>OY728164.1:1215896965-1225896965 GCA_963277665.1 Viscum album | reverse complement strand
TTGAAATGTGATCCCACCTCGCGCTTCCATCATTTCCCTCTTGAATAAAGATGAACCCCCCATGTCTAATGCGATGCACGACACATCATCACTCTTAATTGATATTGGATGAAATATGGCGATGAATTTGAACAAAGGAATGGGCCTGGGATTGGGATATGCTTATGAAACTATCTTGTATTAAAATATTTTGATGGGTTTCAAGATTTTTTTGGTATAAGGGTTTTTGGTGATCATTTTGTATTAAAATGTTTTTGGAAAAGGGAATTTGAATTTTATATTGTTGAGATACATTTTGCTTGGGACTAGAAAATCTCAAGTTGGGGGGTGTGATTAGCCAATAAAAATACATATTTTAATTAAATTTTAATGGTATTAAATGTTCATTTTTGATCTTATGGGCCCGAGTTAGTGGATTTTAATTTTGAACATCCATTCTTATCATTTGTGCACTTAATGCCTAATGTACACCAATTTAGGCCCAATGATTAATATGATTTTAAGGATTGTAATTATATATATTTTAATTTTATATTTTGGGAACTGTATCTAAACTTAAATATGAACATTTTTTATTCACGGATCAATGGAGGATTCATAAAGGATGATGGAGATATTTGGTGATGAAAGGAAATAATTCTGGAGAAGGAAAATTGGACACCATCCTACTGATGAGAATGTGGGACCCGCAATACAAACCCATTGAAGCCCAAATTTAGTGGGATTATAGAAGACATATATAGGAACAAATAATTCTTTAGGATCCAGTGCTAATTCGGCCTCCATGATGGAAATTAAGGTGGCCCAAATAGAATATCAAAATCTAGGCCAGAATCTGCGGCTCAGAATATTACCCCACTAAATCGGACATAACTCCTGATTCACAACTCAAAATGGGCCCAAAGTTTACAGGGGATTGGGATACATTTGGAGCTGCATTGTATTATACTATGGACCACTCTAATTTGGCCACATAGAAGGTAGTTTCGATGTGTCTGTTCGGTGGTTGCAAGCTAGTTGCCACCTCGGGTCAAGAGTGGAAAAGTCCAAGTTCCACAAGCTTTCCACCAACCTAGGCCTACCATAATCAAGTGGGATGCTTTGTAATATTGGTGGATCAACCCAAGGCTCCCAAAAATTACTATTTAAGGTAGTGGTGGTGGAAGAGTTTATCATCTTTTGAGCTTTTTTTTATTGTAATGTTATGATGCGATTTTGTTGTCTCAAGTTTGTCTTCCACATGTAAGTTGTTTTAATTCATCCTTGTTTCTTAATAAAAGTTATTTTTCTATTCTTATTCTGTTATTCTACATATAACTTTTATACCATTTCCTAAAGGTGTGAATTTATTCACGCCAAACCTTGTGAAATTATTCACACAACGGTGGAGTGATCATTTTCTTTTTATTGTTTTCTTTACTTCTTCAATTCTTCCCTCATGAGTCTACTTCCCGCTTCCATTGAAACCATAGAATCAATGGAGGGCTAACCCACTTATGGGTTGATCCAAGGGAGTATCAAGGGGCTGGATTGAATGTTATTTATCTCCCCATTAATGTCTAATCACTTCTTTAATTGAGATTTTTATTTGATGATTTTTAAACTCCATCATCCTTGTTGAATTTAAGGCCACACACTTCAAGTGCTAATACGAACCTTTACCTTGAAGTGCTCAAAACTTTAATCCTTCAAGTTTATAGATGATTAGTATTAAAGGGTGTAGGTATTAAACCAGTAAGTGATTATGTTGTTTAATCTTCTTAAATGAACCCATATCAAATATAAGAAATTGAAATCATTAAAAAAGGAATTCATCCAATCCACCCCAAGCGATAACCTAGGATCAACTCATTATCTTAATTTGAATTAACATAAATATATTAGTGATAACTTAAACCCATCTAAAATCAACCCAAGTTGGCCACTTCATAGCCAAAAAAAATTAATAGAATCTACGTGTCAGTGGGTTACTTCTTAGGTCTCTGAGGATTAGATAACCCAATCTAAACTACAAGGACCATTCTACCTTCATCTCTTGGGTAAATTTGTGCGTGAATCACTTGGTATCTCAAGTTTCAGTACAAAAAGTGTTGTACAAACACTTAATCATACCTAAACCTTTAACTTAAATGATTATATATTCTATATAACATGAATACCTTAATAAAAAATGGGTTTAGATACCATTTTTTTATGAGCCAATGTGGTTCGACCCTACACATCAATGGGCCAACTTTCCACAAGATCCAAGGTGTGTCCCTATCTCTATAGGCTATAAAAAATCACCAAGAAATTAAATACAACCAAGTGGGAATGATTTCATTTGATAAAGAAAAAATTAAAATAGGATTTCCACCTAGGATTCTGACATGACTACTCTTTTAGTCAAGGAATCACATGAATGAAAATAAAAAATATTAAAATATAATGAAACAAAACAAGGTATAAGAGTAAAATAATAAATCATTGAAAAATGAGTAGAACCAAAAATATATCCAATCATCCCAAAATTAATATAAATAAATAACACAAATACCAAAATAAATTAAAAATAACTAGATAAAGAATGTCATTATGGCATGATACATAAAATTAATGACAAAAAAATAACTAAAATAGGATCCAAAAGAGAACCTAAACACCCATCTCCTTGCATCAAGTGAATGATCATCACTTTCAATCACCAACATACTTGAAAAAAAGGTAAAGATCACTTGTAATGTCCCTATGTAACCTATAATGAACCTATAATGTATATAGTCATTAGAAAATAATGCATAGTCGGTATCCTCTATACACTCATTGAATAACCTTTAAAATAATTTCCATTTCACTCTAGTTTGAAATATAATTATATAAGTAAGATTTACTTCTTAAATTTTAAATCATGTAACATGCTTATATCATATGAAACCATTACTTCCAAAATATAAAGGTTACACATTTTAACATAAAACATACTTAATAAATTTTTATGGAAAGAGGAAATTAGATTTAAAGAGAAAATTTCAATCTTTTCTTTAGAAATACCCATGCTTAAGGTGTAGCAATGCGAAATGGGTGGGGTGGGACAAGCCCATGCAGTATTTAGCCCATGTGATCTTGAACCAAAAAACCCCGCATAAAAAATAGATGGATTTATCAAGCTCTCCCAACCCCATAGCAGATACGGACAAGCCCACACACAACCCGCATTCATTATTGTTTTAATAATTTTTACATTTTAATAGGATTGTAAAATCCCTCATGAAAAATTAGTGAATTTATGGTTAGAAAGCATGATAATCAGAATTTAAGAATAAAAATATAAAATTAATAATTTATAAAATTATTTTAATGAATATTAAAAATTCCACCTAATTATAAAATTATCCAAAATTAGCATAAAAAGTAAAAATTTTCAAAATCAAAGTTGCAAATATAATGCATACAAAACCCAACAAAAAATATAGAATGAGGCCGATCTCTTTCACATGCTTCATCAATATTACATGCACCCTTGTCTCCTTTAATGTTTCCTCTAAATCCTACATCAAAACAAAATTAAAAATATATTTTAAAACAAATAAAAAATAAAAAATATATTGTAAAAAATAAAAGTATTGATGCATTTTATTTTGATAAAAAATATTATTAAAATATATCAATAAATGATAAAATATGATAATCTAATGAAATATTATAAAATTAAAAAATTTAAAAATGAATGGTTACATTTTAAATGAAATTATGAAAAAAATTCATAATTTCAAAAAATAAAATCAATGAATTTAAATAATTATCTAATTTTAATATGAAAAATAAAATATTTTAATGAGACATGATGAAACATTGTTTTTTTAAAATAAAATTGGATAATATATAATTATTTTTTTGAATAATTAGATTAGATAATTTTGAATTTATTAATTATTCAAAATTTCATTAACTAATTTTAAATCAGGTTTAAAATATAATGTGATTTTGTATATAAAGAATTATAGATCAAATATAATTATTCATAATTTGAATAATCTCAGTTATCTAATTTGAAATAATAAATTCTTTGGATAATATCATGTAATTATAATTACTCAAAATTTTAACATGATAAAATTAATTTGATTAAATAAATGATTTTAATGATTTCATAATATGTTTTCTAATATTTATATATTTTTATCATCTAATGAAATTTAACAATTCAATATTAACAAAATAAATTTAAAATTTAATAACTATAAAGACCCAGAAATTCCATGTATTTTTTTTAATTATATGGGAATTTTACGAGTTCAAAAAAAGTGACGGTGCATGATTCTGAGGCCCGGTGTGCCCAGAATAAATTTCTGAACTTTTTTTAGGTATGTTCAGTAAACGTACGAGTGGGTTTTTGTAACTTTTGAACCGGTGCTCGGAATTGAAATCTGAGGACACCGTTGAACTCACATCACCAATATCCTCTTAAGGATACTTTCACCTCGACCATAGTAGAACGAGGGTGAACATTATTTTTTTTGTTTTTCGTGTAAATAAAAATAAAATAAAGATCAAACTTTTATTTTATTTTATTTTTTTGAAACCTCTCTATATGGGTTATGGTGGTGGGAACCACCCGAACTAAAAACCCCCAATTTGAATTCAAAGGTGGGGACCAACCGACCCTTGAACTCCCCCTTTAATGGGAGATAAATCTTGGACTTCCTCCACTTAATTTATGCCTCATTAATTAATTAATTAATTAATTAGGCCATTAAATTATGCCAAATCCTTTTGTGAGAACTTTATTTTTTTCCAACGTGAATTATATGATAGACTTATTTATATTATATTGGATCCTCTTTACCTTTGAGAGGAATTTTTGGCAAAGGGAGGATCTTGGGATAATTTTTGAGAAACTCTTCCTCTCCAATAAAGAACGCCTCTCCAACGAAGAATGAGGAACCGATCCCGAGCCCGGATCGAAAGCACTCCTTTTGTGCCAAATTTATTTTTTTCCAACGTGAATTATATGATCGACTTATTTCTATTATATTGGCTCCTCTTTACCTTTGTGAGGAAGTTCTGGAAAAGGGAGGAGCATGGGATAATTGTGGAGAAACTCTTCTAATGAAGAACTCCTCTCCAATGAAGAACGAGGAACCGATCCCGAGCCTGGATCGGAAGCACCTTGCAGAGGCAACGAATGACGACGTTCTTCAACGGCTTTGTCTTCTTCCTCTCGACAACTCCAAAGAACAAAAAGGTAGGGTTTGTTGTTTTGAATAACCCTTTACCTATTCTTGATGTTCTTCATGATTCAAAAATTATTGAGCCGCTTGCTACCGCCCTAACGCAGAGGGTGTGAGCCAAACAAACATGGATCGACCTATCCGCAATCCTTTGTGGTTTTTGATGTGTTCTTCACGATAGAGGAGGATGGTGATTGGTGTCGGTGATTGGCACTGGTGGGACTCAGGAGCGGTGGCCGGCACCATGGAAGGCCACGAAGATGGCGGTGGAACAACCGCACCATCAGAGAAGAGTCGTGGCCCGTCGGCCGCAGCGGAGCAAGGGCGGCATCCAGCACTCCGGCCGGCCGCACGAAGGGGACGACGAAGCGCGTATTCACTGCCCGACGTGTAAGAGCCATGACCTTGTGCCAAAATAGAGAGGAGAGGGTGGCCGAATGCCAGTGAAGGAACGGTGTATGACCGCACCACGCGGAGGAGGGGGTCGTCCATCCGACCAGCCGCGGCGGGCCGCCGCACCACCGCAAGTTTCCGCACTGTGGGCCACCGCACAGTGGGCCGATTCACCACCATGGGCCACCACACCACTTCAGGCCACCACACCATAGGTCTCCACACCATGGGCCGGGTCGGTCTGACCGGGTCAGACCAGACCCAGACCAACTTCGAACCCTTTTCGTTCTTTCGATCATATCTTGAGCCTCGAGTGTTCGTTTGACAAACTGTCTGCGGCGCCCGAAACCTTGGATCGAGACGACACTTTTGGTATACCCCAATTGAGTTTTGTATAAAGTTAGGGTATGAATGAGTTAGATCTAACACAAATCCAACCGGAACCTTAGGACTAAAAGGCTAATAACTTACAGATCGGGCATCCGATTGACACACCGTCTATTGTGTTGAGACCCCTATTACATGGCGGTCCTTTGGGGATAATTCTTCGTGGGACTTCATGGAAGTTGGAGTATCTACCTGTGGCTTGAGGAGAGGACCCTCCCAGAATCAAACGAGCTTAGCGCGGGAACCTTGTATATAGCATCCCGTCTTTTTATAACATAACTTTCATTCCATTACACGGAACTGAGGATCTGTAAGGTTTAGTGTCTTGCAAACAAGGAACATAAAACATGAAACAAAAAAAAACATTCTTCTTAAACACTTGAAAGGCTTGTACTCATGTTCACCCTAGGCTCATTAATGCATCTCATAACCTGGGGACATACATCAAAAGAAAGGGTGAGCAGAAGGCCCAGCAAGGGAAACAAGTGAAACATTTTACATATGAACTTGAGATACATCAATAAGGGCATGAAAAGAAAATTAAGGAATTAGAAAGAAATCATGAGGCATATCATAATAAAAATAAAATTTTTCATAACTTGAATATGTGGCTGCATCATTTAACATAGACAATCATGAACATATCACCAAGGTCCATCCCCAAGGTGTCATTTGAAAATTACCAAGGTTATTCACCAAGGTATCGTGAAAATTGTAATCTCTAGTGGTTACATCATTACCCAATGCATTGGAGCGCTATCAGGGCACACCCTTAAATTTGCCTTTATTATCATGTGAGCCACATATATCATCATCAAACATTTCATAAATAACCCATATAGCATAAAATAAATGGGTTTCATTTCATAATCATAACGTTTAAAAAAAACTGCTTTAAAGACATGATCCTTACGTCACTTTAAACCCACGGAAAGGGAAAGAGGGTCTCATGTATGTAAATACCAGAATTTAAAATAGAAAATTTTGATATATATGTGAATACACTTGTAGAAATAAGAGCTTTGAGTATTCACTTTATAACATAAAATAATTTTGAGAAAAGAGAGAGGCATTTTGAGACGAAAATTCTGCAGCATAACGGCTATGTTTCAGGGTTTTAGAAAACATTGAAAAGAGAGGGGACATGGGTCACCCACTCATAAATGATCCATAAAATAGTAGGGTGACAGAATAAGAAGGATATATGGACATGGTAATGAAATTTTAGGGACATACCATTTGAAATGAAAAACATGGGAGGAAAAAAAATTAGATTTCTCTTATGAAAATTCGGCAGCCTAACGACGTCACTTAAACTTCAATAAAAATGAATTGAAAAAATAGGGTCTCTCATCATATAATCATAAGAGATAATTATGATAGATATAGAGATCATAACCCAACATAATAGAAAGGAACTTGAAATACTTTACATGAAAATCGAACTTGAAAAATAATGAGAAGGGTGAAAGAATCCTCTAAAAAATTCGGCAGCCTAACAGCGCCACTTAAAACTTCAAAATACTGAATTGAAGAGATCAAATGGGGTCTCTCATAATATGAAAATAAGAGTCTAGTATGATAGATATAGAGATCATACCCCAACATAACAAAAAGGAACTTGAAACAATTGACATGAAAGTAGAACTTCAAAACGAGAAGGGTGAAGAACCACTTAAAAATTCGGCAGCCTAACGACGCCACTTAAAACTTCAAAATACTGAATTGAAGAGATCAAATGGGGTATCTCATCATAATAAAATAAGAGTCCAGTATGATAGATATAGAGATCATACCCCAAAATAACAAAAAGGAACTTGAAATAATTGACATGAAAGTAGAACTTCAAAACGAGAAGGGTGAAGAACCACTTAAAAATTTGGCAGCCTAACAGCGCCACTTAAAACTTCAAAATACTGAATTGAAGAGATCAAATGGGGTCTCTCATCATATGAACATAAGAGTCTAGTATGATAGATATAGAGATCATACCCCAACATAACAAAAAGGAACTTGAAATAATTGACATGAAAGTGGAACTTCAAAACGAGAAGGGTGCAGAACCACTTAAAAATTCGGCAGCCTAACGGCGCCAATTAAAACGTCAAAATACTGAATTGAAGTGATCAAATGGGGTCTCTCATCATATGAACATAAGAGTCCAGTATGATAGATATATAGATCATACCCCAACATAACAAAAAGGAACTTGAAATAATTGACATGAAAGTGGAACTTCAAAACGAGAAGGGTGAAGAACCACTTAAAAATTCGGCAGCCTAACGGTGCCACTTAAAACTTAAAAATAATGAATTGAAGAGATCAAATGGGGTCTCTTATAATATGAACATAAGAGTCCAGTATGATATATATATAGATTATACCCCAACATAACAAAAAGGAACTTGAAATACTTTACATGAAAATAGATCTTGAAAAATGAGAGGGGAGAAAGAATCTGTTACAAATATTTCGGCAGCCTAACGACGCCACTTAAAACTTCATAAAACGAAATAATGAGAGTAATAGGGGATCTCTCATTATGTGAACATGAAAAGGGCAGTAAGAGGATTATAAAAGAACACCCTTTAACATAATTACATGGAGCATAAAAGAAATTACATAAAAGAGATTTCTTGAAAAGAAAGAGAGAGATCAGATCCCTTACCTTAAAACGTAACTCTTAAAACTCAAAGGTTTGGACCTTGAGGGATTGGGGCACCTTGGGAGGTAAGGAGACCAGAACTTCGTTGGGGGAGAGTTGGGAGTGAAAACTAAAGGTGGAATGGGTGGGTATTTATAGGGAAAGTGAGGGGACAAGGCATTAATGGCCAAGGGACACCTCACTAGTGGTTTTGGAAAAACCATGGGATTGCCCATGGTATTTTCCCATGGTATTGGCCACTTGGGACACCTCATACCTTATCTTACTATTCATAATTCGACCATATTGAATATATACTTAATACATCATTTAATGATGTCATTAAACACTCGTAACTTAAAAACTATATTTTCCCTATTCATCGAAAATTCAACTTTCTCAGAATAATCCCAAAATTTCACTTTAACCAAATATCAATGCTCTGATTTAAAAAATGAAATCCATTTTATAAAAATAATTTTCTAAATATTTTTAATTAAATTTTTAATTAAAAACACTATTCATCGAAAATTTATTTTTTTCAGAAAAATCCCCAAAAATTACCTTAACATAATATCGATGCTCTGAGTTCAAAAATGAAGTCCATTTTATAAAAATAATTTTCTAAATATTTTTAATTAAAATTTTAATTAAAAAACACTATTCATCCGAAAAAACTAATACTTGAATAATAATTTATGAAACCGTTATTTAATCATTTTATTGAATCACATTACTTAATCAAAGTGCCTAGCTTATTTTAATACTTTCTTTAAGTGAGATTTCTAATCCATTTGGACACATTATTAATCCTAATCATAAAATCACTATTCATAATTTACTATTCATCAAAAATCAAGTTGATCTTATTAGACTCTAAATTTCATACTGAACATAATTATAGAAGACCATTTTTTGAAAATCATTACACATTTTTAATTATTTAGGGTTTACATAAACATATTTAAAATATCCTTTTTCTAAAATTCATCAAAAATATGCATACTATATTTATCCGGTCATTTGAAAATTCATAAAAGAAATCAAAATTTTTATTTAAAACAAAGGATTACACAAGACAGTTACGGTCTCCTTACATAGCCCCTTATCACACCAGCATAGGACCTAAGTGTAAGGTGTGCTAAGGTGAGAGAATCCGAGGGAGGCTCGGCCAACATCGCACGAGTAGTAATTTCTATCAGTTTGAACTTCTTGCGAAGACGATCCCGTTCTAGCTTTATACGATGAAGTTCAGCTTGGGTTTGGTCCAGAGCAAAGCCCAGTGGTGCTACCTCCTTCCCAAGTTCTGTTAGATGGGCTTCGATCGGTCCAAGACTACTGGGTGAGGCCATCGAATCTTCTTTCTATATTAATTAACCAAGATTTCTTGTATTTAGAGACAATAGTCAAAATGTTTAGTTTCCAGCGGTCATATTGACCAATGTTCAAATAACAGTCAAAACCCAACAGTCTCATTTTAATTATACTCATGTTATCAAATGAAACATTTTTGTTGAGTATAAAAATAAAATAAAATAACACATAAAATTAGGAAACAATATTTATTTAAAATTTTGGGTCGTTACAATCTTCCCCCCTTCAGAAATTGAGTCCTGACAATTTTTAAAATTGGGTTTTGAAATTTCATTGAAAGTCCCACATCAGAAAAGGAGTCAGTAAAACTAATACTTTAAAAGAAAGGAAGGGAAGTACAAAGGTCACCCGAGTTAACCCACACTACGATTCCATGTAGAAAAACATAGACATGGAGGAGAAAACAAAGGGTCAAGTTCTGAGGGAGAGTGATAGAGAACATGATTAGGAGAAAGTTAACCATAAGAAAATCCCAAACTTATGATGTGTGTAAATGGTCTTTGATTACCTAGTAGGAAACGTAAACCAACAACATTTTTGTTTTACGTTTCTTTTCATAATTTTGAGGAATTCATTTACTACATAGAACAAAAACATAAGAAAATATACCTACCTTCAAGTAGAGTTTCTTCCTTTAATAAGTCCCTACCAACACTAATCTTTTCTCCAAATGATGAGAATTAAAAAACACTTGGTCTCATAAAAGCACAAGAATCATCTTCTAGAGAATCACATAATCTACAAAAGATTAACTATCTATTTCTTCTATCTTTAAACATTATCCCAAAAATAGAAAGGTTAAGGTAAAACAAATCTTCAAAAACAAACAATCCCATAGGAATGGAAACTACTTTTAAATCTTCAAAGTTCCATGGTACTACCCAAAGTTCATCATAGACCATTCCATAAATAACGGTCCTTAAAATTCCTCAAAATAAACCAAACTACGATTGAAACCCAAATACAAGAAGGATTTGATAACATAGTCTTCCAAAACAACTTCATTGTTCATCTCCAGACAACATCAACCACTCCTAACATCTTATAACAAAAGTATCTAACCTAAACATATTTTACCCAAGATAGGTTAATCATTCCCATAAGTAACCTAAATTACTATAAGTCCACCTTAAATTCATCAATTCTTCAAAATATAAGTCAACCTTACTCCTCAATGAAAATACTATAGTAATCTATTTACCTCGATCATATAGGGTCCCCAAAATAGTGAACATCTTCCAAAATAATAATCATCTTTTAATCCCCTAATCATCTCTGTCATATTAATACGGAAATTGTCGCATTTCCTACCACATTGGTTTTTGGGACACGTTATTCCATTTCCCACCATTAACTAAGAAGAGAAAGTATAATTAGAGGCTTAAATACTTAACCAATAATCATGAAAAGGAACTTAAAGCATATAAGGATAACTTGTAGAAGAAAAGTATACCCTAACTTGTGATCCCCTAGGTTCCCATCTAGGTTATCCATGATCATATATTCTTATGTGAATCTTTATTTTATTTTATCTTTGTTCCTTTAACAATGGTTCATACCAAGCTTATGAATTTACCAAAGCATATCCCCCGGGATTTTCATAACCAAGAGTGCAGCAAGGCCTGTTGTCATGTACCAGTTCCCGTTCGAGTCTAGGTCAAAGCGTTGTTTTCGGGTTTTACCCCTATGTACATCTGTGCCAGAGCCACCTCTACCTGCTCGTATCCAGACAGGGATGTATTTGCTTGGCAACCCCTTACTCAATACTCACCAAGATACCAGGAAGATTTCCTATATTTAAACTTTTCTATAGGGTTCTTCCTAGAGTTTTCATATCTTAATTTCCACAAATAACTAAACCATCCTTTGATACCAACTATAGCATCCCGTATTTTTATAACATAACTTTCATTCCATTACACGGAACTGAGGATCTTTAAGGTTTAGTGTCTTGGAAACAAGGAACATAAAACATGAAACAAAAAAAACATTCTTCTTAAACATTTGAAAGGATTCTCCTCATGTTAACCCTAGTCTCATTACTACATCTCATAACCTGGGGACATACATCAAAAGAAAGAGTGAGCAGAAGGCCCATCAAGGGAAACAAGTGAAACATTTTACATATAAACTTGAGATACATCAATAAGGTCATGAAAAGAACATTAAGGCATGAGAAAGAAATCATGAGGCATATCATAATAAAAATAACATTTTTCATAACTTGAATATGTGGCTGCATCATTTAACATATACAATCATGAACATATCACCAAGGTCTATCCCCAAGGTGTCATTTGAAAATTACCAAGGTTATTCACCAAGGTATCGTGAAAATCGTAATCTCTAGTGGTTACATCATTACCCAATGAATTGGAGCGCTATCAGGGAGCACCCTTAAATTTTCCTTTATTATCATGTGAGCCACATATATCATCATCAAACATTTCATAAATAACCCATATAACATAAAATAAATGGGTTTCATTTCATAATCATAACGTTTAAAAAAAACTGCTCTAAAGACATGATCCTTACGTCACTTTAAACCCACAGAAAGGGAAAGCGGGTCTCATGTATGTAAATCCCAGAATTTAAAATAGAACATTTTGATATATATGTGAATACCATTGTAGAAATAAGAGCTTTGAGTATTCACTTTATAACATAAAATAATTTTGAGAAAAGAGAGAGGCATTTTGAGAGGAAAATTCTGCAGCATAACAACTATGTTTCGGGGTTTTAGAAAACTTTGAAAAGAGAGGGGACATGGGTCACCCACTCATAAATGATCCATAAAACAGTAGGGTGATAGAATAATAAGGATATATGGACATGGTAATGAAATTTGAGGGACAAACCATTTGAAATGAAAAACATGGGAGGAAAAAAAATTAGATTTCTCTTATGAAAATTCGGCAGCCTAACGGCGTCACTTAAACTTCAGTAAAAATGAATTTACAAAATAGGGTCTCTCATAATATGATCATAAGAGATCAGTATGATAGATATAGAGATCATACCCCAACATAATAAAATGGAACTTGAAATACTTGACATGAAAATCGAACTTGAAAAAGAATGAGAAGGGTGAAAGAATCCCCTAAAAAATTCGGCAGCCTAACGGCGCCGCTTAAAACATCAAAATACTAAATTGAAGAGATCAAATGGGGTATCTCATCATATTAACATAAGATTACAGTATGAAATATATAGAGATAATACCCCAAAATAACAAAAAGGAACTTGAAATAATTGACATGAAAGTAGAACTTCAAAACGAGAAGGGTGAAGAACCACTTAAAAATTTGGCAGCCTAACGACGCCACTTAAAACTTCAAAATACTGAATTGAAGAGATAAAATGGGGTCTCTAATCATATGAAAATAAGATTCCAGTATGATAGATATAGAGATCATACCACAACATAACAAAAAGGAACTTGAAATAATTGACATGAAAGTAGAACTTCAAAACGAGAAGGGTGAAGAACCACTTAAACATTCGGCAGCCTAACGGCGCCACTTAAAACTTAAAAATACTGAATTGAAGAGATAAAATGAGGTATCTCATCATATGAACATAAGAGTCCAGTATGATAGATATAGAGATAATACCCCAACATAACAAAAAGGAACTTGAAATAATTTACATGAAAGTGGAACTTCAAAACGAGAAGGGTGCAGAACCACTTAAAAATTCGGCAGCCTAACGACGCCACTTAAAACTTCAAAATACTGAATTGAAGAGATAAAATGGGGTCTCTTATCATATGAACATAAGAGTCCAGTGTGATAGATATATAGATCATACCAAAACATAACAAAAAGGAACTTGAAATAATTGACATGTAAGTGGAACTTCAATACGAGAAGGGTGAAGAACCACTTAAAAATTCGGCAGTCTAACGGTGCCACTTAAAACTTCAAAATACTGAATTGAAGAGATCAAATAGGGTCTCTCATAATATGAACATAAGAGTCCAGTATGATATATATAGAGATCATACCCCAACATAACAAAAAAGAGCTTGAAATACTTTACATGAAAATAGATCTTGAAAAATGAGAGGGGAGAAAGAATCTGTTATAAAAATTTCGGCAGCCTAACAGCGCCACTTAAAACTTCATAAAACGAAATAATGAGAGTAATAGGGGATATCTCATTATGTGAACATGAAAAGGGCAGTAAGAGGAGTATAAAAGAACACCCTTTAACATAATTACATGGAGCATAAAAGAAATTACATAAAAGAGATTTCTTGAAAAGAAAGAGAGAGATCAGATCCCTTACCATAAAACGTAACTCTTAAAACTCAAAGGTTTGGACCTCGAGGGATTGGGGGAACCTTGGGAGGACTCCTTGGGAGGTAAGGAGACCAGAACTTCGTTGGGGGAGAGTTGGGAGTGAAAACTAAAGGAGGAATGGGTGGGTATTTATAGGGAAAGTGAGGGGACAAGACATTAATGGCCAAGGGACACCTCACTAGTGGTTTTGGCAAAACCATGGGCTTGCCCATGGTATTTTCCCATGGTATTGGCCACTTGGGACACCTCATACCTTATATTACTATTCATAATTCGACCATATTGAATATATACTTAATACATCATTTAATGATGTCATTAAACACCCGTAACTTAAAAACTATATTTTCACTATTCATCAAAAATTCAACTTTCTCAGAATAATCCCAAAATTTCACCTTAACCAAATATCAATGCTCTGATTTCAAAAATGAAATCCATTTTATAAAAATAATTTTCTAAATATTTTTAATTAAATTTTTAATTAAAAACACTATTCATCGAAAATTTATTTTTTTCAGAAAAATCCCCAAAAATTACCTTAACATAATATCAATGCTCTGAGTTCAAAAATGAAGTCCATTTTATAAAAATAATTTTCTAAATATTTTTAATTAAAATTTTAGTTAAAAAACACTATTCATCTGAAAAAACTAATACTTGAATAATAATTTATGAAACCGTTATTTAATCATTTTATTGAATCACATTACTTAATCAAAGTGCCTAGCTTATTTTAATACTTTCTTTAAGTGAGATTACTAATCCATTTGGACACATTATTAATCCTAATCATAAAATCACTATTCATAATTTACTATTCATCAAAAATCAAGTTGATCTTATTAGACTCTAAATTTCATACTGAACATAATTATAGAAGACCATTTTTTGAAAATCATTACACATTTTTAATTATTTAGGGTTTACATAAACATATTTAAAATATCCTTTTTCTAAAATTTATCAAAAATATGCATACTATATTTATCCATTCATTTGAAAATTCAGAAAATAAATCGAAATTTTTATTTAAAACAAAGGATTACACAAGACAGTTACGGTCTCCTTACATAACCTCTTATCACACCAGCATAGGACCTAAGTGTAAGGTGTGCTAAGGTGAGAGAATCCGAGGGAGGCTCGGCCAACATCGCACGAGTAGTAATTTCTATCAGTTTGAACTTCTCGCAAAGACGATCCCGTTATAGCTTTATACGATGAAGTTCAGCTTGGGTTTGGTCCAGAGCAAAGCCCAGTGGTGCTACCTCCTTCCCAAGTTCTGTTAGATGGGCTTCGATCGGTCCAAGACTACTGGGTGAGGCCATCGAATCTTCTTTCTATATTAATTAACCAAGATTGCTTATATTTAGAGACAATAGTCAAAACGTTTAGTTTCCAGCGGTCAGATTGACCAATGGTCAAATAACAGTCAAAACCCAATAGTCTCATTTTAATTATACTCATGTTATCAAATGAAACATTTTTGTTGAGTATAAAAATAAAATAAAATAACACATAAAATTAGGAAACAATATTTATTTAAAATTTCGGGTCGTTACACTGTAGCTGGCTGTAACATGAGAAAGTGATCCTATGTGGGTCTGTGCTTGGGATCCTTTGTGGGTATGTGTTTGATATTCTCACTTGGATACACTTTAGGAATCCACGTGGGACTACTCTAGGATCTTATGTGGGTCTGCTGTACTAGGATCCTATGTAGGTCTGATGATGTACTAGGATCCTATGTAGGTATGATGATTTAGGATCCTATGTGGGTATGATGATTTAGGATCCTACGTGGGTCTGCCTCTTAAAATAGTAAGATGATTTTGTAGTTACATATAATCATATTTACCACCATACCTATGTTATACCTGGTGTGAGATGAGTCTTTACCTTTGTGGTAATCTTTTGTGTGGCATTCCTTTGTGGTGATACCTTTGTGGTAATCTTCTATATGGCATACCTTTGTCATACTTACCTTCATGGTGATACCTTTATGGTATTCTTATGTGTGGCGTACCTTTGTGGTACTTACCTTCATAGTGATACCTTTGTGGTATTCTTTCCTTTGTGGAAGAGTTGATCTTGGGCTAAGAGTTGGGCCTTGTGTTTCCTCATGAATGAGATGAGTATACTTGATAACTTAGGTATATATATGGTCATATATATAAGTATAGTTGTCAGATGTTTTCATGCTTTGTGGTTTATCCTTTGTGGGTTTTGTGAGACCTTCAAGGGTCTCAAGGTCCCTACTGAGTATCATTATACTCACCCCTGCATGGGCTATGCCCACACCTTGTTGTGTTTGGTGCAGATGACGAACAACACTGACTAAGGATGAGGGTACCAGGACTTGAGGTGGCTCAGATGTTGACCCTAGATGAAGCATATCGCAGAGACAACCGTTCAAGAGTTGTACCTACCCTTCAGGTAGGATCCTTGGTGGGTGTTCATAGGAGCTGTTCTAGTTTACATGTACTTTCCAGTTTTCTTGTACTTCCCTGTTGGGATTGTATTCTGGCCCATTTTTCTTACTTTACACACTCTTTTTACTATTTATTTTACTTGTTTTCATATCTTACTGTGTGCTTGGTTGACTGTGTTTATAGAATATAAAGGCAATGCCTTCCCAGTTTTAGGGAATATGCCTTTCGGTGCTAGTCATCAGCCCCTGGCCTATAGAAGGAGGGCTTGGGGTAGTCACGATATGGGCCCTAGGAGACAGGTCGTGATAATAACTATATAAATAACAAAATAATTTTGATATGTAATAAAAATAATTAAATTTTAAATTAAAAAATAATCATAAATTTTATGAGATACAAAATAAAAATACTGAAAATATTGAAAATTAAAATTAAAAATTAAAATAATGTTATGATATAAAATAAATCAAAATATTAATAATAAAAAAACTTTACTTAATATCCTATTGAAGAAGGATATGGGCAGGCCTGGTAGGGGGAGGGGGTTAGAGGAGAACGTCAACACTCCAGAGAGGTGACCATAGAGGTAGTGAGGGAGGGGGAGGACATTGACGATAGGGGTGGCCGGTGGAAGGATACATGCATGAGTTAGGAGCCGAGTCGATAGTCCAAGGTGGTGGAGCGGAGAAATAAGGGGGTTATAGAGGAGTCAGGAGAGGATTGGGGACCAGGAAAGGGTAGTAAAGGATGCGATAGAGGGTCTAGGGTCATGTGGGGGGTAGAAAAGATGATGAGAGAGGGTTGGGGGCTAGGAGGGTGGTAGTGAGGGGATGTGGAGGAGGTGTGAGAGGGTTGTGGGCCGATCGGGGGGTAGTAGAGGAGGGGGGGTCAGGGCTCGGGGGTTGTAGAGTAGGGCTGGGGGATAGACAGACGATGATAGGGGGAGTCTGGTTGGTGAGTGGTGGGGGGACAGGACTGGGGTGTGTGTGTGGGGGGGGGGACTAAGGAGGTGATATCAGAGTGGGGGCATGATTATGGTGACACTACATAAGAGTAGAGAGGATGAGGAAGACGATGTGGATGTAGGACTTACATCAGGGCTGTAGGACTCTATATCACAATATTGTCCACTTTGGTTCACTACTTCATGAGTTTGTTCTTCAACAGGGCTCACTGCCCACCAGGGTGGCTCACTGCCAACCCTCTTTTAAAAAGGACTTATGATGGGAGGGGGGATGGATGTGGCGTATATATGATTCCCAGGTCCATTTAGTCTCTGATGTGGGATAGGGTCCCTGCACCCAGTAACCTTGACCCATAGGTTTGCACTATGTTCATTTGGGATTCCAACAATCTATTCACCAGTGCTTTACCTATAATCAAAGGCTTTCTTACCCAGATCTGATACTAATTGTTGGAAATACATGACCGATCAACATGAAAACACAATAAATAAAACTTATAAGGATGAAGGAAAATTCTTGAACACAAACGATGTTTGTGTACCAAAAAATTGGGATTCCAAAAATAGACTTTTCATCCACTTTGAGAAACAGCACACTAAGGTCTGAGTAGAGAAATTCTCCCAACAGTCAAGCCAACCAAATTCCATGGCATGTTGCGGTTGTCGTGGAAATGTAATATTCTTCATATGAAGTCAATGCCACCACCTTCTTCTTATGTGATTTCCAAGTTATGGGTTGTCTCTATAGGAGAAGAAAACCCCAGTGGTGCTATTGCGATTTATAATGTCACCAGCCATGTCACTATTGCTAAAGACCAATAAGATCAACCAACTATTTTCCTTCCTTGTGTATAGGACACTATAGTTGTGTGTTCTGATGATGTAGTGCAACAGGTGCTTGAATGCAGCAAAGAGATCTTCATGTGGCTCCTCCATGAACCGAATTACATAACCTACCACATAGGTAATGTCTAACCGTGCATGCACTAGGTACTAGAGGCTGCCAATGATGCTCCATTACTGAGAGACATCAACCAAAGGGCAAGTGATAGACTTTCTCATCTTCAGGCGGACCTCCATCGACAATTTATATGGGTTAGAATCTCCCATAATTCTCTTATCCAAAAAATTAGTCACATAGGATGATTGACACAGGGAAATGCCACTGGGCCCTTAGTTCACTTCGATGCTGATGTAGTAGGAGATAAATCCTAAGTCACTTATCTGAAAGAGAATCTTCATCTCAACCTTGAACATGAAGATGTTGGTGACATCAGTGATGGTGATGATCAAGTCATCTACATACACCTTGATGATCAAATGAGAAATGATGTTTCCATGAGTGTACACAACATTCTCATAATCACTCTTGTAAAACCCAAGGGTCAGAAGACTAGTGTTGAGCTTGGCATTCTATGCTCTTGATGCTTGGCGGAGTCCAGAGAGTGCTTTTCAAATATGGATCACCTTGTTCTCGTGGTTTTCAATGATGAATCTAGGTGGTTGATTAACATATACCTCTTTTTGTAGGTATCCATTCCAGAATGCTGATTATACATCCATGTGATGGACCTCCCACCCTTCTTTCATCACCAATGAAATAAGGAGCCACATCAATTCCATGGGTGAGATTGGGGAAAAGGCCTCCTCAAAGTCGAACCCTTGCTGCTAGATGTATCCTTTTGCAATGAGCCTTACCTTGTTATTTTCTACTACACCATGATCATCACGATTCACCTTGAAGACCTACTTGATCCCAATTGGATGATGTCCAATGAAGACATCGATGAGATCCCATGTGTTATTGTCCTCGATCGACTTCATATCTTCAAGCATCACCTTTCACTAACACTGGTGTTGTTCTACTTCACCAAAGGAGGTTGGATCTCCAGCTGCAGTAAAATGTAGCTCACTAGAGTTGAGCTCACATAGTGCAAACCCAAGTGGCACTATGGCCCTGATAATGTTGTTAATAGTGCGGAACCGAAGTGGGGCGTCGTCATGCTCGAAGTCTAGTGATTCTTCCATGTTAGATAGTGGTGAGATGAACTCCACTGCAGATTATGACATGAGCATCACCTTGACCATGTCTGGTGTTGCAATGTCTATAGAGCATATGTTAGTGGGTTTGAGTGATGATATCTGTTCTCTGATAGTGTTGTCATTCTCCACCATCCTTAGCATACATTCCATTTCATGTTCGACGGCGTATGGATCCTCACTAATCAACACACCTTGTTCATTATATGCACTCCAATCCTACTATTTATCCTAATCAAATATTACATCTCATGTTACATGCACATTCTTACTGAAGGGGTTATACACACGGTATGCATTGGACTTAGACTCGTACCCGATGAAGATCATTAGTGTACTACGGTCATCCAACTTCTCCAAGTGAGGCTTCACAGTATTGATATGCGCAATGTAGGAAAAGGTGTGGAGAAAATGCAACATCGATAATTTTCCATGACAAGCCTCATATGGAATCATCCTGTCAAGGCTACGTGTCGATGCTCAGTTGAGGATGCTGACAACAGTGGAGACATACTCACCCCAGAACATCCTAGGAAGGCCCTTTTCCTTTAGTATGCTTCGATCCATGACAACCACTATTTGGTTATGTCTTTCAATGAACCCATTATATTGTAGTGAATATGGGGTCATGAGTTACCATTGTATGCCATTCTCAACATAATATTCACTTAATTTCACTAAAGCGAACTCACCATCTTGGTCTGTGCAGATAACCTCCATCTTTCACCCTATCTCCACATCCACTGTGGCCTGAAATCATTTGATTGTCATCAGATCCTAGTCCTTGATTCTGAGTATATCGAGCCACATGTAGCAGCTAATTTTATCCACAAGTAGTATAAATTATATGTTTTCTCTTGGAGTATTTGGTGAGATCAGTCGGGAATTTTCAACAATTGGTATTAGAGCATGGTAGGCAAGCCTCTGATTTATAGTGGCAAGCACTGGGGGAGAGATTGTTTAAATCCCAAATGAATGCAATGTATCCCTATGGGTCATGGTTGTTGAGTGTAGGGAACTTATCCCACATTAGAGACTGGAGGTAGTTGGGCATCATATATAATCCCCAACCATCCCCCCTCCTATCATAAGGCCTTTTCATAAGAGGGTTGACAGTGAGCCACCCTGGTGGGCAGTGAGCCCTACTAAAGAAAAAACCAGTGAGATAGTGAACCAAAGTGAACAATATTGTGATGTAGAGTCCTACAACCCCTATGTAAGTCCTAAAATTGGTATTATATCTAGGTAAGAAAGCCTCTAATTAGAGGGAAAGCACTGGGGGAGATATTGTTGGAATCCCAAATGAACGTAGTGCAACCCTACAGGTCAAGGTTGCTAGGTACAGGGACCCTTCCTTACATTGGGTACTGTAAGGAACTGGACATCATATATAATTCCCAATAACCCCTTCCATCACAAGGCCTTTGAAGAAGAGGGTTGGCAGTGACCCACCCTGGTGGTCAGTGATCCCTTCTAAAGAACAAACTCTTGAGGTAGTGAACCAAAGTAGACAATATTGTGATGTAGGGTCCTGCAACCCTGATATAAGTCCTAGAATTACAATATTTTCTACTTTGGTTTACTACCTCACGAGTTTTTTCTTTAATAGGGATCATTTCCCACCAGGGTGGCTCACTTACAACCCTCTTCTAAAAAGATCTAGTGATGAGAGGGGGATGGCTGGGGCTTATATATGATGCCCAGTTCCCTCCAGTATCTGATGTGGGATAGGGTCCCTACACCCAGTAACCTTGAACCTGGGATGCACTACGTTCATTTGGGATTCCAAAAATCTCTCCAATAGTGCTTTTCCTACGATCAAAGGCTTGCCTACCTAGCTCTGATACCAATTATAGGACTTAAATCATGGCTTCATGACCCTACATAAAAATATTTCCCTATTTGGTTCACTATGTCATGGGTTTGTCCTTCAGTAGGGCTCACTTCCCACCAGGGTGGCTCATTGCTAACCCTATTATTAAAAGTCCTTATGATGGGAGGGGATGGTTGAGGCTTATATATGATGCCTAGTTCCCTCTAGTATTCAATGTGGGATAGGGTCCCTACACAAAGAAACCTTGACCCATAGGATCACATTGTCTTCATTTGGGAGTCCAACAGTGGAGGCAGCGATGAAGAGCTAGGGTTGACTACGATGGAGTAGGCTGGGGGTGGGGTAAGGGATGAAGGAAAAGGGTAGGGGAAAACTATAAAGACATTGTCTGGTGGTGGGGGATTTCTTTGAAGATGTGTATAACGTGAAGTAGGTAAGGGAAAGGGGGTTCTTATGTGTATGGAAAGGAAGGAAGGAGGTGAGGCTGGATACTGAGCAGTCAGTTAAGTAAAATTAAAACAAGACGACATTGTGTTAGGAATTAGAGAGTACAAGAAGTCTTTGTTCGAGGCATGGAGTAAATGAATTCAAAGGGTTTTGCAACACATGGGTATTGGTAATATTAACTTTAAAAAATTAATGGGATATAATTATTTTTAAAAAAAACATAGAGCCCACGGGCTAACCCATATCTATAACGGTAAACTCGCATGGGTTGGCTACCTGTGTGGGATGATCATGTAAGACCGATTTAAATGTGGGTCATTTTTAAAAAACCCACCCCACGCTACCCAAAACCCACCCCAATCCCGCTTAGCCCATGGGACCACATCCCATTTTTCACCACTATTAAGGTGTTAGGAGAACATAAAAAATTTAATTTACCTTTTAATTTTAATAAATAAAACATGTGTAAGATGTATCTAAACCTTTAATCAGAAAAATACCTTTCATTAATATAATATAAATAGGTAAATAAGAAGTTTATTATCAAAATGACCACCCCTACTTTAGATTAAACAATTTTTATTATTATAAAGAGAAGAAATAGATCTATTAAACTTTAAAAAAAATCATTCTATCATAATTAATATAAAATATAAGTAAAGAACAAATAATAATAAGTATAAACACAATAAAAATAATATAAATGATAAGTAACTATGATGAATAATATATCATGAAATAATAAAATAAAAAGTACCATGGGAAAAATTAGGATCCGTAGAGAAAATATAGAAAACGACTAATTTATAGACCTTGTTTTTTCTTTCTAAGAATTTGAAAAATATCTAGAAATATATTTAGAGCCAATTACAGAGACGACTTGCTATTTCAAAGCCCAATGTGTCTGAAATTAATTTTATAATAATATTAAATATATTTTATATCATGCACACATGGTTTCTTAAAGAAAATGTGATATCACATAAGCTAATTCTTGAATAATAAATATGAGACCATATTTGAGTCTAAAATGTGAGGTTTACCCTAGGGGCGACCTAAAATTGGTTGGTGCGGGGTATTAAGATAAAATAGACCATTGACGGGTGCGTTTAAATTAAATTAATTAATTAACTTAATTTATTAAATTAAAGGACCTAAATAGAATTATTTATAAATATAATTTTATAGTGGATCATCAAGGTTAGCCTCATAAACCTAGGACTATTGAGAGGAGATTCCTTCCACCCTCCATTGGAAAATCAAGATCAGATGAAAATGAGACTCCAGATCTAGGAAAATTTTAACACAACAAACACAATGAATTATCTCCTTCATTTTCAAGCATGCTCTTTATCAAAAAATGATACAATATCTAGTTATGAATTTTCATTTACAGATTACGCCCCATATTATTAATGAAATGATCATGATCATATTGTTTCTTTTATCTGCATTCAATTTGAACCTTTTTATGTGACCGTGTACCGATTTTCAATTGGTTATATATCCATTATTCCATGTTTCTCACCAAAATATTCCCCAATTTTTATTATTTGGATAAGAATAATTGGCCAATGATTGTTTCAAAATTTTTCTTATGCCTTTCTTACAACTGTTCTTCGCATTCTTCACCGATTGGATTATGGGGTCTCAGTTCAACATTCTCGGGTGGGATCAAGAATGATCGGACCCTCTGATTCCCAGAGGATTCATGTGAGATGAATAATTTGACGAATCAAGGATATATTTAGATTCATTATGAGATATTAAAGGTTCCACCATGTATTGGAAATTCGGCAAGGCAACGGGTGATGGCTGGAGGTGCCAAGGGTGACGACAGTGCATGTTGTTTTGAACGATGAACCAAGAATCCATTTTATAACCAAAAGACAGCCTAAAATGATATAAAAAGGAGTTTAACTTTTATTTTTGGAAGCCTATAGGCATGATTCAATGAGGATAGGTAGGATTTGGGATCCTCAGAACATATTTTAGTTTTTGTGAAAAACCAAACTACATAGTGTGTAGAATGATGAACACATTCCATATAGTACCCCTATGGATGTGATGCTAGGGTTTTGGAAAATTTAAGTACCACTCACCATGTGGGACCCTGTCACACTATGTGACCCATTTATAGTGTCCTATAATGTTCTCTGGGAGTGCATAGGTATGGGAATGACTAGTCACATGCCGTGTACCAGCACATGGACATGATACATAGAAATGGCCCAAAGGACATAGGTGGGACCCCATGATGGAGGACATGTCGTGTATCAGAGTACAAGGGAATGATAAAGTTTACATGGACATGTCCAAGAGAATGGGAAGAATCCAGTGGCTGAGTCATGCCATGTAGTCCTCATACACACCATGTAGGGATACATGGGTAGTGATCCATGTACCATAAGGGAAACGACCAGAAAGTGGAGCAGGGCCACACATCGTGTGAGTCAACTTACATATTGTGTACCCATAATTCATTTTTGAAGAAAATTATACCTCTCATATCTACTTTTTTTGGACTCATATTTTTTCTTGAGAGTAGCCTATCCAGAGTTTTTTCCATATAGAACAAGATAATGTCCTTCGTAGTGAATTTTGAGATATGATATGAGATGTTCCAAGAATGATGATTCTTTAGTAGATGCTCGATGATGATAGTGACCAGGAGGGGTCATTAGAGTGGTTAACGTGACACCTTCCTACTGAGCATGGCATGGTTCCTCCATCTATTATTAGAGTGTAACCCTCCTTCTAGTAATATCATGATTCCTCTAGCTACTATCCAAGTGGAACCATCCTATGAAGTCAATGAATGGGTCCTAGACTATTAAAGTGGAACCCTCCTTCAAGGCATGGTATGATTCCTCTATCAATTACTAGAGTGGAACCCTCCTAAAGTGTCAAGGCATGGGTTCACTACCTATCAGCCTAGTGGAACCCTCCCAAGGAGTTAGGGCATGGGTACTCGACCACCAGAGTAGAGCCCTCCTGCCAGAATAGGGCATGTGTCCTCAATCAGTTACTGAGTGAGACTCTCCTATGGAGTCAAGGAAAGGTTCATGGACCATCAGAGTGGAACCCTACTATAGGGATAGGTCATGGGTCCTCTAGTTATCTACTAATTGGAAACTTCCCATTGTACTAGGGAATGTGTCCTCTACCTAGGGATTGTGTGCCTCAACTATGGGGAAAAATGGTAAGGTGTGGCATGACTTGGATATTTCATCAAATAGATGTGAGAGGTTAAATTCATCATATATATATATGGAACCTTTAGAATTATTGGCACTCTTTTCTGGATGGTCTTTGAGATGAATATCCCCTTTCTATCTCATTTTTATTCTTTTTTTGATATATATATATATATATTTGTATCCATGTTCTTATATTTTTTTACTCTCTTGATATGGGTTGAGTTTTCTATTCCTATCATGTATCTTAATGCCCCTTTCAGCTTTTGGGGTGTCCTAATGGGTATGTATATACTCACCCCTACATGGGATTTTCCAGCATGTGTCATATCTTATGTAGATGGCAGATAGGTCGACGAGAATTATAAATAATTATAGAGATACATAGTAAATATGATCGTGTATGGAGGCCAGTCTTAAGGATACAGAGCCGGGATCTCTTAGAACTTTACTTTTCTAATTTTTTCAGGTTGGGACATCTTTCTAGTTGGGCATATTATTCCATTTTTTCTTTTTAGATTATTTTTTCATACACTTGTTCTCCCTAGAGGTTTTACATTCATGGTTTATTCTCTATATGTTTCATATTTTATTTTTATTATTTTTGACTTCTTCATAGAGATGGTTGGGTGTGTGTGTATAGGTATATTAGGAAAAGGCCTCCCATATTAGTTATTCCTTTTTTACTTGTTTCCATCCCCTATCCTACAAATGTGGGATTAGTGTAGTTGTGTCTTGAGCCCCATTGGGTAGGGTCGTGAAATATTGGTATCAAAGCATTTCATTACTTTGTACAGAGTTTGGAGTTGTCCCCTTATGGTGATTTGGTTGGGATTTAGGGAAACAATGTCAAAGTGTTTCGAGTGAAAATTTTAGGACACAAAACCCAGTGTTGGTGTGGTGATTGACATATCTATTCACCAGGACTCTAACTACCTATTTGTTGACTTAGTATACCGATACATTAGTGGTAGGGTTAAAATGGTATAAGCTTCATAAAGGATTTATAATTTTGACTGTAGTTCATGAGTTAGCTCTCCATATGTATATATATGATCATCTGACTATGGTATATCTTGATTAAATTTTTAGGATTCCTCCACAAAGAAAACTATCCAGGATACTGATTTTGGATCATCATGATGATCCAATGAGTGATGTAGCCTATGTTTAGGGTCCATCCCATGAGATCCTTCCTCCAGGTGGAAAGGTAGAAGAACCCCATTTATTGAGCATTAGATTATACTAGAAGAGTAAGTGAGGTTTCATGCAGGATTAGAACAATCCATGAGTTATAGCACCATAGGATGCTGAGGTTCCATGATGAGATATATCCCTAGGTGGAGGAGTATTTATTAGAGTTGGTGGTCTATGTTTTTAGAATTATCTGGACACTGACTGATCAAGTGGTTGTGCTAGTAGCCATCATTTTCCACAGAACAACTATGATATGGTGGAGTCTAGTTACACAGATTCATGATGATTCAACTCTCTCATAGATTAACTTCCATAATATGTTTTGTGAGGAGTACTACCCCTAAATCTTGCACTCATTTTGGATTCAAGAGATTATGGAGTTGCAACAGGGAGGAATGATAGTTATTGAGTATGCTACGATGTTTAAAAACCTTATGTGATACTCCCTTGACATAATTTGGGATGGATACTTATGGGAATAGAAGTTTGAGTTTAGTATCCACTGAGATATCCATGCCAGTATAGTAACCTTGTGAATTCCCACCAATATCGTGGTATTGGAGAAGGCACTGGTGATGGAGAACTTCTAGTTAGAGGGAATATAGGAAGCTAGAGTTGGTATTGGGTGTTATAAGGTTGAGTAGTCTATAGAAGCTATCAGGTTCTAGTTTATAGGATCTTGACACCAAAGATATTCCTAGGATCATACTTAGACACATGGCCAGGGAAAACAAAGAGGACTAGGGAATACTGAAGAGGTGTAGTGCTATTAATGTGATGTGTGAGGTCCCATTTCACATGATTTACTGACCCAAAATACTGAGGATCATAGGAAGATAGTGTATAGACCTCCATGAAGAGGAAACGCCATGATAATGAATATCCCAGGTGAGGGAAGGGTAGCCCCCAGGGAGGTGGGGCTGGCAGAGGAACAAGTGGGTCTCCAAGATGAAGTGATTTGGGTGGTGGATGATGTTATGAGATCCTTATACCGCCACCACCTAGAGGCCCACATCAGGCTCAGGGAGTTGGAAGTTGGAGCCGCAAATAGTTGTAGGCTATGGATGTGTATAACCCAATAATGCATGAGATTATTAGAGTAATGATTTGTGTTTATTATACTCTTTATTTAGAATTAATAGGCATGAGTGTGACTCATTCATTTATCTATTTACTCCTGGTTTGAGATAAGGATCTCTTAGTTGAGTGATTATCCTAACATATTTTTCTTGAGGTTCTTATGGGGAATACTTCTTCTATATATTTTATCATATGGTAGTGCGATCTATCACTTAGTGGAGAGAGGTTATCATGGGACCTTTTGGTCATCACAATTAAACCCTATGATTTCCTCTTGGGTATGGATTGGTTTTCCATGGTCCGATCACAAATTTATTGTCACTGAAGATAAGTCATATGCCTTCACATTGATGAGATGAGATTCTCCTTTACAAGTGAGAGAGATCTCATGGAAGGATGAGTGGGTATTGTGAGTAGGAGGCTAAAACCCATTAACCATTAGTTTCTGAATGTATCCCTTGGTGAAGATGGATCTTCATGCATCTGGATTCCTTCAATCATGGAAAATTATATAAACATCTTCCCCGAGGATTTTTCGGTTTAACTTTGAGGCAGAAGATGGAGTTTTACATTTAATTTCATCGCAAGACTACTCTGATATATTTTAATACATATCAAATGGGACCTACCGAGCTCTAGGAGCTATGATATCATTTTTGGGGACCTTAGAGAGAAGAGTTTTATCATACCCAGTGTGTCCCCTTGGTAATCTCTAATGTTTATTGTGAAAAAGGAAGATGGGGGTTTGTGTATTTATGTGTATTATCATCACTTAAATCAGGCCATGTTAAATAACAAGAACCCATTTCTGAGTATTGAACACCTCTTTGATTAGTTGTGAGGCGTGATATGGTTCTCGAAGATCGATCTCAGGCCCGATTACCCCCAGTTGAAAGTTCATGAGGATGATATTTAGAAGCTGGAATTCCAATGTCACTATGGACACTATGAGTTCCTCATGAATCCTTTCAGTGTGATGAATTCCCCCACTAAATTTATGGATTTGATGAACCATATCTTCTAATCGTATTTGGAATAATTTTTTGTTGTATTCATTAATGACATACTCATATACTCTGTGTTAGAGGAGGGGTATGAAGAACACTTGAGGATAGTCTTATAATTTCTTCAGGAGCACCATATTTATGGTAATATCTTGAAGTTTCAGTTTTAGATTCTTGAGGTTCTCTTTCTATGGCATTTCATTTATAAGAATGGATTAACTGTGGACCCAATGAAGATCTATGTAGCAATTTCTTGTGATCCACCTAAGTGTTTTTCATAGGTGTGGAGTTTTGTTGGCTTGGTGAGGTAATATAGAAGGTTTGTGACTAGATTCTCCAAGATTATTTCCCCTTTGACCACCTTGATGTGGAAAGTGAATCCATTTACCTAGAATAATCATTAACAGAGATCCTTCAAGGAGTTTAGGGTTAGGGTGATGAGTTATCCTATTTTTATACTACTAGAGGAGGGTGTGGATTACAGTGTATTTCTATGCCTCAAGAGCTAGGCTCAGCTGCATGTTGATGTATCAGTAGGTAGTTATTGTATATGGGTCGATGTAGTTTATACCCCATGAAAGGAACCACATGAATCATGACCTAGATCTATAAATATTATTCTCTTCTTTGAGGATGTAGAGGAACAATATTCTAGGAGAACACTTTGTTATTTACTCAGACCATCATAGCCTCAGGTATGTCTTCACAAAAAGAGACATGAACCTAAAGTATAGGTGCTTATTGGAGTTCCTATAGGGATATGACATAGAGATATTCTATACTCATGGGAAGGTAATTGTGGTCTTTGATTACCTTATCTTGAAGTCCAAGTATTGTCTGGTGTAGGAGGTGTCTAAGTAATTAGCTTCCTTGCAGCTGACCTTGGTTGAGGAGGAGAGTGAAACTTTTATTTAGTTAACGGTGTTGACTCCTTTTCTCCTAAACCATGTGAGAGATTCCTAGTTTGTATTCATTGACTATGAGGTATCACATGACCAAATATCCTCAGAAGAATCACATGATGTATTTTTTAAATAGGGTAATCACATCATCCTTTTCTCAGGATGGATGGTGGTCCCAATCACGATGAGAGAGGAGATGATGAAATTGTTTCAAAAATATCCTTTGGATGTACATTTCGGTTTGGGAAAGATGTAAAAATACCTTTAAAAATAGTTTTGGTGGGATGGAATGATACATAGAATAGATTATTTCATATCTCATCACCTCACCTTCTAGTAGGTGAAGGATGAGCACCAGGTTCCGATAGTTTTGTTACAGCCTCTTGAGACCCTGGAGTGGAAATGGGATGGAATATCTGTGGAATTTGGGATAGAGATTCCACAAATAGCGAGAGGTCATGATTCCATCTAGGTAATAATTTACTGACTCACAAATTCAATTCACTTCCTTTATATCAGAGATAATATTTTGGTAGAGAGTTTAGGATAGTTGTATGTACGAGAGATCATTCGTCTTCATGGGGTTCCCTAAACTATTTTCTCTGACTGTGATGTGCGGTTCATGTCACAATTGTGAAGAGTTTTGTAGGGGGAATTTGAGACCCATATAAGTATGATTACAACCTTTTACCCTTGGATATATGGGAATACTGAACACACTATCTATATAATGAAGGATATGATAAGGTCTTGCGTGTTATACTTCATATAGATCTGGGAGGATCATTCTACTTTGGTAGAGTTTGTGTACAATAATAACTACCACTCTAGTATCGACATGAAACCTTTTGAGGTTCTGTATGGGAGACCTTGCAAGTCACCCTCATGCTTGACTAAGATTGAAGATATATATTTTTGGGATAGAGATGGTGTAGGTGATGACAGATAAGGTCCAGGTGATCTGCGAGTAGATGAGGATATCTCAGAGCAGGTATAAATATTTCCCAGATCGATGCCATAGGCCCTTTGAGTTAGAGCAGGGAGACCATGTTTTCCTAAGAGTCTCCCCATGATGAGGATTATAGAGATTTGTTCAGGGAGGTATGATATACTTGAGGTTCATCAGGACATTTGAGATCTTATAGAGGGTTAGTGAGGTTTCTTACCACCTCAACCTACCCCCACATTTGGAGCGAGTGCATGAAATCTTCCATGTTTTTAAGTTGAGGAGATATGTGCATGGCACTACACATTTTATTAACTAGGGTGAGATGGAAATTGAGAATTGAGCCATTTTTTTTGGAGCACGTAGTAGAGATTAAGGATCTGTAGAAGAGGATCCTGTATGGATGGACCACCCCCTTGGTTTGTGTGTTGTGGTATCATAGGAGAATATAGGAGAGATCTTGGGAGCAGGAGAGCCAAATGCGGGCTTAGTATCCAAAACATTAGGTTTAGATTTTTCTTTTCAAGGATGAAAATTTTGAAGGGGGAATAATTTAAAGACCCAATTTTCTCCTTGTAAGACTTTTTAAAATATTTATAAATATTTTCATAGCTAGGAACTAAGACGACATGAGATTCTAAGTCCTGATGTGACATGAATTAATTTTATAAAAATATTAATTATATTTTATATCACTCATGAAAAATTTATTAAAGAAAATGGTATATATACTAAAAGGAGTATTGGATCAGAAATATGAGACCATGGTTGAGTATGGAATGGTAGGTTTACCCTAGGCGTGATCTAAAATTGGTCGGCATAGGGCATTCATATAAAAGAGACTGTTGGAGGGTGCATTTAAATTAATTAATTAATTAATTTAATTGTTTAATTAAAATGAACTAAATAGAATTATATATAAATATAATGTTATGAAGGATTGGTAGGTTTATCCGCATAAACCTAGGACTATTGATAGGAGATTCCTTTCACCCTCCATTGGAGAATGAAGTTCAAATGAAAACGAGACTCCAGAACTAGAAGAATCGAGTCACATCAAACACAAAGACTTATCTCACTTATTAGAAACCATGATCTTCATCATAAAATGATCCAATATCTAGGTAGGACTCGTAATTTTTGTATTATACCCCATATGATTAAAATATTGATCATGACTATACTATTTCTTTGATCTGCATTCAAGTTGAACTTGTGTATGCACCCACATACCGATTTTCAATTGGTTATATATATGTTATTCCATGTTTCTCACCCAAATATTCCCCAATTTGTATTCATTTGACAATCATAATTTTCCAATGGTTTTTGAAATTTTTTTATTATGCCTTTATTCTAACCGTTCTTCATGATCTTCATCGATTTTTCTATTGGGTATCAGTTCGACATTTCTGGGAAGGATTGAGCACGATCAGACCATAAATTAATGACAAATTCATGTATAATGAATGGTTTGATGAACCATATATGGATTCATAGGGATTTTGATATAAAGGTGGTTTCACCATGGATTGGAAATTCGATTAGGAAATGAGTGATGGATGGAGGTGCCAAAGGTGACAACGGTGCATGAAGTTTTAAACAACGAATTGAGAATCTATTTTTTCAACCAAAAAAAAGATAAAAATAATGGCCATAGGAGTTTACATTTTATTTTAGGTAGCCTTTAAGTATAATTTGAGGAGGTGAGGGAATATCTTGTATCTACATAACATATATTACTTTACGCAAAAAACTAGACTACACGGTGTGCAGGATGATAAGCACACACCATGTAGAAATCCTATGGATTCGGTGCTAGGGTTTTGGAAAATTTAAGTATCACACACCATGTGGGACCCCCACATTACATGTGACCTAGTGCTAGAGGCCCAACATGTTTTATGAGACTACACATGCACTGGAATGACCAGACACATGTCATGTACTGGTACACGTCTGGGGTACACAGACACAGCTTGAAGGACACAGGAATGACCTCATGTGGGAGGACACACTATATATCAGAGTACACATGCATGATAAATTTTACAAGGACATAGTCGGGAGAACAGAAAGGACCCCAAGTGTCTAAGTCATTCTGTGTAGTCCCCTTACACGCTGTGTATAGATACATGGGAAGTGATCCATGTACCGATAGGGACATAGACAGGCAGTGGAGCGGGACTACACACGGTGTGGCCCCATTACATGTAGTGTACCCCTAATTCTTTTTTGTGGAAAATTATACCTAAAATATCTCCTTTTATTAGACTTATATTTTGGTCTATGAGTATATTATCCTAAGTGTTTTAGCATAGAACATGATGGTGGCCTTAATAGTGGATTTTTAGATACAATGTGAGATGTTTTGGGTGTGATACTTATTTAGGTGACACTCAATGAAGATAGTGATCAAGCATGATCATCATAGAGATTTGAGTGACACCATATTATTGGGTAGGGCATGGTTCCTCCATATAATATTAGAGTGTAACTCTTCTACTAGATAGGAAATGTGTCCTCTATATACTATCCAAGTGTCACCCTCCTATGGAGTCAGGGAATGGGTCCTCAACTATTAGAGTGGAACCATCCTACTGGGTAGAAAATTAGTCCTATAGTTATTACTATAGTGTAACCCTCTTTCAATGTCATTGCATTGGCTCTCTACCTATCTATTGAGTGGCACCCTCCTACAGAGTCAGTACATGGGTCCTTGACCATCTGAGTGGCACCCTCTTGTTGGGACAAGGCATGGGTCCTCTATCCACTATTGAGTGGAACTCTCCTATGGGGTTAGGGAATGGGTCCTCAACCACCATAGTGACCCCCTCCTATGGAGTCATGTAATGGTTCCTTGACCATTAGAGTGGAACCCTCCTGCTTGAACAAGGTATGGATCCTCTAGCTACCTATTGAGAGGCACCCTCCTATTATACCAGGGCATGGGTCCTCTCATTGGATATTGTTCCCCTTGACTATGTGGTATAATGGAAAGGTGTTAATTAACTTGGATGATTCTTCATACAAATGCACGAGATGCTATGAATCATTGATGGACAATTTGGAACTGTTGTCACTCTTTATTAGATGGGCTATGATAAGAAGATCCCCTTTCTCTCTCATTTGGGATTATTTTGTTTAGCATATATATATATATATATATATATCAATTTTCTTGGATTTTGTTAATCTCTTTCTATGTGTTGAGATGTCTATTCATATCATATGTCTTACTGCTCCCTATTCTATTTTTATGGAATCCTATTGGGTATGCATATACTTTCCCCTACATGAGATTTTACTGCATGTGTCGCATCTTATGCAGATGATGAATTGGCTGGGGTTATTATATAGGAGTATAGGGATACTTGGTGTATTTGACCATGTACAATGTTCAGGTCTTTGATATTTGGAGCATGTCTCTCTCAACACTATAATTTTCTAGTTTTTCTAGGTTAGGAAATCTTTATATTTGGGCATATTTTTACCCTTTTTATTTATATATTATTTTTTCATACACTTATACTCCATAGAGGTTCTATATGTATGGTTTATTCTATAAATGTTGCATATTTTATTATTATTCCTCAGTACTTTTGAATAAATATGGTTAGGTGTGTTCATTCCGGTATAATAAGAAAAGGCCTCCCATATTAGTTATGACTTTTCTTACATGTTTCAATCCCTTGGACTATAGATATGGGCTTGTGGTAGTTTTAGATTGAGCCCCATTAGTCCAGGTCAAGACAAATAAAATGGAATCTACCCAATTGGCACATGATTCAATTCAACTACTAAAAAACTCAGTTTTAGCCTACTTGTCCTGACTGAGAGGAAAAATACACTAAGCAGAGCCTACTCATAACTTTTGGCCACTATCTAGAGTAGAATCATGAAATGGTGAAGTACTATTAACCTAGTTTCCCATATAGATATTCAATTATTCCCATAAAAAATAGATTAAAGTAAGAAATAAATAAGTACAACACATAGTAATATAAAAAAATTAAACTTCAATTATAAACACCCTCACCTATGGTTATTCTATATAAAGGAAACCTTTAAAAAACAATAATACACTCTATCCTGGATAAATCCATCAGTTTCCCATAATATAAATATCACTCTTAACATTTTCATAAATAATGTAAAGGGGACAAATTTTAGTGTATAAAACTACCAAAACATGAAAAATTATATTCATGAAACAAAATACTTTGGAAATATAATTTAATTCATAAATTACCATAGTTTAAAACCCTACTAAAACCAATTTATCCATTAGAAAACAAAACAACTATAGTGTAACCCACTTACAGAAAACACTTTTTAAAGAGGCCATGCATGGTGTTATCTTTGAAAAACCAAAAATATAACTTGATGTTAATTATTTATAAATTAAAATATATCCTTTTATAAAAATAAACCTTATTAAATAAAGGGAAACATAGTTAGAATTAGAACAAACACTTTACTTGAATTTTTTATATTAAAATAGATTTAAAATACTAAAACATGAGAAATACTCTTTACACTATATGAATCTAAGAAACCAAATTCCTTTGGAAATGAACAAATACATTCACTTAATATTATTTTTAAAACAATAAAAAATGGTTTGAAAATTATTAATAATTTATGGATTTAATTTTAAAGTATTTTGCATAGAGAAGCTGACACCAAATCATTAATTCCACTAGAAATTTTTTTATTACACCAATAATAGAAAAGAGCCGCTTTTAGAAGACTCGTTACAACCCTAACATAGATAAATCAAAAAATAAAATCTATCAACACCAAACCATAGTTCACCATGTCTATATTAGGGTAAGAAAAAATGATAAAAAGGGAAAAGTAGAAGAGGGGAGGAGGTTTAGAGGTGTTTACCTTAAAGAATCATTACCAATGGATTAATTAAATCCATATAGAAGAACAAGGAGAGGGTATGAATGAGATGTGATATTTATGGAAGTTATATAAGCATAAAATGGGTGGGGGAGGGGGGTTAGACCTAAATAAAATTAAATAAATCATGGTTAAGACTAAAATTTTATAATTTTTAATTCTTAGAATCTTACAATGTTTAGAAAACCATGTGACAATAATATAGAAACCACTAGACTCAAGTTGTGCACCTTGAAAAATTAAACTACACTTTTAATCATAACCATGTGAAAACTATTCTAGAACCATTGGTATGACACCCAATATATGATTAATTGACACAATTATTCCTAACTATATTCTATCAGTGAACTAAAAATCTCACACATAAGATTAAATCACATAGTTTTCACTAGCCATTCTATAACCATACGACATAAAAAAATTACATAACTTTGAAAAATTCAAACTTGAACTTCTCACATTTCATGAAAAACAATAAAAAAAATAAAAAAAGAAAATGTGTCACTGGGGTGTGACATAGGAAATAACATCTCACAGTGAAATCGATGATGACTATGAGTTACTTTCATCTAATACATCCTTAATTTTAAACTATATATTTATTAATATAAAATAATTATAGAGGCTCATGTTTTCATTTGTCCTATAATGTTTTGTTTAGGGTGTTAGAGATGTATAAGGATGATTTTAGAGTTTAAATATGGGATAAAGGTGGAGTTTAGCTGAAATTTTTAACTATTAGAAAAATAATTGCATAAAAGGTACCATTGATCCATGATTTTTAGAGTTTTATGAGAATATTTTACTTTTATTTCCATTTTCTGGTGATTATTCCATGATTTATAGGTTTTTTGTGAAGATATAGGTTGTGTTGTGAATCTTGATATATGAGAATTTGGCGTACCTATGGTTTGAGGGAAGAAAACATTACTCTATAGTTTATTATATTATAATGTGATGGTTTTTATTACTATATGGATATTAGGACATGATTATTTTGTGTCACTTTGGAATTTTAGTTATTAAATGATTCTATAGGTAACACCGTGATGATTTCTGGTAGTTCTTGAGTTAAATAGGGGCTTTAATTGTGGATATTGAAGGAGGTTAAGGATTTTACCATGAAGTTTAAAGGGACATACATTGTGGTATGAATAATACTATTACACTATGATTTTCCTAGATATTATTGATTTTTAATCATTATTGACATTATATTCAAGGGAGATTATAATATAGTTTTTAGAGTTTTGGTTAGCCCAACCAGATTGCACCATGATGTAGGATATCATGCCATCCTTTTGTTTCCCCAATTTTTTATTATAAATTTTAATTGATTTTAAAATTTATCTCATTTTATTCAATATTTCTCATACCTTAGATATCTTAATGATTTATTATAAGTCTTTGGACACCCTTTTCTATGGTTTTAGATCTTTTCTCTATCAAAAAGATGAATTTTTATCAAAAAAGGAAATTATCCTTTGTTCTTGTTCATTTTATTCTTCTATTAAATTACCTTTTACCATTGGAGATGTTTTGGTCATTATCTAGGTGTTGGTTTGATGTGTTATATGGTTGATGGGTGATCCTTGTGCATTCATTGGTACCTGATCACTGGATTTATTTATTTTTGGTGTTGTATCATTGAATCTTTGTTTGAGGTAGGTGAATAAGAATTTATCCTTTTATTATTATTCTAATGTGTAATTATTATGATTCATCATTATTTGGGAAAATAAATTAAATTAACCAAATGAATATAATAAACCAAATATAAATAAAATAAATTGTAAGTGTAGTGAGCACATTTTACTTATTTTTTATTATTAATTCCATTATTGATTGATATTAGTGTGAATATTTCTGTTGTGATTTCTTTTTGTTGACATTCCAAACTAGGATTAATTGATTAAATAACTTAAATATGGTAATGATAAGATGTAATGTAAATATTTTTTTTCTTGAATTGTTTTGTTCTTTATGCATGGTAAATAGGAGATGAATAAAATAAGATTATTATTTAGGATATTACATTATTGCTATTATATTTTTTATATGTTATTGAAAATTATTGTTATGATAAAGTTTGTGGCCTTTTGTGGTTTTATTATTATGGTATAGATTGAGGAAATAGTAATGTGGATGTTATTGTTGTATTAATATAGAGAGGATGATATGGATTTTTTTGGTAGTTTCTTGGGGGTATGGAATAATGATAATCTAATAAAATTAAGTGGTAAATTATGAAATGATATTGGGTTGTGATGAAATTAAAAAATATATGAATAAATAAATAAAGTTGAAAGTAAATGTTAATTAAAAAATATGATATGAAATTAGATTTATGAAAATGGAAATTGGTTTTAAATAAATGTTGAAAAATCAATATAATATTTTTTTTTGTAAATGGTTAATGTGGAATTGGTAATTGTTTATGAAATGGAAAGATATCATTTAATTATTGGGATATTGTATAGTGATGATAGTATCAGAATTTTCAATGGTTATATGTAGAAATTCTCATCATTGTGAGGTGTCATTGGATGTGTTTGTTGAAGTTTTGTGTTAGAGAGTTGACTCTTATAAGGTGATTATGTGTGTTATGTATTTTCAATCTAGTTTTTGTAATTTCTTATGCACCACTACCTATGTTGGATATCATAACAAACACCCATTTAAAGTTTTGGGTTCTAAGTATACCCCCAATATCTAGGATGTGGTTGATACAAATATATGACTATCCCCCTTCCCCATTCTATATTCTATACATATAATAGGTGTTGGGATCCCTAGAACCAAATTTAGTAGTACTATTTATATTACCATAACATGTATACAAAGATTTATGAATATTTTTATCCTACCATAATAATGTTGTTACATATGTATACACTATTTATATGGTAATATCCATGGATTACATGTTGCATCAAAAGGTCATCGTAGTTCCCAGCAATAATGAGAACCTCAAGATACTATAAAAGTAATATTATAAATATTTCCAATGGTCTAGAAAAATCATAATGAAGACATATATATGATGTATGATTATTAGGTTCTGGGGAAAAATAAGTATTCTGACTTATTATCATGATTTTTTCACTTAGCGATCTTGTGTATAGAATATTATGAGGGATATATTGCTAATATGAACACAACATGTTTTGGGTGTCATTGGATGTTTCTATCTATATACATGAGTATTAGTATCATTGAATTCATTATCAATGTGTTTTATTTGATCATATACTTTTATTTAATAAAAAAACCATGGAATTTATGTTTATGGTGAGTTAGCTTACATTAGGTGCTTTATTGGTGGTATGACATTGGTTGAATGATCAATATGATAATTTTCATTTATGGTTAGAGGGAGAGATATCATAGGCCTAGTTTTCTATGATTATATTACCTTAATTAAATCTATAACTAGTGGTAGTAAAATTTAATTCCATCCATTATGGTCATTGAAAGAATAAATAAATCATTAATGGTTGATGACACAAAGTATGCATCATTCTTTTTGAGATATCATGAGACAAAGATATTATATTACACAGTGTATGTTTTTAGGAGATGTTGTTGCTTATATAAATACACCTTATCTCCTTAAGGACCTCGGTGTGTTGTTAAACACTTATCATGGTCTATTATTAACACTCACTGCTATCGAGATAAGATACTAGAGGGTCACACACACATCATATTTAGGATCATGGCCAATTACAATGAATTGGAGTCTAGGACATGGTGTGTAAGATCCCAACCTTCATACATGGTAAATTTCATTTAAATTTTCATTTAAATACCTTATTTTTGGTTAATGGAAGTTTTTACAAGAGTATAAAAAGTCTCAGGGGTATTCTATGAGTTCTAGGCATGAAAAAGGGGAAATTAGGCCATTCTATGCTGGGAGCATGGTTGGAACATAATTAGTACTAACCCTATTTCCAAGACCAAGAGACCATGAATCTTAGGCCCTTGAACAGAGGCAAGCACACAACCACCACACAATTTTTCAAATAGTGTGGGTGTCCTAGACAAACCATGTAACCAAACCCCCCTCTTGGACATATGGAACTACATGGTTTGGCCAACTATGTGGAAAAACTATTCACCTCATTAAAAGAGGGGAATTTCCAATACCCCCTTTAGGAATTAAAAGTATATACTTGATTTTCCTCTCATTTACTACTATAGTATCAAGGGCTATTAACTAAGATATCCCCTCTTCCAAGGATCATTATCCTTAAATCCTTATTCATTTTAAGTTTCATTGGTTGAGAATCAAAGATCTAGGTGAGTCCACGACTTCTATTTATTCTATTTTCTGGGAGAATAATGCTAAAATGTTTTCTCTCCTTCCAAACCCCTAAAACCTTGTTTTTATAGTAGATTCATAGATTGGGAATTGAGGATTGTTTGGGATTTAATGAAAGGTTGTGAATAAGTGACCAGTCATCTACAATCTTGAGGTAGGTGGTCTACAAGTTATATCCCATAGTCTTGATGTTTATCCATGTCTATGTGGTTGTGATTGTGGTTCTTTTATGACGTGAATTTGATTTCCTTGATAGGAAATTGTAAATTGGGTGCTTAAATGATATGTTAGACCCTTCACGATCATGTTGGATCCATTAAGGATGATTATACTGGGACAATGGTCTCCCATGGTGTGTTCCACTGCCTTGAACATTGAAATTTAGTTAAATGATAAATCGAGGGGTTTATAAGATCAAAATAATGGTAAATGTGTTTAGAATGTTAATATGGCATAAAGTTGTACTTTTATTAACTTGAAGAGTTAAATTAGTTATGAATCGTAAATGGGTAAATGTGATAAATGGTTAAAGAGGAATTTCCATGCTATTAAATGGCATGAAAGGGGTGAAAATGGTTATAATGGTGATTAAATGGTGAAATGTGATAATTTTGGTAATTGATAACATGTTGAATATAATAAACCATGAAATTGTTGATAAAATTAAAAGGTTCACCATTTTTGTTTTTTTGATAAGAGGTAACTAATGTTGACCTTCAGAAATGTGATTAATGGTTGGTTATGATATTGGACTAATGATCATCTCCCTTGGAAGGTACAGACTAATGATCTAAGAGCCCTTATGTATCATAGTTTCATAGGATGTACTGATGATCATGAATCTGAGGGTATGGACATGAAGTTACATATTATGGTTGGGATAGATAGACATGGCATTCCGAATCCCAGTTGGATACTTGGACTGATACTCCTTAAATATCTACCTATTACCCCTTGAAATATGGTTCAGATGATTGGAATAGGCTAAAAGAAGTTTGATGGGTACGAGTATCACTTGGAACTGAGAACAAATGTGGTATTTTATGTACTATTAAATAATGAGACATGGTTTATAAAGAATTTGTCTATTATTTACTTGTACTTACATAAACACTATTATTTTTATTAGACTATATATTATTTTAGACAATGTCGGTGGTGGCCTAATGAGTTATAATCATACCCCGCTCAGGTCGTTATTGGGTACCCGAGCAAACTTTATGGTTATAGGCTAGGATAATGGTGAATACCCCATGTTAGATGGATGATGTGGGATTTGAGGACTATGGATAAGGGAACCAGAATTGATGTTAAGAATCATTTTGATAATTTTCTTGCATCTGTATTTTGGGTTTCTTATGACACTTGACACTACTATAAAATGTAATGTTTTCTTGTATGGTTATGGGCATTTACTCATTTTGAGTAATTTATTACACAATGCATGGTTGTTTATCATTATTACTTGGTTATTATTTGTATTGATTTTCCATTTTGTTTTACTCTAAAAAGAGGGTATAGTCTTCTCACACACTTTTTTATACCCTCACTGTTAGTCGATGACCTCTAGCATATAAGGAGGCATTCATGAGGTCACGTATTAGACCAGACCGGGGCACCAGTTTAGTGGCACCCTGGAAGGAACCTTATAAAGTGGTATTATAGCCTTTTCTTTTATATTTATTTACTATTTAGGAAAGCGAGATAGGATCCTAGGATTTGTTGGTCCTTGGTAATGAACTTGTGCATGGAAGTAGCTAATCCATGTATGGGGGTAAAACCAAGTACCTAGGGAAGGATTTCTGTTCTTTATGTTCATTGGTTATAGTTGGAGGTTATTTCTCCTTGGGTGATACACTTGTTAGGTGATGTTATTATTTTTAAAGGTTTTATTCATGGGATAAAATGACATGAAGTTTGTATATTCATGCATCATTTTAGGCACTCATGATCTACGTGTCATGTACCATATTAGTCACTCATGGGAAAAAAGTTATGGTGGGTTGTAGGAAATGAAAATGATTTTATAGTTTTATTGTAGTTATAAGAATATAGTTCCCAATAAGGAATTTGAAAAATTATTTAATTTGAAAATAGATTAATTAAAATGGTTAAAATGGTTCTTAAAAGAGAATTTTTTTTAAATGAAATGGTTAAAATGGATTCTAATGAATGTTTTCTGATTGTGTAAGTTTGGTTTACCATATGTTAGAAATGTACCATGATAGGAATGGTATGGTAGTGATAGATATTAGAATATATCGATTGGGATAATATATATAGAGTGGGTTATTTGTGGCTAGTAGTGAGCATTTTTTTTGTAAACTATGGGAACTATATGTTATGTGTTTTGAGATGTGTGTTTTGAATTATAGAGAGATGCCACCATGAATATGTTTATCGATTGGAAGATAAGAGTTCATCACCAAGAATGCTCCTCCAGCAGTGGGACATGAAACTCCATTAGTCTTAGGTGATAGGGGAAGAGAATTTACATGATAACTTTACTAATTTTATAAAGATTGTAGAGAGATACCCATGGCGTAAAAAACAAGTATGTTTAATCAGTCGAGAGAGTTTTATTTATAGAACCCTGCGATATTTGTAGGAGAGGTTGGACCTGAGGTAGATGAGTTATGGATTGAGTATTTCTAGAAAATTATGGATCATTTAAAGAGTCCTTATAAGGAGAGAGTTAATTTTTTAGCTTACATGTTACAGGGACTAATTAAGCACTGGTGGGATATTTAGGATTTGGATGAGCAGTTGGAGGCAATAACATGGAAGGACATTCGAGAGAAGTTCTTGGAGAATTTTTACCCCAATAACCTGAGGAAAAGGAAATATTAAGAGTTTATGTGCTTGAACTAGGGAAATATGTTAGTGATGTATTATGTTGGATGCTTCACTAACTTGTGGTGTTTCCCCCCAATGTTGACAGAAGATGAGGTAACTGTGGCCAGAAATTTTCAGGATAGACTTAGATGTGAGATCAAGTCCTAGGTGAACATATTTTATTTGAACATGTTTTCTAAGATGATGGAATAGTCCCTCATTTCTGAGGGAAACATGAAGAAGGATTATGGTAGTGGGAAGACAGTTTCAGTTGGGTGTTCTGGTGGTACATCTTCCAATAGTAGGAAGCACTATTACAAGAACTTCTACTGGGGAAGTGGAAGACAAAGTATCTAAGGGAAATGATCAGTCTCATAGGGTAGTGATCGAGTGATATTATATCATAATGGAATACTTGGTCACATGCATGGTCAGTATCAATAAATTCTCATGGAATGAAGATCTTATGGGAGGATGGGTCAAATAAAGAGGTTATTTAGGAACCCATGGAATATGGGAAGTGATGGGGGACCTAGGAAAATGCAAATAACTGATAGGGTGTTTCCTACCTCGTATCATTCCAACAGTTGGAGTTCTACCATATGTATTAGTTGGGGTAGGGGACATGGTTCTTTAGGATATGAATGTTCATATTAGCAGGGTAGTGTAACCTAGGGGACTCAAATAGGGGTACACAATAGAGAGATAGACTGGTTTTATGTAGCTTAGCCTGCACCCATCAGTGTTGAGGCTAGACCGTCAAATGTTTGAGGTATGATTATTGTAGCTTCCATGATTATTAGTGATTTATTTGATACATGGGATTCTCACTCTTTTATATATTTGGTGTTGGTGAATATTTTTTGTCTGGTGGTGTTGTATATGTTTGGGGTAATGTTGATAGACATTTCATTAAGGGTGTGTTTGGAGGATGTTTTACTTTTTAAGGAGTGTTCCCTTAAGATTGGTGGGTACCCCATACTTTGGGGATTGTTCATATGAGATGTCTAGATTTGACCTGATACTAGGAATGAATTTTTTGGTTATGTACTCGGATCATATTGATTGTTACCATAGTATAGTATATTTCACATTTCTTGAGGGTGACACTTAAGTCCATTGTGTGGAATGGAATATCTAGTCAGACTGTATAGGGAAAATTCATCTAAAATTGTTTGAGATCACAACCTAGGTGGAAAGACTTATAATTGATAAGGGGGCAGTAAATCATGGGTCTTTCCTCTAGTATTGGATCATTTATAGGATGTGTTTACTAAGGAATTTTTAGGTCTAAGACCTGATAGAGAGGTTGAGTTTATGATTGAGCTAATTACTGGAGCTAAGATAGTTTCTATTCTTCCATATATAATTTCACCAATAGAGCTTCAAGTGATTAAAACTCAGATGAAGTAATTATAGGATAGGTGATTCATCCATACGAGTGTGTTTCCTTGGGGATATCCAATGTTATTTTCTTAGAAGGAAGATGGAACATTACATTTACACATAGATTATTTAAAGTTTAACTAGATGAAAATCAATAACTTGAATCCTCTTTTGCATATTAATGAAATTTTGACTAGTTAATGAGTGGAAGAATGTTCTCTAAGATTGATCTAAGCTCGGGGTATCACCAGATGAGGGTGAGACTATTTTATATACCATGGACTACTTTTATAAGCATTTATCAGTTGTATGAGTTTTTTTATAATTCCATTTATGTTGATTAATTCCTCTAATGTATTTATGGAATTGATGAATAGAATATTCCACCCATATTTGGACTAGTTTGTGGTTTTTTTCATGGATGAAATGTTGGTGTACTCCCATACTCATGAAGATCATTCCCACTATCATAACATTATCTTGATTACACTGAGAAAACATTGTCTATATTCCATGCTATGAAAGTTTCATTTCTGTATTGATAAGTTTAATTTATTGGGTCATAATATCTCAAAGGAAGGTGTTTTAGTTCACCCAAAGAAGGTTCATGAAGTTGTATATTGGGAGTGTCCCAAGATTTTTTTTAATATTTGAATGTTTTTGGGATTAGTGGGTTACTATAGAAGGTCTATGAAAGACTTTTCTCACTTAAAAGAATCACTCTCAGACTTGACCAATAAGGGTATAAAGTTTGAGTGGTTTGAATCATGTGAAAATTATTTTTTGGATATAAAGAATCATTTAAATATAGCACTGACTCTATTCTTGCCTGATATAGGTATGGAGTATACATTGTTCTGTGATTAATCAGGGATTGGACTTAGGGAAGTGTTTATATAAAGAGATCGAGTCATGGATTATGGATCATGGTAGTTGAGGCCACATGAGAGGAATTATCATAAGCATGATCTTGAGTTTTCCATAATGGTATATGATTTAAAGTGTTGATGACACTACCTTATGTGTGAAAGGTTTTTTTTGTTTATATAGATCATAAGAGCCTTAAGTACATCTTTTCCCAGAATGATTTAAACCTTTAGCTATGGACATGGGTTAATTACATGCAGTCTTTTGACTTTGAGATAGCTCATACACTAGGAAAGGGAAATGATGTTGTAGATGTGTTGAGTCGAAGGAAATAGTCTCTGGTGGTTCAGGAGTTTATTTCCAAGTGGATGATGATGGATCTGTTCACTAAGATATATATAGGTGTTCATTAGGTGCATTAGATTATGACACTCATGCCATTGTCTATAGAGCCCTCTCTTTTTAACCATGTTGAGATGAGGCAATATGAGGATTCTAAATTTATGGATTTGAGAGAGATATTTAAAGTTGGGGAGAAATCTTACAATTTTAATATTAATAAGGATGAGATTATACATGTTTATAGATGTGTTGTTGTGACTACTTGTATACAGGAAGAGATGATGCGTGAGTTCCATAACTTGAAGTGGGTGATGCATCCTAGTTTTACCAAAATGTATTATGATATTTAGAGACAGTATTGGTGGATGGAAATTAAAAAGGATATTGCAAGTTCATGAAATGCTGAAACACCTATTAGTAGGTGGATGATGAGAATCAGTGACCTATTAGACTTTCACAAACACTTTCCATTCTAGAATGAATGTGGGATGATGTTACTATGGATTTTGTGGTAGTTATCCCAATGACACCTTATAATCATGATGAAATATAGGTAATTTTGGATTTTTTGAAAAATTTATCATGTTTATTGCTGATATGAGAGATTTTTACCATTGAAAAGTTGGGTGACTTGTATATCCAAGAGATAGTATGTTTTCATGGGGTACCATAGTGAAATGTTTCAGATCATGATCTACATTTTAGTTCACACTTCTTTAAAGGTTTGTAGAAGGTTATAGGTAATTAGGTTTTTTTGAGTATAGATTTACATGCATATATGGATAGGAAATTGAAATGTACTATCCAGGTGTTAAAGGACATGTTGAGGAAATGCATCCTAGACATTGGTGGATCTTGTAAGAAATAATTAGCACTATTTTAGTTTTCTGATAAAAATAGTTATTAGGAAAATATCTATATAGAACAATATAATTCACTCTAGGGTTGGATGTGAAGTTCTACTTATATTGGTTAGAGGTAGCATAATTAGAGTTTTTGTGACTAAGTCTTGTGAAGAAGACATAATAACATCTTTAGCTGATTTGAAATCATATGGATATGAAATAGAGTAAAAATAAATCATACACAGATTGACATTTTCAACATATTGAGTTTACTATGTGTGATAGTGTGTTCCTTTATGTGTTTCCAATATTGGGGCACCATCGGATTTAGAATATGGGTAAGCTAGCACCCAAATATGTGGGGTCGTTTGAGATTTTGGAGAGAATCAGACTGGTGGTGTACTGATTATATCTTACACAATGGTATAGTGGTATGCAAGATGTTTTTCATGTATCACAACTTCATAAGTTTCTCCTCAACCTTTCTCATGTGATTGATATTTATTATGTTTAACTTGAGGATGACTTGTCTTTTAAGGAGCAAATGGTTCATGTTGTGGATCATAGTGAGAAAGGTTTGAGGTGTAAGACCATGATATTGGTCCAAGTGTTGTGGAAACATGGAAATATTTAGGAAGAATATTGGGATATATAAGTTGATATGTGGGCCCAGTGACCCAACATTTTTACCTTGGAAGTTTAGAGATGCTTGGGAGTGTAGCCTGAGGATGAACTATTATAAGGTGGGGAAGTTGTAAGATCTTGATCTTCACACGAGGTGCGTTTCATTTAAATTTTGGTTTAACTCCACTTTTTTTGGTTAATAGAAGGTTTTTTGAGAGTATAACAGGTATCAATGATGTTCTAGGATTTTGAGACATGAAAAGGGGGAAAAAGGCCATTTTGTGCTAGGATCATGGTTGGTTCATAGTTAGTACTAACCATGCACCTAAGACCAGGATACCATGGGGCCTGGACCTTGGATAGAGGTAGGCACATGTCCACCACACGGGTTTTCAAACCATGTGTCTAGACTAGAAAAAATATGCGTCGAGGTCCCCCTCTTAGATATAGGGAGCCGCATGGTTGGGCCAACCGTGTGGTCAAACCACATACCTCATTAAAAGTTGGAAATTACCCATTTACCCCCTCGAGCCTTAAAAGTTATTACCTAATTTTCCTCCAATTTCCTCTTCCATCACCAAGAGTTTTAAACTAGGATCTCTCCCATCTTATGAGGATCGTTATCCTTCAATCCTTGTTCATTTAAAGTGACTTTGGTTGCAAATTGGAGCTCCAGGTGAATCTACCACACCCTTTTTATCTATTTTCTGAGAGAATCATGGTGTAATTTTTTCTCTCTATATGAAGCCATAAAATATTGTTTTTCTAGTAGATTATTAGATTGGGAATTGAATATTGTTTGGGAATGTATCATGGTCTATGTTTAAGGGATCATTGTCTATGAGCTTGAGGTAGGTGGTCTACAAGTTATATCTCATAGTCTTTATGTTTATCCATGTGTATTTGGTTGTGATTTTGGTTCCTTTATTCCATGAATTTTATTTAATTAGTAAGAAATGATAAATTGGATGATTAAATTATGTGTTATACCCATCACGATCCTATTAGGTTCATTTAGGATGATTAGACTAATCTTATGGTCAACCATGGGGTGTGCCATTCCCTTGAACATGGAAATTGAGTAGATAAATGATGAATTGATGTGTTTATGAGATTAAACCAATGGTATTTTTTTCATGTTAACTTATAATAAAGGGGTGTTTGGATTAACTTGAATAGTTAAATGAGTTATAGATTTTAAATGGGTAAATGTAATAAATGGTTAAATAGGAATATTCACGTGGTTAAATGGATTGAAAAGGGTGAAAATGGTTGTAATGGTTCTTAAATGGTGAAATTGGATAGTTATGGGAATTTAGAACATGTTGAATGTAATGAAGCATGTAATTTTTGATAAAATGAAAAGGTGAACCTTTTTTATTATTATGTGATAAGAGGTCATTGAGGTTGACCTTAAGAAATTTGGCTATTGGTTGGCTGGGATGTTGGACTATTTATCCTCTCCTTGGGTGGGCTATAATGATGCTTCAGGTGCTCCGATGAATTATAGTTTTGGAGGGTGGACTAATTATTATGAATCTAAGGGTATAGAAATGTATTTCCATATCATGGTTGGGATGGTCGGACATGGATTTCCTAATCCCAGTTAGATACTTGGATGGATTATCCTTGTATATTGAAAGGCGTTGTCATGGTCATCCTCAAATGATTAGTGTGATTTTTGGGTACTTAGGTGCAGTAGAGTGGCTGACCATGGTCGTCTCTCAAAGGAGAAAGTAAATTTGACAACTTATTATAGGTATTTAGAAAATAACATAAAAGGGAATAATAACACTACTAGAAAGGATTGGGGGGGGGGTGTTTGTTTAACATTCATAAATATAGAAGAAGTTTTATGGAAGAAGATTTTATAATTTTTTTTGTTTTTATTTTTCTGAAATGATGTTCTATTAAAAATACACAACAAGAATATGTTTTTTAGAAAATATTTTAAAATGTGAAATTGATCTAACTCTAACTATTCACTAAATTATTTATCCTTATCATCTAAATTAACATCCAATTAATTATGATTCCCTAAATTGTTAACCCACAAACCCTATGAGAATTAACTTTACCATAAAGATGAAGTGAATTAAATCCTAGGCTATCTTCGAAACATGCAATCGAAACACCCTACTTTGTTTGATGTTCTAAGGATAGATTATGGTCAGTGGTAAATTAGGTAACATATCCATTCTAAAAAATGAGGATGAATTGTGTTTAGGGATTATATTTGAACTCTACAAATTTATCCCATGTGGCCTTGTATTACCTATTAAGATAGCGCTCTCATAATTCACACAATACTCGACCTCACATGTTTTTGTGTTAATTGTTAAATTGATTGCTTAGTTTCTTATAATTTAAAAACTAAATTCATGGATCATATTAAGTGAATTAAATTTTCTCAATTATTCAAAATAATATAATTAAGAGGGTAGAATATAGATCGATCACTAAGAAAACTACTCTTCTATGGGTGGTGTGGTCATCATGGAGATGTTTTGCATGAGCAAAGGATTGAAAGGGTAAAACCCAATATCTTCTCCACTCTTGATTCCAGATCAATTAGTAAGATTAAAAGAAGAATAAATTTGAACAAAACAGAATAAAATAGAATAAATAAAAGAATAACAAAGAAGCTTATTACACAAACAAAAGTATTACAACACGAAGAAGAAGAAGAAGGAGAAGAAGAAGGCTTCGTCGAAGGGATCCTTACTTCAAGATCTTCCCTTATTGAAATGGTTGTATAATTAGAGTGGATACACTTATAATCTTCCCTAAAATTCAAAATTCACATCCCAAACCTTTCAAATAAGAAAAATACATATTTATAGAGTGGAGGGGAGACTAGGTTAAAAGTGGTTTCAAGTGTGAATGAAGAGCTTCTGCCAAATATTTCAATCCCACTTTCACATACTTATTGAATAACAAAACGCATGAATTAGCTGTCCTTAAAGAAAATTAATATGATAAAAATTTGGTTTTTGATCTCCTCACAAAATTTGGGCTCAATACATGCATGAATGTAGAAGATATGGCCCAAACACTAATGTGATGTCCTATCTCATGTGTCCAGACCACCATTGACTTAATGGCCCTTTTACTCCATCAAAATGCACTATTTAGATCTAGTGTCATGAATAAAAGTTGTATAAAATTAAGTTATTAACAGTTTTACAAAATTTTAAGTTCAAATAAGTCATATTAAAATATTTATTTTCAAAATACTATAGTGAATTTTAAAATGGTAAAACTGGAATTTTCACCATATGTGGGAAAATTGCACACAACTTATTGAATCGCTCCCAATACTCATACATTGACTCTCCTTGATATTTCTTGATCCCCTATATCTATTTTTTAATGGACGTGGTACTTGATGCTGGAAAAAATCTCTGTAAGAAATGAATTTTCAAATTGTTCCAACAAGTTACATCTTCAGGTTGTAAATAATACATCCAATCTTTTGCAGCTCCATCAAGTGAGAATGAGAATGATCTTAGTTTGATTTGATCTTTAGAAAAATTTCTTGGTTTTAAGGTTGAGAAAACCACATTAGATTATTTCAAATTTTTATTTGTGTCCCCACTAGATAATCCATGAAACTTTGGAGTAAGATGAATTAACCCAGATTTCAGTTCAAAGTTCGATTCAAGATTTGGGTATGCAATGCAATTTGGTTGATAGTTAATATCAGGTGCAACCAATTCTTGAATGGTTATATTAATTTAATTTACATTATTTTCAGACATTGGTTCTTGTTTTATGTTTTAATTTTAATTGATTTCAATTTCAATGTTCTGGGAGTGGATAAATTCTCCAACTGGTTGAATGTTGAAACTTCCCGTAGACTGAGAATGTCTTATTCAAGCCCAAAGGCTACATTCAATATCTGGATCAATATCTAAGATATTTTCAGGATTAGTCCATATCACAAATCATATAAAAATAAAAATAAGTAAATTGTACCATAATAATGAGAAGTTTGAGTTGATGGTCAAAAAATAAGAAGAATAAAATAAAAAAGAAGAAAAAATTCAGACTGGGTAAAGAAGGAAGAAAGAAGAGAAGAAGAGAATAAAAGGTAAAATAAGATAAATACCTATAAATGGTTGAAATAATTACTTTCCTTCCCAGAAAAGGTTCCAAATTTGAAAGGCAATTTAGTGGGTTCCCTCAAATGATTAGTGTAATTTTTGGGTACTTAGGTCTAGCAAAGTGGCTGACCAAGGTCATATCTCAAAGGAGGAAGTAAATTTGAAAACTTATTAAAGGTATTTTGGAAGTAACATAAAATGGAATAAGAAAACTACTTGAAAGGATGGGGGGGGGGGTTTACCATTCATAAATATATAATAAATTTTCTGGAATAATATTGTATAATTGTTTTATGTTTTTATTTTTTTTGAAATAATGTTCGATTAAAAAGACACAACAAGAAGATGTTTTTTAGAAAATATTTTAAAAGGTGAAATTGATCTAACTCTACCTCTTAACTCAATTATTTATCATTATCATCTAAATTAACATCCACTTAATTATGATTCCCTAACTTGTTAACCCCTAAAACCTACGAGAATTAACTTTACTGTAAAGATGAAGTGAATTAAACCCTGGGCTATCATTGAAACATGCAATTACAACACCCTGCTTTGATTGATGTTATATGGATAGCTTATGGTCAGTGGTAAATTAGGGAACATATCTATACTGTAAAACAAGGATTAATTTTGTTTCAGTATTATATTCAAACTATACAAATTTATCCCATGTGGCCTTGTATTATCGATTAAGATCACACTATCACAATTCACACAATACTCGACCTCGTGTGTTTTTGTGTTAATTGTTCAATTTCTTGCTTAGTTTCTTCTATTTTAAAAACTCAATTAATGTATAATATTAAGTTAATTAAAGTAGATCAATGATTCATAATAATTAAATGAAGAGGGTATAATATAGATCGATCACTAAGAAAAATACTCTTCCATGGGCGGTGTGGTCATCGTGGAGACGTTTTACATGAGCAAAAGATTGAAAGGGCAGAATCCAATCTCATATCCACTCTTGATTCAAGACCAATTAGTAAGATTAAGAGGAGAATAAATTTCAACAAAATAGAAGAAAATAGAATAAATAAAAGAATAACAAATAATTTTATTACACAAACAAAAGTATTACAACATGAAGAAGAGGAAGAAGGAGAAGAAGAAGGCTTCGTCGAAGGGATCCTTGGTTCAAGAGATATCCTTATTGAAATGATTGGATAATTGGAGTGGATACACTTATCCTCTTCCCTCAACTTCCCAATGTACATACCAAACCTTACAAATAATAAAAATATATATTTATTGAGTGGAGGGGAGGCTAGGTTAAAATTGGTTTCAAGTGTGAATGAAGGGATTCTGCAAAATATTTTAATCCCACTTTTACCGCCTTCTTGACCACAAAAACACGTTAATTATCTATCCTTACAGAAAGATAATATTCTATAAATTGGGTTTTCAATCCACTATAAATATTTGGGCTCAATCCATGCACATATGTAAAATATATGTCCCAAACACTAAATTAATGTCCAATCTCATGTGTCCATCCCACCATTGACTTAATGGCCCATTTACTCCATCCCAATGCACTCTTTAGCTCTAGTGTCCTGAATAAAAGTTGTATCAAATTAAGTGAGTAACAATTTTACAAAATGTTAATTTCAAATAATTAATATTAAGATATTTATTTTTGAAATACTACAGTGAATTTTAAAAGGGTAAAATATGAATTTTCCCCATATTTTCAAATGAATGATCTAATCCCAAATATTTTATAAATAAACATATTTAACATAATGTGAGAAAATTATATCATTTATTATAAATAAAATATTCAATAAAAATATGTTTTATCATATATCAACCCATTAACCCTATGAGATATGGTTCAGATGACTGACAAAGACCGAACAAGGTTTGATGTGTATAGGTATCACTTTGAACTGATAAAAAACTTTGGAATTTGAGTACTATTAAATAATGATACCTGGTTTATCTAATAATTATTAACTATTTAGTTTTACCTTCACATTCATTTTTATTGTTATTATACTTGATATTGTTGTAGATGCCATTGGTGGTGGCCTACTGAGTTGTTCTTAGACCCTACTTGGGATGTCATTAGGTACCTGAGTAAACTTCATGGTTTCAAGTCAAGATAAGGTAAAAATCCCCATGTTATATGGATGATGTGGTATTTGAAAAAAGGATGGATGAAGGAAATGGAATTGAATTTAGGACCCATTTTAGGAATTTTATTGCGTCTTTATTTTTGTTTTCTCATGAAACTTGACACTATTATGACATGGAATGTTTATTTTTATGGTTGTAGGAATTTATCCATTTTGGGGGAATTGATTAAATGATGCATTGTTGTTGATCATTATTATGTAGTTATTATTTATATTTATTTTCCGCTATTGTTTTACTCTCTTAAAGAGGGTGTAGTCTCACCACTTACCTTTTTAGACCCTCAATTTTAGTTGGAAACCTTTGGCGTAAGGAGAGGCTTTCTTAAGGTCACATACCAGACCATCTTAGGTAATCAATTTAGTGGAACCTGGGTTGGGATGATACATGGTGGGCCCCATAGTGGGGGATAGGTAATCTAAAAGTTTGAACAACCACAATAAAATAAATAAATTCAACATTATTCAAACTTAGAATAATAAATCTTGAATTTATTATTTATTTGTATTCAAAAAGTTATTAAGTGAATATAAGAAAATATTTTATGAATGAATTTTTATTGTTAAAGGTTCATCAAATATTCTATGGGATATAAATGATTCAAATGAATTAATTTTATTTTATCAAGTTACATTTGTTTTCAAAAAGTAAGTTATAAAATATTTATGACATTTGTGACACATTTAATAGGCCATAATTTCATTTAGTTCTTATTTATAAGGTCAAACTTATTTTGGGTAAAATTTTCCTTTTTTGTGAGTTTAATCTTACCTATATGAGCCATGAGAAGCCTAAATTCTAGTGGAATATTCATCCATATAATTTTAGATCCTATCTCTCTTCTCTCGTAATTATTAGAGTGATAAAGAGGAGTTATGAGAACCATGATCCACAAACTCCTTCCCAGATAAAATATACAGTGCTCCAGCTACAAATCAAATGCAGTATCATTTAAATTTATTTTTTTATGCTTATTTAATTCACATGAGTTCCTAGGGTTGATAACTACGAGTTTATTTGATGAATAGGACATTACAACATCGATGGGAGGTGAAGGAAACCATCACATTATCATGACCATTTCTTTATTTATAAAAAAATTATTTTTTAATTGATTGAAGGTGCTACTTGGACATGTTCTTCTATGCTCCCCACTACCCCACATGGGGTTCCCTACCTCATCAACCTAGGCTGGTTCCAATATGGTCCCTAAACCCCTTTAGGAGGTTCTTTCAAGTCCTATGGGCCTAAAAAAATACTGAAATGTTTAAAAATATATGGGATTTTATAAAATTATTTTTAGTCTTGTGAAATATAAGAATTATGAATTAAAATTTATTTGATCTATTTTAATTCATAATTAATTACCTTGATTAATTTTTTTCAAAAATTTCATTTTATTATATGAGTTTATTGCATGATGACTAATCATGAGAATGACCAGAAAATGTTTGTGTTGTTCACATTGAGACTTAGCAAAGCACTAGATGGGGCTTAGATGAATTTCAAGGGGTGAGTGATATAACTAGAGTCATATATAACTCAAGTAGTTACCCATAAGGTCTCATTTTATCCATCATTCACTCGATGGATCAACCATTATAAATAGATGATGATGATGCCATTCTTTTTAAATTTTTTATATATGGTTAATTATTTTTGAATATGTGGATGATACATGATCACATATTATAGTTAACACACATTAATAAATAAAATAAATGTATATATATGATAAATATTTTATATTTATTATTGGTTAAAGTTGTGAGTATGATAACATAATAACATCATGATTAATAAAATAATATTTTAGTCTCCAAGGGAAATAAAAAACTTTAGAAATCTTTTAAAGTAAATATTAGGCCACAAAATAATTTCACCACTTAGGTTTGAATGAAACAATAGTGTGTGGTGCTCATCATCCATGATTAAGGGCACCTAATCTTTTTGGGAAGTTTTAAAAAGAGTGGTGGGTTTACTTAACTCAATTTAGTATCAAATAAATTTCTATAGTGAGATTGTTATAATTTTAGAGGTTATAATTGAGTGAATCCATGTTAAGGAATAATAGGAGATGAGACTCTACTCAAAAAATCAAGGAGTTGTGAGTTAATGAGATTAGTTTTCTAGAATACTACCTTGAAACTCTCCAGGTTGTGGAGTAACCATATATTAGACTATGAAGATATGTTTTAAAGTATCCTTGCCACTATAAAATTATAGTGATATAATATTTTGAATTTATTAGTTGAGGGATACTAGGATTTGAATAAAATAGTGGGAGACATTTAAATATTAATAAATCAACAACATCAATTATCACATTAATCATGATAAAAGTGATAATATTTTAAAGTTTATTTTTATAAAAAAATGGAAATTAATACCACATAAACACTATGATTAATACTGGAAAATGAATACATCCTTACTAGAACTAATTTCCATGAGTGAAATAGGCACTTACACATAGTACTATGATAGAAAAAGAAATTTTATGTACCGAAGACCCCACTACCTGATGAGCCACCTTAAAATTCAAGTGAAGGTGAAATGGAAGCTTAAATTAAACTCATATATGATGAATTTTATGTTTACATAATAATGTTATCACAAATATCCAGTGAGTTGTGAAAGAAACATGAGGAAATGTATAGTTATACCATGTCATATCATCTCTAAGAAGTTTAAAAGAATAAAGTAAATCAATAAATGAATGAGACTATGATTACATTAAACACATGTAAATTGGAAGATTGAATTTATGTTAGTGTTTATATACTCAAGATGAAAGAGTAAATTGATTGATTAGTAGAATATGGATTCAAGAAAAATAATTTTCTTTAAATACATCTCATTTATCATAATTATCATCTAGTTACTCCAATTTCATTAATAATTATCAAATGAATAGTATGGAGAAACCAATTCAATATTGTAACACCCCAAGCTCCCATGGTACACTTCTCTTTGAATAATATAGTAGTGTGTGTTGTACGCAACTTCGAGTTCTAACACACACCACAACCAATCAAAGTAGCCGTTATAAATAGTAATACCTAATTTTTGAAATTATATAAATTTATATTTCAAAATGGACTTCATTTTTGTATTCGGAATATTGAAATTATCCTAAGTTGATTTTTTTGTAATTTTCTGAGAACATCCAATTTTTTATGAATAGTGAAAAATACTTAAAAACAACTTTTTTAATAAAAATAAATTATAGTGATAAATTATACTATTGAGTGGTTTTAAAGTATAATTAGAATATATTTTTACCATTTTATCCAATGGTGGTCATTATAATTAATTTCACTTTGAAATTGGACATAAACAATTGTCAATCTTTTGAAATATATTGTTTCTTAAAAACACGCTATTTGTTGTGACAGCGGGAATTAATTATAAAATTAATTAATGAAACTTATATGTTTGGAATTTTGTAAAATATAAATCATTTTTGAATTTGGAATATCAATTATAGCTTAGGGTGAAATTTTGGCATTGTTCTGAAAAACTTCAATTTTTGATGAATAGTGAAACCACTAAGTGATAGTTAAAAAACTGTTTTTTTGTTTAAATGAAACTTTACCGCTTCTATGAATTGAATTTTAAAAATCCGACATACATGGTTGTCATTAGGATGTAAAATGTGGTTCAATGGGATTAAAATATTTTTTTTGGTGAATAGTAACTTTTAAGTTTTATTAATCGCGATTAAAGGTAATTAGTGAAATTTAAGGTAAAAATGATATTATAAAAAAATGAAAATACATTTACACTTTTCCTACCCTTATTGGATGAGTCATGGCCGACCAAAAAAATCCATGGGTCAACTTGGGGACCCCATGGAGCCACTTGGGTAAGAAAATGACATTAATAACTTTTTATTTAAAGTAAAAATAAAATTGGCACAAACATGTGTTGTTATACTAAAACAATTATTACATGGGGGTATATAAGTTAAATTTTAGACTATAAATACTCATTGAAAAGATAAAAAGATTTCCTACATCATGAATTTTTTTTATAATTTTTAGACAATAAATAAATTAAATGTTTTATGACACCATGATGATGGAGCGATTACCTCATTAATTAACGATTTTAATAAAATGGAAGGATAATGTAAAATCTGAGACTTAAACTTGTCCAAAGCCTATTGGATGGGGGTATTTCGAACCCTTATCACCTTAGAATCGAAATATATCATTTTGGGACCTTTATAATTCGAAAATCATTTCATAATAAAGTAACATTTCAATCCTTCCAAGAGTGACCCTCCTCTCCTCTTATAAAAGGCCCCCACCTCTACCACCTTATTCACACCTTCAAGTCATTTTTCTCAGCCAAAATATGCCCAAATACTCTTTCAACTTCCCTCTCTTACTCCTAGAATCATCACTTTGGGCAGAAGTCTTCCCAAGGAAGCCTTTGGCTCAAATCAATAAGAGTTACCCGATTTTAAGGTAATGTCTTCTCTTGTGTTCTTTTGTTTTATTTTTCTTCTACAACCCCCTAAAATATTTTTATTACTTTATTTTGTAACAAAAACAGTATCATAAATATACTTTTATGTTTTTATAGGAAGGATTTTATTTACACTTACACACACCTTTGTCTAATGGTTAGAGAACATACTGTTTCTGTGGGTGGCGAATTACTGCCTCACGAAACGATGATTGTTCAATCTTCTTTTAACACCTTTCATGGTGGCCATTATGATGAAAATATTTTTATATATGACATATATTATGTTTTTTTCCTTATGATTCTTTATTTTTCATTTATGGCATACCTTTATGATTTCCCTTATGGGTAAACGCGATAATTTCATTTTAGGAAGTGCGGACTACCGCCCCCTCAAAGTGATTTGAATCGTTAATGCCATATGTGGAATGTATAAAGGATGGAGTAAATGGTATTATACATTATATTATATTGGAATTATATTATACCTTTATATAATTATAATTTCATTCCATTAAATACGAATTATAAATGAAAGTAGCGTTCATGCATACGTACGGATTACCGTTTCCATGAATGGTGCATTTCATTTATTACCTCTAAATGTTATGTAATATTATACATGGATGTATATAATGGATATATATGATATATATGATATCTACATCGTGAATATAATTCGGGATATAATGGATATTTTACCACATGAACAACTTGTAATTATAAGAAGTTTATTTTTGACTCAAGTACCAAAGATCGACAAAACGACCGTTATTAACATATATAATTATATAATGTTCATAAAATTGAAATAAGTGATATAAAAGGAATAATAAACTTGAAAAAGTTTCTTAAGCAATTATAAATTAACTCTAGTTTATTATTCAGGAGGTTAAAGAACGGTCGAGTCAAGTCGGACACGAGGTAAGGGAACTTCTTAACCCAATTTCCGTTCTTTGGGTTAATCTCCTACTTTCAAATTATGTCATGATATTATTATGTCATATATTGTATTTGTACCTTATTTATGTGTACATATAGTAAATACACATAATAGATCTATTTTATTTAAAAAAATGATCTTTGTAAGGGACTTCGTCTCAATCTTCTTTCATTGAGGCATATTTTGTTTCATACACAACTTTCTTTTATACGGTGTATAAACCTATTTGACATTTACATTTATTCAAAAGGTTTTATTTTATAGTTATGTGATATTTAAATGATTTCAAAAAAGAGAGAGATATTTCTCTCAAATATATGAAAATCCAGTGCAAATGTATACGTATTTAACGCAAGCTTAAAAATGTTTTCAGAAAACCCGACTCTCGAGTGTGGTAGACATGAAGGGATTCGGTGTGGACCCATCATGGTCTGTAATTAGTCGAGCAGTCTCAGAATTAGTTATTTTGTTTTTAGAATCTTGCATAATGTTTTCAGAAAAACACTGGAGTATATTTGAGCTATTTTAAACATAAGTATCTTCTAAAAAAATTGCATCGGTAGGTCTCATGAGACAAACTAGTGTCTTGGCACGAGGCCTTGACAAAATCTTATTTGTGGTCTTGGCACAAGGCCTTGGCTATGTGGTTATGATAGTCTGGAATTATGCATTCCATCATTATGAAAGTGGTTACTGATATTTCATGTGATTATTCGACCAGTAGAATATCCATGTGAATAAGTAAATGGCATTATCTCATTTTACTATTGCCATATTATGTTGAATTTCAAGTTTAAAAGGATTTTGTTTTAGTTATAAATTGCCGTAAATGTTTATGTTTATTTATGAAAGCTTCTGCTATATTGTTATCCTTACTGAGAATCTGAGCTCACCCCTTTCAGTGTTTTATTTTTCCCAGGATGTGAAGAAATATTTTATGACTGACCTACAGGGATAGTCTGAAGGCGATAGAACTGTGGACTATGGAGACTATGTTATTGTGATTTTTCACTTTATGATGTAATGTAACATTTATGAATGTATCCAGTGTTTCCAAGGCTACTAAACTAATCGGTCTTTCAAGACTTGATCTTTTGTGATCATGCCAATGTTACGCAATAATGCACCGACTCTGGGTAACTAGGGTCGGGGTGTTACAGTTGGTATCAGAGGCAGTTTAGTACTAACCTTTGAAGCTAGATTTAGATAAAATATGATTAGAGCACATAGCCCAAAGATAGACTTTGAGGATTAGTATATAATAACTTCCTAGAATTTTGGTATTATAGAGATTTTGTGAGTTTTCCAAGCAATACATCCCTGTCTGGATACGAGCAGGTAGAGGCGGCTCTGGCACAGATGTACCTAGGGGTAAAACCCGAAAACACCTCTTTGAGATAGACTCGAATGGGAACTGGTGCACGACAACGGGTCTTGCTGCACTCTTGGTTACGACACTCCTGGGGGATATGCTTAGGATACTTCTCATTTTTTTACAAACCATTATGAAGGGTTTATGAGAATATACTTCCTCAAATAATTTTTTTTATGATTATGGATTATATCCATAAACCGTTCAATTTACATTAAATATTTTATAAGTTTGGAATTATTCATTGCAATTCATAAACTAACCTAGTTTATGCCATTGTATAGAAATGGCGCCCAGTATAAGGAATGTGAACTCGATCAATACGTATGATCCAAAGAGTAAGAATGATCATATCTTTCATGGTATTAAGCCAACATTTAGAAGGGAAATAGTCTCCCATGTGTTCTCAACATATGAATAAATAATATCATGTGTTAATAAGATAAGTAAATAATTCTCTGAGTCTTATGGATTTGAAGGGAAGAAAGAGAAGAAAATGATGGAAGAGAGAATGATGGATAAAGGGACGAGGGAAAAGAAGAATTTTCCAATATGTGATAACCGTGGGAAGAAACACCTTGGAACTTTCCTGAAGGGAATGTGAGTTTGTTATAATTGTGGAGAAAAAGGCCACCAAGCTCATGATTTCAAGGGAAAGAAAGTTGCTATCAATGTGGAATGCTATAATTGTAGAGAGATGGGACATTATGCAAATGAATGTTCTAAGCATCAGGGAAACTTACCTCAGAAAATGCCAAGGGATCGAGGACAATCTTATGTTGTTACTACAGTTGAAGTGGAATAATTAATGTATTGGTGCTTTTGGACTCAAGGATTATATTCTGGTTATAAGAATAATGTGATATATATAAGGATTGTACTGCAGTACTTATTGTTTTCATTATGGTTTTTATATGATGAAGGTAATTATATTTTTATTATGTTACAATAAGAGAAACTTTACTTTGTTTGGGGAATCTGATGTTACAATTGATTTTGGAATTTAGAGACCTTTTAGAGAAAGTCTGGACAGAGGTATTTTGGATAACTATAAAGGTTGGAATGGATTAAGTTGAACCTTGGATAGTATTGTTTAAGGTTAAAACATTTATAAAGATTATTTTTGGAATATTATAATACTATAGTTTTAGGAAAAGGACAACCTACAGGTTGGGGGATAACCCGTCGCGTCGGACAAAGCTGCAGGAATCGAACCCACAACCATAGTGCGCATGCCTTTATTACCTACCACTAGCCTATAGGAAGTACCTGGTTATTAAAAAATAGTTTTCCTAATCTAAATGGTATGTGGTAATATTTGGAACCTTATACAATTAGGATAAATAGAATATTTTTGAGTTCTGTTACCATTTGGAGTGAATAATGGGGTTGTGGTAAAAATTTATTAAAGAATTAAAGTCTACATGACAAGTAAGTATATTTCCTTAAGTTCTTAGTAAATCTCTTAAATAAATTCCTCAACTTTATTAAAGGTAACTTAAAACAAAAAAAGTTGTCGGTTAACTTTTCCAACTGGGGATTCGATGACCGTTTAACCAATCACAAGTTTGTGATTTTCTTGTAGTTAACTTTCTCCTAATCCTGTTTTCTACAACTCTCCATCAGACCTTGATGGTTTGTTTTTCCTCCATATCCATATTTTCATAGAATCATAGTATGGGCTATCTCGGGTGACCTTTGTACTTCTCTTTCTTTCTTTTAATGCTATATTTTTATTAACCTTATTTCGGATGTGGGTTTTCCACAAAGGTATTTTCTATTTTCAACCTTTTATTTTCACAGAAAAATTTCAAATTGCGAGGACGCAATTTATTTAAGGATGGGAGAATGTAACACCCCAAGCTTCCACGATACACTTCTCTTTGAATAATACAGTAGTGTGTGTTGTATGCAACTTCGAGTTCTAACACACACCACAACCAATCAAAGTAGCCGTTATGAATAGTAATACCTACTTTTTGAAATTATATAAATTTTATATTTCAAAATGGACTTCATTTTTGTATTCGGAATATCGAAATTATCCTAAGTTGATTTTTTTTTAATTTTCTGAGAACTTCCAATTTTTTATGAATAGTGAAAAATACTTAAAAACAACTTTTTTAATCAAAATAAATTATAGTGATAAATTATACGATTGAGTGGTTTTAAAGTATAATTATAATATATTTTTACCATTTTATCAAATGGTGGTCATTATAATTAATTTCACTTTGAAATTGGACATAAACAATTGTCAATCTTTTGATATATATTGTTTCCTAAAAACACGCTATTTGTTGTGACAGCGGGAATTAATTATAAAATTAATTAATGCAACTTATATGTTTGTAATTTTGTATAATATACATCATTTTTGAATTCAGAATATCAATTATAGCTTAGGGTGAAATTTTGGCATTGTTCTGAAAAACTTCAATTTTTGATGAATAGTGAAACCACTAAGTGATAGTTAAAAAACTGATTTTTCGTTTAAATGAAACTTTACCACTTCTATGAATTGAATTTCAAAAATCCGACATACATGGTTTTCATTAGGATGTAAAATTTGGTTCAATGGGATTAACATAATTTTTTGGTGAATAGTAAATTTTAAGTTTTATTAATCACGATTAAAGGTAATTAGTGATATTTAAGGTAAAAATGATATTATAAAAATATGAAAATACATTTACACTTGTCCTACCCTTATTAGATGAGTCATGTCCGGCCAAGAAAATCCATGGGTCAACTTGGGGACCCCATGAAGCCACTTGGGTAAGAAAATGACATTAATAACTTTTTATTTAAAGTAAAAATAAAATTGACACAAACATGTGTTGTTATACTAAAACAATTATTACATGGGGGTATATAAGTTACATTTTTGACTATAAATAATCATTGGAAAGATAAAAAGATTTCCTACATCATGATATTTTTTTATAATTTTTAGACATTAAATAAATTAAATATTTTATGACACCATGATGATGGAGCGATTACCTCATTAATTAACGATTTTAATAAAATGGAAGGATAATGTAAAATCTAAGACTTAAACTTTTCCAAATTCTATTGGATGGGTGGATTTAGAACCCTTATCACCTTATCCTCGAAATATATCATTGTGGGACCTTTATAATTTGAAAATCATTTCATAATAAAGTAACATTTCAATCCTTCCAAGAGTGCCCCTCCTCTCCTCTTATAAAAGGCCCCCACCTATACCACATTATTCACACCTTAAAGCCATTTGGATCGGCCAACATATGCCCAAATACTCTCTCAAATTCCATCTCTTACTCCTAGAAGCCTCACTTTGGGCATAAGTCTTCCCAAGGAAGCCTTTGTCTCAAATCAAAAAGAGTTACCCGATTTTAAGGTAATGTCTTCTCTTGTGTTGTTTTGTTTTATTTTGCTTCTCCAACCCCCTAAAATCTTTTCATTACTTTATTTTGTAACAAAAAAAGTATCTTAAATATACTTGTATGTTTTTATGAGAAGTATTTTATTTAAACTTACACACACCTTTGTCTAATGGTTAAATAACATACTGTTTCTGTGGGTGGCGAATTACTGCCTCACGAAACGATGATTGTTAAATCTTATTTTAACACCTCTCATGGTGGACATTATGATGACAATATTTTTATATATGATATATATTATGATTTTATTTTCCTTATGATTCTGTATTTTTCATTTATGGCATACCTTTATGATTTCCATTATGGGTAAACGCGATAATTTCATTTTAGGAAGTGCGGACTACTGCCCCCTCAAAGTGATTTGAATCGTTAATGCCATATGTGGGATGTATAAAGGATGGAGTAAATGGTATTATACATTATATTATACTGTAATTATAGTATACATTTATATAATTAAATTTCATTCCATTAAATATGAAATAGAAATGAAAGTAGCGTTCATGCGTACGTACGGCTTACCGTCTCCATGAACGGTGAATTTCATTTCTTACCTCTAAATGTTATGTAATATTATAAATGCATGTATATACTAGATATATATGATATATATGATATCTACATCATTAATATAATTCTGTATATAATGTATATTTTACCACATGAACAACTTGTAATTATAAGAAGTTTATTTTTGACTTAAGTACCAAAGATCGACAAAACAACCGTTATTAACATAAATAATTACATAATGTTCATAACATGGCAATAAGTGATATAAAAGGAATAATAAACTTGAAAAAAATTCTTAAGATATTATAAATTAACTCTAGTTTATTATTCAGGAGGTTAAAGAACGGTCGAGTCAAGTCGGACCCGAGGTAAGGGAACTTCTTAACCCAATTTCCGTTCTTTGGGTTAATCTCCTACTTTCAAATTATGTCATGATATTATTATGTCCTATCTTGTATTTGTACCTTCTTTATGTGTACATATAGTGAATACACATAATAGATCTATTTTATTTAAAAAAATGATCTTTGAAAGGGACTTTGTCTCAATCTCCTTTCATTGAGGCATATTTTGTATCATACACAACTTTCTTTTATATAGTGTATAAACCCCTATGACTTTTACGTTTATTCAAAAGGTTTTATTTTATAATTATGTGATATTTAAATGATTTCAAAAAAGAGAGATATATTTCTCTCAAATATATGAAAATCCAGTGCAAATGTATACGTATTTAACGAAAGCTTAAAAATGTTTTCAGAAAACCCGACTCTCGAGTGTAGTAGACAGGAAGGGATTGGGCGTGGACCCATCATGACCTGTAATTAGTTGAGAAGTCTTAGAATTAGTTATTTTGTTTTCAGAATCTTTCATAATGTTTTTAGAAAAACACTGGAGTATATTTGAGAAATTTTAAACATAAGTATCTTCTAAAAAAATTGCATCAGTAGGTCTCATGAGACAAACTAGTTTCTTGGCACGAGGCCTTGACAAAATCTTATTTGTGGTCTTGGAACGAGGTCTTGGCTACGTGGTTATGATAGTCTGGCATTATGCATTCCATAATTATGAAAGTGGTTATTGATATTGCATGTGATTATTCGACCAGTAGAATATCCATGTGAATAAGTAAATGGCATTATATCATTTTACTTTTTCCATATTATGTTGAAGTTCAAGTTTAAAAGACTTTTGTTTTAGTTATACATTGACTTAAATGTTTATGTTTATTTATGAAAGCTTCCACTATATTGTTATCCTTACTAAGCATCTGAGATCACCCCTTTCAGTGTTTTATTTTTCCCAGGATGTGAAGAAATATTTTATGACTGACCTACAGGGATAGTCTGAAGGGGATAGAAGTGTGGACTATGGATACTATGTTATTGTGATTTTTCACTTTATGATGTAATATAAAATTTATGAATGTATCTAGTGTTTCCAAGGCTACTAAACTAATCTGTCTTTCGAGACTTTATCTTTTGTGATCATGCCAATGTTATGAAATAATGCACCAACTCTGGGTAACTGGAGTTGGGCGTTACAAATATTTTTTTGGTTAAGTTTTTCCAAGAAGATAAGAAGTTTAAGAAAGATAATTCCTTAGTTATTATGGTGAACAATAAGAAATGAATGGTGAAAATACCAATAGAAAGTGTGAATACAAAGTAAAATTCAAAGAATCCTTCTAAGAAATAAAAGGTAAAGAGAGAGATAATAAAAGAAGAGGCTATTTTCTTTTCATGTGTAAAGATGGGCCACTAAGAGAGGAATTACATTGAATTTAATAAGAAGAAAGTATATGCTTCTAATTCATGTATATTTATTATTGCATGTGATATTTATATTTTACTTTTTGAGTAATAGATACAATATGTGAATTAAATATTTCTATCCAAATATAGGTACCATGTAAGTTCAAAAATAATATAATAAGTTAGGTGAATTCTCCTAGTTTCTAAGAAAGGGTGATTCCTATGTCAGTAGTGAGAAGAAATCAACTTCCATTTTAACAAGTTGACTGATTCTAGTTTAACTATTATTTTTTATTGAGTATTAGAAAAACATTCATCTCATATGTTCATTGGACATATAAATGGATTATTTCATTTATAATTAATGTTGTTTATATTATTTCATACTCAAATAATAATTTAATATTACTTGAATTAGAGACAATAAATGATGAATATAAAATATAAGACTCAAAAATAGTCATGGAAAGATAATTATTTATCTAGGTAAATAGACCTTTAGAAATAAAGGTGATCAATAAATAATTCTGATATAAGTTAGCTTTATCATGTGAATTATACTAAGGAGAAGTTATTAGTAAGATTTATAAACTTCATGGGATTTCTTTAATAAATTTTAGGAATTATTGGTGAAGAAATGAATACACTTGGTAAAAGATATTGTATCCTCATGGTAAGATTATTAGAATATATCTTAACCAAATATTAATAAACCATTTAAATGTAGAGTAAATGTATTACTATAATCATATTAGTGATGGTAGTACAAGGTAGATTGATAAGGAGTATTATATTCATTTCAAGTCTTCCATGATTTATTTCTAGATATGTTTTTTATATTTTAGAATAAAAACTAACCATATTCCAAATATATTGTATAATGTATATCATATTAGCTATACTATGAAAAAATAAATTATGTCATAATTCTTTTATTTAGATGTAAATAGTTTACCAAGTCTAAGTAAATAAAAAAACTTGTATCAATAAAAACACAATGTGAAACTTAAGTAATTATCCTAAAAGTTAAGGATATTACATAAATCCATAAGATAAAAAAGTTATAGTCAAGTGAAAGTCTATATTTCTATAATAGTGTAAGCACAAGAGCCTCAACCCAGTTGGTGAGGACTCAAAAAATGCATCCATGAGACCCGAGTTCAAAACCAGGTGGAGATATATTTCCGGGTACTGTAGCAGTAATATAGCAAGCACTGTAGCAGGTACTGTTTGATACTACAACATCCGGAACTATTTATCCATTTGGACTTTTGGGCCACCAGTTTGGGCCTTGGGTCCTTTAAGGCCTTTGGGCCACCCAAGTCCTTTGGGCCAGTAAGTCTTTCAGGACACCTTAAGGACTTCAGGTCACCTTAAAGACTTTGGACAGCCTCAAGGCCTTCGGTCCACCTGAAAATGTGCTTAATGATTAGATAAAATCGACAAGGAGCAGACTCGAGATGGGGATTTAGAGCATGCGCATTCACCAGAGCAGAAGCTAAGAGGATTTTTCAGAAAGAGAGGGTATGTAATTTCCATCGATACCAGCATGTGCTTGCACAAGAAGCCTAGCTGAATAGCCATGCAAAGGTGGAGAGATGATATCACAATGAAGAAGCTAGGAGGAGGAGTTCCAAGTATAGTTTTTATATTTCCTAAGACCTACAGGCCATGTAATCTTTAAACCTACGGGCCTTGTAAGGGTTCCCCATCACCCCTTGAAAGGGGGTTATCAAAAATCAATAAAAAAAGAAGGCCTTCGGGCCATTCAGGTATAATAGTATAAACATCTATATTTGAGATAGTGGGATAAATATTGACTCTGATAAAACCAAGGCCTGAGATTCACATGTAGTTGGCATAGGAATAAGTTCCATAAGGGCTCATAGAAAAATAATGTTTTTAAAACACATATTACATAGAATTGATAAAACCAAGAGTGATAGTTTTATAATCACTAAGTCAAGATGATATATTATTCAATATGAATAATGAATATTTATACAACAAGGGTGTAGTAATTGAAAATAATATAAAATTAAATGTAAATATAAATTTATAAAAATGGATTCCATGTAACAAAATAAAGTTTATATTTTAGTAATTTACCGAATTGATTTAAATCCATTGGTGGGTATCCAAGATAAATAATACATGGGTGGTATAAGAATGGTATCAATAAGGATTTATTGGTTATACCAATTCATAATTCTTAAATATATTAGAATTATACTTATCATAGAAACATTATATGATAATTATATTAGACATTGGATGTCAAGACCACCTTCCTTGGAGGAAATATTATAGAAGAAATTTATATTTTATAACTAGAAAATGTTGGGAACACTATTGAATTAAAATAAAGAATTCATGTTAGAGAGATCCATTTATGGATTAATGTGAGAATTAGGATCATAGAATATTCATTTGGAATTAAATTTTTACATGTGTCTATCAAAGGTTAGTGGGATCGCTACAATTTTCTATATAAAATATGTTTATAACATATGGAAAATATTTATTAGTATTATATTTAGTTAAGACTATATTTAAAGTTACTCTATAAATACTTACTTAAATTAGTAACCTAATTTCTAGGAAACAAGATATAATAAAGTAGATCTAATGGGTTACATAGAATAATTAAAAGTATATATACTAATAAGGTATTGAAAAATAAAAGTTGGAACAATTAAAGAGAGAATTGCTTCCAAGGTCACATGGCATAAATCTCTATAATAAGACATATATTAGACATAGAAGGAGATTAAAATGGTGAGTAGAACTCCATATTCTTCAATAATGGATCAATCACATATATCATGATGCGTAATGGATATGATATATCCAACACATAAATTATTGTAGGAAATTATAATATAAATCTAGGAGAACTACATGGAAAGTAGTTAGATCTATCCAATAGTATGTAAGAGTAAAGGGGATATACATCTGGTATTTTTAGAGGAAGGAACACTAGTTATCAAGGAGATATAAAAATAGTATTACTATGGATCTATTGATCTAATATCATAGTTAGGATAAAGAATGAGTAAGATAATCTCATTGAATCTAGTGATATCCATATCTATAAATACTAAGTATATTGTGGATTCTAATGCAGCTAATGAATTAATATAAAATATAGAACAATTTTTTCCATTTATTGGGATCATACCTATAATTTTAAGTATTATTATAAAATAAATTATGATAAGATTATGAAAATGGTACTATAAAAAATGTAAAGGTTATAACAAAGGGAAAAGGGATATACATGGTCATATCATCTATTTTGAGTGTTTTTTACTTAAGGGGGTGAAGTCACAGATAACAAAGTAGCCATGTGAGAAAATGTGGCAAGACCAATGATCAAATACACACTTCAATAGTAGAATAATATTATCACGTGATAGATAACATGTTGATAGTTAACATAGTGTATTTAGTGCAAGTGAAAGTTTTGAAAAAGTAGGTGACCTAAACCCAACTTTAGTAGTACTTTTTTTATCATCATATCATGTATATAGAGAGTTATGAACGATTTTATCTTATAATAATAGTTATATTGTTGTTTTATACACTATTTACATGGTAATGTCCTTATATTACATATCATATCAAAAGGTTATATTAATTCCCAACTATAATGAGAACCTCATGATACTATGACAATAATCATAAACTTATGTCCTATAGTCTAGATACATCATACTAATAGGGAAAAACGGTGTTTTACTAATAGGTTTTGGGTTCTCACAAGCATTTATTTTTATTCTCATTAAGTTTTCAATTGGTGATTTTGAATATAAGAGATTATGAAGACTAAGCCACCAATAGAAACACCATATTTTTTTTGGGAATCATTGGATATTAATATCTATGAACATGTGTATTATTATATTGACCTGAGGTCATTATCAATGAATTTCATTTGATTACATACTTTTATGCAGGATAAAAAACATGAAATTTATATTTTTTGTGGGGTATCTTGCATCAGGTGCATCATTAGTTTAATGTTCAAGACATAATTTATATTTTTTTAGTATAGAGAGAGATATCTCGAGCCCAATTGAATTGGATGGTAGTACCTTCATTAAATCCATAGCCATGGTAGAAGATGGTAATTACATCTAGTATGGTCATTGAAAGAATAAATAAATCATTAATGTGTGATGAAATAAAGTATGTATCATGATTTATGAGATATAATGAAATAAATAGATTATATTACATAATGTATGTTCATAGGAGAGATTTTCATTTTTATGAGTAAGCTTTATCTCATTAGGGTCTTTGATGTGCTTCTAGATACTAATCCTTTTTTGCAAGTGACACTAATTTCTATTAATATAAGGGGATATAGGGTCACACAAAAATCATATTCATAATCTTAACCAATTATAATGAATTGGAGTTTAGGAAATGGTGCGGGTTAGGTAATGTACATGTTTGAATGATCATAAAAAACAAACAAATTCAATATTTTTAAATATTTTAATTGTAAGTTTTGAATTTATTAACTCTTTATATTCAATTATTATTAAGTGAATACCATAAAATATTTCATGAATGAATATTCATTTTTAAAGTCCTGATAAATATTTTATGGGAGAGAAATGAGTTGAGTGAATGAATTAAATTTTTTCAAAAAACATTATTTTGATATTATAAGTAAGGGATAAAATATTAATGATGTTAAATACATTTTTAATAGGTCATAAGTGTCATTTAATTATTTAGAAGGTTAAAATAATTTTAAGGGAAAAATGAAATTTATGGGAGTTTAAATCTACCCATATAAGACCTAAGAAGCCCAAATTTAAGTGGACTATTCATCCCTTGAATTTGAGTACCCACTCCCTTTTCAACCAATTCCTATAGTGAGAAAGTGGAGTTTCTAGAACCCCGATCTAAGAACTCCTTCCCAAATCAAAGACGGTGCTCTGATGATCATGAATATGTTGAAAGTTCCTTTTAATCTCTACTCAAGCACCCTGTGTTTAAAGTCTAATGGAATAGTAAGATTTTGAAGCAAGTGTGGATGATCTAGAGGTTTAAAGCATTGATTACTTTAAATAAAAATGTTTTAAGAGGATTAAAACACTCCAACAAGTATAAATCGAATGATGTATCATTTCGATTTATCTTTTCTTTCTTATTTAATTCACATGAGACCCTCAGGTTGATAAAAAAGTGTTGACTTTCTATAGAGGACACCGTAACATCATTCTAGCTTATTTTTCTTAATTTAACTTGTTTTCATGCTCCTGCTATGCACCTGGAGCCAACAATAGGACATGAAGACATAATTTAATGGTACATGGTGATGTTGTGGTGACATGATGATTAAGAAGTGATGTAGATATATGATTGAGATGCTCATGGGGAGGAGGTATGAGTTTCATATCTAATGTGACCTTATATTAATACAATTTTTCCATGTATTATTATTTAATTCTTAGGTTTTTTTGATTTAAATGTATCTTAATAAAAAATTTATTTAATATTGATCATTTTGAGTTAAAAATGTTATTATTTATCTATTTTTTTAAAATGAATATTTTTTATGCTAAATTTATCAATTGATTATTTTCTCAAAATTATATATCACTACAAGAAAACTGCAGTTTAGCGGAGGTTTTTAAAACCGCCGCGAAACGCGTTTCAGGCCACCATTTCGTGGCGGTTTTAAAAAATGCCGTGAAAAAACCGCCGCTAAACGGCAAAAAAAAATATTTTTTTATTTTTTTATTTATTTTTTTTAATTTTATTCAAGGATTAGCGGCGGTTTCGGTAAAACCGCCGTGAAATGAAATGAAAAAATAAAAAAACATGAGACACCACAAAATCACTAAAACGACCATAACTTTTGATCTGGGCGTCCGTTGAAGTGCCACGACCAGTCAAATCGAAGCTCATGAAGATATCTAGAGGCACATATAATCAAAACCGTGAGACGGTCCAAGGTGCGGAATATATTAGAGTTATAAGAAAGTTAAAAAAAGTTCTCCAACTTCAAACGGCCATAACTTCCACTCCGGGTGTCCGTTTGGGCTCTACCACATATCAAATTAAAGCCAGCAAAGAGAGCTACGCACCAATTCAACACAATAAAGCTTCTGTCATGTTTTTCAACCCCAAAAATCCCTCCGAAGGCCTCCAAAACCTCGTTTCCGTCACCGATGTCCCGTCAAACTTGTCTTCAAACGGACCTAACTTTTGATCCGCGTGTCAGTTCGACCTCCTCCACCTGCTAGATCATAGCTCGTTCCATGAGCTTCAGTTTGAATGGTCGCGGAACCCACATGCACTCCTAGATCATATGTTATGGCCTTTTTAGTGGGTATCGGGTTTGTTATGTTTTTCAATGCCTCGTTTCTAGCACCCGTTCCCCGTCAGATTTTTTTTAAATGGTCATAACTTCTGATCCGACTGTCCATTCGGAATATTTCACCTTTCAAGTCAAAGATCGCTTCAGGATCTTTGATTTGACAGGTCGCAGATCTAAAATGGACTCTCAGATCATAAGTTATCTCCGTTAATGTGAGTCCAATGTTTTTGTCTATTTATGACCGTTTTGACGGGTTTTAATGGTAGCTCTATTTATTATTGTTTATTTGGGTTTCCATGACTTGTTATCTTTATCGATGGTTTTTTTGGGTTATTATGATGATTATGTTGAATTATTTAGGAGTTTTCCAGAGTTGTCACGAGTTTTCATGCGTTCTCACTCTTTCTAATGTCTCATTCTTCATATGTTTTTCCATCCTTTTTCATGCGTTTTCATGATTTTTCATCCCTTATCACGTCTTTTCATACTTTTTCATGTGTTTCCTTTATTTTTTATTATTTATTATTTATAATATACTTTAATTTATTTCTTATCTACTATTTGTAATTGGTTATTTATTATTTATTATTTATATTTATTAATTATTTATGTTTATTAATTATTAATTATTTATTATTTATATTTATTTATTAGTTATTATTTATTAGTTATTAGTTATTATTTATTATTTATATTTATTTATTATTTATATTTATTTATTATTTATTATTTATTATTTATATTTATTTATTATTTATACTTATTTATTATTTATATTTATTTATTATTTATTATTTATATTTATTTATTATTTATTATTTATATTTATTTATTATTTATTATTTAATATTTAATATTTATTATTGATTATTGATTATTGATTATTGATTATTGATTATTGATTATTTATTATTTATTATTTATATCTATTATTTATTATTTATTATTTATTATTTATATCTATTATGTATTTATTATTTATTATTTATTATTTATAATTATTAATTATTTATGTTTATTTATTATTTATTATTTATTATTGATTATTGATGATTGATTATTGATTATTGATTATTTATCTTTATTGATTATTGATTATTGATTATTGATTATTGATTATTGATTATTGATTATTTTTTATTTTTTATTTTTTATTTATATTTATTTATTATTTATATTTATTTATTATTTATTATTTACATTTATTTATTATTTACTATTTATATTTATTTATTATTTATTATTTATATTTATTTATTATTTATTATTTATTATTTATTATTTATATTTATTTATTATTTATTATTTATTATTTATTATTTATATTTATTTATTAGTTATTATTTATTAGTTATTATTTATTATTTATTATTCATTATTCATTATTTATATTTATTTATTATTTATATTTATTTATTACTTATTATTTATTATTTATATTTATTTATTATTTATTATTTATATTTATTTATTATTTATTATTTATATTTATTTATTATTTATTATTTATATTTATTTATTATTTATTATTTATAATTTATAATTTATAATTTATTATTTATATTATTTATTTAATATTTAATATTTAATATTTATTATTTAATATTTATATTTATTTATTAATTATTAATTATTAATTATTATTTATTATTTATATTTATTTATTATTTATTATTTATTATTTATTATTTATATTTATTTATTTAATATTTAATATTTATTATTTAATATTTATTATTTAATATTTAATATTTATTATTGATTATTGATTATTGATTATTGATTATTGATTATTGATTATTGATTATTGATTATTGATTATTTATTATTTATATCTATTATTTATTATTTATTATTTATTATTTATATCTATTATGTATTTATTATTTATTATTTATTATTTATTATTTATTATTTATTATTTATTATTTATGATTTATGATTTATGATTTATTATTTATTATTTATGATTTATGATTTATGATTTATGATTTATGATTTATTATTTATATTTATTTATGATTTATTATTTATTATTTAATATTTATTATTGATTATTGATTGTTGATTATTGATTATTGATTATTGATTATTTATTATTTATTATTTATATCTATTATTTATTATTTATTATTTATTATTTATATCTATTATTTATTTATTATTTATTATTTATTATTTATAATTATTAATTATTTATGTTTATTTATTATTTATTATTTATTATTTATTATTGATTATTGATTATTGATTATTGATTATTTATCTTTATTGATTATTGATTATTGGTTATTTATTATTTATTATTTATTATTTATTATTTATTATTTATTATTTATATTTATTTATTATTTATATTTATTTATTATTTATATTTATTTATTATTTATTATTTATATTTATTTATTATTTATTATTTATATTTATTTATTATTTATTATTTATATTTATTTATTATTTATTATTTATTATTTATTATTTATATTTATTTATTATTTATTATTTATTATTTATTATTTATTATTTATCATTTATATTTATTTATTAGTTATTATTTATTAGTTATTATTTATTATTTATTATTCATTATTCATTATTTATATTTATTTATTATTTATATTTATTTATTACTTATTATTTATTATTTATATTTATTTATTATTTATTATTTATATTTATTTATTATTTATTATTTATATTTATTTATTATTTATTATTTATTATTTATTATTTATATTTATTTATTTAATATTTAATATTTAATATTTAATATTTAATATTTATATTTATTTATTATTTATTAATTATTATTTATTATTTATTATTTATATTTATTTATTATTTATTATTTATTATTTATTATTTATATTTATTTATTTAATATTTAATATTTATTATTTAATATTTATTATTCATTATTGATTATTGATTATTGATTATTGATTATTGATTATTGATTATTTATTATTGATTATTGATTATTTATATCTATTATTTATTATTTATTATTTATTATTTTTTATTTATATCTATTATGTATTTATTATTTATTATTTATTATTTATTATTTATTATTTATTATTTATTATTTATTATTTACTATTTATTATTTATATATATTAATTATTTATGTTTATTTATTATTTATTATTGATTATTGATTATTGATTATTGATAATTGATTATTGATTATTGATTATTTATCTTTATTTATTATTTATTATTTATTATTTATATTTATTTATTATTTATTATTTATATTTATTTATTATTTATTATTTATATTTATTTATTATTTATTATTCATTATTTATTATTTATTATTTATTATTATTGAGTTTATATCTATTATTTATGTATTATTTGTTTTTTCAATTAATATATATAAGTATATTAAATTCTGTTTATTAACCACATGGCGAGCTTGTCGGAGTGGTAAAATCTTTGGAAAATATGCAAGAGGTTAGGGGTTCAAATCTCACCAAACGCAGAATTTCTTTATATTGCATGTGCATGTGCATGGGCATGGGCATGCATGTGCATGGGCATGCCTGGGCAGGTGCAGGTGCATGGGCATGCAAGTGCAAGTGCAAGTGCATGTGCATGGGCATGGGCACGGGCACGGGCATGGGCAGGGGCAGGGGCATGTGCATGCATGCAAGGGCAGGGGCAGGGGCATGGGCATGTGCATGGGATGGGCATGCATGCACGTGCAGGTGCAAGTGCAGGTGCATGGGCATGCAAGGGCAGGTGCAGGTGTAGGGGCATGTGCATGGGCAGGCAGGTGCAGTTGCATGTGCATGGGATGTGCATGCATGGATAAATAAAGTAAATAAAATAAATACGAAATAAAATAAATACGAAATAAAACAAATAAATACAATAAATACAATAAATAAATACGATAAATAAATAAATAAATAAATACGAAAAATAAATAAATAAAATAAATAAATAAAATAAATACGAAGAATAAATACGAAAAAAAAATAAATAAAATAAATATATAAAATAAATAAATAAATAAATAAATAAATAAGTAAGTAAATAAATAAATAAATAAGTGAATACGAAGAATAAATAAATAAAATAAATACAAAATAAATATATAAATAAATACGAAAAATAAATAAATAAATAAATAAATAAATAAATATATAAATAAATATATAAATAAATATATAAAATTAAAAATAAAAAATATAAAAAAAATAAAAAAAACCGCCGCGAAACGTTCTGCGACGGTTTTAAAAACCGCTGTGAATAGTTTCCCGACGCACGATTTCACAGCGGTTTTTCAAAACCGCCGCCAATCGATTTAGCGACGGTTTAAACCGCCGCGAAACGAAAAAAAAACGCCGCTAAATGCCTTTTTTGTCGTAGTGTATTCTTAAAGATTAAATACTTTGATAATTTCATTAGAATAGTTCTTAAAGTGATTTTTAATGGTTTTTAGGGTTTAATATTTCCAATTCTCTATTTTTTATCTTTAATATAATTTTCTGGAATATATTTTAATTCTTCTTTTGAAATATGGAATCCATTATTGATCCTATTTTAAAGTTAAATTTTCTATATTGAATTAAAAAATCTTACAAAGTATTGAAACTATCATTGTAGGTTCATACATAATTTAATTTATGGTAGTAAAAAATAATGTAATATACTAAATTTTATGGAATTTTGAAGTGATTTTAATGTATAAAATGACTTTTTCAGAAGGATTTTTCATGTGGAACATGTTATTGGAAAATCTAAGTGATCTGTAACATGATATCCTTTATAAAAATATAGTGAAGTTCTTGCATAATATGATTTATCCTAGTTTTGAGGTGATGTGTAACATGATATACTTTGTTAAATATGAAAAATATTCATTATAAAATTTTTTCCACTAGATTTCCTGTTTAATATGATAGAGTTTTAGTTTTTTCGAAGAGGTGCCTACATAAGATGTTCTACATTAAACATGATGCATAACATATTGGCCTTCAATTTTTTTAGAGAAGATCCATGCACTCTAAAGTTATACGTATGATGTTGTTTCCATTATAAGTCATGTATAAGATGACAGACTTACAAAAATTCAAGGAATTTGATAATCCAACCGATACGTAAGAATATTTTCTCTAGGGTGAAGATACATAATAAGATATCCTTTTCCAAATTCAATTTTCATTTAAAGAATCAAAGACTTAAGTCTAATAAAATTACACATGTTCCCTAATTTTATAACTTGAAATTAAAATAAGGGGAGGTTAAGATAGAGAAGTTATTTTCCTGGCATGTTATTGGACATTATTGTAAAAACCTAACTTTTGAATAATATTTTATTTCCTCAAAATGTATGTCTTACTATTTTATAATCAATAAAAAATATATAAGTGTAAAGGAAATGTGACCATTGGGTTTTGACCATTATATGACCATTGGTTAATATGAACATTGAAAACAATAATAATTTTTAATGTTATAATTATTGTTTAAAATAGTAATAATAATGGGTAATTAATTCAAAATGAAGAGTTGATGACCTCATCTAGTAGACTCAGGTCATACAAAGCCCATCTATTAGAGCTTGGAAAGGAGGTAGCATCACTGGGCTTTACTCTAGACCAAGCCCAAGATGAGCTTCAACATGTTAATATTGAACATAATCACCTTTAGGAGAAGTTCAAGTTGATAGAAATCATCACTCATGCAGTGTTGTCCGAGTCGCCCCAAGATTCTATCACCATTACACACCTTACTCTTAGGTATTATGCAGGTGTTATAAGGGGCTATGTAACAAGGTCTTAGTTACTTTGTGTAATCCATTTGTATAAATAAAATTTTTATTACTTATTATTGTAAAATAACTATCGTATTTTGAATTCCAAATGTCAAAATAAATATAAGATAATTTTTTAGTTTTTTTCTAATAAGTTTCATATTATTGATGAATATTAAAAAAAGAGTATTTTAAAATATTTCTTATACTTTAAATAATTAATAATGTGAAATGAATTTAAAAAAATGGATATATACGGTTGTGATCAGTAAGAAATTTAGAGTCTCATAAGATCAACTTAATTTTTGGTGAATAGTAAATTATGAATAGTAATATTACCCTTATGAATAGTAATATGAACAATGGAATAATAACCTCATTTAAGTAAATATAAATATAATTAAGGCATCTTGAATGGTAATGTGATATAATAGTATAAGTAAATAACTATTTTAGAAATTATTAGATAAGTATTTGTATTTTTTCGTGTAAATAATTATTTTACTTAAAAATTAAATTTCTCATATTTAGAAAATTATTTTCATAAAATGTATTTCATTTCTGAATTCAGAACATTGATATTAAGTTAGGGTAAATTTATGATATTTTTATAAAATGTTTTGTTTTTCAGTGAATAGTAAAAATACAGTTTTTGAGTTTTCGGTGTGTTTTATAACATCATTATGATTCAATATTTAATTTAAAATTTTGGTAGAATCATTTGTATTAAAATATTATATGAGGTTTCCCAAGTAGACAAAACCATGGGAAAATACCACAAATGAGGTGTCCTTGAAAAGTAATAAAAAACTCCCTCTCTTTTACTATAAATACCAAGCCATTCCTTCATTTTCTTTCATTCCAAATTAATTAACCTCAAATTTATGATAGTGTTAATACCGAAGGATTCCTCCCAATGTTTCCTCAATCCCTAAAGGTCCCAATCCTATATTTTTAGAAGTTACTCTTCAAGGTAAGGGAATCCTCAACTTCTCTTTTTTCCATTCAAGTTCTCTTTTATATAGTTTGTCTTTCAAGTTTCCATACCATGTTCTTATTTACATTTTATTATGTACCTATACTATATTATGAGTATTTTATGAATTATTGACCCCTATCCTCTATCTTTTTAAATTTTTTTTAAACAATGTTGCATGGCCATTATGTTGCAGAATTTTCATCTCAGAATCTCTCTCTTTTTTCTCAATAAATTCTCTTATTTTATTTATGTGAATACACAAACCTATTTCATTTATAAGTTTATTAATAAAGACATAAAAATTATATATTTATTTTGGAATTGACATACATAAAACCATCATTCCCTTTCTATCAGTTATGAATGACATAATGATCATGTTTTAAGCACTTTTTAAAATGTGACGATTTTGATATGAAAACCATTTCTTTTATTCTCTTTATGTTATTTATGAAATGTTTGATCATGATATATGTGTATCAAATAAAAATAAATACATATTAATAGTGTTCCCTGATAATTCTCCAATGAATTAGGTAAAGAAATTAATCTATAGATATGATAAATTTTATGATACCTTGGTGAATAACCTTGGTAATTTTTATGACACCTTGGGGATGGACCTTGGTGATATGATTATGAATGTCTAAATTGAATTTTGTAGCCACATTTTCAAGATATTATTTAATTTATTATTATCATGATATTCCGCTTATCATGCCTTTATGATATTTCCTCACATTATTATTATATTCTCTCAAGTTCACATATAAATTGTTTTCCTTATTTTCCCTTACTGGGACTTATGCTCACACTTTCCTTTGATGTATGTAACCAGGTTATGAGATTCAATAATTTTACTTAGGATTAATATTTAAAGAATCATTTCAAGAGGATTAAAATAATTTTATATGTTTTCATGTATTATGTACTTTTTTCAAGATACTAGACTTTAAAGATCAACTGTTTGTAAAATGTAATGAAAGATTATGTAATAAAAAGGTGGGATGCCATAATTATCAAGTGAATATTTTAAAATTGAATCCTAATATGAATGAATATAATTGTGGAATGTGTGGAACCAAATAAAGATATACATGGGGTAGTAACTAATCAAGGGAGGTTTTGTTTGAGTCACAGTAAAGAAGATGACGAATAGTGATGAACGCCACTTAGATTATTGGAGCGTAATGAGATTATTCATTGGAAATAAGGAAATTACAAGGATTAAAAAATTTTCACATGGATACTTTATTTAAAAATAATAGGGTTTCACATTGAAAAAAATAGAATTGATTAAGAGATAAAGGCATGGAAGATGCATCAATACTTGGAAGGATCATTCTAGAGTGGTGTCTTAGAGGAAGATAAGGATAGAAGAGATTATCTATCATGATAAAGTAGATATCTTTAATCTATCCAATTTTTCCATATTTACACTACTTTGATGTGTATTTTTTGTATTTTTCTGAAATGAATATTATTATTGGATTAGATTTTATAGGAAAATGAGTTTAATTTTAATTGTTTCTTATTTATTATATTTTTCATTTAAATTATAGGTCAGATCACTACATGTCAACATTTTTTCATTTTCAAAAACCATATTCAGTAATAAAGATTCAACAAAAACGATTCTTTATTCATTTTCATTTTTTTTTCAAAAAACATTTATTGAGAAATATTTTTAAAAATAATAAATTTTCAATAAAATATGGGAAAATTTCTAGGTTTGGTTGAAAAATCATTTTTTGTTAAAATATACCCTATTTTCTTTCACTAAAAATTTACCTATGGGATTGAAAAATCTATAATTATAATATTTTTTTATCCAGTGAGTTTTTTACTAAAATTTCATGGTTTTTGATACATCAAGTTAATTTTAAGTTGATAATAATATCTTTAAATAAATTGAATCTACCAAAACTTCCCCATGCACTCTCTAGTTTGTCTTATTTATTTTAATTAGTTTAATTAATTAAAATTTACATTTAATCTTTTTCAAATTTTTAGAATATCATCCATACATCACACTATTTTCTTTCCATCAAAATTTCACTTTTTTATTCTTTATTTTCCTTTACAATCATTTTTTGTTACCATGTTTCTTGTTTTGTTGTTTTTTTACTTGCATTTGTTTTGTTTTCTTGGATTAGAAATATTCATACCCTATGGGTTCTACCTTGTTTTACATTAGAAAATTATTAAATAATTTTTATAAATAAATACGCTGATTAAAAAAGATGTTTTTCAGAATTTGGTTTCATTTTCGACGAAGGAAATGTGTTTTCTAAAAAATATATATTTAAAATTAAAGAAAAAAATATATTTTAAAGAAAAATTAATGAAATTAGTCTAGTGTATGTACACTTGATCAAGATATAAGATCCTATATCTCTTAATACCTAAAATTTATAAAAATTTTAGAGCTCTAAAAAAGGAAAGGAGAATTAAAATAAAGGACCTATAAGAGAGGATAGTGGATAATAATGAATATGTCATTCGAGAAAATTTAGCATGGACTAGGATGAAGGAATATAAACCTTGTTTGGTTTCAAAAAATCCTTCCCACATTAGGTTAACTAAGAGAGAAATAAATTATAAAATTAAATAGTACCTTTTGTCTCTAATGCCTACCTTTAATTGTAATTCTAATGTGAAATCCTTAGCATTGATTAGGGTATCCTACAATATAGTGAAATAATTTCCATTAAAAAGGATGATTGAGGATGAGCTTAAAATTAGAGTGTTATCTTTTTGTTTAAAAGGTAATTATATAAAATGGTCCATATAAATAGATGAATATATATTTATAACCTCGGAATGAGTTTACTATAATTTCCCAGAACCAGATGCCACTGAAGGCACCTCAATCTCGATTGGCCACAATGCCTCCAGCGCATCTCCGCAAACACCTAAGGCTGTTGAATAGCAGTGAGGTCCTATGTATGTAAATGGGGAGACTATTCCCTTATCACCAAAATTTAGAACAATGAAAATACAATACAATATAAGTAGTGGAAGTAGTAAATCAATCATATATATGATAAATGAACAAGACAAGAATATATAAATCATATAAGAAGGAATCTCATATACAGAAGATGATGATACAAGTCATGTGTCTAATAAAGTATCTAAGACATGTATACATGGAAGGTGTATAATACATGTTACAAAACAAAAAAAATACAAAAATTAATCCATCTAGAATCATGAGCCTCAGCTTGGTCCCATGCCCCCCTGTTCTTAAGCAACAATCAAGAACCTGTAGCAAGGTGATTTCCATTATCCATACCTGCAATCATATATTCTATTCGGGTACCATTGGTGGCTCTAATAGGGTGTGAGATATAATCATAATAGGAAAACACCCAAATTTATAATGCCACTTAGTCAGTGTATATATATAACTACAATAGTGTATAGGAAGTAATAGAATAGGTAAAGGAAGTAATTAAAGTAAAAAACCCATAAAGGACTAGGTTCCCATGGACACCCATCCTCTGCTACCGGCTTAGGCCAAGACAAAATATCTCTAAATAAATAGTCATTACTATACCATTAAATCATCAAGTTTAGTTAATTAATCAGTTCATTTAATAAATGTGTCTCATGACCCGACACATAGCCCAATTCCCCCCATAGTGATATGTGGTCAAGGATTTCTATCTAGGACATCAACATAGTGTAAGTCACTGACCGACTCCAAGATTGTTCTTTGGATTGGTAGACACATCATATAAATCATTTCATTCATTAATTATTTTAGAACCTAAGATGATATTTGGAATTCCTAATATGGAATCTAGGTATTGCTCCAGGTGTAACTTGAACCAAGCACCCTACAATCCTATCCATGGCGATCCTCATAGGAACCTATGTATCACTCTAGGTGTGGTATAATATCTCATACACTCGAGTCCTTCCTTGTCTATCCACTAAGGGATCCTAAGTATCAACCATGACATATACGATCAATTACCATTTGATTCCATCCTTGATAATCTATAATGAGTTCAAGTACTACTTGGGCATATAATAGTCATCCCCTATGAGTCTGTCCTTGGAAATCTTTATAAGGATTCAAAGTTTCCCTTGGGTGTAATCAAGGTAGTAGCCAAATGATTCTATCCATGGTGTTTTTATAAGAATCTATGTGTCACCCAAGGTATATTCAATACCATTCATTCAATACAATTTTTTCAATATCATTTAATCATGTAAAGTTCATCACCTTATTCAATTCAATTCAACCTCACCTCAAAAGGTGACTCAAGTCATGGGATTAGATTAGAAGGCTTAACCTTTATTTAACTCACATGGGAATTTCAATATAAGGGAATATCATGCCTAACCAAAAAATTAAATGAAAAAATGTCTAGGTACATATCATCCATTCCCTTTTCTTTATCAATTTTATTTACAATTCATATTACAATTACAATTATAATCCATTTCAATTAAAATTGAAATTTTAATATTAATAATGCTAAGGAAAGGGGTAAAAGTCACACCTCAAAGGTATCCAAATTCAATATCCACCCACAATGGTCTATTCATCTATACAACACACCAAGTGGTGGTTATAGTCCAAGGTTCTTATCCTCTATTCATTTATCAATGGTCTCTTTAATTACATAGTCCATGCCTATAAATTTAATTCAAGGATTCAAATTCATTTCAAGGGAATCACTCTGATAATTGGGTGTGAGACACAAAGAAATATATATAAACACTTTATCTTTTAAGGAAAATCATGAGACTACCTACTATTGATTCATAGTAGACATCTCTTCCAATATCAGCTCCTGATTCGATTCCGATTAGAAGAAAATTAAAGAATGAATGAAGAACCTATAAAGAGGAAATATTATCTTGAACATAAATAGTGAAGTTGATACAAAAAAAATTAAGAATTCCATAAAAGTAATGGAGATCTTACCGCTACAAATCCAATGAGAAAAACTGTTCTTTATTCTGAGATCAGATGGATGATCAATGAAAAATCCTAGAATAGTCATCAAAGAGGGATCTCAAAATGGTGGATTTTCTATGTGGGAGAAAAGAGAAATAAAATTAGGTTTTAATTGATTAATTAGAAGAAAAATTATTAAATTAACTAAAAACACTAGGCCTCACATTTTGGCTGCATGGTTGGCCAAATTGTATGCCCTTTGTTATAGGAAGGGGCACCCCACACGGTTTGTATGCATGGTTTGTATGCATAGTTTGACTAACTGTGTGCAAACCATATGAAATTCATATGTCAAAAGTCTGCAGTTTTTTGCACAACCATGTTCCTCAAGTCACATGGTTTGTCTAACTGTGCACCCTGTAGGATTCTACTATCCAACCTCACATGGTTAGAAGTAACCATGTGGGTTGCTTTGCACGGTTTCTACTAACCATGTACAACACCTTTTTCACCCCAAAAGTCAGTTTCCAGCCCCAAGTGGGCACCAGAAACCTATGATACACCCATGGCCTCAAAGGGAATTAAAATTATGCCATAATTTTAAAATAAATATTAATGTAAAGAAAAGTATCTATACCTTAAGATTGAAACTGGTTCTTACAAACTTCCCTCTTAAATAAATTCATCCCTGAATTTCTTTTTCAAGGGTGGTCAAGAACCACCAAAGAATAAATCCATCCACTATGCTTGTACATTAGCCTCTCACTCCTAGGTATCATATTATATATGGTCATGCTACCATAACACCTGTACTAGAGGAAAATACCAGCCTCATAGTACCTTCATGCAATGATACACAGTACGTATAGGGTGCTCCTAGAAGGACACATCTATCTATAACTCAAAATTCTTGGGATGAAAGGCATGAGACAGGACTAAATGGTAATGGATCAACTGAGATACATGGAAGATGTTGTGCATGGATCAGTACCTCTAAGGTATCTGAAACCGATAGGCTACCTGGTTGAATCTCTCCAAAATCTCAAATGACCCAATATACCATGGTGAAATCTTACCCTGTATTCTGATCCTCTTATGTCCCAACCTCAATAAAACATGTAAAAAGACCCAATACCTAACCTCAAACTCCAGAGGTCATTGATTTCAATCATTTTACATTTTTTTCGAGACTGTGTTGTATCTATTTGCTTCGAAATCAACTAAACCTCCTCTATAGTCTCCAAGATGTGTTGAGGTCCAAGCATAGCTTCCTCTCCTTTCTCTAACCAACACAGAGGGATAGAGAGGCCTCTAAGCAGCGTGTTTCTCCCAATCCGTGATGGCTAAGGTTTCTTCTAGATTTAGACTCCCCTTCCCCCTCTGACCTGGTCCTGTTTGTGGATGTTGTGCCTGGTCCCAGTTGGCGTTGTCGAGTCTCTGAGAGTCGGCTCGATGTAGTTCACTTCCTCTCATCATCTACGAATCTTGGTGTAGATCTGATTTCGACTTCGGCAGAGCGACCAGGGTCAGTGCATCCTTCTTGGTGGAATGTCAAAGCTCAGCCCAGCGCGGTTCGCTATCCCGTCGACGATAATGCTCGGTGCGAGGTTGGTCCAATGTGCTTCGCCTCGTTTAGTGAAATTTGGTGCGGCTCCGAAGTTGGGCTGTGTACTTGGACTTGTCTAGAGCTTTAGGTGTGGATCCGAAGACCAAATCTTCTAGCATCGTCGGAGCGTCCTAGGTTTCTTGGCTCTTCTGGCTTGACTAGGTGTAGTTTTCCACTTAGATCTACAGTTTTTGGAGGGGGGAGGTATGGGTTGCGGATTCTGTGGGCATTACGGGTTTAATTTTGGTATTGTTGTGGTTTGTTTCTTCTAGTTGGATTCTATTTTTGTTGTGGTTGGTTTCTTCTAGTTGGATTCGGTTTTGGTGTTCTGGTTTGACTTGGTTGGTTCTTCTCTAGCCCTTCCTGCTGCTCATTACTGTGAGGTTTCTCAACCTGATGAGGGTGCATCCATGGTTTTAAATGTAGAAACTCATGACCAGAGTGGCGCCTCTATTTCAAGATGACATGGATCCCCTCATTGGTGGCACTCCCTTGGTGTGGGTCAGGCCACCCAGTCCTTGGTGACTATGGCCTGATATCATGCCCTTTGTCTTGTCTTCCAGTCTTATGTAATTGTAGTGACAGGGGTGTTTGAGGAGGACGGAGGAGTTATTCCAGAATAATCATTGGTTGAGGCATTTGGATTGGTGATTTTGAAAGGGTGAAAGGTTTCTTTTGTGATGTCTATTGTTATGGTGTTGTATTTGGACTCGACTTGTGGATTAGGCCCCAGATGAGGTTCCATAGTTTCCCTTCACCATTGCAGTTCTTTTCGGATTTGTATGTTTGAGTGGGTATGGCGTCAGCCATTGGATCGGGCCTATGCTTTGACACAAGACACTTTCTTGCTGTTCAGCTTTAAAATGATGGAGTTCTTTTTCATGTTCATATGTTGGGGAGGGGTAGCTCCATGTATCAGTTTGGTTTGTCTCACTAGACCTTTATGTCATGTTTTTGTCTTAAGTCGATGATGTCTATAGGGTTCCCCCTTATTCCCTCAAAAAGAGGTTTCTATTTTAAATAATAATAAAAAATTGAAGGCTAACCAACACAGGGGTGATCACCATGGATTTCCATAAAAATTATTATAAGGTGACATCTTTATAGTATCCTAAATGCTATTATTGTATGATAATTCAATAAGGGGTTTGTGAATCTCCCAGGATCCCACAAAATTCATGACGTATTCCCATAACATGTCCTCAATCACCTGTATCATGTACTCTGACTAGCCATTGGTCTGAGGGTGGTATGTTGTGCTCAGAATAACCTGTTTTCTTAACTCCATATGTATACCTTTCTAGAACCATTAAGTAAACTAGGTTCTGCTATCCAAAAAAATAGTATATGGGGCCCCATGAAGTCGTACTATCTCACAGATATACAACCTCCTAAAATCATTTATAGAAAAGGTCTCATTGTTAGGTAGTAAATGAGAAACCTTTTTGAGCCTATAAAAAACAACCCAAAAGGAAATCATTACCTCAAGGAAACCTTAATAAACCTATAAAAATCCGTTGTGACGACATTCCATTTCCAATCGAGAATGGACAATTGTTGTAAAAGTCTGACTGGTTTCTGGTGTTCTTCCTTTACCTAATGATAGGTGAAACATCTCACGAAAAGAATGGCTACAACACTTTCCATACCTTGCCACCAGTATTGGATATGTAAATCACAATAAATTTTGGTGAGTCTAGGATTAAATAACCAAGATGATTCATGAAAATCTCTCATCATCTCCTCACACATACCTACCTAAACCCCTAAATGACCATGTATAAAAAGGATATCATCCTATCCTATAGTCTAACCAGGTGGAGGGTCCTCACCATCCACACTCTCCAGTACGACTCAGCCCTCAGAATCTGATAGCTACCTCATCCCAACTATATCTAGAAGGGTATATGTAACTGCTAAGGATGAAAGATAAGTATGTCTCTAACCATCCTAAACCTCAAAGTTCATCTCAGAGAACAAATCCATGAGCTTCCACTCACTAATAGATTGATGAATGGTTGTCTTGTAGGTATCTGACTATAGGAACTTCACACCCTTCCTAGTAAAGACTATAAGTGGTGCTGATAGGTGTGATAATTCATGTATAAAGTGCTTACAGTAACCATATATCCCTAAAAAAATCTGTACCTCAAAGATGTTCTTAGGAGTCTCCCAAGAAACTATAGCTCTCACCTTCTTTGGGTCCACTAATACTTACATATCTGAGATAATATGACCCAAGAAGTGAATTTTATCCATCCAAAAGTAGAAATTTTCAATCTTAGAATATAACTAATACTCTCTCAATGTATTCAATATGATCTCAAGATGATTTTCATGGTTGTTTTGAGTGTGATAATACACCATGGTATAATCCATGAATACCACAAAAAATGAATCTAGATAAGGATTAAAAAACCAGTTCATATGTTCCATGAATACTACTTGCATGTTCATGAGACTGAAAGAAATAACCAAATACTCATATAGACCATACATGCTACTAAAATATGTGCAAGGTATGTCTGATGGTATAACATACACCTAATTAAAACCCAATATCAAACCAATCTATAAGAAAACTTGAGATCCTTGGAGCTATTCAAATAGATCATATATCCATGGGAGAGGATGCAAGTTATTAACTTCCATTTGGTTCAATTTATATTAATCCACACATAGCCTGAGGGTTCCATCCTCCTTTTTTAAAAAAGGATCAGCAAGACCCACAAAGAAGTAATGAGTTGAATAAACCCCTTTTACTCTAAATACATTAACTACCCGTTGAGCTCTTTAATCTCAGTAGTATCCATCCTATAAGGAGGAATTGATACCAGTGACACTCCTGGAAATTTCTCTATAGAGAATTCTACCTATCTCACTAGAGGAAATCATGAAAAGTCATCCAAGGAAATATCCTTACAACAATCGAACACTGGAGAGAAATATGTCTGATATGTTCCCTAATCATCCAGATATAAAATTGTAATATGAACTATCATATCACCCATCCCATGATTATTGGGTCCATCTAGACTCATCTAGACATCCCATTCACTATTTTGAATAAACTCCCCACCCTCTGGTGATGTAAAGGTCACCTTTTGGTGATAAAAATCAACGGAATCATGAACAAAAACTAATCAGTCTATCCAGAGAATGATGTCAAAACCTATCATCTCAAGGATGAAGAGGTCTCGTATGAAGTGAAACTCACCAATATCAAGGGGGAAGTCCTAAAAATGACATAAATCCTCCATTATAATCCCCAATAGAGTGACAAGAATCATAAAACCATTAGACAATGAACACTGAGCCCAATTATATCTACAACGGGCACAAATATAATGTTATGAGAAACTCCTATATCTAAAAGTGTAGTTTCTAAAGTTGAGTCTACTAGAATAGTACCTCTCACTATAGAAGTCTTGTGATTCTTCTCCTCAAGGGTTGGCTGCATTGTGTATATCTGGATTGATCCACGACCCTATGATACTGCATGTCTACCTTGAGCAGATAAACTCTACTGTCACTATAAATCTAAGGTCTAACTACCATAGTCTTGACCACCACCTTAGCCTCATCAGTCAACTGTACTCCATATCCCTACCAGATGAGAATATGTTGAAATCACTCCTACAATTGTAGTCGATGAATACCCTCAATCACTAGATTCCATATGAATAGTTATATAGAAGTTCTGTAGATGAACCATCTTGACACATGATCGACACTCGACTGGGTCCCTTATACATTGATTCCTCGTGTGTCCTATTCTACTGCACTAGTGGCACCTTACTTGGATATATGAGTATGTGCTATAGATAATAATATCACTAATTGGAATATCCAGATGATTCTTTATACTACCAGTTGATGTTGTACCAGATCTAGATCCCGAACCACCTTAGATCGCACCCCCATCCTCTATCAAGTTACGATATGTGATAAGAACCTAATTCACTATTCTAGAATTTTTATTCAACTGAAATACATTCACCTATGATCAGATGTCAAAATTGATACCATCCTCGAATTACCTAGCCTTAGATAACTCATCAGCCATCAAAATAGGTATGAAGTGATGGAGCTCTGTAAAATAGGTTGAATAATCCATAACTGGTAATTCTCCCTACTCTAGCTGCATAAACTCTCAGCCTCTATCGTACCTCAACATCTCAAGATAGAATTAATCATATACAGATGTATGAAAATCCCTCCAATACATCACCCTATGAGATCCGTCTGAGTAATGACATCCCACAATCTCTTGGAAGAATCATGAAACATATAAGTAGTAAGATTTACCCTTCTATTAGGAGGTGTATCTAGATTCTCAAAGATAGATATAATGGACTACATCCAATAATCTATAGCCTGTGGTCCTCTATACCCCAAAAATGTGTGTATATTCTGTTGCTGGAACTCACACATCAAATCTACCATAGTTAGGGAAGGTTGCGATGTTCCTTGAATAGCCTACATGAATCATGTAAAAACCACATGGAATTATGACTTAGAACCTATGTTTGGTACAAAAACTAGTTCCGTAGCTAGCACTACTAGAGGATCTACCAATATCCCATGGACCACCACCTTCATAGAATGATCAATGTCAACCTCTTAGTGTGTGACTAAAGGTCTTCTTGGTGGAATTCTTCCACAAATTCCAAGTGAACGCCTTAGATCATGATCATTATCAATGTTCACATCTTAAAGAACCTATATTTAAAGAGTATAGATACAAGCCTTCTTATATAAGAACACCCCTTTTCCTACTCCTTGAGCCAGGTTTGTGAAATGTACTAATCATATAAAATCAAGGGAGACTGCCTACTACCCACTAATAAGGTTGGGAATGGGTCAAGTTCTCTACTATAAGGAATTCCATTTTCCATTTCATTCTAATTTATTCATTCCACAATTCATTTATTTTACATTTCTATCACAATTCATTTTAAAAAGGTTGATCTAAATGGTTCACCAAATTATGATCCATAATTTCTCATAAACCTCATGAATCAAAATATGGCATCCACCTAATTCACACCATAAAAAAATCTATAATGTCTATCACAAAAATAGTTATAACTATCATAGAACCTATCACAATATCATGAAATAAGTAATGAATCTTAAATGGTATGGAATAATGCATGTAATGTGATTCCTTTAAGGTTCCTAAAATGATGCATGAGATTTCGTATGCTCATCTCACTGGGTTTCAACATAATAGAACCCACAATCATATCAATAATAACATCAAAATTCAAATGTGTCACCCAATGGTGGAATAAAATCAATTATAATAGTCAAAATCCAGAAAATAACAATTTCATTTGAGGAAATTTGGCCTTTTTCTTTATGTGGGTTAGCTATGCTTAGGAACAACTCATTACCAAATTCCTAATCCTTCCCATACCTTTCTATTATCTCAATTATAATAGTCAAAATCCAGAAAACAATAATTTCATTTGAGGAAATTTTTCATTTTCCTTTATGTGGGTTAGCTATTCCTGGGAACAACTCATTACCAAATTCCTAATCCTTCCCATCCTTTTATATTATTTCAAAATAGAAAATTAGATAAAAAATAATGCTCTGATACAACTTTGTAACATTCTGAACCCAGATTCCACTAAAGGTTCCTAGAGCCCAATTGGCCACATGGACCCAAAAACATATCCCCAAATGATAGAGGTTACCATCTAGTAGTGAGGACCTAGTTATATTAGTGGGGAGAATTTTTTCTCATCACCAGAGTGTAGCACAATGGAAATAAAATACCAGATAAGTATAAAAACCAGTAAATCAATCATAAAAATAATAAATGAACAAGACAAGAATATATAAATCATACTAGAAGGAATATCATATACATAGGATAATGATACTAGTCATGTTTCTATTAAATCATTCAAAATAGGTATACATGGAAGGTATACAATACATGAAAAAAAGTAAAAAAAATTCAAAAAACAATCCCACTAGCATCATGAGCCATAGATCAGTCCCATACTCCCCTTCTCTTGAGAACCAATCAAGAACCTGTAGCAGGGAAATTTACCTTATCCATACCTAAAATCATATAGTCTATTTAGGTACCATCAACTACCCAAATAGGATTTGAAATATAATCCTAGTAAGCAACCGCCCAAAGGTATATTTCCATCCAGTCAGTGAATATATATAATAAAAACAGTGTGCAAGCAGTAATAGGATATGTAAAGGAAGTAATGAAAGTAAAAAACCCATAAAGGATTTCATTCCCATGGAAAACCTTCCTCTGACACCTATTAATCTTAGACAAAATATCTATGAATAAATAACCAGTCTTATCCCATTTCATCATCAAGTTCATTTAATTAATATGTTCATTTAATAAATATGTCTCGAGACCCAAAACGTATCCCATCACCCGTCATAGTTCTATGTGGTCATGGATGCCTAACTAGGCCACCAATATAGTGTAAGTCACTGACTGACTCAAATCTTTCGATTTGGCTTGGTAGGTGCATTAGATAAATCATTTCATTATTTAATTATTTGAGAACCCGAGCTAGTCCTTGGCATTCCTAATATAGAATCCAGTTATCACTCCAGGTGTAACTTGAACCAAGAACCCTACAAACCCATCCATGGTGATCCCCATAAGAACCCAAGTATCACTCTAGGCATAGTATAATATCCCAGACACTCGAGTCCATCCTTGGTGGTCTATTAAGGGAGCCCAAGTATCACCCATGGAATACATGATCATCTGTCCTCTGAGTCCATCCTTGGTGATCCATAAGGAGTCTAAGTATCACTCAGGCATATAATTTTCATCCCCAATGAGTCAATCCTTGGAAATATGTATAAGTATTCTAAATGTTACTTGGGAATAAGTAAGGTAGTATCCAAATGAGCCAATCTATGGAATTCTTATAAGAAACCATGTGTCACCTAAGGTGTATTCAATATCATTCATTCAATAACAGTTAGTTAATATCATTAAATCATGATAAGTTCATCACCTTATTAATTTAAATTAAATGCCACCTCAAAAGGTGATTCAAGTCATGGGATAATCTTAGAAGTATTAGCCTCTATTTAACTCATATGGTCATTTCAATATAAGGAAATCTCATGACTAATTAACCAATTATATAGATAAAGTCTAGGGGCATGGCTTCATTTCAATTTTATTTATCAATTTCATGTACAATTCATATTTAAATTTTAATTATAATTCATTTAAATTATAATTTACAATTCAATATTAAACATCCCAAGGAAAGAGGTAAAAGGAACACCAAAAAGGCATCCAAATTCAATATCCACCCATGGTGGTCCAATCATCTAAACAACATACCCAAGGGGTGGTTCTAGTCTGAGGTTCTTATCCTCTATTAATTTATCAATGGTATCTTTAATTACATAGGCCATGCCTATCAATTTGATTCAAGTATTCAAATGAATTTCAAGGATGTAACTCTGAGAATTGGGCATGCAACACAACAACATATATATAAACACTTAAAATTTGAAGGAAGATTATGAGAACTGTTGGTCGGAGTGGATACTCAAGAGGGGGTAAATTGAGTTCTAATTAAAATTTCTGTTAAAAATAATTTCTATTAAAATCCCCCAATTTATAAAACAAGTTAAACTGTAGTGAATTTGTAAAACTGTAAAGGTTCAATTAGGTTATCAAAGATTGATTAGGTCTCAGTCAATTTAATCAGAAGATTAAATTGGCTTTTGAAACTAATCTACTGATTTAAAATAGTTAAAAACACTTGCTAGATTAACTATCAAAGTAACTCTATAATAGTTTTGTATTTCAAAGTAACAGAAGTGGAATATAAATTAGATATTGTAAACTTTAAACTTAAACTAAAATGCACAGAAGATATAACCAAGAGGTTCAGTCTCAAGCCGAGACTTAGTCCTCCTAAATAATTTATATAAAAGTGATCCACACCCTGGATCGAGGTTAACAATAGTACAAGACTGTCCATGCCACGCAGGGACCTCTACCACAATTCTTCATGGGAAACAAAAATAAAGACCAGGCTGCACAAGGACCTCTTCCACAATTGTCGTGGGTAAACAAGAGTAAGGAGTTTTGGTGTGAGGATTGTGATATCCTCCAGTTTAGCACATGAGTCAGTGTGTGTGTAAGATATACAGAGTACACACACTGCTCGAAAAAGTAAATAATTAATCACTTAGAGAGAGTATATGAAAGTTTAGAACTCTCTAGTGATTGGCAGTGCAGCTCTGGACTTTGTGGATTCAGCAGAAATGATTTTGAGTGCTTCTCTGGTTTTGTGTGAAAAAATAGAGTGTCGTGGTTCAACATGTGTTCTTCACGAGTGAGAATGTTCTATTGATTTCATTTCCTCCAGTAGTGTCGAATTGCATGCATGTGAGTTATTGAAGATCTTGCAATGTGTTCTTCAGTTTTTCTCAGGATTGTTCTTCTGTTCAGTACAAAGATCACATGTATTATCTGTAGCTTCACATATATTCTGTTATGTGTATCTTTGTGTCTCTATATGTATCTTCTCTATTGCAGCCCAATCCTCCTTATATTCCTCAAGCTCCGGCAATAGGAATGATTACCTTTTCATAGGTACGAGGTACGATTTCCTGACATGCCAATAGCTATCATTAAATATCATTAATTGCATTAAACACATCAAATACGACTGTTAGCTTTATTTAAATAATATTGACAAAAGGTTAAGAAATGGTGTCACAGTAGTTATGAAAACAGTGTCTCCTTCACAGTGTTCCCTTCACGGTATGTGGCTCACAGTGTGTCCTTCACGGTGTCTCCATGCCACGGTGTCTGAGTCACGGTGTCTGAATCACGGTGTCTGACTCATGGTGTGTCCTTCATGGTGTCTCCATGTCACGGTGTCTGAGTCATGTTGTCTGACTCATGGTGTCTGGGTCACGGTGTCTGACTTCCGGTGCCTTTCTCATAGTATTTTGTTTCACGGTGTCAGGCTTTCTGTCACGATGTGTTGAGGTCACGGTGTCTGAGACTTAGAATTCACGGTGTCTGTGTCTTGCACACAGTCTGTCTTACTGTGTCAAACTTCACGGTGTCTTGATACTTAGAAAAATAACTGTATTCAAACTTAAACAGTAATATACATAATATGAATTAATCTTAACCATTATAAGGTAAGAGAACTTGGAACATAAATACAGAGTTTTGATAAGATAAGTAAGATTTGTGATCATGCATAATATTTGTAAATAATAATGAGATTAATTAACAGTAATAAGATTTGTGATCATTAAAACATGATTAACACATGAGTATTCCAACAATCTCCCCCTTTTTGATGATCACAAATCATGTATAGTTAAATTATAAATGAAATGCAATGTTAGAGAAAATAACATATATAATAATAACAAATAAAATACTAAGATATAAGTATTATCACTTTTTATCCACCTTTTGGGATTATAAAAAAGTAGAGATAATGGAGTGAAACAATGCATTTTTCATTAAAAATTTTCAGAATACATCATACAATAGAAATACAAAAACAAAGACATCCCATCAAAAATTAAGAATTATTGGTTGGCATCACGGATTGGCTTTCTCTTTGCCTTTATCAGCAGCTGGAGCTGGAGTTAATGTAGAAGAAGGCATAGAGGTAGTAGACAAAGAAGGTAAAGGTAGACCTTCGAAAATAGATGGATCCAAAGAGGGAACAGTAGAAGATCTAGTTTTTGGTTGGTCAATAATGATTGGTCTGATCTGATAAAGGGCTTGGCTGACTGACATGGCAGTTGAGGCTAAGGCAGGTAGACCAGGTCTAAGGGGTGCAGCAGTTGGAGAAACGATAGCAGTTTTCTGCACATGAAGATACAACTTCAAAAGACTGATGAAATCAGTAATGATTTCTCCACCATATTGCATAGCCTTTTCAAAATCATCCTTATTCTCTATGAATTTGTCCAATAATCTGGTGAACTCTGTAAGCTTCTGAACTTGAGTTTTGAAAGCTTGAGTCACTGGAGGGATTTTTAGATTCTCCACAAGATATTTAAAGTGATTTGTCATATCAGATTTGGAGTAAATCCAATAGAGATACAAATCTATCTTCTTGGTGATCTCCTATTGAGAATAATTGGAAATCTTGGAATGAATGCGAACCAAGTCAAGTTCTCTATCACTTTTCTTCACAACTTCAGATAAAGAAGACAAATCTAAACCACTAAGGGCATTCTGAATTTCTTCCTTGATTATGGATCTCAGTAGAGAATCATCAAAAGAAAGAACAGAAGGTTGACCAGATGGAGGAGAAGCCTTTACAGCTATAGTTAGAGCTTTGATTTGTTTCAAAACCTTTTGAAGTCATACAGTGTACTCATCTGTGATCTTATTCAGATTTTCTACAAGATCTCTCATGCGTTGCAGCATCTTTGTGTGTATTTCTCCAATCTTCTCATCAAAAGAAAACAAATATGGATGAACTTGAGATACAATCTCCCTTTAAATGTTGGAAACATTTGGTTCAGGAGGAGTAGCAACAGGTGTAGGAGCAGTAACAACAGGAGCAGGCTCTGACCTTGAAGACAGTTCTTTTTGCATGTCGGCTACCATAATTTTCAAAGTTGCAACATCAGCACTAAGCAGTTTGTTTTCAACCCTAACTTCTTGAATTTCACGGATCATCCTTGGTTGAATATGCAGAATAATATTTTTCAAAAGAATCGAGGAATCTTCCTGGATTAGTTGAGTCACAAGACGAGTTTGAGAGGATATAATATTCTCAACTCCAGCTAAGATAGTCTCTCCAAATATTTTCCAATCATCTTTAGTTAAAATTATTGTTGCTCAGGTAATAGTGCAGGTGAAGGTATTGGTACATGTTCTGGTTGAGATTGAGGTTCTGGTTCTGGCTCAGGGTGAGTGACTAATTTCAAATGAAACAAAGAGGAGAGATATATACCAGTTGCAGTCACTTGTTGTGATTCACTCACATCATAAAAATTGGGTAATTCATTCTAAGTGTACACAGAGTATGAATTAGTGGAAGGACGTGCATCACCAGGTTCTGATTTAGATTCATCAAACTCAGCTGCACTAGGTTCAAGGTTTTGAGGTTCCTACCCCTCAATAGGTGCTTCTATTTCAGGAACTAGAGGCTCAACAGCTTGGTTATGATCCACAAGATCAGCTCTATTCTCTTCAGCCATTTCTTGTCTTTCCAACTGAAAGGCAACTTCCATCCTCTCTTCAGTAGAGGGTATGTACTCAGGAAATGACTGTTCCATAGACTGTGCTTCTATACTTGCTTCTTTTTCAACAGGGAGTTCTTCTAGACTAGCTTCTAGCATTGTAGGGAGGTTTTCTGCACTACCAGACACTTCCATGGCTTTCTTCTCTAAATAAGGGATAATCACATCTCTTTCAGCCTCAGGTTGGGTTTCTGGATCAACACCCTCTCTAGAAGCATGAGCTTCTTCCTCTCCAAGAACAACAGGAGATTCTTCTTCTCTACAAACAACAGCAACTTCCTCTCTAAGAGGTATTTCAGCAGGAACATTAGCAGGGAAAACAGTCCTTTCTTTCTCAGTAGGAGCTGCTTTCTTTTGAGGTACTTCAGCCTCTTCTCTAGGTGGTACTTCAGCTTCCACTTCCTCTTCTTCTACCTCTTCTGGATACTCATCCACTTCATCTGGTTCCAAACCAGGATCATTAATATTCTTTGGCCTTCTTGGATAATCAACATGATTATACTTCTTATAAATTTGATCATTATCCTCAACCAACTACTTCTTCCAAGGGTTCCAATTAATTTTCATCCTTCTAATGGTAGGCTTAGAAAAACAAAAATCAAAATACATGATTACTTCCTCATTTGATCCAACCACTCCTTTGGCAACTAGCATAGTTGAGATCAACCTTGAGTAAAACAAGGAGGTGGATTTGGAAGTGACCTTAATCAGTTCACACATGTGGTGAATGATATATTTGAAAATATTGATCTTATGGCCATTCTTCATCAGATGAATCAGGAACACATCCTGATATTTCAACACAGCAAAGTCTCATTTCCTCAGACTAATCAAATTCTAAACAAACTTAAATAGGATCCTTGTCTCCCCATCCAATTCAGCTGCTATGTCCCTTCTCTTGGTTCCATTTCTAGTTAATATTTCCAAGGCATTTTCCAGATCAAAGATGTCAATTGAAGGAGGAGGGTCTCTTTGGTAATCATCACAAATCCCTTCATGAGAGATCCTCATACATGCAGCCCATAGTCTCGAAGAGAATGAGTATTTTTTCCATTGATCCATCTTGTTATCATAAAACTTTCTCCATCATTAAAGGAAAACTTTACATACTGGTAAAACTGAGATACCAACCTTGGGTAAATAGGTCTATCTCTTCGAGAGAACCATTCAAGCCATCCTTGTTCTCTTAAGATTTTTAGAACCAAAGACTTGCTAGACATCAGCCACTTAGGGAAAATCTCTTTCTCATGAACTACAATACGGCTTACTAGGTTAGGATTCAGGGGACCATCAGGAGATATCTTCAGTGCTATCTTATGTTTCTTCAAGCGGCGCTTCTTAGATGAGGGTGAAGATGGACGCTTCATCCTAGGCATCCACTGAAGGTTCGGGTGAGAGAGAAGAAGAGAAGGTTTCGAGAGAGTGAGCAGGAGAGAGCTCAGGTGAGGAATCAAATGAAACCCCTTTTGTTTTATCATTTGGGAATGTCGAACGTCATAAAAACAAAAATGCGGGAAAGTAAATAGCAGTGAAATAAAAATTACCGCGATATGGATTAAAATAAATGCATAAATAATCTTCACGGTGAGACCGTGAGTATGCATTACGGTGCGATGAAAAGCAGTCGTCACAATGAGATAGTTGGTGGTCATTACGGTGAGACAATGACTATTATGCAGTCATGGTGAGACAGTTAAGTGACAGACCACGAACACAAGGTGTTAACTGTGAGACCATAAGCATGGAAAAATAATTGAGAAATAGTGAGCATGAAACTGTAAAGTAAAATATAGAAAGATTTTAAACAGTAAGACTGGTAAGATATCTATTTATGATTAATCATACCAATATCATGTATGATGTAGTCTAATCTCTCATAATTTAATGGTTTAGTGAATATATCAGCAAGTTGATATTCAGTACTAATGAATTCTAAAGTGATATCACCCTTTTGATAATGATCCCTCAAAAAGTGATTTCTTACATCAATATGCTTTGTCCTAGAATGTGAAACAAGATTCTTTCAATTGTTAATAGCACTTGTGTTTTCATAATTTATTGGGACATGTCTGAATTGATATCCATAGTCTAGTAAAGTTTGTTTCATCCACAAAATTTGTGCACAACAACTTCCAGCAGCTATGTATTCAGCTTCTGCAGTAGATAATGCAACATAATTTTGTTTCTTACTACACCATGATACTAGTGATTTTCCTAAAAGGTAACATGTTCCAGAGGTACTTTTTTCTATCTAACTTATATCCAGAAAAATCAGCATCAGAATAACTAACTAAAACAAATTATTGTCCTTTAGGGTAGAACAGTCCTAAATTGGGTGTATGATTGAGATATTTGAAAATTCTTTTTACAGCATTTAAATGTGATTATTTAGGATTTTCTTGAAAACAAGCACACATACATACAGTAAACCTAATATCAGAACGACTATCATTCAAGTAGAGTAGACTTCCAATAATTCCTCTATAAGTGGTTTTATCAACATATTTTCCATCTTTATCAAGATCCAACATACAGGTGGTACTCATGGGAGTGTCACTATTTTTTTTGCTATCCAATCCAAAATGTTTTAAAAGATCTCGAGTAAATTTACTTTGAGTTAAAATAATTCCATCATTATTTTGAGAGATTTAAAATCCAAGAAAGAATTTAATTTCACCCATTAAACTCATTTCAAATTCATTTTGCATCATTTTAGAAAAATCAGTACATAATGATGTTTTTGAAGATCCAAAAATAATATCATCTACATAAATTTGTACAACTAAAAAATCTTTAGAAATTCATTTTATGAAGAGAGTAGGATCAACTATTCCTACCTTTGGAAATTAGAAAAGTACTTAATCTATCATACCAAGCTCTTGGATCCTTCTTTAAACCATATAAAACTTTTGATAATTTGAAAATATGATTTGGAAAATGAGGGTTTGTAAATCCAGGTGGTTGTTCAACAAAAACATCTTCATCTATATACCCATTTAAGAATGCACTCTTGACATCCATTTGATATAGTTTAAAATTCAGATGTGCAACATAAGCAAGTAGAATTCTAATGTCTTCAAGTCTAGCTACCGGAGAAAAAGTCTCCTCATAGTCAATTCCTTCTTATTGACTATAGCCTTGTGAAACTAACCTATCATTGTTTATAACTATGTTTCCAGCTTCATCTACTTTATTTCTAAACACCCATTTAGTGCCTATGGTGAAACTGTCCTAAGGTCTTTCGACAAGTTTAAAAACTTTATTTCTTTCAAACTGATTGAGTTCTTCTTGCATAGAAATTACCCAACATTCATCATTAATAGCATCATTAATGTTTTTAGGCTCAAGCTGTGACAAGAAGGCTTGATGTTCAACCTGATTTCTAAGAGAAGCTCTAATCTGTGTCCCTCTATCCAGGTTTCCAACAACAATATCTAAAGGATGATTCATTAGAATCCTAGTTGATCTAGTAAAGGTAAGACTAGAAATTTCAGGTTCTTCTCTAGGTTCAGGTTCATTAGGAGTAGATTCTGAAATATTTCCAGAACTGGTTGTCTTTACAGCAGGTTCATTGATTCTATCACTAAGGTTCAGAACAGATAAATCTTCCTCAAGATTTTCAAGAGATGACTTAGGTTCATGTGGATAAGTTTCATCAAATTTTATGTGAACATATTCTTCCACATACTTGGTTCTCTTATTGAACACTCTATAGGCTTTGCTAGTTATAGAATAACCTAAAAATATTCCTTCATCACTCTTAGAGGAAAACTTGTCCAGATTATCCTTGGTATTTAGAATAAAGAATTTGCAACCAAAGACTCTAAAGTAGCTAACTTTAGGTTTCCTATTGTTCCACAGTTCATAAGAGGTCTTTTTGAGAATAGGTCTGACTAAGACTCTATTGATGATATAACAAACTGTATTTATAGCTTCATCCCAAAAATAAATAGGTAAGTCATACTCATTAATCATTGTTCTTGCAATTTCTTACAGGGTTCTATTTCTCCTTTCAACCACACCATTCTGCTGAGGTGTCCTAGGGGCAGAGAAATTGTGGTTATAGCCATTTTGTGAGCTAAAGGAGTCAAACTCATGATTTTCAAACTCATGGCCATGATCACTTCTCAGGGTCTTAATCTTATGTCCACTAAGGTTCTCTACAGACTTGGAGTATTTAATAAAGTAAGAACAAAATTCACTTTTGTGAGCTAAGAAGTATACCCAAGTATATCTAGAAAAGTCATCTACTAAGACATAGACATATTGATTCCCATTTATACTAGAAAATCTAGAAGGTCCAAATAAGTCCATGTGAACCAACTCGAGAGTTTGAAAAGTTGAAACTTCTTTCTTTGGTTTGAAAGAGATTCTGTGTTGCTTTCCATTTTGACAGGGATTACAAACTTTTTCATTTGGAAACTCAAGTTTGGGTAAGTCTCTAACCAAGTTCTTCCTAGTAATTTTTCTAAGTGAATTTATATTACAATGTCCTAATATTCTATGCCAAATCCAAGATTCTTTATGAAAATAATTTAAACAACTAATGTTTTGTTTAGCTAAAGAATTAAAATCAACTGCATAGACATTTTCATTTCTCAAAGAAGAAAATACTAAAACATTATTTGAATAAAAAACATTACAAGAATAATTTTCAAACTTAACATTAAATCCATCATCACATAACTAAGAAATACTTAACAGATTATATTTAAGTCCATCAACAAATAAAACTTTAGAAATTAAAACTAAGTTAGTGTTACCAATTTGTCCTAGGCCGATGATCTTTCCTTTAAAATTATCACCAAAGGTGACATGACCTCCATCAATCTTGATTAAGCTCTTGAATCATGAATAATACCCAAACATATGCCTTGAACATCCACTTTCCAAGTACCATGTCTTCTTATGGGAGCTCTTCAAACAGGTTTCCTACAAAACAAATTTAGATGGGAAATAACTTTGGTACCCAGATCTTCTTGGGTCCAAACAGGTTAGAAATCAATGATTTTGGTACCCAAATTTCTCTTATGGGTCTCATATATTTTACAGAATCAAAATATTTTGAAAGATAAACTCTATTTGATCTATAACTATGTGAATAACTAGTTGAAGCATATAAATTTCCAGAACTTGAACTAGCAGTATTCTGTCCAGATTTATGAATAAATCTAGTTTTAGTGAATTGTCTTTTTCCAGGTTGGTAACCTATTACAGTAGTGTACTTTGGTGCCACTTGCTTTCCTAGAATTTGAGTTAGAGTATCTTTTCCATTTGTGAACTTTTCTAAGTCTTTTCTAAGTTTCTCATTAGACATTTTTAGTTCAATATTTTCCTTTAACAGTTGAGCATTCTTTTCCTTTTCTATATCAAGAGAAGATTTGACATTCGCAGTGAGATCATGTTGTTTCTTTAATGACTTATATTTTTCCTTAAGTTCATTTCATGTTTCCTCAAGCATATTGCAGTATTAAAACAGTTCCTCATTATTCATATTTTCAAATTCAAAATCAGAATCAATTCCAGAATAATAATCATTTAGCATAGGGGAAATAGGTACCTTAGAAGTATTGGTCATGAAACACATGTTGGAATGATTCTTTTTATAATCAAAAAATTCAGACTCACTTGTGATGTCTTCTGAAGCACTTCAAGTAGCTTTCATATATTTATTGTACTTACTATCCTTGTAGTCATGTTTCTTATTGAACTTCAGTTTCGGACAGTCAGCTTTTATGTGTCCTTTCCTTTTTCATTCATAGCAAACAACCTCATCACTCTTATCAGTTTTCTTCCAGTCCTTCTTCCAATAACCCTCATTTTCATAATTTCCTTTGTAATTAGATTTTCTGAAGAATTTCTTCTTCCTATAGAACTTCTTGAATCTCCTGGCTATTTGAGCCATCTCAGCATCACTGTCAGAGTCTGAATATTCACTTGTTGAACTTTCAGTTTGTATTTAAACTTTGTCTTTGTCCTTTCTCTTAGAATTAGTAGACTTAAAATCTACAGAATTCCTTTTAGGTTCATCATCTTCCTCCTTATTCACCTTGAGTTCTTCCTCATACATCATAAGCTTACCAATCAATTCTTTGACAGGCAGAGCTCTAATGTCACATGATTCTCTAATGGAAACAGAAGTGCCTCTCCATCAGTTTGACAAACATCTCAGTATCCTCATGATTTGTTCCTTTGCTGGAACAACTTTACCTAGTGAACTCATTTTATTGACTATATCATTGAACCTGAGATACATATCAGAAATAGGTTCATCAATCTTCATTTTAAAATTTTCATATTTAATAGTATATGTATTCAATCTCATTTCCTTAACATTAGTTGTTCCTTCATGAGAAACACCTAAAGTATCCCATATTTCATAAGTTGTTTTACAGGAAGATATTCTATTGAATTCCTCATCTCCTAATGAACAATACAGGGCATTCATAGCTTTATAGTTATTATTTTAAGCTACTTTAGTAGGTTCATCTCAAGTAGTTCTTTCAGTTTCGGGAATTTTATATTGAGATTCTATAGAATTCCAGATATAAAAACTCATACTTTCTAAATGTATTTTTATTTTCAATTTACACTGAGCATAGTTGATACCATTGAATAAAGGTGGCCGGTTAGTAGCATCACCCTCTAGTCTATTTTACATAGCTAGATTTTAGAAAATAGATTTAAAGAGATAAGATTTAGAACTAACAGAAATTTAATATCTTTAAAGATGAAAATAAAATCACAGTTTAAAAACAGAGTATTTCGAAAACTTTGAACAACAAAAACAAACCTTTGATACCAAATGTTGGTCAGAGTGGATACTCAAGAGGGGGGTGAATTGAGTTCCAATTAAAATTTTTGTTAAAAATAATTTCTATTTAAATCCCCCAATTTATAAAACAAGTTAAATTGTAATGAATTTGTAAAACTGTAAAGGTTCAATTAGGTTATCAAAGGTTGATTAGGTCTTAGTCAATTTAATCAGAAGATTGAATTGGCTTTTGAAACTAATATACTGATTTAAAATAGTTACAAAAAATTTATAGATTAACTATCAAAGTAACTTTAAAATAGTTTGGTATTTCAAAGTAACAGTAGCGGAATATAAATTAGATATTGTAAACTTTAAACTTAAACTAAAATGCACAGCAGATATAACCAAGAAGTTCAGTCGCAAGCCGAGACTTAGTCCTATTAAAAAATTTATATAAAAGTGATCCACACCCTGGATCAGGGTTAACAATAGTACAAGACTGTCCAGGCCACACAGGGACCTCTACCATAGTTCTTCGTGGAAAACAAAAATAAAGACCAGGCCACACAAGGACCTCTTCCACAGTTGTCGTGGGTAAACAAGAGTAAGGAGTTTTTGTGTAAGGATTGTTATATCCTCCAGTTAGGCACAGGAGTCAGTGTGTGTGTAAGATATACAGAGTACACACACTACTTCAAAAAGTAAATAATGAATCACTTAGAGAGATTATATGAAAGTTTAGAAAGCTCTAGTGATTGATAGTGCGGCTCTGGACTCCGTGGATTCAGCAGAAATTCTTCTAAGTCCTTCTCTGGTTTTGTGTGGAAAAACAGAGTGTCGTGGTTCATCATGTGTTCTTCACGAGTGAGAATGTTCTCTTGATTTTAGTTCCTCTGGTAGTGTCAGATTGCATGCATGTGAGTTCTTGAAGATCTTGCAATGTGTTCTTCAGTTGTGCTCAGGATTGTTCTTCTGTTCAGTACAAAGCTCGCGTGTATTGTCTGTAGCTTCACGTATGTTATGGTATGTGTATCTGTGTGTCTCTGTCTATATCTTCTCTATTGCAAGTCAATCCTCCTTATATTCCTGAATCTCTAGCAATAGTAATTATTAACTTTTCATAGGTTGGAGGTACAGTTTCCTGACATGCCAGCAACTATCATTAAATATCATTAATTGCATTAAACACATCAAATATGACCATTAGCTTTATTTAAATAATATTGAAAAAAGGTTAAGAAATGGTGTCACAATAGTTATTAAAATAGTGTCTCCTTCACGGTGTGTCCTTCATGGTATGTGGCTCATAGTGTGTCCTTCACGGTGTCTCCATGTCACGGTGTCTAAGTCACGGTGTCTGACTCATGGTGTGTCCTTCACGATGTCTCCATGTCACGGTGTCTGACTCACGGTGTGTCCTTCACGGTGTCTGGGTCACGGTGTCTGACTTTTGGTGCCTTGCTCATAGTATTTTGTTTCACGGTGTGAGGATTACTGTCACGGTGTGTTGAGGTCATGGTGTCTGAGATTTAGAATTCACGGTGTCTATGTCTTGCACACAGTCTGTCTTACTGTGTCAAACTTCACGGTGTCTTGATACTAAGACAAATAACTGTATTTAAACTTAAAATGTAATATGCATAATATGAATTAAGCTTAACCATTATAAGGTAAGATAACTTGAAACATAAATACAGAGGTTTGATAAGATAAGTAATATTTTTGATCATGCATAAGATTTGTAAATAATAATGAGATTAATTAACAGCAATAAGATTTGTGATCATTAAAACATTATTAACACATGAGGAGTCCAACAAGAACACATACCATTACTTTTTAGTGGATAGAACATCCATTATCATCTCTAGATTCAACTTAGATCAAGATAAAATGGAAGAATATATGAAGAACCTATAAATAGGGAAAATTAGGTAGCACCTAAATAGCCTAGATGACACCATACCAAATGAGGAATGAAAGAAAAGGAATAAAAATCCTACTAGCATGGATCCAAGAAGGCAAATGATTCTTGATTCTAAGCTTAGATGGATGATCGGTGGAAAATCCTAGTATAGTAATCAAATAAGGCTCTCAAAAGGGTGTATTTTCTGTGCAGGATAAGAGTGAAATAGAATTAGGTTTTAATAGATTAATTTGGGGAAAATTGGAAAATTCACCAAAAACACTAGGTTTCATGATTTGGATGCACGGTTGGACATACCATGCACAAAAAATGCACCCTCTACTATAGGAAGGGGAACCCCACATAGTTTGTATACACATTTTTACTAACAATGTGAAAACCATGCGAAACCCCTCTATAAAAAGTTCACAACTTTTCACATGATTGTGAACCCCATGTTGCATAGTTTGTCTAACCATGAAGCCTGTAGGACTCCACTGTCTAGCCTCACATGGTTAGAAGTAACCATGTTACGTACCCCACATTGTTTCTAATAACCGTATTCTAGGCCTTTATCACTAGAAAATTTGGGTTGTAGCCTTAAACAAGCCCTGAACAACCCTGATACACCTATGACCACAAATGGAATTTATAGTAGTCCATAATTAAACATTTAAACTGAAAATTAATGGAAATAAAATGATCCATACCTTAAGAAAGAATCATCTTCTTACATTTAAAATTTCATCATGATAAAATTTTACCGTATAAGGTTGAAAATAAAACTTAGGAGTAAAATCACCAATTTATTTTATAAGTAAGAATAATATTTTCATGAATCCTAGGATAGATTTAGGGACCTTATTAGGAAATTACCACATCATTAACTCCCATATTATCTATTTATACATGCCTTATATGAAGGAATGCTTACTAAATCTCAAAATCAAGTATATCAATAAACTATATGGAATGATAGTGAAACTACTGATGTTGAGTTAGACATGTTTTCAATGCCCATGCTCTTAATTCACAACATAAATATTATAAGAGAGTAAGAGTCAATTGGGGATATAAAATATCTGGTTTAAGGATAGAAATGAATTAAAAAATTATTTAAATTAAGAACCATTTCTAAACCTCAATAAACCAAAATTCTTAATAGTGTTAAGAAAGTTTTTTTATCAAAACTACAATCAATTCCTTAGAGAATAGTGCCTTCAGTTTTGATTTTTTTGGAACACTAAAAATTACTATATAAACTTCAACATTATTACCTAATATAATTAAAATGTTAGTTTTCCTAGATATATCCCTATTATTCAAGAAACAATGATCCATTTTAAATAACCATGGCCTTGGATATAATAAGAATCCTAATATGTCTTGGAAAGAAAAATGAATACTTAGAAAACCCGCTACCTCTAGTTTTTTAAATAATCGAAGAACACAATTCCAAAATCATTATAGGGTTGAGTCATCTAATTCTTAAGTGGAACTAAGGGGGATTATACAATTGATTCTAATAAATTTTGATTTAAAAAGTCCAATCATTAGTCTCAAAAATATGAGATATAATCTATAATCCACAACCTAGAACTAAAAATGGGTGAATTAGAAAGGTTTCTTAGAGGAAGATATAATAAACAATTTCCAATTACTAATAAAATAAACCCTAGGGAAAAAATAATTTCTATTAAGACTATAAATAGTTTGAAACTTGAGTGGAAGTTAGGGAAGATTCTAGTAGAGTTAAAAATGAAATGTTGGAAGAATAATAATATAAAAAATAGAAAAATAGAAAATCTATAAATGGATAAAACTTGATTGAAATTGAGTTAAATCATCTATAACACCTAAAAAATAAAAGATAAATACTTGAAAGTGAAAGTGAATAAAGGGAAATTGAAAGTTTCGGAATAACTTGAGGGAATTACTAATTTTTTAAGAAAATTTTCCTCACCCATTCGACACCCTCAAAGGATTAATTTAGTATATCAAGAACTGAAAACACTCAGGTTCTTTGAGTTGTTTAATAAGCTTAAAATAAATATCCCATTAATTAAATATTTAGTTAAAATTCCATCATACCTAAAATCATTAAAGAATATTATTTGAAAGAAAAATATTTTTTAAGAGTTTACAACTTACAACCTGAAAAAGGATTGTGGCACTGTTCTTCATAATAACATTCCTCCAAAACTCCAAGACCTAAAAAATTTTATCATCCCATATACCTTAGGAAATAGTGGTTAACTAAACTACTTATATGAACTTTGAATAAGCATAAATTGGATTCCTTTTTTAACTATTTAAACACTTGATATTAAGAGAATTAAAACCCATAAAAATTTTCTCACAATTTTCCAATAAATCTATTACTAACCCCATAGAAAGTGTGAAGAAATTATTCATTGGAGTAATAAAAATATCCTTCATTTTTTTATTTCCTTATTATAGACATGGAATGTGATAAATAAGTTTCTATCATCCTTTCTAGGACCTTCTTAGACACTGTTGGGGTTGTGGTAGATGTTTCAAAAGGAAATTTTATTTTATAAATTTTATAAGAAAATATAAGAGTTCAATGTTTTTAATAAGGATAAAATACCTACACATGGTAAAAAATGATCAGGAAATAAGTTTCTTGAATTTGAGGAGTCTGTTGGAGAACTTGAAGAATAATTTTTAAGAATCATTGATGAAATTAAAAGTGAAACCAAACTGGTTGAAAATTGTGTGGGATTTGGTTTGATTAAGGATGGGAAAACCTTATATGATTATGAGGGAGATTTTTTGAAAAAAAAATGATTATTTTACTAACAAAAATATTATTAACTGATTCCAGTAGTCTAAGTGTAATGATTTATACACTAAGGACAACAACGTTGAATAATAGTTTTTCTTTAGCTTTCACTCTTTATTTACGAGTCACATTGAGGACCTTGGTCAACCTCATCCCAAAGTTATACCTTCTATACCAGAAATACACCAATTAGATCTTAAAAAATTTCCATACCCCATGAAATATTAATTTATGCGTGATAATTCCACACTTATATTCATTATCTCAGATAAGCTAGAACAATTTCACGAGTAATGTTTTCTAATTATTTTAAGTGAGTTCAAAATTTCTATAGGTCGGACCATTGTTGATTTAAAAGGGATTTATCTACCATTTTTCATGCATAGGATCCTTATAGAACACAAGCATAAACCAATTGTTGAGGGAAAAAGGAGGTTCAACCCTAACATAAATGAGGTTGTTATAGAGGAAGTTATAAAAATATTAGTTGTAAGAATCATCTATTCTATATCAGACAGTACCTCGGTCAGTCTTGTTCATGTTGTTCCTAAGAAAAGAGGTTTCACTATTATCAAAAATGAAAAAATGATCAAATTCAGACAAGTAATGTGACCAACTTGAGAATTATGAATGAATTATAGAAATATGAATTATTCAACTAGTAAAGACCATTTTACCATGCCATTATTAGATAAAATTAATGAATATTTTATTAGTAATGAATTTTATTACTTTCTTGATGGTTATTTTAGTTACAACTAGATTCCCAAAGTCCATAAAGATCAATAAAATACCACATTCACATTTCACTTTGGAATATTTTCATGTCAAAAAATTCCTATTGGTTTTTGTGGCTCTTTATTGAATTTTAAAATATGCATGATAACAATCTTTTAATACATGAATTATAGAATAATTTATTTATTCATGAATCATTTTTTCATTGTTCATAACAAACTTGTGAGTTTTTTAAGAATCTAAGATTATCCATGTAAAGGATAAGAGATACAAACCTTATTTTTAAATTTAGAGAAATGTATGTTTAATTTACGAGGGAATTCTGATTGGTCACATGTGTCTATGAGGGGAATAAAAGTTAATACTTACAGGGTAGTGGTTATTCAAAGGCCACCCTCCTAAAAAAGTTAAAGGTGTTAATATTTTTAGTTTATCTAGGTTTTTTATTGGAAGATTAAAAAATATTTTTCAAAGATCCTAAGGCCCCTATACTCGTTATTGGTCATGGTTACACCCTTTTTATTTGATGATAAGTTTCTAGAATATTTAAATATTCTTAAGGAGGGACTGAATTCTTTTCCTATCATCACTGCCAATGATTGTATGTTACCCTTTGAGATTATATTCAATGACAGTGATAAAGATGTTGGGGGAAGTTTGGTTAATTGAAATGAAATTTTTTTATGTTGTTTATTATTCTAGTAGAGTATTGGATGAAATATTATACACTCCTATCATAGGCATGGAAAAATAAAATTTCTAATTGTTTCCTAGTGCAACACAGTGGCTGAGTAGGGTTGTCTTAGTTGAGGAGTTTCATAGTTTGTTCACCTACTAATTTTAATTAACCTATTTTTTTTTATTTTATGAAAAAAATGGAATTTAAATGAAAGAAAAGACTTCAAAAATTAAACTAACATGAAATTACAGATCATGTTTATAAAATAAAGATCTTTACCTCTATGTTTTGGTTTATAGGTTCCATAATTCTTCTTCTTTTTGTTTAAATTTAGTTTGATAACCTAATTATGAAATATCACCCTTGGATTTCTATTATTTTATATAGTTATTGTGAAACCTTTAATTCCTAAGAAAACTAGATTCCACATCCTCCTATAATCGAGGTTGATGGAAAACCTCAATTAAAAGCATGAAACCTTCTAAGACCTTACTCTATCATATGTTATTTCATCCCTTGAACAGATCAACCCCATCATGTGAAGAGTTTGTGTTTAAAGAAAGGAAGGGAAAAGATTAAAATTAATTAATAGAAGTGAGTTCGAGTTCCATTTCATGGTTGAAAATTTCCACACTCACACACTTCAATATTTCTCACCAAAAACACAAATCAAACATATGAATTAAACCACATAATTCAAGAAACACCACTTACCTCCCCTAGGACAAGCCCCATGTTAGCATCCCATTATCGAGAGTAATAGGTCACGATGGATAGAATTGAGAGAATAAAAGAAAAAAAATAGAATGATGAGAATAAAATAAAATAAAAAATGGGTATGAGAGAGAATGAATAAGAGAGAGAGAAATGAAGAATAAAATAAAAATAAAATATAATGAATTAAGAACCATAAAATAAAAAGACAGAATGAAATAAGAATATGAATAAGAATAAGAATTCATATGGGAGAAGACACATATGTTAAAACAAAAACACATGGATTAATTATATTAAATAAAATCAAAGAAAACTAAAACAAGAAAATACAGAAGAAGAAAACTAAAGAAAACTAAAAAATAAAGCCACTTTGACCTCCTCCTCAGAACAGATCTCCCTTCAAAAGTGGAACACTCCATCATATTTATAGAGGGAGTGAATTTTTTCATCTTCCCTTCTAAATAAATCTTCCCAAATCCATGGGATATCTATTCATTCTTTTTAAATGAATCATACATGAGAATCAGGGTGTAAAAATGGAAACACTTGATGATTAATGTATTTAAATACTGTACGTGTGGACAACATGACTTGAGTAGTGCATACCCTTACATAAGATACATGGGTGACGTGGTAGTGTGGCATGCACCATAGTGGTTTTTAGTAGGTGTTAGTGGTTCACATCAAGTCCTCTAGCATTCACAGTGGCTGAAGGAAGCTCAGATTATATGTAAGTTGTTGGATCCTTTGAAAGGAGGATTGTTGAGTTCATATGAGGACATAGAGGTTTTATATGGAAGTTAGGGGAATCAGAAGTGGAAGTATAGCTCAAGGATGAGCTTCTTAATGGCTATCCATATTGTTCTTGGGGTTTTTTAGTGGTAGAAGTGGCGCTTTCGAATGAAATTAGTGGTGGAGGGTGGTGGCTGCTTGTGTCCGGGTGTGAAGGGTCATGTGGTTGAGGTGAAACAACAACATTCTATTTAAGATGAATAGTAACCATGGTGAAACCACCCCACATCAAAAGATAGGAGGTACCGAATCTACTTAATAAATGATTTGTCATCCTCTGACTGCTAGTGAAGTTTGACTGGGGTTGGAGTACCCCAACCATCACCGCATACCACCCCATCCTAGCGAACCTCTCCTCTTGTCACTGTGTGGACCAGACCACCACATGCCAGAACACACAGGCTTTAGCCTAACTATGCACTCATGGATCCTATTGCGGGACACACTCCCTAGACATCTGTCTTTCCTTAATCTTCGAGCTTGGATGACTGACTCTCTCTCTATAATCCAACTAGGTGGATTTCCTCCCCTTAGAGTTGAGGGATTCCTGTTTAGCCATAATTTATACCTAAAATATATTCAAAAAATAATAAACAATCTTAATACAATTTCAACACAATTTTAAAATAAATAACAAAATTCAAATTCTTAACAAATTATACATCTTAAGTCATTTTAATTCCATATTTAAAATTCCCCAAATTTTAGTAAAATATTGAAACAAATGGGAATTATTCATTAAAATACTTTAAAAATAATTAAATTATGTTTAAAAAATGTGAATAAAATGTGAGTGTGTCAAATAACCCCACACTTAAACTATTCTTATCATCAAGTATTTGATTTTAAAATTGAATTAAAAATAAATACCATGTTAACAATATTTAAAATTCAAGGAAATTAAATAAAATTATTATCAATGTTAAATCAAATTTAAAAAATACATAGAAAATATAAATTTATTTTTTCAATTTTCAATGAAACAATAATCTCAATTATTTTACTTTTTTTTATTTGAAAAATGATAAAAAATCTCCTATCATTCATTCAAGATTCTCAATTAATTATTATTAAACATGCCAAGTCATGATCTACCTCACTTTTGAATCTTTTATCTCATCACTCATGATATAAATCAAGTAGATTTATGATGATATCATGAGTACATGCTTTTTATCCCTAATATTATAAAGGAACTACTTTCTATACTTTTAAAGAAAAAAATTATCATAAAATCATGAGGTATTTTCAATCAAGGTTTAAATGAATTTGAGGTTTAAGGTTGGTAGGAATATATGTCTTAAAAATTAAGGATAAATGATAAGGTGTATCCCTAAAGTATATAACATGATATAAAAATTAAAAGTGAAATGACAATCTACCATTTGAAGTAGAAAATAACCTTTCCCCAAACTCAAAGTAAAGCTTATGAAAAATAAAATAATAATGAATGAATTTATACTTCTTCAATTTTGTCTACATTTATTCTTTTTTTCAATGTTTTTTATTTTATTTTTTTACTTTTTCAAAAGTTATTCTTAAAATGAATATCACACCCACCACATAACCACATATGATAAAAATCACTAGTTTAGTAATGGAGATTTTTTATTATTCCAAGTCACAACCCATTCCTATTTTTTGTTCATTTTTTTATAAGGGAAAACAATAAATCCAAATTAATGAATAAAATATATTTCTCAATACCCACAAATAGCACCCCAAAACTTTTTAATTAGAATGTATTTCACACCTTATTCCATAAAACCCTTCACCCCCAAACTTAAACTTTAAAATATCATGAAAAATACTAAGATGAGGGTAGAAATATATTAAAATGGCTTGAAACATGGCTCATTATTAACAAGGCATTTCATGGTATATATGGAAAAAATAAAGATTAATCTCATAAGGTCTTCTCAAAGATAAATTATTTTCAATCAAAATTATCAATCATTTTAATTGTGTTTTTTTAATAGTACTATATTTTACAAGTTCAAATTCAAGTTATAGTTGGTTTCATGTCCCAAGATCAGTCAAGAAATATATGCAAGATAAAATAGGGAATATTTGGTCTAGAAATACTATTAGGAATGAAACATATGATTCTAGAAAATCAATCATGGAATGACTAATAATAATAAACCAATTCACATGAATTTGATAAATTTAAAGCATGAATGATTATTTTGAAATTTCATTTACATGAATCAATTAATTATTTTAAATCATAAGTACTTATTTTAATATCCATGCTTCACTTTAATCATTCAATTCTCCATCTTTATCATTAAATATAATTATCATTGATTACAAAACATGGAACCATGGGGTTTTTAAGAAACTCATGTCTCCTAGATAAGTCAAGTAAAGTATAAATCCAAGCATGGGAATGCAATTTTCATTTTAAAGGTCAAAGCAGGTTTTTAGACAAAAATTCATTGAGTTTGAACATAAAGAATATAAGAATGAACTCATTATTCTCATATAGATTTAGTTATCTTCCTTAACTATTTGGGGGATTCCTATTTCCATCATGGTCCTATAAAAATAAATTACTCAATCAAGAATAGGATCATGTCATTTAAAGCTCAAAATGATAGAGGGAGTGGGGATTCATGCTAGACTAGTCCTAAAATTGAAAATTACTAGAAAGAAAAGATAAATCTTGGTATGATCCACCAAGTTAGTTATAGGTTTTTAAATGAATACATAATAGAATTATCAGCTGTTATCCATAGTCTAAAGGTGTGTGTATCTTTTTGTATTTTAACCACCACATGTGTATTTTACTAGCTTTCACTTCTTCTTTATTGGTTAAGAATAATACGTTGATATATTACACCAAATTTATCCCCTTCACAATTTGGTATAGTTGGCATGGTGAGGGTAGGATAAATTATGGATCATACTCATTGGTTTATACCGATACAACCTATACATTATTGTTTAATGCTTTCTCAATATGGGATACATGAATTGTAATTTCAAAATTAAAGTTAGAATGTATATTTTTTAGAAATAATTTAATAATGTAAAATGAAAATGAAAATTCTATCTTTCAATATGATCAGCCTCTGTCTTATTCACCTTAGGCTCAACCACCAGGATTTCATCAAGAACATTCTTTAGTGTATGTTCAATTAGTTATGGATGTTCTATGTGTTCCTTAGTAGGTTCATGTGTTGTTTATTTATCTTCATATAAGGAAAATATGTATTGTTTGAATATGAAAAATTAAAAATAATTGGAGTTAATACTAAATTCATATGGAATAAAATCAAATGAAAGAGATATTTTAAGATAAGATCAAATACATGAGTTACTTTAGCTTCAATATCTTCCTCAGTGGTAAGTGAATCTTGAAGTTGGATGGTGTAAAGTGGGGGTAGGTAGTCAGGATCCTCCATATTTTATTATAATTCCACAACATGGGTGGATTTCTTCTCTTCCATGGCTATATTTATATGAAATGGTGTTGGATATTCTACTTTGTAAGGAATGGGGAGATCATGTTGTACCTCATACACATTTGAGAAGTTTTCCAGATCTTGTTGATCTCATATACATAACTCAGTAGTCAAGTATTCCTCATCATGAATTCACTCTATATAATCATGGTTATCTTGGATTGGGCTCTTAAAATGGTTGGTCTATTGATGGTCCTAGAGTTGGGCCTCAACTACTTAGATATATTGAGAAAAATTGGGAATATCTTGTGGTGGTTCTTCTTTGGACTTCAGTATTTGAATATTATAATTGACTTTATTGGGAAAGATCACTATTTATTGAAGTGAGATACATGTGTCATGCCCATAAATAATATGTTTGTCTAGGTCAATTAGTTCCTCTACCCTTCTATGTAAGATGTCTTCAGAAGTATTTTGAACCACTAGTTTTTGTAATAGAGAGTAACTATTCCATGTATAAAGGTATGGTATGTTTTGATACATCATGGAGAAAATAATTTTTATGGGTTTTTATTTAGAAAATAATTAAAATATATCTACAATGTGAAAAAGAATAAGAAAATAAATTATTAATTGGATCCCCAACAATGACCCCAGTTTTGACATATAAATATCGTAGGGTGTGGCAAAAGAAAATTTCTAATTATTTTCTAGTGAATCATAATGGTTGACCAGGGTAATCTCACTTGATTAGATTCATAGTTTGTTCACCTACATATTTTAATTTAACTAAAAACTATTTTTTTATTATTATATGAAAACAATGGAATTTAAATGAAAGAAAATATTTTAAAAATTAAACTAAAATTAAATGAAAGAATTTGGTTAGAAAATAAATTACTTGGATTTTATGGTTTGTTTTGTAGATTCCATTGTTTTACTTCTTGTTATTTAAATTCAGTTTTATAAACCAATAGTAAAGTATCACTCTTGGATTACTCTTCTTTTATTTAGTTATTTTATTAACCTTGAATGAATAATAAAACTAGATTCCACCTCCCCCTATAATCAAAGTTGATGGTACACCTCAATTGAGTGTTTGAATCCTTTTAGGACCCAATCCCATAATATATAGTTTTATCACTTGAATGGATCAACTCTATCATTTGAAGAGCTTGTGTTCAAAGGAAGGAAGGGAAGAGATTAAAATAAATGAATAGAAGTGAGTTAAAGTTCTATGTCATGGTGAGAAATCTCTACAGTTGTAAATCTCAATATTTCTCACCAGAAATGTAAATAAAACATATAAATTTAATTATAGAATTTAGGAAACACCACTTACCTCCCCTGGTCCAAGCCTCAGGTTAGTCTCCCATTATTGAGAGTAAGAGGTTATGGTGGATAGAATGAAGAGAAGAAGAGAAGAGAAGAGAAATAAAATAAAATATAATAATGAGAATAAATAAAAATAAGAATTAGTGGTGAGAGAGAATGAATAAGAGAGGGAGAGATAAATGAATAATAAAATAAAAATAAAAGAAAATGAATTTTAAAAAATAAAATAAAAAGACAGATTGAAATAATAAGAAGAACATGAATAAGAAGAATAGTTTGGATAAGATAAGACATATATTTTAAAATATAAATTCATGGTTGAATTATATTAAATAAATTAAAATAAAACTAAAGAAATTATAGAAGAATAAAAATAAAGAAAAAAAGTGTAGGAGCTTTAGCCTCTTCCTCTGTGTGGACCTCCCTTTAGTAGTGGTAGCCTCCATAATATTTATAGAGGGAGGGAATTATTCTATCTTCCTTGTAAAAATAATATTTTCAAATCCATGGGATATTTATATCTTATTTTTAAATAAATCATACATGAGACCTAGGGTGTAAAAATGGAAACAACTGATGATTTCAGGTGTTTAAATACCCTGTGTGTGGACATCTTGACTTGATCGGTGCGGAACCTTACATGTGATATATGGGTCTCATGGAAGTGTAGAGTTAAAGAAGGTAGTGCTTGATAGGCGGTATTGGTTCATATAAAGTACTTTGGATTTCATAGTGGTGGAAGGAAGCTCAGATTACATGTATGGTGTTGGATCCTTTGAAAGGAGGCTCATGGAGGTTTTCCTAGGCCCCAAAAGTCTTCGATGGTGGTTAGGGTCATTATTAGTGGATATAGAACATGGAAATAAGTCTATTGGTTACTATCCATAGAGGTCCTAGGGTGTTTCAGTGGTTGTGATGGTGTTATCAAACATCGATAGTAGAGGAGGGAAGTAGAAGCTTTTGTGTGAGCATAAAGGGTCGCACAACCGAGGTACAACAACATTATTTCATTTAAGATGAATAGTAATCGCGGTGAGACCATAAAATATTTTAAAAGTAGAGGTAATGACTCTGCATAAAAAATTATTCTACATCCTCTAACCTTTAGTGATGTCAGACTAGGGTTAGAGAACCCCCACAATCATCGTATACTTCCATGTCCCAGCGAGCCTCTCTTCCCATCGTCATATGGGAATGACCACCATATGAAAACACAAACTGACTTCAGCCAATCTATGCACTCATGAATATTACCATGGGATATTCTCCCTTACTAGGATTTTATGGCCGGATGGCTCCCCTTGAGCGGGCTAAGTGGTCTTCCTCCCCTTAGAGTTGAGGGATACTTGTTTGGCCATAATTTATACCTAAAATATATTCAAAAATAATAAAAATATTACTATAATTTCAATGAAATTTTAAAATAAATAAAAAATTTCAAATTCATAACAAATTAATCACTTTAAATCATTTTAATTCCATATTTAAAATTCCCCTCATTTTAGTATAACGTTGAAATTCATGGGAATTATTCATTAAAATCATTAAAAAATCAATAAATTATGTTCTAAAATATAAATGAAATATGAGTGTGTCAATCCCGAATGTAAATAAACCACAATTAATAAAGAATTGGTAGCCATTTGTTTTACATTGATAAGTTTAGACAACATTTAATTAGGTATAAAGTTATAGTTTTCACTAATAATTCCAACAAAAAATACCCATTGACAATTAAAATGGCTAATCATAGACACATTAGAAGAATCATCTTTTTGCAAGAGTTTTATTTAGAGATCAAGAACAAAAAAGGTGCCGGAAATGTTATTATTGATCATCTTTATAGGCTGTATAGTACCCAAAAATAGTAATCCAAGAGAGATCATTTCATCTTTTCTTGACAAAAAATTGATTTCTGTTTTAGTAAAATAGACTTATTGGTTTGACTATTTTGTAAATTTTTTAGTCTTAGGAAACATTTATTGTGGTATTACTCAAAAATGGAGGAATAAATTCATTTAATATCTTAAATACTAGACTAGGGATGTCCCATTACTATTTAAAAGTTGTGATGATGAGATTTTGAGGAGGTGTGTGTTCTAGGAAGATATGATTCCCATTTTAGAGAGTTTTCACTATTTACTATAGGGATGATACCCTAAGAGAGAGAGGAAAACCCAAAGGGTTTTTTAAGATATATTTTATTGAAAAAATATCTTCAAGGATGCTATAATTTTAGTGGATGGATGTGATAAGTTCTAAAGGATGGGAAATGTTTGAAGAGGGAAATTGATTCCTCATATTTCTTTTGAATTTTGAATTTTTTGATGTTTAGGTTTTTAATCTTATGGGAACATTTACATCTTCTCATGGTAATGGTTATATATTGGTGGATGTTGATCATATTTCCAAATGTATTAGGAAGTAGAAATTCCAATCAACCAAGCTTATAGTTTTACTAAATTCATCAAGAGAAACTTTTTTTTGAAGATTTAGAGAGCCTAAGGATACCATCATAGGAAATGGAACTCACTTTAAGAAAAATAAATTCAGATTTTTGATGGAGAAATATACCTATTTTCATAAAACTGGAACCACATACCACCCACAATCTAATGGATAGACTGATATTTCAAATAGAGAACTTATTTTTTTTAGAAAATACTATAAGGAGTTCTAAGAAGGACTGGTCTTTGAAACCTGATAAAGACTTATGAGATTATAGAACTTCTTTAAATACCCATATATGTATTTCTACATATAGAATTCTCTTTGGTAAATCATTCCACCTATATATGTAATTATAACATAAATCTTTTTGGGTTGATAAATTCTAGATATATGATTTTAAAACCATTAGTGAGAGGATATTGATTAATCTTAGTGTTGGATGAGACTTGGAGAGAATAATATGAAAATGATAATTTTTAAAAATGAAGAACTAAAAATTTTAATGACTAAATCATCTAAAAAATGACTTCAAGGCTGGTAATAAGGTTTTACTTTTCAATTATAGACATAAGCTATTTCATGGTATACTCATGTTCAAATGGTATAGAAGTTTCATTATCCTTAGGGTATTAGTTAATAGAGTTATTGAGTTAGTTTATGAGGAGAGATATACCATTTTTGATTAATGGTCAAAGGACCAAATACTACTTTTAGGGTAAACCAAAGGTCTTGGCTTCTGTATTTTATCTTGAAACCTGATCATTCTTTGATCCCAAGAGAGTACTTTAAATTTAGTTCTTTATAGGATTCAACCCAGATTTATTTTATTTTAAATAAGAATAAAACCATTTATATATTATTCTTATTTAATCATTGATTATATAGTGTAAAAAAATCTTTTACACTTACTATAATTATTAGGGATATTTTATAGACCTTGTAATTGCTAGGTACTTAAATTATAGTATTTATTTATGTCCATGAAGAACCACACACTACTATGAATTTTCTTTGAAAATTAGAAATGTAAAACACATGGAACATAAACTAAATAGATTTTTAATGACCAAGAGAAGTTGATTGATTAAGTAACTTTGAAATACCTTCATTTTAACTCAAACTATGTAGTTGAAATTTGGAGACTGAGGTCTATTCTTAAATGGAAAAGATGGGAAGTGTTTTAGCTGAACTAAAATGACTAAATCTTCTAATTATAGGAGAGTTTCTATTCAATTTATCTTGTTTTTTTCCATTCATCTATTATAAATTCAACTTATTATTTAAGTTATTTTAATTTTTTTAAATACTATTGGATTTTAAAATCAGTAGAATATTTCTATTAGCTTCTACTACTATTTATTTCCCTTGTTTTATAAATTAGTTCCACTACATGCTAATTCTTGTGCCTTTTTAAAAATATTTTCAAAACTTTATGTTAAAGCATGAAATTTTCTAAAAACCCTACATGTACACAAATTATTTTTGGTAGAAACTAGCTTTAAACATTTTTTTCATGATTTTAGTTTTTTCTACTAATTGTGTTTTGGTGAAAAATATGATTTTTGGAGCTTTATTGTGGCCCTTTGAATATTTTTTTTTTGAATTGATTACTTGAAAATATTTTTGAGATTAAAATATTTAAATTGATTCCCCCACCCCAGAGTTCAACATTGGGGATAATATTGGGATTTAAGTGTGAGGGGGGGGGGGGGTCTTATTCTATGCTAAATAATATTTTAGGAAGTTCACATCAATGTACCCTAATTTTTTTTGAATTTTTTTTTTAATTTCATTTTTCATATTTGATGGTTAATTTTTTTTCTTAACATGAGAGATTATTATCCCAACTCAGGGTGATTTGTTATAGAATCCCGTGTTTTTTGACTTGAATAAATTCTAAAGTATTTTGAATTTTATCATTTTCTAGATGGTCCATTTTGTAAACTAAGATTTGGAATGAAATTATGAGAGTTGGAACACTTATAAGTGTTGTTTTTAGACTTGGATAAAGTTTTGAGGGATCCCTTGGGTGATCCATTTAGTTATAGCAGTGACAGGCTCCAAAATTGAAAGGTTTGGATGGTCTAACAGAGGTGTATTGAGTTTCTAAAACTATTCATCCCTCGATAGAAAATTGTGCAGCCTAAACTAGTTGTTTAACAATGAAGCACACAGACTGCACACAGGTTTCTCAAACCATGTGCCTAGCCCACACAGTAAGTTCCAATTAAGGAGTAACTATACACTATTCATCACACAGTTGGATCATGGTTTGGAAAACTATGTGTCACAATCGTGTGAGGTGGGTTTCCTAGGTAGTGGGATCCACATGGTTGGCACACGCTTTGGCCAAACCATGCGACCAAACTGTGCATCCTAGTTTTTAGGTGTAAAATGACCAAAATTTCCTTAATGAGTTCTATTTACCCCTTTACTCCTTTATATCCTTCTTTAAACCAGATGATCTCCTCTACTTTTCACTATGGGTTCTTCCTAAAGCTTATTCTAGGAATAGAGATTTCTCCTCCATCCATCATCAAAATCTACTTCCATTGGTCTCTAAAAATATGCATCGATTACCTCTTCATTCATTTTGAATCTTTCTTTATTTAATCTTATCTCAACAAATTTATCTTGGTGAAATCTAATTCTCCCTATTTTTAGGAAAAATGTCCATTTTTTTGATTTATTCCAAACTGGATTGAATTAGTCCTTGATATTGGATGTCTGGAATGTCTTAAGCATAAGGTAGGTGGTATATAGTTTTTACCTCAAAGTTTCATTGCTTTATAAAATGTTGTCATTGTGCCACACAGGGGCTCTTACAATGCATAACCTTAAATTTGTTTTCTTTATTCTAAATCGTTATACACACCTTGATATTCATCCAATGATTGATGTTTAGTAATTATAAGACATTTATATTGATCATAGACACACCTTGGGTGTGCTAACATGATTTTCTCTTTATAATTAAATGATTAAATATCCATAACACCTCTCAAGTGTTCATATTTGGTCATTAATGGTCTTTAAATGTTTTATAACTCTTGAAAATGATCCTTTTTTGAGAAAATTGATATATTTAACTTGAGTGTGATATTTGTTTGAGCTAAATGAATTATCTGTTAAATAATTTCATGTTTTCTAATAAAACCCCTTGATGACGTGCACTGTCTTCAACTAGAAAATTATATGTGTGCTAGGAATTTTCTGACCTGATGGACTTCATATTTAATTAATTGATATGTGATGTGGCCCATTGTTCTTTTAAAATGAATTAGAAATTGTGAATGGTTTTTTAATGCGTGATTTATTCATGCTAAGGAATTCTTGCTAGCATGGACCCTTGTATTGTTAATTTAATTAGTGAAATGAATTATGAATGTTGTGAGTGATACTTGGGTTTCTTTACAAAGAATTACAAGGATCAGACCATCATTATTTTGACCAATTTCACTTTTTTTGTTGTGTGTACATTGGTGTCGATACAGGTATAAAAAAAGGGCTCATCGTGCATTCTTATTACCTCATTTTGAGTAATACCAATTTACTAGGGGAGACACCATAGATGGCCTCATTAGTGAGATGGTTGTAGAAGGACACATGTGATAATTTGGTCCCCTACATGAGGTACTAGGTATGGTCTTAGAGGTTGTCTTCTCACACTATGCTATTAGTGATACTTGCATGTATTTTATTGGATCACATTGGACAGACTCTGATGACAGTGAGCCTTATGGTGCTCCTTGTGAGATACATGGGTTACTTATTAGGTCACCTTGGATGGGCCCTAGATTCTATTTATTTAAAATTGGTAGTTACCTTTATAGAAAAGGAAAATTGTTTATATTTTATATCCATGGGAGGAAACTTCCGATCCAAATAACATTCTTGGGTTTAGTATATATCATGATACCTATTGTATGAAACTTACTATATTATTTTCCCTTATACCTTGATATAGGTTACTCACGGTTCAAAAATTTATAGCTTAGGATGAGGTAGTCATGGTCATCCAGGTGTCCTTGAGGAACCCAATCCAACTTGGTTATTTATTTATTACACATTGCTTCTTTATTTTGATATACATGCACACTGATTATTTTATATGCACGAATTGAATTATTCTTAGACACTATTGGTGGTGGCCTAATGAGTTTTTCTCACACCCTGTTTGGGTCTCCATTGAATTGGGGTACCTAAATATATATCATTGGTTTTAAGATCTATATCCTCAGTTTATTGCACGTGTTGTGCATTGTATCTGGGAGTTAGGATCACATGACTGATCTAGTACTTAGGATACTTATGGAGACTACCCATGGGGATTTTTTTTACTTTCATTTATTTTTCTATATTGTACTATACTACCTAATGTGTGTTACTTGTTTTAGTTATGTATCATCATTTTTATATGCTTACATTTTTTTACATTGGCATTGGACATATTTTATATTTAGTTTATGCTATTCTTCAAATGATATTTCATTTATTTTTTAGTACATCCGTTGTTATTGATTATGTATTTATGAAATACCGCTATGATACTCTGATATGAGGGTATAGTCTCACCATAATCACCTTCTTATACCCTTAGTACTAGTCAGTAGCCTCAAATATATGGGGAGGCATTCTTGTGGCCATGTGACCTACAAGTCTAACCAGTTTTTTAGTGGTAAGTTGGGACAAGACATTATAAAGTGGTATCATAGGTTTTTTTCCTTTACTTCCTATTTGGGGATGGTAGATAAGAGCATAGTAATTTTTTAACACTTGGTAAATAGTTGTGCCTTGTAGTGATCAACCCATGTACAAGGAAAAGTCTAAGTGGTCGAGGATTGGAATGTTGTTTATTTTGTTCGATGTTACAATTTCTCATGATTTCAAATTGAGTGATTGGTGTACTTCCTCTTGTTATTGATTTATGAGATTTATAGAATTTACCCCTATCCTGGTATGGCAAGGAGGAAGCCTTGCATGAATCATTATGGGTACCTAAGGAATTCACATTCCATGCATTTTCCATGCCATGTAGGTTGTATTGTTAGGCTATTTAAAATTTTTGATGTGCCTTGTGTGTTATTTTCCTTCCATTTTATATTCCATGTAAGGAATTTCACATTAATATTTATTTTTACATCTTCTTAGGTATTTTATTAGCATGCTTTTGTAATCTAAATATTATGATTTACTCACATTTCATGTCTTAGTGTTTCCTTGATTTTACTTCCATTAGTACCATATTTAGGTAATTAAATAATGGTATTTTTTTCCATTTCCATGCTCCTCTGATTTATTATCATGGTTTGGAACATGTTGGTTGCGGTTAAATGGGAAATATTTATCAAATTTGTAAAGTGTATGGGTGCTTTATGAATTAGAATAGGGTGACCCATATAATAAAACCATTTTAGATGCACCTTATATATTTAAATGCTTTCATATAAATATTGAAGAGGTTAAATTTGATTTTATCTAATAAAAAATGGTTGCAGTTATATGGGACTAACCCGCAAGTTGTAAAGTGTATGGGTGCTTTTTAATTTGAGAGGTGGTAACCCATATAACCAATAATCTGTTATGATCCTTCCACTTAGGAGATTTTGTAATTATAAATGTTGTTTGTTTTGACCTTAAATGAAATGTTTTCCTTTATAAGGGTATGAACCTATATTATTTGGGCATAATGAATAGTATGAATAAATTTTAAATTGCATAATTGGACCAATGTAGGTCAGTTAGCACATGTTTCTTATGAAATGAACCTTCTAAGGGTGTTTTTAAAATATGAAAGTTTAAAATGTTGGGGTTGATTTTAATGAACCAAAAATGTCTTAACAAGACCATTGTAGGTCACCCTTTCTTCAATATGTCTTAGTGCTTAATCTTGGCAGGGTGTGCTTGTGTTATGTGTGGAGGGACTTTAAAAGTGACCATGTTTGCCAATATGGTTTTTCATGTAAACATAAGGTATAATTTTTTTGACTAGTACCCCATTAATTAATGGGATACCTTTTATTATTATTGATATATAATTGTGTGATGCCAATAATTATATAAATGGTGTTTAAAAATTGTTTTTATGTTATAAAATAGCCTAATCATAATAGGATGTCACTAAATGATAATTATTAAAAAGGAAGTTTAATATGACCTGGCTATCTTACCTTGAATCCTTAACAAGTTGATTTTTCTTACTATCTAGTATTACTTTTTATTTGGAACTAAACTTGGAAATGTTAAAAGAGTTAAAAGAGTTTTGGTTTAATGCCTTAAAATAAACCTTAAGTGGCATTTTAGACCGACCCTTGTGTAAGGGTAGTTTAAATCCCTTCTATGGGTTTCTTGTATATATCCCTTGAAATAGAAACATGAGTGTCATTAGTATTATTATTCTTTATTAAGTCTAAATCTTAATGATAATCCCTTAATCCTAGTGAACTTTTGTATACATGTCTTCATTTTGGGTCAATCTTTTCATTTTTGATAGGGGTATAGCCTTTTGTAGGTAGCGCCATCAGATCTTATAACATTTTTTAGTTTCTTTTGAGCATTTTCCATTGTGAGGTGTTGTTCAGGTTCCATTTTCCATGTAGGACTTATAGTTTCCCAAGCGACACCCTTTGTTTGATGGTGGTTATGTGTTTTCTGACTTTTTCTTCGAGTGTAAGTGTTAGGAAACACTCAGTTTTAGTGGGTTAGACATGCCTAGCCCATGTTAATTTTATTATTAGGTTGTGTGACCCTTCCTCTCCTTCCTTTTAGTTTTTTATGACTTGATAGGTCATCATCTTGTTCTGTAGATGTGTGGAGTAATTGGAATTTGGGTATTTTCTATTGTTCGGATCATCAAAGACTTGAATTCATAGGGATGATAATCATATGGATTGTATTGGGCATGTTCTATTTTTTATTGTAATCTCAGGGTATCATGCATTGATATATGTGGTACCCATCATTTTTTTAATTCATATAAAGAACATGTTGAGTTCGGTGGAATCGTTGATCCCCAAGTTATTACGCTGCGAATGTTAGTCAGCTCCGGAGTAGAGTTACCTAGGAATTAGCAAAGAAACGGACCCATCCCAATGTCGAGAATGGTGTTTTAATGTGTATCTGGTGTTTTAGAACATTGGAAAGTCATTCAAATCTTATGCCTAATTCAATGATGTATGGGAGTGTGACTCGAAGGACCATCACACATACACATAGTGCATACTTGAACCAAGGGATCTTGTAAGTAGCTAGTTTCTTTCTATTTAGTTTGAAACCTTCCAAAGAATGTTGTCCACATCCCATAACTACATTAGTGTTTGATGGATCATGTTCCATGAGATGAGTTCCTTTCTCAGCAAATCTATAAAATAATGACACCCCTAAGGTGGGAAGTGTCAAATCAATTCTGGTTAAATGTGTCCTTCTAGGTAGGAGGCACATAACAAATAAGGACTTTCTTGAATGGTCAGAGATTCTCTCGATCTCCCTTAAGGGTAGTAAGCTAGGATCATGTTAGCATTGTGAATCAACACAATTATTATTTTTTGGATGTGTATTCAACCTTTGTAAACACTATTCATCTATAAGGGACATCAATGTTTTTGTCTAAGAATGATGGGATGCCTTGTGTAGTAAAAGATTTGTGATCATTTTATAGATATACATTGGTGAAATTAGTCAAGCCCTTCTAAGGAAGTCGACCTGTAATGGTTCGAAAAGTTCATTCCTTTTTATTTTAGCAAGGTTGTTTGAAAATGTATTGATCACTTTACCCTATTTATGGATAAAGTGTCTCAGATAATTTTTGGAGATCATCTAAATCCTATTAGTTTAATTTAAGCTTAAGTATGACCATGTACCCTATCTTGGTATCATCTAGGTACACTGGGAGAGAATTAGTATTATGACATGCTAAAGTTTTAAAATTCATTGGTATTTTTGGGTGGTTTCTATCATCATCATCATCATCATTGTATATTTTATTTTCGGGAAAAAAAATCCAAAACCCAAGAAAAGGCGGCTGGATCTAAGGGGGTCTAAAGTAATGTAGGCCGAGGGAATCCCCTCTAATTAGGTTCACCCCCTCAGGTTTAAAACAAGAGATGTTATGGAGACATGTGACCTCAAACGTTTGTCCCGCCTGAGAATCAAGATGGTCTGCTACTTTGTTCCCCTCTCACCAGGTATGGGTTACTTTAATATTGTTGGATATGAGCGTCTTGCACCGCCTAATGGTGTAATATATCGACCAAGGTGTGAGTCCTCTTCCAAGAAAGGTATCGTGAATGATCATTGAGTCGGTCTCCACCTGAGCGAGTCGAATATGCTTTTGCATGCAAAGATTGAGTCCGGTTAGGACTGCATTGGCCTCTGCTTGTAAAGAATTTCCCCTCCCGTAGTGTGCCATGAAGGCCAGAAAAGTACTTCCCGTGTAGTCCCTCACTACACCACCTCCTCGTATGATACCCGAGGAGCAGGAGCCGTCAATATTCAACTTGAGCCCATTCATTGGGGGCATCCATCATACCCAATGGCCCTGCTGCATGGGGTAAGGGGCAGGCGAAACACCGTGCATGAGCCGGAGTGAGGGTGCGTCTCTCCAGCTGCTGATGTGGGTTACCCAATCATCTATCAGGTTCCTTGTGCGCACAATGATAGATCTCCCAGTAGACCTAGACCCCTCGTATCTTTCACGGTTCCTGGCCTGCTATAAACTCCAGCATCCTGCATTGAGAATGATGGTTCTCGCCGTTCTTTCCAGTCCTGCACTGTCCGCTCCCCTGTACCAGTGCTCAACAAAGGAGTCATCATGAAGGTCCCAATCCTGGTACGTAGTGAAGCCATCGAAAAAACTTCACAGTTCGTGAGCCCATCCGCCATTGAAGAACAGGTGATGTGTGGTTTCCTCATGGCTGTTGCTGCAACAATGGCATTTTGAGGCCATCTTGATCCCCAGTTTTTTAATGTTGTCATCCGACGGGATGGCTTAGTTCCTGATCCTCCATATTAGGAATCCGTATTTCATGGGTATTTTCATACACCATACGACCTCATGCCACATATCGACCTGGGGTTGGGGGGCGGAAAACTATCTGAAATCCTTCAAGGTGAAGTGGCCCGAAGATGAAGGGGTGAACACGCACCTGTCCGCCTCCGAGTTGAGGATGATCATATCATAGTCCTCTTGTTTCTTTTTATCCAGAACCAGCCTGATGAAACAAGGGTGGAGGCTCGCCTCCTTGAATCTGATGTTGGGAGCGGGGCAACGGGGGAAGCCGATCACGTCGCCGGCCCAATTATCATGCCAGAACCGGATGTTTCCCTCTCCAACGATCCATTGGGAGTTCTGGCGAAGGGTCGGGATGAGGCTGCTAACTGAGGACCAGAGGGGGGAGCCCTGGAGTGGGGATGTGTTGTCCGTGCTCCCGCCGAGGCTGCTCGACATGGTCTTTCCCCACAACGTTCACTCCTCGATCACGGCCCACGCCAGTTTTGCATGCATGCTGTGGATGGTAACTGCCAGACTCTTCACGCCAATACCTCCGTCCTGGATAGGGGTTTCCATCTACTCCCAAGCGACCCAGCGTCTCTTACGTTCCGAAGCGGCATCCCAGATGAATTTATAGAGCATGTTATCAATACTCTTAATGACCCCTTTAGGTACATTGGAGGCTGCCAGAGCATGGACAGGTATCACGGATATGACACTGTTGGTGAGCGCAATCCGACCTCCAAAGAAGAGGAAACAGTTTTTCCAGTTGAGCACCCGCCCCGCAATTCTACTTACCACCTGGTCGAAGTCTCGAATACACGTACTGCTGGAGGATATTGGTGTGCCGAGGTATTCCATGGGAAAGACGCCCTGTTGCATGCCCAGCCTGCTACTCAGATGTGCAGCCCTCCTGTTGTTACAGCTACTTGAAATACAGAATTCGCTTTTATCCTTGTTAATAGTTTGTCCACTCCAGTGGCTGTATGCCTCAAGGATCCGAGTGATCCCCCGAATCGACTTATTGCCCGCATTCATGAAGATAAATGTGTCGTCGGCGAACATCAGATGGGAAACCGAGGGAAGATTCCCTTTCCTGCGATAAGGTTGGATGGCACCATTGGAGATCTCTCTGTTGGTCATCCGGCTGAGAATATCCTGAGCGATGATGAAAATGATGGGTGATATGGGGTCACCTTGACGAAGGCCCCAGGTTGCCTTGAAAAAGCCCCAGCTTCGCCCCATGAAAGTGACAACCAACCAGGATGAGCTGTAACACCTGAACAGGAGGTTGCATGCCCAAGACGAGAAGCCCAGTCTCTCCAATACCCTGTTGATGTACCCCCATTCCATACGGTCATAAGCCTTATTCATATACACCTTGATAGCTATGTTGGAGCCATGCGTTCTGATATTCAGGTCCCTCACCATTTCTTGTGACATGGCTATGGCTTCTTGGATCGAGCGCCCCTTAACGAAGCCATGCTGCTCAGGTGTGATCCACCGTGGGAGAAGAGGAGACAGTCGCGCGTTGAGGATGCTGGCTAGAATCTTATACGGGAAATTGCACATGCTTACCGGTCGATAGTGGAGGAGGGAGGAGGGATCCTTGGTCTTTGGGATGAGTACGAGGGTCGTAGCACAAGACACACGAGGAAGGGAACCGCCTTGGAAGAAGTCTTGTATTGCAGCAGAGATATCATCTTTAACCACCTCCCAAGAGCCCCTGTAGAAGCATCTTTAGTCCTAAGTAATACCTTGGTTCCCTAGTAGGAATGCCTTGGATGGACTCATGAACACTAACTATTTCCTCTGATCTTATCTCTAAGAGGATACTGCTTTGGGATCAGTTAGTGCACTTGTTATGTGTATGTTTGACATTGTACTAATGTCTCACTTGTAAAAAATGAATTTATTTTTTCTTGGATAAGATACTTGGACTCAAATCGTTGACTTTGAGTTTTTACCAAACTTTAGTTGGGCTTGGAGTGAGTTTTTTACTGGGGTGATCCAAATTTTCTGTATCAAGAAATTTTTCCATGTTCGTGTTGAGGCACGATAGTTTAAATGTACATTTTTTAAAGACGTAACCCAAATCAAGTTATGGGCTTCAGTGAGCATGCTCAGTGAGGCCTTGAGATGCCTTTATCTATATGAACTAAGTTCAGATTTTAAAATGAGTCAGCCATCTAAGATGGGAAATTTGAAAATAGTCAACCGATAGTGGTTTCACCTTTTTCCTCTAATTTCATTAAAGGCATTGGTGAGGAACTCTTTCAGTCATGCTATTATATTAAGATAGGTGCAGTGTAACTGTCTTCCATAACTTTTCCTAGAAAGTTCAAAAAATTCTGTTTAAATGGGATTGGTTTGGAATTAACCATTTGATCGAATCATAAATTTTATCTCATGTCGTGATCATAGTTGGAACACTACGAGAACATCTTGAAATAAAATTCCGACAGTTGAGATATCATGAATTGGAATTGGTCCTTAAATACAAGAAGCTATCTTGAGAGAACTACAGGTCGTGTGGTTAAAGAGATGATATAGATATTGTGTATTTATTTTGATGAGATCAAGTAAGATCTTCCTCAGTGCTACAATTTTAAAAAACAAGCACTGGATTGAGTTTGTACAACTATTAAACCATCTATTAAGGTAACATTCGGAGGTGAGTTGGGCATTTGGAAACACAATATGACTATTTGAATAGTACTTCATGATCTGAGTAGGTCGAGTGATGTTCTCTTCATTTCCCCAAGGATTCTCGGGGATGAGAAGTTATAAGGTGGGTAGATTGTAGCATCTTGGGTTTTTGGATAAGAGGAAATTCTAAAGGATTTTGAATTTTATCATTTGGTGGATATTTCATTTTGAAAATTGAGATTTGGAATGAAATTATGAGAGTATTAACACTTCTAAGTGTTGTTTTTAGACTTGGTTAAAGTACTGAGGGGTACCTCGGGGTGATTCATTGAGTTTTGGGAGTGACGGGCTTTGAAATATGAAGGTTTGGGTGGTATGAAAGAGGTGCATGGTTTGTCTGAAACCATGCATCCCCTAGTAGCAAACCGCGCATTCTGAATGAGTAGTGTAGCAGTGAAGTTCATGGGCTGAGTATGTGTTTCCCAAACCATTCACCTAGCCCACACAGTTAGTTCCTCTTAAGTAGTACCGATGCACTATTCATCACACAGTTGGTGCATGGTTAAGAAAACTGTGTGGAATGACTGTGGGAGGTGGGTTTTCTAGGCAGTGGGAGCCACATGGTTGGTTCATGGTTTAGCCAAACCATTCAGCCTTGTTTTTAGGGGTAAAATGACTAAAATTTTCATAATGAGTTATATTTCCCCCTGTCCTCCTTTTTTTCTTTCCTCTAGCCATGTGATCTCATTTCATTTTCACCATGGGTTCTTCCTCATATCTATTCTAGGCATGATAATATCTCCTCTATCTTTCAATAGAATCAAAGGTTGTCGGCCTATAAATATCCACAATGGTAAGCTATCAATTCCTTTTGAATATATTTTCATTTAAATTTCTCTCAACAAAGTTATTGTGGTGAAATATTATTTTCCATATTTTCAGTGAAATATCAGTTTCATTAATTTCTTCTAAACCAAAATGAATCAAAACTCAATATTATATGAGTGGAACATCCTAATAATGAGGTAGGTGGTCTATATATTTTCCCTCAAAGTTTTTTCTCTTTATAAAATGTTTTCATTATACCTCATGCCAGATCTTTCTAGGAGTCACCTTAAAATGGTTTTCTTTGTTCAAAATCAATATACACACCTTTATATGCCTTTTATGATTGATGTTTAGTAATTATAGGGCATTGAACTTGATCATGGACACCCCTTGGGTGTGACAGTATTATTTTACCTTCATAATTGAATGAGTAAATACCTGGAACAACTCCCAATTATTCAAATTTGGTCATAAATGGTCTTTCCATGTTTGATAGTTATCTAAAATGATTCTTTGTGGAAAAATTGAGATATTCCACTTGAGTGTGATGATTTTTTGAGCTAAATTAATTGTTTTCTAAATAGTGTCATGTTTTTTAATAAAACCACTCTATGAGGTACACTGTCTTCAATTGAAAAATTATATTTATGCTAAGCTTTGTTTGACTAGATGGCCTTCCAATTTAATTACTTGAGATGTGATTTGGCCCCTTGTTATTCTATAATGAAGTAGAAAATATGTGTGTTTTTAATGTGTGATTGATTTATGCTAAGTCATGCTAACTACCATGGTCCCTTATATTGTTAATTTAATTAATTGAATGAATTATTAACTTTTTGAGTGATACTTTGGTTTCCTAACAAGTAATTTCAAGGATGGTCTCATCATTCTTATGACCAGTTTCACTGTTTGAGTTGTGTGTACACTGGGGGTGATACTGTTATTCTAGGATAGGCTCACCATGCTTTATTATTACATCATTTTGAATGATAACAATTCTCTATGGGATATTCCTTTGACAGACTCGTCAGTGATATAGTTGTACTAGGCCACAAGTGAGACTTGGTACCCTATGAGAGATACCAGGTACAAGCTTAAAGGGTTTTCTTCTCACACTAGGCCGATAGTGATACTTGGAAGTCCATTAATAGATCACATTGGACAGACTCTAATGACAGTGGGCCTTATGATGCGCCTGGTGCGATACAAAAGTTCTTTGTTAGGGTTTTCCTTATATGGGACCATGATTCTATTTATTTTAAATTAGTAGTTACTTTTATAGAAAATTCCAATGATTTATATTTGATATCCATGGGAGGTGACCGTTAAGACAAATCACATGCTTGGGTTTAGTCCATATCATGATACCTATTGTATAATGCTTCTGTTATTATTTCCCCATATCTCTTTGTACAATTATCTCATGGTTTAGACCTTTTTGGATTAGGAGAAAGCAGGTATAGTCACCCTAGTGTCCTTGGAGAACATGAGCCTACTTGGTTATTTATTTGTTTCTAATTTCTGATTAATTTTTATATACATTCACACTACTTATTTGATATGCATGAACTAGATTATTCTTAAACACCATTTTCGATGGCCTACTGATTTTATATCACACCCTGTTTGGGATACCATTGTATTGGGGTACCCAAACAGATCTCATTGGTTGCAGGATCAGGATCCCCAATTTATTTTCTATGTTATGCATTTTAATTTGGAGTTACAAGCACATGAATGATATAATACTCAAGATGCTTATTAAGAACTCCCACATGGATTTTTTTCCTTAATTTATTTTTTAGTATTTTATTGTACTACATGTAGTGTGTTACATGTTTTAGTTATGTATCATCAGTTGGACATGCATAAATTTTTTACATTGGAATTGGTTATATTTTATATTCAGTTTATATTATTCTTCCACTACTCTGTCATTTTTTTATTATAGATACCACTATTGTGTGTTATGTATTTCTAAAATACCACTGTGATTCTTTGATATGAGGGTATAGTCTCCCCACAATCACCTCCTTTGACCCTCGCTACTAGTTGATAGCCTCTGGCTTATAGAGAGGTGTGCTTGAGGCAATGTGACCCATCAATCCAACCACCGCTTTAGTGGTGAGTTTGGACAAGATGTTACATTTATCATTTTTATTTCCTGATGAATTTAATTGGGTAAAATATTTTAAATACTATTTTGAATACACTTTCTTTTGATAAAATTTTGAGATAATTTTTTACAAATTTAATTGAAACTTAATTTCTTGATTTTATTTAAATTGATAAGATTTCCATTCAAATGATCTGAAAATGAACTCCTAATCTAGGTTGATCTTTATATGGTAAAATTGTTGGATGAGTTTAATTATTACATATTTTTAATTATTATTCTCACTCATCCATGTAGTTGTTTATAATTATAAGAATATACTAAATTATGTGTGTTTTAGCCAAGTAAAATATGAAGAGTTTATAATAAAAATTGAATGAAAAATATGGTTGGTTAATTTTGTTTTGACATTTACAAATTTTATCATCCTTTTCAAAATAGGAAACCAAATTTTTTTTAAAACCTTTTCTTTTTTAAGAGAGAAATCATCCATTTTTACTTGAAAGTGTTCATGGGGGAAAACACATTTGAAAATCACCTCTTTGTGGGAATTACTACTCTTTCATTATTACGATAAATTTAAATCCACTAAATATTTCTAATTGATTACTTAAGAAAAAAATGACTTACATGTGTGGAATTTCATATTTCCTTATATTAATACATTTTTTCACATATTTTATGAAATTGCTATATTTTTGGGATTTAAATGTTTCTCAATTAAAAATTTATAAAATTTTGATCATTTTGAGTTAAAAATGTCATTTTTTATGTATTTGTTTTCAAAAAAATGAGTATTTTCAGTAGGAAATTGATCAATTGATTCTTTTATCTAACTTTTATATGATTTAATATCAAATATTATGAAACTTTCATTGGAATAATTCTTGAATTGATTTTTTATAGATTTTTAGGGTTGAATATTTCTAATGTTCCATGTTTTTATCTTTAATATGATTTGTTTGAATATATTTTAATTGTTTTTTTTGAAATATGAAACCCATGTTTCATATTTCTTTGAAGTTTAATTTTTCATATTTAATTGGTAATTTTCGCAAAGTAATGAAATTTTATTGAATGATAATACATAATAGAAATATTAATAGTAGAGAATTATATAATATACTAGAGTTTGTAGAATTTTAAATCTATTTAGATGTGTAAGGTGATTTTTTAGAAGTTTTTGTTCATGATTAAGTTTTTATTAGAGGATTTAAGTGATGAATAACATACTACCATTTTTTTAAATCTAGTTAAGCGCAAGAATACAATGATTTGTCCCTATGCCAAGGTGATGAGTAACATAATATAATTTCCTAAATTTGATAAAGATTCATATATAAGATGTTTTCCCATTTAAGTTTAGCATAATATGATTGATTTTTCTAAATTCATAATATGTGAATATAGAAGAAGTTATTTCTTCAATAAAGGTGATGTGTAACATATTGGCCTTTGCTAAATTTTGGAGATTAACCCTACACTGTAAAGTGCCATGTGAGATTATTTTTACAATATTATTCCTATATAAGATAATGGAATTAGAATAATTTGAGTAAATTTATAATCCATATGATACTTAAGAATATTTTCCCTAGTGTGAAGATACATAACATGACATCCTTTTCTAATTTCAAGTTTCATCCAAAGTTGTAAATAATTAAGTCTAATTAAATTCCATGTGTTACCCAGTTCCATATCTTGAAATTAAAATGGGGGGGGGGGGGTGAGATCGATAAGATTTCTGCCTTGGAAGTTATTGGAGATTATCAAGTAAACATATGATGATTAAATCAAGACACAAAGGCATATCGGTTTAGAATGCATGGAATCAAAGAAATATGCATATAGGGAAGTAACTACTTAAGGGTGGATTTTATCGATCCATAATTAAGAATAAAATGAATAGAGATGGCTACCACATGGACGACATGGATTTGAGGATATTTGGCATTAACTATAAGAAAATTATTTATATTAATTTTTCTTATATGATAAATTAATTTAAAAATAAGAGGCATTCATATTATAAAAAATGGGATTGATCAAGAGAGGAAGTAATGATAGATGTACCAAGACTGGTAAGGCTCATTCGTGAGTGGGGGCTCAAAGGAAGAAAAAAACTAGAAGAGATGATCTATCTTGGTAGAGAATAATTCTCTAATAATTATTTTTTTTCTTTTAATATCGTGATTTGGAATTATTGTATTATATCAAAATTAACATGATTGTTGGATAAGATTTTCTAGAATAATGAGATTTACTGTAATTGTTTCTTCTTTATTTCTTTATTTTAATTATGGGTTGAATCACTACCCCTTTTTATTTATTTAAAAAAACCATCCTAAGTGATCAAGAAAAAACAATTGATATTCTTGATACATTTTGATATTGTATCAAAAAAACATTTATTGAAAAACCTTTTAATAAAAATAAATTTTAAATCAAAGAGGGAAACATTTAAAGATTCAATTAATAAATTGATTTTGGTTAAAAAAAACATTATTTCATTTCATTGATAACTTAGATCTAGTATTTACAAATCTAGAATTAAAACAATATCTAGTTAATTTATTGATATATTTTTTGACTAAAATTTTGTGGTTGTTAACAAGGAAGTTCATTTTGTGTTTCTAGAAACATATTTATTGAATTTTCATCAATTAAAATGTCTTCATCCTCTCTCATATTTGTATTGTTTATTTTGATTTGTTCACTCAATTAAAATTTATATTATCTATTTTTTACATTGTTCAAGTATCATCCAAACATCACACTATTACCTTTTCATCACTAGTTTACTTCATTTTATTCTTTAATTTCCATCACAATCATTGTGGGTTATTGTGTTTCTTGTGTTTTTGTTTTAATTCTTGAGTTTTTTTTGTTTTATTGGATTTCACACAAGTCCTTTACTATGGTCTTGAATCTTATTTTGACTAGGGATAATGATTTTTTATAAATAAATATTGTTATTAGAAATGAAACTGGTCAATGTAATCTATGATACATCTTTGGTTATATAGTTTATGGATATGATATATGGATATGTTATATAGTATATACATATTATTATGTGGTTATAGATATAATATGATATGTGGTATATTTTTATATTAAAATTGAAGGGATGTAAGTTCCAGGACATATGTTTTTATGCCTTGATAGTGATAAGTTTACTGAAGAAGTGGGTTTGGGGTACTTTATTATTATATTATTATACCTATTTGTGGTTTTGGTGAGTGATACTTAGTAGGGTTAGGTATTAGTTTACCTCATATATGAAATGAGTTGGTTCCACTATTTTTTCACTTTGGTTTTAGTTTTATTATTATACATTTTCATGATATAGTTTAGGGAGGAACCTATTGAGTATACTCGTATGACCACTACTACTACTACATATATGTTGTTTTTATGAATGTGTATAAAAACATTGGTGTCTGAGATAGAAATTAATATCTAATGGTACAAAGGTTTTTTGAAGTTTTTGTATCTATCATAAGTTCTTCTCCTTTTGGTATTTATTTTAGATATGTTATTTTTTTTATTCTGATATGAAATTACATTCATTGATGGGATATTGGGTTGTTTTTTATAATATGGAGTTATTTGGTGGTTTTTATCTCATGTTACTAAGATTTTAGAGGGTAATTCCTCCCATATTGTGTATTTATATCCTTGATTTTAATTTCCAACACATAAAAGATTTGTGAGGGGATTCTAGTGTTATGATCAGTTTCTACACTATCCTTGTAAGGGTTACATTGGAGTTGGGTCATGAAAAAGTGGTATTAGAATTTTAGTTTAGTGATAGGATAAATTTTAGTGATAAGAATTGGTGATAATTTCATTGAGTTGGTATAAAAACCACATTTTTTGAACTTATCATGTTTTATAGTAAAGGGAGATATACTTGGATACATATTTGTATTTTAGGATTGGTTTAAAGGACCTTAATATTACTAAACATACTAAAGTGAGAATATAGTGATTTTGGGGTAAAGACCTCAGTGTGGTACTTTCATAATACTTTTTTTCACCTGTATTTTAACCAAGGATCATATTAGGGAATTTAAAATGAATTTAATTAGATATATTTAAAGGAATTATGTATATTGAGAATATGATTTCATGTTGTTTTTATATATATAAGAATAAGAAGGTGTCCTTGTATGGTTCAGGAGGGGTTGTGGGTGTTCGAGTTTTTGACCAAGAACCAACTGAATTATAATTTTGATTACTGAAATATTAATAAATATCTTATCACATAATGAGAATTATTCTATGTAATATTAATGTGATGATGTATCTAGATTATATATCACATTAAAAGGCTATAAAAATTCCATTTTATAATGGGGACCTTTAAATTCTATGATAATATTCTTAAACATATTTCCTATGGTCTAGATAATATCTTTATAACATGACATAGGTAATGATTTAGTATCAGGTATTAGAGGCTCATAATACATTGATACTTCTTCTCAAAAATTTCACACTTGGTAATCTCAAATAATGGAGGATATAAGGACATACCCTCTAATATGAATACCACATGTTATATGTCTCATCAGATATTCCTATCAGTGGATATGTGTATTGGTTCTTAAACTTGAGAGTATCATTAATGTATATCATGAATAAAATAGTTTGATGTATGAATGAAAACTATGATGGCATATGCTTGTGTTGAGGTAACATACATTGGATTTGTCCTAAGTTATATGATATTAATTGAATAAGTTAGGAAAACATTTTTACCTTTTGAGTTATTGAAGGAAGATATATCTGTAAATTTGATTGGAATGGAATTGTTTGATTAAACCCATAAACATTTTAATTCACTAATGAGTTCATTTTAAAGATTCAAAGAAAGTTAAATCAAGAATATAGGTTGATGGAACATCTATACAACCCCTTTGAAGAGATATCAAGACAAATAAAATATATTACATAGTAAGAATTAATATGACTTTTTTTGTTTTTAATGAATTAACTTCTTTTTATATGGGTTCCTTGATGTGTTTCAAAACATTGATCTTGGAATTTATGAATTTTCACCTAATTACATTTATAAAGAGGTTTAGAGGGTCACACACGATGTGTATCCAAAATCCTAGTTAAATTTTGTTTAAATTTAATATCAAGAATACACATTATTCTTAGTTTGTGGAATAATAATTATTCAAGCTATGTTGATCACCTAAATTCAGTTAGAAGTTATTCAAGATTATAATATATGTGAGATGAATATTAAATAAATATTTATTAACTAGTCAATGAATATAATATTTATTTATCTCTTATTTATTATTCACAAGGTAATAAATAAATATATTTATTTAGTTACATGAATATTAAAATAAATATATATTCATATGTTTATCCAATATAGTATTTATTTATTTAAATAAATATTTATTATTCAAGGTTCAATATATGTCGAGGAGGATTGACCAGTCGAGTTAAAGGGATCGATGAAGATGATATATTAATACAAAATTTTAGGGAATATCCTGAGGATTTAATAATAAATAATATTATTATTATTTATTATGGAATTTTATTTGAATAAAAAATTAAGTAAAGGGACTTTTTTCAATTACTAACTGTTTAACCCTAAGTTCATAATACAATTTATATTATTTTATAGAGTAGGGGTTATTGTTAACAACAAATTATCTCTAGATAATTCTCTTAAGTGTGAGAGAAAAACCTCCTTTCTCCCACTCAAGAATAAGATATAACAAGATAGAATTATCTCAATCCTGAAAGATTACTTGTTGCAATCAATGATGAATGACATAAGGCACTTGGTCCCTCTACACAAAAACATAAAATACCAAGGGTGATGTTCTGAGATACATGGATCATGTATGAATACAACTAGATGTATTCTAGTTTGGATTATCTATAATAGTGAATAAACTATGAGATAGGCTACTAGATTGATCACAAATAAGAATAATTACTAAGCATCAGTAATTATTGTTTCAAATTATTATAAATTAATTGTGAATGATCCTCTATTGAAGAATATTATATTGAATTCATCATTTTCTTTGGATTTATCCATTAAAACCAATGAAATACATTATTGACCACTAGCCCAACCACTTCTACTATTCCTTAAAAACATTAAGTGATATTAGAGAAATCACATTATAATTTATAATTATTTATTATTTGGTTTATCTATTTCTAGTTTTTTAGTGGTATTTCATTTCTAGTTTTTCATTATTCAATAAAAATGTCAGGATTAAATGTTTTTTAAAATTCATTTATCCATGGACATGCCAAAATTAAATGAATATTGGTTGAATATCCAATACAAAGTTTCTAAGGATGCTGTATATTAGAAACTATTACATGAAATGTAACCAAGATCACACATTGTGTACCCTTGGTCAACCAAAAAATCATGGTCCATGATAATCATGGCACTCTATGTGTGTGGGGGGTGGGGGGGGGGGGGTTGGTATGTAGAGTCATTACATTCCACTCATTGAATTCCAGTTGGAACATGGTTTGAAATGTATTACACAGTGTGTAGCTGGTGTACATTATATACACTCCCACATAATTTCGACTCTATGAGAATCGTGGAAGCCATGTGGTCAAAATATGTTGAATCATTACACACCATGTATTGATTTCTAGCTAAGAAAAAAATATCATGTGATGTACAGAATGTGTAACTATATATAAATAAAGTGTCATGAAATATAAACCACACGAGATACATGTGAAGTCCCTAAGTGTGTAGTGTGGGTGGATACTAATGAATTACATGGCATGTAGCTGGCTGTACATTACATGTAACTCAGGGTAACTCATGAAAGGTACATCTCATGACATGAATTTTGTAAGATTCAACAAGTGTATAATTAATGTGATATTAAACCAAATGAAATGTTTATAGTATAGACCAGGTGTAATTTGGTCTTTCACATCTGGAACATTCCATGTGATTTTTGGTGGTTCGTGTGAAATTAAATTCTTTAAATTGTAATTATTCATGTAATTATGTTAATAAATTATGTTTATAGTCATCTTACACATCTTGAACTTCATAGAAATAACTAGAGGTAAACACTATTTATATTCATGGCTTATAGTGTGGTCATATATGCTATGAAAAGTACACATGTTGACCAATAGAACAACACACTGTGTAGGCATACATTCCATGTAAGTACAAAATACATAGTAATGACTATGGAAAAATTAACTCACATACCCTTTTGAGTGATATTACACACAATGAAAATATAAATCACCAAAAATGTGTTTAATCAACCAAAAAAGGGTACAAGACATGTTTTCTCCAGTACATGTTAGGTGTTTAATTATTTTGAAATATAATTAATTGTATTTAATTTATTTAAAATTAAAAAGGCTGATAATATCAATAATTTTTTGGAAAGATTATTAAGATAATGAATTTATTAATAAGATATATTAATTAATTAGAGGAAATAAAACTTAGTAGAGAATGAATTCAAATGAAAGATAATAATATTTATTATACTGTCATTGCATGTCGTGTTTTATAATGAGATTGACCAACCTATGTATACATGGATTTTATATTTAATTTAATTATTTATTGTATTGGTTTTGTGATATTTTTATTATTAAATTAAATATAGTGATATGTGAATCATCCCTTCATCCATTATAATGTATAGACCTGTGTGTCCAAGGATTATTTTATGTTACCTCAAAACCATGATTCACCTCACTTGTGAGTGAGTAAGCACATGTAAAGGAATGACATTCTAACAAGAGGAAATGGTTAGAGACTCAAGAACGGTGAAACCAACCAAAGAGATAGGCAAATTAATAGAGGAATATTGCAACTTCTTTCATGTATTTGATAAAGGAGTTTTCCCATAGGGTCTTGGTTGGTTTATCTTCTACTCGATAAAATAACCATTATTTTAAAAACTCATGATCATATAACTTGTTTTTTTATTTATCAATTCATGGTTATTTATTTATTTTTTCAAAAAAATCATATAAATTATAAAAAATAAAAAAATTAAGATGAAATAAAATAAACCATTATGTGTAAATTATTTTATCGTACATGGTTAATTAATTATGTGAAATCTATATAATTATAATAATAATGAGAAACATAAAATAAATAATATTTATGTATAAGTTAAAAATAATAACTCAATGAAAATATTATTTTATATTTCTCCTTACATAAATTTTGTTAGAATAAAATCATAGTTTAAAGTACTTATCTATCCCTCATTAGGGTGATTTCAATTATCTAGGAGTTCTAATGAAAGTATTAGGTTGACCTAAAATAGTTAGCATAATGGTATGATTAACTTTGGAAGACTATGTGTAACTTAGAGGCAATAATTGGGTAAATTCAAATTTAAGATTTCAAGACTGGGGAGTCCTCTGAGTAGATCAAGGAAGTACAAGTTAATGTTATTGGAAAGTCTGCATACCTAAATACCTTCAGATAATTTGATATGGACCTTATATAGGTTATATGAAGGGGGATATGGATCCTTATAACTAGAATATCAAAAAATAGGATATATTTAAGCTAATGGTGAGGTGTATTGGGATTTAGAAAATAATGGAATACTAATAAAATTTATTTATTAAATTACACCTGTAAATAAAGATAAATTATTGAAATATACTGTTTCTTTTGTAGAAAAATAAAAATTAATTTAGAAAATACACTATCCCTATGATATATCTTGGAGAAAGATAGTATTCTGACTGACACTAACTTCTATAAATAGTATAGTAATTTTCACATCATATTATTCTAAGAGTGTATGTTTTACATGTTTGAGTCCCTAGTTCCCATGATCTCTCTAAGGTGGCAAGTGAGGAGGTACTTAATTTCCCCTAGAAACACATTGATGGTGAATTGGATGTCTAATGACTAATTTTATCATATATGACTAGTGATATATATTTTCATCACAAAGAAATGGATTCATACACTATATTGTATCATCTCCATGATTTATATCAAGAGAAAGAGATATGAGAGGGGTAATAGATCTACAAGGATTTTTTATGTGTAAGATTAGATAAAGCTTTCTAGATGGGCCTAATTTAGTTAATATGATTGATTATATTTTAAAATTTTGGGATTTAGGATATATATGTAATTGTGAACAGACCTCATATTTTCTTCACTTCCTCATAGATTCTCATGTTTTATTGTGAATTTTAACCTGAAAAAAATAAAGAAGATTCTCCCAGATCTCTTGACTATGATATTAAAAGTTGATAAAGACATAAAGCATGAAACAGATTATGAAATTATAAAAAAATAGTAAAGGGAAGTAGGAAATACCTAATATTATCTCCAATTCTACGACACCTTTACAATACCCTTCTAAGTTGAGAAGGATCAAGGGACATACTAAGAAGTGGGATGCAGTTTGTTTTGGTTATAGAAAGAAAGTACAGTGGAAAATAATTGTGCTTGTTGAATTTTATATAGATTTAAATCTATCCATTTCTATAAATTGGGTATTAGATATAGCTTATGGTACTCACAATTATATCAAAATATAAGAACTAGGTAGATTTTAGAAGATTACCAAAGGAGATGTGGATCTTAGATTTTATAATGGTGAAAGAATAATTTCACTTGATACTAGAGACTACGGTATCACATTTCTGGATAATATAATTATAGTTTTAAATAACTATTATTAAGTTCCAAGTGTAACCAAGAACATAATATCTGCATCTAGTTTATTCATGGATGGATTTTCTTTTTCAAGTTTATAAACAAGAACTGGTAACTTATAAAGATAAAATATGTTATGAGATACCACATTTGAATAATAGTATTTATTTAACAGAATATGAGATTCAAGTGTCAGAAATAGATAGATAATAAAGTTCACATAACTCATATCAAAACCATTTGTGTCATCACTGAATTGGTCGTATAAAATAGAAGCATTTGTCAAAATTATATCAAGAAGGGTATTTAGATTATTTTAAACTAAAATACTTAGATATATGTTACACTTTTTTAAGAAAAAAATACCAAATATTTATCTAATGGAAAAGGTTAAAGGGCTTTAGGGATTATAAAATGAGTTTATATAGATGAGTGTTGAAATATTCTATTATAATCTAGAGATTAATACTTATACTTCAAAACTTTTACAAAATAATTTTGTATATATAGATATTTAAACTTAATAAGTAATATGTATGGTTTATTTAATAAATTTATGGAATAAAATAATAAATTAGAGACTTATCTTGGTAAGAAGATAAAGAAACTTCACTCAGAATGAGGATGCTGGTATTTTAAAAAAGAGTTTTTGATTATCTAAAATATTTTAGGATACTATCTCAACTCACTCATCCTTATACACCATAGTGGGATGATGATAGTGAAATGGTGAATTAAACATTATTAGACATGGTGAAATTGATGATGAGTCATAAAAATATTTTCTTATAGTTTTAGGAATACACATTATAGATTCTAGCATTCACACTATTCCAAGTTCTAACTTAATCGGAAAGAATAATTATATATGAGTAACGGTATGGGAAGAAATATTTTTTAACACATATACATGTGTGTGATTAGAAATATTTTGTTAATTATATCCCAAGAAACAAACTATCATCTCAAAGAAACAAGTGTATCTTATAGGATATCCTAAGGAAATGAGAGGATATTAGCTATTAGATCCTTAATATATAACATTAAGTATGGCCAAACAAGACATATTTATAGAAAGGGATCATATTTCCAGAAGCGATAGTGGGAGAAAGATATAATTCCATGATGTTGAGGATGATGGCAGACAAGAGTTTTAATAGGAACAAATTCCATAATTCCTAGTGGAATAAGTTTTTTCAAAGACATAATGTTACAACCTTGACTCTTGTAACACAATGTCAATGTTTATTTTAATACATTGGTAAAATATACAAGATGTCACATCCCTAAGGATCAAAAAATTTAGAAATATTAGGGTATATATACATAATTGATTTCCATATTTCATTGGAAACACAAATAACAACGTATTAAATTATTGAAAACTTTCATATTCCTTTAAGTATATCATAGAGATATTTCAAATATCCCTTCTTGATACCCTAGGGAAAGGAAAAAATAAAAACGTGAGCTTATATTCCTAGTAAGGGGTTGAATATAATAGAATCTATCACGGATACATAAGGTATAAACAATTTAGAAAATTGAGTAATCAATAAATATGACATATATTCAATAACTTGATCATGGAATATATTTATGGATAAAAAATCACATGGAAAGAAATAACTAATTTATTAATGATGAAATGTATAGTGTTATACATCCCAATCCTGGAACCAAGACATTATGATATAACCAGAAAGGCCCCATTTCTTGAAATCAGGAAGTTATCGTTGAGGCCTTATGTTGATAAATCAGGATCTTACCATAAAGGCCTCATTCTAAGTCATCTTATATACCATAAAGGCCTCATGACAAGACATTATAATCATATGGATAGGAATAAAACTATATACCCATTAAATTTTGTCTCATGAGATCTACCCAATGCATCAAAGAGCTATAAAAACACGCCAACCATTACTTAGATATGTACGATGAATTCCTCATTCATTGAAGAGAAGTATAATTTATCATCAATATTCCTTATTAATCATATATAACTGTTTTGAATTAAGTATACAAAATATCAATATTTTCCCAGTTAATGGAATAATTTTTTTAGTAAAATTCCTTTAATTCACATAATATATAATAATTATTATATGATTTATTCAATATTGAAATGATGCTAAATATATCCATGTTAAAAAATAACATGGACATTAAAGAGACAGATAATGTCTAAAGAACTATAAAGAGTGATAGATAACTTAGAATAAATACATATTCATAAAATGATGTTTAAACCATAAATCCATAAGGGATGAAAGGAGGCCATAAATTCATCAAAAATGAGGTTTTTTAGTAAAAAACTTCTGTAAAATATTAGAGTAAAATGGAAGTGAAACTGGGAAAATAACGTTCCTAAAAATTTTGTAACTTGGGTAAAAAATAAAGTTAAAATTCACTTCCAAAACTCTTTTAATATGGTGTCAAAAATAATTTTTTAAAAGCAAATTTTAAAATAGTTTACAATAAATAAATATTTAAAATAAATATTCTTAAGTAATAAAATGTGGAAGATAAAAATATTCCTAAGTTAAATAAAATCCATTTCCAATATTTCTAAAAATCAAAATCCTTTTATTTCAATATAAAATGAAAAATCTAAATATTAATTAGAAAATAATTTTATTTTAAAAAATATGGAATAATATAAATTAATATTAATAAATAATAATGGGAATGGCATAAAAAAGTGGTTAAGTGATAAATGTTAAAAAAACCATTTTTTCTTACTTTTTTAGAGAGTCAAAAGTGTCCCGTATGAAAAAATGTTAAAAATATTAATTTTTAAAACTTAAAAAAATAGTTAAATATATTTTAAAATGAATTTAAATAATAATTTTATTATATATAAGAATACACTTTAAAAAAATGAAGAACATAGATATGAAAGAAAAATATTCACAACCTAAAAGAAGAAATAATGTTAGTTTTTCTTAAAATAATTATTTTAGTCCCTTTTAGTACCATTGAGAAGGAAAATGGAAAAAATAATTTAAAAAAACATAAATAACTAGATATGAAGAAAATAAATGCTTTTTCAAAGAGAAATTGTATATAATCCCCCTTATGAAAATATAAAAATAAATAATCCTGAATAGAAATGAGATTGTAAAAAAACCCATACCTTGGATTCCCACTTGGTTGAATGTGTTCCAACCTCCTATATAATAAACTAGTACTCCGCCTATGCGATGCACGACACTATAAAATAATTCTTATTATTAACTATAGATTACTATTTATAAAACATAATAGTTTATTATCTGTCTTCTTAAGATTACTATTTGTAATAGTTGCGAAGAAATAACAACGTTTAATGTTTTTTACTCACAAATAAGTGGTGAATAATTTGGAATTATAAGTGAATATATTAAGAAGACATCAATATAAAATGTTAAATTAAGATACATCAATTGTAATGTGAAACACTTTGGAATAGTCAAGGATGGAAACCTGACTTCAATATAAACTACATTTAGGAAAACAAAATTGCATACTATGAAACACAAAGTTGAAGAGAATTTACTTAAAGAATAGTTTATCTAATAAAAAATATGAGATGTGCTGAGGAATAATTATAATACAAAAAAAATTATTGTCCACAAATAGAGATGTTGTGATTTTTAGACATGGAGTAATTTTCCAGCAAGTAGAAGATTTTCCCAATGCATTTCATCTTTGCCTCACCAATATAAGATTGGTTGGAATCTTCCTTGTCTAACACATCATAAGAGTACCTGAATATGCAGCATAAGAATACAACATAAGAATATATACAACATAAGTATACAGTATAAGAATACCTGAATATGCAGAATAAGTATTAATGTCACCGAGAAATGGACATGAATGAAATATCAAACTGAAAAAGAACATTCAAATGGACATTAAGAACACCACATAAGTATATAAATCATAATATGTAAATGGAAATGAATGAAAAGAACATTCAAAATATCACATAGGATGGGCGGGATCACATAAAGCAGCTCAATTGATGCATCAAGCTCTATTACAATCCCAAGACCTGCACACTGAGGTAATTCAGAATCATAAGCTAATTTTCAAGCCAACAGTAGTTGCATCAATGCTGTAGAAAATTTCACACCTAGGGAATTGGAAGTGGAGATGTCTAATAGTAATACAATATATGGAGATCTTATAAGATATTCCTATCAAATTTCATGAGACAAAGTAGTAGGGATATCATGCCACACAAAAAATATAACATGCGAAGAAAGCATGGAAAACAGAATATGCCCAGCCCAACCTCTTCCCCCAGTAATAAAATATATGGAGATCTTACAAGAGATTCCTATCAAATTTCATGAGACAAAGTAGTAGGGATATCATGACACACAAAAAATATAACATGCAGAGAAAGGGTGGAAAACAGAATATGCCCAGCCCAACCTCTTCCCCCAGTACCCCCTCCCCCCTGCCCTCATCCTCCCCTGCCCTCCCCTCCCCTACCCTCCCCTCGAACCTGCCCAACCCCTCCCCCATGCCCTCACCGTCCCCTCCCTTCCCCTCCCCTCCAATATGCACAGCCCCTACCCCCTACCCTCATCCTCCCCTCGCCTCCCCTCATCCTCCCCTCCCCTTCCCTCCCCTCCCCTCCCCCCTGCCCAACCTCTTCCCCTAGCACCCCCCTTCCCTCATCCTCCCCTCCCCTCCCCTCCCCTCCCCACCTGCGCAACCTCTTCCCCCAACACCCCCTCCCCACTGCCCTCATCCTCCCCTCCCCTCCCCTCCCCTCCCCTCCCCCTACCCAACCTTTTCCCCCATTATCCCCCTCCCCCCCTTCCCTCATCCTCCCCTCCCCTCCCCTCCCCTCCCCTCTCCTCCCCTCCAACCTGCCCATCCCCTCCCCTCCCCTCCCCTCCCCCCTGCCCAACCACTTCCCCCAGCAGCCCCCTCCCCCCTGCCTTCATCCTCCCCTCCAACCTGCCCAACCCCTGCCCCTCCCCTTCAACCTTTTCAAAGTCTTTTTTTAACAGTAATTGTTGAAGAAGATCCATAATCTAGAGCCACTGTCAGTTCAAAAGTAAAATGGGTAAAGAAAATGAGATTATTCACATTTAATATATTTACTGTATCTGAAAATGTTGGTAAAATGAAAAAGTACTAACCATTAGTAGGTATAGGTGAAAGTGGTATGCATGATCCTCTGATCAAGTTGGAATTCTATTGCATAGAATCAAATGTTACAGTAGAACATAGTTGATGGGAGCTCATGGGTGATTTTCCTGTAAAGTTACAAAAATGTAATTCAGTAAATTTATGGAATGTTTTCAAAGAAATACAGCACTGTTGTACCTATTTTTCATTGTCTCATATGAATTCTCATTTGCAACCTTACATCTCTTGATGCTGACGGTGTCTGCATCATGTTTGCAAAGAAGTACGTATACAGAATAAAAAAATTAACTAATTTTTTTTGGAAAATCTGTCTATATGCTAGAAAATTATAACAGAAACTCCCATACAGGTAATCTATAAAAAACACTATATTTTAATGGTTAGTTTACCTATATTTTTCATTGATTTGATTTTCTAACATTGGGGTGACTGTGTTAACATGAGGATGTATTTGGTTGCATGTGTTATGTTTGCACATAAGTACCTATAAATAACAAAAAAAATCAAGTGAAATGGTGTTGGAAAATATGCCTATATGATGCAAACTGATAACAGACACACCCATATAACTAATCTACAACATAGAATACTATATTTTAACAACCATTTTACCTATATTTTTCATTCATTGGCTTTGATAACATTGGGATGTGTTTGTTAACATAAAGTTCTGTTTGGTTTCATGTACCATGTTTTCAAAAGAAGTACATCTACATAATAAAACAAAATTAAGTAAAATAGTGTTGGGAAATTTTCCTACATGCTGTAAAATGATAACAAACACACCCATACAGGTAAACTGGTCTTTCCATATATGTGTATTGGTAATATTTTTTTCATACAGGTTATATTTGACATCCAATTCATGAAACATGATCATATAATAAAAAATAACCCAATGTCAGTACTACATCTAATTTGTAAAGATCCACAACTCTAAAATGCGTCAGTACTCCTCTTTCCCTGATGGGGAATTTGTCCAAATTATAGTCTAACTCCAACACGTGACCTAGTATGTAGGACAAAGACCATCCCAACACTGTTAATGTTTACTAATTATTTATCACCCATTGTAATTCTACAACGATCATAATTGTCATATCATATGTGAAAATTCTAAATTTTCATCAAAACAAATAACATCTAAATGAAGTAACAGACAATTAAAATTAAAATTAATAGTTTTAGAAGTTTATAAGACATCATAACAGTAGTGGTAAACCAAAATTTTTTATGAAACAGAATACAAATTGGCTTGTACCATTGAGAAATTATATATATGAAGTAACATACAATTAAAATAAGAATTAATATTAATTAACATTGAAACATGAAAAATGTACATGTGAATTTCAGAATATTGGAGATAGTTTGGAAACCAACAAAATATAACAAAATGTTTTTACACAATAATTTAATTTTGAAAAGAAGGGTGTCTGAGGTAACATACCTTGTCCCTCCACCAAATCGAATACCCTTTTAGTAACATCATGTGGGTGTGTCAAGAATGGAATAGTTTTGAAGATATCCAGGTGAATGAGACTTTATATTCTACAAAAGAGTATCCATCATAATGAAAATAAAGTTAAGAATGAATATAAAGTAGGTTATAAATACAAACAACATTTTTAGATATAAAACATACACAATAGAACCAATTTTATCCTATGTTCTTCTTGAAAAATCTCACCACCATGCGAATAGAGACAACCAAAATTTTCCTGAAAATTAAAAAAACCAAAACATTCAGCCATTTTAATGTTACCTTAATTTTATTTCATGCTTTGAAGAACAATATAACCTAAACTATTCCCCTAAAGAAAGATTGCAAATCAAAACAAGAAATGAAAATCATATTTAAACAAATACAATTTTAGAATTAATTGTTTAATGGATTTATAAAATGACTAAAATTTCATAAAATGTATAAAGATACATACCTTGTCCCTCCACCAACTTGAATACCCTTTTGGTAACATCCTATGGGTGTGTCAAGAATGGAATAGTTTTGAAGATATCCAGGTGAATGAGAATTCATCTCCTACAAAAGCATATTCATCATAATGAAAATCAAGTTAAAGAATGAATATAAAGTAGGTTAGAAATACAAACATCATTTTTAGATATAAAACATACACAATAGCACCAATTTCAGCCTCTTTTATTCTTGAAAATGCTCACCACCATGCAAATAGAGACAACCCAAATGTTCCTAAAAATTAAAAAAAAACAAACCATTCATCCATTTTAATGTTAACTTAATTTCAATTAGGCTCATTTCAAACATAACCTGTAAGCATGTATATATAATGAATCAAAATTTATATTTTTCCATAATATAAAATTTAAAACAATGTTTCAGGAGCCTACGAAATCACAGGCAGTGATCAGGCTGAAATAGTAAACCCTAGTCATTTCTTATTTCCTGAAGGAAAAATCCATTGTCATTAATCATGCCAATAATTAGGGAGCACTATGTTGTCATTAAGATGATAAAATAGGAACAAACTCATACCTCACATCCAAAAAAAACAAAGTCAATGAACATTGGCGATGAAGATGATGAAGGAATCTAGGGAAGAGAATAAAATCATTAAAAAAGGAAATGATGGAAAATGAAAATAAATTGAAGTTGATTGGTGAAGTTGATTGGATAAATAGTAACAAATGTGACATGTGGAAAGAAAGGTTACTCAGGATTAGTATAGTTAGTAGAGTATATGTACAATTGATAATATAAGAAATATGCATATCATACCTCAAATTATCTACAACATTACCTAATTATTTCATTTCATGATATGCATCATCATATGGTCCCATAAGGTGGAACCATTAGTTTATAGTAGGCCACCTATACCTGGTGGTGTGATTACTCTAAAACACCATCTTTCTATAGGTCATATGAATGTGAATGAGATGCGAGAAAGGAAGGGATGAAAGGAAGGGTGATTTTTTGGTGACGTGGAACATGGTAGAGGTGACACATTTAGGATGAGGTACCCAACTTTAGAATATATAATTGAATAATATATAATAGATTATAGAGGTAAATATTGTCAAATATGTAAAAAGGTGATTCAAAAATGTATCATATAACCTTACCATTATTTTCAACTTCAAAATGAAAACTCATATTGTATCATGTTGTGTATGAGATAATATATATGGGTTTTCATTATGTAAATCAGTCTTGGAGTGGTCTACAGTAGTAGGGACATAAAAAAAACTTACACTAAAACATTATCACTATAGATGAGGTATTTCATGTCACATGCCTGAGTAAGCACCAGAAGTGATAGAAATTTAGATTAGAAGAAATACAGTAAGATTTTAGGAGAAGTAAGAAAAAATTAAAACATGTTGCATGCTTATAAAAAATTGATGACAATGATAAAATGAATTTCTCACCTTTGGATCTATGACCAAAATAGTGGTATGTTAATCCTTGTGAAAAACATGGTTTGAAATATTAATACTGTTTGTGATTAAATCAGCCTCATAAATTTAAGAATGTAGAAATAGAAATGAAATAATTTCTTTTATGAAAAATTACTTGAATTATTGCTACCATTGAATTAAAAATAAGAGATGCTGAAAAAGATAACTAAATATAAACCTGATAAATAATTATGGAGATTATTTGAGTAGCTGAAGGTCTAACAGGAACTTGAAAATTATATAAATTTTGCATCCACCTAAGAAAAATATAATACACCCTACAAAAAATGTATGTGAATGTTGGAAAATAACTACATAGTTAGTGAAACATACCTACAGGCAAGAAGAGATCTTTGGGAGTCAATAACTGAAACCCAAATGAAAAGAATATCATTCAGTCATGACACCAAACACAATCAAATCTCTATGCATATATAAGCTCAAAAAATTTCCATGAACGCAGATTTATGTAGACAAAAAAACACCAAAACAAAAAACAAATCAAAGCTCAAAGAAACAATTTACAACATGGAAACATAGAATGAATGAAATATGAGGAAAATGTCAAGGGTAGTTGAGGAGTTAAAGAGAGCTGATAAATGGGTTACCGAGCCAAGCCGTTAGCTGATGCAGAGCTCCTCAACCCTCGATTAAGAGTCGCCGACAACCAAGATTTTGAAAGAAACCCGACTCAATGCCAACAGTATCGTCTTGAAGCAGATTAAAATCCACTACGATATATGGTCGCCACTATTTAATCGGAGGAGGCGTAGGATCCGCATGTGATTGTTTTGGAGACGAAGGACACATTGTAGGCTGAAGCGGAGAAGGAAAAGGATATAGAGTAGGCTGATACGAAGAACGTGAAAGAGGAGGCCGAGAAGCCTAACACACATATGGTAGTTGAGGAGGTAGAGGTATCTGACTATGGAGGCCAGAATGATGGAGGAGTGGAGGTAAATGTTGAGGAGTAACCCTATGAGCATCACTGTGAATGGTATGGAAGAGATAAAGAAACCAAAAACCTAATATAGAGTGATGAATCGAGGCAACACAGCGAGATTCATTTAGGTTTGGAGGTAGAATAAGAGGGGACTCAGGGAGGGGAGCGGTGCGGGCTGGAGGGGATAATCGGAAAGGGGGCAGGAGAGGAGAATCCGGGAGGATAGTAGGAACCTAGGCGTGATGGGGAGGGGAGCGGGAATGGGAGATCAGGGAGAGGGGAGAGGGGAGAGGGAATTAGAGGAGGGGTTTCGGGGAGGGGATCACGAGATGGATGGGAATCCTGATACCTTCCCATAAAAAATACTTATTTCTCAATGTGAACCCAACTCCTGAAATCAAAAGAATCCATACATCAGATGCCAGACAAAGAACACAATACCATTAATTTTCTATACGTGATCATGCATTGAGACACTACTCTAGTATTAAACTAAAGATATTTTTCTAGTCCTGTCCATTGAAGCACCTACACTGATTCTACAGCTAGAAGACTTTTTTAGGTCAATGCAGTTTACTCATCTTACAAATATATGCAATTTGATTAAAATTTTTAAAAACTGGAAAATCTGGGTATACCAAACATATTCAGCTAGATCAATTTAAGATATCATAAAATAACAAAAGGCCAAAGGAAATGCAATCATTTAATATTGAATATGAAAAAATGAAACCTTTCTTGCTGAAAAAAACAATAAGAATTGAACATTAATGCACAGTAAAAAACAACCAAAACAACTCATACCTTCCCATTAAAGCCAAATTCAAGTACTGTCAAGTAAAAATCAAGAAACACATGATTATTGATGTATCATTAACCCCTTGAGTTCTAAAAAATATATAATTGATGAGTCCTTATCCATAAATCAAATGTTGATGAAGAATGAGAAGGTAATAAAACAACAGGATCAAACCTCCTTGAGCCGTAAATTATATGTGTCGCTTATGTTTATCCTCCTCCATGATTGTAAATCAAAGGTATTCATTCAATAAGCCCATGCACATTCATTAATAGATTCCATACATCAGATACCAAAAAAAACAAATCCCAATAAGTAGACATTTGAGAGAAAACAGATCAAAAATTTTGGTATACATTTACACATATAACCAAGAACAAAGAAAAGAGGGGTTTATACCAGAAAAAATCTCAGACTAATATTCAGTTTAGAATATTGAAGAATAATACATAATAATTAGTGATAGTACCAAATGAATTTCTAGGTACCTATTTAATTTGAACCGATACCTTCCCATAAAAATACTTATTTCTCAATGTGAACCCAACTCCTAAAATCAAAAGAATCCATACATCAGATGTCATAAAAAGAACAAAATACCATTAATTTTCTATAAGTGATCATGCATTGAGATGCTATTCTAGTATGGAACTGAAGATATGTTTCTAGTCCTGGCCATTGACGCACCTACACTGATTCTATGGCTGGAAGACTTTTTTTTAGCTCAATGTAGTTTTCTCATCTTAAATTGATATCTTCATATCACTAACAATTTTCATGAGACTCATAGCTCCAAACATTTAAAAATGAAACCCATTTCTATATAATTTAATTTACTGTAGATATTCCCAAGAATATGATTCAAAAATAGTGGTTGAAACCAACAAAATTGATCATAAAAAAACCAACGAAATAACTTAAGGCAATAATCTTAAATCTGTTGCAGTGAAAGAAAAGCATAATAAATACCCAATTAATATCCAACAAATTCTCTAAAAAATGAAATATATGCATGTATATAGAACCACTTAATGAAATCACTGCACAAGAAGTTTCATACCGGATACTGGTTTACTTCAAAGGATATGGCGTAAGGTAGATAAAGAGGGAGAAATTAAAGAATTCGGTAAAACCTAGGAGCTGAGATGAACACTATCTTCTGATATAGTTCAATTGATAAAAGAGAAGATTTTTTAGAGAATAATATATCCTAGGGTTTTTTTCGGAAGCACGGAGGAGGAAGAGGTGGAGATAGTGGAATCAGAGCCAACGGATGTTGAGGAGACGGAGGTAGTGGAGGCCGAGCTGGTCTTTGAAAACCAAACCTACGAGTAGTCCCGTAATCGCCAGTAGGAGCAGTGCAGGATGGAGGGGAGAATCGGGAAGGGGTTAAGGAGAGGTGATTCAGGGAGAGGAGCGGAAAATTTAGGGGAATCATGTTGCTTGAAAGAGAATTTGTTCTCAAATCATACCGAAGGACGGACAATACCTCAAGGTTAGTCAAGGAAGTGAGGTCGTGCGGTGGAATAGGGAGGCTCATCGAGGGAAGCTCATCGAGGGAAGCCTGACGAAAGAGGAATCTAGCTTGAGCGTCAAAGATTATCGAAGAATAGAGGAAACCCTAAGCTTGAGGGAGGGAATGAGGTAGTGCAGTGGATGTGAGAATCCCATCGTGGGACGACCGATTGCATCACAGGAGGGTGGATGGGAAAGTGGAGGGATTTTTCTTGTAAGGGGACGTGGCTCAAGGGGAAGGAGACAAGTAGGCTTGGAGGAAGCTTGTTTTAGTATAGATAGTAGATTTATATTTATTATTCATATATATAAGATATATATTTATATACTTATTTATGTATATCATTTATTCCTAAATTTAGTTTTACCCATTTACTCATAATTCATTTTTAAAATTAATTATTCAGGTGTTAACTGTTATGTTTATCATGCACATCTTGATTTGACGATTATGATCCTTAAACCTTGGTCATGGTTTCATCACTATATAATGTTAATAATGTTATATATATATATCATATTTATATATTAAATAATTTTTTTGAACCATCCATGTAAGGTGGTTATGAAAAATAGAATACGTTGTTCATGGAGCCCATAGACCCCAAGTATGCATGTGTGACATTTTCATTTTTTAGAAGAAATAAATAAAGGAAGGTAGGTAATTATTTATCTTTAAAGTACCATAATTTTTTCATAAATTTCATATTTATTCACTAAATATATATATATATATAAATAGTCATGTGAGGTAGTGAAGAAAAATGAAATGCGTTGCTTCATGGAGGAGGTAGTCCGCATGTACACATGAGTGACATCTTAATTTCCTAAAAGATGGAAATAAAGGAAGTTAGATAGTAATTAATCATAATATAAACTTAATTATGCCATAAATATCTTATTTATTCACCAAAACCATCTATATAACCATCAATGTGTGGGATTGATGAAAAATTAAATACATTGTTTCATGGAGGTAGTTGTCCATGTGCATGCACGATCAAATTTTTTATTTTCCAGTGAATATAACATATATAGAAGATTATTATAACATTAATTAATAAAATTTATATATATTAAATGTATTTATTTAATTATATTTTTATGATTACAATAGATCTAAAGGAGTTGGAAGAAGAAAGAAACTTAAAATAACTCGGTTAAGACCCTAACCTCTTCCTTAGATATCCTCCTTTGATTGGTATATTAAGCCTTCTTAGTTTGGTATTTTGGTTATACTAATACTTATAGAATTTTCGAAAGATATCTGGGAATTGATTTGGTCTAGGATTGGTTGAGATAAGATGATCAAATTTTTTGAATAAGTGATGTTGTGAGGGTCCCCTTTCATAAGTGCAGGGAGTGACACTCTTGTAGATACATAAAAATTTAATATAATTTAAAGTCATTTTCATGGAAAATTTGAAAAAAAAATCCCAATTTATAATATAATATTATAAAGAGTCTAAATTACCTCATATAATCAAATTTAGACATTTTTATGGTTATTTTAATCCTTATCTCTTAGTTTCACCCCCTCTTTAACCCTTTTAACCCTCAATATGGTGGAAAACTTTTTCCATGGTAACTATTCATTATGAATAAAAATTTAATGATACTTGTTAAATAATTTGAATATTTTGATTATATTCATGGAATAAATTTTATAATATTGAATTTATATAGGTGGTAAAAGTTACTTTTAATATAATTATGCAAAACATAATGAAAAATAATTTTTAGAAAAAAAAATGTTTTTTAAGAATAAAAATGGATTCACACCAAAATTATGTATATAATTGATTATCATGATGTAAAAACCCAGATAATGATATAATAAATTAAATTCATGGTTTTATTCATCATAAAAATATTAATTATTTCTTAAATAAAAAAGGAAATAGATTTAACTAAACTCTTTCTTTATAAGATTTTATTTAAAAGTTTAATTTCTGATTTTTCATAATTTGAATTTTAAAAAATTAATTTAATTTTTGAAATCATAATATTAAAATTTACTTTGGGTGAAATCTTTTTTATTTTTTTTAAAATATTTATTTTTCATTTAATAGTCAAAAATATCAATTTTTGTAAAAAAAACCTTTTCTTTTTAATAAATTAAGTAATTTAAAAGTACCAATATTTTTTGAATATGATTTAAAGTAACAAAATTATTATTTATTTATATTTAATCTATTTAATTACTTTGAAATATAATTTATATTTTATTTTAATATAAGTTTGTTTTTTGGTTTAATAATGAGATGTTTCTAAAAAATATTTTAAAATGCATAATGTTTCTCCTATTTAGTAATTAAAATAATCCATAATGAAGAATGTTTTAAATTAAATTTATAAATTATATATCAATAAATAATAATTTTTATTCATAAAAATATTTATTATTAGTAATATATATAATATAAAATCATTTTTTTCTTAAAAAATACACTTCTTGAAAAGACAATTTTTTTTATTGCATCTACATATTTTGTTTTATGTTTAATTTTTTCCTGTTATGTGGGTTTAAATTGGTAAAATAGATTCCATATTTTAAATAATCATAATTTATATTTTCCAATAAGTTCAACTTAATTTTTGACCATAATGAATAGATAAGACATTATAAATTAATTACCATAGTTAAAGTAAAAATGGGTTTACCGGGGTTGGGGTGGGGGTGGGGGTGGGGGGGTTAAACTAAAGAGATAAGGGTTAAAATGACATAAAAATTTATCTAAAATATATTTTTTGGAAATACTTAGACTTTATAATGTATGAGGCTCTATAATACTCTATTTTGGACCCTTTTAGAATGTAAAAAATGCATGTACACATTTTTCTTTTAAAAAATTACTACTATTCCACTCACCTCACTTATAAAAGGATACCCCTATCCTCTATTATTCACACCTTAAAACCCTTTTGGATCAAAAAATACCTTACAAAATCAATTAAATAATTCCATATTCTCATCCTAGAGGCCTTTTTTGGGTCATAAATACATTCTAGGAATACTTTAGGTATAATCCTAAAGAGTTTGTCTGAGAAGAGGTAAAATTTCTAACTATAAGTTTTTGTTTTATTTATTCTTCCATAAAATTAAAATATTATTTGTTTATGATTATATAATACCAAAAATATTTCCCATAAACTAAGATATTATTCTGTTAATGGTATGACCTATATTCATCTCCTCTCCCCTCAAATGGAAAATGATAACGTTGATCGTGTGTACGATGGTTCATTTCCTTACGAATTGATGTGACACATTTCCCATCAACAACTATCATAATTGGGTATTATGATGGATATAAAGTGTATATATTATATTAATAACATAATTATAACTATGGATTCATTATATCATATATATTTGTTTTTTCCCATTCTGTATGTGATACACTAACGTTTCTTGTGTGTACAACGGACTACCGCCTCGTGAAGCAATGTGACTCTTTTTTCACTAATGTTTCACATGTAAGGTAATAAGGATAAATTAAATGAATATATATATAATATATATGAAGAAATTATGATATGTATAACATATTTATAATTCTAAAAATATAATATATCATTTTATTTCTTACCTTTTACTCACTAAAAAATGATTTTTTCATTCGTGTACGTGTGGACTACCAGCTTCACGAGGCGACGTGAGTCTCTTTTAATCACCACACCACATGGATGACATATATAAAAATATTTAAATAAATAATATGGAATATATGATATTATTATCATTTTGTAAATATAAAATATTACTTAATTTTTTTCCATAGTGATCATTGAAAAATGGAAATGTTAATCATGTATACGTACAACCTACCATCTCTATGATTGTAATGTAGTTCATTTTTAACAAATATATTTCATGGGTTGTTTTAAAAGTATAATTGATGTATTAAATTAATAATTATATCATGATTATTATTCTTTATAGGTTTAAACAATGAACTTTTTGACCATAGTAAACCTATAAAATTAATTCTTGACACATAAACCGAATATGGTCAAAACATCCGACATAAAACTAATTAATTAAGTAATAATATATAACACGGTAATAAGTGAAATAAATGGAATAATAAACTTTAAAAGGGTTATTAATAAATTAAATAATTAACATATTTTTATTATTCTGGAAGATAAATAATGTATGCGACGAGTTGGACTCAAGGTAAGAGGACTTCGTCTCAATTTCCTTTCATTGAGGAATAATTTGATGTTATGAACTGATATTATTTTTAAATGTGTATATATAACCCCATTGACATGTTATATGATTAATTTATCTATTATCATGGTATTTAATCTTTTTTAATGTTATTATTTTATGGGGGTTATGATTCAAATACTTCCAAAGTGATAAAGTATTTTTTTTAAAATATCTTTTAATATTTCCCTTCTAAATCCATTTTTATTCCATATCCACAAATTTAAAATGATTTAATTATAGATATGAGAGTATTATAAAGAGAAATTTTTTTCTTATTTCAATTTTTTTCAAAAAAATGGAATCTTTATATGGAATGTGTGACTTTTATTATAAACAAAAAAGAAACGTTTTATTTTAAAGTATATGGGGACAATGAAATTTATAACATTGTAAATTTTATTTAAAGATTATTTTACTTTACAATATTTCATGTTTTATTCAAATAAAAACCTTCATTCTTTTTTTGAGTATTTTGGTATTGAAAAAAATGGGTTTTTAAAAGGGATGAATATTTTAAATTCTAAAAATATTTTCATATGGGTCAAGAGAATATTTTATTTGTGTGATGATGAAAATTGAAAGTTTTTATGTGTTATGATTATGTTATGGTTCTTAGAAATTATATATATTGATGGGTGGTTATGTTAAAAACCAAGTATGAATGGTTCCATGATATCCCTCTAATAAATTGGGTATGGAAGTCAACCATATGGTTATTCCATTTGTTTGAGTGATGTGGATAATGATGAACCAATATTTATATATGATTTATTTATATTTTCTATAGGATTTAATTATTTTATTTGAGAAAAATTGTGTATGTTTTTCATGTGAAAATGATTTATTTATTTCACTAAAAAACATTGATATAATGGTAAATATTTCATTAGTTTTTATGTTTTCACTATACTGACATTTTTTATTATTTTTACATCCCTTAATGATCTTTTTATTCTCATTACATGTTATTTTCTTCAAAGGGTATATGGATAGGAAATATAAAGGAAGAAGTCAATTTGAATGTTGTGAGATTTTTCATGAAAGGAAATCATGTTTTATCTTAAAAGTTTCATATTGTGAAAAATGGTTAATGATCAGAAGCATCAACTTTATATTATATGGTTATGATATTTATGAGTTATGGAATAATTCTATAAAACTATAAACCATAAAAGATCATCAAATGTAAGATAATTAATTATTGAAATAGAACTTATGATTATGTAATTTTTAAGGCATGGTCCTTATAGTTAGTATCTAAGTCCAGTTTTTATAACTTTAGAGTTTAGGAAAATTATAATAGAATACCCTTGGAAGATATTACTTTATAACTAAGTTTAAGTGATATATAATTTAAATATTACCATGTGATTTATCTAAACATTGTATGTTTAGAATGGTTTTCCTTAGAGGAATAAGGGAAGCTGTAGTGAAAAGGCATAGAGCATAAAATATCCTTCCAAATCAAAATCATGAGATGGTTGGAATTGTAATAGGAATTTTTTAATTGTTATGTTTTAATTGACATAAGTTTTTAATAATAGTGAAATCCATTCTAAGGAGCATCCAGATCTACCATAGTGGAAAAAGTCAATAATATAGAATTTTATGAGACAACATCCCTCATCATTTAGTGGATCATCTGACCATGTGATAACTTAAGGATGGATTAAATACCTAGAAAAGATATTTTATTTCATGGGATGTTCATATAATCAAAAGGTAAGTATTTCTAATTACCATTATGAAGTTGAAGCAGACCAGTGGCGGTCAATGATTAAGAATATTAGATAAAAGGAAGAGATTTATGCCTTGTAACGGGGTAAATTTAAGAATATTTTCCTTAAGAAATATTTTCCAAAGGATTTTTGAATTAGTATGGAAAAACAATTCTTGAAATTGAGACAAAAGGAAGAAGATTATATAGCCTTATATGAAGAAAAATTCACCGGTTTGGTAAGGTACATCTCAAATTTTATCTAGGATTTGATAATAATATTAATAAGTTTTACTTAGGATTGAAGCCAATATATCAAAGGGAATTTTATTCTCATGAATACAAAGTCCATTAAAAACTTGTTTGATGTGCTGAGAGGGTAGAAATGGATTTTTATAATGATCATGTATTCTATAACAATAAGTAAAATAAGTGGTCCATTTGGAAATAAATTTGGAATCAATCATTAAATAATTTTGGAGGTAAGAAAACTAAGTTCCCATCTTTTCAGAAGTGTGATAAAAATAACCCTAGGTAATGTCTTAAAAAGTATGGGAAGTGATTCTTATGTGGTATGTTAGGTCATATTTCTTGTGACTAAAAGGAAACTGCTCATAAAAGTAATGAAAATTCAACAATAAGATGTTTTAATTTCAATGTGTTGGATAATTATGCCAATGTGTATCCAAAGTTGGTTACTCATTATGTAAATCAGCAAGATCGAAAATAAAAGAGTTAAATGAAATATTTTTCTACTACTGTTGTTGATGTTAGGCCATCAAATGAATTGGTGAAAGGTATGTTATTAGTTTATTCAAATTATTCGAATACAATTTTTGACTTTGGATATTGGAATTCATTCATTTCTGAAGATTTTCAAGTAAATTGGGAATATAACCTCATAAAAGTATGATAGAACTTTTAAAGAAAACTCTAAGTGGAAATATTAAAGTAACAAAGTTTTATAGGAATATTCATATTGTTATTAGTGTGATGGAATTTCCTAAAAATATTATTAAATTTGACATAGTAGAGTTTGATATCATTCTTGGTATGGATTTTCTTTCAGTTTATCATGCTAAGATAGATTGTAGAGCTAATAAAGTTATGTTCAATGATTCCATTCCTTTGATAACACACCAAGTAGCTGAGAAATTGATTAGAGGTGGAATTGAAAGTTACCTAGGTCATATTTTTGAAAATAAAGAAACTTTTTAAATTAGTTATGTTTCAGTATTAAATGAATACATGTATGTACATCCTAATGATTTTCCTAGGGTTATTTCTAACCGGGAGATTTAATTTACTATTTACTTAGTACCTGATGCTATGTCTATTTCTAATCTCGCTTATCAAATAGATCAAGTAAATTCTTTAGAATTGAAAAATCAATTATTGGATTTGTTAAATAAAGGTTTTATTCTACCTATTACTTAACCATGGGGTGCCCCTATTTTTTTGTTAAAAATATATATGTTTTGATGATACTTTTTATTGATTATAGATCCTTTAATAACATCACTATTTAGAAAAATTATCCTTTTCCTCATATTGATGATTTACTTGATTAGATCCAAGGAGAATAATATTTTAGGGTTGACCTCAGGTCCGAGTACCATCATCTAAAGGTGAAGGTGGATGTCATTTTGAAAACTAAATTTCAGAATTGATATGAGCACTATGAGTTTTTAGTTATTCACTTTGGGTTGCCCAATTAACCTACTACATTTATGGAACATATGAGAAGAGTTTTTCATGAGTTCTTGGAATTTTTTTTGGTTATGTTTATGTATTACTTTTTGTGTACTCTAAAAGTCCGGAGGAACATGAAAGACACATAAGGATTACTTTAAAAATAGTAAAAGAAAATAATCTACATGTTAAATTTACTAAGTGTGAGTTTTGGTTACAAAAAATTTATTTCATTGGAAATATAGTTTCTAAATATGGAATAATTATAGAACAGTCTAAAAAAAGTTGTTTAATAGTGGAAAATACCCAAAAATATAATAGAGATTCATAGTTTTCTTGGATTAGCAGGTGAATACTTATGGTTTGTTGAAAACTTTGCTCACTTTTTTGGAGGTAAAAACAGATAACACACAGTGATCCCATCATAAACATAACTGATGTCTCCCCCATTGTATTTAATAAGAATGTACAATATCTAAAAAAGGAATGAGATATTGTCCAATGGGTCCTTAATTGGGGGACCCTTGGTTCACCCTTGGTGCTATAGTTAAGCGTTAAAGAAAGAAATAATTTATAATAAATCAAGAAAGAATGACCATTTCATTTAATTGAAGTAATTAAATCACATTAGACCCTTTATTCAAGGTATGTCATGGGAACTTACACATAAGGAATATATAATGAGGCATTAACCCTTATCAAATTCATTTAATGCTACCATATCACTAAGGCATAAAGTATAGGGTCAAACTCATGTCCCAACATTAAATTCAACTAAATAAAAGTCTCAAGGTAGTACTGGAATAACATATCACAAGGTTATTGGTCCAATTTTGAACAAAGGGGCCAAAGTGGACTCCAAGGAAGAACACATCCAATTGGATAGCCTAACTCAAGGAGATAAACCCCAGGGGTTGATTCTCCATATACTCAGGTCACCCAGGGTATGATGAGACATTAAATTTAATATAATTGATAAATTTGAGGTGAAACCAAAAATTCCTAAATCACAACACAATGGAAGAATTTATGAAACATAAAAAAATGAATGTAAAATGAATGGACCACCTACCTTAGCCTCATAGAGCTTCTCTCATCCAGTAACAATGTTTGATTCAATCTAGTTTGGAAGAAATAGATGAAATGGTCAAATTCCTTGAAAACGAGGAAAATGAGATTTCACCCAAATAGCACAATGTATGGGATGAAAAACTTGAAATATATTAGAGAGGATTATAGATCATACCTCTAGATTTCCATAGGATCTGAAGGTGATTGATTCAGGTGATGGATAAAGGAGTTTCTTAAAAAAACTATGAAAGGGGAGGAAGGAGAATCATACATGGAGAAGGGAGGAGCTTATGGATAATATAGGATGAGGAAATAAGTATTTTATTTAATTCATTAAATAGGGGTAAATCCATAATTTCACCCATTTTCACATTACGCATGGTTTTCCCAAACTGTGAACCATTCACTGCTATAAGTGGCACACCACACAATTTTTTAAATGATTTGACTAATCATGCACAAGCCATGAAAAATCACACTATCATAAAACCTACAACACTTGCACAATAAAATTCCCTAGTTCACATGGTTGCAGACAAACTATCCGGCCAAGTCTGCCTTCTTGATTTTTGAGTTTTAGGCTTCAAATGATCCCCAAGCACCCCCGAAACCTCCGTAATACTTTTAGGAAACATAAAAGGTCCATTTAAATGAATTTAAAAAAAATTACTGATCCATACCTTTATGTATGTTTGGGTCATTAAAACCCCCCTCCTTAAGATAACTCATCCCTGAGTTTTCATTCTAAGGGTAGTAAAACATCACCAGAGAAGAGTTCTGGCTACTGTACACATACATTGACTTCCCACTCCTAGTTCTCATCCTGTATATGTCTATGATGCCATAGAACCTAAACTAGAGGAATTGAACTACCTTAGAGAGACTTCAAGATTTAATCAATGATACGTTTTGTACGCTACTCAAAGGATTCATCCGCTTCCATCTCAATATCATCAGGGTTCAAAAAATGAGACAAGTCAGCATGATACTATCGAAGATGTGATATGTGTAAGATGTCATACATGTCATGATATGTATGAGGTAACTGTAACTGATAGGATACTAGAAAAAAATCTTGCACTATATTGAAAGGCTCGACATATCATGGTGATAACTTTCCCTATCTCCTAATTTATCTTTGACACAATCTAGGTGATACACGTAGAAAGACCCAATGACTTACCACAAACTCCATAAGTCTATGGAGATGATCAGTGCTAGATCTAAACCTAGACTGAGCTGTATCAATATTATTTTGAATCAGCTAAAATTTCTCTGAATTCTCCTGAATGAGATGAGGACTTAGTAAAGCTACGTCACAAACCTCAAGATAGTATAGAGGTGAACAATGTGGTCAACCATAGAGATCCTCATACAGATCCATCTGAATCATTTCCTAGAAACTATTATTTTATGAAAACTCAACAATAGAAATATGATTTTTCCAAGAACCTCCAAAATCAAGGATATAGGCTTATAACATATCCTCTAACACCTATATGGTCTAATCGGACTACCCATTGGTCTGAGGGTGATATGCAGTACTCAAGATCACCTATGAACCCATTGCCTTCTATAACCCTTTCCAAAATCGTGAAGTAAACTAGGTGTCTCAATCCATAGTGATAGAAATGGGAACACCATGAAGTAACACTATCTATCGGATATAGAACCTTCTTAGCTCATAAATAGAGAAGGACTCCCAGATCGATAAGAAGTGTGTGACTTTAGTCAACCCATCGATAATCACCCATACAACATCGCTGCCTCAAGGGGATCTCATCAAGCCTTCCACGAAATCCCTAGTGAAATCATTCCATTTCCTATCAGAAAGAGAAAGAGGTTGTAAAAGTCTAGAAGGTCACTGGTTATCTACCTTCACATGTTGACAGGTGGAGCACCAGGCAATAAATACTAATATCTGACTCTTGGTACCTAGCCACCAATAACGACAATGAATGTATCTATACATATTGGTGAGACTAGGGTGAACCACCCATACCAAGTCATGTAATTCCCTCACGAACTATTCCTATAGATCTAAAAGAACCCATACATAGCCATGAAAGAGTAGGGTCTCACTCGGATCAACAACCCATCTAGGATGTGAGTTCTCTCATGTGACACTCTCCCTCATAACAAGCCTTCAGAATCTAATAGCTACCTCATCTGAAACCATTCTAGAAGATATGATCTCTTTTACGACCCCCTCCCCACAAAGTGTACCCCTCCTAGTCCGGCAATGTGAGAAGGGAGATAATGACCCCCGGGTCCCGCCTCCAGTAGGCCCTGGGTTGGTGACTAGCACCGAGGGTATAATAAACATACAATTGGGAGGCATTACCCTCTAAGAGAACACATGTGGAAGAGAGAGATAAGATAGACACAAATCAAATCCAATTCAGAACTAGAATATAAAAGAAACCCAAGTGAATATATGAAATTTCATACAAAAGTACTACAACTGGAAGGGAAAAACTACAAGTACCCAAAAGAAAATAAAAACAGCAGTAACCACAAGCCCGAATAGCTCATGCAACCCCAAGCTAGTAGAAACCAGCCTGATCTCCAACCTTCTCCAAGTGACATAAAAAAATAGTTTATCTATACATAGGGTGAGTATAATAGTATACTCAGAAGGATCCTCCCCGAAGCCTCTCATGAAAAAGTAAAGGAAGCATGCTAAAGTACAGTGAATAACAAGTGAAACAAACTCGTCACCTAAATAGGTATACTAAGTTCCCAAACTCACCATGGCTACTCTCATCAAGTAACGCATACAAGAATATATCATATAATAAAGAATATCAAGGGTACCCTGCTACTACTTCCCCACTGGTTTTCCACTTTTCCCCAACGTCGCACGTCCTAAGCATCTCTCTCCAAAAAGGCTTTCCCGCAAACACCTAAGCGAAGCACCACAATCTGCACCTCGTGCACCACAAAGGATTTCCCGCAGACACCTGGGTGAAGCACCACACCATCCTCCCAACCAAAAGTAACCAGGTATGTCCCGGGAGCCACCACAGCCCGCATAACATGTATCATACATTGGGTATTATACCTAAAGCAATTACAACCCATACACTGAGTAAGGATCCTCAAGCCATCACATCCTATACACGTTACACATATAGTATTCCATAGGATACTATATCCAAAATATATGTGTGTGAATAACCGAAAGCCATTACAACCTTCTACACACATATATGGGGAAAACTAACCGTTGTGCGAACTGGCACTAATATCTATAATGAGAAGAGAGCATGGCCAAAGGGGGTAGTCAACCATTCATCCTCCCACAGGAATGTTGGGGAAATTACCCCCCAGGGCTCAGAATCCCCAGGGTGTCAGTTGCCCTTACTGACAGGGTGGAGTAGCGTAAAGAAACACAAAAAGTACAGGATATATTATATCTCACAACCACACTATGGGCATTACCTAGTCTTATACATAACTTCAGCTAACGTCTCTCAGACTCTGGGATGCTACTTTTAAGACTAGCCATCCTATAAGCACACAACCATTTAAAGAGATTTATTAGATTACTTCATTCCATTTTTATCAGTTCCACTGTACATTAATTAATTCTTTAAACATTAATTAACCATAAACAATTCCACATTAAGTTCCTGTTAGCATCATACCCAAAGTCAACTATCCCTTTAAAAATTACAACTTCATCACTATGCTCCAACGATCTCCAAACCCATGAGTTAACACTATTTATCAAATATTTATTATAGAATTACTTTCCCATATTCCCAGGCATTATAGAAATTCATCCTATGCTACTAACACAAGGGTATAAACATGGTGAGTAGATGTACTACCTATCGATTCTTTGTCACCTATAGCAAGAGCGTAGACCCATCCTCCCTAGAGAAGCTAAACACAGAAAGCATGTGGCATACCCCATGCATCTTCGCCTCTTTCAAAAGAAGGGTAAGCAAGACCAGCTTCCTTGAGCAATAAATTAGATAAACAACCAATCAAAATCACCAAGCATCCAACAATCATTTCCATTACATTCAATCATCCCTGGTGTTCTCCCCGACACCCACATGCATAAACCGATGCATCTAGCCACTCTAGGCATCATCTGCTGCCACATCCAAAAGTATCCATCCCTCCACATATCACAACAGCCATCCAGGCTCACATCACAACACAAGAAGTAGGAAAACAAACATCACATCTTTGGGTTCTTGGCCCTTTAAAAATCAAGAGGGTAACTCATAACCCTTTATAAAAATTATCAAACAAGTAGTTCTTTAATCCATCTTGAATTAACAGATTTATTAAACGTAGGTTCTAAAATTCAAGAAACCTAATCAGTAAGCTATCACAAATAAATAAACATGCTTACTGCACTAATTTGATTAACATCAAATTACAACAAGAACCAGATTCATTTTCATTCCTCTTTATCTTTATCCAACACTTATCAATTAATCCCGATTTATGTTCTTTAGTGATTTCCATCAAGAACAAACAGCTAAATAAGAAAGCATAGATATCACACTATCTATAAAAACAAGAGGCAATAATATATGATAGATATCAATTTATTTATCCACTTAAAATATTTATTATGTCAATTCCATTGTGATCCATTGGGATGAAGCATGCTAACGATACAGTCGCACGTAAAAGAAAAGAGAAGCAACGAATCCCCTACCTCAATGATTTTTTGATGAAAACCACAACAGTCGAGGAACACTCAAGGAACCCGGGTCGATTATCCAAAACCCCACCTTAGATCTCTCCCCCTAGCAATATCAAGACCAAAGATCATCATATTTTGCATCCACACACTTAGATCTACCCATAATGGGCGTATATCTAAGAAACCAAGAGAAGAGGAGGAGTAGATCTAATTAGATCTATGAAATCAACCAAGAATGATCACATACCTCAAGAAAATGGATTTGATTCGTGAAGAGAAGCCTCTGGATCGCCTCCAAAATGATTGGGAGAGGTTTTATAACCTTTAAGGGAGAGTAATCCCAAGTTATGGCCGCTTAGGGGATTAAAAGAGGTGATTAAAGGAAAAACTAGTTAGATCCACAATTTTAGGATCTAACTTTAAGTGCCCGCATGGTTAGTCCACACGGTTTAACAAACTGTGTGATAGCTTATGCCTCTTCAAACACTCCTCACACAATTAGTCCAAACAATTACACAAACCGGGCACTAACCGTGCGTTAGCCACTGCCTCCAAGACCAGCCTTGCATAGTTTGGCCGCATGGTTTAGGGAAACCGTGTGAAAGCTATTAACATTTAACTTTCCTTAAAAGTACACCCAAACGCACCCCAAGACACCTTAACCTTCCAAAACACCTCTAACACCACATTTTCATAAAATAATGGACCGGAGAGGTCCGAGCCATTACATCAGATACCTCTCAAAACATTCTCGCCCTCGAGAATCCAAAACCCACCTAAAGTGAAAACGAAATAGGATCTGAACAACCACCCCTCGAGATACCTCTCAAAAGAGGGCAAGCCACCAAATCAAAAAATGTAGCCATCTCATAAACATGAAAGTTTCATAACCACACAAGTTACAATGATACATGAAAAGAGTTAAAAATCAAACAACTCTGGGTACTGAGCACATATCTATGTCTCACGATCCCAAGTACTCTCCTACAAGCCACCGTGTCACCACAAGACATGAACTAAAGAGATAGAATGCCCTGAAAAACCTTCTCCTTGTGGTCTTGGATCTCCACAGGTTGCTCCTCCATGGTTGCATCATCATCAACATCGATCTCTCCCCAATTGATGATGTGAGAGTCATCATGAAGATAACGTCGGAGCTGTGATACATGGAAAACATCATGTATCCATCTCATATGTGGGGGGAAGTGCTACTTGATACGCCACAGCTTTAACATGAGATAACACCTAGAAAGGCCCAAAAAATAGGGGAGAAATCTTAAATCTACGACCAAACCTTCATTGTCCATGATGTGGAGTCACCTTCAGAAACACATGATCCCCAATATTAAACTCCAAGGGTCTCCTCCTTTGATCAGCATATGATTTCTGGCGATCTTGCGCTGTCTTCATCCTCTCATGAATCAGCTGAACCATCTTTGTTTTATTCTTTACTAGTTCCGGTTCGAGAATTTCCGACTCTCCGACCCCAGTCCAGCACAACAGAGAACGACAAGGCTGGCCATACAAGACTTCTAATGGCGCCATACCAATTTTGTAGTGAAAACTATTATTGTAAGCGAACTCCACCAAGGATAAGTGCCTTATCCATGAACCTCCAAAATCAAGAATACAAGATCGTAACATGTCTTCAAGAGTTTGGATGGTTTGCTCAGTTTGACCATCCGTTTGAGGATGAAAAGAAGTGTTAAGGCATAGCTGATAACCAAAAGCATGTTGGAGACCCTCCACACCCTGGAGGTAAAACAAGGATCTCGATCAGAAATGATCATCCTAGGGACTCCATGAAGTCTCACCACCTCCTCTAGATACTGCCTCGACAAAACTTCCACTGAGCTCGACTCCTTGATTGCTATGAAGTGGGACAATTTTGTTAAACGATCCAATACCACCCAAAAATCATCATGTCCTCCTGGAGCTTGAGGTAAACCAGTAAAAAAGTTCATTGAGATGTCCTCCCACTTCCACTAAGGAATATTTAATGGCTGGAGAAGACCACCAGGAACACGGTGTTTAGGCTTTAATTTCTGGAAGACTAAACATAGAGACACAAACTCCGCAACCGCACGCTTCATCCCAGGCCACCATAACTGACTCCTCAAGGATCGGTACATATTTTTCACGCTAGGATGTACTGCTAAAGGCAAACTATCAAACTCCGTGAAAACCATCTCACGCATCGCCAAGGGAACAAAAATCCTTCCATGATACAATACTCGGTGTTGTTCGTCCTTCGTCCAACCATCAGGGGCCTCACCACAAACAACTCGGTCTCTCCAGACCTCCGCCTCTAGATCCCCCAACTGGGACTCTTCCACCTTCTACATCAGGGATGACTGTACCTTCATCTGAAAAAGACAACCTCTACCCCCAACTTCTCCCATATCAAGATGCAATGATGACTGTTCTTCCATTACTCTCTAGGAATCACCGGATTCACGCACAACATCACCACGTGACTTTCGGCTTAGTGCATTAGCTACAACATTACCTTTTCCAGGTGTATACGATATTTCAAAGTCGTATTCCTGCAAGAAGTCCATCCAACGATGCTGTCTCAAGTTCAAGTCATGCTGAGAGAAAACATACCTCAATCTCTTATGATCAGTGAAAACCACAAAGTGCTCAAAAATGAAGTAATGTCTCCACAACTTCAGAGCAAACACCACGGTTGCCAACTCAAGATCATGGGTGGTGTAGTTTTGTTCATGGGGATGAAACTACCGAGACCAATAAGAAACAACTAACCTTTTCTACATGAGAACACAGCCTAACCCCAGGTGTAAAGTATCATAGAAGACATCAAACTGAACACCCTCGGCTGGAATACAAAGTACTGGAGCACTTACTAAATTATCCTTTAGATACTCTAAGGTTGCCTAGCATTGATAAATCCATATGAATGCCTGATCTTTCCTGGTAAAATCTATCATAGGAGTTTCAACTCATGAGAAATTAGCTACTAACCTCCTATAGTATCCTGTGAGACCAAGGAAACTTCGCACCTCTAACACTATCTCGGGGGCTGCCCAAGACACAACTACTTCAATCTTAGATGGATCCACATCAACTCCCTGTTGGGACACAACATTCCCCAAGAAATGGACTTCTCGAGCCCAAAACTTACACTTCGACAACTTCCCGAACAACTGATGTCGATGAAGAACTCCCAAAATAGCTTTTAGATGCTCTGAATGCTCCTCTTCAGATGTGGAGTACAAAAGGATGTTGTCGATGAAAACCACCAAAAAATTGTCCAGGAACTCACAGAACACGACATTCATCAATCCCATGAACACAGCTGAAGAATTTGTCACGCCGAACAACATTACCATGAACTCATAATTCCCATGACGACAACAGAAAGTAGTATTTGGGATATCCTCATCCTTCACACACATTTTATGATATCATGACCGCAAGTCGATCTTTGATAACCAACTTTCATCCTTCAGTTGATCTAATAAATCATAAATCTATGGAAGAGGATATAGATTCTTTATTGTAACTTTGTTAAAGCGACAATAATCAACACACAACCGCAAACTGCCATCATCCTTCTTCACGAACAAAACTGGTGCACCCCACAGCGACACACTTGGCCGAACAAAACCTCACTGCAACAGACCACCAAGCTGTATACGTAGCTCTCGTAACTTAGAAGGGGCCATCCTTTATGGATACATAGAGATAGGAGATGCTTCTGCCTGTAGCTCGATCCCAAACTTGATCTCTCGTTGAGGGGGTAATGTTACAACCTCTTCTGTAAAGACATCAGGGTACTCCTCTACGACCCTAGGAAATGAAAACTGTTGAACCTCTGAAGAACTCAGTATCATCTCATCCATCATGGATGATAAGGATGGAACACACATATGACCCATCCAAGGATCTCTCTCACCAACAAACACCACTTTCTCTCCATCCTCACCAAAGAAAATGACCTTCTTCCTAAAGAAATCCATGATAGCCTGCACCGAATACAACCAATCCATGCTGAGGATGACATCATATGGTTATATTCGTAAACATAGGAAATCTCCCCAAGAGTGGTGTTTCCCCAACACCAGCTCACAGTCTCTACATAATTCAAACAAGTCAGCGCGACCTCCAACCGACATAGTCAATGCCAAGGGCACTGGAAGCCTCTCTACATCAAGTCCCAAAGTATGGACAAGGGTAGGTGATATGAAGGAGTGTGTCACTGCTGAATCAAACAAGGCATACACCAAAGTGGAAAACAAGCAAAGGGTACCTTGAACGACATCTGGCTCGCCGGGAGCTGGCAACGCTAGAGCATGAAGCTGACCACGACCTCCTCTACGGCCTCTCTGACCATGATGAATACCACCTCCATGGCCGCTCTATGAGGACGAGGAGCATCATGGGACTATCCTCTGCCCGCCCCATCTACCCTCTACTGATCTAAAGCTGGTGCAACTGGTTGCAGCTATGTCGGCTGGAACTGCCTCAATGGAGGAACCTAGAGCGTAGTGCCTGGTGCATGATGGCCACTCTAAAAGGTCGGGAACTCCCTTTGCTGATGAACATGACCACCACAAGAAAAACAAGCGCATGATCCCTTGGAATAGGCCTGATAGTTGCTGCCTCTGGAGAAAAGAGATGTGAAGGGCTGGGACCTACCCTCGGCTGAACGAAAACTCTTTTTCCCTAAAAACCAGGAACCCTAGACCCCAGATCTTCTTCTTGAGGAATAATGTTGATTCCCCTATCATGATGATCTGGTCCTAGCCAAATTCCTCTCGAAAACCTATGCCCTCTCCATCACCTCAAGATATGTCTTCAGCATAAATGGGGTGACCTAGTGCTGGATCTCTGGATGAAAAGCCTCCTCGAAATGCCTCACCCTGGCCTCCTCATCTGGAAGTAGGTTTGAAGCATATCGTAAGAGGTTCCTAAAATGGATTCCAAACTCTCAAACACTAGAGCTCCCCTGTCAAAGGGTAAAAAGCTCATGGAGACTAGATACCTTCGCAGTCGAAGAAAGGAACTCGACTCTAAACTTGTCTCAGAACTCCTCCTATGAGAACGCTGACTCTTCATGATCCCCAAGGAACAAGAACCACCACTGCCTCGCTACTCCACGCAGCATCGTCACAACTAAGGACACACAGTGCTCCTTCCGAGCACAGATTGAACTGAAGCCTATCTCGACCTCCTCCAACCAGTCTTCCGTGACTGCATCTGAAACGGATCCCTCATACTTCTGCAGACTCTGGCGCTGAAACTCTTAGAGTCTCTTCCTTCAAGTGTCGTCGTTGTCAACCTCTACCCGGTGATGATCTTATGGCACAGCCTACTGGGCATCTTCTATGAGAGCCTGACGAGGACGTCGACCTGGAGCCATACCTGCAAAATAAAAAACACTTAGATATCCTAAACCTAGAATAGGAAAAACTCAACATTAATTAATCAATTGTTTTCTTTTGTTCATTTTAGGTTAACCTATCCCAAGGTCTACCCATTCAAACATAGGCACAACGAAAAAAAATGATGCATGATCCTTTCCTAGATCTCTACCCTGCAACTAGTATCACCTTTTTTAGTAGCCATTATAAACTTAAAGGTTTGTACATCAGATCATAGGGGTCCCTAAATGCCTATGTCTCATCCGGTCTCTAGTGTTTACCTCACTTTCCTAACATGAATGACATTGTTGCCCTGCCAACCCATGAAACCTCACATGTGCCTAACTCCAAACTCCATCCTATCCCTCAACCAGAGCCTCTGATACCACTCTGTCATGACCCCTCTCCAAAAAGTGTACCCCTCTTGGGCCGACAATGTGAGAAGGGAGATAATGACCCCCCGAGTCCCACCTCCATTAGGCCACAGGTTGGCGACTAGCACTGAGGGTATAGTAAACACACAAATGGGAGGCATTTCCCTCTAAGATAACACATGCGTAGAAGATAGATAAGATAGACACCAATAAACTCCAAATCAGAACTAGAATATAAAAGAAACCCAAGTGCATATATGAAATTTCATGAAAAAGTACTACAACTGGAAAGGAAAAACTGCAAGTACCCAAAAGAAAATAAAAACAGCAACAACCACAAGCCCGAATAGCTCCTACAAACCCATGCTCGTAGAAACCAGCTTGATCTCCAACCTGCTCCAAGTGACCTGAAAAAAAGTTTATCTATACATAGGGTGAGTATAACAATATACTTAGTAGGATCCTCCCTGAAGCCACTCATGCAAAAGTAAAGGAAGCATGCTAAATCACAGTGAACAATAATTGAAACAAACTCGTCAACTAAACAGGTATACTAAGTTCCCAACCTCACCATGGCTACTCTCACCATGTAACACATACAAGAATATAGAATATAGTAAAGAATATCAAGGGTACCCCGCTACTAATTCCCCACTGGTTTACCACTTTACCCTAACATCGCACATCCTAAGCATCTCTCTCCAAAAAGGCTTTCCCGCAGACACCTGGGCGAAGCACCACAATCTGCACCTCGTGCACCACAAAGGCTTTCCTATAGACACCTGGGTGAAGAACCACACCATCCTCCCAACCAAAAGTAATCAAGTATGTTCTAGGAACCACCATATCCCATATAACGTGTATCATACTTTGGGTATTATACCTCAAGCCATTACATCCCATACTCCGAGTAAGGATCCTCAAGCCATCACAGCCTATACACGTTACACCTATAGTAGTCCATAGGATACTATATCCAGAATATATGTGTGTGAATAACCACAATCCATTACAACCCTCTACACACATATATGGGGAAAACTAACCGTTCTGCCTACTGGCACTAGTATCTACAATGAGAAGAGAGCAAGGCCAAAGGGGTAGTCATCCATTCATCCTCCCACCTGAATGTTGGGGAAAACACCCCCACAGGGCTCATAATACCTAGGGTGTCAGTTGCCCTTACTGACAGGGTGGAGTAGCATAAAGAAACACAAAAAGTACATGATATATTATATCTCACAACCACACTATGAGAATTACCTAGTCTTAGACACAACTGCAGCTAACATCTCTCAGACTCTGGGCAGCTACTTCTAAGATTAGGTATCTTATAAGCACACAACCATTTAAAGAGCTTTATTAGATTACTTAATTCCCTTTTCATCAGTTCCACTATACGTTAATTAATTCTTTAAACATTAATTAACCCTGAACAATTCCATATTAAGTTCCTGTTATCATCATACCCAAAGTCAACTGTCCCTTTAAAAATTGAAACTTCATCATTATGCTCTAGCGATATCCAACCCCATGAGTTAACACCATTTATCAAATATTCATTACAAAATTACTTTCCCATATTCCCAGGAATTCTAGAAAAGCATCCTATGCTACTAACACAAGGGGATCAACATGGTGAGTATATATAATACCCGTAGAGTCTTTGCCGCCTATAGCAAGAGCATAGACCAATCCTCCCTAGAGAAGATAAACACGGAAATCACGTGGCATACCCCACGTGTATTCGCCTCTTTTGGAAGAGGGTAAGCAAGACCAGCTTCCTTGAGTAGTAAAGTAGATAAACAACCAATCAAAATCACCAAGCATCCAACAATCATATCCATTCCATTCAATCATCCCTAGTGTCCTCCCCGATACCCACATGCATAAAAAGATGCATCTAGCCACTCTAGGTATCATCTGCTGCCACAAACAAAAGTCTCCATGCCTCCACATATCACAATAGCCATCCAGGCTCACATCACAACATAAGAAGCAAGAAAAAAAACATCACATCAATGGGATATTTTCCCTTTAACAGTCAAGAGGGTAACTCAAAACCCTTTTTAGAAATTATCAAACAAGAAATTCTTTAATCCATCTTGAATTAACAGATTTATTAAATATAGGTTTCTAAATTCGGGAAACCTATTCAGTAAGGTATCACAAATAAATAAACATGCTTACTACACTAATTTGATTAACATCAAATTACAACAAGAACCGTATTAATTTCCATGCCTCTTTATCTTTATCCAATACTTATCAATTAATCCCAGTTTATGTTCTTTACCGATTTCCATCATGAACAAATAGCTAAACAAGTAAACATAGATATCACAATATCTAGCAAAACAAGATGCAATAACATATGATAGATATCAATTTATTTATCTAGTTGTAATATTTATTATGTCAATTCCATTTTTATCCACTGGGATGAAGCATGCTAATGATACAGTCACACGTAAAATAAAAGAGAAGCAACAAATCCCCTACCTCAAAAGTTTTTTGACGAAAACCACAATGGCCGAGGAATGCTCAAGGAACCCGGGTCGATTCTACAAAACCGCGCCTTAGATATCTCCTCCTAGAAAGATTATGACCAAATATCATCATATTTGGTATCCATACACTTAGATCTACCCATAACGGGTGTAGATCTAAGAAACCAAGAGAAGAGGAGGAGTGGATCTAAGTAGATCTAAGAAACCAACCAAGAACGATCACATAACTCAATAAACCGGCTTCGATTCGCGAAGAGAAGACTTCGGATCACCTCCAAAATGCTTGGAAGAGGTTTTCTAACCTTCAAGAGAGAGTAATCCAGAGTTATGGCCTCTTAGGGGCTTAAACGAGGTGATTAAAGGAAAAACGAGTTAGATTTACAATTTTAGGATCTAACTTTAAGTGACCGCACGGTTAGTCCGCATGGTTTAACAAACTGTGCGCTAATAGTGCGTTATCTTCTGCCACGTCAAACACTCCTCGCATGATTAGTCCGCATGGTTAGACAAACCATGCGCTAACCATGTGTTAGCCACTGCCTCTAAGACCATCCTTGAACGGTTTGGCCGCACGGTTTAGGCAAACCATGCGCCAACTGTTTGAAATCTATTACCCTTTAGATTTCCTTAAAAGTCCACCCAAACTCACCCCAATCCACCTTAACCTTCCATAACATCTCTAACACCACATTTTCACAAAAGAATGGACCGGAGAGGTCCGAGCCATTACAATTTCACTGTTAGAGCTTCTAAAACTGGTTGTTTGTGTTGTTATTGAACCTCAAGATGCATCTTAGAAAATAATACCATAAACATCCACTCATTTTTGGCTATCTGGATGGCTCGCATCTGAGTCTTTTGGATCAAGGAATTAGCTACAACATTACCCTTACCGGGTATATAAGACATGTCAAAGTTGAATGACGGTCAGTATTCCACCCACCTACACTACCTCATATTCATGTCTTGCTGTGTGTAGATGTATTTGAGACTTTTATGGTATGTATAAATGAAGAACCACTCACCAAAAAGTAGTGACTCCAACAATGTAGATAATGAAGCACAACTACTAGATCGAGGTAATGCATAGGATAGTTACCCTCATGGGTCCTATGTTGGAAGGATCCACATGCCATGAATCAATCAACTTGTATTATAAATGCACCCAGACCAATACCTGAAGCATCACAGTAAACAATATAGATTTTTCCCGGATTAGGAAGAATCTGAATTGGTGTTGAAATGAGTCTTCCCTTTAACTTCGAAAAATAAATCTCATAGGATTTAGTCTAGTCAAATTTCACACCCTTCTTAGTAAATCCCATAATGGGTACTTCCAAGATGGAGAAGTCCTAAATTAATCACCTGTAATAGCCATACATACCAAAAAATATGTGTATATCAAATATATTCTTAGGATATTACCAAGAAATGATGACGCACACCTTATCTAGGTCAACTGATATACCCACATTAGATATGATATAACCAAAGAAGTGTACCTTACTGATCCAAAAGTGAAATTTACTGAGCTTCACATATAGGTGGTTCTCTCTCAGTGTACTCAGGATGATCTCAATATGGTTGGCATGGTCATGTCTAGAGCGTGAATACACCAATATGTTGTTTATGAATACTACCATGAATGAATAAATATACAGGTGGAAAACCTGATTCATTAGAGCCATGAAGACTATAGACATGTTTGTCAGACTAAATGACTTAACTAAATACTCATACAAGCCATAACTTCTCCAAAACAATGTATGTGTTATGTCTGATGTCCTTACACAGACCTGATGGTAGCCCAAACTCAAATAGATATTAGAGAAAACATTTTATCCTCGGAGCTGGTCAAAGAGGTCAGTTATACAAGGTAGTGGATACCTATTCTTCACTATAAACTAGTTTAGTTGGTGGTAATCCACACAAAATCAATGTTTTCTATCCAAATTCTTGGTGAAAAGGACTGGTGATCCCCATGGAGATGTATTGGATCATATGAAACACTTATCCTCTAACCCTTCAAGCTTCCTCTTAAGTTCCCAAATCTCTATAGGTGCCATACTATATGGAGAAATGAACACTAGTTCCACACATAGCATGAGCTCAATGGTGAAATCAACTTCCCTATATAGAGGTAAGTTAAAGGAATTTTTAGGGAATACATACCTAAAACAATCTACAATAGAAGGGAATTCCATATGTTGTATCCCCTAATTACTCATAATGAGACTAGCCATCTGGGCTGTCATCCCACCCACCCCAGAATGCTTGATTCTAGCTCGGATGGCTTGAATATCCCATTCTTTCTTATGGATATATTTTCTTCCATCGGGTGATTTGAACGACCCTCATTGGTGATAACAATCCACTTGGACTCTATAAGGCACAATCTAGTCCATTCTGAGAATGACATCGAAGCCATTCATCTCGGGGATGAAGAAACTCCACAGAAAATGGTACCCAACTATTTCAAGGGGTACCCCTTACACTATAGTATACCCTTGTCTTAAACTACCAATGATATGTAGAGGGTCATAAAACCAATAGAGTATTTGATTATTAAGCCCAAACATCCCATGGATGCAGTTGATAGAAAGTAATGTGATGAAATTGTATCGAATAAGGTAGATACTTCCATAGATTTAACTAGAATAATACCTCTCATTGTAGCCATCCCTGAACTCTGCTCCTCTAGAGTAGATTGAAAAATATAGGTATGTCATGAACCATGACCCTGAGATTCTTCCTGAGTAGCTGAAGAAGGTTTACTCTGAAAAATATTGAACTCTGAAGCCTGAATGCCACAACCATGACCACAATATAAACTTGAACGTCTAGTAAAAGACCAAATTCCTACCTGAAAATGTTTCATTGACCCTACACATGATGTTGGTGCTTCTGTATAGCCCCGCTCACTTGGAACTAAAGGAAAGGATCAGAAGAAGCACTAGAGGTGACCCATCCTACTGTAAGCTCGATACTCAATCGGGTTCCTTGTACACTAGGAATTTTTGTTACCTGGACTTCCACACTAGTTACACACCACAAATCTATTGGTACATACAACCTAGATAGAACTTCCACTATTTTTACCCTCGAAGCATCACTTCTTGCTGTTGTATATCCCACTCCTAGTCTATCTAGAATATGAACTACCATGATTCACATCACCTGAATCCCTTAGGTTTTATCAGGGATGAGGTCCTACTTCACTATTTCAAAAATGGAAGTTTATCAAATTTCATTCACCTGTGAGTGGATGGAATAAAAAATCTCATCCTCAAATCACCTCACAATTTTTAGCTCATTACCATTCAAGGTTGGTGAAAAACACCGCAATTCGATGAAGAGAGATGAGTATTCCATTACTGGCATTTCACCTTTCTTGAGGTGCATAAATTCCCAAAAAAGATCATTTCTTAAGGTCTAAGGAAAGAAGCGGTCATGGAAGGCTGTCTAGAAATCCTCCCAAAAAATACCTTGGTGTCAACCAGCTTGATTCAGAACATCCCAACAATTCTTGGTGGAGTCACACAACAGATAGGTCACAAGATTGAACCTCTGATCTAGAGGTGTCTTGATATACTCGAATATGGACACCATATCCTCTAACCTGGATTCAGTAGCTTGAGGTCTTCCATCCCATGAGAAGGTGGGAGGATGCTAGTGCTGAAACTCTCTGGTCATCTCTACCATAGAATTGGAAGGTGGAGTTGTACCTTGGACATATTTCATAAACTATAGAAGGATATCATGAAACTGGGAATCATCACATAGTGTAATGTCTCTATGAGGTTCCTCAAGTGGACCTATAAGAGGTGTCATAGGTGGATCAGGGATAATAACCTAACAATTATGCTCACCACCACTTTCTTGGCATACAACACAAGGTCTTTATGGTGGAATAGTTCTAAAAATTCCAAGATCATACCTTAGAAAAGATTTATAACAGATAGGGAAAGTTGTAAGAGAAGAATGAAACAAATCTATCCTACTAAAAAAGCACAACCCTCTATATAATCTAGGAGCCAAGTCTAGGTGATAAGAACAAGTCATAAAGAAATTATAGGATATATGAACTACTACCCACTACAAAGTTAGAACAGGGTCAAGGTCTCACAAAAAATGTAGCCATTTAATTTTAAGAGTCAATTAATTTTAATTCATTTAGATTAATTCTTATTTAATTGATTATTAGAATGAATATCTAGTTAATGTAATCACCAATTACAATATATAAGGGACCATTCACCTTTTAAATTGAATTTGGTATGTCAACTAACTGCATCCTGAACCTTACAATAGATAACTGGTGTAACATGTCATGGATGGTGTTTTAATTGGAATATCTTCCCTTGAAACCAACCAATCAAAATAACTAATGTGTCATAATTGACCAATTTAACTAATTATGACATCATATAAAATAAAATAACACTATAAGGAATAACTAATGAGGCATATACAACAATCACATGGAAAATAAGCAATGAAAAAAGAAGGTAGATATGTCATGGAATAGTGCATGGAAATTTAGTCCTATTATGTCTAGTATGATTCATGACTTCAATGTTCCCTCATATCATTGGGAAAAAGCTAAAAAAACCCATTCAAATAAAATCTATATTAATAGAGGTAAGAAATAAGTGTTTCACCCTATGGTGAAATCCTGTTAAACCGTAAAAAGCGTAAGCCATAAACAACATCTACCCATCCTAGGTTATTTGGGTTTCCCCTATACATGGGGTAGCTACTCCTAAGAAAATGATATTAACCAAATTCCCATGTCCTAGTTTCCTATATAATCCAAATAGTATGAAAAAAGAAAAAATAACCTATGATACCAATTTGTAACATCCCACCCTGAGTGCCACTGAACAATTCCCCAAGGAGGTTTTCCACAATACCCCAAGAACACCTCCCCCAATTCTAGAGGCTATAGAGAGGTTCTTGGGTGAGTTTATGGGGAGACTATGACCTCATTGATTAGGGTAGAGCACAACAATAAAAATATAAGAAACAAAAGAAGTAATAGAAACATCTAGACAACAATATAAACCAAAAGCATGATCATGCAAGATAAATAAATAAAGTGTAGAGTATGAATAAATAAATAGTAAAATATGAAGATCATGTCATGGTAGTGTGTCTATAACAAAATGATCAAGCAGGGGAAGGGAATAAAATCATAAACAACATACTGAAAAAATTACAAAATCCAAAAACATATACTTATAGAATATAGATCATAGGATCATTCCTCTACTCAAAACTCCATCCTAGATAGGTAAACCAAGAATTAGATTCTAGATTCTTCCCTTTATAATACCCTAAAATCATAAATTATACTTTGGTACTAAAGGAGCTCGAGAAGGGTGTGAGATAAAAATCTCAGTAGGCCGAAACCCATGGTATATATACCTTTCCATTTCATGAAATATAAACAAATAAGTAGTGTGCATTACCAAATTTAATGCAAATATAATTAAATAAATAAAAGCATTGGACTGGGTTCCACTTGGAGACCCGTCCAATATACCTACTTTAGCCTAAGTTGGTGTGTCTGAACTGAGATATCCTAAAATGATAAATGAGTAAGGTAAGATTAGATAGGAAAGACTATCCCCAAGATTGTGATTAGGCTTAGAGGACACATCCCTATGTTTACTAAAATGACTAAAAAAATTATCATTTGAAAAAATTTATTTACCCTTGAAGACATTTTAATCATTTATTTATTAAACAAGTCAAGACAACTTGGGCCCATACATGAAAAATAAAAGATACTTTCCAATTATTTATTGAAGGGATTGATAAATTACCAATTCCAAGGAGTCTATCAAAGATGGACCAAGTATAAAGTCCCTAGTGTCTCTCTGGTATGGTTTTAAAACAACATGAAATGACCTCTGAGTCCATACCTAGTATCACATGTTGGGGCCTGAGTCTCTCTCGTGGAATGGTACAACCAATCATGCCATTGAGACCATCCAAGGGGACTACCATAGGGAAGTAGTGTCACTAATGTAGAGATAAAAATCGATAATGCATTGTGATCTCGTCTTAGTAATATCTAAGGTCAACCTGGCGTATTTAATAAGTATTTACAATATCTAAAAAAAGGAACAAGAGTCTGTCTAAGGGGTCTTTAAGTTAGAAACCCTTGGTTCACCCTCATCACTATGATGAATCATTAAATAATGAAAAAATTTATAATAAACCAAGAAATAATGATCATTTCATTTAACTGAATTAATTAGACCACATCATGCACATTAGTCAAGGCATGTCATGGGAACTTCTACTCAAGGTATATGGCATGAGGAATTAACACTTAGACAATTCCTTTAATGCTACCATCTCAATAAGGTATATATAATAGTGTCTAACTCATGACACAACCTTTAATTCAACTAAATAAAATTCTCAAGGTATTAGTTATTCAATGAAATATCATAAGGGAATTGGGACAATTTAGAATCAAGGGGACAAAGTGGATTCTAAGGAAGAGAAAATCTAATTTGACGGACCAACTCAAGGTGATCAACCTAAGGGGTGGATTCTTCACATACTTGGGTTTCCTAGGGCATGATGAGACATTAAACTTAATTTAATATAATAAATTGAGGTGAAATCAGAAAAATCCGGCTCAAGGCAGAATGAAAAAATTTATGAAATGCAACAAAATGATGGTAAAAGGCATGGACCACCTACTTTAGCCTTGTAGAGATCCCCTCATCCAATATCAACATTTGATTTGATCTATGTTGGAAGAAATTGACAAAACCATCAAATTCCCTAAAAATGGGGAAAATGATCTTTCACCCAAATAACACAATGGATGAGATGAAGAACTTGAAATTGATTAGAGAGGATTATAGATCATACCTATAGCTTTTCATAGGACCCTGATGGTGATTGATTCGGGTACTAGAAGAAGGAGTTTCTTGAAAACCTATGAAAGGGTAGGAATGATATTTGTACATGGATAAGGGAGTATCTTATGGAGAATAAAGGAGGAAAGAAGTTTTTTCTTTAATTCATTAAATAAGGAAAATCCATAATTTCACCCATTTTTACTATGTGTACCGTTTGGCCACACAGTTTGGCTAAACTATGCGCCAATCGTGCAACATTAACTACTATAAGGGGAAAATCACATAGTTTTCTACATGGTTTAAATAACAATGTAAAAAATATGAAAAAATACACTATCACAAAACCTATAACACTCGCACAACCATGCGTTATGGGTCATATTGCTGCAGACAAACCATGTGGCCCAATCCGCCTCCTTGATTTTTGAGCTTCGGGCTTCGAATGATCCATGGACGCCCTCAAAACCTACTCCAAAATTTTATAAAACATAAAAAGGTCCATTTAAAGGAATATAAAAAATTTAATTGTCCATAACTTTACGAAAATATGGAGTGAGTACACTTTTTTCTTTTCAAAAATTACAAGTGTGTCACTCACCTTACTTATAAATGGACACCCCTCTCTTCTCTTCTTCACACCTTCAAACCCTTTTAGTTCTTCAAATACCTTCCCAAATCACTTCTAAAATTCAATCCAATCATCCTAGAGGCCTTGGTTTTTTTATAAATCCATTTTATGAATACTTCATGTATAATCCTAAAGAGGTGGTCTGAGAAGAGTTAAAATTCCCAACCATAAGTTTTTTGTTTTATTTGTTCTTCCACATACCTCAAATATTAATCATTTGTGATTATATAATAACAAAAGTACATACCATACTAAGATGATATTATGTTAAATATATGACCTATATTCATCTCCTCTTCTCTTAAATGGGAAATAATAACATTGTTCGTGCGTATATCGAACTACAACCTCATGAACTGATGTGACACATTTTCTATCAACACCTATCACATGTAGTGTACCAAATTGAGATCCACTGAAATGGTGCCCCAAGTTTGTTGGAAACTGGTCCTCAAGTGCGCCTATATATACTATAGAGGCCACCTACAAGTAGTGAGGGTCTAAAAGTTGTATGGTGGAGAGACTATACCCTATGGATCAGAAAATAAACATAGTGGAAACAATAATAAATAAGGACAGATGAGTATAAAATTATGTGACCGAAAATGATAAGGGAATGAATACTAATGAATTAACATGCTATAGTTTACAATAGTATACATACATTAGGTGATACATACAAATAATAGGTAATGAAACAAATAAAAGAATCAAAAACCATCTCCAATAGCATCACAAGTACTAGATAAATCCTATGCTTCCATACTTAATCATAGACTATAAGGATAATAGTAAGAAAACACAATCCATGAACTTGATCCTAAAATCATGAGGTCTATTTGGGTACCCTAGTGTAATGGAGGACCAAAAAGAGTGTGAGATATACTTAGTAGGCCATCACCAATGGTGTCTAATGCTATCTAGTCAGTGCATATAAAAATAAATCACTGTGTAGTTATATCAATATATGATAAGTAAAAAATGTAAATAAAAGAAAATAAATGTTGGATCAGGTTCTCCATGGGGCACCCTACTGACCATACCTACGTTGGTATAGACCAGGATGTCTCTGAACATGCCCATATGTATATATAAACATGTATATCAACAGATATATGCATAGATATACAGGAACCAGTAAATATCCAAGGTTTCCATATAGTAGTACAAGTTATAATAATGAAAATAATAATATATTCACAGGACCCATGAATATAATCCCTATAATATATAAATGAGTATACTAATCATCAAAACTAGAGGCACCATTAGTCATATGTAATAATAAATAACATGCTATAATTATTTTTTCCTATGATCCCATCAAAGGAATTCTATAATGAGGAACCTAATTATCACTCAAAGAGTAACATAATTCTAATTATTTAATGAGCCTTTACTTGAAATTCTATAAAAAATAAATCTATATATTGATTTTAACTCCCAATTTCTCTATAAGCCCGTCCAAGGCATTTTGTAACAAGGAAACCCAAGTATTGTTCAAGGAATAAGGAAATGATCTATCCTATGAGCCTATCCAAGTAATTATGTAATAATGAAATCTAAGTATCGATGAAGGGGTAAGGTAATTAAAATAACCATTAATAGGGTCCAAGGTATTATTTATAGGGAATACGAGTATCACTCAAGGTATGTGTTACATAAAACATCCTATAATACCGTCCAAGTCATTCTATAAAAGGTAAACAAGTATTAATCAAGTCACATATAAATAATTTAACCATTTAAATTTAAGAAACAAATATGGTCATGTCTATTAGAAATCCATTAATTACTTAAATTATGTTTAATCAAGAGGATATGTACTTAAGCATGCCAAAATATAATACAAAGAAAAATAGTAAATTACATGAAATTAATAATTCAACTAAAATTAGGACATCACATTTGATAATAAACATAGAGTTCAAGGTAATAATCCATACTTTATCTCAAACCAATCACATTTTAATTAATCAATTTTTCTTTTAATTTATAAGACAACACACTGTAAGGGTGGTTTTATTATAAAATGATGAAGTAGAATTCAAAACACTTCATAGAATTCAAATTGGTCATTCCTTCCAAAGTAAATAATTGGACACACCTCATGGTGTTTTATGGATTAATAAAAACATTTTAATTTTTAGTATATAGAGAAACACACCCCAAGGGGTGGTTTAGTTACTAGGCATTAGTTGTAGATAAAGCATGCAAATGGAATCATCCTAATAAGTGGTTCAGGTTGAGGTCAAAAACCATCAGTCATGCTAAGGGAATCATAAGGGGGTCTATTTTGTAGTGTAGTCAATTAATTTAAGGTGTTAAACATTTTAAAGTTAACACATAGAAAATCCAGTGTTCAACATAATGAAAATATATTATAAATGATGAAACATTAATGGAAAAGAAACCAGACCAACTAACTCATTCTTAGGATGGTCCAATCATCTAATAACAGCTTTTTATTCAATACAGAATGGGATAAATTATAATAATCATCAAAGTCCTTAAAAATGGGGTGAATTAGCTCGCACAGATTTAGTATTATATATAATGAGATAATTGAAGATAATAAGCAAGATGACTGATAGACATGCTGTGGGTTGTCCAACAAAATTGACCATGTCCAATTCCTATTATGGGTAGAGGATATATCTCTATTTATATAAGAGAGGAGGATGGAGATATCCATACATGGGGGATGTGTTGTGTATGACTAGGAAGGAAAAAGGAAAGAAAAACCTTTAAATAAGGTAGGGGAAAAAATCCTTATTTCCCCCATTTTAAAAGTGGCACAATTTGGTCGCACAGTTTGGAAAACAATGTATCAACCATGTGGTGCTACTATCCAAGAGACAAACACCTTAAATTTTCTGGCCACATGGGTTGACAACCCATGTTCTTATCCATGCATAGATATTGGTTAAGTGGCCCTAAGGGTGCGACTAGTGGAATGATTTTGGAAAACCATGCACAAACTGTGTGGGTCACCCCTACACACCTGCACCATGTTGTATGATTATTCCTAAGAGGTTGCATGGTTTAAAAAAACCACACCCCTTATGAAAAGGGTCCACAAAATTGATGCACATAGTTAAAATAACCATGATCCAACCATTCACCTCATTTTATTTCTCAAAAAAACTGATGCTTTTGGATACCAATGCTTTTGAAACTCAACTAAACTCCCAAGAAACCTCTTGGTGTTAAAACTCATAAAAAATCACATTCAAGTGATCCAATGCTCAGATTTACATTCTATGGTTAAATTTATGATTTATCCCATCCACCAAATGAAAATTTCAAACTCACTTGTAATTTTAAACTTGGTCCAAAACATGAGATGTTACAATCACTCCACCTTATAACTTCTCATCCGTGAGATTCCTTGGGGAACAATGTAAAAAAAACCATACTGACATGGGTCATGAAGTTCTATTGAAACAGTTTCATTATGTCTCAGAACACCCAACTCACCTTCAAGTGTCACTTTAAAAAAATGTTACTTAAACCATACAAACCTAGGCAAACAACCAAAAATAAAGCCGAAACATCTAGACACATCTTACTCGAGCATGTCTAACCTGAGACACAATCATGTCATCTTCTTATTTTTTTCAAGTGGACTAAGGGGATTTATACCTTATGTATTTTCCATTAAAAGGAAAATTAAAAATTATAGAACTTAAAACATCATAATTTTATTTTCAATCATGTATTTATCATTCTAATGATTCTCTTGAATGGTTTCTCAAAATGATGTACTCAATTTTGTGAGAGGACCCTAGTCCTAGTCCTCATTCCAATCTCAACAGTCAAGTCTGATTGAACTAATTAAAAATTAGGTGCTTTGGATTCTATTTAAAAGAACAAATGACCCTTTACACAATTCCCACCTCAATCCACAATGTTCATGAATGATTCCACAACAACCTCATACATACTTTCGAGAGAGATTAAGTCAAACTAGCTCCAACCTACTATTCATAGAAACACCTGAATTAGATGAGTGACACCTTTCAAAAAATATATCCCAAATCCCTTAAGAGGAGTCCCCTCAAGATTTCATTTAGTGCATTCATTGAAGCCCATAACCAACTTTCAGTGATGTCCCCTAATCAAACCATTCATGGTTCCATTTATCAAATGGCATACTGGTGTGAAAATAAACATCCAATGACTAGTACCAAACATCCATGACCCTTCTCTAATGAGGGTCATCACCAAATACCTAAGGTGGTATCCGCACCATAAGGATTCCTTTAATCTAATTCTTGAGAAAAAATCCCTATGACTCCATCCATCAAACGATACATTTCATTCATTTAATTCCTTTAGATTAGTGTATAACTAAAGCTCTCTTAGTATACTTAGGATGATGTCAAGATAGGGGTCATTCTCATCAATAAATCATGAGTAGACCAACATTTTATCATCATGTGTGTATTAATTCTCTTGAATCATGATCACATTATATATAGTTTATAATATCCCTTATCTAACACTTAACACATGTCTCCCGACTATGTGTGTCCAGGTCCATTCTATTTTAGCCTTCATCCTAATAACTTCCATTAAATTTACCCTAGTCTCTGGTTCTCTATTACCATAAGCATAATATTAGAGATAGTTAATCCTAAAATATTATTTGTACACTCACTGACATTCAAATTTAAAAAGTTTTTGTATGCAATAGGTGCAATCTAAACATACCATACATAGCGGGTGTACATCCTGTACCACCATGTTCAAAAACTCAACGCATGCTTCCATTAGTCACCCATAAATAAGGTCAATATGGTCATGAAAAACAAAACATAATTTCACATAAATCTAGTATTTCCATTGGAACTTATTTTCAAAACTAGACATCTTACATATTACATGATTTACTGAATGATCGCCAGCCTCACGATGTTTTTTTTCTAAAATAAAGTGTTAATATCGAAATAAATATTCCACTAGGTTAGGAACCCAAATAGTCCTACCCAACATAGATATTTTTGATAAAAAAGAACTCAAGGTGATTTTCATAAGTAAAGGAATTACCATGTCTGAATCAAAAGACTCAATCACCTACTATTCATCAATATAGAAAAGGTCGTAAAATGAATCATACCACAAAAGGCAGTCGTAGTCCCAGACCAACTACTTCCATAGGTTTTCCTTAACAAAACAACATAATTAACCTAATTGGGTATGGTTTATCATGAGGGAATATAAGTAAATCCACCTAGACCTAAGGTCTCTAGTATAAGAACCAAAAACCAATAGGGTATATATTACATGACTTGTTGCACACATGAAAATCCTCTTTTATAAAAGGTGAAACTAAAGTAGTTAGAGAAATCATCGACCTAAAAGTGTCAAAATCTCTCATCATATGTGTAATGAAATAAATTTACATGAATCAGTATATCAATCCATGGATATTACCGAGAATCCGAATAGGGGAAATCTCACTAAAAGGTTAAAATGATAATGTAAAGAATAAATAGCTAGTACTCAACATTACAAAGATACAATAATACCCCCTAAAAGTTCAACTTAGTAGAAAACCACTAGTATACCTGGGGGGTGTCCTTTCATTATCTTGAGTTATACTCAGGATAACCAGCACCCAAATGACACCACTCATCTAAAATATTAAAGGAAGCATTAATCAATGCTTTAAGATTGAAAGGCTCTACCTTAACTGGGATAACTCCTTACATAAACAAGTCATCAATTCTATAAGAAAATCACACTTGAAGATATAACTAGGCCTTTCTAACTAACCTATAGGTAAAATGTTTCATAGGAAGAAGTCATCAGAGTTCCATGGAAATAGTCACGCTCTCATTTAAGGTAACTCTCAAGGGAACATTTAAAAATGACCCTTACATGGGGATTCTTACAATGGGAAACTCTAAAATATTTGGTTTTAAAGAATATTAATTATGGTCATTCGTTTAAACATTTAAAATATTTAATAGAAAAAGGAAATAAAGTACCATTTTTTAGATAAAATGTACCATTCATTTCACTTAGTTGATGTCATACAACATTTGGAAAATTATCCAATAATTTCATATTAAAAATTTAATTAATTGAATATTTTTAACAACTAGGCTAGTTAAATAAAAGTTCAATTTAAAATATACAGAGGAAAAAAATCTTTAGTTTCTAATTGGAATTTTAATTAACTGAAACCTCATAATAATAAAGAACAAAATCAGACATCGAGTCTTTTATTAATTAAAAAAACTAGTCAATTAAGATTCCACCATACGTTTATATGTAACACCATATAAGCCGATTTGAACACCTTAAATGACTATCCCATTAGCATAAACATACCCCCATGGGGTTTAAGTACTAAGGCATCAAAATAATAAGGAAACCTTGAGGGTCCCATTATGTCAATTTTCATTCAATAGAATAAAACCCATAACTGTTTATATTATTGAAATTTTAAACACCTATAAGGGGTTTATCTCATAAGAAACATGAAAAGAATGTCCTAATTGGTTCGGGATCAATTTATCTCATAAGAAACATTCCTCAACTAACCTACTTAGGTCCACTTGTACATATATGGATTTAGTCATACAGTTCATCAGGCCCAAATAATAGGAACTGGAATTCATAAAGGAAACCATTTTTTATAAGAAAAAAAGTTGATCATATACATATAAGAATCATTATTCAGTTAGATGATTTACCATTCCCAAGTTATAAAGGTTCTTTCCTTTATAAGTTACAACTGTAATTTATGTAACTGCAACCAGTTTTTATCTGTGGTCTTGGATTGGAATAGTCCATATATAGTGGTTCAATTTCATGGGCCAATATTCTCCAATTTATAAAGGACCATACACTTTATAAAATGTAAAACTGGTTCCCATTCAATTGAAACTATATTACCACATTTGATTTCAAAATATAGATAGTTTATACAAGATTGTTCAATTATATGGGTCACCATTACCAAATTTATAAATCTCCCATACAATTTATAAATTGAAAATATGGAACCTATTTAATCAAAACCATTAATGTTTTAGCTCATGAAACTGATGTCCATGTCTTAATCATATACAAATCGACTGGTTAAATAAAATTCTATCATCAATCTATGTCGGAAAATTCCATTCAGGTAGATGAAGATACTTTATTTAACCATCCCTATTTCATAATTATAACCAGTCACTCCATTAGATGGAGATAAATACAAGAAATTAACCAAGCATAACATATAAACAAGAATGATAATAAATCACACAATCATTTTATACAAATCATCATGCATCAGAAAAAATACAATGTAGTCTACATGGAGTGTCATATTTATGAAATTTGAATCTATACATCCCTAAGATGATGAATGTAGTAATACTTCCTTTTCATATCGAGCTAAGGGTAACATGAAAAAAATATAATCAATTAAATAACCAAAATAATTAAAAAAATAACCCAAAGTGAAATAATAATCAATTATAATATATCTAAATAGTTCGATCCCTGAAAAATTGATCTTTACCTATGCTTGGGTTGTCTAGATATAGAAATGAGCTATTTACTAAGTGACAACACATTATTAGTATCCTTTATACCATCCCAAAATAATAAGATAAAGGAAAATAAACCTTTGATACAACTTGTAGCATCACAATCTGAGATCCACTCAAACGATTCCCCGATCTAGTTGTCCACTAGGCCTCAAGTGTACCTCCCAATATGCCAGAGGTAGCCGACTAGTAGTGAGGGTATAAAGGTTGTACGATGGGGAGACTATACCCTATATATTAAAAAATAAACATATCATAAATAATAATAAATAAGGGCAGTGGAGTATAAAATCAATTTACATATAATGATAGTATAATGAATACTCACACATGAACATTCTACAATAAACAACATTAAAAATAAAATAGGTGATACCAACATAGAATAGTAAACTATGAAAATAAAAGACTCAAAACTATATAAAATAGCTTGAAAAGGACTAGCTTGGTCCTCTTATCCCGTACTACATCATATTCCAGAAGGATAAAAATAAGAAAGCATAGTCTATTAACCTGAGCCTATAATTATGAGGTCTATCCGGGTACCGCAGTGTAATGGAAGCCTAAACAAGGTGTGAGATATACTCATTAGGACACCACCAATGGTGTATAATGAAATATAGTATGTATATATAAAAATTAAGCTATGTGAAGGTATATCAATATAAGATAAGGCATTAATGTAAATAAAATAAAATACACATTAGCTACGGTTCCCCATGGGAAACCCTACTAACCGTACATGTTTTGACGTAGGCTTGGATATCTATGAACAAGACGATATATATATATAGTCAGATATGTCAACATATATTAGTAGAGATATACATGAACCAATGATGATATAAAGCATCCACATAGTATTACAAGTGATAATAGTAATAATAATAATATATTCTTAGGACCCATGACTAGAAGCCTAGGAATCCATAAATGAGTATACTAATCATCACAACTAGAGGCACCATTAGTCATATGTAATAATAACCAGAATTATATAATTAACTGTTCTATGATCCTACCCAAGGCATTCCATAATGAGAAACCCAGGTATCACATAATGAGTAACAAAATTCCATTTATTTAATGAGACCATCCTTGGCATTCCATAAATAGAAAACCCAAGTATCGCTCGTAGCTCCCAATTTCCCTATGCGACTGTCCAAGGAATTCCATAATAAAGAAACCCCTATATAGCTCAAGTCATAAACAAATAATTTTTCCTATGAGCCTATACAATGTGTTATATAACAAGGAAACCCAAGTATCACTCAAGGAATAAGGTAATTAAAGTAACCTATGAGCCCATCCAAGGTGTTCCACATAAGGAACCTGAGTATCACTCAAGGTACATATAATGTAAAAAAAACCTATGAGCCCATCCAAGGTGCTCCATAAAAAGGGACCCAAGTATTATTCAAGGCATATGTACACAATTTAACCATTTAAATTTAAGTAACAATGATGGTTATGTCCATAAGCATGCCATTCTTTACTTCAATTATGTTTAATCAAGTGGCCTTGTACTTAAACATGCCAAAATATAATAAAAGGAAAAATAGTACATTAAATGAAATTAATAATTCAACTATAATTAGTTCATAAAATTTGATAAAAAAAATGAGTTCATGGGAAGAACCCATACCTTAACTCAAAACATCTAATCACATTTCTATTAATCAATTCCTATTTTAATTTATTAGAAAACGCACAGTAAGGGTTGTTTTATTATAATACGATGGAGTAATGGTTAAAACAATTAATTTTAATTCAAATCAATAATTACTTCTATATTAAATAATTCAACATACCTCATGGTGTTTTAAGGATTAAGCAACACATTGTAATTACAGGAATTTAGAGAAACACACCCCAAGGGGTGGATTAGTTACTAGAAATTAAAAGTAGAATAAAGCATGCAAATGAACTCACCATAATAAGTGGTTTTAATTGAGGTATAAGACTATAATTAATGATAAGGGGATAAAAATGGGGTATAGGTGATAGTATTGTCAATTAATTTAAGGTGTTACACATTTTAATGGAAACACACAGAAATCCCAATGTGCGGTACAAGGACAATATAATATAAATGAACAAAATTTAAGGGAAAAGTAATTAGAACAACTAACTCATACTTAGAATGGTCCAATAATCCAATATCTGTATATGAATTCATCCATATTGGGAGAAATTATAATCAATGTTAGCTATCCCGAATTCAACATTCTGTATGGATAGATAATTGAAGAGAAGAGGCAAGCAGATTGATAAAAATACCATGGAATATCCAACTCAACTATTGTTGGATGATTCTAGGTCTGAGTGGAGGATATATCTTCATTACTATAGTAGAGTAGTAGTGTGATCTCCCATGTATGGGGGAGGTAATACATGCAGTTGGGAAGGAAAAAGGGAGGAAATCCCTTTAAAAAAGGAAGGGTAAATCAGCATTATACCCATTTTTAAAAGTCAAATGGTTTGGACGCACAGTTTGAAAAACCTAATACCTACCATGTGATGATACTATCAAATGGACAAGAAACTTTCATGGTTTGGTCACATGGGTTGAAAAACCATGTGCCTAACCGTACATAGCTAATAGTTAAGTGGCATTAAGGGTGCTGCAAGGTGCATAATTTAGACAACCCATGCATAGCCTGTGCGGGTCACCCTTTCACACTTTCACTGTGTTTCATGGTTATTAATAGGATGTTTCATGGTTTAAAAAAACTATGAACCTTAAGAAAAGGGTCCACATGGTTTATCTATAAGGTTAAACTAATTGTGTGCCAATCGTGTGCCTCATTCTATTTCTCTAAAAACCAGTGCTTTTAGAGATCAACACTTCTGAAACTCAACTAAATCCCCGATAAATATCCAAGGGATTAAAACTAATCCATAAAAATCACTTTTAAGTAATAAAATTCTTGAATTTACAATCCAAGGCTCAATTTATGATTCGTCCCATCCACCAAATGAAAAGTTCAAACTCACTTAGAATTTTCAACTTGGTCCAAAACACGAGACATTACATCACTGTTGGGGGTGAATATGGATCTAAAGTATATATAAGAGATTAATAACATAATAATACATTTTTATTCATTATATCATATATACTATTTTACTTTCCATTCTGTAGGGAATACAATAATGTTGCTCATGTGTACGGTGAACTATATCCTCATAAAGCGATATGATTAGTTTTTCAATAAATATTTACATGTAAGGTAATAAGTATAAAGTTAATGAATATATGTTATATATATGAAATAATTATGATATTATTGAAATATTTTTCATTCTTAAAACATAATATATTTTTTTTTCTTACCTTTTCACTCACTGAAAAATTACAACATCATTCATATAAATGTGGACTACCGCCTTCACGATGTGATGTGACTCTGTTTTCATCACCACACCACATGAATGATATATATAAGTATATTTAAATAAATAATATGGTATATATGATATTATGATGATTTTTTAAAGATAAAACATTACTTACCATTTTTCTACAATGATCATTGAAAAATGGAAACATTACTCACATTACTAGAAAACAAGGTTATATCCATGGTTTATAAAAATGGATATAGGCCAAAAAACTATGGATATAGGTAATAGACACAATTTTTATAGCTGTGGATATAGTGAAAAGTTTATAGCCATAGTTTTTAACCATGGAAATAGTTCTATTTCCACAGTTCAAATAATGTAAGTAGCCTTATAGGCACAGTTTAAATCGTGGCCATAAAGCTATATCCACAATTAAAAAACATGTCTATATACAATTCCATGTAGACATATTGCCATAGTTTTTAACCACAGATGTAGGGGAATAAACATGGTTAAAACAATACCAATAGGTCTACTATCACAATTGAAAACTATTTCTACATCTCTCTATTTCAAGAAAAAAACCCGCTGGTATACTTCCACGATTTACAATCGTGGATATATCCTTCTATTTAAAAAAATAGTAGGTTGCACTGCACCAGACCCTATAATTAACTCTATAATAGAATATCTTATGTAGACTCCAACCAACAAATGATTCTCTATACATAAATTTACACACTAAATTTCCCTTTAATTCAGTATGAAACTCCATCCAGTAGTGAAAATCCTTCAATATCATGTATAGGCGTGGCCTCAGACAATATGTGCCCATTGAGAAGATACATTTTATGCTCAAACCTATATCATAGTCTTTGAAGGTCCCTTCCAACAACCCCTTCACACATTGAGGATCAGTGCAGTACATCTCTATCTTGGTAACTGATCTGTACATACCATTTAATCCCACTTAACCTTTAATGCAAACTGTTTGTGTAAAGTCCACAAAGGGGAATAATTAAACTTTTTGATAATATGAATCTCTATGTATCTTTATCTTGGGATAACTACAGGTCCAACCCTCCTATTTTAAGTGTATCCCAAATAGTTCAGGACCACTTTGAAGCCTTTTTTGTCATCATCCTTTAATCTCATTTATCTTCAATCTCTCTAGAACCTATGAATAACCATGGACATGAAGAAGAGAAAAATATGCTAACCAAACTCTAACCATGCCATAACTAGACCCTTTCCCTAAAGATGTATAAATATTGGCCTAACCTACAACATAAACAGAATGATGGAGCATATGTTCAATGAAAAATGAATTTGTGATATCCATGAGGAAAAATGAACCACAAAAAAGGTTAACTAAAATTTAAAAATATGATCACATGGTAAACAGATATAAACATACTAAGAACATCCAAAAATATAGCTTCACCATCCTCATTGATTTTTCCTAGATTTATAAAGAGGGATAAATCCATAACTTGAATAGAAAATGATCCTGGTTAGACATTCATTTCCATAAAACACCACCCAGTAAAGCTCCTTATTCTGATAACAGTGCACCATTTTTGGGTTTCAGAAATTTTACATCAAACCCACTCAAATAGAATCAGAATCAGAGAAATTAATGCTGACTATATTAGATGTAACTGCATCTTCTTATTAAATAGATAATGATAAGGAACATAAAATTTCCTATAAAAAACAAAATATTTTAAATCCAAATCATAAATAAATGAGTGGGATTAACACTTGGCACTATGATGGGGCTAAATTTTAGATTTAAGTATTAAATAAGGTAAAATAAAAACTTTCCTAGAATTAAAATAGGATGTGGTAAACCCCTACCTTGGGAAACAATATAGAAGATGATAATGGAATGGAGCTTGAATGACTCAAATAATTAAGAACATAAATAAAATTATACATATATATTTTATGTTTTTTCCCATGTGCTCAAATGAGATAGTCATGGTGAAATAAAAACAGTAATAAATTTTTATTAACATGTTTAGAGTTTTAAATTTTAGAACCTATTCTATCTCATCCATATACTGGAAAGGATTTATAATTACAATATTTATTTTTTAATCCTTTTAATAGAAAGTATTCATTATAACAAAACAAGTCTATATTATCGTTGGACTAGCATGGAGTATTAGTCACAAAACTAGTTTATCTAATCTATAAACTAATGATGAGACCCAATATAATATTGTTCAATAAGATCCACTTTTATTGAGAAATATATAGGAAATGAATCATGTAAAATCCTCCAATGGAATAATATTGTGTCCCCTTAGTTTTACATTGGGTTCAAAGTATGTGAATCACCATCATAAGATCTGCATCATCTCAAAATAATGTTATATAACAAAATGATTAAGACAATAATCAAAATAACACATTTCATATAGAACCCAATCCTAGTACTCTACTAATATCTATAATATCCAGCATGCCTTCTTGTTTTACATATATCTAGTACAAGTCATCCTATCATGGAATACTTTAATAATAATAATATAACCTATAAATCACTTATCAACGTAGGATATCCATTAGAAACCATGTTAAATTATATTCCTATGGGCTCTTTTTTTATTCCCTTAATAATGGTTTGCACTAAGCCCTTGAATTTACCAAATCATATCCCTCAGGAGTGTCGAACCAGGAGTCCAAAAATCCCATTATCATGCACCAATTACCATTTGAGTCTAGATAAAAGTGTTTTTTTAGTTTTCCCCTAGATACATCTATACTAGAGCCACATCCACTTGTTCATATCCAGAATGGGATGTATTTTCTTGATAAAACACTTACTCTATACTTACCAAAATTTATGGATGTTTTCTTATACTTGGTCTCATTCTTAAGGTTCCTACTAAACTGCTAAATTACTAATCTCAAAAAATAACTATACCATTCTATGATAACAATTATAGAAACCCTAGCCTTTTACAGATATCATTAAATTATTTTAAGCATAATAAATCATCACATTACAAGCCAAGGATCATAAAGTCCAGTGTCTTGGACGACTAGGTACATAAAACTTTAAACATGGGACTAAATATAACATTTCTTTATTTAGTAGTCATAAATAGATACTAACTTCAATTGTTCTTATATATCTTCATAAGATAACCTATGAATAACCTGAATAAAGGGATGAGCTAAAATCCCAGTAAGGTACTAAACATAAGAATAAAGCTTTAGCACATGGGTTAGAAGACATTATATAATGATATAAAAAGGAATAGAACATATGGAATCATGAAATATAAACAAGGGATCATATAAAAATGGAGTCATAGTAATTTGGAAACAATATAAAACATGACTATATCATGAGTTAAGGCTTGTTTTACATATAGGAGCACAAGTCGAGGTTAACCACCAAGACCGTTGCCCATGGCAATAGGAGTCAAGGCTAACCCCCAAGACCATTTCACATAATGTCTAATGAGACTAAACTTTACCCAATGTATTAGAGTGATATATGGAAACAACCATAATAACATGTTAAATAATATCCTTGACACATATATAATCATAAATAATCAATCATACATAAACATAAGGTTACCCATGGAATGAAATGGGTATCATAATCATGTCATAAAGAATAATAAATGGGTGTATCATCCATGTTTCCATGGAAGAATGGAATTAAAAAATACATGGAAATTAATAATGGAAAGTAGTCATATATCATGGTATGTGATTTCAAACAGAAGTGACAACATGTAAGAAGAGTATTTAAGAGATTTTAGTATTAAAACATTTTAGTGTAGTTTTAAGGAAAATACTAAAGAGAATTTAAAATAGAAAAGGGAATAATATTTTATATAAAACCAGAAGTGAACCAATAAAGTTTTAATAATCAAAAGGGTGATTTTATAAAAATAATTGTTTCTTAAGAATATATGATATAGTTCACTTGAAATTGAGTAAGAATTCATGAAGTTCCCTTAAATGGGTTTTCTTATTGAGAATTATTGAGGAGGGAACCACTTAAAAACACATATATCTCTGAAAGAGAATGATGAAAGGACCTTGATACATGATTTTGGAGCATGTAAAAAAAATTTAGAAGATGTAAATAAAAATAATAGATAAAATAATTTATGTAAAAAAAAGATAGAGCAACCCAAATGAATAATGGAGGTCCGAGTAGAATCCCTTACCATAAGTCCGATAGTGTCCTTCAATTGATATTAATGTCCCGGATAATGAAATTAAATTCATTAATTTGTATTTAAAGAACATAATATTCATTTAATTGATTTATTATAACCTTATTAAGTTAATTTATGACCTTTTTGATTGGTTAAGAGGTTCAATTTCATTGTTTGAGAGAATTTGTTTCCTTGGTTTTCATGATTGGTTTACCTATATATATGTGAGGATAAACATGTAATATGAGAATGGTTGCCCAAATTGTATTTATATGTTTTTATTGAACATAAATAATATTAAATTGTTATAAAATTCATTTTTTAATTGGATTTAAGATGAATCTTTATATAAAACTTTAATGATTACCATTTTGGTTAATTGACAGTTTTTGATCACATCAAAAAAAAATTCTTTATAAAATAATATAATTTAAAAAAAAGATTATATAACCTTAAAATATAAATAATACATATATTATACTATAGTTAAATGATCAAAATAGTTTCATGAATATAATTGAAGGAGCTAATAGAAATAGAAAACCCGTCGTCCTTGAATGTGATAAATTAACTCCTCTCGGATGGTGTTTTCATTTCTAGTATAAAAGGAGGGGAAATGAGAGATTGTGATGAATTATTCCATTATCATAAAAAAATTATAGTAAATTTAAGGTACTAGAGTTATCACAAAATTTTTATGAAAGAATGTGAGGAAAGAAAAAGAATGAAAGGAACTTGAAAAAAGAAAGGAAAAGAGGAATTTACCTCTTGAATATATCTTCTGTGAGAACCTATTTAGGGGAGATGATTTGGTATTTTGAAGAGACCAAGGGATTATAGATGTGGTATAGGGGATTAGGAAGAGATTTTAGAATAATTTTTACTAGGAACAATGCTTGATAGGATTGAAGAGAATAGGTAAAGAGGGGTGGTATTTATAGTGGAGGAAAGGAGGGATTTCCCATTATTTTAATCATTAGTTTAATATTTTTGCTCAAGACTGTGAATAGTCATGATTATTGTGACAAAAAATAGTAAATAGAGCATGTGAGTTAAAAATAATAGCCTTTTACATCATCCATGACTCAAGCATGATGTGGAAATTCTTATTTTTAGCATTTATAAAAAATTATCGCATTTACCAATTCTTTGGATATCCTCTTTTGGATCACACCATAAGCCTTATTAGTTTAATATTTATATGGGAATAAGAACTCTATGACATGGATAAGATAATTTTTAATTTATTCCGGTAAGGATTGGTCAATTAAATGTGCTTAAAGTGTGTGAATAAGTGAGGGGGTGAGAGTCTCATTTTTTAAGTGAGGGGAGTGACACTCTTATAAATACTTATAAATAAGAAATAATATTTTCATTTTTATGGAAAATTAGAACTAAATAAGAAATATTTCCAAGATAATCTTGGTAATATTTTAAATACCACCATAAAATCAAATTTATAAGATTATAGTGACATTTGAAAAATTATATCTTAGTTTAACCCCCTCATTAACCCTTTTAACCCTTACAGTGGTGGAAAACTTTTAGTATTGTAACTATTCATCAGGAATAAAAAAAATGTGATTTATTATATAATTTGAATCTATATATTCGAAATATGTAATACATTTTAGAAGATTCAATTTTTATAGGTTGTAAAAATTACTTTTAAAATATGTTTTCAAAACTCAATGAAAAATAGTTTTTTGAAAAAAAATCCCTTTTAAGCATGAAAATATATTTATACCAAAATAATATATAGAATATATAGCCATGGCATTAATTTTATTATTATTAAGATAATTAGAGTTATTTTAATTTAAAACCAAGAAAAAACCTAACATATCCTTTCAAATACTTATTAAAGAAAAAGATAAAAAATAGTTATTTTATTAGAATAAAACATCACTTAAGTTCTAAAATATCAAACATAGGATTCAAAATTCAACATAATATTTTAAAATTATTTATTTTATTTCTTAAATATTTTTTTTATAAAAATGGTTTAAAAAATATTCAATTCATTCCTATATATTGATGATTTCATAAATATGATGATATTTGTAAAAAAAGTATTTTTCAGTATTTATATAAAAATCTATCATTTTAATAAAAATCTATCATTTTAATAAAAATCTCAAAAATTAACCCTAAATTAATTTTTACTTGATGAATTAAAAAATTATTTTTATTTGATCTAATTCAAATTATAAAATATAATAATTTATCATTTAAATTGAAAATTTTAAATAGAAATAAAATCAACTTTTATAGAAAAATGATCCGTCTAAACTTCAAGTTTTCTTATTTTTTTTCATATCACTTTTTTTAAAATTGAATATTAATTTATTATTTTATAAATTTAAATATTTAAAAAATGACCAATTATTTAAAATACACAACATTTGAAAAATAGTTCGTTAAAAAACATCCCTTTCAATACTAAACGATTTTAATCATATCACATTGATTATTTATTTTCCTATCCTTAAATTTAATCAATCGAAAAATAATAATACATTATTTGCATAATAATTAATTACTATCATTCTATTTACTAATTTTTTATTCTTATTGTATTTATAATATGTCATGAATCATTTTAATTCAGTGTTTGATGTGTTTCTATCTATTCTATATAGTATTTATTTAATAGAAAATATATTCTAAAATATTAAGGTTTTTACACACAAGTAATGCATAGGTTCACTGGAGATTTTAGATATCTAGTGAGATATGATTTTCTAATCATTGAGGATGGTGAAAAATTATAATTTTAAGATAATAAACCTCTCTCTTACAAGGTAGTAGTAAATATATCAGAATATTAAAAGTGCTAGGAAACCATGAATTCTGGAATGGATTTCATACACCATAACTAAGTATAGGTTTTGGTAGATCCCCCATTTAATGTAATTTCAATTGGTTGAAAATAGGTATTCAATAATAAATTGGATATAGATGGTAACTTAAGTATCTATAAGTCAATACTAGTGGTTAAAGGGTTTATATAACATCATGACATAGAAAATTATGAAACATTTTTCACCATATGATATACTAAAATACAATATAATTACACTTTCCATAAAAAATTACCATGATTATAAGATTTTTAAAATAGATATCAAGACAAAATTTTATTAATTAAATCCTTATGGAATATGTTTATATGAAATAAAAAGAAGGGTTTGTGACACCAAAGGATTCCAATAAGTTGTACAAGTTATTATGATCCATTTATATGATGAAGTAAGCATCCATATCATGGAAAATTCATTTTGATAAAGCTGAAAGATAATTTTGTTTCCTAAATAATGAATGTGATCCCTATTTTTATAAGAGGTTTAGTGGGAGTGCAATATTTCTATTCATAGTATATGTTGACGATATATTATTTATGGGAAATGAGATATCAGTATTATAGTTAGTTAATACATGGTTAAAAAAATTCTTTTCTATAAAGGACTTAGGTGAATATACCTACATTCTAGAGATCAATATACATCATGATAAATCTAATAGGATTATTTAACTAAGTCAAGGTAGATATATTTACATATTATTGAAAAGATTGAATATAAAAAAATATAAGTGGGGATTGTTTCCAATGTCACACGGTATACATATCTCTAAGAAGATATATCCTCAAAAATAAGATAAGAGAGATAATGAGTGTATTTATTTATGAATATATGATATGATATATCATGTATGTTGTGATATACACTAGGTTTTATGTTTTATATTCCCTAAACATAGTCATAGGATATCAAGAAGACCTGGGAGAGCCATATTGGTTGATTGGTAAGACTATCTTAAAGTATTTGAGGCTTAAAAATGATTTATTTCTAGTTTGTAGAGAATATGAGGAATTAATTGTATGGGAATACATAGTTCTAGATTATAGATAAATTTGAATGACCTGAAATTATAGTATGGATGTCTGTTTTACCTTAATGGATGATCTATGAGATAAAAGAGTTCAAAGAATCCAATGGTAATCAATTATATAATAGAGTCTGATTATATAGTGGCTTCTGATTTAATTAAATAAATAGTTCACATAAAAAAATTATATTGGATTTTGATGTTCTACCTAGTAGTAAATATGTTATCACCTTGGATTTTGATAATATTGAAATAGTAGTTCTAACAAAGAATCTAATATCTCATCAGTGTATAGAGCATATACTTCAGAAGTATCACCTCTTGAATGTTTTTATTAGAGGGGTGAGGTTATAGTAATAAGTTTATCCATATAAGGGAACATGAAAGACCCATTTACAAAATCTTTATATCTCTAGAATCATTAATTACATGTGATAGAAAGAATCATAAATTTATTAGCAGTCATGTCTAGTGAATGTGTGTGTCTATTAGAGTTAGTTCCCTAAAACCAAATGAATTTTTATTTTTTATTACCATAATATTAATAAATAACTTATCAAATGATGCATTTCATCTTCATAATATTAACATTATAATGTACTTAGATAATTTTTTACATTGAAGGGTTATAATAGTTACCCGCTATATATAATGAGAACCTTCAACTGATATAAAAATATTCTTAAACATTTTTCCTATGGTCTTGATAATATTTTTTTGATACGATGCAAATTCTAATTTAACATCAGGTGTTAGAGGACCATAATACATTAGGACTTATTCTAATGAAGTTATCAGTTAGTAATCTCTAAGATGGGAGGTTATGAGGATATACCCATCAATAGGAATTCCACATGTTATATGGGTCATTTCATATTCCTGTCTATGGAAATTTGTATCGGTCCTTATACTAGAGATTATTATTAATGTATTTCATGAATCATGTACTTTTATTTATAGAAGAAACGCATGATGACATATGCATAATGTGAGGTAACATATGTTGGGTGTGTCATAAGTGACATAAATTATATGAATAAGTCATGAAATTATTTTTCCATTTTGAGTTAATAGAAAAAGATATATATGACTCTTTTATTGGAATAAAACTATCTAATTAAATCCATGTCCATGTTATTATATTAGTGATTCCAATTTAGAGAGAAAAATAAAGATAAATAAAAAATATAGGTTGATTGCACATGTATGAAATCTACTTGATGATATATTGAATTTAATAGATTATATTATATAGTAAGTATTCATATGAGGTTAAATTCATTTTAAAATCAACATATTTCTCTATGGATCCCTTAGACTATTTCTAGACTCTGATCTTGGAATTTAGGAAAGTTCACCTAATACCCCTGAGAAAGAGGCCTTTAGGGTCACACACTATGTGTATCTAGAAACTCAGATAAATTATATTTGAATTTAATATTATTCTCAGCTTTTGGAATAATAATTATTCAATCTAATTTGATCACATAAATCCAATCATAAATTTTTTTAGTTTTAAATACACATGAGTTGAATATTAAATAAATATTTATTCATGAGTTAGTGAATATAATATTTATTTATCTATTTATTATTATTAACAAGGTAATAAATACACATATTTATTTTTTTATGTTAATAGTAAATTAAATATTTATTTTACTAATTAGTATATATAATATTTATTTATTTATTGAATGAATAATATAAGGATATTTATTTATTTAAATACATATTTATTATTCAACATTTGATAAATGTCGAGGAGGATTTATGGGCTAAGTTAAAGGGATTGACAGAGATGATATATTAATATGTGATTTTAGTGCATGTCATGAGAATATATAAATAAATAATATTATTATTATTTGACTCAAGGTTCACCTAGATTAAAAAAATAAACTAAAGACCATTATGTAATTATAAATTATTTAACCCCAAGTATATAATCTATTTTATATCATTTTTGAGAGTAGTGGTTGATGTTAAAAATGAATTATCTACAGATAATTCTCTCAAGATTGAGAGAAAAACCACCTTCCTCCATATCAAGAATTAGAGAGAGCATGAGAGAATTATCTCATGCCTAATAGATTACTTTCTCTTATTTATGAAGAATGACACAAGGTTCTTGGTTCCTCTATGATAGCACCCAAAATACCAAGGGTAGTATTTTGAGATTTATAAAGCATGTTTGGATATAATTAGAGAGATCTTAGTTTGGATTTTACACCATAATGATTAGACTACAAGTGAGGATGTTGAATTAATAAAAAATAAGAATCATTATTAAGATGAGGTAATTATTCTTTTAAATTAATTATAAAATAAATTGGTAAAATAAACTCTTGAAGAATATATGGTTTCATTCATCAAATTCTTATAATTTATCTATTGAAATTGATGAAATACATTTTTTGACACTAACCTAACACCTTTAATTTTGACATATAACCTTCAAGGTGGACTTGGATTCTTTAGTTGATCAAAAGATAATTAACCCAGAATAAGGATAATTATTATAGGAAGGTATTTAATGAGTTATAGTGTCTAATATTTTCATTATATGATGATAATGTCTTTGATCAAGTGATAGAGTGGTGGTTGAAAGAGTGTGAGATCATGTTTAGTATGATCTCTAAAAGGAAGGAGCATTGGATTCCATTAGTTATTAGTCTATTCAGAGGATCTAATCATAAATAATGAATTTTTCTTCTTGGGATAGAATGGGTTAAAGGTATCATTGGATAAGTTCTATTATTATTTTTATACTGATTTCCTTTCTTTGGAACTAAATGTTGATAAATTGTAAGAGTTAATATCTCTTTAATAGGGGAGTTTGAGTGTTCAATAGGTTAGAGTTTGGTTCATAAACCTTCTTTTATATGTTTCTAATCTTCCACCATATGAGGAGTCCAAAACATGAAATTTTTAGAAGGTATTATATCTGTAGATCCATTACTGAGTTACCTCTTTTATATTGTTGATGTATTTTGAGGTATTGGTGAAGGCCGAGGTGATAGAGAAGAAATTGGCGTGGATGTGATCAACTTGAGAGTAAATTCATTAAAACTTCTTAAGGAATATGGATGCAGATGATGTATCTCATTTTCCTAGGTATTTGATTTTTCTACCAATGTAAATTGAGTTTATTTTTCTTCTTCTCACTTATATATGGATATTAGATCTTGAGCCTCCACTGGGATCATGGATGTGGATTTCTTTTATTATGTAGGTTGTGACCATAAATAGTTCTAGTGTCTAACCATCCCTACTGGTCAGTGTGGGTTAGGTAGTCAATTTATTACACAACATTATCATTAATTGCCTCTGAGGACTTATTAATACTAGTAAGGACATTATGATTTTGGGTAACCAATATAATATATATTATGATGTATAAATCCCACTTATGTTTCTTGTCCTTAGGGACATAGGGTTGAGCATTGTCCTGAAGGTGGATTTCATTCAGGGAACCAAGGTAGAGGATTATAGTATGGTTAGGTTCATTCTATAAAGTTTCTAGTACAGGGTGGAAAAAATTTTGTTTGAGGTTTAATCAATTTATCTTATATCACATATTATTCTTTGTTTTATTTAGTATCTTTACAATCCTTCATTTCACCTACCTAATTTTGAGCTCTAGGATATAAGGTGGATAGACTTCTAGTGTTGTTAGTGGTGACCACACTAGTCAAAGGATAGTCTAGTTTTTTGATGAATTTTGGGGTCATGAGTTGATGATAAAGAAACATTAGTCCATGGGAGAGTTCTTATTTCTATATATGTAGTTATATGATGTTATCCATGGAATGCATTAGTTATATTTTATTTTAGATATTTCTTGTTTCTTTCAAAGGATATTTTTTTCTTGGACATGGAAATAATGAATGAAATATTCATTGGAGAGTATGAATATCAGATAGGGTATATATATTTGGACCATCTTCCTTATTAGCTTGAAAATTTGTTACTATATTCTATAGAAGTTTGTATAGTGTTGTTTTTATGATTTTATGAGGATCATATTGATTTTTTCTTGAAAAATTGTGACTCTACCCCCTCAACATTACATTAATTTTGATATATAGTTACAACCTTGAATATCTCTAATCTATATGTCCCTGTACAAGTTAACACCCTCTAATTTGTGAGAGTTAATGATTATATTGATGATCTATTATAGAAGAGATTCATCTGAATTGACCCAATATAAACATACAAAAATAACACATTGATTACATGATTTAATTATTATATCCACAAATGGTCACATAAACCAATGAACTTAAGGTTTAGTGCCTTGGAAACTATATTCATAAAAATGATTATTTCACATACTTTGAACACTTCTCTATAATATAAATCCTCTCTCATACATTCCAAGAGACATAATTGTTGGAAACACTTTGTGTATAAGTTTGTATTTGTTGTCAATAGATTTCAATGAAGATCAAAACGAAGGAGATCAAGAAGTACTTCAATGAAATGGAGGAATGGAAATTCAGATAATTGTTGTACTGATAATAAATTCAGAGAACATGTGTCAAAGGCGACATGTTGTTTACAACAGAGAAGAATGGTGAGGTATAATCCATCTGAGGATGAAGAAGAAGACATGGTGGTTGATGAAGACCATGAAACTATTCATGATTGCATGAGAAACATGCATGAGACTTCTTGAAGAATTTAATCATATGATTTGCATGAAGTAGAGAATGACGGTTGAAGAAGAAGACAAAGTGCAAGGGATTGGAATTCTGAGATACCCATGCACTTCACATTGTATAAAAGTATGATGATGCTAATGGTGATCTATCATATGACATATATCACGATAGTAGATTTCGTGATGAAAGCTGAAGAATGGTTATGGGAAGAAGTGAAGAGAGAAATTCCAAAGGAAGAGACCATCTGGAGGCGGTACAAAAGAACAATTTAAGGTGGCGTTGTTTCCCAGTGTTTGCCAAATTTTTGGGCCTAAAAATCGACAAATGGAGATAAGTGGTTTTGGAAAAGAGACTTGCGCGCCGTGTACTTGAAGTAGAGGAAACATGCACGCCTATAGTTTTTCAAGATCAGAACATGGAAAATGGCAAAGGGATAAGTGTCGTGCAAGTATTGGTTGGGTCGCACAAGTGACCTGCGCGACGAGAAGGGACTTACGCGTCGGTGCCTAGGAGGTCTCGAAACTTGCACGCCTATTGTTCTTCATAATAGGAACTTCAAAAAATGTAAAATGAAATAGGGTCGCGTAAGTATTGGTGTGGTTGCGCAAGTGAGCAGCACGACAGAGGCTAGGGCGGATGAGCTGCGTGCCGGAACCTGCGCGTCGAGGGAAGACTTGCGCGCCACCGCCCAGGGGGTCCAGTTTGCCTATAAATAGAGGACCACCCCTCCTCATTTTCAACAGAGTTCAAGACTTATATATTGTTCGATCTCTCATCGCGTAGGTGGTTTAGCCACAAAAGTGGTAGTTGGGTCACGCATGTAGAGGCTGTGCGCCCAAGGTGGTTTGGGAGAGAAAGGAAGTGGGTTGCGCAAGTTTGTAGTTGGGGAAGGAAGCATCGCGTAGGTGCTTTGCTGACACTTTCACACCAGTTTGGTCTTGCGTGCCGAAGAATTGCGCGCCGTATTGGGACTTGCGTGCCTAGCTTGGAGAAGAGTGCCAGGTACTGTTGGAGTACACCTGTCTTTTTTGAGCTGCACGAATGCTGAAATATTACTCGATACCTTCATTGCAATAGATTATTTATTCGTTTGTGAAGAAGGAAGAACAATGAACAATCTGGTTTTATGAAGAGAAGTGGTACCACACACACATGACTGGTGTTTAACATCCTCGTTGTGCTTTGCAAAGAGAAGAAGAATGTTTCGTGCAAATAAACTCAGATCTGCACAAAAAGAGGGGAATATATCAATACACTCAGGTGTTAGTATTGGGAATCAAAGGAAGAGAAGAAGAAGATATAGTGCATTCAGTTATTTCACTAAAGAATAATATTGAATATAAAAGAGAATCAACTCAGTACTCTGATGCAAGCATTGTCTCATGATGAACTGGAGACAAAGACTTCAATGCAAATCTATTGAACAGACCTTCACGTCTATAAACTGAGTGGGACTTCACCAAAGGTAGTGAGTCAGGGGGAGTCAATGGGAGTGACCCGAGGGATGTTGTGAGCTATCCCTGAACTTTTGTAAAGATGGTGAGCCTAGGACAGAGTGACTCTTCCCGAACCTTTGTAATCCACAACTAGTGAAGATTAGTGGAATTTGGTATGACCGACAACTTTTCGGCGTATTCTCCTTGGACGTAGCCCTTAGTGGTGAACCAAGTAAATTTTTTTGTGTCATCTATTTGCATGTGAATGTTTCATTGCTGATCATATCCATCATATAGGTTTAGCTAGTCCCTACCAATGTGGGAACAAGATCCACAACTTTAAAAAGAAAAAGGTGACACCCTGATTCACCCCTCCCCTATCAGGGTGTTTCGGGGTCCTACAATAATCCTCTTAAAATCCTTAGCAAGGGAAAAAATAAAAAATTCTAAGATTAAATGCTCACTAAGGGATAACATATCAAAGACCATAATGGTTATATAATAAAAATATTCAAAATAATGAATAAGGGAAAATGTAAAACATAAAAGAACATAAAAAATAAGTTTTATTCATAATAATGAAAGTTAGATATAACATCTCAAACTATAAACCTTTTACTATGTAATGAGAAAAATAAAATGAGGCGTATAACATGGTCCATGTAATGTAAATAACCCAACCTAAGTATCCTAGAGGTCATGGTTACTTTATCACATTGGTAATATATATAAGATATCACATCCTAGAGGACTGAATAGTTTAGTAGTCTTGGTAAACTAGATACATACATGAATCTCACATACATTAGAAAAAATAAAATATTTCAAATTATTTACTTTGAGAACATAATTATTATCTCTATCATATCCTTACATATCAATCATAGTACGCTTCCTATCATTCTAGAGAAAGGAAAAAAAGGCTAAGCTCAAATTATCATAAAGGGTTATGTACAATGGAAGCTATAATAAATAAATAAGTAATAATTAATATGGAAATGTAAATAACTAAAAACACATTCCATTTAGTCAATAACTTGATCATGATATATAATATGAAAAGAATAAATGATGATCAAATAATTCCATATAAATAATCACGTGAACTTAAAACTCATTAATTATCATAACTATTCAAATAATAACATAGAAATCAATAACCAATTTCATAATTATTGAATTCATAATTATGGATATCTAAATCTTATCGTTTAAGACTCATGCCAAGAAATTTAAAAATACCATCAAGGTATCACACTAAGATGTCTACATAAATGGGTAAGACCTCAGACAAATACCCCATCTATTTTGTCTCATGAGACCTATCGATTCATTGAGGGGATATAACAATAATAACCCATCACTCACTAAGTCCAATTTATTTATTATATGTAAGGGGATAATAAAATTTCAATACATGATAAACATAAATATTTATATTGATAAAATTACTTAAAAATGTTCATATTTCCCAAGTAAAAATGACCATAAACCATCCAAAAAAATAATAAGGATGGTATCACTTAAACATATCCTAGTGGAGTATAATTAAAATAGATTACTATTTTCATTAATGAATATAAATAACATAAAAATATAATAAAAAAAATTCTTGAGGAAAATACCCTTTTTTCTTTGAAAAGCACTTAAAAAACTAAATTTTTTTCAAAATATTTAGAAAATATTTTTTTGAAAATATCTATGGAAAAATATAAAAGGTATCTTAAAATAAGTGGGTATCCATTTAGGTAGGAAATTATTCTCATGCTTAATATGTTAAAATAATGATTCCTTTCATCTTTTGGTAAAAAAGTCAAAAAGTAACTCATTAAGAAAACAATAAAAATATTCTATTTAAAAAAAATTTTAAAAAGTAAAACATGGGTAAATATGTCTTTAATAAATCATTGGATAATATTAAAATCATTTTTTTGAAACATTTTAAAGAAAACATGAACACATAATAAAAACATTCTCGATTGAATAGAAAACAAATTCAGGTTTACTTAAAGGAATTATTTCAATATATTAAGTACTAAAAAGAGGAAAATGAAATGAAAACATATAATTCTAAATAATAACCATATTATAATAAAATATATTGGTTTTAATATAGAAATATCATATAATTACTTCAGTAGACACTTAAACATAAATAATCTCGAATAATAATGAGATTGTGAAATAAACCCTTACTGCTTTGGTAATTCTTGAATCATAATACCCCTGAAATAAATAACTTAAAATGAATATTTAAATACCATGAATGTAAATTGAATCATGATATATCATATAAAATGTGCAGTATATACACCCCATGAATGAAATGAGTGGTGAATAAGGCATATGTCTCATGGAAACAAAATTAAGATGAGAAATCCCTTTCAAAGATTATATCATTGGGGTGCGGATTTAATCAATTAATGACTATGTGTAACAAATTTTAATAAACTTAATTTAATTATAATTAAAATATAAAACAATCATAGTCTATTACACACTTAATCTTAGCATATCAAAGGTAATAAAGAAGTAATATAACCCAATGAAAATAAATTGAGTTATAATACCCCTTATCAATTGGTAACATTCAAATTAAATCCAATTGGATAAATTAAAATTAATTTTAACTTAAAATAACATGAATGATTAATTATTCATGATATAATATATAAAATTTATAGTATACACACCATATAAATAAAAATAGGCGCATAACATTAAAATATGTCTCAATGAAGGGGAATTAAGATGAAATCTCTTACCTCATGTCCGAATTCCTTCTAAAATGTTAGAAAATCCTATATAATAAATATATATTTATTATAAATATATCACATAACCATAATAATATATATCATACCATATATTATTTACTTATGACCTTTCATCACTCGTCTATTAATAATTCATTATTAAAATTACTATTTTGGGTGATAATTTCTTCATTTATCATATATTTTTTGTTTTTTTTATTTTGGTCCTTCTACTTTGATCATGATTTAATAATATATAAAATGTTAATAATTATATAAATATCATATACATTCATCCATAAAATATAGATATAGAAAAATGAATTATACTGTTGACGAAAACATTAACCTTACATACGTATGAATGTTGTTTCTACTTTTTGATAGATGGAACAAAATAAATTAAAATAATAATTCACCTTTATAGGATAATTTTTATATCATATATATATTATATATTCATTAAATACATCATTATTACCATCCATGTAAACTTTAAATGAAAAACGAATCACATCGCTTAATGGAGGTGGTAGTCCACACGTACGAACGAGCGCCATTATCGTTTCTAATGGATTAAAAGTTAATAAGATTAGTATTATTTTATAATTATTGAAGAATAATTATTTAATAAATATCATATATAAAAATTAAAACAATTATAATATCCATCTATGAAATATGGTTATAGAAAATGAATTGTATCACTATGTGGAGATGGTAAGTCATAAATACACACAAGAAAAACTTTCACTTCAAATTTGATGAAAAATAGGGTGTACAATGGTGGTTTCATAATAAAAATAAAAATAAAATATATATAGAACACTGAATTTATTATTTTATAATATATAACATGGATTTAGAAGAGTTAGAATATGAAATAAATTTAAAGAGGTCAGGTATGACGATTACCTCTTCTCTGAGAGACCTCAATAAAATAATTTATTAAGAAACCTAGGGTTGGTATTTTGGGAATAAAAACCCATAAAAAACATTTATAAGGATGTTTATAACATAAATTTTCTAGTCATGGTCGATTTTTATTTCTCAATATGTTGTAATGAAGAGAAATGCGGGGTGACCTTTTATAAGCGAGTGGAGGGTCACTCTTGGAATTTTAAAAAAGATTAAAATATAATAAAGTCATTATCAATAAAAATGATTTAAATGTCCATAGATTCAAATATTAAGTATTATATGGTTGAAATATCATCCAAAAAACAAAATTTGGATAGTTTTATGTGATATTTTAAACATTTTATTTTGGTTTAACCCCTTAGTTAGCCTATTTTAACCTTAACCACAATACCACATTTTTTCACTCTTAAAGGGTTACAATTTTATTTATATTGTAAAAATTTACCAATAAATGGAAAATAGATGAAATTATAGATCATACATTATCCCTATTGTTTTATTTCAAGATCTTTATGATTTTTAGATAATTTATTAAAATATTACTTCCATAAAATACTATTAATGTCATTTTGACACTATTCATTTAATTTGACTTCAAATACCTTAATACAAAGATAGAATTAGAATATAATCCTTCAATATATAAATAATAATTTGTATTCATATATAAAATTAATTTTATTCTATAAAAAACTAAAATTATATTACTTCTAATGTATTTAAAATTAGTTATTTTAATTTTCCATTGATTGAATAAATATGTGGTCGACGTTATATAAGAATTTATGGTAATTATATAATAAATAAAAATTTAAAACAAATTATCATCATAATAAACTGATAATTTTCATAATATAATTAACATTTATTCAAATTTTACATTTACTATCATCTATGTCATGAAAAATTATTTAATTTTTTATTTGGAATTTTCCAGCCCTTTGAAAGAATTGCATAAGAATTTGGATATGTTATTTGTTAGATAAGCCCAAAATTTGTATCTATAAATAAAAATAATAAATAATAATTTATATTTAGTAAACAATTCTATTAAAGACTTCCTACCTCCAAAATATTATCTTTAAGACTTCAAATTTTACTTTTCCAGTGCTGAGTAAGCATTCTGCCGATAGTGAAAATGAATTTAATATTTATCATAGAATAAATTATAATTTACAAGTTTTGAATTATTTTTTTAATTATATTTGTATTATATTATCATACATGAGTAATTAAATAAGTTTAATAATTTTTTTATCCTATTAATGTCTTGGAGATATCATAAAAGATACCGTATTTTATAAAAACCATATTTTTTAACTATTCAATATAAATGTTTCTTCTTCAAAAAAAAATACAAAAAATAATACTTAGATAAATTTTAATTGATTAATAAAGAAATTAATTACATTTAATAAAATTTAATTCTTATAATTAACAAAAATTAATTGTAATATAATTGTGTAAAATGCAACAAAAAATGTTTTTAGAAAAAATGAATTTTTAATCCAAAAAATGAACTAATACCAAAATAAAATACAATACCGATTCATATGTAATTAATTAGATTATTTATAATGAATGGAAACATATTTTATTTTAATATCTAATTGTAATCAAAATTAATTATTTAAAATTAAAATATATAATAATTTTACAAAAATTATATAAAAATTAGTAATTTCACTATTCATTGAAAAATAAATATTTTTAGAAAATCTCAAAATGTCTTCCTAAGATAATTTAGATATGATGATTAAAAATCTCATACTTCTTATAAAGTACCAGTTTTAAAATTATAATAAATTAATTATATTATTCGAGTGCAAAAATAAATAAAAAATTTTTGTGAAGAAAACATATTTTTTAATAACAAAAGGACCTTACTAAAAAATGTGTGATTATTTAAAAGGAATGAATCAATAAATTTGTAATTATTATAGTAATTATATATAAATTTTATAATGTATTTAGTCTAATTATTACCTTCTAATTTAACAGATAGGTTATAATTATAACATTTAAATAAAAATATTTCATGGTTCATTTAATCTCAGTGTTGTGTATTTATTACACTATCTAACATTGTTATTTTAAGATACCAGGGTGCTACATACTCCCCCTTTAATAATTTTCATCCTCCAAATTTTATATTGATCTTAATAATCATGTGTTTGAAATTTGAAAATACCTTTTTTGAAATCCCCCATTGTAAAAAGTGTAACGTCCCGATTTCGGGTGCTTCCCAAAGGTGCCCCGAACCCGATTGGTCACATGACCTCAAGTGCATTTCCCTAAATTCTAGAGGCTACCGACTAGAAGTGAAGTACAAAATGTGATAATGGGGAAACTATGCCCTCATTGGAAGAGTATACATAGAGGAATCACAAATAGTAGACAAAAGTGGAAGCAGTAATACCATACAACAGAAGTAAAAAAGAAAAATAATGATAATAATAAAACAACTTCAGTATATATATATATATATATATATATATATAATAAATGATTCATGTCACATGTATCTTGGAAATGAACCAAATAAGTCACAATGCTGGAAATACAATACTGGAACCAAAGTACATAAAAGCAATAAAATCCAGCAGCATCACAAGCCTCAGCTTGGTCCCATGCTCTCCAACTCTAACATCAATCAAGTACATGATGAATAAGGGCTCTTTCCCTTATATATACCTACAACCATATAATCTGTTTGGGTCTAAAATCATGAACCAAACAATGTGTGAGACGAATCCTAGTAAGAAACCACCGAAAGATCTATGCCTAACTATAAGTGAATATATATAGTAGGTAATAAGTAGAAATGAAGTAATAAACTAGGAAGTACTCAAAAGTAAAAAATCCTATAGTTCTCAATTACATTCATTTACATTCGTTAAATATTCAATCTATTGAATAATGAAATCTTGAGATCTATCCTAATCTCTATATCCCCTATGTAATAGAAAAACTGATGTCTCAAAAGTCCATCTAACAAACAAGTAATATAGAGTCCAAGCTTGTGCTTTGGCTTGGAAGGATCGTCACATTCATCAAATATTCAAAACAACCCTCTGGGAAAGTTCTCATAGTCTAACCCCTCTGGTTTAACATATATTCAATTTAATAAATAATTACCCTCTGGTAAATATCACACAGTCTAACCCCTTTGGTCCCACATAGCACTAATTATTTACAAATGACCACCTGGGTAGCTCTCATGGTCAATACCCACATAGTCTTTATAGAAACAATAAAATATAATGACCTCCTGGAATATCTCATAGTCAATGCCCAATGGTCCAACATTCATTTAATAATGACCATATGGGTATCTCTCACTATCTAACCCCTATGGTCTATGACCACCTGGAATCTCTTACAGTAAATACCTATGGGTCAATATAACCATAATCATACATAAATGACCCTACTTTGGGAAGCTCTCATAGTCAATTCCCCTAGTTCATAATTTTACAATACGAAACATGCATCTCATATAAACAGTAACTCCATCCAAAAAGCATGAGTCATGGAAAACAAAGCAAGCCTAACAAGCATTCTAGACCAAATGGCCATAATCAATCAAACATGGGAAACACACCCATAATTAAGGTATTAAACCTTAAACCTAAGTAATAACCCTTTATCAATCAAACATGTAGAGACCTAAGCTTGACATACATGGAAATTACATTACTTTTGCAGATTAATTAATATATAACAAAAACCAACACTCAAGGATCGTAATAGTTTAGTGTCTTTGGAAACTCGGAACATAATCTTCTAATCATGGTGAAATATCTTCAACATCTCACATAAAGATCTTTCCCTTTTGTTTTCCTACCTAAAAACTTTCTTTATATCCTGGGGAAAAAAACATATAAAGGGTGAGCTCAAATTCTCATTAAGGGTAAGCATGGAGAAAACAAAACAAACCATATACATTTTAACTTAAAAAATGACAATATTGTTTAAACATCAAAATCTTGATCAATGACATAAAACATGGTAGTACGTAAGGCATAGATCATAATAGAACATAAATCATGATAAAATGGAATAAGAATAAAACATGTAATTGTGGCCAACCAATAAGCACTTGATATGATTTCTATAATATCCAAGGTATTATTTCCAAGACCATCTTAGTGGACAAAGTCCCTTACTGAATCAATTTCACTCCTCGTTCCAGTCCTGTAACACTGAACTGGATTAACTTACCATTCCAACCATGTCTATCTCATGAGATATAAATCTTTACCCAATTAATTGGAGGGAGATATAGGTCCCACCCATCTCATAATTAAATCATTCTTACATGTTCCACAACATAAACATAAATCATTAATCATAACCCAAAGAATAAAATGGGTTTCATAAACATCATCCCATCATAACATAATCCATATAAAACAAATGGATATCATTTCATCATAAGAAAATTGAAACAATTTAAATCATAGATACATTATAATTGAAACATAAAAATATTAAATAATGTCATCTTAGATGGAAAATAGTTTTGATAAAACACTTGAAATGAATTCTTGATGAAAATATCCTTTCTTTTTCAAAATCATTTTCTTTTCACAAAATGCCATGAAATTTTAAAAGAAAAGGATTTTGTTGAAAATAGTAATGAAATATTTTAGAGTAAGATTTATGAAAATAAGGTGTTATAAAACTGTAAAAATCCGTTCATGTCATATATGTTAAAAAAACAGTCTCCTCATACTTTTAACAGAAAAGTAAAAAAGTACCACGTATGGTAAACAAAAGAAAGATTACTTCCATAACACAAAGTAAAAGTAATAGAGGGGTAAACATGACTTTAAACATACATGGAATAATATTAAACACTTTATGAAAAACACTTTATGGACATGGATGAAAAACATACCCCAGTAAATACTTACAAATAAACAATCTCGGATAAGAATGAGATTGGAATAATTATCCCTTAACTTTTGTCCAATTTCTTCCATATGTGTCCAAGAATCTTTTATAGTGGGTTTAAACATATTATTAACTTGTAAAAGAACCATAATAATATTTATGATATCATATATGATTCACTTATGACTTTATATTATCCATTCATTTGTCAATTCCATGTTAAAGCAGCGTTTTTGGTAAAATTGTTTCATTTATCGTCCGTGTTTTGACTTGTAATTATTCATATGATTACTTAGATCATGATTACATAATTCCATAATATAAAAAATTATTTATATATAATATATATTCATAATATACATATATATAATAGATCAATAAATTTAAAGAAATACACCGTTCATGGAGACGGTAGGTCGTACGTACGCATGAACGTTGTTTTCGTTTCCTTATTAAATTTAATAGATGTAAGTAAATAACATATAAATAAATACAATATCATTAATATGTCATATATTTCATTATTACTTATTATATATACTTTATAATCATTCTTGAATTGTTAACATGGAAAATGAATCTCATCACGTCGTGGAGACGGTAATCCGTACGTACGCACAAACGATGATATCATTCCCATATTTATTGAATGGAATTGGAGTGGATGATATAATATAATAGAATCATTATTATGTTATAATAATATATAGTTATTATTTAAACCATTATACCCATCCAATTAAGGTGGTGGTGGAAAACAGATTACAGCACAATGTGGAGACGGTATTCCGTACGTACACACGCGCGGTGATTTCGTTTTCCGTAGGATGGATAAAAGGTGAAATAGGGTTGTTTCATATTTATAATAACATATCAGTATATAATTAATACTGATGTTATTACATTATAATTAAAAAATTAAAGAAGAGTTTGTAGAAGAAGAAAGAAACTTGAAAGAGTCGGTAGGAGAGATTACCTCTTCCTCGACGCACCTCCTTTAAACTTCTTCATAGGGCACTAGAGTTGGTCTTTTGAGAAGAATAGAACCTCTATGATATAACTAGATAGGTTGAACAGAGGAATTGTCAGGGTTTTCCTGAGCTTCAAATCTCAAAAGGGTGTGTAGAGAATAGGGAAGGGGTTCCCTTTTTATAAGGGAGGAGAGGGGCACCTTTGGTAACATAAGAAATATTAATTTATAATAAATTCAACCTCACTTAAAAACCACCAAAAATGACTCAAATACAAATATTAGATGATATATTATTTTAATAGCATCAACCAATAAAATTTAGACATGTTGGGAATTTATTTTAAACATTATCAACTAGATTTATCCTTATTTAATTTATTTAATTTTATTTGTGGTAATAAGATTCTAATTTTTAAATTGTTATAAATAATTACTTATGTGTTGTGAATTGTCCATAATTGGATAATTTATGACATTTTAGACCATATAAATTTTAATTTATAATTTTTAAATATTTTTGTGATTTTTAAACAATTTTATAATATTTTATTTTTATAAAATAACAATAGTGTTAATTTTGACATTATTCATTTATTTTAATTTAAAAAAAAATCCAAACAGAGGATATATTCTAACCAAAATATTTAATATATTCCTAACATGTAAAATGTTTCTAGAAAATTCGTGGAGAACATTAAATATTTCATATAATATTTATTTTAATATTTTTAAAACCATTTATTTGGTATATCTCTTAATAAAATAATTAGTACAACATTTTGTATAATTATTTAATATACTTATTTGTTGCATAAAAATTAAAAATAAAATCCTATAATGAATATAAATTTCATAGTTTTTATAATAATACTTTTACTAGAATTTATCATCTTAAAATCACAACATGTAAATTTTTATATTTTTTAAATTATGAAGGTGACAACTTTGGAATCCTTTAAAATAAAATAATATAAGTGTCATAATCTTCTTTATAAGGATCCAAATGGTCACCAATTCGGACATTTGATGCTTAGGATTTATACATAAACTAAAAATAAGTCTTTTTCAGGTTTTGGGCCTTTTGATGTGTATTATTATTTCAATAAAAACTATATTATTGATTTTTCACTAAATAAATAATTTCTGCATCACTATTGTGTCACCATTAATGACAATTATTTAATCCCTAAAAATTCTAAATAAATTCTCATGATGTAGATAATTTTATTAAATTTCTTGAGACTATTCATGTTCGAAGTTTCATGAAGTTTATCACTAAATTAAAATTATTATACTTATAAGATTTAAGAGAGTGACATGTTGTCACTTTCTTTGGTTTTAATAATAATTAAATTATTTTCATGGTCAAAAGTCCATAAAATGAATTTATTCCGACCCTTAGGTGATAAGGTTCGACTTTTAGTCATCCAATAGAATTTTTTATGGTGTTATGATAATTTTATAATCTTATTTTTACCCTTAATTACCCGATTTACCTTTAACATCAGTAAATAAAAAATACCGTAGTTACTATTCATAATATCAAAAAAATAAAAGTAACCTATTAAAATAATTTGGACCCACTGAATTCAAATATGGAATCTATTTTTCCAAATTAAAAACACATAAGTTGTAGTAATTAATTTAAAATTAATCCCGTTGTTAAGAAAACAGGTTTTAAAAGTTAAAACATTGCCAAAGATTGAAATGTTTTTACCTATGAATTTAATGTAAAATTAATGGTAATGACATAAATTATATTAAATGGTAAAAATATATTATATTTATACTTTAAAACCATTAAATATTATAATTTAACCATATAAATTATTGCGATGAAAAAAGTTGTTTTTAATTAAAATATAGCGTGTTTTTACTATTCATTAAAATATGAAAGTTATCAGAATAATATGAAAATTTTATCCAAAGTACATTTTTATATCCTGATTCCAAATAGAAATTTGTTTTTGTAAAATTTAACTTATAAACATGTCAAAAACTAAATTTAATGTGGTTGTGCAATCAAAAGGCGACAAAACTGAATTTTTTGAAAAATACTTATTTTACCCGAAAATTTTATTTTATTCACATACCATGTTTTAGAAAATATAAAAGAGGAATAATAATGTTATAAAATTAAAAATGTAGTTAATACTATTCATAACGGCTAGTTCATAATATTATAATAATATATCATTGTTTAGTGAAACCTAGTATTGCGTACTACACACGCTATCGAGGAAGGTCACGATTACGTGTAATGCAAGACAAATCAGGGATGCATGTAGTGAAAGCTCCATTTGGTGTTGTGTATAACATAATAAAAACTTATTTCATTTATACATTAAACAAAATCTATACTTAATGTTTAATAGAATAATTCCTAAAAAATGAACTTGAAATTGTGTGTAACACGAGCCAAGAATAGTATTGCGTATACTGTAAGATAATACGATGTTTCATATAGCACAAGCTAATTTTGGTGTAGCTTACAACACAAGACATAAATGAAATTAAAAAGAATAATTATCATAAAATCTCGGGTTGTTACAAAACAAACCACAACAGGTATTAAAAAGGGTTTAATTCCAAAACACACAATTCCCCAAACATGGGTATTTAACACTTTAAGCATATATAATCCAAATACAATAAAATAAAGGGACAAACCACCTACCTCAATGCTGTACAATGAACACTCTTGAATGTCGGCCCTTGAATCATCCTATAACTACGTAGATATACAAAAGGTTAAAATTTTTCAACCTTGGATAGCTCAAGAGAGATGAGAAATTAGGAAGAGAGGATATAGGGGAAGAGAGAACTCATCGGTGGGAATCCAATGCACTTGGAGGCATCTAAATTAGAGCTCAGAGGGAGGATTAGGAGGAGCTCAAAGTTTCTCAGCCATTCATCACTCTCCTGTATTAACCAAGGGAAGAAGAAAGTATTTCTAGAGATGAGACGTGACCCCTCTCTGATTAATTAATTAAAAATAAAAGTACATAGTATGTTCATTCAATGTACACGCTGTGTACTAGCATAAACCAGGCCCTACTTTAGGAGGTCTTCCATGTCACCCACAAGGCCATGAACTCGCCCGTTACATGGCCAGTATGCAACTATTTTTGGTACCTGGGTACACGGTGTTTACTCATAAGTACATGGTGTGTAATTAGAAAATTCACATTTCCCCTTTTTCCTAAAAAACAACCTAAAATAAAGATCCATACCTAAAATGAAGATCCAAGTTCTTATAAACTCCCCCATTAAATAAATTCATCCCCGAATTTACCTTCCAAGGGTGGTGAAGAAGAAGATTCAAACAACTCTGGCCACTATCATTGTATCCCGGCCTCCCTCTCCCAAGTCTCATCTTGTACTCGCCCATGCTTCTGTAGCACCCATAGTAGAGGAATAGACCAACCATGGAGAACCTTCATGCTACGATCCAAAATATAAATAAAGTGCTCCTAAAAGGATACATCCACCTCCAACTCAACCTTCTCGGGTTGAAAAACGTGGCACAGGTCTAAAAAGTAACATCGTAGCTGAGAAACATGGAAGATGTTGTGCATTTCCTGATACCTCTGAGGTAACTGAAACTGATAGAAAACCAGCACGACTCTCTCCAAAACCTAAAATAGACCAATGTATCTTGGTGAAAGCTTTCCTTGTCACCTAATCCTCTTATTTCCCAACCTCAGTGTGACATGTAAGAAAACCTGATCTCTGACCTCGAACTCTAGAGGTTGTCTCCGTCGATCAACATAAGATTTTTTCCAAGAATTTGCAGTAGCCATCCTATTAAAAATAAACTACACCTGCTCAGTGGTATCCTAGACAAGATGAGGTCCCAGCATAATAGCCTCTCTTACCTCCAGCCAACATAGGGGTGATCGGCATGGCCTACAGTACAAATACTCATAAGGTTCCATCTGAATCGTCACCTGAAAACTGTTATTGTAGGAAAACTCCACTAGGTGTATGTGTCCCTCCCAAGAGCCACCAAAATCCAGAACACATGATCATAACATGTCCTCTAAAACCTTAACCGTACATTTAGACTGAACATCTGTCTAGGGATGGTAAGCTGTAATCAGAAGTAACTATGTACCCAAATCCATTTGTAGTCTCTTCCAGAAATGAGAAGTAAACCAAGAATCCCTGTCTAAAATGATAGAGTGTGGAACGCCATGAAAACATACAATCTCTCAGATGTACAACATTCCAAGTTCATCAACACTGAAGGTTTCCTTAATCGGTAAGTAATGTGCAACCTTCATGAGTATTTCAACAATAACCCAAACTACACCATTCCCTTGAGGAGACCTTAGTAAACCCATCACAAAATCCATCACGAAATCATTCCAATTCCACTTGGGAATGGGTAACTATTACAGAATCCCTTCCGGTTGCTGATGATCTGCCTTCACCTGCTGAAATATGGAACATCTCATAAAAAACCCAACTACATACCTCTTCATACCTGGCCACCAATCCTGATGGTGTAGATCTCAATACATCTTGGTGACACCAGGATGAACTTCTCAAACCGAGGAATAAAAATATCACATCAACTCCTCACATATGTTTGCTGACACCCATATGTTCCCTTGAAAAAAAAAGATCTCATCATTGCCTATGGTCTACCTAGGAGTAGGTTCCTCACCAAACACACTCTCCTATAGAACTAGGGCTTCAGAATCTGATAGCTTCCTCATTCACACTAGATCCAGTAGAGTCGAGGTAACAACTACAAAAGAAAGAAACTTCTGAACCTATCGGTCATGCACCTCAAAATGAATCTCATAGAACAGATCCATAAGCTGCTACTCACTACTAGCCTCCTGAACTACCTGTATCTGATTCCTCTTGCTCAATGCATCAGCCACTACATTTCCTTTTGATCACGTTGTCGAGTGCGTCAAATTAGTTGTTTAATTTTGACTAGAATTTCTGCCGTATAACAACAACCCTAGGTCATCTCTCGATGGAGACTTAGATCATTAATTTAAGAAGAGAGTTTTTATTATGAGAGTATAAGGTGAATTAGGTTTTTTAAAACTTTGGGGTTTTATAATTAATGATGAAAATAGAAAATGAAAGCGATAAAACAAAATAGAAATGAACAAGATTGATTAAACGTGATCAACCCGGGGAAGTCTCATGATGCTCATCCTTAATCTCTTCAAGGGATGGGGTTATGATCTTTTAATCCCTGGTTTGTAACACCTAGAACCATAATTTTACTGATTTTGTACTAGGATACCTCCTAGGGTTCAGTCTAAAACACATAACGATTCACCGGACACCGCCGATGATTGGGTGATTTGTGTTCGACATCATAACCGAAATTCACCAAGGAAACACATGAAGAATTCGATGTGCTCACCAGGTTTGCATGTTATTTCATTTTGATACCATGAAATAAATGTACATGGCCTTTACAGTGCTTTTGTGAGTTCAATTGACCAATATAAACCACACAAACACCGCAATTGAAAGGGGGAATGAAAGTGGTGAACGGTGTGTGAAACATCACATGAATGGGTACCCCCAAACATGATCATATGAGTTGAGCATGACATACCAGTACATAACTCAATAAAATAAGAATAGAGGATGATGAAAAACAACACAACAACCTGGAATTTAAAAGATCATTCAAATATTACAAACATGAAGCTCAGGATGTACATCATGTTCCTCCCCGGGTGATCACAAGGGGTTTAGAAACCCATGGGAGAGGAGGAAGAGAAAGATGTTGGGGTAGAACTTACCATAGCCTCCAGAAATTCTAGGGATGTTGAGAAGACTATTTGGGGACTCCAAAATGGCAGCACCTTTCCTCTTGGCCGAACTTACAAATGGGGAGCCCACGGTGCCATTTTATAGGAAAAATGGAAGGTGGTTTTAGGCACACAGATTTCTTCAATCCACTTGTAACACGCGTTTTGGCCTTCAGACAGTCTTATCTAGCTTTGGAGAAAATAGAAAAGTTTTATCCCTACCTCTTGAATATCTCCACAGAATGTTTGGAACCCTTTGGACAACTACAGCTCAAGATATTGATAAAATACAGAATACCGTATTTGACTTGGTCCAAATTCGGTGGCTTGTACAGATCAGTTCTAATGGGCCCCATAGAAGCCGAATCAGCATTGGGTTCATTAATATAAAATGTATCCTATTAAATTTTGGACAGGCCCACAAAATATCATCCCATTTGGATGCACGGATTTCATGTACTATGAAAAACAGTAGACAGATGTCCATGGATCCATGCAATTTTGGCCCATTTTTCTTCCACTTCGTCAAAGGCCGTCCAAATCACCTCCACCTACATTGAAACAATAAAAACAAGTAAAATTTCCCATTATAATATTGATTAAAATTAATTTATTTATTCAAACATGAAGTTAAATTTATTATTATATTTGTAATATTCATTACAAAACTAGTTTAAAACTGCGGTGTAAGGGTGGAATAAAACAATGAATCATGGTACGATCACACCCCCACACCTAAACATTTTCACTCCTGGGAAAAGTCACATATCCAAATACAATGATTCATATATATATATATATTTACAACATCTTGAAGATTTATCATTTTAGGAAATTTTATTTAAAGTAGAGTGATCAATGCACGAACCACACCAAGGAGTTCTTCCTAGTGAAAATAGAAAAATATGTCTCATAAATCATATCATAGTGAAATTAAAAAAGATTCATGATACCCAATTGAGAAAGGAATTCATAAGTAATCCATGACACTAAATATCCATGTGTGTGTGTGAAAACCATTCCATGCTATTCTTTCCACTTGCTATCCAATAAATATATGTTATTTTAACATTTTTCAGTTTAAATGATTTTTGTCACCGAACCTGTCCTACATCCTTTGCAATCATATTTCAAGACCCACTTATTTAAGCATTCCTAGAAGTCACACCATAAGCTCCCGACCTAGATATCCCCATATGTTGCACATTTCATTACTCCCCTCATTTATTATATTTTTTTGAAGTTGCAATTGGAACAAATCTCACACTCATCTCTCAAACCTTGTTTGATCTCCTCATGACACTAATGGAAATAGTTATACCAAGATCAAAGGTTGAGGAGTAGTGGTTTTTGACCTTCCCAAGACACAACAATTTTTTTGAGGGCGTACAATAGTCGGACATTAGGTACACATGAATAGTTCAATCTGGTACAGTAGTAAAACAGATCGGATAAGGAAAGAACGTATGGAAATATCATTTAGATCTGAAAAATATTAACCCAACATATATTTACCTTATATTAAGTAAGAAATAATCACACTTTGTGGTTTGGTGCAAAAATTTGTGGAGATATTAGTGACACAGTTTTCCAAAAAACTACTCACACAAAGGGCATCAATCATCTCAAAGGTTTCACATAGACACAAACATTTATATCAGTGACAGAAAACCAATTCACTAAAAATCACTCCTTGATGTTAAACTCATAAACAAATTCTTTTTAGCCTTCATTATGGTATTTTTACTTTCCCCACTTTATGGTCGCCACATCATGGAATTTCAAAATTGTTTATGGGGAAAAATAAAAATACCATAAAGAAGGCCAAAAAGAGAAGAAAAAAGGAGAAAACGATGAAAAATCCTAACTAACCCAAGAATGTATCCACCCCCCACACCAAGAATGTGCAGTGTCCTCACTGAAATAATTGAAAATGTGAGAAGGAAGGATAAAACCTGGTGTGTTTTATTGGTATGATGCATCGAGAAGGTGGATTTCCTCCACCATATTCTTTGGAAAATCCTCATAGAAGTGTTTAAGTCGCTTCCCATTGACGGTAAGACTTCGTCCACTCTGCTCATGCAAAACCTGTATTTCACCAAAAGGGTAAACATTAGTAACAGTATAAGGACCGAGCCATCAAAAATGAAGCTTACCCGGGTGGAGCTTAAGCATAGAATTGTACATGAGGACCTTCTCACCAATATGGAACTTCCACTGGTGAATCATGCTATCATGAATAGCCTTTTTCTTCTCTTTATAGATTCGGGATTTTTCATATGCATCACGTCGAATTTCTTCCAACTCTTGAATCTGCATCTTTCTTTTCTCACCTGCATCTGAAAGGTTCATATTACATTGTTTAACAGCCCAATATGCATGGTTTTCTACCTCCACCGGGAGGTGACAAGCTTTTCCAAACACAATCCTATATGGTGACATTCCGATCGGTGATTTAAAAGCAATACGGTACTCCCAAAGTGCATCATCCAAGTGCAAACTCCAATCTTTCCTATTGGGTTGTACCGTTTTCTCCAAGATTCGCTTAACTTCCGAATTTGAAATTTCTTCTTGTCCGTTAGTTTGGGGATGATATGAAGTGGAGACTTTATGAACAACCCCATACTTACAAAGCAAGTTTTTCATGTTATGATTGCAAAAATGTGAACCCTGATCACTAATGATGAATCTCGGTAGACCAAACCTACTGAAAATATGGGACCTCACAAAATCAACAACCACTCGAGAGTCATCGGTCCTGGTGGCCTTTGCTTCCACCCATTTAGATACATAGTCAACAGCCAATAAGATGTACACAAAGCCAAATGAATTTGGAAAAGGCCCTATGAAGTCAATGCCCCATGCATCGAAGATTTCACAGAATAACATGGGTTGTTGGGGCATTTCATTCCTCTTAGAGATATTCCCTGTGAATTGACATCGAGTAGATGGTTTAAAAAACCTATGGGCATCTCTATACAATTTTTTCCAATATAATCTTGAGTCAAGGAACTTTCGAGCTGTACGTTGAGAGCCAAAGTGGCCCCCACATTCCAAGGTGTGGCAGAAGGTCAAAACAGAGGTGAACTCATGGTCAGGGACACACCTACGAACAACCTGGTCACTACAAATTCTCCACAAGTATGGGTCATCCCAAATGTACCATCGAGAATCATGTTTAAGTCTCTGGGATTGTGAAGTGCTAAAATCAGTGGGGACCCTAGATGTTGCTAGAAAATTCACAATGTCTGCATACCAGGGGGTAAGGTCCACAACATCACAAAGGTTCTCATGAGGGAAGAATTATCCAATGGGTAGGGGTGAGTCAACATGATGGTCCAATGGTGGGGAAATCCTACTAACGTGGTCAGCTACAACATTATCCACTCCTCTCTTATCTCTAATCTCAAGGTCAAACTCTTGGAGGAGGAGCATCCACCGAATGAGGCGGGGCTTGGCTTCAGGTTTCTTTAGGAGGAAACAAAGGGCAGCATGGTCAGAAAACATAATCACTTTTGACCCAAGAATATATGAACATAATTTTTCCAAGGAAAACACAATAGAAAGGAGTTCTTTTTCTGTGGTTGTGTAGTTTACCTGGGCAGGGTCAAGGGTACGCGAGGCATACCCAATGACATGAGGAGCCTTTTCAACCCTTTGTGATAAAACTGCCCCAACTGCAAAGTTAGAGGCATCACACATAAGCTCTAAGGGGAGATCCCACCTAGGTGGTTGGATTATGGGAGGTGATGTGAGACTCTTTTTTAGTGAATTGAATGCATCCTCAAAATTTTTATCAAACACAAACTCAGAATCCTTTTATAATAACCGAGATAAGGGAAATGCGATCTTACTAAAGTCTTTAATGAATCAGCAGTAAAAACCAGGATGACCTAAGAAATACCGCACCTCACGAACACATTTTAGAAATGTAAGGGATGAAATTAATTCAATTTTAGATTTATCAACCTGAATTCCCTTATTTGAAATGATATTCCCAAGAACTATCCCTCGCTCAACCATGAAATGACATTTTTCATAATTTAAAACAAGATCTTTTTCAATGCAGCGGTGGAGGACAGAACCTAGGTTTTCAAAACAATCATCAAAAGAAGAACCATAAACCGTGAAATCATCCATAAAGACTTCCATACAACTCTCAAGGTACTCATAAAAATACTCAACATACATCACTGAAAAGTACCAGGAGCATTACATAGACCGAATGGCATCCTTCTGTATGCAAATGTGCCAAATGGACAGGTAAATGTTGTCTTTTCTTGATCCTCAGGGGCTATATGGATTTGGAAATAACCCAAATAGCCATCAAGGAAACAATAATGGGACTTACTAGAAAAACGTTCTAACATTTGGTCAATGAAAGGGAATGGAAAGTGGTCCTTCCGCGTGGCTTGATTCAGTCGACGGTAGTCAATACAGACTCACCAACTGTTTTGCACACATGTTGGAATCAATTCATTCCTTTCATTTGACACAACTGTTATTCCTGTTTTTTTAGGCACAATTTGCACTGGGCTAACCCATTTACTATCAGATATAGGATAAATGATCCCTGCAGCAAGTAATTTAATGACTTCCAATTTTACCACTTCAAGGAGAGTGGTATTCAACCGGCATTGAGATTGTCTTACAGGCTTAGCCTCATCATCTAAAAGTATATGGTGCATACAAATAGATGGGATAATCCGAAGAATATCAGCCAATGTCCATCCTATTTCCTTTTTACATTCTCTAAAAAGTTTGAGCAGTTTAAATTCCTATTGTGGAGAGAGGTTATTGGCAATAATGATGGGTAATTGGTCAATACCCTCAAGATATGCATATTTTAAATTAGAAGGAAGTTGTTTAAGTTCAAACACCGGTTGTTTCTGGATTGAGGGAGGGGATTTAGGGGGAGTGAGGTCCATGAAACTATCTATCTGCTCATATTTATTATCAAAGGAAAGAGAATCTATTGAAATGAGATTTGCAGAATCATCGATAGTCATGGGTACCTCAGAATAAACACACTCATCAATTAAAGCACAAAATTTACATTTTTCTGAACCCACACAACATTCAAAAGAAGAACCAAAACTCAAATCATCCAAGGGTGAATAAAACAAAAAAGAATCAGAGTTTGGGTTGAGGAGAGAATTGTGTGTGTGTGCATCGTTTGAGAGCACTTCCATCGAATAGACAGGAAGAGTGGAGTTCTCTTCAACGGGGTGTTTCATAGCCTCAAGGATGTTAAAACATACCTTTTCTCCACCAAACTCCATGGACAACGTACCATTGTGAACGTTGATGATCGTATTTGCTGTTTTTAGGAATGGCCTCCCATGTATGAGAGGGGAATGTCCTTGGGTTTGGGTATCTTCCATCTCAAGAATGTAGAAATCAGTGGGGAAGATGAGATTCTTCACTCTAACAAGGACATCATCAATCACTCCTTTTGGATGTGTTGTACTTCGGTTGGCAAGTTGCACAACAATGCCTGTTGGTTGAAGCTCTCCAACCTGTAGAGAAGTATACATGAAGTGAGGCATTACATTAATGGAAGCACCTAATTCTAGCATAACATCAGAAAAGAAGGTCTCCCATATAGTACAAGGTATGGTAAATGTGTCGGGATCCTTGCATTTGGTTGGCATTGTTGGTTGAATCAAGGTCGAGACATTCCTTCCCAATTTGACTCTCTCATTCCCCTTCAGCCTTCGTCGATGGGTGCAAAGATCTTTAAGAAATTTGGCATAACGGGTAATTTTCTTGATTGCATCCAACAATGGAATATTAACTTGAACTTTTTTAAATGTATCCATTATTTCATTGTCAATCTCATTATCAAAGTTTTTCTTAGATTTAGAGAGTCTTTGAGGGAAAGGAAGAGGAATGGATTGTTCATTTTAATCATCAATGTCTATTCGATTACCATTTTTATCTTGTTTTTCTTTACATGAAGTTTTTGAGGGTTGGGAAAGAGAGTTTTCATGAGGGGGACATACCTGCTATGCAGAATCAGTAGAAGGAGAAACTTCTTTACCACTACGAAGTGTAACTGCACATACATTACCTTTGTCCTTTGGATTGGAAATGGGTTGGGATGGTAGTTGTCTAGAACCTTGCATCTTAAGCTCACCGATGGTGTTTGCCAATTTCCCCACTTGGGTTCGTATGTCTTGAATAGCTGATTGTGTGGTCTGTTGGAACTGAAGGTTCTGGGTTGCCATTTGCTTCACTATATCCTCAAGGCTTGGTTCAGACTTGGGAGGAGGAGAATTGTTTTGAGATGTTGAAGGATAAGAAGGTTTCATACCTTGGCCTTGTTGATACCAATTCTGGTTGGGGTAGCTTGAGTTTCCTCCTTGTCAGTATTGTGGTTGTTCTTGCCACCTGGGGTTTGGATTTGGCCTGAATGGTTCTTGCTTGAAGGGAGGTGCTTGTTGGAATGGATGCCCTGGGAATACAGCTGCACAAGACTCAAATGAATCTTGAAGTTGTGGTCACTGGTCAAAAAAATGAGTGTTATCAGAACAAATACCACAATGCAATAGAATAGAAGTAGAGTGTGAGTTACCTTGTTCTTGAGATAATTTCCTTAGAAGGGTATGCATCTTATCAAGTTTAGTATCTACCTTTTGTTCTAGGGCTGAATGACTTACCTCATGAACTCATCAGGTTGGTTCAATAGCTCGTGTACCAAATTGTTGTGCATTTTGAGCCATGGTGGCTATTAAGTCACGAACATCAGAAGGAGTTTTGTCAACTAGGGAACCACCAGCCGCAACATCAATCATTCCATGATCCATGGGGATAAGTCCCTCATAGAAGTGTTGGATTAATAGTTGTTTACTAACCTGGTGGTGGGGGCAGCTTGAGCAAAGTCTCTTGAATCTCTCCCAGTATTCATGAAGGGCCTCTCCTTGTGATTGCCTAATTCCACATATTTCTTTCCTAATTGATACAGTTCGGGAGGAAGGGAAGAACTTCTATAGAAAAAGTATTTTTAGGTTATTCCAGCCCCCAATTGTGGAAGGCAAATAGTATAGCCAATCTTTGGCTACACCATCAAGGGAGAAAGGGAAGGCCCTAAACTTAATGAGGTCCTCAGACACATTTTGTGGTTTCATGGTGGAGCACACTATGTGAAACTCCATTAGATGTTTGTGAGGGTCCTCACCGGGAAGACCATGGAATTTTTGAAGAAGGTGGATGAGACCTGATCTAAGATCAATGTTGGATGCTTCCTCGGGATATTGGATGTACGCAGGTTGGTACTCCACATCAGGGGTAGTAAGTTCTTTTAAAGTCTGATTATTTGCATCCATGTTTTCTTGGGTTTGATTGGGTTCAATTTTGGGTTGGTTTAGAACCACTTTAGGTTCTAAATTAGGTTCCACAATGTTACTTGATTGAACTTATCTAGATTCCTTGATTTTTGTGTGAAGTGACTTTTTGATTTCAGGATCAAATTCAAGTAGTGTTCCTTTACCAGATCTTGTCATGCAACCATGATGTCCAGTTTGATTGATTGATTGTTTTTTTTAAGTTTTTTTTATTTATTTGAGATGGAAAGAAAAAAAAACTTAAGAAGGGTTAAATAAGAATAGAATGTTATATTATAGAATTAGAGAGGTAGATGGAGAAGAGATAGAGAGAGAGAGAGAGAAAGAACACACCAAAAACAACAAAAAAAATAAAGACAAAACCCAAAACAAAAACAATAAAATGGGGGTGGGGTTTTTAAAGGAGTACTAATTAAGAAGTAAAATAACTAAATAAAAGTAAATAAAGAAAAATAATGATCTTGGATCCCCGAAAACGGCGCCAAAATTTGATCGCGTTGTCGAGCGCGTCAAATTAGTTGTTTAATTTTGACTAGAATTTCTGCAGTATAGCAGCAACCCTAGGTCATCTCTTGACGGAGCCTTAGATCATTAATTTAAAAAGAGGTTTTTGATTATGAGATTATAAGGTGAATTAGGTTTTGTAAAACTTGGGGGTTTTATAATTAATTATGAAAATAGAAAATGAAAGCGATAAAACAAAATAGAAATAAACAAGATTGATTAAACGTGATCAACTCGGGGAAGTCTCGTGATGCTCATCCTTCATCGCTTCAAGGGATGGGGTTTTGATATTTTAATCCCTAGTTTGTAACACCTAGAACCATAATGTTACTGAGTGTGTACTAGGATACCTCCTAGGGTTCAGTCGAAAACACATAATGATTCACCGGACACCACCGATGATTGGGTGATTTGTGTTCGACATCATAACCGAAACTCACCAAGGAAACACCTGAAGAATTCGATGTGATCTCTAGGTTTGCATGTTATTTCATTGTGATACCATGGAATAAATGTACATGGCCTTGACAGTGCTTGTGTGAGTTCAATTGACCAATATAAACCACACAAACACCGCAATTGAAAGGGGGAAAGAAAGTGGTGAATGGTGTGTGAAACATCACATGAATGGGTACCCCCAAACATGATCATATGAGTTGAGCATGACATACCAGTACATAACTCAATAAAATAAGAATATAGGATGATGAAAAACAACACAAAAACCTGGAATTTAAAAGATCATTCAAATATTACAAACATGAAGCTCGGGATGTACATCACGTTCCTCCCCGGGTGATCACAAGGGGTTTAGAAACCCATGGGAGAGGAGGAAGAGAAAGATGTTGGGGTAGAACTTCCCATAGCCTCCAGAACAGATAGGGATGTTGAGAAGACTATTTGGTGACTCCAAAATGGCAGCACCTTGCCTCTTGGCCGAACTTACAAATGGGGAGCCCAAGGTGCCATTTTATAGGAAAAATGGAAGGTGGTTTTAGGCACACAGATTTCTTCAATCCAATTGTACCACATGTTTCGGCCTTCATACAGTCTTATCTTTATTTGGAGAAAATAGAAAAGTTGTATCCCTACCTCTTGACTATCTACACCGAACGTTTTGTACCCTTTAGACAACTACAGCTCAAGATATTGATAAAATACATAACAACGCATTTGATTTGGTCCAAATTCGGTGTCTTGGACAGATCAGTTATAATGGGCCCCATAGAAGCCGAATCAGCATTGGGTTCCTTAATATAAAATGTATCCTATAAAATTTTGGAGAGGCCCACACAATATCAGCCCATTTGGATGCACGGATTTAGTGTACTATACAAAATAGTGGACAGATGTCCATGGATCCATGCAAATTTGGCCCATTTTTCTTCCACTTCATCAAAGGCCCTCCAAATCACCTCCACCTACATTGAAACAATAAAAACAAGTAACATTTCCCATTATAATATTGATTAAAATTAATTTATTTATTCAAACATGAAGTGAAATTTATTATTATATTTGGAATATTCATTACAAAACTAGTTTAAAACTGCGGTGTAAGGGTGGAATAAAACAGTGAATCGTGGTACGATCACCTTTCCCAAGTGTGTTGGCAAGGTCAAAGTCAAAGGATTGTAGGTACTCAACCCAAATTTACTTCCTGAAATTCAGATCATTATAATTAAAGATATACTTGAGACTTTTGTGGTTAGTGTATACCACAAAATGATCTCCCAAAAGATAATGTCTCCAACAACGTAAAGCATGCACAACTATAGATAACTTGAGATCGTGTGTTGATAATTCATTTCATGTGGCCTCAACTACCGAGACCTATATGCAATGACTACTTTCCCCTGTATAAGCATTTCTCCTAGCCCAATACCTGATGCATCACAGTAAATGGTGTAAATTTTTCCTGGCTCCAGAAAAATTAGTATCGGTGCTGAAGTCAATCTCCCTTTTAGGTCTTGAAAATTTGAATTGCAAGAATCTATCCACAAGTACTTTTCACCCTTCTTATTTAGTCCCATTAGTGGTGCTTCTAATCATGAAAACTCCTGAATAAAGTGCATGTAGTAACCAGATAACCCCAGAAAACTTCACACCTCAAATGCGTCCTTCGGATGCTCCCAAGAAACTACCTCTCTCACTTACTCTAGGTCTAATGATACTTTTGTCTCTAAGATAACATGACCCAAGAAGTGAATCTATTCCATCAAAAAGTGGCATTTTGAGAGATTATAATACAACTGATTCTCTCTCAGTGTAATCAAAACGATCTCAAGATGGATGGCATGGTCGTGTCGAGTGTGAGAGTACACCAAGATATCATCCATAAAGATGAACAAAAAAGAATCCATGTAAGGATGGAACACTCGGTTCATTAGTGTCATAAAAATTTCCAGTGCGTTCGTGAGACAGAACAACATAACCAAATACTCGTATAGACCATACCTACTTCGAAAGGCTATAAGAGGTATATCTGATGGTTTAATGCCAAACTAATGATAACCATATCTCAAGTCAATCTTTGAGAACACCCAAGATCCTCGAAGATGATCAAATAGGTCATCAATCCTCAGCAAGGGATATTGGTTCTTGACCATAAACTAGTTCATTTGTCGATAATCCACACAAAGTCTAAGGGTACCATCCTCCTTCTTTATAAAAAGGACAGTTGAACCCCAAGGAGAAGTACTAGGTCAGATGAAACCCTTTTCCTAAAACTCCTATAATGGTTTCTTGAGCTCTTGTAACTCTAGTGTAGACATCCTATAAGGAGGAATGGACACCAGTGCCACTCCTAGCACAAGCTAAATAGATTAATATACCTCTCAATTCTGAGTTAAACATAAAAATTCAACTCGAAAGACATCTATAAAACGATTCACCACTGGAGGAAAGTCCATCTATGAAGTCCCCTGGTCATACAAATACAAACTAGCAATATGTGATGTGATTCCTCCCAACCCATGATGCTCGGGTCTAGCTCTACTCGCCTGGACATCCCATTGTTCCTTGTATAGAAAAGACCTACTCTTTGGTGACATGAAACTCACCCTATGGAGATAGTATTCAACAAAGGTCTGAAAGGAGACTAACCAGTACATTATGAGAATGACATTGAAGCCTATCATCTCTAAGACATAGAGGTCCCATAAGAAGTGACACCCACCAACCTCAAGAGGGAACTCCTTACAATGACGTACACTATCCATCCTAATCCCCAACACCACAACCCTGTGACCTTGCCTAACTAACTTGAGCTGATCCACCCAGCTTTCAATGAAATACTGACATCTGGCTACCCCAACCACAACCACCTCCTCATCCTGAACGGCATGATGAACTTTAGTTCCCTGACTGAGGAGAAACTGGTAGTCCTGCTTCTGAATGTGGAGTCATAACAGAACCCCTATCACCCGCTGCTAGTGAGAAAAACTAGCAAAAACACTGAAGATGACTCATCTTTCCACAAGATCGATACTCTAATGGTTCCTTCAGGCAATGTGGTATTGTATGCCCACTCTTCACACACTGGTAGCATACCACCTAAATATCTAAAAAAAACATCATGTAAAAGCTCCTTGTAGTGCTTCCTTCTATTTATTGAAGGATTACCAGCCCTGGATGCTGAACATCCCTATCTTGTTGCTCCCAACTCCATCAGATTGCACTCAGTAATCAGTTATTAGTTCACTATAGTTGTTACTGAAGTCATCATAAAAACATTCAACTAGGATCAAAATTCATACCCATGACTATCCTCAAATCTCCTAGCCAAAGATAACTCGTCACCTCCTAGAACATGTGCAAAGTGTTGTAGCTCTGTAAAACGAGAAGAATAATCCATCACTAAAAGAACGCCTTGAACCAAGTGTATGATCTCTTGGGATCGATCAGCCCTCAACGTCTCGGGGTAGAAATAGTCATATAAGTTCCTCTAAAACTCTTCCCAATCCATATTCTGATGAATCCACACCTATAAGATAACATCCCACCATCTCTTGGAAGAATCATGTAGAATTTACATTGCGATATTCACCCTCCTCTCGGAGGCGTCTCTAGATGATCAAAGATAGCAAACATGGCCTCCAACCATGACTCTTCAGCCTGTGGTCCTCCATCCCCTAAAGAATTGGGAGGATGATACTGCTAGAATACCCTTGTCAAATCCTCTATAGATGGGGAAAGATTCAGTGCTCCCTAGAAATTCTGTAACATCCTCAAAAATCCTTAAGGGAACTGTGCATCATCACCTGTGTCCGATATAATAGTCGGTGCCAAGACGGGCACGATAGGAGGATCTACTGGTAGTCCCTAATATACAATTTCTAGTATCCAATCGTTTCCCTATATATGGCATAAAACTGGAGGAAATATTTGTGGAATGACTCTGCAAGGTCAAGCGCACACCTCAGTTCAATATTATCAAGTAAAACAACTTATAAGTGCAAGAAAAGAATAAGATAAGAAACATTCAAGTTTTAAAAAACAGGATTACACGGCATGTATAACCCCTTCATGACGTGTTCCCTTAAGATTTTAACACAGAGTGTACCTCTGCCAAACCTAGTCATGTAACACCCTTACACACAACATGTTCCTCATGAGACACGACATGTACTTGAATATTTATTCCTGCTCAAGTACTTCTACATGGCTAGAACTACACGGTTCTCTCCCAGGTAACACTACACGGTTATCTCATTGGTAAAACTACACGATGTGTTCAACCTACACACAATGTGTACCACTTAAGTCCCATCCACCCATCTCATTAGTCACACGGTCAGTTACACGGTCGACTCTACACAACATGCATAAACGAGACATGGTGTGTAAAACCTAAGTTTCATCCACCCATGTCATTGGTCACAGGGCCAGATGCAAGGTTCTTTATAACATGGCATGTACAATATATACACGGTGTGTTCTACTGAAGGTTTTCCAACCCCGTGTCTCTGCTCACATAGTCATTCACATGTTCAAGCACTAAACAATGTATACTCCCAGTACACAACGTGTACTTAAGAAAAGTTGTTTCTTCTAGAACAGAAGAACACATGGCATGTGTTCATAACATCACAAGCTGTATTGTCTGGGTTTCTGTATATTAGGCCTCTAAAACTTCTACAAAACCCTTAAAAACTTAAAATTTTGACCAAGGAATGAAAAATTCCAACCAGTGAGAGCCCATACTCCCACGAATTGAATTTTAGCATCCTTATTCATATCATAGTTTGACAAAATTCAATTAAAGTTCAAAGATGACCCACCAAATTCTTATCCAAGAGGGACCATAACCTCAGGGACCAAAGTTTGTTATCCATCCAAATGAAACATTAAAATTCTTATTACCTATCAAAATAGCAGGTAATGTATCACAACATCTATCACAACAACATGCATAACTAGCACAACATGTATCCCATCATCATTCAATCAGTAATGCAACCTAAATGGCATGACAGGAATGTATGAAATGTGATCTCTATCAAGTTCCTATATGATGCATGATATGGAATACCCTCATCACATTAGGTTTCAATAGAAATATAACCATAATGATATCAACGATAACAACACAAAACAATTAAATCACCCAATGGTGAAATCAAATCAATGGTAACAATTACAAAACCAGCAAAATTACAATATTTGAGGTAACTTGGATTTTACATGTACATAGTTTAGCTACTCCCATGAAAAAATTATTACCAAATACTTATTCATTATTATACCTATCTATATACTTCAAAAAGTAAGACAAAGTAGAAAATAAACTTCTTTGATACCACTTTGTAACGTCCCAGTTTTGGGAGCTGCCTAAAGGTGCCTTGAACCCGGTTAGTCACATGACCTCAAGCACATTTCCCCAAATGCGAGAGGCTACTGACTAGAAGCGAGGTACATAGTGTGATAATGAGGAAACTATTCCCTCATTGGCAGAATATACATAGTGTAATAAAAAATAATAGACAAAAGAGAAAGCATTAATACCATACAACAAAAGTAAACAACAGAATACTGATAGTAATAAAAAAACTACAATATATATATATATATCTATATATATAATAAATGATGCATGTAACTTGTATCTAGGAAAGTATCTAAACAAGTCACAATGCTAGAAATACAATACTAGAACCAAATTATAGAAAAGAAATAAACTCCAACAGCATCGCAAGCCTCAGCTTGGTCCCATTCTCTCCAGCTCCAACAACAATCATGTACCAGATGAAGAAGGGTGCTTACCCTTATCTATACTTGCAACCATATAATCTGTTTGGGTCCAAAAGCATAACCCAAATAGGGTGTGAGATGAATCCCAGTAGGAAACCACCAAATTATTTGTGCCTAAATGTTAGTGAATATATATATAGCAGATAATAAGAAGAAATGAAGCAATAAACTAGGAAGTACTCAAAATTAAACAAGCCTAAAGTTTTCAATTACATTCATTTACATTCATTAAATATTCAATCTATTGAATAAAAAAATCTCACAATCTAGAATAAGATCTGTATCCCCTGTGTAATAGAAAAACATATGCCTCAAAAGACCATCTAACAAACAAGTAAGACCGAGTACAAGTTTGTGATTTAGGTTGGCAGGCTCGTCGCATTCATTAAACATTCAAAAGAAACCCTCTGGTAAAGTTCTCGTAGTTTAACCCCTCAGGTTTAACATATCATCAATTTAATAAATAATTAACCTCTAGGAAAGATCACATAGTTGAACCCCTTTGGTCCCACATAACACTAATCATTTAAAAATGACCACCTGGGTAGCTCTCACAGTAAATACCCTCATGGTTTGCATAGAAACAATAAAATATAATGACCTCCTGGAATCTCTCGTAGTCAATGCCTTATGGCCCAACATTTATTTAATAACAAACCTATGGGTATCTCTCATGGTCTAAACCCTATGGTGTATGACCACCCACAACTCTCATAGTCAATACCTCTGGGTTAACATAACAACAATTATACATAAATGACCTTACCTTGAGAAGCTTTTACAATCAATTATCCTTGGACATACTTTCACAATGTGAAACACATGAATCTCATATAAATTGTAACTCTATCATAACAACATGAGGCATGGAAAACAAAGCATGCCTAATAGGAATTCTAGACCAAATGACCATAATCAATAAATCATGGGAAACACACCCATAATCAAGGTATTAAACATTATGCCTAAGAAATAACCCTTTATCAATCAAACAAACCACATAAGGTATTAAAAAGGGTTAAATTCCAAAACATGCATTACCCCAAACATGGGTATTCGACACTTTAAGCATATATAATCCAAATAAAATCAAATAAAGGCACAAACCAACTACCTAGATATTGTACGACAAACACTCTTGAACGGTGTCCCTTGAATAGGCCTAGAATGACGTATATCAATAAAAAGTTTAAAATAGGTCAACCTTAGATAACTCAAGAGAGAGGAGAAATCCAGAAGAAAGGATCTAGGGGAAGAGAAAACTCACCAGTGGGAATCCAACACACCCAGTGGTGTCTCAATAGAATCTTGGATGGAGGAGCTAGATGATATCTAAGTTCCTCAACCATTTTTCACTCTTCTATATGAACCGAGGGACGATCAAAGTATTTCTAGAGATGAGACACAACCCCATTCCAATTAATCAACTAAAAAGAAAACTAAATAGCGTGTTCATTTAATGTACACGCTATGTACTAGCCTCAACTGGCCCCCACTTTAGGTGGTCTTCTAAGTCACCCACATGGCCATGTACTTAGCTATTACATGGCCAGTACACAGCAGTTCGCAGTACTCGGGTACATGGCGTGTACTCATAAGTACATGGCGTGTACTTAGGAAAGTCACATTTCCCATTTTTTCTCAAAAACAACCCAAAATCAAGATCCATACCTAAAATGAAGATACAGGTTCTTACAAAAAGGATTAATAAAACATCCTCTTGAAAATAAGGAAAAGAGAATATAATGGTCATCTAGAATAACATATAACTAGGTTTCCAAATTAGATAACATTTTTGGGAAGTGAAAATATAGGCATATATGAAAAATTTATGTACATATAATGATGGAGAGAGATAAAGAACATTGATCACTGGAAATTGAATGATTAATAAAATGTTAATGATCACAAAACTATAAACTAAAGTGGTATGTAAAATTACATCAATTCATAAAAAATAAAGGTAATAGGATAACATTTTTTTTCAAGATCATTTTTTTAAGTTTAGGAATTAATTTACCATCTATACTAATAACATAAGGAAATATACTTACTTGAAATGTTTAATTTAATCATTTAAATAATTTCCACCCCAATATCATCTTTTTCCCAAACCAATGAGTGTTTAAGATAAAATTTTCATGCATAAAGATCTAAATTCAAATTCTAATGGATCACATAATCCTAAATATTTTTAAAAAATATTCCTCTATTTTGATATTAAAAAAATGGTTAACATAAGGTAAGATATTTATGAATATTAATAAACCTTTATATGAAGAGATATAATATTAATATCCTAATCCTCAACAGTATAACCTAATATTTAACTTAAATCATTTTATAGATAAATAACCTTAAAATTATTCAAAAAATATTTGAAACCAAGTTTAAAATCCAAAAGAAAATTATAAGGATTTAATTACATATTCTTCTAATATTAAATAAAAATTTATATCTAATCAAGATTAGTCGCTCATAAATTCATAAAACCAAAAATTTATATTCCCCAATCACATAATCTCAAAGGTATTATAATCATTTCCATAAATAACCTAAATTTTTATAAAGTCACATTAAAATAATATATTCTTCTAAAAGACAATTCAACCTTTATTACTCAAATAAAATTCAATATTATATAATAGTATTCTATTTACCTTAATCATATAATTCCCCCCATAAATATAGCGATCTTGTTTTTAAGTAACACTAATCAACTAATACCCAAATGAATTTTAATTTCCATGTCAATCTATATGATAAAAAATATGTTCCAAAATTGTAATAAACCATAATTACCTCAACATAAATGATCATATAAAACATAAAGGTTATCCATACACTTAAACTTATTACCATAAAATAAAAATCATTATTCCTAAAATAAACCTTTCACTAAAACACTTACCCAAACTAAGGGTTTTATTTCCATAAATTTCCTTCACAATATTCATAATAATCTTAATCTCCCATAACAAAAAACACCAATAGAGGTATCTATTAATTTAAACTTATTATCATCCTTAGATTTATCTACTCATTACACTTTAGGTTTATCCTATATCACTATGGTATATCATAGGTTTCTATAGGTTCTATCCCTTTAATTTATCATAATAATTTATAAAGAAAATGTGAATTAAGACAAGTATATTTACCAAGAATGTAAAACCAAATGCACAGTAAGGAAAAAATTACCATTCACAATAATTATGATTGAAATATAACTCTTTTAAGGTTGTTACCCCTAAATTCATATATTACCAAACCACATTGACTTGTAGGATCCAAAAATAGATGTATTTCTAGGAAACCACATAATCTCTACCTTACCAAAAAATTATGGTATTATCCAATAATTATAAATATCATTAGAGTTTTTTATAGGGTTATATTCAATAATAAATGCATTTCTAAATCTAGTTCCCAATTTTTCTACTAAAACTCCTTTGATACCAACTATAATGTCATCTACCCTAGTATCCATGAGACTATGGTTGCATTATTACATTGGTACTTGATACAAGTGATCTCATCATAGAAATCCAAATAGATTAGTAGCCTTGGTAAATTAGATATATACTTAAATATCAAATATATTGGAAAACATAAAATCTAAAAATTTATTTTATTTTATAACATCATTATTATATCAATAATATCCTTAAATATCAATCATAGTACCCTTCTTGTAATTCTGGGAAAAGGGAAAAAATAAATGGGAGCTCAAATACTCAGTAAAGGATACACATAATGGAATCTGTACTGAGTAAATAAGGTATAATCAATATGGAAATATAAATAACTGGAAATAAACTCCATTTAATCAATAAATATAGAATTATAAATAATATGAAAAGAATAAATGATGACAAAATAATTCCATATAAATAATCGCGTGTTCTTGAAACTCTAATATGGATATCATAACTACTCAAATAATCACATGGACATCAATAACTGACTTTATAATGTTGGAATGCATAATAGAATACATATAATACTTACCATCAATGATTTATTCCAAGACATCTAAAAATATCACTAAATCCTTAAGCTAATATATCTACATAAATGGGTAAAAACTCAACCAAATACTTAATCTATTTCATCTCACAAGGCATACAGATTCTTCAAGGGGATATAACAGGATCCACCCATCAACTACTAAGTCTAATGAATTAATCATATGGTATGGGTTAATATAAATTAAATATATAATAATCATAAATATTTATATTGGAAAAAATGGCATATGAAAAGTTAATATTTCTATGATCTAACTGATTATAATCCATCCAGAGAAAGAATAAGAATGGTATCATTAAAAAAATCCCAATGGAGTATAATTAAAATAAATGGATATAATTATTGATGAATAAAATAATATATAAATATCATTAAAAAAATTCTTGAGGAAAATACACTTTCCACTTTGAAAATAAATCTTAAAAGCAAATTTTTTCTAAAATAGAAGGAAAATAAATTTCTTTCAAAATAACCATGGAAACATGTAATGTAATATGAAAATAATTGAAAGTTCATGATGGTGGGAAATTCCATTCCTTATTAGTAAGTTAAAACAAATATTCCTTTCATATTTTTGGTAAAAATTCAATAATTTCCTTGTTCAGAAAATGAAAAGATGATTCCATTTTTTAAATGTTAATCAAGGATAAAATATTCTTTAATAAATCATTAGAGAATATTAATTTTTTTAATTTTTTTAAGTAAACCTTGGACATGTAAGAAAAATATTCTTGAATAAATAGAAAAAAATATGATTTTCCTTAGAAACATTATTTCAATATCTGTAGTACTTAACAGAGGAAAATGAGAGGAAAACTTATAATTTTCAAAAATAACCATAGGAGAATAAAATATATTGGGATGAAGATATAAATATATTATATTTTTTCTAGTGGAGACTTAAACATAAAAATATTAAATAATGATGAGATTGTGAGATAAACCTTTACCGCTTTGGTAACTTTTGAATCATAATCCTCCTAAAGAAAAAACTTAAAATTAATCATTAAATACCATGAATGTAAATTTAATCCTAATATATCATATATATGGGTTATTATATAAAACACATGTCTGAAATAAGTGGTTAATATTGCATATGTATTATAGTAGCAAAAGTGAGAAGATAAATCCCATACAAATATCATATCATTAATGTGAGAATTTAATGAATGAATTGATTATGTGTAAATTTTTTAAATCCACATAAAAAAGTGTAAATAAAATATAAAATAATTATAAATTATTACAAATATAATAATAGTATATAAATGGAAATTAATAAGTAGTATAACTCAATGAAAATAAACTGAGTTATAGAATATCTTAAAACTTAGTAACTTTCAAATTAAATGCCATTGGATGAATTAAAATTAATTATAACTTAAAATATAATTAATTATTAAGGATTAATGATATAATAATAAAATTGGTAGTATATACACTACATAAACGAAATTAGGCATATACCATTAAAATATGCCTCAATGAAGGGAAATTGAGACAAAAGCCCTTACCTTAGTTCTAACTTCCTCAGTACACATTTGAAGTTCATTTATAATAAAATATATCTAGTATACATATATTATAGAACCATAATAATATATATTATACCATTTATTATTTACTTGTACCCTTTTATCAATAATTTATTAATAATTATTTATAAAATCATTGTTCTGGGTGATAACTACTTCGTTAATCATATATGTTTTAGTTTAGTAACTTTGATCCATATACTTTAATTATGATTCAGTCATCTCTAGAATATTAATAACGATATATTATCATATATATTAATTTAATATATCATATATATTTATATTCTTCCAAAAAAATTATAGATAAAAAATTAATTACATCATTCATGGAGAAGATATGTCACACGTATGCATTAACACGGTTTTTACTTTTTGACTCGTGGAACAAAATAAAGGTAAATAATAATTCACCTTTAAATGGTATTTTTTTATAATATATATCATATATATTCATTATATTCATACTTATTACCATCTATTTAAATATGAAATGAAATAAAATCGCATCACTTCATGGAGGTGGTAGTCCACACGTACACACGAACAACGTTATCATTTTCCAAAGCATTAGAAGTTAAGAATGTACATAAGATATTATAATTAATTAAGAATAATTATGTTATAAAAATAATATATAATCATTAAAAAATAATAAAAATTCTCCCTGAAATATGGTGGTGGAAAATTAATTGTATCACTATATAGTGACGGTTAACCGTACATACTCACAAATAATATTTTCACTTCCCATTTGATGAAAAAGAGGGTGGATAATGGTTGTTTCATAATAATAATAATAATAATATTTATTTATATTTATGTTAATGAAGTTATTATTTTATTATATATACCTTTAATTTATAATAGGTTTAAGATGAAATAAATTAAAAGCAGTCGTGTAAGACGATTACCTCTTCTTTAGGATATTTTCTTTAAATCCTTTTTTAAGGAACCTATGGTATGTATTTCAGAAACAAAAACACCTCCAAAAACTATATAAGTATTTTTATAAGATAATTGTTCATTTATTCTTTGATTTAGTTTTCTCAACGTGGTGTAATAAATACAAAATAGGGGTGACTTTTAATAAGTGATTGGAGGGGCACTTTGGGAATTTCTTGTAAGATTAAAATATAATAAAGTCATTCTTAAGACAAATGATTCAAAATGTATAGTTATTAAGATATAATGTATTATATGGTTAAAATATAATAAAACCATATTTTTTATAGGTTTATGTGGTTTTGTAAATGTTATCTTTTGGTTTAATACCTTAGTTAACTTATTTTATCCTTAACTGCATTAACAATGTTTTCTCTCTTAATGGGATATAATTTTACTTATAAGGTAAAAATTGGACCTTAAATGGAAATGGGATTAAATTTTAGACCATATATTATCCTTATTTTTATATTTTAATATTTTTAATATTTTTAAATAATTTAATAAAATATTATTTTCATAAAATATCATTAATGTCAATTTTGACACTATTCATTTAATTTGAATTTAAAGACATCATAAAAAAGATAAAATTAAAATATAATATTTCAATAAAATAATAATATGTTATAATCCTCTATAAATTCCATCGAATACTAGAAATCACTCAAATTATATTACTTGTAATTTGTTTAAAATCATAAATATTAATTTTCATTTAATTGAATAAATATTGGGTAGAATTTGTATAAGCATTTATGGTAATTATATAATAAATAAAAATTTAAATTAAATTACCATCATAAAAATAAATAGACTGAGTTCAAAATAGACTTTTATATTTATCAAAATTGTATATTTACAAACATCTACGTCATGAAAAATTATTTAATATGTTATTTCGGATTTTTCAGCCTTGCGCATGCATTGCATAAGAAAAAGATAAGTAACTTTTTATAAGTTAAATTTTTTTATCTATCAATAAAAATAATCAATAATACTTTATATTTAATAAAAAAGTCTATAAAATACTTCCACCCTCTAAAATATTTTCTTTAAGATAAAAAATTTGACTTTTCATGTGATGTGCAAGCACTGTGTTGACACTAAAAATGTTTTTCATTTTTATCATGGAATAAATTTGAATTTTTAAATTTTGAATTAATTTTTTATAAAAATTTTAATATATTTTATTCAAGTGTCTTTTCATAATTTAAAAAATTGTAACATCATATTTATGTCACGGAGATATCATAAAAGATATCGTATTTCATAAAAAACAATTTTTTTAACTATTCAAAAAATTTACTTCTTCATAAAAAATATCAAAAATTAATACTAGGATAAATTTTAATTTCAAAATAAAAAATTTAATTCCATTTCATCAAGAAAAACAATTTTTAGAAAAGAAATTGTTTCTAAATCAAAAAATAAACTTATAAAAAAATTAAATATAATATTGATTCATATGTAAGTAATTATGTTATTTCCAACTAAAGGAGACCTATGTTAATTTAATACCATATTCAAATAATAATAGGATATTTAAATTAAAATATAAGTGATTTTTACAAAAAAAATCAAAAAATGGTATTTTCACTATTCACTAAAAAATTAATCTTTTCATAAAAATTCCAAAATTTCATATTCAGATAATTTTGATATGATGATTACAAGAATGATATATATTTTTATAAATAAAAAATTCTAAAAGTATAATAAATTAATTATATTATCTGTATAAAAAATAAATAAAAACAATTTTTGAAGAAAATGTATTTTTGATTAATAAAATTACCTTTTTAAAAATTGAGTGCTTATTTACAAAGCATTAATCAATAAATTAGTATTGAGTAGTACCATTTTACATATATTTCATAATGTGGTTAATCTTATTCATACATTCCTATGTAATGGATTTTTTATAACTATTATATTTTATGGTTCGTTTAATCTTGGTGTTCTGTGTTCTGTACACAAGAGTTTTTTTAAAATAATGGGGTGTTACATGAAACATAGGAAATAAAGTGTATAAATCATAAAAATAAGATTTATTAACTTTGTGAGACTGGATACCCACTAACCCATTCACTCATAAAATTCTAAATAGATCTAAATTCCATTACACTCACCCTTTTCAAACATATCTACTTTATAATCGGTTCACATCAAATTTGTATATCATGAGATATAATCCTTTACCCAATTCATTGGAGGGATATATTGGTCCAAAATATCTCATAATCTATACATTTTTATGCCACTTGGTAAAAATAATCATCACATCATAAAATAACCTATAGAAAGGGAAAAATTGGTTTCATGACATTTCCAAATCATCATATAAATAACCCAAGGAAATAAAATTGGTTTTATAGAACATCCAAAATTTAAATCATTCAATTTTAATAAGTAACCCATAGAAACAAAATGGATTTCATAAAACATCCAAAAATTGGAAAATAACATCATGAGCTAAATCATTTGATACCAAAAACTTAAACACTCAAAATAATCACATAATAAAATAATAATATATGGTGAAAAATGAAAAATAACGCCATTAGAGATAGATCCTTTGAATATAATGAAAAAATGTGTAAAGACCTGTAAATTTCAGAGAAATTTTTTTTCTTAAATAATTTGGAATTTTATGAGTCTGTGGCTTCTGACAACACTTGATTCCAAGGCCTGGTGTGCCCAGAATCAATTTCTGAAGTTCACCTTGGGTACGTTCAGTAAACGTACGAACAGGTTTTTCTATCTTTTGAACCTGTGATTGGAATTGAAATCTGAGGGCACCGATGAACTCACAGTGCCTGTATTTTCTTAAGGAGACCTTTACAACAGTTATGTTTGATGCAGGTTGAAAGTTAATATTTGGGGTTGAATCTTAAACTAAATAAATTGTGTGGTACACAATTTTATTTTATGAGTTGGTTATTTCATCCCAAGTGTGGATATTTGTGAGGTGGGGGACCACACGAGCCCCATCCTTCATCTCCCCATAACTCCCCTAAACTCCCCATTAATACCCTTATTTATTACTTTGACAAATCCACATATTCATTATGGTGGAGCCTTCCTACCTCCCTCATCCCATTAAATGTGCCAACCTATCAATTTAATATCAGCGTTAAATTAATTAGCACCGCTTTGGAATTAATACGAATTGCATGACAATTCTAATAATTGGGAGCCTCTTATTTCTTTTTATTGGAAAATATCTTTTGGGAAAAGACTCTGGGGAATTAAAGGAGAGGGTATCCTTTATCGACGAAGAACACCGTTCTTCAACGAAAGAACACCCCCTATGAAGAACGTGAAGAACTTCTTCCAACGACGCATATTCCTCGGATGCACCTCGATGTCAAGGAGCCTACGTCGCCTAAAACAACAAACCTTACTCCATCGTTGATGGAATGACACCGTTCTTCCGTGACGCTCATCTACCGCGATGCTCGTCTTCTACGGATCGACGACGTACGACAACAACTTCGAGGTAGGGGGACTTTTTTTGTAATCTCCACATATGTTTTTTATACTCTTCAACATGGTGTTTAATTGTTGGGTGATGTTTTTAACCACTAATGTGGTGGGTACGGATTAACGAACAGGTCCAGACCCACTGCTATTTTTTTCTAGATGCGCGGGGTGTTTGGCGACGACGAAACAGGACCGTAACGGCGATTTGGGGCCTTCGCAGTGGAGTACGGATCCCGATATGATCGCAGGTGCAAATAGAAGCAAAAATGGACCATCGAATGACTCTGGTGGCCCGCGGAAGACCGTGGCGGCGCGGCGGCACCAGCGGCCGGCCCCGGCCGACCGCCTAGAGGCGGTGGGACCCCGGCGCGCCGCCGACAGGGGCCTGCCCCGGTAACTACCATGGTAGTGAGTAGCGGATCCTGCGGATGTGTGGGATTCGGGGATACCAGCATCGCCATCCTGGCGCTGCGTCCGCGGAATCGGGGGTCGTGCCCCCCCCCCGCTCGGCCAGCTGGCCGAGCCAGCACACCCCACCGGCCGAGCTGGGGTGGGTCACGCGGACTGGGCCGTGCCCAGCTGGGCCAGGCCGTGCCTAGCCGGGCTAGGCCGCGCCTTACCGGGCCGGACCCGAACCCAGTTTGGGTCGACCCAGGGTGGGTGGGCCGGGTCGGACCGGGCCCAGACCACCCACTTCGGACCGTTTTTTAGTCTTTTTCCCTTAACTTGATCTACGGACCTCCGATAGATGCACCGTCATTTGCATATGAATCATTGGATCGAGATGGTCATTTCAGTATATAACACTTGAGGTTTCAGAAAAGTTTGTGTATGTTCAGGTTGGTTCGAACCCGAAACCAACCGGGCCCTTGGAGCGGAAACGCTTATAACTTAAGGAACGGGTATCCGATTGACATGCCGTCAACTAAGTTGAATTAATTTTGATGGGAAGATTATTTTGGAATACTCCACTTGAGGTTTGTACGTAGCTGGAGTATGGTCGGGTTGGTTTTTTCTTAAAAACCAACCGGGCCCCTGGAACAGAAAATCCAATAACCCTCAGACCGGGCGTCCGATTGACGCACCGTCTGTCGCGTTGGGTTTCTTTTGATGAGACAGAACTTAGGGATACATCAAATCTGGACTTATAGACAGTTGATGTATCGAACCCCCTTGGCTCAAGGAGTGGATCCTCCCAGAATCGAGCATGTTGTGTGCGGGAACCCTAGAGCAGGCTGCCACTACGACGGCTACCGTGCTGGGATCCTCCGTGGGTTCGACGACAATGACGATTGTACTTGGATCATCCATGGGTTCGGCAGTGAGGAGGACTGTACTTGGATCCTCCATGGGTTCGGAAATGAGGATGACTGTACTTGGATCCTCCATGGGTTCGACAGCGAGGATGACTGTTCTTGGATCCTATGTGGGTCCGACAGCGATGGTTACTGTACTTGGATCCTCTGTGGGTTTGGCGGTGACGTCTTCTGTACTTGGATCCTACGTGGTTTTGGCAGAGGATATGATTTAGAGGCTACATCTAATCATCTCCACCCCTCCTCATTAGTAGTATACTTGTGTGAGCTGAGTCTTGACTTTCAATCATTATCTTTGATGTGATTGACTATCTTTCATGTGTGGACTGGGTTGTGCTTGGGCTCGAGAGTTGGAGCCGAATTGAGATTGATAACTTAGGAATATGTATGGGCATATACCTAAGTAGGGTTGGTTGAGTTTTCGGGATTGTTCCTTTCCTTTTTGTTTTACCCTTCGTAGATTCTGGGAGACCTTCGTGGGTCCCAGGGTCCCTACTGAGTATCGTATACTCACCTCTGTATGGGCTATGCCCGCACTACGTTGTGTTGGATGCGGAAAATGGACAACACTGATCGTGGAAGAGTCTTGTGGAGCTGGATGGTACCCAGAGGTGGACCACCTAGTGAGGTGTGCACAGAGCAGACGGACGGACCCGAGGTGCCGAGTAGACCATATGTACCCACCCTTCAGGTGGGATTACCAGAGGACGACTCAGTGGTTGTTGATTTACTTTAATACTGTTGTACTTACCTTTTTAGTTGTACTGTACTTTCAGTTGGGTTTGTATATTGGCCTATTTACTTTTCAGCATTTACTTTTGTACTCAGTTTACTTAGTGCTTGCTTCAGTTGTGTACTCTGTTGTGTTTGTTACTATCATAAAGGCAATGCCTTCCCTTTTTATCAGGATTTACGCCTTTGGTTCTAGTCACCAGCCCCTAGACTATGGAAGGAGGACTTGGTATAGTCATAGCACGAGACCCAAGGATGAGTCATGACAAATTGGTATCAGAGGAGTCGGTTCTACCATAGAACTCAGGACTCCGATAATTGTTTTCCTGTGAAGCAATAATGTTTAGAGTATTGAGTGTGGTTATCAGTCCAGGGAGTCCAGTGTTGGTGCGGTGGCCGACATATCCATACACCAAGACATTGACTTCTGATTCCCGACTCAGTGCACGAAAACATTGATTGCATGTGTGTTTCAGAAGTTTTCTTTGTGATTACTTTGTGTCAGCTCACCAGGTATACTGTATTAACTGTGGCGCCCCTATTACATTTTAGGATGACCCCACGAAGGCAGCCATCCAGGGTTCCTAGTTACGTACGAGATGGTAGCCCACCGAGCGATGAGGCCTTGGTGCAGGGCCCCATTACAGTGGAGGCACTAGCAGTACCGCTACCCACTGAGCCACCGATGCTACCGGCCCCAGCAGCAGAGAGTGCACGCTGCCTGAGTGTGTTGCATGAGTTTCAGCAACAAAGGCCGCCCAGGTTCCATGGAGAGACGGACCCTCAGGAAGCTGAGGATTGGCTAGAGGCTATCGTCAGAGTCTTCAGGTTGGTAGGGACACCAGCTGACCTCATGGTGATCCTTGCCGTGAGTCTACTACATGCAGCAGCAGGTAGATGGTGGAGTTTGATGCTCCAGGTGCATGACGAGGCATCTCTACTTCGAACAGAATTTGAGAGTCTCTTATTCTCGGAGTTCGTTCCAGCCACCCTCTATGCGGGGCGCATCCAGGAATTACTTCATCTGCAGCAGGGCAGTATGACAGTAACTCAGTATTTAGTGAGGTTTACCGACCTATCGCGTTACTCCACGGAGATGGTACGAGACCCATTATTCCAGGACCAGACCTTCGAGCAGGGACTGAGGCATGAGATTAGGACTTCGATGGTCTCCCTCAGCATTCTGATGCAGGAAGGAGTGCTGGAGAGAGCCCTTCTTGTGGAGAGCTTTCTTGTTGAGCAGATTCCAGTAGGGAGACCCACCACAAGGTGACACGTAGTCGAGTCTTCTACAACCGGCAGTAGATAGACGTCGTAGAGGTCCAAGCGGACCAGGCCATCAGGTGGGCGACCCCAGGATTCTGGTTTGGATGTGAGGGGCACACAAAGAAGATCCAGCCATACGAGAGGCAGGCAGTGCTATGCATGCGGCGGGCAAGGCCACATGGCTCGGGACTGCTCGACCCGACATGCAGACGAGAAGCAGACGGTGGAGGGACCTCCCAGGCAAAGGCAGAGGTTCGACCGTGGCAGTCCACAGGGAGCCGGCGGACAGAGGCAGGCCCAGCTCCAGGCAGCGGAGGATTACGACCACGGTGCACCTGATATGATTCGAGGTACTATTTGTTTCTACTCCACCCATGCTGCAGTTCTTATAGACACAGGTGTGGGTCATTCTTTTATTTCCACTACCCTTGTTTGGAGCTCGGAGATTCCGACGGAGCTGTTGGCTCGATCCTTACGGCTAAAGACTCATACGGGAGCAGACTCAATGATTACACATTGTTTCCGGCAGTGTGAGCTTACTCTAGGATGCAAGATCTTCAGCTGGGATCTTCTTGTAGCGGCGTCGAGGTCTTACGACATCATCTTGGGTATGTACTGGTTATCTGCAGTCCATGCCCAGATCGACTGTATTAGGCACAAAGTACGGTGTGTCCGCACAGATGGGACTAGGTTCACCTTCACTGGCGAGAAGGGAGACTTTGCAGCGCAGGATGGACTTACACAGAAGATAGGGTATCCAATCACACATTAGTTGGCTAGTCTCATCCTAGGAGTGGTTGATGTGTGGAGTCTGAGTTTTCCTATTGTGGTGGATCAGTATGTGGACGTTTTTCCAGATGATGTTTCGGGACTACCTCCTCAAAGAGAGGTAGAATTCTACATAGACTTGTACCCCGGGACAACACCGATATCTACTCCAGCATATCAGATGGTTCTCGCCGAGATTCGTGAGCTGTAGGTATAGCTGGAGGACTTTCAAGGGAAAGGATTTATCCGACCCAGTGATTCACCCTGGGTTTCTCCGATTTTTGTTCGCCAAGAAGGCGGATGAGAGCTTGCGACTGTGTGTCAACTGCCATCGCATGAACCAAGTGACCATAAGGAACAAGTACCCACTTTTGAGGATTTACGACCTCTTCGATTAACTAAAGGGAGCACGATGGTTCTCAAAGATAGATCTTTGGTCAGGCTATCACCAGCTCAGAGTTCGAGACGATAATGTGCAGAAGATGGCCTTTAAGTGTCGGTATGGGCACCACGAGTTCTTGGTTATGCCCTTCGGTGTGACCAATTCTATAGCAGTGTTCATGAGTCTCATGAACAGTATATTTCATCCTTACCATGATCGGTTTGTCATAGTCTTCATTGACGACATACTGATTTACTCGGCTACTAAGGAGGAGCACCCCTACCACTTGCGAGTTGTACTAGACACACTCCGAGAGAACTAGCTTTATGGTAATCTCTCGAAGTGCCAATTCTAGATTCGAGAGTTTCAATTCTTGGGACACGTCATCTCAGAGGCGGGAGTTGCAGTGGAACCAGTAAAGATCGAGGCGGTACTTGTGTGGGAGCCACCCAGGAGCGTGATGGAGGTTCAGATTTTCCTAGGTCTAGCTGGGTACTATCAGAGATTTGTGCCAGACTTCTCCAGAGTTGCAGCACTACTTTAATCTTTGATGAAGAAGGGGAACCCTTCATGTGGTCAGATAGATTCCAATAGATCTTCCAAGAGCTGAGGCATATATTGACTAGTGATCCCATCTTGAGGATACCGTAGGAGGGCGTAGGGTACGTAGTTTACTGCGATGCATCAGGGACCAGACTCGGGTGTGTCCTGATGCAGGAGCGAGCAGTGATCACTTACGGTTCACGGCAGTTGAGGCTACACAAGCAGAACTATGCTACCCATGACCTAGAGTTAGTAGCAGTAGTCTTCGCCCTGAAGATGTGGAAACAATATCTGATGGGCGAGCACTTTACAGTCTACTCTGACCACCAGAGTCTCAGGTACATTTTCTCACAGAAGGACCTGAACCTGAGATAGTGGCGATGGATCAAGTTCCTCTAGGACTATGACTTTGAGATAGTCTATACTCCTGGGAAAGGGAACATAGTAGCTGATGCTCTTAGCAGGAGATCGGGCATACAGCTGCTAGGGGAGGTGAAGGAGAAGCTAGCCGCATTACAGATATCCTTCATGGATAGATATGGGGAAACCTTTCTATAGTATCTCACAGTCACTCCTCCACTTCTTTAGTGGGTCATAGAGGCACAACATGGGGACGTTGACTGTAAGACGCGACATGCTCATATTTCCACAGGGCAGGCGCCTGATGGATTTTCTGAAGGAGGAGAGCACAACATCCTCTTCAGGGGATGTACCATGGTGCTAGTTGCACTACAGGAGGAAGTGCTGAGGGAGTTTCACACTTCCCTTTTAGCAGAGCATCTTGGAGTGGAGAAGATGTACCAGGACCTTAGACGATAGCATTGGTGGCCAGGTATGAAGAAGGTTGCAGCAGAGTTCATTTCATGATGCCTCACTTTTCAGTAAGTGAAGGCAGAGAACCAAGTACCAGCAGGCTTGGTACAACCCTTAGAGGTAATGAAGTGGAAGTGGGATTGGATATCCATGGATTTTGTGATGGGGCTTCCACGTACTTCCAGAGGACACGACTCCATCTGGGTGATCGTAGACCGACTCACCAAGTCGACCAACTTCTTTCCGATCAGAGAGCAGGGCTTAGTAGAGATCTTGGGATGCCTATACGTTCAGAAGATCTTATAGCTTCATGGTGTTCCATCATATATCATCTTCAATCGAGATGCTCGCTTTACTTCCTGGCTTTGGAAGGGGTTGCAGGAGGCTTTGGGGATGTAGCTACGCCTGAGCACCGCCTATCATCCTCAGACGGATGGCCGGATGAAGAGGACCATTTAGACTCTCGAGGACATGCTCCGTGCATGTGTCCTTGACTTTGGTCGCAGCTGGGAGGATCACCTACCCATGGTGGAGTTTTCATACAACAACATCTACCACTCCGCCATCAGGATGGAACCTTACGAGGTACTGTACGGCTGACCATACAGATCACCTCTGTGCTGGACTGACTCGGGGGAGTCAGCACTTGTAGGACTAGAGATGGTTCAGGCTACGACAAAGAAGGTGCAGATCATCCAGGAGTGGATGAGGAATACACAGAGTAGACAGAAGTCCTATTCTAATAGGAGATGAAGACCACTAGAGTTTGAGGATGGAGACCACATTTTCTTACGAGTCTCCCCTCGACGTGGATTATGGAGATTTGTCCGGTGCGGCAAGTTGTCTCCACGCTTCATCGGGCCTTTCCAGGTCCTCATCAGAGTAGGCGAGGTGGCTTACCACCTGACCCTTCCACCTCAGTTGCACCGGGTGCATGAAGTCTTCCACGTATCTCAGCTGAGGAGATATGTGCATGACCCGACCCACATCATTGATCATGGGGAGATGGACATCGATGACGGGGCTACATTCACGGAGGTCCCGGTGGAGATCAAGGATTGATAGAAGTGGGTCCTATGTGGATGGTTGATTCCTCTAGTGCGCATTCGTTGGCAGTACGGGAACCTCCAGAAGAGCACATGGGAGCGGGAGGCTCAGATGCGTGCTCAGTACCCTCATTTGTTTCCCTAGTTTATGTTGTAGCTTTACGGGGACATAAATACCTAAGGTGGGAGTAATGTAAAGACATAGAAATTTCACTTAATTTTTTTTTCTTAAATACTTTGGAATTTTACGAGTCTATGGCTTCTGACGACACTTGATTCTTGAGGTCTGGTGTACCCGAAATCAATTTCTGAAGTTTAGCTCGGGTACGTTCAGTAAACGTACGAGCGGGTTTTTATATCTTTTGAACTAGTGCTCAGAATTGAAATCTGAGGGAACCAATGAACTCGCAGCACCAGTGTTTACTTAAGGGGACCTTTACCACAGTTGTGTTTTATGCAGGTTGAAAGTTAATATTTGGGGTTGAATCTTAAAATAAATAAAATTGTGTGGTACACAATTTTATTTTGTGAGTTTGTTATTTCCTCCCAAGTGTGGATATTTGTGAGGTGGGGCCCACACAAGCCCCAACCTTCATCTCCCCATAACTCCCCCCAAATCCCCATTAATACCCCTTATTTATTACTTTGACAACTCCACATATTCATTATGGTGGAGCCTTCCTACCTCCCTCATCCCATTAAATGTGCCAACCTATCAATTTAATATCAGCATTAAATTAATTGACACTGCTTTGGAATTAATATGAATTGCATAACAATTCTAATAATTGGGAGCCTCTTATTTCTTTGTGTTGGAAAAAATATTTTGGGAAAAGACTCTGGGGAATTAAAGGAGAGGGGATCCTTCATCGACAAAGAACATCGTTCTTCAACAAAAGAACACCCCCAGCGAAGAACGCGAAGAACTTCTTCCAACGACGCATCTTACTCGGATGCACCTCGACGTCAAGGAGCCTATGTCGCCTACGACAATGACCCTTCCTCCATCGTTGACAGAATGACACTATTCATCCACGATGCCCATCTACCGTGACGCTCGTCTTCCGTGGATCGACGACGTACAACAACAACTTCAAGGTAGGGGGATTTTTTTGTAATCTCCATATATGCGTTTTATACTCTCGAACATGGAGTTTAATTGTTGGGTGATGTTTTGAACCACTAACATGGTGGGTACGGACTAACGAACAAGTCCTGACCCATCGCTATTTTGTTCTTGATGCGCGAGGTGTTTGGCGACGATGAAACGAGACCACAACGAAGATTTGGAACCTTTGCAGTAGAGTACAGATCCCGAGACGATCACAGGCGCAGAAGGAAGAAAAAATGGACCACCAGAATGACTCTGGTGGCCCGTGAAAGACTGTGGTGGCACGGGTCACCAGTGAAGTGGGGGTCGGCACCGTCCGACCGCCTAGAGGCGGCGGCGCGCCGCCGGCAAAATCCCGTCACGGCAACGGTTGGAGTGGCGAGCAGCGAACCCCGTAGCCGCGCGGGATCTGGGGAGACCAGCGGCGCCATCCTGGCACCGCGTCCATGGAACCGGGGGCCACGCCCCCCCGCTCGGCCAGCTGGCCAAGCCAGCACACCTCCCCGACCGGGCCGGGGTGGGTCACGCAAACCGGGCCACGCCGGTCGGGTCGGGCCTCGCCCAGCCGGGCCGGGCCGTGCCCAGCTGGGCCAAGCCATGCCCTACTGGGATGGACCTGAACTCGAGTCAGTTCAACCCAGTTCGGGCCGACCCAGGGTGGGTTGGGCTGGGTCAGACCGGGCCCAGACCCCCCACTTCAGACCGTTTTTCGGTATTTTTCCCATAACATGATCTAAGGACCTCCATTTGACATAGAATCAGTTGCGTTGGAATCCTTGGATCGATACGGTCGTTTCAGTATATTACACTCGAGGTTTTGGAGAATTTTGGGTATGGTCGGGTTGGTTCGAACCCGAAACCAACCGGGCCCTTGGAGCAGAAACGCTTATAACTTAAGGACCGGATGTCCGATTGATGTGCCATCAACTACGTTGAATTCCTTTTTATGGGATGGTTATTTTGTAATAATACACTTGAGTTTTGGACGCATATAGAGTATGGTTAGGTTGGTTTTAGCTTAAAGACAAAACGGGCCCCTGGAACGGAAAAGTTAATAACTCTCAGACCGGGCGTCCGATTGATGCACCATCTATCGCATTGGGTTTCTTTTGATGAGACAGAACATTGGGATACGTCAAATCTAGAATTAGTGATAGTTTATGTATCGACCCCCCTTGGCTCGAGGAGCGGATCCTCCTGGAATCGAGCGTGCTGTGTGCGGGAACCCTAGAGATGGTTGCGACTACGACGACTACCATGCTGGGATCCTTCGTGGGTTCGACGATGATGAAGACTATACTTGGATCCTCTGTGGGTTCGGCAGCGAGAAAGACTGTACTTGGATCCTCCGTGGGTTCGGTAGCGAGGATGACGGTACTTAGATCCTCCATGGGGTCGGCAGTGAGGACGACTGTACTTGGATCCTACGTGGGTCCGACAATGATGGTTACTATACTTGGATCCTTTGTCGGTTCGGCAGTGATGACTTCACCGTTGGGAGATGCACTTGTGGTGTACTGTTTATATTTTATAATTGGGGGTTCTATTCAGTTTCAAGCTGATGAGATAAGGGTATTCCATCTCATGAATCATTAGTCACAAGTTAGATTCGCATGCCATGCATAGTTTCCATGACATATAGGTGCATTAGAAGATTCATGTTGTTGTGATAGATGATGTTCTAGAAAATGCATTCTATTGTGATAGGTACCTTGTTAGATACACCTACTATTGATAGGGTATTATTACATTTTATGGTTGGGTTTATGGATGCCAAACTTTGGTTCCTGAGAAGTATGGGATCTCTTGGACCGGAATTTAGCAGATCATGATCCATCCTTTTGCTGTGTTTTGAACTATAAAGTGAAAGGTCGGGTGTTAAAATTTGATTTGCGGGGAGTATGGACACCCCAAGGATTGTAATTTTGCATACTGATGCTTAAAATTAAATAAAAAGGGGCTCCGGAGTAGTTTCTGAGGTGTATTGTCCGGAAACCCAGATAACACGACATGTGGTTCTATGAACACAGGCCATGTACTCTTCTGTTCGGAAAGAAATGTAAAAATTTTAAGTACATGCCATGTACCCTATGTACATGTTGTGTAGTTTCTACCCGTGTCATAGGCTGTGTGGGAAGAAACACAGGACAATGAAACTCTGAGAGAACACACCATGTACCGATTGTACACGCTGTGTTGTGTTGACCTTGTGTCCGCCATGTAGCTAACAATACAGACGGAGAAATCTTTGCTTAAACATGTCGTGTCACTTCCGAACACACCGTGTAGTGTAATATGAGAATAAATCCATGTAACTAACAACACATGTTGGTGTTATCCTTTATAGTACACGCTGTGTCCGTATGGAACACGTCGTGTAGTGTGAGCAGTGTATCCGACCATGTCTCGAACAACATGGGTCGGTGAAGCTCGTTTATTACACGTCGTGTACCTATGGGACATTTCGTGTAGTCTTGACCGGTAGGAGACCATGTAGACTTGGTCGTGTGGCTGGGGAGATGGAATGGTGTACACGCCGTGTGCTGGTGGAACACACCATGTACCGAGGGCTAAGATACACACAGGCCATCATAAGAACACGACCATGTAAGGGCTTAAGGGTAAACGTCATGTAGACCTTATACACACCCTGTAGTCTCTTTTTGCCTGTTTTTGTGGGTTTTGTTTTCCTTTTAGTTGGCACTCTTAAATGGAAAAAAGAACCTCAACAGTAAATTAAACTAAGTCGTGTGTTTGACCTTGTAGAGACATGCCACCGAGACGATCATCGGTTGTTCTCCAAGAGAGTGGTAGTGATTATACTCTAGAAATGGTAGACCATGGGCTACCAGTGGATCCTCCAGCAATTCCAGATGCAGTGCCAGCCATTATACCAGACACAGGTGCGGATGCACAGTTCCGTGAAGGCTTCATGCGGTTTATGCAGACCTTTCAGAGAGCACCACAAGTTTCCACATCTATGTCAGAGCTGATGCGTATATTCCAGCAGTAGTATCCGCCTATGTTTTTAGGGGATGGTGGACCATAGGTTATGGAGTCATGGATAGATTCATTGCAGACTATCTTCACGCATCTTGAGACACTTCTAGGTAGGATGGTTAAGCTCGCTACTTATATGCTTCATGATTCTACCAAGAGACAGTGGGATGTTACCACCCAGACCGAGCATCGCCGAGACATGGCATGGGAAGATTTTCAGGTAGTCTTCTATGAATTTTTCTTTACGGAGACACTAAGGGAAGATCGACCTCGAGAGTTCATGAATCTGCAGCAGGGCACCATGTTAGTGATGGATTATTCTTCGTGCTTCACCGAGCTACAGTGTTTTGCACCTGTTCTAGTGGGTGATGAGACATTGAGGGATAAAAGCTTTGAGGATGGTCTTTGATACGACATCTGAGCACTGGAGAATGTTTTCAGGTTTCTTACAGTGCATGCTATTATAAACCAGGCACTAATTACTGAGCAAAACCTATGGGAAGCTAGTGGTGCAGGCCAGGGTGGTTCAACACTAGTTTCTAGTATTATTTCTACTGGTAAGAAGAATATGCAGGTGTATTTCTCTCATGGTGTTTGTAATAGCCAGAATAAGTTTTTAGGTGGCTCAGTAATGTGCTACCAGTGTGGTAAGGAGGGGTACAAGAGTCCTCAGTGTCCATGTGACCCAGTGGAGTGACGAGCTTGCGGAAAGGTGGGACATCTCCATCATTTTTGTAGGGAATTTCCACTAGTGACTAGTGATAAGGGTTCTATGTAGTCTCCACATGCAGGATCAGGGCCAGAAGCTTCTTACCAGTCAGGGAATTGGAACACGTTATGACGTTCAGGCTGGGTGGTGGTCGTGGCTGTGATATCCAGAAACTAGGATCTCAGAGACAACAGGGCGGGTTAGCTCAGGGTAGCCAGGATATGTCGCAGGGCCATGGTACTGGGCAGGCATATGTAGTGCAACATACCCAATAAGAGAAGGATCCCAGACCTTCCACTATTAGAGGTACAATTCTAATTGCTTCTGTTTTGTATTCAGTACTTTTCAATACTGGTGCTACACATAGCTTTATATTTGTTCCCATTGTGGAGAGCCTTGGGCTTTGTGTTTCTTCGTCTTCTGATATCATGATGCTAGACACTCCTTTGGTAACTAGAATGGAAGATGTGCGTCAGTGCAAGGAGTTCCCCCTAGAGTTTGATGGGTGTCACTTTCTATGGGACCTCTATGTCTTAGAGATGAGGGCCTATGATGCCATTCTCAGAATGGACTGGTTGGTAACCTTTCGATCCTTTTTAGATTTTTATCGTCACAGGGTGAGTTTCAGGTCACCAGAGGGTGGAGAGTTTCTATACAAGGGAAAATGGGATGTCCAAGCGAGCCGAGCTGGACCTGAGCATCATGGGAGAGGTGGAGTGATAGCCCAGATTGAGTGTTTATATCTAGATGACTGGGAAACTTTTTAGAAGGATTTCCCTCTAATGGTTGATCATTTCAGGGATGTCTTCCTAGATGACTTTTCAGGTCTACCTCCGGAGTGAGAGGTGGACTTCTCTATTGATCTTGTGCCAGGAGCGACACTGGTGTGCATTCCTCTTTATAAGATGGATACAACAAAATTTCAGGAGCTCAAGACATAGTTAGAGGATCTATAGTAAATGGGTTTCATCCGACCAAGTACTTCACCTTGGGGTTTGCCTATCCTATTTTCGAAGAAGGAGGATGGTACCATCAGACTTTGTATGGATTATCGGAAGCTGAACCATTTGACGGTCAAGAACCAAAATCCCTTGTTGAGGATTGATGATCTTTTTGATCAACTTTGAGGAGCACGAGTGTTCTCGAAGATTTATTTGAGATATGGATATCATCATTTTCATGTTAGACCATCAGATATACCTCTCACAGCCTTTCGGAGTAGATATGGTCTATACGAGTACTTGGTCATGCCGTTCAGAATCTGGATCGTGCCAACAGTTTTCATGGCTCTAATGAATCATGTATTCCACCAATATCTGTATTCTTTTGTGTTAGTATTTGTGGAAGATATATTGGTGTACTCTCACACTCAACACGACCATGCCACCCATCTTGAGATCGTACTGAGTACAGTGAGAGAGCATCATTTATATTCTAAGCTGTCAAAGTGCCACTTTTGGATGGACGAGATAAAATTCTTGGGTCATATTATCTCAAAGGTAGGAGTTGCGGTATACCCAAAGAAAGTGAGAGCAGTAGTTTCATGGTAGAAGCTTAATAACGTGTTTGAAACATGGAGTTTATTGGGTCTGGATGGTTACTATAGGTTATTTATACATGACTTCTCCCGCTTATCATCGTTTTTGATGGGTTTGACTAAGAAGGGTATGAAGTTCGTTTGGTCAGAAGCTTGCGAGACAGCCTTTCAGGAGCTAAAGGGAAGGTTGACATCAACACCAGTCCTGATACTTCCAGGGTAAGGGAATAGCTATAAATTTTACTGTGATGCATCAGGTATTAGTCTGGGAGAAGTGTTGATGTAGGGGGATCGAGTAGTTGCATACGGGTCTCAGTAGTTGAGGCCAAATTAGAGGAATTACCCAACGCATGATCTCGATTTGGCTGTTGTTTTTCATGTGTTACACTGTTGGAGACATTATCTCTTGGGAGAATATTTTGTGGTGTTCATGGACCACAAAACTCTTAAATACATCTTTACCCACCGTGACCTGAATTTGAGACAGCGAAGGTGGGTTGAATACCTTCAGTCTTTTGACTTTGATCTTGTATATACACCTGGTAAAGGTAACGTAGTAGCTGATGCACTGAGTAGGAGGACTCAGATTCAAGCAGTGCAAGAGGCCAGTGGTGAGTGGAAACTCATAGATCTGTTCTTTGAGATGCATTTGGAGGTGCACAATAGTCAGGGGAGAGCCTATCTTTCATCCTTATCTATGACTTCTACCCTTCTGGATAGAGTGAGGATGAGATAGCTATCAGATTCAGAAGGCCTAGTTCTATGGGAGTCAGTGGAAAATGAGGACCCTCCTCCTGGTTGGACGATAAGAGATGACGAGGTACTACGTATCCATGGATGAGTGTAGGTTCAAGGGGATATACACAAGGAGTTGATGCGGGAATTTCATGCTTCAGCTTGGGCAGTGCATCCTGGAGTTACCAAAATGTACCGTGACTTGAGACGTCAGTATTGGTGGTCGGGCGTGAAAAGAGAGGTAGCTGGTTTTTTTACAAGATGTTCCACCTATCAGCAAGTGAAGGAAGAGCATCAAAGTCTAGCCAGACTGTTACAACAGTTACCCATTCTGAAGTGGAAATGAGATGAGGTCGTGATGGACTTCGTGGCCAGGTTTACAAGGTCACCTCGAGGCAGTGATGCTATATGGGTTTTTGTGGACAGACTTACAAAGGTAGATCACTTCTTGTCGATCAAGGAGACCTTCGGTGTTGACGATCTTAGGAAGTTGTATATTCTATAGGCCGTACGTATTCATGGGGACCCTCATTCTATCTTTTTAGATAGGGATTCCCATTTTATGTCTTTTTTCTAGCAGAGTTTTCAGAGGGCACTGGGTACACATGTGCTTCTGAGCACAGCTTACCACCCTCAGACCAATGGTCAGTCTGAGCGTACGATACAGGTGATGGAGGACATGCTGCGTGCATGCGTTATATACTTTGAGGGCTCTTGGGAGAATCACATACCCCTAGTCGAGTTTTACTATAATAATAGTTTTCCGGAAACTATTGATATGGAACCTTATAAGGCTTTATATGGTAGGCCATGCCGATCACCCTTGTGCTGGTTCGAGGTAGGTGAGGCGGCTTTACTGGGACTATGTCTCATGCATGAGACTTTAGAGCATGTCCAGTTGATTTAGAAGCAGATGGCTACCACACAGTCTGATCATAAATCATATACTGATCGCCACAGATGACCCTTGGAGTTCGTGGTCGGGGATCAGGTTTTCTTGCATGTTTCACCGAGGTTGGGACTAAAGCGGATCTGGAGACAGGGTAAACTTACACCAAGGTATGTGGGGTTGTTTGAGATTCTGGAGAGATTTGGTCTGATTTCATATCATTTGAAGTTACCACAGAGGTACCGAGCCATGCATGACGTCTTCCACATATCTCAACTACGCCATTATCACTCAGACCCATCTCACATTTCTTAGCCTAAGTAGGTTAAACTTCAGGTCGATGCAACCATTGAGGAGCATCTAATTCGTATTGTTGATAGGAGTACGAAGGTTCTCAGAGGCCAGTCAATTCCTCTCATACGGGTGCTATGGTAGTATGTATGAGTGCCAGATGAAACCTGGGAGTGGGAGACTGACATACGTACTCAGTGGATAGAGTTGTTCTCAACTTTATCTTCACCACCCTTGGAAGGGAAATTTAGGGACGAATTGCTTTAAGGGGGGAAGTTTGTAAGAACCTGGTTCTTATTCTTAAGGTATGAGTTTCTTCTTTTCTTTTTTTTCCTCAAGTGTTTTTGAGAAAATAAGGAAAATGGTGTAAAATACCAAAATTTGTAGGTATATGCCATGTACTTTTCCACGCATCATGTACTTTGGCTGTGTGGGATGAGAATACAGGGTGTGTAGGCCTTTCAGTGATAAAGGGTGTAAAAACTGACTACACGCCATGTACTTAGTATCTACACGCCATGTAATCAGTCCGCAGGTGAACAATAAGGTGGTTGGAGTATCCGCTAGCATAACGACAGTACACGCCGTGTACTTAGAAATACATGTCGTTTAACCAAGTTGGCTGATGAACAGTGAGGTGGTGGAAAGTGGCCGCTAGAGGAACAGTTAAAAAATGAAAAGTACATGCTGTTTACTTGAGAGTACATGCCGTGTATTTATGTTTTTTTATAAATGGGCAGTAGTGTCCTCATTTGGCAGAGGAGGCATTGAGTTCATTTGGAGAATCAGGAGGGGAGGCCAAAGCCTAGAAGAGCTCCCGATCGCACACCAAAACTCAGATTCTTCCTCTATCGATCATGTTTGGTCCACACGGGTAAGACCTTTCCTCTCCTTGAGTGTTTCCTTACATTTATTATCTGAGGGGATGTTATTTAGGTTTTGATGGGTTATCATTTTTCCCAGATCTACATCATTATCGGTTGATTCAGGAGGCATCATTCACATATATCGATCAGAGGAGATTGAGTTTGGTTGTCTGGTGTTTATTTCCAACTGTTGAGTTGTTTTTGTGTACCGTTGTGATACGTGACCATGTTTGGGGTGTCGTATGACTGAGACATTAGCTGTTAATATATATAGAATTGCATAGATAATCTAATGAACATGTATAAAATGCTGTTTGGGATCGTTTCCTTGATCCAGGGGCACCCTGAGGGTGCATTCCTTTTGTTTAGCTGTTTGTCCAGGATACCCATTGGTATGTTGTAATGATAGCATGTTTTGAGTTTTCTTGAGAGGAAACATATTTATTATATGATTATGCATTGGTCTCGACCTGGTTACTTGCTTAGACTAAGGGTAGTGTTTTTTTTAGCCCGAGGGCAGTGTTTTGTTTCACCTAAGGGAAAGGTATTGATTCACCTGAGGGAAAGGTATTGATTCACCTGAGGGAAAGGTATTGATTCACCTGAGGGAAACATTTCTTATGCCTAAGGGTAGTAGCTTCTGTGCCTGAAGGCAATATCTGGTACACCTGAGGGCAAGGTTTGGATTAACCTGAGGGTAAGGTACTGTTTCGCCTGAGGGCAATGTTCACTTGAATATTCACTATGGTGTTTTCTTGTATTATACCAACCAAGATAAAACACAATCTTGGTATTGTTATTACCTTCTATTTGTTAGATATCTTGTTGTAGTTTTTGTGGTGGCACTATACAAGAGATTTTCGACCGAGGCTGGGTCTCGGGAACTTATAATTCACTTATATTGAATTGTTAAATAACAATTAAATGGTAATGGAACTAGTAGGAGTAGCTGCTTTTGAGTACTTTATAGCTTACTGTATGTCTTTATTGCACACTTTTATTGCACATTTTCACTGTCAGTTGGGCACAGGCCTTTGGTGGTTGCCTACTGGGATTTATTTCTCAAACCTTGTTTGGGTTAGGGCTTGGGCCCAAACAGATTATATTGTTGCAGGTGTTGATAAGGGAAGATTCCCTATACATGTACTTTATTATTGCAGAGGAGTGGGAGAGCATGAGACTGAGCTTAGTCTTGCGATGCTGTTGGGTTCCTGTTTCACTGTTTTGTTTTGTTTTGCTTTGTGTTGTATTGTATTTGATTGTAGTGTATCCTGTTTTGAATGATTTCTTATAAATAGAACATATTTCATCATCATATATATATGAATTTTGGTAATCTTTTTCTTCAATACCGTTTTAGTTTCAGCTTTGTGTTGTTTACTTCTTCCACTTTTGGGTATGTTTATATTTTTTCGATGTACTACACTTTGACAAATGAGGGCATAGTTTCCCCACTATCAGACCTAGGCCCTCACTACTAGTCGGAAACCTCTGTAATTTGTGGAAATGCGCTTGAGGTCATGTGACCAACTGGGTTTAGGGCACCCATTGTGTGGCACCCGGATCCAGGACATTACAAAAAATGAACCACATTGCTTCGTGGAGGTGGTAATCCACACATACACACAAATGACATTATCATTTTACAATAGATAGAAGGGAAAGGAAATGGATTATATATTATACTTTAGGAATAATAATTATTTAATTAATATCTTATAGATACATTAAATCCATCATTATAAATTTACATGAGAGGTGGTGATGGAAAATGAAACAAATTACTTTGTGGAGGTGGTAATACACACATGTGCTCAAACGATGTTTTCTTTCCCCATAGTAAAAAAAAGAAGATGAAAAAGGGTTGTAACATTGTAATAAAAAAACTTATGTATATTGGGGATACTGATGTTATTATATCATCATGGATTAATATTATTTTATGGATGTAGAAGAAGTAAAATTGGAATGCTCGATTAAGACAGTTATCTTCTCTTTAGAAGATGGCATTCGTATTACACCTTAAGATTTTTATGTTAGTATTTTATTGAGAGAATTAACTCTATTAAGTGGGAATAATGTTGGGAAGTGATTCTGGTAGATAATGGTAAAGATTAATGGTTCATGAAGTGTGAATAAGAGAGGATGGGTGGTATCCTTATATAAGAAAGGAGTGGTGTAACCTTATAATTATGTAAATTATTTAATTAATATAAATTAATTTTCTTGTTAAAATAGAAAAAAAAATTATGTATTTATAATTTATGATAAATATAATTTTAAATCCTTTAATCTAACAAAATTTAGAAAATTCTAGGTGATATTTATCCCTTATCTCTTTGTGTTAAGCTCCATTAACCCTTTTGATGTTTACTATGATATCCTAGTTTTTTACTCTTCAAGTGTCAAGGAAGTTACTAAAAAAGTATAGGCAGCCCATAAGTGGATATTGGTTGATATGATCAACCATATCCCATTCTCGTAGGAAAATATATTATTTTTTTTATTTTGGAAAAATTTAATAAAATATTAATTAACATAAGATACCATTAAAGTCATTTTTGAGACCATTCACGTTATTTCACTTTAAAAAAATATCAAGACAGTAATGTAATATGAATATAAACTTTTAGAAAATTAATAATAAATTATATTTATCTAAAATTTTCACTAGAATCCTTAAATATCCCAAAAATATTTCTTTGTAAGTTTTTAAAAATCATTTACTTGATTTTTCTACTACTTGCACAAGCACAATGTCAATGTTGCGTAAGCATTTAAGGTAATTATTTAATCACTAAAAATTAAAAATAAATTACCATAATAAAATAATTTATTAATATTAAAAATAAACTTTTAGAACCATGATTCACTTGTTTTTATCCATATAAAAAATATTATAGATATTAAAATCAAGAAAAAGAAATTTTAGAATTTTTAATTACTTAAAATAATATAAAGTTATTTATCAATAAAAATGGAAAAAATGACATTTTTTTAATATATTAAGTGTTATTAAATTTAAACACATCCAATGAAATATTTGATAGTGTATGAATGATTTTGAAGCCGTATTCCATAATTTTAACCATGCTCTACCGATTTCCCCTTTACCATGGTGACAATTTTTTTACCAACATTACCATTCTTAATGGACAGAAATAAAATAGGATTATTTACCAAATTTGAACCTAATAATTAATAATATGTAACCCATTTTATAAAATTTATTTATTATAACTGGTATAAATTAATTTTAAAATAAACCCATAAAATGTGATGAGAAACAATTTTCTTAAAAATACATTTTATGTATAAAAATGATTTTATATGGAATTAAAATAATAATGTTGTTTTTAGATAAAAAATTGGATTGTGTTTAATAAATAGTAATTAATGAAATTCTCAAAACAATTCATAAAAAAATGTGAATTTTTAAGTAGTTGATAAGAAAAGACAGTTTTTTATAAATTCAGTATTTTTCACCATTCACTGAAAAATTAATCCTTTTAGAAAATTATTATTACTCTATCCTAATATAATTTTGATATTATGATTTAAAAAATAATATACTTTTAACAAATGAAACTTTGTAAAGTGGAAGAAATTACTTATAATATCTACGTACAAAATGAAATAAAAACCATTTTGAATAAAATTTATTTTTGAAATATTAAATGAATTTACTAAAAATTTAGTGTTTATTTCCTAAAAATTAAACAATTAATTTTTATTATTAATATTATATATATATATATAAATTTAGTTATTCCAATTCATAACCTTTAATTTAACGACTAGGTTATAACATTTAGATTTAAATAGTAATATTTCACTGTCGTTTAAGCAAGGTGTTGCATGTCATGTATGCTATCAAAAAAAATATTCTTTGTAAAATCATGAGGTATTAAATTATCCCCCCTTTATAAATTCCATATCAAAATTTTATCTTTATATTGGTAATTTAGAGGTTTAATATTTGAAAATACCTTTTTTGAAAACCCAAATTGTAAAAAGGATAAATAAACATTCCTTTTGAAAAGAAGGAAATGGAAATTTAAAGGACATATGGAATGAAAAATAATTTCGTTTAAAAAATATAGAACATTAGTGGGAAGTGAAAATATTGACATGGAGGTGAAAAATTATGTCCAAATAATGATAGTGGTAATATAGAATGTGATCATGATAAAGTTAATGACTATAAAATCATGAATTAATATGAGAGAAAGATGACCATAAATTTATCAAGAATGATTATAAAAAGATAACATTTTTAATTTTTGAAGGATTATTTTATTATCCATACATAGATCATTGGAAAATATACTTACTTGAGTTTCTTAAAATTCATAAACACAATTTCATCATTTTTTTGCATGTTTTAATAAGTTTTCACCTATATCTCATCCCATATTCTAATAAATGGGTATCCACAATGAATCTATATAATGGATAAAGAATAAAATTTTAATAGATCATATAATCTAGACAAGGATAATAAGATTATACTCATGTATCTATAAAATCTAAAATTTTAATATAATACCAAAAATTAATGAAACTTCATATGAAGAGATAATACATTTCACTCCATAAATTATATAATAACACCAAAGTTTCAACATATATCATTCCAAAAATAATTAACCTTATATCCCAAATAACATTAATAAGAATATATTAAACTTAAAGGTTATCTTATAATATTTAGCTTATAACCCCAAAAAGTAAAATAATATTCTATAAAAATAATCATTCATGTTAAAAATAAGGGTTACAAATACCTCAACCCAATAAAACGAATCCAAAAATATCATCAATCACCTTAAAATACCATCACTTAAATGTTTAAAATGGGTGTCTATTCCTTTAAAATTATGATCAACCTTATAATTATAAATCCATGATGGTATTTGTAACTCTTAAGTTAATCTGCCATGGAAACATCATAATCTATAAATTTATTTAAATCCTACTCTGATACCAACTATAACATCCCCAAACCCATACACCTATATCTGGTGAAAAAATAAAATCTTTACATTTCTGAATTTGATTCAAAAAAAGACTAAATTTATACCCACCAAAAATTACAACATCAAATGAAATATTGGATCACTTACAGTCCCAATGACCATTTAAGTTTATAGTTTTATAGTATTAGAATGGACACTTAAATAACAATATTGACATCTTCAAGTAATCATTTTTTCCATTATAAATTTTTTCTTATTTCAAAATAAGTTATCAAAATATCCCATATAATTCTTCACATATGATACCTTTCTATACATAATGTTGAAGTGGATATTTTACACATAATTTTATTTATGTTTTAGTAATTATAAAATATATAATGGATAATATGTTTTTTATGTATTTTTATTTATTAAATTTTATTTATTAAGTGAAAAATAATGTTTAATTTAATTTATTTATTATTATTTTTTCTACATGTGTAATATTTAGATATATTTTTATTTTATTTTATAGTATTATAATTTATTAATTTATTAATGATATATTGATATACAATACTCACACTTTTACATCTCTATTTTCATTAAAAATATAAAAACATTATCTTCATTTAATTCAACTACAAATAAGGAAGATTCAGTTATTCAATGTTCTTACTTTTGTCCCAAATTGATTATAATGTTATTAAATTTCTATAATATGTTGTCTATTGATTTTTGATGATATAAAAATCTAAAAAAAATCATATTAAGATTATTTTTCATGAATTGGGAAAATAATAAATTTTATAAATATAACTGAACTGGACCAGATGTTAAAAATGTTGTTTAAAAGGTTTAATATTGGTCATAATGAACAAATTTTACATTATTAAATATGTCTATTTAATTGTCAATATATTTTATAATTATTTATTATAAGAATATAATTTTGGAAACAATATACAGAATTGAAATTTAAAAATTATAATTTTGAAAACCTCATATTAAATAAAATATATTGTTTAATTATAATAAATATAAAATTTTGGAATGTATTAATTAATTTTTTATTGAAGGAATATATATTATTAATAAATTTATTTTTAATCAATTTCATTACATATATTGTTTCTAAATTAATGATAAATCCTTCAAATATATTTAAATCTATTTGAGTATATTTAATACACGGTTTCCTTTAAACAACTTATCAATATTCATGAATTTTGGATGAGTTTCAATTTTTAATTTATAGAAGAAATATATGAAAATAATATGGGATATAATTTGACATTTTTTATAGAAATATCTCTTTTTAATGATTTAAATTCAAACAAGTATTTTTTTATTGTCTAAATTAATTTAATTCTAGAATTATTATTCTATAATCACTATTATTTCTCATTGATAATTATGTAATTATATTTATGTTTATATCTCCATGATGTTTTTTTATTTTGAATTCAAAGTATAATTATCTACAAGATAATCACACACTCTCTCCATCATAATTATTATAACAATTGTTATTAATGTATTTGATTATTTTAACCATTGGTAGCATATAATGTTTTGTCAGTTTTTTTTCAAGGCTTTAGATCACCGGTGGTGGTGATCCACAACCTTATAGGGATTATTAAATGATGCTCAAAAATTAGCATCATGGATTATAAAATCCCTAAATAATTTCAAAATATTCTTAGAGAATTTGGAGGCTATAAATAGCCCCTTGGTAGGCTTAAAAACTTACCTTCTCAATGATTCTCAATTTCAAAGTTATATTATTAGAAGATTTATCCCTTTCTCTATAGTGTGATCAATTCCAAGAGTATGATTATATTGTAAAATTATTTGTACTCATGTTACTTTATCATTATATCTTATTGATTATTCTTATCTATCTGATATAATTGAAACCATTCTTAAATTAAGCTTCTTCTAGAAATCTACTCCCTTCTTCCCATTTATCTCATATTATGGTGCTCACTGCCTTTTAAAGTGAGGGACTAAGCTTTCTTAAAAACATATTAAAATAAAATAGATTATTTCTCTTTGAGGTTTCTAGACATAACAATTAAAAAAAGGTTTTATTTTATTCTGGTTTATTTCTATATTGTTTAAAAATAAAGGGAATTTTTGTATCTTGACTACCATTAAAATAATGGTACTAATATAATAAACCCTAAAAAAATTGGCGTAGGTGATGCTGGGGTTCATAAAATAATTTTATCCAAAATCCTTTATCAAATCAGGTTTTTTATTTTATACTTTGTCTCTTTATATTTTAATAATATTGTTTTCAAAATTTCATATTCTTAATAATTCATTTTTTGAATCACTCATTTATATAGAGTTCAAATTTTATAAATAGATACAGTTATTCCATTGTACTTTCTATTTTTTAATTATATCAATTTTTCTTCTTAAAGTTTTGAAAAGGTTTTAATTATCATCAAACTATTAAAAAGAGTTTTTTAGTCTTTATGACTTCAATTATCACTTTGTTTTTTAAAGTAAAACTCACCCCTTGAGGGAATTTATTCCTAATTTGACATACATTTTCTAACCAAGGGATATTGAATTGTTTTATTTAGATTTCTTTGTCTATTGATTTATTTTTAAAATATTTAAAAAAATAGTTTGTTTTAAAAATCTTTAATATATTTTTCAAGAAATTTTCTTTTTCTAAATGTCTATTTTTAGACACCCATGTTGCTCTAAAAGGACATTATATGGGTTGTGATCCCTTTTTTATGGTAATAATTATGGTTTTTAGAACACAAATATGTATTCCTTTCATCAACCTATTGGTTATCCCATATGAAAGATATTTATGCACAATTATACTCAAAATACTAAAAAATAAGAAAAATGGATGCCCTATGATATTTCTTATTTTGAATTAGATTGTAATGAAATAAATGGATTACATTATGGTTTAGAATAAAATTAATTTAATCTATTTTTTATAGGGATAATAGATCATGAAATATGTAAACTCTAATATGTAACTCATGAAGGAATAAACAAAGTCATGTAGGATCAAATATGTGTAATGGGATGCTCAAATACAAGAGGGGGTGAATTGTATTCTTTAAATTTTATTTTGGAACCTTTAAAGTTGATATAGAACTTTCTTAAAGAAGGTTTCTTAACATTAAGGTAATCTATTTCTTAAGGTTAGATTTTAACTTTAAGAAAACTCAACTTAACAAAGTTGAGAAAATATTCACAAATATCTTAAAGAAACCTTTTCTTAAACTTTACAATCTTAAGATAAAAACTTAAGAAATATTTTATGAAAATAAATATTCTACCTTAGAGAATATAGAATCTTTAATATAATCAGAGTAACAGAATTAAGAAGTATAAGAAAGTTATACTTTCTAACTTTATCAAAGTTAAAATAACAGCGGAATAAAAACAACATGAAATAGAAAACAAGTAACAATAAAATTATTTTAACCCAAAAAGAAGGGTATCCAACAACCTTGGATAAAGGTTCCTTGATTTATACTTTCAAAAAAGTCTATCTTACCCAAACCCAGGTAAGCCCTCAATCCAAAGATTGGTATATGTCTTGATTCCCCACAATCCTTTGATTTAGAAAGAAATTAGAACCTCGGTCTTCTAAACACGAAATCCCACGACCATCATGGTCGGATTCTGTACAAAGAAAGTCTGAACAAGTTGTTCACACCTGAACAAGTTGTTCATGACATCTGCACGAAGCACTAAGAGTTGTAAGAGCCTCTCTCTCTAGAAATCACTTCACAAACATTGATCACTTTTCTATTCACTGTTCATCATATAATTTTTTCACATTTATATTTTTTTAGATCATTCCAATGAACTTGTATTTATAGGAAAAAATTATCAACGGTTGGCTCCAATAAAACAGTCATATTTTCCTTAAATTTCGGCAGGACCTAGACACGTGTCAAAAAGACAACGGTCAGTTTGTAACAGATTGTACGACATCATTTCATGTATAAGAAATGATGTTAAGTTTAAGATAAATGTTAAGTATATGAAAACTTAGAATCTGATAATATTGGAATGATACATTAAACAACTCTAACATTATCAAGAAAAAAAATTCTTAAGAAAATAAAAATCGGATTGATAAAAATAGTATCACTAGTATAGGTACCGGTATCAGTATCATGAAATATGTTATGACATTTGTACCAGAATTGGTATCATGAAAAACGATATGATATTTGTACCGGAATCGGTTTCATGAAAAATAGTATGACATTTGTATCAGAATCAGTATCATGAAAAATGGTATAAACATTGTACCAATATCAATATCATGAAATACAGTATGAGATTTATACTAGAATCGGTATCATGAAAAATGGTATGACATTTGTACCAGAATCAATACCATGAAAAACAGTATGACATTTTTATTAGAATCGATATCATAAAAAATGGTATAAAATTTGTACCGGAATCGATATTATGAAAACAGTATGACATTTGTACCAGAATTGGTATTATGAAAATGGTATGACATTTGTATCATAATGAAAAATTTGTAAGTAAACATAATGACAGTAAGTAAACGTAATGACAAATCTATAAGTAAACATAATGAGAATTATGTAAGTAAACGTAGTGAGAATTCTGTAAGTATAATGGAATGAAAATTCTATAAGTATAACAGAATGAGATTTTTTAAGTATAACAGAATGAGAATTTTGTAAGTATAACAGAATTATAATTCTGTCAGTATAACAGAATGACAAATTTGTAACTTAAGAAAAAGTGTTTTTGATTTTCAAAACATAAAACCATAAGGAATTGAGAAGTCATAAGATAACCTTATTGACTCAACAATCACCCCCTTTTTGAAAATCACAAACAACTTTGTTAGGGAATAATATATTGACTTTGATAAAAAAGTATGAAAAACTTATCGCCCTTTTTGAAAAAAAAAAATTGGATGAATACGACTAACTCCCCCTTAGGTTATGTTTCCCAAGGATTGTATTCTTTAACATTAGCATATGGTTTTCTTTCTTAAGAAAATATCTCCCCCTTAGATAAACATTTCTTCTTAAAATAAACTCCCCCTTACTTGGGCATTATTCTTTCTTACCATACTTCCCCTTAATAGATTCTCCCCCTTTGGAGTCTTCATTAAATTATTCCTTCAAATCAATTCTCCCCCTTAATATATTTTTTAGGATTTTCTTGGTATCTTGCACATAAGCATACTGAAAACATTAGGTTAGGTCGACTGGATGTTAAGTAAAGTAAACTTCTTATCATTCCTTTATAAGATATTTGATCCACAGGTTTCCCTACATCATCAATATCAAGAGTATTGGAGGTTCTTGTAGGAGTACTTATAATCTTAGCATTATCATACCCAAATTTATTAAGAAGATCTTTGATATACTTATGTTGAGATATGTAAGTTTCTTCTGGTTTTTGAGAAATTTGAAAACCAAGAAAAAAAGTTAACTCACCCATCATACTCATCTCAACTCCGATTTCATTATATTTGAAAAAGAATCTGTTAAAGATTGCTGAGTTGATCTGAAGATGATGTCATCAATGTAAATTTGAACAATCAAAACATCTTTATTAACTTTCTTAATAAAAAGGGTTGGATCAGCGGTTTCCTTAACATAGTTATTTTGAAGAAAAAATACTAAAAGTTTATCATAACAAGCTCGAAGGGATTTTTTAAGTCCATATAGAGCTTTGGTAAGTTTGTAAACATGATTAGGATATTTTGTATCTTCAAAACCAAGGGGTTGATCTACATAGACCTACTATTTTACATAACCATTGAAGAAGGCACACTTCACATCCATTTGATAAAGTTTTAAGTTAATGAATGTTGCAAAGGATGAAAGAGTACAGATAGATTCAAGTCTTGCTACAGGAGCATAGGTTTCTTTATAGTCTATTCCTTCTTGTTGGTTATATCCTTTAGAAACTAATCTTGCCTTGTTTCTTATAATAATTCTATTTTCATAGAATTTGTTTCTAAAAACCCATTTTACTCCAATAACTGAAGTTTCCTTAGGTTTTTCAACCAAGTTCCAAACTTGATTCCTTACGAATTCGATGAGTTCATCTTGCATGGACTTTATACAATCTTCATAACCCAAGTCTTCTTCAAGAGTATTTGGTTCAAATTGGAAATGAAAAGAAACATGTTCAACTTCATTCCTTAAAGAACTTCTAGTTCTTACTGGTTGATTAAAATTACCAATGATATTATCACTGGGATGATTCTTAAGTAACAAATGACTTGGATTTGGAAAAACTTGTTCATCAAAATAGGGTAGAAAATCTTCAGGAGTAAATTTTACATAAATGTATTGTTGAAAATTTTCCTTGACTGAGGGATCTTCTATCAAAGGATGGTGATCAGTTTTAGAAAAAATATCAAAAATAAGTTCAGGTTTTTTGAAAACAAAAGGATCAGTTTCATCAAATTTAACATGTACTGTTCCTTCCACAATGCAAGTGTTTTTATTAAAAACTCTATATGACTTAGAGTTAGTAGAGTAGCCTAATAAAATTTCTTCACTATATTTGGGTGCAAATTTATTAAAGTTATCTTTAGTATTCAAGATGAATACTTTGCAACCAAAAATTTTTAAGTAATAAACTTTTGGTTTTCGGCCAGTCCATAACTCGTAAGTTGTTTTATTTAGAAAATGTCTAATTAAAACTTGATTTATAGTATAATATGAAATAATTAAAGCTTCACACAAAAAAATTTTGGCTATAGAAAATTCACTCAACGTGGTTCTAATCATATCTTGAATAATACAATTTCTTCTTTCAATAACACCATTTTTTTGAGGAGTTATTGGAGGTGAAAAGTTACAAGTAATACCTTTTTTACTACAAAAAGTTTGAAAATATGAATTTTCAAAATCTCTACCATTATCATTATGAATAGTTATAAAAGGTAGGTTTTTCTTGTTTTTAACTTGAGCTCTAAATATTTTGAAATAAGAAAAGGCTTCATATTTATTTGTAAGAAAATAGACCCAGGTAAATCTAGTGTAGTAATCAACTAAGACAAACACATAGTATTTTCCTCCAATACTTCCTATTTGTTTTAGAAAAAATAAGTCCATGTGAACTAACTATAAGGAATTAAAAGTTATAACTTCACTTATGGATTTAAAGAAATATTTATGTTTCTTTCCATATTGAAAAAGATCACATACTTTTGAAAAATCTAACCTAAGTTCTGGTAGATTCTTAACTAGTTCTTTCTTAAAACGTTTACTAATATTCCTTAAATTACAATGTCTTAGTCTTCTATGAAAAAGGAAAGAATGATCTTCAAATTCACTAAGGCAAGGTATTTTTTAACTTCTAAGGTCTTATAGGTTTAAGGTGTACACATTCTCATGCCGAAGGGAATAGAGAATAAACTCATCCATGGAATTGTGAACTAAACATTTATCATTTCTAAAATTCGAAAGGTAACCTTCATCACATAATTGAATTATTCTAATGAGGTTGTGCTTAAGGCCTTTTACAAAAAGAACATTTGAAATAATAGCTTTACAAAGAAGAATAATATTACCTATACTGACAATTTCTCTTTAAGAGTTATCCCCAAAAGTTACTTTTATACCTTTAGTCTTTAAAATCTTTTTGAAATAGTCTTTGTTACCAATCATGTTCTGGGAATATCTACTATCCATGTACCATATATTGTTGGTACTTCCTTAATTATCCTAAAAAATAAAGATTTAGGTTTTTGGAAACCAAACTTTCCTGGATTTGGAATTATTAGATAATAAAATTTTTGGTATCCACATTTGTTTAGAAAAGTAAGATTTATGAAACCCAAGGGATTGAACTTTATTTAAAGAAAAATTATTCTTCCAATGCCCACCACTTTGACATTTAGTGCAAAAGTTATCTCTTTATGGAACAAAATAATTGTTTCTAAAAGTTGGGTTTTTATGTGAATAACCTAATCCTTGATTATTACCATAAGGTCGGATCAGAGAATACATCTTATCAAAATTTTCTTTACCAGAAGTAAAATTTGAAAGAAGTTTCTTCAAGGAAAATATTTTAGATTTTAGTATCGGGAATAAATTCCTGTCCTCTAGAATAATAAATTTAGAGTTAAGTTTATCCTCTAAATCATCTTTTTTCAAAATCAGATTTTTAAGATCCATAGAAAGTTTATCCTTATCAGAATTAACTTCCTCAAGTTTCTTAGAAATTTTTTATAAAACATCATTTTTCTTATTAAGATATTTAGTAAGATTTGAAATTTATTTTGTTAAAATAAACACTCTAGAATTTTCTTTTTCAAGTTTCTTAAAGAATTCAAAGCTTTTCATTTCATGATACTTAGCGAATCTAGAAACTTCATCATAAGAAGAAAAATAATTATTATTATCTAATGAAGAGGATTCTTTTTCTGAAGAAAAAACTTTAGCTGGAAAATTTTCACCTAAATACATATTGGTTAAGGATTCATTATTTCATACCATAGCCATAATTCAATGATTTTGAAATAGAGCTCTGGCTATTAGACCAATATTATTTTTCTCAGAAGACTCATATTCTGAAGAGTCGTCAGAATAATCTCTACCACTGGCACTCTAAGTGTCATTGGATTTCAAGAATTTCTTATATTTTGATTTGTAGAACTTCTTATTCTCCCTCTCAGAATTCATATCCTTCTTCTCAATTTTCTTAAGAAAGGGACAATTGGGTCTAATATGACTGGTTCTTCAACATTCATAACATTTCACTTCTCCATATTTCTTTTCTTTACAATATTTATTTTTGAATCTATATTAAAAGTTATTCTGTCCAACAATATTGTTCATCCTCTGAGAAAGATTTGCTAACTCATTTTCTGAAGCTTCACTTTCACTAGATTCAGATTGAATAACAACCTTCTTAGATTTAGATCTTGTAAATCTCTTAGGAGTATTTCCTTTCATATGATTTGAAGTAGTTGTAAAAGAAACACTACCATTTCCATTCTTCTTATTAATATTATCAGTATATTTATTCATTCTGGTTTCATATTGAAGAAGATTTCCAAACAATTCATCAAGAGAAATATGAGTAACTTTATTATTCTCATTTATAGCTATCCTCTTGGATTCCCATTCGTTAAGAATGATGCCTATAATCTTTTCTAAAAGAATCTCATCATCTAAAACTTTATCACCCATAGATTATAGGTTGTTTACAATAGTCATGGATCTTTTTTGTACCTTATATATGAGTTCTCTATAAGTAAAATAGAAACCATGATACTCAACTCTGAGTATAGCTATTCTAGTTTCAATGACATTAGAAGTTCTAAAGTGAGTTACTTCAAGCTTCTTCCAAATTCTATTTTCAACTTTACAAGATGAAATTTTGCTGTTTCTAGTCATGGAACAAAGCAAAGTATTTCGTACCTTAAAGTTCAACTGGTATTCCACCTTTTCTGGATTAGTGATGGTTCTAAGTTCTTTATCAGGAATCTTATAATCTCCAGTTAACATAATATAGTTTTCTACACCTTTTTTTATCAAAAAGGTCTTCATTATATCTCTCCATTACTCATATTCATTTCCATTGAAGATCGGTGGTCTAGTAGGATTAAGATTATCTAGAGATCTAACATGAATGCCTGTCATTCTAAAAGAAAATTTCTTTCCATAAAACTTGTTAGTAGTAAAAGTTTGTAAAAAAGGATTAAAAAATATAAAGGAGTTAAGAACAATGAAATCTTAAACAAGGAAACTTATATGTGAATATAAGTATTTCAGAGACCTCCTCTGATACCAATTTTAGGATTGAATATGTATAATGAGATGCGCAAATACAAGAGGGGGGTGAATTGTATTCTTTAAAAAATTCATTTGAAACCTTTGAAGTTGATATATAAATTTCTTAAAGAAATTTTCTTAACCTTACAGTAATAAGTTTCTTAAGGTTAACTTTTAACTTTAATAAAACTCAGCTTAACAAAGTTGAGCAAATATTCACAAACCTCTTAAAGAAACATTTTCTTAATCTTTACAATATTAAGATAAAAACATAAGAAATATTTTCTTAAAAGAAACATTCTACCTTAGAGTGTATATAATATTTAATATAATCATATTAATGGTATTAGGAAGTATAAGAAAGTTATACATTCTAAATTTAACAAAGTTAAAATAGCAGTGGAATAAAACCAACTTTAAATATAAAACAAGTAACAATAAGATTATTTTAACCCAAATATAATGGTATCCAACAAACTTGGATAAAGGTTACCTGATTTATACTTTCAATAAAGTTAGTCTTACCCAAACCCAGGTAAGCCCTCAATCCAAAGATCAGTATTTGTCTTGTTTCCCTACAAGCCCTCAATTTAGAAGGAAATCAGAACCTCTATATTCTAAATCTAGAATCCCCTAATCAGCATGATCGGAGACTACACAAAGTAATTCTAAACAAGTTTTTCACACCCGAACAAGTTGTTCCGGACATCCGTATGAAGCACTGAGAGTTTTAAGAGCCTCTCTCTCTAGAAATCACTTCACAAACTTTGATCGCTTTTCTATTTACTGTTCATCATCATAGTTTTTCACTTTTATATTTTTTTGGCTCATTAAAATGAACTTGTATTTATAGGAAAAACTTTTCAAAGTTTAGCTCCACTCCAATGGTCATATTTTCCTTAGATTTCAGAGGGACTTGGACACGTGTCAAACAAATAACAGTTAGTTTGTAATAGATTATACGACATCGTTTCATGTATAAGAAACAATGTTAAGTTTAAGAAAAATGTTAAGTATATGAAAACTTATAATCCAATAATATTGGAATGATATGTTAAACAACTCTAACATTATCAAGAAAACGGATCCTTAAGAAAATATAAATTGGATTTAGAAAAATGGTATCACTAGTATAGGTACCAGTATCAGTATCATGAAAAACATTTTGACATTTGTACCAAAATCAGTATCATGAAAAATGGTATGACATTTGTACCCGAATCGGTATCATGAAAAATGTTATAACATTTGTACCAGAATCGGTATCTTGAAAAATGGTATGACATTTATACCGAATTGGTATTATGAAAACATTATGAAATTTGTACCAGAATCGGTATTATGAAAGTGGTATGACATTTGTATCGTAATGAAAAATTTGTAAGTAAATGTAATGACAAATATATAAGTAAACGTAATGACAAATCTGTAAGTAAACGTAATGAGAATTCTGTAAGTAAATGTAATGAAAATTTTGTAAGTAAACATAATGAGAATTCTGTAAGTATAACGGAATGAGAATTCTGTATGTACAACGGATTGAGAATTCTATAAGTATAATGGAATGAGAATTTTGTATGTATAACAGAATGCCAAATTTGTAACTTAAGAATTTTTTTTTGTGATTTTTAAAACATAAAACCATAAGGAATGGAGAAGTCATAAGGTAACCTTATTGACTCAAAAAGTCAAATATATAAGATTATATATGTTTATACAAGACTTTTAGAGTTTTTCTATGCATCCTTGTGAATCAATTACATAAATTATTTCTTGATTAACTGAATTTTTTAATGGTTGAAAGAATCTTGGTTATACACTTTAAAAAGAGACTTTAGTCCAAAAAATCAGTTTAGAATTTAATAATAAATTGGGCCCAAAAGTCACCATAATCCTAGAATCTAAATACATAATAAATATGGTGGTTTAAGTGATCATTGTATATTTCAAGAAAAATGAGTCAACAATGAAAACACAATCTAAATAGGAAGCAAAGTAAGTCTAATAAAATAAAAGTATAATTTTTTTCATGGAAACAAACAATGATTCGTCCATAGGAAATATTGCGATCACTCATATTTTCAAGAAGAATGATAAGTACATGAAAAAGAAAATATCTACTCAATGTTTTAAAAAGAAAAAAAAGAAATGGAAGTTACTTTCTTTAGTTGAATAAGTAATGGATACATTAATCTAGGTTGAACTATGAATAATAAGAAGTGTAAATATAATAATAAAATTAATAAAGTGCTTAAATTTTCAACTTGGAGTGCTAGTGAAGATTAATTTTCGACATTTGAATCAAGTGATGAATGTATTATATGTCTCATAAAAATAATAAGAATTTTTATCAGGTTATTTATCCTATTTCTGAATCTTATTACCATTCTTATTATTTATATTATTCTTCTTCAACCTATTATTTAAGTTATTAAGATATTTTTTATTATAGATATCAAATTTAAAATGGTTTTTGTAAATTTATTCTAAAATTTAAATATTTTTTCAAAAATACAATCTTTTTTGTTTTTAAGAAAGATCAACTTATAAATGGAAAATATGATTTGATTTTAAAACTAAAATAACAATAAATTGGTGAAAATTTAGAATCCCAAATTAAAGATCTTAAGAATATTATTTCATAATTTACCCATGGTGATTAATATTCAAGTATGATTTTGGGATCTCAATGTATTGGTAAAATTATTCCAAGGATTAGTTATAAAACAATATAGTTTTTAAAATATTTTAAATTGACTACATTATTGAAAGGTACTTCCTAAAATATATTTTGTAAGTATTTTTATAAATTTGGAAATATTTTTTATTTAATATTATCATAAATCTAGAGATTTCACATCTTTTTCTTTCCTTAATTATTCTATACAATGAGTCTATAATTATACATTATAAAATATAATGATATTATCATGATATGGGGCTCTTTAATAACTTTTTTCTCATCATGAACAACAACATGGCCTTCTCTCCATGGTGTGACTTCCTGTCAAATCATATAATCAGCTTTGAAAGATATTTCATCCTTATATTTCCTCAAGATAAAAATACTTATTCAAGGTGTGAATATCATCTTCTCCGATATTCATCACTAAATAAAATATCTTGAATAATTATTATAAATAATGTCATCATATTTAAATAACTTATCAATATAGAAAACATGTTTAATTTTTTCTTCTTTCAGAACTTAATCTTCCAAAATTTTCTGTTGATTTCTAAAAATATCACATTTTTAGTTAATTATAGAACCTTTAAATATCAATATATATTATAAAATTCACCATATTTAATATATGAATGTAATTTATCTATCACAGTAATGGACCGTGCATATCTCTTTTATCATTAGGCTTCCCTTTACCTATCGAGTGCAAAAACCTAGTGTATCATAGGGTGCACTTTAACATTTACCATTTCATTATTTATGATCACTAATTTCTTCTACCTAATCACATTTATGACCATTAAGTATCATACATTTTACTCATTCATATCACAATTATTCTTAATACTTTTTTGATTTATTGTTATAAATACCTTTATGAATGAAATATTACTCTTACGTATTACAATGTACTGTGGGACATTGATAATTTTCATTTTCATCTATGAAAGTTACTCATATATATTAACATAAGTTTTTTTGTTTATAAATACTTGACCTTATAAAAATTTCACTCTAATATATAGAAAAATTACTTTTATATTAGGTTTCTTTTGTTTTTCCAAATCCTTCAATATACTTGTCCTTCCCATATTATCTTTCAAACTTCTTAAAGATTTGGATTAGAAAAATATTAAAAATTATATTGGTATATCCTTCAGGATAGATATAGTCTACATTTTCACCCCCATCAAGTTCCATCTCTACAGTACCTTCTATACTAGAAAACTTCTTCAACACATTTATTATATGATTTTATATCTTTTGGATAATTATTTTCACCACTCATAGTTCATCATCCATGAGTACATCTTCTAAATGTTTATAGAAATGTCTCTATATAAATATCATATTCTAAAATATATCCACCCACTAGTTTCATCAAGTCTCCATCAATGGTAATTTCCATTTAATAAAGATTAATTCGTTCTTGATAATCTATCGATAGATTCTCATGAATACTAGTGAGTATTTATACTTCTTTGATCACAAATCCATTATCTTTTCCCAATCCAGCTTCAAAAACCTTCATAACATACATGAGAAATTTCTATATATAACCATAACACTTTTAATTCATTCATATAAATTCCATATAAAAAATAATCATATATATAAGATTATTTCTTGAATATTTCTATAAAAGAAATCAACGTAGAATAAACCCTTTCCCATTATGAAGGGTAGTGATCAAGATAAAAATTTTAAATTTTTGTTTCATGATTGTTTATATTTTTTATTTTTATTTAAAATTAATTATTAATAAATGTATTTTCCCCAAAATTCTATTAATCATCGGTGTTTACTAAAAACATGCATGATGTTTTTGATTTTGTGTAAATATAATCATTTAAAAATTATTTTAGTCAAGAAAAAACTTCTATATTTGTTTCTGATAATTTTAGGTAATTATTGAAAATTAATAAGAATATAGATGTAAAATTTATATATTATTTATATATAAATAGTTATCTTTTAGATGTTACAGGATGAGTATAAATGGAAAATTTATTTTTTTAAATTCATACTCTAATATGTGATAGTAAATTATTATAAATTTAGATTAATTTTATAGTTATAATATGGAAAAGGATTGAAATCCACTATATATGTAAAAGTAACGCTGATCATTTGTAAACATCATCAACCATGGCACATAATAATCCCAAAATATTAGTTTTGGATGATATATAATTGCTATGTTTTCAAAGTAGAATAATTTTACATGATAAAATTAAGAGTGATTATAATGATATAATAATATTAATGAAATTGATGAGGGGAGAAATTTCAATGTAATAAAGCTTTTTTTTAATATGTAAGAGTAATTTTTTAGAACATTAGAATTATTTCTCCCAAGTAAGAGTAATTCATAAGTTAGAAATTGTTGTTTATATGTTTTTATAGATGTAGAAGGAATCTTGATATTATAATTGTATGTCAATATTGAGCCTAAAATTAGTAAATTACATGAGATCTCTATGAATATGTAAGATCTTTTTATTATAGTGAATTGGAAAATTTCTACAAAACCCTATGTATGTATGATTTTGGGAGGTGTGTAAGGTATTTAAATTTTCTATGGGGTGAATTATTGGGTATGTAATATGTTGATGATACATAATATCTACTAGTAGATATGAAAATTAGAAAATTACTTGATTGAAATTGATGTGAAACATCCTTTGGAATATGAATAATTTATTTTTCTCAGTAAATAAAAAATTTAAGAGAATAAATATGATATTTATCTTCCCAAATATGATATACAATGTTTATAACTATACCATGTAAGTGATAAAGGATTCACCCATAAGCTGCATAACATTATTCTTCAGTATGTCAGGAAAATTAGTTTGACATATTATGGGAAACAAAGTAACACTATGTCAGCATGAGATTCAATCACACCATGTTGAAGGATGCCTTGCTATATAGATAATTCCATCAGGAAGATCATAATATATCCTGATAAGTTGATGTGGGGAGAAAACCAATTTGTTGATAATTTTAATGCTCATGGTAAATGAAAAATGGGTAGATGTTTTGTACCATGCCATGATAGAGAATATGCTTGGATGGAATGATCTCCATGAGAAATGGGTAAGGGATTTATGAGTATTTTAACATTCATCATTACCATGGGAATGTGACCATGGATATCATTTTTATTACATACAGATTGGATATGAGGAATAAAAAGATTAAGGAAATAATTAATCCCCACTTCTTGGCCAAATTTTTAAAAAGGGGATGAAAACTCACTGATGGTGTGAAATCTGAGAGGAGGAATCTTCAGGACATAGGGGAACACATAATTTAGTTGAGCATCAGGAAGAAATTCAATTCTATCCATCTAGGAATATAGAAAATATTAGAGAATGAAAATACCATCCAAGATATAGAGATTTCCAAACACCCATCTTTCACCTATTAAAGGTATGTGACTTGCTATAAAGGGGAAAATTGCTTCTATGATTTAATTTATTATCCTTATTTAATTTATAATCTCTCCAGTTATGGAACACTAGTTATCTTGTGGCTAAGACAAGGTATCTTCCCCCACTATTGTCAATTAATTCTTGAGACTAATTATTTAATTCTATCTTGATTGATATTGTTAAAAGTGATTGTTTATAAAGGATTGTATAATATTTCATCTATTTATTAAATGGTGATCGTTTATTTAATTCTTATTAAATTACATATACACACCCCAAAATTTTTCTATATTTCCCATGATATGGAGGGAAGTGGGGACTAATTCAGTAGTTATAATAATTTTATTATCACTTATCTAGGAAAGAGAAAATAGTGTATTGATTATTAAATTTCTCTATTTATTCTAAAATAACTGAGTGATATAAATCAGTTTAATATTATACTAGTTTGTGATATATTAAAATATTTTAATTAAATTAACCATGATTTAAGTGGTATGGTGAGGAAATATCCATGATGAGACTACTCTTTGAAAAATTTATTCCAAAATCTCTTTCACTTTCATTCATTCACATAACTAATTGCGTAATTTTTTACAATGTAAAATTGATCCAACATAAACAGTATATAGATAACATATAAATCATTCATCATTGGAGAAAAAAAGAGTTAAACTATTCTGAAATTGAACAAGTTTATTTTTTTTTATTTTCTATAAGGCTTTTGAAAATCATCGCACCAACATCACACTATTTCTGTAGAAGAATTTTTTTCATGTTCTTATTTTATTTGATTTTTTTTATAAATGAAAATATATAGTTCTAATTAGATATTTATTTTTGATCCAGATATTAAGATGTCCATATTCTCTAGTGTCTAAAATCTAAGGATTATAAAGTAAGTGGATATGGTATTTATCACCATACCATTGAAAAATTCCTTATCATATTCTACTTCATATAATTTTTCTATACATAGTGAAATAATTAAAGAAAACATAGTAAAGTTAAATATAACACTTATATAACTATATTAACCTAATTTTGATCATAATAGTAATTGGATATTATAACCAACAAAACAAATTAATATTGAACTTAAGCATGGTAAAATATAACATTTACCCAACTTCTACTAGTTGGAAGGATAAGTCCAGATAAATTACAAGAAGGATTTTTATAGTTTTGTTTAAACCCTTTTAAAAAGAGGAGTTTTAGAAGACTATATTAGTTATAAGGCCTTCTTATACTCCCTATAAGTTCTATTAAAATAATGTATGTACAACTCATAGTCTGGAGACATTACAAAGTGTAATGATCTCAAGAGTGCCTTAATCAATTTTTTTCCTCGAATCAAGATGTAAATATCTAAGGAAGAATATATAAGGGATAATAAAATATAGTGAAGGAACTCTTTATGAGTTTTGGTAATGGTTTAAGAAGTTAACAACTTGTTTCCCACATTAACTCTTTTAGGATCACTATGTTTTGGTGTATTTATCAATTTTTTATATAGAATGAATGGAACCAAATAGTTTCTTCATAATAAATATCCCAAACAGAAAAATATCTTAGTGAACCATGAGATTTGATATATAATCTCTCATAGAAATCTCAATACTTTTTGGCCGGAACCATTACCTAAGGTGTTCATGAGGTAAATAGTTCTAACTTTAATTTGACTAAAACTATAATTGGTGATTTAACCTCTATTAAATGAAAGTTATCAATAAAAAAGTTAATAAATCAATTTATACTCCCTCAATATTCTTCTAGCTATGAAATTTTTTAGATCACTTAACATAATTTTTTTCCTCAAGTTCAAGAAATATAGAGTAGTGAAACTATGTATTAGAGGAATCTTAAACAAATAATAAAAAATTAAGGATTTAAAGAATTATCAATAGTACATTATGTAATTAAAAGTAGTCATCCTCATAGAAAACCATTCTATTAGACTTTAAAAATATCATACTTTTTACCACTATTACAAAGGAATAACTCTTTTCCCTCTATATTCTATCACCTATACGGAAATATTGAAGAGTCTTCCCTGAAGGATCACCTAAGATGGTTAGTAGAGCATCAATGGAATCAAAATACACTTTAACAACTCGTGGATATAAAATTATGGAGTTGAAAAATTAATTTCTACATATCCACATATATTTGTACACTTTGGTAAATTAATGTTTTGGTAAACTCCCATACCAATCAATTCCTAACCCAAGGAGTAATGAGATTTCAATTTCATTGACAAGTGGTAGGAAAGTTTAGGGAATCGATGAAACAACACTCAAAGATGAAACTAGGACTATATAACCAAGAGAAGAATAACCATAACCTATGTAACAATAATAAAAATGATAATTAAATACATAACAAGTGGCAAAGTACAAAGGAAATGCCAAGATGATAGGGCTACCTCAAATCCTACCACCCTTCTATTTAAGAATTACTCTACCAAATAAAACTAATTAAGAGGATCTATAATAATATTTTTTAGATACATTAAAGAATTTGGAGATTAATATCCCTATACTTGATTCGCTCTATCAGATTCCTAGGTATGAAAAATTACCCAATGAGTTATGTACTGGGAAGAAAAAATTTCATAGAGATGAAAAGTTATGTTTGGGTGGGAATGTTTCTTTCATAATCACTCCCCAATTACATTGAAAATTTTAACATATAGTTATAATTAATATCCCCTAAACTATAGGAATTATCACTTTTACTAATGACTTATGATATTTTGGATAAGAAATAAATGTTTCACCTAACCCAATTTATTCATCACTATAGGTGGGATAGCTCAAAACGACAAGAGTTGTGGTCCAATTAGTCAACCGAGCTACAACTTACCCAATGATTGTCTTAGAGGATGAAATAATAATGGTAAATTATCTAAAATTCCATATTTATTTTTACATTCTATACTTGAAATAAGAGTGAGGTTCTAGTTTTTTCCCTATAATATAATTAAGACTATTTTTTAAACCTGCAAAAAGAAATATAAATGTTCATGAGGGAACAATTTCTATGGATTTTGTTGAGGAGAATATTAATTTTATTATCTGAGACTCTATAATATTATATTAAGAAGAGCATTGTATTTTCATCTTTCTCATCATGAAACCCCATTATACTAAGATTAATATATTCAAATTATAGAGAAAATAATAAATTTAAAAGCAATATTAAATTCACTAAAACTTATGGACAATAATTAATTTCAAAATAAGTTTTATCTTGAATAAGAATTGTGTAATTACTAGTTGTAAGAATAATTGGATGAAGAATTTTTTGATGATGAATTTAAATATTTTACTGACTTTTATTCTTTAATCATGCAGATTTCATGTTTGAGTGAGATTATATTGACATAATCCCTAGAATAACTAGCCAGTTTTGAATTAAAAATTATTCTATCAAGTATAAAATTTACCCACATTATTTAAGATGAAAAAATGACTATGAAAATTTCAAATAAATTTGAACCTAACCAAGAACAAAAAAAATTAATCATTTTGAAAAAATGTTATGGATATACACTAGACAATATATAATATTCCTTGTATTAGTCCCACTATTTGTATGGATAAGATATTTCTAGATATTGAATTAATACCTATGAGGTAATTGCAATTAAGGATAAATACAACATTTTAAAAGAAGTTAAAATGATATTTAAACTCTTTTAGGCGGTAATATAATATATCCAATATCAAACACCTAGTTGGTGAGTCTCATTCATTTTATAAAAAAGGATAAAATCAACATTATTAAGAATGTAAATAAATAATTTTCCCCCACTATGATTCAAATTAGCTTTATGAAAGGTATTGATTATATAAAATTGACCATTTAAACTAAAAAACCACTTTTCCAATCATTTTGTATTTTATATTCCAGTGATATTACCTAGGAAGGGTAATTATGTTTTCCTCAATGGGTTTTATGGATAATTTCAGGTCCTTATATAATTATAAAATCCATAAAAACCCACAATCACTAGTTTATATAGTGTTTTTTCATACTGAGGGATGGCTTTATGTTTTGGAAATTCCACAAGAATATTCAAACGCTACATGGTAAGAATTTTTTTAGACCCTGTTGAAAGATGTACGGAGGGATTTCTAATTTAATTTATTATTTATGAAAACATTTTGAATGTTGTCTCGATAATATAAAAATGTGTTAGAAATGTCCATTGAGAAGATTCCAGTTCTGAATTTTGAAAAAACCCCACCTTATAGTAGAGTGAAGTATTGTATTGGACCATATTATTTATAAATAATTGATTGAAGTATAAAAATAAATGTTTTATGTCATCTATATAATTCCACACACCACCACTTTAAAACATATTAGTTCAATCAAATCAAATTATGATTTTTATTAAAGGGTTTTAGAGATTTTATCTAGACTAATCTCTCTTTTATTAATCTGTTTAAGAATGAAATTGATTTTGTGTTTTATAATTCATGTTGGAATGCTTTTGGACATATTTTGGTGAGTCTAACCACATTCCATATCATCAAACCACCTACTATAGAAAAACCCTTTAATGTAATGTGTGATGCCTCCAACCAAGATATAGGTGTATTGTTATCTCAAAAGATTAATAGATACTCAATTGTTATATATTATGCATTGAAACCCCCACATATAGTATTGATTAATTAAAAAAAACTGAGAATTTGTTTTTTTCTATAGTTTTTTCATTGAAAAAATTAGTTTCTATTTTATAGGATGTAAAGTAATAATTTATCATCATTTTGTATCTTTAATAAATGTAATAAAGAAATTTTCATTAAAACAATTACTAGTAAGGTAAATTATTATCCTATAAGAATTAAACTTAGAAATCAAGGACAAGAAGGACTATGAGAACATTTCTATATAAAACATTAGGAATCAAACTAATAAAGTAGAAGAACCTATATATATACCATTGAATGATGAAATCCCTAGTTGAAAACTCTATGAAATCACTATTAAGGTTCCATGGTATAAAGACATGATAAACAACTTGGTCACCTTAAAAATCCTTCCTTATTTTCTATCATAGGTTTATTAAAATAAAATCTATTTAGAGTTTTATTATTGGGAGTATCCATACTTATATAAGATATGTAGTGATCAATTAATTATGAGATATATACCAAATTAATCTGTAACATCTCTGATTAAATTTTATCATACACATTCATGTAGAATCCACTTTTGACCTGAACGCATGAATAGAAATGTTTTTGAAGTTGAACTATTATGGTAAGTATATTTAAATAATTCCTAGAATTATTTTATAACATGTAAAAAAAATTAGATCAATAGTAGTATTTATAATAATAAGAAATTATCTAATAACATTATTTTTTTGCTAATATTTATTGTGAGATGAATAAATTTTTTTGGTCATTTCCCACTTCAATTGGATTTACCTTATTATATTGGTAATAGAAAATGATTCTAAATTTATTGAGTACCAAGATACTAGAAATAATGATTTGATAGTTTTTACTGAGTTTATATGATCACTTATTTTTTGTAGGAATGGAATACCTTGGGTTATGATCAGCAATTAAGGAACACACTTATAAAACTGAACTACGGAAGAACTCATGAAAACATATGGAGTACAAAAAATAATTTCTCTTACCTTATACCCCTATAAAAATGATAAGGATGAGGTATCCGATATATATGTTAACAAAATCATTGAGAATAAAATATGGAATAACTAGAAGGACTTGATCATGAAGCTAATTGATATACTTTGGGTATATAGAACTTTCTATAAGTCCCACTTGGAATGTTTATTTTTAGAATAAATTATTATAATATTTATTTACTTCTTAATAAGAAATAAAAAAATACAATTATGTTGTGAAACAAGGGAAATCATAATTTATTAAAGCTAAAGATTAATGAATTTTTCAAATGGAAGAGATTGAGTAGTTAGAAGGAGAACTATATGAAAACCCCTTGTAGTATAAGGAAAATCCATATTAATCTATGGCATAGACATTCTAATAAAATACTTCCATATTTTTTTATAAAGATACCCATTTCACTTACCAAATAAAACACATTTTTGAAAATCAATATTCTAAATATACTATTATATTTAATAAAACAAAAAAATTGTTTGGTGATTTTTATTTCAATAGATCCAAATAATAGAATATATTCAATCTGAATGGTAAAAAACTACAGAATTATAATAAATAATAATTAAAATAATCCTTGGACGATTCTATACTCCTCCTTTCAACAATTGAATTATTACTTCCATTATTTTCTCTTTATTTTAGATTTATTTTTATGCTACTATCATATACCAAATTTGTAATGATAATTACATGTTGGGATTCACTTATGCTAAACATTAAGATAATTGTGGGGGAAATGGGACAAGTAGTTTGGGATGTAAATATTTTTCATTTATTTTCATTGTTTTTTATGTTTTTAGAAATAAAAAAAGTGAAAATCTAATTTTCAAGATTTATTCACCTCAATAGAGAATAAAAAAGTCACAGTGGGAACCATAAGTAATTTTTTTAGAACTAAGATATGATTGTTAATTGAAAATAATTCAATGGAATGAAAATTATAACATGAGGAAACATGAATTGTATACTTGAACTTAGGTATCCAACCCATTGAGAAATAACAACACCTAGGAGATCTTCTAAAAATTAAAATATGATAGATCATATGAAATAGGTGAATGAAATTAAGTGGGAACAGATTTAAATGAATTCCCTAGTCAACAAAGCACATATATGTGTTAATTTTATATTAAATAAGAGTTTTCTTAACATGATATATGGCTATTGAATTCTTTATTTCATGCATTGGAAATTTAATATAGTATCATAAGATTCCTACTTTCATGGGATGGTTTTTTTTATTTTTTTCTATACTTATCAAATATTTTATTTCCAAAATACATTTTGGGAAAAATCCAACAAGTGTTAGATGATAATAGAAATAGAGTTTTTTAGGGAATTATGAAAATATATATAGAAGAGAAATATGATATATCTAAATATAATATATGAAGTATCAACAAAGTGTGAAAAGGATACGTTAAATAAAGGTCCTCGGAAAAAATAATAAATTCTATGCTTTTTAAAATATTGTAACTATAAATTTTTATTAAAGGGGAGTGGAAAACTTGTGAACTTGAGGAAAAGAAATTGATTAATTGTAGAGGAGTGATCAAGCCATAAATTTTTAAATTTATTTTAGGATTTCATATAATTTCACATTTATATCCATTTAATTATAAATAAATTTATTTTACCTAAAATTATTCCCATATTTTAATTTTATTTAAAAAATATAATGGTATTTTGATTATTTTATTTATTTAATCATTTGTTTATTTAATATTAATTTATTACGATGAAATATTTGTTTTCCAAAAAAAGTAGAAAATTATTTGAAATCATTAGAAATTTGAAGGTTGAATTACAAAAATATGGATGTGGTGAATGCTTCGGGTTGAGAAAAAATGAAAAAGTTCTTCAATATATAAAATTCATACTATGATACAGAAATAAATTTACTCACATATAAGATTCACTTCAGGTTAAAAATATAGAAAATGAACAATATCACCAATGTATATCAAATTAATCTCAATACTTAGTAGTATTTACCGAATTATCAACTAAAAATCATATAATAAAAGTTCCAAAAGATATATAAGTGCTTAATTTGAAAACTAAAAGAGTTTTACATGATAATTTAATAGTGATTCTAATGTTGTGAAAAAGTAAATACAATAGTTTACTAGATAAATTTACAAGTAATGGATATTACTTCAGAAATATAAGAGTAATTTTATAGAGCATTAGATTAATTTAATCTGATGTATTATTAATTCCAATTTTAGTTTATGTATTCTGGATGGTGATCTAAAAGAGACAAAAATATATATTTTATTCCATGAAGTTATTCATGACTCAATATTTGGAAAAAGGAAATAAGGACTCCATGAATTATTATTATATTTTAATTCTACATATTTGGATAATTTATATAAAATAGCTTGTATACATAAGCTTTTGGAAGGTGAATAAGGTTTTTACCTTCTTCATGGGGGTAAAACATTGGATACATAAGATATCGAGGTTACAAAATATTAGATAAAATATGCAGAAATTGAAAAATTAATGATTTCTCATTGATATGTAACATCCTTAGGATGATATGTAATATATATTTCATTTTAAATAATTTATTTAATAAAATAAATATGATATTTATCTTCACAATTGTGAAATGTAAGGTTTTTAACTTCACCTATGAGGTGAAGAAGGATGTACCCCTGGGATTCCTAAGAAATTTTTTCAATATGTAAGAAAAATTACCTATTTATGATATTGGAAAGAAATTAACCCTGATAATACTGAATAGTTAATTATTACATGGTGAAGGATGCCACACCATGAAGAGAATTCATAAAATAAGATCATAAAATTTCAATAGATATTTAAAAAGGGTGAAAACCATTTTAATAATCATTTTTATGGCTATAGAAGATGATAAATAGGGAGCATTATTTACACACCATGTAAAAGACCATGATGGAATTATAAGATATCTATGGAAAATAAAGAGTCACTCTATAATAATTTTAATATTTTTCAAGATTTATGGACCGTAACAGTAGAGATCATCGAAAAAATAGGTATATCCCATCTGAAACCCAAGTATATTAAGGGAATATTTCACTCTTAATAATTGTAATTTTTTTGGAAAATTGGATGTGAAATCAAAATTTATGTACAATTCGAGAGGAGAAAGTGAAATTTGTAGGCATCAAGGGAAAATATATTTCAACTGGGCATGTGGAGGAAGTTATAAATCACCATTTGAGAAGATTAAATAGACTAGATCATGTGAATACTACCCTAAATGTGGATATTCTTAAACATTAATCATTCCCCTATTAAAGGGTGAGAAAGTCAATACATAGAAAACTTCCTCTACTATTGTTTATTTTATTTTTGATTACTATCATGAAATTTCTCCATTGATGACATAATAAACCTATTATGATCGAAACAAGGAGACTTATTCCACCCTCATTAATTATTTTTTTCACTTAATTGTTTAATTTTATATTCATTAATCTTATAATAAGTGTGTTCTTATAAAAAAAGTAGATTGTTTCAATTTATGATTTAATTTTTTAATCATTCTTCTCTTCTTCTCATATTTCACACACCAAACCCTTGAATTTTATTAATTTTCTATATGATGGAGGTAACTTGAGAGATTAGTCATTATTTCATTTCTCCATTTAAGAAAAATTCTCTGAGTGGGGGAAATTAGTTAAGGTTTTAATTAGTTAGTTATAGAGAATAAATATTAATTGAATGAATATTGATTTAATTAGTACTATGAAAAAATATCATAGGTGAGACCACTCTTTCAAAAATTAATTTCAGACACACATACATTCAAACACAACCACAAACATAATTTTTTTTCTATTTTCCAACACAAAATATTGCCCATATACAGTAAACAAAACTAAAAATCCATCTTCTCCTAAGACATCCTAATTCACACTATACTTTATTATCTTGGGTTCATATTCTTTATCATTATTTGAAACATATTAGTGAAACTAAAATACCATATATTATAGTAGATATATTCTTCCAAGTTATATCTTATGTTATGATATATTGAAATATTTCTTATTAACATGATACTTATTCACACCAAATAAAACTTAATACCAAATGAGATGAAAATTTTCAAAATTCATTTATATAATCCGTTGAAATCATTTGAATGAAAATATTTCTCTTGTATCGAACTTATTTTTCTACGCATAGTATTAATTTCAAATATACACAACAATTATTACAATGATTTTATTTATATATTTACCAGAATAATATTGAACTATTGTTTTTTATGATATAATAACATTTAACATACTCAAATTTTATCTAAAACAACCCATGATATAAAAAATATTATCATTCCTCATCATTTAAAACTTACACATAGCACTATAGGACATAAAATTCATTTTAATCATGAATCTTAGAGTTATAAAATAAATTTACTATTAAATAGCAATAAAAATTTTCATATCATATATTAACATAAAATCAAAAAATATATTAAAAAATATATAAATTTATACTTTAAATAAATATTTCCTACCAATTTTAAACTTTACATAGACTACCATGAAAAACAATTAATAATAATAATAATAAACTCATTTTGTTGATGTAAAAATATGATTTACTTATTGAATACAACTATAGAAAATCAAGATCATCTGTCAACATCATCTAAACTTTCACATTCCTTTAATGTGTTCCATGATCACCCACTGTTAGTGAATAACATCAAGGATATTATTTAATCTTTAGGTAATGAAATACCTTGTTCTTAGAAAACATAATTCATTACAATATTCTACAAAAAAATCAATATAATTTATCGGTGAACCATATATGAGAAACTATAAATAATAAAAAATGAGACAATCACGCTGGGTCCCCATAGTCCACGTATAACAATAAAAAACATAAATATTCTATATAAATAATGAATATTCACATGATATTCTATGTATATAATTAAAATAGAATACAAAACATAGAAAAACAAAAAAGGCTATTCTTTGGATGTCACCACTTGCTAATCCCAGCCACCCTCACTCTATTATCTATTTAAATATTTCTTTACTACACTGACACACTTATTCTCTATAGGATACCCTTAAATATATCTCAAAATAATTCTTTATGTAGAAACCCAACCCCAAATAGGTCATACCCAATTTTTTCTACTAAATACATTAGCATGATTGTAGGGAATCAAGCCCTGAAAGACCGATAAGTTTAATATCCTTGGTAAACCAGATACATAAATGAGTATTGTATTAAAAATGGATATACTAATTATAACATTTTATTTCTCCTAAAAAAATAAACATCTTGAGTGTAACTCTAATCCATCTAGTATATTCCTGAATTTCTTTCATAGTATTATTCTTGGATTCCTGGGGAAAGAAACATAATATAGGTGAGCTCAAATGCTCAATAAGGAAAAAATATAGAGCGGAAGAAATAATAAATAAATAAGAATAGTCAATATGGAAACATAAATAACTGAACACACATTCTATGTAATCAATAAACTGAATGGAAGTGTGTAATAAATATGGAAAGGTAATAACTATAAACACATTCTATTCAAATAACTAGATAAGTCAAAACAAATATAGAAAGGTAAGAAACTAAAACACTTTCCCTTAAGTAATGAATTAAAATGAAATGTATCCATAAATATGTTGATGCAAAATCCCATGGATGAATAATAACTGAAACTACTATGAGGGAAATGATTTCTCAATGGAAGTCATGTATAAGGCACATAATGACCTATTATGATCAAGATCTATCCTCCAGACAGTTTAAAACTATGGATCTTTCCTCTGTTTAATTTGTGAAACTTGTTTGTCTCTTGAGAACTTATCGATGCATCGATGAGATATATAAATTCTATGCTCCACCCGCCATTTCAATTCCAAATAATTCATCATATTGAATAATCAAAATAACTAATATTCCTTATCTAATAACCGTATTGAATGATAAATATGTATTTAACAATAATTCCCCAAATAATCAAATAATTGTCAATGTAACCACCATATGAAAAATTGTATACATTTTAGGAAATACTAATATAAATTGTATAAGAATATGAATATTAAATTAAATTTATAGTGAAAAATGATTAAAATAAAGTGATTGTTTCAAGGTATTTTAACAATCACAAAATGAAGTGAGATTAAAAACCTTTTAGGGGAATAATCTTTAAACATTCCAAAGTGTCTCATACTACTTTGAAACATTTAAATCATAATCACCAAAAAGGTATGAAATTAAATTAATATTATAATTTTATGATAATAATATTATTAATGATATAATATATCAAAATGGGCATTATGTATGGCACACAAATAAAGTAGGTAGTGAATATGACATTAATCTCACATAATTGAAAAGTGAGATGAAAATACCTTACTAAGGTAGTAACAAATTGAATGGAAAACAAAAAGGTAATAATACATAAATAAAACATTCAAATACCATGAATATAATATAATTCATGATATTATATGTCAATTTGGTATTAATTACACCATATATAATAAATTATGTCTACAATAATTAAGTAATCCTCGCGTAATGAAAATGAGACAATAATATGTTACCTTATCCTTTCTTTTTGTTATGTGGTATTTTTCCTCCTGTATAGTGGTTTAAAATAAGTTAATAACTAATAAATAAACCAAATTCATGTTTATAATATCATATATTAACTTATTACAATATTTTGTTACCCTTTTGTTAAAACTCTTTCATTATTCTAACTGTTTTGGGTGTTCATTGCCTAGTTTTCTCAAGTTTGTTTTGATATATTATTTGTTGTTATTATTAAATATATCATGGTTTAATCATCTAAATAATATGAAACATGACTTAATTACCATATATATTTAGTATATATGTATTTACAATAGTCTATAACAATTATAGATTAGAAATAAATTGCACCGTTTATGGAGACGGTATGTCGTACGTACGCATGAACATTACTTCCATTTCTTTGTTGAATTAAAATAATTAAAACTAAAAATAAATATGAAGTTTATAATTTCCAGTATTATATATATTATATATAGGTTTATCAAAAATATCCTTTATACGTTTTATGTATGGTATGAACGAATCATATTGCTTTGAGGGGGCGGTAGTCCACACTTTCTCAAAAAAAATTACCGTATTTACACAACTGGGATAGCATAAAGTTATGTTCCAAATAAAAATTAAAGAATCATAATACATCATAAATAAAATATATATATCTTACATAAATATATTTTCCGTCATAATTTCCACCATGAGGGGTGGTATGGAAAAATTTAACAATCATCATTTCGTGAGGTTGTATTTCGCCGAACATAGAAACGATATATTCATTACCCATTAGATGGAGGTTTTTATAAGTTTAGGTTTAAAACTTATAGTAAAAAAATCATATTATATTGAGTATTCTGGTTTTTTTATTTAATCATAGAATAAGAAGATTATATGTAGTGGATAATAGAAATGAAATTAGAAGGCGTGAGAGAAGGCGTTACCTCTTAATCGGGTACCTTCTTTTGGTTTACACCAAAAGGGTTTATTAGAATGCTTTATGCCCAAAGGTATGCTTGTTGGTAGAGTTTAGGTATTTTGGAAGACTATTTGGGCAGGTATTGGCCGAATTTAGGTGGTTTTATAGGTGTTAGGAATGGGGAGAGGTGGTGGCCTTTTATAGGAAAGGGGGAGTAGCACTTTTGTAAATACCAAATGGTATTCAATAATGGGTAGTCTATCTTACCTAAAGAGCCTAAAAATCAAAAAATAATGGAATAAAGGAGAATCATGGACTATAAAAACCTTATACACACAAAAATATGTTCATTTTAAAATTTTGGTTCCTTAACTTCTAATATTTCAAAATTGTATCATTTTGGTTTTTATTAAAAATATAGTTTTCTAATCTTATTAATTTAACCATTAAGACTAAATAAAATTTATATTTATTAGAAAATATAGAGAAATTATATTATTAATATGATATATAATTTATAAAATAAAATTCCCATGTGTTTTGAAATTAATTTTAAAACAAGCGCATGTGACGTACTAAAACACTACTTGAACCCGGACTGTGTTAAATACATATTTACATAATATGGGTCAATATGTTAATTATAAAAGATTAATTATTCCATTAATATACCATATTTAATATTTATTTACACTTAAAAATAACTTTGAAGAATATATAATTTTTATTAATTTTAAATCATTTAATAATATTCATTTATTGAAAAATAACAATAATATCAATTTTGACATTATTTATTTAATGTTAATTTTAAAATATAAATATTATATTTTTATTAAAATATATTAGTTTTACATGTTTTTAACATTATATATTCATATAAATAAATAAATAAATATAAAAATTCAATAAATTAACTTCACTTTTAATATTTACAGTATAATTTTTTTTAGTTAATTATTAATTAAATAATCACTATAATGATGTTTCTTAAGAATTTTAAGTACCTAAACCATCACTAAAAATTATTGATAATTTATTATGATAATAATAACCTATATATATTTAAAAATGATATCCATAACCTGAAGTATGATTTTCTTTACATATCTCAATGTTTTATAAATGTTAAAGGTAAGGAAAGTTCCTTTTTTGTCTTTTTCCTTACTTAACCTTTTATATAGGGAACTTTCATTTAATAATATCTAAATAACCATATATTTCAAAAAAAAGTGGGGACATGGTCAAATTATTGGAAGCGAATGGATTTTTTACAAGTTTCCAAGTCATTTTGGTCTTTAATATTAGGGTTTAGTCCCTTATTAACCTTAATCATACCTTAATCGACGTAATTAATCTTAATCACATTCACTAATCATTTTAGTCAAAAATAATAATTTTATCTTATTAGACCAAAAATATCATAAAAATTACATATGTGTTTGTTGTATTTTAAAAATTCAAATCATTGAAGTGGGAAAATTAAGATTAAGGCTAATCCCGCAGATTGGGCGAAATAACGGGTTTTTATAGTAGAAAAATGTTCAATAGTTTGTTAAGTTTTTATATTCAATTCGAAAGTAAAATTAATTATAATGAAATTAACTGTATGAATTGATTTATAATTGATCTAATTTGACTCTAAAATAAATCTAAAATATAATTTGGCATTAATAATTTTTTTAAAGGAAAAGGCTATTTTTAACTAAGTTGGCTTAATTTTAACTATTCACCAAAAAATGAAGTTTTTCAGAAAAATACAAAAAAATCACCTTAATATAATTTCAATATTATGAATTCAAAAATGATGTTTATTTTTAAAAATAAATTTCATAAAATTGTTAAAATTTTGTTTTAAAATAAGTTTTCCATTAAAAGGCAGTAAAACTCAGTCTCGCATGTAATGCAAGCTAATTCAGTGTTGTACGTAACGTAAGGTTAACGTTGTGTATAATTCATTCCAAAAAAATATTTATTCTAAAAGGAAAATATTGTAAATTCTTTGGGTGTCACATTATTGCAACCTTGATTAAATTGCGTCCTCAAAATTTATACTAGACCTTAGTATTCTAGGGATTGAAAATAAAATATTTTTGAAAGAACTACCTCATAAAAAGGGTTAATATCACATTTTCTTAATAATAGATAAAGGAAAGTACAATGGTAACCTAACTAGGTACCCTGGTTGGGTAACATAGGTGGGAAATGAAAAATGGATATGGAAGAAAAATCTAAACATCAAGTTCTGATGGATAGTGCTAGATAACATTTTCAGATGAAAGTTGTTGACCACAAAACCATAAACCATAGGTGTGAATAAAGGTCATTGATATCATAACAAATGATGATATAAGAGAACATTTTTGTTTCAAAACCATTTTTCTATAGTTAAGGGATTTTATCACTCTATAAGAATGTAAGTAAATATACATTTCTATAAACATAATATTTTCCTTTGATTATGGCATGAACTATTTATACTTCATCTCTTGGCACGTGATGTAGCATATAGTGAAATAATACTTTACCCTATAAAATTTCATCCAATGATAGTCATAACCTATTTTATAAATAGTGAACCTTTCCAGATGATTATTATCCAATAAATTTTTCATGAAAGTCAATAAACTTCCAAAGTGAACTTATCATTAGTCTTTAATAAACATAAAGAAGCTTTTAATTTTCACATTACAAACACAAGAATAAATTCATCATGTATACTTTTGAAATATGGTAATAACTCAAATTACAAAAAAACCTTTTTGGAAACATGCATTATTCCTTATTCCTTAAGTAAGACACATGTTATTGGATATCTTTCTTAAATCCAAAAGTTATGTAAACTCCATCAATGATATCATAGACTACTTGTTGAAAAGTCTTTAATCAGTTCCAAGGTAGTTAGTACTTATCCAATTCAATAATTTCTTTATCATTATCTTAAAATCAAGAATATATTAGGGGTTTTATTTTCCTCAATCATGTGTTTTTTGAAAATTGTAACTTTCTACGGAATAACTTTTCTTATTAGCATTCAACATTTGATCACAAATCCTTAATGAAAAAGTACCATAGTACAATATTCTTATATTCCAAAATACTTATAACCAATACATGGATGGTAAGATATTCATATGAAATAATTATTGAACAAAAAAATAAATAATTAATCTTCATTTGTGACAGTATCATAACTTAATCACTATCCAATAGCATCATATGGGGTATATTCCTTTGAATCTTAGGACAATGATTCGCATAGTGTCTCTTCTCCTTGTAGTTGAAGCATTAAACATTAGAAACCTTTTTCTTACCCTTTCAATCTCAAACTTGGTGTCCTATTTCTCTACACTTATAACAAACTCTCATTCCCTTCAATCATTTACCACGGTGATTCTTTTCATAGTTATCATATGTGGGAAAATCCTTCTTTCTATTCTTTCCTATATCCATCTTTTTCTCTGTCATCCTCTTATTCCCTTCAAATCCATAGGAATTAGATAATTATTTACTTATCTGGTTAACACATGATATTATATATTCATATAATTAGAGTACTTGGGAGACTATCTCCCTTCAAAATGATGGATTAATAACATGAAATATATGATCCTTATTACCCTCAACATTCCATGCACTGGTGGATTTCTCATTCCTTCTACTAGGAATCATTTCTAAACAATGGAATATATTTCATTATCTTATATGGTTATAAACTTTGTATAACCCTAAATATGGTATAACACATAAAATAAATTTATGCATCATAAATCCCTAAAACCATAAACCTTGGCTACATTGGGGAAGTCATTACTTCTAAATCCTTCAAAATGGTAGGTAAATAAACTGTGAATCATCTTAAGAATATCCCCCAAGAGTGTCAAATCATGTATGTAGTAAGGCCTGTTGTCAGGTACCAGGTTTCCCTAAGTCATGCTTAGAACACCTTTTTGGAGTTGTTACTCCAAGGTACATGAGGACCTATTACTTTCAAGATCTATCCTCCAGTAGTTTAAAACTATGAATATATCCTCCATTTAATTTGTGAAACTTGTTTGTCTCATGAGAACCTATTGATGTATCTAGGTGATATATAAAGTCCAAGATCCACTCGTCATTTCTATTCCAAATAATTCCTCATATTGAATAATCAAAATAACTAATATCACTTATCAAATAACCATATTGAATAAAAAATAAATATTTAACAATAATTCTCCAAATAATCAAATAATTGTTAAAGTAACCATCGTATGAAGAATTGTATTTGATTCAAGAAATACTAATATACATTGTATGATAATATGGATATTAAATTAAATTTCCTATGAACATTTATTACAATAAATCTGTTATTTAAAGGTAGGTTAACAATCACAAAATCAAGTGAGATTAAGAACCTTTGAGGAGAATAATCTTTTAAAATTCCAAAGTGTCTCATACCACTTTAAAACATTTAAATCATAATCACTAGAAAGCTATGAAATTAAATTAATCTAATAATATGATTATAATAATAGGATTCATGGTATAATATATCAAAATGGTTAGTAGGTATGGCACACAAAATAATTATGTAGTGAATATGACATTAATCTCACAGATTTAAAAAATGAGATGAAAATCCCTTACTAATGTAGTAACAAATTGATTAGAAAACCCAAAGATAATAATACTTATATAAAACATTTAAATACCATGAATATAATATAATTCATTATATTATATGTCAATGTGTCATAATGTACACCATATATAATAACTTATGAGTACAAAAATTAAATATGCCTCACGTAATGAAAATGAGACAAGAATCTCTTACCTTATCCTTATTTTTTATTGTAAGGTCTATATACTCCTATAAAATAGTTTAAAATAATTTAATATCTACTAATAGAACCACAATAATGTTTATAATATCATATATTAACTTATTTCAATAATTTATTACCTGTTGGTTAACACACTTTCATTATTTTAACTGTTTTGGGTGTTAATTGCCTAGTTTTATAAGTTCATTTTGACTTGATATTTTTTGTATTATTAAATATATCATGGTTTTATCATATCCATAATATAAAAAATTAATAAATTATCATATATATTCAGTAAATATTTATTTTAAATAGTCTATAACATTTGGAGATTATAAATTATGTGCACCGTTCATGGAGATGGTAGGTCGTACGTACACATGAACGCCACTTCCATTTCCTTGTTTATTTAAAAGAAATAAAACTAAATGATACATATGTACTTTATAATTTCTAGTATCATATATATGTTATATATTTTATATATTTTTATTAAAAACATCATTTATATGTTCCATGTATGGCATGAACGAATCATATCACTTTGAGGGGGCGGCAATCCACTCTTCCTCAAACGAAATTATCATATAGACACAAATTAGATAGAATAAAGGTATGTTTGAAATAAAAATTACAGAATAATAAGATATAAAAAATAAAATATATATATTATATAAAAAACTAATCATAATTTCCACCATTATAGGTGGTAGGGGAAAATTGAACAATCGTCGTTTGGTGAGGCTGTATTTCACCATACAAAGAAATAGAATGTTTGTTACCCATTACATAGTGGTGTGTGTATGTTTATATTTAAAAATTTTCATAAATAATCTTAGTATATTGGGGATATTATTTTTTTATGTAATAATTTAATAAGAAGATTATAGGGAGTAGAGAATTGAAATGAAATTAAAAGGCATGAGAGAAGGTGTTACCTCTTAATCGGGTAACTTCTATTGGTTTATACCAAAATGATTTATTGTAATGATTTATCCCAAAAGGGATGATTATAGGTATATGGGAGGGATTTTTTATGACTATTTGGGTAGTTATTGGCCAATATTAGGTGGTGTTATAGGTGTTAGGAGTGGGGAGAGGTGGTGGCCTTTTATAGGGAAGGGGGAGTGTAACTTTTGTAAATACTAAATGGTATTCATAAATGGATAATCTATATTACTTAAAAAGTCTCCAAAATAGATAAATAATGGATTAAAGGAGAATAATTTTATATAAAATCCTCATCCACAAAAAAATATGTGCATTTTAAAAATTTGGTTTCTTAACTTCTAAGATTCTCCAATTTTATCATTTTGGTTTTCATTAAAGAATATAGTCTTCTAATCTAATTAATTTAACCATTAATAATAAATTAGAGTGAGAATTATTAGAAAATATAGAGACAATAAATTATTAATATTATATATAATTTAAAAAATAAAATTCCCATGTGTTTCAGAAATTAATTTTAAAACAAGCGCATGTGACGCGCTAAAACACTACTTAAACCCAGACCTTGTTTGCAAAGTATTTACATAATATGGGTCAATATGATAATTATAAAAGATTAATTATTACATTAATATACCATATTTAAAATTTATTAACACTTAAAAAACACTTGTTAGGATATAGGTATTTTATTACATTTAAATCATTTAATAAGATTCATTTATTGTAAAGTAACAATAATATCAATTTTAACATTATTTATTTAAAGTTAATTTTAAAATATAAATATTATATTTTAATTCAAATATATTAGGTTTACATGTGAGTAACATGATATATTTATATAAAATAAATAAATAAATAGAATAATTCAATCAATTAATTTCACTTTTAGTATTTATTGTATCATTTATTTTAGTTAATTATTAACTAAATAATTACTATATTGACATTTCTTAAGAATTTTAAGTACATAAACCATATCTAAAAGTTATTGATAATTTATTATGATAATAATAAACCATATATATTTAAAAAATATATCCATAAACGCAATTATGATGTTTTGTACATATCTCCAAGTTTTATAAATGTTAAAGGTAAGGAAAGTTCCCTTTTAGTCTTTTTCATTACCTAACATTTTATATAGGGAACTTTCATTTAATAATATCCCAATAACCATATATTTCTAAAAAAGTGGGGATATGGTCAAATTGTTGGTAGACAATCCATTTTGTTCAAGTTTCCAAGTCATTTTGGTCTATAATATTAATTTTTAGTCCCTTATTAAGCTTAATCATACATTAATCAATGTAATTAATGTTAATCAAAATCACAAATAATTTGGGATAAAAAAATTAAGTTAATATTATTGGACCAAAAATATCATACAAATTATATCAGCATATGTCAGATTTTCAAAATTCAAATCACACAAGTTGGAAAATTAAGATTAACATTAATCCTGCAAACGGGATGAAAGAGTGGTTTTTTATAGTAGAAAAACGTTCAAAAGTTTGTTATGTTTTTATATTAAATTTGAAAGTAAAATTAATTATAATGAAATTAATTGTGTAAATTAATTTATAATTGATATAATGTGACACTAAAATAAATATAATTTATAATTTATCATTAATAATTTTTTAAACGAAAAGGCTATTTTTAACTAAATTGTAGTAATTTTCACTATTCACAACAAAATGAATTTTCTCAGAAAAAACTCAAAAATTCACTCTAAGATAATTTAGATATTTTGAATTCAAAAATTATGTTTATTTTTAAGATAAAATTAATAAAAAATTAAAAAATTAGTTTTAAAATAGGTTCACCATTAAAAGGTGGTAAAACTTAGTCTTGTGTGTAACGCAAGCTAATTCAGTGTTGTATATAGCATAAGTTTAACATTGTGTATAATTTATTAAAACAAAAATATTATATTTATTCTAAAACTAAACTATTGTAAATTCTTGGGGTTTCACATTCTTCTCACCTTAATTAAATTGTGACCTCGCAATTTATACTTAACCTCAGTAATCTAGGGATTGGAAAAATAATAATTTTGAAAGGGCCAGATTGTAAAAAGGGTTAATATCACATTTTTTTAATAAGAGGGAAAGGAAATTATAGTGGTCACATAACTAGTTTAACTAATTGGAGAACAAAGGAGGGAAATGAAAATAAGAATATGGAAGAAAAATCTAACCATCAAGTTCTGATGGAGAGTGATAGAGAACACGTTCAGATGAAAGTTTTTGACCACAAAACCATAAACCATAGGTGTGAATAAAGGTAATTGATATCATAAAAAATGATGATAATAGAACAATTTTTTTAGTTTCAAACACATTTTTTATATATTTAAAGGATATTATCACTGTATAAGAATATAAGTAAATATACATTTCAATAAACAAAATCTTTTCCTTTGATTATACCTTGAACTATTTCTACTTAATATCTTAGCACATGATGCGACATATAGTGAAGTAATACATCACCCTCTAAAATTTAATCCAATTATTATCATAAACTGTTTTATAAATAGTGAACTTTTCCAGCTGATTATGATCCAATCACTTTTGAATGAATGTCACTAAACTTTCAAAGTGAATTTATCATTAGTCTTTAATCAACATGTAGAAGATTTTAATTTTCACACTCCAAACACGTGAATAACTTCATTATGTATTCTTTTAAAATATTTTAATTACTCAAATTACCATAAAACCTTATTGTAAACATGCATTATTCTTTATTCCTTAAGTAAGACACATGTTATTGGATATATTACTTAAATCCAAAAGTGTTGTAAACTCCATTAATGATATCATAGACCACTTGTCGACAAGTATTTAATTATTTCCAAGGTAGTCAGTACTGGTCCAAATCAATCATTTCTTCATCATTATCTTAACATTAGGAATATATTAAGGGTTTTATTTTCCACAATAATGAGTTTTCTGAAATTTGTAACTTTCTACTGAATAACTTTTCTTAGTACCATTCATCATATGATCTCAAATGATTAACAAAAATGTACCGCAATAAAATACAGATATATTCCATAATTCTTATAATCAATACATTACTGATAAAATATTAAAATGAAATAATTATTGAACAATCATATTAATAATTCCTCTTCATTTTGGGAAGTATCATAACTTTATCACTATCCAATATCATCATCTGAGGTATATTCCTTTGACTCTTGGGATATTGATCTGCAAAGTGTCTCCCTCCTTGTAGTAGAAGCATTGAACATTGGAAACCTTTTTGTTGCCCTTTTAATCATGAACTTGGTTTCCTCTTTCTCCAAACTTATAAAAAAATCCCATTACCTTCAAGCATTTACCAGGTTGATTCTTTCTATAGTTATCACTTGTGGAAAAATCCTTCTTTCCCTTCTTCCCTTTATCCATATTTTTCTATTCCATCCACTTCTTCCATTAAAATTCATAGGACTTAGAGAAATATTTAGTTATCTTGTTAACACATGATATTATCTCCTCATATGATAAGAGTACTTGGGAGACTATCTCTCTTTGAAATGATAGACTAAGACCATAAATCATATGATCCTTATTACCCTTTACATCGCATGTACTAGTGGAGTTCTCATTCCTTCTACCATGCATCATTTCTAAATAATGGAATATACTATATTAGCTTATAAGGTTATGAACTTTGTATAACTATAAATATGGTATAACACACAACATAAATTTATGCATCATTAATCCCAAATACCATTAACTTTGGCTAATTTGGGGAAATAAATAATTCTAAATCCTTCACAATTGTAGGTAAATAAAATTTGAATCATCCTAAGAATATCCCCCAAGAGTGTCAAACTAGGTGCATAGTAAGACTCGTTGTCATGTACCATGTTACCTAGAGTCAAGCCCAAAATACATTTTCGGAGTTCTTACTCCTAGGTATATTTGTGCCAGGACTACGTTTAGTTGTAGTATCCAGAAAGGGATTTATTTCTAGGAATACCCATATAATCCCTACTTTACCAAAATTTTAGGATGTTCTTCTGCTCTTATCTGGAATTTCTATCTTAGGGTTGTTCTCCCTAATCTATGTTTTTATAAATCAAGTTTCCAAGGTTATTTCTAAACTTCCTTTGATACCAATTATAGTGACCCATCCCCAGATAACTCATAGACGAGGTTTGATACTAAATGAATTGGAATGATTACAAGGAATAAATACCTAAATTACTAAATGGTTTTGTATTATTGGTAAACCAGATACATAAATGAGTATTGCATTACAAATGGATATAATAATTAAAACATGTTTTTTATTCAAAACAAATAAACATATTGAGAATAAATCTAATCCATCTAGTATATTCTTGAATTTCTTTCATATTATGCTTCTTGGATTCCAAGGGAAAAACAAAATAAGGGTGAGCTCAAATGCTCATCAAGGGAAAAATATAGAGGAAGAAATAATAAATCAATGAGAATAGTCAACATGGAAAGGTAAATAACTGAACACATATTCCATGTAATCAATAAACTGAATGGAATTACGTAAGAAATATGAAAAGTTAATAACTAGAAACACATTACATTCAAATAACTAAATAAAAAAACACACATTAAAAGGTAAGAAACTAAAACACACTCCATTAATTAGTGAAATTAAATGAAATGTATCCATAGATATATCGATGCAAAATATCATGGATGAATAATAATTGAAACTATAATGACTAAAATTCTTTCTCAATGGAATTAATTTCTAAGTTACATGAGGACCTATTACTATCAATATCTATCCTTTAGATATATTAAAACTACGGATCTATCCTTCGTTAAATTTTCTCAAGTAGTTTGTCTCATGAGAACCTATCGATGCATCAAGAAGCTATATAAAGTTAGGGCTCCACCCTTCAATTATATTTCAAAGAATTATTCATATTGAATAATTAAAATAACTAATATGCCTTATAAAATAATTGTATTGGATGATAAATACATATTTAATAATAATTCCCTAAATAATCAAATAAGTTTCAAATTAACCACCGTATGAAAAATGGTATACAGTTTATGCAATACTAATATCTATTTTATGAGAATGTGTATAATCAATTAAAATTATAATGAAAATGATTAAAATAAAGTGATTTTTTTCAAGGGAGGTTAACAATCACATAATTAAGTGAGATTAAGAATCATTCAAGAAAATAATCTTTAAACATTCCAAAGTGTCCCATACCACATTGAAACATTTAAATCATAATCACCAGAAAGGAAAGACATTAAATTAATCATATAATATCATGATAATAATAGGATTAATGATATAATATATCAAAATGGGCATTAGTTATGGCACACAAAATAAGTAGGAAGTGAATATGACAATAATTTCACAAATTTTAAAGTGAGATGAAAATTCCTTACTAATGTGGTAATAAATTGATTAGAAAACCCAAAGGTAGTAATACATAAATAAAAAATTTAAAAAAACATTAAGATAATATAATTAATGATATTATATGTCAATGTGGAAGTAATTACACCATATATAAGAAATTAGGTGTATAATAATTAAGTATGCCTCGCGTAATGAAAATGAGACAAGAATCCTTTACCTTATCCTCAATTTTTTTTGTATGGTATTTAGCCTCCTGTATAGTGGAATAAAATATGTTAATAACTAATACCATAACCAAAATAATTTTTATAATATCATATATTAACTTATTACAATATTTTATTACTCATTTGTTAACACTCTTCCATTATTTTAATTGTTTTGGGTGTTGATTTCCTGGTTTTCTCAAATTCATTTTGTCTTGTTATTTATTTTTATTTTTAAATATATCATCATTTAATCTTATAAATAATTTAATCCATCACTAAATTATCATATATATTCATTACATATGTATTTATAATATTCTATAACATTGGAAGATTTGAAATGAAGTGCACTATTCATGGAGACGGAAGGTCGTACATATGCATGAATGCTACTTCCATTTCATCATTGAATTAAGAGAATTAAAACTAAATGATACATATTTATTTTATAATTTATAGTACCATATATTTTTTAAATATTTTTTATTGTTTTATTAAAAATATCCTTTATATGTTTCATGTATGGCATGAATGAATCATATCGCTTTGAGGGGGTGGTAGTCCACACTTCCTCAAACGGAATTATTGTATTTATAGAACTTGGATAACATAAAGGTATGTTCCAAATAAAAATTACATAATAAAAATAAATCATAAATAACATATATATATATATATATCTTATATAAATAGAGTCTCCATCATAATGGCCACCATGAGAGGTGGTATGGAAAAATTGAGCAATCATCATTTCGTGAGGTTGTATTTCTTCGTACATAGAAACAGTATGTATGTTACCCATTAAATGGAGGTGTGTGTAAGTTTAGGTTGAACCATTACCATAAAAACATACTAGTATATTGAGTATACCTTTTTTGTTATGTAATAATAAAATAATAATATTATAGGGAGTGTATAATGGAAATGAAATTAGGAGGCATGAGAGAATGTGTTACCTCTTAATCGGGTAACTTCATTTGGTTTATACCAAAAGGATTTATATGAAAAATTTATGCAAAAAGAGATGATTCTAGGTGTAGGTTAGGTATTTTTAGAGACTATTTGTTCAGGTATTTTCCAAACTTAGGTGTTTTTAGAGGTGTTAGGAATGGGGAGACGTGGTGGCCTTTTATAGGGAAGGGGGAGTGACACTTTTCTAAATACCAAATGGTATTCAATAATGGGTGGTATATATTTCCTAGAAATCCTCCAAAATATAAATTTAATAGATTAAAGTAGGATAATGGTCTATAAAAACTTCATCCACTCAAAAATATGTGCATTTTAATAATTTGGTTCCTTAACTTTTAAGATTCCCCAATTTTATCATTTTTTTCTTATTAAAGAACCCAGTTTTCTAATCTAATAAATTTAACCATTAAGACTAAATTAATTTTAGATTTATTATAAAATATAGAGCCACTGAATTATTAATATGATATTTAATTTATAAAATAAAATTCCTTTGTTTTTTGGAAATTAATTTTAAAACAAGCGCATGTAACACGTTAAAACGCTGCTTGAACCTGAATCGTGTTAACCATGTATTTACATAATATGGGTCCATATGTTAATTTTAAAAGATTAATTATTAAATTAATATACCATATTTAATATTTATTAATACTTAACAATAAATTTTCATAATATAGGTTTTTTATTAATTTTAAATTATTTAATAAGATTCATTTATTGTAAAATAACAATAATATCAAATTTCACATTATTTATTTAATGTTAATTTTAAAATATAAATATTATATTGTAATTCAAATATATTAGGTTGAAATATGTGTAACATGATATATTAATATGAAAAAATAAATAAAGAGAATAATTCAATCAATTAACTTCACTTTTAATATTTATAGTATCATTTATTTTAGTTAATTATTAACAAAATAATCACTATATTGATGTTTTGTAAGCATTTTAAGTACTAAACCATATATAAAAATTATTGATAATTTATTATGAAAATAATAACCCATATATATTTAAATATTATATCCATAACCGAAAGTATGAAGTTTTTTACATATCTTAAAGTTTTATAAATGTTAGAGGTAAGGAAAGTTTTCTTTTTGACTCTTTCCTTACTTAACATTTTATATAGGGGACCTTCATTTAATAATATCCCAATAACCACATATTTAGAAAAACATGGAGAAAATGGTCAAATTATTGGAATCCAATGGATTTTTGACAAGTTTCCAAGTCATTTTGGTCTTTAAAATTAAGGTTTAGTCCCTTATTAAGCTTAATCATACCTTAATCAATGTAATTAATCTTAATCACATTCAATAATAATTTTGTTAAAAAACATTAAGTTGATATTATTAGACCAAAAATATCATACTAATTAATTTTTTTTTCATATTTTCAAAATTCAAATCACAGAAGTGGTAAAATTAATATTAATGCTAATCTTGTAGATGGGGTGAAATAACAGGTTTTATAGTAGAAAAACATTCAAATGTTTGTTAAGATTTTATATCCAATTAGAAAGTAAAATTAATTATAATGACATTAAATGTATAAATTAATTTATAATTTATCTAATGTGACTATAAAAAAAATCTAAAATATAATTTATCATTAATAATTATTTAAAAGAAAAGGCTATTTTTAACTAAATTGCAATAATTTTCACTATTCACCAAAAAATGAAGTTTCTCATAAAAATCCCAAAAACTCACCCTAAGCTAATTTTGATATTCTAAATTCAAAAATGATGTTTATTTTTAAAAATAAAATTAAAAAAAATGTCAAAATTTAGTTTTAAAATAGGTTCGTCAATAAAAGGTGGTAAAACTCAGTCTCGCATGTAATGCAAGTTAATTCAGCATCGTATGTAGTGTAAGGTTAACATTGTGTATAAAGCATTCCAAAAAAATTATATTTATTCTATAAGGAAAATATTGTAAATTAATGGAGTGTCACATTCTCCTCACCTTAATTAAATTGCATCCTCACAATTTATACTAGACCTTAGTAATCTAGGGATTGAAAATAAAATATTTTTGAAAGACCCACATCGTAAAAAGGGTTAATATCACATTTTATAAATAATATGGGAATGAAATTAAAATGGTTATATAACAAGGATAACTAGTAGGAAAACATTAGTGGGAAATGAAAACATGCATATGGAAGAAAAATCTAACCATCGTGTTCTGATGAAGATTGCTAGAGAACATCTTCAGATGAAAGTTGTTAACCAAAAAACCATAAACCATAGGTGTGGATAAAGGTCCTTGATATCATCAAAAATGATGATAATAGGATAAAATTTTTATTTCAAACACATTTTTTCTATATTTAAGGGATTCTATCACTGTATAATAATATAAGTAAATATACATTTCTATAAACATAGTCTTTCCATTTGATTATACCTTGATGTATTTCTACTTCATCTCATGGAAAATGATGCAACATATAGTAAAGTTATAAATTACCCCCTAAAATTTCATTCAATGATAATCATAAACCATTTTATAAATAGTGAACTTTTCAATCTAATTATAATCTAACCACTTTCGCACGAAAGTCACTTAACTTCCAAAGTGAACTTATCATTACTCTTTAATCAACATAAAGTGGCTTTTAATTTTCACATTCCAAACACGTGAATAACTTCGTCATATATCCTTTTGAAATATGGTAATAACTAAAATTACCAGAAAATCATATTGGAAACTTGCATTCTTCCTTATTCCTTATGTAAGACACATGTTATTGGATATATTACTTAAATCCAAAAGTATTGTAAACTTCATAAATGATATCATAAACCACTTGTCAACAACTCTTTAATCAGTTCCAAAGTAGTAAGTTATTATCCAAATCAATCATTTCTTCATCATTATCTTAACATTAGGAATATATTAAGCCTTTTATTTTCCTTAATCAACTGTTTTTTGAAAATTGTAACTTTCTACTGAATATCTTTTCTTAGTACCATTCAACATATAATCTCAAATCCATAACAAAAAAGTATTGAAGTACAATACTCATATATTCCATAATTATTATAACCAATACATTGCTGATAAAATATTCAAATGACATAATTATTGAACAAACATATTAATCATTACTCTTCATTTTTTGTAGTATCATAACTTCATCACTATCCAATAGCATCATCTGGGGTATATTCCTTTGGCTCTTGAGACATTGATCCGCACAGTGTCTCTTCTCCTTGTATTGGGAGCATTGAACATTGGAAAAATTTGTTAACATTCCAATCATGAACTTAGTATCATCTTTATCCACACTTATAACAAACTCACATTCCCTTCAAGCATTTACCAAGGTGATTCTTTCCATAGTTATCACATGTGGGAAATCCTTCATTCCCTTCTTCCCTTTATCCTTCTTTTTCTCTTCCATCCTCTTCTTCCCTTCAAATCCATTGGACTCAGAGAATTATTTAATTATATTTTTAACACATGATATTATTACCTCATATGATGATAGTACTCGGGAGACTATCTCCCTTCTAAATGATGGATTATTACTATGAAAGATATGATCTGTATTACCCTCTACATCACATGCAATAGTGGATTTCTAATTCCTTCTATGAGGCTTCATTTCTAAACAATGGAATATATTCGATTAACATATAATGTTATGAACTTTTTATAACTCTAAATATTGTATAACACATAACATAAATTTATGCATCATAAATCCCAAAAACAATGAACATTGTCTACTTTGGGGAAATCATTACTTATAAATCCTTTATAATGTTAGGTAAATAAAATGAGAATCATCCTAATCATATCCCCATGTAGTGTCAAACCAAGTACGTAGTAAGGCCCATTGTCATGTACCAGGGTACCCCGAGTCAATCTCGGAACACCTTTTTGAAGTTGTTACTCCTAGGTACATCTATTCCATAACCACATCCACTTGTAATAACCAAAAAGAGATGTATTTCAAGGAGTACCTACATAATAACTACTTTACCAAAATTATAGGATATTCTTATACTCTTATCCACAATTTTTATCTTAGGGTTGTTATCCCTATATATATTTTTATAAATCTAGTTTCAATGGTTATTACTAAACTTCCTCTAATAGCAACTGTAGTGACCAAGGACTAGATAGCCCAAAGCTAGTGTCTGATACTGAATACATTGGAATAGTTACAAGTAATCAAGTCTTGAAGGACAGATCAGTTTAGTAGTCTTGGTAAACCAAATATATAAATGAGTATTTTATTTCAAATCAATATACTAATTACAACATTTTTCTTCTTCTAAACAAATAAACATCTTGAGGATAACTCTAATCCATCTAGTATATTCTGAAATTTATTTTATAGTACACTTCTTGGATTCTTGGGGAAAGAAACATAATAAGGGTGAGCTAAAATGCTTATTAAGGGAAAAATATAGAGTGTAATAAATAATACACCAATGAGAATAGTCAATATGGTAAGGTAGATAACTAAACACACATGCCATGTAATCAATAAACTTAATGGAAGTACGTAATAAATATGGATAGGTAATAACTGGAAACACATTCCATTCAAATAACTAGATAAGGAAAAACAAATATGGAAAGGTAAAAATGAAAACACATTCCATTAATCAATGAACTGAAATGAAATCTATCCATAGATATGTTGTTGGAAAATATCATGGATGAATAATAACTGAAACTATTATGAGGGAAATTCTTTCTCAATAGATGTCATGTCTAAGGCACGTGAGGATCTATTTATATCAAGATATATTCTCCATAAAGTTTAAAACTATGGATATATCCTCTGTTTAATTTTCTCAACTGGATTTTCTCATGAGAAACTATCGATGCATCAAGGAGATATATAATTTTTGGCCTCCACCCATCATTTCCAATCCAAATAATTCCTTATATTGAATAATCAAAATAACTAATATGACTTATAAAATAACCCCATTTAATTAGAAATATAGATTTAACAATAATTCCCCAAATAATCAAATAATTTTCAATGTAACAATAAAGTGATTATTTCAATGGAGGTTAACCATCACAAAAATGATGTGGTATTAAGAACCTTTTAGAAGAATAATCCTTAATCATTTCAAAGTGTTCCATACCACTTTGAAACATTTAATTTATAATCACAAGAAAGGTATAGAATTAAATTAATCTTATAATATCATTAGAATAAGATGATTCATGATATAATATATCAAAATGGGTAATAGTTATGGAACAAAAAATAAGTAGGTAGCGAATATGAAATTAATCTCATAGATTTAAAAAGTGAAATAGAAATCCCTTACTACTATAGTAACAAATTGATTAGAAAAACCAAAGGTAATAATCATTAAATAAAACATTTAAATACCATAAAGATAATACAATTTGTGATATTATATGTCAATGTGGTAGTAATTACACAATATATAAGAAATTTGTTGTACAATAGTTATGTATTCCTCACGTAATGAAAATGAGACAAGAATCCCTTACATAATCCTTCCTTTTTGTTGAGTAGTATTTATCATCCTCTATAGTGGTTTAAAAGATGTTACTAACTAATAACAGAACCACAATAATGTTTATAATATCATATGTTAACTTATTATAATATTTTATTACCTGTTTGTTAACACTCTTTCATTATTTTAACTATTTTGGGTGTTAATTTCCTAGTTTTATCAAGTTCATTTTGACTTGTTATTTGTTGATATTATTAAATATATCATGGTTTCATCATCTATATAATGTAAAAAAGTACTAAATTATCATATACATTCAGTACATATGTATTTATAATAGTCCATAATATTTGGATATTAGAAATGAAGTGCTCAGTTCATGGAGACATTAGGACATACGTACGCATGAATGCTACATCCATTTCCTTGTTGAATTAAAAGAATTAAAAAATGATACATATGTATTTTATAATTTTAAGTATCATATATATGTTATATATTTTTATTAAAAACATCCTTTATACAATCCATGTATGGAATTAACATATAATTTCACTTTGAGGGGGCGGTAGTCCACACTTCCTCAAATGAAATTATCATATTTACACAACTTGGATAGCATAAAGTTATGTTCCAAATAAAAATTATAGAACAATAAGACATCATAAATAACAGGTACATATCTTATATAAATATATTTTCCTTCATAATGGCCACTGTGAGAGGTGGTAGGGAAAAATTGAACAATCATCCTTTCATGAGGCTGTATTTCGCTGTAAAAAGAAATAGTATGTTTGTTACCCATTAGATGGAGGTGTATGTAAGTTTAGGTTTAAACCCTATCATAAAAACATCCTAGTATATTGAGAATACTGGTGTTGTTATGTAATCATAGAATAAGAAGATTATATGTAGTGAATAATGGAAATCAAATTAGAAGGCATGAGAGAAGGTGTAACCTCTTAATGGGGTAACTTCTTTTGGTTTATACCAAAAGGATTTCTTCAAAATCTTTATTCCCAAAGAGACTGTAAAGACCCAACCCTAGAATCCTAGATCTGGTGCATTATTTTAATAAATTTTCATGATTACATTGAATGAAGTACCAAAGGACTGATTAGTTTAGCAACCTTGGAAAAATAGATTACATACATGAACTTTACATTACAATTTCAAACATAAAAAACAAGATATATATTCCTTTGACAATTCCATTATTACCCTATATTAACCCTACATATAAATCATAAAACACTTCTTGGCATCTTAGGAAAATAAAACATAATAAAGGGTTGATCTCAGATGCTCAGTAAGGATAAAAAATATAGTGGAATCTATCACAAATAAACATAAAATTTTAAGGCAAGGTACAAAAATAAAACATAATACTTTTAAAAAAATATCTTCAGCATAATATGGAAATAATAAATCATATAATTCCATTTAAACACTCAAATGGATATTTTATTGGTCAAATTATCACACGTAAAATCAATAACCAATCTCATAATGAGGGAATGCATAATGAAAGACATCTTAAATATATCGTCAAGGATTCATCCAAGACACCTTACCTAATTGGGTAAGACATTAGCAAAAACCCAAACATAATTTTCTCTTTAGACTATTGATTCATTGAGGGGATATAGAATCCCCCGCCCAAAACTTACAAATTCAAATGCATTCCTCTTATGAAAAGGGTGAAACATAACATAAACATTCGTATTAAAACTAGCATACGAAATTCCAATACATTAACCATAAACCATGAATGGTATAAAAATAATACATCCAAAGTCTAATATATAATAACTCATTCAATACAATATGGAATATTGTATTATAATAAATCAACCTCAATCAAGAATAATATATAATAAATGATGTTGACATAGTTTAAAATAATCAGTAAAACTCTTTGAGATAAATATCCCTTTTTCATGAAATCATTTAACAGTCGCACAATTTAAAAAGGAATTCATTTAAAATAGATTTTTTATCAAAGTTTCCCATACCAATTTGAAACTTTTGAAAGGAATTAACATTTTAAAACAATCATGTCCATATAAATAAATCCTTAAAATCATTTTGAAAACATGGACATTAATTAAATCGATTTATAAAAATAAATCTTTAAAACATTTAAAATGATGATCTATTAAAAGAGTACCTTACATAAAACCTTAAAATATTACTTTTGAAAACATTTTTATGAAACATGGACATGGATGATAAATATGTCCTAGTAAATACTTACAGATAAACAATCTCGGATAATATTGAGATTGAGGAATTAACCCTTACCTTTTACTTTACTTTAGAAGAGGGTGTGTTAACCTATTTTATAATGGTTAATTTTTGTTAATAAATTATAACAGGACCATATACATATTTAAGGTATCATATATGATCCTCTTATCTCATTTTGTTAATAATATTTCAGTATTGTCATTATTTCGGGTGTTAACTGCTTTGTATTCCTATGCTTGTTTTGTTAAGTAAGTCATGTTTCTTATGCATAGGATGTATTATATAAAAATACAAAATGATATTAATTTCATAAATATTATATTTAATTATCATATAATGTTTATAATCATTGTTTAATGCTTAATGTGGATAATAAATCTCATTGCGTCGTGGAGATGGTAGGTTGTACGTATGAACGAGCGACGATATCATTCCTTTAATAGTTAAATGATATGGAGTTGGATGGTATATTAATTATAAAGAATAATTATTATGTCATATTAATTATTTATGTATATTATGTTTATCATTATTCCCATCAAAATAAAGTAACATGGAATAACAAATTACACCATGTTGTGGAGACACTAAGACATACATTCACATGCATGGTGATATTATTATTCTTAGGATGGATAAAATAATGAATATAGTTGTCCCATGATTATAATAACATATCAGTATATGGATTATACTGGATTTATCACTTTGGTATGGAAACAACATAGAAATAGGAAGTAGAAAAAGAAAATAACTTTGAAATAAGGGATAAAACGATTACCTCTTCTTCATGTTTCTCCTTTTTATTTGCACAAAAATACTCATTACGTTGGTTTTATGACCAAAGTGTGGCCTCTATGATGAATTAAGGTAAGTTTTTAGAATATTTTTATAGTTTTTTTCCTAGAAAAAGGGATTTTGAGGTGTGAATAGAAGATAAGTAGAAGTGCCCTTTTATAAGAGAGGTGAGGGGCACTTTAGGAAAAGATTGAAATATTAATTGATTATAAATTTATTTTTGATTTATAATATCTCCAAAGTAATTTATTTAGAGGATAATATGAGGATGGGTATAAATACTCTTAGAAAAATAAATTAGACAAGTTTAGTTCAGGAAATTAACCTTATCTTTTGGGATTAACCCTTTGTTAAATAAGTTAACTCTTAACATGTCTTCTTGTATTTTTATATTGTATAGTTAATATAGTTACTATAAAATTAAAAGAGAAACCCAAGTTTATAATTAATAACATTTTTAACACTATATATATCATTTTAATAGATATTAGATGTTTAGGACTATTATATCATTTAATAAAATAGTATTTGTTTTAAAAACTCATTTATGTCAATTTTTTAAACTATTTAGTAATTGATTTTTTTTAAAGTCATAAAAACTTTATTACTTAAAAAAATGCATTAAATAATATATAATAATTCAATTTCATCCATAAAATTATTTTATGTAAATAAAATGTTAAAATTACATTTATTTTAATATTTATATATTCATTTATTTGAATCTTTCATTAACAAGGTAATCACTCTATCGTCATTGTGACATAAATAAATATATTTATTTAATGTTTAAAAATTATAAATAAAATACCATGATGTAGGAAATATTTTAATATTTATAATAATTATTTAAATTCATGGATATAAGTTATATAACCTTATATTAAAATTTATTTAGTAGAAGATACATGTTTATGTTATATTTCCCTTTACTTTAAATTAATTATTATAACATGTCATCTTCACAAGAAAGTGTCTCCATGGGGTCCTAAAATTGACCTAAGGATACTAATGGTCGTAAATATAACATAAAATAGGATTTGGACATTTTTTAGGGTAGTTTCATATTATTATAATATTATTTTTACCCTTATTTACCTGATTTACCCTTTGACCACTATAAATAAAAATAATTACTGAAGTTACAATTCATAATGTCCAAAAATAAAAGGTAACTATTTACAAAATTTGTAAATTTTGATTAAAAATATGGAATCCATTTTTCCAAATTCAAAACACATAATTGGAAGAAATTAATTTAAAATTAATTCTCGTTTTCAAAACTAGAAAACAAGTTTTTAATAAGTAAAAACTATCAAAAGATTGACATTGTTTATGTCTATTTTTAATGTGAAATTAATTCCAATGAATAATATTGTATTAAATGATAAAAATATAATACAATTAAACTTTAAACCAAATTAAAAATATAATCCAACTATATCAATAATTTAGATGAAAAAGCAATTTGGAATTAAAATGCAATATTTTTCACTATTCATTTAAATATGAAAGTTATCATAAAAAACCAAAAATTTATCCAAACTAAATTTTTATTTCCCTATTCTAAAGAATAATTTAATTTTATAAAATTTAATATATAAAAGTGTCAAATATTATATTTAAAAAGGGTTCTCCATTAAAAGGTAGAGAAAATGCATTTTTTGAAAAATACTTCTTGTATCTAAGAAATTAAATTTTCCTTATATTATGTCTAATAAACACATAAGATGAATTTTATAATTATATGGGATATATAAAATTCAAAATTTGTTTAATTCTATTCATAACCTCTTTTTAAAATGGCTAGTTTGATTGGTCGTGGTGCGTTTGAACTCAGTGTTGCGTACATCACACACTATTGAATTATTTAAAAAAGAAAGCATATCGTGGAAGCTTGTGGTGTTAAATTATCCCATTATTAAATAAATTTCATCCTCACAATTTAAACTTAGGATTTAAAACTAGGGGTTTGACATTCTAAAATATCTTAGTTGAAATCCCACATCAAAAAATGGATTAATGAGACCTCTATTTTAAAATAAATAAAGGTATGAATGAAGGTTACCAGAAATAACACACAATAGGGTTCCATGTAGAAAAACATGGACATGAAAGAAAAATATAACCATCAATTTATGATGGAGAGTGATAGAGAATATTATTAGGAGAAATTTAATAATCTGAAAGTCATAAATCTTCTATGATCCATGGGACCATTTGATTCATCAAAAAAGAATGTACTAGGAAAACATTTTTTGTTTTATGATATTTTCTCTAGAGTTGAATAATTACTTCATAGAATAATAACACAAGGAAACATAGTTAATTTACATGTAAATTTTCATCTGTTATCTAATTCCGACCATAAACTCATCTTTCTCTTCAAAAGATAATAAAAATCAAAAAAAATATGTTATATATCTTAATCGTATAAGGTTTTAAATAAAAAATTATGCCATTTAAAAAAAAAGAAAACTATTTTAGACTAACCAAGGACTTCTTGTAGGACAATGGTGGGCAATAAAGCCTTATCGCACTTCAGTTGTGGGTTCAATTCATGTGTCCTTGTCCGACATGATGGATTGTTGATAGGCCTACATGTTTCCCTTTTTCTCAAAATATATTGTTATAACATTCTATAAATAACCTTAATAAATATTTTAACCTTAAACAATTATATACAAAGTTAAACTTAATCCATTCCAACCTTTATAGTTATCCAAAATACTTCTCTCCAAACTCTATCTAAAAGGTCTCAAATTTTCCAAAATCAATTGTGACATCAGATTACCCAAAGAAGGTAATTTTGCTCTTATTATCACACACTGAATATATGATTAACTTAATCATATTAAAACCTTAATTAAAACCAAAAAAACTATCATATAATCCCTATATATATATCACATTCTTCTTATAACCAGAATATAATTCTTGAATCGAAAAACACAAATGCATTAATTATTCCACTTTGACCATTGTAATAGCATAAGATTGATCTTGATCCATTTTCTTTTTCTGAGCTATATTTCCTTGATGATTTGGAAAATTATTTTCATAGTTTTCCATATCTTTACAATTATATAATTTAACAACTTCTTTCTTTCCCCTAAAATCATGAGTCTAGTGACCTTTTTCTCTATATTTGTAACAAACTCTCATTTCTTTCAGGAAAGTACTAGGGTGTTTATTCCCACAATTATCACATAAGGGAAAATCATTCTTTCCTTTTTTTCCTTTATTTTTCTCATGCTCCACCATTCTCTTATTCTCTTTCTTTAATTTAATATCATGGTACTTAGATAATTCTTTTTCCATATTTATAGAACATGATATTATATCTTCGTATGATGAGAAATATTATGAGACTAATGCTCGTCGAATGAATGGTTTTAACCCACCAAATAATCTATCAATATTACTTCTTCATTTACGTATGTAGTCTGTAGCATGTCATGCTAAACTTGGGAAGTTAGCCTCATACTTTGCAACATTATCATCCTCTTTATGCCTTAGACTCAAAAATTTACTTTCTATATTAAATCATTGTTCATGAGAAAATTATTTCTCTTGGAAATTTTATTTAAAATACATCTATTCCATATTTTCTACTTGTTCAACCTCCTTTATGTTTTTAATTAATTACCACCATTGATATGTATCTCCTAAGAGATGGTAAAATTCCATGACAACTTTCTCTATTTTGTTACTTCCCAAAGAAATAAATATTTTCTCTAATTAACTTATCCATTTCTCAGCCAAAAACGGATTTGTAGTAACATTGAATATTGGAGGTCGTTTTCACATGATGAGGTCTATCATTGATTCTTTGTGTTTTGGATCAGGGTGCTTCATATGGGTAAGGTTTTTATTTATAACCCGAGTCAGTTGTCCCAGTATGGTTATAAGTTGTTCATTACCAGTTTTACTACCATCTCCACTATAATTATCTTGTATAGGAGGGAAATCCCTACATTGATTACATGCATTGATATGGTTTCCATTCCTTCTACTAGGCACCATTTATAAAAAATGGAATATGCTAGATTAGGTTATGAACCATAATGCTTAATTACCAACTAGTAAAATACTTAACATAAATTGAAAATGTCATGCATATATAATCCTTAATCACAAATATGGTTTCTTTGAGGACATATTTTCTTATAAATACTTTATAATTATTTTTAAAGAAAATATGAATTATCTAAATCATATCCCATGGGATTGTCAAACCAAGTGCATAATAAGGCCCATTGTCGTGTACCAGGTTACCCTGAGTCAAGCCCAAAACACATATTTGGAGTTTTCACACCTAGGTATATCTATTACAGAACCAAATCCACTTTTAGTATCTATACATGGATGTATTTCTTGAAATATTCACGTAATATATACTTTACCAAAATTATAGGGGTTCCTTCTATACTTATCATCAAAGTCTATCTTAGGGTTATGATCCCTAATCTATGTTTTGTAAATTTATTTTCAAGGCTGTTGCTAAACATCCTCTGATACCAAATGTAGTGCCCCTACCACATATGCTCATAGCCAGTGTATTATTTAAATAAATTGGCATGATTACTAAGAATCAATTCTTGAAGGACTGACCGGTTTAGCAATATTGTAAAATAGATTGCATATATGAACTTTACATTACAATTTCTAACATAAAACACAACATAGATATTCTTTTTAGAACAATATTATTCCCCTATATTAACTCTGTATATAAATCATAAAATACTTCTTGGTATCCTGGAAAAATAAAACATAATAAATGGGTGAGCTAAGATCCTCAGTAAGGACAAACAATATAACAGAAGCTATCACAAATAAACATAAACTTTTAAGGAAAGGTACAAAACTAAAACACACGCCTTTTAAAACATTGTCTTTAGAATAATATGGAAATAATAAATCAAATAATTTTATTTAAAAATTCACATGGATATTCTACTAGTCGAATAATCACATGTAAAATCAATAACTAATCTCATAACTAGGGAATGCATAATACAGGACATATTAAACATATCATCAAGGATCTATCCAAGACACCATACCTAATAGGGTAAGACATTATCAAAAACCCAAACATAATTGTCTCATGAAACTACCAATGCATTGAGGGGCTATATAGGGCCCCTCCTAGCACTTACGAAGTCCAATACATTCTTCTTATGAAAAGGGTGAAGCATTAAATAAACATTTGTATTAAAACTTGCATATGAAATGACAATACTTTAACCATAAACCATGAATGGTATAAAAAGAGAACATCTACAATAAAAAATATCTTAACTCATTCAATAAAATATGGAAGATTTTATTATAATAAATATACCTCAATCAAGAATAATATTTAATAAAGTATGTTGACATAATTGAAAATAATTAGAAAAAATCTTTGAGAGAAATATCCCTTTTTCATGAAATCGTATAAAAGTTATAGAATTTATAAATTAATTCGTTTAAAAGATATTTTTTAATCAAATTTTCCCATACCACTTTCAAACTTTTTAAAGGGTTTAAAATTTTAAAATAATCATGTTCATATTAATAAATCATTAAAATCATTTTAAAAACATGGACATTAATTAAATAGATTTAGAAAAAAATCTTTAAAATATATAAAATGATGATCTAGTTAAATATTTCCTTCCATAATACCTTAAAATATTCCTTTTGAATTTTTTTATGAAACATGGACATGGATGATAAATATCTCCCCGTAAACACTTACACATAAACAATCTCAAATAATAATGAGATTGAGGAATTAACCCTTACCTTGTACTTTCCTTTAGTAGAGGATGTTTTAACCTCATATATAATGGTTAATGTTGGTTAATAAATTCTAACAGGACCATATACATATTTATGATATCATATATGATCCTATTATCTCGTTTTTTTAATAATATTTCTATATTTTCATTATTTCGGGTGTTAACTGCATTGTTTTCCTATGATTGTTTTGTTAAGTAAGACATGTTTTTTATGAATATGATGTATTATATTCAAATCCAAAATGATATTAAGTTAATAAATATTATATTTACTTATCATATGATGTTTATAATCATTTTTTAATGGTTAATGTGGATAATAAATCTCATCGCGTCATGGAGATGGTAGTTCATACCTACACACGAGCGATGATATCATTCATTTAATGGTTAAATTATATGGAAATGGGTGGTATATTATTTATACACAATAATAATTATTTCATATTAGTTATTTATATATATTATACTTATCATTATACCCATCCAAATAAATTAATGTGGAGTAACAAATTAAACCACGACGTAGATATAGTAAGTCGTGTGTACACACACATGGTGATATTATTATTCGTAGGATGGATAAGATGATGAATATAGTTTTAACATGATTATAATAACATCTCAGTATATGGATGATACTATATTTATTACTTTGGTATGGAAACAACATAGAAATAGGAAGTAGAAGAAGAAAAGATCTATGAAAGAAGGGATAAAATGATTACCTCTTCCTCAGGTGTCTCCTTTTGATTTGCACAAAAGGAATCCTTAAGTTGGTTTTATGCCCAATGGGTGGACTCTATGATAAAGTTAGGGAAGTTAGGAGGATATTTGGTTTTTTTTTATGACACAAAGGTCTTTGATGTTATGAATATCAGAGAAGGAGAAGTTTCCTTTTATAAGAGAGGTGAGGGTACTTTAGGAAAAGCATGAAATATTAATTTATTATAAATTTATTTTTGGTTTATAATTTCTCCAAAGTAATTTACTTAGAGGATAATATGATCACGGGTTGAAATAATCTTATACAATGTTTTTTTAGAAAAGTATAGGTCATGAAATTAACCTTGTCTTTTGGGATTAAACCTTAGTTAAATAAGTTAACTCTTACCGGGTTTTCTTGTATTTTTATACTATATGGTTTATATAGTTAATATAAAATTCTAAGATTACCCCAAGTGGATAATTAATGAAATTTTTAACACTATATAATTCATTTGGAAGAATATTATATTTTTAGTACTATTATATCATTTAATAAAATAGTATTTGTTTTAAAAACTCATTTATGTCAATTTTTACACTATTTTGTAATTGATTTTTTTTAAAGTCATAACACCTTGATTCATTTAAAAAAAGTAATTAAATCATCCCTAATATGTAAATGTCATATAAAAAATTATTTTATGGCAATAAAATTTTTAAATTACATTTATTTTATTATTTATAAATTCTTTTATTTGAATCTTTCATTAATAAGGTAATCACTGCATCATCATTGTGTCATAAATAAATATATATTTTTTAATGTATAAAAATTATAAATAAAATACCATGATGTATTAAATATTTTTATATTTATAATGACTATTTATAGTCATATAGATCAGTTATATAACCCTATATTAAAATTGATTTAGTAAAAGATTCTTGTTTATGTTATATTTCCCTTTACTTTAAATTAATTATTATAACATGTCATTTTCACACCCAAGTGGCTCCTTGGGGGTCCTAAAATCAACCTAAGTATTACCATATTTTTCCATATATCATTAAATAGTATTTTTACAAATGTTACGGTATTTTTATATTATTATAATTTTATTTTTTAACCTTATTTATCTGATTTACCCTTTAACCATGGTAAATAAAAATAATTACTGAAGTTACTATTCATAATGTTCAAAAATATTGGATACTATTTATAAAATTAGTAACATATGATTCCAAATTTGGAGTACATTTTTTCAAATTCAAAAAACAAAATTGTCAGAAATTAATTTAAAATTAATTCTTGTTGTTAAAACCAAAAAGCGGGTTTTTAAGAAGTAAAAAACTATCAAAATATTGACATTTTTTATGAGTATTTTTAATGTGAAATTACTTCCAATGACCAAAATTGGATTAAATTATAAAAAAAATCTAATTAAACATTAAAAAAATTAAAAATATAATCTAACTATATAAATAATTTAGATGAAAAATTAGTTTTGAATTAAAATGCAGTTTTTTTCACTATTCATTAAAATATGAAGGTTGTTAGAAAAATAGAAAAAATTTATCCATAATAAATTTTTATGTCCCTATTTTAAATAATAATTTAATTTAATCAAATTTAATATATAAAATTGTCAAATATTATTTTTAAAAGGGTTCACCATTAAAAGACGAAAAACTGTATTTTTTTGAAAAATACTTCTTTTATCTAAAAAATTGAATTGGTCCATATATTATGTCTAAGAAACACATAATATTAATATTAAAATTATATGGGATATATAAAATAAAAAATTTGGTTAATACTATTCATAAATGATTTTTAAACGGCTAATTTGATAGGTCATGGTGCGCTTGAACTCGGTGTTGCGTACATCGCATACTATTGAATTATTTAAAAAGGAAGTGTACTATAGAAGCTTGGTTTGTTAAAAGGATGATTCTAGTTATAGGGGAGGGATTTTGGGAGACTATTTTGGCTGGTATTGGCTGAACATATTTGGTTTTATATTTTTTAGGACTGGGGAGAGGCGATAGCCTTTTATAGGGAAGGGGAGTTGCACTTTTGTAAATACCAAATGGTATTCAATAATGGGTAGTCTATATTATATAAAGAGAATCAAAAATAGAAAAATAATGGATTAAATAAGAATCTTGGTTGATACAAACCTCATAAACACAAAAATATGTGCATTTTAATAATTTGGATTCTTAACTTCTAAGATTCCCCAATTTTATAATTTTGGTTTTTATTAAATAATATAGATTTAAAATTTAATTAATTTAACCAATAAGAATAAATTAAAGTGATATTTATTAGAAAATATATATCCAATTAATTTTTAATATGATATCTAATTTATAAAATAAAATTCCCATATGTTTTGGAAATTAATTTTAAAACAAATGCATGTGACGCGCAAAAATGCTACTTGAACCCAGACCGTGTTAACAACATATTTATATAATATGGGTCAATATGTTAATTATAAAAGATCAATTATTCCATTAATATAGAATATTTAATATTTATTAACAATTAAAAATCACTTATAAGAATATAGTATTTTTATTAATTTTAAATCATGTAAAAAGATTCATTTATTTATAAAATAACAATAATATCAATTTTGACATTATTTATTTAATGTTAATTTTAAAATATAAATATTATATTGTAGTTAAAATATATTATGTTTACATGAGTGTAACATGATATATTCATATAAAGAAATAAATAGAATAATTCAATCAATTAACTTCACTTTTAATATTTATAGTATCGTGTATTTTAGTTAATTATTAACTAAATAATCACTATATTGACGTTTCTTAAGCATTTTAAGTACCTAAACCATATATAAAAATTATTGATAATTTATTATGATAATAATAACCCATATATATTTAAATAGGATATCCATAACCTAATGTATGATGTTTTTTACATATCTCAAATTTTTATAAATGTTAAAGGTAAGGAAAGTTCCTTTTTGCCTTTTTAACTTACTTAACCTTTTATATAAGGAATTTTCATTTAATAATATCCCAATAACCATATATTTAGATGAAATTGGATACATGGTCAAGTTATTTTCAGCCAATGGATTTTGGACAAGTGTAAAAGTAATTTTGTTGTTTAATATTAAGGTTTAGTCCCTTATTAAGCTTAATCGTACCTTAATCAACGTAATTAATCTTAATCACATTCATTTATCATTTTGGTCAAAAAAAATAAGTTGATATTATTAGTCAAAAAATATCATAATAATTATAAACATTTATTTCATATTTTCAAAACTCAAATCACATATGTGGGAAAATTAAGATTAATGCTAATCCTGCAAACAGGGCGAAATAACGAGTTTTTATAGTAGAAAATCATTCAAAAGTTTGTTAAGTTTTTATATTCAATTTGAAAGTAAAATTAATTCTAATGAAACTAAAGGTATAATTTGAGGTATAATTGATTTAATTTTACTCTAAAAAATCTAAAATATAATTTATCAATAATAATTATCTAAATGAAAAAGGTTATTTTTAACTAAATTGCAGTAATTTTCACTATTCACCAAAAAATGAGGTTTCACGAAAAAATCCCAAAAATTCACCCTAAGATAATTTTGATATTATAAATTAAAAAAATGATGTTTATTTTTATAAATATAAATTCATAAAATTGTTAAAATTTAGTTTTAAAATAGGTTTGCTATTAAAAGACAGTAAAACTCAATCTCACATGTAACACAAGCTAATTCAGCGTCGTATATAGCGTAAGTTTAACATTGTGTATAAAGAATTCAAACAAAAAAATTATATTTATTCTAAAGGTAAAATATTTTAAATTCTTGGGGTTTCACATTCTCCCCACCTGAATTAAATTGCTTCCTTGCTATTTATACTTGACCTTAGTAATCTATGGATTGAAAATAAAATATTTGTGAAAGACCCACATCATAAAAAGGGTTAATATAACATTTTCTTAATAATAGAGAAAGGAAAGTACAATGGTCATGTAACTAGGTTCCCTAGTAGGAGAACATAAATGGGAAATGAAAAAATTGATATGGAATAAAAATCTAACCATCAATTTCTGATGGAGAGTGATAGAGAACATGTTTAGATGAAAGTTGTTTACCATGAAACCATAAACCATAGGTATGAATAAAGGTCATTGATATCATAAAAAATGATGACAATAGGAAAATATTTTTGTTTTAAAACCATTTTTTCTATATTTAAGAGATTATATCACTATATAAGAATATAAGTAAATATACGTTTATATAAACATAATCTTTTCTTTTGATTAATCCTTGAACTATTTCTACTTCATCTCGAAACACATGATGTGGCATATCATGAAGTAATAAATTACCTTCTAAAATTTCATTGAATGATAATCATAAACCATTTTATAAATGGTGAACTTTTTCCTGATGATTATGATCCAACTACTTTTGAATGAAAATTACTAAACTTCCAAAGTGAACTTATCATTAGTCTTTAATCAAAAGGAAGCGGATTTTAATTTTCATATTTCAAACACATTAATAACTTCATCATGTATCCTTTTGAAATATGGTAATACTCAAAATACTATAAATCTTTATTGGAAACATTAATTCTTCCTTATTTCTTAAGTAATACACATGTTATTAGATATATTACTTAAATCCAAAAGTGTTGTAAACTCCATCAATGATATCATAAACCACTTATCGAATAGTATTTAATCAGTTCCAATGTAGTCAATACTAATCAAAATAAATCATTTATTCATCATTATATTAACATCAAGAATATATTAAGGGTTTTCTTTTCCTCAAACATGTGTTTTCTAAAAATTGTAACTTTCTACTAAATAACTTTTCTTAGTAACATTCATCATATGATCTCAAATACTTAACAAAAAAGTACAGTAGTACAATAATCATATATTCCATAATTCATATAACCGATACATTGCTGATAAAATATTCAAATGACATAATTATTTAATAATCATATTAATCATTCCTCTTCATTTGTGGCAGTATCATAGCTTCATCACTATCCAATAACATCATATGAGGTATATTCCTTTGACTCTTGGGATATTGATTTGCATAGTGTCTCTTCTCCTTATAGTGGAATCATTGAACATTGGAAACTTTTTTATTACCCCTACAATCAGGAAATTTTTGTCCACTTTCTTCACAATTATAACAAACTCCCATTGCCTTCAAGAATTTACCATGGTGATTTTTTCCACAGTTATCACATGTGGGAAAAAGTTTATTTCCCTTATTCTCTTTATCCATATTTTTCTTTGTCATCCTATTCTTCCCTTAAAATCCATAAGACTCAGAGAATTTTTTACTTATCTTGTTAACACATGATACTATTTTCTCATATGATTAGTGTACTTGGGAGAATATCTCATTTAGAAATGATGGATTAAGACCATGAAACATATGATCCTTATTAAACTTTACATCACATGCACTAGTGGAGTTTTCATTACTTATACTAGGAATCATTTCTAAACAATGGAATATACTAGATTATCTTACAAGGTTATGAACTTTATATAACTCGAAATATGGTATAACACATAACATAAATTTATGCATCATATATCCTTTAAATCGTACACTTTGGATACTGTGGGGAAATCATTACTTCAAAATCTTTCATAATGGTAGGTAAATAAAATGTGAATCATCCTAAGCATATAACTTAAGAGTGTCAAACTAGGTGCGTAGTAAGGCCCATTATCGTGTACCAGGTTACTCCGAGTCAAGACTGTGAAACATTATCAAAGTTTTTACTCCTATTTACATCTATTTCAGAACCACGTCCACTTGTAGTATCCAAATAGGGATGTATTTCTATGAATACCCACATAATCCCTACTTTACCAAAATTCTAGGATGTTCTTCTAATCCTATCCTCAATGTATATCTTAGGGTTATTATCACTAATCTATGTTGTACTAAAACTAGTTTCAAAGTTTATTGTTAAACTTCCTTTGATACCAACTGTAGATACCCAACCCCAAATAGTCCAAAGCCATTGTTAGATACTAAATACATTGGCATGATTACAAGGAATCAATACCTGAGGAACTTATTAGTTTAGTGTTCTTGGTAAACTAGATACATAAATGAGTATTGCATTACAAATGGATATACTAATTACAACATATTTTTTTATTCTAAATAAATAAACAACTTAAGGATAACTCTAATCTATCTAGTATATTCCTGCATTTCTTTCATAGTAATCTTCTTGGATTCATTAGGAAAGAAACATAATAAGGGTGAGATCAAATTCTTAGTAAGGGAAAAATATAGAGTGGAAGGAATAATAAATCAATGAGAATAGTCAATATGGAAAGCTAAATAACTGAACAAAAATTCCATGTAATAAATAAACTGAATTGAAGTACGTAATAAATATGGAAATTTAATAACTGAAAATAGATGTCATTTAAATAAGTAGATAAGGAAAAACAAATATGGAAATGTAAGAAACTAAAACACATTCCATTAATCAATGAAATGAAATGAAATGTATCCATATATACGTCGACGCAAAATATCATGGATTAATAAGAACTAAAACTACTATGATGGAAATTCTTTCTCAATGGAAATCATATATAAGGAACATGAGGACCTATTAGTGTTAAGATCTATCCCCTAAAAAATTTAAAACTACAGATCTATCCTCCGTTTAATTTTTGCAACTAGTTTGTCTCATGAGAACCTATCGATGAATTGAGGAGCTATATAAAGTCAAGGATCCATCCATAATTTATATTACAAATAATTCCTAATATTTGAAAATCATAATAACTAATATGCCTTATAAAATAACCATATTTAATGAGAAATACATATTTAACAATAATTCCCCAAATAATTAAATAATTTTCAAAGTAACCACCGAATGAAAAATTGTATACAGTTTAGAAAATAATAATATAAATTATATTAGAATATGTATATTCAATAAAATTTATAATGAAAATTGATGACAATAAATTTATTATTTCAATAGAGGTTAACAATCACAAAATGAAGTGAGATTAAGAACCTTTGGAGAGAATAATGTTTAAACATTCCAAAGTGTCCATACCACTTTGAAAATTTTAAATCATAATCACTAAAAAGGTATGAAAATAAATTAATATTATAATATCATGATAATAAGAGGATTTATGATATAATATTTCAAAATGTTCCTTATTTATGTTACAAAAAAATAAGTAGGTAGTGACTATGACATTAATCTCAAAGATTTAAAAAGTGAGATGAAAATACCTTACTAATGTAGTAACAAATTAATTGGTAAACCCAAAGGTAATAATCATAAAATAAAACATTTAAATAGCATATAGATAATATAATTCATTATATAATATTTAAATTTAGTAATAAGTACACCATATATAATAAATTATGTGTACAACAATTAAGTATGCCTCATGTAATGAAAATGAGACAAGAATCCCTTACCTTATCCTTCCTTTTTGTTGTGTTGTATTTAGCCACCTATATAGTGGTTTAAAATATGTTAATAAATAATAAAATAACCAAACTCATGTTTATAATATCATATATTAACTTATTACAATAATTTATTACTCCTTTGTTAACACACATATTTTTTGAACTGTTTTGGGTGTTAGTTGCCTAGTTTTCTCAAGTTTACTTTGACTTATTATTTGTTGTTCTTATTAAATATATCATGGGTTCATCATCTTAAAAATCTAAAAAATGACTAAATTATAATATATATTCATTAAATATGTATTTATAATATTCCATATCATTTGTAGATTATAAATGAAGTGCATTGTTCAGGGAGACGGTAGGTCGTACGTACGCATGAACGCTACTTCCAATTTTTTTTTGAATTAAAAGAATTAAAACTAAATGATTCATATGTATTTTATTATTTTCAGTATCATATATATGTTATATATTTTATATAGTTTTATTAAAAACATCCTTTATACAATACATGTATGGCATGAATGAATCATATCACTTTGAGGGGGCGGTAGTTCACACTTCCTCAAACGAAATTATCGTATTTACACAACTTGGATAGCATAAAGGTATGTTCCAAATAAAAATTACAAAATAATAAGACATCATAAATAACATATATATATATATATATATGTTATATGAATATATTTTCCATAATAATGGCCACCATGAGAGGTGGTAGGGAAAAATTGAACAATCATCGTTTCGTGAGGCTGTATTTCGCCGTACATAGAAACAGTATGTTTATTACCCATTAGATGGAGGTGTGTGTAAGTGTAGGTTTAACCCTTATAAAAAAATTATCCTAGTATATTAAGGATATTATTTTTATGTAATAATATAATAATATTATTATATGGAGTGGAGAATGGAAATGAAATTAGAAGGCATGAGAGAAGGTGTTACCTCTTAATCAAGAAAATTCTTTTCGTGTATACCAAAAGGATTTCTTGGAAATAATTATGCTCAAAGGGATGATTATAGGTATAGGTGAAGGATGTTTTAAGACTATTTGGGTAGGTATTGTTCGGACATATGTGGTTTTAGAGGTGTTACAAATGGGGAGAGGTGGTGGTCTTTTATAGGGAAGGGGGAGTGACACTTTTGTAAATACCAAATAGTATTCAATAATGGGTGGTCTATATTACCTAAAGAGCCTAAAAATAGACAAATAATGGATTAAAGTAGAATAATTGTCTATAAAAACCTCATCCACACAAAAATATGTTCAGTTTAATAATTTGGTTCCTTAACTTCTAAGATTCCTCAATTTTATCATTTTGGTTTCTATTATAGAATCTAGTTTTATAATAATTAATTTCACCATTAAGACTAAATTAAATTGCGATTTATTGGAAAATATAGATCCACTGAATTATTAATATTATATATAATTTATAAATTAAAATTCCCATGTGTTTTTGAAATTATTTTTAAAACCAGCGTTTGTGATGCGCTAAAATGCTGGTTGAACCCAGAATATGTTAACAACATTTTACATAATACGGGTCAATATGTTAATTATAAAAGATTAATTATTATATTAATATAAAATATTTAATATTTATTAACACATAAAAATCACATGGCATAATATAATATTTTTATTAATTTCAAATCATTTAATAAGATTCATTTATTGTAAAATAAAAATAATATCAATTTTGAAATTATTTATTTAATGTTAATTTTAAAATATAAATATTATATTGTAATTAAAATAAATTAGGTAAAAATGTGTGTAAAATGAAATATTCATATAAAAAAATAAATAAAAACAATGATTCAATCAATTAACTTCACTTTTAATATTTATGGTAACATTTATTTTAGTTAATTATTAACTAAATAATCAATATATTAACGTTTCTTAAGCATTTTAAGTACCTAAACCATATCTAAAAATTATTGATAGTTTATCATGATAATAATAACCCATATATATTTTAAAATAATATCCATGACCAAAATTATGATGTTTTTACATATCTCAAATTTTTATAAATGTTAAAGGTAAGGAAAGTTCCCTTTTTTCCTTTTTCCTTACTTAACCTTTTATATAGGGAACTTTCATTTAATAAAATCACAATAACCATATATTTAGGATCAAGTGGATACATGTTCAAAAATTGGTATACAATTGATTTTGGACAAGTGTACAAGTAATTTAGTTCCTTAATATTAAGGTTTAGTCCCTTATTAAGCTTAATCATACCTTAATCAACGTAATTAATCTTAATCACATTCACTAATCATTTTGGTCAAAAAAATAAGTTGATATTATTTGACCAAAAATATAATAATAATTACATCCTTGTATGTCAGATTTTCAAAATTCAAATCACAGAAGTGGGAAAATTAATATTTACACTAATCCTGCAGACGGGGCGAAATAACGGGTTTGTATAGTAGAAAAACGTTCAAATGTTTGTTATGTTTTTACATTCAATTTGAATGTAAAATTAATTACAATGAACTTAACTGTATGAATTGATATATAATTGATCTGATTTGACTCTAAAACAAATATAAAATATAATATATCATTAATAATTATTTAAATGAAAAGGCTATTTTTAACTAAATTGGAGTAATTTTCACTATTCACCAAAAAATGAAGTTTCTCAGAAAAATACCAAAAATTCACCCTAAGATAATTTACATTTTCTAAAGTAAAAAATGATGTTAATTTTTAAAAATAAAATTTTAAAAATTTAGTTTTAAAATAATTTCTCCATTAAAAGGCGGTAAAACTCCGTCTCATGTATAACGCAAGCTAATACAGTACCGTATGTAGTTTAAGTTTAGCATTGTGTATAATGAATTCCTAAAACAAAATTATATTTATTATAAAAGGAAAATATTTTAAATTATTGGGGTGTCACACCTTGTACCTACAATTCTATTTTTGAGATTTCTTATGCATTGAGGTGTACACACAAAGTGTGAGTACAAAGACAAGTTGAAAGCACCAAAAGATCTCTACCAATATAGGTGAATATAATTATTTGAATTCATGTGACATCCTGGTTTTTCAAAGAAAATATTTATAAATTTTCTTTCTTAATATATACATGTAATTGATAAATTCATTATGTTTCTTTTTTTAATGATATAAAACAAGATTTTATATACATATTTATCTGGTAAAGTTTTTTCCTTTACTCAATGTATATATTTATCCAAATTTTAGTTCATGTATAATGGAGTTTTATAAATAATAGTTATATATTAAAATGGTTTTATAAAATTTCTTTTATAATATTAAAAAAAAATCAAGCACAATATTTTATTAAAACACTATATTATTCTTATAAATAGTTTTATTATCATATTGTTATTTAATTAAAAAATTAGCCTTTGAAATATAATTCTTTATATTGTATGGTAAATTCATTATAGTCAGATAATTGTAACATGTAAACATTGAAAGTTATTTAATAACTTTTGATGTCATGGGACGTTTTATACACATCATATGAAGATAATAAATATTTAAATAATATAATTACAAAAAAGAAATTTTATTAGGAATTTTTAATTTATATAACAGTTCAATTAATTTATAAATGATTGTTATCATATCATTTAATCATGGTTCATATTCCAAAAAATTATTTCTAAAATTTTAATCATCAAAATTTAAACAGAAATATTGCTATAACGTATTTATTATTTTCCATTGAATTTTTTTTATAATATATACATTTTAACTTATTATCAAAAAATGATATTTATATTTGGATATAATAGTAATTTTATATAATTAACCTAACTATAGTAACCTAGATATGGTTCCAAATTTATTACATTATCAAAGATACAAGCAGGTGAACTCCCATAGCACTGGTCAGTTTAGTAGCTTTGGAGAACTAGATACATACATGATACCAATTTTACAATTGGAATAGAAAATAAAACATAATACATAACAAAATAAAATTAACATCATAATTGAAAAACCATTCAAATATTTCTTCATCATATCCTAGGGAAAGGAAACAAAATAAGGGTGAGCTCAAATTCTTTGTAAAGTTCACGTACAATAGAATCTATCATGAATAAATAAAGAATAATGAATATGAAAAGATAAATAACTGAACACACATTTCATTTAATCAATAACTTAGCTATCTTAATTATATAGGGAATAATAAATATGGAAATTAAAATAAATGAACACATATTTTATTTAAATAAATTGACTGCTAGAATAGATAAGGCATAATTAATATGTAAAGGTAAATAACTGAACAAACATTCCATTTTATCAATTATGTGAGAATAAAATGAATCCATAGATAATATAATTGTAAAAATATCTTGTATAATAAAATTAAATGAATTATAAATGATGGAAATTAATAATTATTAGATTTGATGATCTTAAGAATCATTTTACCTCTACCAGAAATATCTTTCACAAGATAGTTCAAAACTATAGGTAGAAACCCATTTAAGTTTTCCAATTAATTTTTATCATGATAATTATCAATTCATATAGGGGTATATAAATTTGATCCTCACAAGTCACTACATGTCCAAATAATTCCTCATATATGGAATAATAAATTTAATTCATGTATAGAATTCCTTGTTAATAAATGATTACATTTAGTAAAGAACACATATTTGTCAACAATTTCATAGTCAATAAAATAACTTTCAAAGTAAACTCTATATGTAAGAATGATATATGATTTTGGTAATATTTGTATCTAATGTAAAGACACTACCCCAAGTAGCCCATAACTGGTATCTTACTTTATTACATGTGCATAGATACAAGATTCAAATCCCAAAGGACTGATCAATTTAGCAGTATTGAAGAACTAGACACTACTGGAAAATGATCCTATACCCATGGTTTTTCAAAAACTGTAGGTATAGGGATTGTATGGGAACCTATACCCACAATTTTAGAAAATTGTGGATATAGGATAGAAATTTTCATCTATACCCACAATTTTTGCAAAACCATGGGTATAAGGTTTTTTTCAAAATCTATACCCATGGTTCTATAAAAATGTGGGTATAGGATATGCCTATATGCATCGCTTTCCAAAATCATGGGTATAACTTTCCCACTTTTAGATGGGGATTTTTTATTTTCGGGATAAAAAAATCCTTAGAACACCAATTTACATGGTTTTCCACCTATATCCATGGTTTAGATAAATATATATAAGTATGTATATATATATATAAATACCTATAAGTCAATGTAGTGTAGTGGTTAGGCATGAGAACTGTATATAGGTGGCCCAGGGATTGAAACCTGTGGCCGGAGAATTTTAAAAACCTATACACACTGTTTTGAAACCATGTGTATAGGGTTAATGACATGGTTTCATACACCTATTCCTACAGTTTTGAAACCATGGATATAGAATCTTCAAACTGTGGGTATAGCTTAGAGCTCTATTAATGGATAAACTGGTCATGGTTCCCACAACTGTGGGTATAGCCTATACACATAGTTATGGGGGCTATACCCACGGTTCAAAATCGTTGGTATATGTGCCTTTTCCAATATTGAGATGCATGCATGGAACCCTTATTAAATTTCTAATAAAATATGGAACACAAAAGAGAAAATTAATTGAATCCTTAAAATCATTCAAAAATTTCATCTTTATATCCTAGGAAAAAGTAAACAAATAAAAGGGTAAGATTAAATTCTTAGTAAGGGTTAAATAAAAAAAACTTTTATGAATAAATAATAAATGAAACATAATCAATATGAAAAGGTATATATATATAATATAAGTATATTCCATTTAATCAACAAATTTTCAATCATTAGAGGATAAGGGATAATCATTATGACAATGTAAAATATTGGGAATTAATTTTGTTTAATCAATAACTTGAGCTCAATATAAATCCAAAGATAATGCCATAGTGAAAATATCATGGATAATAATGAAAAAAATATTAATGAAGTAAATTATTAATAATTTGGACCCCATGATCTCAAGCATCGTGATTCCTCTACCGTCATGAAATTTCACAAGATGGTTTAATCATTATGAGAAAAAACTCATTTAATTTGGACAACATTTTCATCTCATGAGAATACTGGTACATTGAGGGGATATCTATAACCATTCCCCATCCATGGATTTATATCCAAAGCATTCATCAAATATCTAAATGATAGATATAATTCATGACTCAATATTCCTTATCAATAAATATATATATTGAGTAAAAGATATGGATTTAACATTATTCCCCCAATTAATCAAATAAATCTCAAAGTAAACACCATATGAAAAATTGGAATATGGCTAAGAGAATAATAATATCCATGAAATGAGAAATATAGATATTTAATGAAATCTTTAATGAATGGTGATCATAAATAAAATGGCCAGTATATACAAAATGGAAATGAAAATGTGTCCATAATATTAAAAATATTCCTCAACGAAAGAAAATTGAGTTGAAGTCCCATACAAGGATCATATCATTAATCAAATAAATATATTATGTGTATTCACTATAAATACAAATAAAAAAGTTAAAATACAACATTATTTAACCAAAATTCATTTTACACAAAACCCTAGCATGACATAATTAATGAAATATAAGTTTAACCTAATGAATGAAATTTTAGTTAAGAAATCCCTTACCACATTGTAATTAGTTGAACCGTATACCCCATAAAATTAATGAAAATCAAATGAAACATTTATTAACATGAAAATAAAGAGATTAATTATATTATATATCAAAGTGAAGTATAAATACATCAAGCACATGAAATAAGTGATGAATAGGGCATATCTCATAGAAATAAAAGTTAGATGAGAAAACCCCTTAACTTATGTTTGAAAACATTATACAATCTTACATAATGTCCTAGATAATCAAATTATATTCATTAATTACTTAATTAAGAAACTATTAAAAACATATTTTATTTATTATAAATTTGTTAAGTTAATTTATGGCTATTTTTATGATTTATAATATTTAATTTTGTAGTTCCAAGAGCATTCGTTTCACGGTTTCATGATTGGATTTCTTGTCTATAATTATGGGAGTTCTTATAAAATTGGAATAATTATCCATAAGTGAAATTATATGGTATTAATTCACTTATATTATTTTAAGTGGTATTATATATCATTTGGTTATATGGTCTGAGGATGATTAATTAGATAAAATTCTGATGAAAATGTTTTAATTTGTTTTGGCAGTTTTTATGACCGTCAAGAACCTGTATCATTTAATTTAATATCATGTCTATAAATTGATTCCAAAATATGATAAAAGTAATATTATTTTTGTTATAGTATTATTTAACCATTATAATGTTTTTATGATTATCTATGAATGTGGTAATAGAAAATGAAAACTCATCAACCATGATGGCAGTGAATCGACATGGCAAGGACGATGTTTTCATTTTTAGAATAAAAGGAGGAGATAAGATATTTGATGATTGATGTTACATTAACACAATAAAATTAAAATATATATATATGTTAATAGAGTTATAATTCCTCTTTTTATAATGGGATTTTAGGAGATAATATGAAAATAAAATAAATTAAAAGGGAAACAATGAGGATTTTACCTTTTGAATATTGTCTCCTTGAGAACCGCATTAAGGAACTTGGATTTGGTCTTATGGTAAGAACACAAGGTATTGGACATGGGGAAGAGGCTTTAGAATTGAATTGGGAATAATTTAGACAATATTAAAGGCTTAGAAGGTGTGATTATAATGGGTGGTTAAGTTAAGGTATTTATAGGGGAGGAGAGGGGTGTTTTTTTAATTGTTTTATTCATTAGATTATTATTTTGGCTCAAGAATATCAATAATTTTGGTTATTGTGACTAAGTAACTAGTGCTTGTGAGTTATAAATAATGGGCCTTTAACTCATCTATACATCATCCATGAATCAATAATTAATGTATTTGTTAAATATCATAAATTACCATATTTCACTATTCACAAAAATTCAACTATTTCAGAAAAATCCCAAAAAATTACCATGACCATTTTTCAACATGCATATTTAAATAATATACTTCATTTTATTATTGTTTTTTATAAATTTTAGAAATATAATTTCTGATTAAAATCATCATTTATTTAAGAAATACCGATATTAATATTATAACCGATTTTACAAAACATTGAAAAACTAATTATGGTCTCATAAAATTATCTTATAATTATAGAAAAAAATTAATTCATGAATATATTTTATGAAAATATTTTTTTTAAATAATTATTTTAATTATGAAATTATTAAAAAATAATTTTGTCTCCTAGAAACACCAACACTTAATTTATCATTTTCAAAACATTTATTTAATTATTACATGATATAAATATATAATATACTCATTTATGTGATAACTAATTTTTTTTATAATTTCATTGGTGAGGTTATTATTGTAATTTCCACATTACTATTCTTAATGGTCACATTAAAATTCCAACTGTCATGTTAATATTTAATATTATATTAGGGTTTGTTTAAGATCGGTGTTGCGTACAATGTAAGATATCGAATAAATTGAATTTATTTAAGAAGTTAGATACCATAAAATATTGGGGTGTTATATTCTTCCCTTAAAAAATTCCATCCTCAAAATTTTTCATGAATATTTCTTTCTAAATAGATGAGGTTGGTTCCTCTTTATAACATCCTCATGTTTCGATATTGCTTTTCCCATTTTATGGTTTCCCCAAAGAACCTTTATCAATAAAGTTGTATGATTTATCTATACTTCCACTATAATGTTGTGAATATTGATATTATCTTCACTGTAATACAAATCAGGTTTTAGTTCTATTTATTCACAGGTGAGTACATGTATTGGGCCTGACATGTACTTCCTTAACAATGATATGTGGAACACATCATGAACTTTGGAGAGACATGGTGTCATTGTTAATCTATAATCTATAGCTCCTATTATTCCCAGAATTTCAAATGGTCTGATGTACCTAAGGCTTAGTTTCCCTTTCTTACTGAACCTTATGACATCCTTCCATAGAGATACTTTCATAAATATATAATCTCCCACTTGTAATTCAAAATCCTTTATATGGTTATCATCATAACTCTTTTTCCTAATTTGATATTCTTTAATATGAGACTGAATAATATTTAATTTTTTCATTGTCTCTTCAATAAGTTATGGGCCTATAAGTTTCCTCTCACCAACTTCATCCCAAAAAGTTAAAGTAAAATATCTCTTACCATTTTATGCTTCATATGAAACAATTTGAATACTCGAATAGAAACTATTATTGTAGGTTAACTCTATCAAAGATAAATATTAATCCTACATACATTGAAATTCATGTGAGCATGATCTCGACATGTCTTCCAATGTTTGAATAGTGCTTTCATAATATCCATCAGTTTGAGGATTTTAGGTGGCGCACAAATGAATCTCAATATCTAAATAATTTTGAATATTCTTCCAAAAGTTTTATTTAAAATATGGACCTCGAGTGGACACAATAGATAGAGGTTCACCATGAAGTCTTAAAACATAATTAATATAGAATCTTTCTTTGTACTCAAGAGGTAAATTTTCTCTTATAGCAAGAAAATGTGCTGATTTTGTAAGATGACAAAAAATAAACCATATCACATCATTCCTTTTAGGGGTAATTGGTATTCCTGTGACAAATTCAATCATAATGTAATCCCACTTCCAAATAGAAATAGTTATAGGTTCCATGAATCCTCTAGGATGTTGTCTATCAGCCTTCCCCTGATGAAAAACTAGGCATCTTGACACATAGTCATCAATTTCATTCTTCATATTATCCCACAAAAAATGTTCCTTTAGATATCTATACATCTTGGTACTAGAAGTGTGTATAAAGATATTTGAGCTATGAACATCATCTAATATTTCCATTTTTATCTTTGTTATTGATGGAACACATAACCTCTTTCCAAATTTCATAATTCCACTACTATATAAAAAGACTATTAATCATCCATCCTTAACAGCTTTAATTTTCTTTTGAAAATTCTCTTCATTATATTGAGAGATTTTTATCTTTTATAATGAATATAGTTTTAAAATCATTTGAAAAATGAGTGATGTTTCCCCTTTATTAAAAACTACCATATCCATATTTGCTAAATCCATGAACATGGGATCTTTCTCAATCCTAATTTGGGTTATAATTCCATGATCTTTCTTTTTTAATGCACCAACAACCTTATTTTCTTTTCTTGGGAGGAAGTGTATTGATAAATCATAATATTTGAGTAATTTTAGCCATCATGTTGAGTTATTTATGTATAAATATGCATTTAAAACTCTTATGATCTGTATATATCTCACATATTTCACTATATATATAGTATATCCATGTCTTATGAGAAAATATTATGGATTCTAACTCAAGATAATGAGTTGGATAATTTTATTCATGAATATTTAATTACATTGATGCATATGGAAAAACTTTTTTCATTTTTCATAAGGACACAACCCAATCCTTTCTTTGATGCATTACTATATATCAAAAAGCAATCATTTCTTGATGGTTTATTGAAAATCGGTTCATTGAATGATATTTTATTAAATTATTTGAAACATTATGGACATTCTTTTATCCATAAAAACTTAAAACCTTTATGTGTGATCTTGGTTAATTGGTTATCCAATCAAAAAAATTCTAAAAAATACTGATAGTGACCTACTAAACCAATGAAACTACGCACCTTAGTTATGTTAATTGGTGTAGGAAATTATTGGATTTACTTTGTAGTTATAGGATCAATTGAGATTCCATCCATAATGATAGTATATCTAAGAAAAGAAATTTCTTGTAGCCGAAATTCAAACTTTTTAAATTTACGATATAACTCTTTCCTTCTAAGAGTCTGAAGAATGACTCACAAGTGATTCTTATGGTCTTCATTTCTTTTAGAACACCCTAAAATATCATTAATTAATACTACATAAAAATAATCAAGATATTCCTTAAATAATTTTTTTATTAGATCCATGAAAACCAAGGGTAAATTAGTCAATCCAAAATGTATTACTATAAACTCATAATTTTCATACCATGTCCAAAAAACTATCTTCATAATATCTTCATTCTTTACTCACAATTCGTGATACCCAGAATGAGGGTCCTTACTCGAAAAATATTAAGCTCCATGAGGTTGATAAAATATATCATCAATCTGAGGTAGATGATACTTGTTATTTATTATAATAGAATTGATTTCTCTATAGTCAATGTATAACCTTATGGATACATCATTCTTCTTAAAAAAGAGAACATGGGATCCCCATAGTGAAACACTAACACAAATAAATCACTTATTACTCAAATCCTGTAGTTATTTATTTTGTTTAACTAATTCCATAGTTTCCATTCTATAAGGATCCTTTCACATTGGTCTTGCATCAGGGATTAAATAAATGGTAAACTCAACTTCATGCTCTGGGAGGTGTCCAGGCACTTTCTCATGAAATACATCAATGTATTTTGATATAATTGATACATCAATAATTTTAAGATTAATTTACTATTCCGAAGATATTTTTTACTCTTCCTCACCAAGAATTTTATTTAGGATAGCTATTGTTTGTGGATCTAGATAAGAGTTAGATGATGATGTTTACACTCAAAAGATAAATAATTCCACATCTTCCACACAAATTGGAATTTCTTTCTTCTTGTTATAAATCATCAAATCATATTTTTAAAGCCAATCCATATCGAGGATTATATTAAATTCAACCATAGGTATGATGATAAGGTTAGAAAATTAATCACATTTATATTCTATAATGGGGACTAACAAACACATATTTATTTTAATGAGACTTTCCTTAGGAGTTTTGATTGAAAACACCCATATTAAATCAACAGAGAAATATCTAGTTTTACTATGAAACTGGGTTGATATAAAAGAGATTGAATGTCCAAAATCAATTAATTCATTGGAAAAATTTTAAAATAGTATTAATGTACCTTATACCACATGATTGGGTACTTCAACCTCAGTTGTAGTGGTCACATAAGCTTGAAATCTCCCTTTGGCCTCTTCTATGGTAGATTCCCATGGTGATTGGGATATTAGTTAGAATAATTCCACATTTATTTCTATTTTAGGAAGTGTATATAATTATTTTTTATTCCCTTATACTCATAATACAAATGACCCCTATCTCTACACTTATAGCACACTCATGTTCCCTTCAGAAATCTTCCCAAATTTTTCTTCCCCAATTTTCACAAGATTAAAAACACTTCATTCCCTATTTCTTATTTGGTGCTTTAACATTATCATGGTTATTAGACACCCTCTTATTCTATTAATTTCCTTTGAATTTATAAAATATAGAACATCCCTTCTTTGGTTTTATGTAACATAATACAATTTCATCATATGATGAAAATGTTTGAGAATCCAGTGCCCTTCAAAGACTTGTCATAATAACTTCAATGAAATGATCAATCTTGTTTTATGAATCATGTATGTTATATGTAGCATACTTGGATAGTATTATAAAGGTATCATCATACTCTACAACACTCACCTCTTATATTTTATTTAATATAAATAATTTTCTCTTCATTTCAGTTTGTATCTCATGAGGGAAATATTTTTCAAATAATGTATCTTTAAAATTTATTCATTCCATGTATTCTATTTTTTATTACTGTTTAGTATTCTGGATCAACCACCACCATTTATCATCGTATCCGTTGGGGAAATATACCGCTAGTACTAAATTATACCCTTCATAAAATCTCAATTCCATAAATATATTTCTAAGGGAATTAATCCATTTCGCATCTACCACTAGATTAGTAGTCCCACTAAAATATAGTGGTTTCTAATACATGAAATGATCCAACATAGGTGTAGTATGGTTATTCATCATAACCTAAGTAGGCTGTACAAATATGTTAATGATCTTCTCATATACAACACTAACTGTTTTGAATTTATTAGTGAGAAACCCCCCAAATTTTCTTTTATTATTGATTACTTTCCTTCTATTAGGTCTCATCATTAAATAATGGAACACACTTAGTCAACTCATAATCATCATGAGTATTGAGCCAAAAATTTACTATATGTAATTATTATAATTCTAATATTTACTAAACATCTAGTTCCTAAGTTTTCTACTAAATCTAATCTAATACTAATGATAAAGACCTCGACCTCAGAATCCTATAGCCAATGACTGACTTTATTACATTGTCATAGATAAAAGATTCAAATCCAATAGGACTAAAAAATTTAGTAGTCTTGAAGAAATAAATATATACATGGTTCCCTTATTACATTTGTAATAAAATATAAAACATAATGAAGGAAAGTAATTTCATCCTTTAACTCATTTAAACATTTCATCTTCATATCCTATCAAAAAGAGAAGAAATAAAAGGGTGAGCTCAAATACTCAGTAATGGTTAAATATAATAGAATATTTCAATAATAAATAATAAATGAAACATAATCAAAATAGAAAGGTGTATATGTATATATAATTTTAATATATGACATTTAATCAACCACTTTTCAATCATTATAGGATAAGACATAATCCTTATGGAAATGTAAAATATTGGAAACAAATTCCATTAAATCAATAATTTGAGAACAATCAAAATCTATGGATAATATCATAGTGAAAATAAAATGGATTTTAATGACTAAAATATTAATGAAAGAAAATTATTAATAGTTTGGACCCATGATCTTAGGAATCATGGTATCTCTACCATTAATACCTTTCACAAGATAGTTTAATCATTATGGGTAAAACAACATTTAATTTGGGAAACTTTTCGTCTCATGAGACTACCGATGCATCGAGGGGTTGTATATAAATTGAAACCATACATATCTACATGTGAAAAGAATTAATAAAACATTAAAATGATATATTTAATTTAGTAATAATATTCCTTATCAAAAGATATCTCTATTGAGTAAAAGATGAATATTTAACATTATTTCCCTAGTTAATCTTATAACATTCAATGTAAACACTATATAAAAAATTTATACATGAATTAAGGATTAATATTATCCATAAAATACAAAATATGGAGATTTAATAAAATATTAAATGAATAATTACCATAAATCAATGGGTTAGTATATAAACCATGGAATATAAAATAGGTGCATAACATAAAAAATATTCCTTAATGAAAGAAAATTTAGTCAAAGTCACATATAAGGATTATATCATTAATAAAATGAAAAGATTATGTGTATTAAATATAAATACACATAAAAAAGTTTAAATAAAACATAATATAATAAATATTAATTTTAAAAATAACCTCATCATGACATAATCATTGAAATAGAAGGTTATCCCAATGAATGAAAATTGAGTTAAGAAATCCATTACCACTTTATAATCAGTCAAATTGTATGCCCCATAAAATTAATAGTCATCAAATGAAACATTTAATAACATAATAATACATAGATTAATGATATTACATATTAAAGGGAAATATAAATTTACAACACATAATAAATAAGTGGTGAATAAGGCATATCTCATAGAAAAAAAAGTGAGATAAGAAAAACCCTTACCTTATGTCAAAAAGCATTATGAACTTGTACTTAATGTCCTAGATAATCAAATTAGATTAATTAATTACTTAATTATTAACCTATTAAACATATATTATTAGGATGATTTATTAGACAAAACACTTATGAAAATATTTTAATTTATTTTGGTAGTTTTTATGACCATCAAAACTTGTATAATTTTATTTAAAATTATGTATATAAGTTGGATAAAAAATATGATAAAAGTTATAATATGTATATTAAAATATTATATCACCATAATTATGGTTTTATGAATATCCTTGAAGGATATAATGGAAAATTAAAACTCATCAACCATGAAGGTGGTGAATCAACACGTCACAGATGATGTTTTGATTTTTAGAATAAAAGGAGGGAAAAGATTTTATAATGGATATTACATTAAAAAATAAAATTTCATTATATATATGATAATTGGGTTATCATTACACTTTTTATAATGATATGTGTGTAGGGAATATGAAAATAAAATAAATTAAAAGGGAAAGAAGGAGGATTTTACCTCTTGAATATTGTCTCCTTGAGAACCTCCTTAAGAAACTTTGATTTGGTATTTTGGTAAGATATAAAGGTATTGGATATGGTAAAGAGTCTTGTAAAGTGAACTGAGAATAATTTATACAATATTCATGTCTTAAAAGTTGTGAGGATAAGAAGTGGTCATGGGTGGTATTTATATGGGAGGATAGGTGTGTTTTTTGAATATTTTATTCATTAGTTTATTATTTTGGGTAAAGAATATAAGTAGTGTTCATTATTGTGAATAAGTAAAACAAATAGTGAATGTGAGTTATAAATAATGGGTTCTTAACTCATCCATACATCATACATGACTCAATAATTTATATATTTGTTAAATACCATAAATTGTCATATTTCACTATTCACCAAAAATTCAACTATTTCAGAAAAAAAATCTCAAAAATTCACCCTAACCATTGTTTGATGTTTAGATTTAGAAAAATGACACTATTTTATGAAAATAATTTTCTAAATATGATAAATTTAATTTCTAATTAAAAAAATAATTTATTGAAAAAATACCAATTTTAATATTATAAACGATTTTATGACACATTAAAAAGTTAATTATGGTCACATAAAATTATCTTATAAATATAATATAACAAAAAATTAATTCATGATTATATTTTATGAAAATATATTTTCTTTTAAATCCTCATATTAATCATAAAATTTAAAATAAACATTTTTATTTCACTAAAATACAAACACTTAATTTATCAATTTTGAAACATTTATCTACTTATTCCATGTGATAAATATATCATATTTTCATTTATGAGATACCTAAATTTAATTAATACATTCATATGTGAATTTATTATTTTAATTCCCACATTATTATTCCTAACGGTTACATTACTATTCCAATTGTTATGTTAATATTTAATAGTATATCAGGGTTTATTTAAAATCAACGTTACATGAAACATAAGTTATCTAATAAATTGAATTTATTTAAATAAAATATTTGGGTTTTATATCTAAGATAAAAATAATCTGAATAGCCTTTAACTAAAAAATTATCCATCATAAATAAAAAAGTATTCATGTTAAATACATCAAGGGGTAGTATATACACCACATTAAAGAGAATATATACATATTAACAAATATGTCTCAATAAAATAAAAATTGATAAAAACTCCACTATAATGATCATAACGTTGTAGTGAGAATAAAATAATAAATAAATTATGTGTATAAAATATAAATCCATATATAACAATTATAAATAGATCATAAGATAAAAAAAATCATTATAAATGAAATCATAGAATATAAAAGGAAAATGAAGAAGTAATATAACCAAATGAAAATAAATTAAGTTATGAAATTTTTTACCAATTGGTACCTTTAATTTCATATACCCTGGGAAAAAATAATTAAAATTAAAACTTAAAATTCCATAAATTTTTAATTATTCATGATATTACATTAAAAGGGGTAATATATACACCATATAAAAAATTAGGTTCATAATAATATAATATTCCTCAATGAAGGGAAATTGAGAGGAAGCCCCTAATTCCATGCATTCCTTTAGTTGAATGTGATTTAACCACCGATATAATAGTTTTAATCATTTTCTAAATTTTTAAAAAAACCATATTCAAACTTATAATATCATATATGATCCTATTATTACATTTTACCACCAATTTGTTAATAATATTTTATTATTTTCATTATTTTGGTTGGAAATTTCCTTGTTTTATCATGCATGTTTTGTCATGAAAGTTACGATTCCTTTGAATAGGACATATATCAATATTATCCATAATTAAATTATTTTTATTAATTTAATATTTACTCATTAGATACATTTTTATAACCATTTATTAATGTTGGGCATGTAAAGTGAATCACATCGCTTTGTAGAGACGGTAAACTGTATGTACGTACGAGCGACGATATCATTCCCTTAATAAGTGAAAGGCTATAGAATTGGATGATATGTTAATTTTAAATAATAAATATCCTATAATATATATCATCAAAATTCATTAATTTTATTTTTATTACATTCCATGTAAAGAATATGTGAAAAAAATCATATCGCTTCGCAAGGCGGTAGTCTGCCGTACACACGAGGGATATTAGCATATTTTAAATAGAATGGAATGTAAGAAATATATGTAATATTAAAATTATATAATTATGATAAAATAATTTTTATAATATATATGTATTAAATCCATCATTATAACCCTCCTTGAAATGTGGTGATGGAAAACGAAATAAATCATTTCACAAGGCGACAGTCCACCGTACACACGATTAAAAGTTTTGTTTCCAATTTTATGGAAGAGGAGATGAATACAAGTAATGAAATTAAAATAATAACATATAATTATATGGTAGATAATTATATTATTATAATATCAAGATTTAATGATATTTTAATGAGGTGTAATAAGAAATAAAATAAAAATATCATTTAGGAACGTTACCTCTTCTTTAGATGGCCACCTTAGGTTTACACAAAATGACTACATAGGATAAATTTATGATTAATAAAAGGCTTATATTATGAGATTAGGTATGTATCTAATTTATTTGGGTAGGTATTTTCCAAAAACAATGTGTTCGTGAGTGTGAATAGGGGAGGAGAGGGGGTGACCTTTTATAAGTGGGGAAGAGGGCACAAATGAAATTTTTGAAAAGAGACAATCACACCCATGTTTTTATCAAGACACAAGAATCCCAAATGGTTAATTTTATATCCTTAGAGTTTTCAATTTCTAAATATGTCCTTCAAATTATTTTTGGAATTTTGGTAGAAAAATTTGACCCGTATTTTCTTTGTTTAACCCCCAATATATAAGTTTTTTTACTTTAACTGTGGTAATTAATTTTTATTGATTTTACTTTTAATAATGGTAAAAAATTAATTTAACCTTATTATATAATATAAAATATTCTTATTCCAAACATATAATCCAATTTAACAAATTAAATTCATATAAGTTTCATAATCCAATTTAAATTTATACCCATAGACGTGACAAAAAGGTAGGTTTCTAAAGAGAAAATTCTCAAAAGTATGAAAGGTTTTTATATTAAAACTGAACATAAATTTAATTTCAATGAACTAAATTAGTTATATTGTAACAATTTTTATCTATTTATACTTTAAAAATAATTTAAAATTTTATTTAAAATTTAAAATTATTTAAATGAAAAGGCGGTTTTTAATAAAAACTATTATTTTTCACTATTTATCAAAAATGATTTTTTTTCAAAAGATCCCAAAAATTTACCCTAAGATAATTTTTATATTATTATTTTATAAATTAATTTAATTTTAGGAATTAAATTATATAAAAGTGTGAAAATTTAATTCTATAAAAAATATGCAAGAAGCAACGAAACTATTTTCTTTGAAAAAATACATTTTTTGAGAAAACTTTTGTTTTACTTTCAAATGATTCTTTTTTTTCATCAATGTATAACCAATAAATGTGTATAAACTATATTTTTTTCTAATTTATTTATTATTTTTCATACCCTCCAATTTAATGTCTTGTTCAAAATTTCCACGTTTAAATAATATTTTAATGTAGTATCACGTTTATTTAGAACCAGTGATGCATGAATCATAAGTTATAATAGAGATTGAATTTATTTAAAAGGAAATTAGTCATAAAGTATCAGGTTGTTTCATTATAACCTTAAAAAAACCATCTTAAAAGTTTAATGGATATTATCTTCTAAACAGATGGTGATAACTCTTCTTAATAACATCCTATGGTTCTCACTTTTCTTCCTCCATTTTGTGATTTATGATAAATACCTTTACTAGTTAAGTCATAAAATTCCCCAATAAATTCCCTCTAGTACCGAGAAATTATATGTGTTCCTCATAGTATGTTATATCAAGCTATAATTCTATTATATTAGATGTGAGGACTTGTGTTGGGTCTTGTATATACTTTCTTAATAGTGATATATAGAACACATCATGTAATTTTGAGATAATTGGTTTCATTTACAAATTATAATCCAAATATCCAATTATTTATATAATTATAAGGGGTATGATGTACCAATAGTTCATCTTTATCTTATTTTAGAACCTCATGACAGCCTTCTATAGAGAAAAGTTTAAGAAAACATGATCTCCCACTTGATATTCCATATATTGCATCATATAGTACCATTTGAATACTTGAATGGGAACTATTATTATAGTAAAATTCTACCAATGGTAAATAATAATCCAATATAACTTAAAAATAAAGTGATTATGGAATCATCATGACCTCCATTATTTTAATAGTTCTTTCAGGTCATCCGTCAATTTGAGGATCAAGTGAATCTCAGTATTAAGGGCCTTATGAATACTCTTCAAGAATTTTAATATGGAATGGGGATCATGGTCTGAAACAATCCAAATATGTTCACCATGATGTCTTAAAACATTATTAAAATAGATCTTTATGAGGTGGTCAAGTCGAAAATCTTCCATTATAGTGATGTTATGGGAAGATTTGGTCAGGTGATCAATAATAACCCTTATTGCATCATTATTTCTAGGAGTATTTTCTAGTCTTATAACAATGTACATAGTAATTTCATCCTAATTTAACATAGTAATATGAAATGGTTTCTTAACTCCTCTAGTATACCATCTCTTTGTCTTAACCTCTTAAAAAATCAAGTACACTGACACATAGTCCTAAATTTATTTCTTCATGTTATCCCACCCAAAATATTCCCTCAAACCCTTATACCTTTTAGTTATATCAGGGTGTATAAATAAATTTGAGAAATAATAATAATCTATGAATTCAATTTTTAGCTTAGGTATAGATGTAACACATATTCTATTTCCAAAATTTAGGTTTCTATCATCACAAATAAATTCTTCCAACTTCCCATCATTCAATGCTTTTATTTTCTTTTGAAAATTATCATTATCACACTGATAATTTTTTTAGATTTTATAATATAGATGGTTTTTGAAATAAATTAAAAAATGAGTGATTTCTCCCATTAATTAATAATTCCCATAACTATATTTACTAGATCCATGAACATAGTATCACTTTAAATCCTCATTTGCGTTAGAACATCATGATCTTTCCTACTCAATGTATAATCTACATAATTTTCTTTCCCCAGGTGGTAGTGTATTGAGAAATTATATTCCATAAGTATCACAATCCATATCCTTTGTCTCATATTGATATATTTGGTTGAAAATAAGTATTTTATATTTTATGGTTTTTGTGTATCTTATATCTTTCACCATAGAGATAATTCCTTCATATCTTCAAATAAAATATTATAGTTTCCAACTAAAGATCATGGGTTGGATAGTTCTGTTCCTAAGACTTCAACTGCCTTGATGCATATGCCGAAACATTATAACTTTTCATAAGGAAACAACCTAGATCTTTCTTTAAAGTGTCACTAAATATAAAAAACCCTACATTTCTTGATGGTAAATTCAATCTCCTATTAAATTCATCAAATCATTCTTCACATTCCTTTTTCCAAACAAAATTAACCCCTTTATGTGTAATATGGTTCAATAAGTTAGCCAATCGAGAAATATTTTGAATTAATTGCTGATAGTAACCATGAAAACAAATGACACAATGCATCTCAATTAGGTTTGTTAGTATGTTCCGTTATTTAATTGACTTTTTCTTTGAAGGATTAACTGAGATTATATCCTTGTAGACAATATGTCCAAGAAATAAAACTTCAAGAATCCATAAATCACACTTAAAATTATTTCCAAATAACTCTTTTACCCTAAGAGTCTTAAGAATTATCTAAAAGTTATCCTCATGATCCATATAGATTTTATAATACACCAAGATATCATCAATGAACACCACAACAAAATAATCAATATAGTACTTGAATACTCAGTTCATTATGTCCATAAAAATAGTGGGTGCCTTAGTAAATCCAAATAGAAACACTATAAATTAATAATGTCCATACCTCATTTAGAAAGTTATATTTGGAATGTATTCCTTCTTTACTCCCAAATAATGATTCCAAAATCGAAGTAAAATATTTTTAAAATATTAAGCTCTGTGAAGTTGATCAAATAAGTTATCAATGTGAGGAAGAGGATACATGTTCTTTTTTTTAATGGTATTGATTTCACTATAATGAATGTATATCCTCATGGATCCATTTTTCTTCTTAATGAAGAGAATATGGGCTCCCCAAGCTGAAATACTAGGGTGTATAAATACCTTATCAAACAACTCTCCCAATTTATTGTTTAACCACACATACTCCTAAATAGCTATTCTATAGTGGGTATTTGATATTGGTATTTTATCATGAACTAAATCAATGGAAAAATTGAATTCATGATTTAGTGTTTGTCTAGGTAATTCCTCATAAAATACATCAATGTATTCATGTACAATATGTAAATACTCAATTTGAATATTTCCTTCTCCATTCACAGATTATGTTTTCTCTTCTTCCCCAATAATCTCATTTAGAATAGATAATATGGGTGGATCTAAACATTAATTAGATGATGAATTATCTTCTCTAAAGATATATAATTTGACATATTCATTGTGAGTCATAATTTTATTCTCCTAACAATAAAGTTTTAAATCATATTTTAAAATCTATTCCATACTATGTATTATATCAAAGGAAACCATTGGTATAATAATAATGTTAGAAAATAAATACTGTGCATGTGTCATAATAGGGACTCATTGACACATCATTATTACACTGAGACTTCAACTATGATTTTTCACTAAATAATCTCATCTTAAAGTAAAATAGAAATGTCTAATTTTTATGAAAAACTTGGTATATTAAAAAGAGTGTGATGAATAGAATCAAATAAGGCATTATATAAATCTAATTATAGGATTAAAGTATGAGCCACCACATCATTGGGTACTACAACATTATCTGTAGTGATCACATAATATTGGAATTCTCCCCTCAGCCTCTTATGTGGTTGATTCCTTTTATTCTTGAGGGATTTTTTTCAAAGTGACTCATCTCCCTATAGTTGAAACACTGAATAGAAATTTTTTCTTTCTTATATTTTCATTCATTATCCTATTTTCCCTTGTATTCAAACTTATAAAAAATACTAATCCTTTCAATAATTTCCTAGGGTGATTCATTCCATTGTTTTCACAAGTATTAAATTGATGAATTCTCTTCTTATTATTTGATTAATTACCTCTTTCATGGTGTAAGGATAAAAAATTATTCTTGTAATTTCCAAATAATATGTAAGATCTATAGAATTACTTATCTTTTTTTGATTTAAAATAAAAATATTTCATTAAATAATGAAAGTGATTAAGATACCGGTTTTATTTAGATACTATGCTTAATCCCTTTAAATAATGGTCAATATTTATCTTTGTGTTGCGTATGTAATCCATATCATACCTGGATGACCTTGTAAAGGTATCCTCATACTCAATAACACTTTATTATTACTTTTTCTTTAAGTTGAGAAAGTTTTTATTTATTTTAGTTTGTTTCTCATGAAGGAAATATTTATTGAAGAATGTATCCTTAGAAGCTTTCCATTCCATGATTTATATTTCTTCTTCCTCCCTATTTTTCTGGGATAATTACCACTATTTATCAACATCATCTTTGAGAAAATATAATGCAAGTTTAACATTTTACTTTTCATCACATCCTAAGGAAATAAATATCTTCTCAAGTGGCTTAATCCATTAATCAGTTACCATTGGATTATAAGCCCCACCAAATGATGGGGGATTCTATTGCATGAAGTGATATAACATAGGATAATAATGTTGTAGAACATGTTTCTCCATCTGTTCATGTTTATTTATAATATCTTGATTAAACTAACCTAACATTTACATAATTTTCTTAGTCCCAATAATAGTATTATTGGATTCCTAGATTGGGAAATATCTAAATTAACTATGAGTATTGATACCCTTTTTCCTTTTAGAAACCATTTCTAAAAAATGGAATATACTAGATTATCTCATAAAATTATAAATTTTAAATCACAATATATAATTTTAAATATGGTGTAATAGTCAACATAAATTAAAAATTGACGCATTGTTAATATCATAATCATAAACATGGTTTTTTGGGGATGTATTTATTTTCAATTACTTCATAATGGTTTTAAAAGAAAATTTGAATTATATTTTGAATATCCCCTAGGTGTGTCAAATGATATGTGGAGTAAGGCCCGTTGTCATGCACCATGTGATGGTCAGGTCAATACCAATGCACTTTTTTTTGATTTATTACCCCTAAGTACATCTGTTCTAGATCCACATCCACCTATAGTATCCTGACAGGTAAGTATTGTTTGGGGAAACCAAATAATATCCTCCTTACCAAAATATTAGTATGTTATTATATACTTATCCTAAAATTATATCATTGGGTTATATTCCCCAATATGTGTTTTACTTAATCTAGTTCCCAAGGTTTCTAATAAACTTCCTCTAATGCCAACTATAATGAACCCGAGTCGAGTAACCCAAAGCTGGTGCATACTTTATTACATTATCATAGATACAAGGCGGTCAAATCCCAAAGGAACAATCATTTTAGCATTTATGAAGAACCACATATATACATGATACCCATTTTATATTGAGAATAGAAAATAAAACATTTACACAAAAAAATATAATGAACTACATACTTAAAAACTCATTAAAATATTTCTCATGAATATCATGGGGGAAGGAAAAAAATGTTGAGATTAAATGATTATTAAGGGTTACAAATAGTGGAAGATATCATGAATCAATATAGAATAATAAATTTGGAAAGGTAAATAATTGAACACATGTTCTATTTAATCAATAAATTTTCTATCATAATTATATAAGGAATAATAAATATGTAAAGGTAAATAAATAAATAAAATATTCCATTTAAAGAACTTGAAAAAAAAATAGATAATGCATAATGAATATAGAAAGGTTAATAACTTAACACACATTAAATTTAATCAAAAATATGAGAATGAAATCCATTTAGAGATAATATCATTGTTAAAATATCATGTATAATAAAAATAACTCAATTATAAATGAAGGAAATGCATAATTATTGGATGTCATGATCTCATTCATCATGATACCACTACATTCAAGATCTTTCACCACACAGTTTAAAACTATAGGTGAAATCCCATTTAATTTGGATGATTGATTTGTATCATGAGACATATCGATGTATCAAGGGCATATATAATTACAAGCCCCAATAGTCACTTTATGTACAAATCATTCATGAATTTTATATAATTTGATTTTTATTTTTAAAAAGGCATTTTTCAAAAACATGTTTTTTGTTACTTTTTCTGAATTTGTATTATAATTAATTTCTTCCACTTATATAAATTAAATATTGAAAAATTGATTCCATATTTTTAACCTAGAATCCAAAATATTTTAAATATTTAAGTTTTATTTTTAGGCATTATTAATAGTAAGAGTGTTAAAATTTATCAATCGATAAAGTGTAAATCAATAAATTAAGGTTAGAAATAATGTGATAACACATTAAAAATCAACCCCAAACTTACCTTTATTTAATTTTATGGGTTTAATTCCTCCATAAAAATACCAAATTTTAATATATTCTATTTTGGTTCCATTTAAAATTGGTAGTGAAATTTATATTATTTGAGATAAAGAAAATTACAAAATGTCCCTCTCATTCTTTTACTATCATTTATATGCTCACATAAGCATAATAATATGTTATGAATGAATATAAAATCTTATATTTATCATAATTAAAATATTTTTATCATCTTAATTTATTTTGTATTTTTACTAAACGAATAATTAGTTTAAATGCTTATGAAAGGTTGACACGATATTTATTCAATTAATCAAAAAATTAAATAAATTATTTTAAAAACTCTAAAAGTAATTTTTTGGAGTAAGTTAAAGTTATCAATGAATATATATGAAATATTATAGATGTGTTAAATTCCTATATTCTAAATAAATATTTTTTATCAGGACTTTATAGTCAAATTAATTTAATAGTTTCAAAAATGATATTATTGATATTTTATGAAAAATAACATTTTATTAAATTATTTTAAAATAAAAAAATAATTAAAAGGGATTATAAGATAATTTATTTTGTAAAATTTAACAACTTTTTCATTTATTATAAAATTATTACTTTATATATAAAATTATAACCCTTTATGATTGAAAATTTTATTACTCTAGTTAAGGTTAAAATTATTTAATGAAGGGGTAAAACTAGAAATATATTATTTAAAATACCACTTAAACCAATCCAGATTTTATTTCTTAAAGGGATTAAAAACATATCCTATTTTAAGTTTAAAATTATGGCCAAATTTTTTCACTTTCCTATTAAAATTAATTTATTATATTTAAATCATTTTATAAACTCCATGCATGTCCTTTCCTTCACTATAAAATGAACTACATATCCTCTCTTATTTACACCACCTGTAGCATCTTATCTTAACAAAACCCTACCAAAATCTCTTCTAAAATTCATAATCCATGTTATGGAGGTTGTGTTCTTACTAAATGGGCATCCCTTGTTCCCTTCAGATAATATCTAAAGGATTGATTTTGAAGAAGAGGTAATATTCATAATAGACTTTTTCAAAAAATTTCCCTCTTCAGCTTCCTATAAATATTTTGAAACCATCATAATATAATAAATCCATTTTAATCATTGTACTAAGGTTATATTATGACTATGTTACAACCATTATCTATCTAATTTCAATCCTATAAAAAGAGAAAAAAATTATTTTGTGTACATAAGCTTACTATCTCCACATAGCAGTGTAATTCGTTTTTCATCACCACATTACATGGATGGTTATAAAGAATTAAATAATGAATATATATATATATATATATTATATTTATCACATAAATATTATTATGTAATTTTAATATCATAAATATTTTCGAATATTTCAATCCATTGTAAAATGATAATGTCGCCCATGTGTACGTCTGGAATATTAACTCCATGAAGTGATGTGATCTTTTTTTCATTTATATCTTACATGGAAGGTAATAAGGATTTATTTTATGTATATATAACATATTTATATCATGATTAAAATTCTGGATTTTATGGAGCCATAATCAAAGTATGAGGACCAGAACTCCCATGATAAAACATGCATGATAAAATAAAATAGTTAACACCCTAAACATTGATAATAATGAAATATTGCTCAGAAAAATGTGTTATTATGTGACAAAAAAATCAATAATTCCATCTATACTGAAATCCAATTAATTTTACACTAACCCAAATAGTGTTTCTGATCCCCGTGGGCTTGTGACAAGCACCTGGGATTTAAGAAATAACCCTTGGCTATGACTTCGACCAAAAAAGATTACAATAAAAAAAGTACACTGAAGAAAAATAATTAGAAACATAAATCAATACATACATCATAGAGTACAAAGAGACTCTTTAAAAATTGAAAGAAAAACATAACAACCAAAACCCATCTCCTGGTGGTCCAAAACCACCCACAGTATCCCAAGTCACCTACCCTAGGTCACACTAGCATGGACCCAAAAGGGAAGATTAGAGTATGATCACCTACTATATGAATAAGAGAGATAAAAATACCAAATAGAACAAGTGGGGTATAGGATATAGAATAAAATAGGAATAAACTAAAGATTCGATGTAGTTACATCATAAGGGAAGTCAAATATACTAAAATATGAGTAAAATAAAGAGAATATGAAGCTTAGTTTAAAAAATAATGGTTTTGAACAACTAAAAAACATTAATATAAAAAAACATATAAAAAATTATATTTTAATATTTAAAAAGAAAACATTTTATTTAAAATATTTGAAAACAATTTCACAAGATAAAGTTAGATCAACCAATAAAATATGATAAAATTAATTTGATATCAAAATTATTACATGATTTAATAAAGTATAGTCAAAGTCCATAATAATAGTAAATATATCAATCAAGAACAGTAATAAATCAAGAAACGTAACTCCAGTTCCAAGTATTGATAATGAACACTATCATATATTGAGTATCAAGTAATTAGAAGTCACAAGAATAACCTAGGTATGATAGTGATTCTATCATAGACTATATAATAAAAAATAATCATGACTACTCACTGGGCTTACATCTAGTCTCACGAGTCTCAAGAAAACTCATTCCATACACACCCACTTTCCTAGATACACATTTGTATCCTAAAACTTTCATGTTCTCTACAGATCCACTATATGGGGTGTAAGCTCCCTAGTGAAGAATATGTCTAGGTCATCCCATCTAACTATCCAGGTTCCCATGACTAGTCTAAATAGGTGAGTGATATAATCATGTTATGGGGATCAAAATAGGTATCCTTATCAATATCAATCATGGGATCATGCCCTTAAATCACATCTCACTCTCACCCCCAAGCTCCCACAAAGTAAATAATATTTTTTTCAACACCCATCAATTTGATCTAAAAGAATCATTCAAGTTACATCACAAGATTATCACAAGAGAGGATCATCATAATTTTCTAACCCATACATCAACCATCATCAATTCAATTAAAACCCTTTTACACAACTCAATATTTAAAAGGGTAATCATACTTATTTCCTTTCACAAATCATTATGATAATTCCAACTGGTCCCTTAAAACATCATTTATTTCAAATAAACCCTAAATAATTCTAAAGATGTTTAACAATTTAAAAATTTTTGAATATATTTCAAAAAATGGGTTCACACCCTCTTTCCATGTGAATAAATAACTTATTTCAAATAACTCAAGAACACCCTTTTCAACAAATGGTAAAATAAATAAAATATGGTTCTTGTTCATTTCAAAAATTTAATCATTTAACATGATTTATAAAAAACAAATAATTCAACTCATTTTCTTCAAATCAAGCTAATTCATTTTAGTAATAAAACCCTAACCCAATACCAAATTTTCACCAAAGAGTCCTTTAATTTTTATTTGAAAAAAAAAATCAAACAAACATGGTATTAAACAATTCACAAAAATTTGAGAGAGACCAAGATCATATCTATTCAATTCATTCCATGTTCAATTTAAAAAAGAATATGGTAAAAGAATAATTTACAAGTAATTTCAAGGAACATATTTATAGAACTTGTGTTAAAAATTAAAAACACATATAAATTAATTCTCAAGAAATAATGAATTGAATGATTACGTAAAGTCATAAAATCACCTACTTGGCTAATCAAAAATCCAATGACAATAGATCCAAGATGTGTTTCCTCTAATTTAAATCACCAGATTAAGGAAGAAGGATATAAAGAGATTATAGAAAAACCCTAGATCCACAATTATACATCAATAATATAAGATCCAATGAATCACAAGGATTCCATAGCCTCTAGTAATAATGAATCAAGATTAGAGGATATATTGAACACTAAGAGAAGAATAAGTTACTGAAAGAAGATGCCCTCTTTAATTAGAACTTAGATCCACTAAAAGATGAGTTTTGTAGGGAAAATGGATCTAGGGGGATCCCAAAATCCAAAGTATTGATTTAAGTTTGATTGGGAGGAGTTTGGGGTTAATTTGTGGGGTTTTTGAATTTTAATTAAAATTTTAGAGGAATTAATTAATATTCACATAGTTTTATATGTTAGTTTCCTTGGTTAGTTCTAACCATTCACCTAACTATGGGTCCAAAACAGATCCACTGGAAGATCTGCATGGTTAGGATGTATGGTGAGTTTAACCATGCACAAACTATGTGACCCATTTTTCTCAGGTTTCAGGGTTTGGCTGCATGGTTTTTCTAGCCTTGTAAAAATTGTGTTCCCCCTACCTAGTATATTGGAATGGTTATATGGTTTGGCTACATGGTTTGTCAAAGCATGAACTAACCATGAACAGGACTATAAAACTTCAATAAAACTTTTAAAAAATAATTTAAATATACTGTGAAGTGATCCAATCAAAGGATACTCATATTAATGTGTAAAAAAACCTAAAATAAAGTAATGATATGTTACAACCTCCCCACAACAGGAATATTTATCCCAAAAAAACGTCTAATCCAAAATATATAATATGTATAAATAAGAATAACTCCCTCACTCATCTTGTGAGGTGGAGGGTCTATTTTCTAGAAGAGAGACTCACCCAAAGGATAAAAACATACACACAACTCCAAGATCAACACACCAAGATCATCACATGTCTCTAAACCAGAAAAGGAATTGAGACCTAATATAGGACTCCCCACCATTTAAAAATTCATAAAAATTATATAACATAAGAAAATATTGTAACTTTATTCAAAAGATAAGAATTCAACCACTGTACAAGGAGAAAATATAACGGATGAAATCAAAATCCTTAATGGTATGGAACTACCAAACAACTCGTGATTTCCATAATAAACAACACTCTCATGGTATATCTATAATCAAACATCCATAATCAAGATAAATAACTAAAAAGTATTTCTACCCTGGTTAGAACTTGATGGTATCCTAGGATATTCAACACTTCTCATGGCCCAATAAAATCAAACTCCAGAACATTTGGGTGTCTGTTCCATCAAGGAATCACATCATTCTAGTTACCCATGTCCATTATCAAGGTTTATCCAAGTCTAACCTGAAAGAGGTCAAAAATCAAAGTCATTATACAACAGGGCACTATATTCTCAAAATGGAGATTATCCAACAAATCAAAATTTATCTCTAACTATTCAGAAAAATGTAAGATAAAAGAAAGTAACAATAATCCCAAAACATATCATTAATTATTAGTATAATATTCTACTCCATCACCAAGATCACAACACACATCAAGGAACTAAAGTAGTTCCAAAATAAATTTTTATCATTTAAGAGTGCACATCCACAAGGCACAACCATAGAGGTCTCATGAAAAGGAAACCATTATCACATAATAGTAGAGTTCTATAAGAGTTTATTCATAAAGTCCCTAAAAAAGACATCCATATCTTTAAAAAAATGATTTCCTAAAACATACAATCTATAAAAGGGAAAACTCAAGCAGTTTCCACTGTGACATTAGAAAAAATAATCTGGATTAATGTCAAAAACTATTGGTAACTAGAAGATCCTCCACCATGTTAAAATATTCAATATGAGTCCTATAGATGGTTCCCTATTATCATAATGTTTCAATTTACCCATAATCAGGATTTGATAATCCCTAACTGAAACTTATCTTTCTAGTTTCCCTACTTACAGAACCTCTTAAGGTAAAAAAATATCCACACCATTTACAAAATATCAGATCTTTGAAACACAACCTATTGGGATGACCAAGTTCCCCAAACTAGAATCTTGTGGGAGGCATCTTATATCCCTAAGGATATTTTCCTTGATCAACCATTAATGAATCATTTTTCCCTTAATGTCATTTCACTAGATCCGCTTCAGCTGAAAAATCCTTATTGAGCATCTCTAAATAATAGATCAACCAAGCCACATGCATGGTAGTTAAATGGTATGGGTAAAGTAATTTTATAAAATATATATCTTTATATAATTCATTACCAATAATCTTAGGTAATAAACATATAAAATTTTATAATTGAATATAATATTCCGCAATTTATTTCTCATATTGATCGAAACCCAAGAACTTAGTAACTTTTTCCCTATTTACTTTATTAGGATACTTTTATCAAATAAAGGTTTATTTGATGAATTCCCAAGACATTATTTCATGTAGCTAATAGGGAATCACAACTTCCCACCACTCCTATTGTAGTACCTCAAATAAATAATTGATATACTTGACCTTTAGAGAATCTGTAATCTTGAGAGAATTGATGATCCCATCAACTTCTTCAAGCCACTTTATGACCTCAAGAGAACCTTTTTTTCCATTATAACATCTTTGGATCCACCAATCAATATGGATTCTGAGTATAGTTGTCGACAAGACATGTCACTTTTTGAAAACATGAAGAAAAACTCCTAAAAATAGTTTGAAGAATGGATGTTATATATTTCATGGAATAATTCTTGGGGTAAATTTATAGTCATCATCAAACATCGGATCATCAAATTAGGTATAACAAAGAACCCAAAACAGAAAACAATCAAGCCAAGAGCTTTCAAAAAAATCCATAAAACACTTTTTTAAAGCATCAATGTTTTCAAAACACACATGATTTCACAAATTTTAAAACATTAATCTTATATTTCAAAATGATAAATCTTTTTTTAAATCCATAAATTTTTTCATAAATACATTATCATATCTTGGAAATTTTTTCATGTTTTAAAAAACATTAATCCCATTTTCCAATCATCAAAAACATTTATATTTCAAACCCATTACCAAAAAAAATTCTTCTTAAAACTTTTCTTGAACACATAATCAAATAGTCTTTGAAAATAATTTTTCCAAACCAAACATTTCATAAAACTTACTTTTTGGTAATTGAAAAAAATTCTCAAATAACTAAATAAAAAATTATTTAATCCATAATTTGGTTTTAGAAATGAATTTAAAATAATCTATAAGAGATTAAAGATTAAACAACCGCACGTGATAATGAAACAAACCACATCCATAACCATTACAACTATACCCACAAAGGTGAACTAATCTTTCAAACAAAAGAAAATGTTTTCATATTTAGAATCAAGTTATAACTATGCATGGATTTTTTATATTGTATGGTAAACTACTCACCAATACAATAGTTCCTAGATTAAATTCTAGAGAAATCACAATAATTCATCCCAATTTACCAGACTGTGAAGCAATAATTTGAATTTGGTCATCTTTATATTCCTACTTGAAACTTATAATAGATTCCCCAAATCAAAGATAGTATCATGGGTAATATAAATCAATTTATTCATTAGGAAACCAATAACTCAAAAGAAATACTCAAGTTACCACATCCTTGGTAACTCAAGTGTCATCGTGAGGATATGGTGATCATATATCCACTCAAGAACTACCTATTCAGTCTGAAAACATTATTAATATCATTTATACCATGATTCACCCCAAATAACATAAGGAATTTCAAGAAAATTTTATTTATTTTAAGGAAAGTCCTCCTTTGATACAATTTTTAATGAACCATCTTGTAATTCTATCGCAATTGATATCTAGGTCAATTCTCCACTAACCTGAAGAGCATTCATAATCACCAAAAGCTGAAAAAAAATCACATGGGAATCAATAAATAACTATGAGGAATGATTTTACAACAAAATATTACAATAAACAAATTACACAATAGAAACATCATTAGATACATAAATCAATATATACATCAAAAAGTACAAAGAGACTATATAAACTGAAAGTGGAATATAATAACCAGAACCTATACTCTGGTAGTCCAAAACCACCAAACATGTCCCAAGTCACCCTCCCTTGGTCACCCTAGCATGAACCCACAAGGGAAGATGAGAGCACGAGCACCTTCTATATGAATAAGAGAGATCCAAACACCAAATGGTACAAATAAAAAGTGATCAATAGAGCCTAGTAGGATTCCACCAATGATTCTATATTGTTTCTTCATATATTAAGTCAAATACACTAAATTATGAGTATAATAAAGATAATATAAATACTATTTTAAAAAATAGAGTTTTAAACATTTAAAAATAATTTATCTAAATAAACATGTAAAACATGAAATTTCATCATTTTAAAAGTAAAAAATTTCTTGAAAAGATTTGAAAACCATTTAAAAAGCTGAAGTCTGGTCAAAGAAGAAAATACGAGTAAATTCACCTAATATTAAAATCTATACATGATTCAATACAATATATTCAAGGTTCGTAATAACAATAAATACATTAATCAAGAAAGGCAACTATGGTTCCATGTAGTGAAAACGAATGTTGTTATGTATTGATTATCAAGTAAATGGATTTCATGGGAATATAATAGGTATAATAGTTAGTGCACCATAGAATAGATAATAAATAATCATCCTAACTAATCACTAGGGTTATATAAACTCTCATGGGTCACAAGAAAACTAGTTCAACATACATGCACTTTCCTGGATGCACGTCCTTAGCTAGAACCAACCTTGTTCTCATGGGTCACAAGAAAACCAGTTCCACACACACACACTTTCCTAGAGGCACATGTGTAGCTAGAACCATTCATGTTCTCTATGGATCCACTATAAGAGGTGTGAGCCCACTATTGAATCATATATATAGGTTATCCCATCTAACTATCCAAGTTCCCATGACAAGTCAAAATAGGTGGGTGAGATAATCAAGTTATGCGGATCACAATGGGGATCCTTATCAATATCAATCATGAGATCATACCCTAAAATCACATCTCACTCTCACCCCATTCCCCCTAAAAGTAAATAATACATTTTTAAACACCAATCATTGGGAAATAAAAGAATAAACCAAGTTCCATTAAGGTATTATCAAAAGATATGATCATCATAAAGTTCCAAATGATCCATCAATCATTATTAATTTAGTTTAAAATCATTTATACAAATTAAAATTAAAAGGGGTAATGATACCTTCTTCATTTCAAAAATCATCACCATAATTTCAATAAGGCATTTAAAATAATAATTTCTCTCAAAGAAAACCTGAATTATTCTAATTGTTTTTAACAATTTTAAAAGGTTTGAATATGTTTCAAAACAGGGTTTTACAACCTCTTTCCATGAGAATAAATCACGTATTTCAAATAACCCAAGCACGTTAATTTCAAAAAACATGGTAAAATCTATCAAATAAGGTTTTTTCAATTTTATAAATTCAATAATCTAAGTCTATTTAAAAAACACCAAATAGTTCAACTCATTTCATTCAAATAAAGTCATTTCATTTTAGGAAAATTACCTAAGACATACCCCTCATTTTTACCAAATCATCCCTTAAACGTTATTTGAAAAAAAATACAAACAAACATGGAATAAAATAATTTTAAAATTTTTTGAGAGAGATCATGATCATAACCATTCAAGTCATTCTATGTCCAATTTAAAGGGAAGAGGGTAAAAGAAGATTTAATATGGAATTTCAAGGAAAACATTAGTATAACATGTGTTAGAAATTAATAAAAATGTATCTATGAACTGTCAATAAACAATGAATTAAAAGATAAAGGAAAATCATAGAAACATTTACTTGGAAAGTATGGAATCCAAGTTCAAGATATCTGAGATGGTTCACCACTGATAGAAATCACCCGATCTAGGAAAAATGATATCGATCATCCAAGGTCCAATGAATCAAAAGGCTTCCATATCCCCTAGGAATAAAAAATACCTATATGAGGAGAGATATAATTCTAAGTGAAGAATAATATACTAAAAGAATATCCCCAATTAAATTATCACTTTTATCCACTAAGAGATGAGGTTTAGAGATCCAAAATAGCTCTAGATGGCTCCCAAAATCCAAAGGATTGATGTGGGAGTGAGTGGGAAGATTTTGTAGTTAATTTGGAGGGTTTTAGGATTTTAAATAAAATTTTAATGGAATTATTTATCATTCTAATACTTTCCTAGGTTTTGTATCACTATTAGTTTTAACCATGTGCCTAACTTATCACCCTAAATAGAGCCATTGGAAGATCTTCATGGTTTGCATGAATGGTTAGTTTAACCATGTGCTAACCATGTAACCCCTTCTATTTAGGTTTCATGGTTTGGACGCATGGTTTATATAACCATGAACTAACCATGAAACCCCTATCAATTATTCTAGAAAGGTTCCATGGTTTGGATTAATGGATTTTTAAAATATTTGTCAATGGTGCATAGGCACAAAAATCATCAACAAAACTGGTAAAAAACACTGGAAATAACCAAAGAATAGATCCAATCAAAGGATACACAAATCAATGGGTAAAGACACCTAAAATAATGTAACATGATGTTACATAATATGTTATAATAGGATAATATCTGATACTAAAATATTAATATAGTTCTATTGTAAATTAATAACATGTTTAACACCAATATAAAAGAGGTTAAACCACGTTTAACTTAGGGAAAATATAACACCCTTAGATATTAATAGTATAAAATTATATTCGATAATGTTTATGACACACAACACCAAGATTAGAATAGAATTTAACACCTTAATACTTCATGATATATTTATTTTTAAATAAATTCAATTATTTTATATCTTTTAATGCATGCAACCCCAGGTTTGAATAAAACTCGATACTCTATTAAAATATTATTATTTAAACATATCCATTAAAATATAGCCATTATATTGGTGGGTATGAATATTGATAACTAAATTATAAATATTATATTGTTTAAACATGTATAAAATAAATTAAATGGATATATATTGATTATAAATAAAATAATAATAATTAGAAAGAAAATGAAATGTCCTTTGAAAAATTGTATTTTTCAAAAAGGTGATTTAGTCGCGCTTTCAAAACATAATTTAAAATTAATTTTTACAACATTTTGAAAATTTATTATTAAAAATAAAATTATTTATTTAAATATAAATTTCAAAATTATCTTTGGGTTATTTTTTTATAATTTTCTGAAAAGATTATTTTTTTATAAATAGTGAAAAATACTGATTTTTATTTAAAATGTCTTTTATTTTAAATTAATTATAGGGTAAAAATATTTTTTTAAATTGGTATTATAGTGAAATTTGTTCAATTATATTAAAAGTTAAGAAAATTATTCTATTTTAATCAATTTTATATTGAATTATTATATTAAAACATTTTAATCTTTTGAATTTTTTTTCTTTAAATACTAGTTTTTACGACGTGCCTATGAGTCTAATTTTAAATTGAATAGTCCCATTTATATGAATTTAATCTGTAAAAATTAATAAAATATATATAATAATAATAATAATTTATATTATATAATAAGGTTAAATAATTTTTTGACTATAATGAATAGTGAAAACAGTAAAAATTAATTAACACAGTTTTGCTAAAAATGGGTTTAACTGAGGTTGAACTAAGAAGATAAGGGTTGAAAATAACCTAAAACAATTAAAAAACAAATTTTATATACACATTTATACCTTATAACCTATAATTTTCAATAATTAATCATTTTTTAGGTTTTTTACAAAGAAAAACATTGGTATTACTTTTTTATTTAAAAATTAAAAAGTGTGTCCTCTCCCCCACTTATAAATGGACACCCTCTCTCTTCTCCTCTTAAAACATCCATTACACATTGTTTCATCTATCACCTTCCAAAATAATTTTATTAATTATCTCCGAACATCATATAATTAGTTTTTGATCATAAATCCAATATAGTAATGATTTAGCTAGAAACCTAAAATAGTTCTATGAAGAAGAGGTAAAATCCTTAATGTGAACATTTGTTTTTTTGTTCTTCCACCTCCATAAAATATCGTAAAATAATTATAAATAATCCATTATCTAATATATATTTAATTTTTATAATTTTATCATAATAAACTATATCCATCCACACATCCATCAAATAGAAAACAAAACCATCGATCCTGTGTATGACTGACTACCATCTCACAAACCAATGTAATTTGTTTTCCATAACCACATTTAAAGGATAGATATTATTATGTATTGAACATATTTATATGATAATTATTACATTATTATACTTATGGAATTAATATATCATAAATAAATTCTTACTCTTCATTTCTTGGGGTGATATGTTAACATCAGTCATGTGTACAGTGAACTACCACCTCATGAAGTGATGTGATTAGTTTTTCCCTTATTATATAAATGGAAGTTATTAAGTATAAATTTAATGAAATATATTTGATATTTATTATTTAAAAATAATTTATTAAATATAATATCACATATTACTTATTACCTTCTAATTATTTGGAAAAAATTGTCATTGCTCGTGCGTACGTCTAGACTACCACCTTCACGTAACTATGTGATGTTTTCTTCATTTTAATTTTACATGGATAATGATAAGGATGGATATAGTTAATATAAATGATATATAAAATATAATTATTATTATTTATGGTTGAATTAATATTTATTTTATTTTCATTCTATCTGTTGAAAATAAGGAAACAATGTTCATGTGTACTTACGACTTATCTTATCCAGGAATAGTGTAATCCATTTTTTATCTCTAAATTTTATAGACTAATATAAATACATATATAAGTAATATATATGATATTTACATAATTTTAAACATTATTGAGATGATTTATCCATGATTAATATAAAATGACTAAAATTACTGAACCAAAACAAATGTGACAATACGAAGTAATTATCATAATAAATAGTGATTTTAAAAAAGAATTATTAATAAATGGGTCATAAAATACTATCAGTAAATCATATATGGTATTAAATATATGAGTATTATTTTTTAATATATTTTTAATAAACCTATATTTAATATACCATAGTTTTAGACACATATGATGGAAATCAAATCCAAGGTAAGGGTTTCTCATCCCACTTTTACTTTTGTGAGACATATTCCATATTCACCACATATACCTTTGTGTAGTGTATATAATTCCCCTTTTTATATTTTATATCATGACTATATTTATATTAATTTTATTTAAAGTTTCATTTGAAGTTATTCCTTCCATAGAGCTTATGATTCAAACATTACCAAAATGGTAAGGGTGAATTTAAAAATATCATCATTATTCAAGATTGTATATTTTAAAGTATCCCACATGGAAATTATTTTCTATTTCTTAAAATCAGTATATTTTCTCATCCTTCAGTTATTCATGAAATTTTAATGTAATTTTAACATTTTTCCAAACTTTAGTACTTGAAATGATTGAGAACATGTTTTTAATAAAATATGACATCATTTTTCACTTTGGTTGAATATCATTTTCTTATAAAATTTTTTTTCAAAAAATGTTCTCTAAAATATTTTTAAAATTATCTATATTATTTATTAAAGAAATACTTGCATGTTTTTTAATTTTCACAAATTTTTTTAATTAAATCATCGTGTCTTTTTTCAAACAATCCCATTTCTCTTTTACCAAAAATGTTAAAGGAATATTTATTTTAATGTGTATGACATAAATAAAATTTCATTTATTCATTCCCACTCAATGTTTTAATGATTAATTTCAATTTTTAAATGTTATACTTTCAAATAAAAATATTTTATGATCTCCTATTAAAAAATATATATTTTAAAATTGAAAATTTTATTTTCCTGAAAAATATTTTAATGACATTATTATGGTATTTTTATTCATCAAAGGAATAAAACCTGTATTCTACTTATGATACACTAGGGGTATGTTATATTTATATCATCCATATTATTTATTTCTATATTTTACAATAATTTTAAATAAGGATTTATAATTTTATTACCATTCACCATATTACTCTGGATTATTTATGATTATGTTTATTTGATTGGGGTAATAACAATTTGTATGTTAGTTTCAATATAAATGTTTATGTTGATTATGTTCCAACCATTTAATATGAGTAATTAATTAGACATAATAAGTGATGGGTGGGTCCTAGTAATAGATATCCCCTCGATTAATCGATTGGTCTCATGAGATAAATCAGTTCTCCAAATTAGATAGGTTTCTACCTAAAGATTTAAACTCTCTTGTTGAATGTATTAACAAAATGTTTTATATGTCCATAATTATGGATTCCCTTATTATAATATTTATTATTGATTTAAATTTGATTATTTTATTAGTTAGAATATCCGTGGATAATTTTAAGGATCATGTGATTAATTATAAATATTTATTCTCTAAATGGAATTTGTTTTTGTTAATTACATTTCCATATTAATTATTTTTATTTATTTATGATATTTTATTCTATAAACATACCCTTTATGATCATTTAACCTCACCCATTTATTGTGTTTTATTTTATCTAGGATGTCTTAAAGTTTTTTTGATTGATCTATGGGATATTTTATGGGGAGTAATGGAATTATTAAAGAAAATACTTTGATTATTTTATGCTTTAAAATGTATTTGAAATTAAATTATATATCTAGTTTACCAGTACTCATAAAATATTTGGTCCTTTATGATGTGATTCCTTATATCTAGTTCTGATGTAATAAAGTATACACTAGATCCAGGGTTCTAGATTTGGGTTTTATATATTTGTTATTAGAGAATATTTAGTAGAAAAATTGGGGAATAGATTTAGGAAAACATATATTATGGAATATTAACCTATGACTTACATTAAGGATAAGTATAATTATAGGATAAAAACCTAATGTTTCGGTAAGGACTATATTATATGGTTTCCATAGGAATACATCCTTATCTAGATACTAAAAGTTAATTTGGTTATAGCATAGATGTAATTAGGGGTATTAACTCTAAAAAAGTCACGTTAGAATTGAATCTAGAGTTACTCAGTACCTGATAATGAGCCTTACTATGCACTTATTTTAACACTACTAGGGATATGAATGGGTTAATTGAAATTTTATTTATAAAACATTATGAAGGATTTTAAAATAGTTTTATTATTTGGAATATTTTCTAAAGAAACCATTTTTATGATTATGATATTATCCATGCATAAATTTTTCAATTTATATAAATTGTTTCACTAGTTTTAGGATTATACATTATGATACATATTATTATGATCTAATCTAGTGTATTATATTGTTTATAAATGGAACCTATCGTAAGGAATGTGAACCATATCCATGAACACAATCCAAAGAGTAAGAATGATTATTTCCTTGTCAAGATTAAGCTATTCATTAGAAGGAAAATATTGACCTAAAAATTATAATCATAGAAGGACATAATATCAAGTTATATAAAGATAAAGAAATAATTAGAGAAGTATTATGGTTTTGTAGGGAATAAATAGAATAATATGATAATAGACAAAATAATGATAAGGGGAAGAAGGTAAATAATGGTTTTCTGATATGTGATAATTATGGAAAGAAATACCCTGGTACTTTATTGAGGGGAATATGAGTTTTCTTCAACTATAGATAGAAAGTATATTTGTTTCGTGATTTTAAGTTCACAAAAGAAAAAATTTATGTTCAGTTCTTCTACTATAGGGAGATAGGGAAGTACTAAAATTAATTTCCAAGGTGTCAAGGGAGTATACCCTGGTATAATATAAGGTATCAAGGTCAGTATTATGTTATTACTAATACCAAAGTGAAATGATTAAAGTTATTGTGTATTTAGATTGAATAATTATGGTGTAATATTATTTTATCAATTATATTATGGTCATAATAATTATTAAATGTGTATAGATTTTACCATAATACTCTTTATTTAAGGATTTGAGATAATATATTAAATGGTATAAATGACCATGAAAAGTGATCTAGTGGAAAGTTAAACATCCTAGAAAACAAATATTTATCCAAGGTAACTATTAATAAATGATCCATGATGAGATAATAATTATAAATACAAGTTTATAGGATATTATTAGTGACCTTTAAATTGGTTAAGGATTTTAAGGTTCATGTTATCTTTGTTTGACTTTACTACTTGTTTGGATTTATGGAATATATTTGGAAACGTAATTTTTTTTGAAAGGATGCACATTTTCATTAAGGTTTTATGGTGATCAAGGTATTCACATATTTGAAATGTAAAATTAACATATAATTTATATTTTCTAGGGAATATATTTTGATTTATTTATATCCCATAAAAAAATTTGGAGTTTTAATTTGGTTAAACATGTTTAAAAAGAGTCTTAAGTTTATCTATTTATGAAATTGAAAAATGAACTTTGGGTGTTATTGGATAACTTATGCTAACCATCTGTTCCTATAAAATATCTATAGAAATGAGTATTGAACTTTAATTAATTTATTAATCTATAAAAAATTTAATTTTAGTGATCTAGGAATAAAAATTCCAATTTTATATTCATTTATTAGAGTAAGATATCAAGTATAAATTGATCAAATCACAAACAAAGAATGAAATTATGCCTATGAAATAGAAAGATATCATGTATGTATATTGTTTTGTAATACCTCGACCCTTGAAGCCAAAATACTATGCATTATTTTAATATATTGGCATGATTATAAGGAATCAAGTCCTGAAGGACTGATCAGTTTAGTAGTCTTGGAAATACTAGATGTAAACATAAGTTTTACATTACATATTGAAATTAAAATCAACATATTATCCCATTTGAAAACTATCATATCCATTAGATTATCACTACATGTCAATCATAATATACATCTTCACATCCTTATGAAAATGAAACATAAGAAAGGGGTGAGCTTAGATGTTCAGTAAGGATAAACAATATAGTGGAAGCTACCATAAATAAGCATAAACTTGTAAGGGAAGGTATAAAACTAAAACACAAGACTTTTAAACATAATGTTTAGCATAATATGGAAGTTATAAGTCAAATAATTCCATTTAAACATTCACATGGATATTCTAATAGGCGAATAATCACATAAAAATCAATAACTAATCTCATAATAAGGAAATGCATAATGTCAGACATCATAACCATACCGGGAAGGCCTTATATTAAGACCATTACCATACCATTAAGGCCTCATTCCAAGACCATTAACATACCATCAAGTCCTTGTACAAAGACACTAGTTTGTCTAATGAGACCTACCAATGCATCGAGGGGCTATAGTAGGCCCCACCCGTTACTTACTATGTTCAGATCATTCCTCTTATAAAAAGGGTGAAATATAACTTAAACATTCATATTAAAACTATCATATGAAATGTTAATACCATAAAAGATGAATGGTATAAAAATGAAACATCCATAATCAAAAATATCATAAAACCATCAATATAATATGGAAGATTTTATCATAATAAATCAACCTCAATAAATCATAAAATTCAAAAAAGGATGTTGACATAGATGAAAATAATCTAATGAATTCATTAAAACTCTTTGAGAGAAACATCCCTTTTTTAATTTGAAATAATTTAGAAGCTACAAAATTATAAAATAAAACATTTATTCTTGAAATAAACTTATAATATTGTAATGAAAGCTTCAAAATGTTAGGGCGTCATAAATACGGAAAAAAACCACTTGGGTCATAAAAGTTAAAAAACATTCTTTCCTTAATTGTCGAAAAGGTTATAAAGTACCTCATTTGGAAAATGATGAAAAGATTCCTTTAAAATCATTTTTTAAAAAGTAAAACATGTGTAAAAATTACTTAAAACAATTTTTGATAATATTTTGAATTATATTTTAATAAACATGGTCATGGATGATAAGGATGTCCTAGTAGATACTTACATATAAACATTCTCGAATAATAAAGAGATTGTGAAATTAACCCTTACCTTGTACTTTTCGTTAGTCAAGGGTGTGTTAACCTCATGTATAATGGTTAATTCATGTTATTAAATTATACCAGAACCATATTCATATTTATGATATCATATATAACCATCTTTTATCATTTTGTTAATAATATTTTAGTATTACCGTTGTTTTGGGTGTTAATTACTTCATTTTTTCATTATTATTTTTTCATGTAAGTCATGTTTGTTATGAATAGGATGTATTTTAGTCATATAAAAATGATATTAATTTCATAATTTTTATTTTTACTCATCATATAAATTTTATAATCATTCTATAATGGTTAATGTGGAGAATGAATCTCACCACTTTGTGCAGACGGTAGGTAATACGTACGCCCGAGTGACGATATCATTCACTTTGTGGTTAAATGGAATGAAATTAGACAGTAAATTAAATATAAAAATAATAATAATGTTATATTAATTATTTACATCCATTATACTCATTATTATGCTCATAAAAATAAACTATTGTTGAATAACAAATTACACCAGGGCGTAGAGATGGTAAGTCGTACGTACGCACCCATGGTGATATTATTATTCGTAGAATGGATAAAAAGAGGTATAAGGTTGTAAAATAATTATAATAACATCTGAGTATATTTATGATACTGCATTTATTATTTTTATAATGAAACAGTATAGAAAGAGGAAGTATAAGAAGAAAAGAATGTTGAAAGAAGTGATAAAACAATTACCTCCTTTTCAAGTGTCTCTTTTTGATTTGTACAAAATGACTCCTTAGGATGGACTTTTCCACAATTTATGGCCTTTAGGATATATTTAGGGAATTTGGGAGATGAAATTTTTAGATTTTGGTTGAGCCAAAAGGCTTTAGAGTTGTGATTAAAAGAGGAGAGATTCCCTTTTATAAGAGAGGGGAGGGGCACCTTTGGAAATACCAAAACTATTAAATTAATATAAATTAATATTTAAATGAAAATGGATGAAAGTGGATTATTTAAAATATAATATGAGTATGGGTTGATAAAATTTCAACCAATAAAATTTATACAATTTTTTATTTTATTTTAATCCTAATCATTTTCATTTATTCTTCTTTAATCTATTAAATTTTAATTATTGTAATAATATTATAAATATTAAATGGTTATAAATATTTACTTATATGGTTTAAATTGAGTATAAATGGATATTTTATTAAATTTTCGAACTTATAATTATATATTTGTAATTTTTAAATATTTTTATTATTTTTAAATAATTTCATTAAATGTTATTTTTATAAAATATCAATAGTGTCAATTTTGACACTATTCATTTCTTTGACTTTAAATAAAATACGTATAGAATATAACTTCAAACCCAAAAAATTAATAGAATACTAACATGTCATAGTCACATATAAAATTTTTGTTTCACCTTAATTAATTAAAATTATATTTATTTTAATATTTTTAAAATTATTTATTTGATATTTCTATTAATAAAATAATTTATGTGTCACTATTTTGTCAAACTTAATGGTAATTATTTAATATCTAAAAATTTTAAATAAATTTATATGATTTAGGGAGTTAAATTATCTTTACATAGACTACCTATAGTAGATTTTATCTTCTATTTATCTGTATATTAAAATTAATATACTTATATAAAATGAGAGTGTGATATTTTGTCACATTCATTTATTTTAATAATATTAATGTCATATCCATGGGAAAGTGGATATTAAGTGATTTCAATTCAAAAAAATAGATTATAAGGGTATAATTTAGTCATACAATAGGGTTTTTATAGGTTTTTATAAAATTTTATAATATTATATTTACCATTAATTACCTGATTTACCCTTCACTACAGTAATAAAAAAATTCTAAAGTTACTATTCATAATGTCCAAAAAATAAAAGTAACATATTAACATAATTTTGACCCACATATTCCAAATATAGAATATATTTTCAAAATTTAAAACACATAAGTAGCATTGATTAATTTAAAATTTAGACCTCATTGTCTGAATGAGAATATGGGTTTTTCAAAATTAAAAACCACAAAAAAATTGACATATGTTTATATCTAATTTTAAAGTGAAAATATTTCCAATGAAATAAATTAAATTAAATGATAAAAATATAATCTAATTATCCATTAAAACCATTAAAATTTATAATTTAACAATATAAATTATTTAGATTAAAAAAGTTGTTTTCAATTAAAATTTAGTATTTTCACTATTCATCAAAATATGAAAGTTATCAGAAAAACACCAAAAAATTATCCAAACTAAATTATGATATCCCTATTCCAAAAAAGAAGTTTATTTTTTCAAATTAAATATATAAAAGTGTCAAATATTGGATTTAAAAAGGGTTCTCCATTAAAAGGCAGTAAAACTACATTTTTTTAAAAATACTTCTTTTATTCGAAAAATTGAATTTTTTATTATATAATTTCTATGAAACACATGATATGAATATTAAATTTATATGAAATATATGAAATTAAAATTTTGGTTAATACTATTCATAACCTCTCTTTAAACAGCTAGTCGTGGTGCACTCAAACTTGGTGTTGCATATAGTACAGACTACTTGAATTATTTAAAAAGAAGCATAATGTTGAATCTTGGGGTGTTACATTCTCCCTGCATTTAAAAAAAGTCATCCTAGGAATTTAAAATCAAGATTGAAAACTAGGGTTTAGATATTTCAAAATATCTTTGTTAAAATCCCACATCGAAAAATGGATTAATGAGGCGTCTATTTTAAAGGGAAGTATGATGGTTACTAGAAATAACACATACTAGGGTTCCATGTTGGAAAACATGGACATAAAAGAAAGATATAACCATAAAGTTTTGATGGATAGTGATAGAGAGAATGATTATGAGAAATTTAACGACTATAAATCTATAATTCTTTAATAATAAAAGGGTTCATTTGATTCATTACAAAAGAAATTACTAGGAAAACTTTTTTTATTTTATGATCTTTTCCCTAGTGTTAAAGAATTAATTTAATTCATAGAATAAGAACACAAGTAAGAATACTTAATTGACATGTAGGGTTTCATCCTTTAACAAATTCCTACCACAAACTCATCTTTCTCTTCAAAAGATAATAAAACTAAAAAATATTATATTTATATTAATCGTATAAGGTTCCAAATATAAACATATAGCATTTAAAAAAATGAAAAATATGTTATACTGACTAAGGGATTCCTTTAGGCTAGTGGTAGGCAATAAAACCCTGTCGCAATTCAGTTGTGGATTCAATTCCTATAATTTTGTCAAATGCTATGGGTTATCTCCCAACCTGCAGGTTATCCTTTTTATAAAAATATATTATTGTAAAATTTCTGAAATAAACATAATAAATGTTTTAAACTCAAACAATAATATCTAAGGTACAAATTAATTCATTCCAATATTAAGAATTTTCCAAAATACTTCTATCCAAACTCACAATCAAAACAAATTATAAGGAAGGTCACATAACATAATTTAGATCTTTTTTTGTCACAATACCTTCATCATGTATTCTCTTAAAACATTGTAATGACTTGAATTACCATAAAAGATTATAAAACATAGAATATTGGATATACTCTTTAAATGAAAAAATTTAGTGAGCTCCAATAATCATAGAATAAACAAACCATTAATCAGTTCCAAGGTAGTCAATAATATCCAATATACTTTATCCAAATTGATCATCTATTTATTCTAAAATCATTACCTAAGTATCAGAAAAATATTAAGGGTTGTCATTCCCTCAACCATATATTTTCCAAAAAGTTGAACTTGCAACTGTGTCGCTTTACTTGGTACCATAAAATCTCAAATCCTTAATGAAATATTACTACAATACAATCCTTATATACTCTTTAATTCTTATAACCAATATATTTATAATAAAATATTCAAATAAAATAATTCTTGAATATGAATTTTTATTACTCCTCTTCATCTGTGGAAGTATGATAACTGGATCATTATCCAATAGCATCATTTAGTGTATATTCCTTTGAAAATTGGGACATTTATTCACATAGTGTCCCATATCCTTGTAGTTTAAGCATTATACATTGGAAACCTTCTTCTTACCCTTGAAATCACAAACTTTGCGTCCTTTTTATTCACACTTATAACAAACTTTGATTCCCTTCAAGCGTCTACCAAGGTGATTCTTTCCACAGTTATCACATGTGGGAAAATCCTTATTTCCCTTTTTCACTTTATCCATCCTTTTCTTTATCATCCTCTTCATCTCTTATTTCCATTCAAATCCAAAGGACTCAGAGAATTCTTTCCATATAGTATTAACAAATGATAATATTTCCTCATATGATAAGAATACATGAGATTCTATTTCCCTTCGAAATGTTAGATTCATAACATGAATGTTATGATCCTTCTTACTCTTTGGATCATGTGAATTGGTGAGGTTTACATTCCTTCTATTGGGTGCCATTTCTAAATGATGAAATACACTATATTAAATATTATCATAATGTGTAATACAAAAACTAGAAAAATTCTTAACATAAATTGAATATTTACATGTATCTAGTCTCATAATCATAAAAATGGTTTCGTTGAGGACATAGTTACTCATAAATACTTCATAATAGTTTGTAAAGAAAATTTTAATTATCCTAAGTATACCCACTAGGAGTGTTAAACTAGGTGTGAAGTAAGGCCCATTGTCATGTACCAGTTTACCCTAAGTCAATCTCAAAACACATTGTTAGAGTTTTCACCCCTAGGTACATATTTTCTAGAACCACGTCCACTTGTAGTATCCATATAGGGATTTATTTTCTAAGAATACACACATAATATCAATATTACCAAAATTTTAGGATATTCTTTTACACTTATCCTAATAGTCTATCTTATGTTAATGTTCCCTAATCGAGGTTGTTTTATAAATCTAGTTTCAAAGGTTTGTACTAAAATTACTTTGATACCAACTATAACGCCCTAACCCCATAAGCTCAGAGCTGATGCATTATTTTAATACATTATCATGATTACAAGGAATCAAGTCCCAAAGGACTGGTCAGTTTAGTATCCATGTAAATAATATATTCAAACATAAGTTTTACATTACATATTGAAATAAAAAACAACATATTATACCATTTTAAGACTCTCATATCCATTAGACTATAATTGCATGTTAGTGATTTTATACTTATTCACATCCTGGGGAAAAATGAAACATAAGAAAGGGGTGAGATTAGATATTTAGTAAGGATGAACAATATATCAAAAGTTATCATAAATAAGTATAAAATTTTAATGAAAGGTATAAAACTGAAACACAAGCTTTTTAAACATAATATTTAGCATAATATTGAAACAATAAATCATATAATTCTATTTAAACTTTCACATGAATATTCTACTAGTCAAATATGCACATGAAATATCAAAAACTAATCTCATAATGAGGAAATTCATAATACCAGACATCATAACCATAATGTCATGGCCTCATTCCCATACCATTACCATACCTTCAATGCCTCATGCCAAGACCATTACCATACTTCCAAGGCCTTATGTCAAGACACTAGTTTGTCTCATGTGACCTACCTATGCATCAAGGGGATATAGCATGCCCCACTCGTCACTTACTAAATACAATGCATTCCTCTTATGAAAAGTGTGAAACATAACATAAACATTCATATCAAAACTAGCACATGAAATATTGATACCATAAACCATGAATGGTATAGAAATAACACATCCATATTCATACATATCATAAAACCATCAATATAATATAGAAAATTGTATCATAATAAATCAACCTCAATCAAGCATAAAATACAACAAAGGATGTTGATATAGATGAAAATAATATAATGAATTCATTAAAACTCTTTGAGATAAATATCCCTTTTAACTTTAAAATCATTTAGAAGCCACAAAATTATACAATAAAACATTTATTTTGAATATAACCTTATAAACTTATAAGGAAAGATTCAAAATTTTAAGGCATAATAACAACGAAAAATATTCTCTTGCACTTTATAAGTTAAGAAAACATTCTTTCCATAATTTTTTGAAAAGGTTATAAAGTACCTTATCTGGAAAACGACGGAAAGATTCACTTCAAAAAAATCTGTAAAATGTCAAACATGGTTAAAAATGACTTAATTTTTTTTTGATAATATTTTGAATTACATTTAAATAAACATGGATATGGATGATAAGGATGTCCCAGTAGATACTTACGTATAAGCAATCTAGGATAATAAAGAGATTATGAAATTAACCCTTACCTTGTACTTTCTGTTAGTTGAGGGTGTGTTAAACTCCTTTAAAATGGTTAATGTATGTTATTAAATTATAAAAGAACCATATACATATTTATCATATCATATATGACTCTCTTCTATCATTTTGTAAATAATATTTCAGTATTACCATTATTTTGGGAGTTAACTACTAGATTTTCCCATTCTTGTTTTGTCATGTAAGTCATGTTTGCTATAAATATGATGTATTTTAGTCATATACATAATTATATTAAGTTAATTATTATTATTTTTACTCATCATATAAATTTTATAATTATTTTTTAATGGTTAGTATGGAGAATCAATCTCACCGTGTCGTGGAGATGGTAGGTCGTACGTAGGCACAAGTGACGGTATCATTCAGTAGATGGTTAAATGGTATAGAATTAGATGGTATATTAATTATAAAGAATAATTATCATGTTATATTCATTTTTTATGTCTATTATACTCATCATATACTCATCCAAATACAGTATTGTTAAATAAAAAATTACACCACGACGTGGAGATAGTAAGCCGTACGTACACATGCATGGTGATATTGTTATTCATAGAATGGATAAAAGGAGGTATAAGGTTTTACCATAATTATAATAACATAACATAATAATTATGATAATTTATTTATTATATTTATATGTAAACAACATAGAAAGAGTAAGTATAAGAATAAAAGAACTTCAAAAGAGGTGACAAGACAATTACCTCATTTTCAGGTGTCTCTTTTTGATTTGTACAAAAGGACTCAATAGGCGGGATTTATTCCCAATATATGGCCCCTATGATTTATTGAGGGATTTTTGTATAGGAAATGGGTAGATTTTCGGCCGACCAAAAGGTTTATAGGTGTTATTAAAAGAGAAGAAGAGGTGCCCTTTTATAAGAGAGGGGAGGGAAACCTTTGGAAATACCAAAACTATTAAATTAATATAAATTAATTATTAAATCAAAATTGCTCCAAAGTGGATTATTTAAAAGATAATATAAAAATGTGTTGATATACTCTCAAAAAATAAAATTTATACATTTTTTTATTTTATTTTATGCCTTATCATTTTGATTTATCCTTATTTAATTTATTTAATTTTAATTGTGGTAATAACATTCAAAATATTAAATGGTTATAAATAATTACATATATAGTGTCAATTGAGACTAAATGGATAATTTATGAAATTTTAGAACTTGTAATTATCACTTTATAATTTTAAAATATTTTGTTATTTTTAAATAATTTAATAAAATGGTATTTTTATAAAATATCAATTTTGTCAATTTTGAAACTATTCATTTATTTCATTTTAAATAAAATACAGATAGAATATAACTTATAAAAAACATTTAATATAATCCTAAAATTTCATATTCACATATAAAATTCGTTTATCACCTTAATTAATTCAAATTATATTTCTTTTAATATTTTTAATATTATTTATTTGATATTAAAATTAATAAATTAATTTCTTTGTCACTATTATGTCATCCTTAATATTAATAATTTAATCTCTAAAAATTATAAATAAATTTCTATGATATAGGTAATTCTATTAGGTTTACAGATACTACCTATAGTCAGTATTATCTCCTAGTTATCTTTGTATTAAAATTAATATACTTATATAAACTGAGAGTGTGACATTTGGTCACATTCATTGATTTTAATAATTTTAATTTCATATTCATGGTAATGTGGCCATTAAGTTATTCTATTTCCAAAAAAATATGATAAGGGTCTAATTTATTCATCCACTATGATTTTCACCAGTGTTAAGGTATTTTTATAATATTATATTTACCATTAATTACTTGATTTACCCTTAACTATGGTAATAAAAAAATTACTAAAGTTACTATTCATAATGTCCAAAAAAATAAAATTTACCAATTAAAATAATTTGGAACCACTGATTCCAAATATGGAATCCATTTTTTAAAATTTAAAATACATAATTTGTAACAATTTATTTAAAATTAATCCTTGTTGTCAAAATGAGAAGATGGGGTTTTCAAAAGTAAAAATCATCAAAATATTGACATGTGTTTATATCTAGTTTTAACGTGAAAATAATTCCTATGACCAAAATTATATTAAATAATAAAAATATAATATAATTATACTTTAAAACCATTCAAATATATAATTTAACACTATAAATTATTTCTATTAAAAAAATTTCAATTAAAATTTAGTATTTTTCACTATTCATCAAAATATGAAAGTTATCAGAAAAACACAAAAAAAATATCCAACCTAAACTTTGCTGTCTTGATTCAAAAAAACATTAATTTTTAAAATTAAATATATAAAAGTGTAAAATATTTTATTTAAAAATGGATCTTCATTAAAAGGCGGTAAAACTGTATTTTTTGAAAAATACTTCCTTTATTCAAAAAATTGAATTTGTTATTATATCATGTCTAATAAACACATGAGATGAATATTAAAATTATATGGAATATATAAAATTCAAAATTTGGTTAATACTATACATAGAAACTCTTTAAACGGCTAGGGTGCACAAAAAACTCGGTGTTGCGTGTAGTACACGTTACATGAATTATTTAAAAAGAAGTGTACCATGGAATCTTAGGGTGATACATTTTTAATGTTCTCAGTCTAGATGGTAAATGAATTCCTTAACTCTAAGAAAAGTATCTTGAAACAAAAATGTTAATATAGTATCTTTATTTTCGATGAATCAAATAGATTTTTAACTCATCATATATTTATAGATTCATGGTCATTCAATTTTATAGACCATTCACTTTATTATGATCAATGATATTTATCACTATTTATTTATCCTTGGGCGTTAGTATTTTCTTTCATGTTTGTATCTTCACTTGGCACCATTGTTATCCTATTTGGAAACCTACTATGTGTTATTATGAATGACCATCATACTTCCCTTAATCACTTATCAAGGAAATGTTTTATTAAAAAGATTTAATACGTGGGGTTTTAATATGGGTATTTTCAAATTTAAAACCCCTTATTATTGTGATCAAGATTAAATTATAGGGATGCAATTTATTTAAGGGGGTAGAATGTACCACCTTGAGACATTAAAAGTGGAACATCATATTTTATAGCTCATATGACATGAAAAACCATTATTATAACAGAATGTAACACCCCGATGATTTGTTATATTTTTATTTTTAAATAAATTAAATATCTTCAATAGTTAGAAATGCACCCAACACCAAGTTGGAACAAAACATGACACTCTATTAAAATATATTACTTAAACATAAAAATTATAACCTAGCTAGTATATTATAAGGTATGAATATTTGTAACTAAATTCTGAAAATTATATGGTTTATGCATGTATAAAATAAATTCAATGTATATAAATTGATTAAAAATAAAATAATTATAAATTGAAATAGAAGAAAAAGTTTTTTTGAAAAACTGTATTATTCAAAATTATGGGTTAGTCATGCTTTTTAAACATAATTTAAAATTAATTTTTATGTATTTCAGTAAATTTATTTGGAAAAATAAATTTCTTTTTTGAAATTTTCATGTAGAAATTATATTTTCTTTAATTTTTTAAAATGTTCTGAAAAGACTAGTCTTTTATTGAATAGTGAAAAATGTTGATTTTTATCTAAAAATGTATTTTCATTTAAATTATTTAAAAAGTTATATTATATTTTAAATTGGTTTTAAATTGAAATTAGTTAAATCATATTACAAATTAAATAATTTAGGCCAATTTCTTCAATTTAAAATTGAATTCTTTTTAAAATTTAAAAAGAAATCCTTCGGAAAACCTGCTTTTTCAATGCACCTACAGGTTTAATTTTTAATTTTATTATTCCCATTAGAGAAATTTAATTTGGAAATATGTATTCCATATTTATAATCAGAACTATTTATATCGTATAATAAGGTAAAATTAATTTTTTACCATAATGAATAGTGAAACTAGTAAAAATTAATTACCGTTGTTAAGGTAAAATGGGTTTATCAAGGGTTAACTAAAAATATAAGAGTAGAAAATAACATAAAACATTTCTAAAATCCATTAAATAGAAATATTTAAACCTTATATCCTCTAATGTTTTATAAAGAACCATTTCATTGGATTTTTCATGAGATAAATGTAGGTATCACTCTTTATTTTCAAAAATACCAAGTTGGTCATCTCTCCACATATAAAATGTCACCTACTATTCTCTCATATTAACACTTCCAAAATCATTTGGTTTTGAGAATACCTACAAAAATATCTTACCAAATCTTATATAAACATCATGTAGTTATTTTTATCAAAAATTCAATCTAGGATGGACTTTAGTATAAACCCGAAAGATTTTTTTGAAGAAGGGGTAAAATTTATAACATGCATATTTATTTTATTTCTTATTTGAACTAGTTAAAATATTATTAAATAATGATAATATAATGAAAAAATTATCTCCTATATAATAATATATAATTATTTTAATGAAATGATCTATATCCTTCTCCACTTTCATCAAATGGAAAATAAAATCGTCGATCGTGTGTATGGGAGACTACCTTCTCACGAAAAGATATAATTAATTTTCCATAACAACCTTTCAAGGATAGATAAAATGATTTATTTAACATATTTTTATTATAATTATGAAATTATTACACTTTTTTAATTATTATTTCACATATACCTTCTTACGTTCCATTCCATGGGTGGATATGATAATTTCGTTGGTCTGTAAGACAAAATACACCTCCAGGAAGTGTTGCGATTCATTTTTCAATCATTATTTCAATAGAAGTTAGTAATTATAAATTTAATTAAATAAATTTAATATTAATGACCTAAAAACACTTTTGAAAATATAATATGACATATAAATTCTTACCTTATAATCTGTTGTAAAACAATAATGTCGCTTGTGCGTATGTGTGGACTACCGCCTCTACATAGCGATGTAAAATGTTTTTAATTTTATTTTCAAATGGATGGTAATAAGGATGGATTTTATTAATATAAATTATATATAAAAATTATAATGAGTCTTTAAATTTGAATTAAATTTTATTTTCTTTTATTTCCATCCATCGAAATAATGGAAACGATGTTCATATGTATGTACAACCTACCGTCTCTATGTACAGTGTAATCCATTTTCTCTCTATAGCTTTTATAGAGTAATATAAATACATATATAATGAATATATATGATACTAATATAATTTTTAAAATTATATATATTATGTAACCATGATCAATGTAAAAGAATCGAAAATACAGAACCCAAACATACATGAAAAACAAAGCAATTATCACATGAAATAGTGATTTTAACAAAGAATTGTTAATAACCTGCTAATAAAATATTGTAAGTAAATAATATATGTTATGAAATATATTATTATTGTTATTTAATATATTTTTAATTAACCTATATTTATTATATATTATTTTAGGACACATATGAAGGAAGTAGAACTTGATGTATGGGTTTCTCATCTCACTTTTACTTTCACGAGACATATACCCTATTCACCTCTTATTTATTTTTTTAGTGTATATTATACACATTTTGTTATGATATATCATGAATATATTTCTATTCATGTTATTTAAGGTTTGATTTTATGTATTTCTTATCATGGGTCTTATGCTTCAAATGTTACCAAAATTGTATGGGTGTATTTCACAATCTCGTCATTATTCAAGATTGTTCATTTTTAAATCTCCCTAGGAGAAATTATTTTACATTTATTAAAATAAATATATTTTCTACTCTAGTGATTATTCACGAACTTTTTAAGTAATATTTACATTTTTTACTCTATATTACTTAAAATTATTGAGAATTTTTTTTAAGAAAATTGGACTTTATTTCTCTCTTCGATTGAAATCCCTTCTTCTTCCAAAACCATATTTTCTAATTTTTTCAAAAATGATTTTAAAATTCATGAATTTATTTATTGAAGTATTATTAATAAATTTTTATAAATAATAACCTTTTTTATTTTACCAAAAAAATTGAAGGAATGTTTTTTTAACATGTACGACATGAACATAATTTCCTACCATCATGCCAACTCAATGTTTTGAAATAATTTTGAAATTTTATTTTTAAATAAATGTATTTTAATTTTTTTTTAAATTTTTAGTTTTTATGAACTATATTTTCAAATATAAAAGTTTGTTTTCCTCTTAAATGTTTTAACGACATTTTTATAGTATTTATATTCATAAATGACATAAACCCTTTATTGTACTTATAATGCACTAGGGGTATATTGTTTTGATATCATATTTATTCATTATTTGGATGGATTGTGATCTTTTTGAATATGGATGTAAAATTTTATTACTATTCCCATATTAATTTGTATGGTTAATTATTTGGTTTATTTGGTTGGGGTAAGTTTTAGTTATGTTGATTATGTTTAACCCTTTTTATATAAGTAATGCATTGGAAATAGTAAGTCATGGATGGATGTCGGTTATAGATAGAACCTCAATGCATGGATATGTTTATTGATACAAATAAGTTGTCCAAATTAGATGATTTTTTACCCATATATTTAAACTATCTTTTGAAAGTTCTTAACAATATTTTTTAGATGTTTGATATTATACATTACCTCATTATGAAATTATTTATTTCTATCCATTTAATTATTTTAATAGTTATGATATCCATGGATAAGATTCAAGAATATGTGATTATTTATATGGATTTTTGATCATCCATTATTCCTTCTATATTATTCTCAAGTTATTGTTTAAAAAGAATGTGTTTCAGTTATTTACCATTCCATGTTGATTATGCTTATTTATTCATGGTAGTTTCCATTATAATCTTACCATTAACGAGATTATGATCTCACCCATTTCTTATGTTTTATATTCCCCCTGATATTTGAAAGTTTTTTTTGATTTATATATAGAGATAATCTAAGGGGAATAAAAGAATTATCAAATAAAAAATTTTATGTATTTTTTTTTTCAAATGTATGTGAAATTATAGTATATAACTAGTTTATCAAAACTACTAAACTATTTGTTACATTGGTATGTGATTATTTTTATCTAGTAACAATGTAGTAATGTAGACATCATCTCTAGGATACTGTAGTTGGGGTTGATATAGGAAACATGAGGTAAAATATTTCATCTCAATTTCCACTCAATTGATTTATATTTGGTATTTTTCATTTGGTTATTTTTATATGGTGTATATACTACCCTTTGAGTTATTTAACATAAATATACATTTATTAATGGTTATTAATGTTTTATTTCAAGTTTAATATTTCAATGGGTTACAATTTAAAAGTTAATAAATTGGTAAGAGTTCATTTTACAAAATCATTTATTTGGAATTTCTCTTATTTTAATTAATGGAATATTTTAATACATCTATCATAAAATCCATGTATTTCATTATCCTATGGATTTTTAATAAGTTCCCATTTTTCTTGAAACTTTCTCTATAATTTGATATATAATCTAGAAATGTAGTATTTAAAATAAAATCTAATCTTATTTCTATTTTTGTTCAGGTATATTTTTCTTCCATGTCCATATTTTTCAAAAATGTTTTAAAAAATTCATTGTTATTTCTCAAAGGATTTATTAAGGTAATTTAATGTTACCCATAGCTTTATAAATAGTTTGAAAATAATCTTTCTAATGTTTTCTTGAAATGATCATTTTCTACTTTCTTTAAAAAAATTCAAAAGGTATGTTTTGTTTCTAATGTATACGACATTAATGGACTTTCCCGGCACGATAACCACTTTATACCCTTTAGATTTATCTATAAGTTTTAAATAGTTTTAAAAAGAAAGTTTTTTATTTAAATAATATTTTAATATTTCACTTAAATTTTTTGTATTTCTCTAAAGTACAATATTTTATTATAAAACCTATATTCTAATGAATCGGTGTTTTCCACTTTTCTCATATTAATATTTTAGTCATAAAATTTCTCTTCAAACATTAAATTTCTTTTGATAATTGATCATTACATTTATCTTAAATATCCACATTCATTTAATCATAGATATGATTATTTCCAAAGCCATATATAATTTATTCATGTGTTGGTCAGATTTATTATCTCAAGAGGGGGTAAATTGAGTACCCAATTAAAATTTCTATCTAAAATGGATAATTTTGAAATCACCTAAATGTTTAAATACGGACCAATTTATCAAAATATATAAAATGACATAGATCTCAATATTTCTTAATATTTCTCTAAATATTGATTAGGTCTTGGATGAATAATATACAATGTTACTAGATCATTTGAAATTATTTTACTTGATCAAAATAATATATAAATAAAAATTAGAATAAACTATCAAAGTATATATATTTTTTTATAGTTAAAATAATTTTCAGTTTTAAAGTGGAAATAAAGTAAAACAAAATTAATACACACAATGGAAATCTGTTTATATAAAATAAACAAGATGATCCACAACCTTGATCGAGTTTTACAATAGTTAACAAACTTTCTAGGCCACACACGACCTCTTCCACAGTTCTACATGGGAGTAAAAAATAAACAGGAAACACAAGTACCTTAACCACTCTTATCCATGGTAGAAACAAATAGGAAAATATTTTGAGAAGATACCATGTATCTTTTAGTTTAGCACAAGAGATAGTGCATGTGTGATAAAACAGAGTATGCACACACACTATTCAAAATGTAATAAAACTAAATAGAACAGAGAAATCTAAAATTTTAGAGTTTAGAAATTATTTTTCTATCACAATGAATCTTATGAATCTTTATTTTATTCTATAGTGAATCTTGATTCAGGTTCTCTTGAAAAAATCATAATAATAGAGTGTCACAAACTCATGTTTATGACTGGAGGAAAACAGTGGTTGTGAATTTGTAGTTCATCTTCCATTCAAGTGTTTGTGGTTGGTGAGCTATTCTATTTTACAATCAGGTTAAGATTTATGTATGTTTAGTATTCATTTGATCTCTTTTTTCTATCAATCCACTTTTTCCACTATTTCATCTCATCATGCATGAGGGAGTGTGCTACACTTTTATCAGTAGCAGCAACATGAAGAATATTTGGATTAGCTGCCTCCGTGTACTGTATGTTATGAAACACTTTTCAATGATTTTTGTTGAGAATTTAAGATAAAATAATTAAAATATAAAGTGGAATTAACTTTAATAAATACATTTGTTAGAGTAATTTAATTAAAAAATATAAGTTAAGAAAATAATGGTGGTGTCTGAGACTGGTGGTGAGTTGATGTTTGTCGGTATGTTATTCTAGCAGTATGAAACTGGAAGTGTGGCAGTGGCAGTGTGACCCTAGGGGTGTGACACTGATAGTGTTATAGACATAGCCAAATTTCCACTATACTGGAAGTATCTCAGTTAGAAGTATCTTTTCTGGAGGTATCTGGTGTGGCAGTGCCTTAGACATAATCAATTTTACATTTCAATGGTATGACATTCTGGAGGTGTGATATCCTAAAAGTTTCTCATACATAGAAAATATTTTATACTGATTATGAGTCATGGACAATGGTGTCTTGAGTTATTACTGCCGATATCAACAGTGTCACATCCTTAGAAAATTTTATCACATATCTCAGAATAAATATTTCTTATAGAGAAACATAAAATTCAATAATATAATTAGAATCGTGATTGTGTAATCATTAAAACTAGAAATTCAAAAATATCCCCCCTTTTTATGATCACAAATCATGGAATAAAAAGTATTACAAAAGCTTAAACATGATATCCATGGTAGTATAAATCAGAACATAGAATTCTTAGTAAGTGCATATGATATCAAGGGAAAATAATAAAAGAGTAAGTATTAAAGGTAAGTATTATGAATATAAAAAATTAAAAACAGATAATATCAAAGATAAAATGGAACCATAATCTCTTAAAGTTCTCTAAAAAAATATTCCATAAGAATTATCCCCCTTTTAGGATTATCAAAAAATTAATGATTATCAGAGTAAATATAGTAAAGGCATTAAAATTAAACAAATGTAATAAGATTCAAAAAATACATTGAATAGTATTAGAAAAAATCTATTACAATCCAAGCCCCATCAAATACATACTATCTATTCCAAAAAAATGAAAGTGTTTTAAGGTTTGGAATATGGGTGCATTGGTTCTTTGCCTTTAGCCTAGGATCTCTCTTTCTCCTTATCCAAGGAAGCATGATCACCTCAAGGTAAAATAGATAGAACAACATATGATAGTCATGATACAGTCTGAGAATGATCTTATACTATAACAACCAGCCATATTTTTCTCAAAACATGATCATGACACATTAGAAAAGGTTTTAAACTCAAACAAAAAGGTTCTAGGGGATCTCTAGTAACTCTATATCTAAGGGACAACTGAGGATTAATAGGAACATCTTTCTGAGAAACAAATAATTTACTCTATACAATAACAAATGGATTCAATATATTTATAAAATCCATTCTTATTTGTTCATCACTTCCTATTTATCTAAAGAAATCAAAATTCTATTTCATAAATCAGTTCAACACTAGAGTTATCTCCTTGAGCTATATTACTTGTTATTTGAAAGCTTGAGTCATAGGAGGCATCCTCATGTTTTCAACTAAGAATTTAAAATTAAAATTCATTTCATTCTTGTTATAAATCATTGATAGATAAAACTTGATGGACTTAGTTATAGTTTCCCTTTTAGCTTTTATGTCACGGGCATAGCTGGAAACCAATTTGAGGACATGATTAAAATAATTATGAATTATGGTCAAAGTCTCTTAGGGTTAATCAGTGATGGTACTAGAAAAAATGGATGAAGTTTATCATAGATCATCATTGAAAAATTTCCTTATATTATCAAAATCAAACACCATAGTTGGAGGAGTATCAACAATAGACGTATATAAATATGTATCCATAATAATTTTTAGGATTCTATTAATGGATTCTTTAAAATCAGATCTCATTTCTATAATCTAATACTTGAGGGATTCTAATTCATCACTTATCCTATTATCTGCAATCGTTATCTCATAAATTTGATGCACCATATTTAGTTTTATATGGATAATAACCAACTCAAATAAATAAAGGGAATCATTTTCACTTAATGTGGTCAGGAGAGAGGATTGATTCTTTAAACACTTATGAAATTCAGAAAGAATATTTTTACCAAAAAATTTCAATTCAACTTTAGTTACTACATCCACTAGAATAATAAGAGGATATGGAGTAATTGATTCAAGGTCATGAGGTATAGCATAAGTGAAATTTTCCAAAAAACCATCAAAGTCTACTTGAGATATCATAGATCCCTTAGGATCTTCCATATTGTGAACCCCATGAAAATAATTATTTGGTGGACTCCAACATAATTTTGTATATTCTTCATACATGGGATCAACCCATCTTCAATAATCTTTAGAAACTACTGGAGAAATGGTAGGAGTTACCACAATAGTAGGTACAACCATTACTATATCAACACATTTGAGAATATCAAAACACTTTTTAGATACAAACTGTAAAATGGATACAAGGATTTATATTAAATTTTGAGCATCTGAGCTCTGAGTAATAGGACTGAAAGACTCAACTTAGAACTGTGTACTGATAGTTGTTGCATCTAGCATTTGAACATCCTTTTTTCGAATGGAATTATTGGATTCATCTTCAACATTATCATCCATAGGAGGCTTATGTAAATTTTAAACAACTAACAATCCATTCTCATATTCTTCTTCAATAAGATTATTTTTTATTATTCATCTATATGCTACTCCAAATCATCTATAACTCCTATCTACTCAACCATAGAAGAATAAAAAAATTCTTCACCAGTGGAAACAAAGATGGCCTCAACTTCATCAATAGATGAATCTTTATGAAATATTTCCATAGATGTGGTTTTTACCCCTCAAGAAGTGCATCCTGAACCTTATAGGCATCTCCACTTCCTTCCTCTTAATTCAATCACTATTACCATTAGGGTTAAAATCATCTCCATAGTCACTTATTCCATCATTTAAATCCCTTTAATTCCTATTATCATTTTAACCATTTCCATTATATTCTTATTCTTATTCATTTTCTTACTCTTACTCATCATAATCATATGCTTTAGTTGATTTGGAACTTTTATATTTCTCCTCTCCAGAGACCTCAATCTCTTCTTTATCACTCTTAAAATATTTTCTCTTTTTGGAAACCTATTAGGTGGACTATGAGCTCCAAAATTAATGGGAGGAGATTTGGGGGAAAAGTTAGGATCACTCCCAAAATCAAAAAAAGGTTCCTTTTCTTCTTGTTCTTCAGCAAAAAAAATTTCCATATCCTCGTCAGAGTATTCAAAAAATTCATTAGGCTCTAAGCCTAGATCAACTTTATCCCTTGGTCTGGTTTTATGATCAACCAGATTATACTTGACATTTGATTTCTCAGAATCTCCAAACCACTATTTCTTTCATGGATTCAAACTAATCTTCATCCTTGAACAATTATCACTTATAAGACAGAAACCACCATAGTCTGCACTAGAATCTTCACCACTAGCTATCAGGACCTTGGCCTTAAACATGGTAGGAATAAACTTTGGGTGGAAAAGGGCTTTTGTTTTATAAGATCCACTCCAACCACCCTTGTTCCTAGAGAACTTTGAGTTACAGATAATTACTAGACAACAAGAACTTTAATTAAACTTATTTTTCTAGTAAAATTATGTTGGAAAGATTAGGATTAACTGGTACAACTAGAGAAGGTGCACTCAACTCTTTATTCTACTTCTTAGAAGAACTAGAATTTGACAGTGAAGAATTGAAGTGATGATTCATTCTCAGCATGAAGACTTTTCCAATAATATTGGATAAGTTTAAGGATAAGGTTTGAAAACTAGGAGGAAAAGGGATCAACAATGCTCAAGAGAGAAAGATACAGGAGTATCAAACTGGACTCAATGTGTGTTAGGAATAGATATTATGACATTTTGATATCATTTGGGATATTATGTATTTTAAAATCGAAATAGTACTTAAAATTGATTTCAAAATTTATTAAAAACATGCATCATTTTATAGAGTATAAGATAGTCTAAAAATAAGTCGGTGGTTCAAAATATTGAGAAACAAAAAAATTTTGCAAAGGCATGAAAATAAATGACATGAAATAGAAACTACATGACATAACAACAGGATTACATATAAATTATATGACACAGAAACAATTTGACAATCAAATGGTGTGAAAAGACAACAGTGTGACTAGATAACAACATGACAAGTCAACAGTGTGACAAGACAATAGTTTGTTACCCCAACAACCTTATATCACAAAGTTGTGTCATTAAAAATTGTATTTCAATTAAAATTTTATTTCATTTAAGATTATACTTAACCATACTTAATCATTTATAACTCTTGTTTTATATAATTCATTCTCTCATAATTGAAATGATTAGTAAATATATCAGCTAACTGAAGTTATATGCCAACAAATTCAAGAGTGATACCTCCTTTTTGAAAATAGTCTCTAAAAAAGTGATATAATATATCAATGTGTTTTGTCCTAGAATTAGAAACATGATTCTTAATAATTTTAATTAAACTTATATTTCCATAGTTAATGGGGACATGTCATAATTGATATCTATAGTTTAGTAGAGTGTGTTTTATCTAAAAAATTTGTGTAAAAAAACTACCTGTAGTTATGAACTCATCTTCAATAGTGGATAGTGATACAAAATTTTGTTTCTTACTACACCATGAAACTAGAGACCTTCCTAAAAATTGAAATGTTCCAGATTTGATTTTTATATCTAACTTGTATCCACCAAAATCAACTTTATAATAACTTAATAAATAAAATTATTATCCTCTTGGGTAAAATTATCCTAAATTAGTTGTATACTTGAGGTATTTTAAAATTATTTTAACATAAAAAAGGGGTTACTCTTTTGGGTTTTCTTGAAAATGATCACACATACACACACGAAACATAATATCCAGTTGGATATAAATCAAGTATAGAAGACTAATAATCATACCTCTATAACTAGTTTTATCAACTAGTTTCCTTGCTTCATCAATGACCAATTTATAGGTGGTACTAAAATATTATTATACTCTTAGTGTTATCCAATTTAAAAAGTTTAAGAAAATATTTTTTGTATTTACTTTGTTTTTAAATAATTAAATCTATGTTTTGATGGATCTGAAATCCAATAAATAATTTGTGTTCAACCATTCAACTCATTTAAAACTAATTTTAGATCATTTAAGAAAAATTGGAACAAAGATACTTTTTTAAAGATCTAAAAATAATTCCATCAACATATATTTGTACTGCTAATACATATTTTTAAATCCAATTTATGAAAAATGTATGATCAACTATTCCTTTTGAACATCCTTTTAAAATCATAAATTTTTTGATCCTATCATACCAAGATCTATGATCTTGTTTTAAACCATATAAATATTTAATTAATTTAAAAACATGATTTGGAAAATGAGGATATTGAAAACTAGGGGTTATTCAACAAAAATATCCTCAATTATAAAACCGTTTAAGAATGCACTATTGACATCCATTTGATAAATCTTTAAATATATATGCACTACATAATAAATCATGATTCTTATGGATTCGAGTTTAAATACAGGAGAAAAGTTTTCCTTATATTCCATCCCTTCTTCTTGATTATAACCTTATACAAAAAGTCTAGCATTATTTTTAACTATAGTTACTAACTCATAAAAATTATTCCTAAACACCCTTTTAGTACTAATAGTCAAGGTTTCCATGGGTCTATCTATATGTCCCCATACTTTTTTTCTTTAAAATTGATTTAATTCTTCTTTCATTGCTATTACCTAGAATTTATCATTAATAGCTTCCTTGATGTTCTCAGGTTCAAGATGAGATAAGAAATCTTGATGATCAACCTGATTTATAAAAATATATATAGTCTATATTCATCTATTTATATCACCTAAAACAATATTTAAAGTATGGTGTTTAATGATTCTAATATATCTAGAGAAAGAAGGACTGGTCAGTTCTGGATTTTCAAGTTCAGGTTCTGGATTTTCTGAAAATTCTTCAGAACTGAATGATTTTTCTGCTTCTTTTACAGCATATTCTAAATGTTTAGAATTTAAATTTAGAGAAGATAAATCATTGTAAATATTTTAAAAGAGGTCTTAGGCTCATTTTAATTAGTTTCATCGAATTTTACATGGACTAATTCTTCCAGAGTTTTGATTTTCTTATTGAAAACTCTATAAGATTTTCTAGAGATTTAATAACCAAGGAAAATTCTTTCGTCACTTTTGAAAGAAAATTTGTCAAGATTAATTTTACTATTAAGAATAAAGACTTCTAAACCAGAAACAATAAAGTAATTAACCATATGTTTCATATTGTTTCACATCTCATAATGTGCCTTCTTCAGGATATGTGTGATCAAAACTCTATTGATGATATAACAGGTTGTATTGAAAAATTTTACCAAAAAATAGATAGGCAGTTCATACTCATTTAGAATAATTTGGTATATCTATTGTAAATTTATCCTTTCAATAACTCTATTTAGCTGGGGGTTCTATGAGTAGATAATTTATGAGAGTATCTATTTTTTGAGAAAAATGATTTAAAATAATTATTTTTAAACTCATATCCATTATCACTTCATAAGGTTATAATTCTAAGTTCACCAATATTTTTTATAGACATATCATAATTTGTAAAGTAAGAGTTGTATTCACTTTTGAGATCTAAAAAGTATACCCCGGTATACCTAGAATGGTCATCTACTAGAACATAATCATAATGATTCCTATTAAGACTTGAAACTCTAGAAGGTATAAAAAATCCATTTGAACCAACTCAATGGGTTGAGAAGTTAGCTCGTCATTATTTAATTTAAAAGAAACTTTATTTTGTTTCCCTTTTTGATAGGGGTTAGAGACTTTATCAGTTGAAAACTCAAGTTTAGGTAGATCCCTAACTTACCCTTTCCTAGTTTGATTTCTAAGTGATTTAATGATTATATGTACTAGTCTCCTATAAAAATACCATAACTCCTTGTGAAAGGCACATAAGAATGAAACATTTTGAGAGACTAAAGAGTTTAAATCAATTGCATAAAAAATTTAATTTCTAAAAGTATTAAAAACATAAACATTTTTAGAATAAAAAAATTGCAAGCATCATTATCAGATTTATCATAAAAACCATCATCACACAAAAGATAGATTCTAAGAATATTATACATTAAACCATCAACATATAAAACATTAGAAAATAAAACTGAATTTTTTGTTACTAATCTAGCCTAGGCCGATGATTTTTCCCTTTGCATTGTCACCAAAGATGACATGTCCACCATAAACCTTTATGAGGATCTTGAATCATGAATAATATCCTTACATATGACTTGAAAAACCACTTTCCATGTACCATATAATTCGACTAGAGGTCTTCAAACATTTTTCTATAAAACAAGTTTTAAAAAAGAAATAATTTTGGTACTTAAATCTGTTTGGGACCAAAAATTTCAATAATCAAGGATTTGGGAACCCAAATTTTCCTAATGGGTTTCTTATAAATATATTGAAAACTTTTATAAATAAAAACCTTCTTAGGTCCTTTTGAAAATTGATTGGCAGTATAACATTTAGTTCTGGATTTAGGTACAAAATTGTTTTTTTTTTATTTTATTCTATCCAGTTTGGTATCCAATTACACTAACATACTTTGGTGAAACTTGATTTCTCATAATCTGTGTGCGTGTATCTATACAATTTGTAAACATGTCAATATATTTATTTAATTTCCAATTTGAAAATTTAAGTTTAGTGTTTTCTTTGAGTAATTTAGAATTTTTCTCTTTTTCTATATATAGTTTAGATTTTATATTTATAGTTAAAATATATTTCATTTTAATACTTTTATACATATACTTTAATTCATTAATTGTATCCTATATCATATTACAATATTCAAATAATTATTCATTTGACATAGTATCATCATCATGTCTTTCATTGTTAGAATTATCAAAATTATTCAGATAAAAAATATCAGAAATAGTAGGTAAAGAAGATACCTCACTAACTTTAGTCACGAAACACATATTTTCTATGTCTATCCTATTTTCAGATGATGCATCAGAGTCACTACAACTATCCTTTTAAGCACTCCATGCAGCCTTCATATCCATTTTTTATCTTCTATCCTTTCCCTCATATTTCTTTTTATACTTTATCTTTGTACATTCATATTTTATGTCACCATTATTTTTTACATTCATAGAAAACAACTTCTTTTGGATCATCATCCTTATTCTAATATTTCTTTCAATTTACTCTATTCTCATATCTGCATTTATAATTTTATTTTCTAAAGAAATTTTTCTTCCTATATAACTTCTTAAATCTTCTTGATAGGTAATCCATCTCCTCATCACTGTCAAAATGAGATTCACTATCACTTGATTCTACAACTTAGACATTCTCTTTCTTTTTTTCCTTTTGTTATCTAATGGAATTAGTCTTGAAAGATAATGAATTTATTTTATGATCCTCATATTCTTCCTGGTTAACTTTTAATTCTTATTCATTTATTATAACTTTATGTCACATGATTATCTAATTGACTCTGATGTGCCTTTCCATCTTTCTGGTAAGTATCTTAGTAATCGCATAATCCGATCCTTTTATGATACTTATTTTTCAATAGAGGTCATAGATTTTACATTCTCATTGAATCTAAGATACATATAATAAATGGGTTTATCAGGATTCATTTTTAAATTATCATATTTTATAGTATAATTATTAAGACCCATCTCTTTTACATTTAAAGTTCCCTCATGGGAAACCAATAGAGTGTCCCAAATTTCAAATGTTGTTTTACATGAAGAAATATTATTAAATTTTTCATATCCTAAATAACAGAAAAAAAGAATTCATTCCTTTATAATTATTATTATATAGATCTTTAGCAGTTTCATACCAAGTAGATCTAGTAGTGTAAAGTGACTCATATTTATCTTCTATAGCAGTCTAGATTTAAAATCCCATGATTTATATATGAATTTTCATCTTAATCTTCCATTGATTATTATTTTTTCAATTAATGAAATGAGTTATATTAGTTGTAGATCCTTCTTTTCGATTATCCATTTAAAGATCTAAATTTAGAAATGACATAAATTTTAGATCTTTAAAGTAATACTAAAATTCTAGTTGAAAATAATTTAAAAATGTTAATACCAAAGATTTGAAACATTGATACCAAATATTGATCAGAGTGAGTATCTCAAGATGGGGTGTGAATTGAGTACCCAATAAAAAATTATGTCTAAAATGAATTATTTTGAAATCCCGTAGATGTTTATATAAAACCCAATTTATCAAAATATGTAGTATGATAAAGATCTCAATATTTATAAATATTTCTATAAAGATTTATTAGGTCTCGGATGAATAATATACAATAATTTTAGAATATTGAAAATTAGTTTACTTGATCAAAACTCTATATGAAAATAATTAATATAAACTATCAATTTTAATTTTTTTTATAGTTAAAACAATTTTTAGTTTTAAAGTAGAAATAAAGTAAAACAAAATTAAAGCACACAGTGGAAAGATTGAAGAAAAGAGGTTCAGTCTCAATTTGAGACTTAGTCCTATCCACTTGGTGCTCACCCACCACCAATAAGTTTATATTAAATAAACAAGATGATCCATAACTTGGATTGGGTTTTACAATAGTTAACAAAATGATTTGGTCACACATGACCTCTTCCATAGTTCTACGTGGGAGTAAAAAATAAAAAGGTCACACAAAGACCTCTACCACTCTTATATGTGGTAGAAATAAATATTAAAAGAGTTTGAGAAGATATCAATTATCTTCCGGTTTAGCATATGAGACAGTGTGTGTGCGATAAAATAAAGTATGCACACACACTACTCAAAAAATAGTAAAATTAAACAGAATAGAGAAATATAAATGTGTAGAGTTTATAAATTATCTTTCTATTTAAATGTATCTTGTGAATATTGATTTGATTCTGTAGTGGATCTTGAGTTGAGTTCTCATGAAAACATCATAATAAAAGAGTGTTGAAAACTCGTGTTCTTGACTAGAGTAAAACAATGGTTTTGAAAGTGTAGTTTAGCTTACAGTCGAATGTTTTCAGTAGGTGATCACTTCTTGTTTTCAATCAGGTTCAACTATATGTATATTCCATAGTCGTAAGATCTTTATTTTCTATTGGTACATTTTTTTCCACTATTTCATCTCATCTTTCATGAGGGAGTGTTCTATACTTTATCACCAGTAGTATTAGCATGAAGAATATCTAGATCAGCTACCTCCATGTATTTCATATTTTGATACTCTCTTCAATTCTTTCTATCAATAATTTAAGAGATAATTATTACAATATTAAATTGATTTAACTTTAATAGATATATCCATTAGAATAATTTAATTCCAGAATATATGTTTAGAAAATAGTGTTAGTTTCTTAGGATAGTGGTGTGTTGAAGTCTGGTGGTATGTTGTCCTTGCGATATGACACTGGTAGTATGACACTGGCGGTGTGACACTGGAAGTGTGACATTGGAGGTGTCTTAGACTTGGCCAAATTTCTACTGTACTAGCGTCATCTCAACTAGAGGTTTCTTGTATGGGGGTTTCTATTTTGGTCGTTTCATAGACTTAGTCAAATTTTCAGTCCAACGATATGAAATTATAGCAGTGTGATATCCTAGATGTGTCTCATACTTAGTGATATTTTTATGTTGATGACGAGTCATGGACAATGGTGTTTCAAGTTGGCGGTGCCAATCTCAATGCTGAATGAACCTTATAAAATTTTATCACATATCTCATAATATAGATTTATTTTATAGAAACATGAAATTCATTAATATCCTTAGAATCATGATTTTGTGATCATTAAAAGAAGGAATTCAACACAATGTTTTACTTTTAATGTTATTTTATTGGCTAGGAAAATATTGATTTTTCATAATCATTATTGAATTCAAACTATTTTTGATAAGGTATATTGTTCATGAATTGATCATTAAATATATTAATAATGCATTGTACATATAGTAATTTATGGGGCCCAGAATTATATATCCCCTGATGCATCAAAAAGACTCATGAGACAAATAAATTGGTAAAAAATTATTAAATGTGTTTTTTGTGTATGCCTACCCATAGTTAAAACTATCTTGACACAAGTATTTTATGGTAGAAATATAATGGTTTTTGTGATTATGAAATCAAATACTATAAATTTACTTCACTAATAATTTATTAATTATTATCCATTATATTACGTTGTTGATATTATCCATGGATGTCTTTTGTGCTCAAGTTATTGACTAAATAGAATGTGTTTCTAGTTATTTACCTTTTCATATTGATTATAACTTATTTAATCATAATATATTTTGTTTTAATCAACCATTACTAAGTATTTGAGCTCAAACATATGTTGTTTCCCTTCTATAGGATATAAAGAATAATTCTTTGAATGAGTTTCATGGATTCCAAACAATTTCTTTTGTTCTATTGTATATTTTATTCCCAATGTAAAATGGGTATCATGTATGTATCTTGTTTTCAAAGACAACAAAATTTATCAGCCCTTTGGGATAAAATCCCTTGTATCTATGACTATATAATAAATTATAGACTAGATATGGGTTACTGGAGTTGATATTATTATACAAAATATAAAAGGAATTTTAATAGAAACCTTAGGGATTATATTTTAAATGGATTTATCTAATAAGAGAATGATGATAATCACTTATATTATTTGGGAAATTATACCATTAATGGGATTTTCATTTTATTAATCCATATTAATAATGATTATGAGATAACTTAGTGTGTAAAATTATTTAGTGATTACTCCTAACTCAAGAAAGAGAATCTATACCCATGTCCAATGTAGGGAATACCATACTGAGGAAGCCAATTAAACTAGTGTTGGATTTGAATAGATAGTGTCCATATTAGGGAATCTGGACCTGATTATGTCTAATATCCTTGAACATATGGATAATAATGAAGTTCCATGAAATTATAAACCTATATTAGACCATTTCATGTGATAGAACCCTCTATATTTTAGTGGAACTATTAATGCAGTAGTAGTTCAACAATGGATTAAGTGTCCTGAAAAGTTATTTCTAGCCTTAGGATGCAATGAAATTGAAATGGTTATATTGGTTATGTATTTTTTTATAGGAGATACTAATCAATTGTGTACATTGATCCAGAATACCAGTGAGGAAGATGAAATATAACTTATTAAACATAGAGATTTAAAAGTAATATTATTTGATAAATATCCCATCATGAGAAATGTACTAAAATAAAGAGAAAGTACCTAAAATTAAAGAAAATTTAAGGACAAAGTGTTGATGAGTATGAGGATACCTACCTACCAAATTAAATTTTTTATTTCAAAAGAACTTTTAAGGAAAAAGTGGGAAACCAACAAGATTCAGAATACAGAAAATCAAACCTCATAAGAAAAGGTTGATCCATTCCATGAAAATATAAAGTGGTTAGAATTCTGCACTATAAGTAGATGCTATTCAATGGAGGTAACTTAAATTGTCAGATTTTCCTTTATGATATCCTCAAAGGAGAGATACATCTTTTCCTAAAATTGCACATGCTCATCCAAGCTTGTTTTCCCCTCATTAAAGCAATGAATTAGAATTCTATTTTGTTTATCAATCCAAGAAGACTATTTGTCGTTCAAATCAATACGCAGTGGTATTTTGAATATACATTGAGCATATTTCTTTGAAATCTGGATCAAAAAGGACTCTTCTAAAATTTCTTTGTTAGAGTGCATGAGGAGTTCTTGGGATGATCCCTCAACCTTATTGTTATCATCCACTGGAACAGGTCCATTTGGAACCCCTGTTTGTGATTCAAGTGCCTCATTAGCCACTGACTCCACATGCTTTAAAGATCTTTTTCACTTGGTCATTGAGTGATCATCGGTATCAGTCAAATTCATTTGGGGGAGTTTACCTTTGCTAGAAGATCTAGTAACAGGGGGGCTAGGTATATTTGAATAGTCCTTTTGTCTCTATAGTCTCTATGAATGCATAATAAAACCATCTGAATCCATGAGAGTGTTCTTCCCTTTCTTTGAGGAAGATCTCAGATAATATTCCACAAGTTCCACTTCCTTTGGCTCAATAGATAAATATTATGAATCCATGAGAGTGTTCTTACCTTTATTTGAGTATGAGGATACCTATATACAGATAGACAGGTATTCTATAGATTATATACATAATCTAGAGAGAAATATTGAACATTTATTTGTTGTATATAAGACAAACATTTAAAGGGAACTCATTTCTGGAACTTTTTCATCATATGATAAAATAATATTATTTTCCATCAAAATAGAGAAAGAATTTTCTAGATCCTATATTTTAAAGGGAAATCAAGAGAATTAGAGGTCATATAAGCATAAAGAAAATTTCAAATTTCAAATAAGAATATGAGAACAAATTCATTTCCATCATATAAATTTTTTTTAAATAAACATCATAGAAAATATATGAAGGACATGTGAGTTTATTATAAGTAAAAATATAAGGATCATGTAGATAATTAATTCAATGGGAATAAATATACCAAAAAATTATAGTGATTCAAACACAGATAAATGTGTAATTATTCTCACCAATTTTCCAATTGTTAAGGGAACATACCATAGAAGAGGCTGATGGGGGAAGGCTAAGCCTATATAATCACTATAACTGATATTGAAGTTCAAAATGATTTGGTTTCATGTACATTAATAATATCCTCAAATTTATCTAATTTTTACTTTACTATGGATCCTCAAAATCATTTAGATCTTCAATATTTTCCATTAAAATTAAATATTTCCATAGCACCATAATAAGGGAGTTTTCATTTAAAACCCATTGTGGAAATTTCATCACAACATAGATTTGTCAGTTAGTTCCCATTATGAAACATAAATATGACCTATTTTTAGACTTTTATTATTATATCTATGGTTAAATTTGGTATAACCCTTGGTATAGATTGTATTTTAAAATATAATTCAAAAATTAATTTCTAAGAGAAGTAAATTATGATTCGTGATGAAGACTCATAACTGATCATATTTATAGAATAAACTTCATTATCTGAGTCATATCTTGATCCACACCATTATCTCTTATTAATGATATTATTAAGAAATAAGAGTAGAAAAAATATATGGATGAAAAGGGTAATATTAAAATTGATTATATACCTATTGTATGGGAATAAATAATTTTTTTCACTGAATAATCACCTAGACATCCAACCAAATGTGAAGGTTATTTTTTCACGAACCAAGACGGTGTTCTATCAAACATGGCACAAAACAGGATTCATGGCATAGCCCGAAGGGCGTTATCGATTACCATGGGATGGTAACTAGTTAAAAGGTATCAACAATACAGTTTGGGAAAAATTTCACCCTTTTATATTACCACAAACAACCAAAAATAATAAGAATCACAATAATTGATAACCAAAACTGAACGAGGTACAAAAAATTTCAAATTCAAAGTTTTACAACTTTCCCCAAAACCAAAAGAACTAAAATGGATTGGTAACAAAAAAAATATCCCAAAAACCTTTATGCAACAATAGGGGTATAAAACCAAAACCACCACCATCAACACCTATAATAAGTGTAACACCAGCAACTAGATCTTCCATCACCACCATGATACATCTTGCCTTAAACTAGGTCATACATAACAAAGAAAACATACACCCAAAGGTGAAAGTAGGGTGTGATCCAAAGCCTAGTAGGATGCTACCCAAAAGAAATATTACATGTTATAACATTATAAGACAAATCCACATGAATATTTCCATATGAATATTTGAAACATTTTTTAGAAAACAATTTAAGGAAAACCTTTTTCACAAATAAGGATTCTTGAAATAAAAATGTACACAAGTTCTACCATATATCGATAGATAGAAACACATCACATAAGCATCATCTCACAAGAATTAACCATGGGTGGATCCATATAGTTATCCTTCACTAGTGGGATTCTGTGAACCTCTTACCTTAGTGATCAAAATCCTCAAACAAAACTACCAACAGCATCATTGTGCAGGAGCCACTAGAGGGGAACACATCCCAAGGTCTAGTGGTATCAATATCATAATCAAAAGCCAATAAAATTACCATGCATGATCCACTAGAGGAGGTCTCGTCCTAAGGTCTAGTGTTCTTTCATCATATCACATGTTTTGTTAGTGTTGTATCATCAATCCTTCTAGAAGAATCTGGGACTCATCCACTTCATAATCAATAAGTATACTAGTTCTTGTTCACAGCCCTAGATACCTAGGATTCTCTTTATGCTCAAATTACATTTCACATATTTCATAAATCATCACTTTCACATACACATACCAAGAATCATAATCATAAATGGTAATAACCACTTTCACATTTTCACATTAATCCAATGATCAAAATCCATATGGAAACCACCAATTCCATAAAAAACCACTTTCTATTTCACATGCACACCAAAAACATTTGGAACTACATTTAACACTACTTAAACAATTTATTAAACCCATTTGGAAGCATAACAAGATGAACACATATGGAATCCAACAATTTCCATAGGAAAATACCCTTTCAAATTCATACTCACATAAAACCCATTTTTATAACATGCTTCCCATAAATTCTACAATACAAAGACATATTTAAGGTCAAAAAAATATGAATCAAAATCCATTTCTCTTGGAAAATCCACTTTCAACACACTCGCTCCTTTAAATATCTTTGAAAACACATTTCTCACCTTTAACACAAGGCATAAAACATATTCAAGAAACACCATAGTGAAGCACACATGAAACATGACCAATTTCCTTTAGAAATACCATTCTCTCTTTTTCATTTAAAAACTTTTTAGAAACATGTTTTACACCACAAAAAAATCCATATAACACATTTAAACAATCAAGAAATCAAGCTAAACTCATCTAATATTGTAAAATCATATAACCACCTACCTCACACTAAGAAAATTCTAGAAATCGATGTGAAACCATAACCACACATAAAAAATACCCTATAAAGGAATAATTGGAAAAAAATCATGATTTCACCTAAAATATCAAGATTATACCCACATTAGGTCAAATAGACTATTGTAAATAAATAACTTAAGAAGAGAAACCCTAGAATAAGAGATAAATAATGAGAAAAGAAACTTAATTTATGATTCCTTGAAGTTACAAGGATAATACCACCCAATGATTGATCCTAAAAGGCTCCAAAAAGGATTGGAGGAAGTTTTCATGGATGAAAATACCATATGGGGTGGATGGGAGGTGATTTAGGGTTAAAATCAAAGAAGGAACAAGAGTAAATTTCCACTTTTTAATGACTGGTAAAGGTTGCATGGTTGGACCGTATGGTTTTCCAAACCATGCATCGATTGTGAATACCTCAATATACAAGAGGAATAAGACACCATTTATCCATATAGTTTTCCAAATTTTTCACTAACTATGTGGTATCCATTTTCCGAAATTAACATTTCCCACATGGTTTCCTGGGTGAGGCTACAAAGTTTATCTAAACAGTGCACCAATCGTGCACTACCTTCTTTCATGCCCAAAATCTCCATTTTTACCAAAAACTAATGGGGAAACCCAAGGATAAATGCAAGAACAAAAAATAAACAAAATAATACTTAAAAAATAAGGTATGTGACCATTGTTCCAACCATGAAAACTTTCCACCCTCAAAAAGTCAAATAAAAACCTAATTAGAGAAAAAATGGACGCTCCTCAACCCAAGACTTATTATCCCATGTCTCATGCTCATTACTACCATGATATGGAAGAACTTAAACCAATGATAAAAAACTTCCCACATAGAAATTTCTCCGGAGAATCCACAATCCTCAATGTATGATCAAACAAAAATAAATCAGGCTCTGATTCCAACTCTCCCCAATTCAACACATGATACAAATACGAGTTATACTTTTTCAACTAAGAGAAATAGAAAACTTTATGAATTGAAATCATCTGAGATGGAACATTTAACCTATATTCTGCCTTAACAACTCACTCAGTAATCTCAAATGGTTTGACATACCTTGATTTTATCTTTCCTTGCATACCCAAACAATGATGACCCAAGTTAGGTTCCACTTTTAGGAAGACCCAAACACCCATAGAGAACTCTAGATACTAGTGCCTATGATTGGAATAAGACTTATAGAAAATATATGATGTCAATAACCACTACCTTATCAAATTAAATTTTTCAGACATTTCTTGCACAAGGATCAGTACCAACAATGATATCTCACCCACATCATTCCAACAGAAGGATGACTGACATGGTCATCCATAAAGAACATAAAAAAGAGCCATTTGAATTGAGGATTGGTAACTATTTTTATATGAAAACTCAACCAATACTAAAGGGATATCCCATGAACCTTTCAAATCCAACACACATTCCAAGATCATGTCTTCCAAAATATCATTATCCCACTCCATATGACCATCCTTTTGAGGGTGGTATGTCATTCTCAACTTGGAATGTGACCCCCACTCCTTATATTAGACTTCCCAAAAATGTGAGGTAAAATAGGGGTCCTTATCTAAAACAATTTCAGACAGCACACCATGATTCCTCACAACCTATTGAATATACAACTAACCTAACTCATCCACCTTGTATTAATCCCTGATTGGAATGAAATGGGGTTATTTGGTCAGATAATTTATCACTAAAAAGGGAATTCCTCACATCGGTGTGTACAAGGTAATCCAAGAATAAAATTCACGGTGATATCATCCCACTTCTAGGTAGGAATAGGTAGTGGATGAAGGAAACTGGAGGCCCTTTAGTGTTATGCTTTAACCTACTATCATGTATAACACCGTGATACGAAGTTATATATATCTCTCCTCATACCTGGCCACCCGAACTATCAACACACATCATAAAAAATCATGGTTTCATAGGATGACTAACCCACTGAGACTGGTGGCTATCCTGCATCACTGCCTTCAGCAACAACAACAATACCACAAAATGACATTTAAATCACAAAACTCCACCAAGATATAATAACCATTCATAGGGAACCTCTCCACCATTTTGGATCTTCATATAATGTTGAACCAACTCATCACTCTACTTGTCTTTCCAAATCAACTTTAGAAAGGAATTTTTCAGCTGAACACTATCCAAGAACACACCTCAAATGTGTTCCTTGGTATCCAAGTTCATCTGAGAAAAAATCCCCATCAAGGTCCACTCATCACTAGACTCTTTCAATGGTTATATTGGAACTTTCCTACTCAAGGCATATGCAACCACAATACTTTTTCGGTGGGTATAGACTATATCAAATTCGAACCCATGAAGGTACTCAACCCAATGGTGCTAACAAAAATTCATATCTTTCTTGGAGTAAATGTAGGGTATGATCTTATTATCTGAATAAAAAACAAAATTATCACCAGAAATATAATAGCACCACATTCTCAATACATGAATTATTGTCGCTAACTCCAGATCATGGGTTCGTTAATTATTTTCATGTGGGTGAAGTTAGAATGAACCATAGTTCATCACATGCTCATTCTGCATTAGCATAAACCCAAGACCCATAATCAAGGAATCAAAATAAACCACATATCACTTTACATATTCTAGAAAGTTCAAAACAGAGGCTGTGTTTAACCACAGCCTTATCTACTCAAAGAATTTCTAACACTATGGGGTCTATTCAAACTTTACCCATTTCTGGGTAAGTTCTGTCATAGATGAATAAATATGAGATAAATCTTGAATGAATCACCTATAATACCCAATTGGGCACAAAAAGAACTAGATCTCAAAAACATTATTTGGCTATTCCCATGAAATAAATGAACTAATCTTCTTGGGGTCCTCCAAAACCCCATGCTCTAAGATCACATGACCCAAAAACTTCACCTCCCAGATATAGAAGGTTCACTTAGAAATATTATCATAGAGACGATGATCCCAAAGAGTTCCCAACACAATTATCAAATTCCAATCATGCTCCTCTTAGATTATAGAAGAGACTAGGATGTTATCCACAAATTCTATGACAAACGAGTCAAGATACTGATGGAAAACCATATTCATAAGCTTCATAAAAACTTATAGAGGATTCATTAACCTGAAAGGCATGACCAAGTAATCAAAATGATTATAACTGCTTTGGAATGTTGTTTTTAGAACATATACCTCTCTAAACCATACCCAATGATACCAAGAATAAAAATAAATCTTATAAAACCACCTTGGCCCCTTAAGTTGATTTAAAATGTCATAAATACGAGGAAAAGGGTAATTTTTATTGATTTTTACCATTTTTCAATTTATGGTAATCGATGCATAGCCATAGAGATCTATCATAATTATTCACAAACATAACTAGGGCAACCCATGGTGAGTTTCTTAGGAGAATGAATAATTGATATTACAAATAATTTAGTGGTAACTTTAATTACCTTAACTTGGTGGGGGAAATATGGTATGAGGAAAAATCTATTATCTGTGTTCCTAACTCTAAATCACTAAAGAACTCCACATCCCACTCTGAAGGAAAACCTGAGAAATCCTCTGGAAAAACCTGTTGGAAGTCATCCCTCACATGAGGTAATCCACCCCTAGGATCATTGTCATCATCCTTCAACATAAGTGATGAGATATAATAGAAAAGGTTTCTCAATTGTGAAAGTGGAGGTCCAACACATCTAGTATGAGGATCCCATTAACCATGAAATACTTGGGTACTTCCATTAGGTGCCACAAAACTCACTCCATGATTACAACAATCAATGTAATCTAAGAAATGTACCATCTAATCTATACCAAGGATCACGTCAAAGACATCTATTTCCAAAACCAAAAAATCCCATTCCACCTCAACCCCTGACACGGGAAAACTGAAACCATTCCCCTACTTCTTAACTAGCGGTGTTACCAACTCCATCGCATACAACATAAACTTAGTTTGAAACTTTAAAAAAATGCACAAGATGGGATGAAATAAAATAAAATTAATCTTTAATATCAAATAGAACAACAAATAAAGATGATGTAATAATAATGTTACCTTGAAATGGTGTAGGCCCTATATTCAAATCCATTGGCACTCTTTCTGTGACATAGAGTTTCTTCATCTCACCTTAATCCTAATAGAGACCACTATCCTGTTGCTCCTCCCTAAACTAACTCTACCAAGAAGAATATCTATCCCTTATATCATGACCTCAGAGCCAAGAAACTATTTTCCTAGATATTTTTCATTGGGCTAACATCCCCTTGGAATCCATAGATCCCGCACCACTCTAATATGGGTGTTAATCTTTTCAAAAAAATTGAAAGTTCCCCACAAATCCACATTGATGACAAGGTCTACGTGGAGATGAACACATTGATCACGTTTTTCCTACCTTCCCACACTGATTGAACATGACTGACCCAACATTAGAATCCACAAACAAAGATAACTAGGAAGGATAGTTTGAACTATCACCTCCCTTCTTCCCCTGCTTGTCTCTCTTCCTCTTCTTCCAAGATGAACTGAAACTTTACACTACTGACACATCTCTATAGAAACTATACTTTCATTTACGATCAATTTCCACCATAATACCATGATCAACCACCTTAACATATATTTTTAGATTGAATAAGAATACCTAAGATCAGATCTTTGGCTGCAACCCCATCTCAAACTTTTGAGCCATTAGCTTCTCATTGGAAATGACATCATGTGATTACTGAACTAACTCTATAAAGTGTTTAGAATACTCCATAATGGTCCTATCTCCCTGTATAAGATCCATAAACTATTGGGTTCTTGAGAAATACAAAAATTTCAGGAAAATACTACTCATTGAAGATAACCTTAAAGTCCTTTAAACACATCTGCTCAAGTTTCCAATATTGCACCACTGAGTCCCACAACCTCTGACTGGGACCTTCTAATAAGAATGAATCACACATTACTCTAACTGTATCAAGAGTATCAAGAAATTTAAATAAAATTTCTATCTTCTCAAGCCACTACTATTCTTCTCAGGGTTCTGTGCTACCCTATAAATAAGGAGGGTTGTTCTGAAAGAACTCCTAGAATTTTTCCTTTCCAAGACCTGGTTCGAATTCTCTAACGTGAGTAGAACCAAAGATTACTTTTTGACCTAAATATTGGATATACCAAACCACTACTTCCACTATTCTCTAATCGATTGGTGAGGGAGAACTCTCTTAGACCCCTTACCACAATCAAATAGGAAGTCTCTAGGGAGCCATCTTGCTACAATAATCAATAACCATAAGGAAAACCATTAATTCAACCATCAACAAATGTTCTAAAAAAATTATCAATCAAAAAATCTGAAACACTTCCATAAATCAAAACATAACCAAATCCATAACAATAACAATACTAACCAAATCACTCTACTCCCACCCAGTGTCCATATACAGTCTGCAGCCTGTACGTCTCACTTGGAGGAGAAGTCAAATGAAATCCCAACATCCCATGGTGACTCGAGCCCTGTCATAAGGTTTCTCATCGAGACACACCACTAACAAATAGAAACTCAAGCCACAAAAATCCTATCTATAGTCTATTGAGACACTTTCCCCCAAATAAATTAAATAAAAAATAGCATAACCTCCTCTGAAACCGTTTTTTTATGAACTAGGCTAGGGTGCCATCCAACCCAACACCGGGACCGATTCATGGTATGGAACAAAGGGTGTTCTCGATCCTTAAATTCTAGAAACCAATTCTTGGGTTTCAACAATACACTTTAGAATTATTTCATCCATTTATATAATCAGAAACAACCAAGAATAATAAACATCACAATATCTAATAACCACAACCAAACGAGGTATAATAATTTTCGGATTCAATGTTTTACAACTTTACCCAAAACCAAAAGCACATAAATGGAGTGGGAATAATAACACTATAAAAAATCACCATATAACAAGAGGGGTATCACCCTCAATTCAAAACCATCAACTTCTATAAGATGTGGAAAACTAGCAACCAGATCCTCCATCACTATAGTGATACATATTTCCTTTTCATGGGTCATACATAACAAAGTATACATACACCCAAAGTTGAATGTAGGGTGTGATCCAAATCCTAGAAGGATGAAACCCAAAAAAAGATCCCTTTTTATAACATTACAATACAAATAAACATGCATATTTCCATAAGAATATGTGATTCATTTTAAAGAATTTTTTTAAGAAAATCCTTTTTCACAAATAATCTTGCTTGAAATAAAAATGTACACATAGAATACTATATACTAACAGTTATTATAACATCACATAAGCATCATTTTACAAGAGAGAACCATGGAAAAATCAATATAGGTAGCTAGGACCTGTGGTATCATATGAACCTCATACCACAGTGATCAAAATCCTTCAACTAAACTACCACCAATGTTATCATGCATGAGACATTAGAGGGGATCACATCCCAAGGTCTAGAGGTCTCCATATCATAATCCAAAACCAACAGAGTTCCCATACATGATCCACTATAATGGATCCCATCCAATGTTCTAGTGGTATCTAGCCATATCACATATTTTATTAAAGTTTTATCATAAATCATTCTAGAAGAATATGGGCCTCATCTACTTCTGAATCAATTAGAGTACTAGTTCTAGTTTTCCCACCTAGATACCTGGGCTTCTCTTTTTTTATCAAATTCCATTTCATATATCACATAAATAATCACTTTAACATGTACATACCAAGAATCATAATCATGCAAGGAAATCAACACTTTCACATTTTCACATTGATCTAATGATTAAAATCCACATGGAAACCACTATTTTCCATAAACAAAACCAATTTCCATTTCACACTCACACCAAAACCATTCGAAAATAAATTTTTTACCACTTTCACAATTTATGAAACCCATTTATAAACACAAAAAGAAGAATACATATGTAATATAACCATTTCCATGGGAAAATACCCTTTCAAAATTTATACTCACATAAAAACCATTTTTATAAGATGATTCACATCACTTTCACAATTGAAAGACACTTTTAAGGTGCACAAAAAAGAATCCAACATGAAACAACAAACCTTTATCTAGGAACATCCACTTTTAACACACTTCCACCTTTAAATATCTTTGAAAACACATTTCACACCTTTCACACAAGGCATAAAACATATTCAATAAACACCATAGTGAAGAACACATGAAACACAAACACTTTCCTTTAGAGAGCCCATTTTTTTCACTTGTGCATCTCAAAACTTTTCAAAAAGATGTTTCACACCACATAAATAATCCATAGAACACATTTAAACAATAAATAAAGTAAGACAACCTCATATAATAATGTAAAAGCATGGAACCACCTACCTTGAACTTGGAAACATCTGGAAAATAGTGAAAAACCACAACCACACCTCAACAAGGCCCTATAAAGGCATGATCAAACAACAACCATCATGATTTAACCTATCATCTCAAGATCATAACCTCATTAGGTCATATAATCTGCTAGCAAATAAGAACTCAAGGATGGAAGAGAAACCCTAGATTAAGGGATAAATTAAGGTAAAAGAGACTTACTTGATGATTCCTTGAAGTTATAAGGCTAAGACCACCTCAATATTGATGATAAAAGGATCTAAGAAGTCTTGGAGGAAGCTCACGTGGATGAAAATACCATATGAGGTCGATGGGATGTGATATAGGGTTAAAATAGAAGAGGGAACAAGATTAATTTTCCACTTTTTAATGATATGGATAGGTTTCATGGTTAGTCTGCACAGTTATCCAAACCATGTAGCGAATTTGCGACCCTCATTGCCCAAGAGGAACAAGACTCATGGTAAGACCATACAATTTTCCAAATCATGTGCCAACCATGTGGTCACCACTATCAAAAATGAACATTTATTGTATAGTTTCTTGGGTGAGGGTGTACAGTTTCCCCCAAACCCTGTGCCAGCTGTGCACCACCTTCTATCAATCCCAAAATATCAATTTTCACAAAAAACTAAAAGGGATACCCAAGGATAAATTCAAGACCACAAATAAATAAATAGATAAAAAATCATGGATATGATATATTTTTTCATTGATTTAATCCTTGAATAAAGACCTATATCAAATACTCCCTATATAATCTCCCCTATGGAATTAGTGGAGTTGATGAAAAAACTACAAGAGTTGTGTAAAAGGGGTTTTATGTTTCTTAGTGTTTAATATTAGAAAGAACATGGTTTTTTGTTAATAATAATGATTTATATATGAGTTTTTACATTGATTATAGATAAATAAGTGTTATTACTATAAATAACAAGTATCATTTTCCTTATATTGATGATTGGTTTGATTAAATTTATAGAGTTCAATATTTTTCAAGGATTTCCCTTCATTCTAGGTATCATCAATTATCAGTAAATAAGGATGATATTATTAAGAAAACATTTAATATGAGGTATGGAGACTATGAGTTTATAGTAATGGAATTTGTATTAACTAAGTAACCCTCTATTTTAATGAATATAATGAACAGAGTATTCAAGGAATATGTGGATAATTCTATTGTAGTATTTATTAATGATATATTGGTATAACCTAATAGATATGAGGATCATGGGAATATTTTTTAGATCATTATTTATAATCTTAATGAAAATTAGTTATATGATAAATTTATAAAGTGAGAATTATGGTTTCAAAAATATTCTTTTATTTTTCATATTTTCTTTACGGATGGAATCTAAGTTGTTCTGGAAAAGAGAGTTGATGTAAAATAATGGCATACAATAATAAACACAATATAAGTATGTAGTTTCATTTGATTGGATGGATAATATAAGTGATTTTATTAAAAAAAATCTTGATTGGATAATTAGTTAACCAATATTACACGTAATGGATTTATGTTCACATAGAAAAAGGAATATGGTATTTTTTTGAAAAATTGGAGAGGAGATTGGTGAATGATAAGATTTTGGATCTACCAACATTAAATTATTGATTTTCTATATATAGTGATGTATCGAATAAGGGAAATATATTTTTACATATCTAGAAGGATAAAGTTATTTCAAATGCACTGAGGTAGTTATAGACTCATGAATAGAACCACCCTACTCATGATATTGAGTTAGAAGCCATAATATTTTCTCTGAAGATGTGGATAAATTATCTTGATGGTAAAATATGTGAGATATAAATATACCTTAATATCCTAAAATTCATATTTTCATAGAAATAGCTTTGTCTGAGGTAATGGTAATGGCTGGGGCTACTCCAGGATTATGATTTCTCAATACATTACCATCCACAGAAGAAAAATAAGGTATCATATGCATTGGATATGAAATATCATGGATTCCTCTCCAAAATTAGGATTTATAGGGATCTTATGTAACTAGATTTATTGAAGATATATATTGGAATTATTAAATATGGGAAAACATGACTCCTTTTCCAAATTATTTTCAAACCATATTTATTGGAAAAGATAAAATGTTCTTATCCCGGTGATGATATTTTTCAAAAGAAATTTAATTTCTTCTATAATGTAAAATTAGTATAATTAATATAAAAATATGGAATTATAAAATTTGGAAATGGGTTATGTGTTCCATCTATTAATTATAAAAAATAATTATTATTTGAAAGACAGAGAAATTTTTTTTTAACTTTTTTTTTCAAAAAGTCAATTTAGACACGCTTTAAGAATATCATTTAAAATTAATTTTTCCTAATTTTATAAAATTTATTTGAAAAATATTTCAATTTTTAAATATAAATTTCAAAATTATCTTTAGGTGAAATTTTGAATTTTTTTTGGAAAAGATTATTTTTTTGATGAATAGTGAATAATACTAATTTTTGTCGGGAATAATCATTTCATTTAAATTGATTACAAATTTAAATTATATTTTAAATTGGGTTTAATGTAAAATTAGTTAAGATATATTACAAAATAAATAATTTAGTTCATTATAATAAATTTTATATTTAATTATGATATTAAAACATTTTAAACTTTTGAACATTTTTCTTCAAAATACCCATTCTTACAACGCGCCTATGCATTTAATTTTAAATTGAATTATGCCACTAATATAAATTATAGAGACCCAACTTTTATCACATAAAATTTCATTACATTATAAAAAACTGAGGATCTTTAAGGTTTAGTGTCTTGGAAACCAGGAACTTAATACATGACAACATAAAACATTCTTCTTAAACACTTGAAAGGCTTCTTCATTGTTCATCCTAAGTTCATTACAGCATCTCATAACCTGGGAGCATACATAAAAGGAAAGGGTTATCAGAAGGCCCAGTAAGGTAAACAAGGGAAATATTTTACATGTGAACTTTAGATACATCCAAAAGTCATGAAATATAACATTAAGTCATGAGAAAGAGATCATGAGGCATATCATAATAAAAATAATGTGTTTCATAACTTGAAGATGTGGCTACAAAATTTAACTTAGACAATCATGAACATATCACCGAGGTAAACTCCAAGTTTTAATTTAAAATTACCAAGGTAAACCCCAAGGTATCGTTAAAATTTTAATCTCTAGTGGTTACATCATTACCTAATGCAATGGGGCGCTATCAGGGCGCACCCTTAAATTTGTAATCTCTAGTGGTTACATCATTACCCAACGCATTGGAGCGCTATCAGGTCGCACCCTTAATTTGTATTTATTATCATGTGATCCAAATATATCATCATAAAACATTTCATAAATAACTCATATAGCATAAAAGAAATGGGTTTAATTTCATAATCATAACGTTTTAAAAAGTGCTTTAAAGACATGATGTTTATGTCACTTTAAACCCATGGAAAAGGAAAGAGGGTATCATATATGTAAATCCCAGAATTTAAAATATAAAATTTTGGTATATATGTGAATACCCCTTTATAAGAAAGATATTTGAGTATTCACTTAATTAAATGAAAGAATTTGATAAAAAGAGAGAGACATTTTGAGATGGAAATTCGGCAGCATAACGGCTATGTTGTAGGGTTTTAGAAAACATTGAAAAGAGAGGGGACATGGGTAACCCACTCATAAATGATCCATAAAATAGTAAGGGGACAGAATATAAAGGATTTAAGAACATGGTAATGAAATTTTAAAGATATACCATATGAAATGAAGAATATGAAAGGAAGATAAAAAATAAGATTTCTCTTATGAAAATTCGGCAGCCTAACGGCGTCACTTAAACTTGAAAAAAATGAATTGACGAGATAAAATAGGGTCTCTCATCATATGAACATAAAATATCTGTATGATAGATATAGATATCATACCCCAACATAATAAAAAGGACCTTGAAAGACTTGACAAAAAAATAGAACTTGAAAATGAGAAGAGTGAAAGAATCCCTTAAAAAATCGGCAGCCTAACAGCGTCACTTAAACTTCAAAAAAATGAATTTGACGAGATCAAATAAGGTCTATCATCATATGAACATAAAATATCATTATTATAGATATATATATCATACCCCAACATAATAAAAAGGAACTTGAAAGACTTGACATGAAAGTAGAACTTTGAAAAATGAGAAGGGTGAAAGAATCCCTTAGAAATTCGGCAGCCTAACAGCGCCACTTAAACATTCATAAAATGAAATGATGAGAGAAATTGGGGGTCTCTCAACATATTAACATTAAAAGGGAAGTAATAGGAATATAAAATAACATCTTCCAACATAATAACATGAATCATAAAAGAAATGACTTAAAAGAGAGTATTTGAAAAGAAAGAGAGAGGTTGGATCCCTTACCTTAAAACGTAACTCTTAAAACACAAAGGTTGGGACCTTGAGGGCTTGGGGGAACCTTGGGAGGACTTATTGGGAGGTAATGAGACCAGAGCTTCATTGGGGGAGAGTTGGGAGTGAAAACTAAAGGAGTTAAGGGTGGGTATTTATAGGGAAAGTGAGGGGACAAGGCATTAATGGCCAAGGGACACCTCATTGGTGGTATTGAAAAAACCATGGGCTTGCCCATGGTATTGGCCACTTTAGACACCTCATACAATAATTCATCCTCTTTAGTCAACCATACCTTAAAATATCTCATGACATCACCATGATGCAGTCATGATGTCATTAAACATACTGAAACCCTAAAACTGTATTTTTACTATTCACAGAAAATTCAACTTTTTCAAAAGACTCCCAAAAATTTATCTTAACATAATATCAATGATCTGAATTAAAAAATGGACTACATTTTATAAAAATAAACTTCAAAATATTTTTAATTTAATTTTTAAATAAAAACACTATTCACCGAAAATTCATTTTTTTCAGAAAAATCCCCAAAAATTACCTTAACATAATATCGATGCTATAAGTTCAAAAATAAAGTCCATTTTATAAAAATAATTTTCTAAATATTTTTAATTTAATTTTTACTTAAAAAACACTATTCACCTGAAAAAACTAATACTTGACTAATAATTTATGAAACCGTTATTTACCCATTTTATTGAATCGCATTACTTAATCAAGGCGCCTAAATTATATTAATACTTTCTTTTAGTGAGATTACTAATCCATTTGGTCACATTACTAATCCTAAGCATAAAATCACTATTCATAATTTACTATTCATCAAAATTAAGTTGATCTTATTAGACTCTAAATTTCTTACTGAACACATTTGCAGAAGACCATTTTTTGAAAATCATTACACGTTATTAATTATTTAAGGTTTACAAAAATATTTTAAAATATCCTTTTTCTAGAATTCATTAAAAATATGCATACTATATTTATCCGAACATTTGAAAATTCACATACTTCATCATAAGGAGAAATCACAATTTTTATTTAAATCAAAGGTTTACACAAGGCAGTTACAGTCTCCTTACATAGCCCCTTATAACCCCAGCATAGGACCTAAGTGTAAGGTGTGCTAAGGTGAGAGAATCTGAGGGCAGCTCGACCAACATCGCACGAGTAGTAATCTCTATTAGTTTGAACTTCTCATGAAGTCGATTCCGTTCTAGCTTCACATGATGAAGTTCGGCTTGGGTTTGGTCCAGAGAAAAGCCCAATGGTGCTACCTCCTTCCCAAATTCTGTTAGATGGGATTTGATTGGTCCAAGACTACTGAATGAGGTCATCGAATCTTCTTTCTATATTAATTAACCAAGATCACTTGTATTTAGAGACAATAATCGAAACATTTAGTTTCCAGCAGTCATATTGACCAATGGTCATATAACAGTCGAAACCCAACAGTATCATTTTGATTATACTCATGTTATCAAATGAAACAGTTTTGTTGAGTATAAAATAAAATAACACACAAAATTAGGAAATAATATTTATTCAAAATTTCGGGTCGTTACATTCTTCCCCTCTTAAGAAATTGCATCCTCGTAATTTTTAAAATTGGGTTTGTAAATTTCATTGAAAGTCCCACATCGGAAAAGGAGTCAGTAAGACAATTACTTTAAAAGAAAGAAAGGGAAGTACAAAGGTCACCCGAATTAACCCATACTAGGATTCCATGTAGGAAAACATGGATATGGAAGAAAAACAAAGGGTCAAGTTCTGAGGGAGAGTGATAGAAAACATGATTAGGAGAAATTTAACCATAAGAAAATCACAAACTTATGATGTGTGTAAATGGTCTTTTATTACCCATTAGGAAACGTAAACCAACAACGTTTTTGTTTTACGTTCTTTTTCATAATTTTGGGGAATTCATTTACAACATAGAATAAAAACATAAGGAAATATATCTACCTTCAAGTAGAGTTTAATCCTTTAATAAGTTTCTACCAGAACTAATCTTTTCTCCAAACGACGAGCATTCAAAACTACTTGGTCTCATCAAAGCACAAGAATCATCTTCTAAAGAATCACACAATACACATAATATTAACTATCTATTTCTTCTATCTTTAAACATTATCCCTAAAACAGAAGGGGTAAGATAAAACAATTCTTCAAAAATAAAGAATCCCATAGGAAGGGAAACTTCTTTAAACCTTCAAAATTCCATAGTACTACCCAAAGTTCATCATAGACCATTCTATAAATAATTGTCCTTAAAATTCCTCGAAATAAACCAAACTAAGATTGAAACCCAAATACAAGAAGGATTTGATAATATAGTCTTCCAAAATAAACTTCATCATTCATCTCCAAACAACATAAACCACTTCTAACATCTTATAACAAAAGTAACTAACCTAAACATATTTCCCCAAGATAGGTTAATCATTTCCATAAGTAACCTATAATACCATAAGTTCACCTTAAATTCATCTATTCTTCAAAATATAAGTCAACCTTTATTCCTCAAAGAAAATACCGTAGTAATCTATTTACCTCTACCATATAGGGTTCCCAAAATAGTGAACATTTTCCAAAATAATAATCATCTTTTAATCCCATAATCATCTCTTTTTTTAGGAAGAACAGCTTCACAACATCAACATGTGGTACATAACAATAGATGTTTTCCTTAATGATATAAAACCATCTTAGTTAGTGACTTGATGTTCTTAGAAAACATTAAAGATATGATCATAGAGCATGAACTAAAATACAACATGACATAGACAATTATTGCGAAGAATTTACATGTACTTTAGTCATCATGATCCATCTCAACATAGGACTTGAATTGTTCCCTTGTCCTTGAAGATTGTTGATGCTCATCATGCTTCTCATCCCTTCAAAGAGAGCATTGCCTTGGATAATGTCTAACTTCTCCACATTTACGACATTGAAAAGTATAAGGTACATTAGATCAAACCTTATCTCTATTCATCACATTATCCATTTTTTTTAAGAAATTGGCTACTTTATGCCCTATCACCCCACACTTAAAACATCTCCCGGTTCCTTTGTGACATTCTCCTTGGTGCCCCTTTCCACACTTTTTGCACAAAGTAAATTTGATCTTCTTTCCCTTATCAACTTTATTATATGAACATCCTTGAGACTTCGTCTTCTTCTTACTTGATGAATTTGGGCATTCAACTATGTACCAATTATTAATTTTGATTTTCGATAGCTGGTTTGACATAATCACAATATGTTCAACTTGATCTCTCGTCATCTTTGTTATATTAATAGGGAAATCGTCACATTTCCTATCACCTTGGTTGTTGGGACATGTTCTTCCATTTCCCGCCATTAACTAAGAAAATAAAGTATAATTAGGGGCTTAAATACTTAGCCAATAATCATGAAAAGGAAACTTTAAGCATAAAAGGATAAACTTGTAGAAGAAAAGTATATCCTAACTTGTGATCCCCTATGTTCCAAACTAGGTTATCCATGATCATATATTCTTATGTGAATATTTATTTTATTTTATCTTTGTTCCTTTAATAATGGTTCATACTAAGATTATGAATTTACCAAAGTATATCCCCCGAGAGTGTCGTAACCAAGAGTACAGCAAGTCCCATTGTCGTGTACCAGTTCCCATTCGAGTCTAACTCAAAGCGGTGTTTTTGGGTTTTACCCCTATGTATATCTGTGCTAGATCCACCTCTACCTGCTCATATCCAGACAGGGATGTATTTTCTTGGCAACCCCTTACTCAATACTCACCAAAATACTAGGAAGGTTTCCTATATTTAAACTTTTCTATAGGGTTCTTCCTAACGTTTTCATATCCTAATTTCCACAAATAACTAAACCATCATTTGATACCAACTATAGCGACCCACCTTTTTATCACATAAACTTTCATTAAATTATACAAAACTGAGGATCTTTAAGGTTTAGTGTCTTGGAAACCAGGAACTTAATACATGACAACATAATACATTCTTCTTAAACACTTGAAAGGCTTCTTCATTGTTCATCCTAAGTTCATTATAGCATCTCATAACCTGGGAGCATTTATAAAAGGAAAGGGTGAGAAGAAGGCCCATTAAGGGAAACAAGGGAAACATTTTACATGTGAACTTGAGATACATCCAAAAGTCATGAAATATAACATTAAGTCATGAGAAATAGATCATGAGGCATATCATAATAAAAATAACGTGTTTCATAACTTGAAGATGTGGCTAAAACAGTTAACTTAGAAAATCATGAACATATCACCGAGGTAAACCCCAAGGTGTCATTTTAAATTACCAAGGTAAACCCCAAGGTGTCATTAAAATTGTAATCTCTAGTGGTTATATCATTACCCAATGCAATGGGGCACTATCAGGGCGCACCCTTAAATTTTTAATCTCTAGTGGTTACATCATTACCCAATGCATTGGAGCGCTATCAGAGAGCACCCTTAATTTGTCTTTATTATCATGTGAGCCAAATATATCATCATCAAACATTCCATAAATAACCCATATAGCATAAAATAAATGGGTTTAATTTCATAATCATAACGTTTTAAAAACTGCTTTAAATACATGATCTTTATGTCACTTTAAACCCACGGAAAAGGAAAGAGGGTCTCATATATGTAAATCCCAAAATTTAAAATAGAACATTTTGGTATATATGTGAATAAACCTTTAGAAGAAATATCTTTGAGTATTCACTTAATAAAATTAAAGAATTTAAGAAAAATAGAGAGACATTTTGAGACGGAAATTCGGCAGCATAATGGCTATGTTGTAGGGTTTTAGAAAACATTGAAAAGAGAGGGGACATGGGTAACCCACTCGTAAATGATCCATAAAACAGTAGGAGTATATAATATAAAAGATTTAAGAACATGGTAATTAAATTTGAAAGATATACCATATGAAATGAAGAACATTAAAGGAAGATAAAAAATAAGATTTCTCTTATGAAAATTCAGCAGCCTAACGGCGTCACTTAAACTTCAAAAAAATGAATTGAGGAGATAAAATAGGGTCTCTCATCATATGAACATAAAAGATCAGTATGATAGATATAGAGATCATACCCCAAAATAATAAAAAGGAACTTGAAAGAGTTGACAAGAAAATGGAACTTGAAAATGAGAAGAGTGAAAGAATCCCTTAAAAATTCGGCAGCCTAACGGCGTCACTTAAACTTCAAAAAAATGAATTTTACGAGATCAAATAGGGTCTCTCATCATATGAACATAAAAGATCAGTATGATAAATATAGATATCATACCCCAACATAATAAAAAGTAACTTGAAAGACTTGACATGAAAGTAGAACTTTGAAAAATGAGAAGGGTGAAAGAATCCCTTAAAAATTCGGCAGCCTAACGGCGCCACTTAAACATTCAAAAAATGAAATGATGAGAGAAAGTGGGGGTCTCTCAACATATGAATATGAAAATGTAATTAAGAGGAATATAAAAGAACATCTTCCAACATAAGAACATGGAGCATAAAATAAATGACTTAAAAGAGAGTATTTGAAAAGAAAGAGAGAGGTTGGATCCCTTACCTTAAAACGTAACTCTTAAAACACGAAGGTTGGGACCTTGAGAGATTGGGGGAACCTTGGGAGGAATTCTTGGGAGGTAATGAGACCATAGCTTCATTGGGGGAGAGTTGGGAGTGAAAAATAAAGGAGGGAAGGGTGGGTATTTATAGGAAAAGTGAGGGGACAAGGCATTAATGGCCAAGGGACACCTCATTGGTGGTATTGGAAAAATCATGGGCTTGCCCATGGTATTTTCCCATGGTATTGGCCACTTGGGACACCTCATACAATAAATCATCCCCTTTAGTCGATCATACCTTAAAATATTTTATGACATCAACATGATGCAGTCATGATGTCATTAAACATACCGAAACCCTAAAACTGTATTTTTACTATTTACTGAAAATTCAACTTTTTCAGAAGACTCCCAAAAATTTATCTTAACATAATATCCATGCTCTAAATTCAAAAATAAACTCAATTTTATAAAAATAAATTTCTAAATATTTTTTATTTAATTTTTAAATAAAAACACTATTCACTGAAAATTCATTTTTTTCAGAAAAATCCCCAAAAATTACCTTAATATAATATTGATGCTCTGAGTTCAAAAATAAAGTCCATTTTATAAAAATAATTTTCTAAATATTTTTAATTTAATTTTTAATTAAAAAACATTATTCACCCGAAAAAACTAATACTTGACTAATAATTTATGAAACCTTTATTTACCAATTTTATTGAATCACATTACTTAATCAAGGTGCCTAAATTATATTAATACTTTCTTTTAGTGAGATTACTAATCCATTTGGTCACATTACTAATCCTAAGCATAAAATCACTATTCATAATTTACTATTCATCAAAAATTAAGTTGATCTTATTATACTCTAAATTACTTACTGAACACATTTGCATAAGACCATTTTTTGAAAATCATTACGCATTATTAATTATTTAAGATTTACAAAAATATTTTAAAATATCTTTTTTCTGGAATTCATTAAAAATATGCATACTATATTTATCCGAACATTTGAAAATTCACATACTTCATCATAAGGAGAAATCACAATTTTTATTTAAATAAAAGGTTTACACAAGGCAGTTATGGTCTCCTTACATAGCCCCTTATAACCCCAGCATAGGAATTTAGTGTAAGGTGTGCTAAGGTGAGAGAATCTGAGGGCGGCTCGGCCAACATCGCACGAGTAGTAATCTCTATTATTTTGAACTTCTCACGAATGTGATTCCGTTCTAGCTTCACATGATGAAGTTTGGCTTGGGTTTCGTCCAGAGCAAAGCCCAGTGGTGCTACCTCCTTCCCAAGTTCTGTTAGATGGGCTTCAATCGGTCCAAGACTACTGGATGAGGCCATCGAATCTTCTTTCTATATTAATTAACCAAGATCACTTGTATTTAGAGACAATAATTGAAACATTTAGTTTCCAGCAGTCATATTGACCAACGATCATATAATAGTCGAAACCCAATAGTCTAATTTTGATTATACTCATGTTATCAAATGAAACAGTTTTGTTGAGTATAAAATAAAATAACACACAAAATTAGGAAATAAGATTTATTCAAAATTTAGGGTCGTTACAAAAATTGAATTTAGAAAAATGTATTAAATATGTATAATAATAATAATTTATATTACCTAATAATGTAAACTTATTTTTTGTCCATAATGAATAATAAAAATAATAGAAATGAATTACAGCAGTTTTGGTAAAAATGGGTTTATCTGGGGTTAAACTAAGAAGATATGGGTTAAAAATGACATAACCATTTAAAAAACAATTTTATAGACACATTTAGAACATATATTATATAAGGTTCAATAATTACCTATTTTGGAAGCTTTTTACCTGATAAAAATCTAGGTATCACTTTTTCTTTTAAAAAATACAAATTGTGTCCCCACCCACACTATAAGAAAACAGGCGTTTCGCGGCGGTTTTTTCACGGCGATTTTAAAAACCACCATGAAATAGCTTTCCGGTCGGTATTTCGCGGCGGTTTTTAAAACCGCCGTGAAATGTGTAAAAAAAATTAATTTTTTTTTAATTTTTTCAAGGATTAGCGGCGGTTTTTTAAGAAACCACCGCGAAATAGCGGCGGTTTGGGTAAAACCGCCGCGAAATGAAATGAAAAAAAAAACATAAGAAACCGCGAAATCACTAAAACGACCATAACTTTTGATTCAAGCGTCCGTTGGAGCGCCAAAACCAGTAAAATCAAAGCTAATGAAGAGATATAGAAGCAATTATAATAAAAACCATGAAAAGATATAAGCTGCAGAAGATATGAGAGTTGTAAGAAAGTTGAAAAAAGTTCTCTAACTTCAAACTGCCATAACTTTCGCTCCGGGTGTCCGTTTGGGCTCTACTACATATCAAATCGAATCCAGCGAAGAGAGCTACACACTAGATCAACAGAAAAAAGCTTCTGTCATGTTTTTTGACCCCAAAATCCCTTCTGAAGTCCCCCAAAACCCTATTTTCGTCACCGGTGTCCCGTCAAACTTGTCTTCAAATGGACCTAACTTTTGATCCGCGTGTCAGTTCGGACTCCTCCACCTGCCAGATCATAGGTCGTTCCATAAGATTCGGTTTGATTGATCGCGATGCCCACATGGACTCTTGGATCATAAGTTGTGGCCTTTTTAGTGGGTATCGGGTTTGTTATGTTTTTCGATGCCTCGTTTCTAGCACCCGTTCCCCGTCAGCTTTTTTTTAAACAGTCGTAACTTCCGATCCGTTGATCCATTCGGTCTCTTTCACCTATCAGCTCAAAGATAATTTTAGGATCTTTGATTTGACTGGTTGCAGATCTAGAACGGACTCTCGGATCATAAGTTATCTCTGTTAATGTGAGTCCAATGTTTTTGTCACTTTATAACCGTTTTGATGGGTTTTAACGGTTGCTCCATTTATTACTGTTTATTTGTGTTTCCATGACTTGTTATCTTTATCAATGTTTTTATGTGGGTTATTATGATGATTGTGTTGAATTCTTAAGGGGTTTTCCAGAGTTTTCAGGAGTTTTCATGCTTTCCTATTCTTTCTAATGCCTCATTCTTCATGCTTCTCCATCTGTTTTCATGCGTTTTCATGATTTTTCATCACATATCACATCTTTTCATACTTTTTCATGTGTTTCATTTATTATTTATTATTTATTATTTATTATTTATTATTTATAATATACTTTAATTTATTTATTATCTATTATTTGTTACTGGTTATTTATTATTTATATTCATTTATTATTTATTATTTATATTCATTTATTATTTATTATTTATATTTATTTATTATTTATTATTTATTATTTATTATTTATTATTAATACTAATATAATATTATTATTATTAATATTTGTTTCTGGTTATTTATTATTTATTATTTATTACTTATTATTTATTATTTATTATTTCTTATTTCGTATTTGTTATTTATTATTTATTATTTATTATTTTTATTTATTATTTATTATTTCTTATTTCTTATTTCTTATTTCTTATTTCTTATTTCTTATTTCTTATTTCTTATTTCTTATTTCTTATTTATTATTTCTTATTTATTATTTCTTATTTATTATTTATTATTTATTATTTATTATTTATTATTTATTATTTATTATTTATTAATTATTAATAATAATATTTTCTTTATTATGTGTTATTTATTATTTAATATTTATTATTAAATATTTTTTTATTTCGTATTTATTATTTATTATTATTTATTATTATTTATTATTATTTATTATTATTTATTATTATTTATTATTATTTATTATTATTTATTATTATTTATTATTATTTATTATTATTTATTATTTATTATTTATTATTTATTATTTATTATTTATTATTTATTATTTATTATTTATTATTTATTATTTATTATTTATTATTTATTATTTATTATTAATTATTTCTTATTTCTTATTTCTTATTTCTTATTTCTTATTTCTTATTTATTATTTATTATTTATTATTTATTATTTATTATTTATTATTTATTATTTAGTATTTACTATTTATTATTTGTTTATTATTATTTATTATTTGTTTATTATTATTTATTATTTGTTTATTATTATTTAATACTTATTATTATTTATTATTTATTATTATTTATTATTTATTATTTATTATTTATTCTTTATTATTATTTATTATTTATTATTATTTATTATTTATTATTTATTATTTATAATATTTATGAATTAAAATAATTTTTTAAATATAATATCACCTCTAAATTCTTTCTTTCCAATTCATTGAAAAACAAAAAAATGTTGTTTGTGGGTACGTGTGGACTACCACCTCCATGTAGCGATGTGAAATATTTTTCATTTTATATTTAAATGGATAATAAAAAGGATATATTTGATTAAAATAAATGATATATATATATCATAATAATTATTATTTAAAGGTGAATTAATTTTTATTTTCCTTTTTCTATCTATTGATAAAATGGAAATAGTGTTCACGCGTACGTATGACTTGTCGTCTCCATGAACAGTGTAATACAATTTCTATCTCTAAATTTTATCAATTAATATAAATAAATATATAGTTATTATATATTATATTTATATCATTTTTAAAATTCAAGATATTATTTAACCACGATTAATGTAAAAGGACCAAAATTATCAAATGAAAACATACATGAAAAACAAAGTAATTATCACCTAAAATAATGATTTTACCAAAGAATTTTTAATAAATGGGTAATGAAAGACTAAGTAAATCATAAATGTTATAAAATATATTATTATAGTTATATAATTTATTTATAATAAACCTATAATTAATATATAGTAGGTTCATACACATACAAAGGAAGTACAACCCAAGGTAAGGGTTTCTTATCTCACTTTTACTTTTGTGAGACTTAGGCCATATTGACCACTTATTCCTTTGTTTGGTGTATATAATTCCCCTTATGATATTTTATATAATTAATATATTTTAATTAATTGTATTTAAAGTTTCATTTTACATTATTCATTTAATGGGACTTATGATTCAAATGTTACCAAAATGGGATGGGTGTATTTCTAAATCACATCATTATTCGGGATTGTTAACTTTAAAGTATCCCTTAGAGGAATTATGTGATGTTTATTAAACTTAATATATTTTATTTTCCTCTATTTATTAATTAAATTTTAATGTAATTGAACCATTTTTTCACTCTTTTTTACTTAAAATTATTGATAAATTGTTTTTATGAAAATCCAACTTCATTTCTCTCTTTGATCGAAAATCATTTTTCTTCCAAAACCATGTTTTCTAAAAATGTTGTCAAAAATGTTTCTAACATTATCCAAATTATTTATCAAATAAATTCATAAAAGTTTTAATTTTAGAAAAAAAAATTAAATGAACCTTCATCTCATTTTCAAAACAATGTCTGGTTGGATTTTACTGAAAATATGAAAGTAATATTTGTTTTAACATGCAAGACATGAATGGAATTTACTGCCATCATTACCGATCTATGTTTTGAAGCTTACTTTTTGAGTTTTAAGGGTTATTTTAAAATAAAATTATTTTCTCAATATTTTTTGAACTAAAATATTTCTTTAAGGTGAAAAGGTTATTTTCCTCAAAAAAATTTAATGACATTATTATGGTATCTATATTCATTAACAACACCAAACTTTATTGTAATTTTAATCCCATGGGTATTTGTTTTATAGATATCATCCTTATTATTTATTTGGTTGGTTTATGATAAATTTGAATAAGGATTTACAACTTTATTACCATTCACCATAGTACTTTGGATGGTTTATGATTATATTTTATTCATTGGGGTAAGTATTAACATTTTGTGTGATTTCAATATGACTATTTGTGTTGATAATATTTCAACCATTTCATAGGGGTAATTCATTATATTTAGTACATGATGGGGGGGCATAATTATATATATATCCCCTCGATGCATCGATAGGTCACATGAGGGAAATTATTTGTCCAAATTAGATGGATTTCTACTAATAAAATTAAACCATCTTGTGAAAGGTCTTGATAGTATGTTTTAGATGTTAGATATTATCAATTACCTAATTATGATATTTCTTATTTATTTCCAAGTTATTATTATTTTAATTATAATATCCAAGGATAAGTTTCAAGTTCATGTGATTAACTTTATGGCTTTCTTTGATCATCCTTTGTTCCCTCCATGTTATACTCAAGCTACTGTTTAAATGGAATATTATTTATCTTTATATATTGATTATTATTATATATCCCTGAGATTTTTCTACTATATTATTACCCTTACTGAGCATATAATCTCACCTCTTTATAATGTTTTATTTTCCCTTGGATACCAAGAAGTGTTTGTGGTTGAAATACGGTGATATTATAAGGGGAATAATGGCATTCTAAAATAAAACACTTTTGTGTATTTTTTATTTTCAAATATATGAGAAATTCAAAAACATATATAGTTACCAATACTAATAAAATATTCGGTCCTTTGGGATGTGATTACTTATATCTATTTCAAATGTAATAAAGTAGACACAAGCTCTGGGATTTTGTAGTTAGCTTCTTTATAGTTGGTATCAGATAAATTTTAGTAGAAACCTTGGGAACTAGATTTTGGAAAACATTGATTAGGGAATATAACACTATGACTTACTTTAAGGATAATTATAATTATAGGATAACATCCTAAAGTTTTGTTAAGCTATATATTATGCGTTTTTTATAGAAACACATCCCTATTTAGAAACTACAAGTGGATTTGATTTTGGTACAAATGTACCTAGGGGTAATAACTCCAAAAAAGGAACATCAAGTTTGACTTGAGCGTTACTTGGTCTACAAAAATGGGCTTTACTGTGCACATAGTTCGGTACTCCCAAGGTATATGCTTGGGTAAATTCAAATTTTATTTAAAATACATTATGAATGGTTTGAAAATATTTTTATGATTTGGAAACTTTTCCAACGAAACAATGTTTATGATTATGAGATTATCCAAGCATAAATTTTTCAATTTATGTTAATTATTTCACTAGTTTTGGGATTATACATTATAATATATAAAATTGAAATAAAATTTTATATATGATATTATTTATAAATTTAACCTACCTGAAATAATGATAACCATATGAATGTATAAAATCCAAAGAGTAAGAATTATTTTTTCATTGATGATATTTAGTTAATATTTCAAATGGAAATAGTGACCAAAATATTATCATAATTTGTTAACATAGTATCATATTATATAAAGATATATAAATAATTCTCTAAGTATTAAGATTTGAATGGAATAAATAGAATAAGGGGATGAAAACAAAAAGGATAAGGGGAAGAAAAGAAAAAAAGGTTTTCCCACATGTGATAATTATGGAAATAAACACCCTTGTACTTACTTGAAGGGAATGTGAGTTTTCTTAAATTATAGAGAGAAATAACATATAAAATAAGAATTAAAGTGTAATAAATAAAACTTTTATATTTAGTGTTTTACCAGTAAGGATATGGAGAATTATGCACATTAATGCACTAATAATCAGGGGAATTTACCTCAGAAGAAGCTAAGGGATCAAGGTTAAGCTTATTCTATTAATACTACAAAATTGTAATGATTAAAGTGATTGTGTATTTTTATTAATGAATTATAATATATGATTATTTTATAAATGATATTATGGTTATAAGAATTATAAAATTTATAAGGATTATACTGAAGTACTTTTTCTTTAAGGATTTGAGATCATAAGTTGAATGACACTAATGAACAAGAAATTTGATTTAGTGTAAAATTAAACTTCTTGAAAAAAATGAATAAGAGAATATAAATATTAATATGTGGTAAATATTTAGCTAATAGTGATAAATATATTTTTATGGGATAGTATTGGTTACCTAGAAATTTTTTATGGATTTGAGGATTTATGTTATCTGTGTTAGGGTTTACTGTATGTTTGAATCTACGGAATATATTGGAAAAGTTGAGATTTTATTTTTGAAAGAATTAATTTTTTATTGAATTTTTTATTCTTATAAATGTATTCATATACTTTAAATGTGACATTAGGATCCACTTTATATTTTCTAGGGAAAAGAATTTTGATTTATTGACTTTCCTTCTAATTTTTTGTAGTTCAAATTTGTTTAAACATATTTGGGAATATTATTATGGTAAACATATATAGAATGAATTAAGTTGAACTTTTGGTGATATTGGATAACTTTTTCTAACCATTTTGGTATTTGAAAATATCCAGAGATAGAAGGTATGAATTGTAATTCATTTATTGATCTAATGATATCTTAAATGTTAAATTTAGTGCTTTATACATAAAAATTCCTATTGGATATTAATTTCTTAGAGTAAGAGATGAATTAGGAATTTTTCAAATAATAAAAAAAAATGAAATTATACCTATAAAACATAAAGATATCAATTCAGTATATTTTTTATGTTCTCAATCTAGATGGTAAAGTAATTTCTTATCTGTTGAAAATGGATCTTGAAACAAAAAATGTTAACTGAGTACCTTCATTTTTTATGAGTTAAATAGATTTTTAACTCATCATTGATTTGTGGATTTTGGGGAATTATATTTTCCAGATCATTCACTTTCATGTTATCAATGATATTTATCACTCTCTATTTATCCCTATGAATTTTTATTTTCTTTTATTTCTATATCTTATGTTAGAACCAATGTTCTGTGATTTGGAAACTTGTCATGTGTTATTCCGAACGAACATCCTAAATCCATTTCTCTCTTATAAAGGGGATGTTTTATTAAAAAAATTATTATGTGGGGTTTTAATAAGGGTGTTTTCAAATTTAAAACACCTGATTACCAAGATCAATATTAAATTATGAAGACACAATATATTTAATGGGGTAGAATGTAACACCCTGTGATTTTAAAATAGGAAAATCATATTTGATAGTATATATGACACAAAAAAAGAAATATTAAAATAGAATATAACCCCATAAGACTTTATAATATATTTATTTTCAAATAAATTAAATCTCTTCCATAACATTAAACACATGAAACACTAGGTTTTAAAAAAATGTGATACTCTTTTAAAATATAATTATTTGAATATAAGAACTATAAACTAGTCATTATATTACTAGGTATAAATAGTAATTACTAAATTATGAAAAATATATGGTTTAAAAATGTATAAAATAAATTCAATGGATATATATTGATTATAAATAAAATAAGATTCATTTAAAAGAAAAGGAAATGTTTTATAGAAAACTCTATTGTTAAAAAAGGTAGTTAGTCACACATTTCACACATAAGATAAAATTAATTTTTAAAAGTTTTAGAAAATTTATTTGAAAAAAAAATCATTTTTGATATATTCGTGTCAAAATTATCTTTGGTTTAATTTTTTATATTTTTTTAAAAGATTATTTCTTTGATGAATAGTGAAAAATACTAATTTTTATCAAAAACTTTCTTTTCATTTAAATTGTTTATAAAGAAAAATTATTTTTTAAAATATTTTTAAATTAAAAATTGATAAATTATAAAAAAAATTAACTAATTTAGTTCATTTAAATAAATTTCATTTTGAATTATCATATTAAAATATTTTAATCTTTTAATTTTTTTCTTCGGAAAACTCGTTTTTTCGACGTGCCTGTCGGTTTAATTTTAAATTTTCGTTTCCCCTTCTATAAATTGAATTTGGAAAAATTTATTGATTATTTGTAATAATAATTATTTTTATTATCTAATATGTTTAACTTAGTTTTTGACCATAATGAAAAGTGGAAATAGTAAAAATTAATTACTACGATTAAGGTAAAAATGGTGTTTACCGTATGATTAAACTAAGAAGATAGGTTTTAAAAATAACCAAAAACATTTCCAAAGACATTTTGTATACATATATATAACTTATAACCTATATTATTTTATAAGGACCCATTTTTGAGTATTTTTACAAGAGAAAAATATAGGTATCTCTTTTTTCCTTTCAGAAATAACAAGTGTGTCCTCTCCCCCACTTATAAAAGGCCACCCCCTATCGTCTTCACTTCACACTACTGAACCCATTTGTTTTATAAAATAACTAAAAAATAACTTAATCACTCATATATAAACATTATAGTGCAATTTTTTAATCATAAGTATAGTCTTGGAAGGCTTTAGGTATAACCTGAAAGAGTTCTCTAAAGAAGTGGTAAAATTATGAATGTTTGTATTTGTTTTATTTCTTCTTCCACCTACTTAAATTATTATTCAATAATGTTAATATAATAACAAATTCATCTTAAATATACTAATATTTCATTGTATCAATTAAATAACTTATATACATATCCACTTACATCAAATGGAAAGAAAAATTGTCAACCGTGCGTATGGCGGACTACCACCTCACAAACCGATGTACTTCATTTTCCATAACCCCCTTTCAAGAATGGATATAATGATTTATTTTATATATTTTTTATTATATTTATGAAATTATTATACTTCTAGAGTTATGAAATCAAATTTATATTCTTACATTCCATTCTATAGGAGGGGATATGATAACGTCACTGGTGTGTATGATGGACTACCACTTCGCGAAGCGATATAATTCATTTTTCACTTATTATTTACATGGATGTTAGTAAGGATAAACTTAATTAAAAATATTTGATATTTATTACATAAAAATACATTTTTAAATAAAATATCACTTCTAAATTCTTACCTTCCAATTCAATGGAAAATAATAACAGTGCTCATGCATATGTGTGGATTACCACCTCCACATTGCGATGTGAAATGTTTTTCATTTTATTTTTAGATGGATGTTAATAAGGATATATTTGATTAAAATAAATTCTAAATATAAAATAATAATTATTATATAAATATTAAATTGTGTTTATTTTCCTTTTTTGATCTGTTGAAAAAGGTAAATGATGTTCGTGCGTACGTATGACTACCGTCTCCATGAACAGTGTAATCCATTTTATATCTATAACTTTTATAGATTACTATAAACACATATAAATTGAATATATATCATATTAATATCATGGTTAAAATTATTAATATTATGTAACCATGATCAATGTAAAATTATCAAAAGTTCTGAACCAAAACACATGTGAAAAACAAAACAATTACCAGATGAAACCTTGATTTTAACAAAGAATTAGTAATAAACAGGTAATAAAAGACAATAAGTAAATCATATATGGTTTTAAATATATTTTTATAGTCTTGTAATATATTTATAATAAACCAATATTTATTATATATGTTTTTTTGAAACATACTAAGTAATTCTAACATGAGGTAAGGGTTTCTCATCTCACTCCCATTTGGATTTTACCAAAAATATAGAATGAATTTTTTAACATGTACAGCTTGAATAAAATTTCCTACATCCATGCCCACTCAGAGTTTTAAAGATTAATTTATAATTTTAAAATTAAATCTCCATGGAAAATTATTTTCAAAATATTTTTGGAAGGTTTAGCTTTAATAAAAGTGATTTGAAAGTGAAAATGTTATTTTCCTCAAAAATGTTTTTAATTACATTTTTATGGTATTTATATTCATCAAAGTCATAAAAAAATTATTATAATTATGATAAATTGGGGATATGATGTATTAATATCATCCTTATTCTTTATTTGTTTTTTTATGATCATTTGGAATAAGAATGTACAATTTTATTTTCATTCGCCATATTAAAATGGACAATTTATGATTATGTCTATTTGATTGGGGTAAGTATTAACATTTCCTATGTTTTATTTTCAATAAGAATGATTATGTTTTTTATGTTTCACCCCTTTTATATGAGTAATTAATTTTACTTAGTAAGTGATGGATGGTTCCAAGTTATAAATAGTCCCTCGATGAATTGACTGGTCTCATGAGACAAATCAGTTAAGAAAATTAGATGAATTTATACCTATAGAATTAAAATATCTTGTGAAAGGTCTTGAAAATATGTTTTATGTGTTGGAAATTATGTATTACCTCATTACGATATTAGTTATTGATGTCCATGTGATTATTCTATTAGTTAGAATATCCATGTTTAAGTTTCAATCAAATGTGATTATTTATATGGATTTATTTGTTAATCCATTTTTAATACCATATTATTCTCATGTTATCATTTAAATGAAATGTGTATTAGTTATTTACCTTTCCATGTGGATTATTATTATTTATTCATGATTTTATCCATTGTATAATTACCCTTATTGATCTTCTGATCTCACCCATTTCTTATGTTTTATTTTCCATCAAATACCAGGAAGTGTTTCTTCATTCGTATTTTGGGATACACTAAGGGGAATAATGAAATTCTCAAAGAAAACACATTGTGTAATATATGTTTTCAAATTTATGTGAAATTAAATTATGTATATAGTTTATCATGACTACTAAAATATATAGTACTTTGGTATGTGATTCATTGTATCTAGTTCTAATACAATGATGTAGACAATGACTCTGGGCTACTAGAGTCAGGATCATATAGGAAACACGAGGTAAGAGATTTCACCTCAATTTCCACTCCATTGAGACATTTTTAGAATTATGATTTTTTTTATTATTTTTATGTGGTGTATATATTAGCCCTTTGAGGTATTTAACATGAAAATATAATTATTAAAGACTATTAATATTTTATTTCAATTTTACTCTTTCAAGGGGTTATAATTTTATAGTTAATAAAGAGGTAAGAATTTATTTTACAATCTTAGTTATTTTGAATTTATCTTATTTTCATTGATCAAATATTATAATACATCTCTCATAAAATCCATTTATTTTACTATATACTAGATATTTAATGAGTTACCATGTTTTCTTAAAACATTTCCCTTATTTTTAACTAGAATCAAACATTGTAATGTTTAAAATAAAATCCATTCATATTTCCATTTTTGTTTGGGTATATTTTTTTCCATGTGTATATTTTTCAAAAATATTTTTCAAAATTCATTTTGATTAATCAAATAGTTTATTAATGACATTTTAAGTAATACAAAACTTATTAAATTTTTCAAAATGAATCATTATAATTTTTTATTAAAATGTAAATTTTCAACTTCCTTTGTAAACATTCAAAATTAATTTTTTATTTTTAATATATACAATATTAAAAGATATTCTTACCACCATAACCATTTTATACCCTTTATCTCCTACTAAAATTTTTAAATGATTTAAAAAATAAATTAATTTAATGAAATAATATTTTAATATTCAATACCACTTTCTTTATTTCTCTAAATTACATGATTTTATTATAAAATCTATATTTCCAATGAAACGATGGTCACCAGTTTTCTCTTATTAATTTTTCAGTCCTAAAATTTCTCTTGAAACATTAAATTTATTATAATCGTTGAGAATTACATTTATTCTAAGTATCAATATTCTTTGAATCATGGATATGATTATTTTCTAAAGCATATAACATTTTTACACTTAGTGTGAAAATTATTTGATTGGATAGGGGAATATTGATATTCCATATTCTTTATTCATTATATAACTTTCTTGATAAGGTATAATTTTCATGAATTAAATTGATAATTCAATATATGAAGAATTAATTGGACATGTATTTATGGGTGGGGCCCATAATTATATATCCCATGGATTCATCTATGAATCTTGTGAAACAAATCAATTTTCCCAAATTGTTAACTAGGTTTTTGGTGTATGCCTACCCATAGTTAAAACTTTCTTGGTACAAGGATTTTATGGAAGAGATATCATGGTGTTTCATATCAGGAAATCCAACATTATGTATTTGATTTATTGATAATTTGGTTATTATTATCCATTATATTATTGTATTGGTATTATCTATGGATGTATTTCATGCTCAAGTTATTGACTAAATGTAATGTGTTTCCAATTATTTACCTTCTAATTTTCATCATGAATTATTTACTAATAATATATTCCATCTCACTCAACCATTAATGATCATTTGAATTAATATTTATTCTTTTTCCTTTAACTAGGATATGAATAAGAATTGTTTGAATGAGTTTCATGGATTCCAACCAATTTCTTTTTTCATATTTTACATTTTACTCCCAATGAAAAATTGGTATCATGTACATATCTTGTTATCTAAGACAAAAATAATAATCATGCCTTTTAGATCATATCTATTATATCTATTTTAGTGTAATAAATTATAAACTAGCTCTAGGTTACTAGAGTTGGGTTTTTTACAATAAATATTAGAGGAAGTTTAATAGAAACCCAAGGAACTTTATTTTAAATAAATGTATCTAAGAAGTAAATTATGATAATATATTATAGTATTTGAGAACTTTTACCATTAGAGGTATTTTTTTTATCAATATTACTATTGATTATGAGATAACTTAATTTGATCCATTATTTAGTGATTATTCTTAACTCAAAAAAAAGAATCAACACCCATGGTCAATGTAGGGATTACCTTACTAAGAAATTGGATACAAATGGTGTTGGAGTTGAGTGGATCATGGACATATTAGTTAATATGACCCAAATTATTTCTAATAACTTTGATGATATGGAGAAAAATTATGTTCCATGACATGATACACCTATATTGGTTCATTTCATGTGATAAAATCTTCTATATTTTAGTGGAACTATTAATACAGTAATAGTTGAGCAATGGGTTAAGTCTCTTGAAAAGTTATTTCTAGAATATATATTCAATGAAAGGGAAAAGGTTATATTGGATATGTATTGTATTATAGGTGATACTAATATATTTTGGACATTTTTCAGAATATAAGCATAGAAGAGGAAATATAACATATGGAATAGAGAGCTTTTAAAATAATATTCTTTGATAAATATTTCTATCATGGGAAATGAACTAAAATGAATATAAAGGTACTCATATTAATGAAAAAGGAATATGAAATTATAATTGATTTTGAGGATAAATTTATATGGCTATCTAGGTATTTTATATGTTATATATGTAATCCATAGAGCAATATTGACAATTTTTTTTAAGGCCTTAATCCAAACCTCTAAAGGGAACCAGTTTCTCAAACTCTTTCATCATATGATGAAATATTATTATATTCCATCAAAATAGAGAGGTACCTTTATAAATCCTATATTTTCAAGGAAAATAAATATAACAAGAGTTCATCTTAGCATCAATAAAAAAGTTAAAATGTCAAATAATAAGGTAACAAAGTAATTTCCATTATGTGAAAATTGTGGAAAGAAACATCTTAAACAATGTATGAAGGGAATGTTAGTTTTTCATAATTTCATAGATAAGGGTCATATGGACAATTAATTCAAGGTGGAGAAAGAAACTAATATTTTATATTTATTTAAATATAGATAAATTGGTTATTATTTCCATGAATGTACCAAGTTTCAATAGAACCTACTATAAAAGAGTTCGAGGGTTAATGGTCAAGCTTATGAAATCACTACAGTTGAGGTTAGAGTTCCTAATGATGCTGGGGAATGTACTTTAATCATACCATGAAATTTAGCTATTTTTTTATTATTTATCTCTACAACCTATCATATATTCATTATTTTCTAAGAAAATTAGATATTTCCTTAACACATTAATAAGGGTGTTTTATGTTAAAACCCCTAGATTAAATCTCCCTGCAACAAGGATGTGTTGGTCAGTTCCCATTATGAAACATAAACATGCCTTATTTGTAGAATTTATTATTATACCTATGGTTAAATTTTATATAATACTTGGTATTGATTTTATTTTAAAATATAATGAAAAAATTTATTGATATGAGAAGGAAATTGTGATTCATAATGAAGTCTTAGAATTCCTCATATTTAGAGGGGAGGATTCATTATCTAAGTCATATCTAGATCAACCCCTATAAGCTCTTATGAATGATAATATTAAGATTAAGTGTGGACACGATATATAAATTTAAAGGTTAATATTAAAATTGAATATGTACATATTGTACAAGAATAGATTAATTTATTTCCTGAGGAATCACTTGGACATCCACCAAAATGTGAAGTTGAGTTTTACATAGATTTAATCCCAGATGAAATACCTATATCAATGACTCCTTATATAATCACCCCAATGGATTTAGTAGATTTGGAGAAACAAATATAGGATTTGTGTGAAAAGGGATTTATATTCCCTATTATTTTATCTTTGTTAGACCATGTTCTTTTCATTGAGAAGAAAGACGGATTTATGATGTTGTTCATTGATTATAGATAAATAAATACTATTACTATAATGAAAAAGTATCATTTTCCTAACATTTATAACATGCGTGATCAAATTTATAAATTTAAATATTTTTAAAATATTTTCCTTCATTCCAAGTATCATCAATTGGGAGTAAATAAGGATGATATTCTGAAGACAACATTTCATATGATGCATGAAAATTATGAGTTTATAGTAATGGATTTGGATCGACTAATGAACCCTCTATTTTAGTGAATCTAATGAAAAAATTATTCTAGGAATATTTATATATTTTTTTGTGATATTTATTAATGATATATTGGTGTAATCTAATATTTATGAGGATAATGAGAATCACTTGTGGATCATTCTTTATACCCTTAAAAAGAATTATTTATATGTGAATTTTAGAAAGTGTGAATTATATATTCAAAAAGATTATTTTCATGGAAATATTTTCTATAAGGATAGAATATTAGTTGACCCTAAAAAATAAATGGAATTCAAATAATGGTATACACCAATGAACATAACTAACGTACGTAATTTCATTGGATTGGTTTGTTACAATTAGTTATTTTTTGGAAAAAAAATAAATTGGATAACCCATTAACCAAGTTTACATGTAAAGGATTAATGTTCACGTAGACAAAGAAATATGAGTAATGTTGTGAAGAATTGAAGAGGAGATTGGTGAATGATCTAATTTTGAATCTAATCCAAAAATGATATATTTTAGGTATATAGTGATGCATCAAATAAGGGAAATGGTTGTTTCCTTATGTATAAGGATAAAGTTATTTCCTATGCATCAAGGCAGTTACAGACTCTTGAATAGAACTATCTTCCTCATGATATTGAGTTGTAATCCATAATATATTATTTGAAGATATAGAGAAATTATATCTATAGTGAAATATATGAGATATACACAGACCAAGAGAGCCTAAAATACATATTTTCACAAAAATAGCTCAAGATGAGGTAATGGAGAGTGATTGAGCAACCCATAGATTGTTATTTCTTGATACACTACCATCCATGGAAGGAAAATAAGGTTGAAGATGAATTGAGCATAAATTATCATGGCATCCAAACCATAATGATGACTAACATGGATCCTATGTTTATATATTTAATGAAGATATAAATGGTAATTACTAATGATGTGGAAAATCACTCCTTTTTTAAATGATTTCTAAAACATATTTGTTGGAAAAGATAAAATTTTCTCATCAGGATGATGAGAATTTTCAAAAGATAAGTAAATATATATATAATGGTAAATTAAAATATTTGTTATATAAGTATGGAATTATGAAATTTGGAAATAGGTTATGTGTTTCATCTATACTTGAAAAAAATATAATTATTAAATAAATCTGATAGCTCAAATTTCCCTATAAAACCTTGTATAATAAAGAGTTATAAATATTTGAAGGAACATTTTTGGTGGGATAATATGAAGTGGGATATTTCTAATTATGTTTCAAGTTGTTTGGTTCAAAAAAATGTAAAGTCTATGAAACATCATTCTAGAGGATTCCTTCAACCTCTACATTATTCTTATGTGGGAATGGAATGACATTACTATGAAATTTTTCATTGGATTACCAAATAAACCTATACAGAATGATTCAATATGATTTATTATTGATATCCTTACCAAATCATCATATTTACATATTATAAGTGAAAAATTACTTCTTGATAGATTTTAAAAACTCTATATTATTGAATCTATAATACTTTATTATGATCCTCTCTCTATTGTGTCGGATCATGATCCCCGATTTATGTAAAAAATATGAAAAATTATTCAGAATAATTTGTATGTTGATTTTTATTTTAGCACTGCATATCACCCTTAAACTCATAGATTGTCTTAAAGAACTATTTATAATTTAGATTACATGTTTATGTGATTCTCACAATACTTTCAAGCTAGGTGGAAACAATATTTAACATTGGTGGATATTTCCTATATAAATAGGTTATATTCAAGTATTCAAATATCACTGTATTAATCATTATATGGGAAGGGATTTCAAACTTAAATATGTTGAGTTAAAGTTGGTGATAGAAATATTATGGGCCTAGAAATTTTTTAGGAGACAATGTCGAAGGTAATGACTCTTCAAAACACATATTAAAGCAGCTAAATGAATGAAAAAGAGTTATGTTGATAACCGAAGGAAGTATTTTAAATTTTAAGTGGTAGATTTTTTTTCTATAATGTATCTCTATGGAAGGGTTTTATGAGGTTTGAGTAATAAAGAAATACATATCCCCAAGTATATCAAATATTTTCAAATATTGGATAGAATTATAGTGGTGGATTACTATTTAGAAATTCCACCAAGCCTCTCAAACATCCATGATGTGCTCTATATGTAATTATTGAGGAGTTACATTCCATATCTAAAAAATGTACCCACCACTGAAGAAATATAATTAGAAAATAATTTCTTTTATAGTGAATAGGCTATCATGATTTTGGACACTTAAGAATAAGTGTTGATGAATCAGACGACTTGACAATTAAAAGAACTTTGGAGAAATTGTAAGATAGAATAGGTGATGTAGGAACCAAAAGAAATTATGATGAATAACTATCCAAATATATTCTTGAAGGGACATTTTTGAAATTTCTATGAAAAAATTATTTGAAGGAGGGGAGAATTTGACACCTGATATTCAATTATAGTAAGCATTTCTTTTTGAAGAAAAATATCACATTAAAAAATTTATTCAAGAATCTTATTGAGGCCAAAATTATCATATTTTATATATTTAATTTTATAAAGTTAATTTATTTTTTAAAATAATCATATCAACATTAACTTAGGGTGAAATTTTTGGTATTTTCTTGAAATGGGTTATTTTTTCATTGAATATTGAAAAATGAATTTTTTTTAAATATTTCCATTTATTTCATTAAAAAAAGTAATTTAAAATTTTCATTATATTTTGGATCTGGTCCTAAAGTTAAGTATGATATAATTGATTTAGATTAATCTAATTTTAATAAAAAATTATGATTTTAATATGATTTAATATTTATTCATAAAAATGTATTTTTCTAAAAACTATTTCTCTTTATGTTTTATAAATTTGTATTAAAATTAATTTTTCCATTTATAGAATTATAATCCTAAAAAATAGACTCCGTATTTTCAATAACAAGGTCCAAATTTGGTAAATAGTTCCCCTTAATTTTTAAGCATTGTGAAAAGTAACCTTGGTAAAATTTACCACATCTGTAAAGAGTAAATTAGGTCATTATGGTTTAAAAACCATCTTAAGGAATTTAAAATCTATTAACCACTTGAATTTATTTCCTTAGTGGTATGAATTCATCTATGGGAATCCCAAACTTTAATAAAAATTATTTTTATGCCATTTGACCTTGATAGTGACATTTATATTAATTTATGTAAAGAAAATTCAAAAATGTACCTCTCTTGATTTTAATTCTCTTTAATATGTCCACATAAGGATAATAATATATTATGAAAAAATATAAATATTATTTTGAACATAATTAATTTATTTTTATCAAAGTAATTTTTTTATAATTTTTAGAGATGGAATAATCAACTTAAATTATTATTCAACTTTGACATGATATTTATTCAATTAATAGAAAACTAAAATAAATTATTTTAAAAACTCTAAAATTAATATTTTTTGGGTGAGTTACATATTTTTCTTAGTTCATTTAATGTCAAATAAAATGAATAGTAAAAATCTGACATTATTAATATTTAATGAAAAATAATATTTTGTTAAATTATTCAAGAATCATAAATACCATAAAAGAGGATAATAAGAATAAAAATGGTCTAAAATTTCATACCTTTTCCATTTATGAGTCAATTCTTACCTTATTTATAAAATTATAAGAGTTTAAGATTGAAAAATTCATTAGTGCGGTTAAGGTTAAAATTGTTTTTTAGAGGGGTTAACCTAAAAGATAAGGTTTAAAATAACACTTAAATATGTCTATGTTTTATTAGTATATGGTATATAATCAAATATAATATTATATTTGAAATTATTTCCAAACTTTTCCAATTTCACATGAATATAAATTGATTATATTTTAATATTTTTATTAATTCCATATGTATCCTTTCATTCAATATAAATAAATACCACCTCTAATCTATTCATTACACCAACAAGAGACTATAATATGGATCGAACCATGAAATAACCTAATCTCAACATCCTTATCCATGTTATGGAAGTTTTGGTCTTCCTAAAATTCCAACCTAAGGTCTATTAAGAGAGGATGTAAATGAGTTCTTTTAATGAAGTTGTAATCCTCTTTATCGACTCTTTCATATTTATTTCTTTTTCAACTTCCTCAAAATATATTGTAACCATTTTAAAATAATAATTCAAGAATAACAAATACACTGATATGTTATTATAATTATGGTACAACCATTTTTCATCTTTTTTTATCCTATGAAAAGTGAAAACATTTCCCGTGTGTACGTATGGTTTAACATCTCCATATAAGTGCGTAATTAATTTGTCATCACTACTTTACTTAAATTGTTATAAATATATATGATATTTGTAAAATAAATATTCTACTAGAATTTTAATATCATATATACCTTCTTATCATCCAATCCATTGGAAAACAATAACATTGCTCATGCGTACGTACAAATTACCCCATCCACAAAAAGATGTGATCCGTTTTCCATTTCTACTTAAATTGGAAGGTAATAAGGATTGATTGAATTGATATATATTAAATTTATATCATGAATGAAATAACTTGGATTATGTAACCAAAATAAAATTATGAGGACCAGGGCTCCTATGAAAAAACATGCATGAGAAAATAAAGTAGTTAACACCAAAACAATGATAATAATGAATGATTTTATATGAACATGTGATAATATGTAATAAGAAGATAATATATGATATTAAAAATATTAGTATGGTTTTGGTATAATTTATTAACATGCTCAAACCTATTATAATGAGTTTGAATCATGTTCAACTAAGGAGAACATAAGTTAACGGATTTTGTCTCAATTTCGACTCTATTGAGACATATTCGTTATTATGAACTTTTTTATTTTTATGTGGTGTATACACAACCCATTTTAGGTATTTAACATAATATATATTTATTCATAATTATTAAAGTTTCATTTCAAGTTTACTCTTTCAAGGGGTTACAATTGGAATGTTACCAAATAGGTAAGATTTTAAATTAGAATCTCATTTATGTGTAGTTTCTCTTATTTTAATTAAAGGAATGTTATAATATATATTTTTCATAAAATCCTTTTATTTTATTCTCATTTGTATATTTAATGATATTTTGTTTTTTCTTTTAACTTTTCCTCTATTTGAAATATGAATACAATAATGTAATATTTAAAATAAATTTGATCATATGTCTCCTCTTAATGAGGTCTACTTTTGTTCCATGTATATTTTTTTCAAAATTATTTTACAAAATTTATTTTTATTATTGAAATGATTTATTAAGTTCATTTTAAGTTTACCTTGAATTTTTACATGGTTTTAAAGGAATATTTATAATTTCTTTTCCAAAATGTTCATTTCCAACATTCTTTATCAAAACTCAAAAGGAATGTTTTCATTTTATTGTATACAGTGTTAACAGACATTTCAACAACCATAACTATTTTATGTTATTTATAATATTATAAAAGTATTTAATGGGTTTACAAAGAAAACTCTTTAATGAAATATTATTTTAATATTTTCTCCCATTTTCTTACCTTCCCCAAAGGAAAATATTTTATTTAAGAAACTATATTTTTGATCAACTGATAATCGTGTCTTATCTCTTATTAATTTTTTGGTAATTAATATTATATTGAAATGTTCAATTTCTTATGATCATTGGAAATTAAATTTCTCATAAATATCCATATTAATATCATCAAGGATATGATTTTTTTTCTAAATAGTGTACCATTTATATATATGGTGCATTGAATGTTATGTCATTGAATGTGGAAATATGTATATTCTATATACTTTATTTAATATAGACGTTTGTTGATAAGCCAGATTTTTCATGAATTAAATTTATCATTCAGTATATGAGGAATATATTAGACATATAGTGATGAGGGGTTCCTGAAATTATGTAGAACCTTGATGCATCAATAGGTCTCATGAGACAAATCAGTTGGAGAAAATAACTAAATGGAGTTTTAGTGCATGCTTACCCGTAGTTTAAACTATCATAGAACAAGGATTTGATGGTATATATATCATCATTCTGAATATCATAAAATAAAATATTATTCATTTCCTTTATTGAGAGTTCAGTTATTATTATCCATGAGATTACTTTATTGATATTATCAATGGATGTATTTTCTTCCCAAGTTATTGATTTAATGGAATGTGTTTCCAGTTATTTATCATTCCATAGTGATTATTAATTATTTAATCATAATAAATTTCATTTTATTTAAACTTTAATAACATTTGAGTTTAACCTTATTTTTTTCCTTTCCCCAAAATATAAAAAATAATTCATTTAATGAGTTTCAAAGATGTCAAACATTTTATTTTTTATATTTCACATTTTATTCCCAATATAAAATGGGTATCATGTCTATATATATTTCTAAAAGACTAAAAAAATGATCATTACTTCAAGATTATATCCCTTGAATATATTATAATGTAATAAATTAGACACTAGATCTAGGTTACTGAAGTTGGTTCTGTTATAGTTTAGAGGAAAAAAATGTGAGTTGGGAATGGATGATTTTTTTTTACTTTTGAATCCTTTTCATTTTAATATGTTATATATTTGTGGTCTATATTATCTTTTTTGTTTTATATAATAAATATGTAAAATATATTGTAATATTTTATATTTACTTTTGAGGTATTATTTGTCTCTTTACCTCTCTGATGTGTTGAAAGTTCATGTTTTCCATTTCTCATCAGTGTTATTCCCCAATATTTTTTGTTATCGTAATTGTGGTTTATATCACCTTATATATATTTTTATTCACCTTTACTAATTTATAATATGATTAATTTATTTTATTTAGGATTCCATATAATATTTCTTTCTAGGGATATGTATGTATTTATAGTTCCCTTCCTTTTCTTCCCTCAAGACAAATCCTATGATATTTATAATAGAACTTTAACACTTTTATAATTATCTAATCCAAATTTATTCTATTTTATATATATTTTTCCTAAAGGATTCATTATAGATACATTTCTTTATTAAAATAACATTTTAAAATCCTTTTTATCCTCTTTTTAAAATGGTTCTTGAAAGTGATGTGTTGCTCTATTTTTGAAATTATGGCTCCAAATATTTTAAAAACTATTTCCATTATTATCATCTATTTACCACCTTTTATTATCAATATTATCTTTTGATTATATTATATATATTATAATTTCTAATATATATTATCTTTTTTAATATCAATTTTTTTATTTAAATAAATATTATATTTATTCCCTTTATTTAAAATGAAAGTATCTTTATTTTTTCAAAATTATATAAGAAATAAGAAATTTTTTTGTTAAATACTATATAATTTCTTATCATCCTCAAAATTATTTTTATTTATATTAATAATCTTCTATATTTTATATTTTTAAAAATTATTATGTTGTATTTTGAAAAATTTAATATTTTTAATAAATTGATATTTTTTCAAAATAATCCTTAAATTTATTATCCAAGTTCTAAAATATATGTGTTAAATTAGAAAGTAAATATATATAAGAGAAATGATAAATGAATTCCTTTTTATTTTTTTTCTAATCAACTATATATCAATATAACCTCTTAGAAAATTCACTAAATTTGGGAATATTATATACTATATACTTCTGATGGAAGGATGTTTACTTAGATAGGAATACCATTCAATTGATTGATGAAATTATTTACTTTACCATATACCTTTCACTACATATATTATGGATTCCATATAATTATTTATCCAAGATAATAGGTATTTATGTATATTACCTTTTTATTTATTTAAATTCATGGTTTATTTCTTTGGGTTAATCATTTTATGGTTTTAAATAATTTTTTATTTTTTCATATCTATGTGGTAACATATGTATATATATATCTTAATGATGATGGGTGGTCCTAGATTTATATATCCCTTAAATTCATTAGTTAATGATTTATATCTTAGGATATCTCTATATTATGGATGAAAATGAAGCGGTTAGGTTTTTTCACAATGTTTTGTGTGGACTATATGCAATTATATTTGTACACAATGTTATACATGGACATTATATGTTTAAATTTTTCCATTATGTTATCATATATAAGTGATTAGAATTGTACACTATGATGTGAATGTAATTAAAGTTAAACATTATATATGATTATGATATCCAATTCTTATGTATGTGAAACTATTCAAAGTCATTATATAATCCTATTTGATGTCACATTTTTTGTTATGTCATATTACTTTATGATTTTTATCTTATGATTTCATATAATTACACCATGGTGTATGTTATGTCTTCCATATCATCCATCCTTATACTTTATTCCATGATTTGTGACTAAATTATCCTACATAATGATAAATTATTATTATTTCATGAAATTATTAAAATAATTAGTTTTTTATCTCAAGTTCATTACTTCTCACATGTTTAAAACGTATTAATAACTCTTATACATTTCATTTATAATTATGTACACCTTAATGATAATTTGAACTCACTACTTTATTATGTTTCCCAATTTCCCCAGGTTATCATTGGTATTAAATAGATTTCAATTTTTTTTAAAGATAATAGGATAAAGTATTACATTAAATTTTATTGGTTGATGATATAATATTTACATAGTTCTCAAAGACACTAAAATTTCGATTTTGGGAGTTGGTTATATTCATTTCTGTGTAAATATTTTGTATGTTTAGCTCCAAATCCATAATGGTGGGTATGGGGGTGTCTCAATTCATGTGTGTGTGAATATAGAATTAATAATAATAATAATAATAATTTAAAAGAAAATAAATAAATAATCATGTAATTACATGAATCCCTATTGATAAATCATGAAATAAAAAAATAGTTTTCCTACACCACTAGGAGGATGTGTAGTAAAATAACTGATTCATAAATCCTGAACCACTAGTGTATCCATATCAAATTCAAGCCCAAGAATAAATTCCATTAGATTTAGATAAAATTTCTCAAATAAGTTCCAAGTGGTAAATGAACATTTTTTATCCTCAGTATGAGATGAAATATAAATATTCATATCCTCAACATGATGGAAGTTCCCATGTATCCATCCTCACCATGTGTGAAAACAATTATAATTCCATATTACTATAATTATCTTCATTTATACCAATAGTGACAAATATTAAACTGAAATATAACAATACATTACATTCCAAATAGTAACACATAGTAAAAACATCAAGAAACAACTTAAAAAAATCCAGCCAAAAAATAAAATATAACCACATCAAAAGAGATAACCCAAGAATACCATATAATAAATGTTATAAACTAAAATAATTAAATTTAAATATAAAATATCTATATGGAATAATAAAACAAATAAGCTAGTTTTCAAACTCTAAACTCCCCTTTGTCATGACCCATCACATAGCCACTCAACTAGACATCATACCAAACTTTCCCAATACTAAGTCATTAATCATAACAAGGCCCTATAAGAGAATCATCAAGAATTTACAAAATTTAATTCATAATTACACCCATTCAAATATAAATCAATCCATACCCAAAATAAATTCCCCTATAAACCATCCTACCAACTGGTGGATTCCCAAAAGTTCATAAACCATCACATCTCCATGTCCCATTTACAGCCTCTGTACCACAGTATCATCAAACTCTTTAGATATCATTACCATTGATAACCCAATAACCCATCTTATAAGGAAACCTAAAATACTTTATCTCACATAAAATATCCATGATAGTGGACATAATAATTAATTAAGACTCAAGTGGGAAACCAAATAGGGTTTAAACAAGACTGAAAAATGCTATGTTAAAGAAACTAATATCATTATTAAATATATGATTATTTAAATAATTTCTAATAAGAGAGAAAATGCAGTTTAAGAATTAAAATGAATAGGATCTAACCAAATATGTAATAATACAACATCTTATTTTTTCTCTCATTATAAGAAGCACCTAATTTGATCAACCCAAGATAACTAACGATGGACAAGATACCATATCCGTATTCATTTTGTGAAATTATTCATGCTCATAATCCGTAGTTCTCACCCATCTACATGTTATTACCTTGTTTATACAAACTAATAGATAAAAAAATTAATTAAAATTTAAATAATTATTTATTTAATATAAATTCTATCAATATTATGTGACTAAATAATATCTCCTTAATCTAATGTACCCAAATATCACATTGTCATCGATATAAACTCTCAAGAAAATGTTATATGATGTTTATTGACTTATAATTCATTTATTTAATCTAATGAAAACAATATTCCTCCCCCTAAAAATAACATATAGTTCATGAAAAAAATGAATAACTATTTACAATACATATATAATTGAAATTTTGTTCAATGAGTAATAAAAATAATGAGAGTTGTATAATAATAACAATAAATTTAAAAGGTAACATGCATCAATATTACTATTTAAGCCTTTCATTTATATCTATAATAATTTATTAACATTTTTCCTTGAAAATAAATAAATAATGAATATTAAAAATTGATTTTCCCATAAATTTTCAACTTTATATTGTTTTATAATAATATGTATAAGTGAAAGTAGATACTTTTAGAATAAGAAAATATAATCATGGAACACTTATATAAGATAAAAATTTAATTAATTTGTAAATTAAATTAATAATTATTTATATTATATTTAGATTTTAGAAAAATATATTTGTACCCTAATTAATAAACACTAATTAAAATTAAAAAAATCCATAGTCAAAACAACTTACAATTGAACCTATAACTCATGAAAACTAAAGTGAAAATTATAAAGTGACTTACCAACATCAAAATAGAAAGTAATTATTTGAATTCAACCACTTCAAACAATTATACACAAAATTTCTATTTTTTATGATGTATTTCACCATGATTCCATGAAATCCAACATAAAATACCTATCATCACTATCTAAAATCAAATAAAAAACAAAAGGAAGAGGAAAATATATGAAACAAAAACTAATTACCTCAATTTTTATATTAATATTTCCATAGATACCATGGATCAAGAAGGTAACAATTATAAAATAAGAAAGGAAAATAAAGGGTATCCCCTCATTGTAATAACTCTAAACTAACGAACTATCAAGGGGTGTTTAAAAATGAAAAAAATAAAAAAATTACACAAATTGGAAAAACTATATCGAGATTTATCTGGTACCTGATTCTTATACAATATACACCTTGTGTCCTACTAGATACCTAGTGTAAGCCAAAAATATATATATTAGAAAATAAAGTAGGACACCCACATTGGTAATCTCAACCGTACCCGATGACACTATATCAGGTATATAATGGCCTCTAATAACCACCTCCCATAATGTTTACTTATACTAAACTATAAAATTCCTCTTTTAAACCCTTCTACACATCTTTATATATCAAAATACTATATTTATACTTATAAAAAACACTAATAATAATTACCCACTAAATTAAAATAAAAAATAAAACAAAATAGAGATTCCACTATCACATTTTTTAAATTTAAATATTAAATAAATTTTTAAGAATAAGACAATGCTATTGTAAATTATTAACTCCCCACCATAAAATTTTTATCATTAAAAATTAAAACAAACATTCAACTTAAAGTTTCTACCTATCTCTCTTACCATTTCACAATTAACATATTAATGCTAATGCTGAATTTATCATCACAATTATTCTTTGTAAATCCTATAGATAAAACAAAATACTAAAAAATCACTATTAAAAAGTAAGTATAACACATCTTTCACTTAAAAAATTATCCAAACATTTTCATTCTGATCTTATGGTGATTCTCAAAAAAAGAATAACCTACCACCTCTTAATTTCAACTCAATCACTAAATATTTTACTAAATAGATTATAACACTAAAAGATATATAAAATTCAGCTAAATATATTCTAACATATACAAAAAATAAATGAAATAAAATTCATTTGAGTTTTAATATAATTTTATTTATTATAACCCAAATTCACTTTGAAATTAAAATATTTCATGAAGCTAAGTACATTTTAAAATACCAATAAAAATTGTTTACCAATTTATCCAAAGAAATGATTTTTTTTTCAAATATAATCACATTTATGAAATATTTTTTTAATAATATATATCATAGTACCATTTTATTTATTTTATAAATACTGAAACATTTTTCTAGTATTTTAAAAATAAATAAAATAAAACACTTTCATCTGTGTATAACTTTACAAAAAAGAAACATTAAATAGTAACTAAATAACCATAAGAGTTACTTTCATCAATTAAGTCAATTATATTAATGTATTTAGTTTAAAAATAATTATGTAACTAGTTAATTTTAATTAATTGAATCTATTTAAATACAAAAATCATAATAAATACTACACACATTCTCTATAGATAATTATCCCAATGATATATGTGAAAATGAAAAACCCATCTCCAATTTGAGATCTAAAAAATATGATGAGTATTATTCATTCCATATCAAATATATCTATTCTATAAATACTATTCATAAAAAAATTCCTATAATTAACTACTAGATATTCTAGGTAATATTGGTTTTTAATTTAGCAATGTTTTTTGGCCTGCATATAGAGTTCCTCCTTAGTCCAAACATCCTATTTATACCTATAAAAAAATTTCCCCACAACTAGAATCATTATTTATAACACATTTTAATAATTAATTTTGGATCACCTTTTACATCATAAATCACCTCAAGGTATTGGGAATAATTCTCAATTTTTGGTGGTTATCCCAAATACTAATGGAAAAATGGAAAAAGTCAAAAGTTATTAACCCTAAAAATGGTTCCCCAAAAATAATTTTTTTTATATGAATCAAGACATTAAGTCCAATAAAATAAATTCATATAAATTTATAGATAAAAATCCATAATTTTATAAAAAATAAACATTTACTTGTCCTTACTAGTGGAAAAATTACTAAAAAACCAAAAAATCACAGACATTAAAAATCCTTTATAAATCCTTATAGAAGAAAACATACCCCAACTCTAAAATCCCAATAAAATATCAAAAAATAAACTTTCATCGACCATTTATTTTCCTAAAAATATCAAATTCGTCACGTTGCTCAAGGGATATGTATAGGGTGTGAGTATATTAAACACTATAGAAAATAACCACCCAACCAAAATCACAGTAACATAAATTTATGTGTATATAAAAGTATTACAATAATATTTAAAAACAATAAAACATTAGATAAAATTTCAATTTCAATTATAAAAGAAAAAAATAACATTTAACATAGATGTTAGTTTCAAATGTTCTATCTAATGTCAATTTGAAAATTAACCTCACATATAACAATCCTTCTTAGAATCATGTTAGAAACAAATAATAATGATAAATATGAGGGAAAATATTCATCTATATATCCTTATAAAGGGACTAAATATCCCCAATTGAATAGAAAATAACCATTTTGACTTCTCATAATAAGGTAAAATAATAAATTCATATTACCAAAAAATATATTACCATTAATATAAATATATGATATATAAAATAATAAATATATTTATCATATCATAGTTTCAAATCCTTGAAATACTCACATTGGTAAATTTCTAATACATACACCATATACTTACCTTTATGAGGCCACATTAGTGCTATATATGAAATAAAATTAGAATATGATACAACCATTAACTAGAATGATAACATAATAATAGTTTATGATTTAATATATAATACGCAACCCATTTATACTAATAAATCATAAACACAACTATATAGAATAAAATTTATTCAGAATAAATTAAATTTTCATTTATATCCCATGTTATCCCTTTGTAGTAAAAATATAACTTTTTTCAAATATGTGTGAGAGGAGATTTATTGAATAATACACTGAATCCAATCCCAAAGGTTCATAAATAATAATATATACTAATTTAGTAGAATCATAGAAATAATAATATTAAAGTGAGATTTGGAGGTTATGATTGATGATCAAAAGCAAGGATAACTTGGGAGAGGAAGGTAAGAAAGATAAAATAGGGGAGGGGTTCTTTATGTGGTTATTGTTTAAAACCTAAGGACCAACTATTGGTTCCAAAAAAATTCAAGTGCTATTTTTTATAATGAAAATTATATGATATTAACTCTAATGAGATTATTTTAGTTCAATATGATGGATTCTCATGTTCCATAAAGAAGACATAAGTGGAACCTCCATGTGTCGAATGGATTCACACACCACAATGGATGAAGATCCTTAAAAAAACATTTCCCCATACTAAAAGGTGGTGTTGAGAACCTCATATTAAAAGTAGTCAATGGATTTTTTCCATTATCAATGAAAATGTTAGTAAAACCTTAAAACAAAATTTTGAGGGTATTTTTACATTTTTAGCCATATAATACTCCCAATCTACATAATACATATAACAAGAAACATAATTTACTTTGTAAGATTTGATTTGAAACATCATAAATCCAAAAATGACACCCAGGTCAAATGTTATGGCCATTTTAAGTTGGGATTATTTCTATCCTAAGTGAAATATGTAAAATATAATGATATTATATGACCATGAATTAAATACATGCATGTTACAAAATTTTTGGCTAAAGTGTCAGATTTTTTTGTAGGTGATAAATCTTTAAAAAGTTAAAATGATATTTTTAGTGAGAATATAGGACTCCTTTGTGCCCATGAAAGAATTAATTATCTTAGTAATGATTTTTTAAATGGTGGTCTTTTAATACTTTCAGTCTCTCATATGTCTATTCCATTATTTACAGCCCCAAATTGATGATTTTAGGTGGAATTTCCTAGAGTATTATATGGATGTTCCATATTATATGATCTAGAGGTGGGATTCATATATAACCATGAGTATTTAAGATTGATAAAAAATTAAAATTTAGTAGTTATGGTATTTGAAAAAATATATATTCGGTGATATGAATTTTATATACTTATAACACTCAGATATTTTTATGAAATATTTCTCTTTAAATAATTTTAATTCCTTAATATCTTGCATTGCATTCAACCTTGAGTTTAAAATAACCACGATACATTATTAGTATAAAATGGATGTTATCACATAGCTGTTAAATTACCCAGAATAAATATGAATAACTAATTTATGAAATAATAATGATGGTCTAATTAAATATGAATGTATTGGATAGTTCTTAGAAAATAATCACTCATTTTTTAGAAAAATATCTTTATTATTCAAAAATACATTTTATTTAAAAATTAATTTATTTTATAATTATCAATGAATATTAATTTTTGAAGTTCTATAAAATGTATTTGAAAAAATTAATTTCATAATGACAAAATTATCTTCAACTCATTTTTTCATATTTTAAAAACATTTATTTTCAAGGATTAGTGAAAATACCAACATTTCATTAAAAAAATATTTCTCTTAATGTATTTACAAGGTAAAATTATATTTTGGATTAATTTTCTATTTTATGTAGTTGATTTTAATTTAAAATAATGAAATTATGGGTTTTAAAATGATTTTATACAAGAATTTATTATATAAACATTTTATGTTTTAAAAAGACATTTTTTTAAAACCTATTTTCCATGGCATTTTACTGGTTTTATTTAAAATTAAATTCTACAACCTCTATGACTTGAATTTTTAAACATGTATTTTAAATTTGGATTCAAAAGGAAAAAAAATTAGTTAATAGGTTCCATTTATTTTTTGGCCAATATTAATTGTAACCTATGTAAATTTTGTTAGCATGGTAATAGATAAATTGAGTAATTTTGGTTTAAAATAAAATAATAAATAATAAATAATGACCCTAACACATGCAAAAGATTTATTGGATGAACATAATTTGACCATTGACACATATGGATCAAAAAAAGTTTTTTAATTCACACTTGTTCATGAAAATGACTTATATAATATTTAAATCAAAGAAAGTCACAAAATTTCACTTTCTTTACCTTAAATATCCTTTATGTATCTACATGGAGAAAAATAAATGATATGAATGAATATAAATATAACTTTATAATATAATAAACTTATTTTTTGAAGAAAAAAATTTGTCTTTTTGGGCCACTTAGATGAGATTATCATATTAATAATATTTTATTTAATGAAAATTTAAAGATGTCACATTCATGTTTTAAATACTACATCATTTTTATAATTATGTCACCTAAAATTTATATTTGACTCTAAATATTATTCGAAAATATATAAGATATATAATTTTACGGTATTTTATTTTTAATTTTCATTAAAAAATAAGTTTATTAAATAATTATATAACATTGATGTAGTAATTATTTTATTAATAGAAATATCAAATAAATGATCCTAAAAATATTTAAAAAAAATGTAATTTCAGATAATTAATGTAATAAAAGAATTTTATATATTACCTTTACCTCTTAGGGATATAATAAAATATTTCATTCAAAATTAAGTTGTTATCATGATATTTTTGAATGTATGAGTAATGAATAATGTCAAAATTGACAATAATGATATTTTAGCAAAAAAATATATTATTAAATTATTTAAAAAAAATAAAACAACTTTAAAAATAATATTTTTTTAATATGGTCTGAAATGTTACAAATTTTTCATTGATTATTTAATCTACCTCAAATAAGTAAAATTTACAACCTTTTAATTTTGAATATTTTGTTACCTTAGTTAAAATTAAAATAGGATATCTAGGGGTAAATCAAAATGATAAGGTTTTAAATAATACCAAAACTTGTCTAAAATATATTTTTTGATAATATTAAAACATTTTATCATCTTAAATTTGAATAAATGACCTTTTAGAGTTATATTTATTGAGATTGAATTTATTATAAATTAATATTTTGAAAAAAATACAAAAGTCCCCCACCCCTCGACTATAAAATGGAACTTCCTCCATCACTTCTTCATATAAAAATGAGCCTTCAAGATAAACCATACCCTAACCTTTTATCTTCTAAAATTTTGTAGACACATTATATAGGTTCTGTTCTTCTCAAAATACCAAGACTAGTGTTCCTAAGAGGATATCTAAAGGAAGTTCTTCAAAGAATAGGTAATTGTCTTTACTGATTCATTCAAGATAATTTCTTTTGATTCTTAATCTTCATGTGTTGTTTCCATTATAATTTAATAAATCCTATATGACCTATATTCTGATATGTTATTATGATTATAGAACAACCATATTTTATCTTTTTTCTATCCTACAAAAAAATCACCACGCATGCATATGTATGACTTACCATCTCCATGCTATGATGAAATCTATTTTTCATCACCACTTTATTTTTAGGGGTATAATGATGGAAATTAAATATATATATATATATATATGATAATTATAACATTATATTGATTCTATAAATTAATATATCATCCAATTTTTTACCATATCACCATTAAGAAAATGATATCGCCGCTCATGCATACGTATGACCTACCATCTCCACAATGTGATTTGATTAATTTTCCATGTTAATCATTCAAGATTGATTATATAAATTTATATAATTAATAAATATAATATATATTACCTTAATATCATTCTGGAAATTATGTAAGTATATCCTATGCTCATTAACTATAACTTATACAAAAAAATATGCATAGGAAAATGAAGTAGTTAATACCCGAAAGAAGGGTAAAAATGAAATATTATGAACAAACAGGTGATAAGATGATATAAGAAGATCATATATATGATATCAAAAATATTAATATGGTTCTGGAATAAGTTAATAAAATTATTTATAAAATTATATATGAGTTTTAGATACATATGAAGGAAATATGAGCTAAGGTGAGGGTTAATTTCACAATCTCATTATTATTTATGATTGTTTATGCATAAATATCTGATGGGTAATATTTATCTTCCATGAACATTTTTCTTAAAAAATAATAAATATTTTTACTATTTTTATACAATTGTTTATTGTTATTTTTACCAATGTGTGAATCTTTACTAAATATTTTTAAGGGAATCTTTTTTTCATTTTCATAACGAGGTACTTTGTGACTTTTCTAGAAAAAAGTATGAGAGGAATGTTTTTTTACATATAAGGAATGAACATATTTTTACTCTTTCATGATGCATTAATTAATTTAATATTAATTTATAATCTTACAAGTTCATTTTAAAAGAAAATGTTTTCTTTTAAAACTTCTTGAAATTTTAAGAAAAGAAAACATTTTCAAAGAATAAAGGATATTTTCCTCAAGAATTATTTTCAAGTGATATCTCAAAATTATTTTCCATGTATGATAACATTCTTTAATGTTACTTTGATTTATTGGGTATATCTTCAAGGGTACTATACCTATTCTTCCTATGGTTTATTTATGTTTATGATAGAATGAAATTTATGAAACCCATTTCTTTTACATGGGTTATGTTATGGTGGAATGATGTTTATAAAACCCATTTCTTTTTATTGGTTCTGATAGGAAGAATGGATTATGTTCTTATGGAACAAATATGTATGGTTTTCATTATTTGAATGGTGGGACCTATATCTTCATCAAATTTATGATGCAATGATTTATATCTCATTTGATAGGAAGGATTGGAATGAGTATTAAAATAAGTTCAATAATAAAATACTGGAATGAGGAGTGAAGTCAGTTCAGTGAGGGAATTTTCTCGATATAATGGTCTTGGTAGTGAGCTTTTAATAATATGAAATTGTATTTATATTCTTATGTGTATTCCATAATTTCAAATATTACATTATGATATCATGGAATATGTTCTTTTATGATTTATGAACTCTTATGTTTTATTCCATAACATGATATCATATACCGCACATAATTTTCAAAAGTTATTTTCATGTTCTTATGACCTTATACTTATGTTATCTATCTTGATTACCCTAACTGAGTATCTGAGCTCACCCTTTTCTTATGTTTCTTTTCCCTAAGATATGAAGAATGGTATTATTTATGATGTGTCAAAAATGGATCTAGATATACAGAAATAAATAGTAGATGATGTAGATGTTTTATAAATTAGTTTTTTTATGTTCCACAGTTTACAAAGACACTAAACCTACATGGTTCTGGCATGGTTTTTTTATTTTATGTAATGAATATTATTCTACTTATATGTAATAGTTGTGTATTGAAAGTATGGTCCATTATAGTTGGTATCAGAGAAAATTTTAGTTAACCTTTGTAAACTAGGATGATAAAACCATAGTAAAAACCCTAAGGATAAGTCTAAGTATATAATACAATCCAAGAGATTTGGTGACGATCACAAATAAACTATGATAATAATTTAGATGTTATGAATTTAAATGTTATTATTATTTCTCCTTGATACTGTGGTTTTCCCATTATGTTTAGTGTTTCTCACATAATTCCTTTTGGTTTTTGTCAATGGCCAGAACCCAAAGGAACCACATTAATAATGAATGCAATGGGAAATGAAACAATTTTCCTCTTGACCAACAGATTATTATGGGAGATGAAATAAAAAAAATTATATGATTATATGACTTTATCAAGATAAGAATCATGCAGAAATTCTAAATGGGAGAAGAAGGGAACAATATTCTATTGAGTACTTTATGAGGCAGCGTCCACCTTCTTTCAGTGGGTCTTCTAATGCAATAGTGGATGAACAATGGATCAATACAACTAAAAATATATTTTTAGTTCTTCAATGTTTATAATATGAGAAAGTAATTTTGGCAGTTTATCATTTAGATGGTGAAGCATATCAATGGTGGAATCTCATCAAGAACATGAGGCAACAAGATGAAATTGAATCCATGGAATCTGGTGAGTTTAAAAACTTATATTTAAATAAGTACTTTTATTTTATTCTTTGAATAAAGATGAATAATGAGGTTTATGATCTTATGAAAAATAATGATGAATTTTTTGGTACATAAAAAAGAAAACATTACGATACTTTAAAGGTACCCTTCTAGAAATATCATCCAACCTAAACATAGGGTTGATCGATTCTTAAGGGGCTTATAAAAAAATATCCAAAGGGAATCAACCATAAGGGACATCAGTAGCTATGAGTAAATCATTCCATGTGCTCTCAAGGTTTATATGGATATTGGAGTAACCTATCAATATTATTGGCTTGATAAGAAGAGAAAAATGGAACTCAAGGGAAAACATAAAAAAACATAGTTAAAAAAATTTGATCTTTCTATTATGCTCAATGTACGGAAATAAACATGGACGAAAATGTATTAAGGGTACTAATAAATGTTTTAAGTGTGGGAAATAATTTCATTATATAATTGACTATCAAAGTGATAAAAAAAGATAGATAGTGATTCAAGTTGAAAAAATTATACACAGAATGCACCTCCAACACATCAACGCTTCAAGTACAAGGAAAATGGGAATTATGCTAACCAATAACCTAATACAAGGGATTTCAATGATTATTGATGTAAAAAACCACTTAAGACCAAATATAATGGAAAATTTCAAGTGATCACTATTGGTGATGTGGATTATGATAATGAAGTGGTGAAAGGAACACATATCATCCACTCTAAAGTACATAAAGTTTAATTTAATTTTGGATCCACCCACTCTTTTATTTCTAAATAATTTTTTATGGGTATCTCTGTATTACCTCAACAATTATATACTAAGTTAGCTATTAAAAATCTTAATCGTACAATAGTATCATTATAAGTTTATAATTATTTTCCACTAAAAGTTTGTGGGAATATATTTCTTGAAATTCTTGTGATCCTTCCGTTAGATGAATTCTATGTGATTATTGGAATGGATAGACTTTATCAATATGGAGATCATATCAATTGATGATGAAGTGAAGTTAAATTTCAAAATCTCAATGAATCCATGATCATCAATTGATTTAAGTATGAATATGAACATCCAATGGAAATTAATTCTATATTTTGGGTCTTAATTCTTATAAATAAAGTTTAGTTATCTCTTATAGTTGGGGATAAACTCATTTTTAAGGACACACCTATTGTAATAGAGTTTGTTGAAGTCTTTTTTAAAAAAATTCCAAGTCTTCCACTGAATCATGAAGATTAGTTTCCAATAGAACTCATACTAGGTGCTATTCCTATTTCAAAGACTCCTTATAGAATGGACCCATTTGATTTTCATGAGTTGAAGAATAAAATCCAAGATAATATTGAAAAGTAATTTATACGCCATAGTGTGTGACCATAGGGTGAACCTGTTATGTTTGTTAAGAATAAATATGGATCAATTTGATTATATATTTATTATCAAAAATAGAAAAAGATCATTATCAAGAACAAATATCCTCTCTCCCGTATTGATGAATTATTTGACCAACTAAGCAGAGCCCAATACTTTTTCAAGATTGATCTCCATTTTAGATATCATCGATTAAGGGTCAAGAAGGAGGATATACCCATGATGAAATTACATACATGTTATGGATACTATCAATTATTAATGATGCCTTTTGGTCTTACTAATTACCCAAATATCTTAATGGATTTAATGACAGAATCTTTAGAGACTATCTTGATTAGTTTTTGGTAGTCTTTATAAATGATATTATTAAATTTCATTGAGAAAGGAAGAACATGAAGATCATTTGAGGTTTCTATTGAAGACCCTGGTAAAGGATAATCTAAATGAAAATTTTACCAGGTGTGAATATTTTCTTCATAAAGTTTCATTTTTGGGTTACATAATATCAAGAGAGGGAATATATGTGGGTCCATTAAAGATGGAAGTTATTGAATGATGGACTATTTTAACAATGATAACTGATAACCAAAGTTTCCTTGGTTTGGATGGATATTATCGATATTTTTTTGAGTGAATTATCATGATTATCTAATCCACTCACTTTGGAAAGGATTTTAGTTCCTATGGATGGAGGAATGTGAATAGAATTTTAAGGAATTGAAAAGAAGGATAGTTAGTGCAGTTTTTCTCACCGAACCCTATGGTGGAGAAAGGTTCATGATCTATGGTGATGAATCCAAGAAAGGAATGGGATGTTTCTCATGAAAAATGATATGGTTATAACTTATTCCACATGAAAATTGAAAATCCATGAGAAAAATTACAAACTCATGATTTGGAGTAAGTTATAGTAATATTCACATTAAAGATATCAAGGCATTATATTCATAGAGAAATGTTTGAAATATATACTGATCATAAAAGATTAAAGTATATTTTCACTCAAAAGTATGTGAATATGTGTCAAAGGATATGGTTTTATTTGATTAAATATTAAAACTGCTCAATAAATTACCACCATGAGAAAGTGAACAAGGTGGAAAATGCTTTGAGTCAAAAGGACCATGATATCCTATCTATGACGAGGATCACAAACGATCTAATATTTATGGACTCATAAAGTATGGATCTGTAAATTTTAATCTAAGGGGAGAAATAATATCTTTTTCAAATGAATGTTTATCCATCAATACAAGTGATTATTAAGGAGGTGCAAAAGGAAGATATAGAGCATCAAAAAATTGTGAGAAATGTTCCTAAGTTAAACATTGATTGTGATGGAATAATAAAGTTCAGGAACCATGTTTGTATCCCTTCCATACTAGAATTAAATAAGGATCTATTGGATAAGGCTTTTAGTTCACCATTATTTATTCATCTAAGAAGCACAAAGATGTATAGGTACTTAAAAGAGTATTTCTAATGTGATGGCATGAAGAGAGACATTTCAGAGTATTTTTCTCAGTGCTTGGCTTGTCAAAAAGTTAAGGCTAAGAGACAGAAGTCTAAGGGGATATTACAACCATTACTCATATGAGAATATAAATGGGATAACATCACCATGAAATTTTTCGTCGAAATTCCCCAAACATCTAAATTCCATAATGATATATGGGATATATATGATCACACTATGAATTCAGAAAAATTCATTCCTATTAGAGAAAAATTCTCTCTTTAATATCTTACCCGAATATATATTAAGGAAGTGGTGGTATTCCATGGAGTACCAATTTCCACTATATCTGACCAGGACCCAAGGTTTACCTCGAAGTTCTAGATAAATCTTCATCAAACTCTAGATATAGTGTTAATATTCATCACTACTTATCATCATTATATAGATAGTTATTATGAGATGACAATTAAAACTCTAGAAGGAATATTGAGAGCTTTCTCTATATATTTCAAAGGTGGTTGGGATCAACACCTACCTTTGGTATAATTTTCTTACATGAATATCTTTCACTATAGTATTCACATGGATCCTTAGGAAGACATTTATGGTAATAAGTGAGGAACTCAAACATGTTGGACTGATGTTGGGGAAAGAATTCTATTGGTACCTGATCTAGTTGATGAGATGGAAGAGAAGTCTTGATCTGTTGAACAATACATATGAGCAACTTAGAGTTGACAAAAAACATTATGCTAGCTATCCATGAAAAGACCTAGAGTTTTATGTTGGTGATAAAGTATTTCTATGAATATATCCCAAGAAGAGAGTGATAAGATTTATAAAGAAGGAAAATCCAATCCCTAAGTATATCAATCCTTTTTAAATTCATGATCGTGTTGGGAAGGTATCATATAGATTGATGCTTCCACCGAACCTCTCTCAAGTTAATGATGTATTCTATGTATCTCTCCTAAGAAAGAACATACCTGATCCTTCGCATGTACTAAACTCAGAATTCATACCAATAGAGAAATATATTTCTTATGAAGAACAACTAACATAGATTCTGGATCATATATAAAAAGTTCTATGAAACAAGACCACTCTCTTGGTTAATGTTTTATGATAGAACAACTGATTTAAGGAAGCTATATGAGAACCTGAGGATGTGATGAGGCATAGGTATCATCATCTGTTTGTATAAAAGTGATGAATTTTGAGGGGAAAATTAATTTTATGGGGGGTGTATAATGTAGCACCCCAATACTTTTATAAATTATTTACCTTTAAACAATTTTAATTCATTAATAGCTTGTGTTGCATGTGGGTGTGAGTTTAAAAAAACCGCGAGACATTGTTAGTATAAAGTGAAAATTATAATCCAACCATTAAATTGAGGAGAATAAATATGAATTAGTAATTTATCAAATGAAAATTTAGTTATAACTAAATATGAATTTATTAGTAAGTTCTTATAAAATAAACACTCAATGTTTAGTAAAATCAATTTATTCTTAAAAAATTTGTTTTCTTCAAAATGAATTCATTTTTTATTGAATATTAATTTTTAAAAGTTATAGAAAATTGATTTGAAAAAATCAATTTCATCATGTCAAAATTATCTTAAAATTTTATTATTATTTTCTAAAACATTTATTTTTTAAGAATAGTTAAAATACTTATTTTTATTGATAAATTTATTTTCTTTAAAAGTATTAATAATTTAAAATTATATTTTAGATTAATTTTAAATATTAATTATTCATTAAAATATAAAATAATAAAAATATTTTTTAAATTACTTGATAAAAGAATTTATTATAAAAAAAAATTTATGTTTTAAAAGGATATTTTTTTAAAAACTATTTTTCATAGAATTTTACCTGTTTTATTTTAAATTAAATACTAAAAATTTTGTGATTTGAATTCTGAAAAATGCATACCAAATTTAGATTCATATATTCCAAATTTAGGGAATATATTCCTTTTATTTTTTGGCTAATATGAATAGTAACCTAGGTAAATTTTGCTAGCATGGTAATGGGTAAATTTAGTAATTTTGGATAAAAATAAAATAATAAAAACAATAAAATGACCCTAAAAAGGCCTAAAAATTATTATATGAATATAATTAGAACCTAAACACATAATAATAGAAATAAATTTGTTTAATGGATACTTTTCCATGAAAATTACTAATATAATATTTAAATCAAAGAAAGTCACAAAATGTCACTTTCTTTGTCTTTAATATCCATTATGTGTCCACATGGGTGAAAAAGGCATGTTATGAATGAATATAAATATAAATTTGTAACATAATAAACTAATTTTCATGATAAAAAAATATTTTTATCTTTTTGGGACACTTAGATGAGATTATCATATTTATAATATTTTATTTAATAAACATTTAAAGAGGATATATTTAGGTTCTAAATAATATATCATTTTTAAAATAGGGTTAAATAAAAAGATATATTAGAGTATAAATATTATTATAAAATTTATATTCATCAATGTTTTTTATTTTTTATTTTTATTTAAAAGATAAATATATGAAATAATTATACAATGTTGATGTAGTAATTATTATATTAATTGAATTATTGAATAAATGTTACTAAAATATTAAAATAAACACAATTTGAGATAATTAATGTAAAAAATGAATTTTATATCGTACAATGACCTCTTAGGTATATAAAAAATATTTATTTATGTTAACTTGTTATCTTGATAGTTTTAAAAGTCTATGTGACAAATAATGTCAAAATTAACACTAATGGTATTTTATCAAAATAATGTTTTATTAAATTCTTCAAAAATAATAATACAACATTAAAAATAAAAAATATATTATATTTTATAAATTTTTATAAATTTTTCATTTATTTTTTAATTGACATCACATAAGTAAAATTCATAACCTTTTAATATTTAAATTTTTTTACCTTAGTTAAAACTAAAATAGGTTAACTAAGGGTTAATCAAAATTATAGGGCTTAAAATAATACCATAAATTTTCTAAAATATATTGGTTGATGAAGTTACAATTGTATCTCATATTATATTTTAATACACTCCCTTTTTGAGGTATTTTTATTGATATTGAATTTATTATAAATTAATATTTTGAGAAAATTCCAAAAGTGCCCCACACCTCAATTATAAAAGGGCACCTCCTCCCTCACTTCCTCATATCACATTGAGCATTAATTATCAACCATATTCTACCATTTTCTCTTCTAAAATTCTCTATACACATTATAGAGTTTATTTTATTCTCAAAACTCCAACCCTAGTGTTCTTAATAGGATATTTAAAGGTAGTTTTCCAAAGAAGAGGTAATCGTCTTTACCGATTCTTTCAAGATCATTTCATCTTCTACTTTTTATTCATGTTTTGTTTACATTATAAAGTAATAAATGCAATATTAAATAGATTATGATATTTTTTATGATTATGGAATAACCATATTTCATATTTATCCATGATCCCAAAAAATCATTGCGCGTGCGTATGTACGACTTACCTTCTCTATGTCATGGTGTAATCTATTTTTCATCACCACTTTATTTGGATAGGTATAATGATAGAAATAATTTATATATATGATAATTATAAAATTATATTTATTATTTAAATTAATATACCATCCACTTCCTTACTATTTCACCATTAAGTAAATGGTATTGTCGCTCATGCGTACGTACGACCTTCCGTCTCCACGACGTGATGCAATTCATTTTCCATATTCATCATTTAAAAATGATTATATAAATATATATAATTAATAAATATGATATATATTAAATTAATATAATTATTTAAATGATGTAACTATATCATATGTAGATGAACTAAAACTTATACGACAAAACATGCATAGGAAAATGAAGCAGTTAACACCTAAAAGATGGGTAATAATGAAATATTTTTAACAACTGGTGATAAGATGATATAATAATATAATATATGATATTATAAATATGAATATGTTTCTATAATAAGTTAATAACATTATTTAAACCATTATATAATATTTTCATATACATACCAAGGAAATCAGACATAAGGTAAGGGGTAATTTCACAATCTCATTATTATTCAGGATTGTTTATACATAAGTATATGGTGGGGAATATTTATATTCCATGACCATATTTATTTAAAAAATACAATTTTTTTACTATTATTCTATATTTTTTTAAAGTTATTTTTACCCATGTGTGAATTTTTACTAAAAGGTTTGAAAAATAATAATTTTTCATTTTCATAATGAGGTACTTTGGGACCTTTCTGGAAAAAGTACAAGAGGAATTTTTTTAAATTTTACATAATGAATGGATTTTTATGCTTTCATGATGCCTTAATTCCTTGAATCTTTTATTACTATCTTATAAGGTAATTTTTCATGAAATTTTTTTCTTTTAAAATTGCAAGAAATTTTAAGAAATTAGAACGTTTTCAAACTAGAAAGGATATTTTTCTGAAGAATTATTTTCAAGTGACATATTAGAATTATTTTCCATCTATGATAACCATATTTAATGTTACTTACGCTTTACTGGGGGTATTTTTTAAGGATACTATCCATATTCTTCCTATGTTTGATTTATGGTTATAATGGAGGGATATTTTTTAAACCCATTTATTTTACATGGGTTATGTTATGATGGAATGATGTTTATAAAACCCATTTATTTTCATGGGTTATGATATGATGAATGAATTTTGTTCTTTTGGAAAAAATATTTATGGTTTTCATTATGTGATATGTGGGACCTATATCTTCCTCCAATGTAGTTGGTAAAGATTTATATCTCATGAGATAGATAGGACTAAAATAGGTGGTAAACATGGTTAAGTAATACAGGGTTGAAAGAGGGAATAAAATCGGTTCAGTAAGGGACTTTATTCATTATGATGGTCTTGGAAGTAAGCCTTAACTGATATAAAAATTATTTACTATGATTATTTGTATGCCAAAATTTCATGTATTACATTATAATCTCATTGAATATGCTCTTTTATTATTTATTAACTCTTATATTTTATTCCACAACATGATATCATATGCATGATATAATTTTGAAAAGTTATTTTCATGTTCTTATGTCCTTATTCTTATGTTATCTACCTTGATTACCCTTTCTGAGAATCTATTCTCACCCCTTTATTATGTTTCTTTTTTTCCATGATATAAAGAAAGGAATTAAGTATGATTTTTTAAAAATGGTTCTTCTTATGAAGAAATAAATTGGATTCGATGTAAATGTTTTATGAATCAGTTTTTTATGTATCCCAGCTTCCAAAGACGCTAAGACTGTATGGTTATGAAGGGGGTTCGTTAAGTTATTTAATGAATATTAATATATTTATATGTATCATCAATTTATGAAAAGTATGGGCCTTTATAATACTTATAGATTTTCATAGGCCAAAACATTGATAAAATGCATTATTTATGGTAAAATCCTTTGTTATATAGCCTTTGAGGAAAAATTCTCATAGGTATACTCGATATCCATGTTTGAAGAGGTTTGAGACCCCATGTGTAAACATTTCATGACCATGTATCCTCAATATAAATATTTAGCAGTATCATAGCACCCAGACCCAATTTTCTACTTAAAATGGTGCTCCAAGCTAGTTGGCCACTGGGACGTAGGTGCACCTCCCCATATGCTAAAGGAATCAGATTAGCAGTGAGGGTTTGAGAGGTGATAATGGGGAGACTATACCATCATATGGTGATTAGAATAGTAATGGTCCATATGTATATAGCATATTTGAATAGGACCATAACACAACAAAATCAAAAAAATGAAACTCAAAGGATGCGTAAATAATAACAACAAATAATCATTAATAATCCCAAAGGTTGAATACCATTTGTAGACAATAGAAAACATTTATGTTAATATAACAAATAAATAAAAATCAAGGTCACCCATGGATGACCATATCAATACATATAAAATTAGAATACATAAGGAAAAAAGGTAACTCTATTTGATGCAAAAGATCTACCACGATTCACTACCAACCATCTCATTCTAAATAGTACAACCTGATTACAAAGTTCTAACTCTCGATCTTGATTTGTTACCTGATAGTAGAGACTTAAAATCTAGACACATCCCAAAGGGGCCATGTAGGGTGTAAGTTTTAACTTATTAGGAAAAAAACAACTTTTTATTATCTTACATCCATTATTATAGTCATGTATTATAAATATAAATTAAATGGTAAATAACACATGTTTAAATGAATGACCCACTAAACATGTTCTCAACTTTCACAAGTGAGCATTCTACATACTCATCCATCATCGGTATAAGTCTAAACAAGTGACCCCAATTATATATATGGAATATAGTAAATGTATTCATGTATATAATTATAGTGGCGAGGACCCATGGATTAATGACCAAGGCATCCCTTGATGAAAGAGAACTCCATGTGAACCCTCAAGATCCACCTATAAAATGTCACCCAACACATCATTCCATCCTGTAAATTTATGTTGTACAAATTAAATTCCCAAAAGATTAGTATATGGTCCTTCATACCCCCCGCTCAGAAGTCCCCATATATAGAACATCCAAATGAACAATGATATCTTTCCACTGATAAATAATCAGTGTTTCCTCAACAACTGACATCCCAAGGAATGATGATATCTACCCTCCCAAAATCCAGGCCCATAAACTCAAGCATAATAGAAACCCTTAGCCCCCAACCGATGGTATCAACACCAAAAAATGATAGTCCATGACCATCCACATGGATTTCTACAATGAGAACCCCCAACATATCTAGTAGTCAATACCATCCCCTAAACCACATAGTCTAAAATTTAGATACCATATTTTTTCATTGTAATACTTTAAAAAAATATATATATTTCTAGATTCAGGAACTGAGACAACATGCAATTATGAGTTCTAATGTACCTAAAATTTATTTTATGAAAATATTAAATACATTTTATATTTCTTGCACTCATTTTATTAAATAAAATGGGATAACTCTTTAATGGAATCCCATGGTAAAAATATGGTATCGTAGTTGAGTCTATAACATGATGATTACCCTAGGTGTAACCTAATATAGTTCAGTGCAGGGAGTTAGGTTATCTTTCATGTTAGTTGTATGTTCAATAGATAAATTAGTTAATTAAGTTAATAAATTTATTTATTGGACCTAAAATGTATATAAGAATACTTCCATGGTGAATCTACTAGGGTCATCCACATAAACCCGAGAAGGATTCTAGAGCTTCTCCTTTCTCATTATATTAGAGGATCATATCTGATGATGATGAATCTCTAGATCAAATCATATTAGAACGTAGAAAATGAAATGACTTCCTCCGATCATTGGTGGGAATGTTCTTCGATAATAAATGATCCAATATTCATGTAGGACTCATCAATTTGTGGTTTACAACCTTTTTTATTAAATTAATCGATCATATCAATATCCTCCTATTATCTATGCCAGTTGTGGCCATTGTATGTTCCTATGCTCCAATTCAATTTATCATTTCAATTATTTTCTAACCCCATATATCCTCATTCTTTATCATTGTTCATGAAAACTTTTAAATGATCAATTAAACATTTTTTATGATGCCTTTATCCCCCATTGCTTCATTTTCTTCACCAGATAGACCCTGCGGTCCCGGTTTGATGTTGATGGGTGGTACTGATCCTGATCGAACCCCCAGAATCAAGATGAAATTATGTGCAAGGAACGAATCAATGAATTAGGAAAAAATATGGGGTTTTTTAGATGTGGGTTATTTTTTGACATTCATAGATCAAATCATCAACCCCTAAGGAGCCTGGGGAATGTGTATCATACAATGGAACCCCCATGGTTCAACAGAATCGATTTCTATCCACCGAATGGCTAGAAATGATTAATCAGGTCTGGATCCACTAATCTTGGGTGGAAACTAGGTCGAAATCGATGGAGAAGCCTAAATATGATGTGTGGAGAGAGAATATGAGAAACTTTGAAAATCATAACAACACGCTGTGTACAGTGATGAACATATGGCATGTAGCCCCTTGGATGCAATGGCTAGGGTTTTGGAAATCTATAAGGATGGCACACTGTGTAGACTCCCTACATGTCATGTACCCCCTTCCCCATGTATATGATCTGTGTAAACACCATGTTCCTGAGTACATGTACATGACTAGAGAACATGGGTGGAACCCTATGTGGAGATTTACATTGTGTACTAAAGTATACAGACATAGCTTGGATACAAAGACACAGCCATATCACACGTGTGGGACCCCAAGTTGCTTGGGAACACCATGTAAATCCTCTAAACACTATTTATCCCAAAACGATTGATGTTTTGTGTACCTATAGGTACATGACCATGTGATGGAGTGGGACCACACACTGTGTGGGTCCCCTCACATGCCATGTACCCCTTGGATCCCTTTGAGGAAACATCAATCTTCTGTAACTCCTTCGTTTGAACTCAAATTTTGTCCTAAAAGTAGCATATCCTGAGTGTTTTTCTTCATATAACATGATGGTGACCTCCTTTGTATCTTTCAGGATATGATGTGAAATTTTCTAGGCATGATGCTTTTTTAGACGATGCCCAATGATGACAGAGATCAGGAAAAGGATCACCAGAGATATAGAGTGAAATACCATGTTAGCTTGGGAATAGATTATGTACTTACTAAGTGGAACCCACTATAATATAGGTCACAAGTCCTCACTAAAAAGAGTGAAACCCCCTATCACACCAAGACGTCAGTCCCTAACCTATAGACTGGAACCCCCCCCCCCCCATCAAGTTGAGTGTGGGTCCTCTACCCACTAAATGGACCCCCCCCCCCCCATCATTATAGGGTGTGGGTCCTCATAACACTAGAGTAAACCCCCCCCCCCCCATCATCATGGGTGTGGGTCCTCTAAAAATACTTACAGATTAGAACCCCCATCAGTATTCACATAAGTCCTTTATGGATACTTAAAGAGTGAAACCCCCCTTAGCATGGGCATGAGTCCTCTACTGATACTTATAGAGTGGAACCCCCCATCATCTTAGGAACAATTACTATAAGGATACTTAAAAAATGGAACCCCCCATATGAATTAGGGTGTGAGTCCGATACTTAGAGTTTGTACCCCTTCGGTTGTGCGGCATAATGAAGAGGTATGGTCCTTCACACAGTTACTTCTAGGAATATGTTTGACATGATGGGAATTGTTGTTAGGATTTTGGAACTATTGGTGACTCTTTTTTCTGGGATGAGATGTGAGCATGTCTCTCTCTTGTTTGGGATTCTTTTACTGAGTATATATATATATATACACACATCTATATACATATCTTTGTATTTTTTTACTCTTCTTTCATGGTTTGTGAAGATGCATGGGGTATTCCAGATTCTTTACATGTTTAGTTTCTCATGGTTAGATGAGTCTACAATCCTTATATAGGTTTAAATGACACAAATTGTAGTTCATCTACACATTATGTTGAGATCATTGTGTTTGGACATGGTTACTTTTTCTCTTGGGTGGTGTTGAACTATTCTCTTTTACTTATTTTGGTATCCTGTTTACTATCTAATGTCTCTCTATTCCTGTTTTATTTCTTACTTCTCACCCCTTTATCTTTTATAGAATTATATTGGGTGTGTATATACTCACCCATGCATGGGATTTTCCCGTATGTGTTGTGTATTATGAAAATTAAGGAAAGGTTAGTGGTAACATCAGAGGAACGTAGAGATACATGGTACTTCAGACCTCGTACTATAGTCACATCTTGGTGATTAAATGTTGGGATCTTTCATCATTTTACTTTTTAATTTTTTTCAAGTTGGTACATATTTTTGGTTGGGAGTTTATTTTTCACCGTTACTTTTTAGTTTATATTATATTACTCCTATACTGTCCAAAGGTTTTACATGGATGGTTGTTCCCCTGGGGGTTTTCATATTTTATTATTACTAATATTCACTTATTTTTTAAGATTCATGTGTGTGCGTATACGTACTTAGAAAAAGGCCTCCCCATGTTAGTTATGCCTTCGATGCTAGTCACCAACACCTAGACTATGGAGATGGTCTTGGGGTAGTTGTGGCTAGAGCCCCATCTTAGGTCGGGTCGGGATAGATTGTTATCAAAGGAGTTCATTACATGAGATGTTGTTTGTATTAGTCCCCTTACAAGGATTTTATTGGGGTTAGTGAAACAACATCAGATTGTTTTGAGTGCGGATATTAGGCTTGGGAATCTAGTGATGGTGTGGGAAGACGATGTATCTATTCACCAGACATTGAATACCTGCTTGTTGACTCATCATACCAAGACATTGGTTAAAAGGATCAATGGTACATGAAACATATAACATTGATTATTTGATTTTCCTTATTGAGTTAGATCCAAATTTTTTTATATGTATATATATATATATATATGCTCATCTATCCATGGTACATCTTTATTATATTTCAAGATGACACTATGATGACATCCATCCAGGATACCAATTCCGGATTTTTATGATGATACGATGAGTGATGTGGCATCAATTCAAGGTCCATCCAAATATATTATTCCTATAAGTAGGTAGGTAGTAGCACCTCCACCTACTGAGCAGTAGATTATCCCATTAGAGAATAATTAGGATGTACACAGGCTCAATGTACTCTATGAGTTCCAATGATAGAGGCCGCTGAGGGTCCATGGAAAACTAGATCCTTAGGAAAAATAAGATTGGATAGAGTTGGTGCTTTGTGTCTTCAGGAAAATCTGAACACTGATAGATCTTATGGTTTCACTATGAGTTATTCATTTCCATGAAGCAACTAGCTTCTGGTGGATTCTCGTTACCCAGATACACAATGATTTGACACTCTCATGGAATAAATTCCAAAAAATGTTCCATGAAGAGTACTACCCCTCTTTCTTGTGCTCGGTTCATATTTAAGAGATTATGGAGGTAAATAAGGGAGGTTGATAGTGGATGAGTATGAAATAAAGTTTACAGACCTTACCTGATACTCCCTTGACATGATCTGGGATGGATACTTTTGAGCATAGAAGTTTGAGAAGAGACCCTACAAAGAGATTCATGCCATATTAGTGCCCTTGTGAATCCCCACCCATTCTGGGGTGTTGGAATGGGCACTGGTGATAGAGAGATTCTCATAGGAGGGATGCTAGGCATCTAGAGGTGGAAGTGGAAGTCACAGGTCAGACTCATCTAAAACAGCTAGAACACACCAGATGACATGATCTCAATGCTGGATACCTCCATATGATCATATTCAGGAATATGGTTAGTGGAAACACATAGGATCTGGGAAGCCCAAATAGGGGTAGTGATATGCTTATGATGAGTGTAGTCACATGGTGTGTGATTTCTTGATCCAACATGATGAGGTGTGCATGGAGACAGGTGATAGACCTCCATGACAAAGGCAACACTATGATTAGGGATCTCCCATGTGAGGGTAGAGTGGTCCCTAGGGAGGCAGAACTAGAAGAGGAGTAGGAGGAGCTATGGGTGGTGGACGATGCATTGATATCCTTCAACCACCATCACTACACTAATGGAAATTCGGGCTATATCCATGGTTTAAAACCGTGGATATAGGTCCTCAAACCGTGGCTATAGGTAATAGCCTCGGTTTGAGAAACTACGGCTAAGTTTGGCATGGCTATAGGCCTATACCTATATCCACGGTTTAGAACCATGGCTATAGGTCAAGAGCCAAGGTTCAAACTATGGCTATAGGTATACAACCACATTTTAGAACTGTGGCTATACTGGAGGAGGGACACAATTTATTTCCACAGTTAGAAACCGTGGCATTAGACTTATAGCCATGGTAAAAAAAATGTGGTAATATATCTATATCCATGGTTAGAAACTGTGGCTATAGGATCTGAAAAAACCATAAAAAAAATATCCCCCACCCCCTGCACAGCCCCCCTACAGTAGCCCACCCCCCAGCATCCCCCTCCCTCTTGGACACCCCCACCCTACATAACCCCCCCCCCTCCTCCCCTGGATAGCCTCCTCCCCCTGAAAAGCCCCCCTGGACATCCCCCCTACAAATCCCCCCTCCTAGACAGACCCTAGACACCCCCCCCCCCAGACAGTCCCTGGACACCCCCCCCCCCCCAGACAGACCCTAGACACCTCCCCCCAGACCCCAGACACCCCCCAGACAGACCCTAGACACCCCCCAGACCCTGGATAGATCCCCCTGGACATCCCAGACCTCCACTCCCATAGACATCCACCCCACCCCCACCCCCACCCTCTTGGACAGACCCTCGAACCCCCCCCCCCCAAACATGGACACCCCCCAGACCCCCCCCCCCCCCCCACTCCCCTGGACAGACCCTCCCTCCCACCCTCCTAGACAAACCCTGGAACCCCCCCCCCCAGAACCTGGACACCCCCTAGACCCTGAACAGATCCCCCTGGATACCCCCCAGAACCTGGACACCCCACCCCTTGCACCCCCTACCAGTTACCCCCCTCCCCCTGCCAGTCCCCCCTACCAGTCCCCTCCCCCCTGATAATTTCCCCCTCCCCCTGCCAGTTCCCCCCTCCCCCTACCAGTCCTCCCCCCAAACCTGGACACCCCCCCCAAACCCCCCCCCCCCCCCCAGATAGACCCTGGACAGACCCCCTAATATAGACCCCCCCAGACCCTGGACACCCCCTGGACAGACCATGGAACCCCCCCTCATAACCTGGACACCCCCCCCCAAACCCTGGATAGATCCTCCTAGACACGCCCCCAGAACCTGGACACCCCACCCCTTTCACCCCCCCCCCCCCCCCGCCAGTTACCCCCCTCTCCCATGCCAGTCCCCCTATTAGTCCCCTCCCTTACAGTCCCCCCTGCCAATCCCTCTGTTAGTTTCCCCCCCTCCCCCTACCAGTTCCCCCCTCCCCCTACCAGTCCCCCCCCCCCACCCTGCCCATTTCCCCTCTCCCCTACCCCTTCCAGCCCCCACTTGCACCCCCTAGCCCCTACCAATCCCCTCAAAATTAATTACATAGGAAATCTACTTAAATAATAAGAATTAAACAAATCCAAATATAAAAAAACACATAACAACACTTATATGAGTCTCCCTATAAGACAAAATATCAAAGAAGTTTGGAACCAGTTCAAAAGTACCTCAAAACAAGGTAGAACATAGTAGTTCTCATCCCCTATACCCACACTTCTCACCCCCTCCCTGCCCCCTACTAGACCCCCTGGACAGTAGCCCCAGCCCCCCTGGACAGCAGCCCCCCTACTGGACCCCCCTAGACAGCATCCCCCCCGGACCCCTACCAGTCCCCTCCAAATTAAATTATACATTAAAGCTACTTACATAATAATAATTAAACAAATCCAAATATAAAAAAACACATAATTTCACTTACATGAGTCTTCCTATAAGACAAACTATCAAAGAAGTCAGAAACCAGATCAAAAGTACCTACAAAACAAGGTAGAACATAATAGTGCTCATACCCTGCACCCACACTTCTCCCCCCCCCCTCCATTCTCCCCTATTGGACCCCCTGGACAGTAGCCCCAGCCCCCCTAGACAGCAGCCCCTCCCCCAGTTGGACCCCCTGGACAGCATCCCCCCTACCCCCCTGCCACTCCCCTCCAAATTAAATTATACACGGAAGATACTTACATAATAATAATTAAACAAATCAAAATATAAAAAAACACATAAATTCACTTACATGAGTCTCCCTATAAGACAAAATAACAAAGAAGTCTGGAACCAGCTCAAAAGTACCTACAAAACAAGGTAGAACATAGTAGTGCTCATCCTCTGTACCCACACTTCCCCCCCCCCCTCCCTGCCCTCCTACTAGACCCCCCAAGATAGCATCCCCCCCCCGGACATCACCCCCTGCTAGACAGCATCCCCCCTACTAAATAGTATCCCCCCCTGCTGGACCCCCCTGGACAGTATCCCTAGCCCCCTGGACAGCACCCCCCCCCCCCCCCGGGATAGCCCCCCCTGCTGGACCCCCTGGACAGCAGCCCCCCCCCCTACTAGACCCCCTGGATAGCAGCCCCTCTACTGGACCCCCATGGACAGCCCCCCTACTAGACAGTAACCCCCCCTCCCCTACACATCCCTTGAACATATCCTAAGGGATCCTTAGTTAAGCAGATTGACCAAGCAGGTGAGCTTCAAGATTTTCCCTTAGATGTACCTACCAAATCATAACCTGTAGAGGATACATTACCTAGTGTTGAGAGATTTTTTTCCCCAGTGCCTTCATATTTTTTATCCATAGTATATTTATAATATTTCAGAGAAATATTTCTTTTAGATTTCAGTGGAATTTTGAGTTATCGGGAACCTCCAATTGTTACATCTACATCTAGTGGTCCACCTCCCTCATCTTTAGTTGATGCTGATTTGATCTAGTCTATAGTCAAATAGTATCTCCATGTTGTTATAAGTGATGTGCATTCATCTCATCAGGATTAATTGAGGCATATTCTGTAGAATGGGTTTTCAAGGAATAGGTTGACCAGTTGAAAGTGATGACAACTGTACTCAAGCTATTCATGGAGGAGAAGATTTCTTTAGTAGTATGGAGATATGAGGAAATATTATTATAGACTTTTTGACCAGTTGCAGGCCACAAGAATTTGTCCCAACCGGATCGGGCTACACCAATCCAACAATCTCCCTTGTTGCATCCCTTAATGAGAAGGAGGTTAAAAGTGCCCTTTTTTCTCTAAATCTTGAGAGTGTGGCTGGTCCTGATGGGTTCACAAATTAATTTTGTATGTTCTACTAGGAAATAGTTCATGATGAGCTCCTTAACGCTATGAGGTAGTTCTATAACCATGCCTCAATTCCCTATGGAATCAACTCCAATTTTATTGCCCTGATCCCAAAGAAGGAAAAATGATGTAGATGTAAAGGATTTCGTACCTATTGCTATTGGGAATACCTTTCCAAAAATCAAGAGAAAAATTATTGTTATGAGGTTACATCTCATTGCTCGTGGGTTTATCTATTCAAATCAGCCCCCCAGACAGCCCTTGGACACCCCCCTGGACAGCCCCCCTAGACACCCCACCTTCACCCTGCCCCTACCCTACAGACCCCCCCCCCCCCGGACAGCCCTTGGACACCCCCCCTGGACATCCCCTCCTAGACACCCCACCTGTACCCTCCCCCCTACCCTGCAGACCCCTCGGCACCCCCACCCCCAGATAGCCCTTGGACACCCCACCTGTACCCTGCCCTACAGACCCCCCCCCCCAGACATCCCTTAAACACCCCCTGGATAGCCCCTCCTAAACACCCCACCCGCACCCTCCCCCCTTCCCTAAGAACCCTCCCAATACCCCCCCCCCCCCCCCCCCCGCCCGGACAGCCCTTGGACACCCTACCTAGACATCCCCTCTTAGAAAATTATATAACCATCAATACCTTCACTTCATTATGAAAGAATTCTAAATGAACAATGTCTTGAAACTTTTCCAAGAATATTCTTTGTCTATATTAGTCTGAATAACAGACTTCCACCACTTATAACTCGAACCCTCTAGTAGTATGGTTACAAAAATAACCTTAAGAGACTCATAAATCTAAAGCTGGATAAAAATATCCTTAACCTTTAGTACCAAAACCAATTCATCCTAAGAATCTTGTTACCCATGAATTATTGTGGGGCTACCATCTTGATTCCGGGGTTCCTAGGTGTGCATTCAAGATCGATTTATTCAAGGATTTTGATTCGGTCAGGTGGGACTTCTTATGGGATGCTTTGGATCTTCTTGCATTTCCATCTAGGTGCTTGTCTTGGGTTAAAAGATGTGTCTTTACCCCAATGTTCTTGGTGAACATTAATGGCAGTTTACATGGCTACTTTTCGGGGGAAAGAGGGCTCAGCCAAGGGGATCCGCTTTCACCTTTTCTTTTTGTGATTTGCATGGAGTTTTTCTCATGCATCCTGGAATGCAGAAGGTTGGGGCAGGTGCGGTGGCTGGTGCAGGCTGGAGTGGCTGGTGCGGGCGAAAAGTTAGGTGGTAGGGGGATGGCAGAGGGTTGGTGCAGGCTAGAATATGTGGTAGGGGGATGGTGTGGGCTGGATTGCAGGTGGTTGGGGACTATTGGTCATGTGGAAGGGTCTGGTGCGGGCTGGGATGTAGGAGGTCAGGGGCTGGTGAGGGATAGAACTGGTGGCTGGGGCTATTTTGCAGGTGGTAGAGGGCTGTCATGAGTGTTTTTCAGGAGTCTGGGGGTGGTGGTTGGTGTGGTGGTTGGTGCGGGCTAGATTGCAGGTGGTTGGGGGATGGTGTGGGATCGAATGCTGGTGGAAGGGGGTTGGTTGTAGGTTTTGGGGGGATGGTGCAGGCTGATTCGAAGGTGGAAGGGGGTGTAGTTGCGGGCTGGAATACTGGTGGTAGTGGGCTGAAATAAAGGTGTAAGGGGGATGGTGTGGGCTGGAGGTGGCTGGAGCAGGTCCAAATCACGGAATTACCATGGCGTGACCGCGGCGTGTTGGCCCAGTCTAGTGACATCCGCGGGGAAGAATCTTCTGGTCAGGAGTGAAGGGAGCGGTAGGAGGCGAGGCAACATTCTGTTCATCGTCCCACTAGCAGAAATTGTGATTAGTCAGTCTCAACATTGATCACAAGACTCATGGAATACTATCACTGTGAACTGCCATGGGGTGTTGTCCTCGAGCAGGGCCAAATCGCGACATAATTGTGGCGTGACTGCAGCGTGGCCGCGGCATGTTAGCCCGATCCAGCGACATCCACGGGGCATCATCTTCTGTCCAAGAGTGAAGGGAGCGGGAGGAGGCGGGGAAACATTCCGATCATCGCCCCACTGGAAGAAATTGTGATTAATCAGTCTCAACATTGATCACAAGACTCATGGAATACTATCACTACAAACCACCGTGGGGTGTCATCCTGAAGTAGGGCTAAATCACGGCGTGACCGCGGTGTGACCACGGCGTGACCACCGCATGACCGCGGCGTGACCGCGGCGTGACCACGGCGTGTTGGCCTGATCCAGCAACATCCATGGGGCAGCATCTTATGGCCAGGATCGAAGGGAGCGGGAGGAGGTGGGGAAACATTCCGAACATCACCCAACTGGCAGAAATTGCAATTAGTCAGTCTCAACATTGATTACAAGACTCATGGAATACTATCACTGTGAACTGCTGCGGGGTGTTGTCCTGGAGTAGGGCCAAATCACGGCATGACCGCGACGTGATCGCGGCGTGACCATGGTGTTACCGCAGCGTGACAGCGGCGTGTTGGTCCATTCCAACGACATCCGCGGGGCAGTATCTTTCGGGCAGGAGTGAAGGGAGTGGGAGGCAGCAAGGCAACATTTCGGTCATCACTCCACCGGCAGAAATTGTGATTAGTCTATCTCAACATTGATCATAAGACCCATGTAATACTATCACTGCGAACCATCACGGGGTGTTGTCCTGGAGCAGGGCCAAATCATGGTATTACCGCGGCCTGACCACGGCCTGACCACGGCGTGACCGCGGCGTGACCACGGCGTGACAACGGAGTGACTGCAGTATGACCGTGGAGTGTTGGTCCGATCCAGCAACATTCGTGGGGCAGCATCTTCCAACCAGGAGTGAAGGGAGTGGGAGGAGGCGGGGCAACATTCCCACCATCTCCCCGCTAGCAGATGATAGAACAGATCAACTATTTAATATGTTATAACAAGGGATCGCCAGAGAAGTTTGTAGCGAGCGGTACAATGACGCAATGTCTAAAGGGAAAAAAACGACGGAAAATAATCATACACCCTAAAAAAACCATTTACAAATTCATTCACTTTTCCTAAACATGGAAATTTTGTTTATAATATTCAAAGCATGAAAAGGAAAGTGTCATGGTCAAGGCATATTCCTACTCGGGCAATGTCATTTGAGTTAAACGATTATGACAAGCCAATTTATATTATTCAAAGAAAACAAAAAAACTGACTAGCCACAAAACAAACACTAACAAGAGGCATATGAAAGACTCAAACCAAATCTAAACATGATACAAATAACTATCACTACTCTTTCATTTATAAGAATGAGTACCTATGTTGGAGGGGTTTTATTATAAAATCATGGAATTTCTTTATCACACAAGTCATTTAATTATATTTAACATCTATTCTAAAACTCATTCAGCACAAATCAAATGCAATAATTTACGCAACTAGATCAACATAACTATCACTGTGAGTTTTTGCAGACAGCGCACCTCCATTGGAGGGGTTTTATTATAAAAACATGACTTTATTTATCAAATGGAACAATTATATTAAAGAACACTTATTCAAGATATGCAATTCAATATAACTACGCAGAATTAAGAAAGAAGTTAAATTCAATTTAAAGCATTCTTGAATTAAAGAGGCTAAAAGAGGGATCCTACCTCAAGGTGGAACCAAACCGTCCACTTCGGCTCTTGGAGCTTTCTAACTAAAAGTTACTTCTCCTCCACTGGGTATATACACCTTCACACACATGCAAGGACACCTATCCCATATGCGCACACCCGCATGGCCATGAGCATGTGCAAGGGGATCCTTGCACATATGATTATATGCATATACCAGTCTCCACTCACTTGTGTATGAATTTATATATACATACATGGGTACAAATAGCCCCATACGTGTATAATCACTGCCATGGTTGACTATACATGTAACGGAGGAACCCACATACATATACTTTCTTACCTATGCACACACAGGCGAGTCGCCGTTAACTTGGCTACTAGAAACCAATGAGCAGGGATCAACGCACTACACAAAGGATATTATGAACATTAAAACACATAAAGGATGCAACATAACCAATGAAAAACCAACCAAGGGCATTAATGCCTTACCTTGATTGGGAGAACCAAATCCACCCGAACCAACATGAAATGATCCAATGCCCTACTGAAAATATAATATGGAGTCAAAAACACTAAAATCCCCAAATACATGAGGTACAAGACAAGTAGTAACCATATAATCTTACCTCAGATCAAAGCTGGTGGACTAAATCAATCTAAACTCCATTTTCTCTCCTTCGCATAATATAATTACCCTTTGTCCACAAAAAGAAGTAAAACACCTAAGTGGCCAATGTGATAAAAAAATAAAATAAAAACTAAACTAAAACATACCTATCTCTTGTGACTATACATGTCACCACCCAACATATAAGAACCACAATTTCCCATGGGTCAAATCATATTCCTGCAAGAAAGGGGGAAATAGATCCATGTTTCAAAATGATACTATCAAATATTACATTCCTACTAATTAACAATTATTCTTCCTGTTAATGGTATATAATTAGTTCGGCTCGAGTTTCAACTCAATTTGGTATTGTTCGATATAAGTTTTTATCCCACCCAATAATAAAAGTTTACTAGAGGACACAATTTCTAATCAAATCGAATATATCATAACAAAAAATGGATCTACACCTATGAAGAATTTTGAACATGATAAGAAATAATGTTTGATCATATAGTCTGATGATTTATAAAAGGATAAACCAAAAAATGAAAAACATTGAGAGTTCTCTAATTGCTCAAGTGAATATGCAATTTTCAAACAATAATAAACATGTGAAAGAAGATAAACCCATGTTTCCTCAACATAAATGTTTAGAATGTGAGAAATAAGAAAGCGTAAAGAAAATCAAACACTTTTGAGCTACAAATAAAAGTGCTCCAGTGTTGAGAAAAAATCCTAATAACTTAGAAGTTGATAAACCCACCTTATTACCATACTTATTGATATAAAACAACACTCGAATGGAAATGTCACATAACACGCACTTCACATATATTTTTTTTTTGAAGGAAATTAATTTTTCAAAATGAATCCTTCATATAGTATTTTTATTCCATTGAAAAAATCAACATGGAGAAAATACAAAAATAAATTCTTGTTAATCACATCTCTAAAAAAGTTTCAACACCTTTCCCATGATTTAATGCCATATTTATAGGGAAATTTTCATCTAGATAACACTTTATAATTTAATAAAATATGTTACCCATTCAACTATATGTGAATCCAAAAATAACAACACATTTATCCATAAAACAATTTCCCTTCACATGCATCATGAACATATTAAAACAGTATGCATTAGATAACATTTTCATTTGAAAATTGTAACACTCCATTCACATGACAACTGAATCCACAAAGCATCAATGGTATGAATAATTCTACACATAAAATATTCTTAACATTTTTATGAGCTCCAAATGATTTCACATAGAATATAATATTCTTTATGAAACTGGAAACACGCCATATATTGTTCACCTAAATCGCAAAGAAATAATTTTCTAGTGGTATCTTCTATCTAAAATTCCAATGATTTATATCTACAAATACTAAAATGATAACTATTTTTATGTTTTGAGAAAACCAAAATCAATCATATATCACAGTATGATATTGATTTTCATGAATTCGTTAATTTAATGTTGAACATCAAATTATCCTGCCAGCACTCGAGCTCTAGGTTGACACTTGGGGTATGTCAAACTTGATTCAATAGAGTTCCATATATGTTTTTCCATTCCTACCATTATCCAGGATGATTTCCTTGACAAGGAACCATAACAAGGTACATTACTCATTCCATGGACCACTGACCTAACACACATTACCAATTCCAGGGATATCTCTCATCTTCCATGGGTTAATGGACTTTCTAAGAATTCTCATTATAGAAGATATTACATTTCCAAGGAGAATAAATAATGTTAAGTGTGGAGTAACCATTCCAGATATTATATAACCATGCATCAAGAACAACCAATAGCAAAACCCCCAACAAAACACCAAAACATGACAAATATTTTGACATATGACACATTTTTTAATTCATTAAAATTACCAATTCTCATTCCTCATATTCCATTATTTCAAATATCAGTTCTTGTCAATATAACATTGTGTCTTTTCCAATTTCATACCAATTATATAGTTACATGCTACATTATCAATTCATGTTTCAATTGTGTCAATTCCAATTCACATACTAATAATTACAAATTCTAATTCACATGTCATGAGAAGAACAAATTAAATTCACAATTCTATTCATTCATTAATAAATTTCTCATTCTAGGTATAAGGCACTAGACTCATACCATCCATGCTATAACCCAAGGTTATAGATAAAAACGCCTCTTTGGTGGCCAAAGAATTATGGTCTTCATCACCAATGGACCCAACAGGATATGTGGAAGGTCTAACAGTGAGGATTTGAGAAATTTTCATGGATTCTAAATAGAAGAGGTCACACACACAACATGATGACACTATTATACATGATGCAGATAATATAAAACTAATGAATACATTTGGGAGATTTTTCAAATCACCCACCTCAATACAAATAATATTAATCCGAAAACATAAAATTTTGATAAATGTAATCCACCCTAATCTCATATGGAAACTGATAAATACACCACATCAAGTCCATTAGAAGAATATCAAAGTGGAAAATAAAAAGAATTCACCAATTTCGAGCAGAATGCAATGAATCTAGATGTTTGAATCAAAGAATAGATTGAGAGATCTATGATTCAAGGTATCTTACAATTGAGGTAGACATGAATTAGGGTTGAAATCTTGGAGAGATCTATTCCGAAGAAAGTGAGATCGTGATGGAGGAAGTGAGCTCGCCAAGTAGGGTTCATGCTCAGGAGGTAGGGTTGGAGGAGGATATCTCGTTTAGTGGAGAGATCTGTTCGAGGAGAGATTCTGTTCGACGGAGGAAGTGAGCTCGTGGGTTCGTGCTTGGGAAGTAGGGTTTGATGGAGGAGAGATCTGTTCAATGATGTGTGGAGAGATCTGTTCGCGGGTTAGCTATGATTATTTGGGGGGTTTTTTCCAACGGTTTCTAAAACTGTAGAGAAATATTATTTAGGGGGGGGGGGGTTCCCTATGGTTTCTAAAAACTGTAGGAAAATATTGTCTAATGTAATCTATTCCCAATGGTTTAATGAAACTATTGGGAAAACACGTCAAATTATTACTTAAACCAATGGTTTTTTCAAACCATTGGTATACAGGTGTTGTTATAAGTGGTATTTCTACTAGTTAATGTAATTTAAAATATCATATTGAATCTAGCTATGTATAGGTAAATTCATGCAATGTGGTAGTGGAATCAACCCACCAAAAGGATGACAGATTGCAGGATCTAAATCTATATTTATAAGTTATAATTAAAAAAAAGTGGACATAATGGCCTGTATTTTTAAAAGAAAAGGGGTTAAATCCATACCAATAACAACTAGTGGTATTATACAAAATATGATTTGTTTCAACTAATATCAAGCCATGATTTAGTGAAAGCAATATGTTGTAAATGGGAGGGCATATTTGGAGAAACCTAATAATGGAGAAATGGGGGAGTTAGAGATAGATTGTAATGGTTATTCAACCTTTTCTAAGATTAAAGAAACCTATAGAGACTAAATAAACCCCCTTCCCCACCCCCCACCCCCCCTTGTCCCACTATCCCACTACCCCACCCCCTCCCCTTACCTTGCAGACCCCCCTGCAGACCACCCCCTACCCCCTACCCTGCAGACCTCCCCACTCCACCCTGCCCCCTCCACCCACCCCTACCCTATAGACCTCCCCCTGCCCTGCAGACCTCCCCCCTGCCCTGCATACCTCCCCCCTCCCCCTCCCCTCTACCCCCCTCCACCCTGGCCCCTGCCCCCTGCCCCCCTCCACCCTGGCCCCTACCCCCTTCCCCCCTCCACCCTGGCCCCTACCCCCTGCCCCCCTCCACCCTGGCCCCTACCCCCTTCCCCCCTCCACTCTGCCCCTTGCCCCTGCCCCCTGCCCCCCTCCACCCTACCCCCTACCCCCCTCCACCCACCCCCTTCCCCCTGCCCCCTACCCCCCTACTCTACAGACCTCCCCCTACCCCCCCCCCCTCCCCCTGCCCCATTCGCCCTACCCCATGCCCCTGCCCCCTGCCCCCCTCCACCTTGCCCCCTGCCCCCTGCCCCCCTCCACCTGGCCCCCTAGCCTGCACAGCCCCCCTGCACCCCCCCCCCAACCCCCCTATCCTGCACCATCCCCCCTAGCCTACACCACCCCCTAACCTTCACCAGCCCCCTAGCCTTCACACCTCCATGTGAGTCAAAAAAATCTTTGAAGATGCTCGTGGTGTCTCAAATGAGAGGAGTAAGGATTAAAATGGAAAAAATAAATTCAATAATGGAAAACAAGCTATATAAGCATAAACTACTACAAGAGGATCCTTATATATATGCTCACATGCATAATCATGGGCTATGATGCCTCAAGTAATATTTAGTTAAATGTTCCCATTCCTACCTTTGTTCTTCATAATGTCGATACATTTTTGAGGAAGTGAATAGGTAGCTTTGGATTCTTCTTCCAATTATAAATCCAAATTGATTTGATTATATTATGCCTCAAGAAATAGATCATAGCCTCAAAGAAATGACTTTGCTAATAATTTTTTGAATTGCGTTCCCAATGGAAATAGGATTGAAGTCTTTAATATCCACTAAATTATCCTTTTTTTGAATCAAATTAATAAAATTTGAATTGATTTCATAAGGTATAGAAGCATGATTAAAGAATTATCTCATAGAATTATGTAAATAAACATGCACAATAACCAATTAAACCATAAAAAAATTGTTTGTGAACCCATCAGGCCCGGCCACACTCTCAAATAAGGAGAAGAGTGAAGTATTTACCTCTTTATCATCACAAGATTTAGTTAAAGACTTGTTTTGATTATTATCAAAAACACAAGTAATTTTATCCATCATCTTGAAGGTAAAATATTCTCCTTTCTTGGAGAACAGTCTTCCAACATAGTCAACCATAACATTAGAAAATTGATTTTATGAGTTCTATTAATACCCATCAATTATATGGGTAGAGACTCCTCTTCCAATTCACTTTTCCTTGTATAGAAAAGGAAAAAATATAGTTTTTCTATCTCACTCCTACATCCATATTATATTATACTAGTTTTAGACTAGCCTTTCTTTCAAAAAATGGGTTTTCATAAAGCTAAGACAGGGTTTTAATCTCATCATTTGAAGGATTATTCTGATTCTTGTTAATTTTATGAAATTATAGTAAGGATTTCTCAGGATCTTTGATATCATTACCCATATTATAGAAATATACCTTGTTCCATAAAAGAATCATCCTTTTAACATTCTTCAACTTTTTTTCCATGATTTGAAGAGGGCTTCCATAAATTTTCATGTTCTAAGTAATGATGATAATCTCCCTATAACCAGGAAAAAAAGTCCGGCATTGTTGAATTCAAATGGAAGGAGAGATTATGTCAATTTATTTGTGAAAATATCCACCATAAAAGGATTGTGATCATAGTGACATTTTTGGGAGATCCAGACCCGATACATCAATAACATAATTATTATCATCAATATGAACAAAAAATCTATCCAATTTGCTAGCTTGTAATACATTGATGGTGTATCTACACCAGGTTTAGTAACCACCCACAATTGTAACTTCATCCATGCTATATTTATCAAAAAAGTATGAAAATTCAGAATCTTCCATCATATTGATGTGTGGACTAGTTTTTTCCTCATGCCTTAGAATAGTGTTAAAACCCCTCAGAATCACCCAACTATATGAACACTAAGAAATTACCCCTTTAAGATTATTCAAAACATCTATTGTTTTTGTGTAAGAGTTAGAGGAATAAACAAAATATAGGGAGATTACAATTCCTTGGATACCAATATCAACTAAAAAGTCTTGCAGATTTTCTGTACATGAATGCAGGCTGATACTGTCATACTTTAAAATACAGATATTCTCAGAGTCATTATCACTTTCTTTTTGTGATACATAGGAATATCCAAGGGATGACCATTTAAAGTCACTCCATTTTTCAAACTCCATATTAGTTTTAGCTAAACTAATCATCATGGGTTTTTTGGCCATAATAAAGTATCTCGAGGATGTGATTGTGGGAGAGTTCCCAAGACATTGAAAATTACAAAATAAAATCTTCATCTATGAAGGGATGTCATAGTTCTTGTTTTGAAAAATGAAAAGAAACAATAGAAATTAAATAAATTTTAAAACCTGTTATCAATGCCCAGAACCAATTGAGCAAGATGAGTTGGCTCGGCTGGGCACTCCTGTTCAAAATTTCTCCTAAACTTTGAATCTCGGCATTGAAATCCCTTTCAAATTTCCTAAAAATTTCACATATTCATGAGAAACCAAGCATGCAGTCAAGGAAAAAACTAAAATTCCAATCAACTTACAGGATAGAATCCATGACCATTTGGTCTCTGGAGGAACGGTGAGGGAGGATGAACAATGAGGGAGAAGGAGTATTCATCGGGGGAGAGGGTTGAGGGTGGGAGGATAAAGTTGAGCGCGAGGGTGGGGAGGCCGCCGTGAAACACCGATGGCTGGGAAGTGTAGCAGCGACATCAGGGAGGAGTGCGTGGAGAGTAGGTCCAGGTCAAGGGTTCGAGGAGTCATGGACAGTGGGGAGGAGAATCTCACGGGTCGGGGGAAGAGAGGAGGAGAGCATCGTGGAGAGCGTCGTGGAGAGAATCGCGGACTGGGGACACTACTGGAAAACTAACCTATACCAACGGTTTGGAACCGTTTGTATAGGCCTCCAAACCATTGCCAAGTAAGCCGTTTGGATAGGTCTATACCAACGGTTTTCCCAAAACCGTTGGTATAAGTAATATAAAAATATATACCAACGGTTATGGAACCGTTGGTATATGTATTTCAAAAAAAACATTCGCTGGGATTTGATCCCACAACCCCTAGTTTATCATTGAACGACTTAACCACTAACCTAACATGGCTTTTGTGAACATAATTACATAAATATATATATATATATTCTCAGAATTATTTTAAATTTTGATTTATATAATTTTCTCGGTAAGAACTGATAAAAAATCAAATTATCTATACCAATGGTTGTCAAAACCATTGGTATAGACCCATACCAATGGTTTTGAAAACCGTTGGAATAGAGTTTGAGCTTGGATTTTGATTTTGGGTGAAGGTTGATCTATGGGGGACCTTTCCCAACGGTTTGGCCAAACCGTTGGGATAGGTATACCCTTTCCCAACGGTTTGGCCAAACCATTGGGAAAGGTGTCCACAAAGTAAACCGTTGGGAAAGGGTATACCTATCCCAACGGTTTGGAAAAAACCGTTGGGAAAGGTGGCCACAAAGGGGACTTTTCCCAACAGTTTGGCCAAACTGTTGGGAAAAGTGGCCTCAAAGTGGTCTTTCCCAACGGTTTGTCCAAACCGTTGGGAAAGGGAACCTATACCAACGGTTTTTACAAACCGTTGGTATAGAAGCATTGGGAAAATTCATATTTCTAGTAGTGGGAGGAGGAGCTCACGGATCGGGGGAGAAGAGGAGTTGCGGATTGGGGAGGAGGAGCCTGATAGATAGTCCAAAAAACATTGCTATGGATTTTTTTAATCTGTGGCTATAAATTATGATATAGCCACATTTGTATAGAAATGTGGGTATAAACTATGATATAGCCACGGACTTATAAAACTATGGCTAAAGGTCCATGGCTATAGCCCTATTTTCTATTAGTGCTACCAGGAATCTCATTTCATGCCTAGGGAACAGGTGGACAAGGAGTGGAAAGCTATAGGATTTGGAGGCTTATGACCCCACAACACACGAGAAGATTAGAGGTATGATTTTTTTTTTATTATACTCTTCCTTCAGTATTAGTAGACAAAAGTTTTAGTCATTACATCATCTATATACTAATCATGAGAGATATGGATCTCTCAATTGAGGCTCTACCCCAATAGCTTCATATTGAGTATTGTACAAGGAACACTTCCTCTATATCTTATATCTAACAGTAGTGAGAGATTTCTCTTTTTGGAGAGTGGTTCATGTGGGACCTTTTGGTCATCAAAATGGAACCATATGTCATCATCTTGGGCATGTATTGGTTTTCCATGGTTCGATCTCAAATTGACTATCACTGTAGATGATTCAGACACCTATGCACTGATGGGATGAGATTAATCTTTTTGAGTGAGAGTGATCTCATAGATGGATGAGTTGGTTCTATGAGAAGGGGTTGTTTCCCATCACATATCATTTGGTGAGTATAAATCATGGTGAATCAGGCTATTTATGAATCTAGATTCCTTTAGTTATGAAGGATTATATGGAGATCTTCCCTGAGGATGTTTCCAGGATACTTTTGATGTAGGAGATGGATTTTTTCACCATCTTTCATCTCGAGACCGCTCTGATATCTTCCGTAGCCTATCATATGGCCTATACTAAGCTTCAGAAGCTATGGTTGCAGTTAGAGGATCATCGAGATAAGGGTTTCATTAGGCCCAGTGTGTCCCCTTGGGTAACTCTAGTGTTTTTCATGAAAAATTAGGACCATAGATTGCAAATTTGCATAGATCATAATTTCCTAAACTAGGAAAAGATAATGAACAAGTACCCCTTGTCAAGGATTGAAAACCTCTTTGACCAATTGTGAAGCATGAGATGGTTCTCAAAAATAGATCTTATTTCTACCTACCACTTGGTGATGTATTGTGTGGATAATATTCCAAATCAAGCATTCTGATGTCACTAAAGACTCTGAGTTTCTATTGATTCCCTTTGGTGTGATGAATGTCCCCACCATGTTTATGGATTTGATTAACGTGCTCTTCCATCCATACATGGACCTATTTTTGGTTGTATTCATCGATGACATACTCATATAATATGCATTAGAGGATGTTCATGTGGAGAACTTGAGGATGGTTCTAGACTAGGTTTGAGAGCACTAGATTTACAAAAATCTCTCAAAGTGAAAATTTTGAATTCATGAGGTTCACTTTCTAGGGAATGTAATTTATATGTATATATTAGCTATAGACCCAACAAAGATTATTTTAGTTCTTTCTTGGGATCCACCCAAGTGAATTTCAGAGGTGTGGAGCTTTCTTTTTTTGGTAGGGTAGTATAAGAGGTTTTTTAAATACTTCTCTAGGAGAAAAACGCCTCTAACCTTCCTGAAATGGGAAGGGCAGCCATTTAACTAGATGGAGTAGTGCCAAAGGGACTTCTAGGAGTTGAGGATGAGGTTAAATAGTGCTCCTGTCATGAGACTATTGTAGGATGGTGTGGATTATGTAGTTTATTGTGATGCCTCTGGAGCTGGACTCAGTTTTGTGTTGATGCAACAGTAGGTAGATATCACGTACAAGTTGAAGTAGTCAATACCCCATGAGAAGAGATAAGTGACTTGTGATCTAAAGCTGGAATCAGTAGTATTCACCCTAAGGATGTAGATGAACTATGTTCTGATATTATGGTTTGTGTTTTACTCAGACCATTAGAGTCTTAGGTACATCTTCACGTAGAGAGACTTTAACCTGATACAATGGTGTTGGTTGGAGTTCCTATAGGAATATGAATTAGAGATAGTATATACTCTAAATAAGGGAAGTGTGTTAGAATATTACCTTAACAATAAGTCACATGATCACTTGGTGAAATATGCTTCTGAGTAGTTGGATTCCTTGAAGTTTACCTTAGTAGAGGAGGAGGGTATAACTTTTCTACAGTTGATGGTGTTGACTCCTCTTCTTCTCGAGTTTTTGAGAGAGTCCCAGCTAGGAGACATCAACTTTGAGGTATTACGTGACTATATATCCATAGGGGACTCACCAAATGGATATTCTAAAGGAGGGAACCACATCATCCATTTCCTAGGATAGACAGTGGTCCCATTCATGATGTGAGAGGAGATGATGCAAGAGTTCCACACTTATCTCCTAGATGTACATCCCGGTGTGGGTAAGATGTACATAGATATTCAACGAATGTGTTGGTGTTCTGGAATGATATGGAGTGTAGTTGATTTTGTCTCTTGGTGCCTCACCTCTTAGTAGGTGAAGGTTGAGCACCAAGTTATGGGGGGGTTTGTTGCATCCCCTTGAGATCCTAGAGTGGAAGTGGTACGACATATTCATGGACTTTTTGAAATGGGTTCCATACACATCAATGGTCTATGATTCCATTTGGGTGATTATTTACCAACCCAAAAATTATGAACACTTCCTTTCTATCAGGGAGTATAGTTCGGTGGAGAGTTTTGGGGAGTTTTATATATGATAGAAAGTTCACCTTCATGGGGTGCCCTCAATGATTGTCTCTAATTGTGACACATGGTTTATGTCACGATTGTAGAGAGGCCAACATGATGAATTCATGACCTAGATGGGGATGTGTAAAAACTTCCCCCCCAAATTTATGGAAATACCAAGCACTATATCTTGGATTTTTTTGATATGATGAAGGATTGCATGTTAAACTTTTTCTAGAGAGGGAGGATATCTTTACCTTGGTAGAGTTTGTGTACAATAGTAGCTACCACTACACCATTTGCATGACACCCTTTGAGGCCCTATACAGGAGACTATGTAGGTCACCCTTGTGCTAGAAAAAGATCAGTGAGACATTTCTTATTAGTCCAGATATAGTGCAAGTGATAATGAATAAGGTCCAGGTCATTCATGAGCAGCTAAGGATGGTCGAGAGTAGGCATAAAGATTATTCAGATTGTCATTGTAGGTCCTTGGAGTTCGATTAGAGAGACCACATTTCATTGAGAGTCACCCCATGACATAGATTACAAAGGTTTAGGTGAGGAGGCAAGTTATACCTGAGTTTTATTAGGCTGTTTGATATCATTCAAAGGGTTGGCAAGGTTTCTTACCACATTTCCCTACCCCCACAGCTGGAGAAGGTGTATGACGTCTTCCATATGTGGAAGATGAAGAGATATGTGCATGAAATTATGCACATCGTCGACTGGGGAGAGATGGACATAGAGGATGGAGCCACCTTTGTGGAGCACTTGGTGTTGATTGAGGATCAAAAGGAGAGGACCCTATATAGATGTATAATACCCTTGATTCACGTGTTGTGGAAACACAAGAACGTGCAGGAGAATTCTTGGGAGAAGGAGATCTATATGTGGGCTTAGTATCCTTAGTGGTTTGTTTAGTTTTTCTTTTCAAGGATAAAAATATTTAATGTTGGAATGCTATATATACATGGTTTTTTTCTTATAAGACATAGAAATATTTCCACATATATTTCCAAAGCCAAGAATAGATGTGGAGTTTTATTCTGAGGCCCAATGTGCCCATAATTAATTTTATAAAAATAATAAATATATTTTATATTACATGTACACAGTTTCTTAAAAAATTGATAAATATTAAATATAAGATTATATCAGAAATATCATACCACTATTGAGAATTTAATATGATATTTACCCAAGTAATGACCTAAAATAGGTCAGTGTGGGGTGTTTAGATATCTTGTTTTGTATCGGTACAGTTAGGGGATAAATTAGTTAATTAAATTAATTTATTTTTTTATTTGACCTAAAAGAAATTTATATAATAATGTTGCCATGTATAATCCTATGGGGTTAGCTTCATAAACCCTGGGAGGATTCCAAATATTCTTCTTTATCTATCCATTGGAGGATCACATCATAATATGATGAAACTCTTGATTAGGGTAGATTGAGAGACAACAAACGCAATGATTTTCTTTGATAATTTTAACGTGTATTATTTGATTAAGAATGATCCAATCTATAGGTAGGACTCAACAATTAGTGATTTATGCATTTTTTTATTAAATTTATTGAGTGTATCGGTCTCCTCCTTTTATTTGTGCCAATTGTAGCCTTTTCATGCACTCGAGTACTGATTAAATTGTTCATTTCAATTTTTTTCTTACCCCAGATATCCTCGTTCTTGACCATAGGCTTTGGACACTTTGAAAAGATTGATTAAATGTTTTTTTGGTTCCTTTTGCTCTTTTTTATTCTTTTTCTTCACTAGTTAGACCCAGCGGTCTTGGTTCTACATTTTCAGGTGGTACCGAGCCCGATCTAACCCCTAGAACCACAAAAAAATGATGTATAATGGATAGATTGATGAACGAGGGACAGAACTAGGTTTCTTACGATATGTGGATGATTTTTTTGACAATCAGAGATCAAATCATCAACTCTTGAAGAGAATAGGTTGTACGATGCATATAGTAGAACCCCCATGGGTCTATAGAATGTATTTTTGGCCACTAGATTATCAAAAATGAATAATCATGGCTAGATCCACTAATCCTAGGTGGAAACAAGGCTGGAATCAAAGGGGAATACCAAATATGGATCATAAAGAGAGGATATGAGAAACTATGAAATACCTAATTACAATCCACATACTATGATGAACACTTTATGTGTAGTCTCTTGGATTTGGTGTCTAGGGTTTTGGAAATCCATAAGGATGGAATTCCATGTAGACTCCCTACACGTTGTGTACCCATTCCTCATGTGAATGACCCATGTGATAGAGCACATGGTCACACACATACCATATTCCCAAGTACATGGACGTGACTAGAGGACATGGGAGGCACCCCATGTGAGGATTCACATAGTGTACTAATGTACAAGGATGTGACTTGGATACAAGAACATGATCATAGCACATGGATGGGACCTTGAGTGGCATGGGAATTCCATGTAGATCCTATACACACCATGTATTGATAATCTATTAGAGGGAATTATATCTTCAGGCTCATGGTTAAGTGACGGAGCAGGACCACACACCGTGTGGGTCCCCTCACATGTAGTGTACCCCTTAGCTCTCTTTGAGGAAACTTCATTCTTCTGCATCACCTTCGTTTGAAGTCGGATTTTGGCTTGTGAGTAGCATATCCTGAGTTTTATTCCACGTATAATGTGATGGTTCTCTCTTATAGGGATTTAGGGATATGATGTGAAATTTTCTAGGCATGATGCTTTTTTAGGTGATTCCTAATGATGGTAGTGATCAGGTAGAAGGTCACCAAAGATATAGAGTGAAACCCACCAATCATCTTGGGTTTGGGTCCTATACATGCCAAGTGGATCCCTCTATCGGATAGGGAGTGGTTCCTCGATGACCAAAGTGGAACCCCCTATCACACCTGGGCATAGGTCCTCAACCTATAGAGTAAAACCCCCATCATCTTGGGTGTGATTCCTTAACCCCCTAAGTGGAACCCCTCTATGAGCATAGGGAGAAGGTCCTCGTGATACCAGAGTTTAACCCCCCATCAACCTAGGCACGGGTCCTCTATGAATACATATAGAGTGGAATCCCCCATCGGTATGGGCACATGTTCTCTATGGATACTTATAGAGTGAAACTTCCATCAGTATGGGTTTGGGTCCTCTACGGATACTTACTAAGTGGAACCCCCAATCAACTTGGGTGTGGGTCCCCTACAAATAATTATAGAGTGGAACCCCCTAACAAACTAGGTAATGGGTCCTCTTCTTGGATTTTCTACCCCCTCAGCTATGTAGAACAATGATGGCCCATGATCCTTCACATGGTTACTTCTAGGAATATGCATGAGGTATTGGGAATAACTGTTGGACTTTTGGAACTATTAATGAATAGTTTTCCTAGTATGAGTTCTAAGATAGATATTCCCTTTCTCTATCATTTGAGATTATTTTAATGATCATATATATACATATGTATCCATACCTTTGGATTTGGTTACTCTCCTTCTATATGTTGCGAAGACACATGAGGTATTCTACATGCTTTTTGTGTTTAGGTTCTCAGGTTAAAATGAATATACTATCCTTCTATAGTTGGAAAAGACTCAATGTGTCATTCATATACACATTGCATTAATACCCTTATGTTTGGATGAGGTTAATTTCTCCCTTGAATTGGGTTGAGCTGTTCTCTTTCACTTCTTTCAGCATTATGTTTTATATCTATTGTATTTCTATTCCTATTATATCTCTTATTTTCCCCTTAAAATTTTGGGTCATCCTACTAGGTATTTATATACTCACACCTACATGTGTCATGTATTATATAGAAAATTTATTGGTTGGAAATGACTTCAGAGGATCTTAGGGATACCTGTTACTTTGGAATGTGTATGGTGGTCATAACTTAGAAATCATCATCTAGACTCTCTTAGTATTTTAATTTTTAGTTTTATCAAGTTGGGACATATTTCTGGTTGGGAATGTATTTTTTCCCTTTACTATTCATTTTTTCACTACTGTACTCTTGTACTGTCTAGAGGTTTTACATGTATGGTTGTTCCACTAATGTTTTTTATATTTAATTATTCCTTATTATCACTTCTGCATTGAGATGGATGTGTGTGTGTACAGATACATAAGAAAAGTCCTCCTAGTTTTATTTATTCCTTCATCACTAGTCACCAACCCCTAGAATTTGGATTTGGGCATGGGGTAGTTGTGATCCAAGCCCCATATTGGTTTGGGTCATGACATAAGGGTTCCTCCACCCAAATTGAGTGGTCAACACCACCACATCTGAGTCATATCCGTTTGCACATGACTCCAATGGTGCATTAGGTAACAATGATGACCAAAAAACCTAAGTTGCATCATCCTGTCACCTCGTGTCCCTATAACCATGTTGCTATATCATGATGGTCAACACCATCTCAAATAATTGGGAATTTTTCCTCTTTTCAAGGACCTCATCACCTCAATTTGAAAAATATGTTACCTAAACTTGGTGATTATCATCACCCCATGTATCTCAATCCATGCCCAACCTAAAGAACCATATCACCTTAGACCAAGTGACCAATTTTACCTCAATTATCAGGCCAAGACTATCATGTTTCCATTAAACTCAAATAATCAATATAAAAAAACAATTTAATTTAAATTATACACAAAGACTATACATCCCAAGTTAGTCCAATCCCCTTACTCAGCTTAACCATTTTTAGTATAGAAAGGGTATTCCCATAGGCATCACATATCATCATTGGAATAATTTAAAAGAATGAATTTAATTAATTATGGTTTCTCTTAGAAAAAACACCAGGATTATATATAACACACCCCCAAAACAATTTTAAAATCATAGAAAAATCTTGGAACCACTTACATTAGGTTAGTAGTCACTCGCTCATATGATATTAACCTCTAACTCGAGCTGAATCGAGAGAAATCATAATTCTAGATGAACACCCTAAAAATAAGGTAAATAATGTTGCATGGATTTAGTATTCAGTGTGGAGTTATAAATGATGAAAAGAAGCTAGCAGATTGATGGTCCTACCAAGATTAATCTTTATCCACCAATAGAGAAATAATCAGAACTCAAATGAGGTTGGAGGATCAAACCCTAGGGAGAGGAGGAGAAGAGGTCCACTAATGCTAAAAGAGAGGTCCATGTGTGGGAGAATAAATGAGGTGGAAAGAAGATAAATATAATTTGGGGTATTTTGGGTATTTAACCCAAATAAATGACCTGTATTATTTGTCCGTATGGTTTGGCTAATCGTGCACCTACCATGCACTACTCATTGTCCAAGCACCACACACACACACAAGCTAAGAGAACAGTTTTCCAAACCATGCACAGACCATGTGAATCCTCTCTGTTAAAAACTACAGAGGTCTCACCCAACCATGCATCCCCATAAACATGGTTTTCAAAAACATGTCCATTCCAATTGGAGGATTTCATGGTTACTCCTGTGAGGTCGTATGGTTTATCTAAACCATACACCTCTATCTACGAATTCCTAAAACAAAGTTTCTAGGGTACGATGCACCTGAAAATCACTTAAAACCTGAGGAACTTTATGGTCCCTAAAACCTATCTAACAAAAAGTCCCTTAGTCAATAAAACCCAAATAATTAGGTTCCATATATCAAGTATAATTTTGGTCCAACCACCAGACACAAAAGTTCAAATATGTTAAGGAAAAATCGACCTGTTAAAAACTAAAGACATTATAGTCTCTCCACCCTGACATAGTTCAACCCCAAGATATCAATATTAATCGAAAGATATTACAAAAAATACCCATCTCATTACATCAACCCGGTCTACCCTAGTTATTATTCATGGTCAATTCCCCTAGTGTAACTCCCCACTTTATGAATTACATACCTGAATGATTAATGACCTAAAATTACAATATAAGATGGTTTCATGACCATCTCCATACTCCAAGGTCCTCCCATGATATATCTTCATTCCTTCACATTGTTAGGTGCTCGAATTATTCTCATGTAATACCTAACACCAATCATGTCCCCCAACTCATCAGATGCCCAAAAGTACATGTTCCTTACATGACACTTATAATAACCTGTATCTCATCAAATACCCATAGATATTGCACCTCAAAATATTCCCATTTAAACCATAATCATATAAACATATTACATACTATTAAAATACTGATTCTTATGTGCCTTATATAAAACCCACATCACATTGATCCTCATAATAAGTCTCGGTTCCAACACTCCTTGTAAATATATATAACACATCATAACCAATTCCAGCATACTAAACATTGTCTATTTTGTAAAAAATCAACATTCGTGAAACTTTTTCACCAAAAATGGCCCATGATAAAAGAGGAAAAACCCAGTGACACCCATAAAGTACCATTAATTTTCATTATCTCTATGTCCTTCTATATGCATGGAATCTTCACTTCATACACCTGAGTTAAACCCCAACTACATGAGGCATGACCTCCATATGGATCTGTACTGAGTATCATCCACTAACACCATAGATGAGTCCCAATATCTTTACTATGACCTTTGTAAGTAGATTAATCATAGCTACCAACACTTGTCATCACTACTTGTCCTACCTAATATCCCTAATTCAGAATCAGTCACTGGTTCCCAGTTATCTGAGAAGGTTTCCTATAGAACATATCTAGATTTCCCATTTGACCACATGCCTGAAACTACATTATAGGAATCTTACACTAAGTCCAAACAAGTCTAAATTTCCTATATTAGAAGAACAGTAATGAAGATCCACTCCTCAGTGATCTACCTGAATCTCCTTCTTTACTACCCTATTGAGACTCCTCACAACCCCTCTTCTTCCCATCTCAAGCATTGTCTTTTAGCTCATTTGATACCACCACCAAGCTCGAATATGATAGTTCTATAAATTTTCCCTTGGATATCAGTTCCTGATTGACTTCCTCTAATAAGGATGTTAGTATAAATATATTCACCTACACCTTGATTGTGTGCTGCAAGCCATCCTCAAAATGCCGCACACTAGCGATGTCATTACCCACTATATGAAGTTAAAAAATGTGAATGATCTATGAAATTAACCATGAAATACATGAATAATGTATCCCCCCACTGAATATTCATGAACTCAAGGTCTATATCCATCCTCAGCATCTTAGGGAAGAAGTTCCAAAAAAAATAGATTTGAAATCCTTCCAAGAGAGAACCTCATGTCTACCTTCCTTAACCTGTACATCACACCAGTGTTTTGTTGATCCTCTAAGCATATAAATAACCAAATTTACCCTCTCTCCTGGGGGTGTCTCAAGTTTATAAAAAATAGTCTAGACCGACCTGATCTAGTTCTCTCCCGCTTGTAGTCCACCATCACTATGTAATAATGGTGGGTGATGAGACTGGAAATCATGAGTTAGGTATTCCATAGATGAATCATCACCTTGAGTCCCCCTATCGATACCTGATAGGACCCATAACAAGATCTCCCTAAGCTGCTCATTAAGACATGACTCAAATTATTCCCTCTTCTGTGGATGAACATCCAATACCAGAGCCAATTCATATGTATTATGATCATCCTGACCCTTTCGGGACTCATCCCAACTCTTAGGGGCTTTATCCTATGCATGCCCATAAGACAATATATCACTACCCTCCTGATGCTCCACTGAATCCCATCTAGGTGAGATCCTACTGAATACCAATCATGATGGTAAAATAGGCATAGTATAATATATAGATATTTATATTAGATAAATAAATCTGTAACAACCACCACATCTCACCACCCTTAAACTTCCCTAGCGCACTCTGTCTCAAGACATCTAGCCTCGTGGTCCCTTATCTACCCATATAAAGGTCATGAATGAAGTATCAAATGACCTTAGGGCCCCTAAACCACCCAAATTGAAGTTAGGAATCACATATAATCTTTCCTCATGGTCCATTTAAAACCCAAATTAGATTCAGGTATCACATATAATGTATCATCAATATGGTGTTGTTGAGTAAAATTCCACCAAAGAGGCTATATAGGAAAAAATTGTTTATCTTATTTATTGACACATTAAAAAACTCACCCCCCATCATCATCCCTTACTATCCTTTTTAGTGTTAGTCCCATATATCATAGCACATATAATAACATATAGATCTCATTAGAACTACATAAATGGTCTGGTAGAGTAGAATTCCACCAAAAGAGGCCAAGCGAGAAAAAACTGTTTGCTTTATTTTTGAAACATTAAACAAAACAAACCCTCTTAGTTCATTCTAGGTTCCTAATGAAATCACAAGAACAAAAAAAATCAATTAGCCTATGTTCATATCATGATGCATAAGAAATCCCCCTTTCCATACTGGGTCAAGGGTAAAATATCACATAATAGATAACTATTACATCCATGCATTCCACTCAAGGTGGAAATCAATCAAATGTAAAATTGAAAATCATAACATCAATTTTCAAACCCTAAAAAACTATTATTTTCCCCATGCATGGGGATGAAGACAACCAAACATGATCTCTTTACCTAGTTCTGACTAAATACTTGTCTCTAGTCTACCATAACTCAAATAGTCAGACCAAAAGGAATAAGTGACATCTTTGACATAATTTGTAACCATCTTATCATAGTTACCTTTTTAATACCCATTACTTATGATGTCGTATGATGAAAATTATAAATAACCTCAGCTGATACCACTTGTAGTGCCCCAACCTAGTTTTCCTCTTAAAATGGTTCTCTATTCCAGTTGGCCACTAGTCATTAGGAATGCCTCCCTGTACACCAAAGGCTGGTGAATAATAGTGAGGGTCAAAGAGGTGATAGTGGGGAGACTATAAACTTATAGGGTTATAATAGTATTAATGTTCCATATGTATAGTTCATAGTGTAATAGGACTGTAATACAGTGGAATAAATAAATGAAACTCAACTAAAGTATAAAAAATGGCATCATATAATCTTATACAAGCCCTAAGGCTTAATACCATTTGTAGACAATAAACAACAATGATGTTCATACTAGAAATAAATGGAAAATCAAGGTCACCAGTGGTTGACCATATTAGTACATATATAATAATTATGCATAATATATAAAGGAAAATCTAGCTAATGAAATGCAACTACCATGGTCAACTTCCATCCATCCAATGCTAAGTATCTCAAGTCGATCATTAAGGTCCAGCTCTTGAGCTCAATCCCTTATATTATCTTAAAAACAAAAAGTCTACACACTTCCCAAAGGGATCATGTAAGGCATGAGTATAAACTTATTAGGCCACCATGAAAATGATCTTTTCTTACATCCATAATTTTCCAAGTGTGTGTTAAATATAAATACAACAGTAAAGCAAACACATTTAAATGAACAACTCACTCCACTTATGCTCAACAACCACGCGTGAGCATTATACCTGCTTCAGCCATCGTCAGTATAAGTCTGAATATTTTCCTCCAATAATATATATGGAATATAGTATATGTTTTCATATATATATATATATATAATTGTATGGGAGAAGAACCATGGATTAATTTATATGGAATACCCTGAAGAAAGATCACACCATGCGAACCCTCAAGCTCCACCTATAAAATGTCACCTAAAACCTCATGCCATCAATAAAATGTTCTATGTCCCAATGGAATGCATAATAAATAAGTACTTGGTACCTCAAACCTCTACTTAGAAGCCCCTTTTGGTTCACTATCTTGACATTATGAGGTATTTAGATATGTGTCCTCCGACAAAAAATCATCATCAGCACAAAAAACGACATCCCAAGGAATGATGATTTCTGTCCTCCCAAAATCCTAGCCCACAACCACAAGAATAATAGTGAGCCTTATACCCCTAATGAGGGTATAAAAACCACCAACTGATGGTCCATAAATATCTATGTTATTTTCTATGATGAGAACCCCAACGTAACAAATGGTCAAGACCATCCCCTATGCCACAAAGTCTATGGAAGAATCCACCCACCCACATAGAGTTTTCAAAACCACTTCATCTGAGTCCTATATCTATGTACACATGACTCAAACAACATGTTATCTAATAAATATGAGAGTAAATCACCAAATAATATAAGACACATCATTATAGAACCTCATTCCCATGCGACCATGTCTCTATGTCGTGATGGTCAACACCATCTAAAATTACTCAGGAATTTCCTTCATCCCAACAACCTCATCACCTCAATAAGATAACCATGTCACCTCAACATTGTGATCATCATCACCCCATGTATCTTGGGCCACACCCAACCTGATGAACCATATCACGTCAGTCCTAGTGAGAAATGGCACCTCAATCCTTGGGACAATCCTGTCATTTTATCATAGAACTCAAACAATAAATATTAACAAAATATTTTAATTTAAATTATTCACCCATCCTAAATATCCCATGTTGGACCAATCCCATTACCTTACTTAACCATTTTTAATATAGTAATATCTTTCTCATGGACATCTCATATCATCACTGGAAAAATTTAAAAGAAATCATTTAATTAATTAAGGTCTCCCTCATATAACCCACATGGATTATATTGAATGAACCCATGAAACACCCATAAAAATGTATAAATATAGGAACTACCTACCTTAGATTAGTAGGTACTCTCTCATCTGATATCAACCTCTAAATTGATCAGAATTGGAGAAAAATAAATATTTTAGATGAATTCCCTAAAAAGAGGGTAAAATATATCGCTTGGATTTAGAATTCCATGTGGATATATTAATGAATAATATAATCTAGTAGACTTAGTTCCTTACAAAGATGAATATTTACCCACCAACAGATCAAGAATCAAAGCTCAAATGAGGCTCAAGGCTCAAAGCCTAGGGAGTGGAGGAGATGAGGTCCACAACAATTGGAGGAGAGGGCCACTTGAGGGAGGAGAAATGAAGCATAAATAATATAAATATAAAGAGGGTTATTTTGTGAATTTAACCCAAATAAATAATCCATATGGTTTGGCCACAAGTTTTGGATAACCGTGGACCAACTATGTGGTGTCCACTGCCTAAGAACCATACACACACAGGTTAGGTGCATGGTTTTCCAAACCATATATAGATCATAAAAATCCTATATATTAAAAACTACTAAGGTCTCACACATCTGTGTACCCCCACTTCATGGATTTCCAAACCATGTCCACTTCCACTATAGGGTAGCATGGTTACTCCTGGTAGGCCACACGGTTTGTCCAAACCACACACCTCTATTTGTGCATTCACAAAATGGATTTTTTAGGGTCCGATACACCCAAAAATTACCCAAAACCCCAAGGTAAATTTTAGTCCTTAAAACCATATAAAAACAAGTATTTGGATTAATAAAAATCCCAAAATTTGGTATGGAAGATCAAAAAAAGTTAGTCCAACCACCAAATACAAAAAACCAAAAAAGTTAGGGAAAAAGTGAACCCCTCTATAACTCGGGACGTTATAATTATTATATATATATAATACCTTATTATAGGTCCCATATAAATTTTTTTTGTATGGATAAATACCACATATAACACACACAATGTTTACCCTAAATCTTATATACCAATTTTGAACCCCATTCATTATCATGAAACCCAAATCTTATGTGTAATTTCTACTTCTAAATTTACTTTTTACTTTATTTACAATGTTCTATCATTATATAATATTTTTTATATGGTGACCTAAAATTTGAATGATTATTTTTACATGTTTCTATGTATCATTATAAAATAAGCATTATTTCCCATGAACCAAATATTTCAAAGAAATATAGCATCTTATAAAACATTTTTCCACCTTGTTGAAAGAACACATCTATATTTTTTTTGTATGAATAACCAATTTTGTGAATGTTTCCTTACCTATTAACCTATTATATAATCCTTATAAAGATCCAATAAGAGTTAACATACTCCTCTTGGTTTCCTAAAATACATTGAGTTGAGATACAACTCTTGGTTTCCTCAAGTAACAAGAGTTTGGATACTCCTCTTGGTTTCCTCAAATGACCCAAGATCATATAACCCATATAGTTTTCTCAAATTCCTTATATTGAGATACTCATATTAGATTCAAAAATACCATAATTTTATATTCACCTCTTAGATTCCTTAAATATATTTAGTTGAGATTATACTCTTGGTTTCCCTATAATAATTTAATCTGTCTCACCTTCCAAAGTAATCTATAAAGTGTTTTTTTTACGTAAATACCACCCAAAACATTGTATGGTACATTTCACCTAGTAGTATATTTTTCATGAATTTATCTACTTTGATGAGGTCTTAGCCATATTAACATGAAAAATAAGACATTATTAGCCACATAGTAATGACTTTAAATGGAACTATTATGATCATTATCACATAACCATTAATGGTACGATGTTTCTTATTTAATAGAACGAGAACATAAGGGTTTTGATTCCCTTAATATGGGTTTAATATCTAGTCCTTCTTAGGGTAATAATCACACCTCCAAAACAACACTTTCCTCATTTACTAAGAGACCAACTCCTCCCTATATGGTGATAAATTCCCACTTGGATCAAATGAGAGACACTATAATTCTTGAGTGTAGTTTACTCTTAAATTATTATTCTAAGTAAATAAATTTTTCTAAAAGGGTAAAAAGTATTATTATTGGTAAATTTTACATGAATATTTCATAAATCTACAATAGATTCCCATACTAGACATCAAGAAAATTATTGGGATGATTTTACCTTCAACCCTCAACCAATAAAAATGGCTATCAATCCCACTTGATGTTTCCCTATTTTGAAAAGTTAGAAAGTCAAATGAGATAAATATGAATCAAAATAGGCCTAAAAATAAAACATTGGAATCAAACCCATTAATTATAAATAAAATTAACTAAAAGTATTGGTTTTACCTAATTTTTTAACCTTTACTGTCTCTATTGGGAACCCAATTATGGAACACTAACCATTAAAATACCATTAGGGACCCAACTCTTCACCATCACCCACTTAGTTATGATGTAACATATTTTCCCTCCCATATTAGAGGAAAATGGGTACTTGTTACACCCACTTACCACTTGTTGACCATCCAAATTGAACACTCTAACTCTTTCCCTATTAGGGACTAATTATTCCTTATACAAAAATTATTTTAAGTTTCTAAACAGATAATTAATATACTAAAAAATTAATTAATTTTATCATATTAATAATGAGGGTTGTTACACTATAACCATTAAGGCATCAATAAAAAATCATATCTAAAAAAGAAGCTTCCATATATCACCAAATAAGAGAGAATGCAGGAGTGAGTATAACAACTGAATTAAAAATCCCATGTTTTTAATGTATAATAATCAAATCATGGGAAATAATTATATATAGTTTCTAATTAACTTCTCAGTATCACCAATGTATAATATAGTTAAAACATAGTTTGAATAAAATTTAATTTTAAGGTCCTACAATGAATTATATTCAATGAAAACTCATCATCAATTTCTATGTTTGAGCTTTCTTATAAATAGTGGGGATTTTGAACCATGTATAGTAAGGTTGGAATGGAACTATTGGGTCAGGACAAGGTAAACCTAGACTATTATTTTACCATATATAACCCATTTTTATAATTTTACTATAAACCATTAGTATTACCAGGTTGAAACTGGTATGAATTTATCTAATCCAGTATGGTTTTTCCATCAAACAAAGTTTAATTTAAGTAAAACCCTACAAATAACTTACTAGTGTCATCCCTATTCATGGTGATATATACCATATTCAAACTATTATCGAACACATTTCCCAATTAAACACCCTTATTTCTAGCCTAAAAACTATATGGGTATCTAGGATTGGTCACCTCATCCATTTTAATAACTGATTCATTATCTTACAAAAACATTTTTCTCATAATTTAAACCCTAGAAGGGATGCCATTAGGTTAATCAGAACCACTATCATTACTACCTTAATTAAAAAATAACCTTAAAATCTATAAATATTTATTATATAAATCCATAACACATGGGTATTTAGGTGGGATATAAAAATCATCAGAAAGATCTTGTAGTCACTCTGATAGTGGTGGTGGTGGGGGTGGGGGTGAATCAGTGTAAACCTATTTTACCAAATTCTTTAGTCATTTATTTTCCCCTTATAAAATTCAAAACCTTCCATATATTAAGTTGAATGGATCTTATTATTATTTTCAAATACATGATACCATATGTAAAGGAAAAAAATAATCACTTATAAAAACACATGGTATTTGTGCAAGGTTCGTACCCATTCTGGTAATCTACTTTTTTTGTGTTTAGGTTGAGTTAGAGATAGAGATATTCACTATATTTCCCAAGTGAATACAAGTTAAGGGTATATTTCATACTTAAATTTTGTAATTTAAATAGGATATGATAATAATAAAACCTTTATATTTATAAGGGTTTATATGTGATTATAAGAGAAGGTAACAATACACCCTTTATTCGTATAAAATTGGCATAAAACATCAGTTATCTTCAAGAACCTTTATAGTATATTGAATATTTTTTGGATAATATTATATTGGATACATTTAATTTCAACTATAATATAACTTCCACTCTTAAAAAAGTTGTTTAGTATAATTTTTAATATCACTATATCAATAATGAATGATATTATTCTTCAGAAATAGGTCTTTAAGTACCAATAAATAAAAAACTATAGTAGCATGAACGCATGCCTTGTTATCTGAACTATGTCAATGTATGAACCTTACTATTGATATGGATCACAAAACTTACTAAATAAACTCAATATTTTTCTTCAAAATCCTTAGCACATAGAATCTAAATCCAATTGTATTATTGTTGGCCTTACTCAACTCTTCTCTTATTTAACTTCTTTTATCTCTTTATTCTATTATATATTAAATGATAATGTGATAACAAAAAAAATTACTCATAATCCACCTCATGCATATGATCCTCCTCCTCATATTATTATAATTTGATGCATATAATCTACTATGTCAATATATAATTGGATATAATAACTATCTATATTGGATACTTCATATATTTATTGAATTTCAGAACTCATGGTTAATCTATGTCTTATTCTTCATAATTATATTCTCCAAATAATGTGTTCCCACAATATATGATTATAAAATATTACCCTTCTTGTCTCAACTGGTATTCCAAAAATACCAATCATAACCTCTAATATAGTAATGTATTTCTTCTAGTGATTACTCCATATTTGGTCAACATTAAGGATTTTCAAATTGTTATATTTTAAAATACTAGAATAATAATGTTGTGATTGTCATAACATGACTCATTGGGGAACACCAAGCTAGTAATAATCTAGGAGTGACACCCCAATCCTACCTATAATATTCCAAGTGATGGAGATGATAACTGAGTATAAAATCACACATATGGGAGGAATTTTCCTAAAGTTCCTATACAAATTCATAGATCTCAATTTCCACCATGTAAATAGTAAAAAAGATAACTAGTATGAATATAATTCATGAATGAACCAATAAAATCCCACATCCAAGCATGATGGATGAAAATGAAAATGAAAAAGGGTCCAAATACAATCTCACCAATATTGTAAAAGATTCCAACCAACCAATAATTGGGGAATGTTACAAAAAAACTCATGGATACATCTATGGTCTATCAAGAAAAACTTAGCTACACCTATTCTTGGTCCACATAATACTCCATCATAAGTCCTATTTTTTTAATAATATAGAAAATGTTCTAGAAGATCCCATATAGGGTTGAGTGTAAACATATCAAGTAAGATATTATGAAATCATGAAAAACAAAAAGAATCAAAGGGGGAGTTATCTCTAAATCACTAAAATAATGAATAATAAAAAAGATAAGATTAAAATTATAAAATAAATACTCCATGTCTAAAGGTGAGGTTTTTCATCACTTATTTCCTAGGAATATTGATCAAGGATTCATAATAATATTTCTCTGAGAGAAAAACTCGCCAGTTCATTCCAAAACTAATGTCACTCATCCAAGATTTCATACTCATCAATAAATTCCATGTTTATAATAAAGGAACTAAGAGGGATTATCTAATATAATCACTCAATAAAACTAAATGTCATTAGAATGTAAAATTTTTGATAAATAGATAGGGGTAACACCCAGGACCAATGCGGGACATGAGAACATAACTGGAATAATCCATGAGGAAGGGGATCAAATACCCTATATATAGGTTATGTTATACCTGAGCCAACCTATGTAAAGATATGAATAAGGATTAGAAACATGGGCTTGAAAGAGGGATACAAGGATCTAATTCACTAAGGGGGTCATATATCCAATTCTCTAGGAATGATTATACACAAATCCCTCATGGGGAAAATTTGTGAAAACTCACCCATACTATAATAGAACAAAGGAACATATCCATAACAATACTAAATCCAAAATAAGAAAATAAAGGGAATAAATTTCCTTTGAAGGAGTACATTACATTATAAAGGGTTAAATGACTTATATCGCTAAAACTGGTCCTATCGGTGTCCTTCCATCCCACAAAGAATGTTCCTCTTTATATGGGAGGTGTTGTAATGGGACATAATGCATAGAGATCAAGCTTGGTACTTGAGAATTTTCCACTTGTAGATACACATATAATATTAAATAATGTGGGGGTCTACATTGGAAAATATAAATAGTGTATGGGTTTTCATAGATTATTGGAATGTACTCCCTGTATATATTGATCAAGTCGGATAAGGATGGAACATCATATATATAAGGCACAGAACTATGTGATTATTATATTCTGTATAAATCCTAGATAGTATATTAAGGGGTTCCACATGGTGTTTTTTATTTAAACTATATTCTATGTAGATATAAATTTATTAGTATTATGAAACCACCCATGCATATCCCTTTATGATCCACTCACCACATCTTTTGCCAAAAACTTCACTTGAAATCCTCCCAAACCATATTGATTAAGCTCGTGTCAGTACAGGTGGTTGGATTTTAGCCTCCCATTTCCACTAAATATTACTTTATTACACCTCTATAAATAACCTCATGAAATAACTTGGAAAACCTCCATCACCCACACCACCACCAAATTTATTCCAATGCTATTACGCCTCCATTGTATCTCCAATATTGATACCTAACCCACATCATTAATGTATAGAAATAATGATAATTCACACAATTATTAGGTTCCTAGAAAAACTAGAATCACTAACAAATCAAGCACTAGGAAAGTATTTTCAATGAATAAATGGATAAATTAATAAAATAAAAATGCGAGCATTAAATCAGGTTTGAGTTCAGTTGTCATTCATTGATGGAATCTGAGGATAGACAGAATAATCATGTTATCAAAACAAATAAATTTACAATTATTAACCTATAATTATAATTCCTTAATTAAGAAGTAATTAGATTAAATGGTGATGATTTGTTCCATTTTTAATCTAGAATTAGGGAAAATGGGGAAGAACCAGCAAAAAATTCTTACATTATATCTAGATTGATTTTTTGTGATGATTTTTTCCCACACTATGTAGTTTAAAAAGTCCATTAAATTCCATCGTTGATCCTTCATCATTCCTCCTCTCTATTCTTCATCAATGGAATTATCCACTAGGTTCAATGTCTACCAACTCTAAAGTGTATATGGATAACCTTAGGATTTGTCTATATGTATGTTTATATATATTTGGGTTAGGTTTTTTTAAAATTAATATACAATAACTAAATAAATCAATTTATTTTTCTATTATTCCCTCTATGATGGAACTAAAAAAATGATCGATGAATAAATAAATTTTGTTGGGGCTGGGGTAAAACCTAAATTCTAGGTTTAATGTCATCCTCAATTTTTCTATATGAGACACCATTCATGAGTTATTCAATTATTTTTGAAATAATGTGGAAGCATGAAATATTATATTTATATTTTTAATATAAAAATATTGAGGCTCCTTGAAGACTTGAATTTCACACTTGACTCACCTATAAGTCTTAAAATATTAATTAAAATATTTCAAAGTATCATAAAATTTCATTACATTATCCACACCTTTATATTTTTTCATCTCAAACAACAATAACCTACTCAAATAGGTGAGGGTACTGAGCTCGGATCTCATTTGTCTACTCCTAATTGAAATCCTAATGATTAAAATTATATAAATGAACACACACAAATGGAATCATTGATCCATTATGGATCTTCTCATATAAATCCTTGATATCCACTCAATACATTGAGAAGGCGACTCCTTCTTCAGTGTTTATCTCACCCCACTTAATAGTGTGTGATAGGTCATGGACATATCTCCTTAGTTGTGAAATGTAAAATATTTCATGCACCCAGTATAACTGTGGTCGAAAGGATAAGAGTAATTCCACCTCACCAACTCTACATAGCATCTAGAACGGGCCAATGAATCTCATATATCACTTTCAACCCAAGAAAAAATCATCATAGTCCTAGCTTAGGTGAATCCTTTAGGAACACATGGTCTCCCTTTTGAAACTCCAAATTCCTATATCAATGGTATATATATGAATTTTGATGGATTTGAAATTTCATCACATACTCCTTTATGATCTACACCTTTTCTATCATCACTTTCACTAAATACATTCTGATAATCGATCTCTCTCCTAGATAACTCCAAAACATTAATGGACTATATGGTCTTTGATAAAAGGCCTTGAATGGTTCCCTACTGATGACATAATGGTTAGTGTTATTTCATGAAATTTACAACAAGGGTAGATTATCCTCCCAACTACAACCAATATAAATAACACAAGCTTGCACATTTCCTCCATGACCTAAATGATAGGTTTAGTTTGGCTATTAATCTGGGGGTAGAACACCATGATCATCCACAACTGGGTCCCAAAAGACTTCAATAATCCTCTCCACAATTAAGATGTTAAGCACGCTACATAGTTTGAAACAATAGTTAAGGGAACTCTATGTAGACCAACTACCTATTTAATATATAAACATTGTATTCACTCCATGAAACATTGATCTTGGATGGAATTTAAGTAGGATGACATGGTGAGTCATTATACAATCATAGAGATAGTGTCATGGCCACTCGTTATTTTTGGAAGTCCAATCACAAAATCTATTGAGATACGTTCTCACATCAACTTTGGTACTTCAAGGGGATAGGATAAACCAGTTAATACATGATGACTGACCTTCACCTGTTGATAAGTAAGGCATCAAGAAACAGACATAGCTACCCTCCACTTCATCCCTATCCACCAAAATTAATATCAAAGGTCTTAGTACTTTTTCAACACACCAAGATGTATCACTAAGGTGGATGTATGAAAATTCCTCAACACATTTTCCTACAACATGACTCACACCATTGTACGTCCTTAAAAAATGATGATGAGCTCCCCAAATTATAAAATCTATCAAGAGTACATCCTATGGATATATGGTCATGCGAGACCTCGCAATCGATATTTCCAAACAATTCTTCCCTAGAGTGCCCGATATAAGGATAAGTTACAACCATCAATTTGAGAAATGAAGATCAAAGCTCCTCTATAAATTTCAAATGTAGTGAGGAAAACTATTTTGTTACCTTAATCCGAAATTATAAATAATATTTCCTATAAGAAGAATCTGCCAACATTTTCCCCTTCCTGAGAGTATAAGGTATCTCAAATCCATAGTCCTATAAGAAATCCTACCATCAACTCTACTTCAGGTTGATATATTTTTAGAAGATGATATATCTATGTCTCTTATAATTAGACTAGATAATGAATATCTTTCTAAAAGGTAGTTTCACGATGTCTTTAGAGAGAATACTACTACTATCAACTCCAAATCATGGTTCATGTAATTCTGTTCTTGGGGGCCAGCTATGGGGACCTATAAGAATTCATTAACTTTCTTTGTATCAGAACACATACAAGCCTAGTAATGGATTCATTATATAACACATCATACTAAAATCCCTCCTATTGATGTCTCAAAATGGGGGTGATTTTCAACATATAGTAAATATCATAAGAATAAAACTAACACTTCTCTAACCAACTAAAAGGATTCCATTTCATGTTAAGTAAATTAGTTGTTCCATGATATTGCAAAAATTGTTCATGAATTGTTGATAATTTTGATCTTACCTGATGAATCTCCACACCTTTATCACACTCTTGGGTGAATCCCAAGATAGAACTATCTATCTCATTGCTAGGTCCATTACTATTCCCTCCTTTGAGATGGAATGTCCCCGTAAGGGGACCTTTTGAATACAAAACTAAAACTTCAAGAGATTCCTATAATACTTTTTCTCCTATATCATGTCCATGATTATCTTAAAATTCCCCAAATTCTCATTATTAGATGTTTATTACAAAATGATGTCATCAATAAAGACCATCATGAAATAGTCAAAGAAGGGATTAATGATATGGTTCATGAATTCCATGAACACTACTATGATGTTTATTATGCTTAAGGGAATAACCAAGTAATCATAACGACTATAGAAGCAACACAACACCATCTTTAGTATATATTCCAATAAAACCTAGAGCTAGTGATAACCAGACCTGATGTAATTCTTCAAAAACCACTTCACCCATTTCAACTGGTCAAAGAGATCAGTGATTCTTGGAAGTGTATACCTATTCCTGACAATCACATAGTTCATGTGATGATAATACATGAATAACATCAAGAAAACATATTTCATATTGTAGAATAATACCAAGTCTTCCTGGAGGGACACACAGGGTTTGATGAATCCCTGCTTCTATAGATCCACCAACCACAGCTTCAATTCTCTTAGCTTTTAATGGTCCATTTGATATGTTGGAACATATATCATAGATGTGCCTAGGTAAATTTATATATAGAAGTTGATATCTTGATGGGGTGTTAATCCTGACATGTCCTCAAGGAAGAATCCATTATACTAACTCACTATTATAGGAAACTGAAGGTTCATTACATCTACTTCTTCAAGGGTCATAACAATAAACTTACAAGAAATCAGTTGTATCCTCCTAGATATGATCCCAACATACTTCACCTAATTTTTTGTAATGATACAAAATTTTATCAATGGAAATTCCCTTATTATAATTATATCATATAGTATAAACCTCATAAAATCACATTGATAATACAATAAAAACTTTATAAATGAATAATGAATGAAATAAGAAGTTTTTCTAGAAGTTAAGGAACCTATACCGATGAAATAATAACCTGGCCTTAGGAATAATAATATGACCCTGATGAATAGTAAACTAAACAAATGAATAGTAAAATCACCCATGAAAGTGTAAATAAAATTTAGGCATCTTATAAATGATAATATGATGTAATTATATCATAATACAAGTAAATAAATGTTTTAAAAATTATTAATTAAGTGTTGGTAATTTTGTAAGTCATAAATATATAATTATAATTTTATAATCAATTTAATCATTTAAAAGGAAATTTAGTTTCATAAAATATATTCATAAATTAATATTTTGTTTTATTATTATTATAAGATAATTTTATGTTACCTTTCATTATTTTTCTAAGTTCTATAAAATTGGTTATAATTTTAAAATCGGTATTTTCCAAGTAAAGGATAATTTTAATTAAAAATTTAATATCTCAAATTTAGAAAATTATTTTCATAAAATTTATTTCATTTTTTAATTATACGCATAAAAAAATAGATAGGGTGATTTTTTGGAATTTTTCTAAAATACTTGAATTTTTTTGTGAATAGTAAGATACTATAATTTACGATAAAAGATAAATACATGAATTATGAAGTAATAGATGATGCATGGTTGATGTAGGCCCAAAATCTAGAAATTTAATTTATTATTTTATTATATTTAGTGATAATTATCAAACTATTAATTTTATATTGCTAAAATAATAAAATAATGAATAAAATAATGAGAAAACCCCCCTTTCCTACACTATAAATACCACTGCTCACCACCTCTTCTCCTCACACCTATCAAGATTTTAACCTTGTAAAAATTCTGATAAAATATATTCCCAAGACCTCACCCAAGTACTTATTCATTTATGCTCAAAAAAACACCAAAACCAATCCCCCTAAGGAGGTTCTCAAGGAGAAGCATTCAAGAGGTAAAATCCTCTTTCTTTTCTTTTAATTTCTTTTAATTTCTTTTCTTTTCTTATTATATCCTCACCTCCCCTCATTCAAATGGTATGATAACTTAAATAACATAAAAATAATTTTATTTTATTATTCTAAAGATATAATCCATCATCAAACCCCTTATTCTGTCCCTTTTATTTTAAAATGGAAACATCTCCCGTGAAGTGTTATTTTATCACCTTCAAGGACGCCATGTTATTAATTTCCATAACCACCTTCAAGGATGGTCATAAAACTATTATAATAGTTGAAAAAAATTATAAAATTTATTTCATAACACTTCTTCTATCATGTAACTAAAATATATAAATAATATTAAATGATAAAACAAAATGAGTTTGTTGTGATTGAAAATTTCCAAAATTAACCTAAAACGATTATCATTAACTTTAATCTAATGATTCATCCTCATACCATATAATGAATTGATTTAAAAGATAATTTAAACTTTTATAAGTTCATTAATAACATATAATAATAATTATGGATATTTATTCCCATTTTACATGAACTTCTATTCATGTATACAAGTGAAACGATCATGAATATCAAGAAAACAAACAGTCCCAAATGATCAAAATAAACTCTATACCTCATTGAAAATCCCATAAATGGACATAATAAATATATAAAGAATTAAATTAATGTATAAAAGGTTCTATATTTTTAAATTAATTAATTTAATTTGATTATCTAGGATATCAAAGTGAATAAATCATTCAGACATAAGGTAAGGGGAATTCTCGAACCCAACTCTCATTCTATGGGTTTTCTCTCTTTCACACCATTTTCAATATGAATGTCCCTTTATTTTTCTATAAATATAATTTAATTTTTCTTAAATTTTCTTTCATGGGATATAAATTCTTCCAATCTATATTTATGACAAATTCAAATATTTTTCTAAAAGAACTCTTCTTAAAAAAACACATCTTTTACTTCTCATGAGATTGTTTATTCTTAAATCAAGATCGATAATAAACATACTATTCTCTTTTTATCTTGGTAAATCCATAGTTTATGAATTTATTATTAATTAAATGAAACCCATTCATTTCCATGGGATATTTTATGTCCAATATTGATATACTTTCTATGTGGCATGCATGATAATGTAAATATTCTGATATGACAGGTGCACTAGAATTATATAAAACATGTAAATATTATGATGTGATGGGTGTGCCCAGAATTATATAGAACTAAAATTAATTGTTTAATGTGAATAATATCATGAGATAAAGTGAAATATGAATGAACATTATTTTATCTTCATTTACAACTATGTGTGGTATTTGAACACTACGACATGATGTTTCAATTTTATGCATTGCAATATTGCATTCCTTAATATAATGTTTCCTCTCATGATTATTATTACGATACTTTGATTATATTATGATGATGATTATTATTCTCACCCATGTTGCATTTCTCTTATTCATCCTCTTATTTGGATTTTATCTTACCCATTTCTTTGATTTATATCCTTAGGATATTACTTGTACTAAGGAGAAAACATGAGATAATAAGAAGGTAAAGAGTAAGGAATTAAATAATTTTTTTATGTTTTGTAAATTTTATGTATAGAACTAATTTTCCCAAGATAATAAACCATTATATCTTGTATTTGTAACACATTTATGTTGTTTGTATTTTAAATGATTTAATAATCATGTAATAGAATTAGGGTCTCTATAGTTGGTATCAGAGCACAGTTTAGTTACTTTTTCAGTTAGGATTGGATAACCTTAATAAAAACCCTTAGTACGAGACTAAGTATAAGTAAGCACCCATGAATCTTTGTTTTAGAAAAATTCTAAACATGGGTATCCCACTAGATATGCCTTTAGAGTTAATTTCACAAAGTAATAAATTATTTATTCATGATTTGTTGACTTATATTATGTTCTAAAATTTTATATTTTAGAAAATAGTGGGATCTATGAGAAACCAGGACAACAACCCCTACGAGGAACAATACAGTGATTACCTGAAAAACATCCCTAATTCCTTGGTAGGTGGAGTACAAAATTTCATAGTGATACTTACCCATATTTCTCAGGATATGAACAATAACCTAAATAATGTGGAACATCCTCCTTCACCTAAGAGGGAGAAACTAGATATCAAGTCTTTTATATAGAAAACACCACCGACATTTAGTGGATCTTTAGATCCACTCATCTCCGAACAGTGGTTCAACTCAATAGAGAAGATATTTTCTATTATTCACTATTCTAGGATGGATAAGGTGAATATATTCATTTATTTTATAGATATAGAGGTCGATCAGTTGTGGGTATTAATTAATAACACCATGCTGAAGGAAGAAATTGAAGAGGTGGAGTGGGAAGACTTTAAGATAATGTTTCTTAACAAGTATTTCCCTCAGAATCTTCATAAAAATATAGAGAGGGAATCCATAGATCTTAAGAAAAAGTAAGTTGAATCTGTTATGACCTACAAAGAAAACATCACAAGGATTTTAATATACGCTTTGTGTTTTTTTATAAAAAATGACAGAAAAAATGAGATATTCTTTAGTGGTTTAAAACCACACCTTCAAAAGGCTCTATAAAATCAAGACTTTGTGAGTTATGAAGAATTTATTCAATGTTATCTAAAGTATATATGGAGTTTGGAGAATGGTCCCATGGATATGGTGATAATAAATTAAAGATGGAGTTTTAAGCTGGGGTATCAAATGAGAAAGGTGGAAATAAATATCAACCACACACAAGTCAGAAAATGTGGGAAGAAGGATCATGGAAACTGACTTAAAGGGATGAGGAAATGATATAATTGTAGGATAGAAGGACACCAATCTCATGAATGTTGAAAATACCTAAGGAATTAGGATAATGTGGGGGAGGAAAGGAGATAACCACCTATAGTTTAATGCTTCAACTGTAGGGAATAAGGGAACTATGAAGGATAGTGCACTAAATCTTGAGTCCTTGAGGGTAATCAGCATCAATAACCACCAAATCCAATAGATAAATGGAAATATTATTCCATCACTACTACTGATGTGGATCCCAAAAATTATATGGTGATAGGTACAATGTTTATTCATTTATTAATGGATAATATACTATTTGATTTTAGATCTACGCATTCTTTCATATATTGCAAATTTAGTAGAACTATTCAAGCACCACATCAAAATATGGAGGTTGAGTTATCTATGAGAATATAAAATGGGGAAATTATTTTATCCAAATTATATAACTCCTCCACAGTTAATGTTTTTGGACTGAACCTCACAAAAAATCTTGTATTAATTCATTTGGTGGAGTTTGATGCTATTTTGGGCATGGATTATAGATCTTTATTCAAATCCAACACAGACTGTTGGGAAAGGGAGATCACTCTTCCCATCCTAAAGAATCCTCTAATTATGTGAAAGTGTAAAGAGGAGGATTAATCTCTTTTGGATTCATTTTCTCAAGTGTGGATATTATTTACTTATGAGAAAGCATATCTAGCTAAAATTATTGAGACAAATGGGAGAATATTGCTAGAATACATTCCCATTATAGGGGATACACTGATGTGTTCCTCGAAGAAGTTCCCAGTCTTCCTCCTGATCAAGAGGTTGATTTTATCAATTTAACTTATTCCTGGATCTCTTTTTATATCAAATAAACCTTATATAATAACCACCATTGAGTTATAATAACTAAATAATTAGTTATAGGAGAATCCAGAAAATGGTTTTATATGACCGAGTGCTTCACCATGGGGTGAAAGAGTCCTCTTCATTAAGAAGAATGATGGATTGATACACCTATTCATTAATTATCATGATATCAATAAAATAAAAATAATGAACAATGATCCCCTTCCATGGATAGATGATTTGTGAGATCAACTACATGGTTCCAAGTATTTCTCTAAGGTGGACCTTTGGTCGGGATTCCACAAATTAAAGGTGAGGAAGGAAGAGATTCCTAATAATACCTTTAAAATGATGTATGGATACTATGAGTTCATATTTATTAACTTTAGACTCACTAATGATCCAGAAATATTCATGTACTTAATGAATTGGGTCTTTAGAGATTGCCTTGACAAATTTTTGGTAGTTTTTATTGAAAATATTCTGATATACTCCAAGAGAAAGGAGGAACATGAGGAGAATTTTAATACTATGATAATTACATTGATAAGGGAGAAAAATTATGAAAAGTATAGTAAATTTGAGTTATTTATGGAGTAATTATCATTCATGGGTAATATTATCACCACCAAAGGGATATTTGTGGGTCCTTCTAAGAAAAATGCAATCGAAGTGTGGCCCAAGCCAATCTCTATGATGGAGATCCATAGTTTCATTGGTCTAAATTGGTATTACCAATGTTTTTTGAAGAATTTATAAAGATTTTCAAACCCAATAACCAATATGACTTGGAAAGGAGAAAAAAATTCTAGACCAGTGAATGTGAAGACTGCTTCACGGAGTTAAAAAGGAGTCTTATCACTACGCTAGTACTCAAACTTACGACATGTGGGGAACTCTATGTGGTATAAATTGATACTTAAGATAAGGTATTAGCATATTTACTGATGAAAAACGATAAGGTGACAGCCTAAACCTCAAGGTAGTTGAAAATTCCTGAGAAAAACTATTCCACACATGATCTAGAGTTGGCAGCTGTGATCTTTTCACTGAAAATATGGCGACTTTATCTCTATGGGGATAAGTTTGAAACATATACTGATTGTAAGAGCCTAAAATATATTTTCACATAGAGATACATTTATATGCACTTGTGAGGATGGTTAGATCTCATCAAGGATTATGATTTCTCAATCCACTAACATCCTAGAAAAGATAATAAAGTGGTAGATGCTCTAAGTAGAAAGGATCCTATAATATTATCAATGATGAGAATTGAGAAGGATCCAATCTTATTATATTTGAAAAGGATGTACATTTGAATCATTAATGAAGGTACATAATCAGTCCTTTCCAAAATTATTTCTCAAACATCCCTCATAGAGAAAATAAAGGATTCTTAAACAAATGATGAGGAAAAATAGAAGATGGTGGAAGCTGTGAAAAGGGGGAATTCCTCATAGTTTAAAATTGATGAGGAGGGATTTGTAAGATTTGGATCATGATTATGTGTATCATCTGATCTAGACACAAAGAAGTATATTTTAAATGATGCGCATAGCTCAATATTCTCTATTAAACTAGGGAGCACAAAGATGTATTAAGATATCTGAGAGAACTATTGTTGGAAAAATATGAAGAAGGTTATCGCTGATTATAAATCAAAGTGCCTGGTAAGTCATCAAGTGAAGGCTTAAAGAAAAAATTCCAAGTTATTGATGCAAACATTACCCATGCTGACATGGAAATGGGAAAGCATAAACATTGGATTTGTCATCAAACATCTGAAGACATCTATAGGAAATAATGTTATAGGGGTTATTGTGGATCATCCTACAAAGATAGGTCAATTTATCATAATTAGTGAGTACTTCTAATTGGATAAAATTGAACAGATATACATTGGATAAGTGGTAAGGATTCATGGATTACTACTAATAATTATATCTGATCTAGATCTAAGATTCACCTCTAAGTTCTAGAAAAGTCTTAAACATTATCTAAACACTGAGCTAAACATTATTATGTCTTAACATCATCAAACTGATGGACAATCAGAGTGGAATATTCTAAAACTAGAAGATATTTTGGGATAATTTTCTATGGACTTTAAAAGAGTATGATACCAACATATGCCTCTGGTTGAATTCTCTTACAACAACAGTTTTCACTAGAGCATCCAAATAGAACCATATGAATCCCTTTATAGGAAAACATGCAGAACACCGGCATACTAGGATGAATTCTATGAACGTAATCTATTAGGACCTGAAATAGTTGATGAAATGGTGGAGAAGGTGAAAACCATTCAACAGCATATCAAGGCATCCCAAATTTGACATAAGAGTTATGTAGACAATCATTATCAACACTTTGACTTTAAGGTTATAGACATGGTATTAATCCACAAATCTTTATGGAAGTGGATTACGAGATTTTGGAAGAAAGGAAAGCTAAGTCCTAGGTACATTAACACCTTCAATATTCTTTATCATGTTAGATTTGTGGCATAACAACTAGAAATTCCAACTATCATGTCTCAAGTATAGGTTGTATTCCATGTATCTCTCTTGAGTAAGTACATATTGGATCCCTCATATGTATAGAATCCATAGGTGGTATAGTTGGAAAATGTTCACTCTTACAAGGAGCATCCAGTGAAGATCCTAAACCATATAGATAAACTTCTACACAATAAGACTACCAACCTTGTCAAAGTAGTATGGGGAAACCATACATACGGGGAGCCAAAATGGGAACTAGAGGAAGTAGTGAGGGAGAAATACCCCCACCTGTTTAAGTAAAACTAAATTTCAAGGGAGAAATTTCATAAGGGGGAAGAATGTAATGACCTAAAATTTTATAATTGGAAATTCACTTCTTATAATTATTTCATATAGTATAAACCATATAAAATCACATTTAGAACATGATAAAAACTTTATAAATTAAAAATGAATGAAATAAGAAGTTTTTATAGAAGTTAAGGAACCTATACTGATGAAATAGAAACTTGACCTTAGGAATAGTAATATGACCCTTATGAATAGTAAACTAGCCAAATGAATAGTAACATCATCCATGAAAGTTTAAATAAAATTTAGGCACCTTATAAATTATAATACGATATAAGTATATCATAGTACAAGTAAGTAAATGTTTTAAAAATTATTAATTAAGTATTGGTATTTTTGTAAGTCATAAATTTTTAATTATAATTTTATAATTAATTTAATAATTTAAAAAGAAATTTAGTTTCATAAAATGTATTCATAAAATAATATTTTGTTTTCTTATGATTATAAGATAATTTTATGAGACCTTTTTTAATTTTTCCAAGTGTTTTGAATTCAGTTATAATTTTAAAATTGGGTTTTCCAAGTAAATGATGATTTTAATTAAAAATTAAATTACTCATATTTAAAAAATTATTTCCATAAAATGGATTTAATTGTTTAATTATACATGTCTAAAAAATTTTAGGGTAACTTTTTGGTATTTTTATAAAATAAATGCATTTTTTGGTGAATAGTAAAATACAATAATTTATGATAAAAGATAAATACATGAATTATAGTGTCATAGATGATGTATGGTTTATTTAAGCCCAAAATCTCAAAATAACATTAATTATTTTAATATATTTATTTATAATTTTGAAACTATTCATAGTCTTGATCTAAAATAATAAACTAATGAATAAAATAATGAGAAAACACCAATCTCCTCTATTATAAATAACACCCCTCACCACCTCTTCTCCTCACACCTCTCAATCTTTGATATGTTTTCAAATTCTACTAAAATATCTTCCCAAGACCCTACCCCACATAATTATTCCTTTGGTATCAGAAAAATACCAAAACCAGTCCCCCAAAGGATGTTCTCAAGGAGAAGGATTCAAGAGGTAAAATCCCTTTTTTTCTTTTAATTTGTTTTCAAGTTATTTTATTTTCTTGTTATATTCACACCTACCCTAATTTATTATAACTCTAATAACATATATACACTGAAATTTCAATATTTTAATGGAATAATACATCATCAAACCCATTCTCACCACCCTTTTATTCTAAAAATGGAAATGTCGCCCATGAGGTGTTGTTTTATTTCCTTAAAGGATAACATGATTTCATTTTCCATAAATGCCTTAAAGGATGGTCATAAAATTATTATAACGGTTAAAATAGATTTTAAAATTTATTTTATAACCCTTTTTATATTATATAACTAACATATATACATAATAGTAAATTATAAAATTAAATGAGTTCATTATGATTGAAAACAACCAAAATTAACCTAAATGGTTATCATTAACTTTTATCTAATGATTCATCCTCATACCATATAACCAAATGATTTATAAAATAATTTAAACTTTTGTAATTTCATTAATAACATATAATAACAATTATGTATATTTATTCACATTTTACACAAAATTTCATTCGTGTATATAAGTGAAATGATCATGAAAACCAAGAAAAAAAACACTCTAGAATGATGAAATTAGACTCTATAACTCATTTAAGAGACCATAAATGAACTTAGTAAAACTATAATGAATAAAATTTTTATATAAAAGGTTATTTATTTTTAAATTAATTAATTTAATTTGATTATCTAGGATATTAAAGTGAAGAAAACATTCAGACATAAGGTAAGGGGAATTTTCGAACCCAACTCTCTTTCTGTGGGTTTTCTCTCTTTCACTCCATTTTTAGTGTGGACATTCCTCTATTTTTCTATAAATAAAATTTCCTTTTTCTTACCTTTTATTTTATGGGATATATATGATTCCAATATGGTTTTATGAAAAATGAAAAGATTTTTTCAAAATAACTCTTCTTTTTAATAAAACACATATTTTACTTCTCATGATTTTGTTTCTTATTCAATCAAGATTGATACCAAGAATCTTTTTCCATCATTATCCTGGGGACTAAAAATTTTATGAATTTATGCTTTATGAAATGAAACCCATCCTTTATATGGGTTATTTTATGTCTAATATTGATATATGTTCTGTGTGGCATGCATGATAATGTAAATGTTATGACGTGACAAGTGCACCTAGAATTATATAGTACATATAAATGTTATGATGTGATGAGTGTTCCTAGAATTATATAGATATGATTTTCATTGTGTAATGTTATGAATCTCATTATATAAAGTAAAATAGTAATGAACATGATGTTATCTTCATTCACAACTATGTATGGTGTTTGACCACTAAGACATGATGTTTCATTTTTATGCATTTACAAATTCCATGAATTTATCTAGTGTTTCTTATAATGATTATGATTATGATATTTTTATTATATTATGATGATGATGATTATGATCTCCCATGTTTCATGTCTCTTATTCATCCTCTTACTAGTATTTTCTCTCACCATTTTCTTTGATGTATATCCCCAGGTGATTACTTGTACTAAGGAGAATAAAAGGGATAATAATAAGATATAGAAGGAGGAATTAAATAATTTTTTATGTTTTGTAAATGTTATGTATGGTCCTAATTTTTCCTATACACTAAACCTTTATATCTTGGTTTTGTAACACTTTTATGTTTTTTATATTTAAAATGATGTCATAATCATGTAAGAAAAGTAGGGTTGCAATATTTTCCATCTTCTCAACAACATAAATTTTCATCCCACCTTCTTGGATGTACCACATACTCCACATGTAACAATCAATATGTTCATGGATTTTGAGGACCTAGTCTATGCAAATAAATAAATCATATAGTATCATCACATATATAATGAGATTATACATGATTCTTTCTTCTCCAAGATTTAGGTCACACTACCTGCACAAGTAGATGATCTTTGAATCTCCCCCATTATTAGTCACCAGTTACACAATCCAAGATAGATACTCTACTGGAATCTCCTGGTCCTAAACATAAAATGAAATAAAGGAAGAATAGATTTTACATACATATATCAAAACATAATACAAATTAGTAAATATATGGATCGTACCATAGATCATATCCAAGACCTCATAGTATAATACGCCACTTCTTATATCTATCCACATACTTGATATCTAGATCTGATATCCTAGCAGGGATTACATGGAGGTGGTAGTGGTGGTGCATATCATAGCCTCAACCACCAAATGTATCTCTCACAAATTATCTTCCATGTATTCCACCATATATACATCTTTTATTATTCTATTAGATCTACCTTGGTGACCCATAGAACATATCTCTAACTAGTACATAATGTGTTAGGAAATACCATGAGATATTTCCACATCGATCACAAGGTAAGTACCACCCATTCCTTTGCTGACTAGATCCCCCCTAAGAGACCTTGGTGGATAACCCTTTTCCTAATAATTTGTCTAAAATAGTTTCACACTCCTAGAACCTAGTGTTTGTGATCGACTACCATCCATTTAGGTATAAACTCTATAGTGTTTTCATCTTGATCCAAAAACCTATGATTTCTCTATTAAGATGCTATTCAAAACCAAGGTTTTTTATAACACCTCAGTGTAAAAAGGGATGAAAATATAAACCACCCTTGCTCAGAAATATCAGTAAATTCAATGATCAACTTCCAAATAATGAAATAATACATCATGAACCATAGCCATTGAATACTACGAGTGGTCTTTTAACCTTGAAGTGTACCATGTAACTATCATATAGTTCTGTCAGAGCTCCATAATATCCTAGATATATAATCCCCAAAAATTATCTTGATAAAAATACAATCTAAAAAAGAACTAAAATTATTTATCAATGAGTATTTCCTCATCATTCATCTGCAACATCAAGCTCTGCCATTTCACTTCAATACTAAGGATGAGGCCCACAGCTAGGAACACCATTTTGTTGGGAGGGTCCTATCAAGGTGGATTACTCACTCAATCCCCTATGAATATTCCTTTAATACATAGAGATGTGAATCACCATAAAACCTCTAAGTTATCTTCTTCTATAACTGAAGAATCACAATTATTCTTCATGAATCATATTCATGTACTTTTAGGATAATCGGCTACTCTATGCTTTGATGTACTCTTAGAAATCCAACTGGAGAAAATTTTGTTTATGTAATCCCCTGTACTAAGGCCTCATTGCTAAGAGGATCATAATAGTAATATTAATATATAATCCTAGTTGGTTTTCATCATTAATGAATCCTATAATATTCAATGCAAATTAATTTATAAGAGAATATCAAGGGAGATGAATTAAGAAGAAAATGGAAACCCTACCCCATTCTTATAGGATTCATGTACCATTATTTTCTCTGTAACTAGTGTCAGCATGTATCATGATGAAAAGTAGGATTTTAGAGCCTTGGTGAATGAATACATTGGATAATACACCATCACTGGGTTCCCTATCCTAATATTCATACTCAAAATACATTAACAATATTTCCATAGTCCCTAAAAAACCCATATATATAAAATCTCTGAACTTTTATCATGAGAAAACATATCCTATGATATCACTTTTTCATGAACCAACCCAATGGGTCACACATTCCTAATAGTATGCTAAGAGTAACACACCATGTAAACCTCTTATAATCCAAGGTATGGATACTAGTACAAATTATGCATATAATTTACATTGGAGGAATTATCTAAAAGTATCTGTTCTCACACACACATCTCCAATCCGCTAAGTAGTAAAGAAATATTATTGGAAGGAAAATAATGCATACATGAACCACTAACATCCCAAATCATAGTATCATAGATGAAAACAGAAATGAAAATGGGAAAAATATATGCCCACTAATACTGTAAAATATTCCTACTTGCAAACAATAGGTTAATTCTATTAAAAAATAAATCTCTAGATTCATTTATAGCCTATCTATCACAACTAAAATTCACTATCTCCTGGTCCACCAAGGAAAAAATCAGGATTCTTGTCATCTAAAAAATCCATGACACATGTGGGAAGATCCCATATAGGAGTGAGTATAAACATATATAATTTGAAATCCATAAATAAAAAAAACATCAAACATTGAGTCAACTCTAAATAACCAAAATCAAGAAGAATAAATAAGATAATACTATTATTCTCAAAGGAAGACTCCATGTATCAAAGTGAGGTATGTCCTCACTGAAAACCTAGGGATTCTACTTGAGGCTCTATAATACCCCTCATACGAGATAGATTACTTAATGGGTCATGCTAAAACTAGTGACACCCATCCATAAAGTTGTACTCATCAAAAGTTTTAAGTTGAAGTATAATGTAACTAATAGGGAAAGTTCGAGATACTCACTCCAATGGAATATTACTTATCATAAGATAAAATATGTTGATACATATATGGGGGATCAAAACCAGGGCCAATGGGGGACACCTTACCCAATCTATAATAACCCCCATGTTAAGGGATCAAATGCCCAATATATATTTTTTATGATACCTGACCCTACCTATAGAAATATGAGAATGAGGATTACAAATCTAGGACTTTTATAGGGTTAAATGACTCTAATATATTGAGAGGATATTATATCCAATGTACCAGACAAAATTCTATATAGAACCATCATTATGGAGGATCATGAAAACTCACCCATATTAAAATGGAACAAGGGAAAAAACTATGCCATTACTATTGGATGATTTATGGGATTAAGGGATATAACCTACCATGTGGTGAGTACACACAATGCTCAATGGGTAAATGAAATGCCTCACTATAACCATTCTAACTCATTTCCTTCTATCTTGGAAGACCTTTAACTTTCCATACATGGCATTTTTTGATTAAAAAGGGTGTGTAGAGGCTAGGCCTGGTATTCAGGCATACATCATTTTCCCATGTTCATTTACTCTTTGAAGTACATAGGGTGCTCCCAGACACACACACAGAGAGATTATGTGTTAGGGTACATGGATCCTAGGTATGTAATCCGTATAAATACTGATCTAACTGACTAAGGATCACATGATATATAGATTGGGCACATAATTTTTTGATATTTATCTTTCATGTAAACCATATTTTCCACATGAATGGTGTCCCCATGAGGTGTGTTCTTCTAAACTACATGTAATGTAGAATATAATTCCATATAATTCTATAACCATCAATGTTTATCCACTCATGATGTCATCACCTCCTCTTCCACCTCAAATATCACTTGAAATTATCTCAACCCTCCTTAATTGAGCCCATGTCATCATCAGTGTCTGGATTTCATCCTCCCCTTTGATTGGAAAATTCTTATTGTCACACCTTTAGAAATCCCAACATAATTCATCTCATGATACCACCATTACCTATACTACCATTAGATTATCACAAAAAAAATTATGTCGTTGTGGTGTCTCTAATCTCAATTTAAAACCCATAATAATGATTTATATCACCAATAAGTAATAACATCACAATTGGGTTCCCAAAAAAATGAATCATTGGCTAATTGAGCTCCATTGATGAATTTATAATGAATAAAGAGAGAATAAAATGAAAAAAAAATTAAGAATCTAATGAAAGTCACATTTTAATTTCTATAATTGATAGAATATGAAGTAAGGGAAGAAAAATCATGTTATCATAACTAGTATATTCACAGTTATTAAAATAGAATACAAACACATTAGTCAACTTAAAAATGGATTCAATGGGGTGGATTTGATCAATGTTTGAACTGAAATTTAAAAAAATAGGAAAGTTAAATATAAAAAAATCATAAACTCTTATTCATATTGATCATTATGGAACAACATGTTCCACATGAGGTTCCATTTATGATTTTTTTAAATTCAGGCATCAATCCTTTATTGTATCTCCACTCCATTGATCGTGAATAAATTTCTCCTCCAAATTCACTCCCCGCCAAAGAATTTTGGTTTTTTAAATAACCCTAGGATTTCTATCTCACCATGTTTATATATAGGTAGGTCAAATTTTATGAATTTAGTTGACAATAAAGTAAATTTTTAATTTATTATTCTATTATTTATCCTATAAATGCACATAAATGGAATATCCAATCGACAAAAAAATTAGGTCATGCTTGTGGTAAATCCAACCTTATAGATTTAATGGTAGTCTAGGTTTTTCCATTGAAGACACTGTTCAATATTTATTCCATTATTTCTAAAAAAAATTTCCCACGTGAAATATTATATTTAAAATCTTAATATACCAATATTGAGGCTCCATAAGGGATGTAAATTCATGTAGACTCTGTGTTAGCTCAAAAATTATTATTTAAAATATTTTTAAGTATAAAATAGAAAAATAGATCCATTACAATGAACTTCTCAATAATTAATATTTAACTCTCTATAAAATCCACTTTGACATTAATTTTTTATGGATGATAAAATGAAAAAACCATGATGTATGGGAACCATAATTACAACACAACATTCTTGATAAATTCTTATATTCATTATTATAAACATTATTAAAGGGTATTTGATGAATCGTGATATAAAATGTTAAAGAATAATATAAAATCATTTGAATTTATCATCTTCCAAACTCTAATTTCAAAAATATCAATCTTTTTTTAACAATATAACCATTATGTATCATCCTGGTTGAACTCAGCAACCTTATCTTATTTCCTTGAAGAACCTTACATATTATCTCTATTATTAGGTTACCTTTATGATTTATTTGGAATTATTAGTTGAATATTATGTATTATATATTTAACCCTCACATATGTACTAGGAATTTATTTTCACTTTTACATATCACAATTCACCTCTATAATTTTCCCAAAATTTCAAAAATTCTCTATGAGTAACCTTACATATTTCCTCTAACACTATTATAATAATTACTTATTAAGAAAATTACTTTTTCATATCATAACATGTCTTTGGTACTTTGAAAAATGTTCATATCCTCAACAATTGTATCTTAAAACATAGTTTTCTCCATCCATATTCGATGAGATATTCTCTTTTTATTATAATAACATTCATGCATAATAATAAAAGGATAGTTATATAATATTTTATCCTTCAAGATTCTTAAATAACATAATCACCTATCACAACCTCATTATATATCATGTGGTAGACATTCTTTCCCTTGACAATCATCAATTTTCTTGAATCCATCAAAATATTATCTCTTTAATCATGAGATATATATTATTTTACTTTAATTTTTTATCCAAGAACCTCAAGTAGAAACACACCTTTCCTATTTCATGGTATGTGTCTCAACCTCCATCTTTATTACTAATATTTGAGTAGATATATAGAAAATTATAGATGACTACAATACATATAAATAATTTGAACTCCAAAGAGTACCTCATAGTATAAATCTCTTCATGTATTGGTATCTTCATCATCACCCAAAATTACCATATATTATCTCTACTCCTTATTGACATGTTATAAATAAATATAAAATTTAACTCTCTTCATCACAATTCAATAGTTTACTTCAATCTCTCCCTCAAAATTTTTTTCAATACACATTTGATTTCCAGAATAGATTTCATTATATACTTAATTAATATAAAATGAAAAGGTCCAAAGGGTGAGGGAGTTTTTTTTCATCTTATACTTTTTCATAATTTATATTTCATCTTCTCTACTATGGAAAAAATTAATCACTTGAGAGAATGGTGAAAGACTGTTTCTCAGGGTAAATAAGTAAAATATTAATCATCTCAAAGTTAATTTTATATAGACCAGTGTATAAAACAATAATGGATAACTAATACCTAAATGATATCCACAAAAAAATCCAAAACATTGTATAATATCAATTTTTTATTTATAGGGTAAGTTCAAGAAAATTTTATAAGTAATTTATCACTTATACTCTACTTAAAAAATACATCAAAATAATTCATGTACAAGAACAATACCCAATTTAATCTATCATAAAACATAACATACACACCCCTTAATAATAATATTTTTTTATAATCCAAAATAAGGATGTGAAATTTATCATCATATATTATCATTATTTTTGTTTGTAAATTTAAGATTAATATGGAATAATAAAGTTATATTCTCTTTTCCATTTTTCTAATACCCAATAAAGTGATGAATTCTATTAATATTCATCATTTTTTGTATTCCATATAAATTAAATATAATAATCATTTGGTAAAAATTTAAATTTTGTAAAGATACATCATGATATCAATCAAAACATTCCCTATTGGAAGACACTCCAAGTTGTAATACATTCACAACATTCCCCAAGTTCTATTCTTGTATTAATCACTTTTAGTTCCATGTATAGAAACAAAAAACAATACATATGGGAATAAGATGGACTTTCATGTTCTTATTAATAATAATAATATAGAATATATTTATTTCTTATCCTAGTAACCTATTTCTTTTATCCCTAATAGTGTGAGAACTTTTCATGCTAGTTCCTCTTTTAAATTTTTCAGACACAAGAATTCAGGGGTAGCATGAACTTCCTATTCATGAAATTATTCTCATGTAGAATTTCCTTCTTCACATTACATATAAGGACACACTAAATCTTTTTAGATTTCTCTATGTTACTATTATTTTCTATTTTGGCTATGTTTATGATCATGCATTCTATATAAACATGTTATGTCATCTCCCCATATGGAAATTTCTTTTTCACAACAACATTCTTAGTACATTAGTCAATTTTTCATTATCTTTCTTATTAATCATATAATTATATTTTTTATTACTGGTTTTTAATTTATTAGGAGTGTGTATAATCTATTTATAACTTACAATAGCTTATAATATAACTTTGAATTACCTTCCTTTAGAAACTTCTTATATTATTCTACTAGTATTTCATCCACTAAACCAATACTCTAGTTTTTTTCTTGGGTTGATTACCCTTTTGTTCAAAAATTTATCCTCAAACATTGACATTCATGGCACATTTTTAAAATTTAATGATGTGAATTTTTCTACCATAGTTGAAGAATATCCTTTTCCTTGTTATGTTATTCTACATAGCATTCTAATTGGGTGTGTTCTATTTGACACACTCCTCTAGTTTAAACCTCATGGATGACTTGTGTTTTCTATTTTTATTATTATATCTGTTAGTCTTCATCCATTTATATCTTATTTTACATTCATGGTTTGTTTATATCTACATTATTCATCATTTTAGACACTTATATTCCCAATACAAAAATATTTTTTTTAAAGTCTGAAATCTATTCTTTTTAAAAAAAATATTTTGTACAATATCTTATATTAGTATGAATTATCTTAACTTTTTATCTTATAACCATTGGTATATGACTTTTTTCCTATGATTAAAATTTTAAATAAAATATCTAAGTCTATTTGACTAAACCTTACATAACACCAACAATGGATAATAGACCATGTTCCTTTTGCCTTTGTCTTATTCTTTGTTTCTTTGACACCATAATATTTTTGGGTAAAACAACCAATATTTTTTTCTTAATTAATGAAGAAACTTATTTACCATTAATCACATAATCCATTTATTTTTTAGTGGTTTTGTCTTTATTTTTCATTGCTTATTTGTTTTATAACTTAATTTATAGTTGGTAGAAGAAAATAAAACAACATTAGTACAAATAGAAATTTTTACATAATGGATTTTTTTTTGTGAGATTATAATGGAAATATTCTTAGATGATTTAAAGATATTATTTTTTATAGAATTGGTACTTCTAGGGAAATAAATATTATTAGAAGAAGTTATTCTATATCATTTTTTATTAGGAGTTTGGGAAGATTATACCTGTGGCACATCCCTGATTCTTAGTTTGACTTCATGTTAAAGATATTACATATTCAGTGAAGTTTTCAAAACACCAATTGATTTTACTCATTTATACCATTAACTTCTTATCTTATCAATTTTATTTTCATGAAAATTTCATATTCCTTATAGATAATTTTCATCTCCCTTTGTCCACTTTATGTTAATTTCAAAATAGTAAACATTTACATTCATTGAGTTTTTTTTTTTCTTACAATAAATAGAACTATTTATTATTTATATCCTTTAAAATTTCATTCTCAGAAAAATTTATTTTCAATTATTCATTAGCTAGGATGAGACATTATATACAATGCAATGAATTCTATTTTTTTCTACCTATTAAGTGATATTTTTTCACTTATCTAAATTTTATATCAATGATTTTTCTATTATATCAACTTCTTTAATTAATTATGATTTCTCATTATATATCCTATTGATAAACCTATGTGATTGATGACCCTAATAGAAAAATTCTTCAAATAATCTATAAAATTAGTCTATAGGTCTTAAACTGATTCAATAAATTCATATACTTCACAACATAAATGTGATTCTCCTGGAGAATCATTCTCAATAGATTTAATAGAAAAAAATTAATTTAAAAACCTCTAATTAATGGTTTTTTCTCTATAGTTTAATATCTTCCTCAAATTATTTACCAATTATTTACTCATATTCATTAATTATTTAATATAAAATTTCATATTCTATTTGATAGGGATGGAAACATAAATTTTAATATTAGAAAAATGATATCCTTCATTAAATTGACACATATTATATATATAATATAAATAAATGGGAAAGAAAATATAAATAATTATAGGAAACATGTATTAGTTCTAATACCACTTGAAATTCCCTAATAAGATTGTCTAGTCACTCTAGGGGTGGGGTGGGGTGAATCAAGGTGACCCTATTTTATGAAATTCAATTCAATTTTAATTGATACTTTTAATATTAAAATATCTAAACCATTTAAGGTTAGTGTTCTACTAATAATTTTCCAATAGATAAAACCAAATGAAAAGTAAAAAATAAATATAGGCAATAACACATAGTATTTTTATAAGGTTTGACTCTAATGTGGGAATAAACTCTATATTATTTTCAGATTAAGTCTGAGACACATATATTCAATAAATAATTAAAGTGAATACAACATAATGGTACATTTCATCATTAAATATTGAGATGTTCATGGGAGAAGTGAAAGATATATCCTTAACTCTGATAAAATCTATACCTAAAAAAAGATTTATCTCAATAGTTATATAGTCATCTAACTAGTTTATTGGATAATATTATATCAGATCCCCCTATTCATTAACTCTTTTCTAACATCCTCTATTTAAAAAGATATTTAGTATAGTTATGGATTACACAACATTAATAGTGAAAGATATTCTTCCTTAGATATAAGTTTTTAATTCCAATGAATTTAAAAAATACAACATCATGCACTTTTACCTTATTATATGATGTATTTAAATATTCAAAACTTATTTAGGATCACAATAAGTGGTATTTATCATTCGACTATATCATATTCTTTATGATCCTTGACATATGGAATCTAAATCTGGAAGTTTTAGTGTCGACCTTTCTTAACTCTTCACTTTTTCTTCTTATTTCCACTCATTATTCTCTTCCATATTTGACGATAAGGGGTATATAGAAAAAATATCTCATCAGCCTCATATTCCTTTTATTATTATTATTATTATTATTATTATTATTATTATTATTATTATTATTATTAGTTTCCTCCTTCTTCTTATTTTTATTCTTCCTCTACTACTAATACCCCAATGCATAGAATCTATTATCTCTAAGTATTATTGACTAAACTAAATGTATCTATTTGATAAATAAAATATAGTATCATTTTTTTCACCCACTATCAAATACATTATATATTCTTCTTCTATGTTATATTTCGATAATCACATTGTACTACACCCTATATTCTCCAAATATAATTTTTCTTATCTCAAATGATATTCCACAAATACCCATAATCCTAATTATAATAGTAATTTTTTAAGTAATTAATCAAAACTTCATTACCATTGATGATTATTAAATATTAATATTTTAATTCCCAAAATAATAGAGCATTGATATTATCAAAACTCACCACTTAACTCTATATAAAATCTTCCTCCTCATTACTACATGTGTATATTCAACCATGAAGATCATTGTTACATTATCTTAATTTATCTTTTTTTGAAATCTCCTACCTTAAATACAAATTTACCTTAAAAATAATAACCCATACAAATCATCCTAAGGGAGATCAATAACTCTTGAATTAGGTACTTCCTCAACATTTATTATAGTAGGATGTTGAATATAGTGTGCCAAATATTTTCTCATAGGCATGCTAGACTTAAAAATCAATAAATTAAAGGATAGTTGTTCATGAATGAGAGTTCATGATTTAACTATCAAATTTAGTTTCAATAAAAAACTTGAATAATAAAGTAAACATAATGACCAAACCATAAGGCAAATTATAATATTTTATAACCTTATTCTAATTCAATTTATTGTTATAGTAGTTCATGTTTTAATTATATTTTCTATATCTTTTCATTTTTTTATAAAATAACAAAAACAAATAGAAGTAGTTTTGTTGTATTACCAGTAGTGATTGAACTACTTTGAGGATCCTCAAGTGAGATGACCCTAATTAGTGATTTTTCTCCACTAGGGAAAATTTAGTATCTTTTTTTCCACCATAAAATGGAATTTTAAAAACATAGATCCATTTTTGGGGATCCAAGTAGTAATTTATTTCATTTTTTCTTTTTACATTGTAAATAGTTTTAATTATTACTGTAGAAAAATATAAAAAATATAATTTCTATTATTTATTGAAATTGTAAATATTATGTATCCGTATATTACTCATAGTTGAAGCAAAAAAAATAAGAAGTTAAGGGATCCCTATTTCAAGAATATAAATAATAAGTACATAGACTGAAGAGCCTAGTAGAAAGGGTGGTTGAATATATTTGTGCATTACTAGAGATACACAGACTAGGACAAGAGAAAGAACCCAATATAATGGTGGAATACATTTCACCACTCATTTTTAAAGTTTAAAAACATTTCATGGTAAAGTATAAGATACATATAGAACTATTCCACTACACTCAACCTTTTCTAAAGGGGATTTATGATGAAGACTTTTCTATAGATAAATATATGGGAGATCAATAAGATCTAAATAATTTATAGAATGATTATGAAGTGCCATATTATATCCCCATCTTTTAAAAAGTAAAAGAGATAACACCTTTTTATCTCTCTCTAGATTTTAAAGAGTAATATGCTACCGATGTGGTGAAATTTGAAGAAAGAAAAGTGGGGTTTTACAACCCACCTTTATCCATTTGTATTCATCTTCAAGATACCCATACCACTAAAAATATATTGAATCTAAACCATCAAAGGGAGATGATATTTTCTTAAATTCCATCATACCTATTTTAGTTAAAGATAACTTGAGTATCACTACCTGCTATTTTGAATTTTCAAATTTGGATAAATCTCACCTTTTCTTAGATAAATATAAAGAAAATGAATAGAAAACTATTTAGGAACACACAAAGCTCTATAAAATTGTTGAACAAGCTTTATAGGAAGTCCATGAAGATATCCAAGTGACATTACCAAAGGAAAATAATACAAAATATTCTTACCTTTAGAGGGATGGTTTTTATTTTTATTAGTAATGTTTAAATTATATTAATGTAAAAATAATTTCTACATATTCTTTTGAATATTCAATTTATGCATCCCACATTGAGAAATCACCTGATAGTAAATATGAGGTAGAACTAGTAGAAACAAATAAGGAGGAAGACCCATACTTCATCCAACCCCGACGATGAATGATGTACCTTATTTTTAATAGGATAGATTTGGTGTACTCTATCTATGGAGTCCTAAATTATAAGTAATAATAGGTTAAATCTAAAAAAACATGTCATGCTTAAAGTCTTGAAACACCACCAACCTAAAGACTATGTATAACAGCTAGTACTATCCATCTAGAGGCAGAAAAATGTAGGACCCTTGTAGGGGATTATATGGTGACTTTTCATTTTTATTTTCTTTCTAGGAACTTTCAATTTCATTCTAAATAATTAGATTTAAATATATCCCAAACCATATATATTATTAATTTTAATTTGACATGGACCTCATGTCTTAATCATTGATTTTATTTTTCTAATCCATGATGGCATAAGGAAGGCCCAAAATAGTGATAAGTCAGAGGTCTAAAAGCCATTATTTTAAAAGGTAACTCACTTTTATGTTTATAATTTTTATTTTTTGAGACTTAAATTGGAAATTGAAATCCACGCTTAAAATTTTTATAGTACTTGAGTAATCTAAGAGGCATGAGTTTCTTTATAACCCTATGATGAAATGTTTTATATTTCAATGATAATGAAATAGCATTAGTTTTTTAGATAATTAAATGATTAGAGTTAAGAATGTTTGTTAATATGATGAATCATAATTTGATGGAATTGGTTGATTCATGTAAATTCAGTATCCCTACTATTTTTTAATGCTTTCAATTTCGAAAAGTTATTTGAACTGACATTTTGTTATTATTTCATTCCATAGGTGAAAATACCATGTTATATTTTTTATTACTCTAGAGGATTTAAAAAACATAATACTTTCTAAATTATATTGTTTATATTTATTGAGTGATATTGGGGCATGAAAACTTTGATAAATTTCATTGGAAGTTGTTAAAACTATGATTGAACAAAAACATATTTAATATTATTGAGAAATTTTTATTGATAATACCACCTTTTACATTAATCCTTATTTATCTGATTGATTCCATGAATGAAATTTTTAGGAATGAGCAAAATTTCAATATATTTATATATATTTCTAAAATCCTATTTGAATTGGAATGATATATTAAATTTGAATTATAGGGGTGAGGGAATTCATAGTGTAAAGGATGCAAAACATTATAAGGAAAAATAGGTGGGTGATATTTTAATGTATTGGGAATGGTTTTTTAATTCATACACCATACTTTTATTGTCTTTCATTCTTGATAAAAAGGAAAAAAATAATGTGTTGTGAATTAGGAGAATAAAAAAATACCATTACCAAACCTATTATTTTTATCATATGTGGTTTTCTTATAGATGTGATATTTATTCCAAGTGTTATTTTTGAAGAAAATCACAGAATTTTTTTTTAAAGTATAAGAATAATATAAAATTTTAAAATTTTAAAATCATTTATTATTCCTTTATTGTTTATAATCATTACCTTGATTCTTAGGAAGAGGGTTTTTTCATTTTGAAGGATAAATTTTCAATACAACTTTCATTTGATATCATGTATTTTTCATTAAAGATAAACCTCCCATTTTTACCCTTAATATTCTCTTCACATCAATACTTACCAACCTTAAGCCTCAAAGTTATTAGATCCCAAGTTATGACTCTCTAATTATTTTAGGTGATTTTTTTCTTTAAAAAGTGGAAAAAGTATATCCTTTATAATATTATAAAATAGATCATGTATTGAATTTATGATAATAATTGTACATAAATTTATACATTGATTGGTGAGATTAAAAGATTCAAAGTGATGTATATTATGAATTGTACAGTTTTATAATAATTAATTGAGAAATATGAATGGATAAAAGAAAAATTTTCACCATTTTTACATGGGAAAAAGTAAAATACTTGGGTGGATTGTTTCCTTGAAAAAAAATTTGAATTCAAGTTGATGTTTTTTGTGGAACATGAAAATTTGACTTAAAATTTATAATCATTTAACTTAATTTCCATGAGATTTAAATAAGAAAAACGTGTTGTTTTTATTTAATTAAATTATATGATTCATTTCTTGAGGATATGCATGGTTTAAGTGTGGGTGTATTTGATGAACATATTTTTTAGTGAAAATTTTAAATAATTTCTAAAAAAAATTAATGGTCTTTATTCTATTATCCTATATAATTTATTATTTATTTAAAATTTTGGAAATAAAATTAGAGGAAGTAATATAAATTAAAATGAATAAAAAAATTTCATTTTGTAAATTTAATTTTTTTGATAATTTTTTGTGGAATTATAATAAGTTTTTTAATATATTTAGTTAAAAAAATGTACAAACAAGATAGACCTCAACCAATGTATGCAAGATATTTAGCTAGACCAAGAGGACCAAATGGACAATAAAGATAAGGGAAATCTCACAAAGTGGAAAGAGGAGATCATTCCACGCACTGGTGAGCACTTGTAGAGAGTGGCCCAACAAGCACAGGGGTCCCATGCATGTTAAAACATACCTATATGTATCTGTGGGTAATGTATATAGGATTCCATCCCTATAATAGGATATTGATCCATGTTTTACATATGATTTATTAAATGATAGTTCTAAACTGGACAAGTATCCTTCATTGGATAATTTTATATTAGTACTATTACTAACTAACAAAAATGACACCACTTAGAAGCTAATATCCACACCTTACACTTAGACACACCCTCCACCACCTATTACCCATAAGAAATTGTTGAACCACCACCCATGTCAATTAAAATCATCATGAAAACCACTTGGAAAACTCTCCCTAGAGTGAAGGACTACCATAGAGACTCTAGATCACCTTGGATCACCCCTGGAACCATGGGAAACTTTTATGAAATACATTTTGAAGTATAAGGAATCTATGAATAGAAAATAGCTTGATTCAGACACTATAAAGCCTGAATTTATTTGATGGGGAGTCATGTACATCCCTACATCATTTCACCCATGGTGTGTCATGGGCTCACCAAGGATAAGGAGAGATTCACTGTAGGAGTTGGGCATGTATGGTGTAGGGAATTATTTTGGAAGTGGAATGTTTTTCATGCAAGGATAAACCAGTACCATGGTGTTATGATTGCATTGTAACCATGTTGAGTAACAAAACATGTTGTGGAGAGTTGTACCATGATAAAACCATATGCGGCATATCCATGAGTAATAGAATCAAACAATAGTAAGGAAATGACATTGAGTTTTCACTACCCTATGTTGGTTATAGATTAGAAAGTGATGAATTTTGGTGAAAAAATTGGTTATAAGGTCCTATACCATTGAGATCATGTTTTTCTATGGAGATATAAATATTATAAGTGGATAATTTTTAAAGAAACAAAGAAGGATGTTGTGTAAATGGGGGAATTGGCTTTACTACAACCATATTGAGTGAAGAAGAGGTTATATCAAAATTGATCAACCCATGCCACAGAGTTTGTCTACATTGTGATATTAAAAAATTAGGTATCTTTGGGGATAACATGGGTCTATTTAAAATATCTATATTCAAGATAAAAGTTTAAAATTTTACTAATATATATAAAGATATTAAATATTTAAATGAAGATATATGGGATTCCTCCCTCTATAAATAGAAGGGTGTTGTGCCTCTAAAAAAGAAATAGGGATCACATATCTGGGGTGTTGTTACTGCTAGGTTTTAATATTTTTCTGTTATATCTTACTTACATTTCATATTTTTAATTCATGAATATTATTTCTAATTAATTTTTTCCACTTGATTTATATATTTCATACTCTATTTCACTATTATTATTATCTATTTTACATTATTTCCACTATGAACTCTTATACTCGGTAATGAGTTACTGACATGTTTCATGGACTTGGTGAAGAATATTTGTGTTATTGAATTTAGATATTTAAATCATTAATATTTTATATCAGTTATTTTTGTGAATGAAGGTGAAGTGTATGGGTGTGGCAATTGTCTGACACAACATGGATATCAAGTTAACTTAAATTATTTAATTTGCATATTTTCCCTCCATTCCATTGAATGAAAAATATTCACATGATGGAGATGAGTTATTAAATAAATTAAATTGAATATGATAAAACCAAGTCCTAGAAGATTCTATACTCTCCGTTTAGGTTTACCATTAATTTTTATTATAGTAAGAAATAAATTTTAGTGTGCTACAAATTTTCTCCTAGGTATGCATGAATTCACAGAAAATAAATTGAAGGATATTAGTTTGTTAATGAGATTTCATTATTGAACTATCAAATTTAGTTTTAACAACAAACATGAATAATTATGGAACCCAAAATACCATGTAACAACCATAAACACACACTCCTAGATCTGATGCTAAAAAAATAATGATTATATTTCTTCCTTTTATAAAGATAAATGTGACTCAGTTTTTTCCATCCAAAATATATAACATCAAAATGAAATATTTGATCACTTATATACTTAGGGATATTTTAGGTTTAGATTTTTAAAGAATTATTAAAAACTCTTATATAAACAACACTTATGAATTCAAGTGATTATTTTTTACACTATACCCATCCTTACATATTTGATATCAGGTATTAAATATCTCCCACAAATTTCCTCACATATGAAACATTTATAAACATAAATCATTAATCATAATTATTCATAATCTGGGGAAAATTAAACATAAGAATGGTAATCTCATATTCTTAGTAAGGGTAAACATAAAAATTTTCAATTAAATTTCATCAATGTGAGTAATATGATCATAAACATATGATAACATAATCATAGTGCATGAGAATAACACAATGGAATTCATACCCATCAATATATGGATCATAAATGATGTTATAAAGCTTTAACAAAGGAACAAGTTAGTGGAAGCAGTAATCAGGAGCAATGTGATATCAACCTTGATCAAATAAACCCATTATTACCCATAACAATAATAAATAAGATGTGTTAGTACCTTAATACATCATCATCATAAAACTCTTATAGAAAGCTTAAAATTTTAATAACCATATGACTGACTTCCAATATAATTTTTCAAAGAATATAATCATTATACAATGAAAAGGAGTGAAATTAGGATCACCCATCATATAAGTTATATTGGGATCACTAATGAGATATAATGGGGATAAAACCTTCATATAATAATTATAGGTCTCACCTATGAGCTATAATGTGGTTCAAACCTTTATAAACAATGTCCAAGGACCATATCATGAATAAAACCCATGCAAAACGTTTTTAAACCAGTGTGCCAAACACTTTTGGATATCAAAATAACCTATTATTTTAGAATTCCATTTTCAAAATAGAAATCACCCAAAATGATAGAAGGGGGTTTTATATAATTAAAAAAATGAAATATTGTAAGGGAAGAAAAACAAAAAAAATAAAGGTTTCAATAATGGTAAAATTCATTGTCACTGTATATGTTAAAATGAAAAATTTCTTCCATAACATAATTAAGTCATGGAAAAGAAATGGGTTCCATGAAAATATATTTTAAACAATAATAATCCATCAAAATAAATAATTATGATAGTATCATTAAAAAATATCCCTAGTGGATCATATGTAACATCAAGTTATGTTTGCGTTGATGAATGAAAATACCATTAAAAGATAATTGAAATCATTATTGAGGAAAATATCCTTTTTTACATTTAAAGTCACATTTAAAAACATATAACTTACAAAATATTGTGAAAAAAATTATTATATGAAAATAACCTTATAAAATTATAAAGTAATATTCAAATAAAATAATGTTTATGATGGCAAGAAAATCTATTCATGTCGTAGATGTCAAAAATAAATATTCTTTTCAAACATTTTGTAAAAGGAGTCAAAACTGACCCATTTGGAAAAAAATAATAAACTTACTTTTTATAAAATTTAAAAATATTTAAATAGATCATGTAAAATAGATTTAGGAAATGATTTACTTTTTTGGAATAATTTTTTTAAAACATTTTAGAAAACATGAATGTGAAAGGGAAATATTCCTGATCTAAAAGAAGATACATGATTAGAATCACTTATAAATGAATTTGTTGGTGTTTCTTTAACTAATAAGGGATTAAATGTAAATTAAACAATTAAAACACATTGAAAACAAAGGATAATAAAATATATTTAGTTTAATATAATAATAACTTATGATTTTCCCCGAAGGAACCTTTAATATAAAAAATCATGGAAAGAAAAGTGATTGAAACAAAAAGCCTTTTCCACTTTGGTAACTCTTAAATCATAAGCCCCATGAAATAATAATGTCAAATAAATAGTTGAATATCATGAATATAATTGGAATGATGATATATTAAGTCATGGGGATAGTATATACACCTCATAAAAGAATATATGTTCATATCATAAACTAATGACCTATGATAAGTGAATTTGAGATGAATAACCCTTAAAAAGATCATATCATTGAATTGATAATTAATCAATGAAGATACTATATGTAAAAAATGTAAATAAAAAAACAAGTGAAAATTAAAAATAAATTAATTTATATATCAATTCAAAAATAATCATTTCATAACAAAGCCAATGAATTAGCATTATAACCCAATGAATGGAAATTGAGTTAAGAAATGCTTTATAACCTAGTAACTTTTAATTGTAATTCCCATTGATAAAATAATTCAAATTGAATGTAAAAATATTATGAAGTTTTTATGCTTCGTAATATGACATGTAAAATGGGAACTATATACACCATATCAAATAACTTGGATACATAAAAATAAAATATGCCTCAATGAAAGGAAATTGAGATGAAATCCCTTACCTTGAGTCCAAAATTTCCATGTATATCCTTTTAAATACTATATAATAAAATAATATCAATTATTTTATTTCATAATAAACATTTTCAGGTTTAATCACATTTCATTTAAATATCTATTTCATTTATCTTAATGACATAATAAATTAATTAATCATTTAAGTACATGTCAGGTACTTTGAGAACGTTCTATCAATTGTTTCAAAATAGATTTGATGTGTTGAGAGTGGTAAAATGGATCATTTATACATAATATAAAAGATAATATTCATTAAATAATTTTAATTTTTATAAATAAATTATTCTTTTAAAAGTAATCATGAAGGATGACCCTGAAAAATCAACCACATTACAATCATGGAGACGGTAGGCAGTACATACACATGAGTAACATTTATATTTTTCAATGATCATTATGGAAAGAAAGTAAGTATTATTCTATATTACAAAAATTATAATTATATATTGAATAATATATTATATATTAAAATATAAATATATATATATATCATGCATGGGTTGTGGTGATGAAAAACAAATCACATCGCTTTGTGGAGGTGGTAGTCCACACTTACGCACAAATGAAATTACCATTCCTTAGTGAAAAGAAAGATAAGAATATAAATGATATATTATATTTTAATAATATTAAATATTTAATTAATATAATATATAAAAATTAATTCCTTCATTATTAATAATCACGATAGGTGGTGATGGAAAGAGAATTACCTCGTTCTGTGAGGTGGTTGACTACCACACAAAGAAAATATTGATTCATTTCCCATTTGATGGGGGTTAGAAATGAATATATGTGATTAAATTTACATAATAAAATATAATTATATGGTATATTATTACTTAATTAAATTAGTGTGGTTGGAGAATATGTTGAGGAGGTGGAAAAAGAAAAAAAATGAAAACACTTGGTTAAGATTGATACATTTTCTTCAAATAACCTCATTTTCTTAACACCTTAAGACCAATTAAGTTGGTGTTATGCCATAAAAAATTCCTATATAACATGTGGAGGTAATTTAAAAAGGTATTTTTGAATTTCATGGCTCATAATATGGGGTTATATTTGTGATGGAAATATATGAATAAATTCCCTTTTATAAGTAAGGGGTAGGGCACTATTGGAATTTTTCAAAATGTTAAATTAATATAAATTAATATTCAATTATAAATGGATTAAAAATAATTTATTTATAATATAATATTAGTATGGTTAAAAATAAAATAATATAATAAAAATTGTACTATTTTTTATATGTTTTTACCCTTATATTTTGGGTTTAACCTCTCGTTAACCCCCTTCAAACTTATCATGACAACATAGATTTTTTCTCTTTGAGGTTCATCATAATTCCTATAAATTAAGAAACATACCAAAAAAGTATCGTGGTTTATATTATAAATTATTTCCTAATAAATTGGAAAACTATATTATTTTCTGGAATTTTATATCATTTAATGAAATATTAATGTCAATTTTTAGAACTATTCATTACTTTGAATTTAATAACATCAATACAAGAAATTAAATTCAAAAAAAATATTTTATTACATCCCAATATTTTTATACTAATAAATGAAATTAATATATCACATTAATTATCTAAAATTTTATTACTTTTAATATTTTTAGTATCATTTATTTAATTTTTTCCAATAATTAAATAATTACTGCATCAATATTGTGTAATAATTTAAAAAATTTATTTATTAACTAAAAATTAAAAGTAAATTATCATGATGAATATAAATATATTATTTAAAATTAATATTTCTAACTAAATATATCTTCTATTTAACCCAATTTCAAAAATATAAAAATTATTAAAAACAAGAGTGTGACATTTTTTACTTTTCTTTACAGAAAATATCATAAAGGTCATAATCAAATTGAAATCAAAAAAGGTAATATAACCAAATATTATAGGTGTATGGATGAAATTTAATTATAAAATAAAATTAATGAAATAATTGGGTTCATTTTCTATTGATTTTTATTTTATTTTCAACTTTAATTGCCTAATTTACCATTTACCATGGTAATAAAATTACTATGGTTACAATTCACATTGACCAAATAATCAAATTAAACTATTTTACAAATTTAGAAATCATGATTCCAAATATTGAATCAATTTATCAAAATCCAAAACATATTTGTGAAAAAAATTAATTTTAAATCAAATCGTCAAAATGTGACGCATAACTATTTTTCAAAAAAAAAAAATTAATATAAAATATTTTAATACTAAATCCCAATATAAAATAAATTTAAAAAATCATAATTGGTTTATTTTTAATAAAAAGGAACTTATTAAATTTTAAAAAAAATAAAAATATAATTTGTTTTGTAAAAATATCAAAATAAAATACATTTTTAAATAAAAATCAGTATTTTTTACTATTTATTGAAAAATCAATCTTTTCAGAAAAATGACTAAATTTTGCCCAAAGATAATTTTAATATTATTATTTTATAAATTATATAATTTTTATCATATAATTATTCTAAAGGTTTAATAAAATAATTATAAGTATATTCCCATAAAATGAAAAAAAAACTATTTTTCAAGAAAAATATATTTAAAGACTAAAATGGAAATATAAAAAATTGAGTGATTATTTCATAATAATTAATCAATAAATTTGGGTTCATTAGAACCTTTATTTATATTTAAAAAATTATTTTATCAAATTCATATGCACTAATTTAATAGCTAGGTTATAATATTCATATTTAAATAATAATATTTTTCTGTTTTGTATGCTCAATGTTGCATACTTTGTACGCTATAAATCATAATTGTTTTTAAAATGTTGTGATAAAAATTTCCCCCCATTTAATAAATTTCATTAGCACAATTTTAAACTTTATGTCATTAATTAAATTTTTTTCATTTTAAAATACTTTTTTTAAACTCAACATCGTAAAAATGGTTACTAAAACTTTCTATTAAAAGGAGAGAAAGGGAAATATGAAGTTCATCTGGGATAACATTTACTAGGTTTCGAAATATAAAATCATTAGTGGTAAGTGAAAATATTGATATGTAAGAAAACAATAATTTTTATATAATGATGGAGAGTGATATAGAGAATTGATCACAAGAAAGTGAATGATTATAAGAAATTCAACAACCAAGAAACCATAAACCAAAGAGGTTTGAAAAGTTCCATTGATTTACAAGAAGTGAAAGTAAGAGGATAACATTTTTTTAAGTTTATTTTCCATATATTTGATGAATCACTTTACCATGTAAACTAAAAACATAATAATATATACTTTTTTATAGGTATAATTGTATCGATTAATCAATTTAAACCATAATATCATGTTTTTATACCAATAATGAGTATTAAAAATGAATTTTTCATGCCAAAATAATTACAATCAACTTATAATTAATCAAATAATTCCAAAAACTGATAAAAATTTATTACCCCTGTATTTAGACATTAACCAAAGCCAAAATGGTGAAGAAAGGGTAATATAATTCCAAAAATAATAAAAATATATATGAAGATACAATTAATAAATCTCTAAAATTCAATAATAACCAAAAAAATAAAAATAAATAATTCCATAAAAAATTACACATAAATTCTTTGAAATATTAATGACCAATATTGAAACTTAAAAAAAGGATGATTTAATGACATTTTATTTCAAGGTAAACTTGTCTCAAAATAAAATCAATCACTCCTAAAGTTTACTACCTAAAATATATATATATTATTCACATATTCTCCAACATATGCAAATAATTTCTATAATTAACATGAATCACCATATAGAAACATTAAGATCATATATGATTTAAAAAGATAAATAAATATTTATTCCTCAAATAAAATCCCATCATACTATATTTAATATAATCACATATAAGTTATCAAAAAAGAGTACTTATTCCGAAATAACATTAATCACCTAATCACCATGTAAATTGTCAATCCCATAGTTATATATATGATAAAAAAATATATTTCCATAATCAACCTAATATTTATTTTAAAAATAATTTATGTAGAAAAAACAATGTCATACTAACCAATAATTCACACAGAATAGTGGTAGCCATTGCGCCCTTGGTGCCCTTCGATTGTGGGTTCAACCTCATAGTAGTGCTGGATGTAACGGGTTATCACTTGACTTATGGGTTTTACATTTTCTAAAACTATATAATTATTATAACCCAACAATATAACATTAATCATTAAAGATCATATAAACCATAAAGGATATGAATAGAATTAAAATGTATGTTTACAAAAATGTAAACACATAATACCTTAAATAGTTCATCGTGTTAATATTAAGGGTTAAATGTACCTAAAACCAATAAAACATCTCCAAAAATATCATTAGTTACCTTAAAATTCCATAACTTAAAACATATAAATGGGTGTCTAAGACATTGAACTATGATCAAACTTAAGTTTATAAACCCATGATGGTATCTGTAACTCTTAATATAAAATCACATGGAAACATCCTAATCTCAAAATTTATCTACACCCTAATATGATACCAAATATAATAGAGATAAACCCACACTCTTAGATCTGGTGCTAAAATATAAGCTTAATATTTTTGGATTTAATACCAATAGATGTTTCCCAATTATTTCCATCCAAAACATTCAACTTAAAAAATGAATCTTTTAACCACCTCCATACCCAATAACATTTTAGGTTTATATTTTTAAATAATTAAAACAAAATATTACCTAAAAACACGCATAACTTAATGTTAGTATTTTTCAACTATACCCAACCTTTAATATTCCATATTATGTCTTTAATAACTCTCATATATTTTCTCACATATGAATCCTTTCATGACTCAAATAATTTATCATCTTTATTCATAACTTGGGTAAAATGAAACACAATAAGGCAAAATGGGTTGGTGAAGTTGGGGTTGGCGGCTACCACTCTCTGAGCAGGGCTAGGGTTTTCTTCGGAGCCGCTTCCTTCCCTCCTCTGGCATGGCTCAGTGTGGATCGGCGTCGTCTCCCCTGGATCATCTTTGGTCGGCATCACTTGGAATCGGATCTGGTTATCAGCTCCATCTCATGTCTCGGCATTGTCTCCGGCGTGAGCTCGGCCTGGCGTCGGCGTGGCTCAGCGACGGCTCGGCCTGGTGTCAGCACGGCTCAGCATCACCTCCGGCGTGCTTCTAGTTTTTTCATCTAGTGTGGATTGGTGTCGGCTCCGAAGCGGCTTGGAGGGGGGAGGGCCATTTTTGGTTTTGGATTTGGATGTTTCTACGGCTCTTTCACAGGCTCTGGATTGGTGGATCTTATGGTTGAATGTGGAATCAGTGGAATGTATTTTGATTTGGCCTTCTCTTGGTTGATTCTGGCTACTGATGAAGATTATCAATTTTAATGGTGGTGTGGTTGATTTTGTATGTTGAATGAGTTTTTTGGTTGGCCATTGTCAATGGTGTTTGAAGTTTTTTGTGAAGTCATGTATGGTTTACCACTTTTCCTCAAAAGTGTTTCTTGGTTTGTCACTTTTTTTTCAAAAAGTGTTTGGAAAATAAAAATATCAATTTTTAGTCAGAAACACAATAAGGGTGTGTTCAAGTACTCATTATGGGTAAACATAAGAATTTACAATTGAATTTCATCTGTGAGAGTAAGATGAGCATCAGGGTATAATGACATAATCATAGTGTATGAGAAAAACATAATGAAATTCATACCAATAAATATCAAGATCATCAATCATGGTATAAAAGTATAAAAATGGAAAGATTCATTTGAATCAAGAATCATGAGAAATTTGATATCAACCTTGATCAAAGGAAATATTTATAACCCCTAGAATGATTAAATAAAAATTATTGGTGACTTTGGGATCATCATAATAGAAACCTAACATAACCCTTACAGTTTTAATAACCATAGAAAAGGCTTCCAAAATAATTATTTGGAGAAAATGATCATTACCCAATTAATTTGAGCACTATCTAGGTAGACCCATAGTATAAGCTATATATGGCTCACCTGTAAGCCATAATGGGGGTTAAACCTTTCATATAACATTTTTCAGGATCATTTGTGATCTATATTGGGTATCAAGAATTTTTAAATGATATTAAAGGGTCATTTCATGAATAATACCTTTTAAAAACTCTTTTAAACACATGCACACAACACTTTAGGATATCAAGTGCCCTTTTATTTTCAAAAACAATTTTCAAAACATGAATCACCCATAATGAGAGAATTATTGTTTTATTTAATTAAAACATTAAATATTATAAGGTATTTCAAACATAAATTAAAGTTTATGGAAGTTGTAAAATCCATTGTCACTATATAATTTAAAAAAGATTATTCCTTTCATAATTTGATTAACTCGTGGGAAAGAAATGGGTTCTATGACAATCTCTTTTTAACAACAATAACCCCTCTAGAGAAAGAATGAGGATTGAATCATTACAAAATATCCCAAGTTAGGTATAAGTAAAATCAAGGTTTTCTTATGTTAAATAATGAAAATATCATTAAATAATAATTAAAAATATTCTTGAGGAAAATATCATTTTTAATTTAAAAATTACTTTAAAAACTAAAAATTTACAAAATATTATAAAAAATATTTCTCTAAAAATAAGACTGGATACTTATAAAGGAATATTAAAATTAAATAATGGTAATGATGGTGGGAAAATATTTTCATGTTGTAGATATCAAAAATAAATATTCTTTTCAAACATTTTATAAAAGGAGTCAAAAGTGAAATATTTGAAAAAATGTTAAGAAAATTAATTTTTAATAAATTTCAAAGGAGTTAAACAGATCAATTAAAATAGATTTAGGAAATTATTTTTTTTTTAGAAAATAAATTTTTAGATTATTTTTTTAAAAACATGGATATGGAAGAGAAAGATTCTCAAACTAAAAGAAGACACAAGATCAACATAACTTAAAAATGATTTTCTTAATGTTTCCTTAATCAATATGGGGGTGATAAAAATTAAACATGTAAAAAAACTTCCTAACTATTGGATAATAAAAGATAATTTTTTCAATAATATAGTATATTATTATTTCTCCCATGGAACCTTGAACATAGAAAATCCCAGAAAGAAAATATATTGTTACATAAAGCCTTTTTCACTCTAGTAACTCTTCAATTGTATGCCCCATGAAAGAAGGATGACAAATGATACTATTAATATCATGAATATAATTATAATCATGATATATTATGTAAATAGGGTAGTGTATACACCTCCTAAAATAAGATATGTTCATATGATAAACATTTTTCCCAAGAAAGGAGAAATTGGGATGAATAACCCTTACAAAGATCATATCACTAAATTGAGAATTAATCAATGAATAGATTATTTATAACAAATATAAATAAAAAAATGTGTAAATAAATAATAAATCAATTTAGATACCAGTTCAAACATAATTAGGGCATAATAATGTAATGGAGAAAAGTTATAACCCAATGAAAGAAAATTGAGATAAGAAACCCTTTATCACTTGGTATCTTTCAAGTAAAATACCCTTCAATAAAATAATTCAAATTAAAAAAAATATCATGAATTTTATAGGATTTAGGGTATAACATGTAAAATGGGTAGTATATACACCATTTAAAATAAATTAGGTGCATAAAAATAGAATTTTCTTTAATTTAAGGAAATTGAGATGAAATCCCTTACCTTGACTCTGGGATTTCTATGTATGTCATTTTAATTATTGTATAATAAAATCATATCAATTATTTTTTTAGGAAAATTTTACATTTTTTAACCCTTTTACTTTAACCATTTATTTCATTTATCTTAATGGCATAGTTAATTACTTAATTAGTTAAGTGTGCATTAGGTACTTTGAGAATGTTCAGTACATAATTTGAAAACAACTTTGATGCGTTGAATGTGGTCAAAGGGTCCATTATTCCATAATATCAAAAATAATATTTATTACATGGATATTATTTTGATATATAAATTTTATGTTTAAAACTATTCATGAAGTATTATTATGAAAAATGAACTACGTTATAATTATAGAGATTGTGGGTTGTACGTACGCATGAGTAACATTTCAATTTTTCAACAATCATTATGTAAAGAAGGTAAATATTGTTTTATCCACAAATAATTATAATTTTATCATAAATATAAAATTATTTATTTGAATATACATATATATATCATCCATGTGTTGTGGTGATGAAAAATGAATCACATCGCTTTGTGGAGGTGATAGTCCATATATACATACAAACGACGTTATCATTTTTTAGTGAATGGAAATATAAGAAATTAAATGATATATTATATTTTTTTTAATTTTAAATATGTAATTAAAGTCATATATAAGAATTAATTCTTCATTATAACCATTCATGGGAGGTGATGATGGAAAACTAATTAAATTGATCAGTGCGGCAATAGTCCACCGTACACACGAATGATGAATTCCTTTACCACTTTTTGGAGGTTGGAGATGGATATTGGTTAATAAACTAACATAATAATATTTAATTATAAAATATATAATTATTTTATTATCTCAATATGGTTGTAAAATATTTTAAGGAGGTAGAAGAAGAAATAAAACAAAAATGCTAGGTTAAGAATTATATATCTTCTCTGGAAAATATCTTTTTCTTAACACCTTAAGACTTTTAAGGATGGTATTATAACACAAATAAGGCCTATATAATCTATGTTGTGATGTTATTATGGTATTTGGAATGATATTGGCCAATCCAAATGGGGTCTAAAGTATGAAGTAAATAGAATAAGAGATTTCCTTTTATAAGAGAGTGGAGGGGCACTCTTGGTATTTCTCAAAATATTAAATTGATATAAATTAAATTTCAATTAAAATGGATAAAAATGAATTATTTAAAATATTTTAGGGTTTTGGGTCTAAATAAACTAATAAAATAAAAATTATTCATGTTTTGACTATGTTTTAACCATTATATTTTGGTTTTAACCCCTCGGCAACCCCTTCACACTTATTGTGACAATAAGGATATTTACTCATTGAGGGTCAATATATTTTGTATAAATGAAAATAAATCACATAAATAGAACATGGTTGATATTAAAAACCATATAATAAAAAATGGACAAATATAATTTTTCTATGAATTTTATATCATTTAGTAAAATATTATTTGTTATAAAATATCATTAATGTCAATTTTTAGAACTATTTATTACATTGACTTTAATAACATCAATACAATAAAGGAAATCCAAAAAAATATTTTATTACATCCCAAACCTATTATATTATTCTATAAAATTCATTAATCACAATAAGTATCTCAAATTATATTCCTTTTAATATTTTCAATATACTTTATATGATTTTCCATTAATTGAATAATTATTGAATCAGCATTTGTGTAAGACTTTAAGGTAATTATTTATTCACTAAAAAATAAAAAAACATGATGAATAGAAATAATTTATAATTTAAATAAATATTTATAACTGGATATTTCTTTTTTTATCCCCATGTTAAATATATTATAGTTATTAAAATAAAGAGTGGTATATTGTTTACTTTTCTTTACATAAAATATTATAAAGGTAATAATCACATCCAAATGTAAAAACAACCATATAACTGAATCCTATATGGGTATGGGTGAAATGGACACATATAATAAAATTATGGAAAGTGTTAGGTCTATGTTATATTCTTTATCATATTATTGTTAACATTAATTAACTCATTTATCCTTTACCATGGTAAAAAAATTACTAAGGATACAATTCAAAGAGAAAGAAATAAAATGGAAATATTTACCAAATTTAGACCTCCTAATTAATAAAATGGAATATATTTTTTAAAATTCAAAAAAAAAATTCATAATTTAATTTAAAATAATACTGTAAAAACATGGTGAGAATCGGTTTTTTAGAAAAAATTAATTTTTTAAATATATAATGTTTTAACAGTAAATTTAAGTGTAAAATTCATTAAAACCCATAGTTATATTATTTTAATTAAAAAATATAATTAAATTCAAAAAATAATCAAAAATATAATTTATTTTGGGTAATAATTTAAAATAAAATACAATTTTTAATAAAACTAGTATTTCTCACTATTCAATGAATAAGATTTAATTTTAGAAAAATAAAAAAATTTAATCAAAATATAATTTTAATATTTTGATTTAAAAACTATTTTATTTTTCTCTGATAAATATTATAAAATGTTAGTAAATTAATTATAATTATTTTCTCATAAAAACAATAAAAATGATTTTTGATGAAAACTTACATTTGAAGAATAAAATGGATTTACTAAAAACTGAGTGCTTATTTTATAATAATTATTTATCACATTTTTTTTATTAGAACCTTCATATATATTTCAAAAACTATTTAATCATATTCATAAATTCCAACTTAATGGTTATTTCAAAATGAAAAATATTTAAATAATATTTTTTCATGGTTCATTTATGCACAATTTTGTGTATTTTGTATGTTATCAGATATAGTCCTTCTTTTAGAAATATAGTGGTATTGCATACCTAACCCTAAAAACAAAAAAATTATTTTCAAACCTCATTATTTCATGTATTACGTGTTACGATATTTTATATTTTTCTTCTCTTTTCCATCACTTTTATTTTTTTAAGAAAATAACAAAAACTAAATGAAGTAGTTTGTGTGGATTATAATTAGTGAGTGAACCACTACGAATCTCCTAAATTGAGACAACCCTAGTTATCAATTGTTATTCACTATAAAAAAAATTAATAAATTTTATACCACACTATGATAGGCACGTTATGTTTTCATAGAGGGTTTCTAACTCATGAAGACAATTTATGAGTTTGGATAATTATTAATTAACATAATATTTGTTATAAATATAACTTAATATCAAATTAATTATATTCCACAGTATAATTCATATGAAATAATTTACTTAAAAGAATCAAGAAACATCATTAAGAATATAACCTATAGTGGACCACTAATCCTCCCCTAGAACTCCTCAATCATTATTCTTCTAGGAAAGAATCCCAAATGTTTTTTATATGGGGAAATTAAACATAATTATTGTAACAATATCTTCTCAAGGTTAGAGAAATAAAAAATACCAAATAACACTCTTATAGAAGACACATTAACACATTAAATAGTAAACCAATGGAATTTTAATATGAGTTCACATTGTAATGATATTTACATTTTTTCACTAGCGATATTTTGTTTGAGAAAAAATTATATTTTCTTTTTTTATTGAAAAAATCCCATGGTGATTTAGTAAACATATTAAAGGATACAATTATTAAATTTCATTACCAATGAATATAATATAAAAAAATAGTTGAAAATAATCAATCCAATCAAATTATATTTTAAAAACATTTATGAAATTACATTCCCTTAACCTTTAATGATTTTCACCCTGGAAAAAGAACATATTCCAAGGAATCAAAACTAAGATTGCATATATTATTAACACTTCTAATTTATATTATAAAAATATATTAATATAGAAATTATTATTGTTAAACATATATATGAATTCTGAAGAATATATAATAGTTGAGGATGAGAAGCTTTAAATATGGATAAAATTAAACAACTTTGATTTTTTTAGAACAAATTTACATCTACACATAATTTTCAATCCATTTTAATTTTATTTGTTTACTTGGTTCTCACATTTAATTATATTAGAGGTCAATTTTTTTTACAAAAATCCATGATATGTTTGGATGGAAATATAAAAAACTAATTTAATGTTTCATAGTGGAAAAAATATGTTAAAAATATATCAAAATAAAATTATTTTATAAAAATATTTCATTGGATAATTTTATTCAGTTGGTATATTAATTTGGTATTTTTATTTTCTTGATCCATAATGGTTTTTCTTTGTCTTAAAATAGACCGACCTAACCCCTGTAAACATAGTTTTTAAATGATTTTTGTGAAGAAAAAGTATTGATGATACTTAAGGGGAAGTTATTGGTTCCCTTGAGGTAGAATTTCAGAGAATATATCTATATATGTTTATAAATTTTAATCATTGCAATAAATTCTATAATATAGTTGAATTAATTTTTTTTATTTTTTTCTTATATTAATGATTGTAATTAATTGACCACCAAATTTTGACTATCATGTATATGTTTTTTTGGTTCCACTCAACCATAAGAGGCCCTAATAGGGATTCACCCTTCAGTGAGTGACATTGAATCCTTTGATGGTTATGACTATTCTCTTGAAAATTAGATATATGGTTAAGGGAAGTATTTCTCAATGTTTCTTAGTCAAAAATCTGTATGATGTCAATTTCTAAAATCTCAATGGCTGAATACAAATGAAAATAACCAATTGAATGTTTCATGAATGATAGTTTAAATTAACCTAATAGTTATGTAGTTAGGTATTTTTAAAAAGAGGTATATCATTTGATAATATAAAGAACCCAAAAATTAGATTATACAACATTATAAATCCTAGGAATCACTATATTTTAAGAAATAAATATAGTGGTGGGATTTTGAAAATCGATGTATCAAATAAGGTAAATAATTGGTTCATAATTCTATTCCAATACATGATACCATCATGAATTTAATGTACGGTATGACTAATAATTACATTTCTATAGTCATTTATTTTCTATACAGCCTGGGTGATATTAAATTAATAAATTATCAACTATAGTCAATGGTTTTCAAGTCCAAATCACAAAATGGGTTGTGTGGCATGACATAATGGACCCATTCAACTTTAGATCGACCGATTAACAAAGTATCATCCCTAGGAGGGTGTTACCACATGATTTTTTATTCCCTAGAAATCAAAACACCATAACATACCATGTGGAATTCCCTTTGGTATTTATTTGGTATTTTATGTTTAAATATTGTAGAAAATATGAAATAAGCACATTATTTTTATATTAAGAATATTATAATCCTTTTTAGTAACTTATACATGTAAATAATAGTAGAGATGTTATTAAATAAATTCATGACTTAAAATTCTGTTTTTATTATTTTAAATATTTTATTTCTAAATTTGATGACAACATAGAGTGAGAAAATGGTGAGAGTGTCATTAAGATTAGTTTCTCAAGTAAAATGAAAATATTTATTATTTATAATCATTTGGATATCCTAACGAGGCATTTTTTTATAAAATTTTTATTTATATATAGATGTGAATAAATTTTGTATGATAACATTAATGGAGGTGGTGATGCATGAGGAGATCTCCATGGGACCCACAGTTTATTTTTATATACAAGGTGAGTAGTTAAATTTTCTTTGTATGTTCATTATTATAACTCTAATTTTACCATGTGAATGAATTATATTAATTCATTATTTAATAAAGTATACAAAACCAAGAAATCAATAATCACATTCCCAAGATCAACCACCAAGCCAAATCAATTCCATTCCTCATCTATATCACTCATTCGGAATTAGAACACATTCTCATGGAAACACTTTACATTTCTCCATCACATCAATAAAAACATTAAAATTCATCCTTCCTTTTTATATCCATAAATGTGTAGTTTTCTACCCACTCAGTCTTTACTATAAAATATCTAAGATGTTATCGACCTAAAGAGACATCATTTTTGTTTTCAATTGTTATGAATATACTTACTCACAAAGGTTATCACTATTTATTGGTTCAAAAAACTAGAGTCTCTTCCCACGTCGACCTATATATCCAATACTACACATAACATACTCAAATATTTCATCATTTTACAACCACAATTCCATAATGGTTGAGAAGTTTTCCTCCCACAAGGAGTATCACTATTTTTAGTTGTCCATCCATAAGGACTCTTTTAACATAAAATATTATTACCACAACATCCCCACTATATCATGATGGTTGGGAATCAATATATCTATATGAAATCTCAATATTTTTATATTTCCACCCTCAATGACTCTCTCCACAAGAAAATATATCTCTACCACATCATTATCATCACCTCGTCGCTAAAAATTATATAATAACAAAACACCATTATTAGTTATAAATCATCTATTCCATCATCATTAAGTATCATAAATGGATTCAAATCCCTAACATACATTATATAAACTTATATATCCAACCATACACAACTAAATGGTCTTAGGTTATTGAAAACCATATCACACAATCATACCACAAAACCAACTTGGCCTATTACCATCTAGATCTAAGCGAGTTAATGAAAAAAAAACTATCATTATTTATATCCTGGGTGAAAACATGTTCTATAACCTCTTCATTGTCCATCTAGAATTATGAATCCACTATACACATACTTTATCTATTCAACACACCCTTCCACATACACAACTATCCCTTTATATTGGAGAATTTAAAAGTAAAGTAATATCATGATCCCTATGCTAGTATGGAATGGTCACATGCCAACAAGGCACAATCGATGAGAACACTATTCCACCCCCATATAACTAACTGGATAAATTTACATTAATACTAGGATATAGCATGGCCCCATGAATATTCTGTATGACCCCCACGTAACACACTAACACTTAACATAACATCATCACAAACATCTAATAAAATTCATCAAGAAATGGGCTTGATCTCCATGATGAATTAGCATAATATGTAATAAAAAATGATAAACAACACCTCTGATCACATTAATGAAATTTGGAAAATCATAATGAGTCTAATTCATAATTATAACAAAATATTATCAAGATTTAAATATTTTAATAAATAATAATAATATTAACCAATTAAATCATAAAAAACATATCATCAAAATCCATTTCTTTGGATATTCTCAACTATATATCATAATGTCATATTACACCATTATTCCACTACAAATAAACAATACTAAATTTCTATACTCACTGATTATATTCTATGTGAATTAAAATATTTAATTTCTATTATTAGTAATTTCCTAAATTAATCGTAAATTTCCAAAAAAATATTCATTTTAAATATTCATATTGAATATTACTTCCATCAATTATATATTCATCATACTTATTTTCAATTTACTATTATAATATTTATTAAAAATTATCATGAATTATTCACTGAAAAGGAAGAGAAAAATAATTGAACATTCACAAATATTAATAGAATTTTATAATTTAAAGACACCTATCTCAATTCCTTGATGATTTTAAATCCTCAATAACCAACAATAACTCATTGATATATATTCTTTTTCTATCTCACTCTAATCCACCATGAAATACTAGTTCAAAAAATTATTTCTTTATAAAAAATAGGAAAATAGGTAAAATATTCTTAGCAGAAATATAGATAAAAAATAATCCAAAAAATTTATTTCCCCCATAAAGATAAGGGTATAACATACATTAATTCCTACTTGATTAGCCAATTAATATTCCCACATAAATGTGTTTAATTGGCCATGTTTCATGACAAGGTTCTTATAAAATTAATTCCATCTACATATTCTAATAATTCCATTTCATTTTGACTATAATAACTCATATAAATTATTCATTTAAATATTCCAATAAAAATAGAAATATATAAATAAATAATTAAATTGAAAAATTCCACCGACACCCAATATTTACAAAATAATTCAACCACCCTAAAAAATACTAAATTTTATACCATGGGTAAACATAATACAATTAATCTAATGGATGGATCAAAATTTTATTTTATAGCCAATAAAATTACTATTTTATTCTTTATGTACAAAATAAAATAAATAACCTCAATAATTTGAAAAAATACAAATCATTGAATTTTCTGAAATTAATATTGCACACAACATTATAATTTAAACCATAACTATAAATTTAAAATAAGATCATATGAATTATCATAATTTAACCATAATCTTTCCAATAAGACTCTATATGAAGACAAAAAAATAATAATATAAAATAATTATAGTTAATGAATTCAAATATGAAATTACCTTAAAATTTTTATTTCTTTAACTCAAATATATTTCCAAAAAAATATCACCCTAAGGGAATTAACCATATATGCAATAAATTATCTATATGATCTTGAAATTTTATTGGATAGTCAATAAATATCATATCCCCATCAATATAAATATCAATCAAACTAATCACATGTGAAGGATCATAATAATACTTATAGAAGTAGAAAACATGTAAAAATTCATGAATCCTTTAAAACCATATTTTCATTTCCAAATGAAAATATACCTCTGTAGCACACTCAAATACATAAAATAATATATAGAGTTTCATGTTTTTGAACTGAACAAAAATCCAAGGGATTTTGCACTTTTCGTTTATTAGACAGGTTGATTTTTTAAAACCAAGCTTTAGAACTCATTTATGTGAGTTGTATACTTTAATGTGATTCTTTTGGACTTGGTTAAAGGTAAAATAATTTTCCCAGGTGTCTCGAGGAGTTTTGGGAGTGTTGAACGCAAAAAATCATAGTTTTAAAGGGTCTTCAACTAGGTTCATGGTTTGTCTGAAACCGTGAAACCCACTATATAAATTGTGCGGCCTAGTTAAAGGGGGAAGTGGTGTTGTTCATAGGCTAGACATGGTTTTATAAACCATGCACCTAGCTCACATGGTGTGCTTTTGAAGGTAGTAGCCTCACATTTTACACTACACGATTTGCATGCGGTTTGGAAAAATGTGTGGGTCAAACCATGTAGAAGGTTCTATTTAAGAAATTAAATTAAATTAAAATAAAATAAAACTAAAACCTAAAATAAACACTCATCCTCACCCTCTCCCCCATATGTGATGCATGACACCGCATGGTGGTTCCCCTTCAACACGCGATACCTCCTCTCTAGATCTTCATTATTTATCGATTTCATCCACCGTTTCCTCTGATTTTTTCTTTGTACCTTCAAGTTATAGTCCTCTATCCCTTCTCCTCCCAATTTCTAGCCACTATTTGATCACCCCATTGTCCTAAAAAAATCTCATGAACCCTAGGTATGGTTTAACTTTGATTTTATTTGTTTCTTCCTTTGATAGGGTGTGTTAATGCCCTCTTGGGTCATGTTCAGGAAAGTTCCGGAATCCGCCATCGAAGGTGAGGTAGTTCGGGTAGTTTTGGTTCAACACTATTGTTTTGGGGTAAGGTTTTTCTTTATTTCTTATTGTCTCTTAGTTTATATTTTTGGTTTTTGTATTTTATGAGTCCATGGTAATTAATTTTAGGTTAATTGGTCCTTTGCACCTTAATTTTGAGTTTCTATTAATGTTTAGTGAGATATGATCAATATTGAGGTTTTATGCTCACATACATAGGTATGTCTGTGTATATGTGTGTGTGTGTGTGTGTGTGTGTCTATATAATCCTACTTGTATGTATTCCCTCATGGAGTGGGGATTATGTGAATTGGGTTAGTGATATATATATATATATATATATATATATATGTGTGTGTGTGTGTGTAGGTGCGTGTGAGTGTGGGGCGGTTCGAGTGGTCGCTGCCAAATCTATCAAGTGATGAGTATTAAATTGGTTCCACCTAGAGGTAGGGTCCCTTTTCAAGTCCTCCAATTTTATAAATGCATTAATTAATTTCTTACTTTAATTTTGATATATTTAAATTATGCCACTTAAATGTGAATTTAGTATGGTTCATGTTTTAAATGATAAATTTAATATGTGATTTATTGATAAACAAAGTTGTGATTTTATAATAAAACTCATCCAATGGTGGTGTGTTGTATTAAAGCTAAAAAGTAGTGATTAGAATTTTATTATTGCTTGGATTGTTGTATTGTTACTTCTTTATTCATTGATGATACGTTTGAAATATGGCATGTTTAGAATAGGGCCCTAATGGAAATAGAAAATTAGAGTTTACCCTTTTTAATTGGTTAAAGAACCAAGGAACTATCTAAGTTCTTGGCCTAGTTTTAGATTGGATTTACCCATGTGTAAAGTTTTTCTATACTTTTTGTTTTAGTGTTTTGACATGAATGAGACACCGTTCAGGTGTTTATTGTATTTAACTTTCTAAGGTTAAACTTTTCTATATTAAATGGATTGATTTATCTTGTGATTTTCATAATGGAAAGTACCATGTATGCTCACTACTTGACCCGCCTGAGGTATGTGCTTGAATGTGATAACTAATGTTAAAAGTAAATTGGAAAGTATATAAAGTATATGAATTGAACATTCTAAATGTAATTTAATAAAAGGTTTCACATCCATAACACCCCTTACCATGTTTATAAAAGGTAGAAGAGTGAACCTTGCTTATTTAAATTCATTAAATGGATTAAATAAATAGTTGCAAGATACCTAGCCTTGTAAAACTAATAAAATGAAAGGCTTGAACCAAATGGAATCAATGATTAATTATGACTTAGTTAAATGGTTTCATGACCAATTAGACTTGTCACACTAATGAAAGGTAATGGATTGAACCTTATGAATTATATATATGACTTTATTATAAAAATATGAATTTCATGACTCGATCTCACCTTGGATTCCCAAGGTAATGCCTTGAGCACTTGAGGACCCCATTCCGAATTCAAGGATATGACTTTATTAGGTTGAGACCCTCCTAGAACCCAGTCCTTGTGTAATCTTGTATTTCTAGTATGACACCATAGGATCCATCATGTAGCAATATAGGATACCTTGGATATACTCCTTGGATCCATCATTAACAAGTAGGTTCCATGGTTAAATCCCATTAGTCCCAATCATTTCTTAGCCCCATTTTACCTTGGATGAACTCCTTGGAATCGGTAGGATTATTATTGTGGAATTCCTTGGACTATGCTCCTAGGATTATATTTTTACAATTATTACTAATTTAAAGACCCTTGAGTTCAACATTTCCTTGGTTATTACCTTGAAACTTTATTATTAAATATCATCATAGGTTTCCTTGTTACATCTTAGAACCATCATTTTTTCAAACATGTGACTTATTGATAAACTGGTAATAATAAATTAATGAATCGGTTACATGTTTAGACATCATCCAAGGGCCAAAGAAGGTATTTTCATCAGGTGTCCCATATGAACCTAGACTAGTGATGTTTATTTATTCCATTTGATATTATTCTGTATACCTGCACACTATTTAATTTATATTACACTATTTGGATTGGGCTAGACATCATGGGTGTCGAACTACTGAGATTTATATCTCACGCCATGAATGGGTACCCTTGGTATCTGAGTATACCTTATATTTGTAGGATCTAGGTTTATTACTATATTTCTTGTATATTGAAGTTAGGAGCAAAGGACCGAGCTGGAGCTTGGGATGCTCATGGAGATCGCCTGTGGGGATTTGCTATCTTTCTTTACTTTTTCACTAAAATTTAAATCATATTGTATTGTTTACTAATTTTAGTTATGTAAAATCACTATGAAATGAATTTATGTTTTGTATAAATTGGATTTGGATACTATTTTTTTATTATTATACTATTATTCCACAGCTCGGACTTTCATTTTTTGTCTTCATTCACTGTTGAATATTTTTTATTCTATTTTAGCACTTTTTAACTCTAATTATGAGGGTATAGTCTCCCCAATGAACCACCATTACACCATCACTGCTTTTCGATAGCTTATGGCATATGGGGAGGCGTGTTTGAGTCCATGTGACTCACCGGTATGGATACCAATTTAATAGTAATTCGGTTTTGGATGTTACAAAGTGGTATCAGAGGGTAAATTTGTTTCCTTTGTCTTACTATTTTGGGTTTGTAGATGGGATTCTAGGATTATGTCAGTGCTTGGTTAATATCATCCTTGGGACTGGTCACCCCTCAAATAGGGAAATGACTAAGTGACCAGGGATAGTATTACTATTCATGTTGTTTTCTATTAGTGTTGATATGATTTCACCTTGAGCAATTGGAGTATTTTTCAATGCTTATGTATTTGTGGGAGTTTATGGTATTTTTACCCTTGGCCTGATATTTCATGGATGTTTCATTGCATGCATCATACTAGGCACATTAAAATTCACATGTCATGCATAGTGTCATTCCATGTAGTTGCATTTTAGTTTGCATATTGATTGGATTTTATTCCTTGAGTGCTATGCCATGATTATATTTATACCTATTTATATAATTCATTATCATGCCTTTAGTGTTTACATCTTTTTATAGCATGATTCTATGACTAAAATACCATGCTTCTTTGATTTTATCATGTTGTTATGTGTTAGCTACTTGTAGTGACATTCTAGATTGTTTTGATATATAATTAGTTTCTTTTGTTAAATTAAATGTTTGTGATTATGAAGGGAGCCATTTTTTAGTTGTAAGGTGTATGGTCACCTTATAAATGGGAAAAGGTAACCTATGTATTTTAATAATTGTAAAAGGATGTAAAAATTCAAATGAAAAGGTAAATTGGTTAGTAAATGGGATCCAAATTCCAAACATAAAGTGTATGGGAGCTTTATAGGTTGGTATATGACCACCCATACAACTAGACCATTGTATGTGATCATGTTAAATTATGAATTGAGTTTGGTTTCAATTAATGGGATCCAATTTTAAATCCATGAAGTGTATGGGTGCTTTTTGAATTCTGAAATGGAAACCCATACTAAATGTAATGAACATGTTATGTTTTAAATGGTTATAAATGTAAGGTATATTTAGTTTTAATTTGAAATGAATTGGTTACCTTCTAAAAATTAAACTGAACACAAGTAGGTTAGTTTGTAAATGTTTATATTATATTACCCAATATATATGTTTGAAATTTTATGGATTTGAAAACTGATATTTTGATGAACCCAAGTTAGTTAAAATAGGACCCTTTTAGGTCACCGTAACTATAAAAAAGGAATTTTTTGTTCATTTTACTATTTATTATGAGATGATGATAAATGTCCAATTTTTTAAAAAGGTAGTTTTATAAAAATTCCTTGTTTCTTCCTTGTGGAATTGGTTAAAATCTAGTACCTTGTAATTCGTTCTAAAAAGTGGTGCTTGATTTTTTCATTAAATATTTTAATGATTAATGATTAAATTTGATTAAATATAAATGGAGAGGGAATGAAACCTATAGTGGTTTCCTCTATTTAAAACCATCATGTAAGGTCAGGTTGATTTTCTCCTTTGATTTTCCTTGGAACAAAAGCACAAGCATTATCTATAGGTGTTCTTTTCTTTTAGAAATGGCTTATATAGTTGGATTTTGAGCCTGGAAACTTTTTTTTGACATGACCTAGTGTTAAGGTCGATGCTTGTGATTTGTAAGGGATTTCTTGTGGTATTTATCACCCTTAGAATTTAAATTCCTTGATACTGTCATGAGATTATGACATTTGGTGTTTTTTGGGTTCCGTTGTCCCTAGTTGAAATTTTAGTTTCCAACAACACCATTGTTCGGGTGGGTGTTCATGGTTATTTTTTCCTTATTATGGGCATGAGTAGTGAGTGATGCTCATTTTCAATAGGTTAGACATGCCTCAGGCGTGATTGGATACTTTTTAGGTCATTTACCCTTTATTATTATTAGTAATGGATGACTGGTCAAGGTGTAATCTAGGATAATGGTCATAATAGGCAATGTGAATCTAGAATAAATCTATTGTGGTGTTGAGTGTAGTATCGGGTCATCTCTAAGTAGAGTGACTTGAGTGATAAGGAATCAATTTCATCCCAATGTTATGGAAAGAGTTTCTAAAGACTTGGGTGTTTCAACATTCCAATGTCATTGGTTTATCTTCCTTAGTATGCTTTGATGCTATAATCATGGCTTGGAGGAGCATCACACGTTCGTTTTTGTTGTTTTGATCTAGTACCCTCATGAACGACTAGTTTTCATTATTTTTGCAACTATGAAACTCATAAGGTGGGGAGTATCATGTTGAACTTGGTAAATGTGTCCTACCATATATAAGGATCACAACATAAGAGGACCATTGGGAAATGGTCAATTTATGCATGAATGCCTTTGAGGATTCCAGGTGTTGTTTTATGTTGTTTATTGCTCTAAATCATGACATTGATCTGGTTTGTGGTGTATGAAACCTTGAGAAAACACCATTCGTCTTGGAGGGATTTGGTGGTTAAGTATAGAGTGATCATAGAATTCATTGGGTAGTAAATTCATGTGTTCAGTTAAATTTTGGCACATCGGTAGGTGAAGTCAAGCTTCTTCTATGAAGTTGAATAGTTTTGGATTGACTGTTTTTCCTTATAGTAGTTGGGTGTGTTGACTGGAAACTATTTCAGCCCTCTTAGTGTATTCTGTTAAGTGAAGATCATGTCCACTATCTTGACGTCATCCTAGATTCACTAATAGAGCATTTTTCATATCTCATGCTAAAGATTTAAAATTTGTTCATCTAGTTGGTGATCTTTTTTGGTGTTGCACGCTGATGTGTGGCCCTTATTGAGGCTTGATAACACCTGAGTGATTCATGGGTTCCTGAGTATGAATTATTTGGTTGGACTCATAGACTCCAGCCATTTATTTTGGAATTGCATTGGCTGCCTAATTCGGACACTTGTGAGATAATTCAGCCAAGTGGATCGACTCATTCTCTCTCTTGTTCAATGTTCACAGTTGTAAGGAACCATTTTAATGCATGTTTCGAGGTAAAGAAAAGTATGGTTTCAAGGTCGGCAGTGTTTTTTAAGAAATCTTTCATGAAACTTTTCCACTAGGTTGATCGGGATCCAACCATTACTTTTTAATGTAATAATTCCAAGAGCATCATTAGGAAGATTAGTGGCATGCTTTGTACAACAATTCCAATAGTGGAGGGACCATGGATTGGAATTGACTCCTTCTCTTATGTTAAGACCAATGGTTGGGAGCACCATCAGTTGGATTTTTATTGAGATTATGGTGTGATCATGTCTCTATCTTAATAGGATCATTTAATCTTTTTCTTAGTGTTTCAGTTGGAAATAAAGAGTTGGTTCGGGTTGTAAAAGCTTAAGTATGGAATGCATAAGATATGCTTAAAGGTGTGTTGGGTGTTGGAAATTCAATCCAACCATTTGAACAAAAATTTACCACCCTTGTAGGCCGGTTAATGTCTTTGTTGTTTCTGAAGGCTTCTTGGGGATGATAAGTTTTAAGGTGGGGAGATTGTAGAGTTCCATATTTTTTAACCGAAAAAAAAATCCTAGGGATTTTGAACTTTTTTGTTTACTAGATGGGTATATTTTTTAAAACCAAGATTCATAACTCATTTACGTGAGTATGAATGCTTTAATGTGATGTTCTTGGACTTGGGTAAAGGTCTGATAAGGTTTTCAGGTGTCTCGACAAGTTTCGGGAGTGACGGACCCAAAACATCAAAGTTTTAAAGGGTCTACAACTGGACGCATGGTTTGTGTGAAACCGTGCAGCCCGCTGTAGGAAACTGTGTGGCCTAGTTCATAGGGTCAGTGGGGTTATGCATAGGATGTGAAAAATTTGAAAAAATATACACCTACCCGCATGGTAAGCTTTTGATGGAAGTATCCTTGCACTATACACTGCATGGTTTGCGCGTGATTTGGAAAATAGTGTGGGTCAAACCGTGAGGAATGGTCTGTTAAAAAACTATATTAAATTAAAATAAAATAAAATTAAAACCTAAAATAACACTCATTATCACCCTATCCCCCATATATGATTCATGAAACCATAAGGTAATTCTTCTTCTATGCACAACACTTCATCTCCAGATCCCCCATGTTCATCTGTTTCTCCCAACTTTTATTCTAATTTATTCTTTGATACTTTAAGGTATGGTCCTCTATCCCTTCTCCTCCCAATTTCCATCCACAATTTTACCTCCCTATCATTCTATGAAATTTTTATGAACCCTAGGTATGGTTTAACTTCTATTTTCTTTGTTTATTCCTTCGATGGGGTGTGCGAATGGCCTCTTAAGTCATGTTCTGGAAAGTTATGGCAACCACCACCGATGGTGAGGTTGTTCTGGTAGTTTTGGTTCACTGTAAATGTTTTGTGGTAAGTTTTTCCTTCTAATCATGTTTTATCTTAGTTTATATTTGGGGGCTTTGTAATTTATGTATCCTTTGTAATTAATTTGAGGTGTGTTGGTTCTTGCCACATTAATTTTGAGTTCCTATTAATGTTGTGGCGAGATTTGATCAATCATTAGGGTATGTGTTCACATACATAGGTATGCATATATATATATATATATATATATATATATATATTCCTCCATTTTTGTATTCCCTCATGGTGAAGGGACTAAATGCATTGGGATAGGTATATATATATTTATATAAATGTATGTGCATGTGAGTGCGGGGAGGTTTGAGTGGTCACTGCCAAATCTGTCGAGTGATGAGATTAAATTGGTTCCACCCTATGGTAGGGTCCCATTCCAAGTCCTCCAATTTTATAAATTCATTAATTAGTTACTTACTACACTTTTTTAGATTTAAATTTATGTAGTGAAGTTTTTAGATTTAATTATTCTTAAATGTGAATTTATTATGTTTCATGTTTTAAATGCTAAATGTAATGAGTGATTTGTTGATAAACAAAGTCATTATTTTATAACAAAACTCATCCAACAAAGGTTCACTATCTTCAAGATAAAAATTAGTGATTATAATTTTATGATTTATTATCTTGTTGTATTGATACTTATTTATGCCTTGATGTTACGTTTAAAATATGGCATGTTTAGGAGATGGTCTGAATGGAATTAGAAAAATTGAGTTTACTCTTTTTAAATGGTTAAAGAACCTAGGAATCATCTAACTGCTTGCCTAGTTTTATATTGGATTTACCCATGTGTTATGTTTTTCCATACTTTTTATTTTAGTGTTTTTACATTTTTGAGCTACCGTTATGGTGTGCCTTATCTTGTAAATTCTAACGGTAATATTTTCTATATTAAATGATATGATTTATATTTTGAATTGCATAATGGAAAGTACCATGTATGCTCACCACTTTACCCACCTAAGGAATGTGCTTCAATGTGATAACTAATGTTAAATGGAAATTGTAATTACACTAAGTATATGACTTGACCTTTTTAAATGTAATTTAATAATAGGTTTCATGTCCATAGCACCCTTTACCATGTTGATGGAAGGTATAGGAGTGAACCTTGCTTATTTAAATTCCTTAAATGGATTAAATAAATGGTTGCAAGCTGCTTGGACTTGTCACGCTAATTAAAGGCAAGGGTTGAACAAAATTGACCCGATGATTAATTATGACTTGATTAAATGGTTGTATGACCAACTAGCCTTTTCACACTAATTAAATGTAATGTATTGAACCTTATGAATTATATATATGACTTTATTTTCAAAATAGTAATGGAATAACTCTAGATTTCACTGGATTCCCAAGGGAATTCCTTGATTACTCAAGGACCCCATTTTGAAATCAAGGATACAACTTTATTAGGTTGAGACCCACCTAGAACCCAATCCTTGTCTAACCATGGATGTCCTTTATGAAATTGTAGTATACATCATGTATTACTATAGTATTCCTTGGATACACACCTTGGATATAGGATTATCAAGTAGGTTCCATGGTTAAATCCCATTGTCCTTATTCATTTCTTCTCTATGTTTTACCTTGGATGAACTCCTTATACTCGATTAGAATCTTATTGTGGAATTACTGGGACTATGCTACTTGGATTACACTCTTATCCCCATGTTAGGAAATAATTATTACTGAGTTGGTGACCTTTTAGGTCTATGTTTCCTTGGTTATTACCTTGGAACTTTATGATTTAATATCATCATAGGTTGACTTGATATATCTTGGAACCTTCATTTTTTCAAACATGTGGATTGTTTATAAACTGGTAATAATCAATTAATGAACTGGTTACATGTTCAGACACTAGAAAATGTCCAATGTAGGTATAGTCATTAGGTGTCCCATAGGAACCTGGATGGGTGATGTTTATTTATTCTGTTTGATATTATTCTGTATACCTGCACACTATTGAATTTATATTACAATGCCAAGATTTGGATAGACACCATGGGTGCTAGCCTACTGAGATGTATATCTCACACCCAGCTCAGGTTCCCTTTATACCTGAGTAGAAATTATATTTAAAGTATCTAGGATGATTTTTGTATTCCTTGTATCTAGAAGTTAGGATAAAAGGAGCGAGCTGAAGCTTGGAATGCTCATGGAGATTGCCCATGGGGCTTTTCTGTCTTTCTTTATTTTTTCACTAAAATGTAAAGAATGCTATATTTTTTACTACTTTAAATTATATAACATCACTATGAAATGATTTCATGTTTTTTATAAATTGTCTCTAGTCAATGTTATTTGATTATTAAATTATTCGTCTACTGATTTTCTTTTCATTTCTTGTCCTCTTCCCTTATTGACTGTTGTTTATTCTATTGTAATATTGTGCTACATTGATTTTGAGGGTATATTCTCCCCACTTAACCACCATTATACCATCACTATTATTCAGCAGCCTCTAGCATATGGGGAGGTGTGCTTGAGGCCATGTGACTCACCGGTCTAGCTACTGGTTTAATGGTAAGTTGGGTCAGGATGTTACATAATACAATAAAACTAGATTAAATCTTACCTCACATACCAAACCATATCTATCTATTCTGAGTAAAAACTTGTCAGATCACAAAAAATCTAAAAAAACTCTAATATCCTCTTACTTTTATCTTCATATAATTTCATGTATATTTTAAGAAGTCAACATGTGATATCAAATAAACTTCACATGTTCTATCATATCAGGAAACATCTTTAGATCTACTATTACTACCTCACAAATTTCAACCAATCATAATGGTAAAAAAAAGGTCACTGATACACAACCACATAAGGTTCAGTATAAATATATGAATTATAGTTATTATTATAAGAAAATAAAACCAATGTTAATTGATCCCCATATCATCCTCTAAAAATAATATATACCCAGTTTAAAATATCCAAGATCGTATGAATTGTCAACTCAGTTTGGCTATAAACTTGTAGATGGAATACAATTCTATAGAACAACTAGGAACTAAATATATACTGCAACCCTATAAAAATTCATTATATAAACCATTAATTATGATCAAATACTATTATCCTTGAATATCTCATAAGAATAACCAATTATATCGCATAAAACTTCTTAACTATCCACTAAGACTAATGATTAATAAGTATGAAATTATTCCACTACTTTAATTAATCCACAATAGACCAAATTACATAAAACCCTTTGAAATTGTGAGGTAGAACCATAAAAAAATTGATCTGAGTTTCCTCCAACATCCATTAGGTAATATCCAAGGGATGTAACAAATCTAAGAGAATATCATATTTTATTATCACCTATAGGAACACAATACATCAATATTTAAAGTTATCCACCAAATTAATTTTCCCAAGCCAATAAAACTACATATTTACAATATGATACATCATTTTCACACATGAATATACTGATAAATATAAACTATAAAACTCATGATAAACTAAGTCCCTCATACTCTAAATAAGAAATAACTTCCCATGGAATACCACTTTTTTTTCTTATCCATAGTCTACCCATTATGTGATGCCCTAGACCTACACCCCCAGATCCAGTTCTCATAGACACATAATTTATATACACGCTTTTATACCATCTATAAATTCCTAGATATAAACATTATTAATTACAATATTAAATCAATTATTTAATCTTTTACATCAAAAGTATATTTTCATTCATATAAATATATATAATTAGTATATGATATAAAATGATAAATCTTATGTGCTATCTATCAAATGGAAAATTTTTCAATTATATTAATTCATGAAAAATATTAAACATTTCCCAAATATTAATTCACATATGATATCCTACAAAACAATTCATGTGTACTACATTTTTTTAAAACCCAAGTAAATGAGACCATAATAAGGGGTGTGGTCAAACACTTAGTAAGGGAAAAATATAACTGAATCAATCATGGAATAAATATTATAGCATGAATAAGTAAACAACATGAATCCATAATCACCAAAAAAACTATGATTGTTCTATCTAAGTGATAATAAATGAAAGAATGGATATTAATAATAATAGTCTTATACTAACTGAATTCATGATTAAAGTAATCAATAATCTACTATCAAGGCCTTAACGTAAGTCACTTTACTTATTATCGATAAGAAATTCAAGAAATCTTACTAAATTTGGTATGTAGGAAACAAATACCCAAACTAGTTTCATCTCATGATACCTAGTAATGCCTCTAGGGGCTATAAAATTATATTCCCCACCTATCACTTGATTATGTCTAATGTATTAACCATAAGAGTCAACAAGACCTTTCATACCATTTCCTAAGGAAACTTCGGCTCAATAAAAACTTTTTTATCCATATAACAAAGAATACCAAATATAGATACATGATAAACATGTGTTAGCATCCAACAATCAATAATAATTTCAATAATTTTCACATTTAAATAAGGGGATAACATAATCATAACCCATCAAGATAAATAAGGTAGATAGTCAAATAATAAATGGTTGAATTGCTAATAATCATGTGTATTAGAATAACAATATAAGATATACTAATACTTTTATCCATTCCAAAATAATATCATACTTTGTAGGTGAAAATAATATAATCTAAGTAATGTATAATTTTATTTTCACACAATATAAAATAATCAGTTTATGACTAGTTTAATACTGGAACATCATGATTATAATCTGTCCAAAGAATGAATGTGTGTGGTTTTAAAATAACATATCCCAAGAATTGAGAAATATTTGTTAATGGGTTTATCTGGTACTAATATACATACATAGTAAACAATTATAGATTACCATATAATATAATATAAGGTAATAATATAACAAATATATATGAAATAAGTTCAAATAATGATCATAACTCAATGGATGAAAATTGAGTTACCAAAAATCATCATTGTTTGGGATACTACTAAATCAATAGCCACTTGAATAGGGAGACATGATTTTGATAATAAATAACATTAAATTAATATAGTAAGATAAAAATACATCCATGGGTATAAAATAAACTATTTAAATGAATTATGGTGTAGAAAATGTATTTTTGTCTAAAAGAATAAGAATTGAGACCAATGAAACCCTTAAGACTTTAGAATCAATCGATCTAATAACCCTTTAAAGAGAGGGATTTTAAATGAAATTCAAATAATATTTTGAAAATATAATTCATAATATTTTATCTCAAATAGGTAGTATATGAACTATATAAATGAAATTAGGTGCATAATAGAAAGCATGACTCAAAGAAGGAAAATTTTAAATGAAACCCTTTCCTCAAGTCCATACAAACACAAACATACATTAAAACCCTTTATCATGAACATAACTATATTAATCCATTAATTTATAATTATTATCATATATATTTTTATTTAAAATCATCATAAAGTGTCATTATCCATATGAATTATACTTATTATTTACATATAGTCTTTATATTTTTTATCTTTTAAACTATTTTCACAATAGAGGTGTCTATGTTCATCCTTTATTCAATTTTCATCACAAATAGATAATTAATGTTAAATTTGTGGATGATTTATAATTATTAATGATTTTTTAAACACATTTAATTTGTATCTTAGTCTTTATGCTTAAATATGAGGTGGTTATGATGTAATATCATTATTCAAAAAGTATAATGAAATTATTTATTATTTATTTTTGTGATATATCTATATTATAGGGAATTGGAATAATAATTAATGGATATGGAAACCTTAAAGAATTTGAATAAAATATTAATATCTTTTTTTGCTTATTTTAAGTGATTTAATTAACACCGATCATTTATTGATCATATTATTATCAAGTTATTTAATTTTTAATAACAAATATGTAATGATATCTTAAAAATAATATTTATCCTTTAATATCATCCATATGTAAATCCTTGTAAGCTAGTAAAGGAAAATGAAACATGTTTTGTCGTAAAGAAGGTAGTCCCCACAACACATAAACAACAATTGTGTTTTAATCAATGGATGGTGTATATAAATAAGAAATGATAATACCTTTAGTTTTGTAACATTATAGTATATAATTGATACAATTATAATTATATTAGTGTGGTGAGAATAAATTTGAAAAATGATAATTAAGAGGAAAATTGAGTAGTTTATAATACTCACATCATGGACATGAATTTTCGTTGGAAGTCTCCTTGTAAATAAAGGTATTATGAAAAATAATGGTGACCATATGATTTTAAAATTTGGATAGGGTTTTATTAGGATCAATTTTGTATAGTTTTAAGAAAAAAGCAATACAAAAATGTGACTTGAAATTGTGACTGTTTTACCCTTTTATACGTGAAGGAAATTTTAGTTTTGGTTATAGCCCTTACATTTTCAATAATTTAAGGTTACTATTCAAGTTTCAAATTCCAAAAAATGGAAAAAAGAGAAGAGGAAAACTAGTTTTGATTTTAACTCAAATGATACACTCTTTTCTGTGACAACATAGAGTGTTTTAATTCTTTTTTTATCCATTTGTCTTTTAACCTAATGTACTTTTACATTGGTAATTAATTTCTAACATTAGTAGTAAATTTTAATGAAAATATTAATGCTTACCTTTTAACCTAATATGATACTTCTCATTTTAAATTTTTAAATCATTTTATCAATTAAATTTTCTATAGGTGTGAAAATGAAATTCTAAAATAAATACACTTAATCATATAGAACCAGTTTTTAGAGAAATGATTTTTTTTATTCATTGAATTTATATATAATATAAAATTATATTAGACAATTATTTTAAGTAAACAAATTAATTTATTTCTAAAAAATAAAACTTATAATTATTTCAAGGAAATTCGAAACTGAATCTCCCAAAAAATTGATTCAAAGAAAATGCCCATAATATTTTTTTATTAATGTGAAATTAAAATTAGTTATGAAAGTGATTTACATAGGTTTTCTAAGTTTAAAAAATAATTTAAAATGAATAATTTTATTACAAAAATTCATATTTCTTTTCATAAAATTTTTTATAAATTTGAAGGTCATTAATATAGAGTGGTCCAACAGGCGGCTACTAATCTGAGTTCATGGAGCAATAAAAAATTTCGGCAACCCGACAAGCAGTGTGACTCCTTAGAGAGACATCTCACCGCCCTTCTAGCCCGCTTCCCTACTGATGACACTCTCTCCAAAATCGGTACTATTCAAAGCGAACTGGATGCGGCCCTCTACATTAAAGAAAGTTTTTGGGTTATGCGCGCACGTGAAACCCACATTAAGGAAGGGGATGCCAACACCCGATACTTTCATCAGAAGGATTCTGCCAGGCGCTGCAAAAATTTCATTTCGTGCCTCTCTCACCCTGATAGTGAAACTGTATCCACTATTGAAGGTATCCATGATCTTATTTCATGCTATTTTCAGGAACTCTATACTGCAGGCGATTCACTCCTTTCTTCTGAGGTGGAGTCGTGCATCAAACATGTGATCACCGATGAAATGAATTAGCAGCTCACGAAAGACCTCATGGATGATGAGATTCTTCAGGCCCTCAAAAATATTCACTCCACCAAAGCCCCGGGTCATGATGGCTTCCATGCTTTTTTCCTTAAGCAATATTGGCACATTGTCGGCCCTGACATGTGATCTTTTATGAAAGGTATTTGCGCGGGAGAAATTAACCTCTACTCTATTAATGATACAATCCTTACCCTCATCCCAAAGATTAAGAAACCCCTTTTTCCTTTGGACTTCAGGTCAATCAGCCTCTGCAATGTTTCCTACAAGATCTTCTTAAAGGTATTGGTCAACCAGCTATGAACATGGCTACCTACTATTATCTCTGAAAATCAAAGTGCCTTTGTCGCAAAGAGACTTATCACGGACAACGTCATCATGGCCCACGAAGTGTTTCACTCTATGGAAACCCGATCTGCTGCGAAAATAGGTACTATGGCCTGGAAACTGGATATGACTAAGGCCTACGATAGAGTGGAATGGCACTTCCTCTGGGTCGTTTTGACTAAGATGGGTTTCTGCCCAAAATGGACTGATATGATCATGCAATGTGTTTCGTTTGTCTCCTTTCGGATCAACATTAATGGTGGACTCACCCAAGGCTTCTCACCCACCCGTGGCCTTCGTCAGGGAGACCCCTCTCCCCCTTTCTCTTTATCTTGGTGGCTGATGTCTTTTCGAACCTCATTTCCTCGGCAGCATCCTCTACAAAGATCCATGGGGCAATGGTTTTCCGGGCCAGCCCACCTATCTCGCACCTTTTCTTTGCAGATTACTGACTGTTATTCTCTAGAGCTACTAATAATGAATGTATCGCTATCTTCCATATGATCCACCTTTACGAGAGGGCCTCGGGATAAGCAATCAATCAAGGAAAGTCAGAAATCTCGTTCAGTTCGGGTGTCCCACTGACCAAGAGAGCAGAGATCTGTCTTACTACAGGCATTCAAATGGTCGACAAACACAAAAAGTACCTTGGGATTCCAACGATAGTCGGCTGGTCAAAAAACGAAATCTTTTCCGCTACGGTGGATAGAATTGAGAAAAAAAATCCAAGGCTGGACTCCGAAAAGAATCTCCAAATCGGGTAAGGAAACACTCATCAAAGCTGCTCTTCAATCCATCCCCAGCTATATAATGTCTCTGTTCAAACTTCCCGGTACGCTTGTTGACCAAATTCACTCCTGTATTGCTAACTTCTAGTGGGGTCACAATAACGGAAGAAACAAAATTCACTTGGTTTCTTGGAAGGTGCTTTGCACTCCTAAATCAGGCGGCGGAATGGGATTTCATGACCTCCGCCTCTTTAATGATGCTCTTTTGGCAAAACAGGGCTGGCGCCTCATGATGCATCCTTCTTCTCTGTGCGTGAGGACTCTTCGTTCAAAATATTTCCCCCACTCAGACTTCCAGAACTCCTCTCTCGTCCCTCGCCCCAGCTTTCTTTGGAGAAGTCTGTGGGGATCTCGTCAGCTTCTTAATAAGGGGTTGGGATGGAGGGTTGGGGATGGAACGAAAGTTAATATTTGGACTGATCCCTGGATGATCGATAAAGATAGTATGCGGGCTACTTCCCCTGCCGTTCTGGGACATGAGAATTCCATTGTTCGTTGTCTCTTCGATGATCATGGCACTAGGTGGTGCATGGATAAGATCAATTCATGGTTTAACGATAGGGACAAAAGGATTATCCTTAGCATCCCCTACATTAGGGACGCGGGGAAAGACTACCTATTCTGAAGCAACGATATTTTTGGATACTACATGGTGAAGTCAGGGTATCGTCTCGCACTTGATTATCAGCTCGAGGAAAGAGGAGGGTTGTGGAAAACCCTTTGGAATCTTAATGTCCCCCTAAAATCCGCTATTTCTGGTGGCAGATTTGCTCTGTCATTCTTCCCACCATGGAATTTCTCGCTTTTCTCCATGTCATGAATAATATGCAGTGTCCCCTCTGTTCGGAGGTGCTTGAATCCCCTCTGCATGCGATCATCCAGTGCCCGGGGTGGAGGAGATTTGGACTCCCTGGGGCTCTGGGATGGAGCTTATGCTGGATTCGGCACCGGACCTTCCAACACTGCTAATGTTGTGGTCATCCTCCTTCTCTGCGGATAAAGTTTCTTCCCTGTGCATTGTGTCTTGGATCGTCTGGACTCGATGAAATGATTTCATCTTCAACCACACAGAAAAGCCTTCTAAGTTCTGGACTGAACAAGCCACCTCATGGATTGAGGGGTGGAATCAGACATCTGACCGTCATGGGCTCTTTGACACTCACATAGTGGCCTCATGGTGGTGCCCGCCCCCAGAAGGGATCCTCAATATTAACGTTGACGCATCGCTCTCCACAGATGGATTCATTGGAATTGGACTGCTGTCCCGGAACCATCAAGGTCATATCATTGCTGTCAAACATGAATGTCACTATGCTCTTTGGGAGCCCGTTGTTGCTGAAGCCTTCACTGTCCTTGCTGGGTTGACTTTTGCAAAAGATATTGGATGGGAAACCATACACATTGAATCAGATTGCCTCACCATCATCAAAACTATCAAGAATAATGAGGGGGTCTCCAATATTTTGGACTCCTAATCTGGAAAATCCAGTCTCTCAGTCAAAGATTCACAGCATGCACCTTTTCTTTCATCAAAAGGGAAGGAAATGAAGCATCCCATCACCTGGCATCTTTTAGATCTTCCGTCGTGCAGCACCTCTGGCTTGACCATTTTCCTTCTTGGTTGCATGAGATTGTAACTGCTGATTTTCATGATTAATATATCATTTTCCTTTGTCAAAAAAAATATAGAGTGGTAAAGTTATACAAATCATAAGTTTTTTTAATATAGTATTTTTCAACTACAAACCATCCTTTATATAAAAACCTCAAAAATTTATACTAATCCAATTTTGATATGATTTATTAAAAAATTAAGATAATTTTTAATAATTTCAATTTTAAAAATTTAAAAACTTATATTTTAAATGAAATCATAAAATATATTGAAAACTCAATTTAATTGGAAAATTAAAATTTTGAAATATTAACTATTATTATTCTTATTTCATGTCATTTATAAACAATATTGGTGTTAATAAATTGTTAATATGATAAAAAAATGTCTTCATTAATCATATGTTTCTTGAAATAGAAATGCATATTGTATAAAAGTATTTTTTTTAAATACCTTTTCAAATAATAAATGATATTATTAGTCATTTTAGGTAAACTAGTTGAATTTATTTCATATTAAATGTATCCTTGATTTTCTATTTACATATAACTCGTAAAGTGGTTAATCCTATTAATTTCCACTAATTTAATGACTTAGTTTCTAGTGGTAATACTTAAATATTTATGTTTTATCTAAATATATTATTATTCCATTTATGTTCAGTGTTGTAGATAGGGAAATCTATCAAAAACATTATCTCATTTAAATGTTATCATATATTATAATTTTGGGGTGTTATTTTTCCCCACTTAAATTAATTTTGTATGCATAATTTGACTCATAAGATCAGATAAATTCCTATAGGGAACTTATAATTAACCATCCACCACTTGATTATCATTGGTTTATTTATGATTTCAAATGATATTTATCAATATGGAGAATAATTATTTGATGTTTATAAATAGAGATAAACAATTTTTAATTTCATATAGAACACTACTAGGGTATATAGAACTATATCCATAAGAAATAACTTCCCAAAAACCCTAAAAATGATTTATATGATAATATATCCACTCAAGATCTAGTAGTTGGTGAGATCTTACATGAAATAGGATGCTATAAAATCTAGAGTAAAAACTCACTATATGATACATTAGTAGTAGTTTCGTAGGCTTTTCATTATTCTCAAGGTTTTTGGTGAGTATATATTTTATTGTCCCATGGATTGGTACATTGAGTCATACAGTGCCAAAAAAATATTAAAACTAAAGAAAAATAGTTTTTTATATTCTCTATTTCCATTGCACTTGTTAGACTGATTACCTTAATATTCCTACATAATGAATTTAGTACCATGTTTCTTCCCACATTTTTGACATGCGGTAAATTTAATCTTCTTTCCTTTTTCATCATAATCATATGATTTTCTATAAGATTATGTCCTTCATTTAATTAGTGTGTTTTTCATTTTTAATATAGTCACATTGTCAATCAGAATTCTTGATAACTAGTATGGTATACTTATAATATTTCTCACTCCAGCAATTATCATGTTAGTTGGGTCATTGTGATAGTTTCAGAATTTCCCATGGAGTCCATTATTATCATGGTTCCTTTAGACATAAACCATTACTAAAACCAAGAGTGTCAATATGAGTGACAATCATTATAATAGATTCATTATAAATAACCATATGTAAACTTATACTCAAGATGCCTCACATTATACCACTATTATTTTAGCTTATAATTCTTACAACTAAGCTTGTATCAGACTCAGTTCAACCTATATCACTCTGGTTTTAACTTATTGAATTATTGGTTCATTATAAGTTACTTTTCATTGAGTTATATTATATTTATTAACATAACCCTTAAAACAGAGATCCCAAATTATCATGAACATTATTAAAATATTATTAACCTAATAATAATTGAAAACTATTCTCTAAAAATCTAACTTATCATTCCTCAAACAATATTATTCATTATTACAATAATATTCCCAATTATTTATATACCCAAATCATATACATTCAATAACATACATTTCCCAAAAATATTTGAATCTGTAAGACATTAAACTAAATAAAGATTATATATTCCTCTAAAAACTAACTCTACATTTATCCCTCAAATAATATTTCCATCTAGTATAGAAGTTCACATGCTGGTCATTATATATCACAATCCAAAAAAATGAGATAAAATTTTCCAAATATATCACGAATCGATTATCAGTCCTAAGGATACCAATTATTATCAACTTTATTATAAAAAATTCATGTTTATAATAAACATAATTGTTATGTATACCTAATCATGTGTTCTCCAATAGTTAACCTCAAAAATTAAAAATTGTCATAAAATTACTTTATAATGTTATTAATGCAATTTAATATATGTATCTATATATTTTAAGTAAAGCTATTAAAGAAAATTCCTTATATACTTCACATAATACTCAATTTTTTTTGGATATACTAGAATATCATTGAAAACTATCACTCACTAATGAGAATATATAAGAACTTCATGGTTATTAAAATATCAATCTTAATAGAATAGGTAATACTAGGAAACTCACATTTTTCATCATGACAAGAATATACTATAATTATTAACCGTTTATACATGTTCCCTTATTTTGTTATAAGACATAGTGTTTTCTAGATAAATACAATTATTAGATTCATCATCATGACCCAATTTCAACTAGATACTAAAACAAAAATGGTTAGGATAATATAAAAAATATGAATATGAAAACATCAATATGAATTTGTCTTCCCTTATGAAACATTTTTCTACAGATTATACCATGGTTTTCTATAGTCATTTTTCAATTTTGTTTTCTTACCTAATTATATAACATCAATATTAGATCATTTATAATGGTCCATAAATATAATTTGATTAACCAAATAATATCCACTAAAATATTCTATCCATGAGTATAATCATAGGAATACTTATCATGAAATAATGTGATGATTAAGTCAATTCTTGACCAACAATTTTCAGGTCTACTACACCTAGATTCATCTCTACCAAAATTGCATGCACTTTCTAGTATCTTTTGCATGGTTTTATTGATAGTAAAAACCACATAATATTTAATTTACCAAAAAATATGGATGTTATCCAATATTTAGACTTATTCTTAATATTTTCACTTATGTTTTCTTATTCTAATATTAAAATAAAATATTCATTTCTTCCTTAAATTTAAATGTTATAATTATCCAAAGGGGTGTCTATAACTTTTGAAATTATGATCAAAATTACTTATAAATAATTAAATAAACATACTTAAATATTATTATATCAAAATTTACCTAAACCTTTTTTATTCCAATTATGATGCCCTGAGCCCATAATCTTAGGTCTTTTTCTTATAGAAAAATAATTTACACACTCACTTTGATACCATCTATAAAATCCATAATATAAACATACATAATTAAAAAATAAAATTGATTATTGAATCTCTTAAATAAAAATTTTATTTTTAAATTTAGATATTTATAGAATTAGTACATAATATAAACTGATAAATCATATGTTCTCTGTATAGAATGGATAATTTTCCTATTATATTAATTTATGAAAATTCTTTAGAAACTCTTAAGAATTATTTCACACATGTTATCCTTATAAAAATTTCATGTGTAGTTATTTTATACATAAAATGGGGAAATGTAAATATAATAAGTGGTGAGATCAAATTCTCATTAGGGTAAGCATATAACTAAAGTAATCATGATATAAACATGGCATAAATATTATGAAAGGAATAGGTAAAAAACCTAATTCCATAATCAATATGAAACGAGGATTATTCTAAATCAAGTAAAATAAATGAAAAAATGGATAGTGATAATAATGGTTTCATACAGATGCAATGCATAAAGTCAAACATCAATGACCTATTTTCAATACCATATGCTAAGACACTTTACTTTTCATTGTGACTACAGTCAATAAATATTTTTGAATTGGGTAGGCATAAACCAAATACCAAAACCTAATTCATCTAATAAGACCTATCAGTGTATCATGGGGATATATAAATTTTATCCCCACTTATCACTATATTATGTGAAATTCATTCACCATTATAGTCAACAATACTTTTCAAACCATTCCCTAAGAAACCTTTGGTTGAATAAAAACATTTATATCCATATAATAAAGAATATGTAATATCAATACATGATCAACCTGTGTTAGTATCCTATAATCATCAAGATTTTCAATACCATTCCCCATTTTAATAAAGTAATAACATGATCACAACCCATCCCATGAATGAATGTGGATGTTCAAACAATACAAAGCTAACTTTCCAATAATCGTCTGTATTTTAATGAAAATATTAGTTATTCCATTAATTTCACCCATATCAATAGAATATTATAGATTTTAGGTGAAAATATTACAATATGATTTATATAAAATGTGATTTTCACACCATAAAGAATAATTAGTAAACTATTATGTCAATATTATAACAACATGATCATAATCCTTCTTGAGAAACAAAGTAGATGGGTTTAAAAGAACATACCCCATTAAGTGAGAAACATTTTTCAATGAATTTATGTGGTGGGAATTTATATCCACAAAAACTAATGATATAATACCATAAAATAAAATCATAGGGTATAATTACCTGAACATACATTACATAATTTCAATGATAGATTATAACTCAATGAAAGAAAATTGAGTTATTGAAAATATGTATTACTAGGGAAACAAATGAATTAACAGACACATGAATAAGGGAACATGATTTGGATAGTAAATACCATTAAATACAAGGATTATGATAAAAATATATCCATGGTAAGTAAAAAAAACATTCAATTAAATCATTGTGCACAAAATGTATTATGTCACTATGAATGAGAATTGATATCAAGGAAACTATTACGGCTTTAGAAACATTCGAACCAAAACCCATTTAAAGAGGGGTCTTGTAATTTAATATAAAATAACATTATTAAAATATAAATCATTATATTATATCTCAAATAGGTTGTATATTCACCACATAAATGAAATTATATGAAAAATATAATGTTTCTATAAAATATAAAAAATTTAAGATGAAACCCTTACCTATTATCCTATAATACATGAATGTACTAAAGAATATTATATAAAAACATATATATATCTTAATAACTTAATACATAACCTTAATAATATCAATTTTCCTTTATAATCTTGATAAATAGTCATTCTCTATATGAATAGTACTGATTTTCCACATTGAGTGTTATAGTTTTGATCGTTTATACTAGTTTTATAATAGAAGTGTTAGTGTTCATCCATGTTTCAGTTTTAATCATTAATTTATCATTAATGTTAATATTAGGTATTATTTATAATTATTTATTATGTTCCAAAATCATTTCATGAGTTTTTTAGTCTTAATCATTAAAGATGAAATCGATAACAAGCTTGTTTAGGTGATTCTTGATGACCCTTGTGTGTTTTCATAATTAATGAATGAAATATTATTATAACATATCCATATCCAAATATTATAGTGGAACAATACATTAGTACATATTATTACATTATTTTTAACATAAAAATAAATTAATTAAAATCCAAATATCTTGAGTCCCAGTGTTTTTGGTAGACAAGGTTCATAATACATCAAATGGGAACTAAAACATGAAATCATCATTTTATTCACCATAATGACATGGTATCATAAAAGAGAAGGATCGTGAGTTAATCACATGGGAGCGTAAAATAAATAAAATTGTATTGTAATATCATGGAATCATATGAAATGTGGCAGAAACATATTATATGACTTAAACATGAGTCAAGGCTAACTTCCTAGACAATATCACATGGTGAAGAAAGTCCTATAGTGGATTATGTTTACTCCCAAATCCCATACAAAACAATTCATTAGACTAAAACATTACCCAATATATTGTAGTACTATTTGGGAAAACCCATCATAAAATGTTCATGATATATATGTTCCACATAAATTAAGTTAATTATAAGAAATACAATAAGAACTATCCATGGAAAAAATGATAATCTTTCCTCAAATCACAATCAAAGGAAATTTTATAATGAAGGTATTTCAAAAATGAACATAAGGCATGAATTAACCCATAAAAGGAATAAATAATAATCTAGTTATATATTTGTGATAAATATATACATAATTTATAATAATTAAATAACTTTAGATAGTTAAATAAAGTGAGATAGAGAGAGAATTGTCATATCCTGATGAAAATGGTGGTTTAGAGAGACCCCTTAACTCAAACGTGATTCATCAAGTTCATTCTTCATATTCCTGAATAATAAAATTATTTTAATTATTTACTCTCCTAATAAAATTTTTCAGTTTTATTATTTATTTTATTTTATTAATTGTCATGTTATATTCAATTACTTAATCATTTAGGTTTAAGTCGGACGTTTTGATAATGTTCAACCCATATGTCCAAAATCACTTTGGGAAGTTTACTAATGTAAAAGATATTATTATTTTATCATCTCTAGAATAATAATAATTAACTAATTATCAATTTTATAAATCAATTATACCTTTAAAACTAATTATTAATGATTTTTATGAAAAATTAAAAACGTTACAATCATTGAGATGATAGGTCGTACATACACATGAGAAACATTTAAAGTTTTTTCAAATATCATGATGTAAATAAGGAAAGTGTTATTTTATCTTTTTATAATTATTACTATATAATAAATATCATATTATTTCTTTAAATAAGTTTACATATACTTTATATGTGACAAATTAATAAAAAGTGAATCACGTTGCTTTATGAGGCATTATTCTGTCATACAGACGAACAAATTATCATTATTCAGTGGATGATAATGTAAGAAGTTATATGATATATTAATTTTCAATAATGATTAATATTTCAAGAATATAATATAAAAACATTAAATATATCATCAGGAATTTTCATGAGAGGCGATGTTGGAAAATTATTTACATCAGTTCGTTAGGTTGTAGTCTGTCGTACACATTGTTGGTCAAAGTAGAGTACTCAAGAGGGGGTGAATTGAGTATATATTTAAAATTTATGTTTAAAAAGTATTCTTAAAAGGTTCCCCAATAGTTAAATACATCCCAATTAATCAAGGTTATACTGTTATGAAAGTTTGAATTTTTAAATAACTTCTTAGAAGATTGATTAATTCTCAGTAAACTTAATATTCATTATTAACATTACTTTCGAAGCTATTCTAATAAGGAAATACAATTATAACTTCTTTCCAAGATTAACTATCAAAGTAAATTTAGTGAATTCTAAATTAAATAGTAAAATAGAGACAACTAAAATAGACAGCACGATGGATATAAAACAAGTGGTTCAGTCTCAAGTCGAGACCTAATCCACTCCACTAGGAGATCACCTTCCACCAAGCATTTTATATAAATAAACTAGATACACAGCCTATATCGGGCTTTACAATAGTACACAAGACTATCCAGGTCACACAACCTCTTCTATATTTCTTCTTGGGTATGAAAAATAGGTTACACCCAACCACTTCCACACTTATTTGTGGGTATACACAAGTGTAAAAATATGTTTGAGAAAGGATACCTTGTATCCTTTAGTTTAATTCAAGAGACAGTGTGTGTTTTTATATAGACACACACACACTGCTCGAAATCTAAAAATGGTACACAATAGAGCATAAGTATAGAGATAAGGTTAGAAGTGCTCTGAGTGTTATTCTATACAGCTCTGAACTTCTGAGATGAAACAGATGTAGAAATCGAGTCCTCTCGTGGAAAACAGAGTATTGTAAGTTAGTTATATCTGTCTTGTGCTCTTCGTGGTATTGACAATGCGAATATGTGCTCAATGATTTTGATCTATGGTGTTTAGCTTGTTGATTCAAGAATGATTCGTGTGTTCTTTAGGAATTTTGGGTTGCATGTGTCAGTTCTTTTCTCAAGAAATCTTGTGTGTTCTTCGTTGTTACACTCTCTGTGTCACACTTTTTTGTTTCTAGGCTATACTTTTTCTTTTATTCTTGGAGTGCATGTGTTGGAGCCGACAGGTTGCATGTATTATGCACCTCATACCTTGTACTGTTAGGTGACATGTCTACAAAGAAACATTAATTGTTTAAATGCATTTAAAAGCTTCAAATATGACCGTTAGAAATTAAATTGAGAAACGACAAAACAGATTAAGAAATGATGTCATAGTTTTTCTATAAATGGTGTCTCCATGAAACAGTGACTTCTTAAAAATGGTGTCTGGATGGTCATGGTGTCTAGATGGTCACGGTGTCTAGATAGTCATGGTGTTTGGATAGTCACAGTGTATGGATTATCACGGTTTCTAAATATTCACGGTGTCTGGATGGTCACAGTGTATGGATAGTCATGGTATTTTGATAGTCACGGTGTATGGTCATGGTGTCTGGATAGTCACGGTGTATGGATATTTACGGTGTCTGTTCACGGTGTCTGGTCATGGTGTCTGGTCATGGTGTATGGTCACGGTGTCTGGTCACGGTGTCTTGTCATGGTGTCTGGTCATGGTGTCTGGGTCCTTTTCCAGAAAAGCATAACTGGTGGCAGACTCACTGTGTCTCAGACTTATCCAAATATCTGTATTCACACATAAGCAGTGATATTCATAGAATGTATTAGACTTAATCATTCATCAAGTAAATCATTATAAAGTAAGTAAAATATAGTGTATAGTAATCAAACTTAATGTATAGCAATTAAGATCTTGGATATCTTTACTTAAATCATAAGGATACTAATCATCTGTACATGATTTAAGATAGATTACACAGGATTACCAGGCTTTACAGAATATATAAGATTTTTGATCATTAAAACATGATTAATACACTAGGATTCCAACAATCTCCCCCTTTTTGATGATCACAAATCATGTGAGTGAGAGAATACATATGTCTCTAGTGTACATATAAAATACATATTTATTTATTCATTCTTTAATGGGCATATTTTCCCCCCATTTTGGGATTATCAAAAAGATTGAATAAGAAATAGTCAAGAAAAGATCATAATTTATTATATAAAAAGAGTGTCATTACAAAAAATAGACAAAAAAACAAATGCAAAAACATCCCTATAAAAAGATAGTAGTCACTGTTCTTCATCACTGGTTGGTCTTCTCTTTTTCGTTGGTAGCATCATTAGAAGAAGAAGCCATAGGAGCAGAGGTGGAAGTAGAAGAAGGGAGTGAACTGGTTGACAGAGAAGGTAAAGGAAGACCTTCAAATATAGAAGGGGCCAAGGTAGGGGTAGTATAAGACCAAGGAAACTGTTGATCAGGTATTATAGGTTTGATCTGACTCAGGGCTTGACTAACAGACATAGATGTGGAGGCTAGGGCAGAGGTGAAGGTAGGAAAACCAGATCTCAGAGGTGTAGTTTTAGGAGCAACAATGGCAGTACTCTAAACATGAAGATAAGGACTTAAAAGATTGATAAAATCAGCAATGATCTCTCCACCAAACTGTATGGTTTTTCAAAGTCATCCTTGTTCTCTATAAACTTTTCCAAAAAATGAGTAAAATCTGTGAGCTTTTCGACATAAGTTTTTAAAGCTTGAGTAACAGGAGGAATCCTTAGATTTTCCACAAGATACTTGAAGTGATTTTTCATGTCATTCTTAGAGAAGGTCCGATTCAAGTAGAAGTACACTTTCTTAGAAATTTCTTGTTTAGTATTATTGGAAATATTGGAATGGATTCTCACCAAATCAAGAACTCTATCACTATTCTTGATAACTTCAGATAGAGATTCTTTATCAAAACCACTAAGCACAGCTTGAAGTTTCTCTTTAACAACTGTTCTGAGCATATCAATATCTAAAGAAGGTTGAGAAGATTTTCCAATAGTATGAGAAGTAGTGACAGCCGAGGTAAGAGATTTTAGTTGATTTAGCACTTTCTGAAGGCACCCCTTATACTCATTAGTTAACTTGTTAAGTCTAATAACAATTTCACGCATCTCTTGGACAATATTCTTATTTCTTTCAGCTACTTTTTTTAGATAAAGAGGTTAGATGAGGTTGAATCAGTGAGGAGACTTCTTATGGGGTCTAAGTAACAATATTCTCAACATGATGATAAGCAGGTTCTGGTCTCAAGTTCAGTACTCTTTGGATATCTTCAACCATACCTCTTAGAGTCTTTACTTCATCACTAAGCAGTTTATTCTCAATTCTGGCTTCTTGAATCTCAGGAAGCATTTTGGGTTGAATATTTTATATGACTTTTTTCAATAGTAGTGAAGCACCTCTCGTACTTGGATTTGTTACAGGAGCCAGTTTATTATTCATAATCTTTTCACCCCAGGCAATAGGGTATCTCCAAATTCTTTAAGATCATCCTTATTCAGCAAGTTTGAAGGTTCTTGTGAAGGCTTAGAGATAGAAGCCGAGTTAGGCTCAGGTTATTTGGCAGAGATATCCTCAGGAGCATATTTCATTTTCAACTGAAACATAGTAGATAGATCAAGACCTTTGATTGTGACTTCCTGTGAATCATTCACATAGAAATAACTAGGAAATTTATACCATATATTCAGTGAACTAGGATCAAGAAGATTAGGCACTTCAACAGATTCCAGACTAGGGGGTTTCTTCCCCTCAACAAGTGCATCCTTTTTAGGACTGAGAGGTTTAGGTCCTTGATTTATTTCCATGATTTTATCCCTAATTTCCTCATCCATGTCTTGTCTATACAATTGAAAGGCTAGCTCCATTCTCTCTTCAGCAGAAAGAATAATTTCAGAAGTAGTTTTTTTCTCTATATGTTCCTCACCATAATCTTCTTGCATAAGAGACATATCTGCTTCTATATTCTCTTCTACAACTTCCTTTTCTCTTTCAACAGCAATAGAATCTTCTTTTTATGAAGGTTGTTCTTCTAAATCAACAACCTTTTCAGAAACAGGCACTTATTTCCAGCTAAGTCTTGAAGAACAGGTTCACTATCCTCCTCATTCAGGACAGTTTCTGTTGCAGGTGAAATAGCCTATTTTTCTTCTTCTTCTTCTTCAGGATACTCAAAAAATTCATCTATTTCTAAACTAGGATCAGAAACATCTTTAGGTCTTGAAGGGTGTTCCACTGGATTGAACTTTTCATAGATCTTATCATTGTCTTTCACCCATGCTTTTCTCTAAGGATTCCAACTTATTTTCATCCTCTTTACTGTAACCTTTGAGAGACAAAACTCATAATCCTTGATAACTTCTTCATTTTTTCCAACCAATCCTTTGGCATGAATCATGGCTGAGATAATTCTAGAATAAAATAGGGATGTTAACTTAGAGGTTTTTTTGATCAACTCACACATATGGTGTATAATATACTTGTAAAGATTGATCTTATGTCCATTTTTCATTAGATGTATCAAGAATACATCCTGATACTTTAATATAGTGAAATCACCATTTTTTTGGGCTAATGAGATTTTGAATAAATTTAAACAGGAGTCTGGTTTCTCCATCCAGGTCTGTAGCTATAGCTCTCCTCTTGGTTTCATTTCCAGTTAAAATTCTCAAAGCATCTTACAAGAAAAAAATTTCACTTGGAGTTGGAGGACCTCTCTGATAGTCCTCACAAATACCCTCATGAGGTATCCTAAGGAATTCAGCCCATAACCTAGAGGAAAACATGCATCTCTATCCATTTATCCAACTTCTCACAACATAGCCATCTTCTTTATCAAAATAAAACTGAACATATTGGTAAAATTATGAAACTAAATTTGGGTAAATAGGTCTATCATCATTTTTAAACCAATCTAACCATCCTTTCTCTTTAAATGCTTTCAAAACCAGAGACTTACTTGATACAATCCACTTAGGGAAAATCTCTTTTTCGGTACCACTACTCTGTTCACTAGGTTCAGATTCAGAGGGACCTCGGGTGCTATATTCGGCGCGATTTTTCTCTTCTTCTTTGAACTGGATTTCTTAGGATTTGACGATAAAGGGGGTTTCATCCTGATTATTCACTAAAGGTTCAAGAGAGAGAAGGGTTGAAGAAGGGTTACGGTTTGATAGAAGAGAAGAGAGTTCGAGTGAAACTTCTTTTATTTTATCATTTAGGAATACCAATCGTCGCAAAAATGAAAGTGTGGGAAAGTGAAAGGGTAAAATAAGTAATTACTGCGATATGGGATATAATGTATAAATAAAACAATAACCCATCTTTATGGTGAGACAGTAACTGACTCTCACGGTGAGACAGCAAAAGGCGTTCACGGTGAGACCATAACTAGTGTTCACGGTGAGACCATAACTATGTGATTTCTAAACTGTGTGACTGTATTGTTTGAGACAGTAAGTGGCAGACAGTAAGCAATAAATAGTAACTATGAGACTGTAAACATGAAACAATAAGTTTTAAGATAGTAAAACTATAGAACTATTAGAGTTAAACAGTAATCTCAAGATAGTGATTTGTGAAACCGTAAAGTGGTAAATAGTAAGATATGAAACAGTAAGATAACTACTTAATATTTATCATACCCAATTCATGTATGATATAATATATTCTTTCAGAATTTAGTGGTTTGGTGAATATATCAGCGAGATGATATTTAGTACTAATGAATTCCAAAATGATGACACCTTTTTTATAATGATCTCTCAAAAAGTGATGTCTTACATCAATATGATTTGTCCTAGAGTGTGAAGAAAGATTATTCGAGATGTTAATAGCACTTGTATTTTCACAATTTATAGGAACATGCCTGAATTGATATCCACAATCTATTAATGTGTGTTTCATCCACAATATTTGTGCACAAAAACTACCAGCATCTATGTATTCAGCTTTTGCAGTAGATGTTGATGCTCCTTTCATCACAGAATCTAAAAATCAGAAAAGGGGAATATCTGAGTCCAATGTGATTCATCCTTTGAAGAAACATCAAAAATCGACAAAGGGATGAACAAGGAGAACATTACCCATAGGTCGTGCAAGTTCCCTCATGGTCGCGCAAGTACACTTGCGCGCCACCTAGTGGTCGTGCAAGTCTACTTGCGCGACGCCTTATGGTCGTGCAAGTGACTTGCGCGACCTAAAGTGATAACCGCCTGGTAACCACCCGGGGTCTTCTCCTGCCTATAAATAGACCCTGTGGGCCCCCCATTCAGGAGGATCTTTTTTCAGAAACTCGGATTGAAGCTCCCGATGCCCAAGTCTCTTCTCAAAGCTTCCGGAACACTTCTAAGGTAATTTCTTACCTAGAGCGGAAGATTTAAAGAGAGGGAGGAAGGCCTAAGTGTTGAAACTCATCAACACTTGCGCGCCTGAATGGCCAGCCCTTAAGGGAACTGGACATACTTGCGCGCCGCCTTATTACTTCAATAGAATTTGCGCGTCCCTTTTCTGGAAGAACCTCAAGGGGATTATAAGGGTTTTAAAAAGGAGTCGCTCAAGTATTTCAATTCCGATTGAAAATTGCACAAGTACACCATGTGTCGTGCAAGGTATACCTGCGCGACCAATAATTGCGCGCCCACGCAAGACTTGCGCGCCTTTCAAGACTTGCACGCCCCTACCTTTCTGGGTGCCCATCTTTCCCATTTTTACCCCTCTTAAGCCATTTCACATTTCCTATTCAAGATTCATTCTTCAAGATACTCTTCAAAGCCATTTATGGCATGATTTCTTGATTTGACTTCCTTATCTGAAAAGAATTCAGTGGAATATCTCTCAAAACCTAGTGATTTATACATCTTTATGTCACCAAAGATTGAGAGTTAGTTCATTCAACCTCATCCTTTAAGATGAGAGAATCCTTAACCTGGGTCTCCTTTTCAGGAATAATCCCCAGTTATAATTCCTTTAATCTGGGTATCCTCCTCAGGAGTAAGCCCCAATCATAATCCTTTAACTTGGGCATCCTCCTCAGGAGTAAGCCCCAATCTCAAATATGGGCATCCTTTTTAGGAGCAAATCCCAGTCATAATCTTGGGCTTCCTTTTTTAGGAGTAAGCCCCAAGTCCCCTAACCTGGGCCTCTTTTTTAGGAGTAAGTCCCAGTCATAATCTTGGGCTTCCTTTTCAGGAGTAAACCCCAAGCCCCTTAATTTCTCTTAACCAGTCCTAAATTACGTTTGATATGGGGTTCCTTCTCAGGAGTAAAACCCAATTATCAATCCTCTCCTAATTTGGGTTTCCTTTTCAGGAATAAGTCCCAAGTTAGAGTATTCAAATCTCCATAAAGCACATATACCTTTATGGACCCTGTTCCTGGATTTTCTCCCTATATGGGGTTCCTTCTCAGGAGTAAAACCCAATTATCAATCCTCTCCTAATTTGGGTTTCCTTTTCAGGAATAAGTCCCAAGTTAGAGTATTCAAATCTCCATAAAGAACATATACCTTTATGGACCCTGTTCCTAGATTTTCTCCCTAAAAGTAAATCCTAAACCTTCATCTATTTGGGCAGTCATACATACATAAACCCCAAACAATTTCTTATGATTGCATCTTTCATGGCACAATTGTCTAAATTTTTACCAATACCTCTTGTTTCTCACACCGAGCATGACTCACGGGAGCTTAGAGTGTAAAAGTAATTATGACATTCTTCTTTGAGCCATCAATCATAAACATCATACTCCATTACTCGAACTACGTGGGTTCTTATTCCTTTTCCAAAACAAAGGATACGTAGGTAGCCCATTTTTTGGGTTCGATCCCAACTTTGAAATAATCCATGTCCTTCTGAATGATGATAAACTTCAAGTGCCCCACTGAGTGGCTTTAAAACCAGCCTGGTCATCATAATGACCAAGAGACTTTTATATAAATTTTTTGAAGGATACCATTGACCAAGAATCTCTAAACAGATATAGATGATTCTCTATTGATGAAGAACCTCGAATACATATAAAAGATTCTCTAAATTTCATGCATATTTAATCATTGATTGTTAAAACTAAAGGAAAGCACATTTTATACTTGGTAATGTAATAAGGATTCATGAACATAACTTAAATCTATAAAGAGAGTCCCGGAGTAGACAATAATTCCCCTCAAAAAGGTGTGATGAGTCCGACCTCCCATCCTCTCGACCAATGCAAATTCCTAAGCCTCATCAGTCCACAAGCTAATGAGCGCCTACATTTGGAAAGTAGGTCCAAACGGATGTGGAATCATTGGATGTTTCCAGTTCTACGAACAAACCCGCTAGAAACCGATCGGAACGTTTGAATCTCCCATCCAGGAGGTCATCCCCGAAATCCGTGCGAAACAAAAAATGGTGAACCCGACGTGAATCCTTAACCAAGTTAAAGTGATGTTCTTCTTATTTGTTAGGCCCCTTGGGCCAACAAATCAATCATTGACATGTGATCATCCAAAAGATGCAGTGGCCAGATTCATCTTGATTATGTCTGTTATATGGAACAGGCACTCTTTTCTCAAGATCTTCTGTAAAATGGCTTTTCTTAAATTTACCCCTGTGAATACTGCTGCTGTGAACACCTCTACTGTGAGGTCTACTGCTGTGAAAACTAATGCTGCTACTCCTGCTGGAACGTCATCCGCTCTAAGGATGACATCTCCAACTCAGCGTCTTCAACGCTGGGTTTCTAATGCACTGGTTAAGGAGTACCGTAGCAACGGTACTATCCCAACTCTGGAGGCCGCTCGTCAAGCCCTCCAAGTTAACAACTCTACCTGGTCGTCCGGACAACGGCGACCAGCGATCAAGAAGAAGGTGGTGATGACTACCGTCTCCAACCGTTTCGGGTCGTTATCCCCGGAACGCAATTTCCATTCACTCCCTTACTCTGAGGAAGTGAATGAGCAGGTCCCGCAGGACCTTAATTCAAAAAGACAGGAGTCCTTCTCAAGGGATCCCATCAACAATCACCGCCAGACTCGTGCGGTAGTGCTCCCTCAACATGATGAGGGTACCGACTCCAGGCATTCAGCTCAGGTTCCTCGAACCCGAGCAGGCAAGATGAACCGCCAGAGATGGAATCCGGTTAACAATGGGCAGGTTGTCATCCCTGCCATCTCCGGAGAAGTCCACCAACCTAACTTGGTGGAAAACAACGAGCAGGCACACACACCTGCCCATTTTAATTCCGCTGTCCAGCAGACTCATCTGGCAGCATCAATCCAATCCCGCCAGGCAATTCCGGCAGAGTACTATAGGCAGGAACATGCACCTTCTTATGCATCACCAGTTAGTCAGCAGGCTCGTCTGACTACATATGATGGATCTCGTCAACCGTGTTTGGCGAAGTGTAATCAGCATGCACATACATCTGCTAATACTAATCAAGCCTACCAACAGTCTCGCTTGGTAGCGCACGGAGAAGTCAGTCGGAAAGCCCCGACGACAAACAGGAGGCAGACTCAACTCTCTGCCTCCACACTTGAGTACTGCCAGGATTCACTGACAGGAAAAGGAGGACAGGAGCAGGCACATACACCTAATCCAAACCCGGAATGGACGTATATTCCCGTTCCGGCGGCTGAAGTCACCAAACATATTTTATCAATGGTGAAAGAGCAGAAGCAAATTCCTTCTCATATTCTGGATGCTTGCCAGGATATCATAACAACTTCAGCATCATCTCAGGGACAGACACATAAATCTATCCCTAGAAGTGGAGTGACACATCAATGATTCACTCCGGAACAGACACACACATATGTTCCAGTCCAAGAGGGTTATGGGGCATAATCCCCCATATCATACGGACAACCAAGTCAGGCACATACACCTGATTTGAGTGGAAATCGTCAGCCTAACCTGACCATCTTTCCTGATCAGGCACATACTCCTTCTCAGAGTAACCACTTTCGTCAACAAGTGGTTTCTAAAGTGAGTAAGAAGGCATCTAAGAAAAAGATCCGCCCAGCACAGTCGGGAGATCAAAGGCCAATCTGCAACCAGGCCTTGCTCGATGCTGGAGTTCTTGAATCCCTCAGACATTTATCTGTCGGAATTCAAGATTCTAATCCCTTAGTTCCCAATAACGGGAACATTAATTTTGAAGGTCTTCAACAGACACTTCTTCATGAAGGCTTGCTTCATGAAAGTTTGGTCAATCTTGAAGTTTATTCTTCAGATGAGAGCCAAAGTAACCCTTTGTGTGGTCAGAAGACCAAGGAGCAAGAGATCTCATCTTTTGTTGTAACCCATTATGGTGGTCCTCCCCATGATGATGAACTTCGCTGTGAAATTCCTCTCCGCAGTAGTGATTCACATTGCCTGGAAAATACTCCAGTGGATAATGTAGTGCCGAGAAAGCCCTCTTATCTTGAGGCACTTGCAAATGCGAAACCAGTCATGTCTGATGCTTTATCGCTAACAAGTGAAATACTTTCTCAATCAGAAGATAGCCCAGGGTGTAGGTCATTCTCCGAACCACCCCTAAGTCATGCATCTTCTAGTTTGATCAATGATCTCTCTACCAATCTTGTTGAATCCGATGAAGCAACAAGGAAACACCAACTCTGGTCAAAACAGGTAGAAGAATCTTCATTTAATGATAAAGAGGAAATGATGAACATGAGAAAAAAACTGGCAAAAGGTGAAATACCAGTCATGTTTTGGCCTTTGGCTGACTCCCAGTACGACATTCCAAAGATGTTGACGGATGATGGAATCCATGATGTTCGTCTCAACTTGTGGAAAACTCTTTGTCAATTAAAGAAGAAGGTATTATCTTATGATGAATATGAAAATCATCTTAAGATAATAGAAGGGCTACAACGTCAGATTGATTTGGCATCTCTATCAGTCTCTCGGTATCCGAAGGCTGAAAAGCAACAGAGAACCCTTCAACGTTCATGCCTTGGCGCATTAAGAAAATTGTGTCAGTTAATTGCCAATGCTTCATCTGGTGTTCATATCAGAGGATGGGGTGTTCACGGAGCACTACATTTCACAGTGCTTTCCAGTCAGCAAAGCCCGCCGAAAATGGTTTCATGCAATGTTATTGCCCATGGCCGGCCATAGTCAATGGGCTTTGTTCATAATCAAAAGCTTGCTCAAGAACAGGCTTCAACTAGTTCCTCTCAAAATCAAGTATATAGAGAACAAGTTGTTGAATTGCTCCTACATCAAGCAGGCGAGAATATTGCGCAAGCCTCTCGTCTAGAGCAAACACGTCATCAAATGACAGAAGTTTTGGAAATCATCCAACGGTCTGTTGAACCAGGTGATAAAAGTGGATACAGGTTAATGCATCCAGCTAATTTCCGAACTAAGATTCGTAAGATCAAGAGAGATTTTAAGAAGATCTCAGACATAGCATGTCAAGAGACACCCCAGCTTGTCAGACTGGGGACTTCTCTAAACCAACCCTCAGAGTCAACAAATGGGATTCGAGGAGTTGAGCGGAAGCAGCAGGAACATCCCCAGTCCACCGGACTGGGGAATTTTTCAAATCCTCAATCCCTCCCTCAGAGAAAGTCAGTATTCTCTCGATTAGGGAATAAGCCTCAAGAGGAACGAAGAGCCAAGCTATCAGGAGATTCTCTCCAAGTGACGGTTCTCCAAGAAATTCCTGAGGGATCAAGTCAACGGAATGCCATGTCTCATCATGGATATGGAAGAAGACAATATCATAGAAATGCTGATAGAAATGATTCCATGAAATATGCATCCATTAATTTCATCAATGCTGTTGCTACTGATTCACCAGATGAGGCTCAATCAGAGGGATCATATGAAGAGATTCCTGCTCAAGAAGTTGCGCACACAGACCTAAATGAAGAAGGTGTGCGCACACGTAATCAAAGGCTTACCCAAAATCTGGGTATTCCTTCAAGTAACCCACTTCCCCCTCTCCGAAAAGGATCCAATAAGGGGAAAGGAAAGAACCAGGTTACTTCTCACCCTTCATCTGAAGGAGGTCAATCGCTCTCATTAGAGAAAAGGTTTGCACAACAGGAGGAAGAAATGAAAGAATTAAGAAGGTTGAATGCAGAACTACTTCAGAGTAGTCTTCTTCTTAAGAATGCTGAAGTCTGACTGACAAAGGAATTTGTTGTAACTACTGAGATGGATCAGGAATATCCTCCTTTATCAGTACACCCTCAGAGGTCTAATCCTACGGGTCAAACGCAACAATGGTTGGCAGCACTACCATCAGTTGCAGCACCAACCACCACGTCTGTCCAAGCTCCATTCATTGCACCTACCCAAAACCAAGTTCAACCTGATGTTTCTCAAAAGTTAATAACTACTATTGAGTCATTAACAGCTCGGTTAGAAACTATGGAAGGGAAACGGGCACAAGTGCAACCTGAAAATAAAGTTTACCCTGAATGGGTAGATTCAATTTCTCCTCCATCCATTTTTGGAAACCCTGTTTTCCCTACTTTCAATGGATCAGGCGACCCCAAACAACATTTGACGCATTACGTGTCTTGTTGTGATCCTATGATGGGAATTTCAGAGCAGCAAGAAGCAGTGAAACTCAAATTCTTCGTGCGAACCTTGCAAGGACCAGCTTTTGTCTGGTATACAAGCTTGAAATCTCGGTCAATCATCGGATGGGAGGATCTTCGTCAAAAATTCCTTCTTCAGTTCAGCTCAACTTTGCCAAAAACGACAGTTTTCGATCTTACAAACTGCAAGCAAAGGGAGAATGAAAGAGTCTCTGATTTCATTGCTCGTTGGAAGGGATTAACGTATTCCCTGAGTTTAGCACTCCCTCAGGAGGAACTATTGTCAATCTATGTGGCAAATTTGCGTGACGAATTACACACGCCATTGATCCCTGTGAAATACACAGGAGGGTTTCGAGACCTTACTTCAATCTCTCAACAGATTGAAGATTCCCTTATACAGGCTAAGGTTAAATCTCGTATAATTCCATCAGCTCCAGGAAGGAGAATGGGTAAAGCGGAAACTGCTACAGTTATGCTTAAACAAGCACCTGTACCTATTTCTACTTCAAAACCTTCATCTTCTCGAAGGGCTCCACCTCCTGAACATCAACAACAAAGGCTGTTTCGTCCAAATGATCAAAAAGATCAAAGACGAAAACAATTTGAGGATTTGAAGAGTAAAACATACTCTTTCCGAAGTGAGCAAGTTCCTGGTTACTTAATTTCAGCTCTGGAAAATAATTTGGTTCAATTACCAGTGCCCAAGAGGCCAAACAAGGAAGGAGATGAAGACCGTCCCAATTATTGTCCCTTTCATCAAATGTTGGGGCATCCCATCCAGGAGTGTTTTGTCTTTAAAGACCTCATGCAAAAGATGGTCGACTTGGGACAAGTCAAATTTAATGGTTCTTCAGCTCATGTAGCGTGTATTACCACTACAGATCCAGAGGAAGGAGGCGAGTGGCAGGAAGTCAAAAGCAAAACTGCAAAAAAATATGATGATTGGATGGTCAGAAAGACAATCAATCAGACCCATTCCATTTTTCGAACACAATTGAAGAAGCCAATTGTGTCTCCTACAAAAGCTGCAGTAAATCCTCCATCAAAAGACAAATCCTCAAAAGGGCAGCGCAATTCAAAGAAGAAAGAGGAATCAGGAGAAGATGAGTATGTATCAAAGCCTAAATTGTCTTTGACTCTGGCAGATTTCATGCCATCTACTTCAAAGCCACGGGCACCACCCCACCAAACGGCACAGCCTAAACAGTCTAACCAAGAAGAGTCTTTATCAGACGAAGAGTTAATCTTTGGTTCTGTTAATATGATTCAATTAACAGATCCATATTCCAGTCTTGATGAGCCTGAATTCCCTGTATCAAATAAGGAAAACCGAGGAGGTTCTAGAGGTTCAGGATATAGGGGAAGACGTGGATCTTTCCGAAGCCACTACTCTAATTTTACCCCTGCTAGCACTGTATATGCAGCAGAAACTCATGGTAGAGCCCTTCAGCGAGCTCAAAAAGAACAAGCAAGTTCTTCTACCAATGGCCAACTCAGTTTTGGCACAGTTATTTTGGAAGACCGATTAAAGGTTCCATCTTCTTTATCTCATCAAGTAAATGGATCTAATCAGTCTAATCTTCCAAAACCAAGGATGTTTCCAACTTCAATACAAGATGCATCAGCTTCCAAAACATCTGCTTCCAAAGTACCTGCTAAACCGCATATTCCTATTGGGAAACGCAGACCTCTAGATCAAAAGTATGATATATTGAAACACTTGGCCCAAGTACCAGCCAAGTTATCAATTTTGGATGCTTTGAATCTGTCAAAAGATCTTCGGGAAGCACTCATCGAAGCTTTGTCAAGTCCTCAGGAGTTTGAAGCTGAAATTGCTGCAGCTGAAATCTATCACATAGAGACTAATCCTGCAGAATGCTATGCAGTGATATATTTTACTGATAAAGATGAAGATGATGTTGTGCATGGGCACATAAAACCTTTGTACTTATCTGGAAAAGTCAATGGTGTAGATGTTCGAAGAGCTTTCATTGACAATGGTTCAGGAGTCAACCTCATGCCCATTCGTACACTTCATCGATTGGGCCTCACGGAATCTGATTTATCTCCTTCTACCATGATGTTACAAGGATATGATAAAAATGAACAAGAACCACTAGGAGAAGTTACACTCAGAACTCAGTTTGGAGATCTTGTATCCAATTCGGATTTCATGATTGTTGATCAAGACTCAGCTTTCAATATCTTGCTTGGAAGACCCTGGCTACATCAGCATGCAGCTATTCCTTCATCATACCATCAATGTCTCAAATATTGTTTCGATGGTCAAGTTGGAACATTGTATGGTGATAAGGCCCCGTTCAAGACATGTGAGTCTCAATACATTGAGGCGGAATTTTATCACATGAAGGGAAGAGAAAAATCTACAATGAAGGAAATTACCAAAGTTAATGCTCCATATGGTTTGGAGAAAATTCCAATAAATCCATTTTCACATGTGAGTACAGATTATGTGTTACCTATCAGTCAAATTGACAAAATAGGCCCAAATCAAAATACTCTTATGGAAAGATCTATAATGTCAATTACGGCGATCGAGCCAGACAACATGGGAGAAATTGGTAACCTACCAAGCAGTGATGAAAGCATAAGTGGTGACGTTTTAATTTCATCTGCTGAAGTCCAACAAGTCTATACTTCGCTAATCAGGTCAGAAGAAGTTATAGCAACACCAGAGGTGAATAATGATGTCGATTCTCAATCCATCATCTCCTCTTTATTTCCCAAAGAAGACCCTTTATCATCAATAGGGTCAGAAATGGAAGCTTCTTCTTCAAAATGTGAAAATTTTGACATCTCTTATGATCATGAGAATTTCGTTTTTTCATCTACTTTGCAAGTAGAAACGGAAGAAATAACACATGATGAAGAGGAAGAGGAAGATCTTAGAGATGCTCCTCCAGCATTTGAAGAGGGTATCTCTACCACTGTGGATGAACTCAGAGAAGTAAATCTGGGTACAGAGAAAGATCCACGCCCCACTTTAATTAGTGCGGCCATGACCCTTGAAGAGCAAGAGATGTATATTTCTTTTCTAAATAAAAATAAAGATATTTTTGCTTGGAATTATACAGAAATGCCTGGGCTTGATCCTGATATTGCTACTCATCATTTGGGTTTACCAAAAGAACATCGAGGTTTTAAGCAAGCTGCGAGAAGAACACACCCAACCTATGCTTCCAAAATTGAAGCTGAAGTGGATAAGCTGATCAAAGCCAACTTCGTCAGATAAGTTCAATATCCCAAGTGGTTGGCTAATATTGTCCCTGTAAAGAAGAAGAACGGACAAATTATGGTTTGCATCGATTTCAGAGATCTTAATCGGTATTGTCCTAAAGATGATTTCCCAGTTCCGATTACAGAACTCTTAATTGATGCGACGGCTGGCTATGAAGTACTTTCTTTCATGGATGGATATTCCGGATATAATCAGATCCGAATGGCCCCAGAAGATGAGGAATATACAGCCTTCATAGCTCCTCAAGGTGTGTTTTTTTACCGGGTGATGCCCTTTGGTTTAAAGAATGCAGGTGCAACATATCAACGCGCCATGCATCGTATCTTCAAACCTCTTTTAGGGAAGTTTGTTGAATGCTATGTAGATGATTTGGTGGTTAAATCCAAAAAACGTTCTAATCACTTGGCTGATTTGGAAGTCATATTCCACAAGCTTCGACAACATAATTTGAAGATGAACCCCTTAAAATGTGCTTTTGGGGTAACCTCAGGAAAATTCATCAGCTTTGTTGTACGTCATCGTGGTATTTCAGTCGATCCTGAGAAGACCAAATCAATACTTGGTATGTCACCTCCTCAGAATTTGAAAGAATTAAGAGGACTTCAAGGACACTTAGCCTATATTCGGCGTTTCATCACCAATTTGGCAGGCAAAAGTTTACCCTTTACCAAATTATTGAAGAAAGGAGTCACTTACCAGTGGACTGAAGAATGTCAAGAAGCATTTGATATTCTCAAGAAATACCTCTTGAGTCCACCAGTACTCATGCCACCTGTTGAGGGTAGACCGCTTATCCTCTATGTGATAGCTTTAGAGCGATCATTGGGTGCCTTTCTCGCTCAAAAGAATGATGCTGGGAATGAAAATAGTCTCTACTATCTCAGTAGAACTATGCTTGAAGCAGAAAACCGGTATTCAAGTATTGAAAGGTGTTGCCTAGCATTAATCTTTGCAGTTCAGAAACTGAGACACTACCTGCAACATCACGAGGTCCAATTGGTATCTCGTAATAATCTGCTCAAATTCATCCTTAGTCGTCCAATGCTTACAGGACGTCTGGCAAAGTGGGCGGTTATTCTACAGCAGTTCGACATTCAGTATGTGTCTCAAAAGGCAATTAAGGGCCAAGCTCTGGCTGATTTCATGGCTGAACATCCTTCAGTGGAAGACATGTATTCAGATATCGAACTCCCTGATGAGGAAGTTTTCTCTATTCAAGAGAGTCCTCAAACATGGGAAATGTATTTTGATGGTGCTTCGAGAAGTCCAACAGGGAAGAAAATGGAAAATCCTAAATTCAACAAAGTTGGTTTAGGAAGTGTGCTCATTTCTCCAGATAAGGTAGTGTTACCTTATTCCTTTTTGTTATGGGAAGGTGGTACCAATAATGAAGTTGAATACCAAGCTCTCATTACAGGCTTGGAGTTATCACTTCAAGCACAAGTGAATCACTTAAAGGTGAAAGGTGATTCAGACCTGGTAATCAAACAAGTCAATGGGGATTATGCCATCAGAAAAGAAGAATTAATCCCTTTGTATGATTACGTCAGAGAGTTAATGTCGGAATTCCCTTCAGAACCGACATTTTCTTATGTCCCAAGATCACAAAATGCTCAAGCTGATGCACTGGCTAATATAGCCACAGCTTTAGCAGATCCAAATCGGGACGAGACAACCATCTGTATTGCCCACCGTCGTGCAATTTCACCTTATGTTCAAGTCAGAACAGAGGAAATTAATGAAATTAGTCCCATTCCTGAACCGTATGGTCATACTACAGGATGGATGTCACCTATCAGGGAATACCTTCAAAATGGAATACTTCCACCTGATAGAGCTGAGAAAGAACAAATCCGGCGACATGTGGTCAATTTTACTCTTTATGATAGCCCAAACCACCTCGAGAAAATTCTCTACAAATGTGGTTTTGATGGAGTTCTCTTCAGATGTATTGATGGTGAAGAGACAATGGCTGTCATAAAAGAAGTGCATGCAGGAGTCTGTGGTGCCCACCAGTCTGGACATAGACTGTCTGATCAAATTCGAAGGCTTGGATACTTTTGGCCTTCAATGATACAATATTGTGTTAATTTCACAAAGAAGTGTCATTCATTCCAAGTATATGCCAACTTCATTCATCAACCTCCAGAGTTGCTTCATACAGCTAAATACTCATGGCCATTTTCCACATGGGGAATGGATGTGGTGGGACCTTACCCTTCAGCTACGGCCAAGCAGTTTAAGTACATTCTTACTGCTACTAATTTCTTTTCCAAATGGGCAGAGGCAGTACCTCTCAAAGAAGTCAGTTCTAAATTCATTGTTAGCTTCATCAAGTCTAACATCATTACTAGATTTGGTGTCCCTCATACCATATTGACGGACAACGGCACCAACTTCTGTTCTTCAGAGGTAAAGAAATTGTATCAAGAATACAACATTAAGTCCAACCATTCATCTCGATATCATGTGGTGGCTAATGGCAAGATAGAAGCCTTCAACAAGACTCTTTCAAATATACTGCAAAAGATGGTGGATAAAGATAAGAGGTCATGGCCTGATAAAATCTTTCATGCTTTATGGGCTTATCGGACTACCACTCGCAATGCAACGCGGTCAACTCCATATTCATTGGTATATGGAACAGAAGCAGTCTTGCCAATTGAAGTTCAATTGCCCTCACTCAGAATAGCCATTTGTGATCAGTTATCTACAGATGAGCAATCCCAAAAGCGGTTGAATGAATTGGAACAGTTATATGAGAAAAGATTGTGCACTTTGCACCACTTGGAAATCTATCAGAATTGAATAGCACGAGCTTTTAACAAAAAAGTTCGTCTCCGTTCATTCATTCAGGGAGAATTGGTATTGGTTCTCAGAGCACCAATGATACTAGGAAAGAAGCCTCCCAAGCTTGAACCAAAATGGGAAGGACCTTATTGAATACATAAGGTCTACTCCAATGGAGCGTATTCTCTAATCTCAATGGATGGAGAACACATAACGACTCCAACTAATGCCAGATTTCTGAAGAAGTATTTTGTATAAACACAAAATATTGTTCCCAGAGCCAAAACAGTCACATTGGTTCATATTATGTCCTACATGACACTAAACTGTATTATGTCCTACATGACACTAAACTGTATTATGTCCTATCTACATGACATTAAACTGTACAGAAGTTCCTTATTTGTCCGAGATGACATTAAACTATATTTTGTCCGAGATGACATTAAACTATATTTTGTCTGAGATGACATTAAACTATATTGTGTCCTAGCAACATGACGTTAAACTGTGTGGCGCTTTCATCGTCCAGCATGACGTTAAACTGTGTCAGTTCCCTTATCGTCCAACATGACGTTAAACTGTCACATTGGTTACTATATTATGTCTGAGATGACATTAAACTATATTTTGTCCGAGATGACATTAAACTATATTATGTCCTAGCAACATGAAATTAAACTGTGTGGCACTTCCAACGTCCAGCATGATGATAAACTGTAAAAAGTCCCCAGAACTGATATCCTCATATTGGTTCACCTTAGTCCTAGCTACATGACTTTAAACTGTACAGCACCAGTTCGTCCTTGCTATATGATGTTAAACTATACAGCAATGGTCCAGTATGACTTTAAACTGCAACTTCGTCCCACACGACATTAAACTGTGAAAAAGTTCCCTAAACCGTCCAGCATGACCTTAAACTGCATCATCCCTGGTCCATGTATATAACCATAAACTATTTGCAAATCCCTTATGTCCAGCAAGACGTTAAACTGTGACGTCCTAACTACATGACGCTAAACTGTATAAAAGTCCCTCACGTCCGGAAAGATGTTAAACTATATAATCATCAAAGGTCCAGCATGACATTAAACTGCACCATCCACGGTCCATGCATATAACCTTAAACTATTCGCACTTTCGTCCAACATGACATAAATGGTGTGTTATTTTGTCCTTACTGCATGACATTAAACTGCACAGTCCCCCTTTCGTCCAATATGACGTTAAACTATTTTATCCCCATCGTCCTAACTACATGACGCTAAACTGTACAGAAAATCCTTGATATGTCCTACATGACATTAAACTGTATTTTGTCCCTGCTACATGACACTAAACTGTGCAGCACCAATAGTCCTAACTGCAAGACTTTAAACTGCATAGTCCCTGAATATGTCCTACATGACATTAAACTGTGCATCGTTAAGGTTGTTATTACCTCTTGTTTCTTACACCGAGTATGACTCACATGAGCTTAGAGAAAACATCAACCATAACACTCTCTTTGGGCCCCTAACCATGTGTAAGTCCCAACAACATTTTTTATTAGATCATTGTCCCCAAGAACAACTTGATCATTAATTCATTCTTTAATTGAACTACACGGACTTGGATCCTTTCCCTCTAGGCTGGGTATGTAGGCAACCTCCCAGGGTTCAAGCCCAAAAACAATCTCTTCACATCGGTTCACCACCATCTCATATGATGTTGATTCGTGAAACCGCACCTAGAATCATTATCTTTACATTGATTCACTTTCATCCTTGTTATATGACGTTAAACTATGAAACACTTTTGTCTGGTATGACAATAAACTACAATATTATTTGATTTCCTCATTTGAGAGAGAACTATTATTGACATTGATTTTTCAATCATGGTTTTCATTTTCAAAAGACTACGTGTATACATGGTAATGCCTAAACTTTTTATCTCGGGTTAAACCATCATTGCACTAAAGTCCCCTTTCACCCTTCACATGTACAAACCAAATTTGTACAAAGGGTAGTTCTAGAACTACGTGGGCTTGATTCCCATCCTTATGGGATACGTAGGAATGTTCGAGTATCCCTCGAATCCAGCCCCAAGTCTTTTGGGCCTAACCCCAAATTTCACTTTCAGTCCCTTGGCTGAAAAGTCCTCATGAAAACACACACTATGTATTCATTATTGTGGTCCGAATTCTATGACCCTAAACTAAGATCACTCATAATTTCATCCTGCACGACGTTAAACTGCATTTCAAGAACTACGTATGGCTTGATTCTCATTCTTATGAGATACGTAGTGAAGTCCAAAATTTCAATTCAGGACCCAGCCACAACATGATTATGGTTATCATTGACCTATGTATCTCTATATACATTGGACAATACCCATATTTATGCATTATAATCCTAACCTTAAATATTTTCATATCTTCATAACCCTTTTCATGACTTCTAGTCACAAAAATGTCAAACTTCTAAGAATTCTTTTGCCTGACTATGCAGCACGTGCCCATAGGTGGCCTTGCATAAACAGTCCACATAACAGACTTGTCAGCCGAAAGATGCTATTTATTTGACCATGCAGCCAATGCCCTTAGGTGGCCCTGCATATTTCAACCCCCTAACGGGTTTATTAGATAATGGTAACTTCATTCTTGGGAAGAATTCCTCTTTTGTCCTTATTTGTCTTAAACGACAGTCTGTAGGGATCCGCAAAAAAATAGCTATCCTTAACATATTTGTCCCATATCCTTTTTCATGATCTGAAAGTATTCAAGTCTATGGTTTATTCTTCTTCCCTACGTTTGGGTCAGACCTTCATAGGAGTGATATTCATTCAATTCTCCGATATTCTTGTTCGTAAATATCTTCTCTATATTCAAGTACCACTTTCCACACAACAAACTCTATACTTTAGAAAATTTGAATCTCCATAAACTTTCACTGGCTTTTAGCACTAGGAAAGTAAACTTCTGAGAATTCTTTTTCCTGACTATGCAGCACGTGCCCATAGGTGGCCTTGCATAAATAGTCCACATAACAGACTTGTCAGCCGAAAGATACTATTTATTTGACCATGCAGCCAATGCCCTTAGGTGGCCCTGTATATTTAAACCCCCTAACGGGTTTTGTTAAATAATAGTAACTTCATTCTTGGAAACTACTTCTTCTAATGCCTTTTAGCTCTTTTTCATATCATTCCTCAGATTCAAATATTCTTAAGCCATAGTTTACATATTTTCTCTAATACTTGAGTATGGTAATATGTTTTCAGATAAATTGTCAAGGAATTGAATCAATTTTAATCCATTTTGGTCAAAGCTATTTCGACCTTAAACATTATCCCCTTTATGTCCGGCATGCATGACTTTAAACTTCCCACAAAAGACAAAGGAACTCTGAATAAAAGTCAAGTTCCAACACACTTGTGCACTGCCCTCTATTCCCTAAAGTCTTGCGCGACCCCTTTTCCTTTGGATGTATTCGATTTCCTCAGAGTCAAATCCTCATTTCTCTCCGGATCCAACTCTGAGGGGGGACTTTTGTTGATGCTCCTTTCGTCACAGAATCTAAAAATCGGAAAAGGGGAATATCTGAGTCCAATGTGATTCATCCTTTGAAGAAACATCAAAAATCGACAAAGGGATGAACAAGGAGAACATTACCCATAGGTCGCGCAAGTTCCCTCATGGTCGCGCAAGTACACTTGCGTGCCGCCTAGTGGTTGTGCAAGTCTACTTGCGCGACGCCTTATGGTCGTGCAAGTGACTTGCGCGACCTAAAGTGATAACCGCCCGGTAACCACCCGGGGTCTTCTCCTGCCTATAAATAGACCTTGTGGGCCCCCCATTCGGGAGGATCTTTTTCCAGAAACTCGGATTGAAGCTCCCGACGCCCAAGTCTCTTCTCAAAGCTTCCATAACACTTCTAAGGTAATTTCTTACCTAGAACGGAAGATTTAAAGAGAGGGAGGAAGGCCTAAGTGTTGAAACTCATCAACACTTGCGCGCCTGAATGGCCAGCCCTTAAGGGAACTGGACATACTTGCGCGCCGCCTTATTACTTCAATAGAATTTGCGCGTCCCTTTTCTGGAAGAACCTCAAGGGGATTATAAGGGGTTTAAAAATGAGTCGCTCAAGTATTTCAATTCCAATTGAAAATCGCGCAAGTACACCATGTGTCGCGCAAGGTATACTTGTGCGACCAATAATTGCGCGCCCACGCAAGACTTGCGCGCCTTTCAAGACTTGCGCGCCCCTACCTTTCTGGGTGCCCATCTTGCCCATTTTTACCCCTCTTAAGCCATTTCACATTTCCTATTCAAGATTCAGTCTTCAAGATACTCTTCAAAGCCATTTATGGCATGATTTCTTGATTTGACTTCCTTATCTGAAAAGAATTCGGTGGAATATCTCTCAAAACCTAGTGATTTATACATCTTTATGTCACCAAAGATTGAGAGTTAGTTCATTCAACCTCATCCTTTAAGATGAGAGAATCCTTAACCTGGGTCTCCTTTTCAGGAATAATCCCCAGTTATAATTCTTTTAATCTAGGCATTCCTCCTCAGGAGTAAGCCCCAATCATAATCCTTTAACTTGGGCATCCTCCTCAGGAGTAAGCCCCAATCTCAAATATGGGAATCCTTTCTAAGAGAAAATCCCAGTCATAATCTTGGGATTCCTTTTTTAGGAGTAAGCCCCAAGTCCCCTAACCTGGGCCTCTTTTTTAGGAGTAAGTCCCAGTCATAATCTTGGGCTTCCTTTTCAGGAGTAAACCCCAAGCCCCTTAATTTCTCTTAACCAGTCCTAAATTACGTTTGATATGGGGTTCCTTCTCAGGAGTAAAACCCAATTATCAATCCTCTCCTAATTTGGGTTTCCTTTTCAGGAATAAGTCCCAAGTTAGAGTATTCAAATCTCCATAAAGCACATATACCTTTATGGACCCTGTTCCTGGATTTTCTCCCTATATGGGGTTCCTTCTTAGGAGTAAAACCCAATTATCAATCCTCTCCTAATTTGGGTTTCCTTTTCAGGAATAAGTCCCAAGTTAGAGTATTCAAATCTCCATAAAGCACATATACCTTTATGGACCCTGTTCCTGGATTTTCTCCCTAAAAGTAAATCCTAAACCTTCATCTATTTGGGCAGTCATACATACATAAACCCCAAACAATTTCTTATGATTGCATCTTTCATGGAACAATTGTCTAAATTTTTACCAATACCTCTTGTTTCTCACACCGAGCATAACTCACGTGAGCTTAGAGTGTAAAAGTAATTATGACATTCTTCTTTGAGCCATCAATCATAAACATCATACTCCATTACTCGAACTACGTGGGTTTTGATTCCTTTTCCAAAACAAAGGATACGTAGGTAGCCCATTTTTTGGGTTCGATCCCAACTTTGAAATAATCCATATCCTTCTGAATGACGATAAACTTCAAGTGCCCCACTGAGTGGCTTTAAAACCAGCCTGGTCATCATAATGACCAAGAGACTTTTATATAAATTTTTTGAAGGATACCATTGACCACGAATCTCTAAACAGATATAGATGATTCTCTATTGATGAAGAACCTCTAATACATATAAAAGATTCTCTAAATTTCATGCATATTTAATCATTGATTGTTAAAACTAAAGGAAAGCACATTTTATACTTGGTAATGTAATAAGGATTCATGAACATAACTTAAATCTATAAAGAGAGTCCCGGAGTAGACAATAATTCCCCTCAAAAAGGTGTGATGAGTCCGACCTCCCATCCTCTCAACCAATGCAAATTCCTAAGTCTCATCAGTCCACAAGCTAATGAGCGCCTACCTTTGGAAAGTAGGTCCAAACAGATGTGGAATCATTGGATGTTTCCGGTTCTACGAACAAACCCGCTAGAAACCGATCGGAACGTTTGAATCTCCTGTCCAGGAGGTCATCCCCGAAATCCGTGCGAAACAGTAGATAACGCAACAGAATTTTGTTTCTTACTACACCATGATACTAGTGACTTGCCTAAAAAGTGACATGTTCTAGAGGTTATTTTTCTATTTAACTTACAACCACTGAATTCAGCATCAGAACAACTAACTAATTCAAATGATTGTTCTCTAGGATAGAATACTCCTAGATTGGGTGTATGCTTAAGGTATTTGAAAATTATCTTAACAGCATTTAAATGAGATTCCTTAGTATTTTCTTGAAAAATATCACACGTACACACACTAAACATAATTTCAGGTCGGCTAGCAGTTAAGTAGAGTAAACTTCCAATCATTCCTCTGTAACTGGTTTGATCAATATATTTTCCATCTTCATCAAGATCCAACTTACAAGTGGAACTCATTGGAGTTTCACTACTTTTAGTGATATCCAATCCAAAATGTTTTAGAAGATCTCTAGTATATTTTCTTGGATTTAAAATAATATCATCATTATTTTTAAAGATTTTAAATCCAAGAAAGAATTTTATTTCACCCATTAAACTCATTTCAAATTCATTTTCCATCATTTTAAAAAAATCAATACATAAAGAATTTTTAAAGATACAAAGATAATATCATCTGCATAGATTTGAACAACTAAAACATCATTAGAAATTTGTTTTATAAAAAGGGTAGGATCAAATATTTCTTTTGTAAAACCTTTAGAAATAAAAAAAGTACTTAATCTATCATACCAAGCTCTTGGAGCTTGTTTTAAACCATACAAAGCTTTTGATATCTTAAAAATATGATTTTGAAAATGAGGGTTTGTAAAACCAAGGGGTTGCTCAACAAAGACATCCTCAGCTATATACCCATTTATAAATACACTTTTGGCATCCATTTGATATAGTTTGAAATTCAGATGTGTAGTATAAGAAATCATAATTCTAATGTCTTCAAGTCTGGATATTGGTGCAAAGGTCTCTTCATAGTCAATTCCTTAATCTTGAATGTAGCCTTGTGCAACCAATCTAGCCTTGTTTCTGACTATGTTACCAGCTTCATCTGCCTTATTTCTAAACACCCACTTAGTGCCTATGATGAATGTGTCTTTGGGTCTTTCAAAAAGTTTCCAAACTTTGTTTCTTTCAAAATTATTAAGTTCTTCTTGTATATCCATCAACCAAAATTCATCATTTATAGAATCATTAATGTTTTTAGGTTCAAGTTGTGACAAGAAGACTTGATGTTCAACCTGATTCCTAAGAGAAGCTCTAGTTTGAGTTAATTTATCTAAGTCTCCTATAACAGCATCTAAAGGATGGTTCTTAATAGTTTTAACAACTCTAGAAAAATAAGGACTATTGATTTCAGGTTCATCAACAGGTTCAGACTCATTGTGAATTGAATCTAAGGAATTTCCAGAATTGGAAGTTTTCACAGATTCTTTCACAGGATGGTTAGGGGATTTTTAATTAATGTTAAGATTTGATACATCATCCTCCAGGTTCTCTAGAGTGGTCTTAGGCTCATGTGGATCTATTTCATCAAATTTGACATGGACAGATTCTTCCACACATTTAGTTCTTTTATTAAACACTTTATAGGCTTTAATATAAATTGAATATCCTAAAAATATTTTGTCATCACTCTTGGATTCAAATTTTTCAAGATTGTCCTTAGTATTAAGGATATAGAATTTGCAACCAAAAACTTTGAAGTATCTAACTTTGGGTTTTATATTGTTCCATAACTCATAAAGATACCTTTTATAAATAGGTTTAATCAACACTCTATTGATTATGTAGCATGTTGTATTTAAAGATTCAGCCCAAAAATAAATAGGTAGGTCATATTCACTAAGCATGGTTCTAGCAATCTCTTGTAGGGTTCTATTTCTTATTTCTACAACTCCATTCTGTTGAGGTGTTCTAGGGGCAAAGAAATTATGAATATAGCCATTTTGTGAGCAAAAGGATTCGAACTCTTGATTTTAAAACTTACGGCCATGATCACTTCTTAAGGATTTAATTTTATATCCACTAATATTTTCTACATTTTTGGAATATTTGGTAAAATGAGAGTAGGCTTCACTTTTGTGAGCCAAAAAGAAAGTCCAAGTATATCTAGAAAATTCATCTACAAGAACATAAACATAGTGCTTCCTATTTAATCTAGAAACTCTAGATGGTCCAAAAAAATCCATGTGAACCAACTCAAGAGGTTGAGAAGTTGATACTTATTTATTTGGTTTAAAGGAAATTTTGTGTTGATTTCCTTTTTTACAAGGATTACACACTTTACCATTTGGAAACTCAAGCTTGGGTAGGTCTTTGACTAAGATTTTTCTAGTTAACTTTCTAAGGGAGTGAGTGTTACAGTGTCCTAGTCTCCTATTCAAAATCCAAGACTCTTTGTGAACCACACTTAAATATGAATCATTTTGAGAAGCTAAAGAATCTAAGTTAACATAATAAACATTTTCATTTCTTAATGCAGAAAACACTAATTCATATTTAGAATTAAAAAAATTTAAAGCATCATTTTCTAATTTAACATGAAATCCATCATCACATAATTGTGAAATACTAAGCAGATTATATTTCAATCCATCAAAAAATATTACTTTAGAAATCAAAACTGAGTTAGAGTTACCGATTTGGCCAAGGACAATAATCTTTCCTTTGGAATTATCACTAAAGGTAACATGTTCTCCATCAATTTTTGTTAAATTATTGAATCATGAGTAGTCTCCTGTCATGTTTCTTGAACACCCACTGTCCAAGTACCATATGCTCTTACAGGAACTCTTTAAGCATCTTTCCTACAAAATAGTCAAGTAAAAACAGATTTGGGTACCCACACTTGTTTGGGTCCAGTAATATAAGTGATAAGTTCATTAGGAACCCATATCTAGATCATAGGTTTCCTATAAGAATTATGTAAACTATTTGAAAAAAAACTCTATTAGGTCCAAAAAAGCTTGAAATAGTAGAAAGTGTATCATAACATGAACTAGCTGAATGTTTTTCCAGAACTGAGAGTAAAGCTGTATGTCATAGATTTAAAAACAAAATTAGTTCTTCCAAAATTTATTTTTCCAGGTTGGTAGCCAATGCCAGTATTATATTTAGGAGCAATTTGTTTACCTAGGATTTGAGTAAGGGTATTTTTCCCATTGGTAAAATTTTATAAGTCTTTATTCAATTTCTCATTAGATAGTTTTATTTCATTGTTATCTTTGAGTAGTTGAGCATTTTTTCCCTTTTTATAGTGAGTTCAGTTTTAACAGTTGAGCTAAGAGCATGTTGTTTCTTCAAAGATTTTTAATTATCTTTTAGTTCATTGCATGTATCTTCAAGCATATTATAGTATTCAAACATTTATTTATTAGACATATTTTCAGAGTTTCTCTCATCTCCAGAATAGTATGAATTGTGTATAGAATATTCTAGTGTTACCTTAGATGTTTTTTTCATAAAACACATATTGGCTTTGTTAGCCTGTTCATCATGTGAAGATTTTGAGTCACTTAAACTATCCTTAGAAGAACTCCACATTGCTTTCATTTCCTTTTTATACTTTCTATATTTGTCCTCCTATTTTTTTTTGTACCTGAGCATTGGACAGTTAGCCTTGATATGTCCTTTTCTCTTACATTCATATCAGAAAATCTCATTGGAATTGTCACTTATTTTCCAATATTTCTTCAAACTTTTTTTGTGATCATATTTTCCCTTGAAGTTAGGCTTTCTGAAAAAGTTCTTCTTCTTGTAAAATCTCTTGAAACTTCTGAATAATTTCTCCATATCCTCATCACTATCAAGTGATGATTGTTCACTGCTAGAACTTTTTATAGAAACTTCCAATTTCCATTTGTCTTTGTGTTTAGAGGTGGTAGTCTTGAACACAACAGACTTTCTTTTTGGTTCATCCTCCTCTTACTTATTGACTTTCAACTCCTCTTCATACATCATCAGTTTCCCAATGAGTTATTTTACAGGTATCTTGTTGATATCACATGATTCTCTTATAAAGAAAGAGGTTCCTCTCTATCTGTTAGGTAGGCATCTGAGAATTCTCATGATTTGTTCCTTAGTAGTGACTTCTCTTCCAAGAGAAATCATTGTGTTGACAATTTCGTTGAACCTGAGATACATTTCAGGAATAGTATCATTAGGTTTCATTTTAAATTTATCATATTTAATATTATAGGTATTAAGTCTCATTTATTTCACACTAGATGTTCCTTCATGTGAAACAGATAAGGTATCCCAAATTTTATGGGTATTTTTACAAGAAGATATTCTATTAAATTCATCATCTCCTAAAGAGCGGTATAAAGAATTCATATCTTTGTAATTGTTATTATAAGTAGTTTTGGTAGGTTCATCCCAATTGAATCTATCAGTAGTAGGAATCTTATATTCATCTATAATTGAAGACCAGATTTCAAAGCTCATACTTTCTAAATGTGTTTTTATTTTAATTTTCCATTAAGAATAATTGGTTCCATTAAAGAATGGTGGTCTATTTGTTGCAACACCTTCTAATATATTATCCATGATAAATAAATAACTTAAAAGATCTAGAAATTTAGAATTAATAGAAATTTAAAGATATTTAAAGTAAAACTACAATCACAGTTGAATAAGGTTAAAAATAGAGTCTTAATAAGATTAACAAACACTCCTTTGATACCAAATGTTGGTCGAAGTAGAATACTCAAGAAGGGGGTGAATTGAGTATCTATTTAAAATTTTTGTTTAAAAAGTATTCTTAAAAGGTTCTCCAATAGTTAAATACAGTCTAATTAATCAAGGTTATACTGTTATGAAAGTTTGACTGTTTAAATAACTTCTTAAGAGATTGATTAATTCTCAGTAAGCTTAATATTGGTTATTAAAATTACTTTTTAAGATATTATAATAAGTTAATACAATTATAACTTCTTTCCAATATTAACTATCAAATTAAATTTATTGAATTCTAAATTAAACAGTAAAATAGAGACAACTAAAATAGACAGCACAGCAGATGTAAAACAAGTGGTTCAGTCTCAAGTCGAGACTCAATCCACTCCACTTGGTGATCAACTACCACCAAATTTTTTATATAAATAAACTAGATACACAGCTTGTATCGGGATTTAAAATAGTACACAATACTAACTAGGTCACACGACCTCTTCCACAGTTCTTCGTGGGTATGAACAATAGGTTACACACAACCTCTTCCATAATTATCAGTGGGTATACACAAGTGTAAAAAGATTTTTGAGAAAGGATATCTTGTATCCTTCAGTTTAATGCAGGAGACAGTGTGTGTTTTTATACAGACACACACACACTGCTCGAAAGCTAAAAATAGTACACAATAGAGAAGAAGTATAGAGATAAGGTTAGAAGTGCTCTGAGTGTTAGTCTATGTAGCTCTGGACTTATAAGATGAAACAGATGTAGAAATCAAGTCCTCTCGTGGAAAATAGAGTATCGTAAGTTAGCTAGATCCGTTTCATGTTCTTTGTGGTATTGAAAATGTGAAGATGTTCTCAATGATTCTGATCTATGGTTTTCATCTTGTTGAGTCAAGAATGATTCGTGTGTTCTTCATGAATATTGAGTTGCATGTGTTAGTTATTTTCTCATGAAATCTCGTGTGTTCTTATTTTTTACTCTCTCTATGTCACACTTTTTTGTTTCTGGGCCTCACTTTTTCTTTTATTCTTGGATTTCATGTGTTAGAGCCAATAGGTTGCATGTATTTTGCACCTCATACCTCATACTATCAGGTGAAATGTCTACAAAGAAACATTAATTATGTCAGTGCATTTAAAAGCTTCAAATATGATCGTTAGAAATTAAATTGAGAAACGACAAAATAGATTAAGAAACGGTGTCATAGTTTGTCTGTAAATGGTGTCTTTATGAAACGTCTTCTTAAAAATAGTGTCTGGATGGTTGCGGTGTCTGGGTGGTTGTGGTTTCTGGATAGTCACGGTGTCTGGATAGTCACGGTGTCTGGATGGTCACGGTGTCTCGTCACGGTGTCTGGTCACGGTGTCTGGTCACGGTGTCTGGTCACGGTGTCTGGTCACGGTGTCTGGTCATAGTGTCTGGTCACAGTGTCTGGTCACAGTGTCTCGTCACAGTGTCTGGTCACAGTGTATGGTCATGGTGTCTGGGTCCTTTTCCACGGTGTTTGGTCACGGTGTCTGGTCACGGTGCCTGGTCACGGTGTCTGGTCACAGTGTCTGGTCATAGTGTCTGGTCATAGTGTCTAGTCACAGTGTCTGGTCACGGTGTATGGTCATGGTGTCTAGGTCCTTTGCCAGAAAAACATAACCGGTGGCAGACTCACAGTGTCTCAGACTTAGCCAAATATCTGTATTCATACTTAAGTAGTGATATTCATAGAATGGATTAGACTTAATCATTCATTAAGGAAATCATTATAAAGTAAATCAAATATAGTGTACATCAATCAAACTTAATGTAAAACAATTAAGATCTTGGATAGCTTTACTTAAAGCGTAAGGATATTAATCATTTGTACATGATTTAAGACAAATTACACAGGATTACCAGGCTTTATAGAATATATATGATTTTTGATCATTAAAACATGATTAATACATGAAGAGTCCAATACACACAATTGATAGTTTTATTTCCAATTCAACATAAGTGGAGAAGGATTTAAGTTATTAAATTAACATAATGTGTAACATCTTAGGTATTTATAGAATAATACTTTTTCAAATCTATTAATATTTATGAAGAATATATTAATTTTAAATTAAAGAGGACACTTTTTCTAATATAATACTCAACACACAACAATGAGTTTCTCTGAAATTATATGTTGCACACAACATTGTGTTATACTGAAAAATAATACAATAATATTATTATTATTTAAATGGTAGTTAATGCCTAGTCGTTGTATTAGTAGGAATGAATATAACTAACTAAAATATGATTATACATGTTTATTAAATGTTTTTAAATTTATGTAATAAATTTTTGAGTATTAAAATAAGAATGAATCTGATTTTAAGCATAAAATACTCTAATATTTTTAAAAGTCCATTTTACCATCTAATTATGAAGAACCATTTTTAAATTTTATATGTTCTATTTGAAAAAATAAATTTCTTATTTAGAAGTGGTAGATCAAAATTTACTTTGGTTGAAATTTTGGTATTTTTCTGATGAAATTCATATTTTAATGAATAGTGAAAAATATTGCATTTTAATTCAAAACTGCATTTTAATATAATTTATTTATATAGTTAGATTTTTATTTTTATTGGTTTTAAAGTGTAATTGGATTAAATTTTTATCATTTAATCCAATTTTAGTCATTATAAGTAATTTCCCATTGAAATTGGACATAAACACATGTCAATCTTTTGATAGTTATTACTTCTTAAAAACCTGCTTTTTAGTTTTGACAATGGGAATTAATTTTAAATTAATTTATGCCAATTATGTGTTTTAAATTTGGAAAAATGGATCCCATATTTGTAATTAGGAGGTCCAAATTTTTTAAATAGGTACCTTCGGTAATTATTTTATTTACCATGGTTAAAGGGTAAATCTGGTAAATAAGGGTAAAAAATAATATTATAATAATATTAAACTACCATAACATATTTCCTAATCCTATTGGATGAGATATGTCTGACCATAGATATCCTTGGGTCTATTTTAGGACCCCATGTATCCACTTGGGAGTGTAATGACATGTTATATTAATTAATTTAAAGTAAAGAAAAATATATCATAAACATGTATATTTTACTAAAACAATTTTTATATGGGGTTATATAAGTGATATATTAAAATATAAATAATAATTATAAATCTAAAAATATTTCCTATATCATGAGATTTTATTTATAATTTTTAGACATTAAATAAATAAATTCAATTATGACACAATGATGATGTAGTGATTGATTCATTAATAAAGGATTCAAATAAATGATATTATAAATATTAAAATAAATGTAATTTGGTTATTTTGATTCCACCCATGAATTTTATGGATGATATTGAAATATTATCTTTGATTTAATGTCTTGGGTTTGAAGGAATCTGGTTGTTATGAATTTGTAAAAAAATTCAAGTATGAATAGTGTCCAAAATTGACATAATTCATAACTTAAAACAAAAAATAGTTTATTAAATGATATTAAATTATTAAAAATATAAGATTCATCCAAATGGTTAGGATAAGTCCAAATATGTCACAAATAACTTTTTTTGGGTCGTTTTACATGATATGGTAATTACATTAACCCACAATGTATAAATAACATGATATAATAGTAAGATTAATAAAGTTTAAATAAGGGTTAAACCAAAAAGATAAGGATAAAAAATATTAAAAACTTGTCTAAAAATTATTGAATGATGGGTATTCAAACCAAAATCATCTTAATATTTAATTAAATTAGTTTTGGACCTTTTTTAATCAAAATTAAATTTATAATAAAATAATATTTCTAGACTTTCCTAAAGTGCCCATCCTCCCTCTTATAAAAGGTCACCACATCTACCCACTTAATCACACCTATCAATCCTCTTTTCTCCTCCAAATTCTGCCCAAATAATCTCCCAACATCCCTCCATACCTCTTATAATCCTTACCTTGGGAAGAATGCAATTCAAGAAATCTTTTTGGCTCAAATCAAAAGAAGATACCCGATTTAGAGGAAGAACAAAGAACATACGTGACGAGTCAGACTCAAGGTAAGGGACTTCGTGTAAATCCCCTTAAATTGAGGAATATTTGGATAATATACACCTCCTTTTTTTATAAGTTGTATAATAAAACCCTTTTACTTTTAATTTCATTCAAATGGAATCTTTTTTTACGAATTGTTTTACTAAACGACAGAAGGAATGTTTTTAACGTATGCGGAAACAACGACCTCTCTACCACCGTAATAATTATTTGATATTTGGATTAATCTATAAGCCTAAATTTTTTTTAAATTAAAATAAATTACTTATTTCCTTTTTGGGTGTTTTGGTATTTAAAATGGTTTTTGAAATGGATTGATTATTTCAATATCTTGAAATAATTTCTTGTGATTGTAAATGAAATGTTATTAGTGAAATGTTGATATTTTCAATATTTTATGTGTTATGATTATATAATGGTACTTGGAAATTTGATGGAAGATTACGTGATAAACCAAATGACGGGTGGTTCTGTGTAAACCAATGATGGGTGGTTATGTGATAAATCAAATGATGAGTGGTTCCGTGATAAACCAAGGATAGGTGGTTACGTTATAACCTCCAATGCATTAGGTATAGAAGTCAATCATATGGATATTCCATTTAGTGATATGTATGGAAGTCGATTGTATGGTTATTTCATTTATGTATGTTTATGTCCCAAGTTATATTTATATGCTATATGTTTCTTTCTATGGGCTTTATGGTAATCTTTTGGTTAAAAAAAGGGTAAGCAATGGGCTTATATTCAGTGAAGTATATTTACTACTTCTTCAAGGTGAAAATTATTACTTTATGAAAAAAGTATTCATGGTTTTCATGTTATCCCAATACTAACCTTTTTCTTTCATTATGAATCCCTTACTGATATTTTTATGCTCATCCTAAGTTTTGAAAAAAAAAATCATAGGACATAAAGAAGAATAGAGTCAAAGATAGGATCAAGGAAAAGTTATGTTGTTAAAATATGAAACGATGTCATGTTTCATTTTAAATAGTTTTTGTTTTATGAAAAAAATGGATAGTGATTATAAGTGTCTAATTTTAATATTCAAGTTGTTATGTATAAGTTATGACCTAATTATCTAATGCTCTAAGCCTAAAAAGATCCTCGATGTGAATTAAAAGTCAAATTGTTGACTTAATGAAAGATTATGTAATGTTTAAGTTTGGGCCTTATAGTTGGTATCAGAGGTAAGTTTAGATAACTTTAGGAGTTAGAATATTGTTAATAGAATATCCATAAAATATTTCTACTTTATTTTAAAATTGAAATGATATATAATTTTAATATTACCATGTTGCTTTATCTAAGATATGTTTATTCAGAATGTTTTTTCACAGACGAAACAAGGCAGTTGTGCTGGGAGGGAATACAGAGGGAAATAACCTTCCAACTAAATATCCTAAGATGGTCAAAATCGGAACTGAATATTATGTTGTAGTAATGGATCAATTGACTCAGTTGATAAATGGTGGTGGTTTCCATGCATGAGATCAACTAGACCAACCGCATAGGCATATGTCAATCATAGAGCATTTCATGAGGCAATGTCCCCCATCATTCAAAGGATCATCTAACCTTGTTCAAGATGAAGGGTGGATTAAATAATTGGAAAGGATTTTTTATGTAATGTTTTGTTCATAAAATAAAAAAGTTTATTCTTTCTATTTATTATTTTGAAGTTGAATCTGATTAGTGGTGGTCAATGATTAAAAATATTAGAGGAAGTGGAGAGATTGACGCCATGGAATTGGATGAATTTAAGAATATCTTCCCTAAGAAATATTTTCCTAATGTTGTTTTACTTAGGATGGAAAATAAATTCTTGTAATTGAACAAAAGGAGGATGATTTTGTGGATTCATATGAAGAAAATTTCACCCGTTTTTCAAGGTACGTCCCAATTTTTATTCGGGATATTGATAGTAAGATAAATTGGTATTACTCAGGATTGAAGTCGAAATATCGAAGGGCGTTAGCTTCTCGTGAGTTAAAAATCTATGAAAAAATTGTTTTATGTGTTGAGAAGGTAGAAATGGAATTTTATGATGAGAATTTATTCCATGAGAGCAAACAAAAGAAGCGATCAATTTGGCATGCAATGGGAAAGAATTCATCAAAGAATCTTGGAGGTAAGAAAACCAAATTTCCAAATTGTAAGAAGTGTGGTAAAAAGTATCCTAGAGAATGTATCTCAATGTCCGAGAAGTGATTTATATGTGATAAGACTGGTCATATTTCTTTTAACTATATGGAATATGACCAGGTAGGAAATAAAAAACCAGTGGTAAGATGTTATATTTGCAATGAGTTAGGTAATTATTCCAATGTGTGTCCAAAGTTGATTACCCAGGGTGGAAACTAGAAAGATCTAAAGAATAAGGTCATGGAAAAATCATTTTCAACTGCTATGATTGATGTGGGACCATAAAATTAAGTGGTTACAGGTATGTTACATATTTCTTCAAAATATGACAATACTCTATTTGACTTTGGATCTTCACATTCTTTCATTTCTGAGAGCTTTGCAAGTAAACTGGATATAGAACCTCATGAAAGTGATATAGAACTTTTTGTAAAAACTTCAGATGGAAGTATTAAAGCAACCAAGATTTATAGTAATCTTCCTATTATCATTAGTGGGGTAGTATTTCCTACAAATATTGTTGAACTTTCCATAGTGGAATTTTATATCATTTTGGGTATGGATTGGTTTTCGGTTTATCATGCTAAAATAGATTGTAAAGTCAAGAAATTTTTATTAAATTATTTCATACCTTTTATAACATATCAAGAAGCTGAAAGATTAATTAAATATGGAAGTGAAAGTTATCTGGATCATGTTTTTGAAAAGAAAGAAACAGTTTTGATTGGTGACATTCCAGTAGTGAATGAATTCACAAATGTTTTTCCTGATGAATTTCCTAGTATTGTTCCCAATCGAAAGTTTGAATTTACTATTGATTTAGTGAATGATGTAAAACCTATTTATAAACCCTTTTATCGAATGGATCAAGTAGAACTGGTGGAATTAAAAATCAGTTTCAAGAATTACTTGATAAAGGTTGCATTCGACCTAGCACTACACTATGGAGTGATCCAATTTTATTTGTGAAAAAGAAAGATGGTTATATGAGACTATTTATTGATTAAAGAGACTTAAATAACATAACTATTAAGAAAAAGTATTTGTTGCCTCATATCGTTGATTTTTTTTATCATCTCTAGGGAGATCAGTATTTTTCGAAGATTGATTTAAGGTCCGGGTACCATCAGCTGAAGGTGAAGGAGGATGATATTCCAAACACAACTTTCTGAATGAGATATGGGAATTATGAGTATATAGTTATTCTCTTTGTGTTATCTAATGAACCTACTGTATTTATGAATCTCTTGAATGGATTCTTTCATCAGTTTATGGATCAGTTTTTTGTTATTTTTATAAATTATATCTTGGTATATTCTAAAAGCTGAGAGGATCATGAAATTCATTTAAGGATTGTTTTGAAAACCTTAAAAGAAAAGAAACTATATGGAAAGTTTAGTAAGAGTAAATTTTGGTTGCAAAAAAATCTTTCCTTGGTCATATTGTTTCTAAAGATGGCATAACTATTAACCCTTATAAAACAAAAGTTGTCAAAGAGTGGCCAAGACCTACCAATATCATAGGGATTCATAGTTTTCTTGGATTAGTGGGTTATTAAAAAAGGTTTGTTGAAAACTTTTCTCGGTTATCTAACCCACTAACTAATATAACATGTAAGTGAGTTTAGTTTATATGTACAAAATAATGTGATGATTTCTTTAAGGAATGAAAAAGAAGATTGGTAAATACTCTAGTTTTGACCTTGCCTTCCAGGAATGGTGAATTTTTTATCTATAGTGATGAATCATTGAAAGTAATTGGTTGTGCACTAATGTAGAATGATTAGGTAATTGCTTATGTTTCAAGTCAATTGAAACCTCATGAGATAAATTACCCTACACATGATTTGGAATTAGCTGTTATTTTTTTTTCATTAAAAAATTAGAGGCATCATTTGTATGGCGTAAAGTGTGAAATATATACTGATCACAAAAGTTTTAAGTATATATTCACTCAGAAATAATTAAACATGAGATAGATGAGATCACTAGAATTAATCAAGGATTGTGATTGCATGATCCATTACCATCTGAGAAAGGAAAATAAAGTGGTTGATGCTTTGAGTTGAAAAAGTAATGTTACATTAATTATTCTAAATTTGGAAAGAGATCATTTGGTTTTGGATTTTATGAATTTTGTATTGGAAGTTGTTGGTGGAGGGAATTCCTCTGTTTTGTTTCAGGTGGCAATGAAATAATCTTTATCAAACAGAATTAAGAAAGCGTATAAATAAGATAGTGAGTTGCAAAAAAAGGTAGAATTGTTTCAGAAGGGTATGTTACCTGAATTTAACATTGATAAAGACTGTGTTTTGAGGTTTGTAAAGAGATTATGTGTGCCTTTTGATTTACAGTTAAAAAAATATTTATTATGTGAAGCTCATAGTTCTCTGTTTTTAGTTCATCCTAGTAGTACTAAGATGTATAGAGATCTTAAAGAGTATTTCTGGTGGAATGGAATGAAAAGAGATGGTAATTTATTTTTAATTTTTAGTTAAAAAATAATTACCTTAAATTCTTACACAACGTTGATTCTATAATTATTTTATTACTGTAAATAACAAATAAATGTTATTAAAAATATTAAAATAAATATAATTTAAGATAATTAATGTGATCAACAATTTTTCTAGATTAACTTGGCATGTTATAGATTTAATAAAATATTTTTTCTAATTATAATTTTAATCTTTATATTATTAAAGTCAAAGTATGAATAGTCCTTAAAATTGAAAATTTGAATATTTTATAGTAAATAATATTTTATTAAATGATATAAAATTCCTAAAAATATAAAATTCGGTAAACTGATTGGGATAATGTTGATAGTGTCATCCATGATCCATTTATGGGTTGTTTTTCAATTTATAGTAACTATATTAACCCTCAAAGAGTAAAAATCCATGTTATCACGGTAAGAGTTAAAGGGGTTAAATCAAGGTTAAAACCAAAATATAAGGGTAGAAATATAGTCAAAACTTATATAAATTTTATTTTGGAATATTATTTTGACCAATACTCATCTTATATTTGAAATAAATCACTTTTGAGCCATTTTTAATTGAAAATTAATTTATAATAATTTAATATTTTGAGAAATTCCAAGAGTGCCCCTCCCCACTCCTATAAAATGGAACATTTTCTTATCATTTCATCACACTTTAAAACCCATTTTTTAGACAATATTCACCCAAATAACTTCCAATAATCCCTAAAATCATTCTAGAGGCCTTATTTTTAGAAAAACACCATTCTTAGTGGTTTCAAGGTGTTAATCAAAGAAGGTTTTCCAAGGAAGAGGTATAGTTTTATCCGCTTGTTTTAGTTTTCATTCTTCTTCCAACTCCTCAAAATCTTATTCAACCATAATAAAATAAAAACACCAATATACTTAGTATACTTATATTTTATTTTTTTTATATCATAACCTATATCCATCTCTAATTCCATCAAATGGGAAATGAAGTCAATGTTCGTGTGTACGGCGGACTACCGCCTTATAAACCGATGTGATTGATTTTCCATCACCATGTCTCATGATTGGTTATAATGATGAAATTAATGTTTATAAATTATATTCATGAAATATTTATCATTATTAAAATATAATATATCATTTTCCTTTTCACCATTCTATGTACTCAAAAATGATAACGTTGTTCGTGCATGCATGTGACTATCACCTCCCTAAAGCAGTGTGATTCGTTTTTAATCACTGAATAAAAAGGATAATATATATATATATAAGTATATTTAAATAATTAATATTATATTATGATTATTCTATAAATATAAAATAATACTTACCTTCTTTATGAAATGAATGTTGAAATATGAAAATGTTACTCATGCATACGTATGGCCTACCATCTCCATGATTATAATGTAGTTCATTTTTCGTAACCATATGTAATGAATATTATTCTGGAGATAATGGAATGATGAACTCTTTGATCATATTTGACTTACCAAATCCATTTTGGGGTTAGGTATTGAATATCATTAAAACATCCAATGTGAACTTAAATGATTAAGTGATTTTATATAACTATAAAGACCCAGATTCGAGAAGACCAAACCTTTGCATGTTTCCAAGGCTTTAAGGTTCTCTAGAGGAGTTAGGCTATGAAATTATAGAAGCTAAAATATTAAAATTCGTGTAATCCTTAAACACCATGTAATCTCAGTTCACAAATTTTACAGGGAAGGTTTGCAATGTGTAAGTTTTTGGGATTAAATAATAAAAAGGTGATGCATTTTTCGACATCAACTTAACCCCGATGATTACAAAACATGAAAGGGAATTACATGTTGTTTAATTCCCCATTTCAGTGTTTTTATAATCATTTTTAACCACTCATTTTATTCATAACCCAATGGCTATAGTGGCTCCCTCTCTCGTTCTAGGCAGTTGATGACCCTCCCCTTCATTGTTTTGGATTCCCTTCAAAGGGGATCAATCCATGGGCTTCCGTATTCAATATGTGGTGATACGTGGTTATCCAAGGTGTGTTATTCCTTTGTTTCTTCTCACCATGTTATGGAGTATGATCTCCTGTGTTTCTAATGGGGTTTTCTTGGTTGTTGTTGGTGCAGTTTTGTTGTGACATCCTCAGATGGATGTAGTTCTTGTGGGAAAGGTGATTAGAGGTCCGCAATGTGGTTCATTCTTGTGTGAAGAAAGTTGACAGCTTTTGAGGTAGGGGATTTGTTGCTTCTATTTTATTTATGTGAAATCATAAATTGATCATTATTTAGATCTTTATATGAAAATTAAGTTAACCTAATAAATATTTGAATCGGATTAAAGAATTGGTTGCGATCACATGTTAGCGATGTTGTTTCTTTGTATCATGATTTTGGTTTTCCTATTGATTTTCTAGATAGTGTGATATCTATGCCTTTCTTTGTTATCATGTTGTTCTTGATGGAAATTTTTAAATAACTTAAATCTGGAATTAATTGATAATTAATTGGTTTAAGAATAAAGAGTCATGTTCAATGAATCTGGTTGTTGATGCAATGCACATGTTTAATTGAAAATGGTCTTCCATGTGATTAATAGAATTGATAAATTAGTTAATGATCCTGAAGCATGATTATGATTAATGATAATAATAAATAAAGACATGTTAATTGAAAATTTTATTTATCTAGGTTGTTAAAACTAGAATAAATTCTAAGAACATGTTTTTCCTTTGATAGCTTGTTATAGCTTGATGTCTTAGGTTGCCTGTAATTGGAACCTATTAATAAATGAATCAGTTAATTCAAGATGAAATAAGAACTAGTTATGTGATAAAAGATGTTTTGTTGGGGCATGAGTTTCTCCTATTCTTGAGAAGTTCGACTTCCTTATTTTGGATTTTTAAGAGCTTATTTGAATGAGAATGTTGAATGCCTTGTTTTGAGTGCCCAGTTGCCTTGTTTCTTTCATGTTTTTTTCTTTCTGCTTGTGTTGTGCCCTAGATACGAGCCTTGTGATGTGATATTAGTATGGATGAGCCTAGATAGCTGATGTGATATGGGTTGGGGAGGCCCATATGTGTTTTGATCTTGGGATAGCTGATCTAGGGATGGTTTTTGTGGTATGTGGGCAGGTAGGCTAGGATGATGTTCCAGTAGTTAATGCATGTGATGGAGAGATGTGTCGGTATATGCATGTGGGTGTCAGGGATAGAACTAAAGGTGATGGAATGGGTTAAAGTCGGTCTTACCCATTGACAAGATGTCGAGATCTGGTATGTTCACTTGAATCTGTTTAGTGGCCATTGTCCAAGTTTCTTATTTTTATCTACTTTCTATTCCCCACTACTTGAGGCAGTTGGATGTGCTTGGTTGAATGTTTTTTTATGGTGGTATCTTATGATGGTTTTCCTAGAATAAATGTATATAGAATGATTCAAATAATGTTAATAAATTTTTAACCCATGGGGTTGGTTGATGTTGGAATAAAAATGTTTAAAATATGTTCATCTTGATAAACTAAGTTCTTGGTTTGGACTTATACCTAGAGGGTATGGACTTTACTCTGATGCTTAATATATTGTGATGTAATGTAATCTAGAATAATTTTAATGGTTAATTAATGGATAATTAATTAATTAATATAAAATTAATTTCTTAATGGAAATAAATAATTAATGTATATCTTTTATATACTTGTGTGCTTATAGGATATCTGGTCTTAGTAGTGGCAGTTGGGAGTCCAAAAGACGTTAGCTGCAGTTGAGTCTAAGACTAGGCTATTCCCAAAGTGTGGTTGTGTGTTATATTATATCATGTATATTCTATGATTTAATACACAGACCCACCCATGTTAGTTAGGTAAATGGACACCCAGTGGACTCTGGGAAGTTGTTTTCCGTAACATCCCAGTGGTAGGATGGATGGCTAACTACCCCCTCTAGCCCCACTCTCTTCTCTTGGTAGTTACTTGTGTTGGTATGAATGGAGGTTATTTTCCTATATATGTTTGTATAGGGTTATGATGTATTGTGGTTATTTTACACACATTTATTACTAGTTATAATATCCAAAGGATTATTATAGGTATGATGTGTATAGGTTGTGATGGATTGAGGTACTTACTTAGTGTATGGGATGTAATGGCTTGAGGTATAATATCTGATGTTTGATATAAGTCATACAGGATGTGGTGGATTCCGTAAAATACTTGGTTACTATTTCGTTTGTGATATGGGGTGGTGTGGTTATGTGATTCATGAGGTGCATGTGGTGGTTCCTTGACCAGTTGTTTTCAGGATGGCTTACTTTTGGAGATAGATTCTTAGGATGTGCGACATTGGGGTAGAGTGGAAAACCAATGGGAAAGTAGGAGCAAGGTACCCTTGATGTTTTATTATTATATTATATGCTCTCTTGTATACAATACTTTGTGAGAGTTATCCATGGTGAGTTTGGAAACTTAGTATACCTATTTAGGTGATGAGTTAGTTTCATTGTTGTTCACTATGATTTAGCATGATTTAATTATCTTTTGCATGAGAGGATCTAGGTAGGATCCTACTGAGTAAACTATATTCCCACCCTATGTATATATAAAATATTTTTCAGGTCAATTGGAGAAGGTTGGTGATCAAGATAGATGCTACTATCTCAGGGTTAGCTGGAGTTATTTGGGATTCATGGTCACTATCTTCTTTTACTTTTTGGTACTTATAGTTTACTTTCAGTTTTTTAGCATTGTATGACATTGAATGTTTGTACTTTGGTTTTCTTTATATATATATTTGTGTGTGTGAGAGAGAGAGAGATAGAGATAAAGAAAGTGTTGGTTGTTGTATCTTTATTATCTCTCTCTTATGTATGTTTCTCTTAGAGGGTATTTCCTCCCATTTTCATGTTTACTATACCCTCGGTGCTAGTCGCCAACCTGGGGCCTATTGGAGGCGGGAGTTAGGTAGTCACCATCTATATCCCCTCATTACCAAAACTTTTTATGGAGGGGTTCATGACAGAGTGGTATCAAATGTTTAGGTTTAGGGATAGGATGGAGGTTGGAGTTAGGTATAGGTGAGGTTGCATGGGTTGGTAGGGAAATGGTGTTAGATAAGTTTATTAATCGATGTAAACATGGGAGATCGGATGAGACACGGATATTTAGGGCCCCTAGTGACCTGATGCATGGAAATTTATTTTTACTAAACCTACTAAATGAAGTTGTATTAGTTACAGGGTAGAGACCTAGTAAAGGATCATGCATCATTCTTCTTTATGCCTGTGTTTGAAATGGGTAGATTTTGGGATAGGTTAAAACCTTAAACAAGATAATAAAATAATTAATTAATTGATGTTAAGTATTACATATTCAGGGTTTAGGATCTCTAACAAGTTTTTTGTTATTGTAGGAGTGGATCTAGGTCAACATCCTCATCAGGTTTGTGTTGAATATGTTCAGTAGGATGTACCATCAGATCACTGTAGAGTGGAGGTCAACGATGACGACACTTGGAGGAGGACACTCTAAGAGTTTCAGCACCAAAGTTTGTAGAAGTATGAGGGCTTAGTTTCATATGTAGACATAGAAGACTAGTTGGATAAGGTTGATATAGCCTTTAGTTCAATCCATGCTCGGTAGGAACACTAGGTTTCTTCAGCTGTGATGATGTTTCATGGGGTAGTGAGGAAGTGAGGGTTTTTGTTCTACGGGGATCATGAAGAGTCAATAGTCTCATGGGAGAAGTTTTGAGACAAGTTTAGAGTCAAGTTTCTTTATTCGAATGTGAAGGTAGCCAATCACCAGGAGCTGATTACCCTTTATAAGGAGATCTCTAATGTGTGAGAGTTTGGGGTCCATTTTAGAGCCCTTCTATGATATTCTTCAAACCTGTTGCCAAATGAGGAGGCCAGATCAGGGAATTTCTAGGACACTTTGTATCCAGAGATCCAGCACTAGGTCACCCCATTTATGATGAATATGTATCTCAAGGTGTCGGTGAGAGCAGAGGTTATTGATAGGATGTTGGCCAGAATCGGGCCTTCATGATAAGGGATTCATTAGGATTCTTCACGAAGTAGAGTTGGGGTCTTGGGTCCCTAGTTTTTAGGATATAAGAGTTTTCGGTCAGTTGGGAGTAGGTCCTAGCCCTCATCATCTCATTTCTATGGTGGGAGGCTCTCATACTTATGCCAAAGAATCAGACACATGTTTTTCTTATAGAGTCCAATGTCATTAGCAGTAAGAGTTCCCGACCTTTCTGAGTATTTAGCATGTTCCAGTTGTTCCGCTTCAGGTTCCTATATTGAGAAAGTTTCAGCTGAGCCAATAGTAGTAGGGTGGTCTAGTTTTATATCGGTGAAGAAGACATGGGGAAGGTAGAGAACAACCCTGAGATGCTCCTCCTACTCAAAGACTAGAGTTCATCCATGGAGGTGGTTGTCAGTAGGGTTGGAGAGGTCAAGGAGTAAGTCATGGTCAACTTCATCCTTTAACATTGCCAGCACCAAGAAAGACTATAGCAACCTAAACCTTTTACATAATACATTTCATGATTTTAATCATAATTAACCACCAGAGTACAATCCAAGGATCGTTAAGTCTAGTGTCTTGGAAGACTAGGTACATAAAACATAAAACAAGGGGCTAAAAAAACTTCTTTATTTAATCTTCATAAAGTGATTCTAACTTCCTTTGATCTCTTACATCTGCATAGGGTACCCTGGGGAACACATGAACAAAGGGATGAGCTAAAAAGCCCAGTAAAGGAATGAACATAAGGATACATCTCAAGCACATGAGTTAGGAGGCATGACATAATGATATCCAAAGCACGAAACTTATAAAATCATTTAATATAAGAATGGGATCATATAAACATGGAATCATATAAATGTGGAATAATCATAAATCATATCTTTAGTACGGGTCAAGGCTAACCACCAATCCCATTTCCCATTTTAGTACGGGTCAAGGCTAACCACCAATCCCGTTTCACGTCGCATCTCATGAGACTTATCCTTACCCAATGCATTGGAGTGTTATCTGGGCGCACCCATCTCAAAATTTTCATGAATATTCTTGCCACATAAATATTATTACCACATATACAATCATACATAATCAACCATACACAAACATAAGGGTACCCATGGAAAGAATTGGGTACCACAGTAATGGCATAAAACATATCCAATGGGTGTATCATGAAAGTGTCCATGAAAGGAAAGGATTAGAACATATATGGAAATTAATATGGTAAAATAGGCATATAAAATGTTAAGTTGTGTCAAATAGAAGTTACAACATATTATAAATGTATTTTAGAAACATTAGCATTAAAACATTTTTGTGTGGTTTTAAGTAAAACACTCTAGAGCTTTTCAAATAGAAAAGAGGACATTCTTTTATATAAAACCAGAATTGAACCGAGAAGGTTTTCATAATAAAAATAATTATTTTTTAAATAAAATGGTGTCTTAAAACATAGGATAGAGTGAACTTTAAATTTGGGTAAAAATTAGGGAAGTCCCCTTAAAACAGGTTTGCTTATCAGAAAGTTCTAAGGAGGGAATCTTTCAAAAACATGTATATCCCCGAAAGAAAGTGATGAAAGGGTCTTGATATTATGATCTTTTAAAACTATCCAGAATTAATAATATTCACATAAATAGATATGATAACACCATTTTTAAAGAAATATAAGGCAACCCGAAAGAACGAAGAAGGTTTGGGTAGAATTCGTCAAGATTTTACCGGTATGGTATCAGGTGTACCTAAGAGGACTTGATGAGAGATATAAGGGGTTTATCATAACTTATAAAACATTAGGGAAGTATGGGGAAATTTTATAAACATAACCCATCACTTGGTATTACACAAAAAAACATAGCATAGAGAACAATCTTGATTAAGAGTGAAAAGGGGAGAATCCCTTACCTTAAATCTGTTAGTGTTCTCCACTTGTTATAAATGACCTGAATAAACAAATTAGGCTTATTAATTAACAAGTAAAAAACCTCCTCTATATGTAATTTACTTATTATAACCCTTTTTAGTTCATTCAAATCGTTTTTGATTAGTTATAAGGTTCGGTTTCATTGTTCGGGCTTGTTTGTTTACTTGGTTTTAAAAGATCGGTTCACTTATATTCAAGTTTGGATTATATGTAAGATGAATGTGGTTTTCCAGAACTGAAGTTATATTCTTTAGTGAACATAAAGGAGATTACATGGTTTTAATTTTAATTAGGTTACTTAAAGTGAAGTCAAATTATTATATATATAACCTTAGTTATAACCATTTTTGTTAAACAATGGATTTGATTACGAAGAACGTGTTTTGCTTTATAATTTAATACCATTTGTACAAAAGGATTACAGAACCAAAAATAGGATATATTATATGTGTAATAATATGGTTCAACCATAGCACAAATGTTTTCATGACCATAATTAAAGATAACGTTAGAAATTGATAAACTGTTGTCCTTGAATGTGCTAAATTAGCACATCTCAAACGGTGCTTTCATTTCTTTCAAATAAAAGGGTGGGGAAATGAGAGAAGATAATGAAATATACCATTAGCATGAAAAAATTTCAGTAAATTTATTTTACTGGATTTATCATACTATTATGGTGAAGGGAGGTGAGGAAATAAATAAAAATAAAAGAACTTAAAAGAAAAGAAGAAATCGGGAAGAGGAATTTTACCTCTTGAGACTTCCTCCTTTGAGATCCTCTTAAGGGGATAGGTTTTCGTATTTTGAGGAGGATGAGAGATTTTGGACATGGGGGAGGATTTTGGGGAGACATTTGGGCAGAATAATGGCAAGGCACAAGGCTTGAGAGGAGTGGAGAGAAGAGGGAGTGAAGGGGGGGTTTTATAGTGGAGGAGAGGAGGGATTTCCCAATATTATAATCATTACTTTATTATTTCTTCACAAGACAAGGAATAGTAAGTATTCCATGACCAAGAATAGTAAATGGGTCATGTGAATCCGAACCAAGTGTGGTGACATCATCCATGATGCTAGGAATTGTCTATTTATCTTATAATGTACATATACGGTAAATTACCGTATTTTACTATTCATCAAAAATTCAAGTATTTCAGAAAAATACCAAAAATTCACCCCAGCCATTTTTTGACGTGTAGAATCCAAAAATGAAGTCCATTTTTAAAAAATAATTTTATAAATATGATTATTTTAATATTTAATTCAAATTATAATTCATTATCGAAAACCAGTTTTAATACATTCATTAACTTATTCTAAAATATAGGTATATCGTACTTCCAACTTGAATATTATTTTTATACCACCATATGTGAGGTTACTATTCATTAGGGTATATCACTATTCATAAGGGTATGTTACTATTCATTAGGGTAGGTTACTATTCACCAAAAATTAAGTTTTCCTTATCGGACTCCAAATAACTTACTGATTACAACCATGTAAGCCGGATTTTCAAAATTCCAAACACAGAAGTGACAAAATTATGTTTAAATCTCATTTATCACTTAGTAATTCATTATTTTGTGTTTTCAAGTGATTTTTATGACATATTTATAAGAAGGGAATTTCCATTGAAAAACAATGGGTCATTACATCCTTTGCTTGTTTTCTACTTGGGTCCATTATTTGTTTGATTCAATAGTGATGCACTTCTTAATATCACCCACCCTCATCCATTATTTGGGAATTGAGGTAGAGAGGCTTCCAATGCCCTTGGTATTGACTATGCCAGTTGGAAGTCGAGATGACTTGTATGAAGTATGTAGAGAATGTGAGCTAGTGTTGGTGCATCATCGCTCTTGGGGATATTTCCTATGTTTATGGATACATCCATATAAGATCATCCTTGACATGGATTGGTTATATTTATTTAAGGCTATCATGGATTTCTTCTAGAGGTAGGTTGTGTTCTATGATGCTGGGGGTGATTCAACAATGTTTATTGGTGAGCAAGACCCTCGGATGGGTCATAGGTGTGTTTCGTTTTTATCATCTTTGTTGGTCGAGTTTATGCTGATCTCATTTAAGGTTCAGTAGTTGGTGTTTCCTAGGGTTTTGAAAGAGTACCTTGATGTCTTTCCAAAAGAGGTTGTAGCATTACCCCCTTGATGGGAGATCAAGTTTGGGATCGAGCTACAACTATGAGTGTCTCCTATCTTGATGTCTCCATATAGGATAGTGCCTTATAAGTTGCAATAGATACAGATACATCCCGATGATCTATTATAGCAAGGTTTTTTTTTGGCTAAGTGTGTCACCATGGGATGCACCAATTTTGTTCATAAAGAAGGCTGATATCATTTTATGGATTTTTATCGATTATCGTCGCTTGAACCAAGTGATAGTGAAGAATTGTTATCCTCTTCCACAAATTGATGATTTATTCAATCAGATGAAATAAGTAAGTTGGTTCTCGAATGTAACACCCCAAGATTTCATAGTATGCTATCTCTTCAAAGTAATTCAATAACTTGCGCTACACACAACACCGAGTTCAGGCGCACCACGACTTACCAAACTAGCCGTTCAAAAAATGATTATGATGAGTATTAACTGCATTTTGAATTTTATATACTTAATATAATTTTAACACCCATATTATGTGTTTCTTAGACATAATATAAGAACAAATTCAATTTTTCAGATAAAGGAAATATTTTTCAAAAAATGCAATTTTGCCGCCTTTTAATGGAAAACCCTTTTTAAATCCAAAATTTGACACTTTTATATATTCAATTTGACAAAATAAACTTCTTATTTATAATCAGTACATAAAAATTTAGTTTTTATAAATTTTTTGTGTTTTTTAGATAACTTTCATATTTTGGTGAATAGTAAAAAATACTAAATTTTAATTAAAAACAACTTTTTTAATCAAAATAATTTATATTGTTAAATTATACATTTGAATGGTTTGGAAGTATAAATAGATTATATTTTTATCATTTAATACAATTTAGGTCATTATAAGTAATTTGAAATTTAAATTTGACATAAACACATGTCAATCTTTTGATAGATTTTACTTTTTAAAAGCCCACTTTTTGGTTTTGATAACGGGAATTAATTTTAAATTAATTAATTTAACTTCTATGTTTTGAATTTGGTAGAATATAATTCATTTTTGAATTTGGAATATCAAAATTATCTTAGGGTGAATTTTTAATATTTTTCTGAAAACTTTCAATTTTTGATCAATAGTAAAAAACACTGCGTTATTGTTTAAAATCAACTTTTTATTTAAATAATTATTTACATTATTTTAATTTATTTTAAGTCAAAAAAGATATATAATACCTATATAAGTTCAATTTAATTCATTGGAGTCATTTTATAATAAAATTAGATGTGTAAAATTTTATTGAACTTTTTAACGTCTTTTACCCACCTTCTAAGCACATTAGCAAATTTGCATAAACCGTAATTTTACCACTTCTGTGAATTGAATTTCAAAAATACAAGAAACATGGTTAACATCATTAATTAAAATGTGGTTTAATAAGATAAAAATAATTTTTGGTGAATAGTAACTTTTGACTTTTATTTACCATGGTTAAAAGTAAATAGGGTAATTAAAGGTAAAAATGATATTATAATTACACTAACACATGTCCTAATTCTATTGGATAAGTTTATTTCAACCAAAACCAACCTTATGAATAAAATATTATCCTTTTGGTCCACTTGGATTTGATTAGGACATTTATTATTATTTTATTTAAAGAAGAGTTAAAAGTGTTAAATTCAAAGTTTAATAACTAAACCATTTTTAATATAGGGTTATACATAAGATAAATTAGAATATAAATATTAATTATAAAGATAAAATATTTCCTAAATCATGGTATTTTATTTATAAATTTTATACATTAAATAATTTAATTTATTTATGACACAATGATGATGTAGTAATTACCTTATTAATGAAAGATTAAAATAATTGATATTATAAATATCAAAATAAATTTAAATTGAGACTTTTTATGACATCCACTAATTTTATAAGTTAATATGACATGTTAGGGTTGATTTAATGTATTTTTTTTCAAATTAATCAACTTGTTATGACTTTCACAAAAACCAAATTCCAAATAGTGTCAAAATTGACATAAATGAGTTTTTAAAACAAATACTATATTATAAAATGATATAATAATCCTAAAAATATAAGGTTCGTCAAAAGGACTTATATAATGATATATATGTCATTAATTAACCACTTTAGGTTCTCTTGGATTTTTATAGTAAGTTTATTAACCATTTATTATAATAATACAAGAGGACATGGTAAAAGTTAAACTATTTAACTAAGAGTTAAATCTAAAAGATAGGGTTAATATGGTGACCTAAACTTGTATAAAACCTATTAGTAGAGATTATTTAGACCCATCCCCACCTTATATTAGAAATAAATCAATTTGGAACCATTAGAAACTGAAAATTATTTTATAATAAAATAATATTTCAAACGTTTTTTAATGTGACCCTCACCTCTCTTATAAAAGGGTACTTCCCCTTCTCTCAAAATCACACCTCCAAAGTCATTTGGTTAGCCAAACCCTACTCAAATATCCTCCCAAATACCCTCACTTAAACCTATAGTCCTTAATTTGATCATAAGCCAACCTAAGGATCCCTTTTGATCAAATCAAAAGGAAGCACTTGAAAAAGAGGTAATTATTTTATAACCTCTTTCAAAGTTCTTTTCTTATTCCACTTTCTCTTTATTTGTTATTTCCATACCAAAATAATAACTCCAGTACCTTATACATACTGTGATGTTATTATAAATATGATACAACCATATTCATTATTATATCCATCCTATGAATGATAATGTCACCATGCGTGCGTACGTATGGCTTACCGTCTCCACGCCGTGGTGTAATTTGTTATTCAACACTATGTTATTTGGATAGATATAATTATGAGTAATATATATATATATATATATAATGAAAATAACATGATAATTTCTATTTAAAATTAATATACCATCCAATTCCACACCTTTTAATCATTAAGTAAATGATATCGTTTCTCGTATGTACGTACAGCTTACCGTCTCCGCAACGCGATGAGATTCATTTCCACATTCACCATTCAATGATGATTAAAAAATTATATATTATTAATAAGTATGTAATATATGACATAATAATGCTAATGTTGATATGTGTGTGTGAGAGTGTGTGTGTGTGTGTGTGTGTGTGCTTACATATATCTTATTCACTTACTTCTATTCAATATGATATGAAAATGGAAACAGCGTTTATGCGTACGTACGGCCTACTATCTCCATAAATAGTGTTTTCCATTTCATATATCTATATATTATACAAATTTATATTCTAAATATATATTATATATAAATCGTTTTTTATATTCTGAAGGTATTTAAATCGTGATCTAAATGATACAATCAAGAATAACAAGTTAAAACACGTACGATAAAGAAAGTGATTATTACCTGAAATGTCAATTTAACATGGAAATCATTATTAAATGGTTAGTATAAAGTCATAAATGAATCATTTATGATATAATAAATATTAATATGGTTATGGTATAATTTAATAACATACTATGGTCCTTATACAGGAGGTTAAATGTACCCTCGACTAAAGGAAAGTGAAAGGTAAGGGTTAATTCCTCAATCTCATTATTATCAGATATTATTTATGTGTAAGTATTTTCTGGGAAATATTTATTATCCATGTCTATGTTTCATAAAATAAATTTTAAAATGATTCTTTTAAGTTACTCTTTAACTAAAACATAATTTTAAATTTTTTAAATATTTATTCTTCTAAATCCTTCTCATTAATGTCCATGTTTTCAAAATGGTTTAAAGGATTTGTTTATATGGACATGATTGTTTTAAAATGTTAATTCCTTTCAAAAGTTTCAAAGTGGTATGGGACACTTTGATTCAAAATTATCTTTTAAATTACTTCCTTTATAAATGTGTGACTTTTAAATTATTTCACGAAAAGGGATATTTCTCTCAAAAAGTTTTATTGATCATTTTAAACTATGTCAACATTATTTACTAGATATTATTATTGATTAAGGTTGATTTATTATAATACAATTTTACATATTGTATTTAATGAGTTATGATATGTTTGACTATGGATGTGTTATTTTTATACCCTTCATGGTTTATGGTTGAAGTATTGACATTTCGTATGCTAGTTTTAATACAAATGTTTATGTTATGTTTCAACATTTTCATATGAGGAATCTAATGGAATTAGTAAGTGACGGGTGAGGCCCTCTATATCCCATCGAAGCATCGGTAGGTATCATGAGACAAACTAGTGTCTTGGCACAATTTCTTGACAAAAAATTTATTTGTAGTCTTGGCACGAGGCCTTGACTATGTGGTAACGATGTCTGGTGTTAGGCATTCCCTCGTTATGAAATTAATTATTACATGTGATTATTAGACTAATAGAATATCCATGTGCATGTTTATATGGTAATGTTTGATTTATTTTCTTCATATTATGTTCAAGTTTATGTTTAAAAGGCTATTGTTTTTATTAAACATCTTTCCTTAAATAATTATATCTTACACTAAATTATTTACCCTTACTAAGCATCTGAGCTCACCCCTTTCTTATGTTTTGTTTTACCAGGATTCCAACAAATGTATTATGTTTGATATGAAGGGTTAAGCTAGGAAAATAATGGTGTTCTCAATGGATTATTTATGTTTTGTTTTATGTTTAAATGTGTAACATAATGTTCATGTATGTAATCTATTTTCCAAGAATACTAAACTAATCAGTCCTTCGGGACTCGATTCCTTATAATCATGCCAATGTATTAAAATAATGCACCGGCTTCGGGATTCTAGGGTCATGGTGTTACAGTTGGTTTCAGAGGAAGTTTAGCAACAACCTTGGAAATATATTTAGATAAACTCTAATTAGAGAATAGTACCCTAAGAAAAACTTTTAGGATTAGTATAGAAGAACTTCCTAGAATTTTGGTAATGTAGAGATTTTTTGAATTTTTCAAGAAATAAATCCATGTATGGATACGAGCAGGTAGAGGTGGCTCTGGCACAGATATACCTAGGAGTGAAAACTCTGAAAATGAGTTTCGAGATTGACCTAGGGTATCCTGGTATACAACAATGGGCCTTGATGCACTCTTGGTTATGACACTCCTGGGGGATATGCTTAGGATAATTCACAATTTCTTTATAAGCCATTATGAAGGATTTAGAAGTAAATACTTTCTCAAAGAAAACATTTTTTATAATTATAGATTATATGCATAATATTTTAAATTTACGTTAGGTATTTTACAAGTTTGGAAATATGCATTGCGATTAATAAACTAACCTAGTGTATGTCATTGTTTATAAATGGCACCCAGTAGAAGGAATGAGAACTCCAGTAATATGCATGATCCAAAGAGAAAGAAGAATCGTATCTTTCATGGTATTAAGCCAACATTTAGAAAGGAAATAGTCTCCCATGTATTATCATCATATGAAGAAATAGTATCATGTGTTAATAATATAATTAAATAATTATCTAATTCCTATGGATTTGAAGGGAAGAAAGAGAATAAAATGATAGTAGAGAGAAAGATGGATAAAGGGAAGAGGGGAAAGAAGGATTTTTCCCATATGTGATAACTTTGGAAAGAATCACCTTGGTAAATTATTGAAGGTAATGGGAGTTTTTTATAAGTGTGGAGAGAAAGGACACCAAGTACATGATTGAAACGGTAAGAAAAATGTTTCAAATGTACAATGATTCATCTGCAAGGATTTGGGACACTACGCGAATTAATGTCCCAATCATCAGAGTATACGCCAAATGGTACTATTGGATAATAATCAAGTTATGATACTACTGCAGATGAAAAGGAATGACTAGTGTTCTTATGTTTTTATTAAATAATTGTGTCATTTGAGTATTGTATTAATGATGTAAAAGTTATAAGAATTATAATGTATATAAGGATTGTACTGCAGTATGTTTTCATAAAGGATTTGAAATTTTATGGTACTAAGTAAAGTGACATAATTTCAAGTTAAAAATTTTGGAAAATATATGGTTGGGGGAAACATAACCCTTAATATGTTTCTGAAACTGAGATAATGATTTCGGAATAAGATATAATTGATTTGGATAAATTATATTGTATATTATTGACTACCTTGGAACTAATTAATTGTTTGTTTATTCCATCATTGTTGGAGTTTACAACATTTTTGGATATAAGGAGTATATTCAGTATTCTATAATAAATAAGGGAGTATGAATGTAATCAATAAGGTTTTATGGTATTTCAGGGTGTTTCTGTGTTTTAAAAGAATACATGATGAAGGTATTCACATGTTATTACGTGGAAAAAGAGATCTTCATTATATTTACCTTCCTTATAAATTTTGGACTGTGAGTTTGGACAGAAGTATTTTGGATAAGTATAAAGGTTGGAATGAATTAAGTTAAACATTGGATTCTATTGTTTAAGGTTAAAACATTTCTTAAGATTATTTTTGGATTATTATAAAAAGGACAACCTGGAGGTCGAGTGACAACCTGTCGCGTCTGGTAAGGCCGCGAGACTTAAACCCGCAACCGAAGGGCGACAAGGGTGCATCACCTACCACTAGCCTACATGATATCCTGGTTCGTATAATGTATTTTTTTTAAATATTCTGACAAATGAATTATAAATTAATTATTTTTTGAACCCTATACTATTAGGATAAATAGAATATTTTTGAATTCTATTATATTTTGGAGTGAAAAACGAGTTTGTGATAGGAATTAGTTGAAGGATGAAACTCTACTTATCAAGTATTTTTTTACTCTTATTATATTAATAAATTAATTCTTAAACTTTAGGGAAGGGATCTTAAAGCCAAAAATATTTTATCCTAATACCTTATGTTTTTTTGAACCGATGATATTTTAAATCGTCATAGATTGATGGCTTTGTGGCCCTCAATTATACACTTGTTTGTGATTGATGACCTCAATCACTCACTATAAATATTTACATTTTTCCTTCAATTATGTGTCTCTAATTTCCACCAATGTTCTCCTAATTGAGATCATAATTTGGTGGTGATTTTTTCATTTCCTTTTCCCTCTTATTAAGACTAAATTTTATTAACCCAATTTTCGATGTGGGTTTTCCACAAAGGTATTTTTCTATTTTTAACCTTTTATTTTTAAAGAATGATTTAAAATTGTGAGGAAGAAATTTATTGAAGGAGTGGAGAATGTAACACCCCCAATATTTCATAGTACATTATCTCTTCAAAGTAATTCAATAATTTACGCTACACGCAACACCGAGTTTAAGCGCATCACAACTTACCAAAATAACCGTTCAAAAAATGGTTATGAAGAGTATTAACTGAATTTTTAATTTTATATACTCCATATAATTTTAACATCCATATTATGTGTTTCTTAGACATAATATAAGAACAAATTCAATTTTTCAGATAAAGGAGGTATTTTTCAAAAAATGCAATTTTCTCACCTTTTAATAGTGAACCCTTTTTAAATCCAATATTTGACACTTTTATATATTAAATTTGACAAAATAAACTTATTATTTAGAATCGGGACATAAAAATTTAGTTTTGATAAATTTTTGGTGTTTTTCTAATAACTTTCATATTTTGGTGAATAGTGCAAAATACTAAATTTTAATTGAAAACAACTTTTTTAATTAAAATAATTTATAGTGTTAAATTATACATTTGAATGGTTTAAAAGTATAATTAGATTATATTTTTATCATTTAATACAATTTATGTCATTATAAGTAATTTCACATTTAAATTTGACATAAACACATGTCAATCTTTTGATAGTTTTTACTTTTTAAAAACCCGCTTTTTGATTTTGACAACGGGAATTAATTTTAAATTAATTAATTTAACTTCTATGTTTTGAATTTGCTAAAACATAACTAATTTTTGAATTTGGATTATCAAAATTAACTTAGGGTGAATTTTTGGTATTTTTCTGAAAACTTTCAATTTTTGATGAATAGTGAAAAACATTGTGTTATTGTTTAAAACCAGCTTTTTATTTAAATAATTATGTATTTTATTTAAATTTATTTTAAGTCAAAATAGATATTTAATACCTATATAAGTTCAATTTAATTCATTGGATTCATTTTATAATAAAATTAGGTGTATAAAATTTTATTGAAATTTTTAACGTATTTTACCCACCTTTTAGGCACATTTGAAAATTTGCATAAAACATAATTTTATCGCTTATGTGAATTGAATTTCAAAAATCCGAGAGTCATAGCTGACATTAGTAAGTAAAATGTGGTTCAATAAGATAAAAATAATTTTTGTTGAATAGTGACTTTTGACTTTTATTTACCACGGTTAAAAGTAAATAGGGTAATTAAAGGTAAAAATGTTATTATAATTACCCTAACACATTTCCTAATTGGATAAGTGTATTTTGACCAAAACCAACCTTAGGAATAAAATATGATCCTTTTGGTCCCCTTGGATTAGATTAGGACATTTATTTTTATTTTATTTATAGAAGAGTTAAAAGTGTTAAATTCAAAGTTTAATAACTAAACCATTTTTAATATAGGGTTATACATAAGATAAATTCGACTATAAATATTCATTATAAATATAAAAATATTTCCTATATAATTTTATTTTATTTATAATTTTTATACATTAAATAATTAAATTTATTTATGACATAATGATGATATAGTAATTACCATATTAATGAAATATTAAAATAATTGATATTACAAATATCAAAATAAATGTAAATTGAGACTTTTGATGACATACACAAATTTTCTAGGTGAATATTACATGTTATGGTTGATTTAATGTAATTTTTTTGAGGTAATAAACTTTTTATGACTTTCACAAAAACCAAATACCAAATAGTGTCAAAATTGACATAAATCAGTTTTTAAAACAAATACTATATTATTAAATTATATAATAATCCTAAAAATATAAGGTTCATCCAAAGGAATTATATAATGATATATATGTCATTAATGAACCACTTTAAATTCTCTTGGCTTTTTATAGTATTTTTATTAACCATTTATTATAATAATACAAGAGGACATGGTAAAAGTTAAACTATTTAACTAAGAGTTAAATCTAAAAGATAGGGTTAATATAGTGACCTAAAATTGTCTAAAACATATTGATAGAGAGTATTTTGACCCATCCCCACCTTATATTAGAAATAAATCAATTTGGATCCATTAGAAATTGAAAATGATTTTATAATAAAATAATATTTCAAACTTTTCCTAAAGTGACCCTCACCTCTCTTATAAAAGGGTACTTCCCCTTCTCTTCTCCTCCAATGGCCCGAAGGCCTTCATTTTTTTATTAATTTTTGATAATACACCTTTTAAGGGGTGAGTTGGAACCCTTACAAGTCCCGTAGGCATAAGTATTACATGGCTCGTAGGCCTTAGAGGAATTCATTGCCCGTAGGCTTCAAAAATTACATACAACCCAGACTAACTACTTGGAACTGCTCCTCCCCAGCATCTTCATTATGAAATCAGATCTCCACCTTCGCATGGTTGCTCAGCTAGGTTTTCCCATTCATTTATAGGCTTGTCTCGATGGCAGGTTCCATACCCTCTCATTATTGTAATCCGTTTAGCTTCTACTATGGTGAAATCTCCTTGCTCATCCTCCATCTAGAGCTTGTTCCTTGTAGGTTGTCCGGTTTGTATCTATACTTAAGGTGGTATGAAGGCCTTGAGGTGGCTCGAAGGCCTTACTGACCCGAAGGCCTGGGTGGACCTAAGTCTTTAAAGGACTCGGGGACCAAATCAGTGGCTCGAAGACCCAAACAGGGGAATAGTCTCGGCTACTACAATGCCAACCAGTACTTGTTACAGTTCTCGCTACAGTACCTGCTACAGTACTGCTACAGTTCCCGCACAGTACCTCCAAATCCATTTGTCTCGGCCAATCCCTGCTCAAATATCCTCCAAAATACCCTAACTTTATCCTAGAGTCCTTAATTTGATCATAATCCAACCTAAGGATCCATTTTGATCAAATCAAAAGGAAGCTCCCGAAGAAGAGGTAATTATTTTATCACCTCTTTCAAAGTTCTTTTCTTCTTCCACTTTCTCTTTTTTTTTTGTTATTTCCATGCCAAAATAATAACTCCATTACCTTCTATATACTCTGATGTTATTATAAATATAGTACAACCATATTCATTATTCTATCCATCCTATGAATGATAATGTCACCATGCGTGCGTATGTACGACTTACCGTCTCCATGTTGTAGTGTAATTTGTTATTCAACACTATGTTATTTGGATGGATATAATGATGAGTAATATGTATATAAATAATGAAAATAACATGCTAATTTCTATGTAAAATTAATATACCATCCAATTCCACAGCTTTTAATCATTAATTAAATGATATTGTCGCTCGTATGTACATACGGTTTACCATCTCCACGATGCGATGAAATTCATTTCCACGTTCACCATTCAACGATGATTATAAAAATATATATTATTAATAAGTATGTAATATATGACATAATAATTCTACTGGAGATATATATATATATATATATATATATATATGTAAGTATGTATGTATGTATGTATGTATGTATGTATGTATGTATGTATGTACGTACTTACATATATCTTATTCACTTACTTCCGTTCAATACGATATGAAAATGGAAACAGTGTTTATGCATACGTACGGTCTACCATCTTCGTAAATGGTGTTTTACATTTCATATATCTATATATTAAACATATTTATATTCTAAATATATATGATAGATAAATCATGTTTTATATTCTGGAAGTATTTAAATCATGATCTAAATGATACGATCAAGAATAACAAGTTAAAACACGTACGATAAAGAAAGTGATTATTACCCGAAATGTTAATTTAACATAGAAATCATTATTAAATGGGTAGTATAAAGTCATAAATGAATCATTTATAATATAATAAATATGAATATGGTTCTGGTTCTGGTATAATTTAATAACATACTATGGTCATTATACAGGAGGTTAAATGTACCCTCGACCAAATGAAAGTGCAAGGTAAGGGTTAATTCCTCAATCTCATTATTATCCGATATTGTTTATGTGTAAGTATTTTCTGGGAAATATTTATTATCCATGCCCATGTTTCATAAAATACATTTCAAAATGATTCTTTTAAGGTACTCTTTAACTAAAACATCATTTTAAATGTTTTAAATATTTATTCTTCTAAATATTTCTCATTAATGTCCATGTTTTCAAAATGGTTTTAAGAATTTATTTATATGGACATGATTGTTTTAAAATGTTAATTCCTTTCAAAAGTTTCAAAGTGGTATGGGACACTTTGATTCAAAAATCTATTTTAAATAACTTCCTTTATAAATGTGTGACTTTTAAATGATTTCACAAAAAGGGATATTTCTCTCAAAAAGTTTTACTAATCATTTTAAACTATGTCAAAATTATTTACTGGATATTATTCTTGATTAAGGTTGATTATTATAATACAATATTATATATTGTATCGAATGAGTTATGATATGTTTGACTGTGGATGTGCTATTTTTATACCCTTCATGGTTTATGGTTGAAGTATTGACATTTCGTATGCTAGTTTTAATATGAATGTTTATGTTATGTTTCAATATTTTCATATGAGGAATGCAGTGGACTTAGTAAGTGATAGGTGAGGCCCACTATATCCCCTTTATACATCGGTAGGTCTCATGAGACAAACTAGTATCTTGGCATAAGGCCTTGACAAAAATTTTATTTGTAGTCTTGGCACGAGGCCTTGACTATGTGGTAATGATATCTGGTGTTAGGCATTCCCTCATTATGAAATTAATTATTACTTGTGATTATTAGACTAGTAGAATATCCATGTGCATGTTTATATGGTAATGTTTGATTTATTTTCTCCATATTATGTTCAAATTTATGTTTAAAATGTTGTTGTTTTTATTACACATCTTGCCTTAAATGTTTATAGTTTTCGCTAAATTATTTACCCTCACTGAGCATCTAAGCTCACCCCTTTCTTATGTTTTGTTTTCCCAGGATTCTAAAAAGTGCATTATGTTTGATATTAAGGGTTAATATAGGATAATAATGGTGTTCTCAATGAATTATTTATGTTGTGTTTTATGTTTGAATGTGTAATGTAACATTCATGTATGTAATCTATTTTCTAAGACTACTAAACTGATCAGTTTTTTGGGACTTGATTCCTTTTAATCATGCCAATGTATTAAAATAATGCACTGGCTCCGAGATTTTGGGGTCGGGGTGTTACATCGAAGATTTATTTTCTATCTATATATTATTAGATGTGGGTAAAGTATGGGGATATTCAGAAGACTACTTTTTGTTTTCATCACGGGCATTATGAGTTCATTGTGATGTTTTTAGGTGTAATGAATTCTCTAGTTGTGTTCATGGGATTGATGAATGTAATTTTCATAGAGTTCCTAGATAAGTTAATAGTCGTTTCATTAATGAAATACTTATGTACTCCGTGTCTAAGGAGGATCATGTAGAGCATTTACATGCCATTTCATGGGGAATGTGGTATCCCAATAGGAAGTAGTTGTGGATCCTTTAAAGATAGGGGAATCTCTGTCTTGGGAAGACCCTAAGACAATGGAATAGGTGTGGAGTTTCCTTGGTCTTACAGGCTATTATAGGAGGTCCGTAGATTAATTCTCTTGGGTTTTGAATCATATGAAAGCTTTGACCATGAATGATCATACATTCTTATGGACTGACCATTTTCAGGTAGCTTTTGAGTACCTCAAGTAAAAGTTGGTTAGTGCTCCAGTTATTTGTTTTCCCACCAAGGGGGTTATTTTGAATTTTTCTGTGACACTTCACGTCTTGGATTGGGTTGTGTTATGATGCATCATATATCATTGGTTTCTTATGGGTCTCAACAGTTATTTCCTCATGAGCATAACTATACCACCCATGATATTGAGTTGCCGGTAGTGGTGTTTTCTATGAAGTTGTGGCGGAATTCCCTCATCAGTGAGCATTTTTTGGTTTTTACTGACCATAAGAGCCTAAGATATGTATTCTCCCAACATGACTTGAACTTGTACTAGTTTTGGTGGATGTAATTCTTATAGTATTATGACTTTGAAATATCATATATGCCAAGAAAGGTAAATTTTATAGCTGATGTGCTGAGCAGGAAGTCACGTACTGATGTTGTGCATGAATCATGGGATTCATGGAGAGTGATACAAGAACTCTCGAGAATTAATATTGATATGGGAGAGGTTTGAGGAATATTTTTTCCTTTCCAAATGAATGTGTAGTCATATTTGGTGTAGCAAGTGGAGGAGTCCCAGTTGGGGGATTCTGAGGTTGGGGGCTAGAGGGACCGAGTTGTTTTCAGCAATGCCCTTGATGGTTGGTCTAAGGATGGACAACACTGAGTGTTTTTCTAGGTAATTCTTTTCATTCCTTCGATGATTCATGAGATGGTTCTCTGTTATATCCATAATTAGTCTTTGTTAGTACATCCTGGCATAAAAAAGATGTACTGATCTTTGAGAGGTCAATTTTGGTGGCCTAGGTTAAAGCATGTAGTTTCAGAGTTTATTTCTCAATGTTTGGTCTACCAGAAGGTGAAGGCCAAGCACTGTATTCCCTGTGGGTTTCTCCAGTGATTAGATATTCCCCAATGGAAGTGGGAGGACATATCAATGGAATTTTTTACTCATTTACCTCAATATTAGGGAGTCTATGATTCTATATGGGTGATAGTGGATCGTTTGATAAAATAATTCCACTTTATAGTGATCAAGGAGTCAATATTAGTGGATATTTTGTTAAGAAAGTAATTGGAGGAGGTGGTGGGACTCCATGGAGTCCCAAGGATGATCATTTATAATTAAGATCCTTGTTTTACATCCGAGGTGTAAAGAGGTCTCCAACTTGTTTTTGGTTCTCAGTTATGCCTTAGCACAACTTTTTCATCTGCAAACAGATGGTCAGACAGAGTGGACCATCCATACTCTTGAAGATATGTTGTGCTCATGTGTATTGGATTTTGGGGGTTTGTGGATGAGAAACCTACCTTTGGTCAAGTTTTCTTACAATAATAGTTTCCACTCCACCATTGGTATATCTCTATTTGAAACTTTGTATGACCGACCTTGTCATTCTCTATTGTGATAGAATGGCGTTGGAGTGGTAGAAATTCTCAAACTGGAATTGGTATAGAATAAAATAGAGATAATTCAGGTAATTCACAAGAGGATGAAAGCAATGTATAATCATCATAAATCCTATATCAATCAAAGGATGAGAACTCTAGAGTTTGATGTGGGAGATCATGTGTTCCTGAAGGTGACTCCTCATTGTGGGAAGTAAAGGTTTGGTCATGGGAGTAAGATATCTCCCCAGTTTTTTCAGCCTTTCTAGGTGTTGGATTATGTTGGAGTCGTGGTGTAATGTATATCTCTTCCCCTTCAGATGATCCGGATGCACTATGTTTTTCATGTGTCATGGCTCCATCATTATCTTCATGATGACTCTCGTGTCATCAATTGGGGTGTGATCGATGTTGATGATGATGCGAACTTCGAGAAGCAGCCTAAGGAGATCCAGTACTGCCAGGAGAAGGTGTTTTGTAGGCATGATATTCCCTTGTTTCATGTCTTGTGGCGGCATGATGGTGTGGAGGAGAGTTCTTAGGAACGTGAGTCGCATATGTGCGCTTAGTACCCCGAGATGTTTGTTTTTTATCTCTTATCTTGTAATGTTGTTTCTCTTGTGGATGTGTAACCTTCTAGTTTATGAGATGGTTTCCTATTATTTATTATTGTTTATTTACTCACATTTGATAGGTATCTCCCCCAGGAGTGTTTTTAGAATTTGGTTGTGGTTTTTGTGTGGTATACGTTGTTTTCCACTAAGTGAGATGGTTGAGATCCTATTGTGGAAAGACCTTTGAGAGGTATCTCACAAGGTGGCTATTTGAATGACCCCTTTTTGTTTCCTATCTAGTTTGGTTTTAGATTCTTGAGTATGAGAATTGTTTGAAAGGTATCTAATGTAAGGTTTTGGATCCAAGAAGACCATCCCTTTCATGTTTCTAAGTCTTGGAGCTGGTATATAGGATTTTGGCTGTAAAATTCTGGAATCAAGGATATTACAGGTTTTGTAAGCCTTACAGGTCATGTAATATTAGTTCACAACTTATGTAGGGTAGTTTCATGGTGTGTAAGTTTTAAAGATTAAATAATAAAAAGGCAATTTTTTTCGGTGTCAACTTAACCACGATGTGAAAAGGGATTACACATCATGTAATTTCCCACTATAGTGATTTTATAAGCATTTTTAGCCACTCAAGTTATTCAAAACCTTATGGATATAGTGGGTCCCTATCTCGTTCTAGGAAGTCAATGACCCTCTCCTTTGGTGTTTTGGATTCCCTTCAAAGGGGATCAATCCTTAAGATTTCATCTTTGATTTGTGGTGATCTTTGGTGATCCAAAGTGTGTTATTCCTTCTTTTTCTAATAGGTTCTCCAGGTTTTATCTCATTTCCTCCCATTTCTTCTCTCTGTTCTATGTCGTATGATCTCCCATGTTTCTAATGGGTTTTTCTTGGTTGAAGTTGGTGCAGTTGTGTCTCGACGTCCTAAAATGGATGTAGTTCTTACAAGAGAGGTGATCAGAGATCTGCAACATGGTTTATTCTCATGCGAAGAATGTTCATGAATTTTTAAGTAGAGGATTTGTTTCTTCTCTTTTATTTACATGAAACTGTAAATTTATTATACTTTATCCCTTTTCATGATGATGAAATTAACCTAATAAATATTTGAACTGGATTAATGAATTGGTTGCAATAACATGTTAGCAATGTTGTTTCTTTGTACCATGATAGTGGTTTTCCTATTTATTTTCTAGATAGTGTGATATATATTCCCTACTTTGTTAGCATGTTGTTATTCATGGAAATTGGTAAAGAACATAAAGCTTGAATTAATTGATAATTAATTTTCTTTAGAATAAATAGACATGTTTAATGAATATGGTTGTTGATGCAATGTGCATGATTAATTGAAAATGATATTCCATGGGATTAATGAAATTGATAAATTGGTTAATGAACCTAAATCATTCTTATGCTTGATAATAATAATAAATAAAGTAATATTAATTGACAATGATATTTCTCTAGGTTTTTTAAACCAAAATAAATTCTAAGAGAATATTTTACCTTTGATATCTTATTATAGCTTTATGCCTTAGGTTTCTCATGGTTGGAACCTGTTAATAAATGAATCGGTTAATTCAAGGTGTAATAATAACCAGTTTTGTGATAAAAGATGTTTTGTTGTGGCATGATTTTCCCTTTTTCTTAAGAATATCAAGTGCTTTGTTTTGGGTCCATGGGAGATTGTTTGCATGAGAAGGGTGAATTTCTTGTTTTGAGGACCAATTTTCCCTATTTCTTTCTTGTTTCTTTCTTACCACTTTTGATGTGCTCTAGATATGAGCCTTGTGATGTGAGCCTAGAGAGATGATGTGATATGAGGTGGGGAGGACCAGATATGTTGTGAGTCTGAGATGGCTATTGTGGTATGTGGGCAGGGAGGCCTAGATGATGTGGCAACAATTGATGCATGTGATGGAGAGATGCATCAATATATACATGTGGGTGTCTGGGATGGAATTAGAGGTGATAGAATGGGTTAAAGTTGGGATTACCCATTTATGATATGTAGAGATATGGTATGCTCACTTGAATCTATTTAATGGACATTGTTTGGGTTTTTTATTTTTATCTACTTTCTATTCCCCACTACTTGAGGCAGTTGGATGTTATTGGTTGAATGTTTTCTCCTAGTGGTATCTAAAGATGATTTTCCTAGAGTACCTGTATATGGAATGATTCTAATAATTTTAATAAATGTTTAACCCACGGGGTTGGTTGATGTCGGAATGCAAATGTTTAAAAGATGTTAAACTTGATAAACCAAGTCCTTGGTTTGGACTTATGCCTTTAGGGCATGGACTTTACTTTGATGCTTAATATAATGCAATAAAATATAATCTGAAATAATGTTAATGGTTGATTAATTACTAATTAATTAATTAAAGTAAAGTGATTTTCTTAATGGAAGGAAATAATTAATGTATCTCTTTTATATGCTTATGTGCTTATAGAATATCTGGTCTTAGTAGTGGCAAGCGGGAGTCTGAGCGACTTTAGATGTAGTTGAGTCTAAGGATAGTTTATTCCCATAGTGTGGTTGTGAGATATATTATATCATGTATATTCTATGATTTCATGCACTTCCCCACCCATTTTGGTTAGGGAAACTGACACCCAATGGACTCTGGTAGGGTGTTTTCCCCAACATCCTAGTGGTAGGATGGATGGTTGACTACCCCCTCTGACCCTGCTCTCTTATCTTAGTGGTTCCTTGTGCTGGTATGCATGGAATTTAGTTTCCCACATATGTGTGTAGAGGGATGTGATGGCTTGTTGTTATTTCATACACATGCATTACCGATTATAGTATCTAAAGGATTATTATAGGTATGATGTGTATAGGCTATGATGTTTGAGGTACTTACTTAGTGTATAGGTTGTAATGGTTTTAGGTATGATACTCGATGTTTTATATACATCATACAGGTTGTGGTGGCTCCCTGAAACTTCTTTGTTACTATTTGGTTTTTTATATGGGATGGTTTGGTTATGTGATGCATGAGGTGCACATGGTGGTATCCTGCACTGGTGTTTTCTGAAAATCTTACTTTTGAGAGATGCTCAGGACGTGCAATGTTGGGGCAGAGTGGAAAACCAGTGGGGAATCAGGATCAGGGTACCCATGATGTTTTATTATTATATTATATTCTCTCTTGTATGATATACTTGGTGAGAGTTACTCATGGTGAGGCTAGTAACTTAGTATACCTGTTTAGGTGACGAGTTAGTTTCACTATTGTTCACTCTATTTTAGCATGATTTCTTTATATTTTGTATGAGAGGATCTAGGGAGGATCCTACTAATTATACTGTTATACTCATCGTATGTATATATAAACTATTTTTCATGTCATTTGGAGCAGGTTGGTGATCGGGTTGGATGTTACTAGCTCGAGGTTAGCAGGAGTTGTTTGGGATTTGTGGTGGTTGTCGTCTTTTCCTTTTTGGTACTTGTAGTTTCTTTTCATTTGTTTAGTATTGTATGACATTACATATTTTCACTTGGGTTTAGTATTGTATGACATTACATATTTGTTTAGTATTTTTTTAGTATTGTATGTATGTATGTATGTATGTATGAGCAGGGTGTTGGTTGTTGTATCCTTCTTATATCTCTCTTTAGCATGTTTCTCTTGGAGGGTAATGCCTCTCATTTGCATGTTTACTATACTCTCAATGCTAGTTTCCAACCCAGGGCCTACTAGAGGTGGGACTTGGGCAGTCTCCATCTCTCTCACCTCATTGCGGTAACTTTGTGGGGAGGGGTCATGACAATAACATATAAATGAGTGATATAAAAGGAATAATAAACATGAAAAAGGTTCTCAAGAAAGTATAAATTAACCTAAGTTTATTATTCAAAAATATAAAGAATGTAAAGATAAGTTGGACTCAAGGTAGGGTACTCTTTAACTAAAAAATCTAGTTGTAAATGTTTTAATGATTTATTTTCAAAATCTTCCTCTTTCATGTCCATTTTTTAAATGATTTTATGAATGTATTATATGACCATGAATGTTTTAAAAAACTAATTTTCAAATTTCTCTCAAATTTTTTCAAAAAGGAATATTTTTAAGGTTTTATGATTTTCTTTTAAAAACATCTTTTAAAGTTCCTCTTTTAACTCTTTTTACAAAAGTCAAAAGGAATGTTTTTTTAAATTATATGGCATGGGTGGATTTTCCCGCAGTCTTTATGTCTCAATGTTTTGAAGCTTCCTTTACATGTTGAAAATTTTATTTTCAAATAAAATGTTTTCATTTTTAAGTGCATAGATTTTTAAAAATAAAAGTGATTTCAAAATTGAAAGGTTATTTTCCTCAATAACATTTTTTATACAAGCTTTATGTGTTATGATTATGTCAGTTCTTGGGAAATTTTTATGAGTATGGGTGGTTCTATTATAAACTGAGGGAGGATGAGCTCGTTATAGCTCTCCAATTCATTGGGTAAAGGGAAAAAGTTAACCAATAAGGTTTCTTCTAAGAGATTATAGGATTATACTGTAATGGTTATTCCAAATGTAATTATGATGGTTACTCCCTATGTAGTCATGAGAGCTACTGAATATGTAAGAATGATATGAAAATGATGTCACAGGTTACTTTTATGATTTATTTATGATTACTATAGATTTTATAGGAAACCTATAATTTCATAAGGTAAGCTAAAGAGCTTATGTTTTATGGGTTAAAGTTATATAACTTTGTGACAAGTTTTCATGAAACTTTATGATTTTTTATTTTATGTTTAATTATGAAATGTTTTATGGAATACTTTGGGAAAATAAAGTTATTTCTAGTTTTAAAATAATTAGAATATGTATTGTTTAAGATTGGGTCCTTACAATAGTTATGTTATGGTTGCCTCTTTAGGTAGTAGGAAGATGAGGGAAGAGGATTCACGATATGGTGGTAGTAGGTATACAAAGTAGAGTAAGATTTCTTCAGCACCCTTTATTGGAAGTGGTTTCATCAGGTGATTCAATTGTAGGTAGTTAGGGAACCTCAGTAAGACATTTGGGAAACCACCTGTGGAGTGTCACTGATGTGGAAAGGTAGGCCATCTCCAGTTTTTTTTAGGACTTTGTAGATGAGTTCTAGGATTTCATGATAGAATAAGGATGGAGTACCTCGGAAAAGGATACAGGCACCTTAGACTTTGATAAATATAGCGAGCCATAAGCTTCAAGGGAAAGTTCATGGACCTAATACTGGAATAGACTCCCATAGATGGTATAGAGGGACCTTCTACTATATGAGGTATGGTATTGATTACATCTAAGTTATCTTTCATCTTGTTTAATACTGGAGCTTCACATTCATTAATATTTGTGCAAGTTATTGTTGGACTTGACTTGTCGTTCAAGTTAACTTCAGAGTTGTTATCTCTTTATATACCCTTGGTAAAGAAATTGGATTGTCACTATAGATGTCTATAATGTCTTTTAGTCATTCTTAGTTATGGAAATTAGTGGTATTTCATGATTCAAGAGATGACTAGTTTTGATGTGATTTTTTGCATGGACTGGCTGACCAGTTATCGGGTGCGCATTGATTGCTACAATAGATGGGTATCCTTTACTACACCTAAGGGGGAGAAGTTTTTTTTGACCTATGAATGGGATGTTGGATTAGGTATAAGGGGTCTATACCTGAGTTAGTTTAGAGAAATTATAGTTCAGGTGGTGGGCATGGTTCTTACGGTAGACTAGGCAATAGCTTTTTCCTCTTTTCCTCCTATAGTAGACCTTTATCATGATGTATTTCCAGATGATTTCTCGAGATTTTATCCTGATATAAAAGTTAATTTTGAGATCAAAAAGTCAGGGGGCGTAGCCTATATCATTTCCTCCATATCATATGGTGATGATTGAGTTGAAGGAACTTAATGTGAAACTCAACGATTTAGAGGAAAAGGGTTTTATCAGACCAAGAACATCTCCCTAGGGTGCTCCAGTGTTTTTCTCAAAGAAGTTGAATGGTACTATTTTTTTATGTATGGACTACAGGAATTTGAATCAGGTGGCCATGAAGAATAGAAATATGTTATCGAGGATCGATGATTTCTTTGATCATTTGTGGGGAACCCATTGGTTCTCCAAGATTGACCTATGATCAGGCTACCATCAACATCAGGTCATAGGGGATGATATTCCTAAGATAGAGTTAAGGAGTAGATACGGACTTTATGAGTATCTTTTCATTCCTTTTGGGTTAAAAAAATGCACATGTGGTGTTCATGGATCTCATGAACATGATCTTCCATCCATATCTTGACTCCTCTATTATGGAATTTTTTGATGATATCATCATATACTCATGGACCTCAAAGATGCATGCTAGACACCTGTATATTATGTTGAGTTCACTTTGATCACATCGTCTCTATTCCAAGCTCTCAAAGTTTCGCCTATGGATCCATGAGGTATGTTTCCTTGGGCATGTGATCTCTAAGGTGGGAAATTCTGTGGACCCAGAGAAGGTAGAGACTGTGATGTCTTGGGAATTATATATAAACATGTTTAAAATCAATATTTTCCTTGGGTTTGTGGGATACTACCAACAATTCATTCAATAATTATCATATTTGGAAGCACCAATGACTGGGCCTATAAAGATGGGGTGACGTTTGAATGGACTGAAAAGTGTGAAAAGCCTTCTTGGAGTTAAATATGAGATTGATGACATCTCTAATACTAAATATTATAGATCCTGGAATTGGATATGTGGTTTATTGTGATGCCTCAAGTGTTGGATTAGGAGTTGAGATAATGTTGAGTGATGGGGTAGTATCCTATAGGTCTTTCCATATATGACCCCATGAGCAGAACTACCCAATGCATGAATTAGAGTTGGAAACTTTAGTCTATTCTATGAAATGTTGGTGCCATTATCTCTTCAGTGAGACATTTGTCATATATACAGACAACAAGAGTCTATGTTGCATCTTCTCTTAGCAGAACATGAATCTTCACCAGAGGCATTGGGTGGAGTATCTGTAAAAAATTTGATTTTGAGATGGCTTATACTCTAGGGAATGGTAATTTTGTTACATATTCTCTTAGTAGGAAAATACAAGAGCTTAGAGAGAGACCCTCAGAGGAGGAATAGAGGTTGGCGAGCTTGTTGGCTGAATGGTTTGTGGATAAATCTGAGGACCAGGGGTGATGGCCCATGCTCCCTTGGTTATCACATTAATGTTGTTGAACTGGGTAAAGACCAACTATGAGACAAATCTAGAATGATTAGTGATGTGGGAACAATGGTAGGAAGTTCCCTAGTTCTAGTATGGTTTATGGATAGTGGTGAAGTGATATTTTTCAATGAGAGAATTGTGGTTCCCACTTCCAAGAGGGGAGAGTTGATGAGGTAATCTCATGACTCCTAGTGGGTAGTTCCCCTAAGTTCAATGAATATGTATCGGTATATCAAGAAACACTTTTGGTGGCCAAGAGTGAAGATAGATGTCACGGAATTTTTCTCTCATTACCTAACCTTCCATATGATCAAGGCATGGTATTAGTGACCAAGAGGTTTGCTTAAACCACTTTTCATGCCTGTGTGGAAGTGGGATGAGGTGATGATGGAATTTATGATGGGGATTCCTGGGACCCAGATAAGTCGAGATGTTATTTAGGTGATAGTTGATCTACTGACAAAAGTAGAACATTTCTTGTCAATCTAAGAGACTCACTCTATAGATGAGTTGGGAAATATTTATGTCCAGTTGATTATAAGACTTCATGGAGTGTCTTATAGTATCATTTTAGATAGGGATGTGTGTTTTATGTCACAGTTTTGGTGAGGCATATAGAATGATTTGGGGACTTAGTTAAATATGAGTATGGAATATCATCCATGGACTGATGGATAGTCAGAGAAAAATATCCAGATCTTGGAATATTTGATTCGGACATGTGTATTATACTTTAATGGAGCATGGTATGATCACATGTACTTCGTATAGTTCACATATAATATTAGCTTCCAGGATTTGATTCAAATGGAATCTTTTTAGGCTCTTTATGGTCAATCATGCCGCTCACCATTGTACTGGTATGATTCGGGTAAGGTGGCTATCGTTGGGCCGAGTATGGTGTGGGAGACCTCTGAGAGGGTACAGTTGATTCAGAAACATTTGGTTACCGGTCATAGTAAAATTTGATATACTAACCAAAGGATATGACTTTTTTAGTTTATTGTGGTCGATTGGGTTTTCTTACGGATTTCACCTCGGTTGGGGTATAGTTGTTTGTGGAGGCAAGGGAAGTTAGCACCATGGTTTTTGGGACTGATTGAGATTACTGAGCATATTAGAACAATGGAATATCATTGTGTCATCCTCCATGATATTAAGATATGAATGACATGTTCCATGTGTCTTATCTTGAAAGGTATACACCCAATCCTACACATGACATTGAAAACAAGGACATTGAGTTGGAACCAGATGCATCATTTGTGGAGTGATTAGTGCAGATTGTGGATTGGAGAGAGAGGGTTTTAAGGGGGAAGAAGGTTCCACTTTTTCAAGTTCAGTGGCAGCATGGACCTATCAAAGAGGAGACTTGGGAGTGGGAATCTTATGTACAAGCTCAATGGACCAAATTTCTTGAGTAGGAACTCTAGAGACACTTATTGAGGATGAGAAATTCTTAGAGGGGGAGATTGTGACGTCTCGGACTTTTCAGGTACCTTACGCATTACTACCATCCATTCTTTCAATGTTGTTGATTTATACTTTTCTTGGGTAAAGTCTCAGGTATCTTTTGGATGGTTTTGGATGGTTTTAGAGGTGTTAAAGGGGGTGTACAGTTGGCGCATGGTTAGGGAAAACTGTGTAGTTTTTCCCAGAAAACTACGCAGCTTGTTGGGCGGTGCAATGGGTAGCACATGATTAGAGATAAATATGAAATATTTCCTAGAAAATTTTCTAACTCAGAATAGAGGAAAAACACATGGTTGGTACATGGTTTACCAAACCTTGTAACCAAACCATGCAGGTACCCAATGGAGGTAGTAAGCCTCGCACAGTTGGTGCACAGTTTAGTAAAATGTGTGACCAAATCATGTGTCAGGTTTTAATTAATCCAAAATTTTATTTTTAAACCTAAAACCTCCCTGAAACTCTTCATTCTTCCTCCTACACCAAGGGGTCCAAACCTATGGAGTCCAATGGTGGTTTTGGGTGATTCTTCTCCCTTAAAACACCATATTTGGTGAATCTAGAGACTTTGGGCCATGATAATTCAAGGTATGTGATCGTTGTTCTCTATTATTCTTGATCTCGATAGATTTTTCCTCTTTCTCTTGGGATAAATCATAGATATAGGATTTTATAACCTGATCTATGGATTCCTATATGATCTGATAGATAATTATTGATCATTGAAAGATCGGAACCTGAGTATATTGAGAATTTCTTTCCATCTCTTGAATAGATCTAGATTTATCATTGATGGTGAATCTCATTGGGTAATCCTAATCAAATTAAAGCCCTTATCATGTCCTTTTTTAATCTTGTCTACATTTCATTTTGTGACATTTTGAGTTTGGTTCTAGAAATCCTTAGCAGGTGGTCTTGATTCAGGTGACGGCTTTTGGTGGCTATTATTGTTTGGAATCAATGCGTTAGAGTTAAAAATCTTCTTACCACATAGGTCCTTGTATATGTTTATTCGAATTATATGATGGTATTTTATTATGTTCATTTATTCCCATGATTGATGTGTATTGAATGTGGGTGCGTGTGTGGTCTTGTGAGAAACATGCTTGTTTGTCTAGCTGTTCTTGTTATGATATGACTTTATTGTGGGTTTTTCATAGTATTTGGAACTTGTTTCTAGTTTCATGATAGTTGGGTTGCTTAGAATTTTCTAAAAAATCCTTTTAGGGGGAGTGTGAATTTTGTAACAAAGGCCAAGGACTTGTGATCTCTTGATGGTATTAGTTGGATATCACAGACATGTTCAGTCAATATGGGAGTAGACCATGAAAGTATGAAGTGTATTAAATGAGTCAAAATGTTGAAATGGGAGAAAGAACATGGAGGGGTGAAGTGTATCCAATGATTCAAATTTTCAAAATGGGAGAAAGACCATGCATGGGTGATAATGATCCAATTCATCAAGCATGTTAGGTGGACGTGCCATCAAGCGAGGATAGAAGGCCACCATAGGGTGGGGAATGATGTGTTCCTTAAAAGTATAATGTGGACATATGATCAATGGGTTTGGGGTTCCAAAATGACATGTGGACCTTGTGGCATGTTCTGAGACATGTGGTGACTGGTAGTAGCATCCTTATCAACATAAAGTCGAAGAAGGTGGGGTTGGGGTTCATGGCAGTCTGGTTAGTGCACAAAGACCTGAAACTTGAGTGGTTGATTGTTTGATTATTCATTACATACATATTTTCAAATACACCCTATAGTTACATGAACTTACGTTAAGGACATATTGGTGGTGTCTTACTGGGTTATATACTCACACCCTACATGAGTATCTTGATGTGTATGTAGACTTCATGATCAAGGATCCAGAAAAGGGAAAGGGCCCGGTAGTAGGTTTTTATGGAGATGGAGCATAGAGTCAAAGGCGGTACCAAGATAGACTTTGGATGGATGTTGTTGTATATTTATATATTATTTTTCTATTGCTTTCACTTTGGTTTGAACTTCCACATTTTGGGGTCTTTGAAGGTACTGGGGCACGTATCGGAAGTAGATGGTTTGAGGAATTAAAATTTTTCATCACCAATCGACATAACTACATCATCTCTAGCGATGTGTAGTGTAGTACAAAAGATGAGGATCCTGCGTAAAGAAATTAAGGATGAAAAATTAAACTGCAAAAATACCTTGTTCAATTTGAAGATGCATTCAACAACCGTTCATCATCGACAACCATTGCTCGAAGAAACCAAAGTCGGATCCTTCTAAATCGTCCACATGAACTTAGAAAGTCTATAGGAGTGTAGATTATTGAAATTTGGGTGCTATCACAAAGATCTTAAGATGCCTTCAATGTCCTGATGATCACCACTACATTATTCCATCGATCTGCAAAGGAGATCTTCGATCGATTGCTTAGAATAGGCACTTCTCTCTCTAAGATATGGGAGGTAAGATAGAGAATCTCTCAAAATCATGTAGTGAATAATACCTAATATGAGAGCCTTCACTCACTTATATAGTGTGGTACAAAACACTCAGAAATTTCTCCATGGCCCCCATATATGTTTTACCTACTAAATCAGTTGTAAACAACATCTTATGACTGATTTACTAATTCATAAATATCATTTATATTTTTATCATTTACTTGTAATATAATAAATATATTACGTGATAAAAGCGATTCATTAACTCGACTCATCATTCCTTAAAATATTAAACAAACCTTGAATATTAAAATAATATTGGTTAGTTAAATATTTTATCATGTATTCACTTAATATATTATGAATAATTTTTAATAAATAAATTCAATACCAATTATTCTAAACTCGGATAATAATGAATTTTTTTATTCCTTGGAAATTTTATATTCTCGAATATCCCTGGACCTCGGTGGTGAGGCTCACTATGTCTTAAACTTATCTTCATTAGAATAGGTCAGACTTTTGAATACGCTTAGTGTGTGACCCTCTAGACCCTATCTCGATAGCAGTGAATATTACTCATAGATTAGGAGTGAAGTCTAACAACCTATCAAGGCCCCTAAGGAGATAAGAAGTGGTCATAGAAATTAAAACCTTTCCTATGAACACACACCATGTAATATAATCTTTTTATCTCACAATATCTCATAAATAATGACTCACAATTCATGTCATAATTATTTCTTGTTTTATTATTCATTGAACTAACTCAACAGACTTACCTTCTTCTGTTATGGTCATGGATTTAGTGAATGTACTTCCATCATGATCAACTAGGCCTGAGATATAACTTCATTTTAGAAGAAACAAATTCCATCTTGATTATTCAATCAATGTCATACCACCAATGACACACCCAACACAAGCTACCTCACCACAACATAAATGTCATGTTTTTTTTCTTGCATCAAAGTATGTGATCAAATAGTATACACTGATAATAATCTCTCAGGAGACCATTACACATATTTGCATATGGGAACTTCCAATGAGACTTGAAACAAGTGGTGTTCCTATTGACGGGTATGTCCTCATTATCTCATATACTAGAGATCAACAAGTGCAAACTTCATGAGAAGAAGTCGCAATGCTTATGAGTGTCATGAACCAGCCCGAGTCGACCCTGAACCGATCACCCAGGCTAGCCCGCGACAAGTCCCGAGAGGCATTCCTGATCCTCCCGGGATTGATACAAGAACTGAGGGAATCAATAGAGTACACAAGTGAACTATTTCTCCCAAATATAAACAATAAAACAAACAGTGGAAAAAAATAGACAACCCAAAATACATTTACATAAAAAAAATTAACTGAACATTATTTGTATAAGAAACTGAAAGTACAACTAAACCAAAAACACAACTGAAAAAACTTAAAAACCAAATAACTCCATGTGGCCCCTCTGGTTACTCTCCAACATAATGATCAAACTTCTCCCGAGGTGATCAAACTCAAGCTGAAACCTGCACAAGGGCTAAAAAAAGAAGAAGACTATAGGCGTGAGTATTAAAACTCATTAGGTAAGCCTGATATTCTATTCCCAATGCACTTCCTTTAAAATAAAAGAAACATAAATTTCATTTTTTAAATACAAGATATAAAAGTATGTTTTTCAAATGAGGTTCCATGCTATAATAATTATCATACAAAAACTTGCATGTTTTATAAACAAGAATGCTAGTAATAATTTTTCAAAGCGGTGCAACTTCAAAATGAAAATAGTTTTCAAGAGGGATGCTTTAAAGAATGTACACTTTTAAATAACTCACACACACTTCTGAATTTACCAACCAAACACACCGTATGCCGATGGTGAGTAAAAAATATCCAATGAGCATAAGTCATGGGAACACCCCTAGGCACTGGTTAGTTGTGAGCCCCAAGTACCTTGTATCTCGGTGAAGGTAACCATAATAAATATATGTTCTCATGAACATGAGCCACTAGTAGGGATCATACCCATAACCTAGTGGTCCTCCAACAACATCATCATCATATTTTAGTTAGTGTTCTCATCGTCAAACTTGCTACGTGCCAAACCCCACGGGATCACTAGCATACTAGTACACGTTCGCCCACTTAAATACTCAAGTTTTCCCTTTTTGTACTCAAAAAAGTTACACATCGATAAAATACCATTTTATCATGAATATTCCATTTAAAAATCATACACACATCAAATAGGCCACACACATGTCTCGCATTTCTTTCACAGATCAATAAACCACCTAAATTTTCATAAAACAATTTCAAGAAGTATAACGAGGCCTTGCACATAAAATCCATTCAAAAATAATATTTTAATGCAAAAAACCCATCAATACCATATCAACCCAGATTTAGAAGCCCGAAAACCAATTAATAAATCAATTTCATGAACCATAAAATGGCCCCAAAAGAAAGAACATGAAATACACATGGAAACCATTTTTACAAGAAAAAAATGTCAAACGGACCTTTAAGACATTCTCAAAACTAACATTTGAAAAAGGTATGCATTTAAAATTTATTAAGGAGGTGCATAAAAACCATTTAAAGCAGAAAAAAACTTTCATAAATCTCTTAAAACACTCAGATTACATATTCAAAACACAACCATTTTCATAAGGATGTGAAACGGGCCATTTTCTGGCAACTCGGGCCAAAACATGTTGTAAATAAAAACCCATTGGTTTTTAAAACAAAATACACCTTGGAAATACATAGAAGGACCCAAAAAATACATTTTGAATTCTTCCAATGAATTTATAAATCCAAACAAATAATTTTTAAAATACACTTAACACATAAAATCCAACCGGCCAATTTACCGAACACATGACATGCACTTTTAAATAAAACAATTTATTTTAAGCACTTGACAAAGAATAAAACAACAATTGCATGCCATATTTTAATCAAGATACTAGAACATGTTCAAATTACCATAAACCTGGTTCTAAATCTCACAAATCAAGTGTGAAAGATAACGGAACATTTAAAAAACACTTGGTGTTCACTTTTAGGAAAAAACAACACTACCTTTCACAAAACAAAGCTTAAAAAAACATTTCGCACACCAAGAAAATTATACAAAGGCTGAAAAACAGTAATAAACATATATATCAGGTGTAAAAAAATAATAAAATGATGAAACTTAAATGATAAAGTCATGTGCAAGGGATATCCTACCTCAAATCCTTGGCGTAATAGAAACGCACACCCAGTATCACCATCTGAGGGTTTATAAACCCTAAACCTATGAAGACCAGCCCCAAATGAACAAAACCCACATAAAAAAATCATGTTATAACATAACCCTAGGTAAATCATGACTATAGGAGAATATAAAACCAAGATATAATGAAAGGAAGAAGAAGAGGGGGGAGAAATGAGAAGAAATCTCACCTTGGAAACCAGAAAACTCTTCATCTTCCTGTAGATTTGCACCCATAGAGGAAAGGAAATGGATTGAAACTCCTTGGAGAGTATCCTAAGGTTTGAATGAACCCGGGTAAGAAGATTTGTGGCAAAAAGAGAAATAAATTGAATGATTTGTGAAGTAGACAAAATACCTTTGGAAAATCTGGACAATTTGAGAACCATTGAGAATATTTGACCTAATCCATGACAATATGAGCTCCAAAGAGATAAAATAGAACATGGGGGTGCGCCTAGGGTTATTGGACTCGATTGGGAGGTAGAATAACCTAAAATTATAAAAAAAAAATGAATAATATATAAAAGAAACAAATTATTTTTTAAAAACTGGAAATGGGCCCTCGGGCTGGCCCAATACCTGAATATATAACCCAAATTCACCGTGCTTATGAATTTATAATGGGACAAAAAGGATATGGTAGTTTTAATATGTAATTGGAGGAAAATTGGGAAGTAAAATGAGTGCAAAATGTTGAAAAATTAAGGATTTATAAAAGAAACAAATTTGGTTTTTAAATCTCGAAATGGGCTCACGGTTGGCCCAAATCATAAATTAACCACCCTTTTCTCCAAAACTCTCAAACAAGCTATGAGGCACCAATGGTAGGATGATTAGACATATATGGAAGTTCAAAACTCAAAATTAATCCCATCCAAAACCCAAGAAAAGGATCTAGATTTCCAATGAACCAGATCAAAACCAAAACATGAAAAGAAAAAAAACAAGTGTGACAATTCTCCCCACTATTAAAACTTTCTGCCCCCGGAAAGCCATAACACTTTATAGCTGAAAGAACAACACCTAAGGATTCCTTATCAATATTATCCAACCTCTAAATCCAAAGAAATATCATTTACCATCAATGGAACTTAATCATCTTCCCCAAATAAAACACCAACTCATAACCACTTCCTACGAATCAACAGAAAGATCAAGCCACCACCTCCACAACCAAGCCAAGAACCAGGTTGTTGGGACTTCTCCCAATGAAACCAACAATCATACAAACTAAAGTTCACTCACAAAATCCAATTAATTGGGGGGGATAGAACATGCTCCCCACCGTTACATCACAACTACCATCAAACAAATCCTTAAAAGGAAGATCTTTGAGACCCATAGTGGGTCTCCCCACCATTAAAGACCAACTAGAAATGAATAAAAAAAGAATTCAACATGAAATAGAATTGGAGCTCACACACACAGACCCGCTAACTCTCCCACAACAATATACAAACCTAAGTTAAGAGGGTTACAACATGAACATCTAAACCACCCACTCCTGAATGGAGGGGACAAGAATTGGGCCAACACTTTCTGCACAAATCTAGACCTCCACAACTCAGGGAGGGGAGGGAAGGGGACCTAATAATTAGGAAATTGAAACCAAAAAAAAAACAAAGGAACTACCCAACACTCTCCACCTATGAACAGGTAAAACCAAGACCGCACCTGATTTACACAGGTCATCCACACATGGACATTGATCAGAAACCCAAATCCATCAAGGCATAACCATAGACATTGTGTGAGGGGTAAGTACACCATGATCATTACGACAAGAGGAAATTCACAGTAATGAAGAACCAAAATAGAATAGAAACTACATTACCAAAACAGTGGAGGAAGGAGCCTAGTCGAGCACTCCACACCTCTGGCGATTTCATGACTGCGTGAAAAGCTTCACTCTAAGGCCTATGGTTGGAGCCCTGATTCTTGAAGCATCTGTTGCACCATAGTCAGGTGCTAAGGATCACAACACCCCCACAAAACTCACTTTCTCAACAACACGTCTTCATCTAAAGAGGAATTCATAGATACATATCACTGTTCTCTCTCACTCTGAACAAGTAACAAAATGGACAAGGAATACGGCGAAACACATCAACATCACCGAACAAAACTGCTATAGCCAAATGAATTATCACAACTTGGAATCACTTTAAATCATTCCTAAAAAGATCTTTATTCCAAAAAAATGGATCGAGGCATCATCCAAAGAGGTTTATTTAATATTTGAAATGAATCATTAGGTTGATCAACAGGAAATATTTCCAATGGAGAACTATCTATGGCCACATCACAACATCCAACACATCTTTAGAAACCCACTGAACATTACTCCAAAACAGAGCCACCAACAAGATCTCATCTCAATACACAATAAGAGTATGACTTCCAGATCACAAGGAAGCATACTGAATAAACAACTCTTCTAAGGGATAGAAAGAAAACTAGCCACCTAACCATCAGTTTATAAATAAATGCCACAAATTTTCAGCTCAAACACTTTAAAAAAACAATATAACTTGGTGGATTTCCACATTCACTGATGGTGTTTCATTAAGTCTCACTCACATACACATTTCCATGCCACCCCAGGCACCCAACCACCATGTCATATAGGCCATTCTTCCAGATATCAATAAAACCATGCATGTGAGCACCCATGAAAACACCAAAGGCTAAAACAAAATAATATCATTCCAAAAATCATGTACCTTCCAAAGGAAAACTAACCACCAAGTCAAAACCATTTTCATATTTCACAAAAAAAAACCACACATCATCAAGAACCATTTTCTTAAAAACATACTTCTTTTCATTTTTACAACTTTCAAAACAACCAAGCTACTCCAAACAACCCCTTCCCATTTTCTAAAATTCAGTAAGGTGTCTTTTCATAATCTGATGGCCATTGAGACCAATACCCTTTCTAGGAAAACACGAACCACTCAAAACCAATTTCCAAAACCAATTCATCATATTCAAACACTTTTCAACATCACAAAACACCCCACTCAAAAAAAGATTCAGAATCACCTTAAAATTATTCACACTTTCAAAACATTTTATTCCAACAAACTACAAGTTTAGATTAGGGATAATCCAATCCCATTGAATCGTTTTTAATTCCTCCTAAAAAAATTTGTTTCACAAAAATACAACCTTCCAAAACCATTCTTATATTTAATTTTAGAAAACCCCTTTTTCCACTTTTCAAAATCTAATCCTTCCTTTGAAACCCATTTCCACAATTCTCATACAAGGATTTTCAAGATAAAAATTCAGAATTTAATAAAGGTCCAAGAGACCCACAAAAGGGAACTAGTGTCGGTGGGTGACTTGACCATATGGTTCGCGACCATATGTCAAACACAACACCAACACAGAGGGACTTATTAGGACTATGCCCTAGCTCCACATGGCTTTCCAGGCCCTATGAGCTCACGGAGGCCATTTGTCAGACTCCCCTTGTCATATCCCAACACCAAACAATCAATAAGAACAAAGAATTCTAATAAAACCGGACTTTCGGTGGAAACCTGAGGATCGGAATGAGCAAGAGTTCACGACGCTCTTCCCACACTTACCCCTCAAGTCCCAACAATCCTACTCCATCTACCTTGACATCCCCCAAATAAAAATGGATCTCTAAAAAGAAAGGTCTACTAAGAGCTGACCTCCTTTGATACTATTTTTGTCACGAACCAACCGGAGTCGACCCTGAACCGGTCACCTAGGCCAACCTGTGACAAGTCCCGAGAGGTGTTCCTGGTCCTCCCGGGATGGATACAAGAACTGAGGGCATAAATATAGTACACAATGGAATGATTTCTCCCAAATATAAACAATCAAACAAACAGCGGAAAGAAACAGACAGCCCAAAATACATTTACATAAAAAAAATTGAACTGAACATTATTTGTACAAGAAACCGAAAGTACAACTAAACCAACAACTCAACCGACAAAACCTGACAACCAACTAACTCCATGTGACCCTGCTGGTCACTCTCTAACACAATGATCACACTTCTCCCAAGGTGATCGAACTCAAGCTGAAACCTACACAAGGGCTAAAAATAGAAGAAGACTATAGGCGTGAGTATTAAAACTCAATAGGTTAGCCCGATATTCTATTCCCAATGTTTTTCCTTTAAAATAAAAGAAACATCAATTTCATGTTTTAAATACAAGATATAAAAGTATTTTTTTCAAATGAGGTTCCATGCTATAATAATTATCAGACAAAAACTTTCATGTTTTATAAACAAGAATGCTAGTAATAATTTTTCAAAGAGGTGCAACTTCAAAATAAAAATAGTTTTTAAGAGGGTTACTTTAAAGAATGTACACTTTTAAATAACTCACACACTCTTCTGAATTTACCAACCAAATACACCATATTCCGATGGTAAGTAAAAAATATTCAATGACCGCAAGTCATGGGAACACCCCTAGCCACTAGTTAGTTGTGAGCCTCAAGTACCTCGTATCTCGGTGAAGGTAACTACAATAAATATCTATTCTCATGCACATGAGCCACTAATAGAGAGAATACTCATAACTTAGTGGTCCTCTAACGAAATCATCATCATATTTTAGTTGGTATTGTCATCGTCAAACTTTCTACGTGAAACAGGGGTCAAACCCCATGAGATCACTAGCATACTAGTACACGTTCGCCCACCTAGATACCCAGGTTTTTCCTTTTTGTGCTCAAACAAGTTACACATAGATAAAATACCATTTTCTCATGAATATTCCATTTAAAAATCATACACACATCAAAAAGGACACACACATGTATCACATTTCTTTCATAGATCAATAAACCACCTAAATTTTCATAAAATAATTTCAAGAAGTGTAACGAGACCTTGCACATAAAATCCATTCAAAAATGATCTTTTAAGGCCAAAAACCCATCAATACCATATCAACCCAGATTTGGAAGCCCAAAAACCAATTAATAAATCAATCTCATGAACCATAAAATGGCCCCAAAAGATAGAACATGAAATACACATGGAAACCATTTTTACAAGAAAAAAATGTCAAATGGGCCTTTAAGCCTTTCTCAAAACTAACATTTGACAAAGGTATGAATTTCAATTTTATTAAGGAGGTGTATATACACTATTTAAAGCAGAAAATCACTTTCATAAATCCATTAAAACACTCAGTTTACATATTCAAAACACAACCATTTTCATAAGGATGTGAAATGGGGCATTTTCTAGCAACTCGGGCCAAAACATGTTGTAAATCAAAACTCGTTTGTTTGTAAAACCAAATACATATTGGAAATCCATAGAAGGACCCAAAATACCATTTTTAATTCTAAAAATGCATTTATAAATCCAAACAAATAATTTTTAAATCACACTTAACACATAAAATCTAACTTGGCAATTTACCGAACACATGACATGCACTTTTAAACAACACAATTTATTTTAAGCACTTGACAAGGAATAAAACACCAAGTGCATGCCATATTTTAATCAAGATAATAGAACGTGTTTAGAATACCATAAACCGGGTTCTAAAGCTCACAAACCAAGTGTGAAAGATAATATAACTTTTAAACAAAAACTTGGTGTGCACTTTTATGACAAAACAACACTACCTTTCACAAAACAAAGCTTAAAAAACTGTTTTGCACACCAAGAAAATTATCCAAAGGCTGAACAACAGTAATAAACATATATATCAGGTGCAAACAATAATAAAATGATTAAACTTAAATGATAAACGCATTTTTAAGGGATATCCTACCTCAAATCCTTGGGGTAATGGAAACGCACACCCAATATCATCATCTGAGGGTTTATAAACCCTAAACCTTTGACTACCAGCCCCAAATGAACCAAACCCCCATAAAAAATCATGGGATAACAGAACCCTAGGTCAAGAATGACTAGAGGAGAATATAAAACCAAGATATAATGAAAGGATGAAGAAGAGGGAGGAGAAATGCGAAGAAATCTCACCTTGGAAACCAGAAAACTCTTTATATTCCCTTAGATCTTCACCCATATAGGAAATAAAATGGATTGAAACTTTTTGGAGAGTCTCCTAAGGTCTGGACGAATCAGAGGAAGAAGATTTGTGGCAAAAAGAGAACGAATTGAATGATTTATGAATGAGACAAAATACATTTGGAAAATCTGGATAATTTGAGAACCATTAAGAATATTTGCCCTAATCCACGACAATATGAGCTCCAAAGAGATAAAATGGAACATGGGGGTGCGACTAGGGTTCTTGGCCTCGAGTCGGAGGTGGAATCACTGAAAATTATAAAAAATGAATAATATATAAAAGAAATAAATTATTTTTTAAAAACTGGAAATGAGCCCTCGGGCTGGCCCAATACCTGAATATATAACCCAAATTCACCATGCTTATGAATTTCTAATGGGCCCAAAAGGATATGGTAGTTTTAATATGTCAGTGGAAGCCAAGTGGGAAGTAGAATGAGTGAAAAATGTTGAAAAATGAAGGATTTATAAAAGAAACGAATTTGGTTTTTAAATCTGGAAATGGGCTCACGGTTGGCCCAAATCATGAAGTAACCACCCTTTTCTCCAAAACTCTCAAACAAACTATGAGGCACCAATGGTAGGTTGATTAGAAATATATGGAAGTTCAAAACTCAAAATTAATCTCATCCAAAACCCAAGAAAATGATCTGGATTTTCAATGAACCGGATCAAAACCAAGACATGAAAAGAAAAAAAAACGGGTGTGACAATGAGCCTCCAGTACCTGATGATCAGACATCATTTGTGTCCAAACAGCATGATGTATTTAGACCATAGGACATATGTTTAAGATTAATATCATAGTATATCAAGGTTCTCATTGTATTATGAGAACTGCTATTACCTTTGATACGACAAATAATATATGGACATTACTATGTAAATCCTAGATGCATAAATATCATCACTATTATTTTAAGTGTACATCATGCATTAATCATTGTATACATGATATGGTAATCAAAAAGTATTATTTAAGTTGGGTTTAGGGCACTCACTATTACAACAGTCTTGGATTATTACATGTATGACTGACGTGCCACGTGTTATGGCATTCTGATTCTCTTTTACCTTTTGTTGTGTTATTCTGGCTTGGTATTTATATTTGTTATATGTTTCTGGCGTATGGCTTTTACCGAGGGTATAGTCTCCTCACTGCTCTGTTTGGACCCTCCCTATTAATTGGCACCCTTTTGTGTATGGGGAGGCACACATGAGGTCATGCAGCACTCCGACTTGAACCCGGTGATTCGGGTCAAGGCGTTACAATTATTACATTTGTAAATTTATGATAGATAACACATTCGAATTCTTCAATTGGTAATAATCAAAATAAAAATTTTAATATGCCATGAGATTTTGAAAATAATTAAGATTGTGGGTAGAATGGGAAAAATAAATGTTTTAACCAAAATAACCCATATTTTCAATTTTCAAAATCATGAATGTATTTAATTACAAAAATAATTTTAGTGACTAATAGAAATCATAAAATAAACAACTTTGTTAATAAAATTAGAAAAAATAATGTTTTTGAGAATTTTCAAATTTTGATTCATCTCTCATTGAAAATAATGTAAACTTTTAAAATGAAGTTTAACAATATTGGGTGAGTTATATTAATTATAAAGGGAAAAACGATGTTTGTATGGATTCTGCAGAAATTTTGAATTAAAATATCAATAAAATAGTTATTTTTCCCTATTTCCCCAAGTTATAAAATTGATATAGAAGATTTTGAGACCATTTTTCATTGTTCAAATAAAATTATAGATCAAATTCAAATAACAATGAACAAAAGAAATCATACTTCCATACAAAATGTTTGTGAATCAAAAAAAACCATTAGAAATGGGAAAATGCTAATGAGAATAAGAACCAAAAATCATCCAAGGAGCCAAACATTGATTACAAGAGAAGAACAACCAAAAATCGTGTGAGCAAGGGGTCAAACATCGAACACAAGAGAAGAACAGAAGAGAAGAACCGAAAATCATGAAAATGGCACCAAAACATCAAAAAGATAAGAAGAGTCGAACGAGAACAAAAAAAATTGCAAAAAAAAATGCAAAAAAAATATGACAGATCGATTAAAAATGAGCAAGGAATGACATACCTTCGATTTAAGGTTTGATTCATCTGAAGGATTAGGAGGAGGAGGTGACGGGATTCGACTTCCGTGAGAGCTTGAACGGCGCGACCAGATGCAATCTCGATTAGGGTTTTTTTAAAACAGGAGGAAGGGAGTTACGGAGCCTCTGAGCAGCGGGTTTCTCCTCTTCGGCGCATCTAGGGTTTTCTTCATGGGAGTCGTCTCCTCCCCTCCTCTGGCGTGGCTCGGCGGCTCGGCGTCGGATTCATCTGGATCTGCAGTGTAGCTCGGTGATGGATTCATTTGGATCTCGTCTCGGAGGCGGTGTAGCTCGGCGACGGCTTCGGCGTGGTTCTGGTGTGGCTCGGGCTGTCTCTAGTTCTCTCGACTTGGCGACGGCATGATTCGGAGACGGATCCGATGTTCTTCCAGTGTGGCTCGTCGTCGGCTTCGAAGTGGTTCGGAGGGGGGGATCTCTTTTGGCTTTCGGTGTTTCCGTGGCTCCCTGCAGGTTTTTCGTTCCGTGTATTTGTGATGGCATTGAATTAGGTGGATTTGTGTGGGGATTTGCGATGTCGCGTCGCTGGTGTCCCTCCCCGTTGGCCTCTCCCTGCTTTTTGTGGTCTACTTGCTTCGGACTCCGGTGAGGGTGGGTTCACGGTTCTGATCTTAGCGAATCCATGCTCAGAGTGGCGTTTCTAGTTCAGAGCGGCCCGGATCCTCATCGGTGATGATCCCTCGGTGCGGTGTTGGGTCATCCAGTCCCAGGTGATGATGGCTCAGCTTCGCGTTCCTTGGATCGTCTTCTGGTTCCTTCTGCAGTTGCGGTGGTAGTGGGAACACAGTGGGTTTCGATGTTGTCTTCGCTGGAGGCACAAAAGATCGTGAAGGCTTTGCTAGTCTGTGCAGGTTTCATGTTTGATGGTGATTAATTTCTGTCTTCGTGGATTGCGTTTTATATGTTGTTGTTTATGGTCATGTGGTTCGCGGTTTAAGGATCTTTGCAACCGGTTCATCTACAATGAACTGCTCCAGATGAGGTCCAGAGTGAGAGTTTCCACTGGTCATTGCTATCCGGATTTGGGGTGGTTGAGCGGGTATTACATTGTCATCGGTACCAAGCTCATGCATCCTTACACGGGATAGCTAGTCGAGCAGCGATGGGTTGGTGGAAGCTGGTCTTAATAATTTTGATGCGGGGTAGGGGCTTGTCTTAGTAGGTTTGAATGGTTTGTTTTGGCTTTGAACTTTTGAATCGTGCAGACATGATTGTTGGTCATTGCCTTTGATGTCATGTTGGGTTCCCCCTTAGCCCGTAAAATGGGATTATGATAATAAAAATAATAATAATTTTCAGTCAGTTAAATAGGAGGAAGGGGTTTTATCAACACTAGTAAAAAGTGTTTATAAAATATATATTTATCAGCGCTAAAATGAAAAGTGATGATAAAGGTATGATTTATCAGTATTTTTTTAATAAAGCCTCAAATCTACCGACGCTAAAAAGACACTGATAAATCACACCTTTATATAAATCAATCTTTTATCAGCACTTAATATGGCACTGATAAATGTTTCTTTTATCAGCACTTATAACGTTGATAAATATCAGTGGAAAATAAAATTTAAAAATTACAATTAATTACTAATCATATAAAAATGAATATTAAAAAATACTTTATAATAAATATATATATTTTTAAAATAAATAAATGAAAAAAATTAAAAGAAATAAACAATATTATTTATATTAAATGTATTAATAAATGTGATAATATTGTGATAAATGTAAAATATTATGATAAGTGTATTAACATTATGATAAATTAATAAATAATATTAATTATGTAAGTCGCAAAAATATTAAAAATCAATAAATTATATTTGTTATACATATTGCAAAAATAATATAAATGAATAAATATTAAAATAAAAACGAATAGACTAAAAATTACTTTTAAATTAAAAAAGATTTAAAATTAATTCCTAGTTAAAAATGAATAGATAATAACTGTATAATGATTTAAATAAAAAATATTAAAATAAAAATGAATAAATATTCATTATATAAATTACAAAAATATTAAATGTTAATAAATAAAAGTGTAAAATAAATATTAAAAAGGAACAAATTACAAAAATATTAAACGAATAAATATTAAAAATGAATAAGTTATAAAAAATATTAAAAGTGAATTAAGTATTAAAAATGAATAGATGATAATAAATGAATAAATATTACATATGAATAAAATTTAATAATTTAAAATGAATAAATTGGAAAAATATTAAAAAATGAATTGATAATTTTAATTATATAAATTAATGAAATATTAAAAATGAATAATATTAAAATAAAAAATATATATTAAAAATTTAAATTTAAAAACAGGAGTTTTATAATGAAGGATTGATTATTAATGAATAGATAATAACTGTATAAAGATTTGAATGCAAATATATTAAAATAAAAATGAATAAATATTAATTATATTATATAAATTGCATGCATATTAAAAGTGTTGAATGTTAATATTTATAAATGTATAAGCAACTATCAAAATTGAATATATCGCAAAAATATTAAATGAATAAATAATAAAAATGAATAAATTACAAAAAAATATTAAAAATAGAAAAATATTAAAAATAAATAAGTAATATTAAATGAATAAATGTTAAAAATGAGTAAAATTTAATAATTAAAATTAAATCAATTACAAAAAAAATATTGAATAAATAAATAAACAAAATTAATTATATCAATTGCAAAAAAAAAAGAATAAATATTAAAATGTACATTTAATTACAAGGGATTCACAATAAATTACTAATTAAAAATGAATAAATAATAATTGTATAAAGATTTATATACAAAAAGTATTAAAATAAAAATATATATAAAAATTACAAACATATTTTAAATATTAATTATTAACAATTAAAAATGTATAAATTAATGTGAAAAAATGAAAAAATGATAAAAATATTAAATATTTGTATATATATTTATATATAAAATTGCATTAATTGCATTTGAAAAACCAAATGACTTTTCTTGTGATTTGTTTGTGTGTGCATGTCATATTGAAAAAACTAGTGGTTTTTTTATATAATGATATATTCATATACATATACACATACACATTGTATACAGACACACATACATACACAGAGACGCATATGCATACACATAAATACACATACATACACATGTTATATAAACATACACATTCATACACATACACATACACGCATATATACATACGTGTACATACACATACACATACACATGCAAATACACACACACATGCATACATACATGCACATCCATACGCACACATACATACACACATACACAACACATGCATCTATACACATACACATACGCACACATAGATACACAAATACACAACACATGCACACATACATACACACATACACAACACATGCATCTATATACATACACCTACACACCCATGCACACATACATACAAATATATGCGCATTTTAAATTATTTAATATGGATATAAATATAGAAATTCAAATAACTATATATAGGTTCGGTGCATCACACAACGCTACAAATAAAATATTAATATATTATATTTATATATATATATATATACGTTTTTTTAAATAATGTATATAAATATATATTTAAATATTTTTATTGGTTAATATAAATTGAAGTTGATAATTTTTAAAATATAAAATTTTGAAAATAAGATTTTAATATTTTTTATTATAATATAGTTATATAAATCATATTTATATATTATACTTACATATATATTTATTGATATATAAATCATATTTAAGAATATATAAATATGTATAAATATGTATAAATAAATTAAATTATTCACATTTCCTAAAAAAAAAAAACTAGAAATGGAAGCTTTATTGGCACTAAAGGGTCACACTATCACCTTTTCTTCCAACTGATAATTTTTTCATTTCTCGGCATTTTTTATCAACACTGTTAAATAACTACCATTTACCGGTGTTTTTTTATCAATGAAACGCTGAATAAAGCGGAATTTGTAGTAATGTTTTTTCAAAATATCATTGTGTTGTAGTTGTTTTAATGAAGTAGAAAGGAAAGTCTCCGGATGAAACACCATGAAATATGATACCATGTTAGGGTAGATTTGTTTTAGTATGGTTCCTGAGCTACTGGGTATGTAGAAAAAGCCATGGTGAAGACTCTGTCGTAGTTTATAAGGCGTTTTCAACGGTAAAAGTGTTTTATTGAGATTTTTTTCCCTGTGTGGAGGTTTTGGACTGCAAGGGAAGCAATTACAGGGTTTGTGGATATAACTTCATGATTAGTAAAAACAAATCCCCCAAAAAAGGTGAAGGTCTGTCATTTTCCTTCAAATGTTCTGTTTTTCGATGAAAGAAGCTCAGCTGAAGAGGACCGTGTTGTGATGGATTGACATGTCGGAGTGTAAACAGATTTGCTTCTCCGGCCTTTCAATTGTTACTTAAAAAATGGAGGGAAAACATTTTATCCATCCACTTGATTTTGCACCAACTAAATCTAATTAAACAGCATTATCTTAATAGGTTATCGATAAAAAAACATTATTAAACGCAAGAGGGCCAACAAATCCCTCTTTTTTTTTTGTATCCTAAATAAGTTTTTTTATTGGGGAGTTCGTGAGATCTTGTCTCCCAGAAGTCGATCTTTGTATGTGCACATTTTTTGGGCGAAAAATACTACTAGTGGTGGTGAGAATAACAGTGTATAAAAGAATCATCAATCAATCCTTTATAGAATAAACACAATTATCAAGCTGGTTACAATGAAATTCCTAAACATCATAAATGAATCAATCCTCATGTTCTATTGCCTTGGAGACCATTTTAACCCATATAAATAAATTTTCAACCATACGTGATCCGCCTTGCCAAGAATGTAAAACCTCAGGCTACGACATATAAATCCGATCCTCAAATTTTCGTGAATAAACATCGTTTTTACATCGTGTTGTTCCAGCCCAGGATTAAACGTATTCGCTATTGATAGCAAAACTCCGATGGATTTATATTCCACAACAGAAGAAAATACCTCAATGTAGTCGATCCCCTTTTGTGAAAAACCTTTTATCGTCACTCTTACCTTGAATCGTGACGGCACAACTTCAGGTATTCCCTCCTCCTGGAAGATCTACTTGCATTCAACAGCTTTGAATCCCATCGATAGCTGTACAACATCTCAAGCATGATTCTTTTCCAATAAATGCATCTCCTTGGTCATGATCATTAATCAATCTGATCCCAGTCTGAACTGCCTCCTACAATTCAGACTCGTTAATCAATACTCTCTGTCACAGTCAATGCAAAAGCCATGTGATTAATATCACAGATCCCAAAAATATCCACTCGAGGTTCAAGTTTATCATCACTCACATACATAAGCTAGGCTACAAAAAATTCACAAATCAAAATAATTGAAAGGCTTATCCATACCTCCTGCGGAGTGCTAAAATCAACTGCAGTTTTTGGAGTCCTATTTACTAGATAACAAGCAGTGTTAACAGCCTCAACCTAAAATTGCTTAGGAAGACCTACATTTACACGCATGAATCTCACCTTTTGTAAAAGTGTGTGGTACATCCTTTCTGTCGAACCTTTATGTTGTGGTGTATATCGGACAGTGTGGCATCTCACTATCCCCTTGTAGGGCCCCTGTTTGAGGTATGTGAAGTTAATATTTGATATATACATTAAAGTTAAGGAGTTTCGAAGTGAAATTGAGATATTTGGGAGTGTGCACAGTCAAGCCCAGGAGGCCGTGAAAAACAATTTGAGGGATCCATGGGAAAACACACGATTGGACGCACGATTGAGCCAAACCATGCATACCGAACGTGCATGCTGAATAACTTTTCAGGAGGAAAGAGCATGGTCAGTTACATGATCTCCGGGACCAGGCAGTAGGGTCGTGCGCGCCCACTTAAAGTGGCCCCTGAAACTTGCATTTTACCTGATTTTGATCTTTTTTGGCCCAACCTTTCTCCCACATGGGGCTCTCAACCAAGGGAAAAAATTTGGACAATTTGCTCCTCTGGATCTCCTCACCCTTTGGATCTTTGGACAATTAGGAGTTGGATCAAAGGCAAGTCGCTCTGGATCTCCTCGCCTGATGTATTTTGGTTTTTCTCCAGTTAAAACCCTAACTAGAGTCTGCTGACATTGGGGATTTACAGTTAAAACGATTTGAGGCTTTTGTTGCTATCTGTTTGAGAATATCAAGGGGGACGTGGATCTTGAGTTTGATGGCACGATTTTGCTTTGTCACCGGATCGAAGTGGGTAACTTCTCATACACGCTTGTTTGTGTTAAATCTCTTGAGCTTGAATGTTGGTTCTTAATTTAAATCATTTTATGGTTTTAAAATGATTTAAATATGGTTGCAAAATAGCAGTGGAAAAGTTATTTGGTTTCGGTGTATCTTGGAGAAAATGGAACCGATGAATTTTCAGGTGCATGTCAATTCTGGGTAAATTAGGGAAATTGCATAGTGGAATTTGGGGCAATGTTGTTTAAGTGTTGGATTTCGGTGGCGTGATATCAATATCATTGATGACGTACTTAATTGGTTTTGGGGGAGGGATTAGACATGAGATTGAGAATTCCCACTTAAGTGTGGGTGCTTCGTCAGGTTTGACGAGGATGGTGGAAATATCCGCTTCAGTGTTGAGGCCTTGTCAGTAAGACAATGAGGGTTTGGGGTAGACGGTCCACTCACGAGTAGAAGGTCCTCATTGGGTGTTACTCATGGTTTTAAAGGATACCTCGAGTTTGGATAATGGAAAGGGTGTGTGGAGAACGGTTTTGGGAAAGGATGGGCATTGTGATATGTTTGGTTATGGTTTATTGAAAGGCTTGTTTATGATTGACATGTGGAATGCTTCACTTTGGTTTTATAAAACATGACTCGAAACCAAGACATTTTATAAAACCAAAGTAAAGCATCTCTCATGTCAACCATAAACAAGTTGTTTAATAAACTATAACCAAACACATCATAATGCCTATCATTTCCCAGAATTGTTAACCGCGAACTCTTTCCATTATCAAAACTCGAAGGATCCTTTAGAACATGAGTAACAACCAACGGGTACCACCATCCTTATCAAGGCCCTCACACTGAAGCAGGTATTTCCACCATCCCTATAAAACCCGACAAGGCGCTCACACTTAAGCGGGAATTCTCAATCCCATGTTTAAGTCCTCACCCAAAACCAATCAAAAATATCAATATCAATGCACCCAAAATCCAACACTTCAACAACATTGTATTTCTCCAATTTACCCAGAAATCACACATGTGACTGAAAATCCACCGGTTCCATTTTCGCCAAAAAATACTCACACCAATTCACATATTTCTACAAGCATTTTGCAACCATATTTAAATCATTTTAAAACCATAAAACGATATAAATTAAGACCCAGCATTCAAATCCAAGAGATTTGGCACAAACAAGCGTATAGGGAAGCCATCAACCTCAACCCAATGACAAAGAAAAATCACATCACCAAACTCAAGATCCACTTTCTGTTAGAGGTCACGTGGGAGAAGAAGTTATAAGAAAGGAGGGGCTGGAGAGAGGGCATGCAGAGAAAAGTGTTATGTAAAAAATGAGAGAGTGGGAGGAAATTGAAGTAAACTGTGTATTTCGAAGTAGCAGCAGAATTACAGTAGCATAAAACTAGCAGAAATACAACAATGGAAGGAGAGAGAGAGGAGTGTAAAACCCGTGGAAGACCACTCCCAAGAGCCTGACAGAATCTTCCCAAGGATTGAGCCCCGCAGCAGCCAGCTGGTAATCCTTCAGAATGAATCCCCCTTTCTAACACTGACCCCCTTTATTTAAAGACCCACCCAACCCCCTCTAACAAACTAACTGCTTCAGGTGGTCCCCCTCCCAACCAAGAATATTCTCCTCTCTCCTCTAACAGCCCAAAAGCCTCCAGCCAAGAATATTCTCCTCTCCTCTAACAGCCCAACAGCCTCCAGCCAAGAATATTCCCCTCTCTCCTCTAACAGACCAACTATGAACAACCCCCTGCCAGCCACTTTTCCTCAATCTGCCTAGTTTCGAGGTCACGTGGGGGAAGAAGTTATAAGAAGGGAGGGGCTGGAGAGAGGGCATGCAGGGAAAAGTATTCGGTTTAGGGGTTGGCCTTGTTTGGCTGGGGCGAGAGGTCCTGGGGGGCCTTGAGTCTTCTTCTTCTTCCTCATTTCCTCCGCCTGTATTTTCTGTTGTTTCTGCTCATTCTATTAACAAAGCAGTCTCCCCAGGTTTCTCTACCGGCATGGTACTCATCAATTGGTCTCCTGCCTCGCCCTGCCACTGCCTCACCTCTGTTGTTCTTCTCTGAGGAGTCGCGCCAGGTATTGCCACATAAGAAGCGGCCCGATTGAACGAGGACAAACAATCCCGCACAAACTACGACCTTTTGTTCTGTCGGTTTTCCATCCGCTTCTTTTCATCTTCGATGCGCATTGTCATCGCCGCGTCATTTTGTTCTCACAAGGTGTGTTGCCGGATCCGTCGGAGGGAGGAATATCGGTTAGCCAACAGAGGCGTGTGCATCCACTCTCTCGGCCGCGTGACTTGCTACAGCTCCTCTGCCACTCAAACGCCTCATGCGCACCAACGGTTTCCAGTTTGCGGGAACTCGCGCACAACAACGTTGTGCAGGAGCAAGAGTTGCGTCCCATCTTCGACTCCCACCACCTTTCTCCACAGATGCGGGCGTGAGCGCGGGAGGGGAATGCGCCTGGGTGCTTCCGATCGTGAGGGAGGAGGCAGCCTCTGGTTTTTTTTTAGGTAGCACTACTGTACCTAAAAAAAAAACAGGATGACAGCATCAACACGAGGATGGCGGCATTGAAAGCATCTATAGGTAAAATTGCCTCGACGATGGAGGTCCTCAAACAACAGAAGCGGTACTGAGAACAAAACACGCAGGAGCAAAAGTAATTTCGTAAGTTTTTCGCTGAAGCTATGCTATGCCCTAAAACATGGACGTACCTAGCAGATGACCCGCCATCTTTGCTCATGGAGGACTCGGGTGCACGATTAAATGATAACGGCGATGCGGAAAAATCAAACACGTGAGTGCCGCAACTGGCAGCACTTCCACTTTCGCCGCAAGAGGCGGACTCCGCAATAATTGAAGCTGGCAACGCCGAGGGTAAAACAAGGCCACCGAGCCGCGATGACGTCGTGGTGCTAGGGTTGCCGCTCGGGCAACCCATGGATTTGATGGCAAATCAAAAAAATGGCGACATGCCTGTGGACGATGACGTCGCCAAGGGGCAGCACAAGAAGAACGCAACTACTGTTGAATACACTGCCAACTTCCTAGGAGGGGATTTGTCAGGGTCATGTGGAGGCAGGGGAAACACGATGATGCAATCATTGCAGAAGGTGACTCCTTCTGAAGAGAGGGCCCTCCTGGAAACGCATTGGCAAACTTCGCCACGTTCAAAGGTGGGTGGGGAATTGAAGGCACTGAGTTTGCATACAGGAGCGTCGATAGATTTCACTGATATCATGCAGGGCAAACAGTCATCTGGATTTGAAGAAAGGGATGCAAAATGACTTTGGCAAGAGAAACATGATGGGTCCTGCATAGTGGTTTGCAGCGAGGGGCATGGGGAAGGACCACACAGCTATTTCAGGTGGGATGCGGGCACTTGGAGACGGACCTCGCAGCATAGTAGGAACCAACACACACAGTCGGTTCACCGCGCGAGACGGACCATTTGGGAGATTGCCTGGAGAGTCGGTGAAACAAAGGTGCATCGCCAACAGGAGTTGCAAGCCCATGGAGCTGGGAGAACCATTTGGCATATTGCATGGCACTTCGGTGCGGAAAGGGGAACCCACATTCAATTTCTTTTCCTCAATCTTGAGAACAAGACTGATTTTCAAGGTGGTGCGAATGATAGAGATCCAAGCATAAGGGAGTAAAAAGAATAAGAAGAAATACTCTAAAAGGGGCATAAGAGTAATAACAGGGGGTGCAAGTACAACTGGACACAGCTGTACATTCTAGAAGAATATTTTGATTAGAGGTCACGTGGGGGAAGAAGTTATAAGAAAAAGGGAGGGGTTGGAGAGAGGGCATGCAGAGAAAGGAATTTGGTTTAGGGGTCGGCCTTGTTTGGCTTGGGCGAGTGGTCCTGGGGGCCCTCGAGTCTTCTTCTTCCTCGTTTCCTCCACATGTATTTTGTGTTGTTTCTGCTCATTCTATTAACAAAGCAATCTCCCCGGGTTTCTCTACCGGTGTGGAACTCATCAATTGATAAAGATCCAAGCATAAGGGAGGAAAAAGAATAAGAAAAAATACTCTAGAAGAGACATAAGAGTCATCACAGGGGGTGCAAGTACAGCTTGACACACCTATACATTCTAGAAGAATATTTCTGTTAGAGGTCACGTGGGGGAAGAAGTTATAAGAAGGGAGGGACTGGAGAGAGGGCATGCTGAGAAAGGAATTCGGTTTAGGGGTCAGCCTTGTTTGGCTTGGGCGAGTGGTCCTGGGGGCCCTCAAGTTTTCTTCTTCCTCGTTTCCTCCGCCAGTATTTTCTGTTGTTTTTGCTCATTCTATTAACAAAGTAGTCTCCCCGGGTTTCTCTACCGGTGTGGTACTCATCAGAAAATTTTCCCACATGCACAGTCATTATACATAATCTAGCCCGACTGTGCATTTTCCCCATGATCCCTAAAATTGTCTTGCACGATCTCTTAAGAATGATGCACGGTCTTAGGACTTCAAAATCCTCCTAAACATTCCAATTTCATCCCAAATTCCCCAAACTGCAATATATATCAAATACTAATTTCACATACCACAAACAACGACCCTACAATTCTCCTCACCATTGCACTTCCCGTCCCAGGGAAGTTAGAGAGTGTCGATGCTAGAGAAAAGCTTTGGTCATTGTTGACGCATGAACGATTCTCCCTCTCATGTCTCCTCTTGCAAGGTATCGTGTTTCTAAGGGACATGTACCAATGGAATAGCATGACCACGTAATACCTTCTTCCGCCAATCAATGATATGAGGCGGCTCCTACAAGAAGCTCGTATTTGGCTCTAGCGCAACTAGATCCCAACCGATAACGCATGAAGGGTCTAGTATGTATTTCCACAACTGGGAGATGTGAAACACATTATGCATGGCTCTGTAAAAAAAGAGGTTGTTGGTCGGAGTAGAGTACTCAAGAGAAGGGGTGATTTGAGTATCTATTAAAAATTTCTGTTAAAAAGGTTTTCTTAAAAAGGTTCCCCCAATAAAAATGAATACAGCCTAATTAATCAAAGTAATACGGTTATAAAAGTTTGACTGTTCAAATAACCTCTCAAAAGATTGATTAATTCTCAGTAATATCAATGTGAGTTATTGATACTACTTTTGAAGCTATTCTGATAAGGCAAAACAATTATAACTTCTATCCAAGACTAACTATCAAAGTAAAATCTAGTGTTTTCTGAAATATACAGTAAAGCAGAGAAAAACTAAATTCAAAGACACGACGGATAAAACAAGTGGTTCAGTCTCAAGCCAAGACCTAATCCACTCCACTTGGTGATCACCTGCCACCAAGCAGTTTATATTAATAAACTTGATCCACACCCTGAATCGGGGTAAACAACAGTGCACAGGACTGTCCAGGTCACACGACCTCTTCCACAGTTCTTCGTGGGTATAAACTACCAGGTCACACAAGGACCTCTTCCACACTTATCCGTGGAAGTAAACAACTGTAAAAAGATATGAGAGCAAGAATATCTTGTATCCTTCAGTTTAGTACAAGAGACAGTGTGTGTTTTAATACAGACACACACGCTGCTCAAAAGCTAAAAACAGTACACAGAGCAAAGATGATGAGATAAGGTTAGAAATGCTCTGAGTGTTATTCTATGCAACTCTGGACTTATAGGATGAAGCAGATGCAAGTATCGAGTCATCTTGTGAGAAACAGAGTATCGCAAGTCTGGTGCTCTGGTTTCCAGTTAGATCTAGCTCGTGTTCTTCGTGGAGTTGGTACTGCAAAGATGATTTTGATTCTGATCTACAGGTCCAGCCTTTGGATCGAGAGTGTTTCATGTGTTCTTCAGTTGTATCTTGTTGCATGTATCGGTTCACTCTTCTAAAACTACTCGCGCGTCTGCTGCTCTACTTCTGTGTATTTGTGCAGCTCGGTTTATCATCCTTTTTAATTGCGGGTGCACACGTTTGGGCCGACAGGATGCATGTATTCTACACCTCATACCTCGTACTGTCAGGTGACATGTCAACAAAGAAACATTAATTATGTCATTGTCTTTAAATGACTCAAATATGACCGTTAGAAATTAAATTGAAAACAACAAAACATATTAAACGATGTCACAGTTTGTCTAGAAACGGTGCCACCACGAAACGGTGTCTTCTTCTTTGCCACTGAGCGGTGAGACAGTCATGATGGCATAGTTGTGATAAGATCAGGAACCAGCAGCACAGATGCGGTGTTAAAATCACGGTGTCTGGTGCTTTGCCAAACTTCGAACGGTGTCTTAGTGATGGTACATGGAACCGGTGTCACAGACTTCATGAGATCTGAAACTGGTCACGGAGTCTGGGTCACGGTGTATGGGTCCTTGGCTAGAAACTAAAACCGGTGGCAAACTCACGGTTTCTCAGACTTAGCCAAATATCTGTATACAGACTTAAGCAGTAATATTCACATAATAAATTAGACTTAATCATTCATATAAGAAATCATTATAGAACAAAATTAAATATAGTTTACAATAATCAAGCTTGATTTAGGATTAACAGGATTTAGTGGAAGTTTATTTAAAATTGGGTACAACCACGAAAGCGGCACACAACACAAGGAAGAAAATTACAGTAAATCACAAGCCCGGGGACTTGACCCCGCGACCTGCCCCTCACCCCCCCAACCATCTCTACACATGATTTGAGACAGATTAAATAGGATTAACAAGATTTACAGGATGTACATGATTTGTGATCATTAAAACATGATTAAAACATGAGTCCAACAGATGTGATGCCAACCGGTATGCAACTTCACTGATATGCACAATAACCTTGAACGGGTCACACATATTCAGTCAATAACTTCCCCTGTTTACCAAGTAATCGGTGTACCAACACAGGCAACACTCGAAGGAATACATGATTGCTTACGGAAAATTCCAAAGCTCATTGACAACGATCAACATAAGACTCTTATGTACTCTACATCGTAGTCATTCGCTTCTTAATCAACTAAATCTGTATAGTCATCTCTTGCAACATAGTCGGTCCAACCAAGGATGTTTCATCAGTTTTCACTCAACAAAGAAGAGAACGACATGGTCTCCCGTAGAGTGCTTTGAAGGGATTCATATCAATTGTGTTTTGATGACTGTTATTATACAAGAACTCAACCAATAGGAGATGGTGTTCCCATGAACCACCAAAATCCCCAATACACATGCTCTAGGCATATTCACTAACATGTGTATGTTTCGTCCGAACTGTACGTCCATCCGAGGATGGTGGGTGGTGCAAAACTTCAGTTGTGTACCAATCGCCTCCGATAATCCCTTTCAACACATGGAAGTTGACCTAAGATCTCTATCCAAAACAATCGATATCGACACACCATGAAGTTTAACCACTTCTCGCACGTATAACTTTGCCAACTCGTATACTGATTGTATCTCGCGGATCGGAATGAAATGGGTTGATTTGGTCATTCGGTCCATGACAACCCAAATGGCAGCGTGCTTTCAAGAAGTCTCGGGCAAAGCTATGACAAAATCCATGGAAATTTTGTCCCATTTTGATGAACATGCAGATTTTGTGTGAAGTGATACGAGGCAAGACGTCTTTCTTCACTATGTTAAGAATGTAGGGGGTTGTCCATGTGAGGGTCTAATAGGTAGTTTGTGTGTTGTTGTAAGGGCAGTTTGGTATTTTGGCATTGGTTGGTGGTTGGTGGTTTGGGGTGGTAGCAGCTGGCAAAGGGTTGTTAGTGTATGTTTGGGGTAATAAATAAGAGGAGAGAATAGTTGGGAAAGGGGTACGATATTCATTTTGCAATTCCTGCTTGGCAGGCTAGGCGGACAAACCTTGGGAGGTCTTGGTCGTGGCTCTCGAAGAGTGGTCGTCTCCTGGAGATTCCTGTATCTCCTTCCTCCATCTTCTATATTTTCCTCTTACCTCCCTGTAATTCTACTTCCATCCCCTGCTACTGAAATAAAGAGTGTTACTATGTTGTATGTTCTATTTTCCCAACCTATATTTTGTTGTGCACACTACTGTAAGGTCAGAACCCTAACATTTGGTGATTTCGTTGAGAACTTCGACGCTGCGCATTGCTTCATTATTTTCCTTTGCATTCTTGGACAAACTCAAAGAAGAGGTTCTTGATTGCTGGAGGTGCGTCTCTGTTGGGAAAGCAATTGCTAGTGCGACTCAAAAGAGAGATTCCTGATTGTAGAAATAAATAAAAAAAGAGAATTTGACGGAGCAGCTGACTGTCCTTTGCTACTGGTGGTGACGTCGTTGGGGAAGCAGAAGGGGAAGAATGGACTGCGATTGTTGCTAGAAGGGATGTTCGTGGGAGAGAAAAACGAACATTGGAGAGATTCTTGGTCGAAGAGATTCAAGAAAAAAGATTATTCGACAGGGGAACGCGTTTGCTGAGGATCAAGAACACAGCTGGAAACTGCGACGCTGAAAGGAGGATGAACGCGGTTGACATTCGAGGTGTGTTTTTATGTGTCACTTTCATACTGAATGCAATAAGGATAGAAAAAAGGGTTGTTGAATCGATTGTGGAACGTCTACAGCGGGCATTGACCACTATGCATGAATGTTTGGATACGTTGGAACGAGGACAAGCCAATTACCTAAAATTTCTGCAAGAACAGTTGCGGCAAAATGAGGAAAAAGTGACACCACGGATTCGAAATTTGGAGGAGCGGATGCCCGAGGAGTAAGGACAAAAACCAACTCTGAAGATGTAGGTCGCACACTTGTAGCAATTGGCACCCTGACAACAAGAATCAGCTGTGGTTCCGCATGGAAGTGCTAGCAAGAATGCGGAGTTCGAAAGCGGTATGGGAGGAAGATTGATGTCTGGCGAACCAATTCTAGCTGCAGCTTTGAAAATTATGACAAAGAAAATTGAGTTGCCTTCTTACACCGGAGAAGTACCGAGGTATGGAGGTCATTGCCTTGCTTCCTGCTCTCAACGACAAGGAGAAACGGATTGTTCCTGGTCCACATTTGTCACCACAAGTGTCAGAAGAACAAAGTCTGAAAGTCTCGTCGGCTGCTCAGGATTGGCACGGGTCTGAGATGTACATTTCTCTGGCTTTCTGTGGAAAGAAAGACAGCAATCCTAGCTCAAGTTGTGGCGAACAGCGCGTGGCGAGTGCATAGGGCGTTGCCCGCAGTGCAGGAAGTGGAAGACTGGAAGACTGATGAACAGGATTCACGGTGCTTTTGTACATGCACTGGAATTTAGCATGGTGGAAAAACATCCTAGGCTTGCTCGAGCAACGCAAGGGCTTCATCAACGGACCTTGTGATCACTGGAGGAGCTGCTTATAGACGCTGAGACTAAGGCGAAAAGCTGCACCAAGGGCAGTGAAGCCACCAAGGTACCATGGATGCCCGATTTTCCGACAGGATCAGGGAACACTACCCGCAGCAAATGTCAAGACTCTATATACTTGGTAGTGATACCAGGCGTTTTCTGGGTAGAAGAGGTTATTCAAGGCGCTGGGGGAATTTGTTGTTGATTCCGGTAGAGTTGCATTGATGCTTAGGCCACCGCCAAAGCTACAACCAGAGGGTTGTCGTTCCAGTGCTACAGAAGCTGAGCCGGGAAGTCCACCTTGGGTACAAGGTGATTTTTCAAGACGGGGGGTGATAGGTTGGTAGGTGCAAGAGAGAGGAAAAGAGAGTATTCTATTGTAAGAACTGCAATCCAGCATATCAGAGGGTTGTCGTTCCAGTGCTACTACTCTCCCTCATTAATACCCCCACCCACCACCTAGCAACCCAACATCCCCCAAAAACTTCTATTTCAGATTACATTTCTGCCCTTGGCAGTAGTATTATTCATTACCCTCTCCTGCCCTTACTCTTTACCCACGCGTACAACACAACAGGACCCCTTCCGCACAGCAGCAGTGCCCAGCACCCCAGGCGCATCCCATGCCCTCCAACCATACTGGCCTGCGCTTCAGACCCACCTTCCTATCATTCCCGCCGTCTTGAAAATTCACCATGTCCTCAAGGTGAAAATGTAGGAAGCGATCAACAGATCGCCAATGACGCTTGCATAAACAGTCTGAACCCAGCCCACCACCAACTTGACCAATTATCCACAAGCTTGTCAAGAAATACGCAACATGAAGATTGATTCCCAAAGATCCAGTGTCCCCGGGTGTTTTACACTGCAGCTCTGTGCAGTGCTGGTGGGTAAACGTGAGAACAAACTGAGACAGAACAAGTCTGGATGCTGTCACCAGTTGGATGAAACTCGTATACGTTGATGGGATTGAATTTCCATCAAGGCAGCCTGGAGACAGCTCGTTATCACCAATAGACTCCAGCAATTCATCAACTGTAATATCGACTGTTTTTTGGAGCATCCCAGCAATGCACAACGCTTAGAAACTTTGGTTGTAGCGTGTCCGCACCCCTCAAAAAGCCATAAAGGATGACTACCGCATAAGGACTTGTTCCCACTGCATTACATTTCAACTTATGCCCTGTTTCACTGCCAGTAGCGTATCTAACTCCTGGCACAACACACAACACCGTACAACCCCTCCAACCGCCAAGGCTTCTGAGAATTTGCTTTTATTCAGCCTTGTCACTAAGAAACAAATTTTTATCTGTTCCAAGCATGCTGTTGGGACCAAAACCTTTCTTTTTGTTCCCATGTTGTCAAGCTTCATGTCACACTCCTCTGATCTAAGCTATGTGTTAGAATGAAGGAGTGGACCCAATACCCAAGATGTCTCTCTAAGGGAGGCCTTGGTGTTTGTTTATAATGAATAATAACGATGACATAAACCTCAAGTCCGATGTGGGACCTGACTCAACCTCTAACACTCCTCAAGCTACCTAGCTTGGATATGTAAGAAAACAAAAAGAAACATTCTCACGCTTCTAATACTCTCCCTCAAGCTGGACATGCCCAGCTTGAATACATAAAAAAAAAAGACTAAAAAGAATATGGTTTTGCTCCACATGTTGCGCTCTTGCCCAAGGCCGCTAAAGAAAAGATGAACCATCCTAGAACTCTCATGCTCCCATGTTGAGGACGGCCCTTGCTTGAAGATGTCGGATGAAACAGCGACAGACAAACAACCTCAAAAACGACTGGGTGAAATGGCACCCAACAAGCAGACCCAAATTGCTGAGGTAAAAATGGCGTCCGACTTTGCGGACCTAAATTACCGAGGTGAAACGTCGTCCAACTTGCGGACCCAAATTGCCAAGGTGAAACGAGGTCCGACTTTGCGGACCCTAAATTGATTTTGGTTGACGGCGAAAGTCAGGAACAGGGAGCAGCGGGGAACCTGATAAAAGCAAAGAATCCATTTTGCAGCAGGGTGTGCGCGAGTAAGGAGAAGATCTAGAGAATCCAATCAGGGAGACGCCCACAAAGGGAGACACGCAGGGAAGGGTGACGGAGCGGTTGAAGGGACGCGTGCAGGGAAGGGGTGAAGCATGCGATCCAGGTGGGGATGGCGAAGGTGTGGTAGGGCGGCGCGGCTGGGGTTACACGAGGGAGAAATGGGAACGTCTACGTGCGGCGCAATGGGAGAAGCAGCGTCCAGTGAAGGGTCGACGAGCTGGGGGTTGTGTCATCGCACAAGGAGGGCAACACGCAGGAGGCCGACGCACAGGGGGGCTGTCACGCAGGAGGCGTCGTGCAAGAGGCGGAAGGGGCCGTTGTACAAGAGCTCTGGGTGGAAAGGGGTCGTCGCGCAGGGCGTACACTCGGAAGGGGGGTCGTCGCGTAAGGGCTCACAGGCGGAAGGGGGTCGTTAGTCGTCGCGTAGGGGCTCTCGGGCGAAAGGGGGGGCGTCAGCCGTTACGCAGAGGCTCAAGCGTTGAAGGGGTTTCGTCGCGCGGGGAGGCCAACGCATAGAGAATGGCGACCAGGAGGGGGAGACGGGCCTGCTGGGAAGGCAGCAAGGAGAGGCAAGGGGTTAACGATGGAGGCGGCAGCCGACTGAAATGATTCGGCTGGAAGTCGCCGCCCCCCATGGGGAAATCAATGAGAAAAACCTATGCGGGGAGAGAGAGGATATATGGGAGAGTTTGGTTAAACCTCCTTTGATACCATGTTAAAATGGAGGAGAGTGGTCCCAATACCAAAGATACCTCTTAAGAGAGGTCTTGGAGTTTATTTATAGAGAATTATAATGATAGCAACACTCAAGTCCGATGTGGGACACACACTCCAACACTCTCCATCAAACTAGGTCTACCTAACTTGGATACATAATTAAATAAAACAAAGCAAAGAAAACAAAGCAAACCACAAACACTTTGATTACAAAACAAAGACGAAACAAAAAGAAATCATTCACGATCGTAGCTCCCCCTCAAGATGAAAATGATGGATGATGTCGCTGAAAAAGATGTGTCAACCAAGGAACAACGTCTGTCATGCAGAACCAGTAGGAATAGATGGAAATAGAATACATCGACAAAAATAGCTGGATCGAGCCTCGACAAAAGTAGTCGGGTTAGGAGCATCGAAGCGTGCAGGAACAACACGTGACGGGATCAGAGTCTAACAGCAAAGGTGCGAACTGTTGTGGCAAGATGGCAGTAGAATTCACGCGGCAGCAGAGAGATGGCACGAAGCCTGGATGTGCCTAGTCGAGGGAGGGGAAGCACGCCTAGAGGGAGATGCATCCAGCCGGGGCACACGAAGGGAGATGCATGCAGCTGCGGGAATGAGGCCAGGTCGGGCACCCAAGAGGACTTGCCAGGCGTGGGCGTCGGTCGGGGAAGGCGTGTTCAGCAGTGTAGAATGGGAAAAACCCCTTACCTTCAAGGTGAGGTGGGGCCCTTCTTTTATAGAATGAGAAGGCGGAAAGTACAAAGGAGTATTCCGATGTGGGACTCGGAAATACCCATAATAATAATAAAAAGAGGGTTTAACACTCCCCCTCAAGCTGGACATGCCCAGCTTGGACAACGAGTCCCACAAAAAATAAAGATGACATCATACAAGACCAAGACACACTCCCCCTCAAGCTGGGCGTCAGATGCTGTGGATCCCCAGCTTGGAACTGAGCGAGGTGAGGCGAGCACCGGGGAGGCCTTTGGTGAAGCGACGGGAGTTGTGGGGTGGGCGGGGCCGCAGGCGCCGGGAAGGGCCGGGAGGGTGCGCCGCAGGAGAAGCACGACGGGAGGTTCGCCGTCGGGAGGTGCCGCGGCGAGGAGGGATTGCGACGCAGGAGAAGAGCCCGCCGTGAGGGAGGGCACACCGGGGAGCCGGACCGGGCAGGAGCCGCCGGGGAAAGAGGGTGCAAAATATTGCACCGGGGAGGCGGGCCGGACGTAGCCGGGAAAACCGCAAAGAAGAGCGGGGGGGGGGGAATTGGGAGGAGAGTTCGGGATTAGACTCCCTCTGATACCATGTAGAATGGGAAAACCCCCTTACCTTCAAGGTGAGGTGGGGCCCTTCTTTTATAGAATGAGAAGGCGGAAAGTACAAAGGAGTATTCCGATGTGGGACTCGGAAATACCCATAATAATAATAAAAAGAGGGTTTAACAAGCAGCAATGCGGTTACGAAAGGCACAGGGAGTTGTTCGCTGGGAGATCGCTACTAGGGTGTGCGTCTGGTGCGGCTCCATCTGTGCACACCTGGGAGAGGCGGCGGGGTCGCGCTCAGGGAGTAACGCAGCTAGGGCTGGCACGCTGCAGGGAGGAACGCGGCTAGGGTTTCCGCACTTAAGGGAGGAGCGCGGCTAAGGCTGGCGCGCTGAGGAGAGGACAGCATGATTGGCTCGTCGCAACAGAGAAGACGCCAAGACCCGTCGCACCTGAAGACGAGGGCATCGCACAAGGAGAGTCGATGCAGAGGCAGCGGCCGATGAAAAAGAGAGGCGCCGACAGAAGGCAGGCCGACTTCGACGGTGGCCAAGGGACGCGCGCAAGGAAGGGGCAGGGCGAGCGGGAGGGGGGTGTAACGACGAAAGGGGCGCGAGGGTTGTGGTTGGAAAACGAGGCACGAGGGGCGGCGGCAGAAAACAAGGCCTACTGGCGATGGGGGCTGCCGCCCCCCCGTGGGGGGAAATGTGATGAAACCGTAGACCGGAAGAGGAGAGACGGGGAGGGAGGGTTTGGGTTAGACCTGCTCTGATACCATGTTGGAATGAAAGAGAGTCGACCCAATACCCAAGAGGTCTCTTTAAAGGAGGACTTGGTGTTTATCTATAATGAATAATAATTATGGCATAAACCTCAAGTCTGATGTGGGACCGGACTCAACTTAACCTCTAACACTGGCTTTCAAAGCTCATATTCTGCAATTTCCACTAGTGAAGACGTTGTGTGTGGAGGAGAGAAACCTAAATTATAAATCAAAAATCAACAGTTCCCATCCTTTAGAGGCTATTGGCAGACGTGAACACTGCATGCCAACGGATGGTCAATTAGTCGCTTTCACTTCTTCCACAACAATTGTATTATGAATACAACGATGCGCCTTTCGGTGTGGTAGTTATTGAATATAAACCCCATCATCTGCAGCTACCGTGACCAGCTGAGTAAAGCTCCCTAGTGCATCCAATAGAGTTACTGGTTTCTCCATGCAGTTAACCTCAGCAACAACTGGTCCAATGTGGAGCTGCTTGCTCGGCTCAGAAGATGCCACAGCCACTAGCCCTTCAGACAGAACCGGAGTGGGAACAACCTTCACCTCCCGGTCGTCCCTTTGTCGTCCGGATTGGAAGTCCTCCACTCGCTCCGACTGTACCAGAAGAACCTCCAAAGATAGATGTTTAGAAGAATTGAAAGAATGTTGTGGAACAAACACCCCAGCAAGAGCCTGCGTTGGCACAGACCCCAAATGGAGTAGCTCACGCAGCGGCGAAGCAAGAGGCAACAGTCCAGAATTTGCTTGTTGCCATGAAAAACAACGAAAGCTTGCATGTGTTCCTGCAGAACCATCTGGCAATCAAACGTTTTCCCCAGCCACTCCTGTTCAACAAGCGGATCTCCCGCTCTTGATTCCACGACAGACCAAGGTTTCGAAGGAAGCAGAAGAGGTTGTTGATCAGAAGTGGCAGCTAGTACCTGTGTACGCAAAGCCTCATTCTCTGGTGTAGACCCAAAGCGGCCAAGAAGCTCCGCCTTTAGCTCCTCCCAATCCAGGTTCGATCGTTGCGACAACAAAGAAAGCATACAATGTTGCACCAAACCTTCAATGCACAACTACACGATACATTTGCGATGAGTCTTGTGAATCATGAAGTACGACTCGACTCATGCGATCCAAACTATCTGGTCATTACCAGAAAAAGTCGGCGGTCCAACTCGCCTGGCCAAGGCACTGAGCTTCAATCTAAGCTTGTATCCTCTGGCTGTTGTCTCGCTGTCAATACGAGTTTTCGAACCTGGTTCGTTGTTTCCAAAACTATGTTTGGCTTTGCAAGAACTTGGAACATAACTTTCTACCTCGGACCATTCTAGATACGATCCCATTCGCTCTGTGCTAGACCTCTCCTACTCAGTTGGACGACTGTTCAACGCTATCGGCTCATCCTCGGCATGCTTCATCCGCTCTGGAATGGCCTGCTTAAATGAAAACTCAGCGAAGGCTTTCGTCTATTCTTGCACTTTCTGCGAGAGATCTTCCAAAGTCGCCTGTATCTCCTGCATGCAATCTTCAAAGAGTCGCCGGTGCTCTGTCTCCGGCCTAGTCGTCATCTGCAGCAGCTCTGATGTTCCTGAACTCACAACGATCCTCTCACTCAAGCGGTGACGCCTCTCGATGAAAGCACCAAATCATAGGTTGGTAGGTGCAAGAGAGAGGAAAAGAGAGTATTCTATTGTGAGAACTGTAATCCCGCGTACCAGATTACAATGGAGAAGGTAGAAGAAGAGGAAAGAAGAAGAAGGTAGAAGAACTCCCCCGGCATGCTCGCTGCTCCCTGAGATCCTAATCCGTAGCCCCCAATCTGCTCAGCAGACTAAAAAACATCCATAAGTCCCCCAGCTACTACCCTCCCTCATTAATACCCACCACCTAGCAACCCAACAGCCCCCAACAACTTCTATTTCAGATTACATTTCTGCCCCTGGCAGTAATATTATTCATTACCCTCTCCTGCCCTTACTTTTTAACCTTTCGTACAGCACAACAAGATCCCTTCCACACACCAACACCCTTACGCACAGCAGCAGCGCCCAGCACCCCAGTTGGGGAAGGGGAACAATATTCATTTTGTAATTCCTGCTTGGTAGGCTGCGTGGACAGACCATGGAAGGTCTTGGTCGTGGCTCATCTCCCGGAGATTCCTCTATCTCCTTCCTCCTACATTTCCTCCTCCTTATCTCCCTGTAATTCTGCTTTCATCCCCTGCTACTGAAATAAAGAGTGTCGTTATGCTGTTTATTCTATTTTCCCTGCCTATATTCTGTTGCGCGGCCACTGTGAGGCCAGAACCCTAACACACTACCGATGGATCGTATCACAATGGTGAAGCTACATAGATGGAGGGGCTTTCCATTGCTCGGTTGTGTTATGTAAAAATGAGAGAGAGGGAGAGAACGGGAAGTGAAACAGAATTATATTGTTGAATCCACAGAATATATGCAGCAGAAATACAGCAGCAGAAATACAGCAGCAGAAAATACAGCAATTACAGTAAGGAGGGAAAGAGATCAGGGAGGGGGAGAAAGGGGAGTGAGAGAGAGAGAAGAACCCGTGGAAGACCACTTTCAGGAGCCTGGCAAAATCCTCCCAAGGATCGAGCCCCACAGCAGCCAGCTGAAAATCCTCTCGAAATGAATCCCCTTTCCTAACACTGACCCTCTTTATTTAAAGGTCCCCCAGCCCCCTCTAACAAATTAACTGCTTCAGGTGGTCCCCCTCCCAGCCAAAAATATTCCCCTCTCCTCTAACAGTCCAACAGCCTCCAGCCAAGAATATTCTCCTCTCTCCTCTAACAACCCAAGTATGAGCAGCCCTCAATGAGTCCACAACAACCCCCTGTCAGCCCCTATCCTAACATTTCCCCCGTGCTGGAAAACCACCTTGTCCTCAAGGTGGATCTCTATTACTCGGCTTGGCCCTTTGGCACAATGAGGCGCTTTCCAGTGTGGTGGTTCTTACTCTCCTATCCAGACTCCAACAGCACAATAAGACCTCTTTTCTCCATAAATTCCAACCATCCCCTCAGCATTAATTTCCACGTTTTTCGGCTGTTTTGGATGCCCAGCAATTGTAGCAACCCTTGGCATCACACTGCTTCACTTCCCTGATCAGCACTTTGCAAGAAATCTTCATCCTAGTCATCAAAAAATTCTGCTGCAGCCCCATGGACAAAGGAATGATAAGCAGACCCCTGTTCCAACAGCAGCCACAACACTGCCCATACTCCAACTGGTGCTGCCCAACAAAGCAAATCAAGAAGATTTGCCACAACCACTAGTACTACAAAATCAACATAACAAGAGGAAGCTTGTTCTGCCACTGCACCAACGGTCACCGATGCAAGCTGCTCAATCAGCCCATAAGATGCCTCACAATTATCATTATAAATGACTACCAACTGCATTTTTACCCCAACTCGAAACAACCAATTAATCAGGCTGCCTCATCGCAACCACTGTGATTGGGTGTGGTTTATATCCACACAAACCTGCATGTGAGTCAACCAACACCACACTCGGCTCCTACATGACCAACCCTGATTTAGAACAACAACACAACTCCCTTTTGAAATTTTGGCAGAACAGGCAAATTTATTTGGCAGTACTACCACAGCTGCAGCTAGTCGGATTATCTCTGATGCAAAATTTTGCCCCAAAACCCAATCATGGTAGCCAGATTTCATAAAGCAATCCTTGAATTGTTCTGTGATGCATTCTTCTTTCTGTGCCTCAGAAACTTTGGAAGACAACCTCTCCGCTGCTTTTCGAACAACTATGACAGCAGACCCCTGAATCTAGCTCCCTCTGGTAAAAACAAACTTATCAATGTCAGGATAAGGCACCCAAACTTCTCTAGCTTCTCGGCCCAATCTAATGTGGTTATTGAGAACTCCAGTAGGGACTACCTCTATGTACCCCTGCCTGCTCCAAGGAAGTTTCTACCCCCCATTTGGTAGGCTTCAAAATTGTTGTATCCCCAGCAGCCAACACTAGAGCCTCGATCATGGCTGCCTCATCTGTCCATATAGGATCGATTCCAATCCACTCTCCAAGTTCTACCATGTTGTTCTTTTCACGGCAGGGTTGGAAACTCTTCAAACTCACTGCCGCTTCCCCAAGTCTTCCTGCTCCACAATCTGTAGTATCTTCTTTAGGGGTGTTGCTGTCTTTTTCTTGAACAAATGAAATATCTCCATGATTACAAGCGACTGTTTGATGAAAAACTGCTTGTATGCCAACCTTCGAACAAAACTGTGTGGTACAAGCAACCAAAGGATCCAACATGTGTTTTGCGGCATGACTGACCGTGCTCCCAACACTCTCCTGGCTGTAATATTCACTGCCTAAGCTTTCCTGAATGGCAACATGCGAGAGAGCTTCGGCCATAGCTTCGGAATCTTCTGCCGCAACGCCACTAGCTCCCTTAACTACCTCATGTGCTATTGGCACAAGCTACTGCTTGCTATCCCCAAATTTCTTCTTCAGCACCGACTTAACAACTCCCAGCCTGCTCCTGGATTTTTGCTCAGCCAAGGCAAGAACCAAATGAGTACTGAGTATTCCGGGCTTATTTGTGCCAAATGTAGTTTCATTTCCTCGGTAGTCCGATTGAACAGGAAATAGGTTTTTGCTTCCCTGATCTAGGAATTCTCTCCTGCAAACACAGGTAATTCCACTCTCTTCGTTTTACTCCTCTTACCTACAGCTAGACCAATATCTTCCGGATACAGGCTTCCACATTGTCTGTCGTTGTCTACTATATTTCTGCTTCTACCTCCACACGAAATCACTGCAGTTGTCATACTCTGTTTTCCCGAACCTATACCGTTTTCCTCTTGCAACTCATTCCCCTCGAGCTTCTCCATCACCCGCTCTTCCATATCAAGCACCTGAAAATGCGTCTGTTGATATTCGGACTGCTCTTGAACCAATTTTTCTAAACTTTCATTCATAGCGGACATCTCCCAATATAAACTCTCCATAGCTGTTTCGATGGAAGCCAATTTGTTTTCCATCCTTGACTGTATCCAGAAAATAAGGTGATCTCGATAGCCTTTCACGGAATAGCCAGCTACGTACGTCCTCGCCTCAGAATTTTTTTTTCCAGCCGCAATCGCGACTTCCCAGCGTTTGCGCCTCCCCTCCAAAACAGTTGTGCATTCCCCAACAGCGAACTCCTGCTGCGTTCGGTTTCGACTAGCAGCGTGTGTGGCTTCCACTGCACTCACGTGGCTCCAGCAAAAAGTTCAACCAGCTCCTGCGACGCTCGACTTCATTCGTGGCTCGAGTCCGACTCTTCAGCAGTACGCGTCTCCATGCTGAAACAGCGATCGACTCTTCCTCAACAGCCGCGGCACACTGGTTCAATCCGAGCCACAGTTCTCCACCAGCGTCCGAGCCTCCCAGCTGCGATCGCGGTTCTCCCTAGCGTCAGCTTCCGATTCTTATCCAGCAACGAACATAAAATAAATTCACGCGGCCCTCCCCTGCGGCGATCCTCTTCCAGCGAACACGATCTTCCCTCTCGCACGACACTCCCCAGTGGAGTCGCCAAATTGTTATGTAAAAATGAGAGAGGGAGAGAACGGGAAGTGAAACAGAAATATATTGTTGAATCCACAGAATATATGCAGCAAAAAATACAATTACAGTAGGGAGAGAGAGAGTTCAGGGAGGGGAAGAAAGGGGAGTGAGAGAGAGAGAACCCGTGGAAGACCACTTCCAGGAGCCAGGCAGAATCCTCCTAAGGATCGAGCCCCGCAGCAGCCAGCTGGAAATCCTCTCAAAATGAATCCCCCTTCCTAACACTGACCCTCTTTATTTAAAGGCCCACCCAGCCCCCTTTAACAAATTAACTGCTTCAGGTGGTCCCCCTCCCAGGCAAGAATATTCCCCTCTCCTCTAACGGCCCAACAGCCTCCAGCCAAGAACATTCCCCCCTCTCCTCTAACAACCCAACAGCCTCCAGCCAAGAACATTCCCCCCTCTCCTCTAACAGCCCAACAGCCTCCAGCCAAGAATATTCTCCCCTCTCCTCTAACAGCCCAAGTATGAGCAGCCCCCAATGAGTCCACAACAACCCCCTCCCAGCCCCTATTCCTAACAGGTTGGCTCCTGGAGTTATGGGGCTGACATAGAGGAGTCGTCTGGATGGTCCACATTTTTGGGTTACATTTTATGGCCTTATCGACCTTAATTTTGGGAGAGTACACACTCTTGCACTTGTTGGCTTTTGATTAGCGACATTGAAAGTTTTAAATGTTATGACATTCAGCATTGATGATTCTGGGATTGGTATTTAGGTTGTGCATTAGTTTATTTTTCATACAAATGTTGAGTATATCCAATATATAAATACCACATGCCAAAATTTTGATAGAATCTCGCCATTAGTGTTGAGAGAAAACCATTCGCCAACGGTATCATTTTATCCTTCGGCATTTCTTGTAAACCTTTAGTGTGGTGATCTTGTTCTTTCCATTGTAAGACTTTGAAATATATTAAGGAATATTTTCGGTGCCAGGCGCTCAGACGGCGCGAGATTCCGAGGTTCCGGTGGGCCCGGAATTAATATTATAAAAATATTAACTATATTAATTTCACGCATGCAATTTTTCAGAAATAATGGAATAACTCCTGAACGGAGTCTCGGATCGGAAATCCGAGACCGCAGTTGATTTCGTGACGCGGGGTTTATCCTAGGCGTGACCTGAGGTTGGTCGGTGTCAAACGTCCAGTTGAGGCAGACGTTGGCGGGTGCGTTTAATTAAAATAAAGAAATAATTTTTTTATTTGTTTTATTAAATGACCTAATTAAAATCCTCTATAAATACCCTCTTATGACGATTTGTCAAGAGTTGGCCGCATAACCCTTGCAAGATCTGAGAGGAGGTTCAGGGCATTCCTCGTTGGCGGATCGGAATCGGACGACGATCGGATCGAGCATAGATATGTCTGCTTTTGATCTGCATTTGTCCGCCCATCGCATGAGCTCATTAAAAAAATTGTTTATATCAGCTATTCATGATATGTCATGCTTCTCACCCTGTGTTTGACCCACGGCATTTGGCCCACGGCGTTTGAACATTTGTTCTTGGGCAGGTTCGAGCGCAATCGAACCCTCGGATTCGTTGCAGTAGCACGAACGACACGCAGATCGACGGTTTGCGAATGGATCAAGGAACGACGCGGGATGCGGGTGATACTCCATGGATCATGGATTCAGAGGGGCGACAAGATCGAGCGGGAGGCGCACAGGCGGCGTTGCCGGCTTCGTATGGATCACCAGGTTCCAATTTCCGGCCACCGGAGTGCCGAAAACAACAGTCAGAGGCGGTTCCCTCCGATTTCAGGTGGCCTTTGGGCGCAATTCGAGGCGGCGATGATGGATCGAGAAGCTGCGTAGAAGATATGAACTTTTTACAGAAAACGCAACCACACGCCATGTAATGCAGAAGAACACACGGCGTGTTCTTCAGATTCCGCAGCAGCTAGGGTTTCAACCGATGTTAAGGATCATGCGTCGTGAGGCTGGACCCACACGTCGTGTGACCCTCCCCGGATGGCCAAGTCGTGTGCCAGTCGCCACACGCCCAAGACCTGGGCACGGCCAAATGAACACGGGCATGGCAAGGAGCACATGGGTAGGCCCCGGGTGTCTGAGACACACCGTGCCAAGGGCGCACGGGTTCCCCATGCTATTAGAGAAATGTTGGGGTCAGTACTCCCCTATCACACCAGAGCACAGGTTCCCCGTGCTATTAGAGAGATGTAGGGGTTAGTACTCTATCATACAGGGCGCACGGGTTCCCTGTATTCTTTATACAGGTAGGGTCAGTACTTCCCTTACTACTACAGGGCACGGGTTCTCTACTTACGGAGCATGACTCCCCCGTCTTCGAGCTCCAACGGGGTGCGAGTCCCCCACGGGAGTTGTGACTCCCTCGGTTGTGGAGCGCAGTTGCGAAGAGCAGGCCCCTCCACACAGACTTAGGTGAGGTTGTGTTTGATGTTGGGCACTTGTGTTGGACTTTTGGAGTTGCAGGCTTACTCTTCGGCCTTGGCTAGGGTGTGAGATGAAGATCTCCTTATGCTCTTGTCTGAGTTTCTTTATGAGCATATATATATGTGTATCTGTTGGGCTTCGTTTCCCTCTTGCTTTGGGTTAAGCTAACTATTCTTGTATCTCTTTATCGCTCATATTCGGTTTTGGGGCGTCCTACTGGGTATGTATATACTCACCATGGGCTTGGCCCGCACGTGTCGTGTCTTATGCATATGCAGACAACGGACAAGTCGATGGTGATTACAGTGGAGAGCAGTGATACCTGGGTGTATTGACCGCGTACGGTGGTCGGGCTTAGAGATCAGGAGTCGGGCTCTCTTATAGCTTTCTTCATTTTCAGTTGTCAGGTTGGGACTTCATTTTTGGGTAGACGTGTATTTTTCCCCTTTACACTTTGATTGTATTCTATTGTACTCTGATGTATTCCCTAGAGTTTATTGCATGTATGGTTTGTCTCTAGATATTACAATCTTTACTTTATATTCCCATGCACTACTGCATGGAGATGGTTGGGTGCGTGTGTGCAGGTTTATTAGGCGAAGGCCTCCCATTGTAGTTATGTCTTCTCAACGCTTGTCACCAGCCCCTGACCAATTGGAGGCGGGCTTTGGGTTGTGACGGCTCGGTCTTCCGCAGGCCAGGCGGGCCCTAGTGGGTCGGGTCGTTACCAAGTGGTATCAGAGATGGTTCGTCCTCGAAACAGTGTTTGGAGTTGTCCCCTTATGAGGATTGGATAGGAACTTAGGGCAATAGTGTCGGAGTGTCTCAAGTGCGGCTTTCAGGACAGGGAACTCAGTGTTGGTGCGGGAGCCGACGTATCCATACACTAGGACTCTGACTATCTGTTTGTCGACTTAGCATACAGAGACATTGGTTGCAGTGAACAATGGTACATGCATCATATAGGATTGAGTCCTTTGATTGTCTCTTCTTGAGTCAGCTCCCCATATATATACGCTTATGTGATTGTGGTACGCATCTTGATTAATTTCAGGATGTCTGTAGTTAGTGTTGACAGTTCGGGAAAGAGAATGTGTGCAGGCTTAACGCACTCCATGAGATCCAACGCCAGAGACCGCTGAGGTTCCGCGGCAAGCCAGATCACCAGACAGTGGAGAATTGGCTTGAGCCAGTGGTTCGAGTCTTCAGACTGGTTCATACCCTGACAGATTATGCGATGGGAGCCAATCTTTTCCATGGAGCAGCTAAGCGCTGGTGGAGTTTGGTTATGCAGACCCATGACGAAACAACGCTCTCATGGTCCAACTTCCAGCATTAGTTTCGTGAAGAGTATTACCCTTCGTGTTTGCTCTCAGTTCAGATCCAGGAGCTTCTTGGGGTGCAACAGGGTGATATGTCAGTGGCTAAGTACGTTGTGAGGTTCTGACCTTACGCGATACTCCCTCAACATGGTATGAGACGGCTTCTTCCAGGCTAGGAAGTTCGAGCAGGGTCTCCGCACAGACATTTAAGCCAGTGTGGTTTCCTTATGCCTACCCACTTATGATGATGTGCTAGAGCGGACTCTGATGACTGAGAGTTTCCTAGCAGAGGGGCATCGGACGGTTGGAGTCGGCAATGGGCATCATGTGTCTGAGTTGTTTGCAGCAGGAAGCAAACGTCAGACGTCGAGATCTCAGCAAAGGAGACATTCTCATTCTTGGATTGGGACGCATGGGACTATGGCTCAAGGATCGCGCAGAGGATTGAGTAAGACCGGAGAGGAGCGATGTTATGCTTGCGGCGGGAGTGGTCACTTGGCACGTGATTGCCCAACCCGTCGCGCGAAACAGGACGGGCAGACAGTGGATGGATCTAAACGCCAGAGGCAACACCACGATAATGGATCTCCCAGGCGTGGCCAGGGCGGGCCTCAAGAAGGCAGTACTAGCAAAGGAGCGGGAGCAGGAGCAGCTCTGGAGGGAGGAGCAGTTGGTGGAGGGTTGCGACCAAGCTGCACATGAGATGATACGAGATACAATCTGTGTTTATTCTACTCATTTCTCAGTACTAATAGACACATGTGCGAGTCATTCCGTCATCTCCTTATTCCTGGTGCGAGAGCTAGGAGCTTCCATTTGAAACTTTAGCCCAACAGCTACGGCTTGAGGTTCCTATAGGGAGCAATTCTTTGATATCGTTTGTCTGCCGACAATGCGAGATATCGCTTGGAGAGAGTCACGTGAGACCTCTTGGTCATCACGATGAAATCTTATGACATCATTTTGGGTATGGACTGGTTGTCCACAGTTTGAGCATGGATTGATTGTCATCGCGGGCGGGTCGGATGCCTTTGGACAGATGGGACGAGATTCCCCTTTGTGGACAAGAGAGATCTCATGGTTGAGCGAGTGGACCTTGCATGCAGGAGGTTGCAACCCATAACCCATCAGTTGGCAAGTTTAGCCCTTGGTGCAGCGGGCTCTTCAGGCATTTGAATTCCTTCGGTAGTGGATGACTTTATGAACGTCTCCCCGAGGATGTTTTGAGACTACCTCTGAGGCGGGAGATGGATTTCTACATTGACTTTGTGTAGCGACTCGACCCCAGTAGCCCGAAGCCGATTTCTTACTTTATTACATTGGCATAGGATACAAGAAATTGCATCTCGAATGACTGAATAGTTTAGTAGTCTTGATAAACTAGATATATACACGATTCTCAAATTACATTTGAAAACACAAATTACAACAATTTTTTTTAAATAACATTATTTCCTCTAACATATCATTGCATATCAATCATAGTACACTTCATAGATTCCTGAGAAAGGAAACAAAATAAGAGTGACGTCAAATGCTCAGTAAGAGTTAAGATATTTTACAAGATAGTTTAAAACTACAAGTAAAAACTCGTTTAATTCTAGCTTACTGATTCGCCTCATAAGACTACAAATGCATCGAGGGGCTATATAATTTTTTGCCCCACCCGCCACTGCAAATCCAAAGTATTCCTCATATATCGAATGATCAATTTAATTCATAAATCAGTGTCTTATCAACAAATATCTGTATTCAGTAAAGAATACAGATTTATCAATATTTCTTAGTTAATCAAATAACTTTCAAAGTAAACACCGTATGTAAAAACGGTATACGGTTTAGGAATTAATCATATTCATGATACAAAAAATATTCATATTTAAGAGAAACACTGTATGTAAAAATGATATACGGTTTACAAAATAATCATATCCATGATTTGAAGAATATAGATATTTAAGAGAAATGAATTGTATAATGAATATAAGAAAGTGAATGTTTCGAAAAAAAGTTAATGACTACAAAAAAATGAATGAAGAAAGTGAATGTCAATACGTTCTTTGGTCAAAATGATCATAAACCATCCAAAGAAAGAATAAGAATGATATCAATACAACATATCATCAATGGATCATAAGTACAATAAAGGGTTGATGTTGTTGATAAATAGAAATACCATAAAAATGTCATTAACAAAAATTTTGAAGAAAAAAATCTTTTTACTTTGAAAATCATTTTAAAACTAAAAGTTCGCAAAACATTTTGAAAATACATCTTTTTGAAAATAAACTTTGAAACTTATAAATGAAATTTTAAAAGATTGAGTGGTCATAACGGCGGGAAATTTTGTACTGAGTATGTTAAAACAAAGATTCCTTCTACATTTTAGGTAAAATCCAAATGGGTTCTATTTTGAAAATGGCATGAAGATTCCTTTCAAAAAAAATTGTAAAAATGTCAAAATGGATAAAAATGTCTTTAATAAATCATTCGGAAAAAGTTAAAAACATTTTTGAAAATATTTTTAGAAAACATGGTTTTGGAAGAAAACAGATTTTCAACCGAAGAGAAAAATGAAGTCAGGTTTTCTTAAAACATTTTCTCAATTATTTTAAGTATCAAAGAGTGGGAAAATGGTACTATTACATGAAAATATCATGAATAACCAGAGGAGAAGAAAATGAAATGGGTTTATTAGATGATGATCAAGTAATTTCCTTCAACTGAAATTCAAAAATAAACAATCTCGATTAGAATAAGATTGTGAAATAAACCCTTAATTATTAAGGAATCGTGATATTATATGTCAAAGGGGTAGTATGAACACCATATAAAAAAAAAAGGTGCATAACATTACAGTATATCTCAATGAAGAGAAATTGAGACAAAGTCCCTTGATTTTACTTCGACTCGCCACGAACGTTCTTTATCTTCCTGAATAATAAACTTATGTTGATTATTTACTTAAAAACATTTTTCAAGTTTATTATTTCTTTTATTCCACTTATTACAATATTATATATAATTACTTAATCAGTTAAGTTTACGTCGGGTGTTTCGGTGATATTTGACTTATGTGTCAAAAATGACTTCAGTAGGTTGACTATTAATCTAAGATATCATTATTTCAACATCTCCAGAATAATAATCATGACATAATTATCATATTTATACATCAATTATACTTTTAAGACCAATCATGAAAAATGGTTTTGAAAAATGAAGTATGTGACGATCATGGAAACGGTAGGTCATACGTACGCATGAGTAACGTTTCCATTTTTCAACGATCGTTATATAAAGAGGTAGGTAATATTTTATCTTTTCAGAATGATCATAATATCATAAATACCATATTATTTCTTTAAATATACTTTATATATATCATCCATGTGATGTAGTGATGAAAAGAATCACATCATTGGCGGTAGTCCACACGTATACAAACTACATTATTGTCTTTCAGTGAGTAAAAAGGGAAGAAAGAAAATGATATATTATCTTTTCATAATGATAAATATGTTATGAAAATCATAATTATGTCATGTATAACCCATATATTCATTAACTTTACCCTTATTACCTTTCATGTAAAGCGTTAGTGAAAAATGAATCAAATCGTTTAGCGATGCGGTAGTCCGCCGTACACATGAGGGACGTTATCGTACCCCCTACGGAATGAAAATCAAAAAGGTATATATGATATAATGACTCCAGAGATATAATTATGTTATAAATATCATATATATATTTTAGATCCATCGTCATACCCAACCGTGAGAGGTGTTGATAGAAAACGTCACATTGGTTCGTGAGGCGGTAGCACGCCGTACACACGAGTGACATTATTGTTTCCCATTTGAGGAAAGAGGATATGGATATAGGTCACGCCCTTAACATAATAACATCTAATTATATGAGAGATACTTGTGTTATTATATAAGCATAAATGAAGAAGATTTGAAAAAAGTGGAAGAAATAAAACAAAAACACATAGTTAGAAATTTTACTTATTCTCGGACCACCTCTTTGGAATTATACCTAAAGTATTTCTAGAATGGCTTTCTAGTCAAACCAAGGCTTCTACGATGAGGGGATGGAAGTTGGGAAGTGATTTAACCAGGGCTTGGCCAAACAAAAAGGGTTTAAAGGTGTGAAAAAATAGAGGGGTGGCTTTTTATAAGTGAGGTGAGTGACACACTTGTAATTTTTTAAAAGAAAAAGGTGTACCCATGTTTTTCACATGTCACAAGGGTCTAAAATGAAGTATTCTCGAGTCTTAAACACGATAAGGTCGAAATATTGTCAATCAATAGATTTTAAAAAAAAAATGTTTCATTTTAGCCCTTATCTTTTTAGTTTAACCCCTCAGTAAACTCATATTTACCTTAACCGTGATAATTAATTTTTATTGTTTTCACTATTTATTATGATCAAAAATTAAATTGACCTTATTAGACTATAAATTATGTTGATTCCAAATAAGAAATTCATTTTATCAAATTCACTTCACAGAAGTGGAAAAATTAAAATTTAAAACAAAACCCGCAAATGCGGCGAAAAAACAGGTTTTCAAAAAGAAAATTATCATAAGAATATAAGATTTTAATATCAAAATTCAATATTAAATGGATTCTAATGACCTAAATTAGTTAAATTGTAATATAATTGAGCTAATGTTACTTTGAAACCAATTTAAAATATAATTTAACCATATAAATTATTTAAACGAAAATGCAAGTTTCAATAAAAATCAGTATTTTCACTATTCATCGAAAAAGAAACTTTTCATAAAAATCCCAAAAATTCACGCTAATCTAATTTTGATAGATGATTTCAAAAAATGTTCATTTTATCAAATAAATTTTATAAAAGTGATAAAAATTAATTTTAAATTATGTGCGCAAAGCGCGACTAAACCGTCTTTTAGAAAAAATACTGTTTTTCAGAAAACATTTCTTTTTATTTTAAATAATTCTTATTTTATTTCTAACCAATAGATAACCGATGAATTTGTTTTTACATGTGTAAATCATATACTTTTCATAACTTAGTACTATTCATACCCGCCAATTTAACGGCTAGGTTATAACGGTATACTATATTACGGTTCATTTAGACTCGAGGTTGCGTGCTCTGCAGGCTATCGAAGAATTAAATTTAAAGAAATATAGTATGTGGGTTGTTTAAGCTCGGTGTTGTGTGTGGCATACACTATCGAATACAATATTCTTTTAGAATTTCAAGGTGTTACACTTGCACCCCGGGACCGTACCGATAACTTTTGCAGCATATCAGATGGCCCCTACCGAGCTCCGGGAGCTAAGGGTGCAATTAGAGGGCCTTCGAGGAAAGGGTTTTATCAGACCCAATGTGTCCCCCTGGGCAGCTCCGGTTTTGTTCGTGAAAAAAGCGGAAGGAAGCTTGCGGCTTTGTGTTGATTATCGTCACCTGAATCAGACAACGATAAAGAACAAGTACCCCTTGTCGAGGATTAACGACCGCTTTGATCAATTGCAAGGCGCAAGTTGGTTCTCAAAGATCGATCTCAGGCCCGGCTTGTCACAACCCGACCCATCTAGGTCCGACCCGTGACTACCCCAAGCCCGCCTCCAATAGGCCAGGAGGTGGCGACCAGTGCCGAGTAGGCATATCCCACAAATGGGAGGTTTTAGCCTAAAGTACTTTTAGGCACACACACATCTTCAAGCTCACACAATACTGAAATGTAAAACAACTGAAACAATGCATGCATATATCTAAGATCCCATATTAAAGTACAACAATACTGAAAGCGGAAAAAGGGGTCAAATACAAGCCCTACCAAAAACTGTAGAGTCCAACATGCTCCAAAGGTGAGGACTAAAGTCAAATGCAAGCTCCGATAAACACTTCGGTCTGACAAGCTTCAGCTACGTTCCACCCGCTCTCTGTCCTCTCAGGACACCGTCAAATGGGTCGTCGACTGAATAAGACACGACACGAACAGGCAAATCTCATGCAAGGGTGAGTATAACAATACCCAGTAAAACACCCCGAAAACACTAAACACGAAGCACCAAGTATAGACATCTCAATACAATATATAACAATTAATTTATAACAGAAACACCCAGATATACTCAGGAAAGACACCACGCCACCTGGCGGTCATAACCAACTGTCAGCCACATGATTTTACTCAGAGCAACGCTCGTTCCCGGAGAATCCACTGCACAAGTCATGCTATCATCGGAGACACTCGACGAAGAGGTCTAGGTCATTGGGCCCTGCCCAAGAAAGTCACTGGTCTAAGAAGACTTTGATACACACGCCCAGAACCGTTGGGGGACACCGCGAACCCAATATGGATCAACCCGCTACGTAGGGGGAGTCAACGATACCACCAACCCTACCGATACGGCCTGCTAGATGGAGGATCAACACCCTGCTCAGGGAGGTCACGCTGATTCCACAAACCCCACCTAGGGAACAAAGACGATAGAGGATCGCACTCCAGTCTCACGGAGGGACACCACAATTCTATCTGAGACTCGACCTCTAGAAGGGATCGCAATCCTGTGATGTGGATGTAATGTCACATTGTACCCTCAAAGGAATGGACCAAGGGAACATGTTCAACCTAAACTGGTCCAAACTAAGGAAACGAAGAGCTACAAACACTCTTGAGGGGGGTACACGACGTGTCCAGCTATCCCCAAATATGCTTGTGTGGCAAAGCCTCGCACGACATTTAAGTCTCCACATACACAGCGTGTAGTGACACACGACATCCTGCCTGTGTCGCCTGGCTGTGTCCATGTACGATGGTTGTGTCCGTGTACCGGCACGCATACACCTGGTCGTGTCCTTGTCCAAGTACATGCCGTAAAACTGGTCGTGTACTTTTGCCCATGTCCGTGTACTTCCTGAGGTACACGTCGAGCCAACCGGGAAGGGTCACACGTCGTGTGACATGGGTCACACGCCGTGTGATACTTCTCTTCATCCTAAAACCCTAGCCATCGCTGAACGGGCCCCACACAGTATGTAATTCCAATTTACACGTCGTGTTGATTGGGATTTCCCATAAATTCGCACCTGGAACACGCGTCGCCCAGATTTGTCGCCTCTGCCATCAATCTGGCAACTAAACGGATCAAGAAACCATCAACTGTCATCTGCGTCACCATACGCGGCTCGTGGAAGCGGAGAACTCTCGAAATAGTTTCGTTCTTCCCCGATATACACACAGTCGTCATCGATTCTCGAACCGCAACCGCCATTGCGTTCCGTACCTGCGATTTCGATCCGTTGCGTCAAAGAACAGTCGCGCAGCGATCGAAAATCAGGTATTGGTCGAACTGTCGGCCAAAAGAAATACCAACGATGATCGAGCGAAGAAATAAGGGAGTTCGCGAGAAATCCATAAGTCATAAAACGTGAGGAACAAACCTTGGTCGTTGTCCATCTGGCCTCAATTCGTTGTCGTAAAAGAAGACGAACGAAGAAGAATAAATCACAACGAACGATTATAAAATTCCATCAATTTAACTCTACCGACGATGAGCATATCAATTTTGTTCGTGGAATTGATCCGCATTCGTCCGGGATTAAGAAACAGGATGAAATCACAAAACAAAACATCTTACCTAGAGTTTGGATCGATCGTTGACAAAAAACGGTTATACATTGTCGTCGTTGACGAGATCCACGAACTCCGTTGGCGCAACGATCCACGATCCGATCCCGATCCGTCGTCGTTCGCTAGGAACACTCAACGGTCGTCTGAATCTCCAAGGTTTGAGCGGCCAACCCTGAGAAAATCATATAACTGTATATTTAAAGGAGAAAACAATCGTTGTGTCAAAATAAACAAAACAAATAAATTTATTAATTTATTTTATTTATTTACGCTTGCGACAACTTTTTCACAAACTGCCTGCGCCGACAAAGACTATGTCGCACTTACGATAAAACCCGCATTCTGAACTCAATTGTGCCCTCAGATTTCTTATTCGGGCCCCCGTTCGGGAGTGGTTTCACTTTTCTAGGAAAACTTTGCGCGCGTGTTATTTAATATGTTTAATATATTTCAAACATTTATTTCGGGCACACTAAGCCTCGGAATCGCACGACGTCTCAACGCATAATCTTGAAAATAATCTGTATAATATCCAAAAATAATAAACAGAAAATCCAAGTCATTATATTCTCCCCACCTTAGAGTTTTTCGTCCTGAAAAGAGAAAACCTATTCAAAAAGATGAGGATATTGAGCTCGCATCTGAGTCTTCCGCTCCCAGGTGATCTCCTGAAGATTCTCGTGTTGCCACCGAACACGCACAAGGGGAATCGATCGCCCACGAAGAATCCTCTCATGTCGATCATCGATCTCCACCGGATACTCTACAAAGGTAACTTCATTCTCAATGTCAAACTCGCCCCAGTCGATAACGTACGACGGGTCGTGCACGTAACTCCTCAGCTGCGACATGTGGAAGACGTCGTGTACCCGGTCCAACTGTGGCGATAAAGCTAAGTGATACGCCACCTCGCCAACTCTACACAGTACCTGGAAGGGACCAATGAATCTCGGAGATAACTTGCGGTCGCGGCCAAATCTCCTTAATCCACGTCGAGGTGGACTCTCGGGAACACATGGTCTCCCTACTCAAACTTTAAAGGTCTTCGTCGTCGGTCCGCACAAAACTTCTAACGGCTCTATGCAGTTCTCATCCGCTCCTAGATGATCTGCACCTTCTTTGTAGTAGCTCGCACAAACTCCGGGCTCATGAATGTCGACTCGCCTGGATCAGTCCAACAAAGTGGTGGCATGGAGGATCGCCCGTACAAAGTCTCGAATGGTGTCATACCAAGGGGGGAATGTTAGTTGTTGTACGCAAACTCCACCAAGGGTAGATGATCCTCCCAACTACAGCCAAAGTCCAACACGCAAGCCCGCAGCATGTCCTCAAAGACCTGAATGGTCTGCTCTGTCTGGTCATCAATCTGAAGGTGAAACGTCGGCTCAAGTGTAACAAAGTCCCAAAGATCTCCTGTAATCCTCTTCATAACCAAGATGTCAAGCTAGCATCATGGTCAGAGACGATCGTCAAGAGAACTCCATGGAGTCGGACTATCTCCTGCACGTAAAGGCGTCTCCAACTCTCTACTGAACTCTACTCTCGAATTGCTAGGAAGTGGGCCGACTTGGTGAGTCGATCTACGATTACCCAAATGGCATCTTGTCCCCTAGACGTACGTGGTGAGCTCGACACGAAGTCCATGAAAATCTCATCCCACTTCCATTCTAGCACCTCAAAGGGTTGAGTTAAACCCGCTGAAACCTGATGCTTTGTCTTCACCTGCTGACATGTGAGGCATCGAGAAACAAACTGTATAACTCCCTTCTTCATACCCGGCCACCAAAACTGATATCGGAGGCCCTAGTACATCTTTGTTCCACCTGAATGTACCGCCAAAGGGGATGTATGAAACTCCTGCAACACCTCCTCCCGCAACGTCCAGGGTACCATCGTCCGTCCTCCAAAAAGGATAGTGTGTTCCCACCTTCAGAATATCCATCGGGAGCATGTCCGGTAAATATCTATGTACGTAAAGTCTCACAGTCGATATCTCCACGCTGCACATCCCTGACACGCTTTAAAAGCGGTGGGGTAACAACCATCGACTGAAGATATGAAGCATCATCCTTGTCCACAAAGGACAACTGCAATGAGGCTAACTGCTCTGACGCCACAGCCAACAACTGAGAACAAGAGCATCTGCCACAACGTTCCCCTTCCCAGGAGGATAGACAATCTCAAAGTCATAGTCCAGGAAGAACTCTAGTCATCGCCTCTGTCTCAAGTTAAGATCCTTCTGCGAGAAGATATATTTGAGACTTTTGTGGTCAGAGTAAACGATAAACCGCTCGCATGTCGGGTAGTGTCGCCACATCTTTAGTGCGAATACTACTGCTGTTAACTCAAGATCGTGGGTCACGTAGTTCTACTCTTGTGGTCTCAACTGACGTGAACCATAGGCAATAATTGTCTGCCTCTGCATCATAACACAACCAAGTTTGGTCCCTAATGCATCGCAGAACACTGTATACTCAACACCCTCCTCTGGCAATCTCAAGATGGGAGTGCTCGTCAACCTTTGCCTTAACTCCTGAAAGGACTGCTGGAATCTTCTCGTCCACACGAAAGGGTGCCCCTTTCGAGACAATGTTGTCAAGGGTGTTGTCACTCTGGAGAAATTGACACAAACCCCCGATAGTACTCTGTCAACCCAAGGAAACTTCGTACCTCGATAACACTCTTGGATAGCTCTCAAGCAAGCACTACCTCAACCATCGTCGGGTACACTGCTACTTTAGCCTCTGAGATGATGTGTGCCAGAAAGTGGACCTCTCGAATCCAAACCTGACACTTCGAGAGTTTCCCGTAAAGCTGGTGCTTTCGGAGTGTATCCAAAACCATCATCAAGTGTCTCACATGCTCCTCCTCGGACACCGAATACACTACGATGTCATCGATAAAGACCATTACGAACCAATCAAAGAAAGGCTGAAAGATCCGATTCATGAGTCCCATTAATACTGTTGGGGCGTTCATCACGCCGAACAGCATCACCAAGTACTCATAGTGACTGTAGCAGCATCTAAATGTCATCTTCGGTATATCCTCGTTCCGTACTCGCAGCTGGTGATAGCCTGATCTGAGGTCAATCTTCGAGAACCATGACGCCCCTATCAACTAATCAAAGAGGTCGGCGATCCTCGGTAGTGGATAATTATTCTTCATGATCACCTGATTCAAGCGCCGGTAATCCACACATAACTTCAAGCTCCCATCTGCCTTTTTAACGAACATTGGGGCTGCCTAGTGGGAAACACTGGGTCTCACAAAGCCTTTCTCCTGCAAGTCCATCAACTGCACCCTCAGCTCTCGAAACTCTGCAGAAGCCATCCGATATGCTGATGCAGATAATGGTGTTGTCCCGAGATGCAAGTCGATACAGAAGTCAAGCTTTTGGCAAGGAGGTAAACCCAGTACGTCCTCAGGAAAGTGGTCCCCATACTCTGCCACCACTGTAGGAAACTGATAGCCCAAAGCATCCACTGCTCCAAGAGTCATGCTAGCCCACTGATGAGTAATGTTGCACTCTCCTATGTTTGAGCTCATCCTGCTCTGCCAAGGTTTCTTTTTCACCCACAAAGGAAAACCTTGTCCCGTCACTTCAGACACACCACATTCTCCGCCTAAAACAGTGAATTTGTGCATGAACTGCGGATAGCCAGTTCATACCTAAGTTGACATCGCAAGGCCCCATTGCTGCTACAAAGAGATCTCAAACGAAACTCTCGCCTACAAGCGTCATATCGCACTGTCAGCAAAAGTATGTAATCGCTGAGTCACCGCCTGTCGGAGCCTCCAACCGCACGTGTCGTATTTTATGCAGACGACAGACAGGTCGGCGGTGATTACGGTGGAACATAATGATATCTGGGTGCATTGACCGTGTACGGTGGTCGAGCTTGGAGATCAGGAGTGGGGCTCTCTCAGCTTTCTTCATTTCAAGTTGTGGTTAGGTTGGGACATCATTTCTGGGTGGGCGTGTATTTTGCCCCTTTACACTTTGGTTGTATTCTGTTGTACTTTGATGTATTCCCTAGAGTTTATCGATTGCATGGTTTAAATAAATACACCTTACACTTTGGTACAATTCCTACCTCAAAAAGAGGTTGAGCCCTTTATTTATAGATACAGGGAAAATAAATACAAGTAGGAGGAAGTCGATGTGGGACTCGAAAATACACTTAACCCGAAAATACACTTAACCCGAAAATACACTTAACCCGAAAATACACTTAACCGAGTCAACAAATTCCTTTGGATTCAATTGTGGGTGCGACCTGGCTTATGGCTACCCGTTGGGTGAGCAAACCTTTGAATAATAAGAACTTGGCTAATGGTTTAAAGTGTGTTTAGCATGACATGAGACCTTAGGTGATTGCTTGATATAGAATCCCTAGGTAATGGCTTATTGCTTGTTGATATGATTGTTAATCATTTGAGATATAAATGGGTGTAATTGAAATACAAATAATAATTTGCATAATTAACCATCGAGGCTTATGATGTGATATTGTGATATCCTTGTTGTTATGACTTGTTGAGTTCATGTTGAAATGCTTATATATAGGGCTTTGCCCGAAGGTTGAAATGCTTATATAGCGAGCGTGGCTCAATGTTACATGCTGAAATGTTTATTTAGTGGGCTATGCCCAGGGATGCATGTTGAAATTCTTATATAGCGGGCTCTACCCAGTGTTACATGTTGAAATGCTTATATATAAGGCTATGCCCGGAGGCTGAAATGCTTATACAGAGGGCTCTGCCCAATTGTTTGATTATGCCATGGTATATGGATATGGTTGGCATGGTTATGCCACATACTCAGAGACATTTTGGCATAGTGTCGAAGCAGGTCGATTTATGTGTTATATTAATTGATTAATTAATATACCTGTCTATCGCTTTATTGCATACACTTGTTATCAGACTGGTTACTGAATCATACTCGCACCCTATTCGGGTCATCGTTTCGTACCCGAGCAGATTACATGGATGCAGGTTTGGACAAGGGCAAGGGACCTTATTGCTGAAAGTTGCTTGTTGGATGGGTTAGAGTTTGGAGATGGGTCCAACATGGGGTTCGGGACTGGGGTCTTCTGGGATTATTTAGTGTCAGCTGATTCTTTTATTGTATTGTTTCCAATTTGACATTCAGATGCATCTCAGCTTGTCATTACATGATCGGGCATTATTGGTTTATTGGTTTCTCCTTTTTTTCCTAGTTGTGTTATATTATGTTTCTACAGTTTTTCCGTTACTCTGATATTTATTATCATGGATTATTCTGCTGTATTGGGGGGTATATTCTCCCCACTATACTTATCATACCCCCGCTGCTAGTCGGCAACCTCTGACGTACGAGGAGACATGCTTGAGGTCCCATAGCCAACCCGTTTTGGTCATGTGAGAGTGCCGGATCGGGGGACGTTACACGATCCTTGTTCCTCCACCTTAATCTACGTGCTCTCAATGAAATCACCAATTGATAGGAAACGTGGCTGCCAGAAAAGGAAGAGAGAGAATTCTATTGATAAGCTGAAAGCCAGCAGCAGCAAACTACACAGCTAGAAGAATTGAGAAGAAGAGGGGGGGGAGGAAGAATTAACCGAAGGAGAAGAACTCCCCAAGGAATTCGCTCCCCTTAGGCCAAGGCCGAGGCCTCCCAGACAGCAGCAGCGGAATGCCCATAATAATATTTGTGTCTTCCCCAACAAGTCATCCCCTTATTTAATACCCCTGTCAGCCCTTAACAACCCTTATTAAACACCCACCACCTATCAATGACAGCCCTGACAGCCCATACTTACAAGGCCCCTTCCTATCACTCTAAATTCAATCTTTAGTTTTTGAAGAGAAAATCAAACCTGAATGCTCAAATACCAACACTATGTTTGGTGAGATTTTAGTAAAAGAAAAGAAATGATTTGATGATTTATAAGAGAAAAGAAATGATTATGATTTATCCCCTTGTGTTTGGATTAATAATTTAGTAAAAGAAAATAAATAATTTGAAATCCTATTCATCTTGTTTGGTGAAAATTTTTAAAAGAAAAAAAATCTTTTGTGATTAAAAGATGTAGCGGGAGAAAAATTCATTTCTCTCTATTTCTTCCCCTATCGTACAACGGTTCAAGGAGGGGGATACAAAGAAATAAAGAAATTTACTACGCCTATAAGTATTCAGGGAGACTCGAACCTGAGACCTCCCACGAGACCCTGCAAAGACGTAACCACTGGGCTACGCCCCTAGGGGCATTCCTTCCCCTATCATTTTTCTCCACATAATTTTAGATTAGCAAACTTGAGAAATCCATTTCTCTCTTTATCATTTCTCCCCCTCCCCATATCCAACATTCCAAACGAAGTGTACTTGTCAAGTCCTAGACAATGAAACAAACACACAGACGCCAATAGAATAGAAATTGAACATAGAAGATTTGTGCGATTCGATTGATTTAATCTACATCCACAAACAGGGGGGATAATATTTCACTATAAACGGCATCAATTACAATTAATGGAAGAATCTAACCATTACAGATATAATTTCAGTTTTGGACAGCAAAATAAAAATGATAAATGGATTAGATCCAGTACACATTTAAAAAATCAAGTCAAAAAATAACAAGAATAATTGTGTGGAGTGAGATATCACTCACCACGCATCAAGGGCTAGTCACTTAAATGGACTGGTGAACCTTATAAAGGTCTCGTATCATCCATTGATGTTCTTGTTTTCATTCGGAATTTGATAAATTCAAGAAGGGCGGGAGCAGGGATTAAATAACCTTAATCAACGACAATGATAATGATTTAAAATCAATAAAACTATTTTAAAGCCGCCAAAAATGATTGATTCCCCCCAGCCCCCCCCCCCCCCCCCCCGAGCCCCATCAATGATCTCTGGTTTTCAAGATTCTTCAATTGTAAAGTGAATTATGTGAAACTACCATGCAGTTGTTCAATTGTTCAATAAAGCCAGCTAGGGTATTGAGGCTCGACCAGTTGATTGAAATGCCCAATTGGAACCTTTCCTTAAATTGTGTCATGTTTTTAAATATTTGTTACCAATGTGAGGCTAGTGAGAGGCACAATCGCATGTATCTATAAATTGGAATGTGAATGTCGTTACACCAATCAAATATATATTAGATTGTACCAACAAAAAAATAATAATGTATCATGGTGTATGAGCAACTATTGAGAACAAGATGGTTGAATTGGGCAAAAAATGGAAGGATATTGTAACATGAGCTTTAAGTGTAAATAATGAAACATGTATAGATATAATATCTTTGAAGTTCATGGTTGATTGAAGAATATATCTGCAACAAACACACAAAGTCCTCCAAAAAGTACCATGAGCAGCAATGCGTCGCAGCAGGCATTGCATGGGAGGCAAGGACTTGAGGTGTAAGAAAGGTGTATCCAGTAATCTGAAGAAGGCTCTGCAAAGAAGATGTATCTGCAAAAATGAAGTCACTGCACGAGACATCCACGAAAAACTAACAATATTAGGTGTACAAAACGGCTAAAGAATCACTACCATATGATTTGGTATGAGGGAAATGAAAAAGAGAAAATTCAATTGAAATCCTCTGTTAAATTGAGATGTATGGACGAAATAAGGCAGTTTGGTAATGAAAAATATTTCATTTTTACATTTTCCAAAATTATATTAAAAGTGATAGAAAATTTTTTGAACCCCACCAACAACTGCATCGCAAAAAAAAAAAAACAGGATTTACCTTGTTGATATGGATAACTAAGAATTGTTCTTTTCCTGGGATAAAAAACCCATTGGATGTCTCATGCTGCAAGGAAGCAAACCCAACAAACCAAATCATGACAAAGTCCAAGAGAAATGAAACAGAGCAAGCAGCAGGTAAGCATTAACCATACCAGATAGCTGATCTCTAATAGAGCACAAGGATTTCAGTACTGTGTCAAGAGTGTCTTTGGCCAGTAGGAACTGCACTTCTGATTCTCCAGAATTGGATGGTGTGTTCATTTGAAGCTGAAGAAGGAACCCAGGCATTAGAACTTCACCAACATGCACTGAGAATTTTTTTGTTTTGTGATATTCAGTTCAATATTTGTGTCCAAATATATAAGTACTGACCAGCATGCAAAAAGTTGCGTAGGATACAACTGATCCAGCATTATACTCGTCAGTGTATTTTCAATATGGGACAATAATACGCTCCTAGCAGAAAAACATCATATAGACTTTATCCTTGCCAGATGTAAAACGTCACTTTTTTAGCACAATATAAGATGGACTCTGAGACTGTCAAGTGCTCATCGCAAAACAAATTGAAAATGTAAAATGCAACCCAGCATGAAGCATTGTACTCTTAAGTATTTTTTCAACATGGAACTCAGACAATCACATACTTCCAAGTAAATTTCAGCCACCGGGTCCATTATTTCAGCATCTTGATTTACCATATTCCAAGTCATTGTCTTTAAGTGAGGCAACATGACCTGCCACGAATAGCAAATAGAAAATTTTCAAAACCTCATTACCCACAACGAAGAAAACTCCAGGCATTCTAGTAAAGAAACCCTTTTACCTCATCTTGAAGCACGTCATCTCGCCATTCTCTTTGAAATTTTTGCAGCAGCAGTGTCAATAATCTTTGCAACTCAGGCAGGACCTCATCAGGAAACAGCTTATGAATCTCATCCTTGCTTACGCACTCATAAACACATTGGCGTATCAGCATCCGAAGGCAAACTAAAAGCTGCAGAATAAAGGCCTCAATTTCCAGATGTAACAAGGATAATGCAATCCAACGTTGCCATGTGAAGGCGCCTTTCCAACAGCAGAAATACTTGTACATAATCATACAGGAGGAAATAAAATGAGGCACTAAAAATATACAAGAACAGCATCGCATGTTTTTTTTTTTTTTTAAATGCCTCCTCTTTGACAAGCACATGATTGCCAGCTGGTTTCAGTAGAACATCACATGAATATCAATTTTTATTTCAAAAGCGCATGGGCCTGTAATTAAAATTGTTTAGATGAAGAAAATGTATGCGAAAGGAGGAAAAGATATAACAGCTTCGAGTTCGAGAACACGCAAAAAAAAACACAAATTCCATCATTATCGGGAACCAGAGCGAATCAACTGGTCTGTCATGAATAACTAAATGACTCGCACTGGGAAGAAAATGAGTATAGGTTTATTAGTTTATTTACTGGATCGAGGTCTGGATCGTTCTCGAGTTGGAGCATGTCTCTGATAATTTCCCGGTCGGCGGCGTCGAGGCCGGTCTTGCGAGTCCTCCATAGGGCTTGCAGGATGTACTCAACGGAATCCTTGGAGATGGATCGCACCAGCAGAGGTAGGTGGGCCCACATGGTGCCATCCATGAACTTCGCGCATCGAACTCGTGAGCTCGTGCCCTCCAAAAATATAGCGAAAATGATAATAGATTGGAATATGTTAATAAACATTATTAATGAATGTAATAATTATGACAATAATAACTAATCTTTAATTTCTAATTAATTTACTTCTTAATGGTCAACCTTCTATATTTTCATTGTTGGATTAGATTTCATGTACTCGATAAATATAGTGATATATTAATAAAATTTGATGGACTTTTAACTCTACATTGTGTTCTCTACTTCTTGTATTTGTATTTTCATTTGTCGTTATCATTGTCATACGCATATTTAATGCTCGTTTTGTCAACGATGTGCTTCACCTACGATCGGCCTTATATTTCCAGTTTCGGAATTATTCGTGGTTTCAATCGGCGTTCAATCGATTTCACAACACGTTATCAGCACGATCGTCTTCTCCACATTGTGCATCGTGACGATGTTGCCTTCATCCTCATCATCGGCGTAAGATAAATCTCATAGGAAAAAGGTATGTCTCGTGTTTTTATAAACATTTTTCTTTTGACATACTCTTTCGCACGCGCATCGACTTCGCTCATTCAAAGAGCTACATCAAAAGGCGAGTCTTATTTTATATGCAAGATATTGTTACATTTATGTTTCCCCTCTCGATAAATCATAAAATAATATATGATTTTCTTAATCATTTCTTACGGGAAAAATAATGAACTCCTGCAGAGCAGTAATGACTCACAGTTGACAAATTTCCCTCCATTCCTTGAAGTGAATGTACTTGATTAATAACGGATGTGGTCGATGTCGTGACAAACATCATTCATCAAATAAAAGAATGAAACAACATCACCAAAAGTGGTCGAATGATGAACATCGTATACTTGTCGTACGTCAAGCTGAAATTTGATAATCAGTAATGAAAATCACGTACCTGTCGTACGTCAAGCCAAAGTTCGATAATCACGGCATGAACCATGAAATCTCATATCTTATTCCTTGTTCACCCTGAAGGTGTCAAGTTTGATTATGATATATAAAGGTTCATAACGGAGATGATATTTACTTTGAATATTTATAAACATTGTATTGTTTTATTTCTTTTCTCTTTCTTTTATTTCTTATAAAATGTTTTAGAGAAATTAAATGTTCTTGGTGAACAAGCGTAAATATATTTTATATATATTCATCCCCCGAAGTGGATGAAATTGATGAAATTGCTGAATTGAATATTCACGCTACTGTCTCGAAGACACTATAAACTCAAACAAATAATTTTATTATATTCCCTGGAGTGAATGAGAATATTTATTGAAAATGATTTATTTTATTCCCCAAAGTGAATGCAAATATACATGATTCTATTTTAAATCAAGTTCGAAGTGGATATGATGTTTTGTGAATGATCATTGTGTTATATTTGTTTATAACAAATAATAATAATATAACTATTAGAAGTGGTTTGATGATAGTAAATATTTACAGAACATAATGATTTTTATTAATATTTATAAAATAATGCATCCCTGAAGGATGATATGAAAATAATATCCTCTGACATTATATTGAAAAATATCTTCATTCATAACAACAATATCAAATGTAAAAATTATTATTTATCATGTTCATATGGATTATCAATATCATCTCATGTAATTCATTTATCCCCTGAAGTGGATGTTGCTATTCATATAGTTCATAAATGAAATGATTGAATTACATAGTTTTGTTAATCTGATATATATTATGAAAATAACTTTATCACCTGATGTGGTTAAAACAATGATCATCATAATTAATAAAATTTATATTTTATGCAAGATGATCATTGTTGATAAATAATAAATTATCATTCATGGATCGTGAAATCCGATGAATGAATGAATTCCTCGATGTGAATGTAGTATTAATTACTATATCTCATTCCTTGAAGCGAATGAAATTATTCATGAAAAAAATTGATATGATTTGTGATATCATGAATATTTGAGAGTTGATGAAGTTTGATCAAATGATTTGTCCTTCATTTGATAAAGTGAATGTTGTTTATAAATTATAATTTTGGATGACAATAGGGTGTGTGTTGTGAGTCCAGAAGATTCTTCCACACTGGTTCTCGCTACCACATTCACCAGCTTCAAAAGACGTGGGGGCTCCTATCCCATGTAAATGTATTGTAAAATAATATTTGGGCCCGAAGTTCCAAAATATTTGGGTCATAAGTTCTAAAATATGCAATAATGGTGATGAGCCTAACCCGTTATGATTATATTATAAATCCATCAACCATCATAAATGGAAATTATAACGACAAATATGAATTTTCACAAGGAAGATCCTGGAGATCTTATATGCGTCGATCTTGAAGAAAAATATTTATAAATATCATTTTTATTAAATGCTTCAAAATAACTCATATACGAGTTAGTATATGCTCATATAAGTACATTTATCGGTAAAGAAAATTAACTAACGACTCCAGAAGAGGGAATATATTCCTACCTGGTAGTACGAATTCTTAATGATTTGTTATATCTGAAGTCTTGATGAGATATATGAACAGTATTCTTGAAAATGAATATCATATGGAGACACTGGATAAAAGAGGTACCTCGATATGTAACAAGCATTCATAAAAGTGATTATAAAGAATTTGTTATGTACAATCGAATCAATAATGGTAAACCATAAGTTTACCGATCTTGGCACTTTAAATATATGACATGATGATTTAGGTCATCCGAGATCAATTATAATGGAATATATTGATTCATGTATACACGAGCACTAATTTGTTGATAATATAATAGACATCAATCAGGGGGAGAATGATGAATTTATTTAATGGATGCATGTCTACTAAATTATCAATGAATTCATTCTCATTAAGTTATTATGAATGCCCCTGTATAATAATTTACCCTGAGGTACCCATTTTTTAGGCAACTTATTTATATCATTAGCAGCTATTATGGAAATAAATTTTCCATATACTTATGAAGAAGTATATATGGGGGCGCCCACCCATCATGTGATCCATCTATATGAAAGATGCATCCACTATATGATCACATGTGTTTTTTTACTACTGGTGAGTATAAATTGCATGTTATGCATGCTGATTAAAAGAAATATTGAGTATCATATACTATATGGTCCTACATAACCATTGACAACATGCACACAACACTATAGATGTAAAGTGTTGAAAATCAATAGTCTGATTACACACACCCGAAGTGTGGTTGAACTGATTGAATAAAATCATTGTTCATCATGAGTAGAAAGTAATAAATATATTTTCCCTTTAAGAGGAAAATGAATATATCGACAACATTATATATTTTTAGATATTTTCCCTGAAGTGAAATTGGTACTAGAAAAAATTATGAGATCTCAATCAAATGTTGTTGATGATATATTTTCTTTGAATACTTTTAAGACTCATTGATAATGGATTTTGACAGATGTCGACATCATAATAATTGGCCAAAATTATTAAAGGAACTCATGAAATGTTCAGCATATAAAGTTATGGATCGATTATCCAAACTACCAAGACTATTGCATATTGATGATCTTATTATAAGAAATATTCTTCCTCGTATATTTGAACATTTATATGAATCCCAGAAGGGTTCGAAATGCCTGAAGCATATTTAAAATTATGAAAGTTTAACCCAATATGATAAATTATGGGGTAAACTGAATAAGATGTATTTCATGTATCCATATTAAGTTAAGGAAAAATATAAATTGAATTTATCATACCATAGTTTGTATGAATCATTATATTCATCATATTATTAAGATGTTTTGAAAAACATCTAAACTCTCGAAGAGTTTTATGAAATCAATGACTTGTTTGATCATGAAATTACATTGAATGTCCTTGTATTTTTGAATTAATCATCCTAAAGATGAAATATTAAATTTTTGGAATGGTTTTACCCTTAATGAATAATTAAATCTCTTGTTTCCAAGAGTGATATATTTCATACATAAGGGGTTTGAATAACCTTTTTGGTGTTTTGTTTAACAAAGTTTTGTATTTGTTGACAACTAATCTTTTTGTTGAAGAATGTTTTTGAGTTACAGAAAAGTTGAAGTTGCTGGTTGCTGAAGATTTCCTTAAAGAAGATTATGTTAAAGAATAAGAAGTCAGAAGTTAAGAAAGTATCTCAAACTTTCTTAACAAAATCAGATGATGTTTTACTGATCTTAAAGTTCTCACAAATCATGAAAAGCTTCATGATAAAAGCTGTTGAAGAAATGGTGAAGAGGATTGATGTTTTTAACCAAGAAAAATTCTGTGAAAATTCGGAGTCTACTTCACGAGCCAGAAATTCGTAGTCTACTTGCTGAGCCTGAAGTTCGGAGTCTACTTGCTAAACCTGAAGTTTGAAGTCTATATGTTGAGCCTGAAGTTCGAAGTCTACCTCCTGAGCCAGAGATTCGTAGTCTACTTGCTGAGCCTGAAGTTTGGAGTCTACTTGTTAAGCGTGAAATTCAGAGTCTACTTCCTGAGCCAGAAATTCGGAGTGTACTTCCTGAACCAGAAATTCGGAGTGTACTTCCTGAACCAGAAATTTGAAGTGTACTTCCTGAACCAGAAATTCAGAGTGTACTTCCTGAGCCAGAAATTCGGAGTGTACTTCCTGAACCAGAAATTCGGAGTGTACTTCCTGAACCAGAAATTCGGAGTGTACTTCCTGAACCAGAAATTCGGAGTGTACTTACTGAACCAGAAATTCGGAGTGTACTTTCTGAACCAGAAATTCGGAGTGTACTTCCTGAACCAGAAATTCAGAGTGTACTTCCTGAACCCGAAATTCAGAGTGTACTTCCTGAACCATAAATTCGGAGTGTACTTCCTGAACCAGAAATTCGGAGTGTACTTCCTGAGCCAGAAATTCAGAATGACAATCCTGGGCCAAAAATTCGGAATGACAAACCCGAGCCAGAAATTTGGAATGACAATGCTGAGCCAGAAATTTAGAATGACAATCCTGAGCCAAAAATTCGGAATGACAATCCTGAGCCAGAAATTCAGAATGACAATCCTGAGCCAGAAATTCGAAATGAAAATCCTGAGCCAGAAATTCAGAATGACAATCCTGAGCAACATGTTGAGAAATTCGGAATGACAATCTTGAGCAACATGCTGAGAAATTCAGAATGACAATTCTGAGTTCAAGAAAACCAGAATTTCAACTTTGCTTAAATCTCGGAGAAATTTAAGGAGATTTGAAGAAGTCAAATATTGAAGATTAAATGCGAGAGATTTGCAGAGTTTTCTTTTGAAATTTGAAGAAGCGGGGAAGTTTTTCAAGATTTCCGCCTTTGTTTTCTGAGTTGCCTATAAATATGTGCTCTGATCATTCGCTCATTTGAAACTTTTTACACACGCAGAAAAGGCGGAGCACTGGAGAATTCTTTGGGAAAAGTTCCTACCATCTTGAAGAAGTTTCCTTGAGTGTTTGAGAAGAAGAGAATCCAGATTGAAAATTCAGAGTGAGCATTGGTGCGGAACCATCATTATCTTGCTGAGAAGATCGGTTTCAGAAAATCATATTTAAGAAATCGGATTGAAGATTCGGAGTGAGCATTTGTGGAGCAGCTTATCAAAGTTCTTATTCTTGTGTTTGTCTCATTTGTTCTTTAAGGAAACATTGTAAAATGACGGGAGTCAGTATAATCTTTCCTATCGGGAGATAGAAGGTGTCCAATGGGAGTTGGCACAAGTTGTATTCACTTCTTCATTATAGCGGATTTCCATAGACCCACGGGAGTGGCTATGGCAAGGATGTAGGTTCTCTTATTGAGACCGAACCTTGTAAATCTTGTGTGACTTTCTTGGTTTTCCTTTCTTGCATGCTTGAGTATCTTGCTAAAGGTTGATAATGAAATTAATCTTAATATGTTGCAAGGGTTAAGTTTGTTAAAGTCTTGAAACTTATAAAAGTTAAACAACTGATTCAACCCCCCCCCCTTCTCAGTTGTCATTCGATCCTTGGAACTTCATGTGGTATCAAAGGGAGGTTCCCTTGTTCAATCCTTATCATGGAGAATATCAATTCTATCAACAATAGAGGAATTCCTACATTCTATGGCAAGAATTATTATGGATAGAAAAATAGGATGATCCCTTATCTCCTATCTCTTGGCCTTGAAGTCGTTGATGCTGTTACTATTGACTTTCCACCTATTGAGAAAAATGCTCCTATGACATTTGAGGATAAGAGAAACATAGAAGTTAATGGAAAGGCTAGAAATTCTATTCTCATGTCCTTATCAGAAAATGTTTATCAGAAGGTGATGAGTCTCACAACATCAAAAAGCATGTGGGACAAGCTGGAAAGTGTTTTTGAAGGAAACAAAAAAGTCAAGGAGGCCAAGATGAAAATCTGGCGTAGTAAGTTTGAAGACATTAGGATGAGAGATGATGAAACAATTGAAGAAAACTTCACCAAAGTTAATGAAATTGCATGCAACATCAGGGGATTAGGAGAAAACTTGGAAGATTCTACAATTGTGAAGAAACTTATGAGAAACTTTCCAGACAGGTTTGATTCTAAAATTTTAGCTTTAGAAGATAAGGATGATTTATCTCTTGATGAACTGCATAACTTTCTTGTTGCCTATGAAATGAGAAAAGCTCCAATCTTTAAGAAGAAGATGAAAGATGAAATGGATTTTGAAGCTATGAGAAAGATGAAAATCCAAGATGATGAAGAAGCTGACCCTTGTGAGTCTATTGATAAGGAAGATGGAGAGTTGAATGAAAAAAGCATGTCTCTCATATCTAAGAACTATCGAAGAGGAAGAGGAAGGTATAGAGGGAAAATTCCTCTAAAATGTTTTGAGTGTGGTGGAATTGGACATTTTTCTATGAATTGCCCTAAGAAGAAAGTTGGAGAATACCAAGATGTTTCTAATGAGAATTCTTGGCAGAAGAAGTATAAAAAGAATGAAAAAGAAGAGAAGACTTCAAAAGAATTCAAGAAGAATTTTTCAGGAATGAAAAGAAGTATGTTGAGCAAGAAGGTTGAATCAGAATCATCTGACAATGATTCCTCAGAAGATGAAAGTAAAGAAAGATTCAGAACCTTCATTGTAAAAGTTTAGAAAGAAAATATTTCCCTAGAAAGTGAAGAAGGTGGTGATGAATATTACAGAGAATATCAACTAAGATCCGAACTCCTTGCATGTCTTGAGCAAAACAAATCTCTCAGGAAAGAAATTTGTGTGATGAAGAAAAATCATGAAGAAGTTCATGATGGAAGTAAAGATGTCACCAAAAAGGAAGATGAATACATTCAAGAAATTTTAAGTTACAAACTTAGAATTGTTGAACAAGGAAAGATGATTGAAGATCTTAGCAAGAAGCTGGAAGCTAAAGAAGAAGAAGCAAACAATGTGAAATCAAAACTCTTTGATTCTGAAAATACCCTGAGGAAGATGAATGGAAATTCAAGAAAGCTATAGAAGTAAAAACTGAGACCTCTAAAAATGCTGTGAAGGATCATTACGAGAATCAGGTGAAATCTTCTCTTACCAAAAATAATGTTTCATCTGATTCTTCTAACATTTTAGGTTTCGGAAGAAGTGTTAGTAAAGCTTGGGTGGAGAAAGGATGTAAGAAATCTATCAATCCCATAAAAGTAGAAGACTCACTCAAAAGAAGAGATGACCTACATCCTGGGTTTTCTAGAGATGAAAGAACTTATCAACCTCAACAAAGTTTCTATAATGAAAGATCATTCATCAATACAAAATCAAGATTTGAGGGATATTACTGGTGTTGTGGAATATATGGGCATAGAGCTTATAATTGTTGTCACAATTTATCTTTACTCGGAAGAAGGTTTGAGAAAAGTGGAAGAAATAGTAACTCTTCGTACTCACAGAAAGTTGAAAAGGTGAATTCTCAAGATGTTAGAAACATTCCAACAAAGAATCAATTTGAATGTTTGTAAGAAGTTTGTGGAAGATGTGATCAGTTTGGTCATCATGCCGAATGATGTATGACACTCATTCTAGAACAACTTTCTTATGATAAGAAAGAAAAGAATGCTGAAAATAAGAAGGTTGATGAGAGAGCTTTTGTTGTTGAGACAGCTTTGAAAGAAAGTAAGAGGAACAAACCATGGATTCTTGATAGTGGTTGTTCTTCACACATGACAGGTGATATAAAAATCTTGGAACATGTTGAAAGTCATGATGGAGGAGTGGTTACGTTTGGCAATGATAGTTCCCTAACAATTAAGGGAATCGGAACGACAGAGATTGAAGTAGAGAAACTGAAATCTAAGGAAGTCTTGCTTGTTGATGGGATAAAACATAACTTACTTAGTGTAATTCAACTTTTTGATGATGGAAAAGAAGTTATCTTTAAAAAAGATTCTTGTATCATCAAAAGTGTGAAAAATGGAAAAGTGATTACAAAAGGAGAAAGAACCAGTGAGAAACTCTTTCAAATTGGAGAATCCAATAACTCTTGTTATTTGAGTGCTGAAGATGAAAATAAGTTGTGGCATCGAAGACTTGGCCACCTTGGGCAGAGGAATATGAGTAAGCTTTCTAAAGTTGATGTTGTTCGGAATTTTCCAGAACTGAAAAGAAGAGATGAAGATGTTTGTATTACTTGCCAGAAAGGAAAGATGACTAACAAAGACCATAAAAGAGTTGAGATTCAATCTAACAAACCACTTGAGCTTATTCATTCCGATCTGTGTGGGCCGATGAGACATCAATCAATAAAAGGAGATTTATACTTTATCACTTTTATTGATGAATTCAATCAGATGATAAACATCATGTTCATGAAGTATAAGTCAGAGGCTATTGAAATGTTTAAATTCTTCAGAAGAGATGTCGAGAAAGAATTGGGGGCTTCCATAAAGAAATTAAGAACAGACAATGGTACCGAATTCACAAGCAATGATTTTGAAACTTACCTAAGGAAGCATGGTATCAAACATCAGTATAGTGCTCCCTATACACCACAACAAAATGGAGTTGCAGAAAGGAAAAATAGAAGCTTGGTAGAAATGGGAAGAAGTATGTTATCAGAATACAAACTTTCAAAATTCTTTTGGAGAGAAGCTGTTAGCACTGTTGTACATGTTCAAAATAGATGCTTGTTGAGACCAGAAACCTACATGACTCCTTACGAGATGTGGTATAACAAAAAACCTTCTTTTAATTACTTTAAAGTTTTTAGAAGTCCATGATTGCTCAAAATCAAAAATCCAGACTTATGAAAGTTTGATGAGAAAGATGAAGAAGGAATATTTATGGGTTATTCACCAAATGGAAGAAGTTAAAAATGCTGGAACAAACGTTTATAGAAGTTAGTGGATTCATATGATGTGAAGGTAATTGAAAATCCAAGTTCCTTCACAAAATTTGTTAAGAATATTGAGGAAGATAAATCAAAGAATCCCCACTGGAGTGAGAGTGACTCTGATAAGTCACATGGGAAAGAAAGTGATGCTGGGAAAGGAAATGTGGGTTTTCCTACATTACAAAAACATGTTGAACCTAAAAATATTATTGGGGATAAGAAGGCTCCAGTTCAGACAAGAAGGAAGTTGAGATTAGAAAATTAGACTTCCCTTATCTCAAAAGTTGAACCATAATCAGTTTCAGAAGCTATTAAACATAAAGAATGGGTGGATGCTATGAATCAAGAACTAGATAAGATTGAGAAGAATGAAACATGGGAACTTGTTCTAAGGCCAGAAAATAAGAATGTTATCGGAACCAAGTGGGTTTACAGAAATAAATTGAATGATCATTGAGAAGTTACAAGAAACAAAGCAAGGCTTGTGTGTAAAGGGTATGCAAAAGTGGAAGGTGTGGATTTTGATGAAACCTTTTCCCCTGTTGCAAGGTTGGAAACTATTCGAATGTTTCTTGCAGTGGCTGCTCATCGGAATTACAAGGTTTATCAGATGGATGTAAAGTCAGCTTTCTTAAATGGTGAGATTGAGGAAGAAGTTTACATTGAACAACCTTGTGGGTTTTTGCTTGATGAGGATGAAAACAAAGTTTGAAAATTGAAGAAGGCCTTGTATGGGTTGAAATAAGCTCCATGAGCATGGTTTTAGAAGCTTGAAAATTCTATGAGAAAGATGAACTTTTCTAAAGGAAAGGTTGATAACAACTTGTATGTTAAAGATGTTGAATCTGGAACTTTAATTGTAATCATTTATGTGGATGATATAATTTTTTATGGAGATGAAGAAAAGGTTTGTGAAGAGTTCACTGAAGAGATGAAGGAAAATTTTGAAATGTCAATGTTGGGAGAATTAACTTTCTTCCTTGGCTTACAAGTTCAACAACAATAAGACTACATTTTCCTATCCTAAGAAAAGTATGCCAAATAATTGTTAAAGAAGTTTGGGATAGAAGAATCAAAGGAAGTTTCAACCCCTATCTCAGTGAGCACAAAGTTGAGAAAAGATGATTCAAGAAACAGTGTGAATCAGAAAGACTTTCAAAAGTTGATAGGAAGTCTTCTTTATCTTACAGCTTTAAGGCCTGATATTGTTTATACAGTGAATCTTTGTTCCCGATATCAAAGTAATCCAAAAGAATCACATATGTTGGCAGTTAAGAGAATTCTGAGATATGTTAAAGGAACAACTTCACATGGGTTGTTATATAAGAGAAACAATGAGATGGAGTTTCATGGTTATACTAATGCTGATTGGGATGGTGATTGTAATGATAGAAAATCAACATCAAGAGGAACATTTTTCTTAGGGGAATGTTATGTGAGTTGGCACAGTAAGAAACAAAGCTCAGTAACTTTAAGCACAGCTGAATCCGAATATGTTGCAGCTACTCAGGCTTATACTCAAATGATGTGGATGAAGGTTCAGCTGGAAGATTTGAAAGTGAAAGTTTCTAAACCTTTGAAGATACTCTGTGATAATCAAAGTGCCATTTATCTTTCCAAGAATCCTGTTCGACATTCAAGATCAAATCATATTGATATAAAGTATCATTTTTTAAAAGAGAAAGTTGCTTCTGGAGAAGTATTACTGGAATATATTTCAACAAAGTATCAGATTGCTGATATTTTCACAAAAGAAATTTCAAAGGAGAGGTTTGTTGAACTGAGGCTGCAAATCCATATTCAGCCTCCTCCCATGACTTCCTAAAACTCATAAGGAAGTTTCCCCCACCGTGCTTTAGATTATGTTGACAAAGGGGGAGAGTAAGTTTTTTTTTATGAATCTAAAGCTATGGTTATCATATAATGGGGGAGAGAGAAAGAAAAATGAGAGAGAAAGAAAAATGAGAGAAGAAAAGAAAAGTGAGAAAGAAAAAGATCAAAGTTGAGGGGGAGTTTGAGTAAGGTGAAGTTTATCTTTACATGGACGCAAATTTTTCTTGTCACCGAGGGATGGAAATCCTTCAAAAACATTACTTTATCCAATAGTGTGGTGTCACGACACTCTTTTTGAGAAAGGCTGTGTTTTGGTAAAATTCAAGAACTTGAGGTGTAATTTTTTTTTGAGAGGTGAAAACTTGTTGCCAAGGGTTGCCAACAAATCCAAAGGGGGAGATTGAAGAACCTTTGTGGTGTTTTTTTAACAAAGTTTTTTATTTTTTGACAACTAATCTTTTTGTTGAAGAATGTTTTTGAGTTACAGAAAAGTTGAAGTTGCTGGTTACTGAAGATTTCCTTAAAGAAGATTATGTTAAAAAATAAGAAGTCAAAAGTTAAGAAAGTATCTCAAACTTTCTTAACAAAATCAGATGATGCCTTACTTATATTAAAGTTCTCACAACTCATGAAAAGCTTCATGATAAAAGTTGTTGAAGAAATAGTGAAGAGGATTGATGTTTTTAACCAAGAAAAATTCTGATAAAATTCGGAGTCTACTTCGTAAGCTAGAAATTCATAGTCTACTTGCTGAGCCTGAAGTTCGGAGTCTACTTGCTAAACTTGAAGTTTGGAGTCTACTTGTTAAACCTGAAGTTCGGAGTCTACTTACTAAACCTGAAGTTCGGAGTCTACTTGCTGAGCCTGAAGTTCGAAGTCTACTTGCTGAGCTTGAAGTTCGGAGTCTACCTCCTGAGCCTGAAGTTCAGAGTCTACTTGCTAAGCCTAAAATTCGGAGTCTACTTCCTGATCCAGAAATTCGGAGTCTACTTCCTGAACCAAAAATTCAGAGTATACTTCCTGAACCAGAAATTCGGAGTGTACTTCCTGAACCAGAAATTTGGAGTGTACTTCTTGAGCCAGAATTTCGGAGTGTACTTCCTGAGCTAGAAATTTGAAGTGTACTTCCTCAACCAGAAATTCGGATTATACTTCATGAACCAGAAATTCGGAGTGTACTTCCTGACCCAGAAATTCGTAGTGTACTTCCTGAACCAGAAATTCGGAGTGTACTTCCTGAACCAGAAATTCGGAGTGTACTTCCTGAACCAGAAATTCGGAGTGTACTTCCTGAGCCAGAAATTCAGAGTGTACTTCCTAAACTCGAAATTCAGAGTGTACTTCCTGAACCAAAAATTCGGAGTGTACTTCATGAACCAGAAATTCAGAGTGTACTTTCTGAACCTGAAATTCAGAGTGTACTTCCTGAGCCAGAAATTCAGATTGTACTTCCTGAACCCAAAATTTGGAGTGTACTTCCTGAACTAGAAATTCAGAGTGTACTTCCTGAACCAGAAATTCGGAGTGTACTTCCTGAGCCAGAAATTCAGAATGACAATCCTGATCCAGAAATTCGGAATGACAATCCTGAGCCAGAAATTTGGAATGACAACCCTGAGCTAGAAATTCAGAATGAAAATCCTGAGCTAGAAATTTGGAATGACAATCCTAATCCATAAATTTGGAATGACAATGCTAAGCCAGAAATTCAGAATGAAAATCCTGAGCCATAAATTCAGAATGACAATCCTGAGCCAGAAATTCAGAATGACAATCCTGAGCCAGAAATTCAGAATGAAAATCCTGATCCAGAAATTCGGAATAACAATCCTGAGATAGAAATTCAGAATGATAATCCTGAGCCAGAAATTTGGAATGACAATCCTGATCAATATGCTGAGAAATTAGGAATGACAATCCTGAACAACATGCTGAGAAATTCAGAATGACAATTCTGAGTTCAAGAAAAACAGAATTTCCACTTTGCTTAAATCTTGGAGAAATTTAAGAAGATTTGAAGAAGTCAAATATTGAAGATTAAATGTGAGAGATTTTTATAGTTTTCTTTTGAAATTTGAAGAAGCGGGAAAGTTTTTCAAGATTCCCACATTTGTTTTCTAAGTTTCCTATAAATATGTTCTCTGATCATTCTCTCATTTGAAACTTTTTACACACATGGAAAAGGCGAAGCGCTGGAGAATTCTTTGTGAAAAGTTTCTAACATCTTTAAGAAGTTTCCTTGAGTGTTTGAGAAGAAGAGAATCCAGATTGAATATTCAGAGTGAGCATTTGTGCAGAACCATCATTATCTTACTGAGAAGATCGGTTTCAGAAAATCAGATTCAAGAAATCGGATTGAAGATTTGGACTGATCATTCGGAGTGAGCATTTGTGGAGCAGCTTATCAAAGTTCTTATTCTTGTGTTTGGATCATTTTTTCTTTAAGGAAACATTGTAAACTGACAAGAGTCAGTATAATCTTTCTTATTGGGAGATAGAAGGTGTCCAACAGGAGTTGGCACAAGTTGTATTCACTTCTTCATTATAGTGGATTTCCATAGACCCACGGGAGTGGCTATGGCAAGGACGTAGGTTCTCTTATTGAGATCGAACCTTGTAAATCTTGTGTGGCTTTCTTGGTTTTCCTTTCTATAATGCTTGAGTATCTTGCTAAAGGTTGATAATGAAATTAATCTTAACAGGTTTCAAGGGTTAAGTTTGTTAAAGTCTTGAAACTTATAAAAGTTAATCAACTGATTCAACCCCCCCTTCTCAGTTGTCATTCGATCCTTGGAACTTCAGGGTTGTTGAAGAACATACTTATCCTGGAAGGATTAAATATAAATGCACATTTTATTTATCCCTGAAGGATATACATGTACATGTGCATATGTACCTTGAAAATAACAATAAATCATATTATGATGCAAGGTAACGTTCTTCCCTATTCATTGAAATCTAAAGGGTATGAATTATTATTATTCCAAAATTCAAAACTAAATGTTTTGGTTATAAATTGATCATGGACATTATATGAGTTAAATGTAGTGATGATCATTATGAATGAGAGATGTAACTATTGTACTCTTTTTCCCTTAGTCAAGTTTTTTACCATTGGGTTTTCTTAATAAGGTTTTTAATAAGGAAACACTCCGGGGACTTGATGTTATTGTACTCTTTTTCCCTAATCAAGATTTTTCCCCTGAAAGGGTTTTCCTTGATTAGGTTTTTAATGAGGCAATAATGCATCATAACAGATATCCAAGGGAATGTTATAAATTATTATGCATATCTATAATTAATTGCAATTGTTGGCCTTACCCATGAGTTATAATTTTCAATGAGACCATTCATTATTACCTTTGGTATTCCTCTCATGTATTGAAGACATAATTAAATAATAATATTAATTGATGTCCTAGAGACACAATTACATGATATAATTAGGGGGAGTTGGGAACACTACACTCTTTCCCCCTTCATCAGGTTTTTTCCCACTGGGTTTCCCTGATAAGATTTTTAATGAGGTAGTATGACATGGAATTCAATTACTTTGGCTTCAATTATTTTTCCCATAGGGTTTTTTAAGTGAATATTATATAAGATTCCATGAAATTATAACATCCAAGGGGGGGTGTTATGAAACATTATTAATGGATGTCATAATTATGACAATAATAATGACTCCTCAATTCCCAATTAATTTCCCTCTTAATGGACAACTTTCCATATTCTCACCGTTGGATCAAATATCATGTACTCTATAAATATGGTGATATGTTAATGAATTTTTTTGGACTTTTGGCTCTACATTTTGTTCTTTACTTCTTGTATTTCTCTTGTATTTGTATTTCCATTTTTCATTACCATTGTCATACTCAAATTTAATGCTCACTTCGTCAATGATGCGCTTCGCCTACGATCGGTCTTACATTTCTAGTTTCGAAATTCTTTGTGGTTTCAATTGGTATTAGATAGATTTCACAACAGAATAATTTAAAACCACATTGAATTTAATTATCATGGTAAGGATAAAAACTTAAAATTATTCCAACAAAGCATATGTACGTTTATAAATACATTCACTGAAATAATTGACATTATATTTTATTGGAATAAATTTGAAATTTTGATGTTATACTACAATTTCCCCTTGCATTCTTTCCTTTCAAATTATAATAAACCATCCAAATTGGCTCAAAAGTGTCTTTTTTTAATTTTAAATATATGAGTAGGTTTTAGTAAAATATTCATCTCAAATTATATTATTTAATTGATGATCAAACATTAATGTTCACCTATACCTCGATAGGCAAGTTAGAAGGATTAAATGAGTTGTTTGGTGGTTTGAATTCTGTAGGAGAATCTAGATCCTTTAAAAATATTTTAAATTTTAAATTAGTTTTTAAATTAAATGAACATAAAATTATTAGAAAATATTTTTAAAGGTTTGGGTTTAGTGCAAACTTGTCCAGGGCTATTCACTTCTCTTTGACTCAAATCCAGTACCTAATTCAAGTTTAAACAAACTAAAAATTTTGGTCTTGTTAAACCTATTATTTTGAATAAAAAGTCATAAAAATCGATTTTCTAGGAAATATTTGGTCCATTCTTAAAAATTAAGAAATTTTGACTCCTTCAATCTAAAGTTTTTCAAAACAATACAATATAATATTATCATGGTTCGCCATATAAGATAAAAAACGATACCTTCCTCATTCAAAATATAATAAAAAGGAAAGATTTTTTTTCAATAAATGACTTGAATCAAATATTGACTATAAAATAAACATGATGAAAATTTTAAACTAAGGGTATTTTTGAGAATAAAATCTCATTTTTCGTGAGTTTTATACGTTCACCGTTTTTTACCAAGTTTTTAAAATTATTGTGCAACAATTATTCTTTTCTAAAACTGTGAATTGAATGAATCATAATATAATGTATGTGTGATAAATAAAAAATGAAAAAAGTACAAACTTTTAAAATATTTTTTACTATATTTTGATATTGGGGGTATAAAGATAAAAAGAGACACACATACATACACACACCAAGGGGAGACTCGAACACGAGACTTCCCCCTTGTTGCTTCAGGACCACAACCATTAGATTGTGCCCCGAAAGGCTTAAAAAATTTCATATAATAACCATCAAAACATTATTTCAAAGTTTTCCTTATAATAAATGTAACCTAGAACAAAATTCAACAGGCTTTGAAAACTTTATTCCAAGATTTCCCTTTCACATTTTATTCTTAAAAGCAATACCCCACCCATTGCATTTATTATGCACCAGGGGGGGAGTTTTATGTGAGGAGGGAGAACTTTTTTATATGGGTTATTTGAAAAAATAATAGAAATGAGTTTAGGTTAAAGATATTTTTAAAAATGGATCTCAAATGAATTAAATCCCCTAACTCATTTGACTTCGGCGAAATGTGTGAGGGGATTTCACAACTTTGTAATTAATAGTAATTCATAGATAAATGGTGATAATTAATACATTATTAAATTTAATTGTTTTTTGGCTAGTAATAATTATTAATTGTAAATAATAATCAGTAAAAATTAAGAATAATCTCTAATAAATAACAATAATAAAGGTTACTTAGAAACAATCATGAATAATTGACACTAAATAACAATTTTAAATTAATGTTATGTTTGTGTTATATTTATATTAACATTATAATGAAAATAACAATTATAAACATAAATATACTAGTTATTAACATAGATATAATATAAATAAAATGTTATATAATATAAATAAACATAAATGTAAGATGTATATATATTATGTTGTTAACATATATGTTGAAGGTTTTGGGTGCAACGAAAGTCGGTTGAACTCATTCCCAACAATGGATTTTTGTCAGATCCAACAGATAAATCACAAGAACACAACAAATAATTATTATACCTAGCAATTATATCCAAAGAAACCCCAATGAAAGAACCCCATAACTGTAGAGAGGATATTTTCACATTAAATTTATTCTTAATTTAATAACGATAATCACCTTAATTTTGGTAATCTTTATTCGATGTAGGCGTTGATCCTTAAAACCTTGTTCGAGTTGTACCGTCGTTGCACTAAGAGGAAGAAAAATACATCTAGTAGTATCCACACATGCTCTACAATATCCAAGTGTCATCAATGGATCTCCAGGTTTTAGCGTAGAGGAACCAATTGTCTTGTGTCACCCACATCGATCACAATGAGAATTCCTTCAGGCTTGAAGAATTCACTTCTCTGTTCTATCGGTCCTGAGAGGGTTGAGGGGATAGACGATTATTTCATTACTGAGAGGAATTATAATGAACTAATCATTTTACACATATTATTACATGATATTTAAACTTAAATATCCAATAATTATAACCTAATGATCATGAGGCCTAATGTCATTGGAAGATTAGGTATGCAAAACATAAAAAAACTAAAACGTAACATATTTATTTTTGTATTCTATTTAGTGAGATCCTAAATCCATTTGAGCTCCTAAAATTACATAGGATTTCATAGAGAAATACATAAAATAAAAGGGTGAGTTAAAAATCTCAGTAATGTAATAACCTTGATAAGGAAGCATAATTTGTGAGTCAAAAGTATAACATGATATCATAAAAGAGAAGACTCATGAGTAATCATAAGGAAACATAACATAAAAAACATGGTATAATAAGATCATGGAAACATAGTAAATGTGGAAAAAACATATAATATGACATAAACATGAGTTAAGGCTAACTGCCTCGACAACATCACATGGTGGACAAAGTCCCATAATGGATTAGGTTTACTCCCTAATCCCATACATGACACCTCATGAGACTAAAGATTTACCCAATGCATTGGAGCACTATCTAGGTGCACCCATCATAACATGATCATGATCTATGCACTCCACATAAATTAAATCAATCATAGGGCATAAATATAAGAATTATCCATGAAAATAACTCATGTTGCATAATTTTGTCTCATATCAAAATCAAAGGAAATTTTATAATGAAGACATTTGAGAAATTAACACAAGGTATGTATTACCCCATCAAAGTAAGGGAGAATAAGATAAATATATATGTGAGAGACATATATACATAATTTATAAGAAATCCACAACATCAAAGGTTATCATCTTTGATTATTTTTCTAAAGATTAAATGAAATATTTCTTGAGAAAAAAATACTCTTTTCACTCGAAAACACTTCTTCAAAATCTAAAAATTTCCAAATTACTATTGAAAAAAAATTCTTTATAATGATCCATGCAAACCTATAAAATATGATTCAAATAATTGAGTGGTTATGATGGTGGGTAATTTCATACATTCTATATAAGTTAAAAAACTTTCCTTCCACACTGTTATAAAAATGTTAAAAAGTATCTCATTTAGAAAATGATAAGAAGATTCATTTCAAACCATTTTGTAAAAAAAAAACATGGGTAAAATTTTATTTAATAAATAATTTGTAAAATGTTAAAAATATTCTTGAAAATATTTTTAGAAAATATGGATACAAAATAAAAAGGATTTTTGACTGAAGAGAGAAATGAATTAAGCTTTTCTAAAAAACATTCTCTCAATCATTTTAAGAACTAAAGAGAGAAAATGGTTATATTACCTAAAAATTTTATGAATAACTAGAGGAGAATAAAATTAAAGTTTTTTATTAGATAATGAGAAAATAATTTCCTACAATGAAAATTCAAGCATAAACAGTCCCGATTAAAATGAGATTGAAACATAAACCATTACCACTTTGGTAACTTTTAAATCATAACTACCATGAATGAAGTAAATGAATTGTAACATAGAACATCAAAAAGTTTTAAGGATTAATGATATAATATTTAAAGGGATAGTATATACACCATTTAAATAAATTAGGTGCATAAAAGAACACATGTCTCAATAATAAGAAGTTTTGCGATGAAACCCTTACCTTGAGTCCAGACTTTGTTATGTATGTATTTTATCTCCTATATAATAAACTTATATTTTTTTATTAAGGACATTTTTTAGGTTTAATACCTTATAATTAAACCATTTACTTCATTTATTTTATTGGTTTATTTAATTACTTAATCAGTTATGTCCACATCGAATGTTTTGAGGACGCCCAATTCACAATTTCAAAATGACATCGGTGTGTTGACCATGGTCAATGGGGTCATTTTTCCATAATATAAAGAATAATAATCATGAAATAATTATAATTTTTATACATAAATTATAATTTTAAAAATAACCATGAATTATGATTATGAAAAATGAACTATGTTACAATCATGGGGACGGTAGACTGTACGTACGCATGAGTAATGTTTCTATTTTTCAACGATTATGATAGAAAGAAGGTAAGTGTTATTTTATATTTACAGGATGATAATTATATCATAAATATAATATTATTTATTTAAATACACTTAAATATACCATCCATTCATTTTGGTAATAAAAAATAAACCACATCGGTTCGTGAGGTGGCGGTCCGCCGTACACACGAATGACGTTATCTTTTTTTAATGGATGGTAAGGTAAGAAGGTATATGATATATTATTTTTTCAGAATGATTAATGTTTCATGAATATCATATATAAACAATAAATCCATCATTATGAACAACCATGAGAGGCGATGATGGAAAACGAATTACATCGGTTCATGAGGCGGTAGTCCGTTGTACACACAAACGACAGTTTTGTTTCCCATTTGATGGAATAAGAGATGGATAAATATTATGTCATAAACATAATAATATATCAGTATATATTATATAATGGTTTTATTATATTGGAATTTTTAATACATAATTTAACGTGGAAAAAATAAAAACTAAAAAGAAGGATCTCAGTGAAGACGATTACCTTCGTTCAGAAGAACCTCCTTTGGATCTTTTATTAAGGACCCTAAGGTTGGTATTTTAGGAATACCAAAAGATTTAGAATGTGTATAAGGATATTGGGGAATAATTTTGGTAGGGTTTGGTTGATCCAAATGGATTTAGATGTGTTAATAAGTTAGGGGATGATGCACCCTTTTATAATTGAGGAGTGACATTTTTGTAAATACCCAAAACTATTCAATAATGGGAAGTCACTATCAAGCCAAGTGCCTAAAAAATTGATAAATAATGGAGTGTATGGGTGATATGGTTTATAAAAACCTCAAAAATTAAAAATAAAAAATGTTTTAAGCATGTTATTCCATTTACCTCTAAGGTTACTCGCTTTTACCATTTTAAATTTTCACCACGGTAACTAACTTTTTTATTATTTTTACTATTCATTGTGAATAAAAATTAAGTTAAACTTATTAAATAATATTAATTATGTTGATTAAAAATATGGAATCAATTTTATAAAATTAAAAACAAATAAATGTCATAATTTAATTTAAAATTATACCCACAAAATATGTCAAAAAATGTTTTTTCAATAAATGCATTTTTTAAGTTATAGATGATCATTTATTAACTCTATGGAAAAAAATCACAAGTAAATGAATTTAAATTCATATTTATAGATATATAATATATAAATTTCATTTAAAATTTTCCTCATTAGGGGTTATTTAAATTAATTAAAAAAAGGAAACATTATGCACTTTAAAACAATTTTCAGAAAAATGTGCTTTTAAGCCTAAAAATAAATTTATACTAAAATCCCGTATAAAGATAATTTAAATGTAATTAATTAGATGAAAGATAAATAAATAATACTTATTTTAATTTTAAATAAAATAAAATGAATAATGTTACTTTTAAATTGATCAATTTATTAAAAAGAAACCACAATTCTACAAAAATCGATATGTTTCACTATTTACTGAAAAATCAATATTTTATGAAAAATCCCAAAATTTCACCATAAGTTGATTTTAATATGATGATTTAAAAAATGGTGGTAAATTTATAAAATAACATTTCTAAAATTTTCATAAATTAATTATAATATTTTCTCACAAAAACCAATAAAAATCATTTTTGAAGGAAACATATTTTTTTTTAGAATAAAATATCTTTATTAAAAGTTGAGTGATTATCTCTTAAAAATTTATCAATAAATTTATTTTGCGTATGAAATTTATATATATTTCATAAATTAGTTAATAATATTCATACTCACTAATTTAATGACTAGGTTATATCGATCATGTTTAAATAATAATATTTTAATATTATATCATGGTTCGTTTAAACTCAGTGTTGCGTGTTAAATACGTTATCAAACATAGTGTTATTTTAAAATCTCAGGGTGTTACAAGAAACCTATATATGTTCTTCAGTCTCGAGAGAAATCACTAGGGAGGAGAAAACATTTTTCACAACAACCATATCATATGATAAATAACATAAGCTGGAATATACAGAGCTAGGCTTTAATATTGATAATCACATATAGGACCTCCGTCAAGTATTAAACCCATTAAATTCCACACTCTAGATATAACTAATAATAATAATAATAATAATAATAATATTATTATTATTATCATCACATCTCATGGTGTGCATGGACTTGAAAATAAATATCACAAATAAATCCATATTTTTTCAAATGATATTTAATGCTTATATCATTCTTATCACTGGGCCCTTAACCCAACCCATACATCCTCATCGTCATTTATCGAACCATGAATAAAAATTCAACTAAATATTATTTGTTCAATATATATATATATATTATTTACAATACTGCAAATAAATATTTATTTAACATTCGTGTAATTAAATAAATAATTATTTATTACCTTATGAATAAATAATAGATAATAAATATTTTATTTGAAGTTCTTTTGAATAGATATTTATTTAATATTCAACTCAAAAATATATTCTAACTCAAATATAGTTTAACCGAGATTCATGGATACACTTAGTGAATGACCCTCTATGAATCTTTCTTCATGAAACATTCCAATGTACCAATATAGAAAGAAGTTATTGTCGTAATGATAATAAACCACATAAAAATTCTGATTGTGTAATATAATTCTTTTGTCTCGATATATCCAATCAAATAGGTTGCATACTCATGCCATCAAACTTTGTTTTCGATATATCTTTCTTTGAATTTTCTTGAATTGAACTATCTAATCAATGTGGCCATGGATTTTATTCAACAGTTCTATTTTTGTTAAAGGGTCTGAGATATAAATTTTCATTAAATAACAAAAGGGGAAAAACCTATATTTACTTATTCATTAATTTTGTCACTCATGATGCACCCAACATATTATACTTCACCTTGAGAATATGTATTTACAATTTTTGGCAATACATCAATGTACTTGATCCATGATATGCATTAATAATAATCTCAAGTCTAAGGATCACTACACATGTTCATATATAGGAATATTCAATGACATGAAAACTTGTGAAATTCTTAGTGGTATGAATATCCGCATAATCTACCATCTTAGAGATCACCAAGTTTCAACTTCACAAGAAGGAGTCTCATCGCTTGTGAGTTCTAGTACCTAAAAGTAAAACATACTATGCATCTCATTATAGAATGTTATCTTGGCCATAGGATCAAGGTTTAAGAATATCATCATATTGGGGACATGTTATGACCATATCAATGTGATATATACTCTAGGAAATTATTACATTAATGTTATGAAGAAGAATATACACAATGTAATAATAGATTTATCAATATTAGGGTCTTTGAATATACATCTAATCAAAAGTACACAGTAGCTGATGTTAGTGTTTGAACTTGGGAATTATTAATATTTTAATTGTTTGTGTATATTTTGTTAATTTTTTCACCTCACAATTATTTTATATTTAAATCATTGACATTTCAATGTTTAAGGTTTATAATGTTTAAGTTTTGATTTTGTGAATTTTAAGTTCTGATTGTTGGAAAACTGTTTTGAACTTAAATGAATTTTTATTACTTTTACATAGGTATATATATTACCTTTACACAAGTATTATTTACTTTAATGTTTTACCTTCATGTAAATTCAATATACCTTTACATAGCATGGAGAAGTTATATATTACCTTTACACAACTTTTTTACTACCCTTACACAGCTTATCAGAGTTACAAGTTACCTTTATGTGAATTGCATACTATATCTTTTACATTTACACAACTTATATGTTCTTCTTATTACCTTTGTGAAAGTATGTTTTACCATTACATGGATGATGGTTTTATTATATTACCTTTCTTAATTTTAATACTAACTTTACAAAACTCATAAAATTTTATGTTTACCTTTACTTATCCTATGAAAATGGGATCTTACCTTTATGCAACCTATGCAACTTAAATTCTATAATCACACAAATGCATGATTGTTTGTTTCACACTTGTTTTTGGTTTCCCACACAAGTACTAAGTGAGTTTTGGAAAATATCATTCAAATATGCAACAAATAGATTATTAAAGATCATGAGATGAATTTCAAATGTCTCGTGAGTTGTTTTTCAAATGTTATTCAGAATTTTTAAAGCTTGCGATACTCTATTTTGATAGTATTTTGATATTTCATATTGTTGTGAGTTGATTTGAATTGTTTTGTTTGTTTTATTATTTTTTAAAATTCTTATTAATAATAATGAAGATATTGGAAGTTCTCTTGATTTATTTGTGAAATATCTCATGTTTTGAAATAGATCAAGTTTCCAAAGGAATTTGAAATTTTCCATTGGTGGATGGGTCATTTTGGAATGTGGGAATTTGAGTGAGGTTCTGAGGGTTTGAGCATCCATAAATTATGTTTTTGGATGTGTTTTATGATTTGGTGGAAGTCTAAAGGTTTGAGTGAACACCAGATAAAGAAAGGGTGGTCCGAGCTACTGAAAACTACTGCATCTAGCCATTCGCGTCATGAATCCCTTTCATGACATGGATGGGTTTCATAGGGTGTGGCCAGGGAGGATTGAGGACGTGAAGGCCTAAGGTCTTACCCTGCGGAATTCATGAATTGAATCCAGTTCACGTCATGAATTGTGCAGGGACACGTTTTTTTAAGTTAATATGGGATTGACCCCTTACTTTTTCTTCAGGCAACAGGAGGGCACCCAGGAGGTATCGATAGTGACTCCTCTACCTCTCCCAAGGATCTTTGGATCTTCTCTATTTGTTCTCCAATTAAATCATTGTTCATCATGTTAGATAGACCTCGATAATATCTTGATTCCTCTTACTTATTTCCTTATTTTATCTTCCAATATGGAGTGTTAAATCCATGTAATCTCTTTTACCCTATTTTTAGGGAATTTGTAAACTCTTCTAATTTTTATTGATTCAGATTGATTTAAAGGCCAATAATGGACCAGTGAAACTACCTTGGTATAAGTTAGGTGGTCAATATCTTTTCCCTTAAAGTCTTTCTTGTTTATAAATTATCTCTTTGTGTTGTGTGTCGGTGTTTCCGTTCGATGGCTCTTAAATGTCAAATTAAATATGTAGAACCAAATCCTTTAATTTAAAAGTTCGTGTGCATTAAATTTAACCGTTAGAGGTATTCACCTCAACCCAAACCACCCCCCTTAGGGTGTGTTGATTTTATGATCATGACCTATACTTCGTCTATGAGATTAAAAAACCCTCTTTGGGTGATATTTTAAATGTTTCTAATTATAATTACTTGCACACTTTTGATCACCTTTCAAGGTGTGATGATTAATCTATCATGTAAGGGATGATTAAATTGAATTAAATGATTTGGGCATGATAACCAACATGACCCATTTTATAATAAAACCACCTATGAGGGGTGATGCCTTATTAAATAAAAAGGGGAATCTAAATGGGAATATTTGAATGATAAATGGAATGGAAATTTTTATGGACTTCTTGATTTTATTATAAATGAAACAGACCAAACGATATGATTGAATTGTGACGTGGCATACTTAAGATCATGGATATACTTCTTTTTCATAATTGAATTATAGTATGGCATGAATATGTACATGGACTTAATTATATATTGTAAATGAGATGATTAATTTAAACGATCATGGAAAATAATTTTGGCATGTATATACACATGGCCCTCATGATCACTTACGTCATAATTGATAAGTGAGTCACTCATTGTGATACTTGGGCATGAAATCCCTTATACATTGTGATACTCAAGAATGGTGTCCCTTATACATTGTGATACTCGAGCATGGAATCCCTTATACATTGTGATACCCGGGCATGGTGTCCCTTATACATCTTGATACTTAGGAATGACATCCCTTATACATTGTGATACTCAGGCATGACATCCCTTATAAATTGTGATACTCAAGCATGGTGTCCCTTATACATCTTGATACTTAGGCATGATTTCCCTTATGATCTTATGATACTCAAGCATGGTGTCCCACATTATAAAACTCAGACATGGCATCCCTTATACATTGTAATAATCAGGCATGGCATCCCTTATACATTGTGATACTCAGGAATGGTGTCCCTTATACATTGTGATACTTGGGCATGACATCCCTTCTTACACTATGAGACTCTTATGACTATGCATGGATGCATGAGTTATGCCTAGAGTCTTGGATAGTATTCGTATATATATATATATGGCTATATATGTCACTATGTATATAGTTCATATACATACATACTTTTCTATATAAATTTATCTATATATGGTTACATCATTAGAGATATTTCAACTTAGGCCAAAAAAGGTATGGTCATCCAGGTTTTCTTGAGGAACTTGAGCCCGACATGTTTGCATTTATTTATTTGTTGATAGCTTTATTGGTATAAATGCACACTATTTTATTTTATATTCACAAATTAGATAATTTTAAACACTATTGGTGGTGGTTTAATGAGTATTTATCACACCCTGTTTGGGATGCCATTGCACTGGGGTACCCGGAAAGGCATCATGGTTGGAGGATCAAGTTATGTATTCGGTTTGTTTGTTATTATGCTTGTGCTATTACTTTTTCACATGGGAGATTAGGAGCACCAAACTGATTTGGTGCTTAGGATGCTCATGGAGATAGCCTTGGGATTTGTTCTTTTGTTGCATATGTATTGTATTGTATCATTGTCACGAACCAACCCAAGTCAACCCTAAATCAGTCACCCAAGCCGGCTCGCGGCATGGCCCGAAGGGCGTTCCCAATCCCCACAGGCTGACAAATAGCACCGAACATCAAAATCTAACTATTGGGAATGATTTGGCCCATGAAAAAAAGATAACCAAAAATATAAAGATAGACGAAAATAAAATAAAACTAGCAATGGAAAAAAATTTACATACCTCCTTGTGACCCTTCAGGTCACCACCCAACTTAGAACCAAGTCTGCTCCAACATTGAGCAGCTAAACCAGGAACTTGAACAAGAAAATGAACCTACAACTGGAAATATATAATAGGTGTGAGCACTGAGATGCTCGGTAGGTATGCTAGAAATAAACCACTGAATCCAAAAGTTCTCTTTCCTAAAGAAGTCCATAAACACAAGTTTGAAATACAAGTATGAAAGTAGGTTTTTCACATTTTAAAATAAGCAACATGTTTTTCCCATATAAATAAAACCCAACACATGCTACATACCACTTCTAAAACCATTTGACATTTTATAAACAAAACCAAGGCAGAAAGACCAAGGTTGTGCTAAAAGAAATGAATAAACAGTACAAATTGGAAATAAACTAACATGTATAGCTAAAGGTAAACAAGAAATGTAAATAATTAAGTAACCATGGGTGATCCTAAACGTCCCTAGAATACCCCTGGATGTACTCTATTCGGAAACACATGTCGGCCTATGGTGAAGCTCCTAAGTCTATAACCAAATGGCCACCCTCGCGGCAAAAGAAACCAGTGGAACTCCCCATCTGGCCTCTAATCCTACCAGTGGGTACCAACCTGTCTAATCGGGGCTGATAAGTAACTATCACTCGATCAACTAAAAGATTCCCATGAAACCATGGTGGTTATAATAATACTGTGTAAGTAGGAGGCCCTCGCACGCGTGAATCATCTCACCGCACTTGCTAACCCCAAACACAGACGCTTCCTATACATTCACCCATAAAGGGTTACCCTAGATAGGAGTGCCCCCAAATACACATTCAATCACTTCACATTAAACAAAGTGCCAACTGGGTCATCACATCACATCCATGTAGAAACCATTTTCTAAAAACAATTAAAAACTCTGACCAGGCACACACAACTTCCAAACACAAACCATTCTAAAAGTTAAAACAACTTCACCCATGAGTTGGAAGAGCCAAACGAGCCTTTAAGTTCAAAGTCTCCAAAAGCATTACCCAAACATCACCTTTGAATTGAAAGTTCCAAATGGGCCTTTGAGTCAACATGTCTAAATACATTTACCCAAAATATCTTACAAATACCGCTTTTAAATTTATAAATCCAAACATGCATTGTTCTTTCCAAACTTACTCCAAAATAGTCCCATAAAAGTACTTCAGAACAAACCAAACAATTTATAAAAAAATTTATAAACAAACTAAACAATTTATAAATAATTTTTTATAAACACTTTTATAAATGAATAAAACAATTTATAGAAAATATTATAAATAGACTAAATAATTTAGTGGAAACCCCCAATCCCACTTTAAAGAACCACAACATTTAAAATAAACATCCTAGGAATCTTAACCTGGGAAATTCACACAATCCCCTATCAAAACTTATTTTTAGTAAATTCTAACAAAGAAAAAACACTAATCACATCAAACCATAAATATAACAGAGGTGAAATTAACCTTTAAGAAGTAATTTAAAACATGCAAGTGCCAATGAACCATTTCAGAAAGGAAAGATTGGAAACGCCTACCTCAAAAAATGGTCATGTCATGCTTTCTAACTCAAACAACAGCTCGCTCGCATGCACACACTTCCATATATATATATATATATATATATATATATATCCTTAAAATGATGCACGTGTTCCCTATTCCATGAGAGAACACACACACAGAAGATACATATATCTATACATATCCATACCTGGGAATATGCGCGCGTGCCTTCGAAACCGACCGCAACTCCCTACGATAAATCCCCAGGACTCAAAACACCAAAAATCCCTAAAAATAGAATTTAAGCCAAATAAAGCAATCAAGATACAATTTAAAAACCAACCCTAAAAAATCACAAAGTTCACAAGTAAAACCCAAATCACATTTTCATAATTTTTATAAAACAAAATTAAGGGAAACACCCCTAAAATCACATAAATTTACTCTAAAAGATAATATCACATTTTATCAACACCCCAAAGTGCATAAACACATAAACATAATTAAAGAATCACACCAAGAACCAATTTTAACCAATTCCATCAATGCCAAAACATCACAAAAATCTTGACAAGGATACCATAGGGATGCAAATTATATTTTAAAAATTATCAAAACAATATTTGGCACTTAAACAAGCATATCATCACAGATGCATGTAGATTTAAACCAAGAACTGACTCAAAACATATTTTTAAAAAATTCAAAAATATTCAAGAACACTATAGCAGGCTAATTAAGGGCATAATGAAGTTTCAAATCAAGTTTTAAAACTAAATGAAAGAGCACAAGCATTAACAGAGTGCTCTAGAAATGAAATATGTGAATTCACCTACTTCGGAGGTGTGAAAATACAACAACGCTTCAACGGAAGGGAGAAAAGAACTTTGCAGACCCCCCACACACCCTAAAAATTGAGAAACATGCACAAATTATCCCCCAATCTTAGGGTGTGGCCAAAACCATTAAAATTTGACAAAAACAACATACATCGAAGGAGGAGAATGCCGACAAGGTAGGTCACGACCGGAGAGGAACATCAGTGAGGAGGAGGTCACGCATGGAGGGGACTCACAAGGAGGGGTCATGCCGGACCTAGCTGGAGGTGCACTACTGGCCAGAGGTGGGCTGCTGGATGGAGGGCTAGGGCACCAGAGGTAGGGGCAGTGTGAGGTGGGAAGCTGCCAAGGAGGGTGCGCCATCAGGAAGTGCTGGAGAGGAAGGTCGTGAGGGTGGTGGCTGCGTGAATAGGAAGGGGGAGAGGGAGGTCGCCGGAGGGAGAGGGTGCACCAGAGGAGGCTGCGTGAGTAGGGAGGGGCGCTGCCAGACAAGGTCACACCGGAGAGGTAGAGGTCGCTGGACCGGTGAGGAGGGAAAGGCGAAGAGCTCCGCGCGTCGCTGGAAGGAGAGGGGGGGGGGGGGCGCCACATGCTGTGGGGGAGAGGGGGGGGGGGGTTGCGACCACCCTAGGGTTTCTCATTCATTTACAAAAAATATTACACTAATAATAATAATAATAATAATAATAATCACAATTATAATAATTACAACAATTTCAATTCCAACTAAAATAATAATAATAATAATAATAACAATAACAAGAATAATAATAATATTAAAAATCCTAATATTATTATTATTATTATGATTAAACATTTTTTTTCAAAAAAAATTATTTCTATAAAATTTTATCTTAATTTTGTTTCACTTACCCTTTAATTAATTAATTAATTTATTTCGGATGTCAGGCAATTGCACGTCTCAGGTGCCATTAAGTGCATGGTTGAGCGAACTCTGCTCAACCACGTCATCTGGCACAAACTGCTTACAGGGATAAGCCACGTGCTTGCCACATAGTTTTATAACTCGAACGCAAGTCGCGCGTCAACCAGGTCAGGGTGTGATAATTCTCCCCACCAAAAAACACTTTATACGCTCAGAAAATCACCAAGCCAAAGGATAACTGAAACTCAAGTCCATGCCTAATCAAAACTGAGGGAGGCCTAGAACCTCGTGCGACCTTTCACTCTACTGGTCACACCTGACCGATCATGAAGAAACCATGACATAAAATGAGGGGAGAACACGGAAGAGTTCTCCACACCATAAGAACTCATCTAACATGGAAACCATAAAACCCACGCATGCCAACCTGAGGAGGGCTAACGTGGGAACTCCCAACCCAAACTTACCGACTTCTCCATATGAGTTGAACATGATCGCCGAGACTTAAACGGAAAACCCCTACAAGGACACCCGGTATACCAGGGCACTGAAAAAAGGAACTCCTTATAACAACACCATCGAACTAGGAATTCCCCACATCAATCTAAAACTCCCAACACATATAAATCCCTTAGTACGAGTGAGACAACGCCTCCACTGGAACCTGGAACTCTTGACACAAGCCAACCCCCCCCCCCCCCCCCCCCCAACACCTCACATCTCCAAAAGATCGCTAATAAAACCAAGACCAACCCACACAAGGCCAAATAAACTTTTAAGAAAGAAAAAAATGATTCTAGAGGCTAGATTCAGAAGAATGAAACTACTATGATCACGAAAGAATAATTACATCGTACTTTTACCACAAAATATGAACTTACAACAATGGGAAAACAAGAAAAAAGAAACACTGAATGTATCTATTCCAAGATGAAAGATAAATAACCAAGAAAAGGGTCTCACATTCCACTGACACCCTGACTGTGTGTGAGCTTCACCCCGAGACCTGAGGTTGGGGCTCTGATGGCTAAAGCATCTTATGCCTTACAGTCAGACATGAGTATCCCCTGATCAGAACTCCTTCCTCGAATGAAACTTCTTTTGGAACCTTTACCAGTGACCTGAACAATCACACAATATAAGGACTTTGGAGGGATGAGACAAGATTTCTTAGGATGCTCGAACCATCCACTCTAGTGGCATGCAAGAGAACTATCCGATGAACCGTAAGTCGGCACCAACGAACAAAATCCTTCAAAAACAGGTTCCTCTGGCACACCTCACTCGCCAAATGGGTAACCCTCACGAAAACTGACCACACCCCAAATCCTAATGAAGATGAGGCACCCAACCTCCACTAGTCCAAAACTAGACCCTCACACAAACCCGAGATGACATGAACCTTAATGACCCCGAGAGTTCCCAACAACCCAAAGGCCCACTCTAATTATCCAAACCATAGAACTGCCTCTAACAGACTTTGATTACCTTGATATATAGGAAACACATGAAAAAAACAAAAACTGGGCATGACTCATTGACAACCTTAGTAACCTTTCTGGGCGACATACTCAGAACAACACATAAAACACAACTATGATCAGCATCAAGCCAAAACTCAATCAAAGCAACAACCCAAGCCAAGGCCAATAGGCATACAAACCAAACGTAAACAAACACAAGTAAAATTTTCTTTTCCAAAAACCACCATTTATTTTAAATTTTTAAAACCCACCTATGGTAACTTATGAACCATCACATGTGCGTTCATTCAACCCCACTTACATCATCTATGAACAAGTACCCCCATGCACTCTCTACACATACCCATGCACATGTGACCCTCCATAAATAATGACAAGGTTGAAACATCTCTTTACCTTATCAAATCTAAACACACCCCAATTTTTTTTCAAATTGAAACACTTGCCCTTTATAAACCCACTTCACCAATTTCAAAACATTTTAAAAGAAACACCCTTTCCATTTCAAAATCAATTCCACTTTTAACACACACTCACACCAACCAAGATTAAAACAAAACACAACCAATAACAACCCACTGGAATGAGGAATTAGTGCATATGTCTGACCTGATGACATGGTGGTGAGTCATGCACCAAGTAAGGCATAAAAATAAGAGGACCTTGAGCCGGGCACTTGGAATTAACATGGGTCACCAGCCCATGTGAGGCTGCAACATGAACTGATTATCCTCTATTATCATCCCTCAATCCAAAACAACCCAAGACAGAAGACTCAAAACCCGGACTACCCCTAGTAACTCAGGTCTCGTCACGAGTGGTGGTGATCAGGCACCGACCCGTAACCTACCTCCTAAGCCCCAACAATCCTAATCTCCATATACCCAACATCCCAAATATCAAGAACCTCTTCTGATACCATTTTTTCATGAACTAGCCAAATTCAACCCTGAACCGATCATCCGAGCAGGCCATCGGCATAGCCCGAAGGGCGTTCCCAATCCACACAGGCTGACAACTAGTGTTGGGCATCAAAATATAACTATTGGGAATGATTTGTCCTATGAACAAAAGATAACCAAAAATATAAAGACTGATGATAAGAAAATAGAACTAGCGTGGAAAAAAAATTCACATACCTCCTTGTGTCACCACCTAACTCAGAACTAAGTCTCCTCCAACATTGAACAGCTAGTCCAAGAACCTGAATAAGAAACTGAACCTGCAAATGTAAATATATAATAGACGTGAGAACTGAGATGCTCAGTAGGGATACCAGGAATAAACCACTGAATCCAAAAGTTCACTTTCCCAAAGTAGTCCATAAACACAAGTTTGAAATACAAGTATGAAAGTAGGGTTTTCACATTTTAAAATAAGCAACATATTTTCCCATATAAAGAAAACCCAACACATGCTACATACAAATTCTAAAACCATTTGACATTTTATAAACAAAACCAATACAGAAAGACCAAGGTTATGCTAAAAGAAATGAATAAACAATACAAAATGGAAATAAACTAATAGGTATAGCTGAAGGTAAACAAGTAATGTAAATAATTTAGTGACCATGGATGATCCTAAACATCCCTATAAGACCCTTGGACTTACTCAGTTCGGAACCACCTGTCGGCCTATGGTGAGTCTCTAAAGTCTATAACCAATTGGCCGCCCTCGCGGCAAAAGAAACCAGCGGCACTCCCCATCTGGCCTCTATACCTACCAGTGGGTAACAACCCGTCTAATCAGGGCTGATAAGGAACCATCACTCAATCAACTAAAAGACGCTCAGGAACCCATGGTGGTTATAATAATACTGTGTAAGTAGGAATCTCTCGCATAAGTGATTCATGTCATCATACCTACCTACCCCAAACACAGACGCTTCCTATACATTCACCCATAAAGGGTTACCCTAGACAGGAGCACCCCCCAAATACACATTCAATCACTTCACATTAAACCAAGTGTCAACCGGGCACAGACAACTTCCAAACACAAACCATTATAAAAGTTAACACAACTTCACCCATGAGTTGGTAGAGCCAAATGGGACTTTAATTCCAAAGTCTCCAAAAGCATTACCTAAACATCACCTTTGAATTGAAAGTGCCAAAAGGGCCTTTGAGTCGACATGTCTAAATACATTTACCCAAAACATATTACCGATATGGATTTTAAATTTATAAATCCAAATGGACATTGTTATTTCCAAACTTACTCTAAAATAGTCCCATAAAAGTACTTCAGAACAAACCAAACAATTTATAAACAAATTTATAAACAGACTAAACAATTTATAAATAAATTTTTATAAACACTTTTATAAACGAATAAAAAAATTTATAGACAATCTTATAAATAGACTAAACAATTTAGTGGAAACCCCCAATCCCACTTTGAAGAACCACAACATTTAAAATAAACATCCTAGGAATATTAACCTGAGAAATTCACACAATCTCCTAGAAAAACTTATTTTTAGTAAATTATAACAAAGAAAAAACACTAATCACATCAAACCATAAATATAACAGAGGTGAAATTAACATTTAATAAGCAATTGAAAATATCAAAGTGTCGATGAACCATTTTGGAAAGGAAAGATTGGAAACGCCTACCTCAAACAATGGTCATGCCATGCTTTCTAACTCAAACAACAGCTCGCTCGCATGCACACACTTCCATATATATATATATATATATCCTTAAACTGATGCACGTGTTCCCTATGCCATGAGGGAATAAACACACAGAAGATACATATATCTATACATATCCATACCTGGGAATATGTGTGTGTGCCTTCGAAACTGACCGCAACTCTCTACGATAAATCCCTGGGACTCAAAACACCACAAATCCCTAAAAATAGAATTTAAGTTAAACAAAGCAATCAAGATACAATTTAAAAACCAACCCTAAAAAATCACAAAGTTCACAAGTAAAACCCAAATCACATTTTCATCATTTTTATAAAACAAAACTAAGGGAAACACCCCTAAAATCACATAAATTTACTTTAAAAGCTCATATCACATTTTATCAACACCCCAAGTGCATAAAAACATAAAAATAATTAAATAATAACACTAAGAACCAATTTTAACCAATTACATCAATGCCAAAAAATCACAAAAAGCTATACAAGGATACCATAGGGATGCGAATTATAGTTTAAAAATTATCAAAACAAGATTTGGAACTTAAACAAGCATATCATCATAGATTCATGTAGATGTAAACCAGGAAGTGACTCAAAACATATTTTTAACAAATTTAAAAATATTTAAGAACACTATAACAGGATAATTAAGAGCATAACGAAGCTGCAAATCAAGTTTTAAAACTAAATGAAAGTGCATAAGCATTAGAGGAGTGCTCTAGAAATGAAATACATGAATTCGCCTACCCCAGAGGTGCGCGAATACAATAAGGCTTCAACAGAAGGGAGAAAAGAACTTTGTAGACCCCTCACACACCCTAAAAATTGATAAACACACACAAATTATCCCCCAATCTTAGGGTTTGGACAAAAACCTTAAAAATTGACAAAAAAACATGCACCGAAGGAGGAGAATGCCAACAAGGGAGGTCACGGCCGGAGAGGAACGTCAGTGAGGAGGAGTTCGTGCAAGGAGGGGTCGCACCAGACCTAGCTGGATGTGCGCTACTGGACGGAGGTGGGCTGCTGGACGGAGGGCTAGGGCACCGGAGGTAGGGACTGTATGAGGCGGGTGGCCGCCAAGGAGGGTGCACCGTTGAGAAGCGCCGAAGAGGAAGGCCATGAGGGTGGTGGTTGCATGAACAGGAAGGGGGAGAGGGAGGTCACCGGAGGGAGAGGGTGAACCAGAGGAGGCCGCGCGAGCAGGGAGGGGTGTCATCGGATGAGGTCACACCAGAGAGGTGAAGGCCGCCAGACCGAAGAGTAGGGAAAGGCAGAGGGCACCACGTGCCACTGGAAGGAGAGGGGAGAGGTGAAGCGTACTGTGGTGGGGAAGGAGGGGGGGTCTCAACCCCATAGGGTTTCTCATTCATTTTTTTTCTTTTTAAATATTACACTAATTATTATTATTATTATCATCATAATTATAATAATTACAACAATTTCAATTCCAACTAAAATAATAATAATAATAATAATAATAACAATAACAAGAATAATAATAATATTAAAAATCCTATTATTATTATTATTATGATTAAACATTTTTTTCAAAAAAAATCATTTCTATTAAATTTATCTTAATTTTGTTTCACTTACACTTTAATTAATTAATTAATTTATTTTGGATGTTAGGCAACTGCATGGCTCGGGTACCATTAAGTGCGTGGTTGAGCGAACTCCGCTCAACCACGTCATTTGGCACAAACCACTTATAGGGCTAAGTTGTATGCTTGCCACATAGTTTTATAACTCGTGCGCAAGTTGCACATCAACCAGGTCAAGGTGTGACAATCATCTACTGTATGTTTACTACTTTGTATAGTGTAGCATCATACAAACATGGACATGCATGAATTTATATTTGGTATTGGCCAATTTATCGATTATTGTTATCTTTCATTGCTCTGTCTTTTATTCACACTATTTTTTGTGTTGATGTATTTATATTATACCGTTGTGTTACTCTGATCATGAGGGTATAGTCTCCCCACCATACCATTATTCAGATTCCTAGGCTCCTTTGTCACCATGAAAGACTGGTGGATACTGATTTTTAAATTCTGATTTGTGATCCACTATTCGTCATGGGTTCCCAACACCTATTTGACCCAAAGTATGAATATTGTGTATTGAAACTTATACCAAAGAAGGGTCCACCAGAGGATTTTCCTGCAGAACCCATCTCACAGCTCCCCACTCAGATTTGGAAGAGATCTTCTTAGAGGCATTGTCTAACAATCACAAGATAAAAACTAATCAGTCACGAGCAGATTTCAAAATCATAGGACCATCTTCAAGTATCAATATCAATGATTTAAAATAATAAGAATTTAAATCAATTATGAATTCTTCAAAAAAGGATGATGCCTTAAAAAAACGTCCATTTTAATAAACCCCATATCCAATTCATTAAAATAACCTCAACCACCAAGTCTCAAGCTTAGCGAAAATCTCTGACCACCCATGGTAACTTGGATTCATACATGAAATGAGCTGTCTAAACTCCTTTTTTACACTTACTACCCAAATTCTGATGACCCAAAATCTCTTCTAAAAAAACACCAAACCACACCTAGACAGTACCAACAACACTTCGGGCTAGGTATTACCTTTGATACCAATTTGTAATGAACCACCCTAGGTCAACTATAAAAGTCACACAAGGTGGTCAACCACATGATGATATATAGAAAATAATCACAAGTCTCATGTAAAACTGAAGAAACATCAAAGTACAATGTGGAAGAAAGAAATACATATCCATGAGACATACAAAGTCAAGACAAACCATAAAAACCATAAAGATAAAAAGGACCAAAATAAACAAGTCTTTGTGTGACCATTCGTCACCACCAATTGCAAGGTGCTATCATGGGCGCTTTCAAATGATATGTGATTGTTGAGTACTTAGGTGCAGCAGAGTGGCTGACCTAGGTTGTCTATCAAAGGAGAAAATAATTTTAACAACATATTAAAGGCATTTTTTAAAATAAAATAGAAGGAAATAAGAACACTAATTAAAAGGATGGGGGTTGTTTATCATTTATAAATCTAGAATAAGTTTTTTGGAAGAATATTATATATATTTTTTGTTTTTATTTTTGAAATGAAGTTTGATTAAAATGACACAACAAGAAGATGTTTTTTTAGAAAATATTAAAAGTCGTAATCGATCTAACTCTACCTATTCACTCAATTATTTATCATTATAATTTAAATTAACATTCACTTAATTATGATACCTTATTTTTTTAAATCTCAAACCCTACAATAATTAACTTTACCACAAAGATGAAGTTAATTTAACCCTAGGCTAACTTCAGAACATACAATCGCATCACCCTGCTTTGATTGATTTTATAAGGTTAAATTATGGTTAGTGGTAAATTAAGGCACATTTACTCTCTAGAAATTAGAATTAATTGAGTTTAGGGATCATATTTGAACACTACAAATTGCTCTTGTATGGTTTTGTATTGCCGATTAAGTTCGCACTCTCACAATTTACACAAAATATCGTCCTCGCGTGTTTTTGTGTTAATTGTTCAATTGCTTTATTAGTTTCAATTAAATTAAAAAATCAATTAATTTATCATATTATTTTAATTACAGTATATCATTGATTCAAAATAAATGAATGAACAAGGATATAGGTTGATCGATTATTAAAAACACTACTCTTCCATGGGTGGTGTAGTCATCGTAGAAACGTTATACAAGTGAAAAGGTTTAGAAAGGGTATAACCCAATCTTGTTTCTACTATTGAATTTCATACCAAAGAGAAAGATTAATAGAATAATAAAATTTAAAATAATATAAGAATTTGAATAGAAACTAAGAGTTTATTGAAATCACAACAACATTACAACAAAGAAGAGGAAAAGAAGAGCATTTTGGAGGAGATCCTAGTTTGGTAGCTTCCCTCCTCCAATTGTGAATTGAAATGGTGTAGAAACACTTCTCCTCTACTAAAAATATCCTAATTCATGTTCCAAACCCTCTAAATGAGAAAAAAACTAATTTATAGAGTGGAGGGGAGGTCAGGTTTAAAGAGATTTCAAGTGTGAATGAGTAATCTCGACCAAATATTTTAAGCCAACTTGCACCGCCCATTTGACCTCCAAAATGCGTGAAACAGATGTTCTTCCAGTATAATGATTTGTGAAAAATTGGGTTAATGAGATCCTCTCAAAATTGGGGCCCAATACAATCTCGTATGAAGAAGTTATGACCCAAATACAGAACCAATGTCCAATCTGGGGGCCCCAACCCACCTTTGACTTCATGGTCTATTTAGTCCAACCAAATGCACGATTTAGCTCCAATGTCCTGAAAAAAAGTTGTATCCCATTAATTTAGGAACACAGTTATAAAATTTCAAGTTCAAATAATAAATATTAAAATATTTATCTTCGAAATACTACAGTGTACTATAAAGGGTAAAATTGGAATTTCTATCAAATTTTCAAATGAATGGTCTAATCCAAAATATTTTATAAATAAACATATTTAATATAATGTGAGGAAATTTTATCATTTATTATCATTAAAATATTCAATAAAAATGTGTTTTATCAACTCCCACATACTTACCCTTTTTCACTCCTGAGCAAAACCTCATATCATGTATTTGAAAAAATTGTGACAAGATATGCATATTTAAATTTCTCAATCCACAGTGAAAATATAGGCAAAGTAAGAATCCCATAAAGAGTCAATATCAATAAATTTTAAATACATTATCTCATAAATTGTTTTAAAACAAAATCTAGTGAGATTCATAACACTAATCATAGCGAAACAAGTCATGGGTCTACCATGCCACTAATTCTCCACGTGTGTGTGTGTCAACCATTACAAGCTTGTATCTACACCCTTTATCTAGTATATTCAGGTCAATAAAAACTTGTATTCTTACCTGATTCTATTCCACCGAACTTTTTCAATATCTTTTGTAATAAAATTCTAAAACCCACTCATTTAATCATTTCCAGAAGTCAAACCACGAGCTCCTGACCTAAATATCCCCACCTGTTGTACATTTCTTCACTCCCCTATTTATTGGATGTTTTTTTTATTTTGGGATTTTTTTTTTGATTTTTTTAGAGGGCATAAAACAATCAGATATTAGGTGCACACACATAGGTCAACTTGGAAAAGTGATGGAAACAATCAGAAGAGAAACGAACGTATGGAAATACAATGTTATAAGCTGAAAAGGATTACTTACCCTAAATATACATTCAATTGGGTAAGAGAAACTCAAAATTCATGATTGTGTGAAAAATTATGTGGAGAAACAATGACACAATTTACCATGAAAAAATATCATAAATAATGATGTCAAAATCTAAAAGGTTTTATAATGACACAACCATTCATATCATCGACGAATTCAATTTTTATAAAAGTCAACCCTTAATGATGAAATATTACCCATGCTTATATTTCTACCAATGAATTTTGAAAATATGCATTTTCCATATATTCTACATGAGAATTTTACATGATATATTTGTTTCCTTTTTTATTGATTTTTTTTGTTTTTTTTGAAAATTTTAACAAAAAACTTAATAGAAAATACACATAAAACACACCAATAAAAAACCTAAATATCTACCCTAAAATATTTTTCCCTCTCCCACAATTAAAATATTGCATTTTCCTCAATGTGAACCTATGAGATGATATATTCACATGAAATGTATAATTTTAAATAGGACAAATAATATAAAAGTTAAAGGTTTAGGAACAACCTCATATGCTCAAGTGATGATGGGGTCATGTAGTGTGATGAAATTCACTACATCAGTAGGAAGTCCCTCAATGTATTTCTTAAAATGTTGCCCATTGATTGTAAAGCTCATTCATGTGTCCTTTTGTGTGATCTCCACTGCACCATAAGTAAAAACATTAGTCACAACATAAGGACCTAACCACCTGGAATGCAACTTACCAGGAATCAGCTTCAGTCGTGAACTATAGAGTAAGAATTTCTCTCCAACTTGAAATTCTCTTTTCTAGATCATTTTTTCATGAGCTAGTTTTGATCTTTCCTTATAGATACTTGAGTTATCATATGAATACAATAAAATCTCCTCAATCTCTTTAATTTTCAGATTCCTTAAGATTTCATCTTGGAATAAATCCATGTTACATTTCTTTATAGCCCAATAAACCTGATGCTCAACTTCCATGGGTAGATGACACACTTTCCCAAAAACAATCTGAAATGGAGACATAACAATGGGTGTCTTGTATGCTATCCTATAATCCCACAATGCATCATCCAAGCACTCACTCCAATCCTTCCTATTTGGCTATATGTTTTTCTCTAAAATTTGTTTCAACTCCCTATTTGAAACCTCAGCCTAACCATTTGTTTGGGGGTGGTATGGTGTTGATGTTTTGTGTGTCACCCCATAATTCCAAAGCTAGGAAGCCAAATTCTGATTGTAAAAGTATGTAACTTGGTCACTGATGATGGCAATCGGTACTCAAAACCTACAAAAAATACGTGCTTTGACAAAGTCCACAACAACATGAGAATCATCAGTCCTGGTGGTTCTTAGCCTCCACCCATTTTCTCACATAATCAATATCAACCAAAATATATAGGAAACCAAATGAACTTAGAAAAGGACCCATAAAATCAATGCCACATACATAAAAAATCTCACAAAATAATACGGGTTGTTGGGGGCATCACTTGTCTCCTAGAAATATTACCAGTGTGTTGGAAACATGAGCATGACTTACAAAACACATGATCGTCATAAAATAAACTAGGCCAATACAATCCAGAGTCCAAAACTTTCCTAGCTATCTGTTGGGGTCCAAAGTATCCACCACAGACAAGTGTATGACAGAATTGCAGAACAAACTCAAACTCATGATTAGGAACACACCTCCTAATAAATTGGTCACTACACATGCACCATATCTAGGGATCATCTCACACATAATACCGAGACTCACTTTTTAATTTTTAGACTTGATGTTTCTTTAAATTTGTAGGGATTTCAGATGCAATAAGGTAGTTCACTAAATCAGCATACCAAAGATGTGTACCTGAGATGGAATAAAGATACCCATCAGGGAAAGTGACTCAAAGTGGTACCTGGTCCAAGGTGTCACCCCCTAGTGTGTGAGTAAGCCTACTCATGTGGTCCACCACCAGGTTTTCTGACCCCTTCTTGTCCTTTATCTCAATATCAAATTCTTGAAGAAGGAGAATCCATCAGATTATCCTAGGCTGTAGTGACTCAGTTTTGGAAATTTCAGAGTTTGAAATATTCCTACGAATGATTTCAGAGCTAGGCGCGAAGACAGCGTGCGATTCCGAGACCCGGTGTGCCCAGAATTAATTTTATAAAAATATTAAGTATTTTTTATACTATGCACATGGTAGGGGTGTGTTATCTCCTAAAAGGTAGCTCTGAACTGGAATCTGAGGGCACGGTTGCGTCTGGAGTGTGTCTTTTACCCTAGGCGGGGTGTAAACTTTGCGGGCGCGGGCCTGTTGTGAGAAAAGCCACCAGAGGTGTTTTCATAAATAAATGGAAAAGTTTATTTATGAGCGTCAGCTTGAATAACTTCTGAACAGAGTCTCAGATCACAATTCTGAGACTACGGTTGAGTTCAGAACATCGTGTTTACCCTAAGGGCAACCTTACCCTTTCCTGCATCGGGCGCGGTCGAAGGCGAGTCGACCGTCCGAGTTAAAGGAGGATTTAATAAAAAATAAAAAATAAAATCCACATCCCCCCTTCTCCCCCACCTTGTATACACAGAAGTACACCGCCCTTTTCCTCCTCTTCGTCGACAAAAAAACGATCCATGAAGGAGCCACCGTCAGCTGATTTCGATGCTGATCGTCAGTGAGGGGCGGCCGGCCACGGCGGGCCGACGCGGCGGAGGGTCGCAGTACTGCGGCGGGGCGGGACACAGTGCGGTGGAGGGCCGCCAGCCGGGGGGGGGGGGTGGCGACTGGGCCGGTTTGGGCTGCTGCGGGCCAGTTCAGGCCGACCGGACCGCCCAGGTTGGGCTGGTCCGACCCAATTTATTGTCCGGGGGTTCTTTAAACCCCCGCAGTTTGCAAACCAGGTGTCGGTTTCATGTGCCATCTACAGCGACGTGACCCTGGGGGAAATGAAAATCCTTTAAGGTGGGTTTGGGAGTTTAAAGTTTCAGGATCATGGCCCGAGAGCTTGAAACGTCGAATAAAATAATAATATTTTATTATTATTCGACTTCGGGCCGTTGTATCTTCTACCCGGAGTGTCCAATTGACATGACGTCAGTGGAATTGAGACTCATATATTATGGAAGACTTTTCTTGATGGTTTTTGGGTATTGGGATGGAGATTGGGGTGCAGGCCCCACGAGGCCCAGTTTGGGCGTTTACGGAGAAACACAACTTTCTCACCAGGAGTCAGATTTTGACAGATGAATAGTCGATCCTGTGTGTTTTTCCAAGAGGATCGCAATGGTGCAATCCGTTCGATGTGATCTGGGATCAAGGCATGAGCCCCACCTGGGCTGGCTATGGTGAATAGTGTCTTTTTCACCGGTTGGCCATTTCGGGTGAGTAAACATCCTATCCTTCATGTTTTTTCGTGTGGATCGCGATGGTGGCCTCAATATCGGCCTTGGAGGTGCATAGTGTGGCGTTTTGGCGGGTCGCTCGGGTTAGCGACGTTTGGACCAGTAATGGTTGAGGGTACTCCCTTGGTTCATTCCTACGAGGGTTCACACGATATCACAACCTTAGTATATGTTTGTGATCCTCTCGATGGGATGTTTAATCTGTTAGAGTTGTGTCATCCCTTCGGTGGGCCCGAAGCGAGATCCTCTAGCATCGTTTCCCTAGATCGGGTTCTCGGTATCACTGTGACCGCTTATCCATGAGCAGCGATTCCCTATCTAGCAGGTTAACCCCGTAGGGTTTTTGGAATCATCGGGAATATGATCCCCTACGTAGTGGGCCATTCTCAGTAGGGTTATGGCATTGTTGGGTATACGATCCACTACTTAGCGTGTAGATTATAGTAGGGTTGTGGTATCGTTGGTTATACGACCCCCTACTCATCGTGTGGTTTTTGTAGGGTTGTGGCATCATCAGTTCAATCCCCTACAGCTGTGACCATCGTGACACGGGTGACGATCCTCTATCTAAGTGATGTGTTTATGTCGAATGCTAGATTGGGTTATGGTATCCCCCAACAGAGCCTGGGAGTGATCCCCTATCTGTGAGATCTACGAATTCCAGATCGGGTTGTGGTATCCCCCAGCGGACCCTGGGAGTGATCCCCTATCTGTGAGATCTTCGTATACTAGTGTGGGTTCTGGTATCCCCCAGCGGACCCCAGGAGTGATCCCCTATCCGAGGAGTTTGGTGTTTATGTTGTTTCAACGAGGTTTCCTCAGTGATGATTTCCGAGGAGCGTGATCTCTTGGGTGAGCGTCTGAGGTGTTTTTGTGGGACCCGATGGAGTGTATCTCTCAGATGAGTATTATCTGGGATGACAGTGATTGTGGAGTGTGCTCTCCTGGTTGTGAACTGTTGCTGGTGATGAGGTTGGTACCTCATGTGGCTTGGTGCATGAGCAGAGCATATCTGGATGTTCATGGTATATGTTTGGGTGTGTACCTGAGCGAATGTTCAAGGTGTATGTATGGGAATAAACCTAGATTGAGCTGACTATTTGTTTTTAGTCTAGGATGGTCACGAGATGAAGTTTCTCTCTCGTCTGGGTTCCCTCTGGCTGGGATGAGCGGACTATTGCTTTTCATTTTCTCTCTTTTGTTTTGGGTTTTTTGGGGTGTCTACTGAGTATTGTTATACTCACCCCTGCACGGGCTTTGCCCGCACATGTTTGTGTCTTGTGAAGACCACAGGCCTTTCGACGGAGTCCCAGGAGGACCTGGAGCAGGCGGAGCTGAGTGAGCGGGACTGACCATGGAGTCTTACCGGAGCTATGCCGAGGAGCTTTCTGGTGGTGCTTTTGGAAGTGTACCCATTCTTTCGAGAAGGTTGGATGCCTTCGTAGTTTTCTTTTGGTGGGACCTGTTTTTCCCTTTTTGTACTACTGTTGTACTCTGGTTTGGGATAGTTGTATGCATGCATTTACTATTCAGTTTTATATATCTCTGCACTGTTGCATGGAGGTGTATGTGGGTGAGTGTGTACAAGTACCTTAGGATAATGCCTCCCTTGTGTGTGATAGCCTACTTAGCGCTAGTTTCCAACCCCTGGTCTATTGGAGGTGGGCTTGGAGAGTCATGGATCGAGCCCCATTGGGTCGGGTCGTGATAGAGTGGTATCAGAGGAGGTTCCACCTTTGGGATCTCAGAGCGTAGCTGGTCTAGCTGTGAGTTTGGTTGGGTTTTCATAGCGGTGGTGTCAAGATGTTTCTAGTTCGGCATTCAGGACAGGGACTCCAGTGTTGGTGCAGTGACTGACGTATCCATTCACCAAGACTTTGAAAACCCGCCTTTCGACTTGGGGCGTTTGGACACTAGTCGCAGGGACATAACGGTACATGCATCATATAGGATTGGTTTTTTTGGGTTTCACTTTTTCTTCTTGAGTCAGATCTGCAGATATACTCTTTGACTATGGTGCATCTTGATTGTATTTCAGGTCGCCTCCACAATGACAACTAGTGAGGGTTCCGCTGCGGGATTGTGGTGACGATCCGCCCTATGTAGAGGCTATGGATGAGGGTGCAGGTTTTGAGGCTGGACCTCTAGGTGGTCCGCCAGTTGAGCCACCACCCGTCGAGTAGATGGTTGTGCTGGTAGTGCAGGACAAGGTTGCGCACAGGCTGAGTGCGCTGCATAAGTTCCAAAGGCAGCGACCTCTGAGGTTCCAGGGTGATCCATACCCTTAAGCAGCTGATGACTGGCTTGAGGCCGTCACCCGAGTTTTTCGCTTGGTGAGGACACCTCCAGATCAGATGGTGGTCCTAGCGGCGAGCCTTCTGCATGGTTCAACTGGGTAATGGTGGATCCTAGTGATGCAGTCCCATGACAAGGAGACACTCACATGAGAAGAGTTTGAGCATCTCTTTAGGGAAGAGTTCTATCCAGTGACGTTGAGGTCAGTGCAGATTCAGGAGCTTCTGTAGCTTCGGCAGGAGGGAATAACTATGTCGGAGTACTTAGTGAGGTTTACAGACTTGTCACACTACTCCCTGGATATGGTTCGAGACCCGTTCTTTAGGGCTCGGACCTTTGAGCAGGGCCTACGCAGAGACATCCAGGTAGGTGTGGTTTTCTTATGTCTGCCCACCTATGCTGGAGTGATGGAGTGGGCCTTGGTGGTGGAGAGCTTTCTGTCCGAGCAGATCCCACCTGTTAGTGCTGGGCATGTGAGAGATGAGACTTTGTCAGTTGGATCAACATCTGGTAGTCGGCGACAGACTCAGGGGCCCGGACGTATGCAACATTTTTGGAGGCGACCCCTAAATAGAGGATCTGAGGATTAGGGATCTCAGGATGGTTTTGGGTAGCTACAGGAGAGGCGGTGTTATTCTTGTGATGGTCGGGTACATATGGATGGGGAGTGTCCAATCCGCCGTGAAGCTGAGAGGGAGCCAGTTGACAGGCCACCTTGGCAGCGGCAACGTCTCGAGCAAGGAGGTCCGCAGGGCGGCAGTCGTGGCGATGAAGTTGGTGTAGCAGCAGGAGGTGGTCAGCAGTATCAGATTCTACCACCACCACCCCAAGGTGGTCCGCGACGAGCTTAGGGAGCTAGAGGGTGAGTGTGAGGACAGCTGCATACACTAGAGGCTGTTGACCTAGAGGCCCCGCAGATGGATAAAGGTACACCTTGTGTCCTTTCTACTTTCTGCAGTAGTTTTGAAAGACACTGTTTAGTGATACTCTTCCCTTTATGATGCTTGCTCGAGTTTTGTTCAGGGCATTGGTAAGAACCTATGTGGGTGTTGTTCAGCGTGCTTCGAATGCATGAGGAAGATGGATCCTTCCCCCACCGAGATGTGTTTTTGTGACGTGATCAAAACCGTGTGAGCGAGTCAGTGCCACCCAAAGCGGATAGTGTTGAGGTGTGGTGGATGATTCTCTCTAACTTATGTGTTCGGGCAGGAGTGTTTGTTGGTGGACTCACTGGTGTGGGAATTCCAGTGCAGAGTTCAGTTTCTTTCCCTCGTACTTATGGCTTTTCAGGGATGAAAATTCTTATGGTGGGGAGGATTTAGTGACTCAGTTTTGGACCTGTCAGACTTTGGAATATTCCTACGAATGATTCCAGAGCTGGGTACAAAGACGGCGTGTGATTCCGAGGCCCGATGTGCCCATAATTAATTTTATAAAAATACTAAGTATTTTTTATACTATGCACGTGGCAGGGGTGTGTTATCTCCTAAATGGTAGCTCCAAATAGGAATCTGAGGTCATGGTTGCGTCCGAAGCATGCCGTTTACCCTAGGCGGTGTGTAAACTTTGTGGGCGCGGGCCTGCTGTGAGAAAAGCCACCAGGGGTGTTTTCGTAAATAAATGGAAAAGTTTATTTATTAGCGCCGGCTCGAATAAATTCTGAACGGAGTCTTAGATTTCAATTCTGAGACTGCGGTTGAGTTTAGAATGTCGTGTTTACCCTAAGGGTGACCTTACCTTTTCCTGTATCAGGAGCGGTCAAAGGTGAGTCGGCCATCGGAGTTAAAGGAGGATTTAATAAAAAAATAAATAAATAAAATCCTCATCCCCCCTTCTCCCCCAACTTGTATGGGAAGAAGGCCACCACCCCTTTCCTCCTCTTTGAAAATGAACAAATGATCCACGAAGGAGCCGCCGTCAGTTTATTTCGACGCCGATCGTCGGCAGATCGAGCTCCAGCGCGTTGCAGGTGTCGTTCTGCACCCGAAGCTTCGGTGTTTCGCCCGCAAGGTAGGCATTTTGAGTTTTAACCCCATATCCCATTTCTACTGCATTTTTCTTCATTTTGAATTTTTATCAGTATAGAAGGGGTCTCGAGGGCCACACAGACACCCCCAGATCAAAAAATGGACCACCGGGGTGTTCCCGGAGGTCAGCGGAAGTCTCGCCAGCGCAGCCCCGGCGTAGCGAGGCGGCAGTGGCCACCTGAGGCATGGCAGCATGCTTCCCAATGCGGCGGAGGGCTGCGGTCCCGTGGCGGGGTGGGCCGTAGCGCGGTGGAGGGCCGGTGGCCGGACCGGCCAGGTGGGGCCGGTCCGACCCAATTTTTCGTCCTGGGGTTCTTTAAACCCCTGCAGTTTGCAAACCAGGTGTCCGTTTTGTGTGCTGTATGTGGTAATGTGACCCTGGGGAAAGAATAACCCTTTGAACTGGTTTTGGGAGTTTAAAGTTTCAGGATTGTGGCCCGAGAGCTTGAAATGTTGAATAAAATAATAATATTTTTTTATTATTCGACTTCGGGCTGTTGTATCTTCTACCCGGAGCGTCTGATTGACGTGCCGTCAGTGGCGTTGAGACCCTGATGATATGACAGACTTTTCTTGATGGTTTTCAAGTGCTGGGACCGAGATTGGAGTGTGGGCCCCTCAAGACCCGGTTTGGGCGTTTACGAAGAAACACAACTTTCTCACCAGGAGTTAGATTTTGGTAGATGAATAGTCAATCATGTGTGTTTTTTAGAGAGGATCACAATGGTGCGATCCATTCGATGTGATATGGGATTGAGTCATTGGCCCCACCCGAGATGGCTACGGTGAATAGTTCTTTTTTCACCGGTTGGCCGTTTCGAGCGAGTAAATAGTCTATCCTGCTTGATTTTTCGCGTGGATCGCGATGGTGGACTCAGTATCAGCCTTGGAGGTGTGTAGTGTGGCATTGTGGTGGGTTGCTCGGGTTAGCGATGTTTGGACTAGAAGTGTTTGAGGGTACTCCCTCGGTTCATTCTTACGAGGGTTTGCACGACATCACAACCTTAGTATAGGTTTCTGATCCTCTCGATGGGATGTTTAACTTGTTAGAGTTGTGGCATCTCTCCGGTGGGCCTGTAGCGGGATCCTCTATCATAGTTTCCCTAAATCTGATTCTTGGTATCGTTGTGACCGCTTATCCATGGGCGACGATCCCCTATCTAGAAGGTTAACCCCATAGGGTTTGTGGCATCATCAGGAATATGATCCCCTACACAGTGGTTTGTGATCAGTAGGGTTGTGGAATCATTGGGTATACGATCCCCTACTCAGCATGTAGATTATAATAGGGTTGTGGTATCGTTGGTTATACGATCCCCTACTCAGCACGTGGTTTCTGTAGGGTTGCGACATCATCAGTTTGATCCCCTACAACGCGAGATGTAACAGATAGGGTTTTGGTATTGTTGTGACCGTCGTGACATGGGTGATGATCCTCTATCTGAGTGACATGTTTCTGTCGAATTCCAGATTGGGTTGTGGTATCCCCCAGCAGATCCTGGGAGTGATCCCCTATCTCTGAGATCTACGAATGCCAGATCGGGTTGTGGTATCCCCCAGCAGACCCTGGGAGTGATCCCCTATCGGTGAGATCTTCATATACCAGTGTGGGTTCTGGTATCCCCTATCGAACCCCAGGAGTGATCCCCTATCCGAGGAGTTTGGTGTTTATGTTGTTTCAGTGAGGTTTCCTCATTGACTATTTCTAATGAGAGTGATCTCTCGAGTGAGCATCTGAGGTGTTTTTGTGGGACCTGATGGAGTGTGTCTCTCGAACGAGTATCATCTAGGATGATAGTGATCGTGGAGTGTGCTCTCCTGGTTGTGAACCGTTGCTGGTGATGAGGTCGGTACGTCATGTGGCTTGGCGCGTGAGCTGAGTATATCTGGATGTTCATGGTATATGTTTGGGTGTATACCTGAGCGAATGTTCAAGGTGTATGTATGGTCATACACCTGGATTGATCTAACTAGTTGTGTTTAGCTGAGGATGGTCACGAGACAGAGTTTCTCTGTCGTCTGGGTTCCCTCTGGCTGGGATGAGCGGACCGTTTCCTTTCAGTTTCTCTCTTTTGTTTTGGGTTTTTGGGGTGTCTACTGAGTATTGTTATACTCACCCCTGCATGGGCTTTGCCCGCACATGTTTGTGTCTTGTGCAGACCACAAGCCTTTTGACAGAGTGCCAGGAGGACTCGGAGCAGGCGGAGCTGAGTGAGCGGGACTGACTGTGGAGTCTTATCGGAGCTATGCCGAGGAGCTTTCTGGTGGTGGTTTTGGCAGTGTACCTCTTCTTTCGAGCAGGTTGGACACCTTTGTAGTTTTCTTTTGATGGGCCCTATTTTTCCCTTTTTGTACTATTGTTGCACTCTGGTTTGGGATAGTTGTATGCATGCATTTACTATTCAGTTTTATATATCTCTACACTATTTTATGGAGGTGTATGTGGGTGCGTGTGTATAAGTACCTTAGGCTAATGCCTCCCTTGTGTGTGATAGCCTACTCGGCACTAGTCGCCAACCCCTGGACTATTGGAGGCGGGCTTGGGGAGTCACGGATCGAGCCCCGTTGGGTCGGGTTGTGACATAGGCTTTGTATCCAGCTTCTTCCAGAGGTACCTCAGAGCTGCATGGTAAAAAAACAACTAATTTAGAGCCCAATAAACAAGAAAAAAATTATCTAAAGAAAATATGATGGAAAGAAACTCCTTTTCTATGGTTTTGTAGTTTTATTGGGTTGAATCTAATGTCCTCGATGCATAGACAATCACATGAGAATGCCCCTCCACCCTATGAGATAATATAGCTCCAATCGTGAAGTTGGAGGCGTCACACATAAGCTCAAAAGTAAGCTCCCACTGTAGGGGTTGTATGATCGGTGGAGTGGTTAGACACTTCTTTAGCTCATCAAAGGAAGTCCTATAAGAATCATCAAACACAAAATCAGAATCCTTTTGAAGTAATCATGACACAGGAAAAGCAATCTTACTAAAATCTTTGATGAAGCGCCGATAAAATCCTGCATGACCTAGGAAAGATCTAACATCACGCACACATGAAGGATAGAGTAAAGATTAAATGATATCTACCTTAGATTTATCAAACTCTATCCCATGTTTTGAGACTACATGACCTAAGACAATCCCATGCTCTACCATGAAATGACACTTTTCAAAGTTTAAGACCAGATTCTTCTCAATACAATGATTCAAAACCTTTCCCAAGCTAGAGATACAATCATCAAATGAAGACCCATACACTTTAAAATCATCCATAAATACCTCCATGAAGGTCTCAATAAAATCATAAAAAATACTCACCATGAATCTATGGAAGGTACCTGGGGCATTGAAAAGTCCAAATGGCATCCTCCAGTAGGAAAATGTGCCGAAGGGATGGGTGAACGTAGTATTCTCCTGATCCTCCAAATCTATAGAAACCTGAAAATATCCAGAAAATATATCCAAGAAACAATAATGTGTCTTCCCAGCTAGTCTCTCAAGCATCTGATCAATAAACGGGAGGGGGAAATGGTCCTTGCAAGTGGACTGATTTAGTTTCCTATAATCAATACACACATGCCAACCGTTTTGTACCATCATTGGAACTAACCCATATTTCTCATTTTTAACAACTATAACACCACTTTTCTTAGGAACAACCTGAATAGAACTCACCCACTGATAATCTGAAATGGGATAAATTATACCTGCCTCGAGCAAATCTTCATCCTATTTTTTAACAACTTCCAGAAGGGTTGGATTGAGTCTCCTTTGTGGCTACCTAACCGGTTTAGCCTCATCCTCCAAAATAATCCCATGAATTTAAATAGAGGGGCTAATAATTGATATGTCATCCAAGGTCCACCTGATTTACCTGATATTCTCCCTCAAAAGATTCAAAAGTTTTTCTTCATGTTCAAAGGGGATATTGTTAGAAATTATAACAGGTAATTTCTCACCACTTAAAAAGTATAAGTATTTTATATTTGGTGGTAATGGCTTGAGTTCCAATGTAGGGGGGTAATGTATGGATGAATATAGTGAATGAACTGAAATATGTGCACAAAGAGCATCAATATCAGAATAGAAATCATCACAATCAGTGAATAAAACATCAAATCCATTATCATACTCCACATCCATGTCATAATCAGATTGAACATGATCAAAATAAAAATATGAATCCATTTAAAAATCAAATATAAGAGAGTCTTGTGCATTCAAAATAGGTGTGGGATTACTCTTAGACATCAAACTAGAACCAATGATCATAATCTCCCTAAGCATAGGACAATAAAATTCCATAGGTTTTTTATTTGGTGGTTCAAAATGGGAGATAAAAAATATAGAATGGTCCTTTGAGGGCTACTTCATGGATTCCATAACATTAAATATCACAACTTCATCTCCAAATTCCATGGAAAGTGTACCCTAATTGACATTTATGATAGTTTTTGTAGTTTTGAGGAATGGTCTACCTAAGATAATGGGATTATGAGAACTTACCTGATCATCCTTCATGTTAAGCATGCAGAAATATGCTAGGAAGATCATGTCTCTTACTCGAAAAAGTACATCCTCAAGGACTCCCTCTGGATAGGTTGTAGCTCTATTCTCCAACTGCACCACTACTCTTGTCGGCTTCAACTCACCAACCTATAAAGAAGAGAATACAGAGTGAGGTATCACATTTATGGAAGCTCCTAAATCACATAAAGCATAAAAAAGTGCAAATTCCTTATGGTTCATGAGATGGTGAATGTCCTATGATCCTTGTAATTTGTTGGCATCACTAGAGTTGGTGTAATGAGTGCTGATGCATTTCTTCCAAGATTGATCCTATCATTTCCCTTGAGCCCTCTTCGATTGGTACAAATTTCTTTTAAAAATTTTGCATACCTTGGGATTTTCTTGATGGATTCAAGTAGAGGGATATTGATCTTCACACGCTTGAATGTATCCAAAACTTCTTTTTTACATCACCTCTAGCCATCTTCTTGGTTTTTACAACCCTTTTTGGTATGGGAAGGGTTTTAGGAGGAAAATCATTAATCTTTTTCTTACCTTTATCTTTCTCCTTGGGTTGCTCATCAGCTGGTTTTGAATGGGTCTTCTCCAGAGTTGAGGTGAATCCCAGTGGAATGATAGGTGTAGATGTATCAGTTGTTTTCTTCCCACTTCTCAATGTGATGGAACTGATATTCCCCTTGGGATTTTGAGTAGGTTAGGAAGGAAGATTTCCGGAGTTCTTACTTACTAGTTCATGGAGGGTAGTGGTAATCTGACTCATTTTTTTCTTCAACTCTCTCAACTCCGAACCTTGAATCTTTAGCTCATTATTTTGATTAAGAAAAATTTATTTCAAAAGATCATCAGTGTTAGAATCTACCTTGGGTGGGGGATTCCATTGTTGTTGATTTTTTTATGCTTGAGCTTCAAATCACCTTTGGGGTTGTTGGAAACCCTATTGGTAAGGTGGAGGCAACTAGAAGTTTTGTTGAAAAGGGGGAATTTGTTGTTCTTCAGAGGCATACCTCATGTCTAATTAATCCTTCCACCCTTGGTTGTATGTTGGAGAAAATGAATCAAACTTCTTTTGGGGATATGGTTGTTGCTTCTACTGATATGGTCTCCCAAGAAACACTAATGCACAATCTTCTATTTCTTGTAGTTAAGGGCAACAATCAGTTGGGTGGCTTGTCCTAGTGCAAATGCCACAAGGCCTTGAAGGAGGGGGTTGGGATGTCTTCTGTGCTAAAGCAATCTGCCTCACCATAGTGGTCATTTCTTTTAACTTAGTGTCAATTAAATGACTTTTGAGAGAAGATGGACTTACCTGATGTACTCCCCTGACACGTAGTGCACCTCGATCGCCAAATTTTTGAGATTTTTGGGCCATATTGTCAATTAATGCACATAAAACCATTGTTGTCTTGTCCACCAATGATCCTCTAGCCATGACATCCACCATAATTCTCTCCATAGGTGTGAGTCCTTCATAGAAGTATTTTATAAGGAGTTGCTCACTGATTTGGTGATGTGGGAAGCTTGCACACAACTTCTTGAATCTCTCCTAGTACTTATACATTGACTCCACTTGGGCTTGATAGATCCTAGAGATCTCCTTATGAATGGATGTGGTCCTTGATGTTGGAAAAAAACTTTGCAAGAAAATACATTTCAAATCATTCCAACAAGTTACATATTTAGGTTGTAAATAATACATCCAATCTTTTGCAGCTCCATCAAGTGAGAATGAGAATGATCTTAGTTTGATTTTATATTCAGAAACATTTCTTGGTTTTAATGTTGAGAAAATCAAATTAAATTATTTTAAATGTTTATTGGGATCCTCACCAGAGAGTCCATGAAATTTTGGAAGCAGGTGGACTAACTTAGATTTCAGTTCAAAGTCCGATTTGAGATTTGAGTATACAATGCAGTTTGGTTGATAATTAATATCAGGTGCAACCAATTCTTGAATGGTTCTATTAAGTTAATTTCCATTATTTTCAGACATTGTTTCTTGTTTTATGTTTTAATTTTAATTTCTTCCAATTTCAATGTTCTGGGAGTGGAGGAATTCTCCAACTGATTGAATGTTGAAACTTCCCGTAGATTGAGAATGTCGGATTCGAGCCTGAAGGCTACATTCAATCTCAGGGTCAAGATCTAAAAAATCCTCAGGATTAGTTCATTTCATAAATAAAATAAAAATGAAAATAAGGAAAGTGGACCATAGTAAAATAAAAATGAGAAGTTTGAGTTGATGGTCCAAAAAGAAGAAGAAAAATAAATAAATAAAAGAAGAAAAAAAATTCAGATTGGGTAAAGAATGAAGAAAGAAGAGAAGAAGAGAATAAAATGTAAAATAAAATAAATACCTCTAATTGGTTGAAATAATTACTTGCCTTCCTGGCAACAATTCCAATTTGAAAGTCACTGTCATGGGCGCTTTCAAATGATATGTGATTGTTGAGTACTTAGGTGCAGCATAGTGGCTGACCGAGGTCGTCTCTCAAAGGAGGAAGTAAATTTAACAACATATTAAAGGAATTTTTTAAAATAAAATAAAAGGAAATAAGAACACTAATTAAAAGGATGGGGGTTATTTATAATTTATAAATATAGAATAAGTTTCCTGGAATAAGATTATATATATATTTTTACTTTTATTTTTGAAATGAAGTTCGATTAAAATGACACAACAAGAAGATGTTTTTTTAGAAAATATTAAAAGTCATAATCAATATAAATCTACCTATTCACTCAATTATTTATCATTATCATTTAAATTAACATTCACTTAATTATGATCCCATAATTTTTTAAATCCCAAACCCTATGAGAATTAACTTTACCACAAAGATGAATTGAATTTAACCCTAGGCTAACTTCGAAACATGCAATCGTAGCACCCTGCTTTGATTGATTTTCTAAGATTAACTTATGGTTAGTGGTAAATTAAGGAACATTTCTTCTCTATAAATTATAATTAATTGAGTTTAGGGATTATATTTTAATACTACAAATTGATCTCATATGGTTTTGTATTGCCGATTAAGTTCGCACTCCCACAATTTATACAAAATCTCGTCCTCGCGTGTTTTTGTGTTAATTTTTCAATTTCTTGATTAGTTTAAATTAAATTAAAAACTCAATTAATTTATAATATTATGTGAATTAAATTATATCATTTATTCAAAATAAATTAATGAATAAGGATAGAGGTCAATCGATTACTAAAAAAAACTACTCTTCCATGGGCGATGTAGTCATCGTAGAAACGTTATACAAGTGCAAAGATTTAGAAATGGTATAACCCAATATTGTTTCTAATACTGAATTAAAAACCAAATAGGAATATTAATAGAATAAGAAAATTGAAAATAATAGAATAAGTGGAAGATAAACTAAGAGTTTATTGAAATCACAACAACATTACAACAAAGAAGAGGAAAAGAAGAGCATTTTGGAGGAGATCCTAGCTTGGTAGCTTCCCTCATCAAATTGTGAATTGAAATGGTGTATAACCACTTCTCATATACTACCAATATCCTAATTAACGCCCCAAACCCTCCAAATGAGAAAAAAAATAATTTATAGAGTGGAGGAGAGGCTAGGTTTAAAGAGGTTTCAAGTGTGAATGGGGAATCCCAGCCCAATATTTTAAGCCAACTTGCACCGCCTATTTGAAATCCTAAACGCATGAACCCATTTTTATTATAGAATAATTATTTGTGAAAAATTGGGTTTGAGATATCCTCTCAAAATTTGGGCCCAATACAAGTTTGGATGAAGAAGTTATGACCCAAATACAGAACTAATGTTCAATCTGGTGGGCCCAATCCACCTTTGACTTCATGGTATATTTAGTCCAACCAAATACACGATTTAGCTCTAATGTCCTGAACATAAGTTTTATCCCATTAAGTTAGGAACACATTTACAAAATTTCAAGTTCAAATAATAAATATTAGAATATTTATCTTTGAAATACTATAGTACACTATAAAGGGTAAAACTAGAATTTCCATCAAATTTTCAAATGAATGATCTAATCCCAAATATTTTATAAATAAACATATTTAACACAATGTGAATTTTTTTTATAATTTATTATCAATAATATATTCAATATAAATGTGTTTTATCACCAATCCATCCCACTATAAAGACGACATATGATAAGAGAACCTGACAAGCTATATGACGCCCTTCCCTTTCCCCAGGTCCTGTAAAACAAGGTTTAAAACTGAATAAAGGAAAAAGTAGGGTGTGAGCATAGAGTCTATTAGGATATCACCAAATAATCTATAAAATTTCTAATATCAGGAGTGAACAAGTTCTATCTTTATAACAAAATCTAGTTTATAAAGCATTTTCACAAATCAAACCATTTGTAAACATTTATTTGTTTTCCATGAATTCATACCATATTCATCAAATCCAGGAATATATCAAGTATAAAAGAGAAAAATTTAAACTAAACATGCGAGAAAATATCCATGAAATAAACCGTTATGTGATAAACCAGGTATAATAGACAAAACACACCATTTAGGCTCTTACCTATGGGAATATGTATTAGAAATAAAAGAAGCCTAAACCAGACATATGTTGGTTCCAATTAATATTTAATCCTTCCATAGTCTATTGATATAAAAAAAGCAACCCCTAGTGGTTCCACACACACTAGGGTTACCTATTTCCATTTCCTAACACACCTAAGGTTCCTAATGTGCTAAGTTTTTCCAAAACCATTTTCAAAATCCATGATCACATTTAATAAAAACAATTTTTACATAAAATCAACTCTATTTAAATGAACAACCCAAAGGGATCAATAAGAATATATAGAAATTCATGAATTAACATTAATTGCATTGATACACCTACCTCAATAATAATGGAAACATATATGCCTTTGATAACTGAGCTTAAAAAACCACAGATCGTCCTTCGAAAGACAAGACATTATAAGAAATTGAAAAGGATCAATAAAAACAACAATCAACCATGAACTTGAATCACAAACACAGACAATGCCACTGTTATGACCAAAGACAATGAAGAAGTAGAAAGACTGCTTACCAGGGATATGCGATGCAACTACCATATGAGTTAAACACTGAACGAAGTGATCTGGAAGGAGGGAGATGACTCAGAATTGCCCAAAAATGTTTTAGGGTTTGAGAGGAAATCCTACGCACTGAATACAAAAAGTGTTAGGCATGAAACATGTTTAAAACCATTATATCTGAGGAATTCATGTCGTGAATCCCTTTCATGGTGTGAAATCCCACAAACTAAAATTTTCTAAAAAAGGAATAACCTTGAATTAAATTAAATCTTGATCGACGTTTTCATGTCGTGTAATGTTTTCACAGCCTGTAAAATTTTCATACCCTATATGAGACTCACGACATCTTCCCTACAATAGATTCACGCCATGTAACCCATTTACGATGTGAATGTGTCCAATAGGTAGTTCTTAGCCCAATTTTCTATAGAATATCTCCAAACCAAAACCTAAGGATCTATGGTCCTAAGGATAAACCTCTAAATCCATTGACAAATTTATACCCCAAATCCATTAATCCAAAAAAACATACATCCCCAGACTTTAGGTCATTTTACCCAACAAAGGTTCACCATTTATGAGAAGCCTGCAATGGACCCAAACAAAAAATGGAAAACAAAATAAGATTCAAAGCATACCTAAAGGAAAGTAACATGTCACAACCAGTCCCCCAGGGCCCGTGTCGTGACTACCCCAAGCCCTCCTTCCATAGGCCAGGGGTTGGAGACTATCATCGAAAAGTCATATCCCTAAAAAGGGAAGGCATTGCCTCAAAACCTGTACACACACATACAGGGCACACTGTGCACAAGAATAACACAATGGAAGAAGAAAGGTACAACCACAACTAAAAACATTGATTGAGTGTAAAAGTAAGTACTAAAAGTAAAAGGATACAGAATATAATCCCAACTGAAAAGAAAGTACATGAAAAAGGAAAAATAGCTCCTGAGGTCACCCACCAAGGATCCTACCTGAAGGGTAGGTACAACTCGTCACTGTGGCTCTCCACTTCAATTGGTCACCTCTGTACACCATCAAGTCCTGGCTCCCCGAGTCTCAGTCAAGCTACCCATCGTCTGCACAAGACACAACAAGGTGTGGACGAAGCCCTTGCAGGGGTGAGTATAATAATACTCAGTAGGGACCCCAAGACCCCCGAAGGTCTCTCAGAATTCCACAAAGGAATTGGAACGCGCATCGAAACGCGTGCAAATTTTCAATATTTATTATCCTACCAACTACTGTAGAAGTGGCGAGCAGGGTTGAACCACAGAGAGAATGTGAGTAGACACTAGAAATTCTCTCTTGGATGAATGTTCAGGCAGATGAGCTTTAATTGTGTGATTAACAACTAAGTTCTAAAAACTAAATGAGTATTTTAAAAATGAGTATTTAAATTGACTAAAACTATCTAAGTTAATTAAGCTATGAAAGAAACTGGCGGAGATGGAAGTGTCAGAGATGTGACGTCCGTTCAAGTTCATACAATGTCAATTATTTACTTCCCACATTTTAATATTTATTTATTCAATTATCACCGATTCCAAATTTAATCAAAATAATATCTGGTCCCGTTCTCTACTATTAGACAGTATTCTAATGTATACACAAATTATCCATCATTTCGTTCTCTATCCTGACGAATAATTTTCACGTCATTATAGAACTGAATCACTTGGTGAAATACAACGACCCGTTTCTCACAAAGTCAAAGTATCTACCTGCGTCGGGTTCGCTCACATGAGATCACTTATTTAGTATCACTCATACAAGTTTGAAGAAGTGCACACACAAAATATTAATTTTTCAATTATTATATTTATTTATTCAGAATTCGCTCGTGCGCTTGATTGAACTCCGGATAAATAAATTCTATGATGAACTCTTGTTCGTGATTACTTATTAGGTATCACACGAACTGGCACCAAAGTATGTGTGAAGAGCCCAAATGAAAATTAATTTCAATGCAGATATAATTAATTAAATAAACATCCAATTAAAATTAATTTAAAAGGCGATCAAACATTAGGATAAATTAAAGACATGCAATTACCGTCACTTTCGTCACAACTTCGACACAAAAATGATTATCCTGCCATCATGACAACGCGACACATAAAATAATAAATAGAAGATATCATCATGCTTGTTTCATTTTTGTGGTCACCGCAAGACACCATCAATGATTGCAAAATAATAATCATCGCTCTGCTCCGTGCAGTCACTAACGCCACATCCAAATCAAACCACCACCCTGCTGAAAATAAGATCTGATCTGTACTCGCTCTCGCCGTGCGACGTGAATCTCCAGAAGCCAAGAGAACGTCGATTATGTGTTCGAACCTCCGATGTTCTCCTGGTGATGGTTTTCCGCTGGTTGATGCGTGCTGAAATGGCTGAGAGAGGAGTGGGGTTGAGGCGGCTGGTAAGTAGAGGGGCGGCTAGGTAAGGAGGAGAGGATGGGGTGACCGGGGCTGGGTTCTGAAGTGGGGAGGGGAACGGGGGGTATCAGGTAGGCGAGATGGGGAGGGGAGGCGGCAAGGGAAGAGAGTAGGAATGGGGGTGTCCAGTAGGTGGGATGTGTGGCACTGGGTGATTAAGGGGGCGACGTGCAATTAGGTGAGTGAGAATAGGGGGGACGGGATGGGGTGACGGGTGAAATGGGGTGAGGAGGGTGGCTGGGATTGGGGAGCAGGTGAGGAATAATGGGAAGGGGTGACGTGGGAGAGGGGAATGGGTCAAAGGGGGAGGGTGATTGGTGAGAGAAAAAAGGGAATGGGGAGGGGTGTGGTGCGTGGATAAGGGAGAATAAATGAAAAAAATGAAAAAAATAAAAAAGTTAAATCTAATTTTAAAATTCAAAATTCAAAATAATCTATTAATCTAAAAGTTAAATAATAATAATAATAATAGTATTTAAATATTAATTCAAATGTAATTAAATATAATACTACTATTAAATATAATAAACTAATAACAAATACTATTTTATTAATACAACAAAATAATTAAATTAAATAAAATACAAATTAAAATATACATACTAATAAAAATTAATAAAATAAAATAAACTAACATTAGTGAAACTAATAATATTAATATAATCTTAAATATAAAATTAATATAACTAATAAAAATACTAAATTACTAATATAAGTATATAAATTAACTAAAAATTATCAAAATATCTAAACTAATACAAAACTACAAAAATAAACTAAAAATATAAAAGTTGGTTAAACTAATTAATTAAAACTAAGTTAGAAAATTATAAAAAATACATGACAAATCCATGTACATTAGGAATAACCACAAAGCATGATCTCAATCACAAAGAAAAAGGAAATACTCAACTCAAACTAGGTATATAACTTAAGTACATAAGTAAATATGATTAGTCGTAAAGCTAGATCATCTTATTCTGTCGAGAGGCTCTGTTGCTGACCCACACAGGATCGATAGATACTAACCCACACAAGATCGCTAGGCACTGACCCACATAGGATTGATAGATGCTGACCCACATAGGATCGATAGATACTGACTCACACAGGATCACTAGGAACTGACCCACACAAGATCGATAACTGCTAACCCATACAGGATCACTAGGTGTTGACCCACACAGGATCGATATTCTTTCTTCATGCCACAACCAACCATTGAATTCATGCACTAAGCACGCTTGATTCTGGGAGAATCAGCTCCTCAATCCATTGGTCATACCTCAACCACCACTAAGTCCCACAAAGAAGTAACTCAATGAACTGCCATGTCATAAGGGTTCCAATGCAACTGACGTCGCGTCAATCAGACGCCCGGTTGGTAAGTTATAGGCAATTTAGTGCCGAGGGACCGGTTGGATTCGGGTTCGATCCAACCCGACCATACCCTAACTTTCTCCAAAACTCAAGTGGAGTATCTCAAAAGGACCGTATCATCCTAATAATTCTAGCACCGTATATGGTTCATCAAACAGACATATGGTTTAGGAGATATGCCCATTTAAGAGAAACTGGTCCGTAAGTGGGTCTATGTCCGGTCTGACCCGGTCGGACCGACCTGGCCCAACCTGAAGGGGTTGGTCTTGGTCCGATTTGGCTGGGCCCAGTCTGGCCCATTGGGCCATGGGTTCAGCCTGGCCCACCCGGTTGGGCAAAAAATTAACCTTTTCATCCAACTTTTTCCAAACAAAGTTAAGCTTCCTTTAAGTGAATCCTAGAGTTACAAATTTAATGGTGACCTATGATTTTTAATCCAAATACTAGTTCAAAAGTTAGAAATCACCGCTCGCACGTTTATTGAACGTACCTTAAAAAAGTTCAAAAATTTGTTCAGGGATCTCCGGGCCTCAGAATCACGTGCCGTCAATTTTTGCAGACTCGTAATAATTCCATTTAATTAATAAAAATTTACATGGAATTTATAGGTCTTTGAATAACATGGTGTTACAATCTCCCCATTATAAAAAATTTATACCCTAGAGAGTCCTCAAGATCCTAGACTTGAAAAAAGTGATAACTATTGTTCCTTTATCAGCAATTCCTGCTCCCACATCTTGTAAGAAGCTGATTCTTCACTCAGGTATGGGTCCTTTAAATTTTGATCTAATTATTTTTTTGGGGGTGTCTGGGGCTTGTTCTGATCCCAAAACCCAACTTTTTGGGAGAAAAAGGCATGTCACGCAGTTAGTTTAAACCGTGTGAGGTAGCCCGTATGGTTTTTTTAAACAGTGCAGGGCTGGATAGTAAGCAGCATGAGGGCGCACTATTTGATCTAATCATGTGAAGTGGGCCGCACGACCATGCTAGAATGTCTAAAATTTTAACATAGATATTTCACATAGTTTCCCTAATTGTGTGACCTAACCATGCAAGAGCCCCTTCCTATAGATGCATGTGCACGGTTTGTGCACGGTTTGGTCAAACTGTGCATCCAAAATGTGCGAAGGGTGATTTTGGGTGAATTTACCATTTTTAACTTAAATGGAATGTTAAATGTTTTACCTCATTCATTCTTTATTTTTAGTGGACAGAACACCCTCCCCTCCCCCTTTTAAATCTTTTTCAATCCTAATTTAGATTTTGAGATCTACCATTCTTTTGAAGTCTGAATCGACCGTTGTTCATCTTATTAGATCCGCATAGATATGTTCTCGATTACATCATTATTCTTCCTATCAATGATGCTATTTAGATGTAGGCTCATATGCCCCAATTTTAAGGCATTGATTTGTTATTCAGATCTAATCCAATACAGTCCAAAATAAAGGCTGATACTAGACAAGGATATTTGTACGAGCTTAAGGTAGGTGGTCTACTACTCATTCCTCAATTCCTATCATTTTATAAATTGTCGTATTGTTGCACCAATTTCATCGAGTGTCATCTGTTGAATTTATATGTCATTCTTATCATCATTAGAACCATGTTTTAATATCCATGCCATATTTTTCATAGAATGTTGGTGGTTACATCCAAAACTTCAACCACCCCATGTAAGGTGATGTTCCATAATTGAGTTTTGAGTGCTTTGACTTGTCTCTGAACCACCGTTTAGGTGTTCGTCAGCTTGAACCTCCTAATGGTAAGTCTCTCTCATTGAATGACTATTGAATTATGAGTTGATCATGAAAAGTACCCTGTAATCTAATCACTTGACCCGCCTAAGGTAAGTTCTTCAACTTGATTAATCAATTGTAAATGGAATTGGAAAGTATATTATATATATATGACTTGTCCTGATGAATGGTAATATGATGGATTGATTGAATGTCTATATCACCCCTTTTCCTGGCTATGGGAAGGTAGCATGGTGAACCATATTAAATGAATATGACTTAAATGGATTTATTAAATGGTTGCATGTGTAGTTGGCCTTGTCCGTTAATGAAAGGCAATGACTTGAACCTTATGAGATATTAAATGGCTTGAGTATTAAATGGCCTAATTGATTAAATGAATAACATGTAAGGTGCTTGTTTATATATATAGATGGACCTTGACATATTTATAGGGATGGTCAACCTTGAGTTATTTCTTGGATTCTCAAGGGAATGCCTTGAGCACTCGTGGAAGCCATTCTGATTCAAGGATGTCGGTTGCCTTGGTTGATACCCAACTTAGAACCTAATCCTCTTATATTAGTGGATGCTCAATATGACACCATAGGATCTCTCCTTTACTATTATAGGATACCTTGGATACACTTCTTGGATCCATCGTGGATTCTATGGACACAAGGTGCCTTGGTTATATCCTTGGTCCTAGACATAGCTTATCCCGTTTTATCTCGGATGTATTCCTTCTACTAGGTTAGATCATGTTATTATGGAATGACTTGGACTATGCTCCTTGGATTACACTATTACCACTTTATCTAGGCTGTATTTAATAATGAGTTTGGAACCCTTGAGGTCTTGGTTTCCTTGATCGATACCTTGGAACCCTTTCATTAATAATTACATTACAGGTTTCCTTTTTATATCAGGGAACCTTCACTATTACTAACATGAGGAGATGTTAGTGCTAGATTTTCCTAATGTGAATTAATTATATAAACTAAAACTTAATTAATAAATGAACTGGTTACATGTTCGAACACCAGAAGAGGGCTGAAACAGGTACTTGGGTATTTATATTACTATATTAATTTTCTTTTATATATGCATTCTTGCACACCTTTCATTTTATATTAAACAGATGAGGTGTTATAGACACCGTTAGTGATGACCTACTAAGATTTATCTCACACCCTATCCAAGACATTTTTCGGTACCCGTGTGAAATATATGTATGTAGTTGTTGAAAAAGGGAATCGAGTTGCTTCACACACTTGATTGCTTATTTCTTAGGATGGAGCTAGTAGCAGATGACCGAGATGGAGCTCAGGGTGCTGGGGATAGTTTTTGGTTCCTTTTTGATAATTTTTAATAGAATTTTTATATGATTCAGTGTATCCATGTTTTCCATCTGTATAGTGACATGAAACATCATCATCAACTGTTGGATATTGTTATCAATTACACCTCTTATATTGTTATTGTTCAGTTAGCTTCTGTTGTTCTATCTGTAACACCCCAACCCCTCTAGACAGGAGCCGGTGCATTACTTGTGATATTAGAATGGTTAGAAGGAATGAAAATCCTAAAGGAATGACCAGTTTAGTAGTCTTGAAGAAACTAGATACATATATGTAACACAAATTACATTGAAAAAGGTTACAAGATACAATACATAACAAAACAAAAAAAAACTGTGACCACACGAACTCAATAAAAGACCTTCTCTTCATCACTTGTTGAAGGTAAAAAATGAAAGTGGTGAGATCAAACGCTCAGTAAGGGTTAAAAAAATCATAAGCATGAGTACAATAATAAGTGAATCATAATCAAGCTGACATAATCAATATGTCATAGTGAATAAATGAATAACTAATTCCATTAATAAACTGAAAATGAATCTGCATCCATAGATTTTTTCATAGTGAAAACCTCATGGATAATAATAATAACTGATAATGAATAAAGAGAATACTTATTAATTGTACATCATGTATCTGGCACATGAAACCATAATACCATTGAAACAATTTAGTTCTGTGGGTAGAAACCCTTCTGATTTTTGGAAACAAACTCGAAGGGTTTGTCGCCAAACTGTTTTGTCTCAAGAGACCTACCAATGCATCGAGGGGCTATAACAAGTCACACCCACCACTGAATGTCCAAATAATTCTTTATACATTGATTCAATACAAGAGAAATATGCCCTTTCAATATCCGTATAGAGTATACTATATAGATTCATCAATATTTCCATAATTAAAATAACTTTCCAAATAAACACCGTATGTAAAATGGTATATGGTTTAGACAAAAAACATATCCATGACATGAGATTATGGATATTTAATATAAATATAATTTCAAATGAAAAGTGATTGAAAATGGGCAGTAGGTACACCACATAAGGATTATTAGGTGCACAACACAAAGATAGTCACAACGAAAACGGCAGCTGAGACAAAGTCCCTTACCATAATGTAATCGGTCGAACCGTATGACCAGAACTTAATAAACATCAAGTGAATAATTGAATAAAATGAATATAAATATAATCATGTTATTATATATCAAATGGAAGTACACATATACCAAATATAAGGAATAATTGGCAGAAAATGGAAATCTCACAGAAATGAAAGTGAGATGAGAAACCCCTTACCTTTTGCTCTAGTGTGTTCTTGATTGTTCTTAATGACCTGAATAATAAAATTTAGTTTCATTAACAAATAATTACAGAACCTAATCAACATTTAATTTATATGATATAACCTTATTATGTTCATTAATGGCCTCTTTTATGGGTTTAAGAGATTAAATCTTATTGTTTTGGAAGCATTTTCTTACTTGGTTCCATGATTTGTTTACTTGTATTCATGAATGGAAGTTGGTTTGAAATATGGTTAAATATCCAGAATTGTTAATATAAATTATTAGTGACATTAAATAGATATAAATGATCTTATAATTATTCTGGTTATATACCATGAGGATGACTCATTTGATGAGTTAAAAATAAATGCTTGAATTTGGCTTGGCAGTTTTGTGCTCAATAAACTTGTTTCGTATTATTATTCCATATTATGTATGTGTAAAGATTACAGAACATTAATCAAGATAAAACACATATATTATGACCTGTTTCAACCATATATTTGGTTTCATGACCAGACTTGAAATAATTAATGGAAATTGAAATTACATCGTCCATGATGTCGGTAATTCGACACATCACGGACAATGTTTTTATTCCTTAAATAAGTGGGAGAGGAGAAGAATAATGATGAGGAATTTTACATAAACATTAGAACATCCAGAATATACAAGAATCTAGATCATACATTCCTCTTGGTTAATATGAGGTTAGGAAAGATGAATAAAATAAAGGAATCTTAAAATGAAAGAAAACTTGATATATTTCTCATGAAAATTAGGCAGCCAAACAGCGTCTCCTAAAATTTCATAAAAATAGTTTGATGAGAGGAATGGAATATCTAATCATTAATACATAATATGGACATTAAGGGGTAATATTTAATAAAATATCCCAACACAATTCAAAGGTAATGGAAGATAGTAACATAAAATGAAAGAAAAGAAAGAAAATAAAAGAGGTTGTTTACCTCTTGATCTCTTCTCCTTGAGATCCTTCTTAAGGGCTTTGGTTTTGGTCTTTTGGTGAGATCATAAGCTCTAGGACATGGGGAAGAGACTTTGGAGGATTATTGGGAAGAACTTTGAGGATCTTCAAGGCTTAGAGGAGTGAAGAGAAGAGGTGGTGGGTGGGTGGGTGGGGGGTTATAGTGGAGGAGAGGGGTAAATTTTGAATATTTAATTTCATTATTTTATTATTTCCATCAAGAAAACCAATAGTATTGTTTAATGTGACCCCTAATAGTAATAAGATCATGTGAGTTCGAATCAAGTGGCCTTACATCACTTATGATGTCATAAATAGTGTATTTAACTGATAAATTGAATATACGGTATTTTACCGTATTTCACTATTCCTCAAAAATTCAAGAATTTCAGAAAAGTCCCAAAAATTCACCCCTATCATTTTTTGATGTGTAGAATTCAAAAGTGAATTCCATTTTTCAAAAATAATTTTCTAATTATTATTAATTTAATTTTTAATTAAGGTCATAGTTAATTCGAAAAATAACAATCTTAAAGTGCAACTAGTTTTATTTCTCATTGAAAAACTATTTAAGATCTCATTATATTATTGCCTTAAGAAAATAAAATAATAATATTATTTACTATTCATAAGGGTCTGTTACTATTCATATTACTATTCACATGGGTTTGTTACTATTCACCAAAAATTAAGTTTGTTCTATCTGACTCCAAATGACTTACTGAACACAACTCTAGATGACCATTCTTCGAAATTAAAAACATAGAAGTGAGAAATTTATGTTTAATGGCTAGGTTTTAATTATCTCCTAAAAAACCTAGTGTTGTTTAAAAGTAACACAATGATGAATAGAATGTAACTCAGTGATGAATAGAGAAACATAATATAAAATGTTTGGGGTACTATATTATTCCCTCCTTAGGAAAATTTCATCCTTGAAATTTACAAAATATTACCTAAAAAGATTCGGGTATGTCTTTAACATAAGATCCTCAGGCTCCCATGTTGCTTCCTCCATCTTATGGTTCCTCCATAGAACCTTTAGCAGAAAATTCGTCCGATTTCTCAATACTTGTTCTCTAGTATCAAGAATCTTGATAGGATCTTCACAATAAGATAGATCTGGCTCAAGTTCTACTTCTTCATAAGTGAGTACATGTTTTGGGTCTGGCATGTGCTTTATTAACATTGACATGTGGAACACATTGTGAACCTTGGAGAGACTTGGCGGCATTTCCAAATGGTAAGCTACAATTCCAATTCGGTTCAAAATTTCAGAAGGTCCGATGTACCTGGGACTTAATTTTCCCTTCTTACCGAATCGTATAATACCCTTCCACGGAGATACCTTTAAGAAAACGTGATCACCTTCTTGAAACTCCAAATCCTTCCTTTGGTTATCTGCATAGCTCTTTTGCCTACTTTGAGCTATTTTGATATGGTTCTGGATAATCTTCACCTTCTCCATTATTTCTTCAACAAGTTCTGGGCCCACGAGCTTTCTTTCACCAACATCATCCCAGCAAGTTGGTGTACAACATCTCCTCCCATACAATGCTTCATAGGGTGCCATCTGAATACTTAAATGGAATTTATTTTTGTAGGAAAATTCCATGAGAGGTAAATACTAATCCCACATGCCTTGAAAACCAAGTGAACAAGACCTCAACATGTCTTCCAATGTTTGAATAGCCTGTTCTAATTGTCCATCAGTTTGTGGGTGGTAAGCAGTGCTCAATCGGAGATCAGTATCTAGGGCCTTCTGAAGACTTTTCCAGAATCTTGATGTAAAACGCGGATCACGATAAAAAACAATCGATAGGGGTACTCCATGAAGTCTCACCACCTCATTAATATATAGTCTTTCTATACGTTCAAGTGGTAGATCTTCTCTTATAACAAGAAAATGTGCTGACTTGGTAAGACGATCAACAATGACCCATATTGCATCGTTCCTTCTAGGAGTCTTTGGTAGTCCCATGACAAATTACATCGTGATATTATCCTATTTACACTTAGGTATGGGAAGAGGTTGCAATACTCCTCTAGTCCGTTGCCTTCCAGCTTTCACTTATTGACAAACCATACATCTTGACACAAAATCAACAATCTCCCTCTTCATGTTGTCCCACCAAAAATGTTCCTTCAAATCTCTATACATCTTAGTGCTACCAGGGTGTATAGAGAAATTGGAACTATGAGCATCATCTAGCAATTCCCTTTTTAGATCAGGTAAATTGGGAACACAAAGTCTCTTCCCAAATCTCAAAATTCTATCTTTATATACGAAGTCACTCAATCTCCCATCATTCACAACTTTAATCTTCTTTTGAAACTCCTCATCATCATCATGAGAAATTTTTATCATTTATAATAAAGATGGTTTGGAAAACATTTGAAAAATAATTGATGTTTCACATTCCATGGTTATTCCCATATTTATCTTTACTAGATCCATGAAAATAGGATCCCTTTTAACTCTCATATTGTTCAAAACTCCATGATCCTTTTTTGCTCAAAGCATATTCCACCTTATTTTCCTTCCCCAGGTGGTAGTGTATCATCCAATCATATTCCTTGAGTAGTTCAAGCCATCTCCTTTGCCTCATGTTGAGTTCTTTCTGTGAGAAAATATACTTCAAACTCTTGTGATCAGTATAAATATCACATTTTTCACCATATAGATAATGTCTACATATCTTTAAAGCAAATATTATAGTAGCTAACTCAAGATCATGAGTAGGATAGTTTTGCTCATTAATTTTTAGCTGTCATGATGTGTAAGCAATAACCCTATCATTTTTCATAAGGACACAACCAAGTCCTTTCTTTGAAGCATCACTATAAATAACAAACATGTCTTTCCCCGAAGGTAGAGTCAATATAGGAGCATTGACTAATATTCTCTTAAGTTCTTTGAAACATTCTTCACAGTATTTTGTCCAAACAAATTTAACCCCTTTACGTGTGATCTTTGTTAGCAAGGTTAGCCAGTCGGGAAAAATTCTGAAAGAAACGTCGATAATAACCTGTTAAGCCAATAAAACTGCATACCTCAGTTATGTTTGTTGGCGTGGTCCATTATTGTATTGCCTTTGTATTTTCAGGATCAACTAGAATTATATCCTTAGAGACAATATGGCCTAGAAAGGAAACTGAATGAAGCTAGAATTCACACTTGCTAAACTTTCCATATAATTGGTATCTTCTCAGAGTTTTTAGAATAGTTCGAAAATGATCCTCATGGTCTTAATAGATTTTTGAGTATACCAAGATATCATCGATGAATACCATAGCAAAGTTATCAAGATATTCCTTGAAAACTCTATTCATTAGATCCATGAAAACAGAGGGTGCATTTGTCAGTCCAAAAGGCATCACTGTAAACTCGTAATGCCCATGAAAACTCTATTCATTAGATCCATGAAAATAGAGGCTGCATTTGTCAGTCCAAAAGGCATCAATATAAACTTTTAATTCCCATGAATTATTAATTTTCCCTTCTTATCGAATCGTATAATACCCTTCCATGGAGATACCTTTAAGAAAGCTTAATCACCTTATTGAAACTTCAAATCCTTCCTTCGGTTATCTGCATAGCTCTTTTGCCTACTTTGAGCTATTTTGATATGGTTCTGGATAATATTCACCTTATCCATTGTTTCTTCAACAAGTTCTGGGCCCATGAGATTTCTTTCACCAACATCATCCCAGTAAGTTGGTGTACGACATCTCCTCCCATACAATGCTTCATAGGGTGCCATCTGAATACTTGAATGAAAGATATTATTGTAGGAAAATTCCACGAGAGGTAAATACTGATCCCACATGCCTTTAAAACCAAGTGAAAAAGACCTCAACATGTCTTCCAATGTTTGAATAGTCTGTTCTGATTGTCCATCAGTTTGTGGGTGGTAGGCAGTGCTCAATCGGAGATCAGTATCTAGGGCCTTCTGAAGACTTTTCCAGAATCTTGGTGTAAAACATGGATCATGATCAGAAACAATCGATAGGGGTACTCCATGAAGTCTCACCACCTCATTAATATATAGTCTTTCTATACGTTTAAGTGGTAGATCTTCTCTTATAGAAAGAAAATGTGCTGACTCGGTAAGACGATCAACAATGACCCATATTGCATCGTTCCTTCTAGGAATCTTTGGTAGTCCCATGAAAAATTCCATTGTGATATTATCCCATTTCTACTCATGTATGGGAAGAGGTTGAAATACTCCTCCAGGCCGTTGCCTTTCAGATTTCACTTGTTGACAAACCATACATCTTGACACAAAATCAGCAATCTCCCTCTTCATGTTGTCCCACAAAAAATGTTCCTTCAAATCTCTATACATATTAGTGCTACCAGGGTGTATAGAGAAATTGGAACTATGAGCATCATCCAACAATTCCCTTTTTAGATTAGGTAAATTGGGAACACAAAGTCTCTTCCCAAATATCAAAATTGTATCTTCATATATGAAGTCACTCAATCTCCCATCATTCACAACTTTAATCTTCTTTTGAAACTCCCCATCATCAGCTTGAGAACTTTTTATCCTTTATAGTAAATATGGTTTGGAAACCATTTGAAAAAGCATTTATGTTTCACATTCCTTCATTATTCCCATATCCATCTTTACTAGATCCATGAAAATAGGATCCCTTTCAACTCTCATCTTGTTCAAAAATCCATGATCCTTTCTACTCAAAGCATATACCACCTTATTTTCCTTCCCTGGGTGGTAGTGTATCATGCAATCATAATCCTTGAGTAGTTCAAGTGATCTCCTTTGCCTCATGTTGAGTTCTTTCTATGAGAAAATATATTTCAAACTCTTGTAATCAGTATAAATCTCACATTTTTCACCATAGAGATAATGTCTCCATATCTTTAAAGCAAAGATTACAATAGCTAACTCAAGATCATGATTAGGATATTTTTGCTCATGAATTTTTAGCTGTCATGATGCGTAAGCAATAACCCTATCATTTTTCATAAGAACACAACCAAGTCCTTTCTTTGAAGCATCGCTATAAATAACAAACATGTCTTTACCTGAAGGTAGAGTCAATATAGGATCATTGACTAATATTCTCTTCAGTTCTTTGAAACATTCTTCACAATCTTTTGTCCAAACAAATTTAACCCCTTTATGTGTGAGATTCATTAGCGGGTTAGTCAGTCAGGAAAAATTCTGAACGAAACGTCGATAACAACCTGCTAAGCCAATAAAACCGCATACCTCAGTTATGTTTGTTGGAATGGTCCATTCTTGGATTGCCTTTGTATTTGCAGGATCAACTAGGATTCCATCCTTAGAGACAATATGGCCTAGAAAAGAAACTGACTGAAGCCAGAATTCGCACTTGCTAAACTTTCCATATAATTGATGTCTTCTCAAAGTTTTCAGAATAGTTTGAAAATGATCCTCATGGTCCTAATATCTTTTTGAGTATACCAGGATATCATCGATGAATACCAAAACAAATTTATCAAGATATTCCTTGAAAACTCTATTCATTAGATCCATGAAAACAGAGGGTGCATTTTTCAGTCCAAAAGGCATCACTGTAAACTCATAATGCCCATGAAAACTCTATTCATTAGACCCATGAAAATATAGGGTGCATTTGTTAGTCCAAAAGGTATCACTATAAACTCATAATGCCCATGAATTATTAATTTTCCCTTCTTACCGAATCGTATAATACCCTTCCATAGAGATACCTTTAAGAAAACGTGATCACCTTCTTGAAACTCCAAATCCTTCCTTCGGTTATCTGCATAGCTCTTTTGCCTGCTTTTAGCTATTTTGATATGGTTCTGGATAATCTTCACCTTCTCCATTGTTTCTTCAACAAGTTCTGGTCCCACGAGCTTTCTTTCACCAACATCATCCCATCAAGTTGGTGTACGAAATCTCCTCCCATACAATGCTTCGTAAGGTGCCATCTGAATACTTGAATGGAATATATTGTTGTAGGAAAATTCCACGAGAGATAAATAATGATCCCACATGCCTTGAAAACCAAGTGAAAAAGACCTCAACATGTCTTAAGATGTTTGAATAGTCTATTCTAATTGTCCATCAGTTTGTGGGTGGTAGTCAGTGCTCAATCGGAGATCAGTATCTAGGACCTTCTGAAGACTTTTCCAGAATCTTGATGTAAAACGTGGATCACGATTAGAAAAAATCGATAGGGGTACTCCATGAAGTCTCACCACCTCATTAATATATAGTCTTTCTATACGTTCAAGTGGTAGATCTTCTCTTATAGCAAGAAAATGTGCTGACTTGGTAAGACGATCAACAATGACCCATATTGAGTCTTTGGTAGTCCCATGAAAAAGTCCATCGTGATATTATCCACTCAGGTATGGGAAGAGGTTGAAATACTCCTCCAGGCCGTTGCCTTCCAGCTTTCACTTGTTGAAAAACCATACATCTTGACACAAAATCAGCAATCTCCCTCTTCATGTTGTCCCACCAAAAATGTTTATTCAAATATCTATACATCTTAGCGCTACCAGGGTGTATAGAGAAATTGGAACTATGAGCATCATCCAAAAATTCCCTTTTTAGATCAGGTAAATTGGGAACACAAAGTCTCTTCCCAAATCTCAAAATTCTATCTTCATATACGAAGTCACTCAATCTCCCATCATTCACAGCTTTAATCTTCTTTTGAAACTCCTCATCATCAGCTTGAGAACTTTTTATCCTTTCTAGTAAAGATGGTTTGGCAACCATTTGAAAAAGCATTGATGTTTCACATTCCATGGTTATTCCCATATCCATCTTTACTAGATCCATGAAAATAGGATCCCTTTCAACTCTCATATTGTTCAAAACTCCATGATCCTTTCTGCTCAAAGCATATGCCACCTTATTTTCCTTCCCCGGGTGGTAGTGTATCGTGCAATCATAATACTCGAGTAGTTCAAGCCATCTCCTTTGCCTCATGTTGAGTTCTTTCTGTGAGAAAATATACTTCAAACTCTTGTGATCATTATAAATCTCACATTTTTCACCATAGAGATAATGTCTCCATATCTTTAAAGCAAATATTACAGAAGATAACTCAAGATCATGAGTAGGATAGTTTTTCTCATGAATTTTTAGCTGTCATTATGCATAATCAATAACCCTATCATTTTTCATAAGGACACAACCAAGTCCTTTCTTTGAAGCATCACTATAAATAACAAACCTGTCTTTCCCTGAAGGTAGAGTCAATATAGAAGCATTGACTAATATTCTCTTCAGTTCTTTGAAAAAAAAAATTACAATATTTTGTCCAAACAAATTTAACCCCTTTACGTGTGAGCTTTGTTAGCGGGTTAGCCAGTCAGGCAAAATTATGAATGAAACGTCGATAATAACCTGCTAAGCCAATAAAACTGCATACCTCAGTTATGTTTGTTGGAGTGGTACATTCTTGGATTGCCTTTTTATTTGCAGGATCAACTAGGATTCCATCCTTAGAGACAATATGGCCTAGATAAGAAACTTAATGAAGCCAGAATTCGCACTTTCTAAACTTTCCATATAATTGATGTCTTCTCAGATTTTTCAGAATAGTTCGAAAATGATCCTCATGATCTTCATAGATTTTTGAGTATACCAGGATATCATCGATGAATACCACAACAAAGTTATCAAGATATTCCTTGAAAACTCTATTCATTAGATCCATGAAAACAGAGGGTGCATTTGTCAGTCCAAAATGCATCACTGTAAACTCGTAATGCCCATACCTTGTTCAAAATGTTGTCTTCAGAATATCTTCCTTCCTCACACGTAGTTGATGATATCCGAATTGAAGTTCAATCTTTGAAAAGTATTAAGCTCCACGAATTTGGTCAAATAAATCATCAATCCAGGACAGAGGATAATTATTCTTTATTTTAATAGCATTGATTTCCCGGTAATCAATGCAAAGCCTCATGGATCCATCTTTCTTCTTTACAAACAAGACCGGGGCGCCCCATAGAGAAACACTAGGTCGAATAAATCCTTTTTAACTCAACTCTTCTAGTTGTTTCTTCAGCTCCACTAACTCCACAATGGCCATTCTATATGGGGTATTTGATATAGGTCTTGCATCAGGAATTAAATCAATAGAGAACTCAAATTCCCGCTCTAGAGGATATCCAGGTAAATCCTCTGGAAATAAATCAATGTACTCTTTCACTAGTGAACATCTTCAATTTGAAGATTTCTTTCCTCTCCCATAGATATTGGTTTATCTTCCTCTCCAAGTATTGAATTCAATAGGGCTACTGGGGGTGGTTCTAGATAAGAATCAGGTGGTGAAGTTTCTTCCCTAAAGACAAGGGATTCTACACCATTTCCAAAAATTGTAACTTCATTTTTCTTACAATAAATCCTTGCATCATAATTTGATAGCCAATACATAACAAGAATTATATCAAATTCAATCATGGTTATGATGATAAGGCTAGAAACTAAAGCATGTTTTGGTGTTTGGAGGGGGACTAGTTGACATGACTTTGTTGCAATGATACATCCCATGGGAGTTTTGACTAACAACTCCTTTCTTAAATCAAATTGGACATATATAATTTTCTTGGAAAACTGAGAGGATATAAATGAATGCGATGATCCAGAATCAAATAAAGTGTTTTCTAAGATTGAGGAAACAATTAAAGTACCTGACACCACGTCACTAGGAACTTCAACCTTCGTGGTTGTAATCGCATAGGCTCTCCCTTTCTCTCTTGGATTTTTCTGAGGCATGTTTCCTTGGTGCTTAGGACACTCATTTTCATAGTGTCCCATCTCTCTAAAATTGTAGCATTGAACATCATTGAACTATTTCTTCCCCTTTCATTCATCAGATCGATGACCCTTTTCTCCGCATTTATAGCAAACTCCCATGCCTTTCAAGCATTTCCTGAGATGATTCTTTCCACAGTTCTCACATAATGGGAAACTATTCGTTCCCTTTCTCTTCTTTGGTGCTTCTCCTTTTCCTTTGTTATCAGAATACCGCTTCTTATCTTGGTTTCCTTTGAAAAAATTTGATCTATCAAATTCCTTCTCTATTTTGATGGCACTTGATACAATTTCATCGTATGATAAAAATGATTGAGAAGCCAGTGCCCTTCGAATACTTGGATTAAGACCTTAAAAAAATGATCAATCTTGTCCACTAAGTCACGAACTTAATCCACGACATAATTGGCTATCCTTGTGAAGGTAACCTCATACTCTGCAACGCTGTCTTCTTCCCTTTGTTTCAGGCCAAGGAATTTCCTCTTCATTTCAGTTCGTTGATCACGAGGGAAATATTTTTCATAGAATATTTCCTTAAAAGTCCTCCATTCCATATCCTATATCTCTTCTTCCTCTGTGGTATTTTGAATCAAGGACCACCATTAATCAACGTTGCCCTTGAGACAATATACTGCCAGTACTACCTTTTCATTTTCATTGCATCTTAACGCCATGAATATCTTTTCAAGGGACTTGATCCATTTCTTAGCTACCACTGGATTAGTAGTCCCACTGAAATATGGGGGCTTCTTCCGCATAACATGATCCAACACAGGTGTTGAATGGTTATTCGTTACAACTTGAGTAAGTTGTCCCAATATGGTCATGATCTGATCTGCTCCAACGTTGACTGTGTTGACTTGCTCAGTAGGGAGATCCCTACCTTGCCCACGAGTATTGATTCCCCTTCTTCCATTAGATTCCATTTCTAAATAATGGGATACACTATATTAGTTTATGAATCTCAAATATAAAATCACTCAACATAGATTTAAATTCTATGCATATCTAATCTTATAAACATGGTTCCTCTAAGGAAAAAATTACATTAACTCCTTCATAATCGATTGTAAAGAAAACATGAATTATCCTAAGCATATCCTCTGGGAGTGTCGTAACCAAGAGTGCATTAAGGCCTGTTGTCGTGCACCAGTTCCCGTTCGAGTCTAGCTCAAACTGGTGTTTTCGGGTTTTACCCCTAGATACATCTGTGCCAGAGCCGCCTCTACCTGCTCGTATCCAGACAGGGAAATATTGCTTAAAATATCCACATAATATATTCCTTACCAAAATACTAGGACGTTCTTGTATGTTAATCCTTAGATACTACCTTAGGGCTTTGTTCTCTACTATACATTTCCTACTCTAGTTTCCAAGTTTTCTACTAAACTTCCTCTAATACCAACTGTAACACCCCGACCCCTCTAGACAGGAGCCAGTGCATTACTTGTGATATTGGCATGGTAAGAAGGAATGAAAATACCGAAGGAACAATCATTTTAGTAGTCTTGAAGAAACTAGATACATAGATGTACCACAAATTACATTGAAAAAGGTTACAAGATACAATACATAACAGAACAAAAAAAAACTACGACCACACGAACTCAATAAAAGACCTTCTCTTCATCACCTGTTGAAGGTAAACAATAAAAGGGGTGAGCTCAAATGCTCAGTAAGGGTTACAAAAATAGGAAGCATGAGTACAAGAATAAGTGAATCATAATCAAGCTGACATAATCAATATGGCATAGTGCATAAATGAATAACTAATGCCATTAATAAACTGAAAATGAATCTATATCCATAGATTTTGTTATAGTGAAAACCTCATGGATAATAATAATAACTGATAATGAATAAATAGAATGATTATTAATTAGACTTAATGTATCTAGAACATGAAACCATAATACTGTTGAAACGGTTTAGTTCTATGGGTAGACACCCTTCTGATTTTTGGAAACAAACTCGAAGGGTTTGTCGCCAAACTGTATTGTCTCAAGAGACCTACCGATGCATCGAGGGGCTATAGCGGGCCACACCCACCACTGAATGTCCAAATCATTATTTATACATTGATTCAATACAAGATAAATATGCCCTTTCAATATCCGTATAGATTAGAGTATACAGATTCATCAATATTTCCATAATTAAAATAACTTTCCAAATAAACACCGTATGTAAAATGGTATACTGTTTAGACAGAAAACATATCCATGAAATGAGATTATGGATATTTAATAGAAATATAATTTCAAATGAAAATTTATTGCAAATGGGTAGTAGGTACACCACATAAGTATTATTAGGTGCACAATACAAAGATAGTCACAACATAAACGGTAGCTGAGACAAAGTCCCTTACCACAACGTAATCGGTCGAACCGTATGAACAGAACTTAATAACCATCAAGTGAATCATTTAATAACAAGAATATAAATAGAATAATGTTATTATATATCAAATTAAAGTACACATATACCAAATATAAGGAATAATTGGCGGACAATGGAAATCTCACAGAAATGAAAGTGAGATGAGAAACCCCTTACCTTTCGCTTTAGTGTGTTCTTGATTATTTTTAATGACCTGAATAATCAAATTTAGATTCATTAATTAATAATTCCAGAACCTAATAAACATTTAATTTATATGATATAACCTTATTATGTTCATTAATGGCCTCTTTTATGGGTTTAAGAGATTAAATCTTATTGTTTTGGAAGCATTTTCTTACTTGGTTCCATGATTTGTTTAATTGTATTCATGAATGAAAGTTGGTTTGAAATATGGTTAAACATACAGAATTGTTAATATAAATTATTAATTACATTAAAGAGATATAAATGATCTTATAATGATTCTGGTTATATACCATGAGCATGACTCATTTGATGAGTTAAAAATAAACGCTTGAATTTGGCTTGGTAATTTTGTGCTCAATAAACTTGTTTCGTATTATTATTCCATATTATGTATGTGTAAATATTAAAGAACATTATTCAAGATAAAACACATATATTATGACTTGGTTCAACCATATATTTGGTTTCATGACCAGACTTGAAATAATTAATGGAAATTGAAATTACATCGTCCACGATGTCGGTAATTCGACACATCACGGACAATGTTTTTATTCCTTAAATAAGTGGGAGAGGAGAAGAATAATGATGATGAATTTTACATAAACATTAGAAAATCCATAATATACAATATTCTGGATCATACATGCATCTTGGTTAATATTAGGTTAGGAAAGAAGAAGAAAAGAAAGGAATCTTAAAATGAAAGAAAACTTGATATATTTCTCACGAAAATTCGGCAGCCTAACGACATCTCCTAAAATTTCATAAAAATAGTTTGATGAGAGGAATGAAATATCTCATCATTCAAAAACAATATGGACAGTAAGGGGGAATATTTAATGAAATATCCCAACACAATCCAAATGGAATGGAAGAGAATAACATAAAATGAAAGAAAAGAAAGAAAATAAAAGAGGTTGTTTGCCTCTTGATCTCTTCTCCTTGAGATCCTTCTTAAGGGCTTTGGTTTTGGTCTTTTTGTGAGACCAGAAGCTCTAGGACGTGGGGAAGAGACTTGGGAGGATTATTGGGCAGAAATTTGAGGATCTTCAAGGCTTATAGGAGTGAAGAGAAGAGGTGGGGGGGGGGTTATAGTGGAGGAGAGGGGTAAATTTTGAATATTTAATTTAATTATTTTATTATTTCCATAAAGACAACCAATAGTATTGTTTCATGTGACCCCTAATAGTAATAATATCATGTGAGTTCGAATAAAGTGGACTTACATCACTTATGATGTCATAAATAGTGTATTTAACTGATAAATTGAATATATGGTATTTTACTGTATTTCACTATTCATCAAAAATTCAAGAATTTCAGAAAAGTCCCAAAAATTCACCCCTACCATTTTTCAACGTGTAGAATTAAAAAGTGAACTCAATTTTTCAAAAATAATTTTCTAATTATTATTAATTTAATTTTTAAATAAGGTCATAGTTAATTCGAAAAATAACAATCTTAAAGTGCAACTAGATTGAAAAACTAATTAAGATCTCATTATCTTATTGCCTTAAGAAAATAAAATAATAATAATATTTACTATTCATAAGGGTATTTTACTATTCATATTAATATTTATATGGGTATGTTACTATTCACCAAAAATCAAGTTTGTTCTATCTGACTCCAAATGAATTAATGAACACAACTCTAGATGACCATTCTTTGAAATTCAAAACATAGAAATGAGAAATTTATGTTTAATGGATAGGTTTTAACTATATCCTAAAAAACCTAGTGTTGTTTCAAAGGAACACAGTGATGAATAGAATGTAACTCCGTGATGAATAGAGAAACATAACATAAAATGTTTGGGGTACTACACTATCTGTTTGTTTACCTATATTAATTATGCTACTAATCTCCTATTTTTATATGTTAGTACTGCAATACACTCTAGTAATGGGGGCATAGTCTCCCCATGGACACACACCTGTACCTCATTGCTAGTCGGAAGCCTCTGGCATTTGGGTAGATACACTTGAGGCCATGTGACCAACCGAGCTCAGGGCACCTTCAGTGACATCTGAGTCCAAGACGTCACATAGTGGTATCAGAGGGTTCCTTTATTGCTTTTCTATTTGGAGACAATAGATTAGAGATTAGGAACGTTTGGAACTTGGTCATAAGTTATGCTTGGGCATCACAAACCCATGTTCGGGGTAAAGGTCGAGTTTCCTAAATTGTAATTATTATTATGCTTTTTCCAATTACAGTTGATATCATTTAACTATTGGGTGACTCACATACTATGTGGTGTTGTTGATTATTATTCTGATTGAGGATCTTATTTCACACTTGGACCAATGATATGATGGAAAGGAGCATTATTACATACATCATCATAGGTACCTAAAATTTTCATGTCATGCATATTTCCATGCCATATATGTGCATTTCATTGCTTTGAATTGACCAATATGCCTTTGATTTCAGAGTGAGACTTGATTTGTATATATTATTATGCTTATTTTGAGGCTGTGATTGGGTGATTTCATGTTTCAATTCATGAGGTGTTATGGGCCCTTGTGGGTTGGAATGAGTAATTTATCGAATCAATCCTTTAATTAGAAATTCAAATGGGTGTTAATCTCAGTGATAAGGAGTATGAGACCTAATTCACTAGAGAAAACAACTCATTTTAAATTAATATTGGTATATTAACATAAGAAAATGAAATTTTAAAAGTGAAACTTGAATTTTAAAGTAAAAAGGTTGCACATCCTTTTCCCACCTTATCATGTTTATGAAAGGTAAAGGAATGAACCTAGAAATTAAATATAAAATGAATGGAATGGTTGTCAGTAAATGATGAGGTAAGGTATAGTTGACCCTTTATCTACTGGAACCCCTATAACTTATAATTGAGCACTTATTAATACCTAGAATTCTAAGTGGGTAGTTGGGGTAGAATGCCCCGGGTAGTGATCCTTTCATACGTTCAGCTTCCACTAGTGTTTCTATCAATTTGGTTAAATCTTTTTCTGAGGCATGTGCTTGGAATTTGTAGACCAATTCCACCACAACATCCTCGTGTCATGTGTCAGGAGTGTGGTGACAACCATGCTCTGGACTTGGTGGGCCCTGAGCTTTTAATATTACCTCTAGGAGCACCACTTGAGGCACCACCTACTATACCTGATATGGGAATTGATGATCAGGTCTGTAATAGTTTCTTACATATGATGTAGTCCATGCATGGTGATCCAAAAGCTGCACTTATGATGGATGATATGATGCGTGAGTACCAACAACAACATCCTCCTACCTTCTTAGGGGATAGTAGTCAACAGGCTATTGAGTCTTGGCTAGAGGATACCTTGTATATCTTTGAGAATATAAAGATGCCTTCAAAGAAGAGGGTCAAGCTTACTGCTTACATGCTTCATGATTCGGCCAAGCGTGGGGAGATGTAGTTACCCAATCCGGTCTCCATCGAGGCATGGTATGGGATGACTTCCAGACTGCCTTCTATGATCAGTTCTTTCCTTGAATTCTAAGATCTGATAGAGCCAGAGGGTTCATGCATCTAGAGTAGGGGTCAATATAATTTATGGAATATTCAGTGAATTTCACTGAGTCATAGTGATTTTCACTGCTTCTAGACAGTGATGAGCTTTCACGTGCTAAATGCTTCAAGGATGGTCTTGTATATGCCATATATACTTATGTGAATGTCTTCTGCCTACCTACCTTTTCTAAAATAGTAAATCGGTATCTTATCACTGAGCACAACCCGAGGGATAGTGATAGTACTGGGAATAGAGGACCAATGCCGCGCCAGGACAATAGTTCCTACAATAACAGAAAGCGATCCTTTGAGGTTTCTCATGAGGGCAGTGGCAGCTAGAGTGTCTATGCTGGTAGCTTCATGGCATGTCACCAGTGTGGATGACATGGGAACCTAAATCCTAAATGTTATAGAGAACCTCTAGAGTGTTGGGATTAAGACCATATGAGGCATCTTCAGAGACTCTGTCGAACCTTTCCATCAGTTCCTAGTGGAAGAGGTTTCACACCAGCTCTAACTTTAGGGTCAAGTTCTTTTACGCCGCATCAGGCAGGGAGTTAGAGTAGCACTGGAAGGACTGGCTGAGGAGGAGGTCATGACCATGGTAGCCATACTTCAGATCACCAGCAATTCCAGAAGAGCAATTTTGATCATGGTAGTCCAGCTATTTCACAGGTCCATAGATCAGGTCAGTTCTATGCATTACAGCTGATACCCAAGGATCAGGCTGCGGGACCATCTATAGTTAAAGGTACTATTTTAATAGCCTCCACTATAGTATCTGCTTTATTTGATACAAGTGTTTCACACTTTTTATCTCTTTATCTATTGTGGAAAGTATTAGTCTATAAATAAAATATTACTATGCTTTAATGACACTGGATACACCATTGGGAATATGGTTAGAGGGCATATGAAAATGTAGGGACTGTTCCCTTGAGGTAGGCAATTATCCCTTATTATGGTACCTCTTTTTTCTCAAGATGATGAGATTCGATTTCATTCTCGTGATGAATTGGTTGGTTTTGTATCATGACTTTTTGGACTGCTATCACTAAAGGGTATCATTTATATCACCAAAGGGAAATATTTATCTACATGATGGTGAGTGGGATGTCTAGGATAATAGAGATAGACCAGAGCATCATGGGATAGGTGGAGCGACTGCCTAGATTTTCAATCTCTTCATGGAGTATAATGGTTTAAATTAGGTTGAATTCCCTCCAATAGTAGATCATTTTAGGGATTTATTTCCTGGAAACTTTTCTAGTTTACCTTCTGAGAGAGAGGTAGATTTTATGATCGAGCTTGTTCTAGGAGTATCTCTAGTGTCCATTCCTCCATAAAGGATGAAACCTACCGAGCTCTAGGAGCTCAAGTGGTAGTTAGAGGATTTAGAGGCCAAATGTTTTATACAACCTAACACTTTCTCTTAGGGTTCTTCTATACTTTTCACCAAAAAGGCAGATGGGACCCTTTATCTATGCATGGATTACAGATGGTTGAACAAGTTTACAGTCAAAAACCATTATCTTCTACATCACATAAATGATCTCTTTGACTATCCCCAAGGAGATAGGGTTATCTCTAAGATCAACCTTAGATCAAACCATCATCAGGTGAAAGTTAGTCCATCAAACATACCTTATACAACTTTTTGTAACAAGTTGGTCTTCATGAGTACCTTGTTATGTCATTCAGTCTTACGAACATGCCTGTAGTTTTCTTGGATCTGATGAATAGGGTGTTATACCCCTATATGGATTCCTTTATCGTAGTATTTGTGGACGATATCTTGGTGTATTCTCACACTCATAGATACTATTCTAAGCACCTTGAGATCATTTTGAGTACACTGAGAGAGAACCATATTTATTCCTAGATTGCTAATGCCACTTCTAGATAAAAAAAGTTCACTTCTTAGGTCATATTATCTCAGAATCAGGAGTTTATGTTAGCCCAAAGATGGTTAGAGCTGTAGTTTCCTAAGATCATCCTAAGAACATGTTTGATATATAGAGTTTCATAGGATTGGATAGATATTATATGAATTTCATACAGGACTTATCATGCCTTTCTTCACCTCTTATTGGTCTTACAAAGAAAGGTGTCAAGTTCCTATGGTCAAAAGAGTGTGAGAAATCCTTTCAGGTGCTGAAAGGGAGGCTTGTCTCGACATCTATTCTGATTCTTCTAAATCTAGGAAGAGGTAATAATGTCTTATTTGATGAATTAAGCATTGAACTAGGAGTAGTATAGATACAGGAGGATAGAGTCATTGCATATATATCTTGGTAGCTGAGGTCTCATGAGAGAAATTACCCGACACATGACCTCAAGCTAGTAGTAATTTTCCATGACTTATGTTACTAGAGACATTATTTGTTGGGTAAGCACTTTGTGGTGTATATAGACCACAAGATATTCAAATATATATTTTCACAACATGAATTGAATCTCATAAATAGAATATGGGTTGAGTATCTTCAATCCTTCAATTTTGATCTTGCATATACACTTGGAAGGGGTGATGTAGTCACTGATGTGCTGAGCTAGAGAACTCAAGAACAAGCTGTACAAGAATCCAATGATGAATGTAAATTAATGGCCCTCTTCTATGAGTTGCATATGGAGTTTCATGATAGTCATGAGCAATATTTCTTCTCATCCTTAACAGTTACCTCTTCCCTCCTTGAGAAGGTAAAGAGCATGCAATTTTTAGATCTTGAGGGCTTGGTTCTCCATGAGAGATTGTAGGATATGACCCACCTCTAGATTGGTCTGTAGATAGAGACGGAATCCTACATATACATGGATATTTATAGGTTCCTATAGATATAAGAGAGGAGTTGATGCAAGAGTCTCATGTTTCTCAATGGTAAGTTCATCCAGGCATATCTAAAATGTATCGAGATATGCAATGTTATTATTGGTGGCCTAGGATGAAACATCAGATAGCAGGATTTATCACTAGGTGTTCCACCTATCAGCAAGTGAAGGTGGAGAAACAAAGACCTGTAGGATTTTTATAACTGCTTCTAGTCCTAGAATGGAAATGAGAAGATGTTTCCATGGAATTTGTAATTGGCTTACCTAGGTTGTTGAGGGGTAGAAACACTATATGGGTAGTTATTGAATGATTAATGAAGGTATCCCATTTCATTCCTATTTGGGAGACTTTTTCAGTTGATGATATGAGAATACTATATGTCTATGATATCATATGACTATGCAGGGTCCCTTGTACTATCGTTTCAGATATGGATGCTTGTTTCACATCATGGTTCTGGTAGTGGTTGTAGAAAACTATGGGTACACAGGTGCTTATGAGCACAACCTTTCACCTTCAGACTGATGGATAGTTAGAACAGATGGTACATGTTCTAGAGGACATGCTCTAGGCATGTGTCCTTAACTTCAACATTTCTTGGGAGAAACATATACCTCTCATAGAGTTTTCCTAAAATAATATATTTTAGATGACAATTAAGATGGATCATTTTTATGCCTTATATGGTAGGTCATGTTATTCACCCCTATGACGACTAAAGGCAAGAGAGGCATCCCTACCAGGTACTCATCTCGCATATGAGACTTAGGAGTAGGTTGAACTGATCAAGAAGCATATTTCTACTACTTAGTTTAGGAAAAAATCTTATTCCACTCACCATCAATGACCTATGGAGTTTGGGGTTGGGGATCGTTTTTTCTTGTGGGTGTCACCCAAGCTAGGGAATAGATGAATAAAAAGGAAGGGGAAGTTTCCGTCACACTTTTTTGGGATGTTTGAGAACTCAGTGAGAGTCAGGATAGTAGCCTATCAGTTTTTACTAACTCACAAGTACCGTGCCATGCATGACATCTTCCATGTTTCACAACTTCAACAGTATCATGTGAACATGTCTCATACTTTTGATCCTGATGAAGTTGAGCCAGATGTCAATACTTCATTTGAGGAGTATATTATACACATCATAAATTAGAGCACAAAGTCTCTCTATGGATAGTCTTTCCCTCTAGTATGGGTGTTATGAAAGAACGACCATGTACAGGATGATACTTGAGAGCGGGAGGCTGACGTACGTTCTCGGTGGCTGAAGTTGTTCTCAGAAAGTGTTTTTCCACCCTTGTAAGGTGAACTCAGGGATGATTTCCTTTAAGGGAGAAGACTGTAAGAATCCAGTTTTCACTCAAGTATAAATCCTTTAAATTTTGTTCTAATTCTTTATTTCAGACCTCATACGGATGCCTAAGGAGTTAGTGGAGGTCTCAGGGGTGTTTAGAGTTTGTTTGAATCCCAAAACCCAACTTTTTGGGAGAAAAAGTCCTATCACATGGTTAGTTTAAATCAAGTAAGGAAGGTCACAAAATTTATTTAAACCATGCAGGGCTGGACAGTAAGCAACATGAGGGATCACATTTTGATATAACCATGCGAAGTGGGCCGCATGACCATGTGAGAATGTCTACAATTTTAATAGGTCTTTTTCACATGGTTGGCACATGGTTTCCCTAACTATGAGACCTAACTATGTGGGTGACCCTTCCTACAGATTCCCATGCACGGGTTGTGCACAGTTTGTCCAAACCGTGCGTTCAAACCGTGCTAAGGGTAATTTTGGAAAAATTTACTATTTTACCTTAAATGAAATGTTAAATGTTTTCCATCCCTCCTCCTTCATTTACAGTGGAAAAAACACTTCCCCCTCTCCCTTTTGAAGATTTTTTCAAGACTAATCTAGCTTTTGAGATCTACCACCCCTTCGGAGTCTGAATCAACCACCTCTCATCTCATTGGATTTGCATTGGTACGTTCTCGATTTCTTTTTAATATTACATCATTATTATTCCTATCAATGATGTTATTTAGATGTAGGTTCATATACCCCAATTTTAGGGCATTGATTCATTATTCAGATCTAATAAAATATAGTATGAACTAAAGGATGATATTGGATGAGGAGAGTCATATGAGCTTAAGGTGTGTGTTCTATAACTCATTCCTCAATTTCCATAGTTTTATAAATTGTCGTATCGTCGCACTGATTTCATCAGGAATCATCTGTTGAATTTATATGTCATGCTTGTATTTTTTAGGATCACATTCTAAGAAACATTACATATTTATAATTATATGTTGGTGGTTTCATCCACACCTTCAACCACCCCATGTAGGGTGATTTTCCATAATTGAGTTTTGAGTGCTTTGACTTATTTTTGTGCCACCGTTCAGGTGTTCCTCAGCTTGAACCTCCTAATGGTAAGTCTCTATCATTGAATGAATATTTAATTGTGAGTTGATCATGTAAAGTACCATGTAATTTAGTCAATTGACCCACCTAAGGTAAGTAATTCAACTTGATTAATCAATTGTAAATGGAATTGGCAAGTATATTGTATATATATGACTTGTCTTAATGAATGGTAATATGATGGCTTGGTTGAACATATGTAACACCACTTTACATGACTATAGGAAGGTAGTGAAGTGAAACATATTAAATCATTATAAAAGGGAATCCCCAAGATTGGTCTTTTCGAACCCTCCACACCCAGGAACCCCCCTTTCCACGAAGAGGTATTCTGGAGAAGCCCCAGCTAGGAAGGAGCCATTTCTAGGTGAGATGATAGTGCATCCCACGAGGTAACACCTCGATCAGCGATGGTTCGACACAGCAATCCGTCAGTTAGGTGAAGTGCGTCCATTCTGCCCACCTGATGAGACACCGGGTGACCCGACAAGACGAGTGGTACATGGGAGGTGGAAATTCCCCCAAGAGTGGGCTCCCATGAATCAAACCCCAGAACTCACCGAACACCATTGTTATCGACCTCGACCTTGCACCACTACGTCACTGCCGAAGCGGAATGAACCATATTAAATGAATATGAATTAAATGGATTTATTAAATGGTTTCATGCTCAATTGCCCCTATCACACAAATGAAGACAATGGCTTGAACCTTATGAGATATTAAATGGATTGAGTATTAAATGGGATAATTGATTAAATTAATAACATGTAAGGTGCCTATTTATATATACATATGGACCTTGATATATTTATAGGGATGGTCAAACTCAAGTTAGTTCTTATATTCTTGAGGGAATGCCTTGAGCACTCGTGGACGCCATTCCAATTCAAGGATGCCAGTTGCCTTGGTTGATACCCACCTTGGAACCTGATCCTTGTCTATTAGTGGATGCTTGGTATGACACTATAGAATCCCTACTTTACTATTATAGGATGTATTGGATACACTCCTTGGATATAGTGTGGATTCTATGGACACGAGGTGCCTTGGTTACATCCTTGGGCCTAGCCATAACTTATCCTGTTTTACCTTGGATGTATTCCTTGGACTCGGTTAGATCATTCTATTCTGAAATGACTTGTACAATTCTCCTTAGATTACACTCTTACCCCTTTATCTAGGCTTCAGTCACTACTAAGTTGGTGACCCTTGAGGTATTGGTTTCCTTGGTTGATACCTTGGAACCCATTCATTAATAATTACATTACAGGTTGCCTTGTTACGTCAGGGAACCTTCACTATTACTATCATGAGGTGATTTCAGTGCTGGATTTGCCTCACATGACTTAATTATATAAACTGAAACATAATTAATAAATGAACTGGTTACATGTTTAGACACCAACCGAGGTATGAAGTAGGTACTTGAGTATTTACATTATTGTACTGCTTTACTTTTATATATGCATTCTTGCACACCTTTAAGTTTATATTACATGTACATGATGTAATAGACACCATTGTTGGTTCCCTATTTAGATTTATCTCACACCCAATCTGGGATACTGTTTAGTACCCAGGTAGACTGTATGCATGTTGGTGTTGACAAAGGGAAGCGAGTTTCTTCAGAAACTTGATTGCTTGTTGCTTAGGATGAAGCTGGCAGCAGATGACCAAGTTGGAGCTTGGAATGCTGTGGATAGTTTTTGGTTCTTTTTTGCTACTTTTGTATAGAATTCTTGTATCCTTCTTTGTATCCATGTTTTCCATCTTTATAGTGACATGACATATCATCATCAACTTTTATATATTATTATCAGTTTCACCTATTGTATTGTTACTGTTCAGTTAGCTTATGTTGTTCCATATGTCTGTTTACTTATATCGATTCAACTACTTATCTTCTATTTTTATATCTTATATGTTGTGATACACTATGGTAATTAGGGAATAGTATCCCCATATACATACCCTAGGCCCTCGCTACTAGTCGGAAGTCTATGGCATTCAGGGAACCTTTAGTGGAATCTGAGTTTGGAATGTCACACATCTCATTGTTATCCCATCTACACTACAACAAAACACATACCAAAGTAACCATTTTACCGTGCAACACCTTCTCCCGATGATCCATAATCTAAACTAGTTGCTCAACCATAGTGATATCAGGCTCAAGGTCGATATTCTCCCATTCAATCACATGGAAAGGATCCAGTATATACCTCATCAACTAAGAAACATAAAACACATCATGGATGGAATTCAAATAAGAAAGTAATTCCAACTGATATGCCACCTTTCCCAGTCATCAAATGATCTCAAACCTCCGTTCCAACTTACCCTTCTTACCTAACTGATTATTTACCAAGCAAGGTGAAAATATAATAAAAACCTTATCACCAACCTCAAAATCTAGTAGCCGGTGACAAAAATTCACATAATATTTCTGACAACTCTATGTCATGATCAATCTCTTCCAGATCAACTGCACCCTCTACATCATCTCCTAAACAAGTCTCAAACTTACTAAGGAATGCTCTCCCAACTCCACCCAACACTAGGGATATCTACATGGATTCCCATACAAAGTATCAAAGAACACCATTTTGATCAAGGAATAATAACTATTTTTATAATAAAACTCAATTAAAGGCAAATGATTTTCCTAAAAACCACTGAAATAAAGCACAAAATCATAGAGCATATGCTCAAGAACCTGGATAGTTATCTCTATATGTCCATCTATCTATGGATGATATGCCATGATAAATTTAAACTAGGAACTCATCACCTCCTACAAACCTCTCCAAAACCTAGATGAGAACCTCAAGTCCTTATAAAAAACAATTGCATAGGGAACCCCATAAAATATCACAATCTATTGAACATACAAGTCCTAAAGCTGTTCTACACTCATAATCTCCTTGATAGGTAGAAAATGCACCAATTTCATGAGTAGATCAATGATCACCCAAATTGAATCTTTTCCACTAGGATTCTGTGGTAAAACAATGATGAAATCTATGGAAACCTCATCCCATTTCTATATCAGAATGGGAAAGGGATATAAAAAACCAACAATTATCTGGTGTTCCGCCTTAATTTTCTAACAAGTAAGACATTGTGATACAAAATCCATAATTGACTGTCTTATCCCTATCCACCAATACCAATGTATCAAATCATGATACATATTCATAGTACATGGGTGTACAGACCAACAAGAATGGTGTCCATTATCCATAAACTCCTACCACAGAGAAAAAGGAACAATTGACCTATTTAAAAATCATGAAGCACCACTGGGAGACCAAAACCACTCACTTGAGGTCTCCCCACCATAAAATATTTTACTAAAGCCCTGACACTCAGGGTCATACATGTGCTCAAGCCGAACCCACTCATCAAATAATGAGTCAACCTTCATCGAAGATAGACATACCTTCCCACTAGCTCCTTCCATTCCCAAGTTCATCTTAGAAAATAGACTTATAAAAGACCACTATTCCACTAATTACTTCACTATCTATGTTGGTAATTTATTGCTTAGCACATCAACAACCATGTTTCCTTTTCTAGGAGTATAAGCAATATAAAAATCAAAAGTTCAAAGATACTCCACCCAATATATCTATCACAAGTTCATATCCATCTGAGTGAAAATATACCTCAGGATATTATTATTAGAATATACCATAAAACATTCCCCAAAGAGGTAGTTTCACCACATTTTGAGTGCATTAATAATCACTGTCATTAGATATTCAAGCTTGGATAAGTCCCAAACAAACCACCTGTAATAACCATCCAATCCCAAGAAGTTTTGGATCTCAAACACGTTTCTAGGCCACTTTCCTGTACCTTTTTAGGATCCACTAAGACATCCCTCTCAAATATAACATGCCCTATAATCTTTACTTCTTGAATCCAAAACTCAAATTGGTAAATATTACCATACAGATGATGTTCCCTTAAAGTTCTAAGAATGATATCCAAATGATCTATATGATCCTCCTGTAACTTGGAATGTGTGCCATTGGATAAGTTCCCATTCTCAGTAAATGGCACTCCTAATGTGGGGAGTTCTGCATCAAATAGGTTTTATCATATACTTACAAGTATAGGGAACTCAATAGTACATGACTAATTGGAAATGGTCAGCACTACTTTTAAATTCCCATGGGTCTGGTAAGGTAGAAATGCATTGGTTCTTGTAAGGCATCATGATGATGAAGTAGTTGGATGTGTACACAACCTTTGAAAATTTCATTAGTTAGGGATGAAATTAGATGGTTATGATTGAGTGATCATGGGATGCCTCAGGTGGTAGAGGAATCATGGTCAGTTAATGATGATGTTCCAACAGGTTCAACTGAGCCCTTTCAAAAGAAATCGACCAAAGGTGGTTGAATATTCTCCTTGATACGGTTGGTTTGAAACTATACTAGTCACTTCATATTTGATATGACAAGAGTTACTCATGTATTCTTGGAAATCATTCATATCCTCTTAGTGTACTCTTATCTTGGTGATGATCATGTCCCCTGTCTTGACATCTTCCATGATAAAATGAGAGAGTATCAATTATATGCTGATCTAATTAAAATTCCTTTATGTTTTGATAAATAGACTCTCAGGGAGTTGCACTCCAGAAGTGTGGCTATTGTAGGGGCTTGTATTTTCCTGAGTGACACTCAAATTTCTATGTTGGAAGGCCTTGGATAGACTCATGGACACCACCTAACTCTCTGACTCAATCACTAGGTGAGATGCCGCTTCTAGGCTCAGTTAGTGTTTTGATATGTGAACATTTTGACTGTATACCAACATCTCACTTGTAAAGGATGGAGTATGGACTACCTTGGATGAACTCATTAGACTCTAGTTGATGATTTTGAGGTTACCCCAGACTTTAGTTAGGCTTAGATGAAATGTTTTGAGGGTGACAATCCAAGTGTACTAGATTGGGTATACACTCATGTTTTTGTTGTGTCATGAAAACATAAATGAACATTTGGGATAGAGACTTCTCCAAACACTAGTTATGGGACTCAATGTACATGCTTAGATAAATCTTGAGGTAACTTTGTTTAAAGGCACAAGGATCCAGTTTTTTAAAATGAATCATCCATATAATCCAAGTGTTTTTTAATACAATTGACCAGAGGTGGTTAAACTTGAGGCCTATTTTTTGTTGCATGTGGCTGGTGAGGGACCACTTCATGGAACATCGTAGGGATGAGGCGAGTGCAGTGAAAATCATATGATGATTTTCATGAAAAACTGGATTGACCAGGATAAATGATATTGATTGAGATTCAAGCATTCAATCAATCTAAAAATCATGCCATGATCATCATTAGAATGCTATGAGCATGGTTAAGTAGGAAATTACAACAGTGGATATATCGTGGATTAGAATTGGCTATTAAATGTTAGAACCTATGGTGGTAATCACCATTTGATGGGTAAGGAAAGAGACAATGATGTATTTGTGTATTAGGTTCTATGAGCTTAGTAAGATTCATCTCATTGTTTTAGTTTTCGATACAAGCACTGGATTGATATTTAACAGCTTACGTACCATATGTTAAAGTGATATTTGGAGGTGTTTCTGGAATTTGGAAATACAACATGACCGTTTACACAAAACTTCATGACCTGAGTAGGTTGATTGATTATTTTCGTTGTTCCCTAAGGCTTCTTAGGGATGATAAGTTCTATGGTAGGGAGACTGTAAGATCTCATGTTTTGAACCGGATCAAGTTTCCAAGGGAATTTGAAATTTTACACTGATGGATGGGTCATTTTGGAATGTGGGAATTTTATTGAGGTTTAGAGTGTTTTAACATCCATTAATAATGTTTTGAGACATGGTTTATGATTTTGTAGAATCTTTGGGATTCAGGTGAACACTGGAGGAAGGATGGATGACCCGGGTTGCTAAAAACTATTACAGTTATCCATTCACTACATGAATTTCTTTCACGATGTGAATAGGTTTCACAGGGTGTGTCTAGGGAGGATTTAGGACATGATGGTCCAGAGGATTACCCTAAGTAATTCATGAATTGAATATGGTTCACATCATAAATCGTGTGGGGTTGGGGTTTTTTAAGTTAACAGGGGCTCAAAACCTTCTTTTTTCTTCAGGCAATGAGAGGGTGCCCATGAGGTCTTGAAAACAACTCACATCCCTCTCTCAGGGATCCTTAGATCTCCTATATCTGAGTTATGATTAAAGAACTATTCATCATGTTGGATAGACCTCGGTAAAATCTCAATTCCTCTTGCTTCTTTCCTTTTTTATCTCTCTATATGGAATTCTAAATCCATGCAAGCTCTTTTTTCTTATTTTCAGAGTGTTTGTAAAATATTAAAATTTCTCTTGATTCAGTTTGAGTTAAAGTCTGATAATGGATGAGTGGAACTCCCTTGGTATATTGTATGTGGTTTATATCTTTTCCCTTAAATTATTTCTCATTTATAAATTTCCCCTTTATGTTGCATGTTGGTGTTTCCATGCGATGCCTCTTAAATATCAAATTAAATATATAGAACCTAATGCATTAATTAAATAGTCATCATGCATTAAATTTAATCACTTTAGGTTTTTACCTTAACCCAAAACACCCCCTTAGGGTGTGTTTCTTTTATGATCATAACCTATTCTTTGTTTAGTAGATTAAAATACCCTCTTTGGGTGATGTTTTAAATGCATGTAATTATAATTCCTTGCACACTTTTGACCACATTTTGAGGTTTGATAATTAATCTCTCATATAAGGGATGATTAATTTGAATTAAGTGATTTGGGAATGATAACTAACATGAACCATTTTATAATAAAACCACCTATGAGGTGTGTTGCCTTCTTAAATAAAAGGGGGAATATAAATGGGAATATTTGAATAATGAATGGAATGGACCTTACTATGTCCATCTTGATTTTATTATAAATTAAATGGCCCGAATGATATGATTGAATTGTGATGTGGCATGCTTAAGTTCGTGGATCTAATTCTTTTCCATAATTGAATTGTAGTATGGCATGTGTATTGTACATGGAATTCCTAAAAAATTATAAATGAGATGATTAAGTTGAGCAATCATGGTGAATCTTTTTGGAATGTATCTACACATGGAATTCTTTATCACTTTTAAAATTGATAAGTGAGTCCCTCATTATGATACTCAGGCATGAATTCCCTTATACATTATGATACTTGGGCATGGCATCCCTTATACATTGTGATACTCGGGCATGGAATCCCTTGTACATTGTGATACTCGGGCATGGAGTTCCTTATGATCTTATGATACTTAGGCATGGTGTCACTCATTACAATACTCAGTCATGGAGTCCCTTATACATTGTGATACTTAGGCATAATGTCCCTTATACATTGTGATACTCGGGCATAGAGTCCCCTATACATTGTGATACTCTGGCATGTCTTCCCTTCTTACACTTTGAGATTCTTATGACTATGCATGGACGTATGAGTTACGCCTCAGGTCCTGGATAGTATTAGTATATATATATATATATGGATATATATATGTCACTACTTATATAGTTCATACATACATACATATATATATAAATATATATATGGTTATATCATCAGAGATATTTCGTATTAGGCCGAAGCAGGTTTGGTTGACCAGGTGTCCTTGAGGAACCAGAGCCTAACATGTTTGCATTTATTTATTTGTTTATATTTTTATCATTATAACTTCACACTACTATATTTTATATTCATATAATGGATAACTTTAGACACCATTGGTAGTGGCCTACTAAGTATTTCTCACACCCTGTTTGGGACACCATTGCACTAGGGTACCCAAACAGACCTCATGGTTGCAGGACCAGGTTCTATATTCAGCTTGTTTTCTATTATTCTTATATTGTTACTTTTTTATATGGGAGATTAGGAGAATAGGATTGAGTTGGTACTTAGGATGCTCATGGAGATAGCCTTGGGATTATTTCTTTTGTTGTGTATGTATTGTATTGTATATCCTGTTGTACGTTTACTGCTTTTTATATTGTAGCATCATACGGATATGGTCATGCATGATTTTATATTTAACATTGGCCATTTTATTAGTTATTTTTATCTTCCACTATTATATATTTTATTCATACTATTTTTTGTGTTGATGTATTTATCTTATACCACAATGCTAATCTGATTATGAGGGTATAGGCTCCCAACTGCACCATCATTAGACCCTTGATACTAGTTTCCAACCTCTGACGTATGAGGAAGCACCCTTGAGGTCATGTGAATGACAAACTTGGGGAATCATTTCAGTGGCTCCTAGGTCAAGATATTTAAAGTAGGAATAGTTTTTGAAAATATTCGTGATATTTTTCGATATAGGTAATGATATTTTCTACGTGTTTTTTTATTTTCTAATTGTGACACATTATGATTGGCTATCAAGAAACAACCATGTGAATATGAACTCAATGTTAATGAAGAAGTGATTATTCATGGAGATTTTTGGTAAAGGTAACTTGATTAAAATTTCAGACACAAATCATCTAAATGTTGATAAAGAACATGAAAAACAATATTATATTATTCAAGAGAGATAATTCTAAAAAGAGAATTTGAGAGAGGAATACACAATAATTTTTTCATTCACTAAAAGGTTGGTCTTCTTTGACTGTTGCTTCTCTGACATTATTCCATTATTGTGCGATCATGAAGGAACTTAAAAATTTGATCCTATATTACTAAAGTGATTGAATTTATTTGAGTTTCATTAATATTCTCATTCTTATATTCTTCTGTTAATCTGTTGTTCATGGTTTCATACTGGGTTTCTCTGTTGTATCTTTATATTTTATATTTGTGCTAAAAAGAGTTAGTTTATTCTTTTACCATTAAAAAACAAGTATTTGTAGGTTATAACTCCTAACCAAAATACAGGTCCTTGGATCTCGGACAGAAGTCAAGATCTATATTGTGTCTTGGTCTACAAAAAGGTAGATTTTCATAGGTTGTGAGTCCTGTAAAAATTCAGTCTAGGTTATACCTCAGGGTGAGAAAAAGGTAGGTTTTGTAAAAATTTATCACACATTTAAAAATTCAGGTTTCTTAGTGGGTTTCATTCTTATCTCAGAGTAGATAAGGGTGATGAGTTGATGCAGGTTCACCTTGAACCAAACTAGTATAAAAATATCATGTTCATATTTTTATTCCCACTTCATATTTTCACTCTCTATTTCTATATAAAATAATAAAATTTATTATTTATTTCCTTTAAGGATTTTTTAAAATTTAAAAACGTCTATTCAACCCCTTCTAGATCATTGTTTTTATCTCAACTAGGCCAAAAATTGGTATCAGAGATTCTTTCTCTTGGGTATTTGTTTTTCTAGTCATATTTTATTGTGTTAACCTATATATACTAGACCTAATAGTATAAAGAAAAATATCTTTATAATATGGTAGTAATGAATTTAAATTATGGTTGGATTCAATATAATCCACCATATTTCAATATAAATAACTAAAATTACGAGCAAGCTCAAATAGAGGCATACCTGAAGCACTTGAGTATTAATCACTAGACGATTGTTGTCAAACCATACAAGTTACCAGAAGTTGATCTAGATACATTAGAAGGTAACAAAGAAGTAAAGTATGTTCTTAATTATAAATTAATTAATATACTATACTATGATATAAGTAGAAGTGTCTTTATCCATGTATTATCTTGTAAGAAAGCTCAGGATATATAAAGGATTATTTAAGTTACTCACTATGGCTTAGAAAATTTTAAAAGAATAAAACTTGGAATGCTAAATACCTAATACCAAGATTTCAGAATGGGTGAGGATGAATCCATGAACCAAATGCTCCATAGATTCATAAGTATCACTAACGGTATGAGTGCACTTGGATAAGTATTAGAGAACCAAATTCTTGCTGGGTTAAAATTGTGATCACTGAAAAAAAAGTGGCATGAGAAGAAAATAAAAATCTATGGGAGTAATAATTTTAAAGATTATACTTTATAAGAACTAACTGGTTATTTATTGTAGTACATATAGGATCAAAAGAGAATAGGTTTTACTATGGGGGTGAATTTTAGTTTATAAAATTAAACTTATAACTTAATCTAACCTCTTTAAGAAATTATTTCGAAATAATTTTCTCACCAAAAACTCTATAATCATAATAAGAAAGAGTTTATAATAAAATATATAAATCTTTCTTAAAAAATGCATAGCAGATAAGGGACTTGTAGAAAAAAATATTGATTAAATTTTAAAAAATATGTAAGAAAAATATATAAAAACTTTTATAAGAAGATATCCACACTTTATACTTAAGTGTTAAGGAATTCTTTAACCAAACTCAAGGTATCAATGATATTAATCTTACCATAAAGGCTTGTATTTCTTATACCAAGAAATCCCTTCATATAAATATTGGAATAACCTATGTTTTCTTAGCCTTGATAACACTAAATCAGAATATTGGAATAACCAATATCTTTCTTCATAATAGAATCCATCAATCACACCATATCATACACAACAATTACAAAAGCAAAGAACTTAAGACATTTACAAAAATCATCAAAAACAGATTCCTTAAGTAAAAACTATCTAAAAGATTAAAATGAAGTATTATATCATAATAATATATTAAAAACTCTTCATAGAAACTTTTTATAGATTTTGGTAATGTGATTCATCCTCCTCAAATGTAGCTTTATTTATAAATATTCTCCTAATAGTCATATTTTGTATATCTCATAGTTGGTTACAACAACATCAAAATAACTCTATATTCACTTGGAAAATTCATTATATCTTATCTGTATGATATTCATTATGAAATTATATAATTAAAATGATTTTAGGTTCTATATGATAGAATATATAATCTTCATTCAGTGGAATATGTTAAGCTCTTCCATCTGGTAGGCTTTATAAAAGCTTTTGCATAAAGAATGTCTGCCTCCATCTGATAAAGTCAGTACGATAGACTTTGTATAAATTAATATGGTGGAAATTTTTTATACTTCATCTTTTGGAAATTATAAACCTCCTTCCAGTGAACTTTATATCCATCCATTCAATGTACAAAGTAGATGTCTATCTGTTTAATAAAATTCCATCCAATTCACTCAGTTTAGAAAAAATTTAAGAAATTTTTGTCTATTGGAAATAATTTTATCTATATGGTTAAAATATATAATTTTCATACAAAAAAATATTTAAAAAACTGGTAATTATAAAAGATATAAATGTAAAAGTATGAAAGTAAGTGTACAATGATTTTCAAAATTAAGGTTAGAATGTTTTGGAAGAAAACTTTTGACTCAACAGTATGAACTTGAACTGAAAATCATTACAGATGAGGAAACTAAAAAGAAGAAAGGTATTTATTTTAAGTAAACTTTTAATGATTCTTATAAATATTTTTAATCAGAGTCCTAGGAAATAAAGTAGGAGTTAAATCATTTGAGATTTTTTTTTTAATTTTTTTAAAACAAAGGATCTAAGAAATAGTTCAGAAAGAAAAATAAAAATGAAAATAGGAAAGGTAATTTTACTAAGAATAATGATGTTTCTGATCCAAGATATTATGAGTACATAAAGAAAGGACACATTAAGAAATATTTTATTAAAATAAATAAATCAAAGAAAGATAAGTATAAAAAGAAAAAGGAGAAGAAAAATTTGTTTGGAGGATGGACATATATTGATGATTTTGACACAAAGCAGTGATTCAAGAAGTAAACAGGATATCGAGAACCTTGAATTAATGGATAAGTTCTCTATGGTACTCAAATTACCTTTTCCTAAATTATTAAAACCTATTGATTTTTGTTACAATGTTAATACTGAAGATTATGAATAAAGTAATTATGAATAATGTTTTAGTTATAATTCCGATTCTAAAAAATTTGATACTAAACAATTGTATGAAGAAAATAGGAAACTAAATAAATATGTTTTAAGAATTACTAAGATATGTAAATATTTATAAATAAAAAAATAAACTGATCAAAGAAAATAAAAAACTTGGTAAGAAGCTATTTCAAGGAAATAGAGAGCTTGAATATGATTTTTCTAAGTTAAAATAAGAAAAACAAAATTTGAATTTAGTAAATGAGAAAATAAAATATGAGAAAGATGGAAATAATGATTTTATGTCTAAAAATTATGAAGATAAATAAATAATATTTAATTTAGTTTTGTATGACATTACTAAAGTTTATAATGAATGTAAGAAGTTCAAGAAAGAAAATAAAAAATTAAGAAATACAGTTTCTTGTTTGAATGTGAAAGTATGTGATCATTTATAAGTGATTAAAAAAGAAGATGATAAATTAAAAGTTGTAATTGTAAAATTAAAAGAAACATTATCTAATTTTTTTTCAATGTAAGGAAAAATATTATCAGATTATTTCTTAGATGAAAACTAATAAAATAGAATTGGTTTTGGTTATAAATATCAACTACCAAGAATGGGAAGATTTTTTTATTAAAAGTTCAAATGAAAATGTTTCAAGTATAATATGTTCTAAGTGTAGAATGAATGTGCATTATTCCAATAGATGAACTTTAAGATCAACTCAATCATTTGGTAATACTATAAAATTTATCACTAAGAATTTATTCTCTAGACAGAAAACAAATATATGTTTCAAATCTATTTGGGTGCCTGAATATTCTATTACTAATCCTATTGGACCCAATATGGAATGGGTACCAAAAATAATCTTTTACTTGATTATTTAAAAGAAATATACTTTAAGATCCTCAAAGATTCATTCTATATGGAAAACAGGCATTCCAAACACATGAAAAGTGATATTTCCAACTTTCTATTATCCAATTCATGTGATGGAGGCTTTTTTACTTTCAGAGATAACTCTAAAGGTCATATTAAAGGGTTTTTTGAAGTTAGATTTTCTAAAAATATGATAATTCCTAAAAGTATATATGTTGAGGGTTTAAAATAAAATTTAATAAGTATATCACAACTGTGTGATGATGGAATGAAGTAAAAAATTTAAAATTATAAGTGCATAATTCTTAAGAATAAATCTATTTTATTTTAAACAAATATAAAAGAAAACATATATTCTATTGATTTCTATAAAATAACTAAATAGAAATTTAAGAGTTTAAATATTGTAGAGACTGATGAATTTTTTTGGTATATAAGACCAAGACATACTAATATTTGTTTGCTACATAATATGTAAAAATATGGATAGGTACCCGATTTACCAGAATTAAAATTAAGTATTTTTTTGCTTTTGATTATTATTTTAAAGGTAAGAAACATAAATAAAGTTTTAAATATATAAAAGATATTTGAATTGCTAGACCTCTTAAATTGTTTCATATTTATTTATTTGGAACTTTATAACCTATTAGTTTAATAGGAAGGAAGTATGTCTTTTTAATTGTTGATGATTATAATATATTCACTTGGACTTATTTATTATCACATAAAAGTGAAACTTTAACTAAGTATGTTGCTTTTTTTTCAAGTTAATTTAAAATTATAAAAGTTATTTGATTATCACTATCAGAAGTAATAGAGGTGGAAAATTTGTTAAACTTGAAATTTATTTTTTTTGAATATATTTGATATCAATATTGTTTTTCTTCTCCTAGGTCACCACAACAAAATGGAATGGTATAAATAAAGAATACATCAATTCAATAAATGTCTAGGACCAAACTTAATGAATTTAATTTGCCTAAATATTTATGGGTAGAACTAGTTAATAAATATTTTCATATTTTAAACAAGGTTTTGATCAGATGAATCTTAAATAAGACCTCTTATGAATTTTTTAGAGGGATTAAACCAAAATTTGAATATTTTAGGGTGTTTTGTTGTAAAGTTTTTATCTTGAATACAAAAAAATCTAGATAAGTTTGATTCTAAATGGGATGAATGGATATTTATAGGATATTATAATTCTAGTATGGCATAAAGAGTTTTTAATAAGATAACTTTAGTTATTAAATAATTAGTTCATTTTATTTTTGATAAAAATAAATATTTAAATTATAATTATAATTTAAGAAAATAACATTGAAAATTTAACTTTAGCAAAGATGATCCTAAAAATAATAATGATTGTGTATTAGTTGAGTGGGGGGGGGGGATATATTCTCAATTTGATCCAAAATACTGGAAACTCTTAAAGATCATCCTTTATAGAAAGTTATTGGAAATGTTGACTTTGTAATTTGAACAAGAAAATCTATTTTAGATTTATATATTAATTCTATATTTCTTTCTGATTTTTTACATAATAATGTTAATGAATCTTTTAATGATTAAAATTGGATTGATGTTATGCATGAATAACTGAACCAATTTAAAATAAATAAAGTTTGAAATTTGGTTAAACTTTCTAAAGATAAACAAGTTATAGGAACTAAGTGGATTTTTAGGAATAAATGGGATGAATATGATAATATAATTAAAAATAAATCTAGATGAGTTGTACAAGGATATTATTAGGAAGAAGGAATTGATTTTGAAGGTTCTTTTACTCCTGTTTCTAGGATAAAATAAATTCAAATTTTATTGGCTTTTACATGTTTTCAAAATCTTATATTGTTTCAAATAAATGTTAAAAGTGAATTTTAAATAAATTTATTTCTGGAGAAGTTTTTGTTAAAAAATAATCTATTTTTGAAAATGAAAAATTTATGAATCATGTTTTTAAGATATCAAAAGATTTATATGGTTTAAATCATGCTTCAAGATATTGGTATGATATATTAACTCTACTTTTGTTGAAAAATTATTTTAGTAAAGGAAAATTAATCCTAACTTGTTTATTAAAAAAGTTTCAAATAAATATTTTGATTGTGTGGATATATGTTAATTATATTGTGTTTTTAACTAAAAATGATTTGATTGGTAATGAATTTTATAAGTTTATGAGTAATGAATTTGACATGAGCTTAATGGGTGAATTAAAAATTTCCATGGATTGAAAATTACTTAAAGAAAAGATGGTATATTTTTAAACCAATCCAAATATGAAAAATAAATTATAAAAATACTTGGTATTGATTCAAGTAAAATAATTAAAACACCTATGAATACTAACTCTAATCTATATTTAAATAAATATAGAAAACATGTCAATGTTAATATGTATAGAGGTATGATAGGTAGTTTTATTTATTTGACTAAATATAGACTTGATATAATATCTTCAGTGAGTTTATGTGTTAGATTTTAATATAATACTTAGGAAAGTCACCTTAGGGATATTAAAAGAATCATAAGATACATCAATGGAACTATTAAAATTGATTTATTTTATTAAATCAATATTTTTTTGACTTTTTATCTTATTCTGATTCTGATTTTTGAGGTTGTAGGTTTGATAGAAAAAGCACATCAAGAATGTGTCCTTTACTCAGTAAAAGCTTAATTTTATGGAGTTCTAAAAAGAAATTTTCAGTTTCATTATCCATATTTTAGGTTGAGTATATTATTAATGCTAGTTTTTGTGCTCAAAATAATTGGATCAAACAAAATATATGAAATTTTAATGTTTTTATGATAAAATTACAATTATTTGTGACAATTATAATGTAATTTCTATATTTAAAAATCCCTTACAACATAATATAACAAAACATATAGATGTTAGATATCATTTTCATAGAGATCATGTTAATAAAGGATACATTATTTTATAATTTATTCCAGCTAAAAAGCAACTTGTTGATATATTTACTAAACCACTTGATGTAATAAAGTTTGATAAAATAGAGTTTAAACTTGGTATACTAGATATTTAACTTGAATAATTAAATGTTTTTTATTTTTAATGTGATAACAAATCTACTGTATAGAATTTTTGAATTTGTGTTCAGAAACAAAATTGATGAAATGGAACTTGATGTTTTTTATTGAAATTTTAAGCAGTTACTACTCACTGTTGTGAATGTTTTTAAGTAATCTATAATAAAAAAATATTGAATAAGAATTTGAAGAAATTTGGTATTTTCTTTATTGATTCTGCAAGTCATTATATTTTTTTAAATTTAGTTGATGATTTAGTTAATACATTAATTAAGGGTGAGATTCAATGTGTTTAAATATTTATCTAAATCAAATGGATATTAAATGTTTTAAAGTTCATTGTTGTTGGTATTTGAAAATATTAATAATTTTTTTACTTTTTGATAAATTTTAAATAGGGAATAATTTTTGGGAATATTTTAAATAAATGTTTGGTTTTTTAATTTACAAAAAGGGGGATATTGTTAGTGTTTGAACTCATAAATTTTTAATATTTAAATTGTTTGTTTATGTTTTTTTAATTTCTTCCCCTCAAATTTAATTTATATTTAAACCACTGATCTTTAAATTTTTAGGTTTTATAATTTTTAAGTTTTATTTTTTTTTAATTTTAAATTCTTATTTTTAGAAAACTATTTTAAATTGGAATGAATTTTTATTAATTTTACATAGGTATATATATTACCTTTATGTTGGTGTTATTTAATTTAATGTTTTACCTTTATACAAACTCAATGCACCTTTACATATCACGGAGGAGTTATATATTATCTTTACATAACTTTTTTACTACCCTTATGTAACTTATATGAGTTACAATTTACCTTTACGTGAACTCCATACTACATATTTTATATTTACAAAACTTATATTCCGATTATTACCTTTACGCAAGTATATTTTACCTTTACATGGATACTGGTTTTAATATATTACCTTTATATAGATTGAATACTTCCTTTACGCAACTCATAAAATTTGATGTTTTCCTTTATGTATCCTATGAAAATGGGATCTTACCTTTACGTAACCTATGAAACTTAAATTATATCATCACACATATGTATGTTTTAACATATTTTTTATTTCACACTTATTTTTGGTTTCCCACCTAGGTATTAAGTGAGTTTTAGAAACTCTCATTCAAATACAAAAAAAATAGATTATTAAGGATCATAAGATGAGTTATGTGAGTTGTTTTTAAGATATTATTCAAAATATATAAATCTTATAATACTCTTTATAATATTTTGATATTTCATATTACTATGGGTGGTTATGAATTTTTTATTTGTTTTATTGATTTTTAAAATGCTTAATAATGATAAAAATGATATTGAAATTGATATTGAGTTATTTTACATAGGTTTAAAGTGGTAATAGTTTTTTGAACTACTCATGATATTTTTCAATACAGGTAACAATATTGTTTACATGTTTTATTATTCTCTAACTTTGGTGTATTTTATTTGGTTACTAAGAAACAACCAAATTAATAAGATCTCGGTGTTTATCCATTAAAGACTTTGTTCATAGTAACTTGATTAGAAATCCTAACACAAATCATTCAAATATATATAGAGAATATGTAAAACTGTCTCATATTATTCAAGAGAGAGAATTAAAGAGAAATTTTGAGAGAGAAAATCATAATAATTTTTTTCATTCACTGAAAGACTAGTATTCTTTGACTACCACATCTCTAGTACTATTTCATTATTGAATGATTATGAAGGAACTTCATTATTTGATCCTCTACCACTGAAGTGATCAAAGTTCTTTGAGTTGTATCATTATTCTCATTCTTTAGTTATTATGCTATTATACTATTCATAGTTTCATATTGGTTTTCTCTATTGTATCATTATATTTTTTGTTTGTTATGAAAATAGTTGGTTTATGCTTTTTCCATCCAAAATAAAGTTTGTTGTCAGTTTTACCTCCTAATTAAAATATAATTCCTTTGGTTATGACTCCCAAAAAAAATTTAGTCACGTCATTGCACCTTGTTCTGAAGAAATAAAAGTTTTCTTAGGTTGTGAATCTTATAAAAATCTAGTCTTGGTTATACCTCCTTGTGAGAAAAAGGTAGGAGTTGTAAAAGGTCATCATACTTTTAAAAATTGAGGTTTCTTAGTGGGTAACATTCTCCTCACTATGTAGAGAAGGGTGAAGAGTGGATGTAGTTCACCATGAACCAATTTACTATAAAAATATTGTATTTATATTTTTATTTATGTTTCATATTCTCATTCACTATTTCTATATACATTAATAAACTCTAATTGTTTATTTCATTTAAGTATTTTTTTTCAAATTTAAAAAGGTATATTCACCTCCCTCTAGACCATTCTTTCCATCTTAACTGGGCGTTCTAGGTCACTAACTCCATCATAATCCCACTTAAACTAGAGACAAATACTAATAACCTTTAGTATTCTAGATCTCACATGATGTTTATGATTTTGTTGAGATAATGATTTAGTCAATGGGTACATTATGTTGTCTTCCATGAATACTCTACTCACCAAGATCTCAACTCTTTGAGAGAAATCCCTTAAGAGATGATACTTATGAATCATATACATCATCCATTGATTCAACCTTTTCTCCTTGGTGAGAGTCATCACTGTAGTATTATCCTAATGCAATGTGATAACATACTTACTACGAGGTATAACATCAAACTCCTGGATGAAGTTGTGTATCCATACTACTTATTTATATACATCTAAAGTTGAAATATAATTTGAATTTGTTGTAGAATCAGTGAACACTACTTTCTTTAATGTAAGAAACCGACCTAGATACCCTCTCAAAAATGGTACCCAACCCAATCCGCCACATATCTGAAGGGAATTCCCGATCCCCACGGGCTGACAACTAGAACTCAGGTATCAAAAAAAACCAGAGGGAATTATTTCTCCCAACCTGAAGTAGAAATATTGAATATATACACATAACATAAAGAAAAACAAAATATATAAATATATTCCATAACAGATAGAGAACAACGGAAGCGATGCAACTAAAAGGATAGAAAGACAATATCCAAGAGACAAGTCCTAGTGAAAAGTATGAAAAAACTAAAACAACTACTACCACAACACCATGTGATAGCATGTGAAAAATCCCACTATCTCACCACTAGCTACCCAAAACCCATATGATAGAAAATCTCGCCACCTCATTTTGGTATCTTGTCTTTCCCTACATTAAAAGACATAATAAGGTCTACGCACCGCCAAACGGGTGTGTAGGGTGTGAGCTAACAGGCTCAATAGGGTCTCACCCAGGTTTTGTATAACAAGTATCTATACAATAATCCAAGAATACTCAAATTTAATGAAAACAAGGAATGATATACAATTTAGTAGTTTTTTATCTCAAAAGCATGGAAAAATAATTTAATTTTTCCTTTTTCCACATTTTCAAATAAATAAGGTAAATTGGTTTCAACGAATTTCATATACATATATCAAAGTAGATATATGAAAACAAAATAAAGAATATATCACATATCATATCAAATCCATGGAATTACAAGATAAAATAGTACAATCCAAAATATCCCAAATTATCCAAAAGCACAAGTAACATCACGCCAAGGATCACACTAGGTCAGGATAGCTAGGAAAATTATACCTAACAAAGAGAATAGTGCATGCATCAAGCCATTAGACATATGTATTGAGTCTAGAGAGAATATGAACACCCCAGAAAGTAAACCCACCAATAGGTCTAACAAGTCCTTAGAACCAAAATCCTAGGGAGAAGAGGAAAGCCCCATGAGAAAACCCCTTGATAGTGGATGATTTCTATTACTACACCTTACACCTAAGTACCCAAGGCTTCCCATATGCTCTATTTTCCAAACTAATTCATTAATCTATTTTTATAAAACCATTCTTTAAAAACCATTTCAAAAAACAATTTAACAATGATTTTAAAATAGATTTTCATTTACCAAAACTAGGGGGAAACCATATTTTATCAAAACCCCTTTTCCACACACACAAATAAAATCATTCAATAATTTCATTTCATTTATAAAAAAATTTATCAAAAATTGGAGCAATGCAGTTCACCAAAACAGTCTGGAGACGGAACCACCAACCTTAAAACTCAAGTCGCACACACCTGCAATGGGATCCACCAACAAGGAAGGACACACAATGACAATATAAGACCTAGAATCAATCTACACATCTCATAATTGACTCAATTTAACAAAAGGGTTGGTGAAGAAGAAGAAACAACACATACCTCAAGAATGCACACTCGACACACCACAACCAACAAAGGATTGGCCCCATAATAAGATCGTACCATAGATCTAGAAAGGAATCAAGATAATCATCACCACATGTCAATAGATCTGATAATATAGTGAAAAAATGCTACCAAAATCAAAGGAAATGAAGAAGTATAGGAGATTACTCAACCAAATAGATGTAACCCAACCACAATGGCGATCAATCACTGAATGAAGTGATTCAGATAGAGTTGAGGTCCCCAAAATTGCTGAAGGATAGATCTTATTCAAGAGAAATGAGGCCTACAGATGAATAAGAAGTCATATCACTCATATGCTTTGCTAAAATCCCTTTCTATGACATTTACATGGTGTGTAACCCATTTACACACCATGTAATCCATGATGAATAGATATTCCAAAATACCCATCGCCTTTTATTAAAAACCTTATTTTTAACATTACATGGAATGTAATTTGTACACGGCATGTACTTCCTTCACACTATGTACCAGGTTCATGGAATCTTCCCTACATATATTACAAAATGTTTATTTCTTCTATAGACTACAAAAATTCTAGATTCTCACATGAAAACCCAAACCACCTTAGGTGTTCTGCAAACCCAAGGAGAACACCATAAATCTATTACACGTTTATACCTAGAATCCATTAATTCAAATAAAAACACATCCCTAAAATTTAGGTCATTCCACCCAACAAATTCTCTTCATCCTTGGGAGTCCCAAGACACACCCAATTAAAGAGGAAAACAACTAAAGAGAAGATAATTACCTAAAAGCAGGTAATGAGATGTTACAAGATGCCCACCATAGGACTTTTCATCCCTAAGAAGTCATGTGGAAGAACGAAGTCTGATAAAGATGTGAGGCCACTGCTCCCTCATCCAAAAATCAAACTCCCAAGTCTCATAAGAATATGATATGTGCCGCCATTACACTATGATCAATATAATCAACTTCCCACACAAGAATTTCACTTGCGAGTCAATGATCTCTACTGGCTTATCAACAATAGAAACATCTGGATCTAACTCAATCTCTTCCCAACTCAGAATGAGAGAGGGATTGGGATGGTATTTCTTGAGCTACAATATATAGAAAACATCATGAATTCCCATCAACTGAACCAGAAATGCTAATCGATAAGAAACCTATCCAAGATACTCAGTGACCTCAAATGGTCCAATATATCTTAAATCCAACTTTCCCTATCTTCAAGACAACAGTGACCCAACTGAGGAGAAAGTTTCCAGAAAATATGTTCACCTTTGAAAAACTCAAAAGGATGATTTCATTGATCCACATAAGATTTATATCGACTATGATATATAACCAAATGATGATGTATATCATGAATCCTCATAGATGCCTTCTAAAGCAAACTTGGTCCCACCAAAGAACCATCACCCACCTCTACACAACAAATAGGTGATATGCATAGATGACCATACAAAGACTCAAAAGGATCCATTATGATTGATGTTTGATAACTTTTGTTATAAGAAAACTCAACCAGTCCCAGATTGGTATCCAAAGATCCACTAAAATCCAAGACATATGCACAAAGCATATGTTCTAGGATCTAAATAGCATGCTCAGTCTAACCATCTGTATGTGGATGATAAGTTGTAATCAATCTGACCTGAGTCCCCATCACATCTTAGAGACTCATATAGAACCTTAAAGTAAACCTAGTATCCCTGTCTAAAACCCTGATATAAGGAACCCCATGTAACCTCACAATCTCCTACATATATAACTTACCTAGATCTTCAATTTTTGTGGTTTCTTTAGTCAGAATGAAATGAGATGACTTTTTTAACCAACCAATCACCACCCAGATAGAATTACTCTTCAGAGAGTCAGTGGTAATCCAAAAAAAATCTATGGATACCTTATCCCATTTCTAAACCAGGATTGGAAGATGTTGGAGAAAACTAGAAGGTTTCAGATGTTATGCCATTACCTATTGGCTGGTATAATAGTATGATACAAAATCAACAATGTCACACTTCATACCCGACCACCAGAATCACCGTCTCATGTCATAATACATCTTCATAGTGCCTAGATTAATGACCAATGAAGAACTATGATAAAAAAAAATATCTCCTCATAGATTTTGGGATGAAAAACCAATTCCCAAAACTGAGAATACCATCTAAAGATAGAGACCCACCAGAAATGATCTCCCCACCATATAGGGTTTCTCGAATTCGTTTGACCTTATCATCATGATGATAAATCTATAGAACATATTCGAGGAGAAATGATGATAACTGAACACTATTCAGAACCATAACTGAAAAATCCTCCTAAGAATCTAGATGAAACTAAGAAAAAATCCCCATAATGTTTCATTCTTCCTTCGATTCCAAAAAATCTTACGATGAAACATTAGTACTAAGAGAATCTATAAAAAAATTCCCATTCCCCGATGTGTAAGTGATGTAAAAGTCAAACATCTAAAGGTATTCCACCCACCACTTCTATCTAAGATTAAAATATTGCTGAGAAAAGATATAACTTAAACTCTTATGGTTAGAAAAGTTTGTGAACCTTTAACCAAAAAGATAACACCACCAATATTTAAGTGAATTCATAATTATGGAAAGTTCTAAATCATGAGTGGGGTAATTCTCCTCATGTGGTCTAAGCTGAAGAGATCCATAAGATACCACATGCTCATTATGCGTGATCACACAACCCAAACCAACTCCAAAATCATTACAGAAAACCACATACCCCTTACTGAGATCAAGTAATATTAGAATAGGATCCGATGCCAGAAGTTATTTCAACTCATCGAAAGAAGACTAAAACTTTTCATCCCATATGAATTTCATCCCTTTCCTGGTAAAAGCAGTTAAATGTGACACCAACTTTGAGAAATCCATGATGTAATTTTCGTAGTATCCAACAAGACCAAGGAAGATCCAAATCTCAAATAAATAACATAGATATTATCCTAAAAAATTAGTCTTCACATTCTTAGGATAAACTAATAATCCATGCTCATAAACTACATGCCCCAATAAATTCACTTCTTAAATCTAGAAATTGAATTTTGAAAGCTTTCTATACAGACGATGACTCCTAAAGATTTCCCAAACCAAACTCAGATGATGCTTTTGCTCATGATCGAATCTCGAATAAACTAAAATATAATCCATTAACACTACCAAAAAATTATTGAGATACTGATGGAATTTATGATTCATCAAATCCATAAAAACTTTAGGAGAATTAGTCGGACCAAACAATATCATAAGATATTCGTAATGGCCATACCTGCTATTGAAAGTCATTTTTCAGTATATCACACTCCCAAACTCTGAGTTGTTGATAACCTAACCAAATATCAATATTTGAAAGCCACATTTCCCCCTTTAACTGATCAAACAAATCATCCACATGTGGAAAATAATGGTTATTCTTAATTGTTACTCAGTTTAACTTCTGATAGTCCACACACAATCGGAGTGAACTATCTGTCTTCTTGGAAAAGAGAGTTAGGGTTGACCAAGGTGAAACACTAGGATGAACAAAACCCTTTTCCACTAGACAATCTAACTGAATCTTGAGTTATTCTATCTCCTTTGGTTTCATACAATAAGAAGGTATCAAAATCAACTGCGTACTTGGGACCAAGTCAATCCTAAACTCTACCTCACTCTATAGAGGAATCCTAGAGAAATCATTTGGTAAAATGTCAGTAAAATCATGAACAACAATGGGAAGATCAACAATAGAATAAAATTCATTGATAATAACTACTACAGTAGACAACAAACTCATGAGCTCTAGGATAGAAGGTATCACATGACCAGATCTTATATTCCACTCTCCTTGAAACACCCATGATCTCCCATCGACCACAAGAAACAAAACATGTCAATGACAACAATAAACCTCAATATGATGAGAAATGGTCCAATACACCCCAAATATGATTTCAAATAGATCTTAATCAATAACAAGAAAATCTAAGACTAACTCCACACCAGTTATCGATAGAAAATAAGGACACCAAAACCCCTGATCTTTCCTATTCCCAAGAGGTGTTGCTAACTCCATAAAAAAGGACATGATATCCATTGGAATTTTAAGAATATTGAAAAAATGGTTAGATATAAATGAGTGGAAATCACCAATATAAAATAAAGAAACCACTACTGAAGATGAAATAAAGATGATACCTCTCACTGTCACTGGACCTGCATCTACCTTCGTCAGAAACTTATCTACTACATGGAGGTGCTTCACTGCTGAGGCTTGTGGCTAGATCCCTATAGTCTTTGAAGAATATAAATGCATTGTAGTAGTCTTTGGAGCCAATGATACCTAATCATATCAAGGTGTAGACATATGTAACATCATCACCTGAACCACCTGGTCCGAGTCAGATTCTACGTGACCTCATGCACTTCTCTCCATATGCAAGAGGCTTATAACTAGTAATGAGGGTCTAAATACATTAGTGTGGAGACTATAACCTCCGCATCATGTCAGGAGACTGATAAATAAAAACATCAATTTATAAATAAAATAATTAATTAGAGTAATACATATTAAAACTGAAATATGTCATACATGATAAAAAAATGAAGCACAATAAATATCCAACTATAAGATAAAGATAACAATAAAAGTATTAACATATATCCCACTCAAAATCCATCCAACAATGTTAGCATCATCCCGCTCCACTTGCTCAACCGTCTATCATAAGGCCCTTTCTCTTTGCTGGATCCCTAAGCATGAAATCTACAAGTGCATCTAAATGTATGAGTAGGGTGTGAGTAAAAGACTCAATAGGACACCACCAACGACCCTTAAAAATAGTGAATAAAATATACAAGTGTATTCCATGAATATAAATATGGTATAGATATAATAAAAATATATCACACAAGTACCAATCACATGTCAGGTCCTCAGGTTCCGTCTCTACCTACTTTGGCACAATGTCAGGTAAAACATCGACAACCAGCTAGGAACATCCTCCTCGAGTGGATATCCCCAAGCATGTGACACATTCCGATAACAGGGATAGTCCAAGTACATGCCAACCCAAGTCTAGGACATTCATCTCAAGTGGATAACCCAAACATGCATCAAATCTCACAGTCGACCCAAGTCTAGCACATCCCTCCTTTATGGATAGCCTCGAACATGTGTGAAATATTGCATGTAGTTAATCATGTTTCATATCTCACATGTAATCCAATGTCGACCAATAAATGTGTCACATTTCATATGCTAAAAAAACAGATCAAACCTCCACACTCAACCATAGTAAACGGAAATACGACATATACGATACATAATGAAAATGACAGATCAATATCTCAGCAAGTTAAGTAGTGAACATAATTATCACAATCCATATGCAAGAAAATCAAGAATAGGTCAAGTGATAAAAACACACACCTTATGTGGTCAATCACCAAACATTGGTCTCATGGGTCACACACACACACAAACACGCTAATAATCATGCCAATATCCTATAATAAATTATGCCCCAAGGTTAATGAATTCCTCTGGCTACACTCATTCCAAAAATCATGCCAATAACCCATATAAAACACGTGATAATGTTAAGAGCTTCCAAAATTATGTGCAAAGATGACTGACAATGAGGGTCAATGTCCAAGTTTAAATGCACCCCTAAAACCTTGTTGACTTTAGAAACAAAATTATGTTTAAAATTCTGCTAGTGAAGACGAACCCAACAACACTGACAACACGTTAATCTGATTAATATCAAAGAAGATGTCGATAATTTAACCCAACATAAATCTTACAATCATGAAAATTATAGTACAAGGTGAATATGAATCAAAACAAAAATGATGAACCCAAAATAAATCTTACAATCATGAAAATGATTGATACCAAAATAATCAAATAATTTTATATTTTATTATTGTATATGTACTCTTCCTTATGTTTCTATACTAATGGGAAATCTTGTTTGTGGCTGTGGGTGTACAAATGAATACTTTAGAAAACCCCTTTCAATCCAAACATGATTGAATCATCACCAAACAACCATTCTTATGTTGAAGTTATTAGCAAGGTTACGAAATCATCAGCTGGATGAATGATATTTCTAATGCAAAATATTCAGCAGAAAGTTTCCAATAGCTTGATCAAGAAGTACCACCAGAATGGTACTATCCATATGTTGGAGGCTGTGTGGGAAAGCCTCAACATCCTTAATAATAAAATCCTTTCCTTACTATGAAGAGCTGTGACCAAGAAGCTAACACCTCTTTCAACATCTAACCCCTATGGGAGTCTATCCCCAGAGCATAGCAATGAAATCCTCCCTTATTCAAGGGAGGTAAAGGAGGAAGAGGACCACATCCTCCCCACTACTCAAGAGTAGCACCATAAAGATCATACCACTAGATTTTACCATCACCAGTACCATGTGGCTCATGCTCTTTATAATCTCACAAAGGAGGTGGATTCCTCGAATTATTCCTCAACCAGTTAGGCCCACATATTCAGGAGAGATCACCAAGCATGATTAGAAACAACACAAAAGGAAAAATCTCATACTCCTATCCTTTTGAAGGATCCAACTAACAAATTTTGACCATCAATGAGGGTCTAATATATATTATAGCCCTTATTAATAAATATTGACATCATATTATAGTTACATCACAAGATTTGGATCATATCCTAGCTCCCAATAATAAAACCCATCAACTAATTATGACAACACCATAGGAGACAAATAATATCCCAGATATCGCATATGAAGTTTTTCACTATATCCAGATGACAGAAAGAGTACATGAGTGTGCATATACCCCAAATTTAATAGGAAATATTTTTCATCATATATTGGAAATTATATATGAACATGATAATATCTCTATTAAAACCCTCATGAACTATCATTATATCCTGATATAAATAGAAGAGATCCTTAGTTATATTTTTTCAGTAACACAAAATCTGGAATATATTCCTAATCCAATCACCAAAGTAGTGAAACAACATGTTCAATATGATCAAAAAATTTCTAAGGTTCATGATCATATTTTTTCTCCCACTTGAGAGGATTATCAACATATTTTGGAAAATAATGTGGCATAGGATCAAACTCGCATCACTACTCTAACTGGGCTTCAATTACAAACTCCAACGACTATCCCAGAGCAGGTGTATATTCCCACTAAAAGCCATCAACATATTCTAATGGAAAGTTGAGGTCAGTAGAGGGATCATACTCCCAACCTAGAAATAAAATATCATCAATATATCCTAGTAGTCATTGAAGGTCAAGAATATATTCCTTCCCATGTCTTGAAAATATGCCAGCATATACTAGCCATAATAGTGAAAGACCATTGTTGGAATATTCCTATTAGATAATCATGTCCAGGAACATATTCCTACTCTTTCCAATGAAGAAACATATCAAAACACTTCAGAGGACATACAAGAGGAGGCACATATTCCTTCTCCTATTTTAGAGGTTCTTTAGTATACTATAGTGATGAATGAAAGATAATATTGGGCACATATCCCCATTCTAACTAGGGATTTTCAATATATTCCAGCAACCACCTAAAGGTAGGCTTATACTCCCTATAATATCTTAGAGGCCCTCCAAAATACTTAGACATCTCTCCAGAAATAGATGAATATTACCATATGATCTAAAGAGGATCATTAGCATATTTTGATGGAAACTAGGAAACAATATTATGTTCCCACCCAATCCTATATTTCAAGTCAACATATTTCAATGACAAGTTAAGAATCAAATCATTTTCTAACCCTATTAAATGATAATGTCCCTAAGTCCATTTGGAACTTATCCACAATAGCCTAAGGATCTATCGACTCTTCATCAGAAGTAAAAGGCCAGATTTACCATATTTTTTCTCCCTGTGGTAACATAGAGATAGACCATGGGGATTCTTCCCTTATCGTCCATCATGGAAAACCTCCCCATAGCGAAATATTACCCAATCAAGGATATCCTTCCATTGTCAAAACTCCTTTGTATAGAGTGGCACTTGAAAAGTTAAGGTTTACTACATATAGTGACCTATCAATATCTGATAATATCACACCATGGTTAATAGAAAATATGGTGCAATGACCATCATCTCTACCTTCCCATAGATAATGTTTCATTATCTTTGGAGAAACAACATTTTTGGTTTGACCAAGTGGAAAAATGAATTTAAAATGATGAGGAGACTGCCATGGATATATGGAAATATTTGGATGAGGGAAATATATTGGTTACATTTTATCACATAGCCACATATTAATATAAAATATTGTAGGAGATAAATCCAGAGTGTATACATTATCTTCATTGTAATCTTTGGATGAACTACTATCATCTCAAGGAAAAATATATACCTTATAAAAAATATACCAATCATGTTGAGATAATGGGTGTGCTTTTCCAATAATTCAACTACACTGCCCTATCATTGTAACATGATCCAAAGTTGAAAAAGCTATATGTTGTCTTGTAGTATGCTTGTCTCAATGGCCAGAGAACTCTTTAGTAGGTGATCACTGATGCATCATTTGATTTGTGCATAAGTGGATGTGGTGAATATGGAGTGATTTATTTAACCTCACTCTCAACCCAACAAATTTCTTTGAAAATTTTATCTTTCCATACTATCACTTTAGACAGGGTCTTAGGACTAGGAGACATATATTCTAATTGGTTGATCCTTTAGAAGCTTGTTTCTACAAAATATGAGAAGCGACATGCTCACAAAGAAAGGGAAATGGGAAAATGTTGCACTAAACATCTCAAGGGGATAAGCAAGCTACTCACCTTCAAAAAGAAAAAGAACCCATCAGGGTACAACCATCAATGACCAATAGTTCACATTCGAACCATACACTTCATCCTAACTATATACAAATTAATACATGGAAAATCAAATAATTTTATATGGCACATGATAAAGTATTAATCCAGGATCTCCCCCATCCCAAGGGGCTGAGGGAATTTTCATCATATCGACCACTGCCACTACCCCTAAGATCCTCAAAATCCATGTGATATAAAGATGCAATGGCGACATGCCCAAGCCAACCCTATCTTATAGGGATGGGGACATTTATATCATCACTATATCCCCCACCAAACCAGTATATCTTCACCCAACTAAGAGATTTATCATAGTGAATACCTCCATTATTCCCACCAATGTGTGATGTTGCATCACCTTTATTAGATGAATGCCCAACTGAGGTTATCGAAAATTCTCTTTGGGCCACCTTAAGCAAACAAACCTCAAGAGAACAGTTAGATAAAATAAGTAATCCCTGTTGGGGATGTAAGCCTAATGAACCTCCAAAAATAATGATACCTAGGAGATCCTTGAGCATGCTATGATAATTTTTTTGAAGAAAGCGAACCCCTATATGACCTAGAAGCGGACGATGACATGATCCTAACTGCTCAATATGCCTTAGTCAATATTTCTAACTTAGTAGGTGAGAGTACTGATGTATATAACATGAAGAATAAGTGATAATCAAAAATGAGGTCAACACTAAAGCATGTGAGGAGGGAATATACACTCAAAAATATATGAAAGCCCTAAACTTGGTAGCTTCTAGTAACTAGTTGTATCCCTGATGACGTGAATCAGCTAGAGATAAAGGAAAAGGTGTAGCCACATCCCATCAATCAATAAAAGTGGTTGAAACACTTTGATTATAGGAGAATCTAGAAAAATATAAATCCACAATTGAATAATTGAGGTGATACAATGCTAATTTTCTCAGGAGAAACACCCCAGCTGAGTATAATCCTCCAATGAAAGTCAATACATTCCCACCAATGGGTATACCTCCATGAGAAAAATCTGATAAACCAATAGGGGTAGATTATGGTCAATCAGATGCTTCCAGGTCCAAGTAACCAATATATTTAACTCTAAAATTACTAGACTCTTATAAGTTTCCTCTTTTGGGATAAAAAATACTATTTTCATAGGCAATCCATCTTAGGTTAGGGAAAACTAGATTTTAGAAACTGATACTAGTAATCCATCTATATCCAACTTCACTCACTATCCCCACTCAAGAAACGATATTAATAGAGTTACTCAAATCTATATATCCCATCATTACATGGTTGGAAGCTATGCATGGAAGGTATGATCCTCTCCAGCTAGAGAAGAAAACCTTATCCTGAATGGGTAGATGAAAATTCTTGTAACAACCCAATATTTCATGGTACATTATCTTCAATAACTTGTGTTGCACGCAACACCGACTTGGCTTGCGTAACACATAAGATCGAGTCTATATGAAACAACACTTTAGTGTTAAAATTATTTAAATGATATATTCACAACTTATCCATTAAATATAGTAATATAAATAGTAAAAAATAATTTTTAAATTTTATTTATAATGTTTTCACATAAATAAAACATATTTATAATGAAATGTATAAGTTTCGGTAAAATAGTTACATGTTTAGAAAATACCATTTTCTTAAAAGAACTACTTTTTATGTTCTTTTGTGAACAATAATAAAAGTAATTTTAGACACTCTTAGAAATTTAATTTGGTAAAATAGACTTCATTTTTTAATTTGGAACATCAAAATTATCTTAGGGTGAATTTTTGTTATTTTTCTGAAAACTTTCAATTTTTGATGAATAGTGAAAAACACTACATTATTATTAAAAAACCGACATTTTCATTTTATTACTTATTTTAATTAAAATTTATTTTAAAGTCGCAATATATAAATAATTTATATATTAATCCAATTAATTTCATTGGAATCATTTTTATAATAGAATTAGATATAAAAATTCATTGAACTTTTTTAATGTCTTTTTACCCACCTTCTAGCCACATTTGCATATTAGCATTAAACGTAATTTTACCGCTTCTCTGAATTGAATTTTGAAAATATCACATACATGGTTGTAATTGTTATGAAAAATTTTGTCCAATAGGATCAACATAATTTTTTGTAAATAGTAACTTTTGAATTTTATTTACCACGATTAAAGGTAAATAGGGTAATTAAAGGTAAAAATAATATTATAATAATATAAAATTATCCTAAAATTTGTACTAATTTCATTGTATAAGTATTTTTAGACCAAAATAAACTTTATGTTGAAAATATGATTCTTTTTAAGCCACTTGTGTTTGATTAGGACATTTATTATATTTTATTTAAAGAAGAGTTAAAAATTTCATATTCAAATTTTAAAAACTATTTTTTTACTATGAGGTTATATAAGTGATATGGCTGACTATAAATATTATTTAGAAATATAAAAAAGTTATCTACATCATGATGATTTATTTATTATTTTTATACATTAAATAAATAAATTAAATGGTGACACAATGATGATGCAGTAATTGTTTAATTAACTGAGATATCAAATAAATAATATTAAAAATATTAAAATAAATATAATTTGACTTAATTAATGACATAAACTAATTTTATAGATAAATTAGTCATGTTAGTGACATATTGGAAGTATTTTCTTGAAGTTATCATGTTGGTTTGATATTTTTAAAAATGAAAATATTGAATAGTATTAAAATTGACATAAATGATATTTTAAAATAAATACTATTTTATTAAATGATATAAAAGTCATAAAAATCTAAGGTTTGGCCAAATAACTTGGATAATTTCAAAAATTCCATAAATGATAAAATTTGGGTTTGTTTGATATTTTATAGTAACTATATTAACCCTATAGTGTAAAAATACAAGAAGACACGGTAAGAGTTAAACTGTTTAACTAAGGGTTAAATCCAAAAGATAAGGTTAATTTTATGACCTAAACATGTATAAAATCTATTGGTTGAGATTATTTATACCCTTAATCATATTATCCTCAAAATAAATTACTTTTTATCTATTTGAAACCGAAAATCAATTTATAATAAATTAATATTTTAAGATCTTCCAAAAGTTCCCCTCACCTCTCTTATAAAAGGAAACTTCTCTTTCTCTTTAATTAACACATCTAAATCCCTTTTTCTCAGTCTAACCCTGACAAATTTTCCTCTAAAATTCCCTCAATTCATCCTAGAGTCCACAACTTGGGAAGAAAGTCTGCCTAAGGAATCATTTTGTGCAAATCAAAAGGAGACACTCGAAGAAGAGGTAATTGTTTTACCAATTCAATTCAATTTATTTTCTTCTTATACTTACTATTACTATGTTGTTTCATACTAAATTAATATATAAATTATCATATACATTCTGATATGTTATTATGATTATGATACAACCATATTTTTCCTTTTACCCATCCTACAAAAAACAATATCACCATGTGTGCGTACGTACGACTTACCGTCTCCACGCCGCAGTGCAAACTTTTTTCATGTATAATTTATTTTGATGGGTATAATGATGAATATAAAGTATGTAAATAATAAATATGACATGATAATTTTTCTGTATAATTTATATTCCATAAAATTCCATACCATTTAACCATCAAGGAAATAATACCTTTGCTCGTGCGTACATACAACCTACCATCTCCACGACACAGTGAGATTCATTCTCTATGTTAACCATTCAAGAATGATTGTAAAATTTATATAACGAGTAAAAATAATAATTATTAACTTAAAATCATTATTAATATGAATAAAATATATCCTATTCATAACAAACATGACTTACGTGACAAAAAAAGAATGAGAAAACAAAGTAGTTAACACCCGAAACAACAGTAATACTAAAATTTTATTAACAAAATTATATAAGAGGATCATATATGATATCATAAATATGGATATGGTTCTTGTATAATTTAATAATATTCTTTAACCATTATAAATGAGATTAATTCATCTTCTACTAAAGGGAAGAACAAGGTAAGAGTTAATTTCACAATCTCATTATTATCTGAGGTTGTTTATACGTAAGTATCTACTGGGACATCTTTATCATCAATGTCCATGTTTCTTAAAATTTATTTCAAAATATTACCGAAAATTTTTCAAAGTCATTTTTACCCATGTTTTAATTTTTATAAAATATTTTGAAAGGAATCTTTCCATTGTTTTCCAAATAAGGCACTTTATGACATTTTCAACAAATTAAGGAAAGAACATTTTTTTAACTTATATAGCGCGAGCAGCTATTTTTTGCCATTATGACACCTTAACATTTTTAAGCTTCCCTTAAAATCTTAAAAGGTTATTTTTAAAATAATTTTTTTCTTTTATTGTGTGGATTTAAATTATTTCAAAGTAAAAAGGGGATATCTCTCTCAAAGAGTTTTAATGATTATTATTTTCATCTATGTCCAAATCCTTATTGGATTTTTTGCTTAATTGAGGTTGATTTATTATAATACAATCTTCCATATTGTATTGAAGGGTCTATGATATGTTTGATTATGAATGTTTTATTCTAATACCATTCATGGTTTATGGTTAAAGTATTAACATTTCATATTCTAGTTTTAATATGGGTGTTTATGTAGGTAATGCTTCACCCTTTTCATATGATGAATGCATTGGACTTAGTAAGTGACAGGTTGTGAACACTTAATAAAAGAACTATAGTTTAGAGACCGATTAATGAAATCCTCATGATGCATCATTAGTTCTCACGAGAAAAATTATTTTGGGTTTTGGCTAACGTCTTACCCGCATAAGTATGGTCTTGGCATGAGGCCTTGACAAAGTGGTTATGATATCCAACATTATGCATTCCCTCATTATGAGATTAGTTAATGACATTAAATGTGATTATTCAAATAGTGGAATATCCATGTGAATGTTTAAATAGAATTATTTTATTTATTATTACCATATTATGTTCAAGTTTATGTTTAAAAGGCTTGTGTTTTAGTTTTATACTTTCCTTAAAAGTGTATGCTTATTTTTGAAAGATTCTACTGTATTGATTAACCATACTAAGCATCTAATATCACCCATTTCTTATTTTTTATTTTCCTAGGATACTAAGAAGTGTTTTATTATTGATATTCAGGGTTAAGCTAGGATAATAATGGAATTATCAAAGGATTATCTATGTTATATTTTATGTTAAAAATTGTAATGTATAGTTCATGTTTGTAATATATTTTACAAGACTGTTAAACTGATCAGTCCTTTGGGATTTGATTTCTTGTGATCATTCCAATGTATTAAAATAATACACTAGCTCTAGTAATTTGGGGTTAGGGTGTTACAATTGATATCAGAGGAATTTTAATAACAACATTGGAAACTATATTTAGAGAACATAGATTAGGGATCATAACCCTAAGATAGAATTAGAGGATAAGTGTAGAGGAACATCTTAAAATTGTGGTAATTTATAGATTATATGGGTATTCTTAGAAAATACATCCCTGTATGGATACTATAAGTGGATGTGGTTTTGGAACAGATGTACCTAGGAGTAATAACTCTAACAAGGTTTTCCATTCTTGACTCGGGGTAACCTGGTACATGACCACGAGCCTTATTACACACCTGATTTCACTACTGGAAATTCCATTTTTACCAACGCTTATATCCCAACGGTTTGATAAACCATTGAGAATGGTTATGTATACCAATGGTTTTAAGAAAACTGTTGGTATAGAGGATTTTATGAAGAATTTTACCAACGGTTTATAAAATCGTTGGTATAGGCCTAAATTAAGACACTTTTACCAACGGTTAGTGTATAACCGTTGGTATATGTTGGAATCTATACCAACGGTTTACACAAACCGTTGGTATAGGCCTTGTTTGGCCATACATTCCCAACGGTTTTTAAAAACCGTTGGGAAAGTTTTCCCCTAAATCCAGTTCGGGTGTCCAGTAGCCCCTCTGCTCGATTGTAGTCCCCCTCCGCTCGACTATAGCCCTAAATTGAAGCTCTCCCGACGCACTCTCGTTACCCAGTCTCCGAAACTCCATCCATCTTCTTCAATCAAACAATTTTTCTATTCTACACTTCAAATCTGTAAGTTCTAATGTTCTTCATCTATTTTTTTATTTTATATTTTGATTTGACCTAAACTTCTGGGATCTCTCTATACAAAGACTCAGAAACTCGTTCCACTCATAGATCTATCTTAAATCAAACAATTTTGTAGTTTTACACTCTAAATATGTAACTACTACCATAGTTTTAATGTTTTTCATCTATTATTTTTGTTTTTTGTTTTAATTTGGTATAAACTAGGTTGTGTTGTTTATGGAATGTGAAGGTTAGTGATATTGAGGATGAATTGGATGTTGGTTGGGTGATGGATTGGAATTGTGATGTTTTTTGGATTAAGTTTAGTTAATTTTCAATGAATTATTTGGGGATTTCCTCCCTTTAACAGAGCCCCCACTCCTCATGGACCCTGGACACCCCCCCCTCTTGGACCCTGGACAGTCCCCCCCTCCTGGAACTTGGACAACCTGGCCCCCCTTATAGCATCCCGCCTTTTATCACATAAACTTTCATTACATTTTACAAAACCGAGGATCCTTAAGGTTTAGTGTCTTTGAAACCAGGAACTTTAAACATTAAAACATAAAAGATTATTCTTAAACAATTGAAAGGCTTCTCCTCATGTTCATCCTAGGTTCATTACTGCATCTCATAACCTGGGGACATACATCAAAAGAAAGGGTGAGCAGAAGACCCAGTAAGGGAAACAAGAGAAACATTTTACATGTGAACTTGAGATACTTCAATAAGGTCATGAAAAGAACATTAAGGCATGAGAAAGAAATCATGAGGCATATCATAATAAAAATAACATTTTTCATAACTTGAAGATGTGGCTGCAACATTTAATATAGACAATCATGAACATATCACCAAGGTCCATCCCCAAGGTGTCATTTGAAAATTACCAAGGTTATTCACCAAGATATCATGAAAATTGTAATCTCTAGTGGTTACATCATTACCCAATGCATTGGAGCGCTATCAGGGCGCACCCTTAAATTTGCCTTTATTATCATGTGAGACATATATATCATCATCAAACATTTCATAAATTACCCATATAGAATAAAATAAATGGGTTTAATTTCATAATCATAACGTTTTAAAAACTTCTTTAAAGACATGATCTTTACGTCACTTTAAACCCACGAAAAGGGAAAGCAAGTTTCATGTATGTAAATCCTAGAATTTAAAATAGAACATCTTGGCATATATGTGAATACCCATATAAAAGGTAGAGATTTAATTATTCACTTAATAAAATAAAATATCTTTATAAAAAGAGAGAGACATTTTGAGATGAAAATTCTGCAGCATAACGGCTATGTTACAAGGTTTTTAGAAAACGTTGAAAAGAGAGGGGACATGGGTCAAACATTCATAAATGACCCGTAAAACAGTAGAGGGACAGAATATAAGGGATTTAAGAACATGGTAATGATATTTGAAAATATACCACATGAAATTAAGAACATGAAAGGAAGACAAAAATAAGATTTCTCTTATGAAAATTCGGCAGCCCATCGACGTCACTTAAACTTCAAAAAAATGAATTAACGAGATCAAATAGGGTATCTCATCATAGGAACATAAAAGATCAGTATGATAGATATAGAGATCATACCCCAACATAATAAAAAAGGAACTTGAAATACTTGACATGAAATTAGATCTTTGAAAAATGAGAAAGGCGAACGAATCCATTAAAAATTCGGCAGCCTAACGGCGTCACTTAAACTTCAACCAAAAATGAATTGACAAGATAAAAATAGGGTCTCTAATCATATGAACATAAGGGTTCAGTATGATAGATATAGATATCATACCTCAACATAATAAAAAGGAACTTGAAATACTTGACATGAAAATAGATCTTGAAAATGAGAAGGGTGAAAAAATCCCTTAAAAATTCGGCAGCCTAACGGCGCCAATTAAAACTTCAAAATACTGAATTGAAGAGATAAAATGGGGTCTCTCATCATATGATCATAAAATATCAGAATTATAGATATAGAGATCATACCCCAACATAATAAAAAGGAACATGAAATACTTGACAAGAAAATAGAACGTGAAAATGAGAAGGGTGAAAGAATCCGTTACAAAAATTTCGGCAGCCTAACGGCGCCACTTAAACTTTCATAAAATGAAATGATGAGAGTAAGAGGGGGTCTCTCATCATATGAACATAAAAAGGACATTATAATGAATATAAAAGACCATCCTCCAACATAAGAACATGGATCATAAAAGAAATGACATAAAAGATATCACTTGAAAAGAAAGAGAGGGGGTCAGATCCCTTACCTTAAAATGTAACTCTTAAAACTCAAAGGTTGGGACCTTGAGGGCTTGGGGGCACCTTGGGAGGACTACATGGAAGGTAATGAGACCAGAACTTTGTTGGGGGAGAGTGGGGAGTCGAATGGATGAGAGGATGGCTTGGTATTTATAGGGAAAGTGAGGGGACAAGGCATTAATGGCCAAGGGACACCTCATTAGTGGTTTTGGAAAAACCATGGGCTTGCCCATGGTATTTTCCCATGGTATTGGCCACTTGGGACACCTAATACCTTATCTTATTATTCATAAGTTGACCATATTGATTACATACTTAATACATCATTTAATGATGTCATTAAACACCCATAACTTAAAAACCGTATTTTCACTATTCATCTAAAATTCAACTTTCTCAGAATAATCCCAAAATTTCAACTTAACCAAATACCAATGATCTGATTTCAAAAATTAACTCCATTTTATAAAAATAATTTTATAAATATTTTTAATTTATTTTTTAAATAAATACATTATTCACCGAAAATTCATTTTTTTCAGAAAAAACCCCAAAAATTACCATAACATAATATCGGTGCTCTGAGTTCAAAAATGAAATCCATTTTATAAAAATAATTTTTTAAGTATTTTTAATTTAATTTTTAATTAAAAAACACTATTCACTTGAAAAAAACTAATACTTGAATAATAATTTATAAAATCGTTATTTAACCATTTTATTGAATCACATTACTTAATCAAGGTGCCTAGATTATATTAATACTTTCTTTAAGTGAGATTACTAATCCATTTGGACACATTACTAATACTAATCATAAAATCACTATTCATAATTTACTATTCATCAAAAATTAAGTTGATCTTATTAGACTCTAAATTTCGTACTGATCATAATTGTAGAATACCATTTTTTGAATATCATTACACATTTTTAATTATTTAAGGTTTACATAAACATTTTTAAAATATCCTTTTTCTAAAATTAATCAAAAATATGCATACTATATTTATCCGGTCATTTGAAAATTCAAAAACTTCATCATAAGAAGAAATCCCAATTTTTATTTAAAACAAAGGATTACACAAGGCAGTTACGGTCTCCTTACATAGCCCCTTATCACCCCAGCATAGGACCTAAGTGTAATGTGTGCTAAGGTGAGAGAATCTGTGGGAGGCTCGGCTAACATCGCACGAGTAGTAATTTCTATCAGTTTGAACTTCTCGCAAAGGCGATTCTGTTCTAGCTTCACACAATGAAGTTCGGCTTGGGTTTGGTCCAGAGCAAAGCCCAGTGGTGCTACCTCCTTCCCAAGTTCTGTTAGATGAGCTTTGATCGGTCCAAGACTACTGGGTGAGACCATCGAATCTTCTTTCTATAATAATTAACCAAGATTACTTGTATTTAGAGGCAATAATTAAAATGTTTAGTTTCCAGGGGTCATATTGACCAATGGTCATATAACAGTCAAAACCCAATGGTCTCATTTTAATTATACTCATGTTATCAAATGAAACATTTTTGTTGAGTATAAAAAAACAAAATAAAATAACACATAAAATTAGGAAACAAGATTTATTCAAAATTTTGGGTCGTTACAGTCTTCCCCCCTTAAGAAATTGTGTCCTCGCAATTTTTAAAATTGGGTTTTGAAATTTCATTGAAAGTCCCACATCGGAAAAGGAGTCAGTAAAACTATTACTTTAAAAGAAAAAAAAGTAAGTACAAAGGTCACCCGAGTTATCCCACACTAGGATTACATGTACGAAAACATGGACATGGAGGAGAAAACAAAGGGTCAAGTTCTGAGGGAGAGTGATAGAAAACATGATTAGGAGAATGTTAACCATAAGAAAATCCCAAACTTATGATGTGTGTAAACGGTCTTTGATTACCCAGTAGAAAACATAAACCAACAACATTTTTGTTTTACATTCCTTTTCATAATTTTGAGGAATTCATTTACAACATAAAACAAAAACATAAGAAAATATACCTATCTTCATGTAGAGTTTCATACTTTAATAAGTTTCTACCCAAAACTAATATTTTCTCCAAACTATGAGCATTCAAAACTACTTGGTCTCATCAAAACACAAGAATCATCTTCTAGAGAATCACATCATCCACAAAAGATTAACTATCTATTTCTTCTATCTTTAAAAATTATCCCAAAAACAGAAAGGGTAAGGTAAAACAACTCTTCAAAAATAAATAATCCCATAGGAATGGAAACTAATTTTAAATCTTCAAAGTTCCATGGTACTACCCAAAGTTCATCATAGTCCATTCCATAAATAACGGTCCTTAAAATTCCTCAAAATAAACCAAACTAAGATTGAAACCCAAATACAAGAAGGATTTGATAACATAGTCTTCCAAAATAAACTTCATTGTTCATCTCCAAATAACATCAACCACTCCTAACATCTTATAACAAAAGTATCTAACATAAACATATTTTACCCAAGATAGGTTAATCATTCCCATAAGTAACCTAAATTACTATAAGTCCACCTTAAATTCATCGATTCTTCAAAATATAAGTCAACCTTACTCCTCAATGAAAATACCCTAGTAATCTATTTACCTCGATCATATAGTGTCCCCAAAATAGTGAACGTCTTCCAAAATAATAATCATATTTTAATCCCCTAATCATCCCTTTCATATTAATACGACAATCGTCGCATTTCCTATCACATTGGTTGTTGGAACATGTTCTTCCATTTCCCACCATAAACTAAGAAGAGAAAGCATAATTAGGGGCTTAAGTACTTAGCCAATAATCATAAAAAGGAACTGAAATCATATAAGGATAACTTGTAGAAGAAAAGTATACCCTAACTTGTGATCCACTAGGTTCCCATCTAGGTTATCCATGATCATATATTCTTATTTGATTCTTTATTTTATTTTATCTTTGTTCCTTTAACAATGGTTCATACTAAGCTTATGAATTTACCAAAGCATATCCCCCAGGAGTGTCGTAACCAAGAGTGCAGCAAGGCCCGTTGTCGTGTACCAGTTCTCATTCGAGTCAAGCTCAAAGTGGTGTTTTCAGGTTTTACCCCTATGTACATCTATTCCAGAGCCACCTCTACCTGCTCGTATCCAGATAGGGATGTATTTGCTTGTCAACCCCTTACTCAATACTCACCAAAATACCAGGAATATTTACTATATTTAAACTTTTCCATAGGGTTATTCCTAGAGTTTTCATATCCTAATTTCCACAAATAACTAAACCATCCTTTGATACCAACTATAGAATCCCTCCTTTTATCACATAAACTTTCATTACATTTTACAAAACCGAGTATCTTTAAGGTTTAGTGTCTTGGAAACCAGGAACTTTAAACATGAAAAAATAAAAGATTCTTCTTAAACACTTGAAAGGCTTCTCCTCATGTTCATCCTAGGTTCATTACTTCATCTCATAACCTGGGGACATACATCAAAAAAATGGTGAGCAGAAGACCCAGTAAGGGAAACAAGAGAAACATTTTACATGTGAACTTGAGATACTTCAATAAGGTCATGAAAAGAACATTAAGGCATGAGAAAGAAATCACGAGGCATATCATAATAAAAATAACCTTTTTCATAACTTGAAGATGTGGCTGCAACATTTAATATAGAAAATCATGAACATATCACCAAGGTCCATCCCCAAGGTGTCATTTGAAAATTACCAAGGTTATTCACCAAGATATCGTGAAAATTGTAATATTTAGTGGTTACATCATTACCCAATGCATTGGAGCGCTATCAGGGTGCACCCTTAAATTTTCCTTTATTATCATGGAGCCACATATATCATCATCAAATATTTCATAAATGACCCATATAGCATAAAATAAATGGGTTTCATTTCATAATCATAACGTTTTAAAAACTGCTTTAAAGACATGATCTTTACGTCACTTTAAACCCACAAAAAGGGAAAGCGAGTTTCATGTATGTAAATCCCAGAATTTAAAATAGAACATCTTGGTATATATGTGAATACCCATATAGAAGGTAGAGCTTTGAGTATTCACTTAATAAAATAAAATATCTTTATAAAAAGAGAGAGACATTTTGAGACGAAAATTCTGCAGCATAACGGCTATGTTACAAGGTTTTTAGAAAACGTTGAAAAGAGAGGGGACATGGGTCAAACATTCATAAATGACCCATAAAATAGTAGAGGGACAGAATATAAGGGATTTAAGAACATGGTAATGATATTTGAAAATATACCATATGAAATGAAGAACATGAAAGGAAGACAAAAATAAGATTTCTCTTATGAAAATTCGGCAGCCCAACGACGTCACTTAAACTTCAACAAAAATGAATTGACGAGATCAAATAGGGTATCTCATCATATGAACATAAAAGATCAGTATGATAGATATAGAGATCATACCCCAACATAATACAAAAGGAACTTGAAATACTTGACATGAAAGTAGATCTTTGAAAAAAGAGAAAGGCGAACGAATCCCTTAAAAATTCGGCAGCCTAACGGCGTCACTTAAACTTCATCCAAAAATGAATTGACAAGATCAAAATAGGGTATCTCATCATATGAACATAAGGGTTAATTATGATAGATATAGAGATCATACCCCAACATAATAAAAATGAATTTGAAATACTTTACATGAAAATAGATCTTGAAAATGAGAAGGGTGAAAGAATCCCTTAAAAATTCGGCAGCCTAACGACGCCACTTAAAACTTCAAAATACTGAATTGAAGAGATAAAATGGGGTATCTCATAATATTATCATAAAATATCAGAATGATAGATATAGGGATCATACCCCAACATAATAAAAAGGAACATGAAAGACTTGACAAGAAAATAGAACTTGAAAATGAGAAGGGTGAAAGAATCTGTTACAAAAATTTCGGCAGCCTAACGACGACACTTAAACTTTCATAAAATGAAATGATGAGAGTAATAGGGGGTATCTCATCATATGAAAATAAAAAGGACATTATAATGAATATAAAAGACCATCATCCAACATAAGAACATGGATCATAAAAGAAATGACATAAAAGATATCACTTGAAAAGAAAGAGAGGGGGTCAGATCCCTTACCTTAAAACGTAACTCTTAAAACTCAAAGGTTGGGACCTTGAGGGCTTGGTGGAACCTTGGTAGGACTCCTTGGAAGGTAATGAGACCAGAACTTCGTTGGGGAGAGTGGGGAGTCAAATGGATGAGAGGATGGCTTGGTATTTATAGGGAAAGTGAGGGGACAAGGCATTAATGGCCAAGGGACACCTCATTAGTGGTTTTGGAAAAACCATGGGCTTGACCATGGTATTTTCCCATGGTATTGGCAACTTGGGACACCTAATACCTTATCTTACTATTCATAATTCGACCATATTGATTACATACTTAATACATCATTTAATGATGTCATTAAACACCCATAACTTAAAAACTGTATTTTCACTATTCATCAAAAATTCAACTTTCTAAGAATAATCCCAAAATTTCACCTTAACCAAATATCAATGCTCTGATTTCAAAAATGAAATCCATTTTATAAAAATAATTTTCTAAATATTTTTAATTTATTTTTTAAATAAATACACTATTCACCGAAAATTCATTTTTTCAGAAAAAACCCCAAAAATTACCATAACATAATATCGGTGCTCTGAGTTCAAAAATGAAATCCATTTTATAAAAATAATTTTTTAAGTATTTTTAATTTAATTTTTAATTAAAAAACACTATTCACTCGAAAAAAACTAATACTTGAATAATAATTTATGAAATCATTATTTAACCATTTTATTGAATCACATTACTTAATCAAGGTGCCTAGATTATATTAATACTTTATTTAAGTGAGATTACTAATCTATTTAGACACATTACTAATCCTAATCATAAAATCACTATTCATAATTTACTATTTATCAAAAATTAAGTTGATCTTATTTGACTCTAAATTTTGTACTGAGCATAATTGTAGAAGACCATTTTTTGAATATCATTACACATTTTTAATTATTTAAGTTTTACATAAACATTTTTAAAATATCCTTTTTATAAAATTCATCAAAAATATGCATACTATATTTATCCGGTCATTTGAAAATTCATAAACTTCATCATAAGAAGAAATCCCAATTTTTATTTAAAACAAAGGATTACACAAGGTAGTTACGGTCTCCTTACATAGCCCCTTATCACACCAGCATAGGACCTAAGTGTAAGGTGTTCTAAGGTGAGAGAATCTGAGGGAGGCTCGGCTAACATCGCACGAGTAGTAATTTCTATCAGTTTGAACTTCTCGCAAAGGCGATTCCGTTCTAGCTTCACACGATGAAGTTCGGCTTGGGTTTGGTCCAGAGAAAAGCCCAGTGGTGCTACCTCTTTCCCAAGTTCTGTTAGATGACCTTCGATCGGTCCAAGAATACTGGGTGAGGCCATCGAATCTTCTTTCTATAATAATTAACCAAGATTACTTGTATTTAGAGACAATAATCAAAACGTTTAGTTTCCAGGGGTCATATTGACCAATGGTCATATAACAGTCAAAACCCAATGGTCTCATTTTAATTATACTCATGTTATCAAATGAAACATTTTTGTTGAGTATAAAAAAAACAAAATAAAATAACACATAAAATTAGGAAACAAGATTTATTCAAAATTTCGGGTCGTTACACCCCTCTTTCCTGAAACTTGGACATCCCCCCTCCTGGACCCTGGACAACCCCCCTCCACCATCCTCCCAGGACCTTGTATAGTCCCCCCTCCTTCCTGGACCCTAGGAAACCCCCACCCTGGACCCTAGATATCCCCCCTCCTCGATGGACCCTGGACAACCCCCCCTCCTTCCTGGACCATGGACAACCCCTTCTCCCCTTCTCCTTGACCCTAGAAAGCCCCCCACCCCCCTTCCTGGACCCTGGACAGCCCCCACCCCTCCTCCTAGACCTTGGACATCCCCCTCACCCCCCTCCTCAACCACCAAATACCCCCCCACTTCAAAACTTTGACCACCAAACTTGGACATGCTGGATTTTCTCTAAAAAGATAGATTTATCCTCAAACCACCTTAATAATATCCTAAATAATGCTTATAATGTGGTTTTCACCACATAACATCCAATTGTATTCCAAGTCACTAGTCTATCCTCCCTTGGCTAGATTTTACAAAAAGCGTTCAACCTTAAGGATGCAAATAAAAATAAATTGATATAAGACATTTGATAATGGATTAAAATTTCAAATTGGGATCCAATGAAGAATATTTGAGATATTATGCATCATGTCCATGAGTAAATCCATTTTTATATATCCGATAAGTTATTTTTCACAATTTTCACACATTAATTATTTGTAAAAATGGGACAAACATTTATAAAGGTTCTAATATATAAAAATGAATCTATTTGTGGATGCAGCTTAACCAACAATGTCTAGCTTGTCTGCCTCTTCTATGATCATCGATGTGGACGTCCCATCTCCATCTGACCTCGCACGACGGGTGACTCAGTGTCTGGATAATGACGAGCGCCAGATTATCTTACTTCCACACCAGATTCATGCCTGCTACGCTCTTGAAGTGATCAATCCCACTAAGCATCCCTGTGAGCTTGATGACATGACCACCATTTCTTGTAAGAGGCAGAGGAGTTCTGAGCTGATGGACCAAGACGCTTGACCAGTGTCCATCCATCTGGCTGAAGACGTAAAACTTAGCACTTCCTAAGAGGCAACCCATATTCTAGAGTTTCATCATTTTGATTTTTTTACTTTGTTTTAGGAAATAAACATGGCATGTATGCAACAATTTTTTAGCTGCTTATGATATGTATGCGCACTTGTCATTACTCTGCATGACTGCTTCTATTTTGTATGATCCTTGGTGTTATTTTTTATGACATGATGAGGCTATGTTCTGTCTATGTGTAGATTTTACAGGTACATAAGTATGTTCACTTTTCATTATTCTATTCTTTTAGTGCTTAGGCCGATGGTACGAGGGAGGTTCGTACCAGAGGTAGACGAGCATCTCCGCGTACCCGACTAGACCCTTCCCCTCCGACAAAACGCATTCTTATTCTGTTGAAACTTAAGGGAAATAGTCCATGGGTCAAATTTGATGTGTATAAGTCAACCCCTCCTCAATAAAAGGCACGGTGTGGCTAGGATCACTCAAACTGCCTCTCTTTTGTTCAAAATTGACTTATTTTTAAGTGAAATCAAAAACTGACATATGGGAAACCGACCAAACACCTTCGGATTGTGCTGATACTTTAGGAAAACGATCCATGGGTCATATGTGACATGTAAAAGTCAACTCTACCTCAATCCAATGCGCGGTGTGGCCGGTATCACTCCAAGTGTATGTATTTTTTTTAAAATGGACAATATTTTATGTACATACGCCAATCCAATCAAAAAGATTTTTATTGTGTTGATACTTTTTCAAAATGATCCACGACTCATATGTGACGTGTACGAGTCAACCCCTCCTCAATTCAAGGCCCAGTGTGGCCAATACCACTCAAAGTGCCTCTGTTTTGTTAAAACTGGACTTAATTTTAAGTGAAATCAACAACTGACATACGGCAAACCAAACAAACGCATTCGTATTCTTTTGAAGCTTAAGGAAAATGATCCATGAGTTAAATTTGACGTGTATGAGTCAACTTCGCCTCAATACAAGGCTCGGTGTGGCCGATACCACTCAAAATGCCTCTGTTTTGATAAAAATTGACTTAATTTTAAGTGAAATCAACAACTGACATACGGTAAACCGACCAAAATCAATCAGATTCTATTGATACTATAGGAAAACGATCCATGGGTCATATGTGATGTGTACGAGTAAACCCCTCCTCAATACAAGGCGCGGTGTGGATGGTACCATTCAAAATGTCTCTTTTTTGTTCAAAATGACTTTAATTTTAAGTGAAAACAACAACTGGCATACGGAAAACCAACCAAATGCGTTCCAAATCTGTTGAAACTTTATAAAAATGATCCATGGGTCATATGTGATGTGTAAGAGTCAACCCTGCCTCAATACAAGGCACGGTGTGACCGGAACCACCCAAACTGTCCCTCTTTTGTTTAAAATGGACAATATTTTACGTACATACGCCAAACAGATCAAACGGATTTTGATTGTGTTGATACTTTTTCAAAACGATCCATGACTCATATTTGATGTGTATAAGTCAATCCCGACTCAATTCGAGGCCCGGTGTGGCCGACACCACTCAAAGTGCCTCTGTTTTGTTAAAAATGGACTTAATTTTAAGTGAAATCAACAACTGACATACAGCAAACCGACCAAATGCATTTGGATTATATTGAAACTTAAGTAAAATGATCCATGAGTCAAATGTGATGTGTACGAGTAAACCCCGCCTCAATAAAAGGCTCGGTGTGGCCGACACCACTCAAAATGCCTCTATTGTGTTAAAAATGGACTTAATTTTAAGTGAAATCAACAACCGACATACGGTAAACCAACCAAACGCATTTGGATTCTATTTATACCACAGGAAAAAGATCCATGGGTCATATGTGATGTGTGCGAGTCAATCCTACCTTAATCCGAGGTGCGGTGTGGACGGTACCATTCAAAATGTCTCTCTTTTGTTCAAAATGACTTTAATTTTAAGTTAAAACAACAACTGGCATACGAAAAACTGACCAAATTCATTCCAAATCTGTTGAAACTTTATTAAAACGATCCATGGGTCATATGTGACGTGTACGATTCAACCCTGCCTCAATACGTGGTGTGGTGTGGCCGAAACCACCCAAAATGTCCCTCTTTTGTTTAAAATGGACAATATTTTATGTACATACGTCAAACCAATCAAACGGATTATGATTATGTTTATACTTTTTAACAATGATCCATGACTCATATGTGATGTGTGAGAGTCAACCTTGCCTCAATTCGAGTCCCGGTGTGGCCAACACTACTCAAAGTGCCTCTATTTTGTTAAAAATTGACTTAATTTTAAGTGAAATCAACAACTGACATACGACAAACCGACCAAACGCATTCGAATTATATTTAAACTTAAGGAAAACGATCCATGAGTCAAATTTGACATGTAAGAGTAAACCTCGCCTCAATACGAGGCTCGGTGTGGCCGACACCACTCAAAATGCCCCTGTTTTGTTAAAAATGGACTTAATTTTAAGTGAAATCAACAACTGACATACAGTAAACCGACCAAACACATTTGGATTCTGTTGATATTACAGTAAAATGATCCATGGGTCATATGTGATGTGTACGAGTCAACCCCACCTTAATTTGAGGCGCGGTGTGGATGGTACCATTCAAAATGTCTCTCTTTTGTTCAAAATGACTTTAATTTTAAGTGAAAACAACAACTGGCATACGAAAAACTAACCAAATGCATTCCTAATCTATTGAAAATTTATTAAAACGATCCATGGGTCATATGTGACGTGTAAGAGTCAACCCCGCCTCAATCCGAGGCGCGGTGTGGCCGGAACCACCCAAACTGTCCCTCTTTTGTTTAAAATGGACAATATTTTACGTACATACGTAAAACTGATCAAACGGCTTCTTATTGTGTTGATACTTTTTCACAATGATCCATGAATCATATGTGATGTGTAAGAGTCAACCCCGGATCAATCTGAGGCCTGTTGTGGCCGACACCACTCAAAGTGCCTCTGTTTTGTTAAAAATGGACTTAATTTTAAGTGAAATCAACAACTGACATATGACAAACCGACCAAACACATTCAGATTCTGTTGAAACTTAAGAAAAATGATCCATGGGTCAAATGTGACATGTAAGAGTCAAATTCTCCTCAATATGAGGCATGGTGTGTCCGGGACCACTCAAACTCCCTCTCTTTTGTTCAAAATGGACTTATTTTTAAGTGAAATCAACAACTGACATACGGGAAACCAACCAAATGACTTCAGATTGGATTTACACTTTAGTAAAATGATCCATGGGTTATATGTGATGTGTAAGAGTCAACCCAGGCTCAATCTGAAGTGCGGTGTGGTCGGTATCACTCCAAGTGTATGCATTTTGTTTATAATGGACAATATTTTACGTACATACGCCAAACCAATCAAACGGCTTCTGATTGTGTTGATACTTTTGAACAATGATCCATGAATCATATGTGATGTGTACGAGTCAACCCCGCCTCAATCCGAGTCCCGGTGTGGCCAACACCACTCAAAGTGCCTCTTTTTTGTTAAAAATGGACTTAATTTTAAGTGAAATCAACAACTGACATACGGAAAACCGACCAAACGCATTCAGATTATGTTGAAACTTAAGGAAAACGATCCATGGGTGAAATTTGATGTGCACAAGTCAACTTTTCCTCTATCTGAGGCATGGTGTGGCTGGGACCACTCAAACTTCCTCTCTTTTGTTCAAAATGGACTTATTTTTAAGTGAAATCAACAACTAACAGACGGGAAACCGACCAAACGCCTTCAGATTGTGTTGAAACTTTAGGAAAAAGGTCCATGGGTTATATGTAATGTGTACAAGTCAACACTGGATCAATATGAATCACAGTGTGGCCGGTATCACTCCATGTGTATGTATTTTGTTTAAAATGGACAATATTTTACGTACATACGCCAAACTGATCAAACAGATTCTAATTGTGTTGATACTTTTTCACAATGATCCATGTCTCATATATGACATGTTCAAGTCAACCCTGCCTCAATCCGAGGCCCGGTGTGGCCGACACCACTCAAAGTGCCTCTGTTTTTTTAAAAATGGACTTAATTTTAAGTGAAATCAACAACTAACATACGACAAACTGACCAAATGCATTCAAATTCTGTTGAAACTTAAGGAAAACGATCCATGAGTCAAATGTGACGTGAATGAACAAACCCGAACATCCCCCCCACCCCCCTTCCTGGACCCTAGACAGCCCCCCACCCTCCTCCTTGGACCCCAGACAACCCCTCAGACATGAATAATATTTTCCTTTTATACCACTGTGTATGAAAGTAAATGAGACTCGTATGCCTTATGTATAATTATATTACAATTTAATTAAATTTTATACCTCATGGATGATATTTAAATGTAGGCATGTTGATTTCACATGCCTTTTTTTATTTCTTTGATCATGCATTGTTATTTGGGATTATTACATTTTTGTATGTCTTGAACTATATGAATGACTTGGTAAGCTTATTATCTCATGCTCATCAAATGCATGTGATGATATGCTATAATTTGAATACAAATCCTTATTGCACATTCTCCATGACCCCCATACTCGCTCCCTGAAAATCTCCCCTCCCCTCTTCCTGGACAACCCCCTCCCCTCTCTGGACATCCCCCCACATCACATTCAATGCAAGTCATGCATCACTCTAGATGATGCACAAATATTAACCACATTGTTAATTCACTTTATCACACATACCCCTTATGCACCAATTTCTATCATAATCATCACCTTTTTTAGTAAGAAAAAATTGATATGTGTGAACCCAATAAATTGAAATAGGTTAATTGGAAGAGTTTTTGTCATATGAAGATTGAAATGGGTAATTGTAGTACATGGCATGGTTGGAAGAGTGATGTTTTTATGTGTTTTTTTTTGTTATTTCTAATGTTTTTTGTGGTGTTTGAAGTCTATTTATAGATGTTATTTGTGATGTTTTTTATGCAGGTCTATCAAGTGGAGGCAGCTGTATGCAGGCTGCTGATTTTTTTGTGAAAATACCCAATACCAACGGTTTAGAACCATTGGTATACTTTGAGCATATATGAATATATACCAAAAGTTTATCTAAACCGTTGGTAAAAAGATATACCAACAGTTTTTAACCGTTGGTAGAAGCTCAAAAATATGAATTTCCCAACGGTTTTAAACCGTTGGTAAATCCTTCTGCTGACGGTTTAGAGGAACCATTGGGAAATTAAAACTTTCACCACCTTTTACCAACGGTTTTCCTTAAACCGTTGGTAAAGGTATTTCCCAACGCCTTACTTCCCTACGGTTTCGAAAACCGTTGATATATCTTATACCAACGGTTTTCCAGCCTATACCAACGGTTTTGAACCGTTGGTATTGTCTATATTTCCAGTAGTGTTTGACACTCCTGGGAGATATTCTTAGGATAAATCATATTTTATTTACCTACCATTAAAAAGGATTTAAAAGTAGATATGCCCCTAAAGTAACCAAAGTTTACGATTCTAGGATTTACGATGCATAAATTTATGTTTTGTGTTACACTATATTTAGAGTTACACAAAGTACATAACTTTATAAGCTAATACAGTATATGTAATCTTATAGAAATGTCACCTAGAAAAATGAATAAGAACTCCACTAATACGCATGATCCAACAAGTAAGAAGTATCATATATTTCATGGTATTAAGCCAATATTTTGAAGGAAAATATTCTCCCATGTATTCTCATCATATGAAGAAATAATATCATGTGTTAATAAGATAAGTAAAGAATTATCTGAGTCCTATGGCATTGAATGGAAGCAAGAGAAGAAGAGGATGATAGAGAAAAATATGGATAAAGGGAAGAATGGAAAGAATAATTTTCCCATATGTGATAATCGTGGAAAGAATCTCCCTGGTAAATGCTTTAAGGGAATGAGAGTTTGTTATAAGTGTGTAGAAAAATGACACCAAATTCACGATTTCAAGGGTAATAAAAAGGTTTCCAATGTATAATTATTCATATAAAAAGATATGGGACAATATATGAATCAATATCCCAATCTTTAAAAGAGTATACCCTAGATGATGCTATTGGATAATGATCAAGTTATGATACTACCACAGATGAAGAGGAATGATTAATATTCCTATTCAAGAATTATTTTATTTGAATATTTTATTAGAAATTTACTGGTTATAATAATTATGGAGCATATAAGGATGATACTGCAACAATATTTCATTATGGATTTGAGATTGTATGGTACCAAGTAAAGTGACACAGTTGCAAGTTAAACTTTTTGGAAAATATATGGTTGAGGGAAAGATAACCCTTAATGTGTTTATGATACTTAGATAATGATGTTGGAATAAATAGATAGTTTATTTGGATAATTTATATTGGATATTATCAATTACCTTGGAACCAGCTAATAGTTTATTTATTCCATCATTGTTGGAGTTTACAACATTTTTGGATTTAAGGAATATCCAATATTCTATGTTTTACATAAGAAATAAGGAAGAATGAATGTATTCAATAAGGTTTTAAGGTAATTCAGGGTATTACCATGATTTAATAGGATAAATTATGAAGGTATTAACATGTTTGGTATGTGACAAAAAATATTTGCATTATGTTATGTTGATTTTAGAAATTTAGTGATCTTCCTTATAAATTTTTGGACTGTGAGTTTGGAAAAATGTATTTTGGATAAGCCTAAAGGTTGGAATGGATTAAGTTGGAAATTGGATATTATTGTTTAAGGTTAAAAAATTTCTTAAGATTATTTTTGAAATTTTATAATAATATAGTTTTAAAAAAAGGACAACTCGCAAGTCGGGTGATAACATGTCGTGTCAGACAAGGCTGCGGGAATCGAACCCACAACCGAAGTGCGACAAGTCTTTATCATATACCATTGGCCTACGTGATGTACTAGTTTATATAAAATAATTTTTTTTATTTAAATGGTCTGAAAGATAAAGTATAAATTCATTTTCATAATCCTATACGTTTAAAATAAATAAAATATTTTTGAATATTATTATTTGGAGATAAAGATGAGTTTGTGGTAGAAATTAGTTAAAGGATAAAACTCTACTTGTCAAGTAAGTATTATTCCTTTTATTCTTATTATGTGAAGTAAATTAATTCTTAAACAATAAGTAAAGGATCTTAAAACCAAAAATGTTTTCCTAGTACTTTCTTTTTGGATGAATCCAATGGTTCCTTAGATAATCACTGACTTTTAGCTTTGTGATTGTTAACTTTTTCTTGATCATGTTCCCTATCACTCTCCATAATAACTTGATGGTTATATTTATCTTCCACATCCATGATTTTCTATATGGAACCCTAGTATTTCTTATCTCTAGTGACCTTCATACTTCCCTTTCTTTATATTAAAATGGTGGTCTAATTAATCCATTTTCTGATGTGGTATTTCAATAAAGATATTTTGAAAAGTTCAACCTATAGTTTTTAATTCCAAATTTAAATTGTAAGGATGAAATTTATCGAATTAGGGAAGAATTTAACACCCCAATATTTCATGGTACATTATATTTAATATATTTTTTCGCACGCAACACTGACTTAGCTTACGTAACACGCAATATTGAGTCTCTGCGAAACAACACTTTAGTGTTACAATTATTTAAAAGATATATTCATAACTTATCCATTAAATATAGTAATAAAAATATTAATATATAATTTTTAAATTTTATTTATATTTTTTTACATAAATAAATAAAAATATAATGAAATGTATAAGTTTTGGTAAAATAGTTATATGTTTAGAAAATACTATTTTCTTAAAGGAACTACTTTTTATGTCCTTTTGTGAACAATAATAAAATTAATTTTAGACACTCTTAGAAATTTAATTTGGTAAAATAGAATTAATTTTTGAATTTGGATTATCAAAATTATCTTAGGGTGAATTTTTGTTATTTTTCTGAAAACTTTCAATTTTTGATGAATAGTGAAAAACACTGCATTATTGTTAAAAACCCAACTTTTTCATTTAAACAAAATATTTTACTTTAAATTGATTTTCAAGTCAAAATATATAAATAATTCATATATTAACCCAATTTAGGTCATTGGAATCATTTTTATAATAGAATTATATATAAAAATTCATTGAACTTTTTTAACGCCTTTTTACCTGCCTTTTAACCACATTTGCATATTAGCATTAAACAAAATTTTACCGCTTCTGTGAATTGAATTTAGAAAATAAGACATACATGTTTATAATCAGTATAAAATTTTTGGTCTAATAGGATCAAAATAATTTTTGGTGAATGATAACTTTTGAATTTTATTTACCTCAATTAAAGGTAAATATGGAAATTAAAGGTAAAAATAATATTATAATAATATAAAATTGCCCTAAATTTTTTCTAATTTAATTGTATAAGTATTTTAAAACAAAAATAATCTTTATTTCGAAAATATTCTCCTTTTAAATACACTTTTTTTTATTAGGACATTTATTATATTTTATTTAAATAAGAGTTAAAAATGTCAAATTCAAATTTTAATAACTATTTTATTTTTAATATGAGGTTATTTAAGGGATGTGGTTGACTATAAATAATATTTACAAATATAATAAATTTATCTACATAATTATAATTTATTTATAATTTTTATACATTAAATAAATAAATTAAATAGTGACACAGTGATGATGAAATAATTGTTTAATTAATTGAGATATCAAATAAATGATATTAAAAACATTAAAATAAATATAATTTGACTTAATTAATGACAATAAATAATTTTATAGATAACTTAGACATATTAGTTACATATTTGAATTATTTTTTCTAAGTTATCATGCTGGTTTGACATTTTTAAACATGAAAATATTGAATAGTATTAAAACTAACATAAATGATATTTTAAAATAAATACTATTTTATTAAATGATATAAGAGTCATAAGAATATAATATTAGTTAAAATAACTTTTATAATTTTAAATATATCACAAATGATCCAATTGGGGTTCATTTTTCATTTTATAGTAACTATATTAACCCTATAGTGTAAAAATACAAGAAGATGCGGTAAGAGTTAAACTGTTTAACTAAGGGTTAAATCTAAAAGATAAGGTTAAATTTATGACCTAAACATGTATAAAATTAATTTTTTTAGAGTATTTAGACACTTAATCATATTATACTCTTAATAAATCACTTTTTATCTATTTTAAATTGAAAATCAATTTATAATAAATTAATATTTTAAGATCTTCCAAAAGTGTCTCTCACCTCTCTTATAAAAGGGAACTTCTTATTATCTTTAATTAACACCTCTAAAGCCCTTTGGATCAGACAAAAACTACCAAATTCTCCTACCAACTTACTTAACTTAATCCTAGAGGCTAAATCTTGGGAATAAATCCAACCTAAGGAATCCTTTTATGCAAATCAAAAGGAGACACTCGAAGAGGAGGTAATTGTTTTACCAATTCAATTCAATTTCTTTTCTTATTCTACTTCCTATTCCTATGTTGTTTCCATAATAAATTAATATCTCAAGTATAATATAAATTATTATATGTTATTATGATTATGGTATAACCATATTCCTCTTTTTACCCATCCTATGAAAAACAATATCACCATGCGTGCGTACGTACGACTTACTGTCTTCACACCGTGGTGAAAACTATTTTTCATTTATACTTTATTTAAATGGGTTTAAAGATGAATATAATGTATGTAAATAATAAATATGAAATTATATTGTTTCTTTATAATTTATATTCCATAAAATTTTATACCATCTAACCATCAAGTAAATGATATCGCCGCTTGTGCGTATGTACGACCTACCGTCTCCATGACGCGGTGAGATTCATTCTCCACGTTAACCATTAAAAAATGATTATAAAATTTATATGATGATTGAAAATAATTAGTATGAACTTAATATAATTCTTTATATGATTAAAATACATCCTATTCATAACAAACATGACTTACACGACAAAACGAGAATGGGAAAACGAAGTAGTTAACACCCGAAACAACAATAATACTGAAATATTATTAAAAAATTAATATAAGAGGATCATATATGATATCATAAATATGGATATGGTTATGTTATAATTTAATAATATTATTTAACCATTATACATGAGGTTAACACACCCTCAACTAAATAAAAGTACAAGGTAAGGGTTAATTTCACAATCTCATTATTATCTGAGGTTGTTTATATGTAAGTATCTACTGGGAAATCTTTATCATCCATGTCTATGTTTCTTAAAATTTATTTCAAAATATTATCGACAATTTTTTAAATTCATTTTTACCCATTTTTTACTTTTTATAAAATGTTTTGAAAGTAATATTTCTATCATTCTCCAAATGAGGTACTTTATAACCTATTCGACAAATTAAGAAAAGAATTTTTTTTAACTTATACAGTGCGAACGACTATTTTCTACCATTATGATGCCTTAACATTTTGAATCTTCCCTTAAAAGCCTACAAGGTTATCTTTAAAAGGATTTTTTTCTTTTATTATGAAAATTTTAAATGATTTCAAAGTAAAAAATGTATATCTCTATCAAAGAGTTTTAATGATTGTTATTTTCATCAATGTCAACATCCTTGTTAGATTTTTTTCTTAATTAAGTTTGATTTATTATGATACAATCTTCCATGTTGTATTGAAGGTTCTATGATATGTTTGACTGTGGATGTTCTATTTTGATACAATTTATGGTTTATGGTTAAATTTTTAACATTTCGTATACTAGTTTTAATATGAGTGTTTCCGTTGGTAATGTTTCACCCTTTTCATATGAGGAATGAATTGGAATTAGTAAGTGACGGGTTGGGGACCGCTTAATGAAAGCCCTACGGGTTGGGGACCAGTTAATAAAAGTCTGAAAATGCATTGGTAGTTCTTATGAGATAAATTATTTTGGTTTTTGACTAACTTCTTACTCACATGAGTATGGTCTTGGCACGAGGCCTTGACAAAGTGGTTATGATGTCCAGCATTATGCATTCCCTCATTTTGAGATTAGTTAATGTTATTACATGTGATTATTTGGATAGTGAGATATCCATTTGAATGTTTAAATGGAATTATTTGATTTATTCTTACCATATTATGTTCAAGTTTCTATTTAAAAGGCTTGTGTTTCAGTTTTATACTTTCCTTAAAAGTTTATGCTTATTTTTGAAATATTTTGTTGTACTGATTAACCTTATTGACTATATGAGCTCACCCCTTTATTATGTTTTATTTTCCTAGGATTCCAAGAAGTGTTTTATGATTGATATGAAGGGTTAAGCTGGGAGAATAATGAAATTCTCAAAGGATTATCTATGTTGTATTTTATGTTCAAAATTTTAATGTAAAGTTCATGTTTGTAATCTATTTTTCAAGACTATTAAACTAAACGGTCATTTAGGATTAGATTTATTATGATCATGCCAATGTATTAAAATAATGCACCGACTCCAAGAATCTGGGTTTGGGGCATTACACTCCTACTCTAACAAACTTTTTTAATCCCACATTCCTAACCTTCAAAGACACTGGGGATCTAGAGCAGCATCTGACACACATTTTATCCCATTATGGGCCAATTATAAACTTAGATGTTTTGTAAAAAATTTACTAATTATAGATTTTTTAGGTATATATATCTTCCATACAAATAAATGGCTAACTAGGAAGACCTAAGACTCTAATCCATATACCAATTCATCTTTAAATTGAGAAATATGACCCTCAAATACCTATCAAATTGCAAGAAACATAAAAAATGTAGAGTCTCAGATTTTATTTCTATATGGAATTATCTATATTATTTATTGGTTATGTAAATACATAAAGAACACCTAGTGGACCTTTGAATTTGGAATTTTAGGGATGATTTGTAGAAACTCCTTTTCTTATAAAAATTTCATAATGGATTTATGGAATTGGAAGTTATAACCCATTGTATCAAGGACACTATCTTCCATAGTAAAGTCAAATATTGAAGAATTATAACAAAATAACCAAGAATAATTGGTAAGGTTGAAGCATCACCTATTATAATCAAGCTAGTATCCATACTGACCTCAACTCAAAAAACTACTATACATTGTGTGGGACCTCCCTTTGAATAATCATAGCAAAAAAACATACTCATTAGAAAGGTAATAAGAAAAAAAATCCACCCAATACTTGAGGATAAAAGGACTAAGAATTAATCCTTTAGAAGAGATAAAGTATGAAGGTATTTCATCAAAACACTATATCATAATCTCCTCAAGAATCTAGAGGTGAAGAATCCCACAAATGTTGATCTTTATGATCACTCAAATTACCACCCCCATCATTAATGGTTGGGACACAATATCCAAGACTATTTTTTCTTCAAGGACATTCTTTAGAAATTGTTTGATTCTTGAGAGGTTTAGTTAGGTAGAGGATTAGAACAGGTGACTTGTGTATCCACTATTACTATAGAGGAATATTGAGGGTGAAAAAATGTGCTAACCAAACGTTCACATAATTTTGACAATTGGATAACTCAAAAAATAATTGACCAGGAACATTCCATCCCCATGGAACAACTAAACTAACTAGTTGTAGCCCTAACTTACTCTGAGACATCGGTCCATCCCATTAAACATATGAGGTATTTAAAAGTAATTATAATCTATAAAAAATAGTTTTACATATTAATGATAGGATAAAGAAGACTGGTCAGTTTCCAAACCAGTCTAGGCCCTTTATGATCTCATTCCCCTAGTATTTGGAGGATGGGTGCTACATTACCAAGTGAAAACTTCATCAGATGAAGAATCATTGTTTGGGTATATTAGTGTCATCTAATTGATTGACCCCTTCTTTAACACGAAACTAAATATGAGTCTAGATGCCCCATATATAATTGGGAAGGAGGTTATAGAGGCTCAGGAGTTTGAGGAAGATAAAGTCATGGTTATCCCTATAATTCAAGAAAAATATACACAGAAGCAATATATATAGTTAAAACCCATAGAAAGTCTCTTTAGCAGGCTTAGAAGGAGCATGATTATAGCCCTGAATATTTTGAAACTTGCTTCACCTCAATCATATTTTAAGATCACTTTTCTAGACTAAAATTTTATAATTTTATTCAAGATGTGGTATAATATTAAAAACCCCATCCATAGACATTAAGAATGACCCCCACTCCTGAATAAGGGTATGAATCTTTGGAACGACTGGTCCCAACTTTGAGGGAATAAAACAAAGAGTAACCTTCTGCTAAGAGATGAAAAAACCTAACAAAAAGGTATGATATATTAAAGAAATTAGGTACCACTCCAACCAAACACTCAATCCAAGATTCTCTAAATCTATTAATGGTACTCCATGAGGCATTGATCAAAGATATTTCCAATCCTTAATAATTTGAGGTTTAGATTGCTACAACTAAGGTTTATCAAGCAAATAATAATCATAACAATTGTTATATAGTCATCTCATTCAAAAATCATGATCATGAGGATGCCATATAAGTACACATCAATCCACTCTATCTAACTAGAAAAATCAATAACATTTTCATCCATTGAGCCTTAGCGGACAATGGTTCCATGATCAATATTATACTAGTCTAAACACTTTGATGATTGTAATTCAATGAGACTAACCTATCCCCTTCCAAATTAACCATTCAAGGATATAATAAGATTGAAAAAGAAGCCTATTAGAAAGATAAAATTGAAATCTTAGTTTGGTGTGGTTATTTCTAAATCCTAGTTTATGGTAGTTCACCATGACACAACATTTAATATTCTATTAGGAATTTCATAGATCCACATGATTGATGTGATTTTCTCATCATACCATATTCAATGAGAAAGTTAGAGTGTATGGTGATGGATCCCCATTCATCTCTTGTGAGACCCAATATATGGAAGAAACCTTTTATAAAATGGGAGGAGAATTATCAGGTGATGGATGATACTGTTCAAATCGCCGCTCTAAATGGTTTAAAAGATACTCCCACCAATGAATGGAACACACTTGATGATGAAAAGGTGATATTTATCAACTAGGTTAAGGAATTTATTCAGAGTTAAAAAGAATTCCCAACTCAACAGGCTCTGCAAGGCCATGACACATTTTCCCCAATTTCCATACTCTAAATTAGGCAATTCAAGGAATAACATGATTTCTAGAAATATAATTAAAATTCTCCCAAACATGAGGATTTTAATTAAACTAAAGAATCATATTAGTTCACCTTTACCCTTATTTTGGGAAAAAATTACCAATTGTGTAACTCCTGGTGAAAATTCCCCCACATCATATGTATAATCTTAGGATACCACCTTAATTTTCTTCTCAAGTAATGAAGGAACCCTAAATATATCAACATCAACGTCCTCTTTAGGACTGTAGGATTTTACCCTATCATACTTAGAAGGTAGCACCATTACTAATTATGGATCTCTTGACAAAAATAATTCCCTTATATCATCCATTCAATTCCAAGGTGCTGACATACCTCTCCTTCTGAATATTTAACTTGGCATCCTCCCCAGTATCTAAACTGGAAAATCTATGAAAATTCCTTGATATAAATGCCTATTTCCTAGTTTAAAAATCTATCTATACTCTCATCCCTTACAAAAATAATAACCCCATTTCCCCACCACCACTGGAAATATAGAAGGATATGATGAGGGTGGAAATGATGAGGAATAAGAGGAATAATAATAAGATCTTATAGATAACCCTTGAATACCCTGTGGGAATCATTATTTTCCACAGAGTTACCAAATTTTGAAATTTAAAACAAAAAACAAAAAAGCCAATTAACTTCAACGTATTGTGGTAAATTCAAGTTAGAGATCAAACCCAATGAGATAGGATTGAATAAAATACCAGTTTAATAACAAATACCTAAAATATTTTATAATGGAAGTATAAACTAATTTAATTACATAGAGGATGGTGGTGGTTTGAAGTTTAATAAATTAGAAAACATGATTGAAAACTTAAAATATAGGTTTATGATTAATTAAGATATAAAATGATTAATTAAATAACATAGGTTGTCAGAACCAAGTTTAGGAAAGTCGAATGGTTATGGTAAACAACCCCCAAATCAATAATTTCCCAGTTTCACTCTGGTCATGTTACTTCAGTTCTTTGGATGGTTTGGTAACTCATAACTATATTTAAACATAGTGAAGAACCCACCAAATGATCATGGTGAGAGTTATCTACTAGTCAATGTGCTTAATTATATCATTCATTCACTGAACATGTAATGGCCATGTATGATCAAAGAAAATAAGAGAATTAAGAATTTTGGTATGTAGTAAAAGAACCAAATTAATTGAATTAAAATTTAAAATACCTTAATAAAATCAATACCTCTTTATCATAATCACATGAAACTAGGTATACCCCCCAAATTCTATCCATGAGGGTGTAAGAAAATAAAAAACCTAGCATCAGTAGATGTCACGAACCAAGACGGGTCGCCATCTGACCCGGCGCCTGACCCGGTCCGTGACAAGGCCCGAATAGAGTTCTTGATCCTCACGGGCTGGTACAAGTGCCTGGGTATCAAAAACAAACTTGGGAAAGATTTAACAGAATGAATAAAAATAAAACAATCAACAAGATAAATAAATTGAAGCTAAAAATAGACAACCAAATAGACCCTTATACCAAGTTTAGAATTAAAGTTTACAACTTGAACTAAAAACCCAAAAGATACTACATAAAATGAAACCAAAACTCCAACACAAACCTCTGTGCGACATGAGGAGTCACATCCCCAAGCCACCGCCACCAAACCAACACGAGGATGCCACTGAAAACTCGAACCACCAATGCTAAGCCTGATGCCTCAACCTGGAAAGAAAAAGAAATAGAATCTACATACACCCAAAGGTGTATGTAGGGTGTGAGATAAAATCCCAGTAATATGCCACCAAGAAAAGGTTCCACGCACAATTATTGAATGACAAATACATTTGCAACTTTAATTAAAGAAAAGAACTAAAATCTTGAACAACTTTAGAGAAAATAGGTTTAGAGAAAGTTGTTTAAAAAACAACTTAAATTAAAACACACGCACACACACACACGCACTTACTTTTAAAATAACCAAAGTGTCACACTGATGAGCGTAAAGTGACCAATGAGAACTAATATGGGAGAGGACACGTGGGTGTTAGCTAGATCGGGCCCCTAGATCTTCGTGTCTCAGTGGAACGTGTCTTAGAAGGCCACGACCCTCAGAAAACGTGGATTAGAAGACCACAACCCTCAGAAAATCATATGTTTAGTTAGTGTTGAAAACGTCAGTCCAGTGAAACCGGGTCGAGTCACCTCCGGAACACTGCCCACCAGTCTAGTCCACCCTCCTAGCTACTCGAGCTTCCCAGTTCGTGCTCAAACAAGTTTAAAATTCATGTCACATGTCAAATTTATGCACCCAAATAAAACAAGACACCACACATGCCAAAAACCACTACTCTCACTCAGAAATACCATTTTGGAAGAATACGCACACTAAAAATATTTCAAAACTAAATCTGCACTGCTTACACGATAAATTAAAAATATTGTGTGGTCAAATAAAACACTTTCAAAGTCAAACAAACCATTAAAAGAATTTATTAAACAATTTAAACCTATGTCGCATGACTTTAACCATCGAAAACCTTTACACCATGTAGTCAAAACAAATTTTTTTCCATCTTTAATAATTATTTAATAAAACAATCCAAATTTTCATAAACAAATTTTTAAAGAGAAAACCACTACTTTACACACTAAGCTGACTCAAACCCCCTTACATGACAATACGCACACATCACCTCAGGAACACAAACTGCATTACGCACACAATTAAAGAAGTTGCCTACACAGTTGAAAAGACCATCACTACAGTTAAATAACCCACCAGAAAACCTTTCCAGCCTTTCTTAAAGTACACCGCATGACTAAAACACCAAAACCCCACTCAGATACTCATTTAAGACCGAACGCATATCGACGCTACACCAAAAAACCAATTACACCCTTTGCACTTCCCAAAAAAAGAAACTAACAATTAACCAGAGATGAGATTTCAGCATCAAGTACACGTATTATGACAACACCCTACTAAATAATTCAAGGCATGTCAAACTTAAATGAAAATCAACTTCACACAAAAAATTCAATGAAAATCAACTTCGCACCACACGCATTAATTAAATAACACTCTAAACAAATTAACCTTGAAAATTAATTAATTAAATAATAATTGGACGTGGAACCGTTTACCTCAACGTAGACCAACTTCGCAAATTTTGGTGTGCAACTCCAAATTCTCTCCATTCACACCACAACAACACAAATTGAATGCTAAAAACCAAACATTGAACCCAAATCATCAAAAATGGACATTAAACAACACGAAAAACTAATTTACAATTCTACCAAAGAGAATAAGCAACCATCCGAAGAAAAACGCATGTGCGGTAGGGGTTGCGGGAGGCCAACCAAAGAGAAATGCACCTTCGGTGAGGGTGCGGAAGGCTGGCCGATCAAGACAGGGTGGTGCCAGAGGTGCGCCGTGCTGTACAAAAAAAAGTTCTAGTCAAGAGATAAAAGAAGAGTACGACTGTGCAGAGGGGAGAAAGGCTCGTCAGACCCCTATTTGAGGTGGTTGTGAATTGCGGGGCAGTTGAGGAGGGTGCGGCGCACCGGTTTGAGGGATGCCAACTTAATTCACATGCTGGAGAGGGGACACCAGCTAGAGAAACATCCGGATAGGGTGATGGAAAAGGGGGATGTGCAAGAGAAATTGGGGCAGTGGTGTGATGTAGAAGGGAGTGGCGTGAGAAAATGGAGCGGCGTAGACCAGGGGAGAGGCGAGTCGACGCCGGACTGGATTAGGAGCAGTCCAGTGATGAGGTGAAGGGAAAGGGGGGTAGCGCGCAGCTGAGGGTTGGGCATCGAGGCGAGGCAGTCCTCCAGGAGGAAGTGTAGCGTGAGGGCTGTGCGGCGCGCGACGTCGAATAGGAGAAGGAGGGCGGATCGGTGGCGGACTGAAGCAGGAGGGGGGGTGTCGGCCGGAGGGAGCAAGGAGAAAGGGGGTGCGACGGCTAGGGTAGGGTTAGGAGGGGGGGAAACCACTCAAACCAGGGGGATGGAGGTCTTGCGCGATGGACCAAGGGGAAGGAAGGAGGAAAGTGGGGGAAAAAGAAAAGTAAAATAATAAAAGAAAATACAAGCAATGGAAATAATAGAAAAAGAAGAAAATAAAATGAATGGAAAAAAGAATAAAATGGGAATTAAGAAAAATTCTAAACTGCTTTGAAATAATAAATAAATAAATAAATAAAATTGGAAATATAAATAAAAACAAGGATGTTAATAATAATAATTTGATAACTTTAAAATTATAACCACAATTCAATATTAACAAATTAATTAAAATATTAACTGAAACAATTATAATAGTAATAACCTGATTAAAATATTAACTTAAATATTAATAATACTAATAATAAAACTATAATAATTAAACCAACCAAAATAATAATAAATTTATAAATTTAGGACGGACATCGTGCAAGTTCGCGTGTACAGTCGCGCGCACGGTCGCGCGCATGGTCGCGCGCAGGGTCTCGTGCCCATATAAGGTCCCAATTTTCTAAAAAAAGAAACCCAGTTCGAACAAAGGCTCGTAAGTGAAGCCCAAATTAATTAAATTAAAATGATGTGTTGGTCGGGGTGTGAGAATTCTCTCCACCATGACACTTTCTGCCCCCAGAAAGTCTCAAAAGACTATGTCAACCCAGGGTTCCAATCTAGACCATTAAGACACCTAAAACAAAACCTCAATCACTTGAAGATCGGGCATTCAAAACACCCATGACCTAAAACTTCAAAGAACTCAAAACCCGAATCACCAAGAAAGATAAAAAACATCAAGGAATTAACCTCCAAACACAACCACAATGTGGAACACCCTGAACCCTAACTTAGGTATCATCGGGGCTGCTCAAGACCTCCAAGAACACTCATCCAGCGACCCACTACCCGATCTATCCAATTAGCATGGTCGAGGTCAGGCGGAGCAAAAGTAAGGGGTTGCTCCACCAGGCGCACTTTGAAAACAGAGGTCTTCCACAAGTTCTTCCTATGGTGGTCTCCCCACCATATTAGGATTCCTGTCAAATATTGGTTCTCCAAACCAAGAAGACTCACAAACTTAGTCAAACATCTAACACTGTCTTGAATATCCAAGCTCCCTACATTTAACCAACTGACACAAGAGGGGACGTCGGCGAGACCCACACTGGGTCTCCCCACCATTTTAAAATTTCCTAACACCACAGAACCCGTGCGGGCATTCTCAGTTTACTTTGAGAGATACGGACTGGATGCTTCATCACAAACCCACCAACACGGTTTTACGTGCACAAAAAATTTCCATAGTGGACCACACTCTACCACATAAGATGGTGTTGATAGCAAAAACCCCAAAACTTAGCGGCAAACTGTATGAGTGTGTGTCAATTCCATAAGTTGAGAGCATCCCCAAAATGAGTACAATTTCGACTCCTAAGAAACCCACAAGATGGTTTATAGAGCCCACCTACTGGCCTTACAAGAATACGGATTCTCTGAACCAAGTCGGGTCACCATCCGTCATTGCAGACTTAAGTCGGACCAAACTCATACCACATCCGACGAGTTTTGAATGCATGCAAGCTTCACCCAGAGACCTATGGCTGGGGCCCTGATGTCTGAAGCATCTACCGTCTCACAGTCAGAATCTGACCACCTCTGACTGAAACTTCCTCCACTGGAAAAGAAACTTTCATACTACTCCTCATCCCCCAAGTAGACACTCCGTCAATATACCAGCTAATAATTGCAGCGAATGACTTAGGGTGTCCGACTGACCACACTAAAGGTAGAATATTGAGCGGTCTTTCAAACGCGCAAAAAATATGACAAGGGGGGAACTTTGAGAACAAGTCCCTTTGGTTCACACTCTTCATCGGATGAGGAACCTGCACTTACCACAATATGGACGAGACCAACAACTATTATATGCTTTAAGTTGATTGTTCCACACAACCTCAGTAGAACATGAAACCAGATCAATAGAAAGGTCAACGCACCCATTCGCCGCCTATTGACTGGTCGAGCACCTATGAGGTCAACCACTTCCCCTCACCTTCACTTCTTTAGGTGAAACCTCAAGATGGAGGTAGTCTTGAGGATCACTCAAGAAATCCTCATTCATAGAAAATGAGAAGATCGTCGTTTACTGATCTAGTCTCGCTCCTCCAAACACACTCGAGACGACTTACACCCACACAACATTCAGAGTTACTCAAAAACCGAAGACACTCCCAACTTCGTAAATCATTCAACAATACTCATTCAACTTCAACATCTACAAAAAGCTGACACAACCGAGCAGAACCTAACTCTATCACTCCACTGAGAGTCTGGGTCGGGCCAAGAACTGAGAGAGACTTGCTGGAAACCATGGGAAATTTTGAGGGGGAATATCTTAAACAAGAAACACAAAATAGCCTTCCACAAATCCAAACACATCACAAATCAAACACCCATATATCAAACGCAAATCAAACAATTCCAATCTAAAACATCAATTCATTCTTAAAGAAAAATACTCGCTTGAGAAACCAAACACAGTACAATAAAACCCAATAACTCTTTTGAATTCATCACTTTCACTACGGACTCAAAACCATTTTCCATTTTCCCAAAACCATTTAAGTACAAAAACCCATTTTAGAGAAAACCCCACCTTTCAGCAAACAAGATGAAACTTTCAAAATCAATCACTCACCACTAATATTCCTGGATGCCTCACAGATTTTAATTTTCGTGCCTCCCAGGCACCCAAACACACAATCCACCAATTATCCATTAATCACTTCCACATGAACATGCAAGCACCCATAGGAATACCACTGTAAAAGAAACAAGGCTCTTTTTCTTTCAAAGTAACACATTCCCATTTTTCCGAAAATACCTTTTTACAAAACTATTTCAAAACTAAAGACAAATTTCCAAAATGCTTTTTATTTATTAAACAACCCACTTCAATTTCAAATGACCCAAGACATCCTTTAAAAAAAATAAACTTTGACAAATCAATGCCAAAGGTCCAAGAGAAACGCACCCCAAAAAAAATCATGTCAACCAACCACACAACAAAATAAAATAAGAGCAACACCAAAGTCTGCTTCCATTTTTAAAGGAAAACAATTTCACCATAATCCCAAAATTGAAGTAAGACATCACAAACATTGAAGCACTTGGGCGGAGGACTAGTGGTCGTGTCTAACCCGGCTACATGGTTTAGCATACCATGCCCTAGGAAAGCACCAACCACTAGGAGTGTCGAACCGTACTCTCAGGCATCACATGGGTCGCTACTCCATGGGAGACTGTGCGTAGTACTGGTTCACTCCTATTGTCATCCTCCATCCACAAAGACCAAATCCAAAACTTAAATCCCGAACTACCCCTAGTTACTCGAGGTTCGGAACGAGAAAGAGTTCGTGACTCTCTTCCCACACCTACCACTTGAGTACCGACAATCCTATCTATGATCTACCTAACACCCCAAATAACAAGAACAAAACCTCCCTCTGATACCATTTTATCACGAACCAAGCCAGGTCGCCATCTGACCCGGCGCCCGACTCGGTCCGCAACAAGACCTGAAGGGCGTTCCCGATCCCCACAGGCTGGCACAAGTGCCCGGGTATCAAAAATAAACTTGGGAATGATTTACTTAGATGAATAAAAATAAAACAATCAGCAAGATGAATAAATTGAAACTAAAAACAGACAACCAAACAGATCCTTATACCAAGTTTAGAATTAAAGTTTACAACTTGAACTAAAAACCCAAAAGTGGATACATCAAAGGAAACCAAAACTTCAACACAAACCTATGTGCGACATGAGGAGTCACATCCCCAATCCACCACCACCAAACCAACACGAGGATGCCACTGACAACCCGAACCACCAATTCTAATCCTGATGCCTCAACCTGGAAAGAAAAAGAAATAGAATCTACATACATCCAAAGGTGTATGTAGGGTGTTAGATAAAAGCCCAATAAGATTCCACCGAGAAAAGGTTCCACGCACAATTATTGAATGACAAATACATTTTCAACTTTAATTAAAGAAAAGAACTAAAATATTGAACAAATTTAGAGAAAACAGGTTTAGAGAAAGCAGTTTAAAAAAAACTTAAATTAAAACACACGTACACACACACACACACTTACTTTTAAAAAAACCAAAGTGTCACACTAATGAGTGTAAAGTGACCAATGAGCACTAATATGGGAGAGGCCACGTGGGTGTTAGCTAGATCAAGCCCCTAGATCTTCGTGTCTTGGTGAAACGTGGCTTAGAAGGCCACAACCCTCAGAAAACGTGGCTTAAAAGGCCACGACCCTCAGAAAATGTGGCTTAGAATACCACAACTCTCAGAAAAGCATATGTTTAGTTAGTGTTTCAAACATCAGTCTTGCCAGTGAAACCAGGTTGAGTCACCTCCCGAACACTACCCACTAGTCTAGTCCACCCTCCTAACTACCCAGGCTTCCCGGTTCGTGCTCAAACAAGTTTAAAATTCATGTCACATGTCATATTTATTCACCCAAATAAAACAAGACACCACACATGCCAAAAACCACTACTCTCACTCAGAAATACCATTTTGGAAGAATACGCACACTAAAAATATTTCAAAACTAAATCTGCACTACTTACACGACAAATTTAAAATATTGTGTGGTCAAAGAAAACACTTTCAAGGTCAAACAAACCATTAAAAGAATTTATTAAACAATTTCAACCTACGCCGCACGACTTTAACCATCGAAAACCTTTACACCATGTAGTCAAAACAGAATTTTTTCCATCTTTAATAATTATTTAATAAAACAATCCAAATTTTCATAAACAAAATTTTAAAGAGCAAAACCACTACTTTACACACTAAGCCGACCCAAACCTACTTTCATGACAATACACACACATCACCTCAGGAACACAAACTGCATTACGTACGCAATTAAAGAATCCACCTACACAGTTGAAAAGACCATCACTACAGTTAAACAACCCACCAGAAAACCTTGCCAGCCTTTCTTAAAGTACTCTGCATGACTAAAACACCAAAACCCCACTCAGATACTCATTTAAGACTGAACACATACCGACGCTACACCAAAATACCAATTACACCCTTTGCACTTCCCAAAAAAATAAACTAACAATTAACCAGAGATGAGATTTCAGCATCAAGTACATGTATTATGACGACACCCTACTAAACAATTCAAGGCATGTCAAACTTAAATGAAAATAAACTTCGCACCAAAACTTCAATGAAAATCAACTTCGCACCACACACATTAATTAAATAACACTCTAAACAAATTAACCTTTCAAATTAATTAATCAAATAATAATTTGACATGGAACCACTTACCTCAACATAGACCAACTTCACAAATTTTGGTGTGTAACTCCAAATGCTCTCTATTCTCACCACAAAAACACAAATTGAATGCTAAAAACCAAACCTTTAACCCAAATCATCACAAATGGACATTAAACAATAGAAAAAACTAATTTGAAATTCTACCAAAGAGAATAAGAAACCATCCAAAGCAAAAAGCATGTGCGGTAGGGGTTGCGAGAGGCCAACCAAAGAGAAATGCACCTTCGGCGAGGGTGCGAAGGCTAGTCGATCAAGGAAGGGTGGTGTCGGAGGTGCGCCGCGTTGTACAAAAAAAGGTCTGGTCAAGATATGGAAGCAGCGTGAGGCTTTGTAGAGGGGAGAAAGGCTCATCGGACCCCTATTTGAGGCGGTTGTGTAGTGCGGGGTGACTGAGGAGGGTGAGGCGCATCGGTTTGGGGGCTGCCAACTGAATTCGCATGCCGGAGAGGGGACACCAGCTAGAGAAACATCCGGATAGGGTGATGGAAAAAGGGGTATGGGCAAGAGAAATTGGGGCGGTAGTGTGATGTAGAAGGGAGTGGCGCGAGGAAATGGAGCGGCGCAGACCAGGGGAGAGGTGAGTCAACGTCGGACTGGAGCAGGAGCGGTATGGTGATGAGGTGAAGGGAAAGGGGGGTAGCGCGTAGCTGAGGGTTGGGCGCCGGGGCGAGGCAGTCCGCCGGGAGGAAGTGTAGCGCGAGGGCTGTGCGGCGCGCGGCGTCGGACAGGAGAAGGAGGGTGGGTCGGCAGCGAACTGAAGCATGAGGGGGGGTGTCGGCTAGAGGGAGCAAGGGGAAAGGGGGCCCGACGGCTAGGGTAGCATTAGGAGGGGGGAACAACTCAAACCAGGGGGATGGGGGTCTTGCGCGATGAACCAAGGGGAAGGAAGGGGAAAAGTGGGAAAAAAAGAAAAGGAAAATAATCAAAGAAAATACAAGCAATGGAAATAATATAAAAAGAAGAAAATAACATGAATGGGAAAAAGAATAAAATGGGAATTAAGAAAAATTCTAAACTTCTTTGAAATAATAAATAAATAAATAAATAAAACTGGTAATATAAATAAAAACAAGGATGTTAATAATAATAAGTTGATAACTTTATAATTATAACCACAATTCAATATTAACAAATTAATTAAAATATTAACTGAAACAATTATAATAGTAATAACCTAATTAAAATATTAACTTAAATATTAATAATACTAATAATAAAACTAGAATAATTAAACCAAAAATAATAATAATAAATTTATAAATTTAGGTCGGACACCGTACAAGTTCGCGTGCACGGTCGCGCGCACGATCGCACGCACGGTCGCACGCACGGTCGTGCACACGGTCGCGCGCCCATATAAGGTCCCAATTTTCAAAAAAAAGAAACCCGCACTACTGAAAAATTGGGCTATAGCCACGGTCAAAAACTATGGCGATAGATGTCAAAACCATGGCTATAACCTATAGCCACGGTTCCAGCTAGCCATGGAACCTATTAGCATGGCTATAGCTAAAAGCTATAACCACAGTTTTATTAGGCTATAGCCATGGTTCTAAACCGTGGCTATAGCCCTATTGCCACGGTTTCACTAAACCGTGGCTATAACCCCCATATCTGTCCACTGTGGCAGTTGTGCTATAGCCACGGTTGTCCCCCGTGGAAACAGGGTTATATCCACGGTTTATAATCGTGGCTATAGCCCAAAATTAATTTTTTCCCATCGAGATTCGATCTCTGTACCTTCGCTATGTAGACCAAGCACATTTCCACTACTCCACGGACGTCTTTGAGGATATATATATATATATATATATATATATATATATATATTGTTAAATATATTATTAAAAACTATGGATATAGCATGTAAACCGTGGTTATAAACCTTCCCGCCATTTTTTCGCGGGTTAATTTTTTTCCCGCGTAAGGGCGGGAGATCTATAGCCATGGTTTTGATGAACCATGGCTATAGTTCATGAAAAAAATACCTTATAGCCACGGTTTTACCAAAACCGTGGCTATAGACCAACCCTATAGCCATGGTTTAACCAAACCGTGGCTATAAACCTTTGAAAATGACCCTATAGCCACAGTTTCACCCAAACCGTGGCTATAACCCTTTGAAAAAGACCCTATAGCCATGGTTTGGGTGAAACCGTGGCTATAGATTTCGAAAAAAAACATATATCCACGGTTTCACTAAACCGTGGCTATATCCTTTGAAATTAAACCCTATAGCCACGGTTTGGTTTAAAACCGTGGATATAGCCTTGTTTTCTAGTAGTGTCGGTTCGAACAGTGGCTCGTAAGTGAAGCCCAAATTAATTAAATTAAAAGGATGTGATGGTCGGGGTGTGACAGTAGAGCTCTGAGGTCATGTGCTCTGGTATGGAATTTCCTCATCCCCTCTCTAATAATTCTATGAGGTAGTTATTTGGATGAATTTATTGTATCTTTTTTCAAACCATCTGCTTGATTCATTAAATATTTACACTTTACGATAGGTTTGTGATATAAATAGGGAATTTACGGAGTGAAATGTGTGGCATTAGTCTTCTGTATCGGCAATCTTACGATGTAAATGAAGCTTACGGCATAAATTATTCTTTAAGGCTTTGAAAAAAATCCATAAATATATCTTTAAAAGCATGAAAAGGAAACAAATTATTCAGATTATCTTTTTCATAGCTCAATCACAATGTAAATTCCCTTTATGGTGTAAAAACATCTTCTCCTAGATTCTGCAGTTTTGCTGCAACTCTATTCCAGTATGAATTTTCCAATGTCACATCATGAAAAGGATTTCCACAACACGAAGTGTCTTTTACTTTCTAAAATAATCACTTTTGTTCATTTTCCAAATATTTTTTACATCTTGACAAAAATCACAAAACTAGTTAAATAATCCAAATATTAAAAATAATATCAATTAAATTACAAAGATTAGTGTATTAAAATATCATAAATTATATGAATGGAATGTATTTATCACCCCTATGAAATTTTAGAAAGGTGCCTCAACCATGATAGATAAAATTAAATAAGTGAATCTCGATACAATTAAAGATTCATGACCTACCTTGATAACTTTCACCATTACCCTTGGTGAACAAGATGAATATATTTCATTTTTAAATCAAAAAAGGGATGTGTTTTCCTTAAAATAAACTACGATTCTAAGGTTAGACCTTGAGGTATCCACTCATCATCAGGCACTTCCATAAGATCACCATAGTTATAATAAAGCGACAAAGAGAATACATCCAACCCTTACTGCTAAAGTGGAGGCTGAAGTAGACATTCTCATTAATTTCACATTCATCTGATAAGTCTAGTATCAAAAGTTTATAGAAAATATAGTACCAGTAAAAAATAAGAATTGAAAAATATGGGTGTGTATTTACTTTAGTGATATCAATTTGAATTTCTTGAAGTATGATTTCCTTGTTCTGATCACTAAATTTTTGATTAATGCAATAGCTGGCTTCCAAGACATTTCTATTATGGATTGATATTTTGGCTATAACTTAACCTTCATATCCCAAGATGATAAGTAATCCACTACTATTAGAGCTCCCTAAGGGGTTCACTATTATTAGGTGATGTCCTTCAACTTAAAAAATTATAGCACCACATATCAGAGTTCCATGCATCATATCTTCAAGCCCTTTTCGGGGAAGGTTATGGAGTGATATATTGAAAACATTGTAGTCAAATATTTATAATTCCACGACCATATTTTTGAACTTGAGGTAGTTTTAAAAAAAATACGGTAACACAACTTAGAGATGAACCCATTGAAATGAACTTTTGGGGTGACATAAGGGAAGTTCCTCGACTTCGTGGTACACCATCACAACATCAAAGTCAATACTAAGAAAATTGGGGTAATTCTCAGCATTACCCCTCCTTAAATTCTTAAGGTACCCAGGGGAGGATGTCTCACCTATATCATACATTTCATCATATCACTTAGAAGTGTTTACCCTTTACAAAGTTAATGAAGAAGTGTGTTTCTTACCGATGGGATGATAACTGCCAGAAATCCTTCAACAATATCAAGTGGTATCTCTTTCAACCATCAATCTTGATTCCAACAGTTGAAGGGAATCCCTTATTCTCTATATGGAAACCATAGAGTGATCTCTCTATATGATTCTCACTCAAAAAAGTAATACTAAAAAGGATAACAATTTATATTATCTTGTTAAGATATTTCTAGATACTAATACCCAATATTCTTACATTCAAAATAAATTAATTGAGGTAATATTTGTATTGTAAAATTCAGTACATTACTTGAAAAAATATGAGGTTCATCTGGTATCTAACATCAAATCTCTCAAGTATATTCTCAATCTCCAAATACTGACTAGATATATAGAATTATGGGTATCTATTCTATAACATTTTTATATTCGGTTTATCTCATAGATGTTAGTCAAAGGGAAAGCCCTCGAAGTCATTCTCATAGAACACCCTGCCCCAGAAAATGCACCAGTGAATACAGAGATTCTCGATGAAGATGTGTTCTCTTCCTATAATGAAACCCAAACATGGGAGATATATTTTTATAGTCCTTCTAGGAGATTTATGGGAAATAAGATGGTGGATATGAAGGAAAATCAGGTCGGACTGGGTATTTTTTTCATCTCCACTACAAAGATCATACTCCCTTATCCATTATTATTATATGAAGGTTATCGAATAATGAGGAAAAATACTAGGAACTTATCACTATCCTAGAATTATACCTTCAAATATCATCCCCTATATACATATCAAAGGTGACTAAAAGTTAGTGATTAAACAAATCAATGGTGAATACAATATCAAGAAGGATGAATTGCTCCCCTTGAATGGCTATGCCCAGGAACTAATGGTGGAATTCCCTTTTGAGATGGTCCTAAATCGCACCCTATATTCATATAATTCCCAAAACAATGCACTAAATAATATTTCCATAGCCTTGGAAGATTTGGACTAGGATGAATAAATCTTATAAATTTCTCATCAGTGAATCATCACTCCATTCATCAATCATTATATGGAGGATATCAATGAAATAAAGGTTTCCCCTGAGTAGGAAGATACTTCCACTCTGAAAAAAATACAATTAGTGGTTTAAGAGCCCTTATAATATAATATTTACAAGATGGGAACATCCCATTAGATCAATCTAAGAATGAATAAATTTTATGTTGCGTAAAAAATGTTTCCCTCTATAATGGGAAGAACTCTTGGAAATACCTCTATAAAAGAGGCTTCGATGGAATGATCTTTAGATTCATTGAAGAAGAGGAAATCATTGCCATCATGCAAGAATCCCATATTGGATAATATGATGATCATCAATCAAGAACCAAACTCTCACACCAGATAAGGTGGCTCAGATACTTTAGGTTGAAAATGGTGAAGGGTTTCATGGAATTCAACAAGAATTGCCACTCATTTAAGATACTTACTATATTTATCCCTATCCCTTGGAATTATTACAAACTACCAAATACTCTTGGATATTTTATATCTAGAGTACATATGTCATGAGGCCACATCCCCCAGTTACATTCAAAAAGTTCAAGTATATCCTCACTGCCACTGATTTCTTCTCTAAATTGGCATAGGTTGTAACCCTTAATGAAGTCAGTACAAAGGATATCATAAACATTGTAAAGTTTCACATTATTACTATATTTGGTATCCCCCACACAATATTGATAGACAACAACACTATTTTTTTATTATGAGTTGAATGCATTATATCAGTAATATAACATCCAATCCAAGCATTAATCTTGCTATCATGTAGAAGAAAATGGAAAGATAAAGGCCTTCAATAAGACTCCATCCAATATTTTCTAGAATATGGAATACAAGAATAAGAAGTATTGGGAATACAATATCCTACATGCTTTATAGTCCTATTTCAATACAACTCGCACTGTGTCACAAGAGACCCCATATTCGCTTGTGTGTGGGAAAAAAGTAATTATTCTTATTGAGGTACAAGTTCCAACACTTTACAAAACCATTTGTAACCAGTTTTACAAGGATGAACAATCTTATAAGTGACTTAATGAACTTTATATTCTCTATGTGAAAGGGATACATGTGTCAAACAAACTTGAAATTTATCAGAATCAATTTGTATGGGATTTAAACAAGAAATAACACCTCTGTTCATTCCTTCTGGGGTAATTAGTGTTATCCTTGAGGACTCCCATGATCCTAGAAAAGAAGCCATTGAATTCAGATCCAAAATAGAAGGGGTATTACGTCATACACAAGGACTACTATAAAGAGAAATATTCCCTAATTACAATGGATGGAGAGCACATCATGCCCATCACCAACAAAAGGTTAATCAAGATAAATTTTTCATAGTTCATAGTGTAGACACAAAATATACTAGGAACAAAATGATAAATTATGTAGCACCATTATCTTAGTCATGAGATGCTAAACTATAGGACCACTTCCTCACCATATGATGTAAAAAAATGTGTGTTCAAAATCCTTACCTCATGATGTTAAACTGAATGGTATTAGTTTATCCTATATGACTCCAAGCTACTCAATATGACTCATTTTAAATAATCTAGCCTTTCTTTCATGATATCCAGATCCATGTGAGATCATTTTCTATACAATAATTTTTCCATATACTGGTACCCAAATAAAATTTTCCAAGTATCACAATTCCCCTATCCTTGGTGTGAGAACCAAACCTTATAGGGAAATATCCAATACTACATGTGGATTTATTCCCAATATCTCAAGATACATAGTGATTCATGGACCTCTCATTCTAGGAACACCTATAAATCCTTCCATTACCACATCTTTTTTTGGGTGCATGGTCCACATTTAAGGTAGCCTACTCAACATGGTTGAAAGATCATTAAAATTCCCCCATGGGTGATAAACTTCCTCATTCAGGAGATCTTTTCCCTCAAATCGTGATTTATAACCCAGACTATACCCTACCTTGATATAACTACCTATGAATTGATTACCATCTAATGGGATATGTAGTGATGCTTAAATATCCAATCCTAGGCCCAACCGTAAATCTCATCACCACTGCACTCCTCTAAAGTGTGTGGTCTTACCTTATGAAAATCAATGACTCACTTCTTCATGTGATTCATATTTGCATATGATATGTTAAATAATAAATATGCATGGTTTGATTCTTCTTCCTACAAGATATGTAGTAATGCCTAGATCAATCATTATGGTCCCAGCCACATGTAACATTGTCAACCTACTCCCTTTGGGTATGTCACCCTCTTTCATAAAATTAATCCCCTTGTTCCTTACTTGTGATACTAGTACATGTAAGGAATTTATCCTAATAATTATGCGTGACTTGATTCCCCCCATCACGGGATACATAGTGAAGTTATGGATCTCCTATCTTGGGCCCAACCAAAAATCATATATTTTTTCTATTCTAGTTTTGGGTGTGTGGTTTACATTTGGAACATCATAGTCCCCATGTCTTTAAGATTTTAGAAATTCCCCCGTAGGTGATGGATTCCCTTATATAAAATATATCCACTTGATGCAATCTATAACTGGACCGCGCCCTAATTTTCAAGAACCATGCCTAATTTCTATCTGTGGGATATATAGTGATGTCTGGATCTCCTACCCTAGGCCCAGATACAACTTCTAAAAAATAAATTCCCCCTTTTTTATCCAAGTATAACCTCTACATGAGGATGGAGGTATACTTACCCTATACAAGAGTCTGATCTATACAAGGGGTGTTCAAGAACTATGTGTGGCTTGATTCCTATCTATGGTATATATAGTGAAGCTTGGATCTCCTACCCTAGGACCAACATTGAATTCTCATGTTATCAAGATTCTATTTGTAATGTCTTAAAATATGATAGATTCCTCCCCTTTTCTCTTTTATGTGAGCTAAATCAATACAAGATACATAATAATAATTACTTGTGGCTTGATTCCTAATATCTCCCGATATGCAGTGATGCTTAGATATCTTATCCCAGGACAACCAATAAGTATTATCAAAGTAAATACCCCCACTCCACCTTGGTGACAAGGCTAGTCTTATCTACATCCAGCCTACTTAAGAACATAATTCCAGGGTGATTTATTTTACATCCTAGTTGTATAGTTAGCAGTCGGTCCTATTTTCACCCTTATAAGATATTATTGGTCATCTAAATACCTCTTGTTTCTTACACTGAGCATGGATCACATGATATTAGAGGTATTGGTTGACTACTTAGTTAGTGCTATCAAGATAAAACTATGGGATGCATTTTACTAACTATATAACACTAAATTTCCTGGCCACCATCCTTTCACATAATGTGAAATTGTTCCCCCTTTTAAGAATTATGTGTGACTTGATTCCTAATATCCCAGGATATGTAGTGACACCTGGATATTATGCTATGGGTTTATCCACCAAGACATCATTCAACATAACATAAAACACCGTTTGATATATTGATTATGAGGTGTTTTTGATTAAGGTGTTTCTAATACACTTAGAACATCATCCCTCTATAAAGCATATTTTATGCCTTGTGTGTGTTGAATCACTACACATTTCACATGAATATCGGTAATGAGTTCAATTAGCTATGAATAACACCTCTATTTGGTAATAATATTGTTTCCTACATATACAGACCTTCCAACCACATGGATATTTCTTCTTAAGGGGAAGGATCTCTAATCTTTGTATGCCTTTTACAATATTTTTTTATGGAATCCATCATTAAAATTCAGTCAACGGTCATCCTCAACTTACTTGTTCCATTTCACACCTTTTATTTTGGTATCTCATATCATGATTTACAACATTTACAATCCCTGGTTTGATGGTTTTAAATATCCTTTATTCTTAAAGTTTAATTCAGGTTATCATTCCATATTCCCCATAAATAGTCCAAACAGCGTGATCATAAGATCCAACCAATATGATCTGAAATAAGAATAAATTTTGGTGGATTTGAAGCTATATTTCTTTGTATCAAAGAAGTGTTTGATACACGGTCATGTAGCCTTTAGGGTGACCAAACACTTCCTAAGTATATCTTTATCCACAAGCCTACTTCATACATTTGATACCTGGATCACACTCTCATTAAGGTTATATACTCCTCTTAGAATACCATAACCTTGAGTATATATTCTCTAATTTTTCCCTGATGATAAGTGGTAATTGGGATTTCGACTAATCTGAATGGATCCCTCATTACTAAGTAGAGAAGAACAATATATACATTGAGTAAGCTTTTGCGGATATTTTTTTCTTGAAGGAGAGGCCCCCCTTAACCCCATGTACCTATCTCTGGATGATGTGAAACTAGAATATCTCTTACTAATAGCTTCCTAATGTGGATTTAATTTAATAATTTTTTCTCACATTATTTCCTTAAATTTATTATGTTTTTATTGAATAATTATAATTGTTATTGAATTTAATTAAACCCTTAATTTTATGTTAAAATGTGTATTTAATTTTTTAATTTTAGTTTTTTAGCTATTGTATAGATTAATGAGTTATTTTTTAAAACTGTTAATAATTTTATTATTTATTAATTTATTTCCTTTTCTTTGGTTTCTTTTAAAATAATACTTTTTTGTTTTTAATTTTAATCTATTAATTTTATTAATTTAATGTTTATTTTATTTTTTTTAATTAATTAGTTAAAATAAGTTTAAATTTAATTTTTAAATTAATGAAATAAACGATTTAATAATTTATAATTTCAATTAACAATTTTATTCTTTTGTTAATTTTATTCTTTTGTTGTTTAATTAATTAATTAATCATTTATTGGATTTTGATTTTATTTAATTTTTTTAAATTATTATTTTGATGTTTTTTATAGAAGAAAAAACGTTTTTTGTACTGGAATTTTTAAGCAAATTACAAAGTTGAAATTAAAAAAGGATTATTCATAGATAAATATATGAGGAACCACATAACCTAATTTTTCATGTAGCCACCAACAATGCAGATGAGGGGTGGCCGACTGCAGATTTTAGGAGGAGATTGTAGACGATCCAAAAAATGAAGACCTGATCCGAGATCACCATATGATGAGAAGAAAACCGAGCTTACAAACTTGAACCAGTGGAGATGATGAGTGTTGATCTATTCAAATTAGATCCTGAATCCATTCAAAACTAAATCGAATGAGGACGATCTTACTGAATAGAATCTGATCCTAAATAAGGGTTCCACCCAAGGCCATAGTAGAAGCTTCTTGAAGAAGCAAACATCAAAATGAAAGAATGAAATGTGGTTAGAAAAAAAACTAGATCTGATTTTGTTCAAGTAACAAAGATGAACAAAACCAGCACTGAGAGTTATGACCATATGGCATCCCACCTTTTTATTACATAACTTTTCATTTCTTTTTATAAATAGAGGATCTTTAAAGTTTATTGTCTTGGAAAAAAGGTACATAATACATGAAAACATAAAACATTCTATTAATATCCCTTGAAAAACTTCTTGAAAAGTTCATCCTAAGTAAAATTACTGTATCTCATAACCTGGAGACATATATCAAAGGAAAGGGTGAGCAAAAGACCCAGCAAGGAAAACAAGTGAAACAGTTTAGATATGAACTTGAGTGATATCAATAAGAACATAGGGAAAAAAGGCATATCATAATAATAATAACTTGAAACATAAATTGAAAATTTTTATAAAACCTTTAATTTAGATATTCATACGTATATCACCAAGGTCTATCCCCAAGGTGTCATAAAAATTACCAAGGTTATTCACCAAGGTATTGCAAAACTTGTCATCTCTAGAGATTAATTTCTTTAACCAATGCATTGGAGTGCTATCAGAGCGCACCCTTAATATGTATTTATTTTCATGTGATCCACATAGATCTTAATCAAACATTTCATAAATAACCCAAAAAGAATAAAATAAATGGGTTTCATTTCAAAATCATGATGTTTTAAAAGTGCTTAAAAACATGATTGTTGTGTCATTTATAACCCATGGAAAAGGAATAAGGGTTTAAGGTATGTAAATTCTAGAATAAAATATACCATTTTTATGTCTTTATGAATACCCTTATAAATGAGATATGTTTGGGTATTCACATAAATAAAATAAGATAATTTATTGAGAAAAAGAGAGAGATTTTGAGATGAAATTTCTGCAGCATAACAGCTATATAACATGGTTTTAGAAAACTTTAAAAAGAGAGGGGAAAGGATAAAAAACTCATAAATAACTCATAATACAATATAGGGACAGAATAAAATATAAATAATATCATGGTATGGATATTTGAATGACATACCATGTGAAAAGGAAACCTGAAAGAAAAGAGAAGATGTGATTTCTTTTACAAAAAATCAGCAGCCTAACGACGTCACTTAAAATTTCAAAAAATGAATTGATGAGAGAAAAAAGGGAATATCATCATATGGAAATAAAACGGACATTAATAAGGATACAAAATATCATACCCCCGACATATGAAAATTTAAATTCAAAGACATAACATAAAAGAAGTGTTGACTAAAAAGGAGGGTGAAAGGTTCCCTTACCTTGAAGAGTAACTTCAAAAAATCAAAGTTTGGGACCTTGGGGGGCTTGATAAAACCTTGGTAGGACTACCTAGGAGGTAAAAAGACCAGATATTCATTGAGAAGGAATTTTTAATTAAATAAATGAATGAATGGGTTGGTATTTATAGAAAAAGTGAGGGAATATTTTATTAATTTCCAAGGGATACCTCATTAGTGGTATTTGCAAAACCATTGGCTTGACCATGGTATTTGTGCATGGTATTAGCCACATAGGAAACCTAATATCATATTTTATTGTAGAAAAGTAAACTGTCATTTTATATTAATTAATACATCATTATGATGTCATAAAACACACCGAAAACTCAAAAACTATATTTTTACTATTCACTGAAAAAAAAAACATTTTATAAAAATATCATAAATTTACCCTAACCTAATATCTATGTTCTGAATTTAAAAATTAAATCCATTTTATGAAAATATTTTTCTAATTATGAGATATTTAATTTTTAAGTAAAATTACTATTTACCCTAAAAAATAATAATACTTAACTAATGATTTCTGAAATAGTTATTTACTTATGCTATTATATCACATTACCATTCAAGATGCCTAAATTATATTTATACTTTCTTAAGTGAGGTTATTATTCAATTGGTCACATTACTATTAATAAGGGTAATATTATTATTCATAATTTACTATTCACCAAAGATTAAGTTGATCTTATTAGACTCTAAATTTCTTACTAATCAAAACAATATAATACCATTTTTTGAAAATAATTTCACATTATTAATTATTTAATGTATAAAAAATATTTTAAAATACTCTCTTTGGTTATATTCATCAATAATATGAAACTTCTAAAAATTCATCCTATATTTATTTTGACATTTGAAATTCAAAAAATTTACCATAATAAGTAATAAAAAAAATTTATACAAAAAGGATTACATAAAGTAACTAAGGCCTCATTACATAGCCCCTTATAACACTTTCATAGGACCTAAGAGTAAGGTGTGCAATGGTGATAGAATCTTGGGGCGGCTCGGACAACGTTGCTCGAGTGGTGATTTCTATCAGCTTGAACTTCTCTCAAAGGTGATTATGTTCAAGCTTAACATGTTGAAGCTTGGATTGGGCTTGGTCCAGAGCAAATCTCAGTGATTCTACCTCCTTACCAGAATTTAACAAATGGGCTTCGTACGACCTGAGTCTACAAGATGAGGCCATCGACTCTTCTTTATGTTTTAATTAACCCTGATCATTTGTATTTGTAAACAATAATCATAATGTTAAGAGTATAGTTTCCAATAGTCATATTGAACAACGGTCATATAACAATAAAAACCCAGTGGTCTTATTTTAATTATACTCACTTCATTAATAAAAGGATATAGTTTTGTTGAGTATAAAATAAAATAACACACAAATTTAGGAAACAAAAATTATTCAAAAGTTTGGGTCGTTACATTCTTTCCCCCTTAATAAATTTTATCCTCAAAATTTCAACTTGTACCCTATGAAGAGAAAAGGAATGGGTACTTCTACCTCATATACTCCTCTGGTTCCCACGTGACTTCCTCACATTTTCGGTTCCTCCACAACACCTTAACAAGGCAGATAGTCTTGTTGCGCAGAACCTTGTCTCTACGATCCAAGATCTCCACTAGATGCTCCTTATAAGAGAGGTCATGTTCCAGTTGTACCACATATGGATTTAGTATATGTTAAGGGTTAGTTATGTACTTCCTTAAGATGGATACATAGAAGACATCATGAACTTGTGCTATATTTGGAGGAAGTGCAAGCCGATAGGCCACTGCTCCTACGCGATCAAGGATTTCATAGGGGCCAATGTACCTAGGGATGAGCTTCCTTTTCTTCCCAAACCTTATGACTATATTCCAAGGTGATATTTGAAGAAATTATTTGTCACCAACATCAAAATCCAAGTCCCTTCGATGGTTGTCGGCATAGCTCTTTTGCCGATTCTGAGCATCCTTAACGTGTTTCTGGATAGAATGAACATTTTCTGTCATATCTTGCATAAGATCAATCCCAAGAATATTTATCTCACCAACTTTATTCCAATAAGTATGAGTTCTACATCACTTCCCATATAGATCTTCATAGGGTTTCATTTGAATGCTTTAGTGGAAACTATTATTGTAAGAGAACTCAATTAATGGGAGATGTTGATCCCATCCACCTTTAAATTCCATTGAGCATGTTCTCAGCATTTCCTTGAGTGTTTGAATAGTCCTTTATGATTGTACATTAGTTTAGGGGTGATAGGACATACTGAAATTCAATTTGGTACTTAGAGCATGTTGAAGACTTCTCCAGAATTTTGATGTGAACCTTGGATCATGATCAGATACGATAGAAAGTGGAACTCCATGAATCCTTACCACTTCCTTCACATAAATCATAGAAATTTGATCAAGATATAAATCTTCCCAAATATTGATAAAATGGGAATTCTTGGTGAGATGGTCCACTATAACCCATATCACATTATTTCCTTTGGAATTTCTTGGGATACCATTGATAAATTCCACATTGATATTGTCCCACTTCCATGCTGGTATGGGTAGTGGTTGTAATACCCCTTTAGGAACTTGTTGATTTGCCTTTACTTGTTGATATACCAGAAACCTTGTAGTGTAGTTAGAAATCTACCTTTTCATATTATCCCACCAAAATACATTTTTGTTATTTCAGGATGTATAGAGAAAGTAGAGATATGAGCTCCATCTATCAGCTCCTTCTTTATTTCTGAAATAGATGGAACACATAGTCTTGTATGAAATTTCAGTATACCTTATTGATCAAAATTGAACTTAGGAAACTTCCCATCCTTCACAGCTTCAAAATTCTTTTGTAATAAAGTATATTCTTTCTGTGATTTCTTGATCTTCTCTAATAATTGTAGTTGAGAAATAATTTGGGATAGGGTTGATAATGTCCCTTCCCTTATAATTCCCATATCAATTTTTACTAGGTCTTGAATCAAGGGGCCTCTTTGAATCCTTATCATGGACAAAACAATTGGGACTTTCCTACTTAATGCATCAATAACTTTGTTTTCTCTTTTAGGATGATAATGAATTGAACAATCATTGTCTTTAATAAGTTCCAACTATCTCCTATGTCTCATATTCAATTCCTTTTGTGTGAAAATATACTTCAAACTTTGATGGTCTGTGTATTTATCACATTTCTCCCCATAAAGATAGTGCATCCATATCTTTAGAGAAAAAACGATCATATCCAGCTTCATATCATGCATATGATAGTTTTTCTCATGAGTCTTCAACTGTCAAGATGCATAAGAAATGAATTTTTCATTTTTCATGAGGATTCACCCAAGCCCTTTCAGATATGCATCGCTAAAAATAATGAATCCTTATCCACTTGAGGGTAGAGGTAACATGGTTGATGTAACCAATCTCTTCTTCAGATCTTGGAAACTTTCCTCGCACTCCTTTGTCCAGATGAACTTGAACCCTTTTCAAGTTAACTTTGTTAATGGATTAGAAAGTTGTGAAAAGTTTTTCACAAACCTCTTATAATATCCTGCTAATTCAAGGAAACTACGAATCTCAATTATTGTTGTAGACTGAGGCCACTCCTCTACAAACTTTGTCTTTGAAGGGTCAACTGTTATTTCTTCATTTGTTACAATGTGCCCAATAAATCAAGTTGTTGTAACCAAAATTCACATTTTCTAAACTTTAAAAAAATTCTCTCCTTCCATAGAGTTTTCAAAATAACCCTTAGATGATCCTAATGATCGTTGCGACTTTTGAAATATATTAGAATATCATCAATAAAAACTACCATAAAGTTATCAAGGTAGTCCTTAAAGACTCTATTCATCAAATCCGTAAAAATATTAGGTGCATTAGTTAGTCTGAAGGGCATAACAACAAACTCATAATGCCCATATCTTGATTGGAAGAAATTTTTTGGAATATCTTCCTTCTTCATCCTCAATTGATGATAACTAAATCGAAGATCAATCTTGGAGAAGAATTGGCCCCCACGAAGTTGGTCAAATAAGTCATCAATTCTTGGAAGAGGGTATTTGTTCTTCATTGTGATCTCATTTAGTTCTCTATAATCAATGCATATCCACATTTATCCATCCTTATTCTTCAAAAAGATAACATGTGATCCCCAAGGAGACACACTCGATCGGATAAATCCCTTCTCCAAAAAATCTTGGAGTTGTTTCTTTAATTCCTCTAACTCCACATTTTCCATCCTATGTGGGGTATTTGATATCATATGAGATCCAAGTACGAGTTCAATGGAGAACTCTACCTCTCTTTTTGGGGGATTTTTGGGTAACTCCTTATGAAATATGTCAATGTATTCCTAGAAGATGGGAAGATCTTCTATCCTTATACTCTCATTTCCTTATTTTTCATCACTGATCAACTCCATAAAGAAGGGTATAGAAGGTTTTTCTAGAAAATTATCAGGTTGATATATCTCTCCTTGTAAGATAACTATAGGTTTTACATTCAAGGATATTGATATTTCCTTTCTTATACATTTGTTCTTAGCATTATACTTTGAGATCCAGTCTATCCCTAGTATAATGTCGAATTCTAGCATGGGAATGACTACTAGATTTGTGATACGATTATGCTTACTAAAGTAAATACTAAAGTTTATAAACACTAATGATGCTTGGATAATCTCACCAGGAGTATTGAATGATAATTCTACTTTTAGAAATTTAGGGGTTGATTCTAAATTCTTTGAAAACTTGGAGGAAATAAAGGAATGCATAGAACCATAATCAAACAAAGTACTTTCTATATTTGAGAGAACAACAAGAGTACCTACCACCACATCATTTGGCTCTTAAACTTCATCCATAGTGATAGAAAAAGCACTACCTTGCTCCCTTGTCCTTTATTGAGGTTGATGGTGATTCCCCTCCACTACCCTCAGATTTGGATAGTTATTGGAAAAGTGACCAAGTTGTCCACACTTATAGCATTGGAATTCAGGTAGGGCCTACACCATATTCCCTTTGTCTTTAGTGTTGGGAAGTCGAGTCTTCACCTCACCACAATAATTTCACATGATATGGAAATCTATTCCACACTTGTAGCACTTCCCACTCTCAAGAAGATAGTTCCCTGAATGCTACTTCCCGCATTTATTACATGTGGTATGTTGCACTTGCTTGCCTCCTATTCCATAATCAAAGGTCCTCCATAAGCTGGGCTTCATTGATCTCTTATTATTATTGAATTTATGAGACCACTGCATCTCACTAAACTCTATTTCGACTTTCGTAGCACTCTATATGATCTTTTCATAGCTATCATAGTCTCAGTTGGCCAGATTCTTCCACAAATAAGGTCTTAGTCCACCAAAGAATCTATCAACCTTCCTATTAGGATCAATGACAAAGCTTGAGGTGTAATAGGAAAGCCTTGTGAAGTTCATCTCGTAGCTTCTAATAGATTCATTCTCCTTCTGATTCAGCTCGAGAAACTCATTCTCCTTTTTTTTCTTATAGAATGAGGGAAATACTTATTGAAGAAGATCCCTTTGAACTCTTACCACTCCATAACTTCAACCTCCACTATTAGACTCATGTTTTTAATCAGTTCCCACCACTGATAAGCTTACCCCTCTAAGTGGTAAACAGCCAGGGTGACCTTCTCTTATTCTGAACAGCAGAGCACAAAAAATATCTTCTCGATAGAGCTGATTCACTATTCAACAATCAATGGGTTGGTAGATCCACTGAAGGTTGGTGGTCATTGATGAATAAAGGACTCAAAAAAATTTTATTCCCTTCATGGTGAAATTGGTCTCTCAGCTTGATTCAAGTTATTTCTCATAACTTGAGTCAGTTGGTTCATCATTCTCATGAAAGTTTCCATTCTGGCTTCCATTGGAGGTTCGTCATTACATGGTCCATTGTGGTCACCATTTGCATGGTTCCTCCTATTACACTCCATTTTCTAAAATAATAAAGCCTTAGTTAGAATATTATTTTATTTATGTATCTTTTAATTATAAAGGATTTTTATGTATTAAAACTTCATTCTTAAACATATTATTCTTTAATAACAATTACATTTCTCTATAAATCCTTCATAACGATTCATAAAAATCTTGTGATTATCCAAACATATCTCCCAAGAGTATCAAACTAGGAGGGAATAAAGGACCATTATCGTGCACCGATTCCCATTCGAGGCTAGCTCAAAGTGGTGTTTTTGGGTTTTACCCCTAGATACATTTGTGTCAGATCCACATCCACTTGTTCATATCCAGAAAAGGATTTATTTGTTTGGAAACCAATTACATAATATTTCACCAAAATACCAAGTAGTTTTCATATATTTAAACTTTTTTATAGGGTTATTACTAAAGTCTTCATAGCCTAATTTTCACAAATAACTAAACTATCCTTTGATACCAACTATGGAATCCTACCTTTTTATTACATAACTTTTAATTTCATTTTACAAACAGAGGATCTTTAAAGTCTAGTGTCTTGGAAGAAAGATACATAATTCATGAAAATATAAAACATTCTCTTAATAACCCTTGAAAAGATTCTTGAAAATTTTATCCTAAGTACAATTATTGTATCTCATAACCTGGAGACATACATCAAAGGAAAGGGTGAGCATAAGGCCCAGTAAGAAAAATAAGTGAAACAGTTTAAATGTGAACTTGAGCGATATCAATAAGAATATGGGGATAAAGAGGAATATAATAACAATAATAAATTTAAACATAACTTGAAAATGTGTCTACAAAATTTAATTTATACATTCATAATTATATCACCAAGACCCATCCCCAAGATGTCATAAAAATTACCAAGGTTATTCACCAAAGTATTATAAAACATGTCATCTTTAGAGATTAATTTCTTTACCCAATGCATTGAATTTCTATAAGGGTGAAACCTTAATATTTATTTATTTTCATTTGATTCACATAGATCATAATCAAATAATTCATAAATAACCCAAAAAAGAATAAAATAAATGGGTTTCATTTCAAAACTATGACGTTTTAAAAGTGCTTAAAAATATGACTGCTATGTCATTTATAACCCATGGAAAAAGAACAGGGGTTTCATGTATGTCAATTGCAGAATAAAATATATCATTTTTATGTATTTATTAATACCCCTAGAAACAAAATATTTTTGGGTATTCACATAAATAAAATAAGAGAATTTTTGAGAAAAAGATAGAGAGATTTTGAGACAAAATTTCTGTAGCATAACAGCTATATAACATGGTTTTATAAAATATTAAAAAGATATGGGACAAGGGTAAAACCCTCATAAATAAATCATAATATATTATAGGGACATAATAAAATAGAAATAATATCATGTTATGTATATTTGAATGCAATACCACATGAAAAGGAAACTTGAATGAAAAGAGAAGATGTGATTTCTTTTATGAAAATTCGACATCCAAACGACGTCACTTAAAAATTCAAAAAATGAATTGATGAGAGAAAAAAGGGAATCTCATCATATGTAAATAAAAAGGAAATTAAGAGGGATACATAATATCATACCCCAACATATTAAAATTTAAATTCAAATACATAACATAAAAGAAGTGTTGACTAAAAAGGAGGGTGAAAGGTTCCCTTACCTTGAAGAGTAACTTCAAAAACTAGAAGGTTGGGACCTTGGGGGGGGGGGGGGGGTTGAGGTCACCTTGGAAGGACTCATTGGGAGGTAAAGATACCAGATCATTGTTGAGGAGGAATTTGGAATGACATTAATGAAGTAATGGGTTGGTATTTATAGAAAAAGTGAGGGAATATTTTATTAATTTCTAAGGGACACCTCATTAGTGGTATTTGAAAAACCATGGGCTTTCCCATGGTATTTTCTGATGTTATTATCCACTTGGGACACCTAATATCATATTTTACTATAAAAAAGTCAACCATAATTTTATATTAATTAATACATTATTATGATTTCATAAAATACACCGAAAACTCAAAAACTGTATTTTTACTATTCACCGAAAAACAAAACATTTTATAAAAATATCATAAATTTACCCTAATCCAATATCATTGCTTTGAATTCAAAAATGAACACCATTTTATGGAAATAATTTTCTAATTATGATATATTTAATTTTTAAGTAAAATCACTATTTACCTGAAAAAATACTAATACTTAACTAATAATTTATGAAACAGTTATTTACTTATGCTATTATATCACATTACCATTCAAGATGCCTAAATTATATTTATACTTTATTAAGTGAGGTTACTATTCAATTGGTCACATTACTATTCATAAGGGTAATATTATTATTCATAATTTACTATTCACCAAATATTAAGTTGATCTTATTAGACTCTAAATTTCTTAGTGATCACAAGTGTATAAGACCATTTTTTAAAAATCATTTCACATTATTAATTATTTAATGTATAAAAAAATATTTTAAAATTCTTATTTTTCCTTCCTAAATAGAATTCTCATGTGTGGACTTTTCAAACCCTCCACACAAGGAAACCCCCCTCCCCATGAAGAGGTCACTCCGGAGAGAACCCTAGCCAGGAAGGAGTCTTTGCCAGCCGAGATGGCACAACATCTCGGAGGGTGACAACCCGGGCAGCGATGGTTCGTCAAGTAATCTGTCAGCACGGGTGGGTTGCACCTCATTTTTCCCACCCAATCAGTAACCGAGTGACCCGGCAAGGCGAGTGGATCCTGGGGGAGAGGTTTTCCCTGAAAGCATACTCCCAAGATTCGAACCCTAAACCTCCCAAAGAACGACATCATTGTACCCCTCTCCTTCACCACTACACCACCGTCAAAGCGACATATTTTAAAATACTCTTTTTTTATATTCATCAATAATATAAAAATTCTAAAAATTCATCCAATATTTATTTTGACATTTGAAATTCAAAAATTTTAACATAATAAGAAATAAAAAAAATTATACAAAAAGGATTACACAAAGTAACTAAGGCCTTGTTACACAACCCCTTATAACACCTGCATAGGACCAAAGAGTATGGTGTGCAATGGTGATAGAATCTTGGGGAGACTCGAACAACATTGCCCGAGTGGTGATTTATATTAGCTTAAACTTCTTCCGAAGGCGATTACATTCAAGCTTAATATGTTGAAACTCAGCTTGGGCTTGGTCCAGAGCAAAGCCTGGCGATGATACCTCCTTACCAAGCTCCGACAGATGGGCTTCGTACGACCCGAGTCTACTAGATGAGGTCATCAACTCTTCTTTCTGTATTAATTAACCATGATAATTTGTATTTATAAACAATAATCATAACATTAAGAGTATAGTTTCCAATGGTCATATTGACTAATGGTCATATAACAGTCAAAACCCAATGGTCTTATTTTAATTATAATCACTTCATTAATAAAAGGATATAGTTTTGTTGAGTAAAAAATAAAATAACACACAAATTTAGAAAAAAAAAATATTCAAAAGTTCAGGTTGTTACAGACCAAGCTTGCGAGTCTGCTGTCGATGTTGAGTACAGGTTTGAAGATGAAACTATTTCAATTTTTAGAGTTGGAAATGATTCAGATTACTGTAGCATGTTGACGAATCTTCTTTTCTGATTTTTGGAGAAGCTCACACTGGGATGTGGTTTATTTTCTTGAACATCGAAATAACTAAGCCAGATATGATGATTTAGGAAATTCACCGAATTGGTTTGAAACTGATCATATTGAGGAAGATGAACCCCTTATGATGAAAAACCAAAACTCAAAAATCTGGTTTTGATATTCTTGATACTGGAGCTTGATGTAGAGTAAACCAAGGACAAGGTGAAGCATTTCAGGGGGAAGGCGAGTCAAATTTGAGCCTTCGACATTGTTGCAACAAACAATGATGATGGAGATGATGTAGTCGTTCAAGTCTAGTTTGAACAGTAGCATTGATATTGTCCAAATTTGATCTATGAAATGAGAAGATTTGATCGACGACAGTGTTAAATCGAACACTTTAATATTGATTTAGGCTAATCGACATCAAACCTAGGTCCGATGTAGGGATCAATGACACTAAAGCTTTTATTCAAGATGATCTCAAGCTGTGTAAAGATGATGTTATGAAGTTCTTGAATTTGAATTAAAGTATTTTTAATGTAGTTTGTTTATTGGTATTTCTAAATGCATGGAAGGATGAAGACTATGAGATTTTATTGGTCTTTAATATTGTGGTTGTATGTCAGTTGGTCGGTACTTATCACCTGTTTGATGAACTGTATATTTAGATTATGTTTTTGTTTCTGATTGAAACTCGAGTGGATGCACAAGATTATGACTTAGTGTCTTCTATGTTGTAAGCACGAGAAGCATGGGTAGTGGAGATTGTTGCATGTTTTGGGTAGAATTGGTTGAGCTGAATCAATATGGGAGATTGAGTTAGGTGGGAATATGTCACTTTACACAATTGGAGTCTGTTTTCAAGATTAATTTTGAAGGAGATGATGAAATCACTCACTATCATGTGTGATTTAAAAGGTTTAGTTTTAAATATTTTAATAATTTTTTTATTTTTTTGAAAAGAATTAGAGAAAGAAGAATCATTTAATTGACTATGTGAGTGACAAAGGTGGTTTAAGAGATTTTCTAAAGTTACAGGGTAGTGGAAGAATGCCAAAGATAAAAAAATACAGGGAGGGATTACTGATTTTTCAACTAAGAAAAATGAATTCAGTTACCTGAAAAGAAATAAGGGGATTTTTTTGCAATTAGGGTATTATTATGAAAATTCTATATAGCGGACAGCAAAGCAACACATTTTTATGACAATGATAACAGAGAATCAGGAGTAAAACTAAGAGATTTTCTAAAATCTCGAAGTGGATTCATGACTGATCATGCTGATGAAGGAGATCAGAGTGCGCTTTAGCACCTCGATCATGATCGATTAGAATTTTAGTGTACCAAAATAGTGAATTTGAATGGTGATGTATTTCTGAGTTTTATCTTTTCTATTTTTAAAAAATTTAAATTCTCTCTAAATATTTGAACATTGAGAATATGATCATTAATTGATGTTAAAATATTATGTCATTTCATTTTTACTTTTCCTTCCATTCTAAGAATGGTACCTTACTGATTCCAGTGTGATAATATTTGAATCCATTCTGTTAGTCCAAACTGAGTAGGATATTGAAACATATTCTTCCTATTTAAATTCCTTAGTCCTTGATTAAGGACTATGAGCACAGAGGGAGTTGGTCATGTCATTGTACTTGATGATCATTGATTTCTTTGATCAACTTATATGGAAATGAGTTATTCTATTGAGATATTGGTTGTTGACCTCATTCTAATAAATCGAATGAGATTCATGATTAGAGATTTCAATATTTTCATTGAGAGAGTTTTAATTGTGGAGTCATTTTTGAACAATGAAGAAAGATTGAACCAGTAGGATAACTAATAAAGGTCACCACTTCTGCATTTTACTAAAATCTATCACCTATTCATGTATTTTTACTTGTCTATTAGTTTAGTAAATTAGAATAGCTTCATTACTATCTTAGAAACCCTTTATAAATATAATAGTAATAATAATAATAAAATACATGGAAAAGGAATTCCTTAAATGCAGTTTCATTGGGGGATAACTCTAGTTTCTTCTATATTAAAATATTTATAAGTTTTAAAAGTTTGAAGTAGGAGGTAAAAAATAGAATACACTCAAAACCCCACTCTTCAATTGGTGTCATTGTCAGGGAGGCTACTAAGGGATTAAAAAAATTAAAATAAAACTTTTTTTCTTGTTAAAAAAAGGTTAAATGTTAAAAAAAATTGTTTTGAAAAAAATTCTGATATATGTTCAATAAATTTGAAAATTCAAAAAATAATTTTTTTAAAACCTTAGAAATAGATCAGTAGAAAAAAAGTAAAAAAAAATTATAATTTTAAAACATATAAAAAACTAAAATTTTACAAAAAGAATCACCAAGATAAAATTTCATAAAAACTAAGCAAATTCTAAACATAATGATAGCTGAATAGATAACTCTAAAAGCGATCATTTATCCTTACTTTAAGAATCAACATTATTGTTTAGGATACCCGAACATTACCCCAAGTTTCTAACTAATATTGGAGTTGATAAATCACCTTCCTAAATTTCATGGAATGTCAGGTGAGGAACCATATAAGCATTTATAAGAGTTTCATATGATGTGTATCACCATGAAACCTCAAGGGGTCAGTAATGATCAGATCAAGATGAGGTCCTTACCCTTTTATTTATATGGATTGGACAAGAAGTGGTTTTACTACTCCCAATCCATCTCAATAGTGATTTGGTACCAATTGAATAAGATCTTCCCTGAGAAAATTTTCCTAGCTTCTAGGACTTCCTCATTGAGAAAAGATATTTATGGCATTAGGAAGCTCTAAAGGGAGACTCTTCATGAGTTCTAGGAAAGGTTTAAGAAGTTTTCCTCTAGCTTCCCTCACTAAAAAATTTCTGACCATCTTCGTATCCAATATTTCTATAATGGATTGGCCTAAATGGATAGAGGTATGATTGATGCTAATATTATAGGATATTTAGTTGATAATACTGTTGTAGATTCTAGGAACCTTATTTCAAACATGGAAAAAATTTCAAAATAGTTTGGTACTATGGGCCTTATCTATGTTAAACCATCTATGGAAGTGTCTAATTCCAATTATGATAATATCTAAATTGAGAATCAGTTGAGTGAAATAGAAAGCATGATGAGATAGATGTTGACTAAATCTAAACCTTCACAATCAAAACTTGAACCATTCTATCCCATTCTGATGAATTGTGGCATCTTTTCTTTCATTGATCATTTCAATTATAAATTATCTCAATCACAAGAGACTTCTAAAGAATATAATGTTATCTCTCCTAGAAAACCTTTCCAGAACAATCCAAATAACCAATTCTCAAACCAGGATTATCAATCTAGGCCCTTTCAAACAAATCAGAATTTTGGTAAAGGATGGGACAACCAACATAATAATAGGTATAGTCTTAATGAAAAACCAAAAATGAATTTATATCCACAAAATTTTGATAAAAACTCTAGGTAAAATCAAAATAAATTTGGAAACCAAGCTGGAGGGAATTTCATAAATTTACAAAATCAAGAAAACCCAAAACAAAAAGGGCAATAAATGAAATTAATCACACCTTGAAGATATGGTTAAGAAGAAATGACATATTTTAAAATAACAAAAAGTGTTGATATAAAACATGGTGACTCAAATGGATCAAATGGAAACTGAAATTAGTGGTTTGTAAAATCAAAGTAGTGGTACTTTTCTATCACAATATGAAGTGAAATCAAGAGGAAAAGAGAATGTAAGTGTAATAGATTTGAGAAGTGAAATCAAGAAGAAAATAGAATGTAAGTTTAATAGATTTGAGAAGTGAAACTGAAATTCATAATCCACAAGCTGAACATATTGAAAATGGACCTGAAAAATATTGTTCTACTTATAAAACCAATGAAAAATATCAGAAATCAGTGATAAAGAATCCTACTGAAACTGTTTTAGAACCAGCTAAACCTTTTCATGAACCCACTTAGCATTAACATGTTGAATATGAAAAATAAAATTATAAGAAATAAATCCAACTAGAAAAAACCTATAGAGATTTTATAAACTTAATGGGATCTTAAAAAGGGAAAAGAAAAATTGATGGTGACCTAAAAATGTACAGGAATCCGCTGACTTATCCTTTAGGAATCCCTCCTATCGAGAACAATGTTGAAACTAAAATATACAAGGAAGTAATTGAAACTTTTATAAAATTACAGGTTAATATCCCTTTGTTATATGTTATTAAAAAGATCCTACAATATACTAAATTTATTAAGGAGATATACATTCACAAGAGGAGGTTCAAGGGAGGTGAAAAAATTAATTTGGGAAGGAATTTTTCTTCCATGATCCAACATTCCCTCCTTGTTAAATGCACAGATCCAGGTATGTTTTCTATTCCTTATGTCATTGGTAATCATCATTTTGAATATTCTATGTTAGATTTATAATCTACCATAAATGTGATTCCTTATTCTATATTTTCATCTATACAAGTTGGAGAGCTTTAAAAATCTGGTATTATCATCCATCTAGATAACAGGTTCTTATCTAAGTCAAATGGATTCATTGAAGATGTGTTGGTAAGGGTGAAAGATTTAGTTTCCCCTATTTATTTTTATATGTTAAACATGGAATATTACTAATTTAGTTCACATGAACTATTAATTTTAGAAAGACCATTCTTGAGAAATGGTAAGAAAATAACCAATGTTCATAAATGGACTCTTTACTTAGAGTTCAGAGGAAATTTGGTTAATTTTCACATATTTGAATCGATGAAACACCTGGTAGAAGACCATTAATCACACTAAGTTAACATGATTGAATGATTTTCCACAGGGTTGTTTCCTAATTTTATTCAAGATAAAAAACCTCTAGATTATTTGGAAAATTAACATTCTCTTGAAAATCAACCTTTGTCTACTAAAGAAGTTTTTGTAACTGAAAATTCAGAAATTTGATATAGTGATGAATTCAAAACTGAATATGTTTTTGGAAAAATTTCACACTATTTTGGAATTTATTAACATGTCATGAACAAATATTTTGTTGAAAATGATAGTGAAATAAGTGAGGATTTTTTTGAAACTTTTGAAACATGTACTGCTACTTAAAAGTCTAATTTTATGAGTAAAATTTCTTCTAAAATAGTTGAAATTAACTTAAATTCTGCTCAAAATGTATTTGAAAATTATCATCATGTTTATGAACATGAATATGAAATTTCTTTTGAGGATGAACCATTTTTATGATTGAATAAAATACACTATTGGTTTAGGATTTTGTAAATATACTATTCATGGGGATGAGTTAGAGGCTAAAAAATAAGTCAAAGAACCCAAAGAACCTAATTTTTCTAAATAGGAAAACCCACCTACCCTTGAACTTAATTTTTTTTTTGAATACTTGAAATATTCTTACTTAGAAAATAAACAAAAATTCCATGTTATAATTTCAAGTGGGTTGTCCAATGAACAAGAAAACCAACTTTTAGAGGTCCTTAAGAAGAATAGGAAGGCCATAGGTAGGTCTTTAGATTATTTTCTAGGGATTAGTCCTTAGGTGTTCATGCATAGGATTATCTTAGAGGATATTTTCAAAACTATTAGAAATTTTCAAAGGAGATTGAATCCTCCCCTTCTAGAAGTGGTTAAGAAGGGGGTGACTACCTTGATTGTTGTGGGTATAATTTACCCTATCTCTAATAGTCGATGGGTAAATTCAATTCAAATTGTTTCTAAAAAGGGAGGGTTCATATTTTTTGATAATGAATTTGCAGAGTTAGTGGAAACTAGGTTTCCCAACAAGTGGAGGGTATGCATTTATTATAGGAGGTTAAACTTAGTGACTAGGAAAGACCACTTCCCCTTTCCTTTTCTTGATCAAATCCTTGGGAAGTTAGCTGGTCAATCCCATTATTACTTTCTGGATAATTCTTCTAGATACTTCTTGATTCATATATCTCCATAGTTCTAGGATAAAAAAATTCACATTCCCCTTCAGTACCTTTTCTTATCGGAGAATTCCATTCAAACTATGTAATGCTCCTACCACCTTCCAAATATTCATGCTTAGAATTTTTTCTAAATTTCTTGAGGAATTCATTGAGGTGTTTATAGATGATTTTACGGTGTATAATTTATCTATTAAGAGTTTTCTAAGGTGTTTATGAGTTGTGATTAGAGTTTTTATTGATAGGTACTTTGTTCTAAACTTTGAAAAATTCCATTTTATGGTTGAAAGTGGAATTGTAGTTGTTCATGAAGTATCTAAAGGAATTCATGTGGACAATTATAAGATTGAAATCATCTCTTCACTGCATTTTCCTGAGACTGTGAGGGATATTAGATCTTTTCTTGGTCATGCTTATTTTTATATGAGGTTCATAAAATATTTCAGTCGAACTACTTTAACCAGACTACTTCAGAAAGAAATTCTTTTTGCCTTTGATGAGAAGTGAAAGGAATCGTTAAATGAAATTAAATAGAAACTTGTGTCCCCACCAATAGTTTAACCACATAATTGGGAATTTCTTTTTTAGTTAATGATCAATTCCTCATAATTATATTTGGGGGTTGCTCCTGGGAAAAAAGTGGATAGGAAAACACATGTCATAATTTATGCTTCTAGAACACTAGATTATACTCAATCCAATTATTCCATAATAGAGAAGGGGTTTTTAGTAATTTTATTTTCCATTGATAAGTTTATGTGCTATATTTTGGTATCTAAAACTATTATTGTTACTGACCATTCAGCTATTAGATATCCCATGAAAAATATAGAATCAAAACCAAGGCTAGTAAGATGGATCTTACTGCTCTGAGAATTTGATATAAAGATCCAAGATAAGAAAGGAATTGAGAATACTATTTCTGATCATTTGAATAGGATACCTATTGAATTTTGTCAATATAAATAATTTATTGAACCTATAAGAGATATTTTACCTGGGGAGAAGTTGTATTGTACTTCTATTGACAAAAGGTCGTGGTTTTCAAATATTTTGAATTACTTAGATATTGAAATTATTTCACACTAGTTTTCCAAGTAGTAAATTGCTAGATTGATTTGTGATTCAAGTAAATATGTGTGGGATGATCTTATTTGTGGCACATGGGAAGTGATCATATTGTTAGAAGATGTGTCCTGAATTTAGATATTTCTTCAATTAGGAAATTTTTTCATAGTCCGAGCTATGGTGGACACTTTGGTCCATAGAGGACTGCTATGAAAGTGATAGATTCAGGTCTATTTTGGCCCATTATTTTCAAATATTATCATGAGTTTTTTAGGGATTGTATAGCTTATCTATTCTCAAGGAATCATTTCTCAAAGGCAAGATATTCCACAAAAACATTTGTTGTTTTTTTATTTCTTTAATGTTTGGGGAATGGATTTTATGGGTCATTTTCCAAATTCCTTTGGATATTTGTACATCCTTATTATAGTGGACTATTTGTCGAAATAGATATTATTGAGTCAATAATGTTTCCTTATGAATTTTCCATTCCTTCATGTTTTGAAAATCACAAACACTCTATCTTAAGGCAAATTTCATTTCCCCTAAGATTTATCTTAATAAGGAAAATTTTCCTTCCTCAAGGAAAATTTATCCTTACCATGCTTTCATTGTTTATGTCATAATTTCTTTAAATCTAACTCATTTTATTTCTAAGTGTAAAATTTGGTTTCATATCTAAAATCTCAGAATCCTATAAATACTCAGATATAGAGCATTCTGTTTTCAGGATCCGAATTCAGGTTCCGAATTCTTATGAATGCAGACTCCGAATTCTTATGAATGAAGACTATGAATTCTTATGAATACAGACTCCGAATTCTTATGAATTACGACTCTGAATTCTTATGAATTTAGACTCTGAATTCTTATGAATTCAGAATTCGAATTATTATGAATCCAAACTCCGAATTCTTATGAATTCAGATTCCGAATTCTTATGAATCCGAACTCTGAATTCTTATGAATTTAGACTCTGAATTCTTTGAATTCAGACTCCGAATTCTCTAAATTCAGACTTCGAATTCTTCAGAATTTAGAGTCCGAATTTCCTTGAAATCTAGACTCCAAAATTCTATAGAATTCAGGTTCTGAATTCTTTTGAAGACAGAATCTAAATATTCATGTATTATAGGAAGTGAATGGTTTTTTTGGTTAGACTCCGAACTTTTATTTTTTTTCTTAGACTCCAAAAAATGAATTTGGCTAAGCAACCATATTTTTCTTACCCATGTTATAGCTATGAAACGATTCTGTGCTTTCTATTTCTAACCAACCATTGTTTGAGTGACACGTGTCAATGTCCCTCCGAAATTCAAGGAAAAATATGACTGTTGGAGGAGGGAGCCGACCGTTGAATATGTGCCTATAAATAAGAGCTCATTTGAAAGAGCTCATAACTTTGATTAAAAAGTTGATCAATCTAGAGATTACATGTTGTTGAGGTGATTTCTAGATAGAGAGACTTTAATGCTTTGTGTGTACTGAACATCTTGTTTAGAATTGCTTCATGCGACTCCGAATGTTGCTGAGTACATTCGAGGGCTTTCAAGGATAGGAAGACAGAGGTGCCAACTACCTTGAAGTTCGAGGGCTTGCGGGGATAGCAAGACATACTCCGATATTAGTATCGAAGGCTTACCCTGGTGTGGGTAAGACAAACTTTCTTGAAAGTATAAATCAAGGTACCTTTATCCAAGGTTGTTGGATACCCTACTCTTTGGGTTAAAAGATTTATTACTTGTTACTTGTATTGTTTCAAGTTTGTTTTCCACTGCATTTTGATTGTTAAGGAAAGTATAACTATCTTATACTTTCTTATACTTGTACTCTGATTAATAAGATTATATACACTTTAAGATAGAATCTTTATCTTTGAATTTTTTTCTTAAGTTTCATTTTTGGAACCACATTTCTGGAATCAAGCAAGTTTGTAGAACTAAGAGGTCTGGTGAATTAACATTGTTTAACTTTGTTAAAAATTACCAACTTTAAAAGTTCCAAAGGATTTTTTAAAAGTATACAATTCACCCCCTATTGTATATTGAGCATCTACATCATCATTTTGATCCTACATATATAAGTTGTGCCAACTTGGACCGATGATGTTAGAGTGGTGCCCCAGTTTGTCAAGAGAAAATTGTTTTGTAGATTTGGGATGCCAAGATTTATTCTCACAGACCAAGGAACATATTTTTGTAATAGAAATTTAGAGGGTTTTTTAAGAGATATGAGGTGAGTCATAAAGTGTCTACACCCTATCACACTTAAATGAATGGAATGGATGAAGTTTCAAATAGAGTGATTAATCATATTCTTGAGAAAATGTTAACTCGAACAGAAAATGTTACAGCTTAAGGCTTAAGGATACTCTTTGGGCATATATGAATATCTATAAGATTCCAATAGGGATGTCACCTTATAGGATAGTTTTTGGAAGAGCTTGTCATTTTCCCATAGAAGTTGAGCATAAATATTTTTGGGTTGTTAAATCTTGGAATCTGAATTTGTTTGAAGCCATTAAAGAGAGGAATCTTTATTTTCAAGGGTTGGAAGAAACAAGGAAAACTGCCTATGAAAATGCTAGGATTTTTAAAGAGAAAACAAAGGTTGTTCATGATAACATGATATTGAACAAAGAATATAAGATTGGAAATAAGGTGTTTCTATAAAACTCCAAACTGTTTTTTTTTCTAGGTAAATTTCATTCCAAATGGGATGGTCTTGTCATTGTTACTCATGTTTTCCCTTTTGGTGTTTTATAGATTTGTGATCCTTGGAAGGATGCCCTAGTCACTGTTAATGCACATCAGTTGTAACTATTTAGAAAAGGTAATAGGGATCTTATGAGGGAGGAGTTCCTTTTGTTAGAGGCTGAGTATCATTGAATAACTTAGGTTTTATCTTCCCTTACTTTTTTTTTGTTTCGAATAAGTGCGGGGGAAGGTACTAACCTTTTTTAGTGTTAGAATTTTTCTTTTTGTTTCTTAGTGCTACATTGCAGAGAATAAATTGACCTTGATGGAAAGATGATGTTCCTGCGGATCACTATGAAGAATACACTTGAGGATGCTCTCCATCATCTAGAGAAGATATTTTATAATCTACATTGATCAAAAGAATCTACAAGCTTAATATTATTGGATCAACACCCTCGTTTATTTAAACCATGGTTTTACTTTACCTGAGATTAATTTTTCAGAGATATAATGTCAATTCGATTTCATATTTTGGAGATTTAATGTTAACCAAAGGAGTTTCATCAAAGAAAATAAGGGGTGTATTCGAGTCTAAGAAAAATAAAATAAAGATTCAAATTCAGGGATTTTTTTTCATTTTAAAATTCTGCTCTTTTTTCAAGATTTTCTAAAATATACCTGTTGTTGTTGTTTTGAACTTAAATTGTTTAATGAAATTTGAAATGGAAGGATTTTCACATGATGAAATTAATTCTCAAATAGGCTGGTTAATACCATTAAATATGTTATTTTAGAGTGTATTCAAGTATCATGTCAGGCTGGAAATTATTGGCTTTGTTGAAAATTTTTCTGAACACTTTTTTGAACGTGCACTTATTTACACATTTTAGTTTTGAGATAAATAATTGAAGTGGTAACCTGTAAGTGGATTTTTGTGCATGCTATGAGTTTTTTGTAATTATTTGTTTTGTGTGGAAAAAACTTTTAGATTTATTGTTACCCTTCATACATGATTTCTAGTCTACTGAATTGCTAAATATGTTTTGAACTTTAAAATTGAATTTACATGTTTTCTCCACCATGGATTCAATATTGAGGACAATGTTGAGATTTAGTGTGGGGGAAAAGGTCTTTCAAAGTGATAAACTATACCACAATGAGAACCCATAGAAAAACCCTTAATTTTTTCAAATTTGATTGTTCTTTAAGTTTCACTGAATCATTTTCAGTGATTTTAATTTTTTCTGAAGTTTTAACACTGTGTAGCCACTTTAAGGAGGTTAATTTTATAATACCCATTGGATTTAGTTGCGCAATTCATTTTCCATTTTTCTCTTGGAAAGTGGTTGACTTTGGTAAAAAAAATGTGTGAATGTTATACAATTATCATTGACCTTAATTTTTTGAATTTCGATTTAAACTCATAAAGTATGCATTCAAAATAATTATGAAATGAAAATCCAAATCCAGGTTGAACCCATTATTTTACTCTTTAAGTTGATGGAAGAGTTATTTATACTCCTTTCAATTTATTAAGTTTTCTCATCCAAAAAGTGTATCAAATTTATTTTGGTTAAAGATTATGCGAGTCTGTCCTCCTGGAGGTAAAAAGAAGTTTGAACATTCAATTGAATTCAAATTGAAACGAGTTTAATCTATTTTTAAAATTTTAAAGGCAATGATCTTTGTAAATCATGAATCGGTTTTGCACTTGAAAATATTTAGTTTCATGAGGGTAAAATCTTTCACTGCTTGATGAAAATACAAGGGGGGAAATCACTTTGAAAACCAATTTTATGTGGCAATACAGTATTTCAAGTTTGAGATTCATTTTGTTCCACTAAATTTAGATCACTGTTTGATTGAGGACGATCAAAAGCTTAGTGTGTTGGGGTGGATTTGATGTGGCTTTATTTTGATATTTTTTACCACATTATTTCATTAAATTAATTATGTTTTAAATGCTAAAATTATGGTTTTATTGAATAATTATAATTGTTGTTGGATTTAATAAAACGCTTAATTTTACGTTAAAATGTGTATTTAATTTGTTAATTTTAGTTTTTTTGTTTCTTGCATAGATTATGAGTTATTTTTACAAACAATCATTTATTTTCTTGTTTGTTTATTTATTTTTCTTTTGTTTCTTTTAGAATAATAATTTTCATTTTTTTACGTTTAATCTTTATTTTATTTGCTTTCAATAAATTAGTCAAAAGAGGTTTAAATTTAATTTATAAATTAATGACATAAATGATTTAATAATTTATAATTTTAATTAACAATTTTATTCTTTTGTGAATTTTATTATTTCCTTAATTAATTAATTAATTAATCAATTATTGGATTTTGATTTTATTTTATTTAGTTTTGTTGTATGATTATTTCGGTTTTTTTTTTACGGATGCAACAACGTTTTTTGTGCTGGAAATTTGAAGTAGGTCATGTCCCACATAACCTAATTTTCACATAGAAAAATGGCCTCGTACAGGAAGGGATCACGGAGCCGATTTCACCCAACCGAAGCCCGCCACCGCCGCCCGAAGCCCGCCACCCGAAGCCCGCCACCGCCGCTAATGAGAAGTCGAACCGCCGATGATGAGGATGATGGGAGGCCGACCACAGATTTTAGGAGGAGATTGAAGACGATCCACAAAATGAAGACCAGATCCGAGATCGCCGTACGCTGAGAAGACAACCGAGATTACGAACTCGAACCAGGGGTGCTGATGTGTATTGATATATTAAAATCAGATCATGAAGAGGCCGAGCTTTCCGAATGGAAGCCGAGCCTGGACAAGGGTTCCACCTGAGGCTGCTGCAGAAGCTTATCGAAGAAGCCTACATCGCAATGAAAGAACGAAATGTGGTCCGATGTAACCAGATCTGATGTTGTTTGAGTAACGAAGATGACCGGCGCCACCGCGGAGATTTCCAACCAAGCTTGCGAGTCCACCGTCGATGTCGAGTGAAGGTTCAAAGATGAAATTACTTCGATTTTCTGAGTTGGAGATGAGCTAGGGTTTCATAGCCTATTGAAAAAGCTTCTTTGCTGATTTTGGGAGAAGATAACACCAAGATGTGGTTTATTTTCTGCACTATCAAAATCACTGAGCCGGATCCGATGATTCTGGAGATTCGCCGAACTGGTTTGAAACCAAGCATGTTAAGGAAGATGAACCCTTCATGAATTAAAACCAAAACTCGGAAATCTGGTTTGGATATGTCGCATGTGTGAAGCTGGAGCTCGATGCAGAGAAAACCGAGGCTGAGGTGAAGCGTGTCGGGGGGAAGGTGAGTCAAATTGAAGCTTTCGACATTGTTGCAACAAGCAATGATCTATATGCCATAGCCGTTCAAGTCTAGTTTGAAAACCAGTGTTGAGCTTGTCCAAATTTGATATGTGAACCTAGAATCTTTGATCCACACCAGTGCTGAATCAACCTCTTGAAGTTGGATTTAGGCTAATCGACATCAAACCTAGGTCTGGTGTAGGGATCAATGAAACCGAAGCTTTGAATCGAGATGATCCCAAGCTGTATGAAGATGGCATTATGAAGTTATTGAATTCGAATTGAAGGATGTTGAATGTTTGTTTGTTGGTATTTCCTATGCAGGGGGAAATGAAGTCCATGAGATTTTGGTGGTCTCCAATTTTGCAGCTACATGTCGGTTGGCTGGTGCTTATCACCTGTTTTATGAATTGTCTCTTCGAATTCTATTTTCGTTGCTGCTTGAAACTTCAGTGGACATATGAGCTCATGACTTGGTATCTGCTATGTTGAAGGCATGAGATGGGCAGTGGAGATTGTTGCATGTTTTGGGAAGAACTGTTTGAGCTGAATCAATATGAGGGATTGAGTTAGGTGGGATGATGTCACTTTGTGCCAGTGGAGTACGTCTGCAAGATGATTTTGAAAAGAGATGATGAAATCACTCACTATCATGTGAGAATTAGTGAAACGAATTGGATATAGCTGAATCATTTAACTGCTTGTGCAAGTGACAGAGGTGGTTTATGAGATTTTCTAAAGTGACAGGGTAGTGATATAATGACAGAGAAAAAATACAGGGAGTGGTTATCCATTTGTCAACTTAGAAAAATGAAGTCAGTTAGCTAAAAAGAAATAAGGGTATTTTTTAGATATTAGGGGATTATTCTGGAAATTCTATACAGCGGACCGTGGAGCAGCACATTTTTTATGACAATGGGAGCAGAGAATCGGGATCAGATTTATGATATTTTCTGGAAGCTCGAAGATGAACTGTGATTGATCATGACGATGAAGAAGGAGATCCAGCACCTCGATCATGCTTGGTTAGAATTTTAGTGGTTAGAACTAGTGGATTTGAATAGTAATGACTTTCACAGTTTTCATATTTTATATTTTGTTTTCAATTGAAATTCACTCCAGATATTTAAACATTGAGAATGCGATCATTATTTGATGTTTAAATCTTCTGTCATTTCATTTTTCACTTTTTCTTCTATTATGAGAATGACACATTGGCGATTGGAGTGTGACGATCTTTGAATGGGGCTTCTTATGCTGGGATCTTGGTTGTTGACCTCAATCTAATAAATTGAATGAGATGCATGATTAGTGATTTCAATCTTTGCATTGAGAGAGTTCTAGTTGTTGAGTCATTTTTGAATGATGAAGAAAGACAGAACCAGGAGGATCACTAGGAAAGGTCATCTCTTTTTCATTTTGCCGAAATTTGCTACCTGTTCATGTCTGTTTCCTTGTCTGTTACTTTTGGAAATTAAAATAGCTCCATTCGTCTTAGAAACCCTCTAGAAATATATAATAGTAAAAATAATAATAAAACGCGTGAAAAAGAAACTCCTTAAATTTAGTCTCGCTGGACGACAATTCTGGGTGTTGCTATATTGTAGTATTTAGAAGATTTAAAAGTTTGTAGTAGGAGGTAAAAAACGAAACACACCAAACACCTCATTCTTCATTTCCCTCTTTCCATCCACCCCTATCTATGATCCAAACATTCTTATGTTATGATTTTCTTCTCTCATCATTCAACTATTCATATGGATTCAAATACCTTCAATGTTATATATTCGTGCATCATCGTTATTTTTAGAGTAGAATTATTGGCATATGAATCTTTCCCTCTTTTGTGTCAAGGCAAGAACCTTCTTTTGGTCCCTCTACGAACTTAAATACCACAATCCATATATTTTTCATGCATGACTTTAAATTTACAAAAAAAATTATTAAAAGAGGCACAAAACTTGTCAGGAGGAAAACACGTAAAGAGAGGCCTGAGCAGAAGCCAAATCCTTTCACAGTGGGTCTTCCCCATACATGGCCCAAGAAAAATTTAGGGTGACAATATTAAAGAAACAAAGCCTGAAGGTTATACCATATCATCTTAGAAAAAGTCAAGCCATGATTTCTAGGCCTCTTGGCCTAGGAAAAAATCAGAGCATCCCTCTCATAGTGTCCCAACTCAAACTCTCCCCTTATGGTGAGCCACTCATTCTTATCCGAATGGGCCAACTCTAGCATGGTGCTTCTACTTATACCCATCCACGAGCCGTTTTTAGGAGAAATTCATCATTCTTATTCGAACAGACCAACTATGGTGTATCGGTGACGGTGTCCATACCTATACCCATTCATAAGCCACATTTGGGAGGGGTTCCCTTTGATTCAAGTACTTAGAATTTTGTTTGTTAAATTTAATTGAATCATAATCTAAAGGTGATTTAATTATCTATATTAATCACACAACATTGGGGTTTCAAGGAAAAACGAGAGATGAAAATTTAACAATGAGGTGAAACATGAGAATAATTTCCTTTATTGATAGCACAACTTTACAAAAATGGAGGGGAACATTTACAAAGATGGACTCTCCCTCAAGAAGCCTAGTTTTATAAGAGGATATCTACAAATGATTTATTCTCAATAATGGATAGATGGGCCTCATTGACGCCATTATGGAGTTTGTCTAGTCTTGCTGCTTTAGTCACTTCAACATGACGATCATTCTCCATTACAACCACAACCCTCTCCCTTCTGGCCTTTATCTCCTCACACAACCTATGATGACTCGCTAATCTTCCTCTAACAATATCCATCTCGTGTTGAAGCCACTCTACATACATAGATTCTTCATCAACTAGGTGTTTCCACTCAATGTCCTGCACTGCATTACGAGATTCTTCCAGGAGAATCACGTTGAGAATATCGGTGGCCTGTGCTTCTGGTCTTGTATTCAGGAGTTCCTCTAACGTGTCCACTATTATGTCAAAATTATGAAGAGCTGCATGGAAACAACCAATGATTAGCCACTTGGAAGGGCAAGAAATGACGAGAATATTTTGATCACTTGTGATCTTGTAAGGGTTCGCTAGGGGTGTGATCTAGATCTTCGGCCTATTGGAATAACTCACATGAAATTATGTTTAATAAATATTATAATGGTACAACGTGAGATAATTTTTTCAAATTGATGGACTTTGAGAGTTAATTAAAATAACCATCCATGAAAACTATTTTATCCCTATTTAAAAGTTCATGTTATTACCAATTAAGCATCAATTATTATTCTAGTATGTTCCATCAAATTTGTGTGGAAAAGAGGGTAGAAAGAGGATAGAAATAGTTTAAGTGAGAGAAAATCAAGGAGCCTCAAATCAAGAAGATTGAATTGATCAATGTTTGTCTTATTGTTTGATTTTTTAATCTAGATATGTGATAAATACAAATATCAAAGATCCTAAAATAAAGGAAAATAATTTACGTGCAATATTAGAGGGAGGGCTGTGAAATCTATATTTTTACATAATTAACTATGTATTTTTTTTGTAATCATAATGATTAGGAGTTTAGATTTTGAAATTCAAAACTAAATTAAATAATTAGTTTTTTTATGATCATCATTATTGTTTTTACTTTTTGATGAGATTTAAAAAATTATATTATCTTAACATTTTATGTGAGTTTTTTATAAACTGTAATTTGATGACTCTCTCTTCATGATTTTAGAATTTGAAATCTGTTTTTATTTATTTATCATTTTTATTGCATATTAAACTAGATAAAGTTACATCTTTTTAAGAAAATATTTTTCATTTTTTTATGGACATGATAATTGTTTTATTTTTTTTTGACTTTGCTGTTATTATTATTAAATTTCTGTTTTTGGTGACTATTAATTTTATGAGTTAACAAATGCATAAATTAAATAATGGAGCATTATGTTTTTAATTTTTTAAGATAATCATTACACCATTAAAATTATTGATATACAATATGATTTTTAAATTGATTTATTCAAAATTGCTACTATTTTGATGTGGTTAAGCAGTTTAATTCATAAAATATAATATCAAATTTCATTATGGATATGTGTTTTAAAATTGTTTACTCATTTTTAGAAAATCATGATACTAGTTATTATGATATTATGATATAATTTGGAACATTAGATTGTTTACCACGAAAGTGATCAAATAATAAAGTTTTTTCCCAAAATTATGTGAAAATAATAATATATCAATTTCTCATAAATTTGATACTATCATGATATTTATGGATAAATTGAAATTCATTATTAAAGGATATTTATTAATTTCCCAAAGGTAATTTTTCATATTGTTATAATTTATGAATATAATTGTCAGTGATATATATGCATTATGTGATTTATGTATATATCCAATTGTGATAAATATATCTAATTGATGTGTGTATTATTTCCAGATAAAGTTAATTTAATTAGTATCAGTTATGATTGTGTATTAGTGCATCGACCAGAGGAGAACACTATTACACATTTCATGTTAAACAATTTTTCTATCATCATTACACTATTAATTTTAAGCATGTATTTGTTGTAGTTAGCTTTCCATCATCATTACACTCACATGAATCAACTATTCCAATCTTCAATGGAATAATTTTCTCTGATTGGAGTGGAAAAAATACAATTTCATATTGGCATATTGGATCTTAATTTAGCACTCTGAATAAAAAATCTTGTTACCATTACAGATGACAGTAGCGATGATGATACAATATATTATGCAACATGGGAAAGATATAATAGGTTAAGTTTGATGTTCATGCAAATGCGCATAACAAGTAACATCAATTTTGGTCTCCCTAAAATTGAAAGTGCTATAGAATTTATGAAATCTATGGGGGACCAATCTCAAACTGCTAACAAATCTCTTTCCAGGACATTAATGAGTACATTGACCACCATGGATTTTGATAGATCTCATACTATACATGAGCATGCCATTGAAATGAAAAATATTGTGGCACGAATTTAATATTCAGGAATGGAAGTGGATGAAAGTTTCCTTGTACAGTTTGTCCTAAACTCATCACTGCCGGAATATAGACCATTCCAAATGAACTACAACAACATGAAATATAAATGAAATGTGCATGAACTGTACATGAGCCTCAGCCCAGTTGATGAGGTCTCTCTAAGTGCATCCATGAGACCCAGGTTCAAAACTAGGCGGAGGCATAATTCCGGGTACTGTAGCAGTACTGTAGCAGACACTGTTCGTTACTGTAGTAGGTATTGTTCGTTACTATAGCAGGCAATGTTCGGTATTGTAGTAGCCGAGACTATTCACCTTGGGCCACCGATTTGGGCTTGGAGTTCTTAAGGCCTTCGAGCCACCCAGACCTTTGGGTCATTAAGGATTTTAGGCCACCTTTAAGGCCTTTGTGCCGCCTCAAAGCCTTCGGGCCACCTCAAGGCCTTTAGGGCCACCTGATAGGCAGATGCCCATACAGATTCTACAAGGAACCATCTCCAGAGGAGGTTTCAAGAGTAGGATGCATTCACTAGAGTAGGGATAACAGATTTGGAAGAATGAGAGGGTATGACATTGCCATCGGTACCGGGCCTGTGCATCTTTGCACATGACAGCTAGCCGAACAACCATGCAAAGGTGGAGAGTTGATCACGATGCAGATGCTGGGGAGGGGCAGTTTCAAGTAGTCATAGTCTGTATGATTTCCTTAAGAATTACAGGTCCTATAATGTCTCCAATCCTATGGGAAATGTAATCTCTAAAGCCTACGGGCCTTGTAAGGGTTCCCCCTCATCCCTTGAAATGGGGGTTATCAAAAATAAATAAAAAAAGGCCTTCGGGCCATTCAGGTAATGTGCATGAACTGCACATTATGCTAGTTAAGAGGAAACACCATTAAAGATTCAAGGAATTCAATCCATCCATTATATACGTCATCAAGGAGGAAATAAACATGGTATAAGGAATCATGGAAAAGGAAAGGGTCCATTGAAAGTTAATGAGTCCTCTAGAAAGAACCATAAGAACAGAAATAATGATAAATTTCATTTCTATGAGAAAGTTGGAGATTTCCAAAAGGATTTTCAAAAAGAAAGGCTTGGTTTGAAAAGAAAGGTAATAAAAATTATTATACATGTTTGAATCAAACTTAGATGAATTTCCAAATAATACAAGGTGGATTGATTCTGGTTGTATGAATCATGTTTCTAATATGATGTAGGGATTCCTTTCAACCCAAATCACAAGCCCAACTGAAAAGTTCATTTTCATGGGGAATAGAGTTAAGGTTCTAGTTGAAGTAGTAGGGACTTACTGTTTGATCCTTGATAGTGGATATAGTTTTGATTTATATGAAACCTTTTATATACCTTGTATATCTATGAATTTTGTATCTTTATCAAAACATAATGCTGCTGGATACTATTAAAATTTTGGGAATGAATATTTTAGTTTTTTAACCATACATGCATGATTGGATTTGGTTCATTGCATGATGGTTTATATTAACTAAATATTGATGAATTGTATGCTGAAATTCTTATGACCTTGCATCATAATCTTGGTACTAAACATGGTTTAGTAAATTAAAATTCTGCTTATCTATGGTAAAATTTTTAGGTCATATCTCCAAAGAAATATTGGAGAGATAGATTAAGATTTAAATCCTTCCAAATTTATATTTTACTAACCTAAACATCTGTGAGGATTGTATTAAAGGAAAAAAAAAACAAAACACACACATAAAGGCACCATAAGAAGTGCTCAACTCCTTAAGATCATACATACCGATATATGTGGACTTTTGATGTCAATTATTTTGATAAATAAAAATATTTTATCACCTTTATGGATTCCTTTTCATGTTATGGATATGTGTATTTATTACATTATAAATATCAAGTAATAAATGCCTTGTAAATTTAAGTAAATAAAGTAGAGAGGCAATTTGATAGAAAGGTGAAGGTGATAAGGTCAGACAGTGGTGGTGAATATTATTTAAGATTCGATGAAAGTGGAAAAAACCCTAGTCCATTTTCAATGTTTCTAAAAAGGCATGGCATATGCACACAATACACTATTTTAAGTACACCATAAAAAATGGTGTAGCAGAAAGGCATAATAGAACATTAATGGATATGATTAGGAGTAAGTTAAGTAATTCTTCTTTACCCTTATCATTATGGATGTATGATTTAAAAACTACCATGTATTTATTGAATAGGGTTCCTAGTAAATCATTTCCAAAGACTCCTTTTGAAATTTGGACCGGTAGGAAACCTAGTTTGAGACACCTACATGTATGGGGTTGTTAGGTAGAAATTAGATCATATAATCCACAAAAAAGAAAACTGGATGCAAGAAAAATTGGTGGTATTTCATTGGTTTTCCATAGAAATCAAAGGGGTAGAGATTCTTTTTCCATAACCACAGTATGATTATTGTTTAAATTGGAAATTCTAGATTTATTGAGAATGATGAATCTAGTGAGAGTGAAGTTCCACAAAATATGGAAATTAAGGAAGTTAGAATTCAAGTTCCATTTTCATGTACTCTAACTTCACATGTTTTTTTTCCTAAATTGATTGCATCAAAAAATAATAATATAGAAACAACACTATAATGTTCCCAAAATTTACAATGAAGATACGATTAAAGAACCACAATAGATAGAGTTAAGAATATCCCAAATAGAAAGAAGATCAACTATTTCTGATAATCATGTGGTATATCTACGTGAGAAATAAAGTGATCTTGGTATTGATAATAATCTAGTTTCATATTCTCAAGCCATTAATTGTAATAATTCTGATAAATAGTTAGATTCCATGAATTTTGAGTTAAATTCCATGGAAAAATAAATAATGGGACCTTATGGAATTGCCTAAAGGATGCAAGAGAGTTGGATGTAAATGGGTCTTCAAAACCGAACACGAATCTCATGGTAACCTTGAACGTTACAAGTCCATACTTTTTTCTAAGGGTTTCATTGAAATGGTTGGAATATATTATAAGGAAACCTTCTCTTCAGTTTCTAAGATATATTCTTACATAATTATTATAGTATTGGTAGCTCAGTATGATTTAGAGTTATATAAAATCGATGTTAAAACAACATTTCTAAATTAAAACTTAGAGGAAGATTCATATAGGGATCAATCAATGGGTTTTCCATTGATGGAAAAAAACACATGGTATGTAAATTGAAGTAGTCAATATATGGACTTAAACAAGATTTTTGACAATGGTATATTAGGTTTAATGATACCATTATATCTTTTAGATTTAATAAAAAAATCTTTGATCGGTGTATATATAAGAATATCAATGAGAGTACATTTATATTCTTGATTATATATATTGATGACATATTGCTTGCTTGAAATGATCTTGGTCTAATATGTGATACCAAGAAATTACTCTCTAATAATTTTGAAATGAAATACATGGGATAAGTCAATTATGTGATTAGAATATAAATATTCTATAATATAACTCAAGGGTTATTGGTATTATCTCAAAAACCATATATTAATAAAATTTTAGAGAGGTTTAAAATGATTTTTTTTCAAAATAATTAGTTCAAATTCAGAAAGGAGATAAATTTAATCTTAATAAATGTCCCAAAAATTATTTTTAATGAAATAGATGGGAGGAATTCCTTATACATCCATTGTTGGAAGATTGATTTATGTTCAAACATATAAAAGGCTAGATGTTAGCTTTATGGGTTGTATATTGGGATGATACCAAAGTAATCCTAGATTGGATCACTGGAGATCTAAAAAGAAAGTTTTTTGATATTTTCAAAGAACAAATGATAACATGCTTACTTATAAAAGATCCAATCATCTTGAGGTGATTGGATACCCTGATTCAGACTTTGTCAGTTGTATTGACACAAGAAAGTACACTTTTGGTTATGTGTATCTTCTAGATGAAGGAGAAATATCATGGAAAAGTGAGAAGTAATAGGTTATGTCTTCTTAGACCATGGAAGCTAAATTTGTAGCATGTTTTGAGGCTATGATTCAAGGTATGTGGTTGAAAAACTTTATTTCATGACTTGGAAATGTCGATAGTATTTATAAGACCTTGAAAATTTATTATGAAAATGCCTCAGAAGTATTCTTTTCAAAGAATGAATGATATTATAAAGGTGATAAACACATATAACTAAAGTACTTTTCCATTATGGAGGAAGTTCAAAAATACAAGGTGTCAATTGAATATATTAACACAAATCTTATGATTTTCGACCCTTTGATGAAAGGTGTTGGATTAGACCAGTAAATATTTATTTTAATGATCCTAAATCATGTCTATAATGTTATTAATTAATTTCATGTTTTCTATTATTAAATGATTTTCTGGACAAACTTGTAAAATTGGTTAAGTCTGGAACTTACTGTGACAACTTACCACATGTGTAATGTACTTATCATGTGAATAATTAGAACTGTGAAGGCCAAGTGACTACGTGGAATGTACCACATTATATATTTCAACCAACTACATGACCAAACCACCTACCATGTTTCAAATGAGAATTTTTTTCAAAGTCATAAACTGAATGTGTATTGAAGATGAACCTACCGTGCAGTGAATATCAACTGATCACATGAAAAACCAACATACCCTATGATAGGTAAGATAAATGTTTCTAAGTCTTTTACTAACTACGAATATCTATATTTATAGTTACTGTAAGAAAAATTACCCACAACATGAATAAATGAACATATCATGAGTACAAATGAAGTGATCATGTGAATTAATAAAGCTACCGTGTGAAGTCTTGAACCTACTGCATGAACAAAAAACTGACCACATGAAGAAATGAAGTTATCATGGCTATATTACATGTAAAATAACATTTCCAACTAACCATGAGCTCATGTAACTGTGTTTTAAGTGAATACAACCTATCATGTCTAACTTTATAGTGGTTTTTTTTCAAATCAACAAAAGATACTTTTAAAGCATTAATTTTAGAGATAATACAATTAAGGTTTCATTGATTGTTATCCAAAGGATACTTTGAATATAGAGTTTTTTAAGATAAAGAAGCACCTGTATATAAAGAGTGTTCCATGTAATATTACAGAGAATAATAGAGGAACATTTTGTGTGTACCCATACCACCTAGGGTAATCATTCAGAACACTTTACAACATTATGTTTTTCTACATTTCTAAAGAAAAATAGGTTGAATCTTTTCAAGGATAAATTAAAAGTTATCTGAACAACCAAATATGATCAGATCGAGTTTCACTTAATTTTGTTCACATCTCTTATCTCTTTGTCTTTCTATTTTAAGATTATATTTAGAGTTGTGTTTTTGTTTTACTCTGTTTTATATATAAAAAATAGTCTCCTATAATAAACTATAAAGTGATTTACACTTTATTCATTTCTTTTAATTTATGCTCCCATGTATAACTGTGGAAGAGGTCATGTGTGATATGGATTTCTTTTATCCCATGAAGAAATGTGAAATAGGCTTTTAATATCCTAGACTGTCTTAATACAGTTGGTTTTAAAAACCCGTTCTAGTTTCTGAAATACTTTATTTTATAATAAACTACTTGGCATGAGGTGATTTCCAAGTGGTTGAGATTAGGCATCATATTGAGACTGAAACCCTTATTTTAATTCTACTATGCTTTATTTGTTTTTGTTTTCTTTATTTTAAACCCAAACTAGTATCTGTTTTCAGAACTATTTAACAAAACTTTTCTATGATAATTGGATTTAAAAAGTATTCTTATATACTATTTTTGATTCAAGTAAACTAGTTTCAAAAGTTAAAGTATGTTCAAGATTATTTTAACTGAGATGTGATCAAGATGTTTAGAAACTTTTCTAAAGATCAAATTGTATATCTCTACTATTTTAATTAACTAGGATTATTTTAAAAATTAGGAGATTCAAGTTTTAAATTGTTTTTAATAGAAATTTTTATTGGAAACTCAATTCACCCCCCACTTGAGTTATTCTCCAGGACCAAAATTTGGTGTCAGAGCACTTCAAAATATCTTTTTACTATGATCTAGTTTTATATAAGATCTTAAAATTTCCGTTAGTTTTAAATATATACCTTTATGAATAATACAAAGATTAAGGGATCTTAAATTGACCGAACTTATTATTTTAATGAAAAATATTATGATCAATGGAATATTAATTTAAAAATATATATCGAGAGAATGAAATTTGATATATGGACTGCAATTGTTGAAAAATATGAAATACTAAAAACTGAAAGAAAAACATGGGACGCTATTGTAAAAGATGCCTATGATTCAAAATGAAAACTAACGAATTATTTATACTTTACTTTAGGAGAATATGAATTTAACAAAATATCTTCTTGTACTACTGATTTTTAAATATTGGATACACTGGCTATTTCTCATGAGGGAACCTAAAATTTTAAGGAAATGCATTTGAATACTTATACTATTAAATATGATACATTTAAGATAAAGCCTGATGAATCCATTTTTGATATGTATCTCAGGTTTAATGAAATAGTCAACATGATGCATGCACTTATAAATATAGTTGTTGAAAAGGATCAAGTAATGTGAATTCTAAGACGTCTTCTTGATAGGCATAGAGGAATATATATCTCTATTAGAGAATCCTATGAACTTAGTAAGTTTACAGTGATGGAAATTATTGGAAAAATAATGATGTATGCGGAATAACTTAAAGTAAATAAGGAAGAGGAAGATGACCAAAGAGGATGTCAATAGCCTTTAAGACTTCTGAACTAAAGAAAAAAAAAGTTCAAAGCTGATAGTTTAAGTAATAGAGAGTCACCCTTTGATAGTGATGCAGAAATGGCTCACTTAACCAGACGATTCAAAAATTTCTATAGGAAGAATAAATTATTCAAGAAATCCAATTATATAGGTAAGTATAACAATAAGGTAAATTGGGGAAAAAGTGGAAAAAGGATAATTCAACTAATGAGGTAATCTTCTATGAGTATAAAAGAAAAGAAGACATTAAGGCAGACTATCCTAAGCTAAAATATAAGAAAAATTATGTGGACAAAGTTAAAATATATAAAAAGGTTATAAAAGTCACCTGGAGTGCCTCAGAAGATACTTCAAGTGACTCTATCTCAAGTAGAAAAGACAAAAATGATAGAGCTAATATGTGTTTCATAGAAAACACGTATGTGGTACTAGATACTTTTCCTGTATCTCCTAAACATATTTCTAATCTTTCTAAGAATAACAACATTGAAGAAAATATATCCAATGAGGATTTATTTGAATATTTTAATATTATGGAGGAAATATTCAATGAACTTAAGGATAAATATAAAATTTTAAAGAAGAATCATTTTATGTCTTCTCACTTTTAATATGATTTTGATGTAGAAAAATATAAAAATTCTCAATTAGTAAAGGAAAAAAATGAACTTAAATTGTATAATGATCAATTAAAGAAGTATCTAGAAGGATTTATAAATGGTAGAAAAATTCTAACCGATATTATTTGTAAATAAACCAATCCTAAATATACTACTATAACTGGTTACCAACCTGGATAGAGGAAAATTTATCAGAATAAATTTTTTCTTAGTTCTAGTTCTGTTAGTTCTGTAAACATTTCTTATTTTTCTAAACCTAAAAAAGCCTTTATTTATAAAAGCTTAAAATCTATTTATAGGAATCCAATTAAACAACTTTGGATTCTTAAGGTTCTTATTACTAACATTTCAATACCCAAAAAAATATGGGTACGAAAATCATTTATTGTTTAAACTTTACTGTAGGAAACTTAGTTGAAGAGTACCAGTAGGAACCTATGGTATCTAGATAGTGGATGTTCTAGAAAAATGAATGGGTACTACTTGAGATTCAATAACCTTATCAAGGTTTATAGTGGATATGTCACATTTGGTGACAATGCTAAATGTAAAATTGTTAGACTCAGTAAAATTAGTAACTTTAGTAATATTGTAATTTCTAAATTAATATTTGTTTATAGATTAAAATATATTATTATTAGCATCTCATAGTTATGTGATGATGTTTATCATGTTAATTTTGAAAATAATTCTTTCAAAGTTTATGATTCTAAACATATTTCAGTTTTTACTGCTATGTGAAATGATAATGTTTATGTAGTTACTTTAAATTAATTATTTTCTTAGAATATTTATTGTTTAAGTAACTTTTACAAAGATTCTTTCCTTTGACATATAAGGCTAGGCCATTTCAACCTACACTCACTTAGGAAGATAACTAGGAAAGAATTAGTCAAGTATTTTCCTAAACTTGAATTCCCAATAAACAAAGTCTACAATCACCATCAAAAGGGAAATTAACACAAAGTATATTTTAAACCAAAGAAACAAGTTTAAACTTCTCAACATTTAGAGTTGGTTCACATGGATTTTTTGAACCTTCTAGAGTTTCTAGTTTAGTAGGAAAGCATTATGATTATGTTATAGTGGATGATTATTCATGATATACATGTGTATTTTTCCTTTCTCATAAAATTAAAGATCCATCCTATTTCTCTAAGTATGATAAATATTATAGAATATTAATGGAATTAGAATTAAGACCTTAATTAGTGATCATGGCCATGAATTTGAAAATGAATATTTTTAATATTTATTCCCACAACATGGATATATTCTTAATATTTTGATACCATTACCCACCAATAGAATGGTGTGGTAGAAATAAGAAATAGAACCCTTCAAGAAATTTCCTAGACCATGATCAATGAGTATGATTTACCTATTTATTTTTGGGAAGAGACTATAAATATAACTTTCTATATTATCAATAGAGTTTTAATTTGACCATTTTTAAAGAAAACCCCATATGAGTTATAAAATGGAAGAAAACCAAAAGTAAAATTACTTGAGAGTTTTTGACTATAAAGTCTTTATACTCAATACAATGGAGAATTTGGACAAATTTTCATCCAAAATGATAAAGTAATTTTCCTTGTATATTCAAAATCTAGTAAGTCATACATGGTATTCAATAAAAGGACTAAGATTGTGGAATAATATGTACATGTCAAATTTAATTAAATAGATCCACATGAACCTAATACACCTTTAGAGAACTTTGAGTATGACCTTTCCAATATAGATATCAATGATAAAACTAGTAATACTTCTGTTAAACCTCATATAGAAAAATTACCCAGTTTAAAAGAATAGTTTGAATCCAAAATTATAGATGAAAATGAAGTATCAAATACTTTAATCCCTAGAGATGTTATCACTCATATAGAACATCCTTTAGATACTATTTTAAGAGACAAATATAAAGGATTAAAGACTATATCTTTTCTAAGAAATCAGGTTGAACATCAAGATTTCTTATCACAAATTAAACCTAAGAACATCACTAAAGCAATAAATGATGAATTTTGGGTAATGTCAATGTAAGAATAATTGAATCCATTTGAAATAAATAAAGTATGGGAACTATTTTAAAGACCTAAGGACTATATAACCATCGGAATTAAATGGGTTCTTAGAAACAAGGTTGATTATTTAGTCGCAATAATTATAAATAAAGCTAAACTGGTTTCATAAGGATACAATCAAGAGGAAGGTATTGACTATGAGGAAACATTTTCACCAATATCTATAATTTAATCTATTAGAATGTTTCTTTCCTATGTACCATATTTGGATTTAAAATTATATCAAATGGATATTAATATTTCATTCTTAAATGGTTATATAGTTGATGATTTTTTTGTTGAACAACCCCCAGGATTTCAAAACCCTCACTTTCCAAATCATGTATTTAAATTAAAAAAATCTTTACATGGTTTAAAATAAGATCCTAGATCTTGGTATGATATGATCATATATTTTTAAATTTATATATGGTTTTCAAGGGGAATAACTAACCCTAATATATTTATTAAAATAATTTCAAAATATGTTTTAGTGGTAAAAATCTATGTTGATGAAATTATATTTTGATCTTCTAAAAACTCTTTGTGTACTGAATTTTAAAAAATGATGCAAAATGAATTTAAAATAAGTTTTATGGGTGAGTTAAACTTATTCTTTGGATTTTATATTTTTTTAAAATAAATAAGTAATTATTTTAAATCAAAGAAAGTACACTAAAGATCTTCTAATTTTTTTGGTATGGATAGTACTAAAGGCAGTGATACTCCCTTGATTATAAACTGTAAACTAGATCTTGATGAAATTGGAAAACCAGTTAAACAAACCACTTATATAGTTATGATTGGAAGTTTATTATACTGAACTTCTAGATGACTAAATATTATGTTTATTGTGTGTATGTGTTTTTTTCAATCAAATCTAAAATAATCACATTTACATGTTGTTAAATGAATTTTTAAATACATAAAAAATACAACTAACTTAGGACTATTTTACACAAGAAGACAAGGACTTAATTTAGTTAGTTATTTAGTTACAGATTTTGGTGTTTATAAATTAGATAAAAAGGAACTTATGCAACATGTAACTTTTTTGGGAAAGTATCTAGTTTCTTAGTGTAGTAAAGAGTAGAACCCTGTTGCACCATCTACTGATGAAGATGAGTACACAACTGATGGTAGTTTTTGTGCACATATTTTGTGGATGCAATACACATTACTAGACTATGCATATCAATTTTGATATGTACCTATAAATTTTGATAATATAAATGTGATAAATATTTATAAGAATCATGTATCACATTCTAGAACAAAACCCATTGATACAAGATATCACTTTTTGAGAGATCATTTTAAAAAATATGATATAATTCTTAAATTAATTGGTACTAAACACCATCTTGCTGATATATTTACAAAGATTTTTAGTGTTGAGAGAACCAATTATACCATACATGAATTGGGCATGATAAATTATGTATAATTATTTTAATTTAGTTTTAACATTTGTAATTGATTAATTATTATTATAATTGATTAACTTCTGTTTACTAAGATTTTAATAAAGTAACCATGAAGTATGGTCGACACAGTCAGTATAATGACCACGAGTTTTGTTCATATAGTTAGTATACCTACTATGACCGGTTGGTCTTGAAGTCAGTATACCTACCATGAACACATAGTCACACATTCACTATACCTACCATGGAAACTTTACTAACACTATCACTACTTACCTACCATGAATGAGAGGGTATGGCTATGCCATCGGGACCAGCCTGTGCTTGCACGGGAAGCCTAGCCAGACGGCCATGCGAAGGTGGAGAGCTACTATCATGATGCAGATGCTGGGGATGGGTAGTTCCTTATAGATAGTCTGGTTGAATTCCCTAAGACCTTCGGGTCATGTAATATTCTAAGCCCACTGGACATGTAATCTCTAAGCCTATAGGACTTTTAAGGGTTCCCTCTCATCCCTTGAAAGGGGGGTTATCAAAAAATCAATAAAAATGAAGACCTTCGGGCCATTCGGGCCTACCATGAATGTTATATTCATGTGGTTAGCATATCTATAGTGAGGTCATGGTTAGTATACCTAATATACCTTTTTTTCATGGATACATGGTTATTATACCAACCACATCAATTCTATACTTAGAATTTGTCACAAAAATGTTTTGGAAAGATTTCATTTAAGTTTATTATTATTTTAATCCCTAAAAAATCAAAATGAAATTCAAATGAGAATATTAATCATTGACCATATTTTCCATAAAATATCTTCCTTCCTTTTGAAACCTTTTATGAAAATTGAAATCTTCTTGTCTCAACCCCCCCCCCCCTCTCAAACCTAAAACTTTTGATAAACTAATTTGAATAAAAAATGTAAGGATGAAGCATGTGTTGGAGTTCATATTCCTTATTCACTTTCCTTATTTAAAGAATTTGAAGAAAATAAAATACATTTTGAGCACATCAGTGGAGATAAGGAATCCAAATCTAATCAATCATCCATTTTGTTAGAAAAATAATTCAATGCATAGTGGTTTCACTCAAGAAAATCACTGGTTTGGAATGTAATTCAGAATCATGTGTGGGATAATTGGTTTAAATAGAATAATAATCCATTATAATTGAGTTTTTTATGGATTTTTATGCTCACCTATAATTTATTATTGGAGATAAAGGTGAAATAATTAAGAAGATAATTAGTGGTGAAGTTATGGAGTTCTCTTCAAAATGTTGGGAAAAGTGCTTGTGTGTGCATCACAGAGGAGAATTTGGGGATTAACAGAATCCATATCCAATCAACCATGATCTCTTTGATTTTCAAAGTTCTCTAGAATGGATAATTGGGAATATAATCCCCATAAAACCAACTACTACTGAAATTAGTGGAGAGTGTATTCCACTATTAAAATTCATCCAATACCTGATTTATCCAAGAAAATGAGATTTTAGAATCTCGAGGCACCATGATTTTTTTCTTGTTTTTAATGAAAAATGGTTTTTAGAAGATACTCTGTAGATATTTCATGAGAAATATGTATGATTTGTGTAAGCCTGATTCAAAATTTAGTTCTTTACCTTACCTAAAGATTATTTCAGTCTTGTTGGAGTATAAAGGCTTAATTCCTTAGGGGGAGGAAATAATAACTTCTTTAGATGGCCCTTTCCTCTATCAGAAGATTTGTAAGAAAATAAAAGTTAAATATAGCACATGTAAAAGAGAATGGGTGTATGACCCTGAAAAGATGTATGAGAAGTTTTACCCAGTGAAGTATCTTGTTAGACCAAGGGATCATGTGGATTTAAGTATTGAACCTTACGAGGTTGTTCAATATTATGATTAAGAAGTGAAAATTAAGAGAGATCAAGTAGATTAATAATAAGAAGAGGATGATATGGTTTATATTAATGAGGAATATAGGGTGGCTCATAAAATGACAATATAGTCACTTCTATAATGTCTTATGTACCACCTGACTCTCCTTTACCTTTACCATAAAATGAGGAAGATCTCAAGTCTGAGGGCCTTTTTGAAATAGAGGTATCTGCTGATGGCTATAGTCCTAAGTGAGATAAGTCTAATGACTCTGATGAAGATGAAAATGGATCAAATGGATCTCCTATTATGGAGAGTACTCCTAGACAACCTACACCAAAATCTATTACTAAGGGGAGAAGTCCCCTAGATCTATTATTTTGGGATTAGATTATCCATAATATAATGATGATGATGGGGATAATCCACCTTGACATGGTGGACCTGCCATCCTTTATTCTCAGATAATGATAGAGGTATCTATCATTACTTCCATATATTCTCAGGAAAGACTTGAGGTATCTCCTATGAGACTCTAAGTTGACCAAAATCTCCAAGATATCTTTGGTCACACTCACCAAGGATTGTGAAGAAGTTAAGAAAGGTAGTGCTCATGGTGAATATGTTAAGCTTGGTGATCCAATTGTTCACGAGGAAGAATTTGATACTAGTGTTTGAGGTGAAGATTAGTTTGATAGAGCTTGACCAAAAGATGATTTAACTAAGTTAGATGGTAGGAATCAAGATTATGATTCATCTTATTCTATCTATTCTCTATCATATGTCACTAAAGACGATTTGAATGAATTCAAATCAAATTTTATGGGTGTTTTCAAGGAATTATTTCTTGGTTTTGGATTTTTTAGAGCCTACTTGAGATGAAGATATTATAAGGATAACGACATTGGTGATTTCTCATCTTCAACATAAGTTTTATCTTGAGATGAATCTTTTGAGAAATGAGATTGAGGATATTATGGCACAATTAAGTTCTTTATAAGTAGAACTCTATAATATGATGGTGCAACGAGACCATTTGTATATGAGTTTTTCCTTTCAGTCTTCTACATATTCTCCTCCTATAAAACCTTATTTTGATGAGGAGAAGATCAGAAAAATCATAAGGGATGTGTTGGTGGTTGTGTTTGATGAGTTTAAGTAGACCAAGGAATCTTTGTTTGATGGTTTTCAAAGACATTCTGTTAAAAAGTTAGAGCTAGTCAGGGAAGATGCCAAGAAAGTTGGGAAATATAGATAATCCATAAAGGGATATTTATTTCTACTATAGATAAATCATTAAAAATTCATATTTGAAGGGTATGTTCAGAACTCTTTCCTTGGATCTCAAGATGAAAACTTTTAATCAATATTTTAAGTATCAAGTTGAGAATATGAAGGTGTTGACTATAGTTTTGGAAGATTTCATGGAAACTAGAGAATATTTTCTTTAGTCTTTAGAGCATGGTTCTTCAGAAGTCAGTGATTTTACCAGGCTGATGGAACCTTATATTTACACTACTCATAAAACTATTCTAGATTCTCTAACCATTCCCATGTCCCTATCTCCTACCACTACCTCCTCTACCCTTAAACCATTTAGCTTGTCTCCTAGACAAGAACTTGAGCATTTACGACTCATTTCCTGGTGTATAGTCATTGGTCACCCCATTTCCACCTTTTCACCTTAGACTACCTCTTCTTCCCCTACCTCTAATTCTAATGGAAATGATCCTGTCCTTCCTTTAGATGTATGAGATATGGAAGATTCATATTCTGAGTAAAATTCTTTATAGGGAATACTTGTAAAAAAATTTATAATACCTTTTGATATATTAATGGAAGACTCATTTTTATTCTTAGTCATTTTTATATATTACTTGTTATATGTTTATTTTGTCTATGATCTGTTCACTTTTTAATAATCCCAAAATGGGGAGTAATTGTGTGAAAAAAAATTACTTCATTAAAAATCATTTAATAATTTAAGGGACATGATAAAACTTTAAGATATTGAGAGATATATATTTTAATTTATTTTTAAGTGTTTTTGTTGTATTCAATTCATTTCATTTTAAATGTCATGATTTGTGATCATCAAAAGGGATAGATTGTTGGTTTCAACTAGAACCTCCTTATTTTAATGATCCCAAATCATGTTTATAACGTTATTAAGGAATTTCATGTTTTCTATTAGAAAATTGTTTCCTATCCAAGCTTGAAAAATTGGATAATTCTAGAATTTACCCTAAAAACCCACCACATGTGTAATGTACTTACCACATGAAGAATTAGAACTGAATGTAAAGGTCAAGTTACCATGTGAAACCTACCACATGTTGCACTCCAACTAAATACATGACCGGACTACCTATCGTGCATCAGGTGGGATTTTTTTTCCAAGTCATAAATTAAACGTGCATTGAAGATAAACCTACTGTGTAGTGAAGATAAACTGACCACATGAATAACCAACATACTGTTTCATAGGTAAGATGCATTTCTCCAAGTCTTTTACTGATTGTGTGTATATTTATTTTTTGTAATTTCAAGAAAAACTACCCACTTCATAAATAAATATACATAATTAGAGTAAAAAATAAGAGTCCATGTAAAGCAATAAAGATATCGTGGGAAGTTATGAACCCACAACATGAATAAATGGACTGACCATAAGAAGGAATGAAGTGAAAGTGTCTAATTTTCTTGTAATTGACTGTTCCAACTGACCATGAGCTCTAGTAACTATATTTTAAGGGAAAATAACCTACCATGTCTAACTTTTCAGCTAAGTTTATTTCAAATCTACAATGACTAATTTTGAAGGATTAATTATAGATTTAGTGTAATTAAGGTTGAATTGACTATTCTCCAATAGATACTATAAATATGGAGTTCTTTTTAAGACAAATAAGCACCTATGGACAAAATCTTTTTCACATACTCCTACAAAGAACAATAAAGGAACATTTTATGTGCACCCTTACTACCTATAGAACTCATTTAGAACACTTTATGACACTCTATTTTTCTTCACTTCATGAGAAAACTCATTTGAATCTTTCCAAGTAGAAATTCAAAGTCATCTAAATAGTTGAAGCTGATCAGATCAAACCACACCTCATTTTTTTCACATCTATCATCTATTTCTCTTTATATTTTTTAGCTTATATTTAGAGATGTATTTTTTACTCTGTTTATTTATAAAACACAGTATCCTATACTGAACTAGAAATTTCTTAAAAATTTCTTCAATTCCTTCTTTTTTTGTTCCCATGTATAAGTATGGAAGAGGTAATGTGTGTTGTGGATTTATTTTATCCCACATATAACTGTGGCTGAGGATTTTGTATAGCATGGACTATCTTAGTGTAATTGTTTTTAAAAACCTAATCCAGGCTATGGATTATTTTTTTATAATAAATTTCTTGATAGTAGGTGATTTTCAAGTAGAGGGGATTAGGTCTTAGCTTGAGATTGAACTCTTTTTTTTTCAATTCCACCATTATTTATTTGTTTTGTTTTATTTATTTTAAACCCAAACCAATATCCATTTTTAGGGATGTTTAAAAAAAATTTTCTCTAATAGTTGGCATTAAAAAGTGTTTTATATATGTTTTTTTATTTTAATAAACTAATAAAAAAAGTTAAAGTATTTTTAAAATTATTTTATTGAATATGTGATTGAGTTTTTTAGAAACATTTATAAATATCAAATTATATATCTCTACTATTTTAGTTAACTAATATTATTTTAAAAATAAGCGGTTTCATGTTTTAGATTATTTTTAATAGAAATTATTATTAAAAAATCAATTCACCCTGACTCTTGACTTTTCCATCGGGAATAACCAAAGGGATTCTACCCAAGACATTTACTAGACATGTTGAAAGTATGAGAATTATTACCGAGTTGGTTTCATTGAATATAATGACTATTATATTTATTACAGTTGAAACTTGGACTTATAAATGTTCTGATCATGTTGCCAATTTTTCAATAAGTATACATAATTGAATTGAATAATGAAAAAAATAGTATTAAATAAATAAATTATCATTGGAATGATTATATATATATATATATATCCAAATTTTGTTATGATAATGAAAATTTCAATATTGTTGTATAGGGAAGTAACTATATTAATAGAAAATGTACAACAACCATGACTCATATTGACATTATTCTTAATTATGATGAATATTTTATACATGATAAAATGGATATAAATGTGCATAATAACTAATTAAATTTATTAAACATCATAAAGTAATATCACATGATTTAACTGGGAGAATGTTGAAATAACTCATGTGATTTTGTGTTTAATAAATATTATAATGGTATAATGAGGGTTAATTTTATCAAATTGATGGACTTCAACAGTTAATTAAAATAACTACCTATGAAAATTGTTTTATCTCTATTTAAAGGGTCATGTACTTTCCAATTAAGTCTCAAATATTATTCTAGTATATTCTATCAATATTGTGTGGAACAGAGAGTAGGAAAAGGATAAAATTTTTTTAAGTGAGAGAAAATCAAGGAGACTAAAATCAAGAAGATTAAATGGGTTAAGGTATGTCTTATTTTTTGAATTTTAATTATCTATATGTGTGATAAATATATATTTACATGATCCTAAAATAGATTAAAACAATTTACATGGAATATTGATCAAATTCATTTGGATTTTCCACTTATCTTGTGCTAATAGGAGCATGGTCCAACACATTCAAATCAAGATCCAGGTCAAGACCTCTTTGATTATCACCTATATTCACCCCTGAAAACACATCTCCAGAATATATTTGAATATAATGATCCCATGATGTTAATGATTTGGAAGAAAAGATATTTAAATTAATTTCTATTTAGTTTAATATTTTAATAAAGATACCATTGGGAAGTTAAATCAACAATACAAATGTCATGTACTTAATGTTTATGGGTGAATCCAAATCACCAATAGCCTTTCTTATTCTTGTCTTTGAATTTATTTGGAGGAAAAATCTATTCAGGAAGCAATAGGAGTTAGTGGTAGAAACATATCTTGAGGATCATAAATTACCTCCACCATATGTTCTTCTTGACCAGGTGTACCCTCCATTGACAATGCCTGATCGTTCGACACCCAAAAAATCTCTTGAATGCTTGAAAGTAAAGAGGAAATAGATAAAATAAAAAATAGATTTTATATAAAAGACCGAGTTGCCTTTATATGGAGTTTCATTTCTTTATATACAAAAAAACATAATTTCAAGGTAATTAAAACATGAGATACATATGGCTCAACCAAACCGTATTAATGGAATTAAAGGGGAATTAATGGGGGATTCAATGTTAAAAGACATTGGGGAAATGATAATAATAAATGAGGGAAATAATTGGGTGTGTGTGTGTGTGTGGGGGGGGGGGGGGTAATGGTGAAATCAATAACTACATTAAAATTTGTTAACAATATTACCCCTAATTTCTACCATGTTCCCCATATCTCAATGATGATAATATTTTTGAGTATCTCATAGAACTTAGAACACCCAAGTGACTTCGTGAGAATGTCTATGAACTGATCCTTCCTTGAATACTTCTCATCACTCACCATCATCTTCTCTATAATTAACATGGCATACAGAAAGGAAGGCTTTGATTCCAAGGCATCAGAAGGGTTAACTATAGTGGATGCCAACATGTTATCGAGCATTCAAAGGACCACATTTTTCCGCCTACACATTGGGATGTAACCAAGCTTCTAATATTTATCCATACATTTAACACCTTCTTCTCCTTCTCCCTCATTTCCTCGAATGAAAATTTCCTTGGATTCTCTTCAATAATTACCTTATTCCAACACATTTGTTGTTTTGATTTGCCTAAAGAGGTTGGCTCATTGGTCGCAGTGAAGTATATCTCGCTGGATTCGAGCTCATGCAGTGCAAACCTAGGTGGAGCTATCTACCTGATGATGTTGTTGATGATGTGAAACTGAATCAGGGTGTTGTCATGATCGACATTGAGTGCATCCACCATGTTAAATGGTTTAAAGGAAAAATCCACTGTGATTGATGATGAAGGAATCACCTCAAACATGCTTGGTGTTACAATGTCTGTAGAGTGCATGCTAGTGGTTGTGGTTGAGACCTATGGTCTCTGACAGTGTTTTCAGTCTACACCATCCCTGATATATATAATATAGTGTGTTTGATGATGAATGGATCATAACTACTCAACATACCTTGTTTTTTGGATAACTCCAATCCCACTGTGACACCTTTTTGAAGATAATATTATGTGTTACATGCATGTACTTACCAATGGGGCCATACATATGGTATTACTTAGACCTAGACTTATACTCAATAAATATCATCAATATACTGTGGCCATATAGCTTCTTCAGGTGATGCTTAATGTTCTTGAAATACTTGGTGTAGTTGAAGGTGTAGATAAAGTGAACTGATGTTCACTTACCATGCTAGGTCTCATACAACATCATCCAATCAAAGCTTCATGTTAACACTAGATTAAGGATGAAGAAGGTGGTAAAGATGAACTCTACCAAAAAAATCATGGGTATGCCCCTTGCCTTTAGCATGCCTCAATCCATGGAAACCATAGTATAGTTGTATCATTTAATGTACCCATTATACTATGGTGAATAGAGATCCTTAAGTTGTTTTTATACTCCAAACTTGGTGTAGTATTCATATAATTCCACAAAATTTAACTTGTAGCCATAGTCAGTGCAGAGGACCTTTAGCTTTCACCCTATCTCCACCTCCACCATTATATGAAAGTGCCTGATCGCCATTGAATATTGGTTATTTACTATGAGTATATTGAACTGTATATAGTGTCTCATTTAATCCAAAAGTATTAAAAATTAGTGTTTCCCACTCAATTTCATTGGTGTGTTCGTTCTACAGATGTCATTATAGATAAGGTCAAGGAAGTGCTCCATGTGATGCTTTTCTTGCTTGGGGAAAGACACTTGTCACTACTTCCTAGTGAGGTAGCTATAATATACTTGATCCACTTGATATATCTATAAAAATCATCTCACTATATCACATTTAGTGATATTTTTCGGAGAAGAAAAATTTAGGTGGCCATAACTCACATGCCAACACCATGACTCCTCTGATCCTCTTACTGAAAAGCATACAAATGGTGTTATGTCGAGCATGAGATTTTACAACTGAATAGGTAAGCGATGTGCCCTGGACAGTAGACACTGTTTCTAATCATGAATATTTAGGATTCCTCTATTGATTCATACATGAAAACCATTCTCATAAAGTTATTCGATGTTGGTGATGTTTATGGCAAGTCTCAGGATGAAGTACAAACCCTTGAGCACATGGTTCTTACTAGTCTTATAAGTGAAAAATATCATCCCACACCCCTAGATGTTGATGAAGGATCCATCACAAAACTTTATGGTACCATGAATCCTAATGTTGACCTTGGATATGACAGTGAAAGATATAGTTGTGTGGTTTATGGAATCAATGTTGAGATACTAGAAGATGTCATCACACTCATCCTAATATAATTGTGAAAAGACTGGCATCATAGGGATTCATCACAATGGTATTGAATTGGGAGTGTCATTGGGGAATTTGGAACCATGGTTTACACCCTTTCTATTAAGAGCATAGTCTTGTTATCAACACCATGTGTTAGATGGGCCTCATATCGCTTCGGTCTTCTATGATAATCTTTAGCCTAATGTACCATTTTACCATAGTTTTGAAATTTTTCCCTTGATACATCATGATAATTTTCAGATACCAATCCATACCTTCCATTTCTTCCTTTTCCATCATCAGTATTTTATCATGGTGGTTGATGACACTGGTTATCAGATTTAGATTCGTTGGCGGACCCCTCCCCCAATTACCACTACTTCATCCATGCAACCCACTCTTACTCAGTGAGGAGAAGCTTCCATCCAACATTGGTGGTGAGAACCAATTTTAAATATTCCTACACCATTTTGAGTCTCCACAATACCTCCTCCAAAGAGATTATTGAAAGGTCAAGTAGCGTGACACCCATAGTGTCACTATATTGGGTTTAACTCATCCATTGATCATTGGGTGGCCTCCCATAAAGCTTGGGGTGTCATTTGAGGGATTTTGGGAAACTTTTTAGGTCATATGGTTTTAGAACGGTTTTCCAAAACCATGAAACAGAAACCTTCAAGTTGAAAATATGTTTCTAGTAGAATTCACATGGTTTGTACATGATTGACTAAATTATGCATCAAAAATATGAAACCCATTATGTCATAAATAAAATTTATTTTAAAAACCCAATTTAAGTGATTCCACATGCCATTTTAACCCCTATAAGTTGGGTACCCACTAGAGGGCACCCCCTTAGTTCTCCATCATCTTGGGACACTTTTTGTGTGATTTATCACCAAAGGTAAGTGATTATTCATGATTTCTTCATCAAATATTTCCCTTTCCTCTTCTCCTCTCTTACCCTCTTGGTTCATTTCTTTATTCTATATTTTACTATAACTCTAATAAACATTCAAGACAATTTTTATGGTTATAGTTGTTATAAAATTGATGATTTTGGTATCTAGAGGCTGTGTTCCATCTCTTAAGGCCTTTTTTGGTGGTTTCTAATGAAGGTGACATGCTTCCAGCGATTGAGGTAAGTGTTTCCATTTCATTTCAATTTGTTAAAGATTTACTTAATTTATTCATGTTTAAAACTATTCTTGAACTAGAATAGTGATATATATGATACCTATTTTTTTGTTATCAATGGTTTTCCAAGTTGTATTGGTTTTTTATTTGGTAAAATTGGGTGAAATGGCTGGTTCAATGGAACTTTGACTTTAAATAGAATTTTATGCATTCTATATGTTTGATAAAATTATGTTGATGTTTTTTTATGAGAAAAAAATTAGTTCATGGTGTTTATAGCCAATTTGGTTTTCTAAAGTGAAGTTTTATTTGAGTGAAAAATGATTTCCTTATTTTAAGTTGTTTCCCATGTTTCAAAAAGAAACTTCCATGTTTGTGAACAATTTTCCATTGAGTGTAAAAGGGTGCATTTCTTTAGAAAATGGATTCCCAATTTTAAAAAGGCAATGTGTCTCCTTTTTAATTTTTTGTTTTGGATTAATCCTTTCATTAATTTATCATTTTTATTCTTTTTTATGGTTTTTATGTTTCCAAAATTTAACTTGAGTTTAAAGTTAATTTTAAAAGACAATGTACAAAGTTTTATTTCAATTGTGCTTTAGGTGTGTATGATTTTCCCTTGGGTTTAATTTGGTTTAAAAATGGTTTCTAAAAAGGTATTTATAAATAATGTTATTCTTATGTATAAATAAAATTCCAAATTATCATTTTATGTTATTATCTATGTTTATATATTGTTTACACCCTATACGATCTTGTTATCTCCCATTGTTTATTCTTGAGAGCATGTGTTTGATTGTGTGAATTATGATTCATTTTTTTAAATTTGGGTTGGGGATTAATAATAAAGGGGTTATGTTAAATGTTTGATTCTTATTTTATTTCTTTGTACTCATGCCTTAGGTTAGTGTGCATGTTACATGATGAAATTATCTTGGTAATAACCATCTTCCTTAACTGTGACATGAGTATCCTAGGTTACTAAGTGTGATGTTTAGGGATATTGCCTTACTATTTGAGTGTGACACCCTAGATAGTAACTCTTAGTTTCATGTGACACCTGACTATAGGATATTTCAATGATGAGGCTATGTAATAGTGATTCAAGGGATGAGTTGTGTGACCATTAACCTATCAACAGTTTGTTTTACCTTTACACATCAATAAAATTGTGACATTTGTTCCTAGGGTGTTTCCTTATGGTTTTTACTTTATGTTATGCTTATTTATGATTATTAGTATATGAGTTTCTACTTTTATTTGTGTTCTTACTTTGGTTCTTTTTGAGTGAACATCATGGGGTTAATACATGATTTGTTTGGTTATTGTCATTTATTTATAACTTTTTATGACTTTTAATTGTATTATGTTTCCCTTATCTATACCCATGTTGAGTGTGTGTGTTAAAATTTAAAAAAGGGAACAAAGACATTTGTTTTAAATGTAATCCTTAAATTTTTTTCCATTGAAATTGTAATTTACACCACATGTGGGAGGTTTTCAAAGGATAATTCTTTCTTTTAAAGAAAAATTATAAGTTATTCTTTTTGAAATGAAAGTGGTTTTATTTTAAAAAGGAAAGTGTTTATTTTTTTGAAATAGATTTATCGTAGTAAGTTCTATTTGAATCATTTGATACAATTTTTTTTATTTGAGAAAGTATATATAGTATACCATTTTTATTTTTATTTTGTGAAAATAAAATGAAAACTTATTTTAATATTCCTTACTTTAAAATTAGAATCCTAATTTTATTTATAAATATAATGTGAATAAACTCATGGTAATATCGTACTAGCCTTTGGTTTACACCCTGTATACTCATGTTTTTGGGTGTGTCATATTCATGTTTTCTGATGGTTTTTAGGTTATGGATTACTGGTTATCTTGTTACCACTCTTCATTGAGAAGCGAGTGTTGTTCGGGTTATAGTGGTGACTTGAGAGCCATGTGAAGATATTGTGATTTCTCACCCATTTTAGTTCATCTAGTTTCAGGTCTTATGTTTTATTGGCCTCCTAGGACACCCATCTATTTTCAGTATAGTTTTTATTTATTTGTTTTGGAAATTTTAAAAGCTTTGTATAACAATTGTTTCTTGTATGTTTTTTTTGTAAAATATTTTTTATATGATATTTATGAATTATTTAGTTATTTATTTTTCATTTACACCTATTAATTTTTTCACAGTCATATAATGTAAGGAGAAATCATGTCATGTTCCCAGTTGGAACTGTTGTTGATCCTGGGTTTATGAGGGGAAAACTGTTCCCACAAGTTCAATTGTGATACCCTGGTGTTCGTTGCTAGCTCAGGGTGATCAGGAACATGCCTCGGGCCTTATGATGGACTGAATTGGGTGATGTGTTAGGTTATATTGGTATGGTTTATTATAAAATGGTATTATAGCCGCTCTTTTTATTTGGGGGTAAAGGTATATTAGATCTAGGACTGTCATAGCTTGGGTGGTAGGTCCGAGGATGTGCTTGTCCAATTCTTCCTTGTGTTGGATCTCAAGTTTCCATGGGTGTTCAGACATTTTCATTTATTTATGGACTTATAGCGGTTTTTCTTTAAGATATTTTGATGCACCATGATACTAATTTTATTTATAGTAATATTCCAAGAGTATTCTTAGAAAAATTCTCATTTTAGAGTGAAATTTGAGGTGATCTAGGGGGAACATATTTAAGGTGCTTGATATTTCAAACCGTACATAGCCCATAAAAATCATTTTGGAAAATTTCAGTGGCACTCTCATAGTTTTCACACAGTCTAACAAACCATGTGGCCAAACCATGCACAATGGTGAATATTGGGAAATTTTATGATTTTCCCTCTATTTCTTTTAGTCTCTGTTGTGTTTGTTAGGGATTTTTTATGAACATTTAAGTGGTCCATATAGATTTTGAAAGTAGTTTAGACATGTTTTAAATAAATGTTTTATGATCTGGTGTTTAAGTTTTTTTTGAATACCTTTTTGTGGTTTCTTGAGTTGTTTTGATAAAATGTTTTTGAATTCTAGATTTTTTTTGAGTTGAGATGGTTTTTAGGGAAATAATTCCATGGGTTTGAGTGATGAAATTCTTGAAGTCTTTTAGAATGTGTAGTTTAAAGTGAAGTTGGTTTTTAATAAATGATTTCTTTCCTTTGCAAGATTTTAACTATTTTATGGGTTTTTACCCATTTGGTGTTTTGGAAATGAAATAAATCCATATTATGAATTTTTGAAATAAGGTTTCAATGAGTGTTTGAAATATTATTTCATTTAATTTTGTGCCTTGTATTCCTTATATTGGAATTTGTGGTGATTTGGTGAAATGTTATGTTTTTGTGATATTTTAGAATTTGATCCCCATAAATGAGTTAGAAATTCTAGAAGATAATATTTCTAGTAGTCCTCCTAGTGATCTTGAAGCAACCTTCCCTATCTCAGACTCTCGATGGACTCATGACGGTGTGGTAGGGCCTAGTTATTCTCAGCTTGTGGATCACATTAGAGAGTTTCTAAAATAAAATCTACCTATGTTTACCAGTGATCAAAGATACCATGAGGTTATAGATCAATTATATAAGGTCGAAGAGATCTTTGATTTACTAGAAACTCTAGGTTCCTCTAGGGTGAGGTGCACCACTCCTTTGTTCAATTGTTTGGGCTCAGATTGATAGAGGTGCACTATCTATGCCAAACCGTTTGAAGTGTTGTCTTAAGAGTATTTCAAGGCTTCCTTCATCTAAAATTTTTATCCTAAGGATGTGAGAATTTAAAATTCAATGGAATTCATGAGTTTCCTCCAGGGTTTTTTCAGTGAATACTTATATGGAACAATTATCTAGATTGGTTCCTTTCTCTCCTAAGTTACCTATAGATGATTCTAAGAAGGCATGGTTCTTTGACAGGGGACATCATATTAATCCTAGTTATGTGGTGTTTTAGTCTATCCTGACTACTTTCAAGGAAGATGTGTTCAAGAATGTTGTTTTAAAAGAATTTTTGGTAGGGAAACCTATGAAAAGTGATGCTGGAACCCCATATGGTGTTTATAAGAGTGTTAAAAATAGAAAGACATGAAATATAATTGTGTACTATTAGTGAGGGAGGTCTAGGAACATTTGTTCTTATTATCCTATAGCTCTAAGGACCTATAATTAGTGTGTCCATCTAGATCACCTTCAGAGGTTCTGAAATTTGAATGAAATTTATAGGAATAAGTCTCAGATGTAGCTTCGATCTAAGAATTGATCTATGGTGCTACTTCCACCTAGAAAGTTAGAAGTTATTTCATGTTTTTGAGGATGTTTTTTTGTAATACTCATTTTGTTTTACTTTGTTCCATCTCTTTTCTACACCATATTTATTTTTATATCATTAATAATGATTCATTGGATCATATTCTAATATTTTAAATGTTCATGTTTCATTGTTTTCCCACTATTTAAATTTATGTATGGTGATGATTATGGTTTGAGAATCATTTAATGAATGACATGGGAATGCCTTGGGTGTGAGATGGAGTATCAGGGATATGATTCTAGTTTTTTAGGTAGACTATGAGAGATAATGAGATGATATTTTATTTTAGAATTATTATGGGTAACTATTTCATATGTTTGACACCAAGTCATTCTTTATGCAGTCACATGACCTGAAATTAGAGTTGTGACATTCCTTGTTAAGGTAGGTTCATGTTTGGGGTGTTTCTACCAATTCATGGGAGTGGGATGTTTGGGTGTTTTGGCATGGTAATATTTAAAAGTTCTTGAAGATGCACCCTATTATGAGTTTTTGAGGTAGTTTCTATGGTTAGTGGATCTGTGGTTATCAAATCATGTCTATTAGGTGAGGATCATTCTTTTGAGTTGAGCCTTTGATGTTTCACAGGTTTAGATTAATTCTAAATTGTAGAGAGTCCTCCATCTAGTCTCTTTGTGTTTCCCTCATTCTATTGGATTTTCTTCCAAGATTATTCTGGTCGGGATGCATAATTTTTTCTCAAGACTGGGGCCTCAGTTGTTCTAGATGTGTTTCATTGTTTCATCCTTTAGTCTAGTTTAGGATTTAGAAAGAAATTGAAAGTTTTGGTATATGCATTTGGTGGAGTTCTTGGATTCAAGTTAGACAATAGGAGTGATTTTCATACCATTTCATTATATAAGGAATCCATTATTAGGATCCTTAGGGATTAAATGGTTGGGAAATATTTGGTGTTTTGGGATTTCCTGAGAAAGATGTGGTTCGGGTCTCATGTTTCTAGTTTTGATTCTTGGAGTGATCTTGACCCTTCCTTTAGCTTAAGTCATCGACTAATTTATGGGATTTGACTTTCTAGGGGTATAAAGTGACATGTTGGGGAGTTTTATTACACCCACAATGTTACTAAATTTTGTTTAACTCATCCATTAATCATTGGGTGGCCTCCCTTAGTGTTTGGGGGTTTCATTTGTGGGATTTTGGGAAATTTTTTAAGTCACGTGGTTTGATCATGGTTTTCCCAAACTAAAAAAAACCTGCATGTTGAAAATATATTTCTATTATCATTCACATGTTTTTACACAGTTTACTAAACCATGCAATAACACCATATATCCCATTAAAACATAAATAAATTTTATTTTAAAAACCTAATTTAAGTGATTACACCTCCCATTTGACCCCCTATTAGTTAGGTATCAACCAGAGAGTGTCCCTCTTTATTCTCCTTTATCTTGGGACACTTTTTTGTTGATTTATCATCAAATCTAGTTAATTATTAATGATTTCACATCAAATCTTTACCTTTCCTCTTATCCTCTCTTTTCCTCTCAGTTTATTTCTTTCTCCTATATTTTACTCTAACACCAATTTCTATGTGGGATGATTTTATTGGTTAGGTTTATAAAATTGGTTATTATTATATCTAGAGGCTATTATCCATCTCTTAATTCCTCTTTTGGTAGTTTCTATTGAAGGCGGCAACTTCCATCGATTAAGCTATGTGTTTCCATTTCATTTCCATTTGTTAAAGAATTCCTTGATTTCTTAACATTTTAAAAGTTTTCTTGAACTAGAATAGTGATACATATGATACCTAGTTGTGTATTATTAATTTTTTTACATGTCGCGTAGGTTTTTCCTTTGAAAAAATTGGGTAAAATTCTCAGTTCAATAAGACTTTGACTTTAAATAGTGATTTATGCTTCTAGATGTTTGATAAAATTCCATTATTGTTTTTTCATGAGAAAAGAAACTGGTTCGTAGTGTTTAGAACAAATTGGGTTTTATAAAGTGAAGTATTCTTTGATTAAAAAGGGGTTTCCTTATTTTAAGTGGTTTCCCAAGTTTTAAAAAGAAAATTCCTTGTTTGTGAACAGTTTTCCATTGAGTGTAAAAGGGTGTGTTTCTTTAGAAAAGGGATTTCCCAATTTTAAGAATCTCTTGTGATTCATTTTTAGTTATATTTTTGGATTAATCCTTCTATTAATTTAGTATGTTTATTTTTTTTGTGATATTTATGTTTCCAAAATACACATTGTGTTTAAAGGAGATTTTAAAAGATAATTTCCAATGTTGGATTTTAATTGAGCTTTGGGTGTGTATGAGTTTTCCTTGGGTTTAATTCAGTTCCCAAATTGTTTTTAAAAATTGATTTCCAAATCATTTGATAGTTATGTATAAATATAAGGACCGATTGGCATTTTATGTGGCTCTCTATGCTTAGATATTGTTTAAACCCAAGATGAACCCGTTATTGCATATTGCTTATACTTATGATCTTGTTTCTGATTATATGAATTATTCATGTTTTTAATTTTGGTTTGGGGATCAATATCTATGGGGGTTTTTTTAGATGTTGGATTCTTATTTTATTTTTATCTCCTTATTCCTTAGGGGGTATGCAGGTCACATGATGACATTATCTTGATAATAAAAACCTTCTTTTAGCCATGACATGAGGATCCTAGGTTATTAAGTTGGATGTTTAGGGATGTTACCATACCAGTTGAGTGTGACACCCTATCCAGTGACCCCTAGTTTCATGTGACACTTGGCTATGGGATATGTTATCAATGAGGCTATGTGAGAGAAATTTGGGTGATGAGTTGTGTGACCGTTAACCTACTAGTAATTAGTCAAACCTTTTCACATAAAGAAACTTATTGCACTGGTACCTAGGTTGTTTCTACTAGGTTTTTACTTATTTTATGATTATTTGTGGTTATTAGCATATTATTTTATACTCTTATTTGTGTTCTTACTTCGGTGCTTTGTGAGTGAGCATCATTGGGGCAAGACATGCTTTGTTTGGTTATTATCATTTTTTATGACTTCGTATGAATTTTCATTATATCATGTTTTCCATTTTATATACCCATTTTGGTGGAGTGTGTTAAAGTTTTAGAAAGGGAATAGAGAAATTTGTTTTAAATGCAATACTTAAAACGTTTTTCCATTGAAATTGTAATTTATACAATGTGTGAGTGGTTTTTAAATGAGGATACATTATTTTAAAGAAAAAATATAACTTGTTCTTTTTAAATTCAATTAGTTTAATTTTAAAAAGTTAATTGGTTGGTTTTTGAAGTATATTTACCTTGGAAATTCCTATTTGAGGCATGTTTTTCAAATTTGGTTCTTTGAGAAAGTATATGTAGTATAAATTGTTTATTTTTTTTGGAAAGAAAATGAAAAATTATTTTAATATGAATTACCTTCAAACTATAATTCTTGGTTTCTTTATAAATAGAGTGTGAATGGACTCATGGTGGTATCTTACTGGACTTTGGATCATACCCTTCATAATTATGTTTTTGGGTATGCAGTCTTCATGTTTTATACAGGTTTTCAGGTTATGGATTGGAGGTTGGATTTTTATCACTCTCTATTGAGAAGTGGATTTTGTTTAGTTTATGGTGGTGTCTTGAGAGTCATGCAGAGATGTTGGGGTTTGTTTCCCATTTTAGTTTAGCTAGTTTCGAGTCTTGTGTTGAATCGACCTCCTAATACACTTGTTTCTTATTAGTGTAGTTTTTATTTCCTCATTTTTCAAATTGTAAAATATTTTCATAAAAATTGTTTCTTGTATAGAAAGAAATATTTTTTGAAATATTTTGTTTATTTGAGATTTATTAACTGTTTCATTATTTTTTTTTCATTTCTTATAATTCATTTTGGTATGGATGTCAAATGTAAGGAGTCCTCATGATAGTTTCCTGGTGGGACCATTGTTGATCCTAGTTTTATGAGGGTGAAATCATTCCCATGAGTTCAATTGTGATATCCTGGTGACTGTTTCCAATATAGGGAAATCATGAATGTGCCTCGGTCCTTATGGAGGATTGAAATGGATGACATGTTAGGTTATATCAAGATGTTTTTTTATAAGTATAATCTCAATTAAAAGTAAAATTTGGGAGAACTTGGAGGGGATGATATGTAATTACTTCTCAATGACCTTGTGTTGAGGCTCCAGACCATTGAGGATTGTGAACTTGTTGTCCAAAACGATGAGCCACACCATGAATTCATCCATCGATTCACCACTATGGAAATAAATGCCTTCATATGCCTTATGGATCTTCTATAAATTAGACTTCCACAATCTATTAATATATATTCACATGATCTTGCTAGTATCCCATACTTGGAACTTACCTTGACAATGAGTCTAGAGATCATCTCTAGTGGGAAAATGCACGGGATAGCCTCTAGATCCATCCTGTCTTCCTGGAGTTCAGTACTACTTGTGTAAACAATTTCCCAAAGTCTAAATAGTTGCATAATAACCTTTACCATAATGTAACAACTGATATAGTTCATCTTCATGAGGATTGGATACTCCATCAATCCCTTGACCTCCTTCACCACCCAATGTACCATCAAAGGGCCGTCTCCACCATCAATGAGGGCCATGATATGTGATGATGATTTTTGGGAGCATTGAGGTGATGAGGGATTAGAACATGGAATCTTGGATCAATATTTACTACCTTTGATACCAAAAATTGGTAATTATTATCTAGTTAACACCCATGAATTCCTAGAAGGACAAAGGATTGAGCTAGAACACAAAAAAGGTTTTGTGCAGTAAAAACCGAGCTTCTTTTCTATAGAGTTTTATTGATTTATATACAAAAAAACTAAACATAATTATAAGGTAATTAAAATATAAGACCCATGTGGTTTAGTCAAATCACATTAAATGAATTAAAGGGGAATTAATAGGGAACACGATGTTAAACCACATTAGTGATATAATGATAATAAATTAGGGAAATGATGCGGAGGGGTGAGGGAAATGGTTAAATTAATCACCATATTTAAATTAGTTAACACTATCCTATTTATTGTGTCTGATATATAAGAAATCCTCCTGGTTAACCATGTTACCCTATAAATCAAATTTAAAGAGTTAATGGGTGGAAAATTTCTCTAGATTCCTATAATATTGATTGAGAAATTTTAGTAATGGTATTGTTAATGAAAATGAGATACGAGTAAGAATATTTTATACCAATTATTTAGAATATTCTTGACCATCATTATCCCAACTAATCACCAAGATCCCTAAGATCTTCGATACTAAGGATGAATGGGAAGTTATATGGTGCATGAAGTGAATGGTGGAATCCAAATCACTAATATAATCATCCTTCTTATGAGGTCTATCTTTATAGGAAATACTGGTCAAAAACACTTTTTTCCCAATGTCAGTCAACAAAACATCTTCTATCTAAATCTTCTCCTAGATTTTCTCATTAGATGAGTTACCCTTATAAGCATTTCATTAATTCTAAGCTCATGGTAATTGGTTATTAGGGTGAATTGGAGGAATCATGGATGACCCACTAATGGATGAAAGGTTATATAGATGTTTCAACCACTTACTCAGTAATGGAGAAGTTGAAGGTTCTGACTAGGTGACCCACTTATTGGGCCTTTCTGATTGGGTGACCCTCTTAGCAGGCCTTTCTAATTGAGCGACCCTCTTGAAAGGCCTTTCCATATGAGAAACCCTTTTTTAGGCCATGTCGATCTAGTCAGATGTTGTGTCTCTTCATCGTCTTTAGAGGATGGAAGACCCTTTTAACTATGTCACCAAATCCACTAGTTACCCATAGGGATTTGAACATATCTAAGTCCCAGGACACTCAGTGACGATTCGAATCATAATATCAATTTTTTGGAAAGTCACCAATATAACAGTATCCCTCCTATTCAACATTAATGAAAAATATTGTATTACCATAAGGTGTTTCTCAACACCAACACTTAAAGGAGGGTTAGACATTACTTTTATACACAACTAAATTACCTCTTGAATTGACAAGGAATGTATCCATCACATACAATTTTCCCATTCACTCTTGTTTCTAGAAATACTTCCCAAATAGATATTAGATAATCATGGGATATAATAATACCAAAATCATTATTAGTGATAATTATAGTTGGAGGTTCATATGGTGTGTATATAAATTGGTTTTATTAATTCAAGCATAGATTAATATCCCATCACTTTAATGAGAAAGGCCTAACTCCACTGATACAATAGATATAGGGAATAAAGTGGGAACTATGAATTTTGGAAACATTGATGAAATAATAGTATCCCATATAGGTTACTATATATCCCCATAAAACTTGAAAAGGACTAAAAATCTTGAAAGGGGAATTCCCTTTTTAGAGTTTCCCCAATTATTGATATAACATGGAAATAGATGGAACAACTGAATTGATCCTCAGAACTTAGGTTATTTATGTAACCATTATTAAAGTTGTGAATATTACTCTTTCCTATAATATAAGTAGATATCCACTAATATACATTAATAATAATCCTTCTAGGCGAACTAACTAATTTCCTACAAAAAAACATTTTATTTCCATGTATAGAACTTTCCTGCCTTTAGGGAAGGCTAATAAGAACTAACATGAACTTGATTATGATTATCCATACATATATAAAGTCTTTTAAGATTTGGAACCTCCCCCATTTTTTGATGAATTGGTCTACCCATGTTCTAAAGTAAATTCAAACTTTGGGTCATAGTTCTTCTCCCACTGTGATTCTTTCAAATTAAATTAGTTCCCTAGAAAGTGGAGGAGTTATATCTATATTATCCCATAATGAGACCGAGGGAATGAATTCATCACAAATTTTACCCTAGATTAGGGTACCAATAATTATATACACATTCTATTATCTTACACCCACCTATCCATAAATAAAGTGAAAGGTATCAATGTCCATGATCCATCGGTTGATGAAGTTTGAGATGAGATAATTTATCCCATGAGCTAAAGTCTGAGATATGTTGAAAATTTTTTATAATCCCATCACCTCAAAATATATCTTAAATTCATTGAAACAATAATATACTCATAATATCTAACCCCAATTCATCTTAATGGAACCCCCACATCTAAGGTCCCAACTTGAAGTCCACTCAAGCCTTTGGTTTCCCACAGATGTCATCACGATGGATCCATAATTAAGGATATTAGGATCTAATACCCATGAAATTCTATATAAATCCATGTGAGAATATCCTACCACATATCCTTAAGGGTAATTGACTTCATGGAAAATTTACCAAATTCTAAGATGTTTGCATGTGCCACTTCTCAGTGCTATTGATCTAATGAGATGGCTTGTTATCTGGTTGTGGTACGAGGATGAGAGCATTTATTAGAAACCTAAACCTATATAGAGGTAGTATAATTAACATAGGGTAATCTCAAAGTACTCACACCATGAGTTTTTAGAGTAATTGGTGATTTGAGAGGTTGTATTGGAACTGGCTAGCTTTAAAACTATCAATCATCTCAACACACCCTACAGTAGTGGCTTGAACACGTTAATGCTATTCCAAAGTCATCATCAGCATAAAAATAAGTAAATAATAAGTCTTTGTAATAATATGAAGGAAAGTATGGATTATTATGGGCTAAATACCTGACATTTCATGGTAACTGAAGGAGATATTCCCTAAAGTCATATTTATATACAATATATTTATGGGATGTATTTTGACATGCATGAAAATTATGACTTGCATGAATTGGATATATTATGTTGTGTGTGATGGAAACCTAAAATATTTAAACCATGTAATATATCATTAAATAAAACCATTTCATATTTACATGAAATATACAAGGATTAAATACATACAATGCATGAACCATCCATGACATTTATACATGAATTTTGATGCATGAGTTAATGCGAACAACACCTTTGGAGAATCATCAGGTGTTATATAAATCACTGTAATGTGATACTAGTGTGTTATGTGTGTATAATCATCAAATGACTCCTAGGAACCTGAATATCTCTTTCATATTCATCCTTTTCACCATGAGACACTAGCACGTCATGAAGGTTGGTGGACCCCATTCATACATCGAGTGATTGAGATTAGCTTGTGGAAACACTAAAGAGGTGGGAATATTTTGTTTTAAACTTTTGGATATCTCTAAAACACATACTAAGGAGATAAATATTATTTTAGAGGATCTTTGGTGTAAGGTACACCATTTTTACAGTGGTTCTTCATTTCAACTTTATCACATATTTCATTTATCTTTCATGGGAGATCCTCATATTTGGTTTCTAATTTCTTATGTTGTGTCTAATAAATATTATTAGATTTGTAAAAAACATAAAATTAGTATCATTGGGAACTCATGATTTAGATTTATTAAATCTAGAGTTTAAATGAAGATGAATTTCAAAACAGAGAAACACTTTTCAGGTTTTATGAAAATTTGGAAAATCAGTTTTACCCTTATATAGCTGAGTTAAATAAAGGTAACCAAGGCCTTACCCTTACATAGAGAGGCCTATGTAAGGGTCATATCATCTTACCCTTACATAGATAATTATATGTAAGGGTAACCTGATCTTTACTTACACACAAATGGCCATGTAAAGGTAACCAGGCTGTTTACCCTTACGTAGTGAAGTTTTCATAAAGACCAAACACTTATGCAGACCTTATGTGTAAGGGTAACCACCTTTTTACCTTTAAAAAATGGTTTTAATAAAGGTATCACACTTATTCAGTGTTTTGAGGAGGCCGAGTAAAGGTAAAATGAGTCCTACCCTCATGTGAAGCATTCACATATAGGTAATATCTTTAATAGCCTTACATTGAATGAGATGCATAAAGGTAATATTCATATTACCTTTAAAAAACATGTAATATTTAAGTTGTGTAAATGTAATTAATGGATTACCTTTACACAAGGGATTCATCATGGCCTAGATAAGGTTAGAGGGAGTATACCCTTATGTATAATATAGATTCCATGTAAGGGTAAATAGAAAATATTTTAAAAATTGTTTTTAATTTCTAAAATGGTTTTGAAGGTTTATAAAGTTTTTATAAATAATTATAAAATTTATATTGGGATATTTAAATTTATAAAATTTTTATAAATAAATTAATTATATATTTTTTATAATTAATTGGGTAAATGTTTATAAAAAAACTATTTTTCCCAAATATTAAATGTTAATATTTTAAATACCTTTTAATCAAATTATATGGCCTAAATTGTGATCTATAAATAAAAGTGTTTATTTAGAGTTACACATCAATATGGTTTGAACATATTTATTAGGTGGAGGGAATAGGATTCCAAAACTAAAGTACTAGAAGCATGCATACATAAAAGGGAATAACATTAGATAAGTTGGTGAGATTAAAATCTTCTTCAAATACTAAGTGTGATATTCATTCCAAAGCAACACATTTCAAGACCTAAATCATACAACCAAGTAGGTTCTATCATAGTAGGGTACCCCTGTATTATATTGTGTAAGATATGAAAGTAATGGATGACACTGGACCATCATTGGGTAGGTTTTTCCATAGTAGGGTTCCCATGGGTTTCCTTTTGTTAATATGTTTTTGAAATTTTCTTTGGGTTACACTTAGCTAGGAAACCCTTGGAAAGTATACCATAGGAATAAAGTTGATATTATTGATATGATGGATTGGAAAAGGATTTTCATTCTTAGTTATCCAAGAATCATATATGATACTATTGGGATGATTTCCTACCTAAATAATCAAGTGATGAGAGGAACACCATAGAGAAATAATTATTTTTGTGAAATATGGATCTTGACCCACTAATAGATATTATGGATTTTATAAAGGGGTCATAATATTAGTGGGATCCTATTTAATAAAAGTACTTATTCAATGGTTTAATAAAACATGACACTCCGATGATAAAATCTTTTGTAGTAGATAACATTATCATTATCACCTTGAAGATAAACTTAATGTAAGATACTTCTTAAACTGCTAAGTTAAGAAAAGTTATTAAGCACGATTGGTGATTTATGAAATGTTATTAAAGAAAATTATATGTGTTGGAATAGTAATAATTCAATATAATTGGATTATCCACGATATACATGATGAATTTTGTGAAACTCCAAGGAATTTCCATGTCAGGTATGGATGTTATAGAAATTAATTCTTTAATTTTTAAAGGTATGTGATTATGGATGTATATTTTTCAAAGTTTTGTAAATATACATGAGTTTAAAATCAAAGAAATAATTGATTGAGCTTGTATTTTATATTCATGAGATATAGTGAATAGTTAATATATCAGGTATGTGTATCTTAATCTCATTTCTCTTATGTGATAAGAGAAGTTTTTTAGTTAAAAAGAGTTTTTATGAAAAAAATTATATGATTAATTGTACACACATGGTTTATTCAGTGAGTATTCAGTTATGAAAAATCCTACAAACAAGAGTAAATATGGAAGGCCTGATCCATGTTTTATCAAAGTTTTTCAGCCAAGAAAAATCACAATTTGGGCTAATAACGTTGTGACTATAAAAAGTTTCGAATCCAACATACCATTTTTATTAGGTTACTAGATTAAAAAATCATCATTATTGGAAAAATACTTATTTTTACTATAATATTAATCTTATCTGGTAATTCCAGTCTCAGATATTTTAATAAAACTTTTATAGAATCATTAGTATCAATAGATAAATGTAGGGGATCCAACATTGAGATAAGGTGATAGACACTTTAGTTATCGAAAAAAAATTAAGAGAATAATCCATGTTAACCATCCATATGGAGTGAGACATAATGTTTGAGAAAGAATATTTGATATCAGGTCAAATAAAAGAGTTCATATAAATCACACTTCCTTTCTTCAGTTTGTTAAGAAAACTTCTTATAAGGAAGATAAGAGACATAGCATTATTATTTAGTATATTTCAAGTGAACTTATCCTGTAAAGAATCATTAAATAACTTGAGTTTCTTAATTCCAAGACCACCATTATCAAGAGGATTTTAGTAATTAATCCAAGGGATAGTAATTTACTTTCTTTCAAGAATTATAACACTCTAAATGAAAATTTTAATATAGAAATTTAGCTTTTTAAGAATGCCAATAAGATATTTTTAAACTATCAAAGAATATACCATTTTAGAAACAATGGTGGATTTGAAAAGGAAAATTCTTTAAGCCATAGATAAAGCTTTCCCTTTCCAAGATGAAAGTTGATTTTTTATTTGATCAACTATTTTATTAAATTAACTACTTTTATTCCTACCCCAAAAAATAAGGACACCAAGGTAGGTGAATGGAAAATACCCCTCTTTAATACCCAAATCATTAGTGATACTAATTTTCCTAGAAATTAGAAACCCTTTTCCAAATAATATATAGGATTTGATCCAGTTTATAGCTTGGCTCAAAATAGTTTCATAATGTGAGAGATCTACCTTAATATTTTGTATATTTCTTTTCCCCCCTTGTAAAAAAAAATAATTTCATCTAAAAAAAGGGTGTGAGAAGGAAAAACCAAATTTCTTGAGGCAAGGATGGGATTAAGTTTACCTTTATTTACCAAATGAGTAACAATCATGCTTAAATAATCCTTAGAAATAAAAAATAGGATAGTAGAAATGGGCTCACCTTTTCTAACACCTTTTTTGAAATTAAAATAAACCTATGGAGAGCCATTAACAAGAAAAAAACATGAACAGATCTAAAAAGAGTTTTAATTCTATTAACAAAAAGATCATTGAAGCCAAAAAATTGAAGAACCTTATATATGAAACTCTAATCCATAGTATCAAAGGATTTTCTAATTTCAAGTTTAATATAAATACTACCTCCTTTGTTATATTTCTTTAGGATATTGGGGCATTCAGAGGACATACATATATAATCTTGAATGGTTATACCCTTAAAAAACCCAAACTAATTCCAAGAAACAATTCTATTAGTAATAATAACAATTCTATTATCAAGGATATTATAGATGATTTTTTATAGCGTGTTAATAATGGATATAGGTCTGAAAAGGTGAATATTAGAGGCATTTTCCACTTCTAGAATCAAGGTGAGGAATTGAGCATTAATACCATGGGTAAGAGTTCCATTGGAAAAGAATGACTTAACTAATTTACATATATCCGATCAAATTATATCCCAATAGTACTGAAAAAAGAAATTAGTAAAACCATCAGGCCTAGGTGAACTATTTGTATTTAGGATAAAAATTTCATCTTTGATATCATAATCCAAGGGAATATATGTTAGGAGAGTGTTTTCATCATTGATAACAATGAATGGAATTATGTCAGGTATTAAGTCATTATTAATCTCTAGTCCATTGAAAACATTGCTAAAATAGTAGACAATACGATAATCATATCTTACCTCATTATCAAAATATTTTCCCCATCCATTAGAAAGGTAATAGGCCTACAAGATTTCTTGGATATATTTAGAGAGTTGTAGCACTTTGTGTTTCTATCTTTATCCTTAATTCATTTAGTTTTAAAGATTTATTTTTGAAGTTTGTCTTTTATAGAGAGAAGAGAGTTATTTTTTGTAGACAGATCTATTACTTTATGAATATTAGTAGAAAAGTCAATGTTATTAGAGGAAACCTATATCTAAATAATACTAGATTCCAATGAAGCAATATGATTTTCAATTTTATTGGATTATACTTTAAAACATCCCTTTAGTTTTTTGTTTTAAGAATTTTAGTTTCATGATACAATAGAAATAATCATTTCCATAATTTATAGAATTCCAAATCTCCAAAAATATCACCACATTCAGTAATAGAGGCCTATGAATTATTAAATCTAAAATTAAGGACTAGTATGGATCTTATAATAGTAAGACTATCCAAAATCGGATGATGGTTAGAGTTTAATCTTGTAAGGGTAATGCTGGAGATAATATCCCATTTATCAAGGTATTGATCATTAAAAAAGGCTCTGTCAAGATCATTAGCTACAAATATATTGTATCACTTTCTATACCAAGTATACTTGGCTCCAAATAGATTGATATAAATTAAATTACTATCCTTAATGCAGGATTTAAACTCTCTTGAAGGGATTAGGGAATGAGCTAGGCCCATTTTTCCACTCAAACCGAGGATAACATTAAAATCCCCAATAATGATCCAAGTATCATGAATTATGATACTTAAAAAGGACCAATTATACCATATAAATATCCTATTATGATACCTATTTTTAGCATAAACAAAGGAGAAGTACATGTGTGAATTTTGAGAGACCAGTTCACAAGTGAAAACTTGGCCAGCTATGTTATAAACAAAAACATTGTTCAAATAGGAATGTGAAAAAATCCAAAGAGATTAAAAAAATAATTATTAATGAAAGCACTAATAAAATCATATCAAATATGACCCAAACCAACAAATATAGGGGAATATTTAATCTTAGACTCATAAATAGAAAAAATATTTGGTTTATGTGTTAAAATAAATTGTTTTAAAGAAATGATAGGGTCAGGATTTTCCATACTCTGACAGTTCCAAAAGAGGATATTCATTTGAACCTCTATTTGGGGTTAGAAACCCCTTTATTTTTACCTTCAAATTCCTTCCCAATTGAACATTTTTTGATTGGTTTAGTAATTTTATCACTATGAGACAAAGAGTCTTCATCTTTATTGAGAACAGAAGAAGCAAGAAAATCATTTATATTAGAGTGTCCTGCCTTTGGAGCAGTATGAGTCTTGTGCTCATCACAATGGTTATTTTTAAAAGACAAGGTCTTGGGACTGGTGTTCAAGTAATAGGTGGGATATTGCATTGTGTTATCCTCTTTAGATTGAGAGATTTTGAGGGCACCAGGGATGAAAGTGCAATCAGCCCGTAAATTTTCCTCAGTTCCATGTTGACCTCCTTAAGCTGATTAGTGGTGGTGAAAATATCAAACATGTCATCTTGATTTTTTGAGGAGTGTACCTATTTAACAGGTCCTTCATCAGTGTAATTTGTATCAAAATGTAATTGTCCAGGTGAATCATGTATGAATTCAGCTGAATCCTCTTTTATTTTTTCTTTATATTATATGCTATCCACAATACCAACATCATGTGACTCTTCTATAGAATTTTGCTGCTATTGGGTCCCTGAATTACTATGCAGATCACTACCCAAATCTGAAGTAGGAATTAAGATATATTACATTGAATTTATATCATCGTTAATACTTAAGTCTTAAATAGTGTTCTCCTACTTGGCATGATTTACAATATCCCATTCATCCTTAGAAATTTCACCAGCTATAATCTCATCTTCATATTCCTTATCTTCCCCCTCAACTAAATCATCCAATTATTTTCTAGTAAAATATTTTGAGTTAGCAATGACATCTGTCCTTTTCACCCATCTACCACTATCATTCTTTTTAGAGGATTCACCTTTCTCAGTGACATGCCCCTTACCCTTTTTATGTCTTTTAATATCCTTCCATTTATTTTTAGGGGGGTATCAGCTATTTTTGAATCACCTTACAATTAGAGATGGAATGTACAATTATTTTTCATACCTCACATAAATTAGTCTTAAACTCATATTCCACCTTGATATCTTCTCCATAATTATTAACAGTGGAGATACTTACTTTTGGTAATTTTGAATCTAGATTGGCTTTAACCATAACTCTATCATAAAGACCAAGATCCCTTTTCAATGTACGTTGCTCAATCTTAAAAGTAATGCCAATATAAGAAGCAATTTAATTTAGAATACTCAGCTACTAAAAAACCCATATTAATCCATGAAAACTTACCCATATTTGTGCCATATAATTCCTTTAGGCTAAGGGGTTAAAATAAATATCCCATTCAGATAAATTTAAAAATCCTGCTTGTAGTTGAAAATTTCCAGTCTTCTAGATAGAATTCAGATCATCCTGGGTGCTAAGCATAATATGACACTAACCTTTTCTAATTGGAAAAAGCTTACAATTTTTTTACCCCAATAGTGGGAGATTTAGGACTTCAGATCTACAATAGTGCGTGGATTGTCCCCTTTAAGATACAAAATACACCATAGAATAGAAAACGTACACATATTGAGTCTTTTTTATAGGGTTTTAGGATCAATGGATTTGAAAAAACCTCCATCCTATACTTTTTTAAAAGGAGAACGATTTTAGGTAGTCACTTTATGAAGATATTCTTCTTTAATCACTTCTAAGAAGGAGATTCCTTTGGATTTTGAAGAAAAATCATGATTCAAAGCATCATCAGACATGTCCTTATTCCTTGAATCTTTAGGAACCAACCTCTGAAAATAGAATTCCCATTCTGGGTTAAAGGAATCCATGCTGTTTTGGTAGATATAGTGAATCGATAAGAAACCATCACCAATTTTCAGAGAATCAAGGTATAAATCTTGGAAGAAGGATGTTTGTAGAGTCGCTCACAGAGCCACTCCCATCCCCCAATAGGTGTTACAAAAATGGTTTGCATATCTTAACAAGATATTATAAAAATATTATAGTGTTTAAGAGGCTAGTGGGAGTATGTTTGGACTTAGAGAAGTTAAAAATTAATATATAAATATAATACTAATCTTAAGTTAAATTGTTTTTCACTTAATATCCTAAAAAGTTTAGAATGTGTTATGGTAAAGAAAAATGTAAAGTGTTACATTTAATTACCATTTGGAAAGTGGATATCAATATTTACTAAAGGATTATACCAGTAAAAAATTAGAATAGATTTTAAATCAATATCCTAAAAGAGGTTAGGATATGTAATGATAAATAAAAATGTAAAGAGTTATATTTAGTTATCCTAAAAAATGAAAGATACTATTTATTGAAGGATTGTACCATTCAAAATGAAAAAGTGAATTACACTTGATATCTTAAAAGTGTTTAGGATATGGTGATAAATATAAATGTAAAGATTTAAATTAGTTACCAGAAAAAAGTGTTATCAATTTATCTTAAAATAGGATGTATTAATAAAGAGATATGTAAGAGTTATATTTACTTTCCATATTAAAGTGGTTGTATATTTATCCTAAAATAGTTTACAAGGACTGGTAAACAATATTTTATATAATTTTATAGAATAGGGTTCCAAATATTATGATTATGAACTTAGAAATAGATCTAAATAGACAACTGAAGTTGACATCATAATATTTGGTGTTGTGAAGTTAAGAAGTTTGAATATGTTCAACCCGTTAAAAAATTTGGAATATGATTCCTAAATCTCACCATTATTCAAAATGGATTTTTATTATAGATGTTTCTCACTAAAGAGTTAGTGAGAGTGTTTTATTATATGGTTACATAGATATGTGATAGGGATTATATATGATATACTTTGTTAAAAAAATCTAGAAAGTGTCGTAAACATAAGGCTGATATGACCGTTTATCATATATGATACATTAAACTGGTCCTTATGTTGGGTTTGTTAAATATTCTTAAAGGGTTTAATAATATTAAAATGTATCATATTAAAGTCAACCTATATTTTATCATTATTTCATATTGTATACATAAATTTATATATAGATATACATTTTTATGATGTACAATGATAATTGAACTCTCAAAGTATGACTTTGAGTTTATCCCTAACCGATGTTCATCGTGATGTATTATAGTTTATGAATAAAATTTAAGGTTAGAGTGAGTAGTATTATTTTATATAGATACAAAATATTCTCATGAGGCACAAGAAAAAGATTCAAATTCTTTTTTTTACAGTGGATGACCTAATAAGTATACCACATGGAGCGTCATACAGATGTATTTGATATACTAGGTGTTCGTGGATTGTATTTGAGGCACCACTACCTAAGGTTGTTGAGATACCTATCATGTTAACATTCATACTCTAATACCCTACTTATGAAATTCTACATATTTAATTATATAATATTGGGGTGGTTGGGTATGTTGTTGATCATGTCATTGGCTGAAGCTTAATCAAGATGAGATTTTCTCGCTTGTATGATGAGTATGACATCAGAGACTTTGATTGAGATAGACCATGATAATGTGAGACCATGCCTAGATATTTTATATTTTTTTGGATAAGGGACATGTGATGTGATTATACATATGGATGAATGACATGTCATGTATTCATTGATCAGATCAATATATACTTTGAGAATCGAGAACAGATGAGTTGGCTATATGGGATTGACATGCTCCATGTCCCATGGTTACTTGATGTCACGAGAAAAGGAAAAATATGAGAATTCATGTTTATATATGATGTATATTGGTGGACATAGGTATAGAGATACATGTTTTGGATGTATATGACTCCATACCCCTTTATAGCTTAAGTAGCATTGACAATTTGCATGAGGTCACTCTATAATTACATATATGGATCTAGAGATTTTCATTTTTTATAAATGATATAAATGTAAGGACCCGATCATTTATGAATAAAATTCCATTTCTTTTAACGTAATATGGATATAGAAAACACATGCACTCTTTTTTTTTATTGGGTTTAAATGACTATTAAGTATCTTTACCGTTGATAATATAACTATTGAATAGTGATCACACAACTAATATAAATATAAGGTTTTAACAAATACTTTCAATATAGAAAAAGGATTGATGACCTCATCCAATAGATTCAGGATGTACGAAACTCATTTTTCAGAGCTCAAAAAGGAGGTAGTGTCACTGGGATTCACTCCTGACCAAGCCCAAGCCAAGCTTCAACATGTTAAGCTTGAATGGAATCGCCTACGGGAGAAGTTCAAGTTAATAGAGATTACCACCCGGGCGATGTTATCCGAGCCCACCCAAGAGTTTTTCACCATAACATAACTTACCCTTAGGTCTTATATGGGTGTTATAAGGGGTTATGTAAAAGGTATTAGTTACTTATTGTGTAATCAATTTTTATAAATAAAAGTCTTATTCTATCAATTCCTTTATGAGAATAGTCTTTCTTAAAAAAATGATGAATTTGATAAATTGATTTTTTGGGTTAAAATGGTAATTTTGAGAAATATATACATTATTTTATTAAAATAAGGTTTTTATATTATAAAAAAATTCTTATAAATGATTATTATATCAGTTACTTATCTGTAAATGATTTGGGAATCAGTTTGATAAGAGTTATATTTTTATACGATAAAACAGAAAGGGTATTTTTTAAAGAATTTATTTTAATAAATTAATGAATTTTTTAAATAATTAATATTTTAATAAAATATTATTATCAAATTACTTTTATTAATAATAAATGAGTATATAATTTTTATGAAGTCAAATGTAATTTTTATTAAGGTTTAAAAACTATTTTTATCAAAACCCGCCAATTTTCAATAAATGTAGGTTCCCATTTTAAAAGTGAAAATTCACATATATATAAAATTATTTGGATAAAATGAATATTATTTTCAGAATCAGGATGTCAAAATTATCCAATGGTAAATTTTTCATAATTTTCTGAGACATTAGATTTTTTGGGTAAAAATTAAATAATATATAAATATATAATGTGTTTTATGACACCATAATGACCAAATAGTGATGTAATAAATACCATAAAATGGATATTATACCAAATATATATTTTAAATTTAAAATAATTTTATTTTAGATTTATTTTACTTATTTTATAATTCCATAGTGAATCCTCCAAAATATATAATATATTTTATGATTTTTAATTCATTTCCTTGAGAGCATGACTCACCTCCACATAATAAAGGGAAATATTTTAATATATTCATCCCTTTTCCTAATAAAATAATGTTTTTCATTCCCCTTGGCTATAAACCATGGGCAAAAACCATGGGCTGGCTTGTGGTTTTGAATATTTTAGTGTGTAGTTTCCAAAACCTAAATAATAAATAATTCCCCCTTCTTTCTTAGACAAACCCACCCAAGAATCCATTAGTATTCACTAAAACTCCTTGAATCTAGTAATAACTATTCTTTACACTCCCTATATTCCTCCCAAGGTTCCCTCAAGCTCCCAAGAAGCCTCTCCCAAGCCTTTGTGGGATCACACATCCAAGTAAGGGTTCCTTCCTTTCTCATTTTTGAGCAAGTTTCTTTATATTTTTATACCATTTTTTTCAATTAAAAATGATGGGGTATGTTTTCTAACCTCCCCCATACCACCCTTATTATTTTTTAATGGTGTTATACCTTTTTAAATATCATTAATCCCTCCCATGTACACCCATTACCATGCCAAAATTCCATAAAGGATTTTTCTCTCCTCATTTCCATTCAAGCATTTATTTTATATTATACATCTCAAATTCCATTTCATATGTTGGGATATTATGATACATGATCCCCTTACTTCACATTTTATGTCTAAATTATGAGATACCCATTTATCTCTCATTATCCCATTTTATGAATCCCCACATGATGCTGTTATGCTGCCGAAATTGCACCACAATTTTCCATGCCAAAATCATCATGTAGTGAATACCATGCCCATTTCTCTATCAAGGGTATTCACCTTTATGCACATATAATAATTGATTATATAATTTCATGTATTTATTCCAAATTAATTTATAATGGAATAAATTATGATGTTGAATGAATCCATGTTATATGATCTATGTGGCACACTTAAGCATGAGATTAAAATATTCATGAAGGGTGTGCCCTAATAGCGCTCCAATGCATTGAGTAATATTTAGTATCATGATACTTAATGTTGGGATATTGGTTTACCTGATTCATTTTAGGACATTTTTCCTCCATGTTGGGATAAGGGTTACCTGATTCCATTATGTTTATGATGCAGTTTTTTAAGCTGTTGCCACATTTCCATGTTATGATGATCATGCCATATCATGACTTTATGTTCATGTTTATTTTATGTTCCATTAATATTTCTATTTCATAACATATATTTTATTATTCATGTTATGCCTTGTTTACTCCCTTACTAGGATTTATAGCCCACCCTTTTCTTATGTATGTCCTCAATTTATCCCATGCAATGCTAAGTACGAAGAAATATTGTGGTCATGTAAAAGAAGTTTTCAATAAAGTTGTTGTATTTTATGTCTTAAGTTGTCATTTAATGTTCCTAATCCCAAAATACACTAAACCTATTGATCTTATGGGTTGTATTAAGTGATATTTTATGTAATAAATCATGTATAAATATGAAATAAAGAGCATAGTTATTATAGTTGGTATCAAAGGATAGGTTTTGTTATTTTTGGGATTAGAATCAGAAAACTCAAGTGAAAGCCTTATGGATAAGACTAAGTATAAGAGAAACATCCCTAAATTTTAGTGAGTATAGAGTAAATATTTTATCAAGAAAATACATCCCTGTCTGTATACGAACAAGTAGAGGTGGCTATGGTACAGATGTATCAAGGGGTAAAACTCGAAAACACCGCTTTGAGCTAGAGTCGAATGGGAACTAGTGTATGAAAATGGGCCTTACTGCACTCTTGGTTTGATACTCCTGAGGGATATGATTAGGTAAATTCATAATCTTAGTATGAACCATTGTTAAAGGAGAAAAAAAATCCCATAATAATATACGTTAGGAAATAGATCATGGATAACTTAGAAATTTAAAAATTAAGGAAATAAATGTAATTTATAAGTTATCCCTTTTTTTCATTAGATTCACCTTTATGTGTTTAATAGTTTAAAATAATTACCCCTAATTTTTCTTTAATTATATCCAATGGCTGGTAATAGGAGGACTCGAGCTAACAACTGATGCGAAGATCAATGCTATGATTGTTCTAATGAGATGCCCAATTCAATGGGAGTAGGAATCAAAAAATTTGTCAAGATAATCTCTCACTTAACTCAAGTTTTGAATAGAAACATGGGTCAAGAGAAATTTCCACCCTGCCTAAGAAAGAAAAATTCTCAATCGATATATTCATGAGACAAAGGCCTTCTACTTTCAATGGATCACACGATCCCTCAATCGCCGAACAATGGATCAAATCCATTAATAAGATCTTCTCCATCCTTCAATGTTCCGAACAAGATAAGGTTCTTCTAGTTGTTTATCATATGGAGGGTGAAGCTGATCAATGGCAGACATTGATAAAAAATACTAAGACTAAAGAAGATATCGAGGTGATGGGATGAAAGGATTTTCGAAAAATGTTTTTTGATAAGTATTTTCCCTAAAACCTCTGTCTTAATATGGAAAGAGATTTCCTTACACTTAAGAAAAAGGATGATGAATCTATTAGGGATTACGAGGAAAACTTCACCAGACTTGAATGATATGCCTCTGGTTTTGTCATTACCCCCTAATGCAAGTTTGACCACTTCTTTGGTGGGCTAAAACCTAGCCTACGAAAAGCCCTGGTGATTTGCTACTTTGACAGCTATGAGGAGATTTTCCGATGTTCCCTCAAATTCAAGATGGAGATCAGAGAATATCATGGGTATCATGGGGATAAGAATCAGAAATTGGACTTTAATTCTAGTGGCCTGATGGATAAATCCAGTGGTGCTATGAAATTACAACACCCTGTTTGTCAAAAGTGTGGAAAGAAGAATCCTAGAAATTTCCTAAAGGGGATGAGGAAATGCTTTAGGTGTGGGAAGAAAGGGCACCAAACCAACGATTTCCGAAAAAGAAAAACCCACTACTACAATAGAGGAAAGTAATTCTCCATTATATCCTCAATGAATTGTTCATTGCTACAACTGCAAAGAACCAGAGTAATTTACGAACCAGTGACCTATGCCAAGGGTTTTCAGAGGCAACCAACAACCTCCAAGGAATCAAGGGTGAACTTTTTACATCACTATTTCTGAATCAAATATCAATAATGAAGTGGTGGCAAGTACGCTAGTTATTTATTCAAGAATAGAGAACGCACTTTTTGATTATGGTTCTACGCATTCTTTTATATCCCTAAAGTTTGGTAGAATAATCCAAATATCATCACAAATAATGGAAGTATATATGTTGGTGAAAATGAAAAATGTTTCAATTATTGAATCCCATGAATATAACTCCTCCCTTGTCAGAATTTGTGGATTGAACTTCCTAGAGAACATCATCATACTTACCTTGGTGGAATTTGATGCAATTATTTACATGGATTGGCTTTCCCTATATAGAGAAAATATAAATGTCGTGAGAGGGAAATCACTCTCTATATGGTGAATCAACCCTTGATTCTATACAAGTGCAAGGAGGAGTATGAATCTTCTTTAGAACCATCATCTCAAGAATGGATATTATTTCCCTATGAGCACACATACATTTCTCACATGATTAAGTCCAAGGAAGGAACCATCCTCAAAGACATGCCTATTGTGAGAGAATTCACTGATGTGTTTCCCAAGTAATTTCCTGGTATTCCTCCTAAAAGAGATGTTGAATTCTAAATTGATCTTATACCTGGGGAATTTCCAATATCCAAGACTCTGTATAGAATGGATGTTGTGGATCTTGAGGAGCTAAAGAAACAACTATAGGAGAATATGGATAAAGGGTTTATATTCCCAAATTCTTCACTATGGGGTGAACCAGTCTTGTTCATTAAGAAGTAGAATGGGTCAATGTGCCTTTGCATTTATTATCATGATCTCAACAAAATCACAATAACGAAAAAGTATCCTTTTCCACCAATTGATGACTTTTTTGATCAGCTATGTAGAAAACAATACTTATACAAGGTGGATCTACGGTCGGGATATTATCAAGTAAGGGTGAATAAGGAGGATATCCCAAGACTATTTTTTGTACAAGTTATGGGTACTATGAATTCATAGTAATGCCTTTTAGACTCACAAATGCTTCTAAAATATTTGCGGACTTGATGAATAGAGTCTTTAGAGATTACCTCAATAAATTTGTGGTAGTATTTATAGTCGATATTCTAATATACTCCCAAACCAAGGAGGAGCATGAGGAGTATCTAAGAACTATACTAGAGACCTTGAAAAAGGATAAGCTCCATACAAAGTACAAAAAGTGTGAGTTCTAGTTGAAGGAAGTATCATTATTGGGGAATATCATCACAATTAATGTGATATCTATGGATAATTCCAAAATAAAAGAAATTAAGGGATGAATGAGGCCAACATATATGATGAAAATCCATAGATTCTTGGGTTTAGCTTGATATTATCACTGATTTGTGAGAAATTTCTCATGACTGTCAAACCCTCTTACCAAGATAACTCGGAAGGGAGTCAAGTTTGATTGGAATGATGAATGTGAAGAAATATTCATGGAGTCGAAGAAAAGGCCTATCACTACCCTTGTGATCCCACTACCCACAAGTGGGGAGATTTTTGTAATCTTTAGTGATGATTCGAAGAAGGGCATAGGTTGTGTGTTGATGCAGAATGAAAAAGTCATCACCTATGCTTCAAGGTAGTCAAAAATTCCCGAGCAAAACTATCCGATGCATGATCTGGAGTTGGAAGCTGTGATCTTTGTGTTGAAAATATGGCGGAATTATCTCTTTGGGGAAAAGTGTAAAATATATATGGATTACAAAAGCCTCAAATATATATTTACACATAAAGAGATAAACATGCGCTAACAAAAATGGTTATAGATCATTAAGGATTACGAATTCTCAATCCATTACCACTATGGGAAAGCAAACAAGGTGACAAATTCTCTAAGCAGAAAGGACCCATAGATTCTGTCATTAAAAAGGATCCAATATTCTTAGATTTGATGAATATGGACATGGGAATCATAAATAAGGAAACATCATCAATCCTTTCACAAATGATTTCCCAACCCTATCTTTTGGAAAGGTTAAATGATCCTCAAAAAAATGATGTTGGAATTCATAAGAAAGTGGAAGCTATAAAAAAATGGAAATCCTCAGAGTTCAATTTTAATAAAGAAGGAATTGTGAGATTTGGGTCAAGACTATGTGTTCCATCAAATCCAGAGTTACAAAAAAGAACTTTTGTATGATGGACATAGTTTGAATTTCTCTATTCACCCAGAAAACACAAAGATGTATCGGGATCTCTGAGAGCATTATTGGTGGGATAACATGAATAAAGAGATCACTGAGTATAAATCAAAGTGCATGGTATGTCAGCAAGTGAAGGATGAGAGGAAAAAGTATAAGGGAATAATGCAACTATTAACCATACCAACATGGAAATGGGAAAACATCACCATGGAATTTGTCACCAGACTTTCGAAGACATCCAAAGGAAATAATGCTATCTGGGTTGTTTTGGATCATCTTACAAAGACAACACACTTCATTTCAATTCAAGAGGATTTATTATTGGATCAAATGGCACAAATATACATCAAAGAAGTGGTAAGGTTTCATTCTTTACCACTATCTATTGTATCTGATTGAGATCCATGATTCACCTATAAGTTTTGGAAGAGACTCCAACACGCTCTGAATACAGAGCTGAACTTCAATACGTCTTATCATCCTCAAACTGATGGACAATATGATCAGAATAACCAAACACTTGAGGAAATGTTGAGATCATGCTAAATGAACTTCAAAGGAGGATGGGATCAACACATTCATCTGGTTGAGTTCTCTTACAACAACAGTTTCCACTCAAGCATCCAAATGGATCCTTATGAATCCCTTTATGGGAAGAGGTGAAGAACACTAACATGTTGGGATGGAGTTATGGAATGAAAACTTCTAGGTCTGAAAATGGTTGAAGAAATGGTGGAGAAGGTTAAGACCATCCCACAACACATCAAAGTGGCTCAGAGTCAACAAAAGAGCTATGCTAGCAATCATCGATGAGACCTAGAGTTTGATGTTAGAGACATGGTATTCCACCACATATCTCTACAAAAGAGAGTTATGAGATCTGGGAAGAAGGGAAAGATTAGTCCAAGGTACATCGACCCTTTTGAGATCCTTGATCACATCGGAGTAATGACATATTGACTAGAACTCCCACCGAACCTATCTCAAGTACATGATGTATTCCATGTATCACTTTTGAAGAAGTACATACCTAAAACATCACATGTAATCAATCTATAGGTAGTACCATTGGATAATGACCTCTCCTATAAAGAGAATCCGGTGAAGATCTTATATCATAGAGAAAAAGTTCTACGAAATAAGACAATATCCCCTGTCAAAGTGTTGTGGAGAAACCAAAAGTTTAAAGAAGTGACGTGGGAACCAGAGAAAGTGATATGGTAGAGTTAACCTTGTCTGTTTTAGTTTGGGAAAATGAAATTTTGAGGGACAAATTTCTTAATGGGGGAAGATTGTAATGACCCATTCATTTATGAATAATTTTTTTTTCTTTTAACATCTTATGGATATAGAAAACACATGCACTCTTTTTTAATTATTATTGGGTTTAAATGACCATTAAGTATCTTTACCATTAATAATATAGCTGTTTAATAGTGATAACATAGCTAATATACATATAAGGTTTTAAAAAATCCTTTTGACACAGACAAAGGATATGATAGCCTCATCTAGTAGACATGGGCCGTATGAATATCATTTATCGAAGCTCATAAAGGAGGTAGCTTTACCGGGATTCTCTCTTGACCAAACCCAAGATAAGATTCAACACATTAATCTTGAATGGAATCACTTATAGAAGAAGTTCAAGTTAATAGAGATTTCCACCCGGGCGATGTTATCCGAGCTGCCCCAAGAGTCCATCACCATCACACACCTTAGCCTTAGGTATTATATGAGTTTTATAAGGGGTTATGTAATAAGGTATTAGTTAATTATTGTGTAATCACTTTTTATAAATAAAAGTATTATTACATCAATTCTTTTATGAGAATAGTATTTCTTAAAAAAATGATGAATTTGATAAATTTATTCTTCAGGTAAAATGGTACTTTTGAGAAATATATACATTATTATATTAAAATAATGTTTTTATATTATAAAAATAATTATTATAAATGATGATTATATCACTTCCTTATTTATAAATTATTAGGTAATTAGTTTGATAAGAGTTATATTTTTATACGATAAAATATAAAGTGTATTTCTTAAAGAATTTATTTTTAATTAATTAAAGAGTTTTTAAAATAATTAATATTTTAATAAAATATTATTATAAAATTACTTTTATTAATATTTTTTATGAATTCAAATGTAATTTTTATTAAGGTTTAAAAACTGTTTTTGTCAAAACCCGTCAATTTTCAATAAATGTTGGTTCTCATTTTAAAAGTGAAAATTTACATATTTAGAAAATTATTTAGATAAAATGAATATTATTTTTGGAATCAGGATGTTGAAATTATCCAACAGTGAATTTTTCATAATTTTCTGAGATAGTTGATTTTTTGGGTAAAAATTAAATAATATATAAATATATAGTGTGCTTTATGACATCATAATGGCCTAATAGTGATGTAATAAATACCATAAAATGGATATTCAATAAAATATATGTTTTAAATTTAAAATAATTTGATTTTATATTTATTTGACTTATTTTATAACGCCTTAGTGAATCCTCCAAAATGAATAATATATTTTATGATTATTTTAAATTCATTTCCTTGAGAGCGTGACTCACCTACACATAATAAAGGAAAATATTTTAATATATTAGGCCCTTTTCCTAATAAAATAAGTTTTTCCACTCCCCTTGTCCAAAAACCATGGGAAAAAACCATGGTTTGGTTTGTGGTTTTGAATATTTTAGTGTGTAGTGTCCAAAACCTAAATAATAAAGAATTCCCCCTCCTTTCCTATATAAAACCACACAAGCACCCATTACTCTTCACTAAAAATACTTTAATCTCATCCTAAATCTTCTATAAACTCCCTAGAGTCCTCCCTAGGTTACCAAGCTCCCTATAATCCTCTCTATAACCTTTGGGATCACACATTCAAGTAAGGGTTTCTTTCTTTCTCATTTTTATCCAAGTTTCTTTATATTGTTATAACCTTTTATTTTTCAATTAAAAATGTTGGGTTATGTTTTAAAACCTCCCCCATACTTCCCTTATTATGTTTTAATGGCGATATACCCATTTCACTCTCATTAATCCCTCACATGTACACTAGTTACCATGTTGAAATTCCATAAGGGATTTCTCTCTCCTCATTTCCATTCAAGCATTTATTTTATATTATGCATCTCAAATTCCATTTCATATAATAGGATATTATGCTCCATGATACCATTAATTCCCATTTTATGTCTAAATAATGAGGTACCCCATTATCTCTCATCAACACATTTTATGAATCTCCATGTGATGTCGTTATGCTGCCGAAATTACACTGCGATTTTCCATGCCAAAATCATTATGTATTGAATACTATGACCATTTCTCTACCAAGGGTATTCAAATTTATGCACATATACTTATTGATTATATAATTTCATTTATGGATTCCACATTCCTTTATTATATAATAAATGACTATGTTGACTGAATCTATGTTATATGATCTATGTGGTACACTTAAGAATGAGATTAAAATGTTCATAAAGGGTGTGCCCTGATAGCGCTCTAATGAATTGGGTAATGTTTAATATCATGATATGTCATGTTGGGAAAAAAGTTTACCTGATTCATTTTAGAACATATTTCCATCATGTTGGGACATGGTTTACCGGATTCCTTTATGTTTATGATGCAGTGTTTTAAGTTGTTGCCACATTTCCATGTTATGATGATCATGCTATATCATGACTTTATGTTCATGTTTCTCTTATTATCCATTGATATGTTTATTTCCTAACATGTATTTTATTCTTCATGTTATGCCTTTTTTACTCCCTTAACATGCTTTATAGCTCACCCTTTTCTTATGTATGTCCTCAGGTTATCCCATGCAATGCTAAGTACGAAGGAATGTTGTGGTCATGTAAAAGAAATTTTTAATAAAGATGTTGTATTTTATGCATTAAGTTGTCATGTAATGTTCCTAATCCCCAAAGACACTAGACATATCAATCTTATGGGTTGTATTAAGTTCATGTTTATGTAATAAATCATGTCTAAATATGAAATAAAGACCAGAGTTGTTATAATAAAGGCCCGTGGGGTAACACTTTATAGTTGACTGAATTGGGATTGAGTTTAACTCATAGAACTACTCTTAAAGCGTTTTATAGTTAATTTAAAATTATTTTGGATGGTTGTTCACAAGGTTTTCATATGATGTGATACAAGGTGAAGTTAATGATATATTTAAAAAAGTGTTTGGTAAGATATCCAAAAGGATTTTTGGATATGGTTTCACAAGTTATTGTATGTGATAAAATATAAGGTGAAATGGAATAAAGTCTATTAGGATTTAGTACATCTGGGTGATTGAAGAAGATATTCCCTAATGACATATTTAAATATGATATATTTATGGTATGTTTTTCTGTTTTAATAAAGTTATGATTTTTATGTATTGGGTATATTATTTCATGTGTGTGGGAAACCCAAACCATTTCATCCACATAAGACATCATTAAATTATATTAGTTCATATTTTCATGAAATTTATAGTGAGTAAATTCATATGATTCATGAACCGGAAATGGAATTTATACATGCATTTTTATGCATGAGTTAATGTAGAATTTTTTTGGAGCATCATCAGGTGTTATATAAACCATTTCAATGTGATGTCAGTGTGGTGTGTATGGATATTCATCCAGTGAATCTTAGGAACATGAAACTCTCTTTCATCTTCCTTATTTTCACTATAATACACTAGAATTTTGTGTAGGTTAGTGGATCCCACTCAAATATCGAGTGATTCAAATCGGCCTATGGATACACTATAGATGTGGAGAAATTTTGTTTTCACACTTTTTGATCTATATTAAACACATTCAAAGAAGATAAATATTGATGCATACTCTCTTTTATGTAAGGTATTTTAGTTTTATAGCGGTTCTTCATTTCATTTTTATCACGAATTTCATTTATCTTTCATGGGAGATCTTCATATTTGGTTTCTAATTTATTCTTCTATGTCTAATAAGTGTTATTAGATTCATATAAAACCTAAAAATAACTACATAAAAAAATAATAATGGATGTTTTTCTACTAGGTATGCATTATGGTATGGTCAGTATGTGGGAACCATGTACTAACTACATGGATGGGTATCTTGAACGAAAAAAACCACTTAGCCTATACGTCCGTACCATGGAGTATGTTAGATTTATAAAAGGAAGAGATTAGTGTGCAGTTGTCACTATGTGATAAGGAACACGTCGTCATTAGTACATAGGGAACACTATAAAGATAACACTATGTGATCATTAGGATACTAGGAGGAATTTTCAATCTATGGGAAGCTGAAGTAATAAAATGATGGGGGGGGGGTCACCCTATATATAGAAAAGTACATAAAGTTTCACATTCCATGATGAAATCCTATGATAACTAGACTAGACTCCGTGTGAAATGGACTCCTATGTAGTAGGGTTCTTAGAAGTTATGCGGTCGTTTCAATCAACCTTGAAATAGTCCCTCCATTTAATGATAGAACCATTCCAAGGGGGATAATTTTTAGTGCCTATGAGAAGACATCAACACTTTATAGGTATATATAAATGGTTTGAAAGGTCGCATATATAGGTTTTATATACTCTATATGCTGTAATAAGTGGGAACTTTAGTGGTCAGAGTAGATCCCATCGACCGATATCTAGAGAGATGGAATTCTTTTTACGCAGTGATGTAGTGGAAACCTTCACCTCTTAACATCTATAGCCTACCCATTATGAGGCCACATCACCCCACATAGTTCGATACATGTCCTGATCACCTTATGTATTTTTCTATTCATCCTAATCCCTTTATATAGGTTAATAAGTGGGATCATGAAAGATAAATTGACCATAAAAGTAGGTGTCCACACTATTCAACCCAACACATATACAACCACATGGGATCTCTCCTCTGAGTACGTAGCCACGCCATGTTGAGGTAGAGACCTCAACCATCAAAAGTGAACAACATGACTCATAGTACATGTATCTAACCATTCCACATCATCAATATATACAGGGAACTATGATAGTTCACCCCTCTATATGGTTTACCAACATGCTATGTCATGGAATTTTCCCCATATGATCACCTTCAAAGTATTTTCCAAGATGATTATAGTAGGTGAAAATATCTTAATTTTTAGAAATAAATACCTATATTGTTACCTAAAGAAGGGATACATGTAAAAAATCATGAATAATTAAATAGGAAAGAGTGGATACTGATAACTACTTCAGAAACCCATAGGAAATATCATAGTGTAAAAATTAGTCTCTAGATGAATTGATTGCACTCCAAGGAAACTAAACTAAGTCTACTATGCTAAGGCTTCTACACCAAGGATCATATGAAAAGTATTATATGATAATGATCCTATTATTGGTCTTTTACACTAACCCTTTGGTGCAAGGTTCATCCATAGTGAGTATTACACAAGCTTCCCATGCACACGTGCACCGCTATGAACATCTGCTAACCCACTATTCCATGATTACGATGCATACCTTTATCTGCCTAGTTACCATGTGGAATTAACATTCCCATTTAGTTACCATGATGATAGGATCCATTTAATTTCCCAGTGTTTGGTGAAACTATATCCCTTCATATTATTTATATATCACCCCCATTCCATTCAATAAAAATCCTTATCCTGAATCTTAGATGCATATAACCAGGTTATTACGCATGCCAGATTGCCTATGTTAAATAATATAACTCCATCATTTACCTTCACCTGACCTATATACCAGGACAAACACATTTGGGTATCTCTTTCATTATCCCCACACAATCCCTTATCATGAACTCCCACGAAATGTGATTGGGACCTCTTGTTTCTCACAATGAGTATAACTTACATGGGCTTATTGGTTTTGATTTATAATCATGGGATGTATCATAATAAGGGAATCAAATGTACTCACTACATAAAATTAAATTATATAGTATATAAATAATGAGGACATTAATTCCTATTTTTATAAAATATGTAAGACACCTCTCCAAGCCTCATGCCATAAATTAAATACTCCTTCTCCACTTATCTTATAGACAATAATATTTCTTACAGTGATGTAAAATTCTAGTTTATATGTGTATTATTATTCAAACTATGCTGCCACTAATTTTTATACCTAATAGTATACATAGGATACTTCTATAAGGCCCAAACCCAGTATCATATGGGATCATATGTCCCCAAATTCATATCACCAAATTCCCCTATATGTATTTTACATCACTATATATTTTGTGAAAGCTAATATCACATTCCAAATATCCATATTCTTCATAGGACCCATAAATTCCCCCACTACTCTATATTCCTAGTTCACATATATATCATTCTCAACAAAAAAAATTCCTGATGATACTATCCCTCCCACATTAGGATATATCCTCTTTGAAGATAAAACTAGAAAGGGTCACTCATGCGTGAGTCCCACACTAACCATTGATATATCCCCTTTTCCAAGCCAAAATGGTTATAGATGAATGAACTTAAAAGGTGCCAAAATTGTCCTTGTCACATGAACCTAAAAAGTACACTGTGTCTCATTAAGTGGAACCAAACTACATGGGTTATGATTTCAATCACATTGATACATAGGAATCCTCATTATAAGCATGATTCTGAGATAAAAAACATCCATATCCCTAGATAATTCTAAATTACAAAGTTCCCATGGGGATTAAAATCAAAATATCATCATAATTTCAAATAATAGAAAAGATAGAGATCCTATAATACATATAGATGTGTTCCCATTTATGAATGATAACAATTTATCACTTTATTGATGTTAACTAGGAGTATTATTAATATTATTGGGTAAGATTCAATGAACAAAAATTAAATATATAAGAGAGTTCTAGAGTATGTAATAATTCCCTCTAAAAAGGTTCAGATGAACCCAAACTACCATCCTATAGGTTTTTTGTGTGTTCAAAGAGTCACTGGTATGCCCCATATACCACCTTCCCTTGTAAAAAAGGATCATAAAATGATAATAGATTGTATAGGGTGAATATTCATTGAAGAATAATTGCTTATGATTGAAATTTAAATCACTTTTTTTTCATTGGGATAAAGTTTATGTGATACCTAGTGTTATTTTTTGTTTACATTAACTAATTTAAAAGATATTTTGGGTAAAAGGAAGATTTTATGAAAGGTTTTATTTCAAATTTTTTTGTCTGAGTCATTTGAAAAGAATTTCTTTTATTTTTATGAATAGTTTAATAAAGTGGTTGATTTAGTTATTAATTTTAAGATTTTTTTACAATTAATTCGGGTCTATATAAAAAATATTTTAAAGTGATTCCATTATATTTTGATATTATTTAAAATAATAATAAAATGGGAGGTGGTTTTATGTGGTTTTTTTAATTAAGTGGAGTGTTTTTCCAAGTTTGTTTTTATTCTCAAGCAGATATTTTTTTTGAGTACATGCCACAATAAAATGGGTTTTTAAAATTCATGGAAGGTTCTTTCGATTTTAAAGGAAATGGGAATTTTTTTAATGTGTGTTTAGTATGCTTTTTTAGTGGGTGATTGTTTTTTAAGGTGTTCCTTAGTTATAAAGTGACTATTTGGTTTGGGTTTTAATGAATAGACCGATCATCTCCATGTATTGCGTTATTTATGTATGACTCCCATAATTTTTAAGGAATATATAGAAGTATTGTTTCTTAGAATGATCCTCCTGATATTTTCTCACATATTTGGGAGTAGAGTCTTTGTTTTTTGACCTATTCCTAGAATCTAAAAAGTGTGGTGGACTCAAAACCTTCCCCACTCTTGATCATTAAATTGAATTTATATAATCATCCTCCAGTTTATTCTCATTATGATCTAGGATTATTTAGGATAATGGATTGATTAGGAAGGTGTAAGAAGATCTTAAATTTATGATATTTCGTTAGGATGAGAGATCAGTGAATGAGTATATTGATCACTTTTGATATCTGGTCATCTTTACTCATGAGTTGGTCATCCTTGATTCTAAAAATGTTCATTTTTATAAAGGTGGGTTTTTCCTAGATTTTGTATCATCTATTCTCAGGTTTTTCCTTACACATTTTAAGAAGGTGGTCAAGATAGTCATTCAGGCGATGAATGACCATTCTAGGAAACTTGTGATGGATGACACCTTGATTCCATCAAATTAGAATAAAGGTGTCCCATTTATTCTGAAGCACTATATGAAAAAACTATAATTGGAAGTGATGGTTGATAGGGGTTTATTTTCTCAGGATCCTAATGCTTCTCATAATAAAACTACACATCTTGTATTAATTTAATGTGAGACTCCAAGGAATTTTCAATCCCTATTTTTTGAAGTTCTAAGTATTTTCCTCCATTGTGGACCTTTGGGTTTTCTTTTAAAAGTTGTGTGAGGTAGGTTACCAATAGGATTATTGAGTATGAATTGGATGAGAGGATTAGTTATTTTGAGGTTTTTTGGATAAAAATTTATTTATAATTTTTGAGGTAAATATTATTGGGGGTTTCATGATGGATTTTGATCATATGGATGGATGCCTAGTTGTACTTCTTTAGTCACTTTTCTATTGGGTATTGGTTATATTATGGTTATGTTTGGGATTAATTGTCAAAATTTTATCCTTAAGTTTTATGTTAGGACCAATAAGGGCCTATATACCCTGAGAGGGGGGGGGGGTGAATCAGGGTATGGATATTTTTTTTTAAATTATTCATGCCCCACTGGATCTTGATATCTTTATTACAAGGGTCACTTTGTTTGCACTTGTGTGTTTATTATGATCACTTATTTTCTTATTTATCTAATGATGATGCTTTTAATGCAATGCAGGGAAACAAGCAGGCAGACACATAGATTTTTACTTGGTTCACCCTCACTAGGCTACGTCCAAGGTGCATACAACGACGATGTTCCGTTGTACCAAATCTACTAAGGCTCACTACCAATTTAAAATGTTCGTGCTAGATCACTTATATGCCCAGACTCACTACCTTTACAAGGTTTAGGGTTAGCTCACTGATTTCCCAAGGGTCACTCCCTATTTCTCTCTCTCTAGATCACTGCCGGTAGAGAGGATCACCTTCTTCCTCTTCCTTTGCTCACTGCTCTAGAAAGGATCTAATCATAGTTTTTAGACCTGTAGGTATCTTCATTATCACTAATGAATACATCATCTCTTGTATGTAGATGCTCTGTTGAAGTTCAACCTTCACCCGTAGATGAATCTCTCTTTGCACCGAAGGTATCAGGCAATCTTCCAGCTTTTACGCAGCCCTGAATTACTGCCATGAATCAACCTTACTTGGCTCCCTTCTCTAATACGACACGCAAGTATTCGCGCGAAAGTTAAAACTGGCACACAAGTCTCACTCAACCACTTGTGCGACTCAAGCTTCTACAACTCCAAACTTGCGCAACTCACTTCCTTTTACACCCAAAACAATATTGGTGTGCAACCATCAACTATCGCGCTTCTTCAAAACTGGCGCGCAAGTCCACCTCAACCACTTATGCGACACATCCTTTTTCAACTCAAAACTTGGGAGACCGACTTCCTTTCTCGCCCAAACCACCTTGGGTGCGCAACAAACAACTGTCGCGCTTCTTTTACTTGCGCGACCCACCACCACTTGCGCGACCACCACACCTACGCGACGGGAGATCTGATTTTTATAAGTGCTGAAATCTGCACCAAATGAGGAGGGGTAGACCTGTATTTATAAGAATTTGGACACCCTATGCGACAACACGCAAGTCTCCCCTCAGTGCGCAAGTTTCGGCGTGCAAGTCTCTGCCCCTTATGTCTGCCACGCTAGTCACTTGCGTGACCTAACCCAAAACATGCGCGACCCTTATCTCTTTGCCATGTTTTGATGTTCTGATCTTGAAAAACATTAGGCGCACAAGTTTCCTCTCCTTTAAGTACACGACACACAATTCCCTTTTCCAAAAACCACTTTTCTTCATTTGTCGATTTTCAGGCCCAAAAATTTGGCAAACACTGGAAAACAGCGCCACCTCGTATCTTCTCTTTTTGTACCGCCTCCAGATCATCCATTCCTTTGTCAACGTTCTTGAATCAAACATGGATCGTTAACCACATACCTTGAACTCGACATGCCACTATGAAATACCCTTTGTCAACAAATTTGTATGTCATGGTTTGCTTTTTCAACAATCACAACATAGATGTCCACTTTGTCAACAGACACAATCACCTCAAAAATGCTTCAATGATACCTTGAGGGATTTTTTCCCAACAATCTCCCCCTTTGGGTTTGTTGAAAACTCTTCCATAAAAAGTTACATCGTTAATTATTCATCCATCATTCACCTATTGCGATTCCAATAGAGATCAAGGATTTACTCAACACATACTCTAAGCCCACATGAGTAATGCTCGGTGTGAGAAACAAGAGTAAATGAAAAGTTCATCAATGAATCACTTTATCTCTGACACCCACTATTGACACCAAACTGATACCAATTTGTTGGAAATATTCTTACCACATTCCAACACCACTCTTCTGATTTTATAACGATCCTTAGCTGTCGTGATATCTATTCTTTGATCGATCACTTCTAGCATCGTTAAATTTAATACGCTTCCCCTTTCTCATTGATCTCCCCTTATCTCACTGCTCCACCTGTCAGCTTCTCCCCATATCATTCATGATTTGTCAAATAGCCACACTGGATCTCCCTTGAAAAATCACTATTTTATCTCCCTCTATCAACGAACCCAAAGGTCACTCCTTTGCAGTCTTTAATAAAGTAGATAACACATATCAGTACATTAGGGAAAAACACATCATACCTTGGGGAGAGGGGGCCTGCATCTGTACTCTTTCAAGTGCGGGGATTCAAATGAACTCCCAGAGCCAGTCGATGACTTTCAAATGATTCCTTGGGTAAGGCCTTTGTCAGAATATCTACAACCTGTAGCTCTGTAGACACATACTCCAACTTCACGATTCCCTGCTCAACTTTCTCCTTGATAAAGTGATATTTTATCTCAATGTGATTTTTCCTTGAGTGATGGATGAGATTTTTGATAATATTGATATCACTTGAGTTATTTCACTAGATTACGATTAGATACTTCACTTAAACTCCCATATCTTCATGCTACTGCTTCATCCATAATAACTGTGTGCAAGCTTGAGTGGCCGCAATATACTCAGCTTCTGCGGTACTTAATGAAATGCAATCCTGCTTCTTGCTTAACCAAGCAATACATAGTCCACCAAGATAGAATGCACCTCCAGATGTTGATTTCCTATCATCTGCTAAACTAGCCCAATCGACATCAGTATATCCCAATAACTCTGTTTGAGATTTGTCATTATATGTCAAGTTGAAGTCCACCGTGCCATTGATATACCAAAGTATTATTTTCACTGCAATCATGTGGATTTCTTTGGTATTACTCTGATATCTCGTTTCTTGTCATGTGACAAAAACAATATCAGGCCTTGTTGCAGTCAAGTACAACAAACTTCCAATAATTTTCCTGTATTCCATGATATTAACTGCCTTACTATCCTCATCTTTTGATAATTTCATCTGGGTAGCAACCAGAGTCTTTATATCCTTGGAATTATCCATTCAAAACCTTCTTAAAACATCCTTGTCATATTTGGATTGAGAAATTAATTTTCCATTCCTTCCTTGAGTCACCTGTAGACTAAGGAAAAACGTTATCTCTCCAATCATTGACATTTTAAACTCATTTTTTATGAATTCGGAAAACTGTCTGCACTAAGCTTCATTTGATCTGACAAATATTATGTCATCGACATAAACCAACACTATCATCCTTTGATTACTGTCGTTGCTAAAATAGAGATTGTAATCAACTCCCCCACGCTAGAAACCAAGCTTCTTCAAGTACTGATCAAGCCTTGAGTACCATGCTCTTGGTTCTTGTTTCAACCCATACAATGCCTTCTTTAGTCTACAAACTTTGTTCTCATCCTCATGAATGAGAAAAACATCTGGCTTCTCAATGTAACCTCTTATTCCAGAATACCATTTAGAAATTCAGATTTGACATCCATCTGGAACACTTTGAATTTTCTTTGCACTGCTATGGCTAAAAATAATCTAATTGTCTCCAGCCTTGCAACTGGTGCAAATGTCTCATCAACATCAATGCCCTCTATCTGGGAGTACCCCTTTTACACTAGTCATGCTTTGTTCAGAATCACTATGTCATCTTCATTCATCTTGTTGTGATATACCCATTTAGTCCTGATGACATTCTTATATGCTGGCCTCGAAACAATCTCCCACGTCAGGTTCTTTTCAATCTGATCAGGCTCTTCATTCATAGCCTGAACCCAATTTTCATCTTCAGCTGCATCAGGAAAGCATTTAGGCTCAACATGAGATAGAAAATATGTCTTCTGTAGTGATTTTATTCTCCTTGTCTGAACTAGAGCTAACTAATCACCAATGATATTCTGCCTGTCAATTTCAGCTCGACTCTTTGGATTTTGTGTAGATAAAGATTTTACTTCCTCGTAATCACCATCAGTATCTTATTCCGAATCAACTTTATCCAATTCTTCTCTACCTGAGTCTCTTACCACTTCCTTACTTTTAACTAAAAAAACATGTCACTGTGTCATTGTTCAATGACATCATTTCTTTGAACTTATTCTCTCAGATTTTTGTTGACACACATTTGATTTTATCTCGCAGATTCTTGGTATCCTGAAAATAGTTAGATGATACCACATTGTTAGAACACAATAGATAAGAATGAGATGCATGATTATTGCTGCTTCTCCGGCAATATGTCTTCCCTCGATTGAAAACTCATGAGCTGATTCATCCAATTATTGCTTTGGTGGATCTTGCATCTGATTTTTCTATTGAATGATGCCCCTATGTTATGAAACACTTCCTGGGGTTAGGACAATGTTTAGACCCATAATCATTCTTCTTCTCTTGCATCATCTATTCTCATATTCCACTTGGAATTGATCCATTAAAAAAATCTCTAAGCCTACTAAGTCGGCACTCGGTGTAGGAAACAAGAGACAAAGTTAATAACACAATCACTTCCTATTGTGCTCTGTTACTCCCCTTCTTCTTCAACTTTGGTACCTGATTTGAGTCAATCAAAACTCTGAAGCATATCACTTCTCCAATTTTCATCCTTAGATGTCACTTCCCCTTGGATCACATCTCCCTAAAACCTGAAACACATGAATCATCAGTTAACAACATTTATATACATAGGGAGAGGGATTCTTCTGGAATCCTCAAGATGAGGATTGTGTTTGATCCTGATGGGTCAACCCTTTGATTATTTCTTGCAGAGCATCACACTCTTTTCTTGCTTCTTCTAGTTGCCTTGAAAACTTCAACTTCTCTGGCCATATGACTAAGCATTCATTACCTGCATGCTGAGTCTTTTTTTGATATGTAGATTCTTCAGGCCTGGCCTTTCTCGCCATTTGGGGTTTAAACCCACTAGTACACATTTCCGTCTTTGATGTTACACCAATATTCTATTTCCCTTGATTCTTTATCCATTGTAGGGATCTTCCTCTTTCCTCCACATCTTGTTGTGTCACACGACATGATAATTTTTCAATGCATTATTTGTTTATTTTTCTTTTATCATACTTCTGAGTCACCACACTACTTTGCATTGGTGGTAGGTCCTTCACTGAACGTACATTCTTCTTATTCACAACTGTAGCATTTCCTACCTTTTTCTTCCACATTTGTTCTTGTTCTTTCTTAGAGGGCGGTTGTGAGTGTGACAAAGGAGGTGACTGATACACCTTTCATTCAACTCCATGTGATTCCCCTGAGGCTCTAAGCCTATTCTCCAACTTACCACTTTGTCTCCCAATGTAAGATTTCTCTTGATACATCACTGGATTCGAGAATATCTTTCTCTACACCTTTTCCTTTCTCGCATTCTTCTTGATGAAATTTCTTTCCAAATTCCCATGATTAGAACATATGAAACATCTTCCATTAAAAGCATACCTCATTTCATCATCTCTCAGCTGAGATGTTGGTGCAACTTGAGTTCTTCTTCTGACATTGATCTCCCGAGATTCCTGACACATATTTATGGTGTGTCCCATTATTCCACAGTAATATCATCTAATGAATGCTTTCCTCTGAGAGAATCTTCTCTCTGATTTCTCATGATGCTTCTTCTTATCCTCATATTTATCAAAGTTTCTATTTTCACAGTCTAAAATGTATTCTATAGCCTCTAAATAGAAGCTTGATGTGTGGCCATGAATCCCGCAGAAATAGCACATGTCATCAATTCTTTTTGAAACTGTCCTCTTAGGTCTCTCTCCAGAACCTACAGTATTTTTTCCACTTCTAGAATTGTTCATAGCTCTCTTTCTATCATGCACGAGAGAGGATTCATCAAATCCAATACCGGTTTTTCCCAAACTATATGGTCTCTGAGCTGAGAAAATATTCTGTTGTTTCTCTTCAGAAATAGAATATATGTTCTTCATTTTATAATTACTTGTCGAAGGACAATCAAATAGTAAGTGCAATGCATCCTTCATTTTAGACTTTCCTTTGGTATTGGATTTCTCCACTTCCTTCTTTATTGATTCTATCTCTTCTTCCAACTTTTGAATCTTCATATCCCTTGATTCAAGTTGGACATCAAGTTATCTCTTGAGAAGCTTCTCTCTACTCATCTCATCTTCCAATTCACGTTTCAGATTATCCACCATGTCACTCTACTACTTTACTTTCAATTTTTCTTGAGCAACATATTCACAGATAGATTCATTCTCTTGTTGTAGCCTTTGATTCTTCTGAACTTCTTTAGACAACTGTGTAGCTAGATCATCATTTTTGGATTTTAGATTCTGAACTTCATCTAACTTTTGATTCTCTTTATAATCATCAGCCTTTTGTTTTCCTTTCATTCTAGCCATCTTTTTTATTTCTTCACCTTGAGAATCATTCTTCTCCCTTAGGTCAGTAGCCACATCAATAAGCCTATGATTTAATCCTCTTAGATTGTTGACCTCAATTTCCAATACTTGGATCCTGATATATTTAGATTTAACTTCTTCATCCAATTTCTTTGTCATGTTGACAACATCTACTGGTGGCCTCCTTCTAAATACTTCTTCATCATTAGTTGTTTCGGTATCACTCTGATGTTCATGTACTTCACTCATTCCTTCATCATGATTGAGTGAATCAATCTTCTTCCTATCAGATTCATCCATACCTTCCTTCAATAAGCTGTTTGATTCTTTTAGTTGAATCACACTTTTTCCATAAACACTTCCACACTGAGGAATACCACTTGACTTCTGATTCTTCTTTTATGTTTTTACCTTTGGCATGACACACCGAGATAAGAGAAAACTGATTTAACCACAAAAATCGACTACACCAAGTCAGAGAAAACAAATCTGATAAAAGCAACCTTACCTTTGATACCAATTGTTAGGACCAATAAGGACATATATACCCTGAGAGGGGGGGGGGTGAATCTGGGTATGGATATTATTTTTTTTAAAATTATTCTATCCCCACTGGATCTTGACCTCTGTATTACAAGGGTCACTTTGTTTCCACTTGTGTGTTTATTAAGATCACTTCTTTTCTTCTTTATCTGATGATTATTCTTTGAATGAAATGCAGGGAAACAAGTAGGCAGACACATAGATTTTTACTTGGTTCACCCTCACTGGGCTACGTCTAAGGAGCATACAACGACGAAGTTCCGTTGTACCAAATCCACTAAGGATCACTTCCAATTTACAATGTTCGGTCTAGATCACTTCTATGCCCAGGCTTACTGCCTTTAAAAGGTTTAGGGTCACCTCACTACTTTCCCAAGGGTCACTCCATGTTTCTCTCTATCTGGCTCACTGTCGATAGAGAGGATCACCTTCTTCCTCTTCCTTTGCTCATTGCTCTGGAAAGGATCCACTCACAGTTTATAGACTTGTAGGTCTCTTCATTATCAATAATGAATACATCCTCTCTTGTATGTAGATGCTATATTGAAGTTCAACCTTCACCCATAGACGAATATCTCTTTGCACCAAAGGTATCAGGAAATCTTCCAGCTTTCACGCAGCCCTAAATCACTGCCGTGAATCAACCTCACTTGGAACCCTTCTCTAATCTGGCGTGCAAATATCAGTGTGAAAGTTACAACTGGCACACAAGTTTCCCTTAACCACTTGTGCGACTCAATCTTCTGCAACTCCAAACTTGCGCGACTCACTTCCTTTTATACCCAAACCAATATTGGCGTGCAACCATCAACTATCGCGCTTCTTCAAAACTGGAATAAAAGTCCACCTCAACCCCTTGCGTGACACATCCTTCCTCAACTCAAAACTTGGGCGACCCACTTTCTTTCTCGCCCAAACCACCTTGGGCGTGCAACAAACAACTGCCGCGCTTCTTCTACTTGCGTGACCCACCACCACTTGCGCGACCACCACACCTGCGTGACGGGAGCTCTGATTTTTCTGAGTGCTGAACTCTGCATTGAATGAGGAGGGGTTGATCTGTATTTATAGGCATTTGGACACCCTGTGCGACAGCATGCAAGTCTCCCCTCGGCATGCAAGTTTCAACGCGCAAGTCTCGGCCCCTTATCTCTGTCACGCTAGTCACTTGAGCGACCTAACACAAAACTTGCACAAACCTTATCCCTTTTCCATGTTTTGATGTTCTAATCTTGAAAAACATTAGGCACACAAGTTTCCTCTCCTTCAAGTACATGGAGCGCAAGTCCCTTTTCCAAAAACAACTTTTCTTCATTTGTCTATTTTCAGGCCCAAAAATTTGGCAAACACTGGAAAATGACGCCACCTTGTATCTACTCTTTTTGTACTGCCTCCAGATCATCCATTCCTTTGTCGACATTCTTGAATCAAACATGGATCGTTAACCAAATACCTTGAACACAACATGCCACTATGAAATCCCCTTTTTCAACAAATTTGTATGTTATGGTTTGATTTGTCAACAATCACAACATAGATATCGACTTTGTCAACAAACACAATCACCTCAAAAGTGTTTCAATGATACCTTGAGGGATTTTTGCCCAACAGTTTATTTAATAGATTAGTGGTGAGTTTTATTTATCGAAGGAAGGATATAGTGAGAACCTTTAGGTGTGTGTTTGGGCAACTGGGATATGGATGACATTGGTCCAGGTTGTGTACTAGATGATGTTTGGTTTAGCTTGGTTGGGTTCACTGTAAGGTAGTGTTCCAGTATTTTGATCCTAGGTTACCATCATATATAGTGACCCAAGGTTAGAACCCATGTCATTATTTTGAAGTTGATTATGATCCTTTAGCTATGGTTGTTTTGGGCGGTAGAAATTGATGGATCTGTTTTATGAATGTTTGGGTGCTTCCTTGGATTATTCCTCTCTTAAAGTTGGATTGGTTCTTTATGGATAGTTGTGTGGTTAGTGGAAGATACTTTATTTATGGTGATGGGTTTCTTGAATCCATAGTTTTATTTTTCCCTTTAACCATTTAGAAAAATTCTAAATGGTGGGGAGACCTGAGATATGTCTCCTTTTACTCTTAAGGATCCAAGATAGCTCATCTTGGTCACCTTGTTCTTGGAGACGTTTATCAATTTTATGATATTATCCTTTTTTTGAGGATTTAAGATGAGTGTTTTAGAGGATGGATCATACTTATTGGTTCCCATTTTTTTAATTCCTTTTGATTTTTCCTCAACCCACCCACCCCATGAATTTCGATGAGGGGTCTGTCACATTATGTTGCATTCTTCTTGATTAACAACTTTTTGGGTGATAAAAGTAGCATTATGGGGAGAATTACAACACATACATGTAACCATTATTGTTTATTTTATATTATTTTATCTTACTTTGAGTCATCATGAGTGTAATGTACCATAATTTCTGTATAATTTTATTTAATTATATGGAATTTTTTTGAGACTGCGAAATCTAACAGCACGTGATTATGAGGCCCAGAGTGCTCGAAATGATCCGTCGAAGTTTTGTTAAGCTTTAATTAGCGTGCATAAGCAGTTTTCCTGAAAAAGTGGAATAACTCTTAAACGGTTTCCCGGATAAGAATTCTGAGGGCACTATTGCATTCAGGATGACGGGTTTACCCTAGGCATGAATTAAGTTTAGTCAGTGCAGGCCTCGTGTGAGAAAACCCAAAAATGGCATAACCGTAAATAAAATAATTAAATAAAGTTATTTTATTTTTCAAATGCTTATAACTCATGAACAGTGACTCAGATTAAAAATCTGAGACCACCATTGAGCTAATGAAGGTATGCTCTCTTTAGGAAGATACTAACATTGGTCGGTGCATGCCACCATTGAAAGTTAGTTATTGGCCGTAAATAAATTAATTAAGTGACAATTATTTTATTGTAAAATCCATAACTTCTAAATGGTAACTCAGATTGAAAATTCAAGAGTACCATTGATCTTGATAGGGAATGTTCTCCTTAGGTGGAGCCTAACCTTGACCGACATGAGTCGAGGGTGACTATTAATAATTTTATGAACTTTTTTTCAGGTACGTTTAGTAAATGCGCATGTGGCATTTCCTAACTTTTGAATTGGTGCTCAGATTAAAAATCTGAGGTCACTTTTGTATTCATAACACCGAGATTCGCTTAAGGGAGACTTTACTTTGATCACAATAGGTCTGGAGAAAAAGTTATATTTTGTGACTTTTTAAAAGAAATAAAATAAAATAATTTTGTATTTTATTTTCATTCTTATCCTCTAACGGACAAGTAGAGTGTGGGTCCAGCGATGTGTCAAGCCATTAAATGTCTTGACCCTTTAATCTAAGTAACAACAACATTGGGAAATTAGGAAGCTTACTAATTAATGAGCCACCATTAATTCCCAATGTCATTACTTACCCTCCCCCTCTTCTATTTATATAGAGCTTGGGGAGGGGTATCAGCACTGCTTCGCCAAGAAACAAAGTGCTGACCAAGTGCCGAGACGCCAAACCCTTGGAGTAAGGATTGGGTTCCGGTGGATGGTGATGAGCAACATCGAACCACGAACCGAAGATCGACGTACGAGCGACGCCGTTGGAAGCTAGTTGTAGAGGACGACAAACACCGACCCGCTTCCCCAAACATGCGTTCATTATCATTATTGAGGTATGGGTTTGATTCTTGTTTAAATTCAAGCAAATTTCTTGAACCCTTCAATCCTCCCTCTCAATTACGAGCTGACATGGAGGGTGTAGTCCTAACGAACCCTGCCTGAACCCTCCGCTACTTTGCTACCCTTGCACCCTCTTTGGAAGACTATCGACGCGGTGGCACTGACCGGCTGCGAAGAAGACAACGCACCAATGCACACTGTAAGAGGAGGCCATGGAACAAAACTGTGCTAGTCATCAGAGCGGCCGACATCAGCCGGCCGCAGAGGAGGTGAGGCGTGCCGTCGCGCGCCGCCGGTGAGCAAGGGGCCGCGACTCGTCAGCCGCGATGGTCGAATAAGGCGACCGACACATCAGCTGACTTCGAAAGGGGAGGCGGTTTGACCAGTGCACTGCCAGTGAGTGGGGAGGTGGCATGACCATCATGACACCGATGAGCAGTGGGCCGTGACCGAAGCCGTGACAGAGATTGAACCCGCGCCTTCGGTGGACTGCGGTCGGACCGCCTGCCCAGCGGGTCGCGCGCCTGGCAGGCCGTGCCCCCTTGCGGGCCGGACCACCCTTTCCGAGCCGCCCCAATTATGGGCCGGGCCAGACCGCGGCCCAGAAAGCCGAGCCCTCCACGGCCCATCCTAGCTAGGTCGGACCCAAACTGGGTCGGGTCAGCCCAGACTAGGTCTGTCTGACCGGGTCGGACCGGGCCCAGGCCCAACCAGACCAATAAATACTTAAAGGGCCATAACTTGAAATCCAGGCATCCGTTTGACGAACCATCTACAGCGCTGGGACCCTTGGAGTGAGATGGTCCTTTTGATATACTCCACTTCTGTTTTAAAGATAGTTGGAGTATGGTTGGGTTGGATCGAACCCTAATCCAACCAGGCCCCCAGAACTAAAACACTTATAACTCATAGACCGGGCGTCTGATTGACGCACCGTCTGTCACGTTAGAACCCTTACAACATGGAAGACCTTTGGGATACTCTTTTATAGAGCTTAGTAGTGGACGGGGTACAACCGATATCTTGAGGGGAAGATTCTATGGAACTTGAGCACACCAGGTGTGAGGAATATTGTGGCTGGCTGTAACGTGAAGAAAGAACATCGATCTCGTGTGGGTCAATATCTATCAGATCCTATGTGGGTTATCCCTTAGCAATCCTGTGTGGGTCAGCGCATACTGATCCAGTGTGGGTCAACGCTCAACGATCCTATGTGGGTCAGCGCATACCGATCCCGTGTGGGTCAGATCCTGTGTGGGTCAGCGGGGGTTAGTTACCTATCGATCCTGTGTGGGTCAGATCCTATGTGGGTTAGCGGGGTTAGTTACCTATCAATCCTATGTGGGACATAAGTAGTGCTACTTAACATAATAAGATTATCTAGCTTACAAATAGTCATATGAACTTTTGTACTTACGTTATTCCTGGTGTGAGTTGAGTCTTTTACCTTCATGGTGTTATCTACGTGATATTACCTGTGTGTTACTTCTACCTTCATGGTGTTACCTATGTGGTAATTCTATCTTCTTGATGATATCTGTGTGGTAATTCAATCTTCGTGGCGTTACTTATGTGGTACTTCTATCTTCTTGGTGTTACCTATGTGGTAATTCTATCTTCGTGGTGTTACCTGTGTGGTACTTATATTTTCGTGGTGTTACCTGTGTGGTACTTCTATCTTTACGGTGTTACCTGTGTGGTACTTCTATCTTCGTGGTGTTACCTGAGTGGTACTTCTATTTTCGTGGTGTTACCTATGAAGTACTTCTATCTTCGTGGTGTTACCTGTGTGGTACTTTTATCTTCGTGGTGTTACCTGTGTGGTACTTCTATCTTCGTGGTGTTACTTGTGTGGTACTTCTATCTTCGTGGTGTTACCTGTGTGGTACTTCTACCTTCTTGGTGTTACCTTTGTGGAATTATTACCTCATGCATGATATGAGTATATCTTGATTACTTAGGTATATGTATGGGAATATACCTAAGTAGTGTTGATGTCTATCACTTCGTGATTTGAGTTTGAGGTCTTGATTTGTGGCTTTTTCTTTGTGGAACTCTGGGAGATCTACGAGGGTCTTGGGGTCCCTACTGAGTATCATTATACTCACCTCTGCACAGACTATGCCCGCACATTGTTGTGTCTTGTGCAGATTACGTACAACATTGACTGAGGCTGAGGGAGCCAAGAACGGACGTGCTTGGAGGTGGACTATTTGGCATGACGCAACACAAGGACTACTGATCGTGAGCTATACCTACCCTTTAGGTAGGATCCTAGAAGGATGATCCTAGAGCTGTTATATAATTTTCAGTTGTATTTGTATTTTTTAGTTGTACTTATACTTTACAGTTGGGCTTGTATTCTGGCCCCTTTTACTTTCAGCACAATTTTACTATAGTAGTTTACCTCATGGTTGCTTATTGTTGTGTTCCTGGACTATGTGTCTGTACAGGTTAAAAAGGAAATGCCTTCCCATTTTAGGGATACACCTTTCTGGTGATAGTCACCAGCCCCTGGCCTATGGAAGGCAGGCTTGGGGTAGTCACGACACGGGCCCCGAGGGATGGGTCGTGACAATGAGTTTCCTAGAGTTTTGTTCTTGAATTTTAGAATTTTTAAGTGTTTTGGTCTAGCGCATGGTTATTAGTAACCATGTGTGTCAGTTATATAAATTAGAGACTATTTTTTATGCTTTGAGAATGGTTAGTACAACCATATAGTTCCTTCCATAAAACCATGTGTCCTAATGTTTTTCTAGTATTATCTCACAAGGTCGGCACATGATTTGGAAAATTATGCAGAATATCCACACTTCCTACCCATATTCACATAAAAAGTGATATTTTACCCTTGTAATCCTTTTATTTTAATATATTTTATCCCCTAATCCCCTCCCATGCTATTAGTTTAACCCTAGGGATCTAAAGGTAAATCTCTTACCTCCTCTACCTTTGATTCTTGGCCTCTCCTTATGGTTTCCATGTGATTCTCCAAGGTAAAATACCTCCCTTTTCCTCTTTTTATTCTACTTCCTTCCCTTTAATGTATTCCTCGATTTTACATATCTTCATGAAGCCTAATACGACGTGTAAGTGGTATTATAGGTTTGGGTCAGTTCTAACCTATGGATTTGGTCTTCTAGGGCTTGTAGAGGGTGGTTTCATTCCAGGTTCAACATTCCCTATTGAAGGTGAATAGTTTTCATCCAGTTTTAGGTAGTTATTTCTATGTACCTCCTTTATTTTTCAATTCAATTTGGGATTGTGATTTATAAAATTTATTTCTAGCTAAAGTAGTTCTTTAAATTCTAATAACATGAGGTTATATGGGGGTTTTCTTGAAATTAATACTTGGCATATTGTATTTTCTTAAAGGATTTCTAAATTATTATTTGAACAAAATGTTTTTGCATACCAAGTGTATGATGAAATTTTTAAAAGGAGTTTTGAAATGGTATTTATTGAAATGAAGGGAATTGGAACAATTTTGTTTTTTAAAGGAAATAAAACTAGTTTTAAATAATTAGTTTTATTTATAATGAAATGGTTGGATTTTTCAAAGGGTGTTTGAAATGAATTTTATAAAATTAAGTAACTTGGCATCCTAAGTAGTTTTCTTTAAAATGTCCCAATTGGTGATGCATTAAGAATCTATAATTTGGATATTGAATGAAGGGGTTGATGTTTGCAATTTATTTAGAGATGAGATGAGAATTATTATTTTTATTTCATTTGACTTATCCATTAATTGATTAATTTTAAACCTATATGTTAGTAGTTTCATGTAAATATTGGATAGCTAGTGGGAGTTCTGGATGTGTATAGTGCTAGCCTAGTGTGTCCAAGCTAGCTAGTTCCCTAGGAGAGTTGCATCCTCCCAGGGGTTAGTGTTTAGGTTGGTCCCCAAAATTCCTTATGAGAGGTTTTAGATGGGAAAAATTTTTAGAATACACATAGGGCCTAGTGAATCTAAGAACTAGGTCCAATATCATTTAGGTTAGATCTTAGAGTGTATCCTATAACACTATCTTTTTATAGGAACTACTATATTGGGGTTTTCTCTTCTTCTTATTTCATCACCCCTATATTTTTCTACATGTTATAACACCATTTTTTCTTTCATTGTTATATTTGTTTATTTGATAGTGCCTACTTGATTTTCATTTCATTTTATGTTTTCTTGTATAGTATCAAAATAGTTTTTAAATTTTTTTAGGCCTTAAATTCAAATGTAAAGAAAAATAGTTTCGTTTTGGTTACTTAAAATCCAATATCCTCATTTTGAGTTTTTAAAATATTTTAAAAGCTTATGGTGTATCTTTTAATTGGAGTCACGTGCTTTATTTTTCTATTAAGAATATTTTAAAATATTAAAATCTGATTTTATATTGTAGTTCATACTAGAATTTATGAATTTACTAATGAATGTAATTTCATAGATTCTTGGTGAGATCCTACTTGTCCTTTTCACTCACTCCCTACATACACATTTGTGTGTGTGTGTGTGTGTGTGTCTGTAACCCCTATATTTAATACAAGTTTATCTCCTTGCATTCTGATCGAGTTCTTAGTTTTCCGACAGTGAGTTGGGGTGCGGAGTGAAATTGAGTATTTCAAGGAGGTACCTCTATGGTGTGGTTAGATCTGGTATTTCTTTTGGGATTATTTCATATCAACATAGTCAAATTCCTTTTTTTATTAAATTTTATTTGTTGTTCCTATTATGTAATTATTTTCTAGATGATGTGTCATGTTGATAAAAATGATTTGAATCATTAATTTAATGGTGATGGACCATTTTATTTGTTTATTTATCAGTCCTTTATTTATTTTAGTTATTCATGAATGTATGATCTATGGATGTTTCATTCCATATTATTTTAATAGGACCTATTGTTTGTTAAATTTGATTCATGGGAGAAATAATCCCCAAGGTAGCTCTATTGATTCCCTGACACTAGTTTCTAGCTCATGGGGATTGGGAATTCCCTTTAGTCCATGCGGAGCATTAGTCTAGGTGTTTGGTTTAGGGGTGATATAATTTGATTTATTATAAAGTCATATCATGAAGAATCATAAATCTATTTAAATGGTGAAGAAATTTAATGTCAATAATATAGATTTAAAACACATCCTTTATCTTGGAATATAAATTCATTCTATGGACACTATTTTAATTACTCTAACATTGGGAATAAATCCATTTATTATAAGAATATAAGAGGTGAGAATTATATTTATAAAATTCATAGAATGATGTATGTGAGTAAATATAATACAATTCCTTTAGAAAAATATTTTATCCAGTGGAAGAGGAAGAATATGACTTGGTGACTTATTCCAAAATTAATAAGGGGAGACCAACATATGCCTTAACTTATCCTAGGGTTTCTTGGAAAGAAAATAAGTTAAAGATAAATTTTAAGACTATACTTACTGAAGTTACCTTTAAGGTAATGAATAATAATAATATGTGGATTATTGATAGTGGGTGTAAATACCACATGATGGAAAACATGAATTTTCTCTAGAATGTGAATGAAAGAGTTGATGATATATTTTAGTATATAAATGATGGTGGTATAAAAATAAAATGAAGTGATAAAATTTATTTAGTTTTATATGGAATGAAAAATATTAAATTTATCTATATAGATGGTCTATGACATAATTTTTTAAGTGATTCAATTATGTGACTCAATATTGGAAGCTATATTCCACTATAAAGGTTGTTATATCAAAGAAAATTCTTGAAATTATCTAATGTAGGGATGGAGGATAAATGAAAATTTTTATCATGTTTTCAATAAGGGGAACACTTTTCACTTATAGTAGAAAAGGAAAATAACCTATTGTATTACAGGATTAATCACACTCATAAATAAAGTATGGAATATCTCTCAAAATTAAATTAGTTTTATAAATATTTAATTTAGAAATAAATAGCAGAAAAGGGTGTGATATGTGTTTGAGGAAAAAATGGTGAGAAACCCCTATATTTTAAAGAATAAATACACTTAAAATATATAATATTTTAAAAAAAAATGATGTATGTGGTCCAATTAATCAACCCAAAAATTGAGGTAAATTGTTTTTGATTTTATTTGTATAATACTGAAATAGGATTGGACATTATATGTTTATATGATCCAATAAAGAAATACTAGAATATATCAAAAGATTCCATAAGAGAGTGTAGAATAAAAATAGAATAATAATAAACATCCTTTGTTTATATAATTATAATGAACACACTTTAATTGAAGTAGAAAGTAATTTTGGAAAACATGGAATGATGTATGAGGTGTCTTAGAAATGGACTATATAATAGAAAGGATCAATGGAAAGAAAGAATTTTATGTTAAAAACTTGACAAAAAATTTATTGATTAAGAGTTACATCTCTTGCCACTACTATAATGTTGCAACCATAGCTCGACACACCTTAAGAGAGGAGGGTTATATTAGGGTCTATTTTTTGTTTTTTGATTTTGGATCTTACTCCTGTGTAAGAAAGAGAAAAAAGCAACTATTAGTTCTTTATTCATTCACATAAAAATTATATATAGAGAATAAATTCAAGGATATATAGTTTTACTTGGTTCACCACTAAGGGATAGTCCAAGGATCATACATCAATAAAGTGTTAATATACCAATATGTAATACACTCCACTATAGTGATTACTAGGAGTCAAAAAAGGCTCACTAACAATCCTAAGTATAGAGCCTCTTCCTGTTCTCATGACCACTACTTGAGTGAAGGAATTAAAAAATAAAATGCAACTCAAAGGTTACTTAAAACGTAGTCCATTATTTCAAATAAAACACCAAATAAAATGGTTATTCCATTTTATTATTTCTATTTCTCTTATTCTTCTTCTTATTTAAAAAAATAGGTATTCATGTATACCATAGTAGAAACAATAGGTCTCTTCCCTCTTCCTAGGTTCCAAATATTCATAGAATTATCAATTATCTCTCTCTTTGGGGCTATTATTATTTTTAAATGATAATAAACATCAATTATTTTCTAAAATTATAGAGTTTAATATTCCATATATTTTAAAATTCAAAGATCCATGAGTCTGGTTTCTTTTTCTCATTTTATTTGAATCTAAGTTAATCTCTCCATTTAATAATTCATGAACATTGGTTTTATTTTCTTGATATTATTCTATTAGATATTCTTAAATATTAAATATAAAAGCACCATTAAAAAATGTCTTTGAGACTTAGAACTTATTTTTATCAATGCTGTCATGTATTTCCAAATTCACTACACCTCATAGTGAAACTCCTATCTCCATGATGTGATGTTCATCTCCATTAAACTGACTATGATTTTTCATTTATTCCTACTAAAACATCAAAACTTTAATTCCATTTGAATTCATAGCATAACATCCTTTATTATAACACGTTCCCATAATTGATTATTGAAAAAATTATCAATCATTTATTATGATTTATAATATAAAATGGAAATTCATGTGGTAGATGATTATTGGATTTCATATAAGTAGATATGGTAGGGTGACACAATTTACTACATATTAGACTCCCACTTCTATAGTGTAGATCAATCTTATGAAAATACCCCTGAGATGCCTTTTTTTAACAGTAATTTTTAATGGAAATGATCCATATGAAGTTTCAAAAATTCCTTATGTTTCATAGGGTTCACTAGAAATGATCCATACAGGACCATACTTCACCATTATTTACTAAGGGAATGAACCTTATGAAATCCAAACTTATGTTTATGAGATCCAGTTACCCTTCCCAGACCAGGTTTACTCTTATAAAATCCAGAGTTACCTTTACAAAATAGAGATTACCTTTATGAAATTAGAGTTACCCTTATGATATGCGGGTTACATTTATTAAACAAGGGTTAGTATTATGAAATCATGTTACCCTTATAACATCAAAATTTATCTTTACAAAATCATGTTACACTTAATAAATCAAAGGTTACACTTATGAAATATGGATTGCCTTTATAAAGTCTAGAGTTACCCATTCAGAATCATCAACTACCCTAAACAAATACCTATTTGACATAAAATGACACTTACGAGCACAAGTATTATTCTTCATTCCTTTAATATATTGAACAAATCCTTTAGAACATACTCTTATTAAATGTGACTAAACCATATTCATCAAAGTCTGATCAAGGCCAAATTCTTCAAGACCATTACCAAACCCCTTCAACGATATCTAGGGATTCTTTAAAACAAAATCCATTGAAAATAAAATAAAATTAAAAAAATCCATTTGCAAAAGCAATGGTTCCAACATTATCATCATTTAAATTTTCTTTTCAATTCATAAGTACAATAATTAAGTTCTTAAAATAACCTAAGCTATCACTATATATGCATCTTTCCCTAAATATATTTGAATAGATATGCTTCACTGTACTATCAAACTCTCCCTACACTACATAAATATCTCGATCATTATAATAAAATTCAAATGTGGGTGTATCTAATATGAAAATAATACCAATAATAACATGATTTTTCTTGAAATATGAGTAATGTACCATCAATACAGTCTCTTTAGCCTAATGGAGTCTAAGATATATATAGGAAATAAGGGAATATTCGAATAAGGTAAAATCTCTTTATATAATCCAGATTAAAAACTCCACTTACATGAAATAATTCCTCATTTATATCCCCCATTTTTTGATAAAATAATTAGAATATATGTACTTTTATATAAATACAACCAGCAAATTGAAACATGTTATACAATAGAGAGTGGGTGGGTCACCGCCAAACCTATTTAGTGTGAAGGACGTGGTTAAAAACCAAGGTTTAACCTATGTATCTCAAAAGATGGTGGATAAAAGGGGTTTTTTCATGATATAAACTAAATTTTGTTCTATCCTAAAAAAATACAACTTATCCACTTATTTCCCCACTTTATCCTTTATAAAATGGTACCCAATTTCAATATTCTTTATCCAAGAGTGCTGAAAAGGATTTTTGGTAAGTTAAATGGTACTATTTTTCTCATAGGAAATATTCATAGGTTATTTCACCTTTTCACTAATATCATCCAATTATTTATTTATACACTATTATTGAGTACATGCTATTGTGACTGCTATGTATTCTACCTCATTTTTTCTAAGTGAAGTACCTTATTATTTCTTACTCAAACATCCAACACACTTTGTTCCAATAAAGAATGCACCTCCACTTATGGATTTTTTTATCCAAAACATATTCTTCCTAGTCATCATTTGAGAAGGCAGATAACTCATACCCTTTCTACACCTTGAATAAAAAATCATATCTAAGAGTTACTCAAATGTACATTATAATTATCTTTATTTAATCTAAGTTTTATTCTTTAGGATTACTTTGAAATATGTTTATTAAACTATAGGCATACGAAATATCAGGAAAAGTTACTATCAAATATAACAGACTCCTAATAATCCTTCTATAAAGAGTAGGATCCATTAATTTTCCATTCTACCACTTCCCAAGTTTAGTTCCAACTATAATTGGAGTTGATATATGATTTTAATCAAAAATATCAAATTCCATAATATCTCAACAACATAATTTTCTTATGAGATAAATATATATATATCCTTTTAGATTACCTACAAACCAAGAAATTAAGCTTAATAATCATTGAAAATTAAAATTCCAAACTCATCAACTTAGCAAAATTATCCATTGATTGTTGTTTACTTCCCCCAAATATAATGACATTCATATATACTAACACCATGAACTGTTCTTCTTAAGATATCTTCACATATAAATTATGGTAAATTATTCCCCTTTTAAATTTTATTTTCTTCAGGTAAAAGTCATGTTTATTATACCAAACCCATGGTATATGTTTTAAGTTGCATAATGTATTCTTTAACTTATAGATTTTACTCCCATATTTACCATTCAAGAAACCAATTGGTTGTAAATTATACACTTATTCTTTAATGACTATATTTAAGAAGGATTTTTTCATATCCATCTAAAATATTTTATATACTCTTTGTATAGAAACAATAAAAAAACCTTATTGACTCAGGCTATGCCACTGGATAAAATGGCTCCTCCATATCGGATCATTTAAATCAAGAATAAGATTTATAGACTGGTTGAGTTTTATTTCAAACCACTAAACCATGTTTATTAGTTTTATTCCTGAAGACCCATTTAGTTCCATTCATGTTATGATTTTTGGTTTATTACACACATTCCCACATCAAATTTTGATCAATTTGATCTAGATCCACATTCAAAGATCTAACCAATGATTTATTTTACTTAGACTCTTAAAAGGATATAGGTTCCACCATGAATAAAAAAACAATATGATTCACTATCTTCATCCTACTTTTCTGGGTTAATGAAACTATGTCTACTATGATATTGTATGGATAAAACTCCACCTCTTTACTTGTAACACCCCAGAATGATAAAGGGTAAAATGAATAAATGATACAACTCATGTCAACAAGGTTAATCTTCCTTTTTGAGAGCCTACCTGATTAGAACTCCGCAGTTAAGCGTGCTCATCTTGGAGTAGTGATCAGGATGAGTGACCTTTTGAGAAGTTTCTCAAGATGTGTGTAATTGAGGACAAAGCACACTAGAAAGGACATGTGTTGTCTAGTGGAGATTATAATTAGTTAAATGACCTGTTCGAGCATGTGGGTGGCCTCCAGGGTTGGGACCACATGTCTGTAGGGCAACTGGTGGTACCTGGCAGGCCAGGACCCAATAGTCAAGTTAATACGGGGTGTCTGTGCTGTTATCGGGACACAGTTTTCACATTTGGTATCAGAGGGGGGACCCAGCCTTAAGTGCGCTACACTGCTTGGGTTGGGATGTAGGGTCCACAACGAATACGTGCTCTAAGGGGGGGGGAGGGGGTGAATATAACACCCCATAATGATAAAGGGTTAAATGACTAAATGACACAACCCTTGTAAACAAGGTGCACCTTCTTTTTCAGGAGTCTACCTGATTAGAACTCTACAGTTAAGCGTGCTCGGCCTAGATAAAACTCATGTAAACAAGGTGCACCTTCTTTTTTGGGAGCCTACCTGATTAGAAATCTATAGTTAAGCTTGCTCGGCCTGATGTAGTGATCGGGATGAGTGATCTTCTTATACCTGTTCGAGCACATCGGTGGCCTCCAGGGTGGGGACGACGTGTCTGCGGGGCAACTGGTGGTATCTGGCGGGCCAGGAACCAATAGTCATGTTAAGATGGGGTGTCTGTGCTGTTATTGAGACCTAGTTTTCACATTTAGTATCAGAGGGGGAACCCATCCTTAAGTGCACTGCACTGCCTAGGTTGAGATGTAGGGTCCACAACAAAGATGTTCTCTAGGGGGGGGGGGGTGAATGTAACACCCCAGAATGATAAAGGGTTAAATGACTAAATGACACAACCCTTATAAACAAGGTGAACCTTCCTTTTCGGGATCCTACCTGATTAGAACTCTATAGTTAAGCATGCTTGTCCTGGATACAACTCATGTAAATAAGGTGCACCTTCCTTTTCGTAAGCCTACCTAATTAGAACTCTACAGTTAAGCTTGCTCGGCCTGGAGTAGTGACTAGGATGGGTGATCTTCTGGGAAGTTTCTCAAGGTGTGTGTAAGTGAGAAAAAAACACACTAGAAAGGACATGTGTTGGCCTGTGGGGACTATCATTAGTCAGATGACCCGTTCGGGCATGTGGGTGGGCCCCAGGGTGGGGGCCACATGTTTGCGGGGAAGCTGGCGGGCTAGGACTCAACAGTCATGTTAAGACGGGGTGTTTGTGTTATCATCGAGACCTAATTGTCACATTAATCCTTTGAAATATAATATATCTATGTTCATCAGCATGTTCCTCCTCAGATTCAGCCTTCATGTCTTCTCTTTTCTAGGGATTTTGTATAATTTCTTCATTCAAATAAACTTCATCACCATCCTAATTGAACTCTTTCTTGAATGATATTCTAGTTTTATTCCCTTATCCAACCTTATTATATTTTACATAATTTCTATTGATTATTTTTCCCAACTGATTATTATAACATATCTTTACTTTTCATGGAATAACCTTGGAATACACCTTCATCAGTCGAATCACCTTTCTTTCCTTGGTTTATTTATTTGTTTTGAATATAAAATTTACTTCCAAAGGAAACAAGTGTTTTAAGGAATTATTTATATCATTAATAATTTCATAGGGAGTTTGATATTCTCTCAGTCTTAATAAAGCTCATTTTTGTATATAAACAACAACCTATATAGCATCCTTCTAGTAGCTTCGTGATACACCACCTTCATTCAGTATAATATTTTCTATATTATTTATATTATGATTTAGACATACAATAACCCCATTTTTCTATGGAGTTCTAACTGAGGATAATTCATACTTGATTCCATGATTTTTAAGATAATCTTCAAACTCAATGGATGTTTATTTCATTCCATTTTCATATCGAAGAGTTTTTATGCTAAGAACCATTTAATTCTCAACTATTTTCATGTATCATTTTATACAGTCCATAAAATTTCTATTGATATTAAAAAAAATGACATATATCATCCAACTATAGTCATTAACATAGAGTATGAAATACCTCTCTCCATAAAGGCTTTATATATTCATAGGGATATAAGCATCCATGTGAACCAAGTCCAGCAAGTTGGATACCCTCTTCTTCTTTTGTCCATAAGGTTAACACACTATATTTACTTATATGCATGTATCACATGTAAGTTCTCTATCATGATTTAGGTTAGGAACATCCACTCTATTTTGGATATATTCTCCATTATTTTCTAGTGAATATGTCCCAAATTTGGATTCCATAAATTATTTTACTCTTCCATCATAAGAAAAAATTTCCCCTTATTACTATTTACCTGGTAGAGATTTCAATTAGTTCACTATCTTCTCAGGAGAGATATCATGGATTTATTCTTGATTAACAAACCTTTTTGATTAAAGATAAGTTTGAGTCCCAAATCAAAAAGTTAGATTACACTAAGGAGATTATATTATAACCCACTTATATAAAGCATGTTTTTGATTTTTAGTTCATCTCTATCCTTTCACGTTTTTCCAATCCCATTGATTTTTAAAGAACCATTGTTACTAAATCAAACCATACCATCAAAATTATCCTTTATAGTTTTTCAGAAGGTTAACATTTTCTATCATTTTGGAAGATGTGATACCCCTATTTTGAGGTATTACTTGTTCTATAGATGTTTATTTTATGTGTATAATGATTGGATGTTCATATAGGAAGAAATATATGAGAATCTAGAATATGGATATAGGAGATAATTTAAACTTCTAATATTTATTCACAATGTGAATGAGTTCTAGGAAGAAGACACAATTTTTTTGGGAATGAAGGGTTATTAGGGTATCTTTTGTCTATGTAAATTCATGACATGAATGATTTATTCAGATTTTAAATATAAGGTGATGTGATTTTCAGTGTACATGCTATCTTGAATATTCATTCCATGAATCTGTAATTCATGTCATAAATGGGGTTATGTAAAGTAGATTTAATTTTTTCTATGACCTTAAATTTTATTTACCCTTTCCTCTTTCTCCCTCAACCCTCAGGATCTTCCTAGGTGATTTTGGGTGTCTACTTCTTCTTAGATCTCATTTCCAATGAATCTTCAAGTTTTGGATCTAGAAAGGCAATAATAAGTATTTTCTCTCTCTTATCCTTCTTGATTTTCTAGTTCTCATAATGAATAATCCAAGGTCATTACTACCATGATTAATCTTTTATTAAGGACATGTTTTAATGATTTTTTTTTGGATTTATTGAAGGAATGGGAAATAAGTCTTAGATTCCATGAGTTGTGATGTTCTTGTTTATGTTTGAGGTAGGTGTATTTCCTATCTCTCCACTCTCTTATATAACATAAAGTATTAAATTTCAAAATGATTTATTTTTTTTATTTAGAATTTATGGATTCGTTCTTATTAGAAAGTTATGTTTGGTTCTAGTTTTGAATTGGAAATCATGAGAACTGCCGATTAAATGTTTGAAAAAAATGTTTTGAAAAAATGGGATTTGTTTTTAAAATAAAAACATTGATTTTTGTACATGGAATACTTGATTAGTGTGTGTTTATATTTTCATTAATGATGCATTTTTAGGTTCAGACTTGGGGACTATGTTGGCGGGACACATTGGTAAATAGCTAGGTGACGAATTGGTATGGGAAGGACATATTTTATGATCATGAGTTAAAAATGTTCAAAGGTTGGATACATTCATTGGGTGTGAACATGATGTAAAAAGATTATTCCTGGGGGATTATAGTTATTTTATATTTATTTAAACTATAAAATTTTAATATGTTTTGATATTATATCCTCTTATTTTTTCTTAAACTATTACCTGAATCATTCTTATCTTAGTAGCATGTGTGGGAAGTATTGGAGGTTTCTTACTGAGTTTTCATACTCACCCCTACCTATTCACTTTGGTGAATATTCAAATGTTTTTTCCATGATACAATAAAGGGACCTATTGTGTACTTATCTTGGGGAGTAATATTACATGACATGAAGGTTTGATTAAATTTGTAGCATTGATGTATTCTTGTAGTAGAGTCGTCATGGGACCACTTTGGAACCTTGGAGTCTTTCATGTTTTCAGTTTCAGACCTTGATTATGTATTATTATTTCCACTATATGTCTAACTATCATCTAGTTTATATCATTTTATTTCTTTTGGTTTTATGTTATCCATCATATTATATCTTGTTATAGTGTTTTTTGCATGATTTTTTCTTAAGGGAAACACCCCCACGGTTTGGTAAAGTTGTTGTCATTTATTTCTAGTCTTTAGTGTGTCAGGGACTTAACTTAAGGTTAGTAGAGCCTCCTCCCATTCCCAATCCAATGGGTTGGGGTGGGATATTATAAGTGTAATCATATTGGTCTATCCATCAATCAGGATGGTAGTAAGAAGATAGGTTGTGTTGGGACTTGAAATGTATAACATAAAAATATGTTGCTAACTTTTTTACACTAAAATTAAAGTTACCAGGGTAGTTCAGGTATAAATAGGTGTTATTGAACACCTATAGTAATGGAAACAACTGATCATCATGGGTTTATCTGATGACTATATAGTATCATGCATTAACAAGAATACTTCCAACTAGGACTACATTATTCATGTTGGTTTTGATTTATGTTTGGAAATTTTCATGACAATATTATTTTCTATGATTTAGAATATCCCAATCCTTTAATTAACTACATTATGTAGTCTAAGATGTAATTTTTTATACAGATATATAGCGATATGAGCATTCAAAAGACTCTGAAATATGCTATAAGGGGATATTGAGAATGTGGTTCAACTTGAACCACAAGTGAACCAATATCTTGTACAAAATATTGTACAAGTATTTCAAACTGTTGAAAAACAAAATCTAAATTAGGAAAAAAAATATTTGGATCATGTTGTGGATTTTTATAGGTAGAATCTATTGATTTTTTTGTGGGAATTTATAATCATAAAAAGGAAAGTCATGGTTTTCTCATATGAATAAGATTTTTTTTTATTTTATCATAACAATAGATAATACCAAGATGAAGCTATAAATTTACATAATGGAGGATCTCAAATGCCAATTATGGGATTTAATCACTCAAACTAAATCTAACCAACACCTTACTCAAATAGTTTTTTAATAATTGTTTAATAAAAAATTCTACCCTTATACCTTCAAAGTATCCAAAATGAAAAATTTCTTCATCCCAAAAAAAGAATACCTATCTGTGGTGGAGTATTCAGCTAGTTTTAAAAACATAGTATGGTACTAAATAGAGGTTAGTGGTAGTGATTACCTTAAGACACATATATTTAAGGAGGTACTAAAACTAGAAATTCATTTAAAGATCACCGTGCTTTGTATTAATGACAATACCAAAATGGTTAATAGGGTTTCAGTGGTGGAAAGTGATCTCATTGGGAATTATAAGGGAGGAAACAATTTTTTCTACATAAAACATGTAAAAACTCCTACGATATAAAAAAGTGGAATATAGATACCTATTCCTAGGGAATCAAGGTATTAGGGAATTAGTCAATGAGATCTATTTATTTTCCTCATCACTGTAACAATAAGCCAGGGTGTTTACACTGTGGTTCATTAGAGCACATGAAGAAAGATTATATGAAACCACAAGAATAATGATATCAATGTGGTAATATGGGACACATTTAGTATTACTATATTAATTCTTTGAATCTATAAAGTGGCAATGATTCAAATATGTCTTAGTACTCTCATTCCTAGATAGGTTGATCGAGCTGAAATATATCTCAACCCCAGAACTGAGGAAGTCAAGGTGATTTTCAAAACACACAGATTTCCCAAATGATGAAAAATTAGTATAAAAGTAAGGATTACTTGACATTAGTTAGAAAATTGTTATATGGTATTTAGTAGGTAGTCTTAGAGGAGTAAGTGGGACCCTCAATAGTGAAAGGTACCATCCTTATAAACTTTACTCTTATGAAAGTATTATTTTATTTTGGAACAAACCATTATTTTATTGGTTCTTATGTGGTTGATAAAATGGGGTTGAATGTGTAAATTATGCCACATGTGATGAGAATCAAGACACCCCTTGGATGATGAAAGTTTTATGTATTTAAGTGTGCTTTTTTACCTATAACCATCAATGGAATCCAGTTTATTTGGGACTTTTCCATTCCGGAAATGGAAATATTTTATCTAATACTAAGAATGAATTGATTGGTGACCTTAAAAGCACATTCCCATTGTTATACTTGAAAATTGATATTTAAAACTCTTGATATATTAGTACACCAAGAAGATCTACATGTGAACGTAGTAAGAGAAGGACCTTTAGAATTGATGGTTGGAACTATATCCTATAAATTAGTTATATTAAACTTGGGGAATATTGATGTAATTAAGACTAGATAATTTATTTATATTGTATATTGGTATCCAAACATGTTTCTAGAAAATTTCTCTAGGTTCCTACCTGAAAGGGAAGTTTAATTTTTGATTGACTTACTTTGAAGAACAAATCCTATTTCCCTTCCATTATACAGAATGAAACTAGCAGAATTACATGAATTGAAGGTCTAACTAGAGTAGTTGGAAAGAAAGGGTGATGTGTTCCTTTTCACTATTTATTTTACAAATCAATTTTATAAAATAATTGAATTTTTTTTATTAAAATATTATTCTTTTGTTAATAAATAAAACTTGTTGTTTTTTTCTATTTCATTATTAAAATAATGGTTTTATGTTTAAATTATGTTCTTGAGTGTTTATTGTTTTTGTTTTTGAAAAATTTAAAATTTAAAATTTTATTTTGTTTTTAATCATCATTTATTTTGTATTATTTTGTTTAATTATATTTTTTTTATATTTTTATTTTTTATTATTTAATTCTTATATTGTTTCATTCTGTATTTTTGTTCAAAATCATTTTTTATTTATTTAATATCATTATTTTATTAGTTTTATTCTTTATTTCATTTTATTTCAATTTAATAAATCTTTTATTATTTAAATTATCTTTATATGTAATTGATTTTATTATTTTTATCATGTTTTTAATTAATTTTATTTTATTTTATGATTATTATTTTTTTGATTTACTCTTTAATTCAATTTATTCTGTATTTTTTTTTTAATTTGAAAATAAATAAATTTGAATTTAATCTTTGATTTTTTAAATAATTAACTAACTTGATTTTAAAATTTTAATTCCATTTTATAATTTTTTAATACTTTGTAAAATTAAATTATTATTCTTTGATTTTATTAATTCTAGTTTTCATTTATTAGTTAATCAATTTAATCATACTAATTTAGTATTATTTAAATGTTAATTTTCATGTAACATTTTTTAATCTCTATTAATTTATTTGATGAATAATTAAATTTTAGTTTAATTGAATATTTAATAATTTAAAATGTGATTTTTTTGTTTTAATTTTAATTTATTTTATAATTATAGTTAGCTGATTTTTATTAGTTAAGTTAATTTATTTTTCACATGCTGCCATTGGACTACCCACCACTCGAGTCACACTCACCGCCAACAACTACAATCATCACCCCTTTGGCATTTGCCAACGTCGACTCCTGCACCCACCATTAGGAATGCCAACTATAACTCCACATTTCTCCATCTACCCACCACCACAGATCCAGTGGTGACTCAATTGAATCACCGCCACACACTTACAATGATGACTCCTTGAGTCACCATTGCATCTCCTAACCCATCTCCTCCACAAAAACCCACCACTAGCTTCACCCTCATTCCACACACTATTGGCCTTCAAACCAATGGTAGCTTCTCACCCACTGTTGTCGCACCTTACACCCACATCTAACCCACAATCACCGTTCTCCCACTACAAACTTCTTCCACAACTGCTCCTCACCCTCCACCATTACTTCAACCACCACCGACCATCACTTCTAGATGAACACCAAAGCCACCATAGATCAAGGACCAATTCGAAACACCAGAAGTAGTAAAAGAACAACAAAAAAAATTCAATAAATCTTGAAATCAATTTACCTAGATTTAACAATAATTAGATCTCTTTAGATATAAATCATAAACCCCACACCCTATCCTCACTAGACCTCAAAGCCTCACGTCAACTTGAATCCATCAGATATATAATTTAACCACCATGGGTGAAGTTAATGATCCCACACCATCCTTGCTTCTACCTAGGATCCACCGTTGAAGGAGATTGTCAAGCTTCATATATTGACACTGTAATCTGACCACTACGAGTGAAGTCGAGAAACCCACACTATCCCTGTTGCCTCCAAGGATCCACCTTCTAAGGAGCTCGTTAAGCTTCATGAGATGACACTTCAATCTGACTACGACAAGATTTGAAGCCAGAAGTTGACACTCCTACACCTCACCCACCCTGAGCTCACCATGTTGCCTCTACTCGAGCCAATAACCCACCATTCTTAAATCTTCCGGCCGCCATCCAAAGCCGCTACCGTAGTGATGCCTCCCCCTCCCCCTCTCTTATTTTATTTATTTTTCTTATTATATATAATAATTATAATATATAATAATAATAACATTATTAACATATATAATTTTAATAATAGAAATACAAAGATTTATATATATATATTTATATCTAATAATTTTAAGTACATATTTTTGTAAATATATTTTTCTTATATACTAATTAATTTAATTTAATAATTTTATGTATTTTTATTTACAACTATACATGTTTTAATTTTTATATATATAGTTATTCTTATAAGTAGTTATATTTTAATTAATTAATTTATATGTATATTTATTTATATATATTTTTAAATACTTGTAATAAATTAATTACTATAGTTTTAATCTTTTAATTTATGTTTTGTGTAAATGAACCAATTGAAGCAGTTTAGACATGCTGCATGGCTTAGGACTTTGGGGGTCGATCAATCTGTTAAAGAGGATTATAATTAGGTCACCAATAAGGAGGATGTTTCACAGTGAATGTGCCACACAGAGGTAAGAGAGACTATCCATGAGTGGTTAAATGGGCTGTCAAGGAGTAGAACACTCTAGAAGAAGCGAGAGGGAGTGAGACATTTGGGGGGACATCCATAACTATCCGAACCATTTCAAAACCAACAAGAGATCACCAATCACTCCATTGATTGATCCCATCCAACCATTACCTTATCATCCATTCTATAGCCCCCATGAAATCCATTCCACCACATCTATTCACCTGATCATAGATAATAGAGATAGAGTATACAAATAGGTTAGGAGTAAAGGACCAGAGTAAAAGCATGAGGAGAGGATCAAACTTTCCAGAGATGTTATTTTATATGTTTCTTTCCATTATTTTTATTTTTGATTTCATTTAGAGGACATGTAGTTAAATTTTATAGGGGGATTCAGATTGTTATGTTTTCAAATTATTACTATGTTCTACTCTTAATTTCTGTAATGACCTTAGTTCACTTTTTGCTCAAAGATCTAATTCATTCTTGAGGAGCATTATTTTCTTCACTATTCTATGTACTGATAGGTGATGATAGATATCACCTTGCCTTTGAATTTTAACTAAAGTAATAAAATTGGAAAAATTTAATGTTATATTTTCCATTGAGAATCATTTCAATTCCTAAGTGATGATTGAAAGATCATTACTAAGGAAATATTGAAGAGCTGTGTTGGTTTACTGAAGCTAGATCTCAGTGGATCAACACCATTTTTCTATTTTAGTTAACTAGAGTATGAATAGAACTTTTTTATTCAATTCATGATAGTTTGATCTCCCTAATCTCATACACCACTTGTTTATAACTCTGTCTGTCATTATTCTAAACGCACCCCTACATCATTCCATTGTCACCCATTGTATTCAATTTTTATTATTTTCATTTTCAATTTCGTTATTGTTTTTTTCATTTTTTATTTTTTTGGTCTGCACACCTTATTCCTTATATATGGTTCGACAATTCTTACCATAGTACTAGTGTAAGTAGGTTATATAAATTTTATATTTGCACAAGTACCACGAACTTGTGGTCAAATTTTAGCATCATTTCAGGGTAAGGAACGTGTGGCCAAGTTAAAAAAACAAAGAAATTAAATATAACAAATAATAAAAAATAGAAATGATAAAATATAAAAAAATAAAAAAAACTAAACAAAACTGTACAAAAAAATCTTAATTTTATTTTCACTAACTGCATGTACAATAGTTTATCTATGGTAGAAATATAAAATTCAATATCTGATATCAACAGACATTGTTATGAACTTATAAATCAAAAGAAATTAGAAATGGAAAACCAAGTAAACATAGCTAAAAATAAAAATCTGAATATTCCACACCCTATAGTGCCTGCTCCCGAGAGACCTAGGCATAGGGAGTTACAAATTCATACTGTGTTGAGCAATCCATATTGCATAATATTTTCTCCTAGGTCTAAAAATTATGAGATGAAATAATCTCATCTTTCCCATCTCCCTACTTTCAATTGTCTTCCAGTAGAGGAATCCCGTAAGTTTATTTGAAAATTTTATGTGTCTATCCAGCAATTACCTTTGAGAGATCTGTGTGAAGAGGAGTTGAGGTTGAGGTTGTTTCCATTATGTCTTAATGAGGGCTAGGACTTGGTTTCAAAATCTAGGTGATGAAACTTTCAAACCTAGGATGAGGTGTTCAATGCCTTTATATCAAAATTTAATCCCAGGATCACCACCATTGAGGTTAGAAACAAGATCACCAGCTCTGCCTATGAAGAGGGAGAGATTTTTTATGAGGCATGGGATAGGTTCATAGGTCTTATTAGGAAAATTAAAAATCACTAGATATATCCCAAACCGTTCATGGACACTTTTTATAATTCTCTCACACCTTATAAGTAGAACACAATTGACCAATCTTGCGGGGGTTACTTCTCTAATACCACTGCTGATGAACTTAAATATTTGTTTGATAAGTTGGATCAAAAGTACCAACACAAGTGCACTAGGAAGAGATTCATCAATAGGGATGAAACCAATACCCAAGCTACTGTTGTTAATGAACAAGTTTTTAGGGAGTAGTGCTGTCACTGTGGGATGTTCGGTCACACTCAGAAATTTTGTCCCAAATTTGATCTCCATATCCAATATGATGAGAGTTTCTAGTTTTTGGATTACAAGGTTTGGAATTAGAGTGTATATGATCCCTTCTCCAATCAATACAGTTATGTATATAAAAATGACCCTAACCTATCATAGAGAGAGAAAAGTATAATCTAATAGCCCACCACCCAAACTACCAGTCCCATCCCAGACCTTATAATTAAAATCAATATGAGGCTCAATCATTAAATTATAAAGGGGAAAATAAGGGAATAATGAAATAGATACTAGGTGATTTTTTTTATATGAAAAAAGACACAGATTCTAGAATTCATAGTCTGAAAATTTAGATGTAACAAATGGCTAGGGACTTTGGAGGAAGATAAAAGGGAAACTTCCCATTATAATAGAGTCAAACCCAAGAGAAAATTTCATAGAATTAATTACTAGTTCAAGAATTAAAATATAAGAAAAAATTATGAAAAAATATAGGAAAGAGGAAATTGATGTTCAAGCTGAATATGGAACTAAAAACATAGAAAATCCCAATTTTGGGAATCTGGACAGATTTAAAGAAACCGATAAAAATGTTTAAAATTTACATGAAAAAGCCTAGGAACAAAGAAAAATGAAACGATAATTGATCAAAGGGTGAAGTAAGAAGGTGAGTTTTGATGATGATGGGAATAACCCACCTATTTTGAATAATAAACCTCCTCCCAACCCTTTTCCACAAAGGCTTAAAAAGACCATCGAACCTTATTGCCTCAATTTTCTTTAGATGTTTAGGACCTTCAATGTTAACATGCACTAGATTTGAACAAAATAAATTCATACCTAAAATTTATTAAGACGTTATTAACTAACAAGAGGGATTAGGGTGAGATATTCACAGTGAGTTTTAATCTCGAGTGCAGTGCTATAGTTCAAAAAAATATTCTTCCTAAACTAAAAGACCTAGGAAGTTTTTTCATTTCTTGAAACAATTTTTCTAAGTGAGGATATTAGGTGATTTTTTGATTTAGGGACTATAATCAATCTTATTCCCTACCCTTTGTTCAAAAATTTGGGCCTTAGGGAGATGAAACCGACCTTAGTGACAATACAATTAGTTGACATGTCACTTTCCTACCCATATGGGAGGGTAGATTATTTTTTGGTTGATGTAGGGAAACTTTATTTTCCCACTGAATCCCTAATTCTTCACATGGAGTGTGACAATAGTGTTCCAATCATTTTTAGAAGGTCATTCTTGGCCACTACTGGGGCTGTCATGGATGTTTCAAAGGGTAAGATGACCTTTTATGCTAGTAAGGATCAATAGGAATTTCAAGTCTATAAAGAGTATCCACTTGAGGTGAGATTTAAGTTGATTGATGTAGCTAATGATATTTTTAGAGCTGAGATTTGTATGGAAAATCATCATCACTTTGATGATTTAATCACTGAATCAGTTAGTAAGCATTTTCAATCTAATTTTTTTTGAGTCTGAATCCAAAAAAGAGTTTAAAATATTGGGGATAATTGAGAAACAAATTAGGAAATACATTTCACAAAACCACGAGGTAATCTTTCCCACAAAAAGTTATATTTATGATAGTTTTTTTCAAACTTTTTAGAAGTTTCAACCCGCCCATGTTCCCAGACTTGATACGACTTCCTGTCCTAAAGCACATGAGGGAATTCATTTTTCTTATTGTACCTTTTCTACTTAGAGTGAAAGTGTTATCATTTAGAATAAGTATAGAGTCATCCTTGTTCATAATGATGTTTAAAATGAGTTTTTTGGACTAGTTAAGAGTTTGTTAGAGGAGTTTTTGTAATTTTTTTCCAAATCTGGACAACAGGTTCACTCCTATTTCTTTTGACCAATTGGATGATGAAATTTTTATCCATGAGTTTGAAAAATTATTAGGAAAACTTGATGATTATACCACCACTTCACCTAAGGTTTATTCCTCTGTAAGTCATTTTTTTATTGACAGTGACCCACCTACAACAACTACTCTTTCTCTTCCTAAACTTGTTATTGACATAAGTGTAGGGGATAATGTGAGGGATCCCATTTAGGGTGAGGCTGGTCACATTGGATATTCAGTTGAGTTTTTACCTATTATACCTCATTATTAGAGTGCCATTTTGAGTTTTGAGGATACTGGTTAAAGGAGGATTAGTCCTTGAGTGTTGGAAATTTTTAAAATACTTCTGCAAGTTACTGATTTGCATGATGTTTTATGTGAACTTACTGAATTGTCTAAAGGAAATAATTAGGGGAAAATTTTTAATGAATCTTACCCATTGAATGATAATGGTTAGAAAACATTAGGGGATAAAATCTAAATGGGGACTTTAAACCCAACATTTCATAGGAGAAAACCCATGATTTCTTATTTTCAGTTTTAAATTTTTGTTTGAATGATCCTCATTGGGTTTCATGTCTCTTTTATTTGGAAAACATTTTTTACTGAGATTTTCATTGACATATTTTTCTCTCTATATTTTTGGATTATTATTTAATAGTTTTAGTTATCAGCTAACTTGAGGTATATATGGTATGGTGGTCTCAGTTGGTTGTACAAATTTCGTACCAGTGGCAGACTCATTTGGAACATCCATGCTTTAAGGAAGATGCTATTTTGAAGAACATCAGATAAAACTTCCCCCAACTTTACTCTGGTCAATTTCAATTCTTCTTTTCTTTTATGATTTCTCATTTTAATCTATTAATTTTATAGAAACTTCAAATTTTCAACCATACTTCTGTTTCATTGGTTTAAATGGGTAACACAATTTTGCTGTACAACATTGAAAAGAGCTTCTACATACCTAGGGAGTAACTGGTTTAAATTATTTCTATTCTATTTTAGTGTTTCTACTGATTTCATTTAATTCACTATGAATTTCATCTTAATTCTTGGTGTTCCTTTGAAAATTATTCTTAAACTCATCCGATGCATGCAATTTTTTGGAGAAATAATATTTTGTGCTTAATTTTAGGGTGGTGGTTGGTAGTTTATTTTGTATATGTTTTTTTGTTTCACTTTTTTATTTAGTGTAGAAAAAACCTTATAAACATTCATGTAACCCCTCCAAAATCCATTTTCATGTGATTCACTTCTAAAATATTTTTCAAACTTTTAAATTTTCTCTCACCTTGAGCCTTAACATTGGGGACAATACTATGTATTAAGTGTGGGGGAGGGTATTTCACTGAGATTAACTGTGCTTCATGATTACCACATCAAAAACCCTTATTTTTTTTTTCAAATTTTCTCCCTATCAAGCATAATTTCTATTTTTGTACATAGAGAAAAAAACAAAAGAAAAAAAAACATTCTTTTCATTCTGCATAGGTGATAAATGAATTATAAGTCAAGGGGTTCAAGGAGTATGAAATTGTTAGAAATGAATGATTTCTGAGTGTTTGTGCCTACTATTTTTGTGTAAGATCACTTTAAGAACTAGGAAAGTGAGTGTGATGGGAGAGACCATTGTGGAATTTTGATTTTAACCAGAGAAAAATAGAAATTTGAACTTGAACCAAGGAGACACTCACTTTTTAAGAAAATAGTTTAGGGACCCAACTCTAATGATAATCTTATAAGTCCATTGAATCTCGAGTAAAATGGGAAAATGAGATCCCATGGTGAGTCTCTGAGATAAGGGTGATGAGTGTATTTTTGTAAATAAATAAAATCCATTTTCAAATTCAATAAGTTCTATGAACAATGATTTTCACAAGAAATTTAGTTGGGAAAAAATAAATAAAGGGCCTTATAAAAATGATCTCATTTAAGTGAGTGGAATTTTGAACCCAAATAAATAAAGGTAAAATTGAATTATTTAATTATAATTTGAGTTGAATAAATGAAGTGATAAAAATAAAGATGGATATTCATTTTGTGGAACCTAGGGGAGAGTGAAAATTTATGGTGAAATTTGTTAAAGTTTTAATTTCAATTTTTTCTAAACTTTTACATCCCAGGAACTAGAACCCATTTTGAATGGAAATATGGAAGTTGGTAACATTCACATAGGAGGCATGATTTTTGAAGTAATAGAGGGATTTTTGATCTCCTTTGACTTGGAGTCACATATAACTTAGGCAGAATAATCCTTTCTTTCTTTCAGTTTTTGTACATAAATAAAACACATTGAATTACTGAGGAGTATGATTGATTAAGTGTGGGGGTCTTTAATGTTTTCTTTTTCAATCTCTATTTTCCAAATCAATTTTTAAATAATTTTATTTTTATTATTAAAATATTAGTTTTTTGTTAATAATTAACATTTTTTTTGTTTTTTTTATTTTATAGTTAAAATAATGGTTTTGTGTTAGAATTATGTTCTTGAGTGTTTATTGTTTTTGTTTTTAAACAATTTAAAATGTAATAATTTATTTTTTTAATCATCATTTCTTTTGTATTCTATTGTTTAATTGTAATTTTTGATTTTTGATTTTTTATTATTTAATTATTGCATTGTTTCATTCTGTTTTTTTGTTCAAAATAATTTTATTTATTTATTTAATATCATTATTTTATTTTTTATGATTTATTTCATTTTATTTCAAATTTATAAATATTTTATTATTTAAATTATCTTTTTTTAATTGATTTTATTATTTTCATTATGATTGTAATTAATTTTATTTTCTTATGCTGTTACTATTTTTTAGATTTATTCATTAATTCAATTTATTATTCATTTTTTTAATTTACGAATAAATAAATTTGACTTTAGTCTTTGATTATTTAAATAATTAAATTAATTTTAACATTTTAATTCAATTTTATAAATATTTTTAATACTTTATAATATTTAATTATTATTCTTTGATTTTATTAATTCTAGTTTTCATTAATTTGTTAGTTAATTTAAGCATACTAATTTAAATTTATTTAAATTTTAATTTTCATGTAACATTCTGTAATATTGATTAATTTATTTGATGAATAATTGTATTCGAGTTAACTAGATATTTAATAATTTAAAATGTGAATTTTATTATTTTAATTTTAATTTATTTTATAATTTTAGTTATCTGATTTTTATTAGTTAAATTAATTATTTTTTTAGGTGCCGTCATTAGACTACCCACTATTAGAGTCACACTCACCACTAGCAATTGTAGTCACCACCAGCACTCCGCACCTCCCACTCACCATTGACATTTGTCAATGGTGATTTTTGCACCAACTATAGGCAATGCCAATGGTAACTCCCTCTTTTTCCATCTACACACCGCCACATATCTAGGGGTGAATCAATTGAGTCACTACCACACACTTCCAATGGTGAATCCTCGAGTCACCACTGCATCTCCTCCACAAAACCCACTGCCAGACCGTTACATTCAAACCAACGGTGGCTTCTCACCCACCATCGCTGCACCTTCCACCCACATCCAACCCAAAATCACCATTCTCCCACTGCAAACTTATTCCACAGTCACCATAGGTGAAGCTGAAAATCTCACACCGTCCCTACTACCACTAAGGATCCACCATAGAAAGAGTTCGTCAAGCTTTATGAACTGCCGCTGCAATCTTATCACTGCTAGATTTGAAGCCGGAAGCCAATGCCTCTACACCTCACCCAACTTGACCTCACCACATCACCTCTTCTTGACCTAATAACCCACCATCACTAAAGCTTACCGCTGCTCTCTGAAGCCATTACCGTAGCGATGCCGAGCCCCCTTCCCCCTTCTCCTTCGAATAAACCACCCCTATCTTATTTTCTTTCCTTTTATAATTATATATAACTATATATAATAATTATAATATATAATAATAATAATAATAATATTATTATTAAAATATATAATTTTAACAATAGAAATACATATATATATATATATATTTGTTTCTAATAATTTTAAGTACATTTTTTTTAAATATATTTTTCTTAAATACCAATTTTAATTTAATTTAATAATTATATGTATTTTCATTTAACATGTTTTATTTTTTGTATATATAGTTATTCTTATAGGTAGTTATATTTTTTATTTAGTAATATATATATATTTTATATATTTTTAAATAATTATAATAAATTAATTAGTATAGTTTTAATATTTTAATTTATTTTTTGTTTGCAGGAACCAATTGATGCAGTTCAGACGTGCTGCATGGCTCAGGACTTCTGGGGTTGATCAATATGTTAAAGGGTCTTCTGCTTTGGTAACCAATAAGGAGGAAGTGACATAGTGAATGTGCCAAGATGAGTTGATAGAGACCATCTATGAGAGATTAGAGGATCTATCAAGGAGAAGAAAAATCTAGAAGAAGTGAGAGGGAGAGAAATTTTTGGGGAAATATAGAACTATCTGCACTATTCCAAAACCAGTAGGAGATCACCGATCACTCCACTAACTACTCCCATCCAACCATTCTCCGATCATCCATTCCACACCCCCTGTGACATCCATTCCACCATATCCATTCACTTGAGCACAAAGAATATAGAGATAGCAGACAACCAAGATAGGAGTAGAAGATCAGAGTAGAAGATTGAGAAGGGGATCAATCTCACCATAGATGCTCTTTCATCTCTTTATTTATATTATTTTCATTTCTTTTTTTCATTCTTATCATTTATAGTTAAATTTAATATGGGTAATCAGATTTATATGTTTTGAAATTATTATTATGTTCTACTCTTAATTTCCACAATTACATCAATTCACTTTTGAGTCAGAGATCTCATTTTATTCTTGATGAGCACCATTTTATTCACTATGCTACGTATTGAGAGGTGAAGATAGAGATCACTTTACCTTTTAATGTTAACTGAAGTATTGAAAACGGAAAAGGTTAACATTCTATTTAACACTGAGAATCATTTAAATTTCAAAGTGATGATTGAAATATCACTACCCTAGAATGATTGAGGAACTGTGTTGGTATACTGAAGTGAGAGATCAGTGGATTAAAACCATTTTTCTCAACACTAATTATATAATTGTTAACTAGAGTATAAAATTAAAATCTTTTATTCAATTCATGATAGTATGATCTCCTTAATCTCATCCACTACTTTTTTCTCACTCTATCTTTCATTATTCTCACTGCACCCCGACATCATTCCATTGTCACCCACTTAATTCCATTTTCACTATTTTCATTTTAGTTTTTGTTATTGTTTTTACTTGTTTTAGTTTGTTTGGTATGAACATCTTAGTCCTTCTCTATGGTTTGACCATTCTAACCATATTACTATTGTAAGTAGGTTATATAAATTTTAAATTTGTTCAAGTCCAATGACCTCATGGTTAAAGGGATTCATAATACCAAGTATGCCATCTTAGGCTTCTTCGATACTCTTTGTAAATAATGCATATGGTTTGCTTCATCTTTTTGTTTACTATCATAAACTAAATTATTTTACAATCAATAATAAATACTCTCTTCTATGAATTGATGACCTCTTCAATCAATTGAAGGGATCCAAGTGGTTATTCATAATTGATCTATGATTAGGGTATCATTAACTTTGATTTTGGAGGGAGGGAATTGCCAAAACATATTTTAGAAGACGCTATAGTCATTATAAATACCTGGTCATGCATTTAGGTATCATGAATTCACCAACAGTCTTTATGGAATCAATGAATATCATTTTTCAAAGGTATTTTGGTTTCTTTGTGGTGGTATTTGTTGATGACATTGTCATATATTCTCAAACTAGAAATGATCATAAAATTCACTTTGAGATTGTGTTAAGAACCTTGAAAAAACACTGAATTTATGAAAAAATATCTAAGTGTGACTTCTCAATACAATAAATCCACTTTATGAGGCCTTTAATATCTAAAAAATGTATATTAGTAAACCCTATAAAGATATAATCTTTAATCTTTTGTAAATCACTGATGATTTTTTTGAGATACATTGATTTTTGGGATTGAAAGGTTACTATCACCACATTATTCATGATTTTTATGACTCAATTATCATATGAAAACATTAACAAGGAAATGAACTCCATTCTGATGGAGTGATGATTATTATAAATCCATTTTGGAGTTTAATGCTAGAATCCCCTCAACACCCATCCTTACCATTCCAAAACTAGGGAAATGTTATGTAGTTTACTATGATGTGTCTAGATCTAGTATGGGTAGTATACTCATGTATGGGGATCATGTTGTAGTTTATAGACTATAGAAGTTGCGAGTTCTTGAAAATAATTACTCAACGTATGATATGGAATTATCTATGGTGGTCCATGCACTAAAAACATGGTGTCATTATATTTTTGGTGAAAACTTCATTATATTAAATGACCATAAAAGTTTGAAACACATCATTTGAAAAAGGGATTTGAACCTTAAGAAATGAATATGGGTGGAGTATCTCCTAGATTTTTACTTTGATTTGGTCTATACACCTCGTAAAGGAATTTAGTAGTAGATTATTTAAACCATAAACCATATAACAAAATGGTCAATGAAGACCATGATCTATATAAAATGATGAGAATATTCACTGATATACACTTGGATTGTGTTGAATAGAATAATGTTAAAGTAATTTTATCAGTGAAACTTATTCTTGATTTGGATCATAAATTCAATAATTCCCAAAGATCCAATTCTGATTGACTTAATATAAGTAAAAACTTATTGGTGGGGAGACCATTGAAAGATGAAAAGAAGATGGGGACTCAGTGTTACATTTTTGAGATAAGATAGTGGTTCCACAAACTTTCCAGGAACTTCTTATTTTATATTATCACCATTATAAATGGGAAATTCATCAGGGAAACCAAATGACGTACAAAACATCGTGGACTAATTCTTGGTGGTTAGGTATGAAATGAATAGTATCTAATTATATTATGAAATGCATCACCTGTCAATAGGTCAAGTTAGTGTATCAATGATTAGACATATTATTATAATTATTTCCTATACCTGTCTAGAAATGAGAATATATTACCATGTAACTTTTCAATAGTTTTATGAGAATAATTCAAAAGCAAGATATAGTTTGAATAATTACATAATGAATCAAAATGTGTTCCCACTTCATTCTGATACGAGAATCTGACATGGTGGGAGAATTAGAAAAGCACTATATCTAAGAAGTGGTGAAATAACATGGAGTACTAGTTTTGATTGTCTCATATAGGGATCCTAGATTCACCTCACAGTTTTGGAATTCCTTATAATAATCACTTTTAACCCATTTTATCATGAGCGTGGTGTATCATTCTCAAATAGATGGGTAGTCAAAGTAGATGATTTAAACATTGGAAGACATGATCTAAACTTATGTTATAGATTTGGCTGTCTCATGGGAGGATCATTTACATATAATAGAGTTTTTTTATAACAATAGTTACTAGGAGACATTACATATGTCCCCATTATAATAATTGTACGTCCATCCATGCCAATATTAAATTTATTGGGTAGAAACTAGAAAAAATTAATTAATTAGCCCTAGAATTGTTCATGAGATGATATAGAAGATATGGTTGATCAGGAAGTGAATAGATACAACCCAGAGCCACAAAAAAAATTATGTTTATAATCATCATATCCTATTATATTTTTAGTGAGATACCTTGTATTTTTGACTCTCCTTGACCTGGACATAATCATTTTTATAAGCAAGAGATGTTTTCTCTTTAGTATGTTTGACTATTTGAAATACTAAAGTGGATTGGAGATTTTTTTATCTTTATCTACCACCAAGATTTATTTTGGTTCATAACCTATTCCATGAATCTTTATTAAAGAAGTATCAACTGAATCCTAATCATATACTTAGTTGGGATCATGTAACTCTTGAACTCGATATGACCTTTCTGGACAACCCAATTCATATTATAGATAGGAAAAGATAGGGTATTGCATGGATGAAAAATATATTTGGTTTGAATTTTGTGGATACATAGATAAATGAAATAAGAGACTTGGGAATAGGAGAACTATATGTGGGAGAAGTGGCAAGAAATTTTCTAAATAACTAATAAGATCTCATTTTCTAAGTACAATAAGACTAATAATGTGGAGAATGTAATACCCCTAGTTTCAGGAACTTATTTCTCCCTCTATATTTCTTTTATGTATGGAGTTATTGGTTTTAATTGTTTTAGGTTCTTAGAGGATTAAATAGAAAAGAAGCTGAAATATGGATACAAAAGATGGTTCATGTAGTGAATTGTTATTCATGATGTGAATGGGTTCTAGGTAGAAAACATGAATTCTGTTTAGGTTATGAAGGGTTTTCAAGGCATATTCTATCTAAGGCCATTCACAGTGTGATTGCATTTTCAAATTTTAAAGCTATGATGATGTGGTTTTCAACATACATTCTTTCCCAATGATTTATGCCAGGAATCCATAATTCGTTCCATAAATGGAGTTATATATATTTAATTTAATTAGTTATGTCCCCCTATATTTATTTACCCTTCCTATTTCTTCCTTGACCTTCAGGCTCTACCAAGGTGATTTTGGGTGTCTCCTTCCACATAGAGCCCGTTTTTGACAAATCTTCGAGTGTTGGATCAAGAAAGTTAAAGGTAAGACTTTTTTTCTCTCTTCTCATTCTTGATTCCCTAGTTCTGATTGGTAAGAATCCAAGGTCAGTGATACCATGAATAATCTTTTATCAAGGAAATGTTTTGAATAATTTTATTTTGAATTTGTTGAAATAGTAGGAAGGAAATATTGGATCCCATGAGTTGTGGTGTTCTTATTCATGTTTAAGGTAGATGGTCTTCTTATCTAGCCAATATCCAGTAAAACATGAAGGATTATATTTCTAAATTATTTCTTGTGTTTTTTTGATGAAATTATAGATGCATTTTTATTGGAAAATCCCATTTGGTTTTCAATTGGGAATCATGGGAAATGCCAATAAAGTTCATGTGGAAATGTTTTAAAAAAGGGTTTTAGTTTTAAAATAAAAACTCTGATTTGTTAACATGGAATAATTAGTTGGAATGTGTTCATACTTTCATTGAAAATTCCTTATTGGGTTGTAAATTAGGGCCTATAGTGATTGGGAATATTGGTAAATGTATAGGTGAAAACTTGGTATTGGAAGGTTATGTTTTTTACTCATGATTTAAGACTTTTTAAAGGTTGGATACATGCATTGGGTGTGTGAGTGGTGGAAATAGGGTATTATAGGTGTATTTTAATTATTCACTATTTCTATAAACTATGAAGTTATTTATATGTTTTTATATTCTCTCCTTCCATTTTATCATAAAATTTAAGCTAACTCATTATTATCTTAGTGGATTATGTGGGAATTACTGAGGTTTTCCTACTGAATTATCATACTCACCCCTTTCATATACTCTTTGGTGAACATGAAGATGTTATTTTCCATGATACAGAAAAGGGACAGGTTTTATACTTCTATAATAGAGTATTGTGATTTGTCAGGTAGGTTTGATTATATTTAGAGCATGAAAGTCTTCTCATAATGGAGTCATTATGGTTCCACTTTGGTGCCTTATAGTCTTTCATGTTTTGAATTTTCAGACCTTTATTTATTATTATTATTCTGGTTTTCTATCTAAATATTATCTAGTTTATATCATGTAAGTTATTTTGGTTTTATGCCACACATTATATTGTGAATTTTTATAGTTTTTAGGTTGTTTTCTTGATATAAAATCATCATTTTTGGTTTGGTAAAGCACTTGACATTTATTTATAGAATTTGGTATCCTAGGGATACCACATAAGGTTAGTATAACCTTATCCTCTTCCCAAGACAAGGAGTTAGGGAGAGATGTTATAGAAGATCACCCACTATCTATAATCTAGATATTATTATTATTTATATATTTGAGTGTAACATCTTACAGATTATACTTTTATATTATCCTTATTTCTTTCCAAGAAATATTTGGTTTGTTTGGAAATTTGTTCATCACCTAATTTTTTTCAACATAAGTTAAATTATAATATTCACCTTCATCTTTCAATGGAAAAATTTATTACTCAAGTGGATAGGGTTATATTTTCTTGTATCCATCAACCTTGTACTTCCATGATAGAAATTTTTACTTATTCCTTACCCACAATCAATAGATTTAAATCTAAAATTAGAACATCTAAAGAAGTATCCATAAAAATATATTATTATTTTTGACAAAGAATATGAATCCACTCTCCTTTTTCTACTTCTTGGTGTTTCTCCACTTAGATAAATTTTTACCTTTGGGTAGTAAGTCATAGTGTGGCCAATAAATCCATAAAAATGATATTTAATGAGTGGGAATATATTATTTCTCTAACTTATCCATATATATTCTTCCCTTGAGTTGTTATTTTAATGATAATTTTTTAAGGACTTAGTGTTTCCTTCAAATTTATAATTCCCATTATTAGATATAGTTGATGCATTATCCTTTGAGGTCTTATCCTCACCACTAATATATGTTTTTTCCATACAATTGGGTCTTTTTTCATCATGAATTTTCTCAACACTACTTAAGCCTTATATGGAACTCTTAAATATTTTTTCATAAAAAATATCCCAAAAAACATCTTACCTTTTAACTTATTATATTTAATTCCAGTTTCATTCTTACCTATCAAGGAAGCTACTTCTTTTTATAGGTATTCAATTATTCTTTCTCTTTCTTTCAGACAATCATTGAGGCCATCAATCTCATTAATTTTTTCTTTAACCTTTATTTTGTAGTAAAAAACTTATATTTAATTTTTGTGTCAAGTTTATAACTTTCCCATTATTTCTATATCCTATTTATTTTATATTTAGTGTTATCCAAACATTTAGAGGATTGTTTTTGTAAATATTCTATTTTATTATTTTTCTTTATTTTAATCCCAATTTCTTCAAGTTTTCTTTCTAAATCCACCTTTAGGTACACCACACCTTTGGTTTTGTCATTATTTTCTTCATCAACTTTATATTTTTTTCTACATAGGCCATCGTAGCATCTTCTATGTCATATTTGAAATCAATTTCTTCTTCAACATAATCTTCATCAGTGTCTTTTTCCTTCCTCACAATAATCTTTCTTTGAAAATTCTTAGTAGAGTAACCACTTAATGTCCCTTCTAGGTGGAAAATTTATTCCTTGATTTTTTATAGTTTCCATTTCTTTAACTTAACCATTGAACCTCCGTGGATACTTTTTTTTATATTCCCAACCTTATTATAATGAAAAAAAATCTAGGGGTATATTTCCTTTAAATATTCCATTGCCACATTTGAATTTCCTTTCCACCAATGCAAGGAATTAATTATCTATATCATCCTCTTCGTCTCCTCCTTCAGTGATATAAAGGTTTTCCATGGTCTTGAATTGAATTTCCTTTCTAGTATTATTTTTTTTATTACATATGGATTTAATCTCATATTATAATTCCCATGAATACTTTACAAATCATATAATGACAATTTATTCAGGTTCCTATATTAAAGAAATGAAACTTTATGATTTTAGAGAGGTGGTAGTATTGTTAATATATTTTTTACAATTTATACATCTTTCAATTAATCTCTATATCCCCTAATGTATCTAAAAATGTTTATGATTTTTCCAAAAAAATCTATCAATGTCTTCATTGAGATACATCTTCAGATCATCAAAAGTATTTTTCAAAAATTGAAGCTTCACCTCATTTACTTTTCTATATACTTAATATATGTTTTATATCCTATAAAAAATATCTTTGTTAGTGGTATATCTCACATCCTTCATGATTATTTGATTTGATAATTCCTTGAATAATGCATTCAATTCTTTGAAATCTTCATTTAGAAGTTTTTTTTCACTTTATATCATGGAAAATTTTAAAACTATCACTATATTGAACTCCATGAATGGTTTCTAATAGGGAATAAGACCCAAGATGTATAAAGTGAGATCTTATCATGTTATTATATTTATACTAGTTACCCATATCAAATAATGTAACTCATTTGGAATTTATAGTATTCTCTATGAAAGTAGAATCTTAGAAGAAATAGTTTCTATCTAAAACCTATGGACATGATACCACTTGTTGAAAACAAAAATTAACATAACCTAAGAGGGGAGGGATAAATTAGGGAATTATTTTTGTTTTTTAATTTTATTTCTTTATCTCATTTAATAAATATTATAATTAACTTCTTAATCCTTTATTAGAACACAAAAAAATTAGATATAGAAAATAAATGAGAGAAAAACAAAGTTTGACATTGTTCACCACTAAGGGATAGTCTAAGGAGCATAAATAGGTAAGGTGTTAATGAACATATATGAAATAATATCTATTATAGAGATTATAGATATTTATTAAAGGTTCACCAATAATATTAGGTGTAGTACTGCTTTTTATTCTTACTCACACTACTTGAGTTAATGAATCACAAACAAAATGAAACTTATTTGTTGCTTATAATGTAATTTAATATTTTGATAAAAAACCTAACACATTACTATCATGGGGTGTGTATAAAAAATATTTTATAAGTTAAAATGTAGTTTAGTGGTTAACCTTGGTTGTCTCTAGAAAGGAGCACACAACAATCATGTTTGTCACTTTGTTTTTGAATTTGTTTGGTTTAGAAATTGAGAGAAATGAAACAAAAGGTAGAAATTAAGTAAAATATGGTAAAAATTGAAATATAATATGATTTAAAATAGTAATATAAATTGTTTGATCAGATTGGGGTTGGTTTTCCAATTTCAATGTTATCATAGTTTGATTTTATCCATTTCTCTTCTGCTAAGCTAATTAAAGTGAGATTTCACAATCGCTTCATCTCACTCCTTTGGTAAATGGTATTGGTGATATTAAACCTAAAAAAGATCTTAGTTTGGTCAAATATATTTCCTTTTGAGAAATATTTTTATCATATACTCTCAATTGGTTCAGGAAATTCCCAATCGGGTCTTGTTTATACCAAATAATTAAGATTAATTACTATAATTCTCACACGAACTGGAAGTCACCAAGTACTTATACACTAAGATCTGATATATTACATAATATATATATCATAATATAGTGGATGGATATAATTATAATTTAAAAAATCAATTATAAAAAGATAATCTAAAATCATATACGACCACACAAGATAATAAAAACCGCTATTACAACTAAAACCAGCTTTACAAAAGAGAGAAAAATTTCTTTGCATTAACCACATGAACTCAAACATAATAAAAGGTAAAGCCTAACCTTATAAAATAAATCATAAGATTTAACCCACCATGTTAATAGTAATTTAGATAATGTGGAATAATATTACATTACAAAACTAAAATAAAGAAAAAGGTAAAAAAAGAACATAAAAAATATTCTTTAGAATCTGTTCTCCAGAAGTTTCGCTTAGATTATCCCACAATATGGCTGAAAAATGATAAGGAACCTTCTTATAGAATGTGATTAATGGGGTTGGATATTAAAATTTGAGATTTCAGAGAAATTGGCATCGTTTGAAAGATATTATGGCCGAAATACTAGATCTGACTTATTCTGGATGCCAAACACTATACCACTAACCCCACTTTAACCGGTTGATGTGCAGACTTAATGAAATAATTTCTCCATGAAATTTAATTTTAAGCTTCCCTGTCGAGTTTTATTTTAAACCCAGCTAGAATAATCCCATTTTATGGTTAGTATCCCAAGATATGACTCTTTTAATGAGGCATGGTCCATTCTACCAACCAGATTTTGTGTTCACATTGAACGATTTTTTTGGGCTTGTGGAAGTTCGAATTGTATCTTGGTAAAGAATAAGATTTTGTATCCAAATAATGATTAAATCCTAAATAAAAGGAATCACATTAATTTCATGACAACTGTAAGAGTTATGCTCAAAATAGATAGGCAATATAAAACTGTTAAATGTCCAAAATTAACCACTTTTCACATTTAATCTCAAAACTCATCAAAAAACATAAAATGATCCAAAGAAGCTAAAATTGGTTAATGGGAAGGGATTAAATCATTTAAAAACATATGAATAATTATGAAAATATGAGATCTATTAATTCCCTAACACATAGCACTTGGACTCCTAGACAAGTAAACATCAAAATCAAATCTAAGCAAATTTAAAACACATATCCATGAGATCAAAAAATATATCACTAAGAAACAAAAGATATCATGCATAATCAAAAAATATTATTTCAAGTTATAGATTCATATCATTAAATATATTTCCTCTTAATTTCTCCTCCCATGCACACAGAACACTTACCTCACTTGTATTTTCCCTTATCACACAAATGTCAATTTTTTTAGAAATGTCTTTCTCATCCAAAATCAAACAAGGGTCACCATAGGCTTGATAAATTCCGAAAAATCCACCCAATATGAGTCAAGGACATTTTTTTATCATGAGAAATTTATAGGGTTATTATGTGGCTTCAGGTTGGTAGGATTTAGATGTGAAAAATTCTTAGGCTGAATAAGGAGAGCTTGATTCTTTTTGAAACAAAATTACAATATTCTAATTTTCACTCAAGTACAGTCTCCTCCTCATTCCCCTTAGTAAAAATTCAGATAAATCATCATAAAAAATAAATTAATGTGAAAAAAATTCATTATTTCAGTATAAAAAATGTCAATCATCTCAAATATTATTTTTCTTGAAAGCTCTAGATAGGAACAACTTTTTTTTTCAATTGAAGATCTAGAAATGCACAACTTCTCACACATGAAAGCTCAAGATAAGGAACAAATTTAAAAAGAATGATTTTTTTCATCATAAAACACATCTGTTCAGAATTTAATTTCCACCCAAAGTATCACCAAATGTGGTATCACAACCCAATACAGCTTCCCCCACACTTAAGTTCAACTAGATTATGCAATTTCACTTTAAGAGCAGGTTGGATAGGGAAAATTGGTTTGTAATATGGCTAACACAAATGTGGTATCAAAGAAATGCCTCAACTAGGTCCTAAGTTTTGATTACCCCCATATGGGCAGTTTCCGTTGATTATCCCCAATCTGATGGGGGGTTGAGTTTCTTTGAGATGAAACACCAAAACTTCTTCTTTATATAAAAAATTATTCATTTTTATTGAGGACTTTATGGATATAGTATGCCATATCCACCCCCATAAAAATGATATGCATCTTTTATGGTGGGGTTAGGATAAATAATGAGTATTCCCCGTTCTTGGTTTCCACTTTCACAACTTCTTCTTCTTTCTCTAGTGATTTCTCAAGGTATGCTACATCAATAGAATAATCCAAGAAAAAGTTAGAGTGTAATTCTATTTGAACAAAATTAAAGCATGAAGAATCAATATCAAATTATTCCCTTTCAAATTAATAATATTGTGTCTCTTTTTCCTTAGGAAAATCCACTATGTAATCCCCTTGAACTCCATCCAATAAGTGTTCATCAAGTTCAAAGATCTCCATATGCTCTTCATTAGGTGCATATTATTTTTCATATTCATCCACCAAGGAAATGCTATTACTGTTCGAATATGAAAATTTCAATAAAGGGAAGGTGATACTAAATTAAAATTCTATATAATCATAATTAAAAGATTTAATAAAATGATTATCTCCATTATGTGGCTTGACTTGAATTGATTCTTCAGTGGAAAGTGTCTCTTGGAGTTGAATTTCACTTGATAGAGGTAGGTATTCAAGCTCCTATATTTGAAAGATGCGTGGTAAAATTACTTCCACTACTATTTTGGATTCTAGTTTAGGTTGATGTCACTCATCTAATGAAGCTTCTACCTTAGTCTTATTTGGTTCTTTCTCAGGTTCTTTCTATAGCTCAGGGCCAGGTTACTCTATTAATTCTTGAACATAGTCAAATGCTCTTTCCATTTTTCTCCCCAAATCATCCAGAGTATAAATCAAACTTTGTACTAAATCATTTAGATCACTATAATCAAATTCTTGTTCTTGATATTTAACTTGTGGGTAATTATTCTATGAATTAAAGAAATAATCATTTGAAAACATCATGGCAAGATATTTTTTTAACTTTTTTTTGAAAAGTGTAAAATATTTATAATTAGATTGTGAAACTACCTCCCCAACAATAGTGTAAAGTTTTTACATGTTCCAATTGTGGGGTGTGGAAAAAAATTATTTTCTAATTTAAAATGTAGTTTAGTGGTTAACCTAGGTTTTCTCTAGAGAGGAGCTCATAACAATCATGTTTGTCACTTTGTTTTTGAATTTGTTTGGTTTAGAAGTTGAGATAAATAAAACAAAAGGTATAAAATTAAGTAAAATATTGAAAAAATTGAAATATCATGTGATTGAAAATATTAATATAAATTGGGTGATCAGGTTGGGGTTGGTTTTCTAATTTCAATGTTATCATAGTTCGATTTTATCCATTTCTCTTCTTCTAAGACAATTAAACTGAGATTTCACAATCGATTCATATCACTCATTTGGTAAATAGTGTTGGTGATATTAAACCTTACCAAGATATTAGTTTGGTATAATATAATTATTTTCATGAAATATGTGTAGAAGATAGCCTCAATTGATTTAGGAAATTCCTGATTGGGTCTTGTTTATCCTAAATAATTAATAATAATGACTATAATTATTACACGTACTGACGATCGCCAAGTACTTAAACACTAAGCTCGAATATATTCAATCATATATAGATAAGAATATCTTGGATGAAGATAATTATAATTTAACAAATAAATTATAAAAACAGAATCTAAAATCATATATGATCACACAAGATAATAAAAACTGCTATTACAATTGAAACCAACTTTGCAAAAGAGAGAAAGATTTATTAAAATTAAGTACATGAACTCAAACATAAAAAGGTAAAACCTAACCTTCCCTAATCACTCATAATATTTAACCCACCATGGTAAGGTCATTTTAGAATAATGGGGAAGAATAATACATTACAAAACTAAAAGAAATAAAAGAGGTAAAAAGAAGAAAAACAATATTCTCCAGAATTTGTCTGCCAGAAGTTTAGCTTTGGTTATCCCACCACATCACCAAGAAATGTTGAGGTATATTATTATAGGATGTGAGGAATGGGTTTGGGTATTTAAATTTGAAATTTTCGATCAATTTTTGTAGTGTGAAAGAAGTTATTGCAGAAATACTAGAGATGACTTATTCTGGACGCTAAACACTATTACACCAACCCTACTTTGACCGATTGAAGGGTGGCCTTAACGAAATAATTTCTCCATGAAATTTAATTTGAATATTACTAGTAGAGTTTTATTTAAAACACAGCTGGAATAATCCCATTTTATATTCAGTATCCTGAGATATGACTCTTTGAATGAGGCATGGTCCATTCTGCCAACATGATTATGTGTTCACATTGACCAATTTTTTTGGGCTTGTGGAAGTTCAAATTGGCTCTTGGTCAAGAATAAGATTTTTTATCCCAAAAACCATTAAATCCTAAAAATAGGAATCACATGAATTTGATGAAAATTTTAGGAGTTATGCTCGAAATACAGAGGCAACATAAAACTGTTAAATATCCCGAATTAACCACCTTTCACATTTAAGCTCAAAACTCACCAAAAAACATAAAATGATCCAAATAAGATAAAATTGGTTAATGGGAAGGGATTAAATAATTTAAAAAATATTAATAATTATGAAAATATGAGATATGTAAATTCCTCCACACATATCACTTAGACTCCTGGATAAGTAAACATCAAAATCAAATCTAAGAAAATTTAAAACACATATCCATGAGATCCAACAATTTATCACCAAGAAACAAAAGATATCATGCCTCATCAAAAAATATTATTTCAAGTTTTAACTTCATATAATTAAATATATTTCCTCTTAACTTATCCTCCCATTCACACAAAACACTTACCTCAATTTCATTTTCCCTTATCACACAAATGTCAATTTTTTTAGCAATGTATTTCTCATCCAAAATCATACAAGGGTAACCATAGACTTGATAAATTCTTACATCTCCACCCAATGTGAGTGAAGGGAATTTTTTTATCATGAATAATTTATATGGTTGTTTTGTGCCTTTAGGTTGGTAGGATTTAGATGTGAAAAATTATGAGGCTAAATAAGGAGAGCTTGACTGTTTTTAAAGAAAAATTGCAATATTTTAATTTTCACTCAAGTATGGTATTATCCTCATTCCCCTTAGTATCAATTCAGATCCATCATCATAAAAAATAAAGTAATGTGCACACAATTAATTTTTTTAGTATAAAAAATGTCAATCATCTCAAATATGATTTTTCTTGAAAGCTCTAGATAGGAACATCTTTCTTTTTTTTTCATTGGAAGTTCCAAAAAGGCACAACTTCTCAGACATGAAAGCTCTAGATAAGGCACAAATTTCAAAAGAATTATTTTTTTCATTATCAAAGAAATCTCTTTAGAATTTAATTTTCCACATAAAGTATCACCAAATGTGGTAGCACAACAGAAGACAACTTTCTCGACACTTAAGTTCAACTAGATTATGAAATTTTACTTTAAGAGAAGGTTGGATAGGGAAAATTGGTTTGTATTGTGGCTAACCTAACAATATTTTTATGGCTTATAAGGGATATAAGTATTAAAATTTTCAAGTAAGTCGATTATAAAAAGGATTTTTAGAAAAGGGTGCTTAAAAGTAAAGAAATTCATCAATTATTTAAAACACATGTACCTCAAACCCTTAAGTTTTGACAGAAATAAATCAAATTATGGTTAAATAAAACATGGTTTGCTTCTCTAAAGAAGTTAGGTGAATGAAAATAGTATAAAAATTAGGTTTATAATCCTCACAAGAAAGTGATTTCAAATATAAAGACAGTGATATGTTGCATGATATTCAAAAATTCTAAGTACTTTTCATGAAATTAATAAAGATTCTAACTTGAAACAAAGTCATTTTCAGCATTCATTTAAGCTCAGTTTCATGGGATAAATTGTTTCACTCATTTAAATGGGTTTCAAAAATGACAATGATAATCTTTTCAGCTAAAAATTTTTAGAAACACAAAAAAATTGAAAAACACACCCACATTTTTTTTAAAATAGAAAAATAAATAATTGAAAATACTAAAATATAAAGGTTCCCACCCCCACACTTAAATGATGTAGTGTACGCAATTAATTCAAGTGAATTTAACATGTAATTATATTTTTAATTGAATCATATCAATCAAGCAAGTGATAAAGAGAGGTAAAAACTAACTTATTGGTAGTGTAATGTTGAGTTAAGCTCCTAAGTGTTGCACACTAAGAATATACAACCAAAAGTAGAGAAAAAAACATTATAAGTTTATTAAAATAAAATTAAAATATAAATAGAGTGATAAAGAAGGATATATCTTGGTTTAATACCCTAAGTGGGCCCTGGGTTTTGACTAACTTCAGATGGGTAGTTTCAATTGGTTATCCCCAATCTGTTGGTGGGTTGAGTTTCTTTGAGATGAACCACCAACAATTCTTTTTTCCATCATGAAATCCTTCCTTTGTGTTGAGGACTCTATGGATATAGTTTGAAAAATACACCCCCATGAAACTGATATGCATATTGTATGGTGGGGTTAGGATAAATATTGAGTGCTCCTCTTTCTTGGTTTCCACTTTCAAAACTTCTTCTTATTTCTCTAGTAGTTTATCAAGGTATGCTGCATCAATGGAATAATCCAATAAAATGTTAGAGTGTAATTATATTTGAACAAAATTAAAGTATGAAGAATCAATATCAAATTCTTCCCTTTAAAAGTAATAATCTTGTGTCTCTTTTTCATTAGACAAATCCACTATGGTCTCCCCTTGAACTCCATCCAATAAGTGTTCATAAAGTTCAAAGATCTCCATATGTTCTTCATTAGGTGAATATTCTTTTTCATATTCATCCACCAAGGCAGTAATATTACTATCCAAATTTTAAAATTTCAAGCAAGGTAAGGTGATACTCAATTTAGATTCTATATAATCAAAATGAAACTATTTAGGAAAAATATTATCTCCCTTAAAGTGGATCGACTTCAATTGATTCTTTAGTGGAAAGTGTCTCTTGGAGTTGAATTTCCCTCGATAGAGGTTGGTAGTTAGGCTCCTCTATTTGAAAGATGAGTGGTGAAATTAATTTCACTACTGGTTTGGATACAGTTCAGTTTGATTTCCCTCATCCAATGGAACTTCTACCTTATCCTTCTTGGGTTCTTTCTCATGTTCTTGCTCTGGATTATAGTCGGGTTGCTCTATTAATTCATGAACATAGTCAAATGCTCTTTCCATTTTTCTCCCTAAATCATCTAGAGTATAACTAATCCTTTTCACTCAATCATTTAGATCACTATAATCAAATTATTGTTCTTGATATTTCACTTTTGGGTAATTATTCCATGAATTAAATAAATAATCATTTGAAAACATCATGGCAAGATATTTTTTTAACTTTTTTTTTGAAAAGTGTCAAATATTTATAATTAGATTGTGGAACTACCTCCCCGACAACAGCACCAAGTTTTGACACATTCCTATCCTAGGGTGTGAAAAAACAAATATTTTCTAAGTTAAAATATATTTTAGTGGTTAACCTAGGTTTTCTCCAGAGAGGAGTGCACAACAATCATGTTTGTCACTTTGTTTTTGAATTTTTTTGGTTTAAAAATTGAGAGAAATGAAACAAAAGGTAGAAATTGAGAGAAATGAAACAAAACGTAGAAATTAAGTAAAATATGGAAAAAATTGAAATATCATGTGATTGAAAATAGTAATATTAATTTTTTGATTAGGTCGGGGTTGGTTTTCCAATTGAAATGTTATTATAGTTCAATTTTATCCATTTCTCTTCTACTAAGCCAATTAAAATGAGATTTCACAATTGTTTCATATCGCTCCTTTGGTAAATGGTGTTAGTGAGATTAAAGATTACCAAGATCATAGTTTTTTAAAATATTCTTCCTTTTGTAAAATATGTGTAGCAGATACCCTCGATTGATTTAGGAAATTCCTAATTGGGTCTTGTTTATCCCAAATAATGAAGAATAATTACTACAATTCTCACACGTACTGATGATCTCCAAGTACTTCACCATTAAGCTTTGATCTATTCCATCATATATAGATCAGAATATAGTGTATGGATATAATTATAATTTAAAAAATCTATTATAACAACAGAATCCAAAATCATATACGATCACAGAAGATAATAAAAACCGCTATTACAATTGAAACCAACTTTGCAAAAGAGAGAAATATTTCTTAATATTAAGCACATGAACTCAAACATAAAAAAGGTAAAAAATAACCTTCCACAATAACTCATAAGATTTAACCCACCATGGTAAGGGTAATTTAGAATAATGGGGAAGATGAATACATTACAAAACTCAAAGAAAGAAAAGAGGTAAAAAGAAGAACATAAACAAATATTCTCCAAAATATTTCATCCAGAAGTTTAGCTGCGGTTATCCCGCCATATGGCTGAAAAACACTGAGGTACCTTATTATAGGATGTGAATAATGGGGTTAGATATCTACCTTTGAAATTTCAGATAAATTGGCATAGTGTAAAAGAAGTTATGGAAAAAATACTAGAGATGACTTATTCTAGCTGCCAAACACTATTCCACCAACCCTAATTTGACCGGTTGAAGGGCGGCCTTAATGAAATAATTTATCCATAAAATTTAATGTGAAGCTTCATAATCGAGTTGGATTTTGAACCCAGATATAATAATCCCATTTTATGGTTGGTATCTCGAGATATGACTCTTTGAATGAGGCATGATCTATTCTATTGACCATATTATGTGTTCACATTGATCGATTTTTTTTGGGCTTATGGAATTTCAAATTGGCTCTTGGTCAAGAATAAGATTTTGTATCCCATGAACCATTAAATCCTAAAATAAAGGAATCACATGAATTGGATGAAAATTTTAGGAGTTATGATTGAAATACAAAGGAAACATAAAATTGTTAAATGTCCAGAATTAACCACTTTTTACATTTAAGCTCAAAACTCACCAAAAAACATAAAATGATCCAAATAAGCTCAAATTGGTTAATGTGAAGGTATTAAATCATTTAAAAACATATTAATAATTATGAAAATATGATCTCCATCAACACAAAACAACAAGGGTGTTGTATTTTTGTTCTTTATCTTCTTCTTCTTCTTCAAAAACCAAGTCTTCATGTATACCATGACAGTAATAATAGTTATTTTACTCCTCCCAGAGTTTTATATATTTAGATAATTATAAATTAAAACTCTCTCTATTTTAGTTTACTAATATTTTTTAAAATAGTAGTCAACATCAATTCTTTTCTAAAATTAGATAGTCTAAAATTCCTCATATTTTTAAATTTAAAGATCTATGAATCTCACTTTTGTTTCTATTTTACTTTGAATTTGATATAAGCACTTTATTTAAGTCTCTATGAATATTATTGGGTTTCCTAATATTATTCCACCAGATATTATCTAAGATTCAATACAGAAAAACCATTTTAAAATATCCATAAGAAACAAAAATTATTTTTATCCATGCTTCTATGCATGCCCATATGCACTGGACCTCACCATGAAAATTGTGTCCCCAGAGTGTGACATTCAACACCTTTAAACTATAAAAGATTCTTCATTTATTCCTCCTATAATAGAATAGATTTAATTCCTTTTGAATTAGAAACATAATATCCTCTATTATTCCCATAAATAATTCTTGACTAAATTATCAATAATTTATTATGATTAATAATATTGAATGGAGATCCACTTGGTATATCATTATCGTCTTTCATGTAAGCTAATACGGTAAGGAGTAAACATTTAGTACATAAAAATATACCACTTCTGTAATGTAGATGATCTTATGAAAATATCATTGATCCAAATTTTGTTAGCTATAAGTTAAAATATAATTGATCTGTATAAATTTTCATAAATACCCTTATAGTTCAGTAGATTCACCAGAACTAACCCTTATGAGATCATATTTAACCTTTCTTTACTAAGGTAATGACCCTTACAAAATCCAAACTTACCTTTACAAAATCTAATTACCCTTTTGAGATCAAGTTTACCCTTATTAAATCTAGAGTTACCTTTATGAAATGAGTATTAAAATTTTAAAAATTATATTTACCCATATGAGATGAGGGTTACCATTGAGAAATCAGAGTTAAATTTATAAAATCATATTACCCTTATAAGACCAAAGCTTAGTTTTATGAAATAATGTTACCCTTACGAGATTAAAGGTTACCCTTATAAAATGATGATTACCTTTAATAAGTCCATAGTTAACCTTATGGAAATAATTATTCACCCTTGAAAAATCATTACTTAACACAGAATAACCCTTATGGGCATATAAAAGCTCTTAAATTCCTTTAATATTTTGAACTAATTCCTTTATATCTCACCCTTATGTAATGCGACTAAACCAGATTCATCAAAGTATTATCAAGAATGGAATTATTCAATACCATTCCAAAAATCCTTCAAAAATACCCAGGACTATTCCAAAACAAAATCAATTGACAATAAAATCAAATTGAAAAAAATAAAAATTCATAAAAAATGGTTATAACATGAAAATAAGTGGTAAAAATTTCTATTCATGACCAAAACTAATCCTTTCTTATCCCGATAGAGTAGTAGATTCTATATAAAATGTGGCTAGCTAAAAACCTTTTTTAAAGCATATAAAAGTGTTTAGAATCAAATGTTTTATCTAGAATAAAGTAGTAAGTTAAAAAAAATATGGACATGTAGTCGATGGATGAATATTCCTTGGATACTCATCTAAGAGTAAAGCCTATACATGATTTTATAGAAGGGTAAGTAAATTTTTTGAAAGTAGTGATGTGAAAGTGGTTGAAATAAAGCTATAACAAACTATAAGGATCCAATATTTAAAGAAGTTTTTAAGAAAAATAAGACATTGATGTAAATACCAGAGAGATAAAAAATATTCCCAAAATGATTATGATTTTTAAGTTGTATTATAGAATGGGAATGGTGCTAAAGAAAGTAAATCAGTGACTCAAACAAGAAGGATACAAATTGAAGTTAACATGAACAACATTATTAGAGACAAATATACTCCAACACATACTCAGAGAATGAGATTTATAAAGAACACTACTCTATTATCATAGGATGAACTATTTTTTTTAAATAAGTGTCAAATTAAGATTCATATTTGTAATCCATGAATAAAGAGTTGGACCAAATTGATAAAGTATGGACATGGGATATTATGGATAGAACTAAACATTTCAATGTGATTGGTATAAAGTGGGTCTTTAAAAACATGCGTGAAAAACATGGAGAAGTGTTTTAAAACATGGAATGTATGGTTTATAAAGGGTATTATCAGATAAACATAATTGATGTATAATAAACATTTTCATTGGTGGAAAGGATAGAATCAATTAAAATTTTATTAGTAATATTTATTCAAAGGAAGTTTTAAGTTTATCAAATAGATGTGAAGATGAAATTTCTCAATGGTGTTATGAAGGAAGAATTCTACACCGAACAATCTACAAGATTTATTATTAAAGACAATGATTTATAATTTTAAAGGTTTGAAAAGTATTTTTATTCCATGATTCTAGCACCCCATTCTTAGTATAAATGACTAGACACATATATGAGAAATTTGGAGTTTAAAATACTAGAGGTTGATCAACAACTTTATTTCAAAATCTCATATGAAAAGAAATTTATGGTGATTGTGTATGTAGATGATATTATATTTGGAGGAAATAAGTAGGATTATATTGAAAGGTTTCAAAAAACTAATGCATTCAAATTTTGATATGTTAATGATTGAAGAACTGACCTACTTTCTTGGGATACAAGTATATAAAAAGTAAAGAAACACATCCATCTCACATGTGAAGTTTGTAAGAGAGATATTAATAAAGTTATGAATAGAAGACTATAAACAAGTTTCAAATCCAATAGTGGTTAGAACTAAACATGGAAAGGATAAGGATAATAATTTAGTGGACTCAACTTTATATATAAGAATTATTGGGTGCTAATTATATATCATAGTTACAAGGACATATATCTTTTGTGATAGATTTTTGGTAGTATGATTTCAGAGTTATCTGAAGTAAGAGAATATATTTATAGTAAAGAGAACAATGAGGTAAATTCATGGAACATTAAATTATGGATTAGTTTTCAAAGAAATATAAGATCAATATTTGGTGTCCTACTCAGATATAGTCTAGATTGGATATAGTGTGAATTGAAAATCCATGAGCAGTGGAGCATTCATTATTTAAAAAAATGGATGAGTAAATAAAAAGTAGGAAGTATATACTTGAGTAGAATAGAGGCAGAATGAGTTTCAATCCCTAAATACTATACATAATTAATATAGATAAAGATATATCTATAAGATCTTAGAGAAGTAGTGTGATAATCAATATTGATTTAGTGAGACAACAATAGTTCTATCAAGTTAATAGAGTCTGGTATAATATACTCACACAAAACATACAGATATTCATCATCCGTTTATAAAAGAAATGGTTGAGTAGGGAATTTTGAAATTGGAGTTCATTGGTACTCAACATCAAGTAAAAAATGTCTTTACAATGACATCAGGTGCACATGTGTTTGAGCATCATCGATTAATCCATGAGGTTCAACCATTGCGCTTAATTTGAGAAGGTTTAGAAACATCCCTCTTCCCAATGAATATATTTATATATTTTTAAGTGATAATATTTAAAGGTTTATAAGAAAATAGAGGGTAAAATGACCCATAAGGACTCATAGAATGAAAATGTAGATATGTAGTTTTAGAAAAAGAAATTAACAAGAGGTGTTATAAATGATATAGTGATGTTTAGAAAAGTATGATCTATAAATTTGGATATAACTATAGTAATTGATAAATTTACTCATTTCATTCATAGATTATTAACTTAAAAAGTATTATTTTATTTGTTAATTACTATTTTCTTAGTCATAATAATAGATTAAGTAAGATTTATAAAAAACGGGTATATTTTATTAGAATACTTATAGTGTAAAGTCTATAAATGAAGGTTCATTGAATTTTATTCTTAAAGGGGGAGATTTTGGAGATCATAAATCCAAGATATTAGATTCAATGGGAGAATTTTTATGCTAGTTTTTTGGGAATTGATATATGATAATGGATTGACAACAAAATACAAAGGGGGGAAATATTACAACCAGAGGTTGTAATGTTAAATTTATTGTAAATTGAAGTTAGTTATTTGAGTTTTGGAATGATATTGAAGTTTAGTGATGGTTTAAATACGTTTTTTGATAATTTATATACATAATGACACGACCATATTGATTATTTTTTGAAATGTTATACTGAATAGATAAATATATAAAGAGAAGGCTAGTCACTTAACAATGATTGAAGTCATGCTGTAAGGTATAGGTTGTGGGGAGTGATCACACTATAATGAATAAGCCGTGTTTTTTGGGGGTAGATATATTCTTTGAAAAACAAGAATAATTCCATAATTAGATTTATCATGCTACATGACAATTATTAAATGGATTTATTAAACCATAGGACATTGGACATGGAATATTAGTGGGACTCTTTCTATGGAATGATGAAGAAATACTTCGTGAATCTTCATGTTATACTACAAAATGTTCTTGATCTACATTTGTGAGAGCCTATATCATTCCAAATACATAGATTATACTATGAGAGGAGAGATTATACTATAAAATTACGACCATGATATTTTAGTGCCTTACTAGATTGGAATAGTTTTAAAGGATTTCACTATGAAGCATGAGATCATAATGAAATGGATCTGGATATTTAAAGTAACCAATGTGAAAATTAACCCATTATGCTATAATAAATGTTGTCACACCATGATTTTTGAGGAAAATAATAATTAAATGGGAATTGATTAATTGGACTTATTATGAGTGTTTAATGGTTATGGAATGATCTTTATTAGTTAAAATAGAGTTTAATAGTAAAGATTTACCTGGAGATGATCCAATAGATGAGTTTAAAACAGGGGAATCTAAATGTGTTTACTTATTTGAATTTTAATTTTAAATTTAAAATAATTTTAATAGGAGATTATAGATATGTATATACACAGATAATGAGTAATAGGTAGACACATAAGAACAAGAATAGGACAATAAAAGATAAAAACATTTATTTCTTAGAAAAATTTAATAATGAAAGAGTGGGTTGTTGTTCGATTGAATATTATTAAAGATAAGTCTTATAAGAGGATTTTTTGTATAAAATTATGAATATCATGAGGTGAATATTATAGAATCATGGAGAACATATACTGACCCAATATTTTCATACATGGGTATTATATCATTTTAGATGAATATTCAAAACATTACAGAAACAGATGCTTGAGAACCATAATAGTTTAGTGAATTTAGAAACTTGGAACACTAACTTCTAATTTAGTGAAAAATATTTAGTGTTTCCCACAAAGATATTCCCATTTAGTACTCTTCATGCACATACCCTACATAAAACCTTTCTTTATAACCTTGGGAAAGGAAACATAAGAAAGGGTGAGCTCAAATTGTCATTAAGGGTTAAAATGTGAGATATATAAGAATAATATGAACATAAGGGTATGATAACATTGATATAATATATTAAAAACAAACCCTGAACATTAAAGATTATAATATTGAGTAATTTAATAAACATTGGAAGTTTATAAGACATGAATCATAAGGAAATAAAATAACATAAGTCATGAGAGCATAACATCGGAATAAGACATAGATTTGTGACATACACATAAGTATATAAAATCATTTCCATATTATTAAAGGTTCACTACAAAGACCCTAATAGTAGAAAAAGTCCCTTACTGAACCAGGTTCACTCTATATTCCAACCCTGTATTATTAAATGAGGTTCACTCCCCATTCCAACCCTATCATACTGAATCAGTTTCACTCCCCATTATGGCCCTATTTCACTAAATCAGGTTCACTCTCCATTCCAGCCATGTCCATCTCATGAGATATAAATATTTACCCAGTTCATTAGTAGGAGATATAGGTCCCACCCATCACATAATGAAAATTATATTTATATGTTCCATAAGATCATAAACATTCATTATATCATAACCCATGAAATAAAATGGGTATCATAAACAATTCATTATATCATAACCTATATAAAGAGACAAGTTTCATAATCATTTCAAAATTTCATCATAAACAATCCTATGCGTGTTGGAAATAAATTTTCATGTCATTCATGTTAAAAATAAAGGTTCCTTTTACATTTTTGAAAAAAATATAAATGGGAATTATTTGGAAAACTACATGAATATTTCTATAAAAATATTTTGTAAAAATTCAAACATGTGTAATTATTTTAAAAAATATAATAAAACATTCTTGAAAACATTTTTAGAAAACATGGTTTTGGAATAAAATATATTTCCAATTGAAGAGAGAAATAGAGTCATATTTTCTTAAAAAGAATTTCTTAATTATTTTAAGTGAAAAAGGGTGAAAAATGGTACCATTACTTGAATATATCATTAATAACTATAGGATAATAAAATACGTAAGAATTCATGAGATTTATATTATAATATTTTAACATTGGATACTTAATCATAAAAATCCTAATAAATGATGAGATTGTAACATAAAATCTTTGCCAATTTGGTAATATTGAATCATAAGACCCATGAAGGAACAACATAAAACGAAAATTAAAATATATTTAGGATAAATAAATTCATGATATTATATGTAAAATGGGTATGTATATACACCTTAGGAGAGAATATATTTTCATAACATAATGTATGTCTCAAGGAAAATTGTGGCAAAATTCCCTTACCATTTTGGTAACTTTGAATTGTAATCACCATGAAAGAGAGATAATAAAATGGATATGTAAATAAAAAATTTTAATTAGAATATTCATAAGGTAAATTCATGGGAATTATATATACCACATAAAATAAATAGGTGGTGAACATGGCATGTCTCTCATAGAAGTAAAAAGTGAGATGAAAATCACTTACCAATTTGGTAACTCTTGAACCGTAAACCCTGTGAAAGAGAGATCCTAAAATGGATATTTAATTATAATGTTTTTAATTATAATCATAATAATACACAATAATGGTATGTATATATACAACATAAAATAAATAGGCGGTGAACATGGCATGTGTCTTATGGAAGTAAAAAGTGAGATGAAAATCCCTTACCGATTTGGTAACTCTTAAGCCGTAAACCCCATGAAAGAGAGATAATAAAATAGATATTTAGAAAAAAAATTAAGTAGAATAATAATAATAGAAATTCATGGTTATTATATACACCACATAAAATAAATAGGTGGTGAACATGTCATATGTCTCATGAAATGAAAAAGTGAGACAAAAATCCCTTACCTTAAGTCTTGACTAGCTTCATTCTAGTTCAAAACTCAGCTATAATAATTATAATTTTATTATAAATCTATTAAAGAATAATATTAATATATAAAAAACATATATTATTTTATTATGACCTTTTATTACCTTTTTATTAAAAATTTCATGATAAAGTTATGTTTTGAGTAATAACCACTTTGTTTTTCATATATGTTTTGATTTGTTATAATTTTGATTCTATTATTATGATCATGGTTCTATAATATGAATAATTATAAACATGAAATAAATAAAATATATATTCATTATAAATGTATTTATATTCATCCATAAAATTTAGTGATAGGAAATGAAATACACTGTTCATGGAGACGGTATACTCTACGTATGCAAGAACACTATTTTTTCATTTTCTGGCCGGTTTAAATGAAATAAAAGTGATATATATTATCATTATATTAGTATTTTTATTTAATATATATATATATAACCTATTTTTATTAAACCCATCCTTAATAAATTCTATGTAAAGTGTGAACGAATCACATCACTTCGCGAGGTGGTAGTCTATTGTACACACGAATGATATTATCATATTCCCAAAAAATGGAAAGAAAGAATGTTTGTATGATATAATAATTATAGAAAAATAATAACATTATAAATATTATTAATATCATATATAAACTATTAATCCATTATTATTACAATCCATGAAAGGTGGTAATGGAATAATGAATGACATCAGTTCATGGGGCGGTAGTCCACCGTACACACGGATGATGATTTCATAAACCATTTGACAGAAGTGTGTGTGGTTTTAGGTCATAACCATAACATAAAAAAAAATATATTTAAGATACTAATTTTATTATATAATAATTTTATAATAATAATTTAATGGGGTGAAAGAAGAAGTAAAACGAAAGCACTCATTGAAGAATGTTATCTCTTCTTCGGGTATCCTCCTTAGGTCTGCACTAAATAATTTCTTGGTAGGATTTTTGTCCAAAATAAGGATTTTATGATGAGTGTAGGGATTTTGAAAAGTGATTTGGGTATCTATTGGTTGATCCAAATGGATTGAGATGTGGGAATAATTGGGGAGAGTGAGTTCCCTTTTATAGTTTAGGAGGAGTGACATTCTTGTAAATACTAAAAGGTATTTATTGTTAAGAGGTTGATCTTATATCTAGTGGTTAAAAATATGAAAATTAAAGTTTTGGATGGATGATATGGTCTATAATTACCTCCAACACATAGTGAAACACATTTTTTAAACATTTCATTCCTTAACTTCCAAGTATCCCTATTTTTTCCATTTTGGTTTTTTGCTATGGTAACTAGTTTTCTAACCTTAGTAATTTATCTTTTAATATAATAGTAGAGTGAGACTTATTATATAATTTAGAACCAATGATTCTAAAAAATTATATATAATTTATAAAATATAAATCTTATGTTTGTTGGAAGTAAATTTTAACATAAGCGTATATAACGTGCAAAAACAACGCTTTAACCTTAACCATGCTAACTAAGTTTTTACTATTTAACAGTAAATATAGTCACTAAAATAAAAAAATTGGTCCATGAATGAAACATATTTTATATTTATTAATATTTAAAAAATAAATTGGTAGAATATATTATTTTTAGTAATTCTAAATCATTTAATAAAATATATTTTATTATAAAATAACATTAATGTAAATTTTGACACTATTCATTTAATTTAAATTTAAAAAATATCAATAAAATGATGGAATTAAAATATATTATGTTCAAACATTTGTAACATTATATATTCATCTAAAAAATAAAGGAACACAATAATTCATTCAATAAACTTCACTTTTGATATTTTTATTATCATTTATTTTATTTAATTGTTAACTAAATAATTACTATGTTGGCCTTTTGTTAAGCATTTAAGTAATAATTTGATATCAAAAAATTTAAATAAATTTTAATGATAAAAAAACTCATTTATATTTTTTAATAATACTTATAATAAAATATATGTTTTTTGTCCGTATTCTAAGGCATTATAGATATTAAAAGTAAGGAAAGTATCTTTTTTTGTCTTCTTCTTTACTTAACTTATTATATGGGTCATATTCAAAGGAAAATGGAAATAAATTTCCATATTTAAGAAAATTTGATTCAAAATATCTAAATAAACTCATTAAATAAAATTAAGATAATATTTTATGTCATTTTAACTCTTATCATTCGAATTTAACCCCTGGTAAACCCATTTTTACCTTAACTACGATAATCATTTTTTCTACATTCACTATTCATTTTGGAAAAAAATAAGTTGGACTTATTATAAATTATAAATCATTTTTTTCCAAAATTTTAATCCATTTTTCCAAATTTAAATCAAAGAATAGGTAAAATTGAATTTAAAATTAATCCAGCAGACGTGATGAGAAAGTAGGGTTTTAAAGAAAAAAAGATAAAAGCTCTACAATGTTTTTATATCAAATTTCAATATTAAATTGATTCAATTGAAATAAATTGGATTATTATATATATAATTTAAATAATTATAATTTACAATTAATTTAAAATATAATTTAACTTTATAAATAAATTAAACAAAAGACAATTTTCTATTAAAATTCAATATTTTCACTATTCATCAAAAAATGAAACTTTTAAAAAAAAATAAAAAAAATTCACCCTAAGATAATTTTAAATATTATGATTCAAAAAATTAATTTTTTTATCAAATTAATTTTCTAAAAGTGTAAAAAATTAATTTTATTATTGTTTATAAAAGGCATAGGAAAACATTTTGTTGAAAAATAGTATTTTTAAAATATATAAAGACTTTATGAAAAAATATGTATTTTATTATCAATATTTTTTATTTATATAAACCACTACATTAATATTTAAAAATTAGTTATTACTATTCACTTCATTAATTTTAATATCTTGGTAATAACAGTCACGTTAATAATATATCATGGTTTTGTTAAAACTCAGTGTTGCATGTAACGCAAGCTAAGCCAGTGTTTTGTGTAGTCTAATATTAATTTGGTGTTACATGTAATGAAACTCATCAAGTAAATTTAACTTATTTTAAAAAAATAATTCAATAAAACTTTTTGTGTTATGGAAAAACCATGAAATATAGTTTTATTTCATTTACCGGTATACTTATAATTTCATCATATGTGTTAATACAATAATTTGTTGAATACCCCTTGAAAATAAGTGAGAAGTAGAGAGGAAGAGTCTATAAACCTTGAATGAGAAATATAATCTACATAAATGATGTAATTACCAAAAATTAATTAGAGATTATTTGGAATATCAACACATCATTGATATATGATCCTTGGATATATCCTGGTGTGGGTGAACCAAGTAAAATATCATTGCTCATGCTATTTTAATTTATTCATTTTGGCTTCGTGGTTATGTAATTCTATTGAAATGTAGAAAGTGTATTTTTGAATGTGAATACATGATCCAATTGAGTCTGGGGAAAGAATAAGTTTTGTAATATCCCAATTTACCCCCTCTTATTGTGTATATCAAGACCTCAGTTTTTAATATGAAGGTATTAAGGTCTCTCTTGAGTAAATAACCATGGTTAGTGGGACTATGTGTTAGATTTCTCATTGTCATAGGAGGTTAGGATATATTTAAAAAAGTAGAGGTTAGATACCTGTCATTCCATGATTACTCTTATAGAGATGATTGATTTCATTTGATTATAAGCCTTTACATCAAATTATTTCTTATACCTTATATATAGGATTCATTTATAGAAATTTAAATATAAGTTGGATTTTAATTTTGGTTAATAACAGAATATATGAGTTTTGTAAATATTTAGATATCAATATGGTTTAAATATATTGATTTTGTGAAAGTATTATGACTAAAAACTAAATCATTAAATTAATGGATACGCATAAATGGAATTCATGAAATAATATGTTGAGATATTAAAAAACCCTTAAAAAAATTAATTATAATATTTATTCTAAATAAGAATCATATCATGACCTTAATCATTCAACTGAGTAGGTTCCTCCAAAGCAGTGTTCCCATGAATTATCTTTTGTATAGATCGGTGGAAATGGTTTACCAAAAAATTTAGGGAACCAAATCCTACTATGTGATTTTGGTTAAATATAGCTGAGAAACCATTATATATAGGATAACTAATGAATAATGTTGAGTGAATCCATATGATAGCTTAATATAAGGTGTTATCTCCTCAAGTTCCCAAGAGAAACACATGATATGATTGGTATAATTTACTTCCTATATAGCTAAGTGGTGAGATGAATGCTAAAGCAGACACATTACTTAGTGAAATATGGATCTAGTCTTACTAATGGATATAATGTAATTAAAAGGGGTTCATCATTTTAGCAGGGTCAAATTTAATAAAAGTGATTATTAAATGAATGTAAAACATGATACTCATATTATGGATGCTTATATTATAAATAAATGATATCATAATCATCTAACATTCCTTTGAGTTCTATATGAGTAAAATATTAATGGAAGAAAATTTATAAACTAGTATAAAAACTTAATAATTATTGTTAATTAAGATAAAAAATTCCATCTGTTAGAGAAACCCATTACTGAGTAGCTAAGATGTGAATATGTTCAAAAAATTGAACTAGATTCTAATAATATGAATTTTTAAGATTTAATGGATGTATCCAATCTCATTCTATTGTTTATATATTCGATGTCTTTAAAGTAACATGAAAATATAGATGTGTTTATGATAAAAAATAAACTAGAAATACACTTTTAATAATAGTATAGGCATGAGAGGTACAAGGTTTTGAAGTAATTTTTTAGATGAAATATGTTTAAAGGAACTTCATTCTTCATTCATGAGATCAATATGATTGGGTAAAAAAATATATTGGAGAGGTTGAAGACACTTTAAAGACTTGATTTGGATGTGGATTACATTCTTTAATCAATTTAAAAAATTATTGGATAGTTTATTATAAATTAAAATATGAATTAATTCAAAAAAGTATACCCAATATACTTAATATATTGAGTATAATTGAGTAGGACATGAGTGGTCTAAGATCAAGTGATATATTAAAGTAAAAGAGGGCAAAATTTCAATCCATATGATGGAAAAGTATACTGAAAGGTATAATAATGCTTCTTCAAGTATCCAATCAGATTCCTCAAAACCTAAGGGAGGAGTCATGAAGAAATAGTGTGACATCCAGAGTCTAGTTCAAAGAAAAGTAACTGAACATGTGGGCTATATGGCCTCAAGAATGCCTCCCCATACATTAGAGGTAGCCAACTAGTAGCAATGGTCTATGATGAGATGGGAGAGACTATACCCTCATGATCAAAGCACAACACAGTGGTATAATAAATGAATAAGTAGAATAAATAAATTATGAACATCTAGAAAAGGTAACAGACATGCGTTAACAATATCTAGTAATACATACAAAAAATGGTTATGTCATGATGTTATACAAAATAGGGGAATATAAGGGATACAAAAAAGAATGCATATACAACATTCTATTCAAAAGTATGAAATACCAAAATTTATCTTCAATAGAATCATAAGCACTAGATCGAACCACTACTCCTATACTCTTTCCTAGTATAAGAAATCAAGAATCCAAAGAATCCCACCTTCCCTTTTCCCTACTTGTATCCATGAAGTCCTTCCAGGTACCTAATGCTGGCCCAAATATTGTGTTAGTAAAACTCAGTAGGCCACCACCAACTATGTCTAATTTCATCAAGTCTATGAATATACTATGAATCAATGTGTAGGAATAATAGTAAAAGTAGTAAATGAAATACATAATAACCATGTCGGTCCGGGTCCCCCATGGAACAAACATCCGATAATATATGATTCAACCTAAGATGGGATGTATATGAGAACTTATTAATTTATAATTTAATTTCTATCATGGGCTTAGGACCTAGGGGTCATAACTAATACATCTATAGGTGATATTCATATAAGAGACGAACATGTCCTATGACATTTAAAAATTAATAAAGTAAGTGAAACAAGTGTTATCATGTATGCAAATCATTAACCAAATCCAAATATGTTATTTGATTCAGATGAAAAATCATTCATTTTGATTGATATCCTAAGCCCATCTAAGTAATTCCACATAGGGATCCCAAGTATTGCTTCAGGTATACTATAAACCCATGACCCCATGAGCCCATCGATGGAATTACATATATAAACCCAAGTATCTACCAAGGCAATGTAATAAAAGAATTTTCATCTAATCCCATCCAAGTCATTCTATATAGGGAACCCAAGTGTTGCTTGTGGTATAATATAAATCCACTTTCCTGGTGAACCTATACAAGTTATTCTATATAATAATAAATGCATCACCCCTAGTGTGATATAATCCATTTATAATTCATTTAATTCAATATGCTCGAGGACCCTGTACAAGGAATTCCTAGTTATAACTCTTATATTTTCCTCATCATGACATATTGAATGGTCATGGGGTAGCAGACTATCCATACCATTTAACAATTCATGTAAATTAAGTTGGTCATTATTTTATAATGAATAACTCAAGCATGACTAAGAAAGAATCAAGGTCCAATGAATAAGGTATCACTATTAACCTACCATTTAATTCATTTTTACATTAAATTTAATTAATTTCAACATCACAATTACAATGGGACAAGATAACACACCTCAAAGGTGGATCAATTTCATAATAAAAACACGGTTATTTTATATAGTTTAATAACACACCCAATGGGTGGTTCAAGTTGTGGTTTTCATCCTCCATTGGGGTTAGCAAGTATCATGGGTCATGTAAGTCAAGGTATATACAATTAATTATGGGGAAACACATTTTATGAGTCAATTAATGGAAGGCATGGTGTGAGGCACAATTATACATAATATAAATGACTAGAATTTTAGAGAAAAGAACTAAACTTCCTACCTTATACCAATAGATGACTCCTTGTCCAGTATTGGCCTCTAATTTGGGATAGAATGAGAGAAATTGAAGAAATAGACAAATGACCTGAAAATATGGCATATTAGTTACCAAAAAAATAGCTTTCAATATGGAGAGATAAATGAATGAACGAAGTAAGTAGAATGAGAGACTTACCATTGTCTATCCACTATGAAAAACTTTGGTCAAATTAGATATCATATGTGGGAGGAGGATCAAAGCCTAGGTTGAGATTGGGGATAGATCTAGATATAGTGGTGCTACTATATGAATTAGTAAAGAAAAGCGAGGAAGAAGGGTTAACGACATTGAAGAAAAAAAATCACAATTTCACACTTTTTGAAGGAAAACATATTTTGGCTACATGGTTAGCCAAACCATACACCAACTATGCATAGAACCCTATCTAGGAACAATCCCTCGTACGATTCATTCACATGATTAGAATAACCTTGTGAAAACATGTGTTTCACCTCTACAACATACCTATAATTTCTCACATTCTCATGTGGCCTCCCTTGCATGGTTATTCAAACCACAAACCTCCACCTTGGGGTTGCACAATTGAGCCAAATAGTTAGTACTTACCATGCACTACATCCTATTTATCTAAAAACCAGAGCTTTGGGCTCCAAACAAGACCTAGATTATCCAAATCTCATTAATAACTCCATAAGAATATTCATTAGAGTAAAAATAAATATTTAAATTGAAATTTAAAGAGTCCATACCTCATGATAAAAATCGGGATCTTATAACCTCCCATCCTTAAAACAACTCATCCCTGAGTTACCCTTCTAAGGGTGGTTGATCATCATCTAAGTATAGCTCTAGAAATTAAGAATGTACATTAACCACTCACTCCTAGGTATCATTATATACATGGATGTGCAGCCATATCACCTGTAATGTAGTAACTAACATAGAACACAGAGCCTTCATGTTACAACAAACTATAAACACCGAATACTCCCAAAAAGAATCATCAACATCCAACTAAACCTTATCCAGATGAAAGAAATGATTCGAGTTTGAATGATACCAATGTAACTAAGAAATGTGAAAGATATAATGCATAGACCTTTATCTCTAAGGCAATTTTATATGATAGGAAACTGATCCAACCCTCTCTAAAATATCAAAAGATCTAACAAGTTTAGGGGATAACTTTCCCTACTTCTTAATTCATGAATGCCCCAACCTAGGAAAAACATGTAAGAACACTTGATCCTCTACCACAATATCTAGAGGTTATTTAGAGAGATATTCATAAGACTTATGCCTATATTGAGCTATATCCATACACTTTCGGACAATCTATACTTGATATGATGTCTTCTAAATAAGACATGGTCATAGTAGCATATCCTCTCTTACCTCTAACTAGCATATGGGTAAATGACACATCCTACCATATAGGGCCTCATAAGGATCCATTTTCATACTTTCCTGAATTTTATTACTATATTAAAATTCAGAAAGAGGTAGGTGTTTCTCCTAATAACCTCCAAAATCAAGGACACATTACCTAATCATGTCCTCTAACACATATATAGTATTATTAAACTAACCATCAGTCTGAGGGTGGTATGCTATACTTAGAAATACTTATGAACCTAAATACCTCTACAAACCTTTCCATAAATGAGAAGTAAACTGAGTATCCCTGTTTGATATGATGGTACTTGAGACCCCATAAAGAAATATAACATCTTATACATAGATCCTCCCATGTTCATCCACTAAGAAGGTCTCCCTGATAGGTAGAAAACGAGAAACCTTCATAAGCCTATCCATGATAACCCATACTATATCATAGCTTCAAGGGGAATTTGGAAATCCCATAACAAAATCCATAGTGACATCATCCCATTTCCACTCAGGAATGGGTAATGATTATAAAATACCATAAGGCCGCTGGTTCTCTGAATTCATCTACTGATTGGTGGAACACCAAGTTATAAAACCCATGATCTATCTTTTCATCCCTGACCACCAATACTGGCGGAGTAAGTCATGATAAATCTTGGTAAGACCAGGATATACTACCTAAGAAGAGGCATAATACTCTCACATTAAATCCTCTCGTATGTCTGCTAGAACCCAGAAACATTCATGAATTCATAAGATCTTATCCTCATCAATGATATAACCAGGCAATGAATCCTTTCCTAAAGTGATATCCTGTAGGACCAAACCATAAATATCGGAAAGATACCTCATCTTCACTCTATCCATAAGTGAATAGGTAACTGATAATGATGTGAGTATAGGTTTCAAAAGATGTTCCTTTGCCTCTAAATGTATCTCAAAGAACAAGTCCATCAATTGACATTCACTATTAGCCTTCTGAACTACTTGTGTCCAATTTTTCTTTCTCATATCATCTTCCAATGCATTTCCCTTCCCAATAATATAAGAAAGTTTAATGTAAGGTCCTATGTTTTTATGGACTAAAGTTTTGAGATGAAATTTTAATTTTTACTTTAAAATACTTATAAGGGGTAAAATGGTCTTTTTCTTCGAATAAATGACCTCAATTTTTTTTTTATGTCCACTTAGTTAGTCTAGAAATAGGGTGTTTACCATAAGAAAAGAGTTTGGTAGATATACAATTCATTCTAATATTATTGGAATAATTAATATTAAATATTTAATAAATTAAATTTTAATTTATTCACACAGGTTCGTTTGGATATATCTTTTGAACGGAGTGTCATATTGATATTCTATATCTACCGTTGAGTCCATAACTGGGAGTTTTTCTTAGGAGGGGAATAAAATCGAGTTGGGCACCAAGGCTGGCCCGTTCCCCATTTTATTTTTCTTTTTTTCTTTTTCTTTATTTTATTTTTCTTTTCTTACTTTTTACCATAGCTTGTTGCATATTCCATATTCAACTTCCTCCTTCATGTGATAGATAGAAAAGAGGGAGAGGGAGAAATAAAAATATAGAGGGATAAAGGGAGGTACCACCGTGGAGCTCAAAATGCACCGAATCCTCATAAGACAACTGTGGACTATGGAAATGGGAGAATCTTTAATAGTTTTCCCCCAAAGGTAGTCCATTTTTAAGTTTCATCATAAATCCCCATAGTTTAATTTTTTTTTCTAGTTTTAAAACCCTTATATTATTTTTTATGTCCCCTTCTATCCTGATCTACTATTTTGTGGGTGAAAACAAGGGTTTTGAGGCGATCGAGAGGTTTTCTATTTAGGAAAATCTGTCTACATAACATGTGGTTCAGGGAACACACACTTTGTGTTCTTCCTATTTTGAAAAGATTAATTTTTTGAAGTACAAATTTTGTATTAGGGTATACAAACCATATACTGGGACTCAACCATGTAGATGAGTACCCATCCTGGCTACCCGTGTAGGGGTACATGAGTATATTAATTACAAGGGTAGACCCCGTGTGGGTCATACGCCATGTAGAAGTACATGACTTAGCCAAATACATGGCCATTCCATTTGAGGGACATAGAAAGGTATGCCATGTAGGTTACACACCATGTACCTATCTTACACGTCGTGTACTTGGGTGTTTACATGCCATGTATAGGCTAAATTACATGCCCTTGTGGGGCCTTGAGGGTACATGCCGTGTACTATGGTAACATGCTATGTACTCCTCCTTTGCTACCCTTTGAGGGGGGTTTTCATTTCTTTTCACACATGAGTTGGAATTGGACCCAAGAGTAGTCCATTTTGATTATCTTTTCACTTATATCATAATGGTAATACCCATGGGGTGTTTTCAGGACTCATGTGAGGTTTTTCAAACTTCTATCTAAATGGAGAGGTTTTTCCCCTTGTAATTATATCCAGTCATCTCCTAAGATAGACTTCAATGAGAATGATATGTTGGCTGTTCGGATGAACCTAGTTGGTACCCTAACTTGAGATGATCCATGATCTATATCTATTGAATGATGATTTTTTAGATTTTCATTTAAGGACGTCTCCCTTGTGATATGTTCCCTTCTTGACTAAGAGGTCGTGAGACTAGTTGTTTCCAAGGATTCCCTATAGGATCCCTCTGCTTACATTTAAAACTAGAGGATCCTGAGTAGGATGCCTCTATATTGTTTTTGGTTACCAAGGATCCCTTGAGGGATGAATTTTCTTACATGTCGACCTAGAGAATACATAGTAGTATCCCTTTACCTATATACCATTATAAGGATCCCATGTTGGATGCCTCTTCCTTATTATACAGTTATAAAGGTTCCCCTGTAGGATTCTTTCACAAATGCACTATTTAAAGTATCTCCTATAGGATTCCTTAGTCTTACATACCATTTGAGGATCCTCTATATGATTCCTCCTTTGCATTTTTAGCTAAGGATCCCAAGTAAGATTCCTTCAATTGTGTTTTGACCTCAATGATCCCAAGTAGGATGCCTAATTAGTGTTTTGAATTGAGGGACCCATTAGGTTCCCCATTGTTTGACTAACATTGAGTTAGTACATTGGGGTTTGATAGAGATGGTAGTGGGTGTCACCTTAGAACCTGTTCCAAAATTGTATTTCTATGGGGCCATGGTAGTAGTCTTGGGTTTAGGTGTTTAACCACCCTCACTCCTCTTTAAACTTTCACATTTCTATTTCTAATGCAATGATGATTACTAGAGGTGATTTTTGGTTGGTGTCTATTTAACCTAGTGTGAGAAATCTTTCTTCCTATTTGGAATTCCAAGATTTTCTTCCTAGAACATGACTTCTGAGCCATGTTTTTCACGAACCAAGATGGGGTTCCATCTAACCTGACACCTGAACTGGTCCGTGGCATGGCCTAAAGGGAATTCTCGATCCCCACGGACTGGAAACTATTTTCTAGGTATCAATATCATACCTTGGGAGTGATTTAACCCATTTAGAAAAACATAAAAAACCAATTTAAACGAACATCACAATAATAAGTAACCAAAACCAAACAAGGCTTAACAATTTTCAAAATCAAGGTTTTATAAATTTAACCATAAATTGGAAATACTACAACAAAATGTGAAACTATAGAACGTTCCAAAACCCTTGTGCAACATGAGGGACATCACCCTCAAGCCACCACCACCAATACCTACAACAAGTGGAGAACTAGCAATCCAAACCACCGATATCTCCACATCTCATCTTTCCTTTACCTAGGTCATACATATAAAAAAGTCTATATACACCCAAAGGTGTGTGTAGGGTGTGAGAAAAAGCTCTATATGATACCACACAAAGAAAAATATTCTATGCTATAACATTAAAAGACAAAGTAACATTCTCATTTATCTAAAATCCTTTGAAAACCTTTCCAATAAAACACTTTAAAGGAAAAACCATTTTTTCAATGGAACATTGTAAGAAAAATATATTCAAGGAAATAACTTTTAAATGAAACATTTCAAAAGGGAAATTTTACTAAAATAAACTTAATTTAAAATGAAATATACTCAAGGTTCACCATATACCAATGGATGAAATCACACCCCATAAGCCCCATGTCACAAGTGAGCACCATAGGTAAATCCACAAGGGTGATCTAGCTCAAGTGAGACACTAGAACCTCGTACCTCAATGAAAGGTGGTATAATAACCACACCCATCAACTTTATCATGCATGAACCACTAGGAGGGGACACCCCATGGTCCCATTGGTCTCCAATCATCATACATGTTTAGTTAGTATTGTAATTGTCAGTACAACTAAGTGAAACTGGGACAAGCCACTTCTGAATCACTAGTATACTAGAACTATTCATCCTACCAAGATACTCAAGTTTCTGTTTATGCTCAAATTATCATTTCAAATTTTACACAAATCATCACTTTTATATACATATGGTGAGAATTATAAATACACCAAGAAATCACCATTTTCCATAAACCAAGCCACTTTTCATTTTACACACACAAAGACCATTTGAAAACACTTTTCACACTACTTGCAAATCTATGAAACCCATTTAGAAAAATTCCAAGAAGAACACATAATCAACTAAACCATTATCATATATCAAGCCCCTTTAAAATCCACACATAAATAAATTCAACTTTAAACGTGCTTCCTAACAGCTAAAAAATTCACAATTCAAATTAAAAGTACACAAAAATAAATCTATATTTCCATAAAAATCCATTTCCTTTTAAAAACACACTTTCAAATACATTCAGACCTCAAGTACCTTTGAAGACACATTTTTCATCTCTCAAATGATTCATAAAACACTCCTAAGATATGTTACAACAAGGCACACATGAAAATGTAACCATTTCTCTTAGAATATCCAATTTCATCATATATTCATTTAAAAACCTTTCCAAAACATATTTTTCACCACACAAATCAATCATAGAGCATATTTTTAAACTCAATAAAGAAAGCTAAAATTATCTAAAAATGATAAAGAATGAAACCACATACCTCAAGTGTATAAACTTATGAAAAATAATGTAAAACTCCAATAACACCACCAATAGACCCTAACAAGGAAATATTTAACAAAAAACATCAAGATCTCACTCAAAGACACAAGATCAGACCCTTCCTAGGTTAAAAACCCCACTGGAATTTGAGAACCCAAGAAAGAGGGAAGGAAACCCTAGAAAGGTGGAATAAATCAAAGGAGGAGGGACTTACTTGATGATTCCTTAGAGTTTCCTTGCCAAATACACCCAAGAAATAGTTCCCAAGGAGAATAGGAAATCTTGGAGGAGGCTCCCATGGTATAAAATCCCGAGTGGGGTGGATGGGGGTGGAGTTAAGGTTAAATTAAATGGAGTGTAGTTTAGAAAATTTCTACATCTTAATGACCTAGATAGGAACATGGTTTTCCCACAGAGTTTGAAAAACCATGCGGTGACCGTGCTCCCCTTTCTGTCCTAGAGGCCCCAACTACACAGATAACGTGCATGGCCTTACATACCATTTGGAAACCATGTAATATCTTTTTTTTCTGAAAACCCCAACCTACTGCATAGTTACTTGGGAAGGGGCGCATGGTTTCTACTAACTGTGAACCACATGGTTTTTACCCAAATTTTTCTTATTTTTCTCAAAAACTCAAAGGATTCTCAAGAGAAAAAAGATAGACTTAAGATAAATAGAAGATTTACCTCAAAGGTCTAGACCCATCACACCCGATTCTTGAGAGAAAAATTGAGACCCTAAGAATGAACCAGATCCAAGAGTGAAAAAAACCTAGGTGTGACAATTCTCTCCACCATAACACTTTCTTCCCCCAGAAAACCACAACAAGGTTATATCCGAAAACAAGAACCAACAATCCTTTATGGCTCGAGGATATTTCCAACAAACATAAAATGAGAAGAAAACAAGAGAACCATGAACAGATAAAGAGGATCACAAATTTAAACTCAGGAGGCCATAATGGACTCCCACAATGTGCCTTCCACCCCCAGAAAGCTAAAATACCCCCAGTTGATTGATCAAAGGAATTATCACAACACACAATACAACCTCTCAAGCTATTTTTTTTGGATATTACCAAAAAAACTCATACCACTTATCTAAAAAGAGAAAATTAATTCAAACCACATCTCGATGAATAATTCCATAACCCTACTTAAATTTTTATTTGGACATGCTTAAATCCCAATGTTTACTCAAGGAAGGAACTTGAAATTAGATATCTCCAAATGAGACCACCCACTTCCAAGACAACACCGGAAACTCAACCAGAATATCAATATGGGGAGGCTCAAACAGACTTCCTATCATTAGAAACAAACCGAAACTACTTTACTCTATAAGAAATTTCAATGAGACCCATAGTGGGTCTCCCATCCATAAGTACTAACCTACTTGCCTAACTAGCACAAGCCAACATGGGAACCTGAAATAGTACAACTTAGGAACTTATCACATAGACCAAATACACACCATAAGGGACTAAAAAAATAAATTCCAAACCAAACAGAAAAACTTCATGATTCACTATCCCCCATGGGACGTGATCTTCTTCAGATGAGAATAACCAAAACTAAAATTGATTTATAAGTCTAGCCACCCAAGGATAACTACATAGATATTTTCCTCCAAAAAGGTAATGAAGGATGAGACCTTTCACACATTTTCCCACAAAATTAGACCTTTCCAAACCAAGAGGTCACAAAAGAGAATCATTAATTGTCCCTATTCAATGTTGGAAACTAAGATGAACCAAACCCTGTGGTTTCTGAATACGCACTAACTTCACTTCAAGGCCTATGGATAGAGCCCTGATGTTTGAATCATCTCCTACCTCATATCTAGAAGCTTAAAATCCCCAACCATAACACCCTCTTTAGTCTCATAAGCTACCACACAACATTCTTGGAGGAACCAAAAGAACACCACATACCATAGAAATCACTTCGCCTCAGCATGGAACTTCATTAAGACAAGGAATTATAGGATGTACATGCCGCACCCTCTTCACCTCATATAAGAGATAATGAAAACAAGAACAAATAGAAGATACCTCTATTTAAAATGTAAAAATTAGGAATTCTAAAAAAAAAACTTTTTCCCACTAAAATAGAGGTTCTCAAAAGGTTCCACAACATCCTCTTTTTCATTTGAAATAATAAATGACACCACAAAATTACACCAAACACAACAATTACCAATAAAGAAGTATTACTAAAAAAGGGACTTTAAATTGAGAAAAAAACAATACTTCTACAAACAGACACAACAACTTCTTATATCAATATTTTCCACATTGAGGGAATAACAGATACCTTTTTTAGAAGAAACTACTATAGATATAAAGGCATTTTAACACCAAAACCATCACCAATAGCCTATGGATTATTTCCACTATCCACACAAGAATTCCCTTCACTGCTTCCAAGAAGGACCTTCAAACATGGAGGTAACAACCTTCACCTTTAACAACTCAGATAACTCTAGAAAACTATGGTTTATTTCAATTTTTGATGCCCACTATTCTGCTTAGAGAGGATTCACATGATTATTAAAGATAGAAGGGTTAAAATTTCTAAACTTGAGAGGAAATTCCACAATTTAATCAATTGGAGGGTCCTCTAATGGTAAATTTCATGTAGTTACACCATAATGTTCAGAAAAATATTGTTGGGGTGTGCACTTGGAAATAAGAAGGTTTAGAACTCAATCAAAGATAATTCATCGACCATAATTCACCACAAACAAATATAGGTCATGCAGGGACCAACTCAAAAGCTTTCCAAACACTTCTAAAAGGAACCCTGAACCATCATCTCAAAACTAATTTATTGACAAAATGAAAACTTAAAACATTATTCAAACAAGTTATTTTTTAAAACTCAAAACACTTAACAAGAAATATTAAAAAGTCACAAGGAGACACACCACACAACTACTATTTTCCAAAACACCACATTTTCTCTTAAAATCACTTTTTAAAAGAAAACAAGCTTGGTGGGTTTCACACTCACCAATGGTATTCCATGGATCCTCACACATTCATATTCTCATGCCATAGTAGAAACCCATCCACTCATACCAATCCGGGAACTCATCCATTCATTTCAATATTCCATTCACATGTATCCATGCATGTGGTAACTAATGGAAATATGAAAGGTCAAAAAAAAACTTTTTCACTTTCCAAAACAAAACAATCAACCCAAAATTTCAAATTTCTAATTTCACATCCCATTCAAAAATTTATAAAACCTTTCAAAATTTCACCAACCAAAAAATTGAAAACCATTTAAAATTCTTTATATCAATCCACAATATTTCAGCTTCTATCAAATCAAAATCCCATGGATTCTATCCAAAAATTCCAATTCATCAAATTCAAAATATTATTGACACCTTAACAAACCCAATTTAGAAATATATTTCCCAAACTTGATTTAAAATAATCCATGTTTTTTCAAATATTTAGTTTTGATAAAGCAAAAGTTTTAATTATAAAAATCCAACTCTCATTGAGCTCATATTCTATTTATTGATAATTCATTTTATAGAAATACACTTTTATAAATCTTCCCTCAAAATGATTCTGAAATCCATTTTCTATATTCCCAAGATAAAAACATTTCCATTTTTAAATATGGTTTTCACAATTTAAAAAAAAGGGTTTGTAAAACAATTTTCATAATTGAAGAAGACCCAAACAATTCACAAAGGGAAATTAGTGTCGATGGATGACTTGGTCATATGGTTGACAGCCATACACCAATCACACCACTATCATAGAGAGTGTTTTAGAAGAATACCCCTAGATACACATGGATTGATAGGCCCTATGAGATCACTGATACCTTTATCATAATTCTCTTTTCATTTCCAAACACAAAATGACCTGCAAGAACCATAGAAACCAAAAGAAACCTGACTTCCCATGGAAACTCAAGTCCTATCACAAGGTGTGCTGGCCAGACACCCTAATCGAAACTAAAACCTCATGTACTGAAAATACTAGCTCTGGTATACCTAGAATCTGCCCCAAATAATGTGACCCAAAAAGTGTGTAACCTCCTCTAATAAATTTTTATCATGAACCAAGCTGGGGTGCCATCTAACCCGACACCTGACCCGGTCCATGGAATGGAAAGAAGGGCTTTACTGATCCCCATGGGTTGGAAAATAGTGCCTAGGTATCAATATTATACCTTGGGAATTATTTTAACCATTTATAGAAACATAAAAAACTAATGGAAATGAACATCACAACAATAAATAACCAAAACCAAACAAGGATCTACAATTTTCAGAATCAAGGTTTTACAACTTCAACCAAAAACCAGAAAAACTACAATAAAAGGGAAAACTAAATAATGTCCCAAAACCTCCATGAAACATAAGGAACATTACCCTCAAGCCACACCACCAATACCTACAACAAGCGGAACACTAGCAATCCAAACCACTGATGTCTCCACAAATCATATTGCCTTTACTTGGGTCATAAATACAAAAAAGTCTATATACACCCAAAGGTGTATATAGGGTGTGATCCAAATCCTAGTAGGATTCCACCCAAATAAAAATATTCCATGTGATAATATTAAAAGAAAAAGAAACATTCTCAATTATTTAAAAGTATTTTAAAGCATTTCCAATAAAACACTTTAAAGGAAAACCATTTTTTTCAAGGGAACATTTTTACCACAATACATTCAAGGAAATCACATTTAAATTCAACTTTTCAAAAGAGAAATTTTAATAAAATAAACTTACTTTAAAATGAAATACACTTAAGGTCCACCGTATGCCGATGGATGGAACCATATCACATAAGCCACATGTCACAAGTGAGCACCATAGGTAAATCCCTAAGGGTGATCTAGCTTGAGTGAGACACTAGAACCTCGCTCCTCAGTGAATGGTAGTATAGTAACCACAACCATTAGATTTATTATGAACAATACACTAAAAGGGGACACCCTAGAGGCCCAATGGTCTCCAATCATCATACATGTTTAGTTAGTGTTGTAATCATCAATTCAGCTAAGTGAAACTGGACAAGCCACTTCTGAATCACTAGAATAGTAAAACTATTCAACCTACTTAGATAACCTAGATTCTATTTCTTCTAAAATTCTCATTTAACATGTTACATAAATAATCACTTTTACATACACATGACAATCATCATAAATATATCAGGAAATCACCATTTTCCATAAACCAAACCACTTTTCATTTTACACACACCAAGACCATTTGAAAACACTTTTCACACTACTTTCAAAATCTATGAAACCCATTTGGAAACATTAAAAAAACATAATCAACTTAACCATTTTCATGGACCAAGACCCTTTTAAATCCACACATAATGTAATTCCACTTTAAACATGATTCCCAACATCTAAACAATTCACAATTAAAATTAAAAGTACACAAAAAGAAATCAATATTTCCATAAAAACACATTTCCTTTGAAAAAATCACTTTCAAATACATTATCACCTTAGAAGACTTTAGAAACACATATTTTCATGCCTCAAATGATTCAAAAAACATTCCCAAGAAATTTCACAACAAGCCACACATGAAAACATAACCATTTCCATTATAAAATCTACTTTCATCATATATGCATGTCAAAACATTTCCAAAAAATATTTATCACCACAAAAATAAATCATATAGAATATTTATAAACTCAATAAAGTAATCTAAAATCATCTAAAAATGATAAATCATGTAACCACCTACCATAAGCGCACATTTTTTTGAAAAACCACGTGAAACTCCAATCACACTACCATAAGAAACTAATAAGGAAAGATTTAACAAAAAATAAATATATCACTCAAATACACAAGATTTAACCCTTCTTAGTTTTAAAAGCCTGCTTTTTAGAACCCAATAAAGAGGTAAAGAATCACTAGAAAGGTGGAAGAAATCGAAGGAGGAGGGACTTACTTGACGATTCCTTGGATTTTCCTTACCAAATCCACCCAAGAAATGGTGCCCAAGGAGCCTAGGAGAGCTCATAGGAGGCTACCATGGTAGAAAATCCTAAGTGGGGTGGATGGGGGTAGAGTTAGGGTTAAATTAGAAAGATGTTAGTTTAGGAAATTTATACTTTTTAATGACTTGGACAGGCGCACGATTTATTTACACAGTTTGAAAAACCATGTAGCGACCATGCTCCCATCTCTTTATAAGTGGAACCTATGACACATTAGCCCATATGGCCTGACTTACCATGAGGAATCCATGTGGTAGCTTCTATACAAAAATCCTAACCTACTTCACAATTACTTGGGTAGGGGCACATGGTTTCTACTAACCGTGCACCAACTATGCGCCTTCGGCTGTTTACCCAAAATTTTCTCATTTTTCTCCAAAACTAAAAGGAAAAACAAGGGAAAAATTCTAGAACAAAGATAAATATAAGATTTACCTCAAAGGTTCAGACCCATCACACCTGGTTCCTGAGAGAAAAATCGATACCTCAAAAATAAACCAGATCCAAGAGCGAAAACAAAAACCTAGGTGTGACAATGATATTTTCATATGTTAATTTCTATACCCAAAGGTACTTTTTGGGATCTGACTATTGAGAATGTAAATTTTATTATTATATTATTGTTATTTCTAGATGTGTATCCTAGTATCCGACTGTTGAGCCTGTGATTATGATAATATAGGCATAACATCTCTAGTAATGATACTCATGGATGATTCAATTTTCCCAAGTGATGAAGATGATTATTCTCTCCTTAGAGCATGGGTTAAATTAAGATGATTACTCTATCCCCAACCTCATGTTTTTGGTGGATTTTTATGCTCTCCTTAACTTTTAGTCAATAGAGTATGATTACGCTCTCCTCGAACTACGACTTATAGAGGATGACTACACTATCGTCGATATGTCATATAATGAGGATATCCAAACATTCTCTCTGGGACCAGGCATATGAGCCTATAATTTGTTAGGGTAGTTGATTATGGCATCTCAAACCTATGTTTGACATTCAAATTTGGATCTCTAGGGGTGCTGATGAATTATCACCGATGATCTCTCCTTACATATCCTCTAAGGGTCAGGCCCTTAGGGGTCGTCCGGGTCACAATATTATGACTGCCTACAAACTGGGACCTAGGTTTTAGACATTGGATTGGGTTTACATGGTATGATAATAATAATGTCTTTATCTTGTCTATTTATAGGTTTTACAAACACACTTACTTCGAATACTTCATTATAGTGATTGGAGGTGAGTATGGGTAAACCCAGGTGTAGGACGAGTATCCCCCTATAGTGACATAGCTTGCTTAGAGATATTTCCTACACTGGCCAAAGCAGGTATATGTCGATAGGGATTAAGGAACCAAAGATTTAATTAATGTTATATTACTTTAGTGGAATGATGTCCAACTTAATTCTATAGAATAATATTCCTAGGAAATCAAGTATATGGACCCAAGGATCAAATGTTGTTTGGTTTTTATGTTATTTCTTTCACTTTACTCATGAATATTCATATATATATATATATATGTATAGGTATGGAACTATATGTGTATACATATATAGAGATGTACATCGATGGTGGAAATTTCCCAGTTGAATAGGATTATAGACCTAGGTTTTGACTATGGTTTCATGTTTTGGTTTTACTTATATTTTGAGTTGTGTCATAGCTAGGTTGAGTAGTGGTACATGATCCTTCTTGGAATCCAAAAGACCAAGGATCAAATCCAGGTAGGGAAATTTTTTTGGTGGTGCTGTAGCAGGATTATAGCAGGGCACTATAGAAATACTGTAGCAACGACACAATTATAGTAGTAGTGACACTGTAGCGGTGGATGCACTGTAGTAGGAACTATAACGGTGGAGGTACTGTAGCGGCCCAGGTACTATACCAGCACTGTTCACCGAAGGGCCCTTTGGGCCAAAAAATGGGATTTTAAGCCTTGTATGCAGACTACTTGGCCTTGGGCCTTTGGGATATGTAATGGGTCTACCTCTACCCAGTCAAAAAGAGGTCTTTTCTTTAATAATAAAATAAGGCTTTGATCCCAACCTTTTAAAAAAATATCTAGGCTGAGCAGTTTGATTTTTCATACACTTATGGTATCATATTTTATAGGTTCATCATCGAGTAGCCTACTGAGATTATTTTTCACCTCTACACATGCACCTCAGTGCACATGTAGAAATTATGTCAATTTTCAAGTTGAGTATATTTGCATGGTGGATAGGTCTATAGCCTAGTGTTTCATGATCAAACAGAGCTACTCATGTGGTTTTTTATGATTGGGTTGGTGTAGTTCAATAGTGTCTAGAGACTGGGTATGTGGTCTTGATCAGAGTTAGTATTAGAGCCTTATAATTTTATTTCAGTTTATTTTGTACTCCTATATCTTTATGGTCAGCCCAGTGGGTGACCAATGTTGTATTGTATGGAATAACTGTTCGGGGTTTTATAGATTTTCATTTATTATTGCAGCATGTTCTATTTTAGTTTATTTACTACTTCCTCACTTTGTTTATTTACTAATGTGTATAATATTTAGCTATTTCTACTATTTTATTACACTAATAAGAGGAAATAATATACTCACTCTCACCCCTAGGTCCTCGCTGCTAGTCGATGGTCTCTAGGATATGGGGAGGAGAGTTTGAGGCATCGTAACCAACTAGATCAGTGCACCGTTTTAGTGGAAATTAGGATGGGGAATTACAAAGTGATATCATAGGTGTTGTTTTCGTAGTCTTTACTATTTTGGATATGTTATAAAGGAGTATTAGAAATGTTTCAGAACTTGTGATGGATATCGGGCTGGTGCGTTGAAAACACTTGTTCCAGTAAGATGTCCTGGTTTCCAGGGGCATGGTACTATTGTTCCGATCTACTATGTTATAGTTGTATATGTTTTTTTCCTTGAGAAATTCAACATGTTGTGTAGATGTTATGATTTATTGTGTATTTATTGCTCTTTTTTTATTATAAAGTGGTTAGAGATGGATTTTGACTCTTGGACGAAAAAGGTAAGAGGCATCTCATGCCTCGTATTCAGTACGTAGGATTAAAATCATATAGGCTTGCTAGTGTGTAATTTTTTCTGACAACTAAGGATTATTCATTTGGGAGTAATTATATGTATATATTTTATTTTGATGGCAGGTAATGTGTGTCTACATTGAGGCATTTTTTTGAGGCTGATGACTTAGTCATCATACACAGGAGGTGTTGTGACCCTAGTAGGTCGATGTGTCATGTGATTCCATTATATTGTACCCCATATATGGTGTTACTTCTTAAGTCATGGTTATCTAATTAGATCACTAAGTATTATGCTGATGGATTCCAAGACTTTTATTATGAGCTAGACCTCTAAGGATATTATCTTATACAGATGCTCGGTGAGTACCAGCTCAGTCTCTTTTTCTACATGGGTATCATGACCTCCAAGGAGAAGTTCATTATGAGGATTCTCAGTGAATACCATGACCTTTTAGGCCATGTTTCTAGTTTTTATCCTTTTAGGTCATTGTGATATTTACCTTATTTATATAAGTTTGATCGTTTGGGATAATTGGTTAGACCTTGTGACCGAGTAGTGAGACTTAATTTTTAGGGCTAGGTGGGAGACCTAGAGACCCTAAGTTTTGAATCAAACCCTTATAGGTTAATGTTCATTTTTTTGGGGATATCCTATGTGATATAGGTTAACCCATGTTTTTATATTTCTTTTTAGGAAGTGATCTTGGTTTTAAGATCATTTTGAGATCGAGGCATGGTAGGTGATCAAGTTTTATGTTAAAGTCATGTTGATGCCTTTAGCTTTTGTTAAGCACTTTGGGTGCTTGTGTTTTTCAAAACTGGATTTTATGGGTAGGAATTTTTGAGTTCTTGGCCCAGTCGACCAATGTTTCCACTATTAATAATGTAGTTAGAGCACAGGTAGACGCTCATGATGGGAACAACATCAGTTGACGGGTGTTCATGGAATAAAATCATGGCATAGGTGAGGTGCCCCATTTTAAAGAGGACTTCCAAGGGAGCTTCTAGATTAATGAAACTGAAATTCCATGTAGTATGTTCAGCTTATCTTTATAATGAATTACTCTCTGGAGTGTGAGTCTAGTGATAAAGGTACACACTGGTTGCAGGTGGTATTGTTTGAATCTTAAATCGGCGGGTGGTCGTGTGAGAGTTGAGGACTAATGTTTTTAAGGATTTACATGGGAATTATTGCCCAGTAGTTGTGTTTAAGTTAGAAATGTCCCTCCATGGTATATGTGACATTGAGAATTATCAGGTAACACAATATGGTTTAACCATGTTGAACATGGGCACACATTTTTAGGATACATGGTTTCAGGTGTTTGGCTAAAGGAATGTTAGCATGTTTTGTTGTCAGCATGGCTCGAAGGGATCTATACACTAAATTTTATTGAATATCAGTGTTATTCTAGTTAGAGAAAATCATTATATATCTTTAATTTATCCTGAGTATGCTGATAAAGCATTGGACCTATGCTGAGCTTCTTTTCTTTTAAATATTATTACCTGGTTGAGGAAGGAAACTTGTAGGGGTTATGGTCGAGAAATAGTATAAGGTAATCCATATGTATGGGAGTTCACCATTAATCATTTGAGGGTGGTGAACCTCATTTTCAATTGAACTTTTGTGTTTTCCATTATCTTTTGTTCTTGGAGTTTGGTTTTGAGATGACTATAAGGGTATTCCTATAGCTGGGAGTACCAGATTGGCCATAGTTAAATGTCTTCCATATAGGAGATAATTGTTGATGCTATGAGGTTGTTCATTGGATAGTCTAGGTTTCCTAATTGTATATATTCTCAAGTTGAGATCATGTATTCTAATCATTCCACCATGATTCTCAGGGATGAGAAGGTTTATGGTGTGGATATTTTAAGGTCTCGTGTTTTTCTAGACTATAGTTTTGAGCATAAATTTGAATTTTTTATTTCAGATATTATAAGGGGTAAAATAGTCTTTTCCCCCTAAGATATGATCTCTGATAATTTATTTGACTACTTTTTTTGTCCTATAATAGGGTGTTTACCCTAGTCTAAGAGTTTTTTAGATATCCGAGCGACTAAAATTTTAGAATAATAATTAATATTTAATATTTAACAAATTAAATGTTAATTTATTTTCACATGTTCATTCAGTCAAATATTTTTAATGGAGCATCAAATTTATATTACTTAACCTCTGTTGGGTATAGAACAAGGATTTTTTCTTAGGAGATACATAAACTCGAGTTGAGTGTTGGGGCCGACCTGAGCCTTATTTTATTTTATTTTTCTTTTTCTTTATTTTCTTTTTATTTTCTTCATTTATTGCCTTGGATTCTAACAGATTCCCCCTGCATATTCCTTCTTCTAATGATAGAGATAAAAGAGGGATATGGAGAAAGATAAAGATAGAGGGAGAAAGGGGGAACCACTGTGAAGCTTGGGATGCGTCGAATCATCATATGAAAACTACGGACCATGGAAATGGGGGAAGCTTCAGCGGATTTCACCCAAAGGTAGGCCATTTTTATATTTCACTATAAATCAGTATATTTTAATCTTGTTATAATTTTAAACCCCTTATATGATTTTTATGACCCCTTGTGGCCCAATCTACTATTTTGGGGGTGAAAACGAGGGTTTTGGAGCAATCCATAAGTTTTCTATTTGGGAAAACTCATCTACATGATGTATGGTTTAGGGAACACATGCCGTGTGTTCTTCCTATTTGGGGAAGATGATTTTTTGAGGTACATTCCATGTAATAGGGTGTACACGCCATGTATTAGGGCTCTAATATGTAGTCAAGTACCCGACCAGACGACCCATGTAGGGGTACATGGCCAGACCAAATACACAACCAGACCATTTGAGGGACAGATGGAGGTACCTTATGTAGGATACACTCCATGTACCCATATTACATGCTGTATAATTTGGAATTTACATGCCATGTATAGGCTTAAGTACATGTCCATGTGGGGCCTTGAGGGTACACACCATGTACCATGGAAACACACCGTGTACTCCTCCCTTGCTACCCTTTGATGTTTTTCATGTCTTTTCACCCATGAGTTGGAATTGGACCCAAGAGTAGTCCATTCCAAGTATATTTTTTCTTATATTGTGATGGTAATACCCATAACATGTTTTGAGGATTATTTTGAGGTTTTTAAGATTCTATATAAATAGAGAGGTTGTTCCTCCATTAATTATATTTAGTCATCTCTTGAGGGAGACTTGAGTGAGAATGGTAGGTTGGGTGTTCGAACCAAACTAGTTGGGACCATAATCTGAGATAATCCATTAGATATATCTCTTGATCGATGCTTTTGTATCTTTTACTTTGAGTATATATCCCTTATGAGATGAGACCTTCTGTCCTAAGAGGTCGTGAAACCAGTTTTTTCTGAGGAACCCATGTAGGATTACTATACTTACATTTCGACCTAGAGGATTTTGAGTAAGATTCCTATATCTTGTTACTAGTTACCTATGATCCCCCAAAGGATGCCTTTTCTTACATGCCGACCTAGGTAATCCCTAGTAGGATCCTTTTACCTATGTACTATTATAAAGATTCCATGTAGGATGACTCTTTTTTCTTATATGGTTATAATGGGTCCCCTATAGGATGACTTTGCCAATGTGTTGTTTCAAGGATCCCCTGTAGGATGCCTCATTCATGCTTACTGTGTGAGGATCTCATGTATGATTCCTCCTTTACCTTTTTATCTGAGAATCCCAAGTAGGATACCTTCACTTGTGTTTCGACCTTGAGGATCCCAAGTTGGATGTCTCCTCATTGTTTTGACTTGAGGGACCCAATGAGTTTCTTATTATTTGACTGACCCTGAGTTAGTATGTTGGGTTTGGGTAGAGACAGTAGTGGGTGGCACCTTATAACCCTTTACAAACTTCTAATTCCATGGATCCATGGTAGTAGTGTTAGGTTTAGGAGTTAAACCACCCTCAGTCCTCTACTTATGATTTAACATGTTTATTGTTGATGCAACGATTGTTACTAGAGGTTCTTCCTGATTGGTAGTTGTTGAGCCTGATGTGAGGCATATATATTTCTCCTTGGGATGCCCATACATTCTTCATAGGATCTGAATTATGAGCCATGTTATTTTCATATGTTTATTTGTATACTCAAAGGTACTACCTAGGATCTGGCTGTTGAGCCTGTATATCTGATTATTATATTATTGGGATTTCTAGAGGTTTTTCTTGTTATCTAGCTGTTGAGATTGATATTATGATATATATTCATAATGTCTCTACTAATGATACTCATGGATGATTCCACTCTCCTGAGTGGTGAGGGTGATTATAGTCTCCTCACCTCATGGGTTAAATGATGATGATTAAGCTCTCCTCAACCCAAGGTTGTTAGTCGATGATTATGATATCCTTGAATTTTTATCTATAGAGGATGATTATGATATCCTAAACCTGTGGCTTATAGAGCATGGCTACACTCTCTATGATTTTTTGTATGATGAGTATCTCTATAAGTTCTCTCTGGGGTTAAGCTTATGAGCCTCTACTTTTTCAAGGTGGTTGAGCATGGAATCTCAAACCTATGTTCGACATTCACATTTGGATCTTGAGGGGTAGGTATGACATCTCACAGATGAGCTCTCCTTACATATCACATAAGGTACAGACCCTTAGGGTTTATCTAAGTTGCAATGTTGTGACCTCCTATAGATCGGGACCTAGGGATTAGACATTGGACTTGATTTGTGTGGAATGAGCAGCATAACATCTTGATCTTGGCCATTTACAGGATGTCCAGATGTACTTCACTGGAATCCTTCTTTACAGTGATTGGAGGCGAGTATGGGTGAACCCAGGTGTAGGATGAGTATCCCCATGTGGTAACATAGCTTGCTCAGAGATATTTATAGATATGTCCAAAATAGGTATATGTTGATTGGGATTATGGGCAAAAAGGTCAAATTAATGTTACACAGACTGAGTAAAATAATGTCGATATCAATTCCGTTGCACAAGATTCCCTAGAGACTGAGATTACAGACCCAAGGATCAAATTCTGTTCGGTTTTTATGTTATTTCATTCACTTTACTCATGAATATTCATATTTATGTATATATATATATAAGTATGGGACTATACATATATACATATATAGATATGTACATCCATGGTGGCACTTTCCTAGTTGACTAGGATTATGTCCCCAAGGTTCGACTGTGGTTTCATGTTTTGGTTTTACTTATCGTTTTAGTTGTGTATCAACTAGGCTAAGTAGTTTTATTTTGAAAACACTTATAGTATCATACTTTATAGGTTCATCATTAGGGTATCCTACTGAGATTATTTCTCACCCATTAACTTGAGCCTCAATGTACATATAGACCTTATGTATTCTTTTCAGGTTGAGAACAATTGCACAGTAGATAGGGCTGAGGCCCAGTGTTTCATGATCGATTAGAGATGCTCAGGTGGTTTATTATGATTAGTCTAATGTAGTTCAATAGTTCCTAGAGATCGGGTATGTGATCTGGTTGGGAGTTAATAGTAGAGAACTACACTTTTATTTTAGTTTCTTTTATACTCCTGTATCTGTATGGTCATCCCAATGGGTGACTAGTGTTGTATTGTATTGAATAGTTGTTCTAGATTTTATATATTTTCATTTCCTATTGTAACATGTTACATTTCTATTTATTTAATACATCCAAAATCTATTTATTTTCTGTTATGTATGATACTTATCTATTTTCATTATTTTATTACTATGATATTATGGAATAGTCTCCCTACTATTTTCATATTATTTTACAACATTTCAGTAAATTTTTCATATTATTTTACAACATTTCAGTAAATTTTTTTATTTCAACATCCAATTATCATTACGTAGATGTATTATTTTATTAATAAAAATTCACTTAATTTTATCATAAATATTCTAATAATTCACTTTTATTTTACAAATCATTAAACATATCCCCTTTAATGTAAAAATAAATTAATCACATTCCCTACCTATATTTAATGTCCTCTGAATAACTTCCTTCCATCATAATAATTTAATAATTACTTTTAAAGTCACTAAATTTCGTAATGAAAGTCATTAATGACTTCAGACGACTAGAGTGGTATAGTTATTAATACTCTATAGTTAACTTAGGGAAGGATTTTGAGATAGTGGGGATTAGATCCTAAGTATTATTAATCTTACTTAAGAACCCAAAATCTATATTGTATCACAATTGTGTTGGGAACTTGGGTTTTAGATGTCCCTTAGTAGGTCATATTTCATGATTTCCCTTATTATGATATTTGAAATCATGAATAATGTATATACATACATGTGAATACCTTAAAATTTAGTGAACATGAAAATGGTGTGATATGGGTATCTAAATAAGAATTTATCATAAATATTATTTTAATTAATGATGATTCATAGTGGATTTAGTTTTGTTTGATGGAAATATGCACTAAAGGGTGTTGTACCTCTCGTATCCCCTCGTGGTTTAATTTTCATGATCACAATCACTTTCATGTTTATCTAATTGTGTTTTAAGTGTTTTTGTTGATAGGCAATTGATTGCCAAAGGATTGGCCCAAGAAATCTGGCAAAATGGACTGAATTGCAGTCCACCGGCCAACCGGTGTGATAGCACCGGCCAGCCGGTGGACCTGGCAGAGGCATTGCCCACTGCCAGGTTCCACCGGTCGGCCGGTGGCTCTGTCACCGGCCAGCCGGTGGCACCCAGACAAAATGTCTAGCTACTGTCTTGCCACCGGCCAGCCGGTGGCTCCTCCACCGGTCAGCCGGTGGAGCCTGGACCAGAATTCTCCTCCTCTGCCAAGGCACCGGCCAGCCGGTGGCCCTGTACCGGCCAGCCGGTAGCCCAGTCAAACTAGCCGTTGGCTTTGACCAGTCAACCCTCTTTTGGCCTCCAACGGCTCCGAAGACTTCTCCAACGGCTCCGAAGGCCCCCAATGGGTTCCATGCCTATAAATAAAGGCCAAGGAAGCCCCGGACACTACCCGGATCATATACCAAGCGCCCGGACATATTGTTGCACATTTGGCAAACCTCCGGCGCTCCACCTTCAAGGATCCTCAAGTGCTCCAACCAATTTCCAATCCAAGGAGCACCTCAAGAAGCTTGGGAGAGCACGCTACATCAACTCCATCATCCAATTGGAGCCCAAGTCTTCCTCCAATACGGTTTTTCTTGTTTATTTATTTTGAGCTTAAAATCGGGTTTGTGCCTACAAACCCCAACCCTTTTCTCATCCCCCTTTCTTTTGGGTTTCACACCACCACTAAGGTGTGAAGAGGTTTCTTCAAGCCTTTCCTTTTAAAAGGCTTGTGACATAGGTGAGCTATCCTTCACCTGTAAGAAGGATAGTGGGTTCTTGCTAAACCATTAAAAGCAAGTGGGTTCTTGCTAAACCACAAAAAGCAAGCTGTAATAGGTCCTAGTGCTACCTCAAAGCCTAGTGGGTTTCTTGCTAAAACCATTGAAAAGCAAGCGGTAGGAATCTCTCAACGGTTGAGTTGGGAGCGGAGACGTAGGCCGGGTTTTTGGCCGAACTCCGTTATCAAGTTTTTGTGTCTTGCCTTTTCTTTTTCCGCTGCATTTAAATTTGTTTAATTTGTCAATCATTTTTTAAAAGGCAATTCACCCCCCCTCTTGCCATCTTTTCCCCGTTTTCTCCGACCCAACAATTGGTATCAAAGGGAAATTTGAGTAATACCCTAACCCGGTTTCAAATTTAAGATCCATTAAGATGGCATCAACCTCTTTCGCCCCCGAGGGCCTCTCATTGGGTCGGGCTCCATTTTTTGATGGGACCGACTATAATTATTGGAAAACCCGCATGACCACTTTTTTAAGAAGTATAGGATATCCCATTTACAAAATAGTCATGCAAGGTTACACTTTGTCTACCCCCGACGAATCCAAATGGACCCAAGCCGACATTAGAAATTTTGAGCTTGATGGCAAAGCCATGAATGCTCTTCATTGCGGCCTTGACCGAAATGAGTTCAATCGAGTTTCCACATGCACCTCCGCACATGAAATCTGGAAACTTTTGGAGGTTACCCATGAGGGGACCAACAAAGTAAAGGATACTCGATTGGACATGTACCGTCAGGATTTTGAGTCTTTTTCTATGCATCCAAATGAATCTATTTCTGAAATGTTTACTAGATTTACTGACGTGTGCAATGGGAGAAAGTCCCTTGGTGATGATGTTTCAGCTGAAACAATGGTCAAAAAGATTCTATGGGTCCTACCGAGCACATGGGCACCAAAGGTGACGGCTATCCAAGAAGCTAAGGATGTAAAGAACATGCCGGTCGAAGAGCTCATCGGATCTCTCATGACTTATGAGATCACGATGAGGAGGCAAGCTCAAAAGGAGGGCACACCAATCAAGACATCTAAGAACATTGCCCTCAAGGTACAAAAGGAAGTAAGCTCCTCCTCATCTTCTTCCTCATCTCCTTCCTCATCTTCCTCATCATCAAGCGGCGACTCGGAAATGGAGAATCTCGCCCGCCAAATGCACAAATTTATGAAGAAGCACAAGAAGAAAAAGAAATCCCGCAAGCCGCGAAAGCAAGAACCCACCGCAAGATCCGAGCCCAAGGTAAAATGCTACGGGTGCGGCGAAAAGGGCCATTACAAGCCCGATTGCCCACTCAACAAGAAACGGGCTAAGGAAAAAGGAAAGAAGAAGGTCCTCAAGGCGACATGGAGTGACACCTCCTCATCCTCCTCCTCCTCCTCCTCGAGCGACCAAGGTACAAAATGCCTAATGGCATTCCATGAGGTAACATCTTCCGACTCCTCCTCTCGTTCTTCAAATTCAAATTCTTTAAATCATCTTTCTTATGAGGATCTCCAATACGCTAGAGATCGATTGGAGGAAGGTTTTCATGAACTTTCTTCAAAATTCGTTGCTTTAAAAAAGAATTTCAAAAAACTCTCTTCCGAAAAAGAACAACTTCTTAAAGAGAAGGAAGAGTTGACCCTTAAAATCCAAAATTTTCCAAATGTTGATTCCATGGAATCAACCATCAAAGACCTAAGGGAGACCCTAGCAAAGTTCACCCAAGGGGAACAAAATTTGAACAATTTTCTTGGTTCCCAACGTATATCTAGAACCACCCAAGGGCTAGGATATACCAATATAGCTTCCTCCTCCCATGCTCCCACTGTTTTTGTAAGGGGGAGCTCTAGTTTTAAATTTTGCAATTATTGTAAGAAACCCGGGCACATGATATATGAATGTAATTGCAAAAACGCCCGGTATGGTAGGCCCAAATCGATTTTTTATTCGGATGAATTCTTTAGGAGAAGACCCGCTACAAGGCAAGTGTGGATTGAAAAATCCCTCTTAGCGAGTCTCTCCGGGCCTAAAATTGTCTCTTTTCAAAATCCCTCTCCCCGGTGATTCATTGTTTTTATTTAGGGGGAGTTAGGTTTGTTTAAGCTTTTTTGTTTTATTCAAAATTTTCATTTCAAACTTTTATTCAGAATTTTTCAATTTCAATACTTTCAATTCCAACACTTGGTATCGAATTTTTCATTTCAATATTCAATTCAATTTTTGATTCAAAACTTTCAATTCAAACTGTTATTCAATTTTTGATTCAAAACTTTCAATTCAAACTGTTTTTCAATTTTTGATTTCAAAACTTTCAATTCAAAATTTTTGATTCAAAACTTTCAATTCAAACTGTTATTCAAATTTTCATTTCAATTCCAAAATTTCAATTGGTTTAAAATCTCCATCTTGTTTTTCAAACTTGAATCCCTCAATCAAGTTTAATGCCCCGAGCTATTTTGATAATCACAAAGGGGGAGAAATTTCTTGATTGATTGGGGGAGAATCCTTTTTATCGTGATTAGCATTTCCTTTCAATTTCAGTATTTTACATTAATTGTTTCGGTGATTGTGATCATCAAAATAGGGGGAGATTGTTGTACCTCTTGTATCCCCTCGTGGTTTAATTTTCATGATCACAATCACTTTCATGTTTATCTAATTGTGTTTTAAGTGTTTTTGTTGATAGACAATTGATTTCCAAAGGATTGGCCCAAGAAAGCTGGCAAAATGGACTGAATTGCAGTCCACCGACCAACCGGTGTGATAGCACCGGCCAGCCGGTGGACCTGGCAGAGGCATTGCCCACTGCCAGGTTCCACCGGTCGGCCGGTGGCTCTGTCACCGGCCAGCCGGTGGCACCCAGACAAAATGGCTAGCTACTGTCTTGCCACCGGCCAGCCGGTGGCTCCTCCACCGGTCAGCCGGTAGCCCAGTCAAACTAGCCGTTGGCTTTGACCAGTCAACCCTCTTTTGGCCTCCAACGGCTCCGAAGACTTCTCCAACGGCTCCGAAGGCCCCCAATGGGTTCCATGCCTATAAATAAAGGCCAAGGAAGCCCCGGACACTACCCGGATCATATACCAAGCGCCCGGACATATTGTTGCACATTTGGAAAACCTCCGGCGCTCCACCTTCAAGGATCCTCAAGTGCTCCAACCAATTTCCAATCCAAGGAGCACCTCAAGAAGCTTGGGAGAGCACACTACATCAACTCCATCATCCAATTGGCGCCCAAGTCTTCCTCCAATACGGTTTTTCTTGTTTATTTATTTTGAGCTTAAAATCGGGTTTGTGCCTACAAACCCCAACCCTTTTCTCATCCCCCTTTCTTTTGGGTTTCACACCACCACTAAGGTGTGAAGAGGTTTCTTCAAGCCTTTCCTTTTAAAAGGCTTGTGACATAGGTGAGCTATCCTTCACCTGTAAGAAGGATAGTGGGTTCTTGCTAAACCATTAAAAGCAAGTGGGTTCTTGCTAAACCACAAAAAGCAAGCTGTAATAGGTCCTAGTGCTGCCTCAAAGCCTAGTGGGTTTCTTGCTAAAACCATTGAAAAGAAAGCGGTAGGAATCTCTCAACGGTTGAGTTGGGAGCGGAGACGTAGGCCGGGTTTTTGGCCGAACTCCGTTATCAAGTTTTTGTGTCTTGCCTTTTCTTTTTCCGCTGCATTTAAATTTGTTTAATTTGTCAATCATTTTTTAAAAGGCAATTCACCCCCCCTCTTGCCATCTTTTCCCCGTTTTCTCCGACCCAACAATTGGTATCAAAGGGAAATTTGAGTAATACCCTAACCCGGTTTCAAATTTAAGATCCATTAAGATGGCATCAACCTCTTTCGCCCCCGAGGGCCTCTCATTGGGTCGGGCTCCATTTTTTGATGGGACCGACTATAATTATTGGAAAACCCGCATGACCACTTTTTTAAGAAGTATAGGATATCCCATTTACAAAATAGTCATGCAAGGTTACACTTTGTCTACCCCCGACGAATCCAAATGGACCCAAGCCGACATTAGAAATTTTGAGCTTGATGGCAAAGCCATGAATGCTCTTCATTGCGGCCTTGACCGAAATGAGTTCAATCGAGTTTCCACATGCACCTCCGCACATGAAATCTGGAAACTTTTGGAGGTTACCCATGAGGGGACCAACAAAGTAAAGGATACTCGATTGGACATGTACCGTCAGGATTTTGAGTCTTTTTCTATGCATCCAAATGAATCTATTTCTGAAATGTTTACTAGATTTACTGACGTGTGCAATGGGAGAAAGTCCCTTGGTGATGATGTTTCAGCTGAAACAATGGTCAAAAAGATTCTATGGGTCCTACCGAGCACATGGGCACCAAAGGTGACGGCTATCCAAGAAGCTAAGGATGTAAAGAACATGCCGGTCGAAGAGCTCATCGGATCTCTCATGACTTATGAGATCACGATGAGGAGGCAAGCTCAAAAGGAGGGCACACCAATCAAGACATCTAAGAACATTGCCCTCAAGGTACAAAAGGAAGTAAGCTCCTCCTCATCTTCTTCCTCATCTCCTTCCTCATCTTCCTCATCATCAAGCGGCGACTCGGAAATGGAGAATCTCGCCCGCCAAATGCACAAATTTATGAAGAAGCACAAGAAGAAAAAGAAATCCCGCAAGCCGCGAAAGCAAGAACCCACCGCAAGATCCGAGCCCAAGGTAAAATGCTACGGGTGCGGCGAAAAGGGCCATTACAAGCCCGATTGCCCACTCAACAAGAAACGGGCTAAGGAAAAAGGAAAGAAGAAGGTCCTCAAGGCGACATGGAGTGACACCTCCTCATCCTCCTCCTCCTCCTCCTCGAGCGACCAAGGTACAAAATGCCTAATGGCATTCCATGAGGTAACATCTTCCGACTCCTCCTCTCGTTCTTCAAATTCAAATTCTTTAAATCATCTTTCTTATGAGGATCTCCAATACGCTAGAGATCGATTGGAGGAAGGTTTTCATGAACTTTCTTCAAAATTCGTTGCTTTAAAAAAGAATTTCAAAAAACTCTCTTCCGAAAAAGAACAACTTCTTAAAGAGAAGGAAGAGTTGACCCTTAAAATCCAAAATTTTCCAAATGTTGATTCCATGGAATCAACCATCAAAGACCTAAGGGAGACCCTAGCAAAGTTCACCCAAGGGGAACAAAATTTGAACAATTTTCTTGGTTCCCAACGTATATCTAGAACCACCCAAGGGCTAGGATATACCAATATAGCTTCCTCCTCCCATGCTCCCACTGTTTTTGTAAGGGGGAGCTCTAGTTTTAAATTTTGCAATTATTGTAAGAAACCCGGGCACATGATATATGAATGTAATTGCAAAAACGCCCGGTATGGTAGGCCCAAATCGATTTTTTATTCGGATGAATTCTTTAGGAGAAGACCCGCTACAAGGCAAGTGTGGATTGAAAAATCCCTCTTAGCGAGTCTCTCCGGGCCTAAAATTGTCTCTTTTCAAAATCCCTCTCCCCGGTGATTCATTGTTTTTATTTAGGGGGAGTTAGGTTTGTTTAAGCTTTTTTGTTTTATTCAAAATTTTCATTTCAAACTTTTATTCAGAATTTTTCAATTTCAATACTTTCAATTCCAACACTTGGTATCGAATTTTTCATTTCAATATTCAATTCAATTTTTGATTCAAAACTTTCAATTCAAACTGTTATTCAATTTTTGATTCAAAACTTTCAATTCAAACTGTTTTTCAATTTTTGATTTCAAAACTTTCAATTCAAAATTTTTGATTCAAAACTTTCAATTCAAACTGTTATTCAAATTTTCATTTCAATTCCAAAATTTCAATTGGTTTAAAATCTCCATCTTGTTTTTCAAACTTGAATCCCTCAATCAAGTTTAATGCCCCGAGCTATTTTGATAATCACAAAGGGGGAGAAATTTCTTGATTGATTGGGGGAGAATCCTTTTTATCGTGATTAGCATTTCCTTTCAATTTCAGTATTTTACATTAATTGTTTCGGTGATTGTGATCATCAAAATAGGGGGAGATAGTTGTACCTCTCGTATCCCCTCGTGGTTTAATTTTCATGATCACAATCACTTTCATGTTTATCTAATTGTGTTTTAAGTGTTTTTGTTGATAGACAATTGATTTCCAAAGGATTGGCCCAAGAAAGCTGGCAAAATGGACTGAATTGCAGTCCACCGACCAACCGGTGTGATAGCACCGGCCAGCCGGTGGACCTGGCAGAGGCATTGCCCACTGCCAGGTTCCACCGGTCGGCCGGTGGCTCTGTCACCGGCCAGCCGGTGGCACCCAGACAAAATGGCTAGCTACTGTCTTGCCACCGGCCAGCCGGTGGCTCCTCCACCGGTCAGCCGGTAGCCCAGTCAAACTAGCCGTTGGCTTTGACCACTCAACCCTCTTTTGGCCTCCAACGGCTCCGAAGACTTCTCCAACGGCTCCGAAGGCCCCCAATGGGTTCCATGCCTATAAATAAAGGCCAAGGAAGCCCCGGACACTACCCGGATCATATACCAAGCGCCCGGACATATTGTTGCACATTTGGAAAACCTCCGGCGCTCCACCTTCAAGGATCCTCAAGTGCTCCAACCAATTTCCAATCCAAGGAGCACCTCAAGAAGCTTGGGAGAGCACACTACATCAACTCCATCATCCAATTGGCGCCCAAGTCTTCCTCCAAATACGGTTTTTCTTGTTTATTTATTTTGAGCTTAAAATCGGGTTTGTGCCTACAAACCCCAACCCTTTTCTCATCCCCCTTTCTTTTGGGTTTCACACCACCACTAAGGTGTGAAGAGGTTTCTTCAAGCCTTTCCTTTTAAAAGGCTTGTGACATAGGTGAGCTATCCTTCACCTGTAAGAAGGATAGTGGGTTCTTGCTAAACCATTAAAAGCAAGTGGGTTCTTGCTAAACCACAAAAAGCAAGCTGTAATAGGTCCTAGTGCTGCCTCAAAGCCTAGTGGGTTTCTTGCTAAAACCATTGAAAAGAAAGCGGTAGGAATCTCTCAACGGTTGAGTTGGGAGCGGAGACGTAGGCCGGGTTTTTGGCCGAACTCCGTTATCAAGTTTTTGTGTCTTGCCTTTTCTTTTTCCGCTGCATTTAAATTTGTTTAATTTGTCAATCATTTTTTAAAAGGCAATTCACCCCCCCTCTTGCCATCTTTTCCCCGTTTTCTCCAACCCAACAATTGGTATCAAAGGGAAATTTGAGTAATACCCTAACCCGGTTTCAAATTTAAGATCCATTAAGATGGCATCAACCTCTTTCGCCCCCGAGGGCCTCTCATTGGGTCGGGCTCCATTTTTTGATGGGACCGACTATAATTATTGGAAAACCCGCATGACCACTTTTTTAAGAAGTATAGGATATCCCATTTACAAAATAGTCATGCAAGGTTACACTTTGTCTACCCCCGACGAATCCAAATGGACCCAAGCCGACATTAGAAATTTTGAGCTTGATGGCAAAGCCATGAATGCTCTTCATTGCGGCCTTGACCGAAATGAGTTCAATCGAGTTTCCACATGCACCTCCGCACATGAAATCTGGAAACTTTTGGAGGTTACCCATGAGGGGACCAACAAAGTAAAGGATACTCGATTGGACATGTACCGTCAGGATTTTGAGTCTTTTTCTATGCATCCAAATGAATCTATTTCTGAAATGTTTACTAGATTTACTGACGTGTGCAATGGGAGAAAGTCCCTTGGTGATGATGTTTCAGCTGAAACAATGGTCAAAAAGATTCTATGGGTCCTACCGAGCACATGGGCACCAAAGGTGACGGCTATCCAAGAAGCTAAGGATGTAAAGAACATGCCGGTCGAAGAGCTCATCGGATCTCTCATGACTTATGAGATCACGATGAGGAGGCAAGCTCAAAAGGAGGGCACACCAATCAAGACATCTAAGAACATTGCCCTCAAGGTACAAAAGGAAGTAAGCTCCTCCTCATCTTCTTCCTCATCTCCTTCCTCATCTTCCTCATCATCAAGCGGCGACTCGGAAATGGAGAATCTCGCCCGCCAAATGCACAAATTTATGAAGAAGCACAAGAAGAAAAAGAAATCCCGCAAGCCGCGAAAGCAAGAACCCACCGCAAGATCCGAGCCCAAGGTAAAATGCTACGGGTGCGGCGAAAAGGGCCATTACAAGCCCGATTGCCCACTCAACAAGAAACGGGCTAAGGAAAAAGGAAAGAAGAAGGTCCTCAAGGCGACATGGAGTGACACCTCCTCATCCTCCTCCTCCTCCTCCTCGAGCAACCAAGGTACAAAATGCCTAATGGCATTCCATGAGGTAACATCTTCCGACTCCTCCTCTTGTTCTTCAAATTCAAATTCTTTAAATCATCTTTCTTATGAGGATCTCCAATACGCTAGAGATCGATTGGAGGAAGGTTTTCATGAACTTTCTTCAAAATTCGTTGCTTTAAAAAAGAATTTCAAAAAACTCTCTTCCGAAAAAGAACAACTTCTTAAAGAGAAGGAAGAGTTGACCCTTAAAATCCAAAATTTTCCAAATGTTGATTCCATGGAATCAACCATCAAAGACCTAAGGGAGACCCTAGCAAAGTTCACCCAAGGGGAACAAAATTTGAACAATTTGCTTGGTTCCCAACGTATATCTAGAACCACCCAAGGGCTAGGATATACCAATATAGCTTCCTCCTCCCATGCTCCCACTGTTTTTGTAAGGGGGAGCTCTAGTTTTAAATTTTGCAATTATTGTAAGAAACCCGGGCACATGATATATGAATGTAATTGCAAAAACGCCCGGTATGGTAGGCCCAAATCGATTTTTTATTCGGATGAATTCTTTAGGAGAAGACCCGCTACAAGGCAAGTGTGGATTGAAAAATCCCTCTTAGCGAGTCTCTCCGGGCCTAAAATTGTCTCTTTTCAAAATCCCTCTCCCCGGTGATTCATTGTTTTTATTTAGGGGGAGTTAGGTTTGTTTAAGCTTTTTTGTTTCATTCAAAATTTTCATTTCAAACTTTTATTCAAAATTTTTCAATTTCAATACTTTCAATTCCAACACTTGGTATCAAATTTTTCATTTCAATATTCAATTCAATTTTTGATTCAAAACTTTCAATTCAAACTGTTATTCAATTTTTGATTCAAAACTTTCACTTCAAACTGTTTTTCAATTTTTGATTTCAAAACTTTCAATTCAAAATTTTTGATTCAAAACTTTCAATTCAAACTGTTATTCAAATTTTCATTTCAATTCCAAAATTTCAATTGGTTTAAAATCTCCATCTTGTTTTTCAAACTTGAATCCCTCAATCAAGTTTAATGCCCCGAGCTATTTTGATAATCACAAAGGGGGAGAAATTTCTTGATTGATTGGGGGAGAATCCTTTTTATCGTGATTAGCATTTCCTTTCAATTTCAGTATTTTACATTAATTGTTTCGGTGATTGTGATCATCAAAATAGGGGGAGATTGTTGTACCTCTCGTATCCCCTCGTGGTTTAATTTTCATGATCACAATCACTTTCATGTTTATCTAATTGTGTTTTAAGTGTTTTTGTTGATAGGCAATTGATTGCCAAAGGATTGGCCCAAGAAAGCTGGCAAAATGGACTGAATTGCAGTCCACCGGCCAACCGGTGTGATAGCACCGGCCAGCCGGTGGACCTGGCAGAGGCATTGCCCACTGCCAGGTTCCACCGGTCGGCCGGTGGCTCTGTCACCGGCCAGCCGGTGGCACCCAGACAAAATGGCTAGCTACTGTCTTGCCACCGGCCAGCCGGTGGCTCCTCCACCGGTCAGCCGGTGGAGCCTGGACCAGAATTCTCCTCCTCTGCCAAGGCACCGGCCAACCGGTGGCCCTGTACCGGCCAGCCGGTAGCCCAGTCAAACTAGCCGTTGGCTTTGACCAGTCAACCCTCTTTTGGCCTCCAACGGCTCCGAAGACTTCTCCAACGGCTCCGAAGGCCCCAAATGGGTTCCATGCCTATAAATAAAGGCCAAGGAAGCCCCGGACACTACCCGGATCATATACCAAGCGCCCGGACATATTGTTGCACATTTGGCAAACCTCCGGCGCTCCACCTTCAAGGATCCTCAAGTGCTCCAACCAATTTCCAATCCAAGGAGCACCTCAAGAAGCTTGGGAGAGCACGCTACATCAACTCCATCATCCAATTGGCGCCCAAGTCTTCCTCCAATACGGTTTTTCTTGTTTATTTATTTTGAGCTTAAAATCGGGTTTGTGCCTACAAACCCCAACCCTTTTCTCATCCCCCTTTCTTTTGGGTTTCACACCACCACTAAGGTGTGAAGAGGTTTCTTCAAGCCTTTCCTTTTAAAAGGCTTGTGACATAGGTGAGCTATCCTTCACCTGTAAGAAGGATAGTGGGTTCTTGCTAAACCATTAAAAGCAAATGGGTTCTTGCTAAACCACAAAAAGCAAGCTGTAATAGGTCCTAGTGCTACCTCAAAGCCTAGTGGGTTTCTTGCTAAAACCATTGAAAAGCAAGCGGTAGGAATCTCTCAACGGTTGAGTTGGGAGCGGAGACGTAGGCCGGGTTTTTGGCCGAACTCCGTTATCAAGTTTTTGTGTCTTGCCTTTTCTTTTTCCGCTGCATTTAAATTTGTTTAATTTGTCAATCATTTTTTAAAAGGCAATTCACCCCCCCTCTTGCCATCTTTTCCCCGTTTTCTCCGACCCAACAATTGGTATCAAAGGGAAATTTGAGTAATACCCTAACCCGGTTTCAAATTTAAGATCCATTAAGATGGCATCAACCTCTTTCGCCCCCGAGGGCCTCTCATTGGGTCGGGCTCCATTTTTTGATGGGACCGACTATAATTATTGGAAAACCCGCATGACCACTTTTTTAAGAAGTATAGGATATCCCATTTACAAAATAGTCATGCAAGGTTACACTTTGTCTACCCCCGACGAATCCAAATGGACCCAAGCCGACATTAGAAATTTTGAGCTTGATGGCAAAGCCATGAATGCTCTTCATTGCGGCCTTGACCGAAATGAGTTCAATCGAGTTTCCACATGCACCTCCGCACATGAAATCTGGAAACTTTTGGAGGTTACCCATGAGGGGACCAACAAAGTAAAGGATACTCGATTGGACATGTACCGTCAGGATTTTGAGTCTTTTTCTATGCATCCAAATGAATCTATTTCTGAAATGTTTACTAGATTTACTGACGTGTGCAATGGGAGAAAGTCCCTTGGTGATGATGTTTCAGCTGAAACAATGGTCAAAAAGATTCTATGGGTCCTACCGAGCACATGGGCACCAAAGGTGACGGCTATCCAAGAAGCTAAGGATGTAAAGAACATGCCGGTCGAAGAGCTCATCGGATCTCTCATGACTTATGAGATCACGATGAGGAGGCAAGCTCAAAAGGAGGGCACACCAATCAAGACATCTAAGAACATTGCCCTCAAGGTACAAAAGGAAGTAAGCTCCTCCTCATCTTCTTCCTCATCTCCTTCCTCATCTTCCTCATCATCAAGCGGCGACTCGGAAATGGAGAATCTCGCCCGCCAAATGCACAAATTTATGAAGAAGCACAAGAAGAAAAAGAAATCCCGCAAGCCGCGAAAGCAAGAACCCACCGCAAGATCCGAGCCCAAGGTAAAATGCTACGGGTGCGGCGAAAAGGGCCATTACAAGCCCGATTGACCACTCAACAAGAAACGGGCTAAGGAAAAAGGAAAGAAGAAGGTCCTCAAGGCGACATGGAGTGACACCTCCTCATCCTCCTCCTCCTCCTCCTCGAGCGACCAAGGTACAAAATGCCTAATGGCATTCCATGAGGTAACATCTTCCGACTCCTCCTCTTGTTCTTCAAATTCAAATTCTTTAAATCATCTTTCTTATGAGGATCTCCAATACTCTAGAGATCGATTGGAGGAAGGTTTTCATGAACTTTCTTCAAAATTCGTTGCTTTAAAAAATAATTTCAAAAAACTCTCTTCCGAAAAAGAACAACTTCTTAAAGAGAAGGAAGAGTTGACCCTTAAAATCCAAAATTTTCCAAATGTTGATTCCATGGAATCAACCATCAAAGACCTAAGGGAGACCCTAGCAAAGTTCACCCAAGGGGAACAAAATTTGAACAATTTTCTTGGTTCCCAACGTATATCTAGAACCACCCAAGGGCTAGGATATACCAATATAGCTTCCTCCTCCCATGCTCCCACTGTTTTTATAAGGGGGAGCTCTAGTATTAAATTTTGCAATTATTGTAAGAAACCCGGGCACATGATATATGAATGTAATTGCAAAAACGCCCGGTATGGTAGGCCCAAATCGATTTTTTATTCGAATGAATTCTTTAGGAGAAGACCCGCTACAAGGCAAGTGTGGATTGAAAAATCCCTCTTAGCGAGTCTCTCCGGGCCTAAAATTGTCTCTTTTCAAAATCCCTCTCCCCGGTGATTCATTGTTTTTATTTAGGGGGAGTTAGGTTTGTTTAAGCTTTTTTGTTTCATTCAAAATTTTCATTTCAAACTTTTATTCAAAATTTTTCAATTTCAATACTTTCAATTCCAACACTTGGTATCGAATTTTTCATTTCAATATTCAATTCAATTTTTGATTCAAAACTTTCAATTCGAACTGTTATTCAATTTTTGATTCAAAACTTTCACTTCAAACTGTTTTTCAATTTTTGATTTCAAAACTTTCAATTCAAAATTTTTGATTCAAAACTTTCAATTCAAACTGTTATTCAAATTTTCATTTCAATTCCAAAATTTCAATTGGTTTAAAATCTCCATCTTGTTTTTCAAACTTGAATCCCTCAATCAAGTTTAATGCCCCGAGCTATTTTGATAATCACAAAGGGGGAGAAATTTCTTGATTGATTGGGGGAGAATCCTTTTTATCGTGATTAGCATTTCCTTTCAATTTCAGTATTTTACATTAATTGTTTCGGTGATTGTGATCATCAAAATATGGGGAGATTGTTGTACCTCTCGTATCCCCTCATGGTTTAATTTTCATGATCACAATCACTTTCATGTTTATCTAATTGTGTTTTAAGTGTTTTTGTTGATAGGCAATTGATTGCCAAAGGATTGGCCCAAGAAAGCTGGCAAAATGGACTGAATTGCAGTCCACCGACCAACCGGTGTGATAGCACCGGCCGGCCGGTGGACCTGGCAGAGGCATTGCCCACTGCCAGGTTCCACCGGTCGGCCGGTGGCTCTGTCACCGGCCAGCCGGTGGCACCCAGACAAAATGGCTAGCTACTGTCTTGCCACCGGCCAGCCGGTGGCTCCTCCACCGGTCAGCCGGTGGATCCTGGACCAGAATTCTCCTCCTCTGCCAAGGCACCGGCCAGCCGGTGGCCCTGTACCGGCCAGCCGGTAGCCCAGTCAAACTAGCCGTTGGCTTTGACCAGTCAACCCTCTTTTGGCCTCCAACGGCTCCGAAGACTTCTCCAACGGCTCCGAAGGCCACCAATGGGTTCCATGCCTATAAATAAAGGCCAAGGAAGCCCCGGACACTACCCGGATCATATACCAAGCGCCCGGACATATTGTTGCACATTTGGCAAACCTCCGGCGCTCCACCTTCAAGGATCCTCAAGTGCTCCAACCAATTTCCAATCCAAGGAGCACCTCAAGAAGCTTAGGAGAGCACGCTACATCAACTCCATCATCCAATTGGCGCCCAAGTCTTCCTCCAATACGGTTTTTCTTGTTTATTTATTTTGAGCTTAAAATCGGGTTTGTGCCTACAAACCCCAACCCTTTTCTCATCCCCCTTTCTTTTGGGTTTCACACCACCACTAAGGTGTGAAGAGGTTTCTTCAAGCCTTTCCTTTTAAAAGGCTTGTGACATAGGTGAGCTATCCTTCACCTATAAGAAGGATAGTGGGTTCTTGCTAAACCATTAAAAGCAAGTGGGTTCTTGCTAAACCACAAAAAGCAAGCTGTAATAGGTCCTAGTGCTCCCTCAAAGCCTAGTGGGTTTCTTGCTAAAACCATTGAAAAGCAAGCGGTAGAAATCTCTCAACGGTTGAGTTGGGAGCGGAGACGTAGGCCGGGTTTTTGGCCGAACTCCGTTATCAAGTTTTTGTGTCTTGCCTTTTCTTTTTCCGCTGCATTTAAATTTGTTTAATTTGTCAATCATTTTTTAAAAGGCAATTCACCCCCCCTCTTGCCATCTTTTCCCCGTTTTCTCCGACCCAACAATTGGTATCAAAGGGAAATTTGAGTAATACCCTAACCCGGTTTCAAATTTAAGATCCATTAAGATGGCATCAACCTCTTTCGCCCCCGAGGGCCTCTCATTGGGTCGGGCTCCATTTTTTGATGGGACCGACTATAATTATTGGAAAACCCGCATGACCACTTTTTTAAGAAGTATAGGATATCCCATTTACAAAATAGTCATGCAAGGTTACACTTTGTCTACCCCCGACGAATCCAAATGGACCCAAGCCGACATTAGAAATTTTGAGCTTGATGGCAAAGCCATGAATGCTCTTCATTGCGGCCTTGACCGAAATGAGTTCAATTGAGTTTCCACATGCACCTCCGCACATGAAATCTGGAAACTTTTGGAGGTTACCCATGAGGGGACCAACAAAGTAAAGGATACTCGATTGGACATGTACCGTCAGGATTTTGAGTCTTTTTCTATGCATCCAAATGAATCTATTTCTGAAATGTTTACTAGATTTACTGACGTGTGCAATGGGAGAAAGTCCCTTGGTGATGATGTTTCAGCTGAAACAATGGTCAAAAAGATTCTATGGGTCCTACCGAGCACATGGGCACCAAAGGTGACGGCTATCCAAGAAGCTAAGGATGTAAAGAACATGCCGGTCGAAGAGCTCATCGGATCTCTCATGACTTATGAGATCACGATGAGGAGGCAAGCTCAAAAGGAGGGCACACCAATCAAGACATCTAAGAACATTGCCCTCAAGGTACAAAAGGAAGTAAGCTCCTCCTCATCTTCTTCCTCATCTCCTTCCTCATCTTCCTCATCATCAAGCGGCGACTCGGAAATGGAGAATCTCGCCCGCCAAATGCACAAATTTATGAAGAAGCACAAGAAGAAAAAGAAATCCCGCAAGCCGCGAAAGCAAGAACCCACCGCAAGATCCGAGCCCAAGGTAAAATGCTACGGGTGCGGCGAAAAGGGCCATTACAAGCCCGATTGCCCACTCAACAAGAAACGGGCTAAGGAAAAAGGAAAGAAGAAGGTCCTCAAGGCGACATGGAGTGACACCTCCTCATCCTCCTCCTCCTCCTCCTCGAGCGACCAAGGTACAAAATGCCTAATGGCATTCCATGAGGTAACATCTTCCGACTCCTCCTCTTGTTCTTCAAATTCAAATTCTTTAAATCATCTTTCTTATGAGGATCTCCAATACGCTAGAGATCGATTGGAGGAAGGTTTTCATGAACTTTCTCTTCAAAATTCGTTGCTTTAAAAAAGAATTTCAAAAAACTCTCTTCCGAAAAAGAACAACTTCTTAAAGAGAAGGAAGAGTTGACCCTTAAAATCCAAAATTTTCCAAATGTTGATTCCATGGAATCAACCATCAAAGACCTAAGGGAGACCCTAGCAAAGTTCACCCAAGGGGAACAAAATTTGAACAATTTGCTTGGTTCCCAACGTATATCTAGAACCACCCAAGGGCAAGGATATACCAATATAGCTTCCTCCTCCCATGCTCCCACTGTTTTTGTAAGGGGGAGCTCTAGTTTTAAATTTTGCAATTATTGTAAGAAACCCGGGCACATGATATATGAATGTAATTGCAAAAACGCCCGGTATGGTAGGCCCAAATCGATTTTTTATTCGGATGAATTCTTTAGGAGAAGACCCGCTACAAGGCAAGTGTGGATTGAAAAATCCCTCTTAGCGAGTCTCTCCGGGCCTAAAATTGTCTCTTTTCAAAATCCCTCTCCCCGGTGATTCATTGTTTTTATTTAGGGGGAGTTAGGTTTGTTTAAGCTTTTTTGTTTCATTCAAAATTTTCATTTCAAACTTTTATTCAAAATTTTTCAATTTCAATACTTTCAATTCCAACACTTGGTATCGAATTTTTCATTTCAATATTCAATTCAATTTTTGATTCAAAACTTTCAATTCAAACTGTTATTCAATTTTTGATTCAAAACTTTCACTTCAAACTGTTTTTCAATTTTTGATTTCAAAACTTTCAATTCAAAATTTTTGATTCAAAACTTTCAATTCAAACTGTTATTCAAATTTTCATTTCAATTCCAAAATTTCAATTGGTTTAAAATCTCCATCTTGTTTTTCAAACTTGAATCCCTCAATCAAGTTTAATGCCTCGAGCTATTTTGATAATCACAAAGGGGGAGAAATTTCTTGATTGATTGGGGGAGAATCCTTTTTATCGTGATTAGCATTTCCTTTCAATTTCAGTATTTTACATTAATTGTTTCGGTGATTGTGATCATCAAAATAGGGGGAGATTGTTGTACCTCTCGTATCCCCTCGTGGTTTAATTTTCATGATCACAATCACTTTCATGTTTATCTAATTGTGTTTTAAGTGTTTTTGTTGATAGGCAATTGATTGCCAAAGGATTGGCCCAAGAAAGCTGGCAAAATGGACTGAATTGCAGTCCACCGGCCAACCGGTGTGATAGCACCGGCCAGCCGGTGGACCTGGCAGAGGCATTGCCCACTGCCAGGTTCCACCGGTCGGCCGGTGGCTCTGTCACCGGCCAGCCGGTGGCACCCAGACAAAATGGCTAGCTACTGTCTTGCCACCGGCCAGCCGGTGGCTCCTCCACCGGTCAGCCGGTGGAGCCTGGACCAGAATTCTCCTCCTCTGCCAAGGCACCGGCCAACCGGTGGCCCTGTACCGGCCAGCCGGTAGCCCAGTCAAACTAGCCGTTGGCTTTGACCAGTCAACCCTCTTTTGGCCTCCAACGGCTCCGAAGACTTCTCCAACGGCTCCGAAGGCCCCCAATGGGTTCCATGCCTATAAATAAAGGCCAAGGAAGCCCCGGACACTACCCGGATCATATACCAAGCGCCCGGACATATTGTTGCACATTTGGAAAACCTCCGGCGCTCCACCTTCAAGGATCCTCAAGTGCTCCAACCAATTTCCAATCCAAGGAGCACCTCAAGAAGCTTGGGAGAGCACGCTACATCAACTCCATCATCCAATTGGCGCCCAAGTCTTCCTCCAATACGGTTTTTCTTGTTTATTTATTTTGAGCTTAAAATCGGGTTTGTGCCTACAAACCCCAACCCTTTTCTCATCCCCCTTTCTTTTGGGTTTCACACCACCACTAAGGTGTGAAGAGGTTTCTTCAAGCCTTTCCTTTTAAAAGGCTTGTGACATAGGTGAGCAATCCTTCACCTGTAAGAAGGATAACGGGTTCTTGCTAAACCATTAAAAGCAAGTGGGTTCTTGCTAAACCACAAAAAGCAAGCTGTAATAGGTCCTAGTGCTACCTCAAAGCCTAGTGGGTTTTTTGCTAAAACCATTGAAAAGCAAGCGGTAGGAATCTCTCAACGGTTGAGTTGGGAGCGGAGACGTAGGCCGGGTTTTTGGCCGAACTCCGTTATCAAGTTTTTGTGTCTTGCCTTTTCTTTTTCCGCTGCATTTAAATTTGTTTAATTTGTCAATCATTTTTTAAAAGGCAATTCACCCCCCCTCTTGCCATCTTTTCCCCGTTTTCTCCGACCCAACAATTGGTATCAAAGGGAAATTTGAGTAATACCCTAACCCGGTTTCAAATTTAAGATCCATTAAGATGGCATCAACCTCTTTCGCCCCCGAGGGCCTCTCATTGGGTCGGGCTCCATTTTTTGATGGGACCGACTATAATTATTGGAAAACCCGCATGACCACTTTTTTAAGAAGTATAGGATATCCCATTTACAAAATAGTCATGCAAGGTTACACTTTGTCTACCCCCGACGAATCCAAATGGACCCAAGCCGACATTAGAAATTTTGAGCTTGATGGCAAAGCCATGAATGCTCTTCATTGCGGCCTTGACCGAAATGAGTTCAATCGAGTTTCCACATGCACCTCCGCACATGAAATCTGGAAACTTTTGGAGGTTACCCATGAGGGGACCAACAAAGTAAAGGATACTCGATTGGACATGTACCGTCAGGATTTTGAGTCTTTTTCTATGCATCCAAATGAATCTATTTCTGAAATGTTTACTAGATTTACTGACGTGTGCAATGGGAGAAAGTCCCTTGGTGATGATGTTTCAGCTGAAACAATGGTCAAAAAGATTCTATGGGTCCTACCGAGCACATGGGCACCAAAGGTGACGGCTATCCAAGAAGCTAAGGATGTAAAGAACATGCCGGTCGAAGAGCTCATCGGATCTCTCATGACTTATGAGATCACGATGAGGAGGCAAGCTCAAAAGGAGGGCACACCAATCAAGACATCTAAGAACATTGCCCTCAAGGTACAAAAGGAAGTAAGCTCCTCCTCATCTTCTTCCTCATCTCCTTCCTCATCTTCCTCATCATCAAGCGGCGACTCGGAAATGGAGAATCTCGCCCGCCAAATGCACAAATTTATGAAGAAGCACAAGAAGAAAAAGAAATCCCGCAAGCCGCGAAAGCAAGAACCCACCGCAAGATCCGAGCCCAAGGTAAAATGCTACGGGTGCAGCGAAAAGGGCCATTACAAGCCCGATTGCCCACTCAACAAGAAACGGGCTAAGGAAAAAGGAAAGAAGAAGGTCCTCAAGGCGACATGGAGTGACACCTCCTCATCCTCCTCCTCCTCCTCCTCGAGCGACCAAGGTACAAAATGCCTAATGGCATTCCATGAGGTAACATCTTTCGACTCCTCCTCTTGTTCTTCAAATTAAAATTCTTTAAATCATCTTTCTTATGAGGATCTCCAATACGCTAGAGATCGATTGGAGGAAGGTTTTCATGAACTTTCTTCAAAATTCGTTGCTTTAAAAAAGAATTTCAAAAAACTCTCTTCCGAAAAAGAACAACTTCTTAAAGAGAAGGAAGAGTTGACCCTTAAAATCCAAAATTTTCCAAATGTTGATTCCATGGAATCAACCATCAAAGACCAAAGGGAGACCCTAGCAAAGTTCACCCAAGGGGAACAAAATTTGAACAATTTGCTTGGTTCCCAACGTATATCTAGAACCACCCAAGGGCTAGGATATACCAATATAGCTTCCTCCTCCCATGCTCCCACTGTTTTTGTAAGGGGGAGCTCTAGTTTTAAATTTTTCAATTATTGTAAGAAACCCGGGCACATGATATATGAATGTAATTGCAAAAACGCCCGGTATGGTAGGCCCAAATCGATTTTTTATTCGAATGAATTCTTTAGGAGAAGACCCGCTACAAGGCAAGTGTGGATTGAAAAATCCCTCTTAGCGAGTCTCTCCGGGCCTAAAATTGTCTCTTTTCAAAACCCCTCTCCCCGGTGATTCATTGTTTTTATTTAGGGGGAGTTAGGTTTGTTTAAGCTTTTTTGTTTCATTCAAAATTTTCATTTCAAACTTTTATTCAAAATTTTTCAATTTCAATACTTTCAATTCCAACACTTGGTATCGAATTTTTCATTTCAATATTCAATTCAATTTTTGATTCAAAACTTTCAATTCAAACTGTTATTCAATTTTTGATTCAAAACTTTCAATTCAAACTGTTTTTCAATTTTTGATTTCAAAACTTTCAATTCAAAATTTTTGATTCAAAACTTTCAATTCAAACTGTTATTCAAATTTTCATTTCAATTCCAAAATTTCAATTGGTTTAAAATCTCCATCTTGTTTTTCAAACTTGAATCCCTCAATCAAGTTTAATGCCCCGAGCTATTTTGATAATCACAAAGGGGGAGAAATTTCTTGATTGATTGGGGGATAATCCTTTTTATCGTGATTAGCATTTCCTTTCAATTTCAGTATTTTACATTAATTGTTTCGGTGATTGTGATCATCAAAATAGGGGGAGATTGTTGTACCTCTCGTATCCCCTCGTGGTTTAATTTTCATGATCACAATCACTTTCATGTTTATCTAATTGTGTTTTAAGTGTTTTTGTTGATAGGCAATTGATTGCCAAAGGATTGGCCCAAGAAAGCTGGCAAAATGGACTGAATTGCAGTCCACCGGCCAACCGGTGGACCTGGCAGAGGCATTGCCCACTGCCAGGTTCCACCGGTCGGCCGGTGGCTCTGTCACCGGCCAGCCGGTGGCACCCAGACAAAATGGCTAGCTACTGTCTTGCCACCGGCCAGCCGGTGGCTCCTCCACCGGTCAGCCGGTGGAGCCTGGACCAGAATTCTCCTCCTCTGCCAAGGCACCGGCCAGCCGGTGGCCCTGTACCGGCCAGCCGGTAGCCCAGTCAAACTAGCCGTTGGCTTTGACCAGTCAACCCTCTTTTGGCCTCCAACGGCTCCGAAGACTTCTCCAACGGCTCCGAAGGCCCCCAATGGGTTCCATGCCTATAAATAAAGGCCAAGGAAGCCCCGGACACTACCCGGATCATATACCAAGCGCCCGGACATATTGTTGCACATTTGGCAAACCTCCGGCGCTCCACCTTCAAGGATCCTCAAGTGCTCCAACCAATTTCCAATCCAAGGAGCACCTCAAGAAGCTTGGGAGAGCACGCTACATCAACTCCATCATCCAATTGGCGCCCAAGTCTTCCTCCAATACGGTTTTTCTTGTTTATTTATTTTGAGCTTAAAATCGGGTTTGTGCCTACAAACCCCAACCCTTTTCTCATCCCCCTTTCTTTTGGGTTTCACACCACCACTAAGGTGTGAAGAGGTTTCTTCAAGCCTTTCCTTTTAAAAGGCTTGTGACATAGGTGAGCTATCCTTCACCTGTAAGAAGGATAGTGGGTTCTTGCTAAACCATTAAAAGCAAGTGGGTTCTTGCTAAACCACAAAAAGCAAGCTGTAATAGGTCCTAGTGCTACCTCAAAGCCTAGTGGGTTTCTTGCTAAAACCATTGAAAAGCAAGCGGTAGGAATCTCTCAACGGTTGAGTTGGGAGCGGAGACGTAGGCCGGGTTTTTGGCCGAACTCCGTTATCAAGTTTTTGTGTCTTGCCTTTTCTTTTTCCGATGCATTTAAATTTGTTTAATTTGTCAATCATTTTTTAAAAGGCAATTCACCCCCCCTCTTGCCATCTTTTCCCCGTTTTCTCCGACCCAACAAAGGGAAGGCCATGACGTGTTAGTTTAGACCATATCATGGTATATACTGGGATGGACCACATGATGGTGCTATGCATGGTAGTATATGTATTATATGATAATTCTTGGTATAAATTATCTATCATACATCAAGCTATCATACCCAATTTGATCATATTTTGTAGATGATTTGAGGAGATTGAATCAAAATAATGATCATTTAGATGTTAACCAATCATTATATGACTTGAAGAATATTTTTTAAAGAATTGTAATGTTTGAAAATTATGAAATTTCAATTCCAAGTAGGGTTCTTGGATTTCTATATAAACATGTTTAATACTTGGATGATGGGAATGTGATTCCTATCATATAATTCTCTTAAAAAAATCTCTTGTTATCTCACTCTAATTCACTATAAACAAGGATATCAAAAACCATGAGGAAGAGATAATACTCCATAAGAATTTGGGGATTCACATTGCATATGGATACCCTTGGAGGTAGGATTCTATAAGATAATTCTCAGTGATTTATATCAAGCTCATGGTGAAGGGATTAGAAATACCATATCATCCCAAAAAAATTATGTAATTCTTTATTTATTTTATTTATCCGAAGTGTATGAAATGATCCTATAGAATTTTTTTTTATTTCATTGATTTTATACACTATGTTTGGATATGTTTTATCCCATATAAAACCAAAATTGGCATTATATCCACTTCTATCTCATTTGTATTGATATATAAAAATATATTAAGAACCATAAAATTAGTATTTTAGAACCACATTTTAGATAAGTTTAAAATAACTAGTTTTCTTAGAGTTTTCCCAAACCAAGACATAATTTATAATAAAAATTTTCATGTTTTTATAAATTTTATAAGGCCATGATGTAGATTATGGAAAATAATAATGGAAAATATTTAGGAATAATATACTTTTGTAAGATGATTTCACTATATCATAGTTCACCAGTGAAAATAGGTATGGTTTGTATGAAATATGATTTCAAAGGAACACCGTGGAATAACCATGATAGGACCACATAATAATATTATTGTCATGACTTCAAAATGTTCTACTAAAAATGTATTTTATAATATAAAATGAATTCTTAAAATATTTTTGGTTTATGGAATGACCATTAAATTGAAATAGATTATCCATATTAAAATGGTTGTGGGTTTTTCTTTATCACTGAGGATAAATCATTACATATTTTATATAAAAAAAATTTCATGGTTTATATGAAAAAAACCATGGTTTTCCCATGAAAATTTTTTTCATTTGAGGAACCACCATACTGTAGTCTATATCCAAAATGACCATGGTTTGAATTATTTCAAATAAAAATAGTTTTTTATTTAAATTCTAAAAAATATTCATTAGTGCAAGCCATCCAGCTCCACACTGAATCCTAGGTGGGATTTAAACCATACTAAATTATTTTTAGTGGATATAATCTAGGTTTAAATTAATATTTACATGGTGAATTTTTAAATTGTTTGTAAATTATAAAAAATATGAAAAAATATAAAAGTATTTACATTTATTTATGAATTATTCATCAATGATAATATAAAATTTTTATATTTAAAGGACTTACTTATAAATTATGTGATGTTTAGTTTATATAAATTGTTTATGTAACATATGAAATATTTTTATGATTATAAACATTTTCACAACTAGCTTATATTTAAAATATAAAGGAGTTCATATTGAATACTATGTAAATTGATTATATAAAAGATTTCATATAAAAATAAATATGAAATGTTGATATTTAATTATTTTATAGAATTTCCATAAATATTATTTAATTATAATTTTTTTATAATTTTTTATTTTATGAATTGTTCATTAAATTATTATCTTATGTCAAAATTTGTGAATTGTTTATTTATTTTGTATTATTCCTTGAATTATTCATAAATATTAATTGTTTATATTTTTAATTCTTGCATTATTTAGTTTAAATATATCTAAAATTATTCTTTAAATTACCATACATTCATTCAATGTGTTACATGCTAGGTACAATAATTTCTTTTGTTTTCATCTACCTTAAATTTGAATTTTTATGAGTTATTACCTAGAATTGAGAGGTTATTTATAGTATATACCTACTAGGTTCTAGAATTATGATGTAATTGAGTTCTTTATTTATTACTAAACCATGGGTTGTGAGACTTCGGGTTAGACTGCTCACATTCCCAATAGCTTAGGATTTATCTTGAAAAGTTGGGGTTGACTACCAACCACACCATTATTGGTCTTGTGAGTGTCTTTGATTTCATATTATTTTTATACTTTACATGAAAGGGTTTCATATATCATGTATAAATGATATATTTGGACATATGTAAATATATTTATCTTTTGATTTGGGTTAGTAATAAATTCTATGAGTTTCGTATAGAGTTATGCATCAGTATGGTCTGAACATATATATTTGGTCGAAGGAATAAGGATTTAAACCTAAATTTCTATAACAATGTATATATGTAAAGTTAATATGTGAGATAATATTTTTAAATAATAAATCCCCTTAAAATAATAAGTGTTGTATTCTTTCAAAATAAACACTTTTCAAGACCTTAATCATCCAATCAGGTAGGTTATGCTAAAGCTGGGTACCCATGGATTGTCTTGTGTAAGGAAAGAAAGTTATGGGAGAACCTAATAAGATTAGGTTCCCATATTTTTAATATAATTGGGACTAAAATTATTTGAGAAAAAAACAAAGGTTTGGATACTAGAAAAATAGAGTTGAGATATTCTATTTTATGGATTAATAAAAGAGTTGTATATTCAACCATCTAAGATCCATATATAATATGATTGATATGATGGTTTACTTAAATAACTATGTTTTGATAGGAACACTAAATTGTAATCAAATATTAGTGAAATATGTATCTTGTATCACTAATGGATATGATGAAAAGTCAAAACGAGTCATCATTTTAGAGGGAAATATTAAATAAACATCATTATTAAATGAATTTAAAACATAATAATCATATGATAAATGATTATATTATAGAGGGAATTATATCATAATTATCAAAATTGATATTGATATCAATTATATAAAAGGAGAATCCTAATAAAATTAGCTTCTTAGATTGTTAAAAAAACGTTATAATTGTTATTAAACAAAAAGGAAAGTTCAATGTGTTGGAATACAAAAATATTGAGAAACATCTTACCATTGAAGTTATTTAAGAAAAGAAATATTCTTTTAGTATGCATAATAAAGATTCTTATGATGTATCTATATTGATTCTTAACCTTATAGATCCCAATATTTTGAAGTAATAAGAGAATATAGATGCTTTTAGGATGACAGACAATTAGAAAAGGATTTATTAAGAAAAAATTATACATAAGAGATATAATGTATAAAAATAACTCTTTCTGTGTATGATAGATAATGGTACTACCATATCAACCAACATAATCAATATTATTGGTTATGAAAATGAATTATAGAGACCGAGGTCACTTATTTGGATTGATCTAGTCACAGAATTCACTCTTCAATCATTTCTAAAAAGTTCACAAAAGTTTATTTTAAATTAAAATATAAATTAGTTTAAAAAATGTATACCTGATCTCATCAATATACTGAGGATTTCATAATGGGACATTGGAGTTTTAAGATCAAGTTCCATGATGATGGTAGAGAATGGTAAGGGTAATTTTTTTTCTAGAAGGAGAATAAGAGAGTTTATAGAGAGTCCACAATAATTTCTAAACCAAAGAAATGAGATTAAATGTAAAGGTTGTGTTTTCACTATGGAAAAAATGGAGATTAAAAGACAAAATTGTATCATACTTAACCCAAATCTCTTAAACGACACCCAATATGGAGACCAACTAATCTCAAGCATGTCACCCCATATATTAGAGGTTTCTAACTTGTAGAAAGGGTTTAAGGGATGATTGTGGGGAGGAAATAACCCCAAGATACAAATAGAATAATAATAAATGATAGTAGAATATATATTAATAATATATCAATTAAATAAGCTAGAATATACACATGGTAATAAAAAAATCAATAATGTCACATAATTTACAAAATACATAACTAGATCAGCTATAAGATGATCACATATAAAGAAGCCAAAATAAGTAAAAGAAAACTCTTAGATTTACATTGAGAATCCACCTAGTTCAATTCCAACCATTAAAATATTTCCTTTCATCCACAATACAACTAGCTACTATATTTTAAATTCCATTCCCTTACCCTTTCTTGTATCATAAGATATAAAGTTCGCATATGTTATTGAGGGTCTATGTAGGGTGTGTGTATGAACTTAAAAGACCACCACCAACAATGTAGTTATTTAAATTCCATATGTATATAGGTTTATAAAAATTGAAAATTATCAAAACCATTATAAACTACTCAACATACTAAACTCATACTAATCTATCCATGAGTTATCTATTACCAAATTCTACTAGCACTAAAGTGGAGAGTGGTTCCTATGGTCTACCATAATAGAAGAGTCTTTGGATTTCCAACCCAGTTCATATTAGATGTGATACATGATAACCATGACCCAAAAAAACATTATTAACCATTAATAATACCCAATACACATACCTATATCATGTCACAAGTTACATGGTCATTTTACCCCAATTCTAATCATCGACTCAACAACTTGAAAAAACTCAAGGAACTAAGAACATACATCCTTAACCAAGATTAGACCATAGGACCCAACATACCCCCATACACTATTATCATACCACTCTCTAATGATGATCTAAATCACCACCAAGATCTTGTGTCCACCTATGATGTTTCCTTCCTCTAAAATGTTGGTCAACAACATCACACCTAAGTCACTCAATATTTGGAGGATAGTACTAACAAAAAGTGGTACAAACCACCTAATTATCCATTTATCATGCACCAACGGATCATCCTCATAGTGGGAAGATATCACCAACTATATATGACCAAAACACATGTAGTAAACCACCTTTGAATTTCCAACAAAAATTTTCATCACAACCCATTTCATATTATTACCCCATTCCACCACATCATTAGTGATCAATATCACATATACTAGATCAATGTAATAAAATTATACCAATATTTATAAACTATTCCAATAAAAACTATCCAATCCCATCCATTACATACAATAAAGGATTCCAGAAAAATCCAGTAGTACAATGACCAATATACTATACATTTTCATCATAACCAAGACCCTACCCGTATGTACCATCCCTATAACACCATTAAAAATACTTATATATAATGTACACCACAACTAGTTATGATTATAGTCTCCCACATGAAACTACCCATTCCTATATTTTAAATGATGTATAAACACATGTATGACACATGAAATAACTAGGAACTACTGAAATTTAGTTAACAGGACTCCAATAACTGAGTATTCTCGATTGATTTAGCTTTATTAAAAAGAAATATAAAAATATCTCATAACCCAGATAATAGGAAATAAATAAATAAATAAGAGGATATGATGAGAGAAACCAAAAATAGATACATGAGGATAACTAGCCTTACCCACAGTGGTCCAACATGATAACTAGCATAATGAATGAAGATCAAATAGGATAAATCCCCTAAAAAAATAAGAGAATAAGAAAAAATGGTGTTTGTAACTACCCTATTTGAATATCCCCAAATAAAGGGTTTTATAATTTTGAATGTTAATTAAATAAATGAAATAAAACATTAATATTTTTTCCAAATAGACCATTATGGAATAAATTATAGGAATTGTTAAAAAAATCCCTCTAATAGACCCACCTCATGGTGTATCCCGTCAGTCACAATGTTACAAATATCCCTAAAAACTAAATAGAGTATATATTCCTCTACCCAAGGTCAAACCATGGTGTGATCTATCTTATTATGCTGAAATTCCCTATGAAGCTTGGGATTCATGATGCAGTCTCCCTGGGATGTGGTGTAACACTCCCCTTCTTGACACTCTTCACGGAATAAGAATTTGTTTTGTGGTGTGATCCATTTAAAACCTAAAATTTTAATATTATACGAAACTCTTCACACCATAGAACCCTTTGTCTATAGTGTGACCATTACCCTATATTAATTTTTTTTAATTTGACAAAAATATTCACCCACTTCAATCCCCTGTTTTGTGTTTTGGTTTCAAGTGAGCTATACAAATTTAGCCATGAGACTAGGATGATTTCCCGAAACTCAACTCTTATCCAACAATAACACCTTCAAAACCACTAAATTTACAAACACACACACAATCATGCCACTATTAGACTTGAATTACCACACCCAAATATCTGATTCATTATAAAATTATCCATAATACCTGAAGGGGTGGAATTTTTTAGAGAATATATATTTAGTATTTACGTTGTATAATAAACTCTTAGATTTTAATAGATATATGATGTTAAATATACATTAAAAATTTGTTTTTAAAATGTATTAGAGTTAAAAATTGACATAGGATTGATTCTCATAGATTAACATGTGTATTTGAGTAATGGAGGAGAGGATTGCTACATCCTTGAGTTGGAAAATGTGTATAACTCTAAATATCAAGTAGATCAGAAAAATGATATTTTATTTTCATTTTTTTATTTTATAAGAGGAGTTATTAAAAATATGTTCATTTAAAATAAATTATATTATATTTTAGATACATAATTTTATTATTGATTCGATTCTATAATATTCATTAAGAATAAGATAATAAGTATTCTTTTTAAAATATTATACTCCAAACACATAGAATATCATATAAGATTTGGGTATCAATAGTTTATTTGTTAAATATTCCCACTAAAGGAAATAAGTGTTATTTTAAATGATTTTTCATTTCTTAGAATGTTATTTTAGAGACACTATAGTTTCTAAGAGTCTATTCAGATTATATTTGGACTTAGAGAAGTTTAAAGTATTAAAAATAAATGATTAAATTAACCAAAAAATCAAATTTAAAGTCACATTATATTGTAAAAGTGTTTATTATTTATCTATAAATATATTAATGTAAAAATATATATTTTCATTAAAGTTATTTCAAAGAAAAGTTTTAATATAAATGTTCCATGACGATGGTGAATAAATTTAATAGAAATATAAGTAAATTAAAGATTTATTAACATTAGAATGCTAGATATTATGAAGTAAAGAATTTTTTATACTTTTTAAAAGTTTCAAACATTAGGAATATTATTCCTAGTATCTCCATTATATAAAAAAGATATCTTTATAAATGTTACCCATTAAATAAGTTTAATGTGATAATTTTATCAGACAAACACATATAAATGTGGTAGAAATTATATAAATATGTAATTAGTTTAATAAAACCTTCAAATTTAGGAAAATATAAATATTATTTTATTGTAAATAATATAGGATATGATTAAAAAACACTCCTATATGGTTTTTATCATTCCTAAAAGTATTTAAGAATATAAAATTTACCATTTTATACAAAAAATAGTTTCTAATTTATCATTATTTAATGTTGTTTTCATATATTCACAATGTTAAATGATTATTTAAGTCTCAAAGAGTGACCTTGAGTTATCCCCAATAGATATTTGTCATAGAGTATTATAGTTTGTGATGATATGTTAAATGTTAGCATGGATATGGTTTCAGATAGGGATACAAATTCACTCATGAGGCATAAAATAAGTCTTATGTGATAAATATCCCACTATGTATACCGTATGGAGTGTCATACATTATATATTATTTATTTTAGTGGTTTATTTTTTATATTAAATTCCCATACCCGAGGCAACAATGATACCTAACATGAAAACCTTCACACTTTAATATCTTTCATATACAATCCTTGAGGATGAGAAAGTCTAGGATGATTGGTTATATTTCTAATCATGAGTTTATTTAAGGCTTATCCAAGATGGGGTTTTCCTCTCATATGATGATAATGATATCTGAGCCCCTAATTGAGTTATACCAAGGAAGTTTTTTTCCATAACCAGATAAGGTACTTGTGTTTTTATTATCTATTTATATAAGGGGAATGTTATGTTCTCATCTACTTGGGTGAATAACATGTTATATGTAAATACATATAGTCAATATAAACTTAGGGAATTGAACATTTATTATTTGGATATATAGGATTGAAATAATCATTGTCTTTTGGTTAGTCTATATCTAGGTCAAAGGATTATATGATTAAACATACTTGAATACGATACATCTAGTGAACACATTTTTTGAGATACATGTCTTTGATTAAGATCATATCAGATCCTTTATTATCTTGAGTAGCACTGACTCATTGCAACATGAATATCTTTACTTATAATTATGTATTAGGTCATGATTATTTTCAATTCTATCATGGTTTTTAGGGTCACAAATAGTAATTTTGTGAATTCATATTATGTTTTTTTGAATAGTGTTTGTTTAAAACTTTAAGAGATAAACCAAAATCATTTTATAGGATATTTAAGAGAAGTTTTGGATAGTTTTTAATAATTTGTTAAATATGATATAACATGTGGAAAAAATGAATGATATATTTTCTAATTTTTTTAAAAGATATATAAAATATTTTTTGGATATGGTTTCATAATTTATTACATATGATGTGACATAAAGTGAAAGTGTGATAAGTCTATAAGGTTTTAGTACAACTGAGATATTGAAAAACATATACTCTAAAGGAAATATATAGAAGTAGTGGGTTAGACCAAGTTGTGGTCTGTACTAGGATAGACTACATCATGGTGAATGTCAGTATATTGTAATGTTATACACGGAGTATACATAATTTATGATAATGTGTGATATAATTTATATCTCCTACCATAGGATATCTTACTTGTTTTGATAATTATGTGATAATTATTTTAGGATTTTAGGCAATAATAATTGAACAAAATGTTATAACGATTTGTAATATTTAGACCTTTAAGAAATATTTAATCAATATGGATGAACATTTAAATTTGAAGGAGGGTCCTTTAGTGTATATATAAACAAGTTCAATACATATATGATGAGTGTTTGATTATTATCATATAATTACAAGGAGTATATTGGATGCTTCTCAATTATTCTTATCAAGCTTAAAGTAAAAACCCCAAATAGATTTGATCATTAGAGAAAAGGTATAACATTATTCATTTATTTAATTCAATCTCAACTTATGGAATTAAACTATTAAAAAATGGATTTTGGTTGATGTTTTTTTTCTATATTTGGATAAGTTTTATCCCCTACAAAAAAAATATTTTATAAACCCGATTCATTGACATTTTATATAGTAACTAGTGGTTTAGGGTAGACAACTCATTACTTAACATGAACATACTAAGTATTATTTCTCACCCATGTATACACACTCATGCATTTTTGTAAGGCCTTGACCTTAAACATTATATAATCTTGAATTAAGTTAATAATTAACATTGAGGATCTTTTCAAGTTTAGAGATTTATAGAATTAGGTCATAACATATACATAAAAATTTGAATATTACATGTAGATACTTCTACTCAATATCCATTTTTTTATAAAATAAAAACTCTTTGAAAAAAATAGTTATGTCTAGTTCCATGTTTTAGACAACATGACTTTTCCATGATCCCCTCCTTGACCATATTACACTTTATGTCCTATAAAAAACATTTCAAAAACTTTGGATGATCATAAAAATCTCAGTAAGGGATACACAAAGAAGGAAAATTGTTAGTTTTTTTTAAAATAACAAGTAAACCCTGAATACCTTATCATAAGTAATAATTTTTACCTTTATGAAGTAGTAAATACTCTTCACTGAATAAAATATCATTTATTACCCTTTTATAAAACAAATATTACCATAAAACCCATATAAATAACACAAAACATGTAAAGGTAATTTGGGACATAAACATACTTAAATAGAATAACCATATGGTCAACTTACACACATATCAATAAATGGAATAGCTATACGGCCAACTTTCATACCCAATGAATTGGAGGTTATAATGTAACCACCTATCCTGGTTTATCATGGCACCACCCATTATTTGGTTTATCATGTAACCACCTATCAAATGTCCAAGTACCATTATAAAATCATAACACATAAAATATTACAAATATAAAAATTTCACTAATAACATTTCATTTGAAGTGATAAGAAATAATTTCTAGATATTGAAATAATCAATCCATTTCAAAAAACATTTTCAATACCAAAACACCCAAAAACTTAATAAGGAATTTATTTTCTTTTTTAGAACATTAAGGCTTATAGAGGAAGCCAACTAATGATTACGGCAGCAGAGAGTTCATTGTCACCACAAACATTAAAAACATTCCTTTTGTCATATAGTAAAAAAATTTGTAGAAAAAAGGTTATCTTTGAATGAAATTAAAAGTAAAAGGGGTTTATTTTATACTTATAAAATAAGGAGGTGTATATTATTAAAGCATGCCTCAATGAAAGGAGATTGAGACTCAGTCCCTTACCTCGTGTCCGACTTGACCCATTCGTTATGTAATTTTCTGAATAATAAATTTAAGTTAATTTCTACTTTCTTAAGAACATTTTTTAAGTTTATTATTCCTTTTATATCACTTATTACCTTTATATATTAATTATTTAATTATTTTAGTTCATATTGGGTATTTTTTCAATGTTCGGAACTTGAATAAAAAATGAACTTGTTATAATTATAAATTGTTCATATGGTCGAAATTCCATTATCTCCAGAATGATATTCATGATTTATATATCATATATATCATATATATCCAGTATATATGTATTTATAATAGTCTATATCATTTGGATATATGAAAATGAAATGCACCGTTCAGGGATACGGTAAGCCGTACGTACGCATGAACGCTACTTCCATTTCAATTTTTTTTCATTTTAAAAGGAATGGAAACCAAATGATACATAGTTATATTATTATTACAATATAATATAATATTTTATATATGTTATTTAAGTTCATTAACACCATCATTTATACATTCCATGCATGGTATGAACGATTCATATCAATTTGAGGGGGTGGTAGTGCACACTTCCCCAAATGAAATTTTCGTATATATACAAAAATGAAAAACATAAAGGTATGTTATAAAATATAATTAAATAAGAATAAAAATAAATATCATAAATATCATATATAATTACAATTACATTATAATGAAAACCATAAGAGGTGGTAGGAGAATATTGAACAATCATCGTTTCGTGAGGCAGTAGTTCGCCATCTAGAGAAACATTATATTCTATACCCATTATATGGAGGTGTGTGAAAATGTAGTTAAAATAATTTTCATAAAATAAACCTAGAATTTTGAGGATACTGGTGTTGTTATGTAAACACATAATAAAAAGAGCATAGGTAGTGAAGAAGTAAAATAAAAGAAGAGAACTTGTGGGAAGACGTTACCTTTAAATCAGAAAACTCCCTTTGGTTTGAACCAAAAGGCTTTATTGAAATGATTCTTGCCTAAGTTATGGATTCTAGGAGGAATATAGGAATTTTGATTAATTATTGGATCAGAGTTTGGATGATCCAAGGGGTTTAATGTGTATGAGTAATGAGTTAGAGGTGATAGCCTTTTATAAGGGGGAGGAGGGGATCTTTAGGAAAGTTTGAAAATATTATTTATTATAAACTAATTTTCTATTTAAAAAGTCCAAAACATATTTAATTATAATATAAGGTGAATATAAGTCGAAATAAAATCATTCAATAATAATTGGACAGGTTTTGGATATTTTTTAATCCTTATCTTTTTTATTTAACCCTTTGTTAACTTATTTAACTTTTACCATGTCCTCTTATATATTCATACTATATGGTTAATATAGTTTCCATAAAATGAAAATCAAACAACAAGTGGTTCATTAATGAAATTATCAAGTTTATCTAAGTAATTTCTCTAAATATTATATTTTTAGGATTATTATATCATTTAATAAAATATTGATTGATTTAAAAACTCATTTATGTCAATTTAAATACTATTCATATCAAGACCTTTAAAAAATCTATAAAAAATTGATTATTTAGAAAAAAACTAAAATAATTCAGAGATAAAAAGTCATAATGATCTATAAAATTCATGGATGGCATAAAAGTGTTCAAAATAAATTTATTTTATCATTTATAATATCATTTAAAACATTCATTAATGAGGTAATCATTACATCATCATTGTGTTATAAATAAATTTATTTATTTGATGTCTAAAAATTATTAATAAAATACCATGATGTAAGAAATCTTTTTATATTTCAAATAAATATTTATAGTCAAAGAGATAACTTATATAACCCCATGTAAAAATTTATTTACTAAAAGATATATGTTTATGTCATTTTTGTCTTTACTTTAAATTAATTAATATAAAGTGTCATTATCACTCCCAAGTGGATCTATGGGGTCCCAAAATCGACCCAAGTATGCCAATGGTCGGACATGTATCAAAAAATAAGATTAGGACACATTTTAGGATAATTTAATATTATTATAATAATATTTTTTTACCTTTATTTACAAGATTTACCGTTTAACTATGGTAAATAAAATATTTACTGAAGTAAATATTCATAATGTCTAAAAATTAAATTTACCTATTTACACAATTTTTACCACTTGATTATAAATATGGAATCCATTTTTCCAATTTCAAAACACAGAAGTGGTAGAAATTAATTTAAAATAAATTCCTGTTGTCAAAACAAAAAGTGTGTTTTTAAGTAATAATAACTATCAAAAGATTGACACTTGTTTATATCCAATTTCAAAGTGAAATTTCTTAAAATGACCAAAATTGGATTAAATGGTAAAAATATAATCTAATTACACTTTAAAACCAATTAAACAGATAATACATCCATATAAATAATTTATATTCAAAGGCAATTTTGAATTAAAATACAGTATTTTCACTATTCATAAAAAATGAGCATTATGAGAAAAATACCAAAATTTCATTCAAAGTAAATTTTTATATCCCAATTCTAAAGAAGAATATTATTTTATCAAATAGAACGAAAAAAGTGACAAAACTATATTTAAAAAGGGTTTTACATCAAAAGGCGGTAAATCGACGTTTTAAAGAATATTAGAGAATTTATGCTTAAAATTGGATTCATTCACATTTTAAGACTCTAAATTTTATTGGATAAATGTAAAAACATTTAACAAACATGTATAATAATATTTTAGTTAGTTCTATTAATTCCCTCTAATACAATGACTAGGCATTAACTACCATTTAAAATAATATTATATTATTATTTTTTAGTATGACTCAGCCTTATGTGCACCATGAAATTTTCAGAGAAACCCATTATTGCGTGTCATGTATGCCATCGAAAATAGAATCACATTTAAAGTAAAATTAATATTTAATTCACAAATATTAATAAATATGAAATTTTCATATTCTTTATTTACTCGGGATGTTACATCCTTCCCCCTTTTGGAAATTGCATCCTCAGAATTTTAAAATTGGGCTCAGAAACTTATATGAAAGTCCCACATTGGAAGAATAGTAAATAAAAATATCACTTTAAAAGAAATAAAGAGAATTAAAAAGGCTACTCGAGTTAACCCATACTAGTATTCCATGAAAACATGGATATGGAGGAGAAACTAATTGTCAGATTCTGATGGAGAGTGATAGAAAACATAATCAAGGGAAAATTAACCACTAAAAAACCACAAAATTGTGATAGGTTAAATAGTATTTGGTTTCCTAGTCGGAAAAGTAAAGGGAAAACATTTTGTTTTAAGTTTCATTTAGTAAAGTTGAAGAATTTATTTATGATATTGACTAAGGACATAAGGAAATATACTTACTTTTCAAGTTGAGTTTCATCATTTAATAAGTTTCTAAAAAAACTCATCTTTTCTCCAAACGAAGAGTATTAAAGATGAATTTGTCACACCTAAAGTGCTATAATCAACTTCTATAGAATCACATAATCCAGAAAAGATGAACTATATATTTTCCTTGTATTTATACATTAACCAAAAACAAAATGGTTAGTACAAGATTAGATAATCCCTAAAAAAGGATAATACTTTATAAAAAGAAATACTACTCTTAATCCCCAAAATTCAACAAACAATACCCAAAGTTCAGCAAATACCATTCAATAAAAAACTGTCCTTAAAATTATTTAAAGTAACCCAAACTAATATTGAAACCCAAAACTCAGAAGGATTTAATCACATAGTCTTCCACAATATATCTTAACATTTATCTCCAAATAAAATCGACTACTCTTAGAGTCTCATACTGAAGAGTAATTAACCTAATCACATATTCTCCATGAAAGGTAAATTATTTTCATAAATAACCCAAATTTCTATATGTCCACAAAAAAACATAGATTCTTCCAAAATAAAATTTCAACAATTACTCCACAAATGAGATCCCATAGTATTTTATTTTCCTTAAGCATATAATGTTTCAAAAGAGTGAACCTATTCTAAAATAACCTTTATTAAATAATTAACAAATAATTTTACTATACTAAGGATATCCATTTTATAAAAATAAGTTCCCAAAATCAACTTATTCTTGATCCATAAAATCATCTAACTAATAAGTGTTATTCATACTAACTAGGGACTTTACGTAGTCCAGTGGTAGGCGATAAATCACAATCACACTTTGGTTGTGGGTTCAATTCCTGCAGATTTTTCTGACATGATGGGCTGTCACATGGTCTATGTGTTGTCATTTTTCAAAAACTATATAATTTTATACCATTCCAAAAAATGATATAAATTCCTCAAAAATAACCATAACATATTTTAACCACAAATGTTATCTCATATCTCATGTTTTCATCCCAAAAAGTAATAACCTATTTTACCTCAAATTCAAGGATCATATAAACCCAAATGATTATTTATAACTATATCCAAAAAATAAAATATAATTATTCCTTGAATATAATTTTCATATATCAAACATCCGGTTTACACATACTAGAAAAATTATTCCAAAGTAATCCCATCATCAAAAGAGTATTAATACTTTTAAGCATTTCATCGTACTAAAATCTAGCATAACTCTTGAATCCCTTATATGTAGACTTTTTACTAATTCAATGTTCTTCATGATACATTAACCATTATTTCCCAACTTATTCCATAATAATTATTTCTTACAAACAAAATCATGAATCATATCCTAAGATTAAATAATGTCAAAACATCATCTAAGAAATAATCCATACCTTTCATTGGTAATTATCAGTTTCCTAATCCTTAATTGGAATGGCATTAGGTATTGTTAAACATATATTTGTATGGTACTTATGATCCCATTCTCGAAACTTATTCATAGGACATCTATTTGTATAATGACCATGCACACCACATTTAAAACATTTGATTGATCCCTCAGAAAGAACTTCTTTCTATTTCTTGGAGTAACCTGGACACTTCCTTTTTCCATGGAAGGTTCTTGCTTTATGACCTTCATTACCACATCTAAAGCATCATATTGTCCCTTTGAAGCATTTTATTAGGTGTTTATTTCCACATCCTTGACACATAGGTTTTTGAATATACTTACCTTTGTGATTATTACTTTAACTTCTGTAGGGATTTGTTTCTCGCATATACAATGCCTTCTAAAAATCACCATGGTTCAGGTGGTCAATCATGACTCCAAATAGTTGGTTTAGAATAACAACAAGAGTTATCATTGAATCTCCCATTTAATTCGCTTCCTCATTCAAAAGACCATCATAGTTTTCTTCACATCCATTGTTACTTTGGTGCCTACTTGATCCATCAATTTACTAAAACCAAAAAGGTCAGTGTGAGTATATCAATAAAATAATCATATAATATCTTATGAGGAGGGTAAAAACTAAGATATACTTATTCATGTTATATTAAACCCATTTAATTTATCTAAAATAAATATGACTCTTTATAATATGCTAACCATTGTGGTTATGTCACTTATGCTTAAATAACACCCTAACCTCAAAAGTTATCTAAACTGACCTATGATACCAACTGTAAGGCCCCAGACTTAAACATTACATAATATTGAATTAAGTTAATAATTCAAATTTAGGGTATTTTCAAGTTTATATCTTTAGAGAATTAAGTCATAACATATACATAACAATTTGAATATTACATTTAGATACTTCTACTCAGTATCCATTTTTTTATAAAATAAAAACACTTTGAAAAAAAGAGACATGTTTAGTTCTATGTTTTAGACATCATGACTTTTCCTTGATCCCCTCCTTGACCATATTACACTTTATTTCATGTGAAAAATATTTCAAAAACTTAAGATGAGCATAAAAAGCTCAGTAAGGGATACACAAAGAAGGAAAACAATTTATTTTTTTTAAAATAATAAGTAAACCTTGAATACCTTATTATAAGTAATAATTTTCACTTTATGAAGTATTAAATACTCTTCACTGAATAAAATATAATTTCTTACCGTTTTTTAACCAAAATATTACCATAAGACCCATATAAAGAACACATAACATATAAAGGTAACTTGGGACATAAACATACTTAAATAGAATAACCATATGGTCAACTTCCACACGTATCACTAAATGGAATAGCCATACAGATGACTTCTATACCCAATCCATTATAGGTTATAATGTAACCACCCATCCTGGTTTATCATAGCACCACCCATAATTTGGTTTATCAAGTAACCACCCATCAAATGTTCAAGTACCATTATAAAATCATAACTCATAAAATATTACAAATATAAACATTTCACTAATAACATTTAATTTGAAATCACAAGAAATAATTTCAAGATATTGAAATAATCAATCCATTTCAAAAAAACATTTTCAATAAAAAAACACCCAAAAATAGAATAAGGAATTTATTTTCTTTTTAAAAACATTAAGGCTTATAGAGGAAGCCAACTAACTATTACGGTGGAAGAGAGGTAATTGTCACCACAAACATTAAAAACATTCCTTTTATCATTTAGTAAAATGATTCATTGAAAAAAGGTTCCCTTTTAATGAAACTAAAAGTAAAAGGGGTTTATTTTATACCGTATAAAAGAAGGAGGTGTATATTATCCAAACATGCCTCAATGAAAGGAGATTGAGATGGAGTCCCTTACCTCGTGTCTGACTTGACCCGTTCGTTCTTTAATTTACTGAATAATAAACTCAAGTTAATTTCTACTTCATTAATAAATTTTTTAAGTTTATTATTCCTTTTATATCACTTATTACATTTCTATAACAATTATTTAATTATTTGAGTTCATATTAGACATTTTGTCGATGTTCGGAACTTGAATAAAAAATGAACTTATTATAATTATAAATTTTCCATGTGGTCGAAATTCCATTATCTCTAGAATGATATTAATGATTTATATATCATATATATCATATATATCCAGTATATATGTATTTATAATAGTTCATATCATTTGTATATATGAAAATGAAATGCACCATTAATGGAGACGGTAATCCGTACGTACGCATGAACACTACTTCCATTTCATTTTTTTTCATTTTAAAAGGAATTAAAACCAAGTGATACATATATATATTATTATTCTATTATAATATCATATTTTTTATTGTTTACAAAAGTCCATTAACATCATCCTCTATACATTCAGTGTATGGTATGAACGAGTCATATCACTTTAAGGGGGTGGTAGTCCGCACTTCCTCAAATGAAATTATTGTATATATACAACATGAAAAGAATAAAGGTATATTATAAAAGATAATTAAAGGATAATAAAAATAAAAATCTCAAATATCATATATAATTACAGTTCCATCATAATGGCCACCATAATAGGTGGTAGGAGAAGATTGAACAATCATCGTTTCTTGAGGAAATAGTTCGCCATCCACAGAAACATTATGTTCTATACCCATTAGATGGAGGTGTGTGTAAGTGTAGTTTGAATAATTATAACAAAAAAAACTATTATATTTAGGATACTGGTGTTGTTATGTAAAAAAATAATAAAAATATCATAGGGAGTGAAGAAGTAAAATAAAAGAAGAGAACTTGAGGGAAGACGTTACCTTTAAATCAGGTAACTCCCTTTGGTTTGAACCAAAAGGTTTTCTTGAAGTGCTTCCCACCTAAGTTAAGGTATCTAGGAGTAATATAGGGATGTTGAGGGCTTCTTAGAGTATAGTTTGGATGTAACAAGGGTCTTGAGAGGTGTGAGTAATGAGTTACATGTGATAGATTTTTATAAGGGGAGGAGGGGCTCTTTAGGAAAGTTTGAAAATATTATTTTATTATAAATTGATTTTTGGTTTCAAAAGGTCAAAAAAATATTTAATTATAATATAAGGTTCATATAAGTAGAAATAAAATCATCCAATAAGAATTTTACAAGTTTTGGATATTTTTTAATCCTTATATTTTTTATTTAACCCTTTGTTAACTTATTTAACTTTTACTATGTCCTCTTATATATTCCTACTATATGGATAATATAGTTACCATAAAATGAGAATAGAATAAAAAGTGGTTAATTAATGAAATTATCAACCTTATACAAGTAATTTGGATGAATATTATATTTTTAGTATTATTATATCATTTAATAAAATATTGATTTATTTAAAAACTCATTTATGTCAATTTAAATACTATTCATATCAAGATCTTTAAAAAATCTATAACAACTTGATTATTTCAAAAAACCTACAATACTTCAAAGATAAAAAGTCATACTAATCTATAGTATTCATGGATGGAATAAAAAGGTTCAAAATAAATTTATTTTAACATTTATATTCTCATTTATTTAAAACATTCATTAATGAGGTAATCATTACATCATAATTGTGTCATAAATGAATTTATTTATTTGATGTCTAAAAATTATAAATAAAATACCATGATGTAGGAATATTTTTTTTATTTCAAATTAATATTTATAGTTTAAGATATAACTTATATAAAACCATGTAAAAATTTATTTACTAAAAGATATATGTTTATGTCATTTTTGTCTTTACTTAGAATTAATTAATATAAAGTGTCATCATCACTACCAAGTGGCTCTATGGGGTCCCAAAATCAACCCAAGGATGCCCATGATTGGAAATTTATCAAAAAATAGGATTAGGACACATGTTAGGGTAATTTAATATTATAATAACAATAATATTTTTTTACCCTTATTTATGAGATTTACCCTTTAACCATGGTAAATAAAATATCTACTGAAGTAAATATTCATAATGTCTAAAAATAAAAGTTACCTATTTACAAAATTTTGACCTCTTGATTAAAAATATGGAATCCATTTTTCTAAATTCAAAATACAAAAGTGGAAGAAATTAATTTAAAATTAATTCCCATTGTTAAAAGAAAAAGCGCGTTTTTAAGATATAATAACTATCAAAAGATTGATACTTGTTTATGTCCAATTTCAAAGTGAAATTACTTAAAATGACCAACATAGGATTAGATTGTAAAAATATATTCTAATTACACTTTAAAACTAATTAAAAATATAACATATCCATATAAATAAATTATATTAAACAACAATTTTGAATTAAAATATAGTATTTTTCACTATTCATAAAAAATGAACATTATCATAAAAATACCAAAATTTCATCCAAAGTAAATTTTGATGTCCCTATTATAAATAATAATATTATTTTGTCAAATAGAACATAAAAAAGTAAAAAAAAAACTAGATTTAAAAAGGGTTTGGCATCAAAAGGCGGTAAATCGACCTTTCAAAGAATATTAGAGTATTTACGCTTAAAATTGGATTCATTCACATTTTAAACCTCTAAATTTTATTTTATAAATGAAAAAACATTTAAAAAACATGTATAATCATATTTTAGTTAGTTATATTCATTTCTTCCAATACAATGGCTAGGCATTAACTACCATTTAAAATAATATTATATAATTATTTTCTGGTATGACTCAGCCTTATGTGCAACATGAGATTTTTGGAGAAACCCATTATTTCGTGTGAGGTACGCCATCGAACATAGAATCACTTTTAAATTAAAATTAATATTTAATTCACAAATATTAATAAATATGAAAATTTCATATTCTTTATTTACTTGGGATGTTACAATTTGTTCACTCTTATGTTTATGTAGATTATCAGATAAAAATGGTAAATAACCATGTATGTTGGAGGTGGTAGTGGATAAGGTAGATAATAGAGTGGATTTTTCATTTTTATGACTACCTTAAGGTTTCTTGTATTAAGGATTACATCTGTTTGATATGTGTCACTTGTTCCTAGTGATCCATTTTTATCATATATTTTATTATGAGGATATTGGTTATTTATACATGTATTATATTTTATGGTTGATTATTAATTTATATTATGGTTGATGATGATATAAGATAGTAAGTGAAAAATTATATTTAGAGGTTATTATTACCATTATTTGAGTACATACATCATCTTTGGTCAATGAACTTGAAATATTGGATAAATGTATTGGGATTTCACTTACTAGTATTCCATGACATGGAAGATTGGTATCAATGTATTAGTTTAGAGTTTAAATTGAGAGTTATGTGAGGTTTTTTTTGGAATAAATTAAAGTAAATTTTATTATTAAACTTTAGTTCATTGATTTACGATAGAAAGATTGAGTTTTTTACAGATAAATGACTTATTCATGACAAAAAATTTATTTGATGATTCATGACTGATAAAAATTAATATAATGAAACTTTAGATATAAAAAAGGAGATCATACTTTATTTAGATTCAGTTTATAATTATGTGAATATATTTAGTTTATTTAATTGAAATTATAGATAATTCATATAGACTAGACTAATAGAATATCTATAAATATCTATATTATATTCTATGAGATTGAGATTGAAATGTTACCATAAATATAATGAATAATGTTTTTTAAGAGAATGTTGTTTCTTTATATTATAATGTTTGTGATAATGAGTTAATATAGTGATTGCAAACAATATGTTTTGAAAAAACTCAAGATATATTTTTTAGAATACTTAAGTATACTCATATATTAGTCATAATACTTGGTTTTACTAATGTGTCTTAGATAGAAAATAAAAATTCATGTATGTATTTTTATTTTCTCTCTTTATTATGTTATGAATTAATAAGAATTTCTATTTTTTATTTTGTGATATTTGACAGTTTTAATGGAAATTTTTATGAATTTGAGAGTTGAAACCACTATGTTTACACATATTAGAGTACTAATTATGTTTTATTATGATATAATAAATATTTTGTGATAATAATAGTGTAACATAAATGTGATGGAACATTATATGAGTATAGTATAACTGAATGTGGTTAAATTAAACATGATTCTTTTCTTATAATTTCATAAAAACTTATAAAAAATTCATTTAATCTAGTTTATATGTGGTTAATAAAAATGTGGAATTCCTTGAAGGGGAAGTAAGAGATGTAACGACCCAAAGTTTTTCAATGGAAAATTCCCTTCTTATATTTATGTCATGAAAACAAAAAATAATGAACTACTAAGTGATAAGTGACCTTTAAACATAATTTTGTCACCCCTATGTTTGGAATTTTAAAAATCCAACATACACGGTTGTGTTCAAGATAGTTTTTGGAGTCTAATGAAACAAAAATAATTTTTGGTTAATAGTAACATACCCTTATAAATAGTAATATGACCCTTATGAATATTAAATAAGAGTAACATTACCTATGAATAATAAAATAAAATTTAGACGTTTTAGAAAGTGAAAATTTGACCTTAGTAAACGTTTTTGGTATTTTATAAGTCATAAATAATTAATTAATTAATTTAAAAGAATATTTATTTTCCTGTAATGTATTCATAAATTATTGAATAAATGTCTAATAGTTTTTGGATAATTTTATAAGACCCTACCTAATTTTTGAAAGAACTGGAAAATCAATTTTAATTTTAAAAACTGTTTTTTAAGTAAATTATGATTTTAATTAAATATTAAATTAATAATATTTAGAAAATTATTTTTGAAAAATGGAAATATTTTTTGGATTCTACACGTTGAAAAATGGTAGGGGTAAATTTTTGGGTTTATTCTGAAATACTTCAATTTTCGGGTGAATAGTAAAAAAATACAGTTTTTCGCATAATCGGTATATACTAAATTGCATCATTAATGATGTAATGATGACATAAACATTCTAGAACTTTAGTTTCGGTAAAAACATATTAAATTTCATAAATTGTTCCTTTAAATACAATAAATTCAATTCTCAAACCTAAAAAGAACTTTCCAAAGCCTAAAGTCAAAAGGTGATTTCTTAAAGTGTCTTTTTCTCTTTCTTTCACTTTCCTTTTAATAAAGTAATGAATTCAAATTATAAAGAAGAGTTAAAGCCTAAAACGAATTTTATTATATTAATATATGATTTAGGATGTCAAAAAACTACTATTACAAGTCTAACTTATGATATATTATTTTATTTAATATTTTATGCCAAAAACACCTCCCTCCTCATGTATAAATAAGCCCCCCCCTCCTCTTGCCAAACCACACCTATCAAGCTTCAATCATTGTCTAAGATCAGCCCAATAATCTCTCCTATCCCCTTCACCACATCCAAGATCTCCTGGCCTCATCAAAAGACCAAGCATAGGCCCTTAAGGAGGTTCTTAAGAGGAGGATTCTAAAGGTAATTTCTCTCCGTCTTCTCCTTTAATTTCCTTTCAAGTTCAAGTTCCTTTCTTGATCTCTCCCTACCTATCTTCATCCAAATTGTTTTGTAACTCCAGTATTATAAATATACAGTAATATTATGTTTCTAATGGTATATTATATCACCCCACACCCTTTCCCTCTTCATTTTATTTTATTAAAGAGAACGTTGTTCATGTGGTGATAATTTATCACCTTCAAAAAGGACATGTTCTCTTCTTCCATTTCTACCTTCAAATATGGTCATGAAACCATTTTTATGGTTGAACCAGAATATGTTATATTTATTATGTTCTATTTTAAGTTCTGGAAATAACCTATGGCCATATTACTAAGTGAAAAGTTAAAACGAGTTGGTTGTGATCCAAAAACCGCTCAAATTAACCCAAATAATCTTCATTTAATTATTATCTAATGATTCGTCCACATGGATCTAATATAACTCATTATAAAATCATTCAAGCTTCTGTAATATCATTAATAACATTTAATATCAGTTCTGGATGTTTACCCATGATCTACCCAAACATCAAATTAATAATACAAGTGGACCGCTTAAGAAAACCATGAAAACGAACATCCCCGAACAGTGTTTTTAAACTCTATAAGTCATCCAAAGGAACATAATATGAAATAATGAAACCAAAATGAACCCTATTAATGTATAAAAGGTTCTGAAATTTCTAATTAATGAATATAATGTCATTATATAGGACATTAAAGATAAGGAGGCATTCAAGTACAAGGTAAGGGGAAATCTCAAACCCAATTTTCTTCCTTCGGGTTCTCCCTCTTTCACTCCATTTTTGATATTGTTACTCCTCAAAGGTCTTTTTTTCATCATTTCCTTTACTTTTCTGGGATATACATGTTTGTCACTAGTTTTTATGTCCATCAAAATGTTTTCCAAAAGAACTCTTCTTTCAAGATCTCACCTTTTACCTCTCATTCAATGTTGATGGTTCTTATATCAAGTATGTTGTTCCCTCTTTCTTTTGGTAACCCAAAGATTATGAATGTGTTATTATGAGATGAAACCCATTACTTTCCATGGGTTATTTATGTACATGTTTGATATGCGTTCTATGTGGCAAGCATGATAATGATAATGTTATGATGTGACAGGTGCGCCCGGAATTATATAGCGCAATATGAATGTTTAAATGTAACGGGTGCGCCCAGAATTATATAGCGCTATAATGCATTGGGTATAGTGATGAATCTCATGATTAAATGTGTAATGATGCGTGAACATGATGCAAGCTTTGTTCACAAGTATGTGTGGTAGTTAACCACTAAGACATGATGTTTCATTTTTATGCTTTTCCACATTTCAAGTTTATTGTTTATGATCCTCTCATGTTCAAGATCTTCTTCCTATGTCATGATTATGCTCACCCCATGCTATATTGTTCTCATCTATCCTCTTACTGGGCATTTAGCTCACTCCTTTTGATGTATATCCTCAGGTGGCTACATGTACTAAGTAGAGGACAAGTGCTACTAAGAAGCTATAGAAGAAGAGATTAAATGAATTTTTATGCTTGATGTTGTACTTGTTATGTGTAGTCCTAGTTTTCCCAAGACACTAAACCTCTGGATCCTCCATGTCTAATACTATTATGTTGTTTATCTTTTAAATGATGTAATAGTAATGTAAGAAAAGGCCGGGTCGCTATAGTTGGTATCAAAGGAAAGGTTTAGTTAATTTGGGAATTAGGATTAGTGAACCCTAAAGAAAACCTCTAGCATGAGACTAAGTACAAATATGCACACAAGTATATTTACCTAGGGATAACCTTTTCTATTTTAGAAAATGGTGGGAACCAGGAGGAATCAGGCCAACAACTCTTGCAAAGTCCAATGAAGCGATTGCCCGAACGACATCCCCAATGATTTTGGAGGTGGAGTTCAAAACTTCATGGCGATGTTTACCCAATTATCTCGGGTTATGAATAATAACCATAATAATGGGGAACATCCTCCTTCACTAAAGAGGGAGAAACTAGCTATCGAATGTTCTATGCGGCAACGACCACCAACGTTTTGTGGATCTTCCGATCCACTAGTTGCGGAACAGTGGGTCAACTCCATGGAGAAGATCTTTTCTATTCTTCACTGTTCCGAGACAGAGAAGGTGACTCTAGCCATTTATCATCTAGATGGAGAAGCTGATCAATGATGGGCTTTGATTAAGAACACCAAGACAAGGGAGGAAATTGAAGATATGGAATGGGAAGACTTTACGATAATGTTTCATAATAAGTACTTCCCAAGAACTCTTCGCACGAAGATGGAGAGAGAATTCATAGAGCTCAAGAAAAAAGAAGGAGAATCTATCACAACCTATGAAGCAAATTTCACAAGGCTAGCAATGTATACTTCAGGTTTTTTTATCAACAATGATAGCAAAATTGATAGATTCTTTAGTGGATTAAAACCACATCTTCGAAAAGCTCTTGCAATTCGAGACTTTGGGAGTTATGAAGAAGTTTTTCAGTGTGCTCTCAAAGTGGAGATGGAGTTTGGAGAATGGTCCCATGGCTATGGTGATAAGAAAAGAAAGATTGAGTTTCAAGCTGGTGGATCTAGTGATAAATGTGGGAAGAAAAATTGACCCACATGCCAAAAATGTGGGAAGTTGCACCATGGGAACTGCCTCAAAGGTACAACGAAATGCTTTAAGTGTGGGAAGGAAGGACACGAAGCTCATGAGTGTCAAAAAGACATGAAAAGGAAGGATAATGTAGCCGATGAAAGGAGAGAACCACTTGTGGTTCAATGCTATAACTGTAGGGAGCTAGGGCACTATTCAAACCAGTGCACTAAACCTCGAGCTCTCGAGGGTAATCCGCACCAACAACCACCAAATCCAAAGGAACAAGGGAAGTCTTATGCCATCACTACTGCGGACGTGGAACATGATAATGAAGTCATACAAGGTACACTTCCTATTCACTCAAGAATGGCAAAAGTCTTATTTGATTATGGTTCTATGCATTCCTTTATATCTTGCAAGTTTTCTAGAACTATAGAATTGAATCCCTGAAACCTTGAAGTAGATATATCTGTAAAAACAGCAAGTGGTGCAATCATTGCAACCCAAGTGTTTGATTCTTCTTCTGTTGACGTATGTGGGGAGATTCTTCCGGCAAATCTCGTAATAATTCCCTTGGTGGAATTCGACACTATAATGGGAATGGATTGGCTCTCGTTATATAGAGCACATATCAACTATCGGGAAAAGGAAATATATTTTCGTATTCCGAACCATCCCATGCTCCTCTACAAATGTAAGGAATATCATGAAACTCCTTTGAAAAATCCTTCAATGGTGTGGGTGTTGATTCCCTATGAAGAAGCATACCTCTCCCAAATGGTTGAGTTGAAGGAAAGTTCCAACCTTGAGGAAATTCCCATCGTAAAGGAATACGATGATGTATTTCCCGAAGAGTTACCCGGAATTCCCCCGGATCGTGAGGTAGAGTTCTCAATTGAACTCATACCCGGAGCTACTCCTATCTCGAAGTGCCCCTATAGGATGGATCCTATCGAACTGGAGGAGTTAAAGAAGCAGCTGCAAGAGTATCTGGACAAAGGGTTTATACGCCCTAGTGCATCACCTTGGGGTGCTCTAGTGCTCTTTGTGAAGAAGAAGGATGGTACCATGCGGCTGTGTATCGATTATCGGGAACTCAACAAGATCACCATAAAGAACAAGTATCCTCTCCCAAGGATTGAAGACTTGTTCAACCAGTTAAGAGAAGCTCAATACTTCTCAAAGGTGGATCTTCGTTCTGGATATCATCAAGTAAAGGTGAAGAAGGAAGATATTCAGAAGACTGCCTTCCGTACAAGGTATGGGAACTATGAGTTTTTGGTGATGCCTTTCAAACTTACTAATGCCCCTGAAATCTTCATGGATTTGATGAATAGAGTCTTTATACATTACCTCGACAAATTTGTGGTAGTGTTTATTGATGATATTCTCATCTACTCCAAGAGCAAGGAGGAACATGAAGAACATCTAAGACTTGTGTTGGCGACATTAAGAAAGTAGAAGTTGTACGCCAAGTTCAGCAAGTGTGACTTTTGTATGAATCAAGTCACGTTCTTGGGACATGTGATCACAAGATAGGGAATTTCTGTGGACCCTTCATAGACAAAGGCGATTGAAGAATGGCCCAGGCCCTCTAGTGTCACAAAAATCTGTAGTTTTCTTAGATTAGCTGGGTACTATCGACGTTTTGTGAGAAACTTCTCACGATTGTCAAGCCCGCTAACTAAGTTTACAAGGAAAGGGGTAAAGTATGTCTAGACGGATGAATGTGAGGGAAGCTTCAAGGAGCTAAAGAGAAGGCTGATCACTGCACCTGTACTCACACTACCAAAAAGTGGAGAAAGTTTTGTGATATACAGTGATGAATCAAAGAAAGTCTTGGGTTGTGTACTCATGAAAAATGACAATGTGATAGCCTACGCCTCACGACAGTTGAAGATCCATGAGCAGAACTACCCGACGCATGATCTAGAGCTGGCAGCCGTGATTTTTGCCTTGAAAATCTGGCAGCACTACCTTTATGGCGAGAAGTGTGACATATACACCGACCATAAGAGCCTAAAGTATATATTCACACAAAAGGAGCTCAACATGCATCAAAGGAGATGGTTAGAGCTAATCCAGGATTACGATTACTCTATTCACTATCATCCTGGAAAGGCGAACAAGGTAGCTGATTCTCTAAGCAGGAAATAACCTGCTACTCTATCCATGTTGAGGATTGAGAAAGACCCTATCTTCTTGGATATGCAAAGGATGGATTTGGGAATCGTAAGGGTAGGGGATACATCCTACCTTTCCCAAATTATTGCGCAACCATCCATCCAACAGAAGATTAAGGAAGCACAAAGGGATGATGTAGAGATACAAAAGAGGGAGAATGCAGTAAAGGAAGGGAAGCTGCAAGAGTTACATATCGATGATGATGGTGTGATTTGGTTTGGAACGCGGCTTTTTGTGCCTTCATCACCCGGAATAAACAAGGAGCTATTAGATAATGCACATAGATCAAATTTCTCTATTCATCCTGGAAGTACCAAGATTTATTGTGATCTCCGAGAACACTTCTGGTGGGATAACATGAAGAAGGAGATTGCAGAGTATATATCAAGGTGCTTGGTATATTAGCAAGTTAAAGATGAGTGGAAAAAGTCCAAAGGTATGATGCAACCATTGCCTATACCCATGTGGAAATGGGAAAATGTTACTATGGACTTTGTCATGGGTCTCCCGAAAACGTCAAGAGGAAATAATGCGATATGGGTTGTGGTTGACCGACTCACCAAGACTGCCCATTTTATCGCTATTCGGGAAGACCTCTCACTTGAACAACTTGCAAGGATATATGTGAAGGAAGTAATGATATTGCACGATGTTCCGCTCTCGATTGTCTCTGATCGTGACCCAAGGTTCACTTCTAAATTCTGGAGGAGCCTTCAACATGATTTGAGTACTGAATTAAATTTCAGCACGACCTATCACCCCCAAACTGATGGCCAGTCTAAAAGGACTATTCAGACACTCGAAGATATGCTAAGAGAAAGCTCTCTAGAATTCAAAGGTGGATGGGATCAACACCTCCCATTGGTTGAGTTCTCATTAAACAATAGCTTCCACTCGAGTATTCAGATGGCTCCGTATGAAGCTCTTTATGTGAAGCGATGTAGAACTCCAACCTATTGGGATGAAGTTAAAGAAAGAAAGCTACTTGGACCCGATCTTGTGCAGGAGATGACCGAGAAGGTTCATTTCATCCAGAAACACATCAAAGCTGCTCAAAGTCGGCAAAAGAGCTATGCTGACAATCGTCGAAGGGACTTGGAGTTCGACGTTGGAGATAAGGTCTTCCTTCGAATATCTCCATGGAAGAGAGTCATGCAATTCGGGAAGAAAGGGAAGCTAAGCCCAAGGTACATTGGCCCCTTTGAGATCCTTGATCGAATAGGAGTCATGGCCTATCATCTGGCACTTCCATCGAATATGGCTCAAGTTCATGATGTGTTTCACGTATCACTACTGAGGAAGTACATTTCAGACCCCTCACATGTACTAAACTCAGAGGTGGTACACCTGGAAGATGATCTCTCCTATGAGGAGCAGCCGGTAAAAATTCTGGACCGAAGTGATAAGGTTCTACGCAACAAGACAACCCGCCTTGTCAAAGTGTTGTGGAGGAACCAAAAGTTTGAGGAAGCAACTTTGGAACTGGAAGAGGCAATGAAGGAGAAGTACCCTCACTTTTTTGTGTAAAGTGAAATTTTGGGGGCGAAATTTCTTAAGGGGGGAAGAATGTAACGACCCAAATTTTTTCAATGGAAAATTCCCTTCTTATATTTATGTCATAAAAACACAAAATAATGAACTACTAAGTGATAAGTGACCTTTAAACATAATTTTGTCACCCCTATGTTTGGAATTTTAAAAATCCAACATACACGGTTGTGTTCAAGATAGTTTTTGGAGTCTAATGAAACAAAAATAATTTTTGGTGAATAGTAACATACCATTATGAATAGTAATATGACCGTTATGAATATTAAATAAGAGTAACATTACCTATGAATAATAAAATAAAATTTAGACATTTTAGAAAGTGAAAATTTGACCTTAGTAAACGTTTTTGGTATTTTATAAGTCATAAATAATTAATTAATTAATTTAAAAGAATATTTATTTTACTGTAATGTATTCATAAATTATTTAATCAATGTCTAACAGTTTTTAGATAATTTTATAAGACCCTACCTAATTTTTGAAAGAACTCAAAAATTAGTTTTAATTTTAAAAACTGTTTTTTTAAGTAAATTATGATTTTAATTAAATATTAAATTAATAATATTTAGAAAATTATTTTTGAAAAATGGAAATCATTTTTGGATTCTACACGTCGAAAAATTTTAGGGGTAAATTTTTGGGTTTATTCTGAAATACTTCAATTTTCGGGTGAATAGTAAAAAAATACAGTTTTTCGCATAATCGGTATATACTAAATTACATCATTAATGATGTAATGATGACATAAAAATTCTAGAAATTTAGTTTCGGCCAAAACATATTAAATTTCATAAATTGTTCCTTTAAATACAATAAATCTAATTCTCAAACTTAAAAATAACTTTCCAAAGCCTAAAGTCAAAAGGTGATTTCTAAAAGTGTCTTTTTCTCTTTCTTTCACTTTCCTTTTAATAAAGTAATGAATTCAAATTATAAAGAAGAGTTAAAGCCTAAAACGAATTTTATTATATTAATATATGATTTAGGATGTCAAAAAACTACTATTACAAGTCTAACTTATGATATATTATTTTATTTAATATTTTATGCCAAAAACACCTCCCTCCTCATGTATAAATAAGCCCTCCCCCTCCTCTTGCCAAACCACACCTCTCAAGCTTCAAGCATTGTCTAATCTCTACCCAATAATATCTCCTAGCCCCTTCCCCACGTCCAAGAGCTCCTGGACTCATCAAAAGACCAAGCATAGGCCCTTAAGGAGGTTCTTAAGAGGAGGATTCTAAAGGTAATTTCTCTCCCTCTTCTCCTTTAATTTCCTTTCAAGTTCAAGTTCCTTTCTTGATCTCTCCCTACCTATATTCATCCAAATTGTTTTGTAACTCCAGTATTATACATATATAGTAATCTTATGATTCTAATGGTATATTATATCACCCACACCCTTTCCCTCTTCCTTTTATTTTATTAAAGAGAACGTTGTTCATGTGGTGATAATTTATCACCTACAAAAACGACATGTTCTCTTCTTCCATTTCTACCTTAAAATCTAGTCATGAAACCATTTTTATGGTTGAACCAGAATATGTTATATGTATTATGTTCTATTTTAAGTTCTGGAAATAACCTATGGCAATATTAATAAGTGAAAAGTTAAAATGAGTTCGTTGTGATCCAAAAACCGCTCAAATTAACCCAAATAATCTTCATTTAATTCTTATCTAATGATTCGTACACATGGATCTAATATAACTCATTATAAAATCATTAAAGCTTCTGTAATATCATCAATAACATGTAATATCAGTTCTGGATGTTTACCCATGATCTACCCAAACATCAAATTAATAATACAAGTGGACCGCTCAAGAAAACCATGAAAACGAACATCCCCAAACAATGTTTTTAAACTCTATAAGTCATCCAAAGGAACATAATATTAAATAATGAAACCATAATGAACCCTATTAATGTATAAAAGGTTCTGGAATTTCTAATTAATTAATATAATGTCATTATACAGGACATTAAAGAGAAGGAGGCATTCGAGTACAAGGTAAGGGGAAATCTCGAACCCAATTTTCTTCCTTCGGGTTCTCCCTCTTTCACTCCATTTTTGATATGGTTACTCCTCAAAGGTCTTTTTTTCATAATTTCCTTTACTTTTTTGGGATATGCATGTTTTTCACTAGTTTTTATGTCCATAAAAATGTTTTCCAAAAGAACTCTTCTTTCAAGATCTCACCTTTTACCTCTCATTCAAGGTTGATGGTTCTTATATCAAGTATGTTGTTCCCCCTTTCTTTTGGGAACCCAAAGCTTATGAATGTGTTATTATGAGATGAAACCCATTCATTTACATGGGTTATTTATGTACATGTTTGATATGTGTTCTATTTGGAAAGCATGATAATGATAATGTTATGATGTGACGGGTGCGCCCGGAATTATATTGCGCAATATGAATGTTTAAATGTGACGGGTGCGCCCCGAATTATATAGCACTCCAATGCATTGGGTAAAGTGAAGAATCTCATGAGTATATGTGTAATGATGCATGTACATGATGCTAGATTTGTTCACAAGTATGTGTGGTAGTTAACCACTAAGACATGATGTTTCATTTTTATGCTTTGCCACATTTCAAGTTTATTGTTTATGCTCCTCTCATGTTCAAGATCTTCTTCCTATGTCATGATTATGCTCACCCCATGCTATATTGTTCTTATCTATCCTCTTACTGGGCATTTAGCTCACCCCTTTTGATGTATATCCTCAGGTGGATACATGTACTAATGAGAGGACAAGTGCTACTAAGAAGCTATAGAAGAAGCGATTAAATGAATTTTTATGCTTGATGTTGTACTTGTTATGTATAGTCCTAGTTTTCCCAAGACACTAAACCTCTAGATCCTCCATGTGTAATACTATTATGTTGTTTATCTTTGAAATGATGTAATAGTAATGTAAGAAAAGGCCGGGTCGCTATAAGAGATATATTAACTGTTAGTTTCTAAATAACGTGAAATCATATAAGATGTGTTGTGATGCTTCTTATTCGGGGGAAAACTACCTTTTATCTTGGAATTATGTTGTTATTGTGAATATACTATTAATATTTTCATGATGATCATAAGAATATGAGTAATGAGTTATTTGATAGTTTTTTAGTGTTTCTATACTCTCATCATGTGTTATTATGAGGCTTGTATCTGATTGATCATGGCCATTATTATTTTGATAGGTTCATCCACTTTAGAAGTGGTGATACATGTCCTAATAAATTGTTAAACATGTTATAAAATTGTTAATGGAGGTAGGGTATATATTTGAGACCACTATGAAAATATCTTCTACAATCAAGAGATGATGAATGAGATGAATCATTTTTGGGTTGTGATGAAATTTTTACTTACCAAAGTTAGTAGAATCAGTTTTTTATAGAGAGTTATAATAAAATAAATTGTGCGAGATATTTCAAAGTTTCTGTTAGTATAACGATGATGGAGGAATGAGTTGGTTGGTGTTTCTCTTTAGTAGAATGATGGTTATGTTGATAAGATCGTCCTAAATTATGGGTAGATGACTATAATAATTTGAAAGGAAATATATCTTATAATAATAAAAGAAATATGATAATGAACTAGTTGTGTTTATTATATGATGATAGTTACTGTTAGAGGGATGAAAATACATGTGTAATGAGGTTATTATATTTATATTAGTGATTATTCATGGATATTATTGAATAATGACTAGATTTAATTAATTTCTTAAGTGAAAAGCTACGCAATAAATAGTTTTTTATGATAATTAAAGATCCCATGATGAAATAGTCAAAGTGAATATTCATGAATGTTTGGAGAATTATTTCCATATGAAATTAAATTAACATGAAACATTTTTATATTTAATATAGGTTAAATAAAGATATATTCCTCTTAACTTATTTAAATTTGTTTATTGGTTACATTTAAAATGTATAAAATAAATTTTTCCTGCAAGGTTTTAACATTTGAAGTGGTAACTAAAAGGTTATATAAGAATTTTACATTATTCTTTAAATTTAATTGGATATAATATTGACATATTTTTGAGATCCTATAGAATTTTAATTGGATTTTAGTATGTTTATAATAAAGGATGAATTTTTTTATGTTTATAATTATGGATGGGTGAGTTCCTATGTGAAAGAGTTAGTAAACATGCATAGATTATGGAATTGTTTAGTTTTGTTAATAATTAAATTATGTGATATCTATTGTATTTTTTTTACTAATAGATTCATCTAGATGAGGTTCTTTGATGTGAAAACCTTTATCTTTTTTCTTAATAGTTGGGAGCTTGATACTTCTTTCCAATAATGAATAAAAGAATATATGAATCCATAAAATAAAGTGTAGAGTATATCTCACATATTTGGGTGGTGGAGTTTTAAATATTGTGATATAAAAATTGATTAATGATAGGCATGATATTTTGAGCAAGGTAAGCATTAAATTATTAGTTTTTTATTTTTGATCTATTAAAGGAGTTGAATAATGAGTTTATTTAGGATGGTAAGTCAAATGGTTTCATGTATCTAGTTTAGAGATATTAAATTAATTTTTAAAATGATGAATGTATGTGTCTTATAGTATTTTTATGAGACTACTAACTTGATTATGTCTTGGGGTGAATATTGATTTTGTCACATGCATTTTTTTATAAAAATATGATATATTATAAAATTGGTTTATTTTGAGTGGAATATTTATGGTGATTAATTTATCCTTGAAATATATTTTAAAATATATTTCTTAAGATTGTAGAAAAGTTTTAGAAATGATTTCACTAATATAGTATCTTTGGTTACCCTTTACATTTAAATTGGTTGAGAAAAAAATGGAACTTATCTTCTTTATAAAATAAAATATTTGATGGTATGGATGATTATTTGGGATGTTTACTGATAATTTAATTTTCTAGGATGAAAAGATTAAAAGGTGAGGAAAATGTAATAGTATAGATTTTATTATGGTAATAAATTTACTTATACTTGAAATTTTACACTCATTTGAGTTATATTTTATTCATTATAACCCATTTTAAATAAAGAATGTATTTTAGTGGTTTAAAAGAACACCATGAGAATTTTTGAAAGGAAATATTAATTATTTGTTAAAAATAGTAAAACTATAATTTTCTCCATAACAGAGTATCGAAATGAGAAAAATAATTTTTCATTGAGTATGGATTGATTAATTTCCTTGGGATTGGTATTTTTGTAAATTTTTTTGATGCTTGAAATTTTTAATAAAAGTGGAAATAGTTTTTTAAAATGAATAAAATTTATTTAAAAGACTACTCAAAAATAAAAATTCTCTATAAATTAATAATTTTGATGAATTTACAAATAGGATAGGGTTAAAGTATTCTCTTAACTTAGAGGCCACCATTGAAGTTAGAGGATATACCAAATAATTAGAAATTGATGAAAAAAAGTTACAGATATCTGATCTGATGCTTCCCTTTGATAATTATAAAAAATTGTAATCCAACTCTTTATTATTTTTCAATCAGTTGATTTAGGGAATTAAATTCATGTATGTAGAATAATCTATGATAAACATAATGAAATTGAAATAAAATCAATTTGAGTTATGAATTAAGGTTATTCTTTGAGAAAAGATGGACAATTCATAATATTTCACTAACATTTTAAGGACAAATCACAATTTTTACAAATTAATAATGATATATATTGATTCTATGTCATAATATGAGTCTAATGAAATATGAAATTTTAATTAATAGTTTAAGATATATCATAGAGTATTGTTTTGGTTACATTATTTTTTTTATAATTTTGATAATAATTTAAAAATGAAATGATTCTTATTGAAAATTATATAATTTTGTGTAAATATTATTTCAATTAATTCAAAATGAAAAAGAATGTGATAATTTGATGTAAATTTTGAAAATTATTGGGTGATAAGTTTCTCTATTTTTTATAATATTTCTAGTTTCGAGGGATTATTATTTGATTAAAAACTTAAAACTTACATTTCTAGAATCCTCATGATAATATGAACATTTAGTGTAATTTAAGAGAAATTTGGAGTTATTTCACTCATTATAAACAATAATGGATGGTGGCTAATAGTGATGAGTATAAAAACAACGAGTTATAAAAGAATCTAGACTATCTAATCTTCCGTTAGATGATGGAGAAGTGGCCACATTAACCCTATAAGGGCCTCATACCATTGTAATATATGACATGGAACACACATCACAAAACCTTTGATTTTCTAGATAAGATTGTGATAAAGAAACCACACCATCATGTAGAGATTCATATCATGATTAACTAGGCCTATTTAATCATTAATATAAAAAGAAATACCACATGGATACATCATTAGATATGACCATGACTTGGCTCGAGCCGAGATGATAAACTAAGATGATCTAATAAATTATCAAATAGTTAAGATGAACTAGTATAACAGCATAGCATATTTGAGTGGATCTAGGGGTAGAGGAACATAAGGTTGCTTTTTTGGAATCACTTGATTAACTGAGATTTTTCTCGTACATGGGGTAATGTGTATGGGTACATTTTGACACTAAAAATTATATTGTACTCCTCTCAATATCCTATACCCAATAAAAACTTTTTCAATAAATTTTACAAAGTTTAGTAAACCAAATTAACTAATTATTACTAAATATGTGTTGAATTTCACTTGTTCCAAATTTTGAGGAATTTATCCATTTCTAGGAAAATTAAGATATGGTGGGATATTTGAATCCTTAATGTGACAATGAATAATATTTTATGACTAATGAGTGTTCTCGTATGTGTACTCAAAAGTTTTTTTTTATATTTACTAAATATAGTAACAAGCCTTACCTAAGATGTTATCTTGAGGAGGAATATAATTAAACAAACCTTAATAGTTTTAAATAATTAAACTAAATAAATTAAAGATAGATCAAAAGATAGGGGGTTTGTTGAGTGATTTAAAAAAATAACATGAGAAACCAATTTCTTTAAAAACAAAAATATGAGTAACTGTGACCAATATTGTATACCCTTTCATTATTTATTCATCATTATTCCTTATTTTTAAATCCATTTAATTATGATCCCCTATTCCTTTCAACCCCTATACACTATGTAAATTAACATGACCCTAATAGTATGAGGAAATAAATTCTAAGTTAACTTTGGGAAATTAAATCATTAAACTCTGATTTGGTTTCACCCCCAATGAGAAATTAGAATAGTGGATAATTATTCCAATATCTTCATGATAAAAATGAGAAATATTTATTTTTGGGGATTATATTTTAACCCTATAAATCTATCCCAAGATAATTATATATGGGGATTAATGTTTCAATCTTATAATTCACATAAGACCAAACTCATGTTTTAAGTGATTATTGATCAAGTTAACTAAAAATTAAAAATTATTTAATAGATAAAAATTTACGAATTATTGACAGTATATAGATTCAAAATAATTAATACATGGGTAAATAATTAGATCAACCATTAAATGTACTACTCTCCCATGGGTGGATTTGTAATCTTTTAGATGATTTGTATATACAAAGGTTTTAAAGGGTATAATATAATATATCTTAAACTCTTAGATTCCAACAGAAATAAGTAAAATAAAATGAGTTAAATAGAGTAAAAAATATTTTTTAATTATGACTATAAGATATTATAAGTATAAAAAAATAAATGATTAAGAAGTAGAAGAAAATATGGATAGAATTATTGGAAGAGATTATTTCTATATTCATTCCTTCTTACAAATGGTTAGATAAGTAAAAATAGACCATTATATTTATTCATATCTTATAAAATACCTAATAAACCCTCTCTATGTGTATAAAAATCAAATAAATAGAGTGGTACCAGGATGGATTTTCAAATTCTGACAAGGGTACATGTAGAATTATTCCTGAAAAAGCTACTACAACTTTAACTACCTTTTTGAATGAATTCCCATTTAAACTAGATATCCTTCTTATTGAATTAAATTTATAGAATCAAGTCCTTTAATATATTTAAAATTTTTATTATAATTGGAGTATGGATAAATAATTTCAGGCTGAAATAGTAAGGTAAGGTTCATTATGTTGAATCCTATCCGACTTTAAATTTATAGAAACATTTATCCACAAAAATATGGGATTCAACTAGTATAGTCCAAATTAAAGATGTAGCCTAATTAATTTATAATTAATCCATAAGATTTATATTGAAAATTTATTCAAATATAATGTTTTGTTAAAACAATTTGAGTCAAATTAAAAAGTAAAAAACCAAATTATCATGGATTTTACAAATTTAAGACCAAATTAAAAATTTCTAGTAAATATTTAAATAATGATCAATGTGGGTGGAAATATAAACTATTATCAATAAAAAATTCATTAAAAATAATGTTTATTAACTCCCCCCCACACTTACCCTTTTTCATTCTTGGGGAAATTCACTTAACATGTATTAAAAAAAATGATGTATATTAACATTTCTTAATCCATGATAGCAATATAAGCTAAGTAAGAATAGAAAAAGAAGTCAATATCAATAAATTTGAGATTATTTATCTTTTTAATATATATCAAGATAAAATCTAGAGAGATTAATAATATTAATAAGGGTGAAGAAAATTTTGAGTCTACCATGCCACAAATTCCCCATATGTGTGTGTTCCAACCATTCCAAGCTTGTCTCTCTAAACTTTATTTAGTATATTCAGGTCAATTTAAAATTTTCTACTTACCCAGTTCTTTTCCAAAAAACCTATTTAACATCCTTTATAATCAAATTTCAAAACCCAATCATTAAGAATTAATAGTATTAAAACCTTAAGATATCATCATAGATATCAATATATGTTTTACATTTCATTACACACCTATTTTTAATATTTTTAAGGTCCCAAAATAGTTTAATAATAGTTACAAACACATAATTCAATTCAGTTAATTAATGAAATTGATTATAATATAAATGAATGTATGGAAGATTATTCTTATAAGATAAAAACATTGCTTAACTTGATTATACGTTCAATTGAGTAAGGAAAATTCATAATTCATGACTCTATATAAAGATATGTTGGAAATAAAATGAAATAATTATACCATAAATCCCCATAAATAATCATGTAAAGATCTCAAAGTTTTTATAAAGACACAATCAATCAAACAATTGAAAATATTTATTTTTCCCTAAAATAAACCACCAATGATTAATCATTTCTCATTATTAACATGCTACCAATGGTATTTGAAAAATAAAACTTGTATTTTCATTAATTTACATATAATTAATGAGATAATGACATGATTTTTTTGTTTACTTTTTTGATCTTTGAAAAAAAGTTTAGAAAAACTACACAAAAAATAAATAAAAATCCTAAAAAAGATACAAAATTTTTTCCCTTCCCTGACACTAAAAATGTTACATTTTCTCAATGTTACCCTATGAGATGATATATTCACATGAAATTAAAATTTAAGATTAATAAAAGTGACATTAAATAGAAAATCTAAGGGATAACCTAATGTTTTTTTGGTAGAGATATTTGATAAGGTAGCTAATATATATCAAGATCACTATATATCCACAAGTAAAAACATGAAAAGATTAAAAATTCTTTAAAAAACATAAAAAAAAAGAAAATTCAAAAAATTAAACTAGGTTTTCCTCCCTATAATAATTTTATTAATATTATATATAAATAGATAGTTGTTAGAAATTATTGAACATTTAAAGGAAGTGTGGTATTTTTATTTTTAACTAGCACATATTGGGAGATCCAATGATCCTAAAAATACCTTGTTAATGAGGTAACAATATCAAAATGAATATCTGTTAACCTCATTAATGATTTACATATACAGTAGTGGAGGTTGAAAAAAATATAGGATTCCCCATCCTTTCCTTTATCCTAAGGAATATCTTGGTCCAATGAGCATTGAATTATAGTTCCAAAAATTAGATATTTTATCAGTTTTCTATTAATAATTCATTCCTCATGATATTCCTAGTATATTCCATCTTTTTCATTTTCCACACTAAAGAGTAAAAAGGGTTACTTTATCCTTTTTTCAAAATACACCACTCGATATGTGGTCTCCTCTTTTTCATCAAGTTCATGAAATAATTATATTGACCTATCAACCTTAAAATAATTAAAATTAGATTCCATTTTAACATAGGAAAGGTAAAAACACTTGTGTTAATATCCCTCAAATTCTTGAACTATTATCTCTTTTTCTATATGTAAGTTTTCTAGATCAATATTCTTAGAAATGATATATAATTAGTTTTTTAAACCAAAAGATTTATATAACTCTAGAATTTTATCATCAAAATCTAGAAAAAATTCTTATTTATCCTTATTTTTTATTTTTAATTCTCTCTTTTCTTATATAAAATTGTATAAAAGTGGTCATCTCAATAATTTTGATCTTTAGTTATACTATTTGACTTTTTAGGTTAATCATTTCTACTTATTATTCTCCCAATATATCTTATAACTAACCATAAATGTTTGGTTTGAGTTTTTATTATACTTTTTTTAATAGATAGGGTATGTTATATTTTTGATATATTGGATATTAATCATGTGATTGGATATATTCATAAACACTTCTTGGGGCATCCTCCCATACTCCATTGAAAAAATGTTGTTATAGGGGTTCTATGTATTGTTATAAAATCTAACCAACCAATAGTTGATCTGTTCCAAGAGAGTATAGGTTAATTGGGTATGATCTAAATAAATCATCATGAAATGACTTATTTATTTAGTAATAGGGATCCTGAAATAAAAATATGAAAATTAAAATTCATTAAAGTCACTATTAGAATTAAAAATAAAAAAACTAAAATTCCAAATAAAAAAGGACCATAACTTGTTAAAAATATTTTTTGAATGATGGACTAAAACAAAGGGTATGTATAGAAAATAAATAAAAATTTGAAGTGGTAGAATAAAAATAAATAAAAATGAAGGAATAATAAGAATAAAAAATAAAAAATAAAGAAAATACCTAAAAAGGGTTGAAGAATATACTTGATCCCCCGACAACTATGCTAATTTGATGAGTGTTGTCATGTACAATCTCAAAAGGATTATGATTCTTATTAAGTGTAGTACATGTATTTAATTAGGTCATTATCATGAAGAGTAATTTAATTAATCATACGTTCATAGGTTTAAAAAAAATAAATGGAATAAGGAATATAATATAGTGATTGGGGGTTTTGTTGAGTGATTTTGGAAAAAAATAATGCAAACAAGGATAATTTTTCCATAAAAACAATAATATAAATGATTTTTAGTGATCTAATATACCCATTAATTATTCATTAATTATTATGACTTATTTTTAATTTCATTTAATTATAGTCCCATTATCTTTTCAACCCCCAAACTCTCTAGAAATTAACACGACTATAATGATAGTAAGAAATGAACCAAGGTTAATTTTGGGATATCCACTGATGGAATCCTACTTTTATTATAGTTCCAAATCTAAATTATAGTAAATTTTCAATTAGGGTAACATATAAACCTTGTAAATAAAAATTAATTTATCTTTTTACTATATTTCAACTCTAAAAATCTATCCTAAATTGATCATATTTTATGATTAAATTTTTACTCTGATCATTCACACAAGCCCTACATCATAGTCTAAGTGCTTATCCATTGAGTTCTCTAGAAATTGAAATTAAATTAGTTGATAATAATTTATAGATTAAAACATGTACATGGATTTAAAAAAAACTAACAAATGAGTTAATAATTATATTAACAAAAAAACTACACTCCCATGGGAGGATTTGTCATCACAGAGATGATTTTCATAAGAAAAGTTTTGGAAGGGTATAACCAAATATTGTATCTACTATTAGAATCTAAAAATAATAAGTAAAATAAAATGAGTTAAAATGAGGAAAAATTATGTTTTATTGAAGATTAAAATAGATTATAATCACAAAAAATACAGCAATAATAATTATAAGAAGGTGAGGAAACCCGTCTTGTAAGAGATCCTTGCTACAATAATTCCTTATTCCTAATGGTTAGAGAAGTGGAAATATATGAAAATATTGGTAAAACCCCTCTAAAAACCAATAAAACCCTCTATAAGTGTGAAAAAATAAGATAAATTGAATGTAGGAGGGATATAGTTTGAAATTAAAAAAAGGTTAAATATAGAATACCGCCTCAAAATGTTCCTCCTACTTGTACTCAATTTTCTATAAATATCCTAGGGAAACAAAATATTCTTTTAGTTTAATGAAATAATCAAAATTTATTCCTTTAATAGTGGTCCATTTTTCAATCCAATCCAAGAATGGATGGAAAATTTATGGCTCAAATAGTGAGGTGAGGTTTATTCTTTCAAATCTAGTCCATCTTTGACATTATGACCACTTTTTTCCTCCTAAACATGGGATCTAAATAATATAGTATAAATTTAATGTTTATTAAAATAAATTTATAATTATTAATTAAAATTTAAATTTAAAATTAATCTCACACAAAAGTTTATGATAAAAACATTTAAGTGAACTTAAAAGGGGAAAATATAATATTCATGTAATTTAAGAATTTGTGCACACATTTCAAATTTCCATTAAATGATTAAATAATGATCAATATAATAAAATTATATAAATTATTAATAATAAAATATTCAATAAAAACATGGATTATTAATGATTTATTGAAAGAAAATTTAATATAATAAATTAAATTATTATTATTAAATTAATAATAATTCTACTTTTGATGTATTGAATAAATAAAAAGAAAAGAATTATAGAGATGTTTTGGATTATTATTGAGGGAATGAGTCTAATATTTTAATATAGAATAAATATAAAGTAATTTCAATTATGTTTAAAATTATATATATCTTGATATGTTTAGAAATAAGGAGGGAAAATCATAGTCATTAATGAATTTTTATGACATTTTATGATATTAAAAATTTCTGTCAAATTATGATGGAAAAAATTTGTTCGAATGAAATTAAATACATAGAAGGAATTTGAATAATAGATTTTGAAATTATATAGGATATATATAATATTTAATGGAATAAAATATAATTTTTAGATGATTTATTATAATAATTAAGTGAATTATTATCAATATGATAATAATTAAACTTAATGATAACTAAACATTGAAATAAAAGGATTTTTACTAACATTTTGTGAAATAATATTAAAATAATAGAGTATAATGATGAATATTTATTCAAGGAATATTTAATTAAATGTTTAATTAAATATTAACTTTAAGGATATTTTTTGAATAATTATTGGGGTTGAAATAAATTTTCATTATATTTATAATAATCATTGAAAATTAATAATTATTTGACTCAAAATATCTTGTGTCATTATGAGTCCTTATTTTGTGCTATAAATTACCCATAATGTAAAGAAATTAGAATGGTGGGATTGAATTAATTAACCATGAACTAGTAAATATTTAAGAAATCATAGTAATCTAAATTGTGAAAAGAGGATTAAGTGAGAATTTAAGAGAACTAGATTAATGAAATAGATAATTATTTATACACCATTAATTAAACAAATTAATGTTACCATGTGTTGAAATATAATGATTTGGCCTATTAAATAAAGAGTATAATGGAATTAATAATGTTAAGTAATATTCTCATAAGGATGAACTATCTATTGAACAAGGTTATGAGATTTTAGTAGCTGAAATGTAATTATCAGAAAGAAAATATAGAATAATAAAAATATCCTTTTTAATTATGGTGGTGTATTTCCCATAGATAAATATTTATATAGAATATGAAAAGTACTGGAAATATTATGATGATGCTTTGGATCAATTGATGATATTAGTATTGATTATAGTATTACAATATTATGGTGAGCTATATAATCCCTTAGTTAACCTTAAATAATTAATATATTTTAGTAAAGTAACTATCCATATATGTTGAGTTATGAAATTAATAAATTTTTTTTCAAACCATGTGTATTTTAGTGATTTTCTTATATTAAAGTAATTGGTGGTGGTTGGGGGCTAGTATTTGAGGAAATAAGATTAGTGTAGAAATATGTCCTTTGGTGAAAGATAGAATTAGGCACCTCAATGAATGCATATATCCTATTTTGATAGATATAATTGGGTACCAATTAGATTTGATAGGGTACCGAGTGGACTAGGAAAAAAGAGTGTTAAACTAAGTGAATCACTAGCCATTCTGTGGCCTTTCGGCAGTTAAACAGTGGGGTACCGAGTAATTGTTGACAAGGGACTAGGTACCAGTGACCCTATATGGATTTTTTTAATTTTAATTAAATTATGTATTTTTTTTTAAATTTTATAAACAAATGAATTCTCCCCCTTATTCATGACTTGACCTACCTTCCTCTCACTTGTTCTCTCTCCCAAGTGTAGTCACTCCTTCATTTGAGCTTCGATCAATGCGTTATTTGTTCTATTGGATAACTAGAGGGAGTATAAGATTCCACCTTCTCCAATGATATTTTTATTTCATTTCATTACTAACCTCCAACTAGAATCCCCATCTTGGAGGATTATGTCATGTTTGTTGATATCCTTTGATTATATTTTATTTAACAAAATATAATCGATGATTGGAGATTTACTAAGATAAGATAGGTGGTCCTTAGACTCTACCATAATTTTATATGAGTTTTATGTGACATGTGATAAACGAGTTGTGTTCAATTTATGCACATGACCTAAAATTAAACTAAATTATATTTTATATCACTTCATGTAGTAAGGATCATTTGGTCTAAGAGTGGTCCTTTATGTGAGGTATTGTCACTCTATAGTTTCTGATGACCATGAGAGTAAAGTAAATAGTTATAAACCGTATTCTTGGATTCCTATATCAAGTCCCTTGGATATGTTATGACATAATGGACCTTGATAGGTTTCATTAAGGTCTCATTGATAATGTGGAATTCATTTATGTGAGAATATATCATGCAAAATAGCCTTGGAAAGGGTGACTTATTTAATTGATGGTTCATTATTTTGCTTAACATAGATAAATTGTGAGGGATACCCATATTTACATTATAATTTACTAGGTATAATTTACTTTAGATTTGTGATGAAGATAAGGGGTTGTGCAGTGAGGAACCCGACCTTATTTTTAATTGAAATTAGAATTAGATGCCATGGTAATCCTTATAATGGTATGTATGTGATGTGTCATGATAAATAAATTTACATGTCATGATATGTGTAATGAACCAGAAATTATATATATATATATTTAATTATATGGAATTTTTACGAGACCATGAAATTTGACGACACGTGATTCCGAGGTCCGGAGTGTCTGAAATGATCTGTTGAAGAAATATTAATCTTAAAATAGCACATGTGAGTAGTTTTTTCTGAAAAAGTAGAATAACTCTTAAATGGGTGACTAGATCAGAAATCTGAGGGCACCGTTACGTTAAGGATGGTGGGTTTACCCTAGGCATGACTTATTTTTAGTTGGTGCATGCCTCCAGTGAGATAACCCGAAAGTGACATAACCGTAAATAAAATAATTAAATAAAATTATTTTATTTTTCAAATGCTTATAACTCGCGAATGATGACTCACATTAAATGTATGATACCACCGCTAAACTCGTGAGAGTATGCTTTCCTTAGGTATATCTTAACATTGGTCGGTGCGGTCCAGTAGTGGAAATTAGTTTTTGGATGAAAATAAAATAATTAATTAACAATAATTTTATTGTTAAATTCTATAACTCCTAAACAGTAACTTGGATTGGAGAGTACCGTTGAAAACGTGAGGGTGTGTTTCCCTGAGGCAGAACCTAACCTCGACAAGTGCAGGTCGAGGGTGACTGTTAATAATTTTTGAACTTTTTTAAAGTACATTCAGTAAACGTGTGGGCGGTGATTTCTATCTTTCGAACCTATGATCAGATTAAAAATCCAATGGTACCATTGAATTCGCAGCACCGATATTTTCTTAAGGAAAGCTTAGCTTCGACTGAAAAGGGTCGGATGGAAAAGTTAAATTTTTGACTTTACAAAAGAAAATAATAAAATAACTAAAGGTTATTTTATTTTCCTTTTTGAAACCATTGGAAAAATGTTGGTGGACCACAGTGCAATGTCAGAATATTAATTGCTTGATTCTTAAGTTCTATAACCACACCGTTGGAAGTTTTAAATTTATGTGTAACAACACCATTCAGATAATTAAACAGGTTTATTAATTATACTCATTAATGAACCTCATTAATTCCCTGGTGTGTTACTCACCCTCCCCCCTCTATTTAAATGGATCTCAAGATGAAGTTTTGGACAGAAATTCATCAAGTGAGGAACCTCTAGAAAAGTACCGTGACAACTTCCACCGATGAAGAATGGAGGAATCAAACCGAGATTGACGAACGCTGGCGACTTCCAAAGACAAGGATTCTTTATCCACCACCATGAAATCCCCAATGAATCTTGAGGTAGGGGGTTATTATTAAAATTTATCTTTGATGAATTAAATTGCTTCCCACTTGTTATGATGTTAACGCGGAGGGCACGAGTGAAATGAACAAGGCCCAGATCCTCTGACACTTCATTCTTGTTGCGTTCTTCAGGAGAAAAATTTACAAATTTGATAGAACCTTGAATCTGGGAGCTACGCAGTGAAGATGAAATCTTGGGAGGCCTGTAGGCATGAGAAGAAAGGAAAAAGGACCACCGGAGCTCACCCAATGGCCCACAAAAGATCTGCCGGCATGGAATCTGTGTAGCGGCACTGGCGATTGGTGCCAAAGGTGGTAGCTGGTGCTCGCCATCTGCAGAAGGGGGGCCACACCACTCGACACCGCGGCCGACTCTCATCTGACCATGGAGGCAGGAGGCAGTGTTCCATCACACTCTGTGGTGAGGCAGGTCGCGACTTCGAAGCCGCGACAAAGGGAGGGGACCCTCTCTCTGTGGGTCCCACAAACAGCTAGGCGACACCACCTGGCACCGCCAATTAAGAGTTGAACGACTCATTGAGCCATTTGAGAGGCGGACCACGTGACCCTTGTGCGGGTCGCGCCAACTGGCAGGCCAGGCCAGTTTGCAGCCCAACGGGCTGACCCTGCTCCAGCCCTACCCTACCGAACCGGGTCGGGCCTGGTTGGTCTGACCGAGTCAGACTGGACTCGGACCCCTTCAGGCACAAATACACTTAACATGATGTATATTGAAAACCAGATGTCCGTTTGATGAACTATCTACGGTGCTATGAACCTTGGATAAAGATAATACTTTTGAGATACTCCACCAGAGTTTTGGAGACATTTGGAGTACATCCGGGTTGGATCGTACCCGAATCCAACTGGGCCCTCGATACTAAAATGATTATAACTCTCAGACCGGACATTCGATTGACACGCTGTCTGTTGCATTAGAAACCTTACAACATGGAATACCTTTGGGTTACTCCTTTGGGGAATCCTATGGCTAGATTTAGCATCTTAGTAACCCTATGTGGATCAGCATCATATCAACATTGTGTGGATCAACATCAGAGAGACCCTATGTGGATCAGCATTTTAGCGACCCTATGTGGATCAAAACTCATAGAGACCCTATATGTATTAGCATCATAGAGACCCTACGTGGACCAGAATCATAGTGAATGGACATGGAATAGTCTTAGAGTGGCCCATCATGGATCAGTATCTTAGCAACCCTGTGTGGATCAGCATTCATAACGACCTTGTGTGGATCAACATCTTTGTGACCCTATGTGGATCAGCATCATAGTGACCCTGTGTGGATCATCATCTTAGCAACCCTGTGTAGATCAAAATTCATAGAGACCCTGTGTGGATCAGCATCATAGAGACCCTACGTAGATCAACATTATAGCGACCCAACGAAGACCAGCCTTAGATCGACCCGTGATGGATCATCATTCATAGAGACCCTGTGTGGATCGGAATTCATGGAGACCCTGTGTAAATCAGCATCATAGAAACCCTATGTGGATCATCATCATATTGACCCGACAAGGACCAGTCTTAGAACAACCCATTGTGGATAAGTGACATAGCAACCCTGTGCGGTCAACATCTTATTTCCTATTTCTCTGAGTTGTATACCTATTTTGAGACGAGTCTTTAATTTGTGATTTGTGATTGAGAACATGCTTTGTGTTTTCTCATTGAGTAATTCTGAGATACCTTTAGGGGTCTCAGGGTCCCTAATGAGTATTGTTATACTCACCCCTACATGGGATTTTCCCGCAACTTGTTATGTCTTGTGTAGATGACAATCAGCTTTTACTGAGTCTCGAGAAACCAGGAATTGATAGTGTACAAAGGTAAATGGTTGACATGGAGAGCTGTAGAGATTTGTTATACCTAACCTTCAGGTAGGATCTATGGTGGATGATCTCATGAGTTGTTTTTTATTGTAGTTTTATCTTTCAGTTGGATTTGTATTCCGACCCCTTTACTTTCAGTACACACTTTTACTATTGTAGTTTTAATTCATGGTTGTATCTTGTTATGTTCTTGGACTGTGTTTTTGTATAGGTTTAAAGGTAATGCCTTCCTATTTTAGGGATATGCCTTTTCGGTGCTAGTCACCAACCCCTGGACTATGGAAGGTGGACTTAGGGTAGTCATGGCACCGACCCTAGGGGATGGGTCGTGAAAAAGTGGTATCAAAGGGCGGTCAGTTATACCAGAAGAACTAAGAGTCTATGTTTTCAATGGATAAATAGTGTTAAGTGTATTGAGTTCGAGTTTCAGTTTGGGGAGTCTAGTGTTGGTGTGGCGGCCAACATATCCATACACCAGGACCCTGAATTCTGATTTCCGACTCAGTACATGAAAACACTAGTTGCGTGTGTTTTCAAAATGTTGTTTTCTTTTTGATCTCTTTTAGTCAACTCACCAGGTATAACTTATTTACCATGGTTCATATTGATTCTTTTTCATGATGCCTCCATACAGCCATCTAACTAGGATTCTAATGCGTGACCATGAGGATGGTCCACCGAGTGATGAGGCTTCAGTACATGGACTGTTTCTCGAGATGGTACCTTCAAAAGGTGTCCTAGTGATACCACTTCCCATTGGACAGTAGTTACTACCAACACTATTGGTAGAGGATATATGTAGGCTAAGTTCCTTATACGGGTTTCAGTGACAGATACCCCTCATATTCTGAGGTGATCCTGACTCACATGAGGCTAAGGACTGGCCTAAGGTGGTGACCAAGTTTCCATATAGCCAGGGAACCATTAGATCAGATGGAGGTCCTGGCAGTGAGCATTCTACACGGCTCAGCAGGGCAATGGTAGAGTTTAGATTACCCCTATCTTACGATGAGGTGACTTTTTCCTTGAACAGAGATTGAGAACCTTACTTAGAGAAGGGGGATATCTTTCCATGAAAAGCTAAGGGGTTTGTGTTCCTAAGAGATTATATAGTTTTTATAGGATGACATATCGTTAATTGAGTATTCTTCAAGGTGTACTGACCATCCCAGGTACTCAATGAATATGATACAACTGGTGCTTCTAGACTTGAACCTCTGAGCGAGACGTGTTTATGGACATATGAGCCAATATTATTCATCTTTTCATTTCTACTTTTTTAGGGTGATAGAGATAACCTTAGTGGTTGAAAATTATTTGGTTGAGAAGATGCAGCCAGTGAATTTCAGTAGTGGGAAAGAAGGAAACCAACATTAGATTCAGAGATTTGGATATGTAAAATGTTTCGAAGAGAGGAAGTGATAGGGATAGGTGAATCTGTAGGTCAGCAGACATGGAAGAGGAGCTAGGAGAGTAGCATGAGATGGTATACTTTTCAACATGTTACAACCACCACCCCATTGTAGTCCCCACCAGGATTAAGGGATTTGGAGGATAAGGGGAAGGGAGTAGCTGCATGCAGTCAAGGAGTATGACTAAAGGGATCCAAGAATGATTCAAGGTATGGTCTGTGTCTAATACTAGCTGCCGTATTAATAGACATAGGTAATAATCATTCCTTCTTGTCACAAATCTTGTTCAAGACCAAGAGTTTCTAGTTAAACCATTGAATTGAACCTTACATCTAGAGATACTTATGGGAGGAGACTCGATAATCACACTTATGCCGATGGTGTGATCTGACCCTAGAGGTGATATTTTCTATTGAAACCTCTTGGTGGAAGCGTCGAGGACTTAAAACGTTATTTTGGGTATGGACTGGTCATCCACAGTTCATGCTCAGATTGACCATTTTTAAAAAAAAGGTTGTGATATATCTACAGCGTTGGAATGGGGTTTTCCTTGGTCAGAGAAAAAGAAAACCCAGATAGTATGGGTTAAACTCATTCATAGGAGGGTGAAAATAATCACTACTGAGTCGGCCAGCCTTACCCTTGTGGTAGTAGGTGTTTTGAGTTTTTAGTTCCCAACAGTAGTGGTAGAGTGTGGGAACATCCTTTCAAAAGATGTTTCCTGGATTACCTCCCCACAACAAGATGGACTTCTGCATTGACTTATACCCAAGGAAGACATCAATATCTACAACTGCATATTAGATGGATTTCGCGGAGCTCCAGGAGCTGAGAGTATAGTTGGGATAATGCTTTTATATTTACTCTGATCACAAGAGTATCATGTATATATTCTCACAGAAGGACCTGAACTTGAGATGGCAACGATGACTAGAGTTCCTCTGGGAGTATGAATTTGAGATAGTCTACACTCCTGGGAAGGGGAACGTGGTGGCAAACACACTCAGCAGGAGGTCTGGGTTACAATTGCTGAGTGATGCGACAGAGCAGCTAGTTGCGTTGCAGTTATCCTTCGTGGATAGTGATGGAGAAACTTACCTCTATTCTATGACTATCACTCCCCCAATCCTTTAGTGATTTTGGGATACACAGCTTTGGGACGTTGACTGTGAGGACTAACGTGCTTAGATTTCTTCTGGGCAGTCTCCTGAAGGATTTTCTGAAGTTGGGGAGCACGTCGTCCTCTTTAGAGGACGCACCATGGTACCAGTGACGCAACGAGAGGAGGTGTTGATGGAGTTTCATGCATCCCATTTGGTGGTACATCCAAGTGTGTTGAAGATGTATTAGGACCTATGGTGTTAGTAATGGTGTCCAGGGATGAAGAAAGTCATGGCAGGGTTCGTATCACGATGCCTCACTTGTCAGCAAGTGAAGGCTGAGCATCAAGTACCAGCAAGCTTAGCTCAACCACTCGAGGTGATAGAATGGAAGTGGGATGGTGTCTCTATAGACTTTGTGACAGGGATACCACATGCATCCAAGGTCCATGAATCCATCTAGGTGATCATTGACCAACTCACCAAGTCAGCCCACATCCTACCCATTAGAGATAAGGGATCAGTAGATGGATTGTGACGCCTCTATATACATGAGATAATACAGCTTCACAGGGTTCCATAAATGACCGTCTCAGATCATGATGCTCATTCTACATCCCTGTTGTGGAAGGGATTACAAGAGGCTTTTGGGACTTAGCTATGCTTGAGCACTGCCTTTCATCCTCAGATATATGGTCTGACAGAGCGGACCATACAGAACCTTGAAGACATTCTTTGTGTTTGTGCCCTTGATTTTGGTCATAGTTGGGAGGACCACCTACCACTGGTGGATTTCACATACAATAATTGTTATCACTCCACCATCAACATGACTCTATTTGAGGCCCTGTACCGGCGACCTTGCATATCACCTATATACCGGACAGACCTAGGGGAATCAACACTTATAGGTCCAGAGTTGGTACAGGCTACCACAGAGAAGGTGTAGATCATCCAAGAGTGGATAAAGACTACAAAAAAAATCTGGTATAAGTCTTATTCTGATAGTATATGGAGACCCTTGGAGTTTGAAGAGGGAGATCATGTCTTCCTTCAGGTCTCACCCCAAAAAGAATTACAAAGGTTTGGCCGCAGCGACAAGCTATCTTCGAGGTTCTTCGGACCATTACAAATCATCAGTAGAGCAGTCGAGGTGGCATACCTTCTAGATCTTCCCCCACAAATGAACCACGTGTATAATTTTTTTCTTGCGTCGCAGTTGAGGAGGTACGTGCATGATCCATCACACATTATCAACTGGGGTGAGCTGGACATCGATGATGGGGTGACTTTTGAAGAGTTCCTGATAAAGATAGAGGATCGAAAGGAGTTGGTCCTTCATGGGTGGTCAATTACTCTTGTGCAAGTTCATTGGCTGCATGGGAATCTCAAGGAGAGAACATGGGAGTGGGAGGCTTAGATATGCACTCAGTACCCACACTTGTTTAATTTTCCTTTGTTTTGGATTTCGAGGACGTAAATCCCTAAGATAGAGAGAATTTAAAGACCTAGAAATTCCGTATATATTTTTTAATTTTATGGAATTTTTACAAGACCATGAAATATGACGACACGTGATTCTGAGGCCGAGAGTACAAGGAATGATCCGTCGAAAAAGTGTAAAGCTTAAAATAGCACACATGAGTAGTTTTCCTGAAAAAGTAAAATAACTCTTAAATAGGTTCCCATATCAAAAATATGAGGGTACCGTTGTATTCAGGATGGTGGATTTAACCTAGGTGTGACTTATGTTTAGTTGGCGTAGGCCTCCAATGAGAAAACCCAAAAAATGGCATAACTATAAATAAAATAATTAAATAAAATAATTTTATTTATCAAATGATTATAACTCACGAACGGTGACTCAGATTAAAAATCCGCGACCACCACTTAACTCTTGAGGGTATTCTTTTCTTAGGTAGATCCTAAAATTTGTTTGTGTGGGCTAAAAATAAAATTTAGTTTTTGGATGGAAATAAAATAATTAAGTAACAATTATTTTATTGTTAAATTTTATAACTCCTAAACGGTAACTTGGATTGGAAATATGAGAGTACCGTTGAGCTCATGAGGGTGTTTTTACCTTAGGCAGAGCCTAACCTTGACTAATGTGGGTTGAGGGTCACTGTTAATATTTTTTGAACTTTTTTTAAGGTACGTTCAGTAAACGTGTGGGCCGCAATTTCTATCTTTTGAACTGGTGATCAGATTAAAAATCTGAGGACACTGTTGAATTCGCAGTGCTATGATTTTTTTAAGGGAAGTTGAACTTTGACCAGAAAGGGTCAGACAAAAAGTTATTTTTTGGTTTTTACAAAAGAAAATAATAAAATAACTAAAGGTTATTTTATTTTCTTTTTTACAACTGTTGGACAAACGACAGTGGGACCGCAATGTAATGTAAGAACTTTAATGGATTGAACCTTAAGTTCTGTAACCATACTATTGGAATTTTTAAATAAATGTGTAACCACACCATTGAGAGAATTAAATAGGTTCATTAATTATACTCATCAATGACCCTCATTAATTTCTCGGTGTGTTACTCACCCTCCCCCCTCTATTTAAATGGAGCTCAGGTTGGAGTTTTTTGACACGAATTCATCAAGTGAGGAACCTATGGAAAAGTACCGTGACACCTTCCACTGATGAAGAATGGAGGGATCAAACCAGGATTGATGAACACTGGTGGCTTCCATGGACAAGGATTATTCATCCACCACCATGACATCCCCAAGGAATCTATAGGTATGGGGTTATAATTAAAGTTTATCTTTGATGAATTAAATTGATTCTCACTTGTTATGATGTTAATGCAGAGGGCGTGGGCCAAACGAACAAGGCCCAAACCTTCCGCCACTTCGTACTTGTTGCGTTCCTCAGAGGAAAAATTTAAAAATTAGACAGAACCAGGAATACGGGAGCCACGTTGTGACGACAGCATCCCAGGAGGCTTGTAGGCATGAGTGGAAGAGAAAAAGGACCACCGGAGCTCACCATGTGGTGCGCGGAAGATCCTCCGGCACGACACCGGCGCGATGACACCAACAATTGGTGCCGGTGTGGCGGCATCGACGATTGACACCAGAGGTGAAGGTGGAGGTCGGTACTTGCTGGACACGGAAGGGGGTGGAACTGCTCAGTGCTGCGGAAGATGGACAGGTGGTGGGCTCTCGGCCGACCATAGAGGCGAGAGGCGACACACCCTCACACACCGTAGTGAGGCAGCTCACGGCTTCAAAGCCACGGAGAAGGGAGGGGACCCACTCCCTACGGGTCCCGCAGACTGCCAAGCGATGCCACCTGGTGCTTCCAATTTAGAGCCAAATGACTCTTTGAGCCATTCAAAAGGCAGACCGTGTGGGCCAGATGCCGGGCCGAGTCGCCGCAGCCCAGGCCAGTCGGGGTGGGCTGGGCAGGTCTACTGCCTAGTGGGCTGAGCCTGCCACAACCTAGCTCAATCGGGCTGGTCTAGGCTGGTTCGGGTCAGGTCGAGTCGGGTCAGACCATACTGGGTCGGATCGGCCCAAGCTGGGTCAACCCGACTGGGTCGGACTGAACCCAGACCGTTTCAGGCATAGATACACTTAAAAGGTCGTATCTTGAAAACCAGACATTCGTTTGACGAACAATATACAACAATGGGAACCTTAGAGTGAGAGTTTAATTTTGAGATACTCCATTTTAGTTTCAGAGAAAGTTTAAATACGACCGGGTTGGATCGTACCCGAATCCAACCAGGCCCTCAGCACTAAAATACCTATAACTCTAAGACCGGACATCCGATTGACGCGTGGTGTGTTGCGTTGGAACCCTTATGGAATGGAGGACCCTTGGATTACACATTTTTGGAATCTTGTGTGTGGATATCAGTATCATAGTGACCCTATGTGGATCATCATCATAACAACCCTGTGTGGATCAACATCATAGCGACCCTAGGTGTATCAGCATCTTAGCGACCCTGTGTGGATCAACATTCATGGAGACCCTATGTGGATCAACATTAATAGAGACCCTAGGTATATCAACATCATAGAGACCCTATATGAATCAGTATCATAGTGACTCAATGAGGATAATCCTTAGAGAGGCCCATCATGGATCATCATCTTAACGACCCTGCGTGGATCAACATTCATAGCGGCCCTATGTGGATTAACATCTTAGAGACCCTGTATGGATCAACATCATAACGAATTTGTGTGGATCAAAATCTTAGCAAACCTGTGTGGATCAACATTAATAGAGACCCTGTGTAGATCGACATCATAGAAACCCTGTATGGATCAACATCATAGCGACCTGACGAGGACCATCCTTAGAGTGGCCTATTGTGGATCAGCAATCATAGTGACCCTACGTGGATAAACCTTCATAGAGAACTTGTGTGGATCAAAATCATAGAGAACCTGTCTGGATCAACATCATACCAAATCGATAAAGACCGGCCTTAGAGCAGCCCGTCATTGATCATCGACATGGTGACCATGTGTGGATCAACATCTTATTTCCTATTTCTCTGAGTTGTATACCTGGTTAGAGTTGAGTCTTTGATTTGTGCTTTATGATTGAGATAATGCTTTTTGGTTTTCCTTTGTAGAATTATGAGAGACCCTCGGTGGTCTCAAGGTCTCAACTGGGTATTTTTATACTCACCCCTGCATGGGCTTCACCCGCACCTTGTTGTGTGTTGTGAAGATGATGGGAAACTTTGACTGAGACTCGAGGAGCCAAGACTTGACGGTGTACATAGGTGACTGGTTGACATGGAGAAATGTAGAGACAAGCTGTACCTACTTTTTAGGTAGGATACGTGGTGGATGTTCTTAGTAATTTTTTTATGTTGTAGTTGTATATTTCAGTTGGGCTTGTATTCTGACCCCTTTACTTTCAGTACCCACTTTTAGTACTGCAGTTTTACTTCATGGTTGCATGTTGTTGCGTTCTTGGATTGTGTGTTTGTACAAGATTAAAGGAAATGCATTCCCATTTTAGGGATATGCCTTTCTGGTGCTAGTCGCCAACCCCTGTCCTATGGAAGGTTGGATTGGGGTAGTCACATCATAGGCCCCGGGGGATGGGTCATGACAATATGTTATTCTATATAATGTGATGTTCCATTGATATGCCCATGGGGGCTGGGTGAGTTGGTTCAAGGCGGTGGTGTCCCGTTGTCGAGGCTCCGGGTTCGAGTCCTCGCAAAGGCAACGTGCACTATATGCCAGTGATCCTCTCATCCCCTCGACTCCGTGGGAACTGGCCTAAGCCCAAGGGTTGACCACCTTGGGCCTAGCTGGGGACGTGCGACGCGCAGGTGGGAAGGCCAGCCCAATACCTAGTTACCCAACAACACATTTTCCAATGAGCCTGTTCCCAAGTGGTACATGCTCCTGCTTGGCATCCAAAAGAACCAGGTTCAAATCCAGGCATTGATGAATTTCCGGGTTACTATAGTAGGGTAATGGAGCGGGGAACTATAGCAGACGCTATAGCAGTGGTGGAACTGTAGCGGAGATAAAACTGTAGTGGTGGAGGAACTGTTACAGGATACTGTAGCAGCGACGATACTATAGCAGGTACTGTAGCTGCGCAGAGTACTGTAGTAGTACTGTTCACAGAGGGTCCTTTGGGCAAAAAATTGGGCTTTCAAGCCTTGTATTTAGGACACTTGGCCTTGGGCCTTTAGGCTATGTATTGGGTCTCCCTCTACCCTTTAAAGAGGTCTTTTCTTTAATAATAAATTGAGGCTTCGGCCCCAACCTTTAAAAAAAAATGTTCCATTGATATTGTGTGATACATGGGATAAATTACCCAATTTTCCTTAATATTGTGATAGGAAAGGGATTATATTCCCATTTTTATTCATATTAAAATGGTATGGGTCAAGATACCCACTTATTCTGGATGTTGATTCGAGTAGGGGATGATATGCCCATTTAATTAAATGTTTCCTATAATAAGAAATAATATAACCATTTCCTTTGATGTTTCTTATGAAAAGTTATGTTATTCCCATTTACTTACATGTTTCCTATAAGGGGAAACAATATAAATATTTCATTGGATTTTACTTATGTTGGGGATGATATACCCATTTACTTTGAGGTCACATATGGCATGGGATGATATACACATTTCCTTTTATGCTGACTATAGTAGGAGAAAATATTCACATTTACATGGATGTTTCTTATGGTATAGGATGATAAGACCACTGACTGTCTATTTTTATAGTATTATATGATATAACCACTAACATGGTTTAGTTATAACATGGGATGATATACCCATTTACTTGGGATTTTTAAGGCATGAGATGTGATTCCTATTTACATGAGATCCTGGTTAAGGAATGAAATATTATTCCCTATTCATACATGTCATTGTACATGAGTTGGAAATTATTCCAACCTATATTATGTTACCTCATGGCTATATAAAGTTTTATGAAATGATAAATAGTTTGTTTAACCCATGTTTCATCATGATTGATTATGGATTTGGGTGAATGTTATGCTAGAATCTAGATGTTATATGTGATATGTTTAAATCTAAGAATGGGATGATACATGTATAGTCACTTTCCAGGTAACTGGTTTAGTAGTTAATATTGAGATAAGTTTTTCTTTATGTTTTTTATTAATGATTGTTAACATATCACATCATAAACGTTCTTATAAATTTTATATTTATTCACAAACACCATTAGTGGTGACCTGCTGAGTTATACTCGCACCCTACAAGGGAACCTTTATGTGTATACAAAATTTAGGGTCTATGATTTAGGTAATGGAAAGGGACTTGTAGTGGATGAGATAATTGTATAGATAACTAGAGTGGGAAGTGGGACTAAGGAGAGACCCAAACTTAATTTTATAGACATATCCATTATTTTTTATTTTTTATAGTATTGTATATGGTTGTCCCATTAGAGTATCATATTTTTGTATGTTAGACCAAGTAATATTACTACAAGTTATCATTTTATTATAGTGTATGATATATATGTTTATAGTTAGATCAATATATAATACCCATATAATATTATTTATTATGGATGATGATTTATTTTGATACTTTTATTATTATTTATCATTATCTAATTCAAATTTTACAGTCCTACCACATTAGTGATAGATCCAATTTTCTAGTTGGAAGCCTCTAACAAACAAAGAGGCGCACTTAAGGTTATATGTAACCCTGAATTTGTAATTTTTGTGGATCTATTTTGGTAGGCATTAAAAAGTGGTATTAGAGGTTTTTTAATCTATATTATTATTTGGGATATGGTATTAGGATACAAATGTGGTAAGAACTTGGAATAAAGCCTATATTTTAGATTGTACAGCCCTTGTATGGGGAAGTCTAAATTACCATATGAAGTACTATTATTATTCCTTTTTAGATGTTATATTTTTTATTATTATTACTAATATGGTGTTTTATTAATGATTTAAAGTTTTTTATTATCCTGGGGCGGTAAGAGGGTGTGCGTCATGCATTATATTTAATATGTAGGATTCACATAATATTTGTTCGCTTCTCTATGATTGAGCACTTAGTTATAATATATATTTTAGTTATACAATATTTCAATAATAAGTTATAAAATTTTTCCCAGTATAAGTTATTGGTGGTGCTCTAATTGACTGAACCTATGATTATTGATCCTTCAATTATTACCATATAATGGTTGATTGTACAAATCCTATATGTATTTTGAAATTAACCTCAATTATGGATTGGTTAGGATAAATTATTACCAAGTTTCATGGGACACTTATATCATAGTACATTATCCAGATCATAGGATTTTTTAATTCATATGTCCTTAAACTGGTTTATAAATTTATAAAGCATGAAACTACAAAACACTAAAAATACAATTAATTTTTATAGGTTATGCAAGTCTCATGAATGAAAATACAGGGAAAATCTGTTTAGAGAATAATTTAATTTAATATTCATGAATTCTATCAAGTAAAAAAGGAATAATAATTATATTTTAATTCATAAGATAAAATAATAGTGATATTTTTAAAAAATTGAAGAAAGATAGAAAGAAACTGGGAAATTTCTTCTTGGGGTTCATGAAATAATGAAGCATAAAATAATGATGGAATGACCATATTATTTTTAGAATATATTCCAAGATAATACCTTGGTCTATATAAAATTATCCACATCATGGCACTTCTTTTCCTATGGTCTAGTAGTTTATATAATCAACAAAATAGGTAACCCAAAACTATTTATAAACATAGAGTATAATTCCACCTATCGTAATTGTGGAAACTGTAATATATTTAATTCATTAAAAACAATCACTCACATTTTAAAACAATGTTAAGGACTTAGATAATGAGATATATAGAGATATGAGAGTAAAGATTAATGAAAAAACCCCAATATGAATTTCCATTAGAAAATAAAACAATTTAATAAATTAATTCCTCTTCATTGTAATCACCATATTATGAAGGATTAACCTCTCATATTAGTCATGAGAGGGTAGATAAAAATAAAATACAATCCTAACGATATGAAAGTAGAATACAGGAAGTGGAAGCAAAATTATAGTGACCCATAATTTTTATACATAGATATTTCATCTTTTTAGATGAATATTCATAACATAACATAATGATCCACATCAGAATCATATAGATCTAGTTATTTTGAAAATATGGATATATAAACAATTGGTTCATAAAACAACTACATCCTCTCCCACTAAGTTATTCATAACTAGTACCCTTATTAGACATATCATGATTAATACCTTTATTCATAACTTAGGAAAATGAAACACAAGAAATGGTGAGATCTGATGCCTTGTAAGGGTAAAAAAGGTAGATATCAATGATATCATATTCACAACTTGAGCATAATTGTATAAAAACATGATATTAACATTTTAAAACCTTACATTGAAGATAAAATAACATAATTATGAGTCCTGGAATAAATCTTGATAGTTTGTAAGATATGATTCCTAAAATAATCAAAGAACATGAACCATGAGAGAATAACATTGGAATAATACATAGAATTGTGGAATACACATAAGCATATAATTTTTTTCCTTAATAGTCATGGCTTACTACTAAGACAATCATAGTGGATTGGGTTCAATCCACAAACCATTATAGTATTCAATGTTCACTCCCTAGACTATAATAGTGGATTTGGTCTACTCCAAAAACCATAATAGTAGTTAAGGTTCACTCCCTTGATAATCATAGTTTTTAGGGTCCCTTAATGAACTAGGTTCACTCCCCATTCCATTCCTATTTATCTTATGAGATACCAATATTTACATAATTAATTTTATGGAAATATAATTTCTAGACAAACCATCACATAATGAAAATTTTACATATGTATTCCAAATGATCATAAATAAGTCATCATAACAGAACCCATGAAAATAAATGGATTTCATAGAAATTTCATCGTAGAATAACCCATGGAAAGGAAACATTTTTCATAAATATTTCATCATTTATTCATAGTATATTCATTGGAAAGGGATAAAGTTTCATAGACATATATTCGTGATAAAAATAAAAAAATATAGAGAAAGAAAAAGGATGGTTTCCTTGGATTATATCCCCAATAATTCATAAGTAATATCAAATGATTTTATCCTAAATGAAAAAATATTTTAAAGGATCATTGGAAATTTTCTTGAGAAAGATATCCTTTTCACTTTGAAATAACCTTTTTAAAAAAAATTTCTGAAATATTAAGGAAAAAATTTACATTGAAAATAATCTTGGAAAATTTAATGTAATATTCAAATCATATTTAGTTCATGATAGTGGGAAACTCTATTTATAACATATAAATTAAAATAAAACATTCCTTTTACATTTTTTTAAAGAGTCAAAAGTAGGTCATTTAGAAAAAAATAAAATATTACTTTTAAAATATTTTTTAAATAGAAAAAATGGGTAAAAATGACTATAGTATAAAAGTTAAAACCTTATTTGATTTTTTTAGAAAACATGGATATGGAAGAAAAATACTTTTCGATAAAAGGGAGAAAAAATTTGATTTTCCTTAAAAAATTATTTTTGGTCTCTTGAGTACTTAAGGTGAGGAAAATGAAAAGAAAAATGTATTTAAAAAAAATAACCATAGGATAATTAAATTCATGATCTTATTGTGTGGTCAATCATAATATTTCATTATATAAAAATTCATCATAAATAATCCCAATAAATAATGAGATTGTGACATAAAATCCTTACCACTTTAGTAATATTTAAATCATAAGAACCTTGAAATAAATAAAATTAGATAAATATGTAATTAAACATAAAATTAATTATAATAATTATAAAATACATTCATGGAAGTATATACACCACATAAAAAAACAAGTGGTGAATATGGAATGTGTCTCACAGAAATAAAGTGAGATGAAAATCCCTTTCCTCAGGTCTGAATTCCTTCACACACATTAAACCTCCTATATAATAAATACAGTTTATATATATATATATATTATAGTATCATAATCATATATATCATACCAAATATGATTTAATTATAACATTTTATCTCTTATTTATTATCAACTCTGTTTTAAATTCATTGTTCCAAGTGATAACTACTTCGTTCTTCATGAATTTTTGGTTGGGTAGTTTTGGTCCTTGTAATTTGATAATGGTTCCATCATATCCATATTTTTAATAATGATATAAATATAATATATAATCATTGTATATATATTTTGAGTCACCCATGAAATATAGAGATAGAATAATTAATTACACTATTCATAGAGATAGTAGGTCATACGTAAGCATGTAGATTATTTTCACCTTTTGAAAGATAGAATAAAAGAAAGGTAAATAATAATTCAACTTCAAAAAGTAATTATTATATCATTTATATCATATATTCATTAGATATATACTTATTACAATCCAAGAATAATGGAAATGAAAAAGGGATTACATCGCTTCATGGAGGTGGTAGTCCAAACATACACACGAGTGATGTTAACATTATACAGTAGTCTATAAGGTAAGAAGGTAGATATTATATTTTAATTAAAAAAGAAAAATTATGTCATAAAAAATAATATATAAAAATAAAACCCATCAAAATAACCATTTATGGAAGGTGGTGATGGAAATAGAATTGTATTACTATGTGGAGATGATAAGTCACACATACATACAAGGGATAATTTCACTTTCTATTTGCTAAGAAATATAGTGGATAATCGTGGTCTAATAATCATAATAACATTTAATTATAATGGGGATACTAAAGTTATTAATTAATAATAAATACCATAGATTTATAGGAGGTAAAATAAGAAGTAAAAAGAAAGTGATCGATTATGGTGATTGCCTATTCTTTGAAAGAACTCATTTATATCACCTAATAAGGATCCTAGGTGTCATAATTTTGGAAGACCAATACCTTTATAATGTTTCTATGGAATTTTAATGGATATTTTTGTAGGGTATGGTTGAGATAGAAGGCTTAAAGTGGGTTGTAGAAGAGAAAGGAAAGGTGCCCTTTTATAATTAAGGGGATGTGAACTATTAGAATTTCTTAAAATATTAAAATATAATAGAGTCATTATAAATCAAAAAATTTAATATCCCAAGAATTTTTAAAAAGAAATACTAAGTTTTATAGCATACAAGATACACAATACCGAGCTTAAATGAACAATGAACTATTAATATTTAAATACAACCATTATAACATAGTCATTAAATTAGAATGAGTGAATAATATTAACAAAATTATGAATATAAATTATGGTAAAAATAATTTATAATGTATTAAATAATTATTTTTTAATAAGATCTCATTTTTTAGTAAATTCATTTTATTCTTCAAAAATATATTTTCTTCAAAAATGAGTTTTCTTGATTTTTATGAGTGAATATTATAATTATTTTTTGGATATATTAGATTTTTTTTAAAAAAAATGATTTTAATTCTCAAATTTATCATATCAAAATTATTTTAGGATGATTTTTTTATAATTTTATGAAAATATTTATTTTTCATTGAACAGTGAAAAATACTGATTTTTATTGAAAATGTATTTTCTTTTAAATTATTTAAAACATAAAATTATAATTTGAATAAGTTTTAAAATTTAATAAGTTACTTTTTATAATACAATTATGTTTTTTAATTATATTTTATACTTTAATTTAGTATAAAATGATTTTATATTTTGAACGGTCATTTTTCAAAAAATCACTTTTCTTCACGTTATTTCGGTTTGATTTTAAATTAAATTCTAAAACTTATTTTTGTTTTTAAATTTTAAAAATGGATTAAATATTTGAAATAATTGGGTCCAAATTTGGTATATAGTTAAATTTTATTTTTGGTTAATATGAATAGTAAAATTAGTAATTTTTGTTATAATAGTAAAAGGAAAATCGTGCAATTAATGTTACAAAAATTATAAGTATTATAAAATCACATAAAAAATTTATTTAAGTTTATTAAATGATTTAATTTCATCCATACTCATCCAAGATTTGGTTATATGGAATTTTGTTTCCATTCCAGTTTGATTATAACCATTAGAATATTTTATTTTAATAAAAGTAAAAAATGTCACACTCTAGTTTTTAATAACTATAATATTCTTAGAAAATGGTTAAATAGAGATATGTTAAGCTATAATTATTAATTTTAAATATAAAATAATTATCTTAATATTGGATTTTTTTAAATTTTAGTGAATAAATAATTACATTAAATATTTACACAACGTTGACGTAATAATTATTAAACTAATGAAAAAAATAAAAAAATAAAAAAATAAAAAATAATATAATTTTAGATAATTAATGTGATCATATAATTTTATATATGAACATGAAATTTTAGGTTTGTTTTAAATTTTTGGGATAAAATTTTACTTATTGTCTTGATGTTATTAAAATCAATGTAATTACCTGTTCTAAAAAATGACATTAATGATAAATTATAATAACTAATATTTTATTAAATGATATAAAATTTATAAAATATTATATTCCACCTAGTGGTTACAATATTTTTTATAATGTCAACGATGGTCCATTTATGGTCCTTTTTTTCCATTTATAGTAACTATATTAACCCTCGAAGAGTAAAAATCCTTATTTACATGGTAAGAGTGAAAGGGGTTAGCAAGGGGTTAATACCAAAAGATAAGGGTAAAAATGAGAACTAGACTTGTCAAAACACTATTTTATGATATTATTTCTGAAAATAATCATAATATATTCAAAATAAACTTGTTTTTTCTATTTTTAATTAAAATTAAAATTATATTAATTTAATATTTTGAATAATTCCAAGAGTGCCCTTATCCTCTCTTACAAAATATCCCCACTTATTCTCATTTATTAACACATAAAACCACATTTATTTAATCCAATGCCTTTCCAAATACCTTCTAATAATTCCTCCTCTAATTATAGATTTTTTTTAGGCATAACACCAACCTTAGTGGTCTTAAGTTGTTAAGAAAAAGAGGTTATTTGAAGAAGAGGTACTGTTTTTAGTCGAGCATTTCTATTTTATTTATTCTTACACCTCCATAAAATATTATTAAACTATGATAAAATAATAAAAAATTATACTAAATATACTTATATTTTATTACATTAATATCATAACCTATATCCATCTCCTCTTTCATCGAATATGGAACAAAACCATTGTTGGTGTGTACGACGAACTACCACCTCACGAACTAATGTAATTTTTTTTACCATCAGCATATCCTATGGATGAATTATAATTATTTAATTGATGTTTATAAATTATATTAATTAAATATTATCATTATTAAAATATAAAATACCATTTACCTTCTTACATTTCCATTCATTGAAAATGATGACGTTATTCATGTGTACATGTGGACTACCACCTCCACGACATGATGTAATTCATTTTTCATCAATGAATGACATGGATGATATATATAAGTATATTAAAAGGAGTAATATAATACTATTATATTTATTTAAATATAAAATAATTCTTAACTCTTTCTATAATGATCTTTTAAAAAATGGAAATGTTACTCATGCCTACCTACAACCTACTGTCTCCAAGATTGTAACATAGTTAATTTTTTATAACTATATTTAGTAGTTAGATTTAAATTTATAATTGATATAAAAAAATGAAAATTATTTCATTATTATTATTTTAAATATGATTCAATAATGACCTATTTTACCATAGTCAACCTACCAAATTCATTTTCGACATATGAAGCAAATACCGTCAGAACGCTTGATGTGAATTTAATTGATTAAGTAATTGTATATAACATGGTATTAAATGAAATAAAGGAATAATTATCATAAAGGGATCTTAATATAGTAGAAAATTTACTTAATTTTATTATTCAGGATGATAAAAATCATACGTGATAATTCATACTCAAGGGAAGGAACTTTCTTATAAAAATATACTTTTAAAGTTCCCCTTTCAACTCTTTTTAAAAATGTAAAAATGAATGCATATAATTATATATAGGATATGAACAGAATTTAACACTATCATGAAGCCTCAATTATTTGAAGTTTCAATTATAAGTTTCCATATTTCTTTTCAAATAAAATTGATTCTTCATTATATGCATAGTTTTTAGATTTTATTAAATGATTTTCTTAGACTTTATTTCAATGGTTTTCAAAAGGAATATTTTTATGGAATGTTTGAGTTTATTTACAAAAAGATAAAAAGGAATTTTATATTTTAATGTATTTGGAGACAATGAATTTTCCTTATGCTGTAATTATTATTTTATGTTTTTTTTCCACTAAAATATTTTATGTTTTCTTCAAAGAAAATACCACTTTACCTTTTTTTTGAATTTTGGTATTGAAAAATGGGGTTTTAAGAAGTATTGGTATTTTGATATCCAAAATGTTTGACACATAGATTTAAATGATTTATATAAGGAGATTATTCAAGATATGGTCCTTGGATATTATTTACAAAGGGTTGATCCCCATTATATCTTGTGGGTGAGCCTGATATAGCTTACACGATGGGTGTTCCTAGATAAAACATCAATGAATTGGGAAGTGATTATACTATCTAGAGAATTATACTGAAAGTCAGACTTATGATCATTCCAATTGTAAAGGGTTTGTAAGGGTTTTATGATGATTATATATCAAGGCACCTAAATGACTTTTCTAGGCTTGATAATGAGTTTTCATGGAAATAGTTTAATTTCAAAAGGTAATATAATGATCTTTTTAAAGTAAAAATGATTCTATTTAAAAATAAAAAGGTTTGTATTTTAAGAAAAAAATTTCATAGGTTTTCAGGTTTTTTACTAGACTAACATATTTCTTTTCCTTATATCCCTCAATTAGTTTGTTATTCTCATACCACATTTTTAAAATGTTTTTCATATGGTTTTAAGGATGGGTAAATAAAATGAAGAAGTCAAGTTGAAGTTTTGATGATTATTCATGAAAATAAATCACATTTTATTTTAAAGCTTTTATATTGTGGGAAAAATGTATACTAATCAGAAGTTTCCACTTTGTGAAATATGGTTTTTTATGTAAGAGTTATGATATAATTATCTAAAACTCTAAACCTAAAAGATATTTGGGAATATAAGAAAGTTAATTGTATTCTAAATTCATTAGAATATGCAATGTTTAAGGGAAACTTCTTACAATTGGTATCAGAGTAGGGTTTAGATAACTTTAGAGGTTAGGATATTATTTTAGAATAATTTACATGTCTTTATAACCACAATTGTTAGTATTTTAGGGAGAATCATAGTAATTTTGGATAAATCTAAAGAGTTTGAGATAACATGAATAAGGATATATTATTATTTTTAATTCTTATAGGATGGTTTATTTTTATTTTATTTATATTATCACTATAAACTTTTCAGTTTTAGTAAATGGATAAATCTAGAAAAAACCAAATTAAAAAATGGATATGAAGGAAAATATAGTGGATGTCTCAATGAGAAACCAAATAGAATAGGATCTATAGTGAGAACTATTGTGGTTATTCTTAACCAGCTATCATGAATAATTCTTAACAAATTGAACCCAGGTGAGTTTCTTAATGCATCAAATACAAGGTAAATGAATATTTGTAGAAGTTGAGGTGATAATGGTCATAAAGGTAAATATATTCAATAACCAATGTTTCAAAAATATGGAAATAACTACCAAGGAAAATGTATTAAAATAATGGGAAGATGTTTTAAATATGTTAAAGGAGGTCATAAATCAATAATATTCCAAGTTAAAAGGAAGCATTTAGTTAACTCGATTAATGGGAAAGAAGTTATTCCTGAGGTATCAATTGAATGTTATAAATTTGGGGAGAATCTTCATTATGAAAATAAATATCCTAACGAGAATGATCATTAAGGTTATGAGAAATACCATAAAAATAACTATTTAGCAATACCTAATGCCATTAAAATTGAAGATTAGGAAACTTCAAATGACATATTAAAGGTATAAATTATTTCTTAGCATATGATTTAAAATTATTTAATATTGGTACATTATTCATATTTTTGTTTGTAGGAAATAAGTATCAAGGAATAAGATGGAAATTCATAGTTAAGGGATTATAAATAACATTGAATGATTAAGGTGTCAGCATTAAAGAGTTATGATATAGTGGTAGATTTATGGGTGATCATAATTTTAAAATCATTAATACTATCTTGATTATGGGAGTACTTTGTGAGAATTGTATTGGGTTTTGATAGAAGTTTGATGTATATGTAACCCTTAAGTTTATCATGCGAAGAAATTACTTTAGAAAGAATGATATTTTCATTTTATGGACATAATTTTAAATATATGGACAACCTTTATGCTTTATATGATATTTTATGTTGAGGTAATTATGTGTTTTAGGGATGTTTATCATATTTATGGGAATGCTATTAGGATAATATATTATAAAAAGGGAATCCCACATATCAGGATACGACTCATTACATTTAGAAATGTCATGAGTCTTGAACCCACAACTGAAGGATGAGAAGGGTTCATCGACTACCACCAGCCTAAGTGATGTCTTGGTTAGTATGATATTGTTTTTATTTATATAAATTATCTTAAATACATAAGTTAATTTTTGAAAATATATTTTATCATATAGATAACCATGGGATTTGAAATTGATTTTGTGATTTAGTGATTAAAGTTATTTTAGAAGAAGGTCACTATAATTTTGGGGAGCATTATAGGATTAAGGTAAACATAATAACATGAGATTTTATTTTAGAAACAAAGGTTGAATTATATTCTGGAATTATATATGATTTTATTATGGCCTATAAGGATTCAATTTATTTATATAAATGACTATAATATATTTGAGATTATGTGATTTGTACAATTACATTTTTGGTATGAGAAACTAAGAGTAAAGAAGTTATTTTTAAAGATAAATATTAAATTTATCTTAGAAGATTATGATTAAATATTTCTGATTTTTGAGTTTTAAAATTATCCTAGAATAGTTTTGATCAATTTTAAGGATGGTTATTATTTTTAATGATCTATTTTGAACTTTGGGTATTACTGTAAAATTTTGGATATCAAAGTAGTTCTTCTTCATTTAAAGGTTTATTATTTTTGGGAATTATGTTATCTTGTGCTAACTATTTTGGTTTTATTTAATGCCTGAAAAATGAGGAATATTTTTTTATTCTTTTATGGATTTTTTGATCCTTAGAAGTTGATTCTAGTGAAATAGGCATAACAAATTCATCTTGAATATACATCATTTGGAGAAAAGATTATATTTTGGTGAGAGTTGATTAAATAATGAAATTATACTTGTCAAGTAAGAATATTAATTTATGTTATTAGTCTTGGAAGTAAAATAATTACTCATATTTAGGAAAAGTATTTTTAAAACAAAAAAATTATTTTTTTACTTTTATTACTGAGAAATAAATGGAATTTTAACCCATCACTGATTTAAGGTTTTTTGATAGTCATCTTTATCATGGCCATATTATATATCATTCTATACAAGTCCTTAGAATTTATTCTTTTTTTCCATATCCATGTTTTCAATTCCTACTTAAGTCCTCATACTTGGAAACCTACTATGTGTTATTTTAAATGATCTTCATTCTTCCCTTACTCTATTTTCATGTAGATTTTTTGTTGAACCTTTTTATGATGTGAGTTTTCAAAACAATTATTTTGAGAATACAACCCCTAGTTATTGATCCTGGATTAAAATTGAGTTGATGAAATTTATTAATGTTGGGGGGTAATGTAATATCTTATGTTTATTTAAAAATAATGACTATTTTCAATAACAAACAAGATACACAACACCAAGCTTAAATGAAAAATGAATTATTATTATTTAAATGTGACCATTATAAGCTAATCATTAAATTGATGAGAATGAATAGTATTAACCACATTATGAAATATATACAATGGTACTACCAATTTATATTATATCAATTAATTATTTTTAAATAATCTCTTGATTTTTTGTAAAGTCATTTTATTCTTCAAAAATACATTTTCTTCAAAAATGTTTTTTCTTCCTTTTTATGAGTGAATATTATAATTATATTTTAAAAATTTTGGAAACTTTATTTGAAAAAATTAATTAATTTTTTTAATTCAGTATTTTAAAGTTATCTTAGGATGAATTTTTGAGTATTTTTTGAAAATATTGATTTTTCAATGAATTGTGAAAAATAACAATTTTTTTGGAAAAGCGTATTTTCTTTTAAAGAGTTCACAAAGTAAAATTATATTTTGAATTAGTTTTAATATTTCCTTAGTTTATTTTGATAATACAATTATGGTTTTTTAAATGGAATTTATACTTGAATTTAGTATAAAAGTATTTTATATTTTAAAAGGTCATTTGTTTGAAAAATCATTTTTCGTTGCATTTTTACGGTTTGATTTTAAATAAAATAATGAGATTTATATGTTTTAAATTTTAAAAAATGGATTTCATATTTTTAATCAGTAAATCCCAATTTTTTAAATAGTTCCTTATTATTCGTTTCAATATAAATAGTAACCTTAGTAATTTTTTTCACCGCAACAACGGGTAAATTAGATAATTAATGTTAAAAATAAAATGATAAGGATTATAAAATGACCCTAAACTTGAATTAAATTTGTTGGATGAGTCCATTTACTCTATAATCATAAAATATTAGATTATATGGCATTTTCCCCTTTTTGTTATGATTATAACCTTTATAATATTTTATTTAAATAAAAGTAAAAAAATATTACACTCTTGTTTTTAATAAAAAATATTATTATCATAGGGAAAACCCAATGATATGTTTGGTTATAAATATTAATTTAAAATTTAAAAGATTTATATTCATCTTGAAAATTTATTATTAATTTTTAGTGAAGAAATAATTACTTTAAATATTTTCACAACACCAACGTAGTAATTATTCAATTGATAGTAAAATCAAATAACTGATTTTAAAAATATTTAAAATAATATAATTTTAGATAATTAGTATGATAAAATAATTTTATAGATGAACAAGAGATGTTAATGATGTGTATTGTTTTAAAATTTTACTTGTTTTCTTGATGTTATTAAAATCAAAGTAGTGAATAGTTCCAAAAATTGACATTAGTGATATATTATAGTAATTAATATTTTATTAAATGATATAAAACCCTAGAAGATATTATATTCATTCAAGTTATTATTATATTATGGATAATATCAACTATAATGAATTTATGGAACTTTTTTTTTCCATTTATAGTTACTATATTATCCCTCAAAGAGTGAAAACCCTTACTATCATGGTAAGAGTGAAAGGGGATAATGAGTGGTTAAAACTAAATGATAATGGTAAAAATGTGACCAAAAGATGTCTAAAAATTATTATATTATATTATTTCAACCCATAATAATAATATATTCTAAATAAACTAATTTGGAACCATTTTTTATTTAAAATTAATTATATTAATTTAATATTTTGATAAATTTGAAGTGTGCCCCTCCCCTATCTTATAAAAGGGATCAAATTATTCTCATTTATTCACACTTAAAAACCATTTTATTATGATAATACTTACACAAATACAGTACTAGAATCAATAATATCATTATAGAGTGATTTTTCATGAACAACACCAACTTTAGTGGTCTTAGGTTGTTAATAAAAGGAGGTTGTTTGAAAAAGATATATCATTTTTAACTCAGTGTTTCTGTTTTATTTATTCTGACACCTCATTAAAATATTTTTAAAAAATTATAAAATAATAACATTAATATCCTATATATAATGAAATGTTATTATATTAATATTTTAACCTAGATATATCTCCTCTCCCATCAAATTGGAAATGAAACCATTGTTTATGCATACGACATACCACCGCCCCGTGAACCGATGTAATTCATTTTCCATAAACATATATAAAGGTTGGATAATAATAATGTAATTAATTTTTACATGTTATGTTCATGCCATATATATCATTATTAAAAGATAATATATCATTCACCTTCTTACCTTTCCCTTTAGTTAAAAATGATAATGTTGTTTGTGCATACGTGTGGAATACCACCGCCACATAGAAATACGATCAATTTTTCATCACCACATCACATGGATGATATATATAAGTATATTTAAAGGAGTAATATGATAATATGATCATTATGGAAAGATAAAATAATACCTACCCTCTTTCCATAATGATATTTGAAAAATGGAAACGTTACTCATGAGTACGTACACCATACCGTCTTCTTGATTGTAACATAGTTTAGTTTTCATAACCATATTTAATGGTTGGATTTAAAAGAATAATTGATTTATAAAAATGATAAATATTTCATGATTATTATTCTGTAAATGATTGAATTATTACCACTTTGACCATAGTCAACCTACCAAAGTCATTTCTGACAAATGATCAGAATATCATCAAAATACCAGACATGAATTTAATTGATTAAGTGATTGTATATAACATGATTTTAAATAAAATAATGGAATAATTAAAATTTAAAAGTTTATTAAAAATTATTAAATTAATAAAATCTTTTTATTCAGAAATATAAAAAATATATGTCATGAGTTAGACTTTAGGTAAGGGGATTTATTTTAAAAAACTTATTTTAAAGTTCCTACTTCAACTATATTTACAAAGGTAAAATAGAATATATATTTATATATATATATATTGTTGGTCGGAGTGGACACTCAAGAGGGGGGGTGAATTGAGTTCCAATTAAAATTTCTGTTAAAACATTGTCTAGTTAAAATCCCCCGATTTATAAAATAAGTTAAGCTGTAGTGAATTTATACAGATTGTAAATGTTCACTTAGCTTCTCAAAGATTGATTAGGTCTCAGTTAGTTTAACCACAAGATCAAACTAACTTTTGAAACAAATCTACTGATTTACAATAAGTGTAAACACTTTCTAATCTAACTATCAAAGTAGCTTCAAAATAATTTTGTAATTTAAAGTAATAGCAGCGGAATAAATATAATATATGTCGTATACATTAAACTTAAATAAAAGATGCACAGTAGATATAAAAATAGGTTCAGTCTCAAGCCGAGACTTAGTCCTCTCAAATATATATAAGAATTTGTTCCACACCCTAGATCAGGGTTAACAACAGTTTTACAAAAACTGTCCAGGTCCAAGACCTCTACCACTGTTATTCGTGGGAAACAAAACAACAGAAAACCAGCTGTTCAGGTCACACACGACCTCTACCACTATCCTAGTGGGAAATAAAAGATGTAAGAGTTTGAGTGAGGATTTATAGATCCTCCAGTTAAAGTTCAAGAGACAGTGTGTGTGTAAAAATACAGAAGAGGACACACACTGCTTGAAAAGTAAATAATGAATCACAGAGCAGAGATGTAGAGTTTAGAAATGAATCTAGTGATTGTCAATGTAGCTCTGGACTCATTGGATTGAGCAGGAATGCTTCGGAGTCCTTCTCTGGTTTTCCTGTTGAAAAAACAGAGTGTCGTAGTTCAGCTTGTGTTTTACAGTCTCTTGATTCGTCATGTGTTCTTTAGAAATGTAGGATTGCTTGTATGGAACTTCTTTGGGAATCATGAAATGTGTTCTTCACATTTGTGCTCCGGATTTTTCTTCTGTTCAGTACAGAGCTCGCATGTATTGTAGTATATGTGTCGAGACGTGTCAAGCGCGCGTGTATTCTCTAATGCAGCTCAATCTTCTTTATATTCCACGAGGTCTGGCAGTAGGAATGATTCCATTTTCATAGGTACGACATACGGTTTCCTGTCAAGCCAACAACTAACATTAAATAACATTAATTGCATTAAAAACAACCAATATGACTGTTATCATCATTTAAAATAATATTGACAAAAGCTTAAGAAATGGTGTTAGAGTGATCATGGAAATGATGTCTTCTTCACAGTGTCTGATCACGGTGTCTGGTCACGGTGAGTCCTTCATGGTGTTTGGGTTACGGTGTCTGGTCACGGTGAGTCCTTCATGGTGTCTGGGTTACGTTGAGTGGTCACGGTGTCTGGTCATAGTTAGTCCTTCATGGTGTCTGGGTTATGGTGAGTGGTCACAGTGTCTGGTCATGGTGTCTGGTCACGGTGTCTGGTCATAGTGTCTGGTCACGGTGTTTGGTCACGGTGAGTCCTTCACGGTGTCTCCATACTTAGACAAAAAAATCTGTATTTGGACTAAGACAGTGATATGCAGAATATGAGTTAAGGTTACTCATTAGAGATAATATATGAGAGAATTGTGATTATTCATAAAACTTGTAAAGAGTAATTAACATCCATAAGATTTATTATTATCAAAACATGATATGTACCTATTGTTGAGTTTGAAGAGCATTAACAAGATGTGTACTGAAGATCAAGTTTAATTATCAGTAATGAGATTTGTGATTATTAAAACATGATTAACACATTAGGAGTCCCACAATCTCCCCCTTTTTGATGATCACAAATCATATATAGGCAGAATATAAAAGACATGTAATATTACAGATACTAGCATAGAAAAAACATTATAGAACAGATACTTGTAGTTTTTCTCCCCCATTTATACTATTATAGAAATGATACTTGTAGGTTTTTCTCCACCTTTTGGGATTATCAAAAATTAGAGAAAATGAAATGAAACTCGGCAGTTGTCATTAAACAAAGGATTCATAATACAAAGTACAGGAGAAGTACAAACTGTAAACAAGAAATGACATCCCATCAAAAAGAAAAACAGTCTGGAAACTCTTTAGGGATCCATTTTTGTCTTGCCTTTATCAGCAGCAGGAGCTGGTGCTGAAGTAGAAGAAGGTAGAGAAGTGGTAGACAATGGGGGTAAGGGTAGACCTTCAAAAACAGATGGAGCCAAAGTAGGAGCAGTAGAAGATCTAGGATTAGGTTGGTCAAGAATGACTGGCCGGATCTGAGAAAGGGCTTGGCTAACTGTCATGGTAGTTGATACTAAGGCAGGTAGTCCAGGTCTAAGGGGTGCAGCAGCTAGAGAAACTATAGCAGTACTCTGCACATGAAGATACGACTTCAAAAGATTTATGAAATCAGTAATGATTTCACCACTATACTGCATAGCCTTTTCAAAATCATCCTTATTCTCCAGAAATCTGTCCAACAATCTGGTGAACTCTGAAAGTTTCTGAATTTGAGCTTTAAAAGCTTGAGTCACCGGAGGGATTCTCAGATTTTCCACAAGATATCTAAAGTGATATGTCATGTCACTTTTAGAGAAAATTCGGGAAATATACAAATCTATTTTCTTGGAGATCTCTTGTTGAGCATCATTGGCTGTCTTTGAATGAATCCTAACCAAGTCCAATGCTCTATCACTATTCTTAATTACTTCTGACAAAGAAGATAGATCCAAGCTACTAAAGGCATTCTTTAATTCTTCCTTAATTATAGATCTCAGCAGAAAATCATCCAAAGCAGGTGTGGAGGTCTGACCAGAAGCAGGTGAAGCCTTGACAGCTTCGGTTAGAACTTTGATCCGTTTCAGAACTTTTTGCAGACATCCAGTGTATTCATCTGTAAGATTATTCAGAGTTTCCACAAGCTCTCTCATGCGTTCCAGCATCTTCATGTGCCTTTTTCTAATATTTTCATTAAAAGATAGTAGGTAAGTTGAACTTGAGACACAATATCCCTAGCAAGGAGTGAATCATAAGACTCAGGAGAAACAACAGCAGGTGCAGGGGCAGAAATAGGAGTAGGCTCTGATCTCACAGATAGCTCATTCTGCAGACTTTCTACCATACTTTTTAGATTTGCAACATCAGCAATTAGCAGCTTATTCTCTACTCGGAATTCTTGAATTTCTCGGATCATTCTTGGTTGAATATGCAAGATAATATTTTCCAAGAGAATTGATTCATCTTCTTGACTTAATTTAGTCACTGGGCAAGATTGAGTGGAGATAATTTTCTGAAAACCAGCTAACAAAGTCTTTCCAAAAACTTTAAAATTATCTTTGGTTACAAAAGAATAAAGCTCAGGTAAGGATGCAGGTAAAGGTAGAGGTTCAGATTCTGATTGAGGGTCAGAGTCATCTTCAGACTCATATTCTGATCCAGATTGAGTTTGGGGCTCTGGTTCTGGTTCTGAATGAGCTAAGGACTTCAGTTGAAACAGAGAATAAAGATCCATTCCAGTTGTAGTCACTTGATGTGACTCATTCACATCATAAAAGCTTGGGAACTCATACCGTGAGTGTACAAAGAAAGTGATAGAAGTTTGAGAAGCTTCACCAGATCCAGCTTCCACAATATCAAGATTTCAAGTTTCCTCCCCCTCAACTTGTGCTTCCCTTCCAGATTCTTGAGGTTTAGAAACATGGACAAGATCCACAGGATCATACCTAAACTCTTCAGCAAATTCTTGCCTTGCCAGCTGAAAGGAAATTTACATTCTTTCTTCAGCAGATGGAATAATCTTAGGAACCGATTGTTCCACTGGATAAGCTTCCAGACTTGCTTCTCTCTCAACAGAAAGAGTCTATTCAACAAAAACTTCATCAAAGGTTGCTTTCTGTTTTGAACCAGGAAAAACTAATTTCCTTGCAGCATTGGGATGAGCTTCTTCCTCATGAATAACAACTAAAGGATCCTCAGTCCTTTCCTTTTCAACAACAACTTCCTCACCTTGAGGTATTTCAGCAGGGATAATAGAAGGGATAACACCCCTTTCCTCTTCAACAAGAACTGTTTCCATTGGAGGTATTACAGATTCTTCTCTAGGTGGAACTTCACCTGTTACTTCTTCTTGTTCTTCTTCTTCTGAGTACTCAGCCACTTCATCTGGTTCCAAACCAGGATTAGCTAGGTTCTTAGGCCTTCTTGGATAGTCAACAGGATTAAACTTTTTATACAGTTGATCACTATCCTCAACCCATTTCTTTTTCCATGGATTCCATCTAATCTTCATCCTTCTGATGATAGGCATGGATAGGTAGAAATCAAAGTCCTCTAATTTTTCTTCATTCAATCCAACCATTCCTTTTGAGACTAACATGGCTGAAATTATCCTTGAATAAAACAGGGAGGTGGATTTGGAAGTTACTTTGATCAGCTCACAGATACGGTTGATAACATACTTAAATAGATTGATCTTTTGGCCATTCTTAAACAGGTGAATCAGGAACACATCCTGATACTTCATCACAGCAAAATCTCCTTTTCTTGGACTAACCAAATTCTGAACAAACTTGAACAAAAGTCTTGTCTCCCCATCCAGTTCAGCAGGTATGGCCCTTCGCTTGGATCCATTTCCAGTTAGATTTTCCAATGCAGTTTCTAGGTCAAAGATGTCAGTTGTTGGAGGAGGGTCTCTCTGGTAATCTTCACACACTCCTTCATGTGTAATTCTTAGGCATGAAGCCCACAACATTGAAGAGAAAGAGCACTTCTGACCATCTATCCAGCTGGTCACCAAAAATCTTTCTCCAAACTCAAAAGAGAACTTCACATATTGATATAATTGAGATTCAAGCCTCGGGTAAATTGGTCTATTCTGTCCAGTGAACCATTCAATCCATCCTTGTTCTTTTAAAACTTTCAAAACTAATGATCTTCTAGACAGCAACCATTCAATGCAAACCTATTTTTTAGGTACAACGGTACAACTTACCAGGTTTGGGTTTAGAGGTCCTTCGGGAGCTATCCTCAATATCCTCCTTTGTTTCTTAGAGCGGCGCTTCTCAGACGAGGGTGAAGATGGACGCTTCATCCTTGGCATTCACTAAAGGTTCGGCCGAGAGGGAAGAGAAGGTTCAGGAGAGAATTCGGGTAAGGAGTCGAATGAAACCCTTAAGTTTTATCATTTGGGAATGTCAAACGTCATAAAAACAGAAACGCGGGAAATCAAATAGCGGTGAAATAAAAATTACCGCGATACGGGTAAAAATAAAATAAAAATTATCATACATCTCATGATGAGACAGAAAACTAGCCATCACGGTGAGACAGTTTATAGTCGTCATGGTGAAACAGTGAGAAGTTTATATAGTAATGGTGAGATAGTGAGTTGTCAGACCGTGAGCATAAAACAGTAACTTAGAAACAGTAAGTATAAAACCGTAAAGTAAAGTACAGTAAAGTATTAAACATTAAGATTAGTAAGATATTCATTTATGATTAATCATACCAAGATCATGTATGATGTAGTCTAATCTTTCAGAATTTAATGTTTTAGTGAATATATCAGCAATTTGATATTCAGTACCAATGAATTCCAAAGTGATATCACCTTTTTGATAATGATCCCTCAAAAAGTGATGTCTTACATCAATATGTTTTGTCCTAGAATGAGAAACATGATTCTTAGAAATATTAATAGCACTTGTGTTGTCACAATTTATTGAGACATGTCTGAATTGATATCCATAGTATAGTAATGTGTGTTTCATCCACAAAATTTGTACACAACAACTTCCATCAGCTATGTATTATCTTCTGCAGTTGACAATGCAAAAAAATTTTGATTCTTACTACACCATGATACTAGTGACTTGCCTAAAAAATGACATGTTCTAGAGGTTATTTTTCTATCTAGATTACATCCAGGAAAGTCAGCATCAGAATAACTAACTAGTTCAAATGATTGTCATTTGGGATAGAACAGTCCTAAATTGGGAATATGCTTGAGGTATTTGAAAATTCTCTTTACAACATTTAAATGTGACTCTTTAGGGTTTTCTTGAAAACGAGCACACATACACACACTAAACATAATATCAGGACGAATAGCAGTCAGGTAGAGTAGACTTCCAATCATTCCTCTATAAGTGGTTTGATCAACAGATTTACCATTTTCATCAAGATCCATCTTACAGGTGGTATTCATGGGAGTGTCACTACTTTTTGTGCTATCCAATCCAAAACGTTTTAAAAGATCTCTAGTATATTTACTTTGAGTTAAAATAATTCCATCATTATTTTGAAAAATTTGAAAACCAGGAAAGAATTTAAGTTCACCCATTAAACTCATTTCAAATTCATTTTTCATCATTTTTGAAAAATCAGTACATAAATAATTTTTAGAAGATCCAAGATAATATCATCAACATAAATTTGTACTACTAAAACATCTTTAGAAATTCGTTTTATAAAAAGAGTAAGATAATCTATTCCTTTTGTAAAACCTTTAGAAATTAGAAAAGTACTTAATCTATCATACCAAGCTCTTGGAGCTTGCTTTAAACTATATAAAGCTTTTGATGGTTTGAAAATATGATTTGGAAAATGAGTGTTTGAAAAACCAGGTGGTTGTTCAACAAAAACATCCTCAGCAATATATCCATTTAAGAATGCACTCTTGACATCCATTTGATATAGTTTGAAATTTAGATGTGCAGCATAAGCAAGTAAAATCATAATAGCTTCTAATCTGGCTACTGGAGCAAAAGTCTCATCATAGTCAATACCTTCTTCTTGACTATATACTTGTGCAACTAGTCTAGCTTTATTTCTAATTATGTTTCCAGATTCATCTACTTTATTTCTAAACACCCATTTTGTACCTATTGTGAAAGTGTCCTTAGGTCTTTCAACAAGATTCCAAACTTTATTTCTTTCAAACTGATTGAGTTCTTCTTGCATAGAAATTACCCAAAATTCATCATTAATAGCATCATCAATGTTTTTAGGTTCAAGCTGTGACAAGAAGGCTTGATGTTCAACCTGATTTCTAAGAGAAGCTCTAGTTTGTGTCCCTCTATCAAGTTTTCCTACAACAACATCTAAAGGATGATTCTTCAGAATTCTAGTTGATCTAGTAAAGGTAGGGCTAGAAATTTCAGGTTCATCTATAGGTTGGGAATCAACAGAAGCAGGTTCTGGAAAATTTCCAGAACTGGACGTTTCAACTATAGGTCCACTTTCTTTATCATTAAGGTTCAAAAAAGAGAGATCATCTTCAAGATGTCCTCTTATTGAAAACTCTATAGGCTTTACTAGAGATATAATAACCTAGGAAAATTACTTCATCACTCTTGGATCCAAACTTGTCAAGATTATATTTGGTATTAAGAATAAAGACTTTGCAGCCAAAGACTTTGAAGTAGTTAACCTTAGGTTTCCTATGGTTCCACAACTCATAAGGGGTCCTCTTAAGAACAGGTCTGATTAAGACTCTATTGATAATATAACAAGCTGTATTTATAGCTTCATCCCAAAAATAAACAGGTAGGTCATACTCATTAAGCATAGTTCTAGCAATTTCTTTCAGGGTTCTATTCCTTCTTTCTACTACACCATTCTGATGGGGTGTCCTAGGGGCAGAGAAATTGTGACTATAGCCATTGTGTGAGCAGTAAGATTCAAATTCATGATTCTCAAACTCACGGCCATGATCACTTCTCAGAGTTTTAATCTTAAGTCCACTAAGATTTTCTACAGATTTGGAATATTTAACAAAGTAAGAACAAGATTCACTTTTGTGAGCTAGAAAATATACCCAAGTATATCTAGAAAATTCATCTACCAAGACATTGACATAGTGCTTCCCATTTAATCTAGAGACTCTAGATGGTACAAAAAAATCCATGTGAACCAACTCAATAGGTTGAGAAGTTGAGACTTCTTTCTTTGGTTTGAAAGAGATTTTGTGTTGCTTTCCCTTTTGACAAGGATTACAAACTTTGTCATTTGGAAACTCTAGTTTGGGTAGGTCTCTAACTAAGTTCTTCCTAGTAAGTATTCTAAGTGAGTGTATATTGAAGTGTCCTAATATTCTGTGCCAAAGTCAAGACTCTTTATGAAAGGCATTTAAACAAGTAATATTCTGCTTAGCTAAAGAATTTAAATCAACATCATAAACATTTTCATTTCTCAGGGCAAAAAATACTAAAACATTTTTAGAATTAAAAAGATTGTAAGAATCATTTTTAAATTTAACATTAAAACCATCATCACATAACTGATAAATACTTAACAGATTATATTTAAGTCCATCAACAAATAAAACTTTAGAAATTAATACTGAGTTAGTGTTACCAATCTGGCCTAAGCCGATGATTTTCCCTTTAGAATTATCACCAAAGGTGAAAAAACCTCCATCAATCCTGACTAAGATTTTAAAGCATGAGAAGTCTCCAGCCATATGTCTTGAACATCCACTGTTCAAGTACTAGGTCTTCCTACAGGAGCTCTTTAACCAGGTTTCCTACAAAACAGATTTAGATAGGAAATGATTTTGGTACCCAGATCTTCTTGGGTCCAGACATGTTATCAATCAAAGCTTTTGGTACCCAAATTTGTTTTATGGGTCTCATGAAAGTTGTAGAATCAACAGACTTTGAAAGATAAACCTTATTAGATCCATAACTATGAATATTACTAGTTGAAGCATATAAATGTCCATAACAAGAATTAGCAGCATTCTGTCCAGTTTTAGGAATAAATCTATTCTTAGTAAACTGTCTCTGTCCAGGTTTGTAGCCTATTCCAGTAGTGTATTTTGGTGAAACTTGATTTCATATCATTTGAGTTAGTGTATCCTTTCCATTTGTGAATTTCTCTAAATCCTTTTTGAGTTGATCATTAGATAATTTCAGTTCAGTGTTTTCTTTAAGAAACTGAGCATTCTTTTCCATTTAAATATCAAGATCAGATTTATGTTTAACCGTTAAAGCATACTGTTTCTTTAAACCTTTGTATTTGTCTTTCAGCTCATTACAGGTTTCTTCTAACATATCACAATATTCAAATAGTTCAGATTTTGACATGTTATCAAAGTCAGTATCATCTCCAGAATAATAAGAATTTAAAGTAGGAGTTTCAGCTGTTACCTCAGAAGTGTTTGTCATAAAACACATGTTTGCCTTATTTCTGTGTTTAGTTTCAGAAACTTTAGATTCAGTGGAGCTATCCTTAGAAGCGCTCAAAGTAGCCTTGACAGCCTTTTTGTACTTACTATCCTTGTAATCAAATTTCTTCTTGAATTTGAGCTTTGGGCAGTATACTTTAATATGTCCTTTTCTTTTGCACTCATAATAGACTACTTCATTACTTTTATCTGGCTTTTTTCCAATCCTTCTTCCAATGTTCCTTATTGTTATACTTTCCTTTGTAATTTGATTTGCTGAAGAATTTCTTTTTCCTATAAAACTTCTTAAACCTTCTGGAAATGTGAGCCATTTTAGCATCACTATCAGAAGCACTTTCACTGTCTTCATAGCTAGAACTCTCGTTTATAGCGTGAAGTTTCTCCTTATCCTTGTTCTTTGAAGTTGAATATTTGAAAGCAACAGACTTTCTTCTAGGTTCATATTCTTCTTCTTTGTTCACCTTGAGTTCTTCCTTATACATATAATCTTACCAATGAGTTCTTTAATAGGTAGAGAAGCAATGTCGCATGACTCTCTGATTGAAACGGATGTGCCTCTCCATCGGTCTGGTAAACATCTCAAGATTCTCATAATTTGTTCCTTTGCTGGAACAACTTTTCCAAGTGAATTCATTGTATTGACTATCTCATTAAACCTAAGATACATGTCAGAAATAGGTTCATCAGTTTTCATTTTAAAATTATCATATTTAATAGTATAAGTATTTAATCTCATTTCCTTAACATTGGTTGTTCCTTCATGAGAAACTCCCAAGGTATCCCCAATTTCAAAAGAAGTTTTACACGCAAAAATTCTGTTAAACTGTTCATCTCCTAAAGCACAGTAAAAAGCATTCATGGATTTACAATTATTATTGTAAGTAGTCTTTGTAGGTTTATCCCAAGTGGATCTAGCAGTAGTGGGAAGTTTATATACTAATTATATGGCAGTCCATATATCAAAACCTATGCTTTCTAAATGAATTTTCATTTTAAGTTTCCACTGAGAATATTTGGTACCATTGAAGAAAGGTGGCCTGTATGTAGAAGAACCCTCTAGTTTATTATCCATAACTAGATTTTAGAAAGACAATTTAAAGAGATAAAAATTTAGAACTAACAGAAATTTAATATCTTTAAATATGAAACTAAAATCACAGTTGAAAAACAGAGTATTTCAAAAATCTTTGAACACAAAAACTAAACCTCTGATACCAAATGTTGGTCAGAGTGGACACTCAAGAGGGGGGGGGGTGAATTGAGTTACGATTAAAATTTCTGTTAAAACATTGTCTAGTTAAAATCCCCCGATTTATAAAATAAGTTATACTGTATTGAATTTATACAGATTGTAAATGTTCACTTAGATTCTCAAAGATTGATTAGGTCTCAATTAGTTTAACCACAAGATCAAACTAACTTTTGAAACTAATCTATTGATTTACAATAAGTGTAAACACTTGCTAATCTAACTATCAAAGTAGCTTAAAAATAATTTTTTATTTTAAAGTAATAGCAGCGGAATAAATATAATATATGTCATATACATTAAAATTAAATAAAATATTCACAGCAGATATAACAAGAGGTTCAGTCTCAAGCCGAGACTTAGTCCTCTCAAATATATATAAGAATTTGATCCACACCCACGATCGGGGTTAAGAACAGTTTTACAAAAACTGTACAGGTCTAAGACCTCTACCACTATTATTCATGGGAAACAAAACAACAGTAAACCAGCTGTTCAGGTCACACACGACCTATACCACTATCCTAGTGGGAAATAAAAGATGTAAGAGTTTGAGTGAGGATTTATAGATCCTCCAGTTGAAGTTCAGGAGACACTGTGTGTGTACAAATACAGAAGATGATACACACTGCTCGAAAAGTAAATAATGAATCACAGAGCAGAGATATAGATTTTGGAAATGGATCTAGTGATTGTCAATGTAGTTATGGACTCATTGGATTGAGCAGAAATTCTTCAGAGTCCTTCTCTGGTTTTTCTGTTGAAAAACAGAGTGTCGTAGTTCAGCTTGTGTTCTATAGTCTCTTGATTCATCGTGTGTTCTTCAGAAATGTAGGATTGCATGTATGGAAATTCTTTGAGAATCGTGCAATGTGTTCTTCACAGTTGTGCTCCGGATTTTTCTTCTGTTCAGTACAGAGCTCGCATGTATTGTAGTATATTTGTCGAGACGTGTCAAGCGTGCATGTATTCTTTATTGCAGCTCAATCTTATTTATATTCCACGAGCTCTGGCAGTAGGAATGATTCCCTTTTCATAGGTACGAGATACAGTTTCCTGTCAAGCCAACAACTAACATTAAATAACATTAATTGCATTAAAAACAACAAATATGACCATTAGAATCATTTAAAATAATATTGACAAAAGCTTAAGAAACGGTGTCACAGTGATCATGGAAACGATGTCTTCTTCACGGTGTCTGGTCACGATGAGTCCTTCACAGTGTCTGGGTTATGGTGTCTGGTCACGGTGAGTCCTTCACGGTGTCTGGGTTACAGTGAGTGGTTACGGTGTCTGGTCATGGTGAGTCCTTCACAGTGTCTGGGTTATGGTGAGTGGTCATGGTGTCTGGTCACGATGTCTGGTCACAGTGTCTGGTCATGGTGAGTCCTTCACGGTGTCTCCATACTTAGACAAAAAAATCTGTATTTGGACTAAGACAGTGATATGCATAATATGAGTTAAGGTTACTCGTTAGAGATAATATATGAGATAATTGTGATTATGCATAAAATTTGTAAAGAGTAATTAACATCATAAGATTTATTATTATCAAAACATGATATGCACCTATTGTTGAGTTTGAAGAGAATTAGAAAGATTTGCACTGAAGATCAAGATTAATTAACAGTAATGAGATTTTTGATTATTAAAACATGATTAACACATGAGGAGTCCAACATATATGGAATTAAAATAACTTCCCACAATCATTATGCCTCAATAATTTGAAGTTTCCTTTATAAGATTCCACAATTCATTTCAAATAAAATATTTTCTTCATTATGTGCATAGTTTTTATATTTTAATAAATGATTTTATTTGACTTTATTTAAATTTTTTTAAGATGGAATATTCATATGAAATGTTTGAATTATTTACAAAAAGAAAAAAATGAATGTTCCATTTTAACATATTTGGTGATAATGAATTTTCCCTCCACCGCAACTGTTATTTCATGTTTATATTCCTTTACAAGCATTCATGTTGTCTTCTAAGAAAACCACCTTTTCCCTTTTATAGGTATTTTGGTATTGAAAATGGATTTTTAAAAATAACGAGTATTTTTATATCTAATTTTTTTCACAAGGGTTTTAAAGAGTTTTCCAAGGGTTTTATTCATGATGTCATGACCCATCCCCTGGGGCCCATGTCGTGACTACCCCAAGCCCACCTTCCATAGGCCAGGGGATGGATACTAGTTCCAAAGGCATAAATCCATAAAACTGGGAAGGAATTGCCTTAATAATTAGTAAACACACAAAAAAAGTGTACAAACTAGAAGAAAACACTAAGTAAAAACTGTATACAAAAGGAGGGTTGTAAAGTAAAGGGGATGGAAATACAAGACCAACTGTAATGTACAAGAAAACTGAAAAACAAGTATAACTGAAGAAAATTAAACACCTACAGGATCATCCACCGGGAAGTACCACATGAAGGGTAGGTACAGAAGGCCTCCAAAAAACTCCACGTTCGTCTGTCTCCTCCGTGTACCATCACACCGTGTGGTCCAACTTCAGGTACCATCCAGTCTTGTCCAATCATCCTCGATCAACGCTGCCTATCGTCTACAACCAACACAACGAGGTGCGGGCATAGCCCGTGCAGGGGTGAGTATAATGATACTCAGTAGGGACCCTGAGACCCTCAAGGTTTCACAAAATCCAATAAGGATAAACCACAAAGTATGAAATTAACAAATAGCCAATACTTAGGTATATGCCCATACATATAGCCAAGTTTTCATGTAACCCATATCAATCATGAGGAAAACACAGAAGTCACTGACTCATCTCACATAGGTATACAACATATGTAGAGAGATAGTGATGATCAGATATAGCCACTGAATTATCAAAGCTATCGGACCAACACATGATCCAGGACCAGCTATTCTGTTGGACCAACACATGATCTAGGAACAAAATTCATGAACTATCAGACCAACACATGATCTAAGAATAGTCGTTAGAGCTGTCAGACCAACACATGATCTATGTCTAGCTATTCTATCAGACCGACACATGATCCCGGAACAGTCGTCAGAGTTGTTGGACCAACACATGAACCAGGTCCAACTATTCTGTCAGACAAACACATGATCCAGGAATAGAAGTTAGAACTGTCAGACCAACACATGATCCAGGAACAGTCATCAGAGCTGTCAGACCAACACATGATCCAGGTCCAGCTATTCTGTCAGACCAACACATGATCCAGGAACAAAATTTAGAGCTTTCAGACCAACACATGATCCCAGAACATTCATCAGAACTATCAAACCAACACATGATCTAGGAACAGTTAACAGTGCACAGCCACCCACAGGGTTTCCACAAAGCATGCTCGATTCCGGGAGGGTTCGCTCCTCAAACCAAGTGTTGACAAGTTAACTACCACCAAGTCCCACATTTATGTATTCAAAATATCTATCTTGACATAAGAAACTCAACACGACAGACGGCGCGTCAATCAGACGCCCGATCTGAGAGTTATTGGCATTTTTGTTCTGAGGGCCCGATTGGATTTAGGTTCAATCCAACCCGACCATACCCCAAATGCATCCAAACCTCAAGTTGGGTATGAAAAAAGAATCGTCTTACTTCAAGATTTCTGTCACCGTAGACGGTTTTTCAAACGAAAGTTCGGTGCAACAGATATGGCCAAAGAAAGTACTGGTGTCGGTAGTGGGCCCGAGTCTGGTCCCACCCGGTCGGACCGACTCGGCCCAAACCAGTCTGGGACGACCTGGTCTAGGTCGACCCAATCATACCGCTAGGTTTGTCCAGGTCTTCTTGGCCTGGCCTAGCAGACCGCGGGGCCGATTCGGCCCAGTGGTCGCCACGTAGGTAGCTCGGCCCGAAGGCTGTGGGCCAATTCGGCCAGTGCCGTGAGGGGTGTGGCTCGGGCGACTCGGCTCGGAAGGCTGAGCCGGTTCGGCCAGCGGCACCACGAAGGACACTGCGGGCCGGCTCGAGTGGCCCACGCAGCTCGACCGGAAGCCACGGCGTAGGCAGGCTGCGCGGGGCGCAGGTAGTGTGTGGGCAGGCCGGTGGGGCGCTAGGTAGCATGCGGGTAGGCCGTAGGGCATCGGCAGGGCGCAGGCAGGCCGACAGGGCACACGGGCAGCGCGCGGGCAGGCTGTGGGGCATCCAGGCAGCACGCGGGAGGCCTACGGGGTGCAGGGTAGCGTGCGGATAGGCCGCATGGTACTGGCAGGGTGCGGGCCGAGCGCGAGGAGACTAGTGGGGCGCGGGCAACATGCGGGTAGGTCGACGGCTGGGGGCTGCCGGGCAGCGCGTGGGCCGGTGTCCGGTGGCGGAAAGACAGGTCGGTTTGGTGCATCTCGGGCCAGCGTGGGCCGACGGTGTTCGGCTGGGAACACCGGTCTGCCGCAGGGGCAACGTGGTTCGCGGAGGCCGTGGGTACCACGACCTTTATCGTTGCCGCCTTCTTAGCTTCGTTTCCACTTTGAAGATCACCACAAGGAAGAAAACCGACAGAGGGTGTCGGGCCATGTTATGTTGGACCGTACCCTCTGCGTTTAGGGAGGTATCATTTGGCTAATCAAGAAAAGTAGATGATCAATAACACATCCTCAATAATCTCTTTTTATCCGATGAGGAAGATAAGAAAAGGGTATAATAATATCAAGCAATAAACCCCCTACCTTGCTCTTAGTTGGTTGATGTTGGCGCAAAAAGGCGGACGTCGTTCATTGACAGAGTCGTGGAAGAAGACATAGAGGATCGTCATTCTTCATGCCCACCAAGCACTTCCAAACCCGAGTTGCGTCGTCTCGTTGACGACACTCCACATTGGTTGGTGTCCGAGGAAGAAGTCGAAGAAGGTCGGTGTTCTTTATTCTTCGTTGGAGAAAGCGTAATCATCCTAGTGTTGGGCGTCGCGTCACTTTGCCAGCATTTTGTTTCTTGGTGAAGCCGTCCCAAAATCTCCCCCCAAGCTTCCTTTAAATAGGAGAGGGATGGATGTAGGTAACGATTGTTGGAATTTATGACTGTTCATTTATTAGGAACCTTCCTAAATTCCAACAACACAGTTACTTAAAATTAAAAGGAGCAATCCAATTAAGTTATGCTGGCACAATTTAAGAGGTGTGTTGGCTTTAATTAATGGTTGGATTTCAAGAGGCTCCACCCCTCATTAATGAGGGGAGTTGAGAGGTTTTCCTCTCCTCCCATTAATAGGGGAGTTAGGACCCGTGTGGTCCCCACCTCATTTATCCTCACATGGGAGGTTGAGTTCAGGTGGTCCCCACCCGCATAACCTATCATGGGAGGTTAAGGTGCGGTGGACCCAACTCCAACTCCTTTGAGAAGATTTTAACCACCCAACCTCCACATGACGGCTAAAAATAAAATAAAGTGTTAGATCACTTTATTTTATTAATTTTTTTATAAAAACCCAAAATAAAACTTTTACTCTCGACCAACTGTCATTAAGGTGAAAGTATCCTTAAGAGAATACCAATGCTGTGAGTTCAATGATGCCCTCATATTTCAATTCCGAGCATCGGTTTAAAAGTTACAAAAATAAGCTCATGCGTTTACTAAACGTACCTGAAAAACATTTTTGAAAAATTATTATCAGTCACCCTCGACTCGTGCTGGTCAAGGTTAGGCTCTGCCTAGGTGAAACACGCCCTAACGAACCCAACGGTACTCTCGGATTTTAAATCTGAGTTACCATTTAGAAGTTATGAATTTTACAATAAAATAATTGTCACTTAATTATTTTATTTACGCCTGAAAACTAACATTTTCTGGTGGCCCGCACCGGCCAAAGTTAGTATCTTCTTAAAGAAAGTATACACTCAAGAGTTTAGCAGTGGTCTCATATTTTTAATACGAGTTACCGTTTGTGAGTTATAAGCATTTTAAAAATAAAATAATTTATTTAATTATTTTATTTACGATTATGCCATTTTTGGGTTTCCTCATAGGAGGCCCATGAAGACTAATCTTATGTTGCACCAAGGGTAAACCCGCCATATTGAGCGCAATGATGTCCTCAGATTTCTGATCTGATTTAACATTTAAGAGTTATTCCACTTTTCAGGAAAACTTCTTATGCACATTAACTTAAGATTAACAAAAAATTTGATGGATCATTCAGGGCATTCCGGGCCTCAGAATTGCGCGCCTTCAGATTTCAAAGACCCGTAAAACTTTTATTTAATTAAAAAAAATTGCATGGAAATTTTGGGTCTTTACATTATCTCTACCTCAGGGCTCTACATCCCCATAAGCCACAACTCACAACTAAGGGAACAAGTGTGGGTAATGAGCACACATATGAGCCTCCCGCTCCCCATATGCTCTCCTGGAGGTTCCTGTGTTGCCAGTGAATGCGCACCAGAGGTATCAACCATCAACTAAGGACCTGATTCTGCTGATCCTCAATCTCTACTGGAACCTCCGTAAAAGTTTCCCCATCATCAACGTCCAACTCTCCATAGTCAATGATGTGGGAAAAGTCATGCATGTATCTCCTCAGCTAGGATATGTGGAAGACGTCGTGCACCCGGTGCAACTGAGGTATAAGAGCTAAGGGGTATTCCACCTCGACAACTCCATTGAGGACCTAAAAAGGTCCGATGAATCTTGGAGGTAACTTGCGTCCTCGGCCAAATCTCCGTAGACCTCGTCAAGGTGAGACCCATAAACAGACATGGTCGCCATCATCGAACTCGAGAGGTCTCCATCTTCTATCAACATATGACTTCTATCGGCTCTATACAGTCTTCATCCGCTCCTGGATAACCTGCACCTTCTCCGTGGTAGCTTATACCATCTCTAGTTAGTATGAAGAGGGCCGACTTGGTGAGTCGGTTGACGATCAACCAAATAGAGTCATGTATGCTAGACATATGTGGAAGACCCATCATGAAGTCTATAGATATCTCATCCCCCTTACACTTTGGGACCTCTAAAGGCTGAACCAAGCCTGCTGGTACCTAATGCTCTGCTTTCACTTGCTAACAAGTGAGGTATCAAGAGACAAACTCCACTGCTGCCTTCTTCATACCTGACCACAAGTGCTGTTGTCGAAGGTCCTGGTACATCTTTGCCACTCCTAGATGTACTGCTAGAGGGGATGAGTGAAACTCCCTCAAAACTTCCTCCTTAAGTGACACAGGCACCATAGTACGTCCTCTGATGAGGATGAAGTACTCCCCACCTTCAGAAAATCCATCAGGTGCCTGTCCTGTGGATATCTGACCACGTCGCGTCTCACAATCAGCGTCCCCACGCTGTACCTCCCTGACTCATTGAAGAAGTGGGGGAGTGACTGTAAGAGACTGAAGGTAGGCTGCTCCATCTCTATCCACAAAGGATATCTATAAAGCAACGAGCTGCTCCGTCGCCTCGCCTAGCAGCTGTATACCAGATATCCAACTGAGTGCATCTGCTACAACGTTCCCCTTCCCAGGAGTATAGACTATCTCGAAGTCATAGTCCTGGAGGAACTCAATCCAATGTCTCTATCTCAGGTTCAGGTCCTTCTGAGAGAAGATACACCCGAGACTCTTGTGACCAGAGTATACAGTAAAATGTTCTCCCATAAGATAGTGTCGCCACATCTTCAAGGCGAATACCACTACTGCTAACTCCAGGTCATGGGTAGCATAGTTCTGCTCGTGCTATCTTAGCTGTCGAGAACCATATGCGATCACTGCTCGCTCCTGCATCGGGACACATCCGAGTCCGGTTCTTGATGCGTCACAATAAACTACGTACCATACGCCCTCCTCTGAAAGCATCAAGATTGGGGCACTAGTCAGCCTCTACGTCAGCTCTTGAAAGCTCTGCTAGTATCTCTCCGACCACATGAAGGGTTGCCCCTTCTTCACCAAAGCTGATAGTGGTGCTGCAACTCTGGAGAAGCCTGACATAGAGGTAAGTCTGGCCGACTCATGAGTGATCGACTGCACCCTCTTATGCATGAGTCCATCCTGTACTACATGGGTTTTCCTTTTCATCCACCAAGGAAAACCCTATCCCAACATTGTAGATAAACCACAACCTTTTTTCCTAATACAATCAATCTGAGTGTAAACTGCAGATGTCAAGTCCAAACCAAAACTAACATTGTAAGGCCACGACGCTGCCACCAAGAGGTTCCAACCGAAACTCTCGCCTTAAGGGTAAGATAACACCATCAACAAAAGTGTGATTATCGAGTCTCCACCCAAAGGTATCTCCATACGTGAGGGTCAAGTCAAAAGTTTAACCAGAAACTCTAGGTCTTAGACAAGATTCATGGAAGGAAGGAATGATTGGTACCTATGTCTATTGTTACGGCAGCTAGTAGTAGACACAGGCTGCACCTCGAATCATTCCTAGAGCCTTTGGGTCTCACTCCTTGACCGCATGCAGCTACTCTCTTCCTCTGTCCTCTAGCTCCCTGAGCCTGGTGGGTTCCACATAAGGGGGTGGTTGTAACATGTAGAAATGCACACCACTTCATGATGCTATCCTAGATCTCCTTCCACGTCTTCTGACCTACAGATTCATCTGTCCTTAACACTTCCTCTTCCCAAAACATTTTTACATGCTCAAGTCTCTGATACTAGTGCCGATTTTATACCATTCCACTACTAACATTCACTGGCTGTATCCGCCCAGCCAAAGTACATTCAACCACAAAGGTTCTCTCTAGCATCCTAACATAAGTAGGAATGTATAGAGGAATTGTGCTGGATCAGATGTACTTTAAACACACATATCTCAGAAGTTCGAACCCTGAAGCACTGATCGTACCATATTCATCGAGTACTAGGAAAGATCGGTATGCCTTGATGAATACTCAGCTACTGACACGTCGTCCTGCCAAAGATGTAAAAGTTCTAGGGAACTCTAAACCATCTCCTCATGCCAGTCCTTAGCCACCTATGAGTCGGGATCGACTTGGAACCTGAGGGGTATATGATTCAGAAACACGTGTAAGGCACTAAGCCTACAAGTGTCCTCTACCGGTACCGTCGGTTGCAACTGCTGACCAATAGGTAATGATATAACTGACACACTACCCGGAGGTACTATCTTGGGTAATGGTCCATCTACCGAGGCCTCATCACTATGTAGACCATCCTCATGGTCACTAACTGAAAATGTCTAGTAGTTAATATCATCATCTTCTCTACTAGTGTGTCAACTAGGCGGAAAACTCTAGCAATCACCTCCAGCCAGCCCTCTGCTGCGTGGGAATCTGTATCGCCTCAAAACCTCAGAGGCCTTTGCTGCTGGAACTTGTACGATCACACTCTATAAGCGTGCATCATATGCCAATGAAGCTGGTGGCATCTACTGCCCTACGGGTTGTGGTGATGCTTGTACACCACCCGATGGTGCCAACATAGAAAGAGGGCCCGTGCACCGGAGCCTCGTCACTCGGTGGGCCATCATCATGTAATCTCTCGGGAACCCTAGATGGAAGTATACACAGAAAAATACTGATAAGGAATAGGTACGCCAAGATTAATAAGTCATACATGGTGAGATGACTCAAAGAGTTCACAAAGAAGACTCTTGAAAACACACTCGCAATCAGTGTTTTCGTGCACTGAGTTGGAAATCAGAAGTCAGGGTCCTGGTGTATGGATACATCAGCCGCCACACCAACACCGGACTTCAAGGACTAAAAACCACACTTAGTCCTCTTAACACTATTGATTCATAGAAAATAAAGATCAGATTCCTAAGTTTTATGATAGAACCGACTCCTCTGATACCAATTTTGTCACGACCTGTCCCCTAGGGCCCATGCCGTGACTACCCCAAATCCACCTTCTATAGACCAGGGGCTGGAGACTAGCGCCAAAGGCGTGAATCCCTAAAACTAGGAATGAATTGCCTTAGTAATCATTAAACACACACAAACAGAGTAAAAACTGGAAGCAAACACTAATTAAAAACTGTATACAAAAGGAGTGCTGTAAAGTGAAGGGACCAGAAATACAAGCCCAACTATAAAGTACAAGGAAACTGAAAAACAAGTACAACTAAAGAAAAGTAAACAGATGTAGGATCATCCACCAGGAAGTTCCACTTGAAGGGTAGGTATAGAAGGCCTCCACATCACTCCACGTCCGTCCGTCTCCTCCGTGTATGGTCACATCATGTGGTCCACCTCTGGGTACCATCCAGTTTTGTCCACTCAGCCTCGGTTAGCTCTGCCCGTCGTCTGCAACCAACACAACGAGGTGCGACATATCTTGTGCAGGGGTGAGTATAATGATACCCAGTAGGGACCCCAAGACCCTCAAGGTCTCACAAAAAACAATAAGGATAAACCAAAAAGTATGAAATTAACGGATAACCAATACTTAGGTATATTCCAATACATATACCTAAGTTATCAAGTAACCCATCTCAATCATGAGGAAAATATAAAAGTCATTCAATCAGCTCACATAGGTATACAACTTATGTAGAGAGATAGAGATGATTAGATATAGCCACTGAATCATCAGAGCTGTCAGACCAACACATGATCCAGGACCAGTTATTCTGTCAGACCAACACATGATCTAGGAACAGAGTTCAGAACTGTCGGACCAACACGTGATCCAAGAACATCGTCAGAGCTATCAGACTAACACATGATCTAGGTCCAGCTATTCTGTCATACCAACACATGACCCAGGAATGGTCGTCATAGCTGTTGGACCAACACATGATCCCGGAATAGTCGTCAGAGCTGTCGGACCAACACATGATCCAGATCCAACTATTCTGTCAGACCAACACATGATCTAGGAATAGAAGTTAGAACTGTTGGACCAACACATGATCCAAGAACAGTCATCAGAACTGTCAGACCAACACATGATCCATGAATAGTCAATAGTGCATAGTAAACCACAGGGTTTCCGCAAAGCACGCTCGATTCCGAGAGGGTCCGATCCTCAATACAAGTTTCAAAACGTCAACTGCCACCAAATAGAAACTTGATGTATCCAAAAGATCCGTCATTCCATAAGAAACTCAAAACAACAGACGGTTCGTCAATCGGACGCACGGTCTGAGAGTTATTGGCATTTCCGTTCCAAGGGCCTGGTTGGATTTAGGTTCAATCCAACCCCACCGTACCCCAACTACGTCCAAAACTCAAGTGGGGTATGCTAAGATAATTGTCTTGCTCCATGATTTCCGTCGCCACAGACGGTTCATCAAACGAACGTCCGGTGCAAAAGATATGACCAAAGAAAGTACAGGTGTCGGTAGTGGGCCCAGGTCCAGTCCGACTCGGTCAGACCAACTCCGCCCAAACTAGTCTGGGCTGACCCGGTCTGGGTCAACCTAGTCAGACCCACTGGGTTTGACCCACCCGTTGGGCGGGTTAGCCTGCTAGGTTCGACCCAGTCTGTGGGGCCCGGCTCAGCGGACTGTAGGGCCGATTCAGCCTGGTGGTCGCCGCGTAGGCGGATCACCATGGAGGCCAGGGGCCGATTCGGCTAGTGCAATGAGGGGCATGACTCGGGCGACTCGGCATTGAAGGTTGAGCTGGTTCGGCCAGCGACGCCACGAAGGATGCCATGGTCCAGCTCAGGTGGTTGGCATGGCTCGGTCAGTACGACCAGAAGTCGGGGCGCGGGCAGGCCGCCCGGGGCGCAGGCAGCATGCGGTCAGGCCGGCGGGGTGCCAGCCAGTGCGCGGTCAGGCCGCAGGGCACCAGCAGGGCGTGGGTGGGACTGCGGGGTGCGCAGGCAGCACACATGCAGGACGCAGGGCATGCGAGCAGCGCGCGAGATGCCGGTGGGGCGCTGGGCAGCACGGGGGCAGGCTACAGGGTGCAGACAGGGTGCGAGCAAGATGGTGGGGGGTATGGGAAACGTGCGGTCAAACCACGGGGCACGCGGGGAGGCCGGCGAAGCACAGGCAACGAGCGGGTAGGCCGGCGGGGCACGGGCAGTGCGCGGGCCTGCGGCCGCCAGCTTCCGTGCAGGCTGGTTTAGTGCGGCTCGGGCCGGCGCGGCCCGCTGATGTTCGGCTGGGAACACCGGTGTTCTGCGGGGGCAACACGGTTCGCGGAGGCTGCCGGTAGTGTGACCTTTGTCATTTCCACCTTCGTCGCCTCGTTGCCGCTTCTAAGATCACCATAAGGAAGAAAACCGACGGAGGGTGTCATGCCAAGTTAGGTTGGCCCGCACCCTCTGCATTTAGGGAGGTATCATATGCCTCATCAAGAAAAGTAGATGATCAATAGCACATCCTCAACAATCCCATTTATCCTATGAGGAAGATAAGAAAAGGGTATAATAATATCAATCAATAAACCCCCTACCTTTCTCGTAGTTGGTAGACATTGGTGCAAAAAGGCAGACGTCATTCACTAACGGAGTCGCGGAAGAAGATTTAGAGGATCGTCGTTCGTCGCGTCCGCCAAGTACTTCCAGCCCCGAGTTGCGTCGGCTCATTGACGATGCTCCACATTAGTAGGTGTCTGAGGAAGAAGTTGAAGAAGGTCGGCGTTCTTCTTTCTTCATTGGAAGTGGCGTAATCCTCCTAGTGTTGGGCATCACATCACTTTTCCAGCATTTCGTCGCTTGGTGAAGCCATCCCAAAACCTCCCCCCAAGCTTCCTTTAAATATGAGAGGGAGGGATGTAGGTAATGATCATTGGAATTTATAACGGTTCATTTATTAGGAACCTTCCTAAATTCCAACAACGCGGTTACTTAAAATTAAAATTAGCAATCCAATTAAGTTATGCTGGCGCAATTTAAGAGGTGCGTTGGCTTTAATTAATGGGAGGATTCAAAGTGGCTCCCCCCTCATTAATGAGGGGAGTTGAGAGGTTTTCCTCTCCTCCAATTAATAGGGGATTTAAGCCCCGTGTGGTCCCCACCTCATTTATCATCACATGGGAGGTTGAGTTCGGGTGGCCCCCACCACCATAACCTCTCATGGGAGGTTAAGGTGTGGTGTCCCCACCTCCAACTCCCTTGAGGAGGTTTTAACCACCCAACCTCCACATGATGGCAAAAAATAAAATAAAGTGTTCGCTCACTTTATTTTATTATTATTTTTTATAAAAACCCAGAATCTAAATTTTACTCTCGACCAACTGCTGTCGAGGTGAAAGTCTCATTAAGAGAATAATGGCGTTGTGAGTTCAACAGAGCCCTAATATTTCAATTCCGAGCACCGGTTCAAAAGTTACAAAACGGCACTCACGCGTTTACTAAACGTACATAAAAAAAGTTTGGAAAATTATTATTAGAGACCCTCGACTCACGACAGTCGATGTTATGATCTTCCTAGGTGAAACACGCCCCAACGAACCCAACGGTACTATCATATTTTCAATCCGAGTTACCATTTATAAGTTATGAATTTTACAATAAAATAATTGTCACTTAATTATTTTATTTGGGGCCAAAAACTAACTTTCTCTGGTGGCATATGCCAGCTAAACTTAGTATCTGCTTAAATAAAGCATACACTCATGAGTTCAATGGTGGTATTATATTTTTAATCCAAGTTACCATTTGTGAGTTATAATCATTTGAAAAATAAAATAATTTATTTAATTATTTTATTTATGATTATGCCATTTTTGGGTTTCCTCACAGGAGGCCCGCACTGACTAATCTTAAGTCGCACCAAGGGTAAACCCGTCGTCCTTAGTGTAATGGTTCCCTCAGATTTCTGATCCAAGTTACCATTTAAGAGTTATTCCACTTTTTCATGAAAACTTCTTACACGTGTTAACTTAAGCTTAACAAAAAATTTGATGGATCATTATGGGCACTCCAGACCTCGGAATCACGTACCGTCAGATTTTGTGGACCAGTAAAATTCCCATTTAATTAAAAAAAATTACATGGAAATTCCGGGTCTTTACACATGATATGGTCATTAGAAATTGTTTATAAAGGGTTAAACCCCATTAAATCTCATGGGTTAACCCGATATATATTATATGATGGGTGAACCCATATAATACTTCTACGCATTGGGTAATTATTATTCAATCTAAATAATTATAATAGAATTTGGCTGTATAGTTATTCCAATTATAAGGGGTTTTCAAGGGTTTGAAGATGATAATGTTCCAAGGAACCTACATGACTTTTCTATGCATGCTAATGAGTTTTCAAGAAAATAATTTAATTTAAAAAGGTAATATAATGATATTTTTAAAGGAAAAATGATGAACTTTTTAGATAAAAAGATTATTTTTTTAATGACAAATTTTTTCATCGGTTTTCTTGATTTTCGCTTCAAATAAAGGAATAATTCAAGTTTATGTCATAATGATTTTTCATGAAAATAAATAATTTTATATTTTAAATCTTTTATATTGTGGAAAAAATGGATGCTGATCAGAAGTTCAAAATTTTTAAAATATGGTTTATTATAAAAGAGTTATGACCTAATTCTCTAAAACTATAAACCTGAAAGATATCTAGGAATGTAATAAAGAGAATTATAGTCTAAAGTCTCTATAATATGTAATGTTTAAGATCAGATTATTATTATTTGTATCAGAGTAGGGTTTACATAAATTTTGGGGTTATGATGTTATTTGAGCATAAGTTATGAGTATTTATAACCAAAATGGTTCGTATGTTAGGGAGAATCGTAGTTATTTTTCATAAATAAAAGGAGTTTGAGATAACAGGAATAAGGATATATTCAGGTTTATCATCCTTATAATATGGTTTATTATGATTTTATTTATTTTCTCAAACTAACCATTTTGGTTTTAATAAATGGATGGAACTCGCAGGAACCAAATTAAAAATGGATGTGAAGGAAAATGTGATGGTTGTATGAATGAGAAACCAAATGGAATGAGAGTTATAGTGGGAAATCTTGTGGTTATTATTAACAAGCTATAATGAGTAATGATTAACAACATGAACCAAGGTGATTTTTCCAATGAATCAAATACAAGGGAAATAAATCCCTATGGAATTTTAGGTTATAATGATCATGAATTTAAATATATTCATTGACCTATGTGTTAAGAATATGGAATTAATCACCTAGGAAAATGTCTTAACAGAATAAGAATATGTTTTATATGTGGTAAAGGAGGTTATAAAGAAATAATATTCCATGTAAAAATGAAACATTTAGTTAACTCCATAAAGGAGAGAGAAGTTATTCCCAAGGTATCAATTGAATTTTTTAAATGTTGGAATAATGGTCATTATGAAAATTGATTTCCTAAGGGGAAGGGTCATGAATGGGATCACCAAGACTGTTTAGATAACTATTTATCAATACCTAATTCCATTAAAATAGAAGATGAGGAAACTAAAAATGACATATGAAAGGTATGAATTATTTCTCATCTTATTCTTTGACATTATTGATTCTTAGTATATGATTTATATTATAGTTTATTGGAAAAAATAATTAATGGATAAGATGAAAACAAACAGTTAAGGGATTATGAATAACATCAAATGATTAAGGTGTCTATATTCAAGAATAATGATGTAATGGTATATTTAATGAAGATCACGAGTTTTAAATTATTAATACTCTTTTGATGATGGGATTAATTTGGGAGACTTTAATTGAGTTTTGATAGATGTTTGAGGTATATATAAAATTTAATTTTATCATGTGAAAAATTTATTTTATTAAGAATGATTTTTTCATTTTTTTCACATAAGTATAATGATATGGAAAACATTTAGAGTCTATATGATCTTTTATTTTGAGGTAATTATGGGTTACTATTTTTTTTGGGATGAAAAATAAAAGTTATGAGATAATATTTGAGGTTAAAACATTTCATTAATATTGAATATATTAAGGTTATTTTTTAGGATTTTTATCACATTTATGGGAATGTTATAAGTGTTATATTTTATAAAAAGGAAAACCCATAGTACATGTGATAACCTGTCACATATAGAAAGGCCGATAGGCTTAAATCCACATGTAAAAGATGAAAGGGCGACATCAACCACCAAGGGCCTGTATAATGTCCTAGTTAGTATGACATTGATTTTATTTATTTAAAATATCTAACATATACAAGTTAAGCTCATTTTGGGAATATTTTTTATCATATAGATAACTATGGAATCCGAAATTGATTTAATGATTAATTGATTAAGGTTATTTTGGAATTAGGTCACTATAATTTTGGGTATCATTATAGGATTAAGGTAAATATAATACTATGAGATTTTATTTGAGAAATAAAGGTTGAATTATATTTTATAAGAATATATGATTTTATTATGGCTTATGGTGATTCATGTTATTTATATACATGACTATCAAATCTTATAGATTATTTGATTTAAGTAGTTAGATTTTTGGTATGAGATATTAAGAGTGATTAATGTTATTTTGGATGATAACGGTTGAATTTATCATGGAAGAATATGTGATAAAATACTTATGTTTTTTGTTTTTCAATATTATTTTTGAATACTATCGAGTAATTTTAAGGATAGTTATTTTTTTGAATGATCAATTTTGAACTTTAGTATTGCAGTTAAAATTTTGAGACTAAAGTAGTTTTTATTCATATAAAGGTTTATTATTTTTGAGAATTATCTTACCTTATGCAACCCATTATAGTTTTGATTAATTATTAATGATAGGAGGAATATATTATTATTATTTTATGTATTTTTTGATCCATATAAGATGATTCCATTTATTTTGGCCTAAAAATTTTATCTTGAATACACATTATTTTGAGAAAAATATGAGACTATGGTAGCAATTGATTAAATGATGAAATTATATTTGTCAAGTAAATATATTTATTTATTTTTCTTAATATAGTAAATAAAACAATTCATTAATTTTTGGAAATGGATTTTGAAAAAAAATGTTATATGATTACTTTTATTTCTGAAAAATCAATGAACTTTAATACCATAAGAGATTTATAGTTTTGTGATGGTTAACTTTATCATGATCATGTTTCACTCTCTAACAGTCCTTAGAAGTTATGTTTTTCACCCATATCCATGTTTTAACTTCCCAATTATGTTCTAATACTTCAAATCCTACTATGTGTTATTCCACATAACCTTCATACTTCCCTTTCCATCATTTCAAGAAAAAGTTTAATTGACCATTTTTTATGATGTGAGTTTTTGACAAAGGTATTTTGAGAAGCTAAACCATAGTTACTATGCCTAAATTATAATTGGGAGGATGTAATTTCTTAAATTGGGACATGTAATATCTTGATATTTTTTAAATAAATAATATGTTCGATAGTGTACATGATATGTAACGCCGAGCTTAAATAGACAATGAATATTTATTATTTAAATGTGACTATTATAACCTAGTCATTAAAATAAAAGGAATGAATAGTTGTAAAAAAATTATAAAATATACATAATGGTCTGAATTATTTATAATTTATTAATTAATTCTTTATAAATAAGCTCTTGATTTTTAGAAAAGTCATTTTATTCATCAAAAAATATTTTTCTTGAAAAATTGGGTTTCTTTCTTTTTATGAGTGAATATTATAATTTGTTTTTGAATATTTTATAATTTTTTTAAAGATGAATATTAATTTTGAATTATGAATGTCACAAATTATCTTAGTATACTTTTTTTAGATTTTTCTAAAAATAATAATTCTTCAATAAATAATGAAAAATATTTATTTTTATTGAAAATAATATATTTTTAAAGTATTTAAAAAGTAAAAATATATTTTACATTAGTTTAAAAATTTTATTAGTTCATTATGATATTACAATCATGGTTTTTGAAATGGATTTTATATTTTAATTTAGTATAAAAACATTTTATATTTTAAAAGGTCATTTTTATGAAAAACTATTTTTATCATGTTTTTCCTATTTGATTTTAAATTATATTTTAAAATTTATGAGTTTTAAATTTTTTTAAAAAAAATTCATATTTGTAATTAGTGGTTTTAAATTAGGTAAATAGTAATATTTTATTTTGGGTCAATATTAATAGTAATATTAGTAATATTTGTTACCATAATAAAGGGTAAATTGGGTTATTAATCAAAAATAAAATGATAAGGATTATAAAATGACCAAAAAATTTGAATTAAGTTTATTTGATGATTTAATTTCATCCATAATAATCTAATATTTTGTTATATGGGATTTTTCCCTATTTGGATGTGATTAGAAATTTTATAATATTTTATTTAAAGAAAAGTAAAAAATGTTGCTCTCTTATTTTTAATAACTATAATATTTTTTTCATAATGTTAACCAGATGATATAATAATTTATAAATAAAAATTTTAAATATAAACAATATATATTCTTCTTGAAAATTTACTTTTATTTTTTAGTAAAGAAATAAGTACCTTGAATATTTAAACAATGTTGATGTATTAATTATTCAATTAATGAAAAAATAAAATAAATTATAGTAAAATTTTAAAAATAATATAATTTTAGATAATTAGTGTGATATATGAATTTTATATATGATCATGCCATATTATAGATGTATTAATGTTTTTTCAAATTTTACTTTTCTTGATTTTATTAAAATCAAAGTAACAAATAGTTCTTAAAATTTACATTAATGATATATTGTAAGTAATAATATTTTACTAAATGGTATAAATTTACTTAAAAACTCAGAATTGGAAAATTGACTAGTATGTGGTTTATAATATCAACCATGGTTCATTTATCGGAAGTTATTTAATTTATAGTAACTATATTAAAACTTAATGAGTAAAAATCCTTATTGTTAGAGTAAGAGTGAAAGAGGATAACAAGGGGTTAAAAACAAATAGTAAAGATAAAATGTGATGTAAAATTGTCCAAAAATTATTTTATGAGTTTAGTTTGACCCGTAATAATCCTATATTCAATATAAAATTGTTTTTAACCATTTTTAAATGTAAAATAATTTATATTAATTTAATATTTCAAGGAATTCAAATATCGCCCCTCCCCAATCTTTTAAAAGGGTACAACTTCTTCTCATTTATTCACACTTCAAAAACAACTTTTTTTAGAAAATAACTTATAATATATCTCCCTATAATACCTCCCCAAATTATATAGTTATTTTTTAGGTATAACATCAACCTTAGTGGTCTTAAGTTGTTAAGAAAAGGAGGTTTTCGAAGAAGCGATATCATTTTTAATCGAGTATTTCTATTTTATTTCTTATTAAACCTCTTTAAAACTTCTTAAACCATACTAAAATTATAACACAAGTATCATTGATATAATGAGATATTTTTATGTTAATATCATAACCTATATCTATATCTTATTCCATCAAATGAGAAATGAAATTATCATTCATGCGCATAGTGGACTACCGCCTTACGAACCAATGAAATTTGTTTGCATTAAACATCTATCAAGGATAGATTATAATGATTGAATTAATGTTTATATATTATATTAATGAAATATTTATCATTAATAGAAGAAAATATATCATTTACTATTTTACCTTTCCATTCACTAAATAATGATAATGTCATTCATACGTACATGTGTACTACCACTTCCATGAAGTGATACGATTCATTTTTCATCACCACGTCACATTGATGATATATATAAGTATATTTAAAGGATTATTATGATAATATGATAATTTTTAAAATATAAAATAGTACTTACCCACTTTCCACAATGATCACTGATAAATGGAAATGTTTCTCATGCGTACGCACGACCTACCGTCTCTATGGTTGTAGCACTGTTTATTTTCAAAACAATATTTAATAGTTGGATTCAAAAGGATAATTTATTTATAAAAATAATAATTATGTGATTATTATTATTTTTTATATAATTTAATAATTACTACTTTGACCATAGTCAACCTACCAAAGTCATTTCTAACATATGATCCAATTATCATCAAAATGAATGATGTTAATTTAATTAATTGAGAAATTTTATATAACATGGTTTTAAATTAAGTAAAGGTATAATGAACATGGAAAAAGGTTATTAAGTAAGTATAAAATTAATATATGTTTTTTATTTAGGAAGATAAATAATGTATGTGATGATTCAGACTCAAGGTAAATGACTTTATTTTAAAAATTCTCTTTTCAAGTTCCTCTTTAAACTCTTTTTACAAAGGTGGAAATGAATGCACATTGTTTAAATATATGGCATGAATTCAATTTTTTACCATCATGAATCCTCAATAATTTGAAGTTTCCTTTAAAAAATTCCACAATTATTTTCAAAAAAATGGTTTCTTTATTATGTGCAAAGTTTATAGATTTTTATAAGTGATTATATTTGAATTTAATTCAAATGTTTTTAAATGGAATCTTTTTACTGAATGTTTAAATTTCTTTATAAAAATAAAAAAATAAATATTCTATTTTTATAATGAATAGTGAAAATAAGTTTTCCCATTATTTTAACCATTTTTTCAAGTTTTAGTTCCTGTACAGTGATTCATGTTTTCATAAAATAAAAACCTTAACTTCCTTTTTTTGGGTTGTTTGGTATTGAAAATGAGATTTTAAGAAGAAAGGGAATTTTGGTATTTGATTTTTTTTTTCACATCGGTTTAAAAGTTTTTTTCAAGGGTTATATTAATGATATGATCCTTGGACATTATTTAAAAAGGGTTTAACACCATTATAGCTCACATGTGATCTAGATATATCTTATACAATGGGTGTGTCCACATAGTGCCCAAATGCGTTAGGTAATAATTGACTTCTATGGAGAATTATATTTGAATTCAGACACATGGTTATTCCAATTATAAGGAATTTTTAAGGGTTTTAAGATTATGTTGTCTCAAAGAATCTACATGAACTTTATATGTGTTCTAATGAGTTTTCATGGAAATTGTTTGATTTAAAAAGGAAATATTATGATCTTTTTAAAAGAAAAATGTTTTTATTTTCAGATAAAAAGGTTTTGTTTTTTTAATAAAAGGTATTTCATATATTTAATGTTTTTCAATTGAAAAATATATTTATTTTACTTATATAACTTGATGATTTTTTTTTCCATTCCATGTTTTTACAATTATTTTCATAGGGTTTTAAGGATTGGTAAATAAAATGAAGGATTCAAGTTTATGTTGTGATGATTTTTCAAGAAAAAGAAAATCGTGTTTTATTTTTATGCTATTATATTTTTTAAAGAATAAATATTAGTCATATGTTTAAAATTTGTAAAATATTGTTTATCATGAAATATTTATGAAATAATTTTCTAAAAATCTAAACCTAAAAGATCTTTGGGAATGTAAGAATGTGAATTCTAGTCTAAAGTTAGTAGAATATATAATTTTTAAGGACGAGTTTAAAAAACAATCCCTAAAAGGATAGTTATTGAAATATAATATTTTATGAGGATGAAATACTGTCAAATAATAAAATTTGGATAGGTTTAAGTGATATTTTATATGTTATATTTTGGTTTAACACCTTAGTTAACTCATTTTAATATCTACCACGATAATGTCTTTTCACTCTTAAATGGTTATTATTTTAGATATAAGGTGAAAATTGGATCATAAATGGCCTAGGGATTAACTTTTTGAACATATATTATCCAAATTTTACTCTTTTAATATCTTTATGATTTTTAAAAAATTTAAAAAATTATTATTTTGATGAAATATCATTTATGTCAATTTTGACACTATTCAATTTATTTGACTTAAAAGACATAAAGAAATTTTTTTGAAGTAAAATATATTTTTTTTCACATATATAATATTTTATATTAATTTATAAAATTCATGTAACACTATAAAACATTCAAATTATATTATTTTAAATATTTTTATAATCATTCAGTATATTGTTTTATTAATTGAATAAATACTTCATCGACATTCCATAAGAATTTAAGGTAAATATATAATTATAAAAAATTAGAAATAAATTTAAATCATTAAAATAATTTATTTAATCACAAAATAGATATTTTTATTCATTAATAAATTTATTTTTTCACTATGTGGATACATAATAAATATTTAAAATTAAGAGGGTGACACTTGGTAACTGTCTTTTCTTTAAATATTATATATGTCATTTTCTTTGAAAAGTACCAATTAAACAAATAAATGTTTTAGAATAAGGTTATAAGGGTATAATTAAATTCATACAATAATAATTAGGATGAAAAATTATGACCTTATCACTTATTTTCAACCTATATTAATCTGATTTACCTTTTACCGTGGTGATAAAATTTACCATAGTTACTATTCATATTGACAAAAAATAAAAGGGTTATATTTACCAAATATAAAGATCATGATTCCAAATATGGAATCTATTTTATCAAATTCAGTTTATATAATTATAAGAAATTAATTTTAAAATAAGCATGCAATATATGATGAAAACCACTTTTTAGAGAAAATACATTATTAAGAATAAAACTTGGTTTATTTTTATCCCATACATAGAAAAATATCAAATGATTGTTAAAACATTTTATTAAAAATATAATATATAAATTTTATTAAAATCATTAACTAATAGTAAAAAATTTAATTTATTAAGATAAAAAATACATTGTTCGCATAAAAATAGTTTTCAAAAAAATATCTCTTTTACTTAAAAATAATTTTTTATTTAAAATTAATTGATACCAAAAGAATTAATTTATACATGTGTAACCATATATTTTTCATAATTTAGTTAGTCCTCTTAATAATCACGAATCCAATGACTAGGTGATAACTATCACATAAAAGTATTTTAATAGTATATCGTGGTTCATTTAAACTTGGTGTTGCGTTTAACATAAGATATAAAATAAATTAAATGTATTTATCAAAATATTCTATAAAATATATAGGTGTTACATTTTATCCCACTTAAAATGATTTTTCCTTCAAAATTCATCACTCTGATACAAATAAATTAGAATATCCTTATTTTATCACATTCTTAGGTTCCCATTAAGCTTCATTAAATTTCGGATTCCTCCAGATAACTTTAACTAGTTGAATTGTATTTTTTTATAGAACTTTATCTATATCATATAAGATTTATACGGTTTTTGTTCATAAGAAATATCATTCTACAGTGGTTCCACATATTAGTTTATTACATACGATGGATTAGGTATGTACTCGCTCAATAGAGATATATGAAACACATGGTAAACTTGAGATAGGGTTGATGGAAAAAGAAAGTAATAAGATACAATCCCAAATCAATCAAGAATATAAAAGGGAAAAAATAACAAGGGATACTATTTCCTTTCTTCTCTAATATCATAACCTTTTTCCATGAAAAATTCATTTAAACACTATCTCACCAACTTCAAATTATATATTCTACTAATGATTGTTAGCATAACTCTTCTGTCAAATATGAGTTTTCTTATTGTGATATTTAATGAATATAACTATATATACCATTTAATCAGCTATCTCATGTCCTAATATCTTTATTTTTTCAAATTCATCCCATAATATTGTACTTTTATACTTCTTTCCATATATGTATTCATAATTATCCACCTGAATTCCCAAGTGAAAGTTGTTATTGTTTGAAAAATTGGCTAGAGGAAGATTTTGATTATAAACAACTTTTAAATACATAAAATAAGAACTAATAATATCCTCTAGAGTTTTAATTTTTTACCCAAACTGACCATTTATCCGAGGATGATATATAGCGTTAAAACTCAAATATGTATCCAGATATTTCTGAAGACTTCACAAAATATTTGAGGTAAACCTAAGATCTTGATTAGATTAGATATACCATGATAATCCATGAAACCACACCACATAATTTATATTATATAAATATTATCAAGGGAGAATTATTCTCTAATATAATTTTACTGTGATGAATTTTTAAGGTGACCGACTACAACCTAAATAGAATTATGGGCCTTTGAAGTTTTGGGGATTCCAATAAAATAATCCATTATGGTGTTTTCTAATTTCCATTATTTTATGGGTAATGGTTGTGGCATACCCATATATTTATATATATTATCATTAAATTTATATCATTCCAAGCATCGAGAAAAATACTTTTCAATATCTCTCTTCATGCTGTCCCTCCAAAAATAATCTTTCATATATATATATATATAGATCTTTGTAATTCTAGGATGAATAGAGAATTATGGACTATAAGACTCATCAAATAGACCCTTATTCAAATATGATATGGATGTAACACATACATGGGTCATAAACCTTATCATTCTATTACAATCAAGTTTAAATTATGGAATATTTCTCATATTCTTCTTTATATCTAAATCTTACTTAAACACCTCTTTAATCTTCACTTGGATAGATAGTTGAGAATTCACATAAGAAAGATAAGATTTCTCTAAATCATTTAAAATTTTAAGATCCATCCATTGAAAATCCAAAAATATTAGATCTTTTGTGATCCTAATCATAGAAAACTAGCATGATTCTTTCAAATCTAAACACTAGCCACCTTGTTCGCTTTCCTGGGGTGGTAATGTATTGAGAATTAATAATCTTTAATCAACTCTAAATATATTATCTGGCTCATAATCATATATTTATATGAGAATATATACTTTAAACTTTTATGATCAGTATATATATCAATACTTTATCTTTAACGATAATTTCTTCTTATAGTTAATGGAAAAATTAATACAACTAACTCCAAATCATGAGTTGGGTACTTTTTATTATGAAACTTCAATTAGCTTGAGGAATAAGATATCACCATATCATTATGTAAGAGAATGAATCCCAAAACCTTCTTTTATGAATCTATATAGATCATAAACCCTTATCTAATATAGGGTAAAGTAAGTACAGGTGTATTAAATAACCTTATCTTTAGTTCCCTGAACTTTTATTCACAATCATCTATCCAAAGAAACTTATATACCTTATGAGTTACCTTGGTGAGTGGATTAAAATTTTGTGAGAAATTATCCACAAAGAAATGATAATATCCATCCATACTAGGAAAACTATAGATATCATTCATAGTGTTTGGTCTATACCAACATTCATCAACTTCTATCTTTGAATGATCAACTGGTATACCCTAAATTGATATTATATATCCAAGGAATGATACATTCCTAATCTAAAATTCACACTTCATAAAATTTGCATCAATATTATCCTTCCTTAGAGTCTTCTGAACAATCCTAAAATGATATTCATTATCTTTGAATATATAATAATATCATCTATAAGAGCTACTAAAAACTGATCAAGTTAATCTCTGAAGACTCCATTCGTTAAATCCATGAATATAGAAGGAGAATTAATAATACTAAATAGAATCACTAAAAATTAATAGTGTCCATACCTTTCATATAATGTTGTCTTGGGTATATTTTATTTCATGAACCTCAATTGATGATACCCATAATGAAAATAATTCTTGGAAAAGTATTGATCTATAGACAGTTGATCAAACAAGTCATTGATACAAGGTAGAAGATACTTTTTCTTTACAATGATCTAGTTAAGTCATCGATAATAAATGATGAGTCACATTGATTCATATTTCATATTAACAAAAAGAATTGTTTCACCACATGGTGATGCGCTTGGACCAAGGAATACATTTTCAAGATTCACATGAAGTTTCTTCTTCAATTAATTCAACTCAATCAGGGTGATTTTATATGGAGTCTTTGAAATAGGTGTAGAACTAGGTATGAGTTCTATTGACAAATAAACTTTATCATTAAATGTAAAACCATGAAAATATTATATAAATACATCAAGAAAATCATGAAAAATAGGTATATATTTTATATTAAGTTTATCCTCAACCATATGAGACAAAACCCCCTTTTTAATAGGAATCAAGACCCAAAAATGGGCATAATTTCAATCAGAAGTTCATATTTATCATCACACTAATAGAAGATCATAATTTAGTTCATAATAACAAATTTGAATTCTATTACTTGTTAATTCATGTAGTATTTATTTAGATAAATATGATCCATTCCTAATTTAAAATCAAATTCAATTAAGGAAAGAATAATATGATTTTCACGAAGCATATTCTCACAAACTTTAACTAGAGAAGAATCATAGACTTGTGATGTGATCATTGTACCATTAGAGTTTTCACTACTAATTAAACATCTAATCATTGAGAATGGGAATTAAAATTCCTAGATACTTGTCATAATATAAAGGAATTCATATAAATAAGCTCGAAAAGGTTACTTAAATATTTTTTCTTACATATTATAACATCAACTTCATAATTCTATATTCAACTCCTTACAAAAACCAAAATGATTTTCATGATAATTAAGAATCATTAATCAAAGTGATTAATCATGAAATATTATTCATAGGATGTATAAAAAATGGCACATTATTTCAATATATGACACATTAAGTTTAACTCGAGTTATCCATGATCATTATAAAAAATTTATGATGTTACCCTATACTTAGAAATATCCCCATGGTTCTTACTAAAATGTTCTCATCCTAGTTTCCAAAAGTAAACTAAACATTTCTTTGATACCAAATATAGTGACTCATATATTTCATAAATATATATGTAATATTTTTAGATTAATATTCGTTACATAAAATAATGATACATGCTGTATTCATATAGGTATAGTAACTTTGGAAACTTGGATATATAAAAAACTAGCTCATAAAATATCTACATCATCTCCCACTAAGTTATTTATAAATAGTACACTTCTTAGACATATTATAATTAATAACTTTATTCATAAAATAGGGAATAAAAACATAATAAATGTTGATATAAAATTCTTAGTTAGGGAAAACAAGAGTGTTATCAATGATCACATATGCATAATATGAGAATAAGGGTATAATAATATGATCTTAACATTTGAAAACCGTAACCTACATATCAAAGATCATAATATTGAGTCATGGAATACATATTGATAGTTCATAAGACATGAATCATAAAAATATCAAATAACATGATTCATGAGAGCATAACATTGACATAAGATAAGGAATTATGGTATATATATAAGTATAGAAAATTATTTCTTTAGTAGTCAAGGATCACTATCGAGACTATAACAGTGGATTGATTTCACTTCAAAAACCATCATAGTAGTAAATATTACTTCTTAAGAATATCATATTAGATTTATTTCACTCCCTAAACCATCATTGCAGTCAAGGTTCACTCCCAACACTATCATAGTGTACATAGTCCCTTACTGAATTTGGTTCACTCTACATTCCAGTCATGTTTATATCATGAGATACCAATATTTAGACAATAAATTATAGGGATATATAATTCTAGTACCACCCATTATATAATTAAAATCATACATATATGGTAAAAAATATCATAAAATGTTCATAATATTAGAACCCATGAAAAGAAATGTGTTTTATCAATATCTGAAAATAGTATAACCAATGGAAAAGAAATAAGTTTCATAAAAATTTAATCATTTTTTCATATAATTACTCATAGAAAATGAATTCACATAAATTTCTTTTCATCATAAACATAAACTATTTAGATAAAGAATAAGGGTGGTTCCTTGGATCATATCACCAATAAAGTATAAGTAACATCAAATGATGTTATCATAGATCAAATATTTTGTTAAATGATTAATTGAATATTTTTTGATAAAAATATCTTTTTCACTTTCACACAACATTTTTAAATCAAACAAATTTCCTAAATATTAATGAAATAATTTTCATTGAAAATAATCTTGGAAAATTGTAATGGATTATTCAAAGAACTTATCAGTTATGATGTTGATTTTCCTTAAAACTTTATTTTCAGTCTCTTAAGTACTTAATAAGAGGAAAATGAAATGATTTTTTTAAAAATAAATTACCATATGAGAAAAAAATTTAATGATTTTATTTAGTGGTAGATTATAATATTTTATCATTAGAATATTTATCATAAACAATCATAATTAACAATGATATTCATACATAAAATCCAAATCGCTTTTGTAACATTATAATTTTAATACCCATGAAATAAAGAATCATATATGAATATGTAAATCCACATAAATTTCAAAATAATAATCATAAAATAAATTCATGGTTTGTATATTTACCATATAAAATAAAAAAAGTGGTGAATATAGCACATGTCTCACATAAATAATGTGAGATGAAAATCCGTTACCTCAGGCCTGACTTCCTTCGTATGAATTCGAACCTCCTATATAATAAATTTGGATTGAGTAAAAATATATTAATGAAAAAAAACCATATATATAATACCACAAATTATTTAATTATATCTTTATATTACCTATTTATTATAAATTCTTTATTAAATTCACTGTTTCTGGTGATAAATGCTTTGTTTTTCATGTAAATTTTTGGTTTGGTAATTTTGATCCTTGTAATTTTATCACAGTTTAATAATATAAATAATTTAAATCTTGATATAAATATCATATATATTAATTATATATATATATATTTATAGTCATCTATAAAATCTATCAAATAGAAAAATGAATTACACCATTCATGGAGACTGTAGTCCATACATACACATGGACACTATTTTCACTTTTTTATAGATGGAACGAAGTAAAGGTAAATAATAATTAACATTTAAATAATCATTATTATATCATATATATGTTATATATTAATTAAATATATACTTATTAATATACAATTAGAACATATAAAAAAAAGGGATCACATAGATTCGTAGAGGAGGTAGTCCACACGTACACACGAGCGACGTTATCATTTTCCAAGAGTTTTGAAGGTAATAAGGTATATATGGTATTATCATTATATAAGAATAATTATTACATAAATATAATACATAAACATTAAACCCATCAAAATAACCATCCATTAATGATGGTGATGGACAATGAATTGTATCACTATGTAGAGATGATAAGTTGTACCTACACAGGAGCGATACTTTCAATTCCTATATGATGGAAAAGAGGGTGGGTGATGGTGGTTTCATAATCATAATAAAATTTAATTATATTTATGATATTTAAGTTTTGAATTTATAATAAATACCATATATTTATTGGAGGTAAAATAATAAGTAAAAAGAAAGTGATTGGTTAAGGAAATTACCTATTGTTTGAAAGAATTCCTCTAGATCACATCTTAAGGATCCTAGGGTTGGTGTTTTGGGAAGAAACAATTCTCTATAATTTGGATAACGGAATTTATAAGAATTTCTTTCAAGTTATTTTCAATCTATAAGGCTCAATGTGGTGTGTATAATAGAAAGGAGAGGCGCCTTTTATATTTGAAGGAGGGACACTCTTAGAATTTCTTAAAATATTAAAATATAATAAACATATAATCTAGTCCAAATACCTAAAAAAGGATAGGTATTAGAAGAAAATATGTTTTGGGGTTGAAATAAAATCAACCCATAAAATTTGGATAGGGTTATGTGGTGTTTTATACCTTATCTTTTGATTTAACCCCTTAGTTAACTAATTTTAACATTAACCACAATAATGTATTTTTTCATTCATAAAGGGTTATATTTTTACATTTAAGGTGAAAATTGGATCATAAATGTCCAAGGAATGATATTATAGACCATATCATACTAATATTTTACTATTTAAATTTTTGATGATTTTTAAATAATTTAATAAAATATTATTTTGATAAAATATAATTTATATAGAATTTTCACACTATTTATTTTATTTGACTTAAAAGAAATAAATAAAAAATTTTAATCTTAATATCATAATTTTAAACATCACTAATATATTATATTTATATATAAAATTATTTTAACAATATAAATCATTCAAATTATATTACTTTTAATATTTTTAAAATTATTTTTTATAATTTTTTTATTTATTAAAGAAATACTGCATCAACATTACATAAGAATTTAAGATAATTATATAATTAAAAAAAATTTAAATAAATTTATATAATTAAAATAATTTCATTATGAAAAAAATATACAAAAATATTAATTTATAAATTTATTTTTTCTCTATGTTGACACATAATAATTATTTAAAACTAAGAGAGTGACACTTTGTAACTTTCTTTGCCTCAAATATTATATAAGTAATTTTCGTAGAATAGTTACCATTAAATGAAAAAAATTCAATCCTACTGTCATAAGGGAAAATTTATTTCATGAAATAATAATTATGATTAAAAATTATGACCTTATCACTTATTTTCATCATAGATTAATCTGATTTACCCTTTACTGAGGTGATAAATTATACCACCGTTACTATTAAAATTGACCATGAATAAAAGGGAACTATTTACCAAATTTAAACCACATGATTTAAAATATGGAATCCATTTTATCAAATTAAATTTCTATAATTGGTATAAATTAATTTTATATTAAGCGGGCAACACGCGGAAAAAATCTTTTTTAGAAAAAATACATTTTAAGCATAAAACATGGTTTATTCTAACCCCATGCCTATAAAAATATTAAATAGATGTTAAAAGATTTTATTAACTATATAATATATAAATTCAAATAAAATAATTCATAAATAGTTAATAATTTAATTTATTAAGATAAAAAAATATATTATGTGCATAAAAATAATTTTTCAAAAAAAAACTTTTACTTTCAAATGTTTTTTATTTTTATTCTCAATTAAATGATACCAAAATATTTCAGTTTTTACATATGTAAACATATATTTTTCATAATTTAGTTGGTCCTATTTATACCCACCCATCCAACTGATAGACAATAACTGTGACATAATAATATTTTAATAGTATATCATGATTCGTTTAAACTCAGGGTTTTGTTTAACACAAGCTAGAGAATAAATTAAATTTAGATTAATTTTTTTTGATAAAATCATAGTGTGTTATAGGAATTATATACTATTAAATATATTTATAAGAATCAATCATCCTCCTTTAGTGGTAAAAAATCCTCTCCAAGTCCTCCAAAGCATAGGAATCTAGGGTCAAACCATCTAAAATTCCTCTCAAGTTCATAGAGGATCATATTGTTTTTAAAATATATTGACCAAAACACTCATAAAATGAGTTGTTCTTCATGTAATTATATTCAAGTCAAGTTATGTACTCCTCACTTCTTACTTGAACATTGTGTGAACCCATGAAACATATGGAATGAATATCCCCTCATATCTATCATTTTTTTTGTATCTCTTATATTTTTATCAGTGTAGCCTAAAAAATACATCATGGTTGATTAGTATTTGGTTATGAGTATCAATAAAACAATATTTTGAACAATAATAAATGTAGTAATTAGTGTGAATTATGTTTTCTCTAAATAGGTGGTCATTTTAGCATGTTATCTCTTGAATTGTATGGGTTAAATGTGTTCAAAATTATAATGATTTCACGTGATTAAAAAAATAATAAATAGATAGAGTTAGTGATTGAAGCTAGTGGGATAACCCTAGATACCCCTCCCCACTCACCTCTTAAATCATTATTACCTCATCTTCTCTTTCTCTCCCTTTAACCAGATAAAATCTCACTGATTAACCTCCCCTAATAGTTTCATCTTGAATATGTAGTTTCAATAATCATTGTATCCACTATGAACACTTAGGTTAGTAATAGATATCTCATATTATTCCTAATTTATCCCACTACTAACCATAATATGTAGTGAATAATTCCAAGGTGTCCAATGTGTGTAAACAAGTTAAGGAGGGAGAAATAATCCACGTGCATAAAATAGGGTAATATCTCAAAATCTATAATAATAAAAATAATCCATTGAAAATAAATAGAATTGATTATACATTTAAGAACATATTTCATTACTAATAACTAGGGAGATTCTCATAAGCCTGGCCACTAATTTTCTAGTGTGAATTTACAAAAAATAAAAAGAAAAAAATGTAAATTATAGTTTTAATACTCATGATCATTCTCAAACACCCCTTATTCAATGAAAAAATTATATTTTATAAAATTATACTAGTGATCAATTTATCCTTGTTTGCTTCAACAATTTGACCCATTGGAGTAGTATAAACTCCTTTTCACCAATTGGGATTCAAAATCAGTGATAAATAGACCTGTTCATTCTGAGGATTGGCCTAAAATTTTGACCATTGATGCACTACTTGAAATCATAATGAAGATTCAAACTAGACTTTCATGTTTTAGTTGGGATTTTGAGATGTGATTAAGCTCAAGTGTAGTTCAACATTATTGGGTCTAAACTAATTAGTGTGGTGAGATTTTGGGAATAAGTTTAGTGAGTATGTAATCAATATTTTATCCAAACAACTTATGCACAAGTCTTCAATAAGGAATCCAAGGTGAAATTGGTGATTCTTGAAATCTACTCAAAGTCCAGTTTAGTATGATTTTACTTAGAGAGGGAATGAGTATATACAAAAATATGCATTGAACAAATTATTTTTAAGGTATAGTTATTAAATATGGACATGTATTTAGTCATCTAGATATTTCATTAAGCATATTCAATGCACTCATATTCATCCTTACAATTAGAGAACTGAGGGATATTGAGCCCCCCCCCCAATTTGTTCCTATATAGGAAAAAACATAGGTATTATACTCAAAAGTATTCATTTGGAACCATTTTGGATCTTCATCAACAAACTAGGGGGATAATTCTTCTTCAATAACAACTCTATTTGATTCTTTGAATCTGAATTTAATCTTGAGATAATTTCAATATTAATTCATTGTAGATTATAATTCTTCATTCAATTGATTTTCATACTTTAATATTTGAAATTTAGTAAGCTTTGATTAAACTTATATGGATATCTTACCTTATATTCACTATATTTGTATCCATGGTTCTTTGAGATTACTTCATATAGATAATGCACCAATCAATATCTTTAATGTAGCTCATATGTCTTCTTCATTTTATTAGAGTGGTAATCATGTTCTTGAAAAAGGAATTTCATGTGTACATAGGGGATGCTTCAAGTTTATGGTCGATCATGATCCATGGTCATTTTTTATATTTACGGTTACTTCAATCTCATAATCAATTGAGTAAATGCACAACTAAGGGTAGTATAGTCAATTTTCTACTATACGATTCTTCTGGTAGGTATTGGTCTTGAGTGAATCTGGATCTACATTGGGAAAGGCTGGATTGATCTAAGTTTGGCACAGAGAGATTCTACACACAAAGGTTGGATTTGTGTTAAAGGGTTGCAAGTCTTTGATATATAAAGCTATGGTCTTTTGGTCAGTTTATCATGAGGTTAATCCCAATACTTGAGAGATATAATTAGTTGGATCTTCACTTTCACAGGTGAGTGCATATGGTAGATTTTTGGATTTCTTCATGTGGTTTATGAAATGATCATGTGGTAAATCTAGGTCTAATACCTGTAATACATGTAATTTTTTTATCAATATGGGATTTTTTTAAAATTATAAGCAAAATAAATTGAAAAATAAAAAAAATTACAATACTTTAAAATAGGTTTAATGAAAAAACTAAAAATCATTGTACGAATTTACAATTAATGAAAAACTGAATAAAAACTAAAAATAAAAAATCAATTCCATTAAAAAAATAATTTCTATATTTTAAAAAGAAACAAATATAAATTTATTTCCTAGGCATTACATCAATTATGGGGTTAATTTACAATAAAAAACATATTAAAATTTTAAAAATATCATCTCTCATAATTCCCCCAAACATACTCTACTACAATTTCAAGAAATAAAATTAATCAATTTTATTTAAAAGATTTGTCCTTCCTAGACTCAAGTACATAAACTAGAGAAAAAAAGAAAATTATATATTTATCCATTATTTAAATTATCATGCCTCCTTTATGAATTTAATCCAGTGATTTACTTCAAATCAAGAAATGTTCCATTTATAGGTGTTTAAATAGATTAGAACATAGTGTAATCAAAATTTTAACACATGAAACTTTTCTAAGTACCTTTACCCCAAAATTTATTTTCCAAAGTTCCTTTTAAAACTTACTTGATACTTATAAAATTTCATTTAGATATATCATCCTCCCCTCCTTTGTATATGTTTATAAATCAAAAAATATTTTCACACCCTTTGTCAATTAGAACCCAATATTGTATGTATCCTCTAGGACTAATTGAAATAGTGAGGGCATATAAGAAAAAATATTATGTAACTAACTCTTAGTTTTCTGTAAATATCATTTTATAGCGTACTCACAAACACACAAATGTTATTTATTAGCTCAATAAAACTTATATATTAGTTTCTATCTATTTATTTTACTCTGTTTCATATGAGCTATCCAAATTTCATTTATGTTGGCTCCTTGAGGTATTAATAAATCACTATGGGAAGGTTACCTAGGTTTAAGTTCATTATTCTAGTTTTTATATGGTGAAATTTTGATTCCACTAAGTTATTTTCTATTGACTACCACTTACCAGTTTCAAATAAAAAAATATCTTGGAAATCAATGGTAAAGATTACGTAGAAATAATCTAATTTCAAAAATTTATAAATCTATAAAATATAATCATTTTTTTAGGGTAATTTTCACTGGATAGTACAAATATTAAATCTCAATTTTTGTAACCTAAAAACATACAAAAATCCAAAAATAGAGTTGAAGTATCATTTGAAAATTTGTTGATAGAATTTTAATTTTATTTCATTCAATCCATAAACACATAGAAATAAAGAAAAAAAATACTTATTTACATCCTATATACCTTTTCCTCTCCCCACACTTATCCTTGATACACATATATTTAATTATAGTATGAAATTTTCAATTAACAATAGATTTAGAAAACTATTTCCTAGAATAGTGTGAAGGAAAAATACAAACTAGGTTTCCCTTATTTAAAATAAGTAGGGATGAACTTAAATTCCTCCATTGGTTCTTTCTAAAAGTCTTTATGAAAATTCTTCAGCTGCTGTCTACTCAGATTCAAGGGGTTTTGTGATTTAGATACTTTGATTTCCATTGCACTAAATTTAAAGGTATTTGTTACTAAAAATGGTCTAGTACACTTAGAACAAAGATTAACATGCATTATCTTCATCCTTGAGTAGAAAAATAATGATTTATCTACAACTTGAAAATCTCTTTTCTGGATGAGTCTACCATGTATAGATCCAGAATTATCTTTATACAATAGTTAATTTTAATAAGTCCCCCTTCTTAGTTTCTTTTATTCTATCCCCTATAGCTTCCCTTACTCTCTAGATTTACTAAATTCTAGGTTTACCTTCTTCACAACCTAATAATCCTTGTATTATAACTCAACAAGCAGGAGTTGAATCTTTCAATAAAAATTTCTATAAGGGGATATAACTATGGGAGTTTTTAAGTTGTTATATATGCCTTTAATACATCTTCCAACTTCTTCCTCTAATATTTCTAGCGATGGCATAATTTATTTTCTAGAATACTCTTGATTTATATATTGGAGACCTTATCCTACCCATTCATTTATGGGTGTCATGAAGTGGAGTTCTTATGGTTTACACTATACTTTCACATGATGTATTTCATGTTCTTTTTATAAAATTTTTTGACTTTGTCATTTATTATGGCTCATTATACTCCAAACTAATTATAAATATTTGATCATATAAACTCAATAATAAATTTTTCATCATTAATTTGGGTTGATTGTTCTTTGTTCTACTTATAAACATAATCTACTACTAGTAGGATAAAATAAAATTGAAAAGAAATAGGAAATATTCCCATGAAATATAATCCCCATGCATCAAATACTTGACAAAAAATTAAAGTTCATCAAGAAATTTCTTACAATTTTGAAACTTATCTATTGAATTTATAGTTTGTACATGCTTTATAAAACTCACATCAGAATTTAAAAATTTATGGCCAAAAAAGACACTGTCCAACACCTTCCTAGATGATCTTTGAGGTCAAAAATTTCCTCCACATGGAAGTGTATGAAAAAAATAGAAGTAATGAATTAACAACTTCCTTGTGGATTCTTGTAATAATCACTCAGTCACTATATATTTTACCTAATAAAAATCCCACAAAAACAAAAATTTGACAAAAATTTTAGTTTAAAAGTTTTATGATTAGAAAAAATTGAGGTACCTTTGGTGTTACCGAACAATTACCCAAGACAATATACCTAGGTACTTGGGTAATTCTATACAATAGATCACCATGAAAGTAGTCATCCAGATTTGTTTCATTTGGTTGTTCTTTCTCAACAATGTGAGGTAACTTACTCATGTGGTTTTTAAATAGATTTTCATATCCATTCATATACTTGATCTCTAAATTGAATTCATGTAGTAGAAAATCCATCTTACTAACCTCCAATTTGATTCATATTTCCTTATCAAATACTTGAGTGATATATGATCAGAATAAATAGTTACTCTACTTCCTAAAAAATTTGACAAAAATTTATCTAAATCCACAATAATAAACAAAAACTAATTTTATATTGTTTTATAGTTTATTTATACTATTCACAGGGTTTGAGAAGTTTAGTATATCATGTGTTATTTTACAATAATATTTTGGGACTATAAAAATCCCACTACTTTGTTAAAAGCATCACAAAATATCTTATAAGGTTTCTTCCAAAAAGGTGGATATATCATAGGGGCTGTATTTATGCTCCCTTTGAGTTTTTCAAGGTCATCCCCATATGAATCATTATTAAAAAATTGAATTCTTTATTAAGAATATTAGTCAAGTGAAAATAAAATTTTCTAAAATATTTAATAAACATCCTATAAAATTTGATAAAGCCTAAAAGGGATATAATATGTCTCACAGTGAGGGGATAACTTAGTTTATTTATAATGTCAAACTTGGTCTTACCACCTCAATTAGTTCATTAGAAATTATGTGTCCCAAAACATTTCCTCTTTCCACCATCAAATGGATATTTTCAAAGATTAAAACCATGCTTTTATTGATGTGTTTCTTTAACTATTTTTCTATATTTTCAAGACTGGTTTTAGAGCTAGTTCCATAAATAGTAAAATCATCAATAAATACCCCAAATAAGTTCTCAATCATGTTTAAAGATATACTTATCATGAAACATTGAAAAGTAAATGGGGTATTTCAAAAACCAAAGGGAATTTTTTTTGCAAGAAAAAATACCGAAGGGACACGAAAATGTAACATTGTCTTTTTATTATAGAGTTATGGGTGTAATGACTTTAAAAATTATATGAAACACTTTGAAATTTTTTATAGAATATTTTTGGAGTTGGGCGTGAAGTGGGATTGGAATTTATGACCTTGGATAGCCTCAATGTTGATATATTAAAAGTATTAAATATAATATATCACACACATAGAAAATATTTTTTAAAATAAAAAATATCTCCTAAATGGTGTTCTGGGTATAAAATATAATACCATAACTAAATCAAGAATGAAAATTTTACCCTAGGTGTAAAATAACTTTTTTGTGCATTTGGTGTTTGGTTTAATTGTGGCAGGAAGAAAATTAATAGATAAATAAATAAATTTATTATTTATTAATTAGACTAAACCTAATCCTACTCTATTTATACCTTTTTATGGATAATTTCTTAGGGATATCCACATAAACCTAGAGGTAAATAGAGGATAGAGAGCTTGGATTGAGAGTTTGGGTAAAGAACATGGGTGGAGAGTGTGTTGGAATATGATCAAAATATCAAGGATCAGGTACCATGGGGATCATCATCAATGAAGGAGCCTTTGGATATAAAAAATGATGATGATGCAGACACATTATTTACTAGAAATTGATCCAAACTTGAGGCAGGTTGTTTTTTCATTGGATTTTGTCCCCGATGGTTTAACCCTTGTGAAACATGGATCAATACCTCTTATAAATTGATTCACGAGTCGATTATTGGTATAAATGGGATGTTTTATGTTTTTAGAATTAGGAATTGATATTGTTTTATAGCACACCATTCCTTGGATTCCTTCAGTGATGTCCAAATGTACGTGGCCTTAATTAAATGCTCACTTTGTGTGTTTTTCCTTTATACATTCATTCATAATGTTTTTCGTTGGTATTTTGGTTGGCTGATGGTTCAACGATACTCAGGAGGATCGATCATTATGTGTTCATTTTTGGAATTATGGATCATGGTCACATGTTCAGTTTTATGTTTTGGGATATGATATGAATGTGTGTAGTTGACAATGGAAATTCGGTGAGGGCTTGGGTGATGGTGGGGTTTTAATCCAAATTGAGTGGATCTCTCTTGTGGTGTGATGACATGTGATCTTCGATATAAGAGAGGCAAAAATCTAGCCATCAACGATAGTTGAGAATTAGCGATGTATGATAGATAAAGGATTTCATGACCTAGGCTATGCAAGTTCGTTAGGATGGTGGAAATGATCATTTTACATACAATGAGTGGAAAAAATCAAACTTTTAGACTATTGTTGAGGGAAGTCAAACCAGATCTAAGAATTATGGTGATATTAACAATGAATATAAAGTAAATAAAAACATGAAGGAAAATACATGTGATCAATTGGAATTTCTTTGAAATTCAAAATAGTACACCTTGTAGTTAATAGGGAAAATTTCTGTGTACTCCCGTTTGTGTGGTGACTTGTGTTTTTTATTAAGTTAAATATCACAGGACATATGGGCCTCCCACACACTATGTGACACTTAATAGGCTAGCTCAGTGTGTATAGGGAGTACATGCCTAGGATGTCATGTGGTATCACACACCATGTATGGTGGGGCATGTCTTGTGTCCTTTGGAAGGTACATCAACATCGGTATATGGAACACTATGAGTTTCAACCCGACCCCTAAACATGGTGTGATATAGAGTAAACCTAGTGTACTTTAGAAAGTTCTTGAATGCAGACATAGTACGCGGGACTTACCTGAGTACATGAGAATGACCAGAGAATATGGGCATGAGCAGATAAAATACACTGAGTGTCAACTTACCTCTACACTCCATGTATAATAAAATAACACACCATGTATCTAGAGAAAGACATGTCATGTGAGACAGTAAGACATATATAGTTATATACTCAGAGATACATGGCGTGTTCCCCTTAGGACACACTGTGTACTTTTCTATTGGAAATTTAGACCCCTTTCCCTCTTCATAAAAACTTTGGTACGAGCTTGGGAGAGTTCCCCTGAACATTTTTAGTGTGGGTTCATTCCATTGGTCCATCCCTATGAGGGTACAATTAGGCATCGCATCCTGAGCATAGGATGTGACCCCCTTTACAATTGTAGTCTTGAAGAGACTCAATAATTCCCCATTATGGCCTTATGTGTGATCTTATATCATTTATTCCCTATGTTTTCTCAAGAATCCCATTTTAAACTATTAGGTCATGTGATCCTCATCCTAGTGGTTTTACTCTGGACAGGGTCAGTAATCCCCCGTAGGCCCTAGGTGAGATCCCCTATCTATGTATCAATATATGTTGTCTTCCAAAAAGTTGTATTATGATGAAGTGAGTATCTTAGATGAGCCCTATTAGATTCCTTGGTTCTTATTTATATAAATAACCAATGAGTATATTCTATTAGATGTGTTTCATCAGTGATAAAAATATTTGTGGTATGAGTTCTCCCAAACAAGGCTTACCTTTGAGTCACTAGCAGAATCCTAGGATGCTAGTGAATATAAGACCTTACCTTGAGATTTGGAATCTATCTTAAATATATATGGTTGTTATTATGGTCATTATCTCATATTTTAATTGACATGTCTTCATGGGGATTAGTGGACTACTCTATTTGATGCTCTGTGTTCGGTGATATTGGGGTGTCCTACTGTGTATGTTAACACTCAAACCTGCATGGGCTCTACCTACACATGTTTTTTCTTATATAGATGATATCCATTTTAATGTATTACTTGGAGGTTAAGGATTATATTTAGATTAATTGTTCTAGATATACCTCACATGGATCTACGAGTTTATTTGGATTCTTTTGTAGTTTTGGTGGGTTTGTATTTGAACCCTTTTGGGAAATTATGAACTACATACCATGTATTTTAGAGAGACACAAGCTGTGTAGTATTATTTTTTTGGTGCATCTAGTTTCCCATTGAGTTAAATATATCATGTCGTGTGGCCCTCTCACATACAACATGACACCTAGTCAACCAACTTAGCATGTACTGGGAGTACACACCCAGGAGTCCATACACCCTCACAAGTTTTTTTATGGTGGGAAACACCTCTTATAATTTAGAAGGTACACATTATTAGCTAAATAGTTCACATTGAGTTTCATCCACAATCATACATGTAGTTTAATGTGGAATATACACCATGTACTTCAAAAATTACTCAAACATAACCAGAGTACACGACCATGACCTGAGTAAATGATTATGGTTAGAGTATACTGGCTTGGGAATACAACACACACCGAGTTCCGACTTACATATACACAATGTATATCTAGATAAAGGAATTTCATGTGAGATGATGAGACCTAGACAATTCCATACATAGAGAGAAATACCATGTACCCCCTGCGACACACCATATACTTATTCAAGGGAAAGTTATATCCCTTATTTTATTTATATTAGATTTTGTATGATCTTGGGTGTGTTACATTGGACTATTTTAGTGTTAATGCATTCCCTTGGTCCATCCCTAAGAGGGAATAGTGAGGAATCATTTCACATGCATTGGATTTGATCCCCTATATGATATGAGTCTCTAATAGAGTTAGAAATTCCTTATTGTGGCCCGAGGTGTGATCCTCTGCCATTTCATCCCTAGGTTGGGTCCGAAATCCCATTACTAACTATCAGGGTGTGTGATACTCATCCAAGTGTGTTTACTCTTAGTAGGTTTAGGAATCCCCCATATTCCTGGGGTTAGATCCCTTATCTTTGTATCAACATTTTATTGTCTTCCATAAAGTTATTGTCTGATCAAGTGATTAGCTTGGATGAACCCTCTCAATTTCCTTAGTTATTATTTATAGTAAGACCTGATGAGTATATCCTCTCATCTAGGTGTCATTAGTGATATCAAGACTCATGGAGTGAGTTCTCCGGAACAAGTGTTACCTTTGAGACTCTAATAGAATCATAGGATGGTAATGGAGATGATACCTCACCTTGAGACTTTGTGTCTATGTTGAGTATATATGTGTAGTAATTTTGGTTATTGTTACATATTTTAATTAACATGCGTTCATCGTGATGAGTTGAAAACTCTCTTTAAGGCTTTGTGTTTGGTGATTTTAGGGTTTCCTACTATGTATATTACACACAAACCTAAATGGGATATTACCACACATGTCATGTCTTATGCGGGTGATAGGCCTTTAGATAGAGTCCTAGGAGAATCAAGAGTAGGTGGATGTTATTTAGGTTAGATAGAACTCAGATATATCTAATAGTTTTTTTGGATATCTTCTCCCTTGTTGTCAATAAGTTAGGTTCTTTTTCAGTTTTTGTGGGTTTGTATTTGGCCCTTCATCATATTTTCTGTACTAATTTTTGTAATCTGATGTGGGATAATGGTATTAAATTCATCTATAATATTAATCGTTTATTTTCCACATTTTACTAGTGTATAGAGAAGTGTGAATGTGTATAGGCACTTTAGGATAATTTGTACCATGTGTGTGATATTTCTACTCAATGCTAGTCACTAGACCATAGCCTATTAAAGGTTGTCTTGGGGGGTTATTCTTATCTTCCCACCAGATAGGCGGGACTAGATAGTTTAGTTCAAGATAACGAGAACCTAAAAATACCCATACTACCCATGAAGAAAAAAATAATGACATTTCATAGATAAATCTCTAACAATTGTTCAATAAAAGGGATGAGAAAGTTATCTTTTCCAATTACATGGTTCAATTTCTTATAGTCAATGCAAACCCTTCAACTATTTTGACTCTTAGTGGGCTTTAACTGATTATTTCCATTTTTTCAAATGGTGAATTTAGTTTTCCTGGGTACAATATAAATGGGACTAACCTATTTGGTGTCTGAGATTGGGTATATGATTCCAGTGCTAAAAATTCCCTCAAATCATCCTTTTTAAAACTTCAATTCAGGTTAACTTAAGCCCCGTTTAGGTCTATCTAGTAGGTTTACACTTAGGTTCTAAAAAATTGGTGCCCATAGGTTATGGGAATCATTCTTGGGAGGTCTCTTAAAGATTATCCTATGGATATAGAATTTTGTTTTAAGATTTTCAACTATTATTACCCTTGGTTAGATTTAAAATTCTTTTAAATTATGATATGAAAAATTCTATTTTCTTTAAGGAAATAATATTTAAGGTTAGATGATAGAAACTTAAATTCTAGTTTAGGGGGTGTTCTAAAGAGGTTTTAAACTTAGTTTTTTCTATAGTTTCAACAAGAACATGTAAGGAAAAAATGTAAGTGGTAGATTTGAGTAAATCATCAAAATTAATTTTATCTATATCTTAAAACTATTCAACACTCAAAAATTATTCTAGATTTACTCATTTTAAAATATAGATTCATTATAGAAATGTGGTTATTCTAGGGATTAACCTATTCAAATTATTTCATCAAACATTTCAATATCTTCCTAAGAATAATAATGAATTTTAAAATGGCTTAGTGTAAAAATATATTACTCATTTTGAGGGTATTAAATTTAATTTTAAATGATAAAGTTAATTTTAAATTCCCTAAAATCCATAAAAAGTGTTCCTTAATGAATATTTATTAATGTTTAGTAGTTTTAAGAAATGGAATACCTAAGATAATGGGGGAATGAGTTTTACATATTTATTATTCCATGTTTAATATGTAAAAATTAGCTAGGAATAATAAACCATTCATTATTACTAGAACATATTCTAGAACTCTAACTATTTAGGCAGTAGTTCAGTTATCTAGTTGCATAACAATTCTGGTGGGTTTGAGTTCTTCTATCTACAGGGAAGAATAAATAGAGTAAGGAATAACGTTAATTCATTCTATTAAATCATAAAATGTATCAGAAAAATTAATCTCACCAATATTTTAAAGGATAGTGCAAGTACCAAGATCTTGATATTTCCTAGGTAGTTATGGGGTAATTATAGTGAACACATTTTCACTCAAACATACCATTTTTATTTTCTTGAAGATTATTATTCCCTATGCACAAACCCTTATGAAACTTTACATACCTCTGATTTTAGTAGATGACAACAAAAAAAGGGACATTTAATTCCACTCCCTTTAATGTCTACAATATATGTTATTACAAGGCCTCTTCCCTGGCTTAATTGGGTGGGATTAATACTTATAGGGAAGGGAGGTTGTGGTAGTTTTAAGTCCACCAACTTAAATTTTCCATTTTAATTCTTCAATAGTGGTATCTTCAATGGGAATTACTATTTATGTTTCTTTTTAGGGATAGATTATTAATCTTACTTAGTCAATCCACTTCAAGTTCAATCTCCCCGTGGTAATTATTCACTTCCCCGGACCTCTTTAACACTAATTAAAGAAATAGAACTAATATTTCCATTAGGGTTAATAATTTATTAGTCATGGATCTAGTAACACCCTGAGATTTTGTGAAATTTACTTTTTCAAATAAATTTATTCTTTTTTATATTTTTCATTACATGAAATACTGGGTTTGTCTTTATTTACATGCAACACTGAGTTCATCTTGTACACCTTAGAAATGACCCAAAACATTTATAATGTATATTTTATGGACATATTTACACCTTAAATATAAAAATTTATAATATAGGTTAATTTGGAAGTTTTTCCATGTTAATGACTTTATAATTTTGGATTCTTGTAGGAAATTTACAAGTAACTTCCAAGAGAGATCACTTTTCCCACGTATAAAAGGAAATCCCTCCCATAACTTATACACACCTACCAAGCCCTTTATCTTGACCAAAACCTGAAATATTCTCTATCCCAAAACCCTTAGTTACATTATAGATCTTACAGTACTCTTAAAAGACCATACCTTGGGGCCTTAAGGTGATATCCAAAGGAGGTGCTTCTAAGAGAAGTTAATTGTCTTCACTAAGATACTTCATTTTATTTCTTCATTTTCCACATAATTTTTTGTATTAACACTTCCAATATAATAACAATAGTATATTATATATAATTATATGTTATTTTGGTAATTTATTAACCTAAAAATATCTCCAATTTTAGGAAATCATTGTTCATGTGTACGACAGACTACCACCTCACAAACGAACATCCTTCATTTTTCCATTACCACCTGTCATGGTTGGGTATGATTATGGAACTAAAGTATATATATAATTTATAAAATAGTTATACCATTTGAGTAATTATATATTATATAATTTTTTTACTTTACATTTCATAGAGGATATGACAATGTCGCTCGTGTGTACGACCGACTACTACCTAGCAAAGCGATGTGATTAATTTTTCACTAACACTTTATAGGGAAGAAAACAAGGATAAATATATATGATATAAATGAAATAATTATGATATTAATTAAATAATTATAATTATTAAAATATAATAAATAATTTTATTCCTTACCTTTTCACTCACTGAAAGATGATAATGTCGTTCATGTACGTGTGGACTACTGCCTTCATGAAGTGATGAGACTCTCGCTTTTCATAACCACACCACGTGGATGATATGTATAAGTATATTTAAATAAATAATATGGTATTTATAAAATTATTATAATTTTCTAAAGATAAGATAGTACTCACCTCATTTCCATAATGATCGATGAAAAATAGAAATGTTACTTATGTATACATACGACCTACCATCTCCATGATTGTAACATACTTCATTTCTCAAAACCATTTTTCATGATTGGTATTAAAATTATTATTAATTTATTAATATGATAATTATTTTATGATTAATATTCTAGTGATTAAATAACCATGATGAATGTAATAGGACCGAAAATAAAAAATCAAAACATATACGAAAAACTAAGCGATTATTACCCGAAACAAGACTTTAACATGGAATTGTTAATAAATGGGTAATAAAAGGATATAATTAAATCATATATGATATGATATGATATATATATGGTTATTAAATTGATTTATAATAAAATTATATTTATTATTCACGAGTTTATAATGAGTATAAAGTAAGTTGAGACTTACAATATAATATTTCTAGTCTCTTTTTTATTTCTGGGAGACATAGGCAAATTCACCACACATTTATTTTTGTATGGTGTATATAATTTCCATTAGAAATGTTATATCATGAGTCTAATTATTTTAATAATATTTTATATTTCATTTAATGATATTATTTCATGGGGATTATGATTCAATGTTACCAAAGTGGTAAGGGTTTTATGATACAATCTCATAGTTTATCAGAATTATTTATGTTTATGCTTCCGATGATAAAATATTATGATAAATCTATCAATAATTATAGATATTTTTATTCTAATCTAGTTTTAATGATTTTTTCAAGTAATATTTACATTTTACCACCCTTTGGTACTTTTAATTATTGATAAATTTGTTTTAGTAAAGATCATCTTTATTTATCTGTTCGGTCGAAAACCCTTTTCTTCCAAAATAATGTTTCTCAAAAGTTTTTCAAAAATGTTTTTAAAATTTACAAAATGATTTATTAAAGACATTTTTACTTATTTTTATTGTTTTAAAAATGTTTTTAAAGTAATATTCATGTCTTTTTCAAAATAATCCCCATTCGAATTTTACTTTAAATGTGAAATGAATCACTGTTTTTAAGATTCACAACATAAATAGTATCCACCACTATCATGACTAATCAAAGATTGTAGTTTTAGCTTACTCGTTTTCAAATTTATTTTAAAATAAATTTTCTTCTTTAATAGTTAATAAACTTTTATATTTTTAGAAAATGATTCCAAAGAAAAAAGGTATTTTGAAATTTTTTAAAAAATATTTTTTCAAAGTGGAAAGGATATTTTCCTGAAGAAATGTTTTAAATGATTTTTAACGATTCTGTTATAAGTTTTAAAGGTTATTTTCAGGGAAAGGGTTTTTAATTTATTTTTATTTTTAAAACATGATTTTCAAAGAATATTTATCTTCCACAAAAATCATTCCAAGTTATTTATATTGCAAAATCATTTTATATATAAGATGTCATCCTTTGATATTACTTATGATTTATTAGGGATATGATCCAAGGATACCATTATTATTATTTTGATGAATGTTTCATGTTTATGATGATAAACTGATTATAAAACATGCTTCTTTTTCATGGGTTAAACCGTGATAAAATGCTTATAAAACCCTATTCATTTTACATGAGTTATACCATGGTAAAATTATTATGAAAACCAATTCTTTTTCCATGTACTATGATTTGATTAATTGATTAAATGATTATGAAACATGGTTATTTTCCATAGGTTATGTTATAATTAAATGTTTATGAAACCAACTTCATTTCAAGTATTCTGATATGATACATATGTATTAACATCTTACATTCATATGTATGATTTTAATTATGTGATGCTAGTTATGTAATAACCAAGGAGGGTGGTTACATTATAACCAAATATGGTTGGACCTATATCGCCTTCCAATGCATTGGGTAAATATTTATATCTCATGATATTGATAGGTCAAGAATGGAGAGTTGACATGGTTTAGTAAGGAACGTTTTCCACTATAATGGTATTGTGAGTGAACCTTGACTATCATGATGGTTTGGGAAGTGAACCCATTAATCTATGATGAGAGGTCCACCATTGGGGATGGTGGTGTATCCTGCCCATGAGGTGTAGTTTCCCATGAGGTTCCTTGATAAGTTTTTGGTAATGAGCCTTGTATAAAAAGGAAATTATTTTCTATGATTATGTTTATTCCAATATTCCATTTCTTATGCCAATGTTATAATATCATGGCTCATGTTTTTTTATTTAGTTATGATTCATGTATTATAAATTTACAATATTTATGACATGAATCTAGATTCAAATCTTTGATATGAAGGGTATGGTTTTTATAAGTTATTATCATGTTCTCATACCATTATATTCATGTTATGCTTACATATCTCTTTTTCTTACCCTTACTAAGCATATGCGGTCACCTTTTTTATGTTTCCATTCCCTAGGTTATGAAGAAATGTTTTTAAATAGGATTAATAAAGGGGGAAGATCTTTAGGGGAGATGTTGAATATATTTTATGAATTAAGAAGACTATGTTATAAGTATGAAAAAGAACTAAACTATTAGGGTAATAAAGCATGTGCTTGTACAATGTATCAAATATTAATATGAAAAGATGTAATATCCTTGTATGAGAATCTCAAGTTACTATAGTTGGTATCATAGGAAAGGTTTAGTTGACCTTTGGAATCTAGGATGAGAAAATTTTAGTGATATAACTAGTATATTTCTTAGGATATTTCTAGGGATGACTCGAAGGATAAGTACAAGGATGATTCAACAAATAGGAAAATGTCCAAGAATTTTGGTATGGAATAAAGAAAGTGGTTTCCATTAAATTACATCACTTTCAAGATACTATAAGAGGACGTGGCATTAGAAAAAAGGTATTTAGGTTTAATAAATCTAAAATGAGTGAATTGAGATGAACATGATCATCACCTGGTGCACAAAAATGGGCCTTTTTGACACCAAGATTGACACTACTAGGGGATATTTTTTGAACATTCACAAACTCCTTATGATCCATCATGAATGATTTAAATATATATTTACTATGAATGACCTAGATTTAGCTAAACGTGTCATATATTTAAAATAAGTTGTCATGATTTAGTCACCCTATAAGTACTGTTTCATAATTATGTGGTTCCACTATATGATTAGAGTTTTTCACACAATGATTTTGGTTTTAGTAAATGAAGATAACCAGAAGTAATTGGGTTAACATTGAATGGGATAGAAAATTTACTGATGACATTCCAAATGAGATTATGATTGGAGTTAACGATATTATGGTTATTCCTAATCAGTTTTCATGATATAATATTAATAATGTGAACCTTAACCAACTCTTGGACTCACCAAATAAGAGAAGGATAGAGTTCATTGAGAGTTCAGGTAATGGAAACCATGGAGGAAAGAAGGTATAATTTCTTATTTTTCAATAATGTGGAAATAAGTACTCAAGGTAATGTCTCATAGGAATGAGAAGTTGTTTAGAGAGTGGCAAATAAGTACACAAAGAAAGTAATGGCTAAGGAAAAAGCAAAATTTCAATTAATGTAATGCATGGGAATACTTATCTTCCTTAGGTATTGTCAACAGATGAATGTTTTAAATGTGGAAGGTATTGGGATTATTAAAATAAATGAACTGAGGGGAATTTTCATAAAGAGAATCAGTAAGGTTAGATGAGTAAAAATTATATTTTTGAGGATGAAGAGACTAACAATTACATATGAAAGGAATGAAGTGTTAGGAATAAGATGATGAAGCCTAGTTAATGGTTTGAGGAGAAAGTGTGATAATTGATTTATTTATGTATTAGAATTCAAGGATCATGTTATATAAATCAAGAAAAATATAAGGATTGTTTAGTATAAGTTTTTCATTAAGAATTTTGAAAAAATATTAAATGGTACTGATGGACTAGAAAAGTGACTTAATGTTAAGGTGATATTTTGATTAAGGGAATATGACCCTTAGTTTTTTCATAAGGTTGAGAAAATGGTGTTTATTTGGATAAAGAGAATATTGAAATGGATAATGTAAATTAGATAGAATTGATTACATCCAAACTGATAAAGTATTTGTTAAAAAAGCGATTTATTTTATCATTGATGTAGTTTACAACGTTATTTATATGAAATATGTTCAATAATATATTATTTTATTCAAGTAATGAGGAATCATTCATTTTTTAATTGAGGTTTTATAGTAATTATGGTTATTATAATGCTTCATGATAATTTATGACCAGTGTATTCACATTTTTGGTATATTACCGTTAAGAGCATCTTAATGATTTTTGGAGGATTAATGTTAAGTTGATTTTTAGAAATTTAATAAAATTTATTATTAATTTTAAATTTTGTAAGTTTCATAAGGTTAACCAATTTTGGAATTATTTAAGTTGAACTTTGGATAAGGTTTTAGTTATTAAATTATCACTTCACTATATGAATATTTATCCATACTGGATAACCATTGTAATTTTTTAACTAGAGACAGAAGGAATGCATTATCATTCTTTTATAGATCTCATTTAGTAGTTTAGACATGAACAATTAATCTCTTATAGTAATATGTGAAGTGGAAATTGATCAAGGAATAATTAAAGGATTAAATTGTTCCTATGAAATTAAAATACATTGATTATATACATTTTCATATGTTCTATGCCTAGATGAAAAATTAATTCCCAAACATTAGGAAAAGGATCTTGAAATATCATATTATTCTTTAATAATTATTCTTGATGACATCAATGACCTTTTTCTTTCCTCTTTGGTTTATGGATATGTAGTCTTCACCTTTCTCCTAATCAAGTTCTCTACAACACTCCATTAGTATTTAGGTGTTCTCTTTCTCTTATATGTTCATGTTTTCACTTCCCACTTATGTTCTTCTATTTTGAAACCTAGTTTGTGTTATTCTAGATGACCTTTGCACATACCTTTTTCTTTTTTCAATAAGATGTATTATTAACCCCTTTTTATGATGTGGATTTCTATGGGGGAATTTTCAAATTTTGAACCTTTGATAACTAAGACAAATTTCAAGGGAAAAATTCATTTTATGGGGGGGTATAATGTAACAACCCAAGAATTTATGAAATATATATTTTTTTAAATTAAATTTAATCTTTTAGATATTTTCATTACATGAAATACTGACTTAAGTTTTTGTTACATGAAACACCATGTTTAGCTTATGTTACACCCAACACCGAGTTTAAACAAAACTGGTCATATTATGAAAATATTATTTTATGATAGTTACCACCTAGTTGTTTGAACAGAAGGTATGAATTGGGTTAACTAAATTAAAAAAATATATGGTTTAAAAAACTATGTAAAATTAATTCATTGGAGACCAATTACTTAAAAATTAAAATAAAACTATTTAAGAATAAAGGTAATCTTTTTCTGAAAACCCGTTTTTATAAAAAAATCCATTTTACCTCAAAAAACATTTTTAAAAATTTTTACTGAATGATTTTAATTAATTTTTTATATTATCTATTCAATAAAATATTTAAATTACATATTATATGTTTTATATAAAAGAGATCAGAAGAAATAAATTTTTATGCTTAACAATTATATTTTTCTAAAAAATAGTTTTGTTGCCTTTTTGTTCACTTATTTTAAAACTAATTTTTGAAACATTTTGATAATTTATTTGAAAAAATTAAATTAAATTTTAAAATAAAAATAAAAATATTATATTAGGGTGATTTTTTGATAATTTTCTAAAAAGAATAATTTTATGATGAATAGTGAAAAATAATGAATTTCAATTGAAAAATGGATGTTTAATTTTTTTATAAATTTAATTTTGATTTAAACTGATTTCAAATTAAAATAATATCAATAATATATATTTTAATCTAATTTAGTTCATTTTAATCAATTACATAATGAAATTGTATATAAAAACATTTAATACTTTTGAACATTTTCACTTTGAAAGACTGCTTTCCTATCACATATATGGAATTAATTTAAAATTAAATATTTCAAATTTTGTGAGTGGAATTTTGAAAAATGTATTCCTTATTTAGAATAATAAAAATTTACATTATCTAATAAGGTAAACTTAAAATTTTACCAAAATTAATAATGAAATCACTAAAAGTTATTTACTATGGTTATGGTAAAAATGGCTTTACTGGGGGGTTAAACTAAGAAGATAAGGGTTAACAATAACCATAAACATGTGTAAATCCTATTTTATGGAAATATTTTCACTTTATTATTCCCAATTTTGATTCTAGGTTCTTTTAAAACTGTTTACATTTGAATTACTATCAATTTGGATTCTTTTGGGAAGTTTCCAAGTAATTTCCATGAGGGTTCCCTTTTCCCACTTATAAAAGTGCACTACCTACCCTTACTTATTCACAAATCCCAAGCCACCAGAATAAACCAAACCCTACCAAACTCTCTCCCTGATATCCTTAGTAACAATATATATCTAATATTACTCTCAAAAGACTATACATAGGGTTCTTAAGAGGATATCTAAAGGGGGGCCTTCTAAGAGAAGGTAATTGTATTCACTAAGCTCATTCTTTTTATTTCTTCTTTTCCACCTTAATTTAGGTCTTAAAAATTAAAATATAAAAAATAAAAATTTACTATATACTTATATGTTATTATTTTAATGTAATAACCTAAAAATATCTTCACTTTATTCATATGAGTTTTGTAATCATCATTCATGTGTATGGTGGACTACCACCACGTGAACCGATGTCATTTAGTTTTCCATTACAACATATCACGGTTGGGTATGATGATGGATATAAAATATATATATGATATTTATAAAATAATTATACCTATTTATTCATTATATAATATATATATTTTTATTTTCCACTACATTGGGGATACTATAACGCCACCCGTATTTATGATAGACTATCACCTCGCGAAGAGTTGTGATTCATTTTTATTCAAAACTGTAAATAGAAGATAATAAGGGTAAATATATGTCATATACATGAAATAATTATGATATTAATGAAATATTTATCATTATAAAAATATAATACATCATTTTATTTATTACATTTTCACTCATTGAAAGATGACAACGTCGTTCGTTTACATGTGGACTATTGCCTTCACAAAGTGATGCGACTCTCTATTTTCATCACCACACCACATGGATGACATGTATAAATATAATTAAAGTAATAGTACAATATTTATAATATTATTATCTTTATAAAAATATAATATATTAATTACTTACTTTCTGTAATGATCTATGAAAAATGGAAACGTGACTTATGTGTATGTACGACCTACCATCACCATGATAGTAACAAAATTCTTTCTCAAAACCATATTTCATGATTGCTATTAAATGTATAATTGATGTATAAATATTGTAATTATTTCATGAATATTATTCTTAATATTATGTTTTCATTATTAACGTAATATGAATGAAAATAAAAAATTAAAACATATATGGAAAACAAAGCGATTATTACCTAAAATAAGAAATTAACATGAATTGTAAATAAACAGGTAATAAAATGAAATAAGTAAATCATATGCAGTATGATATATATAATTATGGTTATGTAATATATTTATAATAGACTTATATTTATTATAAAGGAGTTTCGAATGAGGATGAAGAAATTCAAGACTTACGATAAGGAATTTCTAGTATCTCTTTTATTTCTGGGAGACATACACAAATTCAATACACGTTTCTTTTATATGGTTTATATATATCCCATTTGACATGTTATATCATTAATTTACTTCTTTTTATGATATTATAAGTTTCATTGAAGGTTATTATTTTATAGGTATTATGATTCAAAGTTACCAAAGTGGTAAGAGTTTTATGGTACAACCTCATTGTTTTTCAAGATTTTTTATGTTTACACTTTTAATGATGAAGTATTACGATCTATATATAAATAATTCTCATTAATTTTCATATCATCTAGTTATTAATGATATTTTAAAGTAATTATACCATTTTTCCACTATTTGGAACTTAAAATAATTGAGAAACTTCTTTTAAGAAAAATATTCTTTATTTAACTCTTCAGTCGAAAACCCTTTTTATTCTAAAATAATTTTTTCTCAAACGGTTTTCAAAAAAATGTTTTTAATCCTTTCAAAATTATTTATTAAATAATTTTTTTTAACTATTTATACTTTTTACAATTTTTTTGAAATAAATATTTATATAGTTTTCAAAACAAAATCTCATTTTTCTTTTATTGAAAATGTGAAAATAATTTTTTAACATGAAATAAATGAACAATATTTCCCACTATCATGACCAATGAAATATTTCAAGATTCACTTACATGTTTTAAAAGTTATTTTCTAATAATTGTTTTCTTAATATTTGGGAAATTTTTTATTTTTAAATAAATGATTCCAAAGTAAAATGGTATTTTGAAAATGTTTTAAAAAACATTTTCCAAAGAAGAAAGCATATTTTCATCATGGAAATTTTTAAATGATTTTTAAAGTTTACTTTATTAGTTTTTGAGGTTATATTAAAATAAAATGAATTTGATTTTTTAGTTTTAAAAAGTTATTTTCAATGAAAATATATATTCTTTAAGAAAATTTCCAAGTGATTTATCTTTTGAAATAATTTTCTATATAAGATGACACCCTTTGATATTAATAATGATTTATTAGGGATATGATCCAAGGATACCATTATTATTATTAGTTTAAATTTTTTTTTTACAATGACCAGATTCTTATAAAAACCACTTCTTTCTCCATGGGTTAAACCATGATAAAATACTTATGAAACCATCTTATTTTTCCATGGGTTATACCATGTTAAAATTATTATGAAACCCAATTATTTTTTCATAGGATATGCTTTGATGAAATGGTGAAATTATTATTAAACCTATTTATTTTCTATAGTTTATGTTATAATGATATTTTTTTGAAACTCATTTCATTTCATGGGTTCATATATTATGAAAGTTTTATGATCTTTTAGAACAAATATGTATGATTTTCATCATGTTGTAGTGGTAATGTTATAATCAAGGATAGTGGTAACATTATAACCAAAGATAGGTGGGACCTATATCTCTCTCCAGTCCATTGGGTAAAGATTTATATCTCATGAGATAGAGAAGACTAGAATAGGGAGTGACCTTGGTTTAGTAGGGTTCTTTATCTACTATGATAGTCATTAGAGTAAAACTTTACTACAATAATGGTTTTGGGAGTGAATCCATTCAAATATAAGGAAATGTATTCCATTAGGTATGGTGGTGTTTGCTGTATAGGAGGTGTACCGACCCATTGAGTTCCGTGATATGTTTTGGGAAATGACCCTTGTTTACTAAGGAAATGATTTTCTATACTTATGTGTATTCCAAATTTCCATGTCTTATGCCAATGTAATTCTTTCATGGCTCATGTTATTTAATTTTCTTATGATTTATGTCTTATTAACTACCAATATTTATTCCTTGACTTATAATTATAATCTTTTATATACAGTGTACGATTTTCATATGTCATGATCATGTTATCGTACCCTTATGTTCAAGTTATGTTTAAATATCTCCCTTTTTTACCCTTAATGAGAATAAGATCTCACCCTTTCTTATATTTCCTTTCCCAATTTATATAGAATGGTTTTTAATTTTTAGTTCAAAAGGGGGATTATCTTTAGGTGATATGTTGAAGATCTTTTATAAATTTAGAATAGTGTGTTATAAATTTCCAAATGCACTAACTTTTATGTTCCTCATGTGTGTGTTTGTGTAATGTATTTAATATTAATATAATAGGATGAAAAATCCATGTATGAGAAACCTTGTTAACTATAGATATTAATTAAGACATGTCTTACTAATATTTTTAGGGTAGATATAATTTGGAAATAATTTCCTTCCATCTCCTAAATCCCAAATCTATGAGAGGTTAGGGTAGTGTTTTAGTTGTTTTAATACTCCACAAGATGTTTCAGTAGATCCTTGATGGAGGTATCTTAATATTTTTCTTTTTGTTATCTTGTATAATTATGAGAAATATGTTTTTATAATTGTGGTGGCTATAAATATGATTAAAACCCATATTGGAAAGGTGAACCTTGAGTTTACTAGTTTCCAGCTCTAAAATAAGAATTGGAATATTGTCTAAATCATTGATTATAGGTTGTTTTTTTGGTACTACCATTGATACATGAGTTCACAATTTTAAATTCCTTGAAATTGAGGGTAGCTGTATGTATAGTGTTATAGGGATTAAAAAACATGGAACACTCTCGGTTGTATGGTAGGTGAAACTTTCTTGAATTCATTGAATGTAAATTTTATCACTAGAAATTATAGCTATTTAAATCTATTTTAAATTAATGTATATTTAGAACTTTTCACTTCATGAACTCCTCTAGTTTTGGTTCTTGTTGTAAGGGAACAACCTTAAACAATACATATTATAGTTATTTTACAACTAGAAATCTATTTCTTTACCCTAATATATTTTAGGTTTATAGTTTCATAGAATGAGGAAAATATCTTACATATTAAACCCATATGTTACATTTGAACACTTATACTTAGTATCCATTTTTTCTATAAAACAAAAGTCATTAAAATAAAACATGGTTTCTATTTATGAAAAATATTGAAATTTTTTCCTTAATCTCATCTTTATCCTAGATCTTCCTTAAACCATATGAAAATCATTTTCAAATTTTGGATGAGCACAAAAATATTAGTAAGGTACATGAAATAAAAGAAACTGTTAGCCTAATGAAAACCCATAAAATACATTTTCTTTAAAACATACATTTTCACCCCAAAAAAGTAATCATATTTTCAAAAAGATCATTATATTACCTTTTTAATATCAAAATATTTTCATGAAAAATTATAAGAAATCATATTAGAGTAAATTACATAACTCGGGACATCATTTTCTATATCAATCTTACAAATTTTATAACCAATTATGGCCAACCTCCAAATCCAGTGTACCCAATGCATTGGAGGTCATAATGTAACCAACCATCTTTGATTAATAATTTAACCAAACATCCTTGGTTTATCATAGAATCACCCATGATTGGTTATAAATGAACCAACCTTCTTCATAAAAAATGACTATTAACCATAAAATTAACATAAATCATGAAATCTTGCATCATAAAAGACTCTTCGAAGAAAATAAACTTTCCATTTTGAAAATCGCTCATTTGAAAAAAATAATATATACGTACAATGAAGAAAAGTTTATTTGATATTAACTATATATATTTCAAAAGAAAGCTTTAAAATATTAAGGTGATATTAAAGTGGTAAATTCTATTAATTCCATATATGTAGAGAACATTTTTAAAAAAAATGAACTTTAAACGAGTATTTTTAAATGAAATTCCTTTACATAAAGCCTTAAAAAGAATCATTTTTGAAAAAATTTGGGGAAAATTTAAAAATTACATGTTTAAATAATTTTTTAAATATAAATACATTCATAATTTCATTAAAAATGGATATTAAAGAGAAATATTTAGAAAATATATCTTTAAAACATTTTAAATGAGGCATTTAGTTAAAATGTACCTTACCTTGAGTCTGAATCATCATGTACATTATTTATATTCATGATTAATTAACTTAGGTTAATTATTTACTTGATTTATAAAAATTTTAAACTTTATTATCCATTTTATACCACCTATTATAATGTTACAATAATAAATTAATTAATTAAGTTCACATTGGATGTTTTAACAATACTCAATACTTGAGCCCAAAATGACTTTTGTATAATGTCTACAGTCAAAGTGGACATTATTATATTATCTAAATAATAATATTAATTAAATAATAAAAATTATTATACATACATTATAATTTTAAATACATCCATTAATTATGTTTATGAAAAATGAACTACATTAGAATCATAGAGACGATAGTTCGTATGCACAAATGAGTAACGTTTCCATTTTTAATAATCATTATGGAGAGAAGGTAAGTATAATTTTATCTTTAAATAATTATCATAATATCATTAATATAATATCAATAATTTAAATATACTTATATATATATATCAACCATGTGATGCAGTGATGAAAAATGAATCACATCGCTTCGCGGTGGTGATAATTCACACGTAAACATGACCAGAATTATCATTTTTCTGTGCATGGAAAGGTAAGAATATAAATGATATATTTTCATTTCATAATTATAAATATTTCATTAATAAAATATATATACATTAATTCCATCATTATAATCATTATTTATAGATGGTGATGGAAGAAAAATTATATCGGTTCGTGAGGTCGCAGTCCGCCTTACATAAGAATGATTAGTTCTTTTCCCATTTGATGAAAGTTGAGATAGATATTGGTAATGAAAATAATATAATAAAATCTAAGAATATTTTTGATATTGTAGTTATTTTTTATCATATTTGAATAATATTTTAAGGACTTGGAAGAGAAAACAAAATAGAAAAACTTAATTAAAAATGATACCTCTTCTTTAGAAATCCTTCATTGCTTGACACCTTAAGACCACTAAGGGTGGTGTTATGCCTAAAATAAGGCCTCAATAATGTGTAGAGGTATTATAGGAATGAATCTGGAAAGGTAATGGCTGAACCAAATTAGATTTTAAGTGTGAATAATGATAATAAGAGGTTCCCTTTTATAAGAGAGGGGAGGGACACTCTTAGAATTTATCATAATATTAAATTAACATAAATTAATTTCTGATTTAAAATATTTCTAAGGTGATTTATTTAAAATATAGGATGATTATTGGAATAAATTATATTATCTAAAATTTTTTGTACAATTTTATGTCATATTATAATTCTTATAATTTAGTTTTAACACATATTTAACCCCTTTAACACTTACAATAAGAACAAGGATTTTTACACTTTAAGGGTTAATATAGTCTCTACAAAATTAAAAACGAACAATAAATGAATCATTGATGATATTTTAAACATTATAAAAATATTTTATATAAATTAAATATTTTTAGGTATTTCATATCATTTAATAAAATATTATTTATTTTAAAATATCATTAATGTCAATTTTGAAACAATTTATTAATTTAAAATTTACAAATATCAATACAATAAGATAAATTTGAAAAAAAATATTTTATTATATCCCTATGAGGCAAATTTAATATAAAAAATTATTTTATCACTTTAATTATCTCAAATTATATTTATTTTAATATTTTTATTAACATTTATTTAATATTTCCATTAACAAAATAATTACTGCATCAACATTGTGAAAGAATTTAAGGTATTTATTTCTTCACTAAAAATTAAAAATAAATTAAAATGATGAATATAAATATTTATGTTTTCATGTAACAATTTATATTTTATTATATATTCTGAATAACCCTATATTATAAATGCTATAGTTATTAAAAACATGAGTATGTCATCTTTGACTTTTCTTTAAATAAAATATTATATATGTCATAATCTCATCCAAGTGGATGCCAAAGATTATAATTTTGATTCTTGGATGATTATGGTATAACCTAAATCATCCAATAAAATTATGTCAAGTTATTGGGTCATTTTTTACTCCTTATCATTTAATTTTTACCCTTAATTATATGATTTACCCTTTAGTTTGATAACAAAAATTACAAAGGTTACTATATATATTGGAAAAAGATAAAAGGGTAATATTTAATTAATTTTTAACGCCATAATATAAATATGGAATCCATTTTTTAAAATTAAAAACACATAATTTTCATAATTAAATTTAAATTTAAATTGAAAAAATGCAACGAAAAACATTTTTTTTGAATAATTCTATTTTCAAATTTAAAATGTTTTTATACTAAATTAAAGAATAAAATCCATTTAAAAAACCATAATTGTATTAATATTAATAAAAATTTAATAATTAAAATTTAAAAATAATCTAAAACTTAATCTGATAATTTAAATACTTGAAAAATATATTTTTTTTGTAAAAACTAGTATTTTCACTATTCATTGAAAAATCAACTTTTTTGAAAATTTTCAGAATTTCAACATAAAATAATTTTAATATGATGATTTAAAAAAATTATTTCATTTTATAAAATACAATTTCTAAAATATTAATTAATTAAATATATTATTTTTACATAAAAATAATTTTTAAAGAAATTGTATTTTTTTGAAGAATAAAATGAATTTTCTAAAAATTGTGTGATTATTTTATATGAAATTTACAAAACATTCATATTGATTTTAACATTTATATTTAATTGATAAATTATTCATTCCTAGTCATTCCTGTTAATTTAACAACTAGTTTATAACAGTCACATTTAAATGGTAATATTTAGTTGTTTGTTTATGCTTGATGTGGTGTATCTTGTATGTTATTGAACATAGTATTTTATTTTAAAATATATATATGTTAAATTCTAACCCCTTTTGTAAATTTCATCCTCTAAACTTTGAATTCGGTCTGGGTAACTAAGGTTTTACTTTCCAAAATGTCTTTATTGAAATCCCACATCGGAAAAAGGGTCATTAAAACTTCTATTTATAAAGTGAGAAGAAAGTATGAAGGTCACCTGAGATAACACATACTAGGATTCCATGTTGGAAAACATGGAAGTGGAATATATAACTAACTATCACATTTTTATAGAAAGTGATATAGAACATGGCCATTATAAAGTTAACTATCATAAAACTATAAATCTATGACGGGTTAAAAGGGAAATGGTTTTATTATAAGAAAAGTAAGCAAATAACATTTTTATTTAACTTTTTTAAATATCATTTTCCTAGATTTGAGGAATTATTTTACTTCCCTTACTAATAACATAATGAAATATACTTAATTAATAAGTAGATTTTCATCCTTTAATCAATTTCCACCACAATTTCATTTGTTTCTCTAAACACCGAGTATTTAAGATGAAATTTTCATGTTTGATGTATTAGAATCAAATTTTATGAATAAATAAATCCATAAAAAGGATGAAAATATATTCATACCATATTTAGAGATAAATCAAAACCAAAATGGTTAGAAAAAGATAAAATAATTCCCAAAAATCAATAAACATTTATATGAAGAAATACTACTTCAATCTCCAAAGATCAACAGTGATAGAAAAATAACTATCCTTATAATTCCTTAAAAATATTATGGACTAATATTGAAACACAATAATCAAAAGGATTTAATCACATAGTCTTCTAATATAAATTTTAAGAATTATCTCCAAATAACATCAATTACTCTTGAAGACTCATACCAAAAAGTAATTCCCCTAATAATATTCAAGACATACTAACTATTTTCATAAATAACCTAAATCACCATAAATACACAATAAAATGATATATTATTCCAAAATATAATAAAATACCATAGTATTAGATTTACCTTAATCATATAGGGTTTCCAAAATAGTGAATGTCTTTTGAAATAACATTAATCACTTAATAACCAAATAATTTTCCAATCCCAATGAAATATATTTGATGAAACATATGTTACTTAAATAAACTTATTATTCATACATAAAATAATTTAATTTAAAATAATAATTCATACTAACTAGGAATTCATGTAGGAAAGTTTTAGGTGATTAACTCTTATCACCCTTTGGTTCTGGGTTTAATTCCCATAGCCTTTCTAGACATAACATGTTGTCACACAGTCAACGAGTTGTCCTTTTTTTTCTAAAACTATATTAATTTAATACTTATAAAAATTAAAAAAATGTGATAAAATCCTGAAATTAAGATTAATATGTTTTTACCATAAAGGATTCACATACCTTTAATTTTTATCCAAAATGTAATAACCCATAATTACTACAAAAATATATGTCTCCAAAAATACCATTAGTCACCTTAAAATTTCATAACTTAAATCCTCCAAAAGTGTTTCTACAAAACTGAACATATTATCAACCAAAAAATTATAAACCCATGATGGTAACCATAAATCTTAAGAAAAAATCATAATATCCAAATTTATATAAACCTTTATCTGATGCTAACTGTAAGGACCCAGCCTTAAATAATACATATTCCAATTCATTTAAAACTACAAATCACTTTATTTTCCCAAATATATTTTAGGATTAGTGTTTTGAAGAAATAGGGAAAAAATATTACATATTAAATATACACCTTACATGTGTACACTTATACTTAGTATCCATTTTTCCTATAAAAAAAAGTTATTAAAATTAAACATGGTTTCTCTTTATGAAAAATACTCTCAATTCTCCCTTGATCTCATCCTTGTAGAAACTCTTCCTTAAACCATGTGAAAAACATTTTAAAACTTAGGATGAGAAAAAAAATCCTATTAAGGTACATAAAATAAAAGAAACCATTAGTCTTGTCAAAAAACATATAAAAACATTTTCTTTAAGACAACCAATTTTATCTAAAAAAAGAAATCATCTTTTAAAAAAATAATGAGCTTACCTTTTTAAAATAAAACAATTATCATGAAAACTCATAAGAAATAGTATAAGATTAAATTAGATAAATTGGGAAATAATTTTCTATATAAATCTTATAAATTAAGTAACCAATAATGTCCAACCTCTAACTCTAGAGTACCCAATGCATTTGAGGTTATAACATAACCACCAGCCCTTATTGTTTCATGGAACCACCCATCATTAGTTAATAATGTAACCAAATGTCCTTGGTTTATCATGGAACCACCCATAATTGGTTTATAATTAAACCACACATCATCATAAACAATTATAAATAACTAAAACATCAACATAAATCATGAATGATTTCATCATAAAACACTCATTGAAGAAAATAAAAATTCAATTTTGAAAATCACTCATTTTGAAAAAAACTACGCATGTATAATGGAAAAAGTTTTCTTTGAAAGTAAACATATACAATTTATAAGTAAGCTTAAAAATATTATGGAAGCATTAAATCAAGAAATTATGTTTATTTCATATATGTATAAACAACATTATTTTTGAAAAAGGAACTATAAAAGAGGGTTTTTAAAAGAAATTACTTTACATAAAATGTTAAAAAGATTTTGTTTTGAAAATATTTGAGATAAATTAAAAAATTAACATTTTAATATATTTATGTCTATATAAACACATTAATAAAAATCATTTTAAAATACATGGTCATGAAAGAGAAATATTTAGGAAATAAATCTTTAAAACATTTAAAACAATGTTTTTAGTTAAAAAGTCCCTTACCACGAGTTCGACTCATCAAAAAAAAATTTTATACTCCTCTAGGATAGAAGTTATTAAAAACACTATTGAATTCTCTTAAGTTTTTGTTAGGATCCTCTCATTCCAAGTAATGAAACATTGGAAGAAGTTGGATAATTTTTGTTATAATATTGAAATATCATTCCTTGTTAGGTTTTTGAAGCTTATTATTGTTATTAAATCTTGTTACATATAATTCACTCAAATTTCTATTCAGTTGATCCAAATTATCCTCCATATTTTTACTTCCTAATAAGTCTCTAGTAGAAGAGGAGGAGGAGGAGGTTAGAGAATCTATCAATAGGATAGTGACACATTCCCTTTCCTCTTGTTCATTGATCCTGATATTTATAATTCTTAACATCATAGTTATTTAATACTTTGGATAAAAGAAGATTCGATGATTTTAATTCGATCTATTTATTAATCAAAATAATTATAATAAAAAAAAGAAAATATAAAACGTATACCTACTTCCCTATAAATGACACCAAGTTTATGAGTATTCTATCATGAGGTTCCTATAAAATAATATTTTGAACCTAAATTATTGCATTAATATGTGGGACACATGTTTTCTCTAAATAGGAGGATGTTTTAATATATGTTTCCTATGAATTGTGAGACTTTAATGTGTTCCAAATAATAACTATCTTGTGTTATTTTAGTAAATAACAAGGAGTTTGAATTAGTGTTTGAAACTAGTGGTCTAAACTTGTATACTCCTCCCCACTCACCTCTTAAACCATTATTCCCATAACTTATCTTTCATTATCTCTCAAAGAAGATGAGATATCACTAATTACCATCCCCTGATAGTTTTAGATTGAACAGGGAGATGCAATTATCACTACATCCACTACTCTCACCTAGCCTAATAGTTATATATCTAAAATTATTCTTGAGTTATCTCACTTCTAACCATCATAGGTAGTGAAGAATTGCTAGGTGGATTGTGTGTAAAAACTAGTAAATAAGGGAAAAAGAGTTCAAGTGAATAAAACATGGTCTCTCCTACTATATATAAAAATCAAAATCTTTTTAAGAAACTATGTAGAATATATTCAATTTTTAAGAATGAGATTTATTATGGGGGAATAAGGATATTCTCTTAGGCTCGACCACAAGTGATATAGTGTTATGTCACTAAATTCAACCCTACATTTAAATATAATAAAAGATAAATTCTAATAGTTACACTCTCAATCAACCACTAACACCCATGTTCAATGGATAATTAAACTTTTTTAGAATTAGAGGAGTGATCGTGGACTCCTGGTGTTCTTTTATAATTCCACCCATATGAGTATCCCATACTCCTTATTGATTGGGTAATTCTAGTATTTAGAAAATATTTCTTAATTTTAGTGCTTAGATATTTCCCCTTTGATTGTATCCACATGTATAACTGGTTGAGAGAACATCTCTATGATCAATGTTTAAACATATCTAAGAATAATCAGATATGATATGCTCAAATTCTTAACATATACAATAGAAATTTGTTTCTACATAATGGAATTTCTTGAAGTGCACTGTGTATGTTCAATTTATGTGATCGATATGGATAGAATATTAGGAATAAGAAAGATTCAAATTTCATGGTAAATATACTTGGTCTTTCTTGGTGTTTTCCTAGAACTTCAATCGGTGATGCACTGCATAAAATTAAGGCGATGCTTCATATTGGAGTAAACAAGATGTGGCTAGGATCTAGTGGGAGATTAATATTAAGCATGCTGTTACACCATGGGCCTAGACTACTCAATGTGGTGAGCTACTGGGAAAAATTAAAATAAGGATATACTCATGATTTTGGTCTAACACCATATCCATACAACTTTAAGAATACATCCATTATGTAATTGGTGATTTTTATTATCTATGAAAAGACTAGTTTAGTGATATCTACACATATATAGGGTGTAAGAATATACTCATATAGGAAATTATAATAATATTTGTGAGATATATTACTTTGTGATGAACATGAACTCATAATTCTATAAATTTCATTGAGTAGATACACTCATCTTCATCATTGCATTCTAAACATTGAGATATATCAAGTAAGCCACTAATTTGATCATGCACATGGAAAAAAACATGTATTTTTCTTGTAATTATTTATTATACTCAGTCATGGATATTTATCATCAAACTTAGGGTGAGGATTCACATTCAACCAAAACCTAGTTGGATTTGTTGAATCACTATTTAGTCTCAAGCACATATTGATACCAGTTTAATGGAGATTATAATTCTTACTTCAATTTATTTTTGGAATTTATTGATTAGAATTTGGATATCTTCAATCTACCTTAGATTAAATTCTTCCCTCGACTTAAATCATTTTTCAATAATGGTTCATTGAGACTCCATCATGCCGATAAGGCTCCATTCAAGATCATTCATGAAACTCAGGTGCCTTCTTCATTTGATTAGAGGGGGAATTATGTGTACATAGAAGGAATTTCACAAGTACATAGAAGTCAATTTATGTTTATGTCCAATCATGATCCATGGTCAATTATGATTCGTACAATCACTTTATTATCACCGTTTATTCAAGACCTTCGTATCTGAGGGTTAAATAATCAATTGTTTAGAATACAATTTTTTAGGGGGAAGTGGTCTTAATGGAATCTAGATATCCACTAGGAATGGCTGTGTAGATCCAAGTCTGGTGTAGTGGGAGCCTACATACTAGGGTTGGATCTAGGTATAAGAGTTTCAAGTTTTTGATACAATAAGTTATGGTCTTGTGGTAAGTTCAATGTATGGTTGATAAAATTTCTTGAAAGCCATAATTGATAATATTTTCACTTGTGTAGATGAGTTCCTACAATAATTTACTATATTTCATCTTACAATTGATGAAATGACCAGGCTGTTGATATAGCTCTAACTCCTACAATTCATGTAGAATTTTTTAAGTGTAGAATTTTATATGAATTATAATCAAAATGAATTAAACAATAAAAATCAAAATCAAAATCCTTTAAAATCAGCTGAACCCAAAACATAAAATCAATTTATATATTCATAAATAATACTAAAAAGGAATAAATAGTGGAAATAATAAATTTATTCCATTAAAAAAATTAATTTCTAGATTGGAAAAATTAATAAAAATGAATTAATTTCCTAAGTATTAAATCAATTATGAGGTTAACTTTAAATAAAAAAGGTATTAAAATTTTAAAAATGTCCACTCTCATCAGTGGCCATGAATTAACTCCCATGATCAATCCTGTTTATAGTCTCATCTATTGGGGCCATGAGTCATCCATGGCATGTTGAGAACTATTTATATTAATATTTCTAATTTTATAATATGATCTGTGTGATTTGAAATAAAATAACATGACTCAGACCATTCAACATGATTTTCAAAAGGAATTTACTCTTCCAAACTTTCTTTATCCTTAAGAAATTATAATATCATAATTCCAAAATTGTCCCTTACCCTTCTGAACTGAGATCATGGTTTTGAGATGTTCACTATGGTTCATTATATCTTTTGTATATGATTTATTTATCATTTCGTGCTTGTGTATGAGGTGAAAAGTATTTTAACATAGTGTGTAGTTCATCTTCTTAGGAGATTTTTCTTCCCTAAAAGATGAGTTTAGATTAATATCTTATTACTATTTGGCATGCCACTACTCACTCTTAGTCCCACTAAATGTTTTTTGATCCTAAAAAATTGTGAATTATAGATCTCTTAGTGATATTAGTAGTTGAAATTGATTCATAGAGGGCAGTTCATGGCATGAAGGTGGCTATTACAACCTAAAACTTCCAACCTAACATGCAGGGAGACCCAAACGTGGGATAAATTTATGTCCAAACTCCATATATAATGTACCATTATGTATATTAAGTATTGTTTTGGTGGTTTCCAACAAATCCCCCTAATATAATAAGGGAATGCCCATTTATCAAATCATCTTCCATTTTAAGAACATAAAAATATATAGGAATTATTATTCTTTTAACCCACACAAGAACATCCTCTAGCACACTCATGGGGAGTTAAGTACTCTGATTTACAAGTTTAACTACTATTACAGTAGTCTTAAGCTCCCTAAAATATAATAAAGAGAAAGTGAAGTGAGTAATAGTATTTATAAATGCACTGAAATTAATAATAGAATCTGAAAATGAATAATCCTGTATGGTACATGAAATCAAGAATATTCTAGGATCCTTGAATTTTGTGGTAAGTTATTTATCAAAAAATTTTGATACATTTGTCACCAATATCACCCTTTCATCACCTTGAGGTAACCATTGGTGTGTACACGTTTCCTTTAAAAACTTGGCATATCAAGGAATTTTTTTCACAACATTAATCAAAGGAATTCTAACATTTACTTTTTTGAATGGTTCCCATATTTATTTGAAAAGTTTAGTTTCCTTGGTTGGGTGGACCTTTGTGGGAATATAAGTGGAATTTCTTGGTTAGGTGGATCATAAAAATTAACCCTCTTTCATTTATTGGTACTTTTCTCTGGAAAAGGACTGTTTTAATTTTGGATCATTAATGATGGTTGGAATTATAGTTTACTTAGGATAGTATTACCCTAATATAGGGGTTATTTGGATTTTAAGTTGGTTACCACTTTAAAGGGTGATGAAAGTAACATTTACCTTATCACTTGGGTTGAATACAGGTTGAGAAGGTAGTTTAACCAACCCTTGAATTAAGACTTCCCCCACTACATTTTCAAGTTGACCTAATTGAGTTTTTAAATCCTATATAGAATATTGGGTTATTTGTTATAATTAGTGATTCTTTATGGACATTTATTTAATTAAGTCTTATAATTTATGATTGAGTTTTGGAGGGGGTTGTTATAAAATCCTTTAAAATGGTTTTGGGTTTTTATATAGTGGTGGATGATGACTATACTACCCCAGGTGGTTCCATAAATATTGAGTTTAGTTGGAATAAACCCCTTTCCTATAGTATTGGTTATCCTTCCATTCAATGTTGGATGGAAAATATGGTTTTTGCTTAATGGGATGGTTATATGGGTGAACTTGGAGAATTGCCTCATAAATATCAAAAGGTTCTCCCAACTGAGGTAATTGGTGAGAGTAATTAGTATCTTAGGCCTTGATACCACAATTAATTGGAGGATGAGTTTGGGATTTTCCAAGGTAAATATAAAATTGAATGAGTAGGTAACTTAACTCTGTATAGTTTATGTCCAAATTATTATCAAAGTCATAAATTTTCACCTCATGGAGACCTTATATTATTATACTAGAAATCAAACCAAACTACTGAGTGTTCCATTACATAGTTTTATAAGAATCCTTATAGTGATTAATGTATTATCTATATGGTAACCATATACAGTAGTATCAATCATATTATAATCAATAGAAATTAAACCTTCATAAAAATATTGTGTTAAAATTTTATCTCTTACTTTATGATGGGGAATACTTTAACAAAGTCTTTTAAAACATTTTCAGTATTCATGAAGTGTCTCTACATGTGATTTACTTATTCCATTGATTTATTTTCTTATTATTTTAGTTTAGGAGGATGGGAAGTATTTTTCAATAAAAGGTGTTTCATATCCACCTAACCTGTAATTGGTGAATTAGAGTAGTAGAATAAATATTTTGAAACAAATTCTAAAGAGAAAAGAAAAGTAATGAGTTTTACAAGTTCCTTATCCACATTTTTTAGGTTTTACTATTAAACATACAATATGTAATTATTTTAAATTATTATGTGGGTTCTCTGTAGAAAATTCATGAAATTTTGGTAATAAATGAATTATATTATATTTTAATTCAATGTTTAGAATTTATCCTAGTATTTGAATTTATATAGGTTGAATGTTAACATCAGGGGAAGTTAGTTACTTTAATATTATACTATTTTCTTCCAAATTATTAAATTTTATATTAGTTTCAAATACAGTTATAGAAGAATAAGGAGTTTTTAGAATTGTCTTAGTGGGTCATGAGTCCTATTTTAAAGGAATATATAATTGTTTCAATATCAATAATATATGATCCTATCTTGTGTAAATTTAAATGGTAGTATTTCTATCATGAACTTTACCATTAGGTTCCACCTAGTTGGAAAAAATCTGAGTGTGAAACCCCAAGCCTGCCTTCAATAGGTTAGGAACTGGAGAAAAGCACTAATAATATAAAAATTAAATTGATAGGCCATATCCTAATGTAACTATATACATGAAAACAACCACCTTCATGGAAAAGTGCAAAAGAATAATAAAAGACTAAAATTTCTATAGTATAACCATGCATGAAATAACCTATAGGGAATACATTAGATTATAAAAATGTAATGCCAAATTATGAATGGAAAAAATATAAAACAAACTCAAAATTATGTCCCAGATTGAAAAAAAAATGGAAAATGGAAATCTTAAGTGACCCCAGATCTTAATCTCTAAGTCGGAACACTGAATATGGTCAATGAACCTAATAATCACTATGCTTTACTGAAGTCACCACCAATATTCCTTTATTCAGCATAATACATGAAAAAAGTGGGAAAATCCCTTGCATGGGTTAGTATATACATACCAAATATGATGTCGTGAAAACATAAAGGGAGAAATAGAAATTTATCTCAACCCATATAAAGAGGAAAATGAAAAATCAACATATATGTTCATAATAAAACCCAGATGAGATAGAAAGGTGATATCTATCTCACAACCTGAATAATAATGATGAGTCACCTACATATCCAAATTTCTATCTCTAATGCCCAATATTATGTATAATCACACAAGAATCTAAGTGTAAGGTCCTTCTCATTACTACTTCTCTCCATAGAAGATAGAGCACTATCTCCCATGGAGGACTCTCTTACCATCGAATCTTGAAGTTTGGTGAGTACCACTCCACAGATAGAGGATTATAGCCCTATTGTAGTATGAGGGGGTATTAAATCTACCTTTGTAAAGAGTATGGGGGACCCATTCCTTGGTGCGATAGGGGAGTACTGACCCCAACATCTCTATGATTATACGACCTAATCACTAACATTAGTCAAACATCACCTGAAGATGCATCATGGTCATAACACCTCACTTTGTATATCTAATGACACTATAAAGGATACCATCAAATACCATAAGGAAAACCACTCAGGATGGGCTACTAAAAGTCCAAAATCCGAGTCTAAAAGATAGAGGTATGCAAAGTGGAAGTTCTTGAGGAAGGTATATGGAATGTGCCAAAGGTCAAATGATGTGTGACCATGCCTAGAAACCTATCCATGTCCTTTCTTACAGATGGATTGCCTAGCCATGTAGTAATACACAACATATATAGGTGGTACACAGATTTTCTTGGCCCTCTGAGGTCTACCCATGTCTTTTTGGCGCATTCCTCTTTTCTTTGATCCATTATCATGTACATTATCCATGCCAGTGTATACTGGTCAGGTCTGAGCACCCTAGCCATATCTGAATACATGGTCATGTATATGTACTCTAGTCATGACCATGTGCCTCACAATGTCCATGCCAATTTACACTCAGAGTACACACCAAGTCACTAGTACTATGTCACACATTGTGTATGAGTTTTACACAACGTGTGAGATTTATATCTACTCAAAACCCTAGACACCATATCCTAGGGACTACACAACGTTTTTTACTCTAGGATAAATGGTGTATAGTCAAGAGTTTTTTAGAAACCCAATTTCTTCAGATGGAATATAGATCCATAATATATTCTTCCATTATCATCTGTTTGACTGCATGAATTAATAGAAAATGAAGGGAGTATCTATGGATGTCAATTCCCACCCTCCGATGGATGGAAATCAGAAATTTGATTACCTGTGTAGTAATTCATCACACATATGCTACCATTTGGGGTCTTTAAACCCCATAACATTTTCTCACAACCTATTAATACAACATTATCCATATTTAAACTATGATGCATACCACTTTCACACATCCACCACACATCTGGGGGTTTGATCTTGCTCAAATCTAACCCAACAATGTCGAAGCAGGACCCCATGGACCAATGAAGAAGAAGATGATTAATAGTGGGGGAAATGTACAAGAATGTAGTGAATCCATCATTAAATTATGTTATCTCAACCAAAATTTAAATAATCATGATATAAAAAGGAAATATCAAGGTGAAACATAAAAATAATCAGATTATAGATACCAGAAAAATATAGTAGGGCTCATACGAAGGATATAAATTAGAGAGAGAATAAATCAGATATATGAATCCATGATTATAAAATGAATTAGGGTAGAAAACAAAAAATAATGCAGCCTATCTAAATTTGGATTCAATAATTGGTGAATCATGCATACACTAGTTATGGGGAAGAACAACCATTGCATCATCTATTTATCATACGATTAACCTTGACCAGTTCATCATCGTTATTCGATCCTGATTTTCCAATGAAGAATGAGTAACACTTCCTACTCCTCTAATTATCTCAGGGTTATGCGGATAATCATGGAAAAACAACAAAAAGATGTATTTGTAGAGTTTTTCTAGGTTTATATTATTAAATAAATAAATAAAATAAATAAATAAAATAAATAAATAAACTCACTTAATGTTAGGACCATAGTAGAAGTCCATACCACCAACAATATTATCCACTCTAGGTGTTGGACTACATGGATTTTTTTTCTAAGGGTTATATTTATATATTTATCCCATTATAGAAAATCATTTTCTTATGGGAAGGTGGATACAAGTAATTATATTAATGCCAAAACCCCCTCCAAGTCCTGATGTGGGACTCAGGGGAAAGTGTCACGGTGTGACACTCTATGTGTTATTCCATGAAACCCTCTTTACAAGAAGCATAGAGGTTATACCTACATCATGGGAACCCTAGGGACTATACTATATTTTTTAGGACCCAAAATCTCCTCCTAAATACAATCCCTAGAGAGAAAAATATGTCCCTATCCTTGATACCACTTGTTAAAACCAAGACAACAACCTCTACCACAAAACATATTGTCCACTTTAGGTGTTGCTCCTAAAAGATTTGTTTTTCCTAGGGTTATCTTGTAATAGATCATACAAGTTATAAAAGGCCTTGTTAATGGGTATTGGTCTATATAGACTTATATTTATGCACAAAACCCCTCCAAGTCCTGATTTGGGACCCAGGGGAATGTTTCACAGTGCGACACTTTATGTGTCATCCCATAAAACCCTATTACCAAGCAGCATGGCAGTTAATCTCGTGTCATAGGAACCCTAGGTCACATGATGAATTATGTGAGACCCACAATTATCATACTTACCAATGGATTAATCAATCAAAATTCGGGTGCCGATCAAATTTAGTTCATGCATAGGGTAAACCTCAGATTGAAAAATCAACCGTGGTATCTAATTTTCTACCTAATGTCTTAAACAAAAGGAAAACCATTTATATTAAAACTGATTTTCACACATGATTTAAAACATATTAATATTTTTAATATAGTAATTCAGGGGTCTAGAGTCATCAAAAAATCATGTCGAATCAAATGAAAAATTCGAGATATATATATAAAAATATTCAAAGGGATAAACTCACATAACTAGAGTCATTATATTCTCCCTAACATTAATGATTTTCTCCCTAAAAAGAACTAGATACAGAAAAGGTGGGGGTATTGATCCTTTATCTAGATCTCACACTCATAGGATCTCTCCTACATGCTCCTATAATTCTAAAGAACCTGAAACAAATGGATGATCCATCCATACATGATCCTCTCCAACTGATCCTCAATTGCTACCCGGTACTCTGTAAAGGTGGATCTATCCTCAATATCCAGATTAACCCAATCAGTAATTTGTATAGGGTTGTACACATATCTCCTCATCATCAAAACATTGAAGACATTATGCACTCGGTGAAATTGTGGGGCTAAGGAAAACTGGTAAGCAACATCACCTGTACTTTTCTATCTTTTCCCGTGACATATTTATTCCAATAAGAGACACCTCTCTAATATCAATCAAGTATATGGGTGACCAATAGGGTCTCCCATATAGGGACTCAAAAAGTTCCATTCCAATATTAGAGTTATATATATTATTATAAGAAAACTATACTAATGGAAAGTGATCCTCCCAGCTCTGACCGAAATCCAACATGCAGGCTCTCACTGTATCCTCCAACACCTGGATAATCTGCTTGGTCGACCTATTATTTTAAGGGTGAGACAATTTACTCATACTCAAATAGGTATTTAAGGCCTATATAAATCCTATCCACAATTTTTATGTGATATGAACATCATGTTTAGAGACACTCATAAAGTGTACCGCATGTAGCCTAATATGCTCTTACGTGCAAAACATCCTCAAACTCTCAATTGAAATCTAATCCCTGATGGAAATAAAATGTGATGACTTAGTAAGTCAGTAAAAAATTACCCATATGATATCATGAACACTATCTATCCATAGAATCCATACCACAATGTCCATATATAATTTATCCCACTTACAATATAAGACTTAAAGAGGCTACCCCTACTGAAAAAATGACATATACCCACAGTTCAAAACCATGGGTAAAGCCCCCAAAACCATGGGTATAGCCTATACCCACAGTTTTGGTAACCATGGGAAACTAAGGGATAGATCCCCAACCTATACCCATAGTTTTTTTTCACAAAAAACGCGTAACTGGAGTTGATCCTGCGACCAACACTTTTAAATCGGCGGAACTCACCACTCAAGCTACGTCACTTATAGATATATATATATCAATATTTTTCTAAATATATTAATAGGCGTCTCTATTGAAAAAAAAGTGTCTTACAGGTTTTGATCCCGCATCTTTATATTCCTACATCGACTGACTAACCAACCGATCTGGTTCGGTTTTATAATAGAATATCTTTATTTACTCTAATATATTAATTTCACTCCGTGTATTAGAAAAAAAAGCCGTCAGTGGGTTTTGAACCTACGATGTAAGGAATAACAAATAGCGCCTCACCATCTCACCTACGAAGTTTTTATGTTTTAAAATCTGTATCTACCCAAATATATTAATCGGAACCGTGGGTATAAGAGGGAAAACCGTAGGGATAGGTTTTTCCACCAAATATTTTTTGTGTCCTGTGGAATATTTTTTCCCACCATAATGTGGGAAAGATATACCCATGATTTTATAAAACCGTGGGTATAGGTATTTGAAAAAAAATCCTAGACCCATGGTTTTGCTAAAACCGTGGGTATAGGTCTTGAAAAATATTCCCACACCCACGAATTTAGTCAAAACCGTGGGTTTAGCTATCTTTTTCCCCACGGTTTTGCAAAACTGTGGGAATAGGTCTTAAAAAAAAACTATACCCACGGTTTTTTCCAAAACCATGGGTATAGGTGACCTATAACTACGATTTTGTAAAATCGTGGGTATAAGTTCCCATATTACCCCTATACCCACAGTTTTCAAAAACTGTGGGTAAAGGGGTGCCCTATACCCACAGTTTTGGGAAAAACCGTGGGTATAGAGCTATTTTCCAGTAGTGTACATCAAACCTACAAGAACCTGATGCTCAAATTTATCTGCTGACATGTGACACACCGGGAGAAAAACTCTCTGGCACTCTACCTCATGCTAGCCCACAAAAATTGCTATTAAAGATACTTGCACATATTTTCTATACCTGGATGTATAGTCATAGGGGAAATTTGAAACTCCCTCATTACATCCCCTCACAACGTGATCAACACCACTATATGTCCCTAAAATTGGATGACATACTCCCCTCATTCATAAAATCTATTTGGTTATAAAAATCCTCAAATTCGATGTCTCCAAAACAAGGATCTCTTAAACATTGAATAAGGGTAGGCATCATCAACATCAAATTAATAAAAACTATAAACCTCTCTGTCACTAGGGCCAACTATAATTAATCTAACTAGTTAGATGCCTCCCTTACTAGGATAGAATATGACTTCTTACTTGGGGCATTATCCACCATGTTTACCTTCATAAGAGTATACACTATTTCAAACTCATAAACCCGTAGGAATTATAACCAACCCTCTTTCTCAGGTTAATATCTCTCTATGTAAATATTTACCTATGAATTTTATGGTCTGAGTAAATAGAAAATCTCTCACCCATAAGATAGTGTCTCTATATCTTCATGTTAAATAATTTCACTACAAATTATAGGGAATGATTCATGCATTTGTTTTCATAGGGTGTCAAATTCCTCAACCCATAAGTGATCACCACCTACAGATGCATCAACATTAAACTAATACCAACTCCAAAGGAATCACAATACACTACATACTCAATACCCACCACTAGTAGTCTCAAAAAAAGAGAATTGATCAACCTCTTCCTCAGATCCTCAAGTGCTCTTTGAAATGGCTAGATCAAGGTAAATGGATAAAACTCCAATGTTGAGGAAGTCAAAGAAGCTTCCAACCTGGGTAATTATTCGATGAAACTTATATAGTACGCCAACACAATAAGGAAACTTCACACATCCATCATTCTCTTAGATGGATCCCAAGAAAGCACCGCATCAATCTTCACAATGTCCATAGATAAATCATTTTCAGAGAATACATTCCCTAGAAAGTGAACCACACAGATCTAAAATTGGAACTTCAAGATCCTTCTATAAATCTGGTGCTCCCAGAGTAATTCTAGTTTCATCCTCAAATTCTTTGTATGATCCTCATCTGATATAGAGTAAATGACTATGTAATCAATGAATAAAACTATAAATTGGTCTAGGTATGGCTGAACTAATTGGTCCATATGTCTAATAAAACACTAGGGAGTTTAACACACTAAAACATATCACCATGAATTCAAAGAAACCATATAGGATTTAGAAAGACACCTTTAGTATGTACACCTCTCAAACATGATGACGCTAATAACCCTTTCTGAGGTCAAACTCTGAGAACTACTTCTCCCCTAACCACTAGTTGAATAAGTCATCAATTATTAGAGGATGATAATCCTCCCTAATAGTCACTTGGTTCAAGTGACTTCAATCCACACCTAACCTCAAGTTCACATCTACCTCTTAGGTGAGAAACATAGTTCTTCCCATGAAAAAAAACTTGGTCTAACAAAGTCTCTTATCTATATATTTCTCTAACCACACCTTCAGCTCCCACAACCATGTCGGTTTATATGATATGATAGATTAGATATTTAGGCATACCTAGGTGTAGGTATATATAGAGAACAAATATTTAATGGGGAGGTAATCCTGGGAAATCCTTAGAGAAGGCATCCACACACACCACCAATACCCCATGAGACTGAAATCTCATAACATCCATTACTCCAAGCATCACACTATCCACCTAATAAGAAATTGGATGCATCCACCTACACATTATCTCATCCTATTATGCATAGGATCACTCCTTAAAAAATAAGGAAAAATATTTCCAATAACTTGGATACACTACACCCTCATTGGTAATAGTCAACTGACCATGTAAGGTAGGAAACCAATCTACAATGAGTTAAACATCATAGGGTCACACTGACACTATAGAAAATTCCATGCTAGGCTCTCCCTCATCCCAAATATAGTTCACATTATCAGTAAAAGTTTTGGGTCATCAATCCACTATCTAGGATCCTCTAAACATACATTTTGAGCAAAAATGATCCATTGGTATTGCTAAGTCTCAAACAGAGGTTGCGTTCAACGAAATGTAGATTACAACATTGTGATAAAACTATAGGTGGAGCTATGAAGATACATGTCACACATCAGCCACACTAAAAGATTATAGTTTAAAATAACCTACTGCTTAAATATATCCTATCCCTTTCCCACTTTTTCACCACAACCAAGGCTTACCCTAACACCTCATCACATCAAAATGATGTCACCCATACAAGTTAAGGGAACCCACCCACCAAACCTCTACATTATCTACATTGGGAGGCATTGAATTTCCCACATCATTTTAGATCATATTTCAAGAATGAACATTGGTGTTGTAAGTGCCTCTATTCCATGCATGTGTGAAGCCATGTCAAACATCACTAACATAGGGCTCTACCGATGCCACTTTTTACACTAGAGAATTATCGCTGCCAGGACCACCATCAAGAGGGGTTATATCCAAGTGGGGATTTTTCACCACAAGATTTTGACAAACCTCTACTATCTGATAAGGGGGTCTAGATCACCACTGAACCTAGGTGATATCTATCTTTAGAACCCATGATATGCAATCAACATAGGTGTGTCATCTTCCAGTACCATTGAAACCAGATTCTATTTCACTAAGAAGATTGAATGTAAGAAAAAACCTTTGATTAGTCGGGGTAAAAACAAACCTGAATACTTTGATAAGTGACTTAGGATATTCCTCTACTTCCTATGGGTCTGTATCACCATTAAACCTTATTGGTTTCTATTACTAGAATTTATATAGTGTAATAATCTTGTTCACATCATCCTATCATGTTTAATCCATAAACAACACAACATGCATTGGACCATCCTTCTAGCAACTAGAAGTGGGTCTATTCCCTACTTTACAAGTGGTATCACTGATTTATGACCGTCTGAAGAAAACACCTCAAGAATGGGTCATTGAAACGAGGTCTCATTGCTCAAATAATCATTATAATGATGCTATCTCTAAATCCAAGATGGATCTCATCACTGAGGTATCGTGAAAATTATGAAGATGTACCATAGTAAAAGAGAATATATGGGGAGATGAATCAAAAAGGATATTTAAAAGAACTAATCCTATAGGATGAATTTACTATTTGTTCCATGAAAACGATGTATTAGTATATTGAGTTAATAAGTAGGGAGTCAGAGTCATGGTTTTAGAATACATTGAACGTTGCACAAAAACTGAGTTCCATAGACAAAGAACCATACTTGAGACACTTCAAAACCATTTACCTAATTATCAATCCAATCTTCACTATGGTTCCAACCCCATACAATGAATTGAGGAAGAACTGCTCTAATACCACTATGTCATGACCCAACCCACCAAACCTTATTGGTCTATGGAAAGTTGAGTGTGACAGCCCAAGCCTACCTACAATAGGCTAGGGGATGGAAACAAGAATTGAGAAGGAATAAAATGAAATGCGATGCCTTGGCCTAATGTAACTGTACACACACCCAAAACCATATCCATGAAAAAGTGTAGATTAATAATAAATGGCCGCAACATCTAGAGTATAATAATGCATGAAATGACCTTTAGGGAATACATCAGAGTATGAAAATTTAAAGAAAAATTATAAAGGATAAAAATACACACCCAAATATAAATAAAGTTCCAAGCGGAAAATAATTAGAAAAATGAAAAACTGAAGAGATCTCGATTCCTGATATCTATGTCTAACCACTAAACGTGGTCAATGAATCCAAGTATCTCTATGATCCACCAAATTCACTATAGATCTACCTATTGTTTACAAAAGACACAACACATGTGTGAAAATACCATGTGGGGGTGATTTTATATATACCCAATTGGCCGGTCAAAAAAACATAAAGGTAGTAATAGGAAGATGCAACTAAATTTATTTCAACCCAAAGTAAGAGGGAAACAAAAACCCATCATATATACTCACAATATAATTCAGATGTGATAGAAAGGGGATCTCCATCACATAGCCCATATAATATTGATGATTCATCCTATATGTCCAATGTAATATATTTGTTGCCTAGTATCACATGTAATCAAATAATAATCCATGTAGAGGGGCCTCCTCCTCGGTACTACACTCCACGACCGAGAGAGTACTAAATCCTATAGAAGACCCACCCACTGCCAAGTCTCAAAGATGAAAGAGTACCACTCTATAGAAAAGGACCCATTCCATGTTATAGTATGATGTAGTACAATCTCTATCCATGTAATGAGTATGGGGGAACTGCCCCTAGTGGTATGAGGGAGTACCGACCCCATCATCTCTCAGGTGATCTTTAACAATCATTTGCATTGGTCAAGCATAACCTGAAGAAGCACCATGACCAAAACACCTCACTTCATATCTCAAAATTTATTATAAAGGCTATCATCACATCCCACATGGAAAACCACTCAATATAAGCTACTCACATTCCAATATCCAAGTCCAGAAGAAGGAGGTATGAAAAATTGAAGTTCTTAAGGAAGGTACATAACATGCAAATAGGGTAACACAATTTGTAAAATCACCTAGACATTGAGTCACATCATAGACTAAACATGGCTTGGATGGCCATTTGGTACTACATGACATGTAGTAGTGGTACACTTGGCCACCCTAGGCCCATCTATGTCCTTTCAGCACGTGATTACGTTCTTAATCCCATGATAATGTGCACTAACTATGCATGTGTATACTGGAGATGTTTGGGTACCCTAAACATGTCTGAATACATGGTCAAGACCATTTACTTTGTCCATGCATGTGTTCTTGGTTGTGTCCGTACCCATGTATTCCTGGATTACAAACCGAGCCATCAGCACCGATTCACACAAATTTTATGAGTCATACACGGTGTGTGTTATTTATATCTACCTAAAACCCTAATTTTCCCATACATGGGACTACACGGCCTTTTTTCCTATGGGATACATGATGTGTAGTTAGGAATTTTACCGAAATTAAGTATCTTTACATAGATTCTTGATCCTCCATCTCTGTCACTATTTGTATATTTTTGACCACCTGAATCCACTAAAAATAAAGGGAACATCTCCATCTATCAATTCATAGCCTTCAATAGACCAAAATCAGAAATATGATTACCCACAGGGAAATCCATCATTTTCCTACCGCCATTGAGGGTCCTTAGACTCCATATCCTTCACCCGTAACCCACAAATATATCACGATCTATCCAAAAACTCTGATCCATACCACATGAACAAATATGTTGTACATCTAGGGGTTTGATCACTCTTGAATCCAACCCAGAATTGTTAAATCAAGAAATCATGGAACAATAGTGAAGAATACAAAAAATAGTTGGGGAAATTCACAAGAAAAAAGTGAATCCAACATTGTATGATGTGATCTTGGATAGTGATCACATAATTACACTATCTATGGGTGATATCATGGTGAAAATATTAACAATCTGATTATTGATACCAAAAAAATATTGCAGGGCTCATGCGAAGGATATAAATCATAGAGAGAATATAAGTGATATAAAAATCCCTTCTTAATAAATAAATTATGTTCTAAACATAAATAACAAGCCCTAAATAGATTTTAGATTGATAATTTGTGAAGAACACATCTTCTAGTGATGAGGAATAAGATCCTCTGTGTTCACTCTCCATATCAGGATTCACATTCATCTATTCATCATCCTTCTTTGATCTTGATCCACAAATGAAGGATGAAGAATGTTTCATCCTGCTTTAATTCTCTTTGGGTTATGCATCTAACATTAGAAAACATCATAAAAATGAATTTATTATGGGGTTATAAGTTTAGGGTTATTAAATCAATCAATAAGTAATATCAATTAATTCACCTAATATACCATCTAATGGATGCCTCAAGAGAACGTTTAACATTGACCAGCATTTGGTTGTGCCTTGGGTAAAATCAATATTTTAGAATAAACTGTGGTCTCAGATTTCCCATCCAAGGTCCCAAACAACATGTAAACCATTTATACCAAAACAATAAACATGAATTATTTAAAATATATTAATATATCTAATATATTGATTTTGAGGACTTAAGACACCCCAAAACCACACCAAATTTGAGAAAAAATCTAGATATATACATTGAAGCATTCAAATGACTAAATCCACAAAATTGGATTCATTATAATATCAACCAAAGAAGAATTCTTCATGCATAAACTTTGAAAGGAAAAAATAAAAGTGAAAATATATACAAAAGTTTTAATATTGAAAATAAAAACACATATATTTATAGAAAGTTAAAAATTCTCATAAAAATTACACACTACAAATCAAACCACTCCCTAGAAATGGATCAAAATTTGAATGCAGTACCATGACATGTTAAATTAATAAGGTTTTTATATCTTATTTATTGTATAGGGTGTATTCTAGTCCATATATTAATTTTATTTAGATGTTTTAGAGTGTTAATTATGGATATGATTTATAAAACAAAACTAAAATTTTGTGTGTGTGGGGGGGGGGGTCCTAAAAATAGTTTGAAAGTGTAATGAAAAAAATGAACTTGATATGTGTTAAAAATGTTGTTAAATGAGTTGGGTTTTAAAAGTAATAGGATAAGGTGATAATTATAAGGTCTCTAAACCACTTGAAATTTTATTTATTATCAAATGATTAATAGGATTTGGTATACTTCTTTGGTTGATGGTTATCCATGATCTTGATTACCCATAAGACCTCTAAAATGATGCACACAAAACTAAAACCTGAAATAAAAATAAATTATTCAAGTTTTGACCTCTATGTATGATCAAAGGACTAACAAAATTAAAATCTATTTTTTTTGAAATATAAGGATTCATATATTTTACAATCCAAAAAAGACAATCCACACACTTAAAATTACAACATATCGATAATGAAATTAAAAGTGTTTCATTAAAATAAATCACAAAAAATAAAGAATAATTTAAGATCACTTTTTAAAACAAAAAAATTCAAAAATAGTAGTTAAATATGGTTCAAACCTCCTAATCTATTTGTTTAGTTCCATAAAAATTATGATCCACCTTTTAGGACACCATCAAGAGAAAGAGGAGGCTCGAGTGGATATCCTTTTTAATCTTAGTGATCCCTATGGGGATAGAGAGATATAAAAACTCTAGTGTGATTAAAATAAAACTAAAACATTTTGAATAGTAGAACCTTTCCCCCTATCAAAATTTGAAATGATTTTCCCAAAGTTCCATTTTATAGGAAAAGTGGAATGTGGTTTTGACACACATATATCAAAATACCTCTTATTGCTATGCTATATATAGGACATTGACCTTAACAAAACTTAAGATATTATTTTTATCCTATTTAATGTTTTCATATAATATTTTGGGATAATTAGAGTTATAAAATTGTATAAATAGTTTAAATGGTGAGCTATACTTTTGACTTCGATTAGTTTTAGATTTCTGGATGGATCGCTACATTCGAGCCAGAATATGGATGCATTTGAATTTTATTTCTTCTAAAAAGTTGTATCAAAATAAATTTTAGACCCAACTATAAAATTAAAGACCAATTTCATACTAATTTGTTTTTTATAATGTGCAAATATTTTCACACATATCCTCGATCTTCTATGCAATTTGGCCCATTTGGTTTCAACTCAATCTTTGGCTCTCCAAATCCCCGATAACTACATTATAAACAAAAAAAATTAATATTTAGTATTTTAAAATTATTTAAATTTTTATAATTAAATAAAATGAGAAGTTAAATTTATTATTATATATAGTATTTAAAATTTGAAAAAATTAACATAGTGGTATACGAGTTGAATTAAATACTGAATAACTACATGATCACACCACCATACATGAACATTTTCACTCATGGGAAATATCACAATTAAAAAATTATATAAAATTAATAATATATGAAAATATTCCTTATTTATTAAATATTTAACAATAAAAGTAAATTCAATTCATAATAGTAGTGTGAACAAGACCAGAGTCTCACCAAGGAGTCAATTTTAGTAATCATAGAAATGAGTATCTCAAAATTTTCATCAAAAAAATTCAAGTAGATATATGATACTAATACTAGAAGTAAAATAATGAGTAAAAAATGACACTAAATCCCTAAATGTGTGTGTGACAATCATTTCATTTTTACCATTCCACTTTCGATCTAGTAAATATTTTTCATTTTTTTTTTCAGCTTTCCTTATTCCTTCCACCAAACCTGCTCTACACCCCTTTCAGTAAAATATAAAAATAAACTTACTTAAGAATTAATAGAAGTAAAAAAATTAATCTCTTAATTTATATATAACCATAAATTTGTGAATTTCACCACCCCTTATTAATTATTATTTTTCATGTTTTTTGTGTGTTTAAGGCCATACAACAGTTAGTTAACAGGTATGCACATATAGGTAAATATGATAAATAGTAGAAAATGGTTAGGTAGAAAATTGATGTATATTAAAACATTTTATAAATATAAATAACATAAACCTATCTTATATCTACCTTCAATTAGGTGTACAAATTTTACATTTTCTTGTGGTGTGTAATGATGTGTGGAGATATTCAAGGACATAATTTTCCAATAAAAAATCACATAGAGGGTGTCAAAATATTAATGGATTTGTGATGATAAAATCATTTATATCATTAACAAATAATTAATTATACTATAATAACCCATCAATGCTAAATTTATGCTCAAACTCACATACTTTTAATGAAGTAAAATTTCTTTAACTATTAAAACAATATGAAATAAGAAAACTTGACATGAATCTTCAATAAATCCCATGCAGATTTGGGAATTTAATATGAGTATTATATGAAAAATGAAGAATAATAGAAGTTGAAGAAGAATAATAGGAATAAGAATAAATGAAATAATAAAAAGAAAAGAAATATGAAAGGATACTATGCAACAAGAAAAAACAGAAAAAACAGAAAGATGATAAAATTCATAACTAACTAAAGAATCAGTCCACACCCCCCACACCTAGAATTTATAGATCCCTTATTGTAATTATATAGAAGGTGGTAGGGAAGAATATAACATGGTGAATGTCACTAATAGTTGGATTTTAGAAGATAAACTTCCTTTTTTGGGGATTCTGAAATGGTTTCATGGAAGTTCTTTAGACATTACCAATTGATGAAAAATGTCATATAGGTTTATTTATTTTTAATATACACAATAATAAAAGGATAAAATTTTGTGATAATGTATGGGACAACCCAATAGGAAGTAATATTAACTAGTTGAAACTTTATACTTTCAATATAAAGGAGGACCATCTTCCCCATGTGGAACTAATGATATAAGATGAGATGGTCATGGGAAACCTTGGTTCTTTCCTTATAAACATGAGAGTCCCTTTTTGAATATTTTTATATTTCCTAGAACTATTGAATAAGAAATTTCCATTGAGAACCTGAACTTGAAAGATTAAAATTTCATTGCTTAATAAATGAATAGACCTGATGCTCTATCTAATTGGTATGTGATAACCCTTTCCAAATACAAGACCATAAGGTGACATGATAATAGAATTTTTTAAATCACTATGGTAATCCCACAAATCACCAATAAATATAAAAATATAATATTTTCTTTTGGGTCAGATTATTTTTTCAAGAATTTCTCTCTACTATAGACCTTAACTGGAACATTGGTTTGGGGAGGATAATCTTTATAAACTTGAAACTAGAACCCATACTAATGTAAACAAGTTTTCATTGTGTAACAAAAGAAATTAGAACCCTGGTATCCAATGATAACCTTAGGAAATCCAAACCTATAAAAGATATGGGTTGTAAGAAAGTTCACAACTTACTTTGAGTCATAAGTCCTTATGGCATGTGCTTATACCATTTACACACATAATCCATTTACAAAAGAATGTACATGTTTGCAAATGGATTTCAAATAGCTCTATAAATTCAATGCACCTGACATAAAATATGTCAGGGAAAATAAAAGGGTTATTATGGAATTTTATTTCTTATAGATAGATTCCCAATCATTTGAAAATTATGAAAAGATCTAAAAAAACATGGGCATCCCAAAAAAATAGCAGATAAAATAACATATAATTAAGTACCGTACGATCCTCCCATTGGGGACTGAAGTTACCACCACATAAAAGAGTGTGATAGAACTTGAGGACTGGCTAAAATTCACTATTTTTAACACAGTACCTTAATACATGATCACTATATGTGCAAAAAAGTTTGGGGTCATCCCAAATATACCAATGATACTCCTGTTTAAGAGAATCATCTTTGTTTTTATTGAATAAAATAGGAATCCAAGATGCTATGAAAAAATTTAAAATACTAGAATACTATGGAATAACATCAATAACTCTATACAATTGCTCATTAGAACCTATGCCATTTATGAGAATGGAGAGGTATAAGTCAATGTTTGAGGATGGAAGGATCCTACTGATATAGGTAGCAGCAATATTCTATAATAAATTTTATCCAAAATTCATAAATTATATTCATAAAGGAGGAGAATACAATGAATGATAATATTTTTGGATTTTGTTTTCTTAATAAGAAACTAGAGTACTAGATGGTTAGAATACACATTCAATTTTTACCCAAAAAGACATGACTCAAATTTTCTTAGTAAAAACTATGGTATGAAATTATTTTTCATCTTTGGCTTAGTTTTAATTGGTAAGGTCCAATGTGTGCAAGGTACATGTAATGTTATATAGATCTCTATTGATATGTTGTGATAAAAACCCCCAACAACATAGCTGAAAACATCATACATGAGATCAAATGGTAAATCTCATTGAGGTAGTTGTATTTTTAGAAGTGATGTGACACTTTGTTTAAATTTATTTGAATCACCCTCACAAATTTTATCAAAAAACAATTCTTTGTCTTTTTAGAGTAATCCAGAGAGGGGAGGGAAATCATTCTAAAGTCACAAATTAAATAGTGATAAAATTCCATGTGTCCTAAGAAATACCAAACATTCCCCACATTTGTTAGGAATGGTAAGGATGAAGTGAAATCCACTTTTGATTTATCTACTTAGATACTATCCCTAGAAGTTACATTTCCAAGTACTATACCTTGTCAGACAATGAAATGTCACTTCTCATAATTTAACACAAGATTATTCTTAATATAGTGATGAAGGACATCACATTAACTGTTCAAAAACTTATCAAAACATAAACCATAGATAGTGAAATAATCAATTAACATTTTTTTAAGTCTCCATATACTATAAAAAAATACTAACCATACCTATTTTGAATAAACCTTGAGAATTATAAAGACCAAATTACATCTTATAATATGAAAATGTTCCAAAGGGAAAAGTTAAGGTTGTCTTTTTTTATCCCACGGGGAAATAAAATTATGAATGTTTCAAAAATACCCATCAAGGAAATAATAGTGGGAATTCTCTACTAGCCTCAAAAGAATTTAGTCACTGAATGGTAATGGTAAATGGTCCTTATAAGTGTGATGGATTAGTAATAAATAATATATATATACACACCATCTATTCTTCACATGTTTTGGTACGAATTCATTATTTTCATTTTTGATAGTCGTAAGACCATTTTTCTTAAGAACTATCGTCATTGGACTGGCCGATTGGCTAACAAAGATTGGGTAAATTATTATAGAAGCTAATAATTTTTTTATGACCATTAAATGAAATCCATAAGGTTTGGGTTTATTCATCATTATGCAAACCTCACCAATTTAGCCACATCATTTAATAATATATGATTCCTAAAAATTGATGGGAAAATTCAGATAATGTTAGTAAGTTTCCTTAAAAATAATTTTTATACTCTATACAAAGGTCATGAAATCATAATTCTTACATTAGAGAGAGTGGACTAGCAATGATTATAGGAAAATTATTTCCATTTTCATTTTATAAATATTTTAAATTTTAAGGAAGTGGTTTGGGTTCCAATTTTGGGAAATTTTAGATTGATGGGAGGGAATGGGAAAAAGAGAGGCCTATAATCTAATCTAACTAATCAATGGTAAGGTACCCAGATGATAAGTAATATTTTACAACCTTATAAGAATCAATAATGGTCATAGAATTATCAGTGTATAATAAATCATCAATTGATAAACATGCATGACATTTTTCAAGACTATTATATAATTTAACACATGAATAATTACCTCTAATTTCAATTATTTTTGAAAAATTAGAATGAATATTAGATTAAAGAAGGGGATTTTTTGACAGGAAAGGGAGTGCATAAATTAAATTAAATTAAGGAGTGGAATGGTCTTCTGAGTATTGCTTCATGGCGTCAAGGATGTTAAAGTGGAAACAGACACTACCAAAATCCATAGATAATTTACCTTTGTGAACAATAATTATGGTTTTGGTAGCTTTAAATAAATCCATGACCAATATAATCAAGCCATGTCCATTAATCATATCATAATTCATTCTAATAAATTAAAAATATATAGAAAATATTATGTTTTTAACCCTCACAAGAACATCTTGTTGCACACTAAAGGGTTGTGTAATACTTCATTTTTCCAATTGAAGAACAATTCCAATAGGATTTATCTCTTTGACTTGTAATGAAGAGAAAATGGAGGAGGTAATCACATTTATAGTAGAACACAAATCAATAATGAAATAAAAAAAATACTCCCCTATGGTATATGGAATTGAGAATGATATAGGATCCTTACATTTGGTGGGAAGTGATGGCATGATCAATAATAAAATGTTCCACCCCAATATTACCCTTTAATCACGTTAAATTCATTATTGGTGGGTGAAAATCTCCTTTAAGAACATGGAATATAATGGAATTTGATTCGTGATATTAATCAAGAGAATATTAAACAACATTTTTTTAATATTTCTAAGATTTATTTGTTATGTTTAGTTTCTTTTAGTTTCCATGGTTGGGTGGCCCTTTAGGGGAATGGAAGTTGGATGGTCAGGCTAGGTGGATCTTAAAAAAACTATCTTTATATTACTTGAAATTCTATCAAGGAAATTATTCTCCTTATTTGGATATTTAGGGATGGTTAGAATGATGTTTTCCTCAAGAGGTGATAACTCTAATGGAGGGGTTATTTGGATTTTTAGTTGGATAACAATCTAAAGGGTGATAGAACTAATATTTACCATATCACTTGTGTTAACTAAAGGTTGACCCAATCCTTGACATTTGGTTTTCCCCATGAGTTACCAAGTTGTAATAATTTAGTTAATTAAATCTTGAAAGACTACTTGGGTTGTTTATTGGAATTGGAGAATATTTACAGCCATTTCTTTAATTAGTTCTTCTAATATATGATTGAGTTTTCACTACTAAAAACACGCAATATACAGAACTATACTTTATCAACTCTAGTGAAAAGCACAGATAAAGGATGCCTTTATCTGCGCTAGAAAAGAGCTGATAAAGGGTACCTTTTATCTGTGCTAAAAAGAACTACTAAAAGTCACCCTTTATGAGCTGTGTTTTTAGCGTTGATAAAGTGTGACCTTTATTAGCATTCTTTTATACTAATAAAGGGATGTCTTTATCAATTATTTTTAGCACTGTTATAGGGGACCTTTATCAGTGAATTTTCTAGTTCTAATAAAGGTCCCAATCACGCGCAAGTCCCACTTCAATATAGCATATGTTCAAACACTTATTTATATAATATTACGCTGCAATAGAAGCTCAAAATCCTATTACAGGAATGATATCATGTATACACTCTGAAGACGCATATGGGCCAATGGTCCTGTGCGGGACTTGGCCCAACCTATGCTTTCTATAGGCTTTACCCCACCCACTTATACAACCGGGCCCTACACGAGCCAACATATACCTGCCCTCCATTCCACCCTATGCACGTCTCGACCCATATATCCAAATTTTTATATAAAATAAAAAATATTAAAGTATTAAAAATATTAAAAAAGTGAAATAACTAAACAAATAAAAATTAAAACAAAATAAATTTAAAAAATATTTAAAAATTTATTAATTAAATAATTATTAATAAGTTTAATATATATATATATATTATAAATATTAATAAATTTCATATATTAAATATAGATAAACATAAATAATCAACTGAAATAATTAAATAAATAAAAATTAGAAATGAAAAAATTCAAAAAATAGTAATTTTTTTATTATTTAAATAATTATTAATAAAAAATAATAAATTCAATATACATGTATATAAATTATAAATATTAATAAATAGTATATATTAAATATAGATATATTAAATTAATAAATTTAAATAATTTAACAAATAAAAATTAAAAATGGAAAAAATAAAAAAACATTAAAAAAATTTATTAATTAAATAATTGTTAACAAAAATAAATAAATTTAATATAAATATATATAAATTTTAAATATTAATAAATATTATATATTAAAAATATATATGTATAATGAATAAATTATAATAATTAGAAAAAATTAAAAATTAAAAAAATTGATATTTATACATTAATTATAAATAGTAATAAATAATATATGTTTAATATAAATATAGAAAAAATACAATGTAATAATTAAAAACATATTAATATCTTATTAATTTTTAATGTGTTTAAACATAATTATTCATTAATACATTTTATATTTTCAATATGAAAATATATTCATATATAGTTATATATATATATCAATATATATAATATTTCCATAAAGATGAATTATATAAAACAAAATATCTATACATACATTAAATAAGTCATATATCTAATAAATAATGACATATAATATAAAAATTAATATTAATTAAAAATATCGACCAATTATATCGCGTAATGGACATTAATTGAATGTTATTTTATTTTGCAATTTAACATATATCAAACGTGTGTTACATAGATTTCACACATACATATATGTAATTAAGGAATTTTTATATACAATGTAAATACACAAATATTTATGTAATTAATAAAATATTATATAAAAACACATACACCTAATATTGATGTAATTTATTCAAATTTTAATATTCATTTTAGAATTTCATTTAGTAACATGATATTTTTAATATATTATGTTTTAATTGGTAAATTTTATTTATTAATTTTTAATATTTTCAAAATTAGTATTATTCATTCATTTTTAATATTCAATTTGAATTTAATTATTTTCTTATATTTATTTATATATATTTATTTACTATATTTTAATATTTTCAATATGTATTCATATTCATTTCAATATATATCCATATTTTTAAAATAATTTATTTTAAATTAATAATATTTATCCCTTTTTTCAATATTTTTAAAGTGTACTCATTTCTAATTATGCAATTTCACTCATTTTTAACATGCATGCATTTAAGATTATATATTCATTCATAATATTAAAAATATATTTGTATATAAATATTTATAAACAAATATATTTATAAATTTATTTTTTCTATATTTATAATTTTGAATAAATAAATATATTTTTTAAAGTATTTATATAATTATAGATAAATAATAATATATTTAATTAATTATAAAACTATAATTAATGCATTTAAGTAATTAATATATTTACAATATTTTTATGTATATTTATATTTATATATATTCATTAAATATATATAATTATATGAATATATATAATGATTTAAATATATTTATAATTATAAAATTATAATAAATATATTTAAATAACGAATATATTTACTATATTTATATTTATATTTGTTAAATATATATAATTATATAAATATTTATAATGATATATATATATAATTATATAAATATATTTATAATTATAAATAAATAATTATAAACATATTTACATATATATTTATTATATTGTTGAAGATAAAGTTCCTTCATTGGGGACTCTAAAATGGTTTCATGGAAGTGATTTAGCCACTACCCATTGATGACAAATGTCATATAGGTTTCTTTATTTTTAACATACATAATCATAAAAGTTTAAACATTGGTGATAGTGTATGGGCCAAACCAATAAGAAGGAAGCTTAACTAGGTGATGCTTTAGACTTTCAATATAAAAGAGGACCCTCGTCCCCATGTGGGAGTAATGATGTAGGATGAGATGGTCATGGGAAACCTTGGTTTTTCCTTAAAAATATGAGAGTTCCTATATGTATATTTTTGTATTTCCTCCAAATGTTGAATATAAAATTTCCTTTGAGAACCTGAACACAAAAGATTAGAATTTCATTGCTTAATAGATGAATAGGTCTGTTGTTCTATCTTAAGGGTATGTGATAACTCTTTCCAAATACAAGCACATAAGGTGACATGCTAATAGAAATTTTAAAAGTAGTATGGTAATCCCACAAATCACTAATGATTCTAAGGATCTAATATTTTCTATTGGGTTGGACTATTTTTTCAAAAATTCCTCTCTACTATACAACTTAATTGGACATTGGTTTTGTGGTGATAATATTTATTAACATGACACCTGATCCCATATCTATGTAAACATGTTTTCATTGTGTAGCTACTAAAATGAGAACCCTGGTCTCCAATGACAATTTTCGGCAATCAAAACCTATAAAAGATATGAGTTGTAAGAAATTGAACTATAATGTCTCAAAAATTCCGTGTAATTTTTTTTAATAATATGGAATTTTTCTGAGACCGAATGGCCTGACGACACCTGATTCTGAGGCCCGGAGAGCCCGAAACAGAATTTTGAACTTTTTTAAAGGTGTGTTTAGTAAAGGCATGAGCGGGTTTTTCTAAGTTTTGAATCATTGCTTGGATTGAAAATCTGAGGAAATCGTTGAACTTAGAGCACCGAGATTCTCCTAGAAATGACTTAACTTCGACCGGAAAGGGCTGAGCAGAAAAGTTATTTTTTAGACTTTTCAAGAAAAATAATAACATAATTTATAATAATTATGTTATTTATTTCTCACTGATGAGTGGCAGACGGTGACGCTGCGGTGCAGCGATGAGGTGGCAACGAGGTGAATTAATGGAGGGGAAATAATGGCTCATTTGAAACCATGATGCTGTTTTCTTAATGAACCATTAAATGTGGCTCATTAAATGTGGATAATTTAATGTGCATCATTAATGGGTGTAGTGTCATTGTGATTTTGATTCCTTTTTATAATTCTAATGTGTTGGAGTTTAGGGGATTAACAAACTCGGGGAAACCTTTGATGAATTGCCGGCGGAATCCCTCTCTAACGAAGAACAAATAATGACACACCGATAGATCATCACTGGCTTCGACATTCCTCGAAGAATGGAGATGGAAGTGGCAATGTCGACATCTTGAATCCTTGAGGATGAACTATTCAATATCAAACATCAAAGTGGTAGGGGTCATTTTATTTTGATGTTCTTCCCCATTCTTTTCTAGAAACGACGAATGTGGATCAACCCATGAACATGTTAATCCACGAATTTTGCGTTTAAATGGGTGGGTAACTTTATTTTTGGAGCATTCATTATCCAGGGTTTAAAATTATCATTTTTTGATTTAAATTGGAATCCTCGGACTTCCCATGATTATAAACTACTAACGCGGAGGGCACGATCTGACATGAACAAGCCCTGAGCACCTCCGTTGTGTGTGTTCATTGTGGATGTATCCTCAAAGTGGCAGAAAGAGGAAACCATGGCCAAGGAAAAGATGGTGGTGACCCAGGAGGACCATAGGCATAGAAAAATCGGAAAACGGACCACCGAAGCAATTTCAGTATCCCGTCAAAGGTACCGCTGATGTGCCTGAGGAAGGGCCATGGCACAGTGGGAGGAAATGCTGGTTGGGCCGAAGACTGGCGGTAGCAGACGCAGTCACTTGACCCCGTTAGAGGTCTGCAAACGCGACACCGTGCCCTTTCCCATGCGACAGGCCACGGTCGCTCAACCGCGGTGGAGGAGGCCACCCCGTGGCGACTCGTGGGGCGATGAAGGCGGACTGAACGTGGAATCCGGCCGCATCCCAGTGAGGTAGACCGTTCTGCCCCTACCAGATCAGGCGGGGCGTGAACCCCCCAGTGGGCTGGATCTGCATTGGAGGGACAAACCCACAACCTAATGGGCCGGTCTCGCCCCCAACAGTACGGACCAGACCAGGTCGCTGGGTGAACCGATAGGCTGGACCCTCGGCCAAACTGGGCCGGGTCCAGCAAGGCTTATTGGGCCTCGCCCACTGGCCCGACCAAACCAGGCCGACCCAAACCCGAACCAGGTCAGGTCGAGTTCAACTAATTAAAATCGGGGTATGTGGCACACTCAGGCAGGGTTGGTCGGGTCGGTCCGACCGGGTCAGACTAGGCCCCGTCGCAACCGGTCCCCTATTTACTAAAATGCTCGTATCATTCAAACCACATGACTGATTGATGAGTCGTTTATGGGGTTGAGACCGTATTGATGAAGCAGATCTTTTGGGATGCTTTGTGTTGACGTTCATGGATGTTGAGATGAGACTAATGGATTGAGAAGTGATTCTACCAAGCACGCAACTTACGAAACCCTGTGGTTGGCTACGACTTGAAGACCACTCGATGACAGATCAGTGGGAAGAGGCTCTGTGTGACCGGAAGGCCCATGGTGGGGAGAGGCTCTGTGTGACCTAAAAAACCCGTGGTTCTTGATAGGATGAGTACCTCAGTTCAACCAAGGTGGGAAGAGACTCTGTGGGACCCGATATGCCCATGGTGGGGAGCGACTCTGTCTGACCCAGCATACCCATGGTACTCACTAGGGATGAGTACCACAATAGTACAAGGTTAGTGGGAAGCATCTCTATGTTACTTGTCATGCCCACTATACTTTATGAAGGAGGGGTTCTCCAGTATCCGAGGAGTTTGAGGATATGACTGATGATTCTACTATCAGTATCCTAGAATATACCTGGTGTGAGCTGCGTCTTTTACTTTCTGTTATGTGATTGAGGTCTTGCTTAATGGTATTACCTCTATGGTATTTTCTTAAGGTGTATTCCTTTGTGAATTATTGAGAGACCTTCAAGGGTCTTGAGGTCCCTACTGAGTATTGTTATACTCACCCCTGCATGGGCTTCACTTTCACATGTTGTGTTTGGTGTAGACGATTAATGTTTCGATTGAGGTTCTTAGGGGGATGGGACTGACAGATGCTACGACGGTGGACTTGGTGGCCTAGGACTAGGTGGGGACCAGTAATACAGGGTGGGCAGGACATACTACTTTGGCTTCTAGTAGCTTCACTACTCTCACGATCAGGTGGGGTTTTCTGTGTATGACCATCAATGTTTCCTTTTGTACTTTGTTGTTTTAAGTTCCTAGTTGGGTTTGTTTTATGGACCATTTACTTTCACTTGTACTTTCACCCAGCTTTTCTTTATTGGTATACTTTTTCCCCCTTTTGGTATGTTGGGATGTGTTTGGCTGTGTGTGTTTATAAGTTAAAAGGAAAATTCCTCCCACTTGCAGGTTGATGCCTTCGACACTAGTCTCCATCCCATGGCCTTCAGAAGGCAAGCTTGGGGTATTCATGAAAAGATACTTGGGGGACGGGTCGTGAAAAAGTGGTATCAGAGGGTGGTCAGTCCTACCATAAAGATTGAGAGTCTGTGTTTTGTTTTGTGGTAATAGTGTTAACTGTTGTGAGTATGAATTTCAGATTTGGGGACTCTAGTGTTAGTGCTACGACCGACGTATCCATACACAAAGACCTTGAATTCTACTTTTTGACTCAATACATGAAAACATTTGTTGCATAATTTTCTCCTTATGTTTTTTGAATAAAATTCATCTCACTAGGTATAAAATTTTGAATTTGGTACATACTGATCTATTTTAGGATGCCTCCACGTGGACGACCAGTCACGATCCAAATATGAGGTCATGAGGATAGCCCACCTAGCGACAAGGAATCTGTTTCGGGACCAGTGCTTTAGATGGCCCCACCGGGTGGTGCACTAGTGCAACCACCACTTGACGGTCAATATCTACTTTCAGTGATTATGGAAGAGGATGTTCATAGGCTCAGTTACTTATATGATTTTTAGAGATAAAGACCACCCAGGTTCATGTGAGAGACAGATTCTTTGGTCGCAGAGGACTGGCTGGAGGCTGGTATGTGGGTCTTTCGCTTAGTGAGGACACTCCCTGACTAGATGGTGATCTTGGAAGCAAGCCTTCTGCATGGTTCGATAGGGAGATAGTGGAGCTTGACCAACCAGACATATGATGAGGTGACCCTCACCTGGTCAGACATCGAGAATCTTTTCTGGGAGGATTTTTTCCTCACAACCTTGCGCTATGTGTGCATTCAGGAGCTTCTTCACCTACAACAGGGCCGCATGATGGTGGCTGAGTACTCATTAAGGTTCACCGAGCTATATCATTACTCCACAAACATTGTGCAAGACCCTTTATTTAGGGATCATTCCTTTGATAAGGGATTCAAGCAGGAGATTAGGTCATCATTGTTGTCCCTCAACATCCCTACTTAGGCCGAGGTGCGGGAGCGAGCCATTTTTGTAGAGAGATTCTTGGTGGAGCAGGTGCTGACAGTTATAGCCTCTAACAGTCCCCAGGCAGCAGGGTCTTTAGTAGATAGCAGACAGTAGACACATGGGCCCAAGCAGTCCAGGTTTTTCAAAGGCTGACCCTAGGACTCAGGGTCATTAGTGTGGGGATTCCAGTCCAGGGGGAGTTTGCAGGGATCCAGTCAGTCCTTATCGTGCCGCAAGTAGAGACACATGGGATTTGACTGCCTGACCCATCATATAGATGACCAATAGACGGTCAAGGGGCCGCTGAGGCAGCAACAACGGTTCGAAGGAGGAGGTCCATAGGGTGTAAGACCTGGAAGGGGAGATGTATGAGTGGAAAGTGATTGGAGATAGTTTGAGGAGTTACCACCACCACCCCCAGGTGGTCCACCCCGACCTCAAGGAGGAGGATAATGGGGGCGAGCTCAGCTCTAGGAAGCAGAGGATTATGACAAAGACACTCTAGAGATGATATGAGGTATGATATGTTTCATCTCCACCCTAGATTAAGTTCTTATAGACACATGTGCTAGTCAATCCCTCCTTTCCATGGATCTCGTTTGGAGCTTGGAGATTCTGGTGGAGCCGTTAGATTGATCCTTACAACTAGAGACTCTTACGGGAGGGGATTCGACGATTACACACTAGTGTTGATAGTGTGAGCTTACTCTAGGGGGTGAGAGCTTTGGATGAGATCCCCTAGTAGCGGCGTCGAGGCCTTATGATGTCATCTTGGGTATGGACAAGTTATCCACAATCCATGCTTAGATTGACTGTTTTAGGCGTACAATGCGGTGTGTATGCGGAGATGGGATCAGGTTTTTCTTTCACCGGCGATAAGAAAACCCTTGTAGTATAGGAAAAAATATCCAGGATGAGGGTGCATATGATCACTCATTAGTTTTCTATCCTCACCCTCGACGTAGTGGATAAGAGGAGTCCAATATTTTCTGTAGTGGTGGATGAGTTAGAGGATCTTATGTTCTAGGACTACCTCCTCGTAGAGAGGTAGACTTTGTCATCGACCTATACCCCGGGACAACACCAATATCCACACTAGCATATCAGATAGATCATAAGGAGATTCATGAGTTGAGGGTATAACTAGAGGATTTTCATAAGAATGTGTTTGTAAGACCCATCATTTCACCATGGGAAGCCCTTGTACTTTTTTCTAAGAAGGTATACAAGAGTTTACGGTTTTTCGTGGACTTCCAGTGCCTGAACCAGGTGAAAATGAAGAACAAGTATCCACTTCCAAGAATTGATGACCTCTTCGACCAGATGAAGAGATTGAAGTTGTTCTCAAAGATAGACCTCAGATCAGGGTATCAACAGCTTCGGGTACAGGATGAGTATGCACCAAAGACAACCTTTAGGTTCTAGTACAAATACTATGAGTTCCTAGTGATGCCTTTTGGAATGACCAATACCAAAAAAAATTTCATGGGGATCATGAAGATGATCTTACAACCTTACCTTTACCAGTTCATCATGGTATTTATTGATGACGTCTTGGTGTACTTAGCATCGAAGGAGGATCACTGTACACACATACAGATATTTCTGGATACACTCTAAGAGAACTAGCTTTATGGAAAGCTCTCAAAGTGTCAGTTTTGGATTTGGGAAGTCCACTTTCCAGGACACATCATCTCAGAGGCTGGAGTAGCAGTGGATCCGACGAATATAGAGGAAGTACATTCTTGGGAGCCGCCCAAGAGCGTGAATGAGGTGTAGAGCTTCTTAGGGTTTCCATGATACTATTAGAGGTTCATTCCCAACTTTTCGAGAGTAGAAGCACCCTTATCGTCTTTGAAATGGAATGGAAAATCCTTTGTGTGGACGGAGAAATGTCAGCGGAGTTTCCAGAAGCTGAGGTAGAGACTAACTAGTTACCCCATCTTCAGACTACCAGAGGAGGGAATTGGGTATGTAGTTTACTACGACGCATCAGGGACTAGGCTGGGTTGTGTCCTAATGCAGGAGCATGTAGTGATTGCCTACGACTCACGCCAGTTGAGGCAGCATGAACAGAACTATGCAACCAATGACCTTGAGTTAGCAGTAGTGGTATTTTTCTTGAAGATGTGGTAGCACTACTTGATGGGTGAATAGTTTATTGTTTACTAAGACCACAAGATTCTCAGGTATATCTTCTCCCAGAATGACCTAAACCCGAGATAGCGGTGATGGCCAGAGTTCCTCCAGGAATATGACTTCAAGATAGTATATACTACTGGGAAGGGGAACTTGGTGGAAGACACGCTCAAAAGGAGGGTCATTTTGCAGCTGCAAATTGAGGTGATAGAGTAGTTAGACATGATGAAGGTATCCTTCGTGGATGATGGTGGAGCAGCTTACCTTCAGTCTATGACTATCACTCCCCCACTCTTATAGTGAGTTAGGGAGTCACAACCTATAGATGATGATAGTGAGTCCAAACGTGATTAGATATCCTCAAGACATGATTTTGATGGATTTTTGATAGGTGGAGAGAACTTCATCCTTTTCAGAGGATGCACCTTAGTACTAGTGATGTTGGGGGAGGATATGTTGGGGGAGTTCCATACTCCCACTTTGGTGGTACATCATGGATTGGAGAAGATGTAACAGGACCTTTGAAGTCTGTACTAGTGGATAGGGATAAAGAAAGTAGTGTTCGAGTTTGTTTCGTGATGCCTCACTTGTCAGTAAGGGAAGGCTGAGCATCAGGTTACAACTTGCATGACCCAACCACTCGAGTTACTAGAGTGTAAATTGAATGGTATCTCAACAGACATCATTACAGGGTTACCACATACTTCCAGAGGCCATGATTTTATTTGGGTGATCGTTAACTGACTAACCAAGTCGGCTCACTTACTACCCATCCGAGAGAAGGGTTCGGTAGAGGGATTGGGACGCCTCTACATCCAAGAGATAGTGCGGCTTCACGGGGTGCCTTTGATGATCATCTCAGACTGTGAAGCCTGTTTTACATCCCGGTTGTAAAAGAGATTACAGGAGCCATTCAAGACACATCTGCATTTGAGTACACATTTTCATCCCCAAACAGATAGTTAGATGGAGAAGACCATAAATACCCTCGAGAAAATCCTTCGTGCTGGTGTCCTTGACTTTAGTCATAGTTGGGAGGACTACCTGCCACTGGTGGAGTTTGTGCACAACAAAAGCTAACACTACACCATTGGAATGACACCATTAGAGGCCTTGTATGGGTAGCCTTGTAGATCACCCATATGCTAGATAGACCCAGGGGAGTTGACACTCATGGGTTCGAGTTGGTATGGGCTACCACCAAGAAGGAGCAGATCATCCAGGATTGGATGAGGACTACACATAGTAGGCCTATGTCTTATTCCGATAGGTGATGGAGACCCTTGATGTTTTAGGAGGGCGATCATCTATTCCTTTGGGTCTCACCCTAAAAAGGATTTCAAATCTTTGGCTGGGGTGGCAAGATATCTACGAGGATCATCAGACCATTTCAGATCCTAAGCAGAGTTGGCGGGGTGGTGTACTACCTAACCCTACTCCCACAGATTCACCGGGTGCATGATGTTTTCCACATGTAGCAGCTGAGGAGGTACGTGCATGATCCATCGCATGTCATCGATTGGGGTGATATGGACATTGATGATGGAGAGATGTTTGTAGAGTTCCCTATGGAGATAGAGGATCGAAAGGGGTGGGTCCTACATGGGTGGTCGATTACTCTAGTGTGAGTTTGGTGGAAACACGAGAATCTCCAGGAGAGTACATGGGATCATGAGGCTCAAATTTGTGCTCAATACCCCATTTGTTTTTTTAGTTTTTGTTTTAGATTTTAGGGATGTAAATCCCCAAGGTGGAAAGAATGTAATGTCTCGAAAATTCCTTGAATTTTTTTAATTGTATGGAATTATTATGAGACCGTGCGCTCTGACTACTCATGATTCCGAGGCCCGGAGAGCCAAAAATGGAATTTTAAACTTTTTTGAAGGTATGTTTAGTAAACATGTGAGTGGTTTTTTCTAACTTTTGAACCACTTCTCAGATAAAAAATATGAGAACACCATTGAACTCGAAGCTCTGATATTCATCTAGAAATAACTTAACATCAGCCGTTAAAGGCTGAGTGGAATTTTTATTTTTTGAAATTTTCAAAAAAAATAGAAAAATAATTTAAAATAATTATTTTATTTATTTCTCACCATTGAGTGGAAGGCGGTGACGGTGCAGTGTAACAACGAGGCGACAACGAGGCACATTAATGGAGGGGCATTAATGTCTCATTTGAAACCGTGATGTTGTTACCTTAATGACCCATTAAATGATCCTCATCAAATGTGGCTAATTTAATGATCATCATTAATGGTTATAGCATCTCTATGCATTTGATTCCTTTTTATAATTCCAATGTGTTAGAGTTTAGGGGATTTTACGAACTCGGGGAAACCTTTGACGAACCATTGGTGGAATCCATCTCCAACGAAGAATGAAGACTGAAGTGCCGATGGATCACCACCGACTTTGACGTGACTCAAAGAACGGATCCGAAAGTGGCGACGTTGACATCTTAAATCCTTGAGGAAGAATGCTTCAACATCAAATGTAAAAGAGGTAGTGGTTGTCTTATTTTTATGTTCTTCCCTGTTCTTTTCTAGAAATGATGAATGCAGATCAACCCATGAATAGGTTGATCTGAGAATCATGTATTTATGCATGATGTAACTTTATTTTTGGGGATTTCATTATATGGGGTTTGAAATTTTCATTTGTTGATTTAAATTGGAATCCTCAGACCTCCCATGATTATAAAATCCAAACACAGAGGGCATATGTTGACACGAACATGGCCCGAACACCTCTGTCATGTGTATTCATTGTGGCCATATCCTCAAAGTGACGACAAGAAGAATCCAGGGCCGAGGAAGGGATGGTGGCGACCCAGGAGGCCCATAGGTGCAGACAGATCAGAAAATGGACCACCAAAACAATTTTGGTGGCCCTTTGAAGGTAACGCTGACGCGCCATAGGAAGGACCGTGGCCGGTGGCAGTGGACGCCGCCGCGGACGCGGAACTGTGCCGTTTCCCACGTAGTGGACCACGGTCGCTCAACTGCAGTGTAGGAGGCCCCCCAAGAAAACCCATGGGGACATGGTGGCAGACTGGATGAGGCGTCTGGACGCATCACATCGAGGTTGACCAGTCCTCCCCTAGAAGATCGGGTGGGGCATGAACTGCCTAGCGGGCCGGACCCGCACCGGTGGGCTGAACCCGTGGACCATTGGGCTGGTCCCACCCCCAGAAGGCTGGACCCATGCTGAAAGGCTGGACCCATACCCTTCAGGTCAGGCTAGACCCACACCCTTTAGGCTGGGCCAAACTAGACTGAGTCCCTGGGCGACCAGGTGGGCTGGACCCTCTGCCAAACCTGGCCGGGTCCAGCGAGGGCTATTGGGACTCGCCCATTGGCCAGGCCGGACCAGACAGACCCAGACTTGAACAAGGGTAGGTCGAGCCCATCTTATTAAAACAGGCTTATGTGGCACCCCCAGATAGGGTTTTTTGGGTCGGTCTGACCGAGTCAGACCAGGCCCCGTCGCAACCGGTCCCCTGGTTACTAAAATGCTCGTATCTTGCAAACCATGTGTCTGATTCATGATACGTTTGTGGTGTTGTTACCCTATTGATGAGGTAGATATTTTTACATGATTTGTGCTGATTTTAATGGACGTCAAGATGTTAAAAATGGATTGAGGAGTGGTTCTCCCAAGCGCACTATGTACGGAATCCTGCGGTTGGTTGAGACCTGAAGACTGCTCGACGACGACCCAGTGGGAAGCGGTGTTGTGTGACCCGACATTCCCATAGTGGGTAGTGGCTCTGTGTGATATGGTAGACCCATATAACTCAATAGGAGGAGTACCTTAGTTCAGTGAAGGCATGAAGTAGCTCTGTGTGACCCGACATGCCCACGGTGGGGAGCAGCTCTGTGTGACTCATCATACCCACAGTAGTTATCAAGGATGAGTACCACAACAGTCCAAGGTTAGTGGGAAGAAGCTCTGTGTTACTTAGAAGACCCATTGTGCCTGATAGATGAGGATTTCTTTAGCATCCGAGGATTTTGATGATATGACTGATGATGCTACTATCACTACCCTAGAATATACTTGGTCTGAGCTACGTATTTTACTTTGTGTTATGTGATTGAGGTCTTTCATGGTGGTATTTTCTCTGTGGTATTTTATTTGTGGAATTTTCCTTCATGGATTACTGAGAGATGTTCAGGGGTCATGGGGTCCATATTGAGTATTGTCATACTCACCCTTGCATGGGCTCACCCACCCGTGTTGTGTCTGGTGCAGACAATCTAGATTTCGATAGAGGTGCTCAAGGGGACGAGATTGACGAACACTACGACAATGGACTTAGGGGAATATAACCAAGTGAGGCCTAGTAAAACAAGGCAGTCATGACATAATACTTAAGATTCTAGTAGCTTCACTACTCTCACAATCAGGTGGGGTTTTCCGTAGATGGCCATCCGAGTTTCCTTTTGTACTTTGCTATTTTCAGTTATTTGTTGGGTTTGTATTCTGGCCCACTTACATTCACTTGTAATTGCACTCATATTTGTTTATAGTGGTATACTCATTTCCCCTTTTAGTATGTTGTGATGTGGTTGGTCGTGTGTGTGTATAGGTTTAGAGGCAAATGCCTTCCACTTGCAGGTTGATGCCTTTGGCACTAGTCGCCAGCTCTTGGTCTTCAAGAGGCGGGCTCGGGGTAGTCACGGAACGATCCTCAAGGGATGGGTCGTGACATGCAAAACTAACTTTGAGTCACTAGTCCTTGTGGTGAAACATGATTCTACCATTTAGACACATAATCCATTTTCAGAATAATGTAAAATTTTCCAAATTAATTTCAAATATCTCCATAAATTTAATTCCCAGACATCAAATATTTCATGGAAAAGAAAGAGTTATTAGGGAATTTTATTTCCTCTAGATACATTCCCAATATTTTTATAATTATAAAAAGATCTTCAAAAAACATGGGAATCCCAAAGAAACGACATATAAAATAACATAGAATCAAGTACCGTATGAGCATCTCATTGGAGACTGAAGTGGCCTCCACATACAAGAGTGTGATAAAATGGGAGGACTGATTAAAACTCACTATTTTGAACACAGTACCTTAATATATGATCACTATATCTGAAAAAAGTCTAGGTACATCCCAAATATAGAAATGAGACTCCTGTTTAAGAGGATCAACTTTTTTTTATTGAAATCAATAGGAATGCAAGATTTTATGAAACAATTTACAATTTTTGAATACCAATGAATAACATCTATCACTCTATAAAATTGATCATAAAAAACCTTTCCATTTATGAGAATTTAGATGGATGACTCTATGTTTGAGGATGGAAGGATCCTGCTAATATAGTTAGCTACTATATTCTCTAATACATTTTATCCCAAATTCATAAATTATATTCCTGAAGGAGGAGCATATAATGAATGAGAATATTTTTGGATTATGTTTTCTTAAGAAGATACTCAAGGACTAGATGGTTAGAATAGACAATAAATTTTTACCCAAAAAGATATGACCTGAATTTTCTAAGTAAAAAAACAATGGTAAGATTTTTTTTCAACTATGGTATAGTTTTCATTGGTATGATCCAATGTTTGTAAGGACTAAGTAATGTTATGTAGAGATCCATTGACATGTAGTGATAAAAAATCCCCAACAACATAGTTGGAAGCATCACACATGATATAAAATGGTAAATCCCAATGATCTAGTTGTATTTCTAGGGGAGATGTGAGAATATATTTAAATTTATTTAAATAATCCTCACAATTTTTATCAAACTAAAATTCTTTGTCTTTTTAGAGTAATCGGGAGAGGGGGAGTGAAATCATTATAAAGTCATAAATGAAACAATGATAAAATTCCATGTGACCTAAGAAAGACCACACATCCTACAAATTTTTTAGGGATGGTAATGATGAAATGAAATACACTTTTGATTTATCTAATAAGATACTATACCAAGAAATGACATTTCCAAGTACAATCCCTTGTCACACAATGAAATTGAACTTATCATAATTTAACACAAGATTATTTTTAATATAGTGATGAAGGACAACACATTGAGTACGCAAAAAATTATTAAAACAGGAAACATAGATAGTGAATAAATCAATAAACACCTTTTTAAGTATCAAGATACTATAAAATAACACTAACCATACCTATTTTGAATGAACATAGAGCATTATAGAGACCAAATTACATCCTCTAACATGAAAATGTTATAAATGGGAAAGTGAAGGTTGTATTTTTCTAATCCCATGGGGAAATGAAAATATGAAAGTTTCCAAAATACCCATCAAGGAAATAATATTTGGACTTCTCTACTAGCCTTGATCGAATTTAGTCACTATATGGTAATGGAAAATGGTCCTTATAAGTGTGATGGTTTAGTTAACAATGATATATATAGACACACCATCTATACTTCAAATGTGTTGGTACCAATTCATTATTTTCATTTTTGATAGTTGTAGGACCATTTTTCTTAAGGAATACCTTCAATGGACTGTCCTATTGGCTATTAAAGATTGGGTAAATGATTTTAGTAGATAATAATTTTGTTATTCCTTTTTAATGACCTCAAGAATTTTTAGGTTTATTATTCATTATACATACCTCACTTATTTGGCCACATTATCTAATAAAATACGATGAATGAAAATTGATGGTATAATTATATGAATGTTAGTAAGTATCCTTCCAAATGATTTTTATACTCTATTAAAAGGTCAAGAAATCATAATTCTTACATTAGAGGGAGAGAACTAGCAATGGTGATAGAGGAATTATTTCTATTCTCATGTTATAATTATTTTATATTTTAAGGTAGTGGTTTGGGTTCCAATTTTGTGAAATTTTATATTGATGGGAGGGAATGGGAAAGATATAGTTATATAATCTAATCTAACTACTCAATGGTAAGGTACCTTACAACCTTATAAGAATCAATAATGGTCATAAAATTGTCCATGTATAAGAAATCATAAATTAATAAACATGCATGGAATTTTTAAAGACTATTATAGAATTCAACACATGAATCATTAACTATAATTTCTATTAATGATGAAAAATTAGAATAGAAATCATGGTAAAGAAGAGAAGTTTTTTACAGGAAAGGGAGTGCATGAATTAAATTAACTTAAAGAGAGGAATGGTTTTCTGAGTATTACTTCATGGTGTTAAGAATGTTGAAGTGAAAAAATACACCACCAAAATACATAGATAATATACCATTGTGGAAAATAATAATGGGTTTGGTAACTTTCAATAAATCCATGACTAATATAATTAAGCCAAGAGCATTTATCATATCCTCATTATTTTTAAGAACATAAAAATATACAAAAAATATTATGTTTTTAACCCTGACAAGAACCTCTTGTAGCACACTAAAGGGTTGAGTAGTAATTCAGTTTCCCAATTGAACAACTATTATGGTAGGATTTATCTCCTTGACATGTAATGAAGAGAAAATAGAGGTGGGAATAACATTTATAGTAGAACACAAATCAATCATGACATCAGAAAAGAAATACTTCCCTATGGTACATAGAATTGAGAATGGTATAGGATCCTTACATTTGGTGGGAAGTTATGGATTGATCAATAATAACATGTTACACCCCAAGATAACCCTTTAATCAACTCAAAGTAATTATCAGCATATACAAATATTATCTAGGAACTTGGAATATCCTGGAATTTTATTCATGATATTAATCAATTGAATATTATACTACATTTTTTTAATATTTCCATGATTTATTGGGTTGTTTATTGGAATTGGAGAATATTTGCATCCTTTTGTTTAATTAGTTCTTCGAAGAAATGATTGAGTTTTCACTACTAAAAAACATGAAATATACAGAACTAGACTTCATCTGTGCTGTTGAAAAGTACTGATAAAGGATGCATTTATATATGCTAAAACAGCACAGATAAAGTGTACCTTTTATCTGTACTAAAAAGCACTACTAAAAGGCACCCATTATTGGCTCTTTTTTTTAGTGCTGATAAATGGTGGCCTTTATTAATATTTTTTATACTAATAAAGGGATATATTTATCAATTATTTTTTAGCATAGATATAGGGGACCTTTATCAGTGCATTTTCTAGCGCTAATAAAGGTCCCAATCACACAGTAAAGTCCCAATTCAATATAACATTTGTTCAACCACTTCTTTATATAAGATTCTACCGTAATATAAGCTCAGAAGCCTACAATGAGAATGAGCTCCCGCATACTCCCCACACAGGCATATGGGACAATGGGCCTGGGCAGGTCTTGGCCCAACCTATGCTTCTTGTAGACTTTATCCCACATGTATATATGGTCGTTCCCTACACGAGCTATCATATAACTATCCACCAATCCTCCCTACACATGTCTGGACCCATATATCCAAAAACATTTACATAAAAAAAATAAAATAAAAATAAAAAAAGTGAAATAACTAAAAAAACTAAACAAATAAAAAGTGAAAATAAAAATACAAGTATTTAAAATTAATAAAAAAATCGAAATAATTAAACAAATAAAAATGAAAAATAAAAAATACTAAAAAATATAAAAAAATTACTAACTAAAAAATTATTAATAAATTTAATATGTATATATATATATAAATTATAAATTCTAATAAATTGTATATATTAAATATAGATATATAAAATGACTAAATTGAAATAATTAAACAAATCAAAATAAAAAATGAGATTTTTTAAAAAAAATCTTAAAATTTTTATTATTTAAATAATTATTAATAAAAACAAATAAATTCAATATGCATGTATATAAATTATAAATATTAGTAAATATGATATTTTAAATAAATAAATAAATATATATATATATATATTAGGTGAACAAAATTAAATAATTAAACATTTAAAAATTAAAAATAGGTAAATATTAAAAATATTAAAAATTGTATTAATTAAATAAGAATTAATAAAAATGAATAAATTTAACACACATATATATAAATTATAAATATTAATAAATTATAAAATTATATCTATATATATATATAAAAATTGAAAAAATTATAATAATTAAAAAAATAAAAAATTAATCAATTTAAATATATATATACATTAATTATAAATAGTAATATATAATATATATTAAATATAAATATAAAAAACGAATAAAATGTAATAATTTAAAATATATTAATGTATTATTCATTTTTAATGGGTTTTAAACATAATTATTCATTAATACATTTAGTCTTTTTAATATAGAAATATATTCATATATAGTTATATATATATATTAATATATATAATATTTTCTAAAATATGAATTAGATAATAAAAAATATCTATACTTACATTAAATAAGTTATATATCTTCTTAAGAATGATAAATAATTATATAATTAATATTAATTAAAAATACTGAACAATTGTATCGAAAAATGGGCATTAATTGAATGTCATTTGATTTTTTAATTTGACATATATCAAATGTGTGTTACATTGATTTCACACATACATATACGTATTTAAGGTATTTTTTTATAAAATGTACACACACAAACATTTATGAAAATAACAAAATATTATGTAGAAACACATACACTTAATATTGATGTAATTTATTCAAGCTTTAATATTCACTTTAGAATTTCATTTAGTAACATGAAATATTTAATATATTATGTTTTTAATCGGTAAATTTTATTTATTAATTTTTCATATTTTCATAATTAGTATTATTCATTAATTTTTAATTTTTGTTATTTTTTATTTTTTTTGGAATTTAATCATTTTCTTATATATATATTTATATTTATATTTATTTATTACATTTTAATATTTTCAATATGTATTCAACTTTATTTTAATATATATCCATATTTTTTAAATAATTTATTCTTGATTAATAATACTTATCCATTTTTTAATATTTTTAAGGTGTACTAATTTCTAATTATTCAATTTCACTCATTTTTAACACGCATGCATTTAAAAGTATATATTCATTAATAATGTTAAAAATATATTTGTATATAAATATTTATAAAAATATATATTTATAAATGTATATTTACTATATTTAGAAAATTATATGTTAATAATTGTAAATAAATAAATATATTTTTTAAAAAGTATTTATATAAATGTAAATAAATAATTATATATTTAATTAATTATAAAATTATAATAAAAATATTTAAATAATTAATATATTTATGATAATTATAATTATATTTATATATATTAATTAAATATATATAATTATATAAATATATATAATGATATAAAAATATGTCTATAATTATAAAATTATAATAAATATATTTATATAATGAATATATTTAATATATTTATATTTATATTCATTAAATATATATAATTATATAAATATAAATAATTATATAAATATATATAATTATATAAATATATATAATTATATAAACATATATAATTATATAAATATATATAATGATATAAATATATATAATGATATAAATATATCTATTTCTATAAATAAATAATTATAAACATATTTACAAATATATTTATTTATAAATATATTTACAAATGTATAATTACTATATTTATAAATTTATATTTTTATAATTAAAAAAATATATTTTAAAAATATATTTATATAATTAGAAATAAATAATTATATATTTAAATAATTATAAAATTATGATAAATATATTTAAATAATGAATATATTTAATGTATTTATAATTATATACAAATATATGTATGTATTTTTACAAATATATTTAATTAAAATTATAATTATAAATCCTTTATCAGTTCTAATGTTTTAGCATAGATAAAGATACCTTTTATCATCGCTTCTTTAGAATCGATAATGATATATCTTTATCAGTGTTAAAACTCTCGCACTGATAAAGATGAATTTTATCAGTGCTTTTTTAGTATTGATAAAGATATATCTTTATGAGTGCTATAAAAGCGATGATAAAGATGTCTTATCATCTTTTATTAATTTAGCATTGACCTTTTTATCAGTGCTTTTTTGGTAGTACTGATAAAACCCTCCCAAATATTTTTAAAAGAACCATAACTAAACTGATTTTAGTTGTGCCTCTCAAAATCTCATAGAAGTCCAGTACTTCTGTCTCTCTCCCTCATCCTTCTCTCAAAAAAATCAAGCATCATATTTAAGGTATGTTTTTTCTCAAGCATAGAGTATCCATATAATCACAAAGGAGGTATATCCCACCAATATTCAAATATAAAGGCTAACAAAATTAAATTGTTTTCAATACATTAATACTAAGAATTCCAATTTTTGATTTACCTCACTTTTAATTATTTTCTCTCATCACTCAATTTAAACATTTACTGGAGTTATGTTCATAATGTAAGTACATGATCCTAACCATCAACTTATAAAGAATCTCAAATACCCACATCATAAAGATAAATATAAAAATTAATCATAATGTCATTATATTATGGTTGAAATGACTTTGAGCTTGAGGGTAGGTGGGTAATTGATGTGAAAACCTTAAATCTCAAAATGAGGTTAACACGTAATCACATTTCATGAAAATCTATAAAAATATCAATGAAACCTCATTAAAAAAATGACACCACCCCACACACCCTAATTCAATATAAAGTCTAAAAAATATAGAAATGAGTCCATAAAGGTGCATTTTTTTCTTTTTTTCCTAGGAAGTTTCACTTAGAAAAATATACAACTCATCACCCAACCCTTATTTAATATCCTCATGAAACTAATTGTATTAATTATAACAATACCATGGGTTAAGGAAGAGTGATTTTTGACTCTCATTAGACACAACCCATTCTCTATTTTTATTTTCCTTTTGATTTTTTCAAGTGTAAACAATAAAGTACAATGATAAGACAATTTATGAACCTTATCACTACCATATAATGAACCCCCACATATTATCATCAGTAAATTAGATCCCTTTCCTCCATGTAACGTCACTCCCCAACACTTAATTTATTTAATATCATGAAAAACACTAATGATAGGGTATTAAGGATAAAATAGGCTTATAACACAACTTTACCTATCAAGGACATTGATGGATTCTATAGGATAAAATTACGAATATAGATATAAAGGTTTTTATCAAGGATATAAAGAATTTTAAAAATACTATAATCATATTAATGTGATTTTGACCATTTATATCCTTAATAAGATGAAATTCATGTTCTAGAAGGCTTACATGATGAAGTATTTCTTATGAAATGGGTATGAAAAATAATATGAAAAATTTGTCTTAGATCCCTCATATGAATATGAAACATATAATTGGGGGTAACCACTAATGGAATTCATAATAATAATAAACCAATCAACATAAACTTCAAAAAATAAAATCATGAAATTTTTTAAGGAGAATTTGATCTACATTAATTAGAAATTCCCTAGAAATTATGGTTCATTGAATCAAAATATTCATGTTTAGTATACTTATTCCTCCCATATCTTACTCATAAAATCTTACTAATAAATGATATCTAAAACATAGAATCATTGGTTTACTAATTATTTTTTACATCATGAATAAAAAATTATAAAATAATATAAGTGTGGAATGTAATTTCCATTTTAACCTAAAACTAGAAATCATTTGAAAATGCCAGGAGATAAAAGATAAATAATTAAAAGTAATTTTCCCCTATCATTTATATCACTTTACTTTCAAATTTTCTCCTTTTATTCCATCATTATATTGGGCCTATAAAATCAAAATAATAATTTAAATCACAATTTCCAACTCAATAAATAAAAAAAAGATTAAGGGAATTAAAAATACCCCATAAAAAAACACTATTAAAACAAAAAACTATATTCCTAGGAAAATAAACTATGTTTCTAGAAATTAACAAAATAAAAAATCAAGTTAACTTCTATATGAAATTTTTTTAGTTTTTTTTGCTAAAAAATAACACTTTTATCATGTGGTGTGAGTATGATAGAATTTTACTCAATTTAGAGTTTAATATAAATTTATGTTTTACATTTTCAATGTATATCGTCCTCTATTACACATTGAAATGTACTTGAAATTTCATATAGGAAAAATAAAAATTCTTGATAGACTTAGATATTAAAGGAGTAGTTATTAGAATATAAAAATTTTATAAAACTCTTTAAATTTCTCCTACTAATCTTTTTTAGATTCTATAATATTATTTTTTTAGTTTTAGCATCCATTACATTTTATTATTGATTATTTTGATGATAATATTTGATATATTTATATATTTTAGCAGCTATCCTCTCCTCTCCATATACCTATTGTTCTTGAGCCAAGTCACGTTTTTCTTTTTCCCCCCTCCTTCCATTAAACACTTATGAGGGAATGTTCCTTGTATTTTATTTCCACATCATTTTGTTGTCAACATTAAAAAAATAATGTGAAAAAACATAGGGACTAGTAAAGGAGATTTTGGTTTTTCAAAACCTATTAAATCTCAACTTTTGAATCTTCCTTTTTTTCCTCCTATAGAGAAATAATGATAGCAGTTTCTTCTCTGATAAATTCAAATTCAACCTCATCATCATAAATTACATTATATTCCACCTTAGTTTCAACAACACAATTGGATGTCCCTTCAAGTGCTACCTCAAACAAGGATTCCACTATGGATTTCATCCTTGATTCCTTATCCTCATTGACCATCCTCTATAGATGCCTCATTGAACAAAATTTTCAGGCTATAGAATAATTCGTCATTATTTCTCGAGTATGGTTATGGGATACTTCCTTCATTAATTATTTATATTTTATATTTACATTTTTCAATTTTTTATGAAAGATCAATAACTTGATTGGGTAATATATCATATCACTAAATACATAATCTTTTTTCCTTTCATCACAAAAAATACCTTGCGCATAAAAATGAAATAGGGAAAAAACAACTCTAAACATAGAAAATTTTAAGAAGAGAGGGAAAAGTATTTATCCAAATAATTAAATTAATTTTATGCTATACCAAGTCCCAAAAATATATTCACAAAACTTGGATGGGTTATAGGTGGAGTTAATTATCACGACATTAAACCAGTTTAGATATTTATAAATAACAAAACTATAAAACAATAAAAAACTAAAATCAATTAGTATAGGTTATGTAAGTCCTCTGGTAAAAATAATAAAAATATTAAAATAAAACTACTTCAATAAATATAAAAAAGAAATATACTTCTATTTTAGTAAAAAATATTAAATAATAGTGAAAATAAAACTACTTCTATCAAATATAATAAAAACTACCACTATTTGAATTCAAAAGAGAAAATAATGATGATGTATTTGGGAAAGTGAAGAAAGATATAAAGGTTTTGAGAAACGAATTATATTTTTATAGAATAATTTAATTCAATATTAATGAATTATCTCAAATATAAAAACAAAAAAACTTATATTTTAATTAAAAATATAAAATAATGGTGATGTTTTTAGAAAAATAATGAAAGATAAAAATGTGCCGAGAAATTTAATTTCTAGGTTCAAGACATAATAAAGCATAAAATAATGAACAAATAATCATAAAATTATTAGAATAGAGTCAAAATGAATCCATTAGTCTAGTAAACAATCTCTATATCAAGACTCTCCTTTCTTATGTTCATGTAATTTATATAATCAAAGAAATAGGTAACCAAATTTTTTAAACATAGAGTATAATTAGACCAGTGGTTATGGTGGAAAATAAATATATTTAATGAATTAAAATAAACTCAATCACCTCACAAGGCAATGGTCATGCCTTAGATAATAATATATATAGAGAGAGATAAGAGTATAAATACAAATGAAGAAAACCTAATATAAGTTTCCACTACAAAATAAAATACTTTAATACATCAATTACCCTTCCTTGCAATCAACTCAACATAAAGGTATACCCTCTCATGTAATTCGTGAGAGTTTATAATAAAATAAAACAAAATCCTAAACATATAGAGCCAATAGTCGAGAAGGATCATAAATAGTATGCAATAGTCCCTCTATTTATAATCATTAATTCTTCTCCTTTAGTGGCCAAAAACTTCTCTAAAAGTTCTATGAGTTGTTCTTGAGAATAAGTGGTTATAGAATCTAAAATTCCTCCAATGATTATGGATAATCATATATTTTTTAAAATATTTTGACTAAAGTACTCATGCCATGCCATGTACTTTATAGTGAAATTTCAAGGTGAATTTTGCGGCAATAAAATAAGACACATATCACTCGATGAGGTTGAAAGAAAAAAATTATAGGGTGAAACTAGAAGTTATTTATTAAACATGGAATGAATTACAAGGCACAAAAAATTATAGGGATACAAAAAAAAGAAATGAAAACCAAATAGAAATAAAAGTCCATAAATTTGGTATAGGTGCCACCACAGACTCTAGTTTGAAACACATCAAGAACCCGTATTTGATGTTTCCTAGCATCCATTACAGTATTAAAGATTGGTTCCATCCAAAATAAAAAAATATATTTTCCAACATCCCCCTTAAACATTTCCCCTCATGACTGAGAAGTTTTCAACTTCATTCTCATACCCAGGTGGCTGATACATGGGTTTAAAGACTTCTCTATAGTCAATTAATTCCTTTTTCTTGTAGCCTTAAATTGATTCAATGGAATGGATTTTATAATTTAAAAATTTACTCTATATTTCATTGGATTTGGAATCCTAAAAGGTAACTAGATCGAAAGTCTCTATGAGAGGTTAAAATCTACATACCCCTCCATTGGTTAAGTTCTATCATATATATTTGTAAGGATTTGAACATTTCGATGAAGTCTGTGAGAAATTTATCATTCAATGTATTATATTATAGGATTATGTGTCAATAACTTCATTGGTTCTAAAACTCATCATCCCTCTAATGATACTTTTTCAATGTTTTCTACATATTCTAGAGTGATTTATACCTACCTTGAATCATCATATTTATTCCATTTCTAAGACTCTTTTTATTTAATAATGGAATCTTTACTGAATATATTCTTCTTGTAGATGGGATTATACAATAAATATCCCATTACTCAATCTCTATGTCCCATTAGGGCACGCTTCACGCATTTTTTTCTCCAGATTTGTTTTTTTACACTAGGATCATGACATAGGGAATAGAACTGAAAAATATAATATGTCTTACAATTAGAATGTGAGTAATCCATGCTTCATGTGGAATCTTTGCTTCATGAATTTTAGTCACACATCTATTGAGTAGATACACCATGAAAAAAAATTCATCCCAGAAAGTCATGGGCACTCCTTTTTGTTCATCATGATTCTTTTCATATTGAGAATAATTCATTTTTTCCTTTCAGCTACTCCATTTAGTTGAGGTGTTATTAGCACCAGTATTTGTGCACTTCACACTTTGACGTTAGAGATTTTAGAAGTTTGAAGATTGAGTGGAAATGAAAATATAGTTGGAAGGGAACCCTTGAAGAATGGGGATTGGATATTGATTAGATAACCTTAGGACTCTTATATTCTACTAAGGATTTTACTCTTAGTGATTAAGGGTTTTCATTACCACCCTTAGCCAAAAAATATGGCTATCCACTGGCTAGCCAGCCATGAAAATTCAACCAAGGATCATGTGGGACCACTGGTCAACCACACCCATGGGAGTCAGCCCAAGCTAACCAGCAAACCAGCAGGGGAGAATAGCTTCCGCAAGATATAGGTCAGGCTTGTGTATAGGGCTTGAGGTGTGCAATCCCATAAGTGCCCATGAATATTTCGAGCCTATGACTCGGTGGGACGAAGCCCATTGGGTGGATGTGTTGCAGATGGTATGGGTGCCAACCTTGTTTCCGGCTAGAACCAATGAAATCCATGCAATGGATTATATACCGAAGGGTAGGCATGACCAAAATTCGACGTGGGAAGACATTTTTTTACGTGGGATCAAATTTGGGCTATTTGATCATGCCACCTGATGATCCACACCATCCGATCTCACCTCCCTCTGATCCCAGTCATCCACTTAAATCCATCACCTCGCGAGTTCAAGTTAGGTGGTACCACACACCGTGAGACCATCATCTTCAACCTATGGTCTATTCGCCATCTTCAAGCTCCTGGCACACTAGTTTGAGGTCCCGAAGTGCACCTGACACTCACCTGTCATCACTACTATATATCTGGTACTTCGCTGATATCCATGTGAGTATGAACCAATCAACTGAATCCACCATGAGTTCTAGTGTCCCTATGAGAGAGTCCCCGACAACACTCGGGGATGTTACATGATTATCCTTTGATCATGCGACCGAGGCAAAGATAGAAGGAGGCATCACAATAGAAGAGAGCCATGAGTGTAGCATGATCATTCCTTGATCATGCCACTAAACCAAGGGTTAAGTTTAAAGGCATCATGAGTGAGTTTTTTCAATAATTTTTTTAATTTTTTTTAAATGGCTAGGTCAAAATTATTTTAAAAAATATGCCCCAAAAGCGGCATTGGGTGAAAGGAGGCATCGACGATGCCGCCTTTCCACTAAAACCCAAAAAAAATTATTATTATTTTATTATGTTTTAATTTTTCTTATTTTTTTTCGTTTTTATATATATATATTTATATATATATATATAAAATAAGTATAAAAAAAATATAAAAAAAATTCAGTAGAATTTATCAACTATTTAAAATCCACTAGTACTGCCATTACAAAAGTCAGGATTCTAATAGAATCTCTCACCCATGGCTCTCTTTTAAAAGAGAGCTTACCCTAAAAATAATTCTCCATTTCCAATATGGGATTTTTTTCAAGTATGTGACTTAGAAAGACTATAAAATAAAAAATATAAAACCAATATAAATGAAACATAAAACATGGATTAAATATGTAATAAATAGTTGAAAACAAAAAGAATTTCATAAAAAATATTGATGGAAAATAATTTATAAGGTTTCGAAGACACCTACTTGAAACTTAAAAATGTTGCAAGGAAATGACTTTGAAAGACTATAAAATATAAAATATAATACCAACATAAATCAAACTTAAAACATGGATTAAATATATAAAAAATAGTTGAGAATAAGAATAATTTTGTAAAAAAATATTGATGAAATTTTTTTTATAAGTTTTCAAAGACACATACTTGAAACTTAAAAATGTTTCAAGTACGTCCCTTTGAAAGTCTATAAAATATAAACTATAAGACCAACATAGTGGAAACAAAAAATGGATTAAAAATAAAAAAAATAGTTGAAAATAAAAAGAATTTAATAAAAAATGTTGATGAAAAATAATTTATAAGCCTTCAAAGACACCAACTTGAAACTTAAAAATGTTTCAAGTATGTGCCTTTGAAAGCCTATAAAATTTAAACTATAAGAGCAATATAAATGAAACATAAAAAATAGACTAAATATATCACAAATCATTTAATTAGTTAATTTGTATTATTAATAATTAATTATATAATATTTAATTAGTTAATTAGTAATTATTAATATTTAATTCTATAATAATTAATTAGATAATTAGTAATATAATTATTAAGTATGTAATAGTTAGTTATTTAATTAATAATATAATTATAAATTATATTTATTCTTTATAATTAATAATTAGTAATTATTAGAAATTATTATATAATAACTAGTTTGTTAATTGGTAATATAATTATTAATTATATAATAGTTAATTAGTTAATTAGTAATATAATTATAAATTATAATTATTCATTATAATTATTAATTAGTAATTATTAAATATTATTATATTATAATTATTTAGTTAATTAGTAATATAATTATTCATTATAGTTATTCATTATAATTATTCATTATTAATTATAAATTATACGTTATAAATTATTAATAATTAATTATTTACTTAGTAATATAATTATTAATTATATAATAATTTATTAGTTAATTAAAAATTATTAATAATTAATTATATGATAATTAATTAGTTAATTAATAATATAATTATTAATTATTTAATAATTAATTAGTTGTTTAGTAATATAATTATTAATTACATTATAATTAATTAGTTAATTAGTAATATAATTATTAATTATATAATTAGTAATTAATTAATTAGTAATTATTAATAATTAATTATATAATAATTAATTAGTTAATTAGTAATATAATTATTAATTATATAATAGTTAATTAGTTAATTTTTTGAGAAAGATAGAGTAGAGGCCCTTTTTATAATTAGTTAATTAGTAATATAATTATAAATTATAATTATTCATTATAAATATTAATTAGTATTCATTAAAAATTATTATATAAAAATTAATTAGTTAATTGGTAATATAATTATTAATTATATAATAGTTAATTAATTAAATAGTAATATTATTATTCATTATAATTATTAATTAGTAATTATTAAAAACTATTATATAATAATTAATTAATTAATTAGTAATATAATTATTCTTTATAATTATTCATTATTATTTTTCATTATAATTTTTCATTATAATGACTAATTATTAATTATTAATTATTAATTAGATAATTATTAATATAAATATTTATTATATAACTATTAATTGTTTAATAATTAGTTGGTTAATTAGTAACTCTAAATAATTAAATATATAATAATTAATTAGTTAATTAGTAATATAATTATTAATTATTTAGTAATTAATTAGTTACTTAGTAATATAATTATTAATTACATAATAATTAATTAGTTAATTAGTAATATAATTATTAATTATATAATTAGCAATTAGTTAATTAGTAATTATAAACCATTAATTATATAATAATTAATTAGTTAATTAGTAATATAATTACTAATTATATAATAGTTAATTAGTTAAATTTTTGAGAAACATAGCATCGAGGCCCTTTTTATAATTAGTTATTTAGTAATATAATTATAAATTATAATTATTCATTATAATTATTAATTAATATTTTTTAAAATTTATTATATAATAATTAATTAGTTAATTGGTAATATAATTGTTAATTATATAATAGATAATTAGTTAATTAGTAATATAATTATTCATTATAGTTATTAATTAGTAATTATTAAAAATTGTTATATAATAATTAATTAGTTAATTAGTAATATAATTATTCTTTATAATTATTAATTATAATTATTTATCATAATTATTAATTATTAATTATTAATTAGTAATTAATAATATAATTATTAATTATGTAACTATTAGTTGTTGGATCGATATTAAGATAGATATGATACTGATTGTAGTATCAAAATATGGTGTAGATACTCAAAATACAAGAGGGGGGGTGAATTCTATATTTTAAAAAAATCCTTAAGGAAATTTTGTATAAACAAAATTCACAACACTTCTAAGTTCTACTAATTTGCTTGATTCTGAAAAAGTGATTCTGGAAAAAAGATTCTAGAAATGAAACTTAACAAAAGTTTACAACAACAAAGATTCTACCTTAAAGCGTATAGAATCCTATTTAATCAGAGTACAATTCTAAGGAAATATAAGATAGTTATACTTTCCTCAACAACCAAAATTACAGTGGAAAACAAATTTGAAACACTACAAGTAACAAGTAGTAAATATTTTAACCCAAAGAGAAGGGTATCAAACAACATTGGATAAATTTCCCTTGATTTATACTTTCAAGAAAGTCTGTCTTACACAAACCTAGGTAAGCCCTCAATCCGAAGATTGATATCTATCTTTCTATCCTAAAAAGCCCTCAATTTGTAAGGAAATCGACACCTTTGACTTCACAACCCGAAGTCTCTAATTTTAAGGAAATTGCACCTGTGCACAAAGCAATTATGAACGAAGCAATGTTTGAACAACCCATTCAAAATTTCTACACGAAGCCCGAGAGTTTATAAGAGCCTCACTCTAGAAATCACTTCAACAACATGTAAGTAAGTTCTGCAAGAAGTTGGTCTGCCAAAGTAAATTTCAATAAAAGTTCTTCTGAGCTCTTTCAAATGAGCACCTATTTATAGGCATGACTTCAACGGTCAAATCCCTCCTCCAACGATCATATTTTTCTTTGAATTTTAGAGGGACCAGTACAGGTGTCACTCAAATAGTGGTTAGTTCGTAACTGAATTCACGATACAGTTTTATAACCAAAACACGAGTAAACAAAAATATGGTTACTCAAGAAAATTCATTTTTTGGAGTGTAAGAAAAAATGAAAGTTCAGAGTCTAAACAAAAAACTATTCGGAGTCTATAATACATGTATATTCAGATTCTGTTTATCAAGAAATTCAGAATCGAAATTCCATATAATTCTAGAGTTTTAATTTCAAGGACATTCAGAATCTGGATTCACAAGAATTTAGAACTTGAACATAGAATGTTCGGAATCTGAATTCATAAGAATTCAGAATCTGAACTCCGAAGAGTTCGGGTCTGAATTCAAAGAACTCGGAGTTAAAACTCATAAGTGTTCGGAGTCTGAATTCAGAGAACATAGAGTCAGAAATCAGAAGATTTCGGAGTGTGAATTCAGAGAACTCGGAGTCAGAACTCAGAAGAGTTCATAGTCTGAATTTAGAGAACTCGGAGTCAGAACTCATAAGAGTTTGGAGTCTGAATTCAGAGAAGTCGGAGTCAGAACTCATAAGAGTTCGTAGTCTGAAATCAGAGAGTTTAGAACCTAAATTCGGATCCTAAAAATAAAATGATTTATATCTAAGTATAAATATGATTCCACGGTTTTGGATACGAAATGGAATTTTATACTTAGAGACCAAATAATCAAATAAAAATATGGTAAGGATAAATTTCCTTTGGGAAGAAAATTTTCCTTATGAAAGTAAAACATAGGGTAAAATGAAATTCTCCTTAAGATAAGTTATTTCTGATTTTCAAAACATGAAGAAATGGTAAAGTCATAAGGAAACCTTACTGACTCAACAATCTCCCCAAATATAAAAGAATAGAAAAGTCATAAGGAAATCTTATTGACTTAACAATATCCCCCTTTTTTGGAAAGCACAAACATCCTTACGAAAAAGAATATAAGGACGTAGAAAATATTTTTCTAGACTTTGAAAATAAAACTTATCTCCCTTAACACATGGGCAGGGATGAATATGACTAACTCCCATTTAGGCTTTGGAACACAAAGGATCATATTCTAGATTTCCAGAATGAGATTTTTCATTATATTGAATACAGAAATATTTGTAATGAAAACTCCCCCTTAGATGAACTCCACCTTACTTAGGGAAATTTCTTCTATACTTAGTATTATTTTTTACTTTATCCCCCATTGTGATTTTCAAAAACGAATTTTAGGGAATGATAAAGTAAATATGGTACCTAAAATATTAGTACAGAACATCCAAACAAAAACAAGAAACCAAAATTTCAATAAGATTGGAAAATTTTAACAACACGAAAAATACAACAAAAGATCGGATTTAAACAAGATCATCCTTCCATTTCCTTGGGCCTCAGCTTCTTCACTATTGTCTTCAGCTTCCTGAGCTCTTTATGATCTTCCTCTGCTCGTTTGAGAATCTGATTCTGATCCTCAGCTTTCTTCTCTAAGGATTTTATTCTATCTTTCTAAGCCTTAAGAACCTCTACTTGAGTCTTTAGGACTTCTTCCTGCTTGACAGGCTTTTATTATATCTCAATCTGAAGATATCATTCTATCTTCAAGCTTTGAGCTACTGGATACAATTTCCCATTTATATCCTTTACCTCTTGAATCTGAGAATTCTGTTCTAGAGTCATATTTTCTTTAAAACTACTTGTGAGATCCTTGATCTTAACATATTCAATGTCAAAAGCCTCATTGACACCATCCTGGAACTCATCAAGTTCTCTCATGTCTTCAACTTTCTTTTTTGACTAGCTAACCATTTTCAAACAAGACCTTTTGTGGGCATCGTATTTAATGAATAAAATATTGAAATCATCCTCAAGCTTTACACACTTATCCATCAACATGGACACTGAATCTGATTTTTGATTTAGTGTGTGTTGAAGCATATAGAATCTAGAGTCTATGATTGAAAAAATCGGAATGGTCCCAAAAAGCTTCTTCAATGACTGAACAATGAAATCATATCCAAAAGATGATGATTCTGAATCTGAAACTTTTCTAGGTGAGGGATCTTTCTCTAACTCAGCATGTTTCCTCTCTGAACATCCACCAACTTCCTTCTTCTTAACAACAACTTTAGTAGGTGTATCAACAACCACATGTTTACCCTTATTGGTTTTCAAAATGGATTCATCATCCAGAGATTTATGTTCACCTTTAGACAGCTAAACAATTTTATCTTCATCTATATCTTCTTTATGAGCTCCTGCCTCAGCATTCTCTAGGTGTATGAAATGATGATTAAAACATTATTCCTCAGAAAACTTGTTTACATATTCTTCCCCCTTCTTATCCTCTCATTTCTCATCTTTCCCAGGTGTAGCCAACTTTGAATATCCTACTTCAGAAGTTCAGATTGACAGTTTCTCGGATGGACTTTCCTTCTCATTGAAATCTTCCACTTGCTTAATCAAATCTTCAGTATCACCACTAATCTCAACTCCTTCTTCAAGTTCTTGTACTACTTCATCTCTTTCTTTGACTTTTTCTAGAGTGAAAAACTTCTTCCCAGGGGTTTCTAGTAAAGCTTCTACCAGGAAGGATTTTGGCACTAGAATGACCTATGATGCTTTCTCAGTATCCCTCAGAAGATATTGCACAATCTCTACTTCATTCGTTTTCTTCTTTAACTTCTTTTCTTTAGCGCACTTTTCAATCTCATCAACTATCTTCTCTTTTAAGGATTTTTCTTCAGCATGATCCAAAAACAAAACTTGGCTCCTCTGCTTTCCTGTTCTGTTTGTCTTCTCTCCACATAGCAACTACCTCATCTGGATATGATTTTTTCTTTCTTAGGTTTTGGAGGTGCAGATTTGATTTCCTTGGGATCAACAGTTTTTCCTTCCACTACTACTTCCTTCAGCTTCCTCTTACTTCCTCTTTTTTTGGATGGTTCATCCACTTCTTGTTTTTTGGAAGATCTTCAACTTCTTCTTTTGGTAAATCATAAAATTCTCCGGAGTCTATATAAAATCCAATGTTCATCCTATTCATGGTATCATCACTAATTAACTTGAATTTGCAATTCCTTGGCTTCGAGCTGCAAGGAATTTTAAAAGATTCTAAACAGAGAAAAATTAACATGGAGATAATGGCTAGATACATGATTATCTGAGACTTCAAGTTTCCATTCTTAATATTCTCAATCATAATGAGAATATTCTTAACCAGATTGATCTTCCTTAGATTTACCATGAAATCAAAGATATACATGTCACTCTTCTTCAATGTATATTTGTGACCTTTTCTCGGAATGATGAATCCCTAAACCCATAATTCAAGAATCTGATAGTTTATAGATAAGTGGGTAATCTTTGGAGTCTTGAAATCTATAAAACCGAGGCACTCCATAGCTTTCACCTTAACAAAGCTTCCTTTGAAATCTGGAAACTTATGAGAATAGAACTCAGCTTTCCCTTCATATGGAATACCAACCAAACTAGATGACTTAGTATATGAAAGAGCATAAGTCTTTCCATAGATTTTAAATGAGAATTTTTCTCTGCCTTCTACCTTAAAAAAACTGACTGATTCATAAAACTCAAATAGCAAGTCTAGATACACTAAATCTTGAGCACCATGATTCGATACACAAACACTCTCCCATCCATTCAGCTTGATGTTCTTCGAGATTATAGAATCATACTTGTTGAAGAAGTTCGGATGCACCAAAATTTTTCTATAGAATTTCAAATTTGAGATTGTCTTGACAGTAGACATATCATTCTGAGAGGATTCTTCGATATACATTCGGAATTGATAAGCCCTTGAAAATTCAGAATGAGCTTATATAGAAGGGCAGAATTTCAACACGTGAGAGCTTGTGATTCGATGTGGGAAAAACACCCGGGGGTCATTTATATAGGCAATTTATGCGACAGTTTATCTTCCAAACTCAATCCAATGGCTGAAAATCCTTCTGATTAGATATGACGGTTGATATGATAGATGCAAGGAAAACATGGATCCAATCTTTTGAGGTTTTCTTAATAAAAACATTCAGATTTCAGTAAAAGAGAATCCAAAAAATTTAAAAACAAAAGAAACTACCAACAAGTAAAGGATGATTTTGAAAACTCAGGAAAGGAAACATACCTTTTGGATTGCTAAGAATATTATTCTTAGTGAGGAAAACAATTTCTTGAAGAACTTTAGATTCCAAAAATTTGATTATGAAATTTTTTGAAAAACTCAACTACGAAAATTTTAAGTAGGAAAAATTTAAGTACGAAAATTTTCATTATGAAAATCTTAAAAGACTGACTACGAAAATTTTTATTATGAAAGATTTTAAAAAAATCTGGCTACAAAAATTTAGTAAATCTTCATTACGAAAATTTATAAAATCTTCATTACAAAAATTTAGAAAATATTTATTATGAAAATTTAAAAAATGTTCATTATGAAAACATAGAAAATATTCATTACGAAAATTTAGAAAATCTTCATTATGAAAATTTTCTTTATGAAAGTTTTTGATCTAACTAACAAGAAAATATACTCCCCCTATGAAAATGAGTTTATTACTGTAAGTAGATTGGTTTCAACAAAAAGTTAACTAGGAATATTACCTTATGGTTATTATTCCTAACTCTTGTTTAATGTATTCAAATCTATCAGAGGGTAAATATTTTGTGAAAATATCTGCAAGTTGATCTTGTGTTTTGATAAATTAAAGAATGATATCCCCTTTTGTGTGTGATCCCTAAGAAAGTGATGCCTAATATCTATGTGTTTTTCATGAGAGTGATGTGCATGGTTTTTACTTAGGGAAATGGAACTAGTATTATCACACATAATTTTTGTTTTGGTAAAACTCATACCATAGTCTGTGAGTGTGTGTTGCATCCACAACACTTGAGCACAAAAACTTTCAGATGCTACATATTCGGATTCAGTAGTGGAAAGTGCTACTGAGTGTTGCTTTTTTCATAACAAAGACACTAATGAATCTCCTAAGAAATGACATGTTCCGGATGTACTCTTTCTATCCATTCTACATCCACCAAATTCAGCATCTGAAAAACTTTTTAGAACAAAATAATTTCCAGAAGTATAAAAGAGTCCTAAATCCATGGTTCCTTTTAAGTAGAGAAAAATTCTTTTCACTGCCTCTAAATGAGATTCCTTAGGATTGGATTGATATCTTGCACATAAGAATACTGAAAATATTAAGTCTGGATGAAGAGTTGTCAATTAAAGTAAACTTTCTATCATACCTCTAGAAGATGTTTGATCTATTGGTTTCCCAACTTCATCAATATCAAGTGTGTTTGAGGTTCCAATGGAGATACTAATACTCTTAGTATTTTCATATCCATACTTTTTAAGAATATATTTAATATACTTATGTTGGGATATATAGATTCCATCTGGTTTTTGAGAAATTTGAAAACCAAGGAAAAATGTTAACTCAACCATCATACTCATTTCAAACTCATATTTCATTAGATCGACAATGGAATCAGTTAAATATTGCTGAGTTGAACCACATATAATGTCATCAATATAAATTTGAACAATAAAAATATTTTTCTTATATTTTTTTATAAAATGGGTTGGATATGCATTTCCCTTAACATAATTATTTTAAAGAAAAAATATTTTAATCCTATCATACCAAGCTCGAGGGGATTTCTTAAGTCCATAAAAATCTTTGGTATGTTTATAAACATGTTCAGGATGTTTTATATCTTCAAAACAAGAAGTTTGTTCAACAAAAACTTCCTCTTGTACAAAACCATTAAGGAAAGCACATTTCACATCCATTTGAAAAAGATTAAAATTGAAGAATGATACAAAGGAAAGTAGAATACTAATAGTTTCAAGTATAGATACTGGAGTATAGGTTTACTCATAGTCTATTCCTTCTTGTTTATTATAGCCTTTAGCAACCAATCTAGATTTATTTCTTACTATGATTCCATTTTCATCACACTTATTTCTGAAGACCCATTTTACTACAATAACAGAAGATTCCTTAGGTCTTTCAACCAAGGTCCAGACTTTATTCCTTTCAAATTCATTTAGCTCATCTTGCATAGATTTTATCCAATCATCATCACCTAAATCTTTATTAGTGCTTTTTGGTTCTAATTGGGAAATAAATGCTAGATTTTCTACTTCATTTCTTATGGAACTTCTAGTCCTTATAGGTTGATTTACATCACCAATGATACTATGAATAGGATTATTCTTAAGAAACAACTTATTTGGGTTTTGTAAAACCTATTCATCAATATAGGGTAGGAAATATTCTGGGGTAAATTCTTTAGAAGTATCTTCTTGGACATTTTCCTTATCAGAAGTATATTCTAACAAAGGTTGATAATTAGTTTTTGGAAACACATCTGAAGATGTAGGTTGGGGTTGTTTAAAAACAAAAGGATCAATTTCATCAAATTTAACATGCACTGTTTCTTCAACAATACAAGTGTTTTTATTGAAAACTCTATAAGCCTTAGAAGTTGTGTAGTAGCTTAAGAAAATTCCTTCGTCATATTTTGGTGCGAATTTGTGTAAGTTATCTTTAGTACTCAAAATGAATACCTTCCAACCAAAAACCTTAAAGTATGAAAGTCTAGGTTTTCTACCATTCCATAACTCGTAAAGAGTTTTATTAAGAAAAGGTCTAATCAAAACATGATTTATAGTATAACAAGCAGTACTTACAGCTTTAGCCCAAAAATGTTTGGCTATAGAATATTCACTCAACATGGTTCTTGTTATATCATGAAGAATTATATTTCTTTTTTCAATAACACCATTTTGTTGAGGTGTTCTAGGTGCTAAGAAGTTATGAGTAATGCATTGTTTACTACATAAAGTTTCCAAATTAGAATTATGAAATTCTCCTCCATGATCACTATGAATAGTTATCAAAGGAAGGTTTTTCTCATTTTTAACTTGGGCACTAAAACTTTTGAAATAAGAAAAATATTCAGATCTCTTTTCTAGAAAATAGTCCCACATAAATCTAGTGTAATCATCAACTAAGACAAATACATAATATTTTCCTCCAATGCTTCCAGTTTGTGTTGGACCAAAAAGATCCATATGCACCAACTGTAATGCATAAGTGGTTAAGACATCACCGAATGATTTAAAACTTTATTTATTTTTCTTTCCATATTGGAAAGGATCACAAACATCTGAAGAATCACATCTAAGCTCCGGTAGATCCTTAACTAGTATTTTCGTAGAGAGTTTTCATAGGTTCTTAAGGATACAGTGACCTAACTTATATTCCATAACCAAGAATGATCTACCATTGCACTAAGGAAAGGTAGGTCTTGGATCCTAAGGTATTATAAGTTTAGTGTGTAAACATTCTCTTGCCTATTAGCAGAAAGAATAAACTCTTCCTTGGAATTGTGTACTAAGCACTTTTTATTCCTAAAATTCACAAGTTAACCTTCATCACATAATTGACATATGATAATGAGGTTGTGCTTAAGACCCTTAACAAATGAAACATTTGAAATCAATGTTTTTTCAAGAAGAACTATGTTACCTATAGCAATAATTTCTCACTTAGCATTATCTCAAAAAGTTACTTTCCATCCTTTCGTCTTGATAATCTTTTCAAAGAAGTTTTTGTTACCAGACATATGCCAGGAACATACACTATCCATGTACCAAGTATTTATGTTGGTACTTTCTTTATTCTATTGAAAATAAGAATATTAGACTTTCAGAATCCAATATTTCTTAGATCCGGAATTGTTAGAAAATAAAATTCTTGGTATCCAAATTTGTTTAAAAAAATAATCTTTATGAAACCCAAGAGATTGAACATTATTCAAAGAATAAATTTTCTTCCAATGCCCACCACTTTGACATTTAGTACAAAAAGGGGCTCTGGATGGAAAAAAATTGTTGTTTTTGAAAACAAATTTTCTGCAAGTATAACCTAATCCAGTAGTATTTCCTTGAGGTTTGATTTGAGAATACATCTTGTCAAAATTTTATTTACCAGAAGTAAAATTTTCAAGAAGTTTCTTAAGAGAATATATTTCGGATTTTAGTCTTATGACTAAATTCCTATCCTCAAGAATTATTTCCTTAGAGTTATATTTTCCTCAAAAACATTTTTTTTAAATAGAATTCTTAAGATATTTAGAAAGTTTTTCCTTTATATAATTTACTCCCTTAAGGTCTCTAGAAAGATTTTCTAGAAGCTCATTCTTATCTTTAAGATCTCTAGAGAGTTCTGAAATCTATTTTGTAAGAACTTCATCCCTAGTATTTTCCTTGTCTGGTTTCACAGATATTTTACAATTTCTTACTTCTAACAACTTGGAAAATATAGATACTTATTCATATGAAGGCATTTATTCACTATCTGGAGATTAAGTATCTTCATTAGAAGTAATATCTTTAGAATAATAATTCTTATCAAGAGATAAATTTGTTAAATCCTCAGCAGAGCATACCTTGTCCATAAGACTTGTATTTGGGAAATAATTAGTATCAATGAGTCCAATATTTTCTAGTGATGATGATTCATATTCATAAGATTCAATCCCGGAAGAGTCTCCAGATCTAGCACTCCAAGTTTCATTTGCTTTAAGACTTTTCTTGTGCTTCGAATGATATAACTTCTTCTTGGTTCTCTCTGAATTCCTTTCCTTATTTTACTTTAATTTCAATAGAGGGAAATCAGGTCTGATATAACATGTTCTTCTACATTCATAACAAGTAACATCCCCATATTTATTGTCTTCGTAGTCTCTGTTCTTGAACTTATTTGGATAGTTTTCCTGAGCTACTATCTTGTTCATTCTCTAAGCAAGATTAGCTAATTCATTCTAAGACTTTTCTATATCACTAGATTCTAACTGAATAGTGACTTTCTTTGACTTTTTTCTAGTTACTACTTCTGGAGTCTTTTCTTTCATATGTTTTGAATCATTTTTAAAATAAAATCCTCCATTCCCATTCTTCTTTTTAACATTATCAGTGTGTTTCTTTATTCTAGTCTCATGCTGAAGAAGAGTTCTAAATAGCTCATCTAAGGAAATATGGTTGACTTTTTTGTTCTCATCAATTACTGCTCTCTTGGAATCCCATTCATTTAGAATGATGTCTATGATCTTATCTACAAGGGCCTCATAATCCAAACCTTTTTATCCCATAGACTTCAATCTATTCACAATAGTTATGAACCTTTGCTGAACTTTGCTTATAGGTTCTCCATAAGAAAAGTTAAAGCCATGGAATTCAGCTCTCATTATAGCTCTTCTTGTCTCTATAACTTTAGAAGTACCAAAATATGTAACTTCAAGTTTCTTCAAGATATTTTTTATAGCTTCAGATGAAGATATTTGACTATATATGTTCCTAGTCATAGAACATAGCAATTTATTTCTGACTCTGAAATTTTCTTGATATTCAGATTTCTCCTGATTAGTAAAAGTTCTCAATTCCTTACCAGGAATCTTATAGTCTCTTATAAAAATCAGGTAGTTATCAACTACAGTGATAATAAAGAAAGTATTCATCCTATCTCTCCAGTACTCATAATCATTTCCATCAAAAATAGGAGGTCTGGTAGGATTTAGATTATCAATAGAACCAAAATTTAAACCTTCCATCTTAAGGAAAATATTTCCACACAAACTTGTTAGTAATAGAAGTTTGTAAATATCCTAAGAAAGGACAATATAACTAGAGTATCTCTAAGCCAAATATGTATCTGAACTTTATGAGTCAAAAAATATGATTCCGAAAAAATAAAGATGATGATTTCTCTTCGGAATCTAATTGTGAGATTATTTCAAATTTAACCAATCCTCTGATACCAATTGTTGGATCGATATTAAGATAGATAAGATACTAATGGTAGTATCAAACTATGGCTCAAAATACAAGAGGGGGAGGGTGGTTAATTGTATATTTAAAAAAAATCCTTAATGCAATTTTGTATAAACAAAATTCACAACACTTCTAAGTAATATTAATTTTCTTGATTCTTGAAAAAGTGATTCCAGAAAAGAGATTCCAGAAATGAAACTTAACACATTTTTACAACAAAAAATATTATACCTTAAAGCATATAGAATCCTATTTAATCAGAGTACAAGTCTAAGGAAGTATAAGATAGTTATACTTTCTTCAACAACTAAAATTATAGTGGAAAACAAAATTGAAACACTACAAGTAACAAGTAGTAAATATTTTATCCCAAAGAGAAAGGTATCCAACAACCTTGGATAAAGGTCCCTTGATTTATACTTTCAATAAAGTCTGTCTTACCCAAACCTAGGTAATCCCTCAATCTGAAGATTGGTATCTGTCTTGATATCATCATAAGCCCTCAATTTGTAAAGAAATTGATTCCTCTGACTTCACAATCTGAAGTCTCTGATTTTAAGGAAATCGCACCTTTGTATAAAGAAATTCTGTACGAATAAAAGTTTGAACAAGACGTTCAAACTTTCTGCATGAAGCCTGAGAGTTTATAAGAGTCTCTCTCTCTAGAAATCACTTCAACAACATGTAAATAAGTTTTTAAAAAAGTTGGTCTTCCAAAGTAAAGTTCAGTAAAATTTCTTCTGAGCTCTTTCAAATGAGCTCCTATTTATAGGCACGACTTCAATGGTCGACTCCCTCTTCCAACGGTCATATTTTTCCTTGAATTTTGGAGGGACCTTTACACGTGTCACTCAAACAACGGTTAGTTAGTAACTGAATGAACAACACTGTTTTATAACCAAAACACGAGTAAACAAATATATGGTTACTTAAGAAAATTCATTTTTTGGAGTGTAAGGAAAAATGAAAGCTCGATGTCTAACCAAAAACTATTCAGAGTCTATAATACATGTATATTAATATTCTGTTTATCAAGGAATTCGGAACCTGAATTCCATTGAATTCTGAAGTCTGGATTTTAAGGAAATTCGGAATCTAGATTCACATGAATTCAGAACCTGAACTTAAAAAGTTTGGAATCTAAATTCATAAGAATTCGGAGTCTGAACTCATAAGAGTTTAGAGTCTGAATTCAGAGAACTTGGATTTAGGACTCATAAGATTTCGGAGTCTGAATTCAGAGAACTCAGAGTCAGAACTCAGAAGAGTTCGGAGTCTGAATTCAAAGAACTCAGAGTCAGAAATCATAAGAGTTTGGAATCTGAATTTAGAGAACTCAAAGTCAGAATTCATAAGAGTTCGGAGTCTGAATTTAGAGATCTTAGAGTCAGAACTCATAAGATTTCAGAGTATGAATTCAGAGATTTTGGAACCTGAATTCAGATCTTGACAAAATAATTCTTTATATCTAAGTATATATATGATTATGAGGTTTTGGATACAAAACCGAATTTTATAGTTAGAGAAAAAATGATCAAAGAAAAACATGGTAAGGATAAATTTCCTTGGGGAAGGAAATTTTCCTTATGAAAGTAAAACATAGGGTAAAATGAAATTTGCCTTAAGATAAGGTGTTTCTGATTTTCAAAACATGAAGAAATATTAAAGTCATAAGGAAACCTTATTGACTCAACAATCTCCCCAAACATGAAGGAATGGAAAAGTCATAAGGAAACCTTATTGACTTAATATTATTTGTATAATAATTAGTTAGTTAATTAGTAATTATTAATAATTAATTATATAATAATTAATTAATTAATTATTAATATAATTATTAATTAGTAATATAATTATTAATTATTAAATAATTAACTAGTTACTTAGTAATATAATTATTAATTATATAATAATTAATTAGTTAATTAGTAATATAATTATTAATTATATAATTATTGATTTGTTAATTAGTAATTATTATTCATTAATTATATGTAAATTAATTATTTAATTAGTAATATAATTATTAATTTTATAATAGTTAGTTTTTAATTAGTAATATAATTATAAATTATAAATTTTAATTATAATTATTAAATTATAATTACTAAAAATCATTATATAATAATTAATTAGTTAATTATTATATAATTAATTATTAATAATTACTAATTAACTTATTAATTATTATATAATTAATTATTAATAATATTAAATAAATAATTAAATAATTTATTATATGTTTAATCCATGTTTTACGTTTCATTTATGTTGGTCTTATAGTTTATATTTTCAAAGTCACGTACTTGAAACATTTTTAAGTTTCATGTAGGTGACTTTGAAATATTATAAATTATTTTCCATCAAAATTTTTTACAAAATTATTATCATTTTCAAATATTTTTTATATATTTAATCCATTTCTATGTTTTATTTATGTTGGTCTTATAGTTTATATTTTATATACTTTCAAAGTCACGTACTTGAAACATTTTTAAGTTTCAAATTGGGGTCTTTGAAAACATATAAATTATTTTCCATCAAGATTTTTTTACAATATTTTTTTTTATTTTCAACTATTTGTTATATGTTTAATTCATGTTTTAAGTTTCATTTATGTTGGTCTTATAGTTTATATTTTATATGATTTCAAAGTCATGTACTTGAAGCATTTTTATGGTTCAAGTATGTGTCTTTGAAACCTTATAAATTATTTTTCATCAACATTTTTTATAATTTTTTTGTTTTCAACTATTTATTATATGTTTAATTCATGTTTTATGTTTAATTTATATTGTTCTTATAGTTTATATTTTATTGTTTTTCAAAGTCACATACTTAAAACAGAACCTCACATCAGAAATGCAGAATATTCTGCGCAGGAAAGGGAGAACCATAATCCCACATCAAAAATGCAGAATGATTTCCAGGGTAAGCTCTCTTATAAAAGGGAGCCCTGGGTGAGAGCTTCTATCTGAATCCAGACTACTATAATGGCAGTACTGTTTGATTTTAAATAGCAGATAAATTCAGTTATTTTTTTATTTTTTTTGCTTATATATATATATATATATACACTAAACAAAACAAATTCGACATCAAAAGTGAAGGTCATGCGATGAAATATCCATCATTGTATCTCTAGTACAATGCGTCCTTCATCCCATGAAATGTGGCACCACACTCGGCCTCAATCGGCATATATAATCCAACTCCCATTCAGAAATATGTGGGCAATGAGGGAGGGGAAGAGAGTTTTGGGAAGAAGGGGGCATCAGAGAGAAACATCGGAGGAAAACCGGGAGGCTACCACTATCACCGTAAATCTTCCCTAGGTAACTCCCATCTTGATAACCCACCATAAGAATTTCATTATGAGAATCCATTGGGTGATCCTTCTAAGATCATGAAATCATGGAAGATCGTGAGGCCCCTCTCAACACCTCTTTTCAGATCACGCGGTCACATATTTGACACGGAAGGACTAACTCTGGGACATACAACACATTCAGGATTATATATGTATGCACATACCAGCGACAATACACCTTGCAACATCATGAACTCTCAGATTTGTGATGATTGAGTAAAGCCTTGAAGGCAATGGATTCAATATATGATGTCTCTCTTGTCCCTAACTATGAAAATGAGACATCTAAAATGATAACCCCATATGAAAAGTGGGTCAATAGTCATCATTCGAAACATTTTCTGGGTGTGCATCACCATCATGCAGCCCTAGTGCATGTCCGCAGAGCCCCTTGAATGATTCCTTAGAGATCATGCGATGTAAATATGAAGCATTGAAAAATTCCTCCTTGGTATCATGGTGATCCCCTCCACTTAATCTTGTGGTAGTCTTCCACTTGAATTCATAGTATAAACATGAGGATTTTAACTCCCATTATATTCCATACCATGAAGTGTGGACATTTTCCATGAAATTCATTCCATTTTTCATACATGCATCAATTTCATTTTGTATCCCCTGCACATGTACATAGCTCATCGCAAGACCTTATAGAGGTATTGCAGATCATTGATTTATGGACCTCGCATAGTGAAGACACCCATCGACATGCTGGTTGGACAACAGGTAAACCCTCAGTCGTGCATCTTTCCTTCTAGACACATAGACAGTTCCAATATGTATTTTCGTAGACTCACGCATGATCCTTTATATATCATACAGAAGCATAATAGGCATGTGACCCATGTTAGGAGGTGTGCATAAAAAGCTTAGATGTGCGTCCCCCCAATCACGTGGAGTTGACAAAGAGGAGCCCTTAGTCCCACGATACCCCTATACAATCACCCAGTTAATGTCTTTGGTTATTAGAATCACCCATTTTGGCAACCATCAGCATGAACCGGTAAACACGCAAGCTCTCACACAATGCTGCAAACCCTCAATCTCATGACTCTCATAAACAACCCTCATGCTTGATCCTTCATACCAATCAATAACTTCCTTCTTAACATGCTGCGTGTGCATTCTCCCATGCATGTAAAGGATTCGATATATAGTCCCCCATGCATGACCATAAGGCCCATCACAAGACCCCATTGGGAGGACATGTGAATCAAATGTGATCCTTCTATAGGTACAATATTTTCTCATAAATCCATAGTCATGAGAGAGGACTTTGTGTCCCATGATGTATACAAGTGACCTTAGAAGTGGATGCCTCGACATAAAAGGATTCCCGCAAACAACCTTGGCATGAAGAAAAACATTCAGGGTATGAGACCCATGGTCCATGAACCCCTCACCATTAAATTACTGCCTTTACCCATTCACGTGGAGGTTTTGATATACATCCCTCTTGTATCCACATCGGGACTAGCACAAGACTAAAATTGGAGACATTTGATTTCATGAGTGGACAAACACCATATAGTTCCTTTACAATGGGTGCTCCCCCTCAAACCTGTGTGTGACATTGGCACACCCGAGAGACCATGGGTATAACCTTTTGATATCCATGCATCTTTCTTCCTGGGAAAATATTATCTATATGGACTTAAGGTAGAATCCCTTTTAATGTGCACTTATAATTCTTGGATGGACTCAAGACCTTAAGCATATCCGCAAGACCTCACTGCATGAATAGTTCAAGTACTTGTGATAGCGAGACCATTCAATGGTCTCACAATGTACTAAGGAAACCTTGGACAAGCCATTTTTATCATATTCCAATCCTTAGAAAAGATGGAAAGTCTCACCGCAACCCTTTGACATGTCATCATGGTCGTGCGATGACCCATAGGGAAAGCCAAATTGATTAGGTGACGCCCCCTTGACACATCTATGTCATCACAAGGAAATCTTCAGACAAGTTAGGATGACCTTGAGAAGAATTCATTGACATGTTGGAAGGTTCATGTGACTATCTGTGGACATGTCCATATTGACATGCGACAACCTAAAGATAGGACCCCAGACATGTCTTCCTCACCATATGGAAGTCCTCAGGTATTTTCGAGAAAACTTGTGATGTCCTAAGGAAAAATGGATACACTTTCCCATGAAATTCTTGCACACCCATCATATGACCCATATTGGTCATGTGATACATCATTGAAAATTGAGTAAAAATCCTAGATATTACTCATACAAACATTCACAGCCCCAAAACCATTGTAGGATAAAACAAAGGATATAAAATGGGTGAGGTAGGAAGTACTCCTGATCGCTCAAGGACATGAGATGAACCCAAGACATCCATAATGTTGTTTCACAAGACCTCCTGAAAATTCATTCAAACATCATGTTTTGATCATGCATGGGACTCTAGACATTCTTACCTTGATCTGGTGAAGGAATCTGAGATAAGTTAGTCGATCACACACGAGACCCTAGACATGCCCACTTTGGTCATATGAAATATATTGGATGTGATGTTTCATCCATTTGAAGGCATCCAAGGCATGTCAATTGATTAGGAAAACACCTTGGATGTGTTTTCCATGTCAGATTGTTGCCCCAACATATCAGGTAGACAATTAAGACTTACCTAGTAGATAGCCAAGACATGTCAGATAAATCCTCCAGGACATGACAACCTTGTCTGGAATCCCTACTTAGACTCATGACATGTGGACCTGGCTAAGAATCTTTAGTTTCATACCCCTTTGACAAGGAAATTATCCTTTATGAGCTAGGTTCATGCACTTTTGTGACCCCACCGATGTCATTCCCTCAGACAGACCATCATGGTCATCACCACCTCTCTTTAAATCCTCCAAAGGATAAATAATGTGATAATCCAATTAGTAAGACTTAAAGTGTAAGTCCTGATCAACAACATAACACGAATATGCCAACGAGCAGCCTCAACATGTAATCCCCAACCAATCACATGATATGAGTGCACCAAATGGGCAACCTCAGAGTGTAATCCCTAACTACCAACATCATATAATCTATCTCTAATCTATAGAGATTCCATCTTGGTATAATCCCTATCATTCCTAAAACCTTAGGGATATCCATGATGTTTCTGAGTGTTCTCACCCAACATAAAACATCAGTAGGTTAAGGGATAAGTTAACTATGAGGTCTCCGATTCCCACCAAAATCAAGATACGTAGGATGCATTCCTAAGGCTTGAGCTCTATACCATATCCTCTATGATATGGGAAACCATACCTTCTAAAAGACAACTTTAATGTGCATGCCCCATACAAATATGATGACAAGTAATGTGTTCAATCTACTCTTATCTCTTGATTCTCACATCAAGCATGGCTCATGTGATCTTAGAGACAAGTGATGGTTGTACTAATATCATGATGAAAATCACCATTTGGATGTAATATTGATTACATATCATCTTCTCTCAAAAATCCATATTCCTAAAGAAGTAATCCAGGGAAGTCTCAAAACCATAAGTCCCAACTAGGGCCTCTAATTTCACATCTCTCACAACATAGATGCCAATTTAAAGAACTATGTGGACTCTGATTCCAATCTTAAACAAGATATGTATGAACCCTCACTGATGTTCATGCCTGATATTCACACCCTAACTATATAACGTAAAACTACATGGGAGGATTCAGTCATATGACCGTAAACTATGTCAAACAAAATAAGTGGGTTTTGATTCTTGTTTTATAAGATATGTAGGATGCCTCATAGTGGTTCAATCCCATCTCCAAGACACCAACTGCCTCCCTAGATAACAATAAATGCATAGTGTTTGAAAATGGACATAACCTAAATCATCATAATTAAATAAGAGAGTGATAAAAAACCTATGATATGGACACCATTGTTCCTATAAATAGATGTTCATAATCAAGTCATTGACATGAGGGTAACTAGTCCCATATTGGGGGTTGAGAAGGATTTCTCAAACATAAATTAAATTTATAAGAGAGTCCCTGAGTAGGAAATAATTCCACCCAAAAGGGTGTGATGAGCCCGACCTCCCATTCTCTCGACCAATGTGAGTCCCCAAGAGTTTCTTGGCCTGAAAACCTAGATGACCGCTAGCCTTGGGAAAGTAGGTTTATACCCATCTATAGATAGGGGAACCATTGAGCATTTTAGGGAAAAGTGATAATGGTATCCCAACAAGCAAAACCATATCATGCCATGAAAACCTGAAGAAACCAAAATAGTGAACCCGACATGAATTCCTTTAACTATGTCATACCTTTCATGGGTCAAAATGGATAGATTTCCCTAATTCCCATCAGGACAATTTATGTTGTTCTCATCACACAACAAAATAGTGCACCTAAAATATTTCTTTTAATTGCACTATACCTCACATAAAAAGAAGGGATCACCTCTTTATTCTTTAACAATGAAAGTAATTGATTGAAAATGTACTATTATAAATGATAAAACACTAATAATGTGTCTTTTTTTTTATTTTATAGGAAGTTTTCATGATTCCATGAAATTGAAATGACGTCCTCAAACATAAAAATGAATCCCAATATTGCTGGACAAGCTACTTTGGCCTTGAGGCCTCAATGTGCGTTATCACCAACACACCATTTCCGCCATCAGTTGGTAAATGTATTTGGCTAAGAATATCACATCAAATTATCTATCACGGCCCTAGAACCATCTTATGAAATCCTTTGGAGGATGAGTTACCACCAGCTAACTTTCCCACAATAAGACGTAGGAGAGGAAGTGATCCTTATTACCACATTCAACAACTTTTGGAACCTATCGCTGGAATGCAGTAATGTATACATTCCCTATATTAGGGAGGTAGACAAGGGTGTTCAACATGATAAATAAATCACCCAGGAGATAACAAGGAGGCATCCAATCCATTCTGATCATCATCGCTGATATGTGGACATGATTCCACAAGGATCTATAAAGGTGGTTGTGCCTACACTGATTATCTAGGATAGGGCACTCAAAAGAAGAGACCACCTGAGGTATCCAAACAATGTAGCTCCAGAGAAGTCTCATATCGCTACCACTTCCAATCTATCTAAGGTCCACTAGTACATCCTGATAGTGGCCTAGGATCAATCTTAGATCACTGCTAGCTAGGAGCCTTTGAATTCATCACATCTAGTCCTAGTAATAGTGGACTCCTAGGGAACACCCCATTCCATAGAGTTGGGGGAATTTTTACCATATTTTACCCTAGATCATCTCCATAATAGGAACCAACCCACATAATTGCATCATGGGCACCAAAACCCCAAATGACATTATGGGAACCAACCCCCTAACGACATCATGGGAACTAACCCCCCAAATGGTATACCGGGCCATGACCCATCAAACGGGGTACTTCATTGAGGAGGATCACCGACCTGATTGTGTATCGGTCAATATGATATCAGTAAGATCTAAATAATTCCATTAAATCTAGATGAGCATACTCCCAAAGGATATGATCATACATTCCAACAGTCATTTGAGTCATAGTTGGTTGGCCAATCTTCTAACACAAGTACAAGAGAAAACAATATCAGTGGTATCAACCAAGAATCCACAGGAGGTGTCACAGATCTTCATATTTGTCATCCCCTCATTAGGAGAGATCCAAAAATTGTTCCACATAACCCCATCCCAGCGGTCTAGGGGAATTTTTCATATTTTCCACCTCCTCATCGAGGATATTCTCGAAACTATCTAACCTCAGAGTTCACCACAAAACCTCCTGGAGATTCACAATATTTTAGTCAATGGGATGAATCTACAACATCAAAGACCCCTAATACTTCATAACCTATCCCTAGAACAATAATGGCCAGGAATTTGTACCCCAGACTCTAGATTCTGTCACACACCCATGCCAATGGTGGCAGGGATAACATGCGGGAGAAGTATCCTAGCCACTCATCCTTTGAATACCAATAGTGAAAAGCATATTTCTTCTAAGACAAAAATATTCTTGGGTATTTACACTATTACATAGAGAGAATTTTTATATATTTCTCAGTGAAATGGAAGCCAAGAGAGATAGGGTTGGTAGGACATTGAAATCCTTTCCCCTACCACCAACATCTCTAGAACATGATAGAAGAGTTCTTTTTTCCTTTAAAGGTTGGCTTCAAGTATAGACCAACATGGGGATATTGAAACCACCATCACCCAAATCCCTAATTCTGTCATCTTATCACTTTGAAAAGGACAAATGATTGTGTAGTAGAGCATGATACATATACCTCACAAGGATAAACATCCATCTTTCAAATCAATATTGAATGAAATATACTCTTTCCAGACAAGGAATGTCTCTAAATATTTTGGTTGTGCCATGGAGATCAATTTGATGGAACTCCCAATAATGTATAAGTTTCATGAGGTGGGATTGATAGGATATGATAACTATTTCCACTATCATTGATGTCTCAAGAACATAATAGAAAACTTATTTATCTTCAAAGATCAGTGGGAGCAATAGGTATCTTCAAGCTCAATAGTGTTGAAAGATCCTGAAACTCATGAAATACGCATAAGAGTCATCCAAGATTATTCAGATGAGTTACTCTCCTAATGTGTTATTAATATTTTTTTCATACCAAAAGACATTAAACTACATGGATCATGTCCTTACAATAAGATGTTAAACTGGTGGATCAGGTCCTTACTACAAGGTGTTAAACTGTATGGACAATGTATTTACCACCTGATGATAAATTGAATGGAATACATCCTTTCCACATGACATTAAACAACATGGATCACATCCTTAATTCATTATTTTTAAATTCATGGTTCTTCTATAACTATGTATGAATTTATTCTCATTTTTAATGAGATACATAGGGGCTCCTTGATCCTATATCTTGGACCAACCACCACATGATGAAAAATACTCATATACTATCCTCCATCACCTCTTAATGGTGAATGAAGCCCTTATCATTCCTTGTTTCTCACACTGATCATATCTTATGTGATCCTAGATATTTTGGAAAGGCTTTCCCTACACTAATAAAGGAATGGATGCTTGATATATTATCATTATGGTCCTGAATGCAAGACTATAATAGGAATACTATGAGTCCTCACCATATGATGTTAAATTTCACGTTTGATTTCCTCACTATATGATGTTAAAATATATGGTATTCAATAACTATGTGTGGTTTGATTCTCATTCTCATGAGATAAATAGTGACACCCCGACTTCCTCTATCGGGTCTAACCACAGTGTGACCACAATTCACATTGGTCCGCCTTCATCCTTATTGCATGATGTTAAACAAAATGGAATTTTAAGAACTATATGTTGCTTGATTCTCATCCTCATGGGATATATAGTGACGTCCAAACATTTCATTTTTGGGACCAGCCATAGGTACAACTTTCTATCCCTGTATCCTTATGTTTCCCTAGAAAAGTGCATGGTGTGGTTGAGACCTATTTATTCCTCATTCATGTTGTGTTGCTTCATGGAACCACACTGCACATATCCGAGTTAGGAGATTTATCTTACGGTCTAAGCCTCATGAACCTAAACTATCAACAAATGTCCCTACAACATGACATTAAACTGAGCTACCATGTCCTAACCACATGATGTTAAATTGTACGGAGTTTGTCGTAGAAACAAGACATTAAACTACGGGAATCCTCCAGTCCTCACTATATGATGTTAAATTGTACAACCAATGTATTTATCACATGACATAAAATTCCATGGATCCACAATTCCCCTTCACATTGGGTAATCCGTAGTCCCCGCTGCATGATGTTAAACTACATGGTCGATTTCTTTGTCACATCAAATTAAACTGCACGATTCTTCTAGAACTATGTATAGCTATGTTCTCTTTTTTATGAGATATGTAGGGATGACTCTATCCTATATCTTGGTAAAACAATTGCATCATATAAAATTCTTTAGTCATAACCCTCTTCTTTATTTTAGGTAAAACCTCTATCGTTCCTTGTTTCTCACACCAAGTATAGATCACATGAACTTTGGAATCATGAAAGAGAGTCACCCTCACAAGTAAGGTGCATATGTACATGACAAGTCCATCATGGTCCTCAATGCAAGACCATAAAAAGAATACAATGAGTCATCACCATATGATGTTAAACTTAATGGTCGATGTCTTTACCGCATGACATAAAACTGCATGAATTTGTGATACCCATATCTATTCACACCGAGTCAATGAATTCCTTTCCACATGACGTTACACTACATGGATCTTCTAGAACTACATTTGGCTTTATTTTCTTTTCCAAATGAGATATGTAAGGATTACTTGATCCTATATCTTGGTCTAGCCACTGCATAATGAAAAATACCCATGTCCTACATGGGTCCTTTGTCATTCCTTATTTCTCACACCGAGCATGGATTAAGTGGTCTTGGTAATCATGATGAAATATTCTCCACACAAAAAAAGGAATATCAGCTGTGGTAGGATCCCATCCTTACCACATGATTTTAGGACCAAGATGATGATGATGGTGTTTTGTATTCAAGTGTTGTCTTTTGTTTTCAATGAGAGTTATGAAAATCACCTCACTTAGTTTTGTGGAACAATCATACTGACCCATGTTTTCAAAATATCTAAACTCACTTTGTTTGTCATAATGAAGAATTGATCATTATCTGAAATGAGAGAATCATTTGAATGGATAACATATCTTACTAGAAGTAAATGTCATAAGATTCACTCTGGAACTGATGTGAATGAATTGGATTTTTTGAAGTAGAGTCTCTATGGATATGATTAAATAATCATGACGATTCTTTGATGATTTTTTTCATATAAATCATAATTTTATTGGAGAAATTATAATGCAATATTGATGGAAGAAAGGGGATTAAAATGTGGTTCCAATTGAAAATGTGGTGCCAATTGAAAAGGTGGTTCTGATTAAAAAGATAGTGTCGAATGAAAAGGTGGTTCCAATTGAAAAGATGGTGCTGATTGAAAATATGGTGCCAATTGAAAATGTGGAGAAAATTGAAAAGTGGTTCCAATTGAAAAGATAGTGCTAATTGAAAAGGTGATTTTTGGTTTAAAATATTGTTCCAATTGAAGAGTAAGATATTGTGCCGATTTTTTTTCAAAATGATCATACCTAGGTGGAAGAAAAACTGAACATATTCATAATGATCATACCCAAAAAAGATCATATTCTGGAAAAATGTATTCAGGCTAATCATACCCAGAATGATCGTATCCATAATGATCGCACCTAGGATGATCGTATCCAAAACAATAATATCCAAAATAATCATAAACAGGAGGATCATATCTAGACTAATCATATTCAGAAAATATAATACTCAGATTGAGAAGAAAAGAAAGTTACTGAAATGAGTGGAAAGTTATGATACTTTCCAATCTAATTCTGATGATGCTAAAACTATTCTCAAATGAATTTAAAGTTATGAAGGAAGTCATGATACAAGCAAATGAGTTTGAATGAATGTTTTTTAGTGGGTCAAGAGAAGATAAGGAGAGAATGATATCAACAATGTAATCAACCAATTCAAAAGGGTTGAATTACATTCTAGGTTTCCAACTAGGTTAAGTGAATAAGAGAAGATAATGTTTTGAATCTCAAGTGGGTCAAGAGAAAAATAGAAGGAGATTTATGAATGAATTGTAAAGGGGAGTTTTACATTAAAATGAAATATTTGGATTCAAATTGGTTCTGAGAATTATAATTTGTAAATTATAATGGAATCCATTTATTCATACATTTATTTTAAATTGATATAGATATTAGATTGAAAAAAATAGGAATAATGTATTGAAATCATAATGATGATTTAAATGAATGTCTAAATAGGAAGATGAAGTTTTAAGAAGAATCGAGAAGCTTTAAGAAGAGTTGATGATGTAAAAATGAGTCCCAAGATTTTAGGGGAAATTGAAATTTGGGTGAATTTGTGTGAGCGGGAAAGAATTTTGGGATTGTTGCCAAAGTTCTCGAGCGTCACCTATAAAAGGTGAAAATAAAATTGTACTTTTTTTATGGTGAATAATTGTTCCTAACAATAGAGAAGGAAGCTTTGAGATTTAGAAAGAAGAAGAATTATTCTATTTTGATCTTATATTGAGGAAGTTTTGATGGAGAAGTGAAAATTGTATTCAGTTGATCATTATATCAGGTTGGATTAATCAATTTTAGGATTTCCGTATTGGGTTTCTCGGAATGAGGAAGAATCATACTGGGTTTTATCGTACTCATGATTTGAAATGGTGCTGATTCATTTCTATTGAATTATACCAGAAAATCATACTAAAATAATTGTATCATGGATAATCATACTAAGTAGAATCAGTCTCAGAAAGTCAAACTGATTTTTCATAACAAAGTCTAGGAGGTTTTTACCTTTCTTTTGGGTAAATAATTAATGAATTGTATTTCAATTGAATGCATTTGTTTAATTCATAAGAAGAACAAATAACACGAGTGGTTACATAAAGATTGTATTACCCTATTTGTGCTAAGAGGGTGCACATGAAATATTGGTATTGTTTATATAGTGATACACTAGTGAAAGGGTTTATCCTACTTGTTTTAATACAAGGATAGATTTCAAAAGGATTGTTTGGTATTGTATAATTTTCAAACCATACTAAGGATGTAGCTATTCTTATTGAATAGTAAACCTTATAAATATTTGTGTTCTTGTGGATGTGTGTTGGATTTTTTTTCAGTAGGGACTTAAAATCTCTAACAGGAGGTGAATATTTTTTCAATTTAAAAGAAACATAAAAGAAGAATAGTATCATTGATTCACCCCTCCCTCTCTCAATGATACAATCACACAGACTGGCCACTTTCAAGTGGTATCAGAGAATAAGTTCCCTTTTCTTATTCTTTATTTATGGAGAATTTTAATTTTGTGAACAAAAAAGGTATTTTGATCTTTGATGGAAGGAATTATCATATTCGAGAATATAGAATATTAACTTATATTATGTCTATCAATTATGAAGTTATTGAAGTTGTAACAGTTGGGTTTCCACCTGTTGATGATAAAGCTCCACTTACACAAGTTGATAATAAGAATCTTGAGAATGATGGAAGGGAAAACAATGTTGTATTTTCATCACTATCTTAAAGTGAATTCTTGATAGTAAAAGGAGTTTCCATATCCAAGGTTATATGAGATAAATTTGAAAACATGTACGCGGTCAATAAAAAATTCAAGAAGGAAAAGCTACAAATCTGTAGATTGAAATATTAATATGGGTGAGGATGAATCTGTTGGGGGATTATTTACTAAGGTAAATGAGATTGTGAGTACTATTATATATCTTGGTGAAATTTTGGATGATTATACTATGGTTGAAAAGATCTTGAGAATCCTACCAGAAAAAATTAATGAAAAAGTTTCTTCATTAGAGGATAGAGATCTTGAAACATTATCTCTTAATGATTTGCATAACACTCTTATTACTTATGAAATGAGAAGAGAGAAAGTTATGAAGAGAGAAAAAAGATAATAGAGAAATGACTTTCAAGGATACACAGAAAGAAAAATAAAATAAGATTGTTATTGAACAAGAAGATGGTTTTTATCACACTAAAAATGAGTTATGTAAAAAAACCAATGATATTTTATCCATGTTTTATAAAAAAGTGAAAATAGGTACATGGAAGTACAAAGGGAAACTTCCCTTGAAATGTTTCGAATATGGAAGAGTTGTCCACTTTGTGGAAAACTATACTTGAAGAAAGAATTAAGAGGATAATGGTGATGAAGAAAAAATCCAAAAAGACCATGGAAGAAATAGGGAGACAAAGAAAAATTAAAATACACAGGGAAAGGAGAGAAATTCATCAAATCCAAAAGAATATGTTTCCTGTATAAGGATGAAGAAGAAGAATGCAGTGATGTTGAATCTAAAAAATCAGTTGATTATAGTATTGAAAATACTTTTATTATAATAGTGAATGATGAATAATTTAGAAGAAGTAGTTTCGAAGAAAAAGAAACTCAAGTTGAAATACATTTTAATGAATAATTAAAAGAAGTTATAAGAAATAACAGAAGACTTGAAAATAAAAACAAAAAGTTGGAAGATTAATGTTATTCAATGAGAAAAAAAATATCGTTATGCTAATGATAAACTGAAGCTATAGAAAGATATTGATGATTTTCGTAAATATCTTGAATAATAAGGGAATCATAATGAGTATATGGAATTTAAGTTCAAAGAAAAAGAAAGAGTTGGAACTTTTCCTACAAAAGTTATCTAAAGTTGAATTGATAATTAAAAGTTTCCAAAACCCTACTACTGAAGTTGATGAATGTTCTCATAATGAGAAACCTGAGAAGGTTAAGACAATTAACTTCAAAGGGGGAGAAGAAAGATGAAAAAGTTATGTATGTGGCCTAATTGAAGAGTTCAAAAGTTATAAAACATACTAAATCTAAAAAACTATTATCTGGATCTAGAAAAGTTTCGAATACGTTTGATTAAATAAAGTTTAAAAAGAAGAATAATAATAAGATTGAAAATAGAAAGGTTTTTTTCTTAGAAAATAAAAAAATATGTCGGCTTAAAAACATATTTATAATTATATCCATTATAGAAGTATTACAAGAAAATATTGCTTCTATGGATATTACTAGTATTACGGGGGATTCAGACACAAAACCATGTGTTGGTTTAACCAACAACATTTATATTATTTCATATGATATGAATGGAAAATGTTGATGGGGATTCAATAACCTCAAAATCGAAAGGCTGAGAAAATTCTTGTGAAGAAGTATGAAAATAGTGGAATGGGGATTGAAAATAGGTTCCATACCCTGGAAACTATTTTTGAAAGATGTAAGAAACCTAGGAACCTTGAAAAAGGATGTATTGTTTTATTACAGACACAAAAAAAGTCCTAAAAATAATCATAATACATAACTGAAGAAAAAAAAGAAAGAATAAAAATCTCCTATTCTTGAAACTACATTAAAAGCCACAAAAGTAGAATGAACTTGGATACTTGACAGTGGGTGTTCTTCTCATATGATAAGAGACTTGAAACATTTGAAGAATTTAAAATATATTAAATAAGGCATCGTGAAATTTGGTAATGATGAGTCATTGAAAATAAAAGTCATTGGATCAGCCATCATTGGAAAAGAAAGATGAAATCCAAGAAAACACTGTATGTTTATGGGATGAAACACAATTTTCTTAGTGTTTCACAATTGTGTGATGAGGATAACAAAGTTATCTCTAGGAAATATGGGTTTGTTGTAAAGAGTTAAGAAGATGGGAAGATTGTTATAATAGGACAATGTACAAAAGGGAATTTGTTTCAAGTTTGTGAAATACAAAACTCTTGTTACATGAGAATAGTTGAAGAGAATCAGTTGTGGAATAAAAGGATTAGACATATGTGTCATAGAAACATGAGTAAGTTATCTAAAAGAGATAGTGTCTGAGACATTCCGGACTTGCCTTGTAGAAGAGACTAGTGTTGCACTATCCTCTAGAAAGGAAATATTACAAAAAATGTGGATATAAAAATTCATATTTTTTCAAGACAATCCCTGAAGATGATTCATTTTGATATCTATGGGATAATGAGAAAACAAAAAATAAATGAAGTTAAGTACATCATTACATTCATTGATGATTTTAATTGCATTACTTGTGTCAAGTATATGAAACATAAATTAGATTCTTTGAATATGTTTAAAAGTTTCAGAAGAAAAGAAGAAAAACAATGTGAGTATTTAGTGAAGAAGTTGTGAATAGATAATGGAAGTAAATATCGATGTGATGATTTTGAAGAAAATATTGAGTAGCATGAAATTTGTCATGAGTTTATTTCCCCACATAGTCCCTAACAAAATGGGGTTGATGAAATAAAGAATAGAATCCTGGTGGAAATGGGAAGAACCATTTTACTTGAACATAACCCTTCTCATTACTTTTTCTAGAAATCCATGAGTACTACTATTTATATTCAAAACCATTGTTTCTATAGGGATAAATAAATTATGAATCCATATGAATTATTTTATGGAAAAACTCAAAGTTTGAAACACTTTAGAGTTTTTTGGATTCCATGTATTATAATGAAGAAAGGTGGAATCTATGGTAAGTTTGAGAAAAAAGTTGAAGATGGAATCTGTCTTAGCTATGCTTCATAAGGAAGAGGATACAAATTTTGAACAAAGAAATAAAATGAATTGTTGATTCAGTTTATGCGAAATTAATTGAAAAGGAATAGAATGATAAACACTCTTAGGAAGACAAAGAAGTTGAGAAAGTTGGAGAAAACTATTCAAATAAGGATACAAATATTTTTATTCCTACTTAAGAAGAAGAATCAAATTCAGCTATTTCTAGTGATGAGAATGATACTTGAAAATCTCTTTCTAGGCTGAAGAAGGAACTGGAAGCTTGGAATATAATAGGTGAAAAAAATCAAAAGTTTTAAACCAAAAGAAAATAAAATGCTATTACACATACTTCTTTATATTCAAAAGCGAAACCAAATGATGTGAAAGAAGCTTTTGAGCATTCAGAACGGGTTCAATCCATGAACGAAGAATTAGATCAATATGAAAAAACAATACATGGGAACTCGTACTCGGTCCTAAAAGAAAAACATTATTGGCATATAATGGGTTTTACAAAACAAGATTAATGATGAAGGTAAAGTTATAAGAAACAAATCAGTATTGGTATACAAAGTGTATTCACATATTAAAGGAATTAATTTTTATGAAACCTTTTCTTCGGTGGCTAGATTGGAAACTATTAGAATATTTCTTGCTATTATTGCACAACGAGGATACATGATCTTTCAAATGGATGTTAAATCTGCATTCTTAAATGGTGATCTTGAAGAAGAGTTTTATATTGAACAACCTTGTGGATTTGTTGTTGGGAAAGATATAATCTATGTATTCAGATTGAATAAATTCTTTCATAGGCTAAAACAAGCTTTGAGGGCATGGTATTCCAAATTGGATACTTTCATAAGGATAATGAATGTCAAGAAAGGTATAGTGGATAAAAATATTTATATTAGATAAAGTCAAGAGTATTTTCTCATTGTAATTGTGTATGTTGATGATATTATCTTTTTTCGGAATGATGAAAGAAATTGTGAAAGATTTTTTGAATAAATTAAGAAGGTATTTTAAATATCCATGCTAGGGAAAATGAAATAATTTCTTGGGTTACAAATCATTCAGAAGAATGAATACATTTTTCTCTCCCAAGAAAAGTATGTTAAAGAACATCTTAAGAGATTCAACATGGAAAACTCAAAACATGTTTGCACACCTATGTCAATGGGAACTAAGTTGAGTAAATATGGAGGAGGAAAATATGTTTATCATAAAGAGTGTCGAAAGATGATTGGAAGAATATTGTATTTGATAGCCTCAAGACCCGAAATTGCTTATGTTGTTACCTTCTGTGAAATATTTCAGAGTGCTAAAAAAGAATCACATATTATTACTAGAAAAAGAATTCTTAGATTCATTATAGGCACAAAATAATTCGGAATTAGGTATTATAGCTCAGATAGTATTTATTTTTTTGGGTATTCAGATGCATATTGGGTAGGATATTTTGCTGATAGAAGATCCACATCTGGTGGAGTTTTCTTTTTGTGAAAGAATTGTGTTAGTTAGAATTTAAAGAAATAGAATTCATTAACTCTCAGTATGGATGAAGATGAGTATGTTTCTGCCACTCAAGCCTCTACTCAACTCTTATGGATGAAAACTCAATTAAAATATAATTTTTTTGAAGTAATGTTACCCTTTATCTTGGGTTGTGACAATCAAATCACAATCAATCTCACCATGAATCTAGTTAAACATTCTCATTCAAAACATGTTGATATCAAATATCATTTCATCAAAGAGAATGTGGAGAAGAATGAATTGAAGATGGAGTATGTCCAAACATCAGAAAAACTATCTTCCATTTTTTCAAAACCTTTATCGAAGAAATAATTTTATAGATTGAGGATGAACATGGACATCCAACCTCTCTCTATTCAAGGTTTATGTATGTTTTTATTTCTCCTATCTCATCTTACCTTTGGATTGTATTGTCAAGGGGTATAATTGTATTGTTTTATAAATCTATTTCATAAAAGAGAGATCTGTGGGTATACATTGAATTCAACATTTGTTTGTGAGTGAACTATTCAAACTTGTTGTTATAGTGGTTTTAGTAATGAAATTGTTTTGTATTATAGGAAGGCTAAAAAAGAGATGAGGAATAAAGATGAAGATGTTGTTATGATCAATAATTTTGGATACCATGGGTTTAATATCAATGATTCTTTTTTCCTACAATGATTTATATCACGTAGGATTATAAATATTGATATGAAATCCACTGCTTGAGGAAAAACTATTCAGTGATTTATAAAACTTGGTTGACAAAAAAATCCAAAGGGGGAGATTATTAAGACCAAGTTGATGATGAATGTGTTTTGTATTCAAGTGTTTTATTTTGTAGTCAAAGAGAGTTTTGAAAATCACCTCACTCTGTTTCTAGAAACAATTGTACGGACCCATGTTTTTAAAATATTCGGACTCTCTTTGTCTATCATAATGAGAAATTGATCATTATCAAGAATGAGAGAATTAGTTAAATGGATAATGTATCTTTCTAGAAGTAAATATCATCATATTCACTCTAGAACTGATGTGAATGAAGTGGATGTTTTGAATCAAAGTCTCTATAGATATAATTAAATTATTATAATTATTGTTTGATGATTTTTATTTCATATAAATCATAAGTTGATTAGAGAACTTGTGATGCAAGATTGATGGAATAAAGGGGGAGTAAAAGGTGGTTCCAATTGAAAAGGTGGTGCTTATTGGAATGTTGGTGCCAATTAAAATGGTGGTGCTGATTGAAAATGTGGTTCTGATTGAATAGATGTTACCGATGAAAAAGATGGTGTCGATTGAAAAGGTGGTGCATATTGAAAAGGTGGTGTTGATTGAAAAGATAGTTCCAATTGAAAAGGTGGTGCAAATTGAGAAGGTGGTGTCGATTGAAAATATGGTTCCGATTGAAGAGTAAGAGATGGTGCCATTTTTTTTTCAAAATGATCGTATCCAGGTGGAAGAAGAAATAAATGTATTCAGAATGATCGTACCCTAAAAAGATCATATTCTTTAAAATCGTATCCTGGTCAATCATACTTAAAGTGATCATATATACAATGATCATACCCAATATGATCATATCCAGACCAATCGTATCCATAATGATCATACCTAGGATGATCATATTTAGACCAATCATATTCAGAAAAGATCATACTCAGGTTGAGAAGAAATAAAGTAGCTAAAATTAATGGAAAGTTACGATATATTCCAATCCAAGTTTGATGATTCTAAAGTTGTTATCAAATTAATTTAAAGACATGAAGGAAGTAAGATACAATCACATTATTGTGAATAAATTTTTTTAGTGGGTCAAGAGAAGAGAAGGAGAGAATGAGATAAACAATGAATTCAACCTTTTAAAAGTATTGTATTACTTTTTAGGTTTCCAACAGGGTTAAGTGAAGAAGAGAAGATGATGTTTTGAATCTCAAGTGGGTCGAGAGAAAAAGAGAAGGTGATTGTTGAATGAATTGTCAAGGGGGTCCTGTAATTTCAAATGAACAATTTTGATTCAAATCAGTTCTAGGAATTGTATTCAAAATATCATAATGGTATCCATTTCTTCATACATTTTTTTTCAATTCATATAGGTCTCAAATGGAGAAAAACTGAACTGATATATTGAAATTTTACTGATGATTCAAAGAAAAGTATGAAGAAAGATATTAATTTTTTATATGAATCAAGAAGCTTCAAGAAGAGTTTAATAATTCACAATACATCTTGATATTTTAGGGTAAATTGAAATTTGGGTTAATTTGTGTGAGTGGGGTAGATTTTTGGGATACCTTCCAAAGGTCTCGAGCATTACCTATAAAAGAAGAAAAGTAAATTGTACTTTTTGTATGATGATGCAATTTTCATAACAATAGATAGAGAAGATATGAGGTTTAGAGAGAAGAAGAATTTTTCTGTTTTGATCTTTTATTAAAGAAGTTTTAATGGGGAAGTGAAAATTGTCTTCGGATGATCATCATATTAGGTTGGATTAATCGGTTTCATAATTTCTGTATTGGGTTTCTCAGACTGAGGAAGAATTGTACTGGGTTTTGTCATTCTCAAAAATTTAAGTGGTACCGATTCATTTCTGTTGCATTATACCAAAAAATCATACTGAAATAATTGTATTAGGGAGAATCATACTTGGAGGAATCAGACTTGGAAAATCAAATTGAGTTTTCATAAAAAAGTCCATGAGGTTCGTACATTTCTTCTATGTAAGGAATTGAATAATTTTATTTCAATTGAATAATTTTTTTGAATTGAATATAAGAATAGGTAACATGAGTTGTTATATAAATATTGTATTAACCTATTTGTGCTAAGTTGGTGCACATGCACAATTGGAGTTGTTTACATAGTGCTACATGAGTGAAAGGGCATATCATACACATTTTAATCCAAGGATTTATTTCTAGTGGGTTATATGATACTAGATCATTTACAAACCATTCCAAGGATGTAGCTATTATTATTGAATAGTTAAACTTGTAAGTATTTATGTTCTTATGGATGTGTGTTGGATTTGTTTTCAGTAAGTAATTGAAATATATAATAAGAGGTGAATGTTGTTTCTATTGAAAAGAAACCTAAAAGAAAAAGAGTATCCCTGATTCAACCCCTCCGCCAATAAATAATACAATCAAACTAACTGGGAACTTTCATATGATTTTAAACTGCATGTTTTTTCAATAACTAAGTGTATCTTGATTCCTCACATCTCAGGATACGTAGTAACACCAAGATCTAGAACCATAGGCCCATCTATAATGGTCAATGGAAATAATTCTCACCTATACATACGAGTCAGACCGACTTAAACTATTCCCTCTTTAAGAACTATGTGAAACTTGATTCTCATCCTCATGAGATACGTAGTGATTCTCAAATTAATAATCCTGATACCAGTTACTAAAAACATATATAAAAGTTCCCTTCATGCATATGGTCCATACCTGCATAAGATATTTTATCATGAACTACATGTGGCTTGATTCTCATCCTCGTGAGATATGAAGTGACGACCAAGTCCCCATCTTTGGGCCCTACTAGAACATCCTACCACATTCACATCAGTTCTTTCACATCCTTACCACATGTAGCTAAATTACATGTAATCATGACCTCACCACATGATGCTAAACTTCATGTAAGTACGTCCTTACAATATGATGTTAAACTGCATGGAAGAACGTCCTTTTCGCATGATGCTAAACTGAATGGAAGCACATATTCATAGTATGATGCTAAAATGCATGGAATTATGTCCTTACCGCATGAAATTAAACTAAATGGAAGAATTTCCCTACCACATGATGCTAAAATTCACGAAACTACATCCTTACTGCATGACGCTACACTGCATGGAACTATGTCCCTACCACATGATGCTAAACTGTATGGAACCGTGCCCTTACTGCGTGACACTAAACTGCACGGAAGCACATCCTTATCACATGACGCTAAACTGCATGGAATTACATCCTTACTGCATGATTCTAAACTACATTGGAGCATGTCCTTACCTCCTAATGCTAAACTACATGGAAGTACATCCTTACCACATGACGCTAAATTGCATGGAAGTACATCCTTACAGCATGATGTTAAATTGCACAGAGACACATCCCAGTGACATGATGTTAAATTGGGGAAACCATCATTCATCATCACTCCATACCAAGGACCATAAGAGCCTTACCCTAGACAACTAGAGAATGGGGTGCTTCCAACATCTTTTTAAGAACCTCAATCCATACGCCACACTTCATTGCTCAAGAACCTAGGGTCGTTGAAAATTTTCACTCTTATTTAAGAAGAAAATAGATCTATATGTTTGGATATGTTATTTATTCAAGGGATTAGACCCACCAACTAGAGACATCTTGTCCCATTATAAGGGATTTTTGATTATCGTGAGCCTGACATCACCACTGCAGAACCCGACACCCCAGTCTGTTTTAGGTTATCCCCAGAATAATTTTCCCATATCATCACTAATGACCTTAGGAACTTAATACATGATTTAAAATACTCTCACTTATCTCTATTAAGGATGTTAGAATAGTTTTTACCCTAGGCTTCCTAATTAGGCTCCTGTGAAATATCTCCCATTTTAGTTCCATATGCATCATGACCATAAAATGCATGCAGTTTGGTCAAAGAAGTATGACATTAAACTCTAGAATATAATGGTCCAAATCACAAGACCCTAAACTATTAGTGAAAAGGGAAAAAAATTTCCAGTTGAAACCCCGCAAAGGGTAGCCTAATAAAAATTCATGTCTTTGCTCGCTAAACTCTTCATCTCCAAAGTTTAGTAAAAAATAAGGGAATGAATAAATAAGTCATAAATCTCATAGGGTATAACATGTAACCCTATTAAAAGATAAGATATTCTAGATGGATCCCCAGGTCTAGAAAAAAAATAGAGTAATGATTTTTCACATATCCTTACTGTGAGAATATGTTCAACAGGTGGTGGCACGAATTTTAGGGTTCTCAAACCAATATTGGATCCTACATTTTCCATAAATACCACTTCATGACCTAAAGTGTCTTAGGTTTTTACAAAACTTTCATTATCCCTACAGAAGAAAATTTATCTCTTAGCTCGACCGTGCTATTGACACAGAGGGGCTCAGACCCACTGACCAGAGACATCTTGGCCTAATATAAATGGATTTCTGATTATTCTGAGCACAACGTCATCATGACAAAACCTAAAACCCCATTGTGTTTTAAGATATCTCTGGTGTGACTATCCCATACCATCCTCATGACCTGGTAATTTGGGAATATGATTTACAATCTTATTATCATCCTATTCAAGTGGATAAAATATCCTCAGTGTTTCATCACCATGTTTTTACCCTTTCTCAAGGCTAAAATGTGACCCTTCGTTCTTGAAACTTTTGGTGGCCCACACCTCATGATTCAAAACCACAAGGCATAGGGCATGAGATGTTCAATTGGAGATAATTTTTCTTAGGGTGACAGAGCCTTTCTTGGATAAACTTCCTTCCATAACAAACCTCATTGTCTAGATGTTTGAGTCTCCATGAATATTTCATATCCTATAGAAATGAAAAGAGATCTCTCAGTTCGGCCATGCTACTAACGTAGAGGGGATCATACCTACGAATCAAAGGCATATTGACATAATATAAAGGGCCTCTTAATCATTTTTAGTCTCAACGACATCATGGTGGAACCTGACACCCCATAGTGTTGAGGGACATACCTGACATGTCTACCGCTTCCATATTACCTGGCTCAGACTTTGGATTGTGAATTACATCACCGACATTCCAACTATCCAGGCAGGCCTAGCCTCCCCAATATTTTACCCTCAACTATACTCACCCCATAAATCCTCCACATCCCTTGGGAAAGAACATAGATCAGTTTTTCATAGCCATGTTATCGACGCATAATGGATTTAACCCACTAACTAAATAAATATACTCCTTGCAAGAAAGTAACTCCAACCCATGTGATCCCTAGTATCAATATGGCAGAACTTAGTACCCCATGCTGTTTTGAGTCATCCCTGGACTGCCAACCCCATATTATATAAAATTAATAGTGATAATACTTCAAACTACACAACACAACAAAAGGTTTGATCTATAAGAACCTAAACTATAGTACACAAAAGGTCTGATCTAAAAGACCCTAAACTAAAGTACACTGAAGGTCTAAGATCAAAGACCCTAAACTACAACACAATGATGGTATATCTTGAAGGAACTTAAAACAACAAGATACATGATACTCTCCAAGATGAAAACCCGAGAAGCGCATCATGATAAACATTTGAGTTTTTGATCGCTAGAAATTCACTTTGAATGATCCAGGAAATATCGAGCATCTATAAAATAAAAAAGGGAACAAAAACTTGTTGAGTCAAACACCTGTAAACATGTATCTTGAGAAAAATACAATTCCATGCCGAGTGAGTCTTCTTATATATAAAGCATAGTCAAAAGTTTTCTAAAAATAAATAAAAAGATACAAAGCTTACAGGGCCCATCATATGGCCATAGAAAAAAAATAAAGATATCCTCGCTAAGCCCCATGACTCAAGAAAAAGTTACAGTATTTCACTTTTAGGAAAGATACCATGTCCAATTTGTACTTGTGAATTAGATGATCTCAATACTATTAGAGCAGGTGCGTCAATGAAGTATTTCATGTTAGTGGGAATTCATGAAACTTTTTCAAAGAGAAGCCTCTTGAAAGCCATGTACTCAAATCAAGGAAATCAGATCTGTTTGGTGTTAAACATAAAGGATGAGCAACATGTATGATCTGATCAAATTCTCCACCAAGACATGGACATTTACCTCAGATTTCATCAAAAGAATAGTGAAATATTCACTCATATGTACAATCTATATCTACATAAGGACATTCATCATAGAGTTCTTTATCCATGAACCTATGTCTCATATGCATGAGTTTGATCTGTATAGTGATATGTTTAAAAACTACAAACGACTTGATTCCAATACTCATGGGGTATATAGAGACATCAAAGTGATTTACTTTGGATCCAGCCACAAGTTTCACTCCTCCCAATCCCTATTCCATTCTGGAATTCATACACATTACAATTTCAGGGTATCCATGCCCCAGGCTAAAGCTAATTTCTATATTGGATTTAGTCCAGCATTTGTGGCTAGGCATATCATCTTTGTAGCATGTGGGATTTCCTTAGACCTACTAAGGAAACCCAAACTCAATAAATTCATAATCTTGAATCGTTAGATATTCAGATATGCGATAATGTGATTTACGTTTACCTTAGAATAAGATTATTTCATTCCAACGAATCACAATCTAAGGGGTGCATTTTGTTGGAACCCATATTTGTGCAGTTAACACTTTGAAATTAGATATTTAAAAAGTTTGAAGATTGCGTGGTGATGAAAATATAGTTGGCATGGTTCATTTGAATAAAGGGGGTTGGATATTGAGAAGATCACCATAGGAATTTTATATTCTCCAAAGGATTTTAATCATAGTGATTAAGGGTTTTTATTAACACCCTTAGTCCAAAAATATGGCTAGCCACTGGCCAACCATCCAGGCCAATTAAACAAAGGCTCTTGTGGGACTATCAATAGACCACACCCATGGGAGTCAGTCCAGACCAACCATCAGACCAGTTGGGTAGAATAACTCCTACAAGAGACAGGTCAGGTCTGTGTATAGGTCCTGTGGTGAAAAAGCTCGTAGGCGCACATGTATATCATGAACCTATGACTCTGTGAAAAAAAAACATTAGGTAAACGTATTGTAGATGGTATGAGTGCTGAACTTGTTTCCACCTAGAACCAACAACATCCAAGAAATGGCTTATATACCAAAGGGGATGTGTAACACCCCAAGATTCTATAGACCTTTTTTCGAATAAATTAAATATTCATTTGTGTATTACAATGCACTAAGTTAAATATTCCATTCACATGGAACCAAATTTGTGTAGGTTACACACAACACCTACTTGGCATATGTTACACACAACACCGACTTGGAAAACGTTACATGCAACACCGACTTAGCATACATCACATGCAACACAGAGTTTCTACAAAACATCATTTTGATGATATAATAATTTAAATGAGATAATTAGAACCTAGATACTAAACTTAGTGATATAAAAAATAATAACTACTTTTAAAATATTGTTTACAATTGTTTTAAATAAATAAAATATATTGACAATGGATGATATGATTTTTGATAATGTCTTTTTTTGTTTTAAAACTCCATTTTATTGAATGAACATCTTTTAATAATAAAATTAATTATGGACACATTTAGAAATTTAATTTGATAAAATAAAATTCATTTTTGAATTCAGGATATTTAAATTAAATTTCAGTGAATATTTTGTATTTTTTGGAATTTTTTTAAAGAATAATGAAAAATATTGTTTTTTATTTAAAAAATACCTTTTTATTTAATTAATTATTAATGTTAAATGATATTATAATTTTTAAGGTAAAATTAGGTAAATATTAAATCTATTAAAAAAATTTAATTCACTTGAATCAATTTCACATTGAAATTTAATATAAAATCTTAACAAACATTTTAATATTGTTCTACTTTAAAAATCTATTATTTTGTCCCTTCTACGGGATTAACATTAAACATAATTTTTTCACTTCTATGATTTGAATTTAAAAAACATAAAATAAACCTTTTTTTAGTATAATATTTAGAGTATAATAATACCAAGTTAATTTTTTTCCAAAATTATTAGTGAAAGTGAATAAAATTAATCACAGTGACTAAGACCAAATTAAGTTTAATTCGGGACTAAACCTTAAAATTAAGGGCCCAAATGACCTAGCCACTTGTCCAAAAATCATTTTATGTACATAGTTCGGCCATAAACCTTCCATTCATGATTTGTTTTGTTTTTTATTATTTTCCACGTAAGAACTTATATATATCTTACTTGTTTCTAAAAATTCCATGTGAGTCCTTTTCCTTCCCTATAAAAATCCACCTCCTCTCCCACTTCCTCAAACCTATAAAAACTCTTAAGTTTGTAAGATAAATACCCAATAAACATCCCAAAATCACTATCTTCAACCTATAATACTTACCCTGGGAATAAGGCATTCCATATAATCCTTTTGTCGCAAACAAAAAGGAGTTCCTAGATCAAGAGGTAATGTCTTCTCTCATGTCCTTTTTTATTTTCTTTTTATAGCCCTCCAATTTATTTTTCCCAGGCTTGTCTAAAAAAAAGGTATCCTAAATATACTCAGATGATGTTATTATAAGGATTAAACCTACACTTACAAACATTTCCATCTAATGGATAATGAACATATTGTTTATGTGTACAGTGAACTACCGCCTCACTAAACAATGATTGTTAAATTTTCCTTATCACCTATCATGGTGGTCATTATGATGGAAACTATGTTTATATACGATATATATTATATTTATAATGTATTTATGATTCTTTAATTTTTATTTAGTACATACCTTTAGGCTTTCCTTCTTATGTAAATATGATAATTTCATATGAGGAAATGTGGACTACCGCCCCCTCAAAGCGATATGGTTCATTCATAAACTACATGGATTTTATTAAGGATGATATTAGAGGATATATATGATATATATTATATCATAAATATAATTTAATAATTATATATATGTAACATTCCATTATGTTTTTAGGTACTTTTTATGTCTCTAAGTGCCTCTGTTTTGGATTAGTGACTTGGGGTGCGTTTGGGTGAATTTTTAAGTAAAACAAAAAGGAAATGTCTTGTGCACGGTTTGTGCATGGTTTGATAAATCATGCGATCAAACTGTGCCAACCTAGAAGTACTGGACAGTGGGGTACACACAGTGTGTGCATGGTTTGGTAAACTGTGTGACTAAATCGTGCGGACCAGCAACCCTGGATAGTGAGATCTTCATGGTGTGCGCATGGTATGAAAAACCGTGCGGTCACTTAAAATTAGATCCTTAAATTGTGGATCTCGGCAGTTTTTCTCTAAATGTTTTGTTTTTAATCATATGTGGCCCTAACTTGGGATTTGTCTTCTCCTGGGGTCAGAGAAGGTTCTCCCTTTTTTCTAGAGGTGATCCAAAGGCTCCTCTTGGTGAATCGAAGCGGGATTCTCAAGGTATGTGATCGTTATTCTTCTTTCTTGATCGGTTTCTTAGATCTACTTAGATCTACTTCCCCTATTCCCTTGATTTCTTATATCTACGCCCGTTATGGGTAGATATAAGTGTGTAAATGCCAAAATGATGAGTTTTGGTCTTGGTCTTGCTAGGGGAAGGGATCTAGGATGGTTTTCTGGAGAATGAACCAGGATTCTTGAGTGTTCTTCAACCGTTGTGGTTTTGGTAAAAACCTTCAAGGTAGGTGGTTCTGTCCCAAAATGCCGAATTGATTATCTTCATTGCTTGATTTATTTCACTTTTTGATTTTAATTCAATTCCTTTGAATTGATATTTTTGAATTTGTTTTGGCATGATAATTTGGAAAACCCCCAATTCCATTGAATTGGTGTGTGTGTGTTTATAGAAATTGGATAATTTAAATTGTGGATTTTATGTTATGTATTCAATGGAAATGTTTTTAATTGAATTGTTGATTTCAATTGTGGAAATAAATTGTGAAATGATGGAATAGGTTTTGAATGGATTTCAAACTGGTGAAAATGGCTTAAAATGTTTTGATAGAAACCCATTGGTTTTATCTTGCGAAAAATGCATGTTTTTGAATAAAACCTGTTGTGGTTTTAAATGGAATTGAATTGGCACTTTGAAATGGAATAATGAGATTGATTGTATTTTAAGCATTCTTAAAATATTTCACCCATAATGTAAGAGCGCATGTAAGCCTTAGGTAGTTAGTTATTTATTTGGATACACTCTACGATATGACAACATTCTAAACCATACTTGTGGCGAGTCACATCCCCGATGGGTTGGTGAAGAGTCTCATTTGGCCAGTGTAATAGGGACGTGTGTATACACATTTTTCTGAGTTCACATAGAGAGTACGAAATCCCATAATTGATTAATACTATTGTAACATTTTTGCAGATGACCATGTTTCTCGCCTAAATATTTATATGTGATGTATAAATGTTTTCCAATGATTTTGAACTGCTTTACATGCCTGCTAATGTTAAATAAACTAATTTATGTAACTATTTTTATTTAAGCAATTGTCTTAAAAGTATTTCATCATTGTAAAACCTTGCTTGGTAAACTTTCCATTACTTGAAAATGTATAGCATGATTTGTTAAAAATATGCTTTCCTATTGCCAAACCTATTTACTTTAAAATTGAAAGTTTTTCTTTGGATAATATTTATTTGGCATCTGTTATGGAATCTCTTGTGGTATCCTACTGGGCTTATGCTCACACCCCACTTTTGACTTCGGGTGTTTGCAGACCTCCTTCTTCCAGGTTCGTGCAAGGGGAAAGGATAACTTGGAGATGGATCCAGTTGTTGAGTTTCCAACGTGGTGAGTTGTGTCCTTGGGGGATTTGGGGTTCTTTTCCTATTTTAAGTACTTGGGTTGTAGTACTTTGGGATTTTGGTGCCTCTTTATTTTCTGGTACAATGCTCCCAGTGGAGTTTCTTTGTTATGCATACCGTTTTTTTACTCTCACTTCCGCGTCCTCGTGGAAAATTTGTTCCCAATTGTATATTGTACAATGCTAGGTGCTAGTTTCCAACTCATGGGGATCAGGAACGCCCTTTGGGCTATGTCAGGTCCGGCTCGGTTATCGGGTTACCAGGGTACCCGGGCTGGTTCGTGACAAATTGGTATCAAAGGCATGTTTATTGAACATCTTTCTTTGATGACAGTATGCATTTGAGTTTTCTTGTCGGGACATAGGAGGTAGTTGTGATTGAGTGCCTGGCCAGCTTTCACCGCAAAGAACCTTAAGTCACCAGGGGTAGTTACGGAAATACAACTTGTGGATTAGTTCTAGTATTTTCCTTGTTTTGATTTGGATAGAGTAGAATCCAAATCTTGTTTATTTCTTATTTTAAGAGTAGTTTTCCTTGTTACTCGGTTGGTGTCTTAATCTCTGTCTTTTATGGTGTTTTGTAGCATCATGCCTCTGAAAAGATGTGGGAATCAAATCCAAAAAGAGGCTGCTACTAAACCTCAGCAAGCGAGACCTATTGTGGATCCGATTTTGGTCGAGGTGATCATTCACACTATCCAAGCTCTAGGACAGGAACCACCTCCAGTCCCTGTTCAGACTCCAGCTTTAGATCCTCAAAGTGATATTATCCGAAGTCATTCTCAAGAGTTCCTACTCCAGAAGCCACCAGTTTTAAAAGGCTCCACTGACCCTCAACATGCTGAGGAATGGTTGAGTAAGATTGAACATCTGTTTGGGTTATTGGAGACACCTGAAGTGATCAAGGTGAAGTGTTCCACCTTCATGCTGGAGGGATCAAGAAGGAGATGGTGGGACACGATGGTGACGACAGGAAAAAATTGAGGGTTTGGAGTGGAAAGACTTTAGGGTTATTTTAACTGATCAGTTCTATCCAGAATCAATGGTGTTGGCGAAGGCTGTAGAGTTTTTCAAGCATGACCAGGCCAACAAAACTGTGACTGAGTACTCAAATTGCTTTGCTTAATTGGTACAATTTTCTCCTAAAATTGTATCTAATGAGAGGATGAAGGCTCGACGATTTGAGTTGGGGATTCGATCAGATATTCATTCTCAATTTTTCTTATTGAAGTTTCCCACTTATGACGATGTGTTGGATAGGGAGATGATGGTTGAGATGGACCTGGCAGAAAGTCAGGGTTGAAGGGAGTTTCTTTTCCTTCTTGTGACAGTGTTGGTCCCTTTAAAGGGAAACGGAAGCGTGACATGTCATATGGTATTTCTCGACATCGAAGTCATTCTAGACCTCCGGTAGCACCAGGAGGGGCTTCTTTAACTTGCTATCAGTGTGGAAAGTCGGGGCATTCTAAGAGGGTTTGTACTGAGGCACCCAAGAACTATAGCTCCTACAGACATTTGGGGAACTTATAAGGATTATTCCATCACTTCTCTACTCCATGTAGTGGAACAGGATCATCAGCACCTCCAAAAACTACGAGGCAATCAAATGCTTCACATGTTAAAAGGTTCTAGCCACATGCATCAGGAATGAAGCTTCTTCACGCAGTGGAAGAGTCACTAGAGGTAGCTGAAGTAGGTCCTACGACTGTGAGAGGTACCATCACTATAGATTCATACTTAGTGACATAACTTTTCGATACTGGTGCATCTCACTATTTTATTTCAACTCATATTATTAATCTACTAAATCTACCCATGTAACTTTTGTCTTGTGTGATGGATATTACTACACCTCTTGGTACGGTGAGAGAGAAGGGTCTCTGTAGTCCTTCTTGCATCTTCTTTCTACCAGTTGTCGATCTTGTTTGGAACTTTATGGTTCTCAACATGAAATATTTTGACGTCATATTTGGGATGGATTTTCTCATCGCCAATAAAGCCCGGATTGATTGTCACCTCTGACAGGTCAACCTTACTACACCCATTGGTGTGCCTCTTGTTTTTCAAGGAGAATGGGACCCCAAGTCAGGCAGAGCCAGACCTTCTTATCCAAAGATGGGGAAAATTATATCTGTGATTTCTTTTGATCTAGAGAAAGATCTAATGAGTGGTGGTCTTCCTCCAGTCATCGCTGAGTTTCCAGACATGTTTCCTTCTGACTTCTCTGGTATGACACTGGTAAGGGAGATCGATTTTTCAATTGAGTTAATGCTTGGTACTCTATTGGTTTCTATCCCTTCTTACCGAATGGATCCAGCTTAATTAAAAGAACTGAAGTCTCAGTTGGATGATCTTCTTGAGAAAGGTTTTATACGCCTGAGTGTGTCACCTTGGGCAACACCAGTTCTCTTCGCCAAGAAGGCTGATGGTTCTCTACGCTTATGTGTTGATTATATAAATCTCAATCAATTACGATAAATAACAAGTATTTGTTACCAAGAATTGATGGTTTTTTTGAACAATTGAAAGGGGAAAAGTTGTTTTCAAAAATTGATCTTCAATCTGGTTACCATCAGTTGAGGATAAAAGAATATGACATTCAAAAAACCACCATTTGAAGTAGGTATGACCATTATGAGTAACTTGTCATGCCCTTCGGCCTAACAAATGCTCTTGTAGTTTTCATGGGCTTGATGAATCAGGTTTTCCATGAGTATCTGTATAATTTTGTGGTAGTCTTTGTGGATGACATACTTATATACTCCAAGTCTGAGGAGGATCATGTGCTTCATCTGAGAACAGTTATGGATCTTTTAAGAAATCGTCGTCTTTATGCCAAGCTTTCAAAGTGCGATTTCTAGATCTGGGAAGTGAAATTCTTGGGACATGTGGTGTCATTGCAAGGAATATAAGTTGATCTTGGGAAGGTGAAGGCTGTTAATACTTGGTAACAACCATGAAATGTTTTCGAGACTCGGAGCTTCTTGGGCTTAGCAGGATATTATCGCCACTTTGTCAAAGATTTTTCAAAGTTAGCTTCTCCAATTATTGCTCTGACTTGAAAGGGAGTGAAGTTTTCCTAGAATGACAAATGTCAGAGTTCTTTTGTTGAGCTAAAGTTTCTTTTGACTACTGCGCTGGTGTTAACTCTTCTTGAGGCTGGGGCAGGTTATGTGGTCTCCTGTGATGCATCGGGTTCAGGTTTGGGATGTGTCCTTATGCAAGGTAATCACGTTGTTGCTCATGGGTCACGTCATCTTAAGCCTCATGAGAAGAACTACCCTACCCATGACCTTGAACTTGCAGTTGTAATTCATGAAATCAAGTGTTGGCAACATTACCTTTATGGAGAAAGGTTTACTGTGTATTCAGACCACAAGATCTTGAGTTATATCTTCTCTCAAAAAGATTTGAATCTTTGCCAAAGGCATTGGGTGGAGTACCTGAAATATTTCTACTTTGACATTGCCTACAACCTGGGTAAAGGGAATGTAGTTGCAGATGCGTTAAGAAGGAAACCTTCATCTCAGGCTGTGAAAGAATCTTCAAAAGAGTGGAGTTTGATGGCTCTTTTTTCTCAGTTGCATATTGGAGTTCAGTGGAAGGGGAATAAAGTTTCTTTAGCCAGTGTTCAGTTGAATTCTTCTCTCCTTGAGTTAATTCTTCAAGAACAACAACTAGATGATGAATTCCGTGGAAATAGGGACTCTCTTTATGGTGGGGAGACCGACACCTTGTGGTGGTTCTCCAAAGAGGGTGTTATGTGTTATCAAAACCATTACGTTGTGACGTTATCGGCAAGGAAGGATGTGATGAGGGATTGAAATAACTCTCAGTGGGATGTGCTCCCGTGGACCACGAAGATGTTCTATGGTATGCGTCAACAGTTCTGGTGGCCAGGTATGAGACTAGACATTACTGAGTTTGTATCTCGTTGCTATACATGCCAATTGGTGAAATCCGAGCACCAGAAACCTTCGGGTTTGCTTCAACCACTTCCAGTCCCTACATAGAAGTGGGATGAAATATCAATGGACTTTGTGGTTGGGTTACCTCAAACCCAGAGGAAGAAGAATGTTATATGGTTTGTGATCGACAGACTGACCAAGTCAGATCACTTTATACCTATTCAAGATACAACCAAAGTTGAGGAGTTGGGAAATATCTATGTGAAAGATATTGTTCGTTTGCAATGAGTTCCATCTGCAATAGTCTATGATAGGGATCCTCGGTTTACTTCTCACTTTTGGAAAGGCCTTCAGGAGGCACTGGGATCTCAGGTCCGTTTGAGCACGGCCTACCATCCATAGTCAGATGGACAGAAAGAGATAGCTATTCAGATCCTTGAGGACATGCTCCAAGCTCGTGTTCTCGACTTTGGTGGATCTTGGGATTATCATCTGGGGTTAGTTGAGTTTTCTTATAACAACAGTTATCAATCTGCGATTAAAATGGATTCTTTTGAGGCATTTTATGGCCATCCTTGTAAATCTCCCTTATGTTGGTTGGAGATTGGTGAAAGTTCTTTGGTAGGACTGAGTTTGGTCCAAGAGACGACAGCTAAGATCTAGTTGATTCATCAGAGAATGTTGAAAACGCAAAGTCGGTGCAAGTATTATGCTGACCATCACTATAGACCTTTAGAGTTCTCAGTTGGTGACTAGGTGTTCTTGAAAGTTTCACCCCATTTAGGTCATCGATGGCTTGGGAGGCAAGGGAAGCATGCTCCTCATTTTGTGGGACCTTTCGAGGTTTTTGGTCTTGTGGGAAAAGTTGCTTACCATCTAGCTCTACCAATATAGATGACGTCGATACATAACTTGTTCCATGTATCGCAGCTGCAGAAGTACCTCTCCGATCCATCTCATGTTGTGAGCTGGAGTGATCTTGAAATTGAACCAGATTTAGCTGTGACAGAACGACCAGTCCGGATTGCTGATTCTGATACCAAGGTACTTCATTGGAGAACGATACCTCTGGTCCATATACTTTGGCAGCATGGTTCATATTCTCATGAGATGTGGGAGATGGAGGCACTAATGAGAGATCGGTGGCCTCACCTTTTTTACGCGGAGGTTTCTTCATAGGATTTCTGGGTACAGAAAGGTCTTATGGTGGGGAGGTTGTAACATCTCGTTACATTTTCAGGTACTTTTGATGTCTCTAAGTGCCTCTGTTTTGGAGTAGTGACTTGGTGGTTCTTTTGGGTGAAATTTTAAGTAAAACAAAAAGGTAATGGCTTGTGCACGGTTTGCGCATGGTTTGATAAACCGTGTGATCAAATTGTGCCAACCTAGCAGCACTGGACAGTGGGGTACACACGGTGTGTGCACAGTTTGGTAAATTGTGTGACTAAACTGTGCGGACCAGCAACCCTAGACAGGGAGATCCACACGGTGTGCGCACGGTTTGACAAACCGTGCGGACAAACAGTGCGGTCACTTAAAATTGGATCCTTAAATTGTGGATCTCAGCCGTTTTGCCACTAAATGATTCGTTTTTCCTCCTAAGTGGCCCTAACTCGGGATTTATCTTCTCCTGGAGTTAGAGAAGGTTCTCCCTTTGTTCCGGAGGTGATCCAAAGGCACCTCTTGGTGAATCAAAGTGGGATTCTCAAGGTATGTGATCGTTCTTCTTCTTTCTTGATCGATTTCTTAGATATACTTAGATCTACTTCCCTCTTCCATTGATTTCTTATATCTATGCCCGTTATGGGTAGATCTAAGTGTGTAAATGCCAAAATGATGAGTTTTACTCTTGGTCTTTCTAGGGGAAGGGATCTAGGACGATTTTTTGGAGAATGAACCGGGATTCTTACTGTTCTTCAACTGTTTTGGTTTTGGTCAAAACCTTCGAGGTAGGAGGTTCCGTCCCAACTTTCCGAATTGATTATCTACATTGCTTGATTTATTTCACTAGTTGATTTTAATTCAATTCCTTTGAATTGATATTTTTGAATTGTTTTTGGCATGAGAATTTGGAAAACCCCCAATTACATTGAATTGGTGTGTGTGTGTGTGTTTATTGAAATTGGATAATTTAAATTGTGGAATTTAAGTTATGTATTTGATGGAAATGTTTTCAATTGAATTGTTGATTTCAATTGTGTAAATAAATTGTGAAATGATGGAATTGGTTTTGAATGGATTTCAAACTGGTGAAAATGGCTTAAAATGTTTTGATAAAAACCCATTGGTTTTATCTTGTGAAAAATGAATGTTTTTGAACAAAACCTCTTGTGGTTTTAAATGGAATGGAATTGGCACTTTGAAATGGAAGAATGGTATTGATCGTATTTTAAGAATTCATAAAATAGTTCTCACATCATGTAAGAGTGCATGGAAGCCTTAGGTATTTAGTGAGTTATTTGGATACACTCTACGATACGACAACGTTCTAAAACATACTTGCGGAGGGTCACATCCCTGATGGGTTGGTGATGAGTGTCCTTTGGCTAGTGTCAAATTTAAAGACCCTTAAAATTCAAGGAAATTTTTTTCTTAATTTTCTTGGGAATTTTACAACAACGCAGTTTCTGACGGCACCTGATTCCGAGGCCCGGTGTGCCCGGAATCATTTTTCAAAGTTTAGCTTGGGTACATTCAGTGAACGAATGAGCGGGGTTTTCTAACTTTTGAACCGGTTCTTGGAATTGAATTCTGAGGGCACCGGTGGAATCGTAGCACCGGTATTTTCTTAGAAACGCCTTTTCTGGAGTTGTGTTTTCTCGGGTGTGGTTTTTAATTTTTGGGGTTAAGTTAAGAAATAAAATAAAAGTGGTGCGACAATTTATTTTATTTCACTTAAAGAGGCTTAAGCTAAGTTAAGCGGATAAGGTGGAACCCACAATATCCTACCCACTTGGTAGGATATTTTTGAGGTGGGGCCCACACGAGCCCCACCGTTTCTTCCCTCCAAAGTAACGCACCCGCAACCCCCTTTTAATGTAAGTCAAACCTTACGTTTTTTTGGTTAAGAAACGCCCCATTAAATTGGGCAGTTAAATCATTACAATTAATTCTTTGAATTAATTGTTCGTTTCTTATCTTTTTAATTTCAAAAGCTTAGGTCGATAATAAAATAAGTGTTGAAATTATTTTATTTTGTTGGTTGGGTTGTGTTGTGTTAAAACTTTTGGATAAAATGGAGATAGGATTCTTCGTTCTTCGACGAAGAACGCGAAGAACGCTCTACCGCCAACAAAGAATGACAACCTCCGTCGGCGAGAGACACCTTCCTCGGATATCACCTAATGCTAGCAACGTTCCATCCGCGGAGATCCTCTTCTTCCGTGATGACCCTCTTCTTCTACGATGGTTAATTCCGCGACGAACGCTCGTTCGACGATAGCATTGAGGTAGGGGTTTTATGTGTATCTCTTTTGTGTTTTCTTCCGTCGTTATCTTCCCTTCCTTGAACTGCCTTTTATCATGATAACGGGAGGAGGTCGGACCGCACAAACACGGCCGACACTCCTCCCCTTTTTGGTTGTTGATTTTTAATGCGGAGAGCAAGGCAACGCGGTGTCGAAGCACCACACAGACATTGTAAAAAGGGAGAGCGGAGAAGCGCGACACCATCGCACCGTGCCGTTGGAAGCAATAAATCTGCGGCGTCATTGCGCCGTGCCGTAGAGGATGAACAAAGGATGTGGCGCCGTCGCGCCGCGCCAGAGGACCTCAGAAGCACTATGGCCGGAGCGGGGCCGCGGCGGAAGGGCGCGGCGCCATCGCGCCGTGCCAGACGAACCAAGGCCACGGCCGGTTCCGGGACACGACGATGCAGGGGAACCGACGGCTGGTACCGGGCCGCCGGCATCGGAGCAAGGGGACCGGCCTTACCGGTCCCGTGGCGGCAGAAGCCGGCCGACCGGAGCGGGCTGACCGGACCGTGGAAGAACCAGGGGTCCGAGACCCCCGACTGGCCGGACGTGAGTGGCCCCATTAAGGGGCCGCTGTTTCCTCATGCGGGGGCAGCGTGCCCCCCGCCAGCAGCACTCGGCCATAACGGCCGAGCCAGTCGCCTGGCCACCCGGCCAGCGCCAGCGCGCCGGGCCGAGCCGCCGCGCCCAGGCCGGGCCGGACCGTGTCGACCGGGCCAGGCTGTTCCCAAGTGGTCCGAACCCGCACCCAGTTCGGGTTGACTCGGTTCGGGCCGACCCTGGGGGTATCGGGTCGGGTCGGACCGGGCCCGAACCCCTATTACCGAACCATTTTCGGTCTATTGCCCATAACATGAGCTACGGGCCTTCGATCGACACACTGTCAGTTGTGATGCGATCCTTGGATCGAGGCGTTCCTTTTGGTATATCGCACTCAAGGTTTCAGAATACTTTGGGTTTGGTCGGGTTGGTCCGTACACGAAACCAACCGGGCCCTCGGAGCGGAAACGCTAATAACTTGAGTTCCGGAAGTCTGAATGACGTGTCATCGACTTTGTTGGATTCCTCTTAGTGAGACGGAACTTTTGGCTTACTCCGCTCGAGGTTTGGATGCAGTTGGAGTGTGTTCGAGTTGGTTTGGACTTAAAACCCAATCGGGCCCCTGAGACGAAAAAGCCAATAACTCTCAGACCGGGCGTCCGATTGACGCGCCGTCTGTGACGTTGAGTTCCTGTTGATGATACAGAACTTTTTGATACATCAACTTTGGACTATGTATCAGTTGATGTATCAGCCTCTCAGCTCGTGGAGCGGACCCTCCCGAACGAGCTTGCTATGTGCGGGAACCCTAGAGCTGGTTGCGACTACAATGACGACTGTACAGAGATCCTCAGTGGATTCGGCGGCGACGGCTACAACACTCAGCGATCCTACGTGGATCAGTGCTACCGATCATGTGTGGGTCTGATCCTGTGTGGGTCAGCGCTCAGTGGTCCTGTATGGGTCAGCACCTACAGATCCTATGTGGGTCCGATCCTATGTGTGTCTTTGCGGGGGTTAGTTACATTTCGATCCTTTGTGGGTCAGATCCATTGTGGGTCATTGCGGGGGTTAGTTACCTATCGATCCTTTGTGGGTCATATCATTTGTGTGTCAGATCCTTTGTGGGTCATTTCGGGGGTTAGTACCTATCGATCCTTTGTGGGTTCAACAACTTAGATGAATCAGTGGAAATATCTGATAATCTATATTGTCTTACGAAGAAGTTCACCTGTGTGAGCTGAATCCTATTTTTCTTTCACATGTGGATTGTGTTGTGCTATCCTGTGTGGATTTATGTTTTGCTTTCTTATGTGGACTGGGTTGTGCATGGGCTCAGAAGTTGGAGCATACTGGAATTGATGACTTAGGTATATGTATGGGCATATACCTAAGTAGTGTCGAATGTTACTTTGTGATTGTATCTTTCCTTTGTGAATTATCCTTTTTGGATTCTGGGAGACCTTCGGGGGTCTCGGGGTCCCTACTGAGTAGCTTATACTCACCCCTGCATGGGCTATGCCCGTACTACATTGTGTTGGTTATAGACGACGGACAGCGCTGATCGTGGTTGAGGCTTGCGGAGCAGGACGATACTTGGAGGTGGACCACTGGGCGGGACGTACTCGGTGCGGACGACTAGACCTGAGGAGCTGTGGAGGCTATCTGTACTCACCCTTCAGGTGGGACTTCTAGTGGATGGCTCGAGGCTGTGGCTTTACTTTCAGTTGTTGTTTTCCCTTTTTAGTTGTACTTTACTTTCAGTTTGGGTTTGTATTCTGGCCTACTTATTTTTCCTCACTTACCGTTGTACCCAGTTTTTACTCAGTGTTGACTTCTAATTCTTGCTTGCTCGGTGGTGTTTGTTTACATTACAAAGGCAATGCCTTCTCTTTTTATCGAGAATTACGCCTTGGTGCTAGTCACCAGCCCCTGGCCTATGGAAGGCGGGCTTGGGGTAGTCACGACATGGGCCCCAAGGATGGGTCGTGACAAATTGGTATCAGAGGAGTTCGGTTCTACAGTAGAACTTTGGACTCTGATCTTTTTCTAAGTGAAGCAATAGTGTTAAGCTTATTGCATGTGGTTATCAGTCTAGGGAGTCCAGTGTTGGTGTGGCAGCTGATGTATCCGTACACCAGGACCCTGACTTCTGATTTCTGACTTAATGCATGAAAACATTGACTACATGTGTGTTTCAAGTTTTCTTTGTGATTACTTTGTGTCAGCTCACCAGGTATACTGTTTTGACCGTGGCGCACATGTTTATTTTCATGATGGCCCCACGACGGCAGCCATCTAGGGTTCTAAGAGTTGTGCATGACGACAGCCCACCGAGCGAAGAGGCCTCGGAATAAGTCCCTTTGATAGCTGAGACACCGGCGATACCTTTACCCACCGAGCCACCGATGCTTCCAGCCTCAGTCGTTGACGATGCCCATCGCCTTAGTTCACTGCACGATTTTTAGCGCCAGCGACCGCCCAGGTTCCACGGGTAGATGGACCCCCAGGAAGCCGAGGATTGGCTAGAGGCAGTGAAATGAGGTTTTAGGTTAGTGAGGACACCAGCAGACCTTATGGTGATCCGTGCAGCGAGCCTACTGCACACGGCAGCAGGCAGATGGTAGAGCTTGATGCTCCAGATGCATGATGAGGCATCTCTCCTCTGGACGGACTTTGAGAGCCTCTTCCACTCGGAGTTCATCCCAGCCACCCTCCATGCAGTGCGCATTGAGGGGCTTCTACAGCTGCGGCAGGGCAGCTTTACGGTTTCCCAGTACTCGGCGAGATTTACCGAGCTCTAGCGCTACTCGACAGAAATGGTACGGGACCCATTCTTCTGGGCTCGGACCTTTGATCAGGGATTGAGGCATGAGATCAGGGCATCACTGATCTCCCTCAGCATTCCGACTCAGTCAGGGGTACTGGAGCGAGCCCTTCTGATCAAGAGCTTCCTTGCTGAGCCTGCATCAGCAGCGAGACCTACCGCAGGGCGGCACGTAGTAGAGTCTTCTGAAGTAGGCAGTCGACGGATGACTTATGGGTCCAGGCAGACCAGACCCTCAGGCAGATGACCTCAGGACACTAGATCAGTAGTGCGGGGCACATAGCATGGAGCTAGTCTTTCGAGAGGCAAACAGTGCTACGCATGCCGCGGGCAGGGCCACATGGCTCGTGACTGCCCGACCTGCCGTGCCGAGGAGCAGCAAACGATTGAGGGGCCACCTAGGAAGAGGCATAGGGTTGATCGTGGCGGTTCGCAGGGAGCAGGTGGACGAGGCAGAGGAGCTGGCCGAGCAGCAGGTGGTGGGAGACGCTTTGAGGCTCTACCACCACCACCACCAGGAGGTCCACCCCGACCACAGGGAGCTGGCAGGCAGAGACAGGCACAACTCCAGGCAACGGAGGCCTACGACCATGGCGCGCCTGAGATGATTTGAGGTACTATATGTGTCTATTCCACCCTTACTGCATTTCTTATAGACACAGGAGCGAGTCACTCTTTCATAGCCGCTACCCTTGTTCGGAGCTCAGAGATTCTGACAGAGCCGTTGGCTCGATCCTTACGGCTAGAGACTCCTACGGGAGCAGAATCGACGATTACACACTGGTGCCGGCAGTGTGAGATTACTCTAGGAGGTGAGAGCTTCGGCTGGGATCTTCTTGTAGTGGCGTCGAGGCCTTACGACGTCATCTTGGGCATGGATTGGTTATCTACAGTCCATGCACAGATTGACTGTATTAGGCGCAAGGTGCGATGTGTACGCCCCGACGGGAGAAGGTTCACCTTCACTGGCGAGAAGGGAGCCTTCGCAGCATAGGATGGACTCTCGCAGAGGAGAGGACAACCCATCACTCATCTGTTGGATAGCCTCATCCTTGGAGCAGTTGACGTGCAGAGTCCTAGTTTTCCTGCAGTGGTGGATCAGTATGCAGACGTCTTTCCCGACGACGTTCCGGGACTACCTCCTCACCGAGAGGTAGAATTTTATATTTACCTATACCCCTGGACAACCCCTATATCCACCCCAGCGTATCATATAGCTCCCGCCGAGCTTCGAGAGCTACGGGTACAGTTAGAGGACTTACAGGGCAAGGGATTCATCTGACCCAGTGTTTCACCCTGGGCTTCCCCGATATTGTTCGCCAAGAAGGCGGACGGGAGCTTTGAACTTTGTGTTGACTATCGTCGCTTGGACCAGGTGACAATGAGGAAAAATCATTCACTACTGAGGATTGATGACCACTTTGATCAGCTCAAGGGAGCATGGTTGTTCTCCAAGATAGACCTCAGGTCAGGCTATCATCATCTCAGAGTTCGGGACGAGGACGGGCAGAAGACGACCTTCAGATATCGGTATGGCCACTATGAGTTCTTAGTTATGACATTCGGCGTAACCAATGCTCCAGCAGTGTTCATGGGACTCATGAACAGGATCTTTCAGCCATACCTCGATCGATTTGTCGTGGTCTTCATCGACGACATTTTTATTTACTCGACGACTGGGGAGGAGCACACCTACCACTTGCGGGTTGTACTAGACACACTCCGAGAGAACCGGCTTTATGGTAATCTATCGAAGTGTCAGTTCTGGATATGCAAGGTCCACTTCTTGGGACACGTCATCTCTGAGGCGGGAGTTGCAGTGGATCCTGCGAAGATCAAGGCAATGCTAGCTTGGGAGCCACCTAGGAGCGTGACGGAGGTGCGGAGTTTCTTGGGACTAGCTGGATACTACCGGAGATTTGTGCCAGACTTCTCCAGAGTTGCGACACCACTCTCAGCTTTGACGAAGAAGGGGATACCCTTTGTGTGGTCAGATAGATGTCAGCAGAGCTTCTAGAAGCTGAGATAGAGATTGACCAGCGCACCTATCTTGAGGTTGCCGGAGGAGGGAGTAGGGTACGTAGTCTACTGCAATGCATCCGGGACCAGACTCTGATGTGTCCTGACGTTGGAGCGGGTAGTGATCACCTATGGATCATGTCAGTTGAGGCCGCATGAGTAGAACTACGCTACCCATGACCTGGAGTTAGCATCAGTGGTCTTTGCTCTGAAGACATGGCGACACTACCTGATGGGTGAGCGCTTTACAGTCTTTTCTGACCATTAGAGTCTCAGGTACATCTTCTCTCAGAAGGACCTGAACCTGAGACAGCGGCGATGGCTTGAGATCCTCCAGGACAATGACTTTGAGATAGTCTATACTCCTGGGAAGGGGAACGTAGCAGCCGATGCTCTCAGCAAGAGGACGAGCATTCAGCTACTTGAGGAGGCGACAGAGCAGCTAGCTGCTTTGCAGATATCCTTCGTGGATAGAGATGGATCAGCTTTCCTTCAGTCTCTCACAGTCAACCCTACACTACTGTAGCGGGTCAGAGAGGCACAGCGTGGGGACGATGACTGTGAGACGCGGCGTGCACAGATATCCTCAGGAAAGGCACCTGATGGTTTGTCCTTTGGAGCAGAGCACAACATCCTTTTCAGAGGACGTACCTTGGTACCAGTTGTTTTACGGGAGGAGGTGCTGAGAGACTTTCAAACATCTCCCTTGGTGGTACATCTTGGAGTGGCGAAGATGTACCAGGACCTCAGATGACAACACTGGTGGCCGGGCATGAAGAAGGTTGTGGCAGAGTTCGTTTCTCGATCCCTCACCTGCTTGCAGGTGAAGGCAGAGCATCAGGTACCAACAGGCTTGGTACAACCCTTAGAGGTCCCGGAGTGGAAGTGGAATGAGATATATATGGACTTCGTGAGTGGACTTCCTCGCACTTCCAGAGGTCATGACTCCATTTGGGTGATTATCGACCGACTCACCAAGTCGGCTCACTTCTTACCCATCAGAGAGTAGGGCTCAGTGGAGAGCTTGGGATGTCTCTACGTTCAGGAGATTGTATGGCTTCACGGTGTTCCATCATCTATCGTCTTAGATCAAGATGCTCACATTACTTCCTGGCTTTGGAAGGGGTTGCAGGAGGCATTCGGGTTGCAGCTACGTCTGAGCACCGCCTTTCACCCTCAGACAGATGGTCAGACAGAGAGGACCATTCAGACTCTTGAGGACATGCTCCGCGCATGCGTCCTTGACTTTGGTCGCAGCTGGGAGGACCACCTAACCTTGGTGGAGTTCGCGTACAATAACAACTACCACTCCACCATCGGGATGGCACCATATGAGGCATTGTACGACCGACCTTGCAGATATCCTTTGTGCTGGACATACCCTATGGAGTCAGCACTTGTGGGACTGGAGATTGTCCAGGCCACGACGAAGAAGGTCCAGATCATCTAGGAGCGGATGAGGACAGCTCAGAGCTGGCAGAAGTCCTATGCTGACAGGAGGAGGAGGCCACTGGAGTTCGAGGATGGCAACCACGTCTTCTTGCGAGTCTCACCTCAACGTGGATTACAGAGATTTGGCCGAGGCGGAAAGTTTTCTCCACGCTTCATCGGACCATTCCAGGTCCTCAGCAGGATTGGTGAGGTGGCTTATCGCCTGGCTCTACCACCTCAGTTGCACCGGGTGCACGATGTCTTCCACGTATCTCAGCTGAGGAGATACGTGCATGACAAGATGCATATCATTGACTATGGGGAGCTGGACGTTGATGATGGGGCGACTTTTGCGGAGGTCCCGGTGGAGATTGAGGATCGAAAGGAGCGGTTCCTACGTGGACGGTCGATTCCTCTAGTGCACATCAGATGGCAGCACAAGAACCTCCAGGAGAGCACTTGGGAGCGGGAGGCTCAGATGTGTGCTCAGTACCCACTTTTGTTTACCTAGTTTATGATGTATCTTTACGGGGACGTAAAGCCTTGATGTGTGAGTGATGTAAAGACCGTAAAATTCAAGGAAATTTTTTCTTAATTTTCTTGGGAATTTTACAAGAACGCAGTTTCTGACGGCACCTGATTCCGAGGCCCGGTGTGCCCGGAATCATTTTCTGAAGTTCAGCTCGGGTACGTTCAGTGAACGAATGAGCGGGGTTTTATAACTTTTGAACCGGTTCTCAGAATTGAATCCTGAGGGCACCGGTGGAATCGCAGTGCCGGTATTTGCTTAAAAACGCATTTTCTAGGGTTGGGTTTGCTCAGGTGTGGTTTTTAATTTTTGGGGTTAAGTTAAGAAATAAAATAAAAGTGGTGCGGAAATTTATTTTACTTCACTTAAAGCAGCTTAAGCTAAGTTAAGCGGATAAGGTGGAACCCACAATATCCTACCCACTTGGTATGATATTTGTGAGGTGGGGCCCGCACGAGCCCCACCGTTTCTTCCCTCCTAAGTAACGCACCCGCAAACCCCTTTTAATATAAGTCAAACCTTACGTTTTTCTGGTTAAGAAACGCCCCATTAAATTGGGCAGTTAAATCGTTACAATTAATTCTTTGAATTAATTGTTCATTTCTTATCTTTTGAATTTCAAAATCTTAGGTCGATAATAAAATAAGTGTTGAACTTATTTTATTTTGTTGGTTGGGTTGTGTTGTGTTAAAGCTTTTGGATAAAAGAGAGAGAGGATTCTTCGTTCTTCGACAAAGAACGCGAAGAATGCTCTACCGCCAACGAAGAACGCCAACCTCTATCAGTGAGAGACGCCTTCCTTGGAGATCAACTAAAACCAAGGACGTTCCATCCGCGGCGATCCTCTTCTTCCGCGACGACCCTCTTCTTTCGCGATGGTTAATTCCGCGACAAACGCTCGTTCGACGACAACGTTGAGGTAGGGGTTTTATGCGTATCTCTTTTGTGTTTTCTTCCGTCGTTATCTTTCCTTCCTTGAACAGACTGTTATCGTGATAATGAGAGGAGGTCGGACCGCACAAACACGACCGAAACTCCTCCCCTTTTTGGTTGTTGATTTTTGATGCGGCGAGCAAGGCAACGTGGTGCCGAAGCACCGCGTGATCATTGTAAAAAGAGAGAGCGGAGAAGCGTTGTGCCGTCGCACCACGCCGTTGAAAACAATAAATACGCGGCGTTGTTGTGTCGCGCCGTAGAGGATGAACAAAGGATGCGGCGCCGTCGCGCCGCGCCGTAGAGGATGAACAAAGGATGTGGCGCCGTCGCACCGTGCCAGAGGACCTCAGAAGCACCGCGGCCGGAGCGGGGCCGCGGCAGAAGGGCGCGGCGCAGTCGCACCGCGCCGGACGAACCAAGGTCGCGGCCGGTTACAGGCGGAGGTGATGTAGGGGAACCAGCGGCCGGTACCGGGCCGCCGGCGTCAGAGCAAGGGGACCGGCCTTGCTGGTCCTGTGGCGGCAGAAGCCGGCCGACCGGAGCAGGCGGACCGGACCGTGGAAGAACCGAAGGTCCGAGACCCCTGGCTGGCCGAACGTGAGTGGCCCCATTAAGGGTTCGCGTTTTCCTCACGTGGGGGCAGCGCGCCCCCCGCCAGCAGCGCTCAGCCATAACGACCGAGCCGATCGCCTGGCCCCTCGGCTAGCGCCAGCGCGCCCAGCGCGCCGGGCCGGGCCGAGCTGCCTAGGCTGGGCCGGGCCAGGCCGCGCCGATCGGGCCAGGCCGCGCCCAAGTGGGCCGGAACCGGACCCAGTTCGGGCCGGGTCGGACCGGGTCGGACCGGGCCCGAACCCCCTATTACCGAACCTTTTTCGGTCTGTTGCCCATAACATGAGCTACCAGCCTCCGATCGACGCACCGTCTGTTGCGATGAGATCCTTGGATCGAGACGGTCATTTCGATATATCGTACTCAGGGTTTGGGAATTGTTTGCGTTCGTCCGGGTTGGTTCGTACACGAAACCAACCGGGCCCTCGGAGCGAAAACGCTCATAACTTGAGTTCCGAACGTCCGAATGACGTGCCGTCGACTTTGTTGGATTCCTCTAAGTGAGACGGAACTTTTGGATTATTACGCTCGAGGTTTGGACGCAGTTGGAGTACGATCGGGTTGGTTTTGACTTAAAAACCAACCGGCCCCCTGGGACGAAAAAGCCAATAACTCTCAGACCGGGCGTCCGATTGACGCGCCGTCTGTGGCGTTGAGTTCCTGTTGACGATACGAAACTTTTGGATACATCAACTCTGGACTATGTGTCAGTTGATGTATCAGCCTCTCGGCTCGTGGAGCGGACCCTCCCGAATGAGCTTGTTGTGTGGGGCAACCCTAGAGCTGGCTGCGACTACGACGATGACTGTACAGAGATCCTCAGTGGATTCGGTGGCGACGACTACAACACTCAGAGATCCTACGTGGATCAGTGCTACCGAACCTGTGTGGATCCGATCCTGTGTTGGTCAGCGCTCAGCGGTCCTGTGTGGGCCAGCGCCTACAGATCCTGTGTGGGTCCAATCCTGTGTGGGTATTTGCGGGGGTTAGTTACCTTTCAATCTTTTGTGGGTCAGATCCTTTGTGGTTCATTGCGGGGGTTAGTTACCTATCAATCCTTTGTGGGTAAGATCCTTTGTGGGTCATTGCGGGGGTTAGTACCTATCGATCCTTTGTGGGTTCGATGAATTAGATGAATCAGTGGAAATATCTGATCATCTCTATCGTCTTACGAAGAAGTGCACCTGTGTGAGCTGAATCCTGTTTTTCTTTCCTATGTGGATTGTGTTGTGCTATCCTGTGTGGATTTACATTTTGCTTTCCTGTGTGGACTGGGTTGTGCATCGGCTCAGAAGTTGGAGCGTACTGGAATTGACGACTTAGGTATATGTATGGGCATATACCTAAGCAGCGTCGAATGTTACTTCGTGATTGTATCGTTCCTTTGTGGATTCAGGGAGACCTTCGACGGTCTTGGGGTCCCTACTGAGTAGCTTATACTCACCCCTGCATGGGCTATGCCCTCACTACGTTGTGTTGGTTGCAGACGACGGACAACGCTGATCATGGTTGAGGCTTGTGGAGCAGGATGGTACCTGGAGGTAGACCACTGGGCGGGACGTACTTGGTGCGGACGGCTGGACCCGAGGATCTATGGAGGCTATCTGTACTCACCTTTCAGGTGGGACTTCCAGTGTATGGCTCGAGGCTGCGGATTTACTTTCAGTTTTTGTTTTCCGTTTTTAGTTGTACTTTACTTTCAATTTGGGTTTGTATTCTGGCCCACTTACTTTTCCGCACTTACTGTTGTACCCAATTTTTACTTAGTGTTTACTTCTACTGCTCGCTTGCTCTGTGGTGTTTGTTTACTTTACAAAGGCAATGCCTTCCCTTTTTACCGGGAATTACGCCTTGGTGCTAGTCTCCAGCCCCTGGCCTATGGAAGGCGGGCTTGGGGTAGTCACGGAACTGGCCCCGAGGATGGGTCATGACAAAAGGGATGTGTGTATACACATTTTTCTGAGTTCACATAGAGAGTGAAAAATCCCATAACTGATTAATACTATCGTACCTTTTGGTAGATGACCATGTTTCTCACCTAAATATTTATATGTGATGTATAAATGTTTTCCAATGATTTTGAACTACTTTACATGCCTTCTGATTTTACATAAACTGTTTTATGTAACTTTTTTTATTTAATCCATTGTCTTAAAAGTATTTCATCATTGTAAAACCTTGCTTGGTGAACTTTCCTTTACTTGAAAATGTATAACACGATTTGTTAAAAATATGCTTTCCTATTTCCAAACCTATTTACTTTTAAATTGAAAGTTTTTCATTGGATAATATTTATTTGGCATCTGTTATGGAATCTCTGGTGGTATCCTACTGGGCTTAGGCTCACACCCTACTTTTTCCTTCAGGTGTTTGTAGACCTCCTTCTTCCAGGTTCGTGCAAGGGGGAAGGATAACTTGGAGGTGGATCCAACTGTTGAGTTTTCAACGTGGTGAGTTGTGTCCTTGGGGGCTTTGGGGTGGTTTTCCTATTTTATGTACTTGGGTGGTAGTACTTTGGGCTTTCTGTTCCTCTTTGGTTTCTATTAAAATGCTCCCAGTGGAGTTTCTTTGTTATGCATACCGTTTTTTTACTCTTTCTTCCGCTTCCTCGTGGAAAATTCGTTCCCACTTGTATGTTGTACGATTCCAGGTGCTAGTAGCCGACCTGTAGGGATCGGGAACGCCATTCAGGCTATGTCAAGGACGGCTCGGTTATTGGGTTACCATGGTACGTAGGATGGTTCGTGACAATATATATATATATACACACATATATATTTCATTTACTTTCTTTCTCTCAACAAGATAATTAAACAGAAATAGCCTTCATGCGTACGTATGACCTATTGTCTCCACAAAAAGTGTTTTCCATTTCATACATATATATTATAGAGATTATTATAATTCAAATATAATATATATAAATTATATTTATATCATTTTTCACATTATGGAATCATCATATAAGTATAAGGACCAACGATATAATAAATTAAGACACATGCGAAGAACAAAGTGGATATTACCCGAAGTAAAACCTTAAAATAAGATCGTTAAAAAAGGGGTAATATAAGGTCATAATAAAAAATATACTATATTATTTATAATTATATGGTTTTGTAAAAAATTTATAATAAATTTATATTTATTATACAAGTGTTTTGAGAGAGTACGACGAGAGTCAAGACACATGGTAAGAGGATTTCATCTCACTTTTTATTCCCATGAGATACATGTTATGTTCGACACTCTTTACTTTTGTGTGGTGTATGTAATAGAAATGATTGTATTATATGTATATTAAACCTAAATTTATAGGTATCAAAAAATTTATTTTATAAACTTTCATTCATGGGGTTTAAGTTTCAAAAGTTACTAAGTCTGTAAAATGTTTTTTCTGAATTTTCCTTCTTTGCGACTTATGTTTTTTATCCACCTAAAATCTTTTTTGAGGTGTATACACTTATATTTTACATGTTATATAATTATCCTACTTATTTTCATGATATTTTAAGCTTAATTTAATTTTCTCATCTTGCATGGAGAGTATGATACAAAGTTTCCAAGTTATAATAGTTTATTGAGACAATCTCGTCGTTTTTTCGAGATTGTTTATGTTTATGATTTCTTTAATGAAATATTTTGATCCCTATCTCAAGAATAATCAGGAGTTTCCTTTTGCTCCATTTTTTCAGGATATCCTAGTGTATTAGTACCATTTACACTATTTGGTACTTAATATAATGTTTTTTTGTAAAATATGATTATCTCTCCCTCAGGTCAGAAATCTATTGTATTCAAAAACCATGTTTTTAAAGACATTTTCCAAAAATTTTTCAAAACATATTTGAAGAACATTTTCATGGAAAAAGGATTTTAATTTTTTTTACTGTTTTTAAATATTCATTTATAAATTTTTAAATATATTTTCAAATAAAAAGGTTTTCAAAAGTGTTTTATGTTTTAAAAATAATTTTCAATATAGAAAGGATATTTTCCTCATGAAATGTTTTTAAAATATCTTCCAAAATTATTTCCCATCTAAGATAGCATCCATTGGTGTTAATCATGCCTTTATGGGGAATTTATTCAATTTTTACATTCATTTTATTTCTATGAATGTATTATTTTTTGATATCATGGTGTTTATGGAACCCATTTCACATTCATGGGTTATATACATTTGAAACCCGCTTATTTTCATGGGTTATGTTTATGATAAAATGATTATGAAACCTATCTATTTCCACAAGTTATGATATTATTAAATTTTTATAATACCTATTTCATTTCATGGGTTATTATATGACTATTTATGATCTTTTGGAACATGTATGTATGATTTAATTATGAGATGGGTCAGACCTATATCTACCTCCAATGCATTGGGGAAAGATTCATATCTCATGAGATAAACTAAGATAGTCTTGGGAATAAACCTTGACTACTAATATGGATATGGGAGTGAACCATGACAACCAATATGGTATGAGGAGTGAACTCATAATACCAATATGGCCATACGAGTGAACCATCACTACCAAGATGGTATGGGGAGTGAACCTATACTACCAAGGTGGTCTTGAAAGCAATGCCTTGAATACTATGGAAATGCTATTATATGATTATGTGTCCACCCCAATTCCATTTCTCATTCCTAAGTTATTATTTCATGGCTTATGTTTTCTATTTCTTTATTATTCATGTATTATTAACTACCAATATTTATTCCATGATTCATGCATATGATCTTCGATATATAGGGTATGATCTTCTCTTTTCACAATCATGTTCTCGTACCCTTATGCTCTTAATTATTCTTACATGTCTCCCTTGTTTACCGTTATTGAGAATTTGATATCACCCCTTTTTATGTTTCCTTACCCAAGTTATGAAGATATGTATTATGTTTTATGTTTCTAAGAAGGGTGTTAGTAAATAACAACCTAGTAGGAGATGATGTTGCCCACTTATGTGTGAGGGTTTATGTTTCCATGATTCCAAAGGCACAAGACTAGTACAGTCTTCATGCGCATGTTTCTGTAATATTTTATGTATTCTGCAAAAGTTATGTAATGATAATGTATGTCAAGACTGGGTAATTATAGATGGAATTAGAGGAAAAATTTATTCAACCATTGGAAACTAGGATTAGAAAACTGTAGTGAGAACCCTAAGGACATCTCTAAGGATAAGTCTAAGGATGAGTCAACATTTAAAATAATTTCATCGAATTTTGGTAAAGGATGTAGTGAGTGGTTTCCTATAAATAAATCCATGTTTTGATACTATAATTTCATGTAGCTTTGGCATATATTCACCTAGGGGTAACACATCTGACAGGATGTTCTAGGCCTAACTCAGGGTAATATGGTACACAACAATGGGCCTTGTTGCACACCTAGTTTCACACTCCCAATGGATATGCTTGGGAAATTCATAAACTCTTCACAAACCATCATGAATGATTTAAATAGAAGTTTTATATGAATAAATCTAGGATAAACCTATGGTTTCATATATTAAGGTGGGTTTTATAAGTTATAAATCATATAAGTAATTTTTCATGATTATATGGTTCCTCATTATGATAACTATTTATTATTTATTTCTCAATAAATACATTCCTTATATTATTTGTACCAAGATAAAAAAATATTTCCTTGAGTTGAAGCAAAGGGATGATGAATTTTTTGGTACCTACAAGGCTAATTTCATGTGACTTGTATGGTACAGTCCATTAATTATCATCAAACCTGAATGTAAAGTTTATAGTTTCTTCAGTGTCTTAAAGCCATGTATCATAAGAGTGTTGGCCACAAGATAATTTAGAATCTATAAAGAGATTTTGTGTTATGCAATCAAGGTTGAAATGGTGGTTGGAGTCACATATCAATATCATGGTTTTGAAAAGAAGTGGAAAATGGAGTTTAAAGTAAAATCTAAAAACCATGAAGAAAGGAATACACGATTTCCTTTATGCTCTATGTGTAAGAAGAATAATATAGGAAATTTCCTTCATGGATATAATAAATGCATTAAGTGTGGAAAGGAAGGCCACCAAGCAATTGATTGCTGAAGTTATGGGAAGAAGTTAGCTAATTTTGTGATTATAGAAAAAACATCACAAAATGAACCTCCCATGATTCAGTGCTACAAGTGTAAGGAGAATGGGCGTCATGCTAACCACTACCCAAACCTAAGGTCTAGTGATGATGATCAACATTAGAAATCTCTTAAGATGAGGGACAATGGGACATATCATGAAACTTCTATTTCTGATGAGGGGTTTGATAATGACGTGATGAAAGATATATGTACCATCCACACTAGAAATGCTGATATCATAATTGATTATGTATCTACCCACTCTTACATATATAAATAATTTTATAAGGGTGTTAAGATTCCTTCAAAACAATTATAAGTGGAATTAGCAGTGAAAACCCCAAATGGTATGATGGTCTCATATCAAGTCTATCATTCCTCTCTGGTTGAAGTTTGGGGGAACATGTTTCCTGAAAATATTTTCATTATTTCTTTGGTGGAATTTGATTTCATCATAGGCGTGGATTGGATTTTCTATATAAATCCCACACCAATTGTCAATTAAGGGAAGTCATGTTTAATATTTCAAACCCTCCTATGATCATCCATCCATGTGACGATAAGTATGAACTTCTTATGGATATTACATCTAGTGTATGGGTATTAATTATCGTTCAAAAGGGTTTTTTATATAAAATGGTTGGGGAGAAAATCAACATCGATGATATGACTATTGTTCAAGATTTTATGGATATATTTCTAGAAGTTTTTTCTAGTCTTCCACCAAAACGTGAAGTTGAATTATCAATATAACTCATACCTGGTTCCAAACCAATTTCAAATACTCCTTATAGAAAGACCATGATTGAGTTATAGGGATTGAAGAAGAAACTCCAAGAAAACCTTGATAATGGATTCATTCATCCAAGAGTCTCACCTTGGGGTGGACCGATTCTTTTTTTGAAAAATAAATATAAATCAATGTGACTCTATATTGATTTTTAGGAGTTGAATAAGATCATAATCAAGAAAAAGTATCCTCTTCCCCATATTGATGACTTTTTTTATCAACTGCACATAGATCAATACATCTCCAAGATTGATCTTCATTCTAGATATCATAAATTGATGGTCATGAAGGAGGATATACCCAATATGTTATTACATACAAGGCATGTTCACTATGAATATATAGTGATTCATTTTGGTCTTATTAATTACACTGCTATCTTTTTGGATTTAATGAATAGATTCTTTATATATAACCTCTATATGTTTTTTGTAGTCTTTATAGATGATATTCTTATCTATTCAAAGATAAAGTAAGAGCATGAATATCACTTAAGAATTGTACTAAAGACCGTAAGGATTGAGAAGATATATAAAAAATGTACAAAGTGTGAATTTTGGCTGAAAAAGGTTTCATTTTTGGGTCATTTAATCTCAAAATATTGTATAGCATTGTATCCATCAAAGATAGAGGCTATTGAATGCTGGCCTAAACCAACCATGGTGACTAAGGTATGCAGATTTATTGGTTTATCTTGACATTATTGATGTTTTATGGAGAATATTTCATGAATATCTAATCCTATGACCATGTTAACTCAGAAAGGTGTCAAGTTCTTCTAGATAGATGAATGTGAGTAAAATTTCAAGGAACTAAAGAAAAGGTTGTTCAGTGCACCTGTGATTAAATTACCCTGTAGTGTAGAAGAGTTTGTAATCTACAACGATACATATAATATGGTATTAAGATGTGTTATTATGTATAATAACATGGTTATAGACTGTGCCTCATGATAGTTTAAGATTTATGAGTAGAATTACCCAAATCATTATTTAGAGTTAGTAGTGGTAATTTTTTTCATTAAAATATGGATGCATTATCTTTATGAAGAAAAGTGTTATATATATACTAATCATAAAATTATAAAAAATATATTCACATAGAAGGAGTTGAAAATGCACCAAAGAATATGGTTAGATTTGATAAAGGATTATAAATGCTCAATACATTACTACCCTAGGAAAGAGAACAAGGTGTCCTATGCTTTGGGTCAGAAGGATCATGCTAGCTTATCCATGATAAGGATCACAAAAGACCCAATATTTATGAATTTTCAAAGAATGGATCTCGAAATATTTAAGTAAGGGGAAAAATATTATCTTTATAAAATGAATGTTCAACCCTCTATCCAAGTAAAGATTAAGGAGGCGCATAAGGAAGATGAAGAGCTGCAAAAGAAAGTTAGAAATGTTACTGAGGTTAAAATTGATCAGGATGGAATGACGAGGTTTAGGAACCATGTATGTGTTACTTCCGTACTAGATTGAAAGAATGATGTATTAGAGGAAGATTATATTTATTCATTCTCTATTATTCCGGAAAGTACAGAGATTTATTGGGACTTCAAGCAATGCCTTTGATTGGATGGCATGAAGAGAGATATTACATATTTTTATATCTCGGTGCTTGGTATGCTAATAAGTTAAGGGTGGAAGAATGATTTCAAAGTAGATGATGCATCCATTACCCATACTAGATTGGAAATGGGAGAACATCACTATAGATTTTGTCATTGGACTACCCAAAACCTCTATATGGTTTAATTCCATATGGGTGGTAGTCGATCACCTTAATAAGTCATCAAACTACTTATCTATTAGAGAAGACTTATCTATGGAACAACTTCCTAGGATATTCATTAAATAAGTTTTAAGGTTTAAAGAAGTAACACATTCCATTATATCTGATCGTGATTTGAGGTTTACCTAAACATTTTGGTGAAGATTTCAGCAAGAACATGACATAAAACTGAGTTTCATCACTTCTTATCATCCCCAGACATATGTTCAGTATAAAAGAACAATTTTAACCATAGAGGATATGTTGATATCTTGTTCTCTGGATTTCAATGGTGGTTAGGATCAACACCTTTCTATAATTTAGTTTTATTACAACAATATATTTCAATCAAGAATTCAGATGAAACCTTATAAAGCCCTCTATGGTAAGAAATGTAGAGCTTCAATGTTATGAGATTAAGTTGGATAAAGAAAGATATTTGGACCTGAGATCACTGAAGAAATGGTCGATAAGGTTAGAACCATTCATCAACATATCAAGGAAGCTCAAAGTCAGTAGAAAAGCTATTCTAATAACCATCATCATGATCTATAATATGAAGTTGGGGGAAATGTGTTGCTACGAATCTCACCCCGGAATAAAGTTATGAGATTCATGAAGAAATGGAAACTAATACCTATGTATATCAATCCATTTGAGAATATTCGTTGTATCAGGATAGTAGCCTATCACGTGGAACTTTATCCAAATATATCTCAAGTACATGATGTGTTCCATGTATCTTTGCAGAAGTAAAAACCCAAACCTTCACATGTACCAAACTCATAGGTCATACCACTGGAGCATGATCTATATTGTGAAGAACAACCAATTGAAATTATGGACTGATCAGAGAAAGTTATACGAAACAAGACCACTAATGTGGTAAATGTTTTGTGGATAAATCAATAGTTAGAGGAAGATAGATGAGGAATTGATGATATAATGAAGCATAAGTATCCTCATTTTTTCTACATGAGTGATTAATTTTGAGGGATAAATTCATTTTAAGTTGGGTAGAATGTAAACCCCATGTTTTTATGGATTGTTTTTTCAAATAAATTAAATATTAATTTGTGTCTTGTAATGAATTAAGTCAAAAATTCATTTCACACGACACCAAATCAGTGTATTTTACACACAAAACTGACTTGGTCTATGTTACATGCAATTCCAACTTGGAATACGTTGCATGAAATATAGAATTAGCGTACATCATGTGCAATACAGAGTTTCTACGAAACATCGTTTTAATGATATAATTATTTAAATGAGATAATTATAACCCAACAGTTAAACATTTTAATATGAACTATAATAACTACTTCTCAAATATTTTTTTAGATTTTTTATATAAATAAAACATACTGATAATCAAAGATATGATTTTTGGTAAATGCCTTTTTTGTTTTAAAATACCATTTTCCCAAATAAACCACTTTTAATAATAAAATTAATTTTAGGAACATTTATAAATTAAATTTGATAAATTCTACTTATTTTTTAAATTCATAATATCAAAATTATATTAGGGTAAATTTTTTGGATTTTTCTGAGAAACGTCATTTTTTGATGAATAGTGAAAATACTGGTTTTTATTTAAAAACTACCGTTTTGTTTAATTAATTATTAATGTTAAATGATAATAGATTTTTTATAAGGAAAAAATAGATAAATATTACATATATTAATAAAATTTAATTCACCGAAATTAATTTCACTTTGAAATTGAATATAAAATTTTAACAAACTTTTGAACATTTTTCTACTTTAAAAACCAGTTATTTCATCCTATCTGTGGGATTAACATTAAAGATAATTTTCCACTTTTTTTATATGAATTTATAAAAATTGAGATAAACCATTGTTTTTAGTAAAATATTTATATTCTATTAAGGCCATGTTAATTTTTAACCTAAATGATTAGTAAAAGTGATTAAAATTAATCACAACGATTAAGGCCAAATTAAGCTTAATTAGGGACTAAACCTTAAAATGAAGGCCCCAAATGACCTATAAAACTTTAAAAAATACATTTTATCCCCATATTTTATCCAAAAACTTTCCATTACTGGGGTTTTTTGGTCTGGTATGACTTTTGTTAGGTAATAACATGTGTACACCTAACTTGTTTCTAAAAATTCCAAGTGAGTCCTTTTCCTTCCCTATAAAATCCACTACCTATTCCACTTCCCCAGTCCTCTAAAACCTATTAATTTTAGATAATAAATTCCAAATACATTTCCTAACATCCCTATCTTCCTCTTAGAATCCTTACCTTGGGAAGAAGGAAATCCAAGGAAGCCTTTTGGCACAAACCAAAAGAAGTTTCCCTATCAACAGGAAGTGTATTCTCTCAAGTCCTTTCCTTTATTTTATTTATCTCCAATACAATTTGTTAGTAAAATTATTGTATAAAAACACAAGTATCATAAATATACTAGGATTTTTTTCTTATAATTATTCAACCTACACTTAAACACACCTCTATCTAATGGATAATGAACATACTATTTATGTGTACGACGAACTACAGCCTCACTAAACAACGATTTTTCAATTTTCTTTATTGTATATAATGGTGGAAATTGTGATAGAAAATATGTTTATATATGATATAAATTATATTTATAATGTCTTCACACTTATGTTTTTTTATTTAGAACTCACCCTTAGGCTTTCCATCTTATGAAAATACTATAATTTCGTTTGAGGAAGTGTGGACAACATCCCTCCAAAGCGATATGATTCATTCATAAACTACATGGTTTGTATTAAAGATTATATTGGTGAATATATACGATATCAAAAATTTAATTTAATAATTATATATATACACATATATTTATTTTACTTTCTTTATCGCAACAAGACAATTAAACGGAAATAGCGTTCATGCGTACGTACAACCTACAGTTTCCATGAATGGTGTTTTCCGTTTCATAATTATATATTATATAGATTATTATAATAAAAATATACTATATATAAATTTTATTTATATCATGTTTCACATTCTTTAATCATGATATATGTATAAGGACCAATACTATTACAAATTAAAACACATGTCGGGAATAAAGCGAATATTACCCAAAGTGAAACCTTAACATAGGATCGTTAACAAGTTGGTAATATAAGGTCTTAATGAAAAAAAATATGGGACTAGATATAATTATATGGTTATATAAAATATTTATAATAAATTTATATTTATTATAAAGGTGTTTTGAGTGAGTACAATGAGAGTCAAGACACAAGGTAAGGAAATTTCATCTCACTTTTTATCCCTGTGAGATACATGCTATGTTTGCCACACTTTCCTTTTGTGTGGTGTGTGTAATACCCATGAATTTATTATATGTATATTATAAATAAATTTATGGGTATAAAAATATCCATTTTATGAACTTCAATTCATGGGGTTTAAGTTTCAAGAGTTACCAAATCGGTAAAATGTTTTGTCTCAATTTTCCTTCTTTGAGGATCATGTTTTGTTATACACCTAAACTATTTTTTGATGTGTATAAACTTACATTTTACATGTTATATCATGAATATAATTATTTTAATGATATTTTAAGATTCCTGTAATTTTATTTTCTTACATGGAGAGTATGAATCCTGGTTACCAAGTTATAAGAGTTTATTGAGATAATCTCATCGTTTTTTGGAGATTGTTTATGTTTATACTTCCTTTGATGAAATATTTTGATCCATATCTCATGAATACACATTATTTTCCTTATAATATGTGTATTCAGGATATCATCATATATTATTACCATTTTTTCACTCTTTGGTACTTAATATAATGTTTTTTTAGTAAAATCTGACCATCTCTCTATCAGATTGGAAATATATTGTATTCAAACACTATGTTTCAAAAGATATTTGAAGACCATTTTCAAGAAAAAATATTTGAAAAATATTTGATTATTTTTAAAACTTCATTTATAAGTATTAAAATCTATTTTCAAAGAAAAAGGTTTTCAAAAAGGGTTTATGTTTTAAAAATAATTTTCAATATAGAAAGGATATTTTCCTTAAGAAATGTCTTTAAAGGATATTTAAATATTATTTCCCATCTAAGATAACATAAATTGGTGTTAATCATTAATATATTGGGAATTTATTCAATTTTTTCATTCATATTATTTCTCCGAATGGATTATTTTTTAATATCATGATGTTTATGAAACCCATTTCGCATCCACGGGTTATATGCATTTGAACCCCGCTTCTTTTCATGGGCTATGTTATTGATAAAATGATTATGAAACCTATATATTTCCATAGGTTATATTATTATTACATGTTTATAATACACATTTCATTTCATGGGTTATGATATGATTATTTTTGATGTTGTGGAGCATGTGTATATGATTTCATTATGTGATTGGTGTGACCTATATTTGTCTTCAACGCATTAGGTAAATATTCATATCTCATGAGATATACTAAGATGGTATTGAGAATGAACATTGACTACTATGATGGCCATGAGATTGAAATATGACTACCAAGATGGTATGGGGAGTGAACTCATGCTACAAAGATGGCTATGGGAGTGAACCGTGACTACCAAGATAGTATGGGGAGTGAACCTATACTACCAAGATGGTATTGGAAAAGTTCCTTGGCTGCTATGAAAATCATATTATATGCTTAAGTTTCCACCAAAATTCTATGTTTCGTTCCAAAGTTATGTTTTCATGGCTTATGCTCTCTATTTTCTTATTATTCACGTATTATAAACTACCAAGATTTATGCCACAATTCTTGTATATGATCTTTGATATGAAGGGAATGATCAACTCTTTTAATGATCATTATCTCATACCCTTATGCTCATGATTATGCTTACCTGTCTCCCTTGTTTACCCTTACTAAGAATTTGAGCTCACCCTTTTTAGGTTTCCTTCCTTAGGTTATGAAAATATGTATTATGTTTGATGTTTCTAAGAATGGTTCTAGTAAAGAAGAACCTAGTGGGAGATAATGTACCTCTTTTATGTACCAATGCCAATGTTTCTATGTTTCTAAAGGCACTAGAATAGTCTAGTCTTCATACGTCTATTTGTGTAATGTTTTATATATTCCTAAAAAGTTATGTAATGTTAATGCTTTTCAAGATTGGATTGTTATAGGAGGCGTGTCCAAAATTCGATGTGGGGTGAATTTTTTTCCATGGGATCAAATTTGGGCTATTTGATCATGCCACCTAACGATCCATGTCATTCAACCTCACCTCTCACTAATCCCATCCATCCTCTTCATGTAGTGCCTCATGAGTTCAAGTCAGGTGATCCCATGCACCGCGAGACCGTCACCTTCAAACACTCATTTGTCTGCCATCTTCAACCTCCTGCGACACTAGTTTGACATCCCGAAGCACACTCGACGCTTTCCCATCATCACTTCCATTGCTATGGTACTTCACTGATATCCAAACGATCCCAAAACAATCAACCAAAGCCACTGTGAGTTCCATTGGTCTTCCACGATAGTCCTTGACAACACTTGGGGTCATCGCCTAACTATCCTTTGATCATGCGACCAAGGAAAATATCGGAGGAGGGTCTACAAGATAAGAGATCTAGGAGTGTCTCATGATCATTCCTTGATCATGCGACTGGACCATGGGTGAAGGCAGAAGGCATCACGATCACTTTTATGACCAAAATCCCCTTATGACTCTATTGATTTTTTTCTATCTGATTTAATTTAGATTTTCCAAGATCACAAAATGCCATGGAGATAAAAAACGAAATAACCTGATCAGATGAAATGATTATGAGATGTCACAAGTCAAGGTTATGTGATGAAACCTCTATCACTACCTCACTAGTATAATGAAACCTTCATCCCATGAATATTGACACCACAATAAACCTCAGGTGGCCTATATAAGCCTGCTCCCATTTAGAAGAATGATTATAAGGAGGGAGGGGAACAAAGTTATATAAATAAAGGGGAAGTAGATAGAAACATCGAAGGATAACTGGTAGGCTACCACTGTCACTGAAGATCTTCCTTAGGTTACTCCCATTATGAGGACCCACCTTAGTAATGTCATTGTGAGGATCCATCCTATGATCCTTCTAAGATCATGTAGTCCTGGAAGCTCACAAGGCCCCTCACAACACCTCTTTTCAAATCACATGATCACATATGGTATGCATAAGGACCAACTCTTGGACATACAACACATTTAAGATGGTATCTACAAGAACATACCAGCGAGCATATGCCTCGCAACATCACAAAATCTCAAATTCGCAATGCCTGAGTAAATCCTCAAAGTCAATGGATTCAATATATGATGCCCCGTGTGTCCCTAGATGTGCAAATGAGACATCTAATATGACAACCCCATACATGAAGGTGGGTCAACAGTTTTCAATTGAAACCTTTTCTGGGTGTGCAACACCAACATGTAGCCTCATCTCATGTCTGCGGAGCCCCTCAAATGATTCCTCAAACATCCCATGATATAAAGACGAAGAATGAAAAAAATTAATCCTTAGTCTCATGGTGATCCCCTCTTCTCAATATAATGGTAGTATTCCACTCAACATCAGAGTATAAAATTTCAGATTTTCACTCCCCCTATATTCCATACCATGAAATGCGAACTCTGTCTATGAAATGCCTTCCATTGTCCATGTAGTTTTCAGTTTATTTATGCATCCTCTATGCATGTATAAAGCTCATCTCAAGAACTTATTAAGGTCATTCAGATCACATATGTGCGGGCCTCGCATGGTGAATACACCCGCTATCATATAGGTTAGACAATAGGTAAACCCTTAGTCATGCATCTTTACTTACAGACCAACACACAACTCCAATATATATTTACATATCCATATGCATGATCCTTTAGAGATCATGCAGACACATAATAGGCATGTGATCCCTATTAGGATGTGTGCGTACAAAGCTCAGATGAGAACCCCCAAATCATGTAGAGTTAACATAGAGGACCTCTTGATCCCATAATACCCTATTCGGACACCCAACGAAGGTCTTTGTGCATGAGGAGAACCCATTTCGGTGACCATAGCTGTGCACCAACAAACACACAAGCTCTCACACAATGATTTAAATTCTTAGTCACATGATGCTCGCACACAACCATCATGCTCGATCATTACTCCCTATCAATACCTTCCTCCTCGACATGAATTGTGTACCTTCAACCACACATGTGAAAGATTTGATACATATTTCCTCATGCATGACCATAAGGCCTATCACGAGACCCCATTGGAAGGACATGAAAATAAAATGTGATCCTTCTGTTGGTATGATATTTCCTCACAAATCTATGGTCATGTGATAAGACTCTATGTTCAACGATGTCCTCATGTGGCCTTCAAAGTGGCCGCTTCGACGTGGAGGATCCCCATGAACACCCTTGGAATGAAGAAAAACATTGAGGGTATGCAAACCACAGTCCATGTACCCCTCACCATGCAATTAATTCCTTTACTAATGCATGTGGAGGTTTTGATATACAACCCCTATGTATCACCACTGGGCCTAGGAAAATACTGTGATTGGAGACGTGTGATCACCTTAGTGGACAAGCACCATGTGGTTCCTTTACACCAAGTGCTCCCCCTCAAACATGTGCATGACCTTGGAACACCCTAGAGCCCTTGGGAAGACCTTTATGATATCCATTCATCTCTCTATTGAGGAAAATATTATCTATATAGACTTAAGGAATAATCCCTTTTAATGAGCACTTGGATTACTTGGATGGATGAAAGACCTTAAGAATATCTATGAGACCCCACCACATGAATAGTGCAAGGAAATGAAATCGCGAGACCCTTTGATGAATTCATGACGTCCTTAGGAAAAATTGGACATTCCATGTTGATCGTAAGACAAGCCTAAAAAAAGTTGAGTAGGTATCACAAAAACCCTTTGACATGTGAACATGGTTTCGTGATGACCCATATGGAAAGAAAAATTTATTAGGTGACACACCCATGACACAACCACATTGTCATAAGTAAAGCACCAGACAATTTAGGATGACCTTGAAAAGAATTCATTGACATGTTAGAAGGATCATGCGACTGTCTGTGGACATGTCTATATTGACATGAGACAGCCCAAGGATAGGACCCTAGACATGTTTGCCTCTACATATGGAGGTTCTTTGGTTTTTCTAGAAAACTTCATATTAGCTTGAGGAAAAATGGATATACTTTCCAATGATATACTTGCACACCCCTCATATGATGCATATTGGTCACATGAGAGATCATCAAAAAATAGAGTAAAAATCCTAGATATTACTCGTAGGAACTCACACAACCCCTAAAAATTTGTAGGATAAAACGAAGTAGATAAAATAGGGGAGGTGTAAGGTACTTGAGGTCTCTCAAGGACATGAAATGCGCCCAGGACGTCCACAATATAGTTATGAAAGTCCTCCAAAAAAGTCATCTAGACCCCCTGTTTCGATCTTGCATGAGATCCAAACATGTCTGCCTTGATCAGGAGAATGCATCTCATAAAAGTCAGTTGATCATGCGTGAGACCACAGACATAGCCTCTTTGGTCATGTGAAGAATCTTGGACATGATTCTTTACCCATTTGAAGGCATCCAAGGCATGCCAATTGATTAGGAAAATGACCTTGGATGTGTCTTCCATGTCATATTGGTGCCCCAACATATCGGGGAGAAAATTAAGACATACCCAGTATATGGACAAGACATATTAGATAAATCATATAGGAAATTCCATCCTCGTACTATGTGCCTAATTGGAATCACTATGTGTGGACCTTGGCTAGGAATCTTCAGCTGCAAACCCCTTTGACAAGGGAAGTATCCTCAATGAGCTAGGGTCATGCACTCGTGTGACCCAATCGATATCATGACCTCAAAAAAACCATCATGGATATTACCACCACTATTTAAATCCTCTAGAGGATAAATAATGAGTAAAACCAATGGGGAATCCTTAGAGTGTAAGCCCCAATCAATGACATAACACTAATATGCCAACGGGAAGCCTCATAGTTTAATCCCTAAACAATGACATGATATGAGTGCACCAATTGGGTAGCCTTAGAGTGTAATCCCCAACTAAAAACATCATATAATCTATATTCGATTGATATAAAATCCATATCAGTATAATACCTAACATTCCTGAATCCATGGGGGTGGCCATGATGTCTCCGAGTGTGCTCACCCACCTTAACCCATCAACGGGTAAAGGGATAAGTGAACTAGGAGGAATCTGATTCCAACCACAACCAGGATACATAGGACACCTTCCTAAGACCTGATATCCATACCATATCCTCCATGATATGGGAAACCATACCTTCAGAAGGAAAAATTTAACGTGAAAGGATCATATGAATATGCTCACATGCAACGTGTGTAATATACAGCTATATCTTATTTCTCACACAAAGCATGGACCACATGAGCTTAGAGACTAGTGATAGTTTTACTAATAACATGATGAAAATTTCTATTGAGATGTAATCCTGATTACATCTCATCTCTACTCAAAGGTCCATATTCACAAAGAACCAATTCACGACGGTCTCATATGCATAAGTCCTACCTAGAACCTCTAATGTCACACCTATCACAACATAGACACCTGTAGAAATAAATATGTGAACTCTGATTCTTGTTTTAAATAGGATACGTAGAGCACCTCACTGAAGTTTGAGCTTGATATTCACATCCTTACTATATTACGTAAAAATACATGGATGGATTCGGTCATACGACCTTAAACTATGTCAAATGAACAACATGGGTTTTGATTCTTATTTCATGAGATACATAGGATGCCTCATAGAGGTTCAATCCCATCTCCAAGGCACCAACCGCCTCCTTGGATGATAATAAAACTCAGAGTGTTCAAACATGACCATAACTCAAATCATTATAACTAAATAAGCGAGTGATAGAGAACCCATGATATTCACACCATTTTTCCCATCAATACAAGTTTGTAATCAAGTCATTGACATGAGAAAACCAGTCTCATAATGTGTTTTGGGAGGGATTTCATAAACATATCTTAAATCTATAAGAGATTACTAGAGTGGGAAATAATTCCCCCCAATGGGTGTGATGATCCGAACCTCCCACCTCTTGAACAATGTGATTCCCAAAAAGTCATTGGGCTTAAAAACATAGATGACCACAAACCTTTGGAAAGCAGGTTTGTACCCAGCTATAGATGGGGGAACCATTGGGAGTTTTTGGGAAAAGTTAAAATGGTATCCCAACATGAAAAACCATATCACTCCATGAAAACATAACAAAATAAGTGTATAAGAAGGTGTTATATGGTATTAAAGTCCATGTTTATTGAGGTAGTGTTGAAGAATATCATAGGTGTACTACCCACATCGATCAGATCACAAAGTTTGTATTAGATGGTTGCTTTGATTTTACACCAACTCCTAGAATTATTTAAAGTTTTGAAACACTTATGACTTCATCATGAGAAATTATATCCATGTTTTTCTACTACAATCATAAAAAAATATTAAAAATTACCTCAATTTTCCATTCAATTTTGGATTCATTGGACCTCCATTGGCCTTATTTTCAAATTTGTCTCTGTATTGTTTTCTTAAAACAAAACTTTCACAAATTTTATTTGGATGTCTGATTATAGGAATCCCATTCACTAACTTCTTACTTACTAATAATCTTATACTTTCAATGTTTAAATATTGGAAACATGAGATATCATATCTCATATTTATCATCAATCACTATCATCAATTATCATGTTATGTTATGGTAAATCATATATAGAAACATATGGTTCATTTAGATTAGTACTTTTATGACCATCATTCCTTTTTCATCATCCATAACTAATTTTTTATTTTAGAGGCTTATGTGAAAGTCATTTTCCACAAATTTCCTTAGAATCAAGATGTTCATATTCATGTCGAGTACGTAGTAGTCATTGGAGATGTAAACATGTTTTCCATATTTTTTATTGATCAGAATTTCTCCTTATCCTTCAAAAAATATTATTGGTAGTTCACCAAAAGAAATATCTACTGAAACCTTCTAATATATGTTCTTAAACAAGTTCTTATCACTTGTCATGTGGTTGTTAGATCCAGTGTCAAGATACCATAAACCTTGATTTTGTGAAAATGTTTATGAAATCAATATATGTTCCTTTCCAATAATATCTCCTAATTTTGTGTTATTTTCCTCATTGTTGAAATTATCAATCGGTTTCTTACAGAAACATTCTTTGCAATAATGTCTATTTTTTTTTGAATAATTATAGTATCATACATTTATTTTTTCTATAGATTATTGGTTGAGGAATCATCCCCTTATTTATTTTCTTTATTCTCAAGGAGTGTAATTTTTATATCCAACATATCCTAGATTTGGGATTCTTCCACCAGGTCCTCCTCTTCTTTGATCATATTCTTTTCTATGGAATCCCCTTCCTCTACCTATTCAAAATGGACCACTCTTGCTCCTTTTTAGAGTTTTTCATATATAACTTTGATTAAAGGAAATTATATGGTCTATTTTCATCACTCAAATGATTCACCTTTAGTTTGTGGGATTGTATAAATCCCATGAGTTATTTGATAGAAATCATCTCTAGGTATTTAGTTTATTATAAGGAAGTAAATTTGGAGTCAAATTTTAGATCAAATGATTGTAAAATTTTCACACATACTCATATATCGATAAAATTTTCTCTATTTTTTCATAGTTGGTTCACTATAATCATTAATAGAGTATGAAACTGAGAAAAATTTTTATAAGATTTTATAAATTTGGATTCAAACTCACCTCTTATAGATTAAATCCGCTTATGCTTAACTTTATCAAAACCTGTTAATGTTTGGTGAATATTTTAATATATCTCATTTGATGATTTTGATGAAGTAATTCTCTCAAACGTGGATTCATAAATTCCATTATAGTTGATGAGTTTGGACTTAAAATATCACTTTTATTCTTTTAGAGTATTAATCTTTTAAACTTATAAAATAGAAACCTCCACTTCTTTGGATTTTGGATCAATGTAACCATCTTATATGATTTCTAGGACATTTTGGGTTCCAAGGAGTGATCTAATTCGGATGCACCATTATTCATAGCTAGTATTATCCCCTTGCAATTGTACATGGTTAAAATTATGACTACTATCTAAAATAGTACCATGGTTATAAATACATTCATTGGTTTGATTGTTTGAATTTTAAGTTTGGGTGGTTATGGTAATAAAGTCTATTTATGGTGTAATAAGTGTTTTTTATAAATAAATGTCAGTGAGTAATTATTTAAATACATTGAAATTAGAGAATTTGTGCCAATATCTTAAATTCTTCTCTAATTTTTTTCCCAGCATTGTCTAAGCACACATTTTCACCCCTTGGACAAATAAAAAGGTTACATAACTATTTTTCATCTCAATTATTAGTGAAATAGATCCATGATTTGTCAGTGTTTCTTGAAATGAAAATTTAGAATGAAAAGGAACTGTTATAAAGGTAATTTCATTATATCATTCATAGAAAGATGAATAGACCATAATTGTGAACACGTACTTAAAAACCTATCTAAGGGGTTTTGATGTGATAGATTGAAACTTTAGGAGATACCAAAACTCTTTCCTACTTAAAAAATGAATACCCATAATGAATAGAAAAACAACTCCAAAAACTTGGTGGAATATGAGAAAGTTTAATCAACTAGGTCTGGGGAAAATCACATAGCCAATTAATCATTAAGTTGAATGGTTTTCTAGAAGAGTAAGCTACTTGGGAAGGATTTGGAGTCTATCTAAAACCAGTTCCATGATGTACACATTGATTACAAAAGATGGATTTCGTGGGTCAACTTATTCTACTGGCCCTAAGCCTACTAAACCCCGCAACATTCATACTTATAATATAAGAAATATAAATCATCGGGTAAGGCGAATATATTTGGCTGGTGTCCATGTGGCTTCCAAAAAAAGGGACGTGACCTATGGTAAAGGAGTCATATGAACTCACGAAAAATGTACTTAACAATATAGAAAATAAGTTCATACATGATTGCAATAGTATAAATTCACATACATTCTATATACAATTAAAAAAGAATTCACTTATTTTCATTATGCAATATAAAATATTTATATATAAATAAGTGATTAAAGAAATGTGCTTATTTTCTATATTGATTACCTATATGAATCATTAAAAGGAATAGATAAATAATGAATTCAGAATGGAGTGCATATGGAAAAATTAGAAAAATTAGCACATATATGTGATGATAGAGAATAATTAAAAAATTCATTGTGATAGAATATATAGATCAAAAATATTAAAAATTAAAAAAATTTATTCAAAAGAGGTTTATACAACTGAAATAGGATGGCTAGATCAACGCTTGAGTTGAGGGGTTGTCTGTATAACATATTTGAGTGTTGTGTCTATCAAGATGTTTCCCACAACTACAATCCATGAAAAGCACTGCACTAAAATGCTTTAATAACAACACTGACGTGCTGGTGTGGTTTATTTTCTCCTACATCAAAACATAAAAATGGTAGTGCTGCACTAAATATCATCTTACTAATGTATCAATAGGAAAACAGAAGAATCTATAAATCTATTAAAACATATTAAATTAATATAACAAAACAACATAGAAGAGAATAGAAAAAATCATTCATTTAGTATAGAAAGTAAGTTAAAATAGGAAACATAATAAAATAGAAAGTAATCAAAAAGCAGAAGAAAACTGAAACTAATCAGTAGATTAACACATATCGAGTTTTATATTCTAGTTGGAATAAGAATACTAAATCAAAAGATCTCAAGGAGTCCATTAAAAGGATGTCGCCTCCCATAAATCAATTAAAAAATGATCTATACATATTGAGTTTTAGGATAGATTCAAGGGGTTTTCATCTCACCCAGTTTCATTTCAAGGTTAAGTTGACAACCCTTACTATATGTATTTCATTTAGTACTGCATAATTAATTAAAGATAACAAATAGAGTTCATCTAAAGTCATAGAAAAAATACTAGGTAGTAGTGAATAAATCAAATATTAGTTAGTGTAGATCAATGAAGGTCCCACCTTATGTGGGTTGACTTATTAACTCATAAAATTAACATCCATGTGATACTGAAGTACATTTGAAAAAAATCACTAATATAGAAAAAAAAAATCATAGTGAAATTAAACGAATTTATAGAATTCATGCCCACTATATAGAAACTATTGGAGCCAAACAGTTGGATAATAATATGTAAATATGAAATTATTTATTTGTATAAAGTTTGAATGTCAAATTGGAAAATGAGGACCCTGCTGAGTCTTCTAGAAGCACTAAAATTAATCACTATTGTAGATGGAGTGATAGAACATGTCAGATGATTTTGTGATGGATTTAAAGTAACTACAGCATATCCACAACATTGCAAAGAGGCCTCACATTGTTTCCCTCCTATCATCTCCAAATCAAGACTTCGAGAATCGCTAGAGGGTGTGACATATGTACATGGGATCATTATATATTACTATAGATGTGCATAGGTCTATATAATTTAAATCAATGTATGCATAAAGTAAGCATAAAAGTGTATGTGATTTACAAGAAGTTCCAATAAATTCATCAAGATTTACTTCATTCAAAAGAAATCTAAAAATAATTAGGTTAGATAATGATTTTTTTGATTGAAATCTCTGATAAAAACGCATGTATAGATAAAGATTTTAACCTGTTTCATTTACACATGGGTAAACGAATGGTATGTATCAATTTCAACACCTAATTAACCCAAAATAATAGAAACCGAATGAAATAATCACAAATCAAAACCTAAAAAGAAACATACCCTAGGCGTAATGAATGGATATTTATTAAAAGGTAGTTGAGACAGAGTAGACTGATGACTACTTCATTGGTCTAACTCTATTTTTGAAGTCATTCCCAGTCATACTCTTCTTCTTCAGTACTCTACCATGTTATCATGGTTAGCCAATTTAGAGCCTATACTATTTGCATCCGAAGAATCTACAGTAATTGACTTCTTTCCAATGTCATTTCCATATGCATATATCAAAGCTTGTGGTCTTTCTAAATCACATCGATTGTTATAGTTATACAAAGGAACATAAATTCTATGCCCTTTTTCATCTACCCAATGTCTTCTCTACAACGCATTGGACTCATCATCTATAAATGTCACTTTGATAAATCCAAAATTAGATACAAAATGAGATATGAATGATGCCCTGTAACACCCCAAAATGATAAATGGTTAAATGACTAAATGATATGACTCATGTCAACAAGGTGTACCTTTATTTTTGAGAGTCTACCGAATTAGAACTCCACAGTTAAGTGTGCTTGGGCGAGAGTAGTGATCAGGATGAGTGACCTTCTGGGAAGTTTCTCAGGTTTTGTGTGAGTGTGAACAAAGCACACTGTAAAGGATATGTGTTGTCCTATAGAGATATTCATTAGTCAGGGGACCCTTGTGGGCACGTGGGTGGGCTCAAGGATGGGGACCACGTGTGTGCGGGGAAACTGGTGGTACCTGGGGGGGGGGGGGCAGGACCCGATGACCATGTTAAGGTGGGGTTTTTGTGCTGTCCCCAGGGCTCAGTTGTTACATTTGGTATCAGAGGTTGTACCCAGCCTTAAGTGCAGCACACTACCTTGGTTGAGATGTAGGGCCCACAATGAGGACGTTGCACTCTAAAGAGGGGTGACTGTAACACCCCAAAATGATAAAGGGTTAAATGGCTAAATGACATGACTCATGTCAACAGGGCGCACCTTCCATTTCGAGAGCCTACATGATTAGAACTCCACAGTTAAGTGTGCTTGAGCTGGAGTAGTGATCAAGATGGGTGACCTTCTGGGAAGTTTCTCAAGTTGTGTGTGAGTGAGGACAAATCACACTAGAAAGGATATGTGTTGGCCTGTAGAGATAGTCATTAGTCAGATGACCCGTGTGCCCACGTGGGTGGGCCCGAGGATGGGGACTACGTGTCTGCGGGGCAACTGGTGGTACCTGGGGGGGGGGGGGGCAGGACCCGACGACTATGTTAAGGCGGGGTGTATGTGCTGTCACCAGGGCCCAGTTATTACATTTGGTATTAGAGGTTGTACCGAGCTTTAAGTGCAGCGCATTGCCTGGGTTGAGATATATGGCCCACAACGAGGACGTTGTGCTCTAAAGGGAGGTGATTGTAACACCCCAAAATGATAAAGGGTTAAATGACTAAATGACATGACTCATGCCAACAAGGTTCACCTTTCTTTTCAGGAGCCTACTAAATGACATGACTCATGCCAACAAGGCGCATCTTCCTTTTCAGGAGCCTACCTGATTAGAACTCCATAGTTAAGTATGCTTGGGCTGGAGTAGTGATCAGGATGAGTGACCTTCTGGGAAGTTTTTCAGGTTGTGTGTGAGTGAGGACAAGGCACACTGGAAAGAATATGTGTTGGCCTATAGATATATTCCTTAGTCAGATGACCCGTGTGGGCACATGGGTGGGCCCGAGGATGGGGACCACATGTCTGCGGGGCAACTGGTGGTACCTGGGGGGGTAGGACCCGACGGTCATGTTAAGGCGGGGTGTTTGTGCTATCACCAGGTCCCAGTTGTTACATGCCCCATCAAGAACCTTTCTGGGAGTTGATAAATCATTAAGCAGTGGTGATAAATACATAGGAATAAAATCTCTTGGAGGATAGGAGGGCCATGAAAATTTGACATTTAGAGGAAATGGAATATCAGCGGCAGAAGCAATATATGTATGTCTAATACCCCCACATGAGTTCATTTATTGTGAAACAACACTTGAGGAAACCTCAGAATGATCATTTTTTTATTTTCCATATCCATTAGGAGTTTTAGTGCATACATCCTTAAATTTAGAGAAGGCTATCTAGAATCCTGAATGTTCCATGACCATGTCCAATCAGTTGTATTAACACATGCTTCATAACAGTTGTTTTAAAAATTCAAAATTAATCCAAGAAAAAACTAAGCGGAAATTGAAGGATTTTATCAAAGCTAAAATATTGATTTTGAAACAATAGAAAAGAATATAAAGGTATTAAAACTAAAAAAAATATAAAATAGGTGTGCAGAAAAAAGATCATTACACATGCTTAGAGATAGATTTTTTTGAAATTCATGCTTGGAAAACTATTCCTGTTTTATTCCTTATTAAAGAAGGTAATTTTTAGACTGCTATACCTGCTAAACGTACATACAGATACAAGTGAAACCCTTCATACCAGTCATGCCAATTTCTAAAATCCATAAAAAAAATAAAAATATATGAAATATAAAAGTAAAATAGAATTCACTGATGAAAGGTCCTAGTTGATCAAATCAACCCACCCAAACCAAACAATGATTGTCACAAGAAAAATAATAAAAGGGATTTAAAGAGTCAAATAAATGATAACTAAAATTAAGAGGAAATGAGTAAATATTCAATCTACATTCAATAAAATGGATTTACATAGAACATCATATACTAAATTAATACTTTTTAAATTAAATGTACAATGAATTGAGGTGGGTCAACATAATATCATACACTATAAAATAATATTTCAATATAAAATGAAATATAATGAAATATAAACTATAGTTTTAGATAATGATAATGCAGATGATTTTGTGTTGGATTTATAGTTGAAAATATAATAGAAAACCGGTTCAAACATTTATTAATAGAAGAGGGATTATTGGAAGAAGAACATACCATAAAAAATTTATGAAATTTATCAACTAATTTTAGGGTTGAACAGAAATTGATGGGATAACGTAATAGAAATGGATCTGTATAAAAGCAAGCTATAATCGAAGCCTTAGTCAGAGATCCGGGAGACGCTACGCATTCAAGGAGAGCAATATTGAAGTGTTGTAAATCTAATAGCCGAAAACCCTAAAAACCTTCTGAAAATAGCATTAGAGGGTCCACGTATTCAGGAGGTGTGGGGGACGAGATATGAGGGGGAGACATAGAAAGACACTAGGATGAGAGCCTTAAATGGGGAGCATGGGGAGCAGGGTAGAATGGGACATGGATATTGAGATGGAGACAAGGGAGTGAGGGGAGTAGAAGGATCCTAATAGAGAGGGTCGTGAGAATGGGGAGTTGGGGAGTGGGGTAGATAGGTATGTGGTAGATGGAGTTGGAGAGGGATACATAGAGGTAATGGAGACTGATAGAGAGAGAGGATTAGCGGGGGAGGGAAAATAATGGAGAGAGAGATGGGATGTGAGGAGATGACACATGGAATAGAACCAACAAGGATTAGTATATATAAAAGAATTTCCTTCTTTGAATTTGGGATCAAGATTTTGAAATCTAATTCACCATATAGATTTAAAAATATATTTTGGATAAGAAAATGATATATGTTATTTTTTGTTTTTTTATAGTGAAGACTACTATATTTTTTTCAGAATTAAAGACTACTATTTTTTTCATAATACAATAGATTAGAGGTAGTTTTTTGTATTTAAAGAAAAGAGAGACAACAGAAGGCAAGGGCAGTGTAGAAGGATATTGAATGGATATTTTTCAGAATATGAGAAGGAAAAAGTGGTGAAGTGACGTAGATGAAAACAAAATGGGATGTTTGTTTTTTGTTTGTTTTTGGAATAGAGAGATGGCTGTGGAAGAAAAGTTAAAATTATTATACTTTATTTCAAAACGGGATAGGTATGGAACCTTACAAAAGGAGGAGAAAATTAAAAATAATAAAAAAGAGGCATGGGAGGCAAAGAAATGATAAATAGAATGAAAAAAATAATCTTTATAGGATTATTTTTTTGTTGACAAATGAAGAATACCTAACACAATACTGGGATAAAATAATAAATTACGAAAATATACTATTATTCTTCAAAATTCTTAACTAATGAAAATGATGGGAATAAAATCCCATGGAACTTTTGTGAAAGTTGAGGAAACAACTTTAAACCCTCTAATACCACCAAAGGTGGATTTTTCAAAAGTAAACGTGGACACAGATCCCTGTAGGTAATTATAAGAAAAAAAATTGCACTAGAAACCAGATTTTATTTCTTTAAATTTGAATGAATTACAACACACACAAAAAAAACTATTTATATGGATGAAACTACACATAAAAAATAATTAAAACCAAATAGAAATAAAAGTACACAAATTTGGTGGAGTAGGTGCCTCCCAAGCCACCAATGCTAAAAATGTTAAGCACTCATCTTTGAAGTTTTCCAGCCTCCATCGCAATAGTGAAGGTTGCTGTCATTCAAGGGAAAACAAGTTTATTTTGAAACACAATATTCCCTTCAAGTCATGTACACCTCACCACCCACTCAAATGAAGTGTAAGCCCATGACACACGTAGTACGTATATCCCCTCATATCTATTAATTTTTTTTTATCTATTCTATTTTTATCTCTATATCAAGATCTGAACCCCTCATTGTCATGAATCAACTCCCATGATCCTGCCTCATTCTTATCACATCTCCCATGACATTGATAACTTACATAGAACAATGAAAATTTATCATGTTTCTCCAACTCATAAAAAATATTGATCCTTATAGTGTGAAATTAACTACCATGGTATAAACCATTTTAAATGATTTTTAAAATGAATTTACCCTTTTAAACTTTATTCAACCATTTTAATTTCCAATTTTATCTTTATAGGCTTCTTCTTTACCCTTCCAAACTAATATTTAAGTGTGAAAAATTTCATCATGATGATTTCTATATTTATGATTAGAGTTATTTATCCTTCTAGGATCCTGGATTTTGTGTGAATAATTTTACCATGAAAAGTTATTCATCATCACTTAAGAATTTTCTTCTAATATAGAGGATTGAAACTAAATATTTTATTAATATATGCAATTGTATCCCACTCTTAGTACCATGTAGTTTATTTTGATCATAATAGAGGCAATTTAAAGATACCATGGTTATCTCATAATCTTTAGTGTCTTCAAAAAGGCACTCCACTTCTATCTCTAGTTGAAGTTTATGGCATGAAGGTGGTTGACATGATAAGCCACTAAAACCCTAGAACCAGATGGAGATTAACAGGAGGGAAGATATCATATCAAATGATGTATTTCTTATTTTATTTAAGTGCAGAGTAACCTAATTTCTCTAGAATCACACATCATATTTTCAATATGGAGGGAGATTGTTTAAATACTTCAACACGACAAGGACTAGGTAAATGAGGGATACTGTTTCCTTTCAATACCAGTATCCCTATCCAGAACGGCCTAATGACGAGGGATCCTTACAACATTATTTTTAAAAGTATGGATCACACTATTCATCTTGATAATTTGACTAACCTAGTACCTCCCCACACTCAGCACACCAGGTCCCATGATGTCTTCCTTTTGATAAGTGAAAAGGTCCCTTTATTCACACTTATTTTTCCTTCGAAATATTTTTGTTCAAACTTTAATAATTATTTCCTTTCTAATATTTTCTTCCCAAAATCTAATCTAAATGTTCCCTACCCATAAAAAACATAAAATTAGGGTAAATTAGGGGGAAAATAATTATTAACAAATAAAATTAAAGAATCTAATTATAAATTATTTTGATGATATTTGTGATACTATACATGTATATAGAGTCATGGGACATAATACCAGTTACTGATTATACTAAAATATGGTATCACTAGTTTTTATAGATGTGATTTGAGATGTATGTTTAGTATTTAAATGATATGATACCCTAGAGACCTCCAGTTTGGTTCCTGGATATCAGTGTCATAAATGCCACACTAGTAGTAAAGCTAAAGACATGCTACCCCCATGCCTCCTATTCATCATTAGCTCTGATATAGTTATATTTAGTTTATGTATTCCATGGGCTCTTAGTATCTAGAAGTGGATACTTCTATGTGATATTTGACATGGGAGTATTAACCACTCTTTAAATATGGGAGTGGTCTACAAGTCACCATGTTTTGTATGGATCCCTTTCAAAAAAAATTAAATTAGGACACCCCCTAAAAGGATAGTGAAGCTTTCTGGGTATATTCTATGATGAACTAAAAAGAATTGAAAATATTTTTTAGTATAGGAAATAAAATATGAGGGCTTGATCAAGAAGGATATTTAGGTTAACATTTGATAATTTCTTTATAGCCACATTGAGTGCCAATAGGGATAGAGATTTGATGCAACTTGATCAGGGGAATAATCTTGTGATAGATTTTTCTAAATAATTCAAAAACTTTCTTCGTTTTTCACCCATGTTTATATGTGATGATGTACCCATGGTTTTCTATTTTAAGGATGGTTTGAGTCCTCCAATACAAGTCTAGTTAAATTTTTTCCCCAATTTCATTCACTAAGGTTGTGAAACATGCTATAATTTTTTTATAGGAACCTAGTAAGGAGTGTCTTACTTGGGTTTTCCAGTTTTTATATTAGACCTAGGAGTACTTAATTAGGTTGAACAAAGTTGTGATTTGTAAATTCTTACTAGGGTGGTGATAGAATGGTCAACTAGTGTCATGAATTATCTATTTCATTAGAAGGTAGTACTCCTCTAATCTGTTAATAGTGTGATATATTGGGAAATATATAATCATATTGCCACCAATCATAGTCGTAGTGCTATTCATAAAAAAATATAGGGAATCTTTAGTCCTTTTCAACTTTCCTCTCTGTCAAGTAGTGTACATGGAGATAGACTGCTTTAGGGATCTAGATTTAGGTATGCAACCTTTCCACATAGTTGTTATGGGAATATTCAAGATAATTGTGGGAATGGATGAATATTTGGTTCTCAATAATAGAGGAAGAATTTTAGTTCCCTTTAGGGTTGTTAATTAACAGGGGAGAGGATCAGGGTTTATGCTCAAAATAGGTATATGATATTTAGAAGACTATTACTGATCATTGAAAGGGTTTATCAAATATTTGAGGAATTATTTTGGTTATGTATGACCTAATATGTTTTTATTTGATATAGGTTTATTTCATATATTCATATCTTTTTGGTTAATGATCTAGGTTCATACATGAAGTATTTATTGGGGATGATGACTATTAATACACCCTTTGGAATAAAATATGAGGGTATTAAAAGGTGTCCAGAGTGTGATATGATGATATATAGTTTTGATTATATCTATTATTTCTTTATATTATGGATTCATAAATATTATATGACCCTTGGTATATATTGTTTGAATCACTATCAAGTATACACCAACTACTATCATCAATGGATATCTTTCACATATGGTGATGGGGATTATTATACCTTAGTTGGAGAGTGAGAATTTTTAGATGTATATTTGGGACATGAGTATCAAAAACTGGGTTATATTATTAAGTAATTGATTAGAATAATTTTAGAAGAAGAGGAGATAGGAAAACTAGATATTCCTCCACTCATCGACTAGTTTAATGACATTTTTTCTATAGACTTCTTAGGGATGAATTATGAGAGAGAGAGAGAGAGAAATTGATTTTATAACTAGTATGATAATATGTATGAATCCTATATAAATTCCCTTATATAGGATAGTTTTAATAAAGTTATGATAGTTGATGTTCATAATAGAGGAATTGGATGCAGAAAGATTCAAATGCTTGATCACTTTTTATATTACTAATTATCTCTATATAAAAATATCTCAATGTTCCATTTTAGGATCATGGAGGTAAGATTCATAGGGATCATGATATCAATGTCTATAATATAGGTGGATCCTAATAAGGTAAAAGATATATTTAATTACAAGATGTCCAAGAACTTTTTTGATATTTATAGCTTCTTGTGTTTTGTAGCCTTGACCAACAATTGGGTGGAGTTTGAGTGGTTTGATCCTAGTGATAGATCCTTTTAGAAACTAAAAGATAGGTAGAATAAAAAACTAATCCCGACCTTACCAGATCCAGGTAAGGAGTATATGTTGTATTACAATGCATCATATTTTCTGTTAAGGGAAATTTTAATGCATGTTTTCAAAGTAGTCACTTATGGCTCCTGGAAACCAGGGCCACATGAGTTGAATTTTTTAACACATGATTTAGACATGGGGATAGAGGTACACATGATGAGAGGATGGTTTCATTAATTTTTCGGTAAAAAGTTTGTGGTCTATACTATGAAAGATATCATGAAGTATATATTCTCACAATATAATATCAACCTTTGGTACCACTTGTAGTATTTTTATATTGAGATGACTTAAATTCCATAGAAGAGAAATGATGTTGATAATATATTTATTCATAATAATCAAGCTTAGGCCGTTTGATAGGATAATAGACAATAGAAGCTAATGTGCCTCTTTATCAATATATATATCAATATTCAGGAGTATCAGAATAGTATTACCATTATAAACTCAAGAATTACCTCCTCAATCATAGATATAGTGATATAGAGTTAGATTTTAAACATTGATTACTAGGTTTGGAGGGAAACATATTTAATGGGGAGGCCATACTAGATTAGACCTAGGATAGTGATGGGATCCTATTATTATAAATTCATGTGATGGTTCCTATGATCATATACAGGGAGAAGATATGGGATTCATATTCCATAAGATATAATATTCACTAAAGGCCAACCAAGATATATCATGATATTAGTAATTAGTATTGGTGGCCCATGAGGAAGAAATAATTATGGGGATCATTTCATAACGATTGACTTGTTATAAAGTGAAGTGAGATCACAAAAAACTCATAGGTATTCTTTACTCACCATTCATTTATGAAAATGAGATGATGTGATGATGTATTTTCTGATGAGGCTTCCATGGTCACCCCTAGACAGTGATATAATATGTGTTTTTATTTATTCATTGACTAAAGTGGCTCATTTTATACCAACAAGGGAGAACCAGTAGATAGAGAATATTGGTAATATATATATATATATTAGATCTATTTTGGTTTCATGGTTTTCTAAGGGGTATCATATTAGATTTTGATTCCAAATTTAAATCTTTATACTAGAAGGTATCAAAAAATGCCTTAGATAGTCAAGTGTATTTGAGAAAAACATAACACCCACAAACTAGTGAGCATATTGAGTGTGCTATTTAGTTTATGGAGGATGTGATTTTAGTATGTTTCCAATAATTTAGCAGTTCTTAGGTGATTAATCCCAACTCAACAGAGTTCACCTAGAATAATAGTTATTATGTGTCTACTCAGATGAAACCTTTTGAGGCCTTGTATGGAAGACTATTCACTAGTAGAAAAAAAGCCTTAAGAAACTGCAAAATTGTGTTGCTAAAGGACCATTGAGACTACCCATCGACCACCAAATGGAAGATTATTTTGGCTCATCATTGTTTCTTATAGATTTTTCCAATTGGTGACCTCTATAGACCAGGTCGGGGTCACTTTTAGCAATCACCATTTGGTGGTCTCTATGACACCTATAGCGATCACCTAATGGAGACCCGTATAGAATATCCTAGATATTCTTATAGTGGAATCCATATGGAGGCCTCTATATGGTTTCTTTGACTAGCCCATAGAGTCCTCCATATGGTGGATGCTATTTTTTTTATATTACTAAAAAACTCACAGCAGAATTACAAACAACCAATAAATATGGGCTTTTGTAACTGCCCAAATTAGTCACTAAATTCCATTAGTGACTACCTAGTGCCTACCATTTGGTGAACACTTTCGGTCTATTTCTAAATCCTTTAGCAAAAATCTTTTTCTGAGGAATAAAATTATATCCCTAAAACACATAGTTTTGTTCATTGGAAGGGGTCAATGATGTGGGGGGATTGTAGGGGTGATGCAGGGGATGTAAGAATATTCTATCTTCAGCCATGGTGGATGTAAAGTATCCAGAGGGTGGTGGGGTGGGTGATTTATTGTGAGGGGATGTTGAACGAGAGACCATAATTCTACCAAAGGTGTATAAGGGGTTTTTGATGATGATCATGGAATTTTGGGATTCTTTAGGGAAACGAAAGTGGCAGTGATGATGTGTTGCAGATGAGAGTGGAAAGGAAGATGAGAGGAAAGCTGAAAAAATACTCCTAGTTTTTCCCCAGCTTTAGAGGCCATATTTGGTGGTCACTCTTTCAACCATTAGTGAGCACTCGATGGTGGCCGCTAAAGCACATCCTCTCCCAATATCACAATTTAAAAAATATATAATTGTGTTATGTAAAAAATAAAATAAATATTTCCAAAACATGTAAAAACATAGGCACATAAATCTTATTGCATAATCATCTTCCAAGATCGACACCAATCATCAAATAAAACTACATATGAAAAAATAACCAGTGTAGTAAATAATATCACAACAAACTAATAATTTAAATACAATGAAATATTTTTGTTAAAATTTCGTATAACATACCAAAGTTATTTGATTTTGAATATATATTAATAATTTCTAATCATTTTTTACAAATTTAAAACTATTTATTCGACTATTACAAGTATATCAGAAGTCCAATGATGTTTTCTTATTCTTGTAAACTTTATAAATAATAATATAATTGTTTTCCAATGATTTCAACTCATTCTTGGGTCATTTAATATGGATTTAACTATTAAACACACATTTTGGTGTTTCATGAAACTCAAACTGTGTTTTCAGTCCTCTATCGCAAAAACCACCTCTTATTGATGTTTCATCTACTTGACCATTTCAAAATTCACTCTACATTTTTTTCATATGCTTTCATGACTTTTAGAGGTCATTCATTTGGTTTTGACCCCATGATGCACCCCTTTCAAGGGTGTCAAACCATTAAAAACAACATATTTGGTCGTTTTGGGAAGAAAAAATGTCTGATTGATGTGTATTATAGTCATACATGTAAAAAAATAGTAATATAAATTTATTATAATTACAAGTAATTCCTATGTCTTTTTCTATGGATCTGATAATTAGACGTGTGTTTTGGTATTTTATGACAATAAAAGTGTGTTTTTAGTCCTCCTAGAAAAATACCCCCTCGAATTGACGTATCGTCTTCTTAAAAATTTTAAAATTCATTAAATGTTTTTTTCTTATGATTTCATTGCATTTAGAGGTCATTCGGTTGGTTTTGACCCCTGGTAACACCTTTTTAAAGGGCATAAAACCTTTAAAAACCACATATTCAGTCATTTCAAACAAGAAACATGTATGATTGACATGTAGTCTACCTGTACACATAAAAAATAATAATAATACAATTTCCCTATGATTTAAAGTCATTAAAAGGTAATTTTCTATCGATATTATCATTTAATATATGATTTGGTGTTTTCTAACAATAAAAGTGAGATTTCCATCATCATGGGAAACAACACCACTTATTGACATACCTTATACTCAAACATTTTGAAAATTAAATCTATGATTGTTTTCGCCTGATTTAGAATCATTTGGAGGTCATTCAGTTGGTTTTGACACTTAGAAACACTATTTTAAAGGGCGTTGAACCTTTAAAAACCACATATTCGATCGGTCTGGGAAGAAAAGATATCTGCTTGACATTATTTCAACCAATACATGTAAAAAATAATATTAATATGGTTTTAATATGATTTCAAGTCATTATGAGATAGTTTTTCGTAGTTCAAAATGTTAAATACACATTTTGTTGATTTATGACACTAAATGTTCATTTTTGGTTCTCCTAGGAAAAATCCACTTCAGATTGATGTACTATCTACACATCCATTTAAAAATTCACTCTAAGGATATTATTATCTTATTTAATGACATTTGGAGGTCATTAAATTGGGTTTGAACCCTAAATTCACCTTTATAAAGGGTATTGAACCTTAAAAAACCACACATTCAGTCATTCTTGGTAGGCCACATGTCTGATTGATGTGTAGTCCATTCACACAAATAAATAATAATAATTATATGGTTTTATTTTTATTTCAAGTCATTTTTAGGTTTTTTTTCTATCAATCTGATAGTTAAATTCCTGTTTTGGTATTTTTTGAAAATAAAAGTGTATTTTCCTTCATTCCAATAAAATGACACATCTGATTAAAGTATAATCTACTAAACCACATTAAAATTAACTATAAAGTTGTTTTTGTCTAATTTAATGTCATTTAGAGTCCATTTGTTTTTGTTTTGACCCCCATTAAAACATTTTTAAAGGGCATCAAATCTTTAAAACCCATATATTCAGTTGTTTTCGGAAGACCACACATTCAATTTATATGTATTTATACATACTTGTCAAAAATGGTAATAAAAATTTTTTCTTATGATTTAAAGTCATTTAGAGGTTGTTTTTATAGATCTAACCATTAAAATTCACATTTTGGTGTTTTATGACACTAAAAGTGCATTTTCTTCCAACCTTGAAAAATGACACCTTAAATTGATGTTTTTTTAGTCAACCATTTCAAAATTCACTATATAGTTGTTTCCATCTGATTTAATGGCATTTATAGGTTCTTCAGTTGGTTTTTACTCCCAGACACACCTTTTTAAAAGGGCATCAAACCATTAAAAACCACATATTCAGCCATTACAGGAAGACTACTTGTTTGATTGATGTTTTTTCTACTAGAACACATCAAAAATAATAATAAAATTTTCTTCCTATGATTTCAAGTCATTATAAGGATGTTTTCTATCGACCTGGACATTAAATTCAAATTTTAATGTTTTATGATAGTAGAAGTGTGTTTTCCATCATCTCAGGAAAATTGAACTTTTTATTGATGTAACTTCTAGCCAACCCTTTTAAAATTCCCACTATGGTAGTTTTTTTCTTATTTAACAACATTCAGAAGCCATTCTTTAGGTTTTGACCCCCTAACACACTTTTTTAAAGGGCATCAAACCTTTAAAGGCCGCATATTCAGTCATTCCAGGAAGACCTCATATCCGATTGATGTATTGTACACTCATACATTAATATACATAATAAATAATAATATTATGGTTCCCTATTATTTCAAGTCATTCATAGTTTGTATTCTATAGATCTGACTCTTAAACGAACATTTTGGTGTTTTATGACACTAAAAGATCTTTTTCGATCCTTATGGGAAAAATCCTCCTTGTATTTTTGTGACATCTATTAATTTTTTTTAAATTCTCCCAATGGTTTTATTTTTTGATTTATTGGAATTTCGAGGTCATTTGGTTGGTTTTGAACCCCGAACACACCATTTTGATGGGAATCTAACCATTCAAAATCCCACATTTCATCGTTACGGGAAGAACACACATCAAATTGATGTTTCATCTCCTTATATGCATAAAAAAGAATAAAAATACATTATTAATATCATTTAATGTCATTATGAGGATGTTTTCTATTGATCTAACCGTTAAATGCATGTTTTGGTGTTTTATGATACTAAAAATGTGTTTTCCTTCATCATGGCAAAACAACACCTCCCATTGAAATACCAATTTCTAAAAAAATTCAAAATTCACTATATGTCCATTTTAATATGATTTAATGAAATTCATAAGCCATTTGATTGGTTTTTACCCATGGATGCACCTTTTTAAAGGGATTCAAACCTTTAAAACCCATATATATTCATTCGTTTTAGGCAGACCACACACCCGATTGACGTGTCGTCTACTTGTACATGTCATAAATAATAATAGTATAATTTTCCTATGATTTAATGTCATTATGAAGGCATTATAAATAGATATGACTATTAAACACATGTTTTGGTGATTTGTGACAATAAAATTGTTTTTTCTATTATCTCAAGAAACAAACCTCAAATTCATGTTCAATCTACTTGAAAATTTCATAATTTACTATATAGTTGTTGTGTTCTGATTTCATGGCACTCAAATGTTGTCCAGTTGGTTTTGGTCCCCATACACACCATTTTAAAGTGTATCAGGAATTTAATAAATTTAGATTTGATCATTCTGGTTAGACCACATTTTTGATTGACATGATGTCTGATCTCACACAAAAAATAAAAATAACATAGGTTTATATGATTTCAAGTCATTATGAGGTAGTTTTATATATATATGATCTTCAAACACATGTTTTGGTGTTTCGTAACACTAAAAGTGAATTTTACATCATCCTAGGAAGATATCACCTCTGATTGACATACAGTATGCTCAAACACTTCAAAATTCACTATATGTATGTTGTAATCTGATTTCACTATATTCAGAGGTCGTTTGGTTGGTTTTGATATCTAGAAACACCTTTTTAAAGGGCACCAAACCTTTTAAAACCACATATTTCGTCGTTCTGGGAATACCGCACATCCGATTGACATTCAGCCTCCCAATACATGTCAAAAATAATAATAATATGGTTTTATTATAATTTTAATTCATTATTATGTTGCTTTCTATCGATGTGATAGTTAAATGTGCATTTTGGTGTTTTGTGACACTAAATGTGTGTATTTCATCATCTCAAGAAAATGAAACCTCCAATTAATGTACTATATAATCGACCATTTAAAAATTTATTGTACAATTGTTTTAATCATATTTCAGGGAATTCAGAGTTTGGTTGGTTTTGACACCCAGACACACCTTATTAAAGGGTGTCCAAGCATTTAAAAACTGTATATTCAGTTGTCTCGGGTAGTCTACAAGTATTATTGATGGTTTGTCTTCTCGTACACATCAATAGTAATAATAATATTGTTTACATTAATTTCAATTCATTCAAAGGTTTTTTTATATCGATCTAATAATTAAACATGAATTTTGGTATTTTATGACAATAAAAGTGTGTTTTTCGTCATCCCTGAAAAAAGGAACCACTGAATAATGTAAATTATACTCAAGAATTTCACAATTCACTCTATGGTTTTTGTCTAGCTTCATGGAATTCCAAGTTTTTTCAGTTGGTTTTGTCCCCCAGACACCTTTTTAAAGGGTGTCAAACCATTAAAAACTTTTTATCTAGTTGTTTTGGGCATAATTCATGTTCGATTAACATGATGTATTCTCATAGATGTAAAAAATAACAATTTTATTGTTTTATTAGGATTTCAAGTAATTTATAGGTTTTATATATTGATCTATCCATTAAACAAACATTTTGATGTCTAGTGATACTAAAAGTGTGGTTTTCCATCATCATGGGAAAAAAAATCCTCTGATTGATGTATTTTCAACTCTACGATTTCAAAATTTACCCAACAGTTGTCATTGTATGATTTAATGGAATTCGGAGTTTGTTTGGTTCATTTTGACTCATGTACACACTTTTTAAAGGGTGTTAAATTTTTAAAAATTGCATATTCAGCCATTCTGGTAAGACCATATGTTAGATTCTTGTGTCATATTCTCATAAATGTAAAAAATAAAAATAATATAATTTTTATATGAATTCAAGCTGTTCTAGAGTCTTTTTATTTTGATCTAACTATTAAATGTTCGTTTTGGTGTTTTATAACACTAAATGAGTGTTTTCCATCATCCAGGGGAAAAAATACCCATTGATGTATTATCGGATCGACCATGTCAAAATTCACTCTATGGTTATTTTCATCTGATTTCATGGTATTTGAAGTCAGTTAAGTTGGCTTTGATCCCCCGAACACACCTTTTTAAAGGGATTCAAACATTTAAAAACTACATATTCGACCGTTTTCGATAGAACAAACATATGATTGATGTTACTTCTACTCATACACATAAAAAATAACAATAAGAAAGATTTACTATGATTTTAAGTCATTATGAGGATGTTTGATATCGATATGATAGTTAAACACACGTTTTGGTGTTTTATGATAGTAAAAGTTTGTTTTTGTCATCTTGGGAAAATGGTACCTTCTATTGAAATAATATTTTCTAGACCATTTCAAAATTATCTATATGGTAGTCATTGACTAGTTTAACAACATTAAAAGGTTGTTTGGTAGGTTTTGACCCCCCAAGTGTCCCCTTTAAAAAGGGTTCCAAACCTTTAAAAACAACATATTCGATTTTTTTGGGTAGACCACATATCTGATTAACATGTATTCTATTCATACACATCAAAAATAATAATAAGTCCGTTTTGGATGATTTTAAGTCATTTCAAGGTCATTTTCTATAGATATGACTGTTAAATTCTCGTTTGGATGTTTTATGTGAATAAATGTGTATTTTTCATCATCTTGGGAAAACACCACATTTGATTGACATACCTTCGACCTGACCCTTTCAAAATTCACTCTACAATAGTTTTCATCAGATTTCACAGCATTTGAAGGTTGTTCGATTGGTTTTCACCCCATACCCTCCCTTTAATGGGAATAAAACTTTTAAAAACCACTTATTCGGTCATTCCAGAAAACCACACATTCGATTGACATGTCTTCTTCTCTTACATGAAAATAATAATAATAAGATTTTTTTCCTATGATTTCAAGTTAATATGAGTTTATTTTTTATAGATCTAATCATTAAACAAATGGTTTGGTGTTTTATAACCCTAAATGTTAGTTTTCTATCATCCTAGGAAAACAACACCTCATATTAATGTAATTTCAACTCAAAAACTTAAAAAATCACTCTATAGTTATTTTCATCTAATTTCACAACATTTACAGGTTGTTCTGTTGATTTTGACCCCCCCAATGCATCTTTTTAATGAGCATCAAACCTTTAAAAACCATATATTTAATCGTTCTGTGCAGAATGCACATCCGATTGACATTATTTCTACTTTTACATGTTAATAATAATAATACTTTTTTAATATGATTTAAAGTCCTTCTAAAGTTTTCTTATATAGATATAACTGTTAGATGTGCATTTTTATGTTTTATGACACTAAAAGTGTGTTTTTAGTCCTCCTAGGAAAATGAAACCTTGAATTGACACACTGCGAGCTTGAATATTTAAGAATTCAATATATGGATGTTTTTATCTAATTCTAGATCATTTTGATCCCATTTGGTTGGTTTTGACCCCAAATTTTACCTTTTTAAAGGGAATCAAACCTTTTAGAACCATATATTTAGTTATTCCAGGAAGAGTGAACATCTGATTGACTTGTCCTCTACTCTTACACATTAATAATAATAATCATATGGATGAAATGTGATTTTATGTTATTTTGAGTTCATTTTTCTATATATATGACCTTCAAACACACATTTTTATGTTTTATGACTCTAAAACTACATTTCCCATCATCCTGGGAAAATGAATCATTTAATTGAATTACTTTATACTCAACTATTTTAATATTAAATATACCATTTTTTCTAATTCACAATATATAGATATCATTCAGTTGGTTTTAACCCCATGACATATATTTTTATAGGGAGTCAAACATTTTAAAACAACATATTCAACCGTTTCACAGAGACCATACATCTGATTTATGTTATATGTAATCTTAAAAATAAAAATAATAATATGGGGTTTTTATGATCTCAATTCATTAATATGATTTTTTTTCTATTAATTTGACCATTAAACACATGTTTTGGTGTTTAATGACTTTAAAAATCCATTTTCCATCATCCAAGGAAAATCGATTCTTTGACTTATATACCTTCTTCTCAACCATTTCAAAATTTACCCTACAGTTGTTTTCGTTAGATTTCACAGCATTCAGAGGCTGTTCAATTGATTTTGACCCTTGGATGCACCTTTTTAAAGGATGTTAAACCTATAAAAACCACATATTTGGTCATTTTGGATAGAACACACGTCTGGTTAGTGTGTTGTCTCCTCTTTGACATAAAAAATAACACTAAGAAATTTTTCTTATGATTTCACCTCATTATGATATTTTTTTTCTATGTCTTTGACCATTACATGTATTTTTTTTAGTTTTTTATGAGAATAAAAGTTTATTTTATGTCAGCTCAAGAAACAATGCCTCCGATTGACATTTCTTCTACTCGAACATTTCAAAAATAATTCTACAGTTGTTTTCGTATTACTTCACAGTAATTTAGGATCATCTATTTAGGTTTGAATGTGGAACTGAGATGAAAGAGACATTTTTTCTTCTTTTTGAAAAAATTTTAGATATATAAAATCCATTTAATGTAATTATCAAAAACTAAAATTTAAATTATAAAATGGTAACTGAAATTACCTTACGCATGATGTGTGTCTTGAAACAGATAACAAATGAACTCATGGTGATGTCCACTGACATTATCTAGAGGCTACAACATATATAAATTGCTTGTATCTTAAATGTATCAATAAAAGTCAATATGTGTACAATTTATTTTTTTTTACCTATGACACCACTTGTTTACCATCAACAAGACATTTCTCTACAACATCATCAAAAACTCCAATTTTCTACATTTAATAATAGTGGTTCAATAAAATAAATCCTATAAAATAGGTTCATGAATAAAATATTTGGGCTTACGGCCATAACACACCTTATTTTTCCCACTACACATAATGTGATTGAAGTCCATATGCACCAAAATGTCATATTTTATAGGATCCCAACTAAACCATAATGAATTTAAGATTTTCATATCAATTATAAATTATATATTACAACAAACCTACAAATACATCAATTACTAGTACCAGTAGTAGAGAGTGTGTTGGCCAAGGTGGGACATTGGACACTTAGTAGCCTTTGGACTGACCCCCGATGGGGTATCAGAATCTGGGTGATAGGGGCATGGTTACCTAGTGGCACCCTATATAGATTTTTTTAAATTTTATTATAATATATAAATTTTATAATTTTTTTTTAAAAACATGAATCCTCCTCTATCATCCCAAATTCATGTGGTGACCGACCTTCATCACAATTATTATATCTACCAATTATTGTAACTCTTTTATTTTCACTTTGATCAATGTTTCATTCATTCCATTGGATAGTGGGAGGTGAGTCTAGGACTCCCCACCCTAATTATATTATATTATACTATGTCACTTCTCTCTAATAGAAAATCCTATTTTAGGAGATTATGTCAAGTTTGTTTATTTCTTAAAAATGGTTTACATTTAACCATAGATAATTAATGTGTATGGATCTATAAATACGAGGTAAAATGTCCATATAATTTATATCAGTTTATATGAATTTCATGTGATGTGGGGTATATTAGTAACTGAAGATTAATTTTCAATATCTAAAATGGACCCAAATTACATTTATTATCTATTTGAAAGTGTAGTAAGGGTGATTAGGGATTTTAGTGGTCCTTTGTGTTTGGTACTGTGACTCTATGGTCACTAATGTCCATGAGCATAATGGATTGTGCTAAGAACATTTTTATTGGAATCTAATATGCCATTAAAATAACACACCAAACCCACACTCCAAGTTATGTTGCTAAAAACATATTCTTTATATACTAAATTTTATACTTACTAACTTGACCCAAATTAAACCATCTACAATTACAATATCAATAAAAAATATTGATTCACTCACAAACCCAATACCTTTTAGAGAATTTAGAAAAAACTATTCACATAAAAAAACCTATTTATTCTCATAAAATGAGAATTTTACCATTATATCAAGGGTTTGTTATTTAAGAGTACATATTCGATAAACCCAATTAATTTTTCACACATGATACAATTCTATACATACTATTCATTACAATTTTCTTCATAACATAGGGAAATGGAAACATAACAATGGTGAGCTCAACTGCTCAGTAAGAGAATATATAAGGGATATTAATCATAGATAATAAGAAACCATAAATTGTGAATATGTTTATGATTACATAATAAAAGTGAATAAACATATCATAAGGTAATCATAACTAACAATTTATAGATCATAAATCACAAGTTATGACATTAATCATTTACATAATACATGAGTCAGAGGAGTGTGGAAATGTGATCCAACAATCATGATCCATAAAAGAAAAACATTAGAATAAGAATAAGGAATTACAGAGTGAAATACATATAAGAATATAAAATCATTACCTTATTTTAGGATCACTTATAATGCCATTATTGCATTGTGGATAATGTTCCATAATAGATTGGGTTCACCCCATTCCCTTTCAACCTTAGTGAATAGAGTCCATTAGTGGATTAAGTTCAATCTCTATTCCCTTTTAACATCACACCATGAAACATAAATATTTATTAAATTAATTATTGGGATATATAATTATGGGCCTATTCATCAAATAATGATAAACATACATATTTTTCCATAGGTACATGAAAACACTCATTATTTCATCATAGCGTAACCCATGGAAAAAAAAGAGGTATCGAAAATTTTCCCCATTACATGATCATATTCAATAAAAATAAATAATATGGATGGTTTCATTAGATAATATACATAATTTAGGATAAGAAAAATATAAAAAATATTAATATATATGAAAAATACCTTTATAAGAATATTGGAAAATTTCCTTAAAAACAAGAGAAAAATACCATTTTCCTCTGATAAAATTTATTAAAAAAACTCATAAAAATTGGAATATAATTTTCTTAGAAAAACTATGGGAACCTGTAAAGTAATATTTATAAAAAATAATGGTTATATGTTTATGGACAATAATTATCAAGGGGTTAATATTAAATATCATTCTTTTTACACTTTTATAAAGAAAGTAAAAAATAACCCATATGAAAAAAATTGAAAAGATTAATTTTTAATGCATTGTAATGAAAGTAAAACACAGTTGAAACTGGATTTAAATAATAATTTTTATATATAAAAACATTATATACATAATATATAGAACATGGACAAGGATAAAAAATAGTCCTGACCAAAAAGAAAAAATAAGACCGACTATACTTATAAATATCTTCCAAGTTGATTTAAGTACCAAAGAGAGTAACATAAAATGTAAAAATGATAAATATAAAAAATATGAAAAAAATAATATATTATATTTAATAGAGAAATAGAAAAAAATTCATTGAATAGAAATTAAACATAGGCAGTCCCAGTAAAAAGTTTAGTTGTAAAAAAACCCTTAAAACATCAGTAATGCTTGAATCAAAAGAAACTAAAACAAGTAACATGATATGATTATTTAAAACCAATGAATTACATGAAATAATAGTTTTAAATACATTCATTGGTAATTAATTTCACAATATAAAATTATATATGGTGCATAACATGAAACATGCCTCATGGAAATGAAATTGTGACAGAGAAACCCTTAACTGGGACTTCCACATAGTTTGACACACTATAACTTCCCTTTATAATAAATTTATATTCATTATGATTATATATAATAATAATATTTTTATTTTTTTTACTTATACCATTAAATTTTAATTTCTTATTACCCATTTATTAATAATTATTTGTTAAAAATATATTCTTATGTTATGTGATCAATTTTTCAAACACATGTTTCAATTCGGTGGTCTGAATCCTTACACATAGGTCACAATTTTATTTGATATATAATATTAATGATGATGTAATATGTGTTTTACATTGTCTTGGAATCCCATGTATATTTTATGGAATTTATGGAAATTTTTTTCTAAGAAATCATGACAATTTCATTTTTTTTGAAAATTTTGATTTCGTAGAAGGGATTTATTTTATTAAAAAATATACATAAATATATCACTATTAACTAATTTTGAAAATAAATCATAAAAAAACATTATTATCAAATATTAATAGTATATAAAATTACTTATTCATTCATTATATAAACATTATAAAAACATTCATAGATGTGGTAAAACCAACAAAAACAAAACATTTTATAATATTTAAATGTGTAAGAACATATTATTTTCTAATTATAATATAACTTTTATAAAAGATTAATAATATAAAAAAATGTTTTTAAATTCAAAAATAAAATTCTAGAAGAGGTATATGAATAATATAAATTAATGTAGATTCTAAGAAGTTATTACTTATAAATTGTCTCACTATACTCATTTAAGGAGGTTAAATATTAAACTGACCATTAATTTTTAATATTATAAACCTAAAAGAAATATTAGTTTTCTAAAAACTAAATCTTGTTATGAATATATTATTTATACATTAAATCCAATTTTTCAACCATCTATGTAAGGTTGTGTTGGAAAATGAAATACATTATTTATGGAGGTGGTAGTCCATACATAACATGATCATCACTTTCATTTTATAATATAAAAATAGAAGGAAGGTGAATAATAGTTTATCATTCTAGAATCCTAACTATTTCATAAATAAAATATTTATTCATTATATCCTTCTTTATTTCCATTCACATGAAGTGGTGATGAATAATGAAACATTTCATTTATGGAGGGGTAGTCCACATGTAACATCAGAGACATTTTCATTTTTAAAATGGATGGATGGGTGGTAGATATTGGTTGTTCCATAGATATAATAACTTTTGAGTAAAATAATTATACCAATTCAATTATACCAGTGTGGTTATAATATATTTGGAAATGGTGGAAATATAAAAAACTTTCAATAACTCGTTAGAAAAAATCACCTTACCTTTGGATATCCACCTTTAACTATCACTAGTAGAAAAAAGGTCTTTAACATTGTTTTTTTTATTTTTTACGTCAGTTTTTAACCGACGTTGAAGTCACTGACGTAAAAATATGACTTTTTACGTCGATTTTTGTAAACCGACGCCAAAAAAAAATTTCATTTGTTTTTTTAGTGTCAGTTTTGTAAAAATATGAGGCCAAATAAACTCAACCGCGTCATTTTTTGCGTCGGTTTCCTTAAAAACTGACGCCAAAAAGTTGAAATAATAGTTCGGCGTTGGTTCATGAAAAAAACCAACGTCATAAATGGAAAAAACTTATTTTTGGAATCAGTTTTTACAAAAACCGACGCCAAAAAGTAATTTTTTAGTCTTTTATGTTTTATAGAATTTCTTAATCTTCGATTTGACTGGTCGTGGAGCTAAAACGGAGTTACGGATCAAAAGTTATGGTCGTCGAAAGTTGAACATGCAAATCTTTCGATTGATAAAACTTGTTTTAAAGAAAACAAGATAAACATGAATTAAAATCACATACACCAAATGATATAAAATATACATAATACTTCAAACACATTTCAATTATTTTTGGATCTTTCATTGAAATGATATGTTTTTTATCATCATATCTCTTATATTTAGTGTAGAACTCATGCGATAATGAAAACGACGATCGATAATTAAACTTACACAAAGCTTGGTAAATCTCATCCGAATGTTTTATATTTTTAACTCGATAATAAAAGTAAATAATCAATATATGAAATCTAATCAAGTTTCTTATAAATGAAGGAAAATAATAATAAAGAAAATAAATGAATAGAATAGGTACCATATTCAAATTAACGATTGACGTCGTGTTGAAAACTTGATTGAATCAAAGAGGATGAAAATGATTAACAAAGGAGAAATAGATTTATATATAGTAAATGAAAATATTTTCGATTGAGTTCAATGAAAATGTAGGCGGTATTTTAAAAAGTTAAATGCGCATTGTGAAAAAATTGAAATTATGATCCCGCATGTTGGTGAATACTATTTGGCATCAGTTTAGTTTGAAACCGACACAAAAGAGGATATATGTTGGTCTTTTGGTGTCGGTTTTTTAAGAAAACCGACGCCAAAAATTCCAATCGATATCATTTCTGGCATCCGTTTTTAAATAAACCTATACTAAAAAGATAAAAAAAATACATTTTGCATCGGTTTTTTTAAAAGCCTACGCGAAAAGTAAAAAGAAAATTGTTTTTGGCGTCAGTTTTTAAAAAAACCGACACGAAAAACAAAAAAAATAGTTTTTGCATCAGTTTTTATGAAAACCGTTGCGAAAAGTAAAAAAATCTTTTTTGGCATCAGTTTTTATGAAAACCGATGCCAAAACATAAAAAAAATTACTAGGTTTTAGAGAATTCCTTAAGCTTCGATTTGACTAGCCGTGGAGCTAAAACAGAGTTACAGATTAAAAGTTATGATCTTTGAAAGTTGGACTTAATTAAGACTTCTTTTAGAGAAGATCAAGTTCCAACATCCATAGCTTTAAATCCGTAACTCCGTTTTTTCTCCATGACCAGTCAAATCAAATCTTAGGGAATTATCTATAGGGGTGTAAATTTTTTTAAAAATTTTGGCGTCAGTTTTTATAAAAACTAACGTCAAAACAATTTTTTTTTATTTTCTCGTGTCGGTGTTTTTCAAAACCGACCCCAAAACTATATTTTTAGTTTTTGGCGTCGGTTTTTAAAAAACTGATGCCAAAAATTCTCATCAAAAATATTTTACGTCGGTTTATAAGAAACCGACGTCTAATTGATGAAGTTAAAAAATATTTTTCTACTAGTGTATAACTTAATTCTTTTTTGATTGGTATTTTAGGGGTAAAAAAATATCTAGGAGATGGGAAGAAGTGTTGGTGAGAGATTTTTATCAGTATTGTTCTTTCTAAACCACCTAAGTGTGTGTTTAAGTGATGATAAGAGTGGTCCCTTTATAAACTAGAGAAGTGGAAAATTTTTAAATACATTTAACTTTAGAATAAAACTAATATTTTTTTAAATTAAATTTGAATCAAATTAACATATTTTAAAATATAGGATTATGTGGGTAAAAATACACTAATCTAATAAAATTAAAGGTGGTATTTTTTTCTTTATCCCTTATTTTTAGCACTTTTAAACTAATTTTACACTTTACAATGGTGATTAAGTATTACCATTGTAGAATATTTTCATGAATAAAAATAAAATTAACTGTATTACCTTATTTAAATATGATTATTCCATATATGAGACAACCCATGACCTGTACTCCTAGACCCAATGCTAAAAACTCATCCTTTACATTTTTAACTTGATACCAAATGATATGTTTAGAGTATTACACATGTACATGTTACACCATCTTCATAATTTTAACATATCATCACTTGATTCACACATTCTTAGAATCCAAAAGGATTAGTGTGTTTGGATACTAGATACATAATAAACTTATTCATGAATTATCTTTAATATCTCCCACAATGTTCTTCTTACTATGTACACTCTTAGATACATCATACATAATACCTTTCATCATAACATGGGAAAATGAAAAAATAAGAAATGGGTGAGATCAGATGCTCATTAATGGAAACATTGGAGATATAAATCAATTATTAGAATTTAGAACAACATTAGTATTATGTTATGATTTAATAATCAACATAAACAATTGTTTAAATCAAAAATAAAACCCTACGAGGCACAGATCATAAACCATGAGTTATGACATAAGGCTTTATCATAATATAAGACATGAATCATAATTTAATTGAAGATCAAGATCCATGAGAACATAATATAGGCATACAAATATTCCATTAGAGTGCAGAATACATATAACATAGAAATCATAAAAATTTTCAAGGATAACCACTAAGAAATTCGTCAAATAATGGACTAGTATAACCACCTACCCAAAATATAGTAGGCCTGAGCTACCCACCCAGGTACCTTTCACGACATGTGACAACTACCCATATACCATAAACTTTATTGGACTGGAAAAAAATACCTACATACTATCTTAACCTCATGAAACATAAAACATTACCAAATTAATTTAAGGGCTGTTATAAACCCACCAATCACATAAACAATTAATATGTGTTCCACAATAACTTTAAAACATTCATCATTTTATCATAACACAAATCATGGAAATGAAATGGGTTCCATAAATATTTCCCCATAAGATAATCATAAGTCATATAAAGAAATAAAATGAATGTTACCATTATATAATATCCCCTTGGAATCATAAATTATAATCACAATGATTAAAATTACCCTTTTATAAGATCATTAAGCCTTTCCTTGAAAACATGAGAAAAAATCTTTTTCTTTCAATACAATTTTTTAATAACGTATTTTTTCCCAGAATAATGGGAAAAATATTTTCTTTATAAAGAAAGACATATAATTATAAATTAAGCTTCCATGTAAAGAATATTTATTGTGGTAAACAATTTTGCTCATAGGGTGAACATTTAAAAAAAGATTCCTTTGAGACATCTGTAAAAAGTTAAATATAACTTGTATGAAAAAAATTAAAAAAATTCCATTTTAAAAATTTTTAAATAAAATTAAATATAGTTAAAAATGCGTTTTTTGGTTCATTTAATTATAAAAAATCATAATATTAAAATATTTTAAAAATAATGAAAGGAATAAAAATATTCTAGACCAATTAGGATAAATAAGGTCGATTTTTCTTAAATATATTTTCTCAGCAGATTCAAATTCTAAAAAGAGTAAAAATGAAATAAAAACATGTAAAACATAGAAATATCAATATTATAATAAAATATATGGGTTTTAAGATATTAATATCATAAATGTTATTCAATTAAAATTTATACATTAATAAGCCTGGTAAAAAGTGAGATTGAAACAAAAAACCATAACTAAGACTTTTGAGTTGCTTCATACGGGGTATTCACCTTCTATATAATAAAGTTAGATCTATTATAATTATATTTCAAAACCATATTCATAATTTTAATACAATACATGATCCTATTATAAATTATTATTACCCATATATTAATAATTCACCATTAAAATAAATACTTTGGCATTAACTGTTATATTTTTTGTGCATGTTTCATTTTTATGGTCCCGATTTTGCTATTGCAAGAATTGTTCCTGCATCACTATAACTTTAGTAATTATTTAATATAAATTTTATTACATAATTTTACTAAAATATAATATTACACATTCATTTATGACATAAAAATTATAACATCATTCATGTAGGTGGTAAAACCGACCTAAACAAGTGCATGTTATAAAAACTCATTGAGTAAGATCATATTGGTATATAATGCCATGAAACGAATCGATCACCACCAAAACCGGCACCAAACCCAGCCCGTGACAAGTCTTAAAGGGCGTTCTCGATCCCCACAGGCTGTCACAAGTGCCCGGGTATCATAAAATGAAAATTGGTAACAATTTACCCGAGTTTATAAACATAAAACAACAAAATAATCTAATGAACCAAATCTGGATTTTTCAAACCAAACAACACTTTAAAAAATTCAGAACTGAATTAAATAGTCTAAAACAACTCACCAGGACTATAACAATGGTACAAAACCAAGAAAATAACATCCCAAGAACCTCAACATTGCAAGAGGCATCGCCCTCAAGACATCTCCACAACAACACATCATGAATGACCGGTGAAAACCCGAACTGTTGGCACAAAATTTGTACCCAAACCTACGACAAAAAAAATAACCAAGTCTACTTACACCCAAGGGTGTAAGTAGGGTGTGAGACAATGACCATTAGGATACCACCACTAAGATATTCCATGTGATAAACATTCAAAGGAGAAAAGCATGCAAGTTTTCAAAAACATGTAATTTCTAGTTACAATTTCTAAAAGATGCAACTTAAAAAAATGATTTTTCAAGTGGGATAATTTAAAGAATCAACACTTTTAATATAAATTCAAAATAAAGTGAATTTTTCTATCCAAATATACTATATTCCGACGGTAAGTATAAAGGATCTAATGAGCACAAGTAATATGAAATAACCCCTAGGCACTTGCTAGTTGTGGGTACTAGGTACCTCGTATCTCGGTGAGAGTAACCACAAAAAATATCCATTATCATGCACAACCCACTAGTAGGGAACATACCCATAACCTAGTGGTCCCCAATCATCATCATCAATGTTTATTTAGAGTTGTAAGCGTAAATCTTGCTAAGTGAAATTGAGGCCAAACCCCACGGATTCACTAGCATACTAGTACACGTCCACCCACCTAGATACCCGGGTTTTCCCTTTGTGCTCAAACAAGTTCAACAAGCCAAGATATATAGTTTTCACATGTAAATATCACTTCCAAATCAAACATTAACCAAAAATCTCCATGTACATCCCACAAGTCACAAATTCTACTTTTCATTCAAATGCATTTTGAAATCAAACTGACACCAAAATAGCCCACAACACTTTTTGCTTAACTTTCACAATTCAACACATCCTTTACCAGTTTTATAAAGTCCCTACAAATATGATAAAAATAACATAACATCCCACTCACATGTTTCATAAAATCCTTTTTATAAACAAAATATCTTTTTAACATCGCACTCACACAAACAGCCCACATCACTTTCACACCTCTTTCACATTTCAATAAATCCATTAAACATTTTTATAAAACATTTCCAAGAGGATACACATCACATGATAGAACTATTAACATTTAAAATGGTCCATTTGAAAGTATAAACAATCCAAAAAAGTTTTCCAATATGGTTTCACCTCTTACATAAATCATTAAACCATTCAAAACTTTCATAAAACAATTCTAAAGAGTGCACCAAAATTTTTCACATAAAACCCATTTTAAAAACGTATTTCAAGGAAAAAATCACACCAATAAAAATTAAAAACAGAATTGGCATCCCCAAAATTATTTATCAAACTACCCCCAAGTGTTATACAAACATCTGAAACAATACCACAAAAGATCAACTTGAAAAGCATGCGTTTTCAAAATCACTTTCAAGAAGTACAATAAGGTTTTACACATTAAACCCATTAAAAAACTCTTTAAAACCTAATGGAACACCAATACCCTAACAAATCATAATTTTCAGCTCAAAAAATATTTATTAAACCAATTTTATATGTTATAAAATACACCCAAACAATACCCAAAGGGTTACACATGAAAACACCCAATTTTAAGCTAAAATGGAACTATAAAAATAAATGCTTAACCAAATCCAACATAAAAAGTTTTATTAGCACACAAATCATATTAGTAACATTCATAATAAGTAATTAAAACAAACTAACTCATCTATAAATGATTACATATGGAATCAACTACCTTTTATGTCAAAACCCTCAAAACATGGTGTGAAACATCAACCGCACCATCGTCGCACCTCAAGGAAGATAAATCCAGACCTAGACCACAATATTTGACCAAAAAGACACCAAATAAAACCATAGGTTCTAACCTCAACTTCTTAACATGAGTAACTTCAAGAAATGGTGAAGGAAACCCTAAGGAAGGGGAAGAAATCAAGGAAAGAAACACTTACTTGAAAAATCTTGAATCAAACGAGCCAAATATACCAATAATTCAATCTCCAAGCAACCAAACCTGATATGGAGTCTCTAATAGGGATGATAAGGTCATGTGGGGACTAAAATGGGGGAAAAAGAGTGAAAATTAAAAGATTTATGAAAGAATCAACTCACCTTCTCAAATCTGGACGATTTGAGGAACCCTAAGAAGTTCGTCCCTAAATCTTAATTCTTAATAGGTGCAAAGAGGGGGGAAAGAGGCTGGGGGCGCGGCTTGGTGTAATGGTCTCATGTGAGACTTAAAATAACTAAAAAATACGTAATATTGAATATGTTATTAAATAAATACAATTAATTTTTAAAACTGGATATGGGCTTCCGGGCAAGCCCAATCCATTAAATAAAAACCACAATAAACATTGGTTATGGATTTATAAAGGCTCTAAATTTTAATTGGGGTGTTAATATATCAAGGGAGGAAATTTAGGAGTTATAATGAGTGAAAAATATTAAAAAATGAAAAAGTTATAAAAGAAACAACTTTTATTTTTAAATCTGGAATTAAGCTCACAATTTGACCCAATTCATGAAAACTCACCTATTCTCCATAAAACCATTGGAAACCCACAAAACAAAGCATTAATGGAAATTAAAATAAAAATACATTTAAAATAAGCTATGTATGTGATATATAATCATAATAAAACTATCAGAGAAAATTATTAATTTAATAATATTAATATATATTCACTATATATAATTTGAGAGACATCTTTGAATAGTGACAATGGAAAATAAAATACATCAATCATGGAGTCTGTAGTCCGCATGAACGCATACGCGATATTTTCATTCTCTTATGATATTTGGGGGCGGGGGTAGAGTTAATAATTTATCATTATAAAATCATAAATATATCTTAAATATAATATTCATTAATTAAAAAAATTATCATAACTATCCATGAGATTTGGTGATGGAAAACAAAATTCACCATATATAGAGGTGGTAGTCCGCACATACACATGATACATTTTCCATTTTTCAACGGATGCGATGGTATATTATCATATCTTTATAATAACATAAAATTTTCATAAATCTCATATGTATCCATTAATTACATATTTATAACCATTCATATAAGAAGTTTATGAAAAATGAAATATATTGCTTCATGCAGGCGATAGTTCGCACGTATGCATGAGTAAGAATTTCATTTACTATATGATTATAAAGAGATAAATAATTGATCTTCCATCAAGATAATAAAATTTTATTATTTTTAATATAATTATTTCATTTTCTTATAATGTATATAATTTATTATATCGAGTAATAAGAAAAAATAACTTTTCAAGGAGTCGGTTAAGATGATTGCCTCTTACTTTGGAATAATCCAATGGATTATAACATAATCCTTTCTAGATTAGTCTTTTAGAAAGAAGGGAATCTCTTTAAATTGGGGAATAAATTTAAAAAGTTCTTTAGGTAGGTATTGGTGTTGATAAATGCATAAATTATTTTGGATATGTGAGGGATGAGGTGGAATTTTATAATTATGGTGAGCAACACACTTGTAAATATTCTAAACTTAAAATTATATTATAAAGTAATATTCAAAGAAAAATGGCTGCAAATATAAAAATTTTCAAGTGTAGGATAAATGAATATTAAAATAAATTTAAAAAATCAAATTTATACAAGATTAGGTTATATTTCAAACCATATCTCTTATTTTAACTCCCTCCTTAACCCTTTTAACCCTTACCGTAGTGCTGAATTTGTTCAACGGTAACAATTCTTTCTGAAAAAAATAAAATTGAAATTATTAACAAATTTGGAAATATTGATTCCAAATAAAGAAATTTTTTTATCAAAAAAAATCCTAAAATTTGTAGATGTTAATTTTAAAATAAGATCATAGAACACAATGAAAATATCTTTATTGAAAAAATAACTTTTAAGAATAAAAATGATTTTGTTCTCATTTCTTACCTAGTAAAAATCATTAGATGAATGATAAAATATTATTATTTAGTATCTCATTACAAAATTTATTTAAAATCATGAATATAGAGTTGTCAACTTAATTTATTAAAATGAAAATATATTACGCACACAAAAATAATTTTCTAAAAAATATTTTATTTTCTATCAAATGATTTTAACTTCATTTATAAATAATAAAAAATAATTATATTAATGATCATTAATTTTTTAATATTTATAAATAATACATTTCAATAAATTTAATACATGAAATAAGATAATTGTTTGTTTTTAAAATAATTTTTTCTAATGTATAACACATTTGTTTGATAATAAATAGCTAAATTAATACCCTTTATAGTTACATAATTTATTCAAGAATATTATTGATTTTTTTGAATGTCTTTACTTGAGTTTTATCAATGTATTGGTTTTTTATAATTTATTAAAATTAGAACATTTAATAAAATGGAACATTATATAACAATAAGATTAATAAAATCATTTATATTTTGAAAGTGAATTAATTTTTTTTTAACAATTTAAATACCTTAAAATGTGATTCATTTAATAATATATAAACATTTTTAACTTATGTTCATTATTGTATATTTCTCAAGCTACCAAACACAATGAAATTAATGTAATATATATATATATATAATTAAATCATAGATTATTACAGTAAATGAAAATAATTTTTGAAGATTCAACTTATAGAGGTGGTAAAAATTAATCTTAATATAAGTTCATAAAATTAAATGAAAACTATTCTATAAAAAATGTAATTTTTAAACACAAGAATTAATTTTGAATAAAATCATGTATAGTATTGATTTTGAGGACTTTAATTTGACTATAATTATTTAAATTATAGTTATGTGACTTTACATCTAAATAAAAACAGAATGAAACCATGTGAATTCTTAATTAAGAGAAAATAACCAACTATTTTTTTATTAGAATAAAAAATTCCTTTGATTCCAAAATGATAAATACAAGTTTATAAATTCAAAATAATTTTAATAAATGCACTATATTACTTCTTAAATACATATTTTTTGATCTAAATGTTTTATAAAATTTTAATTCATCCGTATATTATAGAGCTGTCATAAAAATGATTGTATATGTAAAAAATACATGTTTCACTATTCACCCAAAAATCAAAGTGTTTAGAAAAATCCAAAAGAAACACCCTAAGATAATTTTGACTATAAAAAATGAATTTAATTTTTAACAAATTAAAATTCTAAAATCTATTAATTTCTATTATAAATGAAAAAATAATGATAAACTATTTTTAGGAAAAATAACACTTTTAAAATTTTTGTGTTTCCTTGTAGATGAATTCTCTAAAGTTATACATGTAGAAGTTAATCTTGAATTTTTTCTAGGGAAAACCTTATTAATTCTAAATTATTTACAAGCTTTAAAAGTAAGCCTCATATGGGTGAATTATACTACTAGATTCTATTTCTTCACAATTTTATATAAATTTCATAATGTGGTTACTTATAATTACACACAGTACTTTAAAAACTATGTTATAAAAGTAATATTTGATAAAAATTCATTATTTTTTCATTTTTTGTGGAAAAAATGTTTAATATATTTATTAAAAGGGAAATACACAATAAAATATTTTAGGCATTACATTCTCCCCATGAAATAAATTTCATCCTTGTAATTTTGATGACTATATCTTAACATATTTATAATATTAGACGTGGATTTTATTATGAATTTTAATTCTAGGGTTATATTATAAAACATATCAGTTTTTAAATAATAATTTATTAAACAATCACATACTTGTGAATGAGTTTACAAAGTTATTACTTGATATTTAGGTAATGTTTTCCACATTTTATATTTCTTTTTATTGAGTTTGAGGGATTCTTATACCATTGAAATATGGAATGTATGAAAAATATACTCACGTGATTTTTTCCATACAGTAAGAAAAATTTCATCTTTTGGTTGTGTGCTTCATAATTTTTTTACCTCTAACACATTTCATATTACAACGATGAATGGACAATATGAATTTTTCTTTCCTGAACCATGAAAATAAAATTTTAATATATCATGATATCCACAGAAGGATGTCAAACTATTCCTCATATTTCTATCTGATTACAAAAAACCAAATGGTTAGAATATCTATGAAATAATTGTTATACGAACAAGTAATAATTGAATCTCTAAAATCTCAATATGAACAATAATGCCTGATGTTCAACATAAATCATTTCAGAAGTAACTAAAACTATTAAAAATGAACTAGAATAAATTTAAAACCTACAAATCAGTAAAATTTGAACACATATCCTTCAATAATTAACTTAAATTTTATTAGAAAACAATATTAATAACTCATTCAGTCAAAAACAAGAATAGGTATCTACCTTAATCACATATTCTCTAAGATATACTTTTATGATATAACCTAAATCACCAAGTTATAAAATCACCAAAAAATCATATATGATTCCAAAAATATTAACTCTATAATTATTCCTCAAGTAATATCAACCACTTATACTAAAAAGAACACACTTTAAAAATTGTATATTAATTGAAAAACACTCAACTTAACCAAAAGTATCATAAATAATATTTTTATCAAATCTTTTTTAAACCCCAAGGTTATCAATATTTCACAACTTATATCCCCAACATAAATTAACATATTATCCCAAATATCTATAAATATCTCAAAATCAAATAATTTACCATCCTAAAGGGTTATAAAAATCTCAATCATGTAATCTTCCAAAAAAATAATCAAAATATCATGGATAACCTAAAAAATACAACCATATAATTCCTTAGAAAGGTATATGTTCAATTAAAGTTTCAATAAAAATTAATCATATCAACCCATAATGGTATCTAGTACCATTAAATTATCATAATCTTGAAAAATAATTTACTATAAATTTATCTAAACACTACTCTAATACCAACTATATCACCCCAAACCCACACTCCCAATTATAGTGCTAAAAAATATTCTTTACACATCGGATTAGATTCCAAATAATGAACCCAAAATTAATTTATATATATTTACAATATAAATAGAAAAAATTAAATCACTTACACATAGAAGAACTGTTAGTTTAGAGTTTTATTGAATTAGAGAAACCATTTATGTAACAAAAACACACCTTTCTCATAAAAATGGTAGTTTTCCCATTATTCAAAGGTTTTTTTATTTAAAAATATTCTTTTAACATCTCCCACAATATTATTCACTCATAATACACTTCTAGACATACCATTAATAATTATTTTCATTATAACATCGTGAAATGGATACAAAAAAAGTGTGAGATAAAACACTCAATAAAGGGATATATAAGAGATGTCAATCAAAGATCATAAGTGAGAATAAGATGAGCATATGGGTATGATAAAATAATAAAACTAAATGAAAATATCATAATATAATCATACCCAAAAAATCATATATCATAAATCACAAGTCATGGTATGAGGCCTTTGTATAAGACTAGATACAAATGAGTGTGTAAATATGGGACAATAATCATAAGATATGAGTGTATAATATAGGCATAAGAATAAGTTTATAAGAGTTTGGAATACACATATGAATAGACAATTTTTTCTTTATACAAGTATCACTGAAAATATCATCATTGAATATTGGACAAAGTCCCATAATAAATTGGGATCATTCACCATTCCCTTTTGACCTTAGTGGATAAAGTCCCTTAGTGGATTGGTTTCACTCCCCATTCCCCTTTCATATTATATAATGAGAAATAATTATTTACCCAATGAATCATAAAGATATATAATTATATTCTCACCCATTTAATAATTAATATTATATATATGTGTTCCCCAAGAATATGAAAACATCCATAATTTCATCATAAGATAACCTATGGAAAACAAAAAACTTTATAAATATTTTTTATTTGATGATCACATGACATCCAGATAAATAATATAGATGAAATAATTATATAATATCTCCATTAGATTGTAATAAATAATAAATTATATTTAAATAGATGAAAAACACCATTATAATAACATAATATTTTTAATAATACCCTTTTCTTTTTATAGAATTCATTAAATAAATAAATAATACCAGAGTAATGAGAATATAATTTACATTGAAAAACACAAATACATGGAGTTTAATATTTATAATGAATAATTTTTATAATTTAAGAAAAAATAATCAAGCGTTAAACATTAAATATATCATTTTCACACATTTATAAAGAAATTCAAAATCACATGTAGAGAAAATAATAAAAATATTTATTTTTAATCTTTTTTAAAGAAAATAAAATATAGTTGAAAATTACTTTTAAATAATCATTGAATTATATATTAGAACACTCTAAAATAAATATAAAGAGCATAGACATGGAAGAAAAAGGCTCCTGACAAAAAAAAATAAGGTCGTATTTTCTTATGAAACTTTTCCTTGTTGATTTAAGTAACAAATGGTGGAAGATGAATGAAAAGAAAGAAAACTATAGATTTAAATAGGGTAGAAGAAAATATATTGGGTTTAATATAATAAGGGCATAAAATTATGATAATTTAATTTAAATATAAATAATATCGACAAAAAGTGTTACTGTAAAATAAACCCTTCCAACTTAGGTAATGCTTGCATCAAAATTCATTGAAACAAAGAATGAAATATGCCTCTTTAAAACCCATGAATTTCTTTAAATAATAGTAAAAAAATATTTTCATAGTGTGTAAAATATATAAAAGAAAACATGATTGGAAACATGAATGACGTCTATAAGAATTGAAATTGACACAAAAAATACCCTTACTTTATACATATACTTAGCTAGAAACACTCTAAATTCCCTATATAATAAATTTATATTTTTTATACATATATATGAAAATAATATTTATTTCTTTGTTACATGATACCATTAATTGTTTCACCCATTTATTAATAATTCTTTTTCAAAATCAATATCCATGTGTTACTTGGTCAAATTTCCATACATGTTTTGATTCGGCAGTCACTACCTAGGTCATGGATTTATAACCTACAGAATATTCATGATGATATAATAATTATTTTATATGGTTCTAGAGTCCCATTAATATTTCATGTAACTTATGGTAATAGTTTTATTATAAATCTTGAAAATTCCATTTTTTAGAAAATGTTTATTATATAAAAAGAATTTTTTATTAACAAATATACAAAAATACATTACCATAAATTTTTTTAAAATAAATCATAAATTCACCATTTTTACAAAATTGTAAAATTATTTAACAATCCTTAATTATTCCTGACATAAACATTATAACAGTGATAGTGTATGTGGTAAAAATGAAAAAAAAATGAAGATGCTATAACTGTAGAATGAGTAAGAACATGTTATTTTTATAATGTCATTATAAATTTTGAAGAATATTAATAATTTAAAAAATTAGATTCAAGAAGAGGTATATGAATAAGGTAAATATAAGTGAACTATAAAAATTTATTACTTATAAACTATCTGTGTATACTCATTTTAAGATGTTAAATAGTAAAAAGTACATTTATTTTTATTAATATTAATATAATGGAAAAATTATTTTTACAGAACCTTAATCATGTTATAAATATAATAATTATTCATTAAATCTTTTTTTATAACCAATAATATAAGGCAGTGATGACAAATGAATTATGTTGTTTATATAGGGGTAGTCCACATTTAAGATGAGAAACAATTTCATCTCCTAATAGAAGAATGGGAGAAAGGTATATATTTTTTTATCTCTCTAGAATCATAATTATGTTATAAATATAACATATATTCATTAAATTTACCTTTATAAAAATCTATGTGGGGTTGTGATGAAAAATTTAATACATCATTCATGGATGTTGCAGTCTGCATGTAACACGAGAAATATTTTCATTTTTCCTATGGATTAAAGTGAGGTAGATATTGGTTACACTACTAGAATTCTAGGTATTTGCGATGAGTTATTTACGACAGGATCCCGTCACAAATAAGATTTAGTGACGAGGTCCTGTCGTAAATAGCCCATCGCAAATAATATTTTTTGCGACGGAAAACCTCACCGTCACAAATAAGTCTCAGATTATATACTTTATATATATATATATATATATATATACTATTTTGATATAGGCCCGTCGCAAATACTTTTTTTGCGACGGGCCCGTAATCCAATCGCAAATACTTTTTGAAAATATTTATTTAGACTATTTGCGATGGGCCCATCGCAAATACTATTTGCGACGAGTCTGTAATCCCGTCACAAATAACTTTTTTTTTAAAAAATATTTAGGCTATTTGCGATGGGAACCCGTCGCAACAGATCCCATTGTAAATAATAAATAAATTTTAATAAAATAAATTTAATAAACTTATGATTATTGAAAAATTAATTTTAATATTATTAAAATAATAAAAAAATTAAAAAAATTAAAATTATCAATATTCACAAAAAAATATAAAAAAAATCATAAAATATTATTATGATTATTGAAAAATTAATTTTAATATTATTAAAGTAATAAAAAATAAAAAATATTAAAATTCTCAATATTCACAAAAAAATATAAAATAAATCATAAAATATAATAATAATAATAATTTTTATTATTAGTAAAATAAAAAAACATTAAAAATTATAATACTAAAAAAAATATTTAATAAAATTATGATTAATGAAACAATAATATTAATATTATTAAAATAATAAAAAAATAAAAAATATTAAAATTCTCAATATTCACAAAAAAATCATAAAATATTAAAAATTTAATTATGTAATATTTTCACAGATATAAAAGATAGAAACTGTAAATAGTTTATATTATGATAAATGTTAAATTCAAATGTTTTTGACATAAAAAAATTGCTAGGGGTGGTTGTCTTCTGGAGGAGGTGGAGGACCTGAAGGAGCTGGTGGAGGAAAATCCATCCCTAAACTACAAGTCAGACGACACATGTACTCAATATGCTCGTGATACTACTGTTGCCATCGATGCATCTCCTCCTCATGCTATTGTTGTTGTTGTTGCTGCCGATGCATCTTTTCTTTATGCTTCTGCAAACTCTCTATATTATCATTCTGAGCTCAGAACTGCTCCTGATACTGTGAGGCAGAAGGTGATGCCTCTCCATGAGCTCCTCTCTAGATGGATGCTGACATCGTAGCAGTACCATAATAAGTACCAGAAGTCACATGAGTGCCAATAACAACTACTCGGGCCTTCTCAAAACGATACTGAGTCGCCTGCATCCATGCTGCCTCATCAAAATGGTGGGCACTGGTCTGATCTGTCTCCTCGTCCTGACCCTCATCCTGTGTTTGAGAAGTCACAGCCTCCAATGAATCCTTCAATTCCAATTTTAAATTAAAATTGTGAAAATATTATATGCAGTTAATTATCAAACTAAAAAAATAAGACTAACCACAATCTGATGCTGGCGATCACCTCTAATATCTCCAGTGGCTGGATCACTGTACATCATTTGATAAACATCTTACTTTGTAATATCGGGATGCTCGACTGCCTATATGAATATAAAACAAACTGTTTATATTTGATGTTATAAAAAATATTTAAAAAAATACTTACCAGATGCTCTCTATGCATACTGCATGTATGACTACTAGCTCGATGTGTCACCTCATGTCTCCCCCAATTCTGCCAACCCAATGAAGACCTCCTCTGAAATACACCACCCAACCAGTGTGCACATAATCCATCCCAAACCTGAGATGAAATGTACTCCGGTCGGTTGTGTAACACCCCGACCATAGTTACCCAGAGTCGGTGCATTCTTACGTATCATTAGCATTATCACAAAAGATCAAGTCTCGGTAGACCGATTAGTTTAGTAGCCTTGGAATCACTAGATATTTTCATAAAGTTTACATTACATCATAATGTGAAAAACTACAATAAAATCATGTCTCCATAGACCACACTCATATCCTCATACTATCCCTACAGGCCATTCATAAAATACTTCTTCACATCCTGGGAAAAATAAAACATAGAAAGTGGTGAGCTCAGATGCTCAGTAAGGATAACAATATAGCGGAAACTTTCATAAATAAGCATAAACATTTAAGGCAATGTATAACTAAAACAAAAGACTTTTAAACTTGAAATTCATCATAATATGACAAAGATAAAATGAAATAATTCCATTTATTTATTCACATGGATATTCTACTAGTCGAATAATCAAATGCAATATCAAAAACAACTTTCATAATAATGGAATGCATAATACCAGACCATCATAACCACATAGTCAAGGCCTTGTGCCAAGACTACAAATAATATTTTTTCAAGGCCTTGTGCCAAGATACTAGTTTGTCTCATGATACCTACCGATGCATCGAGGAGCTATAGCAGGCTCCACCCGTCACTTACTAAGTCCAATGCATTCCTCATATGAAATGGGTGAAACATTTTCTAAACATTCATATTAAAACTAGCATATGAAAAGAAAATATTTTATCCACAAACCATGAATGGTATAAAAATAGCACATAAACAGTCAAACATAACTCATTCAATACAATATGGAAGATTGTATTGTAACAGATTAACCTCAATTGAGAATGATGAATAATATCGATATAGATGAAAATAATCATCAAAACTATTTGAGATAAATATCCTCCTTTTTCTTGAAAACATTTAAAAGTCACAATATTGGTCAAGAAGACATTTAAAAATACATTTTTGAATAAAAGTGTCCTATACCACTTTGAAACTTTTTAAAAGAGTTTTAATTTTAAAACATTAATTTCCATATATATAAATCTTTAAAACCATTTTTAAAACATGGACATTAGTGAGGAATATTTAGAATAATAAATCATTAAAACATTTTAAAATGATATTTTAGTTAGAGTTCCTAACCAATAGAGAGACATTTGAATACAAATAATTGAGGTAATAAAAACTTTTTAATATCATGAGAATAAATGGATTCATGATATACTATGTAAAAGTACATTATATACACTATATAAAAGTGATTTGGTGTATAACAACAAAGGTGTCTCAATGGAATGTAAATTGAGATGAAATCTCTCATCAATACCGTATCCTTAGGTTAAGGATAAATCAATGACATAATTATGTGTGAAAAATATAAATACACTCATTATGATTGGATATTCAGTGTAAAACAATCAAAGGACATTCACACATATTCTTGTAAAAACAATTCCGATTAATTATATGTTTAACTCAATAAATGGATATTGAGTTAAAATTACTCTTATCAAGTTCACATCGATGACTTGAGAATTAATCAGTGGAGTGATTATGTGTATCAAAAGTATATCCACATAAAAAGGAGTAAAAATTATGACATAAGCAAATAAATAGTGATTCCACACATAATCTTGGAGTAAAATAATCAATGAAGTATGCGTAAAGTCGAATGAGTGGAAATTAAAATTTCAAATTCTCTTATTGATTTGGTAACTTACGAAACATACACCCATGAAAGAAATATCATAAAATGATGATGTAAATATCCATAAATTAATGTATATTACACAATGAATACAATCATGGGCAGTACACACACCACATGAAATAAATAAGTGGTGAACAATGGAAATCTCATGAAATTAAAAGTGAGATAAGAAACCCCTTACTTTGTACTTTTTCCTTGGTAGAGGGTAGGTTAACATCCTTTATAATAGTTAAATCGTTATTATTAAATTATACAATAATCATATACATAAATATGATATCATATATGATCTTTTAATATTGCTTTGTTAATAATATCTTAGTATTATCGTCGTTTCAGGTGTTCCCTTACTCGTTTTCTTTTATATGTTTTGTTACATAAGCTGTGTTTGTGATCCATTGGTTGTATCTTATTCATATCTAGAATGATATAAATTTCTTAAACATTATTTTAAATCATCAAATGAAAATTAATCTTGAATGAATACGATGGAGAATGAATCTCATCGTGTTCGTTGAGACGGTAGTCCGTACGTACGCACGAGCTATAAAGACCCGTAAATTTCAAAAAAAAAATTCTTAATTTTCCTTGGAATTTTACAAGGACGCAGCTTCTGACAGCACCTGATTCCGAGGCCCAGTGTGCCCGGAATCACTTTATGAAGTTTGGTTTGGGTACGTTCAGTGAACGGACGAGCGGGTTTTTCTAACTTTTGAACCGGTGCCCGGAATCAAATTCCGAGGGCACCGATAGAATCGCAACGCTGGTATTTGCTTAGAAACTCCTCTTTCGGAGTTTTGTTTGCTCAGTTGTGGTTTTTAATTTTTTTTGGGTTTTAAGTTATGAAATAAAATAAAGTTGTGCGACAATTTTATTTTTATTTCACTTAAGCCGCTTAAAGACCACTTTAAGCTGTTTGAGCTCAGTTGAAACGGATAGGGTGCAATCCAAAATATCCTACCCACTTGGTAGGATATTTGTGGTGTGGGGCCTGCACGAGCCCCACCGTTTCTTTCCGCTAAGTAACGCACCCGCGAAAACCCCAATTAAATGAAAGTCAACTGACGCGTTTTCTTAAATTCTTAACACACCATTTAATTGGGTGGTTAACTTCGTTAAAATTAATTCTATGAATTAATTTAATCGTTTCTTAACCTGTTTACAAACTTTTGGCATAATAATAAAATAAGACCAACGCATGGCTTGTTGAGATTGTTCGTTGAGAGGTTTTGACATAATTCTGTGCCTTCTTTTCCCTCCATGAAGAACGCGAAGAACACAAAGAACGCGAAGAATGCTGATACCCTCAGAGCTTGACGACGCTTCTTCCGAGAAGTTCTTCCCCACAACAAATCTCTGATCATCAACTGCTTGAGGTATGAGATTTCGGGTTTCTTTCTAATATTCTTTGTGGATTTTAACAACACATGGATTTAATCGATATAATTAAATCTATTTGTTTTGATCCTCGGAGTTCGTCGACGCGACGCCGAGTACCGCGACGACGCGACGCCCTTCCGCGACGTGACGACCCTCTCTTTCCGCGACGATCAATTCCTCAAAGAACGCGTGTGCGACAACTTAACGAGGTAGGGGTTGTTTTGAAATGTTAATACTCCATGTTGTTTTCCTCCAAGGCATGAACACGGACCAACAAAATTAACAAGTTGGTCCGCGGATTATTTTTTCGGGTCAAGGTTTATCAATTGCTGGGAATTATGGTTTTGTTTCAAACCGCTAACGTGGTGGGTGCGGACCAATGAAAAAGTCCGAACCCACCGCCCCTTTCTTTCTTGGTGTGCGAAGCAGCGAACGTCAACCAAGAAAGACCGCGCGGGAGTTTGGAAAATCGCGGAGAAGGAGAGCGGCGCCGTCGCGCCACGCTGGAAAAACCACAAAGATGACGCGTTTGTTTTTGACGTGCGGATTGACGGGCAACAACAAACGGGGCCGCAAGGGTGATTTGAGGGACTTGCAGTGAAGGTCGGGACCCGAGATGAACCTCGGGACTCAAAACATGAGATGGATCTGGCATATACTTTCTCAACATCGAAACGTGAAAAACATTGTGTACCTGAGATAAACTCGGAGGTAAAGCCACTCGGTAAGCAACTGATCCAACTCTCTCCAGAATGTCATATGGTCCAATAAACCTTGGACTCAGCTTTCCTTTCTTACCAAATTGCATCACACTTTTACATGGTGATACTTTGAGAAAAACATGACCACCTACCTCAAAAGATAGATCCTTCCTCCTGTTGTCTGCATAACTCTTCTGCCTACTCTGAGCTGTTCTCATGTGCTTCTGAATCAGCTGAACTTTTTCTGCCATCTCTTCTACCAATTCTGGTCCCATCAACTTCCTTTCACCCACTTCATCCCAGAAGGCTGGAGTTCGACACCGCTTCCCATATAACACCTCAAATGGTTCCATCTACATACTGGAATGAAAAATATTATTATATGAAAATTAAACCAAAGAAAGATGTTGGTCCCAACTTCCCTGATAATCCATCAAACAAGCTCATAGCATATCCTCCAATGTTTGAATTGTTCGTTCTGACTGCCGATCTGATTGAGGATGAAAAGCTGTACTAAAATTTAATTCAGTACCCAACGACTTCTGAAGGCCTTTCCAAAAGTTATAAGTGAACCTGGGATCATGGTTAGATACAATGGAGAGTGGAACTCCATGTAACCTGACTATCTCTTTAAGATACAAACAGGAAAGTTGATCAAGAGAGAAAGTATCTCGTATAGCAAGGAAATGAGCAGATTTGGTCAAGCGATCAACAATAACCTAGATTGCATTATTACCTCTATATGTCTTCGATAATTCCACAACAAAGTCCATGGATATATTCTCCCATTTCCACTCTAGCACTGGTAAAGGCTGAAGCATCCCTTTCGGTAACTGCCTCTCTACTTTAACCTGTTGACATGTCAAACACTTCACAGTAAAATCAGAAATATCTCTTTTCATTCCATCCCACCAGTAATACTCCCGCAGATCACTATACATCTTAGTACTGCCAGGATGAACTGAAAACGGAGAACTATGAGCTTCATATAACAACTCTCTCTTTAACTGTGAATCATAAGGCACACACAATCTCTTCCCAAATCTCAAAACGCAATCATTATCAATGTTGAATTCAGGTAACTTACCTTTCTGAACCAGCTCTACCTTTTTCTGCAACTCACTGTCTTGCTTCTGTGCTTGCTTGATTCTACCTGATAGAGAAGATCTCACTGATACCTGAAACAAAACAGAAGGAATTCCTACACCAACAACTTCTATGCCAAAGTTCATCAAATCCTTAACCAAAGGATCGCGTTCCAAACGCAACATTGCTAATGAAGCATTACTTTTTCGACTCAAAGCATCAGTAACTTTGTTTTCTTTTCCCGGATGGTAATGAATTGTACAATCATAATCCTTGATTAATTCCAGCCATCTCCTCTGTCTCATGTTTAACTCCTTCTGAGTGAATATATACTTGAAACTTTTGTGATCGGTATATATTTCACACTTTACTCCATACAAATGATGCCTCCAAATTTTTAAAGCAAAAACAACAGCAGCTAATTCCAAATCATGTGTAGGGTAATTTACCTCATGAGTTTTCAACTGTCGTGAAGCATAAGCAATTACCTGATCATTCTGTATTAGGACGCAACCAAGTCCTTTCAATGAAGCATCATTGTATATAATAAACTCACCATTCCTGGAAGGTAGTGCCAAAACTGGAGCATTCACCAATCTTCTTTTCAATTCCTGAAAACAATCATCACATTCTTTTGTCCAGATAAACTTAACACCTTTCCGAGTTAGCTTAGTCATTGGACTAGATAATCGTGAAAAATTTCTAACAAACTTTCGGTAATAGCCTGCCAAACCAAGGAAGCTACGAATCTCAGTTACATTTGTGGGTCTTGGCCATTCTTCAACAACTTTTGTTTTTGCAGGATCAACAATTATTCCATCTTTAGAAACAATATGACCAAGGAAAGAAATTTCTTGCAACCAAAACTCACACTTGCTGAATTTTCCATACAGTTTCTTTTCTTTTAAGGTTTACAAGATAACCCTTAAATGTCTTTCATGCTCCTCTTTACTTTTATAAAACACCAAAATATCATCAATGAAAACCACCACAAACTTATCCAAGAACTCATCGAAAATTCTATTCATTAAGTCCCTGAATACAGTAGGTGCATTGGTTAGCCCAAAAGGCATTACTACAAATTCATAATGGCCATATCTCGTACGGAACGCGGTCTTTGGAATATCTTCCTCCTTTACCTTCAGCTGATGGTACCCCGATCTCAAGTCAATCTTTGAAAAAAACTGAGCTCCCTGAAGCTGATCAAACAAATCATCGATATGAGGAAAAGGATATTTGTTCTTAACAGTGATATTATTCAAGGCTCTATAATCAATGCAAAGTCTCATAGAACCATCTTTATTTTTAACAAATAAAACAGGAGCACCCCATGGTGATGTGCTAGGTCGAATGAAACCTTTCTCTAATAAATCTTGCAATTGCTCCTTCAACTCTAAAAGTTCAATTTGAGCCATTCGATAAGGGGGTTTTGAAATTGGCTTAGCATCAGGAACTAAGTCAATAGTAAACTCAACTTCCCGATCTGGTATTATTCCAGGCAACTCATCAGGAAAAACATCAGGATACTCATTTATCACTGGCACATCATTAATCTAAACAGTTCCTTTATTTTCAACGATGTGTGCAAGGTAACATTCATTTCCATATTTTACAAGTTTCTCGGCCTCTTGATAAGTTATCAACAGTAAGGGTTCATTCTTGTACACAAACTGAAATTATTTCTGAAAAGAAACTTCTTTAGCTCTACAGTCAATCTTATCATGGTAAATAGAGAGCCAATCCATACCCAGGATAACATCAAACTCTACTAGAGGTAGAACAATAAGGTTTGCAAGTAGGTTCTTTCCACAGATAAGGATAGGAAGATTCTTATAAATTTTTTTTGCCTCAACATTTCCCCCAGGTGTTTTTACCAGAAGTTCAGGAGTCACTTCTTGAGATGGTATTCCCATTTTGCTAGAAATGTTTTCAGAGATGAAAGAATGTGTAGACCCCGAATCAAACAACACACTGACATAATCTGAAAAAACAAACAAAGTACCTAATACAACTTCATTTGATGGCCCGACATCTGCCGAAGTAGTTGCAAAGGATTTCCCCACCCCTTTTTTCTTGTAGTATAACTGCTTCCCATCACTCAAGCTCTTTGTCGGACACTCGTTTGCATAGTGACCCATCTCATTGCACTTATAACATTTCACTAACTGTAAATCAAATTTGGTCTTACCTTCACCTTGATCCTTTTCAGTGAAATCACGAGCCTTATGTCCCATCTTACCACATCGGTAGCACTTTCCAGAATTCAGAAGACATTCCCCAGCATGCCTTTTTCCACATTTATCACAAACTGGAAACATAGTTTTCTTACCATCAGACTTTTTTGAATAATTCTTAACTTTCTCCTGCCACCTCGGTCTCTTCTTCTGTTGGTTGTTATAGAACACTTGGTTATTGGGAAACTCCATTTCCACCTTCTCAGCACATCGAACAAGCTTTTCATAACTTTTAAACTCACGAGAAGCTAATGCCCTTCGATATTTTGGCTTTAATCCTGAGTAAAAACGATTGATTTTACTATCAAGGTCTCAGATAAAATTTGGAGCATACCTTGCCAATCGAGTGAACCTTTCTTCATAGGTAGCCACTGAGTCTTCTTCTTGCCTCAATTCCAAGAGTTGCTTTTCCATCCTAAGTTGAACAACCTTAGGAAAATACTTCTCAAGAAACATACCTTTGAATTCCTCCCAGTCGAGAGCATCAATCTCATCAGCGTCCCTAAAATTTTTAACCATTGACCACCACTGATCTGCCTCACCCTCAAAACGGTAAATAGCAAGACTAACCTTTTGATTGTCTGAACACCCCATGACATCAAAAATATTCTCCAGTGCTTTAATCCACCCTTCAGCTAACACAGGGTCAGATGATCCTCTGAATGATGGGGGATGTTGCCACATGAAATGTTCCACCACTGACATGTTCCTCTGCAGTTGGTCTGGCTGATCTCGTGCATGGATACCACCACCATTTATAGACTGAGTCAACTGTGCCATCACTGCAACAAACTGTTCAGTTCCAATTCCGACCATCTCGGGATGCTGATTCGGAAGGTTATTTCCTTCTGTATGCCTTCCTAGCACTGCTTCCCTATTTCCTCTGCGGAAAACCATTCTGAACAAACATGTCTTAGATGAAGCGACATGGTAATCTTCAAATACTATATCACTTCAATTTGACCATAAAAAATATATATATATATTTTTGGATAATCATTTAATATAATTCTAACTCCTAAAGTTATCTAAACCGACCTCTGATACCAACTATAAGGCCCCAGCCTTAAACCTTACTTAATCTTGAGTTATTACAAGATTACGCATTGAGGATCTTTTCGGGTTTAGAGTTTTAGAGAATTAGATCATAAAACTTGCATTACATTCCACATATAAACAAAGTGGTTACATAAAGATTGTATTCTTCATTCCCATCAATGGAAACATATTTAAGATAAAACATGGATTCTTTCTTGACATTTCCTTGACACTATCATCATATCATGTACCTTTCCTTTGACCTGTGAAAATCATTTAAAAAAAACTTGGGATGAGCATAAAAAGCTCAGTATGGGTTATAAAAATATGGAAAGGAAACATAAGTTCATATATACATAAGAATGAAATCATACTTTACCCATAAAACATAAGCACTTTAACAGACCTCATAAAATCATGAATAAATCATAGAAATCATAAGACATAAAGGTAACTTGAGGCATTCATAACATTCTTACGTAGGGAGTAACCCTCTTGGTTACGTTTGGAATACCCATCACAGTATATTCCCTAAATCTCTTTGTAGAAACCATAACGTTTCACTCCTTCGCGTTACCCAATGCATTGGAGAGCTATATCGGGCTCACCCGCCCTTAGTTTATCACGGAACCACCCGTCTTCATAATAATGCCCAAGAACCTCAACATAATCATATCACATAAAACATGCATAAAGGAAACATAACATCTCCACCTTTCAATCACAAGATATCAATACAACACATTGATATAAAAACATTATGAAAACCATTTTCAATACCAAAATAAAAGAAATGTAATACATGGTATTTATTTTTCTTTTAAAAAGAAGGTATGGCTTGTAGAGGAAGCCGAAACTCAAATAATGGTCACGGCGGCGGAGAAGTCGTTGTCGCGGCATACGTACGACAAAAACATTCCCTTTTTTCATTTAGTAAACGCTTCGTATAAAAAGATTCCTTTTGAATAAATGTAAATGTCAAAGGGTTTTATACACCGTATAAAAGAAAGTTGTGTATAAAATAAAATATGCCTCAATGAAAGGAGATTGAGACGAAGTCCCATACCTCAGGTCCGACTTGAATCGATCGTTCTTTAATTTCCTGAATAATAAATTTGATTTAATTTATACATTCTTAAGAACCTTTTTCAAGTTCATTATTCCTTTTATATCACTTATTTCCATGTCATGAACACTATGTAATTATTTAAGTTAATAACGGTCGTTTTAACGATCATTGGTACTTGAGTCAAAATAAGCCCTTTATAATTACATGTTGTTCATGTATCCATTATATCCAGAATGGTATTCATGATGTAGATATAATATATGTCCAGTACATGCATGCATTTATAATATTACATAATCATTTAGAGGTAAGAAATGAAATGCACCGTTCATGGAGACGGTAGGCCGTACGTACGCATGAACGCTACTTTCATTTCTATTTTGTATTTTATAGAATGGAATCATAATGATATAAAGGTATATTATAATTACAGTATAATATCATATATAATATAATAGTTCCATCCTTTATACTTCCCACATATGGTATTTAACGAATCAAATCACTTTGAGGGGGCGGTAGTCCGCACTTCCTTAAATGAAGATATCGCGTTTACCCATAATGGAAACCATAAAGGTATGCCCAAAATGAAAAAAACAGAAGCTTAAGGAAAACATAAACATATTATATATCATATATAAATATAGTGACATCTTAATGGCCACCTTTGAAGGTGTTAAAGGAATGTTGAACAATCATCGTTCCGGGAGGCATAAATTCAACATCCACGGAAACCATATGTTCTTTAACCATTAGATGTAGGTGTGTGTAAGTGTAGCTCTAATCCTTATTATAACAACATCATAGTATATTGAGGATACTGGAGTTGTTACAAAATAAAATAATAAAAAGGGTTTAGGGGGTTGGAGAAGCAAAATAATACAGAAGGACTCAAAAGAAGACATTACCTTAAAATCAGGTAACTTCCTTTGGTTTGAGCTCAAAGGCTTACTTGGGAAGACTTCTGCCCAAAGTGAGGCTTCAAGGAGTAAGATAGGGAAGTGGAGAGACAAAATGAGCAGGGGTTGGCCGAGCCAAAGGCTTTGGAAGTGTGGGTAAGGAGGTAGAGGTGGGGGCCTTTTATAAGAGGAGAGGAGGGGCACTCTTGGAAAGTAAAGATAAGTTACTTTATTTTAAAATGAGTTTCGGATTCAAAAGGTCCCAGATTGATTTAATTCGAGGATAAGGTGATAAGGGTTCGAAATCCACTCATATAATTGGTTTTGACCATGTGTAGGTTTTAGATTTTACATTAACTTTCTATTTTATTTAAATCGTTAAATAATGAGGTCATCGCTGCATCATCATGATGTCATAAATAATTTAATTTATTTAATGTCTAAAAATTATAAAAAAAATACTATGATTTAGGAAATCTTTTGAGATTTCTAATGAATATTTATAGTAAAAAATCTGACTTGTATAAATCCATATAAAAATCGTTTTCGTAAAACATATTATGTTTGTGTCATTTTTACTTTAACATTAAATAAAAAGTTATTTATGTCATTTCCAAACCAAAGTGGCTCCATGGGGTCCCCAAGTTGACCCATGGCTTGTCATGGTCGGCCATGACACAACCAATGAGGTTAGGACATGTTTCTAGGTCATTTCATATTATTAAAGCATTATTTTTACCTTAAACTACCCTAATTACCACTAATCGCGATTAAAAACTTAATAAGTTACTATTCACCAAAAAAATTATTTTAATCTCATTGAACCACATTTTACTTCTTAATGACAACCATGTATGTCAGATTTTTGAAATTAAAAACACAAAAGTGGCAAAGTTTCATTTAAACGAAAAATCAGTTTCTTTAACTACCACTTAGTGGTTTCACTATTCATCAAAAATTGAAGTTTTTCAGAAAATTACCAAAAATTTACCCTAAGCTATATTTGATATTCCGAATTCAAAAATGAAGTCTATTTTACAAAATTCAAAACATATAAGTCACATTAATTAATTTAATAATTAATTCCTGCTGTCATGACAAATAGCGTGTTTTTATGAAACAATAAGTATCAAAAGATTGACACTAGTTTAAGTCCAATTTCAAAGTGAAATTGATTCCAATGACCACCATTGGATAAAATGGTAAAAATATATTCTAATTTAACTTAAAAAAAATTCAAAATATAATATAATCATATAAATAAATTAGATTAAAAAGAGGTTTTGAATTAAAATACAACATTTTTCACTATTCATTAAAAAATGAACTTTATCGGAAAAATACCAAAAATTCACACAAAGTAAATTTTGATGTCCCAATCATAAATAATAATTTTATTTTGACAAAAATAGCTTATAAATTTGTCAAAAGGTAAATTTAAAAAGGCTTTTCCATCAAAAGGCAGTAAAACAATCTTTTAAGAATATTAGTGTATTCCATGAATAAGATTGTATTTATTTTCATTTTAAGCCTCTAAAACACTATCTAATTAATTAATAGACATATATAAAAATATATATTATTCATTACTTACTTGGGATGTTACATCCTTCCCCCCTTTAGAAAATTGCGCCCCCGCAATTTATTTACTTATCGAATAAATGAGGGTACTTATCCCTCATTGCATTTTCAGATTCCCATGTTGCATCTTCAATCATGTGGTTTTTCCACAAAACCTTTACCTGATTAATCACCTTATTTCGTAACACTTTCTCCCTATAGTCAAGAATCTGGACCGGTTGTTCCTCATAAGATAGGTTCTCTTCCAGCTGAACTACCTCTGGACTCAAAACATGAGATGGATCTGGCATATACTTTCTCAACATCGAAACGTGAAAAACATTGTGTACCTGAGATAAACTCGGAGGTAAAGACACTTGGTAAGAAACTGATCCAACTCTCTCCAGAATTTCATATGGTCCAATAAACCTTGGACTCAGCTTTCCATTCTTACCAAATTGCATCACACTTTTCCATGGTGATACTTTGAGAAAAACATGATCACCTACCTCAAAAGATAGATCCTTCCTCCTGTTGTCTGCATAACTCTTCTACCTACTCTGAGCTGTTCTCATGTACTTCTGAATCAGCTGAACTTTTTCTGCCATCTCTTCTACCAATTCTGGTCCCATCAACTTCCTTTCACCCACTTCAACCCAGAAGGCAGGAGTTCGACACCGCTTCCCATATAACACCTCAAATGGTTCCATCTGTATACTGGAATGAAAACTATTATTATATGAAAATTCAACCAAAGAAAGTTGTTGGTCGAAACTTTCCTGATAATCCATCGAACAAGCTCGGAGCATATCCTCCAATGTCTGAATTGTTCGTTCTGACTGCCCATCTAATTGAGGATGAAAAGCTGTACTAAAATTTAATTCAGTACCCAACGACTTCTGAAGGCCTTTCCAAAAGTTAGAAGTGAACCTGGGATCACGGTCAGATACAATGGAGAGAGGAACTCCATGTAACCTGACTATCTCTTTAAGATACAAACGAGAAAGTTGATCAAGAGAGAAAGTATCTCGTATAGCAAGTAAATGAGCAGATTTGGTCAAGCGATCAACAATAACCCAGATTGCATTATTACCTAGAGATGTCTTCGGTAATCCCACAACAAAGTCCATGGATATATTCTCCCATTTCCGCTCTGGCACTGGTAAAGGCTGAAGAATCCCTCTCCGTAACTGCCGCTCTGCTTTAACCTGTTGACATGTCAAACACTTCACAGTAAAATCAGCAATATATCTTTTCATTCCATCCCACCAGTAATACTCCCGCAGATCTCTATACATCTTAGTACTGCCAGGATGAACTGAAAACGGAGAACTATGAGCTTCACATAACAACTCTCTCTTCAAATGTGAATCACAAGGCACACACAATCTCTTCCCAAATCTCAAAATGCAATCATTATCAATGTCGAATTCAGGCAACTTACCTTTCTGAACCAGATCTACCTTTTTCTACAACTCACTGTCTTGCTTCTATGCTTGCTTGATTCTACCTGATAGAGAAGATCTCACTGATAACTGAAACAAAACAGAAGGACTTCCTACACCAACAACTTCTATGACAAAGTTCATCAAATCCTTAACCAAAGGATCATGTTCCAAATGCAACATTGCTAATGAAGCATTACTTTTTCGACTCAAAGCATCAGCCACTTTATTTGCTTTTCCCGGATGGTAATGAATTGTACAATCATAATCCTTGATTAGTTCCAGCCATCTCCTATGTCTCATGTTTAACTCTTTCTGAGTGAATATATACTTTACAATTTTGTGATCGGTATATATTTCACACTTTACTCCATACAAATGATGCCTCCAAATTTTTAAAGCAAAAACAACAGCAGCTAATTCCAAATCATGTGTAGGGTAATTTACCTCATGAATTTTCAACTGTCGTGAAGCATAAACAATTACCTGATCATTCTACATTAGGACACAACCAAGTCCTTTCAAAGAAGCATCACTATATATAACAAACTCACCATTCCTGGAAGGTAGTGCCAAAACTGGAGCATTCACCAATCTTCTTTTCAATTCCTGAAAACAATCATCACATTCTTTTGTCCAGATAATCTTAACACCCTTCCGAGTTAGCTTAGTCATTGGACTAGATAATCGTGAAAAATTTCTAACAAACCTTCGGTAATAGCCTGCCAAACCAAGGAAGCTACGAATCTCGGTTACATTTGTGGGTCTTGGCCATTCTTCAACAACTTTTGTTTTTGCAGGATCAACAGTTATTCCATATTTAGAAACAATATGACCAAGGAAAGAAATTTTTTGCAACCAAAACTCACACTTGCTGAATTTTCCATACAGTTTCTTTTCTTTTAAGGTTTGCAAGATAACCCTTAAATGTCTTTCATGCTTCTCTTTACTTTTAGAAAACACCAAAATATCATCAATGAAAACCACCACAAACTTATCCAAGAACTTATGGAAAATTCTATTCATTAAGTCCATGAATACAGTAGGTGCATTGGTTAGCCCAAAAGGCATTACTACAAATTCATAATGGCCATATATCATACGGAACGCGTTCTTCGGAATATCTGCCTCCTTTACCTTCAGCTGATGGTACCCCGATCTCAAGTCAATCTTTGAAAAAAACTGAGCTCCCTGGAGCTGATCAAACAAATAATCGATATGAGGCAAAGGATATTTGTTCTTAACAGTGATATTATTCAAGGCTCTATAATCAATGCAAAGTCTCATAGAACCATCTTTCTTTTTAACAAATAAAACAGGAGCACCCCATGGTGATGTGCTAGGTTGAATGAAACATTTCTCTAATAAATCTTGCAATTCCTCCTTCAACTCTAAAAGTTTAATTTGAGCCATTCGATAAGGGGGTTTTGAAATTGGCATAGCATCAGGAACTAAGTCAACAGTAAACTCAACTTCCCAATCTGGTATTATTCCAGGCAACTCATCAGGAAAAACATCAGGATACTCATTTACCACTGGCACATCATTAATCTGAACAGTTCCTTTATTTTCAATGATGTGTGCAAGGTAACATTCATTTCCATATTTTACAAGTTTCTCGGCCTCTTGATAAGTTATCAACAGTAAGGGTTCATTCTTGTACACAAACTGAAAGTATTTCTGAAAAGAAACTTCTTTAGCTCTACAATCAATCTTAGCATGGTAAATAGAGAGCCAATCCATACCCAGGATAACATCAAACTCTACTAGAGGTAGAACAATAAGGTTTGCAAGTAGGTTCTTTCCACAGATAAGGATATGAAGATTCTTATAAATTCTTTTTGCCTCAACATTTCCCCCAGGTGTTTTTACCAGAAGTTCAGGAGTCACTTCTTGAGATGGTATTCCCATTTTACTAGAAAAGTTTTCAGAGATGAAAGAATGTGTAGACCCCGAATCAGACAACACACTGGCATAATCTGAAAAAACAAACAAAGTACCTGATACAACTTCATTTGATAGCCTGACGTCTGCCGAAGTAGTTGAAAAGGATTTCACCACCCCTTTCTACTTGTAGTCTAACTACTTCCCATCACTCAAGCTCTTTGTCGGACACTCATTTTAATAGTGACCCATCTCATTGCACTTATAACATTTCACTAACTGTAAATCAAATTTGGTCTTACCTTCACCTTGATCTTTTTCAGTGCAATCACGAGCCTTATGTCCCATCTTACCACATCGGTATCACTTTCCAGAATTTAGAAGACATTCCCCAGTATGCCTTTTTCAACATTTATCACAAACTGGAAACTTAGTTTTCTTACCATCAGACTTTTTTGAAGAATTCTTACCTTTCTCCTGCCACCTCGGTCTCTTCTTCTGTTGGTTGTTATAGAACACTTGGTCATCGGCAAACTCCATTTCCACCTTCTCAGCACATTGAACAAGCTTTTCATAACTTTTAAACTCACGAGAAGCTAATGCCCTTCGATATTTTGGCTTTAATCCTGAGTAAAAACGATTGATTTTACTATCAAGGTCTCGGATAAAATTTGGAGCATACCTTGCCAATCGAGTGAACCTTTCTTCATAGGTAGCCACTGAGTCTTCCTCTTGCCTCAATTCCAAGAATTGCTTTTCCATCCTAATTCGAACAGCCTTAGGAAAATACTTCTCAAGAAACATACCTTTGAATTCCTCCCAGTCGAGAGCATCAATCTCATCAGCGTCCATGATATTTTTAACCATCGACCACCACTGATATGCCTCACCCTCCAAACGGTAAATAGAAAGACTAACCTTTTGATTGTCTGAACACCCCATGACATCAAAAATCTTCTCCAGTGCTTTAATCCACCCTTCAGCTAACACAGGGTCAGATGATCCTCTGAATGATGGAGGATGTTGCCTCATGAAATGTTCCACCACTGATATGTTCCTCTGCGGTTGGTCTGGCTGATCTTGTGCATGGATACCACCACAATTTATAGCATGAGTCAACTATGCCATCACTACAAAAAACTGTTCAGTTCCAATTCTGACCATCTCAGGATGCTGATTCGGAAGGTTATTTCCTTCTGTATGCTTTCCTAGAACTGCTTCCCTGTTTCCTCTGCGGAAAACCATTCTGAACAAACATGTCTTAGATGAAGCAACATGGTAATCTTCAAATACTATATTAATTCAATTTGACCATAATATATATATATATATATATATATATATATTTGGTTAATCATTTAATATAATTCTAACTCCTAAAGTTATCTAAACCGACCTCTGATACCAACTATAAGGCCCCAGCCTTAAACCTTACTTAATCTTGAGTTATTACAAGATTACGCATTGAGGATCTTTTCGGGTTTAGCTGCAAATCATTTTTTTCATTTTCTAAAGCCGGGTTAAAGGGAACCGGACCCCACGTACAACATGCATACATAGACGAAACTTAAACAAACCAGAACAACACAACCTTACATATCATAATAGCCATAATCGTCTCCAAAACCCAAGCAGGATTCCTCCACATATAAACAAAGTGGTTACATAAAGATAGTATTATTCACTCCCATCAATGGAAACATATTTAAGATAAAACATGGATTCTTTATTGACACTTGACACTATCATCATATCATGTACCTTTCCCTTGACCGCTGAAAATCATTTCAAAAAAAATTCGGATGAGCATAAAAAGCTCAGTATGGGTTATAAAAATATGGAAAGGAAACATAAGTTCATATATACATAAGAATGAAATCATACTTTACCCATAAAACATAAGCACTTTAACATACCTCATCAAATCATGAATAAATCATAGAAATCATAAGACATAAAGGTAACTTGAGGCATTCATAACATTCTTACGTAGGGAGTAACCCTCTTGGTTACGTTTGGAATACCCATCACAGTATATTCCCTAAATCTCTTCAGAGAAACCTTAACGTTTCACTCCTTCGCGTTACCCAATGCATTGGAGAGCTATATCGGGGTCACCCGCCCTTAGTTTATCACGGAACCACCCGTCTTCATAATAATTCCCAAGAACCTCAACATAATCATATCACATAAAACATGCATAAAGGAAACAAAACATTTCCACCTTTCAATCACAAGATATCAATACAACACATTGATATGAAAACATTATGAAAACCACTTTCAATACCAAAATAAAAGAAATGTAAGACATGTTATTTATTTTTCTTTTAAAAAGAAGGTATGACTTGTAGAGGAAGCCGAAACTCAAATAATGGTCACGGCGGCGGAGAAGTCATTGTCGCCGCATACGTATGACAAAAACATTCCCTTTTGTCATTTAGTAAACGCTTTGTATAAAAATATTTCTTTTGAATAAACATAAAAGTCAAAGGGTTTTATACACCGTATAAAAGAAAGTTGTGTATAAAATAAAATATGCCTCAATGAAAGGAGATTGAGACGAAGTCCCATACCTCGGGTCCGATTTGACTCGATCGTTCTTTAATGTCCTGAATAATAAACTTGAGTTAATTTATACATTCTTAAGAACCTTTTTCAAGTTCATTATTCCTTTTATATCACTTATTTCCATGTCATGAACACTATGTAATTATTTAAGTTAATAACGGTAGTTTTAACGATAATTGGTACTTGAGTCAAAATAAGCCCTTTATAATTACATGTTGTTCATGTATCCATTATATCCAGAATGGTATTCATGATGTAGATATCATATATGTCCAGTACATGCATTCATTTATAATATTACATAATCATTTAGAGGTAAGAAATGAAATGCACCATTAATGGAGACGGTAAGCCGTACGTACACATGAACGCTACTTTCATTTCTATTTCGTATTTTATAGAATGGAATCATAATGATATAACGGTATATTATAATTACAGTATAATATCATATATAATATAATAGTTCCATCCTTTATAAATCCCACATATGGTATTTAACGAATCAAATCACTTTGAGGGGGCGGTAGTCCGCACTTCCTTAAATGAAGATATCGCGTTTACCCATAATGGTAACCATAAAGGTATGCCCAAAATGAAAAAAACAGAAGCTTAAGGAAAACATAAACATATTATATATCATATATAAATATAGTGACATCTTAATGGCCACCTTTGAAGGTGTTAAAGGAATGTTGAACAATCATCGTTTCAGGAGGCATAAATTCACCATCCACGGAAACCGTATGTTCTTTAACCATTAGATGTAGGTGTGTGTAAGTGTAGCTCGAATCCTTATTATAACAACATCCTAGTATATTTAGGATACTGGAGTTGTTACAAAAGAAAAGAATAAAAAGGGTTTTGGGGGTTGGAGAAGCAAAATAAAACAAAAGGACTCAAAAGAAGACATTACCTTAAAATCGGGTAACTTCCTTTGGTTTGAGCTCAAAGGCTTACTTGGGAAGATTTCTGCCCAAAGTTAGGCTTCAAGGAGTAATAGAAGGAAGTGTAGAGACAAAATGAGCAGGGGTTGGCCAAGCCAAAGGCTTTGGAAGTGTGGGTAAGGAGGTAGAGGTGGGGGCCTTTTATAAGAGGATAAGAGGGGCACTCTTGGAAAGTAAAGATAAGTTACTTTATTTTAAAATGAGTTTCGAATTAAAAAGGTCCCACATTGATATAATTTGAGGATAAGGTGATAAGGGTTATAAATCCACTCATCCAATTGGTTTTGTCCATGTGTAGATTTTAGATTTTACATTAACTTTCCATTTTATTTAAATCGTTAAATAATGAGGTCATCGCTACATCATCATGATGTCATAAATAATTTAATTTATATAATGTCTAAAAAGTATAAAAAAATAATATGATGTAGGAAATCTTTTTATCTTTCTAATAAATATTTATAGACAGGAATATGACTTGTATAACCCCATATAAAAATTGTTTTCGTAAAACATATTATGTTTGTGTCATTTTTACTTTAACATTAAATAAAAAGTTATTTATGTCATTTCCAAACCAAAGTGGCTCCATGTGGTCCCCAAGTTGACTCATGGCTTGTCTTGGTCGGCCATGACACAACCAATGAGGTTAGGACATGTTTCTAGGTCATTTAATATTATTAAATCATTATTTTTACCTTAAACTACCCTAATTACCACTAATCACGATTAAAAACTTAATAAGTTACTATTCACCAAAAAATTATTTTAACCTCATTGAACCACATTTTAATTATTAATGAAAACCATGTATGTAGGATTTTTGAAATTCAAAACACAAAAGTGGCAAAGTTTCATTTAAACGAAAAATCAGTTTCTTTAACCACCACTTAGTGGTTTCACTATTCATCAAAAATTGAAGTTTTTCAGAAAATTACCAAAAATTCACCCTAAGCTATATTTGATATTTCGAATTCAAAAATGAAGTCTATTTTAAAAAATTAAAAACATATAAGTCACATTAATTAATTTAATAATTAATTCCCGCTGTCATGACAAATAGCGTGTTTTTATGAAACAATAAGTATCAAAAGATTGACACTTGTTTAGGTCCAATTTCAAAGTGAAATTGATTCCAATGACCACAATTGGATAGAATTGTAAAAATATATTATAATTTCACTTCAAAACCAATTCAAAAGATAATCTAATCATATAAATAAATTAGCTTAAAAATAGGTTTTGAATTAAAATACAACATTTTTCACTATTCATTAAAAAATGAACTTTATCGGAAAAATACCAAAAATTCACACAAAGTAAATTTTGATGTCCCAATCATAAATAATAATTTTACATTGACAAAAATAGCTTATTAAGTTGTCAAAAGATAAATTTAAAAAGGGTTTTCCATCAAAAGGCAGTAAAACAATCTTTTAAGAATATTAGTGTATTCCTTGAATAAGATTGTATTTATTTTCATTTTAAGCCTCTAAAACACTATCTAATTAATTAATAGACATATATAAAAATATCTATTATTCATTACTTACTTGGGATGTTACACCTACTGCACGCAGCAGCGGGCCGATGGTGGAGCTTGATGCTCCAGGTGCACGACGAGACATCTCTTCTCTGGACGGACTTCGAGAGCCTCTTCCGCTCAGAGTTCGTCCCGACAACCCTCCGTGCGGTGCGCATCCGGGAGCTTCTTCAGTTGCGGCAGGGTAGCTTAACGGTCGCCCAGTACGCGGCGAGATTTACTGATCTCTCGCGCTACTCCAAAGATATGGTACGGGACCCGTTCTTCCGGGCTCGGACCTTCAAGCAGGGACTGAGGCACGAGATCAGGGCTTCGATGATCTCCCTCAACATTCCGACACAGGAAGAGATGTTGGAGGGAGCCCTTTTAGTGGAGAGTTTTCTCACCGAGCAGGCTCCTGTGACAGGGCCCTTCGCAGGACGTCCCGTAGCAGGGTCTTCTACAACTGGCAGTAGACAGGTGACACAGAGGTCCAAACGGGCCAGACCATCAGATGGGCAGTCTCAGGATGAAGATTTGGTTGTGCGGGGAACCCGAAGGAGAGCCAGCTACACGAGGGGAAAGCATTGTTATGCATGCAGTGGGCGAGGCCACATGGCTCGAGACTGCCCGACTCGTCTTACAGATGAGAAACAAGTGGTAGAGGGACCTCCCAGACAGAGGTTCGGCACGGTGGTCCGCAGGGTGCTGGCGGACGAGGTAGAGGAGCTGGATGAGTAGCATATGGTGGGCGACACTTCAAGGTGTTTCCACCACCACCACCAGGAGGTCCACCCCGACCGCAGGGAGTTGGTGGACATGCGAGAGCTCATCTTCTGGCAGATGAGGCCTTTGATCATGGAGCTCTGGGAGCAGATGGACAGGAGCAGAACTAGTGGATACGTGCTTTGTACTTATAGTTCCTTGTTGTTGTTGTGTAGTGTCTTTATATTATGAGCTGCAATAGTAAAAGATGCTTACCTTTGTAATGTTTTCATTACTGTCCTCTTTTGTGTTGTTACTAAGAGGTTCCAGTTTAGACTGTTGACTTGACCCTCACTTGTGAGACATCTACTGGAGGAGACCCAGTTACCACACACTGATGCTGATAGTGTGAATCAACCCTTGGAGGCGAGAGTAATGGTTGGATATCTTGGTAGTAGCATCGAGGCCTTACTACTTCAGCCTTGGTATGGATTAGTAACATCCATGTCGGGATTGACTGTATTAGGCAAAGGAAGTGGTTCATCCAGGGGATGAGACCAGATTTCTCTTATCGGCAAAGAAGAAATCTTAGCAGCTCTTGTGGGACCGGAGATGGTCCAGGGCACGACAGAGAAGGTCCAGGTTATCCAGGAGCGGATGAGGACAGCTCAGAGCCGACGGAAGTCTTTTACTGACAGGAGGTGGAGGCCACTAGAGTTTGAGGATGGCGACCACGTCTTCTTGCGGGTCTCACCTCGATGAGGTTTACGGAAATTTGGTGAGGTGGATTATCGCCTGGATCTACCACCTCAGTTGCACTGGGTGCACGATGTTTTCCACGTATCTCAGCTGAGGAGATACGTGCATGACCCGACGCAAATCTTTGACCATGAGGAGCTGGTCCTTGATGAAGGGGCGACCATTGTGGAGGTCCCAGTGGTGATCAAGGATCGACAGGAGTGGGTCCTACGTGGACGATCGATTCCTCTGGTGCGCTTCAGATGGCATCTCGGGAACCTCCAAGAGAGCACTTGGGAGCGGGAGGCTCAGATGCGTGCTTAGTACCGCCTTTGTATCCCTATGTTTGTGGTGAAGCTTTACGGGGACGTAAAGCCCTGTGGTGGGAGTAATGTAAAGACCTGTAAATTTTAAGGAAATTTTTTTCTTAATTTTCCTTGGAATTTTACAAGGATGCAGCTTCTGACGGCACCTGATTCCGAGGCCCGGTGTGCCCGGAATCACTTTCCGAAGTTTGGTTTGGGTACGTTCAGTGAACGGATGAGCAGGTTTTTCTATCTTTTGAACCGATGCCCGGAATCGAATTCTGAGGGCACCGATAGAATCGCAGCCCTGATATTTGCTTAGAAACGCCTCTTCCGGAGTTGCGTTTGCTCGGTTGTGTTTTTTAATTTTTGTTTGGGTTTTAAGTTATGAAATAAAATAAAGTTGTGCCACAATTTTATTTTTATTTCACTTAAAGCCACTTAAAGACCACTTTAAGCTTTTTGAGCTCCATTGAAACAGATAGGGTGCAATCCAAAATATCCTACCCACTTGGTAGGATATTTGTGGGGTGGGGCCCGCACGAGCCCCACCGTTTCTTTCCGCTAAGTAACGCACCCGCGAAAACCCCTATTAAATGAAAGTCAACTGACGCGTTTTCTTAAATTCTAAACGCACCATTTAATTGGGCGGTTAACTTCGTTAAAATTAATTCTATGAATTAATTTAATCATTTCTTAACCTGTTTACAAACCGTTGGCATAATAATAAAATAAGACCAATGCATGGCTTATTGAGATTGTTAATTGAGAGGTTTTGACAGAATTCTGTGCCTTCTTTTCCCTCCACGAAGAACGCAAAGAACGCGAAGAACGCAAAGAACGCGAAGAACGCCGATACCCTCAGAGCTTGATGACGCTTTTTCTGAGACGTTCTTCCCCGCAAAAAATCTCCGATCATCAATTTCTTGAGGTAAGAGATTTCGGGTTTCTTTCTAATCTTATTTGTGGATTTTAACAACACATGGATTTAATCGATATAATTAAATCTATTTGTTTTGATCCTCAGAGTTCGTCGACGCGACGCCGAGTACCGCGACGACGCGACGCCCTTCCGCGACGTGACGACCCTCTCTTTCCGCGATGATCAATTCCGTGAAGAACGCGCGTGCGACAATTTGACGAGGTAGGGGTTGTTTTGGAATGTTAATACTCCATGTTGCTTTCTTCCAAGGCATGAACACGGACCAACAAAATTAACAAGTTGGTCCGCAGATTATTTTTGCGGGTCAGGGTTTATCAATTGCTGGGAATTATGGTTTTGTTTCAAACCGATAACGAGGTGGGTGCGGACCAACGAACAAGTCCGAACCCACTGTCCCATTCGTTCTTGGTGTGGGAGAACGTTGACCAAGAAAGACCGCACGGGAGTTTGGAAAATCGCGGCGAAGGAGCACGGTGCCGTCGTGCCACGCCGGAAAAACCACAAAGACGACGCGTTCATTTTTGACGTGCGGATTGACGGGAAACGACAAATGGGGCCGCAAGGGAGATTTGAGGGCCTTTCAGTGAAGTTCGGGACCCGAGATGAACCTCGGCGCAGACGGAAATGAAAACGGACCACCGGAGCAACTCCGGTGGCCCGCGGAAGCTTCCGCCGGCACGCCATGCCGGCACGGCGGCGCCGGTGGCCGGCCGCCAGGCAGCGGCGGCGCCCAGCGCACCGCCGGGAAAACCTCGCCGTGGCGGAGAGGCAGTTCCACGGCCGCGCGGAACCGTGGTTTAGGGACGCGGCGGCCCGGCCGCGTCCGGGTGATTCGGGGCGGCCCCCGCAGGTGCCGCGGTGTTGACACGCGGGGGCTCCGCGCCCCCCGCATTGCTCGGCCGCTCGGCCGAGCTGAGCCGGGCCGGACCGGGTCCAGCCGGGTCAGAACGGGTCGGGTTGACCCGGTTCGGGCTGACCCAGGGGTGGTCGGGCAGGGTCGGTCCGAGCCCAGACCCCCTGTTTCCGGACCTTTTTGGTCTTTTGCTCATATCTTGAGCTACAGTCCTCCGATCGACGCGCCGTCAGCGGAAAAACGATCCTTGGATCGACACGGGCGTTTCGGTATATCACACTCAAGGTTTCATAATACTTTGGGTTCGGCCGGGTTGGTTCGTCCACGAAACCAACTGGGCCATCAGAGCGGAAACGCTCATATCTTGAGCTCCGGACGTCTGATTGATGTGCCGTCGACTTTGGTGGATTCCTCTTAGTGAGACGGATCTTTTGGCTCACTCCGCCTGAGGTTTGGATGTAGGTGGAGTATGGTCGGGTTGGTTTTTCCTTAAAAACCAACCGGGCCCCTAGGACGAAAAAGCCAATATCTCTCAGACCGGGCGTCCGATTGACACGCCGTCTGTTGCGTTGAGTTCCTGTTGACGATACGGAACTTTTGGATACATCAACTTCGGACTTCATGTCAGTTGATGTATCAGCCTCTCGGCTCGTGGAGCGGACCCTCCCGAACGAGCTTGATGTGTGCGGGAACCCTAGTGCTGGCTGCGACTACGACGATGAAGAGTGCAAGTCTTGTATCCTATGTGGGTCCCAGCTGTGCTGGTCTTGTATCCTATGTGGGTCCCAGCTTAGATGATTCAGTGCTGGTCTTGTATCCTATGTGGGTCCCAGCATAGATGAATCAATGAAGAGTGCTGGTCTTGTATCCTATGTGGGTCCCAGCTGTGCTGGTCTTGTATCCTATGTTGGTCCCAGCTTAGATGATTCAGTGCTGGTCTTGTATCCTAGGTGGGTCCCAGCATAGATGAATCAATGAAGAGTGCTGGTCTTGTATCCTATGTGGGTCACATCTGTGCTGGTCTTGTATCCTATGTGGGTCCCAGCTTAGATGATTCAGTGCTGGTCATGTATCCTAGGTGGGTCCCAGCATAGATGAATCAATGAAGAGTGCTGGTCTTGTATCCTATGTGGGTCCCAGCTGTGCTGGTCTTGTATCCTATGTGGGTCCCAGCTTAGATGATTCAGTACTGGTCTTGTATCCTATGTGGGTCCCAGCATAGATGAATCAATGAAGAGTGCTGGTCTTGTATCCTATATGGGTCCCAGCTGTGCTGGTCTTGTATCCTTTGTGGGTCCCAGCTTAGATGATTCAGTGCTGGTCTTGTATCCTATGTGGGTCCCAGAATATATGAATCAATGAAGACAGTTGGTCTTGTATCCTAAGTGGGTCCCAGCTTAGATGATTCAGTATCTATATCTGATCATCCCTTTCACCTTTTCGACGATGTATACCTGTGTGAGTAGAAATCCTATTTACTCTACTTTGTGGATTGTGTTGTGCTATCATGTGTGGATTTACGTTTTTCTCTCCTTTGTGGATGGTGTTGTGCTATCCTGTGTGGATTACGTTTTTCTTTCCTTTGTGGATTGTGTTGTGCTATCCTGTGTGGATTACGTTTTTCTCTCCTTTGTGGATTGTGTTGTGCTATCCTGTGTGGATTTACGTTTGCTCTCCTTTGTGGATTGTGTTGTGCTATCCTATGTGGATTTACGTTTTTCTTTCCTGTGTGGACTGGGTTGTACTTGAGCTCGGATGTTGGGGCCGAGCGAGAATTGATGACTTAGGTATATGTATGGGTATATACCTAAGCAGTGTCAGATGTTACTTCGTGATTGTATCTTTCATTTCTGGTTATCCTTTGTGGATTCTGGGAGACCTTCAGGGGTCTTGGGGTCCCTACTGAGTAGCTTATACTCACCCCTGCACGGGCTATGCCCGCACTATGTTGTGTTGGTTGCAGACGACGGACATCGCTGATCGTGGTGGAGGTTTGCGGAGCAGGACAGTACCTGGTGGTGGACCACTGGGCGGGGTGTACTCGGAGTGGTAGGCTGGACCCGAGGAGCAGTGGAGGATTTCTATACTCTCCCTTCAGGTGGGACTTCTAGAGGACGGCTCGACGCTGCAGCTTTTCCTTTTAGTTGCTGTTTTTCCCCTTTCAGTTGCACTTTATAGTTAGGCTTGTATTTCCGGCCCCCTTTACTTTCAGCACAGCTTGTTCCAGTTTTTACTTAGTGTTTACTTTTCCGCTTGCTTACTCTGTGGTGCTTTTTTACTTTACAAAGGCAATGCATTCCCTTTACCGGGATTTACGCCTTGGTGCTAGTCGCCAGCCCCTGGCCTATGGAAGGCAGGCTTGGGGTAGTCACAGCACGGGCCCCGAGGACGGGTCATGACACGAGCGACAATATCATTCTTTGGAAATAATATATAATTGGATGGTGTATCATATATACAGAATAATTAACATGTTATATTTATTATTTACTTGAATTACACATCATTATTATACCCATCCAAATAATAATGTATTGAATAACAATTACACCACGACGTGGAGACGATAAGTCGTACGTACACACGTATGGTGACATGTCATTCATGGGATGGATAGAATAATGAATTTGGTTTTACCATATGTATAATAACATAAAATTATATATAATATACTGGATTTATTATTTTATAATGGAATCAACAAAGAAAAAGGAAGTGGAAGAAGAAAGGAACTTGAAAGAGGTGGTGAGATTTTTACCTTTTCTTCGGGTTCTTTTTTTTGATTTGATCAAAAGGGCTCTTTAAGTTGGATTTATGACTAAAGGAATGCCTCTAAGATGAATTGAGGGAATTTGAGAGAATATTTTGGTAGGGTTTGGCCGAAACAAAAGGCTTTGAAGGTACAAATTTGAGAGAAGGGTGGGTACCCTTTTATAAGAGGGGTGAGGGGCACCTTAGAAAAAACGTAAAATATTATTTTATAATAAATTCATATTAGGTTTATAATGGCTCCAAAGTGATTTATTTTGAGGATAAGGTGGGGATAGGTCTATATCCTTTCAACCAATAGATTTCAGATAGGTTTGGGTCACTATATTAACCATATAATTTATATTTAACTCTTAGTTAAATAGTTTGATATTTACGATGTCTCTTTGTATTTATATATTATATGATCAATAAACTTACTATAACAAGCCAAGTGAACCCCAAGTAGTTAATTATTAATATATATAACCTTATATAAGTCATTTGTCCGAACATTATATTTTTAGTAATAGAATATCAATTAATAATATAATATTTGTTTTAAATACTCTTTTATGTCAATTTTGACACTATTTGGTATTTTTTTTCTAAATTCATAACAACATTATTACTTCGAACATAATTCATCTAACCAACCCTAATATGTCATATTAGTCTAGAAAATTAGTTTAATTCATAAAAAGTATCAAATTACATTTATTTGTATATTTAAAATATCAATTATTTTAATATTTCAATAATTAGATAATTTCTGCATCATCATTGTGACATTAATAAATTAAATTATTTAATGTCTAAAAAATATAAATAAAATACCATTATGTATGAAATATTTTTATCTTTCTAATGAATATTTATAGTCGAATTTATCTCATGTGTAACCCAATAATAAAAATGTTTTAGTTATTAAACTTTGATTTTAACTCTTATAAATCTTCTTTGAATTAAATAATAATAAATGTCCTAATCTAATAAAAGTGGACAAAAGAGGTTAATATTTTCTTCCTAAGGTTTTTTTCGTCTAATTATACTTATTCAATAGAATTAGGACATGTGTTAGTGTAATAATAATATCATTTTTACCCTTAATTACCCTATTTACTTTTAACTGTGGTAAATAAAAGTAAAAAGTTACTATTCACCAAAAATTATTTTTATCTTATTGAACCACATTTTACTCCTTGATATTAACTGTGTTTATCGTATATTTGAAATTCAACTCACAGAAGTGATAAAATTAAGTTTTATGTGAATTTACAAATTCTCCTAGGAGGTGGGTAAAAGACGGTGAAAAATTCAATAAAATTATATATATATAATATTATTACAAAATGACTCAAATGAATTACATTTAACTCATTTGGGTATTATGTATCTATTTTGACCTAAAATAAATCTAGATAAAATAAACAATTATTTAAATAAAAATTTTGTTTTAAACTATAACTCAGTGTTTTTCACTATTCATAAAAAATTAACAGTTTTCAGAAACATACCAAAAATTAACCCTAAGATAATTTTGATATTATAAATTCAAAAATTAAGTCTATTTTACCATATTAAAAACATATAAATCTCATTTAGTAGTTTAAAATTAATTCTCATTGTCAAAACCAAAAAGCATTTTTTTATGAAATAATAATTACCAAAAGGTTGACTTTTGTTTATGTCCAATTTCAAATTGAAATTACTTCCAATGACCGACATTGGATTAAATTGTAAAAATATAATCTAATTATACATCCAAACCATTCATTTGTATAGTTTATCACTATAAATTATTTTTATTAAAAAATTTGTTTTAAGTTAAAATATATTATTTTTCACTATTCACCAAATATGAAAGTTATAAAAAAATGCAAAAAATTTATTGAATCTAAATTCTTATGTCCTGATCCCAAAGAATAAGTTTATTTTGTCAAATTAAATATATAAAAGTTTCAAATATTAGATTTAAAAAGGGTTCTCCATTAAAAGGCGGTAAAATTGCATTTTTTGAGTAATACTTCTTTTATTTGAAACAAATTAATTTGTCCTTAAATTATGTCTAAGAAACTCATAATATGGATTATAAAATTATAAGGTTTATATAAAGTTCAAAATTCTGTTAATACTATTCATAACCGCTTTTGAACAGCTAGTTTGGTAAGTTGTGGTGCGCTTGAACTCGATGTTGCGTGTAGTGCAATATATTGAATTACTTTGAAGAACTAACATACTATGAAATCTTGGGGTGTTACATTCTTCCCTCATTCAATAAATTGCATCCTCAAAATTTTTAAAATTGGGCTTGGGAATATAACAGAAAGTCCCACATCGAAAAATGAGTTAATAAAACTATCACTTTAAAAGAAATAAAGAGATGTAAAAAGGTCACCTAAGATAACCTATAGTAGGATTCAATGTAGAAAAACATGGATATGGATGATAAAATACGTGTCAAGTTCTGATGCATAGGGATAGAAAACAAGATCAGGAGAAAGCTAACAACAAGAAAACCACAAACTTGTGATGGGACAAACGATCATTAGTTTCCCAGTAAGAAAAGTAAACAGACAACATTTTTTTGTTTTAAGTTACATTACATAAAGATGAGGAATTCATTTCGGAGATTGACTAAGAACATAAAAATATATACTTACTTTTTAAGTAAAGTTTCATTCTTTAATAAATTTATACTACTAACTCATTCTTAAACGATGAGTATTCAAGAAGACTTGGTCACACTGGAAGAGATAGAATAAAATTCTTATAGAATCACATAATCCATAAAGGATAAACTATATATTTACCTTGTCTTTATAGATTAATCAAAACCAAAACGGTTAGTTTAAGATTTTATGATCCCCCAAAAGGATATTCCATTAGAGAAAGAAACACTAATCTTAATTTCTAAAATTAAACCAATAATACCCCAAATTTAAACAAATAGCATTCAATAAACAACTGTCCTTAAAATCCTTCAATATAATCCAAACTAATATTGAAACCAAAAACTTTGAAGAATTTGGTTATGTAGTCTTCCACGTTAAATTGCATCTCCAAATGACATCAACTATTATTAAATTCACATACTTAAAAGTAATTAACCTAATCACATATTCTCTATTATAGTTTAATCATTTCCATAAATAACCCAAATCACTATAAATCCACAATAAAAACATAGATAAAAAACCACCATTACTCCTCAAATGAAATCCCATAGTATTCTATTTTCCTTGGTCTTATAGTGTTCCCAACAAAGCGAACATCTTCCAAAGTAACAATTATCACTTAATTACCAAATCATTTTCCTATACTAAGGGTATTCATTTGATAAGACATAAGATCCCAAATCAACTTATTATTAATCAATAAAATCATTTAACTAAAAATAATTAGTCACACTAACTAGGTACTTTACATAGTCCAGTGGTAGGTGATAAATCCCAATCGCACTTTGGTTGTGGGTTCTATTCCCATAGATTTTTCCAAAGCGGTGGGTTGTCACATGGTCTGCGTGTTGTCCTTTTTCAAAAACTATATTTTATAACATTACCAAAATGAGATAAATTCTTCAAAATATCCATAACATAATTTAACCACAAATGTTATCTCATACCTTGCATTTTCATCCCAAAATATAATAACTTGTAATTCCCTCAAACCCAATGATCATATAAAATAAAATGGTTATTTATAAATATATCTACAAGAGAAAGATAAGTCTTCCTCAAATATCATTCTCACATAGAAAACTGCAGGGTTACAAATACAAGAGAAAATTATTCCAAAGTAATACCATAAACAAGGAGAACTAATACTTTTAAACATTTCTCCAACTATTTATTTCCACATAGCTTCTTCCTTGACCAAGAAAATATACTATAGAATAGGTCATTCACTCGAGTAATGGCCAGGTCCCCTACATTTATGGAAAATGACTATAAATGGGTTCATGGGACCATTTTTATTTTCTTCCATAGTACCCTTCATTTTTCCTCCGCAATTATTCATTTTATGTGCTTCTTTCCTGCACATAAATCATTTATTTGTTCCATTGAGACACTTTTCTGGGTGTCTCCTTCCACATTTCCAGCATGATGGAAATTGAGGATTCTGTTCTCCATGGTCTCCACTACTGGAGATCTTATCATTCATCACCTTTCTCTTCTTTTTTGAGTCCAGGAGTTGGTCAATATATATTTTGTTGATCATATTTTTGGAAAATTTATTTGGAATGAACACGATATTTTTTACGCCCATCAACATTCCAATTTTTTTCTCATTTCCACCACTATTCCCACCTTGTACATCATTCTCAAAGTTACTATGACTTCCTTGGAATCCAGCCATTGACTAAAACCAGAAAAAATTTTGTGGGTAATATTAGTCATAAAATCATTTAGAGAACATCATGACACCATATTATTTATTTGAAACACCTTAGGACTAACCAAGGTCATTTATTATCATCTTATATTAAAATACTTCAAATCGGTTTGTAAAGAAAATGTAAATTATCCTAGGAATATCCCCAGGAGTGTCGTAACCAAGAGTGTAGTAAGTCCCATTGTCATGCACCATTTCCCATTCAAGTCTAGCTCAAAGCGGTGTTTTCGGGTTTTACCCCTAGGTACATCTGTGACAGAGATGCCTCTACCTACTCGTATCTAGACAGGGATGTATTGTTTGGAAAACTCACAAAATCTCTACAATACCAAAATTCTAGGAAGTTATTCTATACTAATCCTCAAAGTACATCTTAGGTCTATGTGCTCTAATCAGAGTTTATCTAAATCTAGATTCCAAGGTTTGTAATAAACTTCTTCTAATACCAATTGTAACACCCCGACCCCAGTTACCTAGATTCAATGCAATATTACGTATCATTGGCATGATAAAAAAGATCAAGTCTCAAAAGACTGATTAGTTTAGAAGCCTTGGAATTACTGGATACATTCTTAAATTTTACATTACATCATAATGTGAAAAACTACAACAAAATATTTTCCCCATAGACCACACTCATATCCTCATACTATCCCTGCAGGTCATTCATAAAATACTTCTTCACATCCTGGGAAAAATAAAACATAGAAAGGGGTGACCTCAGATGCTCAGTAAGGATAACAATATAGCGAAAACTTTCATAAATAAGCATAAACATTTAAGGCAATGTATAACTAAAACAAAAGCCTTTTAAAATTGAACTTCAACATAATATGGAAAAGATAAAATGAAATAATTGCATTTAATTATTCACATTGATATTCTACTAGTCTAATAATCACATGTAATTTCAAAAACCACTTTCATAATAATGGAATACATAATTCCATACTATTATAACCACATAGTCAAGGCCTTGTTCCAAGACTACAAATAATATTTTTTCACGGCCATGTGCCATGATACTAGTTTCTCTGATGAGACCTACTGATCCATATAGGAGCTATAGCGGGCTCCACCCATCACTTACTAAGTCCAATGCATTCCTCATATGACATGGGTGAAACATAATCTAAAAATTCGTATTAAAACTAGCATACTAAATGTCAATATTTTACCCACAAACCATGAATGGTATTAAAATAGCACATCCACAGCAAAACATAACTCATTAAATACAATATAGAAGATTTTATTCTAACAGAGTAACCTCAATTGAGAATGATGAAGAATATCGACATAGATGAAAATAATAATCAAAACTATTTGAGAGAAATATCTCCCCTTTTTCTTGAAAACATTTAAAAGTCACACTATTGGTCAAGAAGACATTTAAAAATAGATTTTTGAATCAAAGTGTCCCATACCACTTTGAAACTTTTAAAAGGAGTTTTAATTTTAAAACATTAATGTCCATAGAAATAAATCTTTAAAACCATTTTTAAAACATGGACAATAATGAGAAAGATTTAGAATAATAAATCTTTAAAACATTTTAAAATGATATTTTATTTAGAGTTCCTAACCAAAATAGAGACATTTGAATACAAATAATTGAGGTAATCAATACTTTTTAATATCATGAGAATAAAGGGATTCATGATATACTATGTTAGAGTACATTATATACACCATATAAAAGTGATTTGGTGTATAACAACAAAGAAGTCTCAATGGAATGTAAATTGAGATGAAATCTCTCATAAAGACCATATCCTTAGATTAAGGATAAATAAATGACATAATTATGTGTGAAAAATATAAATACACTCAATATTATTGGATATTCAGTGTACAAAAATCAATGGACATTCACACATATTCTTGTAAAAACAACACCAATGAATTAGATGTTTAACTCAATAAATAGAGATTGAGTTAAAATTACTCTTATCAAGTTCATATCGATGACTTGAGAATTTATCAATGGAGTGATTATGTGTATCAAATTTATATCCACAGATATGGGAGTTAAAATTATGACATAAGAAAATAAATAGTGATTCCAAACATAATCTTGGAGTAAAATAATCAATGAAGTATGAGTAAAGTCGAATGAGTGGAAATTGAAATATCAAATTACCTTATTGATTTGGTAACTTACAAAACATACACCCATGAAAGAAGGATTATAAAATTATGATGTAAATATTCATAAATTAAAGTATATTACAAAATAAATACAATCATGGGCAGTACACACACCACATGCAATAAATAAGCGGTGAACAATGGAAATCTTACGGAATTAAAAGTGAGATAAGAAACCCATTACTTTCTACTTTTTCCTTGTTAGAGGGTAGGTTGACCTCATTTTTAATAGTTAAATCATTTTTATTTAATTACAAAATAATCATGTACATAAATATGATATAATATATTATCTTTTAATATTTCATTGTAAATAATATTTTAGTATTATCGTCGTTTTAGGTGTTCACTTACTCGTTTTCTTTTACATGTTTTGTTACCTAAGACTTTTTTGTTATCCATTGGTTGTATCTTATTCATATAAATAATGATATCAAGTCCTTAAACATTATTTTTAAACATAAAATTAAAATTAATCTTGAATGGATACGATGGGGAATGAATCTCATCGTGTTCGTGGAGACAGTAGTCCGTACGTACGCACGAGCGAAAATATCATTCTTTTGATATAATATATAATTGGATGGTGTATCATATATACAAAATAATTATCATGTTATATTTATTATTTACATGAATTAAAAATCATTATTATACCCATCCAAATAATAATGTATTGAATAACAATTACACCCCGACGTGGAGACGGTAAGCCGTACGTACACACGTATGATGACATGTCATTAAAGGGGTGGATAGAATAATGAATTTGGTTGTACCATATTTATAATAACATCACGGTATATATACTATACTGCAGTTATTATTTTAGAATGGAAACAACAAAGAAAAAGGAAGTGGAAGAAGAAAGGAACTTGAAATAGGTGGTGAGATTTTTACCTCTTCTTCGGGTTCTTCCTTTTGATTTGATCAAAAGTGCTCTTAAAGTTGGCTTTATGACTAAAGGAATGCCTATACGATGAAGTGAAGGAAGTTTAGAGAATATTTGGGTAGGGTTTGGCCGAAACAAAAGGCTTTGAAGGTATAAATTTGAGAGAAGGAGGAGTAGCCTTTTATAAGATGGGTGAGGGGAACCTTAGGAAAAACTTAAAATATTATTTTATAATAAATTCATATTCAGTTTATAATGGATCAAAAGCGACTTATTTCTAGGATAAGGTGTTGATGGGTCTAAATTATTTCAACCAATAGATTTCAGACAGGTTTGGGTCACTATATTAACCTTATCATTTATATTTAACTCTTAGTTAAATAGTTTTACATTTAACATGTCTCTTTGTATTTTTATATTATATGGTCAATAAACTTACTATATAAAGCCAAGAGAACCCCAAGTGGTTCATAATTAATATATATAACTTCATCTAAGTCATTTTTTCAAATATTATATTTTTAGGAACAGAATATCAATTAATAATACAATATTTGTTTTAAATACTCCTTTATGTCAATTTTGACACTATTTGGTATTTTGTTTTTTTTCTAAATTCATAACAGCATTATAACTTAGAAAAAATTCATCTAACCAACCCAAATATGTCATATTAACCTATAAAATTATTGGAATTCATAAAAAGTCTCAAATTACATTTATTTGTATATTTATAATATCAATTATTTTAATATTTCATTAATTAGGTAATTACTGCATCATCATTGTGTCATTAATAAATTAAATTATTTAATGTCTAAAAAATATAAATAAAATACCATTATTTAGGAAATAATTTTAAATTTATAATTAATATTTATAGTTGAATTTATCTTATGTGTAACCCTATAATAAAAATGTTTTATTTATTAAACTTTGATTTTAACTCTTTTAACTATTCTTTGAATTAAATAATAATAATTGTCGTAATCTAATCCAAGTGGACCAAAGAGGTTAATAGTTTATTTCTAAGGTTATTTTTGGTCGAATTATACTTATCCAATAGAATTAGAACATGTTTTATGGTAATAATAATATCATTTTTACCCTTAATTGCCCTATTTACTTTTAATCGTGGTAAATAAAAGTAAAAAGTTACTATTCACCCAAAATTATTTTTATCTTATTAAACCACATTTTACTCCTTGATATTAACCGTGTCTCTCTTATTTTTTAAATTCAACTCATATAAGTAGTAAAATTATTTTTTATGTGAATTTACAAATTCTCCTATGAGGTGGGTAAAAGACGGTGGAAAGTTAAATAAAATTTTATATATCTAATATTATTACAAAATGAATCCAATCAATTACTCTAAGATTATATGTGTATTACGTATCTATTTTGACCTAAAATAAATTTAAATAAAATAAATAATTATTTAAATAAAAATTCGGTTTTAAACTATAACTCAATGTTTTTTACTTTTCATCAAAAATTAAAAGTTTTCAGAAACATGCCAAAAATTCACCCAAAGATAATTTTGATATTATGAATTCAAAAATTAAGTCTATTTTACCAAATTCAAAACATATAAATTTCATTTATTATTTTAAAATTAATTCTCATTGTCAAAACCAAAAAGCATATTTTTATGAAATAATAACTACCAAAAGATTCATTTGTTTATGTCCAATTTCAAAATGAAATTACTTCAAATTACCAACATTGAATTAAATGGTAAAAATATAATCTAATTATACATCCAAACCATTTATATGTATAGTTGAACACTATAAATATTTTTTATTAAAAAGTTGATTTAAGTTAAAATATATTATTTTTCACTATTCACCCAAATATGAAAGTTATCAGAAAAATACCAAAAATTTGTTAAAACTAAATTTTTATGTCCCAATGAAAATGAAGAAGTCTATTTTGTCAAATTTAATATATAAAAGTTTAAAATATTGTATTTAAAAAGGGTTCACCATTAAAATGCGGTAAAATTTCATTTTTCGAAAAATACTTCTTTTATCTGAAAAAATTAATTTGTCAATAAATTATGTCTAAAAAACTCATAATATGGATTCTAAAATTATAAGGGTTATATAAAGTTCAAAATTCTGTTAATACTATTCATAACCACTTTTGAACGGCTAGTTTGGTAAGTTGTGGTGCGCTTAAACTCGATGTTGCATGTAATGTAAGTTATTGAATTACTTTGAAGAACTAACATACTATGAAATCTATGGGTGTTATAGGTGGGATCTACATGACTCATCAAGTACTATCGCTCCTGCTTTCTTAATGGCTGTGTTTCTCAAATTGTGCAAAAACTGACGCAAATGCTCTCACATAGCCACCTCCCATGCTGCATGGATATCGTCACACATGCTATCATCGATGAGATAACATAAACCCTACGAATAATTTATAATATCAAGTTATTAATAAAATAAATTTCAAAATAAATATTATTAATTTACGTACCAGCCAATGATTGTACATGCGGACCTGCACATCAACGGGAATCTGTTCCCATGTGGTCCATGGCTGAGAAAAATAATTGTGCAAGATAGTGCTCCCCTGTCCAACAACTACATGCACAAAACTTTGAAAAAAGAATAAATAATCAAACAATTAGTATACATATAAATAAATCAATGAAATATAACTAAAATTTATAGGTTACCATACCTCCATGTGCATGGATTGAAGCCAAGACATGGATGTCGTTCAGGGATAGAGTCAGGAATCATCAGTCGCGCAAGATCGCGCCCCCTCCGCGTATCTCCTGAACCACCAGTAGGATGAGGGTCAGATGATCACACATCCCTGACATCCAAATGTAACTCAAACTCTTCTAACTCACGCAATAGATTAGAGTCCATCTGAAACACAAAATTATTATTGTTAGTAGATAATTGAAAATAACTATTATATATATATATATTAGTTATGATCATAACCAACATTTAACTGTGCCAATGTTCACCTTCACCGTCATCTTCATATCTGACGATGTCAATGCCTTCATATTCCTCCTCTGAATCATCAATATCCATATGAGTTTCACTTTCACCATCCCTTGTCATTTCAAATTCATTTGTAACATCATTAACATCTTGGTCACCATCGACCCTAAATTGTGGTGTGTCATCAACGATATTCAAATTTCTTTGTGAAAAAGATGGATTTTGAGTAGTCTCTTGAAAATTTACAATTCCTTCCACTTTAGTGGAACCACATTTAGTTTGAGTAAATTGATTTTCCCAAGATTTCATTTTTATTATGCTCCACCAATCACTCAAGTCTCTTGAAGTTGCACAGTACTTTGTGTAATATATTTTATGTGTCTATTGAGCTATTAAAAATGGTTCATTTACTGCAAGAAGGCTTTTATATTTAATATCAACGATTCCATAAGTCGGATGAACACACAAGCCCCTCTCAGTATCCAACCACTAACATTTAAACATCATTATGTAATTTTTTCCAAGATAACATAGCTCAATAATTTCATCCAGAATTCCGTAAAAGTAAACATTAGTTTCTCTATGATGTGATCCTCTCAAACAAACTCCACTGTTCATTTTTTGGATTCCCCATATACACGTGTATGAAATCGAAAACCATTCACCGCATATGAATTATAAGATTTAACCATTTTGGATGGTGGGTTACTCAATATATACAGTCGCTTTTCAATTTTATCAGCATGTTGAGACACCTGAAAATGTGTACAACAATTATCAATATAATAAATATTAAACTGAATTGATATTAAACCATCAATAATTTATGTTACCATTTTTTGAAACCATTGAGAATTATTTTTGTCTGCATTCTTCAAGAGTAGTAGCTGTAATTTGTGGAAGTTGTTTCTTGATATGATTATCATATAACCTACAAATAAAATAATTTTACATGTTGTAACAGAAATTATAGATTAATTGATAGAAGCACTCACAACACAAATGCTGTCATTTCTTTACAGTTGAGAAGAACATATGTATGAGTTCTGTGATGTTTATTGTCTGAAAGACATCTTTCTTGAACTCCACCGAAGCCAAGATTTGGCTGATTAAAAACTGATAAATGATTTTCCATTTCATCATTAACATTTCCTTTGTTCCATCCCATGAATTTTTGTTTTGAGGGATATTCAGATTCAAAATAGTGAGAGCAGAAAAAAGCAATTTCCTCTTGTAAATAGGCTTCAGCAATTGAGCCTTCAACTGATGCTTTGTTACATACTTTTTTCTTCAATTTCTGTATGCATCTCTCGAATGGGTACATCCATCGAAACTATACAGGACCTCTACATTTATCTTCATGTGGAAAATGTAATATCAGATGTTCCATTGAGTCAAAGAAAGCAGGCGGAAAGAGTTTTTCTAGTTTACATATAATTACAGAAACATCTTCTTCTAGTTTTATTAGCGCATCATAGTCAGTTGTCGTTGCACAAATGTCTCAAAAAAATATTATATGTCTGTTATCGAATCTCAAATCATAGAATTCAGAAAACCTATGAATCCAATTGGCATAAGTTTTTCTATTATAACATGAAAATCATGAATTTTTAATCCGATAATATAACCATTCTTAACACATCTTTCCAAATTGGAAGCATAGACATCTGGAAGTCTCAAATCTACAATCCACTAAAAAAATAATAATAGAATATCTTAAAAAAGTTTATAAGCTTATTTTGGCTTCATTAACCTCTATGATCTGTCATTTTCAAATAGTTCAAGTTCTGGTCGCCTGTAAATTTGGGCAAGATCTAATCATGCTTTTATAGTATCTTTGGTCTTACCTGGTGTAAACAAAACTGTATGAAATAAGTTATCAAAACAGTTATTCTCAATATTCATGACATTAAACATGTGGTAGACCAAAAAATCAGACCAATATGAGGGATCCCAAAAAAATGCTTCATTTTATCCAATTATGTTCTTTCCCAAAGCCATGAAATTTCTATTGGTTTACTATTGGCCTAAATGTGATGGGAGGTAATGAAAATAAAACTGATTTTAACTCTGTACCTGATATAATTTTTGGAGGTTCATCACTTTCAATTGTGCCTTTTCTGAAATGAGATTTTTTCCTTCAAAAAGGATGATCGGTTGGAAGAAATATGCGATGATAGTCAAAACAACAAGTTTTTTTCCATTGACGATCATAAAAGCTTTGTTGTATTTCATACTGTTAGGAAATGATTTCAGACCATGTGTACTCTAGCTAGATAACATGCCATATTCTTGAAATTCACTAATCATCCACATCAATACATCTTTTAATGTGAAATTTTGTTTCATAGCAACATCATATGTACTAACACCATTACTCCGCAATGCATTTAACTCATTAATCAATGGTTTCAAATAAACATCAATATTCTCTTTCGAATGTCTTGGGATTAATAATTTCAAAAGGATATAGGGTTATTTCATCAACATCCATGGATGTAGATTGTACGAAGTTATAAAGACAGACAAACATGAATAATGACTACCATAAGAACCGAACAGATAGAAACCGTCAGTAGAAAGACCCAATCTCATCTTTCAGGCTTCTAAAGCAAAAGACCAATGCAGACGATCAAAATTTTTCCATGAATCACCCTCAAATGGATGATTCAAGCTTTTACCAGTTGAAATATTGTATTTGTGTCGTGAAATCATTGATGTTGTGTTATGAGACATAAATAAACGTTGCAACCCGGGTGTAAGGGGGAAATATCTCAACGTTTTTATAGGAATCAATCCAAAATTCCCTGGTTGAGATTCTTTATACCTCGATTGTCCACATGTGGGGAAAATATCCAACGACTCATTTTCACCAGAATATAAGATGCAATCATTTGCACATGCAAGAATATTCTGATAACTAAGGCCTAGATTACGAACCAACCTCTTGCTCTCATAGTAATTTGCAGGCAACACATTTCCTTCAGGTAATTGTGTTTTAACTAAAGAAAATATCTGATCAAAACGGTTGTTTGACATTGCATTATCTGATTTAATAGCCATAAATTTTGAAACTGCTTCTAGTTTTCTTATCTTGCAACCATGATAAAATGTATCCTCAGTAGACCTCAACAACTCATAAAATTCAGAGGGTTCCAACTCAGGAGTTAAATCAATATCATCATGAGTTTCAGATTGTTGAATAGATGGACCTGCAACATCATGTACTAAATTTTAGAACCGTGATGGATCCAGAATCAAGTTATTAGTATCTTCTCTGGAACTGCATTCACCGTTTTGATTCCAAAAAACATAATTTGGTTGAAAACCAAACCGCAAGAGATGTCCCTCAACCCTGTCAAATGTGTCAAACGTTCTCAGAGAATATTTTTTACAAGGACACATAATTGTGCCTTCTGAGACATATTCTAGTTTTGATGATCCAAATGCTATGAAATCTTCAACACCCTCAATATATACAGGATCTAAACCAGAACCATTTGGATTTCTGCGCTGATTTATCCAAGCGTGACCATCTAATAATGACTGATGTCGACTTCGTTGTTACATATTTTTTTACAAAATATAAAATCATCACTATTTTCAATAATTTGAAATTATAAAAACACTATCGGAAAAAACAAGATAAATAATTACTACCACTTCTTAATAATTACCATTAATTAAGGGTGAAATATTTCTAGTGGATTGACAGCTACTCTTTTGTCCGACGGCTCATTTACTTGCATCTTTCTCACACTTAAATCACAAAGAAGAATATGGTTGGAGGTACACATATTCATCCTCGTATGCACGAAAATGAATATATGTATCTCCAACCAGATTCTTCATTGTGATTTCAGTGTGACAAAGATGCAAGTAAATGAGCCGTCAGACAAAAGAGCCCCCTTTTCATTGATGAATCGTCTTCTTCCAAATGTCACCACCTGAAAACATTGTAAAAAATACGATCATATGAATGCATATCCAATCTCGTGCATAAAAGATTGAATATTCCTATGTAGAAACACATTTTTTATAATTTTTTGAGTCGGTGATAGTTGAAAGGAGAAAAGTCATCAAGCAAAAGGAGTGTCGTCAATCCACTGAAAATTGTGCCAAGTTCTTAAAATTTATAAAAATTTATAAAAATTTCTTTCTAACTGTTCCTAACTATTCCTAACTAATTATTACTAATTACTACTATTTATTACTAATTATTCCTATTTATTACTAATTATTCATATTTATTACTAATTATTCATATTTATTATTAACTATTCTTATTTATTACTAACTATAACTATTTATTACTATTTATTACTATTTAATACGAATTATTACTATTTATTACTAATTATTACTAATTATTACTAATTATTACTAATTATTACTAATTATTACTAATTATTACTAATTATTACTAATTATTAAAATTTATTACTAATTATTGAAATTTATTACTAGTTATTACTAATTATTCTAAATTATTCCTAATTATTCCTAATTATTACTAATTATTCATAATTATTTCTAATTATTCCTAATTATTGCTATTTATTTCTAATTGTTGCTAATTATTTCTAATTATTGCTAATTATTACTAATTATTTTTAATTATTCCTAATTATTGCTAATTATTTCTATTTATATCTAATTATTGATAATTATTTCTAATTATTCCTAATTATTCCTAATTATTGCTAATTATTAGTAATTATTAGTATTTATTAGTATTTATTAGTAGTTATTAGTGATTATTACAATTTATTACTAATTATTATAATTTATTAATAATTATTACAATTTATTACTAATTACTATTAATTATTTCTATTTATTACTAAATATTACTAATAATTACTAATTGTTACTAATTATTCCTATTTATTACTATTTATAGCTCTTTATTACTAATTATTTCTAATTATTGCTAATTACTGATAATTATTTCTAATTATTGCTAATTATTCCTAATTATTACTAATTATTGCTAATTATTTCTATTTATTGCTAATTAATCCTAATTATTAGTATTTATTGCTAATTATTAGTATTTATTGCTAATTATTAGTAATTATTAGTAATTATTAGTATTTATTACTAATTTTTACAGTTTATTACTAATTATTATTAATTATTGCTATTTATTGCTATTTATTACTAATTATTGCTAATTATTACTAATCATTGCTAATTATTACTAATTATTGCTAATTATTCCTAATTATTTCTAATTATTCCTAATTATTGCTAATTATTACTAATTATAAGTAATTATTAGTATTTATTAGTATTTATTACAAATTATTAGTATTTATTTCTAATTATTAATAATTATTCCTAATTATTAATAATTATTCATAATTATTACTAATTATTCCTATTTATTTCTGTTTCTTGCTATTTATTACTAATTATTGCAATTTATTACTAATTATTTCTAATTATTGCTAATTATTAGTATTTCTTCCTAATTATTAGTATTTATTAGTAATTATTAGTAATTATTAGTATTCATTACTAATTATTACAATTTATTACTAATTATTATTAATTATTGCTATTTTTTACTATTTATTGCTAATTATTGCTAATTATTACTAATTATTGCTAATTATTCCTAATTATTGCTATTTATTGCTAATTATTAGTATTTGTTGCTAATTATTAGTATTTATTACTAATTATTCCAATTTATTACTAATTATTACAATTTATTAATAATTATTACAATTTATTAGTAATTATTACAATCTATTACTAATTATTACTAATTATTACAATTTATTACCAATTATTACAATTTATTACTAATTATTACAATTTCTTACTAATTATTACAATTTCTTACTAATTATTACAATCTGTTACTAATTATTACAATTTGATACTAATTATTACAATTTGTTACTAATTATTACAATTTTTTACTTATTATTGCAATTTATTACTAATTATTACAATTTATTACTAATTATTAAAATTTATTACTAATTATTACAATTTATTACTAATTATTACAATTTATTACTAATTATTACAATTTATTACTAATTATTCCTAATTACCGGTATTTATTACTAATTATTACAAATTATTACTAAATATTAGTATTTATGAATAAATATTACTAATTATTACTAATTATTAGTAATTATTACTAATTATTAATAATTATTAAAATTTATTAGTAATTATTACAGTTTATTACTAATTATTACAGTTTATTACTAATTATTACAGTTTATTACTAATTATTAATAATTATCACAATTTATTAGTAATTATTATAGTTTATTACTAATTATTAAAGTTTGTTACTAATTATTACAGTTTATTACTAATTATTACAGTTTATTTCTAATTATTACTAATTATTAGTAATTATTAAAATTTATTTCACTAATTATTACAATTTATTAGTAATTATTATAATTTATTAGTAATTATTACAATTTATTACTAATTATTACAATTTATTACTAATTATTACAGTTTATTACTAATTATTACAATTTATTACTAATTATTACAATTTATTACAAATTATTACAATTTGTTACTAATTATTACAATTTATTAGTAATTATTACAATTTATTACTAATTATTACAATTTATTACAATTTTTTTCAATTTATTACTATTTATGACAATTTATTACTATTTATTACTCATTATTACTATTTATTACTATTTATTAATAATTATTAATATTTATTACTAATTGTTAGTATTTATTACTATTTATTACCAATTATTATTAATTGGTACAAATTAATTTGCTATATTACTAATTATCGTTAATAATTATTAATTACTACAAATTATTAAAAATTAGTTCTAAAAATTTCAATTTATTAGTACAAATAAATACTAATGACAAAACAATTTAAATTTAATTTAATTACAACAAATCAATAATAAAAAAAATTAACATAAAAAAAGAAATAAATAATAAATTAAAAAAAACATAAATGCCTTTAAGACCGATTTTCTATTGATGTAGACAGCTTCAAAACTTCTTTGTGAACAAAAAAATTAACTTAGAAAAATTCTCTCTCTAAAATCAGAGTTTAGAGAGAAACAAGATCTAAGAATTGAGAGGAATGAGAGAAAAACTGGATTGGGGTATATATATATTAGATTATTTGCGACGAGAGTATTTGCGATGGGATACCAATCACAAATAGTGTCTTTTGCGACAGGACCCCTCGCAAATACCTACGCCCGCATTAATTACTGTCGGTGGTTAAAAAGATATTTGCGACGAGTCCCATCGCAAATAGTCCATGCCGACACACCTTTTGCGACGGGACAACATCTCGTCGCAAAAAGCAATTAACCGACGTCGGGTATTTGCGACTGGGCTCGTCGCAAATACTTAACTATTTACGACAATGAGATCCCACCGTCGCAAAATAACCTTTGCGCGGTTTGGCGCACTACCCGTGCCAAACTATTTGTGACCGGAGACGAAATCGGGTCGAAAATAATTGGTTATTTGGGACGGGTTGTTACCCCCGTCGCAAATGTCCTCTTGGAGGGACCTTTTGCGACGAGATTTAATCCCGTCGCAAAAGGTCCTTCACAAAAAGTTTTTGGTCCATAAGGCTGAATACCCTGAGAGGGGAGGTGAATCAGGGTATGAATAATTTAAAATTAAAGCCCGTTCTGATCTTGTTTCGCTGTTAAGAAAAACACACTTCTCTCTCTCTCCTGTTGCACGATATAAACAGAAAGTAGAGAAAGCACAGGACACAACAATGTTACTTGGTTCACCACTAAGGGCTACGTCCAAGGAGCATACACCGATAGGTTGTCGATCGTACCAAATTCCACTAAACTTTACTAGATGTGGATTACAAGGTTTGGGCACAGTCACTCTGTCCCAGGCTCACTGCCTTTACAATGTTTGGGGTCAGCTCACTGCTTTCCCAAGGGTCACTCCCTGTTTTTCTCTCTCTGGCTCACTGCCGGTGGAGAGGATCACTTTCTTCCTCTTCTTTCGCTCACTGCTCTGGAAAGGATCCACTCACAGTTTATAGACCTGTATGCCTCTTCATTTACATGAAGGAATGCATCTTCCTCTGTAAGTAGATGCTCTGTTGAAGTTCAATCTTTCACCCGTAGATGAATCTCTCATTGCACCGAACATATCAGGCAATCTTCCAGCTTCCACGCAGTCCGAAAATCACTGCCGGAAATAAACCTTACTTGGAGCGCAAGTATCGGCGCACAAGTCACAACGGGCGCACAAGTCCACCACACACACTTGTGCGACACAAGCTTCCTCAATTCCAAACATGCACGACTCTCTTCCTTTTACGCCCAAACCAATAATGGCGCACAACTACCAACCAGCACCCAGCTTCTCACACTGGTGTGCAACTCCTCACACTGGCGCGCAACTCCACATGCGCTATCACACACCACTTGCACGACCACCACACCTGCACGACAGGAGCTCTGATTTCTCAAAGTGGTGAACTCCAGTGGTAAATGAAGAGGGGTGGTCCAGTATTTATAGGCATTTGGTCACCCCTGCGCGACGGCGCGCAAGTTTCTCCTCAGCGCGCAAGTCTCGGCACGAAGGTCTATTCTCCTACAAGTCACTTGTGCGACCTAATTCCAAACTTGCGTGAACCTCTTTCCCTTGACATATTTTGATCTTCTGATCTTGAAAAACCAAAGATGCACAAGTTCTTAAGCTTCCAAGGCATCGGCACACAAGTCTCTTTCATGGCTTGCAAGTCACTTGCGCGACACCACCAATACTTGCGCGACACTTATCCCTTTTCCATATTTTGATGATCTGATCTTGAAAAACATATGGCGCACATGTTTCAAAGCCTTCAAGTACACGACGCACAAGTCCCTTGGCCAAAAACCACTTTTCTTCATTTGAAGATTTTCAGGCCCAAAAATTTGGCAAACACTGGAAAACGACACCACCTTGTATCTATTCTTTTGTACCACCTCCAGATCATCCATTCCTCTTGTCGACATTCTTGAATCAAACATGGATCGTTGACCTCATCTCTTGAACTCGAAATTCCATCATGAAATATTCCTTGTCAACAAATTCGTATGTCATTGTTTTGCTTTGTCAACAATCACCACTCAGATGTCCACTTTGGAAACAAACATAATCACCTAAAAAATGATTCAATGATACATTTAGGGATTTTTGCCCAAAAATTTCCCCCTTTGGGTTTGTTGACAACTCTTCCATAAAAAGATACGTCTTTGAATCTTCAACCACTATTCACCTCATTGCGATTTTGATAGAAATCAAGGATTTTATCAACACATACTTTAAGCCCACATGAGCAATGCTCGGCATGAGAAACAAGAGTAAATGAAAAATTCATCAATAAATCACTTAAACTTTGACATCCACTGTTGACACCAAACTGATACCAATTTCCAAATTAATACCAATTTTTGATACTTCACTGATACCAATTTTTGGAAATATTCATACCACATTCTAACACCACTCTTCTCTTCTACTTTTATCACAATCCTCAGTTATCATGATATCTATTCTTTGATCGATCACTTCTAGCATCGTCAGATTTAAAAAACTCCCCCTTTTTCATTTCTCCCCCTATCTGGAAGCTCCACTGGTCAACTTTTCCCAGTATTTGTCATGATTTCTCAAATAGCCACACTGTCTCCCCCTTGAACAATCACTATTTTCTCCCCCTTTGTCAACGAACCCAAAGGTCACTCTTTTGTAGTCTGTAACATAGTAGATAACACATATCAGCACATTAGGGAAAAACACATCATACCTCAGGGAGAGGGCGATCTACGACCACACTCTTTTAAGTGAGGGGAGTCGACTGAAATCCCAGATCCAGTCGATGTCTCTCAATAGCTTCCTTGGGTAAGGCCTTTGTCAGAATGTCTGCAACCTGTAGCTTGGTAGGCACATAATCCAACTTCAAGATTCCCTGATCAACCTTCTCCTTGATAAAATGATACTTTATCTCAATGTTCTTTGTCCTTGAGTGATGGATGAGATTTTTTCTGAGATTTATAGCACTTGAGTTATCACACTGGATTCTAATCGTAGACTTCACTTCAACTCCCATAACTTTAAGCTGCTGCTTCATCCACAATAACTGTGTGCATGCTTGAGTGGCCGCAATATACTCAGCTTCCGCAATTCTCAATGAAATGCAATCTTGCTTCTTTATAAGCCAAGAAATACACAATCCACCAAGATATAATGCACCACCTGACGTTGATTTTCTATCATCCGCTGAACCGGCCCAGTCTGCATTAGTATATCCCAATAACTCTATCTGATATTTGTCAGTATATGTCAAGCCGAAATCCACTGTGCCCTGGATTTAACGAAGTATTATTTTCACTGCAAGCATATGGATTTCCTTGCTATTACTCTGATATCTCGCTGCTTGGCATGTGTTAAAAACAATATCAGGCCTTGTCGCGGTCAATTACAACAAACTTTCAATAATTTGCCTGTATTCTGTGATATTAACTGCCTTTCCATCTTCATCTTTTTATAATTTTGTCCGAGTACTAACCAGAGTCTTCAACTCCTTATAATTCTCCATTCCAAACCTTCTCAAAACATCCTTGGAATATTTGGATTGAGAAATGAAAGTTCCATTACATCCTAAATTCACCTGTAAGCCAAGGAAAAATGTTAGCTCTCCAATCATTGACATTTCAAACTCATTTTTCATGAATTCAGAAAACTGTCTGCACTGAGCTTTATCGGATCCGCCAAAAATTATGTCATCGACATACACCAGCACCATCATCCTTCGAATACTGTCATTGCTGAAATAGAGATTGTAATCAACTCCTCCACGCTAGAAACCAAGCTTCTTCATGTACTGATCAAGCCGTGAGTACCATGCCCTTGGTGCTTGTTTCAGCCCATACAATGCCTTCTTTAGCCTGCAAACTTTGTTCTCATCCTCATGAATGAGAAAACCATCTGGATACTCAATATACACCTCCTCTTCTAGAACACCATTCAAGAATGCTGATTTGACATCCATCTGGAACACTTTGAACTTTCTTTGCACTGCTATGGAAAAAAAATAATCTGATTGTCTCCAGCCTTGCAACTGGTGCAAATGTCTCATCAACATCTATTCCCTCTATCTGGGAGTATCCCTTGCACACTAGCCGCGCTTTGTTCCAAATCACTATGCCATATTCATTCATCTTATTGTGATAGACCCATTTAGTCCCGATGACATTCTTGTCTGCTGGCCTCGAAACAATCTCCCATGTCTGGTTCTTCTCAATATGATCAAGCTCTTTATTCATATCCTGAACCCAGTTTTCATCATTAGTTGTATCGGAAAAACATTTCGGCTCCACCAGAGACAAAAAATGATGTTTTCTATAACAATTTCATTCTTCGAGTCTGAACTACAGATGTCTGATCACCAATGATATTCTTCCTATCAATTTCAGCTTGACTCTTTTGCTTCCTTGCAGACACAGACTTGACACTTTCTTGTTAACCATCAGTATCTTCTTTTGAGTCAGCCTCTACTACTTCTGCTCCCCCTATGTTTCTTACCTCATCATCACTTTCATCTAGGAACTGTTCACTGGGTCGTTGAGTATTCTGTTCATTTTCAACTATAGTGACATCATTGTTCTCAACAATTTTTCCCAGCCTTTTGTTGAAACATTTATATGCTTTTCTTTTCCCTGAGTAGCCAAGGAATATCCCCTCATCTCCTCGTGCCTCAAACTTCCTGTGATTTTCTTTGTTGGGAATGAAACACTTACTTCCAAAGATTCAAAATTATTTTAACATTGGCTTCTTTCCATACCACAGTTCATACAGAGTCTTCCCTTTCTTCGGACACAACAGATACATGTTCAAAACATAGACCGATGTCAAAACTACTTCCTTCCAAAATTTATCTGGTAGGTCTTTATCAATAAGCATCGTTTTGGCCATGTTGTTGATGATCCGATTTCTCCTTTCAACCACTCCATTCTGTTGGGGAGTTCTTAATGATGAACCTTGATGCCTTATCCCATGTCTCTCAAGATAGTTTTCAACTTGACTTTTTGTGAATTCCGTACCTTTATCAGTACGAAACTTCAGAGTTTTCTGCCCAAGCTTCTTTTCTGATTCCCTCCTATACTTCATGATACAACTGAACACATCTGTATTATGGGTAATGAAAAAAACCCAAGCCATTCTGCTATAATCATCAATGAAAATAACATAGTACCTTTTCCCATTTATGTCTTGTGGTGAGATAGGTTCACATACATTAGCATGCACCAATTCAAGTTCTCTAGTTGATTTATGTTCCTTTGGCCTATATGTCTTTCTGATGATCTTCCCTTGTTTACAAGCATCACATGTATGAGTATGATCACGTGATAGTTTGGGAAGATCTCTAGTAGCATCACATTTTATCAGATCTTCCATGGATGGTTGACATAGGTGACCAAGTCGCTTATGCCACAGCTGGTTTTCTTCCTCTCTGGATAAAAGGCACATATCTTCTTCCCCAATTACAAGGTAAATATTTCCCTTTGTCATTTTTCCTTGTAGAACAACTGCTCCATATTTTGCTTTCACAACACCCATATTTTTGGTAAATCAGATAGAGTGCCTAGAGTCACATAACTGACTGACAGTGAGTAAGTTATGACTAAGCCCCTCTACTACCGAGACATCAGCACATCTCATTTCTTTCCCCCCAAATTTGGCCTTTCTAGAACCAACAATCTTTATCCCTTCATCATTCCCAAACTTGACAACTCCTTTGTCATATTTAATGTCTGTAATGATATCCTTGTTCCCTGTTATATGGGATGTGCAACCACTATCAAGGATCCATATCCTGAATGATCAAAAGCTTTAAGGGAAATTTCCACAACTACTGCCTTTTCTTCATTCTTCATCTTGGTCAATACTTTTTCTTTCACACTTAGCATAGATTGAGACTTCTGTTCTTTCACAGAGTATGATGCACCAACTTCATCTTACAAAACCGCAAATCTATTCTTCATTTTTAACTCACCTGTGGGTTTATTGATCTGCTGCTTGCATACAATTTTATTTTTCATTGGCACATTTCTATGAATGGTCAAAGTGCAGTACCTAGACATGTGCCCAAATCCTCCACACCAAAAACAGTGTCCTTCGAAATATGTTCTGGAAAACTGTTCTCTGTTTGGCTACCACCTATGTTCTTGTTCCTTTCTATATCTCTTGGCTATGGAACACATATACTGTGAATGTCCCATCTTCCCACAACAATAACACCTGATATAAGGTTAATTCCTTCGTGTTACTTCAGCACAATGATTTTCCCTTTGGGATATTTGAATATTCTAATTTTGATTTGTGCCAAAATCAAACTTCAATTTCGGGACAGGTGCTTGCGGTCTGACCTCAATTGTCACAGATTTTTTTTCTAAATAATCCCTGAAACATCCTTAACATCTGAGCTCAATTGCTGCTTCTTCCCTACTGAACTACTAGGCTCCTCTTTTATATTTTTAGTCTTCGTAACAACCTGCCTTCCTAGGAATGTGTTAGGAATCACAGGGTTTTCCTAGTCTTTGACTTTTCTCCACAGACCGACAACTTCCTCTTCAAGCTCTTCGATACGCTTAATGTGATCTTTCAATTTTACGTTCAAGTCATCGATCTCCCTTTTCTGTTCTTCAATCTTGAGCTTATGCTCATCAAAATTTTCTATACTCTCTGGCCTTGAAGACTTAAGGTTTTCTATTTCTTTTTCAAGCTCAGACTTCTTGTCTTCCTACTGTTGCATGTAAAGTTTGGCATCATGTACCACCTTGTTAGCTTTCTTTGTTTTTGCTCTCCAAATATCTATCTCTTTAAGAGATGATTATAATTTAGCTTCCATGTCAACTCTACCTTCAATTTATTCTTCTTCTTTAACAGCATCAGTTTCCTCCTTTTCTTGAGCACTACCGACAATAGCCACCATTGCATTTTGTCCACGATCTTTACAATTTTTAAACTTCTCAACCTCTTCATCATCAAACTCGTCTAAACTTTCTATATCTTGTGAAAGAAGATTCTTCTTCTTGAAGAAATTTCTCTTGAATTGTTTCTTCCCTTTTCACAAATGCTGAAGACTTCTTCTTGGGAATTTCTACTTTGTCATCATCATTATCATTATATTGAAACTTTTTGGGGCACCTTGCCGCAAGATGACCAACCTTTTCACATTGAAAGCATGCTAGTGGAAGTTTCCCTTTAAACTTTCCTTTTCCTCTTTGCAGATTTGATGAAAGAAATGACATCACCTCATCTGTCTCTTCTTCTTCCCGAGAATCTTCAATGGTGAGCTTTTTCATGGCCTTAAATGCCATCTCTTTGGATTTCCCCTTTTCCACAGCCTCATTATCATCATTCCTCATCTCATATGCAACCAAGGTACTATGAAAATTATCCAATGTCAGCTCTTTGGGATCTTTATCTTCTAGTACAGAAACATTCAGATTGAACTGAGGTGGAAGCTTCCTCAAGATGCACTTTACGATATTTATGTCTTCAATAACTTCACCAAGTCCTTGCATATCTTCCACAACAATATTTACCCTGTCAAAGAATGCATTAATAGACTCATTCAGGTTCATCTTCAGATCTTCATACTTATTCCACAGCACTTGCAGCTTTGCCTCTCTGACCTTTTTATCTCCTTCATATATATTCAATAGTTTTTACCACATGGCATTTGATGTTTTGCATGACATCACCTCTGCGTAGATGGGATTGGAAAGGGCTCCCCCTAAGGCATTGATTTCTTTTTCATCAACATCCAACTCTTTATGATCAGCTTCTGATAAAGCACCACTATTAATATCAGTTGTGATACCATGCATAGCTGTTGAAAACACATCCATTACCAAAGATTGGAAATAGTGTTGCATTCAATTCTTCCATATCTGAAAATTACATCCGTCGAAGATCGGAATCCCTTTATGATTAGTGACCTCCATTGAGAGAAGAACAAATCTCAACCTTTCCCTCTGATACCATTTGTTAGGTCCACAAGTCTGAATACCCTGAGAGGAGGGGGGGGGGGGTGAATTAGGGTATGACTAATTTAAAATTAAAGCCCGTTCTGATCTTGTTTCACTTTTAAGAAAAACACTCTTCTCTCTCTCTCCTGTTGCACGATATAAACAGAAAGTAAAGCAAGCACATGACATAGCAATTTTACTTGGTCCACTGCTAAGGGCTACATCCAAGGAGCATACACCGACAGGTTTTCGGTCATACCAAATTCCACTAAACTTCACTAGCTGTGGTTTACAAGGTTTGGGAATAGTCACTCTGTCCCAGGATCACTGCCTTTACAATGTTTAGGGTCAGATAACTTCTTTCCCAAGGGTCACTCCCTATTTCTCTCTCTCTGGCTCACTGCCGGTGGATAGGATCACATTCTTCCTCTTCCTTCTCTCACTTCTCTGGAAAGGATCCACTCATAGTTTATAGACCTGTAGGTCTCTTCATTTGTATGAATGAATGCATCTTACTCTGTAGGTAGATGCTCTGTTGAAGTTAAATCTTTCACCCGTAGATGAATCTCTCTTTGCACCGAACGTATCAGGCAATCTTCCAGCTTCCACGCAGCCCAAAAATCACTGCCGAAAATAAACCTTACTTGGAGCGGAAGTCTATCTTGGCGTGCAAGTATCGGCGCGCAAGTAACAACTAGCGCACAATTCCACCACACACACTTGCGCGACACAATATTCCTCAACTCCAAACATGCACGACTCTCTTCCTTTTACGCCCAAACCAATAATGGCGCACAAATACCAACCAGCGCGCAGCTTCTCACACTGGCGCGCAACTCCTCACACTAGCGCGCAACTCCACCTGCACGATCACACACCACTTGCGCGACCACCACACCTGCGTGATGGGAGCTCTGATTTCTCAATTTGGTGAACTCCGGTGGTGAATGAAGAGGGGTGGTCCAGTATTTATAGGTATTTGGTCACCCCGGCACGCCGGCGTGCAAGTCACTCCTCGACACGCAAGTCTCGGCACGAAGGTCTCTTATCTTACAAGTCACTTGCGCGAACTAATTCCAAACATGTGCGAACCTCTTTCCTTTTCCATATTTTGATCTTCTGATCTTGAAAAACAAAAGACGCGCAAGTTCTCAAGCGTCCAAGGAATCGACGCACAAGTCTCCTTCACGGCGCACAAGTCACTTGCACGACACCACCAATACTTGCACGACACTTATCCCTTTTCCATATTTTTGATGATTTGATCTTGAAAAACATATGACATGAATGTTTCCAAGACTTCAAGTACATGGCGCCCAAGTCCCTTTTCCAAAAACCACTTTTCTTCATTTGACAATTTTCAGGCCCAAAAATTTGGCAAACACTAGAAAACGGTGCCACCTTTTATTTTTTCTTTTGTACCACCTCCAGATCATCCATTACTCTTATCGACATTCTTGAATCAAACATGGATCGTTGATCTCAGCTCTTGAACTTGGCATTCCATCATGAAATCCTCTTTGTCAACAAATTCGTATGTCATTGTTTTTCTTTTTCAACAATCACCACCCAGATGTCCACTTTGTCAACAAACACAATCACCTCAAAAATGCTTCAATTATACCTTGAGGGATTTTTTCCCAAAAAAAATCCCTTTTTCTCGTAGTGTTATTACATTAAAATAATAATTTACTTGTCTAATATTGATACTGATGTTATTATATTACCATGTTTATAATATATTTTGAGATGGTAGAAGAAGAAACAAATTTCAATGAACTTGGTTAAAATAATTACCTCTTTTTTTGATATCTTTAATTAAACCACACCTTAAGCCTTATTAGATTGGTATTTTTGGGAGAAAATAACATCCAAGAAATTTGAAGGATATTTTATGAGGCATTTTCTCTTTGGATTGGTCAAGTTAAAGTGATCAAAGTGTGTGGATAAGTGAGGAGAGGAGAGGAGCTTTTATAGGAGAGAGAAGTGTGAATTTTGTAAAGCCACATAACATTAGAAAAATTAATTCCATTTTCAAAGTAAAGTGGAATTTGTTTTTAATATTTTATAATATAGGATTATTTGGGTCTATATAAACTCATTAAATCAAATTAATGGTGATATTTGTCGCCTTATCCCCTAGTTATAACCATTTTAACACATTTTACCCATTACTGTGGTGATCAACCATTATCAAGGTAACATATTTTAATGTATAAAAATAAATTGAGAATTATTAAATAATTTTAATATGATATTAAAAATATTAAAAACATTTTATAATATTCAACTCCTATATATTAATTTTAATAAAAGTATGAAAAATCCAATAAATGCTGTTTTTATAAAAAATTACATTTCTATGTATAAGAATAAATCTACAAAAAAATATTGTATAGTATTGATTATTTTGAAATTAATTTGGTTATTATTATTAAAATTCGAGTTATGTGGCTTTAAAACTTAATAAAAAAAATATTTAAACCTGTTTAATACTTGATTAAAAAAACCAATTATATTTTTTTAATAGAAGAAAACTTTTACTAGATTCCAAAATTTCAAAGATCAATTTATAAATTAAAAATAATATCTTTTAAATTAATTATATTACTTATTAAATACATTTTTTTCTTAGATTTTTTTTAAATTTTAAATTCATGCTTATTTAAATATATTTTCCTAAAATTGATGGTATTTTTAAGAAACTATATTTTTCACTATCCAATAAAAAAAAACGATTTATGAAAAATAAAATAAATTCACCCTAAGATAATTTTTAAAAGATAAAACCAAAAATTAATATAATTTTATCAAATTAAAATTTGAGAAATTATAAATTGATATTTTAAATGAATAAATAACGAAAAAATGATTTTATTGAAAAATTAAAATTTTAAACATTAAGTGTTATTCATATTATTTTATATAAATTTATAATTAATTGAGTGTTTATATATTAGATTATATATTTTAAATGTTAAATATTATCATAATCACTTATTAGACATAGGTAATTTTATTTATTGTGGTGAAATACACAATACATTAAGAACTGTTCTTTGAAAAATATTCCTCTCTAACATTAAAGAATTTATAAACCTAAAGTCTACCTAAAAACCATCAATAATTCCACATAATATCTATGATTAAGATATGAAATTTTGGTAGCTATGGGTGGTGAATCAACTTACATGGATCTCATAGTGATTTTCATGATCTTGAATGTGACACCCTCAAATTTTAAGGAATAGCATCGGGATGGGTTCAAAGTAGAAAGTGAAATGTGGTTTTGATTTTTCAGATGAAGCTGGATTACATAAAATTGTTAATATTTTTCACTATGGTGGGTGTAAAAAATGTTTTTTAGTTTTCTTTATGTTTTTTGTTGTTTTACATAAAAATGATGTATAGAATTAACTGTGATGTGAAGGCCTTTGAGGTTGATTTCAAGAAGTTTTTTCAAATTTAGTATTGTTGAACCATGGAGTGTGGCTACAATATGCTATTCTTGGGAGAGATTGAACGATAAAATATGGTGATTAAAATTTATCTAGAGTTCATTTCAATGATTTAGAGAATCTATCTATTCACCCCAATATGGATTCTGAACACATTTTTTACTAGGAACCATTACAACATAAAAATCTCTTTTGTGCTGTGTTTTTTATTAATTTGGGACACACTATGGAATATCCACATATTAAACATTGTGATTATTATTTTATCATATTTCTTATAAATTATTTCGGTCCCTCATACCCTACCTTTTCCAATCCTCTCATCTCGAACCTTGGCCGACTCTAGGGAATCTTCAAGAGCACTTCTAACCACCAAAATATTCTCTTATTTCCCAAAACCAGAGGATCAAATATTATAGATTCAAGGTGATTTTATCTCATGATATATTTGGTTTCTCTCCCTTATTTATGGGTTTTATCTCCATCCATCACTCATGAAGGGGTTGTGGCTGTGTACTACGGTTAAACCATGTGATCTATGGTGAGAGAATAATAAAGGTAAATTGGTTCTTGGATCTTTAGTGTACATTCATGATCTTGTCAAAGTGTTGGTATGAGTTAGGTTTTTAATCTTGAAAATTGTTTCAATTTACATCATAAATATTATGGTAGGAAGTTCTTTACCTTTTTATATCCCTTTTATAAAGTTTATATTTGAATTTGATCTTATGGGTGTTTGTGTATAGCTTGTGAGACCCATGTATGATTATGATTGTATGTGTGTGTGTGTGGATGTCGAGACTCATGCTTGATATGATATATAATGCCTATATATGTTATGACCTATTACATGTGAATGTATGGAATGTGTTGATTTTTCATCTAGCATCAAGTGATATGTAGACTATTTTGGCTTGGATATCTCTTATAGAAAGAGCATGTGCAAAATGAGATGTTAAATTTCTAGAACAAGACACAAGTTTGGGGTGAAACGAACTTGAGGCTTGACCTATGGAATTAGTTGGATAAGATGAAATTGTTTTCCTAACCCATGGGAATTGTGGGATAAAATGTCCTTGTGGCCTAACCTATGGAAGTGGTTGTGTAAAAATACCATATGGCATGACCCAAGGTTGATATGGGATAAAATAGCCTTATGAGATAACCCCTAACAAGGGATAGGGCTCAATGGCCTTATGTTCTGACCTGATAGTTATTTTCCATGTGGATATATAGGGATATATGTGGTAGCCTTGTGGAAAAACCATCAAAATGACTTACATTATGATTATTCTTCTAACATAGATTCAAAGTTAGTACTACCAAGGTTTATGGAGGTTTCATTAGCGAAGAACCACTTAGAACAAGATTTTTTCATTATTTACCTTCACATTTACTTATTTTCATGAAATACAACTCATTTTCATGTGACATTATGTTAAGGATGCATTGGTGGTGTCCTACTGGGTTTACACTCACACCCAACATGGGATTCTCAATGAACATAAAAACTCCATAATTAGTAATTCAGGAAAGATAAAGGGCCATCAATAGGAAGCTAAGGAAATAAAGATGTGTTTTTAAAGGTTGTAATTGTACAAACTATAGAGTGATGATGAAATTACACTATATATTTTCTATTATTTTCTTATACTCTAGTTTAACTTTTCACATTGGGAGTTCTTGGTTTATTTGTCTGTATGACTTGAGATACCTTCCATTTCTTCTATCATAACATTTTTATTATTCACTTATGTTTTTACCTTTTATGTTACTATTATTTATTGATATGATTCTAATGTATGAATTTTGATATTAATGGTATAGTCTACCCACTTTACCATTTTGACCCTTATAGCTAACTGTAAAGACCCGAAAATTTCAAGGAATTTTTTTTCTTAATTTTTTGGAATTTTGTGAGTGCACGGTTTCAGACGGCACCTGATTCTGAGGCCCAGTGTGCCCAGAATAATTTTCCGAAGTTTTGGTAAGCCTAAATTAAAGCGCATAAGCAGTTTTCCTAAAAATGTGGAGTAACTCTTGAATGGTTGCTCGAATTAGAAATCCGAGGGAACCGTTGCGCTCAAGTTAGCAGGATTACCCTAGGCACGACTTATGTTTAGTCGGCACGGGCCTCCTATGAGAAATCCCAAAAATGGCTTAACCGTAAATAAAATAATTAAATAAATTATTTTATTTTTCAAATTATAATAACTCACAAACGGTAGCTCGGATTAAAAATCCAAGACCACTGCTGAACTTGTGATGGCATGTTTTATTTAAGCAGATACTAACTTTTTCCGGCATGGGCCACCAGAAAAAGTTAGTTTTTGGCCGCAAATAAAATAATTAAGTGAAAATTATTTTATTTTAAAATTCATAACTTCTAAACGTTAACTCAGATTGAAAATCCGAGAGTATCGATGGGTTCGTTGGGGCGTGTTTTACTTAGGCAGAGCCTAACCTCGACTGGCGCTGTTCGAGGGTGACTTATAATCATTTTCCAAACTTTTATTCAGGTACGTTCAGTAAACGTACGTCTGGGTTTTTCTATCTTTTGAACCGGTGCTCGGAATTGAAATCTGAGGGCACCGATGAACTCGCAGCGCCGGTAATTGCTTAAGGGTACCTTTACCGCAGTTGCATTTTAAACAGGTTGAGTTTTATTAATTTTGGAGTTTAGTTAAGAAAAATTAAATAAATTTGTTAAAAAAAATTTATATCTAAGGAAGTTAAATCCTCCCATGTGTGGATATATGAGAGGTGCGGCCCACATGAGCCTCAACCTCTCATCTTCCCATAACTCTCTCCAACCCCCTTTAACACCCCTTCAATTTAATGTGCCAACCATCTTCATTAATGAACTAAACATATTTTAATTATTTGGCATGTTTTCAAAATTCTCTTGAAATATTTATGCCAACTCTTTAATAAATGGTTATACTTTATTATTATGGGTGTTGGCATAATCTCTAGTGGGGAGAGTCTTGATAGAGGGGATTTGGGAGGATTGAGAGGACTTCTTTCCCTCATCGAAGAATGCAAAGAACGCTGGCGCCAACCTCGACTTCTTCCTTCTCGACGTTGACGAAGCAACATCGTCATCTCGCGGCAACGTCAACGGGACAAAGATAGCATCTCCTACCTTCATCAAGAGATCAACCTTTTTAATTGAGGCAGAGATTTAATTTTGAAGTATGATAAATATCTATGTGTTAATTCCTCTTGTTCTTGAATCTCAACGATGGTGGCCAAACAAATATGGTCATCGATCCGCGCATAGACCGTGAACCATTCTGTTTCGTTTCTCGTGCATTATTCATCCCCAAATAATTAAGCGTACTAAAAACTCAATGTTACGTTGAGCATACAGATGCAGAGATCTCGACCCGAGGATCACGAATCTGCGATTGTCACAATTTTTGGGTTTTGAACGAATATACAACAACCCACGGAAGGGGCGACACAAAGGTGTCATTTCGGCGTGTGTTCAAGGCATGACTTCGGGTGGAAGAGGACACCGCGTGAAGGGCTGGATGATAGGGTTTGGAGGTTTGGGTTGGAGGGGTTAAAACCTGAAGGAATTGATAGATTGGAGAGAGAAAATTTAAGTTGATTATATAATAATAAAAAGAAAGGAATTAATTGATGGTGTATGTTTCCAGCGCCCAAGAAGGGCTCCAAAAAACATGGATTGATTTGGAGTTAGGAATAGTAAATAAATAAGTAATTAATAATAATAATAAAATATTGTTGTTATTACTTTTGATGATAAAACACATTTTTGTCTGCAACCTCCCCGTACGACCTCAGTTTTACGAACCGTCTGCGGCGGTGTGACCCTGATTTCGAGACGGACATTCCGAGTCCAATATTGAATGTCTTTTTCGGGTTTTTGGATCGGGTACCCAAAGCGCTCGAAAAATAATAAATTTAATAATATTATTAAATCTTTGACCCGCCATAACTCATGTATGCGACGTCCGATTGGCTTGCCTTTAGTGGCGATGTAATTCTGACATTAATACGGTCGATTCAAGTCTAATGTTTAATACTAAATTATGGTTCATGGCTCAGGCCCATGAAACACCGAATAATAATATTATTATTATTACGAGATCTTGTTTCGGACATATCTCTCTCATACGATGTTGGAATGTTGAACCGTATGCGAGGTCGTGAACCTGGAATTAAGACGGATGTTTTAGGACCAATTTTGGATATTTAAGTCGAGGTCGAGGCACAGGCCCCACGAGGCCCTGTTCGCGTGTGTTGCGTCGAAATGCAAATTTTTCACCTTCTATCCGTTTTGGACCAATGGGTAGTCCATCTCATGTGTTTTTCCATATGGATTGCAATGGTGTGACCAGTTTAATTAACCAGTGTCATTTGAAGTACTGCCGGGTTGGTTCGAACCCGAAACCAATTGGGCCCTCGGAGTGGAAACGCTTATATCTTGAGCTCCGGACGTCCGATTGACGTACCATCGACTTTGTTGGATTCCTCTTGATGAGACAGAACTTTTGGAATACTTATAATAAGTTTTGGTTGCAGTTGCATAGTGGCCGGGTTGGATTGTACCCAAAATAAAACCGGCCCCCTGGAACGGAAAAGCTAATAACTTTCAGACTGGACGTCCGTTTGACGAACCGTTAGCGGAATTGGTGATCATGTTTAGCAACAGTCCCTATGATTAAACCCTATGAGAGTTTGGGGTACAGTTGAGATACAGATGGGTTGGTTCACACACGAAACCAACTGGGCCCCTGGGACTAAAAGGCTAATAACTCATAGACCGGGCGTCCGATTGACGCGCCGTCTGTTTCATTGAGACCCCTATGATGAGGCGGTCCTTTGAGATAATTTTTGTGGGACTTTGAGATACTTGGAGTATCTACCTGTAGCTCATGGAGCGGACCCTCCCAGAGATGAGCGTACAGAGTACGGAGACCGTGTAGTCGGCTGAGACCTGACGACTGCTTGACCGAGTCGACTTGGAGTGAGTCGAGTAGCCCAGTGGATGGAGCACTACGTTGTTTGGGTGCAGACCCAAGGCGGACGGAGCACTACTGTGTGATAGTTCAGACCCACGGTACTCGTCCGGAGAGTACCTCTGTAGGCTATTAGGGGGTGTGCACTACTGTGTTTGGGTGATATACCCCGGCAGGAAGCACTATAGTGTTTGGGTGGCTGACCCGCGGTACTCGACAGAAGGAGTACCTCAACAGTCTTATGTTAGTGAGAAGTGCCTCAGAGTCGTGATAGGACCACTGTACACTCAAGAGACGGGGCTCTTTAGAATTTACAGTTTCGGTATTGAAAATCTTAGTTTGAGCTGAGTCTATGACCTTTGTGTTTACCTCATGATTGAGATGGGTCACTTGATAACTTAGGTATATGTATGGGCATATTCCTGGGTAGTGGTTATCCTTTGAGTCTATGACCTTTGTGTTTACCTCATGATTGAGATGTGTCACTTGATAACTTAGGTATTTGCATGGTCATATACCTGGGTAGTGGTTATCCATTGATTTCATGACCTTTGTGTTTACCTCATGATTGAGATGGGTTACTTGATAACTTAGGTATAAGTATGGGATTATACCTAAGAAGGGTATTCTATTGTGATTCTTATTTGTGGTTATCCTTGTGGGATTTAGAGAGACCTTGAGGGTCTCGGGGTCCCTACTGAGTATCGTTATACTGACCCCTACACGGGTTATGCCCGCACCTCGTTGTGTTGGTTGCAGATGACGGGCAGCGCTGACAGAGGCCGAGTGTTTGAGGACTGGACGGTACCTGGAGGTGGATCTCACGACGAGTCAGTATCTGGAGGTGGAATACACGACGAGACGACACTCAGAGGAGGTTGACGGGCGAGTGCTCTATGGAGGCTATCTGTACCAACCCTTCAGGTAGGATCTGTGGTGGACGATCCAGGAGTTGTGCTATCTGTACCTACCCTTCAGGTAGGATCCGAGGTGGACGACCCAGGAGCTGTTTCTATTCTTCCAGTTGTTTTTATTTTCTATTGTACTTCCGTTCAGTTGTAGCTGTACTTTTCAGTTGGGTTCGTATTCTGGCCCTTTTCCTTTTCAGCACTTCTTTTGTACTTAGTGTTTACTTCCGCTTGTACTCTGTGGTGTTTTGTTTACTTTTATAAAGAAAATGCCTTCCCATTTATCGGGATTTACGCCTTTGGTGCTAGTCACCAGCCCCTAGCCTATAGAAGGCGGGCTTGGGGTAGTCACGACACGAGCCCCGAGGATGGGTCGTGACAAATTGGTATCAGAGGAGTCAGTTCTACAGCAGAACTCAGAACCTTGATCATTCCTTTCTGTGAAGAAATAGTGTTAAGGGTACCGACTGTGGTCTTCAGTTCAGGGAGTCCAGTGTTGGTACGGCGGCCGACGTATCCATACACCAGGAACCTGACTACTGATTTCCGATTTAGTGCACAAAAACACTTATTGTGTGTGTGTTTCCAAAAGTTTTAAAGTCAACTCAAACTAGGTCAGCTCACCAGGTATAAATCGTTGACCGTGTCGCATCTGTTCAGGATGTCTCCATGCAGACAGTTAGTTGGACTTCTGAGAGAGTACTCGATGATGGCCCACCGAGCGGCGAGGCTCCGGTATGGGGCCCTTTTTACTATGTTGGCACCCTCGGGTGGTGTACCAGTAGCACCACCACCTGTTGGGAAGCAGATGCCACCAACCTTACTAGTAAACTGTGCACGCTGGCTGAGCGCGTTGCACGAGTTCCAGCAGCAGCGGCCTCCGAGGTTATGAGGCGAGGCAGATTCCCAGAAAGCAGAGCACTGATTGGAGGCGATTACTAGAGTTTTCCGCCTAGCTGAGACATCAGTAGAGTGGATGATGGTCTTGGATACTAGTGTTTTCCAGTGAATGACCATGAGGATGGTCCACATAGTGATGAGGCTTCGGTACGTGGACCGATGCCTGAGATAGTGCCTTCGGGTAGTGTGTCAGCTATACATCACTACCTATTGGTCAACAATTACAACCGGCGGTATCGGTAGATGACACATGTAGGCTTACTGCCTTACACATGTTCCAACATCAGATACCCTGAAGTTCCGAGGCGAACCTGACTCACAGGCAGTTGAGGACTGGCTTGAGGAGGTGGCTGAGAGTTTTCTAGAGCTTATACAGCTTCGGCAGAATGACATTTCGGTAGCTGAGTATTCATCGAGGCGTACCGAGCATTCCAGGTACTCGATGAATACGATTCGATCTGTGCTATAGAGCTCAGACCTCTGAGCGTGGTGTGTTTAAGGATATCCGAGCCAACACCTTTCCTCTATGCATTCCTACTTAGGCTAGGGTGCTAGAAAGAACCTTTGTGGTTGAGAATTCATTGCTGAATGGATGCAATCAGTGAATGCTAGCAGTGGGAAAGCTGGAAACTGTCACCAGTCTTGGAGACTTGGGTGTGTTAAATGTTTCAAGAAGAGGAAGTGTTAAGGACATATGAATCTGCAGAGTAGCAGACATGGAAGCAGAGCTAAGAGTGCAGCATGAGGTGGTGTACATTTCAACATGTTATAACCACCCATCTTTGTAGTCCCCACCAGGCTCAGGGAGCTGGAGGGTAGGGGAAGAGAATAGATGCATGTGGTCACGGAGTGTGACCCAAGGGCTCTAAGAATGATTTTAGGTACGATCTGTGTCTACTACAAGCTGCCATATCAATAGACATAGGTACCAATCATTCCTTCCTTCCACGAATCTTGTCCCAGACCTAGAGTTTTCGGTTAAAACCATTGACTTGACCCTCACGTCTGGAGATACCATTGAGAGGAGACTCAATAAACACACTTACGACGACATGTGTGATCTGACCCTTCAGGCGAGAGTTTCGTTTGGAACCTCTTGGTGACAACATCGAGGCCTTACAACGTTAGTTTGGGTATGGACTAGGCAATCACAATTCATACACGGATTGACGGTATTAGGAAAAAAGGTTGTGGTTTACTTACAATGATGGGATGGGTTTTCCTTGGTCGGCGAAAAGGAAACCGCAAGCAGCACAGGAACCTCCAGAAGAGCACATGGGAGCGGAAGGTTCAGATGCGTGCTCAGTACCACTTTTTGTTTCCCCTAGTGTGTGTTGAAGCTTTACGGGGACGTAAAGCCCTGAGGTGGGAGTAATGTAAAGACCCGGAAATTTCAAGGAAATTTTTTTCTTAATTTCTTTGGAATTTTGTAAGTGTGCGGTTTCAGATGGCACTTAATTCTGAGGCCCGATGTGCCCAGAATAATTTTCCGAAGTTTTGTTAAGCCTAAATTAAAGCGCGTGAGCAGTTTTCCTAAAAAAGTTGGAGTTACTATTGAATGGTTGCTCGGATTAGAAATCTGAGGGCACTGTTGCCCTCAGTATAGTGGGATTACCCTAGGCGCGACTTATGTTTAGTCAGAATGGGTCTCCTATGAGAAATCCCAAAAATGGATTAACCGTAAATAAAATAATTAAATAAATTATTTTATTTTTCAAATGCTTATAACTCAGAAACGGTAGCTCGGATTAAAAATCTGAGACCACTGCTGAACTTGTGATGGCATGTTTTATTTAAGCAGATACTAACTTCTTCCGGCACGGGCCACCAGAAAAAGTAGGTTTTTGGCTGCAAATAAAATAATTGAGTGACAATTATTTTATTGTAAAATTCATAACTTCTAAACGGTAACTCGGATTGAAAATACGAGAGTATCGATGGGTTCATTGGGGCGTGTTTTACTTATGCAGAGCCTAACCTCGACCAGCACAGGTCGAGGGTGACTGATAATAATTTTCCAAACTTTTTTCCGGGTACGTTTAGTAAAAGTATGTGCGGGTTTTTCTATCTTTTGAACAGGTGATTGGAATTGAAATCCGAGGGCACCAATGAACTCGCAGCACCGGTAATTTCTTAAGGTGACCTTTATCGCAGTTGCGTTTTAAACAAGTTGAGTTTTATTAATTTTGGAGTTTAGTTAAGAAATGTTAAATAAATTTGTTAAAACAAATTTATATCTAAGGAAGTTAAATCCTCCCATGTGTGGAAATATGAGAGGTGGGGCCCACATGAGCCCCAACCTCTCATCTTCCCATAACTCTCTCCAACCCCCCTTTAACACCCCTTCAATTTAATGTTACAACCCTCTTCATTAATGAACTAAACATCTTTTAATTATTTGGCACGTTGTCGAAATTCTCTTGAAATATTTATACCAACTCTTTAATAAATGGTTATACTTTATTATTATGGGTGTTGGCATAATCTCTAGTGGGGAGAGTCTTGAGAGAGGGGATTTGGGAGGATTGAGAGGACTTCTTTCCCTCATCGAAGAATGCAAAGAACGCTGGCGCCAACTTCGACTTCTTCCTTCTCGACGTTGACGAAGCAATGTCGTCATCCCGTGGCAACGTCAACGGAACAAAGATAGCATCTCCTACCTTCGTCAAGTGATCAACCTTCTTGAATTGAGGCAGGGGTTTAATTTTGAAGTATGATAAATATCTATGTGTTAATTCCTCTTGTTCTTGAACCTCAATGATGGTGGCCAAACAAATATGGTCATCGAACTGCACATAGACCATGAACCTTTCTGTTTCGTTTCTCGTGCATTATTCGTCACCAAATAATTAAGCGTGATAAAAACTCAATGTTATGTTGAGCATACACATGCGGAGATCTCGACCCGAGGATCACGAATCTGCGATTGTCACAATTATCGGGTTTTGAACGAAGATACAGTGACCCACGGAAGGGGCGACACGGCGGTGTCATTTCGGCGTGTGTTCAAGGCATGACTTCGGGTGGAAGAGGACACCACATGAAGGGCTGGCTGATAGGGTTTGGCGGTTTGGGTTGGAGGGGCTAAAACGTGAAGGAATTGATAGATTGGAGAGATAAAGTTTAAGTTGATGATATAATAATAAAAAGAAAGGAATTAATTTATGGTGTATGTTTCTAGCGCCCAAGAAGGGCTCCAAAAAATGTGGATTGATTAGGAGTTAGGAATAGTAAATAAATAAGTAATTAATAATAATAAAATATTGTTGTTATTACTTTTGATGATAAAACACATTTTTGTCTGCAACTTCCCCGTATGACCTCAGTTTTACGAACCGTCTGCGGTGGTGCGACCCTGATTTCGAGACGGACATTCCGAGTCCAATATTTAATGTCTTTTTCGGGTTTTTTGATCGGGTACTCGAAGCGCTCGGAAAATAATAAATTTAATATTATTATTAAATATTTGACCCGCCATAACTCATGCGTGCGACGTCCGATTGGCTTGCTGTCAGTGGCGATGTAATTCTGACATCAATACGGTCGATTCAAGTCTAATGTTGAATACTAAATTCTGGTTCATGGCTCGGGCCCACGAAACACCGAATAATAATAATATTATTATTACGGGATCTTGTTTCAGACATATCTCTCTCATACAGTGTCGGAATGTTGAACCATCCGCGAGGTTGCAACCCTGGAATTAAGACGGATGTTTTTGGACCAATTTTGTATGTTTAAGTCGAGGTCGAGGTGCGGGCCCCACGAGGCCCGGTTCACACGTGTTGCGGTGAAATGAAACTTTTTCACCGGCTATCCGTTTTGGACCAATGGGTAGTCCATCTCGTGTGTTTTTCCCTATGGATCTCAATAGTGTGACCGGTTTAATTAACCAGTGTCATTTGAAGTATTGCCAGGTTGGTTCGAACCTAAAACCAACCGGGCCCTCGGAGCGGAAACACTTATATCTTGAGCTCCGAACGTTCTATTGACGTACCATCGACTTTGTTGGATTCCTATTGATGAGACAGAACTTTTGGCATACTTCTCCTGAGTTTTGGTTGCCGTTTCATAGTGGCCGGGTTCGATTGTACCCAAAATCCAACCGGGCCCCTGGAACGGAAAAGCTGATAACTTTCAGACTGGACGTCCGTTTGACGAATCGTCAATGGCGTTCGTGATCACGTTGAGAAACGGTCCCTATGAGTATACCCTATGAGAATTTGCCATACAGTTGAGATACGGCCGGGTTGGTCTGCACACGAAACCAACCGGGCCCCTAGGACGAAAAGGCAAATAACTCACAGACCAGACGTCTGATTGGCGCGCCGTCTGTTGCGTTGAGACCCCTATGACGAGGCGGTCCTTGGAGATACTTTTCATCGTACTTTGAGATACTTGGAGTATCAACCTGTAGCTCATGGAGAGGACCCTCCCGGAGACAAGCGTACGGAGTACGGAGACCGTGTAGCCGGCTGAGTCCTGATGACTGCTTGACCGACTCCACTTAGAGTGAGTCGACTAGCCCAGTGGACGGAGCACTTCTTTGTTTGGGTGCAGACCCATGGCGGATGGAGCACTACTGTGTGACAGTGCAGACCCGCGGTACTCGTCCGGAGAGTACCTCTGCAGGCTATTAGGGGCTGTGCACTACTGTGTTTGGGTGGCATACCCCGGCGGGAAGCACTAATGTGTTTGGGTGGCTGACCCGCGGTACTCGACAGAAGGAGTACCTCAACAGTATTAGGTTAGTGAGCAGTACCTTGGAGTCGTGACAGGACCACTGTACACTCTAGAGACGGGTCTCTTCAGTAGTTACGGTTTCGATATTGAAAATTCGGGTTTGATCTGGGTCTATGACCTTTGTGTTTACCTCATGATTTAGATTGGTCACTTGACAACTTAGGTATATGTATGGGCATATACCTGGGTAGTGGTTATCCATTGAGTCTATGAACTTTGTTTTTACCTCATGATTGAGATGGGTCACTTGATAACTTAGGTATTTGTATGGGCATATACCTGGGTAGTGGTTATCCGTTGATTTCATGACCTTTGTGTTTACCTCATGATTGAGATGGGTTACTTGATAACTTAGGTATATGTATGGGCTTATACCTAAGAAGGGTTATCTGTTGTGATTCTGCTTTGTGGTTATCTTTGTTGGATTTAGAGAGACCTTGAGGGTCTCAGGGTCCCTACTGAGTATCGTTATACTCACCCCTGCGCTGGCTATGCCCGCACCTCGTTGTGTTGGTTGCAGACGACGGGCAACGCTGACAGAGGCCGAGTGTTTGAGGACTGGACGGTACCCGGTGGTGGATCTCACTATGAGTCAGTATCCAGAGGTGGACTTCACGATGAGACGACACTCGGAGGAGGTTGACGGGCGAGAGCGTTGTGGAGGATATATGTACCTACCCTTCAGGTAGGATCTGTGGTGGACGATCCAGGAGCTGTGCTATCTGTACCTACCCTTCAGGTAGTATCTGAGGTGGATGACCCATGAGCTGTTTCTATTCTTCTAGCTATTTGAATTTTTTGTTGTACTTCCGTTCAGTTGCAGCTGTACTTTTTAGTTGGGTTTGTATTCTGGCCCTTTTCCTTTTCAGCACTTCTTTTGTACTTAGTGTTTACTTCCGCTTGTACTCTCTGGTGTTTTGTTTACTTTTATAAAGGCAATGTCTTCCCAGTTATCGGGATTTACGCCTTTGGTGCTAGTCATCAGCCCCTGGCCTATGGAAGGCGGGCTTGGGGTAGTCACGACACGAGCCCCGAGGACGGGTCATGACACAAACTGAAAACCTCTTACATATGGTGAGGCATGAATAAGGTCATGTGACACTCTATCTTGGATAGGGTGATTCGATTCGGGTTAGTATAATGTGGTATCATATGTGGTTTTACAATTTTATTTTATTCTTGAATATATTCTGGGAATGATATAAAGGAGTTAGGCTATGTGGAACTTTTTTAGGAGAGCTATTTATGTTCTTGGACATATCTTATATGACATATCTCTAAGTTACTAAGGATGAGACTACTATTACAATTATTGTTTTACAATTTCATACTAATATTAAGAATGTTGTGTTGTTACATTTTGTAAAATTTGGGCGCATTAATGCCTCAAAAACATGAACATAAGATCACATGTCATATATATATATACACGTTTCTTGTTATTCCTAGTAGTTAATTTAATTAAATTTCACAATCTATGAATTGGGAATCAATGATATATTTTTCCTATGTTTAGATTTTTTGAATTTGATCATTCTTGTTATTATATGTGTATAACTGTGACTAACATGTAGGTGTGAATGATGGAGTGTCAGCCTTGAGTAGTACAAGGAAGGTTATTCCTTATTATTGTGGGTAACCTTTTAGGATAGGTATTCCTAAAAAAATATATTATTGATCCTTTTAACTTCTTATGCTGTTACCTTAATAGAGATATTATATGCATTCTAAAGATTTTTTTTTTCGGAATTAAAAGAAATGCATCCTAGAAGATGTATGAAGGGATTTTTGGAGAAATTTGGTCAATATTATCTAGCTAGGTAGGATGCTCATTTTCTACCACAATATGTATAGGAGGATAAAGATGAGTATGCTCTTATTCCTACTCCACTGGTTTTGGTGGTGGAACCGATATAGCTAGGAGTCTTTTGTGGAGTTCCTATTAATGATAGAGGATTTCCAAGGATAATGGTTAATTATTCCTAGGAATCCCAGCGCTATCATCCTCTATACTCCTAAAAAACTAGAGGCCCACTAGATTCTGAATATTGGAGATACGTTATCAAGGGAATATTCAATCTAGTAGAGACCCTATAGGATCAATGAGTAAATTTGGATACTTTCATGCTTTAGGGACCAACCAGGAGGTGGCAGGGTTTATGAAATAGGTAGAAATACATGAGGGTATTTCATGGGTGACCATAAAGGACCTTTTAATTGATGAATTTTTGCTATAAACTCTGAATCTAGACTGTTTAGAGGAGTTTAGGGATATTTAGTCGAGTACGATGTCGTTTCCTGCCTACTCTAATCATTTCACAGAGTTTTTTTTCACTTCACTCCACTCTTTGATAACAATTATCAATTTAATGATTTAATGTTTGATATTGGAATTTATCCATAACTTAGGTTTCAGGTCAGAATCTACATCTTGATGACATATCCATGGGAACTTCATAAGTCCCTAATGATTGATAATGGTCTACAGATGGATAGATTTATATTAATTCTTACAAATCATAGTGCATCAATGGGAATACATTCTAGTACTATAGTGGGTGACTCTTTTAGTATCAATAAGAGGAAGGATAAGAAGTTATGATAGGGTGGTAGTAGAAAATTGGAGTAGGTTAGGGTTTCTTTATCCCCCTCCATGGAAGGAGGATGTCACCAATTTTTCAACTAGGGAAAGAGTGTCCATTTTCAAAGATTTTTCTTAGGACATGTAAGCAAGTGTTGTTGCTGTTGTAAGATGGGTAATATTCATCTATTTTATTATTAGGAATCATGTATAGGTTCTTACAAGGGAGTGAGGTAGACATGAACTATGAAATAGGGATCTTTTCTGGTTCCTCAATAGTAGGTTCAGACCCTAGAGACTTCAATAACCAAGAGGTGTAATGTGCCTCAGGGGTAGGCCCATAGAGTTAAGTTAGTAAAATATTATACAGTGGATTATGTCCAAGATAATGGTGTAGAGGGACCACTGACCTTTTAAGGTATGGTCTTGTCCATATATAATTTATCTTTTTCATTGTTTGATACAGAAGCTTCCAATTCATTTATATCTTCTCATGTTGTTGGAATTGACTTACTAATCATGTTATCTTATCAACTCTTATCTGTTTTCACACCCCATGGGAATAAAGTGGATCATATTCATAGTTTTCCATGATATCCCATAGTAGTTTTTGTCTATGAAAATCTATGAGATTTATTGATTTTTTTAGATGACTAGCTTCAATGAGATCTTTGGCATGTATTGGTTGACTATTAACTGAGAAAATATCAAATAATATAAGATAACATTGTAATTTATAGTACCATAGAGGGTGAATATTGTTCTATTTGGTGAATGATATGTTGGATAGGGAGGAATTGGTCGAGAGATGAATCAATTGGGAGCTATTATAGCATATTTAGTAGACATGGTTCTTGAAAAATACAAGGTGTCATATCCCTTTAATTTTCCTCACATAGTGGACATTTTTAGAGATATATTCATAGATGAATTATTTAGCCTTCCACAAAATATGGGAGTTGAATTTGAGATAGAAAATGTCAAAGGAGTGAAACATATATTTATTACTTCATATCATATAGTATTGATTGAGATGAAGGAACTCAAGGTGAAAATCAAGCATTAAGAAGAAATGGGATTTATTAGATTTATAATATCATCCTAGGGTTTTCCAATGTTGTTTTAAAAGATTACATATGGTATTATTTGGTTCTGTGTAGAAAATGTTAGGATAACATTTATAACTATGAAGAATAGATACCCATTTATAAGGATTGATGAATTTCTGGATCAGTTGTAGAGAGCATCATGTTATACAAGATTTACCTATGACCAGTCTTCCACTAGTTTTACGTATTATAAAATGATATTCCTAAGACAATGTTAAGGAGTAGATACAGACTAAAATATTATATTTTCTTGCCTTTTGTGTTAAAAAATTCACCATTAGTGTTCGTGTCTCTCATGAACATGATATTCCATCCATATCTTGAGTCCATCATTACGGTGTTTGTTAATGATATATTCATATACTCATAGTCATTATAGATTCACTCTAGACACATGTACATTGTATTGAGAAGACTTTTAGCACCTTATCTCCATTCCAATATCTCAAAGTGTCACTTATGGATCTAGTAGGAACATTTTCTTGGGCACATTATCTCTGAGGTGGGAATTTATGTTAACCCAGGGAATGTAGAGGCTATGAAATTATAGGAATGACAAAGAAATGTGTTTAAGATCAAGAGATTCCTTGGTTTAGAGGGTTATTACAGATGGTTCATCTTGTACTTTTCCATGGTAGATGTGGTGGGTGTCCAACCCCACAAAACCCACCAGTGCAGAATAATAGGAGGGGGAGAGGTAGCCTATAAATGGAGATATTCCCAAGTATTTCTAGAATCACCTTCTACTTCACCATCATATCTCCTACCAGTATATGTGTTATTTTGTGGATCAGTTTCCCCACATATTTTAGAGATATTTTTATGAGGATTTACTCCTAGTAATTGTAAGGTAGTTTGTACCAATTTTTTACTTATAATGATCATTCTATTTTCCTATGGATTTATACCTCTTTCATTTTGGGTTTTTTACATTACATATGGTGTCCAATTATTTCTGAATTTTTTCACTTCATTTTATCTTGTCATTATCACTACACTGTGGGACAATCATTTATGGTCCCCAGAAGTAACAATAAGGGGTAAAGTTTTAATGAATTAACCAATGTAAATATGAATTCTTGGAGATAAATAGAATATTGATGGAAACTATGATCTTGAAATTTATATTGATTTGAATTAGAAATATGGTTTTCTATGAGGCCTCAGGTGTTTTGAAAGATCTGTAGTAATGTAGAGTGATCATGCAGTTTAGTTAGACTTAACCCTAAGAGTTGAACTACCCTACGCATAGTGTGAAGTTGGTAATTGTGGTCTCTACCCTAAAATATTGGCTCCATTATCTCTTCAGTTTTTTATTTTTTATATAAACAAGAAACAAGCGCTTGGGTAATATATTCTCTCATTATGACTTGAATACCATATTGATGCATTGGGTGGAGTATCTATAGATGTTTTATTTTTAGATATATTATACTCTAGGAAAAGTTAATATCATTTTAGATTATCTCAGTAGTAAAACATAGGATATTGGAGAGTAACATTCAGAGTTGGAATTATGGATGATGAGTTTTTTGGATGAATGGTTGGTGGATACATTTTAGGACTGAGGGTTGATGACATGTCCTCTCTTAGATATCACATTGATGTTGGTGGACTATGTAAAACCAGCCAAGAGTCATAACTTGAGTGCTTAGTGATTCCTGAATGGGTTATAACAAGTGACCCAGTTCCAAGATAGTCTTTGGATAGTGATAATGTGATCTCTATCCATGGGAGAGTTGTGGTTACTTCTTCCATGAGGGAAGATATGATGAGGTACCCCCATTCCTCTTAGTAGTAAATACACATAGATTTCATAAATATTTATCATGATATCAAGTTACACATATTATGGTCAAGAATGAAGAGATACATCATAATCTTCATATGTCATTGCTTGACTTGTCATAGGATCAAGGTGGAACACCATTGACTAGAAGGTTTACTTCATCCACTTCCCATACATCTATGGATGTGGTACAATGTGATGATAGACTTCTTGATAGATTTTACTAGGACCCTGGTAGGTTGATATGTTGTTTTTGTAATGTTCTGACTCTAGAATCCTAGAGTTAGTGCATTATTTTAAAACATTAGCATGATTATAAGGAATAAAATTCTGAAGGACTGATCAGTTTAGTAGTCTTGGGAACACTAGTTACAAACATAAGTTTTACATTACATATTAAAATTAAAAAAACTTATTATCCGCTTTGAAAACTCTCATATCCGTTAGAATATCCTTGAAGGTCAATCATAATATACCTCTTTACATCCTGGGAAAAAATGAAACATAGGAAAGTGGTGATCTCAAATGCTCAGTAAGGATAAAAAATATAGTGTAATCTATCATAAATAAGCATAAACATTTAAGGAAAGGTATAAAATTGAAACACATGCATTGTAAACATAATCTTCAGCATAATATAGAAATAATAATTCAAATAATTCCAAAAAAATAACACGTATATTCTACTAGTTGAATAATCACATGTAATATCAATAACTAATCTCATAATGAGGGAATTCATAATGTTAGACATCATAACCATACCGTTAAGGCCTCATATCAAGACCATAACTAACCATACTATCAAGGCCTTCTTTCAAGCCACTAGTTTGTCTCATGAGACCTACCAATGTATTGGGGTGATATATCAGGCCCCATCCATCAGTTACTAAGTCGAATGCATTCCTCTTATGAAATGGGTAAAACATAACATAAGCATTAATATTAAAACTAGCATATGAATGTTAAAAATTTAACCATAAACCATAAATGATATCAAAATAGCACATCCACAATCAAATATATCATAAACCTTAAATAAAATATGGATGACTGTATCATAATAAATCAACATCAATTAACATAAAATCCCATAAAGGATGTTGATATAGATGAAAATAATCTAATAAAATTATTAAATCTATTTGAGAAAAATATCCATTTTTACTTTGAAATCATTTAAAAACCACACAATTATAAAAAAACATTTCTTTTTAAAAATAAAATTGTAAGATTATAAGGGAAGCTTCAAAATATTAAGGCATCATGATGACATAAATATCATCTCATGCCGTATAAGTTAAATGAAACATTATTTCCTTAATTTTTTTGAAAATTTCATAAATTATCTTATTTTAAAAATGATGGAAAGATTCATTTCAAACATTTTATAAAAAGTAAAACAAGGATAAAAATTAATTAAATTTTTTTTTGAGTAATAGAAATTATATTTTGAATTAAATTTTTGAGAATCATGAACATGGATCATAAATATTTCCCAATATATACTTACGTATAAACAATATTAGATAAGAAAGAGATTACGAATTTAACCATTACATTGTGATTTATTTCTGGGTGATCATCCTTTAACCATATGTATAATGGTTTGAAGAGTATTAATAAATTATTATAAAACCAAAATCATGTTTATAATGTCATAAATCATATCCTTATAATATCTTATTATTCGTTTGTAAACAATCATTCATTATTTCACTATTTCAGGTTTTAATTTCTTAGTTTTCTCAAGTTTGTTTTTATTTGTTATTTGCTTCTTATATTACTTAGATCATGGTTTAATCATCTCCAGAATGTAAACCATGAGTTAATTATCTTATATATTTATTACATATTTTTTTAGAATAATATATTAATTTTAGAGAGAGAAATGAAATGCAACATTCATGGAGATGGTAAGACGTACGTAGGCTTGAAGAATACTATCATTTCATTGACCTTTTAAAATATTGAAAATTTAATGATACATATTTATCTTACAATTATATTATAATATATATTCCATATAATTTATATATATTTATTAAATTTATCCTTAATATGTTCCATGTATAGTGTGAATGAATCACATCGCTTTGAGGGGCAGTAGTCCACACTTCCGCAAACGATGTTATCATATTTCCATAATATGGAAAGAATGAAGGTATGTTTACTATAAAATTATATGAATATAAAATAGGTTATAATAAAAATATTAAAATATCATTTTAGCATAAAAATAGTTTTAAGACCATCCATGAAGGCAGTAATATAAAAAAGAACAAAAATAATATTCACTGAGTTAATTAACCAGCATAACTTGGACACAAATTTCATTTCTTTGAATAACAGAAGGTGAGAAATAAAATGGATATGAGATATAAAATTAGAAACATAACACTCTAGTATATACATTATTATGTATTTATCATGAATTTATGGATGAAGGAGTTGAGGGTAATGTAGAAAAAGAAAAGTAATTAAGAGAGGTACTTTGAGAAAATTACCTCTTGAATATCACCTCCTTGAAAGACCCTTGAGGGCCTTGGATTTTCTATTTTGGTGAGAAAAGTAGAAATTGGACGTGGGGAGAGTGATGAGAATAGATATGGGTAGATATTGTGGGATGTAAAAGGCTTTTTTGGTCGATATGTGGATGCGAGGGTGTTGTATTTATACTTGAGGAGAGGTGGGTTCAAGTGAATAACTTTTTGATTATTTTATATGTAAAGCTAACAATATTGAGGTGGAATTAATTTCAAAAAATTATTCTCTCAATTAATGTTGTTTGGGATGGTAAGGTTAGATAAACACCTCAATCAACCATAAAAATTTCATGTTTTATGTATGTTAATATTTCACATTTTAACTTTAACCCTTGCCAAAAATTTTACCTATACAACGATAAATAATATTTCTTAACCATGGTAAATTTTTTATAACAAAAAATGAAATTGAATAAATTTTTTTTGGACCTTATGATTCCAAATATGGAATAAATTTTACCTAATTCAATTTACATAATTGGTAAAATTATATTTATAATTAATCCTTCAGACAAATCTAAAAAGTGGGTTTTTAAAGTGAAATGTTCAAAAGTTGACACTGATTTTATATCCAATTTCAATTTGAAATTGGTTCCAAAGACCTAAATTGAAATAAATAATTAAATAATATTATAATTACACTATAAAAACAAATAAAAGTATAAAATATCTATATAAATAAATTATATGGAAAATAGGTTTTGAATTAAAATGCTGTATTTGCCACTATTCATTAAAATATGAAAGTTATCAGAAAAACGCAAAAAAATTGTAAAAAATAAATTTTTTATGTCCCGATTCTAAGGAAAAAGTTTATGTTTTATAATTTAATATATAAAAGTTTCAAATATCATATTTAAAAATGGTTCATCATTAAAAGGTGGTAAAACTATATTTTTTTGAGAAATACTTCATATATTTGAAAAATTGAATATTTTATTATATATTGTCTAGAAAATATATAAGATGAGTTTTAAAATTATATAAAATTTAAAATGTGGTCAATAATATTCATAAATTCTAATTTAACAGCTTAGTTATATATTATATTAAATAATAATATTTTATTAATATATTATTATTTGGTAAAAATGGGTCTTGCTTGTAACGCAAGCCAACACAATGTTGTGGGTAGCATAAGCTTAACATGGTGTTGCATAAAAATAAATAAAGAAACAAAATTAAATTTATTATAAATGAAAATATTATAAATTCTTGTGGTGTTACATTCTCTCCTCCTTCAATAAATTGCGTCCTCAAAATTTAAACTTAGGATTGAAAACTAGGTGTTTCATATTTCAAAACATATTTACTAAAATACCACATAGAAAAATGGATTAATGAGACCCCCAATTTAAAATAAATAAATGTAAGTATTAAGGTCACCATAGATAACACATACTAGGGTTCCATATAGGAAAATATGGACATGGAAGAAAAATCTAACCATCATGTTCTGATGGAGAGTGATAGATAACATGATGAGGAAAAAGTTAACAATCACAAATCTCTAAATATGAAATGATTTAAGGGATAATTTGATATATCAGAAAAAAGTACTAGGATAATAGTTTTGGCTTCAAGAAACTTTAACGAGGAAGAATTCTTAGGAACACAATTAATTGATTTCATTCCATTTCATAATCATAATCTCGTCCTTTGGTTCTGCTTCAATCTGTTATCGCTTCATCCCTTATATAATCAAATGAATGCTAAAAATGATTTTTTACACTTGAAACACTTTTGATAAATCATAAGGCCCAAAAATATATTATAAATCCTATAAATGTTTACTAAAACCAAAAATATTACCCCAAATTATCCAATAAATCAAACATTAACCTCAAACAATAATATTCAATGTTTAACTTACTCCATTCCTACCTTATTATTTTTCTAAAATACTTCAATCCAAAGTAATAGTATAAAAGGGTCTATAAATTTCCAAAATAAAGTGTAACATCAGATTACCCAAACAAAGTAATGTGTCTCTTATTGACACATACCAAACATTTGATCATATAAAAAACCTCCCTGAAAACACTCATGCCTTCAAATACTTAAATAAGAAGTAATACAGTATGGTCTTTATATATCACATTATACTATTAACTATATTATAATAACATAATTTTTGAACACAAACACATTAATTATTCTGCTTTGACCGTAGTAACAACATAAGATTTACCTTTATCCATTTTCTTCTTATAAGTTACATTTCCTTGACACTTTAGACAATAATTTACAAAATGTCTCATCTCTTTACAATTATTGAATTTCATATTTACAACTTCTTTATTTCCCTTATAATAATGAGTTTAATAACCTTTTTCTATATACTTGTAACAAACTCTCATTCCCTTTAGGAATGTACCTGAGTGTTTCTTCCCAAAAATATCACATATGGTAAAATTATTCTTTCCTCTTTTCATTTTATATATTTCTTTCTCCACTATTACATTATTCTCTTGTTTTAATTTAAAGTCATAAGACTTAGAGAACTCATTTTTCTTCTTGATAACACATAGGACTATATCTTCATATGACAAGAAATATTTTGAGACCAATGCCCGTCAGAGGAATGCTTTTAACCCATCAAAGAATCGATCAATCATACATCTTGGGATATATATATAGTATGAAACATGACTTGATAAGATTTTGAAGTTAGCTTCATACATTGCAACATTCTTATCCTCCTTCTGCCTTAGACTCAGAAATTATCTCTTCATATCGGCTCGTAGATCACAAGTAAAGTATTTTTCTAGGAGGAGTTCTTTAAATTCCATACATTACATATTTTATACTTCTTCATCCTCTTTCATGTTTTGAATTAATGACCACAATTGATTTTTATCTCCTAATAGATGATATATTCCCATAACAACTTTGTCCTTTTCATTACTACCAAAATAAATAAATATTTTCTCTAAGAAACTTATCTACTACTCAACTACAAAAGGATTTTTAGTACCATTGAATGTTGGTGTTTTTTTCCTCATGAAGCGGTCAAACATTGATTCTCCATGTTGTGGGTCAGGCTACTTCATACGAGTAAGGTTATTATTCACAACATGATTCATTTATCCCAGTATGGTTATAAGTTGTTGAGAACTAGTTATTTGACCATATCCACTATAATTATGTTTCACAGGAGGGAAATCCCTGCATTGATTATGTGAATTAATACGGTTTTCATTACTTCCACTAAGCACCATTTATAAACAATAGAATACACTAGATTATATCATAACATAATTTATAATCATAGAACAAGTGAATAAAATAACTTAAATTGAGAATTTAGGTATAACTAATCTCTAAATAATAAATAGGGTTTCTTTGGGGACAAATTTACTTTTAAATATTTCATAATGGTTTTTAAATAAAATGTGAATTATCTAAAGCATATCCCATGGGAGTATCAAATCTGGTGCGTAGTAAGGCCCGTTTTTGTGTACCAGGTTACCCCAAGTCAATCCCAGAACACCATATAAAAGTTGTTACCCCTAGGTACATCTTCTATAGAACCACATCCACTTGCAGTATCTATACATGGATGTATTTTCTAGTAAGACCCACATAATATATACATTACCAAAATTCTAGTATGTTCTTCTATAATAATTATCAAAGTCTATATTAGGATAATGTTCCCTAATCTAAGTTTTATAAACCTAGTTTCCAAGGTTTTTTCTAAAATTACTCTAATACCAACGTTAATTCCCCAACCCCAGAATCACAGAGCTAGTGCATTATTTTTATATATTAGCATGATTAAAAGGAATTAGATACCAAAGGACTGATCAGTTTAGTAGTCTTGAATATACTAGTTACAAACATAAGTTTTACATTAAATCTTGAAATGAATAAAAACATATTATCCTCTTTAAAAACTCTCATATCGCTTATAATATACCTGAAGGTCAATAATAATATACCTCTTCTCATCATGGGAAAAAATGAATCATAAGAAAGGGGTGACCTCAGATTCTCAGTAAGGATAAAAAATATAACATAAGCTATTATAAATAACCATAAACTTTTAAGATAAGGTATAAAATTGAAACAAAAGCCTTATAAACATAATATTCAGAATAATATGTAAAGAATAAATAAATTAATGGAAACAAATCACATGGATATTCTACAAGCTGAATAATCACATTTAATATCAATAACTAATCTCATAATGAGGGAATGCATAATGTCGGACATCATAACCATACTGCCAAGGCCTCATTCCAATACCATAACTAACTATACCATCAAGGCCTTGTTACAAGACACTAGTTTTTCTGATGATACCGATTGATGCATTGAGGGGATATAGAGGGACCCACCCATCACTTACTAATTCCAATGAATTCCTCTTATGAAAGGGGTAAAACATAACATAAAAATTCATTTTAAAACTATAATACAAAATGTTTATACTTCAAAAATAAACCATGAATGGTATCAAAATAGAAAATACATCGTCAAATGTATCATAAACCTTCAATACAACATGAAATATTGTGTCAAAATAAATCAAACTTAATTAATCAATAAATTGAAAAAATGATGTTGACATAGATGAAAATAATCTAATAAAAATATTAAAACTAATTGAGAAAAATATCTATTTTTTTCTTTGAAATAATTTAAAAGTCGTGAAATTATAAAAGATAAAAATTTATTTTAAAAATAACCTTATAATATTTTAAGGGATGTTTTCAAACGTTACGGTTTAATTATAGTGGAAAAATCCACTCACACTATATAAGTTAAAAGAATCATTATTTCTTTAATTTTGCTGAAAATTTCATAAAGGACCTCATTTTGAAATTGATAGAAAGATTCCTTTCAAACATATTATTAAAATTAAAACATGGATAAAAATGACTTAAAAAAATTGTCGATAAATAATAATAATATATTGAGTTATATTTTTATGAAATAGGGACATTTATGATAAATATTACCTAATAGATACTTACGTATAAATAATATGGGATAAGAAAGAGATTGTGAAATTAACCCTTACCTTGCGATTACATTTTGGTGATCATACCTTAACAAACTATACATTGGTTTTAAGAGTGTTACTAAATTATTATAGAACCACAATAATGTTTATAATGTTATATATCATCTCATTATAATATCTTATTACCTGTTTGTTTACAATCTTTTATTATTTCTCTATTTCGACTGTTATTTCCTTGTCTTCTCAAGTATGTTTTGACTTATTATTTGCTTCTTATATTACATATATAATGATTTAATCACATACATAATTCAAACCATGACTTAATTATATTATATATTGAGTAAATATGTATTTAAAATAATCTATAATGTTTGGAGATAGAAATTAAATAAAACATTCATGGTGACGGTAAGCAGTACATACACATGAACACTACTTTCATTTCTTTTTCATAATAAAATTTTGAAAAGTGAATGATAAATATGTATATTATAGTTCCAATATCATATTTATGTCATATAAATTACATATATTTATTAAAATTATTTTTAATACATTCCATGTATAGTGTGAACAAATCACATCGCTTTGAGGGGGCGATAGTCCACACTTCCACAAATGATGTTATCGTATATCCACAATATGGAAAGAATGAAGGTATGTTTAATATAAGATTTAGAGAATATGAAATTGTTTAAAATGTACATATTATAATATTATTTAACCATAAAAATATTTTCAATACCATCCATGAAGGCGGTAATATAAAGAAGAAGAAAAACAATATTCACAGTCGATTAACTGGCAAACTTGGACAACAATTTCTTTTCTTTGAATTAGAGGAGGTGAGAAAAAACATAGATATGTGATATTACATTATAAAAATAAAACTAAAATATATAAATTATTATGTATTTATCATGAATTGATGGATGAAGAAGTTGAGGATAAATTAGTAAAGGAAATAAATTAATAAAGGTAATTTAAGAAAATCACCTCTTAAATATCATATCCTTGAAAGACCCTTGAGGGACTTGGATTTGGTATTTTTGTGAGTCTAAAAACAATTATAAGTTGGTAGAGTGAGGATTATAGGTTTGGATAGAGATTTTAGGAGATAAAAGGCTTGGTTTGTCGAAATGGGGAGGTGAGGGGTGGTATTTATACTTGAGGAGAGGTGGGTTCATTTGATTAAATTATTGATTATTTTATATTTAAAGCTAACCACTTTGAGGTGGAATTAATTTAAACGAATTATGCTCTAAATTAATTTTTTTTAGGGTGGTAATGGTCTATCCAAATCTCAAACAAAAATTAAATGTTTTTTAGGTTTAGGTATGTTAAGCATATACCTTTTAACTTTTACCCTTATCACGATTTTTACCTATACAACGGTAAATAATTTTTTTTAACCATGATAAAATTTTTATAACTAAAATTAAATTAGCCTTAAAACCTAATTTGGAACTAGTGATTCCAAATAAGGAATAATTTTTACCTGATTAAATTCCCATAATTTTTACAATTATATTTAAAAATAATTCCACAAACAAATATGAAAAGTGTGTTTTTAAAGTGAAATGTTCAAAAGTTGACATAGATTTTATATTCAATTTCAATTTTAAATTGGTTTCAAAGAACTAAATTGAATTAAATAATAAAATAATATTCTAATTACACAATAAAACCCAATAAAATTACAATCTATATATATAAATAAATTAGATTGAAAAACAGTTTTGAATTAAAATGCAGTATTTGTCACTATTTATTAAAATATGAAATTTATCAGAAAAACACGGTGAAATTTTCCATACTAATTTTTTATATCCCAATTCTAAATAATAAGTTTATTTTTTTTACATTTAATATATAAAAGTGTTTAATATTGGATTTCAAAATGGTTCTCCATTAAAATGTGGAAAAACTGTATTTTTTGAAAAATACTTATTTTATTCAAAAAATTGAATATTTTATTATATCATGTCTATAAAATACATAAGATAAATTTTACAATTATATAAAATTTAAAATGTGATTAATAATATTCATAAAATCTAATTTAATGACTAGTTTCTATATTATATTTAACAATAATATTTTATTAATATATTGTTGTTTGATAAAACTGGGCCTTACATGTAACATAAGCCAACTCATTATTGTCTATAGTGTAAGATTAACACAGTTTTGTGTAAAAAGGAAAAAATAAACAAATTTAAATTTATTTATAAATAAAAAAATTATAAAGTTTTAGGTTGTTACAGTTTGGGTTATAGTTGACAAGATAATGAAAATGTCACATTTATTAAAATTTCAATATACTCACTCAATAGATGAGTTGGAAAATATTTTTGTCAGTGATATTAAATGACTTCCTATATTTCCTTCCCATATCATATTGGAAAAGGAAACAAATTTAATGTTACTATATTTTCAAGGCTTATAGAAGGATTTTAGACTCAATTGAGTATGAGTATAATGTATCTTCCGTAAACCAAAAAATATTTGGATATGAAGATCTAGATATTTGAGGATATGATTCCGGAATATGACCTTGAATTGTATGGATCATGGGATGATCAGATGGAATTATGGGAGTTCACATAAAATAATAGTTTCAATGATTCTATTTAGATGGAATCTTTTTAGGCTCTTTATGGTCAGCTACGTCGCTCACCACTATGTTTGAACAAGGTGAAAGAGGTAGCTATTTTTGGGCTGAGTATAGTATAAGAGACATCAAAGAAGGTTAAGTTGATCTAGAATTGGTTAGTTATTTCATATATTAAATAATGATCATATACCAACTTGAGGATATTAAATTTGGAGTTGGATGTGGTACATTGTGTTTTCTTATGGGTGTCACCATGGTTGGCGCATCATTGTTTTCATAGGTAAGGGAAGATGGTTCCATGGTTTATGGGACTATTTTACATCACTGATTATATCAAAATAATAATTAATGAGTGTAACTTCTTTTATAATATCTAGGTATGCATAACGTGTTCCACATATCTTAGATTTAAAGGTTTGATCCTGAACCTATATGTGTGTTAAACCATGATAAGATTTATTTGGAACCATATGAATCATTTTTGGAGCAGCTAGTGTAGATTATGGACCAGAGAGACAAGGTTTAGAGGGGGATAAAGGTACCACTTGTTCGAGTCTTGTGGTAGTATATATAAATCCAAGAAAATATGTGGGAGTTGGAGTCTCATGTTTATGTTAAATGTCCTGAGTTGTTTGATTAATACCACTAAAGTAAATTACTAAGGATGATAATTCATCTTAGGGGGAGATTTATGACACCCTTGTATTTTATGGAATAACCTATGGATGGTTTTGTAGAATAAAGAGGGATTCTGATTTTATTTTTTAGTTATAACTAGATTTCATGGTGTGGTGAATATTCTTAAAATAGAGGTTGTGGCTATGGAATAGTTTTATAACTACAACATGGTGGTCTATTTTGATGGGTATGATTTTTTGACATAGCTATGGCATGGATAATTGGTCACAACATGAGGGCATGAAAGGTGGTGTTTGGGTTGTTCTTCAAAATTTGGTATCTTTACACTGTGTAGGGTGGTTGTGATATGGTGTCCTTATGATGGGTTAGTGTCTATGATGTGGTGATTATAATTAAAACCTAGTACCTTTCCTTGGTTTATATGATTTATCCACTAACCATGATGTGGATTTGAGACATGTTTTTAACCAGACACCATTGTAGTTTGGACATCTCCTTTTCCCCATGGTTTTTTAAGATTTGGGATCCATTTAGGCTTAACTATATGTGCTACACTATGATTAATGTTTTCTAAAATTACATATGAATTCATAAATACACTGAAACCATACCATTTATCATATATTATTCTCTATCTTTGGGTGACACTACAATATCTTCTAGAGCACTTCCAACCCTAAAACTCTTAGATTCTTTCCAAATAATGTAGGTTCAACTCGTAGAACTTCTAGCTAATATTCTCTCTAGATCTATTTGGTTTCCCTCCATTATTTTTTTTCTCCCCATATTTCACTTGGGAAGTGTATGTGGTCATAGACTATGGTTAAATAATATATTCTATTGTAAGATACTAATGAAGTGAAATTGGTTCTAAGATCTTGGGTGTGTGGGCTTGATCTGGTTTGTGTAAGAGTGTGATTTGGGTTTTGACTCTTAATAATAATTTTAATTAACATAAAAATGGTTAATTTAAGAATTGTATTTCTATATAGAGCCCTTTAATCAAGATTTCTCTTTAATTTTTATCACATGTGTGTATCTTGGGATATTCATTTTTGATTATGATTATATGCGTGTGTGTGTTGCTTCCATGAAACATTATAGATATGCTATGTTGTAATCATATAAATTATACCATATTGTGTGTGAATATAAGGGATGTAGAGGTTTTTTATTAAAGTTTCAAGTGATAGGTATACCAACATGGATAGGTTATCCATTAGAGGGGAAACATGCATGGCATGCCATGATGATGGATATAGAATGAGGAACAAGGTAAGGGTTTGATTACATTAAGGTCTAACCCATGGTCAAAGAGGGATATGATGAACCAGTGTCATAATTTGTTGAAGCTCCAGGATATAGTGGCCATGTATCGTAACCTTTGGATTTGGAAAGATACGAAGACCTTGTCCCTCGACTCAAAGATAAGATAAGGAACTAAAACATTATGTCCTGATATGTAACAAGATATAGGGCTCGATAGCTTTGTGTGTTGAACCAAAACATGTTGTCCAGGTGGCTACCCATGGTTATATGTGGTGGCCTTGTGGGTGACCGATGATCATGAAATCTATTACCATTACTCTTCTGGAATAGAGTTGAAGCAAGTACGACCGCGGTTCATGGAAAATTGGTTAGTGCACAACTTATTATCACATGATTGTTTATTGGTTTCATGCACATTTCCTTATTTTCAAGGAATACACATATTATATGTGTGAAATTATTTTAAGGAAGCATTAGTGGTATCTTAACAGGTTTATTCTCACACCATGGACATGTATATCGATGTGTGTGAGGATATCAGGATTATGGATTAAGGAAAGGGAAAGTAACCATTAATAAGGATATGAGGAGACAATGTTTGATGTTCAAAGGTGGTACTTGGATGGACCCTAGAGATGCTAGTGTATTTTTTTATTTAAGACTTTTTTCTTATACACTGGCTTAAACATACACATTGGTTTCCTTCAATTATTAATTAGTTTGAGTCGAGATACCTACAATGTGATCTATTAAAAAAATTTTATTATTCACTACCGTTGTTCCATTTTATGTTATTATTATATTCTTGATATATATTTTTTGGCTGAATTTTTATACTGGGTGTATAGTCTACCCATTTCACCATTAATTTTATCACTACTAGTTAGAAACCACTTGTATACTGGGAGGTTCTCAAAAGGTCATGAGGAACTTCAGTCCAAAATAGCTGATTTAGGTTGGCTTGTTACTTTAAACTTATTCTATATGCCATTTCTCTAAAGTTATACTTATTTAAGTTTAGCATAGACTTGGTATAAGAAAAAAACTAGGGATATTACCTCATTTCCAGGATTGGGTAAATAATCCTCATGAAAAAGACTCATAATACTTGATTCCATTGATTTTATTTTCTACATAAATTTTATAATGTGGTTACTTTTATTTATAATCGCCACTTCAAAGACTATGGTTAAATAGTCATATTTAGTAATAATTTAGTTTTTTTTGGAGTTCGGTGTTAAACAATATGTTCATCATAGTATTTAATTAAAAGAAAATACATACTAAAATATTTGGGTGCTAGGATTTTTTAGATATTTTATGATATAGTGGACCATGATAATTTCCCAAGTGATGTCTTTGATGATTAATAACTCATTTATATGAAAAACATGAATGGGAAATAATCTTGGAAGGTGTGTTTCATTTAATTAATGGATCCTGGGATTTCTTAATATCGGTAAATTATGAGGGATTCCCACCTTTAAGTTATATTGTTATGGGTAGAATTTACATTGTACATATGATAAATAGAAGAGGTTGTGTGTATGAGAGACCTAACCTGATATTTAATTGAAATTGGAATTGGGTGATATGAAAATCCTTGTTATGTTTTATATGTGATGTTTTTGGAACGATTTACCTTGGTATTGTGTGAGATATGGTATAAAAACCCCACACTCCCTTGATATGGTAAAGATTATGGGATGAAACAACCATTTTCATTGATATTGAAGTGGAATGGGATTAGATACTGACTTATTATAGATATGGTTTAATGTAGGGGATGATCAACCCATTTACTTTTACATCACTAATTTTAGGTGGTGATATTCCCTTTTCCATTGATTTTTTATATTATGGGGTTTAGATGACCATTTTCATATATGTTTCATATAGGAGGGGATGATATGAAAATTTCCATTGATATTTCACATGGTAGATGATTATAAGGCCATTTAATTTGAAGGTTCCTATAAAATTGGATAATACACCCATTTTATTTTATATTGTGCATAGAAGAAAATGATATGACTATTTACAGGGATTTTTATATATAATGGGATGATACAACAACTTATAAGATAGAATTTACTGAATTATATTCCCACATACATTGTATTGTTCTAGCATGAGATTCTAAAGCCCACTTACATATCTCTGATATGATGACACATATGATGGCCACTTACATGTGATCCTTGATATGGAATTCAATATTATAACCTATTCATACCTAACATTGTATATGTGTTGGGAATTATTCCAACTAATAATATGTGACCCCATGTTTATATAAATTTGAATAGAATTCCAACTAGTTTTTAAACCTTTATTTCATGTTGATTGATTATGGATATGGGTGGATGTAATGATGACCCATGAATTTTACAAGTGATTTTTTAGGCCTACACTATAAACAATAGAAACTGGAATGGTTAATTATTAGGTGTCTTGCTTTGTATTGACCCAAATTTGTTCTAGTTGAAATTTAGCTCAGTTTTGAGTTTTTGAGTCCCAATACATCACCAAGAAAAGATAGTAAATTTAACATATAAAATAAGCTCATACAATTTTTATAATTCTTCTATTGATTCTAAGTCATACTATTTACCCCTGGAATGCGTCATCTTATAGTTTCAGGTGTTGAAGGGGCTTGAAATTAATATGTTAAAAATAATATATTTTTTAGACCACACACACACATACCAAGGTATTTTTTTTTACTTTCCAAATGGAGAACCAGAAATAAAATTATGATATCTTGGTTACCTTAAGAACTAGGGTATTACCCCCTAAGTATTTTAAATTCCATTTAAGTCAGATTCCCCAGGGTTTGGTCATTATAGATGGAAAATTAAATAAAATAAAATTTCTAAATTTATTAATTAATCCATTAATGGATTATTAGAAACCTAAAAGTATTATTGATACCTGTTTAAATATATCATTCTATAAATCCTTGGGATAGACATATAAATCCTATGATATAGGAGTGGAATTAGGGGAGATTAAATTTGAGTAAAATGGTGAATTTAGAGAAAAATAGAGCTGAAGATCAAATCAACACCCTCACCAATGATAACAGACATGAAATCAACATTCATTAGCGGGTGATCCATTTTTATGGTAGGTCTTATAATATCTCAGTACCATTATACTACACAGAACTTAAATTGTTTTTGAGAAGAAAAATATATTTTTTAAAATATCAAACTTGGGTGGATTATTATAGATTATTCACTAAACCATTCTTGAGATTCTATCTCTCCCTCTAAATTAGCTTTTTATAGTAGAAAACATTCAAAAATATCATTCTTTTTTTTGTGAAAATTCCTTGGTGAATCAGTGAAGAGAGATAGTTATTACTATATCTTCTTCCCCTTATCTTCCCCTTCCCTCTCCATTCCCTCTCTATTATCATTCTTTTCTCATGCAGTTACTTGAATCAAGGTGTAAAGGATAATGACTCAGGTGATGAGGGTTGGCATGAGGGCTGGATGGCAACAAGTGGTAATGGTGGCTTGGTTGATGGAGACATGACATGATAGAGATGACCTATAATGTTGGCTTGGGATATTGGGTCTATCAAAATGGTAGTAAGTGGTGGGTGATTGCATTGATATTATATCAAGCGAGAGGAGTAGATGAAAATGATGATAGAAGTGGGTGGTAGTATGAGTGAAAACACCGAGAGAAAGTGGTTAAAACATCATGGATGAAACTGTACAGATATGATAATGTTGTGTCATGGGAAGCTGGCAGCCTTTCAACACCATGGATGCTTCCACTAGTGTAGGTTGACCCACTAATGCAGGTGAGCTATCCCACCCCTTAAGGGTGGGTGATGCTTGGGACTAAACATCTATGATGATCTGAAAGAGGAATCCCAATTGTCTCGGTCATGTACGCATATCCATGTGGTTTTGAACATCCAAAATTGGCCTAGAGAACTTTAACCCATGTGCCTTGGACAGCCCAGCCCAACCCGTTGTTGGGCAGGTCAGGGCTAACTTGACATAGGCCCTGTAGGTGACACTATAGAATGTGTGGTCAGCACACCCCCAAAATAAACATGATGAGTGGAGTGCACACATGTTCTAGTCCTACACTCCCCCTCTACCGGTGTACTATGTGGTGCACCTGTATTCTTCTAGATGGATTGGTTTTCCACCTAAGTGGCATATTATCACAATGTTTTTACATTTTATTGGTTTTGGGAAAATAAATAGCCTATATTGAGTATTTTTCTAGGTAGATCGTGATTGTATGGTTTTTTGGACATATAAGACCATTTATGAAGAGAGATAGGTTTTTTAGGTTTTATCTATATAATATCGATGATAAGGTTTATGTTTAATGATTGAAAAATTATCTAGTTTAAATTCTCCCCCTTATGTTATGTGTGTTGTTTAATGAGACTTGTGTTTCCTTTATATTATAATAGAGTTATATTATATTCCTTTTTCTTACATTGACCTATACCCATATTGTGTTTTCATACTGTGTGATACTCGAGGTGTGGGATCTCTATCTATAAAGATAAATCCTACCACAATATACTCAATGAAACATGGGGAACATGTCTTATTTAAGGGTTGGTTATCTCCATTTATTGATATCTTACCCTTGATGAGGTATGATGTCCCCCACTTTAATTTATATGAGGATATGTGATTTTAATCATAGCCTAAGTTTTAATAATAATAGAGGTTAATAATGACTCAAATAACATCTATCCATAGTTAAGGTGATGGGTTCCCTATGGGTCTCAAGAATGAAAGAGTTATATCAATTTTAGAAGATGATAAGGTATGGAACCACCTCATCCTACATACATACTTTATAAAGGAGTGGATCCTACTATATAAGTTTTGAGAATAATGTGGAATTTGGAGGCTTGGAAGATTAGATTCTTTGACCCTTATAACTTATTAGGATACACTTGGTTGCCTTAAGGAGTGATGTAAAACTAGGGTATAGAACTCAAACTTAGTTGGATTTTCAAAACTTCATGTATCCCTAGTTTCTCATAAAATGCAACCTTAATGGATTTTTATTGATTCATGATGATTTATTTTATACTAGAGAATTCTAGATATTGAGTATATATGGATTTATATTATGTTTTCTTGATTATAAATACCATATCCCACCATGATCATTGAGCTGACCTATTGTTCTTTTTTTTGTTTTTCGGGAATCCTACTGAGTATGCTTATAATCATCCTTAGAAGGGATCTTTTCCCAAACATGATATATCTAAATAGATAATATAGAGGTTTGAAGATAGTTTCGGTTGATGAGGAGATGGTGTGGATTGTTTAGAGATGATTCCTAGTGATTTTTATCAACACATGGTGGAGTATGGTGGTTCATGATGGTCATAGTGTTTTAATAGATAGAGATTGATCTGGGAGTCCACATAGTGAGATAATGATTTTTGATGCCTTATGAATGTCAGATCAAAGGTTGTCCAGTTGTATTATTTATTGGGTTACCCATGTGTCATTGAACTTAATATTGATTTATAATTCATGATATATATATTATAGTTTTTTAGTCACACTACTGATGTTTTTAGTTGTTTTATGCTTTTTTTATATATAAATACTATAGGTTGTTTATGAAAGGGTATCCGATATTGTGAAGTATGCTTAGTTAGTGAAAGTCACATGACCTTGGCCTATTATAGGTTGGATTGGGGTGGTCAAATGATATAACACTGTCTTAGGTAGGGCCCTTATAAGATAGGTTATGTCAAAGTAGTATTAGAGTGGGTTTTTTGTAGGTATGATATTTAGAGTTAGATATCATGTGAGGACTTGTTTGAGAAAATTATTTAATAATGTTAAGGGGAACTGAAGTTCCTTATAGTCTAGAGAGACTAGTGTAGGTGTGGTGGAGATGTATCAGTTTTCTAGAACTTTTATAACCTATTAATTAAAGTAGAATTTTCAAATATCATTTTATCATATGAGAAAGTTTCTACATACACAATATAGTGGTTAATTATGTTTTTTCATGTCCTTACCATACCAAATCCTCTATATATTCTCTAATATTTTTGGGTTTATCCTATAAAATAAAGGGTTTTAACCACTAAAATCTAGCTTGTGTGAAAATACATGGTTTTGATGAGACAATGCTTTTAGTTAGTCCTTTCTACCACTACCTCACTATCGAAGGCCTTAATATCTTATTTACTTTTAGACATCCCGACTTTTTAATTGGGTTGACATGGAACCCAACATGAATGAAAATCCTAGAGGCACTAGGTCTAATACATGAATTGAGGTCCCAAGGGTAAGAATCACATAGAAACCCCTCTCTATGTCCTATTCTTCCTTAATTCTTTTAAGTTCCCCCTATAGAGCAGAATGGTTACCATTTCTCCATACAAAGATGCATGATGTCTGATACCGAGAGTGAAATCCATACCCTTTCAAAATTTACAACCTAGTTAGATCTAATATAGATTTCTTATTGTTATAAAAGTTCACTTCTGGGGTTTGTGAACTGGATTTTTCCACTTACTGCAAAAAGCCTGAGCATGGCCCGCACCCACCACCATAGTCGCTAAGTCCCTAGCAGTGTTCCCACCTTCGTCGTAGTCCCATGATTGCCACTATTCATCATACCACGAGACCAACATAGCACCAAAAACTCTCATTCATCACTTCCATACCCTCCTTGGTCTTCCATTATTGACACAGAGGCTTCAACCTTGTCACCACAAACACCAACGATTTTGATATCCCCTTCTACTTCTAAGGACCTCATCCCATCACCATGGTCATTTTCCTCCCCACTACTATCAATGTACCTTGTTGTATGGACAATGAAAAATCCCCCATCCTCCTCATTATAAAACCCCATATTTGTGCCTATCGGGATTCAATCCTAGGCTTTGATGGTATATTACCCTGAACCTTGACCACTAGGAAAAACCCAAACTATTAAAGTATAATTTTTTTAGTCAATGGTGATCCACTGTTTTAATGAACGGGTTAAGAGATATCATTTTCCTATGATTTGAGGTGTCTTTTCTTTAATATATTCATAGTTGAAAATTCTTTTTATAGTACATTGTATTTTATAACAAGTGGGAGGAAAATACCCATGGTTAGATATGATTTCCACATTTCGATTATTGAGGAGTGGCTAATCCTTTGGTGAAATAGAATCAACTTGTGTCTAGTAATTATGTTACCATATAGTTTGGACATGCATTGAATAAATAATTAGTTTTTCATTGATATATTTATATAATATAATGAATCATTAGTGGATGATGTTTTTAAAACGTGTGTTAGGTCTTCTCTACAATGGATGAATTTTTATCTCTTCTTTATGATGGATTTTTATTTAAGGATGTTGAACCTTTGATGGAGTGATGTAGTCATTTTCGAGTACATTTCATGGATTGTGAGAATTTCATGGTGTTTCACAGATCTATTTTTTAATCAAAAACTCTTTATTATTGGTTTAGTCATAGAAACAAGAGGAATAGTTTATTATATGTGATTTTATTCCAGGAAAAACCACCTATAGTGGAGTTCTCTTAGAATGTATTAGAAGATGTGGAAATTCTTATTGGAGATTAGCCTAGGATGTAGGAGTATATTATCTTTTCACCTTGCGCTAGTGGGAATAATTCTTTGTATGGACCTCTATATTGGTGATGGTGAATTGATTAACACCTCATTATTATTGGATTAGTTTTCTAATGGGAAGAGTTGTGCTGAGGAAGAGATGAAGGTGTGAGATTAGTTAGAGAAAAATTATACATCAATCTACTCCCATAATAAAAATTCAATCAATTCATATCTAGATTGGAATGCTAATAAGAATAACTATAGGATGACACATATAAAGGATGCCTATGGTGAGACATTAATTGGTGTAGTTCAAAGTTAAATTAATTTTATTTATTCATGGACCCACATGTTGGTTGATGCAGGTGTGATCTATTCAACATATAACATATGTTTAGGAGTTTGAGATTCCATTGGAACCTCATACTATTTCGTGGTTAACTATTGAATTTTTACTAATGGTGACTGCATTTTACTGACACATTTTTGAAAAGTGTATTTATACATGGGTGATAAAGAGTTATTTTAGGTATTTCTTCAAGGTAGAGAAAAAATTAACTATTCAAATCATTGATATGAATTGGTCATTGATAGTATAATGAGATCTATTTGATTGAGTAAATTATGAAAGTACCACCTTTGGTAGTGAGTGAGACCCCCTCTAGTGTGGTGAGTATATCCAATACTCTAGTTGTTAAGGATAACTGCTCCAACCCTCTTGTAGTTAAGGATAAATTCCCTATTTTATGGTAAGTGTATCTATGTTATCAAGTGAGAAATTCACTTTGTATGAATGTAGATAACTATATGAGTGCTTCTAAAGTTTGACCCATGATTTTCCTTAGATATGAGATAGACGTATTCATTGACTTGGTTTTTAGTGGTGGAACTCAAGTGTTGATGAGCAGAATGATGATACCCCTTTTATATTTTTAGATCATATAGAATGAACTTTTCCTTATAATGGTTTACGATAGATCCTATCAATAATTCATTGATTGTCCTACTCTCACCAAAACAGTATCATCTAAATAGGCCTTCATTCAATTGAAATTATAGTATTTGAAGGGATCTAGGTGCTGTGATGGTTAATTCATCCTAGAAGGTGAATTCATATCTAGATGATGGTTGAGGTGCTCTATAATCTAACTTAAAAGTAGTTGATTCATTCTTAGAGAGGGAGACTCTAATTACCCTATATGGATGATAGTTACCCAACAATCTATCCTTATATGAGTGATGTTATGGTGGTGTGGTTGACTTGGTGGACCTGCATGACAATACATTCTCTAGAAAAGTACCTAAGGGGTATCATGAATGTGGATGGTACATTTTCAACATCCCTAGGTATGTAATGGTTCTCTCCAAGTGATCATAATAAATATCATAAGGGGAATCATATATATAGGACCCCTTATCAGAGAATGATCCTTATTGTGGTATATCTAGTGGATCTTTTTAGGAATACCCATCACATGGAAAATATTTTTATTTTCTAGAGGAGAAGGTTTTCTCTATTGTTTTCTGTTCTTAGTCACATGTGTTTTGATAGATGTTATCATGGGGTCTGTGGCCAATAGAGTTAGGTCATTTTAATAGTCAAGGGTATTCAATTTATATTATGGTGGATTAAGAACCCAAAGGGTAGTAATGTGATATTGATCTTCCTGAATGAGGTTGATTTTATACTTTATGCTCTTTTAAACTACTTTCATGTGAGTTTTGTGAAATAAAAACCATGTTATCTTTGATAGTATGTTAATACCTTTAGGGATTGTGATGTTAATGAAAATATCTTTTTGATGTTTAAGATGATGTTTGGAATAAATGAACATTTTTTTATTCCCTGAGATAATGATACTAGTGCCTCTAATTTTATAGTATGAAATGATGGTGTAGTCAACTTGAATCTTTAGATTCTTGCTTCTTTATAGATATCATATCATCAATAAAGAATATTTTGGATCAATGAAAGGTGAATTGAAAAAAAATGGATTTATGTCATATTGAAACCATCTATTATGATCATTAAAGGTGGAGAGTGAAATTATCCCACCAATTTTATCCTTGTAAAAGAACCATTTTAAGATGGATTTCTATGATTGGTGTATTAGTTTTTTCTTAAGTGGATATATGACCTTTTAGAGGGGAAAATATTATGAGCATAGGGGATTGGTAAGATGTTCTTAAAGTAGAGGAATTATTCAAATCAGGTATTTATTCATGATAAGTTGGAGAGATTTTCTTTTATGTTTAAAAGAGAATATTTTCTTCCTAGACAGGTCTGTTCCAAGATCTCTTAGAGCTCTAATATCTGAAGGTGAAGGAGAGAATATGTGACGGTGATGATTTTATCTATGTGATTTTGTTTTGTGAAATTCTTTATTATAAAACACCAATTTTTTCCTTTTCAAGGATGAAATGTGTTAGTGGTGGGGAGGATGTTGTGACCAGAAATTTTCCTAGTTAAGAGATTGCTCAATTTGGAGTTTTTTTGTTCTATTGTAAAATTTTAAATTTACCCAATAAGGAAACCTCATAAATTTTATTGACAGATCAATTTATTTTAGGGTTCCGTGTTTATCCCTAATATGATATAACATAGAGTTACATGGCCACTATAATAACATATTAAAAAAAATGTTTTTTGGAAATGTGTGTGTATTCTTAAGAAAAATGAGTTTCCTTCTAAATAGAGAAGCAAACATGAATTGTAACATTATAGTTGTGTTTTGGGAAAAAGTTTTACCCCAAAGGTGATATAAATTTTGTTTTCATTAGATTCCCCAAGTTTTGGCCATCATAGATAGATTAATTATTTAGAAGAGTACTTATAAATTAATTAGTTAATTCATTCATATATTATTAAAAACCTATAACTAACCTTTATACCTATTGGTAAATATTGTTCTCAAAATCCTATTGATTGACTTATAAAACCTATGATTTAAGATTGGTATTAAGGGAGTATTTTTTTTGGAATTGGGTGAACATGTAGAGTCATGGAAGTGAATATTATATCTCTATATTCTCCAATGAAATCAAATTTTATCATAACCTTCTATATGATGTGATCCATTTTTGAGGTAGAGATTTTGATTTCTCTTTATCACTATTATTAATGGATCCCAAATTTATTTTAAGAAGAAAAAATTTTATTTAACATTTTCAAATAATGGTTTATTATAATTGATTATTCCTTAACCATTTATTGAGATTCTATCTCACCCCACTATGGTATTTTTATGGTATAAATTTTTTTGCACTAACATTTTTTTTGTGTTCATGTGAATTTATTGGTGGATAAATGAATAGATATGGTCTTTCTTATATATGATTCCAATTATATCCCATCTTCCCCACATTTACCTCTTTATACTCTCTCATTTCTTACACAAATGGTGGTAGAATGGTGGAAGGGATGTCATCCCGAGTGATGGGGGTTGGCATAATGCATGGTCTAAACTGGGAGGAAGTATCAATTTGGGTGATTATTCAATGACATGATAGGAATGACGTGACATAGTGGATCATGCTATGAGGGTTTATGTGATGATGGTTAGTGGAGAATGATTACGGTGCTAGGCTATATGAGATGAGGTGGCATGGTAGGTGGTGTCATCTGGAGGCAGTTTGAGCAGTGGGGTTGGGAAGAGATTGATTGATGCATTTTTTATAACCCTCCATGATTTCATTTTATGTATTGTCTTAAATAAATCCCATTAATTTAATAGATTACATTTAACAAAAAATTATTTTATATAGTATAAATCATATAAAATCACATTAATAACAAAAAAATCTCTATAATAAAGAATTAATGAAATAGGAGGATTCTTCTAGAAATTAAGAACATATACCAATGAAATTGAAACTTGAGCTTTGGAATAATAACGTAACCCTTATGAATAGGAATTAAACCAATGGAATAGTAACTTCATCTATAAAATTATAAATAAATTTAGGCATCTTATAAACCATACTATGATATAATTATGTCATTGTATAAGTAAATAAATGTTTTATAAAATTTTAATTATGTATTGATATTTTTATAAAACATAAATGTTTGTTTTCAATTTTATAATTAATATAATTATTTAAAATAATATTTATTTTCATAAAATTTAATCATAAATTATTATTTTTTTGTCTTATGATCATAAGATAATTTTACAAGACCTTTTTTAATTTTTCAAAGTGTTATAACATTAGTTATAATTTTAAAATTTGTATTTTTCAAATAAATGATGATTTTAACTAAAAATTAAATATAAAATATTCATAAAATTATTTTCATAAAATTGAGTTCATTTTTTTGATTCTACATGTCCAAAAAAGTTTAGGGTGAATTTTTGGGATATTTCTAAAATAGTTGAATTTTTGGTAAATAGTGAAATACAATAATTTACGGTATATGATAAATAAATGAATTATTGAGTTGTAGATGATTTATGACTAATTTAAGCCCATAATATTGAACCATAATTCATAATTTTAATATATTTAGTGATAATTCTCTTACTATTAATAGTCTTGAGACTAAATTATAAACTAATGAATAAAATAAGGAGAAAACACCCTTTACCGCCTCTTCTACTCACATATTACATGCTTTGATCCTTGACCAAATTATTCCCAATAATATTCATAAATATTTATCCCATTTCAAGTATCCTTTGGCCTCAATAAAATACCAAACTTAGGTCCCTTAAAGAGGTTCTCAAGGAGAATAAATGAAGAGGTAAAAACCTCTTTCATTTTCTTTTAAATTTCATTCAATTTATTTTCTTTTCTTATTCTCCCATCACCTCCCTTTATACAAGTGTATTGATAACTCTGGTATAATTTATATACTATAATGATATCAAGTTAAAGCAATATCCATCATCAAACCCCCTCTATTTTTATATATGAAAACATCCCTCTGATGTGTTGATTTATCGACATTATAGACGATGCATTTTCAATTTCTATTACCATATTAACAGTTGGTCATAAAAACATAATTATGGTTAAAAAAATTATAATATATGTATTAGATCCTATTTAATGTTTTGGAACAATTATATATATATTATATAAAATAATACAACGAAACTAGTTGAGGATGACCAAAAATTGCCAAAATGGTCTGAACGATTATCAGTAACATCTTATCTAATGATTCACACTCACCTAAAATATAAAAATGAATTATAGAAAAATTTATTATTATCAATGTTCATTAATAACATATAATTTCAATTCTATAAAATTAGACCCATTCTATATAAACTTCCATAATCATATTCAACTAAACCGGTCATGTAAACCATGAAAATGAACACTCTTGAACGATGAATCTGTATCTTTTAAATCATTAAAAAGTAAATAAATGAATAGAATAAAATTATAATAAATATAATATATGCATTAAATTTTATTAATTAATAAATTAATTGACATATTAAATCTAAATATCCAGGACATCAAGATCAAGTGTAGAATATATTTAGACATGAGGTGGGACTTCGTCTCAATTTCCATTTCATTGAGAGTTACTTCATATTGGGAAAATAATACTTTTAATGTTTTATATCTACTACAAAATTTTTATAATTTTTCATTTGAAATTATGTTTCTATTAAATATCTATATTCTTATATCTTGGATATGATTATTGTCTTATCTGTACATCATTTTACATAGGATTTTTATTTTGAATGCTCTTTAAACCAGGGAAATATTGATGAATCTGTACACTTAAATCAATAAAAATATTTTTAAGAGGCATATTTTTATTGAATTAAATATATTTATGAATAATTATTTTTTCTTTAAGTGATGGGAGGTGCTAGATCTAGCCCCCTGATGCATCAACATGTCTCTTGAGACAAAATAGTTGGCGAAAAACCTTTCGTGTTTGTTTCCAAATAGAATTAGATGAGTTTCTATCCATATAATTAAATAATTTCTATGGTATAATGATTCATTTTATAGAAACATTTCATCCACTAAATAATAATTTTATTCATTCTTTATTCATTTATCACTTTCCAGGAAATTTTGACTAAAATTAAATCTATGGATGAATTTACAATCTCGATTTATTGATGGAATATGTTTTTTAGATTATTTACATTGCCATAATTTTTTTGTCTTATTGAATTTATTTTAAATTATTATTGTTTTATATAACCCTTAATGATAATTTTAGATCACCCTTATTATGTTTCCTATCCCCAGGTTAGGAAGAGTAATCCTTTTAATGAATTTCAAGGAATCTATTTATTTCATTTTATTATGTATCATGTTTTTATTTTCTATCTTTCTCAATGTACTATGGGTATCATATATGTAATATGGTCTTCCGAAAATACTAAAATTATTGGTCCTTTTGGATTTTAATCCTTGTGATCATGCGAAAGTAATAAAATAATGCACCAACTTTGGCATTTTAGGGTGGATAAGTTATAGTTGGTATCAGAGGAAGTTTAGAAACAAACTTGAAAACTAGATTTAGAAAAAATATATTATAGAACATATCCCTAAGATATAATTTGAGTATAAGTATAAAATAATATCCTATAATTTCAGTAAGGTATAGATTATGTGGGCCTTCAAATCAATACATTCATATCTAGATACTATAAGTGGATATGGTTCTGGAACAGATGTACCTAGGGGTAACAACTCTGAAAATTTGTCATAGGTCTAAATTAGGGTAACCTCATACATAATAATATTCCTTACTACGCACCTAGTTTGACACTGCCTAGGTACATTCTTAGGATAATTCATATTTTCTTTACAAACCATTATGAAAGTTTTAAAAGTAAATAAGTCCCCAAAGAATTCGTGTTTATGATCATGAGATTATCTATGCATAAATTTTCAATTTATGTTAAGTGTTTTTCTAGTTCTATATTATTCATTATGATTCATAACATAATTTAGTGTATTCCATTGTTTAGTTATGGTTCCTAATGGAATAAATGGAAAAAATACCTGTAGACAATTTAGGGATTACCCCACGAAGAAACTCAACACAATTAGTGTTGGAGATGCAAAGATCATGACCATATTAAGAAAACATACCCTGGTTATAATGAATAACCAAAATTCATCTATATTATATCGTTTCATGTAGAATAAGCCCCCATATTTTAGTGGGACTACTAATCCAGTAGTATCTATGTAGTGGATCAAGTCCGTTAAAAAGATATTTTTAGCATTGAGATGAAATGAAAATGAAAAGGCCATACTGACTATATATTATCTTAAGGGTGATTTTGATCAATGATGGTATTTGAAACATAGTACTAAGGATGAAGAAAAAATAGAAGACATGTAATAGAGAACTTTTAAGGAAATATCCTTCAAGAAATACCTCCCTTATGAGCAATGAACTGAATTGAAGAAAAAATTCATTAGTTTAAAGAAAAGGGAATAAGATATTTTTATAGAGTATATGGATACATTTACAATACTATGCAAGTATGCTATAGATTACATACATGATTTATAATACAAGATTTATCATTTATTTGAAGGTCTTAAGCCAAGTCTCATAAGGGAACTAGCTTCTCAAATATTTTCATCATATGATGAAATAGTATTAAGTGCCATCAAAACATAGAAGGAATTTTCTATATCATATATGTTCAAAGGAAAAAAAAATAAAAAGAGGTATTCTGATAAACATAGAAAAGGTTATGAATTAAAGAAGAAAAAGGTAATGAATCAATTTCTATTATGTGAAAATTGTGGAAAGAATCATCCTAGGGAATGATTGAAAGGTATGGGATTTTCTATAAGTGTGGGGGAAGAGGGTCAATAAGCTAATGAATGAAAGGGGAAGAAATAAATCAATGATGTACAATGCTACAATTGTAGGGAGATGGGACACTGCAAATTATTGTCCTAATCAACAAGAAAACTAGACGTAGAAAATGCCATAGGAGAAAGGACAAGCTTATGCAATTACAACAACTAAAGTTGAAGATCCTAATAATGTCGTGGTAGGTACATTAATAATCTCCTCACATTTTCATAAATCATTATTTGATTCTGCATCATCATATTCTTTTATATCTTCCCAATTTTCTATAAAAATTAGTTATTTACAATTTCCCTTATCAAGGGAGTTGTTAGTGAAAACTCACAGTGTAGACCTTATTGCAAAAAAAATATGTCAAGAAGATCCTATTATGGTATAAGAATGTTCTCTAATTGCTTATTTCTTATCATAGCTATTGTTTATTTGGAAATAATCCTTGTTATGCATTGGATTTCCATTTATAATGTAAAAAATTATTTCTAAGAGATTTAAATCATGATTCATGATGAAGGTATAAAATTTATCATCTTTAGAGTGGATAATTCATCACTTAATCTATACCTATATCTACTCCCCACATCTCTACTGAATGAAATTCTGGGGTAGGAATATAAAACATCACCATTGAATGAAGAAATAAATATTCAAATTGAGGATGTACCTATTGTATAGGAATACATTAATGTATTTCCTAAGGATTTACCTGGACACCCCCAGATCATGAAGTTTAGTTTACCATTGATTTAATTCCTAATGAAAGACCAATATTAAATACTTATTATATAATAGCCAATGTGGAATTAGTGGAGCTGAAGAAACAACTAGAGGATTTGGGTAATAAGGTATTTATTTTCATTTGTTTTTCTCTATGTGGAGACCATGTTCTCTTTTTTAAGAAGAAATATGGATCCTTAAGGTTGTTCATTGACTATAGATAAATCAATTATATTACAATAAAGAATAAATAAAATCTTCTAGTTATTGATTATTTATTTGATCTACTTCGTGGGCCTCAATATTTTTTGATGTTTCTGGATATCATCAATTTCTTATTAAGAAGGAAGATATTCCAAAGACATCATTTTGAACCTAGTATAGACATTACAAGTTTATATTAATTCCATTTTAAATGACTAATTTACCCTTTTTTTATGGATCTAATGAATAGAATTTTCAAAGAACATCTTAATGATGTTTTTGTTGATTTTATTGATGTTACCTTGATATATTTCAAAATCTATGAGGACCACGAGAAACACATGCTATTTGTTTTAAAGACACATAAAAAAAGAGTTTTATGGGAAGTTTAACAAGTGTTCATTCTGGATTCAAACAATTTCTTTTCTTAACCATATTGTCACTAAGTATGGAAATTCAGTTGATCCTATAAAGACAAAGGCAGTTCAGAAATAGCCTATACTATTGAAGGTAACCGGGTTGTGTAGTTTCATTGGTTTAGTATGTCACTATTGGAATTTCGCATATAATGTTTCTTAATCAACTAACCCATTAACCAAGAATTCCCATAAAGGGGTAATGTTTGTATGGAAAAAAGAGTGTGAAGAATGTATTGATGAATTGAATAAGAGATCAGTGGATTTTATGATCTTGAATCTACCATCATGAAATGGTGGATTTGTGATCTGAAGTGATTCATCAAAGAAAGGACTTGGTTGTGTCCTTTTGCAGAATGATAGAGTTATAACCTAATCATTAATGTAGTTAGGAATTTACGAACAAAACTACCCAACTCAAGATTTTGAGTTATAAATTCTAATATTTTTTCTGATGATATGGATACATTATCTCTATAGTGAAAGATGTGAGATATATGTATAGATCACAAGAGTTTGAAATACATTTTTACATAGAAAGAACTCAACATGAGGAAAATGTGATGGCTTAAGCTACTCAAGTATTATTATTGTCCAATATACTACCACCTAAGAAAAGAAAATAATGTAGAAGATACATTAATTAAGAATGATCATGGACCTCTAAAGAAAATGAGGATTAAAAAATACCATATATTCATGGATTTAGAAAATAATGATATGGGAATTATTAAGGAAGAGGAAACATAATTACATTTTCAAATGATTTCAAAACCATCTTTATTAGAGAAGATAAAAATCTATAAATCTTATGATGATGGTTTTCAAAAGAAAATTAATTTTTTTAAGGATGGAAGATTGGAAAAATTCGTGTATGAGGATGGAATTATGAAATTTGGAGAGAGGTTATGTGTTTCATCAATACCAGATCTAAAAAGGTAACTATTATATGTTGCTCATAGATCAAATTTCCCTATACACCAGGTAGTACCAAGATGTAGAATGATCTATTAGAACATTTTTTTGGGATAATATTAAGTGAGAAATTGGTGACTATGTGTCAAGATGCCTAGTTTTTCACTAGGTGATGGATGAAAGACAACATACTAAACGAGTATTAGAACCTCTTCCAATATATGTGAGGAAATTAGATGATATTATCATATAATTTTCCATAGTAAATCCAAGGAATATAAGAAGGAATGATGTAATATGTGTTATTTTTTATCAACTTACCAAATCTGTATATTTCCTCATAATAAGTTAGAATTTATAGTAGAGAGCCTAACCAGACTCTATATTAAGGAAGTTTTAAGACTTCACGGTTCACCACATTCAATTGTGTCTAATCGTGATCCATGATTTATATCAAAATTTTGAAAATGTATTTAGAAATATTTGGATTCTGAGCTTCATTTGAGTATTTCTTTTCCCCATCAAACTGATAGGAAATCAAAAAAGAAAATCGACACTTTATAATACACGTTGAGATCTTTCCCACTTGAATTTCAAGTTATTTGGGATCAATATTTACCATTGGTAGAGTTTTACTAAAAAATGTTTCCACCAAAGTATTTATATGAAACCAAATGAATCATTGTATGGAAAGAGATGTCATACACCAACTTGTTGGAATGGAGTTGGTGAAAGGAAGCTTGTAGGACCAAAACTTGTGGAGGAAACAACAATGAAGGTAAAGTATATTAAGAAACATATAAAAGTAGAACAATGTATGAAAAAGAGTTATACCAATAATTTCAGGAAATATTTTTGAGTTTAAAGTGGGAGATCAAGTCTTTTTGAATGTATCTCCATAGAAGGGTGTTATATGATTTGGAAAGAAAAGAAAACTAAGCCTCAGGTACATCAGAAATTTTGAAATTATGAAGAGATTTGGAGTTATGGATTTTAATTTGGTGATGCCACCTAGACATTATAAAGTGAACATTGTGTTTCACATATCTTTATTAAAGACACAAATTCCATACCCAACACATTTCCTCACTTCTGAAGGAATAAAAACTGGAACCTGATCTGTCTTACTGTGAAGATCCTATCCAGATTCTTGACACAAGAGAGAAAGTATAGAGAAATTGGATGATTAAAATGGTAAATATTATTTAGAGAAACCATAAAATTAATTAAGTAAAATCGGAACCGAAGAATGATATGAAGATGTACTACCGTTATCTGTTTAGAAGGAAATATTCCTAAAAAATTTGAGGAAGAAATTTCCACAAGAGGGGAGAATATAACACCCTAATATTTCATAGTGTATCTCATCTTTAACAATTTGAATTCATTAAATAGATTACATTGCACAATTTTTTTTAATATAGTATAAATCACATAAAATCACATAGATAACACAAAAAAACTCTATAATGAAGAATTAAGGAAATAGGAGGCTTATTCTAGAAATTAAGAACATATACCAATGAAATTGTAACACGATGTTTGGAATAATAATCTTAAACTTATAAATAATAATTCATCCAATGGAAACTTAACCTCACATATGAAAGTATACATAAAAATTAGGAATCATATAAATGTTAATATGATATAATTACATTATATTATAAGTAAATAAATGTTTTAGAAATTATTAATTAATTATTAATATTTTTATGAAACATAAATGTTTATTTACAATTTAATAATTAATATAATGATTGAAAAGAAAATTTATTATAATAAAATATAATATTAAATTAATATTTTGTTTTTTATGATCATAAGATAATTTTACGAGACCATATTTAATTTTCCAAGGTGTTATAAAATCTGTTATAATTTTAAAATTGGTATTTTTTTAGTAAATGATGATTTTAATTAAAAATTAAATTTATCATATTCAGAAAATTATTTTCTTAAAATGGAGTTATTTTTTGAATTATAAACATTGAAAATTTTTAGGGTGTTAATTTTGGGATTTTTCTAAAATAGTTGATTTTTTGGTGAATAGTGAAATACGATAATTTACGGTATAAACTAAATAAATGAATTATTGAGTTATAGGTGATGTATGGATGATGTAAACCAATAATATAAAAAAAACTAAATTATTTTAATATAATTAGTGATAATTCTCAAAATATTCATAGTCTTGATCCAAAATAACAAAAAAATGAATTAAATTATTAGAAAAACCTCTCTCCTCCACTATAAATACCACCCCTCACCACCTCTTATCCACACACATTCAATGCTTTTAGATTGGTATAAATTATACCAAATAATCTTTCAATGTATCTTCCTCATGTCAGAAATTTCTTGGTATCAATAAAATAATAAATTCAAGTCCCTTAAGGAAGTTTTCCAAGGAGAAGAAATCAAGTGGTAAAAACCTCTTTCCTTTTCTTTTAATTTTGTTTCAATTTGTTTTATTTTCATATTCTCTCATAACATACCTTTATCTAAGTGGAATGATAAATAAAATTTCATTTATATATTGGAAGGATATTTTTTCAGTGTAAGATACATCATCAAACTCATTTCTCTCTCTCTCTCTCTCTTTTACTCTATAGATGAAAACATCGCATGTGATATGTTAATTTACTGACATCATGGATGATGCATTTTCAATTTCCATTACCATATTCACAGTTGGACATAAAACTACTTTTATGGTTAAATAATATTATAATATATGTATTAAATCCTATGTAATGTTTCGTAACTATTATATATAGATGATATTAAATAATAGAACAAAACTTATTTGGGATGATCAAAAACCACCAAAATGATCGAAACGATTATCACTAATGTGTTATCTAATGATTCATACTCACCTAAAATATTCAAATGAATCATATAAACATTTAATATTATATATGTTCATTAGTAACATATAATTTCAATTATATTGAATCATTCCCATTCTACATAAACTTATATACTCATATTCAAGTGAACTGATAATGAAAACCAAGAAAACGAACACCCATGAATGATGAAATTATATCTTTTAACTAATAAAAAGGTCATAAATTATATTAATAAATTATAATAAATAAATTAAATTTATTAATGGTTATTAATTAATTAATTAGTGATTTTAATATAATTATCTTGTAAATTAAGATCAAGTGCAAAACACATTTGGATATAAGGTAAGGGAATTTGTCTGAGTTTCCATTTCACTGAGACTTACCTGGTATTGTGCAACTAATCCTTATTTTGTGGTTTATCTACTACCACTTTGAGATAATTTTTCATTTGAAATTATATTTCTATTAAATTTCCATATTCTTGTATCATGTATATGATTATTGTAATACCCTTACACCATTTTATATATGGTGTTTATTTTGAATGTTATTTTAACTGGGAAAATATCAATGAATCTGTACCCTTTAATCAATACATATACTTTGGTTATGAATATTTTTCCTCAATTAAATATATATATGAATAATTATTTGGATGTGAAGTGATAGGTGGGGCCCTCTATAGATCTTTGATGCATCCATATGTCTCTTGAGAGAAAATAGTTAGAAACAAACCCTTCATGTTTGTTTCCAAACAGAATCATATGGGTTTCTACACACAAACTTAAACCATCTTGATGGTATAATGGTTAATATTTTAGATACCTGACATCCACTAAATAGTAATTTTCTTCTTTCAGTATTCATTTATCACTTTCCATGATATTTTCACAATGAAAAAAAATCAATGGATGCTTTTACATTCTCAATTTATTTATGGCATTTGTTTTTCAGATTATTTAGCTTTCCATAATGTCTATGACTTATTGAATTTACTTCACTTATTTTTATTTAATATAAACCTTACGGATCATTTGAACTCACCCTTATTATATTTCATTTCCCTAGGTTATGAAGAGGAATCCGTTGAATGATTTTCAAGGATGTTGTTTATTTCATTTTATTATGTATAATGTTTGTATTTTCTATCTTTTACATTTCACTATGGGTATCATGTATGTATTATGAAATGCCAAAGCTATTAAAATGACCAATCCTTTATGATTTTTTTCCTTGTAATCATTCCAAAATAATAAAATAATGCATCGGCTCTGAGCTTCTAGGGTAAGGGCATTAAATTATTCTAGGAATTTTGCAGGTATAGAATTATAGCTAAAATATTGTGTCATGGAATGGTGTAACCATCTAACCAGTGTAGCTCAATACACTAGTGTAGGTTTACCAGCTCACCCCAACAGGTTAGCTGGTGCACAATCTCAAACATCTGAGTTGTCCTGGTGCAGAAGGATCAAGGGGATATGCTATATATTTCTAGAAACATGGGTCTAGCCTGACAGGACTGACCACGTGGGCTATGAATCATGGGCCCTAACCAGCTTGACCCAACCCACTACTATGTGGGTCCGTTCTAACATGTATTTTACCTTCTAGGTGATGTGTCATGGCATGAATGAGTGATACATTCCAATTCATTTCTAATCATATAGGGTCTCCACACACACTTTCTCCATGAAAACCCTCTATAGATGTGCCACATGGTATTTCAAGAGGCTACCACATTTCTTGATTTTCTCCTAAGTGGCATATATTCACTAAATATCTATCATGTGTCAGTTTTGGAAAAATAGATATCATTGAATGGGTATTTTTCACCTAGATCCTAATTATGTGTGATAATTATCCATTCTAGGGAATTTTTTATGCTATGTAGGTAGTTTTAGATTTCATATTTGTAAGGCTGATGATGAGTTTTAGTGATGATCTTAGAATTATTTGGGACATGCACTTTCCTATCATCTTTTTTATATTCTTCAATGAGACACAAATCCCCATCATTTTTAATATAGTTATTTCATATTAATTTCAACTATTGTGTGATACCCCAATCAAATATGTTCTTGATATGTCCTACTCTAGGTTCTGATCTACAATATAGAATGATAAACCCTTCCCATATATGATGGATGATACTTGTAGCATCAATATTACACTAGGTTGATTATCCCACTTGATTTATTTTTTAACTATGATGGTGTGGTTTCCACCAAATCAATTTCCATAAGGTGGAATGGTTTCACCCATAACCTGTGTGGGTTTGAATTTGGGAGTTCATACTCCTTTGATTGACGTATATCCCTAATATAGGTGTGGGTTTCTCTGTAGGATTTGATAACCATGACATAATATCAGTAATAGAAGATTAAAAAGTGTCGAAACCCCTTATATGAAATACACACTTCAAAAAAGTTAAAATCCTCATGTATGGATTCCATTGGTGATAAATAATTTGGAGGTAATTCATATTAGATTCTTATAGTATTGTGAATCATAAATAACCCATTGGTTTCCTAGAGGTGTGGTGTATAACCAGGAAATTGAATTTGGACTTGGTGGGTTTTTTAAAACCTTGATCATCCCTGGTTTCTCTTGAAATACAAGCATTGTGCATTAGAGCGGAAATAACATTGAATTTTTATAGAACTAAACAATATAGTACCCAATCATATTTATTTTTATCTTATCTTTCCTTCATCCTAAACACCCTCTCATACCAATAGCATTACGTTGGTCTATTTTTTCACATCCATTGTGTTTTTTGGGTTGTCTTACTAAGTATATTGAAACTCACACATACACAATCATTATTACCACATATGTTGTGTCTTTGTAGAATAATAATAGGTTCATAGATGGTATTAGTTGATGAAGAGATGGTGTAATTTTTTTGAAGGTGATACTTGGTGCTTCATGGTGATGAATTGTAGAGCATGGTGGTTCATAATGGAGTCAGTGATTACTGGGGATGGAAATTGATTAGCAGTAATCACAATAAGGTGGGTATTTTTATTTAATTATATATATCAGGTTAAAGTAATATCAATTTTACTATTTCATGGGTTTCTTAAGGGGTATTGGACTTATATTTTATACCACATGTATATCTTGTACAAATACAAACTATTTCTATTTATACTGCTAGTGATTTTATTCATTTTATCCATATGAGATATACAATTTTACATGTTTTGAGGATAAGTAATCATATATTGTTTACTAAAATTACATGGTTCAAGTCACTAACCCCTATCCTATTGGAAATGTGCTTTGAGTGACACACTATGTATACCAAAAGCTTATTCTTGGACCCAATTTATCAGGTCATGTAAAGTTAAGCATCCAATGTATTAATGAGTATTTTTTTATGTTTTCTAATAAGGATTATTACCATATAACATCATACCTTCACTTATATATTATGGATATATTATATTCAACATTAATGGTGGACTACTTAGAAGTAAGCACACCTTGTATGATCACCTTGGTGCATGTGAAAAATTTATGATCATGGATGACGGTAAGGGAAATGGACCTATGGTGCATTGGTGTTATGAATATATGGATGAAGTGAGACACGGGACTTGGTAGAGACTCATACATAGTTTTTTACTAATATATATTATTTCATTCTTTTGGTTAGTTTTTTATACGATCGATAATTATAGCTATATTATTTTTTTATTTATGATTGTGTGAAATTACAATGAGTTCTTATTTTATTATAGTACATGGTATGATTTTTTATAGATGAATTTATAATATGCATGAACCTGCACTTCTAGATCTAGTACTTAAAGCATAATCATTATATTTATGTCTTTATAATGATAAAAATGACCCAATTTTTTCATAAAAAACATATGAAAACAAAAGGAAATATTTTATCACTTACATACTAAAGGACCTTTTAGGTATATATTTTTATAGAATTACAAAACATTATTATATAAACAATACCATTTCCTTCAAGAGAGTATTTTTCTCACTATAATCATCTTTTCTTAATTCATTTTACATCTTTATCATCACCCATATAAAACCCTTGTAGAAATTATTAATTTAAAATAATTATTGATAACTTGAGGAATAGGATATATAAGAAGGCTGAGATCAAATGTTCTATAAGGGAAAACATAAGAATTAACTATTAAATTTCACAAGTGACCCTACGAAGTTCATAAGGTTATGATGACATAAACAATGTGCATGATCATAACATAATAATATTCATACTCATCAATACTTGGATTATCAATTAAGAAACATGGAATAAAGCTGTAACAAAGGCATGAATCAAAAGAATCAGTAATCATGAACCATGTGATGTTAATATTGATCAAATGAACCACTAAAATTCTATAGAAAGAATACAAAAAATGTTGGTATCTTGTAATATAATCTCCATATAACCATTATATAACCCTAATATATTGGAATAACCATACCGATGACATCAATTAGAATTACCCAATGAATTGATGTGATATTTGGGTGAACCCATCATATAAGATATATTGGGCTCACACATGATCTATAATGAGGCTCAACCCTTTGTAAATAATTTCCTAGAACCATAAATTTAATTAATCACCTAAAACATTTATCTCATTATAATACTAATAAAACATTCCTTTTTATTTTTATTACATGATTAACTAGTGGAAAAGAAACTGGTTCCATGAAAATCACTTTGAAATATGATTAACCAATATAAAATAAATAGATTCCATTTAAATATCTTTGAAACATGATTAAGATATGAAAAATAAATATATTACTTTTCTATCTCTTGAATCAATAATAATCCATCTAGAAAAAGAATAAGGATGGTGTCATTTCAACTTATCCCAACGCAGAATAAGTAACATAAAGGGTTTTTTATTTTGATGAATATAAATAACATTAAAAAATTATCAATTTTTCTAATGAAATTATCCTTTTTTACTTTGAGTAACATAAAAGGATTCAAACTAAGATTTAAATTTCTTTTTAAGGATCACATGTAACATTTCTTGAGGAAAATATCCTTTCCATTTTGAAAACACTTACTTAAAATGTATTTTTTTTTTAAAAATTAAGAAATATTTTTTTAAAACAACATTTCAAACTTATATATTAATCTTGAAAAAAATGATAGGTTATTATAGAAGAAAAATCCATTCATGTTGTAAATGTTAAAAATAAACATTCTTTTCAAAATTTTTGTAAAGGGAGTCAAAGTGAACCATTTTGAAAATGCTCAGAAATTTAATTTTTAATACCTTTTAAAATAATGTCTAAGGTCATGAAATATAGATTTGGGATGTAATTTATTTTTACAAAATAACACTTTTCAAATAATTTTATAAAACACTGATATGGAAGTGAAAGATACTCGATCTAAAATAAATGTAGAAGATCGATATCACTTACAAAAAAATTTATTATTATTTCTTCAATAAATAAGGTAGGAATATAAAATTAAACATATTATACACATTAATAACCAATGGATAATAAAATTTATATGTTTCAATAAAATTATATCATATTAGTTCCTCCCATATAACATTCAACAAAAAAATCCTAAAAATAGATAAGGTTTTATTATAATGCCTTTTCTATTTTTATAACACATGAATTGTAATCTTTGTTAAATAATTACATTAGATGAAACATTAAATTTAATGAAAATAAATATATTCATGATATAACATATAATATTTTTAGTGTATAAATCTCATAAATGAAGATAGGTTTATAACATAACATATGTCCTAAAGAAGTCAATTTGAGACGAGAAACCCTTACAATGATCAAAATGTTGAATTGAGAATTAATCAAAGAATTGATCATATGTATCAAATGTATATCCAAATAAAACATGTGAAAATTTAAAAAAATAATCAAAATTAATTACACATGTAATCATAGAATATCAAAGACAAAAAAGAATTAATGAATACTATTGAAAATAAACAGAGTTATGAAAATCTTTACTAATTTTTATCTTTCCATTCAAATACCCTTGGATTAAATAATTCAAATTTAAGAATAAAATACCAGTATATATGAAATTTTAATGATATTTGTAACATCCCAGGTAAAAAAAGAATAAAAAATTTTCAAATTTATTAATATTTATGAATTAAATATTAATTTTACTTTAAATGGGTTGCTGTGTTCGATAGCGTACCCGATACGCAACAAAGAGTTTCTTTGAAATCTTACGTTGCACACTAGTAATAAAATAATATTATTTTAAATGGTAGTTAACACGTAGTCGTTGTACTGGTGGGAATGGAATGAAATAACTAAAATATGATTATATATGTTTGTTAAATGTTTTTACATTTATCCAATAAAGGATAAAGGCTTAAAATACAAAAAGAATTCAATTTTAGGCATAGATACTCTAATATTCACTAAAGGGTCGAACTATCTCCTTTTGATGGAGAACCCTATTTAAATATAGTTTTGGTTACCCTTATATATTTTATTGGACTAAATAAAATTCTTCTTTAGAATAGGGACATAAAAATTTACTTTGTGTAAATTTTTGGTATTTTTTTGATAAAGTTCATTTTTTTAATGAATAGTGAAAAATGTTGTATTTTAATTCAAAGCCTCTTTTTAATCTAATTTATTTATATGATTATATTATCTTTTGAATTAGTTTTAATGTGAAATTAGAATATATTTTTACCATTTAATTCAATAGTGGTCGTTGGAATTAATTTCACTTTGAAATTGGACTTAAACTAGTGTCAATCATTTGATATATATTATTTCATAAAAACACTCTATTTGTTCTGACAGCGGGAATTAATTATTAAATTAATTAATGTAAATTATATGATTTGAATTTTTTAAAATAGACATCATTTTTTAATTCGGAATATCAAATATATCTTAGGGTGAAGTTTTGGTATTTTTCTGAAAAACTTCAATTTTTAATGAATAGTGAAACCACTTAGTGGAACTTAGAAAACTGATTTTTCGTTTAAATGAAAATTTTACGACCTCTGTGTTTTGAATTAAAAAAATCAGACATAAATGGTTGTCATTAATAAGTAAAATGTGGTTCAATGGGATTAAAATAATTTTTTGGTGAATAGTAACTTTTAAGTTTTTAATCGCGATTAGAGGTAATTAGTGTAATTTAAGGTAAAAATAATGTTTTAATAATATGAAATAACCTTGAAACATGTCCTACCATTATTGTATGTGTCATGGACGACCAATACAATCCATGGGCCAACTTGGGGACCCCATGGAGCCACTTTGGTAGGAAAATGACATTAATAACTTTTTATTTAATGTTAAAATGAAAATGCCACACACATGTGTTGTTTTACTAAACAATTTTTACATGGGGTTATACAAGTCATATTTTTGACTATAAATATTCATTAAAAGATAAAAATATTTTCTACATCATGATATATTTTTATAATCTTTATACATTAAATAAATAAAATTATTTATGACACCATGATGATGCAGTGATTACCTCATTATTTAACGATTTAAATAAAATGAAAAGATAACGTAAAATATAAGACCTACATTTTTCAAACACCTATTGGATGGGTGGATTTTGAACTCTTATCACCTTATCCTCTATATATATAATTTTGGGACCTTTAAAATCCTAAAATCATTTTATAATAAAGTAACCTTTTATAACTTTCCAAGAGTGCCCCTCCTCTCCTCTTATAAAATGACCCCACCTCTACCACCTTACCCAAACCCTCTCAAGCCTTTGGCTTGGCCAAAACCTGACCATTTTGTCTCTCAAAATTCCTATCTTACTTCTAGAAGCCTCACTTTGGGAATAAGTCTTTCCAAGGAAGCCTTTGAGCACAAATCAAAAAGAGTTACCCGATTTAAAGGTAGTGTCTTCTCTTGTGCTCCTATGTATTATTTTGATTATCCGACCCCATAAACCCTTTCTATTCCTTTATTTTGTAACAAGAAAAAGTATCTTCAATATACTAGGATGTTGTTATGTTAAATATAAGAGATACACTTACACAAACCTTTGTCTAATGGTTAAAGAACATAATGTTTCTGTGGATGGCGAATTTCTGCCTCACGAAACAATGATTGTTCAATATTATTTTAACACCTTTCATGGTGGCCATTAAGATGTCACTATATTTATACATGATATATATTATGTTTATGTTTTCCTTATGCTTCTATATTTTTCATTTGTGGCATACCTTTATGGTTTCCATTGTGGGTAAACACAATAATTTCATTTTAGGAAGTACGGACTACCGCCCCCTCAAAGTGATTTGATTAGTTAATGCCATATGTGGGACTTATAAAGGATGGAGTTAATTTTATTATATATGATGTTATTCTTGAATTATAATATACCCTTATATCATTATTATTTCACTCCATTAAATACAAAATAGAAATGAAAGTAGAGCTCATGCGTACGTACGACTTACCGTCTCCATGAACGGTGCATTTCATTTCTTACCTCTAAATGTTATGTACTATTATTAATACATGTATATTATGGATATATACGAAATATATGATATCCAAATCATGAATATCATTCTGTATATAATGAACCTTTGACCACATAAACAACATGTAATTGTAAGAAGTCCATTTTTGACTTAAGTACCAAATATCGACAAAACGAACTTTATTAAATTAAATGATTACATAACATTTATAACATGGAAATAAGTTATATAAAAGGAATAATAAACTTGAAAAAGGTTCTTAAGAAAGTATAAATTAACTTTAGTTTATTATTCAGGAGATTAAAGAGAAATCGAGTCACATCGGACACGAGGTAAGGGAACTTCTTAACCCAATTTCCATTCTTTGGGTTAATCTCCTACTTTCAAATTATGTCATGATATTATTATTTCATATCTTGTATTTGTAATTTATTTATGTGTACTTATAGTGAATACCCATAATATATCTATTTTATTTAAAAAAATTATCTTTGTAAGGGACTTAGTCTCAATCTCCTTTCATTGAGGCATATTTTGTTTTATACACAACTTTATTTTATATGGTGTATAAAACCCTTTGACTTTTACATTTATTCAAAAGGAATATTTTTTATACGAAGAATTTACTAAATGAAAAAAGGGAATGTTTTTTTTCGTACGTATGCGGCGACAACGACTTTTCCACCGCCGTGACCATTATTTGAGTTTCAGCTTCCTCTACAAGCCATAACTTCTTTTTTTATTGAAAAATAAATACCATGTTTTAATTTTCATTTATTTTGGTAATGAAAATGGTTTTGATAATGTTTTTATTATATCAATGTGTTATTTTTATCTTGTGATTGAAATGTGGAAATGTTATGTTTCCTTTATGCATGTTTTATGTGATATGATTATGTTATGGTTATTGGGCATTGTTTATGAAGATGGGTGGTTCCATGATAAACTATGGGCGGGTGAGCCCGATATAGCTCTCCAATACATTGGGTAACATTAAGGGGTTAAACATTAAGGTTTCTCCGAAGTGATTTAGGGAATATACTGTGATGGGTATTCCAAACGTAACCATGAGGGTTACTCCCTACGTAAGAATGTTATGAATGACTCAAGTTACCTTTATGTCTTATGATTTCTATGATTTATTCATGATTTTATGAGGTATGTGATTATGTTTTATGAGTAAAGTCTGATTCCATTCATGGACTAATGTTTTCATTTCGTACTTTTATATCCCTTATTGAGATTTTTATGCTCATCCCAAGTTTTTGAAATGTTTTTCACAGGTCAAGGGAAAGGTATATGTTGTGATGATAGTGTCAATGAAGTGTCAAGAAGGAATCCATTTTTTATTTTAAATATGAGTCCGTTGATGGAAAGAATTAGTACTATCTTTTATGTAACCACTTTGTTTAAATGTGGAATGTAATGCATGTTTTATGATCTAATTCTCTAAAACTCTAAACCTGAAAAGATCCTCAGTGTGTATTCTTGAAGTAACTCAAGATTAAGTAATGTTTAAGGCTGGGGCCTTATAGTTGGTATCATAGGTCGGTTTAGACAACTTTAGGAGTTAGAAAATTGTTAAATTATAAATTAATAAATGGTATGATTGATATGATATAGCATTTGAAGATTACCATGTTGTTTCTACTAAGATATTTCTGTGTTAAGAATGGGTTTTCATAGAGGAAACAGAACAACTTTTCTGGGAAGGCATACGTAAGGAAATGACCTTTCAAATCAGTATCCCGAGATGGTCAGAATTAGAACTAAACAGTTTTTTATAGTGATGGCTCAATTGACTCAGGAGTTGAAAAGAAGATTGGTGAATGCTCCAGTTTTGGCACTTCCTTCCAGGAATGGTGAGTTTGTTATCTACAGTGATGCTTCATTGAAAGGACTTGGTTGCGTCCTAATGCATAATGATCAGGTAATTGCTTATGCTTCACGACAGTTGAAAACTCATGAGGTAAATTACCCTACACATGATTTGGAATTAGCTGCTGTTGTTTTCGCTTTAAAAATTTGGAGGCATCATTTGTATGGAGTAAAGTGTGAAATATATACTGATCACAAAAGTTTAAAGTATATATTCACTCAGAAAGAATTGAACATGAGATAGAGGAGATGGCTAGAATTAATCAAGGATTATGATTGTACAATTCATTTCCATCTGGGAAAAGAAAATAAAGTGGCTGATGTTTTGAGTCAAAAAAGTAATGCTTCATTAACAATGTTGCATTTGGAACTAGATCCTTTGGTTTTTGATTTGATGAACTTTTCCATAGAAGATGTTGGTGTAGGAAGTTTTTCTATTTTGTTTCAGGTATCAGTGAGATCATCTCTATCAGATAGAATTAAGAAAGAACAGAAGCAAGACAGTGGGTTGCAGAAAAAGGTAGAGCTGGTTCAGAAGGGTAAGTTGCCTGAATTTAATATTGATAATGATTGTGTTTTGAGGTTTGGGAAGAGATTATGTGTTCATGGTGATTCACAGTTGAAGAATGAGTTGTTATGTGAGGCTCATAGTTCCCCATTTTCAGTTCATCCTGGCAGTACTAAGATTTACAGAGATCTGTGGGAGTATTACAGGTGGGATGGAATGAAAAGGGATATTGCTGATTTTACTATGAAGTGTTTGACTTGTAAACAGGTAAAATTAGAGTGGAAGTTACCAAAAGGGATTCTTTATCCTTTACCAATACCAGAGTGGAAATGGGATAATATATCCATGGACTTAGTTGTGGGATTACCGAAGACACCTCGAGGTAATAATGCAATCCGGGTTATTGTTGATCGCATGACTAAATCTGCTCATTTCCTTACTATACGAGATACCTTTTCCCTAGATCAAATTTACCGTTTGTATCTTAAAGAGATAGTCAGGTTACACGGAGTTCCTCTCTCCATTGTATCTGACCGTGATCCCAGGTTTACTTCTAACTTTTGGAAAGGCCTTTAGAAGTCGTTGGGTACTGAATTAATTTTTAGTACAACTTTTCATCCTCAATCATATGGGCAGTCAGAAAGAACGATTAAGTCTTTGTAGGATATGCTACGTGCTTGTTCGATGGATTATCAGGGAAGTTAGGACCAACATCTTTCTTTGGTTGAGTTTTCTTATAATAACAGTTTTCATTCCAGTATACAGATGTCTCCATTTGAGGCATTATATGGTAAATGGTGTCGAACTCCAGCTTTTTGGGATGAAGTGGGTGAATGGAAGCTGATGGGACCAGAATTGGTAGAAGAGATGGCAAAAAAAGTTCAGTTGATTTAAAAACACATGAGAACAGCACAGAGCATGAAGAAGAGTTATGCGGATAACTGGAGTGAGGATCTATCTTTTGAGGTAGGTGATCATGTTTTTCTTAAAGTTTCACCATGGAAAAGTGTGATGCAATTCAGTAAGAAAGGAAAGCCGAGTCCAAGGTTTCTCAGACCATATGAAATTCTAGAGAAAGTTGGATCAGTTGCTTACTGAGTGGCTTTACCTCCGATTTTATCTCAGGTACACAATGTTTTTCATGTTTCGATGTTGAGAATGTATATGCCAGATCCATCTCCTGTTTTCAGCCCAGCGGTAGTTCAGTTGGAAGAGAATCTCTCTTATGAATAACAACAAGTCCATATTCTTGACTGAAGAGAGCAAGTGTTTCGAAATAAGGTAATTCACCAGGTAATGGTTTTGTGGAAAAACCATATGGTTGAAGATGCGACGTGAGAATCTAAAAATGCTATGAGGGATAAATACCCCCACTTATTTTGATAAGTGAATAAAATTGCGAGGATGCAATTCCCAAAAGGGGGGAAGGATGTAACATCCCAGGTAAATAAAGAATAAATATTTTCATATTTTTTAATATTTACGAATTAAATATTAATTTTACTTTAAAGGGGTTTCTATGTTCGATGGCATACCTGATACGCAACAAAGAGTTTCTTTGAAATCTTACGTTGCACACTAGTAATAAAATAATATTATTATAAATGGTAGTTAACACGTAGAAGTTTTATTGGCGAGAATGAATATAAATAAATAAAATATGATTATATATGTTTGTTAAATGTTTTTACATCTATCCAATAAAGGATAAAGGCTTAAAATACGAAAAGAATTCAATTTTAGGCATAGATACTCTAATATTCATTAAAGGGTCGAACTGTCGCCTTTTGATGGAGAACCCTCTTTAAATATAGTTTTGGTCACTCTTATACATTATATTGTACCAAATAAAATTCTTCTTTAAAATAGAGACATCAAAATTTTCTTTGTGTAATTTTTTGGTATTTTTCCGATAAAGTTCATTTTTTAATGAGTAGTTAAAAATGTTGTATTTTAATTCAAAGCCTCTTTTTAATATTATTTATTTATTTGATTAGATTATATTTTGAATTGGTTTTAATGTGAAATTAGAATATATTTTTACCATTTAATCCAATAGTGGTCGTTGGAATTAATTTTACTTTGAAATTGGACTTAAACTAGTGTCAATCTTTTGATATATATTATTTTATAAAAACACGCTATTTGTTCTGACAACGGGAATTAATTATTAAATTAATTAATGTAACTTATATGATTTGAATTTTTTAAAATAGACATCATTTTTGAATTCATAATATCAAATATATCTTAGGGTGAAGTATTGGTATTTTTCTGAAAAACTTCAATTTTTAATGAATAGTGAAACCACTAAGTGGTACTTAAAAACTGATTTTTCATGTAAATGAAATTTTACCACCAATGTGTTTTGAATTTAAAAAATATGACATAAATAGTTGTCATTAAGAAGTAAAATGTGGTTCAATGGGATTAAAATAATTTTTTTGGTGAATAGTAACTTTTAAGTTTTTAATCGCGATTAGAGGTAATTAGTGTAATTTAAGGTAAAAATAATGTTTTAATAATATGAAATGACCTTTAAACATGTCCAACCCTTATTGGATGTGTCATGGAAGACCAATAAAATCCATGGGTCAACTTGGGGACCCCATGGAGCCACTTTGGTAGGAAAATGACATTAATAACTTTTTATTTAATGTTAAAATGAAAATGTCACAAACATGTGTTGTTTTACTGAAACAATTTTTACATGGGGTTATACAAGTAATATTTTTGACTATAAACTTTCATTATAAAGATAAAAATATTTCCTACATCATGATATATTTTTTATAATCAGTATACATTAAATAAATTAAATTATTTATGACACCATGATGATGCAGCGATTACGTCATTATTAAACGATTTAAATAAAATGAAAAGATAATGTAAAATATAAGACCTAAACTTGTCAAAAACCTATTGTATGGGTGTATTTCTAACTCTTATCACCTTATCCTCTAAATTTATAATTTTGGGACCTTTAGAATCCGAAAATCATTTTATAATAAAGTAACCTTTTATAACTTTCCAAGAGTGCCCCTCCTCTCCTCTTATAAAAGGCCCCCACCTCTACCAACTTACCCAAACCCTCTCAAGCCTTTGGATCGGAAAAAACCTGCCCATTTTGTCTCTCCAAATCCCTCTATTACTTCTAGAAGCCTCAATTTGGTCATAAGTCTTTCCAAGGAAGCCTTTTAGCTCAAATCAAAAAGAGTTACCCGATTTAAAGGTAGTGTCTTCTCTTGTGTTCTTATGTTTTATTTTGATTCTACAACCCCCTAAACTCTTTCTATTAATTTATTTTGTAACAAAAAAAGTATATTCAATATACTAGGATGTTGTTATATGAAGGATTCTAGCTACACTTACACACACCTTCGTCTAATGGTTAAAGAACATAATGTTTCTGTGGATGGTGAATTTCTGCCTCACGAAACAATGATTGTTCAATATTATTTTAACACCTTTCATGGTGGCCATTAAGATGTCACTATATTTATATATGATATATATTATGTTTATGTTTTCCTTATTCTTAGGTATTTATCATTTTTGGCATACCTTTATGGTTTCCATTATGGGTAAAATCGATAATTTCATTTTAGGAAGTGCAGACTATAGCCCCCTCAAAGTGATTTGATTAGTTAATGACATATGTGGGACATAAAAAGGATAGAGTTAATGTTATTATATATGATGTTATACTGGAATTATAATATACCCATATATCATTATTATTTTACTCCATTAAATACGAAATAGAAATGAAAGTAGAGCTCATGCGTACGTATGACTTACCGTCTCCATGAATGGTGCATTTCATTTCTTACCTCTAAATGTTATCTACTATTATAAATACATGTATATGATAGATATATGAGAAATATGTGATATCCAAATCATGAATATCATTCTGGATATAATTAACCTTTGACCACATAAACAACATGTAATTTTAAGAAGTCCATTTTGGACTTAAGTACCAAATATCGACAAAATGAACTTTATTAAATTAAATGATTACATAACATTTATAAAATGGAAATAACTTATATAAAAGGAATAATAAACTTGAAAAAATGTTCTTAAGCAAGTAGAAATTAACTTTAGTTTATTATTCAGGAGATTAAAGAGAAATCAAGTCACGTCGGACACGAGGTAAGGGAACTTCTTAACCCAATTTCCGTTATTTGGGTTAATCTCCTACTTTCAAATTATGTCATGATATTATTATGTCCTGTCTTGTATTTTAACTTTATTTATGTGTAATTATAATGAATACACATAATATATCTATTTTATTTAAAAAATAGATCTTTGTAAGGGACTTCATCTCAATCTCCTTTCATTGAGGCATATTTTGTTTTATACACAACTTTCTTTTATACGGTGTATAAACCCCTTTGACTTTTACATTTATTCAAAAGGAATATTTTTTATATGAAGCATTTACTAAATGACAAAAGGGAATGTTTTTTTCGTACGTATGCAGTGACAACGACTTCTCCGCCGCCGTGACCATTATTTGAGTTTCAGCTTCCTCTACAAGCCATAACTGCTTTTTTTAATGAAAAATAAATACCATGTTTTACTTTTCATTTATTTTGGTATTGAAAATGGTTTTGATAATGTTTTTATTATATCAATGTGTTATTTATATCTTGTGATTGAAATGTGGAAATGTTATGTTTCCTTTATTCATGTTTTATGTGATATGATTATGTTATGGTTCTTGGGCATTGTTTATGAAGATGGGTGGTTCTGTGATAAACTATGGGCGGGTGAGCCTGATATTGCTCTCCAATGCATTGGGTAACACAAAGGAGTTAAAAATTAAGGTTTCTCTGAATATATTTAGGGAATATACTGTGATGGGTATTCCAAACGTAACCATGAGGGTTACTCCCTACGTAAGAATGTTATGAATGACTCAAGTTACCTTTATGTATTATGATTTCTATTATTTATTCATGATTTTATGAGGTATGTGATTATGTTTTATGAGTAAAGTATGATTCCATGCATGGACTAATGTTTTCATTTCGTACATTTATATCCCTTACTGAGCTTTTTATGCTCATCCCATGTTTTTGATGTGTTTTTTTCACAGGTCAAGGGAAAGGTATATGATGTGATGATAGTGTCAAGGAAGTGTTAAGAAATAATCCATGTTTTATTTTAAATATGATTCCGTTGATGGGAAAAATGAGTACTATCTTTTATGTAACCACATTGTTTAAATGTGGAATGTAATGCATGTTTTATGATCTAATTCTCTAAAACTCTAAACCTAAAAAGATCCTCAATCAGTATTCTTGAAGTAACTCAAGATTAATTAATGTTTAAGGCTGGGGCCTTATAGTTGGTATCAGAGGGCAGTTTAGACAACTTTAGCTGTTAGAAAATTGGTAAATTATAAATTAATTTATGGTATGATTTAAATGATATAGCATTTAAAGATTACCATGTTGCTTCTCCTAAGATATTTCTGTGTTAAGAATGGTTTTTCATAGAGGAAACAGAATAACTTTTCTGGGAAGGCATACATAGGGAAATGACCTTTCAAATCAGTATCCTTAGATAGTCAGAATCAGAACTAAATAGTTTGTTGCGGTGATGGCTCAATTGACTCAGGAGTTGAAAAGAAGATTGGTGAATGATCCAGTTTTGGTACTTCATTCAAGGAATGGTGAGTTAGTTATCTACAGTGATGCTTCATTGAAAGGACTTGGTTGCATCCTAATGTAGAATGATCAGGTAATTGCTTATTCTTCACGACAGTTGAAAACTCATGAGGTAAATTACCCTACACATGATTTGGAATTAGCCGTTGTTGTTTTCGCTTTAAAAATTTGGAGGCATAATTTGTATGGAGTAAAGTGTGAAACATATACCGATCACAAAAGTTTAAAGTATATATTCACTCAGAAAGAATTGAACATGAGACAGTGGAGATGTCTAGAATTAATCAAGGATTATGATTGTACAATTCATTACCATCCAGGAAAAGAAAATAAAGTGGCTGATGCATTGAGTCGAAAAAGTAATGCTTCATTAACAATGTTTCTTTTGGAACGAGATCCATTGGTTTTTGATTTGATAAAATTTGGAATAGAAGTTGTTGGTGCAGAAAGTTATTCTATTTTGTTTCAGGTATCTGTGAGATCATCTCTATCTGATAGAATTAAGAAAGCGCAGAAGAAAGACAGTGGGTTGTAGAAAAAGGTAGAGCAGGTTTAGAAGGGTATGTTTCCTGAATTTGATATTGATAATGATTGTGTTTTGTGGTTTGGGAAGAGATTATGTGTGACTGGTGATTCATAGTTGAAGAATGAGTTGTTATGTGAGGCTCATAGTTCCTCATTTTCAGTTCATCCTGGCAGTACTAAGATGTACAGAGATCTGCGGGAGTATTAATGGTGGGATTGAATGAAAAGGGATATTGCTAATTTTACTATGAAGTGTTTGACTTGTCAATAGGTAAAAGTTGAGTGGCAGTTACCGAAAGGGATACTTAAGCCTTTACCAATACCAGAGTAAAAATGGGAGAATATATCCATGTACTTTGTTGTGGGATTGCCGAAGACACCACGAGTTAATAATGCAATCTGGGTTATTGTTGATCGCTTGTTTAAATCTGCTCATTTCCTTGATATACGAGATACTTTTTCCCAGATCAACTTTCCCATTTGTATCTTAAAGAGATAGTCAGGTTACATGGAGTTCCTCTCTCCATTGTATCTGATCGTGATCCCAGGTTTACTTCTAACTTTTGGAAAGGCCTTCAGAAGTCATTGGGTACTGAATTAAATATTAGTACATCTTTTCATCCTCAATCATATGGGCAGTAAGAAAGAATGATTCAGTCTTTGGAGGATATGCTACGTGCTTGTTTGATGGATTATCAGGGAAGTTGGGACCAACATATTTCTTTGGTTGAGTTTTCTTATAATAACAGTTTTCATTCTAGTATACAGATGGCTCCATTTGAGGCATTATATGGTAAACAGTGTCGAACTCCAGCTTTTTGGGATGAAGTGGGTGAAAGGAAGATGATGGGACCAGAATTGGTAGAAGAGATGGCAGAAAAAGTTCAGTTGATTCAGAAACACATGAGAACAACACAGAGTAGGAAGAAGAGTTATATAGATAACCAAAAGAAGGATCTATCTTTCAAGGTAGGTGATCATGTTTTTCTCAAAGTTTGACCATGGAAAAGTGTGATACGATTCAGTAAGAAATGAAAGCTGAGTCCAAGGTTCATTGGACCATATGAAATTTTGGAGAAAGTTGGATCAGTTGCTTACCGAGTGGCTTTACCTCCGAGTTTATCTCATGTACACAATGTTTTTCAAGTTTCTATGTTGAGAAATTATATGCCAGATCCATCTCATGTTTTGAGCCCAAAGGTAGTTCAGTTGGAAGATAATCTCTCTTATGAAGAAAAACTAGTCCATATTCTTGACCGAAGAGAGAAAGTGTTGTGAAATACGGTAATTCACCAGGTAAAGGTTTTGTGGAAAACCATATGGTTGAAGAGGCAACGTGGGAATCTGAAAATTCTATGAGGGATAAATACCCCCACTTATTTTGATATGTGAATAAAATTGTGAGGACGCAATTCCCAAAAGGGGGGAAGGATGTAACATCCCAGGTATATAAATAATAAAACATTTTCATATTTATTAATATTTACGAATTAAATATTAATTTTACATTAAAGGGGTTGCTATGTTCGATAGCGTACCCGATACGCAACAAAGAGTTTCTTTGAAATCTTACGTCACACACTAGTAATAAATAATATTATTTTAAATGGTAGTTAACACGTAGCTGTTGTGTTTGCGAGAATTAATATAAATAACTAAAATATGATTATATATGTTTGTTAAATGTTTTTACATTTATCCAATAAAGGACAAAGGCTTAAAATATGAAAATAATTCAATTTTAGGCATAGATACTCTAATATTCACTAAAGGGATGAACTGTCACCTTTTGATGGTGAAACCTCTTTAAATATAGTTTTGGACACTCTTATACATTCTATTGGAAAATATAAAATTCTTCTTTAGAATCGGGACATCAAAATTTACTTTGTGTAAATTTTTGGTATTTTTACGATAAATTTCATTTTTAACGAATAGTGAAAAATGTTGTATTTTAATTCAAAACCCCTTTTTAATATAATTTATTTATATGATTAGATTATCTTTTGAATTGGTTTTAAAGTAAAATTAGAATATATTTTTACCATTTAATCCAATAGTGTTCGTTGGAATTAATTTCACTTTGAGATTGGACTTAAACTAGTGTCAATCTTTTGATATATATTATTTCATACAAACACACTATTTGTTCTGAGAACGGGAATTAATTATTAAATTAATTAATGTAACATATATGATTTGAATTTTGTAAAATAGACATCATTTTTGAATTTGGAATATCAAATATATCTTAGGGTGATGTTTTGGTATTTTTCTGAAAAACTTCAATTTTTAATGAATAGTGAAACCACTTAGTGGTACTTAAAAAACTGATTTTTCATTTAAATGAAATTCTACCACCTCTGTGTTTTGAATTTCAAAAATCTGACATACATGGTTTTCATTAAGAAGTAAAATGTGGTTCAATGGGATTAAAATAATTTTTTTGGTGAATAGTAACTTTTATGTTTTTAATCGCGATTAGAGGTAATTAGTGTAATTTAAGGTAAAAATAATGTTTTAATAATATGAAATGACCTTGAACCATGTCCTACCCTTATTGTATGTGTCATGGATGACAAAGACAATCCATGGGTCAACTTGGGGACCCCATGGAGCCTCTTTGGTAGGAAAATGACATTAATAACTTTTTATTTAATGTTAAAATGAAAATGTCACAAACATGTGTTGTTTTTCTAAAAAAAATTTTTACATGGGGTTATAAAAGTCATATTTTGGACTATAAATATTCATTATAAATATAAAAATATTTCATACATCATGATATTTTTTTTATAATTTTTATAAATTAAATAAATTAAATTATTAATGACACCGTGATGATGTAGCGATTACCTCATTATTTAATGATTTAAATAAAATGACAAGATAATGTAAAATATAAGACCTACACTTGTCAAAAACCTATTTTATGGGCTTATTTTGAAATCTTAAAACCTTATACTAGAAATATATAATTTTGGGACCTTTAATATCCGAAAATCACTTTATAATAAAGTAACCTTTTATAACTTTCCAAGAGTGCCCCCCCCCTCTTATAAAATGCCCCCACCTCTACCACCATACCCACACCTCTCAAGACTTTGGATCAGCCAATAACTGACCATTTTTTCTCTCCAAATCCTTATCTTACTCCTAGAAGCCTCACTTTGGGCATAAGTCTTTCCAAGGAAGTCTTTTAGCTCAAATCAAAAAGAGTTACCCGATTTAAAGGTAGTGTCTTCTCTTGTGTTCTTATGTTTTATTTTGCTTCTCCAACCCCCTAAACTATTTCTATTAATTTATTTTGTAACAACAACAATATCTTCAGTATACTAGGATGTTTTTATGTGAAGGATTCGAGCTAAACTTACACACAACTTCGTCTAATGGTTAAAGAACATAATGTTTCTGTGGATGGAAAATTTCTGCCTCACGAAATGATGATTGTTCAATATTATTTTAACACCTTTCATGGTGGCCATTAAGATGTCACTCTATTTATATATGATATATATTATGTTTATGTTTTCCTTATGCTTCTGTATTTTTCATTTTTGGCATACCTTTATGGTTTCCATTGTGGGTAAACACGATAATTTCATTTTAGGAAGTGCGGACTACTGCCCCCTCAATGTGATTTGATTATTTAATGGAATATGTGGGACATATAAAGGATGAAGTTAATGTTATTATATATGATGTTATACTGGAATTATAATATACCCTTATATCATTATGAGTTCACTCCATTAAATACGAAATAGAAATGAAAGTAGCGCTCATGCGTACGTACGACTTACCGTCTCCATGAACGGTGCATTTCATTTCTTACCTCTAAATGTTATGTACTATTATAAATAAATGTATATTTTGGATATATACGAAATATATGATATACAAATCATGAATATCATTCTGGATATAATGAAACTTTGACCACATAAACAACATGTAATTGTAAGAAGTCCATTTTTTACTTAAGTACCAAATATCGACAAAACAAACTTTATTAAATTAAATGATTACATAACATTTATAACATGGAAATAAGTTATATAAACGGAATATTAAACTTGAAAAAAGTTATTAAGAAAGTAGAAATTAACATTAGTTTATTATTCAGGAGATTAAAGAGCAATCGAGTCACGTCGGACACGAGGTAAGGGAACTTCTTAACCCAATTTCTGTTCTTTGGGTTAATCTATTACTTTCAAATTATGTCATGATATTATTATGTACTATCTTGTATTTGTACTTTATTTATGTGTAATTATACTGAATACACATAATATATCTATTTTATTTAAAAAAAAATTATCTTTGTAAGGGACTTCGTCTCAATCTCATTTCATTGAGGCATATTTTGTTTTATACACAACTTTATTTTATACGGTGTATAAACCCCTTTGACTTTTACATTTATTAAAAATGAATATTTTTTGTACGAAGCATTTACTAAATGAAAAAAGGGAATGTTTTTTTGTCGTACATATACAGAGACAATGAATTTTCCACCGCCGTGACCATTATTTGAGTTTCAACTTCCTCTACAAGCCATAACTTCTTTTTTTAATGAAAAATAAATACCATGTTTTATTTTTCATTTATTTTGGCATTCAAAATGGTTTTTATAATGTTATTATTATATAAATGTGTTATTTATATCTTGTGATTGAAATGTGGAAATGTTATGTTTCCTTTATGCATGTTTTATGTGATATGATTATATTATGGTGCTTGGGAATTGTTTATGAAGACGGGTGGTTCCGTGATAAAATAAGGGCATGTGAGCCCGATATAGCTCTCTAATTTATTGGGTAACACGAAGGAGTTAAACGTTAAGGTTTCTCCGAAGAGATTTAGAGAATATACTGTGATGGGTATTCCAAACGTAACCATGAGGGTTACTCCCTATGTAAGAATGTTATGAATGCCTCAAGTTACCTTTATGTATTATGATTTCTATGATTTATTCATGATTTAATGAGGTATGTAATTATGTTTTATGAGTAAAGTATGATTCCATGCATGGACTAATGTTTTCATTTTGTACTTTTATATCCCTTACTGATCTTTTTATGCTCATCCCAAGTTTTTGAAATGTTTTTCATAGGTCAAGGGAAAGGTACATGATGTGATGATAGTGTCAAGGAAATGTCAAGAAATAATCCATGTTTTATTTTAAATATGATTCCGTTGATGGGAAAAATGAGTAATATCTTTTATGTGACCACTTTGTTTAAATGTGGAATGTAATGGATGTTTTATGATCTAATTATCTAAAACACTAAACCTGAAAAGATCCTCAACGTGTATTCTTGAAGTAACTCAAGATTAAGTAATGTTTAAGGACGGGGCCTTATAATATTATATGTAAAATGGGAATTATATATACCATATTAAATAGATCAATTTCATAGCATTAAAATATGCTTTAATAAATGAAAATTGAGACGAAGTCCCTTACCTCGAGTCCAGAGTTTCCATGTATATCCTTTAAATCCTATATAATAAACTTATATAAACTATTTTATATATTAATAAGATTTTATATGTATAAAAACTTATACTTAAATAATTTTTATATTTATTTTAATGACATATTTAAAAACCTAATCGATTAAGTCCACCTCTTTTGTTTTGAGGACATTCTGTTTATTATTTCAAAACAACTTCGGTGTGTTGACTGAGCTCAAAGAGGTTATTTTTCCACCATATATAGAATAATAATAACGAATTGAAATATATTTTTCATAAATAAATTATAATTTTATAATAATTCATGTAAAATGGTTATGAAAAATGAACTACGTTACAATCATGGAGATGATAGGCCATACAAATTCTTGAGTAATGTTTATATTTTTAAATGATTAATTTATAAATAAGGTAAATATTTTATTATCTTTATATAATTATAATAATATCATATATAAAATATTATTTCTTTAGATATACTTATAAATATCACCCATGTTAGGTGGTGATGAAAAAATGAATCGCATCGCTTCATGGTAGTGGTTGTCCACACATAGGCATGAACGATGTTATCATTTTATACTGAGTATAAAGGTAATAATAAAAATGATATAATTTAATATAATAATGATAAATATTTAATTAATATAATAATAATTCCATATATATAATATATTAATTAAATTTATTCTTATTACCTTCTATGTAAATTGTTAGTGAAAAATGATTCACATCGCTTCGTGAGGTGGTAGTTCACTATAAGCACGAGCAACGTTAGTGTATCCCCCATGGAATGGAAATTAAGAAGATATATGTGATATAATAATAAAAAAGTATAATTATGTTAAAAAAACTTATATGTAATTTAAATAAATCATTATAACCATCTTTATGAGGAGGTGATGGGAAATGAATTATATCAGTTTGTGAGGTGGTAGTGTGCCGTACACAAAAATGATAGTTTCATTTCCTACCTGATCGAAGAGGATATGTATCTTGGTTATTAAATTAATATAATAACATATATTAATATGGGATATTTTTTTATTATTTAATTATATTTGAAAAATATTTTATGTATGTGGAAGAAGAAATAAAACAAAAATCCACAGTTAATAATGACACCCCTTCTTCAGACAAACAAGAAAGGTTAACATCAAATGATTTTATAGGGATGTTTTATAATAAAACCAAGTAATATAGGATTTGGGGAGGGAACTAATTAATATTTTAGAGAAGTTATTGTATTAACTAAAAGGTTTTGGATATGTGAAGAGGATAGGATATGGGTGGCCTTTTTTAAGTAAGATGAGTGGGATAGTTCTAATTTTTGAAAAGAAAACGTGACACCCATATTTCTCACATAAAGCAAGGATAAAAAATGAAAAATCATAGAGAATTATATTATATAAGGTCTAAATATTTCCATAAAATATAATTTAGATAATTTTTAGGTCATTTAAACCCTTGTCATTTTAGTTTAACCCTTGATAAATCTATTTTTTTACTTTAATCATGAAAAAGTATTTTTATTGTTTTTACTATTCATTATGACTAAAAATTTAAACAAACTTATTATGTAATATAAAATTTTATTATTCCAAATATGAAAATTATTATAAATAATTAAATTTATATAAGTGGTATAATTTAATTTAAAATAAATCCCATAGATGTGTTGAAAACATAGTTTTTCCAAGAAATTTATTTTCAAGCATAAGATGATTTTATATAAAATATAAGAAATTTAATAATAATTATATGAATTTTAATTAATATTTATAGATATATAAAATATAAATTTAATTTAAATCATTACTCATTATTGGTTATTTTAATTAATTAATATGGATAAAAAGTATGCAATTTAAAATAGTTTTTTGAAAAATTCATTTTTAAAACCAAAAAATAAACTTATACCACGCACCCCCCCAATTAAGAGGGCCATTTTGAAGTCCGGTCGGGGGAATTAATTCCCCCGGCTCCTCCCTGTCCGGCCGGACCGACCTGTCCGACCGGTTCCTGCTCAACGGGACCGGCGATGGCCGGTCCCCTTCCAGCTCCGACGCCGGCGGCCCGGTCCGGCTGCCGGTCACCTTGCTCCGCCGTGGCCCGGAACCGGCCACGGCCCTTGTCGTCCGGCATGGCACGATGACGCCGCGCCCCTCCACCGTGGCCCCAGAACCGGCCACGGTATTTTCGGGTGTCTCCGACGTGGCCCGATGGCGTCGCGTCCTTGGATTAATTTGTGGCACGGCGCGACGATGTCACGTCCTTGATCTTCTTTCCACTGCGCGGTGTGACGGCGCCGCACATTTCCTTTCGCTTGATTCCGTGTGGTGCGACGACACGACGCCTTCCCGTACCAAACCACAAAGGAATCAACATGAAATAAGGAGGAGGGTCGGCCATGTTTGTGTGGTCCGACCCCCTCGTGTTATTCGATAACAATTGGTTTTAATCCATGAAGATCGTCAAGTTGGTATTCATGAACAAAATAAATAAATAAAACCCCTACCTCAGTTTCAAGAACGGTGCACGTCAACGAACCGTGGAAGATGAGCATCGCGGAGGTCAGGCGTTGCGGAAAATGAACGTCGATTCCGTTGTCGTCGAGGTGCATCCGAAGAGGAAATGTCGCGAAAGAAGAACTTCATGGAAGAAGTTCTCCGCGTTCTTCGGTGGAGATGTTCTTTTTTGAAGAATGGTGTTCTTCGTCAGAGTCCGAGGTGTTATTCACGTTCTTCATTGAAGAAGAAGATGTTTTTCCCGAAACCACTCAATGAAAAACTCTAACAACAAAATAAAATAAGTTCCTTTCTTATTTTATTAACACAACAAGCCTTATGAAAATTCAAGGGTTTGAATTTTAAAAACTTACATTTAACTAACCACATTAAAACCATAAGTTTAATAAACTTAAGTTATCAACATTTAAGTTGGAGTTGAGAGGGGTTAGAGGATATGATGGGGTGGGGTTCATGTGGGCCCCACCCCCCTCATAACATCCTAAGGGAGGTTGGGTGGTTACCCAACTTCCATCAAGAACTAAACACTTAGAGTAAAAATAATAAAAATTTTAGAGTAATTATAATATAAACTTCCACAATTTTTATCATCAACACTCGTGAAAACGAAAATCCGGAATAAGAGTTCCTAAGCAATTACCGGCGCTGCAGTTCCATCGGTTCCCTAGGAATTCGATTCCGGGCACTGGTTCAAAAGTTAGAAATTCCCGCTCGTTCGTTCACTGAACGTACCCAAGCTAGACTTCAGATAGAAATTCCGGGTACACCGGGCCTCAGAATCAAGTGCCGTTTGAAACTGCGTTCTTGTAAAATTCCAAAGAAAATTAAGAAAAAATTTCCCTTGAATTTTATAGGTCTTTACATTACTCCCACCTCAGGGCTTTACGTCCCCGTAAAGATACATCGAAAACTAGGGAAAAAATAGGGGTACTGAGCATGCATCTGAGCCTCCCGCTCCCAAGTGCTCTTCTGGAGGTTCCCGTGCTGCCATCTGATGCAAACTAGAGGAATCGACCGTCCACGTAGGACCCGCTCTTGTAGATCCTCGATCTCCACTGGGACCTCCGCAAAAGTTGCCCCATCATCAATGTCAAGCTCCCCATGGCCAATGATGTGCGTCGGGTCGTTCACGTATCTCCTCAGCTGAGATACATGGAAGACGTCGTGCACCCGGTGCAACTGAGGTGGTAGAGCCAGACGATAAGCCACCTTGCCAATCCTATTGAGGACCTGGAATGGTCCGATGATGCGTGGAGACAACTTTCCGCCTCGGCCAAATCTCCGTAATCCTCGTCGAGGTGAGACACGCAAGAAGACGTGGTCGCCATCCTTGAACTCTAGTGGCCTCCGCCTCCTATCAGCATAAGACTTCTGCCGGCTCTGAGCTATCCTCATCTACTCCTGGATGACTTGGACCTTCTCTGTCATGGCCTGGACCATCTCCGGCCCCACAAGTGCTGACTCCCCAGGGTCTGTCCAGCACAAAGGAGATCTACAAGGTCGGCCGTACAACGCCTCATACGGTGCCATCCCGATGGTGGAGTGGTAGCTGTTGTTGTACGCAAACTCCACCAAGGGTAGGTGGTCCTCCCAGCTATGACCAAAGTCGAGGAAACATGCGTGGAGCTTGTCCTCGAGAGTCTGAATTGTCCTCTCTGTCTGACCATCAGTCTGAGGGTGAAAGGCTGTGCTCAGACGTAGCTACGTCTCGAACGCCTCCTGCAACCCCTTCCAAAGCAGAGAAGTAAAGCGAGCATCTCGATCGGAGACAATAGATGATGGCACACCGTGAATCCGCACAATCTCCTGAACGTAAAGTCATCCCAAGGTCTCCACTGAGTCATGCTCTCTGATGTGTAAGAAGTGAGCCGACTTGGTGAGTCGGTCAAAAATCACACAAATGGAGTCGTGACCTCTGGAAGTGTGTGGAATTCCAGTCAAGAAGTCCATAGATATTCCGTCCCACTTCCAATCCGGAACCTCCAAGGGCTGTACCATGCCTGCTGGTACCTTGTGCTCAGCCTTCACCTGCTGGCAGGTGAGGCACTGAGAAACAAACTCTGCCACAACCTTCTTCATGCCTGACCACCAGTGCTGTCGTCTGAGATCCTTGTACATCTTCGCCACTCTAGGATGTACCGCCAAGGGAGAAGTGTGAAACTCTCTCATCACCTCCTCCCGTAAAGAAACTTGTACCAAGGTACGTCCTATGAAAAGGATGTCATGCTCTGCTCTAAAGGAGAAACCATCAGGTGCCTGTCCTGAGGATATCTGTGCACGCCGCGTCTCACAGTCAGCGTCCCCACGCTGTGCCTCTCTAACCTGCTGTAGTAGTGGAGGAGTGACTATGAGAGACTAAAGGAAGGCTGCTCCATCTCTATCCACGAAGGATATCTGCAAAGAGGCTAGCTGCTCTGTCACCTCCTCAAGTATCTGAATGCCCGTCCTCCTGATGAGGGCATCGGCTACCACGTCCCCCTTCCCAGGAGTATAGACTATCTCAAAGTCATAGTCCTGGAGGAACTCGAGGCATCTTCGTTGTCTCAGATTTAGATCCTTTTTAGAGAAGATGTATCTGAGACTCTGATGGTCAGAAAAGGCTGTAAAGCGCTCTCCCACCAGATAGTGTCGCCATGTCTTCAGAGCGAAGACCACTTCTGCTAACTCCAGGTCATGGGTAGTGTAGTTCTGCTCATGTGGCCTCAACTGACGTGATCCATAGGCGATCACTGCCCACTCCTTCATTAGGACACAACCGAGTCCGGTCCCTGATGCATCACAGTAGACTACGTACCCTACTCCCTCCTCAGGCAACCTCAAGATAGGTGCGCTGGTCAATCTCTGTCTCAGCTCCTGGAAGCTCTGCTAACATCTGTCTGACAACACGAAGGGTTTCCCCTTCTTCATCAAAGCTGAGAGTGGTGCCGCAACTATGGAGAATTCTGGCACGAATCTCCAGTAGTATCCAGCTAGTCCCAAGAAACTCTGCACCTCCGTCATGCTCCTGGGTGGCTCCCAAGATAGCACTGCCTCAATATTCGCAGGATCCACTGCAACTCCCGCCTCAAAGATGATGTGCCCCAAGAAGTGGACCTCACGTATCCAGAACTGACACTTCAAGAGCTTTCCATAAAGCTGGTGCTCTCAGATTGTGTCTAGTACAACCCGTAAGTGGTAGGCGTGCTCCTCCTCAGTCGTCGAGTAAATCAAAATGTCGTCGATGAAGACCACGACAAATCTATCGAGGTATGGCTGAAAGATCCTGTTCATGAGGGCCATGAACACTTCTGGAGCATTGGTTACGCCAAAGGGAATAACCAAGAACTCATAGTGTGCATACCGACACCTGAAGGCCATCTTCTGCACGTCCTCATCTCGAACTCTGAGCTGGTGATATCCTGACCCGAGGTCTATCTTCAAGAACCACCGTGCTCCCTTGAGCTGATCAAAGAGGTCATCAATTCTCGGTAGCAGATACTTGTTCCTCACTGTCACCTGGTTCAGGCGACGATAGTCGACACACAGTCGCAAGCTCCCATACGCCTTCTTGGCGAACAATATCGGGGAAGCCCAGGGTGAAACACTGGGTCAGATGAACCCCTTTCCCTACAAGTCCTCCAACTGTACCCGTAGCTCTCAAAGCTCAGCGGGGGCCATCCGATAGGCTGGAGTCGATATCGGGGCTGTCCCGGGGTACAGGTCAATATAAAAGTCTACCACTCTGTGAGGAGGTAACCCTGGAACGTCGTTAGGAAAAACGTCCGCAAACTGATCCACCACTGCAGGAAAACCAGGACTCCGCACATCAACTGCTCCTAGGATGTGGCTAGCCAACTGATGAGTGATGGGCTGTCCTGTCCTCCGCGGAAGTCCATCCTGTACTGAAAAGGCTCCCTTCTCGCCGGTGAAGGTGAACCTGCTCCCGTCGGTGCGTACACATCGCACCTTGCGCCTAAAACAGTAAATATGTGCATGGAATGTAGATAACAAATCCATGCCCAAGATGACGTCGTAAGGCCTCGACGCCGCTACAAGAAGATCCCAGCCGAAGCTCTCTCCTCCCAGAGTAAGCTCACACTGCCGGCACCAGTGTGTAATCGTCGAGTCTGCTCCCGTAGGAGTCTCTAGCCGTAAGGATCGAGCCAACGGCTCTGTCGGAATCTCCGAGCTCCGAACAAGGGCAACGGCTACGAAAGAGTGACTCGCTCTTGTGTCTATAAGTACTGCAGCAAGGGTAGAATAGACACAGATAGTACTTCGAATCATCTCGGGCATGCCGTGGTCGTTGGCCTCTACTGCCTGGAGCTGTGCCTGTCTCTGCCCGCCAGCTCCCTGTGGTCAGGGTGGACCTCCTGGTGGTGGTGGTAGAGCCTCAAAGCGTCGCCCACCACCTGCTGCTCGGCTAGCTCCTCTGCCTCATCCGCCTCCTCCCTGCGGACTGCCACGGTTGACTCTCTGCCTCTGCCTCGGTGGTCCCTCAATCGTCTGTGCTCCTCGGCTCGGCGGGTCGGGCAGTCACGAGCCATGTGGCCCTACCCCGCCGCATGAGTAGCACTGTCTGCCTCTCGAAAGACTGACTCCGCGCTGTGTGCCCCGCACTGCTGAGCTAGTGTCCTGAGGTCATCTGGCTGAGGGTCTGGTCTACCTGGACCCATGAGTCATCCATTTACTACCTGCTGCAGAAGACTCTGCTACGTGCCGCCTTGCGGTGGGTCTCAGTGCTGGTGTAGACTCAGCAAGAAAACTCTCGATCAAAAGGGCCCGCTCCAGTACTCCTGTCTTAGTCGGAATGCTGAGGGAGATCAGCGATGCCCTGATATCGTGTCTCAATCCCTGCTCAATGGTCCAGGCCCGAAAGAATGGGTCCCGAACCATGTCTATCGAGTAGCGCGAGAGATCGGTAAATCTCGCCGAGTACTGGGAAACTGTTAAGCTGCCCTGCTGCAGTTGAAGAAGCTCCTGGATGCGCACCGCACAGAGGGTGGCTGGGACGAACTCCGAGCAGAAGAGTCTCTCAAAGTCCTTCCAGAGAAGAGATGCCTCATAGTGCACCTGGAGCATCAAGATCCACCATCGTCCCGCTGCCGCGTGCAGTAGGCTCGCTGCGAGGATCACCATGAGGTCTGTTGGTGTCCTCACAAACCGAAAAACTCTCACTACTGCCTCCATCCAGTCCTCGGCTGCTTGGGGGTCCGTCTCCCCGCAGAACCTAGGCGGTTGCTGGCACTGGAACTCATGCAGTGCACTAAGGCGACGTGCATCGTCAGCGGCTGGGGCTAGAAGCATCGGTGGCTCGGCGGGTAGAGCTACCGCCAGTGCCACTGCTGACAAAGGGCCCTGCACCGAGGCCTCGTCGCTCGGTGGGTTGTCATCATTCTCGACTCTCGGAACCCTAGCTGGCTGCCGTCATGGGGCCATCCTGAAAAGGAAACAGGTGCGCCACGGTCAGAACAGTATACCTGGTGAGATGATACAAAGTAATCACAAAGAAAACTTGAAACACACACGCAATCAATGTTTTCGTGCATTAAGTCGGAAATCAGAAGTTAGGGTCCTGGTGTACGGATATGTCAGCCACTGCACCAACACTGGACTCCCTGGACTGATAACCACACTCAATACGCTAAACACTATTGCTTCACATAGAAAAAGATCAGAGTCCAAAGTTCTGCGGTAGAACCGAACTCCTCTGATACCAATTTGTCATGACCCGTCCTCGGGGCCCGTGTCGTGACTACCCCAGGCCTGCCTTCCATAGGCCAGGGGATGGCGACTAGCACCAAGGCGTAAATCCCGGTAAAAAGGGAAGGCATTGCCTCTGTAAAGTAAACAAACAACTCAGAGTAAGCAAGCTGAAAAAGTAAACACTAAGTAAAAACTGGTACAACAGTAAGTGCAGAAAAGTAAATGGGCTAGTATACAAACCCAAATTGAAAGTAAAGTACAAATCGAAAGGGAAAACAACAACTGAAAAGTAAAAGCCTCTACGCTGAGCTGTCCACTGGAAATCCCACCTGAAGGGTGGGTACAGATAGCTCCACTGCTCCTCGGGTCCCGCCGTCCGCTCCGAGTATGTCCCGCCCAGTGGTCCACCTCCAGGTACCGTCCTGCTCCACAAGCCCCCACTACGATCAGCGCTGTCCGTCGTCTGCAACCAACACAACGTAGTGCGGGTATAGCCCGTGAAGGGGTGAGTATAAGCTACTCAGTAGGGACCCCGAGACCCCCTAAGGTCTCCCAAAATCCACAATGGATAAACCACAGAGGAAAGATACAATCACGAAGTAACAGCCGACACTGCTTATGTATATGCCCATACATATACCTAAGTCATCAATTCCAGTACGCTCCAACCTCCGAGCCCAAGTACAACCCAGTCCACAAAGGAAAGTATACGTATTCCACACAGGAAAGCAAAACATAATCCACACAGGATAGCACAACACAATCCACACAGGAATGCAAATAGGTTTCAGCTCACATAGGTATACTTCTTTGAAGAAGATAGAGATGATCACTGATCCATCTAAGTCGTTGGACCCACAAAGGATCGATAGGTACTAACCCCCACAAAGACCCACAAATGATCGGTAGGAAACTAACCCCCGCAAAGACCCACACAGGATCAGACCCACATAGGATCTGTAGGCGCTGGCTCACACAGAACCGCTGAGCGCTAACTCACACAGGATCGGTAGCACTGATCCACATAGGATCGCTGAGTGCTGTAGTCATCACCGTCGAATCCACTGAGGATCTCTGTACAGTCGTCGTCGCAGTGACAGTAGCAGTCGCAGCCAGCACTAGGGTTCTCGCACATAGCAAGCTCATTCGGGAGGGTCCGCTCCACGAGCCGAGAGGCTGATACATCAACTGACACATAGTCCAGAGTTGATGTATCCAAAAGTTCAGTATCGTCAACAGGAACTCAACGTCGTAGACGACGCGTCGATAGGACGCCCGGTCTGAGAGTTATTGGCCTTTTCGTCCCAGGGGCCCGGTTGGTTTTTAAGGCAAAACCAACCCGACCGTAGTCCACCTGTGTGAAAACCTCGGGCGGAGTAATCCAAAAGATCCATCTCACTAAGAGGAAACTAACAAAGTCGACAGCATGTCATTCAGACGTCCGGAGCTTAAGATATGAGCGTTTCCGCTCCGAGGGTCCGGTTGGTTTCGTTTACAAACCAACTCGGCTGAACTCAAAGTAATCCGAAACCTCGAGTGCGATTTACCGAAACGACCGTCTCATTCCAAGGATCATGTCACCGCTGACGGCGCATCGATCGGAGGTCCGTAGCCCGAGTTATGGGTAATTTAACCCAAATGGTCCGAAAATGGGGGTTTCGGGCCCGGACCGACCCGGCCTGAGACCCCCCGACCCGCCCCTAACCGGATCGACCCGCCCCGAACCGGGTCGACCCACCCCGAATCGGGTCGATCTGCCCCACACCGGGTCGACCCGCCCTCAACCTGGTCGAACCGCCCCGATCTGGGTCGGCCTGACCTGGCGGTCCGGCCAGGCAGCCGACCCAGCTAGGCCTAGCGCACCCAGCGTGCTGCCAGCTCGGTCGAAGGCTGAGTTGTTGGCAGGGGGGGCGCCTGCCCCCTTGTGTTACTGCAACCCCCCCCCCCAATTAAAGGGGGCGTTTTGAAGTCTGGCCGGGGGAATTAATTCCCCCGGCTCCTCCCTGTCCGGCCGGCCTGACCTGGCCGGCCGGTTCATGCTCAACGGAACCGGCGATGGCCTGTCCCCTTCCAGCTCCGACGCCGGCGGCCCGGTCCGACCACCGGCCACCTTGCTCCACCGCGGCCCGGAACCGGCTGCGCCCCTTGTCGTCCGGCATGGCGCGCAACGCCGTGCCCCTCCACCGCGTCCCCGGAACCGACCGCGGTATTTTCGGGTGTCTCTGACGCGGCGTGATGGCGTCGCGTCCTTGGATTAATTCACGGCGCGGCGCAACGGCGTCGCATCCTTGATCTTCTTTCCACTGCGCGGTGCGACGGCGTCGCCCATTTCCTTTCGCTTGATTCCGCGTGGTGCGACGGCACGACGCCTTCCCGTACCAAACCACAAAGGAATCAACATCAAATAAAGTGGAGGGTCGGCCGTGTTTGTGCGGTCCGACCCCCTCACATTATTCGATAACAATTGGTATTAATCCACGAAGATCTTCAAGTTGGTATTCACGAACAAAACAAATAAATAAAACCCCTACCTCGGTTTCAAGAACGGTGCACGTCAACGAGCCGCAGAAGACGAGCGTCGTGGAGGTCGGGCGTCGCAGAAAACGAACGTCGATTCCGTTGTCGTTGAGGTGCATCCGAAGAGGAAACGTCGCGGAAGAAGAACGTCGTGGAAGAAGTTCTCCGCGTTCTTTGGCGGAGATGTTCTTCGATGAAGAACGGTGTTTTTTGTCGGAGTCTGAGGTGTTCTTCACGTTCTTCGTTGAAGAAGAAGATGTTCTTCCCAAAACCACTCAACTAAAAACTCTAAGAACAAAATAAAATAAGTTCCTTTCTTATTTTATTAACACAACAAGCCTTATAAAAATTCAAGGGTTTGAATTTTAAAAACTTACATTTAACTCACCACATTAAAACCATAAGTTTAATAAACTTAAGTTATCAACATTTAAGTGGGAGTTGAGAGGGGTTAAAGGATATGAAGGGGTGGGGTTCGTGTGGGCCCCACCACCCTCATAACCTCCCAAGGAAGGTTGGGTGGTTACCCAACTTCCATCAAGAACTAAACACTTAGAGTATAAATAATAAAAATTGTAGAGTAATTATAAAATAAACTTCCACAATTTTTATCATTAACACTCGTGAAAACGCAACTCCAGAACAGGAGTTCTTAAGCAATTACCAGCGCTGTGGTTCCATCGGTGACCTTGGAATTCTATTCCGGGCACCGGTTCAAAAGTTAGAAATTCCCGCTCGTTTGTACACTGAACGTACCCGAGCTAAACTTCGGATAGAAATTCCGGGCACACCGGGCCTCGGAATCAAGTGCCGTCTGAAATTACATTCTTGTAAAATTCCAAAGAAAATTAAGAAAAAATTTCCCTTGAATTTTATTTGTCTTTACATCCCTTATGTTATACTATGATTCAAAGGACCTTGTTGAAGTGTATTTTTTCCACCCTAGATATTGGATAAGTGTATAATTGAGAGATTCCATTTTGAGTTTCTTACTATGATGTTTTCAATTCACCACTTAAGAGTATGTAAGTTCTTTTTGGGATATGTTCTACCCTTACATGTGATGTAGAGTAATTCAATGGAAAATATGTTCCATGTTTGAAAATTATATTATTGTTAGTTATTCTCTATAAAACCAATAGGTATTCCTCCATGGTAGAAAATAACATAGAGGAAAAAATAGGTTCCCTTAGCCTCCCTTGAATAATAGATGTGTACATTATGTGAGGTCAGTGTGAGCCTTAACCCAAATGGAACTTAGTGTTTACTCATAGAAGTTCTTGACATATTTGACTAACTTATGGGGTTAGTGTTCCTCCCCCCTCTAACCTGTAATATTCGAGTGGGTTATAACTAAGTTTTGGATTTGGATATAGGTTCAGCATGTGTGTATAAACCAATCTTAAACTTTGAGTGAGTCATATGTCAGGAAAACTTGGTTATGGTTTATTTAGTATTTTAAAAGATTTTTATCATGCCATTTTATGTTGTTTATAAACTATAAGACACTATTCCTATTGGTAATTCTACTTTTATGTGGTGGAAGTGCTTCTCCTTGATTAATATCTTATTTTAGGTGTGGGATGACCTGCCTAATCACTCCGATATGGCCTATGGACTGGGATGATATGAAACTTTATGTTTAATATGCCTAAATAATGGGATGATATACGTGATGTGATATTGTGATGTGTTGTATGAGTTTCATTTCCCACTTACCATTTAATAATGTGATCCAGGATGCTATACTAATTATGAAATATTCAAATGGTTTGAGATGCACTACCTAATAATATTGATATCTTAAAGGAATAAATTTAAAGGATGATATACCCATTCTATGGTGATCCCATGATTAGGAAAATTATACCTTAGTGTTGGGAAATAATTTTCACTTCTTCTCCTCCACCACCACTGCCTTTTCATCCTCCTCCGCCGTGACCATCCTCCTCCTCCTCCATCACTGTTGCTTCTTCTCTTACTCTGCCACAATCCCTCCTCTTCCATGACCCTACTTCTCATCCTTCTCTACCGCCACTTCCTCCTCCTCCTCCTCCTCCTATTCCTCCTTCTCCTCCTCTTCCTTACGCTGTCCCCTCTTACACGTAACCTTCTCTAGTGTGCCCTCCTCATTCGATGACCATCCCGAAAACCTCCTCTACAACGCACAAATTCCCCTTGTCCACATGACCTCCTCCTCCTCCTCCTCCTCCTCCTCACAATACAATTCTAGTATATATTATTATCCATTTAGAATACATTGTATTAGTGATTTATATTGTGTAAGAGGTTATATTGGTTATTCCTCTTTAGGTCCTCCTTTATGTATGTGAGTTTATCTATGGGACCTGCCTTATGTTAATGGTTTGGATCATGTGAGAGGTTGGCTATGTTATTCCCTCCATACTATTTTTTGTGGGGTGGATGTTATTCCATGAGGAATATATTCACATCAAAATTCATGATCAATATTTAATGGTTCTGCCTAGGGGATGAGTGTTAGAGTGTATACCTTGTGTTAATTCAACAATACGACATCATAGGGTGCACTATACAATATACCCTTAGGCTACACCATAATGTACCCTATTCTTGAATTGAAAATAGATTTTTTTAGTATTTTTAATGAGGTTCCCCTATTCCTTATTAGTCACTCAAACCCATCACCCAAACCCCTCTTCCCCATAATTTTCCCCTCTCATAATTCACTCTTTAGGATCCCTAATGGTAATTTCATAGTGGACAACCCACCCCTCCCTGGACAATCCACACCCCCTCCCCCACGCCCCTGCAGCCCCCACCTTGATAGCACTCCCCCTCCCTGAACAACCCAAACCCCCTACCCCCTAGATAGCCCACCCCTTACACTTTGAACCTTGTATGTTTTACTGGATTTTCCACTTTTCTCTTCCTCAACCCCTCCGCACTACGCCAACCCCCCTCTTCTCTTTTTTGGGAGGTTCTCCCTCACCCGGTGTATGTTTCATCTTTCATCACTTGTATTAGAGATCCTATGATATTTTTTACCTCTCTTATTCCATCTATGTATTAATGTCTGACCCCCCCCCCAAATCCTATATTTAAATAGACATGGGTCAATTACAATTGGAAATGTAATGATACGGCCCAGGCTGGTATCATAACCAACAACTGACCTGACTTTCCACTAACCTAATCAGCGTTCATGATCCCTACGTGATAGAAATGATCCCCTGGGGAAAAAAATAAAATTAACGTGGAATATTTTACACTTAAATTAGAGTAAATTAAAAATGATATTTCTCTTGAAAAGTTAACATGTCCCATTCATAAGATGAACATATAAGAAAATAGTATATACACAAAAAAATAAATAATCTAAAAGTAGATATCATAGATGGAAAATAAAATCCCTCTATTGACCAATAAAATTGTTTAACACATGAGTTCTCATTTTATGTTTTTTTTTCAGTTGAAAATATCCTCTGCCACATGCCTCTCCTCTACCATGAACACACCTCTACCACGCACTGAACGAAACCTTTGCAGTAAGTTTTCTACTCTTACTCTTTGATTTCATCTTCTTTACATATTATTACTATTTGATATTGATGGTTATGTTGTGAAATGTATAGGATAAATGCCTCACTGAAAATTTTGGTCATTGGTGGTCCTTGTTTGTGCAATAAATGATGTGCATGTTAGTTGGTTCCTGTTGAACATTTGAATATAAAAATTAGTAATTTACATATACTAACTAATGAATAAATTCCCCAAGATGATAATACTTCTTTGATAACCCCTGAATTAAAAAAAATATTTGAATAAGGTATGTTTTGTAAAATTTAAAATTGTTATTGTTTGGTTTGTATGGTGTTGTGATTGTGAGAACGATTATGGGTTTGTATGGTGTTGCAGTTGTTGTCATGATTGGTATGCCGTTTTTTCCATGTTTTATTTCTTCCACCATTGAATATCAATCCAAAATTTAACCATTTCAATGGCACCACTACTCTGTTATTAGAGAAATTCCACTGAATCTTAGAAAACTAATTCACTAGAGGACTCAATGAGACACTTTATGGACACCCTAGTCAAATAACCATAACAAAAAATGTAATTAATCCTTCCACCAATAGAAACTCTATTTAAAATCATACCATCTGTTAGTTTAGTACCATATTTCTTGACTAGAGACATTATGTTTCTAGAGAAATACTAAAAAATTGTTTTACAACAATACATATATATCACATGTGGTATACGAAAACATTCTAGTGCAAGAACTTCTCAAAGATAGTTCCATTGATCAGGTGGTTGGGAAGATATATGTGATCTAATTTGGTCCGGATTAATGAATGGAGAGGTAAGGGTATTGTTTACCATAGCTTGTTTCATTGATTATAGTTGGATAATTACCCCAGTTGAACAACTTTTGTGTAATGATTTTGTAAAATATTAATATTACTGTATAAAATTAGATGAATATGAATAAAGAATGGATGGATTCTAAACGGTTGACAAAAGAGTATAAATATGGCATGAAAGAGTTTATAATGTTTTCAAAATATCATGTATATGACCCTTCTAAAATAATTTGTCTTTGTTTACGTAGTTGTTATTCAAGAAAAAATTAGTCCATAAGAGTTGCAAAAACACCTGATCTGTCATGGAATAGATCGATGTTATAATTTTTGGAATAAATGTGGGGAAAAAACAAATGATGGTAGTGTCTAGGATAATACTGCATTTTTCAGATCATATGATATGACTACAAGCGTGAACAATGAATATGATCATATGTTCGATGTGATTAAAGATGTGAATGATGATGAAGATCATATGGAGGAAATGACAAGGATAGTTGAAGATGAAATTAATGATTGACAAAAATTGTTTGAGAAGTTAAAGAGTTGTGGAATGATGCCATTGTATGCTGGTTTCAGTAAATATAAAACATTGTTGGATGTACTGAAGCTATATAATTTGAAAGTAGGAATCATGTGGAGCGACGTTGGTTTTACAGAACTACTTGCTCTCTTGAATGACATGCTCCCAAAATATAATGAGCTCCTCAACAAAACATATGATTCCAAAAGAATTCTACACTCAATGGGTATGATCTCTAAAAGAATAAAGACTTTTAAGAATGATTTATATTATTTCACAAGGACCACAAATCACTTAAAGAATTCCCAAAGTATGGTGCTTCTCAATACAAGAAAGTTGAATCTAGTCCTACAAAAGTTGTATGGTACTTTCCAATCATTCCAATGTTTAGGCGCCTATATGGAAGTGAGGATACTTCAAGACAATTGACATGGCATGAATATACAATAATTAAAGATGGGAATCTATGTCACCTGAAAAACTCTCCTTAGTGGAATATAACTGATCATGAGTATCCTGAATTTGTAAATGAGCTGAGAAAACTTCATTTTGCATTATCTACAGAAGGATTGAATCATTTTTGTTTTCAAAGTAGAAATAATAGTACATGGATAGTTATGTTGGTAAATTATAAATTACCAATGTTGTTATGCATGAAATGAAAATACATCATGTTATCTATGCTTATATTAGGACCAAAACAATCGGGTAATGATATTTATGTTTATTTGGCTCCATTGATTGATGATTTGAAATTATTGTGAGATTCAAGTGTTATATTGTATGATAATTACAAAAATTAAGATTTCAATTTGAGATCCATGTTATACATGAAAATAACTAACTTTCCTGCTTATAGAAAATTTTCAGGATATAGCATTAAAGGAACTCAAGGGTGTCCCGTTTGAGAACAAGGTACGCAATCAATTTGGTTAAAACATTCATCGAAAACCGTGTTTCTAAGACATCACAGATTTCTACTCTGATGGTAAATATACTAATCTTGGATGAAATCATTAGATGGAAGTTCAGAAGAATTCACAACACTATCTCCACTAACAGGTGATCAATTGTTTGAGAATGTAAAAGATGTGGACACTAATTTTGGTAAACAGTTTTTGAAAAACCTTATGAAAATCGGTTGGAAAATGAGATCAGTTTTTTTCAATTACTATACTGTAATTTTCTGTATGTCAGACATTTTATTGACATTATGCATGTCGAAAAAATATATGTGTAAATATCATCGACACGTTACTAAATTCAACCAAAAAAAACAAAGGATGGAAGTAAGGCTATATTGGACATGGTTGAGATGGGAATATGAGAAGAGTTGGCACCAGTGAAGGGTGAAAAATGAACATTTCTTCCCCCTACTACTTACACTCATTTCAAGTAGAAGAGATATTAGTTTTGAAACTTCTTTATTGATGTAAAGGTTCCATAGGGGTACTCAAAAAATATCAATAACATCATGTCAATGAGAAATTTAAAGTTAAACGGTCGGAAGTCACATGAATTCCATGTTTTGATGCAAGATCTAATTCCTACAGCTTTACGTTGCCATTTTACCAAGAATTTCCTCCATACTTTAATAAATATTTGTTTTTTCTTCAAATCTATATGTAGAAAATTTATAGACCCGGTGAAATTGCCAACTATGGAAAAATAAATTGCCATCATATTATGTGAATTGGAAATGTTCTTCCTGCCAACATTATTTGATATGATGGTTCATTGGATGGTTCACTTGATGAGAGATATTCAACTATGTGGTCTTGTAGTTTATATATGGCTGTAACCCATTGAAAAATATATGAATATTTTGAAATGGTATGTCAAAAATCAAAGTCGGCCATAGGGTTGTATTGCAGAACAATATATTGTTGAGAAAGCCATTTAATTATGCACTGAATACCTTTATCATGTGGAAATAATTGGACTACCTAAATCTCATCACACTGGGAAGATTGAGGGTGAATGAATTTCTAGAAGAGAAGTTGTCACGGTCAATATTACAGATCAGGAGTAGGCCCACCTTTATGTTTTGCATGATAGTTTTGATGTTGAACCTTATGTTCAAACTCACAAAGAAATTATTAGGCATTTGAATCCATCTAGGGATGATAAATGGATACTAGATACACATAATCTATATTTAGTAGGATAGTTTCATGATCATATTTTTAAGACATTAGATGAAAATCTAGACTCAAATTCCTAACAAACTTAATCGATAGCTGGATGAGCAAGTGTGTATGTATTATCTTATAATGCTTATGTAGTTAATGGTTATACATTCTATACTAATGAACATGATAAAGACTATACCATGCAGAATAGTGGGGTTACACTTGTGGTTGAAGAGATGCATGTTTCTAGTGATACGGAAAAAAATACAATTTACGCTAATATTCCATACTTTGGAATCACAAAAAAAATATAGGAGTTGGATTATACAAAATTCCAAGTGCCTATTTTTCAATAAAAGTGGGTTAATAACCAAAGTTCTATTAAAATAAATTAATTGGGATTCGTAAAATTTGATTTCAGTAAGGGGATAAAGACAAACCATTTATAATGGAATCATAGGAAGTGAAAGTATTTTATGTTCCGGATCCCATAAAACAAAACTGGTCAATTGTTCTGTTATGTACCAAAACAACTGAAGGGTCAGATGAAATTTTAATGGAGGTTTAACCTTTTATTGGGAATTCACAATAATTTCACAGTGGTCCCAAAGTAGACAACATTTTTTATGTTATAGGAGACAATAATGAATGGATTTACATAGTTGATAGAGGGGTAAAATCTCTTCAGCCTTTAAAATGAGTTCAATAATCAGGTTATTTGTTTATTGTAATATATATTGGGTTATGTTATGTTATTATCTGTTTTCTGCTACTTTTATGTAAGCTAAATTAAATGTCAAACCAATTCTATAGATAATGACTTCTGTACCTACTGATGCACCCAATCTCGAGGCATAATAGGTGTCTTAACCTACTGCTAATGGTCCTAGTGCAGAGAAACAATAGGTTTCTCAACCTATTACTACTGGTCCCAATGCTAAGGTATGACATGTTTCTCAACCTCTGGTCCTAGTGTCAATGCTATCACTCTAGAGGAACATAATGATGATTCTTCTAAGGAAATGGTAGGAAATAAAACCCCGATGGCGCAAAAAAAACAAGTGTGCCATGTTTGATAGGTTTAGCCAAAATACTTAAGTAAAAAGTAAAAGGAATCGAATTTGAGGTGGGGTGGAATAAGAGGGTCCAACATGTTAACCCCAACAAAGATATCTTTAGTAGATACATTGGAATCATCACTCAGCAACACATGTTTATTTATGTACAGTCATGGAACCATGTTGTCACCGGGATTAGGATACTAATGTGGGAATAAATTATGGTAAAATTATGATATCATTTATTTAATTTATCAAAAATAAAATCAAATACTAAAACATTGACTTACTCTTCATCATCCACTGCATATTGAATTTATAGTAGATACCTCACACAAGGAATATGTATTAATAGTTACAGGAAGGATTCATAGAGGCTTCCGCAAATTTTTTAATTAAATATCATCTTATAGGTGCTAAAGGAAAAATCAAGCCGCACCCACCTCTTCTTTATGCACACTTGATATCCCAAGGAACATGGGATGCATTTAGAAACTATAGTGCGGAGCAGACTTTTCAGGCACATTGTGTCTAGTAGTACGTATTTTGATGTTTCTTGTATTCATCACTTTGATTGATAGTTTTTTATTTATGAAACAACAACTAAGTGCTGAAAATATAGAATGGAAAATAAAACCAGTGTACCTCTACCATAAAGCTAGGATGGGGTACGCTTCACTTGATAAAAAAATGGTATGTATTTTAAATCTACCGTAATACTTTTATGTGAAAAAAAACACTATAACCATGTCACTTAGTTTATATGTAGACTGATGAATTGAAGTCGAAATCCATTTTCATCCCATGCCATGAGCTATAGAAGGAGGCTCGTGTAAAAAATAGGGGATATTGATAGATGAAAACAAACAAAAAGTGTGAAAAATATGTGTAAGTATGACATAATATAAGTTTTATTTTCATTAAATTGTTGTTACATCACAATGAATAATTATTTTTCTATATTTTCTGTTTGAAGTAGTCAGTGGAATCAACAACACCCACACCAGATGCAGAAATAATTTCAATGGCCTTAAAGGAGCCAGAAAAGTATGGCCGCGTCAGAGGTACGGGTTTTGGGGTGACACCCCGAACATATTTTTAGAAAGAAAATCAAGTAGAGGATCAAAATGAGGAATTGAAAAAGATGAGATAAACAATAGATATGTTTCAAGAATAATTACAATACTAGAGAGAGATGATAGCATGTTTTACAAGTAGAATAAAAGAGAAGAAACCACTCAACAAGAACCTGTGCGTGAAGATCCCGCCCCACCCCCACCAGCTTTGAGTCGATCCATTCCCCTCATAAACCTGACTTAGCTAAGGTAATCAATGTTATACTAATTTTTTCTGTGAAATGTGAATTTCATAGACAGTAATACCTTTCATGTACTAATATTCTACAGGGTGAAAATGAAAATGATTTATATCTATCAACTCCCACATATCGCCTTGTAGCAAGGGCTACGATGTTCAATATGCAGACCAACATGCTACACAACAGACAACATTGAACAAATCATGTTAGAGTGTCAATTAACATAGATAATAATCTGAGTTCCAAGATACCTTTTCCAAATAATGATAATGACATTCATATAGTCGAACAAGCTTTTGGAACATTCATCTCATGACCGTCAATTCTTGTAAAAAACATATTGATAACGAGGTATCCATTTCCAAATTATTTTTCAAGGTGAACCTTTAAAATTTATTAAAAAATGGTCTGAACCGATGAATGTTATTACAGAACGACAAAGAAAAGGGGGTGAACTGAAATATCATCTCAAAACTATCTCAAGGATCAACTAACTAATTGAAACGATCTACTGAGAGCCCCTTCACCCTGCCTTTTCTATATCCACATTTAATATCATTGCAGGCTCATGTGGATACAAAGTTGATAGACGGAAATGATCACATAGTTGATTTTGAAAAAAATATGTACGGAGAAGAAAAATCATAATTCATTAGTGATAGAAATGTAAATGAAATTCCCAAGTATGAAGGTCTAGGCACCTTAGTTGTAAATGTATACACGAGGTATGTTTTTATGATTTTATTTTACAAAAGCTGATATACTATGATAATTATTACTAAATAAATTTCATTGTTTTTTGCAGGATTATATATGAAAAAAATAAGGGATTTCCCCATGAACAAAAAATTGGACTCGTTAGTCCTCACATCACCTCTTTAAATGAAGAAATAGATTCTGATAAAGAGGCTGAAATAATTTCATCCCTACTCAAATCATTTGAAAAAAAATCACAGATGACCAACTCTTTTTAATACCATGATCAGGGGTAAAACTCAACAATTTAATCAAACCAAATATATTTTCATATCCTTCATTAGTTATTCCTTTTTGTGTTTTTAGGCAGCATTGGATGCTGATTAGAGTCAAAATGGATACTGTATAGATTTATTTTCTAGATTCAATGGTTGGAGATGAAACATACTGACCATGCATGATGAAGTTTGTCAATTTGTAAAAAACTAGTTCCAAAATTTTAGAACTAAACATCTAGGTATATAATTTATATTATCTTTTAATGAGGATTCTGTTATGATAGGGAGGTACATCAATATCATCTACTTCATGGAATGAATCCAGGACCCGAGGAAAATAATTCCTAAAAGATCTAACAATGGAAAAATATCCTTGTATAAATAATAATATTGCACTATCCAAACACATATCAAAACAAATTACATTTTTTTCTTGATGTTTATACAGTGTTCAAAACAAACAAATGGAAAGGACTGTGGTTATTATGTTTGTAAATTTATGAAAGAGAACGTATTTCATCAACAAACCAACATACTTAAAGAGGTATTTTTGAAAATAATTATGATTTCATTTCAAATATTTATTAATACATTGTGTATTTATATTTTTTTAGTACTAATATGACTGTCGCCAAAATTCATATTCACAAGATGATATAGATGCGTTTAGAAATGAATGGGAAGCATACCCGATGGAAGATTATACACAAATAAGATGAAGGTGAATTCCTACTACTTATGTTATCCTTATATGATCATTGATATCTCCCTTGTTTACACTTATTGAGCAAATATAATCAACCTTTATTATGTTTATATCCGTAGGTTATGAATAATGATTTTAGAAATGATTTTCATTTCTAGTAAAGAATAAATTAACGAGAGACACTTATGAACTAGTTATTTATGATTCCATGTTTCAAAAAGAACTAGACCTGAACTATAATGTCATGGGTCATTTATATTCTATATTTTGGTCATTTATTAATCACTTTGTACTGATGCAGTGTGTTGGAAAAATATTGGTTGTGCACCACTCACAAGTTTAATAAAAAACTAAGGATTCTTTACTACTTTTAGTTAACTATCAATTCACATAGCATGTGATCTGAACTTATGATCCACCGTCCCCCTAATGCTCTCATCCTACACCATCTCTATGATATCATCATCCAAAATTCACTTTTCCTTCTCTTCGTGCACCAATTTACTAGGTAAATGGGTGCAGGAAGAGAAGGAAAAGTGAATGTTGCATGATGATATCCTAGAGATGGTGTAGGATGAGAGCATCATGTGGATGACAGATCGGAAGTCCAAATCAGATTCTATGCTAAGGGGTAGTTAAAAAATAGTAGTAAAGTTCACAAAGAATCATTGGTTTTGTTATTAGCTTATATTGGGACCAAAGAAACTGTTTTGAAAGATGTAAAGGTGGTGTTATGATATAATATGTCTTTTTTGAAGAAAAGTATATAATGAAACACTTATTTGATTTTCATTATTCTTTGCAGGGTTGGTTTATTTTAGAATATTTTTTTCCATGTGACATGCCTTTGTTGGAAGAGAAGTGATGCTATGTCTGCTCAATCAAATAGGTAATCTTGATTTTTTCATAGTAAAATCATTGTCCATAGATCTTGAATCTCAACAATTACTCAAATAAACCCGCATCATATATACATTTTCTTTCCCATGAAAATCTGCATTCTTACGCACCTCATATAGGACCTACATCACATCAAAACCCAGATGTATACACACCTCACACACAAATTCAGAAGAAAGAAAAAAGCACTTTGTTATAAGGAAGTGAATACCGGACTGATTCCCTTGGGATTCTATTTTTCTTTTAGTATTATAAGATACTCTTGGTATCCATGAAATTTCCTTTAGATAGGAGAGTAATGGGAAATATATTTCACTAATGACTCAATATTTAATTTCTCTATGGGAACTCTTAGGATTTTTATCTACTTCACATAATCCTCTTTATGTGATCGTGTCACATAAGCTCCTTTGTATGAATGTTTCATGTGAACTAATCGTGTGATCTCATCACATGATCAAATCACATAAACAAATAACATAATCAAAGTAATTAAATTGAACCATGAATCATATATTCTTGTGTTATTTACATGATCAAATAAATCTTCAAGGGTCATGTAATTGTATAAATATCCCAGGTTCATTTGATCAAGTGATCCTATTATGGTCATGTGATCACATGACGTTGAACAAGTCATGCACTTAATATGATATTTCTAATTAGTGATGTGCCCCTTTCATACTCAAGTACATTTTTAACAAAAAATCATTCATTTTCATAATTCATCAAAATTATTTCTTTCTTATGATGCAAATGAATTCAAGAATTGAAGCTATGGAGGCTATAGTTCATTGGACTACAATGGTCGATAGTGTGTAAGTCTACCAGTGCATAGTCATTTAGTCCACTCATGAGCATCTTAAAAGCATGATGGAAACCAATATATTTGATTTTAAATTTTCAAATTAGTTTCCCTTATATGGGTTTGTTATTTGAAATGATACTATTATCTCTACACCTCATGAAGGGATCATTCATCCCTCCTACATCCTTAAGACTAATAATATGTTCATGGAGAACATCTTATATGTGGGTAATTTCATCTCCAAAGAATACATCTTTAATGGTTAATTTTGAAGCCTATGTGGATTGATTTTAAAGGGTTATAACATGATTTAGATCTTAAAACCCATATTTATAGATAAATAATGTAGAATTCTGTATCAAATTATATGTTCTGGTGGTTATTTGGCTGGGTTATTCGATTAAGTGGAAGCTTTGGGATGAACATGGGTATTCCCTTCTTAGTTCAATGTAATACCATATAGTTTATGGTTGAGCTGAAAAAAATATTAATTTATGAATATATTTAGTCTTGAAAAACCCTTAATTATTGCAAAAAGATATAATGGTAGACTTGTTCAGTTTATAGAGTCAATACATGAACACAATTCATTTTATGTATGGTGAGTTCGAAATCAGTATGTGGGACATTAGGATGATCTATGGTGTGGTGATTTTAGGAGACAAGTATGATAAGTAAATTCATCCCCATATATTCCGGATGACATGGAATAGAATCCTCCCATTATAAAGAATCTCATCAATCTGGCTAGAACATCCCTTGGGAAGGACCCATATATAGGGGTTGACATCCCCTTCAATAAGTGGGATAACTTGTTCATCAATAAGGCTCGACATGAGTGTCGAATATGAATCCCAAGGATTGGCCACGATGAGAATCCTATGGGTAAGAGGGATATAACTTTAAAATAGTTTAATGGTGTTAATTAAATGACTAAGGATTCCCAGTCACCTCTCAGGACCATCACCTTCTTTATCTAGTAAGCTTCTTAGCAATGTACCAAAGCAGGTACTTATTCGCAATGCAGAAAAAAGGTGGAGTTATGGTCTCCACCTTAATGATGGTAGAGGTGATTATAGGTGGTACAATTATCATCTTGTTTGTTCCCATGTTGGATAAGTTATATTACCAACATCACCACATCTCTAGGGGTATGCCCCATTCAGAATATCCATCCCCTTCTAATTACGGTGGGTTTTGATGGGGGCCCACACTAGTAGATATGAGTTACTTAATACTCACAACATTCCAAGTTACTAGTTCAAAAAATTTCTATAAATTGTTAGTGGGGTCTAGCTAATCATACTAAAGAACTAGGAGATCAAGAGAAAAGTGAACCGGTATGATAAGTTTTTTTATGCCGTATGGAGCACCAACCTATGAAATTACCCATAATGTATAGGGTGATCTTATAGCCTAATACTGTCTTTTATCCATATGTGAGGGTGTTTTATCCACTTGGATTAACTAAAAGATATTCTATGAGTGGTATGCATCATACCACTTTTGGAGATAGTTCAGTGCTTTAGGATGAAATTCCCCACTCCTCCCAACATCTGTTCAAAAATGCATCCCTTGGTGGATCATAAATTTTAGATAATGTTCACATGATAGGAAACATAGGTTTGGGTGACCTTCCCTCTGGTTAGTGTTGATTTTTGCCTCTCCAAGTCTTATGTCAATACCTTGGTCCGATCATACCTGAATGGTCAATTGTCTCCATTGAAGATAACGCACATGGATCTTCTAATAGTGGATGAGGAGGACACATGGGCTTTGGCATCATCAAATTGTTAGATTCCAGAAAAAAACATCTTCTAGAAGACCCACATCTCTCTACATGTCTTAGAAGAAAATGATGAACTTATATCCAACACCATCAACAAGGAGGGTGCCAACAAATTTGGTAACAATGTATGGGGTTCCCAGGAAATAAGTTCCAGTCTATGGGGGATATTCTCTAATTATGGTGGTGTTTCCCATCACATTCGAATACAAGGAAAAATAGAGGAGGAATAAATTGACCATAGAGGTCTGGAGAGTGTTGTGTCAAGAATAAATAGAGATAGAGGGATTTGGGAGTGTGATCGCTCCCAAATGAATCTTCTATGAACAACAACCCATTGAAGTCAAATCACTTCTCCATGAACTTATTGTGGCGACTCATTCTATCAAAGGCCAAGTCAATTACATACTCCTAGCTTAGATAATGATAATTCATATCATAATGGTAACTAGAGAAGATAAGGGAGACTAGGATGGCTCTTGTGAAGAGGTGAGATAAATTTTATCATCATTTTCATATATTCTTTGATATTGTTAGGACTATGGTGAACTTTATTATCTCTTGGATATTTCAGGAGGCTGGTAAATTTTTTTCACCTCCCACCTCTCTATTTTACTTTCCTAGGGACATGGTGGCCAAAGTTCGTTCAAAATGTGACTGAGAGGATGATGATTAGGGCTATCCAACTCAAACAGATCTCATGGATGTGGTTGTTTCTTATCCCAAGGAAACACCATATCTTCCTCCATCAGCACCACCTTTGGCACATCAATTTATCTTTTGAAGTCCCTTCCTCTAAGAGGACTAAGAAGAGATATTGGGAAAGTTCATACAATAAGAAACCTCTCAAAATCATTAATTTTTTTACTTTGTATACTTGTTTCCTTTTCATTACTCTAGTAGAATATCAAGACCGCTTACCTACCCATATCAAGGTCAGGTATCAAGTATCATCTAGTCTTATGACCCCTTACCTACCCAAATGTGTCTCTTTTATTAAAAATTGACATTTTATTAATGTATTATTTTATATTAATGTTTAATTTATTTTATTATTGTATTACTAACATAATATTTTTTCTTATATAGGTTGAATTTTCTTATTGAGTTCGGATTCTTTGTTCGACAACTAATATCATGGATAAATTTTTTTAGAGGGGTTCACAGATGAAAAAAGAATGAAACATTATTGTTTTTAATTTTTTATTGGATAATTGTAATTGTAACCATATAAAACATTGTTTTAAATGTATATAATAGTTTTTTTGTATTCATGATTTCAAGTAAATGTATATATAATTGTTTGCAAGACTCTTATGCACACTATTTTGTTTTTAAATTCTTTGTTTGTGTGTAGGTGTTGTTTTGTGTAGCTGTTTTGTGTGCAGGTGCTGTTTTGTGGTGTGTGTGATGGTGTTGTCTCTGGTGTGAATGTGCTATTGATGTGCATGTTTTTCTCAAGAAACATGACATTTATTATTTCTAAATAAGCGCTAATAAATTTGGACTTTATCGATGCTCAAAATAGAACTGATAAAGGTGGCCCTTTATTCGCTCTAATAAAGCACTGGTAAAGGGGGACCTTTATCAGTGATTTTTTTAGCGCAGATAAAGGGAACCCTTTATCAGAACGTTTTATATTTATTAAAGGGGTCCCCATTATCTTCTCCATGATTAACAATGCTTCTATAGTGCTGTTAAAGGTTGTTTTTAGAACTATTAAAAGCCCTATTTGTAGTAGTAAATAATCATAACATTATGGGTATAGTTTCCAATGGTTATACTGACCAACAATAATATAACAATCTAAACATGATGGTCACATTAAAATATATTTACTTAATTATTAATGAGATATAGTTTTTTTGTTTTGAACAAATTTTCCAGAAATAATTATTATTCAAAAAGTTCAGGACATTACATTCTCCCTCCCTTAGGAAATTTCATCCCTATAATTTGAACTCATTCTCTCAATAGTGAAAAGGTGATGGTACTTCTACCTCATTTTTCCCTCAAATTCCGACATCGCTTCTTCATATTTTTGGTTTATCCATAGCACTTTGATGTGGTGGGTAGTCTTGTAATGCAAAACCTTGTCTATACGGTCCAAGATCTCCACTGACTACTCCTTATAAGAGAGATTGTGTTCCAGTTGTACCATCTTCAGCTTTAGTACATGTGAAGGGTTAGGTATGTATTTACTAAAGTGATATACATGGAAAATATCATGAACATGAGATATATTTGGTGGAAGTACTAGCTGATAGTCCACTGGTTCTATGTGATCAAGGATTTCATAGGGGACAATGTACCTAAGGATAAGATTCCTTTCTTTCCAAGTCACATGACTCTCTTACATGGTGAAATTTGAAGGAATAATTTTTCACCAACATCAAATTACAAATCTCTTTAATGGTTGTCATAATTTCTCTTTTCTAACTCTGAGCAACCTTAATGTGTTGTTGGATGGAATAAATCTTTTCTATCATCTCTTGCACAAGATCAGGACCAAGAAGTATTCTTTTACTAGCGTCATCCCAAAAAGTTGAAGTTAGGCATCTCTTCCCATATAGAGCTTCATAAGGATCCATTTGAATGCTTTAATAGAATTTTTTGTTGTATGAGAACTCAACTAATAGGATATATTGAACCCATCCTCCTTTAAATATCATAGAGTGTGTTCTCAGCATGTCCTCGAGTGTCTCATTAGTCCTTTTAAACTAGCCATCAGTTTGAGGGTGATAGGCCATACTAAAATTCAATTATGTACATAGAGTATGTTGAATACATCTTATGATTTTTGATGATAACCTTGGATCCTGATCAGATACAATATAAATTAGTACTGCATGCAGCCTCACAACTTCTTTCACCTATATCATGGAAATTTTATCAAGATATAAGCCTTTCTAAATAGCGATAAAATGGGTTATCTTGGTCAGACGGTCCACTATAACCCACATCTCATTATTTCCATTAGTTGATTTTAGAAGACTAGTGACAAAATACATAGTGATATTTTCCCACTTTCATGATGGTATGGGTATTGGTTGTAATACCCCTTTAGTAATTAGTCACTCTTCCATCTCTTGTTGACACACCAACCACCTTGTAGTGTATTCATCTGTCTCCCTTTTCATGTTATCCCACTAATAATGATCATAAAGGTCTCTATATGTTTTCATAATTCTAGGATGTATAGAGAATACTAAGCTATGAGATTCATCCATCAGATCCTTCTTTATTTATTGAATATATGGAACACATATACTTGTTTGGAATTTTATTACACTTTCTTGATCAATAATGAACTCAGGAATCTTCTCATTCTTCACAGAATCAAACTTATTTTGCAAAAAAGGATCATCTCTTTGAGATTTCTTGATCTTCTCTAGTAATTATGGTTGAGAAATCATTTGGGATAAGGTTGACTGTGTCCATTCCTTTATAATTACTATTTATAGTTTTACTAGGTCTCTAATCAACATATATCCTTGAATCCTCATCATTGTCATAACAACAGGGTCATTCCTACTTAATGCATCAGTGACATTGTTTTCGCTTCTAGGGTGATAATGAATTTAAAAATAATAGTCTTTAATAATTTCAAACCATCTCCTATTTCTAATGTTCAATTCATTTTTTATGAAAATATACTTCAATCTTTGATGGTTTGTGTATATATCACATTTCTCCCCATAAAGGTAGTGTCTCCATATCTTTAGATCATAAAAAACTACTACCAACTTCACATCATACATAGGATAGTTTTTCTCATGACGCTTAAAATATCGAGATACATAACTAGTAAACATGTAATTTTTCATGATGATACACAAAATACGTTTAAGACATGGATCCCTAAAAACAATGAATCCATCTCTGATAGAGGGTATATTTAACAAAGGTGTGAAAGCATTATCTTCTACAACTCTTGGAAATTCTCTTCACACTACATTGTCTAGATGAACTTAACACCTTTTGAGTTAACTTGTTTAGTGGATTAGGAATTCATGAAAAGTTTTTCAAAAACCTCTTATAATATGTTGCTAAACCAAGGAAACTATAAATATCAGTTACTATTATAGGATGATGATACTCCTCCTCAACCTTTGTCTTTGTTGGGTCAACTTAGATTCCTTTTCTAATTATAATGTTCTCCAATAATGAAACATGATATAACCAAAAATCAAACTTTTGGAACTTTCTAAATAACCTATCTTGCCTCTGTTTTTTCAATATAACCCTTAGATGATGTTCATGCTCCTCGAAACTTTTGTAATATATCAAAATATTATCAGAACAAACTATAATAAAGTTATCAAGGTAGTCCTTAAACACTCTATTCATAAAATCCATAAAAATAGCATGTACATTAGTCAATCCTAAGGGTATAACAAAAAATGATAATGACAATATATTGATCAGAAGGAAGACTTTAAAATGTCTTATTTTATCATCCTTAATTTATGATAACCTGATCGAAGATCAATCTTGGAGAAGAATTGACCCCCATGAAGCTGGTCAAATAAATCATCAATTCTTGGAAGAGGGTACTTGTTCTTCACTATGATCCCATTATGTTCTCTATAATCATTTCATAACCATATTGATCCACCAGTGATCCCCAAGGAGACACACTTGGTTAGATAAAACCCCTATCAAAATGATATTGGAGTTGTTTCTTTAATTCCCACAACTCCACATTTTTCATTCAATATGGTGTTTTTGATATAATCTAGGAAATAGGCATGAGTTCAATGGAGAAATATACCTCTTCTTCTTAGGGAGGACCAATAAACTTCTCAAGAAATATTTCACTGTATTCTTGAATGATTGGAACATTTTATATTTTTATACTTTCATCCCCTTCTTTATCTTCACTGACTAACTCCATAAATAAGTTTTTGAGTTGTGATTCTTGACAAATCTCATGTCAAAATATATCTCATTTGAAGATAACTATAGGTTTTCCACATGATAATACTAAGATTTACATGATTATGCATTTTATCTTTGCATTATACTTTGAGATCTAGTCCGTCCCTAGTATAGTTTCAAATTCTAGCATGGGAATGACAACTATATTTTTAATAAGATTGTGCTCACCAAACTATATATATGAGTTTCTATACAATAATGTTGCTTTGATAATCCCACTAAGAGTCTTGAATGATAACAATAATTATTGTAATTCAAAAATTGATTCTATATTCATTACATACACGGAGGAAACAAAGGAATGTGTAGAACTAGAATCAAACAATGTACTTGTTATATTTGAGAGAACAATAAGAGTACCTACCAACACATCATTTGGAGCTTCAACTTCAGATATCATGATAAAAAAATCACAAACTTGTTCCCTTGGCCTATGTCGTGGCTGATGGTGATTCACCTCCACTTCCCTCAGATTTGGACAATGATTGGAAAAGTGATCGATCTATCCACACTTGAAACATTGGAATTCAGGTAGGGCTTGTACCATCTTCACTTTTATGTTTGTGTTGATAAGTTGAGGCTCAACCTCACTATGAAAATTTATAGTGATATGGCCTTCTATTCTACACTTGTAACACTTCTTGATCCTAAGTTGGTAGTTCCCCAAATGATTCTTCCCACATTTTTTACATGAGAAAAGTTTCAATTTCTTTCATCCTCTTCCTTGGTCAAAGCTCCTACCCATGTTTGGATCCAAATATCTCTTCTTTTTAATCAATCTATGAGACCACTAAGTCTCTCCAAACTCTATTTCAACTTCTATTTCACTCCTCATGATCTCCTCATTGTTTTCACAGTCTCGGTTGGAAATTTTCTTCCATAGATTCTTAGTCCACTGAAGAATCTATCAACCTTTCTATTAGTATCCATAAAAATGATATAGGTATAATGGGAAAGTCTTGTGATGTTCAACTCAAAGATACCAATAAATTAATTCTCCTTCTTCTTTAGTTTGTGGAATACATTCTATATTATATTTATCATTAAATGAGGGAAATAATTATTAAAGAATATTCTTTGGAACTCATCCCATTCCATAGATTCAATATCCCCTCTTGGGATCTTGTTTTTAATCAATTCCCACCACTGATCAGATTCTCCCTCTAAAGGCTAGTCATCAATTTTTACTTTCTTTTATTATGAACAACGATGTACATAAAAGATCTTTTCTATAGATATTATCCACTATTCGACAATCAATGGATCGTTAGATCCACTGAATGTTGGTGGTTGTTGATGCAAAAATGGATCAATGTAATGTTTTTCTATTCATGGTGAAACTGGTCTCTCAGCTTGATTCATGTTATTTACTATAACATGAGTTAGTTGATTCATCATTCTCATGATGGTTTCCATTCAAGATTCTATCATAGGGTCATCAGTGCCTGGTTCGTTTTGCTCACCATTTACAAAGTTTCTCTTATTTCCGTCCATTTTCTAAAACAAGAGAACCATAGCGAGAAACATGTTTTATTTAATAATATTTTAATTCCTATGTAATTTTTATATTATATAACATCATGATTAAACATTTTATTCATTAAAAATAATTAAATATTCTATAAATCATTAATAATAATTCATAAAAACCCCTGCGAGTGTCAAACCAAGATTGTAGAAAGGACTATTGTTGTGATCCAATTACTATTTGAGTATAGTTCAAAGCAGTGTTTCTGGGTTTTAACCCAAGATACATCTATGTCAGAGCCACATAAACAATTTTGTATCTAGATAGGGATTCATTTGTCAAGAAACCACTTACTTGATATTTCTCTAAAATACTAAGATGTTTTCCTATATTTAAACTTTTCTATAGGGTTCTTCTTAATGTTTTAAAATCCTAATTTCCAAAAATAACTAAACTGTCATTTGATACCAAAAATGGAATCTCACCTTTTTATTACATAACTTTTTGTTACAGTTTACAAATATAGGATCTTTTAATGTTCAGTGTCTTAGAAAAAGGTACATAATACATGAGAACATAAACAATTATTCTATTACACTTGAAATTATTATTCAAGGTTCATCCTAAGTACATTTATTTCCTATAATAACCTAAATAAATACATAAATTAAATGGTGAGATTAAGGTCCAATAATTTATAGCGAATGAAAGAATTCACTTGTGATCTTGAGGAATATCAATAAGAACATGTGGAATTACATAAAGGCCTGAGAAATGGAAAATTACTCATATTATAACAAACTTAACATGATTCATAACATAGAAATGTGGCTAAAATGTTTAATTGGGTCATTTAGAAGCATATCATTAAGGTTTATCTCCATGGTGTCATAAAATTACCAAGGTTATTCCCTAAGGTATCGTAAAACTTATCATCTTTAGAGATTATATTATTTTCCCAATGAATTAGAGTGATATCAAGGAGAAACCTTCAAAAGTATTAATCAATGTGACACACATAGATCATAATAAATGTTTTTTATAAAAATCCCATGGAGAATTAATGATTTGGGTTTTATATCGACATTATTGTGTTTTAGAATGTTCATAAAAACAAGATTGTTTTTTTAATTTTGAACCCATGGAAAATAAAGGAAGATTTCATGTATGTCAATCCTAGAATTAAAATAGATCATTTTGAAATATATGTGATTACCCCTAGATAATATAAAATTTTGTTTAATCACAAAGAATATAAAATAATTTTTTGATAAAAAGAAAAATATTTTGAGACGAAAATGTAGCAATATAATAGGTATGAAACATGGTTTTAGAAAACATTTGAAATATAGGGAACATGGTTATACCATTAATAAATAACTATAAATATATTATATAGATATAATAAAAAGTACATAAGAACATGGTATGGAAATTTGAAATACATACAACATAAAAAGGAAACATGATATGAAAAGAGAAGTTAAGAGTTCCCTTACCTTAAAGAGTGGCTCATAAAACACAAATATCCGGACATTTGGGGAATTAGGAAACCTTGGGAGGAATCCTTGTGAGGTAAAACTATCATAAATTCATGATGGATGAATTTGTAATTAATTGAAACGAAGTAATGGGTGGGTATTTATAGAAAAACAAAGCGAGGTTTTTATTAATTTATGAGGACAACGTCGTAGTGGTTTTTACAAAACCATGGGATTGTCCATGGTATTTCCCATGATATTGGCCACTTGGGACACCTATTTAGATAATTCAATACATTAGAGTTGACCATTGTTTTTAATTAATCATTACATCATTTTGAAATATCTATGATGTCATTAAACATACCAAAAACTCTAAACTCTATGTTTATTATACACTGAAAATTAAGCAATTTTAAAAAAACCCTAAAATTCACCTTAACCATTTTTAAACATTTACAATTAAAATATTAACTCCATTTTATGAAAATTAATTACATTTTAATTATAAATTTGTAAATAAACTTTTATTTTTTGTAAAAATATACTGATACTTAACTAATACTTTTTAAAACATTTCTTTACTTATACTGTGATATAATTATATCACATTACTATTTAAGACACCTAATTTATATTTATACTTCCCTAACTGAGGTTACTATGCCATTGGTCATATTACTATTCACATTAATATTCCAAAGAGTCTAGTTACTGTTCAATAAAAAAATTAAGTTGATCCTATTGGACTCTAAATATATTACAGATCGCAACCATGTATGTCTATTTTTTTAAAAAATCATTTCACAGAATCAATTATTTAAAGTATAATAATTATTTAAATGATAAAATATAGTATTTTTCACTAATAATAAAAATATGAAACATAGAAAAATACTAAGAAATCACCATAGATTAATTTTGACATTTCAATTCAAAAATGATTTTTATTTTACCCTAATAGTTCTCTAAGTATAAGAAATATCACAGAGTACAATTTTTATCTGTAAAATCAATTTATCAAATTTTTCTTAACTAAACATATATTTTATTAAGAAAATATATTCTTAAAATGGAAATGATGAAATAAAAATTTCATTAAAATAGATGGATTAAAGTTTAAGTGACTAAGGCCTTAACACATATCCCCTTATAACACCTCCATACGACCTGAGGGTATGGTGTGCGATGGTGATAGACTCTTTGAGAAGCTCATATAACATCACCCGAGTGGTAATATCCAATAACTTGATCTTCTCCCATAGGTTATTTCGTTCAAGATTGACATGTTGAAGTTCATCTTTGGCTTGGTTCAGAGCGAAGCCTTGTGATGCTAAATCCTTACCGAACATTGACAAATGGGCTTCGTATGAATCGATTCTACTTGATGAGACCATCAACACTTCTTTCCGAATTAATTAACTATTATAATTTCTATTTATAAGAAATAATCATAATGATAAGGGTATAATTTCCAATTGTCATATTGAAAAATGGTCATAAATTTTTAATGGTCATATATCAGTCAAAACCCAATGGTCAAATTAAAATATACTTACATAATTATTAAAATGATATAGTTTTTTTGTATAATACAAATTTTCTGGAAATAATTTTTATTCAAAAATTCATGTCATTACATAAATAATGGAATTTTTTAATGATTGGATTCCATATTTCTTTGATATATGGAACCATTATTGTGAAGACCATTCATAAGATAGTTTAAAATATACTGGTTACAAACCAATTTGGTTGGTCCAACCTTAAATCTACTATGAAATGTGAATACCGTATGAAAATGATATATGGTTAAGAGAATAGTAATATCCATTACCTAAGAATATGTATATTTAAGAAGAATTTACTGTAACTTAAAAATTAACATAAGATAATTATTTTTTCAAGAGAAATTTTACAATTAAAATTATGTTGTATTATACAAGATATCATTAAATACGTTCTTAAGGAAAATAATTTTTAAACATTCCAAAGTGTCCCATACCACATTGAAAAATTTAAATCATAATCTCTATGAAGGAATGATCATTAAATGAAACTTTTAATATCATGAAATTAATATAATTCATTATATAACATGAAAATGGATGTATATACATCATATAAAAGAAACAAGGTTCATAACAACAAACAAGTCTCAATGGAATGTAAGTTGAGACAAAATCCCTTACCCTAACCTTTATTTTGTAATGGTGTATCTATACTAATGTATAGTGGTTTAAAATCTATTAATAATTTATAAAATAACTACATTCATGTTTATAATATCATATATCATCTTCTTATAATATCTTATTACCCATTTTTTTAAAAATCATTCATTATTTTCACTTTTTCAGGTGTTAATTTCATAGTTTTATCAAGTTGGTTTTGACTTGTTATTTGATGTTATTACTACATATATCATTATTTAATCATCTAGAGAATTTAAAATATGATTAAATTATCATATATATTCAGTATATAGGTATTTATAATAATCCCTAATATTTTGAGAAAAGAAATAAAGTGCACTGTTCATGGAGACGGTAGGTCATACGTACACATGAACGCTACTTCCATTTCTATGTTGAGTTAAAATAATGAAAATTAAATGATATATTTGTATATAATGATTCTATAATAATATTTATTTCATATATATTACATATGTTTTTGAAATAATCTTTTATACATTCCATGTATAGTGTGAACGAGTCATATTGCTTTAAGGGGGCAGTAGTCCACACTTCCACAAACAAGATTATCATATTTACATGAAATGGAAACTATAAAGGTATATTATATAAAATAATTAAATAATAATAAATACATAATAAATATCATAAATAACATATATAAAAATATGTTTCATCATTACTTCCAACAAGAGAGGCTGTAAAGGAAAAATGAACAACCATCGTTTCGTGTGGTGGTAGTTTCCCATATATGTAAAAAGTATGTTCGTTACCCATTATATGTAAGTGTATATAAGTGATGGTATAACCCTTAACATAAAAAAATCATATTATATTTATAATACTATTTTATATATAATCATGAAATAATAATATTTTATCGAGTGGATAATGGAAATAAAACTGAACAGTTTGAGGAAAGATGTGACCTCTTAATCAGGTAACTCTTTTTGGTTTGTACCAAAATACATCTATAGATTCTTCCTTACCAAAGGGATAATTCAAGGAGGAAGTGAGATATTTTTTTAATTGAATTTGGTAGATATTTTTTGATCTTAAGTGTTTTGATATGTGTGAGGAAGGGGGAGGGGTGGTAGCCTTTTATAAGGGAGGGGGAGTGACACTCTTGTTAATACCAAAAGGTATTCACTAATGGGAGGTGTAACCTACCTAATGTATCTATGAAATGAACAAATAATGGAGTAAAGTGTATTAATAGTTGATACAAACATCTGAAAAATATGTTAATTTTAATAATTGTTTCCATAACTTCTAAGATTCCCCAATTTTATCATTTTGGTTTTTATTAAAGCATCTAGTTTTATAACCTCAGTAATTTTACCATTAAGAATAAAAAAATGTTATTTTTTTAGAAAATATAGATAAATTGAATTATTAATATGATATCTAATTTATAAAATAAAAATCCCATCAGTTTTAGAAATTAATTTTGAAACAAGCACAAGTGATGCGCTATAACACTGCTTAAACTTAGACCGTGTTAACGATGTTTTACAGTATATGGGTCAATATATTAATTATAAAAGATAAACTAGTATATTAACAGAACCCATTTTAATACTTATTAACACTTAAAAATCACTTTTTAGAATACAAGTTTTTTATTAATTTTAAATCATTTAATAAAATAGGTTTATTATAAAATAACAATAATTTCATTTTTGACATTATTTCATTAATTTTAATTTTAAAATGTCAAAAAAAATTTAACTAAAATATATTAAGTTTAAAACTGTGTAACATGATATATTCATCTAAAATAATAATTCAAGAAAACAATTCAATCACTATACTTCACTTTTAAGATTTATAATATCATTTATTTTAGTTCATTATTAACTAAATAATCATTGGATTGGAATTTCTTAAGCATTTTTAGTAACTAAATCATATTTAAAATTTAATAAAAAATTATTATAATAAAATTAACCCATTTATATTTTTAAATTATATGTATAACCAAATGTATGATTTTTTACAAATCTCAATGTTTTATAAATATTAAAGGTAATGAAAGTTCTCCTTTTGTCTCTTTCCTTTCATAATCTTTTATATAGGGCACTTCCATTTAACAATATCCCAATAACCCTTAAAATTATAACCATGTATTTGGTCAAACTATTAGCACACAATGGGTTTTGGGCAAGTTTCCATGTAATTTTGGCCCTTAAGATTATGGTTTAGTCTCTTAATAAGTTTAATTTTACCTTAATCACCTTCACTAATCTTTTTGGTCAAAAATTAAGTTGATTTTATTAGAACAAAAATATTATAATGATTACAACTGGGTATATACATTTTTCCAAATTTAAATCATTGATGTGGGAAAATTATGATTAATGATAATATCACAGACATAGTGAGAAAGCGGGTTTTTAAAGTAAAAACAATCAAAAGTTGAAAATGTTTTTAAATCAAATTTAATATAAAAATGATTAATGACCTAAATTGGGTCAACATATGTCAAATTGATTTATTTGGACATCAATAACCTATTTAAAATATAATTTTATGTTAATAATTATTTAAAAGAAAAGGAAATTTTAAACATAAAATGTAGTATTTTCAACTATTCAACAAAAAATGAATATTCTCAGAAAAAATACTAAAAATTCACCCTAAACAATTTTTTAACATTAAAAATTCAAAAATTAAATTTATTTATACAAATAAAATTAAAAAATTTAAAAAATATAGTTTTTAGATAAGAAAACAATTAAAAGATGGTAAAACTCGATGTTGTGTGTAACACAAGCTAACTTAGTGTTGTATGTAGCACAATATTAACATGGTGTTTTATATAAAGAAATACAGTAAAAAAATATTATTTATCCTCACATGAAAATATTGTAATGTCATAGGGTGTTACAAAATCCCCATGATGAAATCATTCAAATTGAAACTTGAAATACCATGTTGTATGAAGGATTCATGATATTACATGTAAAATAGGTAGTATAAACAACATATAAATGAAATTATCTGTATGACATTAAAATATGAGTCTAGGAAGGAAAATTGAGATGAAGTCCCCAACATCCAGTCCACACTTTCCATGTATATCCTTTAACTCCTATAAAATAAACTCGTATCAATTATTTGATATCTTAAGAACCTTTTATAGGTTTAACACATGAAACATAAATAATTTATTTCATTTATTTTAATTACATATTTAAATTCTTAATTAGTTTATTCCACATCATGTGTTTTGAGGAAGACCAGTTCAATGTTTCAAAAGAAATTTGGTGTGTTGATTGGGTTCAAACAGGTCATTGTTCCATCATCTATAAAATTATAATCAGTAAATAATAATCATTTTTATAAATCAATTATAATTTTAAAATCATCTATGAATATTGATTATGATAAATGAACTACGTTACAATTATTGAGATGGTAGGTCATACATATAATGAGTAATGCTTCCAATTTTCAACGATCATTATAAAAATAGAATAAGTACTATTTTATATTTTTAGAAAGATAAAAATATAATAAATAATGTATTTTTTCATTAATTATTCTTATATATACCAAACAAGTGATGTGGTGATGAAACAAATAACCACATCGCTTTAAGGAAGCGGTAGTCCAAACTTATGCATGAATGATGTCATCAAATTTCAGTGAGTGGAATGGTAATAAAAAAAATGATACATTACATTTAAATAATGATAAATATGACCTTAATATCATTATTATGTCATATATATCACATATATTCATTTAATTTATCCTTGTAACCATCCATTTAAAGTGTTAGTGAAAAATGAATTACACTGCTTCACGAGATGGTAGTCCCCCATTCACAAGGGCGACATTATCACACCCCCATGGAATAGAAAGTAAAAAGGTATATGTGATATAATAATTATATAATTAATTTTTTTTATATTATCATATATATACTTTAAATTATTCATTATAACTAGCTGTAAGAGGTGGTGATGGAAAAAGAATTACATCGGCGCGTGAGGCGATTGTCTTATGCAAACACGAATGACATTTTTGTTTCCCAATTGATGGAAGAAGAGATGGATATAGGTTATGAAATTAATATAATAGTATTTAATTATATGGTAGATTTTGGTGTTATTATTTTATCATGGTTGAAGAATATTTGAGGGAGGTGGAAGAAGTAATAAAACAATAATTATCGGTTAATAACAATACCACTTCTTCAGAAAACCTCTTAAGGTTTACACAAAAATCTTTCCTAGATTGGTTTTACGAAAAAATAGACTCTAAGATGTGGGAAGGGAATTAAATAATGTATTTGGGAATTTATTTTCAAATACAAAAGGTATTGTATATTTGATTGTGAGATGATAGGGGGAGGCCTTTTTAAGTAAAGTGAGTGAAACACTTGTAATTTTTGAAAATAAAAAGTGATACCCACATTTTTCAATGCCAAAATTCTTAAAAATGGACCATTATTAATCCTTATATAACATAATATTGAAATATGCCCATAAAATATAATTGAAACAAGTTTTTTGGTTATTTTGACCTTTATCCTTTTAGTTTAACCCCAAGTAAATCCCTTTTCACCTTAACCACAGTAAGATATTTTTATTATTTTCACTATTAATTATGAATAAAATAAATTTGACAATATTATATATTATAAATTATTCTTATTACAAATATGGAATCCATTTTAACAAATTCAATTCATATAAATATCAGAATTTATTTTAAAATAAAACCCATAAATGTGACGAAAAATCATCTTTTCAAGAAATGCATTTTTCAAACCTAAGATTATTTTATAAAAACTCTGTGACTAGTAATCATAATTATTTGAATTTGAAATAAAATTTACAGATATATAATATATAAATTTATTTTAACTAATTACTCATTATGTCTTATTTTTGTAACATCTTCATTTTTTAAATAATATTAAAAACCCACTTTTGTTAAATAAATTACAAATATTTTGTTGATAAATTTTTATTTTTCAATAATTTTGTTTATTATAAGTCTATAAGGGGGTAAAATCATAGTTTAACTCTTTAAAATATTTTACGGAATATTTTCAGAGTTAGGGTCTTAGTCAGCGTGGGATTCTGAGACCCGTAGAGCCTCAATGATTATAGGACAAAAATATTAAATATATTTTATTCATTGCATGCATGATTTTTCAAGAAAAATAAAATAAATAAAAAATAGTGTATCATATGAGAAATCTGAGACCACTATTAGTTCTTGAATTATGGGGTTATCCTCGGCATGATATAATATTTATGTGTGTGAGTTGTTTGGCAACATTGCATGTGAGGATAAATTTTAATATTTTTATTATAATTCATTACAAAAATATTGTAGTATCTCCCAAATGGTTTTTCGATGGAAAAAAAGATACTTCTATTTGGTTGAGAATGAGGATTTTACACAATGTGTGAAATAAGTTTTTTCACGTTGGGTGTTTAGTTATATTTCCCTTAAGGTTAATAATGTTTGGTTTATGATTTTTTGTTGGGAAGCTACAAAAATAATAATAATATTATTATTATTATTATAATTTGTATCAAAGAAAAAAATGAAAATATACTTCCATAATTAATGATGGTGTTACTTTGGTAATAACGACTAACTAAATTAATTAATGTGATATTATTAATTGGACCTAATAAATGAAAATGAGACGTTAATATTAACATATTAAATATTATTGATATTTAATTGATGTATTTTTTAACATGTTTATGGTGGTAATACTGGATGAAATTTAATAATAATAGTAGTAATATGTTGTTATTATTATTGTTATTAAATTGGGAAGATAATATTGAAGTGTGTATATATATATATAATGTGTATATATATATTGGATAAATATATATGTATATATGTATACATGTGTGGGTGTATATATGTATATATATATGGGAATATATAACATGTACATATATGGGTTATGTAAATATAAATATAAATATAAATATAAATATAAATATAAATATAAATATAAATATATATATTATGCAAGTATATATATTTATATTTGAGTGTGTATATATATAATTTTGAGTTATAAAATATATTTAATGAGTGATTAAATGTATTCGAGAGGGGTTAAAGAAATTAGACCCACGAAATGGGAGTGTGGCATATGGGTTGGGAGGAGAGGGAAGGTAAATAATAAATAAATTAATTAAATGATTAATGTATCAAAAAAATTAATGAAATAAATTTAAAAAAATGTTAAATGGGGGGTGAGGTGGAAGTGTGTTTTTCATTTCCCCACTCACTTTTCCCCTCCTATATATTCTTCTATTTCTTTCTCTTCCACACTCTCTCATGTTATTCTTTTTATTTTAATCTTATTATTTTTCTAAATCTTCAATTATCAATATCTTCTCCGATATTGATTAGATTGACAAGTCATCATTATAGTTGGGTTCTTCTTGATAAGAATAATTTAAAAAAAATTGTTTTCAAAAGAAATAAGGTTTCAGTGGTGCAATTAATGTCACACATCAACCCTCATCGCCATTCTCCGTTTCACTTAAAGTGTGAAGTTTTTGTCATTATAACAAGATTTATAGGGGTTATTGGAATGGTTTTTTGCGTTCATGTGAAGGAATAAGAATTAATTGAAATTAACACATTTATTATATATGTTATTGGTATGATTTTTGGCATGTGTGTGTGGCATGTGAGACTTATGTTTGATTTCTGATCACATGATGTGTGTGTGTGTAGCCTTTAATGAGTACTGGTGTTTTTATTTAGATTGTGATTAATGTTATTAGGATTTTGTTTGAATGGATGTGATTTTTGATCTATCATTTTCATTATGTATCTTATTTATTGTATTTTAGTCTACTGTAGTTGAGCATACAAGTTTGGACTATTGGTCTCCATGTGAGATATGAAGCCTGTTTGGTCAACATGTATGGAATGTGAGATGTGGAACCAAAATGGAACTATCATTTGAGTGTAATATGCAATTTTTTTTTCCAGAATATACATTTGGGATATTTCTTCTCGTAGGATGTGTCACATACTATTGTGATATCCTTTGAGAGGGAAGTGTTTGACTTTGGTTAGCATGTGAGATTTGACGCCTGTTTCTGGACTATCCAATGAGATGGATATGATTTAATTTGGTTGGTATTTACTTGGGACATCCCAACTGGAAGGAACATGTCATACACAATTTTGGGCTATTCTATAGAGGGGATGTGTAAGGATGCTTATTGATATTCTATCCGCATTGTGCTAAAGTGGGTATGTTTCTCTGGACATGGTGGTGAATCAGGTATATTTACTCCTAGAGGACTCTACATGTGTTTGGTACTTGTGTGATATATATTTTTATAAATGTACCTTGTTTATATCCAAAACATACACTTGTATATTTTTTTCAATGATGTTAATGTCCACGGGTGGTTTCCTACCATGTCTTGTACTCACACCCTATTAGGGTATTTTGGTTCCCTTATAGACTACATGACTAAAGAACTAGTGAAGGGAAAAGGACCTATGGTGGATGGTTGAGAATGTGAATTAGGAGGATGCGTTCATCGCTATACAATGTTCAGAAATGATGTATGTTTATGCGTTTATTTATTATCTTTACCTTACCATAGATCATTATTTGGTTTCAAATATAGTTTCTTGTGTGCCATCTTTCATTTTTTTTCATATATTACTCCTTTTATTTATTTATTTATATAATGATGTTATTATTTATTGGTCCCATGAAATGATACATATGGTATATTCTTCTCATGGTTCCATTTGATACCCTTATTTCTAGTTGTCAACCTATGGCATATGGGGAGGCACACCTGAGGTCATGTGACATTCCAACATGGGATCAATGGTTTTGGTTGGGATGTTACAAAATGGTTTTATAGTAACATAATGCACTAAGATTTCTTTTCTATTTCCCTTGATTTGGGATAGGATAGAGATGATTTTTTTTGGTTGGGACTTGAGCATGTAGACTATATCAGTTTCTGATCAGCATTGAATAGTGGACCTCTGAGTTTCCATGAAAGGGGGAAATTTGGTTTTTTGTGATAGTTTATTAAATTCATCTTGGGTTATGCACATAATTTTGATATGTGAATTATGTGTTTTTGTGTGAATTCAAGAATCATGTTAGTGATGTAGGTTAACATTCCATATATACCAATTTCTCGTATTAAATAGTAATCAGAAAATTAAATGCATGTTAAAATATGATATATGCCTTGGCTTATTATTTCTAGAATTATTTTGTTTCAGCATGTTGTATTTTATTCTTGAGTATATATATGTGTTTGTTTCTAATGTGAATTTTTTTGTAATATGAACATGATCCATGAATATGAGATAATTCTTTTGTGTTCCCTTGTATGAGCTCGAATGGAATTAAAAATATTTTAAATAAAAATGGATTAAATTTAATATGGAAACACATATAGTGGGTATTAGAGGTTTCATGATCTAAATCACTTTTCATGAAATAGAAAAATTATGGTGGGGTAAATTGTAATTTTCTTATTTTATAAATTATATTACAAACTGACTTTTGTTAATTAAATTACTTGTATTTCGGTGTGAAAAATTAATTTTTCAATAATTGCGTTTATTATGGGTTTATGAATGGGTAACATCCATTTAAAAACTTTAAAATATTTTATGGAATATTTTTAGATTTAGGCGATGAGTTAGTGCTGGATTCCGAGGCCCTTAGAGCATCAATGATGATAGAATAAAAATATTAAATATATTTTATTCATAAGGATCCGTGATTTTAATATAAAATTAAATAACTCCCAAATGATGCGTTGTATGAGAAATATGAGACCATAGTTATGTTTAGGATAGTGGTTATCCCCGGTGTGACATAATATTTGTGTGTGTCAGACATTTTCCAACCATACACGTGATGATAAATTTTAATATTTTTATAATGATTTATTCCAAAAACATTGGAATATCTCCCAAATGGTGTTTCATATAGAAAATAAAATATCACCATTAGGTCTGGAATTAGTGTTTTACCTTAGGTACTATATATCTATTTTGGGCATGTTAGGTGTTTAGTCACATCATACGCAAGGGTAATAATTTTGGGTTTATGAATTTCTGTTTGGTAGCTATCAAAATAATAATTTTATTATTATTATTTGTATTTAATACAAAAATTGAACAATACTTCAATAATTAATGATGTGGTTGTAGTGGTAATAATGTGTGTCCAAATTAATTAATGTGATATTATTAATTGGACCAATTAAATGAAAATATGTAGTTATTATTAATTTATTAACTATTATAAATATTTCATTGATGTTTTTATTAACATGTTTATGTTGGTAATAATGGATGAGATTTAATAATAATAATAATTAAATATCATTATTATTGTTATTATTAATAATTTAGGAATATAATATTGAAGTATATATATATATATATATATATTTATATATAATGTTCATATATATATATGTATATAATCCACCCACATATATATATGGGATATATATATATGTATACATGTGTGGGTATATATACGTATATAAGGATGGATACATAAATAACGTTTATATATATGGGTTAGGTAAATATAAATAAATATATATTATGCAGGTATATATATGTATATGTGAGTGTGTGTGTGTATGTGTGTTTATATGTATATATATATAACGTTGTTTTTTCGAATATATTTAATGAGTTATTAAATTTATTTAATAGTGGTTAAAAAAGAATAAAGCCCATGAAATGGGAGTGTGGCACATGGGTTGATAGGAGATAGAAGGTAGAGAATAAATAAATACATTAAATTATAAATAAATAAAATAATTAGTGAAATAAAATTAAAAAGAATATTAAATAATGGGAAAAGGTGGGGCACCAATGTGATGTGTGCCCTCTCATGTTTCCCCCTCCCACCTATTATTCTATCCCTCTATCTTCCACCCTCTGTTATGTTATTCATGTTATTTTATTTTTATTAATATTCTAAATCTTAAATTATCTATATATTCTATGAAATTGATCGAATTTACATGTCGTTGATGTCATTGGGTTCATTTTGATATGTTGAATTTTAAAAATATTTTTTATGAGATAAATTATGTTTTAGTGATGTAGTTAAACTTGTACATTAACCATCATCATTAGTCATAATTGCATCTATAGTAGGATGATTTTGAAATTAGAACATGTTTTATGTGGGTTATCAGAATGATTTTTGGCATGCATGTGTAAGTGTAGTAATTACTTGACATTAGCACATAATTTATATAGGTTACTGGTATGATTGTTGGCATGCATGTGTGGCCAATGATACCTATGTTTGATGTTTTATCACATGATTTGTGTGTGTAGAATTTTCTTATGCTTGTGTTCATTTCATATCGATTGTGATTCTAGTCTTTATGATGTATTTTGACTTGAAGTGAAGTTTGATTTGTCATTTTAATTATGTATCTTATATATTGTATTTATGTCTACTTCATTTGAGTGTGAAAGTTTTGCTTATTGACCTCCATGTGAGATATGACACATGTTTGGTCGACATGGATGACATGTGATATGTGGAATAGGCATGCCACTATCCTCCAAGTTAAATATGCTTTACATTTGGAAAACATGTGAAATTGGGCTGTTCTAGTCTGTGGGATGTGTCACATACTTTTAGGATATCCTCCGAGAGGGATGTGTTTGACATTGTCCAACATGTATTATTTGATGCATTCTTCTGGACCATCCATCGAGATGGATATTCTTGACATTGGTTGGTATGTACTTGGGATATCCCTACCAGCATGAATGTTTTGTACATGATTTTAGGCTAGTCCATAAAGGTGATGTGTTAAGATGGTTACTGATGTTCCATACGGTATTGTGCCGAAATTGGTATGTTTCTCCTGACATGGTTCCAAAGTAGGTAGAGTCAATCCCCTAGGACCCATCATGTGTTTGGTTAATATGTGATATATTGTTTTTCTATCCATACCCTATTTATGTCAATGGCATTCACTTGTATATTTTATGCATTGATGTTAAGGATCATTGGTGGTGTCCTACTGAGTCTTGTAATTACAGCATAATCTGGAGTTTTGGTGTGCTTTTAGACTTCATAACACGTGATCTAGTGAATGGAAAATGCCCAATGGTTCATGGTTGATTAGGTGAAGTAGGAGTACATAGTCATTTTTGGATGGAGTTTATGCGTGACATATACTACTACCTTTATTTATTAGATTTACCTTACTTGAGATCCTTTTCATGATTCTGTTAATGTATCACCGTTTCCCCCAGAACGTGTGTTCTGATTAGGAATCAATACTAATAGACAGTTTCTATTGGATTTATTTATGGAAATGGAAAAATACAATGGTTCTATATCCATAGGGACCTTATTTCCAATGGTAGGTGTTCATCAGGTTTGCTGACCTATGATACTTAATAACTCACATTGGTCGAGAGGATGGGAGATCAGGCTCACCACACCCTTTTGGGGGGAATTATTTCCTATTCTGGGAATCTATTATATATATAATATATGTTCCTGAATCCTTATTAATTTTTCAATTATAATGTATGTTTCCCATTTAGATTTTCAATTAATTAGTTAGCATGTATTAAATTCAGAACCATCTGTATGTATTCTAGGATCTTCATCAATGGAGATATCTGTATGTATTTGAGGTTATCTATAAATGGTATCCTCTTATATACTACATAGAGATTCTTTATTCATTGTTATGATGATGATGGGTTTTAAGCCACTTAGTGGGGAACTCTATAATTTATGTTCATCCAGGAAGATAAGAGTTTTTTTATGTAGGGATCATACCCATAAATGGGATACCTACATATCCCCTTGAAAGTAATAAAAACCCTCATAGTTCAGTGTCCCTTAATAGTGAATATCATAAATTTTACGGTCGTATAATAAGGACCTAACCATTCAATTTAATTTCATGTGGTAAGGAAACCTTAGATGGAATATTCCTAGTCAAATCTTGGTGTGGGACTTAAGCCAAAACAGCCTAATGAACTTGAAAAGGATATAGGTTTCCAGGTTAGAGTAGACCATGACAAGAATGTAGGCTAGAAAGAAAAGGGTTGATTTGGAGTATTGGGTTTGAATCACATGGATGCTTCCTACATATCCCAATTGGATGGGAATCAAATCCAACATAGTTCAATAATTCTTGTAGTATAATATGCCCCTTTGAGACAAATATGTTGGGGCTTACTCCTAAGGATGATTCCCTTATAACAGGGTCCAGGATATATGTCTTAACTCATGAAGATTTAGGGGCGGGGGGATTAATTCAGGATTTAATTCCAAGGAGGATGCCCATATTATGGTATTTATGGTTGGAATCATGAGGAGGATGTCCAGTGAACTTGGGCTCTGGATGAAGGCTTCCTAGGTATCCCTGTTATAGTGGGAATCAGAGATCTCATAGTTCAAGAAGTGGGATGGATTGGGAGGTTGTTGTGCTCATCTAAAATCTCTAATCCCATGTGATTCATGTTTGGTGTCAAAAATAAGAGTATTTGAAAGATTCAAGAAACAAGAAACTTTCTGCTCCATTGATAGAAGAGGTTTTTCCTACGGTTAACAAATCCAAGGTGATGGTGGGAAAGGGCGCGGAGCAATAAACCCATTCATGTGAAATGAAAGTGGAGGTCGTTGGGTCTGGCCTGAAATGTTAGGGGACTAACCCATGAAGGATTCCCTAAAATTGGTTTCATGAGTAATGTATTGACTCATGTTGATATGGGGTATTTATTTTTGGCTTACTTTTAAGGATGATTCCTTATAATGATAGGTCCAATGAGGAGTGTTCTCACTCATGGATATTTGAGGATTTAACTCTGGGCTTACTCCAAAGAAAGATGATTTGGTTATGGGAATTATTATTGGTTTCTAATTATATGTATGACTTGAAATAGAGCTCAGACCTTAGGAATGCTTCTTACGTATCCTAGTTATGATGTAAATAAAAGCTCTCATAGTGTTCATTCTTAAAGAACCTCTCCTATGGAGGCCATCTGAAGAAATGTCTCATAGGGAAGTATGGGCCATTGAGAGGATTAAGATGGGGATTACTTATAAAAAGGATTCCATAGTGTTTGGAGTCATGTGGATGATGTGATAACCATTGACCTCTATGATCATGTGAGTCATACTCGGTGTGAGAAACAAGAAGAAGTGGAGGATCCGAGAACTGCAAAATTCTCTCTGTCCATCGATGGATGAGTGCTGAAGAAGACCGGGGCTTACTCATTTGGAGGATTTCCATGGAGGGATTTGCTGGGAATTAATCCTAAGGAGGATTCCCATTTTATATTTCTTGGGGATTACTCCAAAGGAGGTCTCCTGTGTATTGGTGGGGGCTTACTCCTAATGACTACCCTTTATTGGTTGGGGATTAATCCTAAGTAGGATGCCCATGTATTGGTTGGGGCTTAATCCTAATAAGGATTCCCATATATAATTTGGGGATTAATCCTAAGTAGGACACCCATGTATTATTCACCCTAGCATAAGAGTTTGGTGATGAGGTGTGAGGAGTATCTCAAATCATTGTATTCCATGGGGTTGAAGTTGGGACGAATAAAGGGACTAATGGAAAATTTCATCAACCCGTCCTAAAATGTTTGTGGTGTGACTCTCAATTTTCATGGGGGTAAATGGAAAATGAAAAATTCCTTGTGTTGTAGACCTTGATGGGATTTTTATTCAATTTTACCCTTTTATTTGCTCATATCACGTGTTTTGGAGAGTTACTTGAGAGTTTTTTAGGACCTATGCGAAGGGGTGATGCACAATGAGAGCTCTAGGGCTTATTTCGAATTTTAAACCAGTCATATGGGGAGCCCAAGGTTCCTATTTATTGGATAATAGAGAACACTGGTCATTTGAGTTACTTCATGTAGGTCTGGTGGCACTGGTCCTATATGTAGGTCCCCTCTGTAGGTTAGCCAAATCCCTTTATAAAATTTATCCACATTCCAAGTGTCATAACGTTGGATCCATAAGTTTGTTTGGGCTTCGTGACCAATCAAATCAAATTTCATAAATAGATCTAGAATTTTTTAAATATTTAATACCCTAATTCTTCTCATATGATACTCAAAAATTGAAGTTTGATGCTTCTACACCTTTTTATCATCAATCATTGAAATCCATGGACTACTCTTGGAGAGAAGGGTGTTTCCTATTATACCTTATTGGGGATCATCCTCACATAAAATGGAAATCCAACCATGAATTCTATGGAAAAGTGCATAAAAAAATTCTATGGTGTCCACAATCATGTATTTCATTTTTCAATTTCTTCATGTATTACCCAATATATATATTTCTTATATAATGATGTTATTATTTTTCGGGTCTAATGACATGATACAATGGGTATAGTCTCACATGATTCCACTCGAGATCCTCAATGGTAGTTTGCAACCACTGGGATGTGTGGTGGTGCACCTAAGGATATGTAGAATTCTGGCTTAGGCATGGTGGATTGTGTCAGGAGGTTATAATTTTAAATAACTGAAATGGAGAACTATTATGCACTTTAAAATAGCTTTCAGAAAAAATGCATTTTCAAAGAGAAAAAATAAACTGATACTAAAATTCAATATAAGGATGAATCAAATGTAACTAATTTAATTTAATATAAATAAATATTACTTATGTTACATTTAATAAAATTCAAATCATAATTATACTTTAAAATTATTTAATTTATTTAAAATAAATATCATTTTTACAAAAATATGAATTTTTCACTACTCACTTAAAAATAAATATTTTCTTAAAAATAAATTTTTTTTACTCTAAGTTAATTTTGATATGATGATTTAAAAAAAGTATTTCATTTCCAAAAATAATTTTTTTGAAATGTTTATAAATTGATTATAATATTATCCCATAAGGAATAGAAAAATATTTTTAGAGACAAACCTACCTTGAAGAATAAAATTAATTTACTAAAAATTGATTGATTATTTACAAAGAATTATTAATAAATTTATATTTAATTATAAATTTATATATTTCATAAGTTAGTTAATATAGTTCAAACCTTCCACTTTAACAACTAGGTTATAATATACACATATTTTTTGATTCTTTTAAGCTCGATGTTGCATGTAGTATTTGTTATCGAATATAATAATGTTTTTTTTAAAATATAGAGTGGTTGCAGAATTATTTTTAAATTTATTTATTATTCTTTTCCTTTTGGATGATGATTTTTTTGATACTTTATCTATTATTTATAGTTATCTGATTTTGTCAGTATAGTCTTCCCATGTTATCAATAAACCCTCACAACTCATTAGTAGCCTATGGAATATATAGAGGTACTTATATGCTCATGTGATATCTACTAAATTAGATATTTATGGGGAATAATATGGTTGGATACTATCGATGAGCTAAAAATATTTAAATTCAAGGAGTGAGAGACATAATGACATTGTAGAATACAACATTGAATAGTTCTTATGAATGATAAATAGGGTAATTGATTGGGATTACTATAGTTTTATTACTAAAAATTCTCTCCAGGTAATTGAGAGAAATATTTTAGTACGATGAGACTATTATCCAAGGTATTATTAATCATTTCCATGATTTGAGGTAAGGATTATAACATAGTTTTGTTTGAATCCTTTATTTTAGAAAACATCCAGTGGGATTTTATTTGTGGGGGACCATATTGTTATGATCCTTTAGATAATAAATAATATATTTAAAATTATGTGAATAAATTTTTACTTTATGACTGAATAAAAAGTGGGTTATGGGTATATTACTCAATTTTCAGTAAAATCATTTTATGCATTAAAAGTATGTTTTCTTTAAAAATGGATTTTATTTCATTTTATTTTCTAACGTTATAATTAATTTTTACCAATTTTAGAAATTTGTTTATGTTAAATTAATTTAATTTTTAATTCATAAGGTCCAAATTATATTATTCTAATTTTTTTAGGTTTTTCAAAATTATTTGATTTTTGGATGAATAGTAAAATATACTGATTTTAGAAAAACTATCACTTTTATGACATTTAGTGATATATGAATAAATTGAATGATCATGAAACCTTTTTTTGTAATAATATATATTTATTAAGTAATATAATTAATATAAAAATATAATATTGTAATTAAAAATATATTCTTATCAATTTAGAAATCAAAGTGATGTTTTTGTTAAAATAAAAACTATTTTTTATTATTTTCTATTAATAAAGTATTTACACAATTTCATTCTGTTTTATTGGTTTGACCGAAAAATAAGGCCAATTTTATTTAAAATAAACCAATTAATTCTATTTTAATAAAAAATTATACTTTATTTTTTTTGTAAAATCATTTTTATGCTTAAAAAACTATCTAAAAACATTTTTTGTTGCATTTTGTGCTCTTATATTAAGATTAATTTCTAACAGTTCTAAAAACTGACTTTTTTTAAAAAAAAATTACATATTTTTAATAATAATAATTAATATTGGGTAATAATTTAACTAATTTTTTATACATAAGTAATAATAAATACAGTAATCATTTGTTACCATGGTTAGGGTTAAAACAGGTTTACCAAGGGGAGGGGTAAACTAAGTGATGTGGGTAAAAATGTAACATAAACATTTATAATTCATATTTTATGGTCATATATAGACATTATATCATATCCTATACTAATATTATTCATTTTTGAAAAATTTGGATTCAAGAAGACATAAATATAATTTAACCTTTTGAAAAATTCCATGTGTGTCCTCTCCCTTTCATATAAAAGGACACCACCTCTCTCTTCATCACACTTCAAAAACCTTATATATCAGAAACAAGATCCCAAATACCTTTCAAAAACCCTAAATATGATATATATATACTTTTTTAATCAAAATAAAAAACTTATAAGTCCTAAGGTGTAAGATAAAGGAGGTTGTCCAAAGAAGAGGAATAACTCTTAATCGAGTATTTTCATTTCATTTATTCTTATTCCTATTTCAATTATAAGATAAAAATGATGATATAATAAAAGAATTATCTAAAATATACTTATATTTTATTTCATTTATGTTAGAACATTTATTCATCTCCTTGTTATTAAAAGGGGAAATGAAAGTCTCATTCTTGTGTACGTACAAATTACCACCTCCCAAAGAAATGCATTTCATTTTTCACCACCACCATTAATGGATGATTATTATGATTGATATAGTGTTTATATATAATATTTATTAAATATTTATTAATATTTAAATATATTATATCAATTACATTCATACCCTTCCTTCCATTAAAAAAACATAACATCTCTCGTGCGTATGTGTAGAATACAATTTTGATGAATTTGTATGAATAATTTTTCATTTTTTAATTAAGATAATTATTATAAATATGTATATAATGAATATATATATAACTTTTATCATGATTAAAATTATGGAGATTATTGTACCATGATCAAGACAAATGTTCTGATGTTACTGAACCAAAACTTATATGAAAAATGAAGTAGTTAACACTCAAAACAATGATTTTAATGAGGAATTATTCATAAACGGATGTTTAAATGTTATAAGTGGATCATATATTATACTATAAGTATTTATATGGTTCTGGTATAAAATTATAATAAATTTAAATTTATTATATTGGAGTTTAGAATCACTTAGGAAGCAATTTTGACAAGAGGTAAGGGTTTGTTTCACAATCTCATCCTCATTAGGGATTGTTTATGTTTACATTAACATTAGGGGAATTATATGATATTTCATTATAAACCCCATAAATTTTATTATCCTTTCGATATTTATAGAAATTATAATTTTTCTTTTTTATTCTCCTCTCTCTAATTACATCAAATCTTGAAATAATATTTTTAAGAAAAAATGATTTTCTTTCTTTTCTATTGGGAATATTTTACTTCCATGTTTATATTTTCTATAACTTAGTTTAAATAATGTTTTTATATTATAAAATTATTTATTTAAGTTGTTTTTCCAATTTTTTACTTTATATAATTTTTTTATAAGGAAACTTCTTTTCATTTTCTAAATGAGGAACTTTTTACAAAAGGTGTGCACAAAATAATTGTTTTAATGTACACCATAAAAACATATTTTTCCGTCATCATGAATCATATTTGTTTTGAAGATTAATATAAAAGTTTCAATGGTTATATTGAAATAAAATAATTTTTATAATATTTTTGTGGATTTTAATATTTTAATTATGTGATTTAAAAATGAAAAGGATATCTTCCTTATGGGAATTTTCAGTGATCATTTTAAAATTACTTTCATCTATGTCATCATACTTTGATTATAACACCCTTAACATTTTATGGTATGTTTCTCTTAAATAATTTCAATTCATTAGATAACATATATTGTATGAATCACTGAGTCCTTGTGAAACAACACTTTGTTATTGTAGGATATAATCTTAACCTAGCTATTAAACTTAAATTTTCCACTTCTATGTTTTGAATTTCGAAAAAAGGACATACATGGTTGTGATCAGGGTGATCTTTCTAGTCTGATAGAATCAACATAATTTTTGTGGAATAGAAACTTACCCTTATGAATAGTAACATACCCTTATGTATAGTAACTTACCCTTATGAATATTAATATGATTCTTATGAATAGTAACATTACCCATGAAATTGTAAATAAAATTTAGGCACCATATAAATGAAAAAGAATATTTTAAGTGTTAATATTTTTTGATTAAATGATCAATTCAATTAAAAATTAAATTTTTCATATTTAGAAAATTATTTTTGAAAAATTTAGTTCATTTTTGGATTCTACACAACAAAAAATGGTTAAGGTGATTTTTTGAGATTTTTCTGGAAAACATGAATTTTTGGTGAATAATAAAATTCATTAATTTAATGTATAAAAACATTATAATTTAAATCAAATATTACTAGCATCATGATTGCTTTGAACACCCAAATATAGATGTCACATACACTTATTACTATTCTAGATCATGGAATCCTCACTATTCCTTTTCTTGTGAAGAAATAATAAATTAATGAATATAATATTAAGAAAACCATCCTCTGATCCACTATAAATACCACCCCTCACACCCTCATTTGTTTACAACTCTCAAGCTTCAATCTGTCACGACCCGTCCTCGGGTCCAGCGCCGTGACTACCCCAAACCCACCTTCCATAGGCTTAGTGCTGGTGACTAGCACCAAAGTCGTAAATCGCGATAAAAGGGAAGGAATTTACATTATAAAAGTAAATAAACACAACAGAGTACACAACAGAAGTAAGCACTAAGTATTACTGAATACAAAAGTAAGTGCTTAAAGGAAAGGGGCCAGAAATACAAGACCAACAGTAAGTATAGTACAACTGAAAAGCTAGTACAATTACAGTAAAGTAAAACAACAACCACTGAGTCGTCCTCCGGGAATCTCACCTGAAGGGTGGGTACAGATGGCCTCCTCAGCACCTCGGGTCTGGCTATCCGCTCTGTGTACGTCTCACCAAGTGGTCCACCTCTGGGTACCATCCAGCTCCACAAGCCTCCACCTCGATCAATGTTGTCCATCGTCTGCATCCAACACAATGTAGTGCGGGCATAACCCGTGTAGGGGTGAGTATACAATACTCAATAGGGACCCCAAGACCCCCGAGGGTCTCCTAGAATCCGTGAAGGATAAACCATAGAAGAAAGATACAATCAAGAAGTATTAACCAAATCTACTTAGGTATATGCCAATACATATACCTAAGTATTCAATTACAGTTTGACTCTAACTCTCAAGCCCAAACAAAACCCAGTCCACACAGGAAAGCAAGTCAATCACATCGATGATAATGATTGAAAGTCAAGATTAAGCTCACACAGGTATACATATTTCGAATAACGATAGATATTATCAGATGTAGTCACTAATTCATCTAAGCTGTCGGACCCACGTAGGATACTGGACCAGTTAAGCTGTCAGACCCACGTAGGATACTAGACCAGCTACTCTATCGGACCCACGTAGGATACTAGAAAAAAATTCAAACTGTCATACCCACATAGGATACAAGTACAGTAGTCATTGCTATTGAACCCATGGAGGATTCCGGTACATTTTTCATCGTCGTCGAACCCACGGATGATTCCAGTACGGTAGTCGTTGTAGTCACAGTTAGCTCTTGGGTTTCTGCACACAACACGCTCGATTCCGGGAGGGTCCACTTATCGAGAAAAGGGGTCATTACATCAACTATCATGAAGTCTAGAGTTGATGTACCACAAAGTTCCATCTCATCAAAAGGTACCCAATGCGGCAGACAACACGTCAATCGGACTCCCAGTATAATAGATATTGGCTTTTCCGTTCTAGGGGACCGGTTGGAATTACACTCATTCCAAACTCATTGAAAATGCACATAGAGTATTTCAAAAGGACTGCCTCGTCACGAGGATCCCTATGACACAGACGGTGCGTCGATCGAATTCACAGTCGTGAAGTTATTCGAATTTAAGCATAATGGGCCTGGCCCGTTAAGCCCAGTGGGCTGGCGGGTCGGGTCGAACCGATTTTGGCAGGTTCGACCCGGCTGGTGTCGGACTGGCCCGGTGAAGTGCGCGGCCCGGTGAGGCACGACGCGGCCGGCCGAGCTGCTCGGCCCGGGTGGCCGAGTGATACGGGGGGAGCGCGGCCCCCCCGACTTCCCGAACCGGCGGCGCCGAGTGGCACCGCCCACCTATCTGGCTGGCTGAAGCTAGCTGGTCTTCCCAGTGCGAGCAACCCACATGGGTGGGCCATGGTCCTCCTAAACGGCACCTGCAGGAGCCACAACCTTCATCAAGCCGGTTGGCCGACGAGCCGACAGCTTCACCTGCCGAAGTGGCCCGTGGAGCGCGGGCCGAGGTCCTCCACATGGCGGTGCCATGGGGCACAGCTGTTCCACGAGCTTGGCCGGCTAAGGCCAACCGATTCTTCTTCAGCCGAGCGGCCCGCGTATGCGGGGCACGGTTCTTCTCTGCACAACTGACACATGACCGCCGCTTCCTCTGGTCACCGCCACCTCTTCCATCAAAATAAAATAGAGGTCAACGGAGGGTCGTCGGGCCATGTTCGTTCGGCCTGCGTCCTTCATGTTAGGCGGTATCATAAGGCCAAAGATAAAACATGGTTTCAAAAAGGGACGAAGAAACATTTTATTCAATTAAAATTGAAACAAACCCCCTACCTCAAAATAAGCTTCGTTCGTAGATGGAGTAGCAGGGAGGCGACGTTAAATCGTTGATGTTGGGAAAGAAGGGGCTGAGGAAGGCGCGTCATCAGCGTTCCTTGCGGGTGGCTCCTTCTCCTTTGGCTTGGCCGAAGATCGAAGGAGATGCTCATCGTTCTTCGGCGGTTCTTCGTCGAAAGAATAACTCTATTCTCCTATTTCTCTAGAGCTCTCCCAAAATTCTCTCAACACAATGATTGCCAAACTAAAATAATAGCTAAAGCTATTATTTTATTCTCTAATGAATTTTCAAAAATTCAAACAATTTAATTAATTAATTTTTGATTTCAATTCATTAATCAGAAGTGTTGGCAAAAATTAATGGGAGAGAGGGAGGTTAAGAGATCACATTAATTAAGGGAAGGGTTGTCAAATTAATTAAGGGGGGATTAATGGGGAGTTTAAGGGAGTTGAAAGGTTATGGGTTCTTTTGGGACCCACCTCACATTATCCTCTCATGGGAGGTTATGTGGGTGTGGGCCCCACCTATAACTTCCCCTTGTAGTATATAACTAACATCTTTAAATAAAATTGTGTACTACAATTTTATTTATTTTATTCTAAATTCCAAAAAAAAAATTAACTCTCAACCCGCATAAAACGCAACTACGATAAAGGTACCCTTAAGCGAATACCGGCACTGGGAGTTCATCGATGTCCTCATATTTCAATTCTGAGCACCGGTTCAAAAGATAAAAAAACTCACACGTACGTTTACTGAACGTACCCAAAAAAACATCAGAAATTGATTCCGGGCACACCAAGCCTCAGAATCAAGTGCTGTCAGAAACCGCATACTCATAAAATTCCAAATTATTTAAGAAAAAAATTTCCTTGAAATTTCAAGGTCTTTACATTTCTCCCACTTCAGGGATCTACGTCCTCGTAAAGCTACAACACACACCAGGGAAACAAATCAGGGTACTGAGCTCGCATCTGAGCCTCCCGCTCCCATGTGCTCTCCTGGAGGTTCCTATGCTTCCAGCGAATGCACACCAGAGGAATCGACCGTCCACATAGGACCCACTCCTGTCGATCCTCGATCTCCATAGAGACCTCCGTGAATGTATCCCCATCATCTATGTCCAGCTCTCCATGGTTGACGATGTGAGAAGGGTCGTGCACGTATCTCCTCAGCTAAAATATGTGAAAGACGTCATGCACCCAGTGCAACTGAGGTGATAGAGCCAGGCAGTAAGCCACCTCGCCTACTCTGATGAGGACCTGGAATGGTCCGATGAAACGCAGAGATAACTTGCCGCCCCGGCCAAATCTACGTAGACCTCATCGAGGTGAGACCCGTAAGAAAATGTGGTCGCTATCCTCTAACTCCAGTGGTCTTCATATCCTATTAGTATAGGACTTATGTCTACTATGTGCAGTCTTCATCCGCTCCTGGATGATCTGCACCTTCTCCGTTGTAGTCTGAACTATCTCTGGTCCTACAAGTGCTAACTCCCCTGGGTCAGTCCAGCACATAGGTGATCTGCATGGTTGGTCGTACAATGCCTTGTAAGGGGCCATCCCGATGGTGGAGTGGTTTCTGTTGTTGGATGCAAACTCCACTAAGGGTAGGTGATCCTCCCAACTACGACCAAAGTCAAGGACACATGCACTGAGCTTGTCCTCAAGAGTTTGAATGGTCCTCTCAGTTTGAACATCCGTCTGAGGATGGAAGGCGGTGCTCATATGTAGCTATGTCCCAAAAACCTCCTGTAACCCCTTCCAAAGCCAAGAAGTGAAATGATCATCTCAATCTGAGATGATAGTCAATGGCACACAATGAAGCCATGCGATCTCCCGAATGTAGAGGCGTCCCAAGCTCTCTACTGAGCCCTGATCTCTGATCAGTAGGATGTGGGACGACTTGGTGAGTCCGTCTACGATCACCCAAATAGAGTCGTGCCTTCTACATGTACATTGAAGCACCATCACGAAATCCATGGATATCATGTCCCACTTCCACTCTGGGACCTCTAAGGGTTGTATCAAGCCTGCTAGTACCTGGTTCTCCGCCTTTACATGATGACATGTGAGGCATCATGAAACAAACTTGTATACAACCTTCTTTATACCCGACCACCGGTGTTGTCGTCTGAGGTCATGATACATCTTCGCCACTCCTAGATGTACTGCTAGAGGGGAAGTGTGGAACTCCCTCATCACCTCCTCCTATAGCCTCAAGTTGGGCGCACTGGTCAATCTCTGTCTTAGCTCCTGAAAGCTCTACATACATCTCTATGACCACATTAAGGGTTTCCTCTTCTTCATCAAGGCTGAAAGTAGTGCTGCAAGTTTAGAGAAGTCTAGCACAAATCTCTGATAGTACCCATCCAGACCCAGGAAACTCCGTACCTCCGTCACACTCCTGGGTGGCTCCCAGGCAAGTACTGTCTCGATCTTCACTGGATCCACTGCAACACCAGCCTCCGAGATGACGTGTCCCAAGAATTGAACCTCTCGAATCCAGAACTGGCACTTCAAGAGATTACCATAAATCTGGTGCTCTCGGAGTGTGTCTAGTACAACCCAAAAGTGGTAGGCATGCTCCTCCTTAGTAGTCGAGTAAATATGTATTTCATCGATGAAGACTACGACAAAACGATTGATGTAATGCTGTAAGATCATGTTCACAAGACTCATGAACATAGCTGGTGTGTTGGTTATGCCGAAGGGCATAAACAAGAACTCGTAATGGCCATATCGACACCTGAAGGCCGTCTTCTGCACATCCTCGTCTCAAACTCTGAGCTGGTGATATCCTGACCTGAGGTCTATCTTCGAGAACCATCGTGCTCCCTTGAGCTGATCAAAGAGGTCGTCAATCCTTGGAAGTGGGTAATTGTTTTCATGGTAACCTGATTCAGGTGATGGTAATCGACACATAGTGACAAGCTCCCCTCCGCCTTCTGGGCAAACAAAATCAGAGAAGCCCAGGGTGAAACACTAGGTCAGATGAATCCCTTACCCTGTATGTCCTCTAGCTATACCCACAGCTCACGAAGCTCTGCGGGATCCATCTGATATGCTGGAGTAGATATCGGTGTTGTCCTGGGGTATAGCTCTATGTAGAAGTTTACCTCTCTGCAAGGAGGTAGTCTTGGGACGTCATCAGGAAAAACGTCCGCATACTGATCCACCAAAACAGGAAAACTCAGACTCCGCACATCAACTACTCTGAGGATGAGACTAGCCAACTTATGTGTGATCAGATTCCCTCTCCTCTGTGAAAGTCCATACTGCGGTGCAAAGGCTCCCTTATCACCGGTGGAGGTGAACCTGGTCCCATCTGTGCGGACACACCGCACTTTACGCCTAATTTAGTCGATCTGAGCATGGACTATAGACAACGAGTCCATAACCAAGATGATTTCATAAGGCCTCAATGCCACTACAAGAAGATCCCAGTCGAAGTTCTCGCCTCCTAGAGTATGCTCACACTGCCGAAACTAGTGCGTAATTGTCAAGTCTACTCTCGTAGGAGTCTCTAGCCATAAGGATCGAGCCAACGGCTCCATCGAAATCTCTATCCTCCGAACGAGGGAAACAACAATAAAATTATGACTCGTACCTGTGTCTATAAGTATTGCAGAAAGGGTGGAGTAGACACATATAGTACCTCGAATCATCTCAGGTGCGCCGTGGTCGGGGAGGACCTCCTGGTGGTGGTGGTGGTAGAGCCTCAAAATGTCATCCACCACCCACTGCTCGGCCAGCTCCTTTGCCTCATCCTCCCGCTCCCGGTGGACCACCACGGTCAAACCTCTGCCTCTGCCAAGGAGGTTCCTCTACTGTCTGTTGCTCGTCCGCATGGCGGGTCGGGCTGTCCTTAGCCATGTGACCCTGCCTGCCGCATGAATAACACTGCTTTCTCCTCGTATAGCTTCCTCGGTTTTGTGTTCCCCGCACAACCGAACCTGTATCCTGAGGTCACCCTCCTGGTGTCCTGGTCCACTTGGACCTCTGTGTCAACTGTATACTCCCTGCTACGGAAGAATCCGCTATGTGTTGTCCTACAGTGGGTCTCACAGCTGGTGTGGGCTCAGCAAGAAAGCTCTCCACCAGAAGGGCTTGCTCCAGTACTCCCGCCTGCGCCAGAATACTGAGGAAGATCATCGATGCCCTGATCTCATGTCTGATTCCCAACTCAAAGGTCCGGGCCCTGAAGAATGAGTCTCATACCATGTCTGTGGAGTAGCGTGAGAGGTCAGTGAACCTTGCTGAGTACCGACCTACTGTCATACTTCCCTACTGTAGATGAAGTAACTTCTGAATTCGCACCCCACGAAGGGTGGATGGAACAAACTCTATAAGGAAGAGACTCTTGAAGTCCATCCAGAGTAAATATGTATCGTCATGCAGCTGGAGCATCAGGCTCCACCATCTACCTGCTTCTGCAAGCAAGAGACTCTTGAAAAGGATAACCATAAGGTCGTCTGGTGTCCCTACCAATTTGAAAACCCTGATGACAGCCTCCAGCCAATCCCCAGCTGCCTGTGGGTCCATATCTCTACGGAACTTGGGAGGCCTCTGTCACTAAAACTCACGCAACACACTCAAGAGGCGTGCAATCTCTTCTGCCATAGCTAGTGGTATCGGTAGCCCAGCGTGTAGTGGTACCGCTGGTGCATCCACTGTGATGGGGCCCTACACCAAGGCCTCTCCGCTCGGTGGGCTACCATCCTGTATGTAACTCGGAACCCTAGCTGGCTGCCTTCGTGGGGCCATACCGAAAAGAAACAGGTTCACCATGGTCAAAAAGTATACCGAATAAGCTGACATAAAGTAATCACAAAGAAAATTTTTGAAACACACATGCAATTAGTGTTTTTGTGCACCGAGTCAGAAATCAGAGGTCAGGGTCCTGGTGTATGGATACGTCGGCCTCCACACCAACGCTGGACTCCCTAGACTTATAACAACACTCATTGTTGGATCTGAATCTACGGATTACACACAAGAGGGGGGGGGGGTGAATTGTGTCTTTTCAAAATTATTACAATCTCTTCAATTTAGACAAATTCTATCCACTATGCTTTAGAACGATTAAATATGCAGCGGAAAAAGTAAAAGCATGAACACACGGATGTATAGTGGTTCGGGGAACAGAAGGCCCCTAGTCCACTCCACCAACGCTCAAATCCACGAGCTTGGCGATTTTCACTATCTGGTCCTCGTTTCCACAAACCTGTTCACAACTGAGTACAGGCAGTTGACACCTTTACAAGTTTCAGGCAAACACAGCCTTCCTGGTTCAAACACGAACCCACACAGCTTAGAACGAGAATCTGATCACTCAAAAATAAAAAGGGTTTCGATAAAGAAAACACTTCTCCAGTTGTTCTTCACAATTGCAACAGAATGCAATTGACAGTAGATAGATCGTCGTCTTCAGAAAATAAAGATCTGTAATCAAAACAGTTCTGAGTCGATCCAGTTGCAATAGATATTACAAGAAACTTCACAACTTCAGCAGCAGTAGATTCACAACAGATAGTCGATGTAGAACACGTGAATCTGCTATCAAGATCTTCCTTCAGTAATAAAGGTTTTACACTTCTTCTCGGTCACCAGAAAAGAACGCCTTCACACAGTCTCTGTTTCTTGCTCGTTAAAAGATCAATATCTATATTTCATACACTTTCCTGTGTATATATATATCCGAAGTTTCCAAAATAGAACATATATATTCAAATCTGAGAAAATCTTCCGCATAAATAGATCCATGAAAATCTCCTTTAGATTCGCGATATTAAATGAAATAACAGAGCCGTTGTAACTCCCCTGAAGAATCGGCATAAAAAGCTCCATTTAAATCAATCATTAATCCGTTGAAAATCGTCTTTGATTCAGTCAAAGTCGTACTTAAGAATCGGCTCGAAATCCGCTTAATAATACGCCTGTTTGACCAATGCAAAAGGAAATATCTTCTGTCAAAAATATCCCGACGCCAAACGTAGGGTTGATGATGTGGCTCCAAACGTAGGGTTCACAAACGTAAGGTTCACAAACGTAAGGTTCAGAACGTAGGCTCAAACGTAAGATTGAACATACATACTTTCTCTTCAGCATTCAAACGTAGGGTTGATCATCCATACTTTGTCTTGCTTCAACTCTCCAAAGAACGTACAGTTGATTATAAAAGTAAGGTTGATGATCCATACTTTTGAGAAACAAACTCAACACTGAAAACTAACGTACGGTTTCTCTTCCATACTTGTCCAACAACAAAAACATAAGGTTCCTTCCAAACATATTGTTCTTCTTCCATACTTTTCAACAACGTAAGGTTCATTAACCATACGTTTCAAAATAACGTAAGGTTCCTTAGCCATACGTTTCTTTTAACATAAAAAAGTAAACTTTTCATCCATACGTTACGTTCATCAACGTAGGGTATGAACAGTGATTCCAGTACGCGCTAAAATTGATCTCGCGCTACAGTGATTCCAGAACACGCTAAAATTGATCTCGCGCTACAGTGATTCCAGAACGCGCTAAAATTGATCTCGGAATAAATGAAGTATGAAATCTCGTTATATGAAATAAATAAATAAAATAAATTCCTGCAAAATACTCAACGAAATAATTAGTAAATAATTAAGGGTATTTGTGAGCATCAAAATCATCATAAAGAGACAGAGTATTATTTAAAATAATCTCCCCCTTTAAAAAACATTATTTTGAATTGTTTGAAAACAATACATTGCTCAACAATCTCCCCCTTTTTGATGATCACAAAACCCATAAAATAATAGAACTAATTTAATTGCAATCTTTATTGAAAAATTAGTTTTATAAAATTTTAGAATTTTGAAAGGATTAAAACAATATTTAACTATAATAAAATTTCTCCCCCATAAAAATAAATTTTCAGCTAAAAATAGATAAATTATAAATGTCGTATATATCCAAATTCTCCCATATATCCAAATTTCTTCATAGGAAACAAATGAATTTAAATGTTGTGTTTATCCAAATTCTCCCCCTTTTTGTGATATCAAAAAGAATGAAAAATTACAGATTTGAACACATTCAATATTGCACTGAACTATAAGTAAATGCTATAATTAACCGTGTATGAATAAGTGAATTTGTTATACTGGCTAACTCAATCATAAATCAATAAACAACAAAATAAAAAAAAAATCATTCACAAGCTGTTATATATAAACGATTGTGATATACAGAGGAATCAAGGTTCATAGATAAGACAGGGAAAATGGTGTCTATATCCTTTGAATCGCGGTCTTTATCTCTGTAAACTGTTCCCTGAGCCTCTTCATCATCCCATCTCCTAACTTGATGATAATATCTCTGTTCTCTTGAGTCATATGAATATCTTCAATCAAATTAACTCTGAAAAACTCATGCATTCTTTCTTCTTTTTCAACAAAAAGAGCCAGTTTTTCTGATAACTGATTCAAAAGAATCCTAATCGGTTGCTCTCCAGATGTCAACTGATCCACTAAAAATCTCTGATTATCTAGCAAAACTGACAAAGGGGCACTATTACACTGAATATCGTGTAATCTGTCACTCATATTGCTCATTGCTGCAGTAATTGCTTGAAATCTCCGAATCAAATCAGGTGAAGAGCCTGATCCACTCACAGCACTGTTTGCAACAGACTCAAATTTATTCTCCATGTAAATCTTCAACTCAGACAAATCATCTTTCTTTACCATCTCTGATTTTAACTGATCAACAGCATACAACATATCAGTCTTAAACAAATCTACTTCATGTCTTGAAACAGTACATTCTTTCAGCTTCTGAAACTTCAACTGCTCTAAGTTCAGAGAATTTCTGAGACTAACATTCTCAGATTCTAACTGAGAGATACGCTTGTACAACTCAACAACTTCTTCTTTTCTCAAATCAGGGGCACCCTGTGCTCGATTCTCATGTCCAGAATTAGGTTGATGAAGTAGGGCAAGTGGTAAGGAATCTGCATCTGACTGGTCTTTGTCCTTGTCCTGACAAGGTTGATCCACTGAATTATCTTTTGAAGCCTGAAACTCTTCCACTGAAAAATCTTCCTGAAGTACCTCTGTATTAGCTTCAGAAGTATGTTCATCACGAACAGTAGTCTCTCTGACTTCTACTGATTGGTCAAGAACAATATTTTCATGTAAATCTTGAGGTCGGGCCACTTCTTCACCAGGCACTGCCTCCATAAGTTGTTCTTGTTGAATTACTTTTTCAACAGCCACAGCAGCAGATTGAGGTTCTTTTTGAGTTTCTGTTTGAGCTGTTGGTTCCTCTATCGGTGCAGTCTGCTCCACAACAGCTTCTCTCACAAATGAATAAGAAATTAACGGTTCAGAGGATTTCAAGGCAGGAGAGATAATTTCTTCATCAATTGACCTCTTCTTTCTAGATTGAAGTCCTTCTTGACTTCTCTCTTCCTCAACTTCCTCCCTCTCAAAACGAATTCTCCTTGCCACTGTACTAACTCTTGATTCTGCTTGTCCCTCCTTGGACTTAGCCGGTTGAGCCTGAGCACTCTCCGAGTTTTCCTCAGCTCCAACAGGTAAGAGTTTTCCTTTAATTGTGCTCTAGAAGTATCCTACTTTCCTCAAAGTTCCAGCATTAAAAACATTACTGTGGTGACATTTCACCCCAGCATCTACCAATCTGATCATTCCTCTGTTAAACAAAAACAAAGAAATGAACCTTCCATAAGGGAAAAAGGTCATTCTTGCTTCACTCTGACAACAGTAACTCAGATATCTTATCATAAACCGAGGAAAATTAAACTTAATATCACACATCAGAAGATACATTATGTACATGTCAGGGTATAGGATTTTCTCCATCTCAGCCATTCTTGGTGCTAAACCAGTCTGAACAAATTTTACCAAAATTTTATGATCGGGCTCCAAATCCTTAATAAACATCTTCTTTATCACTCTAGTTCCAAACAGAAAAGACATAATGTCTTCATACTTATGTACAGAATCTCCAATATTCCGTAAATCGAAATGAAAAACTCCTTCATGAAGGCAATTAAGAATTTGACTTGTCTCTACAGATGATATTGAAAAGTCCTTATCCTCTATTTGAGCCAACAAACTATCCTCTGTATCTCCAAGGCTAAACTGAACAGTTCTAAAGAAATGTCTCATTTCTGCCTCATATAGAAACTCAGAATTTGCACTATTAAAAGCTTGCTCAAGGCTCTGAAACGACAACGCTTGCTTCAACAGTAAATTAGTTTCAAACAGCCACTCTAAATCTATGACTTTACCTTGCAGTATTTTCCGACAAACTACCTTAGGTTTCTTTACAGCACTGCTCTCGGCTTCATCTAGACGCTTAGTCTTTGCCATTCCAACAACGATTTCTGAAGGTTCGTAAGTTTAGTGTTTGAAGATTCAGAAAAGGGTTTTGGAGCAGATGTGCGGTTTTAGGTTTTCGAAAGGGTTTCCGAAAAAGGTGAAGCATTTTAGAAGGTGAAACGGTTCTGACAGCCTTGATTCCCGTGTAATCACTAATCATTACTTTTATTTAAAACAAAATAAAATTACTTATAGCGGAAAACAGAAATTAAGAAGAATTAGAAAACAGAATATGATTAAAAAAAAACTATTTAAAATTAAATAAACCTAACTCCCCCTTAATAAATTCAAACCTTGCCGTGGGAAGTGGTTTAGTAAAAATATCTGCTAATTGATTTTCTGTATTTATAAATTCTAAAAATATATCCTTTTTAAACACATGATCTCTTAAAAAGTGATGTCTTATATCAATGTGCTTAGTTCTAGAATGACTAATAGGATTTTTTGAAATATTAATTGCACTAGTATTATCACATAAAATAGGTGTATTATTGAAATTTAATCCAAAGTCCATAAGAGTGTTTTTCATCCACAACACCTGTGCACAGCAACTACCTGCAGACACATATTCTGCCTCAGCTGTTGACAGGGCAACTGAGTGTTGTTTCTTACTAGACCATGATACTAAAGACTTCCCTAAAAAGTGACATGTTCCTGAAGTACTCTTCCTATCTAATCTACAGCTTCCAAAGTCAGCATCTGAATATGAAATTAAATTAAAATCAGAGGTTTTTGGATAAAGCAGAGATTGATAAATAGTACCTTTTAAATATCTAAAAATTCTTTTAACAGCAGTTAAATGAGATTCTTTGGGATTTGATTGAAATCGAGCACAAAGACATACTGAATACATTATATCTGGTCTACTAGCAGTAAGATATAACAAACTACCAATCATAACTCTATATAACTTGTTGTCCACTGATTTTCTAGTTTCATCCAAATCAAGTTTTATATTAGTACACATAGGAGTTGTAAATGGCTTGCTGTTTTCAAGTCCAAATTTCTTAAGTAAATCAGTAATGTATTTGCATTGATTTAAAACATTTCCAAAATCTTTTTGAAATATTTGAAGACCCAAAAAGAAATTTAATTTTCCCATCATACTCATTTCAAATTCTTTTTGCATTAATTCTGAAAATTCATGACAAAGAATTTTATTGGTTGATCCAAAAATTACATCATCAACATAAATTTGAACCAACAAAACATTATTTTTCACAGTTTTCTTAAAGAGTGTTGGATCTGCCAGTCCAACAGTAAAATCATTTTTCAAAAGAAAAGAACATAGTCTTTCATACCAAGCTCTAGGTGCTTGTTTAAGGCCATAAAGAGCTTTAGTAAGTTTGAAAACAGAATCTGGTTTTTGAGAATTTTCAAAACCAGGAGGTTGCTCAACATAAACTTCCTCCATTAAATAACCATTTAAAAAGGCAGATTCAACATCCATCTGAAATAATTTAAAATTCATATAAGATGTATAGGCTAAAAGGATTCTAATGGCTTCTAACCTGGCTACAGGTGCAAAGGTCTCATTATAATCTATTCCTTCTTCTTGATTATATCCTTTAGCTACTTATCTTACTTTATTTCTAGTTATTATCCCTTGATCATCCTGTTTATTCCTAAAGACCCATTTAGTTCCTATTACTGGATAATCATGTGGTCTTTCAACTAATTCCCAAACCTTATTTCTATTGAACTGGTTCAATTCATCCTGCATTGCTATTACCCAGCTCTCATCATCTAAGGCTTCTTCTATGGTCTTAGGTTCTTGTTGGGATAGGAAAGCAGAGAATTCAACTATGTTTCCAAGGTTTCTTCTAGTTTGAATACCAGTCTCTAAGTTACCTATCACAGATTCTTAAGGGTGATTCTTTAAGGTTCTAGACTGTCTAGGCATTACATTCAAAGGTTCTTCAGTGTCATGTTCTTCTGAACTGGACTGAATTTCTTTTATATCATTTTCAAAATCATTCTTTAAATTCTCAAGTCTCATGTTTTCATTAGAATCAGGTTCATCTATTTGTTCTATCCTTTTCTCAAAAGGATCAGATTCATCAAATTTCACATGAACTGATTCTTCAACAATCCTTGACTTTTTATTATAGACTCTATAAGCTTTGGAGGTTGCAGAATATCCTAAGAAAATACCTTTATCATATTTTGGATCAAATTTACCAAGATTATCTTTGGTATTCAAGATGTAAACCTTGCATCCAAAAACTTTAAAGTAATTTACTTTAGGTTTTCTGTTATTCCATAGTTCATAGGGTGTCTTTTTCAAAATAGGTCTTATTAAAATTCTATTCATTATATAACAAGCTGTATTAACAGCTTCTGCCCAGAAATATATAGGTAGGCTATATTCATTTAACATAGTTCTAGCCATTTCTTGAATAGTTCTATTTCTTCTTTCTACAATCCCATTCTGTTGAGGTGTTCTTGGAGCAGAGAAGGTGTGTTTAATACCCATGTTTGAGAAAAAGGAATTAAATTCCTGGTTCTCAAATTCTCCACCATGATCACTTCTCAATGAGATTATATTAAAACCTTTTTCATTTTGAATAGATTTACAAAAACCTTCAAATAAACTAAAAGCTTCACTTTTAAATTTCAAAAAGAAAATCCAAGTAAATCTAGAATAATCATCAACTAATACATAAACATATAATATAACAGCTAAACTTGCTACTCTTGAAGGTCCAAACAAATCCATATGGATAAGTTCTAGAGGTTTAGTTGTAGCAACTTTATTAACAGATTTGAATGATGATTTGTGTTGCTTGCCAAGCTGACATGCATCACAGAATCTGTCATTTTCAAATTTGAGACTAGGCAAATCAGAAACTAGATGTTTCTTAGATAATTTATGTAAAGCATATATATTGCAATGACCAAGTCTTCTATGCCAGATCCAGGATTCACTTATATTAGCAGTTAAGCAGTTTACTTGTTGTTTACACAAGGAATACAAATCCAAAGTATAAACATTATCAGTTCTGGGTGCTCTAAACTTAAACAGTTTATCTTTAGAAACAGTACAACTATTGTTAGTAAAATCAACAGTGTATCCATCATCACAGAGTTGAGAGATACTTATCAGATTGTGTTTTAACCCTTGTACATAAAGTACTTTGTTGATTGAGACTGTCTCTGGATCTCCAACTGTTCCAATACCAATAATCTTTCCTTTGGCATTGTCACCAAAGGTGACAAGTCCTCCTTCCTTTCGAGTAAGAGAAGGGAAATTAGCTGAAGTTCCACTCATGTGTCTTGAGCAGCCACTGTCCATATACCATATTTCTTTCTTTCTTTGGTGACCTGCTACCTGCAAAGACATTCAAACAAATTGCTTTGGTACCCATATTTTGTTGGGTCCAGGAGTGTTAGCAAGCAGTGATCTGGGTATCCAGATTTGCTTTGTTTTCTTAAAATTGATTGAATCATATAGATCATTGGAAATATAAGCTTTCTTAATTCTACATATTTGAGGTTGTCTTAGAAAACAATTTTTAGCTATATGACCTTTTGTTCCACATAAGTTACAAATAACCTGTTTAGTGCTAGGAACAAAATAATTTTTGTATAACTTAGGTTTTTCTCCTTTACTTCCAATTCCAAACCTTTCCTTTTTAATTACAGTTTTTCCAAGTATCTCATTTAAGGTGTTTTATCCTTTTGTAAAAACTAATGCAGCCTTTTTATAAGATTCTACTTCATCCTGTAGAGTTTTTATTTTTGATTCAAAATTAATTTTATTTGAGTCAGCAGAGTTGTATTTGTCAATTAATTCCTCATGTTGTTTTAGCAAAGTATTTCTCTCATCTGAAATAGCTTTGTGCAAGTTCTTTATAGATTTATATTTTTTAAATAATGAGTCATACCTTTCTTCAAGCATATTGCAGTAAGCTGCAAGTTTTTTATTTGAGAAGCTTGTTTCAGAGTTTGATTCATTATTTGAGTCAGAGGAGTAGTATGAGTGTACCTCATCAGTTTCAGCCATGAAACACATATTTGCTTTTAAATTGGCTTCCTCCTTCTCTGAGCTTGATTCAGAAAAATTACTTGAGTCTCCAGAAACACTCCAAGTAGTTTTCATAGCTTTCTTGTCTTTCTGCTCATAATCATCTATTTTGAAGAATTTCTTCTTCTTTGCATCTTTCAATTTTGGGCAATCCGGTCTGATATGTCCCATCTTTTTGCATTCATAACATCTCACTTCCTTGCTATCCTTCTTGAAGGATTTCTTGAAGTCTTTCTTCTTACTGTAGAACTTTCTGAATTTTATGGCTAGCTGAGCCAGTTCTTCATCCGAATTTGAAGAATCAGAGCTTTCTGATTTAGCACTTACTTCTCTGTTCTTCATCTTTCCATCCTTTTGTTGAGAAGTCACTTTTAAAGCAGTATTTTCCCTTTTTATGTAGACTTTATGCTCATTTACCTCATCTTGCATTTCAGCCTCGTACATCATCAATGTACCAATCAACTCTCTCATAGTTAGATCTTTAACAGAAGTTGATTGTCTGATTGCTGCAGAGATTCCATTCCGTCGAATAGGAAGTACTCTCAATACCTTTAACGCTTGATCAGCCTGCTTGATTGGTTCTCCTAGAGCTGTTATATTATTGACAATTTCTGTCAATCTTCCATTCATCTGAGTGATGCTATCTCCTTCAATCATTCTGAAAGTATCGAATTTTAATTTAGAAGTTGCATATCTCATATGTCTTACATTATCTGTTCCTTCATAATCAACAGCTATTGTTTGCCACATTTCATATGCAGTCAGGCATTGAGATACTCTGTTAAATTCATCCGGTCCTAGACCACAGATGATTGCATTCATAGCTTTTGAATTCATCTCATACTCAGCCTCTGTAGCAGCACTCCATGTATCGGGATTTTCCGGAATTTCATAGGGAGTCAGAATCTTTGAATAGACTTTGTAACCAAGATTTTTCGGATAAATAATCATACGTGATTTCCAGCAACCATAATTATCTCCATTAAAGTAAGGTGCTCTGACCATTGACATTCCCTCTCTCGTATCAGCCATGATACACTATGTATAATCTTTAAATACTTCTAGCTTGATAAGACTTTAAAAATAAGAAGCTCCTCCTTTTATACCAATTGTTGGATCTGAATCTACGGATTACACACAAGAGGGGGGGTGAATTGTGTCTTTTCAAAATTATTACAATCTCTTCAATTTAGACAAATTCTGTCCACTATGCTTTAGCACGATTAAATATGCAGCGGAAAAAGTAAAAGCATGAACACACGGATGTATAGTGGTTCGGGGAACAGAAGGCCCCTAGTCCACTCCACCAATGCTCAAATCCACGAGCTTGGCGATTTTCACTATCTGGTCCTCGTTTCCACAGACCTGTTCACAACTGAGTACAGGCAGTTGACACCTTTACAAGTTTCAGGCAAACACAGCCTTCCTGGTTCAAACACGAACCCACACAGCTTAGAACGAGAAGCTGATCACTCAAAAATAAAAAGGGTTTCGATAAAGAAAACACTTCTACAGTTGTTCTTCACAATTGCAACAGAATGCAATTGACAGTAGATAGATCGTCGTCTTTAGAAAATAAAGATCTGTAATCAAAACAGTTCTGAGTAGATCTAGTTTCAATAGATATTACAAGAAACTTCACAACTTCAGCAGCAGTAGATTCACAACAGATAGTCGATGTAGAACACGTGAATCTGCTATCAATATCTTCCTTCAGTAATAAAGGTTTTACACTTCTTCTCGATCACCAGAAAAGAACGCCTTCACACAGTCTCTGTTTCTTGCTCGTTAAAAGATCAATCTCTATATTTCATACACTTTCCTGTGTATATATATATCCGAAGTTTCCAAAATAGAACATATATATTCAAATCTGAGAAAATCTTCCGCATAAATAGATCCATGAAAATCTCCTTTAGATTCGCGATATTAAATGAAATAACAGAGCCGTTGTAACTCCCCTGAAGAATCGGCATAAAAAGCTCCGTTTAAATCAATCATTAATCCGTTGAAAATCGTCTTTGATTCAGTCAAAGTCGTACTTAAGAATCGGATCGAAATCCGCTTAATAATCCGCCTGTTTGACCAATGCAAAAGGAAATATCGTCTGTCAAAAATATCCCGACGCCAAACGTAGGGTTGATGACGTGGCTCCAAACGTAGGGTTCACAAACGTAAGGTTCACAAACATAAGGTTCAGAACGTAAGCTCAAACGTAAGATTGAACATACATACTTTCTCTTCAGCATTCAAACGTAGGGTTGATCATCCTTACTTTGTCTTGCTTCAACTCTCCAAAGAATGTACGGTTGATTATAAAAGTAAGGTTGATGATCCATACTTTTGAGAAACAAACTCAACACTGAAAACTAACATACGGTTTCTCTTCCATACTTGTCCAACAACAAAAACGTAAGGTTCCTTCCAAACGTAATGTTCTTCTTCCATACTTTTCAACAACGTAAGGTTCATTAACCATACGTTTCAAAATAACGTAAGGTTCCTTAGCCATACGTTTCTTTTAACATAAAAAGTAAACTTTTCATCCATACGTTACGTTCATCAACGTAGGGTATGAACAGTGATTCCAGTACGCGCTAAAACTGATCTCGCGCTACAGTGATTCCAGAACGCGCTAAAATTGATCTCGTGCTACAGTGATTCCAGAACGCGCTAAAATTGATCTCGGAATAAATGAAGTATGAAATCTCGTTATATGAAATAAATAAATAAAATAAATTCCTGCAAAATACTCAACGAAATAATTAGTAAATAATTAAGGGTATTTGTGAGCATCAAAATCATCATAAAGAGACATAGTATTATTTAAAATAATCTCCCCCTTTAAAAAACATTATTTTGAATTGTTTGAAAACAATACATTGCTCAAAACTCATTACTCTTGACACCATTGCTTCACAAAAAAGAATAATCAGAGTCCTGAGTTCTAAGGTAGAACCGAATCCTTTGATACCAATTTGTCACAACCCATTCTCGGGGCCCGTTCCGTGACTACCCCAAGCCAACCTTCCATAGGCCAGGGGCTGGCGACTAGCACCAAAGGCTTAAATCCCGATAAAAGGGAAGTCATTGCCTTTATAAAACTAAAAAAACACAACATAGTACACAATAAAAGTAAGCAGTAAGTAATACTGAATACAAAAGTAAGTGCTGAAAGGAAAGGGGCCAGAAATACAAGCCCAACAGTAAATACAGTACAACTACAGTAAAGTAAAATAGTAACCAATGAGTCGTCCTCTTGGAATCCCACCTGAAGGGTGGGTACAAATGGACTCCTCAGTACCTCTGGTCTGGCCGTCCGTTCCGTGTACGTCTAACCAAGTGGTCCACCATTGGGTACCATCCAACTCCACAAGCCTCCACCTCGACCATCTTTGTCCGTCATCTGCATCCAACACAACATAGTGCGGGCGTAGCCCGTGCAAGGGTGAGTATACGATACTCAGTAGGGACATCGAGACCCCTGGAGGTCTCCCAGAATCCCCAAAGGATAAAACATAAAATAAAGATACAATCACAAAGTATCAACTAACTCTACTTAGGTATATGCCCATACATATACCTATGTTATCAATCACAGTTCATCTCTAAACTCTCGAGGCCAAGCACAACCCAGTCCACATAGGAAAGAAATTCAATCACATCGATGATAATGACTGAAAGTAAAGACTCAGCTCACACAGGTATACATCTTTCGTATAGCGATAGAGATGATCATATGTAGTCACTGATTCATCTAAGCTATCAGACCCACGTAGGATACTAGACCGCCTAAGTTGTCGGACCCACGTAGGATACTAGAAAAGAAGTCAAACTGTCAGACCCACTTAGGATACAAGTACAATAGTCATCACTATCGAACCCACTAAGGATTCTGGTTTAGTTTTCATCATCGTCAACCCACAGAGGATTCCAGTATGGTAGTTGTTGAAATCGCAACCAGCTCTAGGGTTTCTACACACATCTCGCTCGATTCCGGGATGGTCCACTCCTCGAGAAAATGGGTAGTTACATCAAATATCATGAAGTCCAGAGTTGATGTACCTTGAAGTTTTTCTCATCAAAAGGTACCCAATGCGGAAGACGACGCGTCAATCGGATGCCCGATCTGAGTGATATTGGCTTTTCCGTTCCAGGGGCCCGGTTGAAATTACGCTCATTCCAAACCCGGACATTTTTTAAAGTTGTTGAAAACTCATTTAGAGTATCGCAAAAGAACCGCCTCTTCACGAGGATCCCAGTTCCGCAGACGGCGCGTCGATCAGACACACAGTCTTGATGTTATTCGCATTTATGTGTAACGGGCCCAGCCCGATAAGCCCAGTGGGCTAGCGGGTCGGGTTAACCTGGTTTTTGCAGGTCTGACCCGGCTGGTGTCGGACTGGCCCGGTGAAGTGCATGGTGTGGCGGGGTGCGGCATGACCTCGCTGGCCATGACTCGGCCCGGGTTTTTGAGCAATGCCGGGGGAGCGCCGACCCCCCCCCCCCCCCCCCCCCGACTTCCCGAACCGGCAGCGCCACCCTCCTGTCCGGCCGGCTGAAGCCGGCTGGTCTTCCCGGAACGAGTGGCCTGCATGGCCATGCCGCAATCCTCTTGTGTGCAACCTACGGGTGTTGTGGCCTTTATCAACCCGACCGGCTGACGAGCCGTCCGGTTCTCTATCCGAAGCGGCCCACAGAGCACGGGCTGCGGTCCTCTGCAGCGCGGCGCCATGGGGCACCGCGATTCCAACAGCCCGGCCGGCTACGGCCGACCGGTTCGTCTTCACCCGAGCAGCCTACGGATGTGGGCCACGGTTCTTCTCCATGTATCCGGCACACGGCCACTGCTTCCTCCGGTCACCACCACCTCTTCCATCAAAATAAAACAGTGGACAAGGGAGGGTCATCGGGCCGTGTTCTTTCGGCCCACGCCCTCCACGTTAGGCGGTACCATAAAGAAGAAGATGAAACATGGTTTCAACGAGGGACAAAGAACAATTTTATTCAATTAAAATTTAAATAAACACCCTGCCTGGAAATAAGGTTCGTTCGTAGACGGAGTCGCAGGGAGGCGGTGTCAACTCATTGATTTCGGGGAAGAAGGGGCAGAGGAAGGTGCATCAGTGGCGTTCCTTGCGGGTGGCTCCTTCTCCTTTGGCTTGGCTAAAGATGAAAGGAGATGATCATCATTCTTCGGTGGTTCATCGTCGAAAGAAGAACTCTATTATTCTATTTCTCTAGAGCTCTCCCAAAATTCTCTCAACACAACGAGTGCCAAACTAAAATAATAGCTATGGCTATTATTTTATTCACACATGAATTTTCAAAAATTCAAACACATTAATTAATTAATTGTAGGGTTCAATAAATTAATCAAAAGTGTTGGAAAAAATTAATTGGAGAAAGGGAGGTGAAGAGATCACATTAATTAAGGGGAGAGTTGTCAAATTAATTAAGGGGGGGTTAATGGGGAGTTTAAGGGAGTCGAAAGGTTAGGGGTTCATGTGGGCCCCACCTCACATTATCCTCTCATGGGAGGTTATGTGGGTGTGGGCCCCACCTATAACTTCCCATTTTAGGATATAACTAACATATTTAAATAAAATTGTGTACTATAATTTTATTTATTTTATTCTAAATCTCCAAAAAAATAACTCTCAACCCGCATAAAATGCAACTGCGGTAAAGGTCCACTTAAGAGAATACTAGCACTGCGAGTTCATCAGTGTCCTCAGATTTCAATTCCGAGAACCAGTTCAAAATTTAGAAAAACCCACAAGTACTTATACTGAATGTACCTAAAAAAACATCAGAAATTGATTCCGGGCACACCGGTCCTCAGAATCAAGGGCCGTCAGAAACTGCAGACTTGTAAAATTCCAAAGTATTTAAGAAAAAAGTTTCCTTGAAATTTTAGGTTCTTTACACAATCCTTTCCTAAACTCTACTAAAATATCACCATAATCTCCTACGCTAAATATAAAATCCCTTGGTATCATCAATATACCAAATCCTCTCCCCTAAAGAGGATCCCAAAGGAAGATAGACATAAGAGGTAAATTCCGCTTTTCAATTATGTTGTTTTCTTTTAAAGTTCCTTTGTTATCTTTTCTATTCTCACCTATTCTAATACAAATGTTATGAAAAATCCAGTAACTTATATGTACTATAATTTTGTTATGATAATGGAACATTCCATCATCATCTCTTCTTTTCCCTCCTTTTATACTATAAATGAAATCACCATCTAAGATGTGTTAAATTATCACGTTCAAGTTAGATGGGATTTTAATCAACATTACTATCATCACGAATGGCCATGAAAACTTTTAATAGTTTAAATAGATCATAATTTATGTATTTTATCATACTTAATGTTCTTAAAATCCTTACACACTCATAATATAAAATAATAATACAAAATAAGTCCATTGTGTACAAAACCACTATGTTAATCCAAGCATTTATCATTAACTTTTATCTAATGAGTAATCCTCATGGTATATAACCAAAATCATTGTAAGATAATTTATATCTCTATAATGTCACTAATAATATATGTTAAAAATTCTGGATGTTTAACCACATTTCAAAGGAACTTCCATTCATGAATACAAGTAAACCGATCATCAAAGCCAAGGAAGAAAATGTTTCCAAAACAATAAAACTGAACCTCTAAAACCCCTAAAAATGTCCATGAATGAAAATAATAAGGTTAAAATAAATAAATTAAATGTATAGGAGGTTCGGGAATTATTTATTAATGAATCTAAATTTGATTATTCAGTTTATTAAGATCAATCAAAGAACACATTTGGGCACAATTAAGGGTTTTCTCATCTCACTTTTAATTCCTTGAGATATCCATTGTTCACCACTTTTTTATTGCATGTGGTGTATATATACTACCATTTATATATAATATCATTATTCTCTTTATATTCATGGTATTAGGTGATTAATTTGGTGATTATTAATTTTTGTTCATACAACTCGATTTATTACAACGTTGTAAGAGACTTTGTCTCAATTTCCATTTCATTGAGACTTATATGGTATTGTGGACCAAATATTTCTTATGTGGTGTATCTACTGACCATTTGAAAAAAAAATTCATTTTAAATTATTTTTTTTTAAATATCTATTTTCTTTTATCATGTATATGATTATTTCCCTACACCTTATACCATTTCACATACGATGTTTATTTTGAATGCTATTTTAATAGGGGAAATATCGATGAATCTGTATGATTTATTCAATACAAATATTGAAAGGGAGTATTGTTATTATATTTAACCTATTTATAAATAATACTTTGGATTAGTAGTTATGGGTGGGGCCTTCTATAGCCCCTTCATGTATTAACATGTCCCATGAGACAAATCAGTTGGTGACAAACCCTTTGAGTTTATTTCCCAAAATCAGACATGTTTCTACCCATAGACTTAAGTCATCTCAACGATATAATGGTTCATGTTCTAGATACCTAACATAAAAATAATAAGAATTCTATTTATTAATTATTTTGTTTTCACTATCCATGAGGTTTTCACTTTGACAAAATCTACGGATGCAATTTTTTTATTCCCATCTTATTGATGGAAAGTGTTTTCATTTATTCATCATGCCATATTAGTCATGTATAATTGATTATTATTAAATTATTTTTGATTCATTAATCCTATATATGTAACCCTTACTAATAATTTTATCTCATCCTTATTATGTTTCCTTTCCCTAGGTAATGAAGAATAAAACCTTAAATATTCTTTCAATAAGGAAGTTTATTTTAGATTATTATGTATCATGTTGTAATTTCTATCTTTCCAAATATACTTTTGGTATTATGTATGTAATATAGTCTTCCCAAAATAATAAAATAATCATTCCTTCAGGATTGGTTTCTTATAATCATGCCAATATTAAGAAGTAATTCACCATTTCTGAGCTTTTGGGTTCGAGGCATTAATGTTGGTATTAGAAAAAGTCTTGCAGTAACCATGGAAACTAGATTTAGAAAACATATTTTAGGGGAAATAACCCTATGTTAGACTTTGAGGATAATCATAGAATAACATCCTATAATTTTGTTAAGGTTTATTCTATGTTGATCTTCTTAAAAAATATATCCCTATCTGGATACTACATGTGGATGTAGTTCTGGCACATATGTACCATGAAGTAACAACTCCAACAGAGAGATTCAGGATTGACCTGGGGTATCTTGGTAAATGAAAAGGGCCTTACTATGCACATGGTTTGACACTCCAGGGGGATATTCTTAGGATAATTTACATTTTCTTTACAAACCATTATGAAGGATTAAAATGTAAATATAAAAAATGTTTAGGATTATGAGATTAGTTGTGCATAAATTTTCAGATTATCTTATGTGTTTTCTAGTTAGAAATTTTACACTATGACCAAATTTAGGGTATTCCATTGTTTAGTGATTGTGCATAATGGAAGAAGGGGAATAAATACCTAGGAAAAATATATGAATTTTCCTACTGATCAATTCAACACGGTCAGTGTTGGAGAGGATAAGGTCATGACCATATTGAGGGAACTTACTCAGGCTATGTCGAATAAACATACTACACCTGTATTGTATCATAACCTGTGGTAGAATCCCTTGTCTTTTAGTGAGACTACTAATCTAGTGGTAACTAAGTAGTGGATCAACTCCCTTGAAAATATATTTATGTCATTAAGATGTAATGAAAATTAAAAGGTAGTATTGGTAGTATATTCCCTCATGGGTGATGCTGATCAATGGTGGTACTTGATCTAGAATACCATAGAGGAAGAAGAAATAGAATATTTGGAAAGGATAACATTTAAGGAAATATTCGTTGAAAAATATTTCCCTCGTGAACAATGAACAGAAATGAACATGGAGTTCATTAGCATAAATAAAAGGAAAGAAGAGAGTATTGGGGAGTATTATGATACCTTCACAAGATTAGCTAGATATTCTATAGATTACACACGTGATTTAGAAGACAATATTGATCATGTATTTGAAGGTCTTAAGCCAAGAATTTGAGGGGCACTGACTTCTCAAACATTTTCATCATACAATGTAATTTTATTATGTGCCATCAAAATAGAGAAGTATTTTTCTAGATCAAACTTGTTAAAGGTAAATAAAGATAAGATGATTCGTTCTAATAACCATGGAAAAACTGAAGCACCGATGAAGAAGAAGGGAATGAGTCACTTTTCATTATGTGAGAACTGTGGAAAAAATCATCCTGGGCAGTACTTAAAATACACTAGAGTTTGATATAATTATGTAGAAAAGGGTCATCGATCTAGTGAATACAATTGGAAGAGACAAGTCAATGATTTTCAATGATACAATTATAGGGAGATAGAGAACTATGAAATTTTTTTTCCTAATCCCCAAGGAAACATGACTTAGAAAAGGCCATGAGATAAAGGGAAATATTATTCGATTATAACCGCTTATGTTGAAGTTATTAATGATGTTGTGGTAGGTACTTTAATTGTTTCCTCAAACATATCCAATGCATTATTTAATTATGGATCATAACATTCATTTATATATTCATAATTTTCTAAGAAAATTGGACATGCCCAATTTGATTTAATAAAGGAGTTGTTAGTCAAAACTCTTAGGGGATATATCATTACCACAATGATGTATTGATTAGTCCCCCCTATGAAACATAAACATGATTTAGTTTCAAACCCTATCATCATACCAATGATTGATTTTGATATAATTCTCAGTATTAATTGGATGTAAAATTATGATGCAAAGATCTATTTCAAGAATAAGAAGGTCACAATTTTTGAGAATGGTGTAGAATTTGTTATCTTTAGAGAAGAAACCTCGCCATCTAATTCTTATCTAGATCCACCCCAGTCACTCTTCTAAATGAAATTCTTGGAGAGAAAGATAAACCAATATATATGGGATAGGAAAGAAACGTCCAAATTAAAGATGTACCTATTGTGTAAGAATACATCGATATATTTCCAGAGGACTTACCAAGACATACTCCAGAGTGGGAAGTTCTATTCTCTATTGAATTAATTTCTGGTGAAAGACCTATATCAAAGTATCCCTATGGCATGGACACCATGTAATTAGTGGAGTGGAAGAAACAAATAGAGGAATTGAGGGGAAAAGGATTTATTCAACCTAGTGTTTCTCCATGGGGAGCCCCTGTCCTATTTGTTAATCAGAAAGATGGATCCCTAAGGATATACACTGATTATAGGGAAATCAATGCTATTAAAATAAAGAACAAGAATTTTCTACTACGCATTAATAATTTATTTGAGAAAATTCATGGATCCCAATATTTTTTTGAAGATTAACCTTTAATCTGGATATCATCAGCTATGTGTGAGGAAGGAATATATTCCAAAGACAACATTTCAAACCAGGTATCGATATTACAAGTTTAATGTAATTTCTTTTTGATTGACTAATATAACCTCTATTTTCATGGATCTAATGAATTGTGCTTTCAAGGAATACCTTTATGACTTTTTTGTGGTATTTATCAATGATATTTTGGTATACTCAAAAAAATAAAGACCATGAGAATCACATATGGATTATTCTAAAAACTGTTAGAAGAAATGAATTATATGGGAAGTATAGAAAGTGTCAATTTTAACTTTAATCAGTTTCTTTTCTTGGCCATATTGTCTCTAAGGATGGAATCTCAGCTGAACCTTCGAAGACAAAGGAAATACAAGAATGAAACACACCAATGAACATAACTGAGGTATGTAGTTTTACTGGCATAGCAGGTTACTATCAGTGTTTCATTTAGAATTTAAGCTGAATGGCTAACCTGCTAACCAAGCTCACATATAATGAGATTAAGATTGTATGGATGAATTAATGTATAAAATTATTTGAATAATTGAAAATAATATTGATCAATACTCTAACTACGACTCTTTCATCTAGAAATTATAGATTTATGATATACAGTGATGCATCAAATAATTTATTGGGTTGAATCCATATGAAAAATGATAATGTAATTACATATGCATCTAGGAAAATAAAGACTAATGAGAAAAATTACACAACTCAGGATATTGAGTTAGAAATCGTAATATTTTCTTTGAAAATGTAGAGACATTATCTCAATGGAGATAGATGTGAGATATATACATATCATAAGAGTTTGAAATACATTTATACACATAAATAACTCAATATGAAGCAACATAGATCGATCAGGTTACTCAAAGATTATGATTGTTCAATAAACTACCACCCAAGAAAAGAAAATAATGTGGAAGATGCATTAAGTAGTAATGATCATGGAATTCTAACCCAAATGGTGATTTAGAGAGATCCTATATTCATGGATATACTATATATGGATACAAGAATTGTTAAGGAAGTGGAAACATCATTCATCTTTCAAAATATTACTAAACCATATTTAATAAAGAAGATAAAAAGCTCTCAATTCAAGTATGAGAATATACAAAAGAAAATTAAAGCTGTTAAGGATTGAATATTGGTAGACTTCATGTATGAGGATGGAGTTATGAAATTTGGGAAGCGCTAATGTGTTCCATTTTTACCTGAGCTAAAAAGGAAACTATTAGATGATGCTCACAGATCAAATTTTTCTATACACCATGGTATCCCTAAGATATATAGATATCCAAAGTAACATTTTTGGTGGGATGACATGAAGAGATAAATTTTTAACTTTGTGTTAAGGTTTATTGTTTTTCAATAAGTGAAGGTAGATAGACAACATCATAGAGGGTTCATGTAACCTCTAACTATTCATATGTGGAAGTGGGATTGAATTAAAATTTATTTTTAAACAGAACTACCGAGGACACCTAGAAGGAATCATTCAATCTAGGTAATTGTTGATCATCTCATTAAATAAACACATTTAGTTTCTATAAGGGAGTATTTTCAACATGATCTCTTGGGAAGACTTTATATTAATGAAGTATTAAGACTTCATGATTCAACTATATCGATTGTTTCGGATCGAGATCCTTGAATTACATCAAAATTATAGAAAATTATCTAAAAGGATTTGGATATTGAGATTCATATGAGTACTAATTTTCACCCTAAAACTGACAGACATTCTTCAAGGACTATTAAATCATTGGAAGATATGTTGAGATTATACTGTCTTGACTTTCAAGGTATGTTGGATCAATACATGCATTTGGTGTAATTTTTCTATAATAATAGTTTCCATTATAGCCTTAAAATGGTTCTATATAAAGCATTATATGGTAAGAGGTGTCGAACTACAACATGTTTGGATGAAGTTGGTGATAGGAAACTTATAGGCCCAGAACATATCAAAGAGAAAACTGCAAAGGTAAAGAAAATTCTGGCCCATATTAAAGCAAGATAACGTAGGAAAAAGAGTTATGCTGACAACCAAAGAAAGGATTTATAATTTCAAGTAGTATACCATGTATTTATAAGAGTATCTCTGTGGAAGGGTGTCATATGGTTTAGTAAGAAAGGTAAACTGAGCCCCAGGTACATCAGACCTCTTGAAATTCTAGAAAGGATCAGAGCTGTAGCTTACTATTTATCAATGCCACTAAGTCTCTCAAAAGTTCAGAATGTGTTCAAAGTTTCATTGTTAAATAAATACATTCCAAACCCAATGCATGTACTCACCTATAAAGAAATAGATATAGAACCCGATTTGTCTAACAATGAAGAGCTTATCGAAAATTTTAACACTATAGATCTTGTACTGAGAAATCTGACAAATCACCAGGTAAATGTTCATTGTAGAAACCATAAAATAGAGGAAGCAACATGGGAACCTTATTATTTTATGAAGAAAAACCACCCACATATTTTTAAATGACTTTAATTTTGAGGATGCAATTTCTAAAGGTGGGAAGGATGTAACTCCCCAAACATTTTATGGTCTGTTTCTCTTAAATACATACAATTAATTAGATGGACTATATTGCATGAATCATAAGTCATTGTGAACTAAAACTTTTATATTATAGGAGATTGTTATAACCTATCCATTAAACATAAATTTTCCACTTTTGTGTTTTGAACTTTGAAAAAAGTATATACACAGTTGCGATCAGGGCTATATTTGGAGTTTGATAGAATCAACATAATTTTTGGTAAATAGTAACTTACACTTATTAATAGTAACATACCCTTATGAATAGTAACTTACCATTATGAATAGTAATATTATGTTTATGAATGGTAACATTACCCATAAAGGTGTAAATAAAATTTAGGCACCTTAGAAATGAAGATGAATATTTTAAGTGTGGGTATTTTTTGATTAAATGATGATTTTAATTTAAAATTAAATCTCACAAATTTAGAAACTTATTTCTGAAAAATGGAGTTCATTTTTTGATTCTACATTTCGGATAATTTTTAGGGTGAATGTTTGAGATTTTTCGGAAATAGTTGAGTTTTTTTGAATAGTAATATACATTAATTTATCGCGTAAATACATTATAATTTAAATCAACTACTCCTAACATCATGAGTGATGTAAGAACCAAATCCTCAAACACAAATTCCCTTATTACTATTATTGGTCATGGAATCCTCACTATTTATTGTTTTTTGAAGAAATAATAAATTAATGAATATAATATTAAGAAAACCCTCCTCCCCTCCACTATAAATACCACCCCTCACACCCTCATTTCTTCGCATCTCTCAAGCTTCAATAATTGCATAACTTATACTCAAATATACCCCTAAGTTCCTCCACATTTCCAATAGCCCTTTGTCTCCTCAAAATACAAAATCCTCTCCCCTTAAGAGGCTCTCAAGGGAAGATAGAATCAAGATGTAAATTCCTCTTTTCAATTCTTTTATTTTCTTTTCATGTTCCTTTGTTATCTTTTATATTCTCACCTATTATCATACAAATGTTATGAAAAATATTGTACCTTATATGTACTAGAATTTGTTTATGATAATGGAATATTCCATCATCATATCTTCTTTAACCTTCTTTTATATTATAAATGAAAGCACCGTTCGAGATGTGTTAATTTATCACTTTCAAAGAAGACGAGTTTTAAATTTCCATTAAAATATTTAATACCAGTCATGAAGCCTTTTAACAGTTGAACCAGATCATAATATATGTATTTTATCTTAGTTGATTTTCGTTAAATCCTAACACACTAATAATATAAAATAATAATACAAAAAAGGTCATTGTGCACAAAACTGTCGTGTTAATCCAAGCACTTATCATTAACTTTTATCTAATGATTCATCCTCATGGTATATAACCAAAATCTTTATAATATCACTTATATCTATGTAATTTAAATAAAAATATATCTTGACAATTATGTATTTTTAACAACATTCCATGCGAACTTTCATTCATGATTAAATGTAAACCAATAATGAAAACCAAGGAAGAAAATGCTTCCAAAAAATAAAATTGAACCTATTAAACCCATAAAAAGGCCATGAATGAACATAATAAGGTTAAAATAAATAAATTGCATGTATAAGAGGTTTTTAATTATTAATTAATGAATATAAATTTGATTATTCAGGTTATTAAGATCAATCGAAGAACATATTCAGGCATAAGTTAAGGGTTTTCTCATCTTACTTTTAATTCTATAAGATTTCCATTGTTCACCACTTATTTTTTGCATGTGGTGTATGTGTACTGGAATTTTATATATAATATAATGATTCTGTTTATATTAATGGTATTTTGTAATTAATTTGGTGATTATTATTTTTTGGTCATACGACTCGATGGATTACAACGTGGTAAGGTACTTTGTCTCCATTTCCCTTTCATTGAGGCTTACTTGGCATTGTGCACCTAATATTTATTATCTGGTGTATCTAATTCCAATTTTAGATCATTTTAAATTTTAAATTATAATTATATTAAATATAAATTTTCTTGTATCATGGATATGATTATTTCCTTAAACTTTATACCATTTCACATACGATGTTTATTTTGAATCCTATTTCAACTGGGGAAATATTGATGAATCTGTATGCTTTATTCAATATGGATATATAAAGGGAATATTTTTCTTATTTTAAATCCATGTATAAATAATTATTTGGACTTTTAGTGATGGTTGGGGCCACTATAGCCCCTCAATGCATCAAAAGGTCTCATGACAAAAATCAGTTGGCGAAAAAACCCTTTGAGTTTATTTCCAAAAATCAGATGGGTTTCTACTGACAGAATTAAACTGTCGTGAAGTTATAATGGTTCATGTACCAGATACATGATGTATAAATAATAATCATTCTCTTTATTCATTATTCATTTGTTACAATCCATGAGGTTTTCACAATGACCAAATCTATTGAATCATTTTTTTATTCTCAGCTTATTGATGGGAATTATTTTCATTTATTCATTATTCCATATTATTCATGTCTAATTGATTATTATTCACTAATTTTTGATTCATTAATCCAATATAGGTGATCCTTACATAGAATTTGAGATCACCCTTATTATGTTTCTTTTCCCCAGGTAATGAATAAGAGAACCCTGAATAAGCTTTTAAGGAGGCAGTTTATTTCAGTTTATTACTTATCATATTGTAATTTATATCCTTACAAATGTACACTGGGTATTATGTATGTAATATATTACTCCAAAACATCTAAACTAATTTGACCTTTGGGATTTATTTCTTATAATCAATCCAATATAATGAAGTAATGCACGGACTATGGACTTCAAGGTTCAGGGAATTACAGTTATGAATCTTATGCTCAATTGGGGATATACTCTAATGATACCATCAACTATATTTATCTATAGGAATTATGATCATTTGGACTAGAAGAATGTATTGACATTCCATATTATAGTTCTTCCAATATAGGTAATTATTGATTATTAGGGCATGTTTATTATGTTATATTGGTTGTTCTTAAGATGAAAGAATTGGAATTATTACGTGAGGGTGGGAAAAAAAATTACATATCCCCTGAATGTATCAATAGGTCTCATGAGACAAAATAGGATGGGTATTTTTCATATGACTTACCCATTTTTGTATGATGTCTTATCATGATTCCTTGATGGTATGTTTTTTATTCCTTCACACAAGGCCTTAATGGAATTATTATGACGTGTGACAATATGAATTCAATCTTTCTAAAATTATTTATTGATTTCCATGTGATTATTAAAATATTTATTTTATCAGTGGATAAGTTCCATGATCATGTGATTATTTATATAGAACTAATTGATCATCATTTATATCTACCATATTAGTAATTATTTATTTATTCCATGATATATTTTGATGTATTCCTTACCTAACTATGAATTTTAGATAACTGTTTATTGTGTTTCATTCCCCTAGGGTTCCAAGAAGGGTTCTTTGAATGATTTAATAGATATAATAAAATAAATAATAATGTTCAAACTAGAATTTTTATGTTGTATTTTTTGTTTTCAAATGTAATATGAGAATATTTTATATATCTAGTCCTCCCAGACGACTAAGAAATTTGATCTTTTGTGATCCTTTGTATCTCATTCAAAATTAGTAAAATAATTATTGAATCTTTGTTAAAATGGTTAGGATGTTTTAGTTGGAATCAAAGTAAGACTAGTAAGACCCATTGGAACTAGATTTAGGAAACCATATAGTATAAAACATGAACTTATGATATATTCTAGAGATAAATCGATGTACATAGTAATATTACTTCTCATTTTTAATGTAGATATTCTATAGTTTTCCTAGTAAATATATCCCAGTCTCGATATTGTAATGTGGATGTGATTGTAGCATAGATTAACCAAGGAGTATTATCTTTGAGAGGGTAAGATTGAGTATTCAATCAATCATAATTGGTGCATGATGAGTGGCAATAAGACCTTATAATTGACTAAACACTCTAGAGGGATATTTTTTGGCTGATTCACATGATCTTTAAGAACCATTGTGGAGGATTGAAATTTTTTATTCTTTTAATATATTCCCAAATATTATAGGCTTATTATTTTCATATTATATATGTATAAATTTTTAATTTATGTTTTGTATTTCATATGATTTATAATTTAAAACTATTATTCATATTGCTATGAGCTAATATAGTGTATGTAATTATTTATAAATTGTTCCCAATAAAAGAAATGAAAAAAATGTGAACACCAATAATCAATTTAGGGATTTTACTCATGAGAAAGATAACATGGTTGGTGTTGGAGGTGAGAATATTATGACTATATTAAGATAGTGGACATGGTTATAAAAAATTTCATTTAAGTTATGGAACAACCTATTACATAAAGATATGATTAATTGGTGTTGGAATACTTCATGTGGTAGAAACCTCAACCTTTTAATTGAACTATTAGTCCATTGATAGTTAAATGTTGGATCAAGTCCCTTGAAAAGATATTTATGTAATTGAGAAGTAATGAAAGGGAGAAGGTTTTTCTGGTACTATATTTTTTTAAAAGAAAATGTTAATAAATGGTGGTCATTAATTGAAAATAAAAAGGAGGTGGAGGAGATAGAGGTAATGTAATGAAAGGATTTTATGTAAACATTATTTAAAAAATGATTTCCTCATGAGGAATGAGATGATATGGAATGAAAATTCATAAGTATATGACAAAAGGAAGTGTAATGTGTTACCAAGTAAGAGGAAAACTTTATAGGATTAGGAATTCAAGCTATGTAATACATACATAATCCAAAATTTAAGATTAATTGTCTCTTTTATTGGCTTGATTCAAGATTCTAAAGGGAACTAGTCTCTCATACATTTTTATTACATGACGATTTGGTATCAAGTTCCATCAATATTGAAAAATAATTCTCCATGTCATATATTTTAAATGGAAATTAAGAGAAGAATAGTATGATTAAGCATGAAGAAAAAATAAATGAGAAAATGGAAATGAAGAGAAGGATATAAATTCCCACATGTGATAATTGTGTATAGAAACACCCTAGAACATTATTGAATGGAATGTGAGTTTTCATCACGTATAGAGATAAAATCCATTAGGTGTGTGAGTGTAAGGGAAATAAAAAAGTCTCTAATGTCCTGTGTTTCATCTATAAGGATATGGGTAAATATAAAAAAAATTCCCCAAGAATTAATGATAATTACTTTATAAAATTATATAAGAGAAAGGCCAATCTTATGAAATTACTACAACTGATGTTTAAATACATTAAGTTGTGATAATATTTACTATGATCACAAAAACAAGCTTTATTTGATTCAAAATATATAAAATAATTTATATTTTTTATGGATATTGAATCCTACATAAACACTCTGAGTGAAGAATTTTCAGTTAATATGCATATTGGGATTCAGGTTGTAATATATCAAGATTATATAAAGAGGAACTATTATTCCCTACTTTCATACCTAGATTTTATACCTATGTTTGGATTTTAAATAATCATGATTTTGGGGGCTTGATTTTTTTTAAATATTTAATAATTAGTATATTAATAATAAAATATTTTTTATACTAGTGGTATTATAATTTAAAGGTTAATGTTTTTTATCATTTCTATAGGTAATATTTTTTATGTTTTAGGAATTAATTTATTACTTATTCAAAAGATTATTTATTCATACTGAGTATATTATTAACTTAATAAAATAATTTTTTATACATGTGAAATAACTTTTTCTTATTATATGGATCTCAATAGACATTAAATATTGATTTTTAGGATTCAAGATTGAAAAATTAGTTTTAGTCATTAATATTTAGAATGAGTTGTGGAAAAGAATTAAAATACTCAATTAAAAATAATTCTTATAATGTTGAAAGAAATCAAGTAAGTCTAATTTCTACTGTTCTCCATGTTGATAATAAAAAAAATCATGGGATTTTGGAAAAGGATATTGAAATAAAATATTTATCATTTTTCCTTCATTTATTATGATTTGATGGTATTTCTTATCCCCTAACAGTTTATGGTTTTATGGTCATTAACTTTCTCATGATCATGTTCTCTATCACCCTATATTATTACTTAGATGTTACTATTTCTTCATTATATCCACATTTTCATTTCCCACTAATGTTATCCTTTTCTAATAACCTTATTATTCGGTCCACTAGGCTAAATACCATAAGTGGGTGGGGGGGGGTGAATCATGATATGACAGATTAAAACAAAATCCCCTTTTTGATCTTGTTTTGTTGTTAGACAAAACACTCTTCTCTCTCTTATCCATTGTAGAGTATGAAAAAATCATAAATCTTGCACAAGACACATAAATTTTACTTGGTTCACCCTCGCTAGGCTATATCCAAGGAACATACATAGGCAGCATGCCGATGTACCAAATACACTATAAACAAATTGTTGTTTACAAGTTCAGAGTGGATTCACTTTCCCTCCTAGTTTACAACCAATCAAAATTTAAAAGCTCACTGCTCTCTCAACTGAAGTGTACTCACTACATCTTCAGAAGATTGACACACAGTTTATAGACTTCTAGGTCACATAATTATGTCTAATTATTGAATCCTCTATTATATTTAGATGCTCTATTGACATTACAATTTCATCCAACGATGAACACAAGTTTACCACAATATTACTGCACAACCTCACATCTTTCATACAACCCTTTCTATGTCTTGCATAAAACATTAATTCCTTCTGCTCAAGATTCCACCTTTGTCGCGAAACACCCAATGAAAATAACTTAAATCTTACATGAAACTCAAATCTTACCTACAACTAAAATCTTATGCGTAACTTTCCTAGCTTTCGTGCAACTCAGAATCTTTCACACAACACCCTTTGCATAAAATTATTACACGATATGGATCTCAGATTATCTCTAAGTGTTGAACTCATAGAATGAGGGTGGTCACATCTTATTTATAGGCTTCTCTAACCCCTATGCAAAAGATTCACCATGTCATGAAAGATCCTCTTCAAGCACACAAAACCCCATTGATGTCACATTGGGCGCACAAGTTTATTCCTCACAACCTCATCTTTCAGGCACATTTCAAAATCTTTTGCGCACTTCAAGACATTTCCATTTTCAATGTTCTAATACTAAAACATACCTTGTGCACAAGATCTCATACCATCTTCAATCTTGCACACAACTTACATTTATATAAACACCTATCTCCATATTCCCGATTTTAAGGCCCAAAAATTTGGCAAACACTAGAAAACAACGCCACTTTATATCTGTTCTTTTTGTACTGGCTCTAAATCGACCATTCCTTTGTCACATCGCTTTTTCAACATAGGTTGTCAACCATATCTATTGAACTCAACAACTCACCCTGAAAACCTATTTTTTCAACAAACAAACCCACTTTTTCAACCAACACAATCACCAAGAAAATGCTTCAATGTTACATTGAAGGATTTTGACCAACACATATTATAAATTATTTTGGTTAACCTTTACATTTTCCACAACCACTTTTCAAAGAAAATTTTATTTTCCCTTTTTGTGAGGAGAATTTTTGACATGGGAATTTTCAAATATTGAAACATTGATTAATGAGATAAAAATTGTGAGAAATTTTTTTATGGTGTGATAATTTAACACCTATAAAATCTAGTTTGAAAGAATACTATTCTTTATAGTTTTCTTAACATGAATCATCAAGATTTAAGTGAATTTTGATATACTTTAAAAAATTATTTAAATGTGACTATTATAATCTAATCGTTAAACTGGCAGTATGAATATAAATAACCAAATTATGAAAAATATGTATAAAGGTTTTATACAATTAAAATGTATTTGTTAATTCATAATAAATAAGTACTAAATTTTTAGTGAAGTCGTCTTCTGATTCAAAAATATGTTTTCTTAAAAAAAATTTATTTCATTTTGTGCGTGGATATTATAAATAATTTGTACAAGTTTTGGAAAATAGATTTTATGAAATAAATTTTAATTTTAAATATATTATTTCAAAATAAGTTTCAGGTGATTTTTTTATATTTTCAAGAAATATTTGATTTTTGGTTGAATAGAGAAAAATATCAATTTTGAAAAACAACCACTTTTGTGAAGTTATAATGATATAAGAATAAATTGAAATATCACGACACCTATTTTATAGAAAACATATATATTTATAAAGTAATATAATTTATTTAATAATACAATGGTTAACTTTGAAATATATGTTTATCATTTTAGAAATGCATGTAATGTTTTTGTATAAATTTTTTTTTTCATTGTGTTCTCTTGATCAGGTTTTTAAAAGGATACCTATGATTTGGGATTGGTTTAAAAGAAAAATAAGCCTCGTTTGATTTAAAATAATCCAATTAATTATATTTGAATTAAAATGAAACATTATTTTTCTGTAAAATCATTTTATACTTAAAATATTTTTTTTCTAAAAATGGGCTTCGTTGCATTTTGCAGGATTACATTAAAATTATTTATCCAAATTTTACAAAATAAATCTTGTAAATTATATTCCATATTATATACCTTCATAATTAACATTATTTAATAAGGTAAACTTAATTTTTTGTCATAATTAATAATAAAAATTTTACAAATATGTTACCATGGTTAGAGTTAAAACATGTTCACAGGGGGGTTAATCTATTATATAAGGGTAAAAATAAAAATTAAACTTTTATAAAACTTATTTTATGGTCATATTTCAACAATATACAATATCATATTAAAATATGATTCATTTTGGTTCCATTTGTGTTATGTACTGAAAATTTTGTGTAATTGTTTTATTATATGGAATTATTTTGAGACCAGATGCTCTCCCGACACTTGATTCCGTGGCCCGGAATAGAATTTTTAACTTTTTTAGTTCATTTAAATAATTGTGTGGGTTATTTTTTCTAACTTTTAACCTGGTGCTCAAATAAAAAATATGAGGGCACCGTTGAACTCAGAATAGAAGGATTCTCCAAAAATGGACATAACCTAGAATAGCGCGGGTCGAGGGAAAAAGATATTTTTAAGAATTCTTAAAAAAAGTTAACAAAATAAAGTTGTTTTATTTTATTTTTCAGAATTTTCAAACCGTTGCAGAAAAACGATGTATAATGAAATGAAACCGAAAATGCTATTTCACAAAGGAAATAGCATAACTAGTTCGTAAAAGAACGCAACTGAAATGTTGTTTCACGTTTTATCCATTAATGGAAAAGAAAAAAATGCTAGAATGTTGGCATAATCTTGGTTATGCTTTGAAGATCTAGTGGGTGAAAACGATGAATTCTAATGACTGCTAAAAAACGGATCATGGAGTGATGATCGTCTGGCACATTCTTCTTCCACCCTTTGAACATATCATTTCCCATGAATGAGTTACTCAGGTAAGGTATTTCTTTGTTCTTGAGTTTTCCCTGTTAGTCATTCTAAAATAATGAACGTGGGTCAATCTAAAAATAGGTTGATCCTCAGATAATGTGTTCTTGCAGGAGGGTGTTTTTTTGGGTTTTCATCGGGATTGGTTAATATCTAATTGAATTGTAATCCCAAACCTCCCCATGTTTAAAAATCTGACGTAGAGGGTGCGGGCCGACACGAAAAAGGCTCAGCCTCTCTGACTTGTGTGTTATTCGTGGATGAACCTCCAAGTTGATGATGAAGCGGTTTCAAGGCCGTATCATTGAAAGTGGTACCCCATGGGGGTTGGAGGCACAAATGACGTGAATAATGGACCACAAAAACAAACCCGGTGGTCCATGGAAGAACTCGAAGGTGACCGACAGTGGTGGACCATGGTGGAAGCCGGATGCAGGGGGTAGTGTGTCGCAATGGTAGGCGGACGCGACCACCCAGCCGCATCAGAGGCACCATAGATGTGGCACCAAGCCACCCCGCATGCGGGAAGTCCATGTTCAAAAAACCACGATAGGGGAGGTGGCCCCACAAAAAAATAATGGGATATGAGGGTGGACACAGATTTCAGCCACATCCTAGCCAGGTATGAGCTGGCCCACCCTTGGCAGGTCAGGTCGGGTCGGACCGGACCCAGACCTGACCGACCCCTCTTTGAAAAATCAGCCATATCTTTCAGATCAGGCATTTGATTGATGAGACGTTTTCAGTGTTGGAACCCATGTGGTGATGCTGTTCTTTTGGAATACTCTATAGAATCTTTCATGGAATTAGATATATGAAGACTGGATTGGGGATTTGATTCTCTCATAATCAAGCGCACTTCGTGCGGGAATCCTATAACTGGCTAAGACCCGAAGACTAGAGACCCTTTGGGGATGAGTTCCTAACGAACCTTTGTGGATCACCTATTAGAGACCCTATGTGGATTTTCTCCTAGAAACCCTATGTGGTTAAGATCTTAGGGACCCTATGTGGATCTGCTCTAAGAGACCATATCTGGATTAGCTACAAGTGGATCTATGTGACCTAGTAGACCAACGATACTCATTTGGTATGAGTACCTCAACAATCCAAGGTGTTCAGTATTATGATCGATAGTCTTACTTCTTGTACTTTATACTATACCTGTGTGATTTGTATTATTTCATGATCATTATTTGTGGTTTTCTTTGTGGATTTATTTGTGGTATTTCCTTGTGGTTTCGGTCCCTACAGAATATTTTTTCACTCACCCCTGTATAGGCTTTGCCCGTACATGTTGTGTCTTCTATAGATGACTAACAACTTGATGGAGAACATGGTGGACCAGGACTAGGTGGTGCTCCATGAGACCAGGAAGGCATGGTGTGCTTCTAAATATTCCATCAACTGCTTTATACTTACCTATCATATGGGGTTTGTTTCTGACAGCTTGTCTTCGATCTTGTACATTATCATGTTGCAGTTGTCTTTTGTTGGGTTTGTATGTTGGCCAATTTACCATCAATTTTTACTTTTACAATCAGTGGTTTTTTAGTATCATGCATGTTCTGTTTTACAGTTTTCTTGGGATGTGGTTGTGGGTGTGTGTTTTTGTGTGTACAGGTACTCAGGAAAATACCTCCCACTTCCAGGTTGACGCCTTAGGCACTAGTCACCAAACCTTGGCCTTTGGGAGATAGGTTGGGTGATTCAACACATGAGCCTCAGGGGAAGGGTCGTGACAATATGGTAATATATGTGGTTGGTTCTACCTTAAAGATTGAGAGTCTCTTATTTTGTTTTTGGGAAACAATGTTAAATTTTTCAAGTTTGAATTTTAGATTTGGGGAGTCCACTGTTGGTGTGACAACCAACTTATCCATACACTAGGAACCTGAATTTTGATTTTTGGATCTATACAGAAAAGCACAGGGTGCATGCATCATATAGGAATTGAGTGTTTCCTCATGTTCTTCTTGAATTAGAGTGAACTCACTAGGTATAATCTATTGACCATGGTACATCTTGATCTATTTCAGGATTCCTCCACATAGACAACTAGCTAGGATTATCATGGATGAACATTACAACAACAAAACTAGTGAAGAGGTGTCATTTCGAGTACCATTTCTAGATATGGATCCGCTGAGTGGTGCTCCAACGTTACCACTTCTCGTTGATCAGCAGTTACTACTGATGTTTCCAGTATAGGATGCACACATGCTCAACACCGTGAATTGGTTACAGAGACAAAGACCTCACATGTTAAGGGGATAGACAGAACCTCAGGCCATTGAGAACTGACTGGAGGTGGTGATGCAAGTCTTCATCTTAGTGAAGACACCACATGGAAAGATGGAGATCTTAGCCATGATCCTTCTTCAGGGCTCAGTAGGGAAACTATTGAGTTTGAAGATTCAGACTCATGGTGAGGCGACCCTCTCTTGAGATGACTTCGAGAGGCTTTTCCTGGAGGATTACTTCCTTGGAACATTGCGCTAAGTGAGCATACAAAAGTTTATTAACCTACAGAAGGGAAGTATAACTGTGGATGATAACTCTTCAAGGTTCATAAACCTCTCCCATTACTCTATAGATATGATATTAGACCCTTTCCTATGAGCCCATAACTTTGAGTAGGGATTCCGGGGGGAGATATGAGTTTCAATGATTTCCTTCGGGATCACCACTCATACTAGTGTGCTAGAGAGTGCTCTATTAGAGATCTTCCTCATAGATAAGGAACCGATGATGGGGGAGACCGCCCAGAGATAGGTCACCGAGTCATCCATGGTGGGCATCTGACAGATGACACAGAGGTCCAAGAGGGCCAGGCCATCTAGAGAGAGACCCCATGACACAAGATCTGTGGTGGGAAGCCATCAAGGAATTGGAGGTTAGCAGAGGAGTATGGTATGCTACTCATGTTATGGGTAGGGACACATGGCTCATGACTGTCTGACATGCCATATAGACAATTAGAAGATGATCAAAGGTCCTCCGAGGCAGCGACATAGGATTGAGTGGGGTGGTCCGCAGGGCGGAAGATGTGGCAATGGAGCTGGCCGAGTAGCAGGCGGTGGATGGAGGTTCGAGGTGCTACCACCACCACCACCCCTAGGTGATCTATCATGGGATCAAGAAGCTGACCGATAGAGGCAAGGACAGTTCCAGATGATAGAGGCCTACAACCATGACACTCTAGAGATGATTAGAGGTGAAACATGTGTCTTCTCCACCTTGGCTACATTTCTAATAGACATAGGTGACAATCAATATTTCATTACCACATACCTTATTTAGAGAACTGAGATTATGATGGAGTTGTTGTCTCGATCCTTATGATTAGAGACTCCTATGGGAGAGGATTCAGCAATTAAAAACTGGTTATGATAGTTTGATCTTGTTCTTAGAGTAGAGAGCTTTGATGGGGATTTATTAGTAGCAGCATCGAGGCATTATGATTTCATCTTGGGAATGGGATGATTATCCACAGTTCACACTTAGATCGACTATCTTAGGCATAGAGTGCAGTGTGTCTATGAGGATGGGACATGGTTTTCCTTCACCATCGAGAAGGGAAATATTGTAGTACATGAACAAATTTCTCGGAGGAGGCTGTATCCAATCACTCACCAGTTGGATATTCTCACCCTTAGTGCAATGGACAAGAGGGTTCTAAGCTTTTATATAGTGGAGGATGAGTATGATAATGTCTTTCTAGAGGATATTCCGAGACTACCTCCTCAAAGTGAGGTAGACTTCAGCATAAAAATAAACCCTAGGATGACACTGATATACACACTATAATATAAGATGGATCCCATAGATCTTTGTGAGTTCAAGGTACAACTAGAGGACTTGTATGATAAGGGCTTTATGAGGCCCAATGTTTCACCATGGGAATCCCCAGTGTTGTTTTCCAAGAAGGAAGAAAAGATATTCTTACTTTGCATGAAATTATGATGTCTAAACCTGGTGATCGTGAAGAACAAATATCCATGGCTAAAAATTGATGACCACTTTGACCAGCTGAAGGGAGCAAGGTGGTTATCGAAGATTGAGCTCAGGTCAGGCTACCACCAGCTTTGGGTATGGGATGAGGATGTACCGAAGATGTACTTAAAATGATGGTATGGACACTATGAGTTCTTGGTGATTCCCTTCGGTGTGAAAAATGACCTAGCAGTGTTCATGGGACTCATAAACACAATCTTTCAACCCTACCTCAATCATTTTGTGGTGGTCTTCATTGATAACATAATGGTATACTTGGCGTTAGAGGAGGATCACACTAAACACCTGTAGATAGTTCTGAATACACTTTGAGAGCACTAGATTTATGGGAAGCTTTCAAAGTGCCAATTTTTGATTAGAGATGTCTAGTTTATGGGACACATCATCTTGGAGGCTAGAGTTGCAGTGGATATGATGGAGAGAGAGGCATTGTTTTCTTGGAAGCCACCCATGAGCGTGACTAAGGTGCATAGTTTCTTAGGGTTGGATCGATACTACTGGAGGTTCGTGCCCTACTTTTCCAGAGTAGCAGCACCCTTATCGGATTTGACAAATAATGGGAAATTCTTTCATGTGGATAGAGAGTTCCAATATATTTTCCATGAGATGAGTTGGAGACTGACGAGTAACCCCACCATGAGACTACTATAGGAGGGCATTGGGTAGGTAGTTTTTTTCAAGAGATCTGGGACCGGACTGGGTTGTGTCATGATATAAGAGCGAGCAGTGATATCCTATGGTTTACAGTAGTTGAGGCATCATGAGTAGATTTACATGACTCTTGACTTGGAGTTAGTAATAATGGTCATTGCTCTGAAAATGTGGCAACACTACGTGATGGGTGAAAAATTTACCTTATACTCCGAACACAAGAGTCTCAGGTAAATATTCTTCTAGAAGGACATTAAAATGATACAGTAGTGATAGATAAAGTTCCTAGAGAACTATGACTTCATGATAGTCTCTACTTCTAGGAAGCGGAATGTGGTGGCAGACACACTCAGAAGGAGATCTGATTTGCAGCTACTGAGTGAGGTGATGGAGAAGCTAGTTGCGATGCTAATATACTTCATGGATGATGATGGAGAATCCTACATTAATTCAATGAATGTTACTACCCTACTTTTATAGAAATTTATGGAGGCATAACTTCTTATTGTTGACTGTGATGCCCGACATGCTCAGTTATCCACAGGATAAGATCCTGATGGATTTTAGATAGGTCGGGAGCATGTCTCATTTTTAAAGGGCACACCATTGTACCAGTGACGTTTCAGGAGGAGGTGTTGAGCGAGTTCCATACATCCCCTTTGGCAGTACATCTAGGCATGGAAAGGATGTAACAGGACCTACAATGTCAGTATTACTGACCAGGATGAAGAAGGTTGTAGCAAACTTTGTATCGAGATACCTCACATGCCAAAAAGTGAAGGATGAGCACTAGGTTCCGGCAGGATTTGCTTAGCCATTAGAGGTACTATAGAGGAAGTGGGATGGTATGTCGATGCAATTCGTGATATGATTACCACACAAAACCATGGTCCAAAATTCTATCTAGGTGATCGTTGACCGACTCACCAAGTCGGCTCACTTACTACCCATATGGGAGTAGGGATCGGTAGAGGGCTTTAGATACCTCTACCTCCAGGTGATAGTGTAGATCCACAGGGTGCCTTCAACGATTATCTCAAGCTATAACAATTTCTTCACATCCTATCCATTGAAGGGATTATAGAAGGATTTCAAGACTCAGCTGAACTTGAGAACAACCATTCACCTATAGATAGATGATCAGATGGAGTGAACCATACACACCTTTGAGAACATGCTTCGTGCATATATACTTGATTTTGGTCGTAGTTGGGAAGACCACCTTCAAATAGTGGATTTTTCATACAAAAAAATCTACCACTCCACCGTTGGCATGGTATAATTCGGGGAATTGTATGGTAAACCTTATAGATCACCTCTATGATGGACAGACCCAAAGGATTTAGCACGGGCTACCACTAAGGAGGTGCAGATCATCCAGGAGTAGTTGCGGACTGCACAGAGTAGGCATACATCTTATGCTAATTGGAGACATATACCCTTGTAGTTAAAGGAGGGATATCATATGTTACTTGAGGTATAACCCCGATGGGAATTGTGGAGATTTGGCCAGGGTGTCATGTTATCTCAGAGGTTCATCAGACCTTTATAGATTGTTAGAATAGTTGGCGAGGTGGTATTTCACCTAGATCTCCCCCCAAAGATGCACTGGGTGCACAATGTTTTCCACATGTCGTAGCTGAGGAGGTATGTGTGTGATCCATCGCACGTCATCAACTAGAGAGAGCTGGACAATGATGATGGGGTGAAATTTTTAGAGTTCCTAGTGATGATCGACAAGAACATGTCCTTAATGGATGATCAATTCCTTTGATTCATGTTCGATGGAAGGAAATGAATCTCTAGGAGATCCCATGGGAGTGGAAGGCTCATATATTTGCTTAGTACATCCATTTGTTCATTTAGATTTGTTTTGTATTATGGGGATGTAAATCCCTAAAGGTGGGGGTAATGTAATGTCTTAGAAATTATGTGTAATTTTTTTATTAAATGGAATTATATTGAGACCAAACCCTCTAACAACACCTGATTCCAAGGACTGGTGAGCTCGAAATATAATTTTTATCTTTTATAAGTTTATTTAAATAAATTTGTGAGAAGATTTTTCTAGCTTTTAAACCATTGCTCAAATGAAAAATATGAGGGAAACATTGAAATTAGAACAATGATATTTTCCAAGAATGGATCTAACCTTGACCGACACGGGTCAAGGGAAAAAGTTATGTTTTGTACTTTTTAAAGAAAAAGTTAAAAATACAATAAACATGTTTAATTTTATTTTTCTGAATTTTCAAACCATTATAGGGAAATGATGTATAATAGAATGAAACCGACAACAATGTCTCATAAATGAAATAGAGTATTGACTTTGTAACTGAAGATAACTAAAACATAGTTTCGTGTTTTTTCCTTTAATGGTCGAGAAAACAACGCATTATTGTTGGCACAATCCTAGTTCTTATTTAAAGCTCTGGTGGGTGATGACGGTGAATGCCAATGACCACCGAACAACCGATCATGGAGCGAAAAATGACAAACACATTCTTCTTCCACCCTTTAAATTGATCATCGCCAAATAACAAGTTACTCAGGTAGGGGTTTTCTTTGTTCTTGAGTTTTCCCCATTCTTCATTATAAAATAATGAACACAGATCAACCCATGAACAAGTTGATATTTGAATCATGTGCTCTTGTTAGAGGGTTTTTTTATTGAGGTTTGAATAGGGATTGGTTATTATATGATAGAATTGTAACCCCAAAAATCCCAAAGTTTAAAACGCTAATGCGGAGGTAGCAGGCCGACGCGAACAAGGATTGAGCCCCTCCACCTTGTGTGTTCCTCATGGCCAAACCTCCATGTTGACTGTGAATTTGTTTCAAGGCCATTTTAGGGAAGGTAGTACCCCATAGCGACCAGAGGAGAATACAACGTGAACAAGGAACCACTGGAGAAGATCCAGTGGTCTATAGAAGAACCCACCGATGGTGGCCCGCGGTGGTAGCTGTAGGTGGGTGGCGGCATGCCATGATGGAACACCAAATAGAACGACATGGAAAGGTCGGGCTGTGATGGGCAGAAACAGCCACCTAGCCACGTCAGAGGCACCACTGACAAGGCAAGGCCACAGTAAAAGTACCACGATGGGGAAGGTGGCCTCTTGGACGATCTACGGGGCTGGAGGGTGGATGCGGCTTTCGACCGCATCTCTACTAGGTAGGACCCAGGACACCCTTGGTGGGATGGGAAGGGTGAAGGCTGCCCTAGCAGACTGGACCCTTGGCTAATGGGCGGGTTAGTCTGAGCAGGTCAAATTAGACCCAGACCCGACTGGCCCCTCTTCGGAAAATCATCCATATCTTTCAAACCGAGCATCCGATTGACGAGCCATTTGCAGAGTTGGAACTATTGCGACGAGGTGGTTATTTTGGCATGATATAAGGAAACTTTCATGGGAGTTTTGATATAATGATTTGCTTGAGGGTTATATTCTTCCAGAATCAAGCGCACTTCATGCAGGAATCTTGCAGCGGGCTGAGACCTGAAGACTAGTGACCCTGTGCAGATCAACTCCTAGAAACCCTATGTGGATCCGCTTTGAGTGACCTTGTGTGGATCAGCTCACAACGACCCTGTGTGGATCAACACGCAGTGAACCTATGTGAATCAGCTCACAACGACCCAATGTAGATAAGATCCCAGTGACCATATGTGGATCAGATCCTAGAAACCCTATAGGGATCAACTCTCAATGGCCCTATGGGGATCATATCCTAGCGACCCTTTGTGCATCAGATCCTAGTGACCATGTGTTCATTAACTATAGGTGGCTCTATGTGACCCAACATACCCTCAGTACTCATTTGGTATGAGTACCTCAGCAGTCCAATGTGTTTAGTGTTACAACTAACAGTCTTGCTTCTCTTACTTTTGATTATACGCATGTGACATTTCCTTTTTCGTGATCATGATTCGTGGTTTATTTTATGGATTTATTTGTTGTCATTCCTTATGGTTGGGGTACCTACTAAGTATTTTTTTACTCACACATGCATAGGATTTTCCCACACATGTTGTGTCGGGTGCATATGACTGACGACATGAAGATGGAATTGGTGGACTAGGACCAGGTGGTGCCCCATGAGATCAGGCAGTTAGGGTGTGATTTTATGACTTTTGGAAACTTCTCTATACATACCTTTTAGGTGGGGTTTTAAGCGGGTGAATTTTATTTGATATTGTACTTGATCATGTTGGATTTTTCTTTTTTTGGGTTTGTATTCTGGTACATACACCTTCAGTTTGTACTTTTACACTAAGTGGTTTTTTAGTATCATGCATGTTATCTTTTCTAGTTTCTTGGGACATGGTTGTGTGTGTGTGTAAAAATACTCAGGAAAATGCCTCCCACATGATGTTTGATGACTTAGGTGCTACATTCCAAGCCATGGCCTTTAGGAGGCAGGATTGGTGGAGTCACGACACCAGCCCCATGGGATGGGTCATGACAATTTGTCTTCATTAAGACATTTATATATTTTAATCTTCCACACTGTTTCATTATTACTTTAATCTAGAAATTTAATATGTGAGTGTATAGTTTTTTTTAATTTCATGGCTAATTTCAAGTAATATTGATTTACCAGACTATTCCACTAATTGTAATTTGTATTCGAAACAGAGTAATTATTATATTTTATTTTTTTTTGAAAATTATTATAATATTTGAATAAAATAAATTATTAAAAAACGATAAAAATAGATGTTAACTAGAAATCTCAAAAATGTTATTAATAAAAATGATATGGAAAAAATGAACAATGAATTAAATATTTAAATATAAAATATAATTAACAAATGGTCAAAATAAATTAAATATGATATAAAATGTCCATGGATTCTCTTGAATGGGTCATAAATTTTATAATGTTAATGAATATGTCAAATAAGATATTAGTTTTACAAGAATTAATAAGATATGATAGGAACCCCATTCCATGTTTAAATAAATCAATAGATCATCAAAATAAATAAAAGGTATGTATTTTATCAAAGAGAACATAATAAAATAATTTGGGGTAATGTAATTTTCAAGAAAAAAGTACAAAAAAATGAGAGAAAAGAAATTATAAATTCATAGTTATGGTGAAACATAAATTAAATGGGGGTAATACATTAACTCAAATCCTTAATTTCTTTAAGGAAATGTTTTAGATAATTTTAAGCCTTTATTTTACAAATCTGATGTTAGATTTTTTTGTGAGTTCAACCATGACACCTCATGTATTTATTTTTTCAGAAATGGAAAATGATTCATTAGTTATCATGAATGATCAATGGATTTTCAGCCAATGTCATAACTTGAAATTATCAAGGAACCACTTGAATAACTAGACGTGTTATTTATATTTTTATATTTAGAATAATAATCTCATTAATTATTTTTGATTCATTATCGCTGTTTTTACTTGGAATTTTTTAACAGATATGGTCCACAAAAATATCTAAATTTAATAAAAAAGAAATTGAAAAAGTATTACATATAATATAATATCATAAAAGATCTATTAAATTATAGTTTTTACATACCCATATGATATTCAAAGAAATAACGATAAATTATTATAAAAAAAATACAAAAAATGGAATTTAGAGGATAATTAAATAAAGTACATGTTTTTTCTCGGGAAATTATATCATGTTCATCCACATGTGATAAAAAATAGTTTAGTATTATATAGAAGATGAGGAACCATAGACGAGAAAATGGAATATGCCATAAAATCATAACTTGTAGATCATAAAATAATAATGAGGTAGGGGAATATATATTTTTTGATAATTTATAGAAGATAAATATTAAAAAAGTGAATTACCTATGAGTATAGGTTACCAGTAGAAGAAATATTTTCCACCCACTTGATCGAAATTGAATATTTATATAGGAACTTCATATTAACATAAAAGTTTTAAAAGATGTGGGCCTTCAATTTATCATTATATTGGATTTAGAATTACCGTAGTTAGATGTATTTATCATAATATATAACCCATTTATAGAATGTGTATCAAATGTATGTCACCTATATTTTGTTACATTGGTTGTTTCCTCGGTGACTTAGGCAATTGAATTTATGAATTTTGTCAAATGAATGAATTAAATAAAAATTATCGATTGATATAACAAAAAATAATATTTATTTTTAGATAAATATATGTATTGTGTTCAAAATAATTTTTTTTATTTACTAAAGGGTTATATAAGATGTATGAAGAATAAATGTTGATGATTGTTAGTGTAATGAATATTTGGAAAGATATGTGGATGGTGACCAGATGGATAATGGATGGAGTACTTGATATGGTATATGTTAAATAAATTGGAATTGTTGACAATGGGATTTATTTATAAAAGTTATTGGATTTGTTTATAGAGGAAAAAAGAGGGAACATAGAGTTTGGAAGTAATAAATTTTTAAGGATGATATTTCATAGTGTTTGGGGAAGTTCAAGTGATATTATATAAGGTCTATAATCCATGAGAATCAATGCTGGAGGTAGTTTGGCTCAATTCTTCAAAATATGGTTTTCAATTTTTTTGAAATTTGGTAGTGTCCCTAAGAGTGATAATTATATGTAATTTGAAATGAATTTTAAAGTTATAAAAAACTATCACATGGCTTCTAAAGTCATACAGAAATTTTATATGACTTCTCAAGTATTATGAAAATAGGCAGCATATGGTATTTTAATTTTATATGACTTCATATGTCTTATTAAAATAGGATTTGTGTGAATTTCAATAGTTTTTCATATGACCATTGGTTTTTCATAATAATTCAATAATTTTTAAATAAATTTCATCTAGAACGTTTAACATTAACACTAAGTTAATTTCATAGCCTCAGCCTTGTGAAAAGTTTAATTTTTCCAAATTAATATTTTAATGAGTAATTGATTTCAAATGATTCTAACACTACTAGAAAAACCAACTATGACCAATAACCTATACCCACGATTCTAAAACTGTGGATATAGGTGGCTATGACCATAGTTATGTGGCTTATAGCCATGGTTTTAAAACCGTGGATATAGGGATTTTTTTCATGGGCTATAGCCCCGATTTTCAAAACCGTTGATATATCCCACACCTATAGCTATGATTATGTAACCCATAGACATGGTTTTAAAAACCATGTATATAGGACTTTTTTGAATGGATATACCACACTTTTAAAAACCGTGTCTATAGGTTACCCACCCTTTCGCGGGAGAAAAAATTTCCCGCCCAAAAATGGCAGGATGAACTATTGGCACAGTTTTTAGTATGCTGCCACGATTTTTAATAATATATATACCATATTGTATATATGTATATATATTTACATAGATTCCTTGGTGTAGTGGATAGGGTGCTGAAATGTGAAGGGATGGTACTGGGATCAAATCTATCTTGGCACAGATTATTTTTTTAGGCTATTACCATGGTTTTCTAAGGCTATAGTCATATTTAAAATCAAGGAAACATGCCACCTATTTACACAGTTAAAACCGTAGCCAAAGGTCATCCCCAACTTCCACGAAGATAGTGCCAAAAGTTGGAAAAAACCATGGACATAGCCTACAACCACAGTTTTGGGACCCATTTCCACAGTTTTGAACTGCAAAATAGCCCATTTTTCTAGTTGTGTAAACCTATTAAATTTTTTTTCAAATATAATGATTCATAAAATACAAGAAATTATTTAAGAATAAGTTCTCAAGGAAGTTTTTGGGTGTAATTTAGTTAATTAAATGAAAATATATTCACATTATAAAGTGGATATTCATACTGCAAGCTAGGAGGATTTAGTTTCAAATCAGTCTGCAAGTATAAAACTAGAGGATACTTTTTTTTATTTAAAATTGTTTTTCTAAAGATGTGATATTTATGGGAATGTAGGATATTGAGGTTCTGGAAGTCTTCCACACTACACTCCATAGCAAAAATGTGACCCCACAATGTGGAGGAGAATAAAACACAAAGATCCATGCATTTTATTACACGTTATGGAAAATTTATGAGGAATTAAATATCTATGTTATTGTAATTTATTTGGAAATCAGTTTTAATGGATAAAATAAAAGTGGTTGGCTTAATAAAATCTTCCTACATGAAATCTAGAAAGTCAATTCACAAAATAGAAGGTTTGTAGAGTAGTAACAAGAATATGGTCTTCTGGGTTTCCCTAAATAATAATATTTTAATGTACAATCAAGAATAAAAAAGGTAATCTCACTTGACATATTTTATTCAAAATAGAATTATAGTAGGTTTAATAGATGAATAGTTTATATTAATTTTTTTTCTCACATATATAAGAAAAATAGAAGCATATTAACCATACTATTATTCCTTAATTAAAAACAATATAAAAAACGAAGAATAAGGGACTGATTCTATATTGATGACCTATATTTTGAGAAGGTTGATTTTTGGAGAATTGAAAAAGTGAATCCATTCCAATTTATAAACTAGAATTTGATCTTTTATTCTTATTCCATATTTTTTGTAAATGTGGTTTTCACAGTAGGATTGTAAAGGTGTATCCCTAGAAAATATCAATAGTGAATTTATATATATTCAAAGATATATTTAACCTAGTTATTGAAACAAATTAAGGGAAATAAATTTCTATAAAATGTTTGTGTATTTTCCCCATTGAGTAGTGAGTAATGGAGGAGGAATAAGTAGAGATCTAATGGTTTCCAACACTATAGTAATGAAAATGGAGGAGGAGAAGTGTAGTGAGACCTAGGTAAATCGTAACATTTCACAATATATAAAAATGGTAGTGGGCACATAAATTGAGTGACCACAACCATTATAAACACTGAGTAAATGTGAACATACTATTTAGTTATTGTATCAAAACTCTATTAATTTCATTCTTCTTGGGGTATCAATGTGTGAGTGAAAAATGCAATTATTCATAATATGAATTATATTATTGAATCTACTTGAAGGATTTCAGTAAGGTTGTGAGTGAAAAGAAAAGGGGAAAGTTGTATATTGTTTCAACATAAATGGGTACTTTTTTAATAGAGAAAATATTTTTTAAAGTTCCCAAAAGGATTTTAAATTCATAAAACACTAATTCACCCTCACTCTTAGGGAACCTACAAGACCTAATAATTCATTTTAATACCAATGTATCTGTATTGGTGTTTAACCGTTGAGGTTATCATTAATGTTTTACAAAAATGTAATCAAAGAAAAGTCACCATATTTAGTGTTATAAAATTTCATAGCTAGAAAAAGGAGTTCATGAAATACATGGAGATGTTCATGGATATTTCTTGAGAAGATTCATAGAAATTAATTGTTCTATTTGGAATACATATAGTTGAATTTCATACAAATCAACGAAATATTAAAATAGACGATTCTATAAAAATTATTAATGTGTTTTATAAAAGAAGAAATTTTAAAGGAAGTTGTACATGTAATTTTCTCTATGTATATATAGATAAAGTTGGAGGAACCACATAGAGAATAATGTTTTATAGAGGATGTTTGAAAAATTGGCCAAGAAGAAAAACATATAAGAAAAGGTTATAAATTCCTAATTTTAAAAGGTACGAAGTGGAGGAAAAACACTAAGAAGATAAAATATCAATTTGATGTTACTGATTATAAATATATTGTTGTTTCTAAATCTATATTTTTTTGGATTGGTCATGTAAATCAAAATATTATGATCTTCTCATGCAATTGAATAAGAGACATGACATTGGTGATGAAATGGAAACAATGCAATGTTTCAAATTTAGGGATTGATATAACAACAAATAATGATAAAACATAGCACAATAAGAAGAGATGAAACAATAATAGACCCGGAATAAAGTGTATAGTTCCATTTTAGAATATTTGACCTTCCAAAACAAAACGCTACAAATAGAGGAAGTGTCTATGAAGTTCCACATAATGATGATGTACACGTTAATAAAAAATAAAATTAATTGTAATTAAAGAAATTTATCAATAAATCAAGAATAAAATAACCATATAAAATGATTAAAAAATAAATCATAGTCCCTCTTAAAGTTTAATATGAAGAAAGAAGGTGATCTGATGTGGAAGTAGTGGATTGATTCAAGAAGACTGATTCCTAGTTAAAACAAAATGAGTAACAAATCAGTGAACTTGATGAGAGGATAAACACCTCAAAAGTGAATATGAAGAACCTACCAAAGTCCGCCTCAATATGTACTTCCAGAAGGATTCCACATATGAAATTCGGACGCAAATAAAATATATATATCTATATTCTTGAATTATAAATTGGTTTCATGAATTATCTTGAGGAAAATAATCACAGAAAAGTATCATTTAAATTCTACTTATTTAAAAGACTTGGACATATTATGAGTGTCTGTTGTGAAGCCTAAATTCCCAAAATTGTAACAAATAATACTTAAAAAACATCTATGTCAAGATAAAATTGAATAAGGTGTAATTTATATGGAAAATAAATTACATATTTTAACTCTAGTTGTTTAATCTACTCCTATTATCTACAAATCAATCACTTACCCTGGAAGAATTACTACTATACTAGAGAAATGGTTCATTATTTTAGAGGAATGATCTCAAAGAGTGGTTTATCAATAATATATATTAGTGTAATAATAGTAAACCTCTTGGAAATAACGATAAAAATGTGTATAAGATGAAAAATGATAATAGTAGAGATAAGAGGAATATTGTAATGAATGAAAAGAAATATCCATTATAGAAGGTGAAGTATGAGATGAAACTCATCGCCATTAATGAAGAGGGATAAAAAAAGAGGTCTGAAAAAAACCACTATAAGGAATGATAATAATAATGATGGAATAGTCCTCAATAGGAAAAGAAAGGTTATGAAGGATGTCATGGAATTGAAAAAGAGGATGAATTTTAAACTAGTGTGATTTATCTCACAATTGAAAAGATGTAAAATCCAAGAAAGGATAAACCCGAATATATCACAAGAAATGAAACTTTTATAAGTGGTTTTACTTGAAGGAGATCCATTATAAAGGGTATAAATATGATCACCATGGTAGATGGTCAATTAAAAAAATAACTAGAGGTGGAGATGTTATTCTCTTTCATAAATAGAAGAAATTAAAATGTAAAGTGTGAAGGTAAAGGATGATTTAAAAAATGATTTATGTATTCCATTACTTGAATAATTATAAGGTGCCCATATTCCCATGTACTAATTGTTTTTTATTTGTTATATAAGTGGTTCAGTTTATAGGGGGAGATACAATCCATGGGGTAAGTTTTCTCGAGAAGAACATAAGAATGAGATGAAATTCAGATTTTTGAAACTAATAAATTCATAAAAATAAGTGGGATTATAGGAAGTTAAATCCCATTTAGAATGAAACCTTAAAATAAAGTAATTTATGAACCAAAAAAATAAAATGCAAAAATTTTCAAATCATGAAACCAAAATTTGGATGTTAGAATGGTGTTTCTAGTTTAATATAATTTTTTTTTGAGGATACAGTTTTGAGAAATTAAAAAGTATCAAAGCCTATGATTGAATCTACCTTTGGTATCATGATAAATCTAGGGAAAAACTAAAAGTTCATAGTCAATGTATTTGTATTACTATGTGGGAAAGAGGTTGAATCAGTGATAATTTTTCCCTTTTATATTTCTTTTCAATTGAAAAATCCTTCGTATCCTATTAGATATTCCAATTTTAGAATGAAATAAAATCCAACACACATCCACAAGAACACAATGATTTATAAGGTTCATTATTCAATAATAATAACTACATCCTTGGTATGGTTTGTAAATGATCCAATACCATATAATCCACTAGAAAACAGTCCTTGGATTATAATGAGTAGGATATACCCTTTCACTAATGATGAACATTGAAATCAATCCACAAGTGCATATTCACCTTCCTATCACAAATAGGGAAATACAATTGTTTTGTAACAACTCATGTTACCTGAGCCTATTTTCAATTAAACAAATTTATTCAATTGAAAGAAAATACTTTAATTCCTTACCTAGAAGAATGGTTAGAACCTTGTATATTTTTTTATGAAAAATCGAGTTTAATTTCCATGGGTTTGAATATTCTAACCTGATTCCTCCAAGTACGATTCCATAAAAACAATTCATCAAGTCCGATTTTCATATGGAATTAAATATAAATGAATCAGCACCACATCCATTCCATAGAATGATAAAAATAATTATTATTCATCCCTAGTCTGAGAAACCTAATATATAAATCATGATGCCAATTTATCCAGCCCAATATAATGATCAGTCAAATACAATTGACAAGATGAATACTATGATCCACTGAATATTATTACTACTCATTACGATTATCCGCAAAATACAATGTCATGATCTTGTCTCTTATTTAACTTCTCCATAAAAAATTTTCAATAACAATCAATACAGACATTTTTTTATATTAATAAAAACTTGTAGATTCTATAACTACTGTAGTGATAAACACTATATTGTCAGGAAAGTACAATGTACTTTCTACCTTTTATTTGTGACCTAAAACTGGTTTGGATGAGAATCCCAAAAACATTCCCACTCCCCAAAATTCACCAAAATCTAACTTTATCCTAAAATATCAGAGAAATTATCACATTGTAAATGCTTCTAGAATATTTTCAATTAATTTTCAAACTTCATATCCTTCTTTAGACTTTTAGTTGAATCATCAGTATGATTTCAATACATGAGTCTGATTTTTTCTTAATCTGATTTCTTCAATAAAAATCTACGTATGAATTGAAATAAAATGTATGAATAAATGGATACCAATCCTATTTTTCGAATATGTATCTCAGAACTGATATGAATCTAAATCTTTAATTTTAATTCATAACACCCCCTTAGAAATTCATTCAGAAATATATTTCTCCCATTTTTCCCATTTACCTACATGATATTCAAAACATCATTTTCTAATCTTCTCTTAACCCAGTTGAAAAACTACAATGTAATTTAACACTTTTGAAATGGTTAAATACATTGTTGATCTCATTTACCCCTTCCCTTATCTTGAGCCACTTAGAACACATCATTCAAAAACTTGTGATTATATCATGAATTCCTTCATGACTGTAAATTCATCTACGAATAACTTTAGTACCATCAGAATTCAATTGGAAAGTATCATAACTTTCCATTTATTCCAACTTTATTATATTATACCCAACCCGAGTATGATCTTTTATAAAAAGTATTGGACTCTTTAAGATCTTTTCGGAATATTATTGTCTTATGTATGATCATTTATGAGAACGATATTTTCTAGGTATGAAAAGTCTATGGCCTATCCGATGGATTAGTCAGATGCTACAATAAACAGGTACCACATATTTCACCTGGATAATATTGTTTTGAAAAACAGTTGATATCACTTCTTAGTCTATTCCACCCAGATATGATAAATCTGGGTTTTCTCTCTTTCTGATTGGAAACAACTCTTTAATTCGACACCACATTTTAAATTGGTAGCTTCTCTTCAATTGGAACCACCATTTCTTTCACTCCCCATTTCTTAAATTAAACTTGCATCAAAAGTTCTCAATTCAACATATTATTTATTTGAAATAAGAATGAGAAAAGAATCATCACAATGAATTCATCATAGTCATAGAGACTCTGATTCAAAATAGCCACATTATTCACATTAGTTCCAGAGAGTATATTATTAAATTTTCTTCTAGAATGATGTATTCAATTTCATTCTGGACCTGAGTCGAGTATGATTAAAACCATTTCTTCAAAAACTACTTCTTCTCCTTATGATGTAATTTCAGAGGGTGTAAAATTCATTTGAAAACATGGGTCCGATTATTTTGAAGACACATATCTGATTCTTTTGAAATCATGGATCTGATTCTTTTGAAAGCAATCATCAATATGATTTTTCCATAATCAAAGTGCGGTGATTTCCAAAAAATTTCCTTGACAATAAAAGAAAAAACTTGAATACAAAACACCTTCATCATCATCCTGGTCCTAACAATCTCTCCCTTAGTATTCTGTTTTCAACCAAGTTTCATAAATCACTTAAAATTTTATCCTCATGAAATGTATTACATATTAAAAATTCTAAGCCTAAGTGAGATAACTCATTTTAGGAAACCAAAATCATTGAAAATAATGTCATGTTATCCAATATTAGTTACTTTGAAAACCTTTTCATATTTATTCCTAAGAAATTCTTTATCCTTCTTGAAAAATAAATAAATTATTTACTATAACCACTCAAACAAGAAGTTATAATAGTTCACTCAAAAACCAATTCTGAATTCACAGCTTACCCGCAACTCTCTCTTTTATTAAATATATTTATGAGACAATAAAACCCTCCCCCCTGACAATGAAATACAAACATAAGATAAGAGTGGGTACAGAAAACACATACCTCAACCTTGATGAGAAAGATGTTAGACATCCATGGTCAACATTAATTTTGAAATTGTTTCATTCAGTAAAGGTTTTTTGAATATGTCAACAAATTTTTCCAATGAAGAAACACATTCCATATTCAATTAATTATTCTCCAGATACTCTTTGGTGAAATGATATTTGATATCAATATGTTTTGAATGAGAATTTTGGATTGGACTCCTAGTGATATTGATTGGGATTTGATTGTCACACCCCAAATAGAATGGGTAACTTCACTTCATCAAGAAAATATTTCAACTAAGTCTTCATCCATAAGAGTTGAGATGCATCTTGAGTGGTAGCAACATAATCATATTCAACCATACTAAGAGTAACTAAATTATATTTCTTTGAATCCCAACTAAAAAAATTATTTCTTATAAAGAATACTCCACCAGATATGTATTTTTTCTCATCAACATTTCTAGCACAATCTGTATCTAAATTACGAAAACAATCAATTCTATTTGAGCAGCAATACTTGATTCAAAATTCCGGTGTGCCTTTGATGTATTTGAGAATTAGTTTTCTAGAAATATGATGTGATTGTTTTGGAGCACTCTAAAATCTTTGACATATGGTAACAATATAAACAATGTTGGGTCTTGAGGTAGTCAAGTACAATAGGCATCCAATCATATTCCGATAATATTTTCGATCTACTTATCTTCTTTATCTATATTTACTAAGCTTTGCTCCACTGAAATCATCTTGGAAACATGCTTTGAGTTTTACATGATAAACCTATTGAGATATTCTTTAGCATACTTTTCATGGTAGAGAAAAATGTATTATTTATTTTTCATGATTTTTTACCTAGGAAAATATTTCATTTCCCCTAGAATAGACATTTCAAATACATTCTTCATCTCATCAGCAAATCATTCACAACTTCTTTCATCATTACAAAAAAAGATGATATCATTAATATAAATAATTACAATGAGGGAATACTCTTTATATTCTCTAATATATAGAATTTTATCCACTCTTACTTTCTTGAAATTTATCTTCCTTAAAAATGTATCCAATTTGGAATACCATTCCCTCAGAGCTTGTTTTAGACCATAAATTTCCTTCATCAATCTATATACAGAAGTTTATTTTTTCTACAAAACACCACATGGTTTATCAATATAAACCTCTTCTTCAAGATCACCATTTATGAATAAAGATTTAACATCCATTTGAATGATCATGTAGCCTTATTGTGATTAAATAGAAAGAAATATGTTGATTGGTTCATGCCCTGACACTAGAGACAAGGTTTAATCCAATTCAATAAGCTCAATTTGTAAATAACCTTTTCAAACCAATCTTTCTTTATTTCTTATAACATAAAATTATTTATTTAGCTTGTTCCAGAAAACCTATTTTCTGCAAATGATGTTTTTGTTTCCAGTACTGGGTTTGAGTTACCTTGTATTTTTCTTTTCAATATATTCTAATTATTCATTCATTTCTTAAATCCATTCCTGATGATCAAAAGATTCTTTCCAATAATTCGGTTCCACTTTTGAATATAATGAAGTACGTGAGATATCATTTGTTGTTATTCTAGTTTGAACCTTTTAATGTTTATCACCAATTATATTCAAAGATTCCACTTTTTTCCCCTTCTTAGGATGAGTTCTTCTATAATTATATTCATCAATTGAAATAAATGAGTCTAATTATTTTTCTTGAGAAAGAATACAATTGTCTATATCCTTATCAGAATTGTTTTCTTCAACTTTCTCAACTTCTACATCAGCCTTATCATGTTTATCATCCTTTTCATTTTCAATTACATTAACACCAACTAAATCCAAAATTCTCTTTGTTTTGTAGTTAAAGAATCTATATCCTCTTCCTTCTGGAGCATAGCCAATAAATATTCCATCTTCACATTTCTTCTCAAATTTTCTATAGTTTCCACCTTTCTTCTTTATAACTCATGGACTCTTAAAAACCATCATGTTTTTAAAACGTGGAGTTTTTTCATAAAATAATTCATATGGAATCATACCTAATTAAGGCCTATAGAAATAATGGTTCTGAATTTAATCAATATTACTCATGGCTAGAATCCAAATGTAATGAGAACGACCATGTTCAAGTAACATGGTTATTCCCATTTCCACAAAGCTTCTATTATTTCTTTCAGCAGATCCATTTTTAACGAGTGTATAGGGAACTATACTCAATCTGAATTACATGATTATTAAGATAATCTTCAAACTCATCGGTTCTATATTCACCACCATTATCTGTTCTCAACTTGTTCACAAAATACTCACATTGCTTTTCATATTTTCTTATGAATATTTCAAAAAATTTCAAAGAATATAATTTTTGACTCATATACATGATGAAAGTAATGTGAGTAAAAGCATCAATTAAAGTAATGAAGTACTTATCTCCATTTTTTTATTTTTTTCTCATAGTACCATATATATCTGAATGAGGCCACTCTTGGGGTTGTTTTTGAATAAATTTCATCTTTCATCCAAAGGACTTATATAACAATATATTAGTCATTAAATAACCAATTTGGGTTCTATTGGCATTTTATAGTAAATTTATTAACCATATAATATAGTAATACAAGGAGACATGGTAAATGGTAAACAATTTAACCAAGAGTTAATTGTAAAATATAAAGTTAATATGGTGACATAAACCTATCTAAAACCAATTGGTTGAGAGGTATTCGACCCATACCTACCTTATCCTCGAAATAAATCATTTTTGAGACATTAAAAACTGAATATGATTGTATAATAAAATATTATTTCAAGGTTTTCCTATCGTGACACTCACCTCTCTTATAAAAGGGTACTTCCTCTTCTATAAAAATCACACCTCAAAATCCATTTGGCTCAATGAAACTCTGCTCAAATATCCTCTCAACTACCCTAAATATAAAATAGAGACATTAAATTGATCATAAAACCAACCTAAGAGGCCATTTTGATCAAATCAAAAGGAATGACCAGAAGAAGAGGTAATTATTTCATCACCTCTTTCAACGTTATTTTCTTCTTCCACTTCCTCTTCCTTTTTTGTTCCATACCAAAACAATAAATCCAATACCTTTTCCATAATGTGATGTTATTATAAATATGGTACAACCATATACATTATTCTATCCATCCAATTAAAGAAAAATTTACCATACGTGGCTACGTACGGTTTACCGTCTCCACGTCGTGGTGTTGTTTGTTATTCAACACTTTATTCTTTGGATGAGTATAATAATGAGTATAATTAATGTAAATTGTAAATATAACATGTTAATTATTCTCTATATTTTATATACCATCAAATTACATACGATTTCACCATCAATAGAATGGTAATGTTGCTCGTGCGTACATACTGATCACCGTCTCCATGAATGCGATGAGATTCATTCCCCATCATAACCATTGTTGAATAATTTTCATTTTATGATTAAAAATAATTTTTAAGAACTTAATATTATTTTGGATATGAATCAAATACATCATATCCATAAAAAAACATAGATTACGTAACTAGGAATATATAGGAAAATGAATCAGTTGACACCTCAAATAATGAAAGTATAAAAATATTATTAACAATGAAATATTAGAAGATCATATATGATATCATATATTTTTATATGGTTATTTTATAATTTAATAAAAATGATTTAACTATTATACATGAGGTTAATGTACCCTAGATCATGGAAAATTATAAGGTAAGGGTTAAATTTCACAATCTCTTTATTATCTGAGGCTGTTTACACATGAGTATCTACTGGGACCTCTTTATCATCCACATCTGTGTTACTTAAAAATGTTTTTCAATTCATTTTTAATATTTACTAGAATTTGGGTTTAATTAATTTATACCTTTGGTTTAGTTTTTATAAAATATTTTGAAAGTAATCTTTTCACCATTTTCCAATCAAGGTACTTTATGACCTTTTCGACAAATTAAGGTAAGAATGTTTTTTTAACTTATATAGAGGGTGAGGATATTTTCCACCATTATAACATCTTCAAATGATCACTTACAAGATTATATGTATATTTTCAAAATAAATGTATTCTTTTATAATTATTTTACTTTTATATGATTTTAAAATAGAAAGAGATATTTCTCTCAAATAGTTTTTATTTTATCTATGTCAACATCCTTTGATGGATTTTACACATGTTTGAAGTTGATTTATTAAGATACAAATATTCCATATTATATTGAAGGTTTGGTAATATGTTGGACTGTGGATGTGTTATTTTTATACCATTCATTATTTATCATCAAAGTATTAACATTTCATATGCTAGTTTTAATACAAATGTTTATCTGATGTTTCAACCCTTTCATATGAGGAATGCATTGGACTTAGTAAATGAAGAGTGGATCCTGCTATAGCTCCTCGAATCATCAGTATGTCTCATGAGACAAACTAGAGTTTTGGAATAAGGCCTTTATAAAATCTTATTTATAGTACTGGCATGCGGCCTTGACTATGTGGTTATGTTGTCCGGTATTATGCATTCCATCATTATGAAATAGGTTATTCAAATTACATGAGATTATTCGACTGGTAGAATATCCATGTGAATAAGTGAATGAAATTATTTTGATTTATATTCTCCATATTATGCTGATGTTTATGTTTAAAAGGGATATTGTTTTAGTATTATACATTTCCTTGAATGTTTTTGCTTATTTATGAATGTTTCCGATATATTCTTATCCTTACTGAGCAACTGAGCTCACCCCGTTCTATGTTTTATTTTTCCTAGGATGTGAAGACGTATTTTATGGTCAACCTTCAAGGATAGGTTAAGGGATATAAGTGTGTTCAAATGGGAAAAAATGTTATTGTTGTTTTTATTTAATGATGTAATGTAAAAATTATTTATATATCTAGTACCTTAAAGGCTACTAAACTAATCAATATTTCGGGATTTGATCCCTTGTTATCATGTAAATGTTATGTAATATTGCACCGACTCTGGGTAACTAGGGTTGGCGCATTACAATTCCAGTTATCAAGTTACTATTACATTAGTATAGATTCCTTAATTTATATAAATACCACTTATTTAACTATACATTTATAATGAATTTAACTATTTAATTAAAGAATGAAAAAATTATTGTATAATTACCTAGGTTGTTACATTCTCACCCTTTTTGTAAATTGTTTCCTCATAATTTTATTAACTTATTAAACAAATGAATATTCCTTTCCTCGTAGCATTTTCATATATCCATGTTGTTTTTTCATCCATGGAGTTTAATTAAAAAACCTTAACATGGTGAATGAGCTTTTTCCTAATACATTCTATCTATGATCAAGAATCTTAATAGGATTTTCCATACATGAAAGGTGATCTTCCAACTAAACAATATCGGGTCTCAGAACATGAGATGAATCCATCACATACATTCATAACATTGAAACATAAAAAACCTTGGGTACATGGAACAAATTCAATAGAAAATCCACTCGGTAGGAAATTGTTCCAAATTTCCCTATGATTTCATAGAATCTAATCGGCCATGGACTCAGATTACCATTATTAAAAAAATGCATCGCACTTTTCCATAGAGAAACATTTATAAATACATGATCACATTCATCGAAAGAAAGATCATTTATATGATTATCCACAATACTTTTCATCATACTCTATGTTTTCTTCAACTATCGCTGAATCATCCAAACATTATTAGAAATTTCTTCTACAAATTATGGTCCCATAAAATTTTTTCAATCTATATCATCCCAAAATTCTAGATTTCAATACTAATTTACTTATAATTATTTAAATAGGGCCATCTATATACTGGAATGAAAAATGTTATCATAAGAAATATCAACTAAAGAAAGATGTTGATCCCAAATTCCCTTAATATCCATTGAACAAGATTAATGTATATTATACAATGCCGAAATTTTGTTCTTTGACTATCCAATATATTGAGGATGAAAAGTAGTGATGGAATTTAATTAGGTTCCCAATGAATTATGAAATCCCTTTCAAAAGTTAGAAGTGAACCTGACATCACGATATGATACCATTGATATGGGGACTCCATACTACATAACTATATGTTTTTGGAACATTAAAAAAAGTAGATCTAGAGACAGATTGTCTCAAATATGAATAAAATGGGCAGATTCAGTTAGTAGATCAATAATAACACAAATTTCAATGTTACCTTGAGACGTTTTTGGTAATACCACTATGAAATCCACGAATATATTTTCCCATTTCCACTCTAGAACTTGAAAATGATGAAACATCCCCTTCATTAATTATAATTATACTTTTACATATTGATAATTCAAATATTTCATTATAATTTCCGCAATATCCATTTTCATTCCATCCCACTACTAACACTCTTGAAGGTCTCTGTACATCTTAGTACTTCTAGGATGAACTAAAAATGGAGAACCTTGAGCCTCATTTAACAAATCTTTCTTCAAATGTGAACAAAAAGGTACACATAATATCATCCAAAATATAAAAAACAAAATCTATATCAATGTTAAATTCTATAAAAATACCATTTTTAAACAATTCTACATTTTACTATAACTAACTGTCTTCCTACTTCACTTAATTATTTTCATTTGATAAGGATGATTGTAGTGACACCTGGATCAAAATAGAGTAATTTTCTAAACCAAAAAAATCAAATCCAAAATTCCACAAATAATTAACCCAGGGGTCATGTTCTATAAGTAACATGGTTAATTTAGAATGCTATTATCAAATCATGAAATACACCACTTTTTTATCCTTTCTAGGATAGTAATTGATCATGTGACTATAATTATTTATCTTTTCGATACATATTCTTTAACTCATGTTCAATTCCTTTTGAGTAAATATATACTTGGAAATTTTATGATCTGTATATATTTCACATTTGGCTCCATATAGATGATGTATCTAAATTTTTAAAGTGAAAACCACATTTGAAAATTGCAAATCAAGTGTGGGATAATTTAACTCATGAGGTTTTAGTTTCCTTGAAGTGTAAGAAATTACATGATTATTATGAATTTTAATGAAACCTATTCCCTTTAAATAATAATCACTATAGATGAAAAACTCACCATTTATGGAAGGCAGTAAAAGAACTATAACATCCACTAATCGCATTTTGACTTCCTAAAAATAAACATGACATTCTTATGTCCAAATAAAATTTACCCTTTTCAAGTTAATTTAGTTAGCATGATAGATAACCAAGAAATGTTTTTTAAAAACCTTCGAAATAGCCTTCCAATTTAAGAAAATTATGAATATTAGTAATATTTTCATGTCTTATCAATTCATCATCCACTTTTTTGGTGGTATCAACTATTATTCCATCCTTATTTAAAATGATTCCAAGAAAAGAAATATATTGTAACAAAAAATATCATTTTCTAAATTTCTCATATAACTTAATTTATTTTTGTATTTTCAAAACAAACCTTAGATTTTTTTCATGATCTTCATACCATTTTTGAATAAACCAAATTAGAAAAAACATAAAAAAACAAAATTATCCAAATATTCATGGAAGATTCTAATCAGAAGATATATAAAGAAGTAGGGGAATTTTTTTAAACCAATAGGAATAAAAATAATCTCATAATGCATATACATAGCATGGAATGATATTTTAAAAATGTAATCTTCATTCACCTTGAGCTGATGGTGCCATGATATCAAGTCAATCATGAATAAATATTGAGCTCCCTGGAGCTGATCAAACTAGTCCTTGATATTAGGAAAAGGATAACTATTAATAATAGTTATTTTATTCAATGATATATAATTTATATGAATAATCATAGAAAAATATTTATTTTTATGAAAAACAATATTATCCCAAGGTGAAGTGCTTGGATGAATGAAACTTTTATCAAGAAACTCCTTTAACTATATTGTCAATTCCATAAGTTCGTCTTGAGCCATTAAATAAGGGGGTTTTGAAATAGGTTTAGCATCACGGAATAAATAAAAAGTAAAATCATCCTCCCAAATATGTATAATACTATAAAAATCATTAAAAAAACTCTTAGATGCTCATTTACTAATAAAAAATCATTAATCTCAATAGTTTACTTGTTTTCTGTAATATGTTCAAGATAAAATTCATTTCCATATTTTAATAGTTTCTCTAATTCCAAACATCTTATCAATGGTATTGGTTCACTATTGTATAAAAATGATACTACTTATTAAAGGTAACTTCTTTATATTAACAATCAATCAATTAACGGTAAACATAAATCCAATCCATACCTAGAATAAGAAAAAAAATTTACCAAGGGAACGACAATATGGTTTGCAGATAAACTATTTCTACAGATATCAATAGGAAGTGCAACATTAAAAATTTTATTTTGAGGTATTCCTTTATCTATATTCAGTATCATTTTAGTTTCACTTTTTACCAATGAGTTTTTTGTGAGAAATTTATTTGTGGAACCAACAGTAGGTGGCACATTGTTGGTGCATGGTTTTGGGAAACTGTACACCAGTCCAGGGTAAACCGTGTGACTTGGAAAATGTCACTATCTAGGATGCATGACCAATCAAACTGGCATGAATGCTACCCTAGTAAAGTATGTTGCCTCATTCTTCTTGGAAATATAGGTATTCATGGTTTCCACATGGTTTGCAAAACCGTGTGGGCTGACCATATGACCTATCCAAATCCTTGAAATGGAAAATTTACACTTCTTCCTTCTTTATATTTACCCTAAATAACCCATAATATGAGACATATGAGATTTTAAACATTGGGAGATCCCTATTATTAGTCATGGATCTCTTGTACTCTAATATTTGTGTGGTTTTAGGGTGGAAACTTAAAGAAAACAAAAATAACGTCTCTTTTGTCTCGATTTCTTCCTTCTTTTTGTGGTTCTCTCCCTCCTTCCATGGATTCTTCGTTTGCTGCATGTTGGTAGAACTAATAAAGATATGATCATGAGTTGTTTGAAAAAATCATGCCATTTTTTCTCTAATAGTGCATTTATAGGGTATTTTTGAGGTGAAGTTATGTTTTACATCGGATTCCCGAGGTTTTCAAGCCTGAGGTGGGTTGTTCAACGATTTTACATTATTAAATGATCTCAGATTTATTTATTGGTTTTAAACATATGTTCAAAATATTATGCTGGTGGAGTGAAGTATTTTTTTAAAAGTTTTTTAGACACACATTGATTAAAGTTAGTTTTACAAGGGAAAACGGTGATTTTTCATGTGTTTCTCATTGTTTTTAATCTTTAATATGATCAATGATGAATGTTAAAGGTAAAAAATTTGTTTCTAAAGTGTATTTGATGTGAAAAACCATAGCAATTTAGTTTTCAAAAAAGATTTTTTTTCATGTAAACATATTTGTTTCACTCCTTAAATGTGGTTTTTCAATTGTAAAAGTGATTTGAGGCTTTTTATAAAGTAGATTTTGTATGTGTATCAATTTGAATGGGGATTTTTCCATGAAAGTGATGGGATTTCATGTGTAATTTTCATGTATGATTTCCAAATGTGATTTATAAATTGTGAAAATGGTGTAAAATATATTTTCAAATAGTTCTGGTGTGATTGGGAAATGTAAGTGAGGTTTTTAGGGAAAATTGTGGTTTCCATGTGAAATTTTATTTTTTAATGAATGTTATTATAAAAGAAATAGATTTTTGTTCTTTTTCATGATTCATGGCATCTATATTTGAATGAGGGGATTTATGTGACATGTGAAATGGAAACTGAGAACAAAATGAATCCTTGGTTTCATAGTGGTTGAACTAGAACTAGTATGCTAGTTTATTTAGTGGGTCTCACGCCCTGTTTCTTCTAGCAAGATTGATGCTACAACACAAAATGAACATGTGATATGATTAGAGGCCACTATAACTTGGGATGAGACACCTTTTAGTGTATCATTCATGGGAAAAATATTTGTTTTCTATTTTGATATAGAGACCACTAGACCTTGGGATGCACTCCCATCTAGTATACCATGCACTAAGATGCTGGTGATTTTTTCTAGAGGATTTATATTACCATTGTACAAGGTTTTATGGTCACAATAATTCTATTCACCCATACGGTTTTACCCATAGTTCTATCTTGTTATATGAATCTTTTATAATTTCGAAGTCATTGTTGGTATGTAGTGGACCTTATATACACTGTCCTTCCAAATTATGTTTATTTGGAGAAATTGATTCCTTAAATTTTTTTCCCTAAAACTGTGTTCTGTAAAGTGTTATCTTAGAAATGATTCAAATAGTCTTATGAAAATGTGCATGTTGATTTGTCTTCTAATGTTATATCATGTAATCCTTATTTTTGAGTGTCATGTTGATGTGTTTTGGATCACACCCTACATACACATTTGGGTGTAAGTATAATTTACAACTTATGACCTAGGTAAAGGAAAGATGTATCATGGTGGTGATAATGGATCTAGTTTCATGTTTTTCACTTCTTTTAGGTGTTGGTGGTGGTATATTGAGGGTGTTGGCCCTCTCATATCAAGGAGGTATTCGAATTGTGGTTTAGTTTCTTCTCTTTCTACTATGGCATTTTTTATTTTGTTGAAGTTGTAAAATATTTACATGGAAAATTCTTGTATCCCTTTTTATTTGGTTATGCTTATCAGTTATGTGGTATATTATTTTTCAGTTTTGTTTTGCTTATGTATCTTGGGTGAAATCATTCCCAAACTTATATTATTGATACCGAGGCATTTGACTTCTTCCTTAGGTGAGGTGTACATTCTGCATATTGTATATGGCCACCAGGTGGAGGTGAAGTGGTTTGTATTGTTATATGTTGGATATGGTTTTATTTTATTTATAAAAGTGTTAGGTAATTTCTATTGTTTCTAAAAAATTTAGAATATTTTTTTATGGTTGAATTGATGAGTTTTTTCCATGTGATTGTTTCTTATTGATAAAAAATTCCTCCCTCTAGACTTTTTGTGAAATCGTGGGAAGAGGCCAGAGAGAGTTCTCTCTCACCAATTAATCAGAGTCTAGTGGAAGAAGTGGTTCAAGCTATCCATTATTTTGGGTAGAGATAGGGCTATGTTCTTGATTTGGTTATAGAAACCGAACCGCTTCTTAGAAAAGAAAAATCCCTAAAGTTTCTCAAGGATACACCTCCTTATTTATAGGGTAGCATAGATCCCCAAGAAGATAAAGATTGTACTGAAAATATTGAGTGGATGTTTGAGTTTCTTGAAACTCCTAAGGATGTTAGGGTGAAGTTTAATTCATCTATGTTGGATTTTACAAATCAAAATTGGTGGAAATCAGTGGTGAATGCAGGGAAGAACGAGTCATCGAGCATGAAATATTTTGAGGATGTCTTTAATGAGCAGTAATGTCCAGGTATTTTGGTCATCCCCATTTCCCATATATTTTTAAATATTTTCTAGGTATGCTAGAACATGATGAAATATGGTAACAACTTTATAGAATTTTTTTCCATTTTCACTAGAGTTTGTTTCCAATGAACAGATGAAGGATCAGAAGTTTGAGATGAGGCTACGACCGAAGATCCAATCCCATGTCTTATTGTTCAACTTGAAGAAAAATTTGAAGGTGTTTGATCATGATAAGATGGTTGAAATTGATATTAGAGTAAGGTCTGGATTCTTAAGAGTAATGTGAGTTGTGGGATAGAGAATTAATAGCTTATCTAAGAAGAAGAGGAAATAGGATGGGTAGGAAAAGAAGGGAGGTGGTAGATCAGGACATCCTTTCTGATTTTCTCCACATGTGGATTTATGTGCTGGGTTAGTCATGTGACATCAGGGTGAGAAGGCATGACACATGCGATTGGAATTTTAATCTCTACCCATACCTCTCCATCGGTGTGGAAACATGGGAAACTTGCAGAGAATTTTCAATATGAAGTAGTGCAGGATCTATATATTTCAAAGGGATGTCATCCCTATCAGAACAGTCCAAGACTGTGTGTTCTAAGTTTAGAGGACATTGAGGAAGGTTTGTATCTTATTCCAGGAAGATTCAATTGAGGATAGAGCTGCATGTCAATGGCCATTCGTAGCCTCATGTAGAGATTATGAAACATCATGTCGTGGATCGAGCACCAGTAGAATCAAATATATTCCCTACGACAGTTTGAGGAACTATTCTCATTGCATCATCATTACCTGTTGTTTTGTTTAACACTGGGGTCTATGTTTTTTTATTTCATCCTATCTTGTGGATGTGCTAAAGTTTCCAACTGATCATTTTCCCCACGCAATGGGTTTGGTGATGTCATTTAGTAAGATGTGTGATTAGGGTCTCTGGTGTCTATATTGTGAACTCAATATGTTATAGGTTAAGCTGGAATTGGATTCCCTTGTTTTAGATATGGACCTATTTGACATGATTCTTTGTTTAGATAGGATGGTGTGTTTTCAGGTGAACATCAATTTCTATCGAATAAGAGTATTTTTGTGGAACATAATGGATGTAACCCGATTTTTCATACTGAGTGGGATCCTTGATTGGGATGTGATAGAACTCCACTTTCAAAATTACTCAATGTAGTTTTTCAGATATCATCGCTCATGTTAGAAGATGGTGATAGTGGTATGAAATTTTGATTACCTCTCTTGGTGGATGTGTTCCCATAGGTATTCCTTGAGGATTTTTGGGTCTACCCCTGGAGCAAGATGTGGAGTTCACCATTGATTTTTAACCCAAAAAACAATCTGTGGATATTCCCTTATACCTTATGGACTCACCATGTTGAGGGAATTAATTGTACAATGGAATTATTTTGAATCCAAAGTATTCATTCACATGAGCATCTTACCTTGGGCTACCCCAATGCTGTTTGTAGAAGAACACGATGGATATCTATGGTTATGCATTTATTACTAGAAGGTAAAAAAGTTGACGATCAAGATCAAGTAACCTTTTCCCTGTATTAGTGATGTTCTCGATCAGTGTAAGGGGGAGAGGATGATCTGCATGATCATTTTCCATTTTGGGTATTATCAAGTCAGCGTTAGAGAGACATATATTCTAAAAACATCCTTCCAAAGTAGGTATGACCATTTTGAGTATTTGGTCATTACTTTGGGGATGATGAATGCTCTAATGGTCATTATGGTTCTTATGGACAAGGTGTTCCATCAGTATCTCGGCTTGTTTGTCATGGAATTCATGGATGACATCCTAGTGCATTCTAGGACCGAAGAGGAATACGAGAGGCATTTGAGGATTGTTCTAGGAACCGTTTGAGATCAACATCTCAATGAAAAGTTTTCCTTGTACACCTTATGAATTAGGGTAGTGATGTTTCTCGGTCATGTGATATCAGAATGAAGAGTTTTTTTTGGAAAATTATAAGATCAGTTTTATAGTGTCATGGAAAAAACAATGGAATGTTTGGGAAATCAAAAGTTTTTTTGGACATGGAGGGGTATTACAAGTGGGTTTTTCGAGATTCCCCATAGATTTATTCATACTTGACTATGCTTAACCAAAATGTGTAAATTTATGAATAGATAATAGGGAGTCAAGCATCCTATGAGGAACTTATGTAGTGGTTGACCATAACCCATGTTTTGATCTTGTTAGGATCTGGAATGGGATATGCTGCCTACTATAATTCTTCTCATATGGGTATATGGTGTGTGATAAAGCATGATGACTATGTGGTGAAATATGGTTCTTTCCAACTGTGAACACATGAAAATAATTAACCAACCCATGAACTAGAGTTATCAATAGTGACAAATGCCTTGAGCTCATGGTGTCATTATATTTTTAGGGTGAATCTTGTGGTTTATTCTATTCATAAGAGCTTGGACTACAATTTCTATTATAAGGTAATTAATTTGAATTTGAATAATTGGGTTGGGTATCTTTTGGGGTTCAAGTTCAATATATTCCACAGCCTAGGTAAAGAAAATGTTGCTGGATATGACTTTGAGCAAGAATGTTCCAATGCAGTCATTGAATCATTCTAGTGATGAGTGGAATTTGATAGATATTTTTACCCAATTTTTTCTCTAAACCAAGGAGCATAGTGGAGGTGTGTTCTTTGATAGTGTTAAACTGAAACCTTCCTTTTTGAATTTGATTTAGTTTGAGCATCTAAGTGATGATCTATGACAACATTCAATGCAGTTCTTAAATGGTGAGGATGTACCATGTGAATGGTTTTTGATTCCTAAGGGCGTTTTGTGGTTTTTGGATCACTTCATGGTGTCATTGTCATTACAGTAGGTGGTGATGCAAGATAGCCACTAGTCTTAGTTGGTTTTTATCCCAGTACTACAAAGATGTTTTATGATGTGTGTAAGCAATTTTTGTGGCCATGTATGAGGAGAGATGTGGATTACTTGTTATACATGTTAGCAGGTTAAAAAAATCACAAAAGGCCATCTGGTTTTCTTCATCGACTACCATTCCTACATGGAAGTGGGACAAGATCTCCATGGATTTTATTGTTAGATTACATTGTATACACCTAAGGTAGAATTCCATATGCGTATTTATTGACTATCTGACGAAATAAGAACAATTCATTCCAATTAGGGATTCATCCAAATTGGATGAGTTGAGTTGAATGTATGTGAAAGAGATGGTAATGCTTCATGGAATGACATGATTTTTTTTCCGTATATAGACCCACATTTTACCTTGGAGATTTGGGTATGAGTTCAAAAGGTGATGGGGTCACAGGTTAAGTTAAAAACAAAATAACAGCCTCAGAACAATGGTCATATGGAATGGGTGAATTAGATATTAGATGAAATGATCCAATCATGTGGGTTGGATTTCAAAGGATCATGGGATAGCCATCAGGGGTTAGTGGGGATTGCATATAACAGTAGTTACTAGTCATTAATTCAAATGAATCCCATTGAGGTGCCTCATCGTTGGTTGTGTCAAACTCCTATGTGTTGGGCTAAGGTGGATGAGACCTCATTATTGGGACTGATCCTTGTGTAATAAATCCTTAATAAAGTCTTGTTTATTAGGAATATTTTTTTACTTAATAGGTTAACCATAAGTCTTATTCGGATTAGTGGTGATGAGCTGTTGAATTATCTGTGGGTGATTGGGTGTTTCTGAAAGTGGCACCTCACCTGGGTCACTATCGCTTGGGTAAACAAGGGAATATAACACAAAGGTATGTCAGAATATTTGAGGTTACTGAAGGGGTTGGTAAGGTAGATTAAATGTTTTCTTTTCCCTCATAGTTAATGTCAATTAAGGATGTGTTCCATATCTCTCAGCTGAATGTGTATAATATAGATCATCTAATGATCAAAATTGAGAGGAGTTGGAGTTAGAGCCTAAACTGTCTTTGTTTGAGTGGATAATGACGATTAAAGATTATTAGGAGAATGTTATTAATGTAATGTCTATAAAATTGGTATTATTTCATTTAGAGCATGGTATTGATGAGCATGAGACTTAGGAGTGAGAGTCTTGGGTTAAGGAGGAGTACCAGTTCTTATTTTATAATCAAACTTCGGGATGAATTTCTATAGAGTGAAAGTTTTCATGGTGGGGAGAATTTTCACATATATGATTTTATTTTGAGGTATTCATTTGTCTATTTTTTGTCTCATCTTGGTTTCATAGTTTCCCTAGGAGTTTTTAGTCAAAAATTGGATTTTTGGACCTAATAGAAGGTCATGCATAGTTGTCGCACAGTTAGGGGAAACCCTATGCTATAATATGGAAAACCATGAACTACAGTTTGTGGAACTATGATGACGTAATGTTCAATTTAATTCGAATTACCCCTCACCTAAGAAATTGTGTAGGCTCATTCCCCCCGGGTAGAGAGGTATGTAGAGTTTGAAAACCATGTGAGCTAACCATGTGACCAGTCCAGGTCATTAGTAATAGAAAATTTACTCATTTTACCTCTTTATATTTAACCCTAAATCACCCCTAATGTAAGACATATGAGAGTTGATGCTTTGGGAGATTCCTATTATCCCCTATGGACATCTTCAACTCCAATATTGGGGTAGTTTTGGTGTGGGAACTTCAAGAAATCATCATCTGAGGCTCTTTTCTCTTAATTTGTTTCTTCTTCTAGGGTTTCTCTCCCTCTATATTTATTTTCTTCTTTTCCAGTAGGTTGTCTGATTTAATTAGGGTTATTCACAGTGTTTTTGTGTAAATTAATGATTTTTTGTTCAATATTTACTTTATAGTGTCTTGTGGAGGTGCAGTTGTGCTTTCCACTGAATTCCAAATGTTTCCAAGCTTGAGGTAGGGGTTTCCATTATTTTAAATTAATAGAAAATTTTACATTTCTTTATTTATTTCATAAATAATTTACAAGAATTATGTATTATGTGTGAAATATGTTTTATAATGGTTTTGAGAAACATACGTGATCAAAGTTTCATTTTCAATAGAAAATGGTAATGTTTCATTAGTGCCTTATTGGATTTTTTCTATAATATGTTCAATGATTCATGCGAAAGGTTTGAAATGTATTTTTAAAATGGATTTGACGTGAGAAAGCAAGGAATGTTATTTTTCAAAGACAATTTGATTTTTTTCTTGTGGTATTCTTTGATGCACTACTTAAATGTGTTTTTTTAATTTTTAATGTGGCCTGAAGTATGTTATAAAGTATATTTGGTATGTTTTTTTAAAAGTGTATTTTTTCATGGAAACGGTTGTATTTCAGGTTTAATTACATTTAATAATTTATAAATTGGTTTATGGGTTGTGTAAGTGGTGTGAATTGTGATCACAAATGGTTTTGGCATGCATGTGAAATTAAAGTGGGTTTGTTTATAAAAAATGGTGGTTTTCATGTGAAATTTGATTATTGAATGAACAATCTTGTGAAAGAAATGGATTTTTGTGGGTTTTCATGATTATTTTCTTCTGTATGTTAATGTGGTTATTTATGTGATATATGAAATGAAAATTGAGCACAAACGGAATCCTGAGTATCTAGGTGGGAGAACTAGAACTAGTAAGTAAGTTAATTCGGTAGGGTTGAGGCCTAGTTTATTTTAGAAGGATTGATGCAAAAATACAAAATAAACATGTGATATGATCATATAACTCTAGACCCTTGGATGAGATCCAATATAGTGGATCATGCATGGAAAAATAGTTGGTTTTGGATTATGATATAGAGACTACAAGGTCATGCGATGCATTTCCCTCTAGTAGATTGTGCATGAGGACACTGTTGGTTTTGGTTAGAGGATTTTGATCACAGAGGTATGGGGTTTATAGGGTCCCACTAGTGCTAGTTACCCATATGGATTTACCTATAGTTATGACATGGTACATGATTATTTTAAAATGTGGTTCTCACAACCGATATGTGGTGTAGCTTGTGTATATAGATATTACAAAGTATGTTTCTTTTGAGAATTTGTTCCTTAAATTTGTTTTCATAAAAATTTATCTCAGTAATGTTTTTATCTAATAAATAATTCAAAAGTTCTTATGAAATTGTTCATGTTGATTTATCTTCTAATGTTATATCATGAAAGCCTTATTTTTTGTGGCATCCTACTTAGTTTTGGCTTACAACCTACATACAACTTTTTGTGCAAGTAGACTTTGTTATATATGAATTGGGTAAAGGTAAGATATATTTTTGTTGTGATGGTAGATCTAGTTGATAGTGTTTCCCTTATTTTTGGTGTTGGTTGTGGTGGATTGAGGGTGATTTCCCTCTCATATCATGGATGCATTTGAGTTTTGGTTTATTTTATTCTCATTTAGTTGTGGAATTTTTTCTTTGGTTAATGTTATAAAACATTGAATCATAAAATTGTTGTAATCATTTTTATTTGGTTATGGTTATCAGTTATATGAGGTTTTATTTTTATTTTTTTTCATGATTATGTATCTTGGGTGAAATCATTCCCAAACGTGTATTTTTGGTACCCAGAAACTAGTTTCCAGTCCATGGGGATCTAGAATGCCCTCCGATCCATGCCATAGACAAGGATGAGTCTCGGTTTGGATGGAACCTTGGATTAGTTTATAACAAGAAGAGACTTATAATTTATCCTTGACTTAATATTCCCCCATGTGTCTTTACTATGAGTTATGATTTCATTTTTTTAGGGGAAATTTCCAATTTACCATAAAATTTCTCAGATATGAAAGTGTGTAGACCCCGAATCAAAAAATACATTAGGAAAATTGCATTATTCAAAAAATGTACCTGATAGTACTTCATTACATGACCTAAGATATACTAAATTTTATTTGAAGGATTTAACAACACCATTTTGCTTATAATATGGTTTCATTCTGTCATTTTGGTTCCACTTTAGACACTCATTTTCGTAATGACCCATCTGATTACATTTAAAACATTTTACTATCGGTATATAAAATTGTTCTTACCACTACCATGAGGTTTTTGATTGAATTTATAGTCCATATCCCCAATATTACCACATAGGAAACACTTACCAAACTTAATAAGGAATTTCGTAGTGTGTTTTTACCACAATTCTCATAAACAGAAAAATGAATTTTCTTATGATAATAATTATATGATGCATTCATTCCTTTCTCTAGAAACCAACCTATTTTTTTCAACAAGTTTTCAAATTAAAAATTATAATAAAACAATTCCATTTCCACCTTATACGCACATCGAATAAGTTTTTTGTAAATTTTGAATTCTTGAGAATCTAAATCCCTTTGATATTTAGTATTTAATACAAAGTTAAAATGAATGATTTTACTATCAATATCCTAAATAAAATCAAGAGTGTACCTTTCTAATAGAGTAAATTTTTCTTCATAAAAATCCACTAAATCCTTATCTTTGATGAATTCTATGAATATTTGTTTCAATCATAAGTTGATCCTCCTTAGGAAAATATTTTTTGATGAAAATAACATTGAATTCATCTCATTCCAATGAATCTATCTCCTCAATATCCTTGATATTCTTGAGAATTAACCTCCATTGGCCGACTTCATATTCAAAATGGTATATATAAAGAGTAATATTTTTATGGTTTTAATAGCCCTTGAAATCAAAAATATTTTTCTAGTGCTTTAATTCTTCTTTACCTAGAACTATGATAGAATATCCACTAGATTGACGAGGGTGTGGCCTTATAAAATTTACACTACTGACATATTACTCTGATATTTATCTAGCTGATCTCATGCATAGATTCCTTCCCCATTTATAGCCTATGTAAACTGAGTAATTACTGTCACAAATTGATGGATTCCAATTCCCCCATTCATACTTTCTTGATTAGGAAGAATATCATCCACTAAGTTCCTTCTTACTTTAGCTTCCATGTTTTGTCTATGCAAAACTATTATGAACTATCATATCATAGGTGAAATAAAATGGGAATAATTAAATTATATATCATTTCAACATAAACAATACATAAAAATAATTTATGTGTATTATATTAAAATTAACCTAACCCTTAATATTTTCTAAACACTACTATCATATGAACATTAAGTACCTAGCCTTAAACCATACATAATCTTGTTAATTAAAATAGGATTAATTTTTTTTACATTCCCAATGTTATTTAAGGTTTATAGTTTTATATTATTAGGTTATAAATTATACATAAAAAATAATATTATTACAATGTAGAAACTTATACTCAATATCCATTTTTTACAATATGAAACTTTTTAAAACATAATCATATTTCATTCAATAACAGACATCATGAATGGATTCCCATTTTGCATTACTCATCAATACACCCTATGATTATTTTTAAAACATGGGATGAGAAATAAAACCTAATTAAGGGAAATAAAAATGATGAATGAAATCATTAGTCCATGAATGAAAACATTTTCAAAAAGTAATAACTTTTACTCAAAAATATAATATCTTTATCTTACCCAATAAAATCATAAGTTTCCTCTACAACTATATAGAAAATACATAAATAAAAAAATGTAACTTTTGGAATAATTTTCAGGTCACAGTTACATAAAAGAAAGCTCTCCCATCTAGATATGGAGTAACTGGTATTGTTACACTTGGAATAACCATTATAGTATATTCCCATAATCTATTAAGAGAAACATAACTATTTAACATTTTCCCTTTTCCCAATGCATTAAAGAGATATAATGGGCTCACTCACAAAAGGTTTATCATAGAAACACATATCATCATAACAATTCCTAGGAACCATTACATAATAATGATACATAATGCTCTCAGAAAAGAAAGAATCATGGGGAAACAATGTTTCAATTTTGAAATCACAAAACATTTTTCTACAAGCCACGAACACATAAAGGAAAACATTTTATTTGAAACTAAAATTATAAACATTTAAAGTAAATTTAAAAATATTAATGAATCATGAAATTTGGAAATTCCATTCATACTTTATATGTAAAAAAACTTTTTTTTAAAACTTTTTAAAAAGAGACATTATGTAGGATTTTTATAGAAAATTCCCTTACAAATATCATATAATTGGAATGATAATTAATCAAATGAAGGAAATATGTGTATACAATATAAAGAAAAACATTAACTGTAATATATTCAAACTGTTAATTTAAAATTAATCTTATCATGAAATAATAAATAGAGTAGAATTTTAACCCAAGGAATGTAAATTTGGTTAAGAATTCCCTTTCCTTATGTTCGAAAATATTCTGCACTTGTACTTAATGTCCTAGAAAATAACATTAGATTCATTAATTACTTAAATAAGAACCTTTTTGTTATATATTTTTTATTACCATGATATTATGTTTATTTATGGCCATTTTGGTGATTTATAATTTTTAGAATCATCGTTCCAAGATTGTTCGTTTCAAGGGTTTATGGTCGGTTCACTTGAGTTTAATTATGGGAGTTGCTGTTATATGTATGAAAAAACACATAAGTTTAAATAAATGGTATTTATATGGTTCAAAATTTTTAAATGATCCAATAAAACAATTTTTTTTATATGAGGATGATTATTAGACAACATATTAGTGATAAATGTTGGGTTTGTTTTCAGTGGTTTTTATCACTATCAAAAACTAGTTTTATTTTATTAATTATAAGGCTTATAAATTAGATATAGAATAATAAAAAATAAAATATATACCTATTAAATTCAAGATTAACAATATTAAGGTTTTTATGACCATCCTTTATAGTCATAATAGAAAATGAAATCTCATCATCCATGAAGGTAGTTAATCAACATTTCACGAAATATGTTTTCATTTTTCTATAATAAAAGAAGGAGAGAAGTGGTTTTATAGTGGATATTACATTAAAAAAATAAAATTATAATATAATTATGATAATGTAGTTATCATGTCACTTTGTATTGGGGAACTTGGTTTTGGTTTTTTTGGTGTGAACAAATGGTGTTAGCCATGAGAAAGTGTCTTGGGAAGGGAATTAGGCAGAATTTAGACATGATACAGGCTTTTGGAGGTGTGAGGAGAATAAGTGGTGAGTGGTGATATTTATTGAGAGATGAGAGGAATGTTTTTTAATATTTTTTTTCATTTAGTTATTATTTTGGATAAAAACATTCAATTTTGTTTATTTTTATAACTAAGTAAAGTAAATAGTACATATAAGTTCTATATAATGGATTCTTAACTTATCAATACATCATCCATGACCCAATAATACATTTATTTGATTATACTAAAAATTATAGTATTTCACTATTCAAAAAAATTCAACTATTCTTGATAAAACTGAAAAATATACCCTAACCATTATTTGATGCATAGATTTTAAAAATAAAGTCCATTTTATAAAAATATTTTTCCAAATTTGAGAAATTTATTATTTAGTTAAAATCACGAGTTATTTGAAAAATATTGATTTTAATATTATAATTGATTTTATGACACTTGGAAAAATTAAATATGTCACATAGTATTATCTTATAAATAAATTAAAACAAAATATTAATTTATGAATATATTTTATGGAAATAAATTTTCTTTTAAATAATTATAATAATTTTAAAATTGTAAATAAACCTTTATGTTTTGCAAAAATACCAATACATAATTTACCATTTTTAATCAATTATTTACATATTCCATGATATAAATATAACATATTTTCACTTATAAGATAACCAAATTTTATTTATAAATTCATTAGTGATGTTACTATTCTATTTTCTAGAAAACTATTCCTAATAGTCACATTAGAAATCCAGTGATCATGTTATTATTCCATTAGTATAGATTCCTTAATTTCTATAAATACCTCTTTTCTCATTATTCATTTATAATAAGTTGAACAGTTTAATTATATTTTGTGTGACTACATACAATCGCAAAAAGTATTGTCTAAACTGGGGGATAAAAAATTCCATTATTATAAAAAATATCACATCAAAATAACAATCCCACAAACATTAACCTTACTGATCCAAATTTTATTCATGTTCTATTCCATTTTATATTCTCATTAAAAAATTTAAAAAATAATAATTCTTGAAAAGATAGGAAAACTAAATTTAGTCAAACACCACCTCACACATAGATACTAGAGAAACATCATTTAATATATGATGAATCATGGATTCTCATTTTAAATCAGATGAAATAATACACAAAAAACCCCATAGAGGATAACTCAATCAAATAATCAATGAATATAAGGTAATACCCTACTCAAAGTGTTTGTTATAGGATGATAACTCATCATCATTGGTGCACTAGTATAAATAATACTAAAATATAAAAAATGTTCTACAGAGAACAAAAAATGTTATAAATAAGGTTGTGTAAAAGAAATAAAATGTATTATAGCTATCCAATCTCTATAGATGGTTGCTTGATAAATCTTTCAAGTATTAGGGTATCACCGAGATAAAATACAGGTGGTATATAACTATACTGAAATTGTTGAAAAAAATAATAAATAATAAATATCACACATTAAATAATTTAGAAAATTCATTCCAAAAGAAAAATGATATGTCTCCTATCAAAGAAACATATTTATGGCTACTGAATATCATTTTTAGAGTAATAGGTGGAATATGATACTTGGTGGCAGTGCGCATATCAGTATTGAATCCATATTATAAACAATGAATCTTATAAATGGACCACAATCTATTATCTTATCAAAAATAGATTATTTCAACCTAAAATACATCTCATAACAGTAATAATATTTTATCAATATCATAATAATACCACATCATATTGTGAGTCACATCTATAATAATATTATTTTGAATCTTCTCATTGGATAAAGAATTGATGTAATTCTTTGACATATCAATTTTTAAACAAAGCAAATGTTGTTATGTAAATGAGTTCCATAATGTTTGATATCATATTGAATTATAATGTGAATTTTTATATCCATGACAATAATTATTAAACTCATAAATGGTTTACGGGTCGACAAACATGTCAACAATTCACAACCAATCATTATTGTAAATATTGTTTTTGAAAAATTCTTGTTATATTTATCTATGAATATTAAGGTGTAATCATAGTATTCATCTATGATTATAGGTCCATTGGAGGCTTCAAATTCATTATCACTGTTTAAATCATCACTAGAATACAGTCACCCATGTTCATGTTTGTAATTAAATTATGAAATATTTATTATTTTAGGGACATTAAATAATCTAATATAATGAATAATTTTGTACTAAAAAGGACAATAAAATTAGAAATACCTCAAAAACATGCACTTCTTAGAATATTATCGAAATAAATATAGATATATTTAAAATTAAATAAATTTATATTTTAAAAATGTTATATGTGTTTGAAAGTATAACTATTTTTCTCTATCTAAAAAAATGTGTACAATATAATTATACAGTGTTTTTAGTGTTGTATTTATTTTAAATGGTTAACATTAATCATGTATTTTTAATAAAATTTCATTTCCATATAGCATAGATGAAAATTTATTAAGTTTTAGAGAACCCATGTAAATTAAGAAGAAGAGCTTCCAAAAAAGTCTACTTTAATTAAAGAAATAAATACTTAGAGGCAGAATATGGAAGTTGATGTGGTGTATCTTTTCATTTCTACAAAGGGAACAAATATCCTTCCATAAGGTTTTTTTGGTGATTAATTTATGTAAATTAAAAATTATATAATTATTTGAGTTCTTGGGAGACTTTATGTCATAATGATGAATCTTATTGCTATATGATAAAGATATTTCTACAATTTTCATCCATATTATTACTTTGTTGAAGAATAGAAAATTATGTGGAAATAGTCTTTGATGAAGATGGAAAAATTAAATAAATTTTGGTTTAGGAAAGATAAAATTTGAGTTTTTATTGTTGGATTTACTTGATGTTTCGAGAAATTACATTTTTAAAAAAGAAGAAGAATATATAATGGAAAAAATTTCTACAAACAAAAGGATTACTATTAACTAGAGCCACTAGTATATGCCATTGATATTCCTAGAAAACTCAATGGTGAGAAGAACATAACAAATATAGAGGATGTATGGAGCCTACAAAGGGTGGATAAAGAGAGGGAATCATTTCTACTACATGGCGAGGAATGAAATATCCGCTTTGTTATTGAAGTACTTAAGAGGTTTATCCAGACTTACTAAAAAAAATAATTTATTATTAACTAGTGTTTATACCACTGGGAACTTCTATGTGAGATTAAAAAGGAACACTACTATTAAATAATTTATAATTCATTTTCAATTAGTCCAATTTAGGGTCATCTTCTTCATAGAAACTGTATTGCGCCAAGCCTTTCAATTGCACTGCGAGCTTCTACCATTGAAGCAAGGAATTTAAGATAGTGAATGTGTAATACCAAAATGCATATGGGTTCTCATAAATACGACTACAAGTTCACACATATATAGTTTTATAAAAAATGAATAGCATGGATATAATTTTATGAAGATAATTGGAGGGTTTTTAGGAATAATATGGCAATCCCTATAAGGGTACCATTTTAACAAGGAGAATATGATATTTTACATAAGTAGACAACTTTTTTAAGGATTGTTAATCATTATATTGGATATTTTTAAGGATACATATCTATTTTTATAAGGATTACCATCCATTTATATAAGGATGATTTCAAAGTGTTTAAGGATGATCATATTTTTAAATAGATCCTTATATATAATGGTAAACTGATATGTCTATAAGGATGATTCCATATTATGTGAATTTTTGATAGTGGATGTAAACATTAGAAATAATATGGAATAAAATTATTTATTCCATATAATCTAATTCATTAAATATATAAATATCATGATTATACTTATCTTAGTATTTATAGAAGTAAGAAATTCACACGCATTTCCCTTAGAGATAAGAATCCATAACCATGATAGTGCATGCATGAATACATAAACATAATTATGAGTGTTTCAAATATTAAGTGCAATTATTAGAATTAATGGGGACAAGTATGAATAATACATTTAAAATTTTCATATAGTTAATTTATAAGGTTTATTTTTTTATTCTTTGGGTGTTTGAATATAATTATATGACAATGTTTAAGGATATTTGAAATTCCCATTATTGTGTACATTAGAAATAATGTATTTACATTGATCTTATGAAAATGGACCAATATTATGCGACCTTGGTGTATAAACTTATTTTTTGTAGTTATTATCATATATATATATATATATTACACATTGAAGAAAAAATATAGAACAATAATTTATTTTTTAGAAAAGTAATTCTGATGTCAGACCATGAACAAAATTTAACTCAAAAATATTATTTATTTGAATTGAAGAAAGAATAAACAATATGGTTTAGTTTTATTTTCACTGATGAACATAAGAAGAAGAAGAGGGTTTAGTGCATACTGATTTGTATAAAAGAAGACAACTGTAATTTTTGTAAGAGAAGAAGAAAAAATATTTTAGTTTGTTGTAGTGGATAATAAAAAAGAAGGCTTCTGTACAGTACTATACATATAAAAGAAGAATCATTTATTTCATTCTATTGTGATAATAGATGAATAATAATAATAAGAATACCAAATCAACATATAAAAAATGAGTCAAAAAATGTATTAGAGAAATATACACTTTTTTGTGACAATATATTTATTTTCATAAGTTACAAGATGAATCTATATAAAGTACTCAAAAAATAAAAGATTGATATATAAACACTCTACACTGTCAAGATATTATTGTTTAACATGCACAAGGTTTTACTAATGGGTCAGGTGATCCATTTTTTCGGTTCACACTAAAGGTAAATTACTCTTACTACGATATGAAATTGTTTAATTGGAATACCTCTTGTGTGTGGACATAAAAATGTGTTTCATGAAAAGATGAATATGAAAAGAGGGATAATGAAAATGACTTCATAGATGACATCATAGGTAAAATAAATAGCATAAATTTTTTAATTGGATAAGAAGCCACCTACCCTAATTCACCCCCGCACTATTGAACGTATCCCAAACAAGTCCTCTGATGCAGTATCAACATCCGATCCATATTTTATTGGATTCTTTATATTTTATTTTGTTTTCTTTTAAAAAAATTACTCTCTATTTCTAAATTTACAATGAAGTATAATCTTAGTGAAGTTACATCTATATCAAATTTGAGCCCTTTATCTACAAATCCCTTGATGCATTGAAAAATGATTGAGAAGAAGAAGTAGAAGAAATTATCCCTCTTGCAGAAAGATAAAGAAGGGGATTTAGTTTTTCCAATTCATTACATTCAAAATTTCATATCTAGAATAAATGTAGAATATGTGGGAGTTAAAAGAACCACTAATTCGAATGATAACATTCCTTACACTATATATTCAAGGAATTCATTTGATTATGAGGTAATGTTAAATTATAGGTAAAACCATCCTCAAGAAGTCCTAATAATTACATCAAGTGATCATAAATATTATGATTAAAAAGAAAAATATGTTTATTCATTAAAATATGTGCTATATTCATTCTACTAAGAAATTGTCACTTTTATTTTTATGTTTTATAATTTCCATAGGAAGATATCACTCAACATCAATGTGAAGACAAAAACTTTTTAAAGGCTTCATAAAAAAGTCCCAAAACTATATTGAAATCTATAAAATGATTAGATCTATATAATCTATGAATTTATAGAATGGATAGAAGTGAAATAAATTTATATAATAGGGGATCAATACATCTATGAATGGAAAATAACCACTAAATAACATTATGTGAATATATAATCATTAGAAGAAAATGATAAAAGTAGTATTGATTCCAAAAATAAAAATAATAAAAAATAAATCTAAAAGGATTAAAGATAAATATATATTAATATAATATAATATAAAAATGCAAGTTGAAGAAGCTAAAACAATTAATAAGTGATGTTATTAAAAATAGAAAATTGTTATGGATAATAAAAATATTCTCAATATAATGAATATTGAGCTTGATATTAATTTTGAAAACATAGAAACAACTCAAACTATATATTCATAAGTAGTTGGTGAAAAAGTGATTATACCACACATAGTTTCAATATAGAATATTATACTAAAAGGGATATTACTTGTGGAATGAATTTTGAGAAATCATCAAATTATCATTCTCAGGAAACATTAAAGATATAGGTACCATTCTCACCAATTTATAATGTTTTTACTAAATCAATTTTAAATGGAAGTGAAGGTTTGAAAAAAAAATGTACAAGTGGGGATGAATGAAAATATAGATATGGATACATCCATGTTTATTGCGGATATAATATTGTTTAGGAAGGATAGTTATTTAAGTTATGTCCAATAAGAGGATTAAAATACTAATAAATATCACAGATATAGTTTTAGTAATTTTGGATAGAATTAATCCCATAGAAAAATATTAATAATTATATGGAATTATTAGTGGTATAGATCATTATATTATATTTATAGTGCATTAGCTTTATAATTTCACAGGAATCGCATTTTAAGTGGGAGAAAGTTTGAGATGATATAATATCCACAAATTAAGAAAATAAATCCACCCATATCTAATACATTTGATTTTGTTAGAGATATTTATATACTTACAATATGCTATGTCATAAAAATGATTCAATCTAAACCAAATATTTATAAATTGAAAATGGGGAAATAATTCCACAAAAATAAGTAAATAAAGGCGATACAACCTTGGTAATAAATATATAGTATGATTATATATATAAAATTCCTAAAAAGTTCAAGTGGTGTGATATATCAAAAAAGTAAAAAAATTCTTAATAATCCACGTGGATAATCTAAAAAGGAATCCAATGTATCCAAATAATGGAATAAATATTGTTTAATGGATTTAGAGGAAGAAGAAAATGTTTCAGATGATGTAAATGTTTTTTCTAAAGGGAAGAAATATATTTAACATTAATAACACATATTTCATGAGAGTGTGTCAATAAATTATAACCTAGGAGTTTAGGATGTGACATGTGGGAGGTGAAAAAAATATGGGAGAAATTATAATTTTTTTAATTATATATCCATTAAAAGAAGATGACTTGAAGATAATGGATATTGCACTAAGAAAAATTCACATTAAAATACAAGTAATTCTGAAAATGTTGTTGAATTTTGGAAGTGTTAAATTCTCCGCAAATAAAAAAGTCATTTGAAAAATAGTTGTGGAATTATGAATAATTATGAAACATTGTTAAGTAAAATTTCACAACTTTTCTACACACATTGATAACCATATATATCCAAATTATTCCCTTATATTTATTTTTTTGATTGTAAAATGAAATGTGTTAAAGGTGAAACATTGTATTAGGGTGATAATTTGAGGAGTAAATGCTATCAAAATTTGAAAGCATAAATGGAGAAAATAAATCTATCAAATCAGACATATTGATGAAGTATTTCATTTTAGTGCATTGTAAACTTTCAAAATATTTAAATATATCCATATAAGGGATCCACTTTTATAGATAATTTTTATAGTGTTTACTTGAGGGATAGTTAGTTTAATGATGTTGAGAATCTTCTAGAACATTTGATATCATAGTGATCTATTTTCTGTAAGGTGTAAAAAATTTCTTTCATTTAAACGTTATGTTTTCATATTATCTTACTCTTGGAAACTTGAATAAAATCCTAATATTACTTGGAAGAAATTAATTTTAATATTACGATGTGGAAGTAAATGATTAATAATAAGACATATCTAATATAGAAACCCGATATGTTTGAACATTCTAATTGTTATATTTAAGTGATTACAATAATTTAGGAGGATATAATTGAAGAAAAAATCAATAATAATTAATATCAACAAACCTTTATGATATTTATGTAGTTTTAATAGACATTGAATATAGTTTGGGAGTAAATTCATTAAACATGGTATCATATATTTTGATAATGGACAATATTTTTTTATTGAAACCAAATAGTCTTTTTTTATACTGAGCATGGATCACATATATTTAGACTGGAATAGTTGATGAAACTTGTATAATATATGATATGATTCCATATCTCCTATGTACAAAACATATATTTTCAATAATGGGAAGAGAAATGGAAAATGAAAAGTTAATGAAAATGTGGGATAAAAGTGAATGAAAATAGAATAAATTGTGTTATATATTTTTTGATATCATTTATAGATGGTATTGATTGAAAATAAAATGGAAATGTTATTATACCCACATTCTGTGTGTTTTATTTGTTGTCAATGGTTATCATTGATCCTGTATTATTGATGACGTTTTATATAAATATATTGATAAAGAAGATCTTGGAAGATGTTGGAAAAACCAAAAAATTAAAAAGGATATATTTATAAGGAGTCTAAGTTAATAATGAATATTAATATTTGAACACACATTTGGGAAGTTTTTGTGATTTTTGATATCATTTATATATGACAAAAGAAGACCTTTATATAGAAGTTATTAGAGATTCATTTATATGAAGTAATACTTTATTTTAATATTTTTGTTCAATAGAGAATTGAATTCAAAATGATGAATATTATTTCTCATTGATGGAAACATTTTAAAAACTTACATAAATATGTTTACTTTGTCAGAGAATAAAAAATTATGTGAAAATACAATTAGACGGATCTTTGAAGCGAAAACAGAAGTTGTTTTATGATTCTTGGAGGTTAATTTTTGTGTTTTGGATATATTTTTTGTCTTGTAAGCATAACATTTTGAAAAATATAGGAGACAAGATTAAGGGAAAAATTTAGGATAACTCAATTACATTTATCAACCTGAGCTACCAGGGAATCCCATTGAGACACCCAACCATACTCAATAGTGATCCAATCCTAAGTTTCATGGTGGAGAAAAAAATTTTGTATTGGGTTACACAAGAGAAGGGTAGTATAGAAACAATGTTAGGAAAAATTAATGTTTCTAATAGACCATACATGACCCAAGATATTTATTCAAAATATCTAATAAGCATTATTCATTATAAACTAGTGACTCTCCGACTACGAATTCTAAAGTTTCATCAATGAAGTGTGATACTGTTCAATAATTTAAAATGCATACAGAATCATTCATATAAATGACAATATGCTTATTGAAAAGTATATTTATCCATGAATCTAAAATATATTGTGATATTCTACCCTAGAATTTGGGTAATTGGGATTTTGAAATTCCATTTCCATAATGATTTTAGGGGACTGTAAAGACCACTAGTAGTTCATATATGTAAATATTCTTATTTATGGATGAATATTGATATCATTCATCATGTTCATTGTTGGTTTGTAAGGATTGTTTAGGTGATCTTCATAAGGGAACCATTCTTCCTAAATATCAACAAATATTTTCTCTTAGGATCATTACTTTCAAAAATATCATACACCATTGCATTATATATTTAGAAAGATGAATTTTGGGTTTTATAATAATAACTATCCATCTATATAAGGATGCATTAGTAGTATGTGGGGATGATCATATTTTTCATATGGATCATTCTGTTTAATATTATAATGGTAGGTATGTAAGAATGATTCCATAATTAGCGATTTTTTGATATCATAGTTTAACTTATTAAAGTGGAAGGAATAAAAAAGTTAATATCTGGTAATCTAAGTCTTTAAAGATATAAATACTAATACAATATTTATCCTATTTTTATAATAAGGAATATGTTCAGGATATTTTACCCATGATATATGAACCCATTAATGGGATATTGCATGCATGAATACGTACACATAATTAAAATAATTTTTTAATAATGAGAGAATTTTGTAGATAGATGGAGAATATTTAGGAGGAATACCTTGATTATTTAAATGTGGTTCTTTTATGTTGTTTCTATATTTGAGTATCTATGTGTTTCAGAATAATTAATGGTTAATATTTAAGGAGTTTTGAAATGTTGAACTTTATAGAGATTTGAAACAATGAATTTATATGATTCCATTGAAAATATATAAGCATGATGATAATTTCACAAGGAAACAAAAACGACATGCATTTATTATTATCATTATATTTATATGTGTATATATATATATGTTAGAGGATGAAAAAATATAATTATTTGACTATTTTTAGAAAACTATTTCTAGCATCAAGATAGTTACCTAATATTGAACCAGAAAAGATTATTTATTGGTATTATAGAAGATAAAAGAGATATAGTGTAGTTCTATTTTCAATGAAGAAAAATGATGAATCTGTAGGAGAAGAAGGTTATATGTTATCAATTTTTTATTGAAGAAGAAGACTTGTGTTTGGGAAAGAGAAGAATAATAAAATTTCTAGTTTTCTACTGTATAGAAGAAGAAGAAGAAGAAGGGTTGTGTATACTAACATGCATATAAAAGAAAAAATTACTTTCATATATGTATGAATGTAATAGTATAAGAATAATAAAACTCAATAAACCCATTGAAAAAATGTTAGAATATAGATTAGTTAATGATCTTCTTATTATTACCAACACATTTATCATTATAAGGTGTAGGATTCCACTATGTGTGTGATTCACCAAAATTAAGTTACAGGGTTACAAAATCGTTAATTTTGACATACTATAGTTCAATGATCATAGGGTTTTACTAGTGGGTCATGTTATCTATGGATTTTTTTTGGTTCCTAATATGGATTAACATCTCTTTTGAGTAGTGATCCTTAAAACTTATTATCTCTTATGTGTGTTAGTTAAGATGTGTTTAACACAAAGATCATGGTGAGGATAGAGAATGAGAAATCCACTCACCTTATATTTTTAGAGGTATCATAAAATGGATAATTGTTTTTAATTTTATAATAAACCACAACCACTAATTCAATACCCTCTTAGGTAGTCCTCTCAATTGTATCATTCATTTATGTGAAATGAATAATGAAATAAAAATTCCCAATTGTTAAATTTTTATAACTAAATTTTATTATGAGGTAGTATAAGGGTTACTACCAATTATCAAAATCACTTAAGATATATTTTTCCAGTACTACTCATTATTACATCACAAATACATCATTATAGATAGATCTTGAATCTGATGTCATTAGAGAAGATAAGTAAATATTTACATGATCATATATATATATACCTATGTTTTTGTGTGTTTATAAGAAGTTATATGTTTAATATATAATATATTATTAAAATTATGTATATATATATAATTTCTATATTAACATTGGGGGAGGTGTACACACCCCCTTTTATATTGCTTTCTAAAAACATGCATAATTTCATGACAATCCTTTATTTAGTTTCAAGTGTTTTTTCTTAGCTAGACCCAACCCTCAATCTAATACAAACATAATTGTACTCACATGGGTTTCTCACTTCTCACTTGCTTGGGAACTTGTTCAGCTGTAAAATAATTTTTTTTTTCTATTTTAATACCCTTAATGTATACATATTTTTAGTATGGAGTAATATATTATTATATAATAATAATAGTAAAAAAATTTATTATATATTATTTATAATTGTGTTATGAAAATAATTATATTTATATTCATTAAAATTATAATCAATTAAAGATTTTCTCCTCCATTTTACCCATCAACAACTAAAAAGGTCATTTGACTAGAAATTGAATCATTTTATGATGTTGGATGATGTTTATAAACAATAATCATCTACAAATTTTGGTAAAAGTTTAACCTTATATTAAAGATTATAAAAATGGTGTTTATCTATCGAAAATCATTCATTTAGTTCTCTAAAATCTATAGAGAAGTTGAAATCTATACAAAACTCTCCATAAAATGTTTCTTAATTAATATATTAAATTATTCATATCATTAATGTTGTAGATTCATCTCATTGAGATAATAATTTTCATGCATTTATTTTAATGCGAATGAAACCATTTAAAATTATATTTAATCTATATATAGATAAATTAATTATTTCTACATGAGGTGGGGTATGCGGACGAGATCAAAGAATCTTTTTACTACCAACAATATCGAAATGCCTCATCCCAAACCAAACATTTACCATTCTATTGAATATTTTCCACCATATTTTATAATATATAACCAGAGAGGATGTGGAGGTTTGAAGAGATGAACATGATAATGGTTGTATTGTCAGGTTTTGAGGACTAGAAAATGACTACCATGGAAAGGGGATTCTTCCATATTGTTTTTCCAGAAGATGAATGGAAGAGGTGGGCTAACACCATTGGATCTATTCCCTCAAAGCCTATTATTCTATGAATTCATGAAAGAGACTATAAATTTGAGTCCTTTAATGTCACAAACACCCATGTACTGGTTTGGGATTGTATTTATAGGCTCAGCTAGTAGTATTACCACCCCAAGAACCTATGGGACATTGCATCTTATGGTGGAAATACGAAAAGAATGGATCACCAAAATGATAAACCCATATTCAAGTACTTTTCTAGAGTTCTTATTGATATTGATATGTTGATAACTCTAGTGGAAGAAGTGTTCCTCATGAATAGGGATGATAGTATTTCCCAAGAAATATTTTATAAAAGGAAGCCAATGTTCTATAGGGAATTCAATTTATTTGGACATATTTATGAGGAATGTAGAAGGTCCAGTATCTATAAAATTTGACAAATAAGTGGACATGATGAATCTAACTACAAAAAGTATACTTATTAAATTCAAAGAGATGATCCATCAACCTATTTTAATCCCTAGAAGGCTGCGAATGAGTAGGAAGGTCTTAATGATGATCTCCTTACTCTTATTGGAATTGATGATATTGAGTTGGTGAATAAAGAGTTTCTACCTCAGCATGATTTCAATCCTATGGGACCATGTATTGCTTACATTTGTAATACATGATATTTCACAGGGACAATAAGATTTTGATGCTCCTTATGAGGAAACACATGATTCTATTTCTCATGGGATAGTTCATCCTCTGGGACAATTCATTAAGATATTGAAAGATTAAATTAAGTACCATTATAATTCAAATGAATAATATTCGACAGATTTCCTATCCCAGTTGCAATTTGGAATCTTTATTGGAAATGATTAGGATATGGATGAACCCCCACTTGTTCCAAAAAATATCTCTAATGTGGAGACAACAGTAGACCCACATTTTGGGATTCATTTGATGCATGATCCCATGGATATTTCACAACAGCAACATACTAAAGGTATCCCTTATGATGACTTATGGGTTCCTTCACTGACCCCAGGTATTTCTTCCTCCTAGAGTATTTGTTGGGACTAAATTCATGGCATGGAAAAACAAGACTTCACTCCTACCAACCATGTCATTCCAGATATACCAGTTGATCAGGTCCTACCATAGGAAAATTTAGTGTTTCAGTATCAAATGTATGATCTACCACTAGAATATCCCAATTATAGGCATTTGGTTTGAGATGACTCTTTCACCATGTTCCCATCAAATAAGGTTTCCAAGAGAAGTCAAGATGATGAATCAACAAGTGGAATTTATAAGTCCCCCAATAAATTCAGTCCACTTTATGGTTTGCTTTGCTCTGATGCCACATGACCTGATCATACCTATGATGGTTCAAATGATGAGGACATGGTATCTAAATTATACATTCTACATGAGAAAAATTATTGGAGGAAAAGGAAGGGAAATAGATACAAGGTTAAAAAGGAAACAAATCAATGGGGCCTCAAACAAGAGGCATGAAATCCCTCCAGAAATGAAGATTCTCTTATGGAATTATCAAGGGATCAAGAGTGATCTCATGGTCAAAGTCCATAGACATATTTCTAGGACTAAAAAACCCATTTTTATTGGAAATTTTGATCCTAATATAATGTTTTCTAATTAGATATCTTTCAAATGGTAATCTCCTCATTATTATTTTGTATCACACATCATTAATGAAAATGATCTGGAGAGACATTGGTTGTTGAAACATGATTATCTCAACCTTGTCTCTTGTATTAGACATAATAGAATTATATCATAATATGTTTTCATGTAGGGATCCACATTTTATGTGTCTTTTATTTAAGCCTCTAATCTATATATAAAATGAAGAGAATTATGGGGTGAGTAGGAGATTCTCTCTTTCTATCTACCTCACAATTGGATCATTTTAGGTGACTTTAAAATAATCCTTTGTCCTGAGTAGAAAACTAGATCAAACTTTAATAGAATTGTAGCCAATGAGTTTTTTAATACATTGAAAAACGAAACCTGGTTTAATTTTCCACTGTTGGTGCTTATTTTAATTTTGGAAGATACACCTTGAATAGAAGGAATGCTATCAAACTAGATAGGTTCTCATTTCAAGTTGATGGTAGGAATGATATTTGTAATGCCTCTCAAACCATTCTATAGAAAACTCACTCTAATCAGAACCCCTTGATGGTTTACATATCAATTGGTGGTGCATTATCATCCCCTATTCCATTGAAGTTCCTATCCTCTTATTCTAGGTTGCAAGGAAAATTTCATCGATGATTGGAACTGTACGAGTCATGGTTGTCCACTCCTGATTCAATCATCAAAACTAAAGAACTCCAAAATTATTATTAGGGAATGAAGCATGGCTTATTTATCATAAAGTTATGATGAAATCAAGTAAAATTAAATTATTTTTATTCTTTTCTAGAACATTAATCAATTATAAAAATTCTATCTAATGACAAGACTGAAGACTTCTCCATGCTTTTTGACTTACCCAACACCAAAGTGAATTTTTCCATGTCACAATACAATGATAGATGACTAAATGAAGGGGATATGAATTCAATTTTTATTTATTATATTCATAACTAATGGAAAATAAAAAATTATGTCACTACCCTAACCATTAATGGATGTTTTCTCACTTTATAAAATGACATCTCTTATTCATTGACTGGAAATTTTGTTGAACAATATTCTAAAAAAGGGGCTGATAGAACCCACATGATAGTGAATAACATCATCCCCAACATTGATGATTTGATTAATGATAAATTAGTGGAGGCTCCTAGGGGGAAGGTGGTTAATGCAGACCTGTTCTATTTAAAAAATTACAGTGTTGTAGGGCTGGAAGGTTTCACCAAATTGTTTTTCATGTTGATTTGCAAAATAATTCATGATGATGTTATCAATGTATTGAGGTAATTATTTTCTAATTCCTCTATCAATTTTGGTGACAAGTCTAACTTTATTCCCATAATACCTTAGAAAGATGATTTTTTGAAAAATAGGAACTTTAGACTATTTATAATGGGCTACAACATTCAAAAAATTATCAGTAAAATCATTACTATCAGGTTGTGAAATATGATTAAGGAAAAAATCATCTCGAATCAATTTGGATTTTTCCCAAGGAGGAATATTCAGACCGATATTTTCAATGCTTCTGAATGTATTAAGGTCATGAGAAGGAAGGTTAAATAAGGGACTCTTTCTTTGAAGATTGATATTTCTAAGGCCTTTGACACTTTGAAATTGATTTTTATCATTTCTATTCTTAAAATTCATGGCTTCTCTTCTAGTATCATCAATCTGGTCCTTTAAATTTTTAAGAGGGATATGATATCAATTCTGGTCAATGTCTCTATAAGGTCCTTATTTCAATGTTCTAGGGTAGTTTGACAAGGGGACCCACTTTTAGGCATCGTATTTTCTATGGATGTGGATTACACTAGTCTTTGTCTTAGTAGTCATGTTCAAGATGGATTGTATAATCATCTTAATGTTAGAATGGATCTTCATACCCCTTCTCATTTTTTAGACCGATGAAATCCTTTTCTTTGGGTAGGATGATAGAAAGACTATTTATTTGATTAAATACATTTTTATGTAATATGAGGATGTGGTTGGACAAGCCATTAGCTGGTATAATTTTCTTCTTTTTTCAGGGATTGGGTTTCCATTTGAAATATGAACAAAGTTGCAAGGTCTCTTGGCGTAAATAAAGGATCTCTTCCATTTAACTATCTTAGAGTACCACTATTGTGGGGTAAAGATAAAAAGTTATACCTTGAATCTATATTCTCCATAATTATTTCTAAAATGTCAACCTACAAAGAGAAATTCATATCCCAAGCTGGAAGAATATACCTTTTCAACTCGGCGATCACCGATATATTTGTTTATGGGTTCTCTATTTATAGATATCCCAAATACCTCATCAGTAACCATAAAAGACATACCAGAAATTTCATATGGACCGAACCAGTTAATGAGAAGAATCTCATCAATGTGTCTTGGGAAGAATGTATCAAACCAACTAATATGGGAGTCTTAGGTATAAAGTTTATTATCCATTTCAATGATGTTCTCTTAAAAAACATCACATGGAATATGCTTAATTCTTATTACATATCAATGGAGTTTCTTTCAGATAGCCTCATCCTAAAAAATATGGGTGGGCTACTCATATTATATTTTCTCCTCAATATGGACTTCCATGAAATCTCCCTTTAGTAGTATCATCCACTACTCTAAATAGATTATCAACAGTAATTCTCATTTGAATGCAAAGAGCACTCCATGGTTAACTAGGCCGATTCACGAGGTTGTGGATATTTCCTCTGACTTACTGCATACCTAAATTTATACTCTTTAGGCAGATGACATGAATACCTATGATTTCATTCCTACCCAATTTCAAACTAAAATTTAGTGATATATCTTCATTGATGGGGACACCCTCATCTGGCTGCAGAAATCCACTGGCATTCTCAACACTAAATCCTATTATTGTCACATGTGTGATGGGATGATCATCACACCTCACTAGATTATAGATTATCAGACCTTTTTTTATCACTCTAGACAATTTATCTACTTCTATGGAAGATATGAAAACAAAGTCTTAAATTCTAAATCTTTCTTCAAGGAATTGAATGGCATCCTAGTTTGTTGTTCCCCATGTGTCTTATAATGGAGGAAACGACTGAACATGTATTTGTGTTTTTTGCTTTCACTTATAGGTTATAAAGATACATTAATGTCATGCTTGGTTTCAAAATTCACATGAATGACCTTGATGAACGACTAGTTTTTACCAAATCATCTATATACAACGATAAGGTGAAGATTTGGATGCTGTTTTCGACAACAAACATCATTTACTATACTAGGAAATCATTTAATAACTTGTCTTTGAAATTAAAATGCCAACCATCTAAGAAAATAATGATATACTGTTTAAATACTATTATTTTATATAACTATTATCAAATATCTATTGTATTAGGAGGAATGAATAAGGATACAAATATTATAAAAATATTTCTATATTTAATATAAAATTGGAAAGTACTAATTATTTAGTGAAATAATTTTTTTTACTTTAAAAATAAATTTTCTCAAAAAATGGGTATTATAGCATTTTTAAGGAATTATAATTAATTTTTTCGAAATTTATAATTTTAATTTTATAAAATGAAAATAATTTTCTAAATCACTATAAACTATTTTATTTAAGGATAAATTTTGTAATTTTTGAAAAAATGATTAATTTTTCAATGAAATGTGAAGAATAAATTTTTTTCAAATACTATTATTTATTTTCATTAAATAAATAATTTCAAATTCCCATTATATTTTGGATTTGGTTCTAAAATGAAATATAATAAATTTTATATAAAATAATATATATTATTCCACATTAATAATCAATAATCATGACTTTTATATAAGTAATTTTTTATTCTGAAAGAATTTGGTTTTTTCAATAAACAAATTTTTTGTATTTTATGCATTTTATAAGAATTGATTTCTACCGATTCTGTGTGTTGAGTCTTGAAAAATTTATTTTATATTTTCAATTAGAGGGTAAATATTTCATAAATTTTCCCCTTCTATTTCAGGTCATTAAGAATAATAAACTCAGTAAATATTTATTACTTCTGTAAGGGTCAAATGGGTAAAACAAGGTTCAAACTTTTAGATAAGGCTTTAAAATTTATATAACACCTAAATTTTTCCTATTTAATAATTTTTGTTCAAAAATTTAAATCCATTTTTTGAAAATATGGAAACAAGCTTCCATTTTTCTTGGATTTTGATCTTTATTATATTTAAATAAAAGATAAAGTTAGAAAGGTCGCTTTCCTACATTTAGAATCTATGATGTTTTATGATAGAGAGTTCAATAACATCTATTAAATTATAAAAGGTTATACTAAATATGAATGAATATTTTTACATTTGAATTTATTATTAATTTTTATGGATTCAATAATGATCTTAGATTCCTATGAAATGTTGACACTATGCATGGGCAATGAGTAGAAATATAAAATAAATCATTTTTAAAACAATAAAATTAATTTTGTTTGAGTGAGTTACACTGTCCCAAAAATTTTATAGATAATTATAAGATAATAGGGATGTGTAAAGGGTTTATATTTTATCCATTTTTCAATCATTTTTTTTGTAAAATTCAAATTATTTGAATAGTTCCAGAAATGACATAATTGATATTTTATATTAATTATTAGTTAATTAAATGTGTTAAATTTTAAAAAAATATTATATTATAATAATTTAATTAGATATGGTTTATAAAATAAAACATGGCCCATTTATTGGCCTTTTATCATTCTATGGTAACATTCACGACCCTTAAATTGTAGAAAACATTAATATTGTTGTAATTATCGAAAGGGTTAATTGGGTGAGATTAAAACTAAAAGATAATTGTGAAAAAAATAACCTAAAATTATCCAAATTATATTGTATGAGAGGATTTATACATATCATAATCTTATAAATTACTTATGTGAATTTTTATCAATTTTTAAATTAAAATAATTTATATTAATTTAATACATTATGAAATTTTTGGAATGTCTCTTCCCCTACTTATAAAAGGAAGCCGATTATTTTATTTATTTACACCACCTTGATTATACTAAATTGACTATACCCTATGAAATTCCATTATAAACTTCCCTGTACATGAATTAGAGGCACTTCTATTATTAAAATACCAATTCAAGGGTCATTAAGAAGAGATCTACGAGAAGTCTAACAATGAAGATATAACCCTCTTTGCCGAGTGTTTCAAGTTTAATTCATTTTATAATTCTTAATAATATATTTTAATAATCATAAAATAATAACTCCAATAAAATAAATATATTTATAATTTTGTATGATTATTCTTAAACTATATTCCATTTCGTTTTCATCATATGTTAAGAGAAAACATCGCCCGTGTGTACGTGGGACTTACCATCTCTAAGTAGAAGTTTATTTTTTTCACCACTGATTTTATTGTATTGTTATAAATATCAGACTAATGAATATATATTATACGATTATACTGATTGAATTATAAAATAATACCACCTTCTTACGTTCTAATCTGTTGGAAAATGATAACGTTGCCCATGTGTATGTGTGGACTACCACCTCCATGAAGTGATGTGATCCATTTTTCATTTCCTTTTTACATGGATAAAAATAAATATAGATTTAATGAATATATTTGAAATATTTTATATAATAAATATTATATAAATGAAAATTATTATTTACATTTCATCCATCCGATCCTTCTAAAAGTGAAATCATCATTCATTTGTACGTACGACCTACCATCTCCATAAACAATGCAATTCATTTTTCTTTCTCTATATTTAATGGATTACTCTAAATATATATAAATTTAATAGATATTATATTTATATCACTAATATAATTATAGGTATGATTTTAACAAGATAATTATGCATGTACAAATGGTACCAAATGAAAAAATACATAAAACATTAAGTAGTTATCACCCAAAATAATGATAGTTATAAATGATTATTAACAAACATGTGATGAAATGTTATAAATGGGTGACATATTATAATATTTATATGAATATACTTATATTATATAAGAATAATAAATATAAATTTGTTATACATGAGGTTTAAAACACTTATGAATAATGCCGAACTAGAGGTAAGGGGTTTATTAAATCAATTTTATTTCTTTGGGTTATATCAGTTCTTCATTTACACTATTTTGTAAACATTATCTATAGAATTAAATTTTATTATTTTATGTTTAATTTTAAATTATCTGGTATGGATTTATATTTGTTACAAATAATCTTTTCATTTACTAATTCTCATTACAATTATATGATCTTTGTAAAGGATTTCATCTCTATTTCAACTCCATTGAGATGCATTTGATATTGTAAACCTATCTAAATTAGTGATGGGTATACACTTCCCCATCATGTATTTAAAAATAATATATATTTATTCATAATGATTTACAATTCAATTCATGTTACTCCTTCAATGGGATACAATTTAAATTTTACAAAGAGGTAAGGATTTATTTTACCATATCATTTTCTTTTTGTATTTCATATATTTTATTTAATGGAATCATGTAATTAATCATTCATAAGATCCAATAATTTTATTATAATTTTTAAGAAAATATTTTTAAATGTTTATTCCAAATCATTTTTTCTTTTTTACTTTAATCATGAAAAGAGATGTTTAAATAAATATTCAATCTTATTTTCCTTTTGATTAGGTATATTTTTCTTCTATGACTGTACTTTCCCAAATAGTTTTTGAAAGTAATTTTTATTTAAAAAAATGGAATTTTACATTATCCTTGAATATTTAATAGGTTTAAATTAAATCATATTAATTGTTTAGAATAGATTTTTTTGATATCTTTAAAAAATAAAAAAGAACAATTTCTTTTTAACACATATAGTTTTAAAATATTTTCGGTCCTCTAAAATCATTTTACACTATTAGATTCATCTATAAGTTTTTGAAGGTTTTAAAAATAAAACCCTTTTATGAATTTTTTTAATGTTTCACTTTCATTTTATTTTATTCTTCTAAATACATTATTTTACCAAAAAAACTACTTTTCTAATGAATTAATGGTCATCTCTCATATGTTGGTGATTTTTTTGGTATGTACTTTCTTCTGGAGACATTAATGTCATTTTGATCATTGGACATTACATTTCTATTAAGTATAAATATTTTTTGTATCATAGATATGATAATTTTTTAAATCACATACCATTTCTACATACAATCATCTACAATGAATTTTATTTGATTAAATTATAAAATAATTATATTAAATATTGTTTACTCATTATGGATATTTTTTATAATGTATATTATTCATAAATTAAATATATCATTCAATATATGAGGAACACATTGGACATGCAATGATGGGTTGGTTAAATAATTTTATATCCCCTCAATTTATTAACATGTATAATGAGAAAAACCTATTAGATATAGTTATTAAATGAAATTATGGTGTATTCTTACCCATAATTTCAAATTTATTAGCACAACTCCTAGGAAATAAATATATACTGATGCCTAAGATCATTAAATATAAAATTATAAATCTAGTTCATTATGAATTCAACTATTATTATCCATGAGATTACATATTTTATATTATATATAGATGTATTTAGTTCTCAGGTTTTTGATTAAATGGAACATTTTTTTCTAGTTTTTTTCTGTATCATATTAATTATTCCTTATTTAATCGGTCTAAATTCCATTTTATAAAACCCTTACCATCCATATTAAATAAGACATTATTTTATTTCCTTTCTCGATGATATGAATAAATACTATTTGAATGTGTTTAAGGATTTATTATATTTACTTCATTATGTTTTATAATTTAATTATAATTTAATATATGAATCATGATGATATCTATTTCATCAATACTAATAAACTAATTAGCACATCATGATGATAACCCTTGAATATCATTCTAATGAAATAAATTATATATTCGCTATGGGTTAGTGGAGTTATAGTTGATAGAGTTTGTATAAAATGAAGTTTAATAGTATCCCAGGGAGTTATATTTATGAAAATATAGATTTAGTAATATAATTTTATGATTTAATTTGACGATATGTATAATTATAGAATAATAGAATAATGTTCTTGATAAGGTAAGGAATTAATGGAATTTCTATCATTACATCCCCATATAGATACTGCAAGTGGATATGGTTTTAGAATAGATTCATCTTGGGTAAATAACCCTGAATAAATTTGGTTGAGTATATCATAACAATCATTCTATTGAATGGTGAATGTGCCCTAACTGAGCACCTGGTTCGACATTCACAAGCTATATTTTTGGGTTAAATCATATTTTATTTACAAAAAATTATAGCAGATTTGAATAGATGATGACTATGAATGATCTAGAATAAATATAAGGTTTATTAGATTGAAAAGAAGGTTTCTTAACATATATTTCCTATCAGCTATTATCAGGATAATGTCGATTACTAATATTAATATTGTTACTCATAAAATGAATTTCTGTTTCATTAAATGGTTTGAACAAGAAGGAACCAATGAAAAATTTCATGTTTTGGGTAATGTGGTGATTATGAGAAACCAAAAGGGATTAATAATGGAGTGAAATATATTATGATTATTCCTAAATAATTATCATGATATATGAAAATGTACGTAAACCTTATCCAACTATTGGACAAACCAAGCAGAGACTTATCGAGTTATGTTAGAGCTCGGTTGGTAGATACCATGAATATATATTGATTTAGTTTCATACATGTCGATTATATTGGAATAATAATATATATAAATGTCTCATAATAATGATAAGGTGTTTCATATGTGAAATATATGGGTATTTGACAATTAATTTTTGAGGAAAGTTGATGAGTTTGATGGAGGGATATGAATTTAATTGTAATGAACCATTTATAGTTCAAATTATTATGTATTGAGAACATGACCATTATTCATGTCCATTACCTAATCAAAGGGTTAAATCCAAGACAACAGATGGACTTATTTTATGAAAATTGTTAAGGTTGAATGAAATAAGTTCTTATGTACTTGGATTCAAGAATTATTTTATAAATGTGCAATATTAATGATATTATGTTTTTAAGAATCATAGAACATATAATAATTGTTATATAGTAGTTTCCTTAGGATTTGAAAACATATGTAAAATGACGCCAATAAAAAAGAGAATTAGTTTAGTGGTAAGAAGATATTATTAGAGAACAAAAGATTAACTTTCATGACCCGTCCCTCGGGGCCCATACAATGACTACCCCAAGACCACCTTCTACATGCCAGGGGTTGGTGACTAGCACCAAAAGGAATAAACATGAAAAACGGGGAGGCATCACCTTTAAACCTGCAAACAAACATGCTAATAACACAACCAGAAGTAAACATGAAGTAAACTACTGAATTAAAAAGTGTACTAAAAGTAAAGTTGCAGGAATACAAGACCAAATGAAAAGTATATGTACAAGAGAAAAGAGGAAACAACTCCATGATCATCTATCACAGATCCTACTTGAAAGGTAAGTACAATTCACGATCAGTAGTCACTATGTAATGTCATGTCAAATGGTCCACCTCTTAGCACCATCCAATCCTGGCTCCCTCAGCCTCGATCAATGCAAACTGTCATTTTCACAAGACATAATAAGGTGCGGGCATAGCCCGTGTGGGGGTGAGTATTAAAATAATCATTAGGGACCCTGAGACCCCCAAAAGTCTACCAGAGTTCCAGAAAAGAAAAACCACAAAGAAATACCTCAATTACAAAGTACAATGTAGTCAAGAACTCTACTTAGGTATATGCACATACATATACCTATGTTATCAAAATATACTCGTCTCATTCATGAGGAAACATAAGGCTCTAACTTTTATACCATTTTCACAGATAATCCATTAGAGGAGAATACCACAAAGGTAACCCCATGAAGGTAAAATTACCATAAAGGTAAAGACTCATCTCACACCAGGTATAACATAAGTACAGAGGTACAGATGATAAGATGTATCACTGGATCATCTTATTCTATTGAGAGGCTCTACTACTGACCCACACAGGATCGGTAGATACTGACCCTCATCAGATTGGTGAGCACTGACCCACTCAGGATCATTGAGAGATGACCAACATAGGATATATTTATGGTGACCCATATATGATCAATAGATATTGACCCACATAGGATCGATAGATGCTGACCTACAAAGGATTGATGTTATTTTTCACGTTACAGCCACCCATTAGATTTATGCTCTAAGAACACATGATTCTGAGAGGATCCAATCCTCAAGATATCGGTCATACCTAAACAACCATGATGTTCCACAAAGAAGTATCCCAGAGGACCGACATGTCGTAAGGGTTTCAATGCGGCAGATGGAGCATCAATCAGACACCTGGTCTATGTCTTATAAGCATTTTAGTATCGAGTACCCGGTTGGATTAAGGTTCGATCCAACCTGGTCGTACTCTAACATTTTCCAAAATTCATGTGGTTTATACCAAAAGGTCGGTCTTTCTCTAAGGATCTCAACTATGTAGATGGTTCATAAAATGGACGCCCGGTTCATAGGTTATGGCCCTTTAAGGAAAATTGGGCCTGGTGGGGTCTAGGTCCTGTCTGACCTAGTCTGGCTCGACCCAGTTTGGGCTGGCCCAATTTGGTTGGGCCTCAATGAGCTCGACCCGCTAGGCTGTAGATCAACCCAAACCATGGAGGGGCATGACCCGTTGGGCTCACGCAACCCGACCGACAGAGGGAACGACCCGACCAGTAGAGGGCACGACCCGCTGGGATAGTGCGGCCCCCTGGGGCAGGGCTCACCTCGGCTAGCATGGGGGGAGGGGACCCTGGTATTTCTAAATGGATAAGGCCATTTGGTTCAAGTGGTGGAACCACGTGTCACAAACTGGTCTCCATGAGGGACCCATAGGGAGCGGGTCCCTGCTGCTGTGGCATCATAGTAGCTACCTCCCTCTCTGGTGGCACACCATTGTGTGCTGCTCTACTTCCTGTGGCCGGCCGGTTATGTCCTCTCCCTGCATCCATCACAGCTGAAGATTCATGACCACCCTCTCCGGTGGAACCCCATTGCATGCCGCTCCACCTTTGGCGGCCAACCCGAGCTGGCTTCCATCTTCACCCGTTGCAGTTATGGATGCGGCCTTCTCTGCCTGTGGCGCACGAAGATGCGCCATGGTCTCCTTCGTGGTTGGCCATTTCTGGCTGCTGACATCTCTCACAGCGCCAGTCACCGGTGCGTCCATGCTGGTTTCACCCCAGCTATCTTCCATGGTTCACTGGGAGAGCTCTGGTGGCCCGTTTTTTCAATTAAATGGTATCAATGGCCTCCCCGGGATTCCCTCTTTGCCACTTGACCCTCAGTTTTGAGTTCCGTTCTACCTGAATAAAAAGACTACAGAGAACACATAGATCAACAAAGTAGTGTAGGGTCCAGGCCTTGTTCTTTTGGCCCAAGCCCTCCGCATTAGCATGATAAGATGATGGAAGAATAATATTCAACAATTCTTTTAAAATCAAACCAAATAAAAAAACTACTTCAAGATCATAGGAGAACGTCCATGTTTCAGAACAAGTTGGTGTTCATCATTCCCGCAACAAGCTTGCAATGACACCACTAAATTATCATTCTTCAGTTCTTCCTTGGATAAGGAATTTTTTCCTTGTAAAGAATCCTCCTAAGATCAGGCCTTTGAAAATGATTTTCCAAAACCCCACATTAGAGTTTAAGTCTCTAACATGTGATTAAGAGGTTCATTAATAGGTGTAAATAACGAGCCTCAATAATCACAAAAAGGGTGGTTACACAACCATTATGTAATCGAGCATTTAATGCCCTTCATTAAATGCCCCACTACCCCTATAGTCCCCACCATCAAAAAATAAAAGTGAGGTGGAAGGAAGTTTTAAAAATAAAATAAAATAAGTTTATTTTCCTTATTAATCGATGAAAAAAATGAAAAATCAACTTTCCTCCTCGACCCACTACATTTGAAGTTAAACCTTCCTTAAGCCCGAATGGCCTGAAGGCCTTTATTTTTATTTATTTTTGATAACCCCCCCCTTTCAAGGGCTGATGGGGAACCCTTACAAGACCCGTAGGCTAAGAGAATACATGGCTCGTAGGCTTAAGAGATTACATGACTCAAAGGTCTTAAGAAATTCAACCAGACTATCTACAAGGAACTTCCCCTCCCTAGGATCTGCATCATGATAGTTTCTCTGCACCTTCGCATGGACATTTGGCTAGGCTTCCCATGCAAGCACAGGATGGTTTCGATGGCATATCCATACCCTCTCATTCTGACAAATCCATTTGGTTCTACTCTGGTGAGTGAACCTGCTCTGAATCCTCTTATGGGGCTACTCTTTTTTTGTAGTGTGTCTGGGGATACTTCTTATGGCTCGAAGGCCTTAAGGTAGACTAAAGGCCATAAAGGTGTCCTGAAAGCCCTACTTACCCGAAGACCTGGGTGTACCGAAAGCTTTAAGGACTCCAAGCCCAAATTGGTGGCCCAAGGAAAATAGTTCCAGCTGCTATTGTACTGAATAGTACCGGTTACAATGCCTTCTATAGTACCCGCACAGTGTACAGTTCTACTACAGTATTGCTAAAGTATCTGATATAGTAGAAAAAAATATGCCTTTACCTAGTTTTGAACCTGGTCCTTGTGGATGCACTTAATGATACCCCACCAACTAGGATGAGGCTCATGTTCTTAACCCTACCTTAAGAGAATCCTAGAACTGTGAGTTTAACGATGCCATTGGATTTCAATTCTGAGAACTAGTTAAAAATTTATGATTTCCCACTTGCATTTTTACTGAACATACCTTACAGAAAGTTTAGAAATTCATCCTGGGAACACCGGGCCTCAGAATCATGCACCGTCAAATTTCACAAACTTCTAATGATTATATATAATTTAAAAAAATTAAATGGATAATCTGGGACATTAAAATATCCCCACCTTAAGTATTTTCTTCTCCAAAATTCACAACATAGACTAAGGAAACAAATGGGGATATTGAGAACGAATCTGAGCCTACCGCTCCCATGTACTATCTTGGAGGTTCCTAAGCTTCAAGAAAAATGCAATTAAGGTATCGATCATCCATGAAGGACTCACTCATGTTGATCTTCAATATCCTCTAGAACCTTCATAAACATTACCCCATCATTAATGTCCATCTCGCCCTAGTCTATAACGTGCGATGGATCATGTTCATACTTCCACAGCTGCGACACATCAAAGATTTCATGTACCCAATTCCTTTGTGGGGGAAGAGCTCGATGGTACTCCAACTCACCTACTCTACTGAGGATTTGGAATGGTCTGATAAACCATAGATATAGTTTGTAGACCTGTAAAAAACTCTATAATCCTCATCTAGGTGAGACCCATAGGAAGACATGGTATCCCTCCTCAAACTCCATGGGTCTCTAGCTCCTATCAACATAAGACTTCTATAGGGTCTGTGCATTATTCATCCACTCTTGGATGATCTGCACCTTCTCTGTGGTTTCTTGTACCAAATATGGTCCCATGAGACCTGACTCCCATTGGTCTGTCCAGTAAAGGGGTTATATTAATGGTTGAACGTACAATGCCTCCAATGGTTCCATACTGATGGTGGAGTGATAGTTTTTATTGTACTAAAACTCTACCAAGAGGAAGTGATCCTACCAACTATGGCCAAAATCTAGGATGCAAGCATGAAGCATATCCCCCAGTGTCTGAATGGTGCACTCCATCTGACCATCTGTCTGAGGATGAAAGGTAGTGCTCAAATGTAGCAGAGTCCCGAACACCTCCTTCAATCCTTTCCAAAATCGAGAAGTAAAATGTGTGTCACGGTCAGAGATGATCATCGATGTCACCCCATGAAGTCGTAAAATTTTCTTGTACGTAGAGGTATCCCACACCCTCTACTGATCCACACTCTCGGATAGGTAAGAATTTGGCTGACTTGGTGAGTCGGTCAATGATCACCTAGATGGAATCATATCCCCTAGATGTATATGGAACCCTATCACAAAGTCCATGTAGATACTATCCCCCTTCCACTCCGAAAACTCTAGTGGATGTGCTAAGACTACCAGAACATGATGCTCGACCTTCACTTTCTGAAAAGTGAGGCATTGTGAAACAAACTCTACCACTACTGTATTCATCCCTGTCCACCAGTGTTGATGATGAAGGTCCTGGTATAGCTTCACGACACCAGGATTTACCACCAACGGGGATGTATGAAACTCCCTCAACACCTCCCCCATAGAATCACATGTACCATAGTGTGCCCTTTGAAGAGGATGATGTGCTACCCACCTTCACAAAATCCATCAAGAGCCTGTCCTGGGGATATTTGAGCACGTTGGGCCTCGAAGTCAACATCCCCAAGCTATGCCTCCCTGACTCTCTGAAAGAGTGGGGGAGTAATTGTCTTAGACTGGAGGTAAGCCGTCCCATATCAATCCACGAAGGATATCTATAACGTAAGTAACTACTCTGTCACCTCACTCAGCAACTGCAGTCCAAACCTCTTACTGAGTGTGTCTACTAGTACGTTTCACTTCCCAGGAGTGTAGACAATCTCAAAGTCATAGTCATATAGAAACTCCATCCATTGCCACTGTCTCAGGTTAAGTCCTTATGTAAGAAGATATGCCTGAAACTCTTGTGATACGATTAGATTGTAAACCATTCTCTCAACTATAATCTCTACTCTCAGAGATCTACCGAAACCATATGATATATAGTGGTAGATATTGGTACCATACTAGGGTAAAAGCCAAAGTAGAAGCCCCTCTCCAAATGGGGAGGTAATCCTAGAAACATCTTTTGAAAGGATGTTCTCAAACTCTTCCATTACTGCTGGGAACTGAAAAATCAAAACACTTTCTACCATTCGGGTAAGGTTGGATGAATCAAGAGTGATCAGCTACACCCTCCTATGCATGAGTTAATCCCATGCTACAAGGGTTTCCTTTTCACCATCTAAGGGAAACCCCAATCCAATGTTGTAGATATACCAAAACCTTTTTCCTAAAACAACCAATCTGAGCATGAATTGTGGATGACCAATCCATACCCAGAATAACATCATTAGTTCTCGATGCTTCCACGAAGAGTTTCCAACCCAAACTCTCTCCTCAAGGGCCAGATCAAAAAGTTGGCATATGTGTGATTATCAAGTCTCCTCCCATAAGTATCACCATACACAAGGGTAAATTCAATGGTTTAATAAAAAACAATAGGTCTTGGACATGATCTGTGACAAGAAGGAATGATTAGAACCTATGTATTTTATTATGGAATCTAGTAGTAGACACAGATCATACTTTAAATCATTCATGGACCCCTTGCGTCACACTCTTTTACAAAATATAGTTAATCACTTTCCCCGTCCTCTAGCTCCATGAGTCTGGTGTGGACCACATTGGGGTGGTGGTTGTAACATGTAAAAATGTATACCACCTCATGCTGTTATCCTAGATCCTCTTGCACGTCTGCTGGCCTGCAGATTAATATATCCCTATCACTTCCACTTCCCAAAACATTAAGAAAACCCATGTCTCTTTCACTAGTGTCAGTTTACAGCTTTCCCACTTCTAACATTCACTGGTTGTATCTTCTCAGCCCATGAACATTAAACCACACAATTTTTTCTCTAGAACCCCAAAATTTGTAGGAATGCACATAGAGATAGTGCCGACTCAGATGTCCCTAAACAAATCTTCCTTAGAGGTTTGATCCCAAAAACAATGTTCGTATCATATTCATCGAGTACCTGGAATGGTCGGTATGCCTCAAATAATACTTAGCAACTAACATATCTTCATGTCGAAGCTATAGAAGCAGTTGGGAACACATACCGCTTAGATTTTTATAGCAAGAGACCCCTTATCATAGGAAGGTTCTCTAGATTTTCCCACAGAAAAGTCACATGACCATTAAGATAGGTGTAATCTAAACCCTGTCTTCGCTCTTCTGGGCCACATAGTATTTTCACTGCCAGGACCACGATCTGATCTATTGGTGCCCTGACTAGATGGAAACCCGGTCACTACCTCAAGCCAGTACTTAGCCACCTATGGGTCCGGTTCGCCTCAGAAACTAAGTGGTATCTGTCACTGAAACTCATTTAATTCACTGAGCCTATATGTGTCCTCTACCGGTAGAGTCGGTAGTATCTATTGACCAATGGGCAGAGGTATCACCGGGACACTGCCTGAAGGTACCATCTCGAGAAAAAAATCCTTGTATCGAAGCTCATCACACTATGGACCATACTCATGGTCACACACTGGAATCCTGGATGACTGTCTATGTGGAGACATATTGAAATAGAATCAAGATGAACTTCGATCAATAAGTTATACATGGTGAGCTGACTTAAAACATATCAAAAGAAAAACATTTCAAAAACACATGAAACTAGTGCTTTCATGTACCTAGTCAGAAAATAGAATTCAAGGACATGTTGTATGGATATGCAAGCTGCCACACCAATACTTGACTCCCCAAACTAAAAACCACACTCAAAGTATATAAAACCATCGCTCCATTGGAAAGATCAATGTTCTAGTTCTTCAGTAGAACTGACTCCTCTGATACCACCCTATCACAACCTATCCCCTGGGGCCTATATTGGGACTACCCCAAGTCCGACTTTCATATTACAGGAGTTGTAGACAATCATAGAAAGGCATAACCCTGAAAAACTGGAAGGAATTGCCTTTAATCCTTCAAAAACATAGTCTAAAAAAACCACAAGAAGCAATGATGAAGTAGACTACTGAAGTAAAAAGTGTACTAAAAGTAAAGGGGCCAGAATACAAGCCCAACAGAAAATTATAAGTACAACATAAAAAAGGAAACATCTCCTCGATCATCCATCATAGATCCTACCTGAAGGATAGGTACAACTCACGATCAGTAGTCACTATGTTACATCACATCTAATGGTCCACCTCTAAGCATCGCCCAGTCCGGGCTCCCTCAGCCTCTTTCAATGCTATCCTTTGTCTGTGCAAGACATAACAATGTGCGGGCATAACCCATGTAGGGTGAATATTACAACACTCAGTAGGGACCCTGAGACCCCCCGAAGGTCTCCCAGAGTTCCACAAAGGGAAAACCACAAAGAAAGACCTCAATCAAAAACCACAAAGTAGTAAATAACTCTACATTGGTATATTCCCATACATATACCTTGACTACCAAAATACACTCATCTCATTAATAAGGAAACATAAGGCCTAAAATTTTAGGCCATTTTCACAACTAATCCATGAGGGTAGACTACAAGAAAAGTAACAACACAAAGGTAATATTACCACAATGGTATAGACTCAGCTCACAATAGGTATAAATTAAGTACATAAGTATAGATGATTAGAAGTATCACTTGATCATCTTATTCTGTTGAGAGGCTCTATTGCTGACCCACAAAAAATCATTTGATGTTGACCCACATAGGATCGATGAGCACGGACCCACTAAGGATCACTGAGTACTGACCCAAAAAGGATAGATAGATGCATACCCACATAGTATCGATGGATGGTGACCCACACAGGGTCAATGTTATTTATTCATGTTACAGCCATCCACTAGATTTTGGCACAATGCACGCTTGATTTCGGGAGGATATGCTCCTCATTCTATAGGTCATACCTCTACCACCACTAAGTTTGATGAACAAGTATCCTAAAGGACGGCCATGTTGTAAGGGTTACAATGTGACAAATTATGCGTAAATAAGACTCCCGGTCTGTGACTTATAAGTATTATAGTGCTGAGGTCCCGGTTGGATTCGGGTTCGATCCAACCCGGCCATACTCCAAAATTCTCCAAAATTCTAGTAGAGTATAACAAAAGTTCCTTCTAGATCCAATGATCCGAGATCTATATATCATTATTCAAACAGATGTTTTGTTTAAAATTTATGGCCCTTTAAGCAAAACTGGGCCTGGTTGGGTCCAGGTCCGGTCCGACCCGGCCCGGGTCTTACCCGACCCTACCCGAACCAGTTTGGGCCAGCCTAGTTGGGCTGGGATGTGGTAGGCTCAGTCCACTCGTCCGCGGTAGGATCAACTCGTTGGGCCGTGGATACACCTACCTGGGTGGCACAACCCGACCCATGTAGGGGCGCAACCCACTGGGCTCGCGTGGCCCGACCCACAGAGGGTGCGACCCGTTAAGCTCACATGACCCACTAGAGGTGCGACCCACTGGAGCAGGGCCTGGCCATGCTGGCACATAGGGAGTGGGACCCTGGTCTTCCAGAATGGCTAAGGCCATTAGGTTCGTGAGGCCCTACCACATGGTGCCTCCTGGTCTCCCCGTGGGACCCACCAGGAGTGGGTCCCAAATGCCGCGATGTCGAAGCTGCGACCACCCTCTCTGGTGGCACACCATTGCATGCTACTTGAACTCCTATAGTCAGATGGTGTAGGCCACTCCTGATGTCCACCATAGCTGAAGAGACACAACCTCCCTCTCCGGCGGTGTGTCGTTGTGTGCCGCTCCGCCTTCCATGGCAGTCCCAAACCGGCCGCCCTCTTCACCCACTGCGGCTACGACCACAACTTCTCTGCTAGCGCACCAACATCTACTTCATGACCAAAAATTTATGGCCACCACCGTCACCCGCCAGACCGGTCTCCTATGCTTCCATACTGATGCCGCGCTGGCGGTTTTCCCTGGGTCACTGGCTGAGCTTCGGTGGCCCGTTTTTCCATGTGAAGGTATCAATAGCCTCTGTGGGATGCCCTCTTTGCCTCTTGAGCCTTAGTTCTAGGTTCTGTTCAACCCAAATAAAATGTCCGCGAAGAATTCATCGTTAAACAATGTAGTGGAGGGTCCAGGCCTTGTTCTTTTGGCCCTCACCCTCCATGTGAGCTTGATAACATGTGGGAAGAATAATTTTAAAAAATTTGTTTAAAACTAAACCAAATAAAAAAATTACCACAAGATTATTGGAGAAGGTCCACGTTTTAGTAAGAGTCGGTGTTCATCGTTCCTGCAAAAATCCTCCCACGAAGCCACTCAATCGTTCTTCTTCGGTTCTTCCTTGGTGAGGGGATTTGATCCTCATAAAAAAATCCTCCCATTATCAATACGTTTGAAATGATTATCCAAAAACCCATGTTAGAGTTTAACTCTCAAACATGTGATTATGTGGTTTATTAATTGGTGTAATTAATTTTCCTTATTAATCACATGAAGTGTGGTTACACAACCATTGTGTAATCCAGCATTTAATTTCCTTTGTTAGATACCCGACCACCCCAGTGGTCCCCACCCAAAAAACATAATAGTATGGTGGAATGATATTTTAAAAATAAAATAAAATAAAATAAATTTATTTCATTTATTCATCCATGAAAAAAACGCAAAAACAACCTTTCTCCTCGACCCAATGCGGTCACAGTTAAACCTCACTTAATAAAATCTCAGCACTATTAGTTCAGTGGTTCCCTCAAGTTTCAATTCCAAGCACCGGTTCAAAATCATGGATTTTTTGCTCACACGTTTGCTGAACTTACCTTAAAGAAAGTTTAGAAATTCATTCTGGGCACTCCGAGCCTTAGAATCATGTGTCATCAAATTTCTCAGACTCATAATAATTCCAAATAATTAAAAAAATTACATGGAAAATCCAAGACTTTAAATTAAGTGAATTATAACCATTAAAATGTGCCTAATGTTGAGTTAATAATGTTTAATAGGGATAATGAGGCGATTTAATTTGAAAAAGTAAATCAAATAATATTTCTAACCATGAAATTGGTTGGTTATTTCATAAAAAAGTGATTTAGGTAGTCTTTGGTAAAGTTTATTTAATTAATAGAGATATGGAATATATTAAATAGTTTTTGAATTTTTTTTAACAAATAAGGGTTGTGTTAATTTTTGATGTAAGTATGCTTTCATTATGGTTTTATGATGATTCATTTTTTTAGTATGTTTATGGAGAGTATATGATCAAGGTATTGACATATTTGGTTTGTGACAATATGAGATACATTATATTATCTTGGGACAAATGTTTAATCAAATATTTCATATTCTTTGTGTTTGAATTTGGTTAGACAAATTTTCAAGGAGTCATAATGTTAAATTTTTATGGAATGATATAATTTTATCTTTGGGGGTTATTATTGAGGTTTTAGAAATTATTATATTATATTTATCTATTATTAATTACCTATACTAACGATATTAGTTTTTTAAAATATTTATATAAATAAATAATGAATTTTCATTCATTTAAGAATCTTATGATTTTCTGAAAATTAATTTTAGTTCACGAGGCCTAAAACAATCATCTTAAATATTCATTCATTGGAATTATTGATGATTTGGGAATTCATCGAAACATATACAAAGGATGAAAGTATGCTTATATAATGTATATAAATAATTTATATAAATTTTATCACATTCAATACCTTGATAGTGAATTAATCTATCAAATTTAGGGAAATTATTTTGAAAAAAAAATATGTTTAAATTTATTTTTTTAAATCAAAGGTCTTTTCACCCATCTTAAATTTATGGTTTTTATTGTATAATATTTAAATAACAAGTTTCATGTTACTCGATATTAGGCCATGGACATTAGTTTTATCCTCGATTTCTATATTTTATCTTCCCACCAATTTTATCCTTATATGAGAACACAAATATGTGTTATTTTAGCAACATTTATGTTCCACACATTCCATTTTCAAAAGTATTTTTATTTTCCCTCTCTATGACGGGGTTTTTAAAGAATGATTCTTTTAAATATTGATCCTTTGATGAATAATATATATTTATTACAAAATAATTTATTATTTTGATAGTATTTAACAACCCATAAATTTAAAATAATATGCTTGATTTATTTCTTAATATACAATTCCATGCATTATGTGAACCCCAATATACTATTAAATGTTATTATTTCATAGAACAATTATCTCCTACCAAATGGATTATAGGGAATGTTTAGTATTAACCATATTTTTAAAAACATTTATAAAAGTTTTATATAATTGATATACACTCACTATTCTGTGAAATTATTTTATACTTTAAAAATAGGTTTTCTTCAATGATGGGTTTTATTGAATTTTGCAGGTAGATATTATAATTAAAACATTCAAGTATTAAAAATTTTATTTTATAAAATCAACATGTTTTTGAAATCAGCACATAAAAATTAACTTAGTTTAATTTTATTTTGGATTTTTCCTAAATGATTTATTTTTCATTGAATATTAAAAATTTTCAATTTTTCAAATACTATGATTTATTATAATTAAATAAGATTATTTAAAATTCCAATTATATTATGGATTTTATATTAATATGAAATATGATAATTTTTTTAAAATATTTTAATTAATTCAATTTTCATCATTAAAATTAATGATTAGGATATTAGTTGTTGTTTATGATTAGAATTTTTTATTTCAAAAAACTATTTTTCTTTTTGTTATATGTATATATATAAAAAATTATTTTTTTCCACCTATACATATTTAATATTGAAAAATATTTACCCTAATTTTAATTATTTGTTTAAAATATTTCAAATATTTTCTATTTATTTTTGGAAATTTTAAATAGTAAACGTAGTAAATATGTGTTACCTCTATAAGTGTAAAACAGGTAAAATATGCTTAAAACATTGGAATAAGGCTTCGACATTTATGCATATATTTGAATTATCCTATTGGATAAAGGAATTTAGGCCATTTTTATAGATTTTATGAATATAAATCTATCTAGTTCATTTATTCATTAATACCGATATTTATAAATTTTCAGTTAAAGATAAATTAAAAAATGTCACTATCTTGATTTAAAAAAATGATATTATGTGGAGAGAAAAAAAATCTTTTTTTTATATATGGTTTTCTTAAATATGATTTATTTGTTATCATGGAAATTTATTTTTAATTTTTAGTGATAGAATATTTATTACAAATATTATGCCATAATGAAACAGTGTTTGTGAAAGCAGTAGAAAGTTCAATTGAATGATTAAAAAATGCTAAAATTAATTTTTTTTTGGTGATTTATATTTTCTCTATAATTTTATATAAAAATATAATAGATTTTGGATTTTTGAAATGATTAAATTTTAATATGTTTTATGTCATGTTGGTTTAAAATTCAAATTAAATAAATAGTTCAAAAATTGAGAATAACTATATTTTATAATATATCATATATCATTAAATGATTTAAAATTTAAAAAAAATGTTATATTTGTAAAAATAAAAGGGATATGGTTTCAAGAATTAACCGTGATCCATTTATTTGTTGTTATACATTTATGGTGGCATTCTTGACCCTTAATGTGTAATTTTGTTTAATATTGTTGTAGTTCTCAAAAGGGTTAATGTGGGGTTAAAACTAAAAGTTGAGATTAAACACATAATAAAAAGTGTTCAAATTTAATTTTATGTGATTATTTTGAAAATTAGTCATATTATATTAAAATAATATCAATTTAATTCCATTTATAATTGAGAAATAACTTATATTAATCTAATAACATAGGAAATTCAAATAATAACCCATCTCTTAGTTTTAAATGGACACCCATATCTAATTTCTTTAAACCATATTGAGAAACATTGCTAAACCAAAAATTGAAAAATTACTATAATAACATACATATCTATGAATTAGTGGTTATTTTGTTCTAAAAATACCAATAAAAGTGTCCTTAAAAAGGGATCTAAAGGATGTTTACCGAATAAGATATAATTGACTTTGCCGAATCTTTCAAGTTTGTTTCTTCTTATACTTACTTTAGATATATAATAACCATAATAAACATAAAAATTCAGTATCATAAATATAGCTATGTTTTGAAATTTTTATTTTACAATAATATTCCCTCTCTTTCACATAATATGAGAAGAAAAAAACATTACTCATGTGTACATACAGATCACCGTATCCACATAGTGATGTAATTAGTTTTTTTCACCAAATTTACATAGATGGATATCAATATAAAACTAATGAATATTTATGATTTTTATGAAATATTTATTCATATTAAATTATTATATCACACCTACCATCTTACCTTACAATCTGTTGTAAAATGATGTTGTCGCTCTTACATATGTGTGGACTACCACCTCTACAAAGTGATGTGATTTTTTTTTCATTTCCAAATTTAATGGATGGTGTTAAGGAAATATTTAATGAGAAAATATGGAATATATTATATTATTACAATTCTAAAAAGAGGAATTATTATTCACATTTCTTTTATTCCATCAATCTAAAAGTCAAAACAGTGTATATGCGTATGTACGACCACCAATCTCCATAAAGGGTGTAATTAATTTTTCTATATGTATCATTTATAGACGAATCTAAATACCTATATATTTAATAAATATTATGTTTAGGTTATTTAAATAAATTATGTATATTATTGAACAATGATCAGGTGGGAAGGACTAAAGCTACCAAATCCAAACATATATGAAAACAAAGTAGCTAACCCCCAAAATAATGATAATAGTAACATATTATTTACAAAAGGGTGAAAGAACATTATAAACAGATCATATATGATATTATAAATATTTATATGGTTCTGGTATGTAATTATAATAATCTAAATTTAATATAAAGAAGGTTAAAATCACATACGAGGTTATTCAAACTTGAGGTATGGGTTTTCTTAATTAATTTCTTTTCATTGGGTTATATCACTTATTCATTCATTATATTATTTCTATATTACATGTAAAATTAGAATTGATTTTTTATGTTTTATTTCGTCTTATATTTTTTGGTTTTTCATTTATTACACTTAAAATCATCATTTTCTAATTATTATTTAAATGATGAGGTCTTTCTATGGGATTTTGTCTCAATTTCCACCCCATTGAGATACATTTGGTATTGTCCATGAATATACTTACATGTTCTACATATACTAAACCACTAATACATTTTTATTTAAAATATATTTATTGATTACTATTAATTAGTCAATTCAAGCCACTCTTTCATTAGGTTCCCATTAAAATGTTACCAAATAGGTAAGAATTAATTTATAATCTCATTTTCTTTTGGGATTTCATATATTTTTATTAAGGAAATATTAAAATTTTCATTAATATTCCAAAATAATTTAAAATACACTAGATATTTATGGATTTTCATTATGTATATTTGGAAAATTGATCATCCTTACTTAAATAAAAGGGTTTCCTTATTTTCTTCCAACTTTTTCCTTATTTTTCAATTGATTCAAGCATAGAGATAATTAAAATAAAATCCAATATTATTTCCAATTTAACCATGTATATTTTTCTTCCATGTCCATATTATTCAAAGTTGTTTTTCAAAATTATTTTTTATTTACTCAATGGATATTTTAGTGTATCATTTAATTTTATAATGGTTAGAAAGTAATATTTCAAATTTTCTCATAAAGGTTCATTTTTGAATTTCTTTATAAAATGTTAAAATAAATGTTTTTTAATGTGTACAGTATTAACATATTTTCTTGATGCTATAACCATTTCATTCAATAAGTTTATTCAATATGATTTGTATTTATTTTACAAAGATATATTTTTTATGAAATATTATTTAAAAATTTTCTATTTCATTTTCATTTATTTTTAGAATACAAAATTTTATTAGAAATAAATTTATGATTAAAATATGAAAATAAATCATCTCTTGATTAATTTTCATGTCATTACCTTCCTATCAAAATATCCACTTTATTATGATCATTAGAAATTACATTTCTCTTTAATATCTATATTATATTTGTCATGGATACGATTATTTCATAAACTATATAACATTTCTATATATAATGTTTTATAATTAAAGTTATTTAATTGACTAGGAAAATATGGATATTCCATATACTTTACATAATGATAATATTTATTAATATGAAATATTATTCATGAATTAAATTGATCATTAAATATATGATGAATTCATTTGACAAGTAGTGATGAGTGATGACTAAAAATAAATAGCCCCTCAATGTAATAATAGGTCTCCTGATACAAAACTATTTTATTTCCTTAAAAAATATATTTTTTGGTAAATTATTACATAGAGTTTAAATTGCCTTCATTCAAGTCCTTTTCTATAAAGATATCATGATATATAAGATCATGGAATCCAATATTATGTATTTTAATTATTGAAAATTCATTCATTGTTATCAAAAATATTTCTTTATTGACATTATCCATTGATTTATTTCATACACAAGTTATTAAATAAATGATTTTTTTATTTAATTAACCTGTCATATTGATTATACCCGATTTTCTCATGATAAATTCGACTGTATGTAACCCTTACTGAGAATCTTAGGGAAGAAATTTTTTTCCCTTCCCCAGGATGTGAAGAAGGAATATTAAAATGTGTTCAATGATATATAATATTTAATTTCACTGTGTTTTATAAATTTTTTTCCAATTTAAAATGGGAATTATTTTTTGTATATATTTAATCAAGATTAATTTACTAATTAGTCCTTAAGGATGCAATCCTTTGTATCTTATAATAATGTAAGAAAGTAGAAATTGGAAGTAGGTTACTCAATTTACATTTTTTATAGATTTAAATTAATCATTAAATTTAACACTGTAATATTTTAGAAAATATTTCTCTTAAAAAATTTAATTTATTTGATATATTTTGTTACACGCAACAATGAGTTTAAATGAAATGTGATAGACTATTAAAATATTATTATTTAATGTTACTATTATAACAAAGACATTAGATTTATCGGTAGTAATATGATAAACTACTTTATGAAAAATATATAAATTTACTTCTCAATATAAATGTCTTGGTAATTTCTTTGTAAATAATCCCTAAATTTTTTGTAACGTTATTTTATGCCATAGAAATATGTCTTATTCAAAAATGATTTTATCAATTTTTGTAAGAAAATATTATAATTAATTTCAATATATTTTAGAAATTTTATTTAATAAAAATAAAATAATTTTTTAAATCATCATATCATAATTATCATATGGTGAATTTTTTATATTTATATGAAAACATATATTTTTCAGTGCACAATGAAAAATAATTTTTTTATTGGAAACTATATCATTGTATTAAACAAATAAAATGTAAAACATTGTTTTTAACATGGTTTAAGTGCAAAATTAGTTCCATTATATTATTAATAATCGAATTATGTACATTATAATCAATTTTATGGTTGAATTTGATATAACATTACGTTTTTACTTAAAATTTAATTTTTCTAAAATCGGATTTTCAACATGATTTCCGCAATTATATTTAAATTAATTTATTTAAATTATATGAATATATTTTTATTAAAGTGATATTATTTTTGTGTTCAAAAAAAAATTTACTATAGTATTTTTTTTTACATTTTTATGTTGAAGATAAATTTGTGGTGAATAGTAAAAAATATAGTTTTTATGAAATACTGTATCTTATATGATATCTCCAAGAAATAAACATAACAAAAAATATTTCAAACTTATTTAATGGATAAAGTTTTATAAAATTATACAAATATAAGACAAAAATAATTCAATATATATATATATATATATATATGAATAAACTCAACGATAATTATGGAAATTATTTTCAGTGCTAACGTAGAACTTACATGACGTAAGCAAAGTTAAATTCGGTACCCTAAAGATAATATTTTAGATATAATAAGTACATGATTTATTTTTATTAAATATTATATATTATATATATTTTTATGGTTATAAATGAATTTTTAGGTTATATAAATTGCTAATTATCCATATTCATGTTTAATGCTTATGTATGGTCAGAATAGTCAAAATAACATAGTAAATAAGTCATCATGACATAAATATGAGTTAAAAAAATAACAAATATAAATAGATATAATGATAACATTAAACTTATTTCTAATTAAATAAATATCTTGATAATTTTATCTAGAAAATAAATACCTTACATTCTTTCACAATGTAGACACAATAATAATTTAATTAATAGAAAGAATAAAATAAATGATTTTGAAAATACTAAAAATGGATAATATGAAATAAATAATTAATTAAATTAAATTTGTAGATAAAAATGATTTTTTACATATTTTATAAATTATTATATATGAAATCCACCTCTATCTTGTCGTATTTAATGACAAATTAAATGAATAGAAACAAAATTGAAAAAAATGATATTTTATCCAAATATTATTTTATTAAATTAGTTAAAAATTATAAAAAACTGATTATGTGAAAGTATGATAATATATGCCCTAAAAGTTTATAAAATTTCCATTAATGGTCTAATTATCATCTTATAAGTAAAAAATACAACCTTTTAATATTGAACAAGTCGTTACTGTAGGTCATATTAAAATCAGTTTACTGTGACTTAATTAAAATGATATGGTTTAAAATGACACAAAAAATTGTATAAATTCTATTTATTGATGGTATAAAAACTATATATAACCTTATATTTTAATAAATAGACATTTGGAGGAATTTTTATTATGAATAAAATTATTATAATTTAATTGTTTGAGAAATTCTAAAATGTCTCTCACGTCAGTTGTTAATGGGTACTCCCAATGTCAATTAATTACAAAACCGTGATCCTTATATCTCAAAAAACCATCAATTTATTTTATAAAACCCCTTATACAAATTCTATTGTTTTTCGTCTTCCCAAACGACCAAACCTAGAGCTCAATGAGAAAACATATTGGATTCATTTCAAAGAATAGATAATCCCCTTAACTGATCACATCATTTTATAATCTTCTTTACATCCTATAAATATGTGGTATTTATCATAAAATATTTAATTTATTATTCTTAGTTTTTTTAAATGTTATTATTATTATAAAAACACCATTATAAACCCTCTATCACATCAAATGATAATTGAAAGTATCGCTCGTGTGTATGTATGACTTATAATCTCTACATAGGGACACAATTCATTTTTCATCACCATATTTTATGGATGGATATTATTATTGATTTAATAATTATATATTAAATTTTAAAAAAATTTAATTTTTCATTTATAATATCATTTCTATCTTCTTACCACGAAATCAATTGGAAAATGATAACATCGCTTGTGCGTACATTTGGATGACCATTACCACGAATCGATGCAATTAGTTTTTCAATTATATTTTAATTTGAAGATAATGAGGATAAATTTGATGAATATTTATAATATAAATGAGATTATAATAATATTTTATTGGTGAATTAATATTTAGCTTTCTCTCATTCCATTCCTTAAAAATGGAAACATTGTTCACACATACGTATAGCTTGTCGTCACTATGAATTGTGTAATTCATTTTTATTTCCATAAATTTTAATAATAATATATATATATTTATTGAATATATATGATATTTATAACATTATTTACGTAATATTTGTGAGGTAACTATGATCAAAATATATGGAATGAAACTACTAAAATAAAACTTACATAAAAACAAAGTAATCATCGCCCAGAAAAGAGATTTTAATAAAGATTTATTAACATATAATCAATAAAGGTTAAAATTTAATCTTTTATGATTATATATATATGATAATGGTTCATAAATAATATTTTTAATAAATATATATTTATCATATAATATATTTGGAAACATATTAATGAAGTCAAACTAGAGGTAAGTGGGTTATATAGTACAATCTAATTGTTTATCGAATCGATTTATAATTAAGTTTAGGTAATGAAATATAATGATATAACTCTCAATAATATTATTAATTTTCCTATAATATGGTTATTTCATAAAAATATATGTTTTTTTTCTCATTTTTCTAAAATTATGTACTCAATATAAAAAATTCACGTTTTTAGGAAAATCAACTTCATTTATCTCTTCAGCCGAAAAAGATATTTCTTCTATATCCATGTTTTCTAATTTTTTAAAAATGTTGTTACTATTCTAATAATATTTATTAAATTTTTTTTACCCATGTTTTTGTTTTTAGAAAACAATTTTAATGGAATATTTTTTTCTAAATATGGAACGTTGGGAGTTTTTTCAAAAAAAAAGTATGGATCATTTTTTTAAACTTATATGTCATAAATAACTTTCCTACCACAAAAAATAATATTTTCATTGATTTTTTCAACTTTATACTATTATCTTACCAGAAAATTATTTCCTTTATAAGTGTTCACTTTTTCAACAATGCGATTTAAAAATGGAAGGGATATTTTCCTCAAGAGTGTTTAATGATGTTTTAATCATATTTATATTCATAAATGAAAAAACCCTTGATTTCACATTTGATTTACGAGGGAAATGATCCATGTATACCATCCTGATTCCTTATTTGTATTGATTATGTTTATGATGAAAATATTTGTATCAAATCAATTCCTTTTTCAGAGGTTATTCTAAAATTAAATGATGAAATGGTTATGAAACTAATTTATTTTCATGGGTTCTAATATTATGAATGATTTATGATATTATGAAACACACATATATGATTTTAATTATTTTATGGGTGGGATATTTATCTCCCTCCATATAATTGTATAATGATTTATATCTCATGAGATAAATAGAACATGAATTGGGAGTGAAACAAGTTTAGTAATGTGATTTTACACCATGATTGTCTTGGGAGTGAACATTTACAACTATGATAATTTAAGGAGTAAACTTAGTACAATATGATATTATCTTCAAGGAGCCTTTACTACAAGGAAAATGGTTTTCTATGCTTATTTTTAGTCTAAAAATCAATAACTTATAACTATTCTAAACATTCCTTTTATATGTTATTTATTTTTATTATGATTCATATCTTATGAACTATCAAGATTTATGACATGAATTTATATAATTATCTATGATATGCATTGAATGGGTTTTAAATCAATAATTCATTTCACTATTATCATTTTTATGATGTTTTATTTTGTGATCATTGGTATCCCCCTTGTTTACCCATATTGATCATTATTTCCCACCCGTTTCGGATGTTTCCATTCCCATGTTAGGAAGAGAAGTTTTATACATGATATGTCTAATAATGATGAAATTTATAAAGAAATAACGTGGTGATGAGGTAGATATTTTAAAAATTTTTTTTATATATCCATGATTCTAAAGAGAATATAGTTATATGATTTTGGCTTGTATCATAATGTCATGTTATGTAAATCATATCTTTAAATGAAATATCAATGAATGAAATGTAAGGGTTGTTGTAGTTGGTATCAAAGGAAGGTTTAGTTATCCATTAGAAACTAGGAAGAAAATCATTTATTGAGAATTCTAGGGAAAAATAAATATATATGATAAAATCATAATGTTTGGGTAATGATAATTAATGACCTTGGTTAAAAATAAGGTTTCATCGAAGAAGGTGTCACAATATATACATCTTTTAATTGATTTTTTATGATTATGTTGTTTAACACTATCATTATTGTTTCTCAAATTATGTTTTTTAGTTTTATTAAATATATGGACCTTGATGGAATCATGTTACTACCGAATGTTATGGTCAATGGAATGAATTTCGTTAAAAAAACTAATTAAAATAAGAGATGGAATGAAAAACCTTATTATTATGCCTAACAAGTTATCTTGTTATATAATTAACAACATCAACTATAAATAGTATCCTAAAACACCAAATAAGACAAATATACGGTTTCATGATGGCTATAGAGGAAAGAATATTCAGCTTCCAATATGTGTAGAATGTGGGAATAATCACCCAAATAAATGTATTAAAGTAATGATAAGATGTTTTGAATGTGGAAAAGAAGGAAAAAAAGAATGCATTTAAAAGGATAAATGAAAATTTATATTAATATAATGGATACGAATAAAGGAGTCTCTAAGGTATCCTCAATATTTGTATGATTGAAAATGTGTAAAGCATGGACATTATGTAAATTAATGACATAGGAGGAAATCACAAAAAGGGAATCAGTATATTTTTAAAAATAATGGTATTACAGATGTTGATGAAGAGATTAAAAATAAAACATGAAAGGTATAATTTGTTTTAATACTGTTTGTTACATTAAAAGTAAGATGAATTATTAAATTGAAGGTGATGAATCTTAAGATATGATTCAAATTTCTTATTATGTTAATGATTTATTGGGTAATAATATAATGAATAATTGAAAATACATTAAGAATAAAGTGGGATTATTGATGTGTTTATGTATTAAGAATAAATAATTATGTACTATAAGTTTAATATTAATGATATCTTGGTCATAAAAAAAAGAAAGAATTATGTATTTTTCCATATTAGATTTTATTTGATGATTAACAAACTTTTTTTAATGGTATTAATTACTAAGATAAGATATTTAGTAGTAAGGTTGTATTTTTTTAAGAGAACAAGATTAAGGGAAAGATAAAACATTATATGTGTCTTATGTTGAGTTAATAGTTTATTTTTTATAAATAGGTGAATTATGTTGACTGTATTGGTAACCTTAAAATTGGTTTGAGATTTGATACAAAAATATTTTCATCAAATTTAATGGAGTTTATTTTATTTTTTGATACCTGGAAAATATTCACTAGTTGTGAACTTATTTTAGGAATTAGTATTTATAAAATTATGGAAGAATATATGATTTTATACGAGGTTAACTAAAAAATTATAGATATCATCATGGGTTCATTTGTTTAATTTTAATCATACATTCAAAGGAATCAACAACCCATTTTAATGTTCTATATTTGGGGAATTATGAGTGATTTAATAAATATATTTGGTTTTTGGAAGAATAATATATTAATGGTTAAATAAAACTCTATGGTTGGTGTATGATTTAATTTTAATTTAATTATGGAATACATTATTTAGGGATATAGACAATTTTTATGGTTGAAAATTAATTAATTGAAAGGGGTTTCATTCATATATATTTGTGGTCTTGTTATGTACATCCATTTACATTAATAGATAAATTAAATTCATGATATTCTGGTGTTTTTTACAATATTGAAATGTTTATGTAGTGATTTATCATGGTGATTAATGATATTTGGGAGATATTCCATTGGGTTGAGATATATTACCCTCAGGATTAACTAGTGATTTTACTTGAAACATAATATGGGTTGAATGAAATTATAATTTTAAAGATGTAAGTTGAATTTGACATAAAAATTGATTTTAAACATTATTTAATGTTATTGAGGTAATTTTGGATGCATATTTATTTATCCAAATCTTATAGGTAGGTCATTTTTTATTAAGGAAAATTCTGGATTTAAATGAATTATTTTATGGTTTTTTATTTTGTATAATTTTATTGTGATAACAGTTTTTTGTAATTTTTTTGTTCCAAAATGTAGGATGAATATATTGATATAATTTTTCAATCTGTTATAAGTTATTTTATTACTTTAGGTGTTAATAAAATCATCTCAAATAATCATCATTTGGGGAAACGATAGTTGTTTTCATAACTAATTAAAAGATGAAATTAAAATTTTCATGTAATTATATTTCATTATATTATTTTTCCAGATGGTATTTGAATGCATCAACACTAGGAAACGATCATAAGATAATTTTTTACTATATACATCAATTTTGATGAATTTATGATATTTTAACCCCTTAGAGATTCATAGGTTTTTTGTTGTTAAATTTCTCCAAGAAACTTTCTATATCCGTCTCTATTAGTCCTTGGTAATCATATTTCTCTTCAATGTCCATATTTAAAAATCTCACTTATGTTCTCAAATTTGGAAACCTTTTTTATGTGACCTTCGTACTTTATTTTCATAATTTTTATGGTGAACCTTTTTTTATCCCTTTCTACGATGTGGGTTATTGAAAAATGGATTGTTCAAATATAATATATTTAATTAAAGAGAATAATATAAAATTTAGAGGAAAAAATTTATTGAAGGGAAATAATATAAAACCCCTTGATTGTAGAAAATATTTCAATTTAAACAATTAAATTTCTTTGATATATTGTGTTACGCGCAACATCTTGTTTAAATGAACCACGATACACTATTATAATATTATTATTTAATGTAACCATTATTTACTGGCCATTAAAAAGAAGTAAGTGAATATTAACAACTAAATTATGAAATATATATAATATTATTACTCAATATTATTTTTTATTCATTTTTATTAAATAATCAATCTATTTTTTGCAAAATTATTTTTTCCATCAATAATAAGTCTTCTTCAAAAATGATTTTATTATTTATTGTGAGAAAATATTATAATAAATTTCAATAAATTATAGGAAATTTAATTAATAATAATAATATCATTTTCAAATCATCATATCAAATTTATCTTAGGGTCATTTTTTTAATTTTTTGAAATGTTTGATTTTTCAGTGAATAGTGAAAATATTGATGTTTATTGAATAATGTATTTTTATTTTTAACATTTAAAAAGTACAAATTTTTTTTAAATAGGTTAAAATTAAATTTAGTTCTATTATATTATTAACTAACCAATTAATTTCATTATAATCCATTTTATAGTTTAATTTGGTGCACAAACATTTTTAAACTTAAAAGTCAATTCACTAAAATATAAATTTTATTATGTTCTACGCTATTGTATTTAAATTAATTTATGCATCTCATAATAATTGAATTTTATGAAATATAATTTATTTTTTTCTTCATAAATTAGAATTTATAATAGGATTATATTTTTTTGTTAATTTTATAAAGAATTTAAAATTTTGGTGAATAGTAAAAGATACCATTTTTATGAAAAGAAATACATTTTAAGAAATCTTGATGAAATAAAAATAATAAAAAAATTATAAAAATTATGTAATGAATAAATTATAATACATTTAATTTTAAAAATATATATAAAGTAGATTTTGCGCCCTGAAAAATATGAAAATCATTTTCAGTAATGACACAAAGCCTGTGTAGCGTTGGAAAAGTCAAATTGTGTACACAAAATATAATATTTAAGAAATAATAAGTTCTTAGACTATTTTTTATTTAATATTAAGTATTATGTTTTAAGTATATACATTAATTTTTGATTTACATAACAAGTGTCTTATCCAAATGCTTGTGTAATGCTAACATATGGTCAAAAAAATTCAAAAATAACATATTAAATGGGATGACATGAATTTGATAAGTGTTAAAACACATATAAAATGATTATATATGGGTATTTTGAGAATAATAAAATCTTTTTCAAGGCCAATATTTTTTTATAATTTTTTCTTACTAAATAAATACCTCAAATGCTTGCATAATGCCGACACAGAATTTATTTAATTAATAGAAAAAAATAAAAAAAAATTAATTTTAAAAAATTAATAGTAATATCAATTGAAATAATTAACATAAAATTAGATTATATATATATTCATATGAATTTTTATAGATGTTTTAAAGGATTAAATATGAAATTAACTTTTTATTGATGTATTTTAATTCAAATTAAATGAATAGTGCCAAAATAGATATTAACAATATTTTAGGGAAAAAATATTTTATCAAATAGTTTAAAAATTATTTTAAATTTGAAAATAAAAAAATAGAATAATATTCAATCTAAATTTAATAAAATTGGTATTTATGAGCCAATGTTTAACTTATGTGTAAAAATTACTACACATAAATATTTGATGGTGTTACTCTAGTTAAAATTGAAATTTCTTAACTAAGGGTTTATGAAAATTATAATGTTTAAAATGAAACTAAAACTATTCAAAATTATATTATTTTATTATATTATAACCTTATTCTACTTTATCTTATAATACCAATCCATTTAGAAGAATTCTTATTTATAATGACATTATTTTATTTTAATCTTTTGAGAAAGTCCAAAAGATTACCTCAACTTAATTATGAAAGGGGAATTCCTACTAGAATTACATACACCACATTGATCCTTATAGCTAGAAAAATATCTAAATATTTATCTTATAATCTCACCTTGACACATTATAGTGGTTTTCTTCTTTTGAAAAGCAAAATCATAAATCCCTTTAGTGGATATCTAGAGGTGTTGTTTCATGAAAGTTGTAATCGACTTAACTAATCAGTTTCTTTTCTACTATTCTATATGTACTATAAATATATATTATTTATAATAGAATAATAAATTAAGTATCATGAGCATTATAAAATTTTATTATGATTATTAAAACACCATTATACACCCCCATTCCCATAGAATTATAATTGAAGGTATCGCTCGTTCACAAGTACAACCCATTGTCTCCACGTAGCGACATAATTCATTTTCTCGTCACAATGTTTTTTGGAACTGTGTTTTATGGGTTTAATATTTTCATATTATATTTATATAACAATTATATTTAATAAATGATAATATAATTTACACCATCTTTACATACAATCCTTTTGGAAATTATAATATCGCTCGTGCATACGTGTGGACAACCACATCCATGAAGCAATGCGATTCATTTTTCATTTATATTTTAATTGTATGGTAATGTGTATGGATAATATGAATACGTATGATATATAAGATTTAATAATGATATTTTAATTTTGATTTAACATTTACATTTCTTTCATTCTATCCATTGAAATATGAATACAACATTCATGCGTATGTAAGACATATTTTCTCCATTTACTGTGTAATTTAATTTTATGTCTCTAACTTTTATATATAACTATAAATATATATATATATTTAATATATTTTATATTTCTACAACATTTATAATTATAAATTTTATGGATATATGATCTAATTAAATGATATAATATTCCAAAATAAATTTTACATAAAAAAGGAAGCAATTATTATGTGGAATGTAGATTTTAATAATTAATTTTTTATAATTGTGTGAATAATGGTTTAAATAAAATCACATGTTTTATTTTTTATAAAATAGTTTTAATGGAATATATTTGTTCTTTTCCAAATTAGGTACTTTGCAACTTTTCCAAAAAATATAGAAGAATTTTTTTAACATATACATTCTGAATGGAATTTCCCACCCTCATGAATAGTATTTTCATTGAATATTAATTTATATTTTTTAATATTTCATTTTTAATAATTTTCTTCCTTAATAAGTTCATTTTTTAAAGAAGTTATTTTAAATGGAAATGATATTTTCCTCAAAAAAGTTTAATTATATTTCCATGTTATTTCTATTGATCTTAGAGAGAACCCCATGATTTTACATATGATTTACTAGGTACATTATCTATGGATAAGATCCTTATTATTTCACGGAGATGATTATTTTAATCACAAAAACGTATCTATGAAATTCTTTCTTTTTTCCACGGGTTATGGTATGATGAAATAATGAAATGTTTAAAAAATACATTTAATTTCTTTGTTTTTTTAATGAATAATGGTTTGTGATACTGTGGAAAAAATATACATGATTTTAATTATGTGATGGGTGGGAAAAATATCTCTCTCTAATGCACTGTGTAAAGATTGATATCTCATGAGATAGACATGATAGGAAGGGATAGTGAACCTAGTTTAGTAAAGGAATTTTTCAACTATATTAGTATCAGTATTGAACCCTTACTACTATCATGGTATAGTGAGTGAAAAAATTCCACTATAATACACTTGCAAATTATCCTTATCTAATAAGGAAACTATTTTTTACACTTTTGTGTATATCATAAATTAGTGTCTTATGACTATGTTAAACATTCATAGATTAGGTTGTTTGATTCCCTTAGGATTCAGGTCTTGTGAACTACTATGATTTATACCATGAATCTTGATTATTATCTTTGATATATAGGTTATGGTTTTAAAATTCTATATTAATTTCATTATATTATATTTTACGTTATTTTTATTTGTCATTCAAATAACCCTTATTTACCCTTATTAGGTATCAGTTCATTCGATTTTTCTGTGTTTCATTTCCCATGTTGTGAAGAATGGTTTTATATATGACATGATAAATAATGATTCGAGTTATAAGGAAATAAGTTGGATAAGATATTGACTTTTTATAAAATAGTTGTTTATGTTTTCATGTATACAATTTTATTAGACATATAGGATTCTAGCATGGATATTACGTTATATAAAAAATATTCACCTATTTTGATGTAATATTTATGTATAAAAAGACTGGTTCATTATTTGAAATACTTTGAATAAAATAAAAATCAATATAAAATATATTTTTGGAAATTATATACACCATATAATTAAAATTAGGGGTGTAAAACAAAACATGGCTCATAGAAGGAAATTTGAAATGAAACACCTTTACTATAATATTAATGTAAGTATCAAAATAACATGAGAGTGATACAAAAAATAGTGATTAAAATATCATGAAATTAAATATTTTAATTATAATTAACGGAAATAGTGATGTATATACAAAATATAAAATAATACAAGGCACATAACATAAAACCCTTACCATGGAACTGGAAATATAGAAAAACAATCCTCACCTCAAATCCCGATTCCCTCATCAAATGAAATAATGTTCTAAAATAATAAATTATGATTGAGAAAAACATTATTTGGATCCTTATTCATCAATATTTAATATATTAAGGTCTATTTATTATTATATGTTATTCATTTACTATATAGTTTTCCCTTATGTCGGTTACATCAAGTTATTCGATTAGTTTTTTCATAATTATTTCTTTTTGTTGATTAGGGTTACTGATTTCATAAAATTTCATCATAATCTCAAATATATTATTTATTTGTGTCTTTTATGACAATATTCCAAAACACTATCTATATTTTTTAATTTTTCTCCAAAATGATCTCAAATTACAAAAGGTACCTCAAAATGTTCATTTTAGTATGTTATATTTAGTGTGTTCGTTTGTTATTAATATATCCTATAAAATGACCAATATTTTTTAAATAATAATAATATTGATATGAAAATAATTTTTATTGTTTTAATATATTTTTAATTTCATCCATGTTATGTGGTGTTGAAAAATGAAATACATCATTTCATGGTGGCATTATACATCACATATGAACATAAGGCGTTTCTATTTTCCATAGAATTAGAGACAAAAATGGGAAACCATTTATATTATTATAATATTAAGCATGATATAAATATAATATTTATATATTAATTTAAAATTTAAAACCATATCAATGCGGCGTTGATGATCAGCCTTGTAAAAAACTTTTTGTAGGCGGTTGTCTATACCAGTTCATAGAAAAAACATTTGTTTTCTATAGAACACTAGGTATGTAGGGATTTTTTATCATCTAAAAAGCTTATTAATGATATAATTATTATATTAATTAATTTAATGAATTTATATAGTAATACATGAAATGTGTAGATAAACAAAACATGTTGAGTATGGAGTTGGTAGTCCGTATAGTCAAAGAAAAAATGTTTTACTTTTTCAAGTGGTCTGGATGGGTGTAGAAAATGATTATATCACAAAAATAATAAAATTTAACTAAAATTTGGATAAAAATTTAATTATTAAATCTTTTTTAGATATTTGGAGGATATAGTATAATAAATAAAAATAAAATAATGGAAAAAGAAGTAATTGAGAATTTTACCACACTTTTACGAAGAATTAATTTTGAAACAAGGACAGAGGATTTGAAATATAGATTTTTGAAGATTTAATAAAATTTATAAACTTAATAGGAGTTTTTATAAGGTATTTGGGTATGTTTAGGTCATCAAGGTCTTGTTATGGGAGGACAAGTGGGATGTTATGGGGAAAGTTTTATAATGGAGTGGAGCAGAATTTTTAAAATAATAGAAATGTATATAAAACTATTTAAGGAATATGGATCCAAAAGTGGAAAAAATATAATTAAGGGTGATATTCATTTTATAAATCCTCAAAAATAATTTTTTAGACAATATTTAACCATGTTTTGAGTCATCTACTGTTATATTTTTACAGTTTACCATTTTCATTTTTACCTTAATAACTAATTTCAACTTATTGACTTATGTTGAAATAAAAATATAAAATGAACCCTCTTATAAAATTTGGGTGTAAGGATAATAAATATATACTATAATTAATCTAATTATCTTTATAATATTATCAGAATTTACTTTAAATAAGGCATATAATATATAGATAAAACTATTTTTGTATAAAAATTCCTTATAATGATTATGTGTTCTTAATATTATTAATCATTGACATCCAATTAAAATATAATTAATATAATTATGTATAAGTTTAAAATTTCCATTAGATTCAGTATTTAAAATTCGCCAATTTAATTGATGTGATAAAAATTATTCTATGTTAATAAAATAATTAATTGAAAACAACCATTTTAAAATTATTATAGTTATTAATTTTAGTCCATGTAATCTCATTTCAATGCATAAAAATTAAATATATCTTCTTAAATAATTTATAAAATTTTATTTCAAATATTAAAAATGTTTTTTTGATATAATTTATTGAATGAAAAACAAAATTCTTAATATAAGATTATAATAATATGTGTGAAATATTACTTGAGTTTCTAAATTGATGAACATGTGTTTTATAAATTCATAATTGTATTTTTATATTATTTGAATTAAATATCAAATATAAAATTATTATATTAATTTTTTTCCAAAAATATTTAACCATTATTTTATCATGATAAGGTTATAAAACTGATAAATGTTTGTAAAATCTATATTTTAATAATTCAAACAAAATACTTTTAGAAAACACCAAGAATTAATCCTAGGTTAAATTTAATATGATATATGTAAAAATAAATTTAATTTTAGAGAATTAAATTTCTAATTATTTTAAATTTACATTTAAAATCATTATATAATATATAAATAATAATGATTTTATTAAAAATAATATGCATAAAGGTTAAATGTTATTAATACAATTTTTCATAGATTTACAATTAATTAATATAATTTTATTTTACATATTTATTATTATACTTATAATTTAATTAATTATAATAATATAAGATGTCAAAATTCATTTTTTGGTGTTTTCTATGATATAATATATCACAGATAATGTTTATGCACCACTGAGGAAATTTAAATTCTTAAATTATCCCCCATAACAACATCCTAACCATTAAATTTATCTAATAATTTCTCTAAAACCATCTAAATATCCCTCAGACCCACACTCCCATATCTATTACTGAATACACATACATTAGACACTACATTTTCTACATATCGATGAAAATTTAAATTCCAAGGACCTTTTATATTTATATATTTTTATGATTATGAAAAATCGTTAATTAATGAAACCCCTGAAATTATCCCACAATGGAAATTTTTCCACTATGTTAGGAACTACTTAATTCAAAATTTGTATTCACCATCTCCCTTGAATTATCTAGACAACATAATCATATAAAAATATCATATAGAATAACTTTAATCATATTTTCAGTAAGTGTAAACATAAGAGATAAAAATAAAAGACAAGTAGTGAGAATATAATGAACATGTGATCATGAAAAAATTTTAGTGTATAAAAATACCTCATAAAAGAAACCATACCAAAAAAAACATGGATCTTTAGTCAAAAAAAATAACATGAGGGTTTTTAGTGTAATAAATAAATATCATAATATCATAGATTTTTTATTAATATGGAATCTGTATAAAAAAATATGATCATAAGAATAAATCAATGATCACTCCCAATAAAATCATCACAAGGTGGACTGTTTCCCACAATTTGTTATGTTATATCTATAATCCCTTATATATCATCACATTAGATCATATTTTTTGACCAATGTATTAGAAAATTATGTAATTTTAATCCCACCAATCTTAAAATTAAATACTGAATATCTGTTCCATATTATTTCAATAATCATATAATAAAAACATAGGGAAAGAAAATCCATTTCATAACATTTTCAAACAGTATACTATAAAGAGAGATTTATAAATAAGTCAATATGATAATGTTATGTAAATTAAGCTAATATCTAATGATATTATGATACATTTTATTTAAATACAATTCATTTAAGATAATGATTCAATTGGTACATACAATGTATAAATAAAGGGTATAATGTTTAGTCAATAATTTCCCCAATAAATTAATATTTGGGAATATAATTGATCACCGAGTTGTAATGAAATAAAATTTTAGACATCTATATAGGAATTTCATTAGATGAAAATCCATGAAAATAAATAATGAATGATTAGAAATTAAAAATGAAGTAATGGATCATTCATTTGAAGTAAAATAACACTTAATAATCCACCAAATAAAAGAAGGTGGATGGTATTATTTTATAAATACCCTTAATCAATCACAAAATATATCATAATATATTGACATTGATGAAAAAATCCTTTTAGTAAAATTATGAAACTTTTTTTGGAAGTAATAAATATACATGAACCTTTTGAAAAAATTTAAATTGAAATATTTTAAGAATATATATAATAATAACTTCTTTTAGAAAACAAAAAAAAATAAGAGATGATGTTTGATATATAAAAAGAAATAAATGTGAAATATGTTTTGACACAAAACAAGAAAGTAAGACATTATTTTAATACATTTTCTAGAAATTTACCACATTTAAAAAGTAAAAATAAAGAAGAAACTATGTAAAAATTCCTTAATCAATAATCTATGAATATAGAGACATTTTAAAAGAATAAAATGAATATGAACATGGATGTTAGTGATTCATGACCAAAAGAAGAAGCATGATCAGTTTCTCCATCAACATGTAAACTATTAGTCAAAGGGAAAAATTAAACAACCATAAGACATGTAAATAAATATTAATGGCGAGTTGTGAATACAATGTGGGGGGGGGGGTTAGAGAGAATAAGTTTAACAAGTCACCATACGGATTATCTATAAAAAAACAACCAGAATTTGAAAATGGATTTTGTGGATGTAACCCTTATGGATTGAGTAAAATTTTTGTCAAAAACTATTTAAATATATTGATTAAAATTAAACATAAAATAAAATGAATAATATATAATTCGTTATACAATATATATCTGGAAATTATATACACTTTTTAAATTAATTAAGGTGTATATAAAACATGTCTTAATGAAGGAAATTTTGGATGAAACAACATTATAGTAATGATAATGAAGGAAGCAAAAGAACATAGTGTGAATAAAATTGAATGAAAATTATAATACCATGAAATGAAATTTTGTCGTTATAATTAAATGATATAGGGTATTTAATAAACCTCATAGAAGAAAATATTCTTTATAATATCAAACTTGTCTCATGGAACTTAAAATAGAGAGAGATAACCCTTACAATGGATCTTGATTCACTATATTCCTGCACTTATATTTAATAATAATATAATATTTATTGTTAAATAGTTGATTTATAATTTTATTCATCAATACTTATTACACTATTGTCTATGTATTATTATATCATTTTATTTACTCAAAAGTATTTACTTGTGTCAGTTACTTGAGTTAGTTTGGTGAATTTATCTATAATTCTTTCTATATGTTAACCATAATCAAAGATGTTATAAAATAGACAAATAATCTAAATAAATTTATAGTTTTTTATTTTTTACTATTATATTGTCACAAAATTTTATTTCTATATTAGTATTTCTAAAATTAACTATTATAAAAAATAAAACCACTAAATTTTAGTTTTTGGGGATTAAATTTACTATGACTTTTTATTTTTAATACACCTTATTTAATGTAAAAACACATCTTTAAAGAATATTAATAATATAATAAATAAAATACTTATAAATTAAATATATTTCAAAATCCATCCATTTTAGGTAGCTATGAAAAATGAAACACATCATTTTATGGAGGTGGTAGTCTACAAAAAAACACACAATGTTTTTTATTTTATCCAAATAAGGTCAAATGAGGAAAATAATAAAATATTTAGAATATTAATAACGATATAAAATATCATTATAATATATTAATTAATAATTTATCACCATCTATAAAAAGTGGTAATGAAAAGAAAAATAAGCATCTTCGTGGAGGTGGTAGTCTTCACCTATACATAGGCAATGCGTTTGTCTTCCATTGAATGGTAGGTAAGTAGGATGTTATTTGTCTTAAAAAAAATATTAATCATGATAAAATTATCTTATTAATTCATATAATAATATTATATGGAGGAGTTAGCATGCACATATGCACAATAGAAGTTTTTATCTTTTGATTTATTGGGAAGTGTGTAGAAAATGATTATCCCATAAAAAAATAAAAGTCAGTTACAATTATTATACATATTAATTTTGGTTTATAGTTTCTATAAGTTATTTATATGAGATATAAGATGAAAGAGAAAGAAAATAGTGAAATAAGTGAGTAATTGAGAATATTACCTCTCTCCTTTGAAGAACTCCATTTGGAACTAGGTTTAAGTAATGTATGATTTTAAATTTTAAGAATTAATAACATTTAGGATGTGTGTAAGATAGTTAATATGGTACTTTGTATGATTTTTTTATCCTAAAATATTTTCATGAGAGTATAAATCCTATATTAGGGGTCTCCTTTTATAATGTCGATGAATGCTATTATTTTAATAATGGAAAAGTAAAAAATCAACATTTAAAAAAAATCTCAATAAGTTGAAAATAATGGAGTGGTGGGTTACATTCGGATGATAAATCCTTAGCCATGAATTTATAAAAAAAATTTAAATATTTTTTCTATCATTTAGCATTATATTTTTTAATTTACCATTTTATGTTTTACATTGGTAAAAAGTTTTTAACAAATTGATAAATGTTTTACTGAAGATAGAAAATAAAACCTCTTATAAAATATGTGTGTTACGAAAATAAATTTATCCTATATTTAATCAAATTAAACTTATATATATAAGAGAATAATTATTCAAATCAAAATATATAATATATAAAAAATAGGACTTTATTGAAAATGACTTTTTAACAACTATGTGTTCTCAATCTTATTTATTATTGAATAAAAATTAAGTGATATTTAAAATACATATAAAGAAGGTCAAAAATTACATAATCGTAATTAGTTTATATAAATTAATTTAATTGATTTGATAAAAATTATACACTGCCCATAAAATAATTCATTAAAAATAATAGATTCACTATTATCGCATTAATAAACATTAATCATGGTAATTTAATTTTTATGTATAAAAATGAAAATGAAATTACAAACAAAAATGTAAATTTTGTTATCAAATATGATATAAATTTTCATAGAATTTATTTTTAAAAGTGTTAAAGTCTATTTTTTTATATGCACATAAAAATAGTTTTTGGTTTAAAATATTAATTGTGCTTCCAAAATTTCAAACTTGTGCCATTAAAATTCAACATATGATCTTAAAAAAATTTATATAACTTACTAATTTTTTTATAAAAATTGTTCAATAAACTTTTATGTCATCATTTTATGTTTATAATTCCAATAATGTGACATTTTACTAGAAATATCAATATTTTCATTATTCACCCAAAATAATTCTTTTCACGAAAATTCAAAAGAATCACCTTAAGATAATTTTCATAGATTGAATTAAAAATTTAATTTCATTTTATGTAACTAAAATTTGAATATTAATTTTTTTTAAATGAGTATAAAATATATAAAGAAATATGTTTTATTTAAAAATATCTATTTTAAACACTAAATTGTATTAATCCTATTTTTTATGGTTTTTAATTGAATATTATCTTATTATCTAGTAGTGGTTTTATTTTTACAAAAAAAATTTAAATTATAATCATCTCATATGTCATGGATCATTTTAGTTTTGTATTGTGCGAGAAACAAAATATCGAACACAATGTTTACTTAAAGGGAAAATTATATAGTAAAATATTATGGAGTAAACTTATATATATAAAATATAATTAAAAATAATATTTTATAGAATATTCTTGAAATTTTGAGAATCTCATAATGATAGAAATTCATTTCCCAAAACTACCACTCTCCCAAACTCATAGTAAATTATTAGTTTTCAATTTGAAACTCTATTTAATAACATAACCTATTTTACCCTAAAGAGGGAATAGGTGAACAATGTTCAAATTAATTTTACATATATTATTTTCCACTAAAATACAATCATGGGGGACAATTTAACAAATTTAACTTCAAATATTATGTCAAAATTTAAATTAATTCAAAATAATGAGTGTTTGTTAATTGAACCTCAAATAAAACTCCATGATTTTATCTTCTTTATCAACATAAGTCCCACAACATTATCCATACCAAGGAGAAATTTATTAAATATTGGAACTAAAAAATTCAATAGAATCCAATCAATTCAATTTTCTTTATCATAAAGTATATAATTATCAAAAAACCTAAGATTATAATGTTTTCAAAGATATATGAACATAGAATTAGCTTTGGTTTGAAATATTATGAGATTTACCTTATTCCCCCTTATAAATTTTAATCTTTTGGTTTGTCATGGTGTGTCTGAACTAGTTTTTTTGAATGAAATTATCGATACATGAGTGTTCTACATATGATAAGGTTTCTGAATCATGAAAAAACAATTTTGAGAATGATTTCCTTATTTAGAAGTGCATGTATAAATAAATTAAATAATAAAAACGTATTGTGTTTTTTGAGTCAATGTTTTAGAAAAAGATATATACGGAAAACAGTAATAGAAAAGAGTGTTGATGGTGTACTCTTTACTATAAATATTACTTGTATAGTCAAATATTATTAGTCAAAATGTTTCTATAAATAACTTTGACATAAATATTTAAATCTTTGAAATGATATAAAACTCAATTTAATTCCTTGGGAATATTTAAATGGATCCAAACATATATCCATATCATTATTGGATATTTTTGAGACATTCAATTTCTATGGTGTTTCTAATGATGTATTACGCTTTTTATAAATTTTCAGTATGAGAAATCTATAAATTATGTATTTAAATATTAATACCACATTCTCGGCCAATATTAGATGATATGGAAAGTATATTCTTAAAAATATCCCCTCTAAAAAACTATAAATTTCAATATGGTTATCTAAAATTTTGATCAATGTGAATCAAAAACATTTTAAAAAAAATTGGATAGTTTGGAAAATTATTAAGATGGTGCCACTATCATGGATTTGAGATGTGGTTAAATATTAAAAAAAATTAACAATGTTTTTTATTTAGGTAATAAGATATTCATTTATAATTATGTTGTATGATTTATGATGCTGAATATTATAATATAATGATAAACATTATAGGAATTCATGTATAGAAATAGTTTTCACTGTCATTCAATTAAAGAAAAAAAGATGTTTTTACAAAGTATATTTTAGTGAATATATAGATGTATAATTGGAATTCTTGATAAAAATAAACATGATGATGGTTATGATGAACCACATGGTATAAAAATCGAAGGATGACATTAGATTAATATAATAGTCAAAATAATTTCTAGGGATATATGCCACATGATAATAATGTATTTTAATAATGAAGAGTAATTATGTGGTTACAAGAACAATAATAAGAACCAACTGTTAAAAAGTAAAGAAGTTTATCAGAGGGTACCATAGAAACATTCAATATGTTTACAAGGGAACCCATCAAAAAATTATAAATTAATACAAAAAATATTCATATACTATATGAAAATTAGAGTTATATATTGAATCAATTAAAAATCAACTTAAGGAGAGGCTTAGTTATATGTTTTTGGGACATATTGACAACAACCCAAGTGGATATGTGAAAGAAATCACCTTAAGGGGTGAAAAAACTATAATGGATGATACTAAGCTAATAGAATATGATAGTAAAATAATGCATAAAAGGATAGTAAATAAAAAAATCAGGAATGAAAAATAAAACTATTCTAAAAAAGAAATTAAGGAATATGGTTCCCAGTCATTCAGAAAAGCACTAAAATTCTCATAATAGATCAGTTAAATTATAATTTTGAATAAGAAGTTTAGAATTGTGAAATTTTTAATAAATTACATATTTATATTTCCTTTGTAAAATATTTAGAGAACATGGTTTTTCTGAAATATATAGTTTCAAAGAGGAGTTTGCTTATGGAAATGATAAGAATACTACATATGGTAGAATGTTCAGCTAGGGTGTTGAGAAGTATATCGATGAAGTAATATAGTTCATATAGTTTTTAAGTTACTCTTAATATTATATAATTTAATTATGGGAAAATAATTTTTATTTATTTTAAATAGTTAATATCATATCTTACTTCCCCAAGACCATTCATTTATTGAAATTTGATAACTAATTTTCAATATTCTTTTACTTATATCTGATGGTCATGTCTAGCTAAATTTTTTTAAACTAGGTACTTATGGAATGAAAACAATGTTTTTCATACCATTTCTTGGAATTAGTTACTATTAATTAATTTTTGGACTATTTTGGATATTGCAATTCAGCCACCTTATATATTATAGCTTAAATGGTGTAAACCTTATACTTTTCATTATGTATTTTGATTTTCAAATGCCATGATGATGAAAGAAGGAACAAGATGAAAAAGAATAAGATAAATAAAATATAAGGTGGTACTTATTTAAAATATTTATATTTTTTTATTCATAACATTTTTAATTATCTTATAATTTTTTTGAGTATGAAATTATATACCATAAATAAAATATAAGTCATATTTTAATATATGATATAAATGTTTTCAAAGAAAAAATATCACAATCTTTTTTTAATTTAGTCTTGATAATATTAATGAGTAAGATGATTGGGGAACAATAAAATGATATAACATGACTTTTTTTTAATGAATAATTATTTGGAATAGATAATTTATTTGTTTAGAATAACTTTTTTTCTTCAAATTTTATCTTAAAATAAATTTAATATAAGAATTTCATAGAGTTTTTTTGGGATGAGTTATATATTTTAAATTTCATTATTTTGCATGGGATTAAGATTTTCATTTTAGAAAATGAAAAATATAAAAATATATGGTTGAAAATAATAATGGAATTATCATATATTGAATTATTTCTAAAAAACACATCTTTCTTTTTCTATTAATTATAATTAGGTTATGGAGAATATTGATTTTTGTTGTATGTGTGGTAGTTTTGTTTACCATATATGAATGTAAACCCCAGATATTTTATATTTTATTTTAAAATAAATTTAATATTTTATATATTCTTCATTACAAAAAACAATGATTTCAGATTTCATGTCATGAAATATAGATTATTTCTAGGGTTACCTGAAACATAGGGTTTAAACAAAACGTGGCTTGTTATTAAAATATTTTTGTTTTATGTGATAATTATTAATTAACCATTGGAATGATTGGTATGAATATGATTAATTATTTTATGAAAATCTATTTCATAAAAATGTATATATAATTAATTATTCAGTGAAACATTAATTAAAAATTAAAATCCTAACTATTTGAAAATAAAGGAATTATTTTTCAAAATTTTTTTTTTGGAAAACAAAAACATTTTACCTTAAAAAATAAAAAAAACAACATCTGGTGAATTATATTAATGATATATATATATATATATATTATATTCATTAAACTAATAAACATTCATTTATGTGTTTTTAGATAACAAATAAGAACAAATCCAATTTTACATGTAGAAAAAAAATATTTTTCTAAAAAATAGTTTTGTCCACTTTTTTCACACATATTTTTAAAATAATTTTTTAATATTTTAAGAAATTTATATGAAAAAATGAACTTCATTTATGAGATCATAATATCAAAATTATTTCAAGGTGAATATTGTGAGTTTTCTGAAAACAATAACTTTTTGATGAACAATGAAAAAATAGTGAATTTTAATTGAAATTTACATTTTTGTTTAAATTATTTTTAAAATAAAATTATATTTTAAAATAGATTAAAAATAAAAAAATTTCAAATAAATATATATTATTCCAACTAAATTCATTTAAATTAATTTTATATTTTAAATTGGATAAAACAACTTTGTAAACTTTTGAACATTTTCTCTTCAAAAATCCCTTTTCTCGTCACCTTTACATGATTAATTTTAAATATTTTTTTACCCTTTATATGAATTAAATATGAAAAAATTGATACCAAATTTGGATTAGTAATAATTTATATTAACTAATATGGTGAAATTAAAATTCTATTCAAATTAATAGTGAAAATAGTAAAAACTAATTACGAGAGGTGAGGTAAAAATGGGTTTACCTAGGGTAAAAATGACAAGATAAGGGTTAAAATGACCTAAAAGTAATATAAAATCTATTATATATATATATATATATTTACACTATAATTTCTTATGATCAATAATTCTCCATTTTGAGCCATTTTTCATGATAAAAATGTGTTTACACATTTTTCTCTTAAACATTTACAATAGTGCCACACACAACACCTATAAATTTCCACCCCTCTTATCAATTCTTTACACCTAAAAACCCATTTTGATAATCCAATACTGACCCAAATTACATCCAAAAGTACTTAATATCATCCTATGATCATTATTTTGTGAATAAATACTACATATGAAGACTTTTTGTGCAATCCTAAAGAGGTTACCTGTAGAAGAGGTAACATTCATCAATGAGTGTTTTTATTTTATTTATCTTTCCACCTCATTCGACTATTATTAAACCAGGAATATATACTAACCTCAATATATTAAATATACAAAATTCTCTTTATATTATTGTTATTACCTACAACTATCTATACTTTTATCAAATTAGTTATTAATTCATCCATTGTGTATACGGTAGACCACATCCTCGCTAACTGATGTCATCCATTTTTCTATTACCAACTATCATAGTTTGGTATTTTGATTGATATAAAGTATATTTATGATATTTATTAAAAATTATATATATTGAGTCATTATATTTCATATACCTATTTTTACATTCCATTATGGAGGGGATATGATAATGGCGCTCGTGTGTACAGTGGATTACCACCTTACGAAGTGATGTGATTAAATTATACTAATTCTTTACATAGAAGATAATCAAGATATATTTAAAGAATACATATCATATATATGAAATAATTATCATACTAAAGACATATATGTCATTTTTAATTTTTTTGTTATTTTCATTCATACCTTTCCACTCAATAAAAGATGATAACATGGTTCATGTACTTGTGGACTTCCGCCTTCACAAAGCGATGTGACACTCTTATAATCACCACACCACACCTCAAGGATGATATTTAATAATATATTTAAATAAGTAAAAATATATTTATGATTCTATTATTAATATTTAAATATAATAGATTTCTTACATTCTTTCCATAATAATCATTGAGAAATTGAAATGTTACTCATGCATTCATATGATCTAGCATCTCCGTGATCAAAACATATTCATTTATAAAAAAAAACCATGATATGTATTTAAATTAAAATTTATGTAAAAATATGATAATTATTTCATGATTATTATTTAGTGTATGATATAACCATTATCAATGGAAAATGGACAAATATTAATATCGAGACATATAAAAAAATCAACTATGTCTGAAAACGCGACATTAACATGGAATTGTTATTCAATAGGAAAAAAATAATTAAATAAATAATATATGGTATGAAAAATGTATTATTTTATACTATAGATTTATATTAAACTTATATATATCATATTGGAGGTTCAACTGAGTATAAAAGAAGTTATGATTTATAGTAAGGGATTTCTAGTATCTCTATTATTTTTAGGAGATATGTGAAAAATCACCACTAGTTTCTCATTTATGGTATATATACTATCCCATTTAATTATTTTATCCTCAATATCTTCTTTATAAATATATTAATATTTTAGATTTATGTTATTCTTTATTGGGGTTATGATTCAACAGATTACTAAAGAGGTAAGGGATTTTTGTCTCATTTTGATTTTTATGTGAGACACCTGGCATATTACCCACTTGGTTCCTTTATGTATTACATATAATGATCATGAATATATTCAATGGAAATTATAAATAAATTTATCTATATTTTCATATCCATTTTAGGACCACTCTTACATGGTGTTTATTGTTAAAAAGTTACCAAATTAGTAACAGATTCCCTTTTAGTTATCCTTCATTGAGACATATGATTATTTTATGCACCAATATTTATTTAAAAGGTGTATCTACAACCCCTTTGACATGTAATATAATTTATTTATTTATCTTCATGATATTATAGGTTTTATTTAATGATATTCATTTATTGGGTATACATTTAAAAGTTACCAAATTAGTAAAGATTTTTTGTTACCATTTCATCATATATTAAGATAGTTTATGATTATGTTTTTGATGAAGAAATTGTATGATCCATATCTCATTAAACAAAATAATTTTATTCTTATCTTATAATTCCATTAGAATACATGTTTTACATTTATTTTTATTTTTTTACTAACTATTTAAAAAAATGTTTTCAAGAAATATCTTCTATTGATAAAAAACCTCTTCATTCAAGGAAATGTTTTCTAAAAATGTTTTATAATTGATTAAAAATATATTTTTAACATGATTTAACAAATTAATTTTTACTAATGTTTTAATTTTTGAAAAATATTTTAATATTAATATTCATGTTGTTTTAAAATAAAGTGATTGTTTATAATTTATCAAAAATGTGAACAAAATCTTTTCATACAACATGAAATTAATTTCCCACTTTCATGACCATTATTTTCATTCAATATTACATAATAATATTTTCAATGTTATTTTAAAATGAAATTGTTTCCAAAATGGTTTATGTTTGTTAATGTTAATATCAATGAGAAGTAATCTACCTCAAGAAACATTCCAAGTGATTCTCTTTCAAAATTATTCTCTATATAAGATGACATAATTGGATATAAATTATGGTTTATTGGGGATATTATCCAATTATAACATTATAATTCTTTATCTAAATGTTTTGATATGTAAATATGTTCATTAAAACCATTTCTCTTCCATAGGTTATACCATTAAAAATGATTATAAACCCTATTTCTTTTCCAAAGATTTATGATTTGATGAGATGATGAAATTATTATTAAACCTTTATCTTTTACAAAATTTAAAACATGAAGAAATTTTTATAAAACCCATGTATTTTATATGGGCTATGTTATGATGAAGAGATGAAATGATTATGAAACTCATTTCATTTCTATGCGGTTTTCAATGATGAAATATTTTATGAAAGAAATTTCCTTTCATGGGATTTGATATGGTGAATGTTATATGGTATTTAGGAATATAAATATATGTATTATGTTATTGGTGAGATCTATATCACCCTCCAATGTATTGGGTAATGATTAATTTTATATTACCTCAAAATGTTCGTGGGAGGTTATTCCAATCTCAATATAGGGTACATGAGAGGTTATTCCAAGTTTGAAATATGGTATATGGGAGGTAATCCCAAGCTTTAAGCAAGTAAAATGCATGGTTATACCAAACCTATAATGTTATGAATGTGTTAGTGGGTAACCGTTAAAAAATATTTTCTATGTTTATGTGTTCAAACCATGTTTATTTCAAATTCCAATTTTATACTCTCATGGCTCATGTTACTTGATTTCCTTATAATTCATGTATTATGAAATCCATATCATTATACCATGACTCAATATTATAGTCTTTGATACAAATTACATTGTTTTAAAATGTTATTCTCATGTTCTCATTCTATAATGATCATGTTATGTTTAGATATTTAAATTATTTACCCTTACTGTGCATCTGATCTCACCCTTTCTTATGTTTCCTTTCCCATGGTTATGAAGAGAGTTTTTATGTATGGAATGTTTTTTAGGAGTACTAATGTGGGTAATATTCATGGGATATATTGAATATATTTCACCAAATTAGAATATTGTGTACCTATAATCCAAATACACTAAACTGTTATGGTCCCCATGAGTGTTTTTTAATATATTTAATATTCCCAATAAATGATGTAATATCTATCCCTGAAAATACTGGGCCACTATAGTTTGTATCATAGGAATGGTTTAGTTAACCTTTGGAGTCTAGGATGAGAAATCTTTACTGAAATCCATAAGGTTATTAGATACTTCTAGTGATATATTTGAGGAGAAGACTAAGGATGAGTCAAAATATAGGAAAATGTCATGGAATTATTTTATGAGACTAAGTGAGTCATTTCCATGAACTTACATCCCTTTCTGGATACTAAAAGTGGATGTGGATCTCGAAAAAAAGGTATATAGGTATAATAACTACAAAAATAATTTATTGACATGGAATCCATCATCACCTAGTGAAAAAATGAGAGTTATTTCACACCTAATTTGTCACTCTAGTGAGATATTTTTTACAAATTCATAAACACTTTACCATACATAAAAGGGATTCATATAGTATATAAATATGAAATTCCTATGATGAAACTAAGCAGTATTAGATAAAAAATAAGGTGTTACAATTTTCAAATACTAAGAATTATTTTTTTATGATTATTTTGTTTTTAACTTTGATCAGTGCTTCTCACACTATTATTTTTAGTTTTATTCAATGTTAGAAGTCTCAATGAACCACATCAACTATGAATGCGGTGGAAAATTTTCCGATGAGTAGGAACAGGGGATGGTGACTATAAAGAAGGAGGTTTTAATTATGATTAATTAGTTTTCACGATATATTATTAATAAATTTAAACAAAAATGACTATAGGACTCACTAAAGAACATAAGGATAGAGTAAGTCAAGTGTTTAAGTAGTAGAGGCTTTAGAGGAGAGAAGATTCATTTTCCAATATGTGTATAATGTGGGAATAATCCCTCAGGAGAATTTCTCAATGGCATGAAAATATGTTTTGGGAATGGAAAATAAGTACACAAATAAATGAACAAGAAAAAGGAAAATTTAGGTTAAAAAATGGATGAGAATAATGGTCTCCCAAAGATGTCATTAACTACTGAATTTTTTAAATTGGAATTTATATTAATTATTCAAATAAATTTCCTAAGGGGAATGATCGTGAATGGAATCTACAAGGCTTCATGAGTTATGGTTTTCCTATCAATGATGATGTGATTAAGAATGATATATTAATGTAAGGATGTAATAAGGAAATAAATTATGAATCCTAGTTAATGGGTTGAGAAGGATGTGGTATGATTGAAGTATTAGTATATTGGAATTCATGGATTATGTTATATGAATCATGAAATATATATTTATTATTTAGTATATTTTTTTTGATATATTATTTCACTAATATATTAAATGGTATAAAATACATAGATAAAATACATAATGGAATGGTAATTTTTAATGTAAAACATAGGTTTAAACCTCAATATGTTCCTGGTGTTGTGAAAGTTATTTTTGGATAAAGAGATGACTGAATTTCAGGGACAACATCCTTCTTTCTTTTTCTTCATTTTATGGACAAGAGATGTTAATGAAAGTGGAAGCCAGAGCGATTTTCATAGGTATGAAGTTATGCCAACAAGAGAATATTGACCTCGTCTAGCTGGAGACTAATTCTAATGTTATCCATGATTTCATGCATGACAATGTTTTTATTCCATTTTCAATTGTTTACACCATCAGATAATGTAGATCCATTCTTGGAAACAATACTTCAGTGGTGCATTCATGGAGGTAATGGAACATGGTTGTAAACCATCTCACATCCATGGATATTACGAATCAAGGACATGGTATAATTTGATTCATGAGATACCTCTTTTTGAAACCTGAATGGGTGAATTTTATTAGAGGCGTTGATATTGGACTTCACTAATTTAGACCCCCTAGATCTTTTCCTTTGTCTTTCAGACCTTTTGTTCTTTTGGTTTTTTTCTATTGATACTTTTTCTTGTCTAATAAAAATTTATATTTGACGATGTATTATAGACACAAACTATCATTATATACATCATGATATCAAAAAAAAGATATGATTGATATTGATAAAGAAAACTGGATCGTAATTTTTACTTTGGAGCATATTAAGGATTTGATAAAAAAGTGATTTATGTTATCATTAGTGGCGTTTATAACATTTTTGGATTTAGGGAATATATTTAATAATTAGAGTTTAATATAAGAAATAATAAAGTATGTATATTTTTAATACGGGTTTATTGTAATTTAGTTTATTACCATGTATTAATTGAATACATGATAAAGTATTCACATGTTTGGTATGTGATAATCAATTTCTAGTTTATGGTGTCTGGGTGATAAATGATAAAATAATTTTGTGAAATCTAGTACCTTATTTATAAATTTAAAATTTCAGAATGGTTATAATGGTTAGCATTTTTGAAATGGTTTAATTTTTTGTTTGGATGATTTTTTAGTGATTAATATACTACTTCACCTTATAAATATTTATCTATATTGGATTACCAGTGCTACCCATTTTTTACCAGATATAAAAGGAATGGATTATCATTATATTATGTATATTTTTATACATTAGTGTTTCAAAAATAAGGAAATTAATATTCATTTATTAGAACAAGAGATGAAGCAGAAATTGATCAAATAACAACCATAATATGAAATTTTTCTTATAATGCAATGTAAATCTAATCTCTAGGTATATTGTCCCCTTTCAAATTCTTAACCATATCAGGATGATAACCGATCAATTGTTTCTTCCACAAAACATTTCTCAGGTTAAATATGTATTTATTTTATATCTTTTCTTTGATGTACATACCTAATCCATCATATATACTGAACTCAGAGGTCATACCGCTAGATCTTGATATCCATTATGAAGAAAAATTAGTATAGATTTTAGATCTAGTAGAGAGTGTTTTAAAAAAGACATTCACTCACATGGTTAATTATTTATGGTGAAATTACCTACTCGAGAAAGCTATGTGGGAACCTAAGGGTGTAATAAGTTATAATTATCCACAGTTGTTGGTACCAAAGTATCAAATTTTAATGGTGAAATTAATATTAAGGGAATCAGAATGTAACACCCCAAGCATTTAAGATTTTGTTTTATAAAAATATTAATCATTTATATATTTTTAATTATATGATACACTAGTTTTCTCTATCATGACACAAAATACTATTTTTATCTTTCATTAGACACAACATTAATTTTAAATAAAACATGACTCATTATTAAAATATTGTTATTTAATATGATAGTCATCACCAAGACTTTGGAATATCAGATTTTAATATCATTTACATAACTATGAAATTATTTGGGTCATTCCAATATAAAGAATAATTTTTTGAAAAATTAAATAAAAATTCAAATCAAAACTATTGGAAAATAACTGAAATATTTTTATAAATTTATTTTAAACAAGAATGTTAACATCAATAAAGTAAAAAACAAATTATTTAAATGATTTTAATGAAATTTATATAATATATATTCAATAAACGTTTTAATATTCATCTTATTTGTTTTTTATATAAGAGATAAGAATAAGTCGAGTTTTATGCTTAAAATGGTATTTTTCTAAAATGTAGTTTTTCCACCTTTTGTGCATTTATTTGAAAAATAAATTTGGAAATTAATAAAAAAATTTAATTTAAAAAGTAAAAATATTTTTCGAAATCATAATATCCAAATATTCTTTGGTTTAATTTTGGATTATTTTCTAAGAAGATTAATGTTTTGATGAATAGTTAAAAATACTAAATTTTAAATGAAAACATCCTTTTGTTTAATTTATTTATAAATTTAAATTGATTTTTAACTAGTTTTAAAGTAAAATGATTTGAATTATATATCTATTAATGAAATTTATTTCATTATAATCAATTAAATTTTGAAATTCGATATAAAAACTTTTTAAACTTGTGAACATTTTCTCTTTGAAAACCTACTTTCTCATCCCATATACGAGATTAATTTTAAATCAAAAATTTTCAACAATGTGAATTGAATTTGTAAAAATGGATTCCATATTTGTAATAATAATAAGTTATATTATATAATGAGTTCAAATTATTTTTTTTCCAAAATTAACAGTGAAAAAGATAATATTAATTAATGTGGTTTAGGTAAAAATGGGTTTACTAGGGGTTAAACTAGAAGGAGAAGTGATAAGATGAACTAAAACCTTATTAGAAATATATTTTATTGTAAATATTATACCCTATAATGTCTATTTTTCGATAATAATCTATTTTGGGTCTATTTTTATAGAGAGAAAGTGGGTATACATTTTTTGTTTCAATAATTACAAGTGTTCTACTCAACTCACTTATAAAAGGACTCACCCTCTATTATTTTATTAGCACCTTAAAAAACTTTTATTTTGATCAATAATAAATAAAATAACTTCTCAAATTATAAAATATTATCATAAAATTTATATAATTTCCATAAATACAACCTGTGATTGATTTTTGTGCAAACCAAAGGCGGTTACCCGCAAAAGAGGAAACATTCTTCAATGATTGTTTTTATATAATTTCTTCTACAACATTATAAAATATTTTAATCCATTATAATATAATTATAACAATATGATGCATATTTGGAGATGTTTTTAATTTAATTTAATTACCTAAAAACATCTCTAAATCAATCAAAAAATTGTTATTAGATCATTATTTGTGTATACGACAGACTACCACCTCACGAACTGATGTTATTCGCTTTTCAATTACCACATTTAATGGTTGTGTATGATGATGGATATAAAGTATATATATATATATATTATTTATTAAATAATTAAACTCATGGAATCATTATATTACATATACCTTTTTAATTGTCATTCCTTAGAGGATACGATAATGCCGCCCTTGTGAACAATGACTACTGCCTCATGAAGTGAAGTAATTTGTTTTTAAAAATGTTTTTGATGGAAGATGATAAGTATAATTTTAGTTAATATAATTTATATACATTAAATATTTATTATAATTTTTAAATATTTATTATTATTAAAATATAATATTTAGTTTTTTTTCTTACATTTTCAGTCAGTGAAAGTTGATAATGCTGTTATCATTTGTATGGACTACCGCCTTCACGAAGTGATGTGACAAAATTTTCATCACCACACTACATGTATGAAATTTATACATATATTGAAAGAAATAAAATTTTATTTATGATATTATTATAATTTTTAAGGATAATTTATAACTTTCCTCCTTTCTATAATTATAATTGGAAAATGGAAACTGTACTCTTGTGTACCTATGACCTACCATATCTATGGATCCAGCATACTACATTTATGAAAATAACATTTGTTTCTGGTATTAAAATTATAATTTATTTATAAATATTATAAATATATATTGATTATTATTTTATAGATTATTTAATCATTATCAAATTAAGATTACCCAAAATAAAAAAATCAATAACATAAATGAAAAACAAAGTGGTTATTACCCAAAACATGACATTAATAATGAATTTATAATAAAGTGGTAATGAAATGAAAATAAGTAAATAATATATGGTATTATATACAAAATTTTAGTTATTTAATATATGTATAATAAACTCATATTCAGTATAATGTATTTTCGAATGATTTTGAAGGAATTCAAGACATATAGTAAGGGATTTATACTCGCTTTTATTTCATAGAGACATATGAAAATTTCCCACTCATTTATTTTTTGTGGTGTATATACTTAATCTTTTACATATAATATCATTAATATAATAATTTTTATTTATTTAATGTTTCAATTGATGTTATTGTTTAAATAGATTTACTATTCAAAATATTACTTAAGTAGTAAGGGATTTCAGTATCACATTTATTTTTCTATGAGTGACGTTCCATATTCACATTGTTTTTCATTTATATGGTGCATATAATAAACATGAATTTATTTAGGATTATTAAAATTAAAATTATTTTTATTTACATGTCAGTTTTAGGATCTCTCTTTTAGGGGGTTTATAGTTAAAAATTTTCCAAATCAGTAAGTGATTTTTCTATCAATTTGCCTTAGTTGAGATACATGATTATTTTTTGCACCAATATTCATGTAATAGGTGTATTTAAAACCCATTTGACATGTAATATCATGAATTTATTATTCATCATTATATTTTATGTTTTTTAATGATATTCCTTCACGAGGATTATATTTTGTGTTACTAAAGAGTAATTGTTTTATGTTACAATCTCATAGTGTGTTGGGATTATTTATTATTACATTTCTGATGATGAAATATTATGAATCATATCTAATTAAAAAATTTATTTTTCTTTTCATCTTGTTATTCCATGAGAATACATGATTACCTTCATTTTCCCCACCTTATTTAATCAAGAGTTCAAAAAATATTTTTTTAATAATTATCTTTTCAGTTGAAAACCATTTTTATTCAAAAACTATGTTTGGTAATAATTATTAAAAAATGTTTTAACGCGATTTATTATATAAATTTTTACTTATGTTTTAATTTTATAAAAATATTTTTATATTAATCGTAATGTAGTTTTAAAAAATAATAACCTTTTAAATTTTACAAAAAAGTTGAAATGAATATTTGTGTACAATATTAAAAAAATTTCCTACCATCATGACATTTAATTTCCTAAAATATTATTTTTTTAAATATTCATTTTTATTTTAAAATAAAAGTATTTATAGAATGATTTACATTTTGGAGAGTGATTTTCATATAAAATTTATCAGTTATAAGAAATCCTCCAAGTCATTTATATTTGAAAGTGATTTTTCATCATAGATGAGATCCTTTGATGTAACATATTATTTAATTGGGATATGACCCAAGGATAACATAATTATTATTTGTCTAAATTTATTATGATGACCATATTTTCATAAAATCCATTTCACTTCCATGTGTTGTATGATAAAAAATGCATATTACACACATTTGTTTGCACGAGTTATGCATTAATAAGATATTGAAATGACTATGCATCATATTTCTTTTCCATAGGATATGATATGATGAAATATTTAGAAAACCTAAAAATATTATATGGGTTATATTATTATTATTTAATCAAATGGTTGTGAAAATAATTTCTTCTCTACGGATTATGCGATGAAAAAATGTTTTATGAAACACATTTCATTCCATAGCTTCTGATATGAAAAATGTTCCATGATCTTATGGCATATAAATTTATGGATTATGTGATATGTGGTAACTACACCCCCCTTTAGTAAATTGGGTAATTATTAATGTTATATGAGATAAAAGGTTACATGGGAGGGTATTCCAATACAAAAAGAGTGTACAGAAGAGGTTATCCCATGTACGAAAGTGGGTAAATAAGAGGGCATTTTATGCCTGAAGCTGGTATATAGGTGACTAGCTGAGGACTGACCTCTTCTAAATTTCTTAGTTGGTATATATAATTTATGACTTTATATTATTATGTGTATTCTATAAATATATGTTTTATTCCAATGTTATTCCCTCATGGATCATTTTCATTTTTTACTTATGATTAATGTTTTATGAACTGCCAATATTTATCCCACAACTCAAGATTTTGATCTATGATATGCGTGGAATATTTTTAAAATGTTATTATCATGTTCTCATACACTTATTCTCGTGTTATGTTTATATATTTTACGTTTTTTACGCTTACTAAGCATCTAAGATCAATACCATTATGTTTCCTTTCACTAGCCTATGAAGAATGCTATTTTGTATGATATTTTTTTTAGAAGTACTAGTAAGGGTGAAATTTTAGTGAAAATTTTAAGATCATTCACCAAATTAGAATACTGTGTACCTATTCTGCAAATATACTATACTATTATGGTCTCCATGAGTGTTTTGTGTATTGTATTTAATATTCACTTAAAAAAATATAATTTCTATGTATGAAAATACCATGTCACTATAATAAATGACTATGAATAATTTATTAATCATTTATACTTAAATAACGGTAAAATTATCACTATTATAATTCAATTATAGGGGGTATGTACAAACACATATTGGTTGATATGAAAATTTTTCAATGCATTAACTCTATTTTTAAAAATAAAATTGGGAAAAATACAAACATAGTGTGAGTATTTTCTACAAAATATTTTTTTTTTTAAAATTAAAAATAAATATCTTTCAAAATAAACAATTCAAATCCCTATATCAAAATATTATTAAGATAAAGTTTTAAATAAATAAAAAACCATGATTGATAGTACTATTAAAAATAATTGAGTTGAAAATAGGTTTTCATGTAATTCTGGGATGTCTACCCTAATTGATAATTAATATTTTTATTTATCATAATGTTTATGAATTTGATATAAGGGATTTTCTCTATAATTTAATGGAGATCTATTCTGGAGAACAAACAAGATATTTTGTATAGGGGGAATTGGACATCCATTTTATGTGTATAGTTTGACATTATGAATTTGAATGATTAATGAATTTTCACTACCTATGTATAGGATTCTCAAATGATTTGTGGAGGAATGGTGCCTAATAGTGACTTTCGAGAATTTTAATAACTTTTTTAGATTAGATTTGAAATTTATGAAATAAAAACATTATCTTACACCTTGAAAATGTTTATAATTTAAAATTGTAATTACATTTGAAATATTAAATCATAAGGGAAATATATTACATGGTGAATGATATATAGAGATTAAAATTGAACTAAGTAATAGTATGCAGAATGACAAACTGAATTTGATTAATTTTTTTTAAATAATTGAGGATGAACAAATTATTTGTTAGGATTGAATCATAATAGATAGGTAAAGAGGTAAAACACTATAGATCAAAAATTTTGGGGGGCATTATAGGAAACTTATGATATTTAAAGGAGAATCATATTTGAATTGTGATGTGAGAAATTACTATTCAAGGGTAATAATTTTGATTAAAAAAGTTATGAGAATATGAAAAATTATATCACGATTATAAAATTAATGATTGTACCAAGTTATTTGAAAATAAGATTTTTTTTGAGGAAATTAATTCATTTCACTATTATGAGTTTGTGATTACAATGTTTATAGTTTATTAATTATGTCTTTAAATAGAGGAGGAAGATACTTAGATGATGAATTTATCATTTGAATAGAACATTGTCTATATAAGGCCCCAGCCTTAAACATTACCTAATATTGAATTAAATTAATAATTCACGTTGAGGATCTTTTCAGGTTTAGAGTTTTAGAGAATTAGGACATAACTATTAAATCTCAAAAGATTAAAAAGTAGACACTTCTACTAAGTTTCCATAATCAAAAAAAACTCTTAAAAAGAAACATGTGTAGTTCCATGTTTTATATAGCGTGGCATTCCCTTGATCCCATCCTTGACCTTATTCGACTTTAAGTCCTGTGAAAAACATTTCGAAAAACTTAGAGTGAGCATAAAAAGCTCAGTAAGGGATACACAAAGAATGAAAACTATTACATTTTCAAACATCAAGTAAAACATGTATACTCTATCAAAGTAATACCTTCACCATCATGAAGTAGTAAAAACTCTTCACTGAATAAAGTATCATTACTTACCTTTTTGTAACCAAAGGGTTACCACAAAACCCATATAAAGAACACATAGAATATATAAAGGTAACTTGGGACATAAACATACGTAAGTTGAATAACAATACGGCCGACTTCCAAACATATCACTTAATGGAATAGCCATACGGCCAATTTCCATACATACCTAATGGAATAGCCATACGGCCGACTTCCATACCCAATGCATTGGAGGTTATGACGTAACCACCCGTCCTGGTATTCACGGCACCACCCGTCATATGGTTTATCACGTAACCACCCGTCAAATGTCCAAGTACCAATATAAAATCATAAAACATAAAACCAATATAAAGGAATTATAACATTTCCATATTTCAATCACAATATATCATAATAGAATACTTTATCAAAACCATTTTCAAAATACATAAAAGAGTATATGGGATTTATTTTATTTTAAAAACATTACGGCTTGTTGAGGAAGCCAAAGACCAAATAATACTCGCGGAGGCGGAAAAGGTCATTGTCACCGCGTACGTTAAAAAAACATTACTTTTTGTCATTTAGTAAAGCGCTTCATAGAAAAAGATTCCTTTTGTATAAAATTAAAAGTCAAAGGGTTTTATACACCGTATAAAAGAAAGTTGTGTATAAAATAAAATATGCCTCAATGAAAGGAGATTGAGACGAAGTCCCTTACCTTGGGTCCGACTTGACTCGATCGTTCTTTAATCTCCTGAATAATAAACTTGAGTTAATTTCTACTTGTTTAAGAACCTTTTTCAAGTTCATTATTCCTTTTATATCACTTATTGCCATGTCATGAACACTATGAATTATTTAAGTTAATAACGGTCATTTTAACGATCATTGGTACTTGAGTAAAAAATAAACCCTCTATAATTACATGTTGTTCATGTATCCATTATATCCAGAATTATAATCATGATGTATATATCATATATATCCATTATATACATGCATTTATAATATCACATAATCATTTAGAGGTAAGAAATGAAATGCACCGTTCATGGAGACAGTAAGCCGTACGTACGCATGAACGCTACTTTCATTTCTATTTCGTATTTTATAGAATGGAATCATAATGATATAAAAGTATATTATACTTCCATTATAATATCATATATAATATCATAGTTCCATCCTTTATACGTCCCACATATGGTATTTAACGAATCAAATCACTTGAGGGGGCGGTAGTCCGCACTTTCTTAAATGAAGATATCACGTTTACCCATAATGGAAACCATAAAGGTATGCCCAAAATGAAAAATACAGAAGATTAAGGAAAACATAAACATATTATATATCATATATAAATATAGTGACATCTTAATGGACACCTTTGAAGGTGTTAAAGGAATGTTGAACAATCATCGTTTCGGGAGACATAAATTCACCATCCACGGAAACAGTATGTTCTTTAACCATTAGATGAAGTTGTGTGCAAGTGTAGCTCTAATACTTCTTATAACAACATCCTACTATATTGAAGATACTGGAGTTGTTACAAAAGAAATAAATAAAAAGAGTTTAGGGGGTTGGAGAAGCAAAATAAAACAGAAGGACTCAAGTGAAGACATTACCTCAAAATCGGGTAACTCCCTTTGGTTTGAGCTCAAAGGATTCCATGGGAATACTTCTGCCCAAAGAGAGGCTTCAAGGAGTAAGAGAATGAAGTGGATAGACAAAATGGGCAGGGTTTTGCCGAGCCAAAGGCTTTGGGAGTGTGGGTAAGGTGGTAGAGGTGGGGGCCTTTTATAAGAGGAGAGGAGGGGCACTTTTGGAAAGTAAAGAAATATTACTTTATTTGAAAATGTGTTTCGGTTTTAAAATGTCCCACATTGATATAATTCATGGATAAGGTGATAAGGGTTCTAAATCCACCCATCCAATAAGTTTTGGACATGTTTAGTTCATAGATTTTACATTATCTTTCTATTTTATTTAAATTGTTAAATAATGATGCCATCGCTGCATCATTATTATGTCATAAATAATTTGATTTATTTAATGTCTAAAAATTATAAAACAAAGAATATGATGTAGGAAATCTTTTTAGCTTTACAATGACTATTTATAATCAAAAATATGACTTGTATAACCCCATTTAAAAAATTGTTTTAGTAAAACATGTCATGTTTGTGCCATTTTTTTACATTAACATTAAATAAAAGGTATTTATGTCATTTTACAACCAAAGTGGCTCCATGGGGTCCCCAAGTTGACCCATGGCATGTATTGGTCGTCCATGACATATCGAATGAGGGTAGGACATGTGTCTAGGTCATCTCATATTATTAAAACATTATTTTTACCTTAAACTACACGAATTACCACTAATCGCGATTAAAAACTTAATAAGTTACTATTCACCAAAAATTTATTTTAATCTCATTGAACCACATTTCACTTCTTAATGAAAACCATGTATGTCGGATTTTTGAAAATCAAATCACAGAGGTGGTAAAATTTCATTTAAACGAAAAATCAGTTTTCATAAGTACCACTTAGTGATTTCACTATTCATCAAAAATTGAAGTTTTTCAGAAAAATACCAAAAATTCACCCTAAGCTATATTTGGTATTAATAATTCAAAAATGAAGTGTATTTTACAAAATTCAAAACATATAAGCCAAATTAATTAATTTAATAATTAATTCCCGCTGCCATGACAAATAGCGTGTTTTTTGTGAAACAATAAGTATCAAAAGATTGACACTAGTTTATGTCCGATTTCAAAGTGAAATTAATTCCAACGACCACTATTGGATTTAATGGTAAAAATATTTTCTAATTTCACTTTAAAACCAATTCAAAATATAATCTAATCATATTAAAAATTAGATTAAAAAGAGGTTTTGAATTAAAATACAACAATTTTCACTATTCATTTAAAAAATGAACTTTATCGGAATGATACCAAAAATTTACACAAAGTAAATTTTGATGTCTCGATTCTAAAGAAGAGTTATATTTGGTCAAAAATAATGTATAAGAGTGATCAAAACTATATTTCATGACAGTTCTCCATCAAAAGTTTATAAGTGAACCTTTAGTGAAAATTAGAGTATATATGCCTAAAATTGAATTCTTTTCGTATTTTAAGCCTTTATCCTTTATTGGATAAATGTAAAAACATTTAAAAACATATAATCATATTTTAGTTATTTCTATCCATTCCCGCCAGTAAAACGGCTACGTGTAAACTAACATTTAAAAATAATATTATTTTATTACTAGTGTGCAACGTAAGTTTTCAAAGAAACTCATCGTTGCGTATCGAGTACGCTATCGAATGTAGAAACCCCTTTTAATTAAAATTAATATTTAATTGGTAAATATTAATTAATATGAAAATTCGTTATTCTTTATTTACCTGGGATGTTACATCCTTCCCCCTTTTGGGAATTGCGTCCTCGCAATTTTATTCACTTATGAAAATAAGTGGGGGTATTTATCCCTCATAGCATTTTCAGATTACCACGTTGCCTCTTCAATCACATAGTTTTTCCACAAAATATTTACTTGATGAATCACACTATTCCGTAACACCTGCTCCCTGTGGTCAAGAATCTGGACTGGTTGTTCTTCATAAGATAGGTTCTCTTCCAGCTGAACTACCTCTGGACTCAAAACATGAGATGGATATGGCATATACTTCCTCAATATTGAAACATGAAAAACATTGTGTACCTGAGATAAACTCGGAGGTAAAGCCACTCGGTAAGAAACTGATCCAACTTTCTCCAGAATTTCATAAGGTCCAATGAACCTTGTACTCAGCTTTCCTTTCTTACCAAATCTCATCACACTTTTCCATGGAGAAACCTTCAGAAAAACATGATCACCTACCTCGAAAGATAGATCCTTCCTCCTATTGTCTGCATAACTCTTCTGCCTGCTCTGAGCTGTTCTCATGTGTTTCTGTATCAGCTGAACTTTTTCTCCCATCTCTTCTACCAATTCTGGTCCCATCAACTTCCTTTCAACCACTTCATCCCAGAAAGCTAGAGTTCGACACTGCTTCCCATATAATGCCTCAAATGGTGCCATCTGTATACTGGAATGAAAACTGTTATTATAAGAAAACTCAACCAAAGAAAGATGTTGGTCCCAACTTCCCTGACAATCCATCGAACAAGCTCTTAGTATATCCTCCAAGGTCTGAATTGTTCATTCTGACTGTCCATCTGATTGAGGATTAAAAGCTGTACTAAAATTTAATTCAGTACCCAATGACTTCTGAAGGCCTTTCCAAAAGTTAGAAGTAAACCTGGGATCACGATCCGATACAATGGAGAGAGGAACTCCATGTAACCTGAATATCTCTTTAAGATACAAACGGGAAAGTTGATCAAGAGAGAAAGTATCTCGTATAGCAAGGAAATGAGCAGACTTGGTCAAGCGATCAACAATAACCCAGATTGCATTATTACCTCGAGATATCTTCGGTAATCCCACAACAAAGTCCATGGATATATTCTCCCATTTCCACTCTGGCACTGGTAAAGGCTGAAGCATCCCTTTCGGTAACTGCCGATCTGCTTTAACCTGTTGACATGTCAAACACTTCACAGTAAAATCAGCAATATCTCTTTTCATTCCATCCCACCAGTAATACTCCCGCAGATCTCTGTACATCTTAGTACTGCCAGGATGAACTGAAAACAGGGAACTATGAGCCTCACATAACAACTCATTCTTCAACTGTGAATCACACAGCACACATAACCTCTTCCCAAACCTCAAAACACAATCATTATCAATGTTGAATTCAGGAAACTTACCTTTCTGAACAAGCTCTACCTTTTTCTGCAACTCGCTGTCTTGCTTCTGTGCTTGCTTGATTTTGTCTGATAGAGAAGATTTCACTGATACCTGAAACAAAACAGAATGACTTCTTACACCAACAACTCCTATGCCAAAGTTCATCAAATCAAAAACCAAAGGATCTCGTTCCAAACGGAGCATGGTTAATGAAGCATTACTTTTTCGACTCAAAGCATCGGCCACTTTATTTTCTTTTCCCGGATGGCAGTGGATTGTACAATCATAATACTTGATTAATTCCAGCCATCTCCTCTGTCTCATGTTCAATTCTTTCTGATTGAATATATACTTTAAACTCTTGTGATCGGTATATATTTCACACTTTACTCCATACTAATGATGCCTACAAATTTTTAAAGCAAAGACAACAGCAGCTAATTCCAAATCATGTGTAGGGTAATTTACCTCATGAGTTTTCAACTGACGTGAAGCATAAGCAATTACCTGATCATTCTGCATTAGGAAACAGCCAAGTCCCTTCAACGAAGCATCACTGTATATAACAAACTCACCATTCCTGGAAGGAAGTTCCAAAACTGGAGGATTCACCAATCTTCTTTTCAACTCCTGAAAACAGTCATCACATTATTTTGTCCATATGACCTTAACACCCTTACGAGTTAGCTTAGTCATTAGATTAGATAACCGTGAAAAATTTTCAACAAACCTTCGGTAGTAACCTGCCAAACCAAGAAAACTACGGATCTCGGTTACATTTGTGGGTCTCGGCCATTCTTCAAAAACTTTTGTTTTAGTAGGATCAACAGTTATGCCATATTTTGAAACAATGTAACCCAGGAAAGAAATTTTTTGTAACCAAAACTCACACTTGCTGAATTTTCCATATAGTTTCTTTTCTTTTAAGGTTTGCAAGATAACCCTTAAATGAATGTCATGCTCCTCTTTACTTTTAGAAAACACCAAAATATCATCAATGAAAACAACCAAAAACTTATCCAAGAACTCATGGAAAATTCTATTCATAAGGTCCATGAATACAACAGGTGCATTAGTTAACCCAAAAGGCATAACTAAAAATTCATAATGGCCATATCTAGTACGACACACAGTCTTCGGAACATCTGCTTCTTTTAATTTCAACTGATGGTACCCCGACCTCCGGTCAATCTTCGAAAAATACTGAGCTCCCTGGAGCTGATCAAACAAATCATCGATATGAGGCAAAGGATACTTGTTCTTAACAGTAATATTATTCAAGGCTCTATAATCAATGCAAAGTCTCATTGATCCATCTTTCTTTTTAACAAACAAGATAGGATCACCCCATAGTGATGTGCTAGGTAGAATGAAACCTTTATTTAATAACTCCTTCTATTGTTTCTTTAACTCTAAAAGTTCAACTTGAGCCATTCGATAAGGGGGTTTTGAAATTGGCTTAGAATCAGGAACTAATTCAACAGTAAATTCAACTTCCCGTTCATGAATAATACCAGGAAACTCATCAGGAAAAACATCAAGATACTCATTTACCACTGGCACATCATTAATATGAACAGTTCCTTTATTTTCAACAATATGTGCAAGGTAACATTCATTTCCATCTTTTACTAGTTTCTCAACTTCCTGATATGTTATCAAAATCAAGGGTTCATTCTTGTACACAAACTGAAAATATTTCTGAAAAGAAACCATTTTAGCTCTGCAGTCAATCTTAGCATGATAAACAGAAAGCCAATCCATGCCCAAAATAACATCAAACTCTACTAGAGGCAAAACAATAAGGTTTGCTGGTAGATTCTTTCCACACAAAAGAATAGGAAGGATCTTATAATTCCTTTTTGTCTCAATGTTCCCTTCAGGTGTTTTTACCATAAGTTCAGGGTTCATATCTTGAGATGGAATTTCCAATTTACTAGAAAACTTCTCAGAAATGAAAGAGTGTGTAGACCCTGAATCAAACAACACATTGGCATAATCTGAACAAACAAACAGTGTACCTGATACCACTTCATTCGATGGCCCAACATCTGTTGAAGTTGTTGCAAAGGATTTCAACAACCCTTTCTTCTTGTAGTCTGGCTGCATTCCCCCAGTTTAGTTCTTCGTTGGACACTCATTTTCATAATGACCCATTTCATTACACTTAAAACATCTTACCGTTGGCTTTTCATTGCCTGCTTTATCATCTTCCTTACAGTTACGGGCAATATGACCAGACTTACCCCACCGAAAGAACTTACCAGACTTGGATAAACATTATCTAGGATGCATTTTACCACACCTCTAACAGGATGGATATTTGGTTTTCTTACCTCCTTGCTTCTTTGATGAATTCTTCTCCTTTTCGTGCCAACTAGACCTCTTATTCTGTTGTTTGTCATAGAACACCTGATCATCGACAAACTCCATTTCCACCTTCTCCGCACATCGAACAAGTTTTTTATAACTTTTGAACTCACGAGAAGCTAATGCCCTTCGATACATTGGCTTTAACCCTGAATAAAACGGTTTATTTTACTATCAAGATCTCGTATGAAGTTTGGAGCATACCTTGCCAATCGAGTGAACTTTGCTTCATAAGCAGCCACTGAATCATCCTCCTGCCTCAATTCTAGGAACTGTTTTTCCATCCTAAGATGAACCACCTTAGGAAAATATTTCTCAAGAAACATACCTTTGAATTCATCCCAGTGAAGATCCTCAATCTCATCACTATCCCTGATATTTTTCACCATTGACCACCACTGATCAGCATCACCTTCAAAACGGTAAATAGCAAGACTAACCTTTTGATGTTCTGAACACCCCATGACATCAAAAATATTCTCCAGTGCTTTAATCCATCCTTCATCTTGCACAGGGTCAGATGATCCTCTAAATGATGGGGGATGTTGTCTCATGAAATGTTCCACCACTGACATGTTCCTCTGTGGTTGATCTGGCTGATCTCGTGCATGGATACCACCACCATTTATAGCTTGAGTCAACTGTTCCATCACTGCAAAAAACTATTCAGTTCTGATTCCGACCATCTCAGGATGCTGATTTGGAAGGTTGTCTTCCTCTTGATGTCATCCCAACATAGCTGCTTTGTTTCTCTGTGGAAAACCATTCTGAACACAGAAATATCTTAGGCGAAGCAACATGGTAATCTGTAAATGCTATATCATTTCAATCATATCATAAATTAACTTATAATTTAACAATTTTCTAACTCCTAAAGTTGTCTAAACCAACCTTTGATACCAACTATAAGGACCCAGACTTAAACATTACCTAATATTGAATTAAATGAATAATTCACATTGAGGATCTTTTCAGGTTTAGAGTTTTAGAGAATGAGGACATAACTATTACATCTCAAAAGATTACAAAGTAGACACTTCTACTAAGTTTCCATAATAAAAAAAACTCTTAAAAAGAAACATGTCTAGTTCCATGTTTTATATAGCGTGGCATTCCCTTGATCCCATCCTTGACCTTATTCCACTTTAAGTCCTGTGAAAAACATTTCGATAAACTTGGGGTGAGCATAAAAAGCTCAGTAAGGGATACACAAAGAATGAAAACTGTTACTTTTTCAAACATCAAGTAAAACATGTATACCCTATCAAAGTAATACCTTCACCTTCATGAAGTAGTAAAAACTCTTCACTGAATAATGTATCATTACATACCTTTTTGTAACCAAAGGGTTACCATAAAACCCATATAAAGAACACATAGCATATATAAAGGTAACTTGGGACATAAACATACTTAAGTGGAATAACCATACGGTCGACTTCCACACATATCACTTAATGGAATAGACATACGGCCAATTTCCATACATACTTAATGGAATAGCCATACAGCCGACTTCCATACCCAATGAATTAGAGGTTATAACGTAACCACCCGTCCTGGTATTCACGGCACCACCCATCATATGGTTTATCACGTAACCACCCGTCAAATGTCCAAGTACCAATATAAAATCATAAAACATAAAACCAATATAAAGGAATGATAACATTTCCACATTTCAATCACAATATATCATAATAGAATACTTTATCAAAACCATTTTCAAAATACATAAAAGAGTATATGGTATTTATTTTATTTTAAAAACATTACGGCTTGTTGAGGAAGCCAAAGAACAAATAATACTCGCGGCGGCGGAAAAGGTCATTGTCACTGCGTACGTTAAAAAAACATTCCTTTTTGTCGTTTAGAAAAGCGCTTCGTAGAAAAAGATTCCTTTTGTATAAAAGTAAAAGTCAAAGGGTTTTATACACCGTATAAAAGAAATTTGTGTATAAAATAAAATATGCCTCAATGAAAGGAGATTGAGACGAAGTCCCTTACCTTGGGTCCGACTTGACTCGATCATTCTTTAATCTCTTGAATAATAAACTTGAGTTAATTTCTACTTGTTTAAGAACCTTTTTCAAGTTCATTATTCCTTTTATATCACTTATTGCCATGTCATGAACACTATGTAATTATTTAAGTTATTAACAGTCGTTTTAACGATCATTGGTACTTGAGTCAAAAATAAACCCTTTATAATTACATGTTGTTCATGTATCCATTATATCCAGAATTATAATCATGATGTATATATCATATATATCCATTATATACATGCATTTATAATATCACATAATCATTTAGAGGTAAGAAATAAAATGCACCGTTCATGGAGACGGTAAGCCGTACGTACGCATGAACGCTACTTTCATTTCTATTTATTATTTTATAGAATGGAATCATAATGATATAAAGGTATATTATAATTCCAGTATAATATCATATATAATATCATAGTTCCATCCTTTATACGTCCCACATATGGTATTTAACGAATCAAATCACTTGAGGGGGCGGTAGTCCGCACTTCCTTAAATGAAGATATCACGTTTACCCATAATGGAAACCATAAAGGTATGCCCAAAATGAAAAATACAGAAGCTTAAGGAATACATAAACATATTATATATCATATATAAATATAGTTAAATCTTAATGTCCACCTTTGAAGGTGTTAAAGGAATGTTGAACAATCATCGTTTCGGGAGGCATAAATTCACCATCCACAGAAACAGTATATTCTTTAACCATTAGATGAAGGTGTGTGTAAGTGTAGCTCGAATACTTTTTATAACAAAATCCTAGTATATTTAAGATACTGGAGTTTTTACAAAAGAAATAAATAAAAAGAGTTTAGGGGGTTGGAGAAGCAAAGTAAAACAAAAGGACTCAAGTGAAGACATTATCTCAAAATCGGGTAACTCCCTTTGGTTTGAGCTCAAAGGCTTCCTTGGGAAGACTTCTGCCCAAAGTGAGGCTTCAAGGAGTAATAAAAGGAATTGGAGAGACAAAATGGGCAAGGGTTGGCCGAGTCAAAGGCTTTGGGAGTGTGGGTAAGGTGGTAGAGGTGGGGGCCTTTTATAAGAGGAGAGGAGGGGCACTTTTGGAAAGTAAAGAAATATTACTTTATTTGAAAATGTGTTTCGGTTTTAAAAGGTCCCACATTGATATAATTTGTGGATAAGGTGATAAGGTTTTTAAATACACCCATTAAATAAGTTTTGGACATGTTTAGTTCATATAGTTTACATTATCTTTCTATTTTATTTAAATCGTCAAATAATGATGTCATCGCTGCATCATTATTATGTCATAAATAATTTGATTTATTTAATGTATAAAAATTATAAAACAAATACTATGATGTAGGAAATCTTTTTATCTTTCCAATTACTATTTATAATCAAAAATCTGACTTGTATAACCCCATTTAAAAATTATTTTAGTAAAACATGTCATGTTTGTGCCATTTTTTTACATTAACATTAAATAAAAGGTATTTATGTCATTTTCCAACCAAAGTGGCTCCATGGGGTCCCCAAGTTGACCCATGGCTTGTCTTGGTCGGCCATGACATATCCAATGAGGGTAGGACATGTGTCTAGGTCATCTCATATTATTAAAACATTATTTTTACCTTAAACTACACTAATTACCACTAATCGCGATTAAAAACTTAATAAGTTACTATTCATCAAAAATTGAAGTTTTTCAGAAAAATACAAAAAATTTCCCCTAAGCTATATTTGATATTCCAAATTCAAAAATGAAGTCTATTTTACAAAATTAAAAACATATAATTCAAATTAATTAATTTAATAATTAATTCCCACTGTCATGAGAAATAGCGTGTTTTTGTGAAACAATAAGTATCAAAAGATTGACACTAGTTTATGTCTGATTTCAAAGTAAAATTAATTCCAACGACCACTATTGGATTTAATAGATTTTTTTTTCTAATTTCACTTTAAAACCAATTAAAAAGATAATCTAATCATATTAAAAATTAGATTAAAAAGAGGTTTTGAATTAAAATACAACAATTTTCACTATTCATTTAAAAAAATGAACTTTATCGGAACGATACCAAAAATTTACACAAAGTAAATTTTGATGTCCCGATTCTAAATAAGAGTTATATTTGGTCAAAAATAAAGTATAAGAGTGATCAAAAATATATTTAATGACAGTTCACCATCAAAATGTGATAAGTGAACCTTTAGTGAAAATTAGAGTATATATGCCTAAAATTGAATTCTTTTCATATTTTAGGCCTTTATCCTTTATTGGATAAATGTAAAAACATTTAAAAACATATAATCATATTGTAGTTATTTCTATCCATTCCCGCCAGTACAACGGCTACGTGTAAAATAAAATTTAAAAATAATATTATTTTATTACTAGTGTGCAACATCAGTTTTCAAAGAAACTCATCGTTGCGTATCGAGTACGCTATCGAATGTAGAAACCACTTTTAATTAAAATTAATATTTAATTCTTAAATATTAATTAATATGAAAATTATTTATTCTTTATTTACCTGGGATGTTATAGTCTAAGCATCTTGGAAGGAAAAATCATTGTATTTTTATATACATAGTAATATATTTGGACCATTTTTTGTCTTATCATGAATCCGTATTTTCTTATGTGTAAAACTATGGAACGATAACCAATATGTGCTAAAATATTTTTTAAAGGGAGATTGAATGGTTTCATTATTGTTAATTTTTTTTTCGGGTTTATTTTTTCATTCATTTTTCTATATTTGGTCATTTTTTTAATCAAAATGATTATTATTTTTAATTAATAAATTGTTTTTTAATACATAGCATATATTCATTGAACTTAATCATGAATATAGAACATGTTTATATAATACATATTAAAACATATTTTTGGATCGAATAATTATTAACTAAATCCTTGAAACTAGAAATAGTAAAATAATTTCTTAACAAATAAGAACAAAAAACAAGAACAATGATGTTTTTAGATCAAATTACAATAAAAAATATTTTTCTATAATGACATTATAAACCAAACTTATATCGCCCCAACCCTAGTTACCCAATGTTGGTGCATTATTACATATCATTGGCATGATCACAAAAGGTCAAGTCTTGAAAGACAGATTATTTTAGTAGACTTGGAATCACTAGATACATTCATAAAGTTTAAATTACATCATAAAGTAAAAAACAACATCAATATCTTTTCTCCATGGTCCACACTCATTTCCTCATACTATCCCTGTAAGTCATTCATAAAATACTTCTTCACATCCTGGGAAAAACAGAAAATATAAAGGGGTGAGCTCAGATGCTGAGTAAGGATAACAATATAGCAGAAACTTTCATAAATAAGCATAAACATTTAGGGCAATGTATAACTAAAACAAAAGCCTTTTAAACTTGAACTTCCGCATAATATAAAAAATATAAAATGAAATAATTGTATTTAATTATTCACATGGATATTATATGAGTCAAATAATCACATGCAATATCAATAACCACATTCATAATAATGAAATTCATAATGCTAGACTATCGTAACCACATAGTGAAGGCCTTGTGCCAAGACTACAAATAAGATTTTTTCAAGGCCTTGTACCAAGATACTAGTTTGTCTAATGAGACATATTGATGAATCGAGGAGCTATAGTAGGCTCCACCTATCACATACTATGTCCAATGCATTCCTCATATGAATATTTTGAAACATAACATAAACATTCTTATTAAAACAAGCATACAAAATGTCAATACTTTATCCAAAAACCATGAATGGTATAAAAATAACAAATCTACAATCAAACATAAATCATTCAATACAACATGGAAGATTGTATTGTAACATATTAACCTCAATCAAGAATAATGAAGGATATTGACATAGATGAAAATAAATATCAAAACTACTTGACAGAAATATCTACCTTTTTCTTGAAAATATTTAAAAGTCACACTATTTATGAAGAAGCCATTTAAAAATAGATTTTTGAGGAAACGTTTCCCTTACCAAATTGAAGATTTTAAAAGGAATTTTAATTTTAAAACTTTAATGTTCATATAAACAAATTCATAAAACCATTTTTAACACATGGACATTAATAAGAAAAATTTAGAATAATAAATCTTTTAGACATTTTAAAATGATTTTTTAGTTAGAGTTCCTAACCAAAATAGAGAAAGTCAAATACAAATAATTGAGGTAATCAAAACATTTTAATATCACGAGAATAAAAGAATTCATGATATACTATGTCAAATTACATTATATACACCATATAAAAGTGATTTGGTGTATAACAACAAGGAAGTCTCAATAGAATGTAAATTATAGCAGAATCTATTACAAAGACCGTATCCTTAGGTTAAAGATAAATCAACAACATAATTATGTGTGACAAATATAAGTACACTCAATATGATTTGGTAGTCAGTTTAAATCAATCAGAGGACATTCACACACGTTTTTGTAAAAACAACACTAATGAATTGGATGTTTAACTCAATAAATGGAGATTGAGTTGAAATTACTCTTATCAAGTTCATATCGATGACTTGAGAATTTATCAATGGATTTATTATTTGTATCAAAAGTATATACACAGAAAGGGGATTGGAAATTATGGAATAAGCAAATAAATAGTGATTCCACACATAATCTTTGAGTAAAATAATCAATGAGGTATGCGTAAAGCTGAATGATTGGAAATTGAAATTTCAAATTACATTATTGATTTGGTAACCTACAAAACATACACCCAAGAAATAAGGATCATAAAATGATGATGTAAATATCCATAAATTAAAGTATATTACAAAATTAATAAAATCTTGGGTAGTACACACACCACATTCAATAAATAAGTGGTGATCAATGGAAATACCACAGAATTAAAAGTGAGATAAGAAACCCCTTAGTTTTAATTTTTCCTTTGTAGAGGGTAGGTTAACCTACTGTATAATGGTGAAATAACTGTTATTTAATTATAAAATAATCATATATATTAATATGATATCATATATTATCTTTTAACATTGATTTGTTGATAATATCTTAGTATTATCATCATTTCGGTTGTTAATAGATTCGTTTCATTTATATTATTTGTTATGTGAGCCATATTTGTAATGGATGGGATGTATCTTATTAATATACAGAATTATATCATGTATATAAACATTATTTTTAATCATCAAATGAAATTTAGTCTTGAATGGATATGATGGGGATTCAATCTTATCGCGTTCGTGGAGACGGTAATTCGTACGTACGCATGAGTGACAATATCATTCTTTTGATATTAAAATAATATATAATTGGATGGTATATATTATATACAGAATCATTATAATGTTATATTTATTATTTACATTAATTTCACATCATTATTATACCCATCCAAATAATAATATATTGAATAACAATTACACCATGACGTGGAGACGGTAGGCCATACGTACGCACGTATGGTGACATGTCATTCCAAGGATGGATAGAATACTGAATATGGTTGTACCATATTTATAAAAACATAAAATTATATATAAGATACTGAATTTATTATTTTATAATGGAATTAACAAATAAAGAAGAAGTGGAAGAAGAAAGGAACATGAAAGAGGGTGGTGAAATCATTACCTCTTCTTCGGGTTCTTCCTTTTGATTTGATCAAAAGGGAACCTTATGTTGGATTTACGACCAAAGGAGGGCCTCTAGGATGAATTTAGCGAAGTTTAGAGGTTATTTTTGCAGGGTTTGGCTATTCCAAATGGCTTTGAAGTTGTTAATTAGAGATAAGGGTGAGTGCCCTTTTATAAAAGGGGTGAGGGGAACCTCAGAAAAAGATAGAAATATTATTTTATAATAAATTCATAATCAGTTTATAATGGCTCCAAACTAATTTATTTCTAGGATAAGGTGTGGATGGGTCAAATAAAATCACCCAGTAGGTTTTAGATAGGTTTGAGTCAATTTATTAACCTTATCTTCTACTTTTAACTCTTAGTTAATTAGTTTGACATTTACCGCATCTCTGTGTATTTTTATATTATATGGTTAATAAACTTATATAAACTTCCCAAATAACCCCAAGTGGCTCATATATGACACAAATATCATTATATAAGTCATTTGGCATAACCTTAGATTTTTAGGAGTAATATGTCAATTTATAATATAATATTGGTTTTAAAAACTTCTTTATGAAAATTTTGACACTATTTAATAATTGATTTTTTAAAAGTCTTAAAAAATTTATTAATTCAAAAAAAATCATTTAAGAAATTATAACATATCATATTAACCAATAAAATTATTTTATGTCATCAAAACGTTCAAATTATATTTATTTTAACATTTATAATAGAAATTATTTGATTCATTCATTAATTAGGGAAATAATGCATCATTACTGTGTCATAAATAAATTTAATTATTCAATGTCTAAAAATTATAAATAAAATACATTTATGTATGAAATCTTTTTAGAATTATAATTAATATTTATAGTCGATAATATAACATATATAACCCTATGTGAAAATTGTTTTCCTAAAAGATATATGCTTATGTCATTTTTGTATTTACTTTAACTTTATTAATATAAAGTGTCATTATCACTTAGAAGTGGCTCCATGGGGTCCCAAAATCGACCCAATGATTCCCATTGTTGTCTATGTATCAACCAATAGAATTAGGACACGTTTTATGCTAATTTAATATTATTATAATATTAGTTTTTTACCCTTATTTACCGGATTTACCCTTTAACCATGGTAAATAAAATATTTAACGAATTAATTATTCAAAATGTCTAAAAAAAGTTACCTATTTAAAAAATTTTGACCTCTTGATTCTAAATATGGAATCCATTTTTTATAAATTCAAAACACAGAAGTGGCGTAAATTAATTTAAAATTAAATCCCATTGTCAAAACAAAAAGCGTGTTTTTAAGAAGAAATAACTATCAGAAGATTGGCACATTCTTATGTCTAGTTTAAATTTGAAATTATGTCTAATGAAAAAAATTTGATTAAATGGTAAAAATATAATCTAATTATACTTTAAAATCACTCAAATTCATAATTTATCACTAGGAATTATTTTGATTAAAAAGTTGTTATTTAGTTAAAATTTAGTAATTTTCAATATTCATCAAAATATTAAAGTTATTAGAAAAGTACCAAAAATTCACCCTAAGATAATTTCGGTATTTCAAATCCAAAAATGAAGTCTATTTTGAAATATAAAATTTATTAAATTTCAAAAAGTTGTCATTACTATTCACAACAGCTAGTTTGATTTGTTGTGGTGTGTTAGAACTCGAAGTTGCGTACAACACACGCTACTATATTATTGAAAGAGAAGCGTACCCTGGAAGCTTGGGGTGTTACGTTCTCCCATCCATCAATAAATTACGTCCTCGTAATTTTTAATGTTAGGCTTGGGAATATAATGGAAAGTCCCAAATCAAAAAAAGAGTCAATAAAACTATCACTTTAGAAGAAAGAAAGAGAAGTACAAAGGTCACCTGACATAACCTATACTAGGATTACATGTAGAAAAACGTGGATATTGATGATAAACTAAGTGTCAATTTCTGATGGAGAGGGATAGAAAACATGATCAGGAGAAATTTAACAACAAGAAAACCACAAACTTGTGATGGGACAAATGGTCATTAGTTTCCCAGTAGGAAAAGTAAACGAATAACATTTTTTCAGTTACATTACACAAAGATGAGGAATTCATTTCTGAGATTGACTAGGAACATAATGAGATATACTTACTTTTTAAGTAAAGTTTCATTATTCAATAAATTTCTTCTCCAAACTCATTTTTAAACGATGAGAATTCAAGAAGACTTGTCCATAATAGAAGCGCTAGAATAAAATTCTTATAATATCACATGATCCATGAAGGTTAAACTATATATTTACCTTTTATTTAGAGATTAATCAAAACCAAAACAGTTCGTATATGATATGATGATCCCCCAAAAGTATATTCCATTGGAGAAACAAACACTAATGTTAATTTCTGAAATTAAACCAACAATACCCCAAAGTTAAATAAATAGCATTCAGAAAACAATTGTCCTTAAAATCCTTGAATATAATCCAAAATAATATTGAAACCCAAAAAAAGAAGAATTTGGTTATGTAGTCTTCCACGTTAAATTGTATCTCCAAATGACATCAACTACTCTTAAAGTCACATAATTAAAAGTAATTAACCTAATCACTTATTCTCTATTATAGGTTAATCATTTCCATAAATAACCTAAATCACTATAAATCCACAATAAAAACATAGATAAAAATTCACAATTACTCCTCAAATCAAATACCAGTGTATTATATTTTCCTTGGGCATATAGTGTTCCCAAAAAAGTGAACATCTTCCAAAATAAAATTTATCACTTAATCACCAAATAATTTTCCTATAGTAAGGGTATTCATTTGATAAGAAATAAGATCCCAAATCAACTTATTATTGATCAATAAAACAATTTAACTAAAAATAATTAGTCACACTAACCAAGGACTTCACGTAGTCTAGTGGTAGGCTATAAATCTCTATCGCACTTTGGTTGTGGGTTCGATTCCCACAGCTTCGTCCGACGCGACAGGTTGTCACATGGTCTGCATGTTGTCCTTTTTCAAAAACTATATTTTATAACATTACCAAAATGAGATAAATTCCTCAAAATAACCATAACATAATTTAACCACAAATTTTATCTCATACCTTACATTTTCATCCCACAATATAATAACTTGTAATTTCCTCAAACCTAAAGATCATATAAAACCAAATGGTTATTTATAACTATATCCACAAGAGAAAAGATAAGTCTTCCTCAAATATCATTCTCACATGGAAAACTACAGGGTTACAAATACAAGAGAAAATTAATCCAAATTAATACCATCAACAAGGAGCACTAATACTTTAAAACATTTCTCCAACCATTTATTTCCACATAGCTTCTTCTTTGACCAATAAAATATCCTATAGAATAGGGCATTCACTCGAGTAATGGCCAGGTCCCCTACATTTATGGAGAATGACTATAAATGGATTCTTAGGACAATTTTTATTTTCTTCCATAGTACTCTTCATTTTTCCTTGGAAATTATTCACTTTATGTCCTTCTTTCCCGCACGTAAAGCATTTGTTTATTCCATTGAGACACTTTCTTGGGTGTCTCCTTACACATTTCCGGCATGATGGAAATTGAGGATTCTCTTCTCCATGGCCTCCACTGCTGGAGCACTTATCATTCATCACCTTTCTCTTCTTTGTTGAGTTAGGGAGTTGGTTAATATATATGTTGTTGATCATATTTTTGGAAAACTGATTTGGCATGAACACGATATCTTTTAAGCCTATCAACATTCCATTTTGTTGCTTATTTCCACCACTGTTCCAACCTTGTACATCATTCTCAAAGTTACAATGACTTTCATGGAATCGATCCATTGACTAAAACTAGAACGCATTGTGTGAGTAATAGTAGTCATAAAATCATTTAGAGATTGTCATGACACCATATTCTTAATTTGAAACAACTTAGGATTAACCAAGGTCATTTATTCTCATCTTATATTAAAATACATCAAATCAGTTTGTAAAGAAAATGTAAATTATCTTAAGCATATCCCTCAGGAGTGTCGTAACCTAGAGTGCAGCAAGTCCCATTGTTGTACACCATTTCTCGTTCGAGTTTAGATCAAGGTGGTGTTTTTGGATTTTACCCCTAGGTACATCTGTACCAGAGCCGCCTCTACCCGCTTGTATCCAGATAGGGATGAATTTCTTGGAAAAATCACAAAATGTATATAATACCAAAATTCTAGGAAGTTATTCTATACTAATCCTCAAAGTCTATCTTAGGGCTATGTTCTCTAATCAGAGTTTATCTAAATCTAGTTTTCAAGGTTTGTACTAAACTTTCTCTGATACTAACTATAACACCCTAACCCCAGTTACCTAGATTCGGTGCATTATTATGTATCATTGGCATGATCACAAATGATCAAGTCTCTAAAGACCGATTATTTTAGTAGCCTTGGAATCACAAGATACATTCATAAAGTCTACATTAAAATATAAAATGAAAAATTACATCAACTTATTATCTCCATGGTCCACACTCATATCCTCATACTATCCCTGCAACTAATTCATAAAATACTTCTTCACATCCTGGAAAAAGAAAACACAGAAAGGGGTGAGATCAGATGCTTAGTAAGGATAAAAATATAGCAGAAACATTCATAAATAAGCTTAAACATTTAAGGCAATTTATAACTAAAACAAAAGCCTTTTAAACTTGATCTTCAGCATAATATAGAGAAGATAAAATGAAATAATGCCATTTAATTATTCAATGGATATTCTACTAGTTGAATAATCACATTCTATATCAATAACCATTTTCTTATTATAGAATGTATAATTCCATACTATCATAACCACATACTCAAGGCCTTGTGCCAAGACTACAAATAATATTTTGTAAAGGCCTTGTGCCAAGACACTAGTTTGTCTTACTAGACCTACCAATGCATCGAGGAGCTATAGCGGGCTCCACCCGTCACTTAAAAAGTCCAATGCATTCCTTATATGATAATTTTGAAACATAACACAAACATTCGTATTAACACTAGCATACAAAATGTCAATACGTTATCCGAAAACAATGAATGGTATAAAAATATCACATCCACAGTCAAACATAACTCATTAAATACAATATTGAAGATTGTATTGTAACATATTAACCTCAATAGAGAATAATGAAGGATATTGACAAAGATGAAAATAACCATCAAAACTATTTGAGTTAAATATTCCAATTTTTCTTGAAAACATTTAAAAGTCACACTATTTATCAAGAACCCACTTAAAAATAGATTTTTGAATCAATGTGTCCCATACCACTTTGAAACTTTTCAAAGTAATTTTAATTTTAAAACTTTAATGTCCATATAAATAAAATCTTAAAACCATTTTTAACACATGGGTGTTAATGAGAAGGATTATGAATAATAAATCTTTAAAACATTTTAAAATGATATTTTAGTTAGAGTTCCTAAAAAAAGAGAGACACTTGAATAAAAATCATTGAGGTAATAAAAAATTTTGTAATATCATGATAATAAAGTAATTCATGATATACTATGTCAAAGTACATTATATACACCATATAAAATTTATTTGGTGTATAACAACATGGAAGTATCAACGGAATGTAAATTGAGGTGAAATCTCTTATAAAGACCGTATACATAGGTTAAAGATAAATCAATGACATAATTATGTGTGATAGATATAAATACACTCAATATTATTGGATATTTAGTGTAAATCAATCAGAGGACATTCACACATATTCTTGTAAAAACAGCACCAATGAATTGGTTGTTTAACTCAATAAATGGAGATTGAGTTAAAATTACTCTTATCAAGTTCATATAGATGACTTGAGAATCTATAAATTGAGTGATTATGTTTATAAAAAGTATATCCATAGAAAGGGGAGTGGAAATTATGACATAAGAAAACAAATAGTGATTCCACACATAATCTTTGAGTAAAATAATAAATGAAGTATGCGTAAAGCTGAATGAGTGGAAATTGAAATTTCAAATTCCCTTATTGATTTGGTAACTTACGAAACATACAACCATGAAATAAGGATCATACAATGACGATGTAAATATCCATAAATTAAAATATATTACACAATGAATACCATCATGGTCAGTACACACACCACATGCAATAAATAAGTGGTGAACAATGGAAATCTCAAAGAATTAATGTGAGATAAGGAACCCCTTACTTTGTACTTTTTCCTTGGTCGAGGGTAGGTTAAAATCTTGTATAATGGTGCAATAACTGTTATTTAATTATAAAAGAATCATATAAATTAATATGATATCTTATATGATATTTTAATATTGATTTGTTGATAATATCTTAGTATTATCATCGTTTCGGGTGGTAACATATTCGTTTTCCTTTATATTCTTTGTTATGTCAGCCATATTTGTTATGGATGGGATGTATCTTATTCATATACAGAATGATATCATGTCTCAAAATATTATTTTTAATAATAAAATGAAATTTAGTCTTTAATGGATATGATGGGGAATCAATATTATCGCGTTCGTGGAGACGGTAATCTGTAAGTACACACGAGTGACAATATCATTATTTTGATATTCAAATAATATATAATTAGATGGTATATCATATATACAGAACCATTATCATGTTTTATTTATTATTTACATGAATTACACATCATTATTATACCCATCCAAATTGTAATATATTGAATAAGAATTACACCACGATGTGGAGACGGTAGGCCCTACATACGAACGTATCGTGACATGTCATTCAAAGGATGGAAAGAATACTAAATATGGTTGTACCTTATTTATAATAACATCAAATTATATATAAGATACTGGATTTATTATTTTATAATGGAAATAACAAAGAAATAAGAAGTGGAAGAAGAAAGGAACACGAAAGAGTGTGGTGAAATCATTACCTCTTCTTCGGGTTATTCCTTCTGATTTGATCAAAAGGGCTCTTTAAGATGGCTTTCTGACCAAAGTAGGGCCTCTAGGATGAATTTAGGGAAGTTGAGATGATATTTGGGTGGGTTTTGGCAGAGCCAAATGGATTTGAAGGTGTTAATTAGAGAGAAGGGGGAGTGCCCTTTTATAAGAGGGGTGAGGGTCACCATAGAAAAAGATATAAATATTATTTTATAATAAATTAATATTCAGTTTATAATGCCTCCAAACTGATTTATTTCGAGGATAAGGTATGGATAGGTTGAAAAAAACTCAACCAATAGGGTTTATACAGGTTATGGTCAATTTATTAACATTATCTTTTAGTTTTAACTCTTAGTTAATTAGTTTGACATTTACCATGTCTCTTTGTATTTTTATACTATATGGTTAATAAACTTACTATAAACTTCCAAAATACCCCCAAGTGGTTCATTTATGATGCACCTATCATTATATAAGTCATTTGGCCTAACCTTATATTTTTAGGAATGTTATATCAATTTATAATATAATATTTGTTTTAAAAACTCCATTATGTCAATTTTGACACTATTTAAGGGAACTAAAGATGTTGAGGCATGAAATAATAAAGTTAGCATAATATATTGATTTATAGAATACATATTTGTATATAACATTGTGACCATGTAAAAATAGATAATGGCTTACTCATTCAAATAAGGACATTAAATCTGTCCCATGAATTTACTTGTTGACATAAAGCTAGGTCTATTCATAAAACTATAGACATGATATATAGTCTCACACATAACATTTTTGAAATGAAAATTAGTACTGTGAAAAACCTTGGGAATGTGAAATTTGGTTCATGCATAAAATTTTCAACTTGTAATCTAGTTTACTCATAACATTTTTAACATGTAAATAGGTTCAAGAAAAACATATTTACATTTGATTTATCCTTATTTACACAATGCATTGAAGGGATATATAGTTCCCACCCATCACATAATGAAAATAATTTAAACGTGTTCCCATAGATCGCAAAACATTCGTCATATCATAACCCATGAAATGAAATGGGATTAATAAGCAGTTAATGATATTATAACCAGTAGAAAAGAGATAGATTTGATGATTATTTTATCATTCCACCATTACGTAACATGTGGAATAACAAGTGGGTTTCATCATAATTTTATAAAGGAATAACCTATGGGTGAGAAATGTGTTTCATAAACATATTTTCATGAAAAACTATTAATAGAAAAAAATAATGTTATCCATGTTTAATATACATAGTACATCATATGTAAAATAAAATGTTTGATCTTAGATAGAAAATGAATTTTTAAAGAAAATTACTTGAAATGTTTCTTTAGGAAGATAAATTTTCTTTGAAGAAAAAAATTTAAAACATAAAACATTTTAGAAATAATTTTCCTTGAAGTTAAAATTAAAAACATATTAAGAATGATTTAATATTCATTTAAAAGATGACATGAGATAAATATTTTTTCGACTTTGATATACTCTCTTTAAAACATAAAACATTTTATAAATCCTATCTATTTGAAACTATTTATTTTAAATTTAAAATTTTCTTAGTATTAAGGAAAACATTTTATCTTAAAATAAATTTGAAAAAACTTAAGGGAAGCATTAAATCATTTAGATTTTATGATGGCAGGAAATATTTTTCTTACTGTGCATGTTAACACTAATGATTATTTTCACATTTTTAGTAAAACCCAAATGGACATTTTTTGGAAAATGACAAGAATATTTATTATTTTTTTTAAAAAAAATATTAAAAAGGGTAAAAAAATATTTTTAAAAATTATAATATAATAATAAAAATATTTAAAACATTTTTATAAAATATTGTTTTCGGAGAAAATGGATTTCTGACCAAAGAGGGAAATAAAGTAAGATATTCATATTTTTTTGTAGTTATTTTTAATTCAAAATATTTTAAAAATAGTAATATTAATTGAAAATATCATGAAGAAATATTTTTTTAGACAATTAATGTGTCTCTTGAGATATTTATCGTATTATTTTTTCTATAGAAACATAATCATAAACAGTATTTATAAATAATTAGATTGTAACATAAAATCAATACAAATTTGGTATCATTTAATTGTAAGCCCCATGAAGGGATAAAATAAAATTGAACTAAAAATATCATGAGGATAAATAAATTCATGATATTAAATTTAAAAGTTTTTTTATATACAACTAATCAAAAATATTAGTGCATAACCTAACATACGTGTCTAAGAAGGTCAATTGAGACCAAAATTCTATACCAATTTGGTTACATTGAAACCATATAACCCATGAAATAGGTATATTAAAATGGATATGAAAATCCAGATAATTATTAGGAAATAACCATAAAATACCTTCATATTCAGTATATAAACTGCAAAAAAGGAACATGTGGTGAATATGGCTTCTGTCTCACATAAATAAATTGTGAGACCAAAACCCCTTAACACATTAGTAATATGTTGAATCATACCACCCAAAAAATAATAACATAATATGAAATATTATATAAATAAAATAAAAATATTCTTAACATAACTTTTCTAAGGAGAAGTATGTACACCGCACAAATGAAACGAGTGGTGAATTTTCATATGTATCCTTGAAGTAATAGAGAGACTAGAAAGTCCCTTACCATAAGTCTTGACTTTATTTTACACATTCAATACTACTATATAATAAATATAAGTTGATTATACCTATATTTTAGAAAAATAATCTTATATATCATACCATATTTAATTTTCATAAGACCTTTTACTATAATTTTGTTAATAATTCTTTATTAAAGGCATTTTCAAGAATTAAATGCTTTTTTTTCAAGTATGTTTTTAATTTTTATTTTTATTAATCTAACATAAATCATGGTTTCATTATTTAAATAATATTAAATATTATATAAGTATCATATATATATACATATATATTCAGTATATATATTTTTAGAAAAATATATAATATTTAGAGGGAAAAATGAAATGCAAAGTTCATAGAGACGATAGCCCATACAAATTCATGAACGATGATACTATTTTCATGTTGAATTAAAAAAATACAGGAAAATGATATATTATCATTATTAAATACATTTTTATGTTATATATATCAAATATTTTAATTAAACCTGCCCATATTAACATCCATGTAAATCCTTAATGAATCCCATTACTTTGTGGGGTGGTAATCCTCCATACACATGAGCGATGTTATCATATACTAAAAAAGGGAAATCATGAATTGATATATGATTTAATAATTCAGTAAAAATAATAATATCATAAATATAATATTAATTAGTAAATTAATCATTATTTATGACAAATAGAGGTAGTCATGGGAAAATAAATGGCATCAATTCGTGAGGAGACAATCCTCCGTACACACAAATGATGATTTCATAGCCCATTTGATTAAATTGGAGATGATTTTAGGCTATTAAATTTACATAAAAAATATAATTATGTGTAATATATTTAGTTTAATTTATCATCATGGTATAATAATAATTAAATGAGGTTGAGGAAGATATAATATGAAGACACTCGTTGATAAATATTATCTCATTTTTGTGTATCATTCATCAGATTACTATGAAATCCTCCTAAGATGGATTTACATCCTAAATAAGTATTATAGGATGAGTGGAGGAAATTTTTTCAATTATTTTTCCTTGTATTGAATGAATAAATTTTTTTTGATGGTGTGAAGAGGATGCTTGAATGACTGACTTTTTATAAGTGAGGTGAGTGGTAAACATGTTATTGTTTGAAAAGAAAAAGTGTACCCATGTTATTCACATTAAAAAACTGTGAAAATAGAGTAAATTATATACATTGATATGGTATCAATGAAATATTTCCAACCAATATATTTAATACATGGTTAGAGGTAATTTTAACCACTATCTTTTTAGTTTATCCCTGACAATCCCATTTTTACCTTTACCAATGTAAACAATTTGTACTAAATTTAAATTTCATTTGGATTAAAATTATGTTGAACTTTTAATTTGGTATAAATTAATTTTATTTCAAATATATAATACTTTTTTCAAAAGTTCATTCCTAGAATATTAAATAATCCCCCCTTTAAATGGTGTGTATTAGCGAGAAATCTCAAACTATCGGTTTGACGCACAATCGAGGGGTTGCTGATATTTCTCAGTGACCAAATAACATTTGAAATTTGGATCATGATATATAATAAACCAAATTGAAGGTATCATTATTAATAAAAAATGGCGATCTTAAGATAAATATAACAGCCATGAAAATGGTTCGAAATAAGAAAATGAAATTTGAACGATATATATAAGAGATATTTTTTAGTAGGTTTCACTAAATGGTATTCTTATATATACCCAAGAAACCCACTTAGAGCCTTCTTGGAGTTGATGCACTTGTTGATTGATGTGTTTGAAATTCTTTGGTATATCACCAGGTTTTGATCTCTCTTTTGGGTTAGTGTAAATGCATTACAACCTGAGCTTCTATTGTACTCCTTTTGATTTAATAAATTTCTGGAACATGAATTGGGTGACCAATTCATGTCTTCATTTCTGTTTAAAAAAACCAACTTAGATAAAAAATAATGTATTTATCATAAATCACATTGTCCTATTATTTCTTTGCTATTAATTCCTTCCCAACATCAACTAGAAGTTAGTTGTCACCCATTTAACAACTGCAATGATAGGTGGAAAACATTGTAGTGTGCTTTCACCACTATTTTGGAAGTACCCAAATGTTGGATATGACACATGGAATCATCCATTTATTTATGATATATAGTCCACAACTCCTTAGAAGACTATAACCAATGTGATGATGCCCATCACCGTTGTTGACCACTACTGGAGTATATCCCATGGGTATGACAATGCCTCTCATACTTATATATGGTTGGAAAATAAGGCCTTTTAGGACCACAAAATTAAGTAGGTGTAATACCAAGATATGTTATCAAATATTTTTTAAATAAATATAATTTATTTGATAGATTACATTACACACATCACCATGTTCTAAAAAAACACGACAAACTATTGAAATATTATAATTTTATATAATATTTATTTCATAGCAATAGGAATTACATGTATGAATATTATTAACTAAATTATGATATTATATAGTATATTTATATATATATATAAAATAAACTTTTGGAAAGTTAATTATAAAAGATAATAAAAACCATTTGATATTAAATGGTATGTTTTTCTAAAACACTATTGTTCTACCCACAATAATGTTTTACATCAATAAATTAAACAAATAAATTTGGGTGAATAATTTTAATAAAAATTTTATATTTTATGGTAAAAAAATTATTTAACATTCATATTATGTTTTTTATGGATTGGAGATAAAAATAATTCTAATTTTTCACTTAAAAAATATATTTTTTAGAAAGTAGTTTTGTTGCATTTTTAACATTAATTTTAAATATAGTTTTTGATAATTTTCTAAAAATTATTTAAAAAAATAATTTTTTTTAAATATGTGTGTCAAAATTATCTTTGTTTGAATTTTTAATAATTTTTTGAAAGGTTAAATTAATCAGAGAATAGTAAAATAATACGGGTTTTTATTAAAAAAATTAATTTTCATGCAGACTATTTACAAGATAAATTTTATTTTAATATTATTTTAAAATTAAAAATAGTTAAATTATATATCAATTAATCCAATTTAGGTCATTATAATTAATTTAATATTTAATTTTTTTTTAAAAAATTAGTATATCTTAACATTTTTACTTTTGAGAACCACTTTTCCTCACGACTATGGGTTCAATTTTGAATTAAATTCTACAAATTCCTTAAATATAATCATTAAAAATAGATTCAATATTATTAATCCTAATTATTTATATTATATAATATGTATAACGACCCATACTTTACATACATTTTTAATACATCAAAAATTGAAGCACACTTATTACAACATATGACAAAACCACAAAGGACCGTATAGGTATAGTGTCTTTAGAAACTGGGAAACATAAACAACTGGTTCATAAATCTTCTACAGTGTCTACCATTTATTTCATCATATCTAGGGTCCCTTTTAGCATATTCTACTTAATATCCATCTTCCTGACCTGGGGAAAAGAAAACATAAAAGGGTGATCTCAAATGCTCAGCAAGGGAAAATAAAGGAAATAAAAATCATATCATATCTTTTTGAAAATCAAAACCTGCAAAAGAGATCATAATATCTTAACATGGAATAAATCATAGAAGTGAAAATGAGATCCCCATAATCATAACATAAAACTTGAAACTTTGTGGCATGCACACATAATCATGGAAAATCATTTCTTGTTAGTCATGACTCATTGCCAAGACTATCTTAGTGGACAAAGTCCCTTTCTGAACCGAGTTCACTCCTCGTTTCAGTCCTGTATCACTGAACCGAAATAACCTTCCGTTCCAGCCATGTCTATCTCATGAGATATAAAATCTTTACCCAATGCATTGGAGGGAGATATAGGTCCCACCCATCTTATAATGAATCCTTTCTTATGTGTGCCACATAATCATAAAACATACATCATCGCATAACACATGTAACAAAAATGGGATTCTTGAAACATCATTACATCATAAAATCATATAAGGAAAATGACTTCATAAAAATAATTCCCTCACAACATAATGAAATCAATGTAATTAAAGGGATAAAAACAGAACCCTTTATTATCTTAGATGGAAAATAATTTTGATAAAACACTTGAACTCCATTCTTGAGGAAAATATCCTTTCTTTTTCAAAAACACTTTTCTTTTCTTAACATGTCATACAATTATAAACTAAAAGAAGTTGATTAAAAATAAACTTGAAAACTTGTAAAGGGAGCTTCTTGGAAATAATGTTTTAAAAATCCATTCATGCCGTATAAGTTAAAAAAAACATTCTTCGTACTTTTGTCGGAAAAGTCAAAAAGTACCTCGTACGGAAAAACGACAAAATATTCCTTTCATATTCTTTACTAAAAACTCACCTAAGGGTAAAATTGGATTTAAACTATTTCAAGTGGATGGAAACAATATTTCATATTGAGGGAACATGGACGTGGATGATAAAATACACCCCAGTAAATACTTACGAATAAACAATCTCGGATAAAAATGAGATTGTGATATTTCCCTTACCTTAGGTCCGATTAGCTTTGTACATGTCCGAAGCTCCTGTATAATGGTTTAAATAATGTTATTGACTTATTCCAGAATCATACATATTTATATGATATCATATATGGTCATATTATTAGCTTCTTGTTAGTAATATTTCATTGTTACTTGTTACTCGGGTCTTTATAACTTTTTGTTCTTATGCATGTTTTGTCGAATAAATTCTTATTCTTATCTTTAGGTTATAGATAATTCATTTCCAGAATGGTATTAGTGTATTATATACCATATTCATTCATTCAATTCATTTATATAATCATTACGAAATGAAGATCATGTAGAACGAGTCGCATCACATCGTGGAGACAGTATTCCGTACGTACGCACGAGTGATGATATCATTCCTATGATCGTGGAATTGTATTGGAGTATATATATATTATTTCAGTATCAATATTACTTCATAATAATCATATTTAGTTACTCATTACACCATTATACCCATCCTTGTAAGGTGATGGTGGAAAATAGATTACACCACGGCGTGGAGACGGTATTCCGTACGTACGCACGCGTGGTGATTTCATTTTTCCGTAGGATGGATAGAAGGTGAATTAGGGTTGTTTCATATTTATAATAACATATCAGTATGTAAGTAATACTGATGTTATTACTTTATCATGAAACAACTAAAGAAGAAGAAGTTGAAGAAGAAAGAAATTGAAAAGATCGGTAATGGATATTACCTCTTCTTTGGAACGCTTCTTTGAATCCTCCACTTAAGGAACTAAGATTGGTCTTTGGAGAAGACCAGGACCTCTAGGATTATTCTAGGGAAGTGTAGAGGAGAAAATGGCAGGGGTTGGCCGAGCTTGAGTGCTCAATTTGGTGTGAGGAGGAGGGGGAGGAGGTGCCCTTTTATAAGGGAGGAGAGGGGAACCTTAGGAATATCTCAAAATATTATTTTATATTAAAGTCAAAATCGGTTTATAATGGTTCCAAAGGGTCTTATTTCGAAGATAAAGTGGGGAAGGGTCGAAATCCTATCAACCAATAGGATTTAGACAAGTTTGGGGTATTATTTTAACCTTATCAATTAGATTTAACTCTAAGTTAATTAATTTAACTTTTACCGTGTCTTTTTGTTTTCTTTCACTATATGGTTAATACACTTACTATAACATGCCAAACAAACCCCAAATTGTTTATTATTAATATATATATCCTTATCTAAGTCATTTGGCCGAACCTTAGATTTTTAGGAATAAAATAACAATTAATAATATAATATTTGATTTAAAAACTATTTTGTGTCAATTTTGACACTATTTGATATATGATTTGTTTGAAAGTCATAACAGAATTATATGTTCGAAAAAAGTTGATTAAATCAACACTAATATATCATAGTAACCTAGAAAATTAGTGGAATTCATAAAAAGTCTCAAATTACATTTATTTTGGTGTTTATAACATCAATTATGTCAATATTTCATTAATAAGATAATTACTGCATCATCATTATGTCATAAATAAATTAAATTATTTAATGTCTAAAAATTACAAATAAAATATCATCATGTAGGAAATCTTTTTAGCTTTCTAATTAATATTTACAATTGAATTTATCTTATGTATAACCCCATATTAAAAATGATTTACTGATTAACCTTTGATTTTAACTATTTTAACCCTTCTTTAAATAAATTAATAATAAATGTCCTAATCTAATCCAAGTTGGCCTAAATGGTCATATTTTATTCCTAAGTTTGTTTTTGGTCGAATTACACTTGTCCAATAGAATTAGGACATGTGTTAGGGTAATATTAATATCATATTTACCCTTAGTTACCCTATTTACTATTAACCGCGGTAAAAAAAGTAAAAAGTTACTATTCGCCAAAAAATTATTTTCATCTCATTGAACCACATTTTAGTCCTTGATATTAACCGTGTCTCTCGGATTTTCGAAATTCCAATCACAGAAGCGGTAAAATTATGTTTTATGCAAAATTCAGTTTTTAACCTACCACTTAGTGGTTTCACTATTCATCAAAAATTGAAAGTTTTCAGAAAAATACCAAAATTTCACCCTAGGCTAATTTCGATATTCTGAGTCCAAAAATGAAGTCCATTTTGAAAAATAAAATTTATAAAATTCCAAAAAGTGGTTATTACTATTCATAACGGCTAGTTTTAATAGCATAATGTTGTTTAGTGAAACTCGGTATTGCGTACGACGCAAGCTATCGAGGAAGGTCGCGATTGCGTGTAAAGCAAGCCAAGCAAGTGTTGTATAGAAAAAGATTCCTTTGATGATTTATATAACATAAAAGTCTCGAGTGTTACATTCTACCCCCCTTAAAAAGAATTTCGCCCTCGAAATTCGTCACTTTGTAACAAACAGATGAGGATACTTCTCCCTCATCATATCCTCAAGCTCCCATGTAGCTTCTTCAAGTTGGTGGTTCCTCCATAAAACTTTCACCAAGCGAGTGGTCTTGTTTCGTAGGACTTTTTCGCTACGATCCAGAATCTCTATCGGCTGTTCTTCATAAGAAAGATCTTGCTCCAGCGGTACAACTTCTGAGCTGAGTACATGTGAAGGATCTGGTATGTACTTTTTCAGGAGAGATACATGGAACACATCGTGAACTTGAGAGAGATTCGGTGGAAGCGCCAATCGGTAATCTACCTTCCCAACACGATCCAATATTTCGAAAGGACCGATATATCTAGGGCTCAACTTCCCCTTCTTTCCAAATCTCATAACCCTCTTCCAGGGAGATATTCGTAAGAACACTTTATCACCCACTTCAAACTCTAGGTCTTTTCTTCGGTTGTCGGCATAGCTTTTCTGTCGACTCTGAGCTGCTCTTATGTGTTGTTGAATAGATCTGACCTTTTCTGCCATTTCATCAACGAGATCAGGTCCTAATAGCTTTCTTTCCCCAACTTCATCCCAGCAAGTTGGAGTCCTGCATTTCTTTCCATAGAGAGCTTCATGAGGAGCCATTTGAATACTGGAGTGAAAGCTATTATTATAAGAAAATTCCACCAAAGGTAGGTGTTGATCCCAAACTCCTTTGAAATCCATAGAGCAAGCTCTCAACATATCTTCTAGGGTTTGAATTGTTCTCTCAGACTGACCGTCTGTCTGGGGATGATAAGCAGTGCTGAAACTCAACTCTGTATCCAGAGTATGCTGAAGACTTCGCCAGAACTTCGAGGTAAATCTCGGATCCCGATCAGATATAATAGAAAGTGGTACTCCATGTAATCTTACCACTTCTTTTACATATATCCTGGCAAGCTGATCTAGAGAGAAATCCTCTCTAATAGGAATGAAGTGTGCAGACTTTGTAAGACGATCAACTATGACCCAAATAGCATTATTGCCTTTGGATGTTTTAGGAAGTCCTGTGGCAAAGTCCATAGTGATGTTTTCCCATTTCCATTCGGGTATGGGTAATGGTTTTAACATCCCCTTAGACTTCTGTCTCTCAGCTTTAACTTGTTGACAAACCAAGCATCGAGAGACAAATTCAGCAACATCTCTTTTCATGCCATCCCACCAGAAGTACTCTTTCAGGTCCCTATACATCTTCGTGCTTCCAGGATGAATAGAGAATGAAGAACTATGAGCCTCATCCAGCAGCTCCTTCTTTAATTCGGGGATGGGAGGAACACAAACCCGATTCCTGAACTTTATTATCCCATCACAATCAAGGTTGAATTCAGGAACATTTCTCACCTTCTTTTGTAACTCGACATCTTCTTTCTGTGCCTCTTTAATCTTCACATGTATAGATGGTTGAACATTCATTTGAGAAAGATAAGATTTTTCCCCTTCCATTATAATTCCAAGATCCATCCTTTGTAAATCCATAAATATTAGATCTTTTGTGATCCTCATCATGGATAAACTAGCATGGTCTTGTCGACTTAATGCATCTGCCACCTTGTTTGCTTTCCCAGGGTGGTAATGGACTGAGTAGTCATAATCCTTAATCAGCTCCAACCATCTTCTTTGACGCATATTCAACTCCTTTTGTGTGAAAATATACTTTAAACTTTTATGATCAGTATAAATATCACACCTTTCACCATAAAGGTAATGCCTCCAAATCTTTAATGCAAAGATTACCGCAGCCAACTCCAAATCATGTGTTGGGTAATTTTGCTCATGGATTTTCAACTGTCGTGAGGCATAAGCTATCACCATATCATTTTGCATAAGAACACACCCCAATCCCTTCATGGATGCATCACTGTAGATCACAAACCTTTCTCCACTACAAGGCAGTGTGAGAACAGGTGCACTGGATAACCTTCTTTTCAACTCCTTGAAATTCTCTTCACATTCCTCTGTCCAGACAAACTTAACTCCTTTCCGAGTCAACTTGGTGAGTGGATTAGATAATCGTGAAAAATCATTTACAAAACGTCGATAATATCCAGCCAAACCAAGAAAACTTCGGATCTCAGTTACTGTTGTTGGTCTCGACCATCTTTCGATAACCTCTGTTTTTGTTGGATCCACAGATATCCCCTCTTTTGAGATTATGTGACCCAAAAATGCAACTTTTTGAAGCCAAAATTCACACTTGGTAAATTTGGCATAAAGCTTCTCCTTTCTCAGGGTCTTCAATATAATTCTCAAGTGATCTTCATGTTCTTCCTTGCTCTTTGAATAGACAAGAATATCGTCTATAAAGACTACCACAAATTGATCAAGATAGTCTCTAAAGACTCTATTCATTAGATCCATGAAGATAGCAGGGGCATTAGTAAGACCAAATGGCATCACTATAAATTCATAGTGTCCATACCTTGTACGGAATGCCGTCTTTGGTATATCCTCCCTATTGACCCTTAATTGATGATACCCTGAACGAAGATCAATCTTGGAAAAGTATTGAGCTCCGCGTAGTTGGTCAAATAAGTCATCAATGCGTGGGAGAGTATATTTGTTCTTGATAGTGATCTTGTTAAGTTCTTGATAATCAATGCAGAGTCTCATTGATCCATCTTTCTTCTTAACAAATAGAACAGGTGCTCCCCAAGGTGACGCACTAGGGCTTATGAATCCCTTATCAAGATTCTCTTGGAGTTGCTTCTTCAATTCCTGCAACTCAATTGGGGCCATTCTATAAGGTGTCTTTGAAATAGGCAAAGCACCCGGTACGAGTTCTATTGAAAACTCAACTTCACGATTTGGTGGAAGACCCGGCAATTCCTCCTGAAAGACATCATCAAACTCCCGTACAATGGGCATATTCTTAATCGTGAGTTTCTCACCAACCATTTGAGATAAATAACCTTCATTTAGTGGAATCAATACCCATAATATGGAAGAAATTTCCACTGGAAGGTTATGTTCATCCTTGCATTGGTATACGATCGTAGATTGATCTGGAATATGAAATGTGACTTCCCTTCTTTGGCAATTGATATGAGCTCCATGTAGAGAAAGCCAATCCATGCCAAGAATCACATCAAATTCCACTAAAGGAAGGATCACAAGATTTGCAGGAAGCACTTTCCCAAAAACTTCGATTGGAGAAGAATTATAAACTTTTGATGCGATTGATGTGCCATTAGGTGTTGTCACGGCTAACTCAACATCTAATTGTTGAGGTAATACGGTGATACCCTTAGAAAAGTCTTCAGAAATAAAAGAGTGGGTGGATCCAGAATCAAATAAAACATTTGCTACTTTAGAGTGGATGGTAAGTGTACCTTTCACCACATCGTTATCGTACTCCACATCACTGATAGAAATTGCATGTGACTTTCCTTTGTCTTTAGCCTTAAGATTTTGTTGACGTCGACCATCATCATCAACCCTTGGATTTGGGCATTGATTGGCATAATGCCCCGTCTCCTTGCACGTGAAACATTGAAGTGTAGTAGGTTCATTCTGTGTATCCCTTCCTTTGATTGCATCAATAGACATCTTCTTCCCATTATCACGACATTCAAATGCCCGATGACCTTCCTTTCCACATTTAAAACATTTACTTGTCCCTTTAAGACAACTCCCTCCATGTTTCTTTCCACACTTTGAGCATAATGGAAAGTTCATCTTCTTTTCAGTGTGCTCTTTAGAGTTTCCTTTGAATTCCATCTTCCTCTTCTTATCAAACCCATGTGACTGATGGGTTACTCCAATCTCCATCTCGACTTTGAGAGCACATCGAACAATTTCCTTGTAGCTATTGAAGTCCCTTTTGGCTAATGCCCTTCGAAGACTTGGTTTTATGCCACTAAAGAATCGATCGATCTTACTCTCAGGTTGGATAATAATACCAGAAGCGTACCTTGCAAGTCTTGTAAAATTTGCTTCATAGGTACCAACAGATTCATCATCCCTTTGCTTCAGTTCAAGAAACTCTTTCTCCATCTTTGTTCGGAGAATACGAGGGAAGTACTTATTGAAAAATAAGTTCTTGAACTCGTCCCATTCCATAGACTCAATTTCATCCCTTTGCCTCGTATTCTTAACAAGATTCCACCATTGATCAGCATCTCCTTCCAAACGGTACACTGCTAGGATGACTTTATCATGTTCAGAACATTGAAGAACTGAAAATATCTTTTCAGTAGTACTAATCCATTGTTCAGCAACTAATGGATCAGTAGACCCGCTGAAAGAAGGTGGACGCTGCCTCATGAAGGATTCAACAGAATGTTGCTCCCTCCTTTGCTCGTTTGGAAATCCTGCATGATTCATAGCTTGAGAAATTTGTGTGAGCATGTCTACAAGATATTGCATTCCAGCTCCCATATCGTTTGGTTGCTTAGGGGGACAATCATTGCATTGCCCATCGCATTCCGCATTAACACGGTTCCTTCGGGTTCCATCCATTGACTAAAACCAAGAAGAATAGTGTGAGCAACACTAATTATAATAGGAAACCACATAATTCAAGAATAAAATTTTCATGCTTATGGTCTTATCCTAGGTTATTCATGGCCATTTCTAAAACACTAAGATTGTGTTCTATGCTTAGACTTATCCTTAGGGTTCTTACTAAGGCTTTCACATCCTAGTTTCCAAAGGTTGACTATACCTTTCCTCTGATACCAACTATAACGACCCATACTTTACATACATTTTTAATACTTCAAAAATTGAAGCACACTTATTACAACATATGACAAAACCACAAAGGACCGTATAGGTATAGTGTCTTTAGAAACTGGGAAACATAAACAACTGGTTCATAAATCTTCTACAGTGTCTCCCATTTATTTCATCATATCTAGGGTCCCTTTTAGCATATTCTACTTAATATCCATCTTCCTGACCTGGGGAAAAGAAAACATAAAATGGTGAGCTCAAATGCTCAGCAAGGGCAAATAAAGGAAATAAAAATCATATCATATCTTTTTGAAAATCAAAACCTGCAAAAGAGATCATAATATCTTAACATGGAATAAATCATAGAAGTGAAAATGAGATCCCCATAATCATAACATAAAACTTGAAACTTTGTGGCATGCACACATAATCATGGAAAATCATTTCTTGTTAGTCATGACTCATTGCCAAGACTATCTTAGTGGACAAAGTCCCTTTCTGAACCGAGTTCACTCCTCGTTTCAGTCCTGTATCACTGAACCGAAATAACCTTCCGTTCCAGCCATGTCTATCTCATGAGATATAAAATCTTTACCCAATGCATTGGAGGGAGATATAGGTCCCACCCATCTTATAATGAATCCTTTCTTATGTGTTCCACATAATCATAAAACATACATCATCACATAACACATGTAACAAAAATGGGATTCTTGAAACATCATGACATCATAAAATCATATAAGGCAAATGACTTCATAAAAATAATTCCCTCACAACATAATCAAATCAATGTAATTAAAGGGATAAAAAACAGAACCCTTTATTATCTTAGATGGAAAATAATTTTGATAAAACACTTGAACTCCATTCTTGAGGAAAATATCCTTTCTTTTTCAAAAACACTTTTCTTTTCTTAACATGTCATACAATTATAAACTAAAAGAAGTTGATTAAAAATAAACTTGAAAACTTGTAAAGGAAGCTTCTTGGAAATAATTTTTTAAAAATCCATTCATGCCGTATAAGTTAAAAAAAACATTCTTCGTACTTTTGTCGGAAAAGTCAAAAAGTACCTCGTACGGAAAAACGACAAAAGATTCCTTTCATATTCTTTACTAAAAACTCACCTAAGGGTAAAATTGGATTTAAACTATTGCAAGTGGATGGAAACAATATTTCATATTGAGGGAACATGGATGTGGATGATAAAATACACCCCAGTAAATACTTACGAATAAACAATCTCGGATAAAAATGAGATTGTGATATTTCCCTTACCATAGGTCCGATTAGCTTTGTACGTGTCCGAAGCTCCTGTATAATGGTTTAAATAATGTTATTGACTTATTCCAGAATCATACATATTTATATGATATCATATATGGTCATATTATTAGCTTCTTGTTAGTAATATTTCATTGTTACTTGTTACTCGGGTCTTTATAACTTTTTGTTCTTATGCGTGTTTTGTCGAATAAATTCTTATTCTTATCTTTAGGTTATAGATAATTCATTTCCAGAATGGTATTAGTGTATTATATACCATATTCATTCATTCAATTCATTTATATAATCATTACGAAATGAAGATCATGTAGAACGAGTCGCATCACATCGTGGAGACGGTATTCCGTACGTACGCACGAGTGATGATATCATTCCTATGATCGTGGAATTGTATTGGAGTATATATATATTATTTCAGTATCAATATTACTTCATAATAATCATATTTAGTTACTCATTACACCATTATACCCATCCTTGTAAGGTGATGTTGGAAAATAGATTACACCACGGCGTGGAGACGGTATTCCGTACGTACGCACGCGCGGTGATTTCATTTTTCCGTAGGATGGATAGAAGGTGAATTAGGGTTGTTTCATATTTATAATAACATATCAGTATTTAAGTAATACTGATGATATTACTTTATCATGAAACAACTAAAGAAGAAGAAGTTGAAGAAGAAAGAAATTGAAAAGATCGGTAATGGATATTACCTCTTCTTTGGAACGCTTCTTTGAATCCTCCACTTAAGGAACTAAGATTGGTCTTTGGAGAAGACCAGGACCTCTAGGATTATTCTAGGGAAGTGTAGAGGAGAAAATGGCAGGGGTTGGCCGAGCTTGAGTGCTCAATTTGGTGTGAGGAGGAGGGGGAGGAGGTGCCCTTTTATAAGGGAGGAGAGGGGCACCTTAGGAATATCTCAAAATATTATTTTATATTAAAGTCAAAATCGGTTTATAATGGTTCCAAAGGGTCTTATTTCGAAGATAAAATGGGGAAGGGTCTAAATCCTATCAACCAATAGGATTTAGACAAGTTTGGGGTATTATTTTAACCTTATCAATTAGATTTAACTCTAAGTTAATTAATTTAACTTTTACCGTGTCTTTTTGTTTTCTTTCACTATATGGTTAATACACTTACTATAACATGACAAACGAACCCCAAATTGTTTATTATTAATATATATATCCTTATCTAAGTCATTTGGACGAACATTTGATTTTTAGGAATAAAATAACAATTAATAATATAATATTTGATTTAAAAACTATTTTGTGTCAATTTTGACACTATTTGATATATGATTTGTTTGAAAGTCATAACAGAATTATATGTTCGAACCAAGTTGAATAAATCAACACTAATATATCATAGTAACCTAGAAAATTAGTGTAATTCATAAAAAGTCTCAAATTACATTTATTTTGGTGTTTATAACATCAATTATGTCAATATTTCATTAATAAGATAATTACTGCATCATCATTATGTCATAAATAAATTAAATTATTTAATGTCTAAAAATTACAAATAAAATATCATCATGTAGGAAATCTTTTTAGATTTCTAATGAATATTTACAATTGAATTTATCTTATGTATAACCCCATATTAAAAATGATTTACTTATTAACCTTTGATTTTAACTATTTTAACCCTTCTTTAAATAAATTAATAATAAATGTCCTAATCTAATCCAAGTGGGCCTAAATGGTCATATTTTATTCCTAAGTTTGTTTTTGGTCGAATTACACTTGTCCAATAGAATTAGGACATGTGTTAGGGTAATATTAATATCATATTTACCCTTAGTTACCCTATTTACTATTAACCGCGGTAAAAAAAGTAAAAAGTTACTATTCACCAAAAAATTATTTTCATCTCATTGAACCACATTTTAGTCCTTGATATTAACCGTGTCTCTCGGATTTTCGAAATTCCAATCACAGAAGCGGTAAAATTAAGTTTTATGCAAAATTCAGTTTTTAACCTACCACTTAGTGGTTTCACTATTCATCAAAAATTGAAAGTTTTCAAAAAAATACCAAAATTTCACCCTAGGCTAATTTCGATATTATGAGTCCAAAAATGAAGTCCATTTTGAAAAATAAAATTTATAAAATTCCAAAAAGTGGTTATTACTATTCATAACGGCTAGTTTTAATAGCATAATGTTGTTTAGTGAAACTCGGTATTGCGTACGACGCAAGCTATCGAGGAAGGTCGCGATTGCGTGTAAAGCAAGCCAAGCAAGTGTTGTATAGAAAAAGATTCCTTTGATGATTTATATAACATAAAAGTCTCGGGTGTTACAATATGATCGAATTATTTTTTGGTCAAAAAAATTAGTAAAAAGAGTAAAAGGTAATTATCATGGTTAGCATTAAATGGGATTTACTGGGGTGTTATACAAAAAAGCATAAGGGGTACAATGACCAATAAACATATCAAACTCCCATTTTATGGATAAATGTATACCATATAACCCATATTATTTGGTAATGAACCATTTTGGAGCCTATAAGTTTGTGAAAAATATGGGTACACATTATTCTTTTCAAAACATAAATTTGTGTCCTCTCTACCACCTATAAATGGCCACCACCTATCCTATCCCCTTCAAACATACAAAACCCTTTGTTTAATATAATAACTAACCAAATATATTTCTTAATTCTATCACCACTTTAAGACTCATTAGTTTTATTATTAGTCCATAGCAAGATGGATTTATATTTAAACATAAATAGGATCTCCAAAAAAGAGGTACAATTATTAAACTTTCATTTTTTTTCATCATTAAAATTCTTAAAATATTATTAAAAAATGATGATAAAAAAATTATTTCAAATATAATGAGTTGTTATTTTCTTATTTTCATAAATTATATTCATCTCCACTATAATCTAATGGGAAATGAAACCATTTATCCAATGTATGGCGGACTACCGCCTCACAAACCATTTTGATTTTTTTATTTACATTCCACATGGATGGTAAAAAGGATATATTATATAAATATATATGATTTTTTAAATTATTATACTTCCTTAATTATCATATCACATATATATTATTACCTTCCGTTCTATGGGGGATACAACAAAGTAGATCATCTGCATTGCGGTCTACCACCTCACGAAGTGATGCAATTCATTTTTCACTAACACTTTGCATAGACTATAATAATGCTAAATTTAATTAATTTATGTGATATATAAGAAATATGTATTTTTAAATATGTTTCAATTATTATTTACCTTCATTTTTTTCTAACCATTAAATTATTGAAATAACACTCATGTGTACGTCTGACCTACCATCTCCAAGAATGGTCTATTTGAATTTATATCTCTAATATTTATATATTTATATAAATAAATATAATATTAATAAATAAGATATTTATATCATGGTTAAAATTCTAGGGATTATGGAACAATGATCAAATTAAAAGGATAAAAAATTCCAGATCAAAATATATTAGAAAGACAAACCAGTTATTACTCAAAACATGATTTTAACAAGGGATTTTTAATATATGGGTAAAAAAAGTTTTTAATTAAATAATATATGATATATATAAATGTGGTAATATAATAGATTAATAATAATCCTATATTTATTAAATAGTTGTTTTGAACATGTAAAATGTATTTTACGACTTAAGGTAATGTATTTACGTATAAATTTTATTTTCTGTGAGATGACTTCCATATTCACCATGTGTTTCTTTTATATGGTTTATATAATGTACACAGATGCATTTTATGATGATTATAATAATAATTTTGGGAATTTTTATATCCATTTTAGGATCTATCATTCATGATTTTTACTATTCAAAATACCTTCAACGAAGTATTATATTTTTATCTAAATTTATCTTTTTTGGGACATAAGTTATTTCATGCACCTAACATGTTTTTGAGGTGTATATAGATCCCCAATAACATGAAATATCATGATTATATTTATTCCCATGGTATTATATGTTTAATTTAATTTAATTATTTCATGTAAATAATGATTTAATGTTACCAAAGGGGAAAGGGTTTAATGTTTCAATCTCATAATTAAACAAGATTACTTATGAGTATACTAACAATATTTAATATTATGATTTATCATTTAATAGAATCATGTATTTTATTATCATAGTTCATTTTCTAGAGAATAATTTTTTCCTTTTATTTTCCTCTTTTTATGTACTTAGGGGATCAAAAATATTTTTCTAAGGAATAATGATTTTATTTCTCTCTTTTGTAGAAAGTGATATTTCATCCATATATATGCTTTCTAAAAAATGTTTTAAATTTTTCAAACATATAAAAATGATTTTTAATGAAATATTTATCGATTTAACACTTTTTATGATGTTTTTGAAAATTATTCTTCATCTAATTTTAAAAAAGTAAGGTCTATTAGGATTTTACCGAAAATGTGAAAGAAATATTCATTTTTAACATGTATTGAATGAATGGGTTTTCTCTTATATCATCACCACTCAATTTTTTAAATATTACATTATGTTTTTCCAATACTTGTTTCAAAAAAATGAATTTTTGTAATATTCCTCATTTTAAATTGTTTTTTTCAAATAAGGAATGATATTTTCCTCAAAAATTGTTTTGTATGGTTTTAAAGCTCCCTTTTTAAGTTTCCCATGTTATTTTCAATGAAAATTATTTTTAAAATGTTTTACGATTTTTTAGTCTTGAAAAGTGATTTTAAATTTGTAAAGTCTATTTTCTTATGATTTGATCCAGGTGATATTTCAAAAATATTTTTCCATATAAGATTGCATTAGTTGATGTTTCATATTCTTTACTAGGGATATGATACGAGAATATTATTCTTATTTATTATCTGATTTACTTATTTTTATAATAAAAATATGTCTAAAAAAGCAATTTATCATCCATAAGTTATACCAGGGTAAAATTGTTATGAAACTAGATTCTTTTCCAGTGGTTCATGCATTGATGAAATGATAAATTTATTAGGAAACATGTTTCTTTTATATAGGTTATTATACGATAAAATGTTTATGAAACCCATTTCTTTTCATGTAAAATTTTATGATGAAAATTTTAAAATCATATGTAACATGTTTTTATGATTTTCATTATGCGATGGGTGGGACCTATATTATTCTGTAATAAATTGGGTAAATATTTTTATCTAATGAGATAAACATGAATTGATTGGTGAGTATAGCTAGTGGAGTAAGAGAAATTTTAAATTGAAATAGTCATGGTAGTTCACCTTGACTAATATGATGATTTGAGGAGTGAATACATTCCACTTTGATAGAATTGGAAATAAGCACTATGGAAATAACATTATATGCTTATTTTTATGCCAAGATGTCATGTCATATTTCAATTTTATGCTCCCTCATATAATGTTATTTTATTTTAATATGATACATGTCATATAAACTTATAATATTTATGCTAAGACTAAATATTTTTATCTTCGATATTAAGGGATTGGCTACATATGTCATTGTCATGTTTTGATACCATTATTCTCAGGTCATGTTTATATACTTTACCATTTTTATTCTTACTGAGCATCTGAGGGAATTATTTCTTATGTTTACTTTTCCGTGGGTCTGATTACAGGCAGTGCATTTGATATGTCTGAGAAGGGTGATAGATATTATGAAATAAGTGGGATATGATTTAATTTTTTTTACAAAACTAGCTGTTAATTTTTTCTTGTTTCCAAATACACCATACCATTATTATCCCCATTATTGTGTTTTTGTAATTCTATGAATATTCATATAAAAAATGTAATATCTATATATGAAAATCTCATGTTGTTATAGTTGGTATAAGTGGAAAGTATTAGTTTACCATTATAAACTATGCTGAAAAAACTATTGTGTGATACATAATAATATTTTGAGATAACTTTTCTAGGGATTTTTTTGAGGATAAGTCAAATAACAATTCTACATATGGGAAAAATCATAACATATTGGTGAAGGATAGAGAGAGTGGTTTCTAATTAATCAATTAATTTTCTAAATACTAAAAGTGGATGTGGCTCCATCATAGAGGTACCTAGAAGTAATAACTCTAAAATATAGTGCATTGAGCTAGACTATATGTTCACCTTTTCCATGATAATAGTCCATAACATGCACCTATTTTAACACTCTCACGTTATATACTATGTAAATTGACAAACTATTTAGAAAAAATAATGAAATATTTCAACAATGACGATGTATAAACTTTGTTAAGCTGAAGGCATCATAGATTTTAAATAAGGTTTTTTAATTTAGACATCCTATATGTGATTTTTCATGATTATATGCATCTCCTCAATGAATATTGTTTCACAAAATATTCCTTTGAGTTTTAGTTAGTTTTGGGAACTAGATGGATCTTGTTTGAAATTAAATGTGATTAAAAATTTGTTGATGATAATCTTAAAGGAATGATAACTTGTTTGAAAGAAATTTTTATTATTCCTAATCAATTATCACAATATTTGATTAACAACATAATGATTTACAAAGACTCATACTCACCAATGAAAAGAATGATAGAGTTAATTGAGAGTTTGGGTGGTGGAGACGATTTATGAAATAATATTCAGTTTCTTATAGGTTGAGAATGCATGAAGAATCACTCTAGAGAATAAATTAATGGAAAGAAATGTTATTTTACTTTTATAAAAGAAGGTCTCTAAGAAACAGATTTCTAAGGAAAAATGAAAATACCTGTTAATGTAATGGATGAGACTAATAGTTTCCCTATGGAATCATAAAGGGTTTCATGTAATTAGTGTGTAAATAATGATAATTATACCAATTTATGTTCAAAGGGAAAATGTAATGAAGTTAATTATCAATGTGGTTTGAGTAATGGTTATGCTGCTAATGATGACGGGAGAAAAGTCATCATATAAAAGGAATATGTTGTTGTGATAGTAATATTTATGAAAATTATAGGAATGATGATTAAATTTGGGTTGAGAAATTTTAACAATTGATTTATATTTTCTATTATATGAAATAGGAATCAACGCATAATATTATTAATAAATGTTTATGGTTCAAGAATTTAGTGGAATAATTAAACTATTTGTGCATCAGAATTCAAGAATCATGTTGTTTGAATGATGAAATATGTAGATATTATTATGAAGATATTTTTTATTTTGGATTTACAAGAATATGCTGAATAGTAAAAATTAAAAAGAAAATATATTTAATGTAAATGTGATATTTTATGGAAACAACATTATTAATAAAAGATATTTCTTAATATGTTCATGATGTTGAGAAAATGGTGCTTTTTTTGGATAAATATATTATTGAAATGGATAAAGTAATATGGATAGTATTGATGACATTAGAAAAAATCATTGAGTTTCGAAAAAGTGGTATATGTTATTATTGATGGATTTTATAGATGTTTAGATTTGTAAAATATATTCAATATTCTATGGTTTTATTTATGGGATGAGGGAGAATGTATTTTTTTCAATGGGTTTTTATTGTAATTCTCGTTGTTACCATGCTTCATGATAACGAAAGATCAATGTATTGACATATGTGATATATGAATATTAAGAGATACTTAATGATATTTGGGGGATTAATGTCAAGTAGAATTTGGGAAATTTAGTGACCTTTATTATAATGTTTTCTTTTGGAAGGGTTATAAGGTTAACCTTTTATGTAAGGGTTTATACTGAATAATGGATGTGGTTTAGGAGATATATTATTTAATTTCTTATATAAAGAGTTACGCATATTAGATAACATCTTATAATCATTTTTATATGAATATAACCAGAAATAGATTGAATTTATTATCATTCTATTATGTATCTTGTGATTCATTAATGCTTTAGGCATAAATAATTCATCATTATTTCTAAGAGAAATAGATGATGTGGAAATTATAAAAGAATAAAAAAAGGATAAAAACATTTATTACAATATAAAGGACATATAAGACATAGATACATTGGTCTCCAAGAAATTATTTATGGTATCTGGATAATATCTTATTTTTGGGAACTTCCCTTTGAACTTATCTTAGGTTCACGATGTGTTTCATGTATCTCTCTTAATGAAGTACATACCTGATCCTTCACATATAACAAACATAGAGGTTATACCATTTGATAATAGAACTTTTAGAAAGGAAAAATTGATAGATATTGTTAATCGTAAATAGAATGTGCAATGAAATAAGAAAACTCACATGGTGAAAGTTTTGTGGAAAAACCATTAGCTTAGTGAAGCTATGTGTGAACTCAAGGATGCAATGAAGAAAAAGTATCCTCAATTATATTTAAAGGTTTAATTAATTTTTAATGTGAAATTAATTTTATGTTTGTAGAAGGTAATAACCCTAGATTTTATGAAATATTTTTATCAAATAAATTTAAATTCATTGATTGATTTTTTTTCAAGCAATGTTGAGTTTTAACTAAACATGAGAAAATGTTAAAAAATTATTATTTAATATTAATGTTATCTCCTAGATATTTTAATGGAGAGTATGAATTGGATTAACTAAATTAGGAAAATATTTTAATTAAACATATATATTATGTCTCTTCTTTGGGGAACAATCAATTATAAATGAAAATGATAAATAGTTGAAAATAACAGAAATAGTTTTTAGAAAAATATTTCTACTCACATAATGAGTTTTACCATAATAAATTAAAAAAACACTTTTGGTGAATTATTTTAGTGAAATATATATATATATTATAAATTCAATGATTTTTTTTATTAATATCATTTTTTTTATATACATGATATAAGAATAAATCCACTTTTACACTTAAAAACAATATTTTTATAAAAAATAATTTATCATACAATGAAATCTTATTTTGAAGTTAATTATTGAATTTTTAAAAACTGTATTTTAATAAATAAACTTAATTATATAAATTACAATTTCAAAAATATATTGGTATTAATTTGTGATAATTTTATGAACAACTTATTTTTTTGTTAGTTGTGTAAAAATGATGCTTTTTATTAAAAATCTTCCATTTCATTCAAATAATTTGAAATATACCTTTTATTTTAATACGAGTTTGGAAGAAAAATTAGTTAAATTATACATTTTTTAATCTAATTTAGTTCATTTTAATAAATTTTATATTTAATTATTATGTAACTTTTTTTTAAAATATTGAACATTCTATCTTTAAAAAACAATTCTTTTATCGTGTATGTGGCTTTAATTTAAAATTAAATTATGATAATTATGAAAATTTAAATAATAAAAATTGTATCCATATTTGGAATGATAATAATTTATATTATATAATATTTTCTATTTAATATTTGGTCCAAATTAATATTAAAAAAAGTAAAATTTAATTACACTGGTTAAGGTTAAAACAGGATTACCTAGGGGTTCAACTAAAACGATAAGCCACAAAATAACTTAGAAATTTTTTTAAAACCCATTGGATGAAATTATTTAGAAATTATAACTTCAATGGTTATAAAATTTCCCATTTTTTATTCTTTTCCATGTAAAAACTGGGGAAAAAATTAATTCATTTCAAAAACCCCAAGTTTGCCCTCTCCCCAACATATAAAATGCCATTTATCTCATCTCCTCTTCAGATATGAAAACCCTTTAATTTGGAAAATAACCATTACAATAACTTCAATAAATACATATTTAATTACTATATTCCATATTTTAATTTGTAATTCATCATAATATGGATTTATATAAAAACCAAAAGAGGCTTCATGAAGATGTTGTAAAATTATTAAACTTCTATTTTTTGTTTTAAATATTCTTCTAGATACATAAAATATTATTAAACTATAATGATAGCTTAGTAATATTATCTTCCATATACAGATTTTTTATAATGTGGATGGAATACTCTATATCCATATCTATTTCCATCAAATGGGAAACGAAACTGTCGATCGTGTTTATGGTGGACTACCACCTCAAAAACTCATGTGATATGTTTTTCATTTTTGTTTTATATGTATGGTCATGAATATATATTAACAGAATATATAATATATTTTTATCATAATAATATTTTAATTATCATATCACGCATACCTTCTTAATTTCCATTTCTAGGGGGATATGATAATATCGCTCGTGTGTATAACGGACTACCACCTCATAAAGTGATGTGAATCATTGTTCACTAACTACTTTAAAGGATGGTTATAAGTATAATGTTATTAAATATATGTTATATAAATATAATCATAATGATTGTCTAAAGTTTAATTATTATTTATCGTTCTTTTGTTTCATTTCTTAAAAACTTTATCTATTATTCCTGCAAAAGTACGACCTACTATCTCTATGAACAATGTATTTCATTTTATTCCTATAACTTTTTTTGGATTACTCTATATGAAAATATAATGAATATATAAAATATATATATAATAGTTAATATTTTCTAGGTGATTTAGCTATGATCAATGTTAAAGGATTAAAAATTTCAAATGAAAACATACACGAATAACAAAAAAGTTATTACCTGTAATCTGATTTTAACAAGAAATTTTTATTAAACTTGTAATAAAAGGTAGTAATTAAATAATATATTGTATGATATATAATAATGGTTATAGAATATATCTATAATGAAACACTTTTTATTATACAAGTAGTTTGAATGTGTATTATGGAAGTAGGTATTGAAGTTAAGGGATATTCATCTCACTTTTATTTTTTTGTAGATGCATCCCATATTCATCATTTGTTTGTTTTATATCACGTATATAAAAACCATTAATGATTTTAGGATTAATATACTTAAAATTATTTTTATTTATATATATTTTCAATTGTATCTCTATCATTGTTTTTATAATTAAAAATACAATGAAAGTTGTATAGGGGTTTTGTATTAAGTTGTATTCTTTGGGACAGATGTCAAGTTACACACCTATATTCTTTTATGAGGTGTATATACAGACCCTTCGACATATAAAATCATGATTTTATTTATTCCCATTATATATTTAATATTAATTTAATGTTATTTTGTCATGTGTCTTATGATACACGGTTTCCAAAGTGGTAAGGGTTTTATGTTAAAATCTCGTCATTTATCGGGATTATTTATGATTATTCCTCAAATAATGAATATTTTGATATATCTCTAAATAAAGTCATATATTTTATTCTCATATATTTATTTATGTATAGTACTTTTATTCTTTTTATTTTCTTCTTTTTAAGTCTTTATGGGGTAAAAAATATGTGTTTTTAAGAAAATTTGATTTTATTTATCTCTCTAGTTGAAAAATATTTTTCTTTCATTTTTATGTTTTCTAAAAATATATGTTATTTTTTTATCATTATAAAAAGGATATATTCAATAAATAATAACAGTTTTTTACTGTTTTTTAGTGGAATCTTAAATTTTATTAAAAACAAGGCTTGTTTAGAATTTATCAAAAATATGAAAGGAAATTTTTTTTAAATGTCTGAGATATGAATGATATTATCCCACTACCATGACCTCTCAATGTTTTAATGTTTTATTTGTTGTTTTTAATATTATTTTATGGAAATTGTTTTAATTCATTTTGTTTTAAAAAGTGTTTTTAATATAAAACTGATATTTTCCTCATGAAATGATTTAATTTATTTTTTATGATTCATTTTTAAGTATCAAAGGATATTTTTAAAAAAAAATTATTAGAAAAAATGGTTTATGGATTTCATGTTTTTAGAAGTTATTTTCAAAATGTACAATGTTTTTTTTCTTAAAATTGTTTCTAAATGATTATTCAAAATCTTTTTCCATATTACATGATATCCTTTTACATTACCATTCTTTACTTGGGATATGATCCAAAGATGAAATTATTATTATTTTTCTAAATGGTTTATATTTATGATGACAATATTTCTTTGAGACATCTTCCACTTCCATTGGTTATACCATGATAAAATTTTTATGATACATCCTTCTTTTTCTATGGGTTATGCTACGATGAAATGATGAAATGATTATGAAACCCCTTTCATTTCCATAGGTTATACAATGATGAAATGTTTATGATACTAAATTTTTATCATGGGTTATGATATGATGAATGTTTTTGTTCTTGTGTAACTTGTATGTATTATTTTTAAAGTTTTATGGGTGAGATATATATCTACTTTCAATTCATTGGGTAAATATGCATATCCTGTTAGATAAATAGGACTAGAATGGGGAGTGAATCAAGTTGTATAAGGGACTTTGTGCACTATGACAGTATTGGTAGTGATCCTAAATTACAATGATGTTTTAGGGATTAAACCCTATCCACTGTGATATCCTTGGAAATGAGACATTCATAACCGGGAAAATAATTTCTATGGTTATGTGTATTCTAAAATTTGATGTCTTTTGTCAATACTATGCTCTCATGGATCATGTTTGTTTTTTATTTTCCAATAAATAATTTTATACGAACTATCAATATTTATGAAGTGCATTAATTTTTTGATATTTGAAAGGTATGGAATGGTTTTAAGAGAATCTGATTCCATTTATTCAAATTATTAGAATAATTTAAGAATAATTATCCATTAAATTCTAACCAAGGATCGAAGAGCATAGGATCTTTAGAAGACTATGTACCTAATAAGATAACATATAAAATAAGAAACAATCAATTTATTAATTCATAGAGTGATATATTAGCCCCCTTTGAGATCCTAAAAATACATAGGATAACCTAAGGAATAAATTGAAAAAAGGCGTGAGCAAAAAATACCAACACTAAAATAAATATGGAGTTAAATTATAGCACATGGGGTAGACGTCATAAGAAGATAACATAAAATTCATGGAATATCAATAAAAATATGGAGGCGTGAAATATCAAACATTGAATCATAAGATCATGGATGCATAAGACTGTACAACAACATATATCCTAACATAAACATGATTCAATCCTAACTATCAAGAAATTATAACATGGTGGAATGTATACCATAATGGATTGGGTTTACTCACAAATACTATACATAATATATCATGAGACTAAATCATTACCCAATGAATTGGGGCACTATATGGGTAGACTCATTAAAAAATTTACAAGAATATGTGTGCCACATAATAAAATCTATCATAAGAAATAAACATAAGGGTTATCCGTGGAAAAAATGGGATTTGTTATATTTTCATAAGGCATAAAGAAATAAAATATCATAATGGTATCCCTAAAATAATGTATTTAAATAACTAGTGGACATTCAAAAAGGGAGAATAAGAGTATATCCTGAATAATGATGTCCAACTGAATTGAAAACATGAAATATTGTTGTTAGTTAATTTTAGAAATGTGTTTCTAAAGCTTGGTTTTGTTGAAAATAATAATGAATATTTAAATAGGTTAAGTTAATAATTATTTCCATAGAAATAGAAATGATAGAAAATGTGATGTCTTGTTAAAATAAGTGATTTCAGAAAATCGTGTGGGATTAAAATAGTTTATGAATTATACATCGAAACTGGTAAGTAATAGAAATGTTCCCTTCAATAGGAATTTTATATGGAGAGTAATTGAGAAGGGAAACTTTTATAACATATATTTTCTCATCAATGAAAGATAAATTGAGCTTGATATATAAGTTTATGGGAAATATGTATAGAATATTGGAGAATTATATAATAATTATTAACAGATAAATTGTGGTAATTAGAGAGAAAAATTAACACAGAGGAAATATGGAAGTTTGGAGAGACCCCTTATATTACTTCTAAATACATTATTCTCTTGGAATTAATGTATTAGATAATCAAATTAAATTCATCAGTTACTTAATATAGATACACATTCTGATATATTTGAAATATAATATTTTTATTATTTTCATTTATATTTATTTTTAGGAGTTATAATGTTCAATTTCTCTATTATGGGAGAATTAACTTAATGGTTTCATGGTTAGTTTACTTGTGTATAATTATGGAAGTTCTTCTAAAAACAAGAATAATTCACCCAAAGTGAAATGAAATGTTACTATTTTACATAAATAAGTTTAAATGGTCCCATGTAGCATCCCACTCTATAATCCACTATATGGTCCCTTGAGATGGTTGGCCACATAGCCTGAGGTGGGCCTCACCATATGATAGATTCTTTCAATTAGCAGTGAGAGCCTATGTTTTGTGTAACATGCTGAGATTTAATGAAATATATAAATTTCATTTAATTTTAAATTATTTTATAGATTGTGTTATAAAAAATACTTTTTTCTTTCATCACACACAATAAAAAATTTATCTTGTGTTGCACTTAATAACATATCCCTTTGATAACTTGTGATACACACAAGGTCGAGTCTTACCGAACAATAATATACTATTGATATTATTATTTAATATGAAATTTATTACATGAAAATTATATTAGGAGGTGTGAATATGAAAAAATATATTTTGTTTACACATTTTTATAATTTTTTTGACATTCATGCATTTAATTATATTGGTTTGAAATAAGAATAAATCTAGTTTTTATGTAGAAACAAGTTTATTATTTAAAAAAATTATTTTACCCCATTTAATGGAAAACCAATTTAAAATATAATATTGGATATTTTTATAGTTTATATAAGACAAAATAAAATTTATTTTTAACATATGAATATCAAAATTTACTTTTGGTGATTTTTTAATTTTTTTGGGAAGTTTTATTTTTTGATGATTTGTGAAAAATACTTCATTTTAGTGGAAAACCAACCTTTAAATTAAATAAAAATTAATGTTAAATTATTTTTTAAATTTGTTTTATAGTCATAATATATAAATTATATATCTATTAATTAAATTTTTTTATTGTAATAAATTGTATATTGAATTAAGATATTAAAAAAATTGATCTATTGAACATTTTCACTTTAAAAACCTACATTATTACCATGTATGTGCGATTGGCTTAAAATTTAATTTTTTCACTTATATGAATTGAACATGAAAAAAATGAAATAAATAGTTGTTATTAGTATGAAATTTTTGGTCTAACAAGCTCACCTTATATTTTTGATAAAAATATTTGAAAAAGTAACTAAAATTAATTTGATCGATTGAGGTAAAATTAAGATTAACAAGGGACAAAACCTTTTACCTAAGAGTCAAAATGAATAGAAATATCTTAAATGGACATTTTCTGCCAAATTTTTTAGAATATAACCTATTTTGTTTACTTTTAGTTTTTCTAGGGACACATGTTCTTGATAGTGGAGTATATGATAAGTTATGTAAAGAAGAAAGACAAGAAAAAGAACCTACCATGTCGTTAACATTTATAAAATATTGATATGTGTAAAAAACAACATATTTTTGTTTACAAATTTCCAATTGAAATATAATCTTATATTTTTTATCATAAATATTTACTATTATTATTTTTAGATGATTTAGTTACATTAATTCCTTAATAAACTCCAATGTAGTGATTTTTTGGTTAATAATTAACTAAAATAGACAACACTACAAATATTAAAAGTCAAGTAAGTAGATTAAATTACTATATTTATTTATATTTCTATATTAATATATCATTTTATATATATATTAAATTAATGAATATTATTTCTAATATTTTTTTTATATTTTTTATGTTAAAATTAATATTAATGATGTAAAAATTGATATTAATGTTATTTCACAATAAATGATATATTAATAAATACAATAAAATGAATAAAACACATATATATTCCATGTGATTTGAAAGATTCAATAAATATTTAATATGGTCTATTAATTTACAAATTTATATTTTATAATATCCAATTTTCCTATAGATTGTAAAAATATTATTTGCATGGTCCGGGTTAATGAAGTGTTTTGGCGCCTTACATGCACTTGTTTTAAAATTAATTTCCAAAACAAAAGAGATTGAAATTTTTAAATTTTTTTATAACATTTATATTTCAATGGGATTATATTTTCTCATAAATCTCACCTTAATTTACTCTTAATGGTAATATTACTTAAGTTAAAAATATAGTTTCATTAATAAAACCCAAAATGATAAGACTAGGGAAATATATAAGTGAAGGAACAAAATTATAAAAATGAACATATTTTTATGTATTTGAGGTTTTAGTCAACCATAATTTTTCTTTAATCCATTATTTTTCCATTTTGGAGACACATTAGGTAAGGGGATGCTCCCAATAATGTATACCATTTTCTGTTTACAAGAGTGTCACTCCCCCTCCACTATAAAAATAAACTCACCTATACCAATTCCTCACACGAATCAATATACATTTACCAAAAAAATATCACCTTGAATATATCATAAAAATCCTTTAACTTATCCAAGAAGCCTCAATCTGGGTCTAAATCCATCCATGTAATTCCTTTGGTTCAAACAAAAAGAAGATACTCGAATAAGTGGTGGCATTCTTCCCCAAGATGTTTTATTTTATTTCCATTATCCACCCAATAAAAAATTAATATTCTGAGATTATATAATAAAAATATTAAAATAAATATACTATTATGTTTTTATTATTAAGGTTTTAACTTCACTTACACTCAATTCCTTTTAATGGGCAACGAACATACCAATTCTATGTACAACGAACTACTAGCTCACAAAAATATGTTGTTCATTTTTACAATCCCCCCTTTCATGATTTTGAATTTTGATGGAAATATTATTTATATATAATATATGTAATAATATAAAAGTATTTATTATTCTTTATATCTTTTATAACACATACTTTTATATTTTTTTAAATAATATAACAATGTTTTTGGAAGTGTGTACTACTGCCTCCCCAAAGTGATGTAATTCATTCACGATATACATGGAATGCATAATGGATGGTTTTAATTATAAATATATGACCGAAATTAAGTATATATGATATTAATGACATAATTATCTTTCTATAAATATAATATTTCAATTTAGCTATTACACTTGTCACACACTAAAAAGTGAAAATGTCGGTTTTGGACGTGTTGACTATCGCCTCCTCTACATGATTTGATTTCCTTTATATCTGAATAATTATATATATAAGTATATATAATTAAATAACATGTTATTTATGATTGAATTATTATTATTTAGTAATATAATGATACATACCCTATTTCCATAATAATCAATGAACAATAGGAACGTTACACATGTGTTTGTGTGGTCTACATCTCCATGATTGTAACAGAAGTTAATTTTTCAAAACCAACAATAATGATTGGTTTTTAAAGAATAATTCATGTATAAATATGATAATTATTTCATGATTATTATTATATTTATTTTTATGTAATGTACTCATTGACCATTGTTGTCATATCGAAGTCATTTTGGAGACATAATCCGAATATGGTAAAAACATATAGCTTAAACATTATTGATTAAGTAATTGTATATAACTCCTTTTTATGTAAAATAAAAGTAATAATAAACCTTAAAAAGGTTATGAATAATTTATGAAAATAACATATGTTTATTAATCATGAATATAGTGAACAATCATGACAAATTATACTTGAGGTATGGGATTTTCATCTTACTTTTTACGCTTGTGAGATAAATATCATATTAACCACTTACTTTTTTTTGTGGTGTATTAACTACCACTTTTGATATGTTATATAATTTATACTATTATATTAACGGTATATAAAAATATAATTTAATGTTATTCTGTAATGAGGATTATGATTTAAAATGTTTCAAATTGGTATGGGAGAGTTTGGAAAGTTGAAATATTAATTTTAATGATATTTCATTTACATTTGATGGAATTATATGAAAATTATTTGATAAAAAATTTCATCTTCCTATTATATAGTTATTAATTAACTTCTCATGTATTAGTACCATTTTTAATCTTCTTTATACTGAAAATGTTTTAGAACATGTTTTTAAGAAAACCCGATTGTATTCTCTCTTTAGTCAAAAATCATATTCTCTTCTAATTTTTTTTCTAAAAAAATTAAACATTTTTTAACCATTATAGAATGAATTAAAAAAATTATTTTTACCACTACTTATTTTACCGTGTATTTCTAATGAATCTTATTATTGATTTATAAATAACAAATCTCTCAGAAACAATTAATGTGAAAAATGAATGCTCATTTTACATCGTTTGACATGTTTGGATTTACCTGCTATCATTTTTTTGAGGCATCACATTCTTGTTTGAATGATTAAATTTTAAATAATTTTTTATCAAAAGTTATTTAAATAAATGTATTTTCAAAATGTTTTCAGTAAAAAATGTTTTTTTACACAAGAATTTTTTAATGAACTTTTAATGGTATTTACATTCACCAAAATCAAAAACCCTATCATTTATTATCCTCTACTTGGGATATTTTTTGTTGATACCATCCCCAGTAATTCCTAGAATATACTATGTTAGTTTAAAAAGTATTTTTATTTAACCCATTTTATTTCCATGGATTTCTAATGATCTAGATATATTTTTGTGGATCCCATTAATTTTATATGTGTTAATCATCTTTCAAGGAGATAGTTATTGAACCCACTTCTTTTCCATGGGATAATAATGTTTTAAATATATTGTTATTAAACTCATTTAATATCCTTGGGATTATTATGTGTGATGAAATTTCCACGGTACATGGACATTTGAAAGGCGGTTATGCTATAAACCAATGATGTTTTGTTTTATAATAGACAAAGACGGGTGGTTATGTCTTATCCTTCTAATGCATTGGGTATGAAAGTCACTTATATTGCTATTAAATTTTTAAGAGTGACATATATGGAATTAAAATTCCTAGTTATTCAATTTTCATGTGTGAAAAGAATAATGATTTATCAAGGTACCTTTATCTTTTTCATTAATATTACTACATGAATATAGTTTTAATAATGATCGATATTTATATTACATCGCTCATGATTATTGATTCAGATAAATTTTTCATTGTCCCCGTTGTCATATTTTATGGTTTATGTATTAATGTTAATGAGTTATTTTATGATTTTATCATTCAATTTTATTAATTAATCATTAACATATTAACTCTTATTATTATTGATGATATTTAATCGGTAATGAATATATATTTCCTTAATGAGTGTTTGATCTCACCATTCTTATGTTTCCTTTTAACCACATTATAAAAAAACATGTTAAATGAATTATTCCTATGAAGGATATCAAAAGAGTGTTGCTATTAACCAATTATGAAAAATGAAAAGCTTGGTTAAATGGGAGAAATTTATTTTTGAGGAATTATGAGTCCATATTGATATGAGTTATTTATGTATAAATTTTCCATATTCTATAAAACTCTAAACGAAGATGTTCATATAGTATGTAAGTGGTATATGTTATAATTTTATTGTTTTTTGGTTTTGTTTGAAAATTTTGTGTCAAAATTATTGGTATTACAGCTAAGAATGTAGTATTTTGGATTTAAGCAAATTATTCAGGAGTATGGGCTCTGGGATATTATAGTTGGAATAAATGATCAGTTTATAAAAATTTGGAGATTAGGATTTTTAATGTGAGGTCATAATAAGAGTTAGGTATGTTGTTATAGTTATATTAACATAAGGATAATCATAATTTGAAAGTATTAGACACTTTATTGTGGTTTTATGCAATGATATCTTAACGGGAGTTTTTGATATGTTTTTATGGGATGAGGTATTTTTATCCCCTAGGATAAAAATTAGGTTTTTTTATAGAGGATTTAGTTTTCATTATTAATTACAGAAGGAAAAAACATATGATCAGTGATAACTTGTAGAACTTTTCTAGGAGGTGGGGCTTGATGCCAATACTGATTTATGATAAGGGTTTCACGCACTACCACTGGCCTACATGATGTCCAGGATAGTATAACATTTTTTTCAAGTAAACATTACATTTATTTTGAAAACATATGGAATTTTATCTGAATAATAATGTTTAATTTATCATAGAAGAATATGTTCAAATACTAATAATATTTGGTTTTAAAACATCATCATCAAACGTTTGAAGAATCTTAAGAATAGTTTTTTGGAAAAATTTAGTATCAACATGGGGTATTATTAATGAATTTTTATTTTTATTGTATAAATTAATGTTTGACTAATTTATGGAATTATATTACTTTATTACTAAAAATTAAATTTTGTTTAATGTCTGAAGACTTATGGAATGGATTTATTATCCTTTTTATGGATATGTTTTATTTAAAAGTTCATTATAGTAATTTAAATATTAAAAATTCATCTCAAATACTCATCTTTAAGAGAAAAATTTGATATTTTTGTGGCAATTTATTAAAGGATGAAATTATACACATCATGTATGTATATTTCCTCTTTTACTAGATGATAATAGAATTATTTATCTCCTGGTGAAGGATATTAAAGAAAAAATTATTATCATAGTACATCAAATTCTGATAAACCAATAGTTATTTCAATCACAAGAGATGTTTGGTTTTTAGGCCCATTACATTCCATTGATCATTAACTTATTTTCAATTGGTGGCCTCAATTACCCTCTATAATTATTTAAACCTTTCCTCCATTCCCACATATGTTCTCCCTTGGTGGAATCCTAGTAATGTGTAACTTTTAGTGACCTTTATATTTTCAAATTTCCCTTTATAAGATGATTTTTTGTTAACTCTTTTTTCACAATGGTTTTTAAGAAATGAATATTATAAATGTTATTCATTTGATCACCAAGATAAATTTTAAGGGGGGAAATTTATATTAAGGGAGGTAGGATGTAACATCTTAAGATTCTAATAAATATACAAATTAAATTAAATTTAAATTGGTTAATTTCTTTTTAACAAAAAATTAAATAGTTTTCATGAATCACACACTGAAAAAGTTTATCATTCATTTCACTCAACAACCAGTCCATTTCATAATTTTTGATACATGCATGGTCAAGTCCTATAGGACAATAATAAATTATTGATACAATTATAAAATATGGATTTTATCACCTCAATGTTATATTTGAGGGTGTGAATATTATTAACTATATATTTTTTAAACAAGTTAATAATTTTTTTTGAAAATAACCCTGTAAATTACATAGGATTAAAATAAAAATAACTCATATTTTTAATCACAAAAAATGTATTTTTTATATGATAGTTTTACCACCTTTTAATGGAGAACATATTTTAAATATAATTTTTAAAATTATATTATATTAATATGACCAAATAACCTTAACTTTTGAAATTTGAAAATAAAAATTTACTTTGGGAGAGTATTTGTTCTATTTTTGAGAAATTTCATTTTTTGATGAATATTGGAAATACTGCATTTTAGTGGAAAAATTCCTTTTTGTTTAAATAATTATTAATGTGTAATTAAACTTCTAATTTTTTTTGAACGTAAAAATAGATCAATTATACATATAATAAAAATAATTGGGAAATTTTAATATTATTTATGTAGAATTTATATATCAAATCTTAATGAACGTTGGAACATTTTATCTTTAAAAACTCACTTTCTCGTTACCTGTGCAGTATTAGATTTAAATATATTTTTTTCAAATTCTATGAATTGAATTTGTAAAAAAACAAAAATGGTTGTAAAAAGTATTAAATTTATGGTTTAATAATATTAAGATATTTTTTGGATGAAAAATATTACTAAAAGAATGTAAAATTAAACATAAAAAGTTATTAAACCAAAAATATAAATGAAATAAATGACATGGCCACTTATAAAAAGACCATATTTTCCAATATTTCCACCATATCTCCTCTATTAAAATATTATGATTTATTGGGAATGATACTAATGAATGTTCTCTATATGATAAGTTAACTCAGGTAAACGAAAAAAAGGAACCTTCCTTGCCTTTAACATTTATAAAACCTTGAGATATGAAAAAAAACATATTTTTTCAATACATAAGATTTCTAATGATATGTGAGTTATTTTTATCATTTTTATTTATCATAAATTTTTTGATATGAATTATTAACATTATCCTCTTATGAAAGGCCAACACAATAATTGTTTTGTAAATAATTAACGAAAATAATTGATACCATAAATACTAAAAGTGATGTAAATTGAATGAATTGTTGTATTTAATAATTTTTTAAATGAATATATCATGTTAGAAATATTTGAACTAAATAAATACAAATTAAAATATTTTTTTATATAGTTTTAATTTAAAATGAAATAAATAATGACAAAATTGGCATTAATGTCATTTTATAATAAATGATATTTTATTAAATAAATTAAAACTAATAAAAGTACTATCCTTATCCATGTTATTTGTATGTGTATGTATATTTAAAACATGGTATATTAATGTAACAATTCATCTTTTAAAATTAACATATTATTACATTGATAATAAAAACATTGTTTGCTTGGTTCGGGTTAAAGTAGTGTTTTGATGCGTTACATGTACTTGATTTAAAATCAATTTCCCAAAAAATATATTTATATATTATGAATTGTATATAATATTTCGATTTTAGTGGGTCTATATTTTATCACAAATATAACTATATTTTACTCTTAATGGTTAAATTACTTACATTAAAAATATTGATACTTTAATAAAAACCAAAATGATAAATTTGGGGATACATTGATGTTAAGGAACTAAATTATAGAAATTCCCTATTTTATGACAGTTGGAGGTTTTTATTGACCATAATTCACCTTTAATGTATTATGTTTCAATTTTTGACTAGCACTAGTTAAGGGAGACCTCCCAAAAATGTACACCTTTTGGTATTTATAATTGTGCCACTCATCATCCACTATAAAAAGGAACTCACCACTCCAACATCCTCGCACCTATAAATCCACATTGGGTCAAACAGGATCTTCCAAAAAATATACTAAAAATAACATTTATCAACTTATAATCCTCACCATGGGATTAAAGATATCCATGTTTTGCCTTTGTTATACACAAAAAAGAGTTACCCTTTTAAGAGGTGTAGCACCCCAAACATTTTATGTTACACTTTTCTTAAATACATTAAATTCATAGAATATATTTCTAAAATAAACGAGTTTATTTGAAATAAATTTGGTTATTTAGTAGATAGTCATAGCCTATCCATTGAACTTAAATTTTCCACTTGTGTGTTTTTGATTTTTGAAAATCTAACACACACAGTTGAGTTCAGGATGACATTTAGAGTCTGATAAAATTATCTTATATTATGGTGAATATTAACCTACCCATATGAATAATATCATACCGTTATGAATTATAATATGACTCTTATAAATGGTATCCATACCCATGAGTATAAAATTAAATTTAGGCACCTTAAAAATTAATATGAATATTTTAAGTGTTTAAATTTTGTGATTAAATAATGATTTTAATTAAATATTTATTTAATAATATATATAAAATTATTTTTGAATAATGGACTTCATTTTTGGATTCTACAGGTTGATAAATGGTTAGGGTGCATTTTTGGTATTTTTCTGAAATACATGAATTTTCGGTGTATAGTAAAAAACATTAATTTACCATATAAATACATTATAAATTAAATTAACTATTCCTAACATCATGATTGATGTAAGCACCCAAATATAGAATTCACATGATCTTATTACTATTATAAGTTATGTAATACTCACTATTTCTTGTCTTGGGAAGGAACAATAAATTAATGAATATAATAGTAAGATAACTCTTCTTCCCTCCACCATGTAAAGCACCCCTCACCCCTCTTCCTCCCACACCACTCAAGCTAAATACTTTCCTAAATTCTTCTCAAATAGATCCATAACCTCCTCCCCCACGTCCAAAACCTTCTGGTCTCACCAAAAGGACATAATCAATGTTCTTAAGGAGTTTCTCAAGGAAGAGTACTCAAGAGATGAACATCCCTTCTCTTTTCTTTCAAATTCTTTTACATGTTTTATTATTTTGTTGCGATCTTCTTATCTCACCTCATCCAAATGACATGGTATTTGCATTACCTTACATTTAATTTATTTTCATGATTTTAATGGAATATTTCATCATAAGTTTCTTCTTTTTCCTTCCTTTTATAACATAATTGCAATCACCATCCGAGATTTGTTAATTTATCACACTCAAGGAAAACGAGTTTTCAATTTGCATTACTATCTTCAATACTGGACATTAAACCTTATAAATGGTTGAAACAGATCATTATATATTTATTTTATTGTGTTTAATGTTATTTAATCCTTACTCACTCATAATAGGGAATAATAATACAAAATAGGTTCATTATGCACAAAACCGCTAATCCAAATCCAGGAATTTATCATTAACTCATCAAATGAGTCATCTTCATGGTACATAACCAGAATAATTATAACATAGTTTATATCTATTTGATGTCACTAATATTATATATTAACAATTTTTGGAATATAACCACATTTCAAACAATCATCCCATCATGAATTCAATTAAACATATCCTGAAAACCAAAGATGAAAATGCTACCAAAACAATAACATTGAATCTTTTAAACCCATCAAAAAGGCCATAATAAACCTAATATGGTTATTACATATCAATTTAATGTTTATAAGGTTCTGGATGCATTAATTAACGAATCTAAATTTTATTATTTAGGTTGTTAAGAACAATCAAGAACACCTTCGAGCATAAGGTAAGGGATCATCTCTCGCACTTCGGTTCAAGAATCTACTCTATGATTTGCCTTTATATTGTTAATACCTAATTATGGGGTATGTTTTAGAACCTCTTGATACTTCCCTTATGATATATAAATAATGTTATATACATTTAATTATCATTAGTCCCCCGCAAGAACACTCATTACCATGCCGAAATGTTGTAAGGGGTTTTCTCATCTCACATTCAATTCTGTGGGATTTCCATTTTTCGCCTATTATTTTTTCTATGTGGTATAGGTGTACTAACATTTGATATATATTATCATCATTCTATTTATATTCATGGAACTTCGTGATTCATTTTTTGGTTAATAACTTTTGGTCATACAACTCAATTGATTAAAACATGGTAACGATCTCTGTCTCTATTTTCACTTCATTGTGACTTGATTTGTATTGTGGACCTACTCTTTCTTATGGGGTGTACCTACTTACCATTTGGGATCACTTTTCAATTGAAATTATATTCATTTTAAATTTTCATATTCTCATATCATGGATATCATTATTGTCGAATCCATACACAATTTTACATGTGGTATATATTTTGAATGTTGTATTGACTGTGGAAATATTGATAAATCCATATACTTTATTCTATAAAAATAATGTAAATGAATATTTCTCTTGTCTTTAATCTATGTATAAATAATTAATTACACATTCTATATTGTGTGGGGCCCTCTACTTCCCCTCGATGCATCAGTAGGTCTCATGAGAAAAATTAGTTGGTGACAAACCCTTCGAGTTTGTTTCCAAAAAACCAGACAGGTTTCTACCCACATAAATCAACCATTTTACGATATTATGCTATCATGTTCCATATACATGATTTCCAATTAATAAGAGTTATCTTTATTCATTATCAGTTATTTTTATCCAGGAGGTTTTGTCTATGACAAAATCTATGGATGTAGTTTTACCCTCAGTTTATTAATGGTGTGAGATTTTCATTTATTCACCAAGACATATTGATTATGTCAAAGTGTTTACAACTCAGATGTTATTGATTCATTATTCTTCTATTTGTAACCCTTACTGATCATATAATCTCACCCCATTCATTTTTTACTTTCAATATGTGATAAAGAGGTGATCATTTATTGAGTTCTTATGGATATAGTTTTTAATTTTTGTTATATATTGTATTTTCCATCCTTTTCCAATGTAATTTGAGTCACATCAATGTATCATGTTTCTTCTAGACTGCCAAACTAATTGTTCCTTTAGAATTATCATTATTTTTAACCATGAAAATGTAATTAGAAATGGACCGGCTCGAGTCTAGAGTGGTTGAGGCATTACAGTTGGCATCAAAGGAAGTTTAGTTGGAAACTTGGAAACTATTGTAGAAAATATATAATAGGGAACAAATCCCTAAGTTATTATTTGACGATAAACGTACAAGAATGTCCTCATAATTTTTTAAGTAATATATTATGTGAAACTTTCTAGAAAATACATCCCTATATGGATAGGAGAAGGTAGAGGTAGTTCAGGCATAGATGTACCTAGGAGTTAAACCTCTAACAAGGAGTTTCAGGAATGACCCGGGGTATCCTAATACACAACAACGGGCCTTGATGCACTGTTGGTTATGAAACTCCTGGGGGATATTCTTAGGATAATTTATATTTTCATTACTATAAATTATGAAGGATTAAAATGTAAATTATTCATCAAAGAAACCATTTTTTAATTATGGGATTACCCATGTGTATGATCTCAATTTATAATAATTATTTTATTATGTTAAAATTATACATTATGACTCATATACTAATCTAGTGTGTGCCATTATTTATAAATGGAGTCTAATGGAATAAGGGGAATAAACACTCGTGGGTATCATAGGGATCTCCCCATTGTGCATGTGAACAGATTCAATGTTGGAGCATATTTGATCATGACTATATTGGGAAGACATTCTCATGTTGTAACGAATAACCTTTCCACACCTGTGTTGGATCATTTCATGTGACATAATCCCCTATCTATCAGTGGGAATACTGATCCCTTGGTTACTAAACAATGGATCAATTCCCTTGAAATGATATTCATGGAATTAAGATGCAATGAAAATGAAAAGGTAATACTGGAAGTATATTGTCTCCAGAGAAACACTGATCAATGGGGGTTCTTGATTCAGAATACCACGGAGGAAGAAGAAATAGAATATATGGAATGGTGGAATTTAAAGGAAATATTCATTTAAAAATAATTTACTCTTAAGAAATGGACCGAAATGAAGAGGAAATTACCTAGCTTAAAGAAAAGGGAAGAATATATTGTTGTAGAGTTTGAGGCCACCTTCACAAGGCTATCCAGGTATGCCATAGATTACGTATGTGACTTGACAGACATGATTGTTCATTTATTTGATAGCTTTAAGCCAAGTCTTCGAAGGTAAATGGCTTCTCAAACATTTTCATCATTTGATGAAATTGTATCAAGTTCCATAAAAATAGAGAAGGAATTTTCTAGATCAAATTAGTTCAAGGGAAACCAAGATAAAAAGTGGTACTCTGATAACCAAGGGAAAGGTGAAGCACTAAATAAGAATAAGGGAATGAAGAAATTCCAATTATGTGAGAATTGTGGAAAGAATCAGCTTGGGAAATGCTTGAAAGGCATGAGAGTCTCCTATAAGTGTGGAGAAAAGGTTCCTGTATCTAATGAATACAAGGGGAAGAAACTATATTATGATGTTCAATGCTAGAATTTTATATATATGAAACACTATGAAAATTAGGGTTCTATGCACAAATGAAACATGCGTCAGAAAAGGCCTAGAGAGAAAGGGAGAGCACATGTGATCACAACCGTGGGTGTTTATGTAAAGACCTGTAAATTTCAAGGAATTTTTTTCTTAATTTTCTTTGGAATTTTTCAAGAACGCAGTTTCTGACGGCACCTGATTCCGAGGCCCGGTGTGCCCGGAATCATTTTCCGAAGTTTGCCTTGGGTACGTTCAGTGAACGGACGAGCGGGTTTTTCTAACTTTTGAACCGGTGCCCGGAATCGAATTCTGAGGGCACCGATTAAATCGCAGCACTGGTATTCGCTTAGAAACGCCTCTTTCGGAGTTGCGTTTTCTCGGGTGTGGTTTTTAATTTTTGGGATTAAGGTTAAGAAATAAAATAATTTTGCGACAACTTTATTTTATTTCACTTAAGCCACTTGGAAGCCACTTGAATCCACTTAAAGACGGCTTAAACTGAGTTTAAATGGATAGGGTGCTATTCAGAAATATCCTACCCCCTTGGTAGGATATTTGTGAGGTGGGGCCCGCACGAGTCCCACCGTTTCTTTCCGCTAAGTAACGCACCCGCGAAAACCCGTTATTATGAAAGTCAACTGACGTGTTTTCTTAAATTCTTAATAGACCATTTAATTGGGTGGTTTATTTTGTGAATTAAATGGGCAGTTTCTTTCGTTGAATTAATTCAAAGAATTAATTCAATCGTTTCTTAACCAGTTTTGAATTTGTTGGCGTAATAATAAAATAAGGCCAACACACGACCTCTGGTTATTTACGCGTTGAGAGGATTTTACATAATCCTTCTATCTTCTTTCTCCTTCGTGAAGAACGCGAAGAACGCGAAGAATGCGAAGAACGCCGTCATCCGCAGAAACAGACGACGCCCAAATCCGAGACGTTCTTCCCCGCCCCGATCTCCGATCACCAACCGTTTGAGGTGAGTGATTTTAGGTTTTTTCTAAAAGTTCTCTTTGGTTGAAAATGAAACACGGATTTAATTATTTATAATTTAAATCTGTTTTTCTTGGTCCGTTGATTTCGCCGACTCAATGCCGGATTCCGTGACAACGCGACGCCTTCCCGCGATGACACGACGATCTCCACCTTCCGCGATGAGCATTTCCGCGAAGAACGCTCACGCGCGACGACTACGAGGTAGGGATTTATTTTGGAATTACCCCTTTTTTATATTCCTGTAAATGTTTCTTTAAAAGTTAAAGAACCGGATTTGTAAAAAAAATTAAATTTATTAAAATTGTTGTTTCCTGTGTAGAATAAAAATTCTCCCGTTGTTTATATCTAACGCGGAGGGTGCGGGCCAAACAAACACGGCCCAACAACCCCCCACTGTTCTTCGTTCTCTTGCGGATTTGATGGGCGATGACGGAACGTGCCACAACGGAAGTTTGATGATCCCGCAGTGAAGAACGAGTCCCGGGAGGAGTAGCGGCGCAGATGGGAACAAAATCGGACCACCGGAGCGATCCCGGTGGCCCGCGGAACACGCCGGCTGCGGCGGCGCCCCGGCGCGCCGCCGGATAGGCCGCCGCGGCTGAAGCCGCGGTGGCGGCGGTCCCCGCCGACCCACGGCCGCGTGGGTCCGGTGCACTCGGACGCGGCGAATCCGCGTTCTTGACTCAGCGCGGCCCCACGTGGGGGCCGCGGCACCACCAGGCCGCGGGGGCAGCGCCTCGCGGCGCCTTGGCCGGACTGGACCGGGTCGGACCTGGTTGGGTCGACCCGGTTCGGCCGACCCTGGGGGGGTCGGGCAGGGTCGGCCCGGGCCCGGACCCCTCGTCTTCGGACGGTTTCCGTTCAAACGCTCGTAACATGAGCTACGGGCCTCCAAACGACTCGTCGTCAGTGGAAACACGATCCTTGGATCGAGACGGTCGTTTCGGTATATTGCACTCAAGGTTTCGGAATACTTTGAGTTCGGCCGGGTTGGTTCGTACACGAAACCAACCGGGCCTTCGGAGCGGAAACACTCATATCTTGAGCTACGGACTTCCGATTGATGTGCCGTCAGCTTTGTTGAATTCCTCTTTGTGAGATGGATCTTTTGGATCACTTCGCCCGAGGTTTGGACGCAGGTGGAGTACGGTCGGGTTGGTTTTTCCTTAAAAACCAACCGGGTCCCTGGGACGAAAAAGCCAATAACTCTCAAACCGGGCGTCCGATTGACGCGCCGTCTGCGACGTTGAGTTCCTGTTGACGATACGGAACTTTTGGATACATCAACTTCGGACTTTGTGTCAGTTGATGTATCAGCCTCTCGGCTCGTGGAGGGGACCCTCCCGAACGAGCTTGCTGTGTGCGGGAACCCAAGTGCTGGCTGCGACTGTTTCTTCGACAGCGACGACTGTGCAGAGATCCTCCGTGGACTCCGACGACGACCGTGCAGAGATCCTCAGTGGACTGCGGCAATGACTGTGCAGAGATCCTGAGTGGACTATGACGACTGCTGCACTCAGCGATCCTACGTGGATCAGTGCTACCGGTCCTGTGTGGGCCCGATCCTGTGTGGGTCCGATCCTGTGTGGGTCAGCGCTCAGCGGTTCTGTGTAAGCCAGCGCCTACAGGTCCTGCGTGGGCCCGGTCCTGTGTGGGCCCGATCCTGTGTGGGTCCGATCCTGTGTGGGTCACTGCAGGGGTTAGTTACCTATCGATCCTTTGTGGGTCCGACGACTTAGATGGATCTTTGATCATCTTTATCATCATCCGAAGAAGTATACCTGTGTGAGCTGAATCCTTTGTTACTCTCCTTTGTTTGTTGTGTTGAGCTATCCTGTGTGGATTTACTGTTTACTCTCCTTCGTGGATTGTGTTGAGATATCCTGTGTGGATTTACTGTTTACTCTCCTTTGTGGATTGTGTTCTGCTATCCTGTGTGGTTATACGTTTTCTTTCCTGTGTGGACTGGGTTGGGCTTGGGCTCGGACGTTGGAGCCGAACGGGAATTGATGACTTAGGTATATGTATGGGCATATACCTAAGCCGTGTCAGATGTTACTTCGTGATTTTATCTTTCCTTTGTGGATTATCCTTTGTGGATTTCGGGAGACCTTCGGGGGTCTCGGGGTCCCTACTATGTAGCTTATACTCACCCCTGCACGGGCTTTGGCCGCACTACGTTGTGTTGGTTGCAGACGACGGACAGCGCTGATCGTGGTGGAGGTGTGCGGAGCAGGACGGTACCTGGAGGTGGACCACTAGGCGAGACGTACTCGGAGCGGTTAGGTGGACCCGAGGAGCAGTGGAGGCTATCTGTACCCATCCTTCAGGTGGGACTTCTAGAGGACGGCTCGACGCTGTAGCTTTTCTTTTTAGTTGCTGTTTTTCCCTTTCAGTTGTACATTACAGTTGGGCTTGTTTTTCCGGCCCCTTTTTCTTTCAGCACAGCTTGTACAGTTTTTACTTAGTGTTTACTTTTCCGCTTTCTTACTCTGTGGTGTTTGTTTACTTTTCAAAGGCAATGCCTTCCCTTTTTGTTGGCATTTACGCCTTGGTGCTAGTCGCCAACCCCTGGCCTATGGAAGGCGGGCTTGGGGTAGTCACGACACGGGCCCCGAGGACGGGTCGTGACAAATTGGTATCAGAGGTGGTCGGTTCTACCGCAGACTCTGATGTTTCTTCTATGTGAAGAAATAGTGTTTAGCGTATTGAGTGTGGTTATCAGTCCAGGGAGTCCAGTGTTGGTGCGGCGGCCGACGTATCCGTACACCAGGACCCTGACTTCTGATTTCCGACTTAATGCACGGAAACATTGATTGCATGTGTGTTTCAAGTTTTCTTTGTGATTACTTGTGTCAGCTCACCAGGTATACTGTTCTGACCGTGGCACACTTGTTTCTTTTTCAGGATGGCCCGACGACAGCATCCAGCTAGGGTTCCGAGAGTAGAGCGCGACGATAGCCCACCGAGGGACGAAGCCTCGGTACAGGGCCCGTTGACCGCAGAGGCACCGGCGGTACCTTTACCCGCTGAGCCCCCGATACTTCCAGCACTGGCAGCTGACGATGCAGGACTCCTTGGAGCTCTGCACGAGTTCTAGTGCCAGCGACCACCCAGGTTTCGTGGGGAGATGGACCCCCAGTCAGCCGAGGACTGGCTGGAGGTGGTCGTCCGAGTTTTAAGGCTAGTGAGGACACCAACAGACCTCATGGTGATCCTCGCGGCGAGCCTACTGCACGTAGCAGCAGGGCGATGGTGGAGCTTGATGCTCCATGTACACGATGAGGCCTCCCTCATCTGGATGGACTTCTAGAGCCTCTTCCGCCCAGAGTTCGTCCCGGCCACCCTCCGTGCAGTGCGCATTCATGAGCTTCTTCAGCTGCGGCAGGGCAGCTTGACGGTCGCCCAGTACGCGGAGAAGTTTACCAGCCTTTCTCGCTACTCGACAAACATGGTACGGGACCCCTTCTTCCGGGCCCGGACCTTTGAGCAGGGATTGAGACACAAGATCAGGGCATCGTTGATCTCCCTCAGCATCCCGACCCAGGCAGGAGTACTGGAGCTAGCACTCATGATCGAGAGCTTTCTGGCTGAGTCTACAGCGAGACCTACCGCAGGGCGGCAGGTGGCGGAGTCTTCGACAGCAGGTAGCCGACGGATGACTCAAGGTTCTAGGCAGACCAGACCTTCCAGCAGACGACCTCGGGACACTGGCTCAGCAGTGCGGGGCACACAGCGTGGAGCCAGTCATCCGAGAGGCAGGCAGTGCTATGAGTGCGGCGGGCAGGGCCACATGGCTCGTGACTGCCTGACCCGTCGTACCGAGGGGCAGCAGACGATGGAGGGACCACCCAGGCAGAGGCAGAGGGTCGACCGTGGCGGTCCGCAGGGAGGTGGAGGACGAGGCAGAGGAGCTATCCGAGCAGCAGGTGGTGGGCGACGCTTTGAGGCTCTACCACCACCACCACCAGGAGGTCCGCCCCGACCACAGGGAGCTGGCAGGCAGAGACAGGCACAGGTCCAGGCAGTGGAGGCCTATGACCACGGTGCACCAGAGATGATTTGAGGTACGATATGTGTCTATTCCACCCTTGCTGCAGTTCTTATAGACACAGGAGCGAGTCACTCTTTCATAGCCGCTGCCCTTGTCTGGAGCTCGGAGATTCCGACAGAACCGTTGGCTCGATCCTTACGGCTAGAGACTCCTACGGGAGCAGACTCGACGATCACGCACTGGTGCCGGCAGTGTGAGCTTGTTCTAGGAGGCGAGAGCTTCGGCTAGGATCTTCTAGTAGCGGCGTCAAGGCCTTATGATGTCATCTTGGGCATGGATTGGTTATCTATAGTCCATGCTCAGATTGACTGCTTTAGGCGCAAGGTGCGATATGTGCGCACCGACAGGAGCAGGTTCACCTTCACCGGCGAGAAGGGAGGCTTAGCAGCACAGGATGGACTCATGCAGAGGAGAGGACAACCCATCACTCATCAGTTGGCTAGCCTCATCCTTGGAGTATTTGACGTGCAGAGTCCCGGTTTTCCTGCAGTGGTGGATCAGTATGCGGACGTCTTCCCCGACGACGTTCCAGGGCTACCTCCTCATAGAGAGGTAGACTTTTATATAGATCTGTACCCCGTGACATCCCCGATATCCACTCCAGCGTATCGGATGGCCCCCGCTAAGCTTCGAGAGCTATGGGTACAGTTGGAGGACTTGTAGGGAAAGGGGTTCATCCGACCCAGTGTTTCACCCTGGGCTTCCCTGATTTTGTTCTCCAAGAAGGAGGACAGGAGCTTGAGACTGTGTGTCGAATATCATCGCCTGAACCAGGTGACAGTGAGGAACAAGTATCCGCTACCCAAGATTGATGATCTCTTTGACCAGCTCAAGGGAGCATGGTGGTTCTCAAAGATAGACCTCAGGTTAGGCTATCATCAGCTCAGAGTTCGAGACGAGGATGTGCAGAAGACGGCCTTCAGGTGTCGGTATGGCCACTATGAGTTCTTGGTTATGCTTTTTGGTGTAACCAATGCTCCAGCAGTGTTCATGAGCCTCATGAACAGGATATTCCAGCCATACCTCGATCGATTTGTCGTGGTCTTTATCGAAGACATTTTGGTGTACTCGACCACGGAGGAGGAGCACGCCTACCACTTGCGGGTTGTACTAGACACACTCCGAGAGCACCAGGTTTATGGAAATCTATTGAAGTGCCAGTTCTGGTTACGTGAGGTCCACTTCTTGGGTCACGTCATTTCTGAGGCGGGAGTTGCAGTGGATCCCGCGAAGATCGAGGCAGTGCTAGCTTGGGAGCCACCCAGGAGCGTGACGGAGGTGCGGAGTTTCTTGGGTCCAGCTGGTTACTACCGGAGGTTTGTGCCAGACTTCTCCAGAGTTGCGGCACCACTCTCAGCATTGATGAAGAAGGGGAAACCCTTTTTGTGGTCAGACAGATGTCAGCAGAGCTTTCAGGAGCTAAGACAGAGATTGACCAGCGCACCTATCTTGAGATTGCCTGAGGAGGGAGTTTGATACGTAGTCTACTGCGATGCATCAGGGACCGGACTCGAGTGTGTCCTAATGCAGGAGCGGGCTGTGATTGCCTATGGGTCACATCAGTTGAGGCCGCATGAGAAGAACTACGCTACCCATGACCTGGAGTTAGAAGCAGTGGTCTTCGCTCTGAAGACATGGCGACACTATCTGATGGGCGAGCACTTTACAGTCTTTTCTGACCACCAGAGTCTCAGGTACCTCTTCTCTCAGAAGGACCTGAACCTGAGACAGCGGCGATGGCTCGAGTTCCTCCAGGACTATGACTTTGAGATAGTATATACTCCTGGGAAGGGGAACGTGGTAGTTGATGCCCTCAGCAAGAGGACGAGAATCCAGCTACTTGAGGAGGCGACAGAGCAGCTAGCCGCTTTGCAGATATCCTTCGTGGATAGATACGGAGCAGCCTTCCTTCAGTCTCTCACCATCTCTCCTCCACTTCTACAGCGGGTCAGAGAGGCACAGCGTGAGGATGCTGACTGTGAGACGCGACGTGCACAGATATCCTCGGGACAGGCACCTGATGGTTTCTCCCTTGGAGCAGAGCACAACGTCCTTTTCAGAGGACATACCTTGGTACCAGTCGCTTTACGAGAGGAGGTGCTGAGAGAGTTTCACACTTCTCTTTGGCGGTACATCCTGGAGTGGCGAAGATGTACCAGGATCGCAGACGACAGCACTGGTGGCCGGGCATGAAGAAGGCAGTGGCAGAGTTCGTTTCATGGTGCCTCACCTGCCAGCAGGTGAAGGCAGAGCACCAGGTACCAGCAGGCTTGGTACAGCCCTTGGAGGTCCCGGAGTGGAAGTGGGACGGGATATCTATGGACTTCGTTACTGGACTTCCATGCACTTCCAGAGGTCACGACTACATTTGGGTGATTGTTGACCGACTCACCAAATCAGCACACTTCTTACCCATCCGAGAGCAGGGCTCAGTGGAGAGCTTGGGGCGTCTCTACGTTCAAGAGATTGTACGGATTCACAGTGTGCCATCGACTATCGTCTCCGATCGGGATGCTCGTTTTACTTCCCGGCTTTGGAAGGGGTTGCAGGAGGCGTTCGGGATGCGGCTACGTCTGAGCACCGCCTTTCACCCTCAGACGGATGGTCAGACGGAGAGGACCATTCAGACTCTCTAGGACATGCTCCGTGCATGTGTCATCGACTTTGGTCGTAGCTGGGAGGACCACCTACCCTTGGTGGAGTTCACGTACAACAATAGCTACCACTCCACCATCGGGATGGCACCTTACGAGGCATTGTACGGCAGGCCTTGCAGATCTCCTTTGTGCTGGACAAACCCTGGGGAGTCAGCACCTGTGGGACTAGAGATGGTCCGGGCCACAATAGAGAAGATCCAAGTCATCCAGGAGCAGATGAGGACAGCTCAGAGCCGGCAGAAGTCATATGCTGACAGGAGGCGGAGGCCACTAGAGTTCGAGGATGGCGACCACGTCTTCTTGCGGGTCTCACCTCGACGTGGTTTGCGGAGATTTGGCTGAGGCGGAAAGTTGTCTCCACGCTTCATCGGACCCTTCAAGGTTCTCAGCAGGGTTGGCGAGGTGGCTTATCGCCTGGCACTACCACCTTAGTTGCACCGGGTGCACGACGTCTTCCACGTATCTTAGCTGAGGAGATACGTGCACGACCCGACGCACATCATCGACTATGGGGAGCTAGACGTGGATGATGGGGCGACTTTTACGGAGGTCCCGGTGGAGATAGAAGATCGACAGGAGAGGGTCCTACGTGGGCGATCCATTCCTCTTCTACACATCAGATGGAAGCACGGGAACCTCTAGGAGAGCACATGGGAGCGGGAGGCTCAGATGCATGCTCAGTACCCACATTTGTTTCCCTAGTTTTGATGTATCTTTACGGGGATGTAAAGCCCTGAGGTGGGAGTAATGTAAAGACCCGTAAATTTCAAGGAAATTTTTAATCTTAATTTTCTTTGGAATTTTTCAAGAACGAAGTTTCTGACGGCACCTGATTCCGAGGCCCGGTGTGCCCGGAATCATTTTTTGAAGTTTGGCTCGGGTACGTTCAGTGAACGGACGAGCGGGTTTTTCTAACATTTGAACCGGTGCTCGGAATCGAATTCTGAGGGCACCAATGAAATCGCAGCGCCGGTATTCGCTTAGAAACGCCTCTTCCGGAGTTGCGTTTGCTCGGGTGTGGTTTTTAATTTTCGGTCTTAAGGTTATGAAATAAAATAATTTTACGTCAAATTTATTTTATTTCACTTAAGTCACTTAGAAGCCACTTAAATCCACTTAAAGACGTCTTAAACTGAGTTTAAATGGATAGGGTGCTATCTAGAAATATCCTACCCCCTTGGTAGGATATTTGTGAGGTGGGGCCCGCACGAGCCCCGCCGTTTCTTTCCGCTAAGTAACGCACCCGCAAAAACCCATCATTATGAAAGTCAACGGATGTGTTTTCTTAAATTCTTAACAGACCATTTAATTGGGCGGTTTATTTCGTGAATTAAATGGACAGTTTCTTTCGTTGAATTAATTCAACGAATTAATTCATTCGTTTCTTAAGCAGTTTTCAATTCGTTGGCGTAATAATAAAATAAGGCCAACGCACGACCTCTGGTTATTTACGCGTTGAGAGCATTTGACAGAATCCATGTATCTTCTTTCTCCTTCACGAAGAACGCGAAGAACGCGAAGAACGACATCATCCGCAGAAATCGACGACGCCCAAATCCGAGACGTTCTTCCCCGCCCCGATCTCCGATCACCAACCATTTGAGGTGAGTGATTTCGGGTTTCTTCTAAATGTTCTCTTTGGTTTAAAACGAAACACAGATTTAATTATTTATAATTTAAATCTGTTGTTCTTGGCCCGTTGAGTTCACTGACTCAACGCTGGATTTCGTGACGACGCGACGCCTTCCCGCGACGATGCGACGATCTCCACCTTCCGCGAAGAACACTCACGCGCGACGACTATGAGGTAGGGATTTATTTTGTTATTACCCCCTTTTTATATTCCCATAAATGTTTCTTTAAAAGTTAAAGAACCGAATTTGTAAACAATTTTAAATTTATTAAAATTGTTGTTTCCTGCGTGGAATAAAAATTCTCCCTTTTATTTATATCTAACGCAGAGGGTGCGGGCCAAACAAACACAGCCCGACAACCCTCCTTCATTCTCGGTTCTTGTGCGGATTTGACGGGCGACGACGGAATGTTCCGCAACGGAAGTTTGATGATACCGCAGTGAAGAACAAGTCCCGGGAGGAGCAGCGGCATAGACGGGAACAAAATTGGACCAACAGAGCGATCCTGGTGGCCCACGGAACATGCCATTGGCGCGGGTCGCCGGGAGTGGGGGCGCCCTGGCGCGCCGCCGAACAGGCCGTCGCGGCTGATGCCGCGGCGGTGGCGGCACCCGTGGACTCGCGGCCGCGCGGGTCCAGTGCACTCGGACGCGGAAAAACCACGTCCTTGACTCAGCGCGGCCCCACGCGGGGGGCCACGGCACCACCAGGCCGCGGGGGCAGCGCCCCGCGGCGCCTTGGCCGTTCGGCCGCTCGGCCGAACTGAGCCACGCCGGACCGGACCGGGTCGGGTCGACCTCGTTCGGGCGACCCAGGGGGGGTCGGGCCGGGTCGGCCCGGGCCCGGACCCCCCGTCTTCGAACGGTTTTCGTTCAAACGCCCATAACATAAGCTACGTGTCTCCAAACGACTCGCCGTCAGTGGAAACACGATCCTTAGATCGAGACGGTCGTTTTGGTATATCGCACTCAAGGTTTCAGAATAGTTTGTGTTTGGCCGGGTTGGTTTGTACACGAAACCAACCGGGCCTTCGGAGCGGAAACAGTCATATCTTGAGCTACGAACGTCCGATTGACGTGCCGTCAGCTTTGTTGAACTCCTCTTTGTGAGGCAGATCTTTTGGCTCACTCCGCCCAAGGTTTGGACGTAGGTGGAGTACGGTTGGGTTGGTTTTGCCTTAAAAACCAACCGGGCCCCTGGGACGAAAAATCCAATAACTCTCAGACCGGGCGTCTGATTGACGCGCCGTCTGCGACGTTGAGTTCCGGTTGACGATATGGAACTTTTGGATACATCAACTTTGGACTTTGTGTCAGTTGATGTATCAGCCTCTCGGCTCGTGGAGCGGACCCTCCCGAACGAGCTTTCTGTGTGTGGGAACCCTAGTGCTGGCTGTGACTGCTTCCTCGACAGCGACGACTGTGCAGAGATCCTCCGTGGACTCCGACGACGACCGTGCAGAGATCCTCAGTGGACTGCGGCGACGACTGTGCAGAGATCCTCAGTGGACTGCGACGACTACTGCACTCAGCGATCCTACGTGGATCAGTGCTACCGGTCTTGTGTGGGCCCGATCCTGTGTGGGTCCGATCCTGTGTGGATCAGCGCTCAGCGGTTCTGTGTGAGCCAGCGCCTACAGGTCCTGCGTGGGCCCGGTCCTGTGTGGGCCCGATCCTGTGTGGGTCCGATCCTATGTGGGTCACTGCGGGGGTTAGTTACCTATCGATCCTTCGTGGGTCCGACGACTTAGATGGATCAGTGATCATCATTATCATCATCCGAAGAAGTATACCTGTGTGAGCTGAATCCTGTGTTACTCTCCTTTGTGGATTGTGTTGAGCTATCCTGTGTGGATTTACTGTTTACTCTCCTTTGTGGATTGTGTTGAGCTATCCTATGTGGATTTACTGTTTACTCTCCTTTGTGGATTGTGTTGTGCTATCCTGTGTGGGTATACTTTTTCTTTCCTGTGTGGACTGGGTTGTGCTTGGGCTCGGACGTTGGAGCCGAATGGGAATTCATGACTTAGGTATATGTATTGGCATATACCTGAGCCGTGTCAGATGTTACTTCGTGATTGTATCTTTCCTTTTTGGATTATCCTTTGTGGATTTCAGGAGACCTTCGGGGGTCTCGGGGTCCCTACTGAGTAGCTTATACTCACCCCTGCACGGGCTTTGCCCGCACTACCTTATGTTGGTTGCAGACGATGGACAACTCTGATCGTGGTGGAGGTGTGCGGAGCAGGACGGTACCTGGAGGTGGACCACTGGGCGAGACGTACTCGGAGCGGTCAGGTGGACCCGAGGAGCAGTGGAGGCTATCTGTACCCATCCTTCAGGTAGGACTTCCAGAGGACGGCTCGACGATGCAACTTTTCTTTTTAGTTTCTTTTTTTCTCTTTCAGTTGTACATTACATTTGGGCTTGTATTTTCGGCCCCTTTTTCTTTCAGCATAGCTTGTACAGTTTTTACTTAGTGTTTACTTTTCCGCTTGCTTACTCTATGGTGCTTGTTTACTTTTCAAAGGCAATGCCTTCCCTTTTTGTTGTCATTTACGCCTTGGTGCTAGTCACCAACCCCTGGCCTATGGAAGGCGGGCTTGGGGTAGTCACGGCATGGGCCCCGAGGACGGGTCGTGACAGTTGAAGTTTCTAATGATATGGTGGAAGGTACTTTAATTGTTTCCTAAAACATAACCAGCACTTTATTTGATTTTGGATCATCGCATTCATTTATATCATTCCAGTTTTCTATGAAAATTAGACATGTCCAATTTGATTTAATTAGGGAGTTATCATTCAAAAATGCTAGGGGATGCATCATTACAACAAAGGCATCTCAACTAGTCCCCTAATGAAACATAAACGTTCTTTAGTTGCTAATATTATCATCATACCAATGACTGAATTTTATATAATTCTCAGTATGAACTGCATATCAAACTATGATGTGAAGATTTATTGTATAAAAAAGGTAGTTACAATTTTTAAAAATGGAGTAGAATCTAATATCCTTAGAGCATAGACCTCGCCATCTGATTCTTATCTAGACCCACCCCAATATCTCTATTTAATCCAATTCTTGGAGAGGAAGATAACCCAATATCTATGGGTGAGGAGAAATATATTAAAATTGAATATGTGCCTATAGTGCAAGAATACATTGATGTATTTCTAGAGTATTTACCTGGACATCCTCCAGAGTGGGAAATTGAGTTTTCTATTGACTTAATTCATAGTGCAAGACCTATATAAAATACCCATTATAGAATGGACACAGTAGAGTTATTTGAGCTAGAGAAAAAACTCGAGGAGTTGAGTGACAAAGGATTTATTCAACCTAGTGTGTCTCTATGGGGAGTTCTAGTCCAGTTTGTCCAGAAGAAAGATGGATCCATGAGACAATTCATTGATTACAGGGAAATAAATGATATTACAATAATGAATAAGTATCATATGCCTCAGATTGATTATTTATTTGATCATCTTCATAGTGCTCAATAGTCTTCTAAGATTGAGCTTTGATCCAGATATCATCAGCTGCATCTGAGGAAGGAAGATATTTCTAAGACAGTATTTCAAACTAGGTATGGGCATTACAAGTTTACGGTGATGCCTTTTGGATGGAAAAATGCACCCTCTGTTTCCATTAATTTAATTAATAGAGTTTTCAATGAATATGTTGATAAATTTTTGGTTGTATTCATCGATGATTTCCTGGTATACTGAAAAAGATTTGAATACCATGAGGATCACTTGCAGATTATTATGGAAACTCTTAGAAGAAATGAGTTATATGGGTTGTTTAGAAAGTGAGAATTTTAGCTTCAATAAGTATCTTTTCTAGTTCATATTTTCTTTAAGGATGGAATCCTAGTCAATCCTTTAAGGAAAAAGGAAATCTAACATTGTCCCACACACACAAACCTAACTGAGGTATGCAATTTTTTTTGGCTTAGCATGTCACTATCGGCGTTTCATTCAGAATTTTTCCAGACTGGCTAACCTGCTAACCAAAATCACACACAAATTAGTTAAGTTTGTGTGGACAAAATATTGTATAAAATGTATAGAATTCTTAGAATAATATAAAATGAGATTGGTCAATGCTCTAATCTTGACTCTTCAATCAAGAATGTAACGTCCTGAATCCAGAAGCCACACAATGGGTTCCCCGAACCCAGTTGGTCACATGACCTCAAGCACATTTCTCCAAATGCTAGAGGCTGGCGACTAGTAGTGAGGGCCCAGGTCCGATAGTGGGGAAACTATTTCCACATTTGTCAAAGTGTAGCGCAGCGGAAAAGATAAATAACATACAATAGCGGAAGTAATAAAAAATATACAATTGAGATAGAAAACTGAAGTAAAAGGGAACCATAAGTCATATATACAAAGATGCAGCGTGTCACTAATTCTATGAAAGAATCCAGAATAGGATACACTACAATACAATACAATACAACTCAATGTACAAGGAGAAACCGGACAAAAAAAAGCAGAGTAAACAGAACTCAGTAGCATCGTATGCCTAAGCTCAGTACCCTGCTCTCCTACTCCTCAGCTACAACCATGTACATTTTAGGGTACATTTTCCCTATCGACACCTGCAACAATATAGTCTATTTGGGATGAAGACATGACTAATATAGGGTTTGAGAAATAAATCCTAGTTGGCACCCACTAAAGGCATGTTCCCAACTGTCAGTGAAAATGTGCAACAACAATGTGCAAAAGTAAATGAAATAAACTAAGAAGTGCTCAAAAGTAACTAACTCAACGAGTTATATTTCCATTTTAATATTCATTTAACCATGCCAAGTCTATTATTTAACTTTGAAAGTATAACATATAAAAATCACCATAGTGAATACTCGTGATAACACAGTCCTCAGACAAACAATAATTACCCTCACGTATTCATAATCTAAACTCATAGGTGTGTTCCCATAGGCATAACAAATATTTCCCACAGGCGTATGAGGTGTCACCCACAAGCATAGAAACTACTGCCCATGGGCACATAAACTATTGCCCACAGGCATGAGGAAGGTTGCTCGTAGGCTAAACGAACACTGCCCTCAGGCTATACAAGTAACCGGACCGAGCCCCACAGATAAGAAATAAATTATAAAAAATTCCTCTTATGGAAATTTTAAAGAATGATAAAATTCATGGTATAGCCATAGGTATTCTAGAAAAAAGGCTAAACAGAGGAATTTACCTCAGGGTGGTCCTGGATCCATGCAGTGACCCGAAACAGTAGTTTTAAATTATCAAAAGTTTATCTATGAAATTCTAGATATCTTTCAGCAAAGGCCACAACCATACAACAACCCAAACATGGGTTCGTAGCACAACAATACATAAATTCTACTCAACAGAAAGAAATAAACAAAAGAACACCTACCTCGACCGTCTCAGCTCAGTATACATGAACGACACCTCCCAAATCGTCCAAGAACGACATTGATCTAGGATAAAATAATTCTCATTCAAATGTAAATAACATCCCATAGAGGAATAATTCTTATGAAAAATGCAAGGGGAGGGGAGGGATTACCCATATGGTCCCAACGTGATCGATAGAGGCGGAATTGGATTCCCGGTGCACGGCCGGGTGATCCTCCAATGTTCGGTCATCCTCCCGAGCTCTAGACGACGGTTCTGCCTCCTCTCTTGAATGAGGAGGCTACATCCTGTTTTTAGCGCAATTTCATGACTACACGGTGTGTAATCTTAAGTACACGACGTGTACTTTTCAATTTTTTAAACTATTCCCCTGGTGACTTCTTTCCACCACAACACTGTTCATCTGTCGACAAGAGTACACGATGTGTATTCTTGAATACACAGTATGTACTGTTGCTCAGCTGGCAGCTACTTCCACCGCCTTTCTATTTACCTGCTTACTGATTATACGACATGTAAATACTAAGTACACGGCATGTAGTCAGTTTTTACACCCTTCATCGCCGGTAGTCCGACACTCCCTGTGTACTCTTTCCACATAGCCAAAGTACACGATGTGTGGAAAAGTACATGGCCTGTACCCACAAGATTTTGGGAATTTTCCCCATCTCCCTTATTTTCTAAAGAAGCATAAGGAAAAAAGGAAAAGAAGAAACACATACCTCAAAAACAAGAAATGAGTTCTTACAAACTTCACCCCTTAATGCAATTCGTCCCCAAATTGCCCTTATAAGGGTGGTGAAGATACAACTGTGAACAAATCCAACCACAGAGCATGTACGTCGGTCTCTTGATCCCAGGTTTCGTCCTGCACTCGACCATGCTACCAAGGCACCTGAATGAGAGGAACTGACCGGCCTCAGAGAACCTTCGTGATCCTATAAATAATACAAATCAGATTCTACTCAAAGGATGCATCGACATGAAGCTCAACCTCCTCGGGCTTAATGACGTGAGACAATTCTGAGTGATAATGGCGTAGATGAGATACATGGAGGACATCGTGCAAGGCCCGAAACCTATGTGGTAACTAAAACCGACAGGAAACCGGCCTGACTCCCTATAGAATCTCAAATGGCCCCACATTACACGGTGAATGTTTACCCTGCCTCCTGATCTGCCTGTGTCCCATCCTCGACGAAACACATAAGAAAACCTGATCCCCGACCATGAACTCTAGGGGTCGTCTGCGGCGATCAGATTAAGATTTCTGAGAAGACTGTGCAGTAGCCATCCGCTTCAGAATCAACTACACCTTCTTAGAAGTCTCCTGAATGAGACGTGGTCCCAGTAAAGCTGCCTCTCCTGCCTCTAACCATCACAAGGTTAATCAGCATGAAATTCCATATAAAGCCTCGTAAGGTGCCATCTCAATAGTTTCCTAAAAACTGTTATTTTAGGGAAACTCAACCAGGGTAATGTGCTTATCCCAAGATCCCCCAATGTCTAGGATGCATGCACGCAACATTTCCTCTTGCACCTGTATTGTATGATCTGACTGGTCATCCGTCTGAGGGTGGTAAGCTATACTTAGAAGCACCTGTGTACCCAGTGCCCTCTGAAAACTATGCCAGAATTGAGACATAAAGATGGAATCCATATCTGAAATGATATAACGAGGGACCCCATTAAGGCATACTACCTATTGGATATACAACCTTCCGACCTCATCAACAATTAAGGTCTCCCTAATTGGGAAAAATTGAGCTAACTTCGTAAGTCTGCCTACAACAACCCACACGGCATCACAACCTCAAGGTGACCTGGCCAACCCTGCCACAAATCCATCATGACATCATCCCATTTTTACTCCATAATGGGTAACAACTGTAACAATCTAGCTGGCCTCTAATGCTCTGCCTTCACCTGCAGAAAGGTGGAACATCTTGTAAGAAAACAATCTACTTCCCTCTTCATAATCGGTCACCAATAAGGACATCTCAAGTGACGGTACATCTTGGTAACTCCAGGATGCAGTGCCCAAGAGAAATCATGAAACTCCTGCATCAGCTCCTCGCGTGTATCCTCTGGAACCCACACTCATCTAGGGAAATGCAGTACCTCATCATCACCTATCTTCCATGTTGGACGAGTGTCCTCACTTGTCACTGACTGCCATAAAACTGGGCCTTCTGAATCTGATAGCTATCTCAACCTCAGTCTATCTAGGAGGGTAGAAGTCACAACTAAGTAATAAACATAGGTTTTCCTCTGACTATTGTGCACCTCCAAATGCATCTCAGGGAACAAAGCCATAAGCTGCCACTCACCACTGGCCTCCTATACTGCCTGTGTATGAGTCTTCCAACTCAGTGCATCAGCTACTACATTACACTTACCGGGTGTATAGGCAAGCTCAAAGTCGAAGGACTGAAGGTATTCGACCCACCTTCACTATCTCAGGTTCAATTCACGCTGAGTAAATATGTATTTGAGACTATTGTGGTTCATGAAAACCAAAAAATGCTCTCCCAAGAGATAATGTCTCTAACAGCGCAACACATGAACAACTGCATCTAACTCGAGGTCTGGCGTTAGGTAATTCTTCTCATGTGGCCTCAACTGTCGAGACCCATATGCATCAACTTGATCACCTTGCATCAACAACTCTCCCAGAACAATACCTGATGCATCACAGTAATGTGTATAGCTCTTCCCTTGCTTTGGAAGTATCAGGACTGATGTTGATGTCAACCTTCCCTTTAGCTCCTAAAAGGCTGTCTCACAAACTTCAGACCAAACAAACTTTACAACGTTCTTAGTCAAACCCATAAATGGTTCTGCTAAGCAAGATAAGTTATGTATAAAAATCATGTAGTAACTAGCTATCCCCAAAAAACTCTGTATCTCAAACATTTTCTTAGCCTGTTCCAAGGAAACTGCTGCTCTCACTTTTTATGGGTCTACCACAACTCCTGCCTCTGATATAATATGACCCGGAATGTGTATCTAGTCCATCTAGAAATGGAACTTTGAGAGCTTATCATATAGCTGATATTCTCTCAGTGTACTGAGTACAATCTCAAGATGGGTGGCATGGTCGTGTCGAGTGTGAGAGTACACCAAGATATCATCCATGAAAACTACCAAAAAAGAATCTAGATAAGGATGGAACACACGATTCATCAGAGCCATGAAAACCACCGGCATGTTCATGAGTCTGAACAGCATATCCAAGGACTCGTATAGACCATATCTGCTTCGAAAAGCTGTAAGCGGTACGTCCGATGGTCTGATGCGTAACTGATGATATTCGGATCTCAATTAAATCTTAGAGAACACTCATGCTCCTCGAAGTTGGTCAAAATGATCGTCAATCCTTGGCAAGGGAAATCAGTTGTTGACTATCAGCAGGTTCAGCTTCCGATAATCCACACAATGTCTGAGGGTACTGTCCACCTTCTTCACAAAAGGACAGGTGAACCCTAAGGAGAAGTACTGGGTTAGATGAAACCCTTTGCCTAAAACTCAACTAACTACCTCTTAATCTCCTACAACTCAGGTGTATCCATCCTATAAAGATGAATGGACACTGGTGCCACTCCTGGAACAAGATAAATAGAGAAACTCTACCTCTCGCTCTGGGGGAAGACCTTAAAAGTCATTCGGGAAGACATACCTAAAATGATCAACTACTGGAGGGAAATTATTCTGAAAAGTCCCCCGATCATCCAGATATAAACTCGCATTCTGGTCTGCACTCAACCTTTCCCATGATGATCGGGTCCATATTAGCCCGCCTTGACATCCCATTCACCCTTGTATAGAAACTCTCCACCCGTTGGTGATGCGAAACTCACCCTAAGATGATAGAAACCTACAATGTCTCGAAAGGGTACCAACTAGTCCATCCTGATAATTAAATCACAAGTTTTCATCTCTAAGACATAGAGGTCCCACTGAAATTGACACCCACTAACCTCTATGTGGAAATCCCTGCACTGATGCACAACAGTAGTTCTAGTTCCCAACAGAGTGTCTAGCGTCATAACATCAGAAGAAGAAGAAACACAGAGCCCAAGGCTCTCCACAAAGGGCACATATATAAAGCTATGTGTAGCACCCATATCAAAAAGTATATAAGACCAAACAGAAGATACTAGAATAGTACCTCTGATAGTAGAAGGTTCAGAGTCCTGCTTCTGTTGGTTATGTTGCACAACATACGCATGCCCAGTGCTGCGGCCCTGCAACATAGCCTGGCTACCTGGAGCTGACCTGACCTGCTGCCTCTGAGATTCTGGTGTCTAGCTACCACGGCCACGACCAACATCTCTGCCTACACGTCCTGAAATAACACAATTTTCCGACTAGTAAGAAGCTTCTAGTCCTTCTACTACACACAGAGTCTGCACAGAACCCCTCCAACTAGCCACTGGTAGAAACACCCAGAAATATGCTGGAGATGACCCCTCCTACCACAAAATCGACACTCCACAGGGTCACATGGACACTGCTATCTCTTGTTCCCTTATTTACCACACTGGTAGCACATGACCAGGCCACCTGATGTATTATTCTAGCTAGTACTACCACCATGAGAGAAGTCCATCTTCCTCTTCCTATTACCTATAAAATTAGTACCAGAAACTGGTGTCGAACCACCCTAGCACACACCAATAGCTTCCCGCAGGTTCTTCTTAGTAATCAGTGACTGATTCAAAAAAGCATACACTATAAGCAACCTAAAAACATTCACCAGTGCTCAGATGTCATATCTAAGACCATCCTCAAAGCTTCTAGCCCTCAAAATCTCATCACCCACTAGGACAGGTGAAAAACGCTGAATCTAGGTGAAGCGGGAAGAATAATCCATCACTAACATGGCACCCTGTTGCAGATTCATGAACTCTCGAGCTCGATATTCCCTCAGCATCTCTGGGAAGAAGAAGTCATAAAAGGCTGCCTGAAAATCATCCCATGCCATGTCACGGTGGTGCTCAGACTGGGTGGTAACATCACACCACCTCTTGGTGGAATCACGCAACATGTATGTAGAGAGCTTGACCCTCCTCCAAGGAGGTGTCTCTAGATGCTTGAATATCGTCTACATCAAATCCATCCATGACTCTGCAGCCTATGATCCGCCATCCCCTATAAATGTAGGTTGATACTGCTACTAGAAGACATGTGTCAGCTCATCCATTAATGTGGCGGCCTACGTTGCTCCCTGGAAGGTCTGCATAAACCGCTTGAAGCCTTCACGGAACTACACATCCACGCCTGTGTCTGGTATAACAGATGGCATCGCATCTGGCACTGCTGGAGGATCCACTGGTAGCCCATGGACTATAATCTCAAATGTATAATCATCTCCACTCTTCTGGGGAACAACTGGTGGTCATCTTTGTGGCATGACTATAAAAGGTCAAACTCTCACCTTAGATCCAGATTTATCGAAGACTAAAAACGAGGAGACCAAGAAGGGAACAAGAGAAATAAACCATTCAAGATTTACAAAACTTGACTACACAATGTGTATAAATACTACACGGTGTGTTCTCACAGGCCATCTACATGGGTGTGTACTCTAGATAAAATTGGTCATTTAACACCCCAAACAGATTAAGTGTCTTCAGAATACATAGTGTGTACGTGAACCCTCCTTTCCTACCCACGTACTTCAACACGGCTAAGCCACATGACTCTCCTAAAACAAAACGACACAGTGTATCCCACTGGAACATGACATGTACGTGACAAGCTCTTCACCGACCTGTGTTTTTCATGACATGGCTTGTGTTCCCAGGTCACACTACATGACGTGTTCTAAAAAGACATGGCTTGTACAGAGAAGTCTCAGACCGACCCGTGTTGCTTGCTACATGGAAGACTTACAGGGATGACACTACACGGCGTGTCCCACAAGCACATGGTGTGTACATGGTAGGGTAACACTGACCTATGTTGTTAGTGACACGGCCATGTACCTGGGTCAGACTACACTGTGTGTTCAAGGTCGACACGGCGTGTAGGTCTTATGGTTCTGTCATCCATGTTGTTAGTTACACGGGTGGATACTCGGTCGACACTACATGACGTGTACGATAGGTACATGGTGTGTTCCCCCCAAAACATCCCTATCTCGTGTCTCTGTCCACATGGCCTAGGACATGGTAAGCGACTACATGGTGTATACTTAGGGTACAGAGAGTGTACTTAAAAAGTTTTCATTTCTTCTAGAATAGAAGAAAAAACGGTGTGTGTCCATAGAACTAGATAACATTTATATTGGGGTAAGCCTCAAAAACTACTCCGAAACCTAGAAAACATGGAACAAACACCTAACTACTAAATTTCGATCTGTGAGGGCCCATACTCCCCACGAATCAAATCTTGGCATCTTATATATATTATAACAAGGAGAAAACGTTAATGATCCACCAAATTCTGTTAATTGAGGGCCCATACTCCTCAAGAACCAAAGTTTGGTGTTCATTATATCAAAACCTCACACCAAAATACCCTATCAAAAAGAAGGTATTTATCAAAGTATCCATCATAATAGCATAATTTTCTAGCACCACATCTATCACAACCGCTTGCAATTTCTAATGCACCTGCATGGCATGGAAACTATGTGTGTCATGTGATTGTAACATGGAATAAATGATGCATGAGATATAATACCCTCATCTCATTGGGTTTCAACTAAATAGAACCTATGTATAACATATAAACATCACAATCACATGTGTGTCACCCAACAGTGAAAATAAAATTAACTGTAAAATTGAAAAACTAGTAATAATTACAAATAACAAGGTAGACTGGATTTTCCCTATAAATGGGTTAGCTACTCCTGGTCACAACATATTACTAACTAACATGTTCGTCCTATCCCTGACTAAGGCTCCAAACAGCATGTCAAAGAAAAGAACTCCTCTAATACCACTTTGTAACGTCTCGAATTCAGAAGCCATAAAATGGGTGCCCTGAACCCAGTTGGTCAAAAGCCGTCAAGCACATTTCCCCAAATGATAGAGGCTGCAGAATAGCAGCGAGGGCCTAGGTCCAATAGTGGGGAAACTATGACCTCATTTTTCAAAGTGTAGTGTAGCAGAAAAGATAAATAACAAACAATAGTGGAAGAAGTAAACAATATACAACTGAGATGGACAACTGAAGTAAATGGGAACCAGTAGTCATATATACAAAGATGCAACATGTCACTAATTCTATGAAAGCAGCTAGAATACGATACAATGCAATACACCACAATACAACTCAATGTAAAAGGTACAACCAAACAAAACAAAGGAGAGTAAACAGAATGCAACAACATCACAAGCCTAAGCTTGGTCCTATGCTCTCATAATCCTTGGATATAATCATGTACCTGTATAGGGACACCTTCCTCTGTCGACACCTGTTGAAAAATTCTCTATTTTGTCCGAAGACATGACCCAAACTGGTTGTGAGAAATAAATCCCAATAGGCACCCACCAAAAGCCCGTGCCCAACTGTTAGTGAAAATGTGCAACAACAGTGGTCAAAAAATAAATGAAATAAACTAAGATGTACTCAAAAGTAACTAACTCTACCATTTATATTTCCATTTTAATATTCATTTAACCATTCCCAGCCTTTCCTTTAACAAGGAAGGTATAACATATGAAAATCACCACGGTGAATACTCATGATTACATTGTCCTAAGAAAAACAATCCTTACCCTCAGGTATTCAGAATCAAAACTCACAGTTGTTGGCCAACAAGCATAATGAATATTTCCCACGAGAATACGAGGTGTATCCCATAGGCACAGAAACTACTATCCACGGGAACAAAAACTACTGCCCACATGCATGAGGTAGGTTTCCCACATGCTAAACGAGAACTTCCCTCAGGTTATACAAGTAACCGGGCCGAGCCCAACACATAAATAAGAAATTATATACAATTTCTCTCAAAGAAATTTCAAATCTTGCTAAAATTCACGGTATACCCACTGGTATTATGGACAAATAGAAAAATAGAGGAATGCACCCTCACGGTGGTCCTAGATCCAAGTAGTGACCCCAAACAACAGTTTTGACATATCTAAAGTTTATCTATGTAATTATAGACATCTTTCTGCAAAGGCCACAACTATAAAACACCCCAAACATGGAATTGTAGCATAATGGTACACAAATTCAACTCAACAGTTGGAAATAAACACCAAACCACCTACATCAATCATCTCTGATCGGTATAGATGAACGATGCCTCTCGAATCGTCCAATAATGACATAGATCTGTGATAAAATAATATTCATTAAAACATAAATTACTTTCCTTAGAAGAAGAATTGGTAAGAACAGTTCAAGGAGAGGGGAGGGCTTACCCGTAAGGTCCCAACGTGATCGATAGAGGCGGAATCAGATTCCCAGTGCTCGATCGGGTGATCCTCTAATGTTCGGCCATCCTCCTAAGCTCTAGATGGCAGTTCTACCTCCTCTCTCTAATGAGGACTCTACTTCTTGTTTTAAGAGAAATTTCATGACTACATGGTGTGTACTCTTAAGTACACGACATGCACTTTTCATTTTTTAAACTGTTCCCCTGGCAGCTTCTTTACACTGTGACACTGTTCATCTATCAACATGAGTACATAGTGTGTATTCTTGAATACACATCTTGTATTGTTACTCAATTGGTAGCTACTTCAACTGCCTTATTGTTTACCTGCTAACTGATTATATGGCATGTAAATACTATGTACACCGCATGTAGTCAGTTTTTACACCCTTCAACACTGGTAGTCCTACACGCCCTATGTACTCTTTCCACACGACCAAAGTACACGATGTGTGTAAAATTACATGGCGTGTACCCACAAAATTTGTGATTTTTCCCCATTTCCCTTATTTTCTCAAAAACACATAAGGAAAAAGGAAAAGAACAAACTCGTACCTCAAAAACAAGAACTGGGTTCTTACAAACTTCCCCTTTAAAGCAATTCGTCCCTGAATTTCCCTTACAAGGGTGGGGAAGATACAACTGTGAACAACTCCATCCACTGAGCATGTACGTTGGTCTCCCACTCCCATGTTTCATCCTGCTCTTAACCATGTTTCCATAACACCCGAATGAGAGGAACTGACCGACCTCAGAGAACCTTCGTGCTCCTATCAACAATACGAATCAGATGCTCCTCAAAGGATGCATTGACACGAAGCTCATCCCCCTCAGGCTGAAAGACATGAGATCGGTCTATGTTATAACGATGCAGCTGAGATACATGGAAGATGTCGTGCATGGACCAGTACCTTTGTGGTAACTGCAACCAACAGGAAACCAGCCCGACTCTCTCCAGAATCTCAAATGGCCCCACATTACTCGGTGAAAATTTACCTTGTCTCCTGATCAGCCCATGTCCCATCCTCTGCGAAACACGTAAGAAAACCTGATCCCCGACTATGAACTCCAAGGGTCATCTGCGGTGACCTTGAACTACATGGTGTGTATATTGGGTTTGTTTAGACAGTATGCCTTAGAAACTACTCCGGAACCCAGAAAACCTGGAACAAACACCAAACTACCAAATTTTGATCCGTGAGGGCCCATACTCCCCACGAATCAAATCTTGACATCTTATATATGTTATAACAAGGAAAAAATGTTAATGATCCACCCAATTCCGCTAATTGAGGGACCATACTCCTCAAGAACCAAAGATTGGTGTTCAATCTATCAAAACCTCACACAAAAATACCCTAACAAAAAGTAAGTATTTATCAAAGCTGCCATAACAACAACATGATTTTCTAGCACCACATCTATCACAACAGCATGTAATTTCTAATGCACCTACATGGCATGGAAACTATGTGTGTCATGTTATTCTAACAAGTGACTAAATGATACACGATATGGAATAACCTCATATCATTGGGTTTCAACTAAATAGGACCCATGTATAACATATAAATAGAAAAACCACAAGTGCGTCACCCAAAAGTGAAAATCAAATTAACAGTAAAATTAAAAAACTAGTAATAATTACAAATAACGAGGAAGACTGGATTTTCCCTACACACTGTTTAACAACTCCGGGCACAACTTATTACCAACTACCATTCCCTTCCTATCCCTGGCTAAGGATCCAAATAGCATGTCAAATAAAATAACTCCTCTGATACCACTTTGTAACGTCCCGAATTCGGAAGCCACAAAATGGGTGCCCTAAACCCGGTTGGTCAAATGACCTTAAGCGCATTTCCCCAAACGCAAGAGGCTACCAAATAGTAGTAAGGGCCCAAGTCTAATAGCAGGGAAACCATACCCTCATTTTTCAAAGTGTAGTACAACAGAAAAGATAAATAACATAGAACAGCAGAAGAAGTAAACAATATACAACTGAGATGGATAACTGAAGTAAAAGGGAACCATCAATCATATATACAAAGATGCCACATGTAACTAATTCTATGAAAGAAGCCAGAACAGAATACACTATAATACAAAACAATAAAACTCAAAGTAAATGCTACAACAAAACAAAAAAAATGAGAGTAAACAGAATGTAGCAACATCGCAAGCCTAAGCTCGGTCCCATGTTCTCCTACTCCTCGGATACAATCACGTACCTATATAGGGACCCTTTCATCCGTTGAAACCTATAGAAATATACTCTGTTTGGGCTGAATACATGACCCAAAAAGGGTGTGAGAAATAAATACCAACAGGTACTCACCAAAGGCCTATGCCCAAATGTTAGTTAAAATGTGCAACAACAGTGTGCAAAAGTAAATTAAATAAACTAAACAGTACTCAAATGTATCTAACTCTACCAGTTATATTGCAATTTCAATATTAATTTAACCATGACATGCCTGTGCTTTAACATGGAAGGTATAACATATGAAAATCACCATAGTGAATACTCATGATAACACTATCCTCAGAGAAACAATCCTTACCCTTAGGTATTCATAATCGAAACTCATTGGTGTTTGCCCACAAGAATAGTGAATATTTCCCACAGGCGTATGAGGTGTCGCCCACAGGCACAGAAACTACTATCCACGGGCACAGAAACTACTGCCCACAGGTATGAGGAAGGTTTCCCGTAGGCTAAAGGAGCACTACCCTCAGGCTATACAAGTAACTTGGCCAATCCCAACACATTAACATGCAATTATATACATTTTCTCTCAATGAAATTTCAAAGCATGCTAAAATTCACGGTATACCCAAATGTATTCTGGCTAAATGGATAAACAGAAGAATGCACCCTAAGGGTGGTTCTGTATCCAAGTAGTGACCTCAAACAGCAGTTTTAATTTATTTAAAGTTTATATATGTAATTCTAGATATATTTCAGCAAAGGCCACAACTATACAACATCCCAAACATGGGATCGTATCATGATGATACACAAATTTAACTCAACCGTTGGAAATAAACACTAGACCTCCTACCTCGATCGTCTCTGATTGGTATAGGTGAATGATGCCTCCCGAATCATCCATGAATGACGTAGATCTATGATAAAATAATTCACATTCAAACATAAATTATTTCCCTTAGAGGAAAAACTGATAAGAACAGTGCAAGGAGAGGGGAGGGCTTACCTGTATGGTCCCAATGTGATCAAAAGAGGCAGAATCAGATTCCCAGTGCGCGATCAGGTGATCCTCTAAGGATTAGCCATCATCTCGTGTTCCAAATGAAGGTTCTACCTCATCTCTCGATTGGGGAGGCTACTGCATGTTTTAAGAGAAATTTCAAGACCACACGGCATGCAGTCTCAAGTACATAGCGTGTACTTTTCATTTTTTTAAACAGTTGCCCTAGCAGCTTTTTTCCACTGCGACACTATTCATCTGTTGACCTGAGTACACAGCATGTATTCCTGAATACACAGCGTGTACTATCGCTCATCTAGAAGCTACTACCACCACCTTAATGTTTACCTACCGACTAATTACACGGTGTGTAAATACTATGTACACGACATGTAGTCTGTTTTTACACCCTTCATCATTGGCAGACCTTCACGCCCTGTGTACTCTTCCCACACGACCAAAGTACACGACATGTGGAAAACTACATGTTGTGTACCCACAAAATTTGGGATTTTCCACATTTACCTTATTTTCTCAAAAACAATTAAGGAAAAAGGAAAATAAGAAACCCGTACCTCAAAAACAAGAACCGAGTTCTTACAATGAAGTGATGGATCTGTAATATATAGTGATGCATCAAAGAATGGTATGGGTTGTGTCCTTATGAAAATTGGTAAATTTATTCATTATGCATCAAGGTAGTTGAAGACTCATGAGAAAAATTATGTAACACATGATCTTGAGTCAGTAGCTATAATCATTGCTATGAAAATATTGAGATATTATCTCTATGGTGAAAAATGTGAGATATACACAGATCACAAGAGATTGAAATAAATTTTCACAAAAAAAAGAACTCAACATGAGGCAAAGGATATGGCTCGAGTTACTCAAAGATTATGACTGTCCAATATAGTACAACCCAGGAATGGAATATAAGTTGGAAAATGCATTAATTAAGAAAGATCACAGACATTTGACTCAAGTGAGTAATGAGAGAGATCATATATTCATGGATCTACTAAATATGGATTTGGTAACTATTATGAAAGGGGAAAATATTTCCTCTTTCAAACGATTTCTAAATAATCATTACTAAAGAAGATAAAAAGATCTCAATCTGATGTTGAAAATCTACACAATAAAATTATTATTGTTTAGGATGGAGATTGGAATACTTCATGTGTGAGGAAGGAGTTATAAAGTTTGAGAAAGGGTTTTTCATTTTATCAGTACCTGAGCTAAAAATGGAACTATTAGATGATTGTCATATCTCAAATTTCACTATACACCCAGGTTTCACAAAGATGTATAGAGATCTGAAGGAATATTTCTGGTGGGATAATGTGAAGCAAGAAATTGCTGACTACGTTTCAAGGTGTCCAGTTTGTCAACATGTGATGGTAGAGAGACAACATCCTAGAGGAGTGATGCAACCTCTTCCTATTCCTATGTGGAAGTGTGATAACATAATGATGGATTTTGTAATTGGACTATCGATAACACTTAAAATAAATGATGAAATATTGGTAATTCTTTATCGTGTTAGAAAATCAGCATGTTTCCTTCCTATAAAAGAGGATTTACCACTTGAGCACCTGACACAAATTTAAATTAATGAATTTTTATGTCTTCATGGTGAACCTCTATCGATTTTATCCAATCAAGATCCCCAGTTTATATACAAATTCTAGAAAAATCTCTCAAAGGCTTTGAATACTGAGCTTCATATGTGTACTGCTTATCACCCCCAAACTGAAAGACAGTCTTTAAAGACTATTCAAACTTTGGATGACATGATAATATCAATATCTCATGACTTACAAGATATTTGGGATCAATAATTGCCTTTGGTGGAATTTTCCTACAATAATTGTTTCCATTCTTGTATTAAAATGGATCCATATGAAGCATTATAGGGAAAAATATATTGAACCCCAACTTGTTGGGATGAAGTTGGTGAGAGAAAACTTATAGGACCAGAACCTATTAAAGAGACCATGGAAAAGGTGAAGAAAATCCAAGCCCATATTAAAGCCGCCCAAAGTGGGTAGAAGAGTTATGCTGACAAAACGAAAAAGGGTTGGAATTCCATGTGGGAGATCATGACTTTCTGAAATTATCTCATTGGAAGGGGTGTCTTATAGTTAGTAAGAAAGGGAAACTGTGCCCCAGGTACATCAGAGCATTATATATTTTGGAAATAATTGGAGTTTTAGATTACCGTTTAGAAATGCCTCCATGTTTTTTTAAAGATCATGATGTGTTCCATTTGTCATTTTTGAAGAAATACATGCCAGAACCAATGATTGTACCCACCTTTTATGAAATAGAACTAAAACCTGATTTGTCATACTGTGAAGATCTTATCAGGATCCTTGGCACTAGGGAGAAGGTATTGTAAAATTTGACAAATTGTATAGTAATGTATATTTGGAAAAACCAGAATATGGAGGAGGAAACCTAGGAACCTGAGGATGTTAGGAAGAAGAACAACCCACATCTTTTTGGTAGTATTTATTAATTAAAAATTTCGTTGATGAAATTTCAAAAGGAGGGAATAATGTACCACCCTAAATGTTTTATGTAATGTTTCTCTTAAATACATTTGTGTCATAGAATATATTTTATAACGATGTGATTTTATTTGAAACAACACTTGGTTATTTTGGAGATATTCATAGACTATCCATTGAACTTAAATTTTCCATTTTTGTGTTTTGAATTTTGAAAATTTTACATACACAATTGTGTTGAGGATGATATTTTGAGTCTGATAGAATTAACTTAATTTTTAGTGAATAGTATCCTACCCTTATGAATAGTAACCTACTGTTATGAATAGTAACTTGCCCTTATGAATAGTTATATGACTCTTATGAATGGCATCCATACCCATGAATATATAAATAAGTTTAGGAATCTCAAAAATGAAGATAAATATTTTAAGTGTTTATATTTCTCGATTAAATAATGAGTTTAATTAAATATTTATTTAATCATATTTAGAAATTTTTTTTAATAATGGAACTAATTTTTGGATTCTACATGTTGAAAAATTGTTAGGGTGAATGTTTGGTATTTTCTAAAATACATGAATATTTGGTGAATAGTAAAATACAATAATTTACAGTATAAATACATTATAAATTAAATTAACTATTCCTAACATCATGAGTGATGTAGACACCAAAATATCTAACTCAAAATCTCTTATTACTATTCTATGTCATGGAATACTCACTATTTCTTTTCTAGAGAAGATATAATAAATTAAAGATTATAATATTAAGAAAACTCTTCCCCCCTCTACTATAAAAACATCCCCTCACCCCCTCTTCCTCCCACACCACTCAAGATTCAAGACTTTCCTAGATTATACTCAAATAGTTCCCTTAACTCCTCCCTCACGTTCAATTTCTGTTGGCCTCACAAAAAGGCCAAAATAAAAGGTCCTAAAGATTTTCTCATGGAGGATTACTCAAGAGGTGAACCTCTCTTCTCTTTTCTTTCAAATTCTTTTACACGTTTTATTATTATTTTTTTCTCTTCCCACCTCACCTCATCCAAATGCCATGGTAATACTAGTACCGTAAATTTACTGAATTTTCATGATGCTAATAGAATATTTCATCATAAATCTATCTTTTTTCACTTCTATTTATACTATAAATGCAAACCCCGTTTGAGATATGTTAATTTATCACACAAAAGGAAGACGAGTTTTCAATTAGCATTAAAATCTTTGATACTAGTCATGAAATAATTTAAATGGTTTAACCCGATAATATTATTTGTATTTTATATTTTTCAATGTTCTGTAACCATTACACACTCATAATATGGAATAATAATACAAAACAAGTTCATTATGCACAAAACTGCTAATCCAAATCCAGACAATTACCATTAACTTATTGAATGAGTCATCCTCATGGTACATAAAAAGAACCATTATAAGATAATTTAGGTCTATTTAATGTCACTAATATTATATTTTAACAATTCTGGATATTCAACCACATTTCAAACGAACTTCCCATCATGGATTCAAGTAAACGAATCATGAAAACCAAAGAAGAAAATGCTACAAAAACAATAAAATTGAATCTCCTAAACACATCAAAAAGGCCATTAATGAACCTAATAATGTTATAACATTTCTATTAAATGTTTATGAGGTTGTTGAATAATTAATTAATGATTATAAATTTGATTATTTAGGTCGTTAAGAATAATCAAGAACACCTTTGACCATAAGTTAAGGGATCCTCTCTCTCCCTTTTGTTCAAGAATCTCCTCTTTGTTGTGCCTTTTTATTTTTAATACTTAATGATGGGGTATATTTTCTAACCACCCCCATAATTCTAAAATGATATATAAATATTGGTATACCCCTTTACCTCTCATTAAGAACTCTTAAGGACACTTGTAACCATGCCGAAATGTTGTAAGGGGTTTTCTCATCTCACTTTCAATTCTGTGGGATTTCTATTGTTCGCCTATTTTTTCATATATGTGGTATAGGTGTACTTAAAAGTGATATATATTATTATTATTATATTTATATTCCGGGTATTCTATGATTCATTTGGTGGTTATTTACTTTGGTTTATACGACTCAATTGATTACAACATGGTAATGAGCTTTGTCTCAATTTTCACTTCATTGTGACTAGCATAGTATTGCGCACCTACTCTTTCTTATATGGTGTACTGATTTCCCATTTGAGATCACCTTTAAATTTAATTTATACTCCATTTAAATGTCCATATTTTTATATCATGGATACAATTATTGTCTAAGTCATATACCATTCAACATACAATATTTATTTTGAATGTTGTTTTGACTGTGGAAATATTGATGAATATGTATCCTTTATTCTATACGGACGATGTAGAGGCATATTTTTCTTGTGTTGAATATATGTATAAATAATTATTTGGAAATGCAGTGGATGGTGGGGACTACTACAGCCCCATGATGCATAGGTAGGTATCTTGAGACAAATTAGTGGGCGAAAAACCCTTTGAGTTTGTTTCAGATAATCAGACGGGTTTCTACCCACAAAACCAAACTATTATTATAGTATTATTGTATCATGTACCAGATACATGAAGACCACTTAATAACTATGCTCTTAATTCATTATTAGTTATTACTATCCATGAGTTTTTTACTATGACAAAATCTTTACTTGTAGTTTTATTCTCAGTTTATTAATTGTGTGAGTTTTTCATTTATTCACCAAGCCATATTGACTATGTCAAATTGGTTACAATTCAGTTATTATTGATTCATGAATCCGCTATTTGTAACCCTTACTGAGCATTTGATCTCACCCATTTCATTGTTTACTTTCAACAGGTGTTAAAGAGGAGATGATTTATTGATTTCTTTATGGATTCATTTTTTTTAGTTTTTGTTATATATTGTATTTCCTATCCTTTTCCAATGTATTTTGAGTCACATCTATGTATCTAGTTTCTTCCAGACTACTAAACTAGTCATTCCTTCAGGATTTTGATTCCTTCAAACCCTTCCAATGTAATTACTAATGCACCGGCTCCAGTCTAGAGGGGCCGGGGCGTTACAAGAAGTAACACTCTTCCTCAATCTATTTAATTTCATTTTTATAATCCACACCAAAAAAGTTTCATCTTTAATGATTATATAATAAAAATAGTCTCCTAAATATTATAAAATGCTTTTATTCTAAAATTTTTTCCTACACATAGACACACATGCATGTAATGGTTAATGAACATACTGTTTATGTGTATGACGAACTACCCCATCACAAAACAACATTGTTTGTTTTCCATTACCACCTTTCATGGCTAGAAGTTATGATAGAAACACTATTTATATATAATATATATTTTGTTAATATTTTTTTCTTATTTAATTTTTTTATAACAGATAACATTATAAATTTCTCTTTTTCTAAATATGAAAACATCGTTTGTCGATGTGTAGATTACTACCTCCCAGAAGTCATATGATTCGTTCACACTCCAAATGGATTGTATAAAGGATGGATTTCATTAAAAATAAGTGAAATTAATTTAATCTATATTATATTAAATATATAATTATATTTTTGTAAATATAATATCTCATTTTCTTAATTAACCTTTTCACATACTAAAAAGTGATAACGTCATTCATGGACGCGTGGACTACCACCTCCCCAACATGATATATTTACTTTTACATCATAATAATTATATATATATATAATATTATAGGAATATATAAAATGGTATTTATGATATAATTATAATTCTAGAAATATATAATGTTACTTACCCTTTTTCCACAATGATAATTGACTAATGGGAACATTACTCATGCGTACACACGACCTACCATTTCCATGATTATAACATATGATCCTTTGTCATAACCATATTCCATTAATGGATATCAAAAGTATAATTTATATATAAATTTGAAAATTATTTCATGAATACTATTCAATTTATGTTTCTATAATGACCTCATAGATCATAGTCGACCTATCAAAGTACGTTTGGGATATAAGTCAAATATGTTCAAAACATCCAACTTAAAAATTACTGATTATGTAATTGTATATAACTACTTTATAAGTAATCTAAAATTATTAGTAAAAATGGAAAATGTCTTGAATCAAGTATATAATTAACATGTTTTTATTATTCCTGACTATATATAACATTCATGGGAAATCAAACTCGAGGTAATGGATTTTCATCTCAATTTTTACTTCTGTGAGATAAATGTCATATTCAGCACATACTTTTTTGTGTGGTGTATCAACATAACCTTATCGTATATTATATAATTAATACATTTATCTTTACTATACTGAAATAATTCATTTAATGTTTTTCCTTCACGGGGTATATGATTTGAAATGTTTTATAATGACATGTGACACTTTGGTATTATTAAAAGTTATTTTCCTTAAGAATAAATTTAATGACCATACATTTCCATTAGAGGAAATTATATTAGAAATACTCAAAAACCGCTTTAATTTTACATTCATCTAGTTATTTATGTCTTTTAAAATTATTATTACAATTTTACCATTCTTTAGTACTCAAAATGTCTTATAAAAAGTTTTTATGAAACCAGAATGCATTATCTATTTAGTAAGAGAACATGTTTTCTTTAGAAAAACCCTATTTGTATGTTTTTTTTTCAAAAAATGAGTTTGAACTATTACAAAATAATTTATTAAAGATTTTTTCACCCCTTTTATTTTAAAAATGTTTCTAAATTAATCATATTGCCACTTTCTGAACAAGGAATTTCTCAATCCGTTTTATCCTGGAAAAGTAATGTTCTCTTTAACTTATATCACATGTACAGATTTACCTACTATCATTTCTTCGAATCATTGACTGCTTGTATAGAAGGTTAATTTTTAATGTTTTTATTCACTAGTAATTTAAAAAAGTATTAAAAAATCAAATTAAAATAGATATTTTCTTCAAGAATGGTTTAGTGATATTTTAGGGTATTTCCATTCATCAACATCAAAAACCCTTGTTGTTTCCTATCCTTTTCTAGGGATATATTATATTGATATCATCCTCATTCATTCGTTGGATGGATTATGTTTGTTTCAAAAATACTATTGTTTAACCCATTTCATTTCCATTTTATTATCATGTTTCAATGATATTATTATTTAACATATTTATATTCCAATGGTTACTCGTGTTTTAGAAATATTTTCATTGAATGCATTTTTTCTAGGGGTTAATAAAAATTTTGAGTGATTTTTATTGGACACATTTCTTTTCCAAGGTTTAATCTTGTTAAAAAGATATTGATACTAAAACCATTTCATTTCCACGAGATAATTAGGTGTTATTACAATGTAATGTTACTTAGACATTTGATAAGTGGTTACATTGAAAAAAAATGATGGGTGGTTCCATGATAGACCAGGGATGGGTGGGTCTGTGATAGGCCTCCAATGAATTAGTTATGGAAGGTATCCATATGGGTATTACATTTGTAAAATTTTCATCCCTAGAATCCAACCTCATGTTTATTCTATTTATATATCTGAAATGTATAATGATGTCTCAAGAAACCATTATGTGTTTTCTTTGTTGTTTATTTTTAAAATGTTTATATTAATCGAGATTGATATCAAATTACTAAAGATTATTGATTCTAATGACTCTTTCATTTTTTTGTTTTTTCATTTTTGGTGGTCCTAGAAATTATAGGTATGATTTATTTATGATTCACTGATACCCATTAATTATTTCATCATTTGCTTATGCACTATTATGATTATTGATGAAATTTAACTATTATTGTTTATATTTACCTTTTCTGATCATTTGAACTCACCCTTATTATATTTACTTTTTCATAGGTTTTAAAGATTGATGTTGATCGATATATGTATATAATGTATATCACAATGATGATATTGAAGAAAAATTTAAAAATAATAAAAACTAAGCTAAATGGGATAAAAATACTTTTGATGACTTATGAGCCAATTTGATATGAGTTGTTTATGTATGAGTCTATCAAAATTATCTAAAGATACAAACATAAAAGGTCATATAGTGTTTCAGTGATACATGTTCTCCTTTTGATATTGTATGTTTTTTAGAGAAAAAGTTGGTTCAAAATTATCGACATCAATGTTCAGATTGTATAGTTATAGATTTTAGCACTAGATCTAGGAGTGAGGGTTCTGGGCTATTTTAGTGTGTCCATGGAGAGATTGTTCCATTATGAGTTAGGCTTCATGAAATAAATATAAAAAAATGGGAATAGAAAAATATGTGATAAACAAGCATATACATAATAATAACAATTAGTCACCCAATAAATAAACGTGTGAATGCTAAATAATAAATATATAAAAAATGATAATGATTATTATGTCATGTAGCTGTAAAAAAAGTACATAGGATACAAGGGAGATTGGACAATACTATTTTATATAAAAAATGAAAAAAGTTAAAAAGTTTTCTCTACTAGAATCATGAGCATATTCTTGGTCATCCTCTTCCATAAAACATCCTAGTATTGAGAATAAATCATTAATAGTTGGATCCATCCCTTTTTGTATACCTATATTCATGTGTTCTTCTTAGGTATCAATTGAGCCCAAATAAGGGTCTGAGATACACTTAGTATGACCCCACACATGGTGTTTAGTACTGTTTAGTTTGTGCATACAAAATGAGTGTTGTTCGAAAAATAAATGTAAGATAATAAATAAATAAAAATTATTTTTCTGGGATTCTCATGGATGTATGGGCAACACTACCTTCCTCATTATATGCTAGATGTATCTGATCCAATATGAACCTTTCAATGTAAGGTATGGGTGTAATAAAACGGGTTATCATAACTCAAGCATCATATATGGACTTACCTAATGAATGTTGTTTGGAATTGAATACACATACAAGAATATAATTTAAAAAATATTATTCATTAATTTAAAAAGTAACCAATAAAAATTAATTATAGGAACCTTGATCTCATCGAAGGTTATCTATGAGGCAATACCAATAATTTCTCTAGTGTATTATAAATACTGAGCACTATAAGAGTCTATCCAAGGTGATCCAAAAATAGAATTTCGAGTATCAATCCTGAAGAACCATTGTGGTGTTCTGTTTAACGAAGTTTTGTATTTTTTTTGACAAATAATCTTTTTGTTGAAGAATTGTTTTTGAGTTAAAGAAAGTTGAAGTTGCTGGTTGCTGAAGATTTCCTTAAAGAAGATTATGTTGAAGAATAAGAAGTCAGAAGTTAAGAAAGTGTCTCAAACATTCTAAAATTAATCAGACGATGCTTTAATGATCTTAATATTCACACAGATCATGAAAAGTTTCAGGATAAAAGTTGCTGAACAAATTGTGAAGAGAATTGAGGTTTTTCACTAAGAAAAATTCTGAGGAAATTCGGAACCAGTTTTTCGGAACCAGTTTTTCCTGAACCAGTTTTCCTGAGTCTACTTCCTGAGCCAGAAATTCAGAGTCTACTTCTTGTACCGTGAAATTCAGAGTCTACTTCCTGAAACTGAATTTTGGAGTCTACTTCCTGAGCCAGAAATTCAGAGTCTACTTCCTGAACCAGAAATTCGAAGTCTACTTCCGGAACGAGAAACTGAGAGTCTACTTCCTGAGCCAGAAATTCAGAGTCTACTTCCTAAACTAGAAATTCGGAGTCTATTTCCTGAACCTGATGTTTGGATTCTAGTTCTTGAACCTGAAATTCGGAGTCTACTTCCTGAACCTGATGTTCGGAGTCTACTTCATGAGCCAAAAATTCAGAGTCTACTTCATCAAAAAGAAATTCAGAGTCTACATCCTGAACTAGAAATTCAGAGTCTACTTCCTGAACCTGAAGTTCAAATTCTACTTCTTGTACATGAAATTTGGAGTCTACATCCTGAACCTAAAGTTCAGAGTCTACTTCCTAATCCATAAATTTAGAGTCTATTTCCTGAACCATAAATTCAGAGTCTACTACATGAGCCATAAATTTAGAGTCTACTTCCTGAGCCAGAAGTTCGGAATCTACTTCCCGAGCCAGAAATTTGGAATCTACTTCCCGAGCCAGATGTTTGGAATCTAATTCCTAAGCCATATGTTTGGAATCTAATTCCTCAGCAAGAATTTCGAAATCTACTTCCTGAGCTAGAATTTTGGAGTCTTCTTCCTAATCCTGAAATTCAGACTCCATTTCCTGAACCTGAATTTTGGATTCTGTTTCCTAAAACTGAAGTTCGGAGTCTGTTTCCTGAACCTGAAGTTCAGAGTCTGTTTCCTGAAGTAGATTTCAGAACCATGATCCAGATTTATCATTCAGAGAAAGATATGAAGAGTTTATGAAAACCCAAATTTCAGCTTTTCATAAATCTCATAGAAATTTAAGGATATTTAAAGAAGTCAAATATTGAAGAATAAATTCGAGAGAATTGCAACGATTTTGAGTTTTGAGGAAGCAAGAATGATTTTCATGTTTCCTGCCTTTGTTTTTTGAGTTGCCTATAAATATGTGCTCAAATCATTCGCTCAATAGAAATTCTTTACACACACGGGAAAGAAAGAGCACTGGATAATTCAGAGTAAAAATATTCTACCGTTTTGAAAAATTTTTCTTGAGTATTTGAGAAGAAGAGAATCAGAATCATATTTCCTTTCTGAGAAGAATGGTTTCAAAAAATCAGATTCAAGAAATTTGGATTGATTATTCAGAATGGGCATTTTTGTGGAATCATTATTTCTTTACTAAGAAGACCGGTTTAAAAAGATTGGATTCAAGAAATACGGATTGAAGATTCAAAGTGGGTATTTGTGGAGTAGCTTAACAAAGTTCTTATTCTTGTGTTTGGATTATTTTTTATTTAAGGAAACATTGTAAACTAGTGGGAGTCAGTATAATCTTTCATATCGGGAGATAGAAGGTGTCCAATAGGAGTTGGAACAAGTTGTATTCACTCTATCTTTATAGTGGATTTCCATAGACCCATGGGAGTGCCTATGGTAAGGATGTCAGTTATTTTATTGAGGTCGAACCTTGTAAATCCTGTGTGACTTTATTGATTTACCTTACTTGCATGATTGAGTTTCTTGTTAATGGTTGATAAGGAAATAAATCTTAACAGTTTGCAAGGGTTAAGTTTCTTAATGTTTTGAAACTTATAAAAAGTTAAACAACTGATTCAACCCCCCCCCCCCCCTTCTTAGTTGTTATTCGATCCTTAGAACTTCAAATCGCGACATGTTATGAAGACCAAAAAGACATCCGAGCATGGGCATGGTATCTCGCATAAGTGTTGGAGAATTTCTTCTAGACTAGTTATACCATATTTCCACCAATCCCATCCATAGGGTCTCCCCTAGAAAAACTATATCACTCATAAGGAGTTAGAGAATCTACTCGGTGATCCCATCCTTGTCATACCATGCATTACACCAACTGTACTTACAGTTCATTCATAGATTCTAATTACATGGAATGTGGAGCTCATACCAGTTATCTTTATGTCAGGACTATTTTTCTCCTTGACATAGTATGAGATAAGTTTAGATATCCTAACTCATATCATTCAACAAGGTGTCGGTATGATGAATCTTTATCAAAACTGGCCAAATAATTTAATACGTGTAATTAAACTATGGCATAAAGAATAAGTAACTAAATACCTAGAATATCATTTCACATATTAATACCATTTATTCAAGGGAAATTTTACACCTCAACATTTTTTTAACTATTTATGGAAAAGGGCAATGTAGGTCTTTATCGACTGTAAACGTCAAAAGGGTGGCTCACATCATGGTGTTCAACCAACAAGTTGATTCGTCACATTCTAGGAATACATTATGAAGTGAAAGAACATAAATTATATTAATTTGAATTTATGGAGGAAACATTGGAATACACTGGTAAATAGGAAAAAATTTCACAGTATTAAATCAATTTTACTTAGGGAAATATGATAGTTCACATACATTACGTCTGTATCAGTATCCTCATCCAGTTTTTTACTTTAAATTGTGATAGAATGAAAGAAATCATAAGAAGATACCAATTACCTAAACACAGGTCATGTGATCATACCAAAATAGTGTATTATAAGTGAAGATATACCATATAAATAAGATGGTGTATTATAGAGAATACAATTTTAGATCCAAAACACCTAATGGTGAAGAAAATAGAAATTAGATGAGGGAGATACCAAAATTCCTATCTTAGAGGAGAGGATCTTTACATAGCATGTGGTCCACTAAAAATAAATTGGAGGATAAGGGTTAAATTATTTAATAAAATTATTTGGAAACAAGAGTAAATTACCTTTAATATAAGGGGTTATATTGTTTTCTACCTGGTTGGACAAACCATGTTTCAACCGTACGATATCTAATACCTAGGGATCTACCTCAAAAGGTCTAATCCCATGGTTTGAATAACCCTGAATAAACCACATATAATTTCTCATTGAAGGAGACTATAACACTCGAATAGGTGTACATACTAGTTTTCATGGTTATAGAAAAACTGTGAGGACTCTTCTTGTGCTCTGTGTACCCTGTATGGTTGAGTTTCAAAAATATCCCTAATTGTATTCAAACCATATAGCTCAGTAATGCTCTCAAAAATCAAGATTTCTAGGCTATAAATGAGCTCTATATTCTAACAAACAAATAATTATCCATTATATAAAGTCAACAACATAAAATGAGTTGTTTTAAACTGTAAATAACGTGTATGTACATCTATAAAAATCTACGATGTTACAACCTCACATCTAAAACACTATTAATCATTATGTTTCCATAGTGAAGGTGGAAAATATAATTCCAACAAATTTCCCAGCACTAATATTTGACATCAGACACTCACTCCTACATCTCATCCGATAAATGTATGTACTTCCATAAAAACTACACTATAGTAGGTGGTCTACCTTGGAGATCCTTCATACTCTAATAAACAATACTTATCAGATTCTCTTCAAAGGAATAATTTTAAACTAACTAAACATTATTATGAACTAATGAATGAGGTAGGTCTGAATGGTAATTGAATAGATGTGATACATGGAAGAAGTTTTGAAGGTATTTCTACCTTTGAGGTAAAGCCAACCGATATACCAACATACCAACCATCTCCCCAATTTAAAAATGATAAAAATAAAGAGGTGATAAGATTCCCTATCTTTGAATCATTTTATGGACTAATCTAGGAGAAACTCAAAGAAATCCTTAGTTTACCACCTCAAACTCTAGGGATTGACAATAAATATTGGTATAAGATATCTTATTTGAATAATATGTAGCTATAAATTTGTAATTTTTCTATATTTTCTCTGATGCTTACTAGACAATATAAATACCCTATAGTGTAACCTAGAATTAGTCAAACTTTCATAGAGTTTACTGATTTGATCTCCCATAATGTTAATCATATGTATCCAACCAAATATTTCCCTTAAAACTATTATTATAAAAAACTCAACAATAGTTATATTCATTTACAATGATTCGTCAAAATCAAGGACACATGCCCCTAGAATGTTCGCAAAAAATTTTATCATCTGGTTGGACTGACCATTGTTTTGAGGGTGATATTCCGTACTTAAGATAAATTGTGAACCTAGTGTATTCTATAACCCTTTCTAGAGAAGTTATTTAAACTAGGAAGCTTGGTCTGATACGATGGATCAAGGATCACCATGAATGTGCACAATCTCTTAAAATGAGGCATCCCAAGATAATCACATAATAAGGTCGCATAGATAGGTATGTTTGAAAATAATTTCACCCTATCAATGGTCACCCATAGAAAATAACTACCTAGAAGGGATCTTAGAAAACCAATCACGAAGACTATAGTGATGTCGTTCAATATTGAATCATTAATGGAAAGAGGTTGTAGAAATCTAGAAGGTCACTAGTGCTCACCCTTCACTTAATGAGAGGTGCATCAAATAGTAATAAAACCAATAATTTGACTCTTTATACAAGACCAACAAGACTAATGATGTAACCCTTTTACATTGTCGTAAGAGTAGGGTGAACTTTACAAATAGTGGGGTGATATTCCCACATAATCTCTCCCTATATTTCGATAGGAACTTAGATACATCCATAAAAGATAAAGATATCATTAACATTAATAACCCAAGTAGGATGTGGGTTCTCACATGTGAAAATATACCTCGGGATGAGGCCTTGGGATTTGATATCTCTATCATTAACACCCATTCAATAAGGTATTTCAGTGATAAATATTCCAGAAAATGTTTCCCCTGAAAATCATAAATATCTAGGTTCACCAATAAAATAAGGCCATCAATGTCCACTCCCTATAAGACAAATAAATGGAATTTTTATGAGCTATACTTCTCCTAGAGTCGACTACTACATTACCATTTCCAGTATTATAAGAACACTGGGAGTCAAATAATAGTAGTTATTCTACCCACATGCACATACTGAGATTCAATCATTATATGTGTGGTTAATTTTTTTTTGTTAACAAATAAATTCTGATATTTTAGAAAATTCATCCAATAACCTAAACCATGAATCACTACTGTTAGATTGAGGTCATGTGTATGGTAATTCTTCTCGTGAGGTCTCAGTCAGTGGTACCCTTAAGATAGATCCTAATCCCCATGGATAATAAATACACATACCTTGATTTATAAATAATTATGATAGATAGTTTATGTTCTACTTGGATATGAAAAAATTAGGATTGATGGTAATTTTAGTCTCCTGTTCAACTTATAAAAGGTTAAATTAGAATATTCAGTCCAGGATAACTTCCAATGAAAATATTTTAAATATGTATGAGGCATTTATACTAATGATAATTCATGAATGAATCAATTATAATAGCCAACCAACCCCATGAAACTACATATGTTAAAGACATTTTTTGGGATGTTCCCAGGAAACCAAAACACTCACCATCTCCAGGTTAATAGATAATCCAACCTTTGAAATGACATGACAAAATGGTTGAACCTTATAGAACCAGAAGTGAAAATTATTGAGCGTAGAATATATCTACTTTCTCTCTTAGTGTATTTAACATGTTCCAAAAATGTTTTGTATGGTCTTGTCTGTTGTAAGAATATACAAAAATTTCTTGTACAAAGACTATGATAAATGAGTCTAGATATGACTGTAATATCTGGTTCTTAAAATCAATGAGAATGGTTAGTGCATTCATTAGTCATAATGACATGACAATAAACTCTTATAAGTTGTACCTACTCCATAATGTTGTACGAGGAATGTGTGATAGCCTAACACACACTTAATGGTAGCCCGACCTCATATAGATCATAGAAGAAACCACTGTTCCTCATCATTGTTCGAATACATCTTATATAAGGGGAATTTAAATTTAGTGCTTTACCATAATAGATATAAACTATCATTAGTCCACAAACACCTTGCAGGGACCAACCAAATTCTTGGAAAAAAGGATAGGTGAACCCTATAGTGATGTATTGAGTTGTATAAACCCATTTTCCTCTCATTATTCCATCTTCTTGTTGAGTTTCTAGAGGTCTATAAGAGTAATCCAATAAAGAGGATTGGACACATGTTCGAAAACTATAAATTGGTCAATTTTGATCTTCGACTCTACCATAAATGTTCAACCATTGACGTTATCATGGATTATGCCCCAATAATGATCCACTAATGGAAAATAATTCAGCTATCCTTATTTCATGATCACTCATAAAGAGAGTATCCATATGGACTATCACTTTTCCCAACCCATGATGCTTTGGTCCAGATCAACTCACCTGGATATCCAATACTCCCACATGAAAAAAGTACAACCCTCAGTTGATGTAAAGGACACCTTCCGGTGATGGAAATTGACATGAGCATGATAAGGCACTAGCTAGTCCATTTAGACTATGAAATAAAATTGTACATCTCTGGGACAAATAAGTTACATAATAATCAGTATACATCAATATGAAAGGGTAAATCCTTTCACTACAATATACTCCCTGATCAAACCCATAAAATTATGTTAAGAGTCATTACACCATAGAAGTACAACACCTCAAGTTACGTGCTCTCTATATTTATAGTGATATAAATGAGTGTGATTCATCCCAATAAAATAAGTGTAAAACTAAATTAGGGGATAATAAAATAGTACCTCCTACTATAGAAGGATATATACTCCACTCCACTGGTGTAGGATTCACTGCATAGATATGGACTAAGTTGTCGCACTGAGAGGAAACCTAACATCCCTAGGGATGTCCTCTATACTGGGATTGAAGTAATGAATTTTGAAAACATCATCTATGAACACCTTAATAAAAAGGTCAAAAAGTAGTGGGAAAACACCATATTGATGAGGAGATATAGATCTAATACCTGAATGTGGTGTCAGTACAGATCCCAAATCATGAGGAATTAGAGGGAATGATTGGCAGAAGAGCTGAAGGAGACCCATCATACCATAAGATCGTAAATCTATCTGGTCTCTGGAACATTCGGGAAACTTTTGGCTTACCCTACCACTCTTGTATAACACCAAATAATTATCTATACATTTTATATTGCTGACACATCCCCATTATGAACTCTTAAAACAACATTTCATGTCGCTAGATAAACCATATCCTTGTCTCAAAATTGAAATGTTCTGGCTCATATTACTGGATTCCCTTAGGTTCTAATCTATCATTAGGGCCTGGATCACAATATCAAAAATAGTATTCATCTAGAATAAGATAAACTATGATTAGATGACATAAACAATCTCATCCTTAGAATATCTCATAGTCTCCATATTGACACCAGTTAGTGTCAGTGAAAAATGATGAAGCTTGGTTAAATTAGGTGAATAATCCATCACCAATATGGAATCATACTGAAGATTCATGAACTCCCTAGTGTGGTCATATTTTATAGTATTGGGGAATAATTAACCGTAAAGGGATATATGGAGGCCTACCCATACCATCCCACGATGATGTCATACATAGGTAAAAACGTCCCACAAATGATTAGAAGAATCATGAAATTTATAGGCAGTGATCTTGAACCATAACTCTCGAGGAATCTCTAGATGATCAAAGATCAAAATCATGGACTCTAGGAATGAATCACTAGCCTGATAAATGACATCCCCATAAAATATAGGAGGATGTTGTTTGTTAAATTCACAAATAAACACATCCATAGCAAGGGAAAGTGATGGAGTTCACTATACGGGTAGCATGATATCAAAAACACTATCATGGAATTGAGAATCATCATCAAATGGAAGAACAATAGGAGGTGCCTCATTTGGAACTACATGAGGAATTACTAGTGGCTCAAGGCCCACCACCTCTAGATCAAAGTCATCACCACCCTCTTAAAGAATGACTCAAGGATGTCATCATGGTATAGATTAAAAAATTTCAAACTCATTTCTTATAATAGTATAAATAAAATATTTGAATTACAGTGGAAGAGTGTTATTTAAAAATCCTTTATGTTAACTGGTTGGACCACTCTCATCTCTTATAAAATTGGATTAGGTGATAATAAGATCAAATAATTCCTAGGAGACACTACCTACTAACCACTACTAAGGTTGGGTCGGGTTCTAGGTCTTATATAACATAGTAGAGGTTCTAGTATGTGTGTTTTTTATTTCAATGTATAAAGGGAAACACCATTTATATTATAATTTTTACGCACATTTAGGGATAAACGTTTCATTTTGAAACTATAAATTTATCTAGGTCCAGTCTTATTTATTTCGATATAGATTTCACTATCTTGTTAGATGCATCATCATTAGAAATTTAAAAATAACCATACTCTTTGTGGATTAACATTTCTACGACAGGTAACTATGGAATAACGTTTATATATGATACTAGGATGTATTGTGTTATATATAAAAATTTGATAGTATGAAATACCATTGAAAATTTATATAAGTAACAACTTCATAAATTATAATTAACTTTTAATTAATCAATCCAACTAATGTTTCAGTTCATAGAACCAATTATTCATGGAATGAATGTGGCATAGCTGGTTAAATTTGGAATCATCATAAATATATGTCATAGAAAAATATTTAGATTGATATTGAATATTTATTTAATGTAATTATGATTCCCTTAAAGTAAATGTTAGATCATTTCCACATATAAGAATCCATTCACTTACTATATGCATCATGAAATGCAAACAGATAGTAAAGATGGTATGTAAAAATTCATGGTGTATAATTCATAAGGTGTCTATAATGATTCATGAGATGATACATACCTATCATAATAGGTGAAGGTAATGAACCCATAATAATAACATAAATAATAATAATAGTGTCACAAACATGTGTTTCACCCAATGGTGAAATCAATACAAATATAATAGAGGAAAAAACCGGGACAAAAATAATGCATCCCAGATAATTTTGGGTTCCCTTATATATGGGTTAACATATAATATGTACAAGATCCTTAGTTATTTCCAATAAAACCTAGTCTCTTGTCAAACATCCAAATAGTAAGACAATTGAATATACAACACAAATACCACTTTGTAGAATCCCATATCGAAAGCCACTACGTGGTTCCCCGAGATTGTGGGGAACATGAACTCAATCGTGCCCCACCAAATTACCAAGGATGAAGACTAGAAGTGAGGGCCTAGGGTGCATCTGTGGGGAGAAAAATCCCTCATGGGTAAGAGATCAGAACTATGGTAATAATAAAATGGAATAATAGAAGGATTATTAAACATGAATCAGAATAATAAGAGAAATAAATCATCCAATAAATAAACATATGGAAGTTAAATAATATATATATACAAAATGAGGATGAGGATCAAGTCATGTTCAATACAAAAATGAATTATACTGGATACAAGGGAAACCAACATATTCCACATGCTATAAAAATAAAAAAAAGACTAAAAAATGCAACTACTAAATTCATGAGAATATGATCAGTCCCCTTCTACCATAAAATATCCTAGACTAAGAATCAAGCATCTAGAGTTGGACAGTACCCTTTATCAATTCCAGCAATCATGAATTATAATTAGACATCAATGATAGCCTGATTAATGTGTGAGTTACACACAGAAGGATAGCAAAAATAGTGTTTAGTACTATCCACAATGTTCACATAAAATGAGTGGTGCACCAAAAATAAGTATAAGGTAATAAAGAAATAAATCATGTTGGCCATGTTTCCTCAAGGATGTATAGCCAACACTACCTAATTAAGCCTAAGATAGATGACTCTGAGCCAAGTTAAACCTATGATAGTATGGTATGGGTTTAATAAAATGGGTCATCAAAACTCAAGCATCAACTATGGACCGACACCAATAATTTGGTTTTGTTGGATGGCACATACCTGGAATATCAGTTATATAATTTAATTATTTAATTTAAACATCATCATTTGAAATTAACTAGGGGAACCATAATCCCCTCGATGGTGATCTAAGAAGAAATTATAGGTGTCTATCCTAGGAACTATAAGCACCAACACTATAATAGTCTTCCCAAGGTGAACCACAAATTAAATCCAATGTATCCCTCCCGACATAGTGTGAAAATAAGAAAGACCTCTGATCCCATCTAGGGTATCTCATGTTGGGGGTCCAAGTTTCACTTGTGTCATGATTTGACAATATTTCCACTGATCCCATCCATAGTATCTCCACTAGGGAACCAATATCACTTATATAGAGGTAGATAATTATTCTAGAGATACCAACCATGGAATACCATGTATCACTCCTTCTATATTTATAATTCATTAAAAATTTGTAATTTTAATGCATGAGAAGCCCATTAAAGGTGTCCTTATGTTAGGGCCCTTTTATCTCCCTAGAAATAGAATAATGATATGTTTAGCTATTAGAGATCAAATCACTTAACACAGAATTTATACCTTAACAAATTGTCCACATTTTTCAATTAACTTAAGATATGTAATTCTACTATAGCACAAGGATTATGGACCTAAATAAATAGCATATCATTTTACATAATTCCTTTTACATTTAAAAAGAAATTTGTTCAATTGAATTGACATTCCTAAAAGTGAAGAAAATTGAATATCTACCATTACGAATTGGAACACCATAAGGGTGGCTCAGGTCGAGGATTTTAACCAATGGTTTGATTCATTGATTTCTAGGACCACATTACAAATTAAATACCTTTATTAAGATTAATTATAATTTGCGTTTGTGATACTGGAAGATTCTAACGCACTAAAGAATGACAGACAATATAAAAGTAACGAGACATGGGGGAATAGATACATAAAACATTTTTTAGGACCACAACACTCTCCTCATTTTTTTCGGACATTAAATCGAGCTAGAATGAGAGAATTCGGTATAATGGATAAATAACTTAAAATATGGAATATGTGCTGACACAAAAATAGCAAAGTAGAAGGTAAGAAAAATGAATGAAGGAAGATAGAGGATTAGAGATCATACAATTGCAAATCCAAAACACATAAAAATAATGAAAACCTAGATTATATGAGTGAGATAATAAAATACCTAGGTTGTAGGAGAGGATCTTCTTCTAGTGTGTGTTCTACTAGAAATTAGTGGGAGGAGATGAGATTAATAATATAGAACATTTAATCAGAAAATGAGTAAATTACCATTAAAATAATGGATTTCATGGTTTTACCTCATGGTTAGACAATATTTACATAAACAATATGACATCTAGTTCTAAGGGTACCCCCTAAGACTAGCTAAGCGCAAATTTTACTAATCGTGCACAACCCGTGCAAAAATGTTCTCTCAAGGAGCCTGTATCACCTTCACAGGAATGCATCCTGAGGTCATAATATTGAAGAAAAACCATGTGGCCACTTGAAATAAACTGAGTTCCCCATATGGTTGAGTTTCACAATTATTTCCAACTACGTGCTAACCATGTGGTTCAGTCTTTATCCCCTACTTCAAGAGCTCCAGGCATGAAATGAGCCCTATAATCACCTAAAACTCTACTTAGCCTTAAGAGAACATCAACAACATAAAATGAGAGATTTTTAATAGCAACATAATAGTACATAGCTCTATTAAAATCTATTATTTTTCATCCAATATATCATTTTATTTTTATAAAATGTGTATGATTAATTTAATAAAAGGTTATTGGTAAATGTTTAGTTTATTTATGTGGTTTATCTGACTATCTCAAACTAGTTTCATTGAATTTTATTTTATGGCCATATAATAATTCTAGAATCTGTAATAACATATAATATAGATAAATATTTAATTTTAAACAATTATAATTGAATTTAATCTTACTATGAAGACATTATTTTTAAAAAAACTCATCATCCATAAAGCAGTTAATCGACATAATATGGTTAATATTTTCTTTTTTTCTTTCAATATGAAGAGATGAGAAAAATGATGGATAGAAGGTATTCTATTATAAATATAAAATTATATTATTTACATGGAACTAGTGACATTATGTAATTTTGGATGAATTAGGCAAGGGGAATGTTGAATATGAAATGAAATTAAAATATATAGGTTAAGAATGTTACGTCTTGAATATCACCACCTTGAAGGACCCCTTAGTGAACATATATTGGTTATTTCGGTGAGAAAATAATAACTTGGAAATGTGGAGAGTGGGGAGTAGTGGGTTTTTAAAATATTTGGGATGCATTATGTATTAGATAGTTTGAATAGAATGGGTGGTGAGGGGTGATATTTATAAGGGGACGAGAGTAGTGTTTCTGGATACTATATTAAATTTTTTATTATTTTGTCCCAAACTATCATTATAATTTATTATTCATAATATATTTGGTAAATGGTGCATTTTTTGTCCGAATAATGTATTCTTACATCATTCATGGTTCAAAAATTCATGTATATGGCTTATAATTTTAAATACTGTAAATTAATGTATTTTACAATTCACCAAAATTCAACTATTTTAAAAAATTACAAAAAATTCATCCTAACAATTTTGGGACATATATATTTAGAAAATGTATTAAATTAAATTAAAATAATTTTCAAAATATGAGAAATTTAATATTAATATAAAAAAATTTAATGGAAAATTGATTTTAATATTATAATTGATTTTATTACCCATTGAAAATCTATTTATGGTCTCATAAAATTATATTGTCATTATAATGAAACTTAATATTAACTTATGAATATATTTAATGAAAAAATGATCATTTAATTCATTTTTATCATTATAAAGTAATAATTAAAACATTAATGTTTAATAAAAAATACCATCAATTAATTTATCATTTTTGAAACATTTATTTACTTATACAATGACATAAATATATAATAATTTCAATTTATTAGATACATAAATATTACTTTATTTTTCCATAGGATAGGTTGATAATCTATCATGATTTTATTTTCCTAATGTCCAGATTAAAATTCTAATGATCAGGTCACTATTCGAATTACCATGTTAAAATTCCAACGACCAGATTTGTAACGTTGATATAGGTTCATTAATTACTATAAATACCACTAATTGAATTATTTTATTTATTATGTTATATTTTCTATCATTGTCATATATAGTTTAATTTTCAAAATTAATATTGTATTACCAACATAATTTTTTATTTCTATAGGTTTTTTGTGTCTGTGGTTGTTCTGGTGGATCGGGCAGATCCAAATTTTCAAAATTTTATTTTATTATTTTCGATTTTCATCCCATTATAATATTTGGAATTCTTATTGGAATAGTTTCTAAATAATGTATCACTATTCATTTATGAGAATAAATTTTTTTCCCTATGTTATGTATGATATTTATTCTATTTGAAATAATTATAAGATGGGAAAATTAATTGATAAAATATTTGGTTGTTATATTCTACCCGTCTAGAGAAATTTTAACCTTGAAATTTCATCTTACATACTAAGGTTAAAATAGGTGGGGGTTTTTCTTCTTCATAATTTCTTATGATTCCAATGTTACCTCATTAAACATATGGTTTAACTATAGTAAATTGACTATGTGGGTTATCTTATTGTATAAAACATTACCTTCATGGACGAAAAGGAACACAAGCATCTCCTCATAAGAGATATAATTATACAGTTGTACCACCTCTTAATTCCATACATATGAGGTATCTTGTATGTATTTCATCAAGAAGTATACATTAAATTTATCAAGTACATGAGACACGGTTGGTGGATGTTCTAGTCAATTGGCCACAGATTTGGCATGATCAATAATCTCAATGGGGTTAATGTACATAAAATTTTTATTTCCCTTATTTTATATCTCTTGACTCACTTCCATAGACATTTTTGGAGGAATAACTTATCTCAAACCTCACAATCTATCTCCCACTGATGATTGACTACATTGCTCTAATATTGACTTTGGGCATCCATGTTGTGCTACTGAATGTTATACACATTTTCAACCATTTATTCCACCATTTTATGTTTTAGTATCTTATGTTCACCAATTAATCCTAGCATGGAGGTTTTTTGTATCTCTTCCCTGTGTGGTCTTCATATAGAACTATTTGGATGCTTGATTGTAAACTGTTTTTGTAAGAGAACTTCACAAGAGAAAGATGTTTGACCCATTTTAATTTTATGTACATTGATCATGCTCTCAACATGTTATCTAATACATAAATTGGCCTTTTATATTGGGTATTTATTTTTTGTTGATAAGTCATATTGACGTTCACCTATGTGTTTAGAGAATGTTGGATACTCTTCCAGAGGATGGAGGTAAATCATAGATCTAAATATGATATAATAGACAATGGTACTCCATGAATCCTCACCATTTATATGATGAATATCTGTGAACATTTATCAAGTGAAAAGTCCTATCATATTTAAATTAAGTGAGCAATATATTTAAGATGATCTAAATCAACCCATATTTCATTATTTCTAGCAGATATATTTAAAGTTATAGAGACAAAGTCCATGGTTATTTTTCCCATTTATATATAGATATGGGTAATAGTTGCATCATCCCATTATACTTTTCCCTTCCAAACTTCACTTTGTATCAATTTTGTAACTTTATGAAATATTCTAAAATATATTTCTTCCTATTGTCCCGAAAATAGTGGTCTGAATGATCTCGAAACATATTTTTGATCCCTATGTGCATAAATATTGTTAGGATATGTGAATTATTCGAACAATCACTATTTATCTTGATATTTTATAGAACATATATTAATTGACAAAATCAAATAAGTCTTTCCACGTCAATTTTCAACTCCAAGGAGTTCCCATTTTTGATAGCTTACACATTATTCAGAATTTCCACATCATCTTTTTGAGAATCATTTATCTTATCTAAAAGGGATGGTTGAGAAATATTTTGAGTATGTAATTATTATTTTATATAAATTATGATTCCATATCTACCCTTTTCATATCTATGAATATTAATCCTTGTCAATTCTCATCATTGATAAAGTTACATAATCCTTTCTACTTATAGAATCATCAAATTTATCCCCTTTACTAGTATGGTAGTGAATTGAGTAGTCATAATTATTGAGGAGATAAAAACATATTTATTAGTGAATATTAATCTACTTATGTTTTAATATATTTTTTCCCTCTTGTGATCCGTATATATCTCATAGTTAATCCCATAGTGTAATTGATGAAATAATTTTTAATGTGAATATCACAACATCAAACTCCAGAACAATTTTGGGATATTTTTTATCATTGAATTTAAATTTCCATATGATACAATATATCTATTTATCATTTTCATCAGTAAAAAAGATTAATTCATTATTTAAAACATTTTTGTATACCATGAATAATAACCCAGTTGAGGGTAGTGTAAGTAATAGTGCAATTATAAGCATACCTTTCAACTCTTTGAAGTAGTTTTCACTTTTAATTGTACATAATAAACAACAATCCCTTTTAGGAAACTTGGTAAGTGGGTTTGAAAATCATGATAATTTCTTCGAAAATAATTGGTAATACCCATATATACTATGTAAACTATAGATCTTTATTATGGATACTGGATTTGGCCAATATTCAATTGACTTAGTCTTATAAGGGTAAAAAGATATCCCTTTAATCATGATAAATTTCCATAAGAATGATACTCCCTAAATCCTAAAATTATATTTACAGTACTTTTCATATTGATTATCCCTTTTTAATGTCCTAAACAAAGTATTAAAATACTCTTTGTAATTCTCCATGCACATGAAGTATATCAGAATATAATTGATAAGGACTACCATAAATTTCATGTGGTAGCATCTAAAGTATCTATTCATTATGTTAGTGAAAATTTATAGATAATTCGTCTGTCTTAATGGAGTCACTATAAAATTATAGTGTCCATACATCGTTCGAAATTTAGTATTGGAAATATATTCCTTATTCACATTTCAATGGTGATATCTCGACTACAGGTCCACCATAGAGAAATACATGGACCCATGTAGTTGTTTGAACAATTAATCTATCTATATAAGGGGAGAATTTTTCAATATCCTGATTTATTAAATTAATTATCATCAATGTAGTGACACATTGATCCACCCTTATTCTTGATGAAGTTGACCGACACACCCCAGAGTGAATCACATTTGTGTTTAAAACACCTATCCAAATTCTCTTGTAACTGCTTCTTCATTTATTCCAACTCAATGGTGGTTGTATTATATAGAGTATTTTATATGGGTATATATCCAATTTTATGATTAATTTGGAACTCAATATCATAATAAGGAGGAAGGTTGCACAATTATTCATAGAACACATTAGCATATCCCCTCACAATGGGATTGTATTCAAGAATGTTTATCTCCCTATTATCAATAATTTGAGCTATATATGTCTGATTAGAAGGGAATAAAATCCATTAATAAGAATAATATTCCACAATGTATTCATTCCCCTCCTTAAATTTTATAGAATTAGAGGATTCTTCTAGATGTGAATTGTGATATCCCTCTACTGGAAATTGATGATGGATTTATATGATGATATCCACTCTAAACCCAATATAGAATCCAAATCCATCAGGGGAAGTATGTTTATATTTTTTAGAAGGATCATTATATAAAAAAATATCGAGGAGGATTTATATACTTTATATTGAATAATTTCCCTAATTTTTATTCTCATCGATAACTAATGCTCCATATTTTTTGGTGAAATTTAAATAGTTCTGCTAATGATTCAATATATATATAATAATTGATAACATCGAAAAATAGTACATTCACTATACATGAATGAATAATCAATATATATCACCAAATCATTGTAAGGATCTACCTCAACAATAGTATTAGTATATTCACTTTCCTTCTACCTTGGAGTTATTTTTCATTGGTTGTCTCCTAAAAACCTTGTCTTAGAGAATTGGATCGTATAATGATCTTGCTCCATACTGCTAAAATAGTATAATTTTTTTTGATATTGTATCTAAACCTTCCATTATTATTTTTCATTAGTGGGATTACTCATTTCCATTCAATAATGATTATTCTAATTTCCCAATTTTCCATATTTTTAGTATCTCATGCCTCCCTTTAGATATTTCCTAGGATAGTTCTTCACACACTTTTGATGTGTCGGATGTTGGGTTTTCTTTTCTCCATGGAATTTATCTATTTTTCCACTAATATTAAACTCCATTTTGCAATTATTATTTCTAATAACATGAGATCACTGAGAGACACCAATATCCATATCAACCTTTATTGAATAACATATAATCTACTCATAGAAATAAATATATTGAACCACCAATGATTTTTCATAGACTCATCTACAATATACTAAATATCATGTCAACTTTTAATCTAGTTTTCATGTAAATACATAGGAGTATCATGAAAGTATTTGAAAATTTTCCTTATATTCCCTGATATAATCATCATCCATTCACTTCAATTTGAAGAACTCATTTTCTAATTTAAGACGTAGAGTTGGAGGAAAATAATTTCCTAATTTTTTATTGAATCCTTACCATTAAATGGAATAAGTTTCTTCTTTGGACTTCATATTACTGATCAGTTTCCCCCACTGATTAACATTCCCATAAAAATTGCAGAATAGTAGCATGAACTTATATTCTTCTAATAATTGGATGAAATAGAATATCTATTTTAATTATGTTAATCCCTTATTCTTCGATGAGGGGATCTGATGATCCACTAATGGCATAAGACCATTTTTAGATAATAGATTCAACAAAAAGCTGATCTATCTTAGTATATATATGGATTTAAAAATGACTCAAGTTATTAATAATTACATTATCTAGTTGATTTGGTACATTCATGAAGTTTTAATATCCCATATCCATCTAGTTTTGAATCTCATTAGGGTAATCATGAAATTTAATACCACATTTTTTATTTTAATGGGTTCTTCTATTTTGTTCCATCAATTAAAAAATTGAAAACAAATTAGGGAGATGTAATATTTAAGAAATGAGAATATAAAAATGAAACTACTAACATAGAAATAATAAATAATAAATGAAAATTATGTCCTATCTTATGATTCCTAAAACAACAATCTATGTTATCCATGCTAGTTTTCTCATACATAAACATATCCATAGGGTCATCACTATGGAATTATATTCATAATAATAAAAAATAACTACATCATTCCCTTTATACCAATTATACCATCTCAATCCATAGACACATAATATTACATGAATGTAATCATAATTATACATTAAATAAAAACAAATGATCAAAAATCCTAATGTCTTCAGTTGAGTAGGTATAAAATTTAAAAACATGAAACTAGAATATTTTTTTTTCTAATCTATGTTATGATATATGCACTCTATTTGAGATCCCTAAAATACCAAGTATAACCTAGGGAATTTTTAGATAAAAAGGGTCATAAAAAAAACTTAGTTGGGAATAAACATTGAAATGAAACATATAACAAGAGTCAAAAGTCATAACATGGTAACATAAAAGGAATGGATCATGAAAAAATATATCGAGGAATAAGATATTGTTCATGGAAAAATAAGATCATGGAATCATAGGAATGTTGTAGAAATATATATTTTGAAAAAAACATGACTTAATGATATCTTCCAAGATGATATCACAATGAGGGAAATGTCGAATAAGAGATTAGGTTTACTATCTCGTCCCATACATAACATCTCATGAGACTAAAACAATAAAAAATGTACTAGAGTGATATCTTTGCGAACCCATAATGACATGTACATGTATATGTGTTCAAAATAAAAAAATTTATCCTATGGTATAAGAATAAGGGTTACCTATGGAATGAAATAGGTTTCATAATCACATCATAAGGCATAAATAAAGGGTGTATTACAATGGTTTCCATGAATAAAGTTATTTAATAATTATTTTTAATTAACCAAGGAAAAATTAGAAAAATATATGAAAAATTATTTCCAAACGAATTAATAACTTCAAATGGAGTGGTTTTTTAATTTTTGAAATATGCCTCTTAATCATGGTATTAAGGAAAATAATAAAGGGCCTTTAAAGAGGATAAATGGAAAATTATTAAAAAAACATTAAATAAGTTGTTTTCTCATTTTAAAATGAGTAATTTTAGAAAATATTGGTTTCTTAAAACATTTTATATGATGTACTGGAAAATTTGTAAGAAACAATGAAGTTCCCTTCAATCTAGTTTACTTAACAATAAGAATTAAGAAAGTAACCATTTATAACAAATATTTTACCATCAATGCAATATGAATTGAGATATATATATATATATATATGTTGGTGTGTGTGTGTTTGTGTGTGGAATATATATACAGATTATTTGAGAAGTATATAATAAAAATAACGTGATAAGTTGAGTCCAATAGATATGAAACATAACCTGGAAAAATTTGGATGTTGGGAGAGATCCTTTACCCTATGTATGAATGCGTTATGAAAATTAAATTAATGTCCTATAGGGATAAATGATATTAAATAATTACATAATTTAGAACCTAATAAATTTTTTATTATAATTTATTAGGATTATTTATAGTCATTTTGATTAATTATAAAGTTCAATTTCGTTTTTCCGAACAAATATGGTTAATGGTTTGATGGTTGGTTTACTTGTGCATAATAATGGAAGTTATTGAAAAATGAAAATTAAAATCATTTATTGAAATGATATTGTGTTAATGAAGTAATATATGTTTAAATGTTCCCATATATATTATTTTTCTAACATGTTTAATATTAGATAATTTAATTTTTAATGATAAATGTTTAGTTTTTTTAGGAGGTTATTTTGAAAATCTTAAGCTAGTTTGGTTTTATTTAATGTTTTGGCCATATAATCAATACAGAATGTTAATTCAAATATAATATAAATAAATAATAAATTTTATCAAATTATATAATAATTTTAATCTTCCAATAATGTATTAGTGGAAAATGAAAACCCATCATCCACAAAGGAAGTTAACCAACATAATATGGACAATGATGCCATTTTTCTTTAAATAAGAGGATATGAGAATAGTAGAGGATAGAATATATTCCATTAGTAATATAAAATTATAAAATATACATGAAATATATCTTATTATGTAATTTTGGATGAATTAGGATAGGGGAATGTAAAAGAAGAAAACAAATTACAAGAAGTTTTTTCATAATGTTGCCTCTTGAGTGTCACCTCCTTGAAGGACCCCTTAAGTATCTTGGAATAGGTAATTTGGTGAGACCATAAAAACATGTAGATGGGGAGTGTGGATAGGATATGGTTTTGTGGATATTTGGAAAGCATCAACTATTAGAAAATGTGAGGATAAGTGGTGATTATGGGGGATATTTATAATGGGTGGGGAGGGGGTTTTCAGTTATTATATTTATTAATTTATTTTTTTGGCTGAAGAATATCATTAGTTTTGATTATTGTTTCTATATATATTAAATTTTGAATTATATTTTTAATGAATGGATTATTACATCATATATAACACAAAAATCTATTTCTTTTGATTACAATGTTAAATAATGTAAATTATCATATTTCACAACTCACTAAAATTTTATAATTTTTAGAAAAAAACAAAAAAATCAACCAAACAATTTCTCAATATATAGATTTAAAAAATTGAATCCATTTTATGAATTCCATTTTCAATATATATAAATTTTAGTTTTTAAATAAAAATATTATTTATTTAGAATTACTGATTTTTATATTATAATCTATTTTATGTCCTTATGAAAAATTAATTTTGGTCTCATAAAACTATCTTATCATTATAATAAATCATTACATTAAGTTATGAAAAATTTTCGGAAATTAGTTTCTCTTTTAAATGGATATATAAATTATGAAACAAAAATTAAAACATTTATGTTTTACAAAAATTCCCATACTAAATTTATCATTTGTAAAACATTTATTTATTTCAACTATTATATAAATATATAATATTTTCAATTTTGTATGACACCTTAATATTATTTTATATTTCCATAGGTGTTGTTACAATTATAATTGTCATGTTAACATTCCTAACAGTCAAACTACTATTCTAATGGTCATGTTACTATTCAAACTGTCATGTTACTATTGCAACCGTAATATTTTTAGCGATCATATTAGTTCCTTGATTTATATAAATATCTCTTCTTTCATTCATTATTTTGTAAACATTATTTCCAATATTTTTTATATACATTTTCATATTCAAAATAAATATAGTATTACTTATATAATGTTTTATTTATATATATTTATTTGTGAGTTTGGTCCTTATAGTGGATTGAAAAGATCAAAATTTTATTATATTACATATATTATTTTCAATTTTTTCCCATTTTAATATTTTCAATTATTATTGGTTTATATACCGACTAATGTAATATTCTTCATTTATATGAGAAATATTTTTTTTTTGATTTCACTATGTGATGTATTTTCTTTATATTACATGACATAATTTTTAGAAGGGAAATTTTATTGATAAATTTATGTGTCCTTAAAATTTAAATATGTTATTCTCATATTCTAGAACCCTTATTCACATGTTATTCTTATATATTTTCCCATGTTTAACTTTAATGAGCCATAATATCATAATTTATTAGGTTTCTTTTCCACATGCTATGGTGAAAGGTATAACATGTGATAATTCTAAAAAGGATTCCAATTTTGTGGTGTTAAGCAATAGACAATGTAGAAATCTTATGAACTAGTTGTTTATGATTCCATGTTTCCAAAGAACAATACCACTACATGAGATAAGTCTCAAAAGGATCCCAATTTCTAGTCCACTATATTTTCTCTTTAATACATTATTTTCCAATTTTTAGGTCACATTAGGTATGTGAGATGTCCCAATACTGCATACCTTTTTCTATTTACAAGAGTGACACACTCCCTCGACTATAAAAAGGAACTCACACCTCCCACTTTCTCAAATTTCCTAATACAAATTGGATCAACCCATATATATAAATATATATTCCCAATATCTCTCACCTCATATTGGAAGCCTCAACTTGGGAATAAATCCATTCAATTATAAACTTTGGTACAAACCAAAGGGAGATATGCGAATAAGTGGTAACATTCTTGCTCAGGATCTTTTCCTTTATTTTCATTTTCAACCCATAAAAAATTATTATTACATGAGTATATAAGAGAAATGGTATCATAAATATATTAAGATATTGTTATTATAATGGTTCTACCAACACCTATAGACACTTTCTTATAATGTCCAACGAACATAATGTTTATGTGTACAGTGAACTACAACCTCAAAAAATGAAGTCATTTTTTTTATTTTCAAATTCAAATTATTGGAAAATATGATATAAATATTAATTATATATAATATATGTTGTAATTAATAATAATTTATTATTATTTAATTCATTTATAACACATACCTTTATATTATCCTTTTTTCAAATACAATAACACCATTTGTGGAAGTGTGGACTACTACCTCCCCCAGGTGATGTGACTCATTCATTATATAAATAGAATGTATAAAGTATATTTTTAATTACACAAATGTGACATAAATTAAACATATATGATATTAATTAAAAAATCATTATTTTTGGAAACATAATATATCATTTTATTTTTTACCCTTTTCACATACAAAAAAGTGAAAATGCAAGCCGTGGATGTGTGGACTACCTCCTTATCAACATGATGTGATTCTTTTTACATCTCAATAATTCTATATATATGTATATGTGATTAAATAACATGTTTTTATAAAATAATCATCATTATTTTAATATATAATGTTACTTTCCCCTTTTACATAATAATCATTGAAAAATAGGAATGCCACACAAACATACGTACGACCAACATTTCCATGATTGTAACATTGGTTCATTTTTCATTAAAAAATATTAATTATTGGTTTCAAAAGTATAATTTATTTAAAAATATTAAATTTATTCCATTATTTTTAATTTGTCCATGTTTATGAAAAACCATCATTGACCATAGTCAACCTATTGAAGTCATTTTTGAGAAATAAGAAGAATATGTCCAAAAGATCCAAGTTAAACTTTATTAATTATGTAATTATATATAAATTGTTTACCTGGAAAATAATAATAATAAACATGTAAAAGTATATGAAAAAAGTAAATAATTAACATATGTTTGTTATTCATCAATATAGATAACGATCATTCAAAATTGAACTCGAGGTAAGGGATTTTCATCTAAATTTTTACGCATGTGAGATACATTTCAAATTAACAACATAATTTATTTATGAGGTGTATCTGCTGCCGCATTTGATATATTATATAAATAATTAATTTAACTTTATGGTATTAAAAAATTTCGTGTAATGTTATTCTTCCATGAAGATAATGATTTAAAATGATTGAAAGTGGTATGGGACACTTTGGAATGTTTAGTGATTAGTTTCCTCAGATTAATGTTCATGATCTTTCATTTCCATTTGAGGTATTTATATTATAATTTTTCAATAATCTATTTAATTTTACTACCATTTGGTTAATCATGACCATTTTTATATATTGGTACCATTTTCCACTCAATGATACTCAAAATTTTTTAGAAATTGCTTTTAGGAAAACCTGACCACATTCTCTCTTTAGTCGAAGAACTTATTTTCTTCTGAAACCCATATTTAAAAAAATACATTTTTTAACCATTCCCAATTTATTTAATAAATAAATTATTACCTATTTTCTTTTACTATTGTTTTCAAATGAATCTTCTTGCCTCTTTCTGAACAAGGTATTTCTATAACCTTATTAACACAAAAAAGAAATTTTCTTTTTAACTTATATGAAATTTATGAATTTACCTACAATTATTTATTCAAAGACTACTTTATTGTTTAAAAAGATTTTTTTATGAAATTGTTTATAAAATTGATTTAGAAAAATACTTTTCTAGACTGTGTTTAAATAAATAAAAATTTACTCAAGAACGTCTAATGAATTTATATTGGTATATCTATTCATCAACATAAAAAACCCTTATTGTTTATTATCTTCAATTAAGGATATTTTTTGTTGATACCATTCTCATTGATTCCTTGGATGGATTATGTTTGTTTTAAAATTATTTTAATTTTTCCAATTTCATTTCTCTATGTTAGTCATGTTTCAAATATATTGATATTTAACCCATTTAATTTCCATGGGATACTCAGGTTTCTGAGAGATTATTTTTGACCCCATTTCTTTTATATGCGTTAGTCACGATTCAATGATATTATTATTTAAAACATTTAATTTCCATGGGTCAATCAATTTTTAAAGAGATTATATTTAAACCCATTTAATTTCCTTACAAAAATTATATTTTATGACCTTGTAATTGTACCTGGACATTTGACAGGTGGTTACATTATAAACTAATGATGATTGGTTCAATGATAGACTAAGGACGTGTGTGTCTGTGATATCCTTCCAATGGATTGTGTGTGGAAGTTATATGTATGGATATTCGATTTGTAAGAGTGAAACATATGGAAGTAAACAACATGGTTATTCCATTTTATGTGTGATAAGTATAATTATGTCCATGGTATGTTTATCTGTTTCTTTATGTTTTCTATTTGTATATAATTTTTCTTATCATTGAGATTGATATCACATCGCTCATGAATATTTATTCTCATTAATCTTTCCTTTTACATATTTTCATATAATATGGTCCTGGTATTAATGGGTATGAGTTATTTTATCTTTAGATGAAACCCTTTTATTAGGTAACCAATCTTCTATTTACTATTATTATTATTGATGACATTTATTTGTTAAGGATTATCTTTACCCTTACTCAGTTTTTGAGCTCACCCTTCTTATGTTTACTTTTTCCCAAGTTTTGAAGAATGATGTTGAAAATTTTATGTCTATAAAGGATATCATAAGGATGATTTTTATGACTTATTGAGAAAAATGAAAATATATGTTAAATGAGAGAATTTTACTTTTGATAATATATGAGTTTATATTGACACAATTTGTGTGTGTTGTAATATTTCCTAATTTCATTTAACTGTAATCCTAAAAACTCATATAGTATGTAAGTGATCTGTGTTATCATTTTGATGTTTTTAGGTCATGATGGAAAAAATTGTGTCAAAATTATCATCATCAAATTTAGGAATTTAATGATTGGAATATCAGTACTGGATCTTTGAGTAAGAGTTCTAGTTTGTTATATTTTGAATCAAAGGGTGGTTAATATACCTTTGGAGATTAAGATAATTTTATGTGTGGTTTTACTAAGAGTTTTGGAAAACATCACAACTCAATAATATTAAGTATAATAACAAGTTCAAAGTATTAGACAACTTATTTAGGTTGTAAGCGATAAAATCTTAATATTATTTTTAAATAAATATTTTTTCAAAAGATATATTTTTTCCTAATGGAAAATATTTACGGATTTTATGGAGGATTTAATTTTCATTTTCAAAGAAAAAACAAAAAACCTTATTCTTGGTGACAACTAGTTGTATCTAGCAAGGCAATGGAGATTTATCTCATAGACGGATGATAATAAGGGTTTCACACACTAACACTGGCCTACATGATGTTAGCATTAGTGTAAGCTTATTTTTCAGGTAAATATAAGGATTATTTAAAAAAATATGGGTTTTTATCTAATGAATAATGTTTAATTTATTCTTGATGAGTATATTATCAAATAATTAAATTATTTGGTCTTTAATGTTAGTTAGGAAAAATTTTATGAGTTTTAAGGATAGTTATTTAGGGAATAATTAATTTTCAAAATGGGTAATTGTTATTGAATTTTTATGCTTAGTGTATCAATTAATGGTCGACTCATTTTTGGAATTATCATATCATGTGCTAAAAAATTTGATTATCGTTAATGTATTAAGATGGGTTGAATAACTTGAAAACCCATTTTATGGATATTATTTCATTAAAAGTTCATTTAATACATCACAAATTGAAAATTCATCTCGAATACTCAAATTTCATTGGAAAAGATGATATTACTTTGGAAATTGATTGAATAATGAAAGTCTACTAATCATATTAGTATATTTCCTCTTTGACTATATTGTAAGAGTTTATTTAGCTATATGAAAAGTATTTGAATAAAAATGTATTATAAAATAATTTCAATTATAATCAACATATAGACATTATAATCATAAGAAATTTCTGTTTTGAGGCCCTTATCATTCAAATTATAGTTCAGATTTTTTTTGGTGATTTATAACCTCGTTTACCCTCTATAATTAGGTAAATGTCTCCTCTATTCCCACCTATGTTCTTCCTTTGGGGAATCTTAGTAATGTTAATATTCTAGAGACCTTTATATTTTCTAATTTTCTATTTTAAGATGATGTTTTATTTATTGTTTTATAAATTTGGTTTTAATAATGGAATACTATAAATGTTAATCATTTGATAACCCATATGAATTTCAAGGGAGAAAATCATTTTAAGGGGGTAGGATGTAGAATCCTAATAGTCTAGAAAATATATAAAAAAATTAATATAAATTATTTAATATATTGTGTTACCCGAAAAATAATAGTTTATCTCACATAAAACAAAAAAATATCTTTCATTGCACACAACAATATGCCCATTTAATAACATGGGTTACAAGATGGTCTATCCTTACAGAAAAATAATATAATATTTTTATTATTGTTTAATATGGAAGTCATCGTATGTAATTTATACTGAAGGGTGTTAATAGTAAAAACTATATTTTGTTTAAGAATTTTTATAAAACGTTTTCACACTCATCCAATAAATTTTATAGGATTAGAATTAGAATAAATCATGTTATTAAGCATAAAAACTGTATTTTTTTAAAGAGAGTTTCACCACATTTTAATGGTGAACCTATTTTAAATATAAATTTTTACACTTTTTATTTTTTAAAATGAAAAAATAAATATACTCTTAAAATTGGAAAATAAAATTTTACTTTGGTTTTTTATGTTATTTTTAGGAGAATTTTTATTTTTTGATGAATATTGAAAATATTGTATTATAGTAGAAATAAGCCATGTTTTTAAATAATTATTAATGTAAAATTATGTTATAAATTGATTTTAAAGTCAAAATTGATCAATTATACATATAATAATCAATTTTGGGTAATTTTAGACATTTTTGTATTTATTTTAGTTACTACATATGAAGTTACTTTTGATCATTTTCACATTGAAATCTCACTTTCTCGCGATGTCTATTGTATTAGATGTAAATTAAAATTTTCTAATTTTGTGAATTAAATTTGAAAATACTAGCATGCACGATTGTAATAAGTATGAAATTTAATTCTTAATAACTTCAAGATTTTTTAAAAAAATATTAGTAAAAGTAATTAAAATTAATTAAAGTGATTTGGGAAGAATTAAGCTTAATAAGGGACTAAACCTTAATCTTAATGGAAAAAATAACCAATTCACTTTTGAAAAGACCATTTTCGTGAAAAATTTAGACTATATTTCCTTCTTGTAAAAATTGTATGAGTTAGTGGGACACATGTTCCTAGAAATGCCATATATTATAAGTTATGTAAGGGAAAAGGGAAAAAAGAAAAATCCTTACATTTAACATTTATAAAAATTTTAGATATGGAAGAAACAAAATATTTTTGTTTATTAATATCCATTTTAAATATAAATGAATTATTTTTATCATTAATATTCATCATTAGTTTTTTAGTTGAATTAATTACAGTAATTGTTTATGAAACACCAACACATCAATTGTTTAGTTAATAATTACCTGAAATAAATGATACTATTAATACTAAAAGTGAAGTAAATAGTTTGAATTATTGATTTTAATTATTTTTTAAATGAATATATTAATTTTATTTTTAAAAAATAAATAATAATTAATTTCAATAATTTTTAGATATTTTTAAATTAAATTAAAATAAATAATTTTAAAATTGACATTAAAGTGATTTTATAATAAATCATATTTTATTAAAATAATTAAAATTAATAAAAATACTATATTATTACAAGATATTTTTATATTTAAATATGTTTCAATAATGATCTATTAATGTACCAATTTATCTATAATTATTTACCTTTTGACCCATAAATTGTAAAAACATTTTTCTTGTGGTCTAGGTTAAAGTAGTGTTTTGGTGCGTTATATGCGATTTCATTAAAATTAACTTTTAAGACACATGAGATTTATATTTTTTAAATTATATATAATATGTATATTTAATAAGGTATATATTATCTGATAAATATATATTTAATTTATATTTAAAGTTTAAATTAAATATGTTAGAAATATAGTTACTTTAATAAAAACCAAAATTGTAATACTCAGGAAACATAGAAGGTAAGGAATGAAATTAAAAAAAGAACAGATTTTTGTTTTATAGAGGTTTTTAATGGCCATAATTCACATTTAATCACGTATTTTCCATTTTGGGTCACAATAGGAAAAAGTGACCTTCCAATAATGTATACCTTTTGCAATTTGTAAGAGTGCCACTCCCCCTCCACTATAAAAAAGGGACTCACCACTCCCACATCCTCAAACCTATCAATACACACTTGATCAACCACAATATTCCCAAATATCTCATAAAAATACCTCCCATAAACATATATGCCTCAACTTGTGATGAAATCTATTCCAGAAGCCCTTTGGTACACACCAAAAGGAGTTACTCAAATAAGAGGTAACATTATTCCTCAAGCCATGTTATTTTATTTACATTACCCTCCCCCTAAAATATTATTATTCAATACATATATAACAAAATTATTATCTATAATAAAAATAAATTTTTATATTCTATGGATTCTACCTATACTTACTTTGAATTTCCTATAATGGGTTACAAATATACCGTTTATGTGTACAACGAAATATCACCTCACAAAACGATGTTGCTAATTTTGCATTACCTCATTTAATTGTGGGTAATTATGATAGAATAAAAATTTATATATAATATTTATGATACCTAGTATGTATTTATTTTTATTTAAATATTTTATAAAAAATAACATTGTACTTCTAATTATTTGTAAATATGATATCTTCATTTGTGGATGTGTGGACTAATGCCTCCCCAAAGCAATATGATTCATTCATGATATACATGGAATGTATAATGGCTGGTTTTGATTATAAATATGTGAAAAAAGTTTAATTTATATTATATTCATTACATAATAATATTTATGTCAATATAATATATCATTCTCTTTATTATCATTTTCATACACTGAAATGTGACAACGTTAGTCCTGGACTTGTAGACTACCACCTCCTTGACATGATGTGATTCCTTTTACATCTAAATAATTATATATATAAGTATATATTATTAAATTATGTGGTATTTATTATATAATCATCATTTTTAAATACATAATGTTACTTACCCACTTTCTTTAATGACTATTGAATAATGGGAATGTTACTCATGTATACATATGGCTTACCGTCTCCATGATTAAGATATTGGTTAATTTTTCATATATATTTTCAATTATTGTTTTTGAAATGTATAATTTATTCATAAATATGATATGTATTGCAATTTTATTATTCTATATATCTTTACTTAAGGAACTCATTGACCATAGTCGACTTATTGAAGTCAGTTTTGAGAAATAAGTCAAATATGCTAAAAACATCTGACATAAATATTATTGATTAAGTAATTGTATTTAATGTATTTATAAGAAACATAAAAGCAACAATAAACATGTAAATTCTTTTGAATCATTTAAATAATTCACCTAAGTTTTTTATTCAGGAATAGAGAAAATATTCATGACAAATTAGACTCAAGGTAACATATTTTCATCCCACTTTTTACACATGTGAGATAAATTTCATATTGACAACTTACATATTTTGTGTGGTGTATATATATCCCCGTTGATATATTAAAAAACTAATAATTTTATCTTTATGGTATTTAAAACATTTATTTAATGTAATTACTTCATTATTCTTATGATTTAAAATGTTTCGAAGTGGTATGCGACACTTTGCAATGTTTAAATTTTATATTTGAAAAGAAACTTTTTAAGGATATTTCTTTTCCATTTGAAGATATTATATTATAATTAATTAATAAACCCTTTAATTTTCAACTTTTTCATGTATTATTACAATTTACCCATTCATTGGTTCTAAAATGTTCATAGAAATGTTTTTTAGGAAACCCCAATATAGTCTCCCTTTAGTTAGAGAACCTATTTTATTTTAAGAAAACAATTTTCTAAAAATGTTATCAAATTTTTTAACCATTCCAAAATTATTTATAAAATATATTTTTTTTCATTTTCTCTCTTAAAAATTTTTACAAATTAATTCCCTTTTCTCTTTCAGTACTGGGAACTTTTCTATCATTTTTACCATGAAAAAGGAATGTTATATTTTCCATGTACGACATGTACAGATTTACCAGCCATAAATTTTTCAAATATTTAAGTGCTTTTATAAATGGGTTTTTGAATATTTTTTAACTAATTTTCATAAAATTTATTTTCCAAATATTTTTTAACATAAATAGTATATTTTCTTCAAGAATGGTTTAGTGATCTATTAATGTTATTTACATTCATTAAAAACAAACCCCATATTGTTACTTATCCTCTTTGGGGGATATATTATATTGACATCACCATTATTCATTCATTGGATAGATTATTTTTCTTTTAAAAAATATTTTTATTTTAACCATTTTATTTCCATTATTAAATCATTTTTCTATGATATTTTTATTAATACCAGTTGTTCTCCAGGGGTTACTCATGATTCAGAAATATTATTGTTCAACCCATTTCTTTTTTATGGGGTAATCATATTTCAACGTTTTTTTATTGAAACCATTTATTTTACATTGGTTAATCATGTTTCAAAGATATTTTTATTAAATCCATTTCATTATAACATGATAATTATGTGTGATGACTTTGCAATGTTACATAGACATTTTTTTGGTGGTTACACTATAAACAATTTATTGGCGGTTCCATTATAGAAAATGGATGGGTGGGTCCATGATAGCCATCCAATGAATTGGGTATAGATTTTGACTTTATGATTATTCCATTTGTATGAGTAACATGTTTAGAAGAAAACCTTATAGTTATTCCATTTATAAGTGTGAAATGCATAACAATGTCCCAAGGAACCTTTTTTCATTTTTTTGTTATATGGATATAGGGTTTATATTGATATAGATTGATATCACATCACTCATGATTATTGATTCTGATAACTATTTATTTACCCATTTTTTCATATTTTATAGTATAGTTATGGATGGGTATGTGTTATTTAATGATTCACTGATACCCCTTTTTTAATTCATCATCCCCTTATTCTATTTTTTTGATTATTGATGACATTTAACTATTAATTATTATGCTTAATCATCGTGAGGATTTGAGATCACCATTTATATGATTCATTTTTCCTACTTTTTACTGAATTACATTAAATGATTTATTTATTTCATAGATATTATAGGGATGATGTCTATGACCTATTGTGAAATACAAAAAATCTAGGTTAAAGGGTATAAATGTCCATTTGACCACTTCAGAGTCAATGTTTATGTGAGTATTTTATGTAGGAGTTTTTCATAATTATCTAAAATTATATACATAAAATTTCATCTACTTTGTCAATGATCTATTTTGTCCTTCTATTTTTCAACACTTTTGACAAAAATGGTTGGGTCATAATTATTGGCATAAAAGTTGAGAATATATATTTTTAGATTTCTACAATGGATCCGCGAGTGAGGGTTTTGGGTGGTTATTGTGTGACCATGGGGATACTATTCCCTCATGATCCAAAGATCATAAAATAAATAATAATAAATGGGAACTATGAATTCATTAATAAAATATAATCCATGTAATAAGAAAAATAAGTTATCCAATAAATAAATTTACAGAAGCTAAATAATAAATAGATACGAAAATATGGAGACTATCATTTCATGTTGCTATAAAAAAACAAAGTAAAATGAATAAATGAGAGGTGGTAATTTACCATTTTCTATAAAACATACAAAAATAAAAAAATCCATGTCTACAAGAATCTCAATAATAGGCTTGGTCATCTTCTATCATACAACATCCTAGAGCGAAGAATAAATCCTCAAGAGTTTGAAAATTCCGTTTTTCTATACCAATAATCATGAGTTCTCCAAAGGTATCAATTGAGGCCCACGTAGGGTTACAAAAACACTTAATAGTCCACCAGACACATTATTTATTAATTTACAGTCTATTCAAATAAAATGAGAGGTGTTAGAAAAATAAATTATAGAAAATAAATAAAGAAAACTTATTTTTTCAGGTTCCTCATTATTATATGGATGAAACTACCTACTTCATTATAAGTCATATATATTTGAGACCAGGTGAACCTTTACATGTATGGAATGGGTGTAATAGAAAGGGCCATCATTACTCAATCATAAAAAGTGGACATACCCTAAGAAAGTTGTTTGGAATTGCATAAAAATCCTTGGAATATCAGTTATAAAATCTTAATCATTAATTTAAAAGTCTTACATAGAATTTAATAAGAGGAAAACTGATCTCATCCAAAGAAATCTATGAATTAATCACAAGTATCACTCTAGTGAACTATAAATATCGAACACTATAAGATACTATCATTTATGATCCATGAATATAATCCCAAGTATCACTCTCGACAAGGTGTGAAGATAAGAAAAACCTCCAAGAATGTCCTCGGTATCTCACATAGGTGAGAAAGAATTTTTAGTGGTCTGATATGATCATATTTCTACCAAGACCATTCATGGGGTCTCCCGTATGGATCTAGTAACACTTATAAGGAGGTAGAGTATATGCTTGTTGAGCCCATCCATGTCATACAATGTATTATAACCAGTTTATTTATAGTTCATTCATAAATTCTAATTACAAGGCATGAGGAGCTGATATTAGGTATCTTTATTTGAGTACCATTTTTCTCCATAGGCATAGTATAATGATATGTTTATTTATCATGGTTCATATCAATTAACAAGTTATTGATACCACATTACCTAATCTAAACTAGAAAAAATGTTTAATTCATGTAATTAATCTAAGGAATAAGGAATAAGAAACAAAATACCTAGACTGTCAATTAATATAATTCATTTTACATATCAATTAAATTTATTAAAGGGAAATCACACACATTAATGGTGGTTTAACTATTTATGTAAAATAGAATTTAGGATATTATAGATTGTAAAAACCATAGGTATGGATCACATTATGGTATTAATCCAATGAGTTATTTCACCACATTCAAGGAAAAAATTAAGAACTAAAAGAAAATTAATTAAATTAATGAGACATTATGGAAGAAACATTGGAACATTCCATCAAATGGAACGAATATTCACAATATTAAATCAATAATACTTACGGAAAAAAGCAAGTCCACCAAAATTAAGTATGTATCATTTTCCACATCTACTGTTACCCCATGAATTGATCTAGAATATGAGAAATTAGAAGAAGGGACCGATGAACTAAAAATAGGGCATATGTGCTCTAACCCAAATAGAATTGAAGAAGAGGAGATAATCCATATAATGATAAAAGAAGATTAAAGAGATTACCAATTATATTCAACACTCTCGATGATGATGAAAATAGAGATTGGATGATAGAGATACCAAAATACCTATCTTGGATGTGAGAATATTATCTTGAAATTCGGTCCACTAAAAAAAAGTGGGATCATAAGGGATCAATTATTTAAAAAATTTATTTGAAAAAATAGTACATTCACTTTACAATTAGGGCTAACATGTTTTGGATGCATGGTTTGACGAACCATGCTCCAACTATATGCCATCTTCTACCTAGGGAAAACCCTATCACTAGCTAGGAAAATAGTTTGACTATCTATTAATAGACCAGACATAATGGATCTTTCAAGAATCATATATCACTAACATGTGTTTACATCCTTGGTCACATGGTTATAGAAAAAATGTGAGCCCTCTTCTTGCGCACTAATTTCCCTACAAGGTTGAGCCACACAATTATCCTGACCCATGCGCTAACCATGTTACTTAGTAAGGCTATGCAAATTCTAGAGCTCCAAGATCCAAAAAAAGTCATAGAATCTCCCAAAATACCCCTTAACTTTTATAAAAAATCAATAAAATTATAGGTGAGGTTATAGGCACTAACAAATGTGTTCGTACCTCATAAAATATGTGATGTTACTACCTCCCCTCTATAAATCTAATCATTCTCACATTTCCCTTCAAAGGGTTGAAAATATATTCTAGTAAAAGTTATAGCACAATGAATGCCCCTCAACCTCCTTCTCCGAAGTATCATACTATAAATGGTTTTGCTTCCATAGAAACTAGACTAGAGGAATTGACCTTCCTCAGGGAGCCTTCATTTTATAATGAATGATACATATCATAAATCCCTAAAAAGGACACATCTTTCACCAGATTAATATCCTTAGGATTAAGTAATGGAGATAGGTTAGAATTATAATTGAAAATATGTGATAAATGGAAGATGTCGTTCATGGACTGATAAATCTGATGTAAATCCAACCAATAATCTAATTGACTGACTCTCTCCCCAATTTCTAAAGGATCAACATGATGGGGTGATAACTTTCCCTATCCCTAAATATATTTATGAACCAATATAGGTGAATCTCAAAGAAGTAACTGATGTCCCACCTAAAACTCTAGTGGTTGATGATGATGATCAGTATTTAATATATTCATAGACTAAGTTATAGCCAAAATTTTATAATTTATCTGCATTTACTCTGATACTTCTAGAATGAGTCACAAAACCAATAATGTAACCTAACAACCCACTTACATTAATATATTTGAATTAAATGATCTACCTTAAAGGTATTTATAAAGATCCATCTGATTCATTTTCTAGAAAATTACTATTATTAAAAACTCAATAAGAGGTATATTATTTTACCATGATCCTCCAAAATCAAGTACACAAGCAACATGCATGTTTGTCGACACCTATATTATTTGGTTGGACTTACCATTGTAATGTGGGTGATATTATATAATTTGTGAGTACCTGTTAACCAACTTTATTCTATAAACCTCATTAAAGAAATGATTTAAACTAGAAATATAATTTCAATATGATAGATCGGGAAAAACAACAAATTATCACAATTTTCCGAATACAAAGCATCACATGATCATCCAATAGTGGGGTTATATTCCTATATAATCTCTCTTAGTATGTTTGTAATAACTCAGATACATCAATATAAGTGAATGATAACATTATCATCAATAACCCAACCAAGATATTAGTTATCACATGATAAAATCTCCCTCATGATGAGGCCCTTGGGATCTGATGTCTCTCTCAACGACACCCATTATAGAAGAGAGGGTGTAATTGATAAAGATTCTAGAGAAGGTTTACCATGAAATTTTTAAATATATGGATGTATCTCAGAAAAAAAAGCAATCAACTTCCACTCACAGCTAGCCACCAAGATGGCATCTTTCTATGTTTTCTAGTTGAGAGACTTAGTGAAAACATTACCCTTTTTGAGTGTATAAACATTCTTATATTCAATTTAATTTAGGTATTATACCTACCTATGCCTACTGATATTAAAATCATTCAATGTGGGGACATATTTGTGAATTTTTTTATCCATGTAAACAAATAATTTCTCACATAGTATACAATTCCTCTAATGAAATATAACCTGAATCATGACTGCTAGATTAAGGTCATGTGTAGTGTAATATTTCTCGTGAGGTATTAGTAAGAGGTACCCATATGCTACAAACTGATCTCCATGCATAAAAAAATTATACAATATAAATTATATCTTCTACCTAGCTATGGAAGAATCATGATTATTTATAATGTCAGTGTCTATTTCAACTTCTTAAAGGATTAATCCTAATATTCATAACACATGAACATCAATCCATTCATAGTCAAAACATTAAGAGGTTCTTATTAGAAAGATAATTCATGAATCAATCTTTTGTAATATACATCCTTCCTAAAGAAACTACATATTCTAAAGACATTCATGGGATGTTCCTAGGAAACCAAAATAGTCACATTCTTAGGGATAATAGATACTGCCTCATAAGAAATGATATTACTAGAGAATTGAATATTATAGATCCTAAAGTGGAATTTATTTAGTGTAACATATAGTTGGTTCTCTCTCAGTGCTTTTAGAATGTTCTCAAGATGGTTGGCATGGCCTTGTCTATTGTGGGAATACACCAATATTTCGTATACAAAGACTACCACAAATGAATATAAATATTGGTGGGAAACCCGATTCTTCAAATCCATGAATTGTTTTTGTCACATTTATTATTCCAAATGACATAACCATATACTCGTACAAGCTATATCTAATCTATAATTTTTTATATCGTATTAATGAGGTCCCAACACATAATTGATGGTAGCCTGATCTCAATTCAATCATAAAGAATACCATCATTACTTAGATCTTTTTGAAGTGGTCATATGCAAGAGGAAGTGGATAATGATTATTTACCTTAAGATAGTCCCACCATTGGTAGTACATACACTTCCTAAGGGAACCATCCATATACATTGTGAAAATGATGGGTGAAACCCATAGAGGAATATTGGGCCATATAAATCCCTTTTCCACTCAGTCTCCCAAAATCTTCTTATGTTCTTAGATCTGTATAGGTGTTGTCTCATAGGTAGGAATGGAAACTAGTTTAACACCTAGAACTGGCTGAATGGTGATATCAATCTCTCCCATCAAAGTGAATACATTTATTTTTTTGGGTAAAAATTCCCCAAAAAATATCGACTATTGGAGGAAATTATGGTAGACATATTTCATGATCACTCATAAAGAGACTATCTATATGGGATGTCACTTTTCCAATCCCATGATACATAGTTCTAGATCCAGTTACCTGGATATTAAATTATCCATTATGGGGAAAAGTACAACCTGTAAGTGAGGTAATGGACACCCTTTGGTGATAGAAATCAACACGAGCATGATAAGGCACTAGCCAGTCCATTTAGAGCATGAAATAAAATCCAAACATCTCATGGACAAAGAAACTACATAAGAATTAGTACCCACCTATCTGAATGGGTAAATCCATGTACTAGAATATACTCTCTGATGAAACCCATGACATTTTTTATTGTATTTACACCAAAAAAGATAACATCTCATGGAACACGATTTCCATATTTCCAGGTTATATAAAGTAAATTGATTCCAATTTATCAAATAAGTAAGAAACTATAGTGGAGGATAATAAAATAGTACCTCATATTGTATAAGGACCTGGACTCTTCTCCTCAGGCGTAGGTGACACTACATTGATTTGAACTGAACTATGGCCTTGAGAGGCAACCTGACTACCCTGGGATTTCCTCTTTTCTTGAATTGAAACCGTGAAGTCTAAATACGTTATACATGAACAACCCATTGGATAGATCAACATGTAGTGGATAGATTCCTATCCTGATGTTGTATTATTTTTAACAGCCAAATATTTTTAAAATAAAACTATTTCTGATAATTTATACCACAAGAAACACGGAGCTAAAATGCATAGAAAAATAATATAACATAAATAATATTCTGACAACCCAACCATCAAATTGGTGGGTGTGAATAAGATTAAAGAAGATATAAAAAATATATAACAGTCATACTCAATATGATTGTATTGATTAGATCTATGGAAATTATCCCTAAATTTTATAGAAATGTTATTTTATGCTTCTATGAAATGATGTCCTCGAGAATGATTTTTATACCCTTTTATGACTAAATATTAAAAACAATTTGAATAATATTAGTAATTATATTTCAGTAAATATATATAATATATTAAATAAAAATATAATTACTAAAATATTTTCAAAAGATATTATTTTTCTAATAATAATATCATTTTCAGTGAATAGTAACATATTCTAATTTCCGTAATATTCCAATATTTTCTAATTAAATCCTATAAATATGATTTAAATATTATTTTAAATTAATATATGAATCCATTAGTTTTAATTAAAATAATTATTTTTATATGAGTAAAAGTTTTGAATAATTTTTGGTATAAGTTAATTTGTGGGCTTCAAAACACATGATTTTTATACATAATATTTCACTGAGTTTTTTAAATTATTATTAAAAGAAATATATTTATCTAATAAAAAAATACTTTTATTAAGTATAAATACATTTTTTATACAAAAAGTAAATTTTTTACTAGAATTCTATTTGATATTTTCCTAGAAATTATAATTTTTTGGTGAATAATAAATATTATAGTTTTTATGATATACAATATATTTTTTTATATCAACATGAAATAATTATAATAAAATTTTAGTAAACATATAGAATGAATAGTGTATGATAACATAATAAAAAGTAAATTATAATAGATAAATTTTAATTTATTTCTTGATAAATATGAAAAACATTTTCAATAATGACGTAATGCTTTCATAACAAGGTATGATACAAATTTAATGTCCTAATTATAATATTTCTGTAGAGAAAAATATTTTATAGACCTATTTAATAAATATTAATAATTATTTACGATGAATATTGATATATTATATTTTTTTAACAATTGAATTATCCACATGCATGTGTATGTATTGCACAAGGCCCAAAAATTCAAAATAACATAATAAATAATATTTGCTGCCATAAATGTGAGTAAATTTACATTTTAAATGATTTTTATGTTTTATGATAAACTTAATTAATTTATATTTAGGATTATTATTTGTTGACAATTTATTTTTATGATATAATTTCCTTATTTTCTAATACCAGATAGACATAATGTTTCTATGAATAGTAAAAAAAATCAAATAAATGAAATTTAAAACTCTAAATGTAAATTTTTTTGTTGAGTGTTAGTATCCAGAAAAGATTACAAATCACTATAGAATATAATATTATATTTTAAATTTAATCATTAAAAATACATTTCTATATTACATTTTTTATATTAATCTAAATTAAAATGGTCAATAATGAAATTAATGGTATATCATGTTAAAAATAATATATTATATTATTTAAAAATCATAAAACACCCTGAAATAGAAAAAAGGTTTTTAAGTACTCTAAAAAGACAAAATATGGTCATTTATGATAAAAAATTTATATTATAAATAAATATTTAAACCTTTTATAATGAGAAATGTGTTACCTAAAATAAGGCTAAAATTGGTTAACTAATGTATTAAACTAAAAGATAATGTTTTAAATAATATATAAACGTATATCAATTTTATTGGATGATTATATTAAGATAATATCTTAAATGGAATTGAATAGATGTTATTTCGTATACAATTTATAGGATATAAACATGTTATATAATAAAATTTTATGCATTTCCAAAAATGAAATTAAAGATATTTTATTATAGAGAATATTTGAGCAAGCTATTTAAAAATGAAAAAATATTATTAGAAAATTTAATGGGATATGATTTAAAATTTTAAAAATTTCCATTTGGGGATAATTTTTCCATTTATTAAATATTTCATTACCCTTCAATAAAAGCATATAATTTATTTCATGTTAATTATCAAATGGGTTAACCTGGCGTTAATACAAAGGGATATATGTGAACACATAATCAAAACATGCAAAATATTTATTTATTGATACAATTTCGAAACATCATTAATTAATATTTTAATTAAATCAAATTTTACCAATTTTAATGATAAATTTATTTTATATTAATTTACATCCATAGTAAATTCCAATAATTCCCCTTCCTGTACAAATAACATGGTACCCATTATCGTCACCTCTACACACATAAATAGAAATTTTCTTTAACTAATACAATCAAAAATACATTTATAGAATCCATAGCCTCATTATATAGGTATTATATTAGAAATAATATGAACCATAGAGTTCTTGTGGGGTAAAGAAAAGATGGTTGTCCAAAGAACTGTTATGGGTTTTAAATGAATGTTTTAGTTTTTTTCTTCTTCTAACCCCTTCAAATATAATTCAACAAATATTTTATCTATTTATTTTATCAATTTATTTATTTTATTTACTTATTTATTTTATTTATTTATTTTATTTATTTATTTTTCATATTTATTTATTTATTTTTCCTATTTATTTATTTATTTCTAGTATTTATTTATTTTATTTATTTAATTTCGTATTTATTTATTTTATTTATTTTATTTATTTAATTTCATATTTATTATTTAGTTTTTTTTATTTCGTATTTATTTTTTGTTTACTTTATTTCATATTTATTTTATTTATTTATTTATTAATTTCGTATTATTTTATTTACTTTATTTATCCATGCATGCACATCCCTTGCACATGCACATGTATGCCCATACATGCCCAAGCAATATAAAGAAATTCTGTGTTTGGTGAGATTTGAACCCCTAACCACTTGCATATTTTCCGATGACTTTACCACTCCGGCAAGCTCACCATGTGGTTAATAAACAGAATTTAATATACTTATATATATTAATTGAGAAAACAAATAATACATAAATAATATATATAAACTCGATAATAAAAAATAAAAAATAAAAAATAAAAAATAAAAAATAAAAAATAAAAAATAAAAAATAAAAAATAAAAAATAAAAAATAAAAAATAAATAAAAAAAATAAAAAATAAAAAATAAAAAATAAAAAATAAAAAATAATAAATAATAAATAATAAATAACAAATAATAAATTATAAATAATAAATAATAAATAATAAATAATAAATAATAAATAATAAATAAGAAATAATAAATACAAAATAGATATAAATAATAAATAATTAATAATAAATAATAGATATAAATAATAAATAATAAATAATAAACAATAAATAATAAATAAAAAATAATAAAAAAATAAAAAATAAATAATAAATAGTAAATAGTAAATAATAAATAATCAATAATCAATAATGAATAATAAATAACAAATGATAAATAAGAAATAAGAAATAATAAATATTAAATAAATAAATATAAATAATAAATAATAAATAATAAAGAAATAATAAATATAAATAATAAATAATAAATAATAAATAATAAATAATAAATAATAAATAATCAATAATCAATAGTCAATAATCAATAATGAATATTGAATAATGAATAATAAATAATAAATAATAAATAATAAATAATAAATAATAAATAAATAAATAATAAATAATAAATAAATATAAATAATAAATAATAAATAATAAATAATAAATAAATATAAATAATAAATAAATATAAATAATAAATAATAAATAAATATAAATAATAAATAATAAATAAATATAAATAATAAATAATAAATAATAAATACATATAAACAAAAAATAATAAATAATAAATAATAAATAATAAATAATAAATAATAACTAATAAATAAATATAAATAATAAATAAATATAAATAATAAATAATAAATAAATATAAATAATAAATAATAAATAATAAATAAATATAAATGATGAATAAATATAAATAATAAATAATAAATAATAAATAATAAATAATAAATAATAAGTAAATATGAATAATAAATAATAAATAATAAATAATAACTAATAAATAATAACTAATAAATAAATATAAATAATAAATAATAAATGATAAATAAGCATAAATAATTAATAAATATAAAGAATAAAGAGTAAATAATAAATAATAAATAATAAATATTAAATATTAAATAATAAATAATAAATAATAAAGGAAACAAATGAAAAAGTATGAAAAGACGTGATAAGGGATGAAAAATCATGAAAACGCATGAAAAAGGATGGAGAAGCATATGAAGAATGAGGCATTAGAAAGAATGAGAACACATGAAAACTCATGACAACTCTGGAAAACTCCTTAATAATTCAACATAATCATCATAATAACCCACAAAAAACCATTGATAAAGATAAAAAGTCATGGAAACCCAAATAAACAGTAATAAATAGAGCTACCGTTAAAACCCGTCAAAACAATTATAAAGAGAAAAAAACATTGGACTCACATTAACGAAGATAACTTATGATCCGACAGTCTGTTTTAGATCCGCGACCTGTCAAATAAAAGATCCTGAGATGATCTTCAACCTGAAAGGTGAAAGTGTCCGAATGGAAAGGCAGATTAGAAGTTATGACCATTTTAAAAAAAGCTGACGGGGACCGGGTGCTAGAAACGAGGCATTGAAAAACATAACAAACCCGATACCCACTAAAAAGGCCATAACATATGATCTAGGAGTGCATGTGGGCACTACGACCAGTCAAACTGAAGCTCATGGAACGAGCTATGATCTGGCAGGTGGAGGAGGCCGAACTGACATGCGGATCAAATGTTAGGTCCGTTTAAAGAAAACTTTGACGGGACAACGGTGACAGAAACAAGGTTTTGGAGGCCTTATGAGGGGTTTTTGGGGTCAAAAAACACGACAGAAGCTAGCTTGTGTTCAATTAGTGCGTAGCTCTTTTCGGTGGCTTTGATTTGATATGTGGTAGAGCCCAAACGGACACCCGGAGCGAAAGTTATGGCCGTTTGAAGTTGGAGAACTTTTTTCAACTTTATTATAACTCTAATATATTCCGCACCTTAGACCATCTCACGGGTTTTATTATATGTGACTCTATATCTCTTCGTGAGCTTTGATTTGACTGGTTGTGGCGCTTTAACGGACGCCCAGATCAAAAGTTATGGTCGTTTTAGTGATTTCGGGGTTTCTCGTGTTTTTTTTTATTTTTTCATTTCATTTCACGGCAGTTTTACTGAAACCGCCACTATTTCGTGTCGGTTTTTTAAAAAACCACCACTAATCATCGAATAAAATTAAAAATAAAAAAATAAAAAAAATAAAAAAAATTTCTGTTTAACGGCAGTTTTTTCGTGGCGGTTTATAAAACCGCCACGAAATACCGGCCCGAAACGCATTTCTCGGCGGTTTTAAAAACTGCCGTGAAAAACCCACCACTAAACAACGGTTTTCTTATAGTGTTAATCCCCCATTGATGTGTTAGCAGAGTACACCTTATGAAATAAAGTAATTTGTTTTCCATCAGAAACAATAAAAGTTATTTATAAGGATGGAATATATATATATATATATGATATTAATGATATATTTAAAATTATATAGATAAAATATATCATGATATTTCTTAACGTTCCGTCTGTTGAAAAATAATAACATCACTTGTGCATATATGTCGATTACCGTAATGGGATGGACCCTCCTCGTCCATTACTATGCTAATTTCTAGTGTTTGGGATGCCTGGGACCCCATAAGTATGTTTGAATCTGAAGGGCAGCGTATAAGTGGAAGGATTTCAATGTGGTGTCATAGATCGGTTCTAGAGGGGCTTTTCTGGTTTTCATTGTCTAGTTTTCTCGTCACACCACTTTTGAGTCATTTAACTTTTTTAAAGTGGTTTAAAGCTATTTTGGCCTCGTAAGCAATGTTTTAAATCCCTTAATGGTATGAAACCCTCAACGGACCCATTTTCCTCTATTAAAATGAAATCCTTTAATGCACAACCGTTATGACCACCTCTCTAAAGAGAATGATTGAATAACAATTATTTCCATCGTGTGTAATAGTCCAACCTCGTGGTGAAACCATGGTCCTCTTTTAAATCCATTCAAAATTTAAATCCCGTAACTCTAGGATCTCACCTTTCTATCGCATGGTAATTCCTTTTTTCTTATTCTTGGTTGGTCTTATTTCTTTCCATGGTTCTTTTGGAGTCCCCCCTTCCTGAGGTCAGCGGTGAACCTATGTTGGAGAATTTCCTGCTCACTCTTGGAGACCCTAGAGTTCCCCCTGCAAGTCACGCATCACAGTTATTGGCTCGCGGAGAAAAAATTCGATCATTGATCATCCAAGTAGGGTTCATCCGTCATCTCTATTTAATATATATAATGTGGGGTGGGTATAATAATTTTTCTTTCGGGGATGGATGAAACCAAAACTTGTTGAAGATAATAAGCAGACTTCTAAGGAATGAAGGGGTGTGTTTGAAGATGTTATTGTACTCTTTTACCCTCGAATATATGTTGTGAAGGGTATGGGAATCTGTCTAATAAAAATCATGGTTGTTTGTGGATTTTATGTGCACACTAATGAACACTTTCCTTCTATGATGATTGAATGGTTGTAATATAAATATGGTTAATCACATAAACTTGGTTGATTAATTGGATTCCCAATGAAAAATAATCCTTGTGTGATCACCCTGGTTAACCTAACAGAGAAGAAAGAACTCAATGAATGATGTGATTAAATTTTGAAACTCCCTTTCTCTGTCTTGGTAATATGTGTATGGTCGATTCTTCTTGATGTTTGTGAGGTGACTTGGATGGGTATGGGATCCCCTATTGTGGTGATGTTGTTGGTTTATGGATCTATGGTCATGTGTAGCCGTATGGTGAGGCTTGTTTTGGTTCCAGTACTTTAAGGGATCTCACAGATCTATTTTTTGGTTGTGACTTTACAAGATAACTGGGGTTGAATGCTTAAATTGTTTCTTGGATTAGTTTTTTCATCTTTGGATTTTGGCTGTGTTTGTTAGTTGCCCGGTAGTGAATAATTAATTTAATGGAACCACTGGAATGTGATAAAAAGAATGGTCTCAAAGGGGTTTCATTTTCTGGCAAGGTGTTGTGACTTTGTTGTTGTTGTTGTTGTGCTTTTTATAAATGAATAGTAATGAGGGTGTTTGTGTGAGGGCTTGTTTTGGAACCCCTAGGATGGGATGAGTGGTTGTTTACCTATAAGTATAATTTATTTCATATGCTTCTTATTCGATCTCTACACAAGTTGAGCACTTTATACCGAACTCCCCCATTTCATGGGGGAGGGTGACTTTCCCAGCACTCCTATTAGTGGTAGGTTATTAGCTCCTTTTCTGCTACCTTTCCCAAGTAACCCAAGACTCTTATAGCAGGCTGTAACAACCTGAGGTCCATTATAGCCTGAGATTCATCAGGCATGGAAGGTTGTAAGGGTCGGCCCAGGTGTGTGTGGGAAAGTTGTTTCACAAGTGTCTTCAGGATAAAGACAATGTGCCTTTGGCAATGGAAATAGTTGTTCAGGCCCAGGTTTCATCGAGCGTGGCATTAGTTGTTCTGGACCAGTTGTCTGCAAGTATAGTTATGTGTGGTTGTGGCCTAGGTGTTTGCGAAAGGGATGTGTGGCCGTGGTCACCCAGGTATGTGCATGAGGGGTATGGTAGTGAGACTGTGGTGAGAATGGCTAGGGAGGTCTGATGCATATGATGTAATTAATAACTAGTGGGAAATTGGTGTGTGGTACCCAAACATCGATATGTTATTACTATTAATTTACATGACTTGAATTATATGGGGATTGTGGCTTGGTGAGGTTTGGTAGGATAGTTTTCTTTCTAGGTGCTTTGGTTATCTCCTTTTCTCAAGGGGTATTACAATTCCTCCCCACTTATGCACAAGATATTTTTGGGTTTCCCCACTATGTATATCTTTATAGTTACCCTATGTATAGAAAAATGCTCTCAGGTTTCCATGAAGACATCAGGAATCTTGTGGGACCATACTAGTTTGGACATCGGGAACGCTGTGTTTGCTGAATTTCATTTCTTTTGGATCTTCCCCTTGGAATTTTCTTGTACTTGTAGCACTAATTATTGGGACACTCATATGGGAATGGATTCTTTTGGCTTTACTTTTACTTCCAGCTTTGGTGTTGTTTGGGATTTACTATCTTGTCTCTCGATCCTACTAAATAAAAGTGGTATTCCCTCCAATATTACATGTTACTCAATACACTTGGTGATAGTCTCCACTCTGGGGCCTGTTGAAGGTGGGTCTCTGGGGTTATTATCTATCCTTCAACTTGAGGAAGGAAGGGTTTGGCAATCTGTTATCCCGTCACGCATCTTGGTGAAGGTGGGTCATGATAGAATGGTATCAGAGCATATGGTTGAGAGATAGGATGGAGCTCGGGGTTGGGCATAGTGAGGATAGCATGGGATGGTAGGGAAACGATGTTAATAAATCTACGTGCCTGAAATAAGCTATGGATGACCTATTAGGACACGCGATTTTAGCCCCCCCATGATCTGATGCAAGGACTCGGGACCTACCAAATGACCAAGTGAGGGTACACTAATTATAGGGTAGATATCCTAGGAAACATAAAGGATCATAATGACTTATGTTCTTGTGTGTTCTGGGTGTTCTATGAATATAAATAAAAAATGTGTTTAAGGAAAATTTAAGAGAAATATTCTACACTACTCGGGCTTTGGCATTCCTTGTTTACCTTGTATCTATGGCACCCGGACTACGACCACGAGTAGTGCGGGTGATTGAGGCCAATGGGGCTGATTTGGCTGATCAGCAGAGGACTGATCCAAAGGAGGAGGATGATCAGTGGTAGATGACGTTTAGTTTCTTTTAGAGGAAGACCCTCAGAAAGTACAAGGGCATCGTCTCAGACATGGTGATAGAGAGCTGGCTTGAGGAGCTGGGGATAGCTTTCAGCTTGACTCGGGCTCTCACGGATTATTGGGATCCTCTGGCTGTAACCGAGAGGTGGGGAGTGGTGCATCAGTGGTGGAATCTCTATGTTGGAGTGAAGAGGGAGGCTGATGTTTTACAGACTGAATTTGAGAGGGAATTTTAGGAAGAAGTCATCTCTTCCACGATGAAGCCGGAAAAGAGGCAGGAGCTACTCTCCCATCCACAGGGGAGAATGTTTGTGAAGGAGATGGGAATCAAGTTCAGGGACTTCCTTCATCTTGATGTGGACCTTTTTCTAGATTAGGAATCACATGAAAGACATTTAGAGGAGGCACTCCAACCTTCTCTTCAGTATGTTGTTACTCCCTTCACCCTACCGACATACTTGGAGGTCCATAAAAAGACTGAAGTGGTAGGAAGGATGCATATGATGAGAGGTAATCTGCGAGAGGGGATCCATTTGGGCTCGTCAAAGGGGAAGGCTATCAGCAGCAAGCCTCTAGCATCATGTGATTCTAGGTTTTGGAAAATGGGGATCAGGCCCTAGCATTTCCATTTTTGATCTCCTAGTCCTCTGCCTTTCCTTGAGGGCCCAAGGCTAAGGTACTTCATATGTGGAAGTCGTGGGAAATTTTCTAATCAGTGCCAGGACAAAGTGGAGTATAGTGGGGGTTGGCATGTTCAAAACCAACCTTAGCAGCAATAGTTTTTAGCCAGGCCCATTCAGTAGTAGCAGTAGCGACAGTGAGCTCCTGCTCCTCCGAGAGAAGATGTTGTGGGAGGGGGCTGAACATAGGGTTCTCTTCAGGGACCTTGACCAGGGATTGGTCGTGGAGGTGTCCAACATCTGAGAGGCTGAAGAGATGGGAGTAGGAAGTTTAATTCCATAGAGGCATTACTTCTTGCAGGGCCAGAAGTCGTTTGAGTTACAATCATCTTGTTTATCACTCTTACCTGCACCATGTTAGATTTTGGAGCATCGCACGCCTTTGTTACACTAGGTCTAGCCCATTCCTTGGACCTAGACATAGAGGTAATCTCAATTCCCCTGGTTTCGAGTACACTAGGTGGGGGTCATACCATCCTATTTGATGATTGTCGAGGATACAAATTGATGATGGGGCCACATCAGTCTTCTAGGGATCTCTATATGCTTCAAATCCAGCCATATGATGTCATCCTAGGCATCGACTAGCTGTTTTCTGTGCACACTATTATTGAATACTTCCAGAGAATAGTTATATTTCCCAATGAGGACGGGTAGCTTGTGGCTCTCATTGGTGAATGGAGTTGTTAGGTGGGGAGACTGCGTGTAGAACCTCTTTATGTTGGTTGAGCATTTAGAAGATTCAGTGGATCCCGAGTGGATGGATGTTTCATGAGCTATTAGAGAGTTACAATATGTTTTTCCTGAGGATGTTGTGACTCTAACCCATCGATGTGATGTTGATATTGGGATATATCTATAGCCCGGTGCCCATCCAATTTCGATTTCTCCTTATCGGATGGTGACATCTGAGTTACGGGAGTTACGAATTCAGATTTACTAGCTGATGAAGAAGGGTATTGTTCAATGCATCATGTCTCCATGGGGTGCTCTAGTCTTGTTTGTAAAGAAGGCAGATGGTGGTCTCATGCTATCAAAAAGACTACCCGAGACTGAATCAAGTAACGATCAAGAACAGTTACCCTCTCTCGAGGTTAGAAGATATCTTTCTTCAGCTAACGGAGCATGTAAATTATTTAAGACCAATCTTTGGTCTGGTCATTACCAGTTAAGTTTTAATGATAGTGATATCCCGAAGACTGCTTTCTAGTGATACTTTTGTCCCTTTTACATTATTGTAATGTCTTTTAGTGTTACTAATGCACCTGTTGTGTTCATGGGGCTCATGAACTCTATTTTCTGGGAGTTTCTGGACCGGTTTGTTATTGTGTTCATCGATGAAATTTTTATCTACTCAAGATCAGAGGAGGAACATACTTAGAACCTTGGGATTATATTAGAGATCCTTCAACATCACAAGCTCTATGGGAAATTGTCCAAGTGAAAGTTCATGAAATGAGAAGTGCATTTCCTTTGACACTTGGTGTCTCAAAAATGGGTGGTGGATTATCCGTCAAAGGTTTAAATAGTTGTTTCTTGGGAAGAACCCAAGAATGTTACATAGGTTCTTAGTTTTTTTTGGGTATGATAGTCTATTATCATAGGTTCATACCCAAATTCTCTCGATTTTTAGCTCCTTTGACAACTTTGACTAGAAAGGACCAAGCCTTCGTGTGGAATGAGCAGTGTCGGGCAACATAAAACTATCTGATGGAAAGGTTGGTTAGTGCTCTAGTGCTATGGTTTATAGAGTAAGGTGTGTTTTATGAGGTTTTTTTGATGCTTTTGGACATGGTTTTGGTTGTGTGATGATGTAGCAGCATGGAGAGATCTTTTATGGGTCTAATCAGTTACGTCCACATGAGCGTAACTATGCCACCCACGACCTAGAGCTTTCAAAAGTAGTGTTCGTATTGAATTTGTTTAAACATTACTTAATCTGAGAGCGCTATGTGGTCTTTACAGATCACAAGAGTTTGAGGCATATATAAATCTAGCGGGACCTAACATTGCGAAAAAGAAGGTGGAAGGAGTTTCTTCAAGACTACAATGTCATGATCTCTTACACTGAAGTTAAGGGAAATGCTGTGGCTAATGATTTAAGAAGGAAGTCACAGAGGGAAGCTGTTCCAGAATCTTTGGATGCTTGGAAGGAATAGAGGAGTTGGATTCCCTACACTTGGATGGAAGGGAGGATGGTGGTATAGTTTTTCTATTTCTGATGACAGTGCAATCATCTCTGTTGTGGAAGGTGGAGGAGTCTTAGTGGGGAGACTTAGAGATTTAAGTGATGTGTGAATTGTTTGAAAAATGCAATGCTCTAGAAGGGTGGTTAGAGGATGGTCAGAATCAGATTCTCTTCCATGGAAAGTTGTTTTTCCTAGATAATAAGTGTGAGGACGTTCTCCATGAGTTATATAACTCACCCAAAGCGGTACACGTTGGAGTTTCCATGATTTACTGAGGCCTGGGGGAACAACTTTGGTGGACTGAGTTGAAATGGGAAATGATAGAGTTTGTGGCAAAGTTCCTGGGGTGTCAGTAGGTGAAGGCTGGACTCATCATCCCAAGAGGTTTATTGCAACCTATAGATGTCACTGAGTGGAATTGGGAGGACATCTCAATGGATTTCATCACAGGACTACATACGGTTCAAGGAGGATGTGATACTATTGAGTTAGTGGTCGACCGGCTGATGAAATCAGTTCACTTCCTAGCGATCAAGGAGCCGAGTGTGGTGGATGCCTTAGCACTAAGATACGTGGATGAGGTGGTGTATTTCCATGGAGTTCCAAGGTCCATAATCTCGGATAGGTCATAATGGTTTACCATACGAATTTGGAGGGTATTACAACATGATTTCAGCAGCCAACTATGCCTTAGCACTGTTTTCCACCTCCAGACAGATCGACAGATAGAACGGACCATCCAGACATTAGAGGATATTCTATGGGATTGTGTATTGGACTTCATGGGATAATGGGAATGAAATTTATCTTCAGTAGAGTTTTTCTACAATAATAGCTATCATTATACTATTGGCATGGCTCCGTTAGAAGCCTTGGACGGGGGCCTTGTCATTCGCCTATGTGCTGGACCGAGGTTGGGGAGGCAGGTGTTCTTGGATTAGAGGTAGTGTAGAGCACAACAGATAAGGTTCAAAGTGTGTGTAAGAGGATGAAGGTATCCTAGGACCGGAAGAAGTCGTATTCCGATCATAGAAGGAGGCCCTTGTAGTTTCAGGTTGGAGACCATGTGTTCTTGAAGGTTTCCCCTCAACATGGGTAGCGAAGGTTCGGTAAGAGGATCAAGCTCTATCCTAGGATCATCGATCCTTTTGAAGTGTTGGGGTTAGTCAGTGAGGTGGCATATAAGCTGGAAATACCACCTCAGTGGGATAGGATCCATGACATTTTTCACGTCTCCCAACTTCGTTGATATCTACAAGATGATTCCCATGTCATTAATAGGGGAGAGTTCGATATAGGCGATGCCACTACATTCATGAAGCAACTAGTGAGGATCGAGGATTGAAAGAAGAAAGTTCTTATTGGACGAACCATCCCTTTGGTTCATCTGTTGTGGAGTCACGGTGTCCTCAAGAAGAGTACTTGGGAGCCAGATGCTCAAATACACACCTGGTACCTAGATCTGTTTTGAGTTGATGATCTAATAATTCCTTGATATTTGTGACATGTTTTTTATTTAGTGGTTGAACTTGTTATCTATGAAATGTGTTGTTTTCCTTTTTTCCTTGAATGTGTCTGAAGAGTCCTGGCTATGGAAAAAGGGAGGACTTGATCCCTAATCAGGAAGCATTAATGTGGATGTGATTGAACCCGTGGGGGTGTGTCAGTGCAACCCAAGGTAGATAGTATCATGAAATGTGGAAAGGGACTCCCTAATCCATATGACTAGATGATGTGAACTTATTTTTGTTTGATATTTTGGGGGACAAGTGATCCAAGACGTCTAGAGGTGTTCGACCATGAGAAGTATCTTTTGAGGTGGTTTTTCAGACCCCTCTATGTGTATCAGGTTTTGTTTTGATTCATAGGGATGATAATAGTTTGATAGGTCTTTGATATAATGTACTGGACCATCCTAGTCCATTAATTTTCCAATTTCTTGTGTTTGGGATGACCCTTGACCCCATCAGTATGTCTAGATCTGAATCGGGGCATATTAGTGGCAGAATGACACCATGGTGTCACCCATCGGTGACACCGATTGGTGCTGGAAGGGTTTTTTGGGTTTTCTTTTCCCAATTTTCTCGTAACGCCACTTTTTAGTGTTTTAAATTTTTTAAAGTGGATTCAATATGTTAATACGCCCATATGAAATTTTTTAAATCCTCTTTGTTTAGGAGACACTCAATTGAATTGTTTTCCTCTCATTAAATGAAATCCATTTATGCATAGCTTTTTTGACCACGTCTCCAATGAAAATTATTAAATAAAAATTATATCCATCATGAGTAACTGTCCAACCACATGGTGAAACCGTGATCCACCTTTAAATCTGTTCAAAATTCATATCCCATAAATCCAGAATCCTTTCTTTTTATCGCATGAGAATTACTTTTTTCTTCTTTCTAGATGAACTCTTTACTTTCCGTGGTGCGTTTGGAGTCCCCCCATTCTACGGATAGTGGTGCGCTTGTGATGGAGCCTTTCCTTCTCACTCATGGAGTCCTCGGAGTTCATCCCCTACAAGTCGCGCATCCTAGTTATTGGTATGAAGAGAAAAACTTCTATCATTGATCATATAATTAGGGTTCTTCCTTTGTATTTATTTACTATGTATCATGAGGGGTGGGTATGATAATGGTTCCTTTAGGGATGGATGAAACCAAACCTTAATGGAGACAATAAACAGGCTTCTAAGGAATGAAGGGGTGTGTTTGATGATGCTATTGTACTCATTTACCCTTTCATATAAATTGTAAAGGGCATGGGATTATGTCCTATGAAAATCATTGTCATTTGTGGTTATAATTGCATGCTAATGAACCCGTGTCTTCTCTAATGATTGAATGGTTGTAACATAAAAAGTGTTTAATCATGTATAAACGGTTGATTAAATAGATTCCTAATGAAAAATAATCCCGGTGTGATCACCCTAGTTAACCCAACGGAAAAGAAAGAACTCAATGATTGATGTGTTTAAATCTGGAAACTCTCTTTATATATCTTGGTAATATGTGTAAGGTAAATTTTTATTGATGCTAGTGAGGTGATGTGGATGGGGATGGGATCCCCTATTGTGGTTCTGTTTTTGGTTTGTGGATCTAAGGTCGTGGGGGGGGGGGGGGGTCGTTTGATGGATTCTTAAATTGATTCCTGGCTATGTTTTTTCTTCCTTGTCTTGTGGCTATGACTGTTAGTTTCCCAGTAGTGAAGAATTACTTAAATGGTACCACTGGAACGTGATAAAAAGAATCAGCTCAAAGGGGTTTTGTTTTCTAGTAATGAGTTGTGACATGGTTGTGGTCGTTGTGCTTTTTATGAACGAATGGTAATGAAGGTATTTGTTTGTGGGCTGGTTTTGGAACCCCTAGGTTGGGATGAGTGATTTTTTACCTATAAGTATAATTTATTTCTTATTTTTCTTATTCACGCTCCACCTATGTTGAGCACTTCATGACGAACACCCCCATTTCATGGGAGAGGGTGATTTTCCATCACTCTTATTAGTGTTTGGTTATTAGCTCCTTTTGATCTCCCTTTCCCAAGTATCCCAAGATTCTTCATGCAGGCTGTGACGGTCTGTGGTCCATTATATCCAAATATTCTTTGGGGGAAAAGAACATTTTTGTGGTTGTCCTATGTGTGTGCTGGAAGGTTGTTTCCCATGTGTCTTTCGGATGATGCCCAGGTGTATTTGGCTGTGGCAGTAGTGGTTCGGGCCCAGGTGTCTTCAAGCGTGTTGGTAGTTGTTCTGGACCAGGTGTCTATGGGCATAGTCACGTGTTGTTGTGCCCAGGTGTGTGCGGGAGGGATGGGTAGTTGTGGAATCCCAGGTGTGTACGGGTGGGGTATGATAGTGGGACTATGATGATAATGGCAGAGGAGGTTTGATGCGTAGGATGTCGAAAATAACCAGTGGGAAAGTGGCACATGGTGCCCAAACATCAATGTTTTATTACTATTATATAACTTGACTTGTGTTATTTGGGGAGTGTGCCTTGGTGAGGATTGTGAGGACAGTTTCATTTCTAGGTGCTTTGGTTATCTCCTTTCATCACAGGTTATTAGAATTCATCCCCACATGTGCGTGAGAAATGATGGTTTTTTCATATGGAGAATATATGTATACTCACCCTATGTATATGAAAATAATTTTAGGTTTCCAGGAGGACTTCTGGAATTGTGCATGATCGTACTAGTTTGGACGTTGTGACTATTTTTTTCTAACTTTTGTTTCTTTTGGTACTTCCCCTTGGAATTTTCTTGTACTTGTAGCACTTATTATTGGAACATTCATATGGGAATGGATTGTTTTTTTATTTACTTTTACATCCATCTTTGTCATTATTTGGGATTTTCTATCTTATCTCCAAGTCCTATTAAATAAAAAGTTTATTTTTTTCCATATTAAATGTGATTCTATACCCTTGGTTCTAGTTGCCACTCTGGGCCCTATTGAAGGCGGGTCTCAGGGGTAATTATCTCTCCTTAACTAGAGGAAAGAAGGGTTTGGAAATCTGCTATCCCTTCCCTCATCATGGTGAAGACGGGTCATGACAATTACCACCAAAATGATATCATGTTATTTGTTTTTTATAAAAAAAACATATGAATTATATATGTAATATTATTTAAAAATATGATATGATATCTATGATATAATAATAAATCTGGAAATATAAATTAATTCTATGTTTTTTTTCAATCAGGATCAACGAAACAGTGTAACATTACTCATGCATGCATACGACCGACCCCTCCATGATTGTATCATAGTTAATTTTTTCAAACCATTATTAACGGTTCATTCAAAAAGTATTATTAATATAAAAAATTATAACTATGTATTCATTATTAATATATAGATGTTTGAATAATGATCTATTTGATCTTATCAAACTTACCAGTGTTATTTTCAACATATGAAAGGAATATCATCAAAACATTTTACGTGAAATTAACTGATTGTGTAATTTTTTTTAACTTGGTAAAAAATTAAAATAGAAGGAATAATAAAAAAATATATCAAATTTACATTTAAAATCTTTATATTTTTTAGTCATGATGATATGTAACTTGAATGATGAGTAAAAGTTAAGGTGTTAGACACATTAACATAAAATAACCTTCTAAATGTTTTTTAATAACATTTTCTACATATTTTATTCAATGAAAATTTTCATTATATTATTTTAAATATGTATTTATGTGAAAATAATTTAATTATAATGTATAATTTATTTCACATTTCAATTATATTAAAATATTCAAAAATAAATATGTTTATATATTTTATAAGATCGTTCTGAATTTCTTTATGAATGTAGAAATGACTATATTATAATCACAGATACAGAATAAATAGAATACCCTACCTCCACACCAATTGTTTTATATTTTTAGTCCTCTAATATATTTTATTGTTTCAATATATAAAAACTAACCTTCCTTTTGATATGGGTTTCATTAATATATGTGTTTAAAAGGAAATGGTTTTTAAATATATAAAAATATAGTAGTATGGGTAAAAATATATATTCTATGGTTTTTTTGTTGAATGGGTGAATGAATAATATTTTGTTATGATATAGTTCTGGATAAATAAAAACGATGATGAGTGATCCTGGTATAGCTTATATGATGTGTATGGTTGAAATAATTGATTCGAAAGTGAGATGATATTTATAATTAGATGGAAGCGCAACATATATGACAGGGGATCCTGAGAAAGGATAATTTTTAGAAATGTAAAGAAAGAAGATGTAACAATGAAAATTCTTTCATATTGGATTAACTAGGATCCAGTTGTTTATATCATAAGTTTAGAACTTATTATAAATGTAAAAAATAATATTTTTATATTTATAATGTTTTTACATGAGAAAAAATATTGATTATATATGGGTATGTATTATATAATAATATCAATGAATTTTTTGATAAAGTTAAAAATTTCATGGGTTTTCATGTATTACATTGTACACACATATTGATTACTTTTAATATTCTTACTATGATTTATTTCTCATCCTAAAGTTCTAAACAAATCAGAGAGAATAAATTCAACTATAATAGGTAATAATGTTAGAATAATATTGTTAGAAGTCAACTATAATAAAGAAATCATGTCTTTAGGAATAACATATTGTCTTGAAAAAATTTATTCAATTTGTTTCCGTTATTTATCATGTCTAAAAAATTTAAGTAACATATTATAGAAGTTATCATGAAATATATGTGACTAAATATACATATTTAGTGACTCTAAATATTTATCTAGAACATTATTAATTAATAATTATGATTGTAATATATATTAAATTTCTATTGATGATACAATGAAAATAAATTCTTACATAGTGCCAACACAATACTTGTGAGAGTATTAGAGAATTCAATTAGGCGATTTAAAAACACTCTGCGTAATATTTTTGTGTGTGAGATATAGTTTTCCATGAAATGTTTAGATCAATTTAACACATTAGGGTTTCTTAAAATGTTTTAAATTCTATATCCATAACAATATTCATAGTATTAAAATCAAAATATACCAACAATGTAAAATGAAGATATTAATTATATTTTTTCTTGAATAATATCAAAAACATTTATTTAAAATTCATTCAAATTTGAAATAGGAAAATATGGATGATAAATGCTGTAAAATATATTCCATTTTCCATTTATCAGTTAATTGTTATCTTTAGATGTAAATTTATTACCTTTTATATTGGAAATAGAAATATTATAGTACATGTAAATATTTAATAAATAGGGTTACACCAAAATATAATGATTAAAATGATATTTAAACCAATTAAGATTAGAGTCAAATGATTACATTAAGACCGTATTTTTGCAAACATTTTAGAAGTGGTAGAATTGTAATTTTTTTATAATATTTCATGTTTTAAAAAAAATGACCTTAGTGAGATTTTTTAATAATAAATAATTTATTTCATATTTTAAAATTCTTAAAAATCCCATAATATTCCAAGTGAATGATATATGGTTGAATATATCATCAGTTTCCCATTAACGGGTCTTTTATAAATTTATATTATCATTCAATTAGAAAATATTTTAAAATCAATTGTTATCACTTTAATTGTCAAAAGGATTGACAAAGGGATGAAATAAAAAGATAAATGTGGAAACAATGTATAAACATGTCCATATTTAATTTTTTTAGATTATTTAAATATATAATCACATAATCTTTTAATTATTTAAACTTTGATCTATTTTTTAATAATAAAATATTTATATTATTATATTACATAATGAAATTACAAGAATTCCCCTCATAAGACTTATAAAAGTGTACCCCATCACATATATTCTACATACTTAATGAAGAATTTGTTTAAAGAATTACGTACTGAAATGCCCTCTTAGAGTCTATTCCCGTATTACCAAATTTTCGCTTGCAAAGAATATTATATTTAGAGGGATTAATGTGTAATTAAAAGAGATTTTCATAAAAATATGTATATCATAGAACAAAAAATTTTAGTTCTATTCTATATTTTAAATACATGAAATTTTATTACAATATTCTGAAATAATAAAAATAATAAATTTATAAGAATATTTTTATGTCAATGTAATAACTTGTTCTATAACATTCTTCCCCCATGTGAATATTGAATCCATCATTCGTGTATACTATATAAAATCTACTTACAAACTGATATAATTTTATTTCCATAAAAAAATTTCACTTCTAGTTATAATGATGGATTTAATGTATATATATATATATTACATTTATGAAATAATTAATATTCTATATAGATAACCCCTCTACTGATTTTTAAATTTTCATCTATAGAAAAGTGATATTGTTGTTCATATACGAATTAAACAGATATTTATACTACCATAAATGATATTTGATATTTTAATTTAGTTATAAGTATCCATGTTAACGTCAAATAATAAAAATATTCCGACTATTTTGGGAATTTTATATTCTATTTTGTTTCTTAAAAATTAATTTTTATTTTGATTTCTGAAAAATGTTTTTATATGGTTTCAAAAGTGTTTTTCAAGGGGTTAAAGATGAAAAATGAAGGAATAAATTTTTTTATTCATTATATGGTAGTTATGTAATATAGATGTTGAAATATGATCCAGATATAACTTATATTCTGGTGTAGCCTTATATAGTGTATACAATAGGTGATACTGGTACAACATATATGATGGGTGAGTGTGATAGAAATTATAGGAATGGTTAGCCTGATACGTCATATATGGTACATATACATCTATTATAAATTCAATTATGTTCATTTTATTCAAATGAATAAATAGAGGGAGATAAATATAAAGTATTCTCTTAAGTATTTAATTGTACATTAGTTATTTGTGACATGAGTTTACTATTGGTTATGAATAAAATTCAAGAAGGATTCTAAAAGGGTATCTATTTTCATTCTATAGTTTTGGGTTTTTTCCTGTATAATTTTTATAAATTTTTTATTTCTTATTTCATATCGTTAATGAAGTTTTGTGATAATCCTAAATGTTTTACATATTTACATTTTTTTACAAGACTAAGAGATTACTCACTTTTCTCTCCCTTAGTAAACTAATTTTTTCACATCCCATGTTTTATTATTACCTTTCATCGGAAATAATGATGATTATAAATGTGAATAAAAATAGTTTTACATTTATGTATGTACCTTAATTAAGAAGTTAATTTATTATACAAAACATATTTTGATTAAAAAATGGATAATATATAGAAGAGTCAACATTGAATATTTTTTAATAAATCTCTAAAAAACTGTACCTAAAATGTATTAAAGTCAATAAAAAAAGAATTTTAGACTAAGGACACTATATTTCATAATTATTAAATCATGTTTTTTATTGTATCGTTAAAATGAAAATGAGAATGAGGTAAACGAGGGACTAGATTTATATAGACTACTAATGAAAAAAATTCTTATTATTATCTATGTTAAGATTACTTATTAATTTATTTCTAACATTTAATAACTTCATCATCCTCTTATATATACAAATATATTATATAGATTAAATAAATATGATTAGGGATTATAAATATATTCAGTTGAGTTATTCAGTATTTATAAAACAATGAAAAAACATTCTTATAACAACTGATACTGATTTTCAGTGGATTTTTTACCCTTAAATTGTAATTGTTTTTAGGGTATTAAAATAATTCAAATTTTATTCATCATATGTTAAATTCATATACCCTATCCAACAACTATATGTTTCCTCTAAGTAATGTCTTGTAGTAGGTAGTGATTTTAAATAAATACCTTGAATGTGGATAGAGGGTGGGGGTTACATTCAATTTACCCAGGAGATCCAATACCCAATTGGGTATTTCATTTGTAGTTTGATAGTATTTAATTTTTTTGCATCCACATTAACGCAGTGATAAATATATTTTAAAAATTCTTTGGCAGTCACCACAACAAACTTCATTAATGTTTTATTGATTATTCAATTACGTAACCTCCCACATATTAACTACTAAGATGTGTAAAAAAATTGTTTTCAAAAAAATGATTGAATTTCCCATTTTAATATATCCCAAACCCATAAATATCATTATCAAATTCCATTCAATATCCTTGATAATAATTTTTGAGTGTTCTATAACAAAATAATTTAAAAACATTCATCTTTTTTATAGTTGAAAAGCGATTTTTGATCCCACACAACTATATAAAAAACTTCATTTACCATTATTTATATATCTAATCATGGAGAATTATTACATATTTTCAGACATCATGAAATCCTAAATTCCAAAAAAATGACATTTAATATGGAGAAGGTTCCAAATTACTAACATTATTTTTCATTACATGTTAATAATCTAATCAATTTATCCATTTTAATGACCAATATAGAGATCATTTTTAAACAAAATGTAGAAATTTATACATAAGAAGTGATTTTAATGTAGTTTCATTAAGAGATTTTTTTGACACTAAAATTCAACATTTTGAACCTTCCATCATTGCTGGGAACAAAAAATTGAACATGAGATATAATTGTGCACCACATTTTATTTACCACTAATATAAACTTTACATTCATACCCTATAAAATGATTTTTAAATAACATAAAAGTTAATTAAAAAATAATTCAAATTCAAGACCTTTTTAGTTATGAATCTAATAATAATATATAATAATTAACATATGTTTTCACAATTTTTATGTCTATGTGACGGGCTAAATAACATTTAAAGAAGATGCAATTTACCATATCAAATAAAGGAGAAGAAAAAGAATGGTTTTATATATTATAATTACTGAAGATACATGAATGTGATGATCTATAGATAAAAATAATTAATATATTTTACCCTAAATCAATGAAAATAAAATTAAATAAAGATATATATATTTTTCAAAATCGTGTATATAAAATATATATGAGTATTGGGAATGTTTATGAATCTTTATTCAATATTTCCAGAATATATGGTAGAGTTACCATGATTATTAGTAATATTCTACAACAGAATTTTATGATTTTTTATATAACTAGGATGAATTATTTATAGGGTCTAAAATAGACATTTTCCTAATAAAAGATAATGTACTAATTGAAATTATAACATGCAACTCAAAATAGATTAGTATAAGAGATATATAAAAATGTGGTATCCATGCAGTAATAACTCATGATTCATCCGCATTGATTAAATTTTGGCTGGAAAACCATTCAAATAATTTGATATTTTAGTATTTGAAATATAAAATTGAAAAAATTATCTATATCCACAGTCTACCATCTACATTCATTTCCACATCATTTCCATAACCACCGTGCTTACTTTTAGGGCATGAAGAGTTGTGAAAAAACATTCCAGCGATTCATCTTTTAGAAAACCCATAATGGATGTATAGGTAACTTTAATGTATAATATGTATTGGTATGATATAAGAACAATTACATTAAACCCTTTAAAAATGAGTACTAACAATAACCCCCTTACTAATAGATTTCTAAAAACCACAACCTTTCCAATATCTATATAAGAACACTTATGACGACCTATCCAAAAAACGACCCTCTTTCTGAAAAATAAAATGATTTTATCAAACCACTACTGTTGTAAACCCATCATTACAGATGAAATATGTTCTTATTGGTAACATTAATTATATTTATATGAGATAATAAAGAAAATTTTTATGTAATTTAGTTTAATATAAGTCCAAATATTCATGAAATTTTCCATTACAAATAGTCCCAAATCTCAATGGGAATGTGAGTTTGATGACCAAATGAAGTGATAATGAATTAAAACCACAATCAAACCAAGAAATAAGAAAAGATTAATCTTCAATTTGGGAGGACGATTATAGGACCATTGCACATTATTTATTTCTCAAGGATATATTGAAAAATTAAATTTATAAAAATATCAACGAATACAAATAATTAATTATAATGAGTAATTTATAAGATAAAGATCGATCCATAGTGAAGGAAAAATTAGAAATATTCAGTTTTAAAAATATTTTATTTTATTAATTTAGAGAATTAATTGAGAAAATATGATTTCGGTTGATTTAATGAATTAATAATAAAAACAAATTAGGTTGAAAAAATATTTGAAAACTATGATTTTATTTTTTAATTTTAGGGTTCAAGTGAAATCAAATTTTAGAAAATATTATGATTTGTTTATGATTGGTTTCAAGTTAAAAGACAAGTAAGTTCCAATGGTCATGGTATCCCTTCTTTGAGGTGGAAATCACATATCTACCTTAGTCTAGAAATTTTGGGTTTTGACGAATCATGTTTTTCTTGATACCATATTTAAACATGATTTCAGCTAAATTATATAATTTTCATTCAGACATTATGATTTTCAGTTGCGGAAACATAAGGTTCCATTTTTATTTAAATGTAATTAGTATTAATAAAAATTAATGAATGGGATTGGGATGTGATTTATTAATTGAACCAAACCAAATATGTGAATAAACTAAATAAAATTAACCCAAAACACCTTCCCCCATCTATTAAATAACCCTATAATAAGATATTTTTTCCCTCATCCAAGTTATAGAGGATTATGGGGACAAACAAAGAAAAAATGAAGCATAAAAAAATAGACACAAACTCAGGGAGGTCCCTATACAATATATGTTCTCACTCCAACTATTGGTCTTCCAGGTTATCCTCAAAATTAGTAAGCTAGCCGTCTCTTTATAGGACCCATATGATTTCTGATATTAATGAATTTTAAAAACTATTGCCTCAAAAGTGGTCCAAGTGGGTACTGTGTAATAGTTTTTTTTGAGAATTTGAAGATATTTTGGATCTACCCACTTGAATTTCATCCCGAAAAATTACACATGGTTTAAATTATTACACCGTGTTTAATTTTTAATGTTTATTTTCGTCACATTAGGATGTGTCCATATATTCAAAACATTCAACAATACATGAAGAGTAATATTTACAGAACATGTAATTTATTTTTTCTGCTCTAGAAATATCATTTTTCATCAGTTTTTTTGTTTTATTACTTAGATTTTCACCATTATCATCCTCAAACACCAGGTGTCACACAACCTCACAATGCTCGCAGCATTATGTGTTATTTTTTTTTATCCTTTTTCAATAAACTATTGTATCCTTCCATAACTCACAAAATGAGTTCAACTATTCAAAAATGGAATGATTAATAATTTAAATGATGAAATAGAAATATTAAATAAAAATTAAATACATGCATGATATTATGATATCAAATACCCAAAAACATGAATTCGTTTTTGTCTCCAATGATTGAATCTGTACATAGAATAAAGGTAGTTCTACTTTCCATACATTAAATTAAATTTCAAAAAAAAAAATTAGTCAATTAAAAAATTAAATATTAATGATTTTAATAGGATAATTCCTTATAACTTCATTTTTCAATGAAACAAGTCATTAATGTATTTTACTTTTCACTATTAAATTATCCATTCATTCTAAATAACTTTTTTTTGTTTTTTTATTCATTATATATAACCACTCCATTTTTAATTTAACACAAATGATTTTATTCTTATTATTATCAAGGTATGAATACATAGTGGATGTACATACCTCATGAAATTTAACTTTCTATTGGTTTCTGTGGATTCTAACATCTCTACTCTATAAAAAAAGAATCATAAGTAATCAAGAGGGATTTACCATATAAGATCAAATAAATATTAGGCTTAAGAAATGTAGGTAAGTGATGTAAATCATGTAATTTAAAAAATGATGCTCAACTCTAATGCACTTTTCTAGATTACAAAATATTTCTCAATGAAATTTTCCTCACCCATTAGTATCTTAAATAATTATTTTTAAGAGATGAAATGAAATAAATAAAATATCATCTTTTATTAATTTTTTCTTTTTTGAAATTTTTTTTGGGATAATTCTCAGAACCTTCACCTGACTCCTAAGGAGGTCCTCACAACAATATTTTTAATAGTTATATAAGATCATCAGTCAAGAAATGGTAGTTTTTAAATTTCCTTATATTGTACCCATATTTTTTTCTTGTTATTTTTATAAAGGTGTTCAATAAATACAATGAACATGCCATGCACAAATCTCATGAAATATACCCCTCACTTATTCATTAAAAAATGGAAGTTCCATTCACATGTTTCCTTTTCCCCACACTTATTTTTGATATTCATGAAAAATATTAGAGGAAGGTAGGATTAGTAAATATGGGCTTGTAACATGACCTATTACCTTCTAAAAAACCATTGGATTTATAGGAATAAAAATGATTGATTTCTAGTGGGTCCATGGATAAATTATGACAAAAATAAATCATCATTCATTTTATTATATTTTCAGTTCATTTACATTTTGAATTTTATGAAAATCATATTCATGAAGAAATCATGCCAAACTTCTCCTGAAATATATGAATGAAAGAATAAATAATATAGCCTTTGAGGATCTCAAGAATGAGATGAATTGTTGGGAAAATTACTCATGGAATTAAATATGAATAATTATATCAATTAATTCCAATGAAAAAAAATAAAAACATGGAAAATATAAATATGAATTAATTTATAATTGTTATCATTATTCTAATTGTGGGGAATATATAAATCAGTTTATGTATCCTCTATCATTTGATAAAAGAAGTTATCAAATGGGGGGCTTGAAATTTGTAGTTAAATCTCTAATTAAATATGGGGAATATATTAGAAAAACTTTTATTTTTAATGGCTTACTCTATTTGAGAATTTTTATCCTATTATGGTTATTAATGACCTTATTTTTTTCCGAATCACGGTCCTTAAAATTCATGTCTTGAAATTAGTCACCCCTATAGTTGTATTATGTCTTGGTCATCAACATATCTTTTTTTTTCAGTTGAGAGTACTTCTGCACAAAAATGTCTAATTTATGTACCTCTTAAATTTCAGTTACAACCTAAACATTAGGTGTTTCCCCTCCCCCAAAATGATTTTACATTGTAACATAACAGTTCTTCATTGGTTATTGGATGTTGAATCTCACCAGATCAATTTGAACTCTTAGATAGAGTTTTAATCATTGGATGACGATCAGCGAATGCCCTTTGGCTAGAACTTCTCTCCCTAGAATGAGTGAATTTCAATCTAAATTCATATCTAGAACTAAGAAGTCAATGGCGATGTATAACATGTTGACTCCGATTAGGATATCCTTAATCAGACATCTTGGGGATTTTATTATTGAGTTTTATAATTAAAGAATAAAATTTATGGGATTCAATCCTTCCATTACAAAACTCTATAATATTTTGTACGACATGATATTGACAATCGATCGTAATCCAAACAATTATTTTCAAATTTTTTAGATTCGATAAATATGGGAATTGGAAGGATAACTGTTTCACATAGCTTCTTAGTTAGGTTTTTTGATACCATTGGAATATAGTCTAATGTGAGTGGAATGGTTCCAATCTCTTTCAGCTTCCTATTGGTAGTTACCATCTCTCTCATGAATTTTTCAAATTCCTACTTTTTCAAGAAGGATTTTATAAATGGTATATTAATATGAAATGGTTTAATGTGTTGCAAAAACATACCAATTTTCACATTGTTCATTACATGCCCTGTTAATTCTTAAAAATGAATTACTATCTTGTACTTGGGTTAGTGTTTATATTCTTATTTAGTTAATTGTTACTTGATACATTCCACTTCGTCTTCTATTACATTTATTTGTGTTTGTCCTTAAAATTTTATACCACTTACTTTTATTTTCTTCCCACTTCTAAGATTCATATAAATAAAATACTAGGGGGAATACTTTACGGAATCATATGAATACTCATTGGGGACTCTCTATAGTATAATCATAAATTTGCTAACTTGGGGCTATGGATTCCTTAATTAGGCCTTTTAATTCTATTATTATTCTTTCATTTACTTTATTATATCCATAGAAGAGGTTATTAATGTTACTAGAGTCTCTTCCAATATATAGAGTAGGCTTTCTAGTGTGGGCCCTTTAGATTCATGTTTTTTGTACTCATTTGGTATTATTTAGGTCATTTCCCTTGTTATTGTTTTTTTATCCTAGCCTAAAATTTATTAACACATTTTTAATCTTTATACTTTTCATCTTCTATACATGTAACTTAAATTTTTTACAGTTACCCCATCATGGTGCCCGCCATCATTGTTATTTAATCCATATATACTGCTATATAGTCATTATTATAGATTTCATGAACACCTTTTTTCCCCTTCTTCTTTCTAATGTAAACTATTTCTCTTAATCTCATTTAACATGTTATATCTCCCTTCATAAAATTTCACCTTTAATGATCATCCAACTGTAGTGTCTAGAATCAACCTTTTCCCTTTGAAAAACCCTCAGATTTTTTTTGAATTTGTATCCATATCTATATACCATGATGTGGGAAATTTTTAGTAATATATTTAAAATTTCCCATGAATAATAAAGTTAATCATCTTCAATTTAATAAAACATTAGAATTTTTACCCATATATTCATTGGATTATGTGGTGGAAAGAAGCTGGTGTGGATGGTTCATGGAAACTCATCCCCTATAGTGATGGACGAAGATTGAAAGCCTTGAATCCTGTATAAATCATTCTCATATAAATAAAATCAATAAAGACAGAGTCTTATAAGATCGCATGAGACATTATGGAATTTGAATGTGTTAGAGATGTCGAGGTAGCTTAAAATATGCTTGTTCAGATCTTATAATGCATGTCCATAGAATTAAAATATATTTGAGATCATTTAAATTATTTCAGGATTGATATTGAAGTGATTTGAATCAATAGGGGGTTCTTTGATCCTCTGTTGAAATCATGAGTTCGATGGTCTCCCATTGATTTTGAGCATCCACATCCCCTAATATAATTAAAGAACTCCACCAAGAGGATATTTCTCATCAACCTCAAAAATTGATGTGAATTTTCACGGAATCCATGGTTTATAACATTGTGTTTAATTGATTATGTCTTCATTATTTTAATAATTTTTGTATTTGTGAATTAACTATTTTAATCTTATATTTTAAGAAAAAAATACACAAAAGAAAAAGTATAATTGAATTAAATTTAAAAAATTAAAATTATAAACCTAAAACTTTAATTAAAAAACCCAATGGAAATGTCACCTAATTTATTGGCCCAATGGGTGTCGTTATTTCCCTATTCTTCTATTAAAAAAAATTAAAAACTCAACATATAGAAAAAAAATTAATTATAATGAGTAAATTAATAGGTCGAGATTAATCCATTGAGAAGTTGAAATTTATCTAATTATAATTTAAAAGTATTTTATTTATTTATTTGGAGAAAATTGTTAGAAAATTGTGTGTTTTGGTAGATTTAGTGAAAAAATATTGAAGGCAGAGTATATTTATTTATGGTTTTGAAAATATAATTGAAAAGTGTCCTTGGGTTTTGTATATTTAGGAGTCACGCAAATTGGATATTATCAAATAGTATATTTAGTTTCTGATTTGGTTTAGTTTTGAGAAATGTAATATCCAATAGTCATGGTATACCGCCATTAATGTCTTAATCACATGTCTCCGTCATTCAAGAATTTTAGGGTTTCACTGAATAAAGTTTAACTCGATATCATATTTAAACCTGATTTCCCCAAAATTCGGCAATGGTCAAGTATCCTTTAAGGTTATCTTTTAAAAAATTATAACAATCCTTTTTTATTCAATTATCAATGATCATGATAATGGTAAATTAATAGGATTGGAATGTGAATGGAGACTTGATTAAAACAAAATAGATAAATGAATAAATTGAAATTAATCCTGCAAACATTCCTTCTACTATTACCTAACCCTATCAAAAGGTGGGGTTACACATTATCTCATTTATGAGATGATTAGAGGGAAGGATAAAATAAAATGAAATACAAATGAAAATATTGACGAACTCCAAGATGGGCATTCGTAACGCAACACCTCACTCCATGATTTAGTCTTCTGGTTCTCCTCAAAATATAGTAGGCTATCCCTACTTTTATAGGATCAATATGGGCTTTTGTATTAATTTTTTTCATATATGAATGGCTAAAAAGTTGTATAGGGTGGATCCCATATCATATATTGTGTTTAAAATTGATGATCTGTTGAATCTTGGCACTTGAATGTTGTCCTAAAAATTTACACGTGGTGTAAATTATTACAATCTGTGTAAATTTTCATGTTGACTTTCATCACTTCTTGACAAGTGACGATTTTTACAATGTGCATCAGTAAACAATGTATCATGATTAAACTACGTGTAATGTTTTTTTTTCTTTTCTAGAAGATTCAATTTTAATTGGTTCTTTTGTTCTGTGAATTATAAGTACTCCATGGTCATCCTCAAAAATCTATTATCACGGCATGATCGAAGGGACGAGACACAATGTTTTTTCCCTTTTCATTTATATGTTTTATCATTTCATTACACATAAAATAAAATAAACCATTCAAAAACTGAAAAAAATAATCATTTAAATATAGAAATAAATATATTAAATCTCCTTAAAATACATGCATGATATACAGGTATGATATTCATTATTTCATTGATTATAGATTTATGATATCTAGTATATTGAATAAAAAATAAGATAAAAATAAATAAGAAGTAGGAAATTATAGAAAGAACAAAATAAGGTGAGAAACACCCCTCCAAAGGAAGAAAAATAGTTATCTAATAAATCACTGTCAAATTTCCTTTAAGGATAAAAAAACATGAATAACTCTAAAATGAAATTTTGGAAACATTATATAATGATGATAATAAAATAACCCTTCCTGAAGATCTCAAATACAATTCCAATTAAGCTATATTCCACAAATAAATTGTAATCATTTTGTAGAGTATTCATCTGAACAAAAAATCTTGTTTATTATAAGGTGACTCTCACCTAATCATAAACAAATGTTTACAATAGAATTTGATGATTTAGTGAAATTTTCCTTCCCTATCATTATTGTTTAATAAAAAATATGTAATCATTACTTTATTTAGGTGATATTATTATTTTTATTACATACTATATATTTAAATCATTATTCCTCGGACAACAAAATATATTACACCTTTTTTTTGATTTATTTATCTTTAAATATATCATATTTCCTTGATAACCTAATTTACACACAACACAATGTTTGAAAGTATGTCGATATATTATTGAAATATTATTATTTAATGTGACTATTACGAGCTATTTGTTTTATTAGATGATATGAATAGAAATATCATAATTTTTTATATGTATTATTTACATATGAATAAAGATATTTTATTTTCTTTCATTTATATAAAAACTAAAATAATAATTTTAATAGGTGAAAAATAGATTTATTTTAAAAATAATATTTTTACGAAAACAATATATTATTATTATACATAAATAAATTAATATCTAATAATGTTTTATTTTAATTTATTTTTTACATAATATTTTCATTATAATATTTTAAAATTCCAATAATTTTTCCATTGAATGACATAATGATATACTCATTTTTATGATTAAAAATACATTTTCCAAATAAATGTATATTATATTTTTTCACACAAAATTTAAAATAAATATATTCTATTTAATGAAACTAAATCATTTAAAATGAATTCCATAGTCTGAATTACTATAAATAATATTATGGGAATATTCCATCATAATATTTTATTACGAATAGTAAATTGGGTAATAATCCAGTACCATGATTATGTTTAATAGGGGATAATGTGGGGTTGAGTTAAAGAGATAAATAATAAAATTACCAATAACATTCTAAATCCTATTGTGTGAATAGATTTTAGTTTTATACAATCTAATCATCTAACATGATATAATTTGTAGTTACTTTCTGACGAGGTCATCAATATTTTGTTTTGATATTCTTAATTATATCATGTTTGTCGCTCTCATCACTTGTACAAGGCACCAAATCTTCTATATTCTCTATAATACATGTCCTGTTCACATTAATAGTGTAATCCCAAAATCTCTTCCTAACATATTTATACTTTTTATAACAGTTCTTCTCATCTTAAATAAAGATCCCAATATTCCTTGTAAATAAAATCAACGGATTTTTTTTTCAAATTTCAGGTATATTTTATTAGTATCATTTTTCATTTTTACATCTTTTTAAATATCTGATAAATATTTTTATCAATTCTATGATGTTTTAAAAACAAATTTACACCTCTATTAAGTCAATTGGTAAATGAATTTATCATTCATGCATACGTGTGGGATTCCACCTCAACATAGTGTTGTGATTTTATTTTTTATTAACATAACTCATTAGAGATAATTATGATGAATTTAATGCCTATATATTAATTCTATGAAATAATAAAAAAATTGATTTTATGATCTTAACTACAGTCTGACTTTTCTATTCTTTGGAAAATGATAATGTCACATACATGTGTGCGGACTACCACCTATATGAAGTGATGTGAATCACATTTCATTTACAATTTATTTAGCCATTAATAAGAATATATTTAATTAATATATATATTATTTTGATAAAATTATTTTTCTTTCAGGAGGAATTATCGATCATATTTATTTTAATCTATCATTTAATAACTAAACATATTACCCATGCATACATAAATACCAGCTTCTCTAAAAAGTAATATAATTTATTTTTCATCACCATACTATATTAATTATTATTTAAAAATATATAATATATAAATGTTTTAGATATTTAAGGATTATGAATATATAGATGTTGAAACTATGTCCAATGTGTATGTTCTAGAGCCATCGAATTGATTGATGCATGAATTTAAGAATTGTTTTCACTCAAATATCTAACTTATTGAAGAATAGATAATAAATTGATAAGTTAATGTTATCCCGGTATGCTGTATATAGATTTTTCTATGAATATGGTTCTTTAATTTACATATAATAAATCAATATTTTCTATATAAGACATCTAAACATTTTTGAAGAAAAATGATACTTGAGGTAAGAAAATTAAGGAAAAATTTAATACATATTTTCAGAATTATCTGTAATAAATTTAAATTTTAATGAAACGTACATAGATCATATCAATTAAAACAACTATATTTTCATTTGATTTATTGAATACTATTAATTTCAAGTATAATTCAATTTTCACCTCTAAGGTACATTATAAGATTGAGATGATAATTGTAAGAAAAAATGACATTATTTCTTCATTGGTCAATATAGATTTTCATCCATTTCAATACATTCTTTAAAAAAATCCCAAATATATTTTCTTTTCTTCAACAAATGATTATGTATGTTTAACCTATATTTTACTTACTATAAAAATGGATAAAAAATATTCTACTTTTTGTTTTTCAAACAATGTACTTTATTCAAATGGGGTGGATGATTTCTTTTGAAATAATGTAAACTATATGAATGTTTTTTACAATAGTCATTAATACTATTTTGTAAAATCATTCCTTTAATTGTATCTCTGGTTCATTTAAAACAAATTATTTTTCATCCATTTTGGATATTTTTAAACTTCAATTACATGGTTTCAAAATAGAAATATTATTTTCATCAATAATAAATTTAGTGATCATTGAAAATTATATTAATATATGATGAAATCCATTGATTTTAATTTTGATACACCTGATATATGATCCACTGACACCTACATTAATTTTCTCTAAATAGAAATTCATTATGTCATGACCCATCTTCTAGGACCCATGCCGTGACTACCCCATGCCCGCCGTCCATAGGCCCGATGTTTGTGACTAACACAGAAAAGGAATATCCCTAGAAGTGGGAAGGTATTGCATTTAAACATGTAAACACACATACAAAAACATGACAATATACAATCAACATAGTAAAACTTGATTAGTATAAGTTTGTACTAAGGGAAAATTGGCCGGAATAAAAGCTCAACAGAAAATATGCAACTACAATAGAAGAAATACTCTTAGATCGTCCACCATGGTTCCTACCTAATGGGTAGGTACAACTAATATTTGTATCTCACCACTTCCGCTAATCACCTCCATGTACCACTTGATCCTAGCTCCCTAATGTATCAGCCATTCTGCTCATCAACTCCACAAGACACAACAATGTGCTGGTGAATCCCATGCATGGATGAGGATAACAATACCCAGTAGGGACCTCGAGACCCCTAAAGGTTTCCCAGAATTAAACAAAAGAAAAAACCACAAAGAATGACCTCAATAACAATGCAATAATTAGAGACATCTCACACTATGTACACTACTCAAAGAAAAGGAATAAAGATGATTAGTCTTAAGCTATAACATTTTATTTCATTAGGAAGTTTCCAAAACATAATGATGAATGAGTTGTTCCACTGACGATCCACATAGAATCTTATGTCGCTGATCCCCGACGGGCTACTCTAAGGCTGGTCCTCCATGGGTCAGGCACTGTTAATCCACACAGGGTCGCTATGATGCTGATCCAAACCGGGTCACTCTTCAATTCACACCAGCCACAGGATTCCCTGCACTCAGTGGACTAAAGTTATATATAATATGCTTCTAAAGATACTAGTCATTCCTAACCTTCCACGATGTTCCCAAAATGTGTAAAACAAAGGACTGCGAGGTCGTAAGGGTTCAAAAGTGACAGAAGATGTGTCAATTAGATGGTCGGACTGTGAGTTATAAGCATTTTAGTACTAAGGGCCCAGATAGATTCGAGTTCAATCCAACCCGGTCGTACTCCTACATTATCCAAAACTCAGGTAGAGTAATTCAAAATGACCATCTTGTTTCAAGGATTCCAGTGATATAAACGATTCGTCAAATGGATGTATTCTCATGAGATACATACTTTTAACCGTATTTAGGTTGAAAAGGGTCCGGGTCTGGTCCGACAGAGCCCGAACAACCTCACACACCCCGAACTAAGCTAACATGACCCAGTCTGGGCCCAAACTAGGTCCTGCCCGGCCCAGCCTAGCCTGAGTGGTCTGGGTCGTAGTGTTCTCAGCCCGCTGAGCTACGGACCGTTCTAACACAACTTGGCTGGGTGCAACCCTCCATTACTAGGCATGACTCACCAGGACACATGAGATCGGTTAACGCTTTCCAAAGGAAAATTTTGTCTGTTTGGTTTGTAACGGCATCACTACGTGGTGCCGCCCCCCCGGTCAGGGTGACCAATTGGGTGCGGGTCCCCCTCCCCCATGGCCTCCCTCCGCAGCGCACAATGTCGTGCCACCCTGTTTCCAACATGGTTGGCCGATTCCTTCTACCACTGATTTCCACCATGGAACCTACAAGCACCGCTTCTTCTCTGTGGTTAGTGAGAGCCAACTGCATTCGTCGCCTTCCGACATCGGCAGGGCTGCCGCATGTTACTGAGTGAGCTCTGTTTGTCCGTTTTCTCTTTCAAAAGCGCCAATATGCCACCGAAGATGCATCCAACACTTCATGGATCCTAGATTTTTCTTTCCTCTATGTTCAATCTTCTCCCTTGATAAATTTGTAAAACCCAAAAGAGGCAGAGGGTATGGGCCTAGTTCGGTTGACCCATGCCCTCCGTGTTAGCAGTTTAATAAGGATGTGGTAATCAAATCATCAAAGATAAATTAAATCCTATTCAAAACTCCCCCAAAAAACCACCCATAATTTTATACGAATCACGGATCAACTCATTTTGGTTAATCCACATTAATCATGTTTTTATAGAACCATGTTCCATATTAACAATAATAATGAATCACATGGATTTAATCCAAAATCACTACTGTGAGAACATAGGGATTGTCTTGGTTTTGGAAGAATAATATACGTTTGTTGAATCCGTCGGTGTGTGTCGATCCCATATTTATTCCTCAAATGAAATCATTCAATCCTCTGTTCTGGATCGTTGATACTTCATCAGTGTTTTTTAGTTCTATGATTGAATTCCCCCATGATCCACCAATCCTAATTTTTTCAAACTTTGAAATAATTAAATGGAGGAGTTAAGAAATTAACCCGGCTTTCGATTAATGTTTCATTAATTGGTGCAATTAATGAACCTAATTTATTATACGAGAGGTGATAACACAACCTATGTGTAACTGGGAATTTAATTTCTATCGTTAAATGCCAGACCACCTCCATGGTCCCCGCCACAATCACACAAGAGGTTGTAGAAAAATAAAATAATGTATATGTTATATTAGTATTCTTTAAATAAGTCTATAAATCTATATTTTTCACCCAACCTATTTTCGTCGAAGTTATGTATCCCCTAAGAAAATCCTAGCACTATGAGTTCAACGATGCCCTCAGATTTTAAATTTTGAGCACCAGTTCAAAATATATAATTTCTTGATCTCACGTTAAAGTAACGTAACAAAAAAAATGCTTAAAATTATGTTCCTGGCACACCGGGCCTCGGCATCAAGATCCGTAAATTTTTGTAGACTCGTAACAATCCTAAATAATTTTAAAAAAATTATATGGAATGTACATGTCTTTAAATTCTCCACACCTCAGGGGTTTTACCCCAAAATCCATAACATAACTTGTGGAAAAATGGGGGTACTCAGCATGTATCTGAGCCTCCTGCTCTCATTTTCTCTCCTGGATATTTCTGTGCTGCCAACGACCTCGCACTAGAGGAATCAATCTCCCATGAAGTACCATCTCTTTTGATCCTCTATATCCAACATGAACTCCACAAACATCACTGCATCATTGATGTCCAGCTCGACCCCATTGATAATGTTTATTGGATCATGCACGTATGTCCTCGGATGTGACACATGGAAAACATTATGCACCCTATTCATCTATGGGAGAAGGGATAGAGTATACGCCCCTATGCCTACTCTGTTGAGGATCTCGAATGGTCTGATGAACGTCAGAGATAACTTACCGCCCCAGCGAAAACACTGTAATCCTCATCCGTGTGAGACCCATAGGAAGACATAGTCTCCCTCCTCAAAATCCATGGGTATCCTTATAATTTCTACATAAGACTTATGCCGACTCTATGCAATCATCATCATCTTTTAGATGATCTACACCTTCTCCATGATAGCCTACACAAACTTTTGACCCATAAGTGCTAACTCCCCTGGGTCTTTCTAGCATAGTGGTGACCATCATTCTTGACCGTACATGGCCTCAAACAGAGCCATGCCGATGGTGGAGTAAAAAACCATTTTTGTATATGAACTCCACTAGTAGCTAGTGGTACTCCCAACCATGGAAAAAAATCATGGACACAAGCATGAATCATGTCCTCGAGTGTCTGTATACTCTGCTCCGTCTGACCTTCTATTTGAGGATGGAAGGTGGTTCTCTAATATAGTAGAGTTTTGAACCCCTCTTATAATCCCTTCAACAAGAGGGATGTAAAACGAGTGTCATGTTCTATGAAAATCATCTATGGCACTCCGTAAAGCAGTACAATCTCTTGTATGTAGAGATGTCTCAAGCTCTCTGCTGATCCCATCTCTCAGATGGGTAGGATGTGGGACAACATGGCGAGCCGTTCAACAAAATCCCAGATGGAATCATGGCCCCTAGACATACGTGGTAGCCCTATCACTATTTCCAAGGATATGTCATCCCACATCTGTTCGGAAAGCTCAAGTTACTGAGCTAATCCTTCTGGTACCTGATGGTCGGCCTTCACTTTCTAACAAGTGAGGCATCATGATATGATCTATGCCACCACTTACTTCATACCAATCCACCAGTACTGACGCCGAAGGTCCTGGTACATCTTCGGCACTCCATTATGTGCTGCCAAAGGGGATGTGTGGAACTCCCTGAACACCTCCTCTCGTAGTGTCACTGGTACCATGGTGCATCCTCGGAAGAAGATGACATGATCCCCACCTTCATAAAATCCATCAGCATCCAATCCTGAGGATATATAAGCACATCAGGCCTTACATCCAATGTCCCCAAGATGTGCCTCCTGGACTCACTAAAGGAGTGGGGGAGTAACTGTCATATATGGGAGGTAAGATACTCTGACACTATCCATGAAGGATAATTGCAACACGACTAGCTACTCTATCACCTCACACATCAATTTTAGACAAGACCTACCGCAGAGTGAATCTACCACCATGTCCTCCTTCCTAGTAGTGTAGACTATCTCAAGGTCAAATTCTTGGAGGATCTCTATCCATCATGGTTGCCTTAGGTTCAGGTCCTTCTGTGAGAAGATATACCTGAGAAACTTGTCATCACTGTAAATAGTAACCCATTCACCCATAATGTAGTGTCACCACACCATCAAGGTGAAGAACACAACTTCTAACTCCAAGTCAATGTTAGCGTAGTTTTTCTCTTGTTATCTCATATTCTGTGATCCATAGTCGATCTCTGCTCACTACTACATTAGGAAACAACCTAGTCTGGTTGCTGATGCGTCATAATAGACTACATACCCAATTCCATCTTCAGGTAACCTCAAGATGGGGGCTCTTGTTAGTCTCTGCACAGCTCCTAGAAACCTTATTGGCACTTTTTTGCCCATAGGAAAGGATTCCCCTTCTTCATCAAAGTTGATAAGGGTGCTGCTACCCTCCAGTAGTAACCAGCCGATCCTAGGAAACTCTCCACCTCGGTCACGCTCCTGGGTGGCTTTCAAGAATGAAATGCCTCTTTCATCACTGAATCCTTTTAAACTATATATTCTTAGAGAATGTTCCACAGGAAGTGGAATTTACATATCTAGAACAAGAACTTCAAGATCTTTCCATAAAGATAGTGCTCTCGGATTGTAACCAAAACTATCTGCAGGTGCGTGGTGTGTTCCTGCTCTAACGCCGAGTTTATCAAGAGGTCATAAATGAAGACCACAACAAAGTAAGGTAGGTAAGGTTAGTAATCCTATTCATGTGTCCCATGAACACTACATGGGCGTTGGTCACTCCTAAAGGCATCATAATTAACTCATAGTGGCCATACCGGATTACGAAGTCCATCATCAATACTTTCTCATTTCGTACCCCCAGCAGATGATAGACTACTCTGAGGTCAATTTTCGAAAACCATCAAGCTCCCTTTAAGTAATTGATGAGATCGTCAATACTTGGGAGTGTATAATTGTTTTTTCATGGTCACATGGTTCAGGCACTGATAGTCTACACAAAGCCTCATACTCCCATCTGCCTTCATGGCGAACAAAATTGGAGATTCCCATGGAGAAACACCAAGAATTATAAACCCCTTCGTCTACATGTTCTCCAGCTGTACCCGCAACTCACGAAGCTCTGAAGGAGCCATATGATATTCTAGGGTAGATATCAATGTCATACTGGGGTACGTGTAGATGTAGAAGTATACATCACTACATGGAGGTATTCCTATTACATTCTCATGGAAAACATCAGCATACTAGTCCACTGCTATAGGATAACTCGAGCTCCTAACGTCAACTGCTTTGAAGTTAAGGCTATCCAACTAATGAATGATCCGCTGAACACTCCTATGAGAATGTACATCCTAATCCGCAAAGGTTCCTTTCTCACTGATGAATGAAAACCTAGTCGCATACTTGTAGACACACAACACTTTTTACCTAAAATAGTCAATATGAGTATGGACCATGGATACGTAGTCCATACCAAAGATGATATCATATGGCCTCGATGCTGCTACTAAGATATCCAAGACAAATATCTCACCTCCTAGAGTAATGTCACACTTCTCGGACTAGTGTGTAATAAAACAATACTCTCCCGTATGATTCTATTATCATAAGGATTGAATCAATGAATCTACTAGAATCTCCAAGCCCTGAACCAGAGTCAAGACAATAAAAAAGTGACTAGAACATGTGTCTTCAAGTACTGCTACTTGGGTGGAGTAAACAAAGATCATACCTCGAATCATATCTAGATCATTTTGGTCGTAGACCTCATCTCCCAAAATCTATGATCGTTCATGTCCGCCTTCTCCCTGAGGTCGAGGTCAACCACATGGAAGTCATGGCGGTAGAACCTCAAATCGTCGCCCATAGCCAGCTACACGTCCTGGTCCTCTGCCACATCCTCTTCCCTATGGACCTCCTCGCTTAAATCTCTGTCTTCACCTTAGCGGTCCGTCGACCATCTACTAATCATCGGTACAGTAGGTCGGGCAGTCGCGGGGCATGTGGCCCTGCCTGTCGTACGTGAAGTATAGTCATCTCTACTACTAGCCTGCTCTACCTCGTGAGTTCTGTACCTCTGAACCAGCATCGCGGGACAATCCTATGGAACGTCTAATCGGATTGGACTTCTTTTTCATCTTCCTACTACCTACTATAGATGACTCGGTTACCTTTCGTCCATTAGAGGCTCTTCTTGTCGGTGCCTTCTCATCTAAGAATATCTCCACCAATAATGCTCCCTCGAGCACTCCAACCTCTTTCGGGATATTGATCTATATCATCGATGTTATAATCTCTTGTAGGAGACCCTACCCATTGTTTTGGTCTCTAAAGAAAGTGTCTAATACCATGTTAGCGGAGTATCTAGAGAGGTAAGTTAATATCTCTGAGTACTGGGCCACAGTTAGGCTACACTGCTATAAGTGTAGGATGTCTTTAATACGCACAGAGCCTAGTGTTGCTGGAATGAACTCCATCCTGAAGAGGATCTTGAACTCTGTCTAGTTGAGGGTCACGTCATTGTGTAACTAGAGTATCAGGCTCCACTATCCCCCTGTCGTTCCTTGGAAAAGACTAGTAACTAGGAATACCATCTGCTCTGATGGTTTCCCACCTCGGTGTAATACACTAGCCATAGCCTCCGTCCAGTCCTTGAATACCTGGGGATTTGTCTCACCTTGAAATCTCAGAGGCCTTTGCCGATAAAACTCATGCAATACGGTTAGTTGGAATTCATCATCTACTAGTGGGGATAGTGGAAATTGCTACCCTAGGGGTAGTGGTGCTGCTGGTTCACCAATTGAAGGTGTTATTGCTGTAAGGGGGCCCTACACCAAAGCCTCAACGCTCTGTGCACCGTCATCGAGAACTCTCTCTGGTATTATGGTTGGATATCTACATGGTGGAATCATGAAATGAAATAGGTTTTCCACATTCAATATGTTATACATGGTGATTTGACTCAAAAGATATCAAAAGTAAAACATTTTCAAAACACACACAATTTTTGTTTTCATGCAATGAGTAAGAAATCATAATTCAGGGTCCTAGTGTATGGATACGTCGCCCATCACACCAACATTGGACTCCCCAAACTGATAACCACACTCAAAAAATATTACACTATTTCTCAATTGGAATGATCAAAGTCAAAGTTCATCGGTAGAACTGACTCCTCTAAAGCAACATTGTCACGACCCGTCCACCGGTGCCCATGACATGACTACCCCAAGCCCACATTCCAAAGGCCATGGGTTGGCGACTATCACCAGAATGGAATATCCATAAAAGTTGGAATACATTGTATTTAAGCATGAAAAAGCACAGACCAAGAACACAGAAATATTCAAACCACGTATTAAAACTACTTTTGTAAAGGTGTGTACTTAATGTAAAGGGTCCTAAATAAAATCCCAATTGAAAAGATTCAACAACAACAGAAAACAACTCGTAATATCATCCAAAAGGGTTCCTACTTGAAGGGTAGGTATATCTCGTCTCCACAACTCTTCACGTTAACCAGTCACCTCGGTGTACCACCGAGTCCTAGCTGCATAAAGTCTCATCCAAGATGCTCATCTTCTGTACAAGACACAATAAGGTGCGGGAAAATTCCATGCAGGGGTGAGTATAACAATACCCAGTAAAGACCTCGATACCTCCGAAGGTCTCCAAGAATTCCAAAAAGGAAAATGCAGAAATCGTGACCTCAATCACAAATAACAAAGTAGAGACATCTCACACCAGGTATACAACTCAAAGGATAAGAATAAAGATGATTAGTCTTAAGATATATAATTATATTCCATTAGAATGTTTCTACAACGGAACCACAAAAGAGTTGTTCTATTGTCGATCCACACAGGGTCATTTTTAGTTGATCCACGATGGGCCTCTTTAAGGCTGGTCCTCGTTGGGTCGTGCACTACTGATCCACACATGGTCGCTAAAATGTTGATCCACACAAGGTCACTATGATGTTGATCCACACATGGTCGCTAGAATATTGATCCACATAGGTTCGCTATGATGTGGATCCAAAAAGGATCACTATGATACTTATCCACACAGGGTCTCTATGAGGATGATCCACACAAGGTCTCTATGATGGTGATCCACATAGGGTCACTCTTCAATTGACAGCCCACCATATGATTCCCCACACTTAGTGCGCTTGAGTTCAGTAGAATATTCCCCTCAAGGTATCAGTCATGAATCAACTACCATGAAGTTAAAAAATGGATTAACCGAAAGGACCGCCATGTCTTAAGGGTTCCAATGCAATAAACGACACATCAATTAGATGCCCAGTCTGTGAGTTAAAATCATTTTAGTGCCAATGGCCCGGTTGGATTTGGGTTCAATACAACTTGTACATACTCCAACATTCTCCAAAACTCAAGTAGAGTATAAAAAAAGACCATCTTGTTCCAAGGATTCCAAGGCCATAGACAGCTCGTAATATGGGCTTTTGGTTTGTGAGATGCAGCCTTTTAAGCATATCTTGGCTGAAAAGGGTTCGAGTCCTACCCACTCCAGTCAGACCGACCCGATCTGAGATCACCAGGACAGACCCTACCCAGTTTGGGTTGCCCGAACCTATCCATGTCTGACCTAGGTCTGGTCCGGCCCAGCCCGAACTAGCTAGGCCGCGGCGTGCTCAGCCTGACTTGGATGGGCGTGACCTTCGGAGCCGCGAGGTGTCGGCTCCCCCTTCATAAATGGACCAAATGTCCATTCAGTTTGTAATGGAATCACCACATCACGACACACCCTATCAGTGGGACCCGTGTAGTGTGGGTCCCCCTCCACCATGGCTCGAAGCTACGACCTCCCTCTGTGGCGTGCGATGGCATGCTGCCCAGTTGGCCAAGCAGTCGACCGATTCTGGCCACCCCTATAATCCAATGTGTCCCTACAGGCACCACTTCTCCTCCATAGCCAATGATATCTGGCTACCACCATCACCCACTAGGACTGGTGCCACACATGTGGGGCTTCTGTGGGCCACCGGGTTGAATCCGGTGGTCCAGTTTCCCTTCCAAAAGCACCTACGGGCCATGTGGGATGCTGCCAACACTTTCTGGCTCCCAGATTTATCTCAAAATTCTCTTATTAAGAATTCCAGAAACCCAAAAGCGAAGGAGTGTCTCGGTGTAGTTTGGTTGGCCTACTCCTTTCACGTTATCAATTTAACAGGGGTGTGGTAATAATATCATCAAAAATAAATTAAAACCCATTAAAAACTTTTGTAAGAACCACCTACAATTTAATCCAAATCACGGATCATATTGTCTTGGTATGAACCATGTTCATCATGTTATTTATAATGAGGTTATGAATTAATAATAAAAAAAATCACATGGATTTAAAAAAATAACATGGATTTAAAAAAAATACCTACCTCAAAATGCCGAGAATATCGTGGTTATGGAAGAATAATATATGAAGGTTGAAGTTGCCAGCATTTTTCGATCATGGATTGATTTCTCCAATGACATCATTCAAGATTTCATTCATGATTGTTGGCACTTCATTAGAGTTCTTCTCTTCTATGATAGAATTCCCCCACCATCCACCAATCCTACTTTTTTCCAACGATTGAAATAATTAAAAGGAGGAGTTAAGAGTTTAACTATCCTTTCAATTAATGGTTCATTAATTGGTATAATTAATGAAGCTTATTAATTATACCAGGGGTGGTTGTACAACCTATGAGTAACCAGGAATTTAATGTCCCTCATTAAATGCCCGACCACCTCCGTGGTCCCTGCCACCATCACTCAAGATATGGTAGAAAAATAAAATAACATATATGTTATTTTATTATTCTTTCAAAAATGTCATAAATCTATTTTTTCACCCAGCATATTGCAATCAAATTTAAGCCTTCCTTAATATAATCCTTGTGCTACGAGTTCAATGGTGCCCTCAAATTTCAATTTAGAGCACCAGTTCAAAAAAATAGAAATTCTCAGTCACTTGTTTACTGAACATACCATAAAAAAGTTCAAAATTCCATTTCAGGAACACGGGGCCTCAGAATAAATCAACTTCAATTTTCACAGACTCATAATAATTCCAAATAAGGTAAAAAATATATTTAGAATTTACAGATCATTACACATTATGATAATGAAAAATTGATGAATCCAATTTCATTTTTGGAGGGTTGATCTATTAAAAAAGGATAAATTATTTCATGGAATTTCCAAATATATATATGAATCCATTATGATTTTATGATTGTTTTCCTCTATATCTCTCCAACGTATTGGGTAATATGATTTATATGTATCATGCAATGATATAGGAAATTTTGGACATGATTCTGAATATCATTGTGAAAATCAATATTATTTTTAATATTTTTGTTGTAACATATGTACGTTATAATTGTTGAATGATTATTACTACATTGAGAACATCGTTATTTTTTATTCTATACAATATAATAGATTTATGCTTGTTATTAATGATATTATTGGTATAAATATGTTACATTGAAAAAATTGACAATATTATGTTATAATTCACATTTGATCATCTTATGATTTTATTGTTTTTATATTCCATATTTGTATTTACTGAAAATATGAATCAATATTTCTTATGTTTTAATTTCAAAAAATTTTATAGAAGGTTTAATGTATGATATGTCTATAGGGGTACTAATTTTATGTTATTTTGGTGATATTTTGATGATATTTAATGAAATAAGTTTATTATGTTTCTAGAATCTAAATACACTAACCTTTTTTGTCCCTTGAGTATGTATAATTATTATATATATTTAATATTAATATAGAATGATGTAATATTTGGGTTCATTATTATTAGGTGAAATCAGTCAGTACCATATTATGATTTAGTTATTTTATGATATATAAGGCTATGAATATTATAAGGATAGTTCCTTGGAAAACAGTTGGTGTAATAAAAGAAACATATGATGCACCTAAAATTTAATATTGTGACAAGAAGGTGTCATTAATTTTTATATATAAATAATTATTGTATTATGACATCATATTTATATTGTTCTAAAAACATATTGATTTATTGAATTAATGACTATAACTAGAAGGAATCACAATAAGAATGAACGTGATGGTAGATTAAATGATTTTACGCATGAGTTACCAAATGGATTAATAGTTGTGATACCATATTTTTTTTATATTCACAAAATAATATCAATATATGAGAGACAACATGTACCATTTTGAGCTTCCAAATTCACTAAATTGGGAGAGACAATCCATTGAATCCTTAATGAAACTATATCTACCCTCATTCAACTAGTATTTTGATCAACCATATATCAAGAAATTTTATACTGTGACAGGAATGAAACATTCCATTCTTCAGTGCATGGAACATGAAAGTATTTTCTCAAAATTATATCACAAGGATGAAGAAGATGATCTATAGTTGAATTATATCAAGAATTTAAGTAAAGGGAATGAAATAAATTCTATTTAATTGGAGTATTTTAAGAGGTTATTTTCTAATAAATTCATTCCTTAGTCTCTTCATTCTATGATGAAAAATGAAATTCTAGTGATGATATAGAATAATTTTGAATAATTTTTAACATTTAAAGGATTCAGTACATGAAATGAAATGTATGATTCTATAATTATCACCAAAACTTGGAATAAAATTGACTGCTTATTAGATATTCTATTTCCATGGCTATATAAGGTGTTATCCATTAGTCAATTTTATATCAATGAATAATCCCTCAATTTACTCTTTGATATAAATATATAGTGGAGGATCTAATTATTATTCTATTTTAGTGATATGAATTGAAAAATATTCTTCAAAAAATATCTAATGGTAAATACCATAGAGTAATGAAATTTAAAAAAACATATATGAGAAAAATGTGAAGGAAATATCTAATGAAATTTTCTAAAAGGGACTTAGAAAATAATTAAATATGGAACTGCTAGACATTGATCTAGTGGATTTCAATAAATAATTAAATTGTCATCAAACAGAATAGAGAATCAGATAGAATCCAATAATGATATTTAATGTTTTTATTTATTTTAATTGGTAATTATGTCAATAAATTCGATAATACAATAGATAATTTGGATTTTAGGCCATAACAACACATAATACAATTATTAAAGGGAATCCTTTTATTTCAAAACTGATGTGCATCATAAGAAGGATATGGTCAATAGTTGGCCCACCAAAAACTATACTATAGTAATTTTTTTTATTTTTGATGAAGAAAATAATTTATATTTGAATAATTTAATAATAGTATCATATCACCACCTCAATAATTTGATGTTGAATTTCTAGTAAAACAACCAATTTAGGATGAACACCTCTCAAGTTTAAAACAACTCTCTAATTGAATGTTGTTGTAACGTGATTCATGAAAATGATGTTTTATTACATTGTGTTGAATTTGATCTTCTATTAAGCATTGATTTTATTTATTATATAAATCCCATAAGAAATTTGAATTAAGTGATCTAATTTTTGATATTTAGAATAAACATATGATTTTTCTCTATGTGTGATGGAGATCATGAACATCCAGTGGTAATAACATCCATTTAATGGTTATAACTACCTATTCATGAGGGACATTTACCTCATTTGGGTTTTTAGAATCACAAAATTAATCATATTCCAATTTTTAAAGAATATGTTGATGTATTTCCAGATGAATTCCCGATACATTCCATAAATCATGAAGTTGAATATTCAAAATTAATTGTTACTGGTGGTACACATATTTCAAGAGTACAATATAGAGTATCCCCAATTAATTTATGTGAATTAGTGAATCAACCTAAAGATAATATTGATAAATGATTCAAGTGATAATGAGAGCTACCATAGAGTGCACTTGTTCTTTTTGAAATGAATAATGATGGGACAATGAGTATTTGGATCGATTACCAAGAATATCACAATACCACAACAAAAAAGTAATAAATGACTCATATTGAATACTTGTTTGATCAACATTTTTTTTGAACACCATTCAATGATTGGACCTCATTCTAGATGTCATCAAATAATGATAAAAAACAGAGGTTGTACCAAAGATAGACTTTTGTAGAATGTATTGTCATTATGGATTTATAGTAATTCTATTTAGAATTAACAATGCCTGTGTATTATTACTCATGTACTGAATAAAGTCATTAGATATTAACTATTTCATTTTATGTTTGAAACTAAAGATGAAATTCATATATATTCAATGAGAATTTGATGTTGATTTTATTCATTGGTTTTTTCAAGATATTTTATTATAAATTTTTTTTTACAAATTAATGTTTTCATTTAATAAATCATATTTCATTATAGTATTTAGTAATATAAAAACAATAAATGTAAAGCTAAAATAGGAATTTAATTGGTTATATTTATTATTTAGTTAATTTTTACATAAATAAATAAATTTTAGTGACACATAATTTTTTATAATTATTGAATATTTTTACAATTTGAAATAATTTTATTAAGATTTTTTATTTCAAAATAAAAATTTCATAATTATGATTTCTATTAAATTAATAATATCTTTTTATTTAGAATATTAATTCAAAATAACTTATTTTAACATTTTAATCAATTTTTTATTTAAATAATAACTTTTGTTATTGTTCATTTTTTTATAATTAATTTACAATTATTATTTATTTTTAAGGAAAATCGACCATGATGACTATCCATGGAGTAGGAAAATGAATATATAGATGAGATAAACTGGTCGTGTAGCTATAATTCCACTCTCACTATCATCGTACTAAATGTGAGAACATAATAACAACATACCACATCCTCATTGAAGTAATTCCTTTGATGAATTATCAACTAAACCACACATGCCTTTTTTTCAATACACCACTAAATTTTACCTCACCTCATCTTCAACCATACATAATGAAAGAGATGAATGGTGTTGCTAATAATTTAATGATTCTAATGTAATTTTATTCAATGGTGATGATCTATTATCAATATCGAGTGAAGAAGCTTTGTTGATGTTTCCTCCACATCAATGTGAAGCCACTAATTAGGGGAAACTTGCTGAACAATCATTCAAATATGTAACATGAAATATTTATGGTTACACATATCGATGAATAAGTAAAATCTCACTTCACTTACATGGAGGAAGAGAAAATGATATTTGAGGCCCAATCATGTTGACTTGGTAGATGGTCATTCCAAAGAACTATGATCCACACCGATAAATAATATAATGCGACCCACTACTGAACAACCTAGAAACACTATGCCTTAAACATCTTGGTGAATAAACCTGAAACCAAATAAAGGATTTATAGTGACCTAATTATTTATGAAACCCACACACACAACTTTTAGATGATTCTTCTTACCGATATGGATGAAACATTTCATGTTGGATATGGTGTCTGAAGAGTAACAAAAAATAAGGACCTCTGTTGATGATGAGTTCAATCCACCACCAATTCCAAAACTAACATGTCCATTGATAAAAAATATGACTTGGATTAATGGATATTCCTTAACTATGCCCATGAATACCCAGAACACAACTTTCATAAGAAGCCTCCAAGATCAGACTGTCAATATTTTAGAACTATATACATATCTATATACAAAAAACTAATATATATATATATATATTATAATAATATGTATAATAATAATAATAATATGTGTACATGTATAAATATATTTTCACATTCAACTTAATAATAATATTTTATTTTTACTCATTTTATGACTTTTCATGAAATATTGGAAGCTGTGAGATCCCCAAGAAAATTCAAGAGATTGTTTATGTTTTGGAGACATGGCCTCATGGTAGATCACAGTTAGTTAAGGGAGATGAACTCGAGCCACTTGACGAATAAGATATACATTGACATACTCACCATGTGGGGACACCAGGGGAAGATCGAAGCTAGTGTCTGTGAGATTCCTATGATGTATGTAGGGATATCCCAAATTAAAATGGAGGATTCATGAAAAAGGAATCAAAAAAGGATCATGTGATATATTTTCATTTCCTAGGAATAAATTTGGATGATATTTAGGTATCCTCGACATCTCCATTCCACATTTTGTAATCATTCCATTCCACTAATAATCGATCACCCATCCATCATGAAACATTGGGGAGAGATGGAACGAATTCTAAAGAAAACACCAATGTTAGTTCCCCTAGATGTTGATCTAGATGAAGAGGTTGATCAAAATAGAGATCTTTAATTCCATATTTTTTACTTATTATATCATTTTTGAGATAATTATAGTTATTTATTTTGTTTTTTCTTCTTTGATGAGTAAGTAATTAATTTATGGGGTGGAATTAGATAGACAGGTCTGTATTCTATATCTTATTTTCTTAAAATTGTAATTTATCATAGAGGGATGATGTGTATCTTCAAATGTACTAAATTTATCATTCCCATTAGAATATTTTCACAATAACTCAAGTATGATGAGGTAAAGGTTTTAATATCTTATTCCTTGGAAACAAAGACATATGTACAAATTTGGAAAAGGCGGTGGTTTTCCCTTGTCATCCTAATATTGTCATCATATTATGATATAGTAGAGATTATATCTATCAAGAGAGATTTTATGAAATATTTCATTATCAATAAAGATTTATATATTTCATTGATATTGATAAAATATTAGTATATACATGCCTAATTACATATAGAGATTGTGTCGGTTCAATCAGTCTCACATAGTATAGTTCCACAAACTAATCAATTTTTTGGTTTTTCTTTCTATTGAAGCTGGCACCACAGTTGGTGTCACCTAATTTTAATTTCATACTTCTTTTCCCGTTGCATACATTCCTTATATTTTTTCTTATTTTTTACTTGTTATGGGTATTTTTTATGTTTTTAGTGTTTCCTTTTTGTCAAATTTGTTTAATTCACTATGGCCCTACCATTAATACAATAGTTAAAATGTAAGTTTGATTTTAAATTATAAAAATAGTCCATGTTTAATGAAATATTGAATCAAATGTTAGTGTTGTTTCTAGGGAGGTAATGTTTGATGAATTCACAAAAACATTCAAAAAAATCAGAATATAAAAAAGGCATAGAGAGTGTAGAAAATAATTTGAATACAAATGTTTTATCTATATAATTCATTGGAATTGATATTATATGAAAAAAAATAAATATATAATTAATCATTACAATCCAATTCTATCTATTGAAAAAAATGTTCATAACATAGAAAAAATTCAGATTAAGTAAAATATTGAAATCATATCTAAATATTTATAAATAAACTATCAATAACCCATAGTTCATGACACATAGAGTTTAATTATATTATGTAGTTTTTACTACACATAGAACCCGTTAATCAATCTTCCATCTAGTTCAATCTAATGAATTGGAATTATAAGATTAATCAGGATCAGCCCTCTATGTTTCCATCATTAAATTACCATTCTTCATAATATTCATTTGATAATATTATAGATCATTATGGTTATATCCAAAAACTACCTATACAATATTTGAGTGTTGAGGAGTTGAGGAAGAGGGTGTTACAAATATTTCTAAAGGGGCGATCTAGGAGTTGATTCTGGATTTTTAATAAGGAGATCATTCACACTTTTGTTCAAAAATTTAATTCATTTGATTCAATGTTTTATCCTAGTACCTCCATCATTGATCTCAAAGGAAATAATCATAATAATTTTCTTTTATTAGGGAGAGTTATTTCTTGATACAAGATATATGTTTATAGTCTTACGTATACAATGTCGCAACCACTTACAATGTCAATAACCTCTGATATAATATTTTAATAATAATATCACATCATATAATCATAATATTTTTGATCATTTTATTGGGGTCACATTTTCAGATAGAATATCATCCTAAAATAATGGAATTTTAGGGAAATATGGCAAAAAAATATCAGCATAAGTCTGATAGGAATATAGTTATTAAGAGGGATAAATCAAAATCTCATGAAATTAAAATTAAAATTGAAATTGGAAATTGGGTGAAATTTACTCATTGTGGGATGTATAATCAAATGAAAAAAATGTTTCCCCAGTTTTAATATTCTTTCCAAACCTGATGAAAGTACTCAATTTTTTTTATTTTTGGGGTAGAAAATATAGAAATAATTTTTCCATTTTAAAATCAATTCAAATATATATTCAAAAATCCACTAAACATGTCTTGAATGAAAAATATGTAAGCAAATAATTTTCTTCTGCCCCTATATAGTTCAATAAAATTTGGAATAATGTTCAAAAAATGGACGGTCTTTCTAATTCTATAACATATTTAGTTGAAATTATCAAAAAATTTATTACAAAAATTTATTCTCAATACTCAATAATTAATAATTTGAAAAATTAGTTAGGAAAATTTTATATGAATATGAATTTTAGGAAAAATATTAATCATCTATATAGAATAGTTTTGAACCCAATAGAGAATTTTTTGGATATCATAATAAGAGTTGGCCTAATGGCTCAAAAAATATTTGGCAGAAGGAACCTTAAAATGAATGTGAGTATTTAACTAAATTTTAGATTTTGAATCTATAAGTTGAAAAATATACAAATGTAGAGAAAGATAAAATATCAAAATAATGACTAAACCATACTTGAAAAATAAAATGAACCAAGAAAATAATGTTGTAATTAATTAATGACTGAAATAAGAAATGTTGATTTCAACAGAACGTGGGTAATCAATGAATTTAAAAATATTATGTTCCTCTCATTAGAATTATCAAAAGTGTCATAAAAATTATATAAAATGACTACTTGATATTTATTAAAATGATTAGAACATTGATCATAAAAATTCAATTATTGGAATACTTATATAAATTTTTATCATATATGAAATTTACCAAAATGTTTCAAGATAAAATATAATTATGTTAAATTTTACAATATCAATATTAATAATATGTGTTGTGTTTTTCTATTGATGAGTATTCCTCTAATGTTCAAGGGAACTATCAGTTTTGTTATCCAAGTAAAAATTAGATGAGGTAAGAAACTAAAATATTTATGTGATCGAAGAGAATGAATGAACTCGATGACCTACACTTGGTTAGATATTTTGGACCGTAAGGATCTAACACCAAAAAATTTCTTCCATCAAATTGATGAAATAGCACTCACTCATCCATTTATTAAGGTGGATGATTTATTATTATCAGTATGGATCATCACATTTCCCCTATATTGTCTAATTATTTTCATCGAGTGTAATGAAAATGTCCCAATAATCATAGGTAGATCATCCTTTAAACATGAGGCTGTTTTATTAATGAGTCCTAAAGAAAACCTACCATCCATGAAATAGATAATGAGGATGAGAAATTTTATCATTGATAAAACCAAACATGAGGTTTTCAATAACCTGATTGATATTTTTGAGAATCAATGCTTCCAAATAGAGGTCATATATTGGTATGGTTATTTTTCTCTTGACATTACAGATATTCTGACACCAATCAACTTGATATTTTTAAACATGATCTTGTTAATTTGGTGATTCTTTCCATGAAACATGTTCTAGAGCTATCATCACCACTGTTTTCTAATGTTTTACCAAACCATCATAGTTGGGATGAATTTTTGGTTCATATTTCTAAAAAATAGGATCATTGAAAGTACGAACATTCCATTTTTTTCAGAGAGACTCTACTATGATGATAATTTATTTTTATTACTAATTCAATATCAATTTTTGAAAAACTAAGCATTTATAATTTTATTTCTTTTCTAAAAGGTTCATCATTGTAGAAAACATTCTTTCCCTTATGTATCAATATTCCTCTATATTTCATTTACAAACTATTAAAAATAGTGAGTAGGTTTGTGATGTTTTGGTACCAGTTCATGAGATATTGAATCCCTTATATGCGAGGGATCATATGAAAATTATTCATTGTAATCATGGTGTACTATATGGGAAATAACTGTAAATATTTGTCCATATTACAAATCCAAATGATAAATAACCAAATCAAAATAGGCACCTCACAAATTAAATGATATAGTCTTTCTAGCATATATTATAGGATTTTGTAATTATTGATACCCATATATAAATTAAAAAATTTCGATTATATAAATTAACATAAAATAAAAACAAATCATAACCATAGAATGACCACGTTTGGATTAGTATCTTGGGTAGATTCTAGTAGGGGAGACAAAATTTAGCACTAACTGCTAGGCAAACCATGAATATATGTTATTTTTAAATATTAATTTTTTATTGAAATAATCCATATAAATATATTTAATTCCATGTTTTTCTTTTTTCTTTCCAACCTTGGTCTGGTCAAATAAAATTTTAAATATTTACTATGATTATGGGAGTTACATTAATTAACCTACAAGAACAAAACCTGATAAATTCAAAAATGGATTAATTTATCATTATATTTATACTATACTTTTTAATGAAAAAATTTATAATTTTTAGTGAATAATGTTAAAAAAATGGATTTACATGATGTATTAATATCAAATGACATTATGAATTTAATTCAAATATATAAAGATTCTACCAACTAGAGGACCACTATACTTTTTAAATTATTATTTTATTGATCTTTTAATCCATACAACTATAAATTAACTATGGGGGATTACCCCTTGAAATTATTTTCAATAAATGAGAATATAATTTTTTATGAATGGGTTTCTAGATTGGTTATTTCTATAGTATTGTAAAATCATATTTACCTGAACTTCAATCCTTTATTTCACCTTATTAAATAGCGTTATATTTAAAATTCTACTTGGTGAAATTTAATATTTATTATGATCTTGTTTGGGTTTAGTTGAAAATTATTTTCTGTGATTAAAAACTATAAATATAATGATAACATTCATAAAAATAATTTAAATTGAAGTATTGAATATTTTTTGAGCATTCCTATAATACTTCAGAAAATTTTAACTAGTACATTTCCACTCAATTGAGAAATAAAAGATTATACATCCATAGGATTTAGCATTGGAAAAAATGTTGTGTTATATGTTGGGTGGGGGTAATGACATTGTTCCTCATATATTATTAATTGAAAGCCATTGAAAACTAATTTTTTTCACATTTCCTCAATGTCATGCATTATAATAGGACGTAATTTAAATCAAATAAAAAAATAAAAATATAACAAAAACAATTTCGTCCTGTCTAGGTGATAGTTTTTTCTTGAGTAGAGTGGATTGACTAATTTTTAACGTGAAAGATTAATGTGTTTTTTTTATTCCATTTTCATAATGGAATGATAGTTTTAAGACTGTTTAGGGGAGTGTAATGTGAGTTTTTTTTGGGGAATTGAGATTATAACATATGAAAACAAAAAAAATATCATAAAACTGTGTGACTCAACTTTATTATCAAACAACCCATTGAGCCTAATTTAATTGTATGTAATATAAGCCCATGGAACCAAGTGTAAAATATAGAATTTGGATCTCAATACTAGTCTCAAAAATAATTATTTTGTGTGAATTTCATTAATATAGAAAATAAAAACAAAATATGTTCATCGTAGAGTTTAATGAACAATCATTTTGCAAGGGAAAAATGAAAATATAATAAGTTTATAAAAATTAGATCATTAATGAGTAGAAAATTTAGATTCCCAATGATGATGGAGAAAATTAACTTTAATGAAATTAAATTTAGTTGTATAAGTGAAGTGAAAATGAATCATTGATTTTTGTAACCTTGGGGAGAGTAATAATTAATAGTTTCTCTTGGTAAAAATTTAATTTCATTTCTTTCTAACTAGTTTTACTGCTATAACCAGACCTTGGATATGAATTAAACTGAGATGGTTAGATACATTCACATTAGAGGCATGATTATATCATGATGTTTATGGATTATAGATTTCCTTTTATTTTTTATTAATTTAGAACTATGTAATAGTGATCATTTATTATTAACATTCTTTTTAAATTAATAAAAAAATAATACATTACCTAAAAATAAATTTACTAATTTTGGGTGAATTTCATGTGACTTATTGTAATATTTTTTCAATAAATGTTATTGTAATTAATTATATATTTTTATAAAATTAATGTTCTCGATGATTATATTATAAATATTGATAAATTATTTCATAATTATGAAAACTAAAAATTTAATGTTTACTTAATAATTTCATTGGTAATTTTCTATATTTAGTTAATTTATATTTAATGAAATAAATTTTTGTAACCCATCATTTTTTAATTATGTATTTATTGAAATTTTATTATTAAATCATTCGGTTTCTTTCGTTTACGATAATTATTTTTAATTTTTTTTCATTCATATAATTTTTTATTTTTAATGGAAAATGTCTTTTAAAATGGAATATTTTTTCTTTTTTAATATATGTTAAATAATTAATTATTTTTAATTTTATTTTTATTTATTTATTTTGTTTATCTATTTTTTTGTTTAATTGGCCATGAGTCACACCATCTTACTGTATGAATAAAATAAACTATAGAGAAGGTTACAATACCCTTTGCTTATGGTCATCATATTAACCATGACCACCTAATAAAATTATACGAAATCATTATGGTTGGAATTCCTTCCCTAATGAAATAATATAGAAAATGATGAAAAATTTTAATTCATCACCACAACAAATTACAAATTTCCTTAAACTATCCATGACCAATGGGATTATTGGATCTTATACTCCACTAATAATTCTTGAGTTCCACCATTTGTTGAGGAAGATCCATGATCGAGATCCAATGAAGAAGTCATGATGATGTTGAAGCTACATCCAAGTGAATATATAAAGTGATAGAAATTTTCTAAAGGTGATTTGGAATTGGTATCAAAAAATGTACAAGGAGATATATAATGATAAATAAATACAATATTTCCTCACTACCATGGAGGAAAATGAAGTCAAATTTCGCGTCGAATCTCAATGACATAACTGATGGATGCAACATAGATCAGCGAGCCTCACCAATATAGAAGTTAAGAGAAATCAATTAAGAAAATTCTATAATAACTTAGGATTTCCCATATTGATTTAGAGAGTTGGAACATGATGGGAGAATATAGGAGACCCCAGTACTAATGAAACTAGCACCCATTTTCTGTAGGTGATCCTTCTCTCTATTAATGATGAATTCATGTTTGATTGCCCTTCTTGTTATGGATACACCAAATCCATGGACCTATACTTAATAAGACATCAAGGCACTAAACTTGAAAAACCAACCATGACCATTGATACTGAAATCTGACTGATATTGATGGAATAGAGTTACCGATTCCCTTGAAAACAATCACCTTATCTTGTGTAAGAATCCTCCAATTGCACACCCCATATATATATATATATATATAAACTAATAATAATAATAATTTGAAGTATATATAATCAAAATAAAAGGTATGTAATTTTTCTAATGACAATTAAAACAAGTAAATATTGTTATGAAAGTGAAGAACAAAAAAAAGAAAAATTGAGTACATGTAAAGACTTGAAAGTGGAATAGAGAGATATATTAATTTTTATTTGAGAATTTACAAGGTAGTTTATACCTAACTGATAAATCTTAAATCAATAAGGGTCGCATTTCCCATTTATAGAAAATCAATAGGTAGGTGTAATGTGGGTTTGGTGGGGGTGCCTCTATACCCCCATTGAAATCATCAGCCACATTTAGTGGCTGCATAAGAATCCCCCATGGGATGCACACCCCTATAAATATAACATGTCATTTGATACAACCTCATTAAAAACCATTTTTGGAAAACCCCAAGGGGGTAAAATCGAAATACAAAATGGTGTATAATCATGTAGAATCAACTTTTTATGTACTCTACATTTGATAATTATCAATCTATACATCCCTATATCATGTAAAATCATTCTAAAGGTAACATTTTGTAGTGAAATTTTATATAAAACTGAATCATTTTCACTGTATCGAACTTATTGAATGCTGATATCAATTTTTTTCATTAACTATTTCATAAATGAAGAAAAATTCACTATAATGCGTTTTTATTATCATTATTGATGATTCAATCCTAAAATTGTGTTAGCCATATAGAATTATCATCAAATAATATTTTTGGTCAACAATCCATAGGAAATCCACTTACGGCTCAAATGTGCTGAGTTATAGACTATAATCAAACACATTTTCAAAAATATTCATTTATTACTATTACACCAACATGATTTTTAGATGTTATAATGAGTGTATGATTTTTTGACAACCATTATATGGTAGTAAGACCACTATAATATGGTATTACGACCACCTATGAAAACATAACTAGTTTATGATCATGCATTATGAGGATCATATAAATGAACATCATCTTCATAGCCTTCCATATTATTATTTAATTTCTATGAATAGAATAAACATAAATCAATAGTGCTGAAAAGATAAAAAATATGATCAATTTTATTCTTATATATATTTTGAGGGGATATAGTAAACCATTATAATAAATTAATAGAAAAAATATATCAAGAAGTGTGAAATTAGAAAGATACAATAGTTCTCCAATAGTAATGTGGTATCGTACTTCTAGGCTAACAAACTAATCATCAACATCACAATATCAAAATTAATCTTTATAAATATTTAAATAATAAACAACTATTGATGAACAAAAAGGATTCAGATTATTGAAATAAAATCATTTTAAGACCTTTTTTGTGTAATTTTATAGATGAAAATATTTACCACTAGGTGTATGCTCAATATGTAATCCAATGAGATACATGGATTCTCTTTGGTATTTCATTTAAAAATCATCTGGTATGTTTCTTATTTTTCATTTATCTCATCAAGAGTTATGTTGATATTTTAATCATCAACATAAACCAGAATAATTATATATCTAGATGTTTTTTCATAAAGAAAACATTAGGGTATATGGAGTAATTAACATACCCATTATTTATTAGATATTCAATCAAATGAGTATACCAAAAATGCGCAGATTATTTAAAACTATACATATATTTATTAAATTTAATTGAATATATGCCTATGGGTTTTGATTTCAATACTTTAGGTAATTTAAATCAACTTGCATTACATTTTTCCATTTATTCCAATCAGGTTGTTTTTGAAATTCTATAATAGTCCTCAGTTCAGTTTATTATTTTTTATAGCACAAAAAATATAATATTAAAGTATATCAAAAATATTTTTCACATTATTTAATTCCATATATTAAATTTAGTGGAAAAAATAAGATATATTTAGTTATTTTCAAAACCATCATGGTTTTCTATGTCATGCGGATTCTCTTTATGATTCAAATCAGTTTTTTATTTAAGAACACATAAATTATGTTTTTAATTTTTAAGACACAACTTCATATTTGGGTATTCAATTATACTTATTCGTTTTAATTTTTTTGGACTTCAACCCTTAGATCCAATCAGTCTTCCATGCTTCATGAATGTTTTTAATATTTTTGTAACATTATTATGAACTATATCTTCATGGGATCAATAATAGAAGGTTCATTTATACCTGGTAAACATGATTTCGTCACACCCTTTGAATCAGTAAATGTATTATGTGATTATTTTTCTATTTCATGGACATGAAAAATCATTTTCACTTCCATTTCACACCACCTTGTTTTAGAATCAAGAAGAGATATTATTTTAAAATTATAGGAAATATACTCCCTTGGTTTCTTTTCTCCACTTAATTCTTGGAGTACTTCTTCATTGATGTGGTAATCAAAAAAATTTTATCTGAATACATCACAAGTTTCTAGTTCATGACATTAGATAAAGGATGATGATTTAAATACAACATTAATTCCTAACCTCCATTGATCTCCCTTCAGTATAGGTTGTGTGGAAAAATTTGCTAAATATACTTTAGAACCAATTTTTTATATATGTGAGATTTGAGGATCTTTTCCAAATTCCAATTAGAGTGGAAAATGTTATTGATATTCCCTTGGTTAGATTTGAATTAATTTTAAGTCATGCAATATTTCCTGACCCCATATGGAAAATTGCCACAAAGTTGTCATTATTAATGCATTAGAATAAATATGGAGGAGTTTTTTAGTGATTCAACACAACCCTTATTTGTATAAACATTGTCGACTAGATTACCCATATGAATCCCAATTTCAATACAATAATTTTTGAATGATTGAGAGGAAAATTCTACAACATTGTTGATCCTTGGTTACATGATGAAAAAATACTGGAATTGTTCTTCTAATTTAATTATTTGATAAATATACAGTGAAAATTTGACATTTCATGTTGAGACGGAAATTATTTATGTCCATATTCTTGATCGATAAATTAATACCAAAAAATATTTAAATATACCACACAATTGATGAATTATACACCATATATATCCAATAATTTTTTCAATAAAGGCTACCATTTTAGCAATAATTTTTGCTGGAGATAGTCTCACAATCATATTTCCAAGTGAATAAGCCTTGCATAGAATTTTTTATAGTGGGGTGATCTTATAGTAAATTATTTATTTTCCCGGATAACATTTAAATATTATTTTATCATTCTAAAAATATATCAACCGAATTGTTAAAGCCACCAATTATTGATTTGTGGTAAATTATTTAATACCATATGTGTTTCACTTTCTCTTATAAATATTTTAATGCAATCAAGATGATAATTTGGGTAGTTTTTTATCTACATGAGTCATTTAAAATTTATTAATGGTAAATTATATATACTTATCTTTTCCCTCAGATACCATTTTTGTATCATACCCATGATGGTATATATCATTTAAATGTAATAAATTTTGTTTGTACATTTTGAAAAACAATAAATATCTCATAAAAAATATTTTCCATTGGGCGAATAAAAATTTACTTTACCAAACATTTCTATAAGATATAGAGGCTGAGATATAATATTCAAAATTAGTCTTATTTGCTTAAGATAATAAAAGTATTTATATTATTAAGAATTTTTTTTAATGTTCCACTATCCATTATGTAATTATCAACCTTATTTACGCAATTTATTTCAATATTTCAATGTAAAGAAAATAATTTTATAATAAAACCTTGTGAAATTCAAATTATAAAACATCAAAAATAAATGAATACATAATAGAAATTATAATCACATATGATAACTATTGTAATATTTATAAATTCTTTCATTATATCATCTCATCATATTCCCATGCAAAATCAACCACTTCGAGGTATGTGAAAAAAAATTTAATGGGTCATGATTCTTTATAAAATTTACCTCCATTAATTTCCCATAATATGAAGACTTGGAAAAATGTGTTTCATTATTCTTTTCTTCAAGAGATTATTTATAGTGCATACAAATATTCTCTAGAGATCGACATAAATGGGACAAATTTCCCTTAAAACTGCACCAGTAGTAGGAATATCAAGAGTCCTCAATGTGTTTGAATGGTATTTCATTGATTGTGATATTAATTTTGATTAGGGACAAGGATACGACCACATACTAAACCACGACATCCTCCAAAACCCCATCCAACATGATAATCATATCCCCATGTACCTTCATGAATAATTTTATAATATATATAATTTTCTTTTAAAACTACAACTACTAAAATTGTAGGATTACAATGATTATTTATACTCAAAATTCCACTATTATACTCTTCTACAAGTTGTAACACCCCAACCCCAGTTACCCAAAGTCGATGCATTATTACATAAAATTGGCATGATCACAAAAGATCACGTCTCAAAAGACCAATTAGTTTAGTATCGGTTGAAACACTAGATACATTATTATGTCTTACATTACATTATAAAGTGAAAAACTACAAAACAATTGTCTCCATAGTCCACACTCATATCCCCTCTGACTATCCTTATAGGTCAGTCATAAAATATTCTTCAAATCCTAAGAATAATAAAATATAGAAAGGGGTGAGCTCAGATGATCAGTAGGGATAACAATATAGCGGAAACATTCACAAATAAATATAAAAATTTAAGGCAATGTATTACTAAAATAAAATACCATTAAAATTTAACTTCAGAATAATATGAAAAAAAATAAAATGATATAATTCCATTTACTTATTAACATGGATATTCTACTAGTAGAATAATCACATGCAATATCAGTAACCACTTTCATAATGACGGAATGCACAATGCCAGACAATCATAACAACATAGTCAAGGCTTTGTGCCAAGACTAAAAATAAGATTTTGTCAAGGCCTTCTTCCAAGACACTAGTTTTTCTCATGAGACCTACCGATGCATCGAGGAGCAATAGAGGGAACCACCCGTCACTTACTAAGTCTAATACATTCCTCATATGAACAGGTTTAAACATAACATAAACATTCGTATTAGAACTAGCATACGAAATGTCAATACATTCTCTATAAACCATGAATGGTATTAAATTAACAAATACATAGTGAAACATATCATAAAACCTTCAATACAATAGGGAAGTTTTGTATCATAATAAATCAACTTCATATAATCTTAAAATCCATCAATTGATGTTGATATAGATGAAATCAAAAACTATTTGAGGGAAATATCTCTTTTTTTTAAATCATTTAAATGTCACATAATTATAAAAGAAAACATTTAATTTGAAAATATTCTTATAAGCTTGTAAGGGAAGCCTTGATGATGTCATAACGGTGGAAAATAGCTGCACCCTTCGTATAAGTTAAAAAAAGACGTTCTTACATTAGTTTTATCAAAAATGTTAGAAAGGAACTTGTTTGGAAAACGACAGAATTATTCCTTTATAAACATATTATAAAAGAAAAACAAAGGTATAAATAACTTTAACCCATAGTCTATTAAATAGTAAGAATGTTTTTTAATACATTTTTAAGAAACATGGATGTGGATGATAAAGAGGTCCTAGTAGATAATTACGTATAAACAACCTCAGATAATGAAGATATTGTAGAATTAACCCTTAACTTGTACTTTTAATTGGTCATGGGTAGGTTAACCTCATGTATTATGGTGAAATAATTGTTATTAAATTGAGAAATAATCATATACATTAATATGATATCATATATGAATTTTTAACATTTATTTGTTAATAATATCGTAGTATTATTGTCGTTTTGGGTGTTAACAGATTCATTTTCCTTTATATTATTTTTTATGTGAGTCATATTTATTATGTATTAGATGTATATTATTAATATACAGAATGATATCAAGTCTTTAAACATCATTCTTAATTATCTAATGAATGTTAGACTTGAATGAATACGACGGGGAATGAATCTCATCCCGTTCATGGAGACGGTAATCCGTACGTATGCACGAGCAACAATACCATTCATTTGATATTAAAATAAAATATAATTGGATGGTATATCATATATAAAGAATCATAATCATGATATATTTATTATTTACATCAATTACACATCATCATTATGCCCATCCAAATAATAATGTACTGAATAACAATTACACCACGACGTGAAGACGGTAAGCCGTACGTACGCACGTATGGTGACATGTCATTTAAAGGATGGATAGAATAATGAATTAGGTTATACCATTTTTATAATAACATAAAATAATATATAATATACAGGATTTATTATTTTAGAATGGAAACAACAAAGATAAAAGAAGTGGAAGAAGAAAGTAACTTGAAAGAGGTGATGATATATTTACCTCTTCTTTGGGTTCTTTCCTTTTGATTTGATCAAAAGTACTCTTTAGGTTTGATATATGACCAATGGAAGACCTATAAGATGAAGGGGGATAGTTGAGAGGGTATTTGGGTAGAGTTTTGCTGATCCAAAAGGCTTTGAAGGTGTGAATTGGAGAGAAGGGAGAGTGGCCTTTTATATGACGGGTGAGGGGAATCTTTGGAAAAGCAAAAAATATCATTTTATAATAAAAAACGTTCTGTTTATAATGGCTTCAAAGTGTACTATTTATATTCTAAGCTAGGGATAGGTCGAAAACCACCCATGAAATAGGTTTTAGAGAGGTTTGGGTCACTATATTAACCTTATCATTTAGATTTAACTCTTAGTTAAATAGTTTGGCATTACCATGTCTCTTTGTATTTGTATATTATATGGTTAATAAACAGACTATAAATTTTCAAGAGAACCACAATAGGATCATTAATGTCACATATCATATTATTTAGGACCTTTCGTCTAACCTTATACTTTTTGGAATATTTTATCAACCAATAATATTGTATTTTTTTTAAAAATTCATTTATGTCAATTTTGAGATTATTTAATAATTGATTTTTGCTAAAGTCCTAACAACATTATTACTCATAAGTAAATACATTTTATCAAACATAACATGTCATAGTCACCAATAAATTTTTTTAAGGTATCAAAACATTCAAATTATATTTATTTTAGTATTTATAATATCATTTATTTCATTATTTCATTAACAAGGAATATATTGCCTAACCATTGTGTCAAAATTAAATTAAATTATTCAATGTCTAAAAATTATAAATAAAATACCATTATGTAGGAAATATTTTCTAATTTCTAATAAATATTTATAGTTCAATATATAACATGTATAACCCTATGTAAAAATTGTTTTACTAAAAGATATATGCTTTGGTCATTTTTGTGTTTATTTTAACTTAATTAATATAAACTTCATTATTACTAAAAAGTGGCCCCATGGGGTCCCAAAATTGACCCAAAGATGACCATGATCGGACATGTGTCATCCAATAGGGTTAGGACATGTGTTAGGGTGATTCATTATTATTATAATATTATTTATTACCCTTATTTACTGGATTTACCCATTAACTATGGTAAATAACATAGTAACCGAAGTAATTATTCAAAATGTCTAAAAATATAAGTTACCTATTAACACAATTTGGAACTCCTAATTAAAAATATGGAATCCATTTTTCTAATTTCAAAATACAGAAGTGGAAGATATTAATTTAAAATAAATTTCTGTTGTAAAAATAAAATGAGTGTTTTTAGGAAATAATAACTACCAAAAGATTGACACTTGTTTATGTCAAATTTAAATGTGAAATTACTTATAATAACCTACATTGTATTAAATGATAAAAATATAATTTAATTATACATCCAAACCATTCAAATTCATACTTTATCACTATTAATTATTTCGATCAAAAAAGTTGTTTTTAATTAAAATTTAGTATTTTCACTATTCATAAAAAATTGAACATTTTTAGAAAAATACCAAAAATTCACCCTAAGATAATTTTGATTTTTAGAATTAAATAAAGAAGCCTATTTTACCAAATAGAAAACATTGAAGTTGCATTTATTAACATAATATTAATTCATGTTGTCAGAACCAAAAGGTGTATTTTTAAGAAACAATATCTATGAAAAGATTGACAATTGTTTATGTCCAATCTCAAAATAAAATTAATTATAATGACCATAATTGGATTAAATGGTAAAAATATAATCATATTAGACATACAAAACATTTTAATATATAATTTAACACTATAAATTATTTGTATTAAAAAAGTTTTTTTCAGTTAAAAATACTATTTTCACTATTTACCCAAATATGAAAGTTATCATAAAAACACCAAAAAATTATTGAAAATAAATTTTTATATACCGATTCTAAATAAGAAGTTTATTTTTTCAAATAGAATATATAAAAATTTCAAATATTGAATTTAAAAGGGTTCATCATTAAAAGGAAGTAAAAGTTTATTTTTTGAAATAAATACTTCTTTTATCAGAAAAAATGAATCTGTCCTTACATTATGTCTAAGAAACTAATAATATGGATTTTAAAATTATAATGGTTATATATTGTTCAATATTCAGTTAATACTATTCATAATCTCTTTTTAACGGCTAGTTTGGTAATCTTATGGTACGCTCGAACCTAGTGTTGCGTGTAGTGCAAGTTATTGAATTACTTTGAAAAATAACGTACTAAGAAATATTGGGTTGTTAGATTATTCCCTCCTTCAAAAATTTTCATCCTCGCAATTTGAAATTGTTCTTAGAAAATAAAAGGTTGAAAATATAAAATACCTTTTTGGGAAAACCAACATCAGAAATTGGGTAAATAAAATTTAGTCTTAATATGAGGAAAATGGGAATAAAAAAGTAACCACCAAATTATAATCTTGATTAAGAGAACATTGGTTGAAATTAAAGACACATAATTGGAGGAAAAACATAAATATTTATAGGGAGTGATTGAGGTCATTAGTCACAATCAATTTTAGATTTGAGGGCCTCAAAGCCATCAATCTATGATAATTTAAAATATCATTAGTTCCACAAAACATAAGGTATTAGGATAACAAATTTTTAGTTTTAAGACCCCTCACCTAATGATTAAGAATTAATTTCTTCATATAATAAGAGAAGAGAAAAAATACATACATGAAAAGAAAAGATCAATCCTTTAACTAATTTCTACCACAAACTCATCTTTTACTCTAAAAGATAATAGAACTAATAAAATATTATATTTATCCTATTCGTATAGGGTTCCAAAAAAATTAATTTATAATTCTTATACCAGACCCTTTAAAAAAACTTCATTATTGAATTTAGGACATCATGTGGGTCAGTGGTAGGTGATACACCCTTGTCAGCATTCGGTTGCAGGTTCAAGTCTCGCGGCCTTGCCAGACGCGATGAGTTGCCGCCAGACCTTCGGGTTTTCCTTTTTATGGAAATCCAAAAAATTTCTCAAACTGTAGTTATCCAAAATAATTATATCCAAACTCACTATCCAAAATTTATTGGCAAGTTAAACACAATGAAAATCCTTTTTTCCATGTAATAACATGTGAACACCTGCATCATGTATTCTTTTAAAACACTGCAACATCATGAATTACCATAAAACCTTATTAATTACATTCATACTCCCTTATAAATTATAGAATACTGGATATCCTCCTTCTATCCAAAAATGTTGTAAACTCAAACAATGACAGAATATACAAATCATTAATCAGTTTCATGGTATTCAAGAATATAAAATATAATTTATCCAAATCAAACATGTATTATTCCAAAATCACTACCTTAGTATCAGAACCATATTATGGTTTATCATTCTCTCAACCATATATTTTCCCAAAATTTAACGTGCTATTGAGTCCCTTTTTTGGTTCCACACAGTCTCAAGTCCTTAATAAAATAGTACTGAAGTACAATCCTTACATACTCCATAATTATTATAACCAGTACATCATTGATACAATACTCAAATGACATAATTTTTTAATAACAACATAATAACTCTAATAATTCCTCCTCATCTGTGGTAGTGTCATAACATCATTATTATCCAATAGTATCATATGGGGCATACTCTGACGATTTGGAAATCGGTTCAAATAGTGTCCCCACTCCTTGCAGATGAAGCATTGTACATTTGAAAACTTTTTCTTACCCTTTCAGTCACGTACATGGTGTCCTTTTTTCCACACATATAACAAACTCACATTCCTTCAGGAATGTTCCAGGGTGTTTCTTCCAAGAGTAATCAGATACTGTAAAATTCTTCTTTTCCCTCTTCCCTTTATCAATATTTCTCTCTTCCATCCTTTTCTTCTCTTTCTTGCCTTCAAAGCCATAGGACTCAGAGAATTCATTACTTATCTTATTAACACAAGATATTATTTCTTCATATGTAGAGAATACATGGGAGAGAATTTCCCTCTTAAATGTTGGCATAATACAATGAAAGATATGATCCTTCTTACTGTTTGGATCATATGTAATTTTGGAGTTCACATTCCTTATACTGGGCATCATTTCCATACAATGGCACACACTAGGCCAGTTTATGAATTGTAATGAATAATTACAAACATGTAAAATACCTAACGTAGATTGACCAGTTTATGGATATAATCCATAATAATAAAAATATTTTATTTGAGAAAATTTTATACTCATAAACCCTTCATAATGGGTTTTAATGAAAATGATAATTATCCTAAGCATATCGCCCATGAGTGTTGAAACCAAGAGTGCAGTAAGGCCTTTTTTCGTGCACCAGTTCCCATTCAAGTCTAGCTCAAAGTAGTGTTTTTGGGTTTTACCCCTAGGTACATCTATGCCAGAGTCGCCTCTACCTACTTGTATCCAGACTGGGATGTATTTCTTGTAAAACAGACAAAATCTCTACAATACCAAAATTCTACGATGTTATTCTATACTAATCCTCAAAGTCCATCTTAGGCTTTTGTGCACTAATTTGAGTTTATCTAAATATAGCTTCCATGGTTTGTACAAAACCTTCTCTCATACTAACTGTAATTCCCCGACCCTAGTTACCAAGAATCAGTGCATTATTAAATAACATTGGCATGATCACAAAATATCAAGTCTCGAAAGACCGATTAGTTTAGTAGCCTTGGAAACACTAGATACATTCAGAAGTATTACATTACATCATAAAGTGAATAAATACAACAACATAGTCTCTATAGTACACACTCATATCCCCTCATACTATCCCTACAGGTCAGTCATAAAATACTTCTTCACATTCTGGGAAAAATAAAACATAGAAAGGGGTGAGCTCATATAATCAGTAAGGATAATAATATACCAGAACATTTCATAAATAAACATAAACATTTAAGGAAATGTATAACGAAACAGAGTCATTTAAACTTGAACTTCAGCATAATATGGAAAAAATAAAATGAAATGATTCCATTTCCTTATTCACATGGATATTATACTAGTCGAATAATTACATGAAATATCAACAACCACTTTCAGAATGAAGAAATGCATAATTCCATACTATCAAAACCACATAGTCTAGGTCTTTTTCCAAGACTGCAAATAATTTTTTTTCAAGGCCTTGTTCCAAGACACTAGTTTGTCTCATGAGACCTACCGATGCATCGAGGAGCTATATCGGGATCCACCCATCACTTACTAAGTCTAATGCATTCCTTATATGAACAGGTTAACCATAGCATAAACATTTGTATTAAAACTATCATATAAAATTTCAATACATTCTCCATAAACCATGAATGGTATAAAAATTACACATCCACAGTAAAAAATATCACAAAACCTTAAATACAATATAGATTTTTTGTATCATAATAAATAAACATAAAATAAGATTAAAATCCATTAAAGTATGTTGGTATAGATGAAATCAAAACTATTTGAGAGAAATATCTTTTTTTAATTAATTTAAAATTCACATAATTATAAAAGAAAAAATTTACATTGAAAATGTTATTATAAGATTTTAAGGAAATCTTTGATGACATCATAATGGTGGAAAATAGCCGCACCCTCCATATAAGTTAAAAAAAGACATTCTTATCTTAATTTTTTCAACAAGGTTATAAAGAACAATGTTTGCAAAACGACGGAAACATTAATTTATAAACATCTTATAAAACTAAAACAAGGGTATAAATGAATTTAACCTATATTATGTTAAATAGTAAGAATGTTTTGAAATACATTTATAAGAAACATGGATGTGGATGATAAAGAATTCCCATTAGATAATTACGTATAAAAAACCTCGAATAATGAAGAGATTGTAGAATTAACCCTTCCCTTGTACCTTTCCTTGGTCGAGGGTAGGTTAAAATCCTATATAATGATTAAATAATTTTTATTAAATTATTCAATAATCATATACATTAATATGATATCATATATTATCTTCTAACATTTCTTTGTTAAAAATATGTTAGTATTATTGTCGTTTTGAGTGTTAACAGATTCATTTTCCTTTATATTCTTTGTTATGTGAGTCATATTTGTTATGTATGGGATGTATCTTATTCATATACAATTGATATAAAGTATTTAAACATTATTTTTAATCACTTAATGAATGTTATACTTGAATGGATATGACGGGGAATGAATCTCATCGCGTTCTGGGAGACGGTAATCCGGACGTACGTATGAGCACCAATATAATTCATTTGATATTAAAATAATATATAATTGGATGATATATCATATATAAATAATTATTTTAATGTTATATTTATTATTTACATCAATTACACATCATCATTATACCCATCCAAATAATAATGTATTGAATAACAATTACATTACGATGTGGAGACGGTAAGCCGTACGTACGCACGTATGGTGACATGTCATTCAAAGGATGGATAGAATAATGAATTTTGTTGTACCATATTTATAATAACATAACAGTATATATAAGATACTGCAGTTATTATTTTAGATTGGAAACAACAAAGAGAAAGGAAGTGGAAGAAGAAAGGAACTTGAAAGAGGTGATGGGATATTTACCACTTTTTCGGGTTCTTCCTTTTGATTTGATAAAAAGTACTCCGTAGGATGATTTTATGACCAAAGTAAGGCCTCTAGGATTAAGGGAGTACAGTTGATAGGGTAATTTGGAAGAGGTTGGTAGAGACAAAAGGATTTGATGTTGTGAATTGGAGAGAATGTGGAGTTCCCTTTTATAAGAGGGGTGAGGGGCACCTTTGGAAAAGCTAAAAATATTATTTTATAATAAAATAATTTTCCATTTATAATGGAATACAAGTAGATCATTTATAGTATAAGGTGGGGACGGGTCGAAAACCACTCAACCAATAAGTTTTAGACAGGTATGGGTCACTATATTAACCCTATCTTTTCGATTTAACACTAAGTTAAATAGTTTGACATTCACCCTGTCTCTTTGTATTTTTATATTATATGGTTAATAAACATAATATATACATTTAAATGAACCCCAATAGGTTCATTAATGTCACATATCATATTATTTAGGCCCTATGGCCGAACCTTAGACTTTTAGGAATATTTTATCAACCAATAATATTGTATTTGTTTTAAAAAAAATCATTTATGTCAATTTTGAGATTATTTAATAATTGATTTCTGTTAAAGTCCTAAAAACATTATTACTTCGAACTATATACATTTAATCAACCATAAAATGTCATATTTAACTATATATATTTTTAATGGCATCTTAAATTTGAAATAAAATTTATTTTAGTATTTATAATATCATTTATTTGATTCTTTCATTAATAAAGAAAATACATCATCATCATTGTGTCATAAATAAATTTAATTATTCAATGTATAAAAATTATAAATAAAATACCATTATGTAGGAAATCGTTTTATATTTTTAATGAATATTTATAGTCAAAGAGATAACATGTATAACCCTATGTAGAAATTGTTTTACTAAAAGATATATGCTTATGTCATTTTTGTGTTTACTTTAACTTAATTAATATAAAGTGTCATTATCACTTACAAGTGGCTCCATGGGGTCCAAAAATCAACCCAAAGATTACCATGGTCGGATTTATCATACAATAGGGTTAGGACACGTGTTAGGGTAATTTAGTGTTATGATAATATTATTTATTACCATTATTTACCAAATTTACTCTTTAACAATGGTTAATAAAATATTTACCGATGTAATTATTCAAAATGTATAAAAATAAAAGCTACATATTGATGCAATTTGGAACTACTGATACCTAATATAAAATCCATTTTTCTAAATTCAAAACACATAAGTGGAAGAAATTAATTTAAAATTAATTCTCGTTGTCAAAACAAAAAGCGTGTTTTTATGAAATAATAACTACCAAATGATTGATACTTGTTTATGTAAAATTTAAATGTGAAATTACATATAATGACCTAAATTGTATTAAATGATAAAAATATAATCTAATTATACTTCCAAACCATTCAAATTCATAATTTTTCACTGTTAATTATTTCGATTAAAAAAGTTGTTTTTAATTAAAATTTTGTATTTTTCATAATTCATCAAAATTTGAACGTTTTCTAAAAAATACCAAATATTCACCGTAGTATAATTTTGATATTTTGAGTTAAAAAATTATGTATATTTTTCCAAAATAAAAACATTGAATTTGCATTTATTAATTTAATATTAATTCCCATTGTCAAAACCAAAAGGCGTGTTTTTAGGAAACAATATCTATCAAAAGATTGAGAGTTTTTTATGTCCAATATCAAAGTGAAATTACATAAAATGACCAGAATTGGATTAAATGGTTAAAATATAATCTATTTATACTTTCCAACCATGATAATTTATAATTTGACACTATAAATTATTTTGAATAAATAAGTTGTTTTCAGTTAAAATATAGTATTGTCACTATTCACCCAAATGTGAAAGTTATCCGAAAAACACAAAAAATTTATTGAAACTAAATTCTTATGTCCTGATTCTAAATAAGAATTTTATTTCATCAAATAGAATATATAAAAGTTTAAAATATTGAATTTAAAAGGGTTCATCAGTAAAAGGCCGTAAAAGTGCATTTTTTGAAATAAATACTTCTTTTATCTGAAAAAATGAATTTGTTCTTAAATTATGTCCAAGAAACTCATAATGTTGATTCTAAAATTATAAGTATTATATATAGTTCAATATTCAGTTAATACTATTCATAACCGCTTTTGAACGACTAGTTTGGTAATCTTGTTGTATGCTCGAAGCCAGTGTTGGGTGTCGTGCAGGTTATTGAATTACTTTGAAAAATAATGTACTAAGAAATCTTGTGGTGTTACACAAGTAATTATGATATGATATCAGAATATTTCATATACCCTGGCTGGTGATATTGATTCTTTAGGGTGATGTGAGATTCATGAAATGTATTATTTATATTTCCAATAATATAGACATCTTTAATCCCAATACCACAACACATTAGCTTTGATAAAATTTTATACAAAGATGAGTTAAAATAAATGAAAATTAAATAGTCTTGGAAGAATAATGTGTTCCATTCATCATGGTTCAATGGAAGAAGAACCTCAGTTGGATGACCATACATCTCTTTAAAACTCTTTCAGAGCTTACGTGGATCACTTTCTATGTCGTATTCTCATTTCAAACCCTCTTAGAGATAAATTTTATGGAATATCATCATCTTGGATCTCATTCTGATTTCTTGTGAATAATTATTTTTAATTGTGTTAATTATATACATCGATTCCATATACATTTATTCATCCACTGCCCATGGTATTTACATACGTTTGTTAATTTCAAGAGAGGTGAATTTGTTTTTTCTGAGAGCTGAAATGATGATAACTACGAGAAAAGAAAAACATCATTTGTATTCAAAATATCAATAATACAAAAATTTAAATTCTCAAAAATGGAAATAAAACCATATAATGGAATAAAAATCTAGGTTAAATTGTTATTTAATATTATATATATATATAACAACATAATTTCTTATGAAATTTTTCACGTGGGGGTATGTACTACATATATCAACACATAAGATTACTAATTTAAAACTTTCTTTCCTATGATTCTTTATTAATTATAGCATAAAAATGGTTGTAAAAATTAAATTAATTTAAACCACTTTAATTAGAGGAAACATGATCTTTATTAATGTAATTAAATAAAACAAATAAACTATCCTATATGTAAGTAAATAAATAATATTCTATAAATAATATGAAACATACATCCAAATGTTGATAATAATAAAAATTAAAAAAACCTATGCATTTTATAAGCATTTATACTGATACAATGTTCAGAAATTGAACAATAAAAATGGATAGAAATTCAATATTGGGAAAAATAATAAAGTGGATGAGTGATAGATAATCATTTTTATTAAATCATTTTGACCACATTATATCTCTCACATATATTTTAGAAACCATATGTATTTTTACTTCATATTTATAGTAAGATAAATTATAGGTCGATGGGGTTTGGTGGTGGTGGGAAACCAAACCCTTTTGAAATCTATAGCCACATTTTGAAGCTATGTATCATATATATCTATACTCATAATAATAAATTTTAAAATTTTAATTATTTGATTCTTTTTCAAGATGAATTTGAAGATGGGTTATATATAAAAACATTTAATAAATTGAATAAATATTGGAGATTGGTCCACATATAGAATAATATTTTGGTAATGGGTATTCACTCAAACCACATAACCAAGATTATATTTGGTGATTCCATCTCCACATAGAGGATTTCTATGAAAGATCAAAGATGATGTCTGTTACTTATTGGTGATGCAATAAAGGATCACACATAGTAAGATAGAAGATTTAGTAATCAAAAATGGTAATTGGGGATATATTCTAATTTCATGGGAAGAATATAGGAAAAGATCAATAACACCATAAAAATTCTAATTCCTTATCTGAAAATAAATTTTTATCTCTAACCATCAATCACCCATCCCACACCAAAATGATAGTGAAGCTTGAATAGAGGAAGGATAACAAACTTGGGGCATTTCACCTATATTTGAATATATCGGAAGAGGGCAGTCACACAAGATAATCTTCCATCTAAGATTTTCACTTTGTGTGTCAATTGTCATATGTTATTTTATTGATTTATATTTTTTATTCTAGAATTAGTACCCATGTAGTCTAGGATGTTGGATTTGATGGATTGAACTATATTCAATTTCGTCAATTCACGTTATCATATTGATCATATAGGGATGATGTATTCCATCAAGGTATCTCAAATTCTATTCCTCATTAGAATATTTTCACTTTACCGAACATACATAGAGGTGAATGGTGGGGTATCATTTTCCATTTAAACCATGACAAATGTATTACTTTATAAATGGTTATGGTAACCTCTTCTCCATAAGGTAGAGTCATAGACTTAGGTTGTGTTTGAGGAAATAGTTATAAAGAGTGATATATGGAGTTTTTTTTATCAAATTATGTTTATATAGTTAATTTGTAAAAAATATGAATTTAGTACCTCTGTTGATTATTCCCTATCAAGATAGTCTCAATTTTATCAATCTCAGGTGGTCCAATTCCTATAACTGATCAATTAGTTGGTTTCCATTTTTGTTGATACTATCACCACTTCCCCTTTTACCTCATTTTCATTTCATCCATTCTTTTTAACTAAATCATGAGATTATCCATTTTATTCTAGATTTATGTTTCTTTGGTTTTTTTAATTCTTTCATGGTCATAAATACATCACCATCACTATGTTTCATCCCATCATACTGAATGACTACTGTTTGTAGTTATGTAAATAACTAATTTCGATGTCTTCATTAAAATATGTCATATATAAATTATGTTAATAAAGAATTCAAAATTTACCATTCCTGAATGTTGGCAATTCATGGTTTCATTCTTGGGTTATATAATCTCAATTGATAGACCATCAATATAAACATAAAAATAAACTGTTTGTTAATCCATGTTATAGAATAACCTCCAAGACAGTGATCCATAATATTATTGTATTGGTTTGATATTATCGATTCCTTGAAGATAATTTCGGAAAAATAACTTATACACTAACCATGTTTAAAATGATGATAATCACATTGGAATAGATAGGTTAATGTAGGTAAAATTTCATGGAGCTTAAAATAAGTATGTTCAATGAAACTGTTCTCGCCCTACTTGGTTGCATATAAGTGTTTTCGATCAATAGTTATTCATGAAATAAGGGTATATTATATGTGCTCATGAAGAATACTATGATGAATTAATATGTTTCATTATGACAAAAAAATCATTAAAAATTTACCCAAATCCTGATTTGGAGATAATAGTGGAAATATTTTTTTTAAAATATAAGATAATTATATTTATATTGAGTGATTTGATATTTATACTAATATTTAATTATTTAAGTAAATATTCACATAAGTGAATTTCTAAAATTAATTATTGCTAGAGACCCTCTAAAGAGTGGAATTTTCCTCCAGATGGAGTGTTTAACCTTTGAGGTATATTGTTTTCTTTAATAAACCTATGAATTTAATTGCTAGGGAATGACAAAATATCTAATTTTTATATTAATATCGGGGATTCCATGATATATCATGGTCTGATATTTCTTTTCTGGTGGCTAAGGTAAGGAAAAAAATTGCAAATTTTGTTTATATGTTCATCATAGGTTAATGAATATATTTCAACATTATAGGGATCCCAATTATAAATAATCAATAACTATTAATATATAGATACGGGGATAAGTATTCATAAACTTCATGGTCGGGCTATCTTCGACCCATTATGTAATAATGCAATTAGGTTGATTATTGATTGAATCAAGAAATCAGTGAAATTATTACCTATCAAAAATTTGAAATCGGTTGAGGATTTTGGATCTTGTATGTATAAGAGAATATTAGAATCCATGTTTTTCTATAAAATATCATTTCAAAAAAAAAGACCCAGGATTCACATACCATTTTTTAACTGTATTATAGAAGCAATGCGTTCTTAATTAATTTTAAACATATATTATCATCCCCAAACTGATATAACATTTATAAATTCCAACCAGATTCATGAATAAATGATCTTGGAATGTGTAGATCTCATCAGTTTATTAGGGTAGTAACAAAATACATTATATTATATTGTCTTTACAATTAGTTAATAGGATTCGATCTGGATGACTTCATTTGAGGAATTATATGGGAGGTGATATATATCACATCTTCATATGGAAAGGTTTGAATAACTATCTATTTTTGTATTAGGTATCATTCAAGAGACAATAAATACTAGGTAACTGATCATGCGAATATTAGAGACAACTCTGAGTGGATAGAAATCTTATGTCAATGGTAATAATCACCCTTTAGAGTTTTAGATAGGTGATTGGGCCTTACTTATATTTCATCCTCGGTTATGATATTAATTTCCATGGAGGGAGTGAAATCATTAACCTCATTATATCGATCCATTTAATAATGTGGATTTACTTTGTAATGTAGTGTATTGAATATACTTACCGACACTTTTGGAATCTATCTATGATGTGTTCCTTGTTTCCCAACTAAAGAAGATTTAGTCATATCTATCCCATATGCTCATTTTGGAGGATGTTGAGGTAAAAACTATTAAAAATGTATTTTTACTACATGTTCATAATTTGTACAAAGAGGATATCATAATTTTGTTGGAATCGATATCACCTTAATTTTTTTAAGTTATTATTATTGTCAGGATATCCATTAAATGTAGGAGCATGAGGTGATGATGATGAAACATTGCACATGTCATTTATTGAGTTCAAGATCCAATTAATATATTTACAATGATGTATTTTTTATTAAGGGGAATTATGAATCCCTTTTATAAAGAATATGGTACATAACCACTATTCTAATTTATTATCGGTTTTCCATGGTTTTATTGGTCAATATAATTGACATTGTTATTTTGTGGCAGCATGGGACAATGGGCTAGCTACTGATGTCAGGTAGCCAGGTGGGGAATGCTAGAATAAAACCTTCATGTCTACAAGGACCACAAGATAGCCAGTGAATTTCTAGAATCTATCATGTGAAGGAATTAAGGTTCAACCTCCCTACATATACCACCATCCATACGGGGGATGACTAGTGGCTCATTAGAGACATTATTGGAGTGTGGTTTAGTAGGTTCAAATAATTATTTTTTCTCATAATGATTATTTAAATACACTAATCATACTCACATGAATTTAATATTATATTATATAGTTTAGAGTCTAGTAATTGGTTATTTTATCTCATCCCCTCTCCCATTTGGAAGATCTCCATTGTAGTTAATAACAAAGAAATCTATTAGGCTAAATATAATAAGTGGGATCCCTTCAAATATGTTTTATTATTTTCTTATCCAAATTTATTTTTTATTTTATTAAAATATCCATTGATATTTAATGGAAATTTATAATTTATATACCTTCTATTGGATCTTGTTTTATGAGAATCTCTTATCATCCCTTCCCAACACTAACATTGATGAAATATTGTATTCATCGAACTTGAGACAGGTGTATATATAATATGCTCTATATAATAAAATTATTTCTATTATTATGATTTCATTTTTTTATTTTGGAATTTAATAATTTCATTCCTTAATAGGATAATTGATCTTTTATTTCTATAGATGTTATCTTTAAATATTCCTTCTTGAGAATAAATGTTATGCTATTGATGTGTTTGATCGAATGTGTCAACTTTGTATTTTAAATAAAAATGGATTTAAAAGAATGGAAGTAACATTGAATCAATATAGAAAATGTTTTAGATATTTTTGTGTAGGGAAATGTAATATGATTTCCTTGTTAAATGTTTTTGAAATATGATCTTTTTGTTTTATTTAATGAAAAATTAATATAAAATTTGGATGAACTTGTAGTATGGGGAATTTTTTTATCCTTAGTGGAGTAAGATATCAGTATTGTGGGTTCACATGAATCCATGGGGTTAATGGTTTTCTATTATTTGGGAAATAATGTTCATAGAGATGGTATTAACCTATTACATATAGTGATTCTTATTTTTAGGAGTTGTGAACATCTATTATTTGTGATTTCCCCCTTGTTATTTATAGAAAAATAATATGAATTTATATTGTTATACTTATTTTACTTCCTCATATGGATAACGATTCCAAAAACATGTTTTACTGATCAACTTATTCCTCATTCATCATTTTCCAAATTCTTGTGATTGTTTGAATATATAATTTTTTATAAAGGAATTTTTTTTGAATGTAAATGAATGAGAATTATTCTAGTTAGTTTTGAAATGTTTTACAAATATGGTTTTTATTGCGAACAAATATATACTTTTCTATATACATTCAATATATTTTTAATGGAAGCCCACTAATCATTATTGCTCAGATTATACTTTTTCTTTTTGGTGTTTTTATACTTGGTTATGGGTAATAATTATAAATGGAAGACCATCATGTAAAGAAAATCTCTACTAGAACATGTTCGCATTCTGATGGGCTTGATCAAGGAGACACATTTTCATGTAGAAATGGTCCCATGGGTTTATTCGATTTCCATATTGATATTCCTTTATTTTGATTATCAATACCCTGTAATCCAATTTTTTGATGTTATATTTATAGTTTTCTTATTTGAAATATATTTTATTTAGAATTTATGTTGTCATATTCTAATGAATTTTACCTTATTAGATTCCTTTAGAGGGTTAAATCACTCCCATTATTTTGTCTATGATATCTTCATGCTTCTTTCCAACCCATGGTGATTGGGATTGTGTTTTAGGCCATATGGAAGGCCAATTCATATGAAATTATGAGTTAATCAGGGCATTCAGTTATAATGAACACATTTTTGGATGAATAAATTGAATATCAATACGAGCCTCATTTCCTCATAAATAATTAGTGATAGTGAATTATGGGAGGATGATAATGGGACCACCTAGGAAGAGGATATTTCATATCATAAGAGGAAAGATGAATTTTGAGGGAGGCTAAATTTCAATACATGAATAATTTTCCAAAACTACAACGACCATAAAATGGCCCTAAACCAACTCATAGATCATGTAAAAATAAATAATATACTAATTTATTAGAAAAATAATTGTAAGATATACCTCTATCCAATTCCCATCATTGAAATACAGATTTGTTTTATCAAACATTCCATCAAATATATATATCTCTTAATATTATTGATATGTTTTTTTCCATAACATCAATTGAACATTAATATTCACATAAATTTGTTGCCCCATAATGTTAATTATCCCACCATAGTATATAAATATGATATACGTATGTAACTAGAGACACTATCATCTAGGAAATTTATCATGGGAACCCATAATCTCTTAGATAAACTTAGAAATTCATTAAAAATCCCTTCCCAACCCTTAGGAATTCAATATTGATGTTCTCACCATAGTGGTATATTGAGATTATACTAGTATAGTTGAATTATACACAATAATATTTTTCAAAGAACATGATCTAGAATATGGAAGATAATGGAAAATAAGACACATGTGTGAGAATAGCTAACATAGTTTCAAGAATTTACACCAATAAATCATTGGAAACTACAATTGAATTATCCTTCTCCCATTCAAAACCCTTGGTCACATTTTTTTATTTAATAGTAGGTTTGAAATTAAAATTGTCAATAAAAATTAATTATAAGAGTAAACAACGCCACACTAAAGGATCATGATTGATGTCTACCATGGAGAGTGTATCTTTAATGAATGAGTTCATGGTCCCCTATCAAGATATAATACTAATTTATCAATAAGAACATTGATGAAAAAATTATTTTGTTCCTTTATCATATCATTAATCTCTAAAATATTTTGTTAATTTTAATTTCATGGTGTTATATTATGATCACTCCATGTTCGATAAATATGTGTCACAGTATATGAAATTAATATTATACAAAATGGAAGTGAAAAGGGTAAAAATTATTGAATTTGACTAGAAAACATACCATAATAACTTTAATGACACTCCACATAATCCATATATTATTCATGTTGGTGATTATTTGTTACCCATTAATGGAATTTAGTCAGAAAATCTGATCCAAGAGATAAATTTGTTAGCCAAGTCCCATATGACTGATGTTTGTATATAAATTTATTATGATATTAGTTGAATAAAAAATAGGTGAATGTGGGAGTTTGGGAATTCAATTAATAATGATTATCCCCATACATAAAATGGATTACATGGGATATAATTGGGAATTATCCACTTAGATTAAGACACTTTTTATAAAAATTCTTTCATGTCATGTCCCAAATAGCTTGAGGATGGATTGAATTACCTCATATATGATGATAATTACCCAAACATATCCACATTGGAACTCTTTATACTTTCAAAAAATTATAAATTTGATAATTTTATTAATGTAGATAACCCTATTATACCAGTTGTGGATTGTTCATCTTTCAATATCATAAATTAAAACACCCCTAATACCATGGCTCATGAGTTATCATTAGGATATCAGCTAATTTTCCTATATTATTGCCCAAATGAGAATATCCTTCCCCATCATTAGATATCATATCTATTTTTCATAACAATGGTGTTGCCTATGGAAATGATTACCATGTTTTTCATTCTCTTAAATACATTATAGTGGAAGGAGGTTGAGAGGAGGACCCCCAATGATTCCCCATCCGCATTTGAGGAATTTTTAACAGGCTTGTTAGACTAGAAGAAACTGGTAGACTATGAAAAAGTTGATGATTTATGTCCAAAATTTAATACCACAATCAAAGTTATCAATAAATAGGTCAAATATATCTATTTTTTAAACTTAAATAGGTCATTTTCAATATGACTTATAGTAGGATTCTTGGGATAGACTAGGTAAATAGCAATTTCCCAACCTGAAATCCATTATATGATTCCCCGGGTTGGTGGTTCATGTGGCCTCAAGAATTATTCCAAATATGCCAACTACATCAAACCAATAGTGAGGTATTAGGGTTATTCTGTGGGGACAACATTTCCTCTTTCCAGAGTGTGGAAAAGTGGTTTATTTTTAATAGTTAATTGAGTTTTTGGATAATCAACCAAACAAAATATAAATATATAGGACATGAATGATGAACAATGGAAGATGAAATCTCATATACCAAATGATATTTAATTTGATGACTCAACATAGAAGGAAAACAGATATATAGATATAAAGTAGAAAAATATCAAAATACCTAAAAGAATAAAATGTATTGTGCTAGTTAACATTATGATCCTATCTTGGACACATTCTCTCCTTCTTCTAGGAAACACAGAAATAAGAATTGTACAATGGGCTCTTGCATTGGTCCCTACATACAACCATGAACTATTTCTAGGTACCCAATAGTGGCCTAAATAGGGAGTGAGATAACACTATGTAGTCCACCATCAATGGTGTCTATAAATAATATAGTTTGTATATAATAATCTATATAAGTGTGAAATGTATTCAATAGGGATATTAGTAATGGAAGTGAAGTGATACAAGTCATTTAATATTATCCATCCTACCAAGAATCCTTAAAAATAATAGTAAATCTCCCCAAAATAAGGTATGTTTTAAGTATAAATATTCAAGTTCGATAAAATCATGTCTAACCATTGTAATCTACAACTAATAAGAGGGTTGTCTGTAAATCATACCAAAATATCCACCATGGACACACCACACCATAAAGTGTGTAACATTTATCATTTTCATGACTTATAATTCATTAAATAACATCCACCTTGTCTATACCACATAATCATAGTGACCTGAAACAATCTCGTTGTATAACAAAAAGAGTTAATCTATGTATAGACATATCCGAGGAATAGAAGCCCATCAAATAGATAATTAGGCCTAAGATCATCTTGTTGGAATCTCATAATTTTTTTTGGAGTCTGAGGAACATGTAAATAGACCAAATCCATCATGAGTCCAAGAAATATAGATCCATGGTGTTTCAACTACCTTTTTAACCTATTGAATCAATACCCAATAAGTTAATACTTCCATGGAATTCACAACCATAATCATGACTTATAGGGTAAATTTCCACAAAATCTATGGAACCCGGTTCCAAGGATCCTTTAAAATTAATAAACATTATAATTTATCATTTAAAACCATTAAAATTACATGAGTTCAAAAAAATCATAAGGAAAGTACATTCAAATAGTTCAAAAAATTCACATCATGTCAACGCAGGGTACAAAGTCATAAAATATCTCTTATCATCTCCATTTTATTATCATTTAGTTGAAAAGGCATTCCCTTAATTGTTCATGCTCACACGCACCCCACAAGTGGTATAAAAAAGTAATATATAAATAAAACACAATGGGTGTCCTTGGATAGAGAAAATAACCTCCAATTTATCTCAATGGTCCTTATGGAAAACCTAACAAGGTTATAATCAATTTAGTTCAACAATTTATCCAATTAACAGGGAACGAACGGTAGGACTAGTGTGTGGAATAATAGAAACTAGGCATGTAAAACAAAAAATGTCATGGGAAATTTATAGGACTCATATCATTTACCCCTACCATATCACTCATTTAGCCTCGAGATTTGATTTGGTCCAAATTAGGAAAGAAATAATGGATGAAAATCATGAAAAATAAGGAATGTTATCTTACCCCAAAATAACTTCATCTATACAAAGATAACCAACCAAAAAAATAGTTTTAATGTAGATAATACATTTATGTATCAAATGAGACTAATGATGTTTTATTTATATCAGGACAAAGTAGATACCACAATACCATGCTTTTCACCCAGTGGAGAGATCTAACGGGGGACCCCCTATGCGTTAGAGAAATAAAAAAGTAAATGGGAATAATGTTTCAAAATAACTAAATTTTTTTTTGCATTTTACCAACAATATGGTTTTAATAGTTTGGAAACAGGGTTGGACAACCCATGTGACAATTGTGCATCCTTCTCAATTTCAAGAGGGACCTCGGAAGGTTAGTGTGTACTGTTTGGGAAACATGAAAAAAACATAATGCACGCCTCTCTTAAAAGTTGCAGAGACACCCCACATTAGGGTGCACCCCATGCTTTAGGGTGTCCTCAAACTATTTTCCTTAAAACATATCCCTAGACTACATTGCACGGTTTTAAAAAAATAGATATAATTTGGTAAATGGTTTCTACTAGAAATTAATTTCAGTATCCATTTAAAACAACTAGGCCTCCATGCTCTTAAAAACCCTTAGACCATCCCTGAAACTCCTTTGATATCATTAGTATCTCACATTATGTCAAAACTAATAATTTTAACCAAAAAAATATCTATACCTTATAGGAATTACAAAAAATTTAAAATCAACTTCCCGTAATGCAATTTTTACCTGAATTTTCCATCCAAAGGTGGTTCGGAATAAGTTGAGAATAACATTAGCCATTATGTACGTTCATCATCCAGTCGCTACAAAGTCATTTCTTATAAATAGTTGTAATTACATATCACCAATTATAGAAGATGTTATTGGCCTTGGATATCCATTGTTCTCCTATTAAAGATTGGAATTGAATGTTTCTAAAATAACACATCTACATGTAACTCAACCTCATCCAAATGTAGAGGGTGAGATGGATCTATGTGATAATGGCATAGATGAGATACGTGAAAGTTATTATTCAGAGTGTAGTAGCTCTAATTTAACTAAAACTGATAAGCTGCTAAACGATATCTTCCAATAGCCTTGATTAGTCTGAAATATCTCGATGGAAGCTTACCCTATCTTCTAATATGTCTGTGTCCCATTCTGGGTGAGATAAGGGAAAATACTTGATCCCTGATTAAGAAATCTAGAGGCAAGTAATTTGCCCTTCCAAAGATCCCCAAAAATACATTATACATGCTCTTAGTATGTCCTCAAGAATGTGAACTATGGAGTCTGACTAGCCATCCGCATGAGGGTGGTTTTTCCTGATTAAAAGTAGTTGTGTACACAATTCCCACAGCAAAATATGCAAAAATTGAGACATAAACTGGTCATCCCTATCAAATAAAATGGTATGAGGAACCACATGAAGTCATAAATTCTCAAAGATATGTATCCTCTAAATCTCATCCAATCATAAGGTCTCCCTCATCAGCAAGAAATTAGTGACTTGCATTAGCATATTCAAAACAACAGATATAACATTGCTATCTTGAGAAAACCTTAAAAACTTGGTGATGAAATCTATTTATTAATCATGGAATTTCCACTCAAGAATAGGTAACTACTATAAAATCCTTTTTGGAAAATTATTTTCTCCCTTCACCTACTCATAGGTTGAACACTTAATGATAAAAATGGCTACCTCATGTTTCTTCCCGGTGACCATTAATGGCGATGGGAATCTTGATACATATTTGTAACAAAGATATGTACATCCCAAACTAATTAATTAAACCCACATATCATATCCATTATTATGTCTACAAAAACCAAAATATGAACATTAATATGAAAAAATTCATCTTCACCCACATTCCAACCCGGAGGCAAGTCCCCACCTTCCAAACAGTATCGTAGGACTAGCCCTTCCAAATATGATAAGATTCTCATAAAAAATCTATCAGTAATAGTATAATTAATATATAAATAAATAATTAATGTATTTATATTTATACAATACACCTCGAGGATAATTTTGGAAAATAATTCCATAAGATCCACTTACCACTATCCTCATGAACTACCTAAAACTGAGTCATCCTACTCAGTTCATTGGAAATTGAATTTCCATTTCTAGTCATATAGGGATGATCAATGTCAAAATATGGTAGGCATTCAACCCACGTTCACATACATAAATTTAGATCATGTTTTTTAAATATATAATCTAGGATTTTATGGTCTGTGTAGACCAAAAAATGATCTCATACAAAGTAGTTCCCTTAATAGTGTAATGAATGAACAACTATAGATAACTGGTGATCATATGTTGGTAATTACCCTCATGCGTCCTCAACTAACAAGGCACGTATTCCAAAAAATTCTCTTCCAGTATAAGAACTACTCCTATCCCTATACATAATGAATCACAATAAACAGTGTATCTCCTTTCCATCTATATATGAATCAAAACAATAACGAAGTTAGTGTATTTTTGAGATCTTGAAAGGATATCTCACAGGTATTTGACCATACATACTTCACACCCTTCTCATTAAACCATGTAATAGGTTCTTCTATGTGTGATATTTCATTTATGAAAATACTATAATATCAATATATCCCCAAGAAGCACTATATATCAGATATGTTCATGGGATTCTTCTAAGAAACTAATGCTCTCAACTTCTCTGGTTTTACTAATACTCTTGTCTCTCAAATAATATATATATTTTAGTGAAACTTATACATACAAAACGAAAAATATATAATATTACAATAGAACTTATGCTCTATCTATTTATCCAAAAATATATCAAGATGTTTGGAATTCTCGTTTCGATTATGATAATACACCAATACATCTTTCATGAATACCACCACAAACTAAACAAAATACAGATGGAAAACTAGGTTTATCAGCACTATTAAATCATTAGGAATATTTGTGAGACCAAACAAATTTTTTTTTATATATCATACATACTAAAATATAATGTATGAGATAATTCTATAGGTTTAACAAATACATGGTGATATTCAAATTTAAAATAAATCTCCATGAAAACTAGACCTCCTCACATGTAGTCAATTAGATCATTAATCTATACTAAGAGAAACTAGCACTTAACCATCCAATATTTTATTTTTTTTGTAATACACTCATATCATAAGAATTGCATATTACTTTTTCACAAAAATTACTAGAGAACCCCATAGAAATGTATTGGGATGTATAAACCTCTAGGCCTCCAAATACACTTCTGACATATTTATCTCTTGAAACTCCATAGTAGACATCATGTAATAAAGAATTTAAGACAATGTAGATCATAAAATAATATATATAGAGAACTACACATATATCTAATGGGGTAATCTAGAAAAGTCATCCAGGAAAACAATATTGAAATAATCAACAACATGAGTAATGTCTGCCTAACACAGTCCCTAATAATCTAGGTACAGTCTAAAAATCTGGGTTGTCATCCCACCCATTCTTCAATTCTCTAGTCAACCTCGACACGCCTATAAATCCCATTTACCATTGTGAATATAAACTTTTCTTTATGGTGATGTTAAATTCAACCACTAGTGATAGGAATAAATATGGGCTCGACAGACTACTAGACAGTCCATCTAAAGTATAACATTAAACCTTGTTATATAAAAGATAAAAATATCCCATACTAGCATACATCCATCTATATCAAGGTTGAAATACCTACACTGGAATATACATTCCATTGTGATATGCAAATGAGTATCCAAGGACATAACACCATCCAAAAAGATAACAATGAGACCAAGGATGTCCAAGTCAAGTTAAAATATGAAACAATGAGAAGCATTTATATTGAAAAAAGATGATAGTAATATAGTAGATACATAAATTATACCTCCTACATAGACTTCTGTACACTCTAATCCTTGGGGATAAGCTGTACATAATATATCTTTCCTAGATCGTAGACCTATGAATCATCCTCACTAATCGGAGAAGGCCCACTCATCTATCTGGGATGAACAACTATTTGTATTCCATGACCCTGTCCACAATCATAGAAATAGCAATATGTACTTCCCTATATCCAATCACAACATGGAGCCGTGAATCACACTCCTAAACCTGGTGTCAAATTTGACCCCATTCCCCTAACTTCTTGGAGAAATATCCTAAAAAAATGAATCATATACCCCATCTTTCTACAAAATTATCACTCGATAATGTCTTAATCACATTGAATCCTCATATGTTTCCACCTTCTATAATGATTAAAGAAACAATATCTACCACCACTAATTTATTAACTAGTTGTCCCCTAAGAGGAATCCTCAAAATGGTGATTCCTACCACTGGAAACTCAACCACTTGTTTAAGAGAGTAGACTATAATGATCTCCCCCCATCTTCTCCCAGATTCTTCTTGGTAATAAGAACCTAATTCACCATATCAATAATATTATCAAACCTGAACAATTTGATCAATGATTTAATGACATGCATGATACCTTTTTTAAAGTTTCCTCCCTCGATAGGTCACGATCAAGGTATATTGGCACACAATGCTGAAGCTACGTATGTAATGAAGAATACTTCATAATGTTTATTACACCGTAAACCAGAAAAATGAAATCACAAAACATTTTGTCTATCATGGGGTCAAAAAAAATAGTCAAAATACATGGTTTAAAATTCCCTCCTAACCATATCATGTGGTGAATCCTCCTTGTTCAAAACATCTCATCGGTTCATAGCTTCTCCTCAATACATATATGTGGTGAGATTCACTCTCCTCACAATAGGTGTCTCCATATGCTCAAATTTATATAAATAATCTGTAGTAATAGTTCATCAACATGCGGCACTCTATCCTGTGAAAACATGGGTGAAAGCCACTATTAGAACACAGGTGTCTACTATTCTATATATGATGCAGGTAATGGGGCTCTAGGAAATTTCATTATAAAATAAATATAACTCTCATGAAAAAATCAATCATCACACGTGTTTGGTATAACTACTATTACCTTAGCTTGTACTGCAAGAGGATTCAATGGTATCCAAAGTTCCACCACCTTATAGGCATGGTGGTCACCAACATCACGACATTCAACTGGAGGTAGTTGTGGTGTCATGTCTCTATAATTCCAATATTATTCCTCATAAAGATTAAACTAATCAACTCAATGATATTAAATCATTTTCCATTTCGAAGGATTGTTTAAACAAGTCACTCAAATATAACTTCTTCTAAATCTAGAAATTGGTAAAAGAACTAATGTAAACTGTATATTGGGAACTCCCTACTACCAAATTTAATGCAAGGTATAGATCATGTTCTCTATTTCACAATTTAATTTCATTAAAAACACAAAATTATTTCACAGTTATATTTTTAAAGTGTGGAACGAAATGGTTCACCACTCCCAATTCATAATGTCCTATGCACTTTATACATCGAAATTTTCATCCACATATTCCATACCATAAATCATTCAAGTCCATGCGGCCAATGGTACATGACTCAATATGACATAAATAATATCATCTGGTGTCCACATTAGCCTAATAAGTAAAAAACATCTTATGTTATGAAACATGCCCAAAGTACCAATTTTTTTTCCAAATTCCATGTAAAAAATGATAATCAACCCACATATATATCATTCACAACACAAATCGTAGTCCTGTAGTCAACCAATGCATTTCATATGGAATATAATAATTCATGGAATATGAATCCAAACAGGTACCTAAGAAATACAAATGACATGTATACCATCATTTCATCATCAAATGGTAAAAAAATATTTAATCATATCAATGATAACGTGAAAATTCATGCGCATTCCCAAATGATGGAGTCCAAACAACTGCAATAGTAAAAATTCAAAGAAAAAACAAATGTTTTCATTCTCTTAAATATGGATTTTTATGTACATCATTTAGTTACACACACATATAGATCATCAAAAAATTCTAATTCTTTTATAATCCCTATTAGTTTTCTCCAAATATTAATATGACATGAAATTAAATGATCCTCATGTTCCTCTTTTTAATGTGCTAAACTAGAAGACTCTATACATAGACTAAGCTGATGATTCACATGGCCACAAATGAGACTCCACAAATTATATAGGGTACTGACTAGGAATGTGGTCCTTGGGTGTTCTTGTGAGGAGAAAATTCCCTCAGGGCATAGTGTATCACATTGGTATAATATCAATAGTCAATAGAGAAACCAGTAAATCAACCAAAAAAATTAATCTCCAAGAATGAAATAATAAACAATGATATAAATAATGTCCTATACAAAATGATGTTTCATTTCAGGTCTCTAAAAACTAGAAAAATAAGTCCATTGAATGGAACTATAATATATGTATCAAAACACCAAAATGTCTAAAATGTACTATCCTAATTGTCATTGTGATCCTAGCTAGGTCATCTTCTCTTAGGATTTCAAGGGATATGAAATGAAGCACAGTATAACATGGGATTTACATGGTACCTAATTGTACCCATGAAGTCTATCTGAGTACTCAATGGTGGCTCAAATAGGGTGTCAGATAACACTCATTTAGAAAACCACAAATGGCATCTATAAAAATTCTAGTTTTTTATAATAAAAGAAGGACGTGTGAAATGTATAAAATATTTATAGAAATAATAGAAGAATAGTGATACAAGTCATTTGGTACTTTCCACCCTACTAAGGATCCCTACAAACAATAGTCCAGATCCCATAGACATGTTTTGTTATAATATAGAAACAAATAAGTGTTATATAATCCAGTCTAATAATTGTGATATAATAAACATACCATGGATATCTGTAAAGCATGAATAAATATCCAACATTTCCATTTGGCATAACCAAGTGTGTAAAATTCTTCACGGGAATGCCATATAATCCAATAAATAGCATTCAACAGGGCTTCTCAATATAATTTGAGTTATCCCCAATGGTCTTTCCATGTAACCAAACGTGTCAAAAGAAGAAGGTTCAGATAAAAATTATAGAAGACCAAGGCATCCTTATCGAGTTTGATGATCATCACGTTAGAAACTCATTAATGTATTTGTTGGAGTTCTAGGTACATTTCAATTGACCATGTCCGCTTCATGTCCAAGATATCCAGATCCAAGGGGTATAGAGACCCTTTAAATCCTATGGAATTAGGATTTATAGAGTTAATTGGTCTAATAAATCTAGTACCATAATCAATATTTATTTTGGAAACATCTATGGCATATGTGGAATCAGGATCCAAGGATCACATCTAAGGAATCCACTTCCATTTTGATTCATCACTTCAAAAAATGACTTATACCAACATAAATTTCTTATCAGATACAATATCTGTTGGTAAAAATAAGCAATTACAACATATATTAATTTTTATTGGTATTAATCTTAATTACCAACACTTTCATTTACCAACAGACTTATTTGCTGAAATTAATCACTCAATACAAACAAATCTTTTACCAATAGTAAAATATTTTTCTCTATATACGAATTCCAACATTACTTTTATTAACACATAAATATGTTATTAATAATAATTATTACCAACAATTCCATTTCCATCAATATAAATTGTTATAATAAATCAGTCAATAACATAAATATTTTATCAATAAGAGAAACCAAATTTGTTACTTATATTATTATTTTTACGCTAAGGTCAATATCCATTTTTTTGCAACCTTCTCCAGACCAAGGTTCGGTGGGGAAACCCTCTCTCAGTCTATGTCTCAGCTCATAGAAGCATGCCCCAATGGCATCTCCACTGATTTTCTTTCACCCCCTTTAGGTTCAGGGTTTTTCTAGCGGTGGCTTTCAAGAATGTTGAGATGTTGGTGCTTTCATCTAAATTTGGTTTCTCTCTGGTGGGGGTATTCCATCGAGGCCACCCATCCATGGATACAATGATGAAATCCATGGACTCCCATATGTTTCATCAGGTCGACGCTGGGATTGATCAATGACTCAAGAGTGCTCATCCACTGTGAAAATGAGTGTGATTTCTACCGATTGTGTATGTGGGGTTCGTAGAAGAGCTTGGGTAATCGTATGAAAATCCATAAATAGACTCAATTCAATAAAGGGGAGTTCAATTATTCAGTTTCCTTGATCTGAATAGGTCCTGTGGGGTTTGTGATTCATTATTTCTAATTTGTGGCTTTGTTTGCCATTTCTCACGCAATCGAGGCACCTTTCAAAATTAATTCCTCTGTGTTATAGCTATCATAGGTGGTGTTATGAAGATTTTATGTAGAGATAGATCTATCTAAGTCACCGTTGCTGAAAATATGGATCCATAATGGGTCTGCTGGATTCTTTCAACCGGACTTCTCTGAGGACCTTTAACCGTACTGTTCTCTCTACAACCTTCTTAGTCACAACTGCTCATCTATTCTTCTTCATGCGTCTACTTATTCTGGGTTTTGGCCATCTTACCAGCCTGGTCCTGCTAAGAGGGACCCAAATTCTTACTGTCATCGTCAGGAGGATGGGTATGGTCCTAGGCATTCTTCGCTCATGGATTCCTTTGTCTATAAAATTCATGATGTAGTTCAGTCCCATAAGCGAATGAAAAAGGCTATAGCGGGGCCTTCTTCCCATGTCCATGATTCAGTGGTTTTCAAAGAGGAAGTTCCTAAAGGATTGGTCTCATGTGCCTATATTTGGAGTAGGGCATAAGCAGCTTACTGGTTCGATCTCAAAAGAGAATTAGAAACACAAAAGTCCAGTGGAGATTGAAAAGATGTCATTGGGTGCATACATGATCTTCTCAGATTGTCCAGCTACCAGGTGTGGTTGGATGATTTAGCAGCCATGGGAAGGTTGAATCTTTGATTTATACAGGGTAATTGTACTGTGAAGCCCCTAGTAAAGAAAAAGGAGTTGCATATTGGAGGTAATTAGGGAAAGGCAATGGAAAATGTAGGGAATCATCCCATAGAGAAGCATGGTTTGGGAACATCACGATGTTCTGGTCAGTAAGTTGATTTCTCAATTGATTGAGTACCACATCAACTTTGAATTACTGGAGGGTTCTCTTCAAGATGAAAACAAAGGGAATACTCCACTGTTACGTGGTTCTTCCGAATCACCGACAACTAGTACCATGATAGGATGAAAGAAGAAGCTATTGTCTATCAGGCCAATGGTTGGTGAGTTTGGGATCAAATCTAAGGACATAAAACTGGGTATATTTTCAAGACAGAGAAAATCATAAGAAGAATCAGGAATTACCCTCTGAATTTTGGATTCAAAAATAATATTTATGTGTATCGCAGTAGGGAGTGGGTGGGTCAGACTAATAAAGCTCTTGATATTACTCAAAAGTACAAGTATATTTCTAAATATGGAATGTTTCATCTATTTATGATCTGGATAGTTGAATGGTTTTATTTCCTATATAATTTGGGAAGGTTTCATTTCTTGTAATCATGATTTAGTGTCCAATGATTTTTGTGAGGGTTCCCACTAAACCTCTAAAAGTGGGTTTTCTTGAATTCAAAAATATTGAATTTGAAGTAGTAGTAGTAATATCCATTTTTTGGGTTTTATTAAAAATGTGTCATTAATTGATTTTAATTTTCAATTTTATTTAAATATCAATACCATATATTTCTCTATGTTGTTCATTTAATAAACATTAAAAATTTTAATTTTCAATTTTATACAAATCATTAAGGTGGGTAATTAACAATGTATTTTGGCTTGATCTAATTAAAGGAATGGGGGTAGTGGATATCGGTATGTAATCTAGGTTTTCATGTTGTTTTATTTAGTATTGTTGGTTCAATTTTGTTTTTTATCCCTACAAACATGTTCAATTTTTGTTGTTTTCATGCTCTTGTGGATACCATGAGGCATTGCCGATTGAAATGTAATCATGAACATTCATTCTTGGATTAATTGATGTCCTTAAGATTTTTTGTTTTTTAATTTAGTAATACCATTTCTTCACTATTTTGTTATCATACCATTATATGTTCTTTCACTATAAATGAGAGTTCAATTTAGGTTCAGTTTTGTTAATGCAATTTTCATTATTAATGTAGATTTAGTTTTGATTCAATTTTCATTTTTGGTTCAGTTTTCATTGTAATCATACTTTCTTATAGTTAGCATTAGTAATTCAGGTCCAGTTTTGGTTGTTTTTATGTTCTTACTGTTAACATGAGGCAATGGAGATTGGTATTTAATATCAGTATTTCCTGATCAAATTAAATAATTTTCATGAAATTTTAATGCAATTTATTCCCTATTTATTTCCATATGTTGGAAATTGCAATCCTTTCTATAAGTGATATCATAACTACTTTTTGTGTTGGAAAATTTTAATAATAAACGTTTATGTATTAGATGACTTTTAATATATATTATAATGCTTCATTGCTTATCTTATTGAGGTTTGGTGTCAACCTGTGTTCATGAGAGAGGGTATAAATTTTTAGCTAGTGTATTGTCCTTCTCTTTATCATGGAAAGTTAAACTATGTGTGTGGGCTATATTCTATGAGTCTATGGATGAGGTTATTATGATATTTCATGCATGGAACGAAGTTTGATATTTTTTTTGCAACAAATCAAGAGTACTACTTATCAAAGACCATTTCATTGATGTTTTGGATATTCTATGGTCCAGGGTGGAGGCTTGTAATGGATTTAACATGTTGGTATGTCTATAGACAAGAGCATTGAAAATTTCTACAAGGGGGAATGTATTTAATCAGGTGCTGTGTAAAAATGCATAAATTGTGGGATCTTGCTACAATGTTTAATCTAGGGGATTTGAAGGTAGATTTAACACATTTTGTTCTATAGATAAAACATTATCTAAGTCCAAGGAGTTCAAAGGCATGTTTGATGTTAGGGAGACGCATGGATGGCTTGACATAGGTGATAAAGCTGAACCATGGTGGATAGGCTATAGAGGCTCATCTCTCGTGAAGCGTGGTTGATAGATTTTGTTTAAGGACCAGTGTGGAGGGTTCCTCATTAGGGAATCCTCAAAACTATTCTAGGTTGTTGATCTTGAAAAAAGTCATGGTTCTTAGTTCACTACAAATTTAATGTGAAGGCCTTGATATCTAGTGGTTGGACATCTATCGTGGTTGTATCCGCCATTCACTCAGTGTAATAATGTTTAATTTTTTTTTATTTATTATACATATATTTGTTTTATATACATATCCTTATTTCATTAAATATTTGTTTTAATAGATGTACGAATGTATTCATCATAGGTATGATCTTTTTGATTTATCTTATGACTATTGTTTCAACTCGTTAGATAATCGTCTTGTTGTAGTAATTGTGTGGTATTTTTTACCATGGATTTATTGGGGTCTATCATGACTGGTAAGCCTTTTCACTACTTTTATGGCACAATATTTTGTGAAAAAAAATTATTTTAAGTTATTAGTTTAGTTTTTGTCAGTTCAAGTTTATCTGACTCTGTTTTTCTCACTCTAATCAGAAATGATGTTTTTCTAGAAAATGGATGCTGATAGGTGTGAACCATTCACAACATATTCATAAATTTCTGATTACATCCGGGTTTCCAACATCAATTCTCTCAACAAAGATCCAGTTTCTAGTAAGTCCAGGTTTTCCCATTGTCATTGCTTTGGTCTTCACATTTCCATGTTTATGCTCATTTTCCATTTCTTGTTGCCCAATTCAAAGTGTTTCTCAGTTATGAATTTTCTAAAATCAACCCCTGCCTTATTTCAACTCATTTGGAGAGGTGGAGTGATTGTAATTTTTTTTGTTGCATGTTTAGCCTGGTGGACTTGATGTCAGAGATGGAAATATTGTTGTGGTGGGAGGGGGCTGTGGATAATGGGAAAATATTCTCTTGCTAGATTCTTTATATTTCAACAGGGTGGATGAAAAATGATGACAATGAAAACCATTTTTACACCTCCATTTATTTATACATTGGTTCCAATTCATGCTGATATTTTTCACTAATTTGAGCTGAGTTGGATCACTAGCATGGATAGGTTGCTGCTGGCCCATTGTTCTTGGGTTACTGGCCTTGTTGGTCCCTGGTGTGGCATGGATGAGATACTATAGGCTTGGATGGGTTTCTGGTAACTCGCTGACATGAATATACTATTGTCGGAACCTGGTGTGGCATGCATGAGCTGTTGCTGGAATGGATGTGCTACTGTTGGCTTGCTGGGATGGATGGACAGCTGATGTCTCACTGGTCCCATGTTGCTGGTGCTCGTTGGTCCCTAGTGTGGCATATATGGGCTACTACTGTAATTTGGGGGGGGGGGGGGTTGTTAGGTGTGTGATGTATCCTGTTAGAGGATGGATTTTGTATTGATTCAATTTCATTATTAATATAATTCTGATTTTTTTCTAATTTTGTACATGTGTGAAAATTGTCTTACAATTTATAATTAAAAAAAATATATTATATATGATAAATTAATAAATATAATATGAAATTTTACTAGAAATAAAAAATTATAATTTAACATATATTATGTGTTGGTAATATTATTACCAATAGAAAAACTTTTCCTTAGAACATGTTGCTAAAAATTTTAACCAACATATACACTATCTGTTGGTATTGTTATAATTGTAACAGAATGATTTTATCTGTCGCAAAAACATTTAGTGACAGAGTTTTCACCGATGGTTTAGTGACAAAGACATATATGTTGGTGAAATTTTTTACCAATAGAAAATGTACTTTTACCAACAGATATGCTCTTATTAGAAAAAGTGAAATATTTTGTAGTGCATCATCATTATCATTATTCTTTTAAAACAATTAAAATTCTATGAGTTCATATTACATATAAAAAAACAAATTTAAATATGTTAAACAATTAAAATCATGTCAGAACATGGTAAAGAGGCATCAACTCTCTCCTGTCATCTCAATTCAATTATCATATATTTCAAAAAGTCATTTTTTAACTTGTAGAACAAATAGGCTCCCCACATATGGTATAAATATGGATTGATACAAAGGCATACCCCATTTGTGTCCTAGGTTGGGGAAAATATCCTCCAAAAATCTCAACGATATATGCTGTAACCCTAAATATTTTCTAATTCAGTTATTTCAATCATTTAATCAATTAATAGGGCCCCTCTAGAAAGTCTAGTGTGCATCCAAACTGCAATTGGACATATAAAAGACCAAACCTAATGGTAATGGAATATACCACCTACAGTATATCGGTAGTAGAGAACATATATAGTATCAATCTCTAATTCATTCTTTATTTGGAGGGAATGAATCAATAGAGAAAACTATTAAATAGTGGAACAATAGATTACCATAGTGTATCTTTTTTGATATGAAGAAAAGTGAATAATAGAAGAAGTGGAACATAGAACATACTTGTGTTGATCCAATGAGACTAAAAAATCTTTAATCTGAGTTTATATAGAGAAGATCCCCCAATTCCTAACACAGGCCTTGGAGGGGAGTTCAAATGAGAGACCCCCTAGGCACTGGAGAAATTTAGGAACATATGGTTGATATGTTTTAAATGCAGTAAGGGAAATTTTTTACATTTTATTGAAAGAAAACAATGTGTCGCATTTTTTGGCTACATGATTGGAAAAATGATGTTCTAATCATGTTCTTGTCTCTCCCTCGAAAGGGACCACACATGGTTAGTGTGCATGGTTTGAGTAACTATGTGAATACAATGTTGAATGCCTTTTCTAAAAGTTGATTTCCCACCTACATGGGCATATATGACATGCATTACAATTTCATCAGACCGTGGGCCTATTAAAGAAGGCATTGACCACCTCACATGGTTTCACTAAACTATGTGTCTTGGGTAAGATGGGTTCTACTAACCATGCTTCCTAGATTCATTTCACAAAAATCAAGCATCTAGGATCTGAACAGTCCTTGGACCCACCAAAAAATCTTATGATCTCATTATTTAGTCACATTATGTAAAAATAAAAGAGTTTAGATGAAAAAAATTATTTTTACCTCATAAAAATGCATGGGATATTTCATATCCATCCATCATATATGGCTCATAGAGGTCAAACAATATTATTTTCACATCGTGAGAAGACTGAATCCAACCATCCCTATAAGAGTAGAATCAGTAGTTGATATTTTAATCAAGGGAAACATTATTTGAGAAGTCTATTATTAGAAATGGAAATCATTAATTTTACTAATAAATAAAAAGAATTGGAAAATATAGGATTACATGGATTTTATATACATAAATCTGTAATGAACATTATATAATTTCCATATCCCGATCATAGAGATATTGATCAATGTGACTATTTTCCTAATAACCCATTCCTTCATATATGGATACTATAGTTATTAGTTGAATTGGATGAACCATTCTGATTAAGTGGATATAAATTTTATATCTATATAAGGTGATTAATTTTAGTATGAAATGCATGTTGTTTTGAAGAATGTGGACCCCATATAAAAATGTACCATTCATAATATTTTAAATACACTCCTAGGTATGACTGTGGAATTCTATTTTTATGACCTTCTAGTGGAATACTATTATTTTTTGGATTATCTACATGATAAAATGGTGTTCAATAATGTATGAAAAAAAATTAAAAATGAATCTCTTAATATGTACGTTAGGGGTGACATTAAGAATGGACCTCGGTTGTGTGGTTCTTCATTGGGGTATCAAGGTCTTTCACTATAAAAAAGGGAAGTCATTAATATTTTCTAGACTAAGAAAACAAAGTATTGAGAGAATTAATTTTATTTCCTTCTAATATCAAATTCTATGTCAATGATTAATTAATAAAGTGATGTACATTTACAATATTGGAAAATAAGTTAATCCCCTAAAATTGGTTTAAGGTTTCTAGCATTCCATTCATATCCATATGTAGTATCTTATAATCCCACCAATGCTAATGATACCTATTGAAGGGTGAACACTCATTCTATATCGGTAATCTAATGATAGATCACATGGTGCACTCCATACTCAAATGAATGATGTTGGTATAGAAATTGGATTTTTTATCCTAGTATAAAAATCCATGATGATGATTCTCAATTTTTTGACAAGGATAGAAATTTTCTTACATTGATTCTTATAGTACAAAACCTAATTAATTCATTATAGAACTGTAATGTTCATTTATTTTTATGACTCTTCCTAACCAAGTGTAATATCAACTATCCAATGAAAATAGGGTGAGAGGTATAATAAGTGTTCATAATAGAACACTTCAGTATGCAGTTCATAGAAACAAATAAATTTGAGGGGAAGATATTAGAAAAAATTCATACACGCATCAAGAATCATTGAACACACTAATATGTACATATCTCCCCAATGAAGAATAAATTTATACTCACCCCACCCCCTAACACAAACATTATTGTTGGATATATAGTGATAGAACACTTGGGATCCCCAAAGGAAAAATAATTGAGGACCCAATAAAAAATAAGGCATGTTTGAGAATTTTTTTCATCTCCCCATTGAATGAAACTATTCAATGTGTCATTCAAATTTCACAGGGTTTCACTAATAATGTATTGGAGTATCATTCCCTCATCGTAATATTTGAGTTAGACCTTGAATTTTTAGTGAAACTCCTTCATATTAAAGGATATTCAGTTGTAATAATTTAAAAATTAATAGTTGAATGTGCGATAAAAATGAGGCATTGATCCCATTTTTTTATCACATTAGATTCGTAATAGAAAAATTATCCTATGAGTAGACTCTACCCCACATCAATCAATAAAAAATTAATGAGGCCAAGGAATTATCATGTCTTACTGATGTTCAAGAAGATCCAAAAAAGGTTGAAGTGGTTATTCACATTTTGTTTCAAAGGGTTGTATAATCATTCAAATGATATAACGTGGGAGTTCTAATTGATATTCGAACTAATATAGATTATTAAAAGACAACAACATCATTGATCGATTCTGTAACATGATGGATGCCCCCTATAATGGATTATCTCAAATGTGTAATATGTATATAAGATCAATCCATGAATGAATAAATTTTTCCTTAGGGGGAAATATCAATCAATAGGATTCTATAAATATATTGGAGGCCTCTATAAATGATTCTTCAATTGAGTAATATTTATATGCATTGAATGAGTAGAAATCATCACCATCATTCACAAGGTTCGTATAAGGGAATTCATTACAAATACTTCCTAAACTAATATCACCCATCTTATGATGAGACTTTGGTTTTAGTCTATCAATAAATAAATATTTCAGAAATTTCCTCAAGAAATGTCATGCTGGTAAAATACATAAAAATTTACAATAATACCCTCTATAGATTTTTAATACTAACACGTATTGATGACACTTTTCTATGTGTTAATTGATTGTAATTGGGATTTATCCCTGGTTTATGCATATAGATTCTAATTAAAATATTTATTCCGCTATATTTTTCTACATATAGGTTGAGACTATTCCCCTCATGGATCTCTTAAAAAAAATATAATCAATATTTTGATGTCGAATAGCACTAACATATTTTATGTCCACCACATTATATAAATTTTAAATGACACTAATATCTTTTTCACAAAAATTTTATGTTGTATATCAATAATAAAACTTCTAATGCAATCATTACTGTGACAATAGTTTAGCAGGAAATAGGATGATTGATACTATTATAAACACTATATATAATATGGTTCCAAATATGGTGGACATGAATAATAATTCCTCCCCAAAAAATATCTTTCATGTCTTATGGGCTTTGTAAAACACATCCCTCAATACCACACAACTGACCACATACTTACTTTTATATGAAACATGTGTAGTGTATATATGATATTCAAATACACTAACATTGCTTCCCTATTTGAAACCACCTATCTTGACATGAACAAAAATTTAAATAGTCAGATTAATAATACTGTCTTGATGATAATTATTTTAAAATGATGCATAATATTTAAATATATCAAATTAGAGTATTGCTATCCTTCATTAAGAAACATAGCCCCTGATCAATTATCTATGGAGGACTCATGTTATCTCATAGAACTGTAATCACACTTGGGATGAAGGTTTAAGAATTATAGCCACATTAGGATGATCATTTTTTCATACATAGGTGTTACCTAAATGGGTTATATTTACTTATTTAAAGGTATGGTTATTTCTACATTCCACCTATGAATATCACAGTTTTTATTAATTAAATTTAGTATCTCAATTAAATGATCTCATATATTTCACATAAAGTTAAACTACATATCAAAATCCTATCTACGTGAAATTAAATTTATAGTATATATCCCTATAAAATTACCTAAAACTATTTGATTGAATCTTCTTAATTCATGATGAAAAACAAATTGGTAAATATCATCATTAAATGGATTTAAACTAAAATATAGAATGGTATAATAAAAATAACCTATGATAAAATTCCCCTATATTTCCATAATGTATGAAATTAAACTACTCAGAGTGGATTATACTATGTACCCTCATTATAATGTATATTTTTTCTCGATCAATGTAAAATTATCTGGTAAAAATTCTATATCTTCCTTTTGGAATCATTCCCCCCATTTATTTCAAATAGAGTCTAATCACATAAATAAGTTCTTATAAATAGAACTACCTATGTATTGATTCCAATCCTAAAATGAATCATTTTCTTTAAATAATATTTTATTATTCCTTCTTCAAATATATAAATCCATCATACCCTAGTTTCAAATATTCATATACAAGGGTGGTTTCAAAATATACAAGAAATGACAGTCATTAATATATCAATTACCCCTGACATAATGGGTTATGTATCAAAGTAATATAAATATACCAACATTTATATTCTTATAAACTCGATCACTTTAGGGAATTTATCACCATGAAAAACATTTAACTTCCTTCATATCCATATGAGATACGTAGTGTTTATTGGATCATCAACCCTATGTGTAAATACAAAACACCATAAATTCATATTCTCTCTAAATATTATTCCAATAACTGTATGGTGTCTTCTATTCAAAGAAACTTGTTTTTAGGATTTCATTCCTTTCTGGAAATATAGTTATAACTTGATCCCATATCATAAGTCTAACATAAAATATCAAAAATGAAAAAATATCTCTACATTATGTAGAATCATTATATAACTAGAGAGTTACCATCATAAAAAACTATATGTTTATTTTTATATTATAATAAGATATGTAGTGATTCCTTAAATCTCAGAACATGTCCAATCCATCAAAATGTAAACATCCCTAACGTCATTTTAGTCCCTAATCAATCCACTCTTCTTTGAAATAAGGTCTATCAATTTTTTATCACTATGAATAGTTTCCTTTACGTAATGTGTTATTGAAATCCATGGAAAACCAACACATTTAAATTGTCCTCAATCATATTTTTCCTTGATATTCACTCTATTATTCATAATATGATATCACATATAAGATCATTTGTTTTAAAATTAATATATTTTATATGTATTGGATCTAGAACTATGTAGGGGTTCTTTATAAGAACAACATCTAGCTGGATTCCATCTTTTTCAGCATAGGCTGTAATGTACAAGGTCAAATAACCTACATGAAACCATTGATTCCCCCAAATAAGAAACCTATTTTAATTTAAAAATGAAACAAATATATCTATGGGAAATAAGTTCACACCATAGTACATACACATTATATTTCACTATTTAACTCCATCCCACATGACCATAAAATTTATTGAGATGACAAAACAATGTTTTTGGATTCCATTATGTGAAAGAAAGATCATTGAGAGAACTCAAATCCTTCAACTTCATACCCTAGTGTATCCAACACCCTGAAAAAAAAGGCTTCTTCTTGCTGAAGTAAATTATAAATGTACCCTGTATTTTTTCCTCTCTATATTCATTGACTCTTTTAAGAAATGGGTGATCTATCATCCCCCTATTATTCCACGTGTCAAGTGTGAGGTTGTGGAAGATATGACTAGGAATCATGATTATTATCATGAATATATAAAATTTATGGATTCAAATATGATTTTCATGGCATTAAAACACAAAATACTTTGCCTATAGTGTGTGATTTTTAAAAATATATGGTTGTATTTTTAATAAGTTGCATGTTCTCATAAGTCATCCAGATCTCCATGAGGGATTCCATTACATTCTTTGGCATTTAACATTTAATTCCCATATTCCAAAAATATGAGATAGATATATATATTTAATTATAGTTTAATTACAATTTGTGTCATTCTACTTTTACATTATGACACATATGGACACTTGGATATCTTATCCCATTTGTAAACTCTTTTTTCACTGATATAGAATCGTCCATTCAAATTTGAATTATTCTTCTCCATGTAGGATAATATGATGGGGTTCATATGAGTCCATTATTTCTGACATTAAATACTTTTGTATAGGATACTTTTGTAGGATTATTAACTATAGAATATATCAATCAATTTAACATGACATTTAACTTGAAAAACATAAGAGAACAATATTTTTCCTGAATAATTATTAGATCAACAAACATATTGATATCTAAAAAAAATGAATTCTAAACCCATTTAAAAATAGTCATTCCTTATGACCCCCTTCTGTATGATAGTGATGACCCATATATAGTAAGATCATGTCTAGAATACTTCCACGAGCTCTTTTAATTATACATTATTCCATAAAAAAATTCATTATTCAGTTAATTGAATTTACATAATCCTTTAATTGATATTAGTAATGGAAATTTATGAACCAAATAAAAAAAATCTATTGTCTAAAAATACATTTCAAAATATATTTCTACATTATGGACCCCATTTTGACCTTTTAAATTGTAGAATCTCTTCCAACAAGGAAAAAATTGTATTTCATATATTACCTTGAAACAACACTATATAACATATCATTTGAGTATGGTTAGAGATCATATTATTTACACCCATCATATATCTTCACTATTGATCCATGAACCATCTTCTATGAAATAATGTTTCATTATAATTATATATTCAAGAGGTAGATTGGTTCACTTGGTTCATCATCCAAATTAATATTATTTATTTTCAACCCTCCCATTTAATGGTCCATGTATCATGACCTACTCTAAATAATATAAACCAATCCATGTTGGTATTTGAGAGTCATTAAATTTAGGGTTTTATATTTCCCATACCAATATACTAAAATTTAGTTTATTTTGTATCACTTAAGAGTCAGAACATTTGATATAAATTGTGTGACCTTAGAATCTAGCCTTAATTAGTCTATATAGAAAAACACTAAAAATTTACCGAATTATATTTAAAAAAATATCAGAATGATTTCCAGTAAATTGAGGTCTATGAAAATGTCAAATCATATATTTATGATATTCTCACTCTTATATAGATTGTGAAAAAGATAATGTGTAAATTGAAAAAGGTGAAGAGCTCATATGTTCAACTATATGACACAGGAAAAGTCCTATAATGATAACTAGATCCACTGGTCGATGTGTTTTTTTGCAAATATCTTTTATATTCTTTTTCTAAAATAATGTGTTCATTAATCAATTTCAAAAAATATAGGGAAATAAAACCCTGATTATATATTTGTCTTCCCAAACCTATATCATTTACCATGTGGTTGAGCCTTTAAAACCTATCTTGGAAATTGATAAATAGAATACTTAACTCCAAGGGGACCTTCTATGGAATATTTATTCATACCCATATATACTTCTATATATGTGCCCCCATTTTATCCTATCATCTAGAAGATACCATCCTATGGGGAGGGACCTATAGTGGATTTATACTCTAAAATAATTATAGTGGAACCAATAATACAAATAAATGATGTATTCATAACTTATGTATTTATCCCATATCATCATTCTTGCTTCAAACTCCATGAGATATGATTTACACAACCCATAATCCAACTACTCAAATGGGTTAGACATAAATAATGTTATAGATATATACGCTATAATCCTTAATAAAGAAGCAATATGATGTTTCATTATTGAAATATCTCTCACCATCCTTCAATCCTAAACCATAAAATACATTACTATATAAACAATTAACATAAAGTACATGAACCATTACTAATGTTAATTTTTCATCCATGACTTTGGTATATCACTCTTGTTAGGTTTTAAATTGTCACATTAATATGTTGACTACTTCACTATAGATCATAGTTAACCAATGTTAAACAAAAACATGCATTTTCATGACACACATGACAAAATAACTCCCACAAAAAGATACATACAAATCACTAGTTGTAATTACCACAAATGGAAAACTCTGGTTAATGTATTGTGTATATATTCTAGAAACATACCTCATGTGATTTAGACAAAATTGATCAAAAAATGTAAAAGGAAGAAATAAATTTAGGTTGATATCTCATTAATGTTTGATAAAAAATACTTGTTATACTCCCCTAGGCTTCCCTCAAATGAGTATAAGGATGAATTTTGGGATTCAACAATGTAAAAATGTAACAGGACTTAGAGGGTCCACAATATGACCCCAATAGAAGCCATGTTATTCTCTATATACCCATTGGCCATAGAAATTTAAAGATAATTATTTAGTTACATAGTATATGGTATATAATCATAATAGATCAAAAAAATTATAAAAACTTTTTTTTGTTTATTTTAACCCTGATGAACATTGAAATCCTTATCCTAGACTCCCACTACACGATCATAAAAAAATTGATCCAAAATAATCTTATTTATAAACAAAATATAATGTCTAAAAAATGGTATCTATTCATATAACTATATATGGTCCATAAATATTAGTAAATAATTCGTTTAAATAGGTAAAAAAATTCTTATTGATGTCAGTTATGACTATACCACTTAATAAACCACCCCCACAAAGAAAATATTTTTAAATCCAATTATTGGGTACTACAACTGATATTGTTCACATCAAATTAATTTTTGAAATTGTTTCAATTTATATGAATAAAGTTGTCTCAAAATTTTTAAATGGTATTTTTATTGTAAAATTAATATATGATAATGAAAAAATATTTATGTAAAAAAAATTCATTAATTGACAAATAAAATTGTATAACTACAATAGTATTGAGTATATATCTGTAGAAATACTACATCATCAAATAATTTATATAGAATCCTGAATATCTCTTATATATTTATTATATATATCAATAATTTTACAATATGAAAATTTCCATGCATGTTTAATTTCTTTGGTAGGATGCTGAATTTCAACCTTAGAAAATATCTTTCTCCCTTCAACCAGAGATTTATCATGGAGCGTATGGTGTTCCTATAACTATCTCTAAAAGGAATTTATCTCCATATAAAGGTGGTGTTTATGAATTATATTTTTATCTATGAAAATAATTTTCTCCATCTTTAATCCCACATAGTGGGAATATCATATATATACCATTACTCAGAGTTTCACAGTACTATCATTTGATTTATCATTTTGAAATGATTCTTGACCCACATATTCCTGCTACCATATTTTGAGAATTCCCATTATTTTGACATAAATTACATCATAATGGATGAACCCACTTCCATGAATGCAATATAGATTAAATAGACAATTCAGATACCTATGCATTTCATTCATCATTGTCTTATAAATAATATTATATATGTTTAACGAATTACACTAATGAGTAGTTAGATAAATGTTTAAAGGAATGTCATCTAAATTAATGAAACTATTCAATTTCAGAACACATTATATGATAAAATCATAGATGTGATGTTTCTAATGGAAATATTTTTTAAAATTATTTTCATTTCTTTGGTACTACGATAGAATAAACATTTATATAAACTAATTGTTGGGATTTGAACATGAGAACCACCTAAGGTAGGGTTATCACTAGTTATTATAGTTATTTGAATGAAAAAAAACAAATTCACATTAGTTGGTAAACTTTATGGATACAAGATATTGAAATATAATTTTATTTTTATATTTTCTATCATTACTACTCCCACCTTAGTTATAAAAAACACTTGGACAATCCCAACCCCCCCAACATGTGTCTTCTCATTACTGATGATATTTAATTTTTCTATAGGCATGAACATGTATATGGTTTCTAGATGAGTAATTTCATTTCCCATAATAAATGAATCATTATGAAATTATCCATCATCGTTTCTGAAATATTTTAACCAAAAATGATGATTTGGATACTATTGTATTGATGTTGTAGATAGAGGAAACTCTATGGCTTCCTCTTTTTTTATGTCGGACACCCGGTTAACTCCTTTAATAATTTTTGAAGAATAATTGAAATACCTATTCATTTTTATTGGTAGGCCCTATTTTTGGTTGGTTCATAATGAAAAATTGAAGGTTTGGTTGCATCTATAGGAAATATAAAATGCACATATATTTATAGTGTATTTGTGGAAAAAATGTACCCCTAAAAAGTAAACTAATATAGTCCGTTTTTATTTAAGGACATAAAATTTTACCATTTCCTCACGCAACCTAAGACTTCCCATTATATTTTATTTACCAAATCACATGTAGTGATCAGTCTTGGTATGTTTTCCTCATTGGATGTGATCATGTTAGTAAGAAAATGACATTCAGTTTGGGAACTGATCTATTTGCCTTATAAATATTCTATAAATCTTATAAGAAAAGAATGAGTATAAAATTACGTGGTCGATAATATCAAAATTATAGTATTCAATGAATAGTTATATGTTACAAATGAATTAATGACAGATTTGGAAATTAATTATGGCGAATTATTTCTTTTTTCAATGACTCTTCCCTCATTTGGTGTTCAATTCAGAGAGATGGAGGTCATCCAATTCCTTATCAAACACTTGTATTAGTGGGGGATAGTGATAATCGACTCCCTCCATCTATTATTTTATAACCCTTTTGTCTGAATATATTTTACATTACTATAGAGAAGAATATCTATTCACCCTAATGGGACTTCCAATAATTGATTAACATAGAATTGTAATTATTAGTAGATCAATTTAAACATTTTTTTATATTAAGAGGAATTGTTTTTGAATAAATATTATCCAATTTTAGTAAATATAATAAGAAGTACTCTTTTATGAGAGGTATATCCTTGTGGTCGATAAATTTGAACATCTTTCACAAAGATCGATTGAACACTCCATTAGTGCTTCATTATTCTATCTTTTCCTTTGCCTGTATCATGTAAGCGATTGGGATTTCAAGTGCATGAATGGAAAAAATACAAAACACAGATTAAAATTCCAATATATATATGGTAGTTTTGATTATTGATTTTTTGGGATTCTTGTATATACCTGAGTTGATGAGTAAACACAACGATGTTCAGAATCACATATAGGTCCCTAATGTTAGAGGAATCACTAGGGTAAAATTGATCTTACTCAAGCCATATATTGTTTTAGAAAAAGTTATATTACTAATAATAGAAATCTAGTATCATTGAATTCAATAAATTTAGAGTCATTTATATCTTAATGAATAATAAAAAAATTATAGAACAAGGCCTTTCCCACCCATGAGTCTATTCCCTCTTGTTATTACTATATCATTTCTACTCAACATTACGCCTCTTTAGCTCTTCCACTATGAGTTTTCATAAAGTTCAGGGTTAGGGACTATAACAACATATGATTTCTAAATATATTTTAATTTTAATAATTCCTATTTAGATTGTTTTTCTCACATGATACAATTAATTAGTAAGCTTCATGATATAAAAAATTAATTTTATTAAATAAATTTAAGAATAAAAACCATTTTTTAAACAAAAAAATTTATTTAATTACAAATTAATTCAAAGTTTCATTAATGACACATAATCATTTAAAAATTCATTTTTTTGAATAAAAATTATTTTTAATTTTTAAATGTATTTTTTATATGAATGATAAAGTCTGAAAAATTATTTATAGAATATTTTAAAATGATCATTACTTTTAAATTGATTATTTCAACATATGATTATAAAGAATTTTTGGTATTTTTATGAAAATATTGTTTTTATATAAATAGTGCAAAATACAGTTTTACCTAGAACTGTTCATTTTATATATTTATTTTCTATTAAACATGTTTGGTCATTTTTTTAAAAGAGTTTAGTTGATCAATAATGATTTTTATTCAAATATAGTTTTTTATATTAATATGTATTTCCTAGACACACTATTTTAAATAATTTTGAATATAAATAAAATTTCATATAATTTGAAAATATTTTTTGATATTATATTTTTATAAACAATTATAATTGTAATATTAATTTATCTAATTATCAAAAATTTAGTAATATTCTATTTTTTATAATAATTTCATTTATATCATTAATGACAATGTATTGCACAAATTTATATGATTAATAATTTTTTTGATTAAATATGAACTTTTTATAAAGTAGTTTTTGTGTGTTACCTATTATAATATAAATTTATGATTAAAAAACATTAGAAAATTTATTTTATAAAATTACTTAAATATTTTTAATCTTCAGGTAAAATTTACTTTACATGTTTAATTCTAATTATCTTCATCAAATGTAATCCCCCTTGTTAAAAATTCATTCTTAGCGAAAAAGTAAAAAAGGATACCAAGTGTATTGCAAGGTATAAATGAAATAATGATTTTCCAATACATTCCTCAATGTTTTGAGATGGTATATAGATTATAAAACACTCATACCATCATTTAATTTACACATTTTGATCATATGATCATTTAATAGTGATATTCCATTATTTAAATGTCAGTGGTATAATTAAAATTTCCCTTCTATTAACTTATAAATACGATCACATACACCACTTCCTGATTAATTCGTCCCATAAAATTTATTCATAAAATATTTTTTCACTCCTAATAGAATCTTTACTTCTGTTCATAGTCCTCTAGTGTTAACTAATAATCTTATGTCCTTTTTGTTCGAACATATTTCCATGATTGATCTTTTGTTCTCAATGTGAGTTATCATTACACCTCAGCCTCTTCAATTTAATCACTATCTTAAAAAAATATCCACCCACCCATATATAATTACATATATATTGTTCTAACATTTTACTATTGATATTTTAATGGGAAAACATTTCTCCATCCTTCCCATCAACAAAAAAATACAATCCAACATCGATCATATGTACATGCAGACAACCACCACCATGAAAGAGTGTGATCCATTTTTCATAGATGAAATTCATGGAAGTTAGAAATAATGGAAATGATGAATTAATTTATGGAATATTTCAAAATTAATTTTATGAAATTTAAAATTATAGTATACCTAAATGTCATAACATACAATGAGAGATCAAATTTTTAATCATCCATACATGCGGAAGTACATCATCCATAGGTGGTGGATTTCATTTTTCATCACTACCCATCTTAGATGGTTTTAATATTCATTTTTATAAACTTACAAAATATTTTTTATTTTCTTAGATTATCTAAATGTTATATTATAATTATATAAAAAGTATATTCTATATAGATAAAATCAATATGGTCCTGTTTAGGCCAGTTTTACCACCTTTGTGAATGATTATATAATACTTATATCATGAAATTATAATTTGAATTAAAAAAAATACAAATATCAAGTGACTAGAAATTGTTATTTTTTGTTTAATGAATAATTAATTGGTTTATATTAATTTAATATTTTTAGTTTTATTTCACTTTTCAATCATTATACATTATGAAACATGTTCTTCACAATTTCTATTTTCACAAAACACAACATAATCGTACAAAAAATAGAAGTAGGTTATTATTAGAAATTTAAACTGTATTATTTATGTATCTTTTATAATATTTTAATTGTGATATTTTCTATAACAAATATGAATAAACTACTCTAAAAAAAACTAGTATAGAGAAATCAAATGGAGTTTCTTGCACTCGACAAAAATAAACTACGACCAACTATTATTTTTGAAAAAAAATTGTACATTAATATTTTAAAGTGAAATATATGTGAATATTTTTCTTAATCAGGTGGTTATAATAATAATATTTTTATGGAATATGTTAATTAACATTCATCTATTATTTATTAAACGTATGGTTTTTTCATCACATGTTTTCTTAAATAAGGTATAGCGAGTCTTCACCACTTTATTCCTTTTAATAATGTATATATTGGAAAAGAATTTCTTCTATAATAAATTTTTATCAATTATATGTTCCTCATAAATAAATATCATTTTATATATTTCATCGACCTCTAATTTGAAATATAATTATTGTGTTAGGGGTCTTCTTAACTCAATTCACATTCATTAATTTATTATATTTATTCATTAAATTATTAATTATAGGTTGGGGGAATTCTGTTATTTGAAAGTTTTATATGTTGTATAATATATATTTCAAGGGATTCGCATGTACACAACATAAAACACATTTCTAAATGACAATTTCGACAAATAAAATATATCTATATAGGATTTTCTTTATAGAAGTTTTATTTTTATAATTTAAAATATAATTCATTAATGGAAGGTATTCTATGATTAAAATATTATAATATTTCCTATAATTTAAGATATTTAATCTGTTATCATTAGGGAAAATGTTGGCTTAAAATAAAATTTTCTATATGAAAGAATTATTTTATCATAAAATTAAAAAAAGGTAAAAAATCACATATCCTTTAATGAAACTTTTCCATCTATTTCCATATTCATTTTTTTCAATTTTTTTAATTATTTGAAATAATTTTTTTATTACACACGTAAAAAATATGTTTTAAATTACAAATTTTTATATGTATATTTTACTACTTCTTTCTAAGATGTCTATTATCACTAATTAATTATAAAATTTCAAAATGGTTTTCCAAAATTACATAACAAAATGTTTTATCATAAAATCAACAATCGCTTTTAATGTAATTGGTTATTTAAAAAGTACTATTAGTAATGATTCATTTTAATAGAAAAAGATTTAATATTTTTTCACTTTTCCTTTTAGAGAATATTATTTCATTTCATGTAACACCTTTTTGATAATTATTTTCAAAAAATTAAATGTTTTCATTATGTTTTCTCTTCATAATTTTGAAATTAGTGTATCATTTTCGTGGTTAAATAGATAAACTATAATTTTTAATGTATATTATGTTAAATGATTTTACATGAGTAATATGAATATTTTTTTCAAGTGAATAAAATATCTTATTTTTTAAAAATGATGAATCAATTATCAAATAAATAAATTATTATTTCACTACCATTATATATATATATCTAATGGATATATTTTCATTGAAATTGTATTCTTTTAAACATCCTGTAAATTTTAAGAAAATCTAATCTTTGTGGTGAATGAATTTTTCTATAAATATGAAGGTCATGTTTTGAGATACCATTTGTAAATTTTATAAATCCCATTTTCGATGCCATTTGTTATTAATTATTGGAGGAATTTTTGTTTTCAAATGAATTTTTTTTGAATGATTAACTAGTGGTGTTATATGTCTCCCTTGAATTTATTGATAATGTTTCTATCTCATGAGGTAGAAAGGGTATACAAGAGGAATAGCCTAAGAAAAATATTAAAATAGAGGATTATCCCAAAGTTAATGGGTATGCATGATAAATATTAAAATCCAAAGGGTAAACATGATGATTTCCCCAATCCCATGCATATAAGGGAGTATTATCCCTATCATAATGAAAGTAAACATGTTATAATTACAATAATAAGATTAGAAGAAGTTTTGTATTCCTAATATCTTAATGTAACGTGGGTATTTGTCCAAAGAATACAATTTAATGAATGTTTTGGAGGGTGGGATTGACATATGCCTTTTGTGATGATATTTATGCCACACACATATGTTATAATCATACAAGAATTATATTTTCTTTTCATCATAATAAACATCTCATAATTCCTCACTCTTTTCTAAATTGTATATATTTATTCATATTAGATTACATTTACTTATATCATTTGTAATGGTAAATCATATTTTATAATGTTTATTAAATAAGCTATTTTTGTAATATTACCCATGTCAATGTTTTTCTTATTTTCCCTCTAATAATAATTGTATCACATCCCATTTTTATGTTTCTACATCTATTTTTAAAAATATTATTACAATATATAATTAATCTAAAAAATATTATATCATTGTTCAACTATAGATAAATATTTTGAATTGATCAAAAATTGATATTCGTTTGTATAGGATTATAAAAAAATAGATCATCCATCCAAGGGATTCCCAAATTATTTTGAGATATAATGTCTAAAATAATTTAATTTTATAAAATAGTACTACTCTGGTCTCACTACATAAATAACCAAGTTTATATAGATTTTTTTACTAATAGTCTTAAAATTATGGGCATAAAACCATGTGTTCATACAAGTTATTTCTTTTTATGTAATGTGTGATTTCATATTTGGTTGGGTGGATATTTTTTCTACCATCACTTTGAGTTGAATTGTAAGGGTTGTAACCCATTTAATATTTCATTTAATATTTTTATTGTGGTTACTTAGTGGTTTGGAAGGTATGTTGATCACTCGGGGTGAATGATTAAGGGTCAAGAAATTCAACGATGGGGATATAGTGCCACTGACTGCCATCCTGAGGCCACCAACTCATCAATTGACATCCTGTGAGGTCATGGATTAGGATAAACTAAATAGATTGAATGAGAGACTTATAGTGGTATCCAAGATGGGGTTACATCAATTTTATTAATATTGTAAATGGTTCACTTGACCTCTCACCCCAACTTATTCATTTCATTATAATTTTTATTTTAGTGTTACTTCTAGCAACTAGGGTTCCCTTATTCATCTATCAACTTCCATGGTTGATATACTATATATCTTGGCCAAATTCCTTGAATTATGATGCATTAGATGTGTATATCTTATTCTAATATTCCACAACCTTTCATTCAATATCGAATTTTCATGGAATAATATGTAGATTAATACATATTTATTGGGTTTTAGTATGATCACTTAAATTTTCTTGTTTGAGTTCGATACAAAACTCAATATAAAGTGTATGGAAACATTAATTCCATGAAATTTTTCATAAATTTTATGTGAAATGTTTTAGTGAATAAATACATGGTAGATGCATGTATTCTAGTGAAGGGCTCATATGACTTCTAAGGGTGAATATTAAATGAATTTAATTAATTATCATGTGCTGGAATTTCTATCACAAAGTATTATATTCTATATATATTCATTACCATTAATTTGATAAGATTTCACCTTTTAGACTTGGATAATGTCTAAATTTGATGAATGTTGTAGACTAATTGCCTGTATTTTTGAGGTAATCCCCTGATTGATGCCATTGGATGAGATCCTATGATGTTGATTAAATTATTTTATTATAGAGTTTCTCAGTAGTGATCCACTGATTTTAATCAGGACTTCCTTTACAATTTGATGGTTGTCCCCTTAACATTATCCTTGACTACATGTATTCGTTTTAATTTATTGATGAAAATTCCTATATGACCAACTTGGGTCCTCCCCCCAAACATTATATTATGGGGTCCCCCATATTTTTTCCTTAGAATTGAGTTGATGTGTGTTTTTTCACCAAGATCATTGATACCATTTATTGATAATGTAGGTAATGTTGGTACGGGTTTTCCTCAAGATACTCAAGGCTAAACTGTGTTTTATTTATTTTTAAAGCATATAGTTATTACTATATTAAATTTTTATTTCAAAAATTTATGATTTAATTTCACAAAAATTATTTTAATTAAACATTTTTGGCAGTGGCCTACGTGATTTTACTCATGCCCTAATAAGATCACTAGGAAAATTGGTTATAAAATTAGATTCTACTAAGTCATAGGTTATAGCTCCAGGGAGAGGCATAATTTGATGTGTAATTGTTTCCTCGTGATGGAGTTCAGATTTGGGAGTCAGGTAAGAGATTATTACATATTCTGTTAACCTAAAAATTATTTTTATTCATTTGTTATTACTTTTTATGTTTTTGATACTTTACATGATTATTGTTTTTCGTATTTATCAATTACATGTGTAGAATCATTAAGAAGTTTCATAGTATTTTATTAATTATTTAGATTTTATCATTTATAATGTTTTTGATATTATTTGATTTTTTAAATTGTTTAGATCTGTTGAGTCAATAAGGTTTTCCTTATGACTTTTCCATTATTTCATACTTGGGGAGATTGTTAAGTCGATAAGGATTCCTTATGAATTTAACATTCCTTCTTGTTTTGAAAATCACAATCACTTTATCTCAGGGAAAATATCTTTTTACCCTGTGTTTTAATTCTATAAGGAAAAAATTATTTCCCCATGGAAATTTATCCTTACCATGTTTTTATTGTTCATATCATAATTTTTTCTAAGTGTATAATTTGGTTTTTAACCAAAACCTCAGAATCCTATAAATACTTACATATGAAGCATTCTATTTAGGATTTGAATTCTCAGAATTCTGCTTACGAACACTTCTGAGTTCTGACACCAAAATATGAATACAAATTCTGGTTATGAACTCTTCTGAGTTATGACTCGGATTTCTCTGATTACAGACTCCAAACTCTTATGAGTTCAGACTCAGAATTCTGAATACGAATTATGGTTATGAACTCTCCCATGTTCTGACTCCGAGTTCTCTGAATGCAGAATCCAATCTCTTTTGAGTTCTGACTACGAAATCTCCTGAACTCTGACTCCGAACTTTGTATGTTCTGGTTCCGAATTCATTTGAATCCAGATTCTGAATTTCCTTGAAATTCAGACTCCAAAATTCTATAGAGTTCAGTTTCCGAATTCTAAAAAAATAGAATCCTTATATCCTTGTATTATAGACTCCGAATTCATTTTTGTTTAGACACCAAACATTCATTTTCTTACATTCTGAATATTGGTTTTTAGTTATGTAACCATATTTTTTCTTATATTTGTTTCTGTTATAAAATGATGTTGGGCATTTATTTATTAAATAACCGATGTTTGAGTGGCACGTGTATAGGTCCCTCTAAAATTCAAGGAAAAATATGACTGTTGGAGAAGGGAGTTGACCATTGGTGTTGTGCCTATTAATAGGAGCTCATTTGAAAAGATCTCAACACTATTCAATGACTCTAGATATTACATGTTTTTGAAGTCATTTCTAGAGATATACTCTCATATATAGTGTCTACTGAATGTCTTGTTCAGATTTGCTTTATGTGACTCTGAATGTTGCTGATTACATTTGAGGGCTTCCAGGGATAGTAAGATAGATTTGCTGACTACCATGAAGTTGAGGTCTTCCATGCTGAGGAAGAAAGAGGTGTCGGCTACCTTAAAGTTGAGGGCTTATGGGGATAACATGATAGACTCAGATCTTTATATCGAGGGCTTACCCTGGTGTGTGTAAGATAGACTTTTGTGAATGTATAAATCAAGGGACCTTTATACATGGTTGTTGGATACCCCTATCTTTGGGTAAAAATATTTATTACTTATTACTTGTTTTGTTACAAGTTTTCTGCTACGTTTTTATTGTTGAGGAAAGTATAACATCTTATACTTCCTTATAATTTTACTCTAATTTTGTTAGATTTCATACTCTTTATGGTATAATCTTCATCATTTTAAATATTCATTATGATTCATTTCTAGAACCATATTTTCGGAATTACTTTCTCAGAATCATATTTTCTGAATCATGCTAGTATGTAGAACTAGAGGTTATGTGAATTACCTTGTTTAACCTTGTTAAAAATAACCCTCTTTAAAAGGTCCAAATGAGTTTTTTAATGTGTACAATCCACCACCATCTTGTATTTTGTGCATCTTTAGATAATTGATTCAGTATCTCTATTATTTTGATCCTACATTTGGTATTATAGAGAATATCATACTCACATACCGTCTTAACAATTTGTATCAGAGAATTGGTTTAATATAAATTAATTTCACAATTTGATTCAGAAGAGAATTCATCTCATTCTTTTCCGGAATCAGTTTTTCGGACTCGTATAGTTCGTATTCATTTTTTCTTAGAGATACTCTTGGTCTATATTTTCCTTTCTTAGGAATATATTCCTTCTTTACAAAATTTTATTACAAACATGTTTGTGTGGGATGATTTTTCTATAAGATGGTAGGAATCAATGTTGGTTCCATAAAAAATATCAATACAACTAGACCACCTATTTTTGATGTAAATGATTATTAATACTAGAGAGATCACATGAAGACATTCATTATCAATACTGGTGTTGATAATTTTTTTATGCTTACTAGAGGATATAAAATTCATGACAAAGAAGTTAGTACCTTCACCAATCATGAAAAACATGATTACCAACTGAATTATAAGGTATACAACACTTTGATTTTCTCAATGACTAGAAATATATATAGCCAAACTTTATCTTGTGAAGCAGGAAATTGTATTTGGAAGAAACTTGAAGTTATTCACTTTGGAACTTCAAAAGTTATTGAAACTAGAATATCCATGCTCGGAGCTGAATATCATGGTTTCTGCTTTCCTTATGGAGAACCCATGTATAAGGTGCAACAAAGATTCATGACTATTGTTAATAGTTTAAAATCCATGGGTGAGAAAGGATTAGATGATGAAGGTCTTGTTGATAAGATCATAGACATCATGCCCAATGAGTGGGAATCCAAGAGGACTTCTATTGATGAAAACAGAAAGGTTACTCATATTTCTCTTGATGAACTATTTGGAACTATTCTCAACATGAGACTAGAATGAAGAGAGATGCTGATAATTTAAAGCAGAAGAATGGGAATGGTAGTGTTTCTTTTAATACAACCTCAAATCATATGAAAGCTAAGACTCCTGAGAGAATTAATAGATCTAAATATAAGATGGTTATTATTCAATCTATATCTAGTGTAAGTGAATCTTCAGAGAATGAGTTAGAAAATAATTCTCAAAGAATGATCAAGATAGGTGGATAGAGGAATTTTCAATCCAGATACAAGAAGAAAGAAAGGAAAGATAAGAAATATTCAGAAGTTACATGTTATGAATGCAAGAGAGATGGACATATAAGACCTAATTTTCATATTCTTAAGAGAAAATAAAGAAAGGAAAATAATTCTGAGATAAACATGAAGATATATTACAAGGATAAAACTAAAAATGTCTTGAAATATAATGACACCTGGAGTGCCAGTGGTGGTGACTCTTCATATGAATATTCAAATTACGATTCTTTTGGACAGAAGAATCTAGGTCTAATAGCCCGACTACCTATTGAGAATCATTTCTTAATGGCTATGGTACACAATGCGGAATTAATGAACAATGTTTACTTTAATGTTAATTATAGTAATGATAAATATTATAACTCTTCTGATGAAGAATCTTCTTCTAATGAAGGTAATGTTTTACCTACCTATGAAGAAGTTTCTAGGTTTTCAAAAGTTCATGAGATTGAGAATTGAAAACTCATGAAAAAGCATGACAATGAAAATTCTTTGAATACTATTCTTACTAAGGAAATATCAGATCTTTTTAAATATCTTGATAAGAAAATTTTTTATTGCGAAAGTATTTTAAAAAATCACGAGGAAGTAAATTCTGAAAGGAATAAACATTCTAAGGATATAGAAAATGTAATGTCTATGAAAAATGTTTTCGAGCATAACTCTAGTCCAAAATCAAATGTTTTAGTAGTCAAGAACTTGGTTATCAAACTGAAATCCGAAATATTTTCCATGAGGAAGTGTTTGTCAATATTTACCTTAAGTAAGGATAAATTTGATAAAATGTATTCTCAAATCCGACCTCTAAGTAATAGTTTTGGATTTGGTTATACTGGTTCTAAACCGATTTCTAGTAACAATTATTTTGTTCCTCAAAGTGATCCATTCTACACTAAGTGTCAGTGTGGTGGACACTGGGAAATGTTTTTTCCCTAAACAAAATTCAATCTTCAGGATTTCATAAATACTATTTTTCTAAAAAGATGTGGGTGTCTAAATATTTTATTTCTATAAATCCGGGTCCAAGAATGTTTGGGTTACAAAAACCTATATTTTTCTTATTTTCATGAAAATAGAGAAAGTACCAACAGAAATACATGGTACATGGATAATGGATGTTCTCGGCATATAACTGGTAACAAAAACATATTTGAAAATATTATCAAGACCAAAAGAGGGAAATTAACTTTCAGAGTTAATTCTCAGGGAGAAATTATTGGTATAGGTAACATCGTTATTTTTGGAAAAACATTGATTTTGAATGTTTTATGTGTTAAGGGTCTTAATCACAACCTCATTAGCATAATCCAATTATGTAATGAAGGTTACTTTGTGAATTTTAGGAATAAAAAGTGCTTAGTACACAATTCCAAGAAAGAGTTTATTCTTTCTACCCTTAGGCAAGAGAATATATACACACTAAACATAGAAGACCTTAGGAGGAAAGATCTACCTTTCCAAAGTTCAATGTAAGATCATTCTTGGTTTTGGAATAGAAGGTTAGGTCACTATAACCTTAGGAACTTATGAAAAATTTATATGAAAAGATTATTTAAGGATCTAAAGGAGCATAGATTTGATTCTTCAATAGTTTATGACCCTTGTCAATATGGTAAGAAATATAAATCAAGATTTAAATCAGTCGGTGAAGTCTCAGTTAATGATTCATTACAGTTAGTGCATATGGATCTCTTTGATCCTACACAAAATGGAGGCATTGGCGACATGTATTATGTATTTTTCTTGGTTGATGAATACACTAGACTTATGTGGGTCTATTTTCTAGAAAAGAAGTCTTAAGATTTTTCTTATTTCAAAAGTTTTAGAGACCAAGATAAAAATGAGAATATCCTTCCATTGAAAACAATTCATAGTGATCATGGTGGAGAATTTCAAAATTCTTATATTGATACTTTTTGTAGTTGAAAAGGAATTACTAATAACTTCTCAGCACCCAGAACACCTAAACAAATGGTGTTGTTGAAAGAGAAATAGAATTATTCAAGAGATAATTAGAACAATGTTGAGTGAGTATTTTGATGCCAAATATTTTTGGGATGAAGCTGTAAGTACTGCTTGTTAGACTATAAATCGAGTTTTGATTAGAACATTTCTTAATAAAACTCATTATGAGTTATGTAATGCTAGAAAACCTTGACTTTCCTACTATAAGGTTTTCGGGTGCAAGGTATTCATTCAAAATAATAAAGATAATCTACAATAGTTCACAGCAAAATATGATGAATTAATTTTCTTAGGCTACTCCACAACTTGTAAAGCTTATAGAGTATTAAAGAAAAAGTCTAGTACTGTTGAAGAGATAGTACAAGTCAAATTTGATAAAACTGATCCCTTTTTTAAACAACCCCAACCTAAATACTCGGATGTGTTTTCAAAAACTGATTATTAACATCTGATAGAAGATCCTTCTAATAAGAAAAATGTTCAAGAAGATATTTCTAAACCATTTACCCATATGATTTCCTACCCTATGTTGATGAGCATGTTTTACAAAACCCAAATCAGTTGTTTCTAAAAAATCATCCTAGTTATAGTATCATTTGAGATGTGAATCAACCTATAAAGACTATAAGTTTTTTATTAAATGATGTAGAACATCAATGATTCCATTCCCAATTAGAACAAAAAAATCCCGGATGATGATATAGGTGATAATGATTGGATTAAATCCATGGAAGATGAACTAAATGAATTCGAAAGGAATAAAATCCGGACCTTGGTAGAATGACCTAAGGAATCTTCTGTTATTCGAGAAAAATGGGTCTTTAGAAATAAGTGTGATGAAAATGGAATCATTGTAAAAAATATAACTAGATTAGTTGGTAAAGGCTATAATCAACAAGAGGGAATAGACTATGAAGAAACCTATGCTCCAGTAGCTAGACCTGAATCTATTCATATCTTACTTGCCTTTGAAGTAGTCTTCAATTTCAATCTTTTTCAACTGGATGTGAAATGTGTATTCCTTAACGGTTATGCACAAGAGGAAGTTTTTGTTGAATAATATCCTGGTTTTGAAGATACAAAACATGTTGATCATGCTTTAAGACTTACCAAAGCTATTTATGGACTTAAGAAAGCCCCTTGTCCTTGGTATGATAGACTTACATGATTGTTTCTTCAAAATAATTATGTTAGTGGAAATGCAGTTCCAACCCTTTTTATAAATAATGATAAGAAAAGTGTTTTTATTGTCCAAATTTTTGTTGATGACGTTATATTTGGTTCAAATCAGCAATATTTAACTAATTCCTTTGCAGATCTAATGAAATATGAGTTTGAAATGAGTATGATGGGTGAGTTAACATTTTTCCTTGGCTTTCAAATTTCTCAAAAACAAAAAGGAATCTATATATCCCAGCATAATTATATTAAATATCTTCTTAAAAATTTATGGGTATGACAACACTAAATGTATAATTACTCTCATTGGTACCTCAAACACACTTGATCTTGATGAAGTTGGGAAACCAGTAGATCAAACATCTATTAGAGGTATGATGGGAAGTTTACTTTACTTGAGGCTAGTAATACAGACTTAATGTTATCAGTATTCCTATGTAAAAGATAACAATCTGATCCAAAAGAATCTCATTTAAAGGTAGTGAAAAGAATTTTTCACTACTTAAAGGGAACCATGTATTTATGACTCTTTTATACTTCTAGAAATGATTTTGTTTTAATTTTTTTTTTCAGATGCTGACATTCATGGATATATAATGGATAGAAAGTGTACATCCGGAACTTTTCATTTCTTAGGAGATTAATTAGATTCTTGGTCATGCAATAAGCAACACTCAATAGAACTTTCCACTACTGAAACTGAATATGTAGCAGCTGAAAGTTGTTGTGCTTAGGTGTTGTGTATGCAACACACACTCACGGACTTCAGTATGAGTTTTACCAAAACATAAATCTTGTGTGATAACACAAGTTCCATTTCCCTTAGTAAAAACCCTTCACATCACTCTCATGAAAAGTACATAGATATTAGGCATCAATTTCTTAGGGATCACACACAAAAAGGAGATATCATTCTTCAATTTATTGGAACGCAAGATCAACTTGCTGATATTTTCACAAAATCTTTACAATCAGATAGATTTGAATACATTAAGAAGAAGTTAGGAATGATAAACATAAGGTAATCATCCTTGTTAACTTTCTCTTGAATCAATCTCCATTCAGTAATAAAATCCTTTTCCTAGGGGGAGTACGTTTTTTCATAAGTTCTTCATATTTTTCATAATCAATTCTTTCATAATTTTCATACTAACGTTTTTTATATTTTTCATAATGAAGTTTTTCATATTTTTCGTAATGATGTTTTTCATATTTTTCGTAATGAATTTTTTCATATTTTCCGTAATGAAATTCTACATATTTTTTGTAATGATGTTCTTCATAATTTTCATAATGGAGTGTTTCATGTTTCTCATAATGATGTTTTTTCATGTTTTTTATAATGAAGTTTCTCGAACTCAAAATTTTCATAATAATGTTTTTTGTACTTAAAATTTTCACAATGCTGATTTTTGTACATAAAAATTTTTTAATAAAGATTTTCATACTTGAAATTTTCATAATGAAGATTTGTGTACTCATATTGTTTTTGGAATGGAGGTTCTGGTAGTTTTTTCTTAAAAAAATTATCTATTACGAATAATCTTCCTAGAAATCTGAATGGTATAATTTTTTCCTTAGTTTTTTAATCACATTATACGTTATGGTAGTTTCTTTTTTTAAAATTTCTTGTATTCTAGTTTCCTTAAATCCGATTTTTTTCCTTTGAAAACCTCAAAAAATAAGATCCTACCAAATATTCCATACAGCTATCACTTCAAACATCAGATCTGATCAGAAGAATTATCAGCCATTAGATTGAGATAGGAAGGTGAACCGTGACATTAAACACCTATATAAAGGACTCCCGAAGGGTTTTCCCACATCGATTTCAAGCCTTTGCGTATCGAAGCTCTTCCCTCTTACAAAAACCCGTTTTGAACATCTCAGAGTTTTCTCATGTCAGAATGTCTGCAGAAGAATCCTCTCAGAATGATATTTCCACTATCAAGCTGATTTCAGAGTGGAAGGTATATAGAGAATGGTTGGTACATCCAAATTTCATTAATAAATATGATTCTATAATATCCAAGAGCATCATACTTAATGGATGTGAAGGTGTCTGCATATCAAAGCCAGGGGCTCAAGACTTGGTGTATCCAGATATCCTTATTGATTATTACGAGTCAGTTATTTACTTTAAGGAAGAAGGTAGATAGAATTTTTCATTCAAACATTATGGAAAAACCTTTGCTTTATCGTACACTAAGGCATCTAGCTTAGTTGGAGTTCTATTTGAAGGGTAAGCTGAATTTTTTTCCCATAAGTTGCCCGATGTTAAAGGATGTTTTTTCAAGGTAAAAACTATGGAGTTTTATGGACTTAAAGATTTCAAAAATGTAGAAATTTCTCACCTCTCGATAAATAATCAGATCCTTGAATTGTTGGTTCAGGGTTTTATCATTCCAAGAAAATGTGATAAGGACACTTTGAAGAAGAGTGACGTGTTCATCTAAGCTTTTCTGGTAAATCTGTGGAAGGTAAACTTGATGAAGCATATTCTCATTACGATTGAGAATATTAATAATGGGAACTTGGAATCTCAGATTATTATGTACCTGGCCATTCATTCCAATCCTATTGTTCGGTGATTGGAGTCCTTCAAAATCCCATGTAGTTTAAAGTTGAGGAATTTCAATGTAATGCTAATTAGTGATGATAATCTCAAGGAGATGAAAGTTGGTTTCTCTTAGAAGAAAGGATAATTCTATGACTTACCGAAGGAAGAGTCTGAAGCTACTCCGAAGGAACAAGAAGTTCCTGAACCATTGAAAAGGGATGGAAAGAAGAAGAAGTTAAACAAACGTGGTAGAAGAAGGAAAAATCACAGAAGCTAAAGAAACTCAATCCGCACCTCCAAAGCCTAAGAAGCAGAATTCTTATTCAGATGAGGTTGTATCCATGTGGAAGGAAGACTAGAAAAATCAAAAGGAAGAAGAGCCACAATTTGGACTGGATCCTACAGAGGCCAAAGCATTGAAAGAGAAGGTAGCTGATGAGCTTGAGAAGAAAGCTAATGAAAAGAAATAGAAGAAGAAAATTTCTGAGGTAGAAATTTGTCCATCCCTTCTAAGGGATACAGAAATAGCATTTGAGAATATCCCAGTACTGAAATCTCTCTTGGTTGATAGTTTACCTGAGACTCTGGGGAAGAACTCTTTAACTCCGGAAAAATCCCATGAAAATATTTTTGAAGAAAAGGTAGTTGATGAAAAAGGAGAAGAAGAGGATGAAATTAGTTATGGAACTAAAGGCCCTATAAAGAAAGTTGAAGATTATCATGAAAAGGAAGCCCAATCCGAGAAACTATCAATCCGAACTTATGAAGTAGAGTCTTCAAAGCTCCCAACTCATATGGAGGATGAGGATGATAAATATTGGAAGTGTGAAGAAGAGGTTACTAAATTGTCTGATGAAGAAATCTATAATCATCATGTTATACACCCTGAGGATGTTGAGTCTAGAGCTATGAAGGAGAAAGTAGATAAAGATAAGTTTGTTCAGCTATCTGACAGTGAACATAAATCTCTAGACGACGAAGGTGTTCTGAGAACCAAAAAACGGAAACATGTGGTTGAGGAAACACCTACTAAATTTGTTTCAAAGAAGAAGGAAGCTAGTGGATATTCAAAGAGGAAGCTCGTGGAGCTAGATAAGGAGCCCTCACCATGAAATGTATTGGATTCAGAATCATCTTCTCTGGGACATGATTTCATAGTCCAATCCATGAAGAAGCTTGTGGGGACCATTTTTATATTCCCAAGCATTGATTCTAGATGCCAGATGCTTCAACATACATTGAACCAAACATCGAATTCAGTGTCCATGGTGATGGAAAAGTGTGTGAAGATAGTGGAAGACTTCAAATATCTTCTTATAAACATTGAATCTCACAAAATATCTTGCATGAAAATGGTTAGCTGGTCAATGAATATAGTTGAAGATTTGAGAGGGCTTGATGGGTTTAAAGATGATGTTAAAGAATATTTTGATACATAAGACATCAAAATCATGGATCTCACAAATAGCTTTGAGGAAAAGATAAATATTGGGCAGAATACTCAGATTCAGGAGGTCAAGTATCTGAATGGGAAGTTTTACTCTATTGCTCAAATCTAGAAGAGAGAAAGAGATATCTGGATCGAGACTGAAGAGAAGCTAGTGAAAAAAGATGACTTTTTGAAGGTTGAGGCAGAGGATCTGAAGGCTTAGGATGATAGGATCAAATCCTTATAAAAGCAAGCAGAGGAAGACCACAAGGAGATAAAGAAGCTGAAAACCATTCTGAAGAAATTGATACCCAAGGAAATAGAAGGAAAATAAATATGATATTTTTTTGTGTTTTTTTCCTTATACAAATTATTCAAATCTTAATGAAATTTTGGTGGCTCATTTCTATTTTCATGCTTTTTAATAATATTTTAGGTGTGATAATTTCTTATCCATTCCCCCAAATTCATTGAAAACCACAAAGGGGGAGAAAGGAAAATGAATTCCACGTAAAGACGAAATATCCCTAAGTAAGGGGGATTTTATCTAAGGGGGAGTTTTCATTACAGTGATTTTCATTCTCAAGATAATGAAAAATCACATTTTGGAAATCTAGAAAACAATCATTAGTGTTCCAAATCCAAAGGGGAAGTTAGTCGTATTCTTCTTTTCCAATATGAAAAGGGATATAGGTTTTATTTTCAAAGTCTAGAAATTTTTTTTCTAAGTCCCTTTACTCATTTTCGTAAGGATGTTTGTTATAACAACTCGGCCTTTTCTTACATTACTATTACATCATTTCAAAGATAAACAATATAATAGTATTATAGAAAGAAGATTTAAAGGCTTAGTTTCTTGGGCAAACAAGGACCACACATAACAAATACAACATCTAACATAAACATTTATTTAATTTCTTCTTCTCTGCCTTCTTATTGGAACTTGTCCTCTCCTTAGTACATGTAGCCACCTAAGGATATACATCAATAGGGGTGAGCTAGACGCCCAATAAGAGGATAGATAAAAACAATATATCATGGTTTGAGCATGATCATAACATAGGAAAAAGATCATGAACATGATAGGAGCATAAAAAAAGACATGAAATGTGGTAATGCATAAAAATGAAACATCATGTCTTAGTGGTTAACTTCCACACATACTTGTGAACCAAGCTATAATCTTGTTCAAACTTAATTTAACATTTACTAATGAGATTCATCACTTTACCCAATGCATTGGAGTGCATTATAATTCTGGGCACACCTGTCACATTGAAACATTCATATTGCAATATATAATTCTGGGCGCACCCATCACATCATAACATCATCATCATCATGCTTTCCACATAGAACACATATAAAAAATTTACATATGTAACCCATGTAAATGAATGGATTTAATCTCATAATGACACATTCATAAGCTTTGGGGTCTAAAAAGAAAGAGGGAATAATATACATGTTACAAGAACCGTTCACTTTGAGTGAGAAGTAAAAGGGGTGTTCTTAAAAGAAGAGTTTTTTTGGAAAAAAAAATTTTGGACATAAAAATTATTGAAAAACATGTATATACGAGAAAAGTAAATACAATGATGAAAAAATGACCTTTAAGGAGTAACCATATCAAAAATGGAGTGAAAGAGGGAGAACCCGAAGGAAGAAAATTGGGTTCGCGATTTTCCCCTTACCGTGTAGCTGAATGCTTCTTTCTCTTTAATTTCCTATATAATTACATTATATTAATGTATTATAAATAAATAACCATGTTTACTTTAATAGGGGTCATTATGGTTTCGTTATGTCATAATATGTTACTTTGTATGACTTATATTGTTTAAAAACATCGTTTGGGGATGTTCGTTTTCATGGTTTTTCTTAGGTGGTTCACTTGTATTCTTAAATTGAAGTTTGGGTAGAACATGAGTAAACATCCAGAAATGATATTACATGTCATTAATCATAATATAGGAGCTTTAATGACTTTATAATGAATTATATTAGATCAATGTGGATGAATCATTAGATAATAATTAAATGATGGTTATTTGTGTCAATTTGGGCGGTTTTTGGATCACAACAAACTTGTTTTAACTTATCACTTAGTAATATGTCCATAGGTTATTTATAGGGCATTAAATAGAACATAATACACATAAAAGATACTATTTCAACTATAAAAATGGTTTCATGACCAGATCTGAAGGTAGAAATGGAAGAAGAAAGCATGTCGTTCTTGAAGGTGATAAATTAACACTTCACAGACAACATTCTCTTTAATAAAAAAGGAAGAGGGAAAGGGGGTTGGATGATATAATATCCCATTAGGATAATAAAATTATAGTATATGTATAATAAGGGAGTTATAATACATTTTTGATGAATATATGTGGGGAGAGATCAAGAAATGAACTTGAACTTGAAAGGAAATTAAAGTAGAAGAGGGTGCGAAATTACCTATTTATCCTTCTCTTGAGAACCTACTTAAGGGCCTAAGCTTGGTCTTTTGATGAGACCCGCAGCTATTGGACGTGGGGTAGGGGCTAGAGAAGATGTTTGGGTAGAGTTTAGAGAAGGCTTGGAGCTTGATATGTGTGAGGAAATGAGGGTGTGAAGGGTGTCTTTTATTTTGGAGGGGAGAGGGGTTTCCTTAATATAAAATTCATTAGTTTATTAATTTCCCCTATGGCAAAGAATAGTTAGTCTTGGATGATCAAGACTAGTAATTTTATAATGTGATCCTGAACCAAGTGGGCTTACATCAGCAGAACATCATCGATAACTCGATTAATACATTGTTTAGCATTTATTGTGAATTATCATATTCTACTATTCTTAAAAAATTCAAGTATTTCAGTGAAATCCCAAAAATTTACCCCAATTTTTTTTTGACGTGTAGAATCTAAAAATGAAGTCCATTTTTTGTAAAATTATTTTCTAAATATTAGTAATTTAATATTTTATTAAAAACATAATTTACTTAAAAACAGTTTTTAAGATTAAAACTGAGTTTATAGTGCTTTCAAAAATTACGTACCGTCTTATAAAATTATCTTAAAACTAAAATAAATTGATTCAATAATTTATGAATACATTTTAGGAAAATAAATTTTCTTTTAAATTAATTAATTATTTATAATTAATTATTTATGACTTACAAAATACCAAAACGTTTACCATGGTCAAATTTTCACTTTCTAAGATGTCTAAATTTTATTTTATTATTTATAGGTAATGTTACTCTTATGTTGGATGATTTACTATTCATAAGGGTCATATTAATATTCATAAGGATATGGTACTATTCCTAAGGGTATGTTACTCTTCACAAAAAATTATTTTTGTTTCGTTAGACTCCAAAAATCATCTTGAACACAACCGTGTATGTCAGAGTTTCAAAATTACAAACATAGAAGTGACAAACTTATGTTTAAAGTTCACATATATCTTAGTAGTTCATTATTTTGTGTTTTCATGTTATTTTATGGAATATTTATAAGAATGGAATTTCCATTGAAAAACTTTGGGTCGTTACATTCTTTCCCCCTTAAGAAATTTCTCCCCCGAAATTTCACTTTACACAAACAGGTGAGGGTACTTCTCCTTCATTGCCTCTTCTGGTTCCCAAGATTCTTCCTCAAACTTATGGTTCCTCCACAAAACTATTACAAGATTGGTTTTCTTGTAGCTTAGAACATTATATCTTTGATCAATAATCTTTATTGGCTAGTCCTCATAAAAGAGATTATCTTCCAACTGCACCACCTATGAGTTTAGTACATGTGAGGGGTCTGGTATGTACTTCCTCAGTAGTGATACATAAAACAAATCATGAACTGGATACATATTCGATGGAAGTTCTAGACGATAGGCCATAGCTCCTATGCAGTCAAGGATCTCAAATGGGTCAATATACCGTGGGCTTAGCTTCCCTTTCTTCCCGAATCGCATGAATCTCTTTCATGGAGATTTTCGAAGGAAGACATTATCTCCAACGTCGAACTCCAAGTCCCTTCTAAGGTTGTCAGCATAGCTCTTTTTCCATCATTGAGAAGCTTCGATGTGTTTCTGGATGACTTCAACCTTCTCTATCATCTCTTGAACAAGATCGGTCCCATGTAGCTTTCTTTCTCCAACTTTATCCCAACAGGTTGGAGTTCTACATCTCTTTCCATACAGAGCTTCATTTGGAGCCATCTGAATACTCGAGTGGAATCTATTTTTGTATGAGAACTCAACCAGTGGGAGATGTTGATCCCAACCACCTTTGAATTCAAGAGAGCATGATCTTAGCATATCTTCAAGCGTAGGAATATTCTTTTTACACTGGGCATTAGTTTGGGGGTGATAGGCCGTGTTTAAATTTTATTAAGTACTCAGATCATGTTGAAGGATCCTCTAGAACATAGATGTGATCCTTGGATCACGGTCAGAGACAATTAAGAGTGTAACACCATTCAATCTCACCACTTCCTTCATATATATATTTGCAATCTGTTCAAGTAAGAGGTCTTCCCAAATAGTGATAAAATACGCAGTCTTGGTGAGTCGGTCAACCACAACCCATATCACATTATTTCCCGTTGTTGTCTTCGCGAGACCTGTGACAAAGTCTATAGTAACATTTTCCCATTTCCACATGGGTATAGGCAATGACTGCATCATACCATTGGACTTTTTTCACTCAGCTTTAACTTGCGGACATACCAAGTAGCTTGATATATATTCCACAATCTCCTTTTCATTTTATCCCACCAGATGTGATCTCGGAGATTACGGTATATCTTAGTACTCCCAGGATGGATAGAGAAAGATGATCTATGTGCATTATCCAATAGCTCCTTCTTTATCCCTGGTGATGAAGGTACACAAAGCCGCGTTCCAAACCGAATCAAACCATCATCGTCGATATGGAACTCTCACAGCTTCCCTTCATTTACTTCATTCACACTCTTTTGTATCTCCACATAATCCCTTTGGTCTTCCTTAATCTTCTATTGGATATATGGTTGTGAAATTATTTGGGCAAGGTAGGATGTATACCCTGCCATTATGATTTCTAAATCTATTCTTTGTATATCCAAGAAGATAAGGTCTTTCTCAATCCGCAACATGGAAAGAGTAGCAGGTTATTTTCTGCATAGAGAATCAGCTACCTTATTCGCCTTCCTAGGATGATAGTGAATAGAGAAATATTTATCCTTTATTAGCTCTAACCATATCCTTTGAATCATGTTGATATCCTTTTGTGTGAATATTTACATTAGGCTCTTGTGGTCTGTGTATATTTCACAATTCTCACCATAAAGGTAGTGCCGCCAGATTTTCAAGGAAAAAATCACGGCTTCCAGTTCTAGATCATGCATCGAGTAGTTCTTCTCATGGATCTTCAACTATCGTGAGGCGTAGGCTATAAAATTATCATTTTTCATGATTACACAACCCAAGCCTTTCTTTGAAGCATCACTGTATATCACAGAACATTCTCCACTTTTCGGTAGTGTGAGTACAAGTGCAGTGATTAGCCTTCTCTTTAGCTCCTCAAATCTTCCCTCACATTCTTCCATCTAGACATACATTACCCCTTTCCTTGTTAACATAGTTAGTGGGCTTGACAATCGTGAAATTTTTCTCACAAAACATCTGTAGTACCCAGATAATCCAAGAAAACTATGGATTTCTATGACACTAGAGGGCCTGGGCCATTCCTAAATCATCTTTGTCTTTGAAGGATCCACAGAAATTCCCTCGCTTGTCCCAAGAACCTGACTTCATTCATCCAAAAGTCACACTTGCTGAACTTGGAATACAACTTCTCCTTTATCAATGTCGCCAACCTAAGTCTTAGATGTATTTAATTTTCCTCTTTTATCTTGGAGTAGATGAGAATATTTTTTATAAACACTACCACAAATTTGTTGAGGTAATGTCTAAAGACTCTATTCATAAAATCCACGAAGATTGAAGGGGGATTAGTAAGTCCAAAGGGCATCACCAAAAACTCATAGTGCCCATACCTTGTATGGAAGGAAGTCTTCTGAATATCTTTCTTCTTCACCTTTACCCGATGATATCCAGATTGAAGATCCACCTTTGAGAATTATTGATCTCCTCTTAACTGGTCGAACAAGTCATCAATCCTTGAGATAGGATACTTATTCTTTATGGTGATCTTGTTGAGTTCCCAATAATTGATACACATCCACATGGATCAATCCTTCTTCTTCTTCACAAAGAGCACCAGTGCACCCCAAGGTGATGCACTCGGGTGTATGAACCCTTTGTCTAGATTCTCTTGCAGCAGCTTCTTTAACTCCTCCAGTTCAATAGGAGCCATCCTATAGGGGCACTTCGAGATAAGAGTAACTCTGGGTATGAGTTCAATTTAAAACTCTACCTCACTATCTGGGGGAATTCCGAGTAACTCTTTGGGAAATAGATCGTCGTATTCCCTCATGATGGGAATTTCCTCAATGATAGAACTCTCCTTCGACTCAAACATTTGGGTGAGGTATGCTTCTTCATAGAGAATCAACACCCACATCATTGAAGGATTTTTCAAAGGAGATTCATGATCTTACTTGAATTTGTAGAAGATCATGGGATGGTTTGGAATACGAAAAGATATTTCCTTTTCTTGACAGTTGATATGTGCTCTACATAACAAGAGCCAATCCATTCCCATTATAGCATCGAATTCCACTAAAGAAAGTATTACGAGAATTGCTGAAATAATCCTCCCACATACACAAATAGGAGAAGAGTCAAACAGTTGGGTTGCAATGATTTCACCACTTGGTGTTTTTACAGATAAATCCACTTCAAGGTTTTTGGGGTTTGATTCTATAGTTCTAAAATACTTTCAGGATATAAAGGAATGTGTAGAACTAGAATAAAATAATACTTTATCCATTTTTGAGTGAATATGAAGTGTACCTTGTATGACTTAATTATCATGCTCTACCTCCAAAGTAGTGATGACATAAGCCTTCCCATGTTCCTTTGGATTTGGTGGATGCAGACACTGATTACCCTGGAGAACTCGAGGTTTAGTGCACTGGTTTTCATAGAGCCCCAGCTCCTTAGAGTTGTAGCAGCAGACCATGAGTGGTTCTCTCCTTTCTTCGGCTACATTATCCTTCCTTTTCGTGTCTTTTTGACACTCTTGAGCATTGTTTCCTTCTTTCCCACACTTGAATTATTTCCTCGACCATTTGAGGCAGTTCCCATGGTGAAACATCCAACATTTTTGGCATGTGGGTCATTGATTTTTCTTCCCACCTTTATCATTAGATCAACCAGCTTGAAATTCCATCTTTCAATTCTAATCACCATAGCCGTGGGACCATTCTCCAAACTCCATATCCACATTGATAGAACACTGAAAAACTTCTTCACAACTCCCAATGTCTCGAATTACAAGAGCCTTTTGAAGGTGTGGTTTTAATCCACTAAATAATCGATCAATTTTAATATCATTGTTGATAACAAAACACGAAGCATAACATGCGAGCCTTGTGAAATTAGATTAATAGGTTGTGACATATTCTCCTTCTTTTTGATTGAGATCAATGAATTATCTCTCTATATTTGTGTGAAGAGTTCGTGGGAAATATTTATTAAGAAACATTATCTTAAAGTCTTCTCATTTCATCTATTCAATTTCCTCCCTTGGCATGGGGATCTTTATCAATGCCCACCATTGATCAGCTTCTCCATCAAGACGATAAACGAATAGAGTAACCTTCTCCATCACAGAATAGTGAAGCACTAAAAAGATCTTCTCCATGGAGTTGACCCACAGTTCCGCAGCTACTGGATCAGAAGATCCACAAAACATCAGTGGTCGTTGCCGCATAAAACATTCAATAGCAAGTTGCTCCCTCTTTGGTGAAGGAGGATGTTCCCCAATATTATGGTTATTATTCATAACCTGAAATAATTGGGTATGCATTGCCATGATGTTTTGAACTCCACCTCTCAAATCATTAGGGATGTCGTTTGGGTAATCGTTGCATTGGCCCTCGCTTGAGTTGTTGGCATGATTTCTCCTGGTTTCCACCATTTTCTGAAATAGAAAAGGATAGAACAAAACATAACTAAACAAGTCATTGATAAATTATTCATTTAAAATATTATACCAAAAACATAACATATGGTATCCCTAGGTAAATATTCTTGTGTTCATAATTGTACTTAGTCTCATGCTATAGGTTTCCTCTAGGGTTCACTAATCTTAATTTCCTAATTAACTAAACCTTTCCTCTGATACAAACTATAACGACCTGGACTTTTCATACATTACAATTAAATAATTTTAAATATAAACAATATAATAATATTAAAAAAAGAGGATACAATGTCTTAGTGTCTTGGGAAAACTAGTACCACACATAACAAATAAAACATCTAGCGAAAACATTTATTTAATTGCTTCTTCTCTAGCTTCTTATTGGCACTTGTCCTCTATTTAGTACATGTATCGACCTGAGGATATACATCAATAGGGGTGAGATAGAAGAATGGTAAGAGGATAGATAAGAAAAATATATTTTAGGGTGAGAATAATCATAACATAGGAAGAAGATCATGAACATGGAGGAGCATAAATAAAAGACTTGAAATGTGGCAATGCATAAAAATAAAACATCATGCCTTAGTGGTTAACTACCACACATACTTGTGAACCAAGATATCATCTTGTTCACACATCATTTCACATTTACTCATGAGATTATCCACTTTAACCAATGCATTGGAGCGCTGTATAATTCCAGGTGCACCCGTCACATTAAAACATTTATATTGAACTATATAATTCCAGGCACAACCGTCACATCATAACATTATCATAATCATGCTTGCCACATAGAACACATATCAAATTTTTTAATAAATAACCCATGTAAAGTAATTATTTTCATCTCATAATGAAACATTCATAATCTTTGGTTTCCCAAAAGAACGAAGGAATAACATACATGTTACAAGAACCGTCCATGTTGAGTGAGAAGTAAAAGGCATGTTCTTAAAAGAAGGGTTCTTTTGGAAAACATTTTGTTGGACATAAAAAACAGTGACAAACATGTATATCCCAGAAAAGTAAAGACAATGATGAAAAAATTATCTTCAAGGAGTAACCATATAAAAAATGTAGTGAAAGAGGGAGAACCCGAAGGAAGAAAATTGTGTTCGAGATTTCCCCTTACCTTGTAACCGAATGCTTCCTTCTCTTTAATGTCTAGTATAATATCATTATATTAATTAATTATAAATCCAGAACCATGTTTACATTAATAGGGTTCATTATGGTTTCATTTTGTCATATTATGTTCCTTTGTATGACTTATAGTGTTTAAAAACATTGTTCAGGGATGTTCGTTTTTATGGTTTTTCTTGGGTGGTTCACTTGTATTCTTAAATTGAAGTTTGGGTAGACCATGGGTAAACATCCAGAAATGATATTAAATGTAATTAATGATATTACAGGAGCTTGAATGATTTTATAATGAATTATATTATATACATGTGGATGAATCATTAGATAAGAATTAAATGATGGTTATTTGGGTTAATTTGGGCGGTTTTTGGTTCACAACGAAGTTGTTTTAACATATCACTTAGATTTATGTCCATAGGTTATTTTAAGAAAATTAAATAGAACATAATACACATAAAATATTCTGGTTTAACCATAAAAATGGTTTCATGACCAGATCTGAAGTTTGAAATGGAAGAAGAAAGCATGTTGTTCTTGAAGGTGATAAATTAACACCTCACGAACAACGTTCTCTTTAATAAAATAAAAGGAAGACAGAAATTGGGTTGGATGATATAATATCCCATTAGAATCATAAAATTACAGTCTATGTATAATACTAGAGTTAAAATAAAATTTGGATTATGATAGGTGCGGAGAGATCAAGAAATGAACTTGAACTCGAAAGGAAATTACATGAGAAGAGGGAGTGAAATTACCTCTTGAAACCTTCTCTTGAGAACCTCTTTATGGGAATAAGATTGGTCTTTTGATGAGACCAGAAGCACTTGGACGTGGGGGAGGGGATAGGGAAGGTGTTTGGGTAGAGTTTAGAAAAGTCTTGGAGCTTGAGAAGTGTGAGGAAATGAGGGTGTGAAGGGTGGCTTTTATAGTGGAGGGGAGAAGGGTTTCCTTAATATAAAATTCAGCTGTTTATTAATCTCCCCTAAGACAAGGAATAGTGAGTCTTGGATGACCAATAATAGTAATTTTATCATGTGATCCCGAACCAGGTGGTATTACATCATCCGAACATCATCAGTGGCTCAATTAATACATTATTTATCATTTATTGTGAATTATCGGATTCTACTATTCATCAAAAAATTCAAGTATTTCAGAAAAATCCTAAAAATTTACCCCAACCATTTTTCGATGTGTAGAATCCAAAATTGAAGTAAATTTTAAAAAATAATTTTTTAATTATTATTATTTTAATATTTAATTAAAATTTAAATTTACTTAAAAAGAGTTTTTAAGATTAAAACTGAGTTTATAGTGCTTTCAAAAATTACGTAGGGTATTATAAAATATTTAAAAACTAAAATACATTGATTCAATAATTTATGAATAAATTTTAGGAAAATAAATTTTGTTTTAAATTAATCAATTAATTATAATTAATTATTTATGACTTACAAAATACCAAAACGTTTACTAAGGTAAAATTGTCACTTTCTAAGATGTCTAAATTTTATTTTATTATTCATAGGTAATGTTACTATTCTGTTGGATGATTTACTATTCATAAGGGTCATATTACTATTCATAAGGGAATGTTACTATTCCTAAAGGTACATTACTATTCACCAAAAATTATTTTTGTTTCGTTAGACTCCAAAAATCATCTTGATCACAACCGTGTATGTCAGATATTCAAAATTCCAAACATAGGAGTGAAAAACTTAGGTTTAAAGGTCACTTATCACTTAGTACTTCATTATTTTGTGTTTTAATGTTATTTTATGAAATATTTATAAAAAGTGATTTTCAATTGATAAAATTTGGGTCGTTACGTTTGTGCTTTCAAAAAAGGGGGAGATTGTTGAGTCAATAAGGTTTTCCTTATAAATTCACATTCCTTTATATATGGGGGAGATTATTAAGTAGATAAGGTTTTTTATGGATTTACCATTCTTTCTTGTTTTGAAAATCACAAACACCTGATCTCAAGGAAAATCTCTTTTTACCCCATGTTTTACTTCAATAAGTAAAAATTTCCTTCCCCAAGGAAATTTATCCTTACCATATTTTTATTGTTAATATCATAATTTTTTTATTAGTGTAAAATTATGTTTGTAACCAAATCCTCAAGATCCTATAAATACCTAGATATGAAGCATTCTGTTTTAGGATCTGAATTCTCAGAATTCTGGTTACGAACTCTTCTGAGTTCTAACCCCGAATTCTGAATACAAATCCAGGTTATTAAATCTTCCATGTTCTGAATCTGAGTTCTCTGAATAGAGACTCCAAAATAATATGAGTTCTAAAATAGAATTATGAATAAAAATTATGGTAACGAACTCATCTATGTTCTACCTCTGAGTTCTGTGAATACAAACTCCAAACTATTATGAGTTCTGACCCCGAATACTCATAAACTCTGAATCTGAACATTGTATGTTCTAGTTCTAAATTCTTGGGAATCGAGATTCTGAATTTCCTTGAAATTCAGACTCTTGAATTCTATAGAGTTCAGGTTCTGAATTCCTATAAAACAGAATCCAAATATCTATGTATTATAGAATCTGAATTCATTTTTGGTTAGAATCCATACTTTCATTTTCTTACATTCCGAATATTGGTTTTTAGTTATGTAACCAAATTTTTTCTTACACTTGTTTCTGTTATAAAATGACATTATGCATTCAGTTACTAACTAACTATTTTTGAGTGACACATGTATGGGTACCTAGGAAATTCAAGGAAAAATTTGACTGTTGGATGAGGGAGCCGACTGTTGGTGATGTGCTTATGAATATGAGCTCATTTGAAAAGAGCTCAACACTGTTCAATGTCTCCATAGATTACATGTTGTTGAAGTGATTTCTAGAGAGAGACTCTTATGCTTAGTGCGTACTAAACATCTTGTTCATATTTTCTTTGTGTGATTCCAAATATTTCTAATTACATTCAAGTGATTCTGGGGATAGGAAGACAGAGGTGCCGACTATATTGAAGTTGAGGGATTCCTTGCTAAGGAAGACAGAGGTTCCAACTACATTGATGTTGAGGGCTTGTTGTTATAGCAAGACAGACTCCAATCTTCATATCTAGGGCTTACGCTGGTGTGGGTAAGACAAAATTTCTTGAAAGTATAAATCAAGGGTCCTTTATCCAAGGTTGTTGGATGCCATTCTCTTTGGGTTTAATGATTTATTACTTGTTACTAGTTTTGTTACATGTTCTCTGCTGCATTTGTATTGTTGAGTAAATTATAACTATCTTATACTTCCTAATACTTGTACTCTGATTTAGTTAGATTATATATGCGTTATGGTAGAATCTTCATCATTGTAAATCTTCATTATGTTTCATTTTCAGAACCACCTTTTCGGAATCAATTTCTCGAAATCATATATCCATAATCAAGAAAGTGTATAGAACTAGAGGTTTTGTGAATTACCTTGATTAACCTTGTTAAACATAACCTTCTTTAAAAATTCCAAAATAATTTTTTAAAGTGTACAATTCACCCCCTCTTGTATTTTGAGTATCTTTAGATACTTGATTCAGTATCTCTATTATTTTGATCCTAGATTTGGTATTATAGAGTATATCATACTCACATACCATCTCAATAAGATCTATGTTTCACACTATAATAATGATGGTTTAGTCACCCCATGATAACCTCACATGCCTCAAATACAAGAAAGTGTCCTCTATTTAATGAGGAATCACACCAACTGTGATGTATTGCACCGACTTAGGGAATTTTTTCAGTGAAATCCAGGTTAGGTCATTACAAATAGGTATCATAGTGATTTCTTTTTTCATAATAATTGGTCATTGTACATAGGATAATAGGGTGTTATTTTATATTTTTAATGATCTAAGGCCTAGGTTATTCATCCCCTTGTATAATACAAAAGATGAGTTTCCAATGATGGGAATTGTTTTTGTTTCTCCTCACCTTTATAGTTGATTGATTTCAACATAAAGTGGTGATCTGGGGTTTCATGTGTTTTTTTAAAGATATATACTCTTCCATGGTATGGAAACTATTGGTTTGGGTGTTGATGAAAAATTGATTTCATTGAATATTTATATGATGTCCATATGTTTCTTGACATTGATAGTTTTTTGGTATCCCCATGTGATATTGTTTTATTTATTATTAATGGAATATATCATCTTGTAAATTTATATCTACTTATTTAATAAAAAAATTACAGAGGGTGATAATTTAATGCTTCTATATTTCTTTATATAGTCATTCTAACTCATAAGCGTACAGGGGAAATCAAATTTTCAAAATCCTTGATTTACCCCATAAAAACACTATGTAGATACTAATTGGTTATAAAAGAGGCAGTCGGGTCACATGAGGTGTTATTATGAATATTATAAAGAACAATTCTCTATAACATGTAAATGGAATCCTATCTTTACAGACCGGGTTTTTGATATCTTAATATGTTTTCAAGAATGAAATCATGGAATATTATTCTGTAATAAAATGGTTTAAAATGATATTCCTTGGAAATAAATGTATATTGAATTTTAATTTTGATTTTTTAATTGTTGTTAGTGATATGGGTTTCCAATCATAATATAATATACTATTTATTTTATAATGTTTTAATTTCCCAATTTAAAAGGTCACCATTGAAATGGACCATGAATTTGTAAGGGATGTGGATTTTGATAATGACCTAAATGTAGGATGTTTGTGATACCTGGATCAAAATAATTCTTAGTTTTGGTTAAATAAAATATTTCTATGAATAAAATATATTGTTTTACCATTATATCATGTGAGTAATGTCTTGTTAAAACAAGCTTATAAATGTGATATTAATTAAGAGAACTAAAACATTTGTAATATATAAACTGATAAGTTTTTTTTAATAAAAGGAGAAAATTTTGAGTCATTTTAGAATATTTTTTTGGGGGCATGTCATTTAGGATTGTCTCATAGGATCACTTATGTTATGACATTTTTTGAAAGATATTGACCATGTTATGGGAAAATAAGGCTAGAGTTAGATCCCATGTTATGATTCCTTTGTGTTGAGAGTGTTCAATATGTGAGATCCATGACAATGGCATTAATGCATAGCTTTTTAAAAACCATGTTATCTCATGATGGGTGTTGTATTGTTTCTTGAGAGTCATAGTTTTGTGTTTTGTGTGTTTTTCTCTGTGGATTGGCCTAGTGACCCTTCTATGTGACCCAGGTTCTTAGTTAGTAAATTCATACAAATCTATGGTGGTTGATTTTGAGGGGGGGGGGGGGGGTTAACTCATTCATTTAGTCGGTATAACACCTCCATCATCGATATATTCTCTAGTAATTGACATTAATGCATAGTAGGAATTATAAATTTGGTGGTCTTGATTATATTATAGTCTTGTGTCTTCTGAGGAAAGTCACATAGTGTTATATTTACCATTTTTTAAATACTACTTTTATAAATTAGGATCTTTTTCATTCATATCTAGTTTTCTAATTAGGGACTTTTTATCATGTGTTTGGTTATTGTTCTAGAAGGGATGATCCTAGTTGACACATTAATAGATTAATAGTCTATCCTAGATTCAAATAATGAGAAATTATTGAGATCATTCATTTCTGGTATAAGATTCTCTAAGAATGTGTGATATGGGTTTTGTGAATTCCCATTACATGACTCTTCTTTTGGGGAAAATGAAACCATTTGTGTTAGTGATCATGGGTGTTATGAGCGGTAATATGGAAGGATCAGAGTAATGCGTAAAATGTTCCTCTTGAATGTGTTATATTGCGAGGTTAGAGTTTTCAGAAACTATAACATGACATGATGCATACATGATGTTTTTCTATATAGTAGGTTATATCTTAGTCATATTTATGACCCAATGAATTATGGGGTCTCAACATAGTATGACTCCTTGTATGGTGAGTCATAGGTTAGAAGTGTTTATATTTAGTGAGACATGATATTAGTTTCCTTTGGTTTTGTAAATATCCACATACATCTATATAGTAAATGTATTTTATCTTAATGTTTCTCAAGAAACATTATGACAGTAGTGTCATGGTGATCATGTATTAACTAATAAATCAATGAGAGTCATAGAACAATATAGTTTTTTAGAATTTTCTTCTCAGAGTAAGGTTACCATGGAATTTATTATTCTTTCAGTAATGGTTTTAAGAGACTTACATTGAACAATATGATATATTATTTTATTTTTTAGTGATTTCAATGAGGTGTTAGGTGTTTAAGAAAAATAAATAGAAATTTAATCCTTACATAGTCATTAGGGATCAACATTATGGTTTATAATATATCCTTCAAAGTAGCATGTGAATGGTTTTCACATCAATGTTACTTATGAATCATGTATATGCACTTTCATATGGTGCAACGTTATCCAAAGGCTATTTGGGGTGTGTCCCTCATTCTAAATGAGGCTTCAACAGTAATCATAAATGAACTTATTATAGAGCATTAATGATAAGTGACTAGTAAACCATTTATAGTTCTCATGTTTTTGTGGTATAGACACAAATAACAATTATATTTGGTGATTTATGGGATATGAGGCAAATAGATCACGTATTTTGTTCCTTGGTTGATGATAAGTTAACTAATTGAAAGACTGAATAAAAATTTTCACGAATGGTTCAACCATTGACATAAGGTACCACATGTGTGTGGAGGATAGTCATTAATCATGTGGATTTGAATTATCTATATCACTGTGAGGATGTTAAGAATATAAATTTTTTTTATTAGAAGAATAAATTTTGCATACAGTAGATCAAGAAATAATATAGTTTATATAATATGACAAAAATGTATGGGGAATCACATAAAATTTTAGTGAATTATGAAAAAAAGTATTTTTTGTGGTTAAACATTGTATTTTTCAGCGGAGGTTGAGGACATACTACATTAGTACTATTTAGTTTCTCATGGAGTGCCTCTGTGCATAAGGTATTGAAATAGGGTGCGTTTTTTATGTTTCAATGGGTAATAATGACCATTTTAAATCGTCTACTAATGAATGTACATGTATTTTTATTCTAGTATATATAACTATTTAGTTATAGATATGAATGTTTAAACCCGGCCAATATAGTTTAAAAAACTCATTGTTCTGGTTTGGGATTAGGAATGGGGAGTTGTATCATCATTAGTTAGGTATTTTTTCTAAGGATTTCGTTATACATGTTAAACATATATGGGTACGTATCTTATCCATGTTTCATGTATGGTTTTGGCATAGCTCGAAAATAAATAACCTAATATGTTATGGTGTTAATAAAATCTAATACAAGGATCAAGAGTATAAATAGATCAATTGATGTGAGTGAGGACTTTAAACTCCATTAATGGATAATAGTGGTGATTTTATGCGGTGGTGCTTGGAGACTGGGAATAAGGATTCCCTATTATGGAGAGAACACCATGGTCTAGTTGAGAATGCAGTACCCATTTCAATATATTTGTAGTTAATGTAGAGAATGATGTGTTGATGATCATGGATGGTGTGGGTTTGGATATTGTAGAACTCCCAAGTAAGGGTGTAAGTTGTTGCATTTTTTTCATAATTTGATGGTTCAAGTTGGTTACCTATAGTTATGATATAATAGTTGGGTGTTTAGACTAAATTATGTTATCAAGAGATAAGTCATATGAGAACTAGGTTTATAATTCTTCTATAATTTTAGGTGGCACAGAGATGTTAATTTTTTGGGGTTAGACTTTTGAGATATATATTCATGTAAGTGAGACTATGAATTTTGGTAGTGTTTTTTTGGGTTAAAATGATCCTGTGTAAACTCATTATATTGTCACATGATGCATGATGTTGTTGAATAAGAATATAATGATGTCACTAGTAGTGGTGAACCTTGTTTTATCAGTTTTTATCGAAAGCATGGTGTAGGGTCCAAGTGTATTTCAACTTTATATTTTTTTATATGCCATTAATATGAAAAATATAGGTTGGATGTCTGTCTCTCATTTTTGATTTATGTGTTGGTGTTGTTTTGTCTACATCTCAAGAATGATCTATATTTTTGGGAAGAGACTATAAATGAGAGTTTCCATACTCGTGTCTACTTATTAATGAATGATTTTTTTTTCATATTTAGATGTTTCATTATTTCTACTAGGGAAGTTTAGTTAAATTATGGGTGTTTAAACCCTCAAAATGTAATTTTTATACATGTTTTGTGGTGATTTATTTATTTGGTAGGTCTTGAGAATTCTTTAGAAGGATGGGAAGACATCGATGTGAAAATCTAGTTATATTTATATCCAATTTTCATTCATTACATGTATTCATGAACTATATATTATGTAGTGATATTCACTATGACAATGATTTCTAATTGATCAGTCAAAAAGGAAATAGATCTACCCAAACTAATCTCGATTTCCATGTATTTAATAGGTTTATTTAAATGAAAAAATTCTAAATTTTAGAATTTGAATTTTAAATAATGAAATTATTTTCAAAATAGTCATATCTAAATTATCATTGGGTGAAAATTTGGTTTTAATATAAAGATATTGTTTTTTTGGGGAATAATGAAAATAACTATTTTTATAAAAAATTAATGTTTTTTATTAAAAAATGTTAAATCAATGTTTCATTGTGCATTGGGTATGATCTCAAATGATCATAATTATTTCTTATTTACATAAAATCTAACTAAATACAACGAAATCATCTTAGATTTGATTTTCAATTAATTAATTTTTTTGGAATAAAACACATTTATCTAAAAATAGATTTTGTTGTAATTTTTGTATTAATAATAAATCAATATCTATAAATCACCATGTTGAATATTGAAATATACGTATATTATATAGAAAAAATTGATCAAAATTTGATAAATATGTCCCTTTTATTTGTTTTCATTATGAATAGTTATAGTCATAATTATTTTCCACCTTAGTAAAGGTAAATCGAATAATATATATTTGAAATAATATTACAAGGACTGAAAATGAACATAAAATTTTACATTGATGTTTTGTATGATTGTTATTTAACCATCCTCATACAAAACTCTAGTTTTATAAAATATTTTTCCATTATTCTTTGAGAAACACTTATATGTTATTTGAAATATATTTAAATAGAAAATAATCAGTTTCATGGTTTTATTATATTAAAAATATTGTGATAGGGATAAAAAACATATGTTTAGCTGTAAAATATTATTTTAAATATGAGTGATTTTCAACATTTTAATTTATTCTTAATATTTAGTTATTAGAAAACATTATTAATTTCATAAGGAACACTGACTCAATTATTGTGTACGTAGTAGAAAATCTAAATATATACTTTTAAAAATCATAATGCAATATCTTTTATTTATTTTTATTATACAATGAATTTTAAAGATAAAAATAAATTTTTTTATATTTATTAATGGATTATATTTGAATTTATTTTCATTTTTTTATTTTCGATGTAAAATTAAATGAATAGTTTCAAAAGTTTCATTAATATTATTTTAAAATAAGTAAATAATCTTTTATTAAATGAATTCATAAAAAATGTAATTTTGAAAGAGAATTTGATATGGTTAACAAAATATATTTAATTTTCCATTTATGAGACACATTTTCTTCTATAATATCTATTATTAATCATATGGTTTAAAAAACAATGATGACAAAGAAATACTGAAAATAGATACCATGGGTTCAAACATATATCTGGGTAAAAACGTCATCTATAAATAAATTCTTTTTTGGATGAGTTAATTTTCACTGATATTAATATTAACTTATAATTATATCATTTTTCAACCAATTATCTTTGGAAATTAATTTATATTAATATAATACTTTATGAAATGGATAGGGTTATTTCTATTCACTCTTCACTACACATTTTATGCACTATATTTTGTCCAAAAACATACCTAATTCTCTCCCCAACATCACTCCCACATCCTAGAGTCCCTTGGTTTATTATAAAACAATCATTCAAAGGGATTGGTGTAGATATAAATATGATTTTTTGGAAGAAGAGGTATAGTGATTAGATACAAATTTTAGTATTTTTATAAATATATCATCATAAAAACATCCCAGAAAATTACTAAATAATAAATTATGTTACAACCATATAATAAATTTTCCTTATGTGAATAGAATAAACCATATAAATTACCACTTCCATCAAATGGGATTTTAAATCATTATTTATGTGTAAAACTACCAAACACCATACGAAGAGATATAATTTATTTTTCATAAAGGGATCCCAATAACTATTATAATTAATGATTTATTTTATATATAAGAAATTAATAAAAAATATAACACTTTTTAATGATATTTTAGCGTCCACTTTCATAATGTTCAATATATTAAAAATGTTAATGTTGTTTGTGTGTATATGTGGACTTACACTACAACTAACTAATGTGTTTTTTTATATAACCATATCATATGGAATATATATACAATAGTATTAAAATATTGAATATTATTTTTAGGATATAACAGTAAATCTATAATGTTGGAATAAAACTTATCTTCTATCCATCAAGATCTTGAAAATATAGAAACATTACCCTTGTTGACGTATAACATATCACCTCAATTATTTTAATGTATATCATATTTCATAACAATATTTAATGATGGGTTATAAAATTATAATTACTACATAAAATGATAATTATATCATTATAATTATTATATATATGATTGAGTAAATACCCCGCTATCCAAATTAAATATACCAATGGGATTTTAGACATATAAGATTAATATCATCAAAATATCCAATATAAACAAAGATGATGAGGTAATTAAATATAACATGATAATAAAAAAAATTAAAATGAATAATAAATGTGAAATTTTTTCTCATTAATGTAAACAATAACATAATTTTATTATTTATTTTGTTAAATAATGTATGATACATGTTAGAATCAAATGTTAATGACACTTTTAATTAAAACCACACAATAAATATTTTGAATATATATTTTGTAAATATATTTAATCTTTCTTCATATTCAGAATAAATTAATAGGCATAATTAAAAGAATATAAAAGAATAATAAATATAATTTCTTCTTTTTTTAATTTTTTCTAATTTTTTCAAATAGAATAAATTTATGTATTTTACAAGTATCAATCTCCATAATTAGTTGGAGAAAGAAGAATACTCTATTTTAACTTAAATGACATCAATGTATTTCCATGCCAATGTAAACATTATATTAAATTATTTCATTTTCTTATTTATTCATGTTTTTAAACTAAAAACTAATCATCCATGTATTCTAAATATTTCAAAATAGGTTTTTAAATAGAATGTATATGTCAATATCTAGAAATTTTTATTCTTATTGGTGAAAAGAATATTTTATTCAATATTTATTGTGTTTTGATTATATTAATTTTCATGGGAATGATTTGTAATTATGGGTTTTCTAGTTATAAACAATGGATTGGTAACCTTGATACTTATCTATAGAGCATTAGGTATAAGGATCGAGTAAACTGGTTAGGTTTCACTAAACATATTTTTGGAATTTATTGGGCATGTTATTCTATTTGAAAAAGTGAACAAAAAAAGATATAAAAACTAAATATCCTAGTTTCCTGCAAGGTTTAAATATTATTTTTTTTATTCTTAACAGAAATTACATAACTTCATAATGAAATATAATTATTTTTAATGTAATGTATATTCTACTTCTTAATGAAAATAATAACTAATTATGACCAATATTTAATGAGTTTTTAATGTTAGAAACGAATCCTTTATAAATTTAATTTATCCCTTGAGATTTAAAAATAATTATTTTATTATGATATTTGGTTATAGAATAATATTTATTGGGTAAAAAGAATTTTATTTTGATTTCAATTTTTATTTTTAAAATGGAATATTTTTATGACTATTCCTCAACCAATAGATTATTTATTTTTACGTATCCCTTACTGAGTATTTTGTGTTCATACAATATTTTTAAATATTTTATAGGGTATAAGAATATTTATAGACATGTATGAATTCATGAATACATATTTTTGATCAGTCATAATAATAAAATGAGATATATTATAAAATTATAAGTTTTCTGTAAAATATATTCTAAGTGAATATTTTTACCTTGTAATGTAATATTTATATATGTTTTTTAGATGAACTAATTCATTAAAATTCAAAACCATAAAGATCCACAATATTGATGACATTTAATTCTTATTTAAAGAATAAATTTAATGGAATATTTTATATCAGATCCTTATAGTTGGTATCAAAGAGAACATATAATGAATTTTACAAGATTATATATAGTAGTAAAATAATATTAAGAGATTTAAATATATAGTTTTAATGATCTAACAATTAAATATTAACATGTTCAATCATCTAATTAATATTTATTTATACTAGTTTTCCATAAAATAAACAAGTTATCATATGTACGAAGGAATTATGGGAATAATATCCTTACAAATCAGCAACCTACAAAGTATGGAATTATAACTGATCTACTTGTTTATATGATTGTTCAATTTATTTTGGGTATAAATCATATTGGCATCCTTAATTGAGAACATATAGATCTATGCTAATTGAAAAAACCAATAGTGGTAAATTTTATAAGACAACACCCACTAGAAGTTGTTAGATCACCAGACCTTGTGGTAATTGACCAATGGATTGAAGCCTTAAAATGATATTTGAAGTAATGGGTTGTATAGTTAATCAATAAATAAATATTACTATTTAATTTTTTGAAGGTTTAGTTGAATAGAATAGGTTAATTAGTGTGAAAATAATACAAAGTGAAGATAATGATTCTATTGACTGTGCTAACTTTTTAAAATATTTTCCATAGGAAATATTTTCATAATGATTTTTGACTTATGTTGAACAATAAATTCTTGATATTGTGGTAAATTAATGATGATTGAATGTTAGTGTATAATTAAAACTTCACTAGATTACCATGGAATGCAACCTATTTTATCAAGGATATTGAGAGTAAAATTAATCAGGTTTTACTCTTATCAAATTCATGATATCCAATGAATTTATATTACCATCAATTAAAATGTTATTTGAATCATTTTATTTGTTCCTAGAATATGGAAATAGATATTTCAATGATCGGGTATTTTATGATAACAAAAAGATATTGGGGGTCAATTTATCATTAAATTGGGAAGAATCCATCAATGAAATATAAATTGATGAAAATAATTTTCTTAGTCTGTGATGGTGGTGGTAAAAATATCCATGGAAAATTTCTTATGAAATGTAAGAGGTTATTCTGATGTGGAATGTTTAGGCTTATGGATCCTGATGGAAATGAAAATAATCTTAGTAGTGGTAGGATCAATATTAAAATTTAGGATGACATGTGTTTGAAAGGTAATGTAATGGGTAATTTCATGGGTACATGTCTAAAGAAGAACATGAATGATGGGAAGAGTAAAGAATATATGTATAAGGATATGGGAAAATTATAGAAAACATATTCTAGATATTTTGGTATAATTAATGAATTGAGAATAGTTACACAGAATGTTTAGTAAAATAATGTTAATGTCTTGTTTGATTTAAGTTATACATATTCAATCTTTTACATGAAACAACCTCATAAAATTAATATATAACCTCATGAAATGATGTTAGTAATTTTTGTAAAAACACATGGGGGTAGTATTAAGGAAACAAAAATTTAAAATGATTTCATGTTATCATCCATATAATATTTTACAATGAAATACTTTTTGTATTTTCATTTAATGAATTTTATATTATTATGAGTATGGAATGTTTTTCTATTTCTAATAGTAAGATAGATTTAATATCCAAATAAATTATTTATTCAATGTGTTTTTGTATTATGGAGGAATTAATATATACATTTTATATCATTTCAAGAAGCAATAACAAATCTATGATATTGAAATTAATGTTCCCTATATCTAATTGTTGAAAATTAGTGAAATATTAAAATTAATGATGTTATGGTAATAAATAAATACCATTAAGGTTTACTTAATGATTTTCCCTATGTTATACCTGATTGGGATGTTTAATTTACTATTGATTTAGTTCCTGATTACAATCAAATTTTAAAAATCCCATCTCAAATGGCTCAAGTAAAAATTTTGAATTGAAGAGGAAGTTTTATGGGGTTTTAATGGTTTCCTTCGTTGAATCACTTCACCATGGGTCACACCTACATAATTTTTTAACAAAGAATATAGTTCATTAAGACTTTATGATAAGTATATATATTTGAATAAAATCACTATTAAGAATAAGTATATGTTAATTAATATTTAGGACTAGTTCGATATTCCCTAGAGAGAAACATTTTACTTAATGGATAATCTTAGGTCTACGTACTATAAGATGAATGTGAAGGTGGATGAAATACCTATGAAAATGTTTTGTAATAGGTATTTAAATTATAAGTTTTTTGTTATTACAGTTGGTCTCATGAAATATATTGTTGGAATGAAGCATCTTATAAACACATGTTCCCAGGTATATTTGTATAAGTTAGAGGTTGTTTTTCTTGATGAAATTTTTTTCATTATAACAATCATGAGTTTCATGAGAATTATTTATGTATTCTTATGAAAATCTAGAAATAAAATATGTTTGAAGGAAAATATTTTAAATGATATATTTGGTTACAAAAAATTCTTTAATTTAATATATCACGAACAATGGTGGAATAACTGTTTTTTCAACTAATACTAATGTTTTCAAGGAATCGGAAAAACCTAAATAAGTGAAAGAAATATATATTTTTTCTGGATATATAGCCCATTTACATTAATTAGATGAAATAATTGAAAACATTTCTATCCCAGAATCAAATCTAAATGAAAATCTGTTAGTTTTATCTAAAATATGAAATTTGATGAATGTTTTTAGGTAATATAAAAAATATTAGTGAATTATCCAGTTTTTGATAAACATTTCATAATTGGGGATTTTTTTATCAATTATTATTCTTTATTTAGGGGAATTATTTTTCTATTAGATATATTTACTAGATAATTGTTATTTGTTAACATCAATTAAAAAATATGGAAAAACTTATATTACCCGTGACATAAAACTTGTAGATGTAATGTTTGATTTAAAAATATATAGACATCATTTAAAATGTGTAAATTTTCAAATATATATTAATAATAAAATTTTATGTATAGATTAACTTAGATTGTGTTAATTTTTGGACATAGGAGTTGGGTGGAATTTATATAGGATTATATATATTAAATTCACTACCATATGGGTAAAGAAAACAAATTAGTTGGGTCTTTTAGTTTTAGATATATTGAATCATTAACCATGAAACATATAGATCATGATCCATTGATTAATAATTTGATAAATGATGGATTAGAAATTATACACACTATAACTTCACAAACACTACTTCCAATATATGTATAATAATCATTTTTTGACATGATTATGAATTCCTATAAAGAAGATATTGAGTAATAAAAAGTGTTTAATGGGTTATGAATGGTATGTCGATTAAATTTCATAATAAAAAATAATCTCTTTTGAAATTATGGAAAAGTTTAGGTGTTCCATGTGATTCTATGTTGATGAATGAATTGTTGAGTGAGACTCGTATTTCACTATTTTCTATTCATTATGACACTATAAAAATATATTTAGACCATATGAAACAAGTATTGTGAAAATGAATTGGGAATGATTTTTTTATGATTTTATAATGAAATATTTTAATTTGAAAAAAGTTAATGCAAATGATAGTTACGAAAGGGGATTATTCATACATTCAAAATTCCACAATTTATATATGAAATTTATTCATTTATTTATGGGTTATAATAATAATGAACTATTCCTGTAAAATTATGATATGGGTCATTATTGATTGATTAAAAAATCTGTTCATTTCTTCCCATTTTAGATTATATCTCAATAGATCCAATTTTTTGAAATTATATTAATGTAATAATTAGATTATATAGATTACCTCTCTCCATTGTATCTGAATTTTATCGAATATTTTCATTCAATATTTGGAAAATTATTTTATATTAATTATTATCAAATTGAAATTTTATTAACTATATTCAAGCTCAGTCTGATGGAGAGATAAAAGTAATGACTCATACACTAGTTCATATTAATTAACCTTGATGAGTGAATTATAATAATATTTGGGTTATATTTATTATTTTTATTGAATTTTATTATAGTAAATTTTTTCATTTGACTAGACATATAGAACATTTTAAATCATTTCATTGAAAGTAGTGTCAAACTGTAGCTTTTGGATGAAGTTTTTGAAATAAATATATTGGGACCTCAAATTTTATGAAAATTTACTAAGAACTTTAAATGATTTTTATCACTAGATTATGGCTCAAATATGTTAGACAATTTATAGTGGTAACTAGAACAAAGATAATTCTATCAAGGTAGGTGATTATGTTTTTCTTAAAATATCTCCATGTAAAAGTGTTATGAGTTTTGGGAAAAGGATGATACTAATACCATGTTTTATTGAATCATATAATATAATGTAGAATTTTGGAATGTATTTTTATCTTGTGGTCAGGAATAAAATTTTATCTCACATAAATGATGTATATCATGGTTTTTTGTTAAGAATATATATACAAGATGCATCTCATGGTTAGAGCTGCAATGTTGTAAATTTGGAAGATAACCATTCTTATGAGGATGAAAATATTAATATTCATGACCCAAAAGAGTATGCACTATCAAATATGTTGGTACACCGGGATAATGTGTTTTATAGAATCCATTTTGTTGAAGAAGAAACATGGGGGTCTCAAAATTATATGAAGTAATAATATCCCCACCAGTTTAAGTGATGAATATAATTTGGAGGATGAAATTTATAATAGGGTGAGAATATAAAAACCTTGAAAATTTTAATAATAAATTTCATTCCTTACTTTTATTCACAATTTAGAATTTATATTATTATACACGTTATAATAATATTATTTAATTTACTAATTATAAAGGAAATGATTTTACCATTATTAAACTCATATTCCCTATAATGTATGTACATATTTAAAACTATAATTTCAAAATTTTATAATTATATCCAGATAAAATTAAATTGTTTTTTAAAATTAGAATTTTAAAATTATCTTAGGGTTATATTTTCGTATTTCTCTAAAAATATAGTTTTTAGTGAATAATACAAATAAGAAATTGTATATAGCTACCATTTAATTTCATTAAATAATAACATTTAAAATAATCAATGATTATTAACTTCAATATCAAAGTATCATAATTATTCTATAGATATATATAATAAAATTATTATTTTTAAATAGTATTTAGTTCTGATTTTGATAAAATAACATTTTTTTCTTAAAAGTGGATTTTTCAATAAAACTATTATCCATATAATTTTTTATTTGATTGAATAAGTAAAATCACATCTTTCAATAAATTTAATCACAACAAATAAATTCTATATTTATTGGTAGGAGATCCGAATTTATAAAATATTTCCCTTTTATGATTGTATATTATGAATTGTGACAATATTAAAAATTTATCATCTTAGTAATGGTAAATCTCATGGTAAAAGACAAAAAAAATTTATAAGGACTAAAAATAACAATAAATTATTTATTTAACAATTGGAATATAGTGATTATACTATAATTTTCTATGATTATAATTTTAGGTAATGATGTGTCATTACTCTTTGACAATGACTACTTTATTATTTTATGTAAATTTATACAAAAAATTATCACCCTCTAGATTTTAATATATAAATAATTTTTTTTTCTATTTCGAAAATAACATATTTTAGGTTATAAATTGTGAAATTAAATTTAAATGATACTTTTTCATTTCATGTTTTAAATGCTTTTTGATTATATGAATACATTAATGTCTTACAAAAATGAATCGTAATGCAGTTGACCTTAGTAGAAAAATCAATTCAACCATTTTACAAAATCTAAAAGTAATATTTTTATGTTATTTGTAATGGAAAATCAATTTTATAGATAAAAATTAATTATAGGGGATTTTTATTTGATTATATTCCAATAAATATGTTTTTATCTAGTTTTCAAAGTGAAATTAAATGAAATTGTAAACAAATTACATTAATGATCTCTTATAATAATGAATAGTTTATTTTAATGATTAAAATTCCAAAAAATAAATTTATAATAAAAATCAATTTTAAATGGTTTAAATTGTCAAATTTTTTCTATTTTTCTCCCACTAAAACATTTATAGTAATTTTATTATCTCTCGTGGTGTAAAAAATTGAAATCTTAGTAATCATTAAAATGGTTAACAAGCTGTTATAACATTGAGATAAGGGAAATATATATATATATAAAAACATGTATATATTTTATTTAATGATAATATTTCAACCCACAATAATTTTAAATTTGAATTATTTTATTTTCAATCCATTTTTTCATCACAATTAATGTAAATGTATTTAATATATTATATGAATTCCAATAATGTTCCTTCCCTCAATTATAAAAGGAAGACTCATATGCTCTCATACATCAGCCTCTATTTCTCAATATCCATACAAATTTATCTCCCAGAATTCACTCCCACATCATATGCACACTAGTTTGAATAATAAATCATCCAACGACATAAGAATAAAAAGGTTGTCGTATGAAGAGGTCTTGTTCCTAACCAAGGATTTCTATGTTTTTTTCTCATCCAACATAAAATCATCATTAAAAAATTATAATATAATAAAATAAGTATTCTTATAATAATAAAATGATATTACAATAATGTGAAAATTCATATCTAAATTCTCTTCTATCAAATGGGCTATGAATCCATCAATCGCGTATGTGGAATACTATAGCTTCACCAATCGATGTAATTTATTTTCCAACACCTCCTATCATGAATATTAATAATGATGAATTTAATTTTAAATATATAAATTTAAGAACATGTTTAATATTTTTGAAATATAATATATCATCTACATTATAACCATTGTATCCATTGAAAAATGATAATGTTGTCTATTTGTATATGTGGACTACCACATCCACGATATTATGTGATTCGTTTTTCAACCCCACATATTATGGATGATATATACAAGTTTATTTTAGTATATATTATGATATTTATGATATAAAATTATTTATGAAAAATTTGAATAATAATTAACTAATTTACATCATGATCATCGAAAAATGGAAATTTCATTCATGAGTATGTACTGCTTATAAAATTTATGATTTTATCAGAGACCATTATTAAAAACGTCATTAATTTTTGGATTTAAAAGTATAATTGACATATGAAAATTGATATTTATTAATTATTTTATTAGATGATGGAATTATCTACTCATTGAATATATTCCACAAAATGAATATATTTTTGATATATGAGGATAATATTGTCAAAATGTATGAAATAAACATAAATGATTAAATAATTTCGTATAAAAATATTAAAAATAAAATAAATTTAATTATAAAAAATATTTTTATATAATAATGACTTAAAATAAGAATATTTTTGGATGATAAATATGTTACACATTTATTCTACACTACGAATGAGACACTTTAGTGTGAAACAACATATTTAATGTGTTGCAGATATATTTTCTATATATTTTTCATCGATATCCGTGTTTTTAAAATTTTATAATTGATAAAATTTTGAGGAAATAAATTAATTATAAAAATAATTTTATGTCTCTTTTGAATATCAAAAAAAATTCATAAAACAACACTTTTTATAAATTTATTTTTCATCATTTTAACTTTATTGATGGAATACTGTTATAATATTTTATATTCTCAATAAGTGAATCTATTATTTCTTAGTGTTCTGAGTATTTTGATGATTTTTTAAATGTATTGGTTATTTCAATATATGGGAATTTTCTTAATGTGGGAAAATGAATATTTTATCCTTTCTCTCATTGGTTATTATTATGTTGTGGTTATTGGGAATTATTTAAGAAATAAGGTGGTTATATTATAATCCAAAGAAATATGATTCTATTATAAACCGTGGATATGTCCTTCTATTATAATCCACTGATGGGTGAGCCTAATATAATTCACTAACGATTTAGGTCAAGTGACAGAGTTAACTGGTTAGGTTTCTCTTAAGATATTATTTTAATTTACCAGGACATTTATTCCATTTATATGATTTACTATAATCGTAATATGAAAATGATTTCCAATGTTACCTAAAAAAATTATCTAGATCTCCAATGAGTTTTTACTAAAATTATATGATCATACAAGGTATGATAATGATATTTTGATTAAATAATGTATATTCTACATCTTAAGGGTGAAAATTATATATTTCTGAAAAAGTATAAATTATCCTTACATGATTAAAATCAAAACATAATGAGTATTATATTTCCTATTATGAATTTTTTATGAAATATTTCCAAAGGATAATTAGTAAAATAAGTTGACGTGTTGTGTGAGAAAATTTTTTCTGAGCTTAAATTTTATTTTCAAAAATGAATTTTTTTATGATTATTCGTAAATTAATGGGATTCATTATTTATGTTTATATTTCACTGAAATATGTTTCTTTGTTTTTCCAATGTATTGAACTATTTTTCACATGATATTAATGATGAGTAGGGACAATGATGTAGAAAATTTGAAAATTGGGATGTTATGTAATGAAATAAAAATATATTATATATTAATAGTTTTTCATTATAAAATAGATACTATGTGAATGTGTTCACATTGTGTGGTAATATTCATTTTTATGGGTAATGATCAATTTATATAAAACTGTAAATTTTAATGGTCCCCAAAATATAAGTATAAAACATATAATCTAAAAAATAAATTTTATGGAATTTATATGGTTGGGTTATAATATATATATATATATATCGTGTATATATAGAGATATAGTTTTATAGGATGATGATCTAGAGGATTCCATATAAGTGCTATTCATATAGTGAGGAGGGGTTCTACCTAAGATCATTGACTAGTTGGTTATCCCAACTCCATCATTTTAGTGGGTTCCACATATAACTTTTCAAATGGGTTGAAAGGATTATTTTACCCCCATTCTCGATTATTCATAGGCCAAATATGTCTAGTTATGGGGGAATTTCCTTCATTTATGGTTCCCTTATCCTCCTCTACATTTACACAGTGAATATCCTTCTGATCATGAATGTTTGGCTTGATGTCAAATTTTTTATAAGGATATAGATGATTCAATGAGCCATCTTCTTTACATTCCTTTTTTATTTCTCTATCAAGTGTTCTCACAATATTTTTCTATGTTTTTATCAATTTTCATAGAATTTTTTTGTTTCATTAATTTCACTATTCATATCTTGATCTGAAGGATAATATCTTGAATGTGGATCCCTCTAATGTTAATTTTGGGGGATAAAACACACTTCCCTAAAATTCATTCCATTGTATTGAATTTGGGGTTGTACAGTCATGTCTTCTTATCGGTCACTTGATATTAAAATCAATTTCACTTTGAAGATGACTTATCGGTGTCATGAAAACTCTATGGGGAATATGAATTAAAATTTTCCTTATGTAGATAATTATATATTCTTTCGTATTAGTGGTAAATTATATTTCCATGGAATTTGATGAATATATTTTTATGGTTTGCAGATGGTCGTGGAAAATTAATGGTTACTTTTAGAATTTAGATTCCCTTGAATGAACCTTAGGAATTTTTAGTGGTTATTTTATTGGTAATCATGAATTGAATTTAAAATGAAATTAAATTATGATCTTGGGATTTGAAATTCATACCAGGAATATTTAAATTAATATTGGAGATAACTTGTCTAAAACTGTTAAAATAGTTTTCATGTTAACTAGAAAAATGTGATAAATCATGGCTTGATATGTTGTATTTTTTTATGTTTTTTGGGAACTAATAAATTGTTTCATATTATTTTAATTGTGTGTGGAAATCATAATTCATTTTTAAAATCTACGGATTCCATATGAACTCTATTTACATGTAATTCCAATAAAGATCCATAGAATCCATTAAGGGACTCTTGAATTTTTGGACGGAATAATTTCATGGTTTCATTAATTTCTAATGCATAAGGATTCTATGATATATCAATTTGATTCTATATTGATTCAATATTGTAAATTGAATGGGGTGGATTCCCCTTTAATTCTGTTAATTTTTAAATTTTATGAATGCCACATGTCTATATTTGTAGATTAATGATGGAATCACATGTTTATTTTCGATGAAATCCTATATTTTTTCATTATTATTAGAATTTAATTGATTCAGTGAGATCCTATAAGATTACATCCTTTTTTATGTTATGGTTTCTTTCAAGTTTATCTATTTACAATTTATAAGTACTTTATGTGGAAAAATTTCTTATTAGTGAAATATATAAAATAATGGTTTAAAAAGATTACATAACATAAAATGTATATTCATCACTTTAAAATATTTAGTGGAATGTTTTCAGAGTTATACACTGAGAAGTGTGAGATTTTGAGTCATGAAAAGCCTCAACAAAGGTGAAATAAAAATATTAATCATATTATAGTTACTGCATGCAATTTATTCAAAATAATGGAATAAATCCAAAATTCTATGATGTATGAGAAATTTGAGTGCACTTTTTTTTTATGAAATATGGTTTTTACCTTAGGAGGGGTATAACATTTAGATGACGTAGAGTTTTGGATTCCTTTCTCATGAGATAATGTTATTAAATAATATTTAATAAACATTTTTCTTAAGAATAATTAAATATCTCCAATACGGTGCAACGTATATAAAATCTAAGAACCTCTATGTGTCAGTAATAAGGGGTGTAACCTTGATAAGGTATAGAATTTTTATGCCTCGAGAGTTTGGATTCCTCACTCACAAAAAAAAACAATTTTATTTTAATATTTTATTTATTTCTATTTGAAAATACTAAATTATTAATATATCCCAAAACATGCATCGTAAAAGAAATATGAGACCATTGATGGGTCTAGAATGGGGGGTTTACCCTAGGATGGGTATAATTGTTATATGCAACAGATATATTAAAATGCTCACCAATTAATATAGTTTTATTAAATTATTTAATTAAATTAAATAATTAATAAAATCATTTCACTATTAAATCATCTTTCCCAAATGGATTTTTTCCATTTTTGACCACTATGGATTATAGAAACCTAATTTATATTCTCTTTTCACCACAAAATATTATGAATTTTGTTAGGTGTGTAATAAATCACTCATTCAAAAATATTTTTGAAACAGACATCAAATGAAGTGTTTAGTTTAGGGTTTTATTTTATGATAATTATTTTGAGACTGCTTTTGTAAATAGAATATTTTTTGTGTTTTAGGTTAGATCATGTCACATGAAAATGTTTCTAGTTTTTCTTCGTGTAAGCCCATCTATCATCTTCTTCCCCCATGGAGACCCAGTGTATAAAACCCCATACTCCACGTTTTCCCCTTGTGCACCTCTACTTGGTGTGGATCACCCATGTCATTTTAAATTTATTTTATTATATCTATTTTATCAATCTTTATAATTATTATTTTTAAAAATGTGTATGGAAAAAATAGAAAAAAGAATATTGTTTTAAAAATTAGAATTTTATTTTTATTAATTTATATAATAAATTATCAAATAATGATTTAAAAAATATTATTTTAGTATTTATCATATTTTTATATTTTTCCAAAAATATAAAATGTAATTATAAAAAACTAGATATTTATCACATAATAATTATATATGAAATAATTATAATATTTTTATCATTGGAAAACATAAATTTTTTAGGATGTTTGTTCGTAATACGCTTTCTCTAAAATCAGAAAGTACCACTCCACATTTTTTGAAATGTTGATCATCTTTAGAATAAGGTAGGTGGGTAATTTCTATATCACATAGTCATGATTTTTTATCATATATTCTTGTTTTAGGATTGCTAGATTTGTTTAGTAATTGATACCTTTTATTTAATTAATCAACGTTTGAACTTAATTAATTTAGAATGTTTTGAAATTATAGGATTTAGGGTTTGAAAATGAGATAATTGATTGTAAGGACTAGTTGTGTTTTTCTATTTGTGTATTTGAAGGGGAAACAATGATAATTATCTTGTAACTCAAATATAAATGTAAATGATCTAAAACTTGAGATAATTAAAAGTATAGTTTATTATCATGTTGTTTTTTGTGATCAAAATTAATTAATTGGTTAATTTATTATTGAAGGTAGATATTTTTAAGGGTTAATTGATTGTATAATTAATGTTTTGGAATATGATTCTGTCACTTAGTTGTTGAATTAATTAATATAATTCATTAGTTGTTTTATGAGTTAATTAATGGATGGGTTTTGGGGTGTTCTAAATCTGGTTATACACTAATAATATAAATAAATAAACTGTATTTTATGTTATAGACAATTTGTTTTTCACTAATTGGTTTTTTGGGAGTTACACATGGCGTTGTACACCATAGATAGATCTATATATTTTTTCTGATAATTGCAGTTTTAAAAATATTTTAATACACTAAAGATAAATAATAATATACAGGATTTTGGTGTTAACATGGTGTTCTGCACTGATGGGGTCCGAAGTCTTAGACATGGATTTATACTCTAAGGATATATATGTATAGAAAATTTTGAATTGAATGTGTGAAATGATTGAAAACTGATTTTTTTTGTGTGGGTAAAAAATATTAATTTATAATGTAATATGAGTCAAATTATGCATTGTAATAATTTTTATTATAGAGATATATACACGTCCAATTGATGGGATTTGTTTTATACATCATTGTTGGTTGCCTACTATGTGGTACTCACATCCTATTTAGGCTGCCTGATTGGTACCTAAATAAAATTTGTTGTTGCAGGACTAGTTAAGGGTAAGGGATGTGGATTAGATTGCTGATTGGGGATGGACTATGGTTGAGGGAACCCGATGTGGTTCGTGATTCTCTTCGGAGTTGTTAGCTTTATTTATACCAACTTAAGTTTTTAGACAATTGATACCTATATATTCAATGCATATTCCATTTTCACATGAGTATTGTATTTCTTGTCTTTGTAATTCATGTGAAATATTACTGTTAGGGTTATATATATTCTTCCACTATTTCTTTTTTATTTCCACTAGTGTTTTACTCAAGTTAATGTGGGTATAGTCTCCCCATGACTGACTTACAATACTCCCACTACTAGTTTTTGGCCTCTGGAATATGGGTAGGATTACCTCAAGTAATATGGTGAACTGATTGGAGGTACCATAGTCATGCTCCCATAATGGGCCAATAAAAGGTGGAATCAGAGCACTAGTTTTTGTTCTTCTTCATTATTGTTACTATTTGGGGAAATGTAGACATGATATTCAGAAGGGTTGGGGTTTGGTAATGAGATTGTGCATGGGAGTTCCAAACCACTATATTGGGGAAAACCCAAGTACTCAGGGTGAGATTTTTGTTATTGGAATTTTTTATAGTTGAATATTACATCACCATGGGTGAAACACTGATTGTGTGATGTGATTATAATTTCAGGAATTTTCACAATATTTATTCATGAAACAGAATGGAATGATTTTTGAGTTTTAATGCATCGTTCTCGGAACTCAGGATTATTGTTACATGCGTCATTTTTGGTATGCATGGGAAAACAGGTTATGAGAAATATTTTTAACATAAACTATTTTCTTTTCATATTAAATGGAAATAAAAATTGTGCCTAATTTGACATTGAATCAAAATTTAAAAATGATGTAAACAAATTATTTCTGAGTAATTGTGTAATCTATGTGAACTGTTTTCTATGGCTCATTTTTTTCTTTATAGAATTATTCTTCCACGACACTTGTTTAGAGGATGATCGGGGCATGACTGGGAATGGTCCCCCAATATTTGAACGTGAGCCATCGATAATGCTGATTGAGGAAGTAAGGGAACAATTTCAACAGAAATTCACTCACTTCATGCAATTCCTGGATATAGACCTAGGGTGGGTGGTGAAAATTAGGCCAGATCTGATGAGGTATATTCAATTGAAACACCCTCTGGCATTTACTAGAGAAGGTAGACCGGAGGCAGTAGGGTTTATTTCTTAATCCATCTAGGCTATACTTGACAAAATTCTAGACTCATGTTTAAAAGAGAGTCATGTTGCAAGCTTACATGTTGTGTGTTCAAGCGGAACATTTGTGCTACATCCAGGATCAGGGTGGAAAGATAGAAGATATGGAGTGGGAGGAATGTTTGGAGAACTTCTTTGAGAATTTTTATCTAGATATTCTCAGGCAGGAAAAATACTTGAGTTCACGAGGGTGACATTGGGGAATCTATTTGTGATCAACTATGTTAGATACTTTATAGTCTTACAACGTTTTTCACTATTATTGAGTGAAGATGAGATAAAATTACTAACATGATTTCAGGATGGACTTAAATGTGAAATTGAGTCTCATGTGCATATTTTTAGGATAAATAAGTTTACAAAAGTGGAAAATCATGCTATAATTTCATAGGGGACCTATATAGAGGATTCCAATTGAGAATAGGTGATTCATATTGGATTGTTAGGTGGTATAAATTTTAAAAGTAGGAAGCGACATTATGAGAATGTCATCCAGAGCAGTGGAAAAAATAATATCCAGTTTGGGGGTTCAGTTACACAAGATCATACCCATGATCTTTTCCACTAGTGTGTCAGGATATAATATGTTCATAAACATTGTTCCTGAACAATATTATAGAGTTGAGCCTATGAAAATATGGGACACCTCAAGAAATTATACTCTATCATGAGGTAGTTAGGCAGTGATGGTGGAGTTAGACATAACTAGAGTGTGGGAAGAGGGTCTCCTGCACCATTTCAGTCCGAAATATTGACTTGTACTAGCCAAGGTAGTGGAGGTTGTGGACATGGTGCTTCAAGGAATGTGTTCCCATATCAACAGAGCAGTGAAACATAAGAATTTCAGATAGCGTCACATGATAGAATAACATGAAAGTTTCATGTAGTGCAACCTACCCTTGTGGATAGTGAGGTTGGAAAATCAATCATGATTGGTAATATTCATATAGATTCTACCTGAGCATGTGCCTTATTTTATACTGTTGTCTCTAATTCCATTATATCTACCAAAACTGTTAATGGTTTGATACCGAAGGTGAAGTTTGTTTGTGGGATTATGATGATATATAATCCTTAATGAGTATATTCAAGAGACATCTATATGTACAAGGTATGTTCTATTGAGACTATGGAGAACCATTTTCTATGCTATCTCTATATCATTAACATGACTTGATGCTCTCTAATTCAGGGTATGGACTGTCTAATTGCATGCCAATCCTACATTGATTTTTATAACTAGAGGTTTAAAATTATATCTTTTGCTAGAAACCATTAAGTTCATATTTGGAAGTCAGATGTCCAGGCATATAGAGCATGGCCAATTACTCAGAAACCTAGAGAGCTCACATCACATGTAGCTAGAGTTTTTCTGGATGAAAAGGGTGTAGGGAAAGATGTCCTTCTACCACTGGTGGGACAAATTCAGGGTGTCTTTGTTGATGATTTCTCAAGGATTGTTAATAAGATAGATGTTGAATTTAAAATTCATCTCATTATGGGGGGGATGATCCCGTATCAATTACACCATAACGAATGGTACCAACATAGCTTCAAGAAATCAATGATCAGCTAGAAGACTGGAAGGATAAAGTATTTATCCTTCCATGTATTTCACCTTGGGTATAACCATTTCTATTTTCAAATAAGGATGATGAGAGTTTATGTTTTTGTTTCAATTATTGGATATTGAATAATATTACTATGATGAATCGATATCCTCTTCCACATATTGATGATTTATTTATCCAACTAAAGGGAGATTTTGTTTTCTCAAATATTTAATTAATATTAGGTTATCATAAGTTGAGAGTTCAGACTTATGATATACCAAGGACTGTTTTCTGGAGAATTTATGTGCTTTCTATGTTTTTCGTATGTCGTTTAGGATGAAAAACACACTAGCACTGTTTATTGACATGATGAATTAGATCTTCCATCCACACCTAGATTAGATTATTATGGTGATTGTGGATGACATATTTTTTTACTCCATGACTCATGAAGATCATTCCCAATATCTTAACATCATCCTGACTACACTGAGAGAGCATCAGATATATGTCAAGTAACCTATGATTCAGTTTTGGATAGACTATGTACACTTATTTGGACGCATCATCTCAGACGAAGGTGTGTCAGTGGACCTAGAGAAGGTACATGCAGTGGTTTCATGCATGTATACCATGAATTTATTTGATATATGAAGCTTTATTGGGTTATATGGATATTACAAGAGGTTCTTACAAGACATTTTTTATCTAGTAGTGAAAAATTCTGGAATCACCAAAAAGGGAGTAATGTTTTATTGGTCAGAGGCTTGATAGAAATATTTTTAGGAGTTAAAGATGTTATTGAAATCATCACTAATTTTAGTCAATCCTGATTCCGGTGAAGAGTACACCGTGTATTGTGATGCTTCTGGGATACGAATCAGATCTGTGTTTATGCAAAGGGATAAAGTTGTGGCACACAGGTCTAGAAATATAAGGCTATATAAATAGAATTACCCCATTGCCAACCTCAAGTATGTAGTCGTGGTTTTTGTTTTGATGTTTTGGGGACACTACCTCTTGGGTGAAAAGTTTTCAATTTATACTTACCACTAGAGCAAGAGGTATATATTTTGACAACACGATTTGAATCTTAAGTATTCGAGATGGGTTGAGTATATGCAGCCTTTTGATTTTGACCTTGTATATACACATGTAAAAAAGAAAACTATATGGCTGACTCTTCAGGTATGATAACTCAGACACAGATTGTTTAAAAATTTGGTGTTGAGTGGAACATGATGGCATGGCTAGCTAAGATGAAAGTTGTGGTTTAGATGTGTTTGGTGAAGATGAAACTTGTGTCAGTTGAAGTGTAATCTAAACTTCTAAAACTGATCATGGATAATAAGTATGAGGACCCACTACTATTTTACATTATGGAAAGATTTAAAGGTTGGGAGAAACCATCAGACTAGAAGATAGATGAGGATAAGATCACCTATGTGAAGAATTTGGTTGTTGTACCTATGAGAATGTGAGGGAAGGTGTTGAGGAAAAAACTATACCGATATTTAGTGTATTATAGAATCATGGATGTGTGCAAGAAGAGACATGGGAGTGGGAGTTAGATATGCTAGCATAGTGGACCGATCAATTTTGATCAGAACATTAGAGATACTTGGGAGTGAAGCACATGGACGATCTGTTATAATGTAGAGAGATTGTAAGGTTTCATCATTTTTCATCTATGTATTTCTTTGAGTATTTATTTTTATAAATTATAAATACATCATGTGGGAAAATGTGTTATTAGTGAAATAACATAATAAATGGTTTGATGGAATTACATAAGATAACATGTCATGTTAACACATTAGAATATTTAATGTAATTTTTTTGAAGTCGTGCACTTAGTAGTGTGAGAATATGATGCCTGAAAAGGAATGGTGAAGGTGAAATAAAAATATTATTTTTGTTATAGTATGCTCAGACATATTTTATTATAGTATGCTCAGACTAATTTATTCAAAATAATTAAATAAATCCAAAATGGTGTGTTGTATGAGAAATATGAGACCAATGTTATTTTTGGATGTTTTACTCCATTAATATAAATAAAGGGATGAGATTTTCGATGTGAGCCACATAGTTATTCTCCAATGGTATTTTTGTGAGTTATATATGGTGTTTTACACCATGGATAGATCTATCTGTATTGTAATGAATTGGGGTGTTAGGCATGAAATTCTATACTAATGTCAAATAATAATAAATAGGATTATGGGTGATATACATTTCATTCTACACCAAAGGGATTTTGAGTATTAGAAAAAATGTTCTATACTAGGGATAAATATTTATTCAAAATTTTGAATTGAATTTGGGACAAAGTTAAAATCAAATATATCCATGCGGTTAATAAATATTAATTGATAATGTGATTAGTATTATTCATTCCCATAAACATAGGCACTAGGAATTGAATTTCTTAAGTGATCATAATGTGATAACAAGGGTATGATAACATCCTGATGATTACGTTCACAATATTAGATTATTCATTCCCATAAAATATAAAGCATAAATATTATACAAGGAATAATTCTTTAACATATGAAATGATTTATACAAATAAACATTTATAAGGCATGTCAAAACATTCCTTGATAAATGGATTCGTTAGTACTCAGAGAAAAAATTGAAAAAATATATAGGTTTCTGGAAGTATCAATCATTCATAATTGACTCACTAGACTAGATAATTACTGTATCTCTTTGTAGTAATGTATAAATGGTATAATTCATCATATCATTGAATAATCATTGAACACCTTAAATTTATCATCTCATATAAGTGACATAATTTCATCCCATAATAAGAGTTACATTAATCCAATAACTCAATATCATTATATAATACATTATAGGGATTAAACTGACATGCATGTTACAAATAAGATAATTTCCATTATGTATTTGAGTTCACTCCCCAATATGTCATCAAACAAAAATATGTAACTACTATATCATGAATCCAATCACATGGATTCTTTCATTTCATTGTAACATTTATTACCCGATTTTATAGTAAAGATGAAATTATTTTCCAAGATATCTCTTTAAAATTTCATCATAAACCATTTAGATAATGGAATTGAACTATATCATAATATAATATCCCCTCTATGGTAATAAAATCTGGGGTGGATTTGTCTATAGATGACAAAACATTTAAAATTAAAATTAAATTTTTTCTGTTAAAATGAGGGAAAGTGCAAATTTTTATCAGTACCTTTAAAAACTAGATATTCTGAAAAATAAAAAAAATTTACGTTGAAAATAAACATTTGAATATATAAAGGAGACATAAAAATATATAATTTTTATGATGTTGGGAATATCTGTTAATGTCAAAAGAAATTTAAAGTAGTCAAACTTTTGAAACTTCTGTAAAGAGGGAAAAAAGTGACCCACATTGAAACTATCAAGAAATTGGATTTCAAAAGATTTAAATAAATATTAAATGGTAATGGAAAATAAAATTAGATAAAATTTTATTATTGTAAAATAAATTTATTTAAATAAGATAAATATCATGGATGAATAGTTCAGAAAAAATTATTTAAACCCTTTAAAGAAAAGTTCTCAATGGAAAAATAATTACAGAATTTTAAAACAAATGAAATTTATAAAAAATAACATAAGAAAAAAATTACATTATTAGAAAACTATTAATGATATTTTAGATCATTATTCATTATATACACTATAGAAATTAGTATATGTGCATCTACTTGAACATGTCTCATAGAGGAATTTTTGACATGAGAACTGCCACAAACATTAGTAATAGTTGAATAAAAAATGAATGAACATTAAATAACTCTTTAAAATTAAAAATATCACTGAAATGACATGTTAAATAACATTCACTGGGAGGTTTTTACTTATTATAACATAGTTCATGGTGTTTAATTATAATTACATCGCAATGTATTGTAATTTAGACCTTGAAATGCATGAAATGTTTATAACATTTAATTAAATATATCTTAAAATTTATAAATTCAAAGAACTATTAAATATAATGTTAATTGATTCATTAAAGATACAATATTTCAATACATATAATATAAATCATATTAAAGGATATAGTTTCATAATACAATACATCTCAAAGAAACAATAGTGTGATGAATAATTATTAGAGAGAACATATAATTGATGTTATAATTATATTAATGAAGTGAATATGTGTAAAACTCTTAAAATCACAAAAAATTGAAATAAAATATAAAAATTACATATTTAATTTTATTAAATTTATCTACATAACAATGTCAATGAAGTAGATGTATAACTCAAATAATTGAAATTGAGCTAAGAAACCCCTTTCCCTTGGTCAAAACATGTTATGTATGTTTATTATCTTCCAAAATAATAATGTTATACTATTTATTTAAAATTTTATATCAGATTAATTATTTATTAAATAATTATTAAAAAATATATACTTTATTGTAATTACATATTTAATTAATATTTTAATTAATTCACTATCGTATTCTTTGAGGAAATTCTATTTCATCATTGTAAAATGTGTTTGGAAGGTTGACTTTCGTTAAATGGGTCATTAATACATAATATCTATAATAATAATTATTTAATAATTATCATTATCATAGTTCAAACACAATTTTATAATAACCCATGAAATAGAGATATGAAGAACAAATTTCATCAATTTGTGGAGATTGTATCCGACACATATTCACAAGTGAAATTATTATTTTAATACGGTGTCAAGATAATATATAAGGTAATGTCAAATATTTTTAGAATAATTGTAATATCATGAATATAAAATATATTTATTAAAATAAACTAATATCACATTGAGTTGATGATGAAAAATGAAACACACCGCTTTCTGGTGATGGTAGTCCACGCATAAACATGAATTGTGTTTTTGATCCCCATAGGATCGAAATATAAAAATGCTTGACTGTTACATAAAAATTATGTTACATCAGTATATTATAGATATTTATGTTATTATATTGGAATATTTATGTAATAAATTTGTGATTTAAATGAAGAAGTAAAATAAAAGAGATCAGTTTAAATGATTAACTCCTCACTAAGATTCCTCCTTTAGATTTTTCTTTAGGAACATAAAATATAGGATTTTGAAAAAACGTGATCATATAAAACAAAAGAAATTATTATTATAACTGTTTTCTAAGAATTTGGTCTATCATGTGGATCAACATGCTTTTTTGAATAGAGGAGCTGTGGTGTCTATTTATAGAGACGGAAAGAGAACACTTTTAATTACATAAAATTTTCAATCCAATAATTTATTTTTCATTTCAAATCAAAACGTATGAGAATTTTTTTTGGAATATATAATAAGTTATTGTTTAATTCAGTAAAACCATTGATGTTTGTACTTGTTAATGTGGAATTTTAAACATTATAATTATGTTTAAACCCTTCATTACCAAATTTTATTAGTAACTATGGTAAAAAAGTATTCACTATATTAGGGTTATCAAATTACATATAGGGGAATAGTTTTTCAGGAATGGTAAATAGATGAACATTTAGAAAATATTACTTTAAAATTTTCATATTAAATGATTTTTAAGATTTGGATTTCATTTAATATATATTATTTAAAATATAATACCATTTAAATCATTTTAAGAACAATTGATATATTTTAAAATTCATAACACCAATAATTGTATTGGATACAAATAAATACATATAATAAATCACTTATATTTTATTAATAAACATAATTGTAACATGGATCAATATTTCACCCAAAATATTTTAATGTTTTTTTTCAAAAACCATTTTTATTTTTCTCTACTATCTGTAAAGGAATTGTTTCAGGGTTTTTATGAATAAAAGGTAACTATATCATAAATAATAATTAAAAAATTTAAATAATTAAATTATGTGAAATGGTTTAAAATTAAACATTTCCATTCATATATAATAACTTTTTATACATATGAAAACATATAGAAAAAAATTAAAGGATGAGAGAAACATTATGTAACTTTATAAAATCTTTATTATAGATATTTGTTTCTAGAGTTGTGGGATTCCATTACAATATATACGATGAAAATATGAAAATTTTATTGCATAATTATCTTAAATTTTTTAATCATAATATAATCCTTCGATATCATGAATAAATTATTTTCCACAATGATCTCATCTTTTATTCAAAATAATGTGTAATTATATTTATTTATTGACACACTATAATCAACTTCAAATTGACCCAAAGTTATATAAAATAATTAAAATCATTTATTTATAAATTTACTAAAAACAATATAGATTGAAAAAGGTAATATAATATAAAAATGAATAAACATTCACATAAGGAAATAAAACTATAATCTCTAAAATCAAACAATAATACCCAATATTAAAATTGAATATTTCCTAATATAAGTAACCCTATATCAAAATTAAACTCAATAATATATAAATAAAATAATTTTTAATCATCAAATGTTGTTTTATAACTCTCATCCAATAACCTAAAAAATATAATATCATTAATATGAAATATACCTTTATATTAAACATAAGGTTTATTTATAGCTCAACGGAATAAAATTCTCTCCAAATATCATTGATCACCTTCATGTCTGACTATATATAATATTAAAATGGGTTTATATATGTTTAATATTATGATATCCTTAAACATAATAACTCATGATGGTGTATACAACTATAATGCAATCATCACATGAAAACAACATAACATTAAATGATATATAAGCCATCAAATAATACCAACTATAATATTCTTAAACCTGGACTCTAATATCAGGTAATAAAAAAATAATCCTCAAATTTATGGAATTGATACCAATAAAAAGTTACAAATTTTATTTACCCCTAAATTAAGACATCATCTTGTAATTTTGGTCTACTCGCATCCCTATGGACCTTTTAGGTGTAGAGTTTTATAGAAATATGATAACATCTTTAGAAACAATACACAAGACTTAATGTGTGAATTTTTTTCACTAGTCCAAACATTAATTATACTACATTTCATATTCACCATGTCCAATTAAATTCATAAAAAATAAATTAATTTAGATATAATTGCATCAAAATAAATCTCCATAAAATGTGTAAAATAAAAATAGAAGAAGGGTGTGGTAAAATTCTAAGTAAGTGTAAATATACGAATTAAAAATTCATTGCCATTAGTTAGAATAATATTAGTATAATGTTAAGAATAAATAGTCAATTTTTTTGATAATAACATAATTTAACCCATATATGTATAACCTGGATCATATATTATGGTACATGGCATAAACCTTAAACAAAATTTATTATTCACTTATCTCAACAATCATGAGAAATTGGAAAACAATACTTGATAAATGAATCTATTAGAACTCATGGAAATAATTGAAAAAAATATTTGTATCTTCCGACATCAAAAAATAATCATAGAATAACCTAAATAGATAACTATCATCTATATTTGAGAAAATATATAACCAATAAAACTTATCATCTTGTATGATAAAATTATATTTAGTTAAATTCATCTTCTCTACATGTAACATAAAACTGATGTATCATAAGAATATATTTCATGTAAGTTACTCTATATTATTACCATATCAATTGGAGGGATACAATTACCCACCCATTAAAAATAATAAAATATTCCATATATATTTTATTTAACATCCTAATATCTCATTCATAAAATAATTTCAAATAACCAAAACATGAAAAAATGGATGTTTTTCATCATAAATAGAATGGAATTATTTACCTATGAAAAAAATTGTGTATCTAGAAAATATATTTAAAACATCATCACAAAATGTTATGTTAAATAAAGTGAATGGAATCAAAATATATTATCATCATTAAAACATAATAAATGTAATTATATTTTTTTAGATATGAATATTCATAAAACATTTAAAAAATATCATAGAAATCGTGAAAAACTTCCCTTTTCTCCTTGTAAACCTAAAAAAAACAAAAAATTTAAAATAACCCTTTAGATTAAATTATACCTAAAAAATTATATAGGATATTCATATAAAATAATGGTCATGATAGCTGTAAAATTCATTCATATTATAATCATTGAAGATAATAATTATTTTCAATATTTTTTAACATGAGTCAAAACTGGTCCATTCAAAAAATGAGAAGAAATTTTCACAAAAATACATCCAAAATAATTTAAAATATCCAAAAAAATTATTTTTAAAAATTATTTATGTTTATAAAATGATATTATAAAAATATTATAATGAAAAAAGAGGTTTTATTTGGTAAAATATCATCCAATGCATTAAGGAATTGTTTTTAATGAAAAATAATTTACATATATTTGAAAAATATCATATTGAAAGATATTTCATATGTTGAAAGATAAAATTCCCTTAATATGAAAGGGTTATTGATTTTTTTTATGAATTAGTATTTTCACCATAAAAACTAATATAGGGTAATCAATGAAAACATGTCTCAATGAGGGATTTTTTAGAAGAGAACCCATTATAACTTTGGTAATGCATGAGTAAAACCCCCATTGAATGAAAAAAACAAATAATTTTTAAGAAATATTGTTTTATAATAAATTAAGTTTTTATTAATTAACCAACAAAAAATTATTCATGGTTTAGAACATGATCTATGTCTTAATGGATTTAAATTGAGTTCACAAAAACCCTTGTACTATTTATCAAATTTTAATAAATATAATATTATAGAGAGGGATTTAAAGGGAGTTTATTAATCCTAATCAATAATACATTAATTATATAATATCTCATATAGTAGAATAAAAACCTTATAAAAAGATATAAGTTCAAAATAGAATTCATTTCATATAGAAATAACATTGATGAAAATAATCCTTAAAAAATAATAATAGAATAATACTTTGAATATAATAAATGATGTGATTTTGAATAAAAAAATGAAAACATGAAAAAATAGTGTCAAAATATATATAGTATAATCATAGTTAATTTCCAAAATAATATTTGTATAACATAGAAAATAACCTAAATGTATTACCAAATTAATGGAATTTGTGTCATGGAATACCTTACATCGAGTATAAATATGAATTGTACAACCATTGCATTCGAGTTTAATAACATTATATTAACTATTTTATAATTTAATAACCCTTACATGTTTATTACATTAATATTATAAAATTAATTTACTTTATTACCCCAATATCCTCAATTTTAGATGATAATAATACCCTATTTTTTCTACAATATGAATATTTTTATATGAATATTTTATTATTCAATTTATATCATGTTATAATTGATTTAAAAATATTATATAAGGTTTTAACCCCTTGTGACACATAATGATATTATATAGAATATTTTTATATTTGGGGGCTAAGCGAAATCAGGATTTTGAGGCCTGTTGTACCTCTACAAAGTTAGTATGAAAAAATTAAATATATTATATCATGGGTGCATGATTTCTATAAAATAATTCAATATCTCCCAAATAGATTTTTATATGGAATATATGTGACAAATATTATGTCTAAAATATACATTTTACTATATGTTTGATAAATCATTTATGTGTGTTGGATGATTAGTTAAATAAAAAGTATGTTAAAAATTTATTACCCATTTCCATTTATATTTTTATTATTTTTATTTTTAAATTTTTTCTCCCTTTATTTTAGACTATAATCTGTGACATCCACAATTTGTTATGTTGTAAAATTCAGAATCCACCAGCTCAATATTTTTTTCTCATTAACTCTTTTAATGCTATAGTGGGGTGAAATTTAACATTCCACCTTAAAATTTTAGTCAAGTAGGTTGACAATGTGGTTGTTCCAAATTTTCCTAGATTATATATAGATTTGGATTATTAATATCTCAAATATATCATCTCCAGCGTATGTTGGTTCTTTTGGTTTCTAATGACCCTATACCCACTTTTAATGTAATCTGGAGGCCACAACCGATCTGATTTGGGTTTTCCTCTTTAGTTACATGCACAACGTTTACTATCCTTCATCCCCCTAAACAATGTTTAAATGAATGAATTTATTTTTATATTATTTCTATTAGTTTATTATTTTTACCCTTATTTATTGAGTTTAAAAAAATCGAATTTATATTATAATGATAACACTCTGGATAATAAAGGTGTAATTATAATAAATTATCAATATATAGTTTATAAAAATTATGAAAGGATAAGTGTGAATAATTATAAAAATATTATTTAATCAATTTTTTTAATGATAATTGTGTTAAATTATCAATAATAATTATACGAATTATAAAATAAAAATTTCATGAAATTTTGTATGTATAATTATTAAAGGATCATCCATCAAAATTATCATCACAGGATTACTATCAGTTTATTAGAGGATAATTATCAAGAATTAACAAGAGAAATAATATTAATTATCAAAAGATAATTTCATGATATTATAAATTTATTATAACGTAAAATTATTAAAACATTTTAACAAAGAATTATCTGATGGTAATTTAAAAAAATTATAAAATGGGTAATTTTAATAAAATTATAATTGCATGAAATTATAATTGATAATAATAATGAATTATCAGGTGATAAATTTAATTATTTATCAATGTTGAATTATGACCAAATCATCTATGAATGATTATAAATATTTTCATAGGAGTGATGTTAGGTTTTATAAACAATAGTTAAAATGAACTACAACATGTGTCCTCATGTTAATATAGATAAATTTTTAAAATCAAATCTGTTTTTATAATTATTATTAGAGATAAAACCACTAGTTATTGTATGAGAGACAAATAGTAATTTATAAATATTAAAAGAGAATAATTATAATTTTATGAGATTTTTTATTTCTTTATGAAATAAAGTAGCTGGTTTTGATATAGTAACTTCGACAATCCATGAGTTTTTACTTGTTTATGACTATAATAATAAGGCATGGGAACACATGTTGTTGATTGTTGAGGTTTCTAATCCTTTTTTTAACACACACATGAGGGGTTATCTATGTCATTGACATCAGTGACATTGAGTTATGATTTTCTTTAACACATAGACATTAGATATATTAATTGAATAAAAATAAAATATTATTATTCATAGTGAAATTCATGAATGAAAATGTGTAATGAAATATATATGGAAGTGGTGAAATATAAAGGAATCCTAATGTGTAATGTCCATAAAATGGATGAATCGATTCTAATTTAGAAAAATAACTACTCTATTCACATCATCACCATTAGATTCAATAATATCAAGCACCATAATACACTTCATTTTGGTGTGAATTATATTAATAGAAATATGAATCATGTTTCTATAATTTTCAATAAAATAATAAATTCCCCATGTAATACTATAATTGGCCACTAAATTATAAAAACCCATGGTCAAATTTTACTCAATAAAGGTGATTTTTTCATGGTTACTTATACACAGAGAAGTACTAGTGAGAAATAAATAAATATTATCTAGGAAATAAAAACCCTTATCATAGATGATTGAGCATAAAAAATGTTCTAATCCTAATATATGTGGACAATTCCCAATATTTTAATAAATATTTTAAAGTAGGAATGTTCTATGATTAATTTAAAATAAGGAGAATAATATATCCATCACATCTAGATGCCAAGACTCCCATACTAGATGCCATCCTCTAGACCTGTAAGAATACATTTACTCATATAGTGGAGTCTCATTTTCATTTATATAAAACCTATAAAATCATCTAAAAATAATAATATTATATAATAGAGACATTATAAATATATTTTTTTGCTGATAGAAGGTGTTATTTCCCAATTCTCTTAGAATCCAACAACTAACAGTGATGAGTATCAATGTTCACTAATTTTACCACCCATATCCCCAATATCTCTAAGCCAAAACTATATAAAAAAATTACCCAATATAATAGCATCAATTATCCTTGTGATGATTTCTTTAAGTCCTTAGATAAACATCACTATGTATCCTTCCTTAAATAGTTTTATAGAGAATTTAATATTAGTACCCATTATTTTATCAAATATCTTGTGACTCATGTCATTCGTAATGTTATTCATGTGAATCGACAACCTAAATATCAACCAACACAACTATCCTGATAAAAAAGTAAAGAATAGAAAATAGAGAAGAACATCACGATGAATACTAGGGAAGAGATATTTCAGATTATCACTAAGAATAGCTTTAAGAAACCAATGATGGTGTGGGGAATGAATAAAGCTAATATCCTTGACTAGAGACCCTAGGGACAACAGGGGACAACTCACTCAGTTTTCCTTCTAAATGGATAAGTCATTGTTCCCAACAATACATTTAGAAATATAAATAATCAATGACACTTAATCATAAATAATATTATATAAGTGGGACCTATAAATAACTTTTTCTAATTTATTAATGAAATATGAAAACTTCATCCTAATAATGTTATCTTACAAATATCTTTCTAAAATTATATCCAAAATAAGTTTTTCCTACATATATCTCATGATCTTTACTATGAATTGAGTCCACTTTCCCACTCATCAATGGGTTTTTTCATATTATCCCAAATGAACCATTAGATATAATTTTCCTATTCAGAGTCCCAATAAAACAGCTGATGATTCTTTCATTAGTCCATCACGAACTTTCAGGGAATTTACAGATAGAGTAACATGCATGGGTATAGATTATAAAAGGTTGGTCACAAGAGTGATTCTAGTATAGAAGGATAAAAAGTAATATTCTATTCATTTATCATTACAATGAATATTTAGAAAATTATATCAATGTGTATAATTCATAATATCCAATTTTAATGGGGCACCAAGATAGTCATTTAAGAAATAACTTCCTGAAAAACGGATTATCTTCTCAGTATGTTTTGATCATCTGAAAATACACTTATCTTGGGATAAAGATAATAATTTTACACATTTTATCACATTTCCAACTTCTACTACAACAGTCATCCAATTTTTATAAAATAGTTGTTTTAGTATATGGAAAAGTGACAATAGATAGAGAGAGAAAAAACAAATTATTTTAATAAATTCAATATATTAGGTTAATTTGATATGAAAAAATTTGGTTCATTGATCAAAATAATATTATTTAAACTACAAAATTTTCATTTATATAATTAATTTGTTGGAATAATAAAAAATCATTATTTATTTTGACCAAATGAGGGTGTGTGTGTGTGTGTTCTATCCCATTATACCTCCTCTTATATTTTCATATATGAGAATTTCAGTAGTTGGAGTATTTTATATTATATTGTGAGATCATGTTTTATGTGTTTTTTTCTATATTCGCATGTTGATATACTATCTCTTCATTTTTGGAGATACCCCAAATGTGCTATAACATTCCCTTAAGGGTTTTATTGATACTTATCATATGTGAATATCATGTGTTTTTTTCCCCTAGAAGAGGAGTGTGTTTAAATTATACAGATGAAGATAATGGACTAGAGAACAAGGTAGGATCATGAGGGCCTTAGTTCCTATCCCAAGGATGTGTGTTAGTGGAATGATGGTATATAGAACTAACACGAGGCTCGAATGGTGTGTGATGGACTGGGAGACACACCCATGATTGATATAGGATTCAGCAGTCTAGGGGCCACATCAGAATTGAGACCTTCAGATTATTTAGAGATGGGATTTCTGGAATTGTAGGTATTTATTGATATTTTGTGGCACTCAATTATTATTATTCAAGTATATAGACAAATATTGTATAACAGAGTGCTTATGGGGTCTTGGTTAGTGCATGTCCAATAAATTTTAGATTTTATTTGTATGAATTAATATGGACTTATTACTATTTTAGAATAAAATTTTATTCGTTAGAAAAATTGGATAATGGATAATTTTTGTTATATTACTTATCCTAACACCAAAACCAAACTCAAGAATATATATGTGAATATAAATTTTACGACTAGAAATCATAAAAAATGAAAGGGCCCTTTGGTAGATGGTTGAGTAGAAGATATTGGATCAAGTTGAAAACATGGATAAACACTCTTGGATAAAATAGTTTATTTATTTAATTTATCTTCATATTATACTCTAGCAAGGATTATCACCTTTTAAATTCATTTATTTAGTAAAAAAGGTGTTTCATCGGATTCTTGATGATAACTCTAGTGATTTATTTTATATTTTATTATTTATTTTTGTGGTATAAACTTATTATGATGGTATGGTCTCCACATTAACATATATAGACCCTTTATACTTGTAGGTAGTCTATTCCATATGTGGGGAACATATGAGTTTATATAGTACTCTGGTTTAGAACTAATTGTTCAGGTTGTGGTGTTAAGAAATAGTATCAGAGGAATATGAGTCAAAAAATTATTTTTTCTGTTCGCCTTTATTTGGGACGATGTAAAAGGAACATATGATAACAAAAATACCAGAATGCGAACTATTCTAGTTTCTATCTATTATTGTAGAGTGGATAATTGATTTTATCTAAAGTGGAGGAGAATATTTTTTTATATTACTATTGATTAATATTCCCTTGGTCTATGCACATGATATTGATTTGGGATTTTTTATTTTTTGGGTTCATTCATGAATTATGAAAAGGAAGATAAGTTCACAATCCATACATATACCTATTGTTGTGTTTCATAATAGTAATCTAATTAAATAGATATATTTTAATTGTCCATTTTTATATCCTTTCTAAGTGTGTGATATGTATTTGTATCAATTATATTTTTATATACCATTATTGCAATAAGTTAGTTGAACTGAAAAAAATATTTTGATAGTAAAAATATGACGACAGTGACTAAAATGTAGGGATAGATACCCTAGTCAGTGACAGAGTGGTTATACATTTGATTAAGGTTATACCCCCAATAGAACCATGTGTGAACCCATATACTTAATAGGGTTTACCATATTGATTTTTTTAAATTTTTCATTTTCCATAAAAAAATATGTTACCATGACATAGTCATATTTTATTATATAGGAAGTAGTCTGAAATTATTCGATAAGGTGTGATGTTATTATTTTTTATGAGATTTTAAAAATAATGCAGTTGAAACTAAATAAACACCTACTCTTTGGTTTGGGTTGCTTGTCTGCTTCAATTTGAGTTCACATGATTAGCTCATGTCCTGGGAGTAGGAGTTGAAAACTATAGTTAATTATTCCTTATCATCAACTATAGAATTCATCATTCTTCCATTGTATTAGAGGCCCTATGAAAAAAAAATTATGGGATGAAGTTGTTATGGGAATATTTAACCTAGTTTATTATCTCAAGGATCAACAAAATAAAATATGATAGATCTCATGTTTACTGCATAAGCTATTTAAGAAACCCCTTATTGTATGTTTTTATCTAAGCTGGAAAATATCAAGGTGAATTTCAATGAATTAGAGAATAATAGATTTATTAAGATAACTAATTCACTTTATATTTCACCATTGTCTTTTGGGATGATGTTTAATTGTAGTCATCAAAATTTTATTCATTACCATATTCTGAAACAGAATTAAGTGATGAAAATATAGACATTTCCCAAGATCAATTATCATTAAATTAGTTATTTGGATATTGGATGATTTATATGATTTATCATTGATCACAAAATAAATTGTTGTGATTCATATAGGAGAAAATTCAAAATATTCAATCCTCGAGAAGGTATGAGCTGTTGATGTACATAGTGACATCATTCGAACTGATGAATGCCCCATAAAATTTTGTGTATCTCCCAAACCCGATCTTATATCCATATCTAGAAATGGATAATGTGTTTTATTTCAATGACATCGTTATCTACTTTCAAAATTTTAGAGAATCATTATTTTCAAATCATATAATGATCTAGTATGGACCAACACATACATTACATCACTTTTGCAGAATACATAAAACATTATACAATGAGATGCCAAATGAGCGTACTAGTCCAATTCCTTTTGAATCTTGGAAATGTAAACCTTTGTATATAAGTTATATACATTATCTCACACTAGGTTTATCAAGACTATAATCCTCCTTTAAAAATCATAATTAATAAACAACATCATTTCATGGGGAAGGAAATATAAAAAAGAGTGAGATTAGATGCTCGAAAAGTGTAAAAAACGGAGACATGCAAGAATAAACATGATCATAGGGGTATGAGAATGTGATAAAAAATATATGAATATCATACCTATCATATCAAGGATCATAATCACGTATCAGGGAATAAATAATGATAGTTCATATGAAACGAATCATAAAAAATAAAGAACATAAGCTATGAATTCATAACATTGGAATAAAAAATGTAATTATGGATAAAACATAAGCATGTAATATTTCTTAACTAGTATCCAAGGTGTCGTTTCCATGACTAACTTAGTTGGAAATTTACTTTACTAAACCATGTTCACTCGTTGTTCCATACATGTATTATTGAATATAGATCACCCCACATTCTAGCCATTTAATGATGAACTAAGTTCATTTCCCATTCAAAACCTATAATACTGAACCATGTTAATTTCCCATTATATCCATGTCTATCTCTTTAGATATAAAAAATTACCCGATGTATTTTAAAGATATATGGGCCCCACCTATATTATAACGAAATTATACATACATGTGCCAAAATGTCAAAAATAGTTATACCATAACCCATGAAATGAAATTGTTATTATAATAACATTATAATATCATAATCTATAGAAAAGAGATATGTTCTATAATCATTAAATAATTAACATAACCTATGAAAGGAAGAAGGTTTCAAAATCATATAACATATGAAAGAGAAACTGGTTTCATAAACACCATTCCACCAAAACATTCTCCATTTAGAGAAATAATATAAAGGGAAACCTTGCATAATTTTCCCAAAATTTCATTATTCACACCAACGAATGTTAACATAGATGGGAAATAACTTTGATTGATAATTTAAAGGTATTTCTTGAGGAAACATCCTTTCTGTACTAAAAACCCTTTTTAAAACATAAAATTTTTTGAGAACCTTTTTCTTTGAAATTATACTTGAAAAAATATTAAAGAAGAATTTAAAAGTAGAAAACATATTTAAAATAAATTTTAATTAAAAATGGTCTATATAAATCTTTTTAAAACATTTGTTTTGAATAAAATTGATTTCGGACTAAAGAGAGATACATTGAAAATTTACTTAAAAACATTACCTTAATCAAAAAGTAGTGGAAATTTTGTACTACTACATGAGGATATCATGAAATAATTTTGAATAAGGAAACAAAATAATATTCTTATGATATAGATCCTAATATTTCATTAAATATACATAATATTTACCAATCTTTAAAAGTAATGAGATTAGGTATGTGTCCTCTTAACAATTAGTTACACAAGATTATAAACTTAATTAAAGAAAAATAAATTAGATAAAGCATAAAATATCATGAAAATTATAAGATTCAATATTTTTCATGTTAAATTTGAATTATATATAATTCCAAAATGTGTTTAGTTGCATAAAAAAATATGAGTCTCATAGAAGGAAAATTGAGAGAAAATATTTTTACCGATTTGGAAACTTTTGACACCTAATCCCCATGAAAGAATGATCATAAAATGGATATTTAAATACCAATAAATTTTAGAATAATATTAATTTAATAAAATAATGGGAATTTCATACACTATATAAAAGAAAAGAGGTGCGAACATTGCATGTATCTCACAGAAATAAAAACTCAGATGAAATTTCCTTACCTTATGTATTAAGATTGGTCGTAATCATTCAACCCACCAATACAATAAATATAAATTTATTATAAATGTTTTAAAAAACCAAATTAATGTATATAATATTATATATAGTTTTATTATGACCTTATATTTCGCTATTGTTAACCATCTTTTGTTACGGTTTCACTTTCAGATAATATTTGTTTGTTATTTGCAGTTGTATTAATTTGTTATATTGTTGGAACTTGTACATATATAATAATTTGGTAATGTGAAACATGATATTAATATTTCTTAGATATTCAAAAAATATATTTTAATAACTTATATAATAAATAACTATTAAACATAATACACCATTTATGAAGATGGTAAGCCGTACATACACTTTAATGTTATTACTATTTAATTGTCATGTTGAAAGAAGCAAAGTTAACACAAACACACACACATATATATATATATATTAAATTGATTATGAATATTTATTATATCATATATATCATTTATATTCACTAAATCATCCTTTAATACATTCTATGTATTTTATAAATAAATCGAATCGATTTTTGGGGCAGTAGTCTACACTTCCTCAAACGAAATTATATTATTAACACCCAATGGAATGTATAAATATATGTGTTCGAAAATAATTAAAATGGCTTAAATATATAATAAATATTATATATTTCATATATAAATATATTTTCCATCATAATGTTCACCATGATAGGTTGCAATGAAAAATATACAATCACTGTTTAGTGAGGCGACAGTCCGTCGTATAGGTAAACAATATATTCGTTACCCATTAGATGGAATTGTGTGTAATTATAGGGATAATTATTTCCATAAAAACATAATAGTATATTGATTATACTGGGTTTTTTGTACATTAATGGAATAATAATATTTGAGGGATCGGAGAAAGAAAATAAAAGAAATGAGTTTGGGGGAGGGTGTTACCTCTTAACCGGGTAACTCATTTTGGTTTACACCAAAGAGCTTCCATGCAACGCTTTATTTCCACAGTAGGATTCAAGGAGGAATTGCGGGTTTTTTGGGAGATATTTTAAATGATTGTGGTTGATAAAATGATTCTTGAGATGGGTGAAGAACTGGGAGGAGATGAGGCATTTTAAAATGGAGGACTGTCACTCTTGCAATATTTTAAATGAAAGGAATCCGACCCACATTTATTTTTATAAAGTGGATAAATAATGGTCTAATGTATATAAAAGGTATTATACAGTCTATAAATGTGTATAAAAATTATTTTTTACAAGTTTATAGGTTATTTGGGACTTATGGTTACGGTTCAGTCCATTATTAATCACAATTTAACATTAATTGTTGTAATTAATTTTATTTATATCACTAATATTTTTTTATAAAAAAAGTATGTTGAGAATATAAGAAATTATAAATTATGATGACTAAAATTATATCATAAAATTTTCTAAATTCTAAACACATAATTGGGAGAAATTAATTTAACTTTAATCCAATAATATGGTGGACAATGTGGGTATTTAAAGTAAAAATGATAAAACATTTTCTATATTTTCAAAATAAAATTCAACATGAAATTAATAATAATTAACACAATTGGATTAATTGGAAAAAAAATTATCAAATTATTCAATAAATATAATTTTAAATATAATTTAACATTATAATAAATTTAGATAAGAAAAAAATTTTGAATTTAAATCTAGTATTTTAAAAAATTCTTTAAAAAAATAAAACCTTTGAGAAAAATTACTAAATATTTATCCTATCCTATGTTTCTTTCTACCAAAGATAAATTTTATTTTGAAATATTAAATTTATAAATGTACCCACAATTTGACTATAAATATGTTCTCCATTAAAAGACAGTAAAAATACCTTTATAAAAATATATGGTTTTAAGCATAAAATAGGTTATGTTATTCTCTTATGTCTATGAAATATATTTGAATAATATAAATAATATTCAATTAGATATATTTCATATATCATACATTAATATTACATAATAATTTTAATTAATTTAACTCATTATCATTACAAAACTATGCAAGCATAAAAGTAGTCTTCTATAAAAATACTCCCTTTATATCCAATTGGGTTTTATATTTATTTCTAAATAAATTGTAACTATGTAATTAACTGTATATTAATTGAAATCCATATATTTAAATATTTTTATTATAATGTTCATAATATATATATATATATTAGTTTCTTTGGAGTACATTTTCATTAAAAAACCCACACACCGCACACTAAGGATGGAATGGAACGTCATAGCCCCCCTAAGGGATAGACCATCCATCAAGACTTATTTATTCATTACTAGGACTAAAGGTCATGTGTACATAAATCCCATAGAATATCCCAGTGGGTAAAAAACTAGGCCAAAGGCCTAGTTCTGCGCCATAATTTCATCATATTACCTGCATCACCGAGCCTGCATCGCCGCCTGTTTGGGTCATGCGTCATGCCTACGTCAACACCTACCTATGAAAATTCACTCCCACCCAGATTTAAACATGGGTCTGATGAAGGATTACAGAGAAAATTTACCACTTGGTTAATCCCCCAACTGCATCATGAAATATAATTTAATTTCTTGGTTATATATTGAAATATTTTATAATATTATATTACTATTTGATTACACTAGGTTTTTCATGTTACACATCCCATCAGGAAAAGTATGCCTTGCATGAAACATAATCATACCTCCATTTTCCCTAAATTGGAATCTGTCCATTATATTGGGTATTGTTCATGATTAACATGGAATTTAATATTGTGAAATCCATACATATTTCAATAATATATATAAAATAATTATTTTCAGTGTTGCATGAAATGAAAAATATAAAAATGATTAATTTAAATAAAAAAATATATTTAAAAAAATATCATGGTTTTACACAATAATATATTACTGAGTATGTTTTGAGCACATTGGGATCACACCAAGATATTTAAGTTTAATTTTTGGATTAGGGAGGATATTTTCGTAATATATGCAGTGTCCTATATTGGTTTATTGAAATACCAAGATAATATAGAGGCAATATTTTCATTGAAATGTCTCGAGATGTGTTTCAATTCTTGGAGCATACTATTTTAAAAATTCAATTACCAATAGTTTGTATATAATTTATCCTAAGAAAAAATATATATAACAGTGTTAAGGTAGAATTTAGTTATGTTCCCATTGATGGAATGATGAGAAGTCTAATTTCAAGATATGAAGTTCATTTCATTACATTGATACCCAAAACTTATAATACATAGAAAATATGTCATAATAGATGAATATTAATTACATTTTAGAAATATTGGCCCATGGAACATACTGGTTTAGTTGTTTTGTAGAAATGGAACACTATATTATTATTTAGTTAAAGATCGTCATCATATCCAATAAATATCATCTCACATAGTAATATACTATCAAATTCCATACATAAAACCATTCTTTATAAACTGGGGAATTTGAACCAATGAATGGGTGGGCTAAGTTACTTTGTAAGGATAAATAATTTAGATATAATGTCACGAACTGTCCCCTGGGGCCCGTGTCGTAACTACCCAAAGCCCGCCTTCCATAGGCTAGGGGCTGGTGACTAGAACCAAAGGCGTAAATCCCTATAACTAGAAAGGCATTTCCCTTATAAACGTAAAAAAACACAACCAGAGTACATGAGGAAGAAAACACTAAGTACAGCAGTAAAAAAGTGATGAAAGTACAAAGGGGATGTAAATAAAAGCCCAACAGATAGGTACAAATACAACTGAAAGTAAAGTACAACAGAAAAGACAAGCAGCTGGAAGATGACACACAGCTTCTGGTTCGTCCACCACAGATCCTACCTGAAGGGTAGGTACAGATGTCCTCCTCAGCACTCCACGTCTGATCGTCCGCCCGTCTGTCTCCTCCAAGTACTGACTCTTCGTGAGATCCAACTCTGGGTATCATCTAGTCCTCGAACACTCGGCCTCCATCAGCGATGTCTGTCGTCTGCTTCCAACACAACGAGGTGTGGCCATAGCCCGTGAAGGGGTGAGTATAACGATACTCACTAGGAACCCCAAGACCCTCAAGGTCTCTCTAAATCCAACAAGGATAACCACAAAGCAGAATCTCAACAGATAACCTTTACTTAGGTATAAGCCTATACTTATACCTAAGTTATCAAGTAACCCATATCAATCATGAGGAAACACAAAGTTTATGAAATCAATGGATAACCACTTCCTAGGAATATGGTCATACATATACCTAAGTTATCAAGTGACCCATCCCAATCATGAGGTAAAAACAAAGGTCATAGACTCAGCTCAAACCAGGATTTTCATTATCAAAACCGTAACTGCTGAAGAGATCTGTCTCTGATGAATACAGTGATCCTGTCACAACTCCGAGGTACTGCTCACTAACCTTAGACTGCTGATGTACTCTTCCGGTCGAGTACCGCGGGTCTGTTGCCAACTACAGGGTGCTCTGTCCGCTGAGGGTCTACCGCCAAATACCGAGAGCTCTCCCTAATAGCCTATAGAGGTACTCCCCCTGTCGAGTACCGCGTGTCTGCGGCCAACTACCGGGTTCTCTGTCCACCGTGGGTCTGTCACCAAATACCAGGCACTCTGTCCACTGGTATAGTAGACTCACTCCAAGTCAAGTCGGTCAAGTAGTCGTCAGGTCTCAGCCAGCTACACGGTCTCCGTACTCCATACGCTCGTCTCTGGGAGGGTCTGCTCCACGAGCTACAGGTCGATACTCCAAGTTTCACATGGTTCCATGAAGAAGTATCTCAAAGGACCGTCTCGTCATAGGGGTCTCAACGCAACAGACGGCGCGTCAATCAGACGTCCGGTCTGTGAGTTACTAGCCTTTTCATCCCAAGGGCCCGGTTGGTTTCATTTGCGAACCAACCTGGCCGTATCTCAACTGTACCCTGAACTCTCATAGGGTATACTCATAGGGACAGTTTCTCAACGTGATCACCAATGCCACTGACGGTTCATCAAACGAATGTCCGGTCTGAAAGTATTCAGCTTTTCCGTTCGAGGGGCCCGGTTGGATTTCAGGTTCAATCCAACCAAGACACTATCCAACTGTGTCCAAACCTCACGAGAAATATTCAAAACTTTTTTTCTCATCAAGAGAAATCCAACAAAGTTGACGGCATGTCAATCGAACGTCCGGAGCTCATGTTATAAGTGTTTCCGCTCCGAGGGCCCGATTGGTTTCGGGTTCGAACCAACCTGGCTGCATCCAAAGTTCTCCGAAACCTTGATTGTAATATACCGAAACGACAATCTCGATCCAAGTATCTCTATGCAACTGACGGTGCGTCGATCGGAGGTCCGTAGCCAGATATGGGCAAAAGACTGAAAACAGTTCGAAATGGGGGGTATGGGCCCGGCCCGACCCAACCCCCCGGGTCCGGGTCCTGCCCAGCGGGGCACCTCACCCTGGCCTTGCCAGGGCAGGGGGGGTGCGCTGTCTCTACCTGCGGCCAAGTAGGGGGGAACCGTCCCCCCTTTTTCGCCCCCCGGATGTGGCGCGCCTGCCGCGTCCGCCTCCTCCGGATCCCTCGTGGCCGCGGGATCCGGTCGCCTGCCGCTGCGGCTTCAGCCTCGGAGGATCCTCCTGGCACCGGGCCGGGAGCCGCTGCCTATTGACGGTCGGCCTCCGGCACCGCCGTGCCGGCGTGGCGCGCCGGCAGGGTGTTCCGCAGACCACCAGACACGCTCTGGTGGTGTGTTTTGCCTGCCATCTTCACCAACGGTCCTCTCGGGACCTTCTCTTTACTACAAATTCTTCAAATCGCCTCTGCAGCCCGTTACGTCATCGCCCGTTGAACCGCACATCATTAAACAAACTGCAGAGTCTTTTAATTGCCTCTGTGGCCGCGACTCCGACCACAGTTTTGTTCAGCCTCAACGGCGCGGCGCGATGACACCACACTTCTTCACCATGTTCCTTCCTGATTCCGCTTGGCGTCGTTGCACCGCGCCACCATTGTTTGAGCCGAAACTAAAAACAACATCGAAGGGGGAGGGGGTTCGGCCGGGTTCATGTGGTCTGACCTCCTCCCGTTATTATGATAACAGGCCTCCCAAATAGAAGTCGATGAACAACAAAGAATTCCCGAAAAAATAAATAACCCCTAAATTGAGGTGTTTTTGAACGAAGGTTCGTCGTGGAAAAAGGACTTCGCGGAAGAAGGCATCACAGAAGAAGGTGTCGCGGAGAAGATAGTCTTCGGTGTCGCGGTACACGCCATTGTGTCATCGATCTCTGAGGATTCGGCGTTCTTCATCGTCCTTCGTCGGAGGCCAACATTCTTCATCGGTGACGGTGCGTTCTTCACGTTCTTCAAGGAGGAAGATGAAGTTCAAGACATGAGAAAATCCTCTCCAATCCTTCTCGCACAACCCAAACACCCTTAACAAAATAAGACTTGTCTTATTTAATTAACTCACAGAAGCCACCAATCAATTCGAAATTCAAAATTGAATTCTCGAATTAATTATATTGAACTACTTAAACAGTAAATTAATTAAGAGAGTTCAATTTTCATTTAAGGGGGCGTGCGAGTGTGTTACAAAAATTAATGGGGGGGGGGGTTTGTGGAAGTTGAAAGGGGTGGGGCTCGTGTGGGGCCCACCTCACATATTTTCTCCCAAGGGAAGTTAGCAACCCAACTTCCACACAAAGGATAAAACTACATAGAAGAAAAATAAAATTGGTTGCACAAATTTTATTTTTAACCATTACTTAACCCATTATTTTAATAACCACACCCGAGAAAACGCAACTTCGGAATATGTGTTCCTAAGAAATTACCGGCACTACTGTTTCATCGGTGCCCTTCAGATTTTGATTCCGAGCACCAGTTCAAAAGTTAGAAAACCCCACTCGTTCGTCAACTGAACGTACCCGAGCTAAACTTCAGAAATTGATTCCGGGCACACCGGGCCTCAAAATTAGGTTCCGTCAGAAACTGCATTCTTGTAAAATTCCAAAGAAATTATGAAAAAAATTTCGTGGAAATTTCTGGGTCTTTACATATAAACATATTAGGAGTATAATTGTATGAGAACATGAAAATTAAACTTGAAAACCATACCTGAATATAATCGATCTTAATGTTGATTCAAGGAATAAATCATATATCTTAACAAGACATTAATCATAATGGAATCAATGAACATGATCCCAGAGAATATAAAATTTTCTAAATATGTATATTTGTTTCATTCAAATAATCATAGAATTTTATTTTCATAATAGTAGAGGATAAATTCTAAAATTATAATCATGGAATATATTCACTCCCAAATCCAATATTGTTAACGGTTTTATACAGGACTATCCTAGTTTAATGATTCCCTTACAAAACTAGGTTCACTTCCTATTTAAGTACCATCTTCACATGAGATCCCAATATTTAGCCAATTCCATGGTTAGTGATATAGGTCCCACACATTACATAATAAAAATCATAAATACATATTCCAAAAGATCATAAAACATTCATCATATAAAATACATTTAAAATAAATGGGTTTCATAAACATTTAATCATATCGTAATCTATGGAAAATAAATTTGGATCATATTCATTTCATCAATTCATCATAACATACACAATATAAAACAAAGTGGGTTTCATAAGAATTTAATCATGGTATAACCCCTGAAAAAGGAAATGGGTTTCATGAATATAATTTTATCATAAGTAGAAATCCTAAAGGAAAACAACAATAATGGTATCCTCGAATCATATCCCTCGAAAAGAATAGATAGAATCAATGGACTTCATCTTATATGGAAAATGATTTTGAAGGTTCACATGGATTATTTCTGTAGGAAAATAGTCTTTACACTTTGAAAAAGAACAAAAAACATTTTCAAAAAACATTTTCAATAGAAAAATAAATTGAAAACTATAAAGGAAGAACTAAAAATCATTTAAATCATTTCATGAGATAAATATTATTTCCACATTTAAATATATTTTTTAAAATATAAAATATTTTAAAAATAATTTCCGTTGAAATTTTATTTTGAAACATATAAAAAATATTATTTAAAAATAATTTAAAAAATTAATGTGAAAAATATTCATTCCAATTTTAAAATCATTTTTTTAAATTATAAAATATTAAATAAAAATCTCTGAAAATGAACTTTTAAATATAAAAATGAATCATTATAAGTCATTTCAAATTTTTCTTGGGGAAAATAAATATTTCTCATTAATATTTTTTTCTTCAAAACTCAAATTTTTTTAAAAATAATCTTCCTTGAAAATAAAATTTGAAATATATAAAATATTTTTAAAATAAAATAATAGTAATGAGGATAAAAACTTGTTGAAGATGTAAGGGTTTAAAAATTATTTCTTCCTTTTTTTGTTAAAATCCAAATGGGCCTTATTTGGAAAACACCATGATGATTCCTTTCAAAAAAATAGGTTAAATTTGTGAAATATGTAATTGGGGATATAGTTAATAATTTTGACAATGATAAACACATTTTTAAAAGAAATTTTAAAATCATTATTTTGCATGAAAAGTATGTTTTTGAATGAAGAAGGAAATAAAGATGTTTTTTATATAAATATTCCTCAAAACTCTAGTGTAAATAAATATAGAAAAATCAAGTAAAAATATGGATTGTAATGAAATAACCCCAGGATATGAATAGTGATGATATTATTAAGATACGTAATATGTTATTTTATCATCCTAATCACAATCATTAATAATCTAGAAAAAAATGAGATTGTATCATAAAACCCTTAATGATTTGTTAACATTGAATCATAAACCCACCGAAATAATAAAATTAAGTAAAAAAATATCTAATTACAATAAATAAATTATTTAGATTACATTTAATATGGTAAATATAAAAACCTCATATAATAAAATAAGTGAAAAACATAACATAGGTCACAATAAAAGAAACTTGAGGCAAAAATTCCTAACCTCTATTTTATATTTTTAACTATAAAATGAAAAAACAATAGATCCCAAAATGGATATTAAAAACCCTATAATTTTTAGTAGAAAAAATATAAAATTCATTGTTGGTAATTTCATACACAACATATATGGAACAAGTTATGAATACAGAATGTATGTTACAGATATAAACATGATACAAAATTTCCCTTAACTTATGTATAAAAACCCTAGTACTTGTTTCATACTAATATATAACAAGTATTGGTTTATTAAAAATCAATTATAAAACCATAATTTTATATATGGCACAATATATTATTTACATATGTCCTTTTAATACCCGTTTTTAACCATTCTATTATAGAATCATGTAAGAGGTAATAAATAAATTGTTATTCATATATTTATTTATTTTTTATTTTCCATAATATTACTATTTTCATGGTTACATTATATATATATTCTTAATCATGATAAAAATTATAATGATAATAATATAAATATATTTATTTAGATCAATCCATAAAAAATAGAGATTTTATATGGAATACATTATTCTTGGTGATGGTATGCGAAACTTAATCTTGAATATTGTTTCAATTTTCCCAATTGAATGAAACAATGAATGGGAAATAATAAATTAACACTAAAAATTAATTTTTATTTAATTTATATCACCTATTTTTATTTAATCCCTTTCTTATTATGTTCTATGTAAAGTGTATTTTTATAAAAAATAAAATTGCTTCGTAGGGTGGAGGTCTGTCATACACACGAAAGTCAGAATCATATCCACCACAAAATAAAAACTATAAAGGTATATTTTATATAATTATCCCATTGGTATAATTATTCCAAAAATAATATATATTAATTTAATTAAAATTTATTACCATCAATGAAAAATGGAAATGGAAAAAAAATGTAACAATGGTTCATGTGGTGGTAGACCGCCGCACACGAGAGGGACATTATTGTTTTCCAACTAGTTGGGATGTAAAAACTGTGGTGTGATATTATAACTCTAGAAGTTCAGTAATATCCTTAAGATATTATATAATCATTAAATTAACCATTATATTTATTTTGAGAGGTTTTCTTACAAACCAAATAAATTTGGTTCATAGGGCAGTAGTCCAACATACCCAGAAATAGTGATTTTACAAAAAAAATTTGGAATAAGTGATGGATATTAGTTAGAATATTAAAAAAATTAAATTTAAAATATTTTGTAGATACTATTTTTATTATATAATAATAATTTTAAAATATTTAAAGCAATTATTAAATTATTTAAAACAAAAACAAATAGTTAACAATATTACTATGTTTTCTGAGAACTAATTTATGTTTAACCTAATGAATTCCTAGATTTAAATTAGGTTTTAATAATGGTATATAGGTGTTGTGGATTCATTTAATGAATATATTTGTATTATTATTGGCTGAACCAATAGTTTTTGGTAGTGGGACGTGGAGAGGAGTGTGGGTGATCTTTATCAGGTGAGGTGACTGGCATACATGAACATTTTGAAATGAAAATATTGTTCCCATGAAATTCACATTTCAAAAGTCTTCATGATATGTAATTTTAAGGCATCATTGTTTATAAGGAATAATAATGGCCATAAAATGAATTTTGGTAATGTATCTAATTCATTATACCAATTATATTTCTAGTTTAATCACCACAGTAAACCTATTTTCACATTAACTATGATAATTTATTTTCAATATTTTTAATATTTATTATGGTAAAAAATTATTTTGAAATGATTAGATAGTATATATTTTTTTATGAACCAAAATACATAATCCATTTTACTAAATTTTATTTTTATTATTGGAAAAATCTAATTTAAATTGTGTCACTAAAACATGATGAAAACCATGATTTCCAAAGAGAAAAGTTTAAAAAGATTAAAATGTTATTTTATCAAAATTAACTATGAAATAAATTTAAATAAACTATATAGGAATAATAGTTATAAAATTGAACTAGTTTCACTTTTAAAAAAATATTAATATAAAAATGTATCTTGTAAATACCTTCAATTAAATGGAATTTAAATAATCAAAAACATTATTTTTCACTATTAATTAACAAAAGTATCTTTTTAGGGAAATATAAATAAACACAATGTACAATTTGGACATGATAAATTAAAAAATATTTTTTTTAGGAGATATAATTTTTAAAAGTGGAAAAAATGAGTTTTTTAATTAGTGAAAAACATGTGAAAAAAATATTTTTAGATAAATATATTTTTAACATATAAATTTGGATCTATTCATATATATACAGTAATAAACACATAATATTATTATGAAAAAATATTATTAAAATAATAATAAATATATTTCATTAAAATAATTCTCCAAAAGTTATTTATTTAATTCAGTGATACATAGCACATCTATTCAAGTAAAAATAGTTTTCAAGAAAATGATTTCATTTATTTTTCAATTTTTTAATATCATTTATAATTAATTTGTAAATAAAAAACTCATACCATATATATATTTTTATCAATATATTTACATAAATTGGTTAATCATTTTCCTACCCATCAACCCAATGACTATGTGATAACTATTATATTAAATAACAATATGTTAATAATATTTCATGTTTTATTTAAACTCATTATTTTGTGAAACGAAAGCTACACTCAGTGTAGTGTGTAATAAAATCTAAAATTGGTGTTTCATGTAATGAAAAATATCAAAAATAATAATTTTTTAATGTGAAAATATAGAGTTTACAATATCATAGGCTATTATATTCGATACTTTTATATAAAATTTGTCCTGATAATTATAACTTTTCTCTGTAGACAGGGGTTTCACATTTTAGTATCTCAATGTTGGAAATAAACATCATAAAAATGGATAATGATAAATTATATTAAAAAAATGTATTGGAGAAGGTCACCAATAAAATCACATAATAAGGTTTCCATGTTTTAGAACAATGGTGGGATGTGATAACAAGAACATAGAAGTGAAAAATAACATCTAAATACTGATGGAGTGGGATAAATAACATTGTCTAGAGAATATTAACAACCCCATTTCCATAAATCGGTGATATGTGAAATTACCATTAATTCCCCAAAAATATATGTAAACATTTAATTTTTTTCAATATCATTTTCATAATATTGATTAATTTTTATTATTAGATATGCATTTTGGATTTCATTCCATTTCATATGTGATGTTTACTCCTTTTTTATGCCTTAAATAATTTCAACATCATATCTTACTCAAATAGATTAATTATCATAGTTTGAATCACTAATCAAATAATAATATCCATAAAAGAATGATTTTTCATTCCTTATTTTTCATGATTTTATCAACAAAAAATGGTTGTAACATTTTATGCAATTTTTATAAATATTAATATAATGAAATTGTATATTAATCTATATAATATAAATAAAACGTCAACATAAACAATTATATAAATGTTTTACCATAGGACCCATCTGAAATTCAAAATTTATAAAGAATCTCACTATGTTTCTTAATATAAACATAAGAATAATCCCAAAAATATTATAAAATATATATTAATCATCACTTACTAAATATGTTAATACCGTAGTCATAGTTTTTTTATATTATAATAAGTAAAATGACCTTTTAAAGTTAATAAGACACATATAATTACTAATTCCTTGCATAAAACCATATATTATTGAATGAATTCCATAAATATAACAATATTATGAACTATATCAATGATAAAATAAACCATTTCTTCCCAAAGGTAGTAATCAATTCCATTTTCATTAATACTATCCACATTACCATATTTATATCCATGAATTCTTTGTCCTAATATAGTTATCTCATTATTAGGAAAAAATTGAGGTTTATATTCCCTTATTCATGTTCTTTCTATAAAATACCATCATTCCAAGAAATCACTTTTCTTGTTCATTGCAACTGTTCAACATATTCTTAGACATAGTCTATGAAAAACATTTACTGAACAATCCATATATATTTTTTCAATTTTTTAGTTTCAATACATTATGACTTAAGTAATTATACTTTATTCTTAGACCATTAAATAGGATTAACCATCTTATTAATTAATACATCTTACCTATCATATGTCACTTTTTTTCTTTTAATCGTCAATATTAAAACAATTACATGTAAATCCTTTTTCAACTTATTATTGAGCATCCCTTTTGGACATCACACACATACACAATAATAGAATTTTATTAAAAAGATAAAAATACCAGAATCCAGATTAAGGATGTCCAAAATAGTGCTTCCCAAGAGTGTTGCCTCAAACAACGTCCACACATCCCTGGGTTATGGACCCAATACTAGAAAACAGACCAAACATTCTAGTATTACTCAACATAGATTAAAAAATCAATATATTTATTCACTTTATATCATTTTTTGAGGCAGGGTAGTAATGATAGTGATAAATTACTTGAATCTAGGAATGTAGATGGTAATGAATATAGGAATATGTTCTATAAAATCAAGGAATGAAATAATTAAAATGTTTTGTTATTCCACTATAAGATCAACGTTTTTTTGATTAAAATACTCAAACCCATTGAACATTGTTCATGCCTCCTATATGAGGGAATAATCATGCCCATAAAGAGTCGTGAAGGAATGGATCAATGAGATTATTGAGTCCTGTTTGGTGCCACCGCGCTATTGAAAACAGTAGGAACCAGTCTCATCAATATCAATCCTAAAGCCACTAGAATGAGGGACCCAACAGACCCATTGTTCATGGGAATATTTCTGCAATTATGGAAATTTAGATTCACATAAATGAATAAATTTCATAAATGAAGGATTATATTTATAGTTCATGATAATAGGAACCATATCAATGAACAAAAATTTGATCCTAGTGATCAATATATACTCTATGTAGTAGGTTTCTTCAATAATCTTGTTATTTATCACTTCCCTAATAAAACATGAGTTGTTGATCAAAATGGTCACTCTCAACTATCTCTCTAGGATATTATTATAATTAAAATTGAAACAATAATGGATGAAAACTAAATTATTGATAAAATTTTAAGTGAACCCTATGATACCAAATGGTTAAATCCATAACACTATCTTCAAAACACCTTAAAAAGATAACTTCTTGATTCTTATTTTTAGTTTGGTAGTAAAAACATTTCAACGCTAATTAATTATCATTATTTATTATCTTATGGTTCATGGGAGTTTCATGATTCTGAATTTTCCATATTAATAATATGCTTTTCAGAGGAATCTCCTCGAACTATTGAATTAATCACCAAGAATTCCACACTTGGTTCTCATGCAAGACCCACTAGTAAAACTTCATATAAAATTTATAATATTGGGAACCCATGAACACACAAATATCATGGTCTTCTTTAATATGGATACTGTAAAATATATAATTCTTATTCTGGTCCAAGAATGTATTAATTAATTTGGGAATATTACTGGCCTTGAGAAATGAGATGCTTGGATTTCGATACATTGAAAACTAAACTCCACTCCCAACCAATTCTGATTCCAGATCATTATATCTCCATGGTTGATGATGTAGTGGAAGTTGTCGAGGAGAGTCAAAACTTTTCATTTTACAGATATCCAAAACCATGATACCCACCCATTAGGAAATTGAATCTTAATTCTTCCATGGTCTCCACCAACAAAACTCACATTTAAATCTATCCTTATATTTGATTTTGAGTCTCATAGTTGGTTATGGTACACATTATTAATCAAATATATTGATCACATAGTATGAATAATCATAATATCCTTCACTCATGAATCATTCCATTTTATTTCTCATGAACACATTTTTTATCACATATAATGTTATTCCAGTTCTTTTTTATTCAATATATTATTTAAAAAACAAAAAAACATAGTGTGGGGAATAATAATCATTGTTTGAAACCACAAAATCATGAAAAATAACTTATATTATGTCTAAATCATGAATCCTTATTTACAATCTAAGTCACCATATACTTTACCTAAATAATTGATTGTAATTATTTAAATACATTATTATTTTTTAATGAGTATCTGAATATCCAATGCATATACCTTGGGAGGGTTAAACTAGGTGTCCAACATGGATTTTTGTCAGGAACCTGAAGAAGATTATAGCTAGCTCAATTCACCCTTTTTGGAGTCATTATCACTTTTTACCATTATTCTACGTCCAAATCCACATGTAGTATCTTAATAGGTATTCAATTTATTTGAAATCACTCACTATATTCTTTACCAAATTTCTCAAAAAATTTCCTATAATTTGATACATCCACATTCATATCCTTAATTATATTTCTAAACTTCTTCCATCCATGTTTACAAATTTTAAATAAAAAATTCCAATGATACTAACAGTAGAGACCCAATACATCTCATACATAGATATCATATATTAATACAAGACTACTAATTATATTTCACAAATATATGACAAATGATAACATAATTTTAGTGCCATTGGAGACTAGGTGGAAAATCTTCTTATTTAGGGGTAGATATTCAATATATACCATAATGATCTCCCCACATAGTAATACTCCTAGACATACACTACATAAAACCATTATACATTACCCATAAAATGTAAATATAACAAATTGTGAGATCATATTCTCATTAAGGGTAAACAAGGGGGAAATCAATATATCATAAGAATGTGGGTTTTAGAGCATTATAATAATATTTGAAAACAATGCCCTTCAAATGATAGATCATAAACATGAGTTATGGAATAAATCATGGAATATTATAAGTCATGAATCATAATTTAATCAAATAATATGAACCTTGATAACAAAAAATTAGAATTATACATATATCTTTGGCACTCAAAAAATAATAGAATATAATTTTTTTAGAAATCAAGTCTCATTAAAAAAATTATCATAGTGGAATGGGTTTACTCCCCAAACCAGTGTACATTTCATGTTTTGCTCCCATGACCTTTATAGTGGACAAGTTCCCTTACAGAAATGGTTTCACACCCTACTCCAATCAAATTTTTATCAAGAGATATCAATAGATTCCTAATCAATTATAATGAGATATAGGTCCCACATGTCACATAATGAAAATCATACATACATGCATCACAAGATCAAAGAAAATTCATCATATTATGACCCATGAAAATAAATGGGGTCATAAAAATTTCATCATAAAATAACCTATGGAAAATTGAAAGGTTTCATAATAATTTTAATATTTCATCATAGCATAAACCATGTAAAAAGATACGAGTTTAATAAGAATTTTATCATGTTATAACCCATAGAAAAAATAATCATGTTTAATAAAAATAATTCTAATCTAATACATAAATATTCTAGGGAAATAAAAATAATTGAATCATTGTATCATGTCCCAAGAAAAGCATAAGTTACATTAAAGGATTTGATATTAGGCAGAAAATTATTTTGAATTATCACTTGGATATTTTTAGGAGGAAAATTACATTTCCACTTTGAAAATAAACTTTGTAAAACATAAAAAAAATTGTTTTATAAGAATATAAATGTTAAAACAAATAATTAAAATTCTAAAAATAATTTAGATCAATTCTAGTAGATAATATTATTTCTCCATTAGGGATAAAAAGTAATCCAAAAATATTTTAAATTTTATTTTCATTGAGAATAGCATTTGAATCCTATAAGGGAGGCTTTAAAAAATTAAAACATTTTTTGATGAAAACAGAATTTCAAAATTGAAAATAATTTTTTTTATCAAAAAACATATTTAAAATACCATTTATTCAATGTAAAATTTGAAATGTATAAATTAATATTTAAAAATCATTTAAATTTTTTTTATTAAAATATCCTTTCTACATTGGAAACCATTTTATTAAGAAATAAAACCTTTCCAAAATAATTTACATTGAGAATAACCTTTGAATCATTAAATTTAATATCTTATGAAAATAATGATTATGATTGTGGAAATAATTTTCATTATGTACTAATTTTAAACAAAAATTTATTTCAAAAATTCAAAATAATCCAAAATGTTGGCATTAAAAAAATAACACAATCATTTATTTAAAGAAAAAATTTAAAAATAAAAAATTTAGTGAAATTTAATCCAATAAATAAATTTAATATTGTTAAAAAAATTAAAACATTCTTATAAATCATGATTTTGGAAAAAAATGGGTCATTGACATAAGAGGGAAGTATATATGATTTTTTTGTAAGAACATTCCAAAGAAATATTTAGTATGTAATGAAATAAAATGAGAGGGAAACATTAATTCTCAATAAATAAACAATGGAAATGAAAATTCTTGTTTTTATTGAGAGATGGATAAAAATATTTCCTCATCCTTATCATAAACATAAATCATCTCGAAAAACGATAAAATTGTATCATAAAACCACCCCAACATGAAAAAAAGAATCCACCTATATAAGAATAAAATTATAATTTGAGTAATACAAGAAATAAATAAATAAAAAATAAATTTGAAAAAATACATTAATTTTATGGACAATGATTGTACTATGAAAACATCATGATTACTTCTATGATTAAGCAGTGGAGATAATATTAATTAAAATTGTAAATTACAACGCCGGATCGGTGAAAAGGTTTTTATGGAGAATATTTATGTTCATGTTTTAGAGAAAAAAATTCTTGAAATATTGACACAAATCATCTAAAATTAATTTACTCTTCAAGGAATAATGAAATTAATTAAATGTTTTATTATATGATATTTCATTAAAAGAGAGAAAGTATATTGTAAAATTACTTTTAAATGTTCCCAAAGGTTTTCCATCGTTATTGTATGTTATTCTATAATATTGGTAACATCATAACAGGAAGATGATTTTTTACGTGAGTAGTCTATTATTAAATTTAGGTTATGAAAATTTATTAGAGAAAAGATAATGTTATAAAGAAAAAATTAGTACATTAAAAAACACTTTTAACTTGTCATTGAACCCTATTTATTTATTTAAATGATTATAGTGATTTGGTTCCTATATAGAGAATTTAACTCCCCTATTTCTGGTCCCTTATAATTTTCATGAAATTGAATATATTGGGACCCACATTAACTAATTGTGTACTCCAAATTGAAGGGTTACACTTTATTGAATTTTCAAATAACCTAAAAAAATTTAGACTCCTAAATGAAAATTGAACCATAATTCTATTCTGGATCTAATAAATAAAATAATTTCACTTATTTTGATTACATTATAAATGGATTGTTCTTTTCCCCATCCACTATGATATTCACCATGACATTGCCCATTTCATCTGCTTTCACAATACTCATATTTTCAAACTATTTACAATGGAAAATTGGTACATGAAATGTTGAATAATCTAGTTCTGATATCTGTTCGATAATTCCAAATAAGATTCCTTTTAATAAATTCTATTTATATCTTTTTAACCATATATGTGCATCGCTTCCGCCATAAGAATAACACAACTATTTTTTATTATGAAATCATCATGTTCTTCTATATTATATTTATAAACATTAATTAAAAATATTTTTTGAGGTATATCATTTTCATTTGGACCCCGAGCTAGCCATCAAAGTATTTCAACAATTGAGTTCATATATTCAAAAAACTCCTAACAAATTTGATATCAAAACCATTCTATAAACTATTGATTATGTGTATTTGATATGCATACTTTAGTCCTTCATGGATTCAAATAATTTTGAATATTCCTATGGGAATCAATTTATCAATAAAAATAATTACTATTATGTAATATGTAAAGGTGTTCTTGATCCCACTCTATCAAGGAAATTGTCAAAACAAATAATCCAGAAATCTGTTCACCCAAAAGGTGTTCAATGTGACAAGACATTGGTCAACATATGATTTCATTATTTGAAAGGAAATCGGCACAAAATTCAATATAATAATTAAAAATATATTTCTATAATACATCATTATATCATATTTGATTCATGACATAACCTTTTAAAATAATCATATGTCTTTTAATGGGGTATATCAATCTGTAATGTATAGGACTGCAAATTTTAACCTCTATAACGAAGTGAACCAACATGTGGACAATTATATCCAATAATGATTGTGGTAAGAACATATATAAAAACATAATATGGATACATCCTCCTTATTCATGATTGTAAATTTCCTCTGGTTTAAATCATTACTTCTTATGGATTTGAAAAAAATGTGTGTCGGGATGATGTATGTCACACATTTTTAGGAAGAATGCAATGAAAAGGAATAAGAATTAGATATTTCATCAAATCATGATATTCATATTATTTTAGTCACTCTAAAATCAAATTATTCATTGAAAAAATTATTGATTATTGATGAGTACCCCTATAAAAATTTTACACTTTTGAGGAAGAGATAAAATTCATATTTTTTCTCTCTAGATAGAGTATAAGCTGTTAGAAGAATAAAATTATGTCATTTACCCTTCACTTGTTCCAACCATTCATTTATCCTTACGATAAACATGTCTAACCATTAATTGATTCAATATTTTGTATTTTATAGAATAATTAGTATCATTTCAATAACACAATTAAATACATTTTTCTACATGTTTGACATTGATAAAATCTCATATATACAAACAATACCTATACGATATTTCAATGAAAATTGATCTCTTCTTTCAACATGTTTTGGTATGGTGTTTTGAATTTTTTAAACAAAAAAAAACAATTTCAATTTCATTTACATTATCAAATAGATGATCATTTTTTAATGGAGAGGTTGTTGTACCATATTTGATATTCTCATTGATTGTTTTTATTCACGATTAGTATTTAATTCCTTGACGTAAAAATTTATGAATTTTCTAAATACATGATCTTTAGAGAATGTTTTAATTTAACAGATTATATATATTTCTAAAAAATGGAACACCATAACATTTCCTTAATATTATAGATTGATAAATTTCCATAAGTAGGAATGTTATTTATCATCCATTACCACATCCCACTTAATGATAATTCTTAATATCAATGACTATGAGAAATTGTAAAACCTATATACCACATTAATTTTATTTATTCAATCAATGGATCAAATTAGACATCAATATCATTACTAGGTCTTATTATTCTAGATATAACTAGATACAACATAATTTATTTCACATCATGCATAACCATTGATTGAAGTTGTCATTAACCAACATGATGGTCCTTGTATTGTGATTTATACTCTATACACCAAAAAATTTATTACATCTATAGATAACTCAAGATGATTGATTCATTTCCCATTTACAAATATAAGATAATCATAATCAATTTTATTCCATTGGGGAGAATCCTCTTGATGATGTAGGTTAACATATTTAATTATTGTATATGTATTACATGCTAATTTTCGAATTGTTTCTTGACATCCATAGAGTTATCTAAACCATAGAATGATATTAAGGGACAATGAATACTTCAATGGAAATGATTAAATTTTCTGTTATCGATTTTCACCCCACATATTGATTTCTATTATTGATTCATAGACCTTGAAAAACAATATATAATCTGTTTTTTTTAAAATACTTTTTTAATGACCATTCAAATTGAATGTAGAATTCATTTATCATAATACTTTAATAATTGATAATCATTTTATTATAGTATCATGTATTTAAAGAGACAAGTTTTTATGTAAACCTATTGTCACTCCATTATCAACCATATTTCAAATTATGTCACAGTAATATAGCTGAAAATTTAAAGTATTTAGTACTACTGGAAAAAAATAATTTCATAGTATGGCTACTTAAAGGTTGGGTTCAACCACAAATGTGGCACATGAAGCTATAGAGAAATTGCGGTAAACATAAATGCATGGGCACTTGACCCAAGTACCTACCCCTCACCCCTAATCCCTTACCAAACCATCACCAACATTGGGATACATAGCAGAACAATTTAAATCTTCAAAAAACATTCGAAATTGTGATGGTCATCCTCAATTTTAATTTTCATTTTTTACATGCAATCTATATCATCATTTACACTAGTATTTATATCAAATGATCCAAAAACCACAATATCATCAAAATTGGTGTGCATGTTTAGTTTTCTTACCTTGTTAAGATTTAAAAGTATAGCTATGACATATTCAATGAAAAATAAAATGTACTTGCTACACTTTTAGATTAATTTATCTTGAATAACAACAATTTAATCACAGAAAAAGGATTTGGGATGGGCCATATGCATGCAATTTTGAAAATTTGATGAACTATTTAACTCCATATTCAGACTCTATTGTCATAATATTAGAGGAATATATTTTTGATTCATATCAATCCATCTTTATCATAATTTATCCTCGTATTCATATAAAATTATCCATGAACCACATTATTTTACAAATTGGTGCTCATATTAAGATTTCACACAATGTTTAGTCTAACATATATAGCTATAATATATTCAATGTCTAAAAAAATATTCTTCCATCTCTTTCACAAAAACTTTTATTGAATAACAACAATGTAATCAAGGATAAAGGATTTGAGAATGTCCATAAACATTTTCTTTTGCAAACATGAAAAGCTATTTTACTCCCTATTCATATTATGTTTTCATTATATTTTCAAGAATACATTTTTTATTCATATAAATCCTCTTGGGTCTGTAAAATATCAATTTTGTATAATGAATAAATAAATACACATAAGATATCAATTATTAAAGGTGAATGATATAGATAATTCTAAAAAGGGAAAACCAAGATTGGATTGTTTCAAATGAATTAAATATGTTTTGAAGAAAATGTGATATTTAATTTAAGAAAATAATTATTCTACGATGGTCTGTTATATCCTATGAATCAATCCAATGTTGAATTTTAATGAAAACGTTCATCCTCGTACGCTTATCTCTCAAAAAGTTATCATTGACATTTTGTTATTTGATAGTCATCCTCCATCTCTTGTGGACATTCAGCTATATTTCCTAAAATTATATATGAATTATTCATCCATTGTATGAATACTATATAGAGTAGTAAAAGAAACATAAAATAGATGACGATTGAGTCTCGTGCAACAAATTGAAATAATAAATGTTCAGTAGATGAAGTTGATGAGGATTACAATTTTACTCTATTGTGTTCTGTAAAAAGGGTACTGCTTGTAGACTAAAAATAATTAATACCTAAAAATAGTTTCAGATAATTATCCCAACATATATTGAATTTGATAACATACATTCTATTTTTTAACAAGTGAAATAATAATCTTATGAAATATTACTTTTAATATTAATAGTATATCAAATAATTGAAATCATCTCAAAAATTACAATTTAAATTTCAATTAAAAATGCTAAAGAATGTAAAAATTAATTTTTGAAAAGAATATACCTAATAATGAAAATAGTTTAAAACATCTCAAAATTCACTATTGATAAATTGATTCAAGAATTAATTCTTGACAGGTTGATGACAAAAATTATTTTTTGGAAGACGAAGAGTATACATTATATGAAAATTTCATTTGCATGCCCATTATGATTTATATGTATATTTTGGGAACATAGTATACAAATTCAGTCAGAATAATATAAGTAATAGTATGTATGGATGATATAGTGGTTTTAAGTTAAATAGGAAATAACCCAATATTTCAAAAAAAGTCAAAGTGAGACGAAGATTCATAAGTAAAATAATACGAAGGATTTACACTATTCAATGAACTCTATAAAGCATGTGAAAAATTAAATGGTTGTATATAGTATTATCAAGATTTTCTAAGAAAAAGATGAATGGGAATAAATAATTGGTAATGTATTATATGAAAAACAGTGGAATGTAAGAAGAATTTATCATTATTGTCAAAATAAAAAATTTAAAAAAGAAACATACATTCATATTAAATATTGGTTGTTAATTTATTTTTAATTATATTATATACATTCTATATTACAGATTATTTTTAAATTTTTCCACACCTATGTCATTCTTACACATTATATGATTTTCACTTATATTTTGTTCTATGTCACAAATTTTATACATACATAACAATATATTTATAGAGATACATAACTCTAACATGTTTTATAATTATCATCCCCACTTTCATATTTATATTCATAATTGTTTACATGAAGGTATACATATTATTGACTATGCATTGAGTGATGACAACCCTCAAGACCATTTTTTATAGGCTCAATCGTTTTTTATTTTGGGATTGTTCATTGCATAGAAAATTGGGAGGTCTATGATACCAAAAAGTGATTTTCAATTGTAAATAAATAATCACTAAAAAATTATTTATGTTATTAAGATAAAATAGATATTATTATTTTAAAATTTATTTAATTTTATTAACAATTTTACATGTTATTTATTTATTTATTTAATTTCACAATAGAAATTATTAGTTTTAATGAAATTAAATTATTCTATTTAATAAAATAATAAAATTATTGTTGTAATAATAAAAGTGGATAATAGATTGTTAAATACTGAATTTATTTTAAAAAAATTAATTAATGTTTTCGAGGATAACTAGTGATGTCTTGATCCTCATTATAATGAATGTTATTGAAAAAAATTGAATAATTCATTAGTGGATATGGGGTTTATATATAAATTTATTCTAGATTACCTAGAATGATACATTTTTGTATATGGTCAGGGGAAAAGGTATGTAGTAGGATTTGATAATTTTTTATGTCACTAGCTTTAAACATGAAATATAGAACTTCATCAGATTCACAAATGAAACCAGAATCACAACCAAAAAATATTAAACAAGTCTATATTATGATATAGAATTATTATCAAAGCCATGTTCCTTTGCAGGAAATTGTTTGAGGTGAGGTGAGGTTCACCTGGTGCACCTCCCCACTGGTGAGGTGGTGCGACCGCATCAAGATGCGCCAAAGTCACATGCCTCATGTGATAATTTGAGAGTCACTGTAGCAACATGTATAGTAAAGGAACACAACTAACATCCAAAATTGATGAGAACATGGTGGTGGAAATCAAGGGTATAGGGGAAACAAAAATCAAGGGATCCTTGATGGAAATCAAGGGTTTCAATAGAAAAAATGAAGAAAAAATGCCAATAGTTATCACAGAACAAGTAATCAATAAGTGAGAAGGAGTATAAAATAACATACATTGGACTCGAATATTGAATCATATGAGATAAACTAGATATATCTCCAAACATGGAAATCATTCAACCATTAATTCTCTCAACAATTAGATTTGATCCTTAGAATTGTTCGAGACATGATTTGAGGTAGCATTCGATGAGGATGATCACTAGTAGTAGGTGGATTCCATGAAATGGTTTGAATATCACCACTTGTTCAAGAATGGATAGGGTTATTAAAATAGATTGGGACACTTTTATATAACTTTTGATAATGATCACTTTTATCAGAGCTTGTTACTTAAGTGCTGATAAAGATTTAATAATTATAATTGTAAATAAAATATTTTTTAAATATAATTACAAACTTTTATATATAATGAATATATATAAATATAAATATAGTAAATATATTAATTATTTAAATATATTTATTATAATTTTATAATTATTTTTATATATAACTATTTATTTATAATTATATAAATAAATTGTAAATAATATTTATACATTTAAGTAATTATATTATGTACATATATATTTAATAAATATAGTAAATATATTCATTATTTAAATAAATTTAATAAAATTTTATAATTATTTAAATATATATAACTATTAATTAATAATTATAAATAACTATTAATTTATAATTATATAAAGAATATTTCAAAATATAATATATATTAATTTGTAATTATTAATATATACTTCTATAAATTTAGTAAATATATATTTATAAATATATTTATTTCTAAATATTTATTTAAAAATATATTTTAAACATTAGTAATTAATATTTTATTTTAAGTTCAATCATGGTAAAAATGAGTGAAAATGAGTAATTAAAGGCGAGTACCCTTTAATTGTATTGAAAAATAATAAAAAATTTATTAATTAAAGAGAAATAACTTTGAAATTGTTTATATATTGAAAAAATATGAATACATATTGAAAATAATATATCATAATAAAAAAATTATATATATAAATAATAGAAAATAATTAAATTCGTAAAAACAAATAAAAATAAAAAACATTGAAAAAAATTAATACCAAACTATATTAAAAATTATAATAAATAAATAAAATTTACTGACTAAAGATATGATATATTAAATTTTTAATGTTATAATGTAATTCTAAAATGAATACAAAAATTTGAAAATTTAGATTAATATATCATTAATTAAGTAAATATTTGTGTGTGGGTGTGTTATTTTAAAAAAATGAATTAAATACATATATATGTATGGGAAATAAAAATCTCACAGATTATTTATTTGTTAAATTCAAAAAAGAAATGACATTCAATTATGTTCATTACTCAATGTAAATTGTCATTATTTTTATTAATATTAATTTTTAACAATAAACCATTCTTCACTAAATATATGACTATTCATTGTAAAGCATAAATATATTGAATTATATAAATCATATTTATATACATTCAAATATTTATATATATTTAGTATATACTATTTATTAATATTATCAATTTTTAGATAAATAAAAAATTGTTAAATATTTTTTAAATTTACTTATTTTTTATTTTTAATTTTTTTTCAATTTACATATATCTATATGTTCAATATATTGTATTTACTATTATATATAATTTTTATATAGTATAATAAATTTATTCATTTATATTGATAATTATTTAATTATAAATATTTTAATATTTTTTCATAAACTCTATTATATTTATTTAATTATTTCACTACATTTGGGGCCTTTATTAGTGATGAAAAACACTCATAAAGAGTCCCATTATTAACGCTAAAATAAGTTTCTAATAAAGGGGTCTATTTATCGGTGATAAAAATAAATTACTGATAACCCATATTATTTATCAATATATTTGAAAAATGTGAATAAATGTAAAATTATATTGGTGCTATAAAAAATCACTAACAAAGTTTATACATTATCAACAGTAAATAAAGAACTGGTAAAATGTACCCTTTTTCATTGCTTTTTTCTAATGCTAATAATGTACAGCGATGCTAAATATCTATTATACAATAGTGAATCCTATTATGATGAAGTTGTTTTGTAACATTAGGAGGAAATTACAATGGTCATAGATAATGAGGTTCGTCACTAGGTTTGTCTTCGATTGGTTTACCTATAAAAGTGTAATGGTAAAAAATAGTGTGTGAGTGATTCTCTCAAACCAGTTCTAGTTCCCATGTAAAATATAGAGGAAATCATGGTGGAATTTATTATGTGGTTACCCTAGACCCAATGGATTCATGATTTTATCTAGGAGATTTTCGATTGGTTGAGTATGGTTTCCCACATCATATGGATTTGAGAGTCTCACTCAATCATTCAATTATAAAATATCATTATTCTTTAGATCATACACTTTCATAGAGTCCCTCTGAGGATTTTCTATATATAAATACACATTTTCTGTCAATGATTTATAATATCATTTTAAATACCCAATGAATCATAGGATAATAATAAAAATGTCCCATCCTTCGATATATAGAATATATATGTGGAAAATATTAATAGTAGAGGATATTATTTGAGCTTGTATCACGAAATTAAATTGAATATAGAATGATCACCTAGATTTGGTTTAGTCTACATACAACAACTGTTACCATGATTCTATTAATATTTCACCTTATGAGGAACTTTACGGGACACCATGTTGATCAGTTATTTATTGTTGAAGGGTAGTTGAAAAAGAGGTTGTGCGCCCAATTATTTTACCAATCCTTTAGTAGAGTGCATCTGATTCAAAATAGTTTCATTTCCTCATAGAGTATGAATAGATCATAATCTAACCATATGAACAGTCACTTTGAGTTTACTTTTGAAAAGAAACATTTTTTATGAGAGTGATTCCACAGCTAAGCAATAGATATCTAATGATGTAAGGATGTGTGGAACTATAGTTTGTAAAACCCATCATGGTCACATAATAGGGGTAAGGATTCAAACACCATTTGTATTTTACTTCTCCCCACCATGTTTTACAAGTTGTGTTGCATGTGTTGCTGCTCTATATGTTTGTAGATGTTCACATAAATGTCATTGAATTTAAGAGAATAGAATTCATGCTAAATAAATCTTATAAATAGTATTCAGTATTGATTATAGACTAGATTGAGGAGGCCTTTAAATAGATGGAAGTAAAATATTTTTAGATTCAGTGGAAGCATGGATGGATCTATAATGAGACGTCAGATTAGGCGTCTAATGTTCAAGCTCATTATCCTAAGTTATTTGGGATATATCTCTAATGTTATTTTTTTGGATTAGAATTAGAGAGATGTGAAGAATTGTGTGATCCTCAATTTTAAAAGATAATAAAAATATTTTTTGATTTTAATTTGTGAATGTTTTTATATGAATAATTATTAACTCTATAAAAATCTCATTATAAATGGTTTGATAGATTCATATATTGTAAAAATTCATGTTAACAGTTTTGAATATTCTTTTGAATATTTTTATATTTCTAACTTTTTTAGAATTGGATTTTAATTCCAGTTGATACTTGGCACTATCAGAATAAAAATATTATATCACATGCGCATGAATTTGTGAAATAATTGAATATCTCTCAAACAATGTTTTATGTGGGTAATTAGAGACCCAAATTAGGTCCATATATTGGTTTTACAGTAGGTGGGATAGAACTATTCGGTGCATCTTGTATTTAGTTAAATATATTATGAGCATAATTTTTATTACCAATTTTCCTTCTTATTGCCTTGTTATTTTATTTTCTCTATCTTCATTATCATAATTATACCCCATGACTATGCCCTGCAACATTGACCATTCATCATGATGATGAAATTAACAACCACCATATGAACACATTTGGGCACATTAAAAATTATAAATATTTAATAAACTAAAATTAAATAGTGCTCCTTAAATTTTTTCTTGAATAAGGTATTAAATTATTGTTTTTAATTTACCCATAACCTAAACAACATTGGGTTTATAATATCAAAAACATTTCAAATTTTTCATGTTGATCGTATTTGTTCTAAATAACCATGAATATGCATTGCATGTGATCTAGGGGGATAGGATGTTATAATCCATATTTTCCTCCCCAGTTCTAAGTATAGTAACTTCTCTAATTCCCCCCTATCGTCGGGGGCTTATGATGGTTTTTTCATATTTTTTTATATTAAAATTTTAAAATTTTAAAATTATTTATATAATTCAAGAAAAAAGTGTAAAATAAATTAAAATAATAACTCTCATTAAAATAAAGTGATATTTATAATTAATTATCAATGGATAATTTATTAACATTACTTATGTAATTAAAAGAATAATTTTTAAATAATAATTTCATTGAATTATCAAAAATATAATTATGAATAAGTATCTAATGATAATTTAATCATTTTATCAAAAGATATTTATTAAATGATAATGAACAAAAATTATAAAAATATAATTATTCTTGATTATATGAAAACATAATTACTATTTATTATAAATAGTATATTGTGAGAGATTTTGAAATGATAATAGTGAATAATTATTAGTGGATAATTATAAAGAATTATCATAAAATTAATACATAAAATTATCAAAGGATAATTTATAAAAACTATGAAAAGATAGTTACATGATGTTATAGATGATGATAATAATGAAATATAAAATGATAAGTTCGGAAAATTAAAAAAGACAATTGATGAAACAAAATAATCAGATAAAAATTATAAAAAAAATTGAAGGATAATTTTATGGTTTTATAATATAATAACTCAAAAGGGCTTCCAGGATTGATATAACATTGATTTACATTAATTTATAATATCAAATATGGGATACTAATTATTATTGAGTAGAAAAATGATTGTTCTATTATTTTCCAAAAAGGATAAATGGAAAGTTATCCATTTGATAGAATATGTAATAATGGCTGATATTTAATTGTTTTCATTAATAAAAAACTTTATTTTGGTTTAAGGAACCGTAATGAACCTGAATCATTGATGTTTTGACAACTATGATAATAATTCCCAAGACTCTATGTTCTTGATCATTGATATTTCCACTCAATCATTATAATACTAGGTTTATCATTTCTGTTGACAATGAATACTTTTAGGTTTGATTTTCCATACCAATTGGGTTATTGTTACACATTATTCGATGATATAATTTATGTTTTAGAATAATTTATAACCATGTATAAGTTAGATCAAATGTGTTTGTTTGTTTATCCTGTTAGACCTATTGGGGTATTTGATTCCGTGATTATTGTTGGAGTGTCATGTTACCTTGTCTCATTATGATAACATCTTGATATGTGTCTCTAATGTATTTTCATAATGATATACTATGATTATCTTGTATTCCATACACTATATTTGTGTTATCATGCAAGGAGTTTTTAATTCATTCTAGAGAAAGGCTGAAGTAAAATTTCATGTATCCATTAATGGGGGACTGATAATTATATCCAATGATAATGATAAAGGACTTGTGAATAGGGTTTTATTATGAAATCCTGTCGTTTTATTACATAACCATTCATTACAATTTACAACTAGAAAATATTTTAAAGTTTAGTGTCTTGGAAATCAGGGATATAATACATGAAAACATAAAAAATTCTTCTAATCCACATGAATTTATTCATCAATGGTTCATCCTATGTACAATTACTGCATCTCATAACTTAGAGACATATATCAAAGGAAAGGTGAGTTGAAGGCCTAGTAAGGAAAACATGTGAAACAGTTTACATGAGAACATGTGGGATATCAATAAAAACATGAGGTATATAATAAATGAATGATAAAGACGAATATCATAGAAATAATAACATGAAATACAACATGAAAATGTGGCTACAACATTTAATTTAGACATTCCTGAACATATCACCATGTTTTGTCCCCAACGTGTCATAAAAATTACCAAGGTTATTCACCAAGGTATCGTGAAACCTGTCATCTCTAGGGATTAAATTCTTTACCCAGTGAATTGGAGTGCTATCAAGGAACACCCTTAATTTTTATTTTTTGTGTGTGAGACACATATATCATAATAAATTTTTTCATAATTAACCCATAGATAATAAAGAAAATCTGTTTCATTTCAAAATCATGACATTTTAAAAGTGCTTAAAAACATGATTGCTATATCATTTATAACCCAGGTAAATGGAATAAAAGATTTATGTTTGTAAAATCCAATACCAAATAAACCATTTTTATGTCTTGATTAATACCCCCCAAACTATAATTGTTTTGAATATTCACATAATGAAAATAAGATAATTTCTTGGGAAAAAATAGATAGGTTTGGAGACAAAAATTCAGCAGCATAACAGCTACATAACATGTTCTAGAAAACATAAAAAAAATATGGGACAAGGGTCACCCACTCATAAATAACTAATAATACAATATATTTATATAATAAAATTAAATAATATCGTGGTATGGATATTTTAATGACATACCACAAGAAAAGGAAACATGAAAGAAAAGAGGAGATGTGATTTTTTATGAAAATTCTATAGCCTAATGAAGTCAGATATAAATTCCAAAAATTAGGTAATGAGATTGAAAAGGGTATATAATTATTTTGGAAATAACATGGACATCAATAATGATATAAAACAACCTATGTTTAAAATAATATGGAAACTAGAATACATAACATAAAGGAAGTCAGGACTAAAAGGGGGTTGTGAAAGGTTCCCTCACCATGAAGAGTTACATCGAATGCTCAAAGGATGGGACCTTAAAGGGTTTAAGGGAACCTTTGGAGGACTCTTTGGGAGGTAAAAATACCAGACCATCATTAAAAAGGATTTTGGAATGAAAGGAATGAAGGAATGTGTTGGTATTTATAGAAAAAGTTAGGTAATATTTTATTTTTTTCTAAGGGACATCGCATCAGTGGTAATTGAAAAACCATGGGCTTGACCACGATATTGTCCATTTGGGACACCACATAACATATCTTACCATTCACAATTCGACCATAATTGTTAGTTAATTATTATATCATTAATGATGTCATTAAACACACCGAAACTCAAAATTGTATTTTTATTATTCACTAAAATTTCAACTGTTTTAGAAAAATCCAAAAAAATTCACCCAAACCATTTTTCGATGTGTAGAACCAAAAATTGAACAACATTTTATAACAAATAATTTCATTTTAAATAAAATTAAATAAATAAAATTCTAATACAAGGTGAGTAATTTCTAATATATTTATTTACTTATACTATAACACAATTATCACATTACCACTTATGATGACTAAAAAATATTTATACCCCCTTAGGTGATGTTACTATGCCATTGGTAAAATTACAACTCATAAGGGTAAAATTACTATTCCAAAGGGTAAATTTACTATTCCCAAAAAATTATTTTTATATTATTAAACCACATTATTTACCCTAATTACAATAATGTATATCTGATTTTTGAAAATTATTTCACAAAAAAAGTGATTTAAAAAAATATACTATTCATAAAAAACACTATTCATATAACACTATTCATCAAATTGAAACTCCTTAGAAAACATCCAAAAATTCAGACTGTTAATTTTGACATTTGAAATTCAAAAATGATGTTTATTTTACCATAATAATTCCTTATGTGTGAAAAAAGTTTGAAAAGTAAAATATTTACTTCTGAAATCAATATATCAAATTTGTATTAATTAGACATATACTATATTAAAAAAATCTATACAAAAAATAATAATTATTAAATTAAAATTTTATTTATACCAAGGGATTACACAATGTATCTAAGGACTCCTTACATAACCCCTTATAACACCTACATTGGACCTAAGTGTAAGGCGTGAAATAGTGATAGAATCTTGGGGTGGCATAAACAACATTTCCAGAGTGGTGATTTCTATTACCTTGAACATATAACGTAGGCGATTCCATTCAAGATTCACATGTTGGAGTTTGGCTTGGGCTTGGTCCAATGAAAATCCGAGAGATGCAACATCTTTCCCAAGCTCTGACAGATGGGCTTCGTAAGGCCCGAGTCTACTGGATGAGGCCATCAACCCGTCTTTTTGTATTAATTAATAACCATGATCATTTTTATGTATAAAAAATAACCATAACATTATATCTTCGCACATTCATATTGAATAATGGTCATATAATAGTAATAACCCAATGATCTCATTTTAATTTTACTCACTTCATTAATTAAATGATATAGTTTTGTTGAGTATAAAATCAAATAACAAAGAAATTTTGGAAACTAATATTATTCAAAATTTCAGGTCGTTGCATTCTTCCACCATTACGGAATTTTGTCCCCAAATTTTCAACTCATACCCTCAGAAGAAAAAAGTTGTTGGTACTTTTACTTCATAGACTCCTCTAGTTCCCTCGTGGCTTCTTCACATTTTCTGTTTCTCCACAACACCTTAACAAGGTGTGTAGTATTTTTTCATAGAACCTTGTCTCTATAATAAAAGATATCCACCGGCTGCTCCGTATAAGAGAGATCATGTCCCAGTTGTACCAACTCTAGATTTAGTACATGTAATGTTTAGGTATGTACTTCCTCGAGAGGGATATGTGGAAAAATCCTGAACTTTTTCTAGATTTGGAATATGTGATAGCCAATAGAACACTGCTCCTACGCGAACAAGGATTCCATAGGGTCCAATGTAACAAGTGATGAACTTCCCTTTCTTCCCAAACCTCATCACTCTCTTCCAAGGTTAAATTAGAAGAAATTTTTTTTCACCAAAATCAATCTCCATGTTCCTTCAACGACTATTGTCAGAGCTCTTTGGATTGCTCTGAGCAGTCTTACCACTTCCTTCATGTAAATCCTTGTATGATGACCAAGAGACAAATCTTTCTGAATAGAGGTAAAATGGGCAGTCTTGGTTATACGGTCCACAATAACCCATATCGCATAGTTTCCATTGAAATTTCTTGGAAAACTAGGGAAAAAGTCCAGTGTGATATTGTCCCACTTCCATGCTAGTATCGGTAGTGTTTTCAATAGCTCTTTAGAATGTTGTCGCAATGACTTAACATGATGACATACTAGTAACCTTATAGTCTAGTAAGAAATCTCCATTTTCATATTATCTCAGCAATAATGATCCCAAAGGTCCCTATACATTTTCATTCTTCCAAAATATATAGAGAAAGTAGAGCTATGAGATTTATCCATCAACTCCTATATTTCTGGAACAGATGGAACACGTAGAATTTTATGAAATTTCAGTACACCTTCATGATAAATATTAATCTCTAAAAACTTCCCATCATTCACAGCCTCAAACATCTTCAGTAACGAAGGATATTTTTTCGGATACATCTTGATCATCTCTGGTAGTGACTGTTGATACATCATTTTTTTTAGGTTTGATGATGTCCATTCTCTTATAATTCACTTTCCTAACTTTACTAGGCCATTAATCAAAGGATATCTTTCAATCCTCATCATGGAAATAACAGCTAGGTCTTTAATTCTTAATTCATCAGCTACTTTGTTTGCTTTTATGGGATGATAATTAATTGAACAATCATAGTCTTAAATATGTTCCTTCCAGCTCCATCGTATTATATTCAATTTCATGTGTGCGAAAAATTACTTCAAACATTGATGGTCTGTGTATATTTCAAATTTCTCACAATAATGATAGTGCCTCTATATCATCAGGGAAAAAACGACCACAACCATTTCTAGATCAGGTGTAGGATAGTTCTTCACATGTGTCTTCAACTGTTGAGATGAATAAGTAATGAATATATTATTTTTCATGAGGAATCACCCAAGACCTTTCGGAGTTGCAACATTAAAAATAACAGAGTCTTCTTTAAATGAGGTCAGTGTTAACAAAGTTGCAATAACCAATCTCTACTTTAGCTCATGGAAACATTCCTCACACTCCTTTTTCCAGATGAACATGACCCATTTTCAAGTTAACTTGGTTAATGTATTAGAAATTCATGGAAAGTATTTAACAAACCCCATATAATATCCTACTAATCCAAGGAAACTATTAATATCTGTTATTGTAGTAGGCTGAGGCCACTACTCTAGCACCTTCATATTTTCCTGGTCAACTATTATTCATTCATTGGTAACAATGTGTCCCAAGAAATCAACTTGTTGTAACCAGAATTCACATTTTCTGAACATTCCAAAAATCTTATCCTTCCATACTGTTTGAAAAATAACCCTTAGACGATCCTCATGTGCCTCATGAATTTTAGAATATATCAGAATATCATCAATAAAAACTACCATAATGTTATTATGGTATTCTTTAAAGAATATATTAATCAAATCCATAAATTTAGATGGTTCATTTTTCAGACCAAAGGGAATAACAAAAAAACTCATAATGCCCATATCTAGATCAGAAAGATGTTTTTGGAATATCTTCATTCCTTACCCAAAATTGATGATAATCAGAACGAAGATCAATATTAGAAAATAATTGATCCCCATGAAGATGGTCAAATAGGTATTCAATTGTTGTAAGAGGGTATTTATTCTACACTATGATCCCGTTTAGTTCTCTATAATTAGTATATTCCTGAATTGATCCATCCTTCTTCTTCACAACGAGAAAATTTTATCCCCAAAGAGACATAACCATTTACATAAGCCAATTCACGAAAATATCTTGGATTTGTATCTTTAAGTCCTCTAACTCAATATTTTCCATCTTTTATGATGTCTTTGAAATTGGATGAGATCCAAGTATGAGTTCAATGGATAAATCTACCTCTCATTCTGGTGTCGGTCCAGGTAAGTCCTCAAGAAATTCATCAATGTATTCCTAGATGATGGGGACATTTTCTACTTTTAAACTCTCGTCATCTTCTTCTTCTTCACTAATAAACTCTATGAAGAAGGACATATGATGTTCTTCTTGACATAGATCAGATTGAGATATCCCTTATTGGAAAATAACTATAGGTTTTCCATTCAATACTACATATATTTCCTTGCTTATGAATTTGATATTAGCATTATACATGGAGAGTCAGTACATCCCTAGTATATTGTCAAAATCCACCTTGGGAATGAAAACTAGATTTAGGAAAATATTGGTCTCACGAATATAAATACTAGAGCTTCCAAATACTAAAGATGCATGGTTAATCTGACAAAGAGTCTTGACTGAAAACAATACTTTTATAAAATCAAGGTTTGATTCTAACTTCATTGTAAACATAGAGGAAATAATGGACTGTGTAGAACCAGAATAAAACAAAGTACTTGGTATATTTGAGAGAATAACAAGTGTACCTTCCCCTACATCATTTGCAACTCCAACTTCATCCATAGTGATTTCCAATATATGACCTCACTCCCTTGATCTTTGTTGAGGCTGATGGTGATTCCCCTCCATTGGCCTCAGATTTTGACAGTGATTGGCAATGTGCCCATGTTGTCCACAATTATATCATTGGAAATTAGGTAGATCTTGCACCATCATCCCTTTGTAGTTGGTGTTTGGGAGTTGAGGATACTCCTCACTGCGACAATTACACACAATATAGCCCTCTCTTCCACACTTGTATCACTTCTCTCTCCTGAGTAGAAAGTTCTGTGAATTCTTCTTACCACATTTACTACACATGGGATGTTACATTTGATTGACTCATCTTCTCTGATTGAATCACCTCCTTAATCTTGGATCCATTGATCTCTTCTTTTCATTGGATTTATGAGACCATTTCTTCTCACCAAACTCCAGTTCAACTTTCACAAAACTCTGCACGATCTTCTCATAACTATCATTATCTCTGTTGGATAGATTGTTCCGTAGATGAGGTCCTGGTCCACTGATAACTATATCAACCTTCCCATTTGGATCCATGGCAAAGATTGAGCTATAACAATACCATATCAAGAAGTTAATCTCATATCTTCGAACAGATTCATTCTACTTATGATTTACCTCAAGAAACTCTTTATCCACTAAAGTTATCAGAGAAAAAGGGAAGTACTTATTGAAGAAGATTCCTCTGAACTCTTCCCACTCCATAAAATCACCCTCCACTCTTGGAGTCATGTTTTTAATATTTTCCCAGAGCTAATGAGATTCTCCCTCTATGTCGTAAATAGTTAGGGTGACCTTCTATTATTCCAAATAGCGGAGTTGAGAAAAGATCTTCTCGATAGATCTGATCCATTGTTCAAAAATAAATGGGTTGGTAGATCCACTAAAGGATGATGGTCATTGATGCATAAATGATTCAACATAATGTTATTCCCTTAAAAGAGAGATCTATATCTCACCATGAATCAAGTTATTACCCTTTACATACTTCATTTGGTTAATCACTCTAAAAAATGATTCCATTTTGGAATCTATCAGAGGGCTGTTAGTGCAGTGTCCACTATGGTAACCATTTGCATAGTTCCTCCTATTTCCTGCCAATTTCTAAAATTATAAAACCTTACTGAGTATCAATTTTTATTTATTAATATTTTTACTATTATAGATTTTATGTCTTAAAATATCATTTTTAAACAATTTCATTTCTCTATAAATCCTTTATAATGATTTATAAAAATGATGTGATTATCCAAACATATCCCCCATGAGTGTCAAACCAGGAGTGCAAGAAGGATCTTTTAAATTTACAAGGATACCCTGGGTCAACCTAGAAACTTATTGTTAGAGTTTTCACACATAATTACATTTGTTATAGATAAACATCCACTTGTTTGTATCCATATAGTCATTTATTGTTCGGAAACCACTTACTTAATATTTCACCCAAATACCAAGACGTTTTCCAATATTAAAACTTTTCTGTAGGCTTCATCCTAATGTTTTCATAGCCTAATTTACAAAAATATATAACTATCCTTTGAAACCAACTATGACATCCCACATTTTCATTATATAAATTTTAATTACAATTTACAAACATAGGATCTTTTAATGTTCAGTGTCTTGGAAATCTAGAACATAATACATGAAAACATAAAAAATTATTATAAAATACTCTTAAGGTCTCATAAAAGTTTCACCCTATGTAAAATTATCACATCTAATAACCTAGATACATACATCAAATGAAAGGGTGAGCAGAAGGCCAAGTAAGGAAAACAAGTGAAACAGTTTACATGTGAACTTGAGAAATATCAATAAAAACATGCGGGATATCATAAATAAATTATATATAGGATTATCATATAAATAATAACATGAAACCTAACTTGAAAATGTGGATACAACCTTTAATTTAGACATTCATAAACATATCACCAACGATTTTCCCTAATGTGTCATAAAAATTACCCATGTTATTCACCAAGGTATTGTGAAACAAGTCATCTCAAGAGATTGAATTTATTTCCCAATGAATTGAAGAAATATCAAGGTGCACCCTTAATATGTCATTATTTTCATGTGATCCACATTGATCATAATAAAATATTTCATAAAAAATCTATAAAGTGTAAATGAAATGGGATTCATTTCAGAATACTGATGTTTTAAAAGTTCTTAAAACATGATCATTTTGTCATTTATGACGCATTAAAAAGGAATTAGGGGTTTATTTATGTCTAATACAGAACAAAATATACAATTTTTTGTATTTATTTATTCCCCCAAAATTAAAATAGGATTTGGTATTCACATAAATAAAATAAGTGTATTTCATTAGAAAAAAAGAGATAGGTTTTGAGATGAAAATTCTGCAGCATTTAGGCTACAAACAAGGTTTTTAAAAAACATTTAGAAAATATTGGACTCTGGTAAAACACTCATAAATAACCCATAATAACTTATATAGAAATAAATTCAAGAAATAATATAATGATATGGATATTTTATCTACATACCACCTAAAATGATACTTGAATGAAAATAGGAGAGGCGATTTCTTTTACAAAAATTTGATAACCAAACAGCATCACTAATAATTTCAGAAAATTGGTTGATGAGACAGAAAACGGTATGCCATCATTTGCACATAAAATGGTTATAAAAAATGATATATAATAAAATACCCTCACAATAATATTTAAACTACAATACATAATATAAAGGATGTAATGTCTAAGAGAGGAAGGTGAAAGGTTCCCTTACCTTGAAGAGTAACATCGAAACCATGAAGGTTGGGACATTGGGGGGGGGGGGCTTGAGGGAACCTTTTAAGAACACATAGTGAGTTAAAAAAACTAGATCTTCATTGAGGATTATTTTGGAACGAATTTAATGAATTAATGAGATGGTATTTATAGCAAAATTGAGGGAATATTTTATTATCTTCTATGGGACACCTTCTTGGTGGTATTTGCAAAACCAAGGGAATTCCAATAATATTGGCCACTTGGGACACCTCATAACATATCATACTATTCAAAAGCCTACTAGAATTATTAAATCATGATTATATAATTAATGATGTCATTAAACACACTGAAAATCAAAACTATATTTTTACTGTTCATTTAAAATTCAACTGTACCATAAAACCCAAAAATTCACCTTAAACATTTTTCAACATGTATAATAAAAAAGTGAACTCCATATTAGAAAAAATAATTTCATTTTAAATTAAATTAAATTAATAAAATAAAAATACTTTACTAATAATATCTAAACCATTTATTTACTAATACTATGATATAATTATATCACATTACCACTTCAGATGACTAAAACATATTTATTCCTCCATAGGTGATTTTACTATGGTATTCATAAAATTACACTTAATAAAGGTAAAATTACTATTCCAAAGGTTAATACAAATATTCCCCAAAAATTATTTTTATCTTATTGAATAACATTTTCACCTGGATTACAACCATGCATGTCTGATTTTCTAAAATTATTTCACAAAAATGTTATAAAATAAAAAAAATTATACTATTCGTCAATATAAACACTATTCATTAAATTGTATTCATAAAAAAACTTTTTATGAATCACTATTAATCAAATTAAAACTCAGAAAATTTCCAAAATTCCATCCTAGGTTAATTTTGACATTTGAAATTCAAAAAGTATGTTTATTTTACCATAATAATTATCTATGTATGAGAAATCATTGAAAAGTGTGATTTTTTAATTCAAAAATAAATTTATCAAATATTTATTATTTAAAAATAAACACTATGGAGAAAATCTATTACAAAAACAAGAATGGTGAAATAAAAATTTTATTTATACCAAGGGATTATACATAGTATCTATGGCCTCATTACGTAACCACGTATATTCATGTATAAGACCTATGTGTAAGATGTGCAATGATCATAGAATCATGGGGTGGCTCATACAACATATCTTGAGTGGTAATTTCTATCAAATTGAACATATCTCGTATGATATCCCCTTTCAAGTATCACATGTTGGAATTCGGATTGGGTTGGTCCAGAGCAAATCCCTAAGATGCAACTTTCATCCCAATGGTCTGATAGATGGGCTTCGTATAGACCGTGTCTACAGGATGAAGTCATCAAATCGTCTTTATGTATTAATTTACCATAATCATTTGTATTTATAACAATAATCATAACATTATAGATTCTAATGATTGTATTGACCAACGATCATATAACAGTCAAAACCCAGTGGTCTGATTTTAATTATACTCACTTCATTAATTAATGGATACAATTGTTTGAGTATAAATTAAAATTAAACACAAATTTCAGAAATAAATATTATTCAAATTTTCATGTCATTACATTTATAATGATGGTTATATGGCCTAAACTAGAGCATCTCATCACGGGCATTATGGTATGGTATCCATACCATAGGCATTGATGTGGTATGATAGTATGGGGTCCAAAACGTCAACAGAGATGGGATATAATTTCATTGAACCTGATATAATGAGATTCATTAAGACTATACTGTGATGGGATATCAAACATAGTGGATTTTCCATTCACATTTATGAAATTCACTGATAATAATTATTTCATGGAGTCGTTGCATGTCTAACATGGTGTTTGTGGATATCGGGTTGGCACCCAACTGCTCAGTTTGGGATTGTAATTTTATTACATATTATAGACTTATAAATTTGATGGAATATACTTTTATAATTGATCACACAATGTGAAGGAACCAATGATGTTTTCCTACTTAATATTTTAATCACACCATACATAGATATTTTAGTGTGTTTTTTGATATCATGACTACTGATATAGAGTGGGTTGAGGGACCTATTTTAGACTATTAAGAAGATGAGATTATAGATGGTTGTTGACCATGAGATACTGTAGATGAACATATGATTTAATTTTTATTTTATATAATATTAATAATCTGGACACTGTTTTCATCATGGGAGAAGATTTTATTAATATTAGATGTATACATTTCTTTAATTTCATCATTATTACTCTTCTTATTTATATATAGTTAATTATTTATTTTTGTGTTGTGCCTCGATACTGAGGTTAAATCACCACATTGGTGGTATTATACACTCACTAAAAATAAACAACCTTCTATATATGGGTAGGCACACATGAGGTCTCGTAAAACTCTAGTCCAGGCTTGGTGGTTCCAGTTGGGTTGATACAATTATAATAAAATAATGATTTACAAAATTTGTTAATTACACTGAAGGTGTTTTGGGGTTATTCAGTTCAAAAACTTAAAGTGAATTTTATAGGTGAAACATAATAAAAGGGATCAAAGTTCCATCATCTACTTAATAATAACCCTAAAATAATTTTTATTTTTATATATCAAATGAAATTTTATAATCATCCATGAATAGTTTATGTTAAAAAGGAATCACATATTTTCATGGAGTTTGTATTCTATATATATAAACAATTAGTGGTATCATGTTTTAATGGGTATATATGTAGGAATGTATGTAATATATTATATCTCCATAATAAAAAAATTGTCTTGCATATCATATTTATTTATTATTTCTATTATATTCAGAATCATTATTAGGTGGTGGGGAAAAAACACATCACTTCATAGTGGTGGTAGTCAATGTATATTCCCAAAATGATTTTATCAATGTACATAGGATGGAAAAAGTGGTTGATATGTTTTTTTAATTAAAATAATAACTTGTAATATCCTAATACACTAATGAGGTGTGTGTTTTATTATGGATAATAAATTTTTAATGTTGACAATGGGATGCCTCTTGGTCTTAGGGAGTACATCGAGAGTGTTTCAATGGTTTAAGACATGGAAATAGGGAAACATCTATTCTATTCAATGTTCATGGTTGGGTTAAAATTCATAGTAACTATGATCTATAACCATGAAAAATTTATAATGGGGGGTAATGGTTTATAAACACTAAAATGATTTTTCCTATAACCATGTGATATAGGGAAAACTCGTTCTCGTGAATTAAACTTGGTTCTTCAAACCATTTGAGTTTAGTATTAAACCATGTGACATGGTTTCTTTGTAAACATTATAGGCCAAATTTATGGATTATGTTTAGGAAAAATAGGAACTAATACTATATGTAGCATTAAAAGTTATAAAATCACCACATTCCCTCTTGAACATTACAAAATTTCAACAAAGTTTCCACTCATTTATCTTCTAGTATCCTAGGAGGAAAACCAAGTTCTACTGACTCTTTCAACAATTCATTCTCTTTAAATTCATAAGTGATTCATGTGATTTATCTTATGATTCGAATATATATATTTTAATATATTATTCCTCTTCAATCAATTTTTTTAAAAAAAACATATATTGTGGTATCCTCTTCTGCTATGTCTAATGAGATCTATTTTCATGGGGTTATCGTTTTTTATGATTGTTCAAAAAAAAGGATGAGGTTATAATATGTATTTCCTATTAGTGTGAGGAATGTTGTATATAATTATCCTACAATAGAATTGATTTGTTTCTGTTTTATGGGGTTATTCCATTACCTATCATGGTTCACATTTTTTTCATTGAGTAGGAAAAGTAATATATGTATAAAGTGATGTGTGAGACCATTCGAAGACCTCATCATGTTTGTTGATGATTTTTAGAATGGGAATATGGAAACTCATAGGGTGTTTCAATACATTATAAATGGATAGATTAATTTAAATATAATGAAATATGGATGGTATGAGATTAAATAATTATTACATGTTTTTGGTGTTTGAGAAAGGAATAAGGGGTTGTTTAGAGTAACATAGTGAGGGTAAAAACTTATGAGATTAATAAGGGTGGAGGTGATTAATATCTAAATGGGGAATTCCCTTAGGGTGAAAATAATTTATAGAGTGTCTAAGGGTGGTGGTTAAGAATAAAAAGTAAAATGGACAAGTCATGGAATTAAATTGGAGGTGATGAATGTAATAAAAAATTGAAATACTCATAAATGAAAATTTTTATCATTATTATTTAATATAATAAATAGTTAAATTGTTTGAACATGGAAATTGGGATTTAATGGAATTTTGTATGGTGTTGGACACAATGTTCCACATCAATCATCAGAGTGGTTGAACATGGTTCTCAAAAAAACCATTTTTGAGATGTTGGACAAGGAATTCTATATCATTGATTGGTATTTCTAGACATAGATTTTCATATCCCTGATTAAATTATTAGATGGACGATCCATGACAATATATGTGACCCCTAATATATTTTTCTAGATGATAAACATTGTCAAAAGTGTGTTTTATTAGATTGGTTTTCAAATTCAACTCACGGAGTAATGTTGTAATTGACTACTAATTAATTGTGAAATATTTTTTCATTTGATTCGATGTTTTTTTTATTTTTTCCCTTCATTATCAGTTAGTAAACTATATTTTCTTGTATTAAATATTTTGGATTTCCTAATAAATTGTAATAAAAAACTACTTCGATCATTGTGGGTACTTGGGAAGTTTATTTTTTTGAATGTCAGGATTATGGTAAAGACCCAATGCTAGATGACTGTGTAAGAATTTTGAATGAACTAAGGGTGAGGGGACTAGACATGATTTCGAGTTTTATTTTGTGTATTTATAGTGTGTCTTTATTTTTTGATTCCTTATAAATATAGTAGTACAATTATATGGAATGAATATTGTATAGTTTTCTAGGAACTTACACTATTTGGGAATGTTGGAATAAGATGCATGGTTATTGTTAGATATTGATCATTGTTACATGGTTTTTTATTTATGTTGAGTTTTATGTATTTATTACATTGGTAAATAGGGTATATACTCCCCATATTACTTATTATACAATCATTTCTAGTATACAACCTCTATTATATGGGTAGGAATGTTTGATGGAATGTGGTGAATTGACTCAGTGCACCTATTTAGTTTCACGAAAGACAATACATTAAAAGGTTGGATCAGAGAGGTTTCATTTTTTGATGCATTACTATTTCAAAATGGTTGGAAGGATATCAGATTTATTGTGCCTTAGTTATAATCTCATTCATGGGAATATCATTCCCATTAGTGTGGAGAAATCCATGTTATCGGGGTTGAGATTTTGGTTCTTGATGTTTTCTTATTACGTTTGATAGTTATTTTACATTAATTGAATAAAAGTAATATGTTATCAATTTTTTTTGTAGGATTTAACTCATGAGATTTTATTCAATTATTGTATATTTTCTATGAATCATTTTATGTACTTAACTATTTATTTTACATGTATCATGTTATGAACACATTGGATAGCATGCGGTGTTTTGTTTCTTGGAGAGGAAAAAATTCATTGTGGAAAATTAATATTATTTTATATATCTATATGGACATAATATATTTATCCTCATAATTAGGTTACAATATGTCTAGATATAAATATTTTAGAAGAAATGGATGACATGGTGTCAAATATAATGGTTATAATTTAAGGTTTTGGTTTACCATATGTTTTTCATGGCCTATGATAAGTATGGTTGAGGGTAATGAAAGTATTATGGATACATTCATTCTGATAGGGTATATGAAGGGGTTTGGTTAAGGTAATTTCTGACCTCTATAAATTATAATAGTGTAATCGAATGTCATATGCCATAAAAAACGAGTTTGGAATTATATATGAGATCCAAAATGAAAACTGTAACTGGTAGGGGGACATGAGTGAATTTCATATAACCTTTGACAGTGGATATATAACTCCCATTGGTTTCTATAGATTATTAAGATGGGATTTTTAACAAAAAAATCTAAAATTATGTAGATCATGAATATACACCCTTGTTAGATTTAACTGGGTATTTTTTATCTCACATGGGAGTTCCTAATATAGGATCCATCAATGTGTTTTTGAAGAGGTTTGACCTAAGGTAGATTATTTTAGGAACAAATCCTAATGGTTGATATTTGGTAACTTATAAACTCCTCTAGAAAATATTTTCAATTTAGAAGATTATATGTTATAAAGACTATTAAAATTCTAGTGGGAGATTTAGGCATAATATGACTAGATATAGGTCAAGGTATAGAATTATTTCTATGAAATTTTCATAGAACACATTTATCTAGATAATATGAAGTAGAAATGCCATTAAAGTATTCCAGATGACCCATAGTTCTATGTTGCGGATTGATTATACTGGCTACATTAATTACTTTTAGAGCATTGAACTACGAATTTGGGGTGGTGAGGAAGTTATTAAAAACAATTTAGCAAGAGAATTGACGCAATATCAAGTCCTTGGTGAATATATTTAGTCCATAGAAGACTTTGTAGTTTGTAAATTATTTAATATTATCAATGTTAAACCTAATGGAGCCCACTATTAGTGGTAAAAATGTTATAGGGGGTGAACTGGTGGCATTAATTCAAATAGTAGGAATCATATTTATCAGAACATTCACCAGTGTTGTGGGAGATAGAGTAACCCAGATATATGGTTAGCCACTTATGGTAGTCGAAATGTTTTATACAATCAGTGTGGAATGTCTGGTCAAATTCCATGTTAGTTTCATTAACCACTAGTATCGTCTTTATAATGTTGTAGGATAGGATATGTATATATGTTTTTCATGAACCGATAGAAAATATGTAGTGAGGGAGGAAAATTTATGATACAAAGAAAAAGAAGTGTTCTTATACCTAATATCAGTTTGGATGTTGTATTTCCACTGGCCATGTTGATAATGGTAGTGGACATGGTGCATTATGAAAATGGTGTATATATTATAAAGGTGGTGAAATGCATATGTCATATATAGGTGCTAAATATATAGGGACATGTCAGTTTTATGAAATCAATCGACTCCTAATAGTGATTATATTGGACTGTTGACTACATGAGGAATGTTTCTTGTAGAATCTATACATGATATTTGTTCATTAATAAATATAACTTTATATTATGTTATATCTTATGGTTTTATAGAAATTTCGGTTCTCACTGTGAAGTTTATGTTTGGGGTTATGTCAATCAACATGCCATTAGGGGTGAAATTCAAGAGTATACGACAATGACAAGAGTGACCCCTATAAAATGGTTACTACCATCTCTTTTGGTACATGTTTATTATTAATATGACATGTTATGATAGTATAATGGAAATGGAATTGTTGGTTTCGTATTAGGATCACATTGATTTTTACCTTAGAAGTATGACTTTCATGTCTTCAGAGGATGAAAATTACATTCATCATGAAAAATGGGATATCCATGAAAGTCATGAAGGGACAGTCCATCAATAGATATGTGAGCTCACTACCTCATATCTATGTCAATTTATTTATGAGAAGGTAGTGCAACATGAATTATCCCGTCCTATAGTGGATTAGTTTTAAGATGTGTTTCCTATGTAGTTATAAACGATTCCATCTATGAGAGATGTTGAGTTCTTGATTGAAATGATGATAGGATCTAATATATATTCAATCCTGCCCTAAAAAACGGAACCAATAAAACTTTTGAATCATATTACATAGTTATAGGATTTATTGAATAAATAGTTTATATGTCTTGGTGGTGATAATTGTGACACGTGCTCTAAAGGATAATATTTATTTTACTAATTGAATAATAATTCATGATCTATGACATCCACTCAAAGAGAAATTGAATTAAAAAACCCTTAATAAGCTTGAAAAAAACAAAAAAATCATTGAATAAATGAAAAAAAACTACGGGGTTTGGTTTAGTGATTTTTTGACAATAAAATGAATAAATGAGAAGGAACAATCAAGGACACAATTTCTTTAGAAAAATATTATAATAAGACATAATTGATCTAATATACCCCCATAACCATTCATTTATCATTATATAAAATTATTATAATTAATTCTATTTTTATCCCATATCCTTTTTGACCCCAAAAACATATGAATATTAACATGACCACAAATACTATAAAAACGAGACCAATGTAAACATTGTGTCATCCAATCAAAAAACCCTACATTCATTGTGATCTACTATTCAACATATGGTCTATTTAAAACTAGAGTGTTATTTAATCCTTGTATTTTAGAATTAATTGAGTGTGGGTATGAAAATTGAACCCTAAAATTCTACCCCGATTTTATTGGGTTTTTCATTTGAAGTATTACTCACACGATTCACACATGTCCACCCTCACATTCATATAAAAGTAAATCATGTTCCATTGCAATTCAAAATCAATAAATTGATAAATACTTATCAATTAATATATGTGTATGTATTAAAATTAAAAAAATATTTGACTATGTATTAGATTGACAATTAATGAAATCAATCTTCAATTTTTGGAGGTTTCATCATGAAGACGTATTTCATATGAATTGAATTGAAAGGTAAACCCACCAATGTCATCACCAATTAGAGATTCTAGAATGAAGAAAGAAAAAAATATTTAAAATCAGAACACAAAATATTTATTGATGAAGAAAATTCAATTTACAATCATAAATAAATAATACATTAAGTGATGTTGGGTGAGGAAGGGTTTCTTGGAAGAGATTTTTACGAAATCAATACTAATTAAAAGAGGTTTTAGATTCTTTTAAGTTCCAAAAAGTTGAATAAACCTTCCCAAATCTTTTTCCAACCCTCACAAATAATAAAATATTTATTTATATATGATATCTTAATGCTTGGTTTTCAAATTAAAATTTTTTTACACGTATAATTCAGTGTTTAAAAAATCCTTCATATTGAACATTTTTTCAAAAACATTCCTTTGTTAACCAAAAAAATCCCTAGTTTAGTGAATGTATCAAAATGAAATTTTTTACCTCGTCCTAAAATTTCATCCCAATTAAAATATTAAAGACAATTTTGTGGCTAATTTTATTTGTTGGGTTCCATTCTGGATAATTCTATTCATCCCATCATTAATGCCTTTTTTATCCAACCATAATTGTGATCAATCCACAATGGTCTACATAAAAAAATGTAGGTGATTTTTAGATGAATAATAATGTAACATTTCAATTAATCTTTTATAACAAAAAAAATGTTATGGAAAAATACTTCGGATTTATAAAAATGTATAAAACATAATTTTAATGAAATTTCAAAATTCATGATATTACACATTTTATTATTAAATAATTCAAATAAGATTAATTTGGGGAAATTATATCAATTAATGTTCAAGAAATATTCGAAAAAACATTTATTATCAATGATTTTTTTCACATTGGGGTTCTCTAGTCTTATTCAATAAGAAGAAGTACGAATGTTGCATTTTTATGCCGACCACCGAATGTTTAAATGGATTACAATTACGAAATAATATCCTATTCAAGTAATTGGTTATATTTTTGAACATGTGTGGGATGACTGGGTATTTTCGAAAAATTATTTGACATTAGGGAATCATCAATTGATGTTATTTCCTTATGATATCAAATGAACAACTTTCAATGGAAAATATGGATCATTTGAGTTCATAGTGGCTCAATATTTGATAATGAGCACTAATTTTGTGTTTATATATCTGATGAATTGATTCATTCGCCCTTAATCAAACATTTTTTTAGTTGATTAGTTGGATAAAATCATATTGTACTCCCATTCAAATGATGATCATACTAATCATCGTGACAATATCCTGAGAAGATTGAGAAATAATTTGATACATTAAAATATTTCCATGTATCATTCTTGATTGAAATGATACATTTCAGGGGAAATACCTTATTAGGGGATGGTGTTTTGGTGGACCCTTAGAAGGTCCATTTGGTTCTTCATGAGAAAAACCTAATAAATTTTTTGATTTTTGAGTTTTTTTTGGTTTTCTATATAAAAAATGATGGTCAATAAATGACTTTTATCCCTTGGAAGATCATACCTTATGAGTAAGCATTAACTATTTATTTATTAAGTATTATAAGGTAATTCCATTGAGTTACTATATAAAAATTTGACCACTACATCAATTTTGATCGTACTCAAATGTGGTGAGGAGTATAATCTGTATTGTTATGTATCGAGGATCATAATAAAAGAAGTGTTGACATAGGGAGATCAATTCGAGGAATATAAATCATGGTAGTGGTGGTGAATTTAATGGAACTATCCTATTAATGATCTCAAGTTAGACTCAGGGTTTAGGACTTAATATATTGGTTAAATTTTCATTTTGGCGATTGTTTTGTTATTTATAAGGACCATAATATAAATACATGTATCATTTATTAGTTTGAACTAAATCTCTCATAGTAGAGGTTAGTTGAGTATATGAAATCATTTTATATAAATGTAAATTAGACAATATAAAAAGGGAATAGTGCTTCATATGACTTGATATTTAATACACATAATCAAATGATCCTTGAGTATAATACCTATTGGAAAATCAAGGCCTTGATCATTAAGAGTCATACATTTGTTCAATAGTAGAGGGACTAGATGAATCTCATGTCATTATATATTCATCCCACATACATATATAAAATTAATGGATGGTGGTATAGGGATCTGGAGTGTTTATAGTTAAGATAAATCTATAATGGTTTGGAGATACCACCAAGATAGATCATTGATGACTATGGAATTTTCTATGTTGATTCTCAAGTAGTTTTTCATAATTGTAAGCTATAGTAACTGATTCGTGAGTTACATTCATTGAAATGGTATGTGAACAATAGTATGAACAAAATGTTCCATTATTTGTTGGGTAGATTAATGGTGGATATGAATGAATAATGTGTATGTATTGTGATGTGGTGCTACCACTTATAGTATTTTATGTATGAGTATGAGCAGACATCTAGTCTATTTTAGTTGTTTCCCTTCAAAAAATTGATGTATCATGATGTTACAGTGGAATTGTTTTCATGGAGTCCTTATAAGAGTGATCAGATATGAGTGATATTAGACTAGTTTAGATAGCTCCCCAATTTCATGAAAATTTTAGAGACATTCTCCATTGACTAGTATAGTTAATTATATCTTTATGAGAAAAAATATATACATGAGGTGGCTTCTAGAATTGTTTCAAATCATGTTTTGGGGTTTATATTGGGATTTGGAAAGTATTGAATATGGTTATAGGTATTCAGGTTCATTTGAGTATATATTTCTACCCACCCACCCCCCCCCCCCAATGGAAGGAAAATTGGAATTTACTATCAAGGGGTAAAATTAAATTTTGATGTCATTAATCGTAGATTTTGGGAATATACTATAAAATAACATTGAATTTGTTGAAATCTAATTATAAATAGATATCAAGTCACTATTTAGATAGAAAAATTTGAGAAACAATATGGTATTCCATGAATATCACCTTTTTGTTGGATAAAATTGTGTGAATCAGAGTTCTTAGGGCCATGTATTTTGTATGAGACATCAGATCATGTTAATTTTATCTATATGCTTATAGATATATTCTATCATAGGGAAAATTCTAACATGGATTGAAATCCTGAACCACTTGAGTTTATTGTTTTTGATTCGGTTGTTTTATGACTCAAATATTGGGTGACAATTATATTTATAAGAGTTGAAAATTATAACGTAGATATGTTTTTCTTTTTTAGATTGTGGAGAGGATCGGGCTGATAGTGTATCGAATAGATCATCTACAGTGTTATGGTGCTATGAAATATTTTTTCATGTTTCAAATCTACATAAGTATATCCCCTCCTATTCCCATGTGATTTATTTTGATGATATTGATCTTGAGAATGATCTTTAATTTTAGAACCATCCTATTTTAATTTTGGTGTAAGGTTTGAAAAATCATTAGTGTCAGACCATGATGTTGGCCCAAGTATTTTAATAGTTTTTCAAGTTTACGGGGAATCATTAGAGGGGGATGGTGGTATTTAATACAAGTGGGATGACCTTTTTAACTTGGAATCTCAGTTATTCTTTGGAGAGAATCTCATGGTTGAGATATTATAAGGTGGTGAGGTTTTCTGATTTTGATCCTTTGATGAGTTTTAATTTTCGGTTTAAATCTATTTAATGTTTTTTGTAAAAACATCATCCTTTGAGTATGGTGATTATTGAGAGTTTCTTTGGGGTTTATGACATGAAATGTTATAAAAAGGGACATATGGTGCACGATGCACAGTTTTGGAATTTTTTATACTAACCATGTTCAAGAACACTACAACGGTCTGAATGGGTATCAAATTTATTGAACTACACAATGGTTCTCATAGAATTTGTGGGAGGGTAGAAATATATATTTAGATGGAATTTTTTATGTTATTTATAATATATTGTGTTCCCCAAAAAACTATACAACTTGGTTACCTTGAGGAAATAAGAGATTTCATGGTTGGATATGGGTTGGGAAAACATGATTCTTTTCCATTATTCTCATTAGAAATACAAAAAATACATCTTTTACCTCTTAAACACTATTATTTGACCTAATGTTTTATAAAATTACAACTTCCAAATCTATGGATGAAAACCAATAACTCCAAACTTTTCCACAAATCATTCACCTTCAATTTTTAGGAATTGAATATACAATTCTTAATATTTGAATCCCATAGTAATTACATGATACAACATTTTTATATATTATATAATAAGCTTACCTTCATGTATCTTAAAATTTTATGAAACACTAACACTATTTTATGGGGGTTCTTTCTTTGGTGTTTGTGTCGTTTATATATTGTATTTAAAGAAAAGTTTTGATGAGTGATTTTCTATGAGTATAAGGTATTTAGTCTACAATAATTTACCTGTACTATTCATGTTATCATTATTTGTGTGTTCATTCCATTTCCACATCTTTCTAAACATTTTAATCTCAGGATTTGAACATATAATAAGGCTAATATGTGATGTGAGGGACCCTTCAAGGACCCTGTTATGTTAATTTATGATTTCATGAATGGGCACATGGTCACACTTGGTTGTATAAGTCCATTTCAAATGGTAAAATGTCTTTTTAAATGATTAATTATTGGGTTTATGATATCAAATGATTTTTTAGGGATTTTGTGTCCTATTATAGATTGAGGGGTTTGTTTAATTAACATGGGAATCTTAAATGGGTTATCATGTGAATAAGGGTTAATGTGATTAATTGAGAATGGGGAATGTTCATGTGGTTAAATGGAGTAAATCATTGTTTAATGTTTGTAATTATGGAAAAAATTTTAAATTTACTAGTAATAGAGTCATGTTAATGATATATAATGTAATGAACCAAGTATATATTGATTAATGATAGAGTGAACCCTTATATTTTAATACATTAATGATGAAAAGTGTTGGGCCAATGTAATTTGTTTTTAATGTATTGGAGATGGATACATACATGGAATTCAATATTGGTGATTTATATGGTTGGTAATGGCCCTCTAATATCCTTAGTTCAAGATGATGGTCATGGAATTAATCACCATTGATTAGTATTTTCATACATGTAATCCCCCTCTCAGGATGGATTATTATTCTAAAAATACTTCCATAAATATTCTACCCGAATGATAAATGGTTCAGATGAATGAAACATGTCAAAGAATGTTTGATTAGCTCTATTGTCACTTGGAACCTATGGTCCATCAGAAAAAATTGATAACTGATTAATTTTGATAATTGATTACATTTTCAGACTATTTATTTTCCATTTATTCTATTACATTCAATGTTGTTTTATTATTTCTTGATTTTGATAGTATTGGTGGTGGACTAATCAGTATTAATCACAGCCTACTCTGGCCGATGTGGGAACCCCAATAAGAATCAAGATTTTATGTTTGAATAAGGTAAAAGTTTCATTCAAAGAGGATTGAGTAAGAATTTGGGATAGAGAATGGACATGTAAACATGGCTTCATATCAAGACCCATATTGGGGATTGCTAGTAAATCATTATTATGGGATTCCATTAATATGTGAACCATCTATAACATGAAATGTTTTTTGTATTGGTTTAATAGAATTTACAAAGTTTTTTGAATGTATTATAAAATTTAGTCTTATTTTTTTATCATTATTACGTAAGATATTCATTCTATTAGTGTCTATTGTTTTTTTACTCTAGTAATAACGCTACACTCTCCCCGCATACCATATTAAACCTTCACTTATAGTCAGTAGCCACAAGAATATAGCGAGGTGTACCTATTTTTATATGTATAATTTTAATGCGGAATTGATTTAGTTGAACTTAGTAATAACAATAACAATAAAATCATGGAATATATTATAAAATTTTATAATATTATAAGAATTGTTAAGAAATAATTGAAGAAGGTAATGTATTCAGTAAAATTAAATATGTTGATTCAAATGATTACCATCATTATGAGTGGCCTCATTTTGATTTATTCTTCCTAACCCATGTGATATAAATTTTATATGATGAGAACTATTAGATCTTGAATGTTTCTATTTCTATTCCTCCTTAATGTTTTGTAAAACAACTATAACAAAAATTATTTTTATAAACTTTTGGTTGAGCCTTTTTGTAGGGTGATTTAATTAATAGAAGGTAGTACAAAGAGGCGAGTTGAGCATGATTCTCAATGTTAAATATGATGTGTATCTTTAAGATATAGATTAGTATGGGTCCCTATGGCTTGGATGTCAAGGATGTGTCATGATAATATGTATGAAGGATTTTTGAGGATATTAACTATTATGGAATAATTGTTCTTTATAGTATGGGTATAGCATTGTCCCTACCTTATAGTTTTATTATTGAAATATGAAGTTATGCATTTGGTAATTTTCAAAGGAGTGGATTTTTTTTGTTCTAACAAATTTGGTTCCACTATTGTGTTGAGTTTGGTTGCAGCGTAGCTACTTCCTTGGAAAAGGAATAATTGTGTTGCGGTTTCCCTGGATGTGTCATAGTTTATTTTCATGTAAAAATGATCTATTATTTTAACCTCTACTGGGAACTTAAACTGTAATACCTGAGACTTTTATGTCATATAAATCATCAAAGGAATCTTTTCCTACACACAACACTTGCTTGGCTTGCTTTACACGAAATCACGACCTTCCTCGATAGCTTGCGTCGTACGCAATACCGAGTTTTATTAAACAACAATATACTATTAAAATATTATTAAAACTAGCCGTCATGAATAGTAATAACCAATTTTTAAAATCTTATAAATTTTATTTTTCAAAATGGACTTCATTTTTGGATTCGTAATATCGAAATTAGCCTCGGGTGAAATTTTGGTATTTTTCTGAAAACTTTCAATTTTTGATGAATAGTGAAACCACTAAGTGGTAGTTAAAAACTAAATTTTTCATAAAACATAATTTTACCGCTTCTGTGAGTGGAATTTCAAAAATCCAAGACACACAGTTGATGTCGGTAAGTAAAATGTGGTTCAATGAGATGAAAATAATTTTTTGGTGAATAGTAACTTTTTACTTTTTTTTACCACGGTTAAAAGAAAATAGGGTAATTAAGGGTTAAAATGATATTATTATTACCTTAACACATATCCTAATTCTATTGGACAAATGTAATTCGACCAAAAACAAACTTTGGAATAAAATATGACCATTTAGGCCCACTTGGATTAGATTTGGACATTTATTTTTAATTTATTTAAAGAAGGGTTAAAATAGTTAAAATCAATGTTTAATAACTAAATCATTTTTAATATGGGGTAATAAATAAGATAAATTCGACTATGAGTATTCATTAGAAATATAAAAAGATTTCCTACATAATGGTATTTTATTTGTAATTTTTAGACATTAAATAATTTAATTTATTTATGACACAACGATGATGCAGTAATTATCTTATTAATGAAATATTGACATAATTGATGTTATAAATACCCAAATAAATATAATTTGATACTTATTATGCATTCCACTAATTTTCTAGGTTAATATGACATGTTAGTATTGATTTAATCAACTTTTTTCGAACTTATCATTCTGTTATGATTTTCACAAAAATCAATTACTAAATAGTCCCAAAATTGACATAAAATAGTTTTTAAAACAAATATTATATTATTAATTGTTATTTTATTCCTAAAAATCTAGGGATCGGCCAAATGACTTAGATAATGTAATATATATTAATAATAAACAACTTGGGGTTTGTTTGGCTTGATATAGTAAGTTTACTAATATTATAAGAACACAAGAAGACACGGTAAAAGTAAAATTATTTAACTTAATGTTAAATCTAAATGATAAGGTTAAAATAGGAACCTAAACTTGTCTAAATTATATTGGATGAGAGTATTTCGACCCATACCCACCTTAGCATCGAAATAAATCAATTTTGAGCTATTTAAAACCGAACATGACTTTATAATAAAATAATATTTTTAGTTATTCCAAAGGTGCCCCTCTCCTCCCTTATAAAAGGGCACGTCCTCACTCTCTTCCTCACACCACTTTGAGCCTTCAAGCTCGGCCAAACCCTGTCATTTTCTCCTCTCCACTTCCCTAGAGACATCATAGAGGTCCCGGTTTTCTTCAAAGACCAATTTTAGTGCCTTAAAAGGTGGTCTCAAAGAAGCACTTCAAAGAAGAGGTAATATCCATTACCGATCCTTTCCAATTTCTTTCTTCTTCAACTTCTTCTTATTTAGTTGTTTAATTATGAAGTAATAACATCAGTATCACTCATATACTGATATGTTATTATAAGTATGAAACATCCCTATTTAACCATCTATCCATCCTACGGAAAATGAAATCACTGTGCGTGCGTACGTACGGAATACCGTCTCCATGCCGTGGTGTAATCTATTTTCCACCACCACCTTACTTGGATGGGTATAATGGTGTACATAATGACTATATATGACTATTATAAAGTGATATTGATTCTGAAATAGTATACGTACACTCCAATACAATTCCATGATCATAGGAACGATATCATCACTCGTGCGTACGTACGGAATACCGTCTCCACGATGTGATGCGACTCGTTCTACATAATATTCATTTCATAATGATTATATAAATGAATTGAATAAATGAATATGATATATATTACAGTAATTCCATTCTGGAAATGAGGTATCTATAACCTAAAGAGAAGAATAAGAATTTATTCGACAAAACACGCATAAGAACAAAAAGTTATAAACACCCGAATAACAAGTAGCAATGAAATATTACTACTAAGAAGCTAAAAATATGACCATATATGATATCATAGAAATAATTATGATTCTGGAATAAGTCAATAACATTATTTAAATCATTATACAGGAGGTTCGGGCACTTACAAAGCAAGTCGGACCTAAGGTAAGGGAAAATATCACAATCTCATTTTTATCCGAGATTGTTTATACTTTGTCATTTACTGGGGTGTATTTTATCATCCACATCCATGTTTTCTCAATATGTAATATTTATATCCTTATACAATAGTTTATATCCAATTTTTCCCTTCGGCGAGTTTTTAGTAAATGATATGAAAGGAATCTTTTGTCGTTTTTTGTACGAGGTACTTTTTGACTTTTCCGACAAAAGTACGAGAAGAATGTTTTCTTTTAACTTATACGACATGAATGGATTTTTAAAACATTATTTCCAAGAAGCTTCCCTTATAATTTCTCAAGTTAATTTTTAATCAACTTATTTTAGTTATAATTTTATGTCATGTTAAGAAATAAAATGTGTTTTTGAAGTAGAAAAGATATTTTCCTCAAGAATGGAGTTCAAGTGTTTTATCAAAATTATTTTCCATATAAGATAATATAGGGTTCTGTTTCTATCCCTATTGTTACATGGATTTGATTATGTTTTGATGGAAATATTTTTATGCATTTATTTATCTTATATGAATTGTTTTATGATGTCATGTTGTTTAAGAATCCCATTTTTACTACATGGGTTATGCAATGATGTATGATTTATGATTTTTTGGCACACATAAGAATGGTATCATTATGAGATGGGTGGGACCTATATCTCCCTCCAATGCATTGGGTAAAGATTTTATATCTCATGAGATAAACATGACTGGAATGGTAGGTTATACGGGTTCAATGAAACAGGACTGAAACGAGGAGTGAACTCGGTTCAGAAAGGGACTTTGTCCAGTAAGATAGTCTTGGCAATGAGTCTTCACTGATAACAAATGATTCTCTATGATTATGTGTGTATGCCACAAAGTTCCAGGTTTTTATGTTATGATTATTGGGATTACATTTCACTTCTATGATTTATCCCATATTATGATATTATGATCTCTTTTGCAGGATAAGATTTCCAAAAGTTATTATATTATGTAAATGATGTGATTGATATTTATTTTGTTTACCCTTACTTAGCATTTGAGCTTACCCTTTTGTATGTTTTATTTCCCTAGGTCAGGAAGAATGTTATTAAGTAGAATATGCCAAAAAGGGACTCTAGATATGATGAAATAAATGGGAGGCAAAGTAGATTCTTTATGAACCAGTTGTTTATGTTTCCCAGTTTCTAAAGACACTATACCTATACGGTCCTTTATTGGTTTGGTTTTATGTTGTAATAAGTGTGCTTCAATTCTGAAGTAATAATAATGTATGTAAATTTTGGGTCGTTATAGTTGGTATCAGAGGAAAGGTATAGTCAACCTTTGGAAACTAGGATGTGAAAACCTTAGTAAGAACCCTAAGGATAAGTCTAAGCATAGAACAAAATCATATTATTTTAGAAATGGCCATGAATAACCTAGGATAAGACCTTAAGTGTGAAATTTTATTCTTGATTATGTGGTTTTACTATTATAATTAGTGTTGCTCACACTATTCTTCTTGGTTCTAGTCAATGGATGGAACCCGAAAGAACCGTTTTAATGCGGAATGCGACGGGAAATGCAATGATTGTCCCCCTGAGCAACCAAACAGTATGGGAGCTAGAATGAAAAATCTTGTAGCCATGCTCACACAACTTTCTCAAGCTATATATCATTCATGACTTCCAAATGAGCAAAGTAAGGAGCAACATTCTGTTGAATCCTTCATGAGACAGCGTCCACCTTCATTCATCGGGTCTACTGATCCATTAGTTGCTGAACAATGGATTAGTACTACTGAAAAGATATTTTCAGTTCTTCAATGTTCTGAGCATGATAAAGTCATCATAGCAGTGTATTGTTTGGAGGGTGATGCTAATCAATGGTGGAATCTTATTAAGAATACGAGGCAAAGGGATGAAATTCAGTTCCTGGAATGGGAAGAGTTCAAGAACTTATTTTTCAATAAGTACTTCCCTCGTATTCTCCGAACAAAGATGGAGAAAGAGTTTCTTGAACTGAAGCAAAAGGATGATGAATCTGTTGGTAACTATGAAGAAAATTTTACAAGACTTGCAAGGTATGCTTCTGGTATTATTATCTAACCTGAGAGTAAGATCGATCAATTCTTTAGTGTCATAAAACCAAGTCTTCTAAGGGCCTTAGAAATAAGGGACTTCAATAGCTACAAGGAAATCGTTCGATGTGCTCTCAATGTTGAGATGGAGATTGGAGTAACCCATCAGTCATATGGGTTTGATAAGAAGAGGAAAATGGAATTCAAAGAAAATCTAAAGAGCACACTGAAAAGAATATGAGCTTTCCCTTATGAACAATGTGTGGAAAGAAACATGGAGGGAGTTGTCTTAAATGGACAAGTAAATTTTTCAAATGTGTAAAGGAAGGTCATCGGGCATTTGAATGCCGCGATGATGGGAAAAAGATGTCTAATAATGAAAACAAAGGAAGGGATACACAGAATGAACCTATTACACTTCAATGTTTCAAGTGCAAGGAGATGGGACATTATTCCAATCAATTCCCAAATCCAAGGGTTGATGATGATGGTCGACGTCAACAAACTCTTAAGGATAAAGACAAAGGAAAGTCCCATGCAATTTCCATCAGCGATGTGGAGTACGATAAAGATGTGGTGAAAGGTACACTTACCATCCACTCTAAAGTAGCAAATGCTTTATTTCATTCTGGATCCACCCACTCCTTTATTTCTGAATACTTTTCTAAGATATCACCGTATTACCTCAACAGTTAGATGTTGAGTTAGCTGTGACAACCCCTAATGGCACAACAGTCGCATCAAAAGTTTATAATTCTTCTCCGATTGAAGTTCGTGGGAAAGTGCTTCCTGCAAATCTTGTGATCCTTCTTATAGTGGAATTTGATGTGATTCTTGGCATTGATTGGATTTCTCTACATGGAGATCATATCAATTTCCAATGAAGGGAAGTCACATTTCATATTCCAGATCAATCTATGATCGTCTATCGATGAAAGGATGAACATAACATTCCAGTGGAAATTCCTTCCATCTTATGGGTCTTGATTCCACTAAATGAAGGTTATTTATCTCAAATGGTTGGTGAGAAACTCATGATTAAGAATATGCCCATTGTATGGGAGTTTTATGATGTCTTTCTGGAGGAATTACCGGGTCTTCCACAGAATCGTGAAGTTGAGTTTTCAATAGAACTTTATCGGGTGCTTTGCCTATTTCAAAGACACCTTATAGAATGGCCCCGATTGAGTTTCATGAATTAAAGAAGAAACTCTAAGAGAATCTTGAGAAGGGGTTTATACGCCCTAGTGCATCACCTTGGGGAGAACCTGTTCTATTTGTTAAGAAGAAAGATGGATCAATGAGACTCTGCATTGATTATCGAGAACTTAACAAGAACACTATCAAGAACAAATATCCTCTCCCACGCATTGATGACCTATTGGACCAACTACACAGAGCTCAATACTTTTCCAAGACTGATCTTCGTTCAAGGTATCATCAATTAAGGTTCAAAAGTGAAGATATACCAAAGACGGCTTTCTGTACAAGGTATAGACACTATGAATTTATAGTGATGCCATTTGGTCTTACTAATGCCCCTGCTATCTTCATGGATCTAATAAATAGAGTCTTTAGAGACTATCTTGATCAATTTGTGGTAGTCTTTATAGACGATATTCTTGTATATTCAAAGAGCAAGGAAGAACATGAAGATCACTTGAGAATTATATTGAAGACCCTTAGAAAAGAGAAGCTTTATACCAAATTTACCAAGTGTGAATTTTGTCTTCAAAAAGTTTCATTTTTGGGTCACATAATCTCAAAAGAGGGGATATCTGTGGATCCAGCAAAAACAGAGGTTATTGAAAGATTGTTGAGACCAACAACAGTGACTGAGATCTGATGTTTTCTTGGTTTGGCTGGATATTATCGACGTTTTGTGAAAGATTTTTCACGATTATCTAATCCACTCACCAAGTTGACTCGGAAAGGAGTTAAGTATGTTTGGACGGAGGAATGTGAAGAGAATTTCAAGGAGTTAAAAAGAAGGTTATCCAGTGCACCTGTGCTCACACTGCCTTGTAGTGGAGAATGGATTGTGATCTATAGTGATGCATCCAAGAAGGGATTGGGGTGTGTTTTTATGCAAAATGATATGGTGATAGCTTATGCCTCACGACAGTTGAAAACACATGAGAAAAATTACCCAACTCATGATTTGGAGTTAGCTGCGGTAATATTTTCATTAAAGATTTGGAGGCATTACCTTTATGGTGAAAGGTGTGATATTTATACTGATCATAAAAGATTAAAGTTTATTTTCACACAAAAGGAGCTGAATATGCGCCAAAGAAGATGGTTGGAGCTGATTAAGGATTATGACTACTCAATCCATTACCACCCTTGGAAAGAAAACAAGGTGGCAGATGCATTAAGCCGACAAGACCATGCCAGTTTATCCATGATGAGGATCACAAAAGATCCAATATTTATGGATTTACAAAGAATGGATCTTGGAATTATAATGGAAGGGAAAAAATCTTATCTTTCTCAAATGAATGTTAAACCATCTATACATGTGAAGATTAAAGAGGCACAGAAAGAAGATGTCGAGTTACAAAAGAAGGTGAGAAATGTTCCTGAATTCAACCTTGATTTTGATGGGATAATAAAGTCCAGGAATCGGGTTTGTGTTCCTCCCATCCCCGAATTAAAGAAGGAGCTGCTGGATGAGGCTCATAGTTCTTCATTCTCTATTAATCCTGGAAGCACGAAGATGTATAGAAACCTGAAAGAGTACTTCTGGTGGGATGGCATGAAAAGAGATGTTGCTGAATATGTCTCTCGATGCTTGGTTTGTCAGCAAGTTAAAGCTGAGAGACAGAAGTCTAAGGGGATGTTACAACCATTACCCATACCCGAATGGAAATGGGAAAACATCACTATGGACTTTGTCATAGGACTTCCTAAAACATCCAAAGGCAATAATGCTATCTGGGTCATAGTTGATCATCTTACAAAGTCTGCACAATTCATTACTATTAGAGAGGATTTCTCTCTGGATCAGATTGCCAGGATATATGTAAAGGAAGTGGTAAGATTGCATGGAGTACCACTTTCTATTATATATGATCCGGATCTGAGATTTACCTCGAAGTTCTGGCGAATTCTTTAGTATACTCTGGATACAGAGTTGAGTTTCATCACTGCTTATCATCCTCAGACAGATGGTCAATCTGAGAGAACAATTCAAACTCTAGAAGATTTGTTGAGAGCTTGCTCTATGGATTTCAAAGGTGGTTGGGATAAACACCTACCTTTGGTGGAATTTTCTTATAATAATAGCTTTCACTCTAGTATGCAGATGGCTCCTTATGATGCTCTCTATGGAAAGAAATGCAGGACTCCAACTTGCTGGGATGAAGTTGGGGAAAGAAAGATATTAGGACCTGATCTCGTTGATGAAATGGCAGAAAAGGTCAGATCTATTCAACAACACATAAGAGTAGCTCAGAGTCGACAGAAAAGTTACGCCGACAGCCGAATAAAAGACCTAGAGTTTGAAGTGGGCGATAAAGTGTTCTTACGGATATCTCCCTGGAAGAGAGTCATGAGATTTGGAAAGAAGGGGAAGTTGAGCCCTAGATATATCGGTCCGTTCGAAATATTGGATCATTTTGGGAAGGTAGCTTACTGATTGGCGCTTACACCGAATCTCTCTCAAGTTCACGATGTGTTCCATGTATCTCTAATGAGAAAGTACATACCTGATCTTTCACATGTACTCAGCTCAGAAGTTGTACCGCTGGAGCAAGATCATTCTTATGAAGAAAAACCAATTGAGATTCTGGATCGTAGCGAAAAAGTCCTACGAAACATGACCACTCGATTGGTAAAAGTTTTATGGAGGAACCACCAATTAGAAGAAGCTACATGGGAGGTTGAGGATTTGATGAGGAAAAGGTATCCTCATCTGTTTGTTACAAAGTGACGAATTTCGAGGGTGAAATTCATTTTAAGGGGGGTAGAATGTAACATCCGAGACTTTTATGTTATATAAATCATCAAACGAATCTTTTTCTACACACAACACTTGCTTGGCTTTCTTTACACGAAATCGCAACCTTCCTCGATAGCTTGCATCGTACGCAATACCGAGTTTAACTAAACAACGATATACTATTAAAATATTATTAAAACTAGCCGTTATGAATAGTAATAACCACTTTTTGAAATTTTATAATTTTTATTTTTCAAAATGGATTTCATTTTTGGATTCATAATTTCAAAATTATCCTTGGGTGAAATTTTCGTATTTTTCTGAAAACATTCAATTTTTGATGAATAGTCAAATCACTAAGTGGTAGTTAAAAATTGAATTTTTTATAAAACTTAATTTTACTACTTCTGTGAGTGTAATTTCGAAAATCTGAGAGACATGGTTAATGTCATTAAGTAAAATTTTGTTCAATGAGATGAAAATAATTTTTGTGAATGGTAACTTTTTACTTTTTTTTACCACGGTTAAAAGTAAATGGGGTAATTAAGGGTAAAAATTATATTATTATTACCCTAAAACATGTCCTAATTCTATTCGAAAAGTGTAATTCGACCAAAAACAAACTTAGGAATAAAATATGACCATTTAGGCCCACTTGGATTAGATTAGGACATTTATTATTAGTTTATTTAAAGAAGGGTTAAAATAGTTAAAATCAAGGTTTAATAACTAAATCATTTTTAATATGGGGTTATACATAAGATAAATTCGACTATAAATATTCATTATAAAGCTAAAAATATTTCCTACATAATGGTATTTTATTTGTAAATTTTAGACATTAAATAATTTAATTTATTTATGACACAACGATGATGTAGTAATTATCTTATTAATGAAATATTGACATAATTGATGTTATAAAAACACAAATAAATATAATTTGAGACTTTTTATGAATTACACTAATTTTATAGGTTAATATGACATGTTAGTATTGATTTAATAAACTTTTTTCGAACTTATCATTCTGTTATGATTTTCAAAAAAATAAATTACTAAATAGTGTCAAAATTGACATAAAATAGTTTTTAAAACAAATATTATATTATTAATTGTTATTTTATTCCTAAAAGTATAAGGTTAGGCAAAATGACTTATATAAGGTTATATATATTAATAATAAACAACTTGGGGTTAGTTTGGCTTGATATAATAAGTTTATTAATCTTATAATAACACAAGAAGACATGGTAAAAGTAAACTTATTTAACTTAATGTTAAATTTAAATGATAAGGTTAAAATAGGAACCTAAACTTGTCTAAATTCTATTGGATGAGAGTATTTCGACCCATCCCCACCTTAGCCTCGAAATAAATCAATTTGAAGCTATTTAAAACTGAACTTGACTTTATAATAAAATAATATTTTTAGTTATTCCAAAGGTGCCCCTCTCCTCCATTATAAAAGGGCACCTCATCCCTCTCTTCCTCACACCACTTTGAGCCTTCAAGCTCGGACAAACCCTGCAATTTTCTCCTCTCCACTTCCCTAGAGACATCCTAGAGGTCCTGGTTTTCTTAAAAGACCAATTTTAGTGCCCTAAAAGGAGGTCTCAAAGAAGCACTTCAAAAAAGAGGTAATATCCATTACCGATCCTTTCCAATTTCTTTTTTCTTCAACATATTATTCTTTAGTTGTTTCATTATGAAGTAATAACATAAGTATCACTAATATACTGATATGTAATTATAATTATGAAACAACCCTATTTAACTATCTATCCATCCTACGGAAAATGAAATCACCGCGCGTGCGTACGTACGGAATACCGTCTCCACGCCGTGGTGTAATCTATTTTCCACCACCACCTTACTTGGATGGGTATAATGGTGTAAATAATGACTATATATGACTATTATAAAGTTATATTGATTATGAAATAGTATACATACACTCCAATACAATTCCACGATCATAGGAACGATATCATCACTCGTGCGTACGTACGGAATACCGTCTCCACGATGTGATGCGACTCGTTCTACATAATATTCATTTCATAATGATTATATAAATGAATTAAATAAATAAATATGATATATATTACACTAATATCATTCTGGAAATTAGGTATCTATAACCTAAAGATAAGAATAAGAATTTATTCGACAAAACACGCATAAGAACAAAAAGTTATAAACACCTGAATAACAAGTAGCAATGAAATATTACTACTAAGAAGCTAAGAATATGACCTTATATGATATCATAAAAATAAGTATTATTCTGGAATAAGTCAATAACATTATTTAAATCATTATACAGGAGGTTCAAACACTTTCAAAGCAAGTCGGACCTAAGGTAAGGGAAAATATCACAATCTCATTTTTATCCGAGATTGTTAATACTTTGGTATTTACTGGGGTGTATTTTATCATTCAAATCAATGTTTCCTCATTAGTAATATTTATATCCTTATACAATAGTTTATATCCAATTTTACCCTTTGGTGAGTTTTTAGTAAAAGATATGAAAGGAATATTTTCTCGTTTTTCGTACGAGGTACTTTTTGACTTTTCCGACAAAAGTACGAGAAGAATGTTTTCTTTTAACTTATACGACATGAATGGATTTTTAAAACATTATTTCCAAGAATCGTACCTTATATGTTTTCAAGATTATTTTTAATAAACTTCTTTTAGTTATAATTTTATGACATGTTAAGAAATGAAAAGTGTTTTTGAAGTAGAAAGGATATTTTTCTCAATAATGGAGTTCAAGTGTTTTATCAAAATTATTCTCCATCTAAGATAATATAGGGTTATGTTTATATCCCTATTATTAAATGGGTTTGATTATGTTGTGATGGAAATATTTTTATGAATTCCTTTATCTTATATGAATTGTTTTATGATGTCGTGTTGTTTAAGAATCCCATTTTTTCTACATGGGTTATGCAATGATGTATGATTTATGATTTTGTGGCACACATAAGAATGGTATCATTATGAGATGGATGGGACCTATATCTCCCTCCAATGCATTGGGTAAATATTTTATATCTCATGATATAAACATGGCTGGAATGGTAGGTTATACCGGTTCAGTGAAACAGGACTGAAACGAGGAGTGAACTCGCTTCAGAAAGGGACTTTTTCCACTAAGATAGTCTTGGAAATGAGTCTTGACTAATAAGAAATGATTCTCTATGATTATGTGTGTATTACACAAAGATTCAGGTTTTTATGTTATGATTATTGGGATTACATTTCACTTCTATTATTTATCCCATGTTATGATATTATGATCTCTTTTGCAGGATAACATTTCCGAAAGTTATGATCTTATGTATATGATGTGATTGATATTTATTTTGTTTACCCTTACTGAGCATTTGAGATTACCCTTTTGTATGTTTTATTTCACCAGGTCAGGAAGAAGGTTATTAAGTAGAATATTCCAAAAAGGGACTCTAGATATGATGAAATAAATGGGAGGCAAAGTAGATGCTTTATGAACCAGTTGTTTATGTTTCCCAGTTTCTAAAGACACTATACCTATACGGTCCTTTCTTGGTTTTGTTATATGTTGTAATAAGTGTGCTTCAATTATAAAGTAATAACAATGTATGTAAATTATGGGTCGTTATATAAACACATTTTGAAGAGGGAGGATGTAATTTAATCCATTAAAATATATTTTAGAGTACCCTATTTTAGGTCGTTCTATAAAATGTCATAGTGCATTAAATCATAGTCCACTTTTTAATTTCCGGTAAAAAAATACCACTGACCAATCAAAACAATTATTAATTCACTTTCTCCACTTAACCTATTGAAACCAGACATATATTTTTGAAGAACATTGGACCTATTTTCTATTTGAGTCAACCCTCATCTTATAGTGATCAATCAATGGTGACCTGATCTTTGGGGTCTTGGGGTTCTAGGTCTAATATATAAAGGGAAGAATGATGTAATGAAATTCCATCATAAACATTGGGTGTTGTAAACATCATCATGAATATTATGTTGGTGGTCTAAATCATATAATTATTGGTCAGTTTTATGTTATCAAAGAATGTTTGATATGTGAAATCATTATCGCACATCATTCACATACCCAAATTACTATTATATTCCACTATGTAATGATGTACAAACGTATAGACCTTACATAGGATATAATTTGGGTTATTTGGTCTTGAGAATGATACAAGTCGCCACCTGATAGGTGTTCCATCCTTTTACCTCAATTGGGTTTTCGTTATATTTAGATATATTAACTATACTATTTTTGGAATATTTCTATTGTTAGTGCAGAATAATAAATAAGAAAAACTTTTTGAATTGGTGTGTTTTCATGATTTAAAATTAAATATAATAAAATATGGTACATTTGTATGAAATAATAAAAGGGAGATAAATTATACAGGGAAAAAGATGATGTAATTATGATAACAACTAGAATCTTAACCTTATAGAGTATAAATGAAAAAAAAATATGGTAATGGTGTTGAATCAACCATAATTTCGTATGAAGAAATTTTTAATTCTTTATGTTTTTATGTAAAAATGATTATCTAAGGGGATTTTCCCGATTATTATTAAATGCATATATTATGTGATTAGAATGGTTATACTAAAATGTTTATAGAGAGGGCGTGGTTCAGTTTTGTTGAAATGATTATTTAGAGAAATTGTCTTACTTATAATAAAACTATTATATTATAGGATTGAACATGTTATTCTTAGATACCTATATATATTTCTTACCATGGTTATGTTTTTATAATTATATAGTTATCTTAGGCTAGTTCTACTGAAATGAATTCCCTGATTATACCTAATAAAGAAAATGATGGGAAATTGTTATGTTATGCTAATTTAGTCCTTAGGAAAAGTATAGTGAATCATTGAGTTAGTGGTTATCTATTTTTATCACATTTTCATGTTATTATTCATGCGTTGTAGTTCAATATGGAGTTTGTTGGGTTTTATAATGAAATTTACTCTAAATAACTATTAAATTATCCATAAAAAGAGTAGAGATCAACACAATCCTAATGTATTTGTACTTGAAATTGTTGTAACATAAGATAATATGATCGAATTACATATTTATAACAGCTTCCTATCAGTCATGGGATGCATTGAGAGGGATATTTATTTCAATAAACATTTTATCTGTGAGGTGATGATGGAGTTTTAACTATATCATCCTCATGAATTCACAAGGGATGGAGCCCCTAGGTAGTTCTGTTCTAGAATGAGTTGGTACATATGTTCTAAAACCACTATATATGCCTACTGATATGAGTGTGGAGTATTTTTCATACATGGTATGGTATCAAGACAAGCGTTGTTGGGACATCATGTATCTATACGGGCAGTAGGAGGAGTTACCCATGAAGTATTTCTCGGGGAAAGTTATCAGCAACTACTATCCATAGTCATTGATGTATGATAAGTATTCTGTGTTCATTCAGTTTAAATATGATGGTATATCAGTGTTGTGTTATTTTAGATGTTTCAAAAAATTGATTTAGTTTTCTCCATACATAGTAGATGATGATGTCACATGAGAAAGATGTTTTCAGGATTGGATTCAATTTAAGATTAGGTAATAGGTGAATGTATTTATGTAGAGTAGTTTTTTGGAGGTGGTGAATCAAGATATCATCATGTAAGGGGACTTAAAATTGGCCCTGAGCTGTGGACTTGCAGTTTTGAAAAGTCATTATGGTAATTCTTCATTTGGAAATAGGAAGATCCAAAATGATAATTACTATTAGGGTATTAGTGGTTTGAGTAGCCTAGTTAGTGGAGAGTCATCTCATGACTTTAATCCATTTAAATGAATTCAAGGTGGAAGAGATATCCATAAGATCCCAATGTTTCTGTAACCTATTATGGAGTGTCAAGCTTAAAGTATACTGGTTCATCATTAAAATATTTGTTAGACCCCATAATAATTGAGTAGTGTTAGGGGATCCATGAAATAACCTGAGTCCCAAAGAGGATTAGTTACTCGTTAACAGACTGGTATCTGGGTTCCCATTAAAAATATATACCAAGTTAGATCACACGGTACCCTAGTGTAAGATTGAGAATACAATTTAGAGGTAGATACATAAGGGATTCATACTTGGGACACAAAAATATTGGAAAGTTATCTCCATGGTGTACGGTCTACTAAAGATGGTATGGATGTTGGACCTTCTACCATCAATGTAATGATTCTTGCATCATCTTACCTTTATTACACATTTTTCTATTTATGAGAATAGTTTTTATTTTTTATATACTCAATTTTAAAATGGTGCATCTCTAGTCGTGGATATCATTAATGGACTTATAAACATCATCATTTCATCTCGTTCGTGGCAATAAGATATCACATTGTTTAGGGAATGTTTCTCTAAAATTGGTTTCCGGTATCTTCCATGAGAACTATTTGAGATGAAAATTTTAATACCCTGAAATTATAATGATTATAAAATTCCACTTATTTATTACTTTATATGTTTTTTTATTTCAAAATGAAATATTTTAGAAAAAATAATTTAATAATTTTTTAAAGGATTTTATAAGCGTAAAATCATAGTTAGCACCATTGAATATTCTATAAAATACTGTTGGAGTTTACCACTAAGTTAGTTAAAGATTCAGAGGCCCATAGAGGTTCTTTAAATTTTATAAAAATATTAAAAATATTATTTTATACATATATAATTTACCTGTAGTAATTTAATATCTCTCATATAGTGAATCATATCATAAATATGATACCAAAGTTCGTTACAGGACATAATATTTATCCTAGGTGGGGTATAACATTTTTCAAAATTAGTTGTTTAGTCAGATCACACATGGGGATAATTTGTTTAACATTATTTATATTATTTTTCTTAAAATTATTGAATTTCATCCAAACATTGTTTCATGTTAGAAATCTGAGAGTACGGTTAGGTATAAGATACAGAGCTTACCATATGAGGGGCATAAGTTTTGTGTGCAACGAACATTTTTTCAGAGAAGACAGGAGGATAAGTAACCTAATATTTTTTTATTACATTAATTTTCCATACATAATTTAATATCAATAAAATGGTACATTAAATGTGAAATTTGAGACCATAGTTAGTTCGAGGACATGGGTTTTCCCAAGGAGAGGTATAACATTTTTGAGCATGAGACATTTGGAAAGATCACACATAAAGTTATGTTATTTAATATTTATATTATAATTTTATATTGTTATAATTATTAAAATTAATATTTTGGGGTATTATTCATCATAAAAAAATCATGGGCCACCATTTTTGCTCAATAACTCATTTTCAAATCATGAAAATTATCCATTTTTACTATATAAAATTAGAAACATAATTTTGGGGTAAATTAAAACCCTTCACCATTAATTATATGTTAATCCATGGATTAAAACATGTGTTTTAATTCAGGGTTTTAAATGATACATATATTTTTTATTTATAACTAATTCCTTGCAAGTTAATTGATCTCAATGAGTCTAATAGACTCAATATATACCATGTGTGTGATTTTTGAAGACTATTTAATGTATTTGGATTCCATTATCATGGTCTAATTTGGTTATAATAGAGTGGTTCATTTCTATCTTGAGGAAAGGTGGGTTTCTCTTTAGCTAATTAATTTATATTATTCTTCTACTATTTCATCTGAAATAAATTCACAGAAAAAAATGTTGAATTTAATATAAATGGTACAACATAAATTATCAAGTATACTTCCTAAATTGTCGAATGTTAATTTATTGTATAATCAAAGTGTATTTATGAGAATTAGGTTAAATGAAAATTTTATAAGTGAATTGTGAAATTATTATTTTCTCGAATGATTCAGTTACAATCATATAAAGGGGTAATCACATCGATTTATTAAATGACAATTTAAACTATTAAAAAAGAGAAATTTCAAAAAATTATAAGGGAATATTCATTGCATAACTATCAAAAGATAAATGTGTGAAATTATAAAAGATAATTCTAATGAATTATTAAATTATAATTATAATTAATTATTATATTATAATAACATGATTCTATTTAAGATAATGGTATGTAGTTATCCAGTGATAATTTATATGAAATTAACATAAGTTTACTATCAATGGGAAATTTAGGAAATTGATCCATGGATAATTTTTTTATCCAAGGACACATTAGAAAATTTTGAATATGTAATTTAATGAAATTATCAATCTAACTTTAACTAATTATGAAGGAAAATTAACATTAATTTATCAAAATATAATTTTAAAATAAGTTTTTTGAGAAATTTTCAAGACATTATTATAAAAATTAATTTATGAAAAATTAACAACATATAGTCATAAAGGATAATTTAATATAATTTACTAAAATATAGTTAAATTATAATAATTTATTTGAAATGAAAAAATGATTATTATAAAAGGGTAATTTCTTGGAAATTATCTTAAGTTGATTATTAATGGAAAATTTATTTGAAACCATAAAAATATAATTATAAGAGGATAATTTATGATGAAATAAGAAAATTATAATTATAAAATGATAATTTATGATAAATTAACGAAATATGATTATTCTTATTGACATTTTTAGGAGTGCATTAATTGTATATGAATGATAATTCTAAAATTATCTAGTATAGAGAATTTTTCATCGCTTGAGATATTTTATATCTTTTATAAATAAAATAAATAATTTTGGTTCTAGGAACCTTTGATGAACCTAAATCATTTACATGTCATTTTATATAATAATATGGTTGGAAATAGGGGATCTTGACTATTATGGTTTCCACTATGCCTTTCAAACCAAAGAGGGTGGTGTTTCTTTACCTCTAACATTGATGAATTTTGAGGTTCGTTGTTCCTTACCTTCATGGGATTTTGTTAGACATTATTGTTGTGGAATGATGATTGCCTAAAAATATTGATATTCATGCTTGTATTTTGATCACATGTGGGTATGTGTGTGACCCATTATATGGTATAGCCTGATTCCCTGAGATTTAGGGGATATCAAGATTATATGTTGATGTTTGATTAAAATGTGGAATTATATGGTGAATATATATTTCTAATGATGTTTTATATTGTTGGTATCATGTTATGGCATGTCATATATTTCTTTGTTGTATTTGTATGTGTATACTTGATAGTTTACCATGGTGGTAGGATTAATCGTTTTGGGGTGTGTGGATGGTGTTTAATGATGATGACGACGCACCATGGTATCCTTGTTACATGGAATTTACATACTACCTTGTGAATTATGATTAGATGTATAGCAGATGATTCATTTTGGATTTCGAGTGCTACCCAATGGCTTTTGGATTCTGGTTAGGATATGGATACTCGATGCCATCTAGTTTTTGAGTATAACATGATGCCTTATGGATTTTTTATAAGATGTTTCTATTCACTTACTTGTGGATTCTGATGGGATCTCCAACAGCCTTTTACCTTGTATGGATATCTATTGACATAAATTACATTCTAAGAAGGTATAGAAAGTAGGTATGGTTGGGGGTTTTTGGAATCATTATTAGTGAATGAATACTCTGTTTTCTATTGAATATTTATGGTTGTTACATATTTATAATTATTATGGTATAAACTATTATAAATGAGAAAATCTAGTTGAGGAAACGTTATCAGTTTCATAATAAGTATTTTACTCATACACTGGATGGGAATTTCAATGTACTTGTAGATTGCAGGAGGGACCTGTTCAAGGGAAAGTTCCATATAGTGGATAATTAAAAAGAGAATCATGGATCTAGTATCAGATACTGAATGACTTGGGAGGAACCTCTATTTATTTTTTTATATTATCATATTCCTTTTACATTGTTAGTATTTCCATCTTGGGAGCCAATTTATTATTTTCATGTACAGAATAATAATTATTCTACATTTTTACACTGATTATTAATAATATTTTTTTATTAATCATATGACATTATTCTACAGGTATAATCTTACCACCGGTGGACTCTGAACCTCACTGCGAGTTGTTATCCAATTGAATATGAGAAGGTATGCAGGAGTTCATTTGGCCTTCTAGAATGGACTTGGGGGGGTTCAGGTAGGGATGTTAAAAAATTGCATTAGATGATCAGGATTCACAAACGTATACTACTCATTTCCTTGGTATAGGACATCATAGAAGTGATATAGGGTTGTTGGGTAATAGATAGGGAAACTGTTACACTTTTTGGCCATCATTGTATTGTGGACCTCTAAGTTTCCATAAATTGTGTAATTTATGTTTCTCTTTTACTATTTATTAAACATGCCTTGGATGATGCACATGGTGGTGATATATGATATATGGGATTTTGGTTTCATTTATGCATCATGACTAAGGATGTTGGTTCATATTACACACAAACATATATATACATGTTGTTTTTCTAGAAAGTAGTTCATTAATTATATATGTTGATTTATATAATATGATCTTGATATTTTACATGGTATGATATATTTGTGTTTTCTGTTGGTCTAATATATTATTATTATAATTTTTTGTAGTTGAACTGATCATGTTGTTTTTTATTTTATATATGATAATTGTGACTAATGTACATGGATAGAAACAAGTGTTAATTCTAGAAAGGGAATGCCAAGGGTTATGTGTAGACTCCTAAAATAATCACTTTTGATCCCATAGATTCCTAAGAGAAAACTAGTTTGATTCCATACGTTGGTTAATATAAAACTTGTGTGATCCCTCATACTCATTAAGAGAAATATTTATGGTCCCGTATATTGATTATGATTTATCCCAGTGAATATTTTTTTCTTATGAAATGTTTATTTCATGTTATAAAATAATTCACTTGGATGTATTTCATTGGAGTACATGTGAAGTAGGATGTAGTACTCTTAAATGGGAGGATATTAATGTTTTGTCATTTGATGGGTAAGATAACAGAGTTGATCTTTCTCCAAGACCTGTTATGTGTTTTAAGTAGTGGGGTCAATAAATTGGATGTGTTTATCTGAGTTCATGTACTAGGAATAAAATATTAGAACTATTTTCAAATACTCTCTTACATAAACCCCTAAATTATTCATAAATCCATGGATCTATAGTCAATTATGATGTTGAGTAGAGGGTTGAATATTTTTTTAATTCATTGATCTATAATAGAATCAGATGGACCAAAATGTAATGATGAGAGGAGCTTCTTCTAGAATCACATCTCATTTTAATACCCCATATCCTGTGGTGAAAAATGAGATCAATGAACTCAATGAATTTTTGGACGAATTGGAACCGAAATGGTCATATGGTGGAGTATATCACCATGGTGTTCACCATTTTTTGTAAATAAAGAAGATTTAGATTTCTAAAGTCATTAATTTATGAATGTTGAACCAGGTGATGGTGAAGAACAAATATCCATTACCCATGATTTATGATCATTTTTTAAGATACATGGATCCTAGTGGTTCTCCATGATTGATATTGGATCAAGATATTACTAGCTGCATGCTATAGAGGATAATATTCAATTGATGGCGTTTTGGAGTAGGAATTGACTATATGAAAACATTGTGATTCTATTTAGGATGAGAACACACATGAATATTTCATGGACTTAATGAACATGATATTCCATCCATACTTGGACTCTTTCCTCATAATATTTGTGGATGATATGCTCATCTTTTCATCAACATAAAATCATCCTAATATGCGCCTATATACATGCATAGGTAAGATTCTATAAAATTGGGTTTGTGCCAAGCTATCTATGTGTGACTAATTAAATCAAGAGTTACAGTTCCTTGAACACGTGGTTTCTGAGACTGGTATATCAGTAGACCCATATAAAATTGAGGAAGTCATGTCCAAGACATGTCCTCATAACATGTTTGAGATGAATATTTTTTATGTATATAATGATATTTCCATTTTTTATAAGGACTTCAATCGACTATAAACACCAATAGGAACTTTAATAAATAAGGGAGTAATATTATACTTTTTGGATCAACATGAATATGTGTTCCATGAGAAAAAGAGAAGGTTGGAAACAGCTTATGTACTAACACTCCTAGATCATCGGATTGGTTATACGATGTATAGTTATGAATCATTCATTGGTATAAGAGTGGCTCTAAAGAAAGGAGAGTCTACAGTGTCATATGGGTATATTGATCATTGACCCCATGAGTGTAACCACCCTACACCCTACACGGTGATAGAATATGAGGTCTATGAACTAAACTATTGGAAATAAAAGCTCATTGGGTATAGGTATTTTTTTTACATGTTCTATAAGAGCATTCACTATATATTCACCTTATTGGAAATGAACCTAAGATAGAATATCGTGATTTATTACATATAGTTTTTTACATTGAGGTAGAGTCTGCACCTATGAATGATAATTTTGTTGTGGACACTCTTAGTAGTATGATACATAATGATTATGATCTTTAAGAGAGTATCTTAGAGCACAAGTGTCACCTGATTATATTATTTAATAATTAGAGGGTGGATTCCTCGGAAAAGGAGTGTTTTATGACATGTACATCATTTTTAATCACATATTCACTTATGGACTGGGTAATGGCTAAAAAAAGTTAAACTATGATTGTGTTTTATGGAGAAAAAAAATTATATGGTGGTTACTGAATACCCAGATGGATGATGAGCAATGATTATGGGATCATGGAATAAGGGAGATTAGTATATCTACATCCATCAAAGAGGAGATAATGATGTATTGACATACCTCTTTATGGGATGTAAATCATGATACGATGAGGATGTAATATAACATTATTTGATAGTTATGGGTTTTAGGGATGAAAAAGGAAATCATTTGGTTTTTGACTCCTAATTCTATACCTATAAAGGGATGAAGACTAAGAACTAGTTCTCTTGTGGGTTGTCAAACCCACTCACTATACTTGTTTGTAAGTTATAGGATATCACAATGGCCTTTTTCTATTGTTACATAGGAACACATGGATTTGGGAAGAATTCGGTAATTTTTTTATCAAGTAAAAATGTATGGTTACTTCTTGACAATCAGAGAGATACACATAGTGGTTGAGCTAGGAGATAATTATTTCTAATAGATTGTATGCCTTCATGGATATCTGTTAATCATTATTCTAGATAGAGATGTATTCTTTACATAATTATTTTAGCAAGGATTGCTAATATTCCCTGGGAATCAGGTGATATTGATCGTAACATAACATCTTTTGGATGACATAAATTCTTATAATTCTATATTCATATTGTGGAATATTCATTGAACACATGTTGTATACTTTGGTGGATCATGGGATGATCACCTATACTTCATTGAGTTAACAAAAAATAATATTTATTGGGATTAAATTCAGATGGAACCGTATCAGTCTCTTAATAGATGGTTATGTCACTCCCCTATGAGTTGGTATGAGGCAGGTCATGATGTGGTTGTTAGTGCTAGTATAGTTCAGGAGACCTATAAGAGGGGGAAACTATTGTAGAAGAGGATAATAACTTCTTAGACGAAACATATATCTTGTTCTGATAATAGGAGGAGGCCCTTGAAATTTTTTATTGGATACTAGGTTTTCATGAGTTTTTCTCTAGGAATATACATTTAGGGAAGCTGGGTAAGCTAACATCATTATTTTTTAGACACATTTATATCATCAAGTGGATGGGGGCAGTGTAATATCTTCTAGACCTCCAATTTAAATACTAAGGTATACAATATGTGTTCCATGTGTTACATCTTTGATGGTACATACTTTCAATTAAACATTAAATTGATTGTGAAGATGTTGAGATTGAGACTAATGAAACTTATGTTGAGCATATGATGTAGATAATATGATAAAGAAATAATTTTCTTTAAGGAGAGATGGTACCACTAGTCTGGATTTGGAGGTATCATGGATGGATTTCAAAGGATACATGGGAATATGAGTCTGATGTTCATTCTCAGTGGACATCATTGGTTGAGAAAAACCACAATAAATAATATTTTGTGATGATAAGTAGATAGAGGGGTTAAATTATAATATCCATACGTTTTAAAGATATTAAATTATCTATTTTTAAATAATTTGTATGTATTTTTATGTAAAAATATAATTAATCAAAAAAATAATTTTGTAAATGTATTAAAGGAATTGTGTATGGGAAATATCCTAGTTAGTTTCATGAAATATTATATGGAATATTTTCAATGTTATGTGTTCAGTTAGTGAGATAATTTAAGGATAATGGTGCTTCAAATAATATGAAATGAAAATCTATATTTATAATCCAATATTTATCCAAAGTAATTGAATAAATTCTTAAATGGTGCATCACATTAGAAGTATGTGTCCACTGTTTTGCTAGGGAAGTAGCTTTTACCCTAGGAAAAATATATCATCTATTAGGGATGAACATATAGTTACATAATACATGAGCATAAGTAATTTATTTGTTATTGTTTTTGAAAATAATTTAATATCTCCCAAATGGTGAAACATATGGCAATTTTGAGACCACCATTAGGTCTGGGATTTGGGGTTTATCATAGGAGGGGCATAAAATTTCTGAGCATTAAACATATGGTAAGATCACAAATAATAATAAGTTATCTAATATTTTTCGGTATACTATCATTCCAGAAATTAATTGATACCCCCAGATGGTGAATCATATAATAAATTTTAATCCACTGTTTGGTTTGGGAAGTGAGGTTTACCCATGGTTAGGAAAAACATCTGTCTGCATCATAATTTTGGACATATTAACAATAATTTATTGTTTTTAAATATTTTAATTATAATATTGATATTATTATCATTATAAAAAATACTTTTCTGGGACTTCATCTCCCATAAAAACACAAAAACTACCATTATTTCTCACCGATCGTCCCCAAAGCTTCAAAATCGTGATTTTTTAATTCAAATTTAGTGACCTATTAATAGGGTGAATTAAAACCCCCACAAAGAATTTTTGGTTGAGTCAAATATTATTTTTTTTATTTTTGGGGTTTAATGATAAAATTTTGGATTATTTATACCCAAATCATTAGGTTCCATTGTTTTTTATGATCTTTGTTAGTATGGCGGACTCCGGTTAAACCATACATTTGTTAGGCAATGACCATTGAACAAATGAATATTCCCTTAGCAATGCTCCATTTTGTTTCTATTGCGTGGTGCATGGCTATGTTTGGGAAAGGTGATTTCTCATTTTAATTAATTTTTTTTATTATTATATTATTTATTCAATAATGAATTCAATGAAAAATGGTCTGATTTAATATAAATGGAAAAAAACATAACTATCAAGGATAATTCATAAATTATCACAAGATAACTCTAAATATTATCAATCGGTATTTTTGATAATTATGACAAAATAATAATTTATAAAATATACATCGAATTATAATTATTTTGAATTATCCCAGGAAGATCCTAAAAAGTGATGGTCACATTGATTGGTATAATTTTATTTTAAGTGATTATCAAAGAATACTTGCATAGAAATTTTAGAAAATATTAATGTAAAGAATTATGTAAATATAAATTCATGAAATTATTAAATATATTTTTAATGAATAATGAAATGAAAACTACAACCAATTTTCAAAGGATAATTTCATGATTTTTTAAAGATAATAGTATAGAGTTATCAATTGATAATTTATAAAAAAATTAATAAATGTTGATTATTATTGAGTAATTTATGTAATTCACCAAGGTATAATTTATTATTAATTAATAGTTCCATGAATTTTCAAAATATAATTGCTTGAAATTATTGAAGTTGATTATACTGAACTATCAATGATAATATACAATAAATTAGAAATATATAGTTTTAAAAACATAATTTATGAGAAATTATCAAAATATAATTATAAATAGATAATTTATGAGAAATTATAAAAATACAATTATATGATGATAATTTAAGAGAAATTATCAAAATTCTGTAATAAAATGATAAAATATGAGATTGTGTGAAAATATAATAATAAAAGCATAATATATGAAAGATTATCAAAATATAATTTTAAAATGATAAGTTTAGTAAAGATATTGAATGATTATTTTGAGAGGATAACTTAAGATAAGTGTTCAAAAACATAATTATAAGTGGTTAATTTATGAGAAATTATCAACAGATAATTATTATTCTAGGAATTATTGTGAGTGAATGTGTTGTCCTATAATTATAATTCCAAAATTATCCAGGAGTGAAAATGGTCCATCAAATATGATATTTTATTTATTTTTGGAATAAAAATAATGGTTTTCAATTCTAGGAACTCTTGATGAAACTTAGGCATTGACATGTAAAAATTTATGATATTATGGTTATGAAGAGGTGTTCATGACTATCAAGGTTTTCACTACAGAAATAAAACCACACATTATGATTAATCCATTCCTTTAGCATCACTGAATTTTGAGTTTTTATGTTCATTAGCTTCTTGGTCTCTTGCTACACTTCATTTTCATTGTACTATTATTTTGCTCCACTATTTACATTCATATCTAACTTGTGATCAAGTGTGGGTGTGTTTGTGGGGATAATTATATGGAATAACTTGATTCCATGGGATTTATGTGATTTATAGTTTCGATGATGATGTTTGATTTTAATTTTGACGTATATGATTATGTAATATTTAACATGATGTGTGCAGTGGTTTTTATCATGATATATCCTTCCATGTTTTCCTGTGAAATATTGGTTAGTGTATACTTGATTGATGGTTGTCATGGTATGATTTTCCTTGTGGGGTTTTTTCATGGAATGTGTTGATGATTAAGGAACTACATTAAAAACATGTAACTAAAAATATAATTGATTCCTTTTGGATTCTATATATATGGAAAACAATCATACCTTGTGGATTTTGAGTGTTCCATGATGCCTTGTTAATTCCTTGTAGGTTACTGAAACTCCATGCCTTATGTATTCTGAGTAAAAAATGATTCCTTGTAAATTCTAGGTAGGTTTTATTCACATGATCTGTTTTGCATTAAATGTGACTCTACTATATCATTTGGAAGGTATAGACAATTATTGACAATCATTATATTTCTATCATGGATTCAAGAAAATATGTCTAAGGGTTTTTGGTGGTTTGGATAGCGTAAAACCGCTTGGTTTTTGATTTTTTATTTATGATTGTTAGGCATTGATCTTTATTAAGGAATAAATTATTTTAATTGAAAAAATATGGTTATGGATTCATTTGTTGTGTTCTATTTAGTGTTTTACTCACACCCTACTTATGAATTTATATGTTCTTTTTGATTTCATAAGGGATCTTAAGATGGTAAAGGAAACTATGGTGGATAAATAACTAGTGGATGGGGTATATAGTAATAGATTGGGAATGTATTAGGAGGTCACACTATTTATATATTTTCACTATCTACTAATTTATAAACTCGACAGGATTTCCCCCATGGAGACTATTTATTATCTGGCTTGTATACCATAATTATTATTCATCATGATAACAATTATTATTTTTTTATATAGTTAATTGTTGATTATTGATCATATGAAATGACCATGTTGGTATAGTATTTCCACTGCTTGATTATTAATTATTAATTATTGGTTATTTTATTTTATTTTTTTATTCTTTGTGTTTTTTATATAGTTTTTATTTTTTCTTAGTCGTTTTGTTTTTTTTGATTTCATTATTTTTTTTATTCTTTTTTCCCAGTGGTTTGATTATTTGTTTCATTCTTTTTTATCTCTATTCGTTTTTTTTGAATTAGAGATTTTTTATCTAGAAATGTTTGTAGATAATCCAATATCAAATGTATTTATAGGGCCTAGTATATAATAGGGGGTGTGGAGAATATTTTAATAAATAATGTTGATGGAAATTTGATATTTTTATTCTATAATCATACATTTTTTCAGATAATATTCAATAACTGACATTCCCTTCATGAATTGATTATCACATAGATCAATTGAGATATAGAATGATCTTTTATAGGATAAACTGAGGTCATGGTACCATCAGTTGAATTTAAGACCATTAGTTATACATTGGAATGATTTTAGGATTATTATTGTCTTTTTAGCATACGTGGTTATTTTATTTGGATTGAGAAATGAACTATATGTTTTCATGGAACTTATAAACCAGATATTTCAACTTTTTATAGATTAGCTTGTTGTAGTATATCAATGATATCATAGTGTGATGCAAATCAGCCGATTGTCAAGTCCAACAACCTGAATTTTTTCTAAATATAGTGATAGAACATCAAATTTATTCCAAGATATATAAATATAACATTTTAATTGATAGATCACACATCTTATTTCATGTCATATCAAAATATAGAGTAGAATACTACCATGATAAATTTGTAGATTTGGTATATTTGGAGTGACCAAATAATGTTTATGATAATTAGAGATTTTTTAGATTGGAATTTTACTATTGCTTTCTCATCAAGGAAATATCTTATTTGGATGCACTGGTGAGTGAGATGACCAAGAGTGGGGTCATGTTTTTTTGTCAGATACTAGTGAGAAAGGTAATTAGTATCTAAATGGATAGATAACCTCAGCACTAATCCTCACTTTTTCTATGCCATATAAATAGTATACTGTGTAATATGATTCATCTGGAATCAAATTTGGTGTTAATATCATTTAATAGGAATGAGTAGTTTCTTATGGATAATGATGTGTGATACCAAATAAGAGGAATTACCCAAATTAATAGATAAATTTTTTTGTACTGTGCATTCCCATATTTTATAGATACATTATCTATTGTGGGAGAGGATTATGGTATATAGAAACCACATGTTCCTAAATTAAATAAATTATTATGAATCCTTTTATAGAGGATTTGGGACAAGATTTTTGTTTTATTTTGATCTTGATCTGTAATAAACATTAGGAAAATATAACAACTTTGTAGAATCCTTGATCTAGAAGAGATATATATAGAGATACTGTAGGATTCATATGATTATTGGTGGATTATGGAACTCATTGTAGATATACATCAAGATGTTTAGTATTCATCAGGGTGAGTATCTATGCCTTCAATGTTAGTTATAATCATTATTTTATAGTAGATCAAGATTTAAATATTTTCAAATTGAGAGGTATTACATCTAAGAGAAAACTTATATTGTGGGGAACCACTATTATGATGGTGCTTTAAATATGGATAATCAATTCAATTATGTGTTTGATTATGAGTGACTTAGTGTTTGTGTGATGACATAATGAGGGAGTTTCATGATTTTGGATGGGTGGTACATCAAGATATATATAGATTTATCTTTATCTCCTTAGAAAATAAAAGTGGAAGTGAAGAAATAAATAAATATGATGTTTTCTAGAGATATGTTTCTTCTATTAGAATTTGATGGATGAAAATCATATGCATGTATATTGTAGGATATTTCTATTCTATATTGGAATTGGTATGATGACATTAAATATTTTTCGATAGGATTTCCAAGGAATCCCTACTAGAATGATGTATTGTGCTTTATCGTGGGTCAACCTTAGAAGGTGTCTCAAAACATGAACAAACAAGATCCTTCACCATAAATGATCTAGGTAGTCACTACATGTGTGGAATTGTTATAATTCATTGTATTCTAAGGAGTATCATTTCAGATCACAATCATTCTATCACATCTCATATGTGGCAGGCCCTTTAAAAGGAATTGTTATTGAATGTCCCTATATGCACAACATATCACCCTCAGAATAATAGTGAATATGAATAGATGATTTAGATTCTAGTGGATATTTTGTAAAAAATTATTTTGGATTTCATTGATTCATTGGAGATTCATATAACTATCATTGCTTTTACATATGTTTATAACTTCTTATAATGGATCCAAATGGATCCTTAAACTGATTTTTTGAATTTTCATTATGTTATCAACTTTTCTAGTTAGAGGTAGTTGAGATAGTGCTCGTTGGACCTAGTATTATATATAGGAAATAAAATATGTATTATTTGATTAGAAAGTGGTTTCAAAACACATATATCTAACATAAATAGTATACTAACAATCATATACAAACTATAAATTTTGAGGTCAATTATTAATATTTTCATTGAGTCTTATATACTTTTCAGTTATTTCACATCGATAATAAATTGAGTGTAACACCTACATTTAATAATCTCTTTGAGATAATAATGAGGGTCAATCAAGTGGAATACTTTTTGATAATTACGATGTTATATAATAAAATTATTTATGTCTTTAACATGTCACAACATCAGAGATATCATCATGAACCTTATCACATGATAGAAATTGATGACATCAAGCTAAATGGAAAGACATCCTTTGAGGAGTACAAAATCAAAATTTGGGACTACGGTTAGAAGAATATATTGGGGAATATTCTACCCTTAGTGTGAGTGAATGGGAAGCTTGGGTGGGTGTAATAGGAGCTTTGGAAAAGTGATTCTAATATGCAAACTCAGTGTTTGGACTTTTTTGATGATTTCCCATGGATATTATTGAAGTAGCTTAGGGGAAAGCTTTTATATTATGTGGAGGATATAAGATCCCATATTTTTATAGGTATGTAACTCCTTGATGTTTAGTGAAATATTTTTTAGAATTTTTTAGAAACTTGTTTCATGCCTTTTTGGTGTGCTTTTATTGGAGGAATATAGAATTAAGAAGGGCAGTGATCATATTTCTTGGAGTTTTCTCTAGTGTTGAGCATTGGGATTTATCATAGTATGAGTCACTTTAGAATCGAACTCTAGGTTATGGTATAGTGTCCTGGAAGGAGGATCATTGAGGATACTAAAAATTATGGAATAGATCCCCCCATGATGTATGGATATAGAAAAGGCCCTCTCTTGGGCATTGATTGAAACAACGTGGAGATGGGGGATGCAGTATAAGCATATCAGTGTGGGATTTGGGAAGTAATATCATACTTGTTACCATTACGGTATAGAGGTAGGTTGTACAGTAGCTACTATATTGTAAACGTAATTGATTTAGTGTGGGGTATTTTTCTGATATGTTGTCTATTATCTGGTAAATATGATTTATGATTTAAACCATTACATGGGACACAAATTTAGTTTTATAAAGGGAGATAATGGCGTGGTCCAATGGGCTACACTATAGAGCATCATTTGTCATGTGGTTGAACAACGTTTCCTTGTGGTCTATAGACTGGCCCTTTTATTTATTCCCTACATATAAATACACAGAACACCTTTGATCAGTTTTTTATTACATATTCTCCCCTCAACACATATGAATCCTAGAGATCTCTTTGATGGAATTGGAACATCATTTCTTTTTTATTAAACAACCACATTCTAAATATCAATCATTGGTGAACATACCCTTGAAATAATGTTGTTTTAGGTCTACAGTTTGAAGGGAAGAGAAAATGAAACTAGCAACATATTTGGCATTGGATGTCATGTCTGAGTAAATTTCTTAGATGGGTGGTTTAAATAATATTCCTAACAGTATATCAAAAATTATCCTACTATATTTAATAAATGTAATCACATTATAATTCTATTTATATAACCAAATAAATTAGATTCCCCACAATTTGATTACTTAATCATATATTGACCTTCCATCGTATCATGTCAAGTCCTTTAGTATTGAGACTAAGACATGGAGCCACCCGATTTGTGTTTTATAATTATAAATCTATGGGATTTGGTTATATTGAGCACTACGCGGTATCAAATTTTGGGATTTGATGACTGTAATCGTAATATATTGAATTGGAATACCCTTCGAATTATTGGTGTTTGTTTATTTGAAATTATATAAACTAGAAAATGTAAATTAGTATGGAAACAACCTATTGGATTTAAAAGATACATGAATATAATTATTTTGATTGTGATGTTATTTGGGATCATAGACTAATAGTGCAAAAAAGGTTATATAATTAGTTACATGTTGATCTGACCATAAGGGATTATGATGAAATGTGTTGTGGTTGTTTCTTTATATGATGAAATTATTAGATGGAGGAATTTTAGAAATTATTTATAAATTATTATAGAGAGGGAATGGAATGATTATTCTTAAATTATTATATAGAGAACTTGGTCCATTAATATAGAAATGATTATGTAGAGGGAATGACCATGTTATGCTAAAATTCATACATAATGATCCTAACCTGGTTAGGTAGGGATGATGAAAGATTTATAACCAATGATTGTTTTTAGAAATGGTTGGAACGATTCAATGATATACATTAATATGTCAATATTTATATAAAATTTCATTGGGGTTGACTCTGAGTTTCGTTCAAGATCTCAATGGTAAATAGTTTTATTTCTTCTGAAATATTAATTGATTAAATTAATATCTTGTCTGCCGATATATTTCATGTACATATATATATATATATATATATCATATTGGATTTCTAAAAACATGGGGGACATGGAATACTATGATATAATCATAAATATGATAGGCCACTATCTGGAACCTAGATAGATTTAATGGATGTAGGTTTCGAAAATGGAATGTAACCATGTTGTTTATTGTTTCTTTCATTATGCTTTGGAAATTAGATATGGGATAATCATTACGTTTTGGAACCAGATCTAGGATTATTTATTTTAGTTTTAATTTTATTTAATTTTATAATCTTCCCACATCATTTAGATACATATCATCTTACTATTAAATTAATCTCTTATTATTACATTTTTGGAGTTGTTCTTGATTATTATAGGGATGCATGTTATGGATTATTTTTATTCTAGTATTTCCAAAATAGTGCTAGATATTTATAATTTATTTTTACACTATTATTGAGGGTATTTTTACAGCACTATATTTCTTATACCCTCACTGTTATTGAAAAGACTCTATTTTAAGGGGATGTGTGCTTGAGGTCACATGCAAAACTAGCTCAGTCACATTAGGGAGCACCAGATTCGAGATGTTATAAGACCCACTAGAACATGTCTGAAGACGGTAATAAGATTTTTTTCATCCATTGGTTAATATAAGTGACTTATGTTGATGTTATTTATGAAGGATATTGGAGTCCTTTTATAGTGAAGTAAATGATAAACAGATAATTAATAAAAATATTTTCATATAATAAATTTAATTTATTTTGAATATAAATAAAAGTATATTATATTTTGAAGATCACATTGTTTAATGTTGAAATATTATTAAATAATATAATTTTTTTGTTTTGAGAAATTTAAAATCATATCTTTAGGTTTTACCAGTTTGTTAAACAAACTTTTTCTTGACCATGGAATAAATTTTTTCAGTATTGAATTGTTATACATTTACATATAATGTAATAATTGGATAATAAAATGGCTAATGGATGGTATTTGAGAACATATCCCAAATCCGAATTCCTCTTTCAAAATTTTCACCTTTTTTATTGATTAAATAATATATTATCTAACATAAAATAATATTAAAGCTATTAGAGTACATTTTATATATTATTTTACTAATGAAACCATGAAAAGTATGAAATATGAATATATACTCTCCAATAGAAAATTATACATTCTTATTGACCATAACATTTATGTGACACAATAATTCATTCAAAAAAATTTATTTGTCATTTTTTAACAACTTTTGAAATTAATTTTCATTCTATATGAATATGCACTGTGTTTGTGTGGTGTATAAATTTATGTGAATTATTTCATTAGTATTTTTCTAAAAAAATCCAAAAAATAAACAGATAAGTTCAAATTAACGATACAGATTAATTCCTAATATATTTTAATCACTATGTGATGATATAAAATAAATTAAAAGACATAGATTGGTATTTTTGAATTTCCATTCATTTATAATAACATTAAGGTCATTATCAATATAAAATTGAACAATGTTCCTATATCACAAAATATTTGATGATTATTTTATATCTAAACTCATAAAATTTAAAAATGGAAAGTGATAGATTGATCCTCAAAGTCATAACATATTATTGTTTAACAATAATTACCTAATTTACACTTCTTGGGGTGATAAATATTGTACTAAACCACAATTTATAATAAATAATAAATAAAATGATCCTAATGAAAAAAATGACCCTCCTGATAAAAAATGATGGATCAATTTAATAAAGTTATTGTCCTTTTATTTGACTAAATTAAATTACAATTTCACCTATAAAATGTAACAATAATGGTATTTTATAATAAAGTAATTTTATATTTATGATTTAATTTTTACTAAAAGTAATCATAATATCACATAAAATGAGATTAATTAGATTTTATTTTATCAAATTTTTGTAATAATATTTCAAAATAAATTATATATAAAAAGGGACACCCAAAATACATGAACGATAGTGATTTTTTATAGAATTGTTATATTTTTATATTAACTGAAAAATTATTCATTTACATAATATATCAAAATATCGTCCTAACATTATTTTGAAATAATGATTTTAAATATTTTAAATATTTTATAAGATAATATTTCTATTATAAGTATAAATTGATTATAATTTTCATGAACAAAAATAAAGAAATATATTTTTTGACAAAAATCAATTTATCCCCCATAAAATAAATGTACTAAAAATTGAATTCTTATTTCCTAATAATTGATCAGAAAATTAATATTGATTAATATCATTTTATATAAATTTCATATTTTGGATACATATACTAATATATTTTATTTCAATGGATATGTTATAAGATTCATATTTAAAGATTATTTATTCCCTATTCATTCATGATTGGTGTTACATGTCATATACACAATCAAACAAAGTGAAATTTTAAAATATAAGTGTGTTAAAAGGAATATAATATCATATAATTATATAAGAATAATTATTTCAAAAATTATATACATATATATGTATATATATATTTTAAAATCTATCATACTAACCTACAATGTATGGTGGTGATAGAAAATGAATAATATCACTACATAGATGTAGTAGTCCTCCAGTACGCACAAGCATACATTCTATTTTACATTTTATTTAATGGAGGTGTAAAATGATTGGAGTGTAATAATAATAAAATATATAAATATTTATGATATTGCCTTCATATTTAATGATAGATATAATACATTTATTGTACTTTGACAGAGAAAAAAACATTGAAAGAGTCTTATAATATGAATACATTCTCTTGGAGAGACCTATGTTCGAATAAACATTAGGCTTCTCATGATAGTCATAAGGGACAAAAGAAATATCTAGGAAAAGCATAAAAACTCTAGTGTTATTTTAGGATATTTTTTGAATGAGTTATACTACTCAAACAATGTGAATAACGGAGAATAAAAATATTCCTTCTATAAGTGAGGGAAAGGAAAAAATAAAATTTGCTACAATATTTAAATATAATATATAAGATAATCAATTAATGTATAATATAATTACAATAATATAGATGTTATGAATTGATAATGTCAAAATTCATTCATCCAATAAAATAAATAAAATTTAATGTTACATTTTAGACCATATCTATTGGTTTCTCCCCTTAATTAACAATTTTTAACCTTATTACCAATTATAATTTTTTTAAACATTTATAGGTTCTAAAATTACGTCTAGGGTGAAAAGTGGCTCTAAATATGTTATATTTATGTAATTATTTCTCATTTACAATGCTAATTTTCTCAATTCAATAATTTTTTGATCCTTAAATCATCTACCAAAATTTTATTATCATTAAATTTCATTAAAGGAATTTTTAATTATATTCATTAATGTAATCATTAAACTCATCAATATAGAAGATGATTTTGAATTAAAAAAATAAATAAAAACAATTACACATTATAAACATCAATGAAAATCGGGGAATCCCTCAATTCATACAAACATATTAATTATTTAATTATTTAAAATCATTTACATATATTTTTATACAACTTAAGCAAGATTGAAAGAGTGTTGCATAAAAAGTTAAGGTAATTATATTATCACTATTAATTAAAAATAAATTAATATCATTAAAATAATATGTTTCTTATTAAATTCAACATGTATATTCATCAATGCAATTTTTATCCTAATTAAATGATTAACAGATATTAAAATCCTTAAATTGAACATTTGTATTAATCGTTTTCATAAAATAAAATAATTTATATAATAAAAAAAGTGGAAATAAAATTTATTATTTCCATATTAAGAATGTATATAGTTCAAAAAAAATAATTCAATAGCATAAATTAATGTTTTCGAGATATTTTAGGCCTTGTCTCATAGTTTTGACCCTATTTTACCCTTATATGGGTAACAAATATGTACCATGGTTACAATTAGTACTGAAAAAAAAATAAATGTGACATATTTACAAGTTTTATACACCTTTTATAACTTATAAATTAATGTTTTCATTATTTAACTTATTTAAGTGTTATAAATCAATTATTAATTATATGAATAAAATGATAAAAAGTGTTTATCGAAATTTTTTTATTATATCATAAATATTACCAAGCACATAAATACATTATATTATAAACTACTATTTAATTATTTGGTTATTATTAATTAATAGTTTTAGTTTAAAAATAGCAATAGAATATAATAGCACTTTTTAATTTCATAATTTAAATTAAATACATGGTTGTATTTAAAAAATCTGTATTTTTAACTATTTATTGAAAAATAAAAATCATTAGAGAAATCCAGAAAAATATAATCCAAATGGAATATTGAAATTTTTGTTTCGAAAAATATTTTCATTCACTCATTTATAATTTATAAAATTAGAAGAAATTAATTATAATTCTATTTCTATAATTTCAATAATTTCAATAATTACTACTTTGGTAGAGAAAAAAATATTAATGAATAAAGTAAATTTACTAAAAATTTTTATATATTTATTATGAATTATTAAATAAATTTAAATGATATAATATTATTCAATATATTAATCATAATGTGGGTATGCTGATTCATATGGACAGTCTAAGGACTAGTTTATAGTGGATAACTTTATAAAAAATTACGTTTATACCATATTGCAATTTTTTGAAATCTTGTTTTTGTGCATTATGAAATATGTCAGCCAGTGTAATATTTTACACAAAGATATCTGGGTGATACCTAAACTAAAATAATCATAGTTTAAATAAATTTTTTTACTAAATAAGGCATCATAGGATTGAGTTTTCATATTCTTAAGCTCATTTACAATGCTCTTATTCAATATTTTCGAACTCATTTTCGATTTTCTATTTTATTAAATATAAGACCTTGAAAATGAAGTTATGAGAGATATGACTCTATAAACTCATAATACTTATATATAAATCTATAATGGGAATAAATTATTAATAATCTTAATATAAGCCTATTACGAATATAATGTTATGAAACATGGTCATCCAATTGATAACCATGTTTGTCTCTCTGTTGAAGCTATATCATGAGTTCTTATTGACATTTAGATACACTAAGTATTATTATGAACAAGTTATAATTTAAATTGTGAGGAAAAAATTTATTTATGATGGAAAAAATATTACGAAATGGTATTTCAAAATATATTTTCCACCAAGTAAACATTATGTAGAAATTTTTTTTAACACGCAACACCAAACATAATTTTTTTACATATTAAATGAATATTATTATAAAAATTTTAGAATAATAAATCCTAAAGTATAATAATTGAGTGTAATGAATTAAAAATTCATAGTAAATCTAATATTGAATAACTAAGGATTTAAAAGATCATATTTATATAAAAAATGGGATTATATATGCCATAAATTATTTTAAATTAATCTAATAAGATAATTTTTTATTTTTAATGTTTATAACGACCATAATTTTTGAATTCATCATGTTAATATTAGTCTAGGATGAATTTATTTTATTTTTTGTAAAATATTGTTTTTTAGGAGAATACTGATACAAAATATGTTATTTAAAAATTAACTTTATTCAACATTATTATTATATTAGTAAGAAATTTAATATTAAGAAAATATTAATTGATAAAATATGTATTTATGGATAAAATTTTATGTGTTCTAAAATAATATATTTTTCCTAGAAAAAACTATGTTAAATATTTTTTGAATGGAATTAACATTTCATTATAATTTATAATATTTTTTAGTAATTTCATTTAACAATAATTTTCAATGGTAGTATTTTTTATGTTATTGAAAGTAAATAAAATATATAATAGTTTTATAATTATCAAAATTATATTATTAATGTGAATGAAATTGATAAATTTATAACAAATATAAATTTTATGCTTATAAAATTATTTTTCTAAAGATATAAAATTCTTTATTTTCCGTATTATTGATATTAAATTTACTATAATTTACTTTAATTATTTGATAAAAATATTGTCAAAATTTAAATAAATATGTTCCACTTATTTAATATTTTCCATTTTTTAAATAAAAAAATGACTCTGAAAAAAATATGTTTGTGCAAAAAAACTGAAAATTGCATAAGTGTATTAATAATTACAATATAATGAAAACATTTAATTTTTTTGTATGAATCTTTGTTCATAATATGTGGCTCTGAAAACCAACCTCCCCACTGTTATTATAAAATTTTTGATCATTTTACACAGGAAAAGTGATATAGCACTACTAGAATTTGAGGGGTACTTCCAAAGTTACCTTTCCGACACTTATAAAGGAAGATCACTTCCACCACATTATACTATAATTACACCATCAAATTTTTACCATATAATATTCCATTTTTATCCTCAAATAACAATATGTAATTATTATAGTCCTATACAATCAATTAGTGAGCATAAGGCCTCCATTTCAAAGTATATTTTAAAGTAAAATCTCAAGGTCTCAATGTGAGTATTTCTTACTCCATATTATTTTCTTCATAATATTCAACTTAAAAAAATATATAGCCACCATAATATAATGAAGTTATTAAAATTGAAATAATATATTATTAATATATGAATTTTTATAAATTTATTATATACATTCCATCAATGAAAAAATAAAACAATATTGATGACGTGTATATATAGACTGCCACTTCTATAAAGAGATGTGGTTCATTTTTCATCCAAACCTGTTGTTTTTTGTAAAAAGGTTGTATTTAATGGATTAATATTTTGAGTATTCTTTATAAATGATAAATTATATTATACCTTCATTCCATCCCATATATTAAAAAAATTAATTTTCAAGCATGAGTACAAGGAAAATATTGTGTCTATGAAAGATAAATTTAATTTATCACTTCCACCCTTCATAGATGGTTATAATACTAATGTAAATATATATATATATGATATTTTTGATCTTATTATTCTTATATAAACATAATATTATAATTTTAAACATAAAATTCATTACTAATTAAAACATTATAAGTTGAACCAGTTTGGGTTGGCTTGACCCAAAATGTTAACATTTTAATAATATATATATCTAGAATGACTATGGAATATTTTATAATCATAATATCATGTAATAATAATGCATTAATGTTTTTATAAATATTATGGATTTACATTACTAATATTTAATAAATTCGTTTATATATTATCTTTGCATCGATTAACACACCGAAATTATTTCTATGCAATTCCATTTTTACATAAGGTACCACTATCATTCAATAATTGAAAATAGGATGTGATGAATAATTGAAACAAAATTATTATAGTATTTCTGATAATATAATAATTATTAATTTTTATTTTAAATACAATAATCATCAATTCGATTACAAAACTTGTATAGAAATAGTAATCATAGTTTCTAGCACTTTATGATGAAAATAATCTATAATCAATAAATATATTTCTAATAATGGGATATAAATGAAACTTAAAATGAAAAATAAAATTTAATAATGTTGAAAAACAGGATATTAGTATTAATATATATATTTAATACATTTTAAAACATTCTCACCAAGTTGGGATTTAAAATATGGGTCATTGTATCTCAATTTTACCACATTGAGAAATGATGTGTATTTATAACATGTCACTATTTATGTACTACAATATTTAAATTGACTAATTTTGAAATTTTATTGATTATATATATTGAAAATAAAAAATATATATGATTTTCATCATTTCATGGATACTCAATTTGAAATATAACATCGATTTCAGTGTTTTTGTTAAAAAAAATGTCTCATTAAGTGTGTTATTATTGTTCTTCTTGAATATATTTAGTTTAATATAGGTACATTTAACTTTTTGTATCCATTATGTTGTATTTTATCTTTTTTCTGTGGATTTACTTTTCTATAACATAAAACATAATTCTTAATATCTATACCTATATTAATTATATTTTCTATAATGCATTTAGTTATCAAAAATGACCGTTCCTTCAGATAAAATATAATTATTTTAGAATCAATTTTATATATTTGATAAAATCCAAAATTTAACATTTTATAAGGTAATAAAAATTTTCACCTTGGGGAAAATGTATTTTTTTCTTATGATTGATTCCTACTGAATTTCATTCATGTAAAAGTCGAATATTTTTATGATAAAATATAACCCCTTTAGATAAATTTCTTAGTCCATTATAATGTTCACTATTACCAAAAATGGTTTCCTCTAGTAATCATAAATTATAATATTTAGTCACTCCTATGACCATCATAATTTCAATTAAAACTTTTCAAATAGATGTTTACCTACCACCTTTTTATGATATTGGATTTCAGCAATGGTAATTCAAAATAATAAAAAGGTTTTTCATCATATAATAAGTAAAAGTTTTATCATCTAATTCACATTTCCTTCATATAAAAATTGTCTTGGAATGGATATTTTATTGAATATTTGTTTTATTTGTAAATTCTATTAAATTGATTTATCTTCCACCTTTTACAAGCATTGTGTCATTTTCAATGATCCCTTATGGAATATTATTTCTAAAAAAGAAATTGATTTCATGATTTTTACATATCACATTTTATAAATATTTATAGTTTTTTTATCTAGGATAGACATTTTAATGTTAATTTAATAGTACATCATCTATAACGTATTCAATTTGAATTTGGAAAAATTACATTATAATGTCAATGTTACTTCTTATTGTATTTAAAATATACTTATGTACATTAAATTATATTTTATTATTTCAGTATTATTTTTTCATTACCTCTAAACGATTTATTTCAATTGAAATTATTTTTCACAAATAAATCTCAATATTTTTATTCTGATAAAATAATCATTTCGTTTGAAGAATTTTACTATTAATAATTTTCATTGTTGTGTTTATTTGTTGTGATACCATCTAGAAATGTTATTAAATCTATATTTCATTTTATGGAGTCATAATTATGCGAGAAATTATTATTTTCATTTGGTATGCATTTTTATGGATGATTTAATGGGTCAGATCGTATATTGCTTGTAAACTTATTCGTGATGTTTAAATATATTGAGGTAAAAATGAAAAATAATAGGATTATCTCATGGAAAAAGATATGTGGGAGGATCAACCAATTCAAATGGCTATAATGGACAATAATCTGAATCGAAATAGAAAAAAATAGGATCATCGTATTCCCAATGGTACAAACTAGGATTATTATAAGACGAATATGATTATAGGGGTGATAACCATAAATCCAATGATAGATTATAGTTATAAATACCAATCTAAAGAAGGTACAAGAGCATTTAAATTGACACAAATATTTTATGAACATGTTGGTGGGTAGAATTGACATATGATTTCTAGGATAATCTTTATGCCACACACTTATGTTATAATAATATTCCTATATTCTGATCCAAGGATGATGCTTACTCTATCATGAATCCAATATATTTTCTATGGTATATGTTTGTTTATATGATATTATAAGTAATTTTACTATGACCTAAAATAACCTATTAATGGTCCACGTTATTATTAATATGATATTTATCTATAGATAATATTTTCTCATCTAATTATTAAATGAACCTTAAATAAATGGGGATATTTTTTCCTTACTATGCAATTGAGATCAAACCATTCTTATGTTTGTATTCCGTATTCTAAAAAGGTGATTGTAATCATTATGGAGACTATCAAAAATACTAGTGCGGTTCAATTGTTGAGAACTAATCATTAGATAGAAATTAATATTATAATTTAGTTAATCCTATAATCTACTAAACCACCAATTCATGTTATTGTATGCTCATTAATATAGGTAATTGAAAACTTAATTTATTTATTTAAAATATAGATAATTTCATATCACATTATTCTCAAGCATGAGTTTAATGAAATTATTCTTATCTATTGGAACCATAGAATAGATCTGGTGTTCTTTAGGGATATTATGGGTAACCTATAGAATAATAATTATCCTTATCTTGGTGACACCTCTCACCAAAGTTTTGAGTGACTGATGTCTTTTCCTCATTATATTATGTTACTCAAGATTATATAATTCATCAAGGGTGTGATTGAATAAAACAATTGATATATCTATTAGCTATCCCAATGAAAATACCTGGTGGAGTAAATTTTTTTTGGCTTCCCAGGGAATCATCATCATATACAATCGAGTAATAATAATATCATTTCATATATAAAACATTTCATGAAGTGATATTGTTTCTTATTTCATGTACCTAAACAGTCATGAAAATAAAAAAGGCACATGTTTTAAAAATATAATCTCTTATTCCTCCCATGATAGTGTTAGACAATCTACCATATCTATTATATATGAAAAAACATCATAATCATATTAACCATTGTAAAAAATCATCCACATGGGAGGATTGATGAATGAGATTATGTTAAATTTAGTGGATAAGGTCAAAATAATTTTATATGATATATACATTAGACATAGAGTTTGGATTCCCAATATATCATGGATAGATGGGTTGAGTCATCATTCATGGATGTTGACATAAAAAAATGAGTTCATATTAAATCAAATGTAACACAATTGTTCACCATATCAACTAAAATTTTCCTCATTCCTAGAATGGGTCATCCCTTTATATATATGAAAGAATAACTAATATATATTTTTAGTATGTATACAAATAACCCCACATGACCCCATATTCAAACTAGGATTTTATGATGAATAAACATAGTCCTACACCATCATAGAGTCATGGAATGGTATAAGATATGATATTAGATAATTTTGTATAAATCACACTAGGCCTATTCAAGTTTGTATGGTGTGTTATACCTTGAAACTGCTTTCATTTTAATGATCATGCACAAATACAAGAGAATATTTTCCTATGATTAGACAATTTAAGAATTTTTCAGAATAATTTTGATCACTGGAAACACAACCCCCTTACATTCGACTATATGATATCCATAATCCATGATTTGAATTGTATGAATGTATTTGGGTGGGGATGCTTACTCATGATATTTAGTTTCATATTCTAAAATTTACAAACCAAAATGGTTGTTTAATAAATATCATCCCAATATTCCTTGATGTGAATTTATTCATCAGACATAGCATTGACGATTCATTATCTTGAGACATTGTAAATTTTAAAAAAAATTATTTTTTTCCTTTTCATTTGTCAAAGGAATAGTTTTCATCTATGGGAAGCACCAACTTAATTTTTTAAATAAATAAATATTATTCTATAATAATTTCTAACAAACCTATATAATTTCATTAACATTACCTGCATCAAGACCTATAATAAATCTATAATACTTCTTATGCACTATAGATTCCCACATCCACTTATTCTTAACAAATAATCCTATATGAAGATCATGGTATTTATAAAAATCCTTCGACTAATCTATAAAAAAATAAATGATCTTGGATAACTTCTAATAGAAGATAATATTAACAAAGTGATGTTGTGTATCTAAAGCAATTGTTATATGATCCATTAAGAACATTGGGATAGTTATTTCGTCATTGAAATAGGGGGCATTGGATCATATATTTGTTCTAGTAAGGTCTGATTACTTAGTGAACCAATAGCATGGTATGTAGTTGTTTTTCAATCCATACACTCTATTAAGCTCAAATTTTAGATATTTTTCATGTTATTTACTTTGTATTTTTACTTGATATCGAAGGAATACTTCAACATCATGATAATACATACGTACAATAATCTGAACTATCTTCTTTGTAAAAAATTATTATCTACATATGAATCATGAATCAATGACTTACCCAGTTTCTTCATAGAGAAAAACAATAATCCATTGAAATTGGGAAAAAAATGAAATCAATGGAAATATGTAAAAAAAATCTATTGAAATAACTTCTTTGTAAAAAAATCTACAAAATAAAATATTTATCCCATATTATTCTCTATTGTAAATCATGCTTCTTCTTTGCATAAGTATTTATCTCAATTGAGTATTCTCAATTGTGTCACCACACTATGTGAGAAATATCCTTCACAAAATACATTTTCCAACACAAAATTCTCACAAACATGTTCTATGGTAAGGACTGATAATATATTTGTGTGCATACCTATTGCGATCATAAAGAGATGTGTGAATACCTTTAAAATCACATTCCCCTGTTATCATGTAATTATTTGGAATGAGGGAAACTCAACCACTATTTTTAGCATTAAAGAGTTTACAAACAACACATGATTATGACCAACATACATAAAATATATAGTCACCACATGTGGGAATCATTTGACCATCACATTATCATGAGGAAACATATCATTAAGAAGAAAATTCACTATTATTAAAAACATCTTTTACACTATTGTCAATTTGAAAAGGTTGTTTATTCTTTTTATTATAATAAAATTTAAGTCTTAGGAGAATTTTTCAGGAGTCTATTTTTTTATAAATTATAAGTACTTTGATATATAGATATGATAAAAAACTAAATGTAGAGTTCAGATAAAAAGGAACTCTATATACTCATAGAGTATTCCCAACTTGTACAACCAACTCAACAATACATAAACCACGTGTATGACAATGTGTCATGTGTAAGATGTCACTTGAACAAAAAACTAACAAACTAAAATAAATTTTTAAAGGGATACCTATTTACCAATATATAGAACCATTGGACTCCTAATTTTGTAATTTGGGGAAAATATGATGTTGATCAAATCTATTTTCATCATTCTGTCATGACTAAGATTTATGCTCATGCCTTGCTCCCAAGTCATCAAATAAGCTACAATATCTTATTATTTCTAAAACCTGGTGACACTAATCTAAAGAAGGTGTAATTGAGTTTTATAATATATTTCGATACTAATACACCTATTGAAGAATAATATGTTATATAGTTAATCAACACTCATGTAATTGATACTTATCCAATAACACACTTGAGAAAAATCCTTTCAAAATTATTCATTGTGACCCCTCATAACAAGGACAAAGAATTTCACTAGTTATGAATCCTATATAATCAAGACACACTAGTGTGATTATTGTTCCCCTTCATCAAATAATAACATTGGTGAATCCTATTTATCTTTATTGGCATGAAAAACTTCCAATATCATCCTTAAAAAGGATAACAAATTTAGCATCCCTCCCAATGAAAAACCACCTTGTATTACCTCAATAGTAAGAACCACCTTTTCCACCCTAACAATAGATAACCACCCTGCCCACCCTCACTAAGGTGGGAAACATTAATCAACCTGGTATGACATGAGAAATACCTTCTATATGATATAGTATAACTTTGGATAAATTCTCTTAGATCCCATTATAAAGTAAAACAACCCCTTCTAATCTCATTCCATGAAATCATTAAAAGTTTGGATATAATGTTGAAGAACTAATATACCTAAGTATCCTACATGTGAAATCGATTGTCTAGAACTACTCTAAGTAAATTAGATGTAAATGATCAAGGAAACCACTCTATCATGAATCCCACTAGTCATGGGTTCCATGGGTAAAAGATTGTTCTAGAATTGTCCTATTATTTATATAGAACCTTTGGGGGAATGAAAATATAATATCTCATTCTTTACATAGGTCACTATAGAGAGGATCTTGGAGTAGTCTCTCCATTATAAAAATGGATTTCATATTTCTATATCATGTTGTTTCAAATTCGGAATCCCCCATAGTCAAACCCTTTACTTTTAGAATATTTACCTTTTCATATATGTATCACATCGTACCTATCCATAGGTAGGAACATGTGAGCATGGGATTCCTCCTCCAGAGTATGTCCCAACAATGTAAAATTGTGAAATATTAAAAATATTACACTATATCATGTGTCTCACATTTATTAAATTATTAAAACCAAATTAATTAATAATGGGTCTCCTCTATTATTGTAATGGCAAAAACATTAACCACAAAACACTTTTTAGGTGTACACGCAAACTACATCTCCTACTTATAAAAGGGTCATACTTCCACAATATTAATTAAATAAAAGTGATATATTATCAATGAATAATATCATTAAAATACAACATTAATAATATTATGTAAATTTTAATAAAAAAATGTCTTTATAGTAGAACATTAATCTATTTTGGAAAATCATCATCAACACTATGTAAAAATACCTGAAAAATTCAATATATGTTGATGTTAAAATTCATAGTAGGGTCCCTATATATCATCATAAACTTTTTCACTTGATCCTTGTGAGAAATTATCAGATCTAGGTTATGTTATTCAACTACAACATTTTCTATGATTTAATATTAGGGGTTTAAAAGATCTCATAGGAGGATGAGTTGGTTTTGTAGATGTTTTGGCTAGATTAGAACTTATAGAATTCCACTATCTAGCTTGTGGATTTTGAAAAAAGACTAATATAACATCATGGAAAACTAGACAACTATAGAGAATGTGTTTTGATGTAGAAATATTATGTAGCCACCATTCCTCTAGTAGACCATATAGTAGCCAATGTATTTTAATAGTGGAAATCGTCCAACTACTATCGTCAACCTAGGCCTGAAAAGTAAATGTATTATTGATTCTTCATTCCACCGGAACATATTATTTATTTTTTATAACTCTTAATTACACATTTTTCAATAATGTATCCTATATAGGATTCCCATAAGTATTTATGGCTACCACAGTAATCTTTACATTGAATTTTATTACTAAATCAATATGTATTCATATAATTAGTAATTTTTATATTTTTATTCTATTTTTTATCTACTTGATTAGAAGTAGATTTATAATATATTAATACAATTTATTGCTCCAATGGTGTATCACTCATTGTTTTTTTTGAGTAAATTTTTTTTAGAGGAAATATCTTATTGGTTTTCATGTTGATATCATGCTTCATGATTTATGTGATCTCATTTCTTCTCTCCCAAACTTGTCATGTTTGAATATGATTCATGCGATTTGGAATATTATTTTATGACCATATCATTTCTTTCCTTAATGTCCATTTTCACTTGGTGTGCGCATGTATCATAACGAGGTTTAATAAAAGAGTTATTTATTTTATTATTAATAATTTTAATTAAATAATAATTCAATTTTCGTAAAACAATATTAATAATTTTTTAAAATGAATATTAAATTATAAATTATCAAATTAATTAAATTAAAATGATGATTTATTAAATAAGAATTTTAATTTGATCAAATATTTATATCAAATTACTCAATAACTGAACAACAATAAAAATATTTCTTTAATTTTAGTTTTATTAATTATTAATAAATTGATAAGGAAAAAATATTTTAATTATTAGAATAATAAATAAAATGATTCAAATTTATAAATACAAATTTTTTTATTATGTATCAGTGTAATTATAAAATATTACTTATATATATAAATCATTTTAAATTTTGGAAACCTTATAAAAAAATAAATGATAATATTCATTACAAATAACATAATTTATATAAATATACAAATAATTATCAGTATATATATATATAATAATTATTTTATATTAGAAAATAATATGTAATATAGTATAAATTATGAGAATACTTTTTCAAAATTATAACAATTATATATACTATCAATATTTTTTAAAAATAATATTCTAATTTTGATAAATGCAATATTGATATTATATGTAAAAAAAATAATTAATTGTGTTTGAAAAGATAACAAGGTGAATAAAAAATGACATTGATTTAAGAATAAAAGACTCATTGTAGGGTTTGGAGTGGATTTGGGGATATCAAGCACTGGGAGGAGCCACGTCTGAGAATGGTAGTGAGGGACATTGACAGTTAGATGAAGGAATGTTTGAAGTGATTTGAATAGAGTATAGACTGAGATGTAAGGAATCATGGATTTGAGGAAGATAGGTCGAGGTAGAGTGACGAAGAATAAGTCACGGAAGCACTCAGTTCGAATTGAGATTGACCACTGATGAGCAACACTAGTCTACTCAAAGATGTGAAGGATTTAGAGAAAAGAGAAGAGGAATATCAAGTGTTTATATGCAGGAACGTGTTTGAGTCATATTAAATACCGATTTTTCTTATTTTTTGTATTTTTTTGCATTGATCAATGTCATCAGTGACATGTTCACTATGTTCTTTGATTTCTCCTACTTTTTTTCATCATGTCAATTATTTTCACATTTAATTCATTCTATTTATGTTAACAATATAAATTTTTTTATTTAATCAACCTGGTATCTGTATTATTCATATTTATATTCTATTTTTCACAAATCAATAAACATACTTCATTATTTGAGATGCATTTCGTTCAGTGGTTTTTTGATTCTATGTTTCATTCAATAAATGTCTTTGATCACATTTAATTCGATTATAATTTAATGGAGATCATATTTTGTGTATTCGTTTAAGAATTATCCATAAAATATATATATTTCATATCAGTATCTCAAATTTCATGGAAATATAATCCAATAATTAAAATTTCATTGAATGTTGAAGTAACATATAAATATTGTTTCATCTCACTATTTGTATTATTGAGGGTGTTTATAGGGCTGGAGAGAAGATAAATGTAGATGCCTGACTTCATATTATTTCTTTTTTCTTATTTTCTGAGTACGATAGATGGTGATTGAGTGTTCTTCAATGAAGAAGAGAAGAAAATTTCTACAAACCAAATCAGTTAGGGAATTTAATTATTATTCTAAGGGTTTCATTTTAAAAATCATATTATATTATAATTATATTTTTTTAAGGATTACTATTTTATTTTCAAAATTCAATATTATTGAATGTATTTATTTATTTAATATTTTATTTTTACAAGGTAACATAATTTTTATTTCATGTATTTTGTCTTGATAATCATATTTTCCTAGAATTAAAATTTTTAATGGATTTTTATTTCATGTAAATTACTGATTGTAAGGGAATAAATTTATTATCATATTTTTTTATTTAAAATTTTATTTTAACTATTTTATTTTAAAATTAAAATTCCTTATAATTTTAATAATTACTTTGAGTTAAGAATTTATTCAAACTATGTTTTGGCAAGTGATATTTTATGCTGCTTACCGAGTTTATATTTTTATGTTTATATGATTCTATTTTTTAGGAGACATGTTCATTTTTTAAAAGGTATTTCATAATTACTATTTTTATTTAAGGAAAATTATTTTATGCACTCAAGAATTCATTTTCTAAATTTGTAATGTTTTATTCTAAAAAATGCTTATAGTTTATTATCATTATATATCTTTATAAATGTTATAAGAATGATAATATTTTCATAATAATTAAATTTAATGAATTTTTTTTATAAATTTGATTATGAATATATGTAAAGATATTTTATTTTCAATGTTTTTTTATAATTTTGTTATTATATTTTCAAAAAACCATTTTAAGGAAATTAATTTTTAACTATAATTTTTGTGTGTGAAAATAATTTATACATTCTTGAAATTAATTTACATTTCACAAAATATTCATTTTTTATAATTTATGTCATTACATGCATAAAGAAGTTTTTTTTTTGAGTTTCAATTTATGTACATAAGTGAAATTTTAATTCACAATAAGAAATTATTTTCATGATCGATGTTGATTATATTTTAATTAACATTCCACATATTACATAAATTTCTAGTTGATATGGGTTATATTTTCTTCTTGTTTCATTAGGAATTTATTTATAAATATGTATATATGTTTACTTTTAAATAAATCTAACTATGTCTTCATTTTTTTTAAAGTAACCAGTATTTTGAATATATATACATGGAAGAAAATTTAAAATGATTTAATAAAATCGAGAACTTGAACATTAAAAATATGATAGGGAAGTGGGGAGTAAAGTCATCCCTTACGTGGGTAGGACCAAGGCAACTATAAATTTTAATAGTGGCCTAAGTGTTTTGTTTTCAAAATCATGAACATTATTTTCATAAAAATAATTCGATTATTTTATGAAAATTTTAAAATAAATTGATATTCAAGAATAAATGTATTTCTAAAATCATATGATTCTTTATAAACATTTTCATCATATTTTCAAAAATAGTTTCAAAGGTACTTCTCAAAAGTTATTTAAAATGAAATATTTCATAAATGGTATTTCAATTATTTTAAAACATGTTATGTGGAAATTAAATACCTCTATCATTTTTACATGTTTTTTGTAGGTATCTAAGGAGTTTATGTTTTGAAAATGTTCTCTTTTGGAGTTAGCACATGCATAACAATGTAGAGGTCATTATATTATTTTTATTCAACTCTTAAAATACATACGTTATTTTATAATTCTCGATAATATAGATCGAAAAAGATCCTTACATGTATAATGTTTTTGTAATTGTTTCAAATTATTTTATAAAAACATACACAACATTTAGAAGCATTGAATTTGAAAGCACTGGTTCATGGGTTATAATTGGTATCAATGGAATGATCTAGAAATATTTGGGAATTAGATGTTTTCATTTGATGAAAAATAACAATATGATAAAAGTTTCTTTATATAATTAAGTGCCCATAGAAATTCAATTTTTTTTAATGTTGAAGGATGAAATTCAGAATTTTCTTAATTCTGATTAATGAATTTCTATGACAAAGATCATTTAATGGGGTAGAATGTAACTTCTCTTATTTTAATAAAAGATTTATTTATTTAATTATTAATTTTTTATCAAACATTAGTTAATTTTTTGTAGTAATGATATTAATAAACAGAATTGTAAATTAATAATAAATTATCAATTTCAAAAAACAAAAATAAATTAGAATGATAATTTAATAAATAATACATTAAAAATTATCAAAATTTTATTTCAAATGACATGATATGTTAACAAAAATTAAAATATTTTATAATTTTTGTTTAAAAAATTTGTAAAATATTGACATAAAATTAATATTTTAATTATAAAAATCATTATTAAAGTACTGCTGAGTTATAAATACCGAAATTTATTTTATTATGTATCAATGTAATTAGTTGTTTTTACTTATATATATATATAACATCTTAAACATTGGTATTCTTGTAAAACACATAAATGATAAAAATAACTAATAAAAACATAATATATATATATATATATAAATATATATATATATATAAATATATATATATATATATATGGGTTTTATTAAAGATTATAAAAAATATGAGAATCTGATTTCATAATTAAAGGTATTATATATATAATAAATAGAAATTTAATAAAATATAAATTATTTATATAATGTTTTATTGATATTATATTTAAAAATGAAAAATAATTTTGTTAAACAAATTAAAAAAAAATTAAATCGATTTAATAGTGGAAGTCCCAAAAGAGGTGTTTGAGTGGGATTAAAGATACTGTGAAATGGGAGGAGGTGTGGTAGAGAATGGTAGTGAGAGACTTCAATAACCAAATGAATCTGAGTTTGAAGGGCTTCAAATGCAGTATAGACAAACCAATATGGATTCAGATTGATGATGACTGTAGGTCAAGTATGAGAGAGGATGAATATATTGTTGAAGGACTCAATTAAAATTCAGATCGACTACTAATGAGTGCACTAGTGAGATATAGGATGCATAGTGTTTTAAGAAAATAGTGGAGGGATATTGAGAACAGATCTGAATTTAGGTGTACAAATAATAATAAATAATGATTTTACTTGTTTGTGGATTTTCATTTTCTTCGATCAATTTCATCAGTGGAATGTTAATTTTCATCTACTGCTTCTTCTACATTTCATCAATCTATCCATCATTTTCTAGTTCAATTTTTCCTATTTAAGTTAATAGTATCATTTTCTTGATTTAGTCAACTTGTTGTCATTTTTTTTCATATGTGTATACTACATTACATTAATCAGTAAACCAATTTCACTAATTTTGATTCATCGAAGGCACTAATTTTTTTCTTCTTTGGATACATTCAATCGATGCAATTAAACTATTTAATTTTGATTTTGTTTCAACTCATATGAATTTTTTGTGTCTTTTTCTCATACATGATGACCGAATAAACATATAAAATTGATATTAGTATCCCAAATTTAATGGAAATCCAATATAAGAATTAAAATCTCTATTCAAGTTGACAAAAAATATACATAGAGGTTCAACTAGCTATGTATATATATAAGGGTGTTCGGTAGGCTAGAGATAAGAGAAAGGTAGATACCTAAATTTCTGTTCTCTTTCTTTTGTGTTTTTTCAATTATGTGAGTATGATAGATGTTGCTTTGTTGTTATTCCAAGAATAATATAATTACATTCTTGCCAATAAAATCATTTAGGGAATTTAATTCTTATTCAAAGGAATTTGAATTGAAAGATATTATTTTTTTAAAATTATAATTTTATAACTAGATAAATATTTTAGTTCAAAATGTTATTGTAATGGGAAATATTAATTTTCAAATCATTATTTATTTAATATTTTATTTCTGTAAGGGAATTAAATATTTATACCAAGGATATTATTTTAAAAATCACATTTTATTAGAATTATATTTTTTGTAATGGATTAATATTTTATGTTGAAAATTGATTGTAATGAAAAATATTTATTTTCATATATATATATATACATATATTTAAACATTATAAGAGAAATTATTTTTATTTTTACTATTTTAATTCAAAAATTATTATTCACTAGAATTATAATAATATTTTTCAATTAACTATTTATTCAAACTATATTTTAGAATTTAACCACTTATTATATTTACTAGGAGTTATATTTTTTTGTATATATGAATTTAATTTTCTATGGGATTTTATTCATTTTCGTATCATAATATTTTAGAAATACTATTTCTATTTATGAAAAATTCTTTTAAATACTTAACTATTCTATTTTTATGTTTATAAAATTGTATTCTAAGAAAAGGATATACATCATTATACTTACATATGTCTATAAATTTTATAAGCATGATAATATTTTCATACATAGGAAATTTTTAAAAAATATTTTTTATAAATTTAATTATAAATTTATGTAAATAGTATTTAGTTTTAACAATTATGTTTATAATTGAGTTATTATATTTTTAGAAAAAAAATTTTAATGGAATTAATTATTAACTACTATTATAGGTTTTCAAGTAATTTATATATTCAATACAGTGAATTATATTATATGTAATGGATATTTTTTATAACTTATTTTATACTACGCATGTATCAGTTTAATTCTTATTGAGTTTTGATTTATGTACATAAGGGAATAATTAACTCCTTATAAGAATTTTTTTCTCGAGGGATGTTAAATATATTTTAATCAACAAACCATGTATCAAATAAATGTCTGATGGAGGTGATATTTTTGGTTGCTTAATATTTTTTAATCAATGTATGTATATATATATATATATGTAATTAAATATAACTATGTTGTCAATTTTTTATAGTAATAAATCCTATGATAATATATGTATATATATAAGAAATATTAATGTGATTTTATAAAATTTGAAACATAAAAATTTTAAATATGTTAGGTATGTAGGGAGTGAACCTATCCCTTATGTGGATAGGCTTAAGAGAGCATTCAATGTTACAAGCGACATTAGTGTTTTTTTAAAAACATTAACATTATTTTCATAAAATTCATTATATTATTTTAATGATATTTTTGAATGTAAATAATTTTCATGCAATAATGTATTTTCAAAACTGTAAGTGTTTTTAATATTATTTCCATGATACTTTCAAAATAGTTTAAGTGTACATCTGAAATGTTATTTTAAATAGAATATTTCATAAAAGATATTTCAATTATTTTCAAACACCATACGGGGAAATTAAATTCTCTTCCATTTTTAAATTTTTTTAATATGTATTTTAGGAATTTACGAATTTGACGTGTCCACTAATTGACTTAGCGCACATATAGAGAAGTATATTATTTTATTTTATTTTCATTCAACTCTGAAAATATGTATGTTATTTTCAAATTATCCAGAACAGAGATTGAAAAAGGTCTTAACATATGTAATGTGTTGTGTATTGTTCAGTTCCTTTCATTAATAAAATTACACCACATTTTTATGAAATTAATTCGAAAGCATGGGTTCATGTCATTTTACTAGATCCAATGATTTCATTCTGTGTAACATGTGGTGATATATGTAGATCCCCAAAATTTATATTTTTTAACAAAAAAGTATCATCTCATAAGTATCTTAAATAATTTTCTTAAATTTTATTAGAAATATACCAGAATTAATAATTGTGTGGGTGATAGTCAGGGTTATAAAAAGTATTTTCCATTGAGATATGTGAAAGAAGGTATCATTTCAATAAACTAGTGTAACATTATCAAAATTTGTTTTTGGAGAATGATATTTTTGATTTAGAAAGGTTTTTGAACTCATTTATGGAAATGTGATAATCCCATTTAAATGATTTTTATGAGTAACACATGGTATCCTTGATTTTAAAGGTTATACTTTGGTATCAAGACTTTTCGTTAATATGTAATTGTGTCACAAATTTAATTATTCCACTACTACATTAGTGGTGGTTTCGAGGACAATATTTCATGACATGATCAGGTGGAATTACACATTTTGGTATTCCTCTAATCCTATATAATGTATGTTAGGGATTATATTATTTCAAACTATTGATGATGGATATTTTTATGAGAATCATTTTTATCATAGTAAAATGTTATCCTTTGAGAGAAATCCAATTTTCATTAATATAATGTAGATATTTATGAATTCAATGATATAATCGAAAAGAGATCATTCATAGTTTTCTAATAACAATTTATAAAAATTTATAATATCTATTAAAATAATTAATACCCCATGTTTTTAATATGAATTGATAAATAGATTATAATTAAATGTTTTTGCTAAATATGAACATATACATATTATCTAAAAAATGGCTTGCCCAATTATTAGTGGGATACCACAGGGATTATTTTTTATCACACACAACACATAGTCTCATGTCTACAAAGACCTTGATTTTTATATTTATAAATGGAAAAGTTTATTTAATAGTACATATTGTGTCATTATCACATGGGAATGTGGATATAGTGGTGAGTTGATTGAATGTTTCCCACATATCACATTCATTAAGTGTTTTCAATTTTCTATATATTGGGTTTTATTTATTGACTGTACATGTTTTTTGATTTCTATATACCTTTATATATAACTAATAATATGAGTATCTATTTACTTCATACTTATTAGTTTAATTTATCCTCCCTTATTTGTGTCTTCCACATTAGTAGTTTTCATTCAGGATATGAAGAAATAATTTTCAATGATTTTTCTTCAATCATGGGTTCTTATCACCATCCAATGGGAATTAAGAAAAACATTTGGAACTTTTCATGGATTGGGTTGGGTGCCAAGAATAATGGGTGACCGGGGTCAGTTCATGAAAATTTGATATGAAATTATTATTTCACTCAATGGGTTCTTTTTGTGGGAGGTTTCTTAGACATGATATGGTATTATTATGACAAATGTGGTAGGTTTCACAATATTACATTCTAGTTTTCATTTTTACTATCATTGAATAAACATGGGTTTTGGTAATTATGTTTCCTTTGTTTAGTTATCAACAACCATAAATTATATACTTATATTATATTAAATAAAATTGATAGAATTCCTCTAATTATTGTCTCCTTTCATTATATAATAAATATAGAATCACGTCTCATTGAAGACTTCATACATTTCCTCAAGAGGGTATGGCAGATAGGGGTCCCCAAGGGAATGCACTAACATATCAGAACATTTTTATTCAATAGTATGAGTAGTTCATAGAGTCAATAAAACTATACCACCATCTCAGACTCAAGATAGAGAGGTACAATCGGGGACTCGTGGTGAAAAATATTGATGTGATGAGTTTTTACATTAGAAAATTGTATCTTTAAAGGTATTGAATGATCCTCGTGACATGGATGTATATATACAAAAGATTTACTAGATTAATTACTAAATGGACAATAAAATATCTGTAAAGATAAAATTAACAACCCATACTAATGGAAATTCTAGTAAGATATTTTTTGAAACTATGGTTTAGAAAAACATGTAATAAGAAATAGATTAGAAAGTCTTCAATAATATATTATTATATCAGTTCTATCTTAAATCCTTGGAAATTAAAACTTGTATAACATTTATATAAATTGAATATGGTGGTCTCCGAACATCATATAATTTTGATCTCTTTAAGGATATGGTTTGTCGTCTCACCAAAGTTGTATAAAATGAAATGATTATGGACCAATGTTTATAGATGAAATTTTTACTAGATTTTGTTCACATTAATCCATTGTATTTTTTCATTGTATGTGAAAGTGGTAGAATGTTCCACATTTGAAGACTACTAATTATCACGAAATTCAGGTATGGTTGGTCAATTTTTGTCATGTTGTTGTGTTTTTAGTGCCTCATATAGGATATATAGTAAAATGAAAAATGTAACACCACAAGTTTGAATATGGTCATTGGTTTGTCCCTTTTTGAGATGTCGATGTTCGATATGAGTCTCAATGGATTTTTTTCGGGAGAAATGAATTTTTTTGAGAATTTTTTTTTGTGCATTGTTATGGAGGATGGTGTGAGTTAATATATGCGTCCTACCTTGATGAGGAGAATGTTTATTTCTTTTTGAAAAATGTAGATTTTTTAATCCTGGGTGGAATATAGATAAGCCCAAACAATGCAACCTCCAAATGGAAACATTGAGGTTGTTTTGGGTGTATCAATGGAATGGTTATTTGCTTGGACAAGATTTTGTATACTAAGAGACAATTTTGTGATTAGGATATAGATGTTTATATTACCTAATTGTACAGTTAGAGCATCGTGTTTTTATTTGTGTGGTACCGCGGAGTAGCAATTTTATGGGTTCCTATCTTGAGTAGTATTGGAGGTCATGTCTTGGAAAGTTATGATACCAAAAAATTTGGCATTTACAGGTGTTTAATTTTGGGTTATTTCTCAAAATAACACTTTTGGAATAAATGGGGTTCACCCTTCTTCTTTCACTATATTATCGATGTACCCTTGGAATAATAGAATGAGCATCATCTATTTCCACTTTTTTATTACTTATCTCCCTTCTTTGACATCTAGTATATTTTGAGGCTATTCTTCCTCTTTCTTCAATCTCTAATCATTCAATATATGTTATCAAATCTATGAAAATATGACAATTCAAAAAATAATATGAAAAATCCCCCATCCCCTACACCAGAAGGCAAGAGATAAGGGGGTCTGAAATAGTGTAGAATGAGTGAATCCACTTTGATCAAGTTGACCCCCTTAGATTTCAAGATAGAAATAGTATGATAGAAAACATCCTCTATATCAGAAATGGACTATTAGGCCAGGTGGTCAGAAACCTTTTTATCCTCCCTCCATGTCTGTACCACATTGATGTTTATGCAAAGCATACGATGAAATTTCTAAATGACATAGAAGCTCTACTAGGGAGAAACACCATGGTCAAGTAAAAACCTATGCACCACAGTTGAGTCTGTTTCTGCTTTCATTTGGATTATATCATTCTTGCCGTATAAGGAGACCTCATAAAATATCGCCAGGGCCTCGACCTATAAAGAGGATCTATGACCAATTCTTACTGCATAAGCCATGTACACCAAACCACTGTTGTCTTGCACCCCCTCCCCATATAATACCCTGAGAACATGAACCTTTAGTGTTGAGTTTTAACCCTCTTATTCGCGAGTTCTAATAAACCCAGTTCCCATTGGTCCCACTAAACATGGGAATCTCCTGAACCCCTGTTGAAAATTGAATGAGAGACAGTGCTTCCTGCCAGTTGCAAACCACCCAAGCCTCCAAGTCACATAAAAGCGATTTCGTCCAGACTATTATAAAAAGTTACAACCTTCCCATTACTTCCTATCCTACTTTGTTCCTTTCCATCCATGTGCACTATCATCCCACATGTAACACCACTGTGCATGATAACATTTCTAAACTGCAGCCTCTAGAAAAATGGTACCAACTATCTTGAAAGGAGAGACCATACATGCTGGGATTTAAGACTGTAGTGAATCCTCAAAAATTGTTCCATACCTCATGAGCCAATTCACATTCAAAAAACTGGGGGTCCACACTTTCCTCACTATGCGTTTTGTAGAACATACATCTTGATGCCATGTAAACCCCACACCTCTTGACTCTATCCTCTATCGGGATAGATTTGTTTTGAATTCTCTAGGTGGTGATGTTTAATATGGTATTAATATCTTTATCCCACATAAATTCATCCCATGTCACCGTGTTTTCATGAACCTTCACCCTAGCGACTAGCGAAGGTCCTTTTTCATGTAGTTCCTAGAGGGAGATGGGGTGAAGATATAATTTTTAGGGTCAAGATACTGCTCAATGAGGTTGATGATATCTTTTTGCTCCCTATCTAGAACCACTATGTCAATGGGCGGAAAGAACATGGCATCCCTGAAGTTAATGTTTGTGATAGGGAATCCTTGAAAAAAATAATGGCACCAAACTCATTTTAATTCCAAAAGGCCAAATCCCGTCTCCCTACAATCCAATAAGAATGTTGATGGAGAATTGAAATAAGATGACTTTTCACCGAGCATATGGACGATGCATTGTCATTTGTAGGAGCCTAGCTACTAGAGGAATAGTTGTGAATGATCATACCTCATAATGCATGTTGTTCTAGGACACCCCATGGTAATATAGAATTCTTGTAGTAAATATTGTCTTCTAGGATTTAGACATTAATTCCTCCTTCACGAACCGACCATTCCATCTTAGTCCAAGAGGTCCTGTGTTTGTTTCTTACAGAGAGGGGGTACCAGATGATGATAGATAGGATTATATCAATAATTTTAATGAATCCATTAGAAGATTTGATGGCTGAGAGATAAAACACTAGAGAAGAAAGAAGTGTGTTGTTAACTAGAGTGATCTGTCCCCATAAAGACATGTACTTGTTCTTTCCGATCAACACATTGTCTGCACTCATGGTGAGAAGGTTGCCAAAGATACCAATTCAAATTCTACTCGATGTAATGTGGGTACCAAGGTAGTCTATGGGGAGATTTACCCTCTCCATGCAGAGATAAAGACTCATAGAAAAAATGTAATTGGAGGTACAACCATTTGAGATGTAGAAGTTACTATTGTTGTTGCTGATGACCTTCCCACTCTAGTGACTATACTCCTCCAACACATTTTTTAGGCCTCAAATAGATCTAATTGTGGAATTAATGAAAATTATGGTATATTATGTGAACATGAGATGATACACTATAGGGAGGATCAATTTTAGATGATACTAGACAATCACACTATAAGTTAGACACTGGTTAATGAGACGACTAATCACGTACTAGAAAAAAATGAACACGCTCGAAGAGATTTGACCCCCCTTTCATATCCCGTGAGTATCCATGAAAAAGACATATGATTTCTCAATTATATTAACTAATAACCAAGAGGGTAAAAATAATGGATGATGATATCAATATTCCCAGGATATTAAAACCACACATACAAGAAAATTGTAAAAGAAGCCCCACTCAACTCGATTGAAGGCATTGTTCATATCGAGTTTGATATCTATATTGTACCTCGGGTTATTATGTACTGATCACAAAACATTTCTTTAGATAGGGAAATGGATTCTTATATAGACTGTCCCATAACAAAAATATGTTTCTCTAATGACACACACCAAGGAATATGAATGTCCAACCTGGAGTTAATAATGGTAGCTATGAATTTATATGGAATGTTGCACATGCTTATCGGTCTGTAGTGTATGATAGAATAAGGGTTCTTGGATTTAGTAGCAAGCACCATTGAAGTGGCATAAGAGACCCAAGGTAAGATTCCTCCCCAAAAAAAGTCTTCCACTACCATCACAAATTCCTCCTTCACAATGTCCCATGAAGATATGTAGAGAGAACTTAGAAATCCTTCTACACCCGTAGTAATATCAGGGTTCAAAAGCATCATAAATCTCAAATCTATTCTTCAATAGGTATTTCACCCAGGCCTTCATTGTACCTATACGATACTAAAGAAGGAATTACAATAAATAGGTCTATTTTTGATGGAGGGTACCCATTTGGTGTGCGTTCATTGGGGTCATCAAGTAGGTCTTTGAAAACGTTGTGGGCCAGACCACTCACCATGTCCTTATCATCATTATAGGATCTTTCATATATGAGAATATTTGGATTGATCTATTTTCTCCTCTTCTATGATTATCTCCCAACCCCATACCTTTTATATTTATTTTGGATTCCCCCATGATCCCTAAATCCCCTGTAAAATATTTTAGGGTTATATGTGGATCAAATGTTGATGTTTTTTGTGTCTAGGATTTGTAGACGTTGTCCCCATTCCCATTAGTGTGGTTTCTCTGAATGTGAATTTTTTTAAAAGTTATTCCTTTATTATAATATCTTTTAGGTTTGTGTTTCTATGTAATTGTTTGATTTTGAAAATCAAGGATTTTTGATAATTTCAAAATTTTCCTTTTATTAATGAAAAATTATAGGTTATAGAATATGGTTGGTCTGAAACCATATCATTAGGTTTTGAGCATCACATAAATGGTTTTTCATTTGAATTCCTTGTTTTCATGATTGGAATGTGATATTTAAGGATGCTACGTTTTTTTGAAATTCATGTATGGATTTTAAAAAAAACATTATGATCATGGAGATTTAATTGAGAATTAATTTTCAATGAGTGAAAATTATATTTTAATGTTACACAAGTTTAACATTTAGGCATGGACATAAACATATATTAAACTAGATATTTTGAAATGAATTGGGGTGTTAATCTCTAAATTGTTATAATGTGGTTCTTTGATGGATATAAAATGGTGATTTGAAATGAGTGTTTGATTTACTACTTGAAAAAATTTCATGGTTGATATTTTAAAATATTTTTATGGGAATTGAAGGACTTTGGATTTTATGGTATTCAAAGTGTAAGAACATTATTGAAGAGCATTACAGAAATTTTTTATTATGTGTTTTATGAAATAAGAAAGGTCTTTGTATCCTGATCCATATTTCTTTGTTAAACTCATGGATGTGTACTTTATTCCAAAATGGAATTTCTAAAATACACACCTTGATTTACCCTTTTTAATTTATCAGTATTTGGGTTATTTATATTAATGAGGTACTTGATGCTCCCCTTATCCAGGAATGTTTTTTTATGTCTTCGGTGCATAATATATATGGTTATCTTCGTCCTTGAGTATTAGGGTTGAGGGTAGATATGGTTATTATTTATGTATTATACTTGGATTGTTTATTCATACTCTTCAATTACATACTATTAAGAGGAAAAAAGGAAATATAGTGAAGATCTAGTTGGTTTCACTAGTTGGTTCACACACTACTATTTTCCATCTACTCATGCAAGACATAAGATATTGTTGGGGTTCTTAATAATTGTGAATATTTTTGTGATAATTGGATGACTGGTGGTGTGAACATCCATACATATCAGTATATTGTTCTTGGTTTTCTATAAACAGAAAAATTTAGATGCTTCAGATATTAGGGATCCCAGTGTACATCACATGAAAAATTATATATTATTTATTGGATATTTATTGATGGATATTTGACCTACAACATGTTTTTATAATTTCCACTACATTCGTTTTTTGTAAGATTATTATTTAAAATATACATTATGAAATGATTGGTTCAATTTATTTTATAAATTCACATTAAAAAATACGGTCATTTCATTTGAAAAATGTGTCTTGAGATATTTTTAGTGATTTGATTTGAAATTAAAGTCCCTTCTATGAGTTCTTGATGAGTATTTATAACTATATGGGTTGAAATTTATTATTAAAATTTAAAAATTCGAGTTTTTATAGAAAACATATCGATTTTTTTAGACATTATTACAAAATTTTTTGGTTTCTATCAGATATATATTAAGAAATAATACATTATAGTTTATTTTCAATCTAGCATTTTTGAGATTCCTTATGAAACATATTCAAAATACAAGGATCATTTTTTTGACCTAATATGAACTATATATCATTCCTTTATATTTTATGTTCCAGGTTTTTAGATGAATATGTTATTTGTTTCCCTTGGAAAAAATTGTCTTTGTTGTGTGGTGGTGAGAAATATGAGGATATATAGAGATGATTTGGGGTTTGACAATGTTGGTTTGAAAATTTTTGTTTATTTATTTAGTTTAAATTATTCTCTTGATATATGTATATTTTTTTGGATTTCGTTTATAATTTTTAAAATGAGAAGGATAATTGCATTTCGTTATGAACTATTTAACGTGCTTATTTATTTTGACCTTTTAATTATTTATTTTATCATTATTTATATCTATTTTTTTTTGAAACAATTCATAAATGGATTCTTTTTATATCCGGGAACTATTTTCCACCCAATAAGAATTAAGAATTCTTTTATGCCTTGTGAGGGGGCTGGTTAGGTCATAGGTTTGGTGGCAGCCTTAACTAGTTTGTGAAAAAAATGGAATTAGTTTTTTTGGTTTACTTTTTCTAGGAGATAAATATTATTATGTATCATTTTTATTAATAGTTTTACTAGTATAGAAATAACTATTTTATTTTCATTTTCATGGTAATTTTTGGGAGAGTATAACTAGTTCTAGATGATCCCAAGCCCAAATCTTCCATTGGAGGATGGGTTTCTTATTGTGAACTCGAGTTTTGATTTAGGTAATTATAAATAAACATATGGTTTTTAATCACCATTTGTTATGTGTGTAAAATTTTGGGGAATAAAATTGTTGTGGGTATTGATGGGGGGAATGTTGATCTGCACAATAATCTTCGACGAATTATGAAATAGATGAGTGTTGATGTAGTTTTTTCAGCCTCATTTATATGTGGTGTTAAATAATTTACACACAACTTTCCAACCACATTTTCAAGGTGTTCACAATACTATTTATTCATATGATTGGATCTTTTATCCCCTATATAATTATTATTAATTGTAAATTAAGTCTCCTATGTTGATGGTTTAATGAGAAGTGTATTGAATTTTACTTTTCATATATATTTATTTTGAACATTGATTCATTCTTTTATACTTCAATGATTATTATTGGGGTAATTAAACCCTTTTATGATATTGAATTTGTTTTGAAATTTTCATTTTCAAAAAAAATATAGATTAAATGGAGAAAATGTTATTTTCTTGATATATATTTTAATTTTTCTAAAGAGGAAAATATTTTTTGAGGTGTAGTCTTTTGGATTCATATATTTCAAAACAAAATGGGATTTTTATAAGTGTTTTTTTGTTAAATGCCATGTTAGATAAATTTTTCTGTTCCAAAGAGTTTGTATTCCTTTAATTTTTTAGGGTATCGGTTTTCCATAATACACATTAGTGGTTTTTTATATTAAAAGTATTTATTATAAAGTGTGGTTTTCAAAATTAAAATATAAAAATCGTGGTTTTAAAAGGAATTTTTATTTTAGTGTGATTTTTTAATGGATGGTGTTTTGGCCATGATTCTAACATCACAGTGTAATTTTTTATACGATTTTGTTATGTTAATATATTTATTGTTGTTTTCCATGAGAAGAGTAAAAATTATATCTTCAGTTCCAGTGCCTTCCTTGTCTCGATGAAGAGTTGTAGACATAAAGCCCAAAATATTTTCATTGTGATGGTTTTTTGGGAGATTTTAAAGTTTCCATTTGTTCAGTTTTTCTTGTTGGAGGATTTGAAATGGGGGAGGGGGCTTGAACTATTGATCCTTTATTACACTAAAACACTAGCTAGGGATTACATCAATCACTTCATAAAACATGCTTCCTTTTCTTCAAATATTATAGTTACAAATTATAGGAATGAATTTTTTTCCTAGGGGTCCTTTTCATATTTTTTGGTCAAATATACAAGAATATGATATGATTTTATTCGATGTGTTATTCAGTGAGTCCATTCGGGTTCAAACTGAAAAGCGAAGAAAAACATAGGTGGGTGATGACTTAGTTTAATTCAACACACAATCTAATCTTAGTAGAAATAAGTATAACCATGTGAGTAGGAAGAAAATTACAGATAATACATAACATGGAGATATGTTTCCTTCTCATGGGTGCGAAAGGCCTTTTCGTTGGTTCTAGAGTGGGTCTTCATAGAATGATAATCCCTCCAGTCTCATGTCTCCAATAGTTTTACTTTATTGTTTCGTTTTGGGTTATCTTTAGAGGTTTACAAATCATTGATTTTATAATATTTCATGGGTACGATCCTTTGGTGTATGTGTTATTTTGGGACCATTCATTTGACTATTTCAATCATTTTTGGGATATTCATATGTTGTTGTCAGGATCATATAGATTGATATTGTTTAGAATGTTCCTTTTGGTTGGATTGGATTTATATTTATGGAGTGCCTTATTTTTTATGGAATTACCCCCCTCCGACCCTTTTGGATTCTAGTTGATGTTCTGTTTGGGTTGACTTTCTAGTTTTTGGTTGGCAATGAGTGCGGTTGTGTTATGCCTCATTACAAAGTGTACCTTTCTAGGGAGTTTTGGTTGATCTAGTTATTTTATTTATCTTTTATGGTGATAATTGTTTAGATATGAGAGTGTCCTTGGGTCTATTATTGGGTATCTAGGGTGCATCATCCACAAGTTTATTTTGGCATTCTAGATAGTGATTGGATATGGATGTTCGGATACACCACGTGAGGGTGATGCATTTTTACCCTAGATTATCTACATGTTTTTTTTACCTAAGGCAAGAGATCATGTCATTATTTTGAGGCTATAAGTTGCAATTATTCTTTCCATTTTGATTAGTGGGTCATTTGTTTTGAGGATCATTTGGTTTGATGGATTCTCAGTGTTTTAGGATGTGTTTTTAGAGGTTTCTCTTGTTGACTCTATTTTATAGGAACTCTAATAGGTCGGAGACCATTTTAGAGGAACTCTAAATAGTGAGGTGATAATGTTAGGTCCCATGTAAACCTTTTTTAATATTTCAGGAAGTTTTGTTAATTTTTTTCTGGTAAACATTTTTTAATTTTATGTTTGATTTGTTTTATTATTTTCATAATATCAATTGTGTATTTTATGTTGAACCATGTTGAGTGTTTAATGGTTAAGGTCCTATTAGATCTGACATTACTTATTAACTATAATTTTTAACATGGTATTTATAGGGGAATTAAATGGAATGGTGGGGATTTTAGGGAACACAACATCTCAAAACATTTTTTATTTTGTCCTTTTATTTTAGTTTTATGTTCAAAATGCATTTCCATGGTTTTTAGGCTCATAATATAAAAATTTGGGGAGGTTTACTCATCATATTTGTCAATGTGATGGTTTACAATGAAACTATGTGGCCTCACTTCATGAGGAGATTTTTAGTTCATTTAAAACATCAAATAATTTTTCATCATGTGTGGAATATAGCTCATTCCATACCATGTGACCTTTATAGGGAAATAGTGTGGGCTCTTTGGGTGTGTCAGTTGAGTGACACACATTTTTCATATATTTAAGTAAACCATTCTAAAAGATTTTTGTTTGACTTATATTTTTTATAATTCCAATTGGAATGTATGGAGTATAGTTTCTACTACCATGAAATACAAATGAGTAAACGTTCAAGGGGTTTCTACCCTATACAATGTCATGTTTATAGTTGATTCATTGTTTGGAAAACTCTGTGGCCAAAAAATGTGGTCTATCTAGTTTTCAAATTCTTTGGTATTTCCCAAAATATCCCTTTTAAGTTAATAGAGTTTCTCCCCTATTCGTCGACATTATCATCCAATAACACATTGAATTCATTTTATATTTCCATATCCTTAATCCTTTTGATTCTTTCATCCCTTTGGTTATTTACAATCTATATTAATGCAATTATTTATCTCTTTCCTTCTAATTTATATATCCCTCTCTTTTTTATCATTGTTTTTGCTTCCCCAATGAACCTTATATCCTTTATAGACAATTATGTTTTTCTATATGTATCTATTTTATGGTATTTGGTTTATATGGTTAGTATATTTCATCTCCATCCACATTAGTGAGGTTTCCCAAGATGGTGAAATGTTTCGATGTCTTTTCCACTCATTCTCATGTCTTTGATGTATTTTTTATATGAAATTTATTCATTATGGAATTAAATGCATACTTGGTATTTTTAAATTAAATTTTTAGTCACATATAATTATATGTGATAACTTTTTGGTGATTTGAAACCATATCATTATCTTATGATCTGGGAACAAATGATTTACCATACAATTTCAACTTTTTCTTGTTTAAAATGGACTGTTTTAATTTGATGATATATTTTTTAAAAAATTCATATATGGATATTTTTAAATATTTTCAATGGTTTCAATGGAGTTTTAAACATTGTTGGTTTTTAATGAGTGAAAATTATATTTCATAGGGATTTTTTAAAAAATTAGTTATTATCTTCAATGTGATTTAAAAATAGATTTTGGATTTATTGTGAGGATTTGACAATGAAATGGTTAAAAAGGTGTTACTTAATGGATCTCAACTGATGATTGGTAATGATTTTCTAATTTACCACATGGGAAAATTCCATGGTGTCATTTTAATAGTTTTTAATGGAATGTGTGGAAATTTTCATTGTTGTGGTTTTCAAAGTGTAGAACCCTTATTAAAGGATAGTTTTAAAATGTTATATATAGTGTCTTATGAAATAGTAAAGCAATTGGAATCCTAGCCCTTGTTATAGTGCTTAGGGATCAGTTGGATGCTTGGTCTTAAAATCATCGTGGTGATGGATGCCCCTCAATTTCCCATTATTTGATTAATCATATGAGGGATATTAATATTTATGAGATTTTTATCGATCCCCTTATCTGTGATTGTTCTTATTCTTATATTATTTAAATTTATATATGGGAATTTCATCATTTTTTTGTGATTGTTGTAGCGACTCGAGTTTTTGGCCCTGTCAGACTTTGGAATATTTCTACGAATAATTCCAGAGCTAGGCACGAAGATGGCGTGCGATTCTGAGGACCGGTGTGCCCGGAATTAATTTTATAAAAATATTAAGTATTTTTATACTATGCACGTAGCGAGGGTGTGATATCTCCTAAACGGTAGCTCAAAACGGGAATCTGAGGGCACGGTTGCGTCCGGAACGTGCCTTTTACCCTAGGCGGGGTGTAATCATTGCGGGCGGGGGCCTGCGGTGAGAAACGCCACCAGGGGAGTTTCCGTAAATATGTGGCAAGTTAGTGTGTGAGTGTCGGCTCGAATAACTTCTGAAAGGAGTCTCGGATGGAAAATCTGATACCACCGTTGCGTTCAGAACGGCGCGTTTACCCAAGGGGTAACCTTACTTTTGTTCGCATCGGGCATCGGGTCCGAGGCGGGTTTGGCGCCGGCGGGCGGCTGATATAAATATCAGCCCCCCCTTTTATTGTTCTTCGCCGTTCTTCGCCGTTCTTCGCCGCCACTCGGCCGAATCGAGCAAACGGAGAGCCCACGAGCTCAGAATTCGACGGCGGACGTTCCAAGAGCGCGCAGCGGAAGCTCTGGAGCGCGGATCTGAGGCAGAACGTCGGCGTTTCGCCCGTGAGGTAGGCGGTTTGAGTTTTACAATCTCAGATCCCGTTTTTGTGTTGTTTTTCTTCAAATTTTCATAAGATTTGTATAGTTCGGGTCCCGAGCTTTTCGAAACATGTTTCAGATCTGAATTTGGAGCACAGGGGTGCTCCCGGTGGCTCCCGGAAGTTTTCCGGCTAAAAACCCGGTTTTCCGGCGAGACCCGCGGCGGCCATGGCAGATTCCGGCGAGTTCTGCGGTGGCGCGGCGGCGACGCGGTGGTTTCTGGCTCCGGCTCGGCGGAGTCCGGCGGCACCGCGGTGGTTTCCGGCGACCGTGCGGTGGTCCGGCCAGAATGTTCCGGGGATTCTTTAAACCCCTGTAACTCGCAAACCGTAACTCCGATTTGCGAGCCGTTTGCGGCGACGCGCTCCTTGCGTCGAGACGGACCTTTTGAACTCACTTTGAGGGTTTAAGGGTTCGGGATCATGGACCGGGAGTTAGAAACGTCATATAAAATAATATTATTTTATTATTTTACGACTTCAGGTCGTTGTAACTTCTACCCGGAGCGTCCGATTGACGTGTCGTCAGTGGCGTTCAGACCCTGATGGTACGACGGACTTTTTGTGATGGTTTCCGGGTGTTGGGTCTGAGAACGGGGTGCGGGCCCCACGAGGCCGGGTTTTGGCGTTTGCGGAGAAACGTAGCTTTTGCACCAGGAGTCCGATTTTGGCGGATGAATAGTCGATCCTGTGTGTTTTTCCGAGAGGATCGCAATGGTGAGATCCGTTAGATGAGTTTCGCAATCCAGGCATGGGCCCCACCCGACCCGGCCTTCGGTGAATAGTACCTTTTTCACCGGGTGTCCTTTTTGGGCGAGCGAGTAGTCGATTCCTCTTGTTTTTCCGAGGGGATCGTCGTGGTGTGATCCGCTCGATGGGTTTCGGGATCGTTGTGTGGGCCCCGCATGACCTAGCTACGGTGAATAGTGCCTTTTTCACTGGTGCTCCGTTTCGGGCGAGTAAACAGCCTATCCCGCGTGTTTTTCCGCGTGGAACGCGATGGTGGCCTCAGTTTTGGCCCAGGAGGTGTGCAGTGTGGCGTTGTGGCGGGTCGCATGGGTTAGCGAAGTTTGGACCAGCAGTGGTTGAGGGGTCTCCCTTGGTTCGTTCCCACGAGGGTTCGTGTGGCATCACAACCTTTGTATGGGTTTGTGATCCTCTCGATGGGATGTTTAAACTATTAGAGTTGTGGTATCCCTCCGGTGGGCCCGGAGTGGATCCTCTAGCATCTTTATCTAGATCGGGTTCTTGGTATCGCTGTGACCGCTTATTTACGGGCGGCGATCCCCTATCTAGTAGGTTAACCCCGTAGGGTTTGTGGCATCATCGGAAATATGATCCCCTATGCGGTGGGCCGTGCTCAGTAGGGTTATGGCATCGTCGGGTATACGATCCCCTACTCAGCATGTGGTTTATAGTAGGGTTATGGTATCGTTGGCTATGTGATCCCCTACTCAGCCCGTGGTTTCGGTAGGGTTGTGGCATCGTCGGTTCGATCCCCTACATCCCGTGTTATACCAGATAGGGTTCTGGTATCGTCGTAACCATCTTTATATGGACGATGATCCTCTATCTGAGTGTGGAGCTTCTGTCGAGCGCCAGATCGGGTTGTGGCATCCCCCAGCGGATCCTGGGTGTGAACCACTATCTGCGAGAACTACGCAATGCCAGATCGGGTCATGGTATCCCCCAGCGGACCCTGGGAGTGATCCCCTATCTGTGAGCTACGTATACCGGAGTGGGTCTTGGTATCCCATAGCAGACCCTAGCGGCGATCCCCTATCCGAGGAGTTTAGTGGTTATGGTGTTTCAGCGATGTTTCCTCAGTGATGTTAGCCGACGAGCGTGGTCTCTCGGGTAAGCGTCTGAGATGTTTGTGAGTATCCCGATGGAGTGTATCTCTCGAATGAGTGTCATCTGATATGACAGTGTTCGTGGTGTACTCTCCTGGTTGTGGACAGTTGCTGGTGATGAGGTCGGTACCTCTTGTGGCTTTATGGCATGAGTTGTGTATATCTGGATTGTTCAAGGTGTATGTATGGGAATACACCTGAGCTGAGCTGAGATGACTAGTTGTGTTTAGCCGAGGATGGTCACGAGATGGAGTTTCTCTCTCATATAGGTTCCCTCTAGCTGGGTTGAGCGGACTGTTTCCTTTCAGTTGCTCCCTTGGGTTTTGGGTTTTTGGGGTGCCTACTGAGTATATTTATACTCACCCCTGCACGGGCTTTTCCTGCACATGTTTGTGTCTTATGCAGACCACATGCCTTTCGAAGGAGTTCCAGGTCGACCCGGAGCAGGTGGAGCTTAGTGAGCGTGTTGACCGGGGTGTTTACCGGAGCTGTGCCGAGGGAGCTTTCCGGCGGGTGTTTGTGGCAGCGTTCCCCTTCTTTAGAGCAGGTTGGACGCGCTTTGTAGTTTTCTTTTGGTGGGCCCTATTTTTCCCTTGTACATTTGTTGTTGCACTCTGGTTTGGGATAGATGTATGCATGCATTTCCTTTTTAGTTTTATATATCTCTGCACTGTTGCATGGAGGTGTTTGTGGGTGCGTGTGTACAGGTACCTTAGGTTAATGCCTCCCATGTGTGTGATAGCCTACTCGGCGATGGTCGCCAGCCCCTGGCCTATTGGAGGCGGGCTTGGGGAGTCGCGGCTCGAGCCCCGTTGGGTCGGGTCGTGACAGAGTGGTATCAGAGGAGGTTCCACCTTTGGGATCTCAGAGCGTAGCTAGTCTAGCTGTGAGTTTGGGTTGGGTTGCATAACGGCAGTGTTAGGGTGTTTCGAGTTCAGCTTTCAGTCCAAGGACTCCAGTGTTGGTGCGGCGGCCGATGTATCCATACACCAGGACTCTGATAACCTGCCTTTCGACTCGGGACATTCGTACACTGGTCGCGGGGACATAATGGTACATGCATCATATAGGACTGGGTTTTTGGTTTTTCCTTTCCCTTCTTGAGTCAGATCTCCATATATACTCTTTGACTATGGTGCGTCTTGAATGTATTTTAGGATGCCTCCACGACGACAGCCAGCGAGGGTTCCGCAGCAGGACTGTGCGGATGACCCGCCCTGTGTAGTGGCTGTGGAGCAGGGCGCAGGTTCTGAGGTTGCACCTCCAGGTGGTATGCCAGTTGAGCCACCACCTGTCGAGCAGCTGGTTGTGTCGGCGGTGCAGGACAAGGTTGCACGTAGGCTGAGTGCGTTTCACGAGTTCCAGAGGCAGTGACCTCTGAGGTTTCGGGGTGATCCAGACCCCCAGGCAGCTGATCATTGGCTCGAGGCAGTTACTCTAGTTTTCCGCCTAGTGAGGACACCTCCTGATCAGATGGTGGTCCTAGCGGAGAGCCTTCTGCATGGTTCGGTCGGGCGATGGTGGAGTTTGGTGACGTAGTCCCATGACGAGGAGACACTCACGTGGGCAGAGTTTGAGCGTCTCTTCAGGGAGGAGTTCTATCCGGTGACGCTGAGGTCAGTGCGGATCCAGGAGCTTCTGCCGCTTCGTCAGGAGAGCATGACTGTGTCAGAGTACTCAGTGAGGTTTACAGACCTGTCGCGCTACTCCCTGGATATGGTTCGAGACCTGTTCTTTAGGGCTCGGACCTTCGAGCAGGGCTTACGCAGGGACATCCGAGCAGGTGTGGTTTCCTTGTGCCTGCCCACCTATGCTGGAGTGCTGGAGCGAGTGTTGGTGGTGGAGAGTTTTCTGGATGAGCAGTTTCCCCCTGTTAGTGTTGTGCACTCGAGATCTGAGACTTCGTCGGTCGGATCGGCATCTGGTAGCCGACGTCAGACTCAGGGGTCTGGACGTGGCCGGCGTTTCAGGAGGCGACCCCAGGATGGGGGATCTGAGCCTCGGAGCTTACAGGGCTCGCAGGCTAGTTTTGGTCAGCCGCAGGAGAGGCGGTGTTACACTTGCGATGGTCGGGGACATCTTGCTAGATATTGTCCGACCCGACGTGCTGCTGAGAGGGAGACGGTCGATGGACCGCCTTGGCAGAGGCAGCGTCTCGAGCAAGGAGGTCCACAGGGTGTCGGACGTGGCGTCGGAGCTGGTGCAGCGGGAGGCGATGATAGACAGTACCAGTTGCCACCACCCCCACCCCCAGGTGTTCCACGCCTAGCTCAGGGAGCTGGTGGTCGAGGGCGAGGACAACTGCATGCCCTGGAGGCAGTCGACCCAGAGGCACCATAGATGGATAGAGGTACGCCTTGTGTCTTTTCTACTTACTGCAGTTGTTTGTCAGACACTGTTTAGCGGTACTCTTTCCTTTTGTTGCTTGCTCGATTTTTGTTCAGGGCGTTGGTAAGACCCTGAGAGGTTGTTGTTGGTGAGCTCGCTGGTGTGTGAGACCCATTTGAGAGTCCAGTCGCTTTCCTTGTGCTTAGGGTTTTTCGGGGACGAAAAGATCTAAGGGGGGGGGGGGAGGATATAGAGACTCGGGTTTTTGGCCCTGTCAGACTTTGGAATATTTCTACGAATAATTATAGAGCTAGGCGCGAAGACGGCGTGCGATTCCGAGGCCCGGTGTGCCCGGAATTAATTTTATAAAAATATTAAGTATTTTTATACTATGCACGTAGCGAGGGTGTGATATCTCCTAAACGGTAGCTCAAAACGGGAATCTAAGGCCAAGGTTGCGTCCGGAACGTGCCTTTTACCCTAGGCGGGGTGTAATCATTGCGGGCGCGGGCCTGCGGTGAGAAACGCCACCAGGGGCGTTTCGGTAAATAAGTGGCAAGTTAGTGTGTGAGCGTCGGCTCGAATAACTTCTGAATGGAGTCTCGGATGGAAAATCTGAGACCGCCGTTGCGTTCAGAACGGCGCGTTTACCCTAGGGGTGACCTTACTTTTGTTCTCATTGGGCGTCGGGTCCGAGGCGGGTTTGGCGCCGGCGGGCGGCTGATATAAATATCAGTGCCACCCCTTTTATCGTTCTTCGTCGTTCTTCATCGTTATTCGCCGCCACTCCGCCGAATCGAGCAAACGGAGAGCCCACGAGCTCAGAATTCGACGGCGGACGTTCCAGGAACGCGCAACGGAAGCTCTAGAGCACGGATCTGAGGCAGAACATCGGTGTTTCGCCCGCGAGGTAGACGGTTTGAGTTTTACAATCCCGGATCCCATTTTTGTGTTGTTTTTCTTCAAATTTTTATAAGATTTGTATAGTTCGGGTCCCGAGCTTTCTGAAACATGTTTCTGATCTGAATTTGGAGCACCGGGGTGCTCCCGGTGGCTCCCGGAAGTTTTCCGGAGAAAAAACCGGTTTTCCGGCGAGACCCGCGGGGGCCATGGCGGATTCCGGCAAGTTCCGCGGCGGCGACGCGGTGGTTTCCGGCGACCCTGTGGTGGTCCGGCCAGAATGTTCCGGGGGTTCTTTAAACCCCTGTAACTCGCAAACCGTAACTCTGATTTGCGAGCCGTTTGCGGCGACGTGCTCCTTGCATCGAGACAGACCTTTTGAACTCACTTTGAGGGTTTAAGGGTTCGGGATCGTGGCCCGGGAGTTAGAAACGTCGTATAAAATAATATTATTTTATTCTTTTACGACTTCGGGCCGTTGTAACTTCTACCCGGAGCGTCCGATTGACGTGCCGTCAGTGGCGTTGAGACCCTGATGGTACGACGGACTTTTTGTGATTGTTTCCGGGTGTTGGGTCTAAGAACGGGGTGCAGGCCCCACGAGGCCGGGTTTTGGCGTTTGCGGAGAAACGTAGCTTTTGCACCAGGAGTACGATTTTGGCGGATGAATAGTCGATCCTGTGTGTCTTTCCGAGAGGATCGCAATAGTGCGATCCGTTCGATGAGTTTCGAAATCCAGGCGTGGGCCCCACCCGAGCCAGCCTTCGGTGAATAGTACATTTTTCACCGGGTGTCCGTTTTGGGCGAGCGAGTAGTCGATTCCGCTTGTTTTTCTGAGGGGATCGTCGTGGTGTGATCAGCTCAATGGGTTTCGGGATCGTTGTGTGGGCCCCACACGAGCTAGCTATGGTGAATAGTGCCTTTTTCACCGGTGCTCCATTTCGGGCGAGTAAACAACCTATCCTACGTGTTTTTCCGCGTGGAACGCGATGGTGGCCTCGGTTTTGGCCTAGGAGGTGCGCAGTGTGGCGTTGTGGTGGGTCGCTCGGGTTAGCGACGTTTGGACCAGTAGTGGTTGAGGGTTCTCCCTTGGTTCGTTCCCACGAGGGTTCGTGTGGCATCACAACCTTTGTATGGGTTTGTGATCCTCTCGATGGGATGTTTAAACTGTTAGAGTAGTGGTATCCCTCCGGTGGGCCCGGAGTGGATCCTCTAGCATCTTTATCTAGATCGGGTTCTTGGTATCGCTGTGACCGCTTATTTATGGGCGGCGATCCCCTATCTAGCAGGTTAACCCCGTAGGGTTTGTGGCATCATCGGAAATATGATCCCCTATGCAGTGGGCTGTGCTCAGTAGGGTTGTGGCATCGTCGGGTATACGATCCCCTACTCAGCATGTGGTTTATAGTAGGGTTACGGTATCGTTGGATATGCGATCCCCTACTCCGCGCGTAGTTTCGGTAGAGTTGTGGCAACGTCGGTTCGATCCCCTACATCGCGAGTTATACCAGATAGGGTTCCGGTATCGTCGTAACCATCTTTATATGGACGATGATCCTCTATCTGAGTGTGGAGCTTCTGTCGAGCGCCAGATCGGGTTGTGGCATCCCCCAGCAGATCCTGGGTGTGATCCCCTATCTGTGAGAACTACGTAATGCCAGATCGGGTCGTGGTATCCCCCAGCGGACCCTGGGAGTGATCCCCTATCTGTGAGCTACATATACCAGAGTGGGTCTTGGTATTCCCTAGAAGACCCTAGCGGCGATCCCCTATCCGAGGAGTTTAGTGGTTATGGTGTTTCAGCAATGTTTCCTCAGTGATGTTATCTGACGAGCGTGGTCTCTCGGGTGAGCGTCTGAGATGTTTGCGAGTATCCCGATGGAGTGTATCTCTCAGATGAGTGTCATCTGATATGACAGTGTTCGTGGTGTACTCTCCTGGTTGTGGACAGTTGCTGGTGATGAGGTTGGTACCTCTTGTGGCTTTGTGGCGTGAGCTGTGTATATCTGGATTGTTCAAGGTGTATGTATGGGCATACATCTGAGCTGAGCTGAGATGACTAGTTGTGTTTATCCGAGGATGGTCACGAGATGGAGTTTCTCTCTCATATGGGTTCCCTCTAGCTGGGTTGAGCGGACTGTTGCCTTTCAGTTGCTCCCTTGGGTTTTGGGTTTTTGGGGTGCCTACTGAGTATGTTTATACTCACCCCTGCACGGGCTTTGCCCGCACATGTTTGTGTCTTATGCATACCACATGACTTTCGACGGAGTTCCAGGTCGACCCGGAGCAGGCGGAGCTTAGTGAGCGTGTTGACCGGGGTGTTTACCGGAGCTGTGCCGAGGGAGCTTTTCGGCGGGTGTTTGTGGCAGCGTTCCCCTTCTTTAGAGCAGGTTGGACGCGCTTTGTAGTTTTCTTTTGGTGGGCCCTATTTTTCCCTTGTACATTTGTTGTTGCACTCTGGTTTGGGATAGATGTATGCATGCATTTCCTTTTTAGTTTTATATATCTCTGCACTGTTTCATGGAGGTGTTTGTGGGTGCGTGTGTATAGGTACCTTAGGCTAATGCCTACCATGTGTGCGATAGCCTACTCGGCGCTGGTCGCCAGCCCCTGGCCTATTGGAGGCGGGCTTGGGGAGTCGCGGCTCGAGCCCCGTTGGGTCGGGTCGTGACAGAGTGGTATCAGAGGAGGTTCCACCTTTGGGATCTCAGAGCGTAGCTGGTCTAGCTGTGAGTTTGGGTTGGGTTGCATAGCGGTAGTGTTAGGGTGCTTCGAGTTCGGCTTTCAGGCCAGGGACTCCAGTGTTGGTGCGGCGGCCGACGTATCCATAAACCAGGACTCTGATAACCTGCCTTTCGACTCGGGACATTCGTACACTGGTCGCGGGGACTTAATGGTACATGCATCATATAGGACTGGGTTTTTGGTTTTTCCTTTTCCTTCTTGAGTCAGCTCTCCAGATATACTCTTTGACTATGGTGCGTCTTGAATGTATTTCAGGATGCCTCCACGACGACAGCCAGCGAGGGTTCCGCAACAGGACTGTGCTGATGACCCTCCCCGTGTAGTGGCTGTGGAGCAGGGCGCAGGTTCTGAGGTTGCACCTCCAGGTGGTCTGCCAGTTGAGCCACCACCTGTCGAGCAGCTGGTTGTTCCGGCGGTGCAGGACAAGGTTGCACGCAGGCTGAGTGCATTGCATGAGTTCTAGAGGCAGCGACCTCTGAGGTTTCGGGGTGATCTAGACCCCCAGGCAACTGATCACTGGCTCGAGGCAGTTACTCGAGTTTTCCGCCTAGTGAGGACACCTCCTGATCAAATGGTGGTCTTAGCGGCGAGCCTTCTGCATGGTTTGGTCGGGCGATGGTGGAGTTTGGTGACGTAGTCCCATGATGAGGAGACGCTCACGTGGGATGAGTTTGAGCGGCTCTTCAGGGAGGTGTTCTATCCGGTGACGCTGAGGTCAGTGTGGATCCAGGAGCTTCTGCAGCTTCGTCAGGAGAGCATGACTTTGTCGGAGTACTCAGCGAGGTTTACAGACCTGTCGTGCTACTCCCTGGATATGGTTCGAGACCCGTTCTTTAGGGCTCGGACCTTCAAGCAGGGCTTACGCAGGGACATCCGAGCAGGTGTGGTTTCCTTGTGCCTGCCCACCTATGCTGGAGTGCTGGAGCGACCGTTGGTGGTGGAGAGTTTTCTGGATGAGCAGTTTCCCCCTGTTAGTGCTGGGCACTCGAGAGCTGAGACTTCGTCGGTCGGATCGACATCTGGTAGCCGACATCAGACTCAAGGGTCTGGACGTGGCCGACGTTTTAGGAGGCGACCCCAGGATGGGGGATCTGAGCCTCGGATCTCATAGGGCTCGCAGGCCAGTTTTGGTCAGCCGTAGGAGAGGCGGTGTTACGCTTGCGATGGTCGGGGACATCTTGCTAGAGATTGTCCGACCCGACGTGCTGCTGAGAGGGAGACGGTCGATGGACCGCCTTGGCAGAGGCAGCGTCTCGAGCAAGGAGGTCCACAGGGCGTCGGACGTGGCGTCGGAGCTGGTGCAGCGGGAGGCGGTGGTAGACAGTACCAGTTGCCACCACCCCCACCCCTAGGTGGTCCACGCCAAGCTCAGGGAGCTGGTGGTCGAGGGAGAGGACAACTGCATGCCCTGGAGGCAGTCGACCCAGAGGCACCACCGATGGATAGAGGTACGCCTTGTGTCTTTTCTACTTACTGCAGTAGTTTTTCAAACACTGTTTAGCGGTACTCTTTCCTTTTGTTGCTTGCTCAAGTTTTGTTCAGGGCGTTGGTAAAACCCTAAGTGGTTGTTGTTGGTGAGCTCGCTGGTGTGTGAGACCCAGTTGAGATTCCATTCGCTTTCCTTGTGCTTAGGGCTTTTCGGGGATGAAATGATATAAGTGGGGGAGGATGTAGCGACTCGGGTTTTTGGCCCTGTCACACTTTGGAATATTTCTACGAATAATTCCAGAGCTAGGTGTGAAGACGGCGTGCGATTCCGAGGCCCGGTGTTCCCTGAATTAATTTTATAAAAATATTAAGTATTTTTATACTATGCACGTAGCGAGGGTGTGATATCTCCTAAACGGTAGCTCAAAACGGTAATCTGAGGGCAAGGTTGCGTCCAGAACGTGTCGTTTACCCTAGGTGGGGTGTAATCATTGTGGGGGCGGGCCTGCGGTGAGAAACACCACCAGGGGCGTTTCCGTAAATATGTGGAAAGTTAGTGTGCGAGCGTCGGCTCGAATAACTTCTGAACGGAGTCTCGGATGGAAAATCTGAGACCACCGTTGCGTTCAGAACGGCGCGTTTACCCTAGGGGTGACCTTACTTTTGTTCGCATCGGGCGTCAGGTCCGAGGCGGGTTTGGCGCCGGCGGGTTTGGCGCCGGCGGGCGGCTGATATAAATATCAGCGCCCCCCCCCCTTTTATCGTTCTTTGCCATTCTTCGCCGTTCTTCACCGCCACTCCGCCGAATCGAGCAAACGGAGAGCCCACGAGCTCCGAATTCGACGGCGGACGTTCCAGGAGCGCGCAACGGATGCTCTGGAGCGCGGATCTGAGGCAGAACGTCGGCGTTTCGCCCGCGAGGTAGGCGGTTTGAGTTTTACAATCCTGGATCTCGTTTTTGTGTTGTTTTTCTTCAAATTTTCATAAGATTTGTATAGTTCGGGTCCCGAGCTTTCTGAAACATGTTTCAGATCTGAATTTGGAGCATCGGGGTGCTCCCGGTGGCTCTCGGAAGTTTTCCGGCGAAAAACCCGGTTTTCCGGCGAGACCCGCGGAGGCCATGGCGGATTCCGGCGAGTTCCGCAGCGGCGCGGCGGCGACGCGGTGGTTTCTGGCTCCGGCTCGTCGGAGTCCGGCGGCGCCGCGGTGGTTTTCGGGGACCCTGCGGTGGTCCGGCCAGAATGTTCCGGGGGTTCTTTAAACCCCTGTAACTCGCAAACCGTAACTCCGAATTGCGAGCCGTTTGCGGCGACACGCTCCTTGCATCGAGAAGGACCTTTTGAACTCACTTTGAGGGTTTAAGGGGTTGGGATCGTGGCCCGGGAGTTAGAAACATCGTATAAAATAATATTATTTTATTATTTTACGACTTCGGGCCGTTGTAACTTCTACCCGGAGCGTCCGATTGACGTGCCGTCAGTGGCGTTGAGACCCTGATGGTACGACGGACTTTTTGTGATGTTTTCCAGGTGTTGGGTCTGAGAACGGGGTGCGGGCCCCACGAGGCCGTGTTTTGGCATTTGCGGAGAAACGTAGCTTTTGCACCAGGAGTCATTTTGGCGGATGAATAGTCGATCCTGTGTGTTTTTCCGAGAGGATCGCAATGGTGCGATCCGTTCGATGAGTTTCGGAATCCAGGCGTGGGCCCCACCCGAGCCGGCCTTCGGTGAATAGTACCTTTTTCACCGGGTGTCCGTTTTGGGCGAGCGAGTAGTCGATTCCGCTTGTTTTTCCGAGGGGATCGTCGTGGTGTGATCCGCTCGATGGGTTTCAGGATCGTTGTGTGGGCCCCGAACGAGCTAGCTACGTTGAATAGTTCCTTTTTCACCGGTGCTTCGTTTCGGGCGAGTAAACAGCCTATCCTGCGTGTTTTTCCCAGTGGAATGCGATGGTGGCCTCGGTTTTGGCCTATGAGGTGCGCAGTGTGGCGTTGTGGCGGGTCGCTCGGGTTAGCGACGTTTGGACCATCAGTGGTTGAGGGTTCTCCCTTGGTTCGTTCCCACGAGGGTTCGTGTGGCATCACAACCTTTGTATGGGTTTGTGATCCTCTCGATTGGATGTTTAAACTGTTAGAGCTATGGTATCCCTCTGGTGGGCCCGGAGTGGATCCTCTAGCATCTTTATCTAGATCGGGTTCTTGGTATCGTTGTGGCCGCTTATTTACGGGCGGCGATCCCCAATCTAGCAGGTTAACCCCGTAGGGTTTGTGGCATCATCAGAAATATGATCCCCTACGCGGTGGGCCGTGCTCAGTAGGGTTGTGGCATCGTTGGGTATACGATCCCCTACTCAGCATGTGGTTTATATTAGGGTTACGGTATCGTTGGCTATGCGATCCCCTACTCAGCGCGTGGTTTTGGTAGGGTTGCAGCATCGTCGGTTCGATCCCATACATCGCGAGCTATACCAGATAGGGTTCCGGTATCGTCGTGACCATCTTTATATGGACGATGATCCTCTATCTGAGTGTGGAGCTTCTGTCGAGCGCCAGATCGGGTTGTGGCATCCCCCAGCGGATCCTGGGTGTGATCCCCTATCTGTGAGAACTACGTAATGCTAGATCGGGTCGTGGTATCCCCCAGCGGACCCTGGGAGTGATCCCCTATCTGTGAGCTACGTATACCGGAGTGGGTCTTGGTATCCCCTAGCGGACCCTATCGGCGATCCCCTATCCGTGGAGTTTAGTGGTTATGGTGTTTCAGCGATGTTTCCACAGTGATGTTATCCGACGAACGTGGTCTTTCGGGTGAGCGTCTGATATGTTTGCGAGTATCCCGATGGAGTGTATCTCTCGGATGAGTGTCATCTGGTATGACAGTGTTCATGGTGTACTCTCCTGGTTGTGGACAGTTGCTGGTGATGAGGTCGGTACCTCTTGTGGCTTTGTGGCGTGATCTGTGTATATCTGGATTGTTCAAGGTGTTTGTATGGGCATACACCTGAGCTGAGATGAGATGACTAGTTGTGTTTAGCTGAGGATGGTCACGAGATGGAGTTTCTCTCTCATATGGGTTCCCTCTGGCTGGGTTGAGCGGATTGTTTCCTTTCAGTTTCTCCCTTGGGTTTTGGGTTTTTGGGGTGCCTACTGAGTATGTTTATACTCACCCCTGCACGGGCTTTGGCCGCACATGTTTGTGTCTTGTTTAGACCACAGGCCTTTCGATGAAGTTCCAGGTCGACCCAGAGCAGGCGGAACTTTGTGAGCGTGTTGAACGGGGTGTTTACCGGAGCTGTGCCGAGGGAGCTTTCTGGTGGGTGTTTGTGGCAGCGTTCCCCTTCTTTAGAGCAGGTTGGACGCGCTTTGTAGTTTTCTTTTGGTGGGCCCTGTTTTTCCCTTGTACATTTGCTGTTGCACTCCGGTTTGGGATATATTTATGCATGCATTTCCTTTTTAGTTTTATATATCTATGCACTGTTGCATGGAGGTGTTTGTGTGTGCGTGTGTACAGGTACCTTAGGCTAATGCCTCCCATGTGTGTGATAGCCTACTCGGCGCTGGTCGCCAGCCCCTGGCCTATTGGAGGCGGGCTTGGGGAGTCGCGGCTCGAGCCCCGTTGGGTCGGGTCGTGACAATTGTAGTTAAGGTTCATCCAGATGTATTAGGAATGGATCATTTGTTCTTATGAATTACATTCTTATTTGTAATTGGAATATAGGTATTATATGGGAGATCTAACATGTTCTGCTTGTTGGATTACATTCTTCTATTTTCCCACCAGTAATTCAAGGAACAAGGTCTATGAGTAGGGATTGTCATTGAAATTAGTCTTGTTTGTGATAGTTTTATTACTCTGGGTTCTATGTTTACCACACTTCACTAGATTATTCATAGGTCCTAATACTCTTAAATGGTTAGATTTTTCACATGATTCGAATCCTATAGTAGATCCCACAAAACAATACTTTAATTGATTGATTTTTGATTGAGGATATTATGATATAGTTAATGATTTCATTATATCCCATGCATTTATTTTTATGGGACCTTATTAATTATAGTAATGAACTTAATATTCTTGGTTCCTTGTTTTTTTATGCTTCAACCATGTGAGTGTATTGGGTCATTTCTTATGAAAAATTATTTTACAATATTTATTAGAGAAGCTTTTTGGTATTAGTGATTCTTATGTGATATATTGATGAGTATTTCTATATATAATGGTAGAAAAGGTTTAGGATAGTGTTTTTATTTTTGAAAAATGTGATTTGGTGTTGGAAAATTCAAAAATACTTTTATCTTTTTATTATGTAATTTTTTTTGTTTCTATAGGATATATATCTAAAAAATATACAGTCATGATTATTTTCAAACAAACATTAATGAATTTACATATGATAACTATTTTATAGATCTGGCGGGTATTGGTGACCTAATGGTAAATTTAGCTTACACTTATATATTTGGGATTCATATTCAAAGATGGATTTGTTCATTGTTCATCGCGGATTATTAGGGGTTTGTTAGGTGTTAATGAAAAACCAGAGGTTTTATGGAGATTGATTGGGCTTGGGTCGAGTTTTTTTGTTGTTGTTTTCTATTTTATTTAATGTTTTATATATTAATCATGGCTATATCCTTTTTATACTGATAATTTTTATATTTATGAAAATTGTTTAGATCGTTATATTTTGTTATAAAGTTCACGATATGTTAAGAAATAATGGATTAGTAATTATTTATTATACTATCTTTTATCTTTGATTTATGGTACATAATTACTAAATGGATTCCAATGATCGCCGGTAACTAGTTGTTATCCCTTGGGGATTAGTAATTCCCTTTGAACCTTTTAAATGGATGGTTCAGGTTATGGGTTCTATGGAAACTCGAGCTGGTTCATGACAAACAAGCATCATGGAGGTAGTATATATGGTTGTTCTCTATTGAGTTCACCCTCCACATAATCAGTATTAGTGAGTACTATTCCATTCATTTACTACTAAACCAGATTTAAATGGAACAATATGTGTCATTTCCTTAACCTCTAATGAACTATAATTTACATGTTCATAATTGATAAATATAGGGGTTCTTCGAGGATCCATATACTCCTCTTTATGGATTTGGATCATTGGATACAAAAGAAAAATATGTCACATTAAAAAGCATCACATCCTTTAGGGATCCAGTGAAAGACCTATAGAGTATAGTATATTTAAGTTGCATAAGTTTCTCTAGTAAAATTTTATATAATAATAGATATAGTGATATGTAGTATATGTATTTCATCGTCAATAGTAACTACAAAATTTGATTGAGATTCCTCCCACTCTTTTTTATTTTCATATTTTTTTCATTATTTTGAATCATCATACAGATATCATAATAATTTTTATGGATATAATTACTGCTCATATCATGTAAAAGTATTAAGGGATTCAGTTTCCTTCACATTCACTATATATGTATAATTCTATTTTTTTCTAGGAGTTTCTTATTCTCATTTGTGGCCGCATCAACATTATTATTTGTATATAATGGTTTATTTCTCACATGTCCATGATTGATTATTATCATCATTGAGCATCTTTATTTATTCATGATGGTTGTTCCTTGGTGTTTTTGGGAGAGCTGGATCTATGGTCCAGTCAGTTGGGAACTCATATTCTAGGGAATATAAATCTATAATAAACCTGAGTGTTCGAGATTTATGTGGAATCATCTAGTTCTGATCATCCTAATTTCATCTAGGACATTCCAATGGTTTTCCCATATGATATATCTAGTCTTATGATAGAATTAATAGGGTTTATATATCATTCTATTGTTTGTTATTTAGTTATCATCTATGTTTTCATAACATTTTTCAAATACTAAGACAGAGTTTCTCAATTTTTAGTTATAATATTTATTAGATTTGGCTTTCAACTATCCTAGTGTATCACGTTTTACATCCTCAATGCTATTTTCTAACACAGATTATTGATCCCTTCATATCTACATTGACTATTAAAATCATAAAAATTTAACGATCAATAATAAATAATGATTTCCACTTTCGGATGATTTCATTGATCAATAAAATTCATGAAATTATTTCATAAGAATTATTCTTTAGTTGGGATAGATTTGGAATAGTGTAAAGAGTTCAATATCCCAAAGATCATTCTCTAGAACTTGTATGGGAATTATGAATAACTTTTGATTTCCTTTGGACTAAAATGGATCTTGAAACTTTTATAGAGTTGTTTAAATTATTATTAAACATTTAAATAAATTCCCATATTTAATTTTTTTAGTGATATTATCTTTTATATAAAAATGTAGAACCATATTAGAATCACCTAGATTTGTTTTGGTTATATTTATGAATCACAACCATTGTGCTTAATGATTAAATTGTGATTTATATATTATTGAAGTGAAATTTTGAGAGCTTGTGCTTTTAAAATACGGAATCTCATTTGATCCTATAATTGTATATGGTTTCCTACCAGGTAAAGAGACGCGTAAATCCTTTATGTTAAGGAGATTCATATATCTATTATGACAATATTAGTTGGTTTTGAGAGTCTTCTTAAAGCATGGGTCACCATTCGATCCCCTGACCAATAAATATGTTAAAATATTATGGTATGTTATGTGTCATAACAACATTAATGATATAAAAATATGCTTATCATTAGATCCCATTTTTTCTTTCCAAGTTTCACTTTGGATAATGTTGTTTATAGTGATTATTTAGACCAAATAATAAGATGTGTGATTATATAAGTCATCATTTAGTAGCTTTTGGATTTCATTATCCTATTCCAAATAAAAAAGAATTATAAAATTAAAGACATGTGATATGTTTATATCATTAATGACATTACCTGTTGGAACCAATACAATATTTTACAAATTTTTACATTCTATTTAAATCATAATATATTGAGTTATATATTTTCATAAAAAAATATTATCGTTAGTAAGTGTAAACATGTGGTGTACCTCTTGAATATTTAAATTGAAATCACGTACACCCCAATGAAGGGGAGAAGTATTGTTGATGAAATTGAAATGAAATTTCAATTTTATTATATCACGGAATAAAAGGGAGAGTGGAATATATTGGTTAATAATACTACATTCCATCCGGGTTAATTGGAGGATGGATCGAAAAAAATTTATCATCACATTATTGAAATAATATATCAATGAATTGATTATTTAGGAACAATAGTCATATGAGAGTTCATGTGTATTAGTGAATCTATTTATTATGGGTAGATAGTTGTGGGGTTATCTCAATCAATTGATAGTATTCATTGATTTAGGGATATTATTGTTTTCCCTATGTATATTTAAACTTTTATGATGTAGTATTGTCATAGTTATTCGTGGTTTATTCACCTTTAAACCTTAAAGATTTATTTCGACATGATACATCAGCCTTGGTTTCGAGGGATGATTCAGTAGATTGATGATTTTATTATTATTTTCATACCATCAAATTTATAATGGTTAAGAACCAAAATATTTCTAGACTACTTCACACTATTTAGATAATGTTGTGAAAATGTGGTTTCATGTCCAAGGATTTCATTGATGGATTACCATAGTCACTGTGAGGAAGGAATTCCATTCACGTGTTGCTTAATTAGTTTATTAAAATGTCACACTTCAATACAATTCATTAAAAAACTTTGTTTGAGGATATATGGAAGCTATATACAAGATAAATAATTATGTTACATCTGGATTTATCTTCAAACACCACAGATAGAGATCCATTGTTTAATTTCATGTTCCTTATGGGGGCCCATGAGGTAATGGGGACTCCGGTTAAATGGATCCATCTAACCACCAACTAATAGATGGTCATAAGGGGGAATTATTTGGATTAAGGATCATATTCCCTTTAACTATCTCTCATATTATAGAGGATCATTGGATAGTCATAAGGTAGAGGATCATTTTTCTTATAGAAAAATAATCATTCAATAATCAAAATAGAAGATTAATGGACTTTTATGCATTATGGTTCAATTAAAATATTTAAGGGTTAAATGTAGGTAAGTATTCTCTTTTGGGGTGAATTATTGTCCAGGGTATTTTACTAATGTTTTATGTTATACATCAATTATTGGTGGAAACAAAATGTTTTAAGAAATCTAATTCTAATTGTCAAAATTGACATTTGGAATTATCTATTGGAGACTAGGTTAGCATGAATGTCTTCCCATTATTGGGTCACCATATGCTTAGAAATTAAATAATGATTCCTCAGGTATTTTACAACGTTTGTGATCATTGTGTGGAATAAAAATATGGATTATCATTTTTCATTACCATATTAATTTATTTTAATTCATGATGTCTTCAATATATCACTTATTATTAATTATATATAAGACAAATCGCATTTAAAAAATTTAGTGGAAGTTATTTTAGGGCCCAATGATTCAGTTTTTTATGAAAAAGTTAAGATTATTATCTCCCATGTTATGTTTCAACATTGTAAATCAGTTATATTGTATAAAATGTGATGCAAACATGTATAGGATAATCATGAAACTTTTAAGTGTGAATTTTTAGTGAAATAAAAGTATCATTATACTATTTTGAATTATCCATATTACTCAAGTGTTTTGGTGATTGAAATCAATATGATATGGGGAAATTGTTGCATCCATGATGGGTTACATCACTATTTTAGGTTGTAAGAGGTTATTATATGGGTTTTTAAGGTGTTAATGGTACATTGGTGGATGTTTAAGGTGGATTAGCATGATTGCTGCCCATATAAGGAAACTATAATGTTTGGGGATTTGGATAGGCCAAAATTTAAATTTAAGGAAAATCAGTCACATAATGGGACTCCACAAGAAAATCAGTTGTCTAGTAAGAAGGAAATATATTTATAAACTTTCCACAATCAAGATAATATTTAATTAAAAGATTTATGATGGTATTGATAGAGTTAATTTTAATGAGATAAACATTTTAATATTAAATATCATACTCCCTATATTATTTCTTATTCCCCATCCCCAAATCCCAGCTCAAATATGACTCTTTATGGTTCTTATTTTAAAAATAACATAATACATTAATCATTTATGCTTGATATTTTTATCCTAGATTGATCAATTGTAAATAAATTATAATGATTTATTTATTTTATCATGAATCCTTCATTTTCCCCTTGTATTAGAAGAGAATGTATTTTTATTTGATATGATCTATTGATATATTGTTATATACCTCGGTTTATTTTTTATCTATTTTGTATTTTTTTTCAAGAAGATGGATCTTTTATATTGTTTTACAGTTCTAATTTTTGATTAGTTATGTGATATATTTTCTTCTCCATCAACTATGATATCACCATATTTAATTTCTATGATACATAATTGATTTTTTGGTTCCCATATTTCTTCTATTGTGAAAATTTTACACATTATGCATGGATATAATGTTCTAATTGTAAAAACCAAGGGTTAATGTAGGTGGATTCATATAAATTCTATGGTTAATAAATTCTATGATTTAATTTGATTAATTTTTTTATTAATGGAAATTTGAGTGATAATTTTCTTAAGAAATATTCTTTTTATATATTTTTATTTAAATTTTATTTCCCATAGAGAAGTGATGAAGAAAAGATTATTTAAAATAACTAATTTTCTGTTATGAATATTGATTTAAATGAAGTATTTTGATGATGATTATGTTTTTATGAAATGATTTCATGCTTTTTGAAAAACATTTTGTAATTTTGTATTGTGTTTTGATCATGGGATCCTTTTGGTGCATAGGCTGGTCTTTAGTTTCAAAATATGTCATTAATTTGTATATATTATCACACATCATGGGGTTCCTTTAAACCATTTGAGGGAATTTTGGGATCTTAATTACACAAAATAATTGGGGAGAAATACAAATAGGATGTTTTCCCTTCCCATTTATATGGAATTCCAAGGATAGGTTTATCTAATAATTGTTTTGATGGTTAATTTAATGAGAAAAATACTTATCTCGGTATGATGTTATCCTAAGAGTGCCTTATATTTTTTATTATTTATATGTATATTCATGGGTACATCAATAAACTTTTAAATAGATAATTTATTATTCATGGAAGCAATTTGTTTGATATAATATTTTAAATTAGGAAGATGTTTAATTTTCCTAAATTATGATATGAATTTAGAAATTTTTTATCAATCCATTTTTCCTCTAAATTGTCGAATATATGAATTTATATAAAAATGGCCTATTGGGGATTAATTATTTGTATCATATGGATCATTTTTTCATTCACAATAAACATATACTTAGGTGTGAATATATTTTTCTCCCCATATATAGGAAACATAAAGGCACTATAGTATGGTGGAAGATTTTATATATATTTGGGTTTGGGAATTTAGTGGTGAGATAGTGGGATGTATCTCATGTACCAAATGGAGTATATTTTGTTATGTTTTAGTAATATGGCCCATGATTATAGGTTATGCATATATGTTTTGTTTGTATAATCCTTGATGAATCATTACATTAATTGGTTTATCTTAATGTCATGCTCATTGGTTACTTTTTCCTACATTACTCATATATTTAATGATAGTTCTAAATAATAATGGTAAAAATAATTCATAGTGCTTGTTAATTATGATAAATTTATTATCACTAACCCATGGAGACTAGGAATGACCTTCAGGCCATAAAACATATCAGGTAAGCTACAAACTATGATGGGTGATTCAGTTCTATTCTATAAAGTGATGATTCTTGTATCCAATAGGCTATTGAAGATTTTATTTAGTACTAAAACATAATATTTCATATAACTATTTATATATAAGTGTCCCCATAATGAAATATTGCAATGATAAAAATATTCTTTCATTGGATCAGATCCCAAATAAAATTATACCCTTACTCATAGAGATATATTACATCTATGTCACACCATAATTTCTATATGGTCGAATTATTTTTTAATTCTCCTCGTTATGTTATACCATTGATAAGGTAATTAAATTTACTGTAAGACTATATTATATATTTATGTAATTGTAATATTTCTTTAAAATTACATCCCTAATGAAATCACTGTTATACTCATTAATATATATTCTTACTTTTCAACCAAACACATTATTTTTGGGGAATATATCCTCTTACAATAAATAAAAAGTCACCACACAAGCATAATTACTACACAAATCATAACAAGGAATCCTTATTCAACAATTTCTATCCCCTAATACATTAAAATTCATATAATTAATCATGTTCAGATGAACTTAAAATGTACAATGTAATGGCATAGACCTCTCCAACAAATTACATTGTTGAAATATAGTGTTTAAGGTGTTTTGGGAGGTCAAGGTAACTTTTCCCCAACACTTTTCAAAATTTATAGTTTTTTGAATAATTTTTCCAGTTTTCTGAAGAGTGTCATCAAAGTGATAGATTTGAACAGTTTCATCGGTGAGATAGTTGTGAAATGTGTCATCGATGAGACTGATTTGAACAGTGTTGTCGATAAGACAGATTTAAACAGTGTCATTGGTGAGACAGATGTGAACTTTTTCCTTAGTGAGACAGATGTGAACAGTATCACCAGTGAAATAGATGTGAATAGTGTAATAAGTGAGACTGATGTGAATAGTGTATTTTATGATGTCTGCGTCGGTGATTCATTTGTACTTTTGGAGTTATTGAGTGATTTTTACATTTGGTGTCAGTAGGTGTACAATTTTTCTAGTCATCTCTAGGTGTACAGTGTTTCCAGTTTCATACAGTTCACACAATTAACGTTTTCTTTTATGAAAAAAATGCATTCAAGGCCTTATTTTACGGGAATTTAGGCTGTTTCAAAGTCCATAACTCCTATCTTAATTTTGATATGTAATGGGATGCCTTTGCATGGTCAAACAATATGGATTAGTTCGATCAACATTAATGGAAATCCCAAACCATTTCAAATTTCATTAGTCTCTTATCTAATCCTTCAATGCCAGGTACCTTCCCATCATTCATTCATTGTTCTTTTCTCGATGTGAGTCACCCCAAGACATTCTTCCCAAAAGAGTGGTGTGAATAAACAATAATCTTTGGATCGTTTCCCCTTGATGTTTCTCCCTGCTCTAGGTGCACCCCCTTTTTTGGGGCAAGCCACATGTTTCGATCCATCATTGATAGATGATATGATCTACATTTTTCCTGTGTTTTATTAAATCCTTATACCCACATTTCTCCTTCCCATGTAATGGCATGTGATCTCCATGTTTCTAATGGTGATTTCTTGGGTGTTAGTTGGTGTGGCCATGTCACAGAATCTATGGGTTAATGGAGTTGTCACTTGGGGAGGTGATCATGATCCGTTTCACCGATCGTTCTTGTGTAAAGTATGAAAATAACTTTTTGAGGTAGGGGATCGAATGATTCTCAATATTTAATGTAAAACAATAGAGTTATCATGTTTTATCCCATTAGAACACAACAGAATTGACAAAACAAATAAATTAACTGGTTAAATAAAATTTTATCGATTTTATGTCAGAGCCTTATGTTTTCCTAGATATTGTGATCTATATGATCTCTTTGTTTATCATGTTGTTACTGGAGGAAATTGGTAATGAACGTAATCTATGATTAATAGTAATTATTTTCCAAAGATAAAGAGGCTTCTAAATGAATATGAATATTTTTGCAGTAATTATGTTTAATTGAGTTTTATGATGATCCAGAGGAATGTTGATGTCCGTTGATAAAGAATTAAATGAATGAATATTAACTATTTAGTTAAATAGTGATAGCTTAATTTTTAGGTTTCCCATAGTTGGAACTTTCATATAGTGAATTGGATAAATCCATATTGATTAATTGATTTTTTTTTTGATAAAATAAAATGGTTGGTTGGGTTCTGAGTTACCCTATTTCTTGTATAGCCCAGTGCCTTGGGCTTTGGAGACATGAGTGATAATTATATATGAAGTATAGATGCATTGTTTAAGGTCTAAGAGCACAATTTATAAGATGTTATTTCTTCTACTAGTATTGTGATGTGAGTGTAGATAGCTGTTATGATATGTTGGGGAAGGTAGGCCAATTGATTGTATAAGAAGTTGATGCCCAGAGTGGCGAGATGCATTAGTTTATGCATGTGGGTGTCGGGTTGGACACCAGAGATGATAAAACGTTTTAGTAATTAAATGATGGGATTCATGGTGATTTTTGTTGTTTTTTTTATCTACTTTACATTCCCCACTGATCAAGGAAGATATTCTTTCTTACCCTCCTTACATAATGGTTGAAGAGGATAGGGGAATTCTATGTTCTTTTTAGGTTTAGATTCTTGAGGGATTTCAGGTCTACGCCTCTACTATAGGTGGAAACGACTCTTAGGGTGGTTCATCTACTCACTGTGTTGATCCCCCTTGTGTTTATTTTCTCAGAATATTTTTCAATAATGCCTAAGAATATGGGAAAGAAATAATGTTGTTAATAAATGATTGGATAAATTAAGATAACCCATGGGGTTGGAACTTGGTGTAACGTAATAACGAGGTTACAATTTAAATGAACTATGTATCTTCATTGTAATGCTAATTAAATTTAATGTGGAATTGATAATGTATATTTAATATTTAAATAATTAATTTACGTAATGTGATATATATAAAAAGGGATAAAGCAATCAAATGAAGCTCTTTAAATGGTTGTGTGATTATAGGATACCTAGTCGTAGCAGTATTAGCCTGGGGTATGAGAGATGTTATTGTTAGGTCATAATATAGAAATATACATAATTGGGGGGGGGTGAATTTTGTATTTTCAAATTCCCGAAGAATTCTACCTCTTGATGTCAATGGATGATTATGTAGGTAAGCAGTGTTTGTCTTCAGTATAAAATTATGATTAGTAGATAAAAACAAAAATATAAAACACGGCTGTTTATAGTGGTTCATGGCATATAGTTCCCCTAGTCCGCTCCACTAATTACTCTATCTACAAGTTTAGTGAACTTCACTAGCAATCTCCTCATATCATAAGACCAATCCACAATTGAGTTCATGTAGTTCACACCTTTACAAACAACACTAAAGACAGATTCTTCTAGTTCAAAAACCGAGAACTAACAAACCAGGTCATAGACCGATAAGTTGATACTCCACCACAAATGAGTACGAGAGGTTGAAAGTATCATTAAAAAGATATTTATTATGATGAATTTGGGTTGACCATTATATTTGAACAAATTACAGTAGATGAATATTCTTCTTCAGAAAATACATTTTTCACGAAGGAATAGCTCTGAAGGCTTCTAGTTGCAATTGATCTTTGAAAAAAAAATATCTAAAAATGTCAGAATCCACTTATAGAAAATACAAATTTTTGAATATTTATATTTACACTATAGAATCTTTTGTAGAAAAGCTTTGTCTGGTTGATTGTTTCTTTAGATCTCTAAAGGATCATCACAAGAATAGAATCACAATAGTGAATACATGTCACATTATATGGTTAAATATATATCTCAAGATATATGTTTTTATATGAACCATAGAAACATATATCTAGAAAAATTACACCAATAGAAGTAATATAGAGAGCTTGTCTTTAAATTCCAGATCCACAAAAATCACTTATTAAATTTTATGAATTAAAATTATTGAGATCGTTCAATGTTGTTCTAACTTCTATTATGAATATGATAGAATTTCTACATATAATATTATTATTTTAATTAATAATATCATGCATTGAATCTTTCAAGAGTGATTTATAAATCGGCCTGGTATTTGATAAAGATTGCTGCCCAAAACATCGTTAAAATCGTAAATTCAAATCTCTGGTGGTGAAAAGTCATGCGTAAGGTTCCTTCAAAAAACAACAAAATACCAAATAAAGTGTTCAATAGTGTATCTTTCATTCTCTAAATGTATGGTTGATAATTTAATGTTGATCACATCAGGAAATTTTAAGATCCATACATTTTCTTCTCACACATAACTTTCCATACATACAAAAGGTCCTTTAACCATACTTTTTATCTTTTTCAAAAATAAGTTTTTATCAAAACCCAAGGTTCTTTATCCATATGTTGCAGTTAATGTAGGAATGACTAACCATATGTGCTAATCATTAAACATAATGTATAATATAAACATTGGGTTTGATACTTATGTAATGTTTCTTCAACGTACAGTATGAACAATATTTCCATAATATGGGTAGCGGAGTTCCAAAAAATTTGAAAAATATTCCACATGAATACTATGATTTAACATATTTCTAGTATACAAAAAATAAAGAATATTAATTTCCCAAAATACACTTATTGTAATATCATTAGTAAAACAAACAAGAGTATTTGTGATCATCAAAATCAATATGATTTATAGAATATTGTTGATACAATAAGTTCCCAGAAATCTCTCCCTTTTTGATTCTCAGAAAACCCAGAATATTTATAATAGAATTTAGCATTCTACAAATAATTGAATTGAAAGTAACTCAAAATTTTATTTTACAGAATTATTTTTATGAAATTAAATGTCACGTTATCCAAATTCCCCCCCATCATTGCGAGAACAAAAATAAAGTGCATAAATGAATAAAACATGTTTATTTTTTCACAGATTTGTAATTGAATGTTATAATGATATTTATGAATAAATTAGACTAGATTTTTGAATTCTATAAAAAATCATTAATGAATAGGAAATAACTTTCAAAAATAAAAATATGGAAATTTTATTGAAAACAAAATTGTAAATATAAATTAATCAGCATGATTAAAAAATATGATTAGTCAACTAAAATTCATTGGTTATAGAATATTGGGTTGGAGTTGGCTCGGTAAAGGTATAACGAATTTTGAGCAGCTTTAAACATATCTTTTAACTCATCCATATGTAACTGCAACTTCTTCATCAAACTATCCCCTAATTCCATAATTAATATTATGAAATCTTGAATGATATGAAATTACTCAAAAATATTGACATTTAAAAAGTCATGAAAACTCTCTTCTTGTTGCATAAACTGATCTTACTTTTCAATGAATTTTTTCAGCATAAATATGATACTGGGTTCACTTCATGTTAGTCGAACAAATATAAATTTCAGATTTTCTTACAAAACTGATAGATGGTAACTATTAGACTGAATATTTTAAGTACGACCATTAATATCAACCATTAAAGAGGTTATTTCCCTAAAATTGTCACATCAAATTTGGACCAATAGTAGGAGTAGAGGTAGATGTACTGATATGACCAACAGTACTCTTGATTGATTCAAACTGACTCCCCAAATACAACTTTATATCAGCAATTTATATCAAAGAAACAAATTCAAATCATACCATTCCAAATTCATTCAACATCTCTCTTTTGAAAGCATCAAATTCATTCATGGGAACAGAATTTTTATGATGATTCTGTAACTTCTTCTATGCAACTTCCATATCTTTTTAAAGACATTCATTTACTTCCTGAGACTTATGATACATAATTACAATCTCCTCTACCTGATTTTTAAGGGAATCATATTCCCCTTCATCTTGATTTTATGATTGACCAACATCAATAATTACTATTGATTTTGAAGGAGATTTTCTAATAGAATAATCCACTTGTTTTCAAATTTATCTTTCACTTGCACAAGAAAACCTATCAAGAGGTTATTTTTTTTTCAGTTACAGATTGATGTCATTCATCCCAATGATAAAAAATAGACCAAAGAAAATTGTCTACAATTTCTGTAGCAACATTTTCAGTTTGGATCAACAGTTTCTCTCCCTAAATAGCAGGTTCTTCCACTTGAACAAGTAACAAATCAATATCCTGGAGAAATCTTATCTTACATTCAACATGTTGATCATCCTCATGAAAATTCACTTTTAAATAAACTAACATGGAAGCATCACTAGAACCCAACACTCATTCAAAAAAAGTGGATCTACTCATTTTTTTCGGTTTACAACCAATTATGCTTCTAGTTCCTCATCATAATTATCTTCTTCTTCTCTAACAAGTCTTAACTTTCTTTGAGTTGGATTGGAAATTCTTCACTATGGGTCTCACCAATCCATTCATTCCTAGTAGCATTTTTCTCCCCCTGAGAATAAATTAACTAATAATTGTTTGTCATCTACACCAAATGGTAAAATTATTCTCTTTTCCATGCTCTAGTAAAAACATATCTTCCTTAAGGATCCTGGATGGAGCATTTTGTTGTGATGCAATTTAATTAGGGAATTAATTAATGGAATTATAAATTTCTTAAATAGAATTCATGAAATCATCCATTCATAAGTATAAAATGTCATCCTAGCCTTTGGTTGACAATATTAAATTAAATATGTGATCTTATACCTTGGAAAATTAATCATTATTTCTCTCAACAGTAGAAACAAGATATACATGTCTTGATATTGAATCTTCTCCATCTCATCCATTCGAGGAGCAATTCATATTTGAATAAACATCACTAAGTTTTTATGGTCTGCCTCAAGAACCTTGAAAAACATATTTCAATAATTTTTTGAATAAAAAAATCACATAATGTATTCATATTTATAGAACTTATCTTCGATAGACCATATATTAAAGTGAAACACTCCCTCGTGATGATAGTTCATGATTTGAGAAATTTCAATCAAAGAAACCAAAAAGTTCATTTCTTTTATTATTGAAAAAACTGTATCTTAAATATCACCAAAACTAAATGGAAAACAGTGATTGAAGGACATCAGTTCTACCTCATAAATAAATTCTGAGTTTTCCTAATTGAAATAATATTCCAATAATGGAAAGGATGGAATTTATTTGAGATTAAATATGTCAGATAGAGCCATTTAATAATCAATTACTTTATATTACAGAATCTTTCTTTTAGAAATATTGTGATGATTCAGGTCGATAGCTTCACATTCTTTGGTTCTTTTAGTTTTCCTCATTGCTGGGAAATGAAAGCTCTGAGGTTTTCATGTTTTTATAGATTTTAAGGAAAACATAGGTAAGGGAAGGTAGATGAAGGGAAACGAGGGTTTCAATATTCGAAAACAATTTGAATGTTTAATGATTATTGTATTCAAAATGATTCTTACAATCCCTTATTTCATGTTTCATTGTGTTAGACAGTCATTAAATATTTTGAAATCACATTTCATTAATAAATTTTGGATTAAAATGAATTAACTAGAATGTACACTAGAATGAATATACTAACTCAAATTATATTTATGATAATTAGTAAGTGATTTTAACTTAAATAAACTAGAATAAATATATAAATAAATTAATATGAATATTTAAAATTAAAATTATTGAAAAGATTATCAATTTTAAAATTAAATAAACCTAGCCACCCATAATAAAATCAAAATTTACACTTTCAATTAGTTTAGTAAAAATATCATCTAGTGGATATTCTGTATATACAAATTCTAAAGATGTATCCTTTTTATGAACCCGATATCTTAAAAAATGATTCCTAATGTCATTATGCTTCATTATTGAATGAATAATTGAGTATGTTGAAGTATTTTGAGTGCATATATTATCCTATAAAATAGGGGCACTATTAAAAGTTAGTCTAAAGTCAATTAGTGTGTTTTTCATCCACAATACTTGATCACATCAACTGTCTACAGATATATGTTCTTCCTCGGTTGTTGAATTGGAAATAGAGTGTTGTTTCTTACATGACCATGATTTTATGAATTTTCCTAAAATGTGATGTGTTCCTGAAGTAATTTTTTTATCTAATATACAATCTCCAAAATTAGCATCAAAATATGATATTAAATTAAAATCAGATGTTTTTTGATCTGGAAGAGATTGAAAAAAAATTTTCTTTAAATATCAAAAAATCCTTTTAACTACAATAAGATGATATTATTTAGGATTCCATTGAAATATAGCACAAAAACATACAAAAAACGTAATATCAGGTCTGCTAGCAGTAAGATATATTAAACTACCAATCATACCTTTTTATTACTTATTTTCCACTGGTTTTCCAGCATCATCTAAATAATGTTTTATATTAGTACACATGAGAGTTATATATGTATTGTTGTTATAAAAACCAAACTTTTTCAACAGATCTGTAATATAATTTCTATAGTTTTAACATTTCGATAATATTTTTGATAAATTTTATGTCTTTAAAAAAATTCAATTCTCAAATCATACTCATTTCAAATTAAATTTTTATAAGATTTGAAAAATCATTACAATATTTTTTATTAGTTGAAGAAAAAATAACATCATCAACGTAGAATTGAACTAATAATATATTAGAAAAAATGGATTTAATAAAATGATTTGGATATTACATTCCAAAATTATATACATTTTTCATAAGTAATGAACATAACATATCATACCAAGATATAGGTTATTTTTTAATGCCATAGATAAATTTAGTATTTTAAAAACCAGAATCTGGGTTTTTAGTGTTTTCAAAACTCAGAGGTTGTTCAACATAAACATCCTATATTAAATATTCATCTTAAAATACATATTTAACATATATTTGTAATGATTTAATGTTCATATGACATTCATAAGCTAATTTTTTTATTGATTCTAATCTAGCAACAAGATCAAAGGATTCATCATAATATATACCTTATTTTTTATTATAAACATTAGCTACTAATCTATCTTGGTTTTTAGTTATAATCCATGTATCATATTGTTTATTTATAAAGACAAACTAGTTAATTACTTGATAATTAGTTGGGTTTTCAAATAATTCCCAAACATCATTCCTTTAGAATTGGTATGGCTCATCTTGCACTTCTGACATCCAACTCTAATCTTCTAAGGCTTCTTCAAAATATTTAGGTTCTATTTGAGATAAATAGAGAGAGAATTCTACAAGTTTTCTTGCATTTCTAATAGTTCTTATTCATATTTCAAGGTATCCTATTATAGTTTTTTAATGGACTCATCTTTATTTCTCTTGATTGTGTTGGTAAAACACTCTTAGTTTCATCAATATCATGTTCTTCTAAACTGGACTGAATTTTATTTATGTTATTTGCAAAATAGTTTTTCAGGTTTTCAAGTATCATGTTTTTAGAGGAGTTAGTAGTTTCATTAGTTTTATATTTCTCTTTAATAAATGGTTTTGTTTCTTTAAACTTCACATGAACTGATTCGTCAATAATCATGGAATTTTTTATTAAATTGTCTATAGAATTTAAGGATAGAAGAATATCCTAAAAATATTCCTTCATCATTTTTTTGGATCAAACATACCAAGATTATGCTTGTTGTTTAGGACACACACCTTACATACACAGACAATAAAGTACATTACCATAGGTTTTATATTATTCCATTGTTCATAAGGTTTCATGTTGAAGATAAGCTGAATTAAAACTCTATTCATCATATATAAGGTTGTACTTATAGCTTCTACCCAGAAGTAGGTTGGTAGACTATTTTCGTTCAACAAAGTCCTAGCCATTTCTCGAAAAGTTCTGTTTTATATTTCAACAATTACATTTTTATTTATTCTCAGTGTATGGACGGTGATTTTTATACCATGACTTGAACCGAAGGAATTGAATTACTAATTTTCAAATTCTCCACTATGATCACATATTAATGAAATTATATTCAATACTTTTCTATTTTGAACAAATTTACAGAAACATTCAAAAATAGAAAAATCATCAATTTTGAGTTTTAGGAAATAAATCCAAGTAAATTTAGAGTAATCATCAACTAAAACATAAACAAATAATTTTCCAGCACATATTTCTACTCATGATGGTCCAAACATATCCATGTGGATAAGTTATAGAGGGTTTTAGGTAGAAATTTAGTTAATATGTTTGAAGATATATTTGTGTTTCCTTCCAATTTGAAATGTATCACAAAATCCTTCACTTTCAAACATAATACATGGTAAATTGAAAAATAATCTGTTTCATAGAAAATTTAATTAGTGCATAAATATTACAACTACCAAACCTTTTATTCCATAAAAAAATACTCATCTGTCTTATCAGTTAGACAATTCAATTTTTGTTTACAAAAGGAATTAAAATCTAATGTATAAACATTATCAGTTCTTGGTTCTCTAAACATAGAAAGTTTTTATTTAAACAGATAACATGATTTTTTAGAAAAATAAAAAATATCCATTAACACAGAGTTGAAAGATACTTATCAGGTTATTCTTCACCCCTTGTACATGCAATACTTTTTTGATTGTGTCTGTTTTTAGATCTCCAATAGTTCCACATCCAATTATATTTACTTTGGTAATATCACCAAATTTTACATTACCTCCATCTATTTGAGACATTTTATTGATATTTGATTAGTTTCCATTTATATTCCTAGATCATCCACTATCCATATACCATATATCCTTTGATTTTCTGTGACCTGTTTCATATAAATGTAATTTAAACAAGATATTGTTTTGGTAACCATAATATTTTGGGTCTAGTAGGGTCATCTAGCAATGATCTGGGAATCCAGACAAACATTGTTTTTACATAACTCATATATACTTGAGAGAAACTATTTGAAATATAATCCTTTTTAATATCACTTATTTTAGGATTTCATAAATAATATTATTTTTGTATGTGACCATATGTTCCACAATAATTATAGATAATATTTTTTGAGGTGGGTACAAAATAATTTCATATAGTTTAGATTTTTCACCATTAATTCCTATAGAAAAATATTTATTTTTCATGATATTTTTACCAAAGATATCATTCATAACATTTTCTCCTTTTGTAAAGAAGGGAGCATCAATTTTTTATGTTTTTACTTTATCTTTTAATTCATAAATCTTATTTTAATGATCTGTACAGTTTGGGGTAGAGGAGTTAAATTTTTCAATTAAATCATGATTTTTTTATGTAATGTATATATTTCTCCCAAAATAACATTTTGAATATTATTAAAATATTTTAGGTTCATTAATAAGGATTTATATTTTCCTTCTATAATTTTGAAGTAGGAATGTAATTTATTATTTGAATATTTTGATAAAGAATCATAACTAAATGAATAATATGTTTGTACCTGATCTTTTTCTGCCATAAAGCACATATTTTCATTCAGATGTGATTCTTCCATTTCTAAATCATATTTTCATGATCTTCTAGAGTCTTTAGAGACACTCTAAGTTTCCTTCATTTCACTTTTTTTATGTTCATAGTATTCATTTTTCTAATAAACCTTTTTTGTCTTTCTCTTTTGACATTTTAACAGGGGCAATCAGGTCTTATATGACATAAATTCTTTTATTCATAGAATCAAAATTTCCTATAGTCTTTCTCATCCCTAATTAATTGTTTTTAGAATCCTCTTTTCATCTTATAAAACATTCTAAACCTTTTGGATAATTCATCCAACTTCATTTCAGAATCAGATGTTTCTGAATTCTTTTCCTCTCTAATTTCTTGATTTATGTATTTATTTTACTTATGGGATGTTACCTTTATAATAGAATTATCATTTTTTCTGAAATACATTATTATCTTCAGCTTCAACATCCATTTCATCTTCATACATCATTAGTGTCCCAATGTGTTCTTACATTGTCATATTTTTAATAGGTAATGATTGTTAAATTGCAGCTCATACACCATTCCATTTATTAGGTACTACTCTAAGAACATTCAGTACTTGGTCATCTTGTTTAATAGGATCACATAATGATGTAATATTATGTATAATATCTATAAGAATTCCATTCATATGAGTGATACTTTCACCATCAATCATTCAAAATGTATCAAATTTCCGATTTGTTGTTCCATACCTCATTTTCATTACATTGTATGTTACTTCATAAGAAACTACAATGGTTTTCCAAATTTTAAAAGTAGCAAGACATTGTGAGGGATGGTTTAATTCATCTAGTCCAGTGACACATATAATTGTGTTCATAGCATTTGAATTCGTGGAATAATCAGCCTCTATAGTAGCATTTCATGTTGCAAAATTTTAAGGAATTAGATTAGGAGATGTGATTTAAGAGAAGAGTATGAATCCCAAATCCATCAAATATATAATCACCTGTTATTTCATGTGCCTCTTGTATTCACCATTGGAATAAAGAGCACAAACCATTGACATTTCTTCTCTCTAATCATTATGTGCATCTCCACATAGACATTATACTTTTACCTTATTATAAAATTTTCCAAAATCACTCTATTTATACCAATTATTAGGTTGGAATATAAAAATATACATATGGGGTGTATTTTTACTTTCTTGTAACTTTACAATACATCTTCTTGATGTCGACTGATGATTATGCATGAAAGCATTGTTTGCCTTCTGTATAAAATTATGAGCAGTAGATAATATCAAAAATATAGAACACGACTATTTATAGTGGTTAGGGGAACAAATATCCCTTATTCAACTCAACCAATTACTATCTCTACATTTTTGGTGAAGTTCACTACTCAGGTCCACATATCATAATTCCAATCCACAATTGAGTTTAAGAAGTTTACACCTTTACAGAGAAGACTAAAAATTGAGTCTTATTGTTCTAAAATAGAGAACCAATAAACCATAGTTTATACCAAGAAGTTGATACTCCACTACAACTGAGTATGAGAAGATAACAATTTCAATAATAAGATATTGATTATGAAGAATTAGGGTTGAACATTACAGTTGAACAACAATTGACGATATATGAATATTCTTCTTCAAGAAATTGTTTCTTCTGGAAAGAATATTTTTGAAGTGATCTGGTTGCAAGAGATCTTTGAAATTAAAATAAAAACAAATAGAAATAGTATATATACAAAAAATACAAAAATTTTAATATTTACATTCCAACCTATTTTGTAGGAAAATAGTGTCAGATTGATTGTTTCAGTAGTTTTGTAAAAGATCTTTACAATAATGCAATTTCAATCGTGAATAAGTGTTGTAATATATGGTTCAATATATATCTCAATATATATATTTTTCTTGGAAATATATACATACATATATATATAATACGTCGATAAAAATAAAATATAGTTCATGACTTTTAATTCTAGATCCACGAAAATTGTCCGATAAATTTTAAGAATTCAATTTCCTAAGACATCTCAGAGTAGTCATAACATCACTTTAGAATAGAAGACAATTTCATCACATAATATGATTATTTGAAATAATCATAATGGGATTTGAATCTTTCACAAATGAGTTTTAAATAATCCAAATATTCCATAATGGTTATTTCAATAACCTCTGATCAAATCTTTAATTCAAATATTCAGTGATGAAAATTCTTACGTAAGATTCCTTCACAAAAATAAGAAATACCAAATGTATGGTTCAACTATGTAACATTCATTTTTTGAACGTATGTTTGATAATGTAACATTCCTCACAAAATTACGGTATATGATCCATACATTTTCTTCTCAAATGTATGGTTCTACACTTACGTAAGGATCATTAACCATAAATTTTCACGTTTTCAAATGTAAGGTATCATCCAAGTGTAATGTTCTTTATCCATACATTTCTCACAACATATGTTTGACTACCTATACATTTTCATCTTTCAGCATATGTTATAATAAAAATGTAGGGCTTGTTCCTTACATTATATTTCATGAACATATGGTATGAACAATTCTTCTAGAATAATTTTAGGATCATTTTGAACACTTTGAATAATATTTAACATGAATAATAAGCTTGTATACATTTCCAGAAAACAAGCTACAAAGAATATTAATATCCTAAAATACAAGTAATGTAATAACATTAGTAAAAAATGGGAATTTGTGAGCATCAAAATAAATAAAACTTATTGAGTATTGTTAAAAAAAAATAGATGACCAAACATTAGATGTAGATGAGTCCAAGACATAGTAATGCCCAAAGCGCGGTTGTGAGCTATAATATAATCTATAATTTTTTCCCTTTACAATGATCCATCTCTTAAGTTATGGAAACTTATACCCCATAGATTCTGAGCTGCATGTTTTGTTTTCCCTAACATTCCAGTGGGAGGATGGATGGATGACTACCCCCTTTGGCCCCACTCACTTCTCTTGGTAGTTACTTGTGATGGAAGGCACACCGATTAGTTTTTTCTAATATATGTGTGTAGAAGTATGTAATGGCTGGAAGATATACCCACAAAAACATTCTAGATATAGTTTCCTATGGACGATTGTAGGTTTAAAATTTATAGGTTGTAATGGAATGATGATCATTACATGGTGTATTGTATGTAATGGATTAAGGTATAATGCCCAGAATAAGATACATGTTATGCAAGTTGTGATGGATCCTTGAAACTACCTGTACACTTTGGTTATGAGGAAAAAATTCTTGTGTTGCATGAGGTTCATGTAGTGCCACTTTGCATAGGTTATTGTGGGCCAGACATTTGGAGAGAGATGGTTAGGACATGGGACATTGGGGGAAAGTGGACAACCAGTGGGGAAGTAGCAGTGTGGTACCCTTGATATTATTTATTATCTTATATACTCTAGTATGTGATACTTGGTTTTAGTAGCCACAGTGACGAATGGAACATAGTATACATGTTTAGCTGACGAGTTAGTTACACTTGTTGTTCACTGTACATTACCATTATTTCTTTACATTTGCATGAGTGGATCCAGGAGGATCCTACTGAGAATACTTCTATACTCACTATACACATATATGAACTATTTTTATGTCACTTGGAGAAGGATGGATATCCAGACGGTTAATACTGGCTTGGGTTTGTAGAAGATGTTCTGGATTTATGGTCGGTGTCATTTTTTACATTCTTTTGGTACATGTAGTTTTCCATGTCTATTGTAGTAGTTCATTCATGAAATTACATATGTGTACTCGAGATTTCCTTTATAATGCAGTATGAGTTGGAGTTGAATGGTGTATATCTTATCTCTCTCTTCTGCATGTGTTCTTTTAGAGGGTAATTCCTCCTATATTGCGTGTTTACTATACCCTTAGTGCTTGTCAACAACACACAGACTACTAGAGGCAGGACCTGGGGGGTCACTATCTCCCTTCACACATTGCTAGCCCAGTAGGGGTATACCATTTGGGGAGGGGTATGAAATATTTTTATCATATGGTTGTTTGAGGGATAATATGGAGTCTGATGTTAGGAAAAGGTGAAGTTGAATGGTGTTGTAGGGAAATAGTTTCACTTAATTTTAGAAAGTGATGTAAACACTGGAGAACATCTAAGAAATAGGAAGTTAAAGCCCCCTATGATCTGATAAATGAACCTTAATGCAGAAAGTGGCTACTAAATGTGGTGATACTAGTTACAATGTAGATACCTATGAAAAGATCATGAATCATTATTCTTTGTTCTTTTATTTTAATGGGAAGAACATTTGATTGGTTAACCTAAAATTAATAAAAGAAAATAAGTAATTAATTAATGTTGAGTCTTCCATATTCTAGGTAAAGAATATATAGTTATTTGATATTTTTTAGGTATGGGTTTAGGTCAATGTCCCCATCAAGTTCATGTACAATATCCTCTGCATGCTATGACAGTGGATCGCCTCTAGGTAGAGGTTGACAACGACGACACACAGAGGAGGAAACTCTGAGAGTAACATCACTAGAGCCACCAAAATTACAATGGATCTCATTCAGATGTATTCATGGAATAGTGGTTAGAGAATGTTGAGATATCCTGTAGTTTGTTATGTTATCGGAAGGATCACTATGTGTCTTCGATTGTGACGATCCCACATGGGGTAGAGTGGATGTGGTGGTCCTTGTTCCATAGGGATCACATTGAGTTGGCAATTTTATGGGAGGTGTTTTAAGTCATGTTCATAGTCGAGCATATTTCTTCAACCATGAAGGCGTCCAGTCACTAGAAGCGGATTACACTTCAATAGGGGAGCTAATGTTTTTGAGAGTTCAGAATCCATTTTAGGGACATATTAGAATATGCTTCAGACCTATTACCCAATGATGAGGCCGGGGAGAGGCATTTTGAGGAGGCTTTGCATCCAAAGATCTATCGGTAGCTAACCCTATTTATGATCAAGTCATATATTGAGGTTTTGGAGAGGGAAGAGGTAATGGGGAGGTTTTTATCTAGAATATAATAATCATGTGAGGGGAGTCACCATGATTTCTCATGTAGTAGATTTGGGGTATGAGTTTCCATGTTTTTAGGGTTGAAGAGTTTCTATTCGGCCTGGGGTAGGTCTCATCCCTCATTATCTCTTCTCTCTGGTGGAGGTGGATATTAGGCCTGTGAAATGGGATCATGATATTTTATTCCTATGTAGGCTGAGGTCATCAATAGCATGAGTGCCTGACATTTCAGATCGTTCAGCATGCATAAGGTGTTCCACTCCAGGTTCTTCCATTGAAGCAGTTCTAGCTGAGGCAACTTCTAGAGGTTGCACTATCTTTGGAGCAGTAGAGAGAATATAAAGTAGCTAGAGGAAAACCTTGTTATTCTCCCTGTCCTTGGAGAGCAGTCTATGACCATTGTGGTGGTCATCATCAGGGTCAGAGATGTTATAGAGGAGTTCGTGGAAATTTTCATGCCTAATCATTAATAGAGGTAGGTGATGCAGTCATTGTTCAAGGTACCCTTTTCATGTTTTTATACTTGGGTGTATTCCTTGTTGGAATAAAATTTCACTCACTCCTTTATATAACCTTCACTTATCAAATAATCGGGGCTTGAGGAAGAGTGAATTCTAGTTTCCTTGGTGTCTACTACACCATTTGGAGGTAGAGCATACTTGTAGGAAGAATGTTGAGACTATGAGCTAGTGTTGGGGTAACACCTCTCTTGGGAAAAAAATCCTATATGTACAAATAAAACCATTCTATGTAATTCGTAGAGTGGATTGGTTGTATTCAGTGCATGCTATCATCGATTTCACTCTGAGGTAGGTGGTGCTTTTAGATGTTGATGGATATTCAACAATATTGTTTTACAAGAGTGACCTTCGGATGGGTCAGAGGTGTGTTCTATCCTTGTCATCGTTGACGGATGAGTTGGTTCATGGTTCTTCAATGGTTTAGAAGTTGTCATTTCATTGGGTCATAGAATAGTACCCTAATGTCTTTCCAGAAGAGGTTGTAGCATTACCCCATCGATGAGAGATTAAGTTTGAGATCAAACTACAACAAGAAGTATCTCCTATTTCAATGTTTCTATATAGGATGAACCCTTCTGAGTTATGGTAGATACATAAATAGATCAATAGTATGATATAATGAAGTCTTGTTTGGGTGTGTGTGTCACCATGGGGTGCACCAGTTTTGTTCGTGAAGAAGGATGAAGATAGTTTGCAGTTCTGTATCGATTATTGTCAATTAAACAAATTTAAAGTAAAGAATCACTACCCACTTCAGCATATTGATGATTTTTTCAATCAACTTATTGGTTCCAAATAGTTATTGAAGATAAATTTATAATTAGGATATCGTCAAATTCATGTGAAGGATGAAGATATCTCAATGACTACTTCATGTTGTCATCACAGACATTACGAGTTCATTGCAATGTCGTTTAGTGTGATGAATGATCCATATATGATCACAGGGTTGATGAATGATCTATGCCGTGAGTTCTTAGTTATGTAAATTGTTATTTTCATCGACGACATTCATATGTAATTTGTGTTTGGGGATGATCATGAAGAGAGTATTCAAGCTGTTATAGGGATTTATTCATCAACATTAGCTACTTTGGAAGTTTTTAATGTGTGTGTTTTGGGCTCATGAAGATTGTTTCCTAGTGAATGTGGTGTCCCAACATGGAGTAGCAATGGATCCAATGATGATAGAAGTATTTGTGTCTTTGTCTTCCCCCATAATAGTGGCAGAGGTAAAATGTGTCCTTTGTCTGGTAGGCTACTACAAGAGGTTTGTAGCCAATTTCTCTTAGGTTGTGACTCCTCAGACAGCATTTGATAGGATGTATCAGGTGTTCATGAGGACTTATCAGCTTTAGTATGCTTTTGAGTATATAAAAGGGTAGTTGAAATGTGCTCTAGTTTTTTTTCTAGCAAAGGGATTTTAGTTTGATGTTTTATTTGATGCTTAAAATTTTGGGTTAGGTTGTGTTCGGATGAAGTAGAGATCAATTGTTTCTTACGAGCCTCAGTAGTTGTGTCCCCAGGAATTTAATTATGCCACCCATGATATTGAGTTTTCAGTTGTAGTGTTTTCTCTAATGTTGTTGATACATTACTGCACAGTTGAGTTCTTCAGGGTTTTCACTAATCATAAGAGACTAAGGTATGTTTTCTCCTAGCGAGATATGATATAGTGGAAGCATAGGTTGAAGGAGTAATAACAATAATATGAATTTGAAATATCATATACACATGGGAAGGGTAATGTCATATCTGATTCATTGAACATGATGTCACATAGTGATGCAATGCGTAAATATAGTGATTCATTGAGAGTGATCAAAGAACAATCATCATTACATCTCGATATGGGAGAATTTTGGGGAAACAGTTGTTTTTTAGATGACGATGTAGTCATCTATGGTGTAAGAGGTGGAAGCTTCTGATTAGGGGAATGTAGAGTTGGAGGTATAGAGACAATGAGTTGTTTTTGTTGATGCCCCTTATGGATAGTCTGAGTATGAACAACACTAATTTTTTTTATTAGGGAAGGCTTTTCATTCAATTGGAGTCATGATAATTGTTTCTCTTAGGGTTTTATGGTTTTCCATTAGCGGTGCTTCTTGGCATGAAAATGATGTATCAAGCATTGAAGAGTCAGTTTTGGTGGCCTCAATTGAAACCTTTAGTTGCAGAGTTTGTGTCTCGTTGTTTGGTATTCCAAAAGGTAAAGGTTGAGCACCTTGTAATTGTTAGTTTTCTCCAACCATTATATTTTCCTTTATGTAAGTGGGAGTACATCTCAATGGACTTGATTTCTGGTCTACCTCAAGCTCAGGGAGGCCATTACTCTATTTGGGTGGTAGTTGATTGTTTAATGAATTCATCCCACATTAAGTGATCAAGGAGTCATGCTCACTAGATGTTTTCTTGACGCATTTTCTGGTGGAGGTGGTGAGATTCCACGAATTACTGAGGATGGGAATTTATTATTTAGATCCTAATTTTACCATTTGGGTGTGGAGAGGTATCGAATATGATTTCGGTTCTCAACTATGCCTTAGTACTTCTTTTCATCTGCATACAGATGGTCAGACAAAGCAGACTATCCAGACTCTTGGAGACATATTGTGTTCTTGTGTCCACATTTTTAGAGGATTGAGGATAAGGCACTTTGTTTTCACTCAACCATCGGTGTGGAGATGTATAAAGCCTTGTATGGCTGACCATTCTATTCTATGTTGTGATGAAATTTGGTTGGAGATTCAGCAATTCTCAGACTAGAACTGGTATAGAACACGACAAAGATGGTTCAAATGATTTTTTAGTGACTTAAGGAAGCACATGACTATCAAAAATCATATGTCAATCAAATGATGAGACCTTTGGAGTTTTAATTTGGGGATAACGTCTTTTTCAAGGATACTCCCTATCATGGGAAGAAATGGATTGGTCGTGGGAGGAATCTTTCCCCACATTTTTGTGCATTTCAAGGTGTTGGATTATGTTGGAGCTGTTGTGTATCGAGTAGCACATCCCCAACAAATGATAGTGTTTCATGATGTTTTTCATATGTCGTATATCATTAATTATCTTCATAATAAATCTCATATCATCGATTGGAGACAGATCAATATTAACTTTGATGAGAGCATCGACGTGTATCCAGTGGAGACCCAGGACCTCATGGAGAAGTCGTGGCATGAGCATTCTATTCCCCTAGTTCATATCTTCGGGCAACATAGTGGCATGTAGGAGAGTACTTGAGAGCATGAATCATAGATAGATGTTATGTACCTCGAGTTTTTTGATGTTTAACTCTTTCCATGTAACAATTTTATTTTTGTGATTAGAGACATTTCATGTTTTTTACATGGGTTATTGTTGTTTCTTTTTTTTGTGGCTTCTCTCATTAGAGGGTTATCTTGAAGGGTGGTTGTTTGGATGAATTCTGAGTTTCATTTTATGTTAGTGTTGAATTATTAAAGATAAGAATGATTGTGCGGTATATGATGTAATTGTTCAGACTTATCGGGTCCATTCCATTTCGAAAAAAAGGGTCTAAGCTGTTCTGGGTGGTCAAGGTGACTTGTCGCCAACACTTTTCCAAATTTGTAGTTCTGTTAATTGTGTTTCATGTTTTTGAATAGTGTCTTCATTGTGATATCTGTGAACAATTTCATTAGTGAGACAAATGTGAAGAGTTTTATTAGTGATATGGATGTGAATAGTGTCATCCGTGAGAAAGATGTGAACAGTTTAATTAGTGAGACATATGTCAATAGTGCCATCAGTGAGATAGATGCGAACATTGTCATCAGTGACACAGATCTGAACCATGTCATCGGTGAGATAGATGTGAATAGTGTCAGTAGTGAGTATGTTTACTATTAGTGTTGGTGATTCATTTGTTCTATCAGCTTCAGTGATTCATTTGTATTGTCGAAATTGGTGAGTCATTTGTAGTGTTAGCATCAGTGAGTTATTTATTTGGTAAGTTTTAATGAACCATTTTTACTATCATCTTCGGTGATTCATTTGTACTATTAGCATCAGTGAGTCATTTGTATTGTCAGGATCAGTGATTCCTTTTTATTGTCAGCATTAGGGAGTCATTTTCACTGTCAGTTTCGATATATGTATAGTGTTTCAATCCATCAATATGTGTACATAGTTTCCAGCTTCCAACTGTTTTCCCATTTAAAATTTTCATTGAAGAAAAATACAATCAAAGAATTGTATAGATCTATTTAAGGTGGATTTAAATCCCCTAACTCCTATTGTAATTTTCATTATGCCAGATATGCCTTCACATGGTCAAACTGTGGGAAATAATGTGATATTCATTTATGGAAATCCTAATCTATTTGAAATCCCTTTAATATAGGATCCAATCCTTCAATGTAGGGAAACTTTCCTTCTTTCATTCCATATCATTTCCTTGATTTTGTGGAATCCTAAAACATTCGTCGCATAGGATTGGTGTGATTGAACCACAATCCTTGGAGTGTTTCCCCTTGATATTTCTCCACAGTGCATGCACACCCCATGTTTTGGAGAATTCTACAAGTGTCGATCCAACATCTATAGAAGGTATGATCTACCTCCATTCATGTGTTTTCTTTGATCATTATTCTCTCATTTCTACATTCCATTTTATGGCATGTGATCTCCATGTTTCTAATAGAGTTTTATTGGGTGTATGTTGTTGTGGTCATGTTATAGTGTCCCCCAGTTAATGGAGTTGTCAAGAGGGGTGGTGATTGTGATCTATTGCATGGATAGTTATCATGTAATGATCATCAAAAACCTTTTAAGGTAGGGGATTTGTGGATTCTTTATTCATTGACATGAAATTGTAGAGTTAGAATGTTTTTTCCTACTAGATCACATTGGTATTGAAATAATAAATACGTAAAAAAGATAAATAAATTAGTACCGATCATATGTTTTTTCGACTTATTTTTCTTGACAGTGTTATATCTCTACATTCCTTGTTTATCAAGTCGTTCCTAATGGAAATTTGTAAAGAATGTAAACTAGGATTAATTGTAATTATTTGTCAAAATAAAGAGTTATTTTAATGAATTTAGTTGTTATTGCAGTAAGAATGCTTAATTGAATTAATTGATGAGACAGAGTAATATAGATTCTCATTGATAAATAATTTAATGAAAGTCAATTAACTGTTTATTTAATTAAAGATAGAACAATATTTTGGTTACACTTAGTTCGATCCTACAAATGATGAATTGGTTATATCCTGATGGATTAATGAACCAGCCGTTTGATAAAAGATAATACCTTTTAGGGTTTTATGATAACCTGTTTATTGTAAAGACGAGTGTCTTGTGCTTTGGATCCATGAGTGATCATTATGTGTGAAGGATGGATTCCTTGTTTATAGGCCAAAGAGACCAGTTGATATGATGTTTTTTCCGGATTCTTGTATTGTGATGTTATCCTGGATGATTATTTTGATATCTGTGTTCATGGAGTCACATTGGTTCTGGCTTCAGTTGATGCCTAGAGTGATGGGATGAATTGTTTTTTGCATGTGGGTGTCTAGGATGACACCCGATATGATGAAATGGGTCGGTTATTTAATGATTTTATACTATCTAAATCCTGTTGTTTTTTTGTCTCCTTTACATTCCCCACTGCTAAAGGTAGTTGGTATTTGATTCCCTCCTTCTAAAATGGGCGAATGTGTACATGGTATGCCACATGATTTACCTGTTTAGATTCTCAAGGGAGATGGTGTCTACACTCTTAATATAGGTGGAAAAGACAAGACATGTAGTTCATCTACTCGCCCTATTGATCCCCCATATGTTTAGTGGCCTAGAATATTTTTCTAGATTTCCTGGGAATATAGGAATGTAATAAATCTGATAATAAATGATTTAATAAATGATGATAACCCATGGGGTTGGAACTGAGTGAAATGTGATGATGAGGTTATAATTTAAAGGAACTATGGATCTTGGTTGGAATTCTATTGATATTTAATTTTGAATTGATAATGGATAATTAATGTTTAATGAATTAATTAATGTAAATTGAAACAAATAAAAAGGGATAATGTAATCTAATGATGAAACTTAAATGGATGTGTGCATATAAGATACATAGTTTTAGAGGAAGAATCTTGGATTCCTAGGGACAATACTTGATGTTGAGTCTAAGACTAGATTACGCCCAAAGTGTGGATGTGAGTAATAATATTGTAATGAACCAAACTTTTGGAAAATATTTTGTTACCTAAAAATATATGTCTTACTATATGTCATAATAAATTAAAATTATGTAACTATAAATGAAATGTGATCATTGTGTTTTGACCGTTATATGACCATTGGTCAATATGACTGTTGGAGACAACACTAATTTTTAACATTATAATTGTTTTTTAAAATATAAATCATAATGGATTATTGATGAAGAATGAAGAGTCGATGGCCTAATCCAGTAGATTCGGGACGTACAAATCCCATCTATCAGAGCTGGGGAAGGAGGTAGCATCACTAGGCTTTACTCTAGACTAATCCATATCCGAGTTCCCATAATTAATGCTTGAATGTAATCACCTTTAAATGAAGTTTAAGATGATTGAAATCACACCTTGGTAAATGTTGTCCGAGCCACCATGGGATTCTACGACCATTGCACACCTTACTCTTAGGTCCTTTGTTGGTGTTATAAGGGGATATGAAACGAGGCCGTAGTTACTTTATATAATCCGTTTGTATAGATAAAATTTTTATTTCTTATTATGATAAAATTTATGAATTTTAAATTTAAAAATAAATATTGGATGAATTTTTAGAACTTTCATATTATTGATGAATATTGAAAAAAATAGAGTATATTAAATTTTTTTAATATTAAAAATATTTAGTATTTTGAAATTATTTTTTAAAAATATACATATACAATTGTGATTAGCACGAAATTTCAAAACTAATAATATCAACATAATTTTTGTTGAATAGTAAATTTTGAATGGTAATATTACCCTTATGAATAGTAATGTGACTAATGGAATAGTAACCTCACTTAGTTAATTATAAATATAAATTAGTCATGTTGAATGATAGTGTGATGTAATAGTACATGTAAATAACTTTTTTAGAAATTATTTTCCAAGTATTAGTATTTATTTGGGTAAATAGATATTTTTCACAAAAATTAAATTTCCCATATTTGAAGATTTATTTTAATAAAATTGAGTTCATTTTTTTAATTCAGAACATTGATATTAGGTTTGGGTGAATTTATTATATTATTATAAAATGTTTTGTTTTCGGTGAATGGTAAAAATACAGTTTTGTGTTTCAGTGTGTTTAGTGACATCATTAATCATGTAATGATGATGTAATAATTCTGGTAGAATAATGAAGAATAAAATATGATATGAGGTGTCCCATTTGGACAATATCATGGGAAAATACCAAGGTAAAGCCCATGGGTTTTTAAATAGCACCAATGAGGTGTACCGTGGAAGTTACTAAAATATTCCCTCTCTTTTTCTATAAATACCAACTCATTCCTTCATTGATTTCAATCCAAATTCATCATCAACAATTATATTGGATTTTTAACACTCATGGATTCCCCCAAAGGTTCCCTTTATCCCCCAAAGGTATCAACCATATTGTTTTTAATGTACTCTTCAAGGTAAGGGAACCTCTCACCATCTTTTAGATACTAATTATTTTATGTTATGTCTTTTAATTTCCATTTACTTATGTTGTTGTATGTTCACATATATCCTTATTTCATTCTATTTTATTTCCAAATTATGATATACAATTTTTTATCTTCTACTTATTTCTTGATGTTTTAAGTGACATCTTTATGCTACCATATTTTCATAAGGGAATCCTGAATATCTTTTTTCATATTCAAGTTATCTTCTTTGTGGTATGAATTTAAATATATCATAAAATTTTCTTATTTTCATTTTATTATGTCCGGCTACATTATTATGAGTCTTCTATTAATGGGTGTTCCCTATAACCTCACTTTTTAATTTTTTCTAAATCTATGTTTCATAGCCATTATGATGCCAAATTTTCGCATCAAAATATTTTCTTTTTTTCTCATGAAATTATCTTATTTACATAATGTGAATACCAAGACCTATTCAATATCAAGTTGTATTCATCAGTACATAAAAATGATATATTTTATTATCGAATTTTGATACATAAAATCTTCTTTCCCTTTCCATGCATTATGAATGACATAAGGAACATGTTATTAATAAATTTTAAAAACATCACGATTTTGATATAAAAACCATTAATTTTATTATCGTTGGGTAATTTATGAAATTTTTGATTATGATCAATGTGGGTCACATGAAAACAATGAAATATTGAGGGTTTAACATGATAGTTCTTCAATGCAATGGGTTATGAAAATAATCTCTAGAGATGAAAAGTTTTATGATACCTTGGTGAATAACCATGGTAATTATTAGGACACCTTTGGGAAAAACCTTAGTGATATTCTTATGAATATATAATGTAAATTTTGTAGAAAAATTTTCATGATTTATTTGATTTTATTATTATTATTTTATTTATATTTATCATACCTTTATGATATTCCCCATATTATTACTAATATCGCTCAAGTTTACCTGTAAAATGTTTCAATTGTTTTCTTTATCAGACCTTCTACTCACCAATTCATTTGATGTTTGTCCCTAGGTTATTACATGAAATAAATGTACATAGTATAAAACATGAATAATACTCTCAAATTTAATAGAATAATGTTTCATTTTTTCATGTATTATGTATCTTTTTTTTCAAAACCCTAGATATGAAAGATCCTATGATTGTAAAATGAAATGAAAAGTTATAAAATAAAATGTGGGATTCCATAGTTGGTATCAAATAAAATATTAGTTATTTTTGGAAATTAGACTATGAAAATTTAAATAAGAACCCTATATAATGGGTAAAATGTAAGAAAACATCTAGGTATTTTGTTGAAATATACATTAAGTGGTTTCTGAACAAATAAATCTATGTCTAGATATTAAAATATTGATATGGACCTCGAAAAATTGTATCTAGGATTAAAAACTAAAAATACTTAATTGATCTAGAATCTAACTGGAACTAGTGCACGACAATGAGCCCTTTTCACTCATAGATAGACACTCCCATGGGACAATAGATCAGTGGCATGAACCAAATGACTCACGTTACGGGAAATCACCTAAATAAAGTTGGGAGACCGATTTCACCGTGTAGGGAACAACATTCTATTGGGTCCATTATACATCAATGAATAAAAACATTCAATGGATCTATATACCCATTGATTGTTGAATAATTGACCAGCTCTATCAAAAATATCATTTATATTCTCTACTATTCAGAACTAGAGAACTTCACCCTCGGTATTTACTACTTAGAGGGGGAAACTGATCAGTGGCGGGGACTAATTAAAAACATGACGCCAATAGCGGAGATTGAAGCTATGGAGTGGGATGAGTTTAGAGGATCAACATAAATAATTATTTATCTAATTTGATGAGATAAAAAATGGATAATAAGTTTGTCAAGATGGTGTAGAAGGAGAATGAATCTATTAGGAGCTATGAGATGACCTTCACAAGACTTTCCAATTATCCATCATGCTTTTTCATAGATGCCAATGTGAAGGTTGATTGATTATCTGGTGGAATAAGAACTCATCTTCTGGAGAATCTATCCAACCGTGTCTATGATAACTATGAGGAGATCGTGTAGAGTTCTACGAATGTTTGACTAGTGTTTGGAGAGACATAGTGGTCTCATAAATCCAATAACAATAAGAGATCAATGGAGCCAAGATTAGGAATGTGATTTGATCCAGGAAGAGGAGGCAAGAATGTGAAACTTCCTCCATGTAATAAATGGGTGATGAATCATTTAGGGAGCATCTTTCTCTAGAGCGAGAAGTGCTACAAGAATGGAAGAGTTATCCATATGATGTGAAATTGATGTAGTGAGGAGAACCCTCAACTTCAAGTGTGGACATCTTTTCCACTTTTAAAAATAGTATAAAAATATGAGGAATGTAGAGGGGAATCACTATCACCCTCAACAAAGATAAATGGAGAAAGGTCATGCTATTTCTATCACGACAGCCGATGCTGAAGCTCCAAATGTTGTAGCGATAGGAACTCTTTATGTCCTCTCAATGATAGTAAGTTCATTTTTTGAATCTTGTTCTATGAATTCCATTATTTATTCTATGTTTTTAGGTTATTTAGAATCAAACCCTAAATTTCTAAAAGTATAGTTATCTATCAAGGATCAGAGTGGGATTATCCAAGAATCAAAATTATTTCTAAACTCTAGTATTTACAATAGCATGCACAATATTATCTCAAATATAGTTGTCAATCTCATGTTAGAATTTTACATTATACAAGGGGTAGATTGGATCACAACATATAATTTTAATATCAAATGTAGAAACAAAGAAATATCAGTAGTCTTGAATGGGAAACCTAATGTTATCTTCCACAGAGAGATATCTCAATCATATATTTTTCTAGAAGAACCTCATATAGCCATATTTATAGAGTTTATCTGTGTGGAAGAAGTTGGAAATTGGGGTATAATGATAGAAAACGTCCCCATAATCTTAGAATACATTGATGTATTCCAAGAGGAGTTACCTAATCCTCCCCTAAAAAGAGAGGTATAGTTTTCCATTGAACTCGTACCTGGATATCATCTGATATCAAAGACTTCGTATAAGATAGAAAATATATTGATGGAGGAATTAAAGAATCATATCCAAGATCTTTTGGGAAAGGGGTTTGTCTAACTGAGTTTGTCTCCATGGGGAGCACCTGTTATCTTTGTAAAGAAAAATGATTGATCAATACAGATATACATTGATTATTGAGAATTGAATGGGATCATAGTGAAGAACAAAAACCCTATTCTAAGAATTATTAACTTATATGACCAGATTCATGTTGCTTAGTTCTTCTCCAAGATTAATCTATAATTTGATTATTTTAAATTGAGGTTTAAGAAGTAATATATTCATAAAACTACCTTCCGATCTAGATATATTCCTTATGAGATTTTTTTTATGCCCTCCAGACTGACTAATGCACATGTGTAAGAACTCAATTCTTATTTTTGAGGTACGGGCTGCTTTGTTTTCATTTTCCTTAAGTGTTTTTGAGATAATATGGAAAATGGGGAAAAATCCTAAATTTTGGAACTACACGTCATGTACTTCTTTCATTTAACTTTTCATTTGGCGGCACTACCACATTGTTCATCCGTCGACATGAGTACACGACATGTACTCTTGAATACATGGCATGTACTGTCGCCCAGATGGCGGCGACTTCACCGCATTACTATTTAAGCCTGCCGACTGACTACACGACATGTAAGGTACCACTACACGGCATGTACAAAAGCTACACTACATGTTTTACCAAAGCCTTTCCCAACCCCGTGTCGCCGCCCACATGGTTTATGACACAAGAAGAAACTAAATGGCGTATACTGAGGGTACATCGCGTGTACTCAAAAAGTTCATTTTTCTTCCTGAAAAGAAGAGCATACACGACATTTATAAAAATACTACATGGCGTGTATACTGGTTTTCCAGATAGTATGCCTCAGAAACTTCCCCGGAACCCAGAAAATACTGAAACTAACAACTAAGTGTCAAATTCAGACCCGTGGGGGCCCATACTCCCCATGAATCAATGTTTGATATCTTATATGTGTTATAACCAATAAATAGTTAATGATCCACCAAATTCCGGTCAATGGGGGCCCATAATCCCCAAAAACCGAAGTCTGGCGTTCATTCTATAAACAAGCTCAAATAAAATTACCCTTTCACATAGAAGGTATTTTATCTGCGCGACTATCACAACATCATTATTTTCTAGCACATCAACTATCACAACAACATGCGAATTTATAATGAACCTACATGGCATGGAAACTATGCATGGAATGTGAATTATAACATGTGCCTATATGATGCATGAGATGGCATACCCTCATCTCATCAAGTTGCAACTAAATAGAATACACAGATAAAATATAAACAACACAATCTAAGTGTGTCACCCAATGGTGAAAACAAATCAACAGTAAATTTCAAAATCAAAAAAATTGCAATCATGAGGTAAATTAGAATTTCCCTATACGCGGATTATCTACGCCCGGGCATAGCTTATTACATACTACTGTTCATCCTATCCCTGACTATGGCTCCAAATAGAAAGTCAATGAAAAGATACCATTTGATACCACTTTGTAACGTCCCAGACCTGGGTGCCACGCAACGGGTGCCCCGAGCCCAGTTTGCCACGTGACCTGAAGCGCATTTCCCCAAACACCATAGGCTGCCGACTAGCAGCGAGGGCCCAGGTCTGATAGTGGGGAAACAATACCCTCATTTTTCAAAGTGTAGCGCATCAGAATTTAAAGAAAACATACAATGACAGCGGAAGCAGTAAACCATACACAACTGAAATAAACTACAGTAGTGAATAATACCAACAATATATAAATGATGATGCTACATGATTCAAGTTCAAAGAAAACAGCCAGAACATGTTATACATCAATACAATACAACAAAGAGCAGAGTACAACAAAACAAAGAAAAACAACTTGCAGCTACATTATGAGCCTAGGCTCGGTCCCATGCCCTCCTACTCCACAACAATAGCCATGTACCTGTATAGGGACTCTTCCCCCTATCTACCCCTGCATAACATAATCTGTTTGGGCCAAAAAACATGACCCAAACAGGGTGTGAGAAACATATCTCAGTAGGCACCCATCAAAGGCTCGTGCCCAACTGCGTGTAAACATGCAATGATAGTGTGCAGTAGTAAAATGCAATAAATTAAACAGTACTCAAAAGTAACTCATTACCAGATATATTTCCATTTTATTATCCATTTAATCCATTTAATATAAGTAATCACCATAGTGCATTTATAGTAAAAAATTAGTGTCCTTAGACATGTAAACTCCTACCCTAGGGTAACGAGTATCCAAAACAATAATCTTCCCTTAGGCATAACAGAGTTTTGGCCACAAGCGTAGGTAGTGTTTCCCTCAGACATAGAATCAGTTTCCCACAGGCACAGAAGAAGTTTCCCTCAGGCCGAAATAACTACTGCCCATAGGCTAAATATTGCAGTGCCCACAGGCTAATCAAAACAACGCCCTCAGGAAAAAACGGTAATCGGGCCATGCCCAACATGTCAAAATGTAGTAAACAAGAAATTCCTCTCAAGGAAATTCTACAATTACTACATTAAAGGCATACCCTCGGGTATTGTGGCCAAACAGCTAAACAGTGGAACAAACCTCCAGGGTAGTTCCAGATCCAAGCAACGACCCCAACCTTCAATTTATAATCACAATTTAATCACCTATGAAATTCAAGGAATTTAATATAGCAACGGCCTCTGCCACACGACACCCCAACATGGGTTCATGGCACGAAAACACACAATAACACATGACAGTTGGAAATTCACACCAAGCCACCTACCTTGTACGCCAAAGAATGTTATACCCGAACGCCGAATCTTGAAACGCCCAAGAACGGCATAGATCTGACGAAGAACAACACCCAGTCAAACGTAAATAACATCCCCTAAGGAATGAATTGGTAGAAATGGTACTTGGAGAGGAGAGGGCTTACCCATGTGGTTCAACGAGATTTTCCGAAGCCAAATTGGATTCCGGACAAACACTCGGAGGAACATCAAAGGTTCAGCCGTCCTTCTTGGCTCCAAAATGGTTCAAACGCCTCCTCTGCCAAATGAGGAGGCTACTGCCCGTTTTAATCCGAAAAAACAAAGTACACAGCGTGTACTTCTGAGTACACGGCATGTACTTCTTTCATTTAATTATTCATTTGGCGACACCGCTAAACTGTTCATCCGTCGACATGAGTACACGACATGTACTCCTGAGTACACGGTGTGTACTGTTGACCTGCTGGCGGCAACATCACCTCCTTACTATTTAAACCTGCCTACTAACTACACAGCGTATAAGGTACCACTACACGGTGTGTAGTCGGTTCCTACACCCCTTGTCGCTATCATGGCTACACGCCCTATGTACTCATCCCAACACGGCCAAAAGTACACTGCGTGTGGAAAAAGTACATAGTGTGTAGTTCCAAAATTTAGGATTTTCCCCATTTTATATATTATCTAAAAAACACTTAAGGAAAAGGAACAAGAAGAAGCCCTTACCTCAAAAATACGAACCGGGTTCTTACAACACGTCGTGCTGTGGTACCTTACTCGCCGTGTAGTCAGTCGGAAGGCTTAAATAGTAAGGCAGTGAAGTCACCACCAGCTAGGCAATAGTACACTCCGTGTACTCAAGAGTACATTCCATGTACTCATGTCGACGGGTGAACAATGGGTTGGTGCCGCCAAATGAATAGTTAAATGAAATAAGTACACACCGTGTACTCCGAAGTACACGCCGTGTACTTTGATTTTTCAGTTTAAAACAGGCAGTAACATCCTCATTTGGCAGAGGAGGCATTTGAACCATTTTGGAGCCAAGGAGGATGACCGAACCTTTGAAGGTCCACCAGGTGTTCGTCTGGAATCCGATTCAGCTTCAGACGTTCTCGTTGGAACCGCACAGGTAATCCCTCTCCTCTCATAGTACTATTATTACCAATTCTTTCACGAGGGGATGTTATTTACGTTTGAATGGGTTTTGTTCTTCATCAGATCTACGCCGTTCTTGGGTGTTTCTGGAGTCGGAGTTCGGGTATAACATTCGTTGGCGTACAATGTAGGTGGCTTGGTGTGAATTTCCAACTGTCGTGTTTTTTTTTGCGTTTTCATGCCACGAACCCATGTTGGGGTGTCGTGTGGACGAGGTCATTGCTATATTAAATACCTATAATTGCATAGGTGATTAAATTGTGATAATAAATTGCTGTTTGGGGTCATTGTTTGGATCCGAAACCACCCCGGGAGTGTGTTACACTATTTAGCCGTTTGGCCAGGATACCCGAGGGTATGCCTTTAATGTAGTAACTGTAGAATTGACTTGAGAGAAATTGCCTGTTTACTGCATTTTGACATGTTGGGCATGGCCCGGTTACCTGTTTAGCCTGAGGGTGTTGTTGTGATTAGCATGTGGGCACTGCACTATTTAGCCCATGGGCAGTAGTTATTTCGGCCTGAGGGAAACTTCTTCCGTGCCTGTGGGCAGCTGATTCTGTTCCTGAGGGAGACACTACCTACGCCTGCGGGTAAAACTCTATTATGCCTAAGGGAAGATTCTTGTTTTGGATACTCGTTACCCAAGGGTATGAGTTTACGTGTCTGAGGACACTAGTTGTTTACTAGAAATGCACTGTGGTGATTTCTTATATTAAATGGATTAAATGGATAATAAAATATCAATATAACTGGTAATGAGTTACTTTTGAGTACTGCTTACTTTATTGCAATTTACTACTGCACACTATCATTTCATGTTTACACGCAGTTGGGCACGGGCCTTTGGTGGGTGCCTACTGAGATATATTTTTCACACCCTATTTGGGTCATGTTTTTCGGCCCAAACAGATTACATTTCTGCAGGGGTAGACAGGGGCAAGAGTCCCTATACAGGTACTTGACTGTTGCTATGGAGTAGGAGGGAATGGGACCGAGCCTAGGCTCGTGATGCCACTACCAGTTGTTTTGCTTTGTTTTGTTGTACTCTACTCTTTGTTTTACTGTATTGATGTACAACATGTTCTGGTTGTTTTCATAGAACTTGAAACATGTAGCATCATCATTTATATACTGTTGGTTATATTCACTGCTGTAGTTTATTTAAGTTGTGTATGGTTTACTGCTTCCTCTGTCGTTGTATGTTTTCTTTAAATTCCTCTGTGCTACACTTTGAAAAATGAGGGCATAGTTTCCCCACTATCAGACCTGGGCCCTCGCTGCTAGTCATCAGCCTATGGAATTAGGGGAAATGCACTTGAGGTCATGTGGTGAACCGGGCTCAGGGCACCCGTTGCATGGCACCCGGGTCCGGGATGTTACAACCTGGTATTTTTATGGATATGATGAATAGAGTCTTTAAGGAATACCTTTATAATATTTTGGTAGTTTTTAATGATGATATTCTGATATATTCTGAAATTTGTGAGGCGCATATGGATTATATAAGGTTTATTTTACAAACTCTATGGAAGGAGAGGTTCTTTGAAAACCTATAAAAACTTGAATTTTGGTTAAAACATGATTCTTTCTTAGGGAACATTGTAAATAATGAAGGAATCACAGTAAACCCAGCAAAGACAAAGGTTATAGATGAGTGGCCTCACCATACAAAAATAACTGAGATTCATAGTTTACTTAGATTTGAAAGATATTATAGAAGGGTTTTGAAGAAAAATTCACAACCTTATAATTCATCAACCATGCTAACATGAAAAGGGGTAAAATTCAACTGGAAATAAGAGTGTGAGGAATGATTCTAAGATAGGATGAATGTATTGGTTACTATACCAGTGTTCCCTCTACCCTGAAACAGATATGGATTAATTATTTTTATAAATTCATCTTTGAAAGGGATTGGGTACATCCTCATGAAAAATAAAAAAGTAATTTCTTAGGAATATAAACTGTTTAAGGATCATAAGCATAACGATCCTACACATGATCTTGAGATGAATGGGGTTTTTTTGCTCTCAATATATGTAGAAACTATCATTATGGGACAATTGTGATTTATACAAAGATTGTCTAACTCTGAAGTTTATTTTCACTCAAAAGGAATTGAAAATGAGACAAATGACATGGTAGGAAATTCTTAAAGACTATAGGGTTTCAATTCATTATCATCCTGAAAGAGAAAACAAAGTAACTAATTCATTATGTAAGAAAGATCATGTTTTTCTTAACATGATGAGGATTAAAATAGTTACTTTGATCCAAGATGTTGTGTAAATAGATAAGGGAATTATATGAAAAGGGACATCATAAACTATATCGCAAAGGAGATCTCAACCTTCATTACTAGAGAATATCAAGAAGGTTCAAAAATAAGATAATTTGTTGTAGATGAATTTTGAGGATTTGAAGTATGGGATGTTTCATGAGTTTAATATTGGTCAACAAGGTGTATAGAAATTTCATACATTATTATGTTTTCCATTTATAATAGAAATAAAGAAGGATATGATGGATGGATTCCATATCTCTACATTCTCTATACATCATGGAAGAATGACATTGCCTAGGGACCTTTTTGATCATTATGGGTGGGATAATATGAAAAGTGAGATTTATAATTACCCTACATGGATATAGGTATATCAGAAATTGAAAGTAGAGTGGAAACTTCTTAAAGTGGTAATACAACCACTGCCCATACTAGCATGATAGTGGGATAATATCACGATGGAATTTTTCAATGGTCTATAAATAACTTCCCTAGAAAACAATGAGATACATGTTATAATGGATCATCTCACCAAGACTGCCAATTTTATCTCTATTCTGTAATATTTCTCTCTAGATCTACATTCCAGGATTTAGGTGAAAGAATTTGTAATTTTGAATTGTGTTCCACTTTCTATCATACCAGATCATGATCCAAGGTTCATATCAATATTCTAGAGAAGTCTTCAACATGCTTTGCGTACAAAATTGAATTTCAATAGGACTATCACCCCCAAACTAATGGCCAATCTAAAATAACTATTCAAACACTCAAAAAAATGCATAGAACATTCTCAATAGAATTTAAAGGTGGATGTAATAAAAATATAATATTAAATGGGTTATATTGAAAAAATACTTCCCACTCGAGAATTTTAATGGAACCCTATGAACTCTACATGAGAAGCGATGTAGAAAATCAACATATTGGGATAAATCTTGTTAGATAAATCAACTTGTTCTTGATTTTATTCAAGATATGATGTAAATGGATCATCCCACCCAACAACACAATAACTCTTCTCAGAGTCTATAAAAGAGATGTGACAAAAATCATTGGGGGGACTTTGAGTTTGATGTTGCAGAAAAAGTATTTCATTTCATTTCACCTTGTAAGAGAATCATGTGGTTTCAGAAGAAAGGGATGCTCAGACCTAGGTATATTGTCCCCTAAAAATCATTGGTCATGTAATAAAAGTGTTCTATCAGCTTGGACTTCCTCCAAATATAGCACAAGTTCATGATGTCTTTCATGTATACCTCATGAGAAAGTACATAACTTACCCTTCACACATACTAAACCCAATAGTTGTACAACTAGAACTTGAAATCTATTTTGAGGAGAATCCGGTAGAGATAAAGGATCATATATACAAGGTTATACACAAAAAGAATACCCACCTTGTTAAAGTATTGTGGAGGGACCAAAAATTAAATTAAGACATGTAAAAATCAGAAGATTCTATAAGGAAGAAGTACACACACCTTTTCTATTCTAAGGGTACGAGGGGAAATTACAGGGATGAAACTTCTTAAGGGGGTAGAATGTAACGGCCAAAAATTTTGGATAATATTTTTTTTCCGGAAAATTTATATCATTCTATTTCATATAGAATAAAAATTATATAAATATAAATAAAATGTTGCCATTGTGTTTTGACTGTTATATTACCACTGCTCAATATGTATTTTAGAGATAATAATAATTTTTAACATTATAATTATTATTTAAATTGAAATTATAATAGATAATTAATATAGAAATAATATTCAATGGTCTAATCCAATAGACTCAGGTCATATGAATCCAATGTTTCGGAGCTTGGGAAGGAGGTAGAATAATGGGGCTTCGCTCCGTACCAAGCCCAAGCCGATATTCAACATGTAAAGCATTAATGTAATCTCATTTGAGAGATGTTCAAGCTGATAGAAATCACCTCTCGATACAGGTGGTCTTAGTCGCCAAAAGATTTTATCAGCATTTCACACCATACTCTAAATTTCAATGCATGTATTATAAAGTTCTATGTAACGAGGCCCTTGTTACATTGTGAAAACCTTTGGTATAAATAAAATTGCTATTTCATATTATGGTAATTTTATTTAATTTCAAATATCAAAATAAATATAAGATGATTTTTTATAAGTTTCATATTATTTATTAATATTGAAAAAATGTATTATTTATAAATATTATTTTTATACTTTAAGTAATTAATAATTTCAAATGATATTTAAAAAATTGACATACCCAATTTTGACCAGTAAGAAATTTATGGTCTAATAAGATCAACATAATCATTGGTAAATAGTAAATTATGAATAGTAATATTACCTATATGAATAGTAATGTGACCAATGTAATAGTAACCTCACTTAATTAAGTATAAATATAATTTAGGTATCTTGAATGGTAATTTGATGTAATGGTGTAAGAAAATAACTATTTTAGAAATTATTAGTTAAGTATTTTTATATTTTTGGGAGAATAATTATTTTAAATAAAAAATCATATATCAGATATTAAGAATATTATTTTACTAAAATGGAGTTAATTTCTGAATTCAGAGCATCAATTTTATTTTAGGGTGAATTTATGAGATTTTTGAAAAATTTTATGCTTTTCGATAAATAGAAAAAATAATGCTTTGAGTTTCAGTGTGTTTAATGACTTCATTAATGATGTTATAATGATGTAATAATGCTGGAAAACTCTTGAGGAATAAATATGTTATTAAGTGTCCCAAGTGGCCAATACCATGGGGGAATACCGTGGGAAAGGCCATAATTTTTCAAATACCACTAATGAGTTTTCCAATACAAATTAATAAAATATTCCATCACTTTTGCTATAAATATCAACCCATTCATTCACTAATTTTATTAAAATTCATCCTCAAAGAATCTATGGACTTTTACCACCCAAGGTGTCCTCTTAAGGTTCCCTCAGGCCCCCAAGGTCCCAAAATTTGAGTTTTTGAAGTTACTCTTCAAGGTAATGGTACATTTCACCCTCCTCTTTTAGTCTATAATTCTTTTATGTTATGTATTTTAATTCCTATTTTCTTATTTTTGGCTATGTTCATATATATCCTTATTTTTGTCCAATTTAATTCAAAATTAAGAGAGAAACTTTTCTCTCTGATCAAAATATTTTATGATGTTTTACGTGACCTCGTTAGGCTGCCGAATATTCGTAAGGCAATTCTCAACATCTCTTTTCCCATTCAATTTCTCTTCTATGTGGTATGTCAATAATGATTTCATAACATGTTGTTATTTTCATTTTATTATTTCCCACTAAATTTTTATGAATCATTTATTAATGGGTGATCCCTGTCCCTTCTTTTTAAATTTATCTAAAACCATTTTGCATTGTTGTTGTGATGTAATGTTTTCATCTCAAAATCCCTCTCTTTTTTATCATGAAATTATATTATTATCATTATGTGAATAAAGAGACCTATTTAATTTCATTGGGTATTCATCAAGACATAAAAATGATATATTTTATTCTATAATTGACACACATAAAACCCTATTAACCTTTCCAGGGATTAGGAATGACATAATAATCATGTTTTTAATAACTTTTTTAAAATGTCACATTTTTTATATAAAGCCTATATTCTTTTTTATAATTGGGTTATTTGTGTAATATTTGATTATGATCAATGTGAATCACAATAAAATAAAGGCATTTTAAGGGTGTACCCTGATATTTCTCTACTATAATGCGTAATGAAATAAATTTCTAGACATGACAAGTTTTATGATATCTAGGTGAATAACCTTGTTAATTTTAATCAAACCATGGTGATGGAACTTGGTGATATGATTATGAAGGTTTAAATTAAATGTTTTAGAAAATAATTATTTTATTTTTCAAGTTTTTATTATTATGATATTCATTATTATCGTGCCTTTATGATATTCCCCATGTTTTTATATATATATCTCTAGTTCAAATGTAAATCGTTTCACTTGTTTTCATTACTGGGCCTTATTATCACCATTTCCTTTTATGCATGTTACAGGTATATGAAATGAAATAAATTTAGATAGGATGTACCTTGAAGAAGCATTTAAAGTGTAATAGAATAATATTTTTTGTTTTCATGTATTATGTACATTTTTTTGAAGACACTATACTTTAAAAACCACTATTTGTAAAATGAAATGAAAAGTTATGTGAAAAAAGTGGAGATGCTATAATTATATTCTATATTTTTTTGAATATATAGCTACTCTTCCATTTCAGTTAGAAAAACTCACAACCCATGGACTATGAGCCCTAGGGGTGTTTTCAATGACATTTGGTGGGAGGATGGATAGATGACTACCCTCTTTGGACCCACTCTATTCTCATTGTATTTTTTTTGCTGGTAGGGCACAACAGTTAGTTTTCCCCATATATGTGTGTATAAGGATGTAATGTATTTTGGAGATTCAAACACATATATTCCGAATATAGTTTCATATGTACGATTATCAGTGTAAATTGTATAGTGTGTGATGGGTTGAGGATCATTACTTTGTGTATGGGCTATAATGGATTGAGGTATAACATTCGACGTATGATACACATTATACAAGACATGGTGGATCCTAGAAACTACCTATTAACTTTTTTTACATAGAAATTTTGTTTTTTTATGAGTATCGTGTTGTGTTTGTTTACCCTAGTGTCCGTAGGAAAGCCTTTTAGAGAGAGATGTTTCAAACATGCGATGTTGAGGAAAAGCCGGAAACCAGTGGGGAAGTGGTTGTAGTGTACAATAGATATTATTTACTATATTATAGACTCTTGTATGAGATACGGAGTTTTTGAAGACATGTTCAGGATAGGAACTGAGTATACATGTTTAGATGAAGTCTTAGTTTCACTTTTTGTTCATTATTCTTTAGAATGTTTTCTTTAATTTTTCCCAAGAGGCTCTAGGGATGATCCCAATGAGTGTATAGTTATACTCACTCGAGGCATATGTAAATTGTTTTTTAAATTCACATGAATAATCTTGGATATCCATCTAGTTTCTACCAGCATGGGTTTGAATGATCTCTTTAGGCTTCTTGGTCACTGTCGATTTTACTTTGTTTTGGTACATGATGTTTTCTATTTTTGTTGTAGTAGTTCTTGCATGACACTACATAAGTGTTCTAGGGATTTCTTTTATATTGCAGCATGTGTTGGTGTTTGTTGGTCTATGTCAAATCTATCTCATTCTTTGGGTTCCCTTACAAGGTAATGCCTCCAATTTTGTGAGTTTACTATTCCCTCGGTGCTAGTCAGCAACCTGGGGCCTAGTGGAGGCAGGACTTCGGGGTCACTATCTACCTTATCATATTGTCAGCCCAAGAATGGTATACCTTGTGTGGAGGGTTTCCTGACATATTATCTATCCTATTATGTTTCTAGAGAATATACATTTTATCTAATAACAAACTTAATGTTTAATTTCATCTATGATATGTTGATGACAAGAAAAATTTGGTTTCCTATTACATATTATAATTATATGTTGAGGATCTGGTGGTTCCATGATATGGCTAGGATTATTACATTATCATTATTAAGTGAAATGTAGGGTTCTCAAGTGAAACAAAAGGTGAATCTTATATAAGTTATTGTAGTCAGAAACCATTATATTTCATAACTGTAAATTTTTATGTTGTTGTTTTATTTTTATTTGAAATATATTTCCGAAAAACAATTATATTATTTTATGTATCAACAGATGGAGGAATTATCTTTATAGGAAATGAAGATACATTATTAGAATGAATTATTATAAAATATATAATCTTATATAATAGTTGGTTTTATTAGAAGGAATTTTCATGGAGGTATTAAAGATAGTTATTTTCGATCTCTCTATACGTAATGAAATATCTATATTTTAAAAATCATTGATGTAATGGATGTTTTCTAGTTAGGATATCTTGAGGATGTGTGACAATAATAATAGAGGTGGGATTCTCATTGACTATTTAATTACCACTAATTTAGTTCCATATTTCATAGTATGTAGATGGTTTTTATAGAGCTCTATAGCGATTCATTAAATATATTATGTCATATGATGTGGGATATAAATCACTAAGTGATGAAATTTTTACATGAAATAAGATGCATATTTCAATATTTGTGGACAATAATGGATAACTTTTTTCGGTTTTTCATTTTCTTAAAAATGAAATTTCATTTTATAATTTATTTTATGTTTCTAGTATGTATAAAGATTCATGATGATATTGGTTTCATCGTGTATATTTTATAAAACTATGAATATTTCATGCTTTTATGAGAAGTAATTTTTAATAATGATTTGATGAGTATCTATATAAATGAGGTTATTAGGACACATTGAGATATATCATTTACCATCCCAAATATAGGTCATTTATTTACATCACATTTATGGTTATGACATAGTAATTCTATTGGGATTCAATTGTAGATGAGTACAATATGGAAACTACAAATACATAGATAGATTGAAGATGTTATTTTAAATATAGAGAATATGATATATGAATGTGTATTGGATTTTCATATTTTATAATAGGATCATCCTCCATTTATTTATTATATGTATTAAAAAAGTTATTAATAATTTATTAGTGTAGAAAAATTCTTGATGTGTTATGTTAAACCATGTTATTATCCATTATGTTTTTATTATTTTGGTGAGTGTGCTCTATTAAAAAATCATTCAGATTGGGAGATAACTGAGTTGGTTAGGATGGTCAAATACCATATTATTTTAACATAGATATAACATAAGTATTATATAATTTATCTACATTAACACATTAACTTTAATATTTGGTGATTGTGAGTTCATGATAGTGTCTCCTAGGATGGAACATTTTCATCTAAAGTAGTATAGGATGTTGATTCCATAGTATATGGGACACTTTTATATTTTGTAAAAAATAGACTAATGGCTTAAATTATTTCCTGTCCACTACAATTTATCATGGATGGTGTTTTTTATTTTTCCATTTTGATGTATTATTTACTAAACTTGTCTCATTTTCTATGAGAATAAGAAACATATATGCAACAAAATGATATTTTGTAGGAAACAATTGATTTTAAATATATATTATAATGATAAAGTAATTTTAAGATGGTATATTAATTTATTTTTGGTTCTATAGAATATAATTTTCATTAATTAATAGACATAAGTGATACAATCAACGATGTGATGGTATTATTTAGAGTTTCTCATTTAAAATGGAGCTGTTAGAATTTTTTTATGATTAAAAATAATATGGTAGGGAGAATTTCATTCTAGTGGTTTTGAATATATTTTTTATACTATTTTTTTATATTATCAGGGTTAAAATATTTTTATAATCCTTCTAATGTCAATGGGAGACATTGGAATCATTTTAATGTAATTTTGAGACTCTAAAAAATTGATTAATTGTTGTTAGGAAGAATTGTTAGAGTAAACATGATATTAAGTATAAAGAATCGCCATTAATAATTTTTTTTAATGAATTGTTACAATATTTCCATGAAATATAAGGTTGATTTTTTATTTTTTGGAATTAATATACAATGTTTATAATCATGGAATGCAAACAGTGTGTAATAAATACTGACATTCGAGAATGTTCCACAAACTTTAGTTTTACTACTTATATTAACTCAGAAGAATTCATTTAACATAATAACTCATCATTAAATGGATATTATGATATTTTAGGCACATTTTTAGTATCATGTTCATTCAAAAATTGGATTTCAGTCATCAAATGGTTATAATAACATTTAATTGATGGATTGTGTTCAATTTTATTGTCCACTTTTCTAAATCAATCCCCCTTTCTACTTTATTTTATAAAATATGATCATTTTAATGAATGATTTTAGAACTAAAAGGTTAGATAATATTATATTTATTTGAGTTTACATTAGCAGTTCTGGGATAAATTTTATTGATTTTATTAATAGAATTTTGAATTTTGGAATATTTTAAAACGATTAAATACTATAAAAGGATTAGATTTCTTTAATGAATTCCTAATTTTAACATTCATTTTTGAGTAATTGTAATCTATTAAAAACTACAAGCATTTAATTCTAGTGGAAATATAAATTATTTTAAATGGCCTATTTTGGAACCAAATTGTATTTATGTTCCTGGTTTTCTATATTTATCACTTTCAGTGGGATGTTGTAGTAGACATTTTTACATTTTCTCCATTAAATCAACATATATGACATTTAAAACACTTGTTCCTATAATTACAGTAAAGAATTACATTAATGTATAGAAACTAATAATAAATATATTAATTTAACACATTTTTACAATTTTTTCATTAATTGTAGCGTAAAATACATATCATCTTACACAAAAATGTGAGAGAAAATTTCCACCAGTAAACACATTTGTTTGCAATATAGACTAACTATAAAAAATAAATACTTTTCATGAATATTTAGTGGGTAATTTACTAAATATCACATAATATTTAATAATAGTTTATTAATAAATTATCTAACTAGTTATAGGATATCTCAAAAAAAATTGATCAGCCTTCTGTCTTCTACTTTATACATGCTCCCTCTAGTTCATTATAATCCCTACCGCAACAATAGGTCATAAACATATTTTATCTAATAATTGAGTATTGAGTCAGAAATTCTCATCAACAATTCATATCCAAAACTTATTTAGAATATGAATCACTAGTCTTTATAACATAGATTCATATTTTCCCCAATGTGCTTGTTTTTCCACTTGGAGGAATATGTAATATTAGTTCAATACAAATTAATAATTATTTTTTAGTTGTATCATATACTATTTCTCATTTACTATATCTTCTTCTTCCTCTAAATTTTATTAATTGAAATATATGAGTGATGTTTTATTTATTTTGAATATGGAATCTCTATAATTTCTTATATTGAGATATATTAATGATGATGTTGGTCTATATAAAGCTTATATTTTTTTCATAGTGAATTATAATCAATTCCTTCAATAATAGGACATTAATATTCTAAATATGATATTACAATTATCACAACATTATCGCTCATTTATGTTTTCAAAAAAAAAAGAACCATAATAAATATGTGCCTATATATTTATATGATGTAGTGTATGTAGCGGTAGAAAATTTATTATTGTAACATGATGCTCTCATTGTAGCACTTTCATTATCAATCATCGTGGTGAGATTTTATCCATGTAGTGAAACTTATATATATTTCCCTAGAATTTATTTTTATGTTCTGATTCGTAAAAATTAATCATATTGATGTTTTTATCTTTATCACACAAACAAAAATAACTCAATGACTCATATTTAATAATAATTTCATTGGAATGTTTTGATATTTATTAATTTGAATAATTTTTATTGAGTTATCTAATTTATTTAATTTATGAATGTTTAATTTCTATTGATTCCCTATTATATTATGAAAACATCTTATTATTATAAAAAATTAAAAAAATATAATATTTATAATATATTATATATCATATTGTGCCTCTCAAGATATATTTTTTAATTACAAGACATTAAATATTTATTATAATAATCAACAATATGTATCTTCTAATTATTCTTACATATAATATATGTGTTATAAATACCTCATTTACTATTTATATTCTTGAACATGTTTTTGATTTTACATTTCAAGTATTTTTATATATGAATTCATATTAATGGAAAAAATATATGATTATAATAATGTTTTATACCATGTTTCATTTTCAATTTAATCATCGATGAAAATATAAACAGTAACATTTACAGGGTAAGGATAAAATGTTTTATCAATTCACTAGTTTGGAGGAAAATTTATAATAAATCTTGGAAAATCATTTGTTTGAAGTTCCTTCATTGTCTTTATAGTTTCTCTAATTAATAAATACCTTACATATATCATATAATATATTTCTTCTTAAAAATTTCAATGACTGAAAAAATTTAATACATATTTTCAAAATAGATAAATTCCAACAAGCTATAAATCTATAATTCATCACAACGGTGGCATACTTATCTCAAACGCATCAAATATTTGAAAAAAATCCAAAACCTAAAAAAATGGATATTCATCACCTTATATAGTATCTTTCATCATCATTATTTATGGGATTTTTACGATTATAGAAAAATCATTGTTACTGGAAGAATACTAAAAAATGAACCAATATATATTCATAAATTACCATGTGTAAATATAGCATAAAACAATGTACATGGAATTCAATTAAAGAAGTAGTATTCAACTTAATATATAAAGGATAATTATTATTGATGGTGATAATGAGCAGTTAGAAAATGAAATTCATATTTAAGGGTGACACACTAGACAATGTATCTTTGATCATTTTTTTGGGATTCACAACCATATGTGAGGTGATAGTGCCTTCAATATTAGGTCAATTATTTTTATAATTAAGATAGTATTGAATATGGTTCTCTAGTATTTTAAACATAATAAGAGAATATCACATCCTATTTCATTGTGTACAATGATGTTTTTTATTTTACATGACATCACATGATACCCTATACTCACACCGCTTATATTGTTCATTCATGAAAAATATAAATGATATTGAATAATATTCCATAAGTTAACCAAAAGTATTATTCGAAACACATGATAAAATATAAGGGAGGAAGTGGTAGATCTAATAAATATTTCATAAAACATAATAAGTCTAGTCTACATGCATCATATGATTTAATATTATATGTATCCCATGAAATGATTTTACAATCACATTAAAAAATATATACCATGAAATCTAAAACCATATGAAAAATTTAAAAAATCAATATCATTTGATATAACATCCAAAAATAGGTGTAGAAATAGATTTAAAAAATTATTTATGTTTGGAACAAAAAAAATAGTCCAAAAACTAATAATTATTAAAATTATAACTATGCAAGAATGTAAACCTTAGAAATGTTGAAAAAAAACAATGAAAACCAAATTTCATAAATATTAGAAAAAATAACCTCTTTCATAACATCAGTTTTACCCAAACATCTAAGGGGTCTTGTGTTTTCAATATTAAACATACTCATATCTCCATACAAACATTTCCACTATAAGTTGTTACATATATATGAAATTTATACCAGTCTAATCCTATTATAAATTGAATTTAGTTTCCACTTGGAATGGAAATTATCAATCCAGTATAGCAAATAGATAATATATTTATTCTCTAAAAATTGTTGTCAATATTGATAAATATATCACATGTCATTAATATAAAAATTAAAACAAATCATGTATCTCCTTTATGTAGTTTATCACATAATTTTTGTTGAACTAATCTTGTAAATGTACTCTTTATATGTAAAACATGTGAATAAATACTATCTTTTTTATTATAAAATAGATGATATGACTGCCAATATAATTACTACCCCATTAGTAGTATTCTTATCATTAAACATCAGTATGTATAGTATCCATTTATTATGTTATCTTACTTAATATATCAAAATTCTCAAGTTATAATGATTGAAAATAAGAATACAATCCTATTTATGTTGATTACTCTATAAAATTCAATTAGATATACGATAGCGTGCTAGTTCAATTAATAAGTCGCTAATTATTACCTTATGAATATAAACTTAAAATCTAATATTAAAATATTTTTAATGAGTATGAGATTAAATTCAGTTTAATTTTATCATATAATAACATCCAACAAAACTATATGATAGTCATTTATTAGGGAAAACAAAATGTCACACTTTCAGAATATAATATAATTCAATTATTCTAGTAAAATGAACTTTATCAAAATTATAATAATTATAATTTTATATTTTCATTGTTGAAAAAAATATATATATTATATCAAATAAAATAAATTTACCATGTTTCTTTCAACTAGAGATTCCACATAATAGTTAATGTATTAAAATAGTGATGATTTAATAAACTAATGCAATAAAATTTTCTTTATAGGAACCAACAAAACATTATACTACTTTTATTATTGATCGTATATATTGGATAGTAATATTCAAGGATTTCATTTTTTATTTGATGTGACAATATTTCCATAGACTGATCAGAAACTACATTGTTGTTCAAATATAGTTTGATATCTTTACCAATATTTTGAAATATTACATTTTTATAAATGAATATTATGATCCAAAATGGTTTCTTTGGAATATATAATATAGTGATATATTGATTCTCTATTATCAATATTACTTTTTTATGGAATATTTATAAATCTTCCAACTAATTTCTCCACCCTTTAAGAATAACATTAGTCTATATTGAGATCTAATATAATCATTATCTGATTGAAGACATAAATATATCTAATCCTTTATAAAATGATAATAATCACCTTAGAATACTAAAGACATTCATTAGTCTTCTCAAGTATATAATAAATTTTTTCATATAAATCTGCTGACTCTTTTAAAGGATTATATTGGCATCTTCTAGTTTGGGTCAAATATTAAATGCCATAATCTCGAGTACGTAGCATAGTATACAATATAATTCCATTGGTGGAAACATAATCAATCCCACCAATTATTTCAAACTCTTTTCATTTATCCTAAGTCATCCTATGATTTGTTGAATGAGACACGGGTAAAGTTCCCTTTTATATATATTCATGATAAAAATTTTATCACTTTACCCATATTGATATTCTCAATAAATCCAATGATCTTCTTATATATATTTCTATATATATATATTCATATCTAGTATGTCCATTTTTTAACAATTGCATTAATTAAGAGACATGTTTCTCTCCACACCACCACAGAATCAAGAATCAATATATCTTTTCCAATAATCTATATTAGATCATCATTAAATATTAGAAATACTACTACACTCAAACAAATCCAATTATTATAACTTGAATAATCCATTTTAATGATGAAACCACACATCATTAAAGAAGCATCAATCCAGATATTCAATTTCTAATTAGATTTCATCAATCAATAAATGATCTATTGAAACATTAATATCATACTAGTCTCTTTTTGAACAAAAAAACATTTGTATATATCATATACACATCCATTAATAAATTATTTTTTATTAGAATTGTTTTGGAAATTTATTTGATATATCCCAAAAATATCATGATATATTTTCTCTGAAAAATATGGATGTTTTATATCATCGCAATAGGTGACATTTGTTTATTTAAATTGAATAACATGGAATTTTTATAAAATCTTCTCATATTTAGGCATTATTTTGAGGCAATATACCATCTATGAAATTTTTATTATGTATAAAATTAATTCCATATCAAATTCCACGGATTTTAACAATTTCCTAAAATCCAAAAAAATCAACTAAAAAACTACAGGATATAGTTTTTCCACAATAAAAATTTATTCCTCCTCATTACTAATAATAAATTCATATATAAATTGTTTATAATTAATCCAACCTGAACATTATGGTTCTTTTAAAAATTGATGAACCAATTCATCTATAGCTCGTTGTAGAACTCGATCAACCACTATATTAATAATAATTCTTATTTATATGATATTAATTTCAAATTTTTTTACTATTATCCCTTGGAAAAAATTCCCCATGTGATGCTTCTTCAGGAAAAAACATTCCATTAGAAATAAAACATTGTCTTGAATTAAGAAATAAAAGTAATATCATGTAGTTTCATTTCGATAACTGATTAATAAACATTTTACAATTAATGGACATGTTTCTTTAATTCCAAATGTCATCGTATGCTTCACAACCCAGAATTATCATATAATACATATTGAGGAATTTTAGACATCATATTACATTTGTTCACTTTATAAAATTTTATATAGAACACAGATTACTAAAAATAAATAATCCATATCTCATAACCACCGCCATATATATAATGGAATAATAAAATAAAAGTTGATCAAACATTGTTTTATTCCACCTCTCATATAAACTATCCATCATTTTTATTCAATGAGTAGATAGTTATGAGAAAATTCTGAAATATCTAAGGTAATTTATGAATTCTATGCTCATGTATCCTTAAAATATATCTTTTTTGAGAAGAATAATACTTTTTTAAAAAAACTTTTGTACCCTATTTTCCAACTAATTATTTGTTTCTAATGTCTCATGATTGTGTCTCACCAGGAACACATAACCATACCATCAAAATTCCTATTTAAAAGTAACGAGGTACCTAAACCCCTAATTTTTTTCTTTGGTCAGTGGTCTATATAAAGCACTATCTATGATCTTTAATAACCTATTATCCCTCTCATCATTTTTCCCAAAAGTTTACTTTTTTATTTTACTCAACAAAAACTAATCACATTAATCAATAATTTCGAAATATAATGAGTCCAATAATCCGTATCTACTGATCCTTTTAATATGTTTTTGTTCTATATGTATTGAGTTATAATGATAATGGAATATCAAATTATTATCAAACATATTATTATGTTTTTAATTTTATAAATATTAATATACATATATATATTATATAAACCATTAATTATATTCTAAAAACATAGATAATTTAATTTTTTTTAAAATAAAACAACTCATTTTAAGAATAGTGAGTGGAAATCCAATCCTATCCAAACAAGATATATTTATCAAATTAATATTTACGGAGAGAATATACTAACAAATTTTCAAATCATTTTCTAATTCAATGAATAGACTAGGATTATTTTTTATGACCTATAATGTAGTAAAATTTCTTTATGAATATAAAAAATATCCACTCCACCATATATCAATTATATCTTATCTATTACATTGTTTCTCATGATAATTATTTCCAAAAACATTGTATAAATACCAATGCATCATAGTTAATGGAATATAAATTTAAATCCTTCAAATTCAGATGCTAAAAATTTTTCTCTATTAGTTTTATTTTCATTTATATATACAAAAAATTAACATTAATCCATACCATTGCATTATCTAATAGTCATTATCATTATTTTTTCCATAATCTACCATAAGGGAAACTAAATGGTTGAGTATCATGTACTATTTCATTTCATCAACGAATTTCAATGAATTATATTCCACTAAAAATGATGACCATTGATATCATATAGAATTACTATGGTATGATTTATATTATATCTTGAAATACAATAGTTTTTTCTAGTAAAAATGACATCATCAATGAGGTATGGGGTTATCCAAATCATAATGATAGTGATTCTTGGATAGTTTAGTAGATATGTCACGATCAGTCAATCCTATGGATTTTTTCAAAACTATTCCTCTAGAATATTAATTTTTATGGTTTCCTATCAATTGAAACCAAATTAATAAGAAACAAATAAGTTAATAAAAGAAAATTAGAGGGAACTATGGAATGATTGACTTACCCCAAAAAACATTAATTTTGAGTTATTTATAACATTCATTCATTACATGTGATAATACAAGTGTACTCATGATATTCCATTCATTACATGGTTGAATGATGGAGGTATTCACATGTCTCTTATTGAACACAATATGCAATATAGGTATTAGGGTATTTTTAGTATAAGAAACATAATAGAAATAATTTTCATATAAAATTCTTAAATATTTAACATATGAAATCATTAATTTTTAACATTTATTTCAAGAATTATATTTTCATTTTGGTTTTATAATTCATATTCAATACTCCAATTTAATTTATTCAGACTGTATTAATGTGTAACACACACTCAACCAATATATTTTTTCTACTCACCAAATAATATAAGGTAAACATAGTTATAATTCTCCAAATTCATCATACACATAATGTATATGTATTATTCATTTAAATGAATAAAGAAATATGATATTAAAAAATCCACCTGAGAATACCTAAAGTGACATATTTCTAGCACCATTCACCTCTCTAGAAAATTTATAGCACCATTCGCCTTTCATTGATATTATTCAATGAAAAATTCAATTCATGATATCTATGAAAAATATTATGATAGAAACTATATTCATCAACTATTATTAATCTCATAAGAAAAACAAATAAGGTTAACATAGATAATTTTTTAGAGTTTTAACCATAATGAAACGTGGGGATCTAAATTTTTCAATAATTATATGAGTTAAACATAAATTATACACATTATACACATTTTCTATAAAATTTACATATTATAAATATCTATGGAATTTGAATAAAATATAAATTTTTTCAATATTTTCAATGAGAGGAGTTAACCATCCATGTAGATTTCATAAGGAAATTCTAAATAAAAAAACATTTAAAATTTTATTCAATATAAACATTTATTTATATTCATATTCTTAAAGAAATATTATATTTTTTTTCTATAATATAATTTTTATTTAATGAATTATGGACATTTAATAATTTAGTATCTATTATGTATACTAATATCACAATTATAATGTCATATATATATATAATTATATAACCCATTGATCAAAAAACTTTTGATATGGTCTAAATAATATCTAAATAATTCTTATATTGTTTGAGCAAACTAAATTTAAGGAAATATTAATAGTTCAAGATTATAAAGTTAAATTTATTTATATAATCACATTATTTGTTAATTTAAAAACAAATTATAAATTACACCTTCTAATTTCTATATAAATTATATCATTTTTTGATCACAATGTATTCCATATAATTATAGTGTATAGTATTTTCATGTTACAACATTATATGTGGGAATAAAATATTATTTTAATATTTATTTAACTAATTAAAAACATTAATTAATAATTTAATTAATATATAAATAAAATTTAAATTAAATTCTACACTGTTGCCATTATTTTTATTTATAATCAATTAAGACACCACTTAAATTAGTTAAATATCAAAAAAGACTCTATAACATTTTTATTTAACCATAGAATGAATCCCAATTCAATGTATGTGAAAATTACCACTACTATAATGTGAACTATCTAGGTACAGGTAGATATACATGAGACATAAGTTGTTAAAATTTAATAAAAGTACAAATCAACCCACAAGTATACAATGTGGGTTCCATTAAAACCATATCCATTTCTTCCAAAACATAAAATTTTAAACACAAAACAAAAATATGATTTTGTGGAAAAATATTCATAACATATAACATAAGTTACTTATTTTTCTTAAAAATCCATAAAACCTATGGAAAACATTTAAAAACATGGTATTAGTACAAAATATGAGTAAGGTATTTAAAAAAGGAGAGAAACCATTATTCCATTATATTAATAAACATATGAAATTATATTCACAACGAAATACTTATTAACCATAATGTTACATATACATACTTTTTGAAATGTAATATTTCCCTTAATGTAGAAAATATAAATATAACATAGTGGTGTCTTGGTGGATTACTTACATAATTTTCTAACCCTCATGATTACCATACAATATAACCGTTATAGCTACCTTATAGTGTAACCATTACAGTTACACTTGGATTAACCCTTTGGATAACCTCTAACTTACACATACCCAAGGAAATGGTGGTAAATATAGTCCCCACCTTTTATTATAGACTATTTCCAATAAACTTTTTATAATCATAAAACCTTCTTAATTTCATAAAAACATTGCTTTTGAATTTTTTATAATAGAATTTTAAAACATAATTTTAAAGAAAAGTCTCTTAAAAATAGAATATAATTGAGGAGAGAACTGATAGAATGAACGAAATATGTGTATACTCTATGAATACACATAATACAACATAATATTAATTTCATTAATTGTACAAATAATCTTAGAATCACATAATTAATGCAATAGAAGGTTATCACAAATAATTTCAAATGGGTTTAGAATTCCCATACCGTTGGTTTGTATTACATAAAACATCTTTAAAACAATTGTATAATGGTTATAATACTGTTATTAATATTTTAAAGAAACATATTGATATTTATTACACCATATATAATAATTTTGTAAAAGCATTCGACCCATTTATTAATAATGTTTTGTTATTTCCATTGTTTCGGGTGCGTGCTATACCTGATTTCCATGATCGGTTTATAATAGATTTTTTTGTCGAATGGAAGTGAAACTCTATAAGTGTAATGAACTGGTGATAAAATATTTCCAAAAAATTTAATTATTCCATAAATCATTTCGGCTATATGGTATGTGGAAGAATCATTAGATAAATCATTAGTGATATTTTTTTAGATCATTTTTGAGGTTCTTCGATAATCAAGAACATGTTTCATCATATAACATAACTGTTATGCAATATAAATTAATTCAATAACCTAATAGAGGACATATAATATAATTTAAAATATTTTTTATCCATTAAAATGGTTTTATAACCAATTTTTAGGGATGTAATGGGGATTGAAAACACATTGTCCACGATGTTGGTTAATCAACACAAAATGAACAGTGTATTTATAAGTGGGGGAGTATGTGGAGTAAGTTGCTTAAAATTTCCATAAACATGAAAAAATACAGAATATTTATGATTTTGGATCTTTCATGCCCCTTGGATAAGGGTGAAAGGAATAGAGTACAAAAAATTAAATGGAATTGAAAATAAAGTCAGAAAATTAAGGAGGATATTTACCCCTTGATATATTATCCTTGAGATCATCCAAAAGGCCATTGTTTTTGGAGTTTTGGTGGGACAAAAAATCTTTGGATGTCCCAAATATCCATGGTAAGGGGATTGATTTTAATTTATATAGTGTTGAAATATTGAGAGGTGTGAGAGGAAGAGGGGGTTGAGGGTGGTATTTTTAGTGAAAATGATGAAGTTTTTAATTAATTTTGAAGGAAACCTTAATGGTGAAATTATCAGAAGCATGGGATTGTCCATGGTTTTTGCCCAATGTATTGGCAACATGGGACACCTCAAATCGTATTTTAATCCTTATGAATCATCCAGCATGATTACACCATTATTAAATTATTATGATTTCATTAATCTCACTGAAAACATAAAAAAATATTTTTAATAATCACTAAAAACTCAACAATATCTGAAAATTCCAAAAAAACACCATTACAATCATCCAAAAAGAAGAATTAAAAAATACATCATTTTTTGAAAATAATTTTCTTAATATGAATAATTTATTTTTTAACTAAAATCATAATTTATTCGGAAATATAACAATCATAAAACTATAACTCATTTTATATCACCTTGAAAAATTATTCATGATCAAATTATATTATAACATTAAGAAAATAAAATAATAATATGATTTAATATTCATAATGGCCATATTACAGTTCTAATTACTAGTCATATGGGTATGAAACTATTCACTAAAAAACCATGTCGGTTTTGTTAGACTCCAAATAACATACTAATCACAAATGTAGAAGTTTGTTTTCAAAATTAAAATCATAGAAGTAGAAAAATTATATTTAATTGCTAGCTTATAACTATATACATAAATAAGAATCATTATTTATATATTCTGTGATTCATGCATTTAAGTTTATTTTAAAATCCATAGGGTGTTTCATTCTCATCAGCTTCTATAAATTGAGTCTTATCAACTTTATTTGAATATTAAACAAGTGAGGGTACCTTACACTCATAGAGTTTTCAGATTCCCATGTTCCTTATTCAACCATCTGATTTTTCTAAAAAATATTTACCTAGAGGATTACCTTATTCTGTAATACTTATTCTCTTCAATCAATAATTTGAACGTGTTTCTATTCATAAGAAAGGTTCTCTTCAAGCAGAATTTCTTTTGGGATCAAAACAAGAGATGAATATGGCACATATTTGTCAGCATCGAATAATAAAAAATATCGTGTACTAGAGATAAACTCAGAGGCAACAATACTCTGTATTTTAATGTTCCAAATTTCTCTTGGATATTATAATATCCAATGAACAGTGGAACATGATTTCCATTCTTACCAAAAGTCATAATACTTTTACATGGTGAGATTCGAAGAAAAACAAGATTACATACATTGAACGAAAATTCTTTTTCTGGTAATCTATATAACGTTTCTACCAGCTCTAAGATGTCCTTATGTGTTGCTTGACCATTTTAACATTATCAACAACCTCATATACTTATTTTGGTCCCATCACCTTATTTTCCACGAAATCAACCCAAAAAGCAGGATTTCAACACTATTTCCCACATAATTCTTCAAAAGATTCCATTTGTATTCTGGAATGAAAAATTTTATTATAAGGAAAATAAACTAAATAAATATGCTTCTCACAACTTCCTTGGTAATTCATTAGAGAAGTTTGAGGAATATAATCCAAAGTATGAATCATCTATTCTGAATGCCCATTTGATTGAGGAAGAAAAGTTTTACTTAAATTTACTCTCATTCCTAAAGACATTTGACGTTACTTCACAAAGATAGAAGTGAACCTGGGATCATGATCAGATTCAATGGAAAGAGGAACTCTATGTAACGTGGCACTCTCTTTATGGTATAGTCGAGAAAGATGATTCAATGAAATAATATCTATAATAAGAAGTAAATGTGCTGATTTAGTCAATTGATAAAAACCCCATATTGCATTGTTTCCATGAGAAACATCTGGTAGTACCCCAATAAATTCTATGGATATATTTTCCCATTTCCACGTGGAACTATTATTGTTGAAACACCCCCTTTGGTAAATTCCACCATCCATTAACATGTTAACATGTCAGTCACATTATGGTAAAATATACAGTATATCATTTCATTCTGTCCCACCAGTAATACCCATGAAGGTCTTTGTACAACTCAGTACTACCAGGATTAAATGAAAATAAAGAACTATGAGGTTCACACATAAACTCTTTCTTTAGCTGAGAATCACAAGGCACAGTCTATCATTTTCCAAATCAAAAAACACAATCATTATCAATTTTAAATTACGTAAAATTACCAATTTTAACCAATTCAACCATTTTTGTAACTCTCTATCATCCTTCGGTGATTTCATAATCTTGTCTATCAATGATGATTATACTGAAACCTAAAAAAATAGTGGAATTTTCTACACCAACAACATCCATGCCAAAATTCATCGAATCATCAATCAAGGGGTCTTATCCCAGCTGTATAATAGTCAATGATGCATGATGTTTTCGACTCAAGGTATCATCTATTTTTTTCTCCAGGATAGAAATTCATTGGGAAATCATAATCCTTTACCAAATCAATCCATATTCTCTACCTCATGTTTAATACATTTTTATTGAATTTATACTTCATACTTTTTTGGTCAGTGTATATTTCACATTTAGCTCTGTATAAATGATTCCTCCTAATTTTTAAAGCGAAAACCTCAACTACTAATTTAAAATCATTTTTGGGATAATTTAACTACTGAGGTTTTAGTTGTCTTGAAGCATAAGAAAATAACAGATCATTCTACATTATAACACAACCAAGTCCCTTTAATCAAGAATCCTTGAATATGATAAACACACTAGTTCATGAATGTACTCTCACAACTAGAGCATTCACCAATATTCTTTTCAATTCATGAAAACAATCATCTCATTCATTTTTTCGGATTAATATAACACCTTTTTAGGGTTTACAGGATAAGTAGACTATATAACCCTAAATTTTTTTCCACAAACCTATAATAATAGACTTCTAAAACTAGAAAACTTCGATTCATGGTTATATTATATGGTCTTGACCCCTCTTCAGCAACCTTCATTTAGAAGGATCAATAGTTATGCCATCATTAGATACAAAGTAACCAAGGAATGAAATTTGTTGCAACCAAAATTCAATATTTCTCAATTTTCCATATAGATTCTTTTCTTTAAAATATATAAATACAACCCTTATTTGTTTTTCATGCTCTTATTTACTTATATAATATCCAAAAATCTCATCAATAAATACAACCATAAAATTATCCAAAAAGTCATGTGATATTATATTCATAAGATCCATCAATATAACAGCTGTATTATTTCTCAAAAACATAATAAAAATAAATTCATAATGACCATATATAGTTTGAAAAGATACATTTGGAATCTCATAATCATTCACTTTCAACTAATGTTACCTAGATCTCAGGCCAATCTTGGAAAAATACTGAGCTTCCTAGAGCTGATCAAACAAGTCATCGATGTGAGTTAAAGGACACTTATTATTAACACTAATGTTATACATAGCTCTATAATCAATTAAATGTATATTGGAAACACCAATATTTTTAATAAGGAATATAGGATCTCCCCATTGTTATGTGATAACATAAATGATTCCTCTATCAAGAAACTCCAACAACTAATTTTTCAATTAATGAAGTTATAATTGATTCATTTGATAAGGGTGTTTGAAATTGGATTAGCATCAAGAAATGAAATTCAATTTGGAATTCAACTTCTCAGTCAGTCATCAATCTTGGTAACTCATCAATAAAAACATAAAGGTATTCATTTTCCATGAGCATATCATTAATCAAAATAGTTCCCATGTTTTCAACAATATGAGCATGATAACATTCATTTCCATTTTTCAATATTTTATCAGCTTCCTAATATGTTATAAATTTCATGGAATCATTATTTTATACAATCTAAAATTCTTTATCAAAAAAACAACATCATTATCTCTACAATGAATATTAGAAAGATCTGAGTAAATGAACAATGTTACTGATAGTACTTCATTTTATTTTATGAAATCTACAGATTTATTCAAAATGGATCCCACAACACCTTTCTACTTATAGTTTGGTAGCTTCGAATCACTCAAATGTTTCTTTGGAATGGAATTTTCAAATTGAACCATCTCACCACATTTGAAACAATATATTTTTTTCAAATTAGAATTGATCTTAATATCCTATTCTATACAATCTCAGGACATATGTCCGAAAAAACCACATCGAGAACAACTCCTTGTTTTGGTGAGACATTACAAAGGGTTCTTTTTACCACACTTATCTAAAATTGGAAACTGAACATTCTTACCATCAGATTTATGTGATTGATTCTTACCCATCACTTTCTATCTAGATCTCATTGTATTTTTTTGTCAAAGTACATATGATCATCAAAAAGCACCATTTATTCCCTCTCCGCACATGAACATGTTTATTCATAAATATTGAAATCTTAGTAGGCCAATGACCTTCGGTATCATTGCTTCAATCCTATTTAAAAGAAATTTATTTTTCAATCATGATCCTGAATAAGATTTGAAGCATACCAAGTGAGTCAAGTGAAGTATTCTTCATACACAACCAATTATTCTTCCTCTTTTCCCTTATTTCTTGTACTTTCTTCTCCATCCTATGATGAACCACCTATGGAAAATATTTTTCAAGGAAAGAACTCTTAAATTCATCCCACTCTAGGTATTAAATATCCACTCCAACCATGATATTCTTGAAAATTGAACACCACTAATAAGATTCACCTTCAAAATGATAAATGTAAAAACTACCTTTTTTATTATTGGAACATCCCATAACATAAATTTTCTTTTGAAGAGATTTAATCCATCCTTCAGTATAAGGACTTATCCTTAAGCATTACATAATATTGAATTAAATTAATAATTCACATTGAGGATCTTTTCAGGTTTCGAGTTTTAGATAATTTGGCCATAAATATTACATAACAACTTGAATATTACAAGTAGATTCTACTACTCAAATCGATTTTTTTCATAAAATAAAAACACTTAAGAAGAAACATGTGTAGTTCAATATTTTAGACAACATGACTTTTCCTTGATCCCATCCTCGACCTTATTCCACATTATGTCCAGTGAAAAACATTTCAAAGAAATATTGTATGAGAATAAAAAGCTTAGTAGGGGATATAAAAAGAAATAAAACCATTAGTTTTTCAAAACAAAAGGTAAACCATGAATACATTATCATAAGAAAAACTTTTCACCTTTATGAAGTTGTAAATAATCTTCACTGAATAGAATATCATTACATACCCTTTTGTAACCAAAAGATTACCATAAAACCCATATAAAGAACACATAACATATAAAGGTAACTTTGGACATAAACATACATAAATGTAATAACCATATGGTTTACTTCCACATATATCACTAAATGGAATATCCATACGACCGACTTCAATACCCAATTCATTAGAGGTTATAACGTAACCACCCATCCTGGTATTCACAGCACCACCCATCATATGATTTATCACGTAACCACTCGTCAAATTTCCAAGTACCAACATAAAACATAAAATATTGCAAATATAAAAATTTCACTGATAACATTTCATTTTCAATAACAAGAAGTATTTTCAAGATATTGAAATAATCAGTCCATTTTCTAAAAACATTTAAAAAGAGATTTTTGAATCAAAGTGTCCCATTCCACATTGAATCTTTTAATGGAAGTATAATTTTAAAACATTATTTTCCTTATAAATATATACTCAAAACCATTTTTAAAATATGGAATTTAAAAATAAATATTTTAAATAATAAATATTTAAAACATTTAAAAATGATATTTTTGTTAAATTGTTTTTAACAAAATGAGAGACTCTTGAATACAAATAATTGAGGTAATAAAAACATTATAATATCTTGAGAATAAAGGGATTCATGATTTAATATGCCAAAGGATAGTATATACACCATATAAGAGTGAATTGGAGCATAACAACAATTAAGTCTCAATGGAAAGTAAATTGAGACGAAATCACTTATAAAGAAGGTATCCTCAGATTAAGGAAAAATAAATTGCATAATTATGTGTGAAAAATATAAATAAACTAAATATGATTCGTTATTCAGTGTAAAACAATCAGAGTTAATTCAAACATATTCATAAGATGAAATATTCAAGATGTACATGTTTAACCCAAAGAATTGAAATTGGGTTAAGAAGTTCCCTTGTAAAAATTCGACAACCTAACATCATCACTTTAAAATTCAGAAACTGAGTTGATGAGAGAAAATAATGTATCTCATCCCTTGAACATAAAATTTTCATGAATAAGGATATAGAAGAACATATCCCAACATAATAAGATGTGAATTAAAAGACATAACAAAAAGAAGTCTTTTAAAAAGAGGAGGGTGAAAGGTTCCCTTATTGATATGGTAACTTACAAAACATATTCCACATGAAAGAAGGATCATAAAATGAAGATATAAATACTCATAAATGAAATTATATTACAAAAATTTTACAATCATGGGCTTTAAATACACCACACAAAAGTAAAATAGTGGCAAATACAGCATGAATCTCACAAGAATAAAAAGTAAGATTAAACCATTTACCACATTGTAATCAACTGAGTCGTTTGACAAAAAGTTAATAACCACCAAATTAATCACATAATACCATGAATATAATGATAATAATGATAATATATATCAAGTTTCAGTACACAATACACCACATGCAATAAATAAGTGGCGAAGAAAGGAAATCTCACAGAATTAAAAGCGAGATAAGAAAGCCCCTTACAAAAATTTAGCATCCTAACGGCACCATTTGATTCCATACACAATGCATTGGAGGTTACAACGTAACCACCCGTCCTGTTATTCACAGCACCACCCTTCATATGGTTTATAACGTAAACACCCATTAAATGTCCATGTACCAACATAACACATGAAATATTGAAAATATAAAAATTTCACTAATAACATCTCATTTTCAATCACAATAAGTACTTTCAAGATATTGAAATAATCAATCAATTATCTAAAAACATTTAAAAAGAGATTTTTTAATCAAAGGGTACCATACCACTATAAATATTTTGATGGAATTATAATTTTAAAACATTAATTTAATTATAAATAAATACTCAAACCCATTTTTTAATGATGGACTTTAAATATAAATATTTAGAATAATAAATATTTAAAACATTTAAAAATGTTATTTTTGTTTAAGTGTTTTTAACAAAATGAGAGACTCTTGAATAATAATAATCGAGGTAATAAAAACTTCATAATATCATGAGAATAAAGTGATTCATGATATAATATTCAAAAGGACTGTATATACACCATATAAAAGTGAATTGGTGTATAACAACAATTAAGTCTCAATGGAAAGTAAATTGAGATGAAATCACTTATAAAGACGGTATCCTTAGATTAAGGATAAATAAATTGCACAATTATGTGTGACAAAGATAAATACATTAAATATGATTGGATATTCATTATAAAACAATCAGAGTTCATTCAAACATATTCATATGATGAAATATTCAATATGTACATGTCTAACCCAAAGAATTGAAATTGGTTTAAGTTGTTCCCTTGCAAAAATTCAACAACCAAATGGCGTCACTTTAAAATTCAGAAACTGGGTTTATGAGAGAGAAAAGTGTATCGCATCCCTTGGATATAAAATTTTCATCAATAAGGATATAGAATAACATATCCCAACCTAATAAGATGTGAATTAAAATACATAACAAAAATAAGTCTTTTAAAAATAGGAGGGTGAAAGGTTTTTTTACTGATTTGGTAACATACAAAACATATTCCACATGAAAGAAGGATCAAACAATGAAGATATAAATACCCATAAATGAAAGTATATTAAAAAATAGTACAATCATGGGCATTACATACACCACAAAAAAGGAAAATAGTGCCAAATATAGCATGAATCTCACAGGAATAAAATGTGAGATTAAACCCTTTACCACGTTGTAATCAACTGAGTAGTTTGACCAAAAGTTAATGACCACAAAATGAATCACTGAATACCATGAATATAATGATAAGAATTATAATATAAATCATGAGGCAGTAAACAATACACCACATGCAATAAATAAGTTGAGAACAAAGTAAATCTCATATAATTAAAAGCGAGATAAGAAATTCCCTTACGAAAATTCGGCAGCCTAACGGCACCACTTAAAACATCCAAAAACGTATTTCTGAGATCAAATTGGGTCTCTCATCATATGAACAAAAAAATTACAGTAAGGGGATTATAAAATAACATCCTAAAACATATGAACATGGAGCATAATAGAAATGACAAAAAATAGAGTAATTGAAAAGAAAGAGAGATGTCAAATCCCTTACCTCGTGTCCGACTTGACTCGATCATTCTTTAATATGCTGAATAATAAACTAAATTTAATTTCTACTTGATTAATAACCTTTATCAAGATTATTATTCTTTTGTATATCACTTATTATCATGTTATGAACATTATGTAATCATTTAAGTTAATAACATTCATTTTGTCGATATTTGTTACTTGAGTCAAAATGAACACCTTATATTTACATGTTTTCCATGTGGTCAATAATTCATTATATACAAAATGATATTAATGATTCTAATATCAAATATATCATTTATATCCAGTATATACATGTTTTTTATAATATTACAAAACATTTATAGGTAAGAAATGAAATACACCGTTCATGGAGACGGTAAGCCGTACGTACGCATGAATGCTACTTTCATTTATATTTCTTATTTTAATTGAGTTAAAACATAATTATAAATAGTTATATTATAATTCTAGTATAATATCATATATAATACCATTAACTCCATCCTTTATACATCCCACATAATGCATTAACGAATCAAATCACTTTGAGGGGGTGGTAGTCCGCACTTCCTCAAATGAGATTATCATATTTACCCACGATGGAAAAAATAAAGGTTTTATATAATTGGAAAGTGTAGAAGAATAAGGAAATCATGAAAATAATATATATCATATATAAATACAGTTCCGTCATTATGGCCACCATTAGAGGCGGTAAGATTTAATTGAATAATCATCGTTTCGTGAGGTGTTAGTTTGCCATTAACAGAAAAATTTTGTTCTTCATCCATTATATGGCGGTGTGTGTAAGTGTAGTTCAATTATTTATCATAAAAACATACTAGTTTATTTGAGGATACCAGTTTTTTTATGAAATAAATGAAATAAAAAGTTTTTAGGGGTTGGAGAAGTAAAATAAAAGATAACAATTTAAGAGAAACCGTTACCTGTAATTTGGGTAACTCCCTTTGGTTTGAACCAAAGGACTTCTTGAAGTGACTTATGCCTAAGGTAAGGATATTAGGAGGAGTATATGGATGTAGGGAGCCTAATTGGGAAGATTTTGGACGATCCAAATGGCTTGAGAGGTGTGAGGAATTGCATAGAAGTGGTCTTCTTTTATTAGAAAGAGGATGGGCAACTTAGGAAAGTGTGAAACTATTATTTTATTATTAACTTATCTTCATTTTCAAGATGTCCTAAACACATTAATGTCGAATATATTATGACTCTTATTCTAAATAAAATCATCCAATGTGAATTGGAAAGGTTTTAGATATTATTTTAATCATTATAATAGTATTTATTTAAATAATTTATTAATTAGGTAAATACTACATCATTTTTGTGTCATAAATAATTTAATTTATTCGATGTAAAAAAATTATAAAAAAATACTATCTTGTAGGAAATCTTTTTAGCTTGAAAATTAATATTTATAGATGAAATTAGGTCTTATTTAACACCATATAAAAATTAATTGCTTAAATATTTTTGTTAATGTAAATTTTGTCTTTACATTAAATCAATTAATCAAAATTGTCATTTTCACTCCCAAGTGGATCAATGGGGTCCCAAAATCGACCCAAAGATGCCCATGGTCATTAATGACTCAAACAATAAGGTTTGGACAAGTGTCAAGGTAATTTGAATTATTATAATATTCTTTTTACATTGAATTACCCTATTTTCCTTTAACCGCGGTAAATAAACATGATACGTTAATATTCACCAAAAATTATTTTCAGCTTATTCAACCACATTTTACTTCTTAATAACAACCATGTATGTCTGATTGTTGAAATTAAATTCACATAAGTTGTAAAATTTTAGTTAAATGAATATGTCAGTTTTTTTAACTACCACTAATTGGTTTCACTATTCATCTAAAATTGAAGTTTTTCTGAAAAATACCAAAATTTAAGACTAAGCTATATTTGATATTTTGAATTAAAAATTTATGTCTATTTTTTCAAATTTAATACATAGAGGTGGGATTAATTAATATTAAAATTTATTCTCATTAAACCAAGTTGCGTGTTTTTAAGAAACAATAACTATCAAAAGATTAATAGTTGTTTATGTGCAATTTCAAAGTGAAATTACTTCCAATGACCAACATTGGAATAAGTGGTAAAAATATTTTTTAATTTCACTTTAAAAACAATTATATAGATAATCTAGCCATATAAATAAATTATATTAAAAGGCACTTTTGAATTAAAATACAATATTTTTCACTATTCATTAAAAAATTTAACTTTATCAAAAAAATTACCAAAATTTACACAAAGTAAATTTTGATGACCCCATTCTAAAAAAAGATTTTATTTTATCATATATAATTTATTAAAGTGACCAAAACTATATTTAAAAAGGGTTCTCTATTAAAAGGCGGTAAATCGACCTTTTAATGTAAATTATGATTAAAATCAGATTCATTCACATTTTAAGCCTCTAATTTTTATTGGATAAATGTAAATACATTTAACAAACATGTATAATAATATTGTAGATAATTATGTTCATTCTTGCCAATATAAAGACTATGAGTTAACTACTATTTAAAATAATAATATTATATTATTAGTGTGCAACGTAAGATTCCAAAGAAACTCGTTGTTGGGTATCAGGTACGCTATCGAACATAGCAACCCTTTTTAAGTAAAAATAATATGTAATTCAATAATATTAAAAAATATCAAATATGACTTATTCTTCATTTATATGGGATGTTAAATCCTTCCCCCCCCTTTGGGAATTGCGTCCTTGCAATTTTAAAACCGGGCTTGGAAACTTCATTAAAATCCCCATATCAGCAAAAGAGTCAATAAAACTATCACTCTAAAATAAAGTAAGAGAAGTAGAAAGGTTACCTGAGACAATAGATACTAGGATTCCATGAAAACATGGATATGTAGGAGATAAAAAACCATCAATTTTTGAAGGAGAGTGATAGAAAACATGCTTAGGATAAAGTTAACCACCAAAAAAACACAAACATGTGATGTGTTAAACAGTCTTTGATTTCCCAGTAGCAAAAAGTTAACAAACAATGTTTTTTTGTTTTAATTTAATTTTAATTGAGTAATTTATTAATGATCTTAAGTAGAAACATAAGGAAACACAATAACTTTTCATTTATACTTTTATCCTTCACTAGATTTCTAACACAAACTCATATTTCTTCAATACGATGAGTATTCCGGAAAAAATTGTTTACATTAAAAGTGTGATAATAAACATCGAGAGAATCAAATAATACAAAAAGATGAACTATATTTTTCCCTTGTATTTAGATATTAACTAAAACCAAACCGTTTAGTACAAGATCAGATAATCCCCAAAAAGGATAAACGTTTACAAAAAGAGAAACTACTCTTAATCTCCAAAAATTGTCTTAAAAAAACCCAAATTTCAACAAAGACCATTCAATAAAATATTGTCCCTAAAATTCTTCAAAAGTAATCCAACCATTGATTGTTACCCAAATCTCATAAGGATTTAATTATATAGGCTTCCAAGATACATTTTGACATTTATCTCCAAGTAACACCAGTTTCTCATAAAGTATCATATTGAAAAGTAATTAAACTAATCACATATTCTCCATGATAGGTTAATAATTTTCATAAATAAATCGAATCATAATGTGTCTATAATAAAAACATAGATTCTTCCAATCTAAAAATTCAACCAATCTTCCACAATTAAAATCCCATAGTATTCTATCTTTCTTAGGCATATATTGTTTCCTAAAAAGAGAGAATGTCTTCATCCACAACCTTTATCACATAATTACTAAATCATTTTTCAATAAGAAGAATTTCTATTTGATAAAACATAAGTTAAAAAATCAACTTATTCTTATTCTACGAAATCATTTTACTATAATAATAATTCACACTAACCAGAGACATCAAGTTGGCTAGTGATAGGCGATGCACCCTTGTCGCCCTTCGGTTGTGAGTTCGATTCCTACAGCCATGCCGGATGCGACTGGTTGCACCCATCCTAGGGGATGTCCATTTTATAAAACTCAAAAATAACCCTAACATGTTTTAACATCAAAGGGTTCCTTATACCTCTCATTTTCATCCAAATTCATTATGATCTCAACATATTGATTCTCGAAGTCTTATTTCACCACCCTATAATAAAATAAAACAATTCCAAAAATGAAGAACATCATGCCTTGATCATGGTGTCCATTTGGTTTCATCGTCATCTTGTTCACGTAGGTAGAAGGTCCATTCATTGCAACAATGAATTAGAGATCCTTCAAAATCATTTGCTTCCTCCATCCAAATACACCTTGTACAACATGGGTCATATGGGTGTTCACAGAAAAATATTTTTGGAAAACAATCATGTATGACATATAATTTCAAAACATCTGATAAAACATGATTTCTATAAAATAGTCGAACCGAATTTCAGTTTAAAATTTCAATTAACAGTCCTTTTAAAATACCATAAGTATGTGCTGAGAGACTATATTTTAAAATCAAATATAAATAAGTTGTGAAAGGGTCTCCTTCTTCAGCACCTTTTTTAAAATCATAATATTCCTCAAAATCTTGTGATAAGGTAAAATATTTGAAAATGCCTTGATAATATTTACCTTTCTTGAAAATATGAGAATATTTTGAAAATAGGATTTTTCTAAATACAACTCATTATCCACGATGATAACAAGGTATATTGGAGGTGTTTTATATCTCAAAAAACTTCTTTCAAGTGAGTTGTATGCTAGAAGAAGTCTTACAATCATCCTAACATGACTTTTCAATAATTATTACAAGCATGTCATCAGGAATAGATATGAATGTGATTTGAGATCCTTCTCCTTCCATTTGTAACTAACTTCCCTTGATATGAAAAGTTATAAAACATGGATTTAACTAAAATAATAGATTGGGACTAACCATATGTCTAACAAAAATTACTAATCCCTAAAGTTGTATAAACCGACCTGTGATACCAAATATAAGGACTCGGCCTTAAACATTACATAATATTCAATTAAATGAATAATTCACATTGAGGATCTTTTCATGTTTAGATTTGTAGAGAATTAGGCCATAACTATTACATAAGAACTTGAATATTACATGTAGAAACTACTACCTAGTATCCATTTTTTCATAAAATAAAAACTCTTAAGAAAACATGTCTAGTTCCATATTTTAGATAGCGTGACTTTTCCTTGATACCACCCTTGACCCTATTCCACATTATGTCCTATGAAAAACATTTCAAAAAAAACATGGGATGAGCATAAATATCTCAGAAAGGGATACACAAAGAAGGAAAACTATTAGTTTTTCAAAACAACTGGTAAACCATGAATACATTATCATAAGTAAAACTTTTCATCTTTATGAAGTAGTAAATACTCTTCACTGAATAAAAGATAATTACTTGCCATTATGTATCCAAAATATTACCATAAAACCCATATAAAGAACACATAACATATAAAGGTTACTTGGGACATAAACATACATAAATGGAATAACCATATGGTCGATTCCACATATATCACTAAATGGAATATCAATACGACCGACTTCAACACCCAATGCATTAGAGGTTATAACGTAACCACCCGTCCTGGTATTCACAGCACCACCCATCATATGATTTATCACGTAACCACCCATAAAATTTCCAAGTACCAACATAACACATGAAATATTGCAAATATAAAAATTTTACTGATAACATTTCATTTTCAATAACAAGAATTATTTTCAAGATATTGAAATAATCAGTCCATTTTCTAAAAACATTTAAAAATAGATTTTTGAATCAAAGTGTCCTATTCCACATTGAAGCTTTTAATGGAAGTATAATTTTAAAACATTATTTTCCTTATAAATATATACTCAAAACCATTTTTAAAAGATGGAATTTAAATATAAATATTTAAGATAATAAATCTTTAAAACTTTTAAAAATGATATTTTTGTTAAATTGTTTTTAACAAAACGAGAGACTCTTGAATACAAATAATTGAGGTAATAAAAACATTATAATATATTGAGAATAAAGGGATTCATGATATAATATGCCAAATAACTCTATATACACCATATTAGAGTGAATTGGTGCATAACAATAATTAAGTCTCAATGGAAAGTAAATTGAGACGAAATCACTTATAAAGAAAGTATCCTCAGATTAAGGAAAAATAAATTGCATAATTATGTGTGAAAAATATAAATAAACTAAATATGATTGCTTATTCAGTGTAAAAAAATCAGAGTTCATTCACACATATTCATAAGATGAAATATTCAAGATGTACATGTTTAACCCAAAGAATTGAAATTGGGTTAAGAAGTTCCCTTGCAAAAATTCAACACCCTGACAACATCACTTTAAAATTAAGAAACTGAGTTGATGAGAGAAAATAATGTATATCATCCCTTGGACATAAAATTTTAATAAATAAGGATATAGAAGAACATATCCCAACATAATAAGATGTGAATTAAAAGACATAACAAAAAGAAGTCTTTTAAAAAGAGGAGGGTGAAAGGTTCCCTTATTGATTTGGTAACCTACAAAACATATGCCACATGAAAGAAGGATAATAAACTGAAGATATAAATACTCATAAATGAAATTATATTACAAAAATTGTACAATCATGGGCTTTAAATACACCACACAAAAGTAAAATAGTGGCAAATCTAGCATGAATCTCACGAGAATAAAAAGTAAGATTAAACCCTTTACCACGTTGTAATCAACTGAGTCGTTTGAACAAAAGTTAATAACCACCAAATTAATCAAATAATACCATGAATATAATGATAATAATGATAATATATATCAAGATTCTGTACACAATACACCACATGCAATAAATAAGTGGCGAAGAAAGGAAATCTCACAAAATTAAAAGCGAGATAAAAAAGCCCCTTACGAAACTTCAGTAGCCTAACGGCACCACTTGAAACATCCAAAAATGGATTGATGAGATAAAATAGGGTATCTCATAATATTAAAAAAAATTTATAGTAAGAGGAATATAAAAGAACATCCTCCAACATATGAACATGGAGCATAAAATAAAAGACATAAAACAGATTACTTGAAAAGAAAGAGAGAGGTCAGGTCCCTTACCTCGTGTCCGACTTGAATCGATTGTTCATTAATAACATGAATAATAAACTAAAGTTAATTTATTCTTACTTAATAACTTTTCTCAAGATTATTATTCCTTTTTATATCTCTTAATACCATGTTAAAAACATTATGTAATCATTTAAGTTAATAACGTTCATTTTTTCGATATTTGGTACTTGAGTCAAAATGAACACCATATATTTACATGTTGTCCATGTGGTCAATAATTCATTATATACAAAATTATATTAATGATTTGGATATCATATATATCATATATATCTAGTATATACATGTTTTTCATAATAGTACACAACATTTAGAGGTAAGAAATGAAATGCACCGTTCAAGGAGACGGTAAGACATACGTACGCATGAACGCTACCTTCATTTATATTTATTATTTTAATGGAGATAAAACGTAATGATACATAGGTATATTATAATTCTAGTATAATATCATATATAAACCATTAACTCCATCCTTTATACATCCCACTTAAGGCATTAACGAATCAAATCACTTTAAGAGGCGGTAGTCCACACATCCTCAAATGAGATTATCGTATTTACCAACTTTGGAAACCATAAAAGATTGATATAATTGGGAATAACAGAAGCATAATGAAATAATAAACATAATATATATCATATATAAATATAGTTCCTTCATAATGGCCACCATGAGAGGCGGTAAGATGTAATTGAACAATCATCGTTTCCTGAGGCGTTAGTTTTCCATCCATAGAAACATTGTGTTCTTTATCCATTAGATGGTGGTGTGTGTAAGTGAAGTTAGAATATTTATCATGAAAACATCCTAGTATATTTTAGGATACTGGTTTTTTATCAAATAAAGGAAATAAAAAGAGTTTAGGGGTTGGAGAAGTAAAATAAAAGAAAACAATTTTAGAGAAACAATTACCTTTAATTTGGGTAACTCCCTTTGGTTTGAACCAATGGTCTTCATGAAGTGCCTTCGGCCTAAAGTAAGGCTTTGAGGAGGAGTATAGATATGTAAGGAGCCTAATTGGGCAGATTTTGAACATGAAAAATGGCTTGATCGGTGTGAGGAATTGCATAGAAGTGGTCTTCTTTTAGAAGGGAGAAGAGGGGATCTTTAAGAAAGTGTGAAACTATTATTTTATTATAAACTTGTCTTCGATTTAAATAGGACAAAAACATATTAATGTAGAAGATATTATTACTCATATTATAGATAAAATCATCCAATAAAAATTGGAAATGTTTTAGATAATATTTTAATCATTATAATCTTATTTATTTAAATCATTTATTAATGAGGTAAATACTACATCATTTTTGTGTCATTAATAATTTAATTTATTCGATGCCTAAAAATTATATAAAAAATACTACCCTGTAGGAAATATATTTATCTTTCCAATAAATTTTTATAGTCGAAAATAGGACTTATTTACACAATATAAAAATTAATTACTAGAATCTTTTTGTTAATGTCAATTTTGTCTTTACATTAAATTAATTAATCTAAATTATCATTTTCACTCCCAAGTAGATCAATGGGGTCCCAAAATCGACCCAAAGATTCCCATTGTTGTTAATGACTCAACTAATAAGGTTTTTACAGGTGTTAATGTAATTTTTAATTATTATAATATTCTATTTACCTTGAATTAAACTATTTACCGATAACCGCGGTAAATAACAGTCAAAAGTTACTATTCACAAAAAATTATTTTCTTCTTATTGAACCAAATTTTACTTCTTAATAACAACCATGTATGTAATCTTTTCGAAATTCAATTCATAGAAGTGGTAAAATATTATTTAAATAATAATGTCAGTTTTTTAACTACCACTAAGTGGTTTCACTATACATCAAAATTGAAGTTTTTCTGAAAAATACCAAAAATTAAGCCTAAGCTATATTTGATATTCCGAATTAAAAATTTATGTCTACATTTACAAATTAAAAACATAGATGTGGAATTAATTAATTTTAAAATTAATTCTTGTCGTTAAAACAAATAGCGTGTTTTTAAGAAACAATAACTATCTAAAGATTGCTATTTGTTTATGTCCAATTTCAAAGTGAAATTAATTACAATGACCAACAATGGATTAAGTGGTAAATATATTTTTTAATTTAATTTTTAAAAAAAATTAAAAAGATAATCTAACCATATAAATAAATTAGATTAAAAGGCACTTTTGAATTAAAATACAATATTTTTCACTATTTATTAAAAAATTAACTTTATCGGAAAAATTACAAAATTTTACACATAATAAATTTTTATGTCCCCATTCTAAAAATATGATTTTATTTGGTCATATAAAATGTATTAAAGTGACCAAAACTAGATTATAATAGGTTTTTCCATTAAAAGACTGTAAATCGGCATTTTAATGTGAATTATGCTTACAATTAGATTCTTTCACATTTTAAGCCTCTAAATTTTATTGGAAAAATGTAAATACATTTAACAAACTTGTATAATCATACTGTAGTTAGTTTTTTTCATTCCTGCTAATACAATGGCTAGGAGTTAACTACCATTTAAAATAATATTATTATATTATTAGTGTGCAACGTAAGATTCCAATGAAACTCGTTGTTGCGTATCAGGTATGCTATCAAAAATAGCAACCCTTTTAAAGTAAAAATAATATTTAATTCAAAAATATTAATAAATATGAAATATGCCTTATTCTTCATTTATCTGGGATGTTACATTCAGCCCTTACTGAGTCATAAGAAGCATTGAAAGTAGGAGGGTGTTTCTTTATAAAATGTTCCACTATCAGTGTGTTCCTTTGTGTTATATCTGGTTATTCACATTAATGGATTCTCCTGCTATTTATTGTCAATTCCATAAGATACAATACTATCATAAACTACTCATTTCCAGTTTCCACCATAATCGGTTTCATATTCAAAAAGATATCAAACACTATGTGCCTTCCAACTTCAAATTCCTTATATTGTCAGCAGAAACCCATTATGAAAAGACAAAACTTAGATTAATCATCATGGTAATCATTAAATGTTATTCCATTTAAACAAAAAATATGGTAAAAATATTTTATGTTATCCTATTAACATCATACCCACCATTAAATTTTTCTAAATCATAATCTGATAAAAAATATAAGACCCCAACCTTGACCATTATATATTCTAGGTATTTCAACTAGATTTTACATCTTTACATTCCCATAGATATTTTATGTATAAAAAGTGGGTACAATTAAAATAATATCCATTTCTTTAAAAACCTGTAATTTTAAACACAAAACAACCACACTATTTTTTTGACAGTTATTCCTAACATTTAACATGAAATCCTTAATTATCCTCAAATTCCATAAAACATGTGGAAAAAATTTAAAAACTAGGGATGATCACAATATCTCAATACGAGATATACAAAAGTTGTTGATACACCATTAAACCATGTATACATTTTAACATAAGTTATTATTTTCAAAAATACATACTTCTTACCCATAAAGTAACATATACATACATTTTGATACATAAAAATTCAATAAAAATAGAAAACATAAATATAAAATAGATGTATATTGAGGCATTACTTACTTATTTTTGTAACCAAAACAACTACCTTAAAATGTAACTCTCACAGTTACCTTATAGTGTAACAATCACAATTACACTTGGTGTAACCATATGAACCACCTCCAACCTAAAAATACACAATGTATTAGAGTTATATATAGGTACCAATCATCATTATAAGAAACTCCCATCAACTAGAGAATAATCATAAAATATGAATAATTTCATAAAAACATCGCTTTGGAATTTTGTAAATTAGAATTTCAAAAGTAAATTTTTAAGGAAAAGTACCTTACTAATATCATATTTTTGATGTAAGAAATGATTGAATGAAATAAATATGTGAATAATATGTAAATACACAAAAAAATAATATAAATTAAATTATTTACCCAAATATTCTTAGTACAACATAATTAATGAAATAGAAGGTTAAACCAAAGAATGAAAGTTGGATTATGAATTGCTTTACCTCAGGTTATTCTTAAATAAAATTTTATTAAATGTCTTACATAATGGTTAAAATATTGTTTTTAAAATTTTAAAGAAAAATATTGTTGTTTATAACACCTTATAATATTATTATATAACTTCACTCGAACCATTTATTAATAATATTTTTTATTTTTCATTGTTTGGGATGTATCCTTTACATGATTTCAATTGTTAGTTCATAAAGGATTTTGTTACTGAAATGTATAGAAACTCCAAATGTGTTAAAAAATGATGTAAACATGTTTCTAGAATCTTATTCCATGAAACATTTTGGTTATATTGTATGATGAGGAATCATTAGTGATATTTTTTATACCATTTTGTTGGTTCTTCTATAATTAAAAACATTTTACATATGATACAATTAATATTATGAATATACGTTAATCCAATGACATAATATAGGGAATATAATACAATTTATAAACTTTATAAACCATTAATATAGATTGATAACCAGCTTTGAAGGAAGTAATGTAAATTGAAAACACATCGTCCTTGATGTTGGTAAATCGTCACCACAGGGACGATGTATTTATATGTGATGGAGGAGATGAAGTAAGTTGAGTAATTTTTAAATAAACATGTTAAAATTTAAAATATATAATATTCTGGATCATTCATGCCACTTTGATAATGAGTAGGGGAAGAGAGTATAAGAAAAAAAAACGGAATTGAAATCAATTGAGAAAATAAAAATGGATATTTACCTCTTCATATATTCTCTTTGAGATCCTCTTTAAGGCCTTTGATTTTGGCCATTTTGTGAGTCCAATAGGTCTCGGATGTGGGAGATAACCATGGTAAGGGGATTGGTCAAAATTTAGTCAATTCTAAAATCATGAGAGGTGTGGTAGGAAGAGAGGGTGAGTGTTGAATTTATAGGTAAAGTGAGGGAGGTTTTTATTAATTTCAAAGGATACCTCATTAGTTTTATTTGAAAACCCAAGGTCATTTCCATGGATTTTCCTATTTTATATGATTTTTAAGATACCTCATTTCATATTTTAGTCCTCAATATTCGATCATAATTAGTACACCATTACTACATCATTATGATGTCATTAAACAATCTGAAAACTGGAAAGTTTTTTTTTACAATTAACTGAAAATTTAACTATATCATAAAAATCACAAAAAGACACCCATACCATTTTTTACATGTAGAAAAAAACTTCAAATCCATGTTTTGATTGAATTTTCCAAATATAATTAATTTAATTTTTAATTAAAATCATAATTAATTCAAAAAAAATAAGAATTATAAAACAATAACTCATTTAATATCACCTTGAAAAATAACTCAATATACCATTATCATATAAACATCATAAAATAAAATGATAATATGATTTACTATTAATAAGGATTATATTACTATTCATAAGGGTGTATTACTATTCAATTAAACACAAGATGGTTCTTTTAGAATCCAAATGACTTAATGATCACAACTGTTGATTTCCTTTTTCTGAAATTTTAGTCATTGAAGCAACAAAATTATGTTTAATCGCTATTTTATAACAACCTGCTCAAAAAAAATTCCATTATGTAGAGATTTTGTGTTTCATGAATTTAAATTTAATTTCCAAACCTTGTCATGTTACACAATTCTATAATTGAATATTGTCCATTAACATTATGAATACCCCTTCACACAAATGCAAGACTAATAGTACCATTACATGATCCTCTTTCTATAAGTTAAAAATTAATTCCAATATATATTTTGGGAATAATGTTTCATTTATGTAATGGTATTATACATATACCTTCACACATTACTATTTTAGTGAGTCTGGTATGGGTATTTTTAGGATAACATTAATACATAAAAATCAGTGAAAGGGTTACTTGTGATTACATTTACGCAATATATGTAAAGATAATAATTTATGCAAATTGAGTTATGATATTATGTTCTTTAATTGAAAGTTCCAATATTTATTATAACTAGTGATTCAAATATACTTAAAAATATTAATATATTCGCTCCTATATAATAGATTATTTTCTTTTAATGGCATGATCATTGGTAGTAGAAGAGAAACCCAAAATTGTATAATATTTCTTTAAGAAATAAAAACTATAATCATGTCATTAATGAGAATACCTATAATTAATCTTTATCAAAATCACTCATCTTTTAAAAAAGGACAATTCCTCATAAAGACCAGAATGATTATTTGAGTAAATTATATATTTAATGAGTAGGATACATTAGAAATTAGTCATAAGAACATTTTGCGAGGAATCATAATTATTGAAGGAGTTATAGTGCCATCACTCTATGAAAAACATCAGTTTATAAGGAATAGGTTATAAACTATGTATCAATAACATATAAAATTATAGATAAAGTATCACATTTACATATATATCACTTATCAATTATCTTCATATAAATATGAATTTTAGATATATCAAAATTTATTCACTTACATCAAATGATTCTGGATAATTACTCTTATTTTAGTGCTCTTTTATTAAATAGTTCAATAAATAATTATAAAATTATATTAATGCACAAAATATTTCATTCATAACCAATAAAAATAAATATTCTGTGAAGTGAAAGTGCCATCCATACCTCCATTTCATTTAATATTAGAGGGTATGTCCATCAGGTTCATATATTTTACATTCACCACCTACATTTATTTAATATTAGAGTCTATAATGTTATCCAGGGATGGATTCAAAAAAAATACATATATCTTTTTTCTCTATAAAACAGTGATTCTAAATATTTTAATTTGTCACATCCTCGATATTTATGAATAACATATAACTAATTGAAAATTATCCTCATCATCACATTTCATTTACATCAGGGCCAATTCACTAATTTTCTTAATGTAATGTGACCTATTTAAATATATTTTCTTTGAGAAAATAATTTATCAGTTTGAATCCATATGTAATTATTTTGAGAGCACCATTCTGAGTCCTTGATATTGCTATCTTAAATCTCTCTATCCCATGAAATATATAGGGTATTTTTTCAGTGTCTTTACTCATGGGATCATCTACACCACCTCACATATACATATATTGAATATATTTATTATTTATATAATGATAAAAATACAACCAATGCATCTCATCATTATAATACAATTGGTCTCCTTTATAAAAAAATTTGTTTTCTTCTCAATTCCTATGTTACCTTTAACATCATTGTTTCCCCATATTAATAATTTAATAAAGGTGAATATTTTTTCGATATTTCAAAAAATTATTTATTATTATCATGATAAATTATTCAAATAAAAAATGAAATATTTTATGATAAATAAGTGACCAATTGTAAGTCTACATGAACCATGCATGTTTCAGAAAACAAGAGTGACTAAATCAAAATTTAATGTTATCTATAATGGAAGATTATGTGATACTAATTCAGAATTATTTATTTAGGGATCGATAAAATTTATCTAGAAATTATATCACCTTAACCAAAAATACTAGTCCAATTAAAATTTTGTTAGTACAAGATATATTATTCTATCATTTCAAGATCAACTCTTTCTCAACTTAAAAAATATTTTTCATATTCGTCAAAAATGGTAAATTTTACAATAATAACTCATCATTATCATTTCATTAATGTTTTCCTGTGAATAGTAAATCCAAATACATAATGAAACACTTGTAGATTATCTTCTTGTAAGCTCTACATCATTGAATTCAATCATCTATCTCATTAACATGATAGTTATAGTTTTACAAAATATTCCAGTATAGTTCTTTTAAAAAACCTAGAATTTTGATAAACTGCCTCCCATAATTCATCTACTTGAATTCACATCACATAATTAGTAACAATGAGTTATTGGATTAATGTATAGATAACTAATCTTATTAGTGATGGAAGCAGGGTTGATATTTTTCTCTCCACTAATATTTTCCATTATATCCAAAATATTTATTTACTGAACTCATTATACACCATTTTATCATTATATTTTCATGATTCATATTATGAATAATTTTCAGCGTCTAATTTTAATGTATTTTACAATATTAGATCTATTTTTAAGCATGTTTAATCCTTGAGAATGCATCTTTTGGTTCAAGTTTCTTCTACAGTAGTTTCTAATGTTTAGATGGAATATTTGAAATTACATTTTCTAATTTATGTGATGAATTTTTGAACCATTGATATATAATATCTTGATACATTTTGTTATCAATTTTTGACCACCTGTAATGAATTTTATCTTATTTAGGAAAGAATTAGTTACTTATTTTGTAAAAAATCACAATTTGGTGTTTCCACCATCTTCAATTTCCAAAAGAGGTTTTTTTAACTATAATGGTTATGTATAATTTTTTGATCTTTTATAGAATATTAAATTATCTTTTATATATTAATATTATAATATTGAGTTATTATATACATAACAAGATTATAACATCTTTTATATATATCTTTAGTAAAATGAAAATATTTTTTTATTAGAATGGATTTTAAATCATTTAGTATCATGAATATATATCCTAAAACTATTACTAATTATTATAGAGAAGTACTATTAGGATCTATAGATTCTATAAATTTTTTCATAGAAATTTAGTCGTTGTGAAATATTTTATATGAATACATAAAAATTATTCCCAATTGTTTTAAAACATTAACAACAACAAGTATTGGTTTATCCTTTCTATTTTTATCTTATTTTTCAATGAAAATGTGCATGTTTTCATATTGATATCTAGAAATAATTTTTCATTTTTATTTTAGAATGTGTAACTATCAACTCATCTACAACTTCTTTTAATACATAGGTGATTTTATGAAGAGATTAATCTTACTATATACATCATGTTTTTATTTCAAGGACCAATAATATCTGTTGATAAAAAAGATTATCTTTATAATTTATAATGAAAAACTTGTAGATTCATCATAAGACTAGTTTTATTAAAATCATGCAGTGAATCAGCCCAAATATTGAAAACATTTATAATATTTCACTCATAAAACTCATGTTAGTCTAATTTCTAATTTAAAATGACAGTGTCTCTATTGAATATTATTCATTTACATCATGATTATCATCAAAATCATTCAACCTCGTAAATTACTCTGTAATCCTCACAATATTATTATTAATCCCATTATAGTTATCACCATTCTTCTCATTTTACTCTATTTTATATTATTCTAAATGTTTGATTATTTACTTTATATTGTCTTTTTTCTCAAGAAATTCTATATGATCAAAATTTAGCATATATTATATGTTACTCTCATCCTAAAACTCATTAGTTTTTGGTCAAACATCATAACTTTTGTAATAATAAATGATTTTAATGATTGTTCAGTATATATTATGACTCAAATATTTTAGGTGATTTTCAATATTTATCAGTTGTACACATCAGATTCTTGTAAAGGAAGACCAAATTGGGTTTCCACTAATTTATATGAGGAGGTTATATGTTACCTACTTTTTAGAAAACATGGTTCCAATATGGTTCTAAAACCAGATATGGAAAAATATTATTATATAATTGAATAGAGAATTATTATTATTGTGTCAGCAGGTTTGGGTTTCTCCTCTTAGTATATAGATTGAATTTTTATGTGTTTAAGTTCTTCATTGTTGTCTTTTTATTTCATGGGATGAAATAATGTATTCATTTAGGATGTTTGTGGTCTGATTCAAGGAGATTCTTTTTCTCTAATCACTTTTTACCTCTCAAGATGTTCCCATAAGACTCATAAAATTGGAAATTACATTAAGGTATATCCATCATTATCAATGTGAAACTTGGTTTACCTTCCTATCACATCGTATGTTTTCCAATTACATAATGATATTCATAAATAATAGTAACTGATATGTCTATTTTCTAAGTGAAATCATCGAATACTAATTCCACTAGAATGGATAGTTAATCAATCATACAATGATCCACTTTTTCTACTCGAACTGATTCTCGTATTCAATGTTCAATAATCATAGACATAGGTTGGGAATGTAGTGATGGAACCTATCTAGGAAATATCTTATTTCACTAATATCTGTAATTAAATTGTGTATTCAATAAATTTATAACATATTCTAATGAATCGTGAATTGTATAATGACTTGGAAGAAACATTTATTTTTTTGGAAGTCGGATCACTCTGGCTAAGAGAATCTTGTCCATTGTCCCAAGCCAAGAATTTTACCCCACTAAATCCCCAAATAATGTGATTTCTTAAATTAATAATATCATTTCATATTTTATTTTGGATTCCCATGAATATGGTCAAAGACATTGGGCCTCCTGGAGAATATTGGTGATACCCACTCAGGAGGCTATTATTGGAGTCAAAAGTATGTTGAACCCATTGAATGGAACGTTGGAAAGAATTTCATGGGATGTTATTGAAGATAATTCTCTTTGGGTAAAATAAATGAGTCCCAAAACTAGAGGAGTTAGTTGCAAAGTGGGAGTAAAGCCATCTTTTTTGGGTCCATTATCACTCCCCACATTAAATATTTACAACCTTATTCTATGTGGATAGTTGGAAGAGGAGATATCTCTTTTTGGTTTCATGATTGGGTTGGTTCAGAGCATAAATTCTCATGTATTGCATCTCTTGGTATATCCTTCAAATAATCAAGAATGTTCCCAAGAATTTATCATTTCATTGTTGAATGAAATTCAATGATCAACATTTGATCTTATAGATATTAATGAGGAACCTAACACATGTGTCTTTACTATATCTTATTCATGGTCCTTCTAATTGAAGTAGTACCAAAAAGTCACTACCAACATAAAAAATAATGATGGTTGGGGTCCAACAATATAAATTAAAGATTGTCTTTTCATGTTCAATTTTTTTATAGCGGACTAGAAACTGGTGAATTTTTAGGGATGACACTATTAAAAAGATTGGTGTTATCTTGGTTTCCAAGTGTATCTGTTGTAGGGATTGTAAGGAAGAATATGTGGATAATCTGTTCTTCTTCAGTCAGTGGTCCAATGATGTTTGTGTATCCTTTAGACAATTTATTGGTATCTCATATCTGGTGTTAATGACCTTCCACTTTATAGAACTATTGTTCCATGACACATGGGATGTTTGTCTAGGAAACAATGCTCGAGGGTTGTTCCTTGAGCCTAGTTTTGGGCAAAATTGGAATACAAGTAATCGAGCAAAGAATAATTGTGTGATATTCTCAGGGGAGCCTATAATCATATGGATAAAGAACATACTATTAGACTTGGTGTTTAAATTAAAAAATTGGTATGAGTCTCCCACGCTCAGACCTCTGCATGTTAATTGTAACTCAGTTTCCTCGGATAATCATTCCCATTGGGTTTTCTTATCTCTACATCCTAATGGTCATAATATTAATTATAATGGGTCTTTTTTCATAGATGATATGCATGGTGGTAGATTGGTCAGTGGATCAAGGGGAAAGGTTATTATCACTTTCACTTCTCATCTTAGTGAAGGACATTATATGATGGTCGATGCTATGACCCTTATTATTGGGCTAGTAGTAAGATTTAAATGAAATATTTTATTGGTATTAGTGTAAATGGATTATATAATTATTCATTATTTCTGTAAGGATACATTATTAATCCTGGGTCTATTACACATGTTATTAGATGATTAAGATCCATTATTGGTGATTCTGTGGAAGTCTTGCATACATTACGGGATTTAAATAGTGTAGAATATCCCTAAGATTCTCTAGAAACCCATGACACATGCACTCTCTTCTCCCCTAATTTGTGCTCTATATCTAATAAGGGGGATAATATCTCTACAGGGGATTCCCTTGGGATCCATTGCTTTAGAACTCCGTAGTACATCCTCTTTCATTATTAGTGTTGTGTTTTTATTCCTATGGATGATTCTTTGTTCCTATTGTTGTTATTTATTAAAATAATAAATATTGAATATATATAAATATAAATAATTCTATCTCTCTTATTATATCATTATTCATCATATTTTGAGTATAAAAGTCAATGAGTCATATTTTATTTGTGTGTGAGAGATATTATGATTATAAATTTCATCTCCTCCCTAACTCTATTATTTATCCCAAGAGTTTCAATAATCTCATAATGTATGATTTTGTTATGAAACTACTCAAGGGATAATTCCTTCTTTTCATCCATAATATATGTATTGGGATCAATCAATTCTAGAAAATTTTTCATCCAGTTTGTAAAATGGCTAGATCATCCAATGTTTGTCCATAACCCCCTAATGTGTCTTACCAATATCATTTAGTCTAATGAAATTATAACATGTCATGTAATAATATACCATTATGATATCCTTCATTTATGATCAAATGATATACAATTTAGCCACTTTAAATATCAGATTATTTTAATATATATTTTTTAATGATTAATCCACATATCATATATTGTAACAAGATCGATAAAAATTATGTACACTCTACTAGACATAGATCATATAATATAATTTCTATATTTCCCATATACATTGGAATTTATCTTATCATCAAGCATCAGTGGTTTATATCTTCCAAATTTTGAAAAATTTAGCATAACATCATCATCAACTTACAATTATTTATAAAAGAAGATATGGTAGAATCATATTCTTCAATCCATGAATTATTTATCTATAAAAAGAATTAACAACACAATAATTTCTTAACTTTTATGATTTTTATCTTCAACTTTACACTAGAAGTAATCATTTATGGGGAACCTATTTCTATCTTATTAAAATTTATCTTCCTTGGTTATTAGATGTATCATTGGGAGGAGTGGGTTAATCTGTTACACTATTTTTTTAGGATTTAACCAATTAATCATCCTATGTGACTATTGAACATTGTGATCCTAAAGTACAACAATATATCACCAATCCTCATATGAAATTTAATTATAAATAGAAAATAACTAGATTATTTTTTCAATATTATATCCCGATAATTGTTCATACGCCTTGATATAGTTAGTTCAATATGATTATAATGACTACCAATCAAAATCCCGAGTGATTAGAAATAAAAATTCCCTCAAAATCATCAATAATAATGAATATAGTATATGAATATCTGTCTAAATTATCTTTTCATATCTGGATATAATTTTACTGCAGGATTTCATCACATTTAGGTTATCCTATGGATATCCCGAGTAGTCTCCCAACTCATTCATCATTCAATATCTTCCTAAATAATTGAAATCTCATTTCCATAAACATCACTTAAAACAATTTTATCATACTCTATATCATCATATCAATATTAATGTTTAATTACTCAAATTCATATCTTCGTCATAATTCAGATAATTGGGCTTTCATGTTGTAAGTCAGAGATCCTTCTACATATAGGTTATAAGCTTTATGAATCAATCAATATCTACCAATGATATATAAATATTATTTTATCTATATATTTTGATATTCTCTATCTACCAATATTCCCCATAAACATATTATCACCTTTCATTAAATTAATTTTGTAAATAATATTTTAGAAATTTTGCATTTGGAAACTCTATATTTCTTTGTAGAGATATTACATTATTTTTAGGCTATTAAATAGAATCCTAAAACATGTAATTCTAATTAAAACATGATTTGATATATCAAATATATATATATATTCTATGTGATATTAAATTTATTTTTGACTTATTTATCATTTAAATCACCTATAGAAACTACATTCAAATAAATCCATGTATGGATATTGTTATATGGATGAGTCTGTTCTGGCCATTTTGTCATCTATTTTGGAACAATACTATCTTCCAAAAACCTATTTTGAATAAATTACTATGAAATGATAATCTACCAGTGATGCTTCTTTATATAATTTCTCAATATAATATTTTTCAATCTTTTGATATAGTATGCATCACAGTATGGTTTTATTCTTCAATTTGAAATGATAAAAATATTAACCACATATCTTGAATAACAATCCCATTTTAATATTTTGGTGTTTAATCCATTGATGAATAATTATAGCGTCATTTGAGATTATTTATTCATCTGGAATTTTAACTTATGTTATATCATATTTATGTTATAAAGATCCCAGATTTTTTCCAACTCTTACAACATATATATTATTTATAATAAAATAAATATCAAAGTTTAAATTGAAACATTCGATATGCATCATTAAAATTATATATTACTTCAATCGATGACCAATACATTTGTTTTAATTATTCTTAAGTACTATGTATGTTTTTAAAAAAACAAACACATCACTATGATATTGGAATATGTATAATATTTTCACATTGAATATGGTTTTTATACACAATTTTATATTTTTTAAATTCATATGTAACAATATAAAAATGGTATGTACTTATTCCATCAATCATATTCATCATCCATAATATTACAAAATTATATATCGAAGGTGGTGCTCATGTAATTTTAGATTTTCTTGTAATGATGTAATTATATTATGCATATGATAAAATCATGTACATACATTGACTTTTCTATTATTCTATCACCACTACATATCAAGTATCATATGAATAATATATATGATATTCATTTTTAAAAATATCAAAAATAGAGAAATATATTACATATTGTCCATTAGATAGATTTCAACTACATATAATTCAATTATTCATATGAATTTGTAGAAACACTACTTAAACAACTTAATGCATTCCAAATATCAACAAAACATATTTCAAAGGATACCCCTCACATGATAATGTAATCCTCATGATTTTCACTCCTATTATGATGTATTCATAGATAAATCAATACATTTTCTACTATAATCAAATGTTATCATTATTTTTTGGGTGCACCTTCTCAATATTCATGTAAAAAAATTTAATCTATTGTGATTATTACTCAATGTTATATTTTATTTTCATGATTACTGGGACAACAATTATATCAAGTGAAATACTACACACTTGAACATTTTTTCCTCAACACATTAGGTGGATACTATATATATTTTCAAAATTATTTATGAGTTACATCTCATATCATATCATATCAATAATTCTATCAAATCACCAAATCATATGACATGGTCATGGAATATATATGGAAAATAATTCATGGGAACTATTAAAATATCTATCCTTAGTATATATTCAATTCATTCCTAGTTGATATCTTAAAAAAATATTAACAATGTATATCATCATCATAATGAAATTTTGGGCTTTCAATTTGATAAAATTTATTTCATTTGTTTTAATTTATGACTATTTAATGTTATCTTAAATCAATGAATGATTATTATCATAAATATAATTAAATTTATTATGATTTTGGACTATTAAGTGATCCAAAAAAATTTTGTATCATTGATAAAAAAACTGAGATAGGATTTTAATAATTAACAAATTGTATAATATTAAAATTAAAAAATATATTTCATTTTTGAAGTTGTGTATATTATTTATATTTTGTTACATTAAAAAATTTAAGTATTTTTTATTTTATTTTAAACTAGAAATAACTTGAATATGAATGTATTTAATTGATATTTTGTGATTTTAAAATGGTTTCTTTTGGTTTTTTTATCTCTTATTTATGCATATGTTGAAATTTTTTTGTGAGAACATCATTTCCCAAACAAAATTGATTCATACATTGAGATTTGGGGCTATGAAAATCTATTTTTTTGGTAAGAAAGAAAAAACTCACAAAAATGTGAGCTAGATGTTGTGGCCGATGACAACACATTTATACTATAGAATATACTCATTTTTTTCTATTTGGGACAAGAAATTCACACACATAGTAGACTCATATACCATAAGAAATTTAGTTTCTATTTTGGATAATGAAACCTCTTACAGGAATTAAAAAAATGATGATTCCCTAAGAGATGTTTCAATTTGAGGATTTTCATTAGATTTTATAAAATTGGGTCATTTTCATAAAATTTAACGAATGAATATTACATAGAAAAAAATGTTTAAATGTTTTTATGAAAAATGAATTCAAATGAATTAATTTTTTATATTGGATGGTTTTTTATTTAAATAATGATAAAGAAATTATTTTTCTCTTATTTTTGGATTTTTCATAATTAATATCATTTATTTTTGAAACACAATTTAAATGAAATTTATTTTAGTATCAATTAAATATTAATGATGTTATACTCAACACATTCATTTCTACCATGATACATGTTTAGACCATATAGATCATGATTCAAATAAAATTGACATCTCATTATTCCTCAATACTCGGTCACAATTATTTTTTAGAGTTATTATTTTAGATGTGGTGGATCTTTGTATGAGGATTGGTATTTTGTGTGAAAATATATATAGAAAAATATATATAACATTTTATTTTGTGTGTGTTGATAAAAAAATATGATTAATTTTAATTTTAAAAGTGTTATCTAAATAAAGAGTTTCAGACAAGAATTCATTGATTATTCTACTTTCATGGGTAGTAATATTTACCCATGGTTTTATTTCATCCATCATGAAATATTTCAACCATTACTAATTATGTTATTTGAATTATTTTAAATGAAATCATATATTTGGTTTATGTATTCAGGTTCCTATTTTAAGTGGTAATTGGCCTAAACAACAACACAAATTAAAAAATATTATGGATATATTTTTGGTAGTCTAAATAAAACAACATTAATCGCATCTATAATATATGGAATAATAAAAAATAAATTACATGTGACATTTTGAGTGCTTTAAATTATTTATATTTTTATTTTTTAGATTCACAATGAAATTAATATTTCCTAGATTTCATCTCACAATAATATGATTCGGGATTGCTAACAAGTAATTTTTCTAAAAAATAACCTTTAATATCTCAAGATGTTAGTGATGTCCACTAAAGAAACATAGACATACATTTTCCAATTAATTTAAAAGATACCAAATAATTTACTATAGTACTACTATAAATTTTATCTTCTTTAAAAACAAAGTTTAAATATAATAATTTTAAATTTAAATGCATTCCCATATAGTTTCTATCAATCCCATTATTATATTTACTTATTAAATGGTTTCTTTTCATATAGGGGTTTTCTACCTGTGGTATGATATTTAAATTACACTCAATAACACATCATATTAGGATATTTTTATTCCCCTTTCAGAGAATAATTTTGATTGTGAATGTCTATTTCCATACCCACATATATAAACATCACAAAAATAGTTACGTAACTATCCAAATATGGATAAATATATATAAAATGAATTTTAAATTAACCCAAATATAAATTATTTTATGTTCATTTGGAATATATATATATCAACAATTTAATATTTGAGAAAAATATCTGTAATTTTTAGACCTGGGTGCCACACACCGCTTCCCAGATCCAGTCAGTTACATGACCTCAGGTGCACCTCTTTTTCTTCTAGAGGATACTAACTAGTATTGAGCGTATAATATTAATCACAGAGAGACTATAAATTCATTATCATGTAGCAAAACAACATAAATAAAAATTAATATCCCAGTTATATAACCAAATCTAGATGGACCCGTATCTCAATATGATGAAAAATGGAAGAAAATATCCATACAAAAATAATGGATATGTCTTCAAAAATATGTGTTATGAATCTATATGAAAACCAAAAAAATAAATAATGAAACTTAGAACTACCTCAGTCTTCCTAGCACAATGTATGGTTTTTTCATCCATGATTGACCCTGGTTCATCCATCTAACATGGGGCCCTTTTCATTATATTTTCTTATAAATTTGATGTCTATTCAGGTACCGATTAGGCAGAATGAGTAGGGTGTTAGTACAACATAGAAGGCCACCACCAATGAAATATAAAATAATATCCATTCAATAAATATTTATGCATTTGTATAAAGACTAAAGTTAAACTCATAAGTATATAGTTATCATATTTCATTATAATTTAACTAACCACATAAATCTCTTAGTATACCGAGGAAACCCAGAGTATAAATACCTTCTTTGGATTATGTGGTAGCATGAACAATAACATATATTCAATTCACAATTCCACATAAGACATCGAATTTAATTATCTCTTTCATCATTATTCATATCAACCCATCTTGGAACCTTTTTCCAATACCAATATCATGGGAATAGAACATTGTGTCTAACACCCCTTTGTTATTTAGAGCCTTTGTCCCTATACCACAACTCAATGTCACATATGTATTTGGTTCCTTAGTTCCTATCCCAAAATTTCTTATTCAGAAGGGTATTTAGATCCTTAATCCTTATCATAGACTCATTTATCACAAATAGTTAGTTGGATCGTCAATCTATATCCCACACTTATTGACACATATGTGTATTTTGAGCCTCATTCACTTTCTCAAGCTTGTATATGGAAAAAATAGACATATATCATATCATTCACGGTAAATAAACATTAAACCTTTTTATCACCAACTCACATCATTCAAGGTAAATCTACATTAACCATTTTTATCATCATTTCACATCATTTGAGTTAAATTAACATTAAAACATTTTTTCATCATTTCATATCATGGTATACAACTACAATTTATCACAACAAATATGGTTCCTCAATAAAATCACATGGATTAATATGAAATGATCTCTATTAAACCATTTTATTTTTATGTAAAACATTAACCCATTTCCCCATTAAGATTAATCTAAACATCTCTTAATCCTCATTTTTTATTAATTCAAAATCATAAAAATTTTATAGCTATACAATCTGAATATCCAATAAATTTATTCATACACAATATTACATTAATTAATTAACTAATCAGTTAATCTAATTCCACCAATTTCATATTCCCAATTTCCAAAATACAATTTTTTGATATTAAATTTTTTTTATAATCGCATGTAAAATAGATTAATCAATTTTAGGATACCATAAATTAATTACATATTTATTTTATTTGACTCAAGATTCAATTTTAAATCATTCTAAATGATATTTTACATCACATGCACGAAATTGGAGTTCAAGACTATGGTATTTTAAATTTATATCACCTACCTACTTATTGATAATGAATTCTGACCAATGAAAATCCCTAATTAAATAGGAACAACCACTGTCTTAATGAAGAATGAGGTACGAGTCAAAAACCTAGATACAAGATTAGAAGAATCAAGATCCTTGAATCCTATATCTAATCCCCTCACCCATTGAGGAAAACAATCTACTTTTAATCAATAAAGATATATATTAAATCAAATAACACACTAGGTAATAATTCACATATGTAGAGAGTTGTAGATCCGTTAATCTGAACATTGATTCATCAAGAATATTGTTTTTGATCCATAAAAATTCATTATAAATCCTCAAAAAAAGATATAAATTGGTTAGGGACTTGTTGGTTCAACTTTGGGGGATGACTATAGGGTTGGGGTATTTCAATTCCAATTTTTGAGTAATTCAACCCATGTGCATGGTTTCCTAGGAATGTGGCAAATGGTTTTCCATACACAATTACTTAATTATGTGCCTCCTCTAGGGGTGAATAGTTACTCCCAAGAGGGAACATGATTTTAAAACCGTGTGTAATCCATGATAATACTTACTTTATATGGTCACCCAACTTTTTAAGGTAGGGAAAAAAGTTTTGGAGAACCGTTCTCAAACAGCACACCGCCCAAAATCCCCCCAAAAATATACAGATTTCACCAAAACACACAAAAAGAACTGAATCATGATATAATCAAGAAAATATTTACTATAAAATATCTTGATACATATCAAAAAAAATTTGGGATCTCACAATCTTCCAACTTTATAACTTTTCATCTTCAATATCTACTCCCAAGAATCTATAAGATTTCAATTTAAATCATCAGGCCACTGTGTGAAAATATTCACTTCTCCCTCAAAATTTTCCATCGGGACATTCCATGTTTCCACAATATATGAACTATCATAATGTTATTTACCCAAAAAACATTATCACTGCGATCCAACACATGTATCAAATTAACCTCAAATGATATATCAATATAAAACTCAACATCATCTACATAGACTGCTTGATAAGGGTCCGAGATATTCCTCCATAGCTATGACACATGAAAAATTTCATGTATAGCTACATTCCACTGTGGAAGATCCAATCTGTACTCCACCCGCACAATTCTCTCCACAACATTAAAGGGTCCAATAAACATGGGTTCTAACATACCCTATCTTCATATCCTAAGGGGAATCAATCTTGGTGGTAACCAAAGGAATACATAATCACACTCTGAAAAGTATAGGGTTATTCAATATATATTAATATACAACTTATCTCTACTTTGATCTATAGCCATACGATTACCCATCAGATAAACCTACTCTGAAGTATCTTGTATGTGACTCAGTCCAAATTTATTTGACTCACCTACCTCAATCCAACAAAGTAGGGATCTTTAGAACCTAGAATAAAGAGCCTCATATGGTTCCATATTAATTTTATTTAATAAATATTGTAATAAGAAAAATTAAAGTGTTAGGTGTTTCTCTAAAGACCCACCAATCTAGAACACATTCTTGTAAAATATCCTCTTGAAACATTATATTATGCTTCAACTGCCCATCTGTCTATGGGTGGAATGTCATAATCAATAAAACCCATGTTCCAAGTTCCTTTTGTAAACACTATAATAAGTGAGAATTAATCTTTGTGTAATGGTATGAAACAATACTTCATGTCACCTCATGTAGATGTACTATCTCCCAAATGTATAATTATCTAAACTGAATAGATGATTAAGACTCATATAAAGGAAATAAATGTTATGCCTTAGTCAATGGGAAAAAAATCGCGTGAAAAGAATAATTATTCATTGTCTTATTTGGGATACCCATCAGGATGTCCATATTAATGTGATTCCACTACTATTATATAATTGGAAATAGTCATATTCAACCATGCGGTCATTGATGCTAAGCCTTCACTTGTTGAAAGGTGTAGAATCAGGCCACAAACCTCACTATCTCTTTTTTATTTTATATCCAACAATACTATCAGTTAATGTCATAGTAAATCTTGGTTAAACCCATATATAAAACCAACATTATGACATGAAATTTATTCATCACCTCCACCCATATAATCATAGGCACAACAACCTGTTTCTTGACATAGATCATTACAACCCCATCTATGGTCAAATATTACGTTTAATCCAATCCTACATGGATTTTTCTGAAGTAAAAACACTCTAGATACTCATAATTCATGTCTCTAATACAGTTAAAATGTATTGAATATCCAAATGATAATAGGATATTCATCTTCTCCAGGGCGTCTTGAACCACAACATGCATCATAGCCTATCAAGTCATCAATTTCCAATCATCAGTAGTCTTCTAAACGAACAGAGTCTGAATTTTCCTACATAGAGCCTCAACAAAATTATTTCTCTTTATGGATGTATATGAGAGCAGAAAGTAAAAATAATTCATCAACTCAACAATCCTCCACAATAGAATATTTAACTCTAACTATGAAGGGATATAATTTAATATTTTTTAGTAAGAATGTATAATGAAACATTTTCACAAAAGGTAACGATGTTAACACATCAATGAATATTTTATTGTAGCTAATTCTAGGTCTTATGTATTGTAATTTAGTTCATGTGGCCTCAATTTTTATGACCCATAGTTCACAACTCGATATCTATCCATCAAAACTACTCCAAGACTTATCATATAAGCTTCACAAAACACCTCATACTCCTCACAAGTCATGGTAGGATCAATATTGGTAGTGTCTTCAAGCACTTCATCAACTCCTAAAAGAATATATAACTTTATATAAACCATGAAAATTATATTTATTTATTGTTCAACCTCAAAAGTGGTGTTTAAAAATCGAATAAGTCTTTAATGAACCTCCAATAATAACCCTAAAATCCCAGAAAGCCAAAAAATATCAAACACACACTTGGCTCCAAAGAAACTAGTTCCTCCAATTTCTTTGGGTCCATAAACACACCTTCCTCCGAGATAATGTGACCCAATAAGTGTACCTGATCAATTAAAAATTTAGAAACATATAACATGGTGTATAAATGATTCTCTCTTAGGGGAATTGGGATGATACTAATATGTTGGGAATGATCATTATGATACATGGAGTATATAAAGATTTCATTGACAAATTCCACCACAAACTAATCTTGGTTTGAGTGGAATATTATGTTCATAAAGACCAAAAAACATCCACAACATTCATCAGCCCAAACTATATCACAAAGAACACATAAATTCTGTATCGTTTTTCAATATTTTTCTTAGTATATTAGAAGGTAAAAATCTCATATGATGATACCATGATCTCATGTCGATATTGGTAAACACACAAGCTCTTATGAAGAGGTCAAATCGGTTTTTGATATGTGTAAGTGGATACTTGTTCTTCATAGTCATCCAATTCAACATTTGGTTGTTAAAAAATAATCCTTGAATCTCATCAAAAATCCGTTTAAACAATTCTAGAGAACCCCAAGGTGATGTACTCATACGAAAACCCATTATCCATCAACTCTTCTAATTGTGTCTCTAAAAATTGAACCTCTATTGGTTCCATTCTGTCTAGTGTAATAGAAAGTATCTCATCCCTCGAATGAGTTCAATTATAAATTATATATCTCCCTTTGGTGGAATCCATGATTATTAATAAAGAAAAACGTCCTGAAACTAGTCCAATATGGGTGGAATCACATCTTTCATTACACTCCATCATACAACAGTAGACTACACACCTGGTCAGTGACCTCCCCTAGTTGATGATGCTTTTTCTCTATACACCCTTCTAGGATATCCCACTCTCCATGGTGAATATAATTGTCACCCTATGGAGACATGAATGTCTCCCACCTTTAGTAACAATCAATGTGTGGTTAGTATGATACTGACCAATCCATACCATTAATTTAATTTAAATCCTATCATATGATGATTGTAATGATCCCATGTAAAAAAATAATCATCCCCAAAAAGAGAACACACTTTCCAGAATCAGATGTATCTCGATCATAATCCCAATGGTGTACCGATCCATATAGCCCCACCCACAAGTTTCACCACTTGGCTCAAACCGTTAACAAGTTGTGAAGATATAATATAATGGGAGGCTTAAATTTGAAAAAGGAAGTAGATAAATAAAATATACAAGATTAGTACATCTAACATTTAATAGTCCAGCCTCACAATCCATAAGTGAAGGATGAACTTCTTGCAACTATCCTAACCCTCTTCCTTATGATTTAGTATGTGTCCTCTGAGCTTCCCCACTCTGATAATACATGCGGTCTTTCCCAAAATCACCTTATCAACAACCCCAACATCCATTTCCAGTAGAACTCAAACCACCATAATAATATAGTGTATAATATCCCCTTCCAATAGGACCATTTTTTCCTAGAAAACTCAAACAAAAAATTTATCCCATTAATAAATGCAATATAGTAGTCCCTGGATTATCTCTTGATGTGGTTTCGATTTTTTTTGAAATATTTCACTTTTATATTATATATTTTATCCAAAATATAAATACATTGATGTGACTAAATTTTCTAATAGCGGATATAATCAAAAGTTTCTTAATATATAAAGGATCATAATCTGATTATAAATATTAGTGGTTTGAAATCATTTAAATAGACATAAAATATAGTGGAAATATTAGATCTATATCAATTCACATGTAGTTAACACTTGGACTCCTGAACAAGTTAGCACCAAAATAAATTAAATAAAAAATAAAAACACATACAAAAATATTTAACCAATTAATAACTAAGAAGAAAAATATATCATAACTCATAAAAAAATCAATTTCCCAACTCATAAAATTCATAGAATTTCCACATCTTTTGACCTCCATGGAACACATACACTTACCTAGTATTAATTTTCCCTCAAAACACATATATGAATTCTCAACAAGTATATTCTCATCCAAAATCATGAAATAATTACCATCGGATTAATAAATTTTAACATCTCCACTTGATGAGAGTCTATAAATCATGATTATCAAGAGAACATTTCATGGTTGGTATGTGGAATATTGATGGTTTGTTTTAAATGTGAAAAAAAATTATACAATTGAAGAAGGAGTGTTGAATTTTCTAGAAGAAAAAATGAATGATCCTTATTTTCACTCTTTCATTGTTTCCTCCATAATCTCTTATGAATAATTCCTCACTCAGTATATCTTTTCCATAAAATTTTATCAACATTTTAGTAGAAAAAAAGAAATTTTTATTATATTTTATTAAATCTCTAGATAGGGAACACCTTTTTCGATTGAGAGCCCCAGACAGAAACAACTACATTTTATTTGATAGATCGAGATTGGAATTACTCTCAATAAATTATTTTATTTTAGAAAAGATATCTCTTTCTTATTTTTATCTCCTCCCAATGCAATATCAAATTATTCACCACGTCACAAATCTTCTTCCCCTCAACCTTATTTTCTACAAGGTCAAGAATTTATAAATCTATATTATGTTATAAATGGAATATTAGATTTTAATGTGGCTAAACTAATAGTTTTTACTAGACACTAACAGATCATTAAATATCAAATGTGTTAGGAAGAACAAATTATAGTGGATTCTAAGGAAATTTCTTTATCACATTAATCACACATACCTCATCGATCATGTTTTGATATAAATGCATCATTTTCTAGTTCGAACATGTATAGAATAGTTCTCTAAATAAAAGTGGTTATTGTTTATAATTTTCCATAATTGATTCAAAATCCTCACAACAAGAGGATTTAAATGATAAACACAGTGATATGTTGCATGAGATTCAAAAATCTGAAGTATTATAATCAAATTTCCAAAATATTGAACTAGAAACAAGTTCAATTTTAGCATTCATTTTTGTTTCATTTCAAGGGATCAATTGATTAAATCATTGACATGATTTTTAAAAAGGATAATGGCCATCATATAAATTGAATAGTTTTAAATAAGAACACATAAAAGTTTTAGTGGTATGAAAATAAAAATACACACTGAAAAAGAATGAAAAAAATACAAAAATGAATGGAATCCACACAAATTCTTTATCGAGCCAACATGCCCCCTCCCACACTAAATTATGGAAATTTCCTCATTTTAAACGAAATTAATTTGAGAATTAAAATCATTAAATTAAATAATTAATAAAAAGTAATTGTGAAGGAAATACAAAAAATATCTTCATTTTTATTCATTTTTTTGAACATAGATATCCTCCAACAGGGGATATTTGACATTCTCTGTAAATAGATTCAAAATATACCCACTAACTATGAATGGTGTCCCTTTTGTGGTTAATTTATTTGTATATTTCTAAAGGAAATTAATGTTTGTAATAATTAATGGGATATACAATTCAGAATGAAATTTACCTAGGAATAATATCAATAAGGAATCAAAAAACATCAATTTGTCTCCTCAAATAATGTTTTTTGGTGAATAATCCCAACATGAATGACTATGGTTCATTCCTTTTAATACATGGAGATTTCAGATGAATTATTTATGATCTCCTCCATCTCCGGTAAACAAAATATATTTTACAGCACAAAACATATCCATGTTACATGTTTTCACATCTCAAAAATAATTGTGTTCTAACTCAATAGGGAGGTGAATATAGTTCCCATAGACTAATATAAATTGTGATATAAAAATTGGGGTTTTAATGATGTCATGTATCTCAGAGTTTAGTATATAGTCTCAAACTTCAATCTGTTATATTTGGGTTCACAGTTTTGTCTAGAATTTTCATGATTTATCTGTTGGACAACTGATCCATTCCATTTTTAATGATGATATAGCATAGAGAACCTATGGTGAAATTCATATTTCTACATAAGAAATTCCATTTTACAATTTTTTTAAAAATTAATCTTGATTCATAGTCAAAATTTTTGAAATCTAAACCTTGAAACCAAATTTTGTTCCTCAAATTTGGACACAATTTTAGCATCATAAATTCTCATTGGAATTGCCTTTTCTCACTTGGAGGCACAATAAACAGTAATAAGTATGTAAATATATCCAAAATAATTCGTAAAATGTCCCATGAAAACTCTTACCTATACATCATTGACATCATAAAAATAATAATAGTTTTTTCATATCATTTTGTTTGTCAATGATCCCTTGAAAATGCCAATTTTTATAGGCTCTACAAAACAGAAGAGAATCTATAAAAATGGTGGACCAATACGAACCATAATCTATCACATTTTTTGTATTTATTTGAGTTTAAAAGTGTCATATATAGCTCACTATGTGTCAAAATGTAGGATGGATTGGAATTCAAAATTCAGAATGCATCTCCTGATCATTTGATCACTATGAACATGCTATAATAAAGGGTCATCCCAAATGTAATTCTTTTAATCACACACTTGTTTGAAAAGATTTATATTATAAAACCAATGGGTAAATTAATTATAATATATGTAATTCAAAATAATATAAAACCATCATATGTCACTTTGAGAAAAAAATAACTCCTCATATAGAATGGTTTCTTTAATTGGTGGACAGAACTGATGTTTTCCATTCAAAACAAATGGTATCAATCTCAAATGTTAATTAACAAGGTTATCACATCCATGATTATCCTTTATTACACCATAACACTGTTAAAATATAAATATCCATATCAAAATTATTTATTTTCATCATTTTTCTATATCAAGAATTTGATTTTAGATTCTTATATCAAATCAATCACATTAGAGCCCAACACAAGACATCTAAATTTGACCAAATAAAAGAGAACAACCAAAAGTTAATTATAAGTTGATTTATACTTTCATTGGGATATATCTATTAATTTATATGCGTAGTAAATCAATTATGATTTCTTTTCCATCCATTTACAAAAAAATTTCAAAAGAGAATTGTCAGATGAATCATTCATGATTTCAAAGTAAATGTCGCATTTGAGAGGTTGAACAATGGTATGGTTTATCGATTTTTGATTCAATTCACAAATGGACTATTTTAAATTCACATAAAATGAAAATGGGGTGTATTTTTAATGTTATAAATACAATGTAAGTGATTCCTTTATAAAATCACTTATGAAACTCCTATAAATACCACCATGAACCAGGAAGGATCTCACATCTCTTAGTGTTTTGGGTATGAAAATGAATAGAAAACCTCAACATTAGATTTATCAACATTTATTACATTTAGATACACAACATGGCCAAGAGAAATCACGTTACCCTATATTAAAAATAGTTTATCATGATTTAGAAGTCGATTCTTATTAATTAATGTGTCAAGAACAATAGCAAAACATTTCGAACAACATTCAAATGATGATTCATAAATAGTGGATTCATCCATAAAAAGATTCTATAAATTCTTATAAAATGTTCATATTACTCCTTTTAAAATTGAAATGATAATTACATAACCCGAAGGGCATCCTCTTATAATCAATCGTTCTCAAGAGGCACATGAAATTTTTTTTCTCTTGATCATCTAATGAAATGTGATCATGTAAATAACCATATAATACATCAAGAAAACAACAATGTGTTTTCCTAGACAGTCCTTCATGGAATTGATCATAGAATTGAAATGGGATGTTGTCTTTCGTTTTTAAAAAATAGATATTCCGATAATAAATGCACGTAATCAATTTATTTGGGACCATAACAGAAGATAATCTCATCAAATTGATTCCCTGATATTTTAAAGCCACCATTTTGGGAACAACATGGATTGGAATCACCAATTATTGATCATAGATAAGAAAAATAATTCCATTATCTAATAGGGTGGGGAATTAATTCTTGAAAACCTTTAAAAGTGTTGGGTTCAATCTACATTGAAATTGCCTAAATATTTTAGATTTCGCCTCAAAAAATATATATACATTCACACTGAGGGACTAATTCTAGTAAAATAAAATAGATTCAATCCTTTGGATTTCCTATAGATTTTGAGAAATCATAATAGGTTTTTCTCATGGTCCCCTGACAAATATTTTGAAATCATTATAGGGAATTATTCATTAGCACCAAGGTAATAATATTTGATTTTATCACAAAGATGTTGTAACTCTAAATAATGATGGGTATATTCATTGATTAAAGAAAACAACACACATGTGTGAATTTTTAGGGAAGCTCTTGATTTTAATGGTATTCATTAAAATGATCACTTTATATTTTTTTTATGACATGTTTCATGAGATAAAAATAATAACTTCTCTAGGTATACCACTAAAAGGATCAAAGGATTCCAAAGATTCATCTGTATCAATAATGAGATCGACAAAATCATGAAAAGTATTTTGATCATTCTAAGACTCATCACATTATTTTTTTCTCTCTCTATCTTATTTGATTCCAAAATAAAAAATTGACATCATTTAAATTTGCAGTCTGTTTTCTATCACTGGGAAAATCAGGGAACATATCAGTAGGAAAAAATCCAATCATGTTTACTTGGAGTGTTGAATGACCCTCAATTGGGTGTTTCATTGACTGAAAATTATTGAATTGGACAAAAACTCTTCAAAACTCCAATTAATGAGTTATTTTTTAAACATTGATGATTTATTTTATAGTTTTAATAAATGGTATTCCTAAAAAACAGAGGTACATGGGTACTAAACCAAAAAATTTCCCAATATAGAACAAAGGGTGACCAGGTTCTTCTTATATGAAGTGCATCATAGTTGGATAAATAAAAATGTAAATTCTCCTAATCTAATTATTTTGGGTTTTTATATTATTTAAGAAATATCAGATTCAGGGGTTTTCGTAAACACAAAATTAAAATAATGAAATGAAAATTTTAAATCTATATGCAGATGAGAATAAAATGAAAATAGTGATGAAAGGTGATGATCCTAAGGATTGATAACATGAGTTCATTCATTATATATTCTTAATTTATATTAAATTTGATAATTCATATGGAGAAACATCACTAATTAATTACATTTATATGATTTATTGAGTGTGTTATTTTATCAATCCTCTAAAACACCAAACCACATCTCCTCGGATAGTCAAATAGGATTACACCTCAACATATAATTTTATTCTAAAAGGACCCATCTCTATCATATGTCATATCATCTCTTTGGGAAACCACATATTCATTGTATGAAGTGCATTATGAATATAATGGCGATAAAATTAATTAATAAATAAAAATAAATGGAATTAAAAATAATGTCATGCGGGACTACAAAAATAGTTTCGCAATCATCTTTCATCCACCACAAGTAGAATAAAAACATTTTTGAAATGATGTGGAATATCAATGAATGATTTGAAACATTCCAAAGGACTAAGACATGGGTTATTAATATTTATTTCCTATGTGAATATAGATCAAAACTGAATATTGAAGAGATGAATTATATTTTGATTGGAATAGAAAAATGTATTGAAGAAGAAAATCACAATATTTTAATTTAAATATGAATGTGTTACACTATAAAAGAAAACCAAAAAATATTAAAGGAGAATAAAAATCCTAAAGCATGGTAATCACCCCAAGATTCCATATTCATTTGTTATATTTTAAATCCACCATTTTAATCTTTTGTATAGGAATGGAAGTGGTTTCACGATTTCATAATATATAATTAATTTATTGGAACATAATGTGTCTTCCATGGTTGAAATTTCAGTAACAGAATATTCCTTGAATAGATATCTTCTTGTTTCAACCATCAAATGGCCAAATTTGGGACATGTGTGTCCATTAAATATATTTAAAAAAGGTTTTAAATTCCACCTCAAAATTTCATATTTATAGGATGCATCTACTAGATGTTATAGAATAAATTATAAGAATGACTTTTTCAAGACAGGAATGCCATAAATACACCTCCAATGTATAATGGCTAATGGACCCATTAATGATGGAGAAGCACCATAAAATTTATTTATGAAATGGTTATGTTTGTCTTATTTCAAATAAATCATTAATCACTTAAATTTTAGGTCTTTTGGCCGAGTTATTACTCATTTCCATATGTAGGGTCCAACATGTCCACCTGAACAATATAACAACTTGATTGATTTTTTTGGGCCATAAGTTGTTCGAGTCGGCTTTTGGTCTAAAAAACATGAAGAAAATAAATAAATGAAACATAAAAATAATAATCACAAAATTTTGAATAATAATTTAATATTTATTCCATATATAAAAGAGAGATTAAAATCTTCCAAAATTACAGAAATAGCCAATTTTTACATTTCAGCTTAAAACACATCATTAATCCCAAATTGTAGTAAGGATGATAAAATTGTTAAATATGAAGGTTTTAAACAATTGAAATAAATATTAAAAATGAATTTTTTTTATCTCTATCAATTCCACCACACAAAAATCATTATCCTCTTAAATAATAATATGTCAACATTGAATTTAGAGGTAACTAGTGTCAAAAATATTCAAATTAAAATGTAATAAAATAAAATAAAAATATCAAATCATACATTCAAAAATAAAAAAAAATAAATTTAATTTCTAATTTTTATGAAAATATTTATTTCATGTATTATACATTTCACCATTGAATTGTAATGGATATTCTCATTTTATTAAATCATGCCCCTCCATTTATTATTATTAAATATGCCAATCCATCGTTTACCTCACTTGAATATTTTCATTCATCTCTCACGATGAAATTCATTTGGGGTTATGTTTATATCATGTATGAATCATCTTTATCAATAATATTTTAATGTAACTAATTTATCCACTTTGTAAAGAAAATATTCCCTTTAAAACATGAAGTCATTAATTAAATGTTTAATTGGATCTGAGGTTTAATTTTTACAGAACTTCTGATTAAAATTAAAAGTCTCAATGGAAGAGGATTATATCTTAAGTGAAAATCATGATATCATAAATAAATGTGGAATGAAATTATCCTATTATAATTATCAATGCCTACTTCCCCAATCATTTAAATCAAAGGTCAAGAAAAATGAAAGCACAATGAATGATATGAACCTTATTTATTTTTTCACATCCTTTATAATTTTATGATTTTTAATGTTCTTTTTTGTTTTTTTAAATAGTTATGCTTAGAATTTACCCAATATCCACCACCAAACCACATAATACAAAATTAATTGGTCCAATAATGTTGATTTCTGATACTTCTAATTCACATCCCATTAATTTGTTATAATTTTAATTTGTTTTCAAGAAGTGAAAAATTTAACTACAATGAATGAATTAAAATCCATTCCTAGAACAAACAATTATCACCCCATACTTTTTTCTTACAAGATAAATCATATATTCTACCATGATTCCCTTCACCCTCAAAATTTAATTTATAATTAGCATTAAAAATATTAGAAGAGTGTAGAAATGGATAAAAAGGATTCAAACCTATCCCACTACTACAAATCCCATTCATGGTCTCTATTGGATAAATAATGATTGATGTAAAGGTCATATTTTAAGGATATGTGGTTTATAAAAAGTTTTCTTAATCATTATAAATTAGTTTTTTCATAGTAATTTTTTTGAGAAGATCCAATTCATGTTCTAGACAGTGAAATGACCCAATATCACTCATCAAATATGATCAAGAATAAATAGGAATTACATAGTCTTTAAATATTATCTCTAATGGTAATATAATATTGTAAAATCACTCAAGGAATTATTAATAATAGAAAAATAAATTCACATAATTTTTAGAAATTAAATTCATTAAAAATTGTTTTAAATTTTTATTTAAATGAATCAATCAATAACCATTAAACATGAGTCCTCACTTTAATATAAACATTCCAATTTAATAATTAATTTATAAATTTTACTCAATAAATATAATTTTCATTGAAATCTACGACATGGAATCACATGATTAATAATGAACTTATTTCTCCTAGATAAGTCACGTAAATCATTACTATAAATGTGGGTTTAAATTTTAATTTTAAAGATCAATTAAAAATATCATAAAAATGGTAGGAATTTAAAATATAAAAATTAAAAGTGAACACCCATTTGAACTAAATATTTGGTTCTCCTACTCCATTATGTTGGGATTCTGTGTTCCATAATAGTCCCATAAAATATAATTACCCAATTAATTACAAGGATCATATAATTTAGGATTATAAAGATAAGAGGGAGTGAGATGCATGATTTCCTAATCCAAAAAATTACATTGAAATCTAAATTCCTAAAAATAATTTAATGTTGGAGGTTGTGGCTTCTTGGTTGTGAACCACAATATGTTGTTCCTTAGAATTTTCAATTCATTGTTCTTTTATTTTGAGAATTTCATAAATAGAGTAAACCAGATCCTCCCCCTTCTCAATATGGTATTTCTTAAATGGTGAGGGTAGGAAAAAGTATGATACCACCTCCTCTTTTTTTGTTACTTGGGAAACATTATATTTCTCTTATTGTACTCCAAATAGTAAATATTTGCTGAATTCTAGGAGCACTAGGTTTTCCTCAATAGGTGTATTTTAATTTTCATCATCTTCCACCATGGCGTCATACGAGTTGGTTAAATCTCAAAATTTGAACTTATTAGAAGTTAAACTAAAATTTGATTAAATAAAATCAAATGAATTGGAGTTCATGAATATATAATCTTCCAAAAATGGTTAATCTTGAATCTATTCTTTAGTGGAAAACACCTCTTGGATTAATGAAATGGAATTTTGATTTAAGTAGTTTGGATCGCCAGTTTTGAGTTTGTCGTAAACATCTCATATGTCCTCAATAAATTTGGGTAAAACCACTAGCACTAATTTCATGGCCTAAAATAATTTCATGTCTATACAGAGATCATAGATAATTATTATCAGACCACATGGTGAGGTTAATGCCTCTTCCCGTCTTTGAAACTATTTTAATATTATCATAAGTGAATTACCACTTCATTGGAGTTCCTCCTCTGTTTAATATATTTATTTTTCTCGCACCTATGAGTAATATTTCCAGGAATAATATTTTTTATGTTGAGACCTCTGGATGATTGTTGAATTCTTTCTATGATTGTTGTTTTAATAATCACAAATAATTGATTACTTAATCCGGTTGGATTTCTCATATACATAATCACACTCTCTTAGTGAATCTGTGTATATTGGTTAGATCATGTTTTTATCCCTTTGTTATTGTTTTACAAGTATTCTGGAAGTCCTCCGGATCAAACAGACAATGGTCTCACCGATCCATATCAAAGGACAACGGTCTCACCGATCCATATCCAAGGACAATGGTCTCACCGATCCATATCAAAGGACAACGGTCTCACCGATCCATATCAAAGGACAACGGTCTCACTGATCCATATCAAAGGACAACGGTCGCACCGATCCATATCAAAGGAAAACGGTCTCACCGATCCATATCGAAGGACAATAGTCTCATCGATCCATATCAAAGGACAACGGTATCACTGATCCATATCAAAGGACAACGGTCTCACCGATGCTGATCAAATGAGTCACCGATCATGACACACCGATGCTGATCATCTGAGTCACCGAAGATGTCTCACCGATGTTGATCAAATGAGTCACCGATCATGACACACCGATGCTGATCAAATGAGTCAGCGATCATGACACACCGATCTAGATCAAATGAGTCACCGATCATGACACACCGATGCTGATCATCTGAGTCACTGAAGATGTCTCACTGATGCTAATAAAATGAGTCACCGATCATGACACACCGATGTTGATCATCTGAGTCACCGAAGATGTCTCACCGATGCTGATCAAATGAGTCACCGAAGATGACACGCCGATCCAGATCAAATGAGTCACCGATCATGACACACTGATGCTGATCATCTGAGTCACCGAAGATGTCTCATCGATGCTGATGCTGAAGTTCTACCGATCACTTGACTCACCGATAGTCATAAACAGCTGTTTGAATTTATTTATCATTATTTAATCTAACCAACCGTAATATTAGGAATATTTTAATGCTCTGTCATTTATTTAATGAAGGTTGTTGGATGTTAGGGAACCATACCTCGTACCTGCAAAAAGAAATCATTTCTTTTACTGGAGCTCGTGCCATAAATACAAGAATTCCCTTCTTGTGCAAAATCACTAGTGTAACAACGAAGAGACATTTGTGAGTGAAAAGAGTGGAGGATGAGATATTTGTAGAAGACACAGAACCTCAAACACACTCAAGATTACTCAAGAAGAGTTATGTACATTCACGAGGACATTGAAGAACTTCATCCAATACATTTATCACTATCTCTGAATCTGGATGCCAAGCAAGGGACACTTTGATTTTTAGACAAAAACTAGAAGATGACTCAGAATCATCTCTGATCAAATACAAGTAGTCCAAAGCTTTACTGCAATCACTAGAGCCATTTCTAAACTCTACATCTCTCTCTGTGATTCATTATTTCACATTTCGAGCAGTGTGTGTTATCTGTTGTATTTAACACACACACTGTCTCCTGTACTTTAATTGGAGGATCTGTAAATCCTCACTCAAACTCCTACATCTTTTATTTCCCCCTGAGATAGTGGTAGAGGTCGTGTGTGACCTAGAAAGCTAGTTGTTGTTGTTCTATTTCCCACGAATAATAGTGGTAGAGGTCGTGGACCTGGATAGTTGTAAAATGTTGTGAACCCCGATCCAGGGTGTGGATCAAATTTATACAAATTGTTGAGAGGACTAAGTCCCGGCTTGAGACTGATCCTCTTGGTTATATCTGCTATGCTATATCTTTCAAAGTTATTCTTTTATTTCACTACTAATTACTTTAAAACCAAAACTGTTTTAAAGTCACTTTGATAATTAAATTTTCAAGTGTTTATATTAGTTGTAAATCAGTGTGTTGGTTTCAAAAGTTAATCAACCTTTAGGTTTTTATTAACTGGGAAATAATCAATCCCTTGAGAACCCAACAGAACCTTTACTTTGATATAAATTCACTATAGTTTAATTCAGTATTTTATTTGGGGTTTTTTAAGACAATATTTTAAATCAGAAATTTTAATTGGAACTCAATTCATCCCCCTCTTGGGTATCCACTTCGACCAACAATTGGTATTAGAGGTTGTTTAAATATATTCTAAAGTACTCTGTTTTTCAACTGTGATTTTAGTTGTATTTTAAAGTTCTTAAAATTTCTGTTGTTTTTAAATTTTTTTCTCTTTAAAATCTTTGCTTTAAGTAAGCTATCATGAATAATATACTTGAAGGTGTTTCTACGAATAGACCACCATTTTTAAATGGCACTAACTATGCTGAGGGGAAAATCAAGATGAAAATTCATTTAGAAAGAATGGGTTTTGATATTTGGACTGCTATAGAATCAGAATATAAAATTCCTACTACTGTTAGAACTACTTGGAATGAAGCTACTAAGGTTGCCAACAATAATAATTACAAAGCTATGAATTCCTTGTACTATTCTTTAGGAGATGATGAATTTAATAGAATATCTTCTTGTAAAACTGCTTATGAAATTTGGGATACCTTAGCTGTTTTTCATGAAGGAACAACTAATGTTAAGGAAATGAGATTGAACACTTATACTATTAAGTATGATAAATTTAAGATGAAGCCTGATGAACCCAGTTTTGACATGTATCTCAGGTTTAATGAAATTTTCAACACAATGACTTCTCTGGGAAAGGATGTTCCATCAAAGGAACAAATTATGAGAATTATGAGATGTCTACCTGAAAGATGGAGGTGAACTTCTTTCTCAATTAGAGAATCATGTGATATTGGTGAACTACCAGTCAAGGAACTATTTGAAAAGTTGATTATGTATGAAGAGGAACTCAAGGTTAAAAAATAAGAAGAAGATGAACCTAGAAGTAAGTCAGTTGCTTTCAAGACTTCAACTTCAATGAACAAGGATAAGGAAAAGCTTCACGATATAAATGAGAGTTCAAGCTGTGAAGACAGTGAAAGTGCATCTGATAGTGATGTTGAGATGGCTCAAATTTCCAGAAGGTTTAAAAAGTTTCATAGGAAGAAGAAGTTTTTATAAAAATCAAATTATAAAATTAATTATGATAGCAAGGGACATTGGAAAAAGAATTTGAAGAAATCTGAAAAATCAGATGAAGTTTTCTGCTATGAGTGCAAAAGGAAGGGACACATAAAAGCAGACTATCCAAAGTTGAAATACAAGAAGAGGTATGAATACAAGGACAATAGGTTTAAGAAAGCCATGAAGGACACTTGGAGTGCTTCTGAGGATAGCTCCACTGAATCTGATGTTTCTGAAAGTGAACACAGAAATAAGGCAAACATGTGTTTTTTTGACAAACACCTCTGAGGTAACATCTGAAACTCCTGCATCAAATTCATACTATTCTGAAGATGATTCTGACTCAGAAAACATTTCAAAATCTGAACTATTTGAATACTATGATATATTAGAATAAACCTGTAATGAGATGAAAGACAAATACAAAGGTTTAAAGAAACAGTATGCTTTAACTGTTAAACATATATCTGATCTTGATATTGAAATGGAAAATAATGCTCAGTTTCTTAAAGAGAATACTGAACTAAAATTATCTAATGATCAACTCAAGAAAGACTTATAGAAATTTTGAAATGGTAAAGATACTCTTACTCAAATTCTAGGTAAGAAAATACAACCTAGATACACTACTAGTATAGGATACCAACCTGGACAAAGGAAAATTACCAAAACTAAATTCATTCCTAAATCTGGACAGAATGTATCTAGTTCTAAAACTTCATATAATTCAACTAGTTATATTCATAGTTATGGATCTAATAAGGTTTATCCTTCAAAATCTTTTAACTCTAAAAATCTTATGAGACCCATTAGTCAAATATGGGTACCTAATGTTTTATTGGCTAACCTGTCTGGACCCAAGAAGATCTGGGTACAAAAATCATTTCCTATCTAAATCTGTTTTGTAGGGAACCTGCTTAAAGAGATCCTGTATAAATCCATGGTATTTGGATAGTGGATGTTCAAGACATATGTTAGGAGACTTCTCATGCTTTAAAAGCTTAGTTAGAGTTGATGGAGGCTTTGTCACCTTTGGTGATAACTCAAAAGGAAAAATCATCGGCTTAGGGCAGATTTGTAACACTGACTCAGTATTAATTTCTAAGGTTTTATTTGTTGATGGACTTAAATACAATTTGTTAAGTATTTCTCAGTTATGTGATGATGGTTTTTATGTTAAATTTGAAAATGATTCTTGCAATGTTTTTAATTCTAAAAATGATTTACTGTTTTCCGCTTTAAGAAATGAAAATGTTTATGCTGTTGGTATAAATTATTTAGCTAAGAAAAAGATTACTTGTTTAAATACTTTTCATAAGGAGTCTTGGCTTTGGCACATAAGATTAGGACACTGAATTGTGGATTCACTTAGAAAACATTCTAGGAAGAACATAGTTAGAGACCTACCCAAACTTGAATTTCCAGCAGACAAAGTTTGTAATCCCTGTCAAAAGGGAAAGCAACATAATGTTTCTTTTAAATAAAAGAGAGAAGTTTCAACTTCTCAACCTCTTGAGTTGGTTCACATGGATTTATTTGGACCTTCTAGAGTTTCTAGTTTAAATGGGAAGAATAATGTCTATGTTCTTGTAGATGACTTTTCTAGATATACTTGTGCATATATTCTAGCTCACAAAATTGATGCTTGTTCTTGCTTTATAAAATATTCCTAGTCTGTAGAAAACCTTAGTGGACTTAAAATTAAAACCCTGAGAAGTGATCATGGCCGTGAGTTTGAAAATCTTGAGTTTGAATCTTACTGCTCTCACAGCGGCTACAGTCACAATTTCTCTGCCCCTAGGACACCTCAACAGAATGGTGTAGTAGAAAGGTGGAATTGAAACTTGCAAGAAATTACTAGGACTATTCTTAATGAGTATAACCTACCTGTTTATTTTTGGGTTGAAGCTGTAAATACAGCTTGTTATATTATCAATAGAGTCTTGATCAGACCTGTTCATAAGAGGAACCCTTATGAGTTGTGGAACCATAGGAAACCTAAGGTTAACTACTTCAATGTTTTTGGCTGCAAAGTCTTTATTCTTAATACTAAAGACAATCTCGGAAACTTTTCATCCAAGATTGATGAAGTAATTTTACTAGGTTACTCTACTTCTAGTAAATTCTATGGAGTTTTCAATAAAAGAACCAAATGTGTGGAAGAATCTATTCACATAGAATTTGATGAAACTGATCCCCATGAACCTAAGACCTCTCTTGAAAATCTTGAAGATGATCACTCTAGGTTGAACATTAATGTTAAAGATAGTGGACCTATAATTAAAACATCAAGTTCTGGAAATTTTCCAGAACCTGCTTCTGTTGAACCTCAACCTTTAGATGAACCTGAAATCTCGAGTCCTACCTTTTCTAGACTAACTAAGATTCAAAATAACCATCCGTTAGATGCTGTTGTAGGTAATTTAGATAGAGGAACACAGACTTGAGCTTCACTAAGAAATCAGGTTGAACATCAATATTTTCATTCACAGTTAGAACCTAAAAATATCAATGATGCTATCAATGATGAATATTGGGTAATGGCTATGCAAGAGGAACTAAATCCATTTCAAAGAAAAAAAGTCTGGAAATTAGTAGAAAGACCTAAGGACACTATAACCATAGGCACAAAATGGGTGTTTAGAAAAAAATTTGATGAATCTGGAAACATCATTAGAAATAAAGCTAGGCTAGTTGCACAATGTTTCAATCATGAAGAAGGAATTGACTATGAGTAAACCTTTTCACCTGTAGCTAGATTAGAGGCTATTAGGATCTTACTTGCCTATGCATCACATCTAAATTTCAAGTTATATCAAATGGATGTGAAAAGTTCCTTTTTAAATGGTTTTATTGTTGAAGATGTTTTTGTAGAACAACCACCTGGTTTCTCAAATCCACATTTTCAAAATCATGTTTTTAAACTTTCAAAAGCTTTATATGGTTTAAAACAAGCTCCAAGAGCTTGGTATGAAAGACTTTAAAACTTTTTTATTACAAAAGGATTTACAAAAGGAATATATGATCCCACTCTTTTTATAAAAATGATTTCAAAAGATGTGTTAATAGTTCAAATCTATGTTGATGATATTATTTTTGGATCTTCTAAAAATTCATTATGTACTGAATTTTCAAAGGTTATGAAAAATGAGTTTGAAATGAGCTTAATGGGAGAGATTAAGTATTTTCTTGGATTTGAAATATTTCAAACTAAAGATGGAATTATTCTAAATCAAAGTAAATATACTAAGGATTTATTAAAACTTTTTGGTTTAGATGGTATTAAGGAAAGTGATATACCTATGAGTACTACCTGTAAATTGGATGTTGTTGAAACTGGGAAACCAGTTGATCAAACCTATTATAGAGAAATGATTGGGAGTTTACTTTATCTTACTGCTATTCAACAGGATATTATGTTTAGTGTCTGTATGTGTGCTAGATTTCAAGCTAATCCTAATGAATCACACTTACTGGCTATTAAACGGATTTTTAAATATCTTATGTATACTGTGAATTTAATTTTGTTTTATCCAACAGAACAATGATTTTACCTAACTAGTTATTCAGATGCTGACTTTGATGGATGTAAGTTAGATAGGAAAAGCACATCTGGAACATTCCATTTACTTGGAAAGTCCCTAGTATCATGGTGTAGTAAGAAACAGAACTCTGTTGCATTGTCTACTGCTGAAGCAGAATATATGACTGCTGGTAGTTGCTGTGCATAGATTCTGTGGATGAAACACACATTATTGGACTATGGATGTGATTTTAAACAGGTTTCAATTAACTGTGACAATACTAATGTGATCAACATATCTAAGAACCCTGTGTCTCACTCTAGGACTAAGTACATTGATATCAGACATCACTTTCTAAGAGATCATTATCAGAAAGGTGATATTTCTAGAGAATTTATTAGTTATGAACATCAATTAACTGATATTTTTACAAAGCCTTTATGTTCTGAAAGAATTAATTTTATTAAATAAGAATTGTGTATGACAGATCTGTGAAACAGATCTATGAAACTGATCTGTGAAACTGATCTGTGAAACTGATCTCTGAAACTGATCTATGAAACCAATCTGTGAAACCGATCTGTGAAACCAATCTTTCTTTATATTACTTTTTATTTTTTTGTGATTAACTAACTACTTTTATATTTATTATGGGAACCCTAAATGACGAAATAAATGATACACGACTATTTCTATACCCCAAACTGTCAACCTTTCATTTCTTTCCCGCCAAACCTTATTTCCTCTCTTCTCCTCTACTTTGAACCTTCCAACTCCTGCATTCCCCAGAATCATCAAATGGCTAAGCAGAAGAGACAGAGCAAAGGATCAGAAAGTCATGTACCTTCAAAGCGTGCTCGAGGAGAGTCGAGTAGTACCATTAAAAGATTAGTAAATCTGAACCTGGAAACTCGGATTGTTCATATAGAAAAGGAAGTCATCTCCGCCTGGCTTTTGAAAAGTAAGTCACTACTGTTACAAGTTTTAGATTCGCAAGGATGGAAAGCTTGATTCTCAGATAACACTCATGTATACTACCCAAATCTAGGTCATGAGTTTTATATAAATCTTCAAGTTACTTTAGATGGTGTCGAGGCTGCCAGAATGTCTTCTGTAGTGAAAGGAAAGAAATAATCTTTTTCGTCTAAACAATGGGCTGAATGTTTGAATGTACCCCATGAGGGTCGGTATGAGGATTATGCTGGAAACATTCCTCCAACCACTGAATACTTCTCTTATGAGTTATATTTAGAGCTTTTTACTAGAAACAGAGATTCAAGGAGAATCACAGCCTCAGAGCTGGATGGTGAATGTAGACTTCTCTTTAAGTTTATTCAGCACCAAATTTTCCCCAGGAAAGGATATTTTGATGCTGTAAGATACTAGGATGTTTTTATATTGTTTTTACTAAATACCTATGAGAAGATCAATTTGTGTATATATCTAATGGTTCACATAGCTGGAATGGTGAAACCTTCTAAGAAAGCCACTGCCCTGTTGTATTCCAAAATTATCTCTGCTATGTTAAAGAAATTGGAATGTGTTGATGAAGCTAATGAGATAGCCGAATCTGATAGTGCTTCTTGTGTTAAAAAATAAATTTGTTAACAGATGAAAATAAATTGGAACCCATGGAAGAAATGATGGGTTTCTGATGAGGACAAGTTGTATGAATCTTACAATCCCACTGATCATGGAAAGAGGCCGAAGGGTTTGAGAGACCCTGGTTTGAAAACAGATGATGAGCCAATTTATTCTGATGATGAGGAAGAAGTAGATGTTGAAAGTAATAATGACACTGAAGAGTCTGGTAAACAAGGGATGGAAGAAGCTAAAACAGAAGAAGGAAGTATGTCACCTCTTGATAATAGGAGTGATCCTGATACTGTGAGCCCTAAGAGAAGAATAGACTTTGGATCTTCCAGTCCACCTTTACCCGTACCTGAATCAGAACCAGTTCTTGGTGATGAAGAAGCTAGTGACACTGAAGTATTTGACAGTGAGGTTTCTGTGAAGAATGGAAATGGGAATGGAGATGATGATGATGATGATAATGATGATGATGGTGATAACCGACTAGTGCATGGTCTTAATGTATCTCCAACAGAAATACATAAAACTATACCAGAAACAAATGCCAATGGCAAGAGAAAATCACTTGAAATCAGTGGAAAACCAATTTATGATAAACTGAAATATACTCTGTGTGCTGCTGTCTAGGATGATTACCCTGGTTTTGCTGTTTTGGGTTTAGAGTATTCTGAAGAAGAAAGAGAAGAATCTTAATCTACTGCGGTTATGATGGAAAGCCAACCAGTTGAGGCAAGGTCTGCTCATGTTGTTGATGCTGCAGATGCTCATCTACCTAGTTCTACAATCTCTCAGTCTGATTTTGATATGTTCATATGTGAGTTTCTTACTGCTGTAAGAGATACAGTCAGAGAAGAAATTTCAAATGCTATTAAACCAAACCTGGCCAATACTGGTGAGTTTATTGGCATGCACATAGCCTCTCCTCCACCCACCCGAGTCATCTTGCCACCTTTTCAAATTTGCCCAGTTCAACCTGCCTCCAATCCTTCCAACTTACCAACCATTGATCCTTATGAAAAAGGCAAAGCCCTGTTACATCCCAATAAATATTTGTGCGTTGTTGTTGATAGGGTGAACCTTATTGTGATTGTACTGTGATGTATTAAAAACTTTATTCTCTTTTCCTTTTATTCTCAATGATTCCTTCTTTTAATCTCTTCTTTATCTGTTTTCCCTCCTTTTTGATTATCCCAAAGGGGGAGAAATCTGTATATCTATGGATCTATGGTGGATATGGGGGAGATTCATCTCTAAAGGGGGAGATTTTTTATCCATGGGGGGGAACCTTTCTATTGAAATGCTTGTATAATTATTTAAAGGCATAAATTCAGGGGGAGATTTATATCTCATTATGTTTTTATTCCTATTATGCCTTATTATTGATGATATATTATTTTTGTTTATGGGTAAGATTTGTGATTATCAAAAAGGGGTAGATTGTTGAGCCCTCTGGAAGATTTTTGAATTCTTCCTATGATTGCTGTTTTAATAATCACAAATCATCGATTACTTAATCCGGTTGGATTTCTCATATACATAAACACAATCTCTTAGTGAATCTATGTATATTGGTTGGATCATGTTTTTATCTCTATGTTATTGATTTACAAGTATTCTGGAAGTCCTCTGGATCCAACAGACAATGGTCTCACTGATCAATATCAGAGGACAACAGTCTCACCGATCCATATCAAAGGACAACAGTCTCACCGATCCATATCAAAGGACAAGGGTCTCACCGATCCATATCAAAGGACAACGGTCTCACCGATCCATATCAAAGGAAAACGTTTGCACCGATCCATATCAATGGCCAACGGTCTCACCGATCCATATCGAAGGACAACGGTCTCACCGATCCATATCGAAGGACAACGATCTCACCGATCCATATCAAAGGACAACAGTGTCACCGATGCTGATCAAATGAGTCACCGATCATGACACACCGATGCTGATCATCTGAGTCACCGAAGATGTCTCACCGATGCTGATCAAATGAGTCACCAATCATGACACACCGATGCTGATCAAATGAGTCACCGATTATGACACACCGATCCAGATCAAATGAGTCACTGATCATGACACACCGATGCTGATCATCTGAGCCACCAAAGATGTCTCACCGATGCTGATCAAATGAGTCACCGATCATGACACACCGATGCTGATCATCTGAGTCACCGAAAGATGTCTCACCGATGCTGATCAAATGAGTCACCGAAGATGACCCACCGATCCAGATCAAATGAGTCACAGATCATGACACACCGATGTTTATCATCTGAGTCACTGAAGATGTCTCACCGATGCTGATGCTGATTACCTACCGATCACTTGACTCACCGATAGTCCTAAACAGCTGTTTGAATTTCATTATCCTTATTTAATCTAACCAATGGTCATATTAGGAATATTTTAATGCTCTGTCATTTATTTAATGAAGGTTATTGGATGTCAGGGAACCGTACCTCGTACCTGCAAAAAGAAATCATTTCTTTTACTGGATCTCATGCCATAAATACAAGAAGTCCCTGCTGGTGAAAAAATACTGGTGTAACAACGACGAGACATATGTGAGTGCAAAGAGTAGTGGATGAGATAGTTGTAGATGAAAAAGAACCTCATACACACTCATGATTACTCAAGAAGAGTTCTGTACATTCACGAGGACATTGAAAAACTTCATCCACTACATTTCTCACTATCTCTGAATGTGGATTCCAACCAAACGACACTCTGTTTTTCAAACAAAAACCAGAAGAGGACTCAGAATCATCTTAGATCAAACTCAAGGAGTCCAATGCTTCACTGCAATCACTAGAGCCATTTCTAAACACTACATCTCTGCTATGTGATTTATTATTTCACATTTCGAGCAGTGTGTGTTATTTACTGTATTTAACACACACACTCTCTCCTGTACTTTAACTGGAGTATCTGTAAATCCTCACTCAAACTCCTACATCTTTTATTTACCACTAAGATAGTGGTAGAGGTTGTGTGTGACATGGACAACTGGTTTCTGTTGTTCTGTTTCCCACGAATAATAGTGGTAGAGGTCTTGGACCTGGACAGTTATAAACTGTTGTGAACCCCGATCCACGGTGTGGATCAAATTTATACAAATTTTTGAGAGGACTAAGTCTAAGCTTGAGACTAAACATATTGGTTATATCTAGTGTGCTATATCATTCAAAGTTATTCTTTTATTCCGCTTCTAATTAATATAAAACCAAAACTGTTTTAAAGTCACTTTGATAATTAAATTCGCAAGTGTTTATATTAGTTGTAAATCAGTAAGTTGGTTTCAAAAGTTAATCAACTTTTCTATTCTGATTAACAGGAAAATAATCAATCCCTTGAGAACCCAACTGAACCTTTACTTTGATATAAATTGACTACAGTTTAATTCAGTATTTTATTTGGGGTTTCTTAAGACAATGTTTTAAAACAGAAATTTTAATTGGAACTAAATTCACCCCCCTCTTGAGTATCCACTCTGACCAACATTTTATTTGAATACATGATTGATAAAGAGGGGTTATTTTTTTAACAAAGAATGAAATTATTTTAAAAAGATGTGAATTTCAAAAAAATGACTGAAATAACTATTTATATCTTTACAAATGGAACTAGTTTTGATGCATACTGGTTTTAGGGTATGGGAAAAGTAAATTTTTTTAATAATACAGCATAGAGGCTAAATAATGTAGTCTCATTTGAGAAGTTTCATAGTTTGTTCAATAAAAAAATCCAACTCACCTAATATAATTTTTATTGTTTTAAAATTTACTAATCAAAATGAAGTTTTGGGTTTTTTTGGATGAAATTAAATTTAAATAATGAAATCCAGATTTGACAACAGAAAAGACTTTAATATTTTATTAAATGGAGAAAAATTATGGTAGAATAAAAGAAATAACTATGGGGCCCTAAAATAATGTAATACTAGTGCATCAACCTGAAAAAATTCAATAACCTCAAGTGGGAATGAACCAAGTATGGGAAAGATCAAGACCCCATCATTCTGAGAAGCTTTAGATGCAAGGATGTATGCCAAAACATTTCCCTTCAAAAAAGTGTGAAGAATGATTGTGTGATAGTGGATTAAATGTTTTCTTCATCAGATATAATATTTGATAGATTGAGTAATATGTCTCATACCTGATAATTCATTGAAAAATTATAATAAATTGGTTTCTACCTCTCTGATAAGACTATATATCTAATTATATATTAAATTTATTTTGAGGATAAAATGAGATTATACATGTAGTTAATAACCAATCCCAAAGAAGGATGAGAAATTTTTCACAACCAAAACCTGGGTGTATCGAAGAACCCCACCACCACACATTAATCCCAAGCTATTGGAACCAATATAACATAACCTGAACCCCATGGAGGGAAGAAATGAGTTGATCCCGTTCCTTTGGATAGTAGATTGGCTGATGAGGATTTTTGGAAGAAAAATTGTCATAATAGAAGGAGCATTCTCCAAATTTTTACACAACAAGGAAAAATATAGATTTATCATTCTAGTATTAAAAATGATACCTATTTTGGACGCCAATGCATACTGATGCATCTTTCCATTCCTAGATGAAAAAAGTATCTTGAACCCACCACTGAAAATCAAATCCTTAGCCTTCCGTTCTACTCTAGGATTGTTTGCACCACGAAACCATTATTGAAGCAAGGGATCCAAAGATACTACCTGAACAAAGGACCTTGTAAACTTCCCAAATTTCCGCCAATGCACATTCACCAAATTATTGTAGAAATAATAGATTCTCTATATATTCTATTACGAGCAACCTACAATAACAAAACATACAAGCTAGACTGATCCCACATCGTTGGATACACTCCTCTATAGCCAATGCATTATTATGAACACATCTTATTAGAAAAGTACATCAAAAGTAAAACCATACTCCCTAAAAGTTATCCCCATTGATATTGCAGAGAGTTCACAACATGAATATTATGAAAATATATATCATTGAAACTACCGATCATAAAACCAGTGAAAATGAACATACCAAGATCAATAGATAATACAATGTTATCAAACATATTTCAATGATTATCATCCACGATGGCATCAATAATGCTCGAATATTTGACAGCCTCTCTAATGCTGATATCTGGTGTAGGGAAGCTCGAGAAACCAAAAATAAAAACTGACCAATTTTACCACTAAAAAATAATCTCCCCCTTTCTAATTAACCAACAATAATGCTATTGGAGGATCAGAACACAAGGCTGAACCAGCTTCTGAATCATGGATAGTTTCACTCTAGGAAAACTCTCTTCAAATCTATAATAAAACTCCATATACATACCCCATATGAAGTTACTTATAATATTTCCCATGAAGGATTGACATGTAGACCAGTCAATGTTTCAGAATATATTTTCAGGTTGATTCTCCTTTCTATAATAGGTCTAGAAATTCATTTCCAGGAAGCCCAATGAAACGTATCTTCGAAGTGGTTGTATCAAAAAAATAAAATTGATGATCTATCAATGCTAGAAATCACCTTCTTCGGTACCTTTAATGTGGATTGGATATACATGTGTATAGATGAATGAATATAAGTAGTCATTGTGATTCTACCTCCAAAATATTAGATCATGTTTTTTTAGTTGAGAATGTGAGACATTATTCTCTCGGTGTCCACATCAATGTGTTTTATATGAAGAGGATTAGGAGACAACATGGCTCCAAAATAGGTCATATTGAAAGAGTCATTATTCTTATCGAGGCTATTTTGCATGAATCTGATCCTCCTGTATGATCATTTTTTGGGGACAATATAATTACTCTTATAATGGTTGAATACATGACCACTCCAACCACAATTCACATATAAAGCTCTATTCACCACCAGAATAGACCTTCTTCTACCATTAAAGAAAGAATAATGTTGTATAAAAACATGATATGTGAGATAACACCAACCAATTATATATTTTTTATGGGAATAACCTTTCACATTGCAATGTAATGAGTTGTACACCGCATAAGGACATCTTGAGTTATGGAAGAAAGGGAGGGAGAAAGGGGATCTCCCAGCCTCTAACTCCATACTGAATTAAAATTTCCAAATTTGGTTCCCATAAATTAACTAGGTAATAAATAAGACCTAAAGCACTGAAAGATGATATACATGACCCACATAGAGAACTCTATGCAAGATATAACCATATTTATAAGGATCCATTAAACTCTATAATAGGATTTTTGTCATATCTAGTATTGTAGCCACATTACTCCCAAATGATTTCATATTGATGTCACTGATAACTTCTTGATCCAAGACAATGGCCCCTTGAATAGAGATCCCCTTCCAAAACCTGTGTTTCTCCTCATCCACTCATTTTTTATGGATGAGAGAAAAGATTTTATTATGAATTACAACTAAAAAATTGTTTTGGATATTCCATAATATAATGGGATGGTAATGATTCAAAGACTGGGGATCATTAATCATGGTAACTAAAAAAATTTGGTTTCACAAGACACTTGAGGGAGATTACCACCATGGAAAAAATCACGAATTACATTGACTAAACACTTCTTGACAATATCTTAAAGAAAATCTACAGAAGGCATCTAGGAAAGCATATGGCATGGGTGTACTTACTATATTAATGGATGAAACCACCTCTTTAAACTCTTCCTCATCTAGAATGGATTTTATCATATCTTTAACTTCCTCATAAATAAAAAGAAATAACTTCTAAACAGTCATAAGGGACACTTGGGTAAACCCACATTATTTTTGAAATATGTTCTTCTAGAAAAGGATAAATTTACTTATCTTCAATCATTCAAACCACCTCTTTATCATTTATGTAAGCACTGTCATCCATAAGTAGGTTGGTTAACATGGTCTTCTATTTTTTATGACACAATCATGGAGATACCATGTGTTTCTTTCCCCTATCCAAATCCATCTCACTCTTGATTTATCACAAGCAATAACCTAATTCCTTATCAACAATTAAGCTAAAGAGCCATTCTTTAATCTTAAATAAACAAAGACACTATCATTTAATTCATTCTCTAGGACCACCTATACATTTCATATGTCTTTAATAAGTGACTCAATATTGTGATCCTCTAGAAGAAATATCATTGTCTATCATGGAAGTTGGCATTTTAGGATCCTTAAGTTATTATGAAGAGACAGCCATGGATTACCTCTTTTTGTGTTTACCTTGGAATTTTTCACAATGTCCAGAATCTATAAATTAATAGCCCATAATGAGGAGAAATAAAATAAGGAATCACAAATGCTTCTAAAATTCACAACAATATGAAGAGGGGGATGGTTTGAGAGGACTCAAACCAAGTGAAAAAAATGATGTCCAAAAAGGATGAACGAGATGCCCCATTCACCATAAAATTTTCAAAACAACTCCATGATTGGTGGAATCCACATTGGTTGTTATACCATGTGAACGAGTCTACTAAGAATCCAGAATACATGAGACCATTGAAATCCAAAAACTCCACAAAGTCTTGTATTTCTCTCAATAGAAAGGGACCACTTCCTCTCTTCTCCCCCAGACTAGCCATAATGTTGATGTCTCCCAAAAAATATAGGGATAATCACCATGTTTAATTGACCTTCTGTCCCACAATAAATATTTTCTAGCATTGGAATCACAGTTTTCATAAAAAACTAATATGATTAACTCTATGATTTCCATTGATACTTTGGTGTTACGAAATGAATTCTAAGAAAACAGGAAGATCCATTGAAATTCCATCTTTCCAAAAAACTAGATTTGTTAATTAATATGAGATCCATTGATAAATCCCTTAAATCATTGACAAAGGGAAATGTTAGTGACATTTGAAGTGACCTATTTTTGTTGCAACAACGTAAGAATTGAAACCTAATTTGAATGAAATTGATTTTAGATGAAATCCAAATTTAACCAAGATCCCAAACCATGAGCCTTACAAAATGAAGAAATTTACCATTGATAGGATACACACCTTGAAATATCCCTAGACTAATGGACATGAAGATTCTTGGAAGATCTGATCCTAGTTTGAGAGTTCGATTGGGATCTGGTCCAAACACCACCTAAGGAAAACCAACACTGAGAAATAGGATATTGAGACTTAGCCACCAGTCTCTTTAGAGAAGTAGGGTGGTTTTCCATCAAAGGGGGATCTAATAGGCTCGCAACCGACTGGGAAGAATGGGAGCTTATTAAATGAGATGAAACCTTCAAAGAATAGGCACAAATATCATCAAGATCTATCTCACTAATAGCGAGATTATACATGTTCTTAGAAGCATGATAAACTAATGTGAACTTCTTATCCAACATAGGAGAATGTAGCACATTACTAATAAATACAGTATCAAGAAACAACAATGGGCTCTGATATCTGAAAGGAACCACTTCCCAACCTGATGTTGTTCGCACATATAGATGAGAATTAAAAAAATAAGAAAATGAATTGAAGATGGAGGGCCAAATTGGAGAATCACTACTTTCCCTCGGTTGAGAGGCCCCAATAGAGAATACGATGTGGTCTCAAAAACTATAGATGAATCTTTAAAAAAGAAAAAACTCCTTAGTAGACCATGAAAAAACTTGGACTTGTTGGATTTATAGAATTAAAAAGAATAATGTACTTGAAAATTGATGTAAGAGAAAAATCACAGATGATATGAGTAGACCAATGGTTGAGACCAAACATCCATACCTTCAACCTTGATTAGAAACTTAGATTGAATATGACCCATCATGTAAGAATCCAAAAAAATATGAGCTAACACCAGCTCTTACAAAATAATATCTCTCTCTTATTGTTACAATGAAATGAACCTAGGAATTCCTAATACATCATATGAAACCTGAGTTTATAAAATGAAATGGCAGGATAAGAAGAGAGCTCCACACCACAGCTAAAGAGAAATCCTTTTCCAAGTGAACCTTTGTTGACCATAGAATGATGTAGAACCACTATTAACCTACAGAACAAGGACTGAATCACAAATCTGAAATGAAATATTCTTGTGAATACAATATGATAAAAAATGATTTATGGTTCAGCACTAAAACCCTTATCAAAGACTCCAACTTCTGTGAGTCGACAAAATGGTGAAAAATTGCAAGGTAAGGCTTTTCCAATAAAAAATAAGGGACAATAGTCCACTAAATATTACTATATAAATATGAAAATGTAGATAAAGAATTGTAAAGTGCCAGGATACCATCTTCTAACAAAGAAACAAATCCTTGAGAATCATCAAGAAAATATTCAAAGACATTCGGATGAAAATGATTCCTACAAAGAACCTCTTTGAGAGACGGGGCAAGCAGTGGCTTGGAAATGACAGATCATAGGGAATTAGAGGTACTAGAGCCTCATAAACCAGAGCACACGCTGTTGAAATGGTCCATAGATCTAGTAAAGTATTTCATTCATATGTCATGTTCTTCAAAAATTAAACATCCATTTTTGAGAATCATATAATGCAGTTGAGAATAAAAAAATTAGTGATGATTTGTCATCATCATAGGGGTGGATAACATAGGTTCATTCATTATTTATTTGTTTTTTAAATTCAATTTGATAATTAATTTGGTGAAAACTCTTTAATGAATTAAGTTTTTTATATTTATTGATTGAGTGATTTTAGAATGCTTCATGAATAACACCAAACACCTCCTATAACAGTCAATTAGGAAAAGACATCAACTGATAATATTATTCATAAAAGACCCCACTACAACATATGCAGTTTAATCTCATTGGGGATCCCCAGCTCCAATATATGAGGGATTTTACAAAGACTATGGAGAAAAAAAGAAATAAAAATTACAATAAATGTAATTAAAAATAATTCCTCATTGGATGAATCCTGAACCCTTTAAATACTATTTTATCCACCACAATTATAAGAAAAACACTTCTGAATTAAAGCAATGTAATAAAGAATTCTATGAAACCTCTCCCAAGGCCAGACCCCGGGTTATACACATTCATTTTTCAAATAAAAAATAAATAAAAAATAATGATTTAAAATGGAAATTATAATAGTATTTGAATATAAACATTGATGGAATAAGACAATAAAAAAAACATTAATAAAACAACTAATATGTTGCATAGAAAAAGAAAAACAAGAATAAAAATCATACTATAGGGTCATCATCCAAAGAATCCATATATAATATATATGGTTTCAAGCCACCCTTGGCCTCTTATTTATAGTTATGTAAGTGGTTTCAGGGTGTCATAATGGAACATTAATAACATAGGGTTCATAATGAGACTTCAATAGTTTAGATTTCAATTATAGTATATTCCTTCAAATGTATAAGCATCATACCCTCATCCAATGGTAGAATATTGGATATGTATATTCATGAGTGTTTTTATAAAATATGTTAATACTTTTTATTAAATATTTCATATTTACTATATCTATCTAGAGTATTTTATGTAAAAAATAACTAGGCATTAAATATTATGTCCAAAACATATAGAAATATTATTCCAATGTATAACATCAAATGGACCCATTAGTGAATAAAAAACACTATAAAATTAATTTTAAAAAAGATTATATGTGTCATATTTCAAATAAATTTGGTATCACATAAATTAAAGCTATGTAGAATGATTTAAACCTCATTTCTCTAGTTGGGGTACAACATGTCTTCATGAACAATATATCAATAGATTGATATTTTTGGTTCTCATGTTCTTTGAATCAATGTTTTTTCTAGAAGAAAATCCTGATTAAAATTAATCAAGGAATTTTAAAAAATATTCACTCAAATTGGAATAATAATATAAATTTTTTCCCTAAATAACTATGTGATTAAAAACTACTAAAATTCTAAAATTAACTAATTTATACATTTTATCTCTAAACAAGACATTAATCCAAAATTATTATAAATAACCTCAAATTGATAAAGTTATTGTATTTATATAATTTAAATAAATATATAAATTGGGAAAATATTTTCTCTATCAATTACATGATACCCAAAACATGCATGTACTCAAGCATAAAATCTCAACATGGAATTCAGAGGACACCAATCTTACCAATATTCAAATTAAAAAGAAAAAAAAATTCAAATAAACCATTTGAAATTCCACAAAAAATATCATTCTAATATATATATATATATATATATATATATTTACAAAATAGTTAATGTATTGTTCTATTACGATTTGAAAAATGATGTATCTTATCGTTTTATTGTATAATCCTCATCAATTCATTATTATTTAATATTTAAGGTCTTGATTTACCTCACTTGAATATTTAATATAATCTCATATAAAACTATCCTAGTGGAGTTATTATCATATCATGAAAACATGATTCTTATTAATAATTATATAAAGGAAGTACATTTCCACTTTTTATGTAAAAAGGTCACATAAAATCATGGGAGATGTCATTAAATATTCAAATTCCCTAGAGGCTTATGGTTGGTAGGACTGTTGTTAAAAACATTATTGGTCAATGTACGATGCTTGTCTCTTTATTTAAATTCATGATTAAAAAAAGTGTAATGGAATTATCCACTTCTATGTAGAAATTTCTACTTCCCCTAAATATTCAATGAAATTTCGATAAAAATTGAAATATAAATATCAGTGTGAACTTTCTGAAAATTTTCAAGACTTTTGAATTTTTTTTCTATTTTTGGATGTTTTTTTTTGTTTTTTTCAAAATTTATTCTTATAATTACCCTCACATCCACCACTTAACCCCATTTAATAAAAATCATCAGTTGATTAATGGTGATTTTTTATTCTTCTAAGTGATAACCATTTCATTTATTTTATTATTAATTTTTTTTCAATAAGGGAATCATTTAAAGACATTGAATGAAGAAAAAAATCTTATAACCCACAATTAGCAGCCCACAAATTTACCATAAAATTTAAATCATCTCTTCCACCATGATTTCCTTCACCCCCGCACTTAAATTTTAATATATCACGATAATAATAATAGGAGAGTTTGGATGGATAAAAATGGATTGAAACATGGCTCACCCCTATAAAGGTCATTCATGGTCTCTATAGGAAAAAGAAGGATTGATTTAAATGTTCTATTTTCAGGAAAAGTGGTTTATCAAATGATTAATAAATAATTTTGCATGTGTTTTTTCTCAATAAATCTTTGACTTGTTCAAATTCTTGTTCTAGTGGGTAAATTGTCACAGGATCACTAGAGAAGTATTCTCAAGAATAAATATGATGTACTTATTCTAGAAATCTTCTCATGTATGAGAATATAATATTGGAAAATAACTTAAGGATTTAATAATAATAATAAAATAAATTCAAATAAATTTTAGAAACTAAAATCGTGAAAAATGGTTGGGAAATTTCATTAACATGAATCAATAAATTCTTTTAACACATGTGTCCTCATTTTAATATTCCTACTTCAATTTAATAATTAATTTCTCACTTTTAGCCAATAAATATAAATTTAATTATGATATAACACATGGAATCACCTGATTAATAAGACCCTCATGTATCCTAATGAGTCAAGTAAAATATAAATTTAAATTTGGGCATGCAATTTCAGTTTAAAGCTCAAATTTAAATCTCATAAAAATGATAGAATTTTTAAGAGATAAAAATTAAATGTTAACTCCTTCTTGAACTAAATCACTGGTTCCTCCTCCATTGTTTTGGGTCTCTATTATGACATCATAGCACTAAATAATTTAATTACTCAATCAATTACAAGGTACATGTCATTTAAGATCAAATATATAATATGGAGTGGGATATATTCATAACTAATACAAAAAATGTAACTCAAATATAATTTATAATAATGTATATAAAGATAAATCATTGTATGATCCCCCAAGTAGGACCTAAATTTTTTTATTCTCTAAAGGGAAATACAATTTGTTATACATAGTCTGATTTTGGTTAAGGCTTCAGAGATTTCAACCACCATAGGTAGATTATTCTAGATTTCACTTCATTGTTCCTCTTTTGAAGATTTCCATATATAGTGTACAAAATATCTTCCCATTCAAAATGAGGTACAACATTCATGGAGGGGTAGGATGAATTATAAAACCAAATCCTCTTTTTTTCTAATTGTGAAAAATTATTTTTCTATTCTTGTACTCCCTATAGTTAATATTCAATTTTTTATGGGAGCTCTAGGTTTCCCTCAATATGTTAATCTCTATATTTATAAACCTCCTCTAGGTCATCATTCTAGTCAATAAAATATGAACATTTTAAATTATTAGAAGTGGTAGTTAAATATGTTTCAATAAAATAAATTATGTTTGTGTTGAGGAATGTATCATCTCACTGAGTTGCTCCATCCTGAATCTCTTCTTCCGTGGAAAGCAGCAGTTGGTGTTGTGAAATAGAAGATAAATGAAGGTAGTCAGGATCCTCCATTTTGAGTTTTTCCTCAACATATTTTATTTCCTTAGTGAAATTGTGGAAAACCAATATAACATCTATGTTAGCCTCAAATTTTTTCATTTCAATTCGATGTTTATCGATCATGCTCATTGAACAATGTAGTGATATCCATGTCTAAATGCCTCTATAGAACTATTTTAACATTATCTTAAAATATAACCCCTTAGTCTTAGTTACCCATAGTAAAATCTATTTCCTGTTCATACACCATTGAGTAATATTCCCACGAATAATGATTTGAATTTTAATACATTCTGGAAAAGGAGGTTTTTATTTTTTTCATAAAGATAAAAATTATTTTTGAAGGTGAATTCAAAAATAGTGAATTAAATAACTATTTATATTCCAAGAAATAGAGACATTTTTTTAACAACTATCATAGGGTGTGTTAATATCAATTTGTTTTCCAAATGTGGAATAGTGGCTGGTCAGGGTCATCTCACTTGAAGACCGTCACAATTTGTTTAATCCCTAATTTTAATTCACCTAATAATTTTTTTTATTTTTATTAGTTATGAAAATATTAATTTTTTGGGTTATGGAAGACATGAACAAATAATAATGCAATATGTAATTTAAATAAAAATCAAGATACAAACAAAATGAAATTAGGGAAGAAAGTTCATGATCCTAGGGTTGGAAAACATGATCTTAGTCATTGTTCATCTTTTATTTAAATTCAATTTGATAATTCATTTGGTAAAACCTCATTAATAAATTACATTTCTTGTATTTATTGAGTGTTTCATTTTATAATTCCTCTTGAACACCAATTTAAACCTCCTCTAATAATAAAATAGGATAACACCTCAACCTAGAATGTTATTACAAAAAGACTTGGCTCCTCCATATGTCATTTCCCCTTTTCGAGAAACCCTTGCTCCACCGTTTGAGTGGAATTACCAAGAGATGAGAGGGAAAATAATTTAATTAATAAAAATATGTAATTAAGAATAATGTGATGGTGGGTTACTTCTACACCTGTGTAATAATTTTTCATCACCCACAATTAAAATAATATTTTTAATTGAAGCACAATAACAAATAACACCATGAAACATCCCCCAAGGCCAGGCCTCGAGTTATTCACTTGCCTAATCAAAGTGAAATGAAATTAAAAAAGAACATTTTAGAGAGAAATTATGTTATTAAATGGAGATAAAAATCGACGTAAGAATAAAAAGAAAAAACTTTAACCAAAAATTAATGTGTTAGACAAAAAAAGAAAAAAAATTAATAAAAACGAATTAAAATTCTAAATCATGGATGTCATCACATCCTTAAATCTATTATTTATAAATTTTTATTCCACTAATGGAAACTTTTTTATTGGGTTGTAATTGTTTTTAGGGTGTAATAATGGATCATTAATTACTTAAGGGTCATAATGGGTCTTGAACTATTAAAATTTTAAATAGGGAATATTCCTTAAAACATATCAACATGTTAACCCCATTATGGTGTATAATTGGGGATAATTGTCTTCATGAATGTTTTTCAAATATATTTTTTGAGTTTTTCCTCAAAACATGAAATTTATTGAACTCATCTATAGTAAATTATGGAATCAATACCGAGGATGACTTATTCTGGCCATGAATTCCAGAAATATTCCTCCAATGTATAACATCTAATAGATGCCTCAATTTCTGAAAAACAATATAAAATTTATTTGAGAAACGTTCAATTGTGTCATATTTCAAATACATTTTGAATCAACAAAAGTGGATGTGTGTATCTTGATTTATGACCCATATATATATGTGGGGTCCACCATGTCTTCCCAAGAAATATGTCAACATGATTAATTTTTTAGAGCCTCAAGTTATTCAAATTATCATTTGATCTAGAAACCAATCATGGAGTTTATAAATTAGGTAATTATAAATAAATACTAACCCACATTGGAATAATAATTTAATTTTTTTTACTAAATAAAAAAGTGATTAAAATATGACTAAAGTCAATAATTAAAGATTTTTACATTTCATCTCAAAAAACACCATTAATATTTTTTAAAATAATGTAAAATTAAAAAATTATTAGTTTTTAAATAATTTAAATACACCTAAAAATGAGCAAAATATTGGCTACATCACCATCCCACACTATGTTTTTTCCTAGCTTCTCCATCAATATCCATGTTTCATGGGTTCCAATAGAACCCATGTTATCTTCTCATACTTCTATGATATCATTAATTTATAAGTTCTTGTTGATGATGTCTCCAAAATTGGATCGACCAATCATAGTGGTGGAAAAGAACACAGATAATATCATAGGTAATTGATCATTACCCTTGGTCACTCTTCATTCCAACTCTCTTGTCAACATTATCATAATGATTCTTCCTTCCCACAAAAGAGATTCCTTTTAGTCATCCCAAATAAACCACCTATACCCTACTAGAATCTTCCTTCAGTTTCTCTTAAAATATGGGATCTAAATCCACTTCTTCATAAAACAAATTTCTATCTAAATATATAATATTGGGACATAATCTCACATTTAATCCCATCGTATAAATGTATTTTCATAGCTATATGATCCCTTAAAAATAATAGAATAATGAACTATAAGTCATTAAATTAACTAAAATAGTCCATTATGTGCATACTCCCTTGATTCAACCACATGAACACAACTTCCCTCTCCTATTTTGATGTTTCTGGATAAATGTTCCCCAGTAAATTCTTCACAAAAATCCATCCATTATATACCATCAGCCCCTCTAGCCTGAGCCTGAACACCCCCTGTGCTTCCCTAATCCTTTTGATATATAAGAAGCCAACATTACCCTCTAATCAGTGGGAGTTTATAAATGGTCAATTGTAGTCGAGATAAACATAATAAAAAACAAAGCTACCTCTAATCTAACCTCGTTAGTGAGAGTTGGAGGTTGTTATAGGTGAAACTACCATGTGAGGTGAGACATGCACTGCACAACCTGCTCTGGGACCCTCTCCCTAAAAAATAATGAAGCAATAAATTTTTTCTTGGAACTTCACTCCCACTCCATCACAGGACACTATCGGTGCTTTAGGTTCTACTATTGGAGGTACATCTCCATCAATGTCCTTATGTCTCCCTATCAACAAGAATCATCCAAGATCTATGTCTATATAAATCCAAACACACATATCATGACCCATTTCAGAACATTGAAAAATTTAACTAGGGGGATTCACATAAATCCAAAACAATTCAACCCCTTTCCCTGACATATTGTCAAAAATGAGGTGTAATTCGTGCCATTGATCTTCCTACCAATAGTTCATGTTTAATAATGGTAAAATCAATCTCATTTCGTGTTTCTAAATAATCACTCATTAATTCAAATTTTTTAATCACTTAAAAACTTTAAATTCCTTATAAGACACAATTTTCAATTCAATTACACAAGAACGGAAAAAAATTTCAATTTCAAATCTTTAACCAAAACACATTTTTCCATGCATGCCTAAAAATGTTCCATGTCATTACAATTACATAGTGCCTATATTGATGCCTGCATAATAACCTCTCAGTCCATACCATACTATAAGTAAATTATTAGAAAATCTCAGAAATAATAATCACATCACATAAAAAGTGTATCACCAACTTGAAATAACAACCAACTATAACAGGAATCACCAAAAAAAATCCCATCCTAGGTACTTGAATTTTTCCCTTGTACATGGATTTTCTACTCCTAGGTATTAGATCTTAACCAAGGCATGAATCATCCTATTCATATAATTTATATTCCAAAATAGTTGTAAAAAATAAAAGGAAAGGAACCACCTTTGATACCACTTTTATAATCATGAACCATGTGCCACACACTAGTTCCCCAAGTATTTCAGTGAAATGATGTCAAGAACACATTCCCATATTCTATAGGATTCCAAAACGTAGTGAGGGTCCAATATCAATAATTGGGATACTATAACCTCCTTATCAAGTAGCACAATTTTAGATTTAATCAAATATACCCAAATAATATTACCAAAACCGAGATCAACTAGTGTCTCAAGATGACCAAAACAGGAATACAATATCCCCGCCAAAATAGTTCATATGTCATTACAAATATGTTTCATGTGTGAATATGAAAAAACTAAAATAAATAATGTCATTTAAACTTCCCAATCTGGCCCTAACAAAAATTATGGTTCCCTCATCCATTATCCATCCTCACTTAGCCATCAATTAAGGGGACATGATATGTCATGTTCTATAGAAAAAAACACTATTCAACTACAAATTAGGTTGTCTGATTAGGTTGTGAGTAAAAATTAATAGGCCACCACCAATATGATCAATAAAACGTCTTATAAATAACATTGTATGTAGTTATATGAATTATAAATTATTATCCAAGAAAAAAAAGTAATCACATTTCATTATTCATTAATTAAGCACATAAAACTCCCATGTTCTTATAGACCCCAACAATATCAACATTTTCATTGGCCATTGTTGTATTTTGATCCCTAACACATATTCAATTCATCATTAATCTTAGCACATTGGATTTCATTGCCCATTTCATTATTATTCATTTCATGGCCACATGGATCCATAGTCTAATTCAAATATCATAGTATTTTCATGTCGTGTCTAACACCCCATGGGTATTTGTATCCTTTTTAAATTTCACACTTCAATGTCACCTGGTTATTGGGATCCTTAGTCTTTCTCCCACACATTCTATCTCATATGGGTATTTAGTTCCTCATTCCCTCTCCTGAACTCATATATCACACAAGGGTATTTGGTGCCTCAGTCCCTATCCCTCACATATTAACAAAATGGGTATTTGGATCCTCATTCTTTATCCCAAACTCAAATATCATAAAAATTAAACATACATGCCATAATTCAAGTTAAATTGACATTAATCAATTTTATCACAAATTCACATCATTCAAGGTAATTAAACATTAACACATTTATCAAAATTTGTTATCATTGTATATGATTATAATTCATCAAAGAAAACATGGTTCCTCAATTAAATAAAGTGGATTAATATAAAAAAATTCACAATTAAACCATTGTACATTTATTTAAACCACAAACCAATTAAACCATTAACAATAATTGAATCATCTTTTAATCCTAATTGTCAATTTATTATGAATCACATTAATTGACCAATAAAATAATACAGATATCCCAAAAATTTCCTAATAAAAATATTATATAAATTAATTAAAAAATTAATTAATCCAATTAACCCAATTACATAATAAAAATTACCAAAATACAATTTTCATAGATTCAAAAAAATTAATAATCACATGAAAACTCAATTAATTGACATTAGGATCTAATAATTGAATTGATACATTAACTTATTAAATCCATGATTCATTTTTCAAATGTTGCAATTGAAATTTCACAAAACATAAATGCAATTGTAATTCAAGACTATGGGGTTTTCAATTTATAGGATCAAAATTAAGATTGATAATGAACTCTCTCCAATGTATATTCCTACATGAAGAAGAAGAACCATGATCATGAAGAAGAATGAGATCTAGATAAAAAATCTTGATCCAAGATCAAAAACAAAAATATCCATCAATCATATATGTAAAACCCTCACGAATGGAGTAAAACCATCAACTTTTTATATGGAAAGATAGATGGGAGAGAGATACCTAATCGATAAGAAACCAAATACAAGGAATAGTGTAGATCCATCAATCTGTCCTTCTATTCAACTTGAATGGTGTTCCATTGCCCTAAAAATTTGTATGAATTACTCAAAAAAAACATTGTAATTTCCCAGGCTCATGTTGGGTCAACATTGGGTGAAATCTAGGGGGTTCTAAATTTTAAAAACCTATTTACATAATAAATAAACTTTTGTGCATGGTTTCTTGGGTATGGGTGCATAGTTTTCAAAACCATGTTCCATAACCATGTGTTTATTCTAGGAGGTGAATGATTAGACCTACAAATGGAAATGGTTTGAAAAAATGTCCATCGACCATGCAATCCCTCTCTGTATCATTCTTAATGGTTTGTTGTTGTAGGGTACATGGGTTCGGAAAACCGTGCACCACCCATGCACTGCCCAAAATCCATCCAAAACCAATGAATGTTCACCAAAATGATCTGAATATAAAATCCAAACAAGATATACTCGAAAAATATTTATTATAAATGATATTGATATATGGTTATATGTTAGGTGGTGACCCATGAGGTCACTTGGATGATCATTTGGTTGCACAAAGTAATCTTGTTTCCTCTATCAGTGTTTATCTATTTTTCAGTTTATATTTATTCATAATTTTTTATTTATGGTCCAATATTGTTTCCCAATATTTTACATTGGTTCTAGGTACTAGTTTCTAGCCTTTGGGGATTGGTAACACCCTTTGGGCCATGATGCATTCTAACTCGGGTGGCTGGTTTGGGGTCGACTAGGGTTGGTTCATGAAAAAATGGTGTTAGAGGAGGACGTTGTTACTTGGGGTGTCTATTAGATGAAAAATAGGAATTTCAAGATATCGGGGAAGGTATGAGAACGACATCATTAACCCTTGATCGTTCTGAACCTCATGTTACCGTGGGTAGTTTGGGAATTGAGTCTTTTTTCTTTGTTTTGGATTCAGCGACTGAAACGAATGTGAGTTGGTGTCATGTTGTTATCCCACATGGAGTAGTGATCCCTGTGGAGTCCAAGTGGATGGTTTAAGTCACTATTATTATCATGAAATACTTTGGGCATGACCCAATACCATGTCACTTAGTTAGGCATACATGATAGTCCCTCCATACATTATTTTATTGTTAGTTGTGATTTGTATTGGTTTTGGATCATGTAATTGAAGTTTTGATTTAGAATTTTTTTTTAAATTGTAATTATTCTTCCAAATGGATTTCAATTTGTAATGGGTGTTATAGAATAGAAATAAATTTGGATTTAAATTTTGTTTCTTGTTTGGAATTGGTATGTAAATGGCTTGGTGTGACCCTTGATGTTCATTATGAACACATGTAAATATGGTGGTATGTGAGTGGAAAGGCCATGTTTACACGCATGGATTGAAAAGGAGGGACAAAAATGTGAAAATTCATGGGATTCCATGTGTCTCTATTTCAATCCAAATCATTTGGCTAGGATTGTATAATAGTTATTTTAGAAAGGGAAAATTATTTTGTAAATTGCAATTTTGTATTAGAGGAGTAACTTGTCCATAAGTATGTTTCACTACCTGGGATTAGATATAGGTCCCAAAACAAGGTCATTGTGCTTTAAATATGGGTTAATGTGGAACCCTCGAATGATAAAGGGTTAAATGAGTAAATTATATGACTCATGCCAATTAGGTACACCTACATTTTCATGAACTTTTCGATTTAGAACTCTACTTTTAAGTGTGCTTTTCCTAGAGTAGTGATATGGATCAGTTGACTTATGGGATGTTTGATAGGGTGTATGGGAGTGAGTAAAAAGAAAATTGGGAAGGACATGTTTTGGATTGTGGGGACTCTCAATAGTAAGATAAACCAATCAGGCACGTGGTTAGGGACATGTGTCTATTTGGACACTGGTGGTACTGGTGGGCTTGGACCCAATGGCCTTGTTATGGTGAGTTCTATGTGTAGTCTATAATCATTTCTTATTGGGTATTTTCTTTTGAATAAAATATTTGTGATGTTAGTCTTGGTTTGTGTATTCCTTGTCGATTAAGAAATTATACCCTATAAGGTTTCTAATATCTCTAACAAGTCATGCTTATTTTTTGGTTCTTCTAAAATTCATTAAATCATTCATAGTGATCGTGGCCCCATAGAGGAAGTTGGGTTGCTAGATGAATTAGAGCATGTCTTTAATGTATTAAGAACTCCTGAAACTCTTAGAGTACATGTCATTTTGGTTCTATTAGAAGATCTATCTCTGGATGAATTGGAGTTGATATCCATACCTTCAATGCAAGTTGTGATGACATGGGATTATTTATGTACTTCTTCATCTATTGGTTCATACCTATGGATATGAATATGAAGAAAATGATGAAATCATGTAGGTTTAATAAGGAAAACTGCTGGTGAAGGCTAACAATTATCACTTAATGGAACTAGTTTCCATTTCTCTAGAGGTAGCATCCCACGATTTCATGAAGACTTCTCTCCACATTGGGGGCCTTCATATATATAAAAAGTAGTAGGAAATCTCTTCTAAGGATTTTCATTTAAATGAAATTTTAGATGAAGTGTTTTTTGATGATTTGGTCTTTGGGTCATAGGTGGTTTGAAATATAGGGTCTCCCTCTACAGATGAAAGGTTCCTATTTGTTGAGAAGTATATACCAGAGGAACCTTCTTCAATGGAGTCTCAATCAATGGTTATGGTTTTCCATTTGTCAGATCATCATCATGTATGTAACTAGTCTGGCCATATTGGGCACTCAAAGATGTTATGTCACTTCCCTCTAAAGATGTGCAATAATTACGGTTATCTTGTTCATCTGGAGTAATTTTAAGAAGGCACCACTGGAATAAGAAGTTATGACAAAGGGATTCTCATACCTGACTGTGAGGTATGAGATGATTCCTCCATCAAATCCCTATCCATAGCTCTTAGGGTGAATACGGAACACAGTCTAGGTTTCCAAATATATGTGAGACCTTATCTCAGTTCATTATTTTTCATTTTCAAATAAGAAAATATAATGTTTCCTTATTTTTTCTCCTATAATTGTAAGTTCATATTTTCTTTGTAATAGTGTTATTAACTCGATCTATCACAAACTAATTAGATTCATCTATTCTATATATTTTTTTTCTAATTAATTGGTTTTTTTGAAACTATTTTGGGACATTTTTTGGGATGGATCCATTTTAGAAGTTCTCATTTAGAGATGTTTGGGTTTTTAGTGATATGTTAATGGTATTTCTAGTCTATTGTTATTCAGAGTTTATTTTCATTAGGTTTTACCTAATATCGGGGGTCCAGTTAGTGAGTGAAATGAATCTAGTTTTAGTGGTGTAGTTTCTTCACTCATTATGTGGATGTTGGTTTGGATCGGTTGGTAATTTTCACATTTCCCCCTACGATGGAATTTTTGGGTTTTAACATACATGCTAGTTGAGTTATTATGGTAGGGAGAATCCTCTAATGTTATCCTATACTATTGAGTTTTGGTTTTATCTAGATCAACTAGGTGTGACATTAAGAGTGAATGGTCACCCCGATGTTCTTGATTTCTCTCGTTTTAGACTGGGCACACACTTGAGTTTTGCTATCTTTGGGATTGGTGACTTCATTAAGGAAGAAAGTGTTTGTGTAAGGGAATATTTTCACACCTTAACCCTGAAAAATACTTTATAACACTACATTCTTGATCATGAATTTTTCCTATTGAGGTACAAAATGACTCTCGGGTAAAATTTTTAGATATTAAAACATTCTAGTTAGTTTTTTAACCCTAGATGATTTTTTCATTTTGACAACCCTCCTTTATTACACAATAAAACATAATTTATTACATAAACGTCACTTGATACAATATAGAAGATAGAGAGGTATAGTTTCTTTGGGGATTAGGATCATTACCGAACAACATAAAATATGAAATACTATATCTTTATTGAAAACATCCTTTACATGACCACTACATTCCCTCGTACTTAGCATTGAATGGGATAAGCAGAGGACATCCATAAGAAAATAGTGAGCTATAAATCACAGTAAGGGAATAATAATGGAATAACATGAGGAAAAATATACATGATAGAAAATAGGAATATCAATATTTCACAAGAAAAGTATAATCATAAAGGCATGATAAAGCATGATAATCATAACATGGAAATGTGGCAACAACACTTAACATGGAATTAGCCCGAGCCAATGCTCATTGCACATAGAGTATTAGTAAATCCTCATTGCACATGAAGCACGAGTAACACCTTGTTTTCCATGAATTATCTTGAGTAAACACCCATTACACATGACATATCATGATTCTATTCTTAACCCAATGCATTGGAGCACTATAAGGGCACACCCTTCTTAAACATTTCATTTCATGCATAAGTGTGCCACATGGATCATATAACATGGATTCATAACACATAATAAATTATTCCACGATAATGGAATGTAGAATTAATACATGAAACATGATAATCATTAAGTAAATCTCTATAATGGTGAATACCCTTGATAGCGAAATGGTTTTGATATTCACTACACAATGACATTGGCTTGAAAAATCGGTGCAATTTTTGCAGCGTAACAGCAGGACGTAAGATTTCATGAAAATTGTTGATTGGAGAAGAAGGAATGTCTAATAATATTTAAATGAAAAGGAAAGTAAAGGGGACATATAAATACATGCCCTAATAAATTGAAATTGAATTTAAATACATCTTACAAAATAATTGCTTGAATGTAAAAGAAGAGAGTGATTTTGTTTTCTGAATTTCGGCATAGTAACATGTGTACATGGGAGGCATTTAATGAGAGTGAAAGGGGTCTCCCATCATTCAAAAAAAATGAGGGAATTATGTAGGAGCTGTGGAACCACACCCCAACAATTATAATTGAAATTAAAATGGCATAACAATATTAAGAAAATTGGACAAAAATGAGAAAGGAAGAAAAAAAACCTTACATGGAAGTGTGCTCCCAACAGCTTGAGAGGGGATTGAGAGAAGCTTTTTTGGAGCTTGGGGAACCTTTGGAGGATTCTACAGAGATTAGGGTGGATTTTGGACAAACTAAAATGGATTTTAGTGATGATAAAGTGGTTGCATGGCTTGGTTTATATAGAAAAGGTGAGGGAATTCTTTATTATTTAGGTGTGGGACACGTCACATTAAACAAATCAAAACCCCAAACCATACCCATGGTTTTTCCCCATGGTTTTTGAAAATGGTAAGTGGAAAAAAATATTTTCTATGTCAAAATTCTGAACTTCTTAAAATAATGGCGTTGCTTATGTGGAGGTGAGTCACACTCCCAAGGAAAATAATTTAAAAAGACAAGATGTTTAATAAGCCTTGAAGGGTCCAATAATGATTTGTAAAATAAGTCAAACAAACCCAAAATCACATTATATTAATGGTAATTCATATATTTTCCGAACATAAGGATTATATTATTTTATTACATCACTATTTCATCATTATGATGTCATAAAACACATTATATATTTAAACAGTATTTAATTTTTACCCAAAAATTTTAATGTCTCAGAAAATTATAAAAAATTCACTTTTGGATAATTTCAACATCCTGATTACAGAAATAATATTCATTTTATCTAATTAATTTTATAAATATTTTAATTTTAACTTTTAAAATGTAAACCATCATTTATCAAAAATTCATGGGTTTTGAAAAAAATGGCTTTCAATCCTTAATAAAAATTACAATTGCATTCATAAAATTATACGATTATTTATATTTAATAAAAATTAATTTATTAATAATAATATAAATATTTAATTAAAATATTATTTAATTCAAAGATCCATTATTTCATCAAAATATATTTCATAGCTCAACATTAACTAAAAATACTATTTGTGTTTTAAAAACTATTTACAAGGTAAGAAAATTATAATGAAAGTATATTCATTATTATATACAAAAATAATGTCGATAACCATAATGATGTGGTCTTGTTATGTGACCCCTTATAACCCTCTCATAAGACCGAAGAGTAAGGTGTGTGATGGTGACAGACTCTTGGGGTGGCTCAGATAACATTGCTTGGGTGGTAATCTCTATCTACTTCCACTTCACTCATAGGCGGTCTTGCTCGAGATTAACTTGTTGAAGATTGGCTTGGTCTTGGTCAAGAGAGAATCCCAATGATGCCACCTCTTTTCCGAGCTATGACAAATGGGATTCGTATGGGGCATGTCGATTGGATGAGGCCATCACATCCTTTGTCTGGGTAAATTGGATTTGTTAAAGTCCTATATTTATAGTAATCATGTGTTCACTATTTAACAGCCATATTAGCAACGTTCACAATTATTAAAAACATTTTAAAATCGAAAAACATATAACCAGTGAAGTTGAAATTTTATATAATTATTTTACAAAAAGGGGCATTAAATTAGATCAAGATGGATTTACATTAATGAAAGTTTGGGTCATTACAATCTTCCCCCATTAAAAAATTTTTCCCTCAAAATTTTATTTTCCCATACTAAAACAGATGTAGATAATTATGCTACATCATTTCGTCCGATTCCCACGTCGCTTCTTCAAACGTGTGGTTTCGCCACAACACCCTAACTCGGGGCATTTTCTTATTTCTTAGAACTTTATATCTATGATCTATGATCTTCACTGGTTTCTCCTCATAAGAAATATGATCTTCTAACTGTACCACTTATAATTACAGTACATGTGAAGGGTCTGGTATGTACTTCCTTAAGAGGGATACATGAAAGACATTATGTACATTTTCCATGCTTGGTGGAAGTGCTATTTGATAGGCCACATCCTCGACATGATCAAGAATCTCAAAGGGGCCGATGTAAGTTGGAATTAACTTCCCATTATTTCCAAACATCATGACCTTCTTCCATGAAGATATGTGTATAAATATTATGTCTTCAACTTTAAACTCAAGGTATCGTGGACGGTTATCTGTATAACTCTTATGTCGACTCTAGGTTTCCTTGATATGATGTAGAATTGTTTTCACCTTCTCCACTATTTCTTCAACCATTTCTGGTCAAAGTAGCTTACGCTCACCAACCTTGTTGCAACATTCTGGTGTTCTTCACCTTTTCCCATAAAGGGCATCATATGGTGCCATTTGGATGCTCGAGTGGAAACTATTATTATAAGAGAACTCAACCATAGGACGATGTTGATCCAATCCTCCTTTAAAGTCCATTTCTAATGCTCTCAACATGTCCTCAAGTGTTTGGATAGTCCTCTCTGATTGGCCATTAGTTTGGGGATTATAAGCCGTACTGAAGTTCATTTCAGTATTCATAGCATATTGAAAACTCTTCCAAAATTTTGAGGGGAATATTGGATCTCGATCGGACACAATAGATAGTGGTACTTCATGTAGCATTACTACTTCCCTGATATATATCTATTCTAGTTGATCCAATGAGAAATCCTCCTGAATAGAAATGAAGTGTGCAGCCTTTGTAAGACAATCCAGAAAAACCTTGATTGCATTGTTGCCTTTGGATGTCCTCAGAAGCCTGGTGACAATGTCCATGGTTATGTTATCCCATTTCCATTCTGGTATGGGCAATGGTTGCATCATCCCCTTAGACTTCTTCCACTCTGCCATCACTTGCTGACTCACCAAGCACATTGATGTATATTCAGCGATCTCCATCTCCATATTATCCCACCAATAATACCCTCGTAGATCTTGATACATCATTGTGTTTTCTAGGTAAATAGAAAATTTTTAACTATGTCCATCATACAAAAGTTCCCTTTTCATCTCCAGACTTGATGGAACACATAGTCTTTTCCCAAATCTCACAATTCCTTCTTTATTAACATTAAACTCTGAGGATTTCCCTTTTCCGATAGCTTCCACTTTTTTCTAAATCCCCACATTATCTTTTTGAGCATATTTTAACCTTCCCAAAAGTCATGGTTGAATAATTATTTGTGAAAGGAATGAGGATGTTCTCTTATTTATGATTCCCATTTCCATCTTCACCAAATCTAAAAAAATTGGATGCTTTTCAATTCTCATCAATTATAGAATCACTAGGTCCTTTTTTCTTAGGGAATATTCCACCTTGTTCGCTTTCCCCAGGTGGTAATGGATTGAGCAGTCATAGACATTGATCAGATCTAACCATCATTGTTGGAATATGTTCAACTCTTTCTGTGTGAATATACCCATGAGGTCATTGTGGTCTGTATATATGTCACACTTATCCACAAAGAGATAATTCCACCAAATTATCAAAGTGAACATCACTGCTAGCAACTCGAGGTCATGTGTTGGATAATTCTGTTCATGAAAATTCAATTTCCTTGAATCATAGGCAATGGATTTGTCATTTTTCATCAACACAAATCTCAGACCCTTCATTGAAGCATCACTTAATAAAACAAAAAGTGCTCCACTTGTGGTTAATGTAGGCCTGGGAACAGTGATAAACCTCCTTTTGAAATCCTTGCAGATTTCTTCGCATTCATCACTCCAAGAAAACATTACTACCTTCCTTGTTAGATTGGTAAAAGGGTTGGAAAATCATGAGAAATTTCTCACAAATCGTCAATAATATCCATCTAACCCCAAGAAGCTACGGATATCCATTATCAATGTGTGCCTTATCCATCCTTCAATTGCATCTATTTTGGAGGTATCCAAAGATATCCTATTTCTTATGATGATATGACCCAAGAATGAGACCTCCTTCAACCAGAACTCACACTTGTTGTAATTTTCATAGAGCTTCTCCTTTTGCAAGGTCTCTAGTACAGTTCTCAAATGATCCTCATAATCCTCCTTGGTTTTGGAGTATATCAGGATATCATCTATAATTTCTACCACAAATTCGTCAAGGTAATCTCTAAAGACTCTATTCATCATTTACATGAATATTGTTGGAGCTTTAGTGAGTCTAAAATACATTACTATGAATTCATAGTTCCTGTATCTTTGAAGAAAAGCAGTCTTGGGGATATCTTTCTTATTCACCCTTACTTGATAATATCCCGACCGCAAATCCACCTTAGAGAATTATTGTTATCCATGCAGCTAATCAAACTAGTCATCAATTCGTGGTAGAGGATAATTGTTCTTTATCATGATTTTTTTGAGCTCAAGGTAATCGAACCAAAGGCTCATTGATCCATCATTCTTCTTGATGTAGAGAACTGGTGCACCCCATGGTGAAGCACTTGGGCATATAAATCGTTTATCATGATTATCCTATAGTTGTTTCTTCAGCTCCTTATGATTCACAAGAACAATTCTATACCATGTTTTGGATATTGGAAATTCCATAGGTTTAGGTTCAATTGAGAATTCAACATCTCTTCTACGAGGAATATCAATAAATTCCTCAGGAAACACATCAGTGAATTACCTCTCTAAAGACATGTCTTCTAGGATGGTTGCATCCTTAGACTCAATCATTTGAGCTAGATACGTGAGCTCATAGGGCAGTAATATCCATGATTGAGATGATGGAGCTAAAGAAGACTCATCTTCTACCTTTCACTTCTAAAGAATTAGGGGTATATTCTCAACATAGAGAGTGATTTACCTCTCAAAACAATTTATTTTTGATCTATATAAGGAAATCCAATCCATGATAAGAATTGCATCGAATTCCACCAGAGGGAGTATGATTAGGGTCTTCGGGAAGTATAATCCACAGATTATGATAGGATAAGAGTTATATTCATGGGATGCAATGATTTCTCCATTTTTTGTACTCAACGACATATTCACTTCCATGATTTTAGGTGGATATGGGATTGTTCTACTGAAATTTCAAGATATAAAAGAATGTGTAGAACTTGAATAAAAAATTATGTTTGCTATTCTTCAATGAAAAACTAGCGTACCTATCACCACATCATTGACGGGGTTCAATTCTGCAGTAGTGATGGAAAAATCTCACCCATGCTACCTTGGAGGTTATTGGTTGCTTCTGAAAACCCTTCCCTTAGGGCAATGATATTAATGATGCCCTGGTTCTTTGCAGTTGTAGCAATAAACAATGCATTGAGGTTCGAACAGAGCGTTCCTCTCCTCTGTTGGTACTGCGGGTTTTTCTTTCCAATAATTAACAGCTAGGTTCCCTTATCTTCCACACCTAAAGCATTTCCTCACATCTTGCAGGCAATTTCTAGGGCGTTTCATTCCGCATCATTGGAAATTAGGGTGATGAATCTTCTTAGAACTGTTGGATTTATCCATTAGACAACCAAAATTTAATTACACCTTACACTTCTTATCCCCATGATACCCTTGAGATTCTACGATCTGCATTTCGACCCTGAGGGCACATCAGAAAATTTCTTCATTGCTGTCAAAGTCATGGATTTCCAGTGCATTCCACTGGCTAGGTTCTAGCCCAACAAAGAAGCGGTAAACTTAGCATTTGTGGGTAATGACAAATCCAGAAGCGTATCAGTCAAGACTTATGAAGTTTTCCTAGTATGCTTCAATAGATTCGTCATTTTTTCTTGAGGGAAAGAAGTCTTTTCCATCTTAAGCCATAGGGTGCCTGGAAAATATTTATCGAAAAAAAATCATCTAGAAATTCGTCCATTTTAACACCTAGATCTCCTCCTTAGGCTTTGCATTTTTTATCAACATCCACCATTGATCAGATTCACCCTCCATACGATAAACAGCTAACAGAACCTTCTCTTGTTCAGAACATTGAAGGATGGAGAATAACTTTTCAATAGAGATGATCCATTTTTCATTGATTGAGGGATCAGATGATCCATTAAATGTAGGAGGCCTTTGTCTCATGAAGCTCTGCGTAGATAATTGTTCCTTATTAGGGGGGTGAGAATTTCTCTTGACCCATGTTTCTATTCAAATATTTAGTTATCTAAGAAAAAAGTGTGACAAAGATCACAATTCCCACTCCCATTGGATTGGGCATCTCGTTAGTTCAGTCATCACATTGATCTTAACATCAGTTGTTAGCCTGATTCCTCCTATTACTGGCCATTGGCTGGAATAAAAGAAAAGTTAGGGGTAACACAGAAAGTTTAATACAAGGACAAAACTAATGACTTGTAAATAAATTTTATTTCTGTAACATATGAATCTATTGGATTCTGTCTATGTTATCCACGATCAACTTTCTAACATATATTCTTTTGGAATTTTTTTCCCTTAATAATGGTTTATACTAAGCTTATGAATTTAACAAATCATATCCCATAGGAGTGTTGTAACCAAGATTGCAATAAGGCACGTTTTTGTGAACCAGTTCCCATTCGATTCTAGCTGAATGTGATGTTTTTGGGTTTTACCCAAAAGATACATCTGTTCCGGATTTGCTTCTACCTGCTCGTATACAGAGAGATATGTATTTAATTGATAAACCAATTACTCAATACTCACCAAAAAATAGGGATTTTTTTATTATACATAGTCTGCCTCTAAGGCTTCACTAGGGTTTTCTAATACTATACCCAAAAATAACTAAAATAATCCTCTAATACCAACTATGACAACCCTGATCTTTTATTAAAAAATTAAACATAATTTATTACATTAACTTCACTTGATACAATATAGAAGTTTGAGAGGTCTAGTTTCATTGGGGCTTTGGATAATTACATAACAACATAAAATATTAAATACAACATCTTTATTGAAAACATCCATAACATGACGACTACATTTCCTCGTACTTAGCATTGCATGGGATTACCTGAGGACATGCATGAGAAAAGGATGATCTATAAAGCCCAGAAAGGGAATAATCATGGAATAAAATTAGGAATACAATACATGAGAGAAAATAGTCATATCAATAGAGAATAAGAAAATAATAAACATAAAGGTATGATAAAGCATGATAATCATAACATGGAAATGTGGCAACAACATTTAACATGGAATTAGCATTAGCCATGGATCATTGTATATGGAGCATGAGTAAATCCTCATTGCACATGAAGAATGAGTAAAACCTCATTTCACATGAATTATCATGAGTAAAGACCCATTACACATTATGTATCATGGTACTATTCTTAACTCAATGCATTGGAGTGCTATAAGGGTAATACCTTATTAAACATTTAATTTCATGCATAAGTGTGTCACATGGATCATATAACAAGGATTCATAAAACATAATCATTTATTAAATGATAAATGAAGGGGAATTCATAAATTAAACTTTATATTCAATATGTAAATGTGTATAAATGTGAATACCCTTGATAGAAAAATAGGCATGGTATTCACTACACAATGACCTTGGCTTGGAAAATTGGTTCAATTTTGGCAGCGTAACGGTGTGATGTAAGAATTTTTAAAAACTGTTGATGTCAGATAAAGGGGAATATCATCATATTTAAATGTAATGTACAGTAAGGGGGTCATATATATATATTTCCCAACAATTTAAATTCAATTTAGAGTCATTATTCAAAAGAATTGGTTTAATGTAAAAGAAGAGAGACAAATTTCTTTCCAAATTTCAGCATAGTAACATGTGTACATGTGGGGAATTTAAAGAGGGAGAAAAGGGTATCCCATAATTCATAGATAAAGAGGGATGTACGGGGAGTTTCTAAATTATACCCCAACATTTATAATTGAAATTAATAGGGCATAACAACATTATGAAAATTGGAAAAAAATGAGAAAGGAAGAAAAAACCCTTACATGGATGTGTGCTTCCAAAGGATTGAGAGGGGCTTGAGAGAGGCATCATAGGAGCTTGGGAAAACATGAGAGGATTATATAGAGTTTATTTTAGAGGTTGTATGAACTATAATGGATTTGAGTCAGTAGAAAGTGGGATCGTGGGAGATTTTAAATAGGAAGGGTGAGGGAATTCATTATTATTTAGGTTTGGGACACCTCACATTAAACTTTTCCAAACCACAAACCATCCCATTGTTTTGGCACATGGTTTTTGTAAATGGGAAATGGAAAGTAATATTTTATAAGGCCACAGTCCAATATTCATAAAATAATGGGGTTGATTATGTGGAGGTGAGTCACACTCTCATAGAAAACAATTTAAAAATACAATATGCATAATAAGCCTTGAAGGGTCCATTAATACTTTGTAAAATAAGTCAAAAAAAACCAAAAAACGATTTATTGTAATGGAAAAACATATATCGGCCGATCATGAGGCTTATAGTATTTTATTGCATCATTATTGGGTCATTAGGATGTCATAAAACTGATTATATATTTAAACGGTATTTAATTTTTACCAAAAAATTTGACTGTATTAGAAAATTATGAAAAATTAACTATTGGATAATTTTGACATCCTGATTCCACAAATAATATTAATTTTATCTAAATAATTTTCTATATATGTTAATTTTTATTTTTAAAATAAAAACTGATATTTATCAAATATTCATGGGTTTTGACAAAAATGGCTTTCAAACCTTAATAAAAATTACAATTGCATTCATAAAATTATACGATCACTTATGTTTAATAAAAATTTATTTGGTAATAATAATAACATTTAATTAAAATATAAATTAATTCAAAAATCCATTAATTCATCATAATATATTTCTTATTTGATCATTAACTAAAAATACTATTTGTGCTTTATAAACTATTTACAAGGTAATAATAATAAAATGAAAGTATATTCATTATTATGTAGAAAAATTATGTACATAACCATATTTCTAAGGTATTGTTACATAACCCCTTATAAAACCCGCATAAGACCGAAGAGTAAGGTGTGTGGTGGTGACAGACTCTTGGGGTGGCTCGGATAACATTTCTCAGGTGGTAATCTCTATTAACTTCCACTTCTCTCATAGGTGGTCCCGATCGGGCTTAACCTATTGAATCTCGGGTAGGGATTGGTCAAGAGCCAAGCCCAATGATGCTACCACTTTTCCGAGCTCTAACAAATGGGCTTCATATGGGGCACGTCTACTAGATAAGGCCATCGCTTACTTTTTTTGAGTAAATTGGATTCGTTAAAGACCTATATTTATACTAATAATGTGATCACTATTCAACGACCATATTAGCAATAGTCACAATTCATAACAGTATTTTAAAATCCATAAACATATAACCAATGAAGTTGAAATTTTATATAAACATTTTACATAAAGGGACATTTAATTACATCAAGAGGGATTTCCATTAAAGAATGTTTGGGTCGTTAAAAACATATTCTAGATGACTGCACAGCCAAACCATGTAGCATGTTTTGTGCCTAAACATAATAAAATTACATGAAAATTTAAATAAAATTAATATAATGATTAATAATAATAATTAAATTATTACTATCATTATTATTATTAATTTTATTTTTATTAAGATTATTGTTATTATTGATATTATAATTATTATTGATAATAATATTATTGATGTAATTGTTTTTAGTTTTCCTATTTTGTTTTTTAGAGAAACCCTAGGAGTTTATAACCTCCCCCTTCCCCCACTCCTTCCCACATCACTCCCTCCCCCTACTATCAACCTCTCATACGACCACCACATCCCACAACCACCATCTTTTACACCGCTCCGGCCCGACCTCCTCCCTGATAGTGTTATCCCCCTCATGTCACCCCTCTTCTATGTGCCACATATATATTGTGCCCCCCCTTATTGCATGGTTATCCTTTAGCCGACATCATCTTTACCATGAAACACCTTCGGCATCTGTCCGTCCTTGTGGGGTAGCTAACCTCCCCTCTTCTTCCCTCTAGTAAGTAACCTTCATTTTTGGGTTCTTTTTTGATGATTTTTCATATTGGACAAACCATAATATTTATGTTTTTCTTATAGTTTATGTTTCATCAGATTTAGGGTTTGTGATAGGTATGATAGGCTTTTATCTTCCTTACATTGATGCTGTTTTGCATCTGCACCCACTTTGAGGATGGCATTTCATACTTTTTCTTATTTGAAAAACTTCATAGACACTTGTATGCATTCAGTTAATTTATAAATGTGATTAGAACCTCTATAATAGTTTTTTATAATCTATAGTGGTGTTTTCTTCTTGATATTGATTATTAGAAATAGGTTTCCAAAGGGTTTGTGTATAATGCCTAGGTTTATACAACATATGGTGTTTGTTGAAATACATTTTGTTCTTTTGGAGTGAAATTTGGGGGTTTTGAATAGTGTTATCCCTATTTATCATGCTGGTATTATTCTCTTCTGAATTGGTTTGGTTGTGTGAAATCTATTAATGTTTTGTCTTTGGTAAATTTTTTGAAACCCCTTGGAATGGATCTCATGGGTTTTAAGTGGATTTGTTATGTTTTTCCCTACTAATTAAATTTTTTTGGTATAAAATAGAAAAGGGGAAAATATAAAATGTATTATGGGAGTTTCATGGTAGTTTAGAATGTGTCGATGTATGTCAGAACATCCATGGATGCATGAATTGAACACATGGGTGGGCCACCAAATGAATATGGCATGCTAAGAATGGTATTTTCTTAAAACATTGGTTTCCTAATTTTTCTCCTATTTGTAAATAAGGGTGGTCCCATTGGGTGGTTTCTAAAAGATTTATAAAGATTAAATATAATAGGTGTGTTCCTATTTGGCATGATCAATGTGATATTTCATCACTTAAAAGATATAAAAACAGTTTTATGAAATGTATTTCTCTTAGAACCTTAAGGATACTTTGGCATTGCTTAATGGAAATGAGATTTGAAATTTTTGGAAAAATGGTTTTGAATTTTCTTTTGGTAAATTCATTTTTTAGTTTGAAATTCGTTGGGTGACATTTGGAATTGTGAATTTAAAATCGATGTTTTTTGTATATGGAAAAGTGTGTGGTTCGACAAATGTGAGCACCCGATTAGAAACTCTAAACGTTTTATTGAATGGTGTGAGTATTTATATGAGGTGACATACTGACTAGAACATTATGTTTTTTTGAGATGGAAATGTGGTTTTTAATGTGTAAACAACCAATTGAATTTTTGAAATTTTATAGAAGTGTTTTATGAGCTTATGTGACGTGATGGATGGGTTCAAATCTTCAATGAAATGATTGACATGTATGTATTTATATATAGAGAACATTCATTAGAGGGATATCCCTTGGAATGTGATCATATAGGGTGTTCGTTTTTTGGGTAGGAAAGTGTGGTGATGGAATGTAAGGTGACTCATGCATGTGAGGGTCTCCTACTTACAAAATTAATATATATTCACAATGGGTACCGAGTCATCTTTTTGTAGATTGGGTGTTGGTTGCTGATCATCTCTGATTAGATGGGATGGTATCCCTAGAATGATGATAGGGAAGGTCGGATGTTCCACTATATTGACTAGTTGCGAAATTCTTATTGGTTATAAACTTAACAGCTTCACGATATGCTAGTAGGTGGTTTTGTACCGAGTACGTATGGGGGGCATTTAATGGATGTATAGAAACATGTATGGTTACTTCTATATCTACTTGTTTATTTTTCATTTCCATTAGTTTTAGTATACATTTTCTACTTATTTATTTAATTATTTATAGAACAACACTGTATTATTTTAGTATGTTTTTTGTTTAGCTTTTTGGTAATATACGTATAGTCTATTTTTAAAATGAAATGTTGTGTGTGTTGGATTTTGGGAAGGGAATCTATGTTTGATTAATAAAATGTGATTTTTTTAAATGTCGTTAAAACTACTTTTAATGGGAGATTTTTAGAAAAAGGAAATACATGGATTCTGTGTTTTATTTTAGGCATTCCTACTGATAATTTTAGTGCTCATGCCTACTTTTTCTTCTTAGTTTTAGTTTCTAGTTTTGTTTCACTCTTGCAGAAAGCATGGTTCTTTGTAAGGTGGTGACGCACATGGTCACCTTGGGGAACATTTGTCTATGTGACTTTATCTAATTTTTATAAATATTTTTATCTATGTTTTATGTTTATATTTATTTATATTTATTTTATTTATGGGATAAAATCATTCCCAACAATTTTAATTTGGGGCCGGACAAAAGTTTCCACCATGTGGGGAACAAGAATGAACATCCTTCCATTATACAGACCAACATAGGTTAATGATTAGGGTCATCTGGGGTAGCTTCATGGCACACATCATGTATCTGAGATATACCATGAGGAAAATACACTCAATAGGAAATAGGTACAACCTTCTTTAAGATTTTATATTTTCCAATGAACCATAGTGTAAAAAATTCATTTTACCAAAGTACATAACATGTTTTTCTCAAGAACCTTTATTGAATACATGACCTCCTACAAGATATTATTTTTTTCAACTATTAATATGTATATTGATTCCCATATCTAATCCATCCTCAAATTACACTGAATAATATTACATTAAAAGTTATTTCATATTCAATTTATTTTCAAAATCATTATTATTTCCAACACCTCATGGAAACATGCTAGACCATGACACAATTTTTGAGATAAATTCTATGAAGGATCCATCCTATTGAAAGAATGAAAAATGTTATTTAAGAATACTCATCCAATATAACATGTTGATATCAATTCCCCTAATAGTACATATTTCAATCATAGTTTATGTCCTCAAAATATTTAATCATCTTATATGTATATCAATTTGACTTGGGATGAATGGTTGTATTGGAATTTAATTATCATAAAAAAGTCTTCTGATTTCTATGACAAAAAATAGATGTGATGGTTAGATCATGAGAATATATAATGGAAAGATGACAAAAAAGTATTATAGTTTTATAATTAACAAAATTATATAATTCAAAAACTAATAAATAATTTCATAAATGGGAACATAGTAAGAATATTTTAGTTGAATTATTACACAGATTTCACTAAAACATTGAGTTTTTTATAACCGTTACATGAAATAAAAGTTTATATTATTACATTTCCATTAAACAATTGGAAATATTCCCCCCATTTATTTTCTTCTACATTAAATTATTATTCACTCAATTATTTTCTATTAATACCAGAAAGAAATGTCTTTATTACATGCCACCTGAAATGTTATTGATGTTGACTATACATTATTATTCTTCTATGATGAATCAGTAATGGAGTTATATGAGAATAATTCAGCTAATATTTCGTAATAGTGGATAACTTTACATATATAACTCAATTTTGAATCTAAAAAACCTTCATTATAAATATAAAATTTAGTAATATTACCTTTGTAAACTAATTCATTATTTTCTTATATAAAATTATCTTAATTGTAATCTTTCATATTTATATCATACAAAGATGAGTATATTTTCATACAAAATATAGATTGAATTCTTACATGTATAATTTAAAATCCAATATTCAAAAATTCATTAACCAACTGATCATGTTCACTATTTTTCATAGTTACTAATTCATTATTTTTCCAAATCAATTCATTAAACAATCCCCTTTATTTACAAAGATGGTAAGGAAATATGTACTTTTAAAAAAATTTCAATTCCATCAACATTCTCTATCACATATTCAAATTTTTTGATTTAATATATCCATAAAATATTTATTATTAGTATATATTTCACACATTACTCCATATCAATAATGTCAGAAAATTTTAAATGAAACACTAAAGCTGCTAATTGAAGGACCTGTGTAGGAAGCTTTTTAAAATTGTGTTTTAATTGAAATTATGAATAATAAATTAACATATAATTAATTATTAATCAAAACATATTCCCATCAAAAATGTATTTTTTTGTAGAAAAAAATGTCACTATTTGTGGATAGAAGGCCTATAATTATATTGTTCATTAATTATTTTAAATTTCATGAAAAAACTTATTGAATTCATTCTCTATTTGGATAGAACTCTTGTTTTTTATTCTTCATTAGTGCTCTAGATAAATAAAAAAATTTCTGAAATCCATCAATAAAATCCTATTAAATCATTAAAAATTCAACTCTGGGTATCATTTATAGGTCATGATGATTAATCAACCACATCATGTTTATTTTGATTAATTTATATTCCACAAAAATATATAATATTTATAAGGAATTAAATATTAAATAACTATAATCACACTTCGTAAATTTTTTATCAACTTATTTGAATTAACTGATAATATAATAATTACTAAAATATTGTTGGATCCTCATAACATTTAGAATACACCAAAACATTATAAATATTCATAAACACTAATATATCTAAATATTCATTGAAAATATATTATTATTATTCAAAAATACATAAAGAGAATTTATAAACCCGAATAAAATAATAAAAAATTCATAATGATAACACATATTAAAAAACCCTTTTTAGTGCTATTATCCTTCACCTTCATCTAACAGTAATCGGGCCATAGATAATCCATCAAAAAATATTGAGCTTCATGGATCAATTACAATATCGTTTCATTGGATTAAATTTGTTGAAGTGTTATTTAATTGATTTTCCCACAAAATTATTATTATAGACTTACTATTTCACATAATTCATTTTCATATACTGAAATACATCTACATAATGAAAAAAATAATTACATTTAAAACAAATTGATACTGATTTGTTAATACTTGTGATATGACTACTGGGATTTTGTTTATCAAAATCACAAGCCATATTCCAATACTAACCACATAAAAAGCACTAATAATCTATTATAATAAATTCATATGGTGATATTTATCACACTTATCAAAAATTATAAACATGATTTTTTGTATTTAGATTTATTGGATTGACACTTTTCCATTATCTTACTTCCAGAAAATTATTTTTTCATTGTTTCATAGAATATATTATCATCAGAGAACTACACTTATACCTTATATAAAAATGACAATATGTTCTATCTTTTTAATTCCCCAAAATCAAATTATCTTATATATCATAGATTTAGTCTAGAGTAAAATATATTACATTTACTAATAATATCAATGATAAAATTTACTACATACCTTTACAATCATGTGGAATTTCATTCAGACCTGGACACTAAATCTTCCTTATTCTTTCACAATTAGATGAGTATCTTTTATATCATATGATAGAAACCCATAATAAATTTTTTCTAAAGTGTGCGATTATGAAATATATCCCAGTACATTGTGAAGATATAATCTCTTTTTCTTTTATTTCTATCAAATGGAAATAATTTATTAGTTTCACCTTCAAAACAATATATAAAAAGAGTTTAATTTTAGTTATCTAAAATCCAATGACTTCAAATATCATTTATATATTTTTAAATCATCCTAAATGTATAACTGTGTTTGAAGACATATTGAGTTCATGAGGCTATTTTTATTTAAAAATGATCCATAATCAACATTTTTCACTATAGTAGATCTAGTTACTCTCTATAACCAATTAAGCCTCCATTTATATCATATATCAATGTAAACATCACAAAAAAATAACTACCCAGTTTATATTCCACTGAATCTGGGATTCTTATTTGGAATGACATTTTATACTTATTTAATCAATTTACACAAATAATGAACTACCATATATTAGACGATGAAACAATTTCCAATTCATTCCCCTATAATTGTTTCACCATTTCTAAGTATCATATACATTAATTTTTACAAAATCTCTATAGGATTCCTTGTGAAATTATAGGATTAACAAAAAAACAAATAATATTTAAATCATGTAAGTAAAATGGGACATAATTTTTTTATGACTCTTACAATCCATCACAAAAAACCCTAATATATTGAATATAAATATTAAGCTAACATCTTATTGGTTTATAATAGAACAACCCATCCTTTTTTAACAACTAAACCACCCCTCATTTGTTTATAACATAAGCACTGCTTCATGTATTATAATAGAAACACCATTCAAAGATTAATAATTTAACCATCCTTCATTACAAAAAATTCCCAATAGCCATAACATAATCATGAATTATAAAATATTTATTGATTTTTTTTCTTTCATAAGAAATTCAAATTTGGATATTAATATATCAATTCGACAGATCTTTTTTTCGAAATTATGAGAACATTTGGAATCATGGTTATAATTTGATGAAAAAAATAGAATCTTGTAATTTATTACAAACATAAAATAGATATTATGGTGTTGGGGAAATATTTTGAAAATGCATATCTTAAAATATAATATTCCAATTTTCATTTTTTTCAAAAAAATGTCTTTAAAAATGATAAAATGATTATTTTTGAAATGAATTTAGAGAAAGAAAAATAATCTATTAAAAATTTATTTAATTTATTTATTAAATTATAAATTCATCAATAATATAATTTTTATAATATATACCTGGAATAAATTTGTTAAAAAATAACACATGAAAGAATTTAAAATTATTTTTAAAAAACAAAGTGTCCCTTATCTCAAGTATGGTTAATCAAGTCCATTCATCGTCTTCCTAAATAGTAAAATTATATAAATTATTAAATTAAATAAAAATATTTTGCATGTTTATAATTACTTTAATTTTACCTATTACAATCTCATATGCAATCTCTTAATTAATTATGTTTATTTAGATGTTCTGATGATATTTGAAAAATATTATAAAAATGAACTTGGTTAGTTGATTGTGGTCAATATGGTCAATAATAAATTCTCTACATAATAATAATCATGTTAAAATAATCATTTTTATAGATTACTTATGATTAAAATTCCAACCAAGATATATGGTTAAGAACTATTAATTATTCTACAATGATTGTGATGGTAAGCCCCACATACACATGAATTTCATTTCCATTTTTCAATGAAAACAATGTAAAAAACTATGGTGAAATTTTATATTTTATGAATGATATTAATATAATAATTATTATATTATTTATTTAAATATACTTACATATAGTTTCCTTGTGATGTGGTCATGAAGAACAAACTACATCTCTTCATGGAGGTGGTAATCAACATATACGCTTGAAAATCATTAAAAATTTTCATTGGATGTTAATGTATGAATTCAAATAATATATATTCATTAATTGAAAAAAATATCCTTGACATCATATTTAAAAATAAAATCCATCATTATATTCCCTCTTTATTGGTAGTGATCGAAAACAAATTACATTTTTCTGTGCGGCAATATTCTGCCACATGCACGAATGATGGTTTTGTTTCACATTTGATAGAAGATGATCCAAATATATGATATTACATTAACATAATAAAATATTAGTATATTCAGTACATAGATGTTAATATTTCATCATTGATGCAAAAAAATTTATTTAGGTATCAGAATAAATAAAATGAAAAAACTTGATTAATAATTGCATATCTTCTTTAGAAAACCTCTTCACTTTTAGACAAAAATCATTATTAGGAATGATTTGTTAACAAACAAATATCTTGTCCATGAATAAGGATTTTAGGAAGAGATTTATGTAGATAATAGATTATATATAGTTATCCAATGATGTGATAAATAAAGGATATCTTGTTCACTTTTAAAAGTGAGTGGATGGTTCTTATTGAATTTCATAATGTATTAAATTAATATACATTTATTTTAAAATAAAATAAGAACTAAATTGATATATTTTCAATCTATGATGGGGATGAGTATAATTACAGTCATCAAATAAAATATTTATATGTTTAGTTTATGTTTTCAACCAAATTTATTTATATTAACCCCGGGTGGATGATTTATAAACATATCACAATATAATTTGTTTACCATTTAAGGGATTGGAATGAAAGTATAAAATGCTATTTGGCCAATAATGGATGATAGTTTATACATTAAAAATATCCCATTAACATGGAAACTAGTTTTATTTTTAGAAATTTTATATATCTTAATAAAATATTTTTTATTATATAATATCATTAATTCACTTTGGGAACTATACACTGAAATTCCCATTGAATCAAAAATTTTAATAATTGAATTAATATATTATCCATTCCCACAACCTTAATTTGTCAATTTTATGGAGAAATCCCTTGTGAAAACATAAAAATATATAATTAGATCCTTTAAAATCAATATTTTTAATATCTTAATGTTTTCAAAATCACTGAGTCAACATTGTATACGTTATGAAAGTAAATTTATAAAAAAAATTAAAAATATTACAAAAAATCATACTTCAAATAACTAGTTATAAATGAAAATAATTTTTCTTAATTTCCATCTCAAAATATTATAGATATTGAAATAAAGGGAGTAAAACTTCTCACATTATACAATACCTAAATATTATAAAGTTCAAATTCAATTCTAAATGTAAAAGGGTTATATTTTAGAGGATTCAATGATTATTAATTAAATATTCACATAAAATGAAAAAAAATCATGTCTTTTACTAATCTTTATGTCTCATTAACTTATTATACACCATAAATAAAAAAAATTTCCATTACTATTAGAAAAAAATAGACATTGGTTACTGATCATAATGACAATAAATAATGTCTTCCTTTTTTACCCAATGTTCAATAAAAAATTTCGAATATGGATCCCATTATTCAATATTCAATTATTATAAGTGTAATAATATAATATAAAATTTATTTTTTCCAATAAAATGAAAAGATTTTTTTATAAAAATTTATTTTCTTTATAAATAATTATTTCATAACCAATTTTTCATAAAAATTCACAATAATGACCATAATTGGATAATTTTTAATCAAAAAAATAATGAAATATAAAAATTAAAATATAATATAATTGTACATGGAAAATAATTTAAAATAAAATACAGTTCCATGTAAATTCAATATTTATCACCATTCAATGAAAGATCAAAATTTTTAGAAAATAAACAATCACTTTAAGCTAATTTTGATTTTATGATTTCAAAAATGAAATTAACTTTATCATATTCAAATTAATTTTTTATGTCATTAATTTAGATAAAAACATAAAATATGTGTACAAAATTATTAAGAATAAAATTATATCATTTTTAATTGGAAAATTACATAAAAAAATTAATGGTTACTAAAAGACTCCAAAATTATTTACCAAAGCATTACATGGGTTATTATAAGAAAAAATCACATACTAATGATTAATTCAGCATTGGATCTAGTCATGATCCATTATTTGTATTGGGATCCAATATATTTTTAACATTTTTCTATTGTTTCAGGCCTGATTGGTCAAGAAAGTATAGTTTTACAGTTGGAAATATGTTTATAACTCAGGGAAATGTTACAATATTAAGAGACTCGGCCAACCTAGTGGATTATATGATTTTTGGAAGATATAAAAATAAATTAGATCATAGGACCAATCACTAATTTATAATTAAAATAATTATATCATTTATGATGTACAACACTCATAGATTGGATAACTACTATAGGAGTTTTCTATTAGACATGATATTACTATTGATATTGATTAATCGCAATTGTTATTTTAGTTTATTACAATGGTTATTATAGATTTAACCTCGTTTCAATATACTTCATATATTATACCTCATATATATAATCTCCCAATTTCTATATGTATATTCATATTTGGGGATAAATTATAAAAATAACATTTCAATGAAAATGTTTAATAGCCTTTCTGGTAATATTTTAATGAATAATATTACTTCTTTAATTCATTATAATTATTAAATATATGACTCCTTTGGGTTGAAAATGATTATGGTTAAAAGTTTTTTTCCCTTTATGTAATGAAAATGTAATGATTCAATTATACTGTAATAATTTATTGATGTTTTCTATAAACCTAATCCATAATAAATTGAATACATTATTCCTATAACCATATTTTTTCCAGTGGCGGTATTATGTACAAGAGAATATTTTTTTATAAATGAAAAATTATCATTAATTAATAATTTTTTTCATGTACCCTATTTAAATTATTCATGGTACATCAAATGTTTTTCTTTGGAAACAATGTGGGATCATATAACAGCCTATCATAGATCACATGATCCTATTTTAAAAAGGACGAGTAAAGTTCTCAATAATGGATTTCCATATTCCAAATGCTATCAACTAAATGTTATTTTCTAAGACATATGTTTGTAATGTATTCCATGAAGTTAAAAATCCAGATTTTTGTGGACTGGTATATTGATCATTCAGTATGACATATTTGTGTAGCAGATATAACCAAAACATATAAAAATAAATAGGTATTCAATAGGAATCCCATATTAAATAAAATAAAATATTTAAATAATCTATATGTCTTATCCCAAAATAAAAAAGTAGTAACAAATTACACACTTTTATAATGTAAATATTTATATAAATGGATGTGTTGGAAAATTGACCTGTAGATAGGCATAATTAAAACAAAAAAATAAAATTTTGTAGACTTTTATAAAACTCATATAGGAATAAATATAGAATATTTGGTCTATGAAATTGAGTACCCAAACCATGTTTTCAAATTCACAGAATACTTTTGACGTAGAGGATACATAATTATATACCCACTTACTAGAAAAGCTATATCATGTATACTAGTTTGAGTCTTTTCCAATTATTATGTATAAAATTTCTTCATCTGATCATAATAAATAATTCAATGATAAACCGTGTGTGCATAAATACATGAATGTAGTGGAAGTAATTATTCTAAATCAACCCCACTTGAAACATAATTTAGAAGAACACACAAGTATACATTCCAAGTCATCAAGTGCTAAGCAACCCATCATAATACCTGACCTCACCTACATCATCCAACGTTGGTATTATGTAAATCATAGAAACATCATAAAAACCATATTTGGTGAGTCTAACATAGTCGATAATATTGGTAAAATTAAAAAACCATTCGGTAAATGTATCACCACAATAGGTTCCTACAATAGAAAAAACCCTTCATATACCCAAATTTATTTGAGTAGAGAATCTTAATATCCAAACAATCACTTGGTATAAACCCTCCATTCATATATATGTATCAAGGATACATCTCATTTCTACAGGTCAAATTACATTAATCATTATAAGGACAACTCATCAAGAGTTGGACTCTTGTATATGTTATACTACCATAACATGATGTAATAGTCATGGATAATCATATATCTCAATGTATTGTGATGTTAACTATAATGGGAATCTCAACATAAGAACTATCATAAAATTTAAACTATCCACCTCATTTTATGATTAATGGTAAAATATAAATGGAAAAATAAATATGGAGGTCCCAAAACTAATCATAGATACATTATATATTATATAAGAGATCAGACTAGGCAATATAAATAGACAATAACAATCACAAACTGAAAAATCCCTTTTAGGTTAGGCCCCATGACATAATTTTAACCAGACTATAACTAACATGTATCCATTTATAATCAAATGATATCTCTATCAATTCCCTCTAAAACAGGTTTGGGAATTATATATATTTCATACCAAGAATCATGAACAATAATTGATGTAGTTCAAACATCAAAAAACTAACCAAATATAACATACATGCATAAAATAACCACATGAAACATCTCATACCCTCTCATACACCATGACATCAAAAATTGAAACATTTAAAAAGATAATGAACACTATACCAAAATAATTTAATGATTTATCACCCAAAACAATATACCAGACCACTGGGCCAACAAATAATACGACATCCATGAATAATTCACTCTATGAATAATTCAAATAATATTACCTCATTACCTGAATTCCATTTTTATACATGCTTCTACTAATAAAAGTCAATAATTCTATATCTACCCTCTAAGGGTCCAATTATGTCAATTCTATCTCTCACAGCCACATTGATACCAAATAAAGAACATTACATTACTATTTTATGAATATATATATACAGGTAATTCCTATAAAAAACATTTTATTTTTCTGAAATGGTAATGGAATATGTACAATTGTAAAACCATCGGAAAACAAGAATAATATACTAAGAAATAATAATCAAGAGGTTAAAAAATAATAAAATCTCTAAAAATTTATGTATCAAATGCATGATTTCTACTATAAAAATATCTTAAAAATAAATCAATTATATAAATTATTTAAAAGTTATTTCAAATACACATTATAATTCATTTATAAAAGGAATCCAATTTTATATTTACTATGGTTGGGTCGTTGGTCAAGCTCCAAATGAAACATTCTTTTTTGTACCTCACGTATGTTTTGATGTATTTTTAAACCATTACCTATATCACCAACATATCTGGAATATTTCATCATAATGATTTCCATATGTGTTTGTTTCTTTTGAAAACACCCATTTTTAAATTCCTATTAAAAAATTATATCACATTTATATAAGAAACTGATTAAACCCACCATGAAACTGATAATGTTAACCACAAAAATACATATTGAATGAACTAATAGTTTATTGCACTAAGATATATTTTTCTTTTTGACATTTAGGTCACTAAGATTCAATAATAATTTATAGGTAGATATTATAAAAACAATGTAACATGAATTCAATAATCATTGTGAACACACATGGACATAAAATCTACAATCTGTATGATTCAGTCTATTGGAAAGACCTCCTACTTAATCTAATGATATCCTTCCTCACTACCTGGGAATATCTATCAAATATTTCTATGATAAAAATATATATAATTAGATTGTAAAATATACAAAATTATTAGATAACTAATAGTAAAATCCCATACATTATAAGAAACTAAGAATAAAATTCCCCAGACACCATTGTAAATTTAATTTAATTATTTTATTAGTATTTTCAAAAAAAAATATAAAACATATCATGTTAATTTTTTTCCCATTGACATATACCTTTTGGTATAAACGTTTTTGGTCCCATAACTATCAACTATCAATATTTATAACATTTGGAACACTTATTTATTGACCCATATTTATGGGATCCCATAGATATTATCCATAAAAATACCTCTAATTATAGGTCCCTTATATATCATATGTTATTTTAGATTTTCTTTTGAATCACAAGGATTATAAAAACATTACAATTTTTATGTAAATTGGAGGTTCTATATGTATGTGGTGACCCAATCATATCACAAAATGTTCTCATATTCATCATATAGTTTCACCAAAACCAATAAAACTATAATTCCTATAATACCCCTATATATCAAGTAAAAAACCCTTATGTGTCATTATTATCCATTTTATTACCCATATGCATCACTAAAAAGCAATTAATTTACCTTTATAAATCATTAATTAATCTTCTTTATATCATATGGTAAATCTAATACTTTAATAATTTTATAAATAAGAGGGGGATCCTTATTTATCATTAATGTGATCCCAACAAACCAGACTTATTATTATTTTTAGAGCTAGGGTGACCATTTTTTATCATCTATTTCACACAAGGAGACATTTATTTAAAACCCATTTCATATATGTTCATGATTAATTATATTTAGGTAATTTTATTTAAAATTAAAGGACCCATACACAAGTCACATTTTCTTTTTTTCTTCTAAAAGGAATAACATGTACACTAAAGACTACACATAAATTATACTTCCTATTTAACGTTAAATATTTTATGTAAATAGTTTTAAAAAAATAATAGAATCTATAAAAACTAAACCAATAAACATTTAGTCATCTAGATCATCAGTCACAGTTGTAAACTACCAAAAAATAACTAAAATCTTTCCAAATTAGAAAAAAAATTTATCAAAACTTAATAAATATATCCTTCTAAAATAAAAAATCATTTTAATATAAAAATAAATATTTCTCAAAAATACATAAAGAATTGTTCTTTAATGTTTCAAACCAAATAATGCAGCACATATCATCATGTTAGAGAATAAACTATTACACAACCCACTTCATTGTAATCCCTCCACACCCCACTCCAACACTCACATGATCACTTGAAACTATTGTTGGACCTATAAACACATCCAAAATAAATCTATTACACATGAAATAAATCTCATAATTATGATTGGAATACCATTTTTATTTATTTCCCCTAACCTGATATAATAAATTTCCAAATTCCAATGAATTAAATGACTATAAAATTTACAGTTCGTTAAAAACATTATCTTTAAGGTTTCTTATCTATAATAATCACATAAAAACTATTAAAAAAAATTTATCCACAAATAGGAATTTTAATTCACTATAAATTTTATATACATTATGGGAATTTTTCTGGCATATGTATTTGTTTTTTAAGCCCTTTTTTGTTTTTTATTATCTTGGTTCATATAGGAAGATAAGAGTGGGTATAGAGTATTTTAGATACTAAAATTTAAGGTAAGGTGTAATGCCTATTTTGTAAATGTTTCACAATGTGAATTTATTGTTCTAGTCTTGGGTGAGAGCCTTATCATGATATAAAATCCCTTTACGGCTTATTTGAGGTCAGTTCAAGAGAATTTATGTTTTGTCTATATATTTTTGCTAAATTATTCCAATTTTTTTATTAAATGATACATAAAACACTATATTTACATGATATTAAAGGGTTTTCTGTCAGGTAAACATTCAATTATGTTCACCTTTATATTCTAGAATGATGTGGTTCCCCTTTATAATGTTTCATTAATTTTTTTAATGAATCATGATTTCCATTAAACTATGGCACTAATCTAAATATCTATAAAGCATATCCCTATATCTTTACTTGTTTTTGGACTCCTTAATTGGATATCATTTCTATTAATTCCACCTAAAATCCATTCTGATTAGTGGTATGTTCTATCTCTTTTCTGGCTTTTCACTAATCGATGTCATACTTCCAATTCTTTTCCGTGAGATGTAGGGTTTTATACAATCATCTAATGATGTTTTTTTGTATTTTTTATGTGGGATATCCATGGTTTCTATTTAGGGTCACATCATTTTATGGGAGAAGTGATCAATATCTCTGATGATGGTCCATTCTTGAGTTATGCATGTTGTCACCATTAAGATAGGGTGTTAATTTCCCCTCTAATTTATTTATTTGAAATGATAAGTTTTTCATGGTTTTTATTTTATAATTCAAACAAAATTAACCTTATAATTTTTAAATGGAATTAATAAAAAATTTATTTAATAATTCACATGTCAATTTTGTTTCAATATACCATCACAATGATTTGCATCTTGATTTTCTAGAATGTGTGATATCTATGGTATGTATGTTATAATGTATTATTATTATCTTGATTAGAATTTTTTAGTGATGAATAAAGGTGAATAACATAATGATGGAATTAATTGATAATTAATTTTCAAGTGAATAATTCAGGAATATACATTTATGAGTCTGTTGCTTCGTATAATATTTTGTTAACCAAATTGATGACGTTCACATGTTAAATTGAAATAAATATTCAAATTTACTAATGTAATTGATAAATAATGTGATGCATGATATATATTCTGGATAATTTTTAAATAAAAAAAAACTTAATGAAAATAGTAGTACTCTATGATTATTGAATGTGGCTATAATTCTAAGAGAAATATTATGTTTTGACTGCTCGTTATCACTTAATGGATTTAGATTCTCGTATTTTAAACATATTAATAATGACATAAATAATATAAAATGGATTAATATCTAGTTGAGTGATATATATAATTTATTGTGCATGAGTATTTTATCTTTTTTTAGATAGCCAGTTACTTTTTAATTTTTGCTATGAGATCTCATTTATATGTGAAGGATTGATGTCAAAATTTACATCCTAGTTTTTCATATTTGTTTTTCTTGCATAAGAAATACAAATTTTGTAATTTTATTATAATTTTACCATTAATGTGTGATGTTATATAGGGTGGGGAGTCTCATATTTGATATGAATATTGGATGACTGAGCCCTTAATGGTTGTTGTGATGTGGGTAGGGAGGCCGAAATGATGTCGAAATTATTGAAATATATGATAAAAATATGTATTAAAATATGAATGTGGGTGTTGGGTATTGAACTAAATATGATATAATGGGTTTAATCAAGTCTTGACCATTGATGTGATAATTTTGTATTCCTTTTTTAACTAAATATAATTAATTTTCGATGACCAGGATGCTTGTTTTTCTTGTTTTCCATTCCCCATTGTTTTAGGTAACTGGATGTTTTGGGTTCCATGTTTCTTCTTAGTGGTACATTAGGATCATTTTTCTATGTTCCCATATTATGTAATGATTCATGTAATAAATAAATAATTATTTACCCTTGGTATTGGTAATAATGGAATGGAAATTTTGAAAAGAATCAAATAAAAAAAAACAATGCAATTGATTTGGAATATCCACAGATGGCATGGAATTCACTTCGATATTTTCACTAGTGTAACTTGAAAATCGTTAATGGTTAAATTAATTGATACTGTATTAATTAATTGATAGAAATTAAAAAAGGAAACTAGTAATTATTGCATCTCTTTTAAATTCTTTTATTCTTATAGGATATAATTTCTTAGCAGTGCTAGTCGGGAGTCTGAGCAACATTAGATATAGTTTATTTTACGACTATTTTATGCACAATGTGTTTTAGTGAGGACTATTATATCATGTTTTTATAATAATCCCCACCCATTGTAGTTTTGGAATGTCACCTACTAGCCCATGGGAGAGTGGTTTATCCAATATCTCTTTGGAGGCAGGTTGAATGACTACACCCTATGGCCTCACTATCTTCTCATTTAATTTCTTATGCTGGTATACATGATGGTTAGTTTCACCATATATGTTTTTAAAGGTAATGGTTTCATTTTGGTTATTCATAGACATGTATCATTAGATATAGTGTCAGAAGATTATTATTGGTATCATGGGTATGGGAAGTGGTGGATTGAGGTACTTACTCAGTGTATATGTTGTGATGTCTTTAGATATAATACTAAATGTATGAGTCACATCATACTGGTTTCAATGGATCCAAAAGGCTACTTGGTTACAATATACTGATTTATGGAAGGGATGACATGATGTTTGCGGAGCCTGTGGTAATTACTTGGAATTGTGTATTTCAGATTGTTTATTTTATAGATACGTGGATCTAGATATACGATGTTATAGATGATTAGAAAACTAGAGGGGAAGATAGAGAATATTACCCATGGAATGTACTTATTATATTGAATTATCTCTTGATTGTGATACATGTTTAGACTAATATATGGGAAGGATTTTGTATTTTTATACCTATTTAGGTGAAGAATAAGTTTCATTATTGTTCACTATTTTTTATTGATTTCTTTATCCTTTATAAGGGAGGATCTGAAGAGTATCCTATTATATAATGTATTACAGTCACTATACATATATATATAAAATGTTTTTCCTGTTAGATGAAGCACATTAAAGACCTAGATGGATATTACAATCTTGAGGCATTGAACAGGTAGTTTGTGCTTCATGGTTGCAGTAATATTTACCTTTTTATACAAGTAGTTGTATATTCATTTGATATAATTCTTTATGAAATTACATGATCCATATGTAATTTCATTATATTTATATATGAGAAGGTGTTGATAGGTGTATCCGTCTTATCCCTCTCTTCATCATGATCTTATAGAAGTTAATAACTTTTATATATATGCTTATTATACAATCAATTCTAGTCACAAACCAAGGGAATAGAAGGGGTTGGACATAGTAAGTCCCCATTTACATTATCACACTACTGTCATAGGAGGAGTACTCTGTGGGGGAAGGGTTTTTGATAGAGTGGTATCAGAGGTTTGTCTTAACAGAGAGGATCATTTTTTGGAGTTATACACATGTTAGGTTTTAAGGGATAGTAGGGAAATGATGTCCTCTATGTTTATTACCTAATATAAACATGGTAGAATTACGTTGAAAATGGTATTTATCCCCCCACATTGATACGATGAAAATAATATTAATTGTAATAATAAAAATTAATCAAGTGATACAGGTTGCAGGGTAATGACCTAGTAATGAATCATGCATCATTCTTATTTTCACATATGATTGAAATGTGTAGACCTTGAGATGTAATGAAACATTAACAATATATTAAATAATTAACAAATAATAAATATTCAATATTCCATGATTATGAGTTGAAAAAATCTTTTCTTTTTGTGTACATGGATCCTGATCAATGTTCTCGTTAGGTTGACATTGAATAGGTCCATAATGTTGTTCTAGAAGACCACTGATTCGTAGAAATCAATAATAAAGTCACTTGGAGGGGGAAACAAGAAGAGTTTCAACACCACATTATATAGAAGAATGAGGGAACTATTTTAGATTCAATATTTTAATTTTTTAGTAGGTTGATAGAGCTATCAGTTATATCCATGCTTGTAGTGAGTACTGGTTTTCCTTAGCTGTGATGATGTTGTATCATGTAGTGATTCATTGGTTGTTATTATTACACAAGGATTGTGATGTGTCATAAGTATCATAGGAGAATATCATATACTATTGAAACGAAAATTTCATTTCCATGCAAGTGAAAGCAGTGATTAACTAGAATATTCCTACCTTCCAAGTAGAGAGTTACAACTTGAGATTCTTTGGTATTCATTTGAGAACACTATTTTGATATCCCTCAGTCCTATTTTTATATATGGTTGTTTGGGTGAAGAATTTCTAGGAGGCTTTCATACAGAGTTCTAGATCCAGTTAACCCTATTTATGATTATGATTATGTATTTAGAGGTTTTACTTATAAAATACATGTTAGTTAGAATAATTCTTCTCTATGTTTTATGAACCTGTTTTATTGTTGTGAGCATGTTTAATTACTGATAGGCTGTAATATCTTTATACCGTAAACTTACTACTTTTGGAAGCTACGTGTAATTAATATTTTAATTAAATATTAAATAATAAATGGTTGTTAAATAAATAAAATTTATATGTAATGAGTTACTCATTTTCTTTGGAATAATGAGTTCCTTGTAATTATAGATGTGATAGACCATTTATGTGCGAATGATTGATATCATATATTAGGGCCATGATTTTCATTTTGGTTATTCATGATTTTTTATGATTTTTTATTGATTTTATCTATATGTGAGATTTAATATGTGATGTGATATGTGGAGTTGATGTGACATCACACTAAGATGGTAGAATCTAGGATGGACAATGTGATGTGGGATGGGAGGAATAGATGATGTGGAAGTATTTAACTCATATGATGGTTAAATACCTTCGGATATGTATGTGGGTGACTTAGATACAATGGGATATGATGTAATGGGTTTAATTTGTCTATACTCATTGATGTAATAATGTTGGATTCTAACTTGAATTGTATCAGTTTAATGGGTGATGGTTGAGGTGAATGTTTTTTTTCATTCCATTCCACACTTCTAGATATAGCTAGAGGTTCTTGGTCGACTGATTACTCTTAATGGTATATTATTATGGTTTTCCTTGAGAACCTTTATTATTGAATTTCACTCGTAATAAAGTTATATTTCTTATCCATCATGTTTAGTGACTATGAAATGCAACTGATAAAAAATTGTTAATCTTGATAAACCATGGACTTAGTACAGATTCGGATTAGAGGGCATGTTCTTCAATAAAATGGTTTATTTATTGTAATGTGGAATAATGATAAGGGTTAATTGAATAGATAATTAATTAATTAATGGATGTAAATGACATAAATGAAAGAATTATTGAATTTTTCTCTTATAAATTATTCAATTCTTATATGATATCTGGTCTTAGTAGTGTTATCTTGTAGTCTTTGAAATAGTTGAGTCTAAGGATAGGTAATCCAAATAGTGTTCTTGTGAGTTATATTATTCTATATATTTTCTATGATTTCATATGCTTCTTCATCAATATAATTTAGAGTGTCAAAAACTAATGAATTTTAGGTAGGTGATTTCCCCAATATCCCTGTAGGAAGATGGATTGCTGACTACCGACTCTTCCCCCACTCACATCTCTTAGTAGTTAGTTTTTATAGTATAAAATGTTGGTATTTTTCCATATAAGTGTGTAGAGGGTTGAGTTGTCTTATTAATATTCACACAAAAGTATCCTGATATAATGTATCCATATAATTATTATAGGTATGATGTCTACATCCTCTGATGGATTGCGGTACTTACATGGTGTGTGAGTTGTGATGGCTTCATATACAATATAAGATGTATGATTAGTGTCACTTGGGTTGTGGTGGATCCTGATAACTACACGGTTACATCATATGGTTTTGTGGACGAAATGATTTGATAATGTTATGTAGAAGTTTCTGGTTTTGAATAATTTCCCATGTTTCTTTTGGATTATCATTTTATAGAGTGATGGCTTAGGATATTCTATATTGTGGTAGAGCAATAAACTAGCTAGGAATCTAGTGCAGGGTACCACTTATGATTCATTATTATATTATTTGATCACTTATATAAAATAATTTGTTGCCATTTTCTAGGGTGAGGCCAGTAACATACTAAACCTGGTTTGGTGATGAGTTAGATTAAATGTTGTTCATTGTTATCTATAATTCCTCCTTTATCATTGTCACAAGGGGATTTGAGGAGGATTATAATAAAAATATTGTTATTCTCACCCTACATATATATAATATCCATTTATGGTTAGTTGGGTCTTGATGGAGATGGGAATGGATTTTAATATATTATTGTTTTATAGGTGTGGTTTTGGATGCACGGTCACCATCATCTTTAACTCTTTGTACTTGTTGTTTTCTATTTAGTTGTTATATTACTATATGAAATTGTATTTTTCAATATGGATTTCATTACTTATATTTATGTGAATGTGTTTATGGGTTTATATCTCTTAATAATCTATTATTCAGGTTCTCATAGATGGTAATTACTCCCACATGTGTTCTTATGATACCCTATGTGCTTGTCACCATCCCATATCGTACTAGTGGCAGGACAAGGCAGTCACTATCTCCTATCTCTAATTGTCATCCTAATAAGATTACACATTGGGAGATGGGTTCATGATTAGAATATATTTTTCATAACTAACATTGAACTAAAAATGTATAGACATGAATTAACCAAAAATACTTAGTATGATTCCATAAAAACTATCTTGAACCTTTCAAAAAATGGCCATGATGTAGTTTTTACCTCATTTCATCTTATTCCCAATACAATAGCATTCAATTCTTTTCCAGCTAACCTATCCTAAAAATGACCAGAAACACATTCCAACCCAATTTTATATATTTTAATCATGTTTCAATAATATATCGATGCGTCAAATAATAATCCAAATTATCACGTTGAATTATAAATCAAATATTCCAATTATTTTCAAGAATGAGTCCTCGAAAATCCAAAACCATTGTCAAACATCGCCCATGAGTATTGAAATAAATTCAATATTTAACACTCTTATATTTCTCAAAATAATACCCCCTTACCATCACTAACATGTGGACTGGACTGATAATTATATCTAAATAAAAAAACACTTTTTTCACCACGAAAATATATTTAATTATATATATATATAGTCTTTTTCATCCTTTTTCCACCTAAAACATTGATCAACCAATTTTACCTCATCTAGATCCCTTCTAAGATCATTGTTCTACATTTTCAATTGATTAGATTCCCCAACCATATTATTGACATTATCAGGACCCCACTAATTCAAAAAACATATTCTCACACCCTATGTCATCACCATAACTGAACATACTGATTGAAGATAACTACCCCCTCAAATTAGAGAAATAAAAAAATCATTAACCATGCTCAATGATTGACACCATTAATGTAATTTTAAATTCACCCAAAATAATAGTCACGCAATCCATTAACTAATTTTGTGCTCTAAACCCAATGGTTTCTATTACACCACCTATGTAGAAAATACATAATATGTCTCATCCTCTCATGTGAGTCTCTTTTCAAAATTCACACTCATTCAATCACTATCGACTCTTTTACAATGGAACACTAAAATCGAATGTACCACAATACTATATTAACTATTTGGTATTACCTACCGATGTGAAGGATCACCTTAAATTTCAATATTACCATGGGGCTCCATGATTCTACTATCATAGTATAAATAAAACATTATCTTTATTATATAACTTCCCTTATTACAGCATGAGTTAAAAAATTTCTCTCAAATCCCAAAACCTATTTCCCACAAATCCCACTAATCAAAATAAACATTCAATAATTTGGTCCTCATCCACACATATCTATCACATAGAACAAATTTTTTAACAATAATCCATATATATTATTATAGTTCTCTTATCATTAATAATTAACTAAAAATTATCGATCCACGATAATGGTTTCCCATAAAATATAAATAGCCTTCCAAAAATGAACTTATTTAATTATTATCAGGTAAATAATTAATGATTAAAAAACTACACATAACAATGAAAATAATAAGTCCGATGAGTTAAAATAAATAAACACTCTCTAAATAACAATGGAATACCCACCAATTATTAATTAATCCATCGAAGTTATTTCTTGTTAATTAATATCTATCAATACACTGATATATACATAGGAATACTTTCTTACCAAACAAACAACGATTTTTTCATCCAAAATCCATCCCAAGTTATTTAAACCATTACATAACCTAGCGTCAAAAAAAACATTTCCTTATATGTTTCAATAAATTGAAAGTTACAAGCCATATCAGGTAAAAATGAATTAAATAATAATTTTATACTGGCCCCTTCCCAGAAAATTCTTTTTCAACTTTATTTTTCCCAAAAACATTCATACCCTTGGATATAAAAAAATACCACTTATTAATCCTTCAAAATATCCTCTAGAATTTATATTAATCTTACTGCCCTTTAAATTTTATTCAAAAAAACATCGAATATATTTTATCTTATTTAATTTAATAGTGTATCTTGATGAAGAAACATTTAAAACAAAAAAAATACCTGCATATATTATGTCATATATTCACATTTATCATGATGGTGGACCAATGTCACTAGGTCCTAGTTGATCCATTCTATTCATCTTGAGTCTCATAATTTTATAATTTGGATTCTCAATCCCACACCACATTGATCTTAGTGTTCAATTAAAAGTCCATTAATATCCTATGGAAACATTTTATTCATATAAATCAATAATTGATAGGAATGGTACCATAAACATCATAATTTATGAAAATCAAAATCCACCTCTAATTGGAACTATCCAAACCAAAAATAAAAAAACAATAAAAAGTGTTTTATATCCACATCATAGTTCATCCAAATTAAACCATAACATGAAACAAAATGACCCACAATATATCATACCTATAAAAAATATTTTATCACCTAGTATCTTAGGACTATAATACTCATGGTGGGACTGTACACTCAGATAATATAGCCTTAGAATAATGCATGAGACAAATTAAATTATTTTTATGAAATGTACATATAACGGTCAAAATCAAAACCATTACAATAAAATCATGGATCCAAGTTGGGAACACGAACTAAAAAATAATAAAGATGAAAATAGAATATATAATTAATAATAATATGGAAATGAAGTAGAAAGAGATACCCATTTATAATTAGCATCATCATATAAATAGAAATTCTAGCATAGTAAAAATTAAGGATGCTGAATTAAAAATAAAAATTAAACAATATTTTTAAAATTTAAAATCACATAATCATACATGATGAACCATGAAAAAAATGAAACTAATAGACTAGAAACATGTGTCAAACCCCAATAAATACTTATTCAAAATATAATATGCAAAAATCTACCCATATTTATCAAAAAACATGACGAATATGTTGGTATGGGTGAGTCAAATGATCCAATAGGTACCATCATCACCCTAATGTAATAAATGATATTATGAATAAATTTATATGTCCTAAAGACATGTTATATGATCAATTTATTATCATGAAACACACCCACATGGATCACAATAGAAATTACTAATAAAGAATTTGTGGAAGCACATCATCTATTAGTGATACCAACATAGAAATTACCCCCACCCAACATTAGCCAATATAGGTAATTAATTTGTCATAAAAATAACAAAATATATCTCATCATTTAGATTCTTATCAATATCCAATCTTATACATATTAGAAACCTATTTGGGAAAACAATCAACATATCTATTCCACACATTATACGAAAATAATCCTATGCTACATAGATGAGGGAGTTTCTATACACAATCTCTCATAATAGAACAACCATTCCATTAGTGAAGGTACTTATAGACACATCTCATATTTATTAGTCAACGTATTTCATGTGATATATTGATATAATATCAATAAAAACTCCAAAATGCTTCATGAAATTCTAATACAGTTTACGTATTATGGTAAATTGTATGTATCAACATCATATGAATAAACTTAGAGAGTGATTATTAGCAGCCAAAATATCACCATTGATGAACCATCCCACTTAGTTTAGGCCCCAAGGAATGATCTAATCTTCACCATTATCATATGGGTTTGACTGCTTATCCTAAATCCAATACTGATAATAAAATTATTATAAGTGAAAATCAAAATAGATACCCATTAGCATAATCTATTTCATACAACTTAGGATGGGTTTTATGATATAATTAAATCCAAAAAGTCTCTTGTTAGATTTCAATGCAATTAACTTAATGCCCTCTACATTTCACTCTTAATCTGTTCTACTGAACACGCATATTTTATATAATGAAGAGAAACAATTAATCACATAATGTGAAAACAGAAGCATTATCACAAATTCACATCTAAATAATAATTGTATGATCATGAATATCCCTTGAATACTATTCTAATAACTTATCATGATTTGGATCATTAAAACTATTCATGCATTTTACAAAATCATAATATATGTATTCATAACCTAAAACCATTTTATACCCCCCTTATTCCACTATATCTTCAATCATTCCATAATATATCACAATAGGTCACACAAAACAATGATTTGAACCCTAAATAATCATTGTTTTAGGATTGGTTCCATCAAACCAAATAAAGTTCTCTAATATCAACCCTAAATGGGGTAAATTACCTCAATTTTGGATCACCATTGATACCAAAAATGTAACATGGTATTTTTAATTCATTCTATCTCATGCATAAAAATAAATAAAAATACATATATATGTTCCATAATTAGTAAACTGATTCCATAAAATATTACATCATCATGTTAAAATTATAACATATAATGTAATCAAAATCATTATCAATGATTACCATACAATATTTACAAAACATATCATTTCACATTCTAGGTCAATAAGAAAAAAACAAACATTAAAAATACATTCCAAATTTATATTGTAGCCATATAAAATAATCCAAATTTATCATTTTGAAAAGGATTCACATTTCTTATCCACTCATAATAGGCCATCGGTAAAACCCCTCATGAATGATTCTTTAGGAAATCACTCGTTTACATTGAAATATTATATGAAACCACTACCAAATTCACACTCTCCAAATTAAAATTCCATCCTAAACTTTTCTATAATGAATACATTTTTCATCAATAACACCATGATATGTTTTAATATAATAATTAAATCCCTTTTACATTTAGAATCCAACATCAACAAAAAATATTTATTTATATAAACACTTGTTCAATCAATGAACCACCAATTAACAATTTAGGAATCTAAATATTAATAGTTTACTATAGGATGATGTAAACTGAAACCAATTTATAGGGTGTCACAAAAAATTCATACAAATTAATTAAAATAATAATAATGATCATATGTGAACACAGTATCACAAAAAAATTGTTAATTAACACTATAAAAACCTCCTACAAAAATCAAACACAAGTATAATCTTCTCAGAAATAAACTCAATAATATAGGACTCTAATTGAAAGAATTTGATTAATCTGAGACAATCCTAAAAATAGAGAACAAGAGATTGAGAAAAAAGAAAAAAGAGATAATCCTAAAATAAATACTCTAGTAAATGTATACAATCCTATGGACACTCTTTATAATAAATGAAGTGATGATCAAAAAACAATTTATAATAATCACTAATGTGGATAAATAGAAATACAAAAAAGAGATATGGGATGTGTTCATTGTATTCTAGCATAGAATACCCTAAATCAAAATCTAAATTTTATTAAAAATGTTTATCAAAATTTTATAAAACATAGGAAAAACTCATCATAATTTATTTTTCACAAAGTAACGTACCTATATATATCATCTCCTAAGGTCCATTATGTATGAAGTATTAGTATTTATAAGGTTTTCAACCCTAACATATTTTCTATTACATATGGGAACCATTTTTCCACATCCATAATAAATTACAATGTTAGTGTCCCATATGTATCACTTGGTACAATAGATACCCATACATATCCAATGGATTCCTAAGAATTTATCACATTTTTAATGAGGTGGGCCCTTATATATGGTTCTACCCTTACATATCATAGAAAATATACAAATGATTATTTTTTATGATCTTGTACTTTTTCAAATTACATTACCTCAGGACAAATCTGTATCTTCTAAATAACCAATTCACTAAATACATAGTCGTTTTATCAATCCTATGTACCTTATGGAAGATAAATAGTTTCCCTTACATATCTTCATTGATACCTTTACATATAACTAGTTGACTCTACTAGTTATCCAATTTTATAAATAAGGTAGAAATACTTCTGCGTCTTTAACATACCTAGTATTCATATAATACGATGCCATTTTTAAGACATAGGTAACCTTTACATTTCACACATTTCACATATGGTGACGCATAATTATAAAACTTTATACACATGTTGGAATTTATTTAATAAAGAGTCCATTATGCATATAGAAAATTATCAAAAAAAATGTGAAGGAACCTTATAACAGATGTTTTTAATACTAAACTAACACAATGGTTCTTCTATTAAAGACTTCCCATATATAATAGTACCGAATATCTACTTTTTTGTAGGATATATCCAATTTCTCTACAATTGTACTAAATCTCACAAAACGTCCATAGATCATCTCTAGGATTTCATTCTTATTTGAAATAGAAATTTAATAAATAAATTAACTAAAATCATATATCTATGTCAATATATCAAACCTTCATAAATCATTCATACCATATTCCTAACCTAATTTGGAAATCCATAAATAATTAATATTAAATGAATGATTCAATGATGGATCTATAACCATTTAAAAAAATATTATGTTGTTCTGTTACCATTTGAAAAATAATGTGTCATCTTCCATCTAATTTTTTTCTTTCACATTTCATCACTCGTATCATAATATATACCCCACCATGATTCAACATCCACAGAAGTACTTGAAACAAATATCAATCCCGCAAACACATACAATACCATCTCTCAAAAATGGCTCCACCATTTTAATTCTAATTTTAACCCCAATCTGTAGAACTAAACAATGCATGGGACAAAAAATCAGGTTTCCCCTAACAATATCGACCTTTATAATTTCGTGTCCTAATAGATAACAATTTTATATGTACGAGTAAAAGACCATTGATATATATAACATATTATTTGGAATTGTTTTTCCTATAATTTATATAGCTTGAAATTTCTTACCACATAATATAATATTAGGTCACTCAAAAAGATCATTGTATGATATTTTTATCATTATTTCCAAATTAATCAATTTAGCTATATTATTATAGCAATTAGAATAGAAATTATATTTTTTCATATACATCGTCAGACATTTATTTATAAAAATTTATAATTCATTAAATAGGTATGAAATTATATCATGGTATTTTTAGAATTTATACACTTAAATAAAAATTAAATTATATGTTGAACCGACTAAAATGAAATAGTGATCCGTAATGTATGTTTATTTTTATAATAATTGCTAACACTCTAAAATTATATAAATTTTCATAAAATTTATCTACATTAAATGAATCTCATACTTATTTTGTATAAGTAGGATTATGATATATTACTATTGATGTATAATATTATTTTGTTGTTTTATAGGTTTATTTGTTTATTTAGTGAACCGTATAAGATTTTAACTTTAATGTGTCAAAGTAAGAGAGTCATATCCACCATTTTTGTACCCAAATCCTTGAAATTATGGGAATTTAGAAATTTTTTGAAGGTAATTATAATATTCATATTATTATTATTATTAATATTATGTATAGTTAGTGGAATATATATAAATTTGAGAGAGATTGTTGTATATTGTACATAACAATTTGAGGAATAAAGATAGAATAGTTGTTCTTATATTATTTTTGATTAAAGTGCATCATAATTCAAGGTTTCCATCACCCCTTCCCCAAAGATTTGTTACAAATTGGGGAGAGAGATTGTGACTACTCGAGTCCTGCTTCTAGATGTCCCAGGGTTGAGACTAGCTCTGAGGGTATTGTAAGAATGAAAATGGGTGGAATTTTCCTCCATGAGTAACACAATGAATTGATAAATAAGTATGATATGACAAAGAACCATCTTATACATACATATATATAAACCAAAGCAAGAAAATTATATTTCATAAAGTACTATAAAAAAGTAAATTCTAATAACAAACTCTTAAATATGGCATTGACCATGAAATGGAAACATATCATTATAAACCTTGAGATAGAAATAGTGATCCATATCACCATCCATCTTTATTCCACCTGAAAAACAGATTATATGTACATAGGATGAGTATAATAGTATACTCATTTGGGTCCTCCCAAAAGCCTCTATTAGAAATGATAATGAAATCATGCTAAAGCATAGTTATCATCTGTGTAACTTACTCATCACCAAAATAGTATAATATTTTAATAGAGTACCAATTTTTAAATAATACCATGTAATGCATTGAAGAAGGATTATAATATAAATAAAGATCACCAAGGGAACCATACTCCTGCTTCCCCTGGTTTTCCACTCTTCCCCAACTTCACATGTCCTGAGTATCAATCACCAAAAGTATGTCGTCCAGAAATTACATACGTAGGGAATCATAAAATGAATTTTGTGCATTACATGTACACTCTATTTCATCAACACATCCATATAGTAAACTTGTTTTTTAGGAATCCACCATATCCCTTATGATATATGTCAGACATTTAATATTATACCTGAATCCATTAATTCCCATACATTGAGTAAGTACCTCAAGACATAATAGACTATACAGCTCATATCTATAATAATCCATTGAATACTATATTTTATAATACATGAGTTTGATATAACCTCAATCCATCACATCCCCATACAAAAATATATGAAAAAAAACCTCCAAGCAAACTAGCACAGGTAAATACCAAGAGATGCAAGAATGGCTATTGAGGGTAGTCCTCGATCCATCCTCCAACCAGAATATTGGGGGATAACACCCTCATAGAGTCTATTAGGTTTTAGTTACCCATATCTAAATAGGAGGGGACTTTTATAAAATCACAATGTATTGATGATATAATATAGCTCACAACCACACTATTTTCATAAATAACCCATAGACACAACCACATCTATTATCACTTGGACTCATGGATGTCACTAATAATACCATATATTTTATATACACACAAGAATATAAATAAGATATATCAAATTCATTGTATTACTTTTTAATTAGTTAATTCCATTAAATAATCTATTACACATTAATTAAGCATTACTATTTTTCTTTATTACATTACATTAATACTTGAAATTAAATACTTTCCCTCCAAGAATAATCTAGACCAATTATATGATTTCTGAAGATTAATATCCTTTAATTATTTTCAATAAAACATGATGTAACCATGTGTCTGATTAATTCATTATTTATTTGTCATTATCATCATTCCATATCTTGGTACTCTAGGAAAACCATAAAAAAATTGACTAAGGGGAAACTAGTTACGAAGAACCTCTGATTGACACATGAATTTGTTAAATGAATGCAGATAAAAAAAGAAATCAAACATTAGACATTTAGCAATTTCACAAGTCATAATACCACCTCTAAACATATCAAAAAATGGATAATCCCTTCTTTAACCCATTGCATCACCTTCTGTGTCATCGCTGAAACCCACAATTATATTATGATTCATCTCGTGGTAACATGAATCGTCTTCTACCACATCATTTGAGACTCCCCACACATCATATAAAAACATTCATAAAAAGATATTACATACTAGGTGAATATCACTAATAACTAGGAACAAAAAATAATGAAAAATGGTAACTAGGCCCTCAAATCAACTCATCCAGCAATCACATGAAAATGAGCTCCCATTGATCAAAATAAAGGCACTCGACCTGGTAAAAAATTATGAAGGTCATAGAAAATTATATTTAACACCCAAACTGTTCATATCCATATTGAATTAAATGATTATTTTTTAATAAGTTCCATCTATTTTAAATATATTGTATGATGATATACAAAGATATCAAAAGAAAAATATTCTCATGGAATTTATTTCTGTGTCATCCATCCTTCATATGTACAAATATTTTGTTATATTCCTTTTTAAACTATCAGAAATATTAAACATTCTTCAGGATCATTAAATAATTATTTTAGCTAATGTAATAACCAATTGAATTAAATATTCAAAATTACATCAATATGATCTATAACGAAATACAGAAATAACCAGATTTATAGAAACATGCCTCTTTATTTTTAGGCAATTAATTTATCAATTATAAATGGATTTACATTCCTTAAAATTTACATGATTAAAATTTGGATAATTCATATCTTAAAAACATTATTACAAATAATGGATTGGATTTCACACTATCTAGAAAATCAATATTCCAACCACTATCACAGTATTAAGCAATGGCATGTGATCTCTACACAATTCTCTAAACCATTTTAGCATTTATTATATTGCTTAAATTTAAATATATTGTTTTAACATTTCTCAATTTATGAAGTAATGTAAAAAAATGATAAGTAATTAATCTTCTAACTCAAATGTCGTTAATAATATTTGATTGGTAACGAACCATGTTATAGATCTCTAATCACACAACCTATAAGAACTACATAAATCCAAGGATGTTGCAGCAAAACTACACCAAAAAACCTACAAATAACCCCTATTAGAAACATGGGATATCTAATTTCATAACATGGTGATAATATTCAGGATAAAATGATACCTAATTGAGATAAATCTCATGAAAATGATGGAATAATGAACCTTGGATCAACATGGTTCACCACAGACCGAAGACCGATGGATATAATTGATCCATTCGTGAAAAATTATCAATGTGCAGAATGGATGCTACATGACTTCATAGAAAATGGGAGAAAGATCTATTGGATATAGGGTTTTGGAGAATAATCTGTGCATCTACAACATTTAAAGACATATATCATCTAGAATTTCTATTACATGTAATCCCCTTTATTGTTTTTAAATGTTAGGTTATCAGTTTATTCAAAAAACATTTGTCTCCTTTTTGGTTGTTTAACCACAGTAATATGCACATCAATAACATACTAGGAACAAGAATTTAACATCAATTACATGGTTTGTAAGAATTACAGAACATGTAATCTCTCTATTTTCATCATTTCACATCCAATCTCGTCCAGACAACTTCCTAGCCTCCTCTGAGCACCACTATCTCTGAAGAATCAAATACAGTTGGACCACATCGATCATGGACATTACATTATATACCTATCAAAAAAATTATCTTCCGAGAAAATCCAAAACCAAACAAATGAAAAACTAAAAATGGGTCATCCGAATAGGCACACTGCGAGATAACAGTAAATGATTTTTCAAAAATATGAGATTAAATACCACCCTTGTGGAATATGAGAAGAAACTATTAAATAACAAAAAAAAAGTTACAAAAAACAATCCTAAGGTATATACCAATCAAATGAGTGTGAAGGCACAACAAGAAATAAGGGAAAAACATATCTAAAACCAAAAAGGTCCACAACTAAAAGGAAACAACATTACAATATATGTTTTAAACATCAAAAAACTTCAGCATCTGAGCAGGAATATGTGACTAATGATCCCATGTATTCTCATAGTTTTCAATATGTGACCATAAGAAAAAAACAAATGGAATATAATTCCCATGAAATGCCTTCTGTTAGAGGTCATGGATACCCATAGGTCACTCATTGGTGGTTTCATCATCATCAACAATGATCTCACCCAATCCAATGACATGAGAGTTGTTATGATGATAAAAATGGATCTGTGACATGTGATAAACATTGTATACCCGAATCATATATGGGGGATAGGATATTTGATCCACCCTAGATCCAAAATGAGACATAACTATGAAAGGAAAACAGTCTTGGGATAAATCTTACTCACACATCCAAACCGTGAGTTCCCATGAGGGGTAGTCACATTTTGTAACCCATGATCTCCGACATCAATATACAGAGGTCGTCTTCTATGAACAACATATGATTTATGATAATATTAAATGCATTTATCTTCTCAAGAATTACCTAAACCATCTCTGTTGTATTCTATACCAGTTCCAGTCAAATAATTGTTACCCCTTAGATCCCAATCATTCAAAATGGAAAGTGGTAAGTTTGGGCTTAAAAATATTCACATGACATGATAAAAGTGTTGGAGTGGAATATATTATCGTAACAAATCATGGATATGGGTAGCTAACACATACTCAATCCTATAAAATCTAGGACAGAAGATCTTAAAATGCATTCGAGAGTGATGCTGGACCACTCTGTCAGATCGTCCCGCTATGGATGAGAAGTCGTGCTAAGTAATAATTCAGATATAAAATCATGATGAAGGCCACACAACATCCTCAAGGTAATATGAGGATATAATTTAGATATTATCAACATAATAAATCCATGGGGATTCACTACCACCTGTAGATTCCCCCTCGATAAAACCTCCTCTGAGTTTGACACCCCCATTGCCATAAAATGATATTATTTCACCAAGTGATCCTCTATGACCCTTATATCAACATAGCCTCCATCAGATCATTGTAAACTATTAAATAATTCCAAAAAGATGTCCTCCTACATGGAATAGAGAATATGTAATGTTTGTAACAACACACTTAGAACATAGTTCCATGCCTTTAGGCTGAAAAAAATCATGAAATAATCTCTAAAACATCATGATTTGGGAAAGACCACCAAAACTATCCTCTCAATGATCAGTAATTCATATTCACACCAGGATTAATCAACAAAGTAAAACTATGGAACTAATTAAGAATCATATTATATTTCATTGATGAAATGAAATGACATCCCCAGAACAATAGTCATCGATTTCCATCCTTTGACCCATTATTAGGGGAATCACTAAATAAATATATCCCTCTAGTCCTACGCCTTGGAATCCCCCATCTAGGACTCCCCCAACTACTATAAAAATTTTCTATCAATATCATCTATGAAACGAAATAATTGTGTCCATCCTCTCCCATATTTAGATGCATTACTGATTGTTACTACATCACTCTAAATTATTCTCCATATTCATAGTCATCAATACCATGTGACTTTTTACTCAGTGCATCATCTAAAATATTCATCTTTCCTATAATATAATGAATATAGAATTCATAATATGAGAATAATTAAACCCAAAAATTCACAGTTAAGAATAATTTATGCTGGTAGAAGACATTCTTTAGGCACTTCAGTTTCATAAAACCACAAAACACTTACTGGTGAGGTAAAACTATCACAACATTCTAAAAATCACCATTGTTGCCAACTCAAGATATTGGGTGGTATAGTTATTCTCATTAGTATGTAACAATGTGAACCCATAAGAAATAATTGATTCATATTTAATTAAAAATTCCAATGAAAATACACAAAGTGTTAATGAAATATTCAAACTAAACTAGTTATATGAGAAAAGAATAAACTAGAGTGCTTAAAAACACCCCTTTTGGGTTCTAAAAATATACTAGAAAATGGTTATTATATAAAAATAATGATCCATATAGGTGAAATCTATTACAAAAGTGGAAAATAATGAAAAAATAACTATGTAACTCTTAAAATAGCCACCATTTCAATGGAAACTCAACACTTCTACCATTTTACTTAGTGATTACCAAGACATAACTGACACTATCTTCTCCAGATACACTACTAATTCATAATGGAATTATATGTTCCCTTTGAATCAGATATATGTAGACCATAAATCAGAACTCCACAGCATCTCGAATATCTTCTCACAACATAGAACTCCATAAATGGCATGTTGATGCTCTACATGACCCTCCCTAGGGGAAGAGCACAGAAGAAATTCATAGTTGAATCCCACTAGTAACTTGTATAGAAACTATCTAAACACTACATTTATCAACCCCATGAACATAGCTGCAGTGTTCATTACACCGACCAAATCACAACTAACTCATAACATCCATGATGACAACAGAAAGTTTTATTCTAAATATCCTCATCCTTAACCCATATCAAATAATATCTATGATGAAAATCGATATTCAAAAACCAAATTCATCCTTTTATCTAATAATATAACTCACCAATCCATGGAAGAGGATAAAAGTTCCTCACTATCACTCTGTTCAAGCAATTATCATTGATACAAATCACCAATCTTTATTTATCCTTATTCATGAACAAAACCGATGCACCCAAAGGGGACACACTCATTCGAAAAAAACATTTTTGGAATAGATAATTTAGTTGTACATATAAAACTTGTAACAATGATTGGGTTATCCCCTATAGACCTGAAGATATATAATAATTTCCTAACTAATGTTTGATCCTATATTTGATCATCAATTGTGTGTGTAATGCTACAATCTCCCTTGGAAATAAATCTTGGTACTCTTACACAACCCTGTAAAACAGAAACTTTTTAGCCCCCAAAAAACAAAAAAATCTACTTGATTGTCAAATAAGACAAGGATTAAACACATCTTTGACCAATCCAAGTGTCTCTATTTCGAAAAAAACATTACTGCCTATCTATCAGTATCATAGAACACCATATTCCACATGAAGAATTAAAAGATATCATGCACCAAATTAAATCAATACATGATGAGGATGATGAAATTTTGATTTATCCATAGAAATATTAAATCTCCCCAAGATAGGTGCTACCCCAGAACAAGATCCAAATCTCCTTAAACAACATAAAAGTCATCTCGACCTCCAACTGTTGTATTCAATACTATGTGAACTGGAATATTCACTACCTCATGTCCCAAAGCATTGAAATGTTTTGGTGATATAAAGGAGTGTATCAATCTTGAATTATAAAATGTATGTACCCAAGTAGAAAAAAACAAATGTGTATTTCAATCGACATCTGTCTCTCCAGATGTTGACAAATACGTACTTCAAATCCTAACTGACCCTGCATATGACCACATCCATGGTCATGCTAATGAGGAGCATCTTAAGGATGACCTGTTACTTGCCCATATCATCTATGTGGATCCCAAACTATGCTACCCATTCTACTTCATCCTCAATAGGAACTTCTTCAATGGAGGAACCTAGAGTGGGTCACTTATAACATGTTTACTACATAGATGTTTTGGTAACTTCTTCAACTGATGACATCGACCACCATAAGAAAAACATTTTTCTGATTACTTATCATAAGTTTTAGATCCATTATCCATAGAGAAAGGATATGATAAGGGCTGAGAACTACCCTCTGATGACCCAAATCACATATACTGGGAGAAATGGAAAACCTAGACTGTACTTACAATTCATGAGGAAACTATAACCCCCCCCCCCCTCATAGTGACACATTTATGTTTGTATCAAATTGATAACCACTACTCTCACTAGTAGAATGATATAAATTTTTATAATCAATGGGATGTTCAGAAACTAAATCTCTTGATCCAGAGCCTCCTTGAAATGGAATTATATTTCATTCTCAACTTGAATAATTTCGGAAGCTCATCAATGAAGGTTCATAAAATGGATCCCGAACTCTCACCCACTAAATCTCTATTTTCGAAGTCTATTAAACTTCTATATAATGGATTTTATTTTGTCTATGGAAAGATAATCTAGTCTGAACTGGTATTAGAAATTGTTCCCTGATATTACTAACTCTATGTGATCTTTGATGAACAAGGACCCCCACTATCTCACTAATCCAAGTAACATTGTTACAAATAATGAAATCTAGTGCTCCTGTCAAGCACATATCCAACTGATGATTAATGAAACTCCTTCAAAAAATCATTCATGACAACATTTGAAATAGAGCCCCTGTAATTTTACAATCCATTTCAATAAACCTATTAATGTATCAACCTCCATGTTTCATCATCGTCAACCCCAACATCCTGGTGATCTTGTAACCCACCGTATAGAACATCTTTTATGTAAACATAATGATTAAATTGACCTAGATCAATTCATGAATGAAGAATAACTTTTTAAATATCTAAACCCAAAAAATTTAATAGCTCCCTCGAATTCTATATTTTTTTAATTACTATGTCAATATTTTAATATAACAAAAGGTCTCAACATATCAAACATATGAAAAAATAAGAATGATGCATGATACATTGTTAGGTATTTACCCTACAATAGGCACACATCACATAGAATTAATAGTAATGATAAATTCCCATAAATATGATCATATGGTCCCTAAATACTAATTTCTTAGCCGATATAACATGTTTAAATTACTTACTAAATATAGCTGACATGTTTTCTGTACCAACCCATGCATCCTCACATACCGCTAACTCCAAACTCCTTCTTATCCATCAATCCTAATCCACTGATAACAATATATGATGACCCCTCTCTATAAAGATATCTCAATGATAACAATGATATGATGACATCCCATGTCCCATATCTAATAGGACCTAGGATGGTGACTATCACCGAGGGTATGATTAACATGCTAATGGGGGGATTTACCCTCCAAGGAAAACATGTGAAAGAAAAAGATAAGAAGGATAAAAAAACCCAAAACCTTCTCTTATATGTGTATATATATATATTGTTACTCCCCCACCCTAGTTACCTAGTTTCAATGAATAATTACATAACATTGGTATGATCACATGGGATCATGTCCTGAATGACTGATAAGTTTAGTAACCTTGAAAGTACTAGATACAAACATAAGTTTGACATTACATCATGAGACAGAATCAACAACAACATTTTGTCCCCACTGAACACACTTATATCCCATAGCCTATCCCTACAAGTCAACCATAAATACTTCTTCATATCCTGGGAAAAATAAAACATTGAAAGGGGTGAGCTAAGATGATCTGTATAGTTAACAATATAGTGGAAACATTCATAAATAAGAATAATCATTTAAGGAAATGTATAAGACTAAAACATAATCCTTTTAAACATAAAATTCCACATAATATGGAAAATATAAATCATATAATTACATTTACTTAATCACATGGATATTCTAATTCTCAAATAATCACTTGTAATATCAATAACCAAATTTATAATGATGAAATACATAATTTCAAACATCATAACAACATATTCAAGACCTCAGGACAAGAATACAAATAAGATTTTGTGAAGGACTTGTGACAAGACACTATTTTGTATCATGATACCTATCAATTCATCAATGAGCGTAGTGGGCTCCACCTATCAACTTCAATGTCCAATTCATTTCTTATATGATATTGATGAAACATAACATAAACATTCATATTAAAACTAGAATACGAAAGTTTATTACATTAACAAAAAACCATGAATGGTATAACAATAACACATCCACAGTCAAACATATAACAAAACCTTTAATAAAATATGGAACATTGTATTATAATAAATGAACTTCAAATAAATGTAAAATACACCAAAGGATGTTGACATAGATGAAATCAAAACTATTTGAGAAAAATATCACTTTTCTTTTGAAATCAATTATATATAACATTATTATAATAGAAAACATTTATTATAAAACTATTATTATAATATTGTAAGGGAATCATTGAAGATTTTATAATAGTTGAAAATTTCACAAATCGCCATATAAGTTAAAAAAACATTCTTTCTTTATTTTTGTCAAAAAGGTCATAAAGGAACTTGTTTGGAAAATGACAGAAATTTTACTTTATAAAATTTTTATGAAAAGATAATCAAGGGTATAATTGACTTTATCACATAGTCTATGAAATAGTAAAATGATTTGAAATACATTTTTACAAAACATGAATTTGGATTACAAAGAGGTCTGAATAGATGCTCGTGTATAAACAACCTCAAATAATAAAGTGATTGTAGAATTAACTTCTACCTTGTAATATTACGTGGTCGAGGGTACGTTATACTCCTGTATAATATTTAAGTAATTTTTATGAAATTATACAATAAAAACATGCATAAATATGATATCATATATGATCTTCAAATATTTCTTTTCTAATATTTTTTCCGTCATATCATCATTTTTCATGATAACTGATTCTTTTTCCTTTATATAATTTGTAACGTAAGCAATGTTTTTTATTAATAGTGTGTATTTTATTCTTATCCACAATTATATAAGGTTCTTAAAAATTATTTTTAAACATAAATTTAATATTATTCTTGAATAGTTCCGATGGGGACTCAATCTCATCGCGTTCTTAGAGATGGTAATCCGTACGTACGCACGAGCGACAATACCACAATATTGATGATGAAATTGTATGTAATTGGATGTTATATCATATATAAATAATCCTTAACATGTTATATTTATTATGTACATCAGTTATAATCATTATTATATTAATCCAAATAATGAAGTGTTTGAATAACAAACTACACCGTGATGTAGAGACGGTAAGTCATACGTACGCACGTATGGTGACTTGTCATTAATAGGATGGATATAATAATAAATATTGTTGAAAAATATTTATAATAACATAATAGTTTGTTTAAGGTACTTGAGCTAATATTTAGGTTTAGGAATAACAAATAAAGAGGACATGGAAGAAGAAGAAAATGGTGAAAGTGGTGGTGAAATTATTACCTCTTATTCAAGCGTTTTCTTTTGATTTGATCATAAGGGATCCGTAGGTTGGATTTATGATCAACGTATGTCCTCTAGGTTGAAAGGAGGGTATTTGGAAGGATATTAGGGATGGGTTTGGCCTAGCCAAATTTCGTTGGAGTTGTAATTTTTGAGAGAACAGGATGTACCTTTTTATAAGAGATGTGAGGGTCACATTAGGAAAACATTGAAGTATTATTTTTATTATACAATAATATTCAGTTTATAATGGCTCAAAAATGATTTATTTCAGGATTAGTTCGGTATGGGTTAACAAAAACTCAAAAAATAGGTTTTGGATAGGTTTAGGTCACCATATTAACCTTATCTTTTAGATTTAACTCTTAGTTAAATAGTTTAACTTTTACCATATGTTGTTGTATTATTTTATTACATCATTAATAATCATAATATAAAATTCCAAAATAAACACAAGGGGTGGATTAATGATATATATATTATTATATATGTACTTTGGTCAAACCATATATTTTGAGGATTTTTATATCATTTAATAATATATTATTTGTTTTAAAAACTCATTTATGTCAATTTTGAAACTATTTAGTAATTAATTTTTGTGGAAGTCATAAAAAATGATTATGTCAAAAAATATCATTGAATTAAACCTATAATGTTTTAAAAATCAATAAAAGTAGTTTAATGCGTAGTGACTTTGGTTTTGGCCCTATCAGACTTTGGAATATTTCTACGAATAATTCCAGAGTTAGGCGTGAAGACGACGTGTGATTCTGATGCTTGGTGTGCCCAGAATTAATTTTATGAAAATATTATGTTGTTTATAATATATATTTGGTGGGGGTGTGATATCTCCAAAAATGTAGATCAGAACAGAAATTTGAGGGCACGGTTGCGTCCAGAACGTGCTGTTTACCCAAAGTGAGGTGTAAACTTTGCGGGTGCGGGCCTGCGGTGGAAAGCGAGACCAGTGGCATTTTTGTAAATAAGTGGAAATGCCTAATTACGAAGTTCGGCTCAAATAACATCTTAACAGAGTCTCGTAGCACAAATATGATTCCACCATTGCGTTCATAACTGTGCATTTACACTAGGGGCGGCATAATTTCCTCCATGCAGGGAGGTCTGGTCAGGGGCGTTGTTTTAAATGAAGGTTTTAAATAAAAAAAGAAACCAATTCCCTTCCCTCCCTCACCTCCTATGCGCGTCGTCAGCGTCATTCTGCAGCCGAAGCATGGATGTTTCACCAACGAGGTTAGTGGTTTGAGTTTTAAGACCCTATATCTAGTTTTTGTTTTTTTTTCTTCAAATCGTTATAGTTGTTGTGTAGTTCGGGTCCCGTGGTTTTCGAAACATGTTTCAGATCTGATTTTGGAGCACCGGGGTGCTCCCGGCGTTTCCCAAATGTTTTCTGGTGGAAAAACTGGATTCCAGTGGCGGACATGGAGGAATCCGGAGAGGTGCGGCGGTGGTGTGGAAGATTCTGGGGATGACAGCGGTGGAGTGGCAGAATCCGGTGACAGCGTGGTGGTTTCCGGCGAGGCCAGAGGTGGTCCGACCAGGATTTTCTAGGGGTTCTTTATATCCCCATAACTCATAAATCTTAACTATGATTTGTGAGTCATTTGCAGAGATGCATTCCTTGTGTTGAGAAGAAGCTTTGGAACTCACTTTGAGAATTTTCTGAGTCGGGGTTTTGGCCCAGGATCTTGAAACGTCGAATAAAGTAATAATATTTTATTATTATTTGACTTTGGGTCATCGTATCTCTTACTCGGAGTGTCCGTTTGATGTACCATCAGTGGCGTTGAGACCCTAATAGTATGGAGGACTTTTCATAATGGTTTTCGGTTGTTGGGACCGAGTTTGGGGTATGGGGCCTATGAGGCTGGTTTTGGGCATTTTCGAAGAAACACAACTTTCTCACCCGGAGTCCGATTGTGGTGGATGAATAGTCGATCCTTTGTGTTTTTCTAAGATGATCGCAATGGTGTGATCCGTTTGATGAGTTTTGGGATCGAGACATGGGCCCCACCCAATCCGGCTTCGATGAATAGTGCTTTTTTCACCAGGTGTCTGTTTAAGATGAGCTAGTAGTCGATTCTGTGTGTTTTTCCAAGGGGATCATCGTGGTTTGATCCACAGGATGAGTTTTGGGATCATTGTGTGGGCCATGCATGGGCTGTCTATGTTGAATAGTGTCTTTTCACCGTTTTTCCCTTTCGTGTGAATAAATAGCCTATCATGCGTGTTTTTTTGCGTGGATTGCGATGGTGGCCTTAGTATTGGCCTAGGAGGTGCGTAGTGTAGTGTTGTGGAGGGTCTCTCGGGTTAGCGACGTTTGGACTAGCAGTGGTTGAAGGTACTCCCTTGGTTCATTCTTACGAGGGTTCACGCAGCATCACAACCTTCGTATAGGTTTTTAATCCTCTCTATGGGATGTATAATCTGTTAGAGTTGTGGCATCCCTCTGGTGGGCCCAGAGCGGGATCCTCTAACATCTTTTCACTAGATCGGGTTCTTGGTATCGTTGTGACCGTTTATCCATGGGCGGCGATCCCCTATCTAGCCGATTAACCCTATAGGGTTGTGGCATCATTGGGATTATGATCCCCTACGCGGTGGGCTGTACTCAGTAGGATTGTGGCATCGTCGGTTATAAGATCCCCTACTCAACATGAGGTGTATAGTATGGTTGTGTTGTCATTGGTTATGTGATCCCTTACATAGATGATGGATTCGGTAGGGTTGTGGCATCTTCATTTCAATCCCCTACCTCCCGAGATGTACCAGATAGGGTTTCAATATCGTCATGAACACCTTTACGTGGGCGAAGATCTTCTATCTGAGTGATGTGTTTCGGTCAAGCGCCAGATCAGGTTGTGGTATCCCCCAGCCGATCTTAGGAGTGATCACATATATGTGAGATCTACGAATGCTAGATCAGGTCATGGTATCCCCCAGCAGACCCTGAGAGTGATCCCCTATCTATGAGACCTCCATCTATCGGTGTGGGTTATGGAATCCCCTAGCAGACCCTAGGAGCGATCCCCTATCTGAGGAGTTTGGTAGTTTTGTTTTTTTACCCAAAGTGTGTGATCTTGCAGGTGAGCGTTTGAGATGTTTGTGTGGGACTCGATGGAGTGTATCTCTCATGCGAGTGTCATCTGGGAAGATAATGATCGTGGAGTGTGATCTTTTTGTTCTGAACCATTGGTGGTGGCAAGGTCGGTACCTAAGGTGCATGACCTAAGTATATCTTAATTGTTCAAGGTGTATGTATGGGCATACACCTGAGCTAAGCTGACTAGTTGTGTTTAGCCGAGGATGGTCACGAGATGGACTTCCTCTCTCGTTTGGGTTCCCTCTAGCTGGGATTATTAGACTATTTCCTTTTAGTTGGTCTCTTTTTTTTTGGGTTTTTGGGGTGCCTACTAAGTATTGTTATACTCACCCATGCACAGGCTTTTCTCGCACATGTTTCTATCTTGTGCAAACCACCGACCTTTATGGAGTCCTAGGAGGACCCGAAGCAGGAGGAGCTTAGTTAGCGGGTTTGACTGGAGTTGTGCCGAGGAGCTTACTGGTAGGTGTTGTAGATGCATTTACCCTCCTAAGCAGGTTGGACACTTTGCATTTTTATTTTGGTGGGCCCTGATTTTCCCTTTTGTACTTTTGTGGTACTCTGGATTGGGATAGTTGTATGCATGCATTTTCTTTTCAGTTTTATATATCTCAACACTATTTCATGGAGGTGTATGTGGGTTCCTGTGAACAGGTACCTCGGGCTAATGCCTCCCATGTGTGTTATAGCAGAATCAGTGATAGACGCTAGCCCCTAGCCTATTGGAGGCAGGATTTGCGAGTCACGGCTCGATCACCGTTGGGTCGGGTCGTGACAGAGTGGTATCAGAAAAGGTTCCACCTTCGGGATCTCAGATCATAGTTGGTCTAGCTGTGAGTTTGGTGTGGGTTTCATAGCGGCAATGTTGGGATGTTTCGAGTTTGGATTTCCAGTCAGGGACTCCAGTGTTGGTGCGACGACCGACGTATCCATTCACTTGGACTCTGATAACATGCCTTTAATCTCGGGATATTCGTACACTGGTCATAGGAAAAAATGGTACATGCATCATATAGGCCTGTGTTTTGGGTCTTTTCCTTGTTCTTCGTGAGTCAGCACTTCGGATATATTCTTTTACCATGGATCATTTTGATTGTATTTCAGGACGCCTCCATGATGACTGCCACCAGGGGTTCCGCAGTGTGGTTGTGGTGATGATCTTCCCCGTCCAGAGGCTATGGACAAAGGTGCAGGTTTTGAGGATAGTCCTCTAGGTGGTTCTCTAGCTGATCCACCGCCTGTCGAGTAGCTGGTTGTGCTGGCAGTGCAGGATGAGGTTGCGCGTAGGCTGAGTGAACTGCATGAGTTCCAGAGGCAGCGACCTCTGAGGTTTCGGGGTGATACAGACCCCCAGGAAGCTGATGACTAGCTCAAAGCAGTCACACATGTTTTCCACCTAGTGAGGACACCTCTAGATCAGATGGTGGTCCTAGCGGCGATCCCTCTGCATGGTTCGTCCATGCGATGGTGGAGCCTAGTAATGCAGTGCCAGGATGAGTAGACATTCACGTGGGCAGAGTTTGAGTGTCTATTTAGGGAAGAGTTCTATCCAGTGACGATGAGATCAGTTCATATTCAAGAGCTTCTGTATCTTTGTAATAATGTTATTACTATGTCGGAGTACTCAATGAGGTTTACAGACCTATCACACAAATCCATGGATATGGTTCGAGACCCATTCTTTAGGGCTTAGACCTTCGAGCCGTGATTACGCAAGGACATCCGAGCATGTGTGGTTTCCTTATCCCTGCCCACCTATACTAGAGTGCTTGAGTGAGAATTGGTGGTAGATAACTTTTTGGCTGAGCAAATCCCTCCTGTTAGTGATGGGCACACGAGAAAGGAGACATCGACATCTGGTAGCCGACGACCGTCACAGGGGATGGGGCGTGGGTGATGTTTTAGGAGACAACCCCAGGATGGAGGATCTAAGTCTCAGGGCTCACAGGGCTCGCATGACAATTTGGTTTAGCCATAGGAGAGGCGATGTTACACTTGATACGGTCAAGGACATCTTGATAGAGATTGTCCGATCTACCATACTATTGAGAGGGAGCCTGTCGCTGGACCGCCTTGGCAGAGGCAGTGTCTCGATCAAGGAGGTCTGCAGGGTGGTGAACGTGGTGACAGAGTTGGTGCAGCAGCAGGAGGTGGTAGGCGGTATGAGTTACCCCCACCCCACCCCCATGAGGTCTACACCATGCTCAGGGAGCTGGGGGCTGCGAGTGATGATAACTGCATGCCCTGGAGGCTGTTGAACCAGAGGCTCCGCGAATGGATAGAGGTATGCCTTGTGTGCATTATACTTACAACAGATGTTTGATAGACAATGTTCAAAGGTACTCCTTCCTTTCTGTTACTTGCTCATGTTTATCTTCAGGGAATTTGTAAGACCCTGTGTGGGTGTTGTTTGACATGCTTCAAATGTGTGAGGAAGAGGGATCTTTCCCCCACCAATATGCATTTTTTGTGACGCGATCAAAACCGTGCAGGCGAGTCAGTGCCTTCCAAAGCAGATACTGTTGAGCTTTGGTGGATGAGTCCATCTGATATATGTGTTCGGGCATGGGTGTTTATTGGTGAACTCGCTAGTGTGGGAGACATAGTTGAGAGTTCAGTCACCGTCCTTGTGCTTGTGGCTTTTCGGGGATGAAATGTTCTATGGGGGGAGGATATAGCAACTTGGGTTTTGGCCCTGTCTTACTTTGGAATATTTCTACAAATAATTCCAGAGCTATGTGAGAAGACGGTTTGCGATTCTAAGACCAATTGTTCTCGGAATTAATTTTATTAAAATATTAAGTTTTTTTATAATATGGACATGGTGGGGGTGTGATATCCTGACACACGGTAGCTCAGAATGGGAATATAAGGGCATCGTTGTGTCTGGAAGTGCTGTTTACCTTAGGTGAGGTGTAAACATTGCGGGCGCATGCCTGCTGTGGAAAGCACCACAAGGGGCGTCTTTGTAAAGAAGTGGAAAACTTTAATTATGAGAATCAGTGCAAATAACTTCTGAATGGAGTATCAGATAGCAAGTCTGAGTCCACCGTTGCGTTTAGAATGGCGTGTTTACCCTAGGGGTGACCAAATTTCCTCCGTGCCGGGAGGTCTGGTTAGGGGCGTTGTTTTAAATGATGTTTTTAAATAAAAAAACAAGAAACCAATCCCCTCCCCTCCCTAAACTCTTATGCACAGCGGACAGAACCCCACCGTTAATCCTCCATTCTTCACCGATTTGAGCTAGAATCGTCCGTTTTCAGCGCCGATCATCAGCAGATCGGCTTCAAGGCGTCGGTGGCGTCGATCTGCACCTGAATCTTTGGATTTTCTCATGAGAGTTAGGAATTTTGAGTTTTAAAACCCTAGATCCCTTTTTATTTTGTTTTTCTTCAAATCTTAAAAGGGGGTGTGTAGTTCGGGTCCCGAGGTTTCCGAAACATGTTTCAGATCTGATTTTGGAGCACCTGGGTGCTCCCGGGGGTTCTCAGAAGTTTTCTGGCAGAAAACCCAGATTCTGACTGTAACACCCGAGACTTTTATGTTATATAAATCATCAAAGGAATCTTTTTCTATACAACACTTGCTTGGCTTGCTTTACACGCAATCGCGACCTTCCTCGATAGCTTGCGTCGTACGCAATACCGAGTTTCACTAAACAACATTATGCTATTAAAACTAGCCGTTATGAATAGTAATAACCACTTTTTGGAATTTTATAAATTTTATTTTTCAAAATGGACTTCATTTTTGGACTCAGAATATCGAAATTAGCCTAGGGTGAAATTTTGGTATTTTTCTGAAAACTTTCAATTTTTGATGAATAGTGAAACCACTAAGTGGTTGGTTAAAAACTGAATTTTGCATAAAACTTAATTTTACCGCTTCTATGATTGGAATTTCGAAAATCCGAGAGACACGGTTAATATCAAGGACTAAAATGTGGTTCAATGAGATGAAAATAATTTTTTGGTGAATAGTAACTTTTTACTTTTTTTACCGCGGTTAATAGTAAATAGGGTAACTAAGGGTAAATATGATATTAATATTACCCTAACACATGTCCTAATTCTATTGGACAAGTGTAATTCGACCAAAAACAAACTTAGGAATAAAATATGACCATTTAGGCCCACTTGGATTAGATTAGGACATTTATTATTAATTTATTTAAAGAAGGGTTAAAATAGTTAAAATCAAAGTTTAATAAGTAAATCATTTTTAATATGGGGTTATACATAAGATAAATTCAATTGTAAATATTCATTAGAAAGCTAAAAAGATTTCCTACATGATGATATTTTATTTGTAATTTTTAGACATCAAATAATGTAATTTATTTATGACACAAAGATGATGCAGTAATTATCTTTTTAATGAAATATTGACATAATTGATGTTATAAACACCAAAATAAATGTAATTTGAGACTTTTTATGAATTCAACTAATTTTATAGGTTACTATGATATATTAATGTTGATTTAATCAACTTGGTTCGAACATATAATTCTTTTATGACTTTCAAAAAAATCATATATCAAATAGTGTCAAAATTGACACAAAATAGTTTTTAAATCAAATATTATATTACTAATTGTTATTTTATTCCTAAAAATCTAATGTTCGGCCCAATGACTTAGATAAGGATATATATATTAATAATAAACAATTTGGGGTTCGTTTGGCATGTTATAGTAAGTGTATTAACCATATAGTGAAAGAAAACAAAAAGACACGGTAAAAGTTAAATTAATTAACTTAGAGTTAAATCTAATTGATAAGGTTAAAATAATACCCTAAACATGTCTAAATCCTATTGGTTGATAGGATTTCGACCCTTCCCCACTTTATCTTCGAAATAAGACCCTTTGGAACCATTATAAACCGATTTTGACTTTAATATAAAATAATATTTTGAGATATTCCTAAGATGCCCCTCTCCTCCCTTATAAAAGGGAACCTCCTCCCCCTCCTCCTCACACCAAATTGAGCACTCAAGCTCGGCCAAACCCTGACATTTTCTCCTCTCCACTTCCCTAGAATAATCCTAGAGGTCCTGGTCTTCTCCAAAGACCAATCTTAGTTCCTTAAGTGGAGGATTCAAAGAAGCGTTCCAAAGAAGAGGTAATATCCATTACCGATCTTTTCAATTTCTTTCTTCTTCAACTTCTTCTTCATTAGTTGTTTCATGATAAAGTAATAACATCAGTATTACTTACATACTGATATGTTATTATAAATATGAAACAACCCTAATTCACCTTCTATCCATCCTACGGAAAAATGAAATCACCACGCGTGCGTACGTACGGAATACCGTCTCCACGCCGTGGTGTAATCTATTTTCCACCATCACCTTACAAGGATGGTTATAATGGTGTAATGAGTAACTAGATATGATTATTATGAAGTAATATTGATACTGAAATAATATATATATACTCCAATACAATTCCACGATCATAGGAACGATATCATCACTCGTGCGTACGTACGGAATACCGTCTCCACGATGTGATGCGACTCGTTCTACATGATCTTCATTTCATAATGATTATATAAATGAATTGAATAAATGAATATGGTATATACTACACTAATACCATTCTGGAAATGAATTATCTATAACCTAAAGATAAGAATAAGAATTTATTCGACAAAACACGCATAAGAAAAAAAAGTTATAAAGACCCGAGTAACAAGTAACAATGAAATATTACTAACAAGAAGCTAATAATATGACCATATATGATATCATATAAATATGTATGATTCTGGAATAAGTCAATAACATTATTTAAACAATTATACAGGAGCTTCGGACACGTACAAAGCTAATCGGACCTAAGGTAAGGGAGATATCACAATCTCATTTTTATCCGAGATTTTTTATTCGTAAGTATTTACTGGGGTGTATTTTATCATCCACATCCATGTTTCATCAATATGTAATATTATTTACATCCACCTATAATTGGTTAAAATCCATTTTTACCCTTCGGGGAGTTTTTAGTAATATTTATGAAAGGAATCTTTTGTCATTTTTTTGTACGAGGTACTTTTTGACTTTTCCGACAAAAGTACGAAGAATGTTTTTTTTAACTTATACGGCATGAATGGATTTTTAAAACATTATTTCCAAGAAGCTTCCTTTACAAGTTTTCAAGTTTATTTTTAATCAACTTCTTTTAGTTTAAAGTTGTATGACATGTTAAGAAAGGAAAAATGTTTTTGAAGTAGAAAGGATATTTTCCTCAAGAATAAAGTTCAAGTGTTTTATCAAAATTATTTTCCATCTAAGATAATAAAAGGGTTCTGTTTTTATCCCTATTATTACATTGATTTGATCATGTTGTGATGGAATTATTTTTATGAATTCCATTATCTTATATGAATTTATTTATGAAGTCATGATGTTTCAAGAATCCCATTTTTGTTACATGTGTTATGCGATGATGTATGTTTTATGATTATGTGGCACACATAAGAAAGGATTCATTATAAGATGGGTGGGACCTATATCTCCCTCCAATGCATTGGGTAAAGATTTTATATCTCATGAGATAGACATGGCTGGAACGGAAGGTTATTTCGGTTCAGTGATACAGGACTGAAACGAGGAGTGAACTCGGTTCAGAAAGGGACTTTGTCCACTAAGATAGTCTTGGCGATGAGTCATGACTAACAAGAAATGATTTTCCATGATTATGTGTGCATGCCACAAAGTTTCAAGTTTTATGTTATGATTATGGGGATCTCATTTTCACTCCTATGATTTGTTCCATGTTAAGATATTATGATCTCTTTTGCAGGTTTTGATTTTCAAAAAGATATGATATGATTTTTATTTCCTTTATTTGCCTTGCTGAGCATTTGAGCTCACCCTTTTATGTTTTCTATTCCCCGGGTCAGGAAGATGGATATTAAGTAGAATATGCTAAAAGGGACCCTAGATATGATGAAATAAATGGGAGACTCTGTAGAAGATTTATGAACCAGTTGTTTATGTTTCCCAGTTTCTAAAGACACTATACCTATACGGTCCTTTGTAGTTTTATCATATGTTGTAATAAGTGTGCTTCAATTTTTGAAGTATTAAAAATGTATGTAAAGTATGGGTCGTTATAGTTGGTATCAGAGGAAAGGTATAGTCAACCTTTGGAAACTAGGATGTGAAAGCCTTAGTAAGAACCCTAAGGATAAGTCTAAGCATAGTACACAATCTTAGTGTTTTAGAAATGGCCTTGAATAACCTAGGATAAGACCATAAGCATGAAAATTTTATTCTTGAATTATGTGGTTTCCTATTATAATTAGTGTTGCTCACACTATTCTTCTTGGTTTTAGTCAATGGCTGGAACCCGAAGGAACCGTGTTAATGCGGAATGCGATGGGCAATGCAATGATTGTCCCCCTGAGCAACCAAACGATATGGGAGCTGGAATGCAAAATCTTGTAGCCATGCTCACACAACTTTCTCAAGCTATGAATCATGCAGGACTTCCAAACGAGCAAAGGAGGGAGCAACACTCTGTTGAATCCTTCATGAGGCAGCGTCCACCTTCTTTCAGTGGGTCTAATGATCCATTAGTTGCTGAACAATGGATTAGTACTACTGAAAAGATATTTTCAGTTCTTCAATGTTCTGAACATGATAAAGTCATCCTAGCAGTGTACCGTTTGGAAGGAGATGCTGATCAATGGTGGAATATTGTTAAGAATACGAGGCAAAGGGATGAAATTGAGTCTATGGAATGGGACGAGTTCAAGAACTTATTTTTCAATAAGTACTTCCCTCGTATTCTCCGAACAAAGATGGAGAAAGAGTTCCTTGAACTGAAGCAAAGGGATGATGAATCTGTTAGTACCTATGAAGCAAATTTTACAAGACTTGCAAGGTACGCTTCTGGTATTATTATCCAACCTGAGAGTAAGATCGATCGATTCTTTAGTGGCTTAAAACCAAGTCTTCGAAGGGCGTTAGCCATAAGGGACTTCAATAGCTACGAGGAAATCGTTCGATGTGCTCTTAAAGTCGAGATGGAGATTGGAGTAACCCATCAGTCACATGGGTTTGATAAGAAGAGGAAGATGGAATTCAAAGGAAACTCTAAAGAGCACACTGAAAAGAAGATGAACTTTTCCTTATGCTCAAAGTGTGGAAAGAAACATGGAGGGAGTTGTCTTAAAGGGACAAGTAAATGTTTTAAATGTGGAAAGGAAGGTCATCGGGCATTTGAATGCCGTGATAATGGGAAGAAGATGTCTAATGACGCAAACAAAGGAAGGGATACACAGAATGAACCTACAACACTTCAATGTTTCAAGTGTAAGGAGATGGGGCATTATGCCAATCAATGCCCAAATCCAAGGGTTGATGATGATGGTCGACGTCAACAAACTCTTAAAGCTAAAGACAAAGGAAAGTCACATGCAATTTCTATCAGCGATGTGGAGTACGATAACGATGTGGTGAAAGGTACACTTACCATCCACTCTAAAGTAGCAAATGTTTTATTTGATTCTGGATCCACCCACTCTTTTATTTCTGAAGACTTTTCTAAGGGTATCACCGTACTACCTCAACAATTAGATGTTGAGTTAGCTGTGACAACACCTAATGGCACATCAATCGCATCAAAAGTTTATAATTCTTCTCCGATCGAAGTTTGTGGGAAAGTGCTTCCTGCAAATCATGTGATCCTTCCTTTAGTGGAATTTGATGTGATTCTTGGCATGGATTGGTTTTCTCTGCATGGAGCTCATATCAATTGCCAAAGAAGGGAAGTCACATTTCATATTCCAGATCAATCTACGATCGTATACCAATGCAAGGATGAACATAACCTTCCAGTGGAAATTTCTTCCATCTTATGGGTATTGATTCCACTAAATGAAGGTTATTTATCTCAAATGGTTGGTGAAAAACTCACGATTAAGAATATGCCCATTGTACGGAAGTTTTATGATGTCTTTCCGGAGGAATTACCAGGTCTTCCACCAAATCGTGAAGTTGAGTTTTCAATAGAACTCGTACCCGGTGCTTTGCCTATTTCAAAGACACCTTATAGAATGGCCCCAATTGAGTTGCAGGAATTGAAGAAGAAACTCCAAGAGAATCTTGATAAGGGATTCATACGCCCTAGTGCGTCACCTTGGGGAGCACCTGTTCTATTTGTTAAGAATAAAGATGGATCAATGAGACTCTGCATTGATTATCGAGAACTTAACAAGATCACTATCAAGAACAAATATCCTCTCCCACGCATTGATGACTTATTTGACCAACTACGCGGAGCTCAATACTTTTCCAAGATTGATCTTCGTTCAGGGTATCATCAATTAAGGGTCAAAAGGGAGGATATACCAAAGACGGCTTTTCGTACAAGGTATGGACACTATGAATTTATAGTGATGCCATTTGGTCTTACTAATGCCCCTGCTATCTTCATGGATCTAATGAATAGAGTCTTTAGAGACTATCTTGATCAATTTGTGGTAGTCTTTATAGACGATATTCTTGTCTATTCAAAGAGCAAGGAAGAGCATGAAGATCACTTGAGAATTATATTGAAGACCCTGAGAAAGGAGAAGCTTTATGCCAAATTTACCAAGTGTGAATTTTGGCTTCAAAAAGTTGCATTTTTGGGTCATTTAATCTCAAAAGAGGGGATATCTGTGGATCCAGCAAAAACAGAGGTTATCGAAAGATGGTCAAGACCAACAACAGTAACTGAGATCCGAAGTTTTCTTGGTTTGGCTGGATATTATCGACGTTTTGTAAAAGATTTTTCACGATTATCTAATCCACTCACCAAGTTGACTCGGAAAGGAGTTAAGTTTGTCTGGACAGAGGAATGTGAAGAGAATTTCAAGGAGTTGAAAAGAAGGTTATCCAGTGCACCTGTGATCACACTGCCTTGTAGTGGAGAAAGGTTTGTGATCTACAGTGATGCATCCAAGAAGGGATTGGGGTGTGTTCTTATGCAAAATGATATGGTGATAGCTTATGCCTCACGACAGTTGAAAATCCATGAACAAAATTACCCAACACATGATTTGGAGTTGGCTGCGGTAATCTTTGCATTATAGATTTGGAGGCATTACCTTTATGGTGAAAGGTGTGATATTTATACTGATCATAAAAGTTTAAAGTATATTTTCACACAAAAGGAGTTGAATATGCGTCAAAGAAGATGGTTGGAGCTGATTAAGGATTATGACTGCTCAATCCATTACCACCCTGGGAAAGCAAACAAGGTGGCAGATGCATTAAGTCGACAAGACCATGCTAGTTTATCCATGATGAGGATCACAAAAGATCCAATATTTATGGATTTACAAAGCATGGATCTTGGAATTATAATGGAAGGGGAAAAATCTTATCTTTCTCAAATGAATGTTCAACCATCTATACATGTGAAGATTAAAGAGGCACAGAAAGAAGATGTCGAGTTACAAAAGAAGGTGAGAAATGTTCCTGAATTCAACCTTGATTGTGATGGGATAATAAAGTTCAGGAATCGGGTTTGTGTTCCTCCCATCCCCGAATTAAAGAAAGAGCTGATGGATGAGGCTCATAGTTCTTCATTCTCTATTTATCCTGGAAGCACGAAGATGTATAGGGACCTGAAAGAGTACTTCTGGTGGGATGGCATGAAAAGAGATGTTGCTGAATATGTCTCTCGATGCTTGGTTTGCCAACAAGTTAAAGCTGAGAGACAGAAGTCTAAGGGGATGTTACAACTATTACCCATACCCGAATGGAAATGGGAAAACATCACTATGGACTTTGTCACAGGACTTCCTAAAACATCCAAAGGCAATAATCCTATCTGGTTCATAGTTGATCGTCTTACAAAGTCTGCACACTTCATTCCTATTAGAGAGGATTTCTCTCTAGATCAGCTTGCCAGGATATATGTAAAGGAAGTGGTAAGATTGCATGGAGTACCACTTTCTATTATATCTGATCGAGATCCGAGATTTACCTCGATGTTCTGGCGAAGTCTTCAGCATACTCTGGATACAGAGTTGAGTTTCAGCACTGCTTATCATCCCCAGACAGACGGTCAGTCTGAGAGAACAATTCAAACCCTAGAAGATATGTTGAGAGCTTGCTCTATGGATTTCAAAGGAGGTTGGGATCAACACCTACCTTTGGTGGAATTTTCTTATAATAATAGCTTTCACTCCAGTATTCAAATGGCTCCTTATGAAGCTCTCTATGGAAAGAAATGCAGGACTCCAACTTGCTGGGATGAAGTTGGGGAAAGAAAGCTATTAGGACCTGATCTCGTTGATGAAATGGCAGAAAAGGTCAGATCTATTCAACAACACATAAGAGCAGCTCAGAGTCGACAGAAAAGCTATGCCGACAACCGAAGAAAAGACCTAGAGTTTGAAGTGGGTGATAAAGTGTTCTTACGAATATCTCCCTGGAAGAGGGTTTTGAGATTTGGAAAGAAGGGGAAGTTGAGCCCTAGATATATCGGTCCTTTCGAAATATTGGATCGTGTTGGGAAGGTAGCTTACCGATTGGCGCTTCCACCGAATCTTTCTCAAGTTCACGATGTGTTCCATGTATCTCTCCTGAGAAAGTACATACCAGATCCTTCACATGTACTCAGCTCAGAAGTTGTACCGCTGGAGCAAGATCTTTCTTATGAAGAACAACCGATAGAGATTCTGGATCGTAGCGAAAAAGTCCTACGAAACAAGACCACTCGCTTGGTGAAAGTTTTATGGAGAAACCACCAACTTGAAGAAGCTACATGGGAGCTTGAGGATATGATGAGGGAGAAGTATCCTCATCTGTTTGTTGCAAAGTGACGAATTTCGAGGGAGAAATTCTTTTTAAGGGGGGTAGAATGTAACACCCGAGACTTTTATGTTATATAAATCATCAAAGGAATCTTTTTCTATACAACACTTGCTTGGCTTGCTTTACACGCAATCGCGACCTTCCTCGATAGCTTGCGTCGTACGCAATACCGAGTTTCACTAAACAACATTATGATATTAAAACTAGCCGTTATGAATAGTAATAACCACTTTTTGGAATTTTATAAATTTTATTTTTCAAAATGGACTTCATTTTTGGACTCAGAATATCGAAATTAGCCTAGGGTGAAATTTTGGTATTTTTCTGAAAACTTTCAATTTTTGATGAATAGTGAAACCACTAAGTGGTAGGTTAAAAACTGAATTTTGCATAAAACTTAATTTTACCACTTCTATGATTGGAATTTCGAAAATCCGAGAGACACGGTTAATATCAAGGACTAAAATGTGGTTCATTGAGATGAAAATAATTTTTTGGTGAATAGTAACTTTTTACTATTTTTACCGCGGTTAATAGTAAATAGGGCAACTAAGGGTAAATATGATATTAATATTACCCTAACACATGTCCTAATTCTATTGGACAAGTGTAATTCGACAAAAAACAAACTTAGGAATAAAATATGACCATTTAGGCCCACTTGGATTAGATTAGGACATTTATTATTAATTTATTTAAAGAAGGGTTAAAATAGTTAAAATCAAAGTTTAATAAGTAAATCATTTTTAATATGGGGTTATACATAAGATAAATTCAATTGTAAATATTCATTAGAAAGCTAAAAAGATTTCCTACATGATGATATTTTATTTGTAATTTTTAGACATCAAATAATGTAATTTATTTATGACACAAAGATGATGCAGTAATTATCTTATTAATGAAATATTGACATAATTGATGTTATAAACACCAAAATAAATGTAATTTAAGACTTTTTATGAATTCAACTAATTTTATAGGTTACTATGATATATTAATGTTGCTTTAATCAACTTGGTTCGAACATATAATTCTTTTATGACTTTCAAAAAAATCATATATCAAATAGTGTCAAAATTGACACAAAATAGTTTTTAAATCAAATATTATATTACTAATTGTTATTTTATTCCTAAAAATCTAAGGTTCGGCCAAATGACTTAGATAAGGATATATATATTAATAATAAACAATTTGGGGTTCGTTTGGCATGTTATAGTAAGTGTATTAACCATATAGTGAAAGAAAACAAAAAGACACGGTAAAAGTTAAATTAATTAACTTAGAGTTAAATCTAATTGATAAGGTTAAAATAATACCCTAAACTTGTCTAAATCCTATTGGTTGATAGTATTTCTACCCTTCCCCACTTTATCTTCGAAATAAGACCCTTTGGAACCATTATAAACCGATTTTGACTTTAATATAAAATAATATTTTGAGATATTCCTAAGATGCCCCTCTCCTCCCTTATAAAAGGGCACCTCCTCCCCCTCCTCCTCACACCAAATTGAGCACTCAAGCTCGGCCAAACCCTGAAATTTTCTCCTCTCCACTTCCCTATAATAATCCTAGAGGTCCTGGTCTTCTCCAAAGACCAATCTTAGTTCCTTAAGTGGAGGATTCAAAGAAGCGTTCCAAAGAAGAGGTAATATCCATTACCGATCTTTTCAATTTCTTTCTTCTTCAACTTCTTCTTCTTTAGTTGTTTCATGATAAAGTAATAACATCAGTATTACTTAAATACTGATATGTTATTATAAATATGAAACAACCCTAATTCACCTTCTATCCATCCTACGGAAAAATGAAATCACCACGCGTGCGTACGTACGGAATACCGTCTCCACGCCGTGGTGTAATCTATTTTCCACCATCACCTTACAAGGATGGTTATAATGGTGTAATGAGTAACTAAATATGATTATTATGAAGTAATATTGATACTGAAATAATATATATATACTCCAATACAATTCCACGATCATAGGAACGATATCATCACTCGTGCGTACGTACGGAATACCGTCTCCACGATGTGATGCGACTCGTTCTACATGATCTTCATTTCATAATGATTATATAAATGAATTGAATAAATGAATATGGTATATACTACACTAATACCATTCTGGAAATGAATTTTCTATAACCTAAAGATAAGAATAAGAGTTTATTCGACAAAACACGCATAAGAACAAAAAGTTATAAAGACCCGAGTAACAAGTAACAATGAAATATTACTAACAAGAAGCTAATAATATGACCATATATGATATCATATAAATATGTATGATTCTGGAATAAGTCAATAACATTATTTAAACCATTATACAGGAGCTTCGGACACGTACAAATCTAATCGGACCTAAGGTAAGGGAGATATCACAATCTCATTTTTATCCGAGATTGTTTATTCGTAAGTATTTACTGGGGTGTATTTTATCATCCACATCCATGTTTCATCAATATGTAATATTATTTACATACACCTAAAATTGGTTAAAATCCATTTTTACCCTTCGGTGTGTTTTTAGTAATATGTATGAAAGGAATCTTTTGTCATTTTTTTGTACGAGGTACTTTTTGACTTTTCCGACAAAAGTACGAAGAATGTTTTTTTTAACTTATACGGCATGAATGGATTTTTAAAACATTATTTCCAAGAAGCTTCCTTTACAAGTTTTCAAGTTTATTTTTAATCAACTTCTTTTAGTTTAAAGTTGTATGACATGTTAAGAAAGGAAAAATGTTTTTGAAGTAGAAAGGATATTTTCCTCAAGAATAAAGTTCAAGTGTTTTATCAAAATTATTTTCCATATAAGATAATAAAAGGGTTCTGTTTTTATCCCTATTATTACATTGATTTGATCATGTTGTGATGGAATTATTTTTATGAATTCCATTATCTTATATGAATTTATTTATGATGTCATGATGTTTCAAGAATCCCATTTTTGTTACATGTGTTATGCGATGATGTATGTTTTATGATTATGTGGCACATATAAGAAAGGATTCATTATAAGATGGGTGGGACCTATATCTCCCTCCAATGCATTGGGTAAAGATTTTATATCTCATGAGATAGACATGGATGGAACGGAAGGTTATTTCGGTTCAGTGATACAGGACTGAAACGAGGAGTGAACTCGGTTCAGAAAGGGACTTTGTCCACTAAGATAGTCTTGGCGATGAGTCATGACTAACAAGAAATGATTTTCCATGATTATGTGTGCATGCCACAAAGTTTCAAGTTTTATGTTATGATTATGGGGATCTCATTTTCACTCATATGATTTGTTCCATGTTAAGATATTATGATCTCTTTTGCAGGTTTTGATTTTCAAAAAGATATGATATGATTTTTATTTCCTTTATTTGCCTTGCTGAGCATTTGAGCTCACCCTTTTATGTTTTCTTTTCCCCAGGTCAGGAAGATGGATATTAAGTAGAATATGCTAAAAGGGACCCTAGATATGATGAAATAAATGGGAGACTCTGTAGAAGATTTATGAACCAGTTGTTTATGTTTCCCAGTTTCTCAAGACACTATACCTATACGGTCCTTTGTGGTTTTGTCATATGTTGTAATAAGTGTGCTTCAATTTTGAAGTATTAACAATGTATGTAAAGTATGGGTCGTTATACTGGCGGTGACCATGGTGGAATCCGGTAAGGTGCAGCGGTGGCACGACGGTGACATGCCGGCAGCACGACCGATTTCGGCGGTGGCAGCGGTGGCGGCGTGGGGGTTTCCAGTGAGGTAGGTGTTGGTCCGGCCAGGACTTTTCAGGGGTTCTTTAAACCCCCGTAACTCGCAAACTGTAACTCCGATTTGTGAACTGTTTGCGGAAAAGTGTTCCTTGCGTCGAGAAATAACTTTTTAACTCACATAAAAAATTTAATGAGTCAGGATATTCGCCCGGGTGCTTGAAACGTCAAATAAAATAATAATATTTTATTATTATTCTACTTCGGGTCGTCGTATCTCCTACCTAAAGCGTCCGTTTGATGTGCCATCAGTCTTATTGAGACCGTAATGGCATGGAGGACATTTCATGATGGTTTCTGAGTGTAGGGACTGAGTTTCGGGTGTGGGTACCATGAGGCCAGGTTTGGACGTTTTCGGAGAAACACAACTTTTTCACCCGGAGTCCGATTGTGGCGGATGAATAGTCAATTCTGTGTGTTTTTTCGAGAGGATCAAAATGGTGCAATCCGTTTGATGAGTTTTGGGATCGAGTTGTAGGACCCACTCGAGAAGGCTTTCATGAATATTACCTTTTTCATCGGGTGTCCGTTTCGGATGAGGGAGTAGTCGATTCTATGTGTTTTTTCTAGGGGATCACCATGGCATGGTGCACTTGATGAGTTGCAAGATTGTTGTGTGGGCCACACATGTGCTGGCTACGGTGAATAGTTCATTTTTACGAGTTGTCTGTTTCGGGCGAGTAAACAGCCTATCCTGCATGTTTTTCCGTGTGGATCATGATGGTGGCCTTGGTATCGGCCTAGGAGGTGCGCACTGTGGTGTTGTGGTGGGTCTCTCAGGTTAGCGATGTTTAGAATAGTAGTGGTTGAGGGTACTCCCTTTGTTCCTTCCTACGATTGATCGCGTGACATCACAACCTTCGAATAGGTTTGTGATCCTCTCAATGAGATGTTTAATCTGTTAGAGTTGTGGCATCCCTCCGGTGGGCCTAAAGCGGGATCCTCTAGCATATTTTCCCTATATTGGGTTCCTGGTATCACTGGGACCATTTATCCACATGCGGAAATCCCCTATCTAGCTGGTTAACCCCGTAGGGATGTGGCATCATCGGGATTATGATCCCCTACATGGTGGGTCGTACTCGGTAGGTTTGTGGCATCTTCGGGTATATGATCCCCTACTCAGCATGAGGTGTATAGTATGGTTGTCGTATCATTGGTTATGTGATCTCTTACATAGATCGTGGTTTCGGTAGGGTTACGACATCGTCAGTTTGATCCCCTACAACGTGATATGTACCAGATATTGTTCGGGTATCATCGTGACCGCCTTTACACAGGCGACGATCGTCTATCTGAGTGACGTGATTCTGTTGAGTGCTAGATCGGGTTGTGGTATCCCCCAGTGGATCCTGGGAGTGATCCCCTATCTATGAGATCTATGAATGCCAGATCAGGTTGTGGTATCCCCTAGTGGACCCTGGGAGTGATCCCCTATCTGTGAGATCTTTGACCAATGGTGTGAGTTCTGGAATCCCCTAGAAGATCTTGGGAGCGATCCCCTATCTGAGGAGTTTTTGTGGTTATGTTGTTTTACCCGATGAGTGTGATCTCACGGGTGAGTATCTGAGAGGTTTGTGTGGGACCCGATGGAGTGTATCACTCAGACGAGTGTCATCTGGGATGATAGTGATCATGGAGTGTGCTCTCCTGGTTGTGAACCGTTGCTGGTGATGAGGTCGGTACTTCAGGTGTCTTGTTGTGTGAGATGAGTATATCTTAATTATTCAAGGTGTAGGTATGGGCATACACCTGAGCTGACATGACTAGTTTTGTTTAGCCGAGGATGGTCATGAGATGGAGTTCCTCCCTCATCAGGGTTCCCTCTGGCAGGGATGAGTGGACTGTTTCCTTTCAATTACTCTCTTTTTTTTTTGGGTTTTTGGGGTGCCTAATGAGTATTGTTATACTCAACCCTACACGGGATTTTCCCGTACATGTATGTGTATTGCGCAGACTACATGCCTTTCGAAAGAGTCCCAGGATAACCTAGAGCAGGCAGAGCTTAGTGAGAGGGTCTGACCAGAGCTGTGCCGAGGAGCTTACCGGCATGTGTTTGGGCAGTGTTTACCCTCCTGGGAAAGTTGGACACTTTTCATTTTTCTTTTGGTGGGCCCTAATTTTCCCTTTTGTACTTTTGTTGTACTCTGGTTTGTGTTAGTTGTATGCATTCATTTTCATTACAGTTGTATATATTTCTTCACTATTGCAAGGAGGTGTATGTGGGTGCGTGTGTACGAGTACCTTGGGATAATGCCTCCCATGTGTGTGATAGCCTACTCGGCGCTAGACTCCATCCGCTGGCCTATTAGAGGTAGGCTTGGGGAGTCACGGCTCGAGCCTCGTTGGGTCGGGTTGTGACATAATGCATCAAAAGTCTCAATTTACATTTATTTGGATATTTATAACATCAATTTTTTTAACCATTCATTAAAATGATAATTATGACATCATCATTGTGTCATAAATAAATTAAAATATTTAATGTCTAAAAATTATTAATAAAATACTATTATTTAGAAATTTTTTTATCTTTCTAATTTATATTTATAGTCTAACTTATGTTATGTTTAACCCTATATTAAAAAAAATTAGTTATGAAAATTTGAAGTTAACACTTTTAACTCTTCTTTAAATTAAATAACAATAAATGTCCTAAACTAATCCAAGTGGACCAAAAGTATCCTATTTTATTCCTAATGTTGATTTTGGTCTAAATAGATTTATCCAATAGAATTTGGACATGTTTTAGGGTAATAATAATATTAATTTTTACCTTTAATTACCCTATTTACTTTTAATAGGGGTAAATAAAATCAAAAGTTACTATTCAAAAAAATTATTTTCATCTTATTGAACCACATTTTACATACTGATATCAACCAAGTTTCTCTGATTCAAGAAATTCAATTCATAGAAGAAGTAAAATTATGTTTTATGAAAATTTGCAAATGTGTCTAGAAGGTGGGTAAAAGACGGTAAAATTATCAACAAAATTTAATATATCAAATATTATTATAAAATGACTCCAATAAATTACATTAAAAATATATAGGTATTATGTATCTATTTTTACCAAAAAAAAATTTAAATAGAAGATTTAATTATTTAAATAAAATGCATGTTTTAAATAATAACCCTGTGTTTTTCACTATTTATAAAAAATTTAGAGTCTTCAAAAAATACCAAAAAATTAACCCTATGCTAATTTTGATATTCTGAATCCAAAAATGAAGACCATTTTGAATAATAAAATTTATAACATCTCAAAAAGTGTGTCTTACTATTCATAAATGCTAGTTTGGATGGACGTGTTGTGTTCGAACTCGATGTTGCATACAACACAGCCTATTGTATTATTCAAAGAGAAGTGTACTGTGGAAGGTTGGGGTGTCACATTATTCCCTCCGTCAAATAATTTCATCCTAAAAATTTCTATAATCCTATTTGGAAAAATGATTTGGGTGGTACTTTATCATAAGATCCTCGACTTCCCATGTTGCATCTTCCATATTATAGTTTATCCATAGAACTTTCACCAGACAAGTCATTCGGTTTCTCAACACTTGTTCTCTGGTATTTAGAATTCTGATAGGATCCTCATAATAGGACTGGTCAGGTTTTGTTTTTATTTCTTCATAGGTGAGTACTTGTGTTGGGTCAGATATGTATTATCTCAATAGTAATACGTGGAACACATTATTAACTCTGAGAGACTGAGCGGCATTTCCAAATAATAATCTACAACTCAAATTCATTCTAGAATTTCAAAAGGTCCGATGTACTTGGGGCTTAATGTACCCTTCTTACTGAAATGTATAACACCCTTACATGGAGATACATTCATTAAAACATGATCTCCTAATGGAAATTCGAAATCCTTCATTAGGTTATTGGTTTCTCTTTTTCCTACTTTGAGCTTCTTTGAAGTGGGTTTGGATAACCTTTACCTTTTCATTATTTTCTAAACATGTTTTGGGACAACAAGTTTTCTTTCCCCAACATCATCCCAACATGTTAGTGTGTGACATCTCTTTCAATATAATACTTCATATGCTACTATCTGAATACTTGAATGGAAGCTATTGTTATTGGAATATTCTACCAGAGGTAAATATTTATCCCACATAACTTGAAAATAATGTTCGCATGATCTCAACAAGTCTTATAAGGTATGAATAGTCAATTATGATTATCCCTCAGTTTGAGGGTGGTAGGCAGTGCTCAAACAAAGCTCAAAATCCAAGGCCTTCTGATGACTTTTCTAGAATAATGATTTAAAATTGGGATCACGATAAAAAACAATCAACAGGGGTAATCCATGAAGTCTTACAATTTCATTAATATATAGTCTTTCTAATCATCCATGTGTTAAATCTTCTCTTATAACAATAAAATGTGTTGAAATAGTAAGACGATCAACAATGATGCATATTGCCTCATTCATTCTAATAGTCTTTGGTAGTCCCATGACAAAGTTCATTGTAATGTGAGCCCATTTCAAATCAGGTATGGTAAGAGGTTGCATGACTTCTCTAGGATATTATCTTCCAACTTTCAATTGTTGACAAATCATACATATTGACACATATTCAGCAATATCTCTCTTTAGGTGGTCCCACCAAAAGTGTTCCTTCAAATCCCTATACATCTTAGTGCTACTAAGGGGTATAAAGAAATTGGAGCTATGAGCATAATCCAACAATTCGTTTTTTAGATCAGGTATGTCATGAACAAAAACTCTCTTCACAAATTGTAAAATCCACCCTTCATATACGAAGTCAATAATTCTCACATCATTCACAACATTAATTTTTTTAAAATCCTCATTATTAGTCTAGGAACTCTTTATCTGTCCTTGTAAATATGGTTTGGAAACCATTTGAAAAAGTATTACTGTTTCACTATTCATTGTTATTCTCATATCCATCTTTATTAGATCCATGATACTAAGATCCCTTTCAACTCTCATCTTGTTCAAAACTCCATGATCCATTCTACTCAAAGCATATACCACATTATATGCCTTCTATGGGTGGTAATGTATTGTGCAATCATTATCCATGAGTAGCTCGAGCCATCACCTATGCAACATGTTGAGTTCTTTTTATGAGAAAATACACTCCAGTCTCTTGTGATCGGTATATTTCTCACATTTTTCACCAAGAGAGAGTGTCTCCAAATAATCAATGAAGATATTATAGTTTCTAACTCAAGATCAAGATTGGGATGGTTTTTTTTTATGAATTATTAGTTGTCATGTTTCATAGGCAATAAATCTATCATTCTACATGAGGACACAACCAAGTCCTTTCATTGAAGCATCACTATAAATAACAAACACATCATTCTCTGATGGTAGAGTAAATATAGGAGCATTGAATAATATTCTCTTTAGTTCTTCAAAAAATTATTCACACTCTTTTGTCCCAAAAAATTAAATCCCATTACATGTGAGCATGGTAAATGGGTTTTCCAATCGGGCAAAATTATGGACAAAACGCCGATAATAACTTTCTAAACCAATAAAACTACATACCTTAGTTATATTCAATAGTACTTTCCATTCATGGATTTCCATGTTCCTTGAATGATTAATAGATATTCCATTGTTAGAGAAAATATATCCAAGAAAAGAAATCTTTAAAATCTTGAATTCACACTTACTAAACATTCCATATAATTCATTTCTTCTAAGGGTTTTTACAATAGTGTTCCAGTGATTTTATTGATCTTCATAGTTTTTTTAGTAAACCAAGATATAATCAATAAATAACACTAAAATGTCATCATGATATTCCTTGAGAACTCTATTCATTATATCTATGAAAATAGAGGGTGCATTAGTCAGTCCAAAAGGCATTACAGTAAACTCATAATGCTCATACCTGGTTTGAAATGCTATTGTTAGAATGTCTTCCTTATTCACACACAACTAATGATATCCATATTGAAGGCCAATATTTGAAAAATATTTATCTCCATGATGTTGGTCAAATAAATCATCAATTCAAGGTAGAGGATACTTGTATTTAATTGTTTTAATATTTTTTCTCTTTAGTCAATGCATAACTTCATAGATCCATATTTCTTATTAACAGGGGCGCACCATGGAGAAACACTAGGGAAATCAATCTTTTATTACTCAATTCCTATAGTTTATTCTTTAGTTACACTAATTCCATAGTGGAAAATTTATAATGGATCATAAATATGGGCCTTCAACCTTGAATTAAATCAATGTAAAACTCAATTTCTCATTCTAGTGGATGTCCAGGTAAATCATGTGGAAACACATCAACATATTCTTACACAATAGGTACATCCTCTAATTGAAAATTCCTTTCCTCACCTATAATTATTTCATCCTCTTCCTCCCAAATAATTGAAATTAGTAGAGCAACTACGGGTGGATCTAGATAAAAATCATGTTGTGATGTTTTTGTCATAATGATAAGGTACTACTTATCATCATTGAAAATTGTATACTCCTTCTTTTTAAAATAAATTTTCGCATCATGACTTGAAATCCAATCCATTCCAAGAATTATATGAAATTCAATCCTGGGTATGACGATGAGATCAGTAGATAAGAAACATTAGTATGTTCTAAAAAGAAATGATTCACAAAAACATTGTTGCAATGATACTTCCCATATGAGTTTTGACTTAAAACTATCTTGTTAAATCAGTTTGAAAATATCAAATTTTCTTTCAAAACTAGGAATATATGAAACAATGAAAGGATCCAAAATCAATTAATGAATTGGATAAACTTGAGTAAACCATTAAATTACCTTCCACTTCCTCTTTCAGAGATTCTACCTAAGTAGTAGTGATTGAAAAACATTGTCTTTCTCCCTTGGCCTTTTTTGAGTTATGTTTCCTTGGTGCTTAGGAAATTAGTTTTCATAATTACCTTTTCTCTAAAATTGTATAATTCAACATTTAAAGCCTCTTTCTTTCATTTGTAATCACAATATTGGTTTCCCTTTTCCCCACACTTTTGACAGACTCCCATTCCCATTAGGCATGTAACATGGTGTTTCTTCTGACATTTAATGCATGATGGATATTCAAATTTTCACTTCTTCCACTTATTTCCATTTCTATAGTGTTCACCAGACCTCTTCTTCTCTTGAATTTCATTAATGCCATAAGATTTAGATAATTTCATTTCTATCTTGACAGCACATGAGACAATATCTTCGTATGATAAGAATGATTGTTACACTAATGCATAATAGAGGAATGGTTTAACCCATGATATAATTGATCAATCGTAATCATTGTGATATATATATAATCGGGTTCATTCCGTGCTAACCTTGTAAAGATATACTCATAATTTGTGACATTCACATCCTCCTTTTTCCTTAGAATTAGAAATTGCCTTTCCATATCTGCTCGATGATCATGAGGAATGTATTTCTCTATGAAAAATATTTAAACTCAATCCATTTCGTATTTGATACTCTTTCATCATCTTTTGGTTTTTGAATTAGTGACCAACATTGATCTGTATCTCCCTTGATGCGATAAAATACCATTACAATGTTTTTCCTTTCGCTTCTCCCCAAAGCATGAAATATTTTCACTAAGGAACTTATCCATTACTCAGCTGCAAACGGATTTGTAGACCCATTTAATTTTGGTGGTTGTGGCCTAATGAAGTATCCTAACATTGAACCTCTGTGTTGTGGATAATGGTGCTCCTTACAGGTAAAGTTATTATTCATAACCTGGGTGATTTGACCCAGTATTGTGATAAGTTGATCAGCACTAGTTGCATCACCATCTCCACTATAATTAACTTGAGTAAGAGGAAAATCCATAAATAGATTACATGCATTGTTACATTTTCTATTCCTTCCACTATGTTCAATTTCTAAATAATGGAATACACTTGATTAGTTTATGAATCACAATACATAATTCCAAACTTGTAAAATGCTGATAATAAATCAAACAATTTATGGATATAATCCATTATCAAAAAAAAGTTTTCTTTGAGAAGGTATATGCTGATAAATCCTTCATAATGTTTTACAAAGAAAATGTGAATTATCCTAAGCATATCCCTCGAGATTATCCAAACCAAGAGTGAAAAAATGCACGTTGTTGTGTACCAAGATACCCTAGGTGAAGCCCGAGACTCCTTGTTGGAGTTTTCACCCCTAGTTAAATATGTACCAGAGCCACCTCTACCTGCTCATATCCAGACAAGGATTTATTGCATGGAAAATACAACAAATATCTATATTAGAAAAATTTTAGGAAGTTCTTCTATACTAATCCTCAAAGTATATCTTAGATTAATTTTCTCTAATTAGAGTTTTTCTAAATAAACTTTCCACAGTTTGTAATAAAATTCAATTAATACCAGCTTTAATGCCCCAGAAATATTTATCCAGATTTGGTGCATTACTACATTTAATTTTCATTATCATAAGGGATCAAGTCCCGAATGACCGATCAGTTTAGTAACCTTGGATGTACTAGATACAAACATAACTTTTATATTACACAATCAGATAAAAACTACCACAACATTTATTCACATTTTGACTCACTTATATCCATTTTATTATACCTTTCAGTCACCCATAAAATACTTCTTCACATCATAGGAAAAATAAAACATAGAAAGGGGTGACCTCAGATGCTCAGCAATGATAACAATATAGCAGAAACTTTCATAAATATGCATAAACATTTAAGGAAATGTATAAGAATAAAACCTAAACCTTTTAAACAAAAACTTCAGAATAATATGTCTAATATAAATCAAATAATTCTATTTACTTATTAACATGAATATTCAACTAGTCAAATAACACATGCAATATCAATAGCCAATTTCATAATGATGCAATGCATAATTTGAGGCTTCATAGCCATATAGTCAATGAGTCATGCCCAAAATAAAAATAAGATTCTATCATGGCCTTAATCCAAGACACTATTTTGCCTCATGGGACCTACCAATGCATCGAGGAGCTATAGTGGGCTCCACCCATCTTTTACTAAGTCAAATGCATTTCTCATATGAAAAGGATGAAACATAACATAAACATTCATATTAAAACTAGCATATAAAATGTTAATAATTTAACCATAAACCATGAATGGTATAAAAATAACATATCCATAGTAAAATATATCACAAAATCTTCAATACAATATGGAAGAATGTATCATAAAAAATAAACTTCAAATTAGTGTAAAATCCATAAAATTATGTCGACATAGATGAAATAAAAACTATTTGGGAAAATTATCACTTTATATTTTGAAATAATTTAAAAGTCTCATAATTATAAAATAAAATAATTATTTTTAAAATATTATTTTAATCAAGTATTTTAGGCTTCTAATGTGTTATAACATTGGAAAATATCCACACTCACCATATAAGTTTAAAAACATTCTTTCTTTAATTTTGTCGAAAAGGTCGTAAATGAACTTTTTGAAAAAAGATGGAAAGATTACTTGATAAACATTTTATAAAAAGTAAATCATGGCTAAAAATTACTTTAAACCATATTATATGAAATATAAAAAATGTTTTTAATTTTTTTTATGAAAAAAGATTGTGGATGATAAAGAGGTTGTCGTAGGTACACACATATAAACAATCTCAGATAATGAAGAGATTGTAGAATTATCCCTTACATTATACTTATCCTTGGTCAAGATTAAATTAACCTCTAGTATAATAGTTAAATCATTTTTATTAAATTTTACAATAACCACATACATAAATTTGGTATCACAAATAATCTTTTAATATTTCTTTGTTTATAATATTTCAGTCGTATCATTGTTTCAAGTGTTCTGTAATTCGTTTTCCTATATATAATGGGTTATGTAATCCATGTTTGTTATGGATAGGGTGTATTTGATTCATATATAAAATTATATTATGTTATTAAACATTTTTTAATCATAAAAAGGAAATTATTCGGGAATGGTTACGATGGGGAATGAATCTCATCGGGTTCGTGGAGACGATAATCAATACATACGCTCGAGCGACAATATGATTCTATTGATGGTGAAATAATATTTAATTGGATGTTATATCATATATAAATGATCCTTAACATGTTATATTTATTATTTAAATCAGTTATACTCATTATTTCACTCATCCAAATAATAAAATGTTTGAATAACAAACTACACCATGACGTGGAGACCGTAAGCCGTACGTACACACATATTTTGACTTTCATTCATAGGATGGATATAATTATGTATTTGGTGGTAGAATATTTATAATAACATTAAATTATGTGTAAGGTAATAGAGTTATTCTTTTGGTATGAGAATAATAATGAAATAGGAAGTGGAATAAGTAAAGAACTTTGAAAGAGGTGGTGAAATTATTACCTCCCCTTCGGGCGTTTCCTTTGGAATTTATCAAAAATGCTCTATAGGTTGATTTTTTTATAAAATAAGGAATCTAGGTAAAAGGGAGGTTAGTTTGGAGGATATTTGGGTATGGGTTAAGCGATACAAATGGCTTTGGAGGTGTTATTTTATGATAAGGGGAAGTAACTTTTAATGAGAGAGGTGAGGGTCACATTTGGAAAAGATTGAAATATTATTTTATTATACAATCAAATTCGATTTATAATGGCTCAAAGATTATTTATTTATATTATAAGGTGGATATGGGTGGAACAACTCTCAAAATATAGGTTTTAGATAGGTTTAGATCACCATATTAGTATTATCTTTTAGATTTAACTCTTAGTTAAATAGTTTAACTAGTACCATGTATTCTTGTATTATTATATTATATGGTTAATAATATGACTATAAAATTCCAAGTGAACACAAAGTGGTTCATTAATGATATAAATATTATTATATATGTCTTTTGACCAATACATATATTTTTAATACCGTTATATCATTTAATAATATAGTATTAGTTCTAATAATTCATTTTTGTCAATTTTGACACTATTTAGTAGTCGATTTTTTAGAAGTTATAACAGCACAATTTATTCGAAAAGAATTCATTGAATCAACCCTAACATGAAATATTTATCTTTAAAATTAGTTTGATCAATAAAAATATTATATTTACATTTATTTTTATATTTATAACATCAATTATTTTAACATTTTTTTAAAAAGGTAATTTCTCCATCATCATTGTGTCATAAATAAATTTAATTATTTAATGTCTGAAAAATATATATATAATACCATAATATAGGAACTCATTTTAGATTTATAATTAATATTTATAGTCTAATTTATCTTATGTAAATCCCTATATTAAAAATGTTTTTGTTATGAAAATTTGAATTTAACAATTTTAACACTACTTTAAATAAAATAAAAATAAATGTAATAATATAATCCATGTGGAAAAAATGATCATATTTTATTCCTATGGTTGATTTTGGGAGAAATAATATTTACCAATGGAATTAGTACATGTGTTAGGGTAAATATAATATCCTTTTGACCTTTAATTACCATATTTACTTTTAACCGTGGTAAATAAAAGTCAAAAGTTACTATTAACTGAAAATTAATCTCATCTTATTGAACTGAATTTTACATAATTATATAAACCATGTCTCTCAAAATTTTTAAATTCAAATCATAGAAGCAGAAAATTATGTTTTATTAAAATTTTCTAACGTGTCTAGGAGATGGGTAAAAGATGCTAAAAAGTTCAATAAATTTTTTTATATCTAATATTATTATAAAATTACTCCAATGAATTACATTGAACATATATAGGTATTATATATATATTTTTTCTTAAAATAAAATAATATAAAATAACTAATTATTTAAACTAAAATTCAGTTTTAATAAAAAATGATGTGTTTTCACTATTCATCAAAAATTGAATGTTTTTAGAAAAATACAAAATATTCACCATATGATAATTTTGATATTCAGAATCCAAAAATGAAGTAAATTTTGGAAAATGAAATTTATAAAATTTTAAAAATTTGTTATTACTTTTCATAACTACAAGTTTTATTGGTTGTGGTGAGTTTGAACACGAAGTTGCATTCAACACAAACTATTGTATTATTCAAAGAGAATCATACTATGAAATCTTTGGGTGTTTAATATATATAGATGTATGTATAAAATAAAACCCAAATTGTATAATTCAATGTCATATCGCACAAAAAAATGAAAGGAAACTACATATACCAAAACTGTAATACCGATAGAGACTATGAAGCCCATACAGATCCTGAAAAACCATGAGCTTTTAATATACAATCATATAACCAACCTTATAAAAATATATTGAATATATATATATATATATATGTATCTAGGGTGAGTTTAACCATATAATTGATAGGATCCTTCCAAGATCCTCTCCTGAAAAAGACAAAGAAATCACAAAAAAAGAAAACTAAATATCTTTAAAACTAACACATCACCTATACAAGTATAAGATGTTCTTAATCTCACCGTGGATACCTCTCACCATATATTTCAATAAAAAAATAATATAATTTAATAATATAATATGATGGGTACCTTAGTCTTGCTTCCCCATTGGGTTGCTACTCTTCCCCAACAGCGCACGTCCTTAGCATCTTTCTACAAAATTATTTCGTCCATAAATAACCTAGGATGGGCATCACAATGTGCAACTTATGATTAAAAAATACAGTCATTCGGCTTATAACTAATTATTTTCTATAATCCAAAATAGATTCTATGATTTATATCAATCATCGAGTATTATACCTCATGAAATTACACCCCATACACCATTTAAGTATATCATGCCATCATAACATACACACATAATACCTATAATTGTCTTTTCAATACTATGTATTGTAATACATGTAGGTGAAATAAAAATAATCCATATCACCTCTTGGAGATTATATATGGGATAACTAATCATTTTGTATACTTACACAATAAACTACCAAAATAAAAAAGTGGTGCTAGTGGTGGTAGTGAAGTATCTATCCCCCCACTGAGATGTTAGGTAAAACACTCTCCCAGAGTCCACAAGGTGTCTGTTTCCCTAACAGATATGAGTCGAGAATCATTTTACATATTTTAATATATTAGATATAATATAACTCACACCCACACTATATAAATAACGTAGCCATAGACACAACTTCCGGTAAGGTCACTTGGACTTCTGGATGCCACTACCAAGGAAAAATATCCAATGAGCACAAAAGATTATAAAAGAGCTACATTAACTTCTTTCAATTCCTTCTTAATTATATCCATTTTTTAATTAATACATTATCCATAATGTAAAAATTAAATGTATTCAAAATTACATTAAATTAAAAATATATGCGAAAATAATTCCCTCCATGAATAATCCAAATCAATTCTATGGTGTCTCACGATTAATATTTTATTGACCAAAAATATTAAAAAAAATCCTTTTACATTGAATTAATTGTTATATTACATAATTTGGTTATAGGGAACACATGGAATTCATTAGATTTATTATATCCTATTTTATTTAAAATAACATTAAAAATAATAACCCTTGATGATATTTTCATTGAAAAATTATCAAATAATTTGTATAAATATATGGTTTTGAAAAATCCAATTTACATAGATAAATGAAGTGAGGGCCTCAACAATTTTGAGCATACCCTATGAATCCAATTTATAGAACCTTATAAAGGGGATCGAGTAACTAGGATATTCACTTGACCAATCCCAAGATCATATCCAACAACTAATGCTTGACTGAAACTATTTGTAGGATTATTTTATGCTCTTTGAAATAATAGCCATAACCATTTATACCAAAAATCCCCATGAAAATCTAATCATTGTGCACCTTACAATTAGGGAGTTTTCATGTGTATTAAATGAATATTTCTCAATATCATAATAATTTGATTATGTATATTTTATTTTCTATGGAATAATATTTATATTTTCTTATTATCATTACATTATAAATGATTTTTTATACTAAAATACCGAAAATGTATTTTTAATTAGTATTCAATTTAAATTAAAGAATTTCTTTTTAAGAATTAATGAATTTTTAAATAAAAAATAATTTAATAAAATATCATTTTTCAATAATGTTTATTAACATAAATGACCACATAATGTTTTTGATGTCAAATGTATTTTTTATGGTACTGAAAGCTTTTATTGTAAAAAACCCAATATTTCTCAATAAAAATCTATTATACATTAAAAGTTGAAATATATATTTTTAGAAATTTTTTTTCGAAAAACTGTTAATTTATTTTGAAATCATCACATCCAAATGACACAATGATGAATATTTAAAAACAGTCTAAGACGCTCTATTTATCAGGTAAAAATTAATTATCATATAATTATACAGTTTATACTATTACATCTTAATGAAAAACAGGATTTCATATATACTATAAATGGTTTCCAAAAAAATATATATTTTTTCAATATAGATTCATGTTATTTTGGGTTTATATCATTAATTTTATAATGCCATTATGAATCCGTCAAAACCAATAATATATACTAATGTTTTAAGATCATTTATTTATCATCCACACTCACATATGTATTCGTAAGTGTATTATTTAATTATGTTAAGGCCATTTCATTATATACTAATGAAATCTATTACCCTTTTTCAAATACCATGTTTAAAACCCATGGTATGTTTTTTTGTTTATTTTTTTACATAGTGTCTAAAAACTATTTTCAAGAAATACTATTGAATTACCCACTACTATTATATATTAACCGAGGGAAGATCTTATTTGTTTCTCTAATAATTATTTTTTCTTGAATTTAATCTTCCCTATCCATTAAATATTTCTGCAAAGGTTATCCCATGCTCCCAAGAATCTCCTCCCCATCTTATGTAACGACACTCTCTAGGTAATGGATCCTCTCCTTCTCCTCTTTATTCAAGTATCTCCTTTATATTTTTTCTTATATATTAATTTACTAATGATTTAATATGTCCATCCATAACCTCTATCCATTTTATGTATTAATTTAAATATTCTGCTTTAATGTTCATTAATATTATCAGGAACAACTTTCTTCCACCATTATGATACCAAAATTTCACAACAATTTTCCATGGAAAACAATTGAGTTGTGAATACCCATACCCATTACCTATAAAGGGTGTTCACCTTTATTCATTAATAAATATTTATTGGGGACATAAATTTATATATTACATACTTCATGATCAAGTGATAAGACATTATTATGAATAATTCCATGTTGTATGATCTCTGTGGAACAGATAATCATGACACATAAATGAAGGTGATTGGTGCACCCGAAATTATTTATTGCTTCAATGCAATGGGTAAGGATATAGTTGCATGAGATTTCATGAAAAGTATTAAGGAGTGAACCTAAACCATAATGAGGATGTTTCTATACTGATTTCATGATATTTGGCCTCGATACATGTTTTTAATTCTTTTTATTAGTTGTTTCCATTTTTTCCAAGCTAACTTTCAGTTTTCATGCTACATTATGCCATATTTTTCATGTTTATTATTCTCACCAATTTTATTTCACAGTTATTTTTTATTTTCCTAACATGTATTAATTTGTTAATTTTTTCCATGTTTATTCCCTTATTTGGATTTATAGCTCAATCCATTCTTATGTATGTTTCCAGGTTATCCCAAATAGTATTAAGTTTCAGCATGTTGTGAATGTTCTTAGTAAAGATAATATATTTCCTATTTTGTGTTATTATGTAAATTAACATCTTCCAAAATTCACTAGGCTTTTATACTAATCATGGAATTATTATGTTCAATAAATCATCAATTAATTTGATATACAGAGAATCTATGTCATTGTTGGTACGAACGGGTGGCTTATTTATTTTTCAGATTATGATTAGAAACTCTAGGGACCTCCTAAAGAATAAAACTATGTATAACAATACATCCCAAAATTTTGTTGAAGTATATAGTTAGGGGTTTATCCTGAATATAAATACATTTCTAGATACTATAAGTGGATGTGTACCTAGTATATATATACGTAGGGGAAAACCCAAAAACAATACAATGAGCAATAATCCATCAGGAACCAGTGCATGACAATGGGCATTTCTACACACATGGGTTGGTACTCCTAGAGATATGGTTTGGTAAGTTCACAATATCATTAGTAACCATTAATAAGGGAAAATTTTACCATAAGTGTATATGTTTGAATTTACTTTTATCCATTATTCTACTAATGGATACAAATTAGAGGAGTTAGGTAAACCACAAATGTGAATGGAAATGTGATGAATTCCCCCAATGATATTCACAATCTTATGGGAGAAAAAATCATTTAATTTTTGATGAATCTTTCTCAACTGTCTTAGGTTATGAATTAAAACATGGATCATGAGGGGAAAAAATCCCTATATAAAATAAAACTATTCAATGGATACCTTTATGTGTAGAAGGAATCAAACATTTAATGGATCAAAATTATCCATAATCACTAAATAATGGATCAAGTCCATTGCTGAAATATTCTATATCACTCAATGTTATTAGAAAGATAAGGCTATACTATCTATTTATAATGATTTCATAGACCAAGATTGCACATACATGTTCCTAGATCCTAGTTTTCCATATGGTCACAAATCTCTTGGAACAACCGAAGCTACTAAATTATATCCATGGCCAAGTTTGTGTCTATAGGTAGACAATTCCCTCATTTCTATAGAGTATCACAGTAGATAGATATGTAATATAGGTAATTTTATATTGTAAATACTATAAGATTATAGTGGAGGTACATATAGATCTAATAAACATTCAGTCAATAGGTAATCAATTAAAAAACTGATGATACATGTCATGTTCTATAAAGATTAAAAATATATATACAAACCAGAAGACAATGAATTGGATACAAAAAAGTGGAAAAAATGAATTCTAAAATTATTCCCAGTATCCCAATCTTACACTTGGTCATCTCATACTATCTTAATCCTAAAAATGGACTGTTATCAAGTGTCTATAGTAATATAATTCCAATTATTAAAACCACCATACATGTAATCCACTTGGGTGATAATGGTTGCCGAGATAGGCTATGAAACAAATCTCAGTAAGCCACCACTAATATAATCTATGACATCCATTCCATTTAATATAATCTTATATAATGTGAAATCATGTATATATAATGTAAATATGTTCATTAACATATATTCCCAAGTACCTACATAATCCCTTGGATTGTTTTTGAATATAAAAGTAGTTGATTAACTAATAAGGTTCCAGTATATGTAATTATGTCATATGTAGTAAATCTAGAACTACAATGATAATAATAAATATCTATGGTGGTCAAGAAATCCAAGATGTTATTTATAATTAAGTGTTCCGATGGTGATAACATAGGAAACGTAGACCACATGGGTCACCATCTCATTAGTAATTAATCCCAAATAAGGAGTTAGAGTTTATTCCAAAGATAATTATCAAGGTAGTTCCAGAATAATGTGATCTAACCATATGGAATATATCCATGGTAATTAAGAACATGATATATCTGGACCCATAGAATTTTCCAAGGAATTTTATGTCTATATAATCCATGTTGGATCTAAGGATTTTATCCAAGTAATCATGTAATATTTTAGGGGGGGATAATGTGTTATCATGTTGAGAATCCACTAATAGATGAAGATCACATTCTATGGTGGGTAACAACAAAGGAAACTGAAAACCTTGAATCAGAATGGAACACACATTAAAACTCAATCCATTGTATTGATAATCCAAGACCTAAAATGAGTATAACCACTCCCTTAACTATTTCCATGTCCCTATTAAAATTAGGCACCTTATTAACAATTAATTAAATAAATAAGTCCATGTGATAGTCCTGTAATTTCTTGAGTTCTTCTAGATCCATCAATTTCCACTCATTATTTTTAACATGACAACGGGTATGAAACCAAAAAATTCATTCTGTATTTAAAAATACATGGATACCTCAATTATCGTTAATAAACATGGTATGCAGTGTTACAGATGGGAAATCATGTGAAATAATTTATAATGACCTTGGACAAGTGTTATCAAATATATATACTTATCAATTTAATAATTTTTTCATTCATTAATTAAGTTGAAGAACATACCTTATGCAGGTCAATGATTAAGAAAAATTGTTACTATACGTTTATCAACACAATAGTCATTTAATTAAAGAATTCATACCATTAAAAGGGTCAAGATGAGGTACACTCGAATAGTGGACCATACATACAAGTCAAGCACTAAAATCCTAATTAGGAAAAATACCCTATATGTTGTGGTCATCATTATGTATGTATCAACCAAAAATAAATGACATATATTCCATGGGTCTAGAACATAGTTTTAATTCATACGAGCAATGAATATAAATTAAACAGGTTCCACATGATGAAATCGGTGCACCCATAAGATAATTAAAAAAGAAAAATTCTGAGGGATGAGTTATTGAACACCGACCTCATACTTGTATGAATCAACTTATATAATATCAACCACTAGTTCATCCTGGGATTGAATAGATATGAAGAATGGATAAATAACCTAAAATTAGTTAATACAATCCTGCATCTACATAGTGTTGTTGATAGTATGAAGTATGATGAATTATTAAAAATGAATTATGATCTTACTAGCCTAGATACAATGAAGAGATTGCTAATAAAGTCGATATAAGAAATGATGATTGAGCTGGATTCCTTGAGTAGTTTTGAAAAGGGACCAAAGGAGAGAAAACATGAGGGGTTTTCCATTGGAATGGAATCTGAATGACATGTTTTATTTAATAAGGGTTTTAGTGGAATGGCTATAAAAGCATCCAAAACTGGCCTTCACAAGGTTTCACTACTGTATTTTCCTAACTATGAGAATATCATCCAAGGACTACTATTGGAATGGAGAGCCTAAATGGTTAGGCCGAACAATTATAGAAACCATGCACTACCCATGTTAATCACCTATGTAATTTATTCTAAAATTATTGAACATATGTGAGTCATCTAGTACATGGTTAGGGAATATATGCAACATATACCACCCCATTATCTATCATTTCACTATTACATCTAGCAATTTGGTCAACCCCGCAAGGTTTATTCTTGACTATGAGAACAACTCTAGGAACTAGGAATGTGCATCAGTCTCCCACTCCCACGTCTCATCTTGTACATGTCCATGCTTCCATAACACCTATAAAAGAAGAATAGACTAGATTTATAGAGACTTCATTCTTTGGTCGATGATGCCTATAGGATACTCCTCAAATGAAGAATAAACATCTATCTCAACTTACTTAGGTTAAAAATTATGAGATGGGTTGGCATTATTCTGAAGACGATATAGAACAAGTAAGGCATCATTCATGTAATGGTACCTCTGAGGTAATAGAAATAATTATGCTAATTGACTGACTCTATCAATAATCTAAAAAGGCCCTAGAAAACTAGGATACATTTTCCCTTTTCTCTATATCCAAATATACCCTTTCTTGAGTGATAACTGCATGAAACCACATTCCCTAATCCCAAACTCCAATGGTCATCAGTATCCATCATTGTAATATTTCTATCTAGATGAATTAGTACACAAACACTTCCTTATTAGATGAACCTTCCAAACATTCTTTAATGAGATTCAGACCTATTAGGGATGTCTATACCCCTCTATCCAGCATATGTGTGAACAAAATGTCCTACCATACAAGTCCCCATAAAAAATATATCTTAATTATTTCCTAAATTATATTGTTATAAGTAAGATAAATAAGTGGAATATGTTTCTCCCATGAACCAATGATGTCAATGATCTATTTTTGGGGGCATGTCTTATAGAGAATGTATCAGTTGTTCTATGATTCCATCAATATTTCGGTGAAAGGTTGTGCTCAAAATAACCTATGTTCCCATTTACTTATTTCCCCCATTAGAAAACTATTACATGAAACAAAAATACCTATATATAATTATTCTATGAGGGGACCCATATAGGCATATGATATAATATAAATAAAATCATATCATCACAACAACTAATAGAGTGTACAAGTTATGAAGGAAGTGGGATACATTCATTAATTCATCAATGAAAAGACATAAATCATCGATACCTTAAGGAAACCCCAATAATCCAACTATAATGTCTATGGAAACATCTTTTCATTTCTATTATGATATTGGATGTTGTTGTAACAAGAATATAGGTCTATGTTGTTACACCTTCACCTACTAAAAGGTTGAGCACTTAGTGATAAAATATGATATCTAAGATTCCACCTAGGATACCAACACTAGAGTAACATGTCATGATACATTTTAGAGATTCCAAGAAAAGAATCCCACTAAGAAGCTTGGGAATCTCATACAAGTTATTATATTATATCATTAGGAACATAAGAATTTACTTGTATACACTAGATTGTTTCACTCTCCAAATCCTAATATGGAGGTGGGTCATCTCCTAAAGTACACTCATAGAAAACCATGACCTTAAGATCTGAAAAATTTCTTCTATTTAACTTCATAAAGAGAGAAGAGGAAACTACCAAGGTTGAAATATAAATCTTCTTAGGATTATCTTGAAACTCTTAATGAATCTTAGAGAATAGATATATTGATTTTTATTCATCACTTTCTTCTCCAAGATATTGTGACTTTTTTTGGATTGATGACATCAATGAATACATATCCATTTTCAACCATATAAGCAATGAAAAATTGAAGAAATGTGGATATTGTACACATATTCATTAAATGATATTCAATTCATTATTTTTAAAGATATATTTGGGTCCCTTGTGGGTTTTATACCCTATAAATCACACAACCAATCTATAATGTCTCTAGCAGTGTATGAAATGGACTATTACTAATTTATCACTGTTGTGAATCAAGTAATTTATCTCATGAGGCATCAACTACTGGATTCCATATATAATTAATATATAACTTTTCATCAACAATTATATTAGGTCTATTCCAAATGAATCCCATAACATGATACGGCCTCTACCAGTCTCTAGTGGAACCAGAATCGGCACAAAGACAAGCCTTCATTTCATCTCATGGATGATTTTATCAAACACTTCTGACCACATGAACATGAAACAAATCGTTTTATGACTATTAAGTGGTGAAAAAAAGTGTGAGAATTCATGTATGAAATTCTTATAATAACCATCCATCCCCAAGAAATCCTTATATCAAACAAGATCATGGGATGATTCAAAGAAACTACAACACTAAAATTCTCTTGGTCAATAGAGGATCTTGATTTTGATATAATATGACCGATTAAGTCAAATTTTTCAATTCATAAGAAGAAAATAGAATGTGTTTCATAAATAATGATACACTTTGAATGTACTCAGAATTATCTCCAAGTGGATAGCATGGTCACTACGAGTGTGATAATACACAATGATTTCTCCCAAAAATACTACGTTAATGGAATCTGGATAATGGTGGAATATCCAATTATATATATATATAATCTAGCACATTCATAAGACACACTCTCATAATTAGGTATTTTCATAGACCATTCCTACTACATAATGATGTACAATGTATGTCTGATGGCCTAACATGTTCCTGATAATGACTTGATATCAGGTTTATCATTGAAAACATTCTAGCTCCCGATATGTGGTAAAATAGATCTTAAATACAGGGTAGTGGATATAGGTTCTGGAACATAAGTAGGATCAAGATTTTCTAATACAAATATATATGATGATTCACATCCATCTTCTTGGAGAAACTCATCTGTGAACCCCAATAGGAAGTGTTGGAAATATAACTATTTGGCCTCTATATCCTAAAAATGTTTATTGAGATCCCTAAGCTAACTAGGTGACATCCAATATGGGGTAAAGGACACTAGATATTCTCCTTGAAAAAGATCATTCATAAACTCCACCTCTCACTTAGGAGGCTCACCAAAAAATTATTTTGGAAATACTTATCAGAAATGATATACTACTGGATGGAATTATTCATGAAGTAAACAATTATCCTCCAATAATAGATTATTAGCATATTTAATTACACCATATATCCCATGATGATATGGTCTAGCTCTACTAGCTTGAATAACCCACTCAACCATGTGTAGATAACTTTTTTTCTCTAATGGTTTTTATGATAACCTATCATGATAAAATTCTACAAAGGCATGATATAGAAAAATCCAATCAATCCTAATAATTATATCTATGCACGAATTATTTAGGAAATATGGGTCCCATAAAAAAGGATAAATTTTATCCTCAAGAGGAAAATCACTAAATATATGTAATCCCATTAATCATTCTACCAACAGTGTATTCAAGGCCATTACACCACAGTAATTATATATTCCCAACCAATGGATTTCCATGATAGATAAGGAGATGAAAGAGGGTGAAGCAGCTATGTAAAATAAAAAAGATAATATTGTAGAAGCTACTATAATAGTAGATCTGAATGTTAATAGTTTTTTATCTTGATCCTAGGGTATTAGTTGTACTGCATGAAACTAACTTGATACAGACTCTTATTCCATAGATTGACTACCATGATCAAGATTTCTCTACTAGAGGTGCCTACAATCATGGGTCTGAATACCATAGTCATGAAATCCAACTCATCCAATCCTGCTAGTGCTACTAATACTCCCCAATTGATGAGACTTAGAAGAACATTCCACTAAAGGCAGAGGTGGTTTGGTAAATCATTCACTATAAGTTGATGAATTTTCATAATAGAATCTGGGATGATTTCCTATATAGATCTAAGCCCGAAACACCATAGGGTTTCTATCAAATTGAGGATTTATGTTCATTTTTCATCCACACAAGTTACACAACACTGAGAAACTATCATGGGTACTGTTTTTTCCACTTCCCTGATGATGAATCATGAGGGATAACTTTATGATATTTGAGGAACAACTATCCTACCTCAGTACTAATCATATTTCCGTAGTATTTTTAGTGTCTCTTAGGTTTCACTCAGTGATAATATCTTGAATAAATATTTTAGAAAATGTAGCTAGATATAATACATTCACCAAAATATGGATTTATAATGAATCACATAATCAAAGAATATAGAATGAAAAATATCATCATTTGATAGATGTAGTGTGACATGTTTTTATAAAGTGAATCACAAAAAATACTCAATAACTGACATTGAACCCTACACAAGATGCTTGATGTCCCATTCTCGGATAGGTCTCATTTTCAAAGAAAAAATAAGATCATAAAGGGTTGTTTTGAAATCTACAAATATCATGCCCTAATGGTAACTATCCTATGTAGCTATATCCCAGTAGCACTTGGTCAAGTCAAGCATCATATAAACAACAAGAATAACACTCCACTCTGAAGGCGTCTTGCGATTCTCAATTATAGACATTGTGGCCTGTAGCCAAGCCATTGCATCCTATGGACCACTATCCCTTGAGAAGGTTGATGGATGTTGTTACTGGAACACATGGGTCAGATCTGCAAACATAGTTGCATGATGTGGCTCACATTTATTTTATTGCACCAAACATAAGAAAATGTAACAAAGTTGCGCGTCTATTTATAGATCAGGAAATTCCAAAGGTACATCAATTGAAATTCCTGGAAGTGCGGCTAGTGGCATAAGGCCCACCAAATCTCGATCAAGGACATTCACACCCACCTACTACAGGACATGGGAATTTTATGGCGGCATTGGTCAAAAAATTTCATGTATATGAATATCAAGCAATGTAATCAATGAAATGAACCATTATGGAATGTTATATACATGCAATGTGAATTATATGTTCCTATAATGTTGCACCTAATAATGACCCATTCCATTATATATTTAGGATAATGATGAAATAAGATCCCCAAGAAAAATATTAACCAACATAAACACATAGCATGTGCATCACAAAATAATGAAATGATATCAATAGTAACAAGAAAAAAATAGAACAAAAAATTTAATTCCAAAAACTCATCATTAATCCCAAACATGGGTTCCTAACACCCAAACTCATATTACCAACATGTTCTAAAAGTTATGAATCTCAATTATACGTTCTTCAAATATTAATAAAATAATGGAATTTAATCATACCGCTTTGTGTGACATCCTGGACATGGATTCCACATAGAGGTTCCCCAAGCTCAGTTGACCACGTGGTCTCGTGTACATCTCCCAGAATGCCATATGCTTAAAACTAGTTGTATGGGCCTAAGGTATGTCTATGGAGAAAATATTACCCCTTTACACGATTTTAACATAATTGAGAAATATTAAATAGGGGAATAAGTGTGATAGTAAATAGCAGAAGAAGACATAAGTAATAAAAAACTAGAAAACTAGTAATCAAATAAAAAATTTAATGTTATGTTTCATGTTATATAATGTAGGAAATCATGGATTAAAAAAATAATATAGTACATGTTATAAAAAATTTATCCAAACATTTTCCCTAGTATATAGATCTACATCTTGGTCATTTAATACTAGCTCCATCCTAAGGCATAAAATTAATCATGTTTCAGAAGACATACACATCCAATTGTTAACACCTGTATATATGTAATCCTACTAGGTGCCAATGGTGTCCATTATAGTGTGTGAGATAAATCTCAGTTGGCCAAAAAAAATGTATTCTATAACATCTAGTACAGTTATGATAATTTGAAATAGTGTGAAAGCATGAATATATAAAATTAAATCAGTAATATAATGTAAATACCCAGCTACCATCATCATCCCTTCACATGGGTCTAAAGATATAACTAGTTCATTAATTATATATGTTTTAGTTTATGTAATTATTTCACATGATTCCAATACCACTCTGACGTGCTTATAATAAAGGATCCAAGGTGAAGAAGCCTTCCATTGTTTTATATATAATGTAATGTTTCCAAGGTAATAACCAAATAAACCTAGAAATATAAGTTCACCAACTCAAAAGTATATATAGCATGGTTAAGGGGTAATAGTGTAATCAAATGTGCATCATCCATGTCATTCCACAATTTATTGATCTAACTGAGTCCAAGGAATTAATATAATATAAAATTGGATAAGAAATATCCCGACCTACGGATAGAAACTAGGCCTCTCATGTTTACAGAATCCATAATAGATAAAAATAATGTATTCAAGGATTATTAACATATAATGTGGTCATCCTGTAGTGTTAAATTGGTCATCCACTAATAGACAAGGATCCAGTTCAATGATGTGTATCAACCAAGGAAATCAATATCCTTGAATTCGAATGGTTCCTCAATCTGATCATGGTATTCCCTCATAAATCCCATTGATAACTCAAGTATGAAAACTCTTATAAATATGTAAAGGTCTATATAAAATCAGTAATTTTATAAATGAATAATTTAATAAACAATTCCATGAAACAGTCATGTCATTTAATAGGTTGGTTTTGTTCAAACAGTTGTTTTTCATTAGTTTGGTATGGCTAAGGGGCTTGAAACCACTAAATTCATTACATATTAAAAAATACATGGATCCTTAAATTATATTTCATTAACATGACAAAGTATGATGTGGATGGGTAACCATGGAATGTTTATTATAATTATCTAGGCCATGTTATATCATATATATATTCACACATGCCAATTTAAAATATATACCTTCATGAATGAAGTTGATATATTTAAATTAAGAAGGTCATTTGTCAGGAAAACATGGTACTGGACATGTATAAATTAAATAGTAATTAAATTAAGGATGAGTTACCATTAGAAGGATCAAGCTAAATCATGCATGAATGGAGGTGCTAATAGTTACTTCATGAACTAAAAAACCCAATTGTATAACACACCAAACAAGGGGCGGTCTACATTATTGATATATAAAAATAATTAATAACATATATGGAATGATTCTTGGAACACAGTTATAATGGATAAATGAATGGGAGATAAATTAAATATATAACACATGATAAATTTGGAACACCCACATCAAATATTTTTATGTGATAAAACATGATAGACATGCTATAGAACACCAACTTCGAACTTATAATTCTATACTTGTATAGAATTAGTCTATAGTTCAGATTGGATTTGATGAAATTTAATGAAATTAAAATTTCCTTGAAATTAGAGAATATTGGACTACATGTTAATATAATCATTGATAGAATGAAGTATGATGAAATATTAAAAAGGAATTAAGATCCCATAGGCGTCGATATAATGAAGCATATTATGATTAAATCAGTCTTTGGATGGATGCCAGAGATTGATTCATAGATTATGCTAGCGAAGGGATGAAAAAAGAGAAAATTATAAGGGGGTTTTAGATGTAATGGAAAACCTAAGGAGTGGAATATATAAATTTTTTAGGGGAAAAAGGTAAAATCATCCAAATGTTTCTTCACAGGGTATTTCGGCACGACATTCTAATGTGTGCACAAACCATGCACAGTCTAGTGCTGGAAATGGGATCCTGTATGATGAGGTAGTATGGTTAGGGAAACCATGATCCCACCATGTAAATCTACTATATCACCCTTTCTAATGTTTTCTAATAGTTTTAAATCCACTAGTAAATTTTTAGGGAAAGTCATCCGCCCAATACCACCACACTTTCTATCTTTTCACACTTAGATCTAACCATTCATCCTACACCCTACTATTTATTATTTCTATTAAACTAGAATTTTATATAAAAAATGAATTTCAAGCTCCAAGCCATCCTCAAACACCCCAGAGACCTTCTAGAAATTATTATGCATCCATTTATGGTCTATAAAATAAAAATTGACCAAAATTTAAAGTATCTATAAATGAGTGATAACACAGGTTCTTACTTGTTTATCAATTGGAAGGAGAATATGATCAGTTGTGGAAATTGATCAATTATATATATCCTAAATAATTGATTGATAAAATGTGGTGGAATGAATTGTAGAATTTTTATATATAAAGGTTTTTCTCAAACTCCCTCACTTAAAATAGATAGTCATATCCTTTCTCACATGAAAAATAGGACTCATGCATCATGTATTAAAGGGAAAAAATAACCAGAATTATGTGATGTGCCTCTAATATTTTATTTCACCTAAGTTCATGGTTGACCACTACTTGTTGGCATAAAACTATGTATATATAAATCCCTACACATTTTAGGCCTTGGTAGTATCTATATTGAATTTTTATGATGTGACCTCATTGTCTAGACAATGGGTGAATGATATCAATGGTATCACAAGGATAAGAAATTGAAATTGGAGTTTAATTTTGGAATTCCTATGATGAAATATAACGGTTGTATGATATTTCAACATCTTTCTTTTCTATGGTGCGGAAATAAGTACCCTGGAAAATACCTATTGGAGTTTAAGAAATTCATCTAGTGTGGGAATGATGGACACCTATCATGTTATTGATGATGGGAGAATCCAACTAATGTGATGGAGTAAAATAATTTTATGATCAACCCATTGTGCATTGTTTATTGTTTCAACTACAAGGAATCCTAACACATTTCAATGGAATGAACTTAGATATGGGTATTTGGATAAAACCAACAACCTCTGAGGAAGAAGGGATATTTTATTATTTCACAACTACTAAGGTTGATCCCGATAATGATTTTGTGAATGGTATGACAATAATTCATTCATAAATAGTGTGTGTACAACTTTATTCTAGTTATAAACATTCCTTCATAACATTAATGTTTAGAATAACTATACAAATACCACCATAATTCATAAAAATATAGATGTAGGTGGAAATAGATGATGGAAAAATTATTGAATCCCATGTATATAACTCTTCCTTTATCAATATTTGTGGGACGAACATCCCATCGAACATTCTCAAACTCTATTTGTTGGAATTCGAAGCAATTCTAGGAATGTATTATATTTCCTTATATAGAACCGACATAAATTGAAATTATAAGTAAATATATAATTATATCACAAACCATCCTCAAATTATAAAAAAATGAAAAGAGTTGGATGAATTTTTTTATCACTAAAATCAAATGCATGGATAACATTTCTCTGTGAAAAAATATCTAGATTAAATGATTGACTATTAGGAAAGAATCATCCTTCAAGACATGACCATTTTGATTTAATATGTTAATGTTTTTCCTAAAAAATTTCTGAGTCTTTCTCCCAAAAGAGAGAATTAATTTTTCATTGAGCATATACCTGAGTTGTTACCAATATCCAGGACTCCATATAGAGTGTACACTGCTAAAATTGAAGAGATTAAGAAACTACTGTAGGAGAATTTGGATATAGGGTTCATATGCCAATGTCCTTCACATTGAGGTTCATCGGTACTCTTAAACAAGAATAAGGATAAGAAAATATGCCTTTTCATTGAATATCAGGAACTCATCAAGATCTATATAAAGAAAAAGTATCCTCTACCATGTATTGATGAATTTTTATATCAGCAACATAGTGATAAATACTTCTCCATGGTGGAACTATTTTCTGGGTATTACAATGTAATGGTGAAGAAGGATGATATTCCCTAGAATACTATTTGTACAAGGTATCAACACAATGATTTTATAGTAATGGTATTCAAACTCACTAATTCACTATAATTCATCATTAAATTTATTAGTAGAGTATTTAGATATTAATTTGGAATGTATGTGTTAGTCATTTTAGATTATATTTTAATAGTATCCAATAGAAATGATAAGCATGAGGACCATATGAGAACTATGATAATTAAGTTATAAAATGAGAATATTTATGAAATGTATATGAAATGTGAGTTCAAGTTGAAGGAAGTAACATTTTTTCAGAATACAATCAAAAGAAATGGGGTATTTAGGGACCCTTCAAATAACGATACAATTAGAGGATAAATGAGGGAAAAATATGTTTCGTATGTATATAGTTTCCTTGGATTATCTAGGTACTATTGTTTTTTGATGTGAAATTTCTCATGATTTAAAAACCCTATAACCATGATAACAAGGAAGATAGTAATGTTTCTTTGGTTTGATAAATGAAAATAGAGAGTCAATGATTTGAAAAGTGGGTTATCACTGCACTTGTACTTACACTACCCAAATGTGTGGAAAATTTTCTAGTATTTAGTGATTCGTTAAAGTATGACATGAGCTGTTTGTTGATAAAAAATGAAAAATTGAAAGCCTATTCTTTGAGGTAATTGAGTGTTCTTGAAAAAACTACCCCACACATGATCTGGAATTTTCAATTTGTGATCTACCCATTGAGTATAAGGCATCATTACCCCTTTGAGAAGAAGTGATAATTATATATGGATCAATAGATTCTCATGTATATATTTATACATAAAGGGTTTAATATGCCCCAGAAATAATGGGTAGATATTATCATGGATTACAATTACTCAATCCACTACCGACCAAGAAAGGAAAATAAATTGGTAGAATCTATATGTAGAAATTATCCATCAATATTATCATTGATGTGAATTGATATGGATCATATCCCCATATAGATATAATTTATTGACATGAGAATCATAATGGAAGGAAAATAATTAATCCTTTCAATTTTTTTTCATTATTTCATGATGGAGATGATAAGTGATGCACAAAGAGATGATGATGTAATTCAAAACAAATTGGAAGTTATAATAAAAGAGAAATCCATAGATTTCAATGTAAAAAAAAACGAGTTCTGAGATATGGGTCACGACTATGTGTATCATTAAATTAGAAGTTATAGAAGGATTTGTGGGATGATGAAAATTGAAAAATCTTATCCATAATCCATGGAAGAATAAAAATGTATCAGGATCTCTAGGATCAATATTTTAGTGAAAATATGAATATAATAATAATAGAATATACATCATGTGCTATTCTAGGCAGTAAGTGATGGATGAATTAAAAAATATGTGGGGACAATGAAACCATTACCCATACCAACATGAAAATGGGAAAAATCATCATAGACATTATCACTAGTATAAAAAATATATCATGAGGAAATAATTCTATATGGGTTGTGCTGGATTATCTTACAAATACTACACACGTAATTGTGATCTGAGTTGACTTATCACTAGGTCATCTTGCAATGATATATATTAGGTAAGTGGTTTGACTGCACCGAACACCACTATCGATTGTATCCATTTGGGATCCATGATTTTCCTCCACGTTATGGATGATTCTTTAACATTATCGAAATACATTCTCAAACATTATCCTGGATTAACATCCATAAAAGGATGGCCAATTTGTGCCGAATATCTAGACCTCGTTGGACATGTTTAGAGAATACACAATTGACTTTAATGGAGGTTGGTACAAACATATTCCTCTAATTGATTTCTTATACAATAATAGTTTCAACTATAGCGTCCAAATAGAACCCTTTTATTAACTTTATGCAAAGAGGTGGAACACACTACATTTTTGGATGATGTTGGGGTATGAGAAATGATACGTCAAAAAATGGTCGAGAAAATAATGGAAAATGTTAATACCATTCAGTACAACTCCATGGGATCTCAGAGTCGACAAAATTCATATGTTGATAATAATCAATGAGTCCTATAGTGTGAGGTTGACGAAATGGTATTCCTCCACATATATCCATGGAAAAAATCCATAACATTTTAGAAGAAGGTAATGATTAGTAAAATATACATAGGTCCCTCTGAGATCCTTGATCACATTGAGCTGTCGCCTATTTACTAGAACTATTAAAAAACCTTTCCCAAGAAAGTGATGTATTCCCTTTATACCTCTTGCAAAAGTACTTACCAGAACCCACATAAGTACTCAATATAGTGGTGGTACCAATGGAGAATGATATCTCATACATGGAGTAATCGGTGAACATCACAAAACATAGAGAAAAAGTTATATAAAATAAGAAAATGCATCTGGTCAATGTGTTATAGAGAGACCAAATGTTTAAAGAAGTGACACAAAAACTGAAGTACATAATAAAAAAATTATCCTCTTCTATTTTAGTGTGGGAAACAGAAATTTCAATGGTAAAATTTCTTGAATGGGGAAATAATTTAATGACCCAATCATTTATTAATAAAATTAACCTTGTGATTATAATAAATGAATTATTTTGTAACATGTTTATAGAAAACATGTTACCATCATGGGTTTCATTATATCCTATAGGAATTAAAAGACTATCATGAATCATAACCATTGATAACATATCCATTGAACAATTATGGTTTGATTAGAATAGATATAGGGTTTTGTTATATTCAATTGACACAAATAATAGATTTGATGTCCTCGTCAAATGGGATCATAACATATGATAATCCAAGGGAGATAAAATCAATGGACCATTCCCTTGACTAATACCAAGATGAGACACACAAATATAAGCATGATTGAAACCACTTATTATATAATTTTGATCTCATGAAGACCAAAACACAAACCATGTGTGTTGAACCACCACATGAAAATCCATTCTCTCTCTCCTTACCCTTATAGTGCTTGGAAGTGTATTAAACGAATATTTATCAAGTCTATAATAATGTCAATAATTTTATTTCATATTCCATGTGATAATTTTTACATTTATTTCTTATCGATAATTTCAAAATAGTTTTTATTTTTTACAATAAAACAAAAAATTATTTTTAATTTGTTTTAAATTTCAATTAATAATATTTTTATGAATTAAATGATATATTAATAACTAATATTTTACGAAAATATTACTATTAAATAATCCTTATTAAATATTATTGAAGATATAAATTTTATGAAGTCAATTGAATTTTTAATTGTTTGAAAATAATTATTGTAAAAAAAACCATTTGTCATCAATAAATGTATATATTATTTTAAAATAAAAAATTAAAATGGTTAGAAAATGATTTTAAAAAGTTTATATTTTTGGAATTATCACACAGAAATTATATGATCATGAGTTTTCTATTATATTTTGAGATGGGTGAATTATCATGTAAAAATATTATATTTTATAAATATATGGTGAGTATTATTACTTTATAATAACCCAAAATGATGTAATAATTACTATTAATGTTATTCCTAACCAAATATATGTTCAAAATTTTATATAATTTGGTTTTATTTTTAGATTAATATTTTTGTAAATCTTTTATGAATCCTCCAAAACCTATAATATATTTTAAGGATTTAAAATTACTTATTTAAGTGTGTTCCTCAAAACCAGACAAAAAATGATTTTTTATTACATTATTCCATTTTATTTATAAATAATGTGAAAACCCAATGGAAGGTTTTTCCTCTTGGTTATTTTATTATATGTATTCCTAAACCTATGTTTGAGAAATAACAAAGATTTACCCACTCATTTCATATATAAAACCCCCAAATATTTTATTATATTAAATGAAAATCCATTTCAAACGTTAGTAATCTTTTCTAATCTCTATATTGTGCTCATATGGTGCCCTCAATCTCTCAAGAATATCATCCCAAGAAATTGGAATCAAACTCTCAAGGTAATCAATCATCTCATTCTCCTATTAATTCAAGTGTCTCTTTTATCATATGTGTACTATATTAGTTTCATAATATTAGGATATTTTAATCCAAATCCAAAATAATGTCCATTTTGTGTCTAAATAATGAAAGATCACTTTTATTTACATCATTCCCTCCCATGAACATTCATATAACCCCATTATTCTTCCTAAATATCACCTATATTTTCCATGAGAAACAAGTGTGTAGTGAATATCTGTACCCATTTCATATAGAGGGTGTTCACCATTCTGAACATATAATTCTTTATTGGGACATAAATGTTTCTATTAAACTATAATTTATTTTTCAATAGAATATGATTATTAATAAATCTATGTGGTATTATCTATCTAGGAAACCAAATCATGAGACTTTAATGACTAGGACAAGTGAGCACAAAATTATATATTAATACAATGTATGGGGTAATTTTTTAGTCTAATGAAATATCATACAAGATATTAAAGAGTGGGCATATTCTGTCTTGAAAAATCTTCCACAATGATGTCTTGGAAATTATCCTTGAATTATGTTTATGATGCAGAGTTTTCATTTGATTTATCATTACCAGTTTTTCTTTTTTTGTATCGTACTATATCATGTATCATTTTTCAGTTTTATGATTATAATCCCATTAATTTCTCAAATATATACCTGATTCCTATGATGTATTACATTACTCATTATACTTCATTTTTATTTCAATATTTGGATTTATATCTCTTATTGTTCTTATATAAGACCCAAGGTTATCCCATATATTTTTAAATATGAGAATATTAATGAATTTTTCAGTAATGATGATGAATTTTCTCTTATAAGTTTGTATGAATTGTACTTAATTCTAAAAAAATCTACAATTGTTGACTCCTATGGGTTTTATTATGTGTAATTAATCATGAATTAATGTTTAATAAAGATAAGGGGTTACATTATTATATTTTAAACATTTGTATTCAAACATCTTCCAAACATGTAGGTAAAGAATATTTTATTTATTCCTAATTAACATCATTATTTATCCAATTACTCTAGAAAGATCACCCAAAGAACACACTGAGATGAATCATGACACCAATCACATGAAAAGAATTAAAATGTGGGGAAAATAATGTGTATAAGATCAATAATCCAACCATCAAACATTGGAGTAATTTATAAGTGATAATAGCTTCTTTCGTAATCTAAAAAATGTGATTTCATAGCTTTACCTCATTCCATCACATTGGGTTCTATCCTCGAATCCCATGTACATATACCAATGAATCTCTCTGTGACATGGTTGATCTATTTCCACATCATCTTAGACTTTCCATGTATCATATAAAATCATTCATCCCTCACTCAGCAATACCAGGATCAAATCACAAATCAGAAGGATAATATATGAAAAAATAAGGAAACTAGGCCGTCAAAACTGGGCATCTATACTTAAAAAGAAAATGAGAAACAATATATCCAAAACATGGAACATCACCTTATTCAGAAAACATGAAACATAGAAATTATAAAATTATCTTTAACAATAAATTTTTTCTTCTTCCATATTTTAATAATTTATTTTTTATTAATAGGTTTCAACTGTGAGATACATAAGTCATCATGATAAAACAAGATATCCAAGGGAAAATCATGCACTTAGAACTTAATTTTGTTTAATAAAATCAACATAAGTACCATACTAAATTAACATTCATTTTTTAACTATTAATAAGCATAAAATTTATTTTTATTAATTAACCAAATTCATTATCTTATGTAATAACCATGTCAATTAACCATGCATAACTGCAACCATTTGATCACTATAATATTACAAAAAAATGGACTCATTTTAAAATTATTTTCTTTTCATTTTACAATTATATAATCAATTAATTGTTACATTACATTATTTTAAAATTTAAATAATGAAAAAAATTATAATTAATAGAATAAAAAATGTTAAAAATGAAAATTATAGATATCACACGATCTAGTTAATCAAGAGCCAAACCGCTATTAATGTATAATGTAACAACATGTGATCACTATCGAATTATTTAAAGTAGTTATATATTTGATCCATTAATTGCATTTACAATAAAAATTATAAACCATGATCAATTTGTGAATTCAAATAAATAAAATGGAATAAACAAATATCCTACCCAAATATCCATAAACATTCTTCTCACAAAAAATCCATGTTTTGTAAATCTGATCACTACTCAAGTAAAAACTACATCAATATGAGGAAGTTTTCACACAAAACACCACATAACAAAATAAACCATACTATGAACATGTGAGATCTAACACCATAACATGGAGAGAAGATTTAGGGGAAAACAATATCAAACTATTTGAATCCTTTAGAGGAGAAGGGAATATCACCCCATAAACCAGATCGGGATATGAAAAAAAAGGGGATGACTAGAATATATCTTAAAGAGAATGGATCTCAAATCTCTAATGGGATGATGTTAGGTTTACAATAATGATAGAGAGATAACAGATTACTGAAGGGTTTCAAGAAAAAAAGGAGTGGATGAAAAATTTAATGAAATACAGAATCATGGATTTTCAAAACATGTAATTCCCATTCCTGTCATATAAATGTCAGGGTTTAGTTTTCTCTTAAAAAATCATCTTTTTATTGTTTAATCCAAAAAATATAAATTTAATGATCTTTACCTATACATGTTGTGAACTACAAATACTTGATATGTTGGGATTAAATGACATGAAATATCCATTCTTCCAGAATTTCACAACCAAACTCTTCAAGACCACTATCAAGGCTCGTCTGAGCACCAATAACCTCAGAAAATCCAAAAAGGATGGACTACAGGAGTTCTATATCTTACAAATTCCATTCTACTAATAAATATAACTATTTATAATAGAGGGTGTTAGATTTATAGATCTCACTACTATGTTGGATTCGGTTAAAATAATATATTGGGTGACTGATGAATAGACTATGGAATTCATACATGACAGGAAAATAATTAATAAAATTGAACATGTTTGGCCAAATTGTTTTAAATTGTTTTCATATTTGATCTTATGCCATTATGTTGAATCAAATGTGTAAAAATAATAGAAAATTTGTTGAATTTATATTTAAAAATTATAAATAGTGGAGACTCTTAGTGGACGGTTACATGTTAAAATGAAAAATAATATTTTGATACCCAATTTTAACATATTATATCATTTTAATGAAAAAAATCATTTAATAAAATTAATTATTTTATAATATAGTATTTAGTGTCATTGGTAAATAATAATATTAAATAAGTTATATGAGGGGAATATTTATAGAAATATTTTGTAAAGAGATTATATCAAATTAATATTTTTTTTATCAATTCTCAGGTATTCATAATGAGGAAAATCATTTTGAATATAAGTTCATTCATTTAATGGATTCTACATGAAGTATTACCAATGCGGTTATGAATAATTACTTATTGGAAAATTAAAGGGTATGAATGAAATCCTTTTGAAACGATGTAATTATATATGTGATAAGAACATATAAATCCAATGATAGTGATAGATAAATACAATCAAAATGTGTAATTATTTGGAAAATATATTTTTATGAATTAGGGATAAAAATACCATCATTATGAAATTCCAGAAAACCTAATTTATACAATATAAGTCCACTTATTCCAATATAATTAGAATCTAAATGTTGGACCTTATATTGATTTAAATATAGAAATCATGGAAGAAAATATATAAATTCCTCCACATAGTTATCCTAATACCAAAAAAACATAAATCCCAAAAAGTGTACGGTTTTATAAAAAAATGGTGTACTATATTGATTGAATAATTGTAATAGCATTATGAATTAATGTATGGTGTTTAAAAAAAGGTTTCAAAACATAAAATTAGTTTTAAATTATATTTTTTTTAAATATTAGTTTTATATGTATAAATAAATAAATGAATAAAATTAAATATATATATATATATATATAATTTTGATATTGATATAATGTGGTAGATGAAAATGAATCATATTTCATACAAGTGGATTTACTCAAAATTATAGGCGAACAAGAAAATAAAAAAATTTTTTGGAAGAAATATTTAAACAATAATAAAGGACGGACACAATTCTAATAATATTTAGAGTGTGATGAATGGGTTTTTTAGAGGATGTATGTTGTTAAATATGGAGAATAAATTAACAATTTCTATATGTATCCATGGAATTCTAGCAATGAAATATTTAAATTTAAAAATTTAAAATTTAAATTCAACCATTATTTAATTTAAAAAGTAACAAAATTGAAAATAATTGTTGAATTTATAAATTTTAAAATATAAATTTTAATAAAAATATTGAATATTGAATTGAATGAAAAAAATGAACCATATAATGAAATAAAATATATTTTATGGTTTTAAAAAAGGAATTATCATTAGTATGATATTTAAAATATATAAATAAAATTTATCTAAACAATAATAACTATATTAAGTCCAAAAATGATAATTTTAAATTATCATATCATTTTTACATCATAATTCATTCATAGAGTGTTTTGTACCTGTGGATCGTACTTAATCTCCCTAAAATTCAGTTGTCATTGAGAATTAGTAAAATATAATAGTTACAAGATTTCAACATGAGGATTACTGGTTTCTTAGAAATTTCATAAAACATAATTTTTACTATATGAAATTAATTTTAATTTTAATACATGATGAAAATTGGATTTATAATGATAATTATTCATAACGGTTATATTATTATCTGAATCGGAACATCAATTTTCTTATAATCTACCATACCAATATTAAATAATTATATAATTCAAAAATCCAAATCTAATTGTATAAAATAACCACAAAATTATTATAAATTATATTTATTCCATTCTTAATAGAATTATATAAAATGTTTATTCTGTGGATTGTAATTGTGTTCATATATATCTTCCTTATTATAAGAATGTTAATTTATGAGGAATCCAAAAATAATAATGCTATTTTTTATTGTTATCACATATTTATTTATATACATTGAAATATTATGATTTAAAATTTTATATTATTTAACTATTATTTTTGCGATTAAAAACAATTATGCATTTTATTTCTTGTTTATATATATTTGTTTTATAAAACACATGTTTTATGATTTCTAATATAAACTATATTTAATCCTGAAAATAAAATTTATGAAATGTACATCCTTATATTCATGGTTCTTATACTCTATCCAGGAAAGAGATTTATCCCACGGTGTTTTAACCAATTAAAATTGGAAAATAACTATCATATCATATTTTTCAACACTCCCTCCATAAAAAATGTAATTTCATCAATATTTTGATTTCTAAATTGAATCTAAACCTATTTAGTCATCTTATTTAACAACAATGGGTCCCATTTGTGAATAATTATAGTTGATGATTCAATTAATGATATACCAGGATACATTTGATATTTTTTAATATTTTTTATATATTACTGTTTAATTATATAAACATTCAAAATAAAATCATGTAAAAATTTATAAAAAGTGATATTATGAGTAATAGACACAACTAATATTCCAAAATTCTTATTCTTTCTATTATATTAAAGGGAGATATATGTCTGTAACATAATATTCCATAATTTTATAAAATAACACCCTTTAAAGATATATATATTTAAACATACCTATTCCCTATATTTAAAAATAAAATATTATCCCATGTTAGTAGAATTAATCTATTATTTACATTGATTCACTTTACACAATGTTCAATAACCATAACCTTATTTATTTTTAAATAAATGTAATATTGATCTAGTAAAAAATAATTTCAATAAAATGATAATTTATTATTTTTACAGTGTATATCCTCCTGAGGATCGCATATAAATTATTAAATGATGAAAATTATTATATTTTAACTCTATAAAATATTTTTTTATATCTGGATATTCATATATATCAATAAAATAAGACTTCAGAATATCATCCAATTTATAGAATTTAATTTTAAATTTTTCATCATAATAGTGTGTTAACTTCTGATGATATATTTCTCTGTAAACAATATTCATTGATGAAATTTTTTGAGGTCAGACATATACCATTGATCAGGATTATAAATGAGGTCTACTAGGAGGACTCACTAATTATCATATTCATAAAATAGCATGACTATCAATAAATAAATCCTAATAATGTGACATGAATGTTCCATCATTTTATAATATTCAACAGTAACCCATGATTTTTTTTCCAATTTTTTCCTTTATTTATTAAGAAAAATTACATTATCAATTCGCCCCCATTATGTTAAGGAATAAGAAATTGTTACAACATTATTTTGGTTAGATTCATAAAAAAATTTCTATTAACACACATTAATCCATAATGTACTATTATGTATATCAAAAATCTAGTTTTCCTAAAAATACTTATCTTCAACACAATTCACTTTTCTATGTTCTCAAGATGTACATGTATAGTAATGAAATAAATTTCATCGAATAATTATTTTATTAATGTTAGATTCATTTAGTAAATAAAATATTTTTCAAAATTGTAGTAAACCAATCTTTTTCATATATTACTGAAAAAAATCATGAAATGTTAAATTATTCTTTCAAAACAATATATCATCCCCTTATGTCCCCTTGATTTTATCATGTATTAATGTATGACAACTAAAATTAGAATGATAGTATGTAATTATTTACCTTTGGTTTAATATTTCAAACATTCCCATTTCACTATTCAGTATATCATGTTCAATTGAAATAAATGATATATGGCGGTTGTCCTTTATATTTTTAAAATCTTTTATATAATTTATCTATATTTTAATATAATTTATAGAGTAGTAATAATATTTATTTCTATCAATTTTATATTCCTTGTGTTTGAAAATATTTATGTGATTATATATTTCTAACTTTTATCATTGATATGTATATATTTATATGAATCACTCCTCTCTCTAAGGAGATTTTGATGACATGTCAACAAAAAAATTACTACAATTTTCAAAGTTTTATTATGATAACCCAACACTTTTATCTTCAAATTTCTATATACATATACAATCAGTTTATTATTTCATATCAAGACACATCCAGTCCTATTCCACCAAGAATCACTATAGTTGACTACACATGTATATCAAAAATATAATGTTTTAATATATTCAAAAACTAAAATCTAATTTATTTCATTATATTTTATTAATGATTTTGGTATACTAAAAGTAAATGTTATTTCTTGTAAACATGGTTAGTAATTCAATATTCATGAAATATTTCATACAAAATAGTGACAATTTTATGAAATTTCAAAGAAACTATGAATCTATATTAGAATAGTTGGACTATAATATTCTTTATTATCATTATCATTTGGAGGATCAAAATAAATACCATCCATATAGACAACATACCCTATAAAAACAACCTATAGTTAAAAGAATTCACATATTTTATGACTGGAATACAATGAATTTCTATTAATGATCCTATAAAAAATAATGAAATAATATTACATCTCATTATTACATTTTGAATCATATGAAATTGCCCATAAATAATATTTAAATTAATTCAAGTTATTTTCAAAAGAGATTATTCATATAATCCAATACTATAGTTCTTACCCTAATTAGACAAGACGGAATTAAAAAAATAAATATATCATGTATCTTATAAAATATAAAGTTCTTGAGATGTTATTCATTCATTGTTTTCTCTAATGATATCCATATCAAAGATCAATATTTGTGAAATATCATGTAACAATTATTGTGTAAAAACATCATTAATTTTTGGGAATGGATATTAAAATTTAATCATGATATTATTTAAATATTTATAGTCAATATATAATTTTATTACAGAGTAATACATATATATAAATAATAAAAAACATGCTATATTTTTTTTTGTTTTATGAATAACCCCATTTTCCACAACATATAATATTTTTTAGTATCTTGATATCTACATCAACTATGTGATATAATTTCATTGATATGTTTTGAGATATATGGATATGTGTAAAGATGAATACAACTCTCTATATAGGGTTGGTTAGTGAAACTCCACATTATTTAGATATACATATATAATTATAATTAGATATTAATCAGGATTTATTCATTCCATTATTGTAGTAATTAATATGTACCAATCCTATATTAACTATAATTTAATGTCACAAAATGATGTTAGTAAAAAATTTCATTAATTTTAAAAAATTTAAATACTATACAAGGTTAATAATGGAATGCTAATTTTAACCAAAATATCATTTATAGAATCATTAAGTATTTAATATTATAACTTTTCTATGACCTAAAATTTTGATAAATTCTATTAATGAAAAAACTAAAACTTTACACTGTTATACACTGAAAAATAATCATATTCCTTAATTTGACTATATAAATTTGGATATATACCCAACTTGATATTTTTGAAGTTATGAAATCCTCTATCCATTGTAAACTAGAATTCATATGAACTGTTTTTAGGGAATAAATGAAAAGGTTATTTTAGAATAGAATTATTCATTTGAAACACATTTAGATATTAATATCATAAATATGATAAATTCATTCAATATAACTATCTCATATTTTTTTGGGTATAGAAATATATTATAACCAATTCTACGATGGTTATGGATGTTTATTTCTGATCTAAACTAATTAAATTGGGTATTAAATTATTCTAACCAATCACCAAGTAACTAATTGAGTATTTTTTAAAAACTTTTCAATCTGTTCATTTATAATGTCAACACTAGATTTCAAAAAATTATTTACTTTAAATAATTCTTGATTCTAATGACTAATCATTCAAACTGTCTCTTTACTAGTTAATAAATTATATTATCTATTTCTTTCCAGCCCTAAAGCATATATGATTCTATATTTTTTAATTTATTATTCCCTATTAGTTAAATAATTAAATTAATATACCCTTTTATCTTATTATTAAATAAACTATGATCATATGGAATTAAATAGCACAAATCAATGCTTGGTATACATTAATGAATTTCATCACAAAATTCAATATCCTGAATGGATGTATTTGAATAATGACATGGCATTAATACATTATATAATCTCTCAATAAAAATCTTTAGAAAAACAAATAATTATGAGTAATTATGCAGTGATCATTTAATTCCTGTTTAATATAGAAAGAAGTAATCAATGTCATTAAACATTAGATATATAAATAACCCCATCCTTAAAATATTTAAGGATCAATGGAATTATTATTCAAAAATATCATCATGATGTCCCCCCCCTGTATCCTAGAATCAATATCCTTATTAATAAGAACATTCCATACAAGTACTAACCATTAATAAATATATATTATTGATGATATATTAATAGGGGAAAACATTAATTCATTTATTGGGGATTTACTTTAAATAGATGATATCCCCATTTCAAGAAAGGTTGTCATTGTAGACATGTAATATGATGTCAGGCACTATATTATGATTTTCCTATTTAACGATTGAAAATATTTCACTTATATAGAATGATCTATATAATTTTTTTAATTATACATATATAAAAGTATTTATAATCATATTTCTAATATAATTATCCCCCCACACCTTAAAAAATCATTAAATCAGTTAATAGATAATCGTATTGAATACTAAAAACACTGTGGTGGGAAATCATATCCACACATCTCTTGCATCCATCTACATTTAAAATCAATAAGTTATTTATTTTATGAAACTTATTAGTATAAATAATGTTCAAATGTTGATCCTATAAATTCATATTAACTATTCATGAAGACATTCTCTAAAGTAAGATGTTAACATTGAATTTTATTCATCATACATTAATAATATAAAGGATAGTTTTGGTATCTAAGAAATAGTTTTAGAAACATGGATTAAATTTTTATATATTTATTTTTTGATATTTTATAGTGATATTAAATATTTATACAATTTTTTAATGATGGTTTTACTAAAAATATTTCTATTTTGATCTTTTTTTAATAAAATCATTGGTAAATATTCTTTAAAAAATAATACAATTTTATTTATCACTTCTCCCATGACATTAACCTAGAATTCCATATTATAAATCTTATTATTTTTACCACATACTATTTTATTATACTCTACTATATTCTATTCATTTACCATGCACTCATTTTGATGTCATCTCGCCATCCCCACCCTTCCCTCTATTATTTATCATGATCTGTTACTTCCACTTTTACACCCCTTATTGGTTTTGATTATTATTTATCCTCTTAAACATAATTTACATTAAATTTATTTTATTTTAGAGGGATTCGTTAAATTTTTTAATCTTTATTGAATTAGATTTGATAATGTCTAATCTTTTTTAAGATATTATAATGAATTATTTTTTCTATTGGAATGAATTTCAATATGAATTTTATTTTTATTAGTATTCTCTTTTTATACACACATGGATATATTTATCTAATTTACATTAACTACATATTTAAAATTTAAATTTATAGATTAGAATTTATTTTTATTAAATTGGTTACAAAATCTCTATGCACTTATCTTGTTCATGTTTTTCTTATTTAAAATATTGTATTAAGAATTATGTATACTATTTTCAAAGGATGTTTTTTTCATGAAAATAATTGTACCAAACATTTCATATATATCAATTGAAAATATTATTTCTAATAGATAATGGGGCATTCATTTTATGTCTAATCATTGTTAATATTCTTCATTGAATTTAATAAAAATAAAATATTTCTTTAATAAACAACTCAATATGTGTTAAATTGATATATAACTACTAATTATGATACTAAATTTTTTAATTTTGATAAAATTTAATTCCCTCAGTTATAACATTATATGGTTAATAAATAAAGTTACAGTACTTTATTGAGATTTATTATAAGATATATAATTGTTTTTAATATAAAAGGTGATAATCTTATAGTTGTTGGAATTTGATATTCATGTATAAATTATCATGAGCATGTAATATAATGATTGAATAGAACAAATTGAATATACCAGATTGAATAGAAACACAACATTTGGGTCTACCACTATATGATGATCACTTATTTGGTGATAGACACACACATAGGGAAAGTCCTTTTTATTTCAATGGTTGATCAAATAAAATCACCACATTACATCACTTCATATATTTTATGTCTTTATTATTCATGGGTGCCCCATTTTTCTAATCCTCTGATTCCAAAAATCAATGTCAACCAAAAATAAATTATTTTTTTTCTCTCCCTTAACATCGAAAAATCATCATAAAAATTCTATTAGTCAGCTAGATTTTACCCCAGAATCTTAATCTCTTGGATTTTTTTGAATCACCATACGATGGATCATTTCACTATTTATATCAAAAAAGTTTGGTCTTTTCAATACCTTATTCTATTGGTGTCTTAAACTATAATAATAAATGTGTACATATCCATTCTAAATATTATTTTCAATAAGGTTCTAGATTGTTAGTTCCCAATCCTCTATATTCATTAGTCGTGATTTATATCCCCTTCCAAAATATGATGATTCTAGAAAGGGATATTTTTAATGTGAATTTCCTATTAAAATATAGTTTCTTTATTCTCATTTTTTTGTTTCTAGGGACATCATACCTCTATCTAATAGACTCATAGGTGATGAGGGATAATATATTTACTAGATTCTCTACCTCTTTTTCATTAATATCATATAATTTTTGGTCTTACAATTGAGTCTCCTCCCGTTTGTTCCCAAAATCATACTATTTTATCTTTGGTGACATCATGCAATTCCCCTATATCAAAATTAAGTTATAGAGTGGGTACTATATAGAATTTTAGTTTCATCATAATAATCCATGTACATTTTCTTTTTCTCATGGATATATTTCATAAATTAATCCAACAATAACATTATCCCTCAAGGTAACATCCTTAACCACAGATTCTCTGTCGAGAAGAGTCCATATATCAATCCTAATTGTTAATATTCTGTAATGTACCCAAAAATATAATTTCATGAATTTTAGGGTCCATGATAAAACCTTCATTATTAATTTTATGCCACATATATTCATAATTTAATACAATATAAACTAGATAAATTTAGTCTTATTAAAGGATATTTATTCTACTACATTTTCTTTAAAAATGAGGTCATGAATGTAGATCCTGAAGCATAAATTATCACCCAGCGTGGTTTATTCTGACACCATCTCACTGAATATGTGGTCATATGACCACATACTAACAATTATTTTTTACTTATGTGATAATATTATTTCAAATACATGACACTGCCTTATGACTCAAGGAATTGGATTATAGCATATCCTGATCAATATCATCTCACAAGATGTTGGAGTCAAAATAAAATCCTTACCACTACCTTATCACTCACATTGAGGTCCTATATTACTTCTATACAACTACCGTGTCATTTAATATATGGTCATATATTTTATCTTGAACTCAACATTCTCTACCAATGTAGAATACCAACAAACACCATAAATTTATAAAAATACATTCTAACGTTGGTTATTTTTATTTTTTAACAATGATTAAAATTAAATTATATTGGTTCATACGTTAAAATTAATTATTCATGTTCTGCTATAAAAAAATACCTTAATTAGTTATTCAATAATTGGTTTTATTTATGATTAATATGGAATTTTTTAAAAACAAATTTCCAAAAAATATTTTTATCGTTATTAGTTTTCTTAAAAATCAATATCAAAATTATATTTTGACATAGGTTTAGATAATTACTATGGTAAATTAATTCTTTTCATTTCATATATAATTAGAACCATTGAGAAATTTTAAAAATTGATATTAACAGTGCTTTTTGGATATGGTTATACAAATAAATAGACATCGAAATCGGGCGTGAAATGTTAGTTATTTTATGTATTCTTGTGAAGGATTTGTTTTTTAGTAAAAAATCAATCAATAAATATTTTACCCCTTTCTTTTTAATAAAAACATAAACAACATTGGAAAACGTTATCATAAAATTAAAATCATTAGATTTTTAAACCAAATAAAATAACAATGAATTTTTATAATAACAATTAAATATAACAAACATAATTTATTATTAATAATATACATTAATAAAATAACTAATATATATAAATAGTACGTAAATAATTCTCAAATGAGGTTTATGCCATCAATTTAATAAGATTTATCATTATAAAGTCAAAGAAAAAAAATAAATGCTAGAAAATATACTATACAACATATTTCATTTTATAACAAGATATATATTTTATATAAATTTATAAAAATATATCAATATTCAAATCATGGAATTCATAAAATAAATCATAAAACATAATGTAATTAACCATGTTATGAAATGTTAGTAATTTTGGATTATATTTTTCATTTTTATTGGGTGGATTCTTCATTACAATAACAAGGTTTTGAAATGAGATGTTTCATGTTTAAAATCCATTGAAGGATGAATTTACAATTTAATTGAACATTTGTGGGTGACTATAAGATCAATATTTCATTACAGAAGATCGATTGTAGACATGGATTCAATTGTAGCAACTAATTATCTTGTGGGATAGGGAGTTTCCATACCACCTAGCATGACTCACTGACCACCCATTGAGACTGAACATGTGGCTGGTGGGGAGAATAAAATTACACTTCAAGAAAGGCCTTTTGGACCATTTAGTCAATGAACTTCTATATTGTTTAACCTCCCTTTCATGTATTTTATAATTCCATTCATCCATACACTCATTCTATCCCCCCAATGATTTTCCATTTATCTAAGGAAAATCTAAATGAAAAACATATGAAAATAAATGTAAGCTCCGATATTCTTTTTCAATAATGGCCACATTCATCCCCAGGGGGAGGTGGATTATTTTTTAATTAATTAAGAATTAATTCAATTGGTAAGTATTCGACCATTCATTATTTTATAGTTTAATTCTCATCAAATCCTCACTTACTTGGTAATCTTGATCTCTGGATGATCTTTGTCTTCATGCTGATTAAGTTATTAGAGAATAAATCGACTTGATCAATATGAAATTGTTCATGGGAGATCGGTATCATGATATGTTTGACTATAGTATGCCTATTAATTATGAAATAGTTTCATTATTTGTCGTTGAATCAATGGGGTATCCGAGGGTGTTTTTTGGGATATTTGAATTAGATTGAACACCACACAATGAAATTGAAGATGTTTTTCATATTCCTCTATGTCTCGAGTGTGTCAGGTGTGGTCGAACACCATTTGTTTAAATTGATTCTTGGTTACACATATTTATTGAATTTTTAAAAAGGTTTTGAATAAATTATTGAAAATCATAACTTATTTTGTTATCATGTGATCAGGATTTTTCATAGAATAATATTTGAAGAGTTTTTCATACATTGAATAAGTGGTTGGATATGGTTTCTACAAGAAGGTGAGAACTAGTAAGTATTTAACAGTTATTAAATTTTCATTTGGCTATAAGTTCAATTATAACCATTTAATAAAAAAAATTAATTATAATCAATTAAATTTGTATGCACATTCATGAGTTAGACCCTCATAAAAACCGATGAAGGGTGAATTCAGTCTAATGACTAAAAAAAGGGTAGGACATTACTTGGATAGATATGTTATGTACATTGGTTGCCGGTTCCATATTTTATACCTTGTAGTATAATTCAATGTTTATTATGATTGTGATTTCAGGATTTCCACAACTGGTGAATGACCTATTCATAAAAAAATTCTTCACCATCATGTAATACATACTTAGTAAATGATATATATGAATTAACAAATAAAAGGAACAAAGCCTAGTGTGAATGGATTAATTGAAAAAGTCCACAATGAACCCTTCCTCCCTATCTTTATGTCAACCACTGATGATATATGTTTGATTAAAATTGTTTTTATGAGTTTTTCTGTTAAAAAATCACGATTTTTGAACACATTTACTATGAACATATAGCTCAAGACACATATTCATGGTATTTTTCACATGTAGTGTGTGTGGGTGTAGGTTTTGATATCTTTGAAATATGTATTATCACATTTTTTTGGGTGTGTTTTTTTTAACATGATACTTATGCTTCTATTTTTCTCACATTATAATTTCTAATGGTTATGAATTATTATTGATATGATATTATGTTGGATATGTCATATTGTATCTTGTATTGCATGAGATACTCTTCATTTTTATGCAGAAGATCCTACTTGATGAGAAAAATATATTATTCCACTAAGAGGGGTGTGATTGAAATTATTTACGTTTTACATGGGCTATCCATTCATTCTATTTTTTTCAACCATGTTTTTAGTCATTCCCATAAATTTTTAATATATCAGTAATATTGTTTACAATTTTTCTAAAATGGACCACCATCTAGATTGGTGTGTTTTAGAAAATTTTCAAAATAAAAATTGGATATTCCTTCTACAGGGATGTGTAAAACTTGTATAAGGGAATTTCATTTGAGTTTTATATGTCATTATTTTCTTGGTTGATATTACTTTTCAATATAACTGAAGAAAGTATTATCAAGACTCATAGTGTAAAATTAGGGGCATGAAAACTTGTTATAATGGTGGTCTTTCATGTTATAAAATTAGAGGTTTTATATTATTATTGATGAATGTTTATTGACTATTAAATTATGTGTAGTTTATAACATGTTTGTACATTAATTTTACATGTTTGGTCCTAGACCAAGTTGGTTACTCTCTAAAAAGTCTTACACAAACCAAGATAGGTTGTCTATGTCACATGGGTACATACACATCCCTCACATATTATACCATCCACTACTTTTGATATTCAAATATAGAATTTTATTAGAGGAATATTAATTAGATATCATTTCTATAGACATCACAATCAATTAGGTATACTATCATTTGAATCAAGGAAAAATTAGAAACATATTCATTAGTGAACCACATCAACTCCCACTAATGACTTCATAACAGGAACCATGAATAATCATATTATCATATTCTTGGTTTCCTTTTGATGTAATTTTATATTTTAATTATGTTTTATCATTATTTCATGGATTTATGCAGTTCTTTTTGGGGATGTTGGAAGTTTCCATGCTAGATAGTTTGTGGAAATTAGATGGAACTTGGTTTTTTTAACCATGCACCTGCCCAGTTGAAATCTTTCACCATAGAAAGTGGGATTTTTCAGGACACAGTGCCAAAAAATAATTCATGTGGGTTAATCATGTACCTATTTAAGTGCCCCTACATGAGGACCATGAAAAGGAAATTGGGTGTACTCACCCATATAATAAAATTTTGTGGTCTCATTTTACTTTAGAAAGAGGCACCACACAATTTTCAAAATAGTGTGGAAAAAACACAAGGACTACCTTGAACCATAATAATATTGAATTAAATATTTTTCCCTAATCGATTTTGTAAACCATAGCCCTTTGGTTCACCAACTCATCCTTACCTTCCCCATGTGTGCCTCACCATTTTTATCCTCTCCCTTGGGATTTAATCCATGTGTGAATTTGGTGTTCATAATTTATAAACACTTGAAGATAGCCTCTATACATATTCATTCTTACATATCATTGGTTTCTTCATCCTTAATCATTGGGAAATTATTCTCTACTATATTTGTTTTCATAATGATTTTGAAATAATATTTATTTAGGTTCATTCATGATTTATGTGGTGTGTTCTTGCCATTATAATGTCTCATTATGATGTGGTTGTGGTATCCAACTAGATTTAAGAAGATTCTCTGATAAATGATTCTTATACCATGAGTTATCATTGTTTGGTGATTTTGGAATGGTTTTTCTGTTTTCAAAATGAGTTATATAAATTCTACGGGTGGTGGAAAAAAAATTCAAAGTTTTTTGGTTTGTGTAAGGGTTTAAAAATTGTATTCTTATTGAAAATAGATTTTTTCCTCTGTTCCTTAAAATTTTTTATCAGTGTAATAGGTGGATCATGTGACATATGGAATATAATTTTCACAATTTAATCCTGGTATGTAGGTATTCTATAATTAGTGTATTAATCCAGGTAGATCGACATGGATACAGAAATGTTCCCTTTAGTGAGATTGTTACTACAACATTAACTGAGAAATATTGGATGAGTGCAGACTAATAGACCATAAAATATGATTCTTATCTGGAGGATTAATAACAAGGATGTTGTGAGTTTTGGTTTTACTTATCACCAAGGAATGAAAATCTTTTGAAGCTTCTAACCCTTTTTACTTAGTGAATTCCCATCATTATCATGGGATTTTAGTATTTTCATCTGTCCTATTGTGGTGATTATATATATTTTTTATTTAATATAATGTTTTATTTAATAATGTAACTTTTATTTTCATAAAAACAATCATATTTATTTTTCTTAAGATATCATTTCATGGAGTCTATTTTATTTCTATCATACTATGATTAGTATCATACCCTACATACACCCCGATTTGTTTGAAGACATTTTATGATTGAACCATGTAATGGAATATAGTTTTATAGTGGTGATGGTGGATACAATTGATAATGGATTTTATATTGGATGATGTTGGTGGAGGTGGAAAGGGTTGTCGATCCTCTTATTGTTTGGATGATACTTGTGTAGTTAATTCCCCTCCATATTTTTGTTATTTTTTTTACAATTAAAAATGTAAAACAACTTAACCTATTATAGATGTAATTATTTTAGTTAATGATAAATATGTGATGTATACATTTTTGGTAGATATAAAGTTGATTCTATTTGGAAATTTTTTCCCAAATGTTATGATTGATTTTTATGCACTATTTCCGTGCCCATGTCGATTAGGAAAACCATTTAGACCATTCCACGAGCTGGGTTGGGTGACTGGATGGATGAACAACTGAATTGTTTCATGAAAAAATTGCATCACATCAGGACTCACGATCTAATTGTGTCATGATATTTTTCTATGTCAATATATACTAGATCTAAGAAACTATATGATTGAGGATTAGTTTTTAGTTTGATGTATACCTGAAAAACCTCGTGACAAGCACTGGGTCTCCATGGTATTTTGTGGATTTGGATTAGTTCCACATCCTTGTGAGATATACAAGCTGCATAATGGGTATGGACATCAAGTTGGAGGAGGAGTGGTTTATCTTGTTAATGTGCTATTTATAGTTTTTTTATTATGAATGGATGTCCTTAAATATTTGGATACTAAAAATTTCTTGTATATTGTGATTAAGATTTACAATTTTTGTTAGTTTTAGTAGTATCATGAATCACTAGATAATTTCTATTGAACCACGGGAAGAGGTCAAAGTGGGTTCTCCCTCATCTGTTGATCATAGGGTAGTGGAATATGTGCTTTGGGATATCCCAACATTGGATCCTGGATAAGTCCCTCATTTTAATACTTTTGTGGAACCTGAACCATTTATGTAAAAGGGAAAAGATCAGGTGTTTCTCGTGAATGATACTCCTTCCTTCTAGGGAAGCACAGTGTCCTAGGAATCATAGTATTGGATTGATAATATTAAAATTGTATTTGGAATTTTTTATTTTTTGGAGGTAGATTTGGTTATATGTACAATATCCTTGTTGGATGGTCCATGTAATAGGGGGTGGGACTCAATGGTATAACATATAAATCAAATTCATATGGTATAGAAGGACTTGAGGATCATATTTATTGAGAACAATTTCACTATGATCCAATCAGTTTTTAAAACACATGAGTTTTTAGATCGTCACCATGGGAATCAGATCAAATTTGAGTATGCTAACTGCTTCACTGAATTAGTACATTTATCCCCAAAGGTATTATCTAATGTGTAGTAATTGGCTCAATGATTTGAAATGGGGTTGGAGCGAGATATTTGGTACCAGGTCTTATAGTAAATGTTGAAGAGTAATTCAGGGGTACTTGTATCGGGCCCTCATTATAATGATTGATTATAGTGGAAAATACAGTATTTATATAGTGGACTAAATAGTTGACCATTTTAGTGGATGTTATTATAAAAATAATATGAATCATTATGAAATGGAATAGAGGGTAGGTGGTATATCATTCCACCCTTCCCACCCATTACCATCTACAAATTCAGATGTTGTTTTAGACATCTACCCTCAATGGGGATAGATGATTCATATGGTGTCAGTGTGCCTAGACCCACATAAACCATTATATCCATGTGAAATCATGTGGACTATTTATCATTGATGAAATTTATAATTCCCATATCAAGGTGGGGCAGTTTCTATAGAATCTAGGGAAACGACATTCCAAAAAGAACCATCCATAATTGCTGTTTCTCATTTTCGTAGTCTTGAAAAAAATATATGATCTACTACTGGAAAATGTTAGTTTAGGAATGAGCCAAATTATAGTAGTTATTCTAAAGACTAGATAGATATGAGTCAATGTAATTATATAGACCAGGAACTGTTGGAATTAGAATATATCCATGTGATTGTATGAGAAATTACTTTTATTTAATTATCCATTTAAGATGTTCTATTTGATACAGGGTTTTCTATCACTTTTATATCATCCACCCTTTTAGAATTATTGAAATTTCTATTCCATATCATGACATATGAAATGGAGTAGGTAATGCTTCATAGATATAAAAGAGTAAAGGGTTTCTAGTTTCTGCCTAGTACCATCAGTTTCAAAGGGGTTAACCTAGAATGATATTTCATTATTCTAGAAACAATACTATTAAACGTGATTCTAGGAATAGATTAGATATTGTATTCTAAGGCAGAGAATGATTGTAATTAGAGGTGACTAATATTTGAAGTAGATAATGAGAGTAACCTGGTTTTATAATCTAGATGTGATCCTTAAGAAAGATGGGTGGGTCCTCCACTTATAGAATCGAGAAATCATAATTTTTAGATCTCATCGGTCCTATTATAAGATCATGGTTGATGTTATAATGGTGGATTGTGTCCTATGTTTTTTGAGTTCTTAAAAGCATTTCTAGTAGATTTGAGGGGGTTTCACCCAATGTGGGATGTGTAGTTCACCATCAATACAACTCTAAGAATACAACCAATATCCCTTATCTTATATCTATGGCCCCCACTGAGTTGAGGGAATCAAATATACATCTAGATTATTTGGAGTCATAATGATTCATTTTCTAGGGTGCATCACATTTGGATGACCATGTTATAATATATACGAAGGATGAAATATCTCTTCAGTTGTTCCATGACTAACATAAGTTGAATTACATAAAAATCATTATCAAGTACCACTTTCCCTACATCGATGACCATTCTGATCAGTTAATGGGGGATAAGAGGTTTTCCATGATTGAATTTTGTTCCAGGTATCATCAACCCGTTGTTATATAAGTAGATGTTCCAAAGAAAGCCTTGGAAAAAAAGTGTGACCACTTTATGAATTTGTTAATTCCCTTGGGGAAAAAATAATCCAGCAATATTAATTGTTATAGTGAAGTGGGTGTTCCATAAATTCCTATAATCATTTTTCATATTTTTTGTGGATAAAATGTTTGTCTACATTTTTACTGAGGAAGATCATGTGTAATCTAAAAACCACATCCTTTATTTCACATTAATAAATGTTTATTATATAATTCTATACTTAGTAAAAACTAAATGATTGGTATGACTTATTTAATTGGTAATTAGGACCTTATATAATGGCATAAAATAGGGCATAATACATGTAACAACCTGAGATTTTATGAGAATTGTTATTTTTGATTTCATTGATGTCTTTTGTTGTATGCGACACCAAAATTAGCTGGTTCTATATGCAACACCGTATTAGCTTGCAGTATACACAACACTAATCTTGGATCGTGTTACACACAATTTAAAGTTCATTTGATAGAAGTTATTTTACACAACATTGACTTTATATATATATATATACACAGTGTATTAATGAAATGTGGTTGGATTTTGTTAGGCAAAACAACAAATAAGTCTTGCACTACATGCAACCCTTACTTGGCTTGCATTACACGCAATCACGACCTTCCTCGATAGCGTGTGTTGTACGCAATACCGGGGTTCACAAAACAACGATATATGGATATAATATTATTATAAACTATCCATTATGAATATTATTGACAAAATTTTGAATTTTATAACATTATTATTCATCTTAAACATTTTCAAGAACATGGTATGAGAACAAAATAAATTTTTCGGGTAAAATATGTTTTTTTAAAAAATTGCAGTTTTGCCACCTTTTGATGGGGAACCCACATTAAATTTAGTTTTTTACAAGTTTATAAGTTCAATTTGACAAAATAATTTTTTTTGAATCAGGATATAAAAATTGATTTTGGATAAATTTTTTATATTTTTCTGATAAGTTTCTTATTCTGATGAATAGTAAAAATATGATAAATATTTATTAAAAACAACTTTCTTCATCGTTATAATTTATATGGTTAAATTATAATATTGATTTGTTTTAAAGTATGATTATAATATATTTTTACCATTTAATATAATATATGTCATTATCATTGATTTTACATTGAATTCATAAGAAAAATAATTTCAATCTTTTGCAATGTTTTAACTTTTAAAACACATTTTCTTGACAGAGGGATTGATTTTAAATTAATTCCTGCAACTTCTGTGATTTGAATTTAAAAAAATGGATTCCATATTTGGAATCAATAGTTCCAAATTATTTTAATAATCTACTTTTTATTCTTATGCATTATGAATAATAACTACGGTAAATTTTATTGACCATAGTTAAAGGTAAATCGGGTTATTAAGGGTAAATATAATATTATAAAATACCCTAACACTTGTCTTATTATAATTGGATGATTATATTTTTTCCTAAATCATAATAGTGTCGAAATATAATCTAATAGAACCCATTTGTATTTGATTATGACCTTTTGTTTATTTTATTTAAAGGAAAGTGAAATAGGTCTCACTCAAACATTAATAATTGAAGTATTTTTAATTTAAGGTTATATAGATTATAAATTTGGTTATAAATACTCATTTAAAATTTAAATATTTTTCTTTTTCATGGTAATTTATTTGTTATTTTTAAATGTTATTTAGTTTCCTTATTATCTTATACATTAATGATGCATAAATTATTTATTTAGTGATAAATCAAATAATATAGTTTTTATTGAAATAGTAATACCTATCAAAAGGACAAAAAATCAGAACAAAACTTAATGGTAGTGTATATATAAACCCTAATCATCCATTGGCATAATTTCGGATAATTTGGATCCTTATAAAGGCTATTATGATACTTATATTATTTTCTTTTAAATGATTCCAAAGTTGTCACATTCATAATTTAACAAATATATCAATTTACATATTGTGATTTAAAGATGATAAATTCAAGTAAAAGTGTTATAATGAAATCTGCGAGATTTATCTTCATCATATGATTTTATTTTTAATTTTTATGCAACAAATAATTATAGTAAATAATTATTCATAAATGTTGTACTAATTATTTAATTAAGAGATATAGCAAATAAATGGTATTAAAAATATTAAAATAAATATTATATGAACTATTTAATGTTCTCCTCGAATTTTCTGGACACATATGACATTTTTGGAATCTATTAAATATTTGGGTTAAAATATATCCTATGTGTGGATTTTATTTAAATTAAAATAAATGAATAGAGTCAAAATTGACGCTATTGTTATTTTATAAAAATAACATATTATAAATTATTTAAAAATCACAAAAACATTTAAAAATTATACATTGATATTGATATGGTCTAAAATGTCATAAATTATCCAAATATGGACAATTCACAACACATAAGTAATTATTTATAACATTTTAAAAATTATAATCTTATTACCACAAATAAAATTAAATAGATTAAATAAGGATAAATCAAGTTGATAATGTTTAAAATAAGTTTCCAACATTAATAAATTTTATTGGTTGATAATATTACAGCCCTATCTCATCTAATATTCGGATTGGAGTCATTTTTTGGAGGTTTTTAAGTGATTTTGAATTTGTTATAAATTAATATTTCTTATGTTACCAAAGGTGCCCCTCTCCTCCCTTATAAAAAGGGAACCCCTTACCTCTTCACGTCACACCTTTTTGAGCCTTGAAGCTCGGCCAAACCCTGCCCATTAATCTTTTCCACTTCCCTAGAAACATTCTCATGGTTCTGGTCTTCTAAAAAGACCAACTCTACTTCCTTAAGAGGAAGCTTAAAGGAGGTGCATCGAAGAAGAGGTAATCTCTTCTTCCTATTCTCTCATGTTTCTTTCTTCTTCTACTTCGTATTCATTAGTTGTATCATTATAGAGTAATAACATCAGTATTAAATATATACTAATATGTTATTATAAATATTAAACAACCCTATGTCTCCTTCTATGCATCCTAAGGAAAATGAAATCACCGCGCGTGTGTACGTACGAAATACCGTCTCTATGTCGTGGTGTAATCTTTTTTCGACCACCACCTTACATGGATGGGTATAATGGTTTAAAAAAATAACTATATATGATTATTTTAAATTGTTAATGTTTCTGAAATATCATTCATACACTTCAATACAATTCCACAATCATGACAATGATATCATCGCTCATGCGTACGTACGGACTACCGTCTCCACGACACAATGAGATTCATTATCCATGTTAACCATTCATGAATTAATATAAATTATATATAATGAATAATAATTAAATATATCAAATAATAATTTTACTGGATTTACATATATATATATGTGTGTATTTTATCTACTTAATTCCATTCAATTCAATAAGGAAATGAAAACAGCGTTCATGCGTACGTACGACCTACCGTCTCCAGGAATGGTGTATTTCATTCCATTTATCGATCTACCATATATATATGTATATGATGAATATATATTATACATAAATAATGTTTTATATTCTGAATTAAGTAAATCAGTATATAAGTAATAATATCAAGAACAACAAGTCGAAACAAGTACAATAAATGAAACGATTTTACCCAAATCGCTGCTTTTACATCGAATTTACAATAGAACGAGCAATATAAAGACATAAGTAAAATATATATGATATACTAACAATGAATATGATTCTTTAATAAGTCAGTGACATTATTTAAATCATTATACAGGAGTTTCGGATACATAGAAATCATATCGGACATAAGGCAAGGGATAACTATTACAATCTTGCTCTTATCCGAGATTGTTTATTTGCAAGAATTTACTGGGGTTTTTGTTATCATCCATGCCCCTATTTTCTAAAATTTTTTCATTTATGTTTAATGGTCTTGTTACCCATTTTTTAATTTTACCACATGTTATGAACGAAATTTTTCTTTTGATTACCACACGAGTAACTTTTTGACTTTTCCGACAAAAGTTCGAGGAGAATGTTATTTTTAATTTATACGGTGTGAACGGATTTTTACGGTTTCATAACGCATCATTTTCATGAAGATTACTCTAAAAGATTTCATTATTGTTTTCAAAAAAACCATTTTCTTTTAATATTGCATGTAATTTTGTGAAAAGTAAATGATTTTGAAGAAGAAAGGATATTTTCATCCAGAATTCATTTCTAGTGCTTTATCAAAACTATTTTCAATCTAAAATTGTCATTATTTAATATGTTTACGTTTCAAGTATAATGTCTCCATTATTTACATGGTTTTATTATTCTTAAGATGAAATTATATCTATTTTTTATATGGATTATGTTATGATGACATGATGTTTAAGAATCTCATTCTAATACATGGATTATGCTATGATGTATGATTTATGATTTTGTGGCACACGAAATAATTATTTCATTATGAGATGGGTGGGACCTATATCTCCCTCCAATTCATTTTGTAATGATTTATATCTCATGATATAGACATGGATGGAATGGTAAGTTAATCTGGTTCATTGTTACATGATTTAAACGAGGAGTGAACTCGATTCAGAAAGGGACTTTGTCCACTAAGATGGTCATAGCACTAATTCATTGGCTACTATGAAAATCATAACATGTGCTTAATGGTTTACATAATTACATGCTGTATTGCCAAGATATTTTATCATTTTTGATGATCCATTATGATATATTCCTTACGTACTTCTAAGATTTATGTCTTTGCTCAATATTTTGATATTTATATTTTATTTTCAAGTTTTTTCATTCAAATGTTTATGGACTATTTTATGTCCTCTATTTTTATGCTTACTGAGAATTTTAGCTCAACCTTTTTAGGTTTTCATTTCCCCAGGATATAAAGAAAGGTTTTACGTAAAAAAATAAAAAGGGGAAGATCTTTATGGGAGATGTTGAAGATCTTTCACCATGATTAGATGATTACGTTCTGAGTTTCCAAAGACACTAAACTAATACAATATTTGGGTATCTGTTTTTGTAATGTATTAAGTATTACGAAAAAGAAATGTAATGTCCATGTACGTCATGATTTCGGTCTCTACAATTGGTATCAGAATGAATGTTTAGTTAACCTTTGGAAACTAGGATGCGAGAACTTTAGTAAGATCCCTAGAGAGATTTCTAAGGTATATATAGGGATGTCTCTAAGGATAAGTATACGTATAGGTTATAGTCCTAGAATTACGGTAATTATATGAGAACTAAACCTAAGGTGTTATATATGGAACTTACACCCCCCTTTATTATATTATTTTCCTAGCATGATTTTTTCCACTAACACTATTTTTTTTGGGTTTTAGAAAATGGCTGGAAACATTAAGATTCATGATAATGAGGGATATGATGAAAAATGGAATGATATTCTTTCTGAGAAACCAAATTAAATTGGATCTAGAAGTCAAAACATAGTAATTATTACTAATCAGAAATCTCATAATATGATCAATAATATCAACTTTGGTAAGTATCCCGACTCATCTAATAAGATAAAGATGGAGTTTCATGATGATCATAGAGGAATGAAAGTTCAATTCCCCTCATGTAAATCATGTGGGAAGAGGCATCAGGGAGAATGTTTAAAATGAACCATAAGATGAATTGGGTGTGGAAAATAAGGACACAAAGCCAATAATTGTAAAGTAAAAGGTTCAGTTAGCACCATGGACAAGGATAATGGTATTGCAAAGAAATAAAAAATGGTTAAATGTTTTAAATGTGGAATGTATGGGAATTATTCAAACCAATGCCCTAAGGAAAAATCTCATGAAGAGAATCAGAATGGTAGTATGGGTAGTATTTATGTTGATGAGGATGAAGAGACTACAAATGATATATGAGATAAAAGAAATGATGAAGCTCAGTCAGTGGTTTAAGAAGGTAGTGTAATGATTGTATATTTATCACGAATAATGTATGATACTGTGGAATAAAGAAAAATCTAAGGATTATTAAAATGTTTCCTTTTCTTGAGTATTGAATGTATTTAATGAATGGTATTGATTACAATGAAATGTTATTCAAATATTTTTGGAAGGTAGATGATATGTGCATAATGAAAGGATAATGAGATAATGAGATGTTTGATAGTATTAATGAGCAAATGATTGGTGTAAGGAAAAAGTTATATCATTGTTTGAGTATATAGAAATTTTGGGATTTATGTACGTGGAAAGAGTTAACTTTTGAGAGCATTCATGTTGTCACTAAGATTAAATGGGTATTCATTTTTCAATAGAATACATGATTAAGGTATTCGAATGATTGGAATGTGACCAACAAGATATATCAGGGATAAATGATGGTATTCACATGCTCAGTAGATGACATTTATAGTAATTGTTTTCTTTATACTATGAGCTTAGACATAAGTATTTTGGATAAGTATAAAGATTGGAAAGGGTTATGTCGGACAGCTGATAGTATTGTTTAAGGATAGAACTTTTTTTTCAAAATTATTTATGTAATGTTATAATAGTGTAGTTTTAGAGAAAGGACAACCTGCAAGATGGGCGACAACCATTCGCGCCGGACAAGTCTGGGAGAATCGAACCCACAACCGAAGTGTGACATGCCTTTATTGCATACCACTAGCCTATAAGAAGTCCCTGGTTAGTGGAAACTAGTTTTATTTTATGAAGCACTATGATAGATTAAGTATAAGTCCATTTTTAGAACCATATACTATTAATCTCACCATAAGATGGACTTATAACTTTTTCTAACCTTCTGTTTGAGACAGATGTAATGACCCATAATTCTATCACATGATCTGCTAACACTTCAAGAATGTCAAATTCAACTTCATTTCTTTAAGAGATGAAGTGGAAATTCTTCAAGGCACGAACAATGGTGAGATTGTACTAAAATAAAGTATGTATTTCTTCTAATTCAAATTCTTCAAATTTTGGGGAATGATCTTGAAAACAAAAAATGTTGTCCTAGTGTCTTCATATATGATGAATCATATGGTACCTTATATCATCACAAATTTATGGCTTTGTGATTGTTGGCTTATTCATAGCCATGTTCTCTACCACTCTCCATCAGACCATGATGGATATATTTCTCTTCCATATCCATATTTTCACCTATTTTCTCCTTTTTGGAAACCCATGGATAAGTTAATTTGGGTAACTGTTACATTTCATACCTTAGTATTTAAAATTAAGCTTTAGTATTATTTTTACAATATGGGATTCTATTAAAGAAAATTTCATGTAGTAAACGATTTATAACCCCGAAGAATTTAGAGGGAGAAATTAATTTTAAGGGGGGTAGAATTTAACAACCCGAGATTTTATGAGAATTTTTATTTTTAATTTCATTGATGTCTTGTGTTGTACACGACACCAAAATTATCTTTTTCTATACGCACCACCGTATTAGTTGTAGTATACACAACACTAATCCTGGATCGTGTTACACACAATTTCACTTTCGTTTGATAGAAGTTATTTTACGCAACATTGAGTGTACATATATTTATACAGAATGTATGAATGATATATGGTTGGATTTTGTTATATGAAACAACAAAGAAGTCTTGCACAACACAAAACACTGACTTGGCTTTCATTACACGCAATCACGACCTTCCTCAATAGCGTTTGTTGTATGCAATACTGGGGTTAACTAAACAAAAATATATAGTTATAATATTGTTATAAACTAGACGTTATGAATATTATTGACTAAATTTTAAATTTTATAACATTATTATTCATATTAAACATTATCTAGAACCTGGTATGAGAACAAAATAAAATTTTCAGGTAAAATATAGTATTTTTAAACAATTGCAGTTTTGCCTCCTTTTGATGGCACACCCACATTAAATTTAGTTTTTGACATGTCTATATGTTCAATTTTACCAATAGAATTATTCTTTTGAATTAGGATATTAAAATTTACTTTGGATAAATTTTTGATATTTTTCTGATAAGTTTCTTGTTTTGATGAATAGTAAAAATACGTTAAATTATTATTCAAAACAACTTTTTTCATCGAGATAATTTATATCGTTATATTATAATATTGAATGGTTTTAAATTATGAATAGAATATATTTTTTCTATTTAATATAATTTATGTCATTAGCATTTATTTTACATTGAATTCATAAGAATAATAATTTCAATATTTTACAATGTTTTAACTTTTAAAACACGTTTTCTTGATAGTGGGATTAATTATAAATTAATTTCTGCAACTTCTGTGATTTTAATTTGGAAATATGGATTCTATATTTGTAATCAGTGGGTCCAAATTATGTAAATACGCTACTTTTTATTTTTATGCATTATGAATAGTGACTACGGTAAATTTTATTTACCATAGTTAAAAGTTCATCGGGTAATTAAGAGTAAATATAATATTATAAAATTACCCTAACACTTTTATTAATATAATTTTATGATAATATTTTTTCATAAATCATACTTGGGTCAAAATTGAATCTAATAGAACCTACTTTTATTTGATTATGACCTTTAGTTTATTTTATTCAAAGGAAAGTGAAATATTTCTCACTCAAACTTTAATAATTAAAGTATTTTAAATATAAGGTTATACAGATTATAAATTTGGTTATAAATACTCATTTTAATGCTAAAATGTTTTTATTTATCATGGTAATTTATTTAAAACTTTTAATAGTTATTTAATTACTTTATTATCTTATAAATTAATGAGGAAGAAATTATTTATTTAGTGAAAAAATCAAATAATATAGTTTTTATTGAAATATTAATACATATCAAAAGGCCCAAAAATCTGAACAAAACATATTGGTAGTGTATATATAGACCATAATCATCCACTGGCCGAATTTTTGACCATTTGGATCCATATAAAGGTGATTATGACAATTATATTATTTTATTTTAAATGATTCCAAAGTTGTCACCTTCATAATTTAATAAATATAACAATTTACATGTTGTGATATTAAGATGGTAAATTCGAGTAAAAGAATTATTATGAAATAAATTATTTTGATCATAATCATATTATTTTAATTATAATTTTTATTCAACAAATATTTATATTAAATAATTATTCATAAATGATGTATTAATTATTTTATTAAGAGATATACCAAATAAATGGTTTTACAAATATTAAAATAAATATTATATGAACTATTTAATGTGCTCTAGTAATTTTCGAGACAACTATGACATGTTAGGAATATATTAAATATTTTGGTTATAATATATCCTCTATGCGTATTTTATTTAAATTAAAACAAATGAATAGTGTCAAAATTGACACTATTGTTATTTTATAAAAATAACATATTATAAAATTATTTAAAAATAAAAAAAAAATTAAAAATTAAAAATTCAAATTTATATGGTCTAAAAGGTCATAATTTATCCAATTTTGGACAATTGAGAACACATAAGTAATTATTTATAACAATTTCAAAATTAAAATCTAAATACCACAAACAAAATTAAATAGATTAAATAAGGATAAATCAAGTTGATAATGTTTAAAATAAATTTACAACATGTCTAAATTTTATTGGTTGAAGCGGTTACAACCCTATATTATTTATTATTTGGATTGGAGTAGTTTTTGGAGGTTTTTATGTGAGTTTGAATTTGTTATAAATTAATATTTCTTATTTTACCAAAGGTGCTCCTCTCCTCCCTTATAAAAAGGGCACCCCTTCCCTCTTCTCTTCACACCCTTTTGAGCCTTGAATCTCGTCCAACCTCGGACCATTTCCCTTATCCACTTCCCTAGAAGCATTATAGATGTTATGTTCATCTCAAAAGACCAACTCTACTTCCTTAAAAGGAATCTTAAAGGAGGTGCGTCGAAGAAGAGGTAATCTTTTCTTCCGATTCTCTCAAGCTTATTTCTTCTAATACTTCTTATTCATTAGTTTTATCATTATAAAGTAATAACATCAGAATTAATTATATAATTATATGTCATTATAAATATAAAACAACCATATTTCACCTTTTATCCATCCAACAGAAAATGAAATCACCGCGCATTCGTACGTACGGAATACCATCTCCACGCCGTGGTGTAATCTGTTTTCGACCACAACCTTACATGGATGGGTATAATGGTGTAAATAAATAACTATATATGATTATTGTAAAGTGATACTGATTCTAAAATATTTTCAATACACATCAATACAATTCCACGATCATGAGAATGATATCATCGCTTGTGTGTACGTACGGACTACTGTCTCTATGACGCGATGAGATTCATTATCCATGTTAACCATTCATGAATTATTATAAAGTATATATAATGAATAATAATGAAATATATTAAATAATTATGATACCGTATTTATGTATATATATATTTATTTCGTCTACTTAATTCCATTCAATTCAATAAGGAAACAAGAAACAATAGTCATGAGTACGTACGGCATGCCGCCTCCATGAACGGTGTATTTCATTCCATTTATCATTCTATCATATATGTATTTATATTATGATTATATATTATATATAAATCATGTTTTACATTCTGTAATTACATAAATCATGTTATAAGTAATAATATGAAGAACAATAAGTCGAAATATATACAATAAATGAAACGATTTTACCCAAATCGCTGCTTTTACATAAAATTTACAAAAGAATGGGTAATATAAAGTCATAAGTAAACTATATATGATATCATAAAAATGAATATGATTCTGTAATAAGTCAATGGCATTATGTAAATAATTATACAGGGGGTTTGGAAACATATGAATCATATCAGACATAAGGTATGGGATAAATATTCTAATCTCGCTCTTATCCGAGATTGTTTATTCGTACGTATTTACTGGGGTTTTCATTATCATCCATTTACCTATTTTCTAAATTTTTTCATGTATGTTTAATGGTCTTTTACCCATTTTTGAATATTACCACATGTTATGAATGGAATCGTACTTTTATTTACCACGTGAGGAACTTTTTTACTTTTCTCTCAAAAGTACGAGGAGGATATTATTTTAAACTTATATAGTGTGAACAGATTTTTATGGTTTCATAATGCCCCATTTTCATAAATATTCCTCTACAAGATTGCATGATTATTTTCAACAGAACCATTTTCTTTTAAAATTGCTTGGCATTTTTTGAAAAGAAAATGATTTTGAAGAAATAAAGATATTTTCCTAAAGAATTCATTTCAAGTGTTTAATCAAAACTATTTTCCATCTAAAAATGAGATTATTTAATATATTTATGTTTCATGTATAATGTATACATTATTTAAATGGGTTTATTCTTCTTGTTATGAAATGATATCCATTTTTTTATATTGATAATGTTATGATGGCATGATGTTTAAGAATCCCATTCTATTATATGGGTTATTCTATGATGTAAGATTTATGATTTTGTGTCACACGAAAGAATGATTTAATTATGAGATGGGTGGGACCTATATCTCCCTCCAATGAATTGGGTATGGATTTATATCTCATGAGATAGACATGGCTGGAATAATAAGTTAATCCGGTTCAGTGTTACATGACTAAAACGAGGAGTAAACTCGATTCAGAAAGGGACTTTGTCCACTAAGATGGTCATGGCAGTAATGTCTTGGCTATTATGGAAATAATAACATGTGATTAATGGTTTCCAAAATTATGTAGTTTATACCCATGCTATTTTCTCATTATTTATGATCCATTATGATATATGCCTTACGTACTTCTAAGATTTCTTGTCTTTTCTCAAGATTTTGATGTTTAGATTTTATGTTCAAGTTTTTGCATTCAAATATTTATGAATTGATTTATGTTCTCTATGATTAAACATACTAAGCATTTGTTCTCACCCTTTTTATGTTTTGTTTTCCTCAGGATATAAATAAATGTTTTAGGTAAGAATACCAAAATGAGAAAATCTTTATGGGAGATTTTGGAGATCTTTCACCATGATTAGAAGATTACGTTCCGAGTATCCAAAGACACTAAACTAATATGATCTGTGGGTGTTTGTTTTCGTCATGTATTAAGTATTTTGCAAATGTATAGTGATGTCCATGTTTGTCAATCTTTGGGTCTCTACACTACATATTTATTGAAATTTTTTTTAATAGGATTAAAACAATCTTTTGTACATAAACTACATGGGATATCTAGGAGAGACAAATAAAAAAGGGGTGAGATATAAATCCCTATAAGGGAGTACACATGGTATAAGTGATATATGTTAAACAATAGGTATATCAATGAGGAAGAAATGGAACATGAATAAATAGGCATGATATAACATGATAATCATAACATGGGAAATGTGGAATCAACTTAAAACAATAAATCATAAACCTAAGTCAAGGATAAACAACCAAATAAATCATAGTGGACATAGTATAATAAAATTATTATTTCTACTCCCTTTCCCATCCTAATTTAACATGATGCAAAACACTTTCCAATACATTGGAGCACTATCTAGGTGGAATCATAATATTTATTTTATTCTCATGATTAACTGTTCAACCTAGATCATTCAATATGGACTCATTCATGGTCATAATTTATTAAAAGATCAAGTAATTTTGAAAAAATACATGTAATTCCCCAATAAATAATTATATCTGAATAAAAGTGAATACTGTTAATAGAAAACATATGTATGGTATTCACTACACAACTAATTTGGCATGGAAACTTGTGGTAAAATTTTGACAGCATAAATGGGTCACATAAAAATTCATAAAAATAGTTGATCTGAGAAAAGGTGGTATTTCATAATTTGGAAATATAATGGTAAGTAATAGGTTCATGTAAATACATTTACAAACATCATAAAATGAAAATTGAATGCATATGTTTATAAAGAAACTTGAATAAAGAAGTTATGGTGATGATCTTTTATGTAATTTTAACATAGTAATGGCTTAGTAAGGGTCCAAATGAGAAAGGATAAATGATCTATAATTCATATAACATCAATATATTTTAAGCCAATGATTATAAATGAAATATATTATTAAAAATTGAAATGAAAAGAACTAATTTAAAAAAAGTTGGTTGAATTTGAAAGGAGGAGATGAATATGAGGATACCTTATCAAATTTTGGAATTTTAATGACTTAGGTACGAGTCAAAATGTCAGGGGATAAATGAATGCTAAGTCAATTAACATCAGTTGGATAGAATGTTAATGACTCAAAATGAATGAAGATATTTCCAATTAATATAAAAATGAATTAATTTCAAATAATTTAGCTGAATTTCAAATGATGAAATGAATGTGACAATCCATTATATAATTTCATCGCAATAACAACTTATGTATGGTTCCAAATGATGTACGATTAATTATCCCAACATAAATTAATATAAATTAGATTGAAATTAATTATTATAAATGAATTAAAATTTAAAAAAATTATATTAAGAGATCCAATTGGAATGATGGTGCTCGAATATTAAAGGAAGAGATGAATGTGATGATCCATTATGGAATTTCAGCATTGTTACAGCTAATTAAAGGGTATAAATGAGGGAGTATAAATGATATTTCTATAAAATAAAATAATTTTTAAAGTAAGGGAATGATTAAAAAGGATTTAAAATATAACTAATTGAAATTAAAAGATAAAATTTAAAGGATGGTTCTGTAATTTAAAAGGTGGATAGGAAGTTAATCACAAATTACTTTAGGCGATCACTTCTTCTTTCATTGCCAATGGGATTGACAAACCCTTTATTAATATTGAACATTTGATCACTGTTAAATGACTATATCTAAAATTTAAAATATAAATAATGGCCTTTTAAAAAATATATAATAAAAAAATAATCTCACGTGTTTTCTATAACCATATTACTCGATAAGAAATTTAATTTATTAAAATGGGAATTTTATTTATAATAGTTCAGGTCATTAAAATCCTCCCCCCTTAAAAAATTTAACCATTGAAATTTTATTTCCTCAAATTAAAATAGACGAGGGTAACACTCTTTCGCAACCTCCTTCAGTTCACACTTTTCTTCATCAAACTTTTTGTTTCTACAATACAGTTGGACATGGTGCATTTTCATTTTTCATATAACTTTTTCAAAGTTATATAATATCTTCACTAACTACTCATCATACAAAATATCATTCTAAAATAGTAATACAATTTGGTTGAGTACATTTGAAGGGTCTGGTATGTACTTCCTCTATAGGGATACATAATTCATTATGTACTTTAGGTAGGATTGGTCGGAGTGTCAGTATATAGGCTATCATTCGATTGAGATCATGGATCACAAAAGGGCCAATGTACCTTGGACTATACTTTCTCTTTTTTCCCAAATCTCATCACTTTATTCCATGGAGATATATGGGGGAATACTATATCTTAAACATAAAATTACATGACTCATCCATGATTGTCAGTATAATAGTTTTTATTAACTTTAAGAATCATTAATGTGATTTTAAATGATTTTAACCTTTTCCACAAGTTCTTATATAAAATTTGTACATATTAGTTTCTATTCCTTGACATTATCTAAACATGTAGGTTATATTCACCTCCTCCTATAAAGATATTCACATGGTGCCATTTTTACTCTAATGTGGAATCTATTTTTGTAGTAGAATCTGAATAGAGGAAGGAATTGGTGTCATCCTTCTAAATTCAATTGTGCAAGATCTCAAAATATCCCCAAATGTCTGCATAGTCAGCTCAGATCGTCTCCCAGTTTTGGGGGTGATAAGGTGTGATTAAGTATATTAAATTATCTAGAGAGTGTTGGATACTCTTCTATAACATATTGTTTAATCTTGGATCCTAATCAGATATAATCAATGGTGGTACTTCACGCTTCCTTACCACTTATCTAATGTATATCTGTGAACATTTATTTAGTATGAAATCTTCTTGAATTTTGATAAAGTGAGATTCCACTATAATAAAATCCCGAAAAACCCATACAAACTTATTTCCCCAATATTTCTTCGAATGTCTCGTAAAAAATTCCATAGTGATCTTCTCCCATTTCAATGTGGGTATGGGTAATTCTGGCATCATCCCCTTGGATTTTTGACTTTAGGATTTCAATTACTACCTTTCAAGACATCATGATGTGTAATCCATTATCTCCTAATTCCTGTTGTCCCCCAAATAGTGCTCTCATTAATCCTCAGATATATTTTTTCTTGAATCAATAGAGAACATTGAAGTATGTGCATCATCAAATAGATCATTACTTCCATATAGATTTGATGAAACACATAGTCTTAACCCAAATCAAACAATTCTTTCTTCATTGACATAGAACTTCATCGATTCCCATTTTTTTATAGCTTCTACTTTCTTCTGAATTTCCACATCAACCCTTTGATATTCATTAAACCTCAACAGATGTTCTGGATGAGCAATCATTTGTGAAAATATTGATAATGTTCTTTACTTAATGATTAACATGGGAATTCTTTGCAGATCTATGAATATTGGATCATTCAAAATTCTCACCATTGATAAATATGCTAGACCATTCCAAATGGGATATTCTTCCACCTTATTTGATTAAACATGATGGTATTGAATTGAGTAGTCATAGTCATTGATCATCTATAACCATATCTGTTCGCTCATGTTTATCTCTTTCAATGAAAATATATATTTGAGACATTTGTGATATCTATAGATTTCATAATTCTACCCAAAGAGAAATGACTACATATTTCCAAGGTTAAAATCAATACATCGAACTCTAGATAATTCGTTGGGTAGTTATTTTTTTGAACATTAAACTTGGTTGAATAACAAGCTATTAACTTTTTCTATTGCATTAACACACAACCCAATCCCTTCTTCAAAGCATTACTTAATACCACAAATGTCTCTCCATTTGTGGTTTGTGGGATAATGTATGTCATGATAAGCCTCTTTTTCAATTAGACGGAGCTCTCTTAACATTAATAATTCCATAAAAACCTAACATTATAATAAGTTATCTCTATTTTAGGTTCTTAGAATCATAATAATTTTCTCACAAGTAGATAATAGTTCCCAACTAATTCAAGGAAATTATGGATATTTATCATCAATTTTGGGTTCAAACATTTATAAATTTCTTCTTTTTTAAGGAACATAAGTATCTCATTTCTTGTGATGATATTCCCCATGAATGAGACTTCATTCAATTAAAAGGCACATTTTATGTACAAGGACTAATGATTTTACATTATCAAGGTATATGGCATACTGCTCAGATGCTCCTCATTCACCTCCTTGGTATTTGAGTATATTATAATATGATCCCAAAATACTGCCACAAAATTGTGTAGGAAATATCTAAATAATGTATTTTAAAAGTTCATGCTAATTTAAGGAGTATTAGCGATCCATAAGTGGAATCATTGTGATCCCATAGTGCTCATACCTTGTATGATAAGTAGTATTTGGGATATCACCCCTCTTCATGCTAAATAGGTTATATCTTGACCACAGATCAACTAGGAGAGTTATTGTTCTCCAATTAACTAATGGAATATGTAATAAATCATAGTAATAGGAAAATATTTATTTATTATGATCTTTTTGAGATCATGATAATCAGTACAGATAAACATTAAAAAAATCCTTTTTTATGATGAACATGACTTGTGCCCCACATGTAGAGGAATGTGGGAGTACGAACCCCTAATCAAACTTCTCCTATAGCTATTTCTCAATCCATCAAGTTCCACAATAGGATTTTTATACAAATCCTTTTATATTATAAATTCCCACGGAATATAATCGATTGAAATTTCAATCTTTTGGCTAGGAGGAAAACCGGTTAATTCCTCAAGAAACAAATCAGCGTATTCTATCATAATATGCATGTCTTAGAGGATTAACCCTTCCTTATACACAATCATTTGGGCATTATAATTTTATTAATATGGTAATAATTTATATTCTGAATGGGATGGTTCTGAAGAAGATTCATCATCCTCATTATATTTGTAAAAAATTGATGGTCGATTATCTATACAAAGAGTGATTTCTTTATTGTGGAAATTTAAGTTGGATAAATATAGGAAAAGAAAATATGTGCCCATAATTGTATAAAATTATACAAAATGATGTATGGTAAGGATCTCTGGGAAGTTAATCCCAAAAATTAGGAGAAGGGAAGAGATACTATGTTGTGTGGAAAAAATTTATCCATTTAAAGTTTTCATCAGTAAATCTGCATCCAATCATTAGGGTGGTGTTTCAATAGTTGTACTAAATATTAATTATATGAATGAATTCATAGAATTATGAATTATTACCATACACTTCACTTTTTAATTATGGTTCTACTCAATAAATTTATCAAAAATAGGCTTAGTTTTGAAAACTATTAAACACAGATGAGTGAAACCAATGAGATTAAATGGATATATTATAAATTACAATTATTTCAAAAAATTATAAATTCACAGGCTTCAATATAGGTTATCCATGATATATTTCCAAACCTATTCTATGATGTGAATTTTTTCCCTTAAAAATTATTGATAATGATATTATGAATTTTCCAAAGCATATTCACTAGGAGTGTCAAACCATTTGAGTATTAAGGACATTTTTTGTGTATTAGGTAACCTCAATTCAGGCTTGATACACCTTGTCATAGTTGTTTCAATGTGGTATATTTATATCAGAACCACATCCACTTGTATTATCTAGACTCATAAACAATTTCTCTTTAAACTAATTACTCTATACCCACAAAACTATAATGGTGTTTTCTTATACATAGTCATATCACTATGATTTCTCTAAATTTTTCTAATCATAATCCCAAAATAGCTAATCCTTTCCTCTCATAGAAACTATAATAACTCTAATATTTATTTCAAACTAATACATGTTTTATTACATAACACTAAAAATAATAAAAATTTAATGATCAATATATATAGTTTCATTGGAGATTAGGTACATTACAAAACAAAACAATGGAATATAATATCATTATTGCAAACCACTTTAACATGCTCAACATAATCCTACAAACATAAAACATCATGTGATATCCTAGGGACATACATAATAAAGGGGTGATCTATAAAAAATATAAAGGGAATAAAAATGGAAAATGTTTTTACATGTTTGAGAAAAACAATTTCAAGGATCAATAAATGGGAAATGAATAATAAGTCATGATATAAGATGAAAATCATAACATGTGAAATGTGGAAACAACCTAAAATAGTGAATCATATAAATATAGAAAGTATAAAACCTCTAAGAAATAATAGAAGACAAATTATAAAAAACTAATCTAGTTCAATCCATATCCCAACATGTGGTATCGTTATACTAAACATTTCTCAATACATTGGAGCGCTATCTAGGCCCACCCATCCTATTCATTTTATTCTCATGCATTGTGTTCCACATAAATCATACAACATGGATTCATTCATTATCATTATTTCATCCATGATGAAGGGGAGAGGAATAAATATATTTACATCCCTAATGAATATGTAAATGTGAATAATGGTGATTACTATTCATATAGAAATGGGCATGGTATTCACTACAAAATTTTTTTGTCATCTAAGATCATGGTGAAATTATAACAACATTACAATGTTATGTAATAATTAATTAAAATGTTTGATGGAAGAAAAATGGTTCTCTCACCACTTAGATAAAAAATGGGTAGTAATAGGTACATGTAAATACAATCCAGAAATTTAGAAAATAGAAATAGATTACATTACTTTATAAAGGATCTTGAATAAAGAAGAAATGGTAGGGATCTATTAAGGAATATCAGCATGGTATTAAATTAGTAAAGGTTCCAAATGAGGGAGGATAAATGATCCCACATTAAAATAACATCATATTGAAAATATTATAATTATTATAAAATAATTTCAATATAAACAATTTACATTAATTTATTTTTTTTTTGAAAAAAGGTGTTGGAATTTGAATGGAGGTGAGGAAAGTGGAGATTACTTTTAGAATATGTTCATAATTATGTCTTAGGTGAGGGTCCAAATGGGGAAGCATAAATCTACCCTCATTCAAATAACATCATATATAAAGTATTTTTACAATTATAAATTATGAAAATATAACCAATTAAAATAAAAACTACTAAATTGAATGAAGGTTGGTGAATTCGAATGGAGGTGAGGAAATTAAGGATCCCTTAATGAATTTCTGCATAGTGATGGATTTTGTAATGGTTCAAATGAGGGAGAATAAATGATCGTTCATTATAATAAATCCAATTCAACATTAAGGCAATTATAATAATTGAATACAAATAAAACCAATTAAAATTAAGTGAAATAATTTCAAAAAATATTTTTGAATTTGAATGGATTAGAAGAAGGGGGGATCCCTTACTGAATTTAGGCCTTTTAAATCCATATGTAATACTCTTAATGAGGGAGGAGAAATGATAGATTATAAAAATAACATCAATTGGAGATTATGAAAAATATTTTAAATGAATGAAATCTAAAAAATATATATTAAAAGAACTAATTTCAGAGAAAGTTCTTGAATTTCAAAATAGAGGATGGTGGTAATCCCTTACTTGAGTATGTGATTTAAAAATGTTGGTAAGGGCTTATTGAGAGCTTGGATAAACCTTGGTAGGACTCTATAGATTTTATAAAATAGTACATTCTTGATAAAATATGTTTTAATGATGAGAGATGTGATATTTAGAGGGTTTATATATGAAATGAGGGGGATTTCATTATTATTTAGGTTTTGGACTCTACATAATAAAATTTACAAATCTAAAAACCACAAAATGGATTTTTCCCATGGGTTCTGCCAAATGGGAGAGTGTTTTATTAATTTATATAAAATATACCATGAAATATTTATATAACACTCTTTCGTATGCAGAGGGGAGACACAATGTTAATGAATTGAATTTAAAACCTTAAAATATATTATATGTTTTGAATGATTTAAAATTGAATGTAACATGAAATAAAATAAACATAAAATTACATTATTTATTAGGTGAAAATTATATTTGGTCATATATACCATTTAAAATAAATATTTCATCACCTTAGGGTTATTATGATGTCATAAAAAACAAATTATATTTATGTGATATTTAATTTTTATCCAAAAAATTCCCCTATATCAGAAAATTATGAAAAACTCACTACTAGATAATTTTTATGTTATTAATAAAAAATATTATTCCTCTTATCTAAATAATTTTCTAAATATTTGGTTTTTTCATTTAAAATAATAAATTACATTTATTTAAAATGTTGGGTTTTTACAATAATAGTCTCTGAATACTTATAAAAATAACATTTTACACCATTAAAATAAAATGACCATATATATTATAAAAATATTCTTGTATAGTATAAGTTTATTAAAATAATATTTATTTCAAAAATACATGAATTCAATAAAATATATTCCTTTATTGAATTTTAATATTGATAAAAAATAAAATTGGTGCTTTATTATATCAACAAAAATTCAAAGTAACAATAATAGGATGAAAATATAATCATTATTCTATACAAAATAATGTACATACTCATAGTTATGTGGTCTTGATAGATATACCTTCATTAAAAACCCCAAAGTACATAATCATAAAGTGTGCTAAAATGGGACCTTCATGGTTTGGTTCATCAAACATCGTCTAGGCTATGATCTTGATTAGTTTAAACATCTCATGTAAATGGTTTCACTCATTCTAATGTTGTTGTATTTTCGCAGGATTTTTGGTATTTTCTTTAAGGATAGTTCTTTTGAATATTGAAATAGGATGTCTTGGGGTGGTGAAGGGCTATGTTTTATATTTTTAACTTTGAACTATGTAATGTGTTTTTTGTTTGGGTGTAACTTGTTTGTGGAGGATATCCTATAGGTTCCCACTTACCCTCAAAGTGGATTTTCAATAAAAAAATTTGTTTGTGGTGTGTGAATGTTGTTGTATATTATTTTTGTTTTTCTCTATGGTAAAGACTAAAGATTATATCTTTCTTTGAAGCTTCGATAAATCAGACTCATTGGGTATGATCCTACTATTTGAGGATATAACTTATTTTGTATGTTTCAACTAGATTGTTAAAGCCCAATATTTATACTAACAATGTGATCACTATTTAATGGATATATTATCAATGGTGAAGATAATTTTTTTTAAAATTGGATATAAAAAAACCAAATAAGTGCATGTGTTTTCTATAACAATATTATTTAATAATAAAATTAATTGAAGCAATATAGGAATATTTTTTCTAATAGTTATGATCATTACAAGTATCCCATGAGAATTATGTTAGTAACTCTTCGAGTTCAAATTTTTATGATAATTTATCCATGTGTACCTTCTGTATTTGGGTTTTAATGTATCATGTCCTTGTTATTTCAAAACATGGGGTTTTCTTAGAGTCTGATAATATCAATGTGGTGATATCCTTAGATACCCATTGTAATGTCTTTGCGATAATGGAATATTTGGGAATTTTAGGGTATTATAGGCTTTTCATTAGATATTTATCTCATATTTACTCTCACGTGACGTTTTTACGTAGATAGGGTTATGGTTCGAGTGGATCCCATAAATTGTGTCATATTTTGAGGTGTTCATGTATCATTTGAGAGAACCCATTGTTTTGACCCTTCCACAATATACAAAATGGTATATAGTGTTCTATGACACATCAAATATGGGTTATAAGTGTTTGTTGTTGCAGGTTGACCATGTGGTGTTGTATGGATCTGTCGAAATACAACTACATGAAAATAACAACCCATCACATGACATGGAATTAGTGGATCTGATGTATGACATAAAGAAATGTAATCATTATTTATTCTTGGAAAAATATTGAATTCCACACATATCAATAGATTTTGGATAAAATTTTCTCCTAAAGGATATAAATTTAAGGTTTCAAAATTGGGTTGAGTGCCTTTTTTGTTTAATTTTGATATCATTTATACCCCATCAGAATTTCATGTGGAATTTGATTCCATGAGTGGGAATTTTTCAATGAATTATCTTTGAGAGTTCATTGATTAGTGTCCTTTGTTATTTATTTTTTCCCTGATGCACATGGAATACCAAGAGAATTTTAGAGGTACTCTAATAAATATTTTTCAAAATAGGTCCTCCCTTATAAACCAGATTGGATAGGATTAGTCATGTGATCAGCATTGTAAGCTGTTTTAGAAACTTCCAAATGGTGTATAGGTTCACATTAAGAGGTCACAATATCTTGAGGGAGTTCTGTACATAATTAGTATTTTTATGGTTACAACATCATTATGAATGGTGGTAATTTCAGACAGCAACTTGTTTTAGTTTTCCATTCATCCTAGTACCACCATGATGTTTTATGACGTTTTTCATCTGCTTTGGAGGCCATGTATGGGGATACATATAGATAAAATTGGATCCATGTGTTATACATATGTGAAAGATAAATTAGATCACTAGAGGCCCTATGGTTTATTCTAGAAACATGACATTCCTACCAGAAATGGTAAGGGGTATCAATGGATTTTATAATTGGTTCTCCACATAGACCCTAAGGATGAAATTCAATTTTGGTATTAATTGATTATTTGGTAAAATAATATGATTTCATTTTTATAAAGGATTCAAACAAGGTTGATGCATTGGGTCATTTAAATGTTTACGAAATATTGAGGCAACATGGTTTCTATTGGATATCATTTTAGATATGGGATAATGTTTTACCAATTGGTTTCGAGATGGAATTTAAATGGAAATAGGGGTGCCATTCAAACTCTATATGGCACACCATCCTTAAACAAATTATTAGATGGAGAGGGTGAACTGTATTTTAGAATACAAGATCCAAACATTTGTGCAGGATTTTTGAGTCTCATGGGATAACCATTTAGGATGGTAAAATATTTTATTTAATAATAGCATCCAATAATCAATAATAATGGATCCCATTATGTCGTTTTATGGTGAAACATGTCCTTAACTATTGTGTTAGATATTTGTGGGTAATACTTCTCAATTGAGACCAAGTCGTATGCCAGATTTGTCTGATAAATTATGTTTGACCATGAATTTGTTTTTAATGGTGAATATATATCAGAAGTCTTATGTTAGTAGTAAGCCCTAAGACATAGTGTTTTCAAGGGGTGATCAGGTGTTTCCAAAAGTGGAACCTCACTTCGGACATCATCATTATGAAATGAAGGGGGAGAAAACATTAAGGAATGTAGTACCTTTTGATGTTACTAAAATATATTTTCATGTGTAATACCATGACAATTTTTCATCTCAATTAGCATAGATCCAGGACATGTTATCGGTCTCTGTATTGAAGATTTATATCATATAATCATCTCACATACTAAATTTAAAGGAATTGGAGATGGAATAACATTTTTCTATGTTTTGGAAACTAGTTTAGATTGTATATTCTCAAGATAATTTCCTTCTAAATAAATATATAGTATTGGTTTAAATACATCGGAATCACAGAAATGATGATAATTATAGATTGGAGAAAACATCATGGGATGAGCATAAATTCTCATTTTTATATCAAACATTGGTTTGGTTTTCCAATGTGGGGATGTTTTATTTATAAGAATAATTTTCACATTAATGGTTTCATACAAAGGTAATATTCACTTTTATTTAGGTCCAGTTTTTATTTCATGGATTTAACATGTGTTTTTTAGAAAAACGGTTGTTTTGGGATGGATAGAAAGTTCCACCCAATTGGTGTAAGGTTTGTGCAAACTGTATGCCAGCCTGGTGGAAACCATACTCCCTTAATAGTGGGACTATCTAGGTTTCACATCAAATTGTAAAAAAAATTGTTATATCTTGAATTTATGATAGTTTCTATTTCATACATGCATGGGTGTGAACCCCCCCCCATCGTGTCAATGAGTGTGGTCTCTTTTCCATTTGGAAAAAGGCATTTTAATTCGTAGAATGGATTATGAATCATTGTGAAAAACCATACAACCATCATAGAACATTAAAGGTGTGGAATTTATCCTTTTCCATCATCAATTTTAAGACCCTAAATTCCATGACTAACTCCATTCATCGTTCACATCCATAGGGATACATCAATATTTCCCTCCTCTCCAATGGGATTAATCCATGGATGGATTAGGTGTAGATACTTCAATAAAACTTCATGTAAACCTATATTTTTTTCATCCATATTCTTAGACTCTCCCTCCTTCATTAGGTTATATTTCTCAGGGGTTTGGTTTCCCTAGATACAATTTAACCGTTTTATTTTTTGGTGATTCTTGAGGGATGTGGTTTGTTCTTTCCATTATAGGGTATTCTTTTGGTGGGGTTGTTGTTTTAAATCATAAGATAGATTCATCCAATATAATTTTAGTTGATTCAATGATTTATCATTTTTCCATGATTTTAGTATTATTTTAGAGCTATATACATGAAATAGATTAATTGGGTGGATGGTTCAAAACATGTCTTCAATGGGTTTTGGTGTCCATAAGAGTTTAATAATTGTTTTCATATGTAAAAATAGAGCACTTGTCTTGTGTTTGTCAACAGGTTTTTTCTATGATATGGTTCATGTGTAATAGGCCATAGAATTTATCACATAGTAATCCAAGGTGCCTTGGAATGCAAAACAAGGTATTGTATACTTCAAGGATCTGTAGGATCCAGGTCAGGTTCCCCTTAGTAAGATTGACGCTACAACACTAACTAGTCATATGATGATGATTAGACCCCACTGGACCATTGGGTGTCATTCCCATCAAGTATATGTTTCATGATGACACTATGGGTTTTGGTTGTACTTATCACTGATGTATAAGGATCATAGGACCCCAATAATACAAGTGAATTGTGAATTTCACGTTGTGTTCATGTGATGATATTTTTATCATCGAGATTATTATAGTGTTTACACTACTTTTTAAAATACATGGTTGTTATTGTGGATTCAAATGAATGTTTATCCCTAATGGTAGGTTTTGGTGGAGGTGTATTGGGGGTGTTGACCCTCCTCTTGCTTAGAGGATATATGTGTTGATGAATCCCCTTCTTATTCTTTATATTTTTGGTTTTTGGTTAAAAATATAAACCAATTTTACATGTTATAGATATATTTATTTTAGTTTATTATTATTATGTGACGTATGAATGTTTTAGGTAAATTTACTATTGATTATTATTTGAAATATTAGTCCCAAATTTGTTGTTGGATTCCCAATAAATAGTTTAGAGCCATTGAGGATCAACAATGCCCATAGGGTCGTACAATAGTCTTTTTCATGTGTTAGTTGCTTAGTTACTAGGATTGGTTTCTGAAACATATTTTACTTTTCAGCATTATTCATAACATTGTGGAAATGAAACATTTCTTAGAGTGATCTAAAATTCTTACTATGGGTAAACAAGGGATATATCAACAATCAATTAAATATAACGTGTTCATAATGCAATGAGAGAATGATAATAACATAATAAAATATTTCTCTTTATGTCATATATCATAATCATAAGTCATATCATAATACATGAAAGCTCACAATATAAGGATCATAAATGAATTAAATATCACGATCCATTAGAGAATAAGATTGGCATATGACATAATTTATTTGGAATAAATATATTCATATAAATTAATTACCCTAGTAGACAAGGATTACTATTGATACTATCATATGGGATTGTGATCACTCCCCAAATCATTATAGTATTCAAGGTTCACTCCCTATATTACCATAGAGGAATGATCCCTTTTTTAAATATGGTTCACTATCCATTATATTTATGTTTATCTCATGAGATATTCATTATTACAAAATTCATTGGTGGGGTATATGGATTTTAGGACACCCATTAGTTAATGAATATTATACATATTTTTTCTATAAGATCATAGTATATATATAAGATAATAACTCATTGAAAATAAAAAAACATTCATAAAAAATTCATCATGCCAAACATTGTGGAAAATAAATGACTTTCATTATCGTTTCATCAGTTCATCATAGTTTAACCCAACAAAAAGTTATGAGTTTTATAAACATATTGTCATTATATTCATAACAAATATATATAAAAAATAAATATATTATCATTGATTATTATACACATTAAAACATTAATATAATTAAATAATTTCTTTTTAATAAAAAAATTATTTTAATGACTAGTTAAAATAGTTAATTTGGAATATTGCATTTTGTAGGATTATGAACCTATTCCACACCCGAATAGTGATCAATGAATGTTGGAATATATTTAATTTTTGAACCTCCTAGTATACCAATGGATTTCTACTAGAAGTGATGGTATGATGGGGTGGTAGTGGAGAGACTATTCACTATAGTGGTGATAATAATAATGGTATGTTTATACATATCATAGATGGAAAATGACCATAATAATTATAAGAATCAAATTAACATAGTAGAAGCATAATAAATAATATAAATAGTAATAATAAATAATAATTGAATAATATCATCTATAGGTTACCATGGAAATTCATAACAGGCCATTCAAATAAATAGAAATGTAGGGTCACCCGCGACCAACCATATCAACATATATTGCAATGCCTAAAAAAATATAAAAAAACTATTAATCAATACAGAGTAACCAACCTATCAGCATCCATCCAACCCAAGTTAAGGTAAATCTATTATTAGTAAGGTCGATCTCTGTAGCCTAAATCCATACATGATCACATAAAAAAAGTCCACATGTGTCTTGAGGGGCCTATGTAGGGTTTGAGTATGAACTCATTAGGAAACCACAAAGACAAACCTTTATAACATCCATAACTACAATGGTGTATATAAATAATAATAAAGAGAAAACCTAAACATTATATTGAAATAAACCCGCATCCCTTCATTTTAATAGTTAAAACTAATCATTTACCTACTTCATCAAATGTTGGTATTTATATGGACATGTACACCAAACTATATATAGGTCATACAATATATAATTTCATATAAATAATATCAGTGGTGAGGATACATGGATTTATTCCTAGGTTTCCCCTAATGAATATCATATATGGAGATCTCTATGGAATATCCCTAAATAAATCAATGGCACCTAGTTCTATCCAAAAACTCCTTTAACATATATCTACTACCTAACAACCTCATATAACACCCAATAAATATGTACTAGGACTATCAAAACTCTGCCCATCAATTACTCATTGACTCAATAACCTAAAAATTTGAGGCATGGTTATATCCATCCTCAATTAAATTATCACTATTAGATCAATCTATGAAGTCCCTATGATTAACAATATATTTCCCCCAATAAACATGGCCCATAAACCTCACATATTACAGAGATCCCAAGCCCCCAAATTATGGTATCGAAACCATATCTATATAGATAATTACCATCGCCATCAATTTAAATTATGATCACCTCCAATATAAATAAAGGTCAAAACCATCCCCTAATCCACAATATCTATGGTAGCCTCCACCAACAACGAGTGGTCAACAACACCATGATTATGTCCTATCAATATGAAAATGACACTAATAGTATATCGACCAACAAAGATGAGTGATATCCCCATAAAAACATAATCTAAACTATTCAACACCACATTCCCTTATGAACATGTCGGAAAATATATATGGAAAAAACCTTAACATTTTCTATTATCCATGCCATCATCTAGATGACTTCATCGTCTCAATATAATAACCATGTATCCTCAAAATGAGGACCATCATCACCTCAGGTTTCATTAACCAAGCCCATCCTGATGACCATGTATCCATTTTCTAGATGATCAACATCAAATCTTTGCTTATCCCTAGCCCATAATGTTCTTATTGTTCAAATTTAATTTATACAACAATTTAATTTATTTAAATTCAAAAGTTGTCCAAAATTACACAAATGGTGAAAATACCCTAACATTTTTTAATTAATATAAATAGTATAGGTCATATCCAAATTAATCCCTTGGAATAAATTAATGAACCTTAAATATGCTGTAAATTATTCTAGGGTCACTCTCTAAAAATGGAATGTTCACATATAGGTACTCCTAGAAAAACACTCATAAAGTTATGGGAAAAGTTAAGGACCACTTACCTTGTTCACCTAAGCACTTTCTTGTCTGATATCATTTCTAAAATCGGGATAAATAATTGGAATAATATATTTAGAAAAAAACATTAAAAACAATGAAAAAGAGAGCTCACATAGATTTATAATATCGTATGGTGAGATAGAAAATAAATATAATGAAGTGGATTTGAGAGATTACCATAAGGGATCCAACATAATAGAAGGAAAGATAAAATACATCATAAGGGAGAGATCTCAAGAACCCCAGTATTGGGAAAATGAGGCACTATGAGAATCCATGTCTATCTACCTCTATATGTGGTGGAGAATAAATAAAAAGGGGGTCGATCCACTTCTCCCTCTTAAAAGACAATGACCAAAAGATTCATGAAATTTGAATGTTAAATATCATCCATTATGTATATGATTTGTTTAATAGCTATATGTCATGAATTCCTTAGGTATATCCCCCCCAATCCTACAATCCCCAATGAACATTATTAATATGACTTACTCACGAGGTAACTGTTATAGAATTTTCATTTATAGATGGGGATGTTTCAATAGCCCAGGCCATCTGTCCTTCCCGTTGTGTTTTTCTGAACACCCAGGATGTCCACTAAATCTCAATACCCACCAGAAATTAGGTATTGGAGATATAAAAATATAATAATTAGGTCCCTAACCATATAATTTATAATTTTCTAACCACCAAACTCCAATGTTCATTAATACCTTAAAAACACATTAAAAATGAGAGATTACAAGATCGCCAAATTAGAAAATATCGTCCATGTGATATCTATTTTTTAAGATGGTACTGAACATACCAATCTCATTTACATTAAACAGTTCTACCACAAACATCAAACATACGATGACTCCCATCATGGTTATCCCCACATTAGCAGTTGTCTACTCAGTCTTTTCCCAAACCAAAATTTGAACATTCATATAGTACAGTAACCATCCTTGGAAATAAAAGTCTTACAATGATCTTCCATTATTCGAGGACCTCATCATGGGATGAATCCATGCATGTTTCACATATAAAACCCATTATGTCATGCAATTCATTAGATTTCCATTTCACTGAAATTTCATAGATGACACTCATCGCATTCTACATCTCATCTGATCCCCATAAGTCATGAACCTCAGTAAATAATAAATACAATCTCACGTCATATATGTATAAATATATACATTCCCATGATAGTGAAAATGCCTATGAAACTCATACATACCACACAAAATATGATTCCTATAATTGATCCCTACTATGACTCACCATATATATGTATATCATGCATCAAAACTGATTCCAACCTAATAACTAGACCCTAGTTAGTATAAAAATAAAATAAATGTTAATCTCATGCAAAAAAAAGGAAAATAGAAAATAAAATAATATTCATCCATGCCACACTTAAGGTGTACCTCTAACATTCACCAGATCACCAGCCTATTATGACCATCGATACTCAATAACATGAACCTAGAATAATGCATGACTACTCGAGATCTAGCCCCCCTATGGAGCCACACCTACTACCGACTAATGACCCCACTGTAGTGTCTCTATTTCTAAATAATTACTTCCATATACAGTTGAATCACATTTACTATTTCATAGTACCCCTCCATGTTATTACCTAGATCTCTCGGTCTAATATGGTGTTTATGACCCTTCTTTCCAAGACAACTTCCTGCAGAACCTATCCAGATGCCCCATAATACCATATTATCATCACTACATCAAAACCTGACCCCTTTAGGTCTGTGAATTACAAAATAAAATGTACAAAAAACATAGTACTGAAGAGACACATCTTCATTATGTACCAAAATATCAATCCCAACATCCCTTCTTAGATTCCGCTATGTGTCGCTTCAATCTACAAGAAACATTCCCACTTAGATCACCTGACACCATCACCTCACTCAAATAATACTGGTATTCTATGTTTCCTGTAGTTATCAACACCAAATTAACCACCATAGTTAATGATTTCAGCCTCATGATATTTACCTATTGTATAATGGTGTTCCAAAAACCATCTTGAAAACATAATACTTATGAAAATTCATTCTCAAAATTTTATTTTGATAATTATGACAGGACTGTGGAATTTTATGAATACTCCATGACAGATGTATCCCTTAGTTGATGATTCGTGATATCATGTGGTTTATCCAACCACAACATCCTTGAAAATTCACGATCAAATACCCTCACATCGAAATCCTTAAAGGCTAGATTTTCAAGCCTTCCTGGGATGGATCATGTCCCTGATATCCCATGTCTATTCTTGGTATTACTCACATGAAACACACCCTAATATACATGACTAACCATGGTTCACAATATAAAACATGCTACATCATTCCAGCCTATAATAGAGACTAGACCATTATCTAATTTTCATCAGGACAATCTAGGGAATCTTCCCAAACCAATATTGCTTCATCTCATGTAAGATCATTTTACACCGTATCCATGACTTCTTTATGCTTCACTATTACTTAACTAGGAGGAATACAGATGTAAACCATATAACATAGACATATAGCCATTGTAGTATATGTATATTTATTTATAGATTTGGAATGATGTGTCAAGAAATGAATCTCACCACCCTTACAATCTCCTGAAAAACCCATGTCATATGACATCGATCATCATGGTTAGAGACTTATTCAAACCAAGTACAAGTATCACATAAAATCTTCTCTCATTTCCCATTTACAACCCATAATAGGGTGAGGAAAAAGATAACCTATAGCATCATGGACTCTTTTATACCATTATCAGAGTCATACATCACATATCACATATATCTTTTATCTATGGAATTATTAAAATTTCACAATAAAATGTTTTAGTAGGAAACCATTTTTTTCTCTTATTTGTTGAAAAATTAATAAACTCCCCCTTTTTACCATCTATTCATACTCATCTCAGAGTCTATACAATAAAAAACTCTATACTCATAAAATAAAATATTGATCTCATCAATAACTACATACGAAGGATGGCTATGTATATTTTTTTCAAAAAAGCTAACCAGCAAAGAACTATTTCAGCTGTTTTTCTAGAACATTATGTTGTTAATCCCTCATATAATATTCTAGTTTACTAATGAAATTTACAATGAAAATACATCATCTGTGTCTAAATTCCAAAAATTATGAAAATTTAATCCCCTATTTCCATATATGTTCAAGGGTGAAACAACATTATCCAATAACATCACAACCAAGTGAACCATGTGAGGTGGAAATTAATCCACTATAAAAGTATGAATTAAAACATCTATTATCCAACCATAAATTATGTGTCTCTCTCATATTATTGGGGCTACAAAAACCCAAAAAAGGATCCTTAAATATTTATGACTATATTCTACTCTCCATCATATCATAGCCTTAATTGTATGAAATAAAAGGTAAAGAAATAACAATGATATGATTTATAGTGTCATCATGCAGTTTTTTACCCAAGTAGTGCAAATGGATGGTTCGCCACAAGACTATTGGAATGCCTCCTCGTATTCCAATGTTTTTTGACTAGTAGTGAGGGTCAGTTGAGGTTATATTGTGAAGACATTACCCTCTGGTGGTGATAATAATAACGGACCATGTTAAAATAACACAACCAAAGAAGGACTATAAATAGTAAAAGAATCAAATAATCATAGAGGAAGAATAATAAAAACCACACATAATAATAAATAATCTCAATTTCTTAATAACATATGAATAAATACCTGAAAATTAATAACAGTTCATATAAGAAATATACAAGTAGGATCTTCTATCACAGACCATATCATCATTTATAACAAATCGTGAAATTCCTTAAAATGGAAATCCATATCCATGTAGAGGAACCACCCAGTCCACTTCCATCCATGAAATTCTATTGTACCATTATGGTAAACAAAGTCAACCTCCCAAGACTGAATCCTCACTTGATCTTCAATGCATAATGTCTACACACATCCTAATGGGCCTATGTATGGTGTGATTATTAACTCACCAATGAAAAAACAATGATTGTCAGTATTACATTCACAATTACACAGGAAAATAAAAAATATATATGAATAAAAATCACTCATTCATTAAGAATAAACCATGTTACCTTGGGCTCAAAAACTATAGGGAATCATTTGGATGCATAGGAAAATGCCAATATATTTATAAATAAGTGAAAGTAAATATTTATATATATATATATTTGGAATAAAAAATATGTATATATATATATATATTTCTTGGAGAGGACCCAATGATTAGTGCCTATGAATCACCTATCACGTATAATATAAGGATAGAACTTGGGAACCTCCCATTAATAAATCATTGGAACCTCATGGAATCTAATAACAACTTCTAGCATCAATCAAGTACATGGAATCATCACAGAACACCCAATAAATATATACCAAGTCAATATATATTATTCTCAAAAACTCTATTGAGGATAAAAATCTCTATATCCAAAATAAAAAATCTCTATGTCCTATTGTAAATAATCATTTTTTACTGAACATGTGACATCCCAAGGCACTAAAAAAATAATCCTCACATAAACCCAGCACATTGACATAATGTATAGTGGTGAGCATCATCCCTCTACTGATGGTCAAAACACCATATCCTAATAGTTCGTCACCATGCACATGTAGTTTTATGCTGGTCACCTCCAACATAAAAGATTATCAACACAACCAATGAAGCCTTAATATAAATGGAATTATCCTATGACATTGAGTTTCCACCGCTTCCTTGATCGAGTCCCATTTATGTTATCATGATCCTAGAAGATTGTAGGCCTACAAAATTAAGTGTAATGACTAATAAAAACCTAAACCAAATCAAACGTAACCTCATTCACAAATGTTAATGTAGATAAATCTTGATATTCAACACCTCACATGTCCTAGAAGCCTTGCCTTCGTCTTGAATACCTTCTCATCTCAATCAAAAGATCATGCCACCTCAACCTAGTGATCATCATTACCTCATGTGTACTGATATGACACCATCCATATGACCATGAAACCTCATTCTAGGTGATCAAAAACACCTAAATTATTAGGTTGATCCTATAACATTCCATTGGAACCATTTCTATAAATATACCAATTTAATTAATTTACATTCAACATTTGGAATAAACTAGATAAATGGTTCAAATCTACTTACCAGGATCAAAGAAAATAAATAGGTTATGACATACACAATATAATCCCATAAAATTTATTAATAAATATAAAAGTATTCATTAGTTAATATGTTTTATTTCTTCGAAATCCAAACATGTGAACTCTGAAATTCCCCAGAAAACATTAGTAAAATGAAGAATGAATCTAGGACCAAAAAAATATATTCTCATAGGAGATCTCTTAAATATTATTGACCACTACCTCAAGTTAATAGAACATGCATTGGTGTTTTATATAAAACACAGTAAAAAATGGGGAAAGGTTGTCACAAATATTTATCATGTTTCTTGGATAGATGAACTATTATTATTAGGAAGTGACGTCAAAATATTACTAAAAATAAACCACTGTGATCGATAATAAGAGAAATTGGCACATGGAGGGGGAGATCTTAAGAACAATAAGTGGGTGGATATGAGGCACTATGAGACCCCCTAATGCCTATTCTGGTATGGGTGAAGAAAAAGAAAAAAGGTGGTGGAGCCCCTTATTCATATTAAAAATTATTCTTAGAAGATTCAAGATGTGTAACTTCTACATGTCATGAAACTATTATATATCGTGTATTAGGTTCATGACTTGTAAACAAGTTACACAACATAGACTCTTTACATGGACCCATAACCATGAAGACATCACACCCTACTTAATGTCATGATGGAAACTTATTCTTCATATAACTATTTCACGGAGTCTATTTATAGTTTGAACTATGCTCAACAGCCCAGGTCATTCATCCTTCCTCGAGGGTTCACCCAAATTACCACTCCTTCCAAAAAATGATGAAACTAAAAAATAATTATCGTATAGATATAAAACATTCATAATTAGATTTTAATGATAATAAATTACTTTTCCCCAACTACCAAATTAGAATGATATAAATTATGATGAAAAATAACCCACTAATAAACACTATATGTTATAATTTTCACAATAAATTATCTCCATTAAAATATTACTTTTTGATAAATATAATGACAAATTTTTTATTGAAAATAAAACTAGATTCATATAATGAAATATTCAATATATGGAGTTATAACGATAATGAAAGAAATTTTTAATGAAATATAAGTTACAAACATTATATTCATACCGTTTTCAAAATGTAAAAAAGTATATTGTTTTAGAAAATCCACAGAAGAATACTTCTAACAAAATTTTATAATATTACATAAATGTTATAAAGTCGTTGAAGGAATAGTTTTATTATATACAAATCATGCTTACAATTGTTTTATAAAATATTCACATAGAATAAAATGTATTTTTCGATCAAGAGAGAAAAAATATAGATTTTCCTAAAAATATTATTTTTGTGTCACAATTATATATAGATAGAAAAATGAATGGAAAACATGTATAAACTATAAATAACCATATTATAATAAAATTATGGATTTTTGGAGAGGTATTCGCTCATATATTATCATCGAGAACTTAATCATCAATATTCTGCGAAAATAAAGAGATAGTAACATAAAAGAGTTACAACTTTGGTAACAAATGAGTCATAATCCCCAGGAAATAATAAAATCAATTGAAATTTAAAATGTAATAAAAATTATATATCCAATCTGGTAAATGTAATATAGGATGTGTATACACCTCATAAATTATGATTTGTGCATAACATAACAATCTTCCAAAAAAAGACAATTTTACATAATAAACCCTTACCTAAAGTATTACTTCTATCATAAATTTTCAAATCTAATATAGGAAAAAATATAGATTCATAAAAAATATATATATTCAAAAACATTAATAAAATATATAATAACATATATTATTTATATATAACAAATTTTAACATATTTTTTAATTATTCATTGTTATCATCAGTGTTCTATTTGATAAATACATCGTTTGCATGTGAGTTTTGGATATGTTATTGGTGCCCATGTAATTTGATCATGGTAACATCATCTTTAGAATGCTATTCGTGATATTAAATTAATATATATTCCATTTTTATTTATATATTTAATTTATCAATAAATTCATAAATATATATAAATTAATTACACAGTATATATATAAATTATGTTGAACATAGGCATGAATGTTGTTTACATTTTCTATGTGATGAAATAAAATTAACAAAAACAATAATTGACATCTTCATATTCATTATTATTTAAAATAATTCAAATATATTGATAAAATTTATCCTTTTCATTCATGTAGAGTTGAAATAATTATGAATCACATCACCTCTTAGAGGTGGATGTCTATATGTATTCACAAGAAATATTATAATTTTTCAAATTAATTTATGGTAAGAATTTAGAGATATTTTTATCATTATAATGGAATAATTATGTTATAAATATCATATATATATATAAATGAAAACCGTCATAATAACCATCAATGAATGATGGTGATGAAAAATGAATTGTTTCTCTCTATGGTGATGGTAATCCATGCGTATAAACAAGTGGTACATTCACTTCACATTTGATGAGAAATTGGATGTTAAAAGTTGTTTTATAATAACAATAGAATTCTAAAATGTTGAGGATATTAAATTTTATATATCATGATAACTAAGATATACTATAAGAGATTAAAGAATAAGTAAAACCAAGACTAATAGTTAAGAAAATTTCCTCTTAATTGAAATACCACCATTACATCTCTATTTAAGAACACAAGTGTTGGTATTTAGTGGTGAAAAATACATAAAAACAAGGTTTGGTATGTTGATAAGAATATATTAAAAGGGATCGATGATCTTGAATGGCCAAATTCTTATAAAAAGAAAAGTGATGTGTCTTTTTATAAGGTTGGGATTGCAAAATGTGTAATTTATGAAATGATTAAAATATATTAAGTAGACATAAATCTAAATGCTTTCATATGGTAAAGAATTTATAAAAATATTTATATTATATAAATAACATCACATTTTTAAATTCAAATAGGTTTTAGTATCATTTTAATCTTTATCATTTTGACTAAACCTTTTGTCAATAATTAGTTGAACTTATCTAAAGTTACAATTATTTCAATTTTTATGTGTTGATAATATTATCCAAAATTGAAAAATTTCTCATAAATTTAAAATGGATGATATTTTTAATCATATTCCATTCATATGGATTATGATAAATTTTTTATTATTTCTAATACACTTAAAAAAAATTATTTAGTAGTAAATATAATTAAATAATGTTTTAAAATTATTATTTTTATTTTACTTTAATGGATACAATATATTGATGGAATTTGAGTTGATTCATTTTGAAAATCCTAAATATGTCTGGTTTATATAAGAAAATTATGGATCTATATTCCCCAGTCATATTATTTTACATTTATTATATTTAAAATGATTTACTTTATTATTCTATTAATTAATGACATAAAATTTCAATATTTCACAAGAATTCAATATGATTATAAAATTACTATTAAATAGAAATAAATGATGAAAAACAATTTTATTTTATTTTATCAAACTAACCATTAATATTTCTCACAAACAAGATTTTTTTCCAGCATGAACACATATAAGATATGTAAATGTAATAGAGAGACACTTTTTATATATCTTTTTTTAAAATTATCATAATGGTAGTATTAATGGAAATATGTCACCAAATGGACATACATTCAATAATTAAAAGGAAATGTCTAAAATCCACTCATCCAATAGGACAAAAGAAATGAGATGATAAATATTCATGTTGTATCCCATTTTTCTGACAAAATATTACATGTTTTACTCTTATCGAGATGAAAAAACCGTCAATAATTACTTTTCATATTAATAAAAAAATAATGTAACCTATTTAACATTGATGGAATTCATAATAAAAAATATGGAATCAATTTTTCATAATAAAATTTATTTATGTGAAATAATGTCATTTTAAAATTATTGTTCAAAATGACATGATAACCAATTTTAGAAAACAAATTGATTTTTATGTATAACGACAAATTTATTATGATAATATTCCTAGAGAAACATTAGGAGATTGATATGAAATTTTAATTTCATACATAATATATAAATTGAATGAATTTTATTCACTAATACTGATTAATTTAATTAACTAATTTAATAGCACATGGTGATTCCAAAAATAGTTATTAGAAAAATGCATCCTTTTTTACAAATGATTTTTATATTTAAGTATCTCATTATAATTTTTCCTAAAACATTATCTCTATAACCAATGATTTTCATTAGTCGTTATTCCCAATAAATATCATGATCCAATACTATGAACTATGAATATAGTACTAGTGATGGTCCAGGTATTACTTCATCACGAGAGACACAAGGAAAACATTACGAAATTGATATGGGATTGGTGGAAATACCAACAGATAATCTACCATCAATACTAAATAAATAATGTTAATGGTTCCAGTATACCTATTGTTGAACTATACATTCTTCTTGAATCTTATAATCATCATCCATGGATAAATTCATAGAAATACCTTCTACCCAATATCAAACTCTATTTCTCTCTAATGATTATTAGTAAAAAAAAATTCTCGACTCAAAAAATTTGTGTCATGATGTTGAAGGGACCATCCATTCTCTTAGATTTCCTCATATTGAAAATGTCACAATAGATTCACTAATCCAATATAATCCCAACACATTATAGGTCTACACTTTTATTTATAGATGTCCTCATAATGATCCATATAAATTTTAAATTGAACGATATTTTCATAATAATACTTGCATAGCTGATGTTTTTAATCATAAACCCCTATGAAATTCATAGAAAAATATCATAGAATATTTTATCAGGTTTTAATAGTTCCTTGATAATGAACATATTTCTGAGGATGATAATCTTATAGAAACAAAACAATGTATTAAAATCCTGTTAAAGACATATCTATAAAATTGATGTAATCCTAAGAGCCCGACCAAACACAATTGAATGTTGTACTTCATGTAACATTACCATTCCACGAATATATATTATTTCATGCCGATCGAGATATAAAAATTATTTGATATCTATTATGTGTGATGGACTTGTAAGGAGATCAAATACATTCCAATTACTATTATTAACATTATATTTTTTGGGGAGTCCAATGAAAAATTCCATTGTGATGTATTACCCTTTATATTATTGTATGTATAATGGTGGGAATATACTCATATACCTATGCTTATTAGCCTTAATATTCTATCATTCTTAGTGGAAATACAAGTACTCTACAATATATCTCTCCTTATTATTCCACATGAAATTCTCTTTCAAATCGTTAAATATCTTCATACATCTATGAATAATTGAACATAATGAACAATTAGCCTCATCCAAACCACTATTTAAAATATTTTATATACATTACACTAACATTATTCTTAAAAATTATCATTCCAACATAATCAAGTATAAACTCAAGAAAAATTATAATATTATTCTATAGTTCTACCTATTCATTTTATGCCCCAATAATTATCATGTATATAGGCGGTTTAACACTCTCAATAGATAGATATGATTTTCCACATTCTGTCAATATTTCAAGATCCATATAAGGAAAATAGTAAAATATTGGATCTATTTTTATCCACGTCGTGTATAAAATAAAAATATCGTTTTTACTCAAAGCATTATCCAGCTTCTTTTCAATCATGGGGTGATAATTTTTTAACTATTAATAATCATTAATAAACTCTAACCATCTAATCTGACGCATATTCAATAATTTATATGTGATTATATACATTGAAAATTAATTATATGTTTATATATCAAATATTTATGTATAATCATTACAAATCGTCAATGAAAAAATTACCACATTAGGGTAATTTTTATCATGATCCTTCAATTTCCTTGTAGAATAACATGGAAATATATCATTCTATAGTACGAAACATCACATCACCTTATAAAATTCATCACTGTAGACCATAAACCATTTTAAACATTATAGAAATAAAATCATAGGTTCACTAAAAAACATATATCCAATTCCTTGAAATTATCCTTACATCTAACATTAGATTGAAAATTGGATCCATTCTAAGATAAAATTGTCAATACATTTGATGGTCATGATAAATTTAACAAAAATCACTCATAAAATCATTCTAAAATAAGAAATTATCTGATCAACATCATTGTAATCTGTCTGGGACAAAATTTGATAACTTCTTTCTATTATGGATTGACATGTATACCATAAATTGAGACTAAATAACTAACAATTTTATAATTATATATAAAAAAATCTCACCTATAAAAAGGTTCATATAGTCTCTCATTAACAATGGTCTTCAATAAAATCCATAAGTGATCATCATGATCTTATATTTTATTTTAATATATACAGATATCATTAATAAAGACTATGAAAAATTTAACAACGTAATCTCTATGGATATATTCATTACACTTATTATAATAGTGGGGAAATTAGAAACACCAAATTGAATCAATATATTTTTACAGGGGAAATACCTTTTGTTCAATTTTATCAATAGAATATCCTTTATCATGAACCTCAATTGATGATATCTGAAATGGTACATAATATTTTCAATTAGTTATGTTTTATATAGATAATAAATCTAGTCATTTGTATGATGTAGAGGATACTTATTTTTTATTTTGATCATGTGATGATATCAAAAATTAATATCAATACTTATTTATCTAAATTTATTCTTATGAAAAGTACTTGAATACAATAATGTAACATACTTGGATAGATTAATCCCTTATAATTATTATGATAGTGTTTATTCTTTAATTCATACAACTTAATTTGGTTTATTCTAGTATTGAGTATTTTAAATATGTGCAACACTACATATGAGTTCTGTTGAGAACACAACAAAAACATTTTGTGGTATACTAGGGTACTCTTCCAATATTAAATCAACATAGTCCCGAAATATAGAAATATCATATTTGTGGATTTTATCCCCAAACATATGAGATAAACACCTGTGTTTAAATAAGGATGAAGTCTCATAAAATGGATGCAACTTCAATTAAAATATTTTATTTACATTCATGCTAATAGATGTTCATTGGTTGGTTCAAAATATATAATATGAATTCCATTTCCTAGAAATTAAAATGATATTTATTAAGGTAAATCCAATCCATTCCTTATATAACATATTATTCATCTAGTGGGAGAATAAATAGAAATAATTGACATGCACTCCCAAAAAATTCATCAATAGTTGAATCACAGTCTACATTTGGGATAATCGTACCACAAGGGGTTTCAATATTAATTCAAAATATAATCATTTAGTGAATATTATGAAACCTATAGAAAATTAATCAAATATAAAATGGTTGGAAGATAAATTAATAAACAAGGGATTAGTTATTCTTGGAGTGGATTGTATGTCTATTATTCACCAAGTCATTAATATACCCCTCATTAGAAATAGTGATACCATGATAATTAACTTTTTCATTTAACCTAATAAGTTACTAAAAAAAATAATCATCATTAAATATCATATTTGAGCACTTCTTAGAAAAATTGCAACACTAATTTCATTTGGAATGAATGAGTGTTTATTGTTCATATCATGGATCTTTCTATCTATTCACATCCTTATAAAAATTTATAGCTTTACATTAGGATAAAATTTATTGAATGCCTTAGTTTTCATCGAAAAATCATTTAATTTTCCCATTAAAATGATTTACTTTATATTTCCTTCTATACTTCAATCACAAAGGAAGGGTCATCTTCTTCTCTTTATGTTTTTTATGGTTTCCTTTGAATTTGATCTTTCATTTATTATCAATATCATCATATTAATGGGAAAACCAGACATAAATATCCAAATTTATAGAAAATTAAATCCTTTATTCATAAATAATATAGTCTAAAATGGCTAATAATATTTGGATACATGGTTTTATCCCACTAAATAAGCAATTGACTATATATTTAGGTTAGATGATAACACCGGATTAATATGTTGCATTTCAAGTAAAATTTTCCGCATTTGTGCAAAAAGGATCATTGCCCTTATACATAAACTAATGAAATATTGTCTTCATTTTCATACGAATAATAAAAGGAATTAAAACATTATATAATTATCTATTAATCTCATCCCGCTCCACGGATCTTCTTTATTTTCTCTTAAATTATTAAAAATATTACAAAATTATTATTCTTCTCCTTCTAGATATGAGACATCCAAAATATATTTTTCTTTCTAAAAATACTTGAGAATGAATAATATTTTTTAAAATGTACATATCAATTTTCCTCTAAATAGTCGATAAGAGTACTCGTTAAAAACATGGGTTCTATATCATGAACGACTCGATTGAATTCTATTCCATACCTTGATCATTTGGGTGTTTATAATAAATTATATATTTAAAAATTTATGTGGGCATGAAATAAATATGTCTCACTACCTCTCACATAATATTTTGTTTCTTTGGGGGAATCTAAATTATATTTCTCATCAAATTCAACATCAAAATGGTTGTATTTGGTGATAAATTTTGAATAAAACTAAAAATAATACTTTCTTAAACTATAAATATATTGTGAACCCACATAATCATTAAATATAATTCAATGTATTTCTATATCATGATACATTATTTGTAATATACGACACATTAGGTTTTACCGAGTTTATTCATGATCCCTGTCTATTCTAATCCTCGGAAATTATTCCAAAAAATGTGTAATAACCAAAGAATATCCACATGCATAGTCAAGAAAGATGCACAGAAAGGGTAGACTAATATTTCACTAGAATGGGGGATGTGATATATTAATCTAAAAAATTTCATAGAAATTATACATACAATAATCTTATCTAAAACCCCTAAATTTATATTATCTAAAAAAGGATATTTCCTAATAAAACAAAATTCTTTTATTTATCGTAACCTAAGAAGTTATTATATGCATTAGATGATACTAAGTGATATCACTATGGTTCTGTAATCATATGTAATAATTTCTAGCTGAACATTACTCTAATAAAATCTAAAGTGTCCAATAATTATAAAAAATATACAATACTTCTTACTATATTAATATTCATTAAATTACATAGTGATCAACACTAGATTTTTATAGTTCAATTATCATTGGAATCATATATATATGTAAACCACTGGTTCATAAGTAAACAATATAATCTATGAAAAAGGTCATCATAACATAAACCCCTTATAGAAATACAAGTCATCGTAATATTCTTATTTACCATGCTGTATGAATCATATAAAACGTTGAACTCATATGCTTAGTAATGGTTAACCAGGGAGATATGAGTGGTTACATATAAGTAACATGATCCTAAGGGAATTTAAACAAGATCATAATATTTGAAAATAATACAGTGCATATCATAGATAAAACTCTTGAGTCATGGAATAATTTGAGGAAGGTTATAACAAATTAATTATAGAGGAATCAAATTTAATGATCCACAAGATTACAAAATTGATTTATGATATATGTATTTTGAATAAATATATACATATAAAATATTTTCCTTGGTAGTCAATTCCTAATATGAAGACTGTCATTATAAACTAGTTATACAACAGAAACCATTATTGTAGTTATGGTTTACTCCCAATAATTTCATAGTGGACAAAGCCCCATATAGAACTGGGTTCACTCCCCATTCCAGTCCAACATATCTCATGAGATATCCATCATTACCCAATGCATTACAAAAATATATAATTCCAAACCCACCTATCAGATAATAAAAATTATATATATTTTTAATATAACATCATAAAAAATCATAATATCATAACCAATGATAAATAATTGGGTTTCTAAAACATTTCATTAAATAATAACTCGTAGAAAAGAAATTAGTTTCATAAACATTTAATCGATTCATAATAATATAACTTTTTGAAAATGCATCTGTTTCATAAAAAACATGTCATCATAATAAAAAATCATCCTTGTAAAAAATAAGGATAGTATCATCGGATCACAGTCCTAGTTAAACATAAGTAACATTACGGTATTTTATCTAAAATGATAAATTGATTTAAAAGATCACATGGAATATTTCATTAAGAAAATACCCTTTTCACATTAAAATAACTTCCATAAAATTTAAAAATTTACAAAATATTTTTGAAAACATTTTATTTTATTAAAACCATGGAATAATGTAATGTTTCATGATTATAGGAAATTTTGTTAATTTTTGATAATTCGAATAGAAATATTACTTTTATACTTTTAAAAAAATGTCAAATTTTACATCATTTTAAAAAATAACTATATGATTATTTTCAAACCATATCTTAAACATATAATCATGGTTTTGAATGAATTTTATAAATCATTGGATAATTGAAAACACATTCTTGATTTTTTTATATAACATGGGCATGGAAGGGAAATGATTTTCAACCGAAGAGAGAAATATAGCCAGATTTCAATGACATAATTGTTTCAATATCATGTGTACATAAATAGTGTAAAATGAAAAAAGATTATTCTCAAAAAATAAATATACTATAAAAAAATAATGACTTTATTGATAGGTAGATCATGAAAATTTTTAATCAAAATCATAATATTGAATATTTATAGTAAACAATGAGATTGTTACCTAAAACCAATACATATTTACTAAATATTGAATCAGAAAACTTATTAAATAATGACATAAAGAACATTAAATATCATGAAATTAATTAGATTCATCATATAAAATTTCATATATGATATATATACACCTCATAGTGTATGATAGGTTCATAACATGACATGTGTCCTAAAGAAGAAAAATTTAGTGGATGAACCACTACCTCAAGAACAAATTCAAACAAACGTATTCAAAAATCATGTGTAGAAAATATTTATTTGTTAAACATAATTTATTCAAAAATAATTTCATATATAATAAGATACAGTATTTGTCTATAACATTGTATCACCTACTTATTATCAATTATTTTTTGAAATCCTTATCCTGGATGATAACTATATTATTTTAATTTATATTTTAGTTCATTAATTTGGGGCCTTGTAGTTTGATCACGATTCTAGAACAGATTAATTTTAATGAAGAAATAAATTCAATATAAATTCACTATATTTATTTATTAATATTAATCAATATATATATATATATAGTTAAATGAATTATACCTTTGATGGAGATCATTATTAATACGTAGGAATAAATGTTATTTTAATTTTTTTACGGAAGGAATAAAATAATGGTAAAAATTGATTCAAATTTCTAAATAATTTATTATATAATATGAATGTACATAAATTCATAAAAATACATTAATTTTACTATCCATGTAATTATCCAATGAAAAATGAATCATATCGCTTTGTGGGGGTTGTTGTTGAGACGTTTGATTGAGCATTGATATAGTTTTCAAGTGAAATATAATATAAAAATCTAGATAAGATATTATAATTAAATTATCATAATTTTTCATAACTATTATATGTAAACATTATTCCATATCATAATATCAACCAATGAAATATAGTGATTAAAAATGAATTGTATAATTATGATGAGACATTAAGTTGTACTTATGCATGAGTGATACATTCACATCACATTAGATGTGAATGTGGGTGAATAATTATAGTTTAATTGACATAATGACATTTAATTTTATTTAGGATAAAAATTTTATCAGTTTATGATAAATAAATCATATTTTTATGAGATAATAAAAATTCAAAAGGTTTATCTTCGTTAAGGAGATTACGTCTTCTTTGAAAGAACACATTTGGATGTAAATTAAAAAATAAAAGGATTTTATTTTTTCGATACAAGAACCACTATAATGTTTCTAGGAATATTTATTAGAGTATTATCCACTAATTGGTCAATCTTAAAGTATCACTATTTTGAAATGAATATAGATAATGGATGCCCCTATATAAGTAGAGAGAGATTACACACTTAAAATATCATTCCATAAATAAATATAATAATGTATTTCTCCATATAAATGATTCAAAATGGAAATTAATAATAATAAAAAAATCATAGGGGAAAACATCATTAATTTAATTTTTTTTAGTTTTACTATCATTTTATAAATTATTTTTTTTATTAATCCATTGATTATTAATATTTTACCAAAACCACAATGAATAATATTTCAATACTAAAGGGTTATAAATGTTAAAATAAATTGAAATGTGAATCATAGATGGTCTATGAATGATATTTTCGACAACATTCCATTAAAATTCTCATTAATATGTTTTTATATAGATTTTAAGACATTTACTAAATATTTTTTTATTATTGAATAGTTTTAATGTCATATTTTGAACTATTCATTTAATATGACTTTAAATTAACCAATAAAATGATGTAATTAAAAAATATACATTTGAAACATCCCTAATATGTTATATGCCTCTAAAAATTATATAGTAAACTATAAGGATATCAAATTATATGGATTTTAATATTAATTGAATAATTTAATTATATTTTCTATTATATGATGGAATACTTTTTTAGTATTTTGTAAGAATTTATGAAAATTATATAATTAGTAAAATTTATAAAAAAATAACCATTTTTAAAATGTTTTTATTATTCTAAAGATAATAATTATTAATTATTTGCATCATTTGTTCCCAATTTGAATACAAAGAAAATATATTAAAATAAGAGAGTGACATTTTTCATTTTTATTTTATAAACTTAATATGAAGGTGATATTCAGTGAAATATGGAATCATGATGCCATAACTTTGAGAAATTTAATATAAATTTCTAAATTAATCTCATATAATCGAAAAATTGAATGTGTTTGAAAAATTATAAAACCTTATCCCATAGGATTAAATAAATTTTCAACATTTTAAACTTTTAGAGGTGATAAAAATTTACCATTGTTACAATTAATATTGACCAGAAATAAATGGGACCAATTTTAATAAATATGAACACATGATTCCAATTTTAAATATCTATTTTTGATAACATAAATTATATAATTTCATGAAATTTAATTAAATAATGTTCCCAATATTTGGGAAAAACGTTAATAAATAAATGTTTAGGAATAAAACTGGATTGATTACATTCCCAAGCCTAGAAAATACATTAGACGACTATTAAAATATTTAATTTAATATATAAAAAATAAATAAAATCATTTATTAATAATTATTAATTAAATATTTTATTATAAAAAACATTATATTCAAAAAATATGTTTAAAGGAAAACAAATTATTTATTTTCATATATTTTTTAATATTTATATCTGATAAATAAAGAATATTTTTTTTTATAAATATGGAAAAAATAAATTATTCAGAATTTTTATTTCCTTATTCATGCCTAATAATTGAACTTCCTAGTAAAAATTTCCAAATTAATTAATAATATTCTAATTATATAACAATTTTTTAAACTCTGTGTTTCATGTAATAAACACTATCAATGAAATCAATATTTATTGAAGAGAAATATATTCTAAAATCTCAGTGTGTTACACTTATGTCAAGTATAGGTTGACATGAAAGCTATGATTGAACATTGACAGGGACAGCTCTCTCAAAGACAAGGTACTGGGAGTGGGTGGGACTTGGTGTTGGGTGAAGAGACTATATGTAATATTTTCCTTTTTTATATAGAATATTTTTCCTACATGGTGAGAAATTACAATCATTGTATTCACATTTCATTGTCTTATTTCAGAATAAAATTATTAATAAATTTATTTTATTGGTATCTATATTATATGGTTTTCCATTTCAACATGATTGGTTATTAATATGCAGATTTGTATATTGATTACATGTATAGACTCCCAATTATCACATTTAGACCATCACATCTAGTTAAAATATTCTATTGTATGTGTGGGTTTGCTTGAGGTCAGGTGGCACTCCAAAATAGACCTGGTGGTTTGGACATTGGTGTCCAAAAATGGAATCCATAGTCAATTGATATTATGATTATAATGGTCGATGGATAGAATGCATAGTAACATGTTAGAGCTAGTGACAGAACTCAGTTTAGTGCATCACAAAAATTAGTCTCGAGGGATGTAATGGTTACTAGGTAATGAGATTCATGTTCTTGGTTTATTTTTTAGGGTTACATGATTTCAACTGATTCAAAACATATATATTTCGTGTTTAATGATATCATATGTACTTAAAAATTTCCCACATTAGAAGAAGGAATCATATGAATCATATTTGGAACATGTGTTTCACAGGAAATAATGGTTTCATATTAGTGATTTTACTGATGAGGGTGGAATTCACTACATAATTTCAACATCATGTATTTTTTTAAAATATGTTTTCATAATGAAATTATATTTGGATGAATCCCTATTTATGATTGTTTTATATAGTAAGTCCCCTAGAAATATGGTGTGGTACACCAGGACGATAACAGTTATAGAGAAGACTAAAGTGAGGAAGGTGAAATCCTTTTGAATAGTGATGGTGTTGTATACCATTTTGGGACAATTAAAAAAATTTATTTCTATTCTTAGAATATTTTTGAGTGGATATTAGATAGGCCTAGTTATTTATGCTTCCAGTAGTAGAATATGTGAAATTAATTATATAAAATTAAATGGGATTAGATTTAATAGAACATTGAATCCATGGACCGAACCAAGATTTATGATAGAGAATATGTCATCTAATATATGTGGATATGTTATTTGGTTATTTTCTTGGATATGTGACCATTAGTGATACCATGTTATGATTTATATGGAAAAACATTACAACCAATGAGATGTGAGTATATTTATAATGGATTCTATGATTCTTACATCATAGGAGTAAACCGAGTGTGATAATCTGGGTGTAAAGGGATAATGAAAGATATGGTGTGAGGTGTAAAATTTACTGAATAAATTTCTCAAAAATGTTAACAAAATAAAATATCCCAATTACTGATCATGAGAGTTTCATTAAAATTTTGATTACAAGGAAACTTTATTTCAAGTTATCTTGATATAAGGTATGGGATGAAGTATACGTTATTTTGGTCCCCTTAACCACTCAGTTCTAATTATGTCTTAAATTTTTTACTAAAAATATATGTTATTTTTATGGTTATCGAGTAATGATCGATTTGAAATTGAATGTGTTATAGATACCTGAAATAATTAGTAGTAATATATTAAAGGTATCAATTTGGGTTCTCAGTTTGGTAGAGATGGAACTGTGTAGATCATTGGAAACTAATATGGCATGACAGTCTTCCTTAGATGACATATAATCATGTTAATTAACTAAGTTGAATCCTAGAGTTGTGATATTAGTCCTTTATGTGATTAATTAATGAGTGAGTTATCATTTTTTTAGTTATGCATTGATTTAGTAGAATTAGTGGAAATGTGTGGTGATATGGAAATTGAGAAATATCTTGGTTATATGAATGATACTAAGAAATACTATGGTTATATGCAACTAAATAATTTGGTTTAGGGTCATATTCAATGTTAGAAATAGTTATTTTCAATGTGATTATCATAGGGATCGGTGGTCAATAGGTTGTTCTGTATAGATATGTCATTGTGGAGAGGGAGAAAATCCATTACGGATCAAGGAAAATTTTTGATGTAAAATTGAGTTTCTATTTAGTGGAGGATTCATAACAAGGAGAATTGTGTTGAATGAATGGATGTGAACCATTGGGTGTAGATTATTTAACCCTTCCATAAGCCACTAAAGGATGTATATCACGTCATGATAGGTTTTATGAATATAGGGAATAATTATGTAATATATATAGGTGTATCATATGCTTAGATCATTCTTGAAAATTAGGTATGAGTAGAAATTCATGATTTATAATTTAATTTTGAAATGTATTATTTAGTGGATGTGTCAAATAATGTAATCATTGAAATTTTATAATTATGATACAAATACGGTAACAATTATTTAAATATTTGTGACTGAATGAACCTGTTATCTTTTAAGAGGTCATGGTTGTTCTTAAGAATAAATTTCTGACAGTCATTATCACTCTAAAAAGTCAATGTTTAATGGAATAAAGGGTATATAGGTTTTAGAATGTATTCATATCTATTTCATATGTTTTTATTTATGAAGATTGTGTGTGTCCATAAGAAACTGATCAACGTTGGTGAAATTAAGTTTCAGTTAGATTTGGGGAATGTTAGTGAATTAATGATAGCTTTAAGTCTTATGGTTTTCATGGTGAACTAATAAGATAACTTTAAAAAAATTATGTTCATATTTCTATAAGGATTATAAATCTACATAATAAATCCACTATGTATTTATTCATCATGATTGGATTAATCCTTGAGTTATTTTAATTTCACAAGTTTCCTTTTGAGAAGATCAGATGGAAGTAATATGATGAGGGAGACCACCTGAAACAAAATGTGATTGGTTGGAACTACAATGTGACCATGATATATATTATTAAAGAGTTTTTAAGAATTAATCTATGATTTATTGGAAATATTATAGAACAAAAAATACAACAGTTCAGTAGAGATTCACCGGTTAATCCTATAACAAAGATTGGGGTTTGTATATTGACTTCAAACTCATGTTGTGAATATGATCAATAATTATGGACTAAACAATATTAGTATTTTCCTTGAACTATCATAATTTAATTCCATATGGAAATACATGTAGTGGGGGTACCATGATACATTACAAAGAATTTTTTTAACACTAAAATTTGTGGATTCAAATGGATGTGGTGATGGCAGTCACAATATATAAAGAAAAGAATATTTTGGATCATCTTGTGATGCTCATATTTGGTGAAACATATTATGGTAATGATGTGAATTTGGGAAGATAATTTCATTGGGTAAAGTGGTTAAAATAAGAGGATATACAAAATAAAACTCATTGTACATGATTAATGAAACCCGTCATGATGATTCCTGAATTTTGGATGGAAAATCAAATATTTTTCATGGTGTATGGAAAATTCTGATAATTGGGTGATAAATATGTATTCTTCAAGGTAAATCATTCTCTATATTCGTATATAATATTTATAAGAATCATTTTGACTATATTCATAGCCGAGTTATCAATGGATTAGGGCAAGTGAAAATAGAACAAATGATGTCATCTTCTGATAGATGAAATAAACAGTAGGCCATTAACCCTTAAGGACACACCATCTAGTACATGAGTCTACACTAGGATACTGGAGTGGTGGGATGAGTATCACATTATTATGGTCGTTTTAGTCCTTTTGGGATCTTGTACTCCCTCGTTTTTAACAACTCGTGCTCAAATTTAGTATCATCATTTGGCCATAGTCTCTTACACTCACCCATTCATGAGTTCTGCATCATCTATGATAGGCCTAGATTCAAACCATTAGAGAATATGAGTGATATCAACCATTATTCTAAAATCATGGGCACAATATATGTCATTTGGTGGTAGATGATTAAGTGATTTATCATGGATGAATCCACATGGTATGTCATGGTAATTTCAATCTTTTATTCCTCAATACTCATTGACTCCACTTTCTATTGATCATATGGAATTATCCTTGAACATGTAATGAAATAGATTTTTGGACTGAATGATGATTCTGGAAAATATTAATGTAATTGATTGAGTGTTATGGGGATTTGGATCAGAATGGTTGTAGAATTTTTTATGATGATGAACAAATGTCAATATTTTTAGTTTTATTAATGTTTAGTATATTCATGATTTAATTATATATTTTAAGACGATTTGTGATGGTTTAAGCAACATATCCAGGAATTGAGTAGGATTTTCTAATTATCATGGGATTGTGAGGGTATAAAGGGTGACCAAAATCCATTGGGCTACACTATAAATAAGGTACATCAATAGTTTTAATTTTTCTACATGTTCAAACATAAATATATAACAAATGATATTTTTTTTTCATTCGATAGGTATATTTATTAGAATGAAAATAGATTAATTATGTTGGCCTTCAATGAGTGGTTGTTCATATTTCTGAGTAGGTGGGGATAACTGGAAAATTATTCAAGATGTATGCATTTTATGTTTGGTTATACGATTCCATATAATCAAATGATGAATAATAATTAAGATATATTATTATTTATATTTTAAATTTCTTATAGGATTTAGGACATCATGGATATTAATATTTGAAAAATGGACTTGGAATACTAAGACAACATAGTTTGAATTTTCCTAGAAAATGTTGGCTCTATGTTAACATGGTAATTAAAATATTATCTTCCCTATGGGTTTATACATGGAAAATTTTGTATGTGATATGAGTTTTTACATTTTCGGAAAATGACCATTATTTAAAAACTACGTAATAAAATTACTATACTTATTTATTTATTAATGATATATAGGTATTCACTATCTAATGGATCAATAATTAATGCAACGAAAAAATTTTCCAATTTCCAAGATAGACCTTTGCACACTCTCGTGCTGTCCAAAAACAATGCTTAAGTATTTATCATGTGTGTTTCTATATCATATGAGGCATATACATTATGTTTGATCAAATTTTATTCCTCTGTTTCCCATTGGACTGATGCAATATTTTTTGTTTCTTATGGTATGTGTGTTTCTAGTGAAGCATATTCCAACTATTTATCACATTTGGTGTGTTTTTTTGTTTTTGAATTCAGATATATATACATCATGTTCTATCTAATTTGGATTTGTGATGGGTATGTCTCTTTCTTGAAATGAAATGATATTTGATCAATAATATTGTTTTTTTTATTTCATGTGATGTTCCTATGACATCATCAGTTTATCATGTTGTGTTTATCAGGATATTTTTATGTCTCTTTATTATTTTTGGAATATACCATCATGGTGGAAATGTGTCAGCTAGTTTGTTGACATTTATTTTTATGTATACCGTCCTCTATGAGGGATGTATTAGAAATTCATTGGCATGTAAATGGGAAATCCCTTACCATTAGATGGGAAAAAATATTTTGGGATATCTAATCATGGGGGTACATGTTATATGCAGAATGTCTATATTTCCATAGTATGGATATTAAAAAGGTATAATTTGGGACTATGCTGGCACGGTAATTTCACATCTTCTCAGTATATGGGAATTGTTTCCAACATTTTTATATTTTATGTAACATATTTACATTATGTTGAGTGTATCATATAAACATAAACTTCATCTATAAATTATTTACTATATTGTGTTTGTAACAAACTGATGTTTTTATGGGATATTTTATATAAATAATTTTCATTCCTGAATAGCCTACATTGCACGCAATGATGAGATTAAATAAAACTTGAGATTCCCTTTCTATAATTGACCATTTTAACCTAGTAATTATGTTGGTGAGACTAAATATAACTATATTATGAAAATATATAGGGAAATCATTCACTACCAATTATTTATGATGATTATAAATCAATTAAATCAATGTATCTCTGTATTAAAAAATAAAGAAAATTACTATTAGTAAAAGAGATTAATGAAATATATATTTTATTTAATTAATAAAATATTTTTTAATGTCATCCAATAGAAATTTTGGTCACATGGTATGAATAAACTCTATTTGATGTATAAAAACTTATATTTTTAAAAGGGTAATTTTCCACCTTTTATTGGTGAAAACAATTAAAATTAATATTTTGAGACATTAATAATTTTTATATCAATAAAATAAAAATGTTATTTATAATGGGGATATAAAAATTTACTTTGGATGAATTTTTATTGTTTTTCTAAAAACATTCAAATTTAGATGAAAAAAATAAACTAAATTTTAATTTAGAAAACATTTTCCATCAAAAAAAAGTATATGGATAAATTATAATTTAGAATTTTTATTTGATGAATAAATAAAATATATTTTAATTATTCTTTATAATGTATGTCATTAGCATTAATTTTATAATGAATTAAGATATAAAAAATTTCAATGTTTTTCAATTTTTTAACTTTTAAAATTGTTCTACTTTTCAAAAAATGGGAATAATGTGAAATTAATTTCTGCAACTTCTAGGATTTATTATTTGAAAAATTTATTCCATAACTGTAATCAATATGTCCAAAATATTCAAATATATTTATTTTATTTTTGGGCATTATTAATAGTAACCTTGTTAATTTTTTCAATACTGTAAAAGGGGAAATCATGTACTTTAGGGTATAAATACTGTTATAAAATTATCCAAACTATTTTAATAATTTCATTTAATGAGTGTGTTTCAAATGTAAATCAAACATTGGTTGAAATGGTGTCTAATGGAAGCCACTCGGATGAGATTGAGACATTTAATTTATTCTATTTACAGAAAAGTTAAATATGTCTCACTCAAATCTTAGTAACTAAATAATTGTTTATATATGTTTATAAATAAGATAAATTTTATTACATATCATATTTTTAAAGCTAATATGTTATTATTAATCATGGAAATTTATTTTTGATTGTTAGGATATAAATAATTACCTTCAAGGTGTATACTTGGACGAGGTAAAAATTAATTAATTGATGAGAAATGAATAATTTTTTTGATTAAAATTAGAATAACAATAAAAGACCCAAATACTTGAAAAAATATTATTAGTCTATTATATCTCCACTATATCCATCAACAGGTCAACTTAGTGACCATATCGATCATTAAAAAAGTGATCATGACACTTATATTATTTCATATAAAATGATGTAAAAGTTGTCATATTTATAATTTAATAATTATAGTATTTTAAATATTGGATACCATAGAAAAAATTGTAATAAATTTATTCTTCTGAAATAGAGTTTATTTTTCGTCATCATAGTTTATTATTTTGTATTTTTATTCAAAAATAATAATTATATTAATTAATTACACAAAATTGATATATTAATTATAATATTATTAGAGATAACAAATTAAATTTTAGAAATTGTTAAAATAAATATATATTGGGATACATAATATCTATAATGAATTTTCGAGATGAAATTTACATCTTAGTAATATAATAAAATAGTTGGTTCAATGTTAAATTTTTATCTGAATATTTTTAAATAACATTGAATTGAGTAGTGTCAAACTTGACACCATTGATTGTCTATCAAAATAATATTTTACTAAATTATTTAAAAAACATAATTTTTTTAAAAAATCGCTAATAATTATTATATAGTCTGAAAGTATCTAATGTCTTTATTTATTTTCATATATACATAAAATAATTAAATATTTCACCCTTTTAATATTAAAAGGTTTGATACCACAATTAAAATGTAAATAGAATAACAAAGTGTTAATTAAAATGATAAGGTTTAAATTGATAGAAACACATGTTTGGAAGTTTTTGGATGATGACATTTTAACAGTATCACATCTCATATTCTAAATTTGGACATTTTGGAGGTTTTTGGATGGTTTTTGATTTTATTATAAATTAATATTTTTGGAGATCACAAAAGTTCCCCTCACCTCAATTATTAAAGGTCACCTACTACCACACCTCTTTACATCACTATGAGTCTTCAAGATAAGTAATTCATTACTTCTTTCCTTATAAAATTAATTATTTACAATTAAGTTGTTCAGTTATTTATAAAAGTCTTTCATTATTTCTCTAAGAGATGATTTAGTAGAAGCATGCCTAAGACGATGTAATCTTATCTATTGATTAGTTCAAAATTATTTCTTATTCTACATCCTGACAATTATTTTTTAAATATAATTTAATAAGCTCAGTCTCACATTTATACAGAAATTTTATAATGATTATGGATCATCAATATTCTACTTTCTATCCATCCTATAGAAAATGAAATCACCACGTGTGTGTACGTATGACTTACCGTCTCCACGTCTTAGTGTAAAATATTTTTTCACTACAACAATACATGGATGGAAATAATTTTGGAAATAATAACTATATAGGTTTATAATAATATTATATTAATTTTGAAATATTAGACACCATTCACTTCAATACCATTCAATAATTATGAGAATTATATCATCGCTCGTGTGTATATATGACCCACCGTCACCACAACGTGATGAAATTCATTATGTATGATCATCATAAATTCATGATTATACACATATACAGAATAAATCAATATGGTATATATTATGTTCATATCATTTTTAATGACATAATTATGACTTCGTAAGGATAAACATAACATATTTAACAAAACGTGGATAAGAAAATAAATAAGTTAATATCCAAATAGTATGTAATAATAAAATTTTATTGAAAATTTAAAGATTATATGATCATATATAATATCATAATAATTATTATGATCATGTAATAAGTCAATGATATTATTTAGATCGTTATATCGGAGGTTCAGATATATACACAGGATATCTAACCTAAGGTATGTGATGATTTCACAGTCTCATTATTATCCGAGATTATTAAAATGTAAGTATTTAATATGGTATATTTATCAATAACATCCATTTTAATAAAATATTTAATGTTACATCTATTCTTATATAGTTTATTAAAGTCAATTTTACCCATCAGTGAATTCTCATTAAATGGTAAGAATGAAATTTGTTTCTGTTATTCGATATGAGGTACATTTTGACTCTTCAGGAAAAAGTAAAAAGAAAATGTTTTCTTATCTTATACGACATGAATTTATTTTTATGTTTTCATAATGAATTATTTCCATGAATATTTCTCTAAGAAATATGAATTTTATATTAAAATAAATACTCTTATTTTAAATTATTGTTGACATTTTGAAAAAATAAAAAAAAAATTGATGAAGAAATGACATTTCCATTAAGAATTAATTATAACTATTATATCAAAATTCATTTCCATGTAAGATATAATTTTTTAATAGGGTTATGTTTCAAGTAAAATATCATAATTTTTTCTATGATTTTATATTTGTTTATGATGGAATTCTATTTAAGAAATCCAGTTGTTTAACATGTATTCTGTTATAGTGGAATGATGATTAAATAAACCAATTTTTTTTCTTTATGTTATGGTGAAGTATTTAGGTTATTTTTCACAAGTAAAAAACATTCATTATAAGATGGATGCGACCTATATTTCTATCCAATGTATTTGGTAATGATTTATATCTCATCCGGTAGACACGGTTAGAATGGGAAATGATCTTGGATCAGTAATATAGGGCTAGAACAAAGAGTAAACTCATTTTAGTGAAATAATTTTTCTACTATGAGGGTCTTCACAATGAGCCTTGATGAAAATGAAATTATTATCTATGATTATGTGTATTCTAAAAAACTACATTCCTTATGTTATTTCTTTTGAGGTTAGGTATATTGATTCTTATGAACATTCATGATTTATCGCGTGGCAAGATATCATGATATTTTATATGGTGTATAATATTATCAAATGTTATGTTCATATGCCTTATGAATACGATATGACAGATATCTCCCTTGTTTACCTTTATTGAGCATCTAATTTCAATCGTTCATATTATTTTGTTCCCAAGGTCACAAAATTTTTTATTAAGTAAGATATGTAAAAAACGTGTCTATTTGTGATGAAATAAGTGGGAGTCAATGAATATGCCTTATGAACAAGTTGTTTATGTTTCATAGTTTTTAAAGACAATATTCCCATACAGTCATTTTGTTTATTAGTTATATTATGAAATGGATATTCATCAACATGTAAGTTATATAAATTTTTGTAAAGTATGGGTCATTATAGTTGGTACTGGAGGAAAGTTATAATTAAACATTGGATAATAGGATGGTAAAACTGTAGTAAGAACCCAAAGGATTTGTCAAAGTATAGGATACAATCCGGCTATTTTAGAAATGATCATGAATAACTTAGGATAAAACCTAATGTTTCATAAATTTAGAATTGGTTCTTGATTATGTGTTCTTCCCATTATGATTAGTGTTTCTCACACTATGCTTCTTGGTTGTAGTCAATGGATTGAACCTGACAGAACCATGTTAATGATGAATGTCATAGTAAATGTAATAACTTTCCTCTATATAAATTTTTTTTTATTGGAGTTGGAATGAAAAATCATACAGGATATCTAAATGAACAAATATGATAACAAAATTATATTGAGTCCATTATGAGGTATAATCCACCTTCTTTTATTGGGTCCTCTAATCAATTAGTGGCTAAACAATTGATCAGTATCACTGAAAAGATATTTTCAATTCTCCAATGATAATTAAATTATAAATTTATATTAGCAGTCTATCATTTATTTGGTGAATATTATCAATGGTGGAACATTATTAATAATAATATGAAATGATATAAAATTGAATCCTTGGAATGGTATGAGTTCAGGAATATATTTTCCAATGAGTATATTCCTTGTATTCTTCAAACAAACATGGAGAAAAAGTTCCTTCTACTTAATAAAATAGAAGATAAATCTGTTGGTACCTACAATGAAAATTCTACAAGACATGAACGAAATATTCTACAATTATTATCCACATGGAAGTAAAATTTATCAATTCTTTAGTGGACTACATCCACATCTCTAAATAAAATTACCCATATGAGACATTAATAGCTACAATGAAATTGTTTGATATATTTTCAAGATTGAGATGAAGATTCGAGTAACCCATCAGAGATATGGGTTTCATAAGAATATAAATATGGTTTTCAAGGGAAATTCATTATGATCAATGTGTGGTATGAAAATGGAAGAAAATGTCTTAATGGGACTTGTATATGTTTTATGTGTGCAAAATAAGGCCATCATGTAGTTGAATTCTGATGTGACAAGAAAAATGATATCTAATGATGTGAATAGGGGAAAGGCTGTAGAGAATGAACCTCCTAAAACTACATTTTCATGTGCAATTAAATGGTGTAATATGCCAATCAATTCCCTCATCCAAGGGTTATTGATGATGATTGATGTTATTAATCTTTTACATATAATTTTAAAAGAAGTTCACATGTGATAACTATTGGAAATGTAGTCTACAATAATGATGTGGGGAAATGTACACATTCTATCCACTCAAATGTAGAAAATGATTTACTTGATTCTGGATCCACTCAATCCTTTAGTTAGCTATGAAAACTCATAATGGAACATCAATCACATAAAAATTTTATAATTCTTCTCTAGTTGATGTTTTTGGGAAATTTCATTATGAAAATCATGTTATCCTTCCTATAGTGTAATTTGATGTGATTTTTGGAATTGATTGACTTTCTTTGTATATAGATCATACCCATTTCCAAGAAAGGATGTCACATTTCATATTTCACATCAATCTATGATCATTCATCGATGTAAGGATGATTATGACCTTAAAGTTACAATTTCATCCATATTATGGATCTTGATCCCTATAAATGAAGGTTAGCTATCTAAAATAGTTTGGGAGAAACTCACAATTTATAGTACACCCATTAAATAAGAGTTTGATGTTGTCTTTCGGAAATAATTACTAGTTGTTCCTCCAAATCATGATGTTGAGTATTAAATAAAACTCATACAGACTGTTATTAATATTTCAATGACACCTTATTGAATGGCCACAATTGAGGGTCATGAATTGAAGAAGAAAATAAAAGTAAATCTTGACAAGGGATTCATATACCAAAGCGAATCACCTTATGGTGCACTTGTTCTATTTGTTAATAATAATGACTAATCAATAAGACTCTCCATTAATTATCAAGAACATAACAAGATCACTATCAAGAACAAATATCCTCTTCCCCGTATTGATGAATACTTCAACCAACAAAGCAGAGCTCAATAATTCTACAAGGTTTATCTTCATATAGGATATCATAAATTTGGGTCTATTAAGGATAATATACCAAAGATGACATTCTTTACAATGTATGGTCACTGTGAATTTATAGTGTTGAATGTTGGTCTTACTAATTCCACTACTTTATTCATCGATATAATGAATAGTGTATTTAGAGACAATCATGATCAGTTTTTAGTAGTCTTTATAGATGATATTTTTTTCTATTAGAATAGAAAGGGTAAACATGAATATCAATTGCGAATTTTACTGAAGTATATGATAATGGAAAAGAATTATAAAAAATTTATTAAGTGTGCATTTTTGTATGATAAGATTAATTTTTGGGTCACATAATCTCAAAGGAGGGAATATATGTGGATCCAACCAAAAACATAAGCTATTGAATATTTTCTAAGACCAACAATGGTGATTGAGATCCGATGATTTCTGGGGTTGAGGGGATACTATAAATGTTTCATGAATGATATTTTAATGAATATATAGTAAACTCAAAATTTTGAATTATAAAATAGATATATTTGTATGGAAGGAGAAATGTGAAGAGAATTTAAAAGAGATAAAAAGAAGGTTAGCCAGTGCACCAGTGCTCATGCTCCCATGTAGTTGATAAAGGTATGATATCTATAGTGTTGCATCCAAAAAGGGGATTGGATGTGTTCTCATGTATAATTAAATGTTGATAGATTATGCCTCACAACAATTGAATATCCATGAGAAAAATTACCCAACTCATTATTTACAGTTAACTAGGGTAATATTTTCATTATAAATATGGCTGAATTACATTTATTATGAATGGTGTGATATTTGTATTTATCATAAAATTATAATTATATTTTTTCACAAAATTTGATTAAAATGTTCCCCAAAATATGGTTTGAGTTGAATAAAAATTATGAATACCCAACTCTTTACCACCCTAGGAAATCTAAAATGGTTTCTCATGATTTGAGTTAAAAGGACCATGCCAATATATACACGATGAGGATGACAAAAGATCCAATATTTATTTATTTTCAGAGGATGGGTCTTGATATTTTTATGTAAGGGGAGAAATCTTATCTTTTTCAATTGAATGATCAAACCTCTGTAAAAGTGATGATTTTGGTGAAGAAGGAAGATATGTAGATACAAAATAACATGAGAAATGTTATTTAATTCAACGTTGATTGTGATGGAATAAATTTTTTAGTAATCAGTTATTTATTCCTCCCATAACATAATTAAAGAATTATATATTGGATGAGGCTCATAGTTATTCATTCTCTATTTAATATAGAAGAAATATGATGTACATGATCTTGAAATTTTATTTAATGTGGTATGGAATAAAAAGAAATGTTTCAGAATGTGTCTCTTAGTGCATGGATGCTTAGAAACTGAAGGCTGAGAAATAGAAGTCTAATTGGATGTTAAAACCATTACCCATACCATAATAGAAATGGGAAAACATGACTATGGACTTTGTTGTCAGAATTCCCAAAACATATAAGGTCCATAATGCAAAATGGGTTATAGTTGATCTCCCTATGAAGTCATCACACTTCATGGATATTAAATATATTTTTCTCATGATCGTCATTCCAGGATATATGTAAATGAAGTTGTAAGATTTCATGGATTACCAATTTCCCTTATATTTGATTAGGATCTGAGAGTACTTTAGAGATCTATAAATTATTTAAGAAGGAATTGGATATATAGATAAGTTTCATCACTGCATATCATCCTTAGATTTACAGTCATTCTAAGAGGACAATTCAAACACTAAAAGACATGTTTAGAGCCTGCTCTAAGAATTTCAATGTCTTTTGGGATCAAAACCTACGATTGTTGGAATTTTGTTGCAATAATAGTTTTCACTCAAGTTTTCAAATGTCCCCTTATGAATTCATTTGTGGAAGGATGTTCAAAACACTAAAATGATTAAATGATGTTTGGGAAATAAATATAATAGAAAATAATCCCGATGATGAAATGGAAGAAACATTCAGATCTATTAAATAACCCATATGAGATGATAATATTGGATAAAAACATTATGCTAAAAACTAAATAAATAACTTAGAGATTGAAGTGGGTGACAATGTGTTTCTATGATAATCTCTCTATAAGAGAGTAATGATTTTTGGATTGAATGTAATGTTTAGACCAAGGTACATCTGGCCTTTTAAAATTTAGGATCGTGTTGAGAAGGTAGCTTACTGATTGGGGCTTCCACCGAATCTCTCTTAAGATCATTATGTGTCCTATATATCTTTCTAGATAATGTAAAAACCAAATACTTCACATATATTAACCTTATATGGAATAACTGTATAGAAAGATATATCTTAATAATAAAGATTGAGATATATTTTTCATTGTAGTGAAAAAGATTTGTGAAACATGAAAACACACTTGATTAATGTTTTTTGGTGGAACCACAAATTTGATAAAGCTACGTGGGATATTTTGGATATGAGGAGGGATAGATATCCTCATATTTTTTTGTATCAATGTTCTTAATTTTTAGGGAAGAAATAATTTTATTGTAAGTATAATTTAATAATTGGATGTTTTTATGTAATATTTTCTTTAAAAACAATTAACTATTCCAAAGTTGTTATTTCAAGAAATAATTATTTTACCAATCCACGAGAGTTACATAGTTATAAATGACCATTTCAACCTAGACATTAGGTTAATGGGAATAATTATTACTAAATTATAGAAAATTTATAGTGAATTCGTTCACCTCCAATTATTTAGGAAAAATATAAATCAATTATATATTTCTATAATTGTTTAAATAAATTGGGTAAATTTCTATCAGTCAATGAAATTAATGAAATATATATTTTATATACTTTATATATGTTTTTTATATTCATCCAATATATATTTTTGTCATAAGGTAAGAATAAACCCTCTTTGATGTATAAAAACCTATATTTTGCAAAAGGGTATTTTTAATTCTTTTAAGGGAGAACCCATATTAATTTATTAATTTTACACATTACTAATTTATATATGAAAACAGAAATATTATCTTTTCTAGAGGGATATGAAAAAAAAAATTGGATAAATATTTAATATTTTTATAATAACATTAAAATTTTGATGAAGAGTAAAAGTACGCTAAATTTTCATTGAAAATTAATTTTTCCATTAAAACAATTTATTTTGTTAATTTATAATATTTAATGGGTTAAAAGTATAAATATAATATTTTATAATCATTAAATATACTCCATTTCATTAGTATTAATTTTTCATTGAATGTAGAGATAAAACGTTTCAATATTTTGTAATGTTTTGATAATAAAAAGTTGTTCCCTCTTTTCGAAAACATGAATAAATTTATTTTAATTACCTACACTTCTATGTTTTGAGTTTCTAAAAATTTATTCAATATTTTGAATTAGTATATTTCAAATTATTTTAATATATTTTTCAATTTTTGGGCATTTTGAATAGTATCTTTCGTATTTTTTGTTTATATGGTAAAATGGTAAATCAGGTAATTAAGAGTAATAATAATTTTATAAAATTACTCTTAAAAATTCTTTAATATCATTGGATGAGGGTGATATGACCTAAACCTTTTTGGGTTGAAATGGTGTACTTTGAAAGACATTTGGATAATATTTAGACATTTATTTTTATTTTATTTAAATAAAAGTTAAATATGTCTCATTAAAATTTCAATAATTAAATTTTTTTGTAAATAGTTTTACAGAAGATAAATACAACTATAAATTCTAGTTTTAAATTTAAAACTTTTATCTTTATCATGGTTATTTATTTGTAATTTTTAGAAATAAAAAATTACCATCAAAACTTATACTTTTATTATGAACAAACTAATTAATTGATGAGAAATAAATAAAATCATTTTTATTAAAATAATTTTCACAATTTAAAGAATTAAACACTTTTATAAATATCATTTTTTGATTATATATTGACCATAACTATCGAATGGTTGAGTTATCAACAATTTTGTGCCATGTAGAAGAGGTTGAGACACTAAAATTATTTTATTTAATGTGATTTTAAGGTTGTCACATTCGAAGTCTAATAAGTATAAAATTTTAATAATTGGATTCTATAGAAGATAAATTCAACTAAGAATATTATTCATAATGATATTAGATTTATATTTATTATATTATACTATTATTAATTTTTATTCAACACATAATTATATTAGATAATGACAAAAAATTGGTGTTGTCATTTTTTTATTTATAGAGAAAACAAATAAATGATATTAATTTTTTTTTAAATTAATATATTCTGTCCAAATAATTATGTATAATTAATTTTAAATATTCAATTTACCAGTTAAGAATATAATAAATTTTCTTAATGTTAACATGGTATCTTATTATTTTTAAAAAAATGAGTTGACTACTGTGAAAATTGAAAACATTTATTGTTTATCAAAATAATGTTTGATTATATTTTTTATTATTCATAAAACATTTATTCATAATTTAGAATAATTAATATATGGTAGAAAAAAATTATAATGTATTTGTTTATAGTCTAATTTACATAATATAAATAAATATTTTACCCTGATAATATTGAAATATTTGTTACCCAGAAAAAAAATTAATATATTAACTAAGTTTTACCTCAAATGATAAAGATTAAATTGAAATAAAAAAATTTATAAAATGTATTGGATGATTATATTATAAAAAATATCATTAAATATTCTAAATATTTATATTTTTTAGGTTTTTGGTTAGTTTTTTATTTTATAGGAAAATTAATATTTTTGGAAATCTGAAAAGTGCCCCTCACCTCAGTTATAAAAGAGAACCTACTCCCTCACATATTCACTTTACATTGAGCCTTAAATATTTCCCATACCCTACCATTTTGACTTATAAACTTTCATATTTACATTATAGAGGTTATTTCCTTCTTAAAGGACCATCTACATTTCTCTAAGGGGAGATTTAGAAAACCATGTCAATGAAGACACCATCACTTATAATAATTCATTCAAACATCATTCTTATTCTACTTTCTCTTTATGGGTTGTTTCATTATAAAGTAATAACTCAATAATAACTTATATATTGATATTTTATTATAATTATGGAACAACAATAGTCCACTTTCTATCCATCATATTAAAAAAAAATCACCACGTGTCTGTACGTTCAACTTACCATCTCTATGATGTGGTGTAATCTATTTTTTCACGAACACCTTTTTTGGATCAGTATAATGATTGAAATAATAGTTATATATGATTATTACATCATGGTACTATTTCTGAAATATTATACATCATTCAAATTAATATCATCCAATAATTATAGAAATGGTATCATTGCTTGTGTATACATACGACCTACCATCTCAATGATGTGATGTGATTAATTAAATTAATGAATGATTATATAAATTAATATAATAAATAAATATGGTAAATAATATGTTCATGTCATTTTTTATGATATAAATATGACATCATAATGAGAATAATAACTTATTCGACAAAATGTGCAGAAGAAATTGAAGTAGTTAATAACTGCATAACAAGTAATAATAAAATATTATTAACAAAGTGATAATTATATGATAATATATGATATCATTAAAAAAATATTATTCCTTATTAAATCAATGAAATTATTTAAATAATAATATTATAGGTTAAAATACATGTGAAGGGTATGTGAACTATGTTAGGTGATAAATTTTCAATCTCATTATTATATTAGATTGTTTATACATTAGTATTTACTAGTTATATATAACATCCATATCCATGTTCACAAAATATGTAATAATATTTCTCTTCCTATACAATGGTATAATTAAAATTTTATCATTTTATATATTTTTATTAAATATTCAGAAATGATTCATTTTATTATTCGATACGAGGTTCTATTTGACTTATTTTGAAAAAAAACAAGGAAAATGTTTTTTATCTTATTTAGCATGAATAGATTTTTACTTCTTCATGATGGATTATTTTCATTCATCTTACTCTACATGATTTATTTTTTATTTTAAAAAAAATCATTTCTTTTAAAATTATGGAGAATTTTGAGAAAATATAATCTTTTTGAAGAAGAAATGATATTTTCCTCAAGGATTAATATCATGTGTAAAATAAAAATTAATTTCCATCTAAGATGGAATTATTTAATAGGGTTCTGTTTGAGGAATAAAATCCTTATTGTTCCACTGAATATATTTTATATATCAAGGGATACTATTTATGAAATCCATTTGTTTCACATGGTTTATTTTATAGTGGAGTGATATTTAAAGAAACCCATTTTATTCCATGGGATATGATGGATGATATATATTATTGTGGAACACGCAAAGATTTCTTTCATTACGATTTGTATGGGACCTATATCTCTATACAATGTAATGTGTAATGATTTATCTCTCAGGTGATAAACATTAAGAGAATGGGAAATGATCTCAGTTCAGTAGTACAATGTTGAAACGAGGACTCAACTCAGTTTAGTAATGGAAATTGTCTTCTATGATGGTAATGGAAATTATCCTTGAAAAATATGAAATGATTTTATATGCGTATGTGTATGACACAAAACACCATGTCTTGTGTTAATAATTTTGGGATTACGTTCATTTATTCTTATGAATATTCATGATTTATCCCATAGAATAATATCATGATATTTCTTATATAGGATAAGATTTTCACATGTTATGTTCTTATTTCAAATGATTATGAAATGATTTATTTCTCACTTTTTACCCTTACGGAACATCTAAGATAACCCTTTCATATGTTTATTTTTTCCCTAGTCATGAAAACATTTTTAAGTAACTTTTGTCGATAAGGGGTCTAGTTATGATGTAATAAGTCGGGGATATTGAAGATCTATTATGGATCATTAATTTCTGTTTCCCAATTTTTAAAGACACTATACCTATACATTCATGTCATGTATTATTAAAATTCAAAACTACTACTCTTAACAATGAAATAAGATCAATGTCTGTAATTTATGGTTCATTATAGTGTTATTATTGATCTATTGAGTTATTGTCACACCCTGCATGGATTACCATGGCTCATGGGTACTAGAGCAACCCTAATATTATTGTTGGATATACCACTATGATTCATGTGACTTGGAGAAGGTGTGGATTAGAATTTTTAGATCCTATTTTTATTTCATTTTCATTTCCATTAATTAATTATGATCAACTTGGTGGGGAGAAATTTCCATGTAATAAGGTTTATCTTTTTTATTTTCACATTTTCTTATTATATATGGTTTGATATTGGAATATATATACTTTAATTTTTCATTGGAAAATGATTTATTGTTAATATATTATTATGAATGTTTATTGAGGTTATACTCTCCCCACAATCCTCTTCATACCCTCATTTATATTAAGCATCCTCTAATGAAAATTGAGGCACCACTGCAGTCATCTATCAAATCATCTTTGACTTATTGAGGACAGTTGAGATGATAAACATAATAACCAAAATAAACAAAACATATTTGAATTTAAATAAAAAATTATTAAATTGATTTCATTATATAAAACACATAATATATTTATTTAAAAAAATATTTTCTATACTTTTGTAGGGTTTCATTCACATATTTAAATTCACATGGGTTCTTTATTTAAATTTTCTTCTTGATAAATTCTTTCCATGTCCTTTTTAGTATGTATATTACTAGAACATGTGTTATAGAAAACATATTTATTAAAGTGCGAATAAAAATGAATAAAACATACTAATTCACGATTTTTTAAAAACACTCATGAACATCACCAAAAAAATGAGAATAACCAATATGATGTTTATTTTTATACATCGAATACTCAAACCATCATGTTTTCTATAAATGATAAAATGTTTTGGAATAATGAAAATATATCTAATCATAGCTAATAATAATATAATTATTTTTATGCTTCCAGTAATAGAAGAAATAAACCATTAATATTACTATTTTCAAATCATTCGACTATATATTCTTCTATAATATTTTCCCATTTATATTGCATAACCATTGAATTGAATTATTGATTAAAAATCCATAAAATAAAGATCTATTATATTATTAGAATAGGTTTTGAAAATACATGGTTAGGTAATTAATGAACAAAATTATTATATGTTATATTTACTAAATAAAATTGATATTGATATTGATATTTAGTTACATGAAAAAATATTAATACATTTGCATGGATAACTTATCAGTGATAAAAATTTCCACGATAAAATTTTAAAATATTGATAGAACATAGTATCCCCTATATATATTTAAAATTATTATAAAATTGTAAAAACTATTCAACATAAAAGCGTTAAATCATTTTTTTGATGATCAATTTCAAATAAGGTGTGAATATGGTAGTGATGGATCATTATAAAAAATCATGTTTTAATAAAAATCTTTATGTTTCAAATACTATTATAAAATTTCAATTTTTGAAAAAATATCTGTTATTTCAAATTATATGTAAATTAAACTTGTGAAATTATTTCAAAACACATATTCTAATTGATGGAAAAAATAGATGACTTTAGTAAATTTAAATGTGTCCACCTCTTTGATTGGAAATATAACTATGGAAGTTGAATAGGAAATATCATCCATTTCTACTCTTAACTAATATAACACCATAATTTTTTGATTTACTTAAACAAATAGATCATGTATGAATCTATAAGCTATAATATTTGAATTGGAATCACTATAATTTAACTCATAATAAAAATTCAGTTTTGATAGGGGGGCTGGATGGTTATGATATACAGGATAAAGACATGAGGGCGGTTGGGGCGGATAGAGAGGATTTGTATATTTTATCAGCGATTCAAACATAGACTGTAAGGATGATTTATGTAAATCACTAGTAAAATAATTTATATCTCTCACCCCATCTTTATTTTGATTTATTCCACATCTATATTACATCTCCATCAATGTCATATTATGATAATTGATTTTCTAAAACTGAAACTATCCGATTTTTCTCTTACATGGACCGACAATTCCTTATTTCCTAAAGTATTGACTACAATGAAAATCTTGTAATTAGGGATAGAAATCCCCCGTATATATTAATCATAATGGTACTCTAATAAAACATATATATTTTTCAATATATATGTTCATTAATTAAATTAAATTTTACAGAGTTTATTGCTCAACAAAAATGCTAAACTAAAATGGCTCATAATATATTCGAGGAATATTTTTAAGAATAAATAAATAATAAATAATTTAGTAAATTAATATATATTTCTATACAGAATTTACAACACTTATTATATTAATAATTAAAAATAATTAACAATAAAATGTATTGTTCTTTTTGAAATAAAAATATTTTTTATTGTTGATTATTTTATCCAAATGAATTAAATTTACCACTTAAAAAAAATAATTACATATAAAAAAAATTAACATTATTATTATTTGATTTTGAATTTAAATAATATTTAGAACATATAAAACACCACTTATCAATAAAACAGATATTCAATGTATTTTTTATTATTATAATGAATTTTAATATTTATTAAAAAATATGAAATTAATTTTTTTAATGATTATTTAAAAAATTGAATTAAGATGTATTTTTGAGGGATTTATAAAAAGGTTAAATTGTTGGTAAAATTGAAAATATATATTTGACCAATACAGTCACATTTTTTATATTATAATATTATATGAATGTTGTGAAGGATTATGAAACCTTTTTTATAAATAATAATAATATTTATATGTAAAAAAAGAAAGTATTCAAAAAATGAATTTATAACATCAAAAAATAGCTATTTAAAACCATATGAAATATTTTACGATAATAAAAATATATATGTATTATTATTTACTACTTTGTAGTTTTTTATTTTTGAAGCAATAATACCTCAATTTCTATTATTTTGAGTTCTCTTAGGATGTTTGTATGTTGGAATAATTATGATAATGCATGAATTATATATTGGATTGTTTTAAAATACACAAAACATTAGTTTGGTTAATTATAAATAAATCAATGTAAATAAAATATTAAAAATATGTAACTTTATCTTAATCATATTTTAAAGAAAAGAAATTCAATTTTTTTTGAAATATGGATTTCACTTATTTTGTGCACTACTATTAAAACTAACATCTATAACCATTAATAATTTTATTTGAAAATATTTAAACCTTATTGGGAATCATTATGAATGAATTATTTATTAAGGACCATTTTATTTTTCTCTATTAAGTGTAAAATACTTAAGAAAATTTATTTAACATAATAAACAATAAAATGGAAAAAGAAAAAAATATAAGTGTAATAAAATAGAAAATATTTTGAAATTTTATGAGTGAGTATTGATCAACCATTAAACATCACATACTATATTGTTATTCATTATTCTATCCACATGACCATTCAATAGTTATATTACTGATAATATTAGAATCAAAATGCGACTTTCATCTCTAAGAAATGACCCACCACCATCCAACATATCTTCACAACACAATCCTCTTATATTAAAAAGCACTATACATAAAAAACCCTCCAAAACTACTGGAAACATCTCAGAGTTTCTTCTAATCTCAAAATTCTGCCTCTTAATGTCTTAATCGAATTTTAAAGGAGAACCTCCAAGTAAAAAAATTTTAAATGATGAATTTTTGATTTGTCATTACTTTTAATTAATTAATACATTTACATCATCCTAAGAAAATATTATCATATATAAATAATTTCATTAGTGTCAAAAATATAAAATCATTTTTAACCATTTTCTACCTTCATAAAAACCATTTAGAAAATCAAAAAATCAATTTTGTTAAAGGTGGACTAACAGCTCTATAAGTGAATTTATATATATTTCATAAGTGACATACATGGATGGATAAAAGGTTTATATAATGGATAAATTTAATATATTCAATGTTATTAATATTTGTAAAATTAAAATAAATTCTTAGGTTCATTCTGGAGTATAGAAAATGAAATTGATATTGGGCTATACGTGTTGACTACATTCTCTGTGAAGATACATTGTTTTTCCACATTGATGTTCATTATTTATATAATTACAATAAAATATATTTTAACTCCTTAAAAATAATATCATAATTCTTTATTAATAATTATATTAATATAATAGAATATTTTTTTAAATATATTCTTCAATTTATTAAAGAATGTTCATGGTTTGGTTGGTTTTTCAACCTATATTAATAAGCCTATAACATTCTATCCTAAATTATTATTGAAATTTAAATAATTAAATTTATAGAAAAAATGATCAAATTATTTTTTTCATTTATTTTATCTATTATATTATTATTAAACCTATTATTAATATACTACCCTTTGTTAAAAAATAAAAAAACAATCCATAGATTTCTTATTCATGATCAATTACAATGAATCTCATGGAATAAAAAAACTAATCTTCTAAAAAATTATTAAACATATAAATATCATTATTAAAGAGTATAGAATATGTATAACATTTTTCAAATTAATAAGGATCGATATATTTATTTCCAATATCGTTCAGACCAAAATAAACTTCTATCATTTGATGATGAAAATAAACACCTACGAGCTAAGGAATGAAAAATAAAATAATATAAATAATTATTTAAAATGTTATAATATGTTTTTATGGTTCTTAAATTGGTTATTTAGATGATCAATCTTAATAAATAATATTATAAGGTATTTTTGAATGTTGATATTAAAGGTTAGGGGTTTCTCCTCATAATTTTCATACACTGAAACTTATGTCATGTCCTTTATAACATTTCTATTGTGTTATGTATATATTTACCATGGTTGATTTATCTTCATATCATTCATGATATTAAATTTATTTTCAAACCCATCATAGTTTATACCATTCAGTTTTTTGAGACTCAATAAATAACAACGTTTAAATAGATTTTAGAAACTCAAACATCCTTCATTGAATCAAAATGTGTTAATTTTATATTTTTATTTATTTACATACTTTCATCAAATTTATAATTATATATTGAATATTATCTATCACTATATAAAAAATTACAATATTTATTGGAAATCATTTCCCTTTTGAATTTGAAACCTATAAAATAAGACATTGCTAATGATAATTAACATTCTTTTTAATGATGATTTTTCTTCCCTGTCTATATTTTTTCATTTCGACAATGTTCTCTTGTTATTCTAAATTCTAACAAATGTGTTATAAATTATGGAAATGAAAGTTTAATTTTTAAATTTTAAAAATGAATACATATTACCCATCTTATGATTTGGTATCTCAACCTTTGAATTTAAAAATATTATAATTGTTTTCATAAAATTATAATAACATCTCTTCTCTTAAAGTACATATTCCTATTAAAACCCTCTTATCAATTTTAATGTTATTATTTTGGATGATTATATTTTTATAGAATTCTTCCCAATAGTTTCTTACTCACTATTTAAATAATCATTTTTGAATTTGATCTATAAATAATTGTTCATCTAAAATGCTAAATTTTTATATGAAAACTGTTTTACAGTTTCACATTTTTTTTCTTATAGATCTCTGAGAACCTATATATCCCTTATCGCTATAATTTATGAATCATCCTATAAATTCCCTTTTACTTTATTTCATTCCGGTGAAGGAATTTTTTTATCATATGATCTATTTATAGAGTCATATTATGTGATACCATTTTGAAAAGATTTGAAACAAGAGTATTAGAAACTCTTTTATGGATTAATATCTATTTTATAATTTTATATTAATAATTTAATTTTTTTAAATTTATTTATTTAATTTATATCTTTATTCCATTATACTACTTTTTTGGATGGATAATTCCACATATGGTATCAAATTATTAAATTATCGATCCATTTTAGTGTCATAATATTTGATGTGTTCTTCTTATTAAGGAGTTTTTAATCTATGTAAGTATCCTTTATAGACTATTTTATTTCACATGGTAAATTATATTATGATATAAAGACAAAATATTTCACTAAATTTATTATGGATTTTAATTTGGATTTTTTTATAGAAAACTCATCACTTTTCTATGGGCTAATTATCTAACATTTTGATATTGATCATTTCCATTATCTTAAGGACCACATGTCTTTGAATAATAATTATAGTGAAGGGTGGGATTTTATATCTCCCAAAAATATATTTTATGATATTTTAAATATAATGGGATAATTATAGGAAACATTTTTTGATAGTTTCTCTACTATGGGTAGAGGGAAGTGAAAGAAACTCTACTATGACTTTGGAATATGGAAATGATGCATACTCCACTTTTTTTGGGAATCAGAATGTGAATCTTAGAAAACTATGTAATGGGAATCATGAAGTGACTCATGTAATTGTTTGTTATGATAACCATGATGTGATACCTATAAAACATTGTTATTGGATTCATGAAGTGATGTCATCTCCACTTTGTTATGTGTATATGGGTGTGATGAGAACTTCATTATGGTATATAATACTAAAGTCAAGAATAATCCATTTTTATGGGAATTTGGAAATGATTTTTACTCCATACTATTATCACAATCAGGTAATGATTACAATGTCAAAATATTATATGAATAATGTATTGATTCATACACTTCATTGTCAATTTATTTATGAGTTTATGGCTCATCGAATCTTCATATGAGAATTGGGAGGTGATATGTGATCCACAATTTCTTGGTAATCATGATGTGATTCCAACTCCAATCGGTATCATTTTATTATGTTCTATCTTATACCACATTTCTATATTATATACATATATTATACTTCCATGGATAATGTTTATTTACTCTTATTTCTATATTCATATGACATGGTGTATATTTTTTTATTTTAGAATACAAATAATTCTATTAGGGGTTAAAATAACTCTTATTTATCCTTATATTTTTAATGATATATTTATTACATTATCAATATTTATCATATTCCTTTGATCTAACAGATGATGAAATTTAATTGAGTTTTTCCGTTACTAAGAATTTAATCTCACAATTTTTTATTTCTCCATTACTTATGATATAAAGAGGGGTATAAATTATTATAATAATAAAAAATGGTTAGTTTGGGATCAATTATGAAGAGAAATATAAAGTATCATTAAAAATTACATATATATGTTATAAACAATTAAACTAAAAATTATGTTCTTTATATTATTGGTTTATTATTTTTGTAATGTTTAACTAATGAAAATGATGTAAAATAAACATATAACTATCTATGTACACCTATGTATATATCAAATTTAGTGTTAAAATAATGTTTGTTATCACCATATCAGGGAGTTCAGGTATAGAAAACCTCATTATGTATTAGAGTATGTATTAGTTATCTTTGGAGACTATTTTTTTAAATTATAGATTTATTAAAATAAAACAATTTGGAAAACTCTATATATAAGTGAATATATACGATAACATACTCATTTTTTTGTTAAATTACAAATTTTTTGGATTCAATGAAATGACATCCATTCATATAATCTATATTTTAATATAGGATCTATCATATATGAAATAAATTTAATAAACCTAAAATGTATAATTTGGTATTAACTCAATCATCACTTGTTTCTTGAAAAAGAGGCATAACAGAACACTTATATTTATACTCTCGATGATTATGGGTAGGTTAATTCACAACCCCTTTATGAACCATTATGGGGGTTTGGATATTTTTTTCAGATAAGATAATAGGAAATGACCATGTAAACAAAATATTTTAAAATAATGATTTATAAGTTATATAACATGTGAAATTCAATAATAACATCTTCTATGTTTATAGTTTCAATTTATATATTTTTTAATTTCTCTATTCATCATCTTTGGGTAATGTTTTTGAAGATTAGGGTAATAATAAACTGACATAAAATTCCATAAAATTGAAAATGTGGTAATTTCCCTAATTACCAAACAAATCAGATAGATGGTGGTGGTGAATATCTTTTGTTTATTCATACCCATGTATCGTGATATTTGATTAAAAACATGAATATTATTAAATATCTAGAAAATAAAGTATTATAAGGATATAATTTTATAAATTATTAGGTGATGAAAAAGTTGTTGGAATGAATATTCGATATCTTGTATATGAAAAGTGTTGTACGAATCAAAAAATGAAATTTATTAATGGAACAAAAAACTATTTCATCTGTATAAATATTAGCCATAACTTTTATATCTAATGGAATGGCCTTATAAAAAATTAATTAAATGAATGTGAAGAATTTAAAATGATGAAAATATAATGATGTTGGGCATTATAAAAATAGATCCCCTAATTCAGAAGGTAACATTGTATAAATAACACTGTATCATTTATGAATAAAATAATATGGGTAATCGTATACGAAAAATACTATTTAAGTGGATAGAATTAATTACCTAGTTTATGGGACAGTATCCCACTACATCAGATTTATAATATCCTTATTGGATTATAGACTAGGAATGGAATTACACCTAGAATTTTCTATAAGATCATTAATTCACCTCCCATATAATTTGATATTTCCTTGTAATTTTTTTTTATTTCATCCTATATTTATTTTTATGGAATATGCTTCATGGAAGTCGTATTGTGCTTTCATTCTATGTATTAGTTGGGATTTAGAAAATCGAATAGATATTTCCACATAAAATCCATTGTATTAAAAAAGATAAAAAATATTTCATTTCTCATATTAACATATAATCACTTATCATGAAATGTTTGGTTAATAATTATTCAAGAAAATTTATTCCATTGAATAATCATTAATGTCCAATTAGGAGGTGTATTTATCTAAAATGGTTGAAAGAAAATCTATATTATGATATGTATATTTGGAATGATGTTATAATAAATTTAGATGTACCCTTGTTAGTATAGTTTAAAACTTCTTTCATATCAAATATCGGGTCATTTATATGTAATACAATACCTTAAATATTTCAATTTTTGGTAACTAATATTATGAGCAAACCGTTTATTTTTTTGGGAGGAGAATGTAGCTCAAAATGATTTTATTAAATTTCTCCCTATTAAATGAATCTAATACAGTTTATATCATACACCCTATGAAATATCAAAACCGTAATATTTTACATAAATTTTATAATTCAAATTATAAGGGAACGATTTATTAATTATATGAATACTAATAATGTAAACATGATTATATTTTGATGATAAAACAACAATAATGATTTAATATTTGTAAAATATTTTTCTTTATCACAAAAATGTTTATACTTTTTATATTTCATTCTAATAAATTAAATTTATTATATTATAATATTATTAAATTTAAACTAAAATATTTATATTCATTAAATTAGAATATATTTTGAAATAAGATTAAGAACACTTTAAAAAATTATTTCTCAGTAAAAAATGTTGTTAGTATATTTATTATTTTAACCCAATACACAACCATACAATTAATATATTCTTGAATTTATAAAATGATTTTCAATATTTAATTCATAATTTTAAAATTTATTGTGTGCAATGTTTTTAGATTTTCATGAAATAGTTGAAATTTCAGCGAATATTGAAAAATAATGATTTTCCTAATACTATTAATTTTTTGAAATTTTCATAACACATGAATGATTTAAATTTTTAATAAATGATGTATTTTAAATATGTATATATATATATTTAAATTGACATAACCCTTTTATAATTATTGAATTTAATTTATAAAACCCATTTGAATCATTTTAGATATTCCAGTAATATTATACTCTAATAAAAAATTATTATTTTTTGGTTTCATTTAACTATGTTTCAGAAATCTAGAAATATGTTTTAGACAGCTATAAAAACCACATAACTATTATTTGTTACATAATAAACCAATTAATTACAATGAAATAAACCCACTATAATTTATTATTAGTAATATGTTTTAGCTTAAAAGATAACTTATCATGAAAATGGATTTTATGCATTATGTAATATAATAATAAAATGATTTTCTACTACTATAACAAATTTTACACTAAAATAATAATTTAATTTTTTAAATGAACAGGTCAAAATTATATAATGATTTACATTTTATTTTTATTTATATAAATAATATTACATTGGTAAAAATTAGTTACCACAGTGAAAACCAAAAAGGGTAAATGTGAATAATATAAATTTAAATGTGTTAAAAACATGTGTAAAATAATATGGTTCTACGTTTCATGAATCTAACCCTTACAAAAAAAATTTGTTTCAACCACTCGATCATCCTAACATTACAATAGTGACTCTACAGTTTATATTATTAATAAAATTTTACTCCTCTCTATTATAAAAGGAGACACTACCACACCAATTCTCTTAATATCCCATGACACTGATATTTGACAAAACTATACCTAAATAAATCCCAAAAGCAACTATACATGAAAATGGTGTTCGGTCCATTTCAAAATAATTCAACCCAGAGCATTAATCTAACATGCCAAGGACCTCTTGTAAAGAGTAAGTTAAAATTTTTAATTACACATACTTTATGTATTTCCCTTTAATCATTCAATCATCCCTAAATATAACCCAACAAATATTAAATAGTTAATAAATTTTATAATTGCAATGAAGTGTGATTAATTTTATTTGATAAACATTTTCTACCTTCCTTCCATTGATTTAGAAAATAAAAATGTCTCTTGTGTGGAATACAGAGTACAACCTCCATAAGAAAAATGATCAATTTTTTAGAACCACCATATATTGTTTTTTAAATTGGTTAATTTAAAGAAAAAATATTATATTTATATCACTATTAATATTCTATAAATATAAACCAATTATGACTTTCTTTATTCTATGTAAAACAAGAGTATTTATCATGTATACAAGAGGACTACCGCCTTGTTTATGCAATATATATTTTATTTAAATATAGATATGTAAAATTTATATAATAGTATGTAGAGATGATAATCCAATTTATAAAATACAAATAATATAATAATTCTTCATTAATATTGAATTTATTAAAAAACCATTAATTTTTTATTTATAAACATTTATAAAATTAGTATGTTCTTGTTTGGGAATGTTTAACCACATATTTTAACAATAATAAAATATTATATCCTACAAAATTATGAAAAATTACATCATGTATTCGTATAAATAAAAAATATTTAGTCTAAATATTTTATAATTTTTATATTAATATACAACTTTTTATTCACATACCATGATTTTTTCATGAAAATTTATTGAAACAAGTATTACACTTAATTCATATCAAAAAAATGATACTAAAACACTAACATCATGAAACTATAACACAATAATTAAATATAAATATTATATTATACTACCATAAAAATACAAGAGATGTGGATATTCTATTCAATTAATAATGATCAACATCATAATTATAAACCTAATTCAATGTAAATAAAACTATCGATATCTCGTGAAGAAAATTTAAAATATAAGATAATGGAAGAAATAATGAATGAGTATAACTAAAGAGTAGATATGGAATTTGATATGAATATTACTTTAAAATTGGAGATTTCACTTGTTATATTTATTAAAGAATATTTTATCATAGGTTTTCAAATGTTTAGAGTAATGTTTAAGTGTTCCCATCATAATTTTCTTTTTTTAAGGATTATGTTATATAAACCACTAAATTCCAATCAGATGTCCTATATAAATATAATGTAGGAATTTTTTTCATATCACTCATGAAACTAAAAATATTTAAAAATACCTTATTATGTTATTCAATTCAGGTGTCTACATTTCTAACAATGATGAAGTTGCAAGGGATTTGAGTGACTCAAACATCTCCTACTGAGTTATAATATTTCATCTTCAACTTATTACTTCAATTTTAGAATAAATCCAAAATAATATTTTATATGGAAGCATATTTTTTTATATGAAAATTAAAATTTTTAGTCATATTTGTTCTTGATGGATTACCTCCCCAGAATGAATTACAATTTTATAAATAATTCATATTCTCATTGATTATAATTTTTCATCCTTTTCCATTTTTTCTCCTCCTCACAATATTATTTATTGGGGAAGTATAACATTGTGTTATCTCTGATGAATTTAATATTTCACTTTTTTTCTTTTTAAATTTTTTTATTAATCTTTTTATGATTTTTTTCTTCAAAAAATTTATTTGATGCTTTTAAAAATACTTTAAACAAATTTATAATAAAAAATTTAACATTCCACTCCTAATTCCCCCCATAAAACCATTATATCATTTAATGGATATGAAATTTAATTTTATATTTGAAAAATTATTTTCAGATCTTTAGCATTACATTCTATAATAGTATTTTCTCAATATAGAATGTATCTTTATTTATGGCAATGAATACATTTTTCCTAAAATATATGTTTTGTTTTATATTTTTTTTAAATTAATCATTTAAAAATTTATTTATTCTATATAATAATGATTCATGAATCACTTTTTAAATCCCTAGGTGAAACATAAAATTTCTAGTTATTTATTTTTAAAATTTTATTAGAATATTATAAATTTAATTTGATACTAATTGGATATGATAAAAATAAGTTTTTATAAAATATATTTTTAGTTTCATATCTATTTTCTTCTTTATCCTAAAAGTATTTATTTTTTAAATTATTTTAATGATTTTTCCTTTTAATTACATTGTACTATTTTTTATTTGGTTGAATAAATTTATGGTATAAAATGCTATAGTTCTTGATCTAAATGTATATAGTTCATCTTATGTGCTTCAATTATGAAGAGATTAATTCATCTATGTCAACATACATTAATGAATCTTTTGAATCATTAGGGAAATGTTGTTATTAAATTCATTCACCTTATATCTATAAATGATTTTTTGAAAAATTCATTTGGGTTTTTTTCTGAAAAACTTAAATCATTTCCATTAATTAATTATCTAATATATTTAATATGAATGTTATCATGCTCATATGGATCACATGTTCATGTATGATTATATTAATGATGGTTGAGGTCATATATCACACTCCATTCCATTATATGATGTTTTATATCTCATGAGACTAACATTAAAATTTGTTATAAATAGTCATATCACAGTGTAAATAATGAATAGATAAATCTACAATATGTTACAAAAATTAAGAAGTTATGTCTTCTCCACTATAAGCAGGATGTGATGTCTCATTAAATATTTTCTTGGATTCATTAATTGATAACTACTCTACATTTTTATGGGAATTAAATGTCATTTATATTTTATTATTTTATGCGAATTAGGTAGTGATACATAAAAAAACATGTTATCTGAATATGGAAGTGATGCAGGGTCCACTATGTTATGGTAATTAGGATAAGACGGGTGCTCCAATTTTTAAAGGATTTATGAAGTGATTTGTTATCCACAATTTTGTTGGGATCATGTAGGGGTTTCAAATATTATTTTCTTTGCGAATCTATAAGTGATTCTCCCTCAAATATATTATAGGAATTATCAATTTATTCTTAATCTCCAATGATTATAAAAATCCATCAAGATATATTATCTTCTATGTTATGAGACTCAGTAAGGGATATCATGTTTATTATGTAATGATTTAATATTCTTTGTCTCCTACCATAATTATATATTATATTATTGTTATTTTCTTACAAGGATCATTATATTATCTCAAGATTTTTCACTGTAATGAAATGTTATAATTTTGAACATGTGAGACCTAAAGTCATTCTATTATGACTTGATATAAACACTTATTTTCACATGTGAATTTTAGTAATGTGTCTCTCGAATAGTCATTAAATATCAAGTGATTAAAATCTTATCCTCGATAAAAAGTTATTGAGATTCCCCATTTGGGGCATTTGAAATAACCACTTCCTTATATATCTATTCACTAGTTTATAAAGATGATTATATCGTATGAGAAGTCTATACATGGTTCTTTTGTAGTTTTATTATAGGGAAATGTTCAAAATGTTCACTAGCTTATCGATTTTGGGATTTATCTACAGCTTAGATATTCTCCTATCTTGGTATCTCTATATATGATAGACCTTCTGATTTTCAGCAGATTAATATACATCTTGATAGTTAGTTATAGTATGGTTTTTTTATAATGAGTGTGTAACCATTGGGTGAACCCATTTTTTTGAAGAAGGATGATAGATATTTGTGGTTTTTTATTGATTATCATCACCAAAATGAAGTCACAGTGAATAATTGTTATCCAATTCCATTTATTAATGAATTATTTTATCAACTGAATGATTCATGATAGTTCTTGAAGATTTATTTGTGGTCAGGATGTCGTCAAATGCATGTGAACGATTAGGATATTTTGAAGACCTCATTCCATTTTCGTTGTCGGTATTATGAGTTCGTTGTAATGTCGTTCTGTGTGATGAATGATCCAACTATGTTCATGTAGTTGATGAACATTGTGTTTTGTGAGTTCTTGAATATCTTCTTGGTGGTTTTCATCGGCAAAATCCTTCTATACTCCACATCTGCGGAAGATCATGTAGAGAATCAACACACCATTTTGGGAGTTCTTTGTCAACATCAGCTATTTGTGATGTTTTCAAAGTGTGAGTTTTCAGATCATGATGTTTGATTCAAAGGGAATGTGGTTTCCCAGTAGTTATTAGATGTGGATCCTAAATGATAGATTTAGTATTGTCTTTGTTAGTCCCTAAGACAGTGGAAAAGATACAACGTTTAACTTGTCTCGCATGCTACTAAAGGAGGGTTGTTTCTGATTTCTATCAGGTTGCAGCTCCTTTAACCACATTGACTAAGTAGGATCAGACATTTATGTAGAATGAATAGTGTTATACATCTTTTGAATATTTGAATGAGAAGTTAGTGTGTGATCCATTTCTTTGTATTCTTGTAGATAGAGTTCAGTTTTATTTTTTATATGATGCATCACATTTGGGGTTAGACTGTGTTATAATGCAGTAGAGATCATTGGTTTTTATGGGTATTGGATGTTTCATCCCCATGAACATAACTATTCAACCCATGTTTTTTAGTTAGCGGTCATTGTGTTTTCCCTAATGATATGGAGACCTTACTTCACTGGTGAGAACTTTGTGGTTTTCACCGATCACAAGAGACTATGTTATGTTTTTTCCTAGTGTGACTTGATCAAACGGCAGTGTCATTGGATGGATTTATAACCTGAATATGACTTCAAAATCTTGTTTATACCTGGAAAGTGGAATGTTGTAGTTGATTTTTCGGGGAAGTAAGTCACACAATGATGCAGTGTGTGAATCTGGTGATTCCTGGGGAGTTATGGATGAACATTCATCATTAAATATTGATAAGGGATATGTTGGGGGATGGGTTTTATTTTTCAGATTATGGCGTAGTCATATCTAGTGATTCTGTTGGAAGATTCCCTATTAGGTGTCTAGAGGAGTAGGTCTGGAGATATTGAGTTGTTTTTGGAGAGGCCCCTGATGGATGGTCTGAGGATGACCATCATAATGTGTTGCATTAGGGAAGGATTTTTATTCCTTTAGTGATGTTTGAGATTATTCATAGATGGTTACATATATCGACGTTAGACGTGCATCCTGGTTTGACAAAGATTTACTGGTCCTTGAGGGGCTAGTTTGGGTGTCCTAGGATAAAGCATGCAATTGTAGAGCTTTCGTCTTGATGTTTGGTCAGCCAGAAGGTGAACTTTGACCACTGTGTCCATAGTGGTTTTCTCTAGCCTTTATATGATCATCAGTTGGAGTGGGAGGAAATGTCAGTGGTCTTTTTTTTAGTTCACCTTAAGCTCAATGATACCATGATTCTATTTGGGAGGTAGTGGATAGTTTAACAAAATTATCCCACATCATTGTAATGAAATTGTCGATCATAGTGGTCATTTTTAGAGGAAGTATATGGAGTTGATGGTGAGATTCCTTGGAGTCCCATGGATGATTATTTTGGATAGAGATCCTCTTTATTCTTCTATGGTGTGGAAAGGTCTCTAACATTCATTATATTCATAGATATTCCTTACTGGTGCTTTTCATCCGTAGACAGATGGTCTGACAAAGATGATCATAAAAACTATTGAAGATTTGTTTCAATCTTCTTTCTTTATTTTTTGTGCCTCATAGATAAGGAACATACCATTGGGGGAGTTCACTTAAAAAATATTTTTCCCACAACCATTGGTATAGGGCCGTCTCAATCGTTGTATGGTCAAACATGCCGTTCTCCATTGTGCTGGAATGGTTTATAGAGAGACTTTAATTATCGGACTAGAACTGGTATACAACAAAACAGGGTTGTCTCATATTATTCATGAGGGGAAAAAGGAAGTATAGGATCTTAAAAAATAATATGCCTATCAAAGGATGAGACCATTGGAGTTCAATGTTGGGGATGACATGTTTCTAAAGTTGAATCCCTACCATGGAAAGTGAATTTTTAATCGTCGGAGTAAGATTTTTAAACTTTTTTTGGTCCTTTAATGGTTTTGGATTGTGATGGAGCTGTGGATTATCAGGCAGCACTTCTCCCACAAATGATAAAGGTACATGAAATTATTCATTTTTCGTAACTCCATACTTATCTTCAAGATGACTCTCACATCATCAATTTTGATGAGATCAATATTGAAGATGATGAAACCTTCAAGGAGTGGCTAGTGAATATCTTGGACTACAAAGAGAAGGAGTTATGTGAGAGTTTTATTCCCTTGGTTCATGTCTTGAGGTTACACAATGGAATGGAGGATAGTACATGAGAACACGTGTTACAGATTTGTGCTCAGTACCCCATGTTGTTTGATTATTATCTCTTTCCATGTAACGATATTTGTTTGTGATTAGAGAACATTCATGTTTATGATATTTCATTCTTTTGTTTATTTTTTTGGATTCTCTATTTTGAGAGGTATCATGATGGGTGGTTGTTCTAACACCATTTATGTTTCCTTTTATGGAGGTTTATAATTCTATAGGATAAGAATATTTTGAGAGGTAAGTAATGTAATTGTTCATACATTTTCGGTCCTATATTTTTTCTGAAATTTTGTGTCTCAGATGATCTGGGATGTAAATGTGACTTATCCCCAACGCATGTCAAAATTTCTTGTTCTTATAAAAGTTTTTATAGTTATGTAAATAGTTTCTTCTGTGAGATAGATGTGAACAATGTTATCGGTGAGACATAAGTGAACAGGTCATCGGTGAGAAATATGTGAATAGTGTCATCTATGAGACAAATTTTAATAGTTAAATCGGTGATTCATTTGTAATGTTAGAGTTAGTAATTCATTTGTAATGTCGATGTCAGAGATTCATTTGTATAGTTGGCATCAGTGATTCATCTGTACTGTCGGCATTGGTGAGTCATTTTTATTGTCGGCATCGGTGGGACATTAGTCACTATCGTCCTTAGTGAGACATTTGTATTGGCATTGTAAGTGAGTCATTTTCAATTCCATCACTTGTGAGTCAATAGTACAGTCGATGTAAGTGTGCCATTCGTACTATCAAAAATGGTAGGCGTATAATGTTTCCTACAATTGGTAGGTGTACAGTGTTTCCATCCACTGGCTGGAGTATAGTGTTTCCAGCTTCCTACATTTTATCCCATTTATGGTTTTATTTGAAGAAAAAAACCTTCAGGATAATATTTTATGGGATTTGTGCTTTATTCGAATCCGATAATTCCTATCATAATTTTCGTAATGCTCTGGATGCCTTTACATGGTATAATATTGTGTTTTAATGCAATCCACATTTAATGGTAAATACATTTTATCATAAACAACTACACTGTTAATTATTATAAAGGGCTGAGATATCTTCCTCCCTTATTCTTCCTTATTGTTCCTAGTGAAAGGCACTTGAACATTTCCCTCTTCACATACAAGTTTTGTGATCAAACATTTATCATTGGATCATTTCCCCTTTATGCTTCTTCCCATATAATGTGCACCCCATGTTTTAGTACAAGCAGCAAGCGTTGGTCCAACATTGAAAAAAGGTATGATATACCTCATTTCATGTGTTTTATTTTAACTTTATTCTCATGTTCCTCCTTTCCATGTTATGTAATGTAATAATAATGTTTCTAATGGATTTTTCTTGTGTCTTTGTTGGTGCGGTCATATCGTAGAATCCTTGGGTGAATGCAGTTATTGCGGGGGGGGGGGATTTGATCTGTTGTGTGGATCATTATCATTTAAATAACATAAAGAACCTTTTGAGGTATGATATTCATAGATTCTATATTATTTAAGTGGAACTACAGAGTTTCCATGTTTTAGGCCTCTGGTTCAAAAATAAAATTTATATAAAAATGTTTTATCTTGCTAAATAAATTGGTATTGGTCGTATGTTATTGCCTCTTGCTTTTTCTAGATATTGTGATTTCTATGATTTTATCTTTATAAATTTGTTCATGATGAAAATTTAAATGAATATAAAGTTATAATTAATTGATAATTATTTTTCAATGATAAACATACATGTAAATGAATATGGTTGTTTTTATTATAAATTGATGATAGTAAAGTTGATGCACTAGGCATGTCTAATTAATTTGTGATATCTATGATAGCTTAATGTTTAGGTTTTCCATAGTTGGAATGTATAAAAGTAAAATAAGTTAATTACAGATGTATTAAATATCTAGATATTTGATGAAAGATAATACATGGTAGGGTTCTGTATTTCCATCTTGCTTGTATGGATTACTGCCTTATGCTTTAGTGCCATGAGTCATCACTATGTATAAAGGCCATATGGAAAGTGTATTGGAGAGATCCCAGTGGATATGATGTTTGTTTACCTATTTCATTTGTTGTGATGTGATATTGGATGGATATTGGGATATGTGGGGTTGGGAGGCCCATTGGATGGGGGTGCAGTTGACACCTACAGTGGCGACATGCATCGGTTTATGCATGTGGATATAGGGGAAGTCACCAGAGATTATGAAACATATTAGATATTGAATGATCGGACACATTCTGAATTTTTTGGTTATTTATCTTCTTTTCTTCCACCACAGGTCAACGTAGCTGGTCTTGTATACCCTCATTATAAATGGGGTGAATATTTGTGTGGTAGGTCATGTGATTTATAGGTTTAACTTATTGATGGATGATGGGTCTACACTTCTGTTATAGGTGGAAAAGACGTGATAGGTAGTTCATATACTCATTGTGTTGATCCCCCATGTGTTTAGAATCATAGAATTTTTTTCTATAATTCCTGCGAATATGGGAAAGTAACAATACTATTAATAAATTATTAGATTAATGATGAATACCCATTGGGTTGCAACATTATGTAAGGTAATGATGATGATACAATTTAAAGGAAATGTGGATCATGGTTGGAATGCTAGTGAAATGATATGTCGAATTGATAATAGTTAATTTCTGTTTAAATAATTAATTAATTTATAATTCAATTGATAAAAATGGATTAGGTAATCTAATGAGGTTATTTTAATGATTTTGTCCTAATAGGTCACCCAGTCCTTATAGTAGCAGCTAGGAGTCCGAGAGATGTTTTCTACAGTTGATTCTAAGACTAGGCTATGTCAACAGTGTGGTTGTGAACTACAATATATTATATACTTTTTTGATTTCTAGACCCTACTCTAGCTCGTTTCTTAGGGAAACTGAAACCCCGGAGATTCTTATCCCTAGCGTTGTTTTCCCCTACATTGTGATGAGAAGAAGGATGTCTGACTACCCCCTTTGGCCCCACTCTATTCTCTTTGTTGTTACTTCTTCTTATAAGATCAACATTAAGTTTTTCTGATATATGTGTGTAGAGGGATGTCATGTCTTTTGGATATTCACACACATATATTTTGGATATACTTTTCTATTGACTATAATAGGTGTAACATGTATAGGATGTGATGTCTCGAGGATCCCTACACGGTGTATGGGTTTTAATAGTTTTTTGGTATGATTCCTAATATATTATACATGTTTGACGAGTGGTGGTGGCTCCTGGAAACTACCTGGTTACTTTATTAACATGGATGTAGTGGTAGTGTTGCTTGAAGAGCAAGTTGTGGTGATTTTCCTTGGTGTCTGCGGGCGTGCCTTTTTGGAGATAGATGTATAGGATGTGCAATGTTGGGGAAAAGCAGAAAACTATTTGGGAAGTGATAGTGGGGTGCCCTTGATATTCTTTATTATATTATTTAATCTTATGTTCAAAACATGGTGAGTGTATACATGATGAGGTTAGGAATATAATATACATGTTTATATGACGTGCAAGAATTAGTTATTATTCACAATGCTTTAACATGATTTCATTACATTTTTATAATTATCTTTTGGGAGGATCCTATTGAACATACTTATAGACTCACCCAATATGAATATATAAACTACTTTTAGGTCACATAGATAAGGTTGGATATCAGGATTTTTACTACTAGCTTGGGGTTACATGATAAACTCAGGCTTCGTCGTCATTGTTGTTTTTACTTGCTTTTGGTACTTGTTGTTTTAGGTTTCAGTTGTATTATTTTTTAAACAGGATTACATATGTGTACATGGGATTTGTTTTATATTACAGTCCGAGTTCGGCTTATTTGGTTTATGTCTTATTCTCTCACATATGAATGAGTTCTCTTAGAGCGTAATGCCTCCAATTTTGATTGTTTATTATACCCTCAATGCTAGTCAATATCTTGGTTCCTACTAGAGGTGTGACTTGAGGGTCACTATCTTCATGGTCTCATTTCCTGGCCTAGGAGGGGTATAACTTGTGGGGATGGGTCCTGACATCAATTTTGTAAAAATTCTCAATGATGTGACGTATTATGTAAAATTTATTTGTACTATGTAGTCTTTAGTAAAAAAATCCCACTAATTATTGTAAATTAGTATAAAAATGGTATTGATATGTATTTAGTAAATTTTGCATGTTATGAGTTTTAATTCGTAAAAAATACCAAAAATGAATGCTAATTAAAAAAATTTACTAGTAATGAGTGATAAACAATAAAAAAACAATATTGATAAAAAATTAGTAAAAATTACACGCACTGAGTGATAATTAGTTAAGAAATACTTGTAATGTGAACTAGTTAGTGAAAATTAATATTAATGAGGGTTAATTATTCAAAAATACTAGAATAGAGTTATAATTATTAAAATTTAAAGTTAAAGATAGGTAATTAGTAAAAATTACCATTAATGAGCTGTAATTAGTAAAAAAATCTCATTAATGAGTGGTAAATAGTAATTAGTAATGGTAATCAATGGTATTTTGTAAAAAAATAAATTTAATAAGAGGTATTTATTAAAAAACATTTGTAATGAGCTGTACATAGCAAAAAAATATAGGTAATGACTGGTAATTATTAAAAAATATCAATGACTAGTGGTAATTAGTGAAAATTATTGTTAATGTGTGGTAATTACTAAAAAATACCAGTAATGAGTTTTATTTAGTAAAAAAACTTATACTGAGTGATATTTTTCAAAAAAATAACAATAATTAGTTTTATTTAAAAAAATACAACTAACATGAATTATATAAAAGAAACTGCTGGAAATGAAATGTATTTAGAGAATCAATTATGGTATTGACATGTAATTATAAAAACATACTAATAACGGGTAATAATTAGTACATAATAATTGAAATGAGTGATAATTATTAAAAAACATGTGTTGATAGGTAGTTTGTAAAATGTAACAACTACTAACAATAATTACCCACAATTGAAAAAAATTATACATTATTAACTGTGAATATACATAATTAACCACAATTAACAACATTAAAGAAAAATTAACCAAAATTTGTAATAGAAGTATAGACAATGGGTCTGAGGGAATCATATAAGAGTGGGGATGAAGGGGATGACAGAGTGAAATAATTCTAGTGATGAATGTTATTCTCTATATTATCGACTATATCCACATAGCTCTATGAATCCCTCTATGGAACCATAGAGGGGTGTGATGAATTAGATGATAGAATAAAATATTTTAGGATATGTTATGTATTGATCATTTGATGTAGAGGTGGTTATGAGTAAACTAAAAGGTTTACCCCTGACAGCCTCTCCTCCAAGTGTTCTGAATGTCGCTACACTAGAATCCTTTCACTCTATCTCCACCTTCATCTCATTAACTCCATCATTCCCTCATGAACCTATGATGGAATTATAATTCCATTAATGATAATTAATAGTAATTAGAATGAATTAGATGTAATTATAATAAATTATTTTTGATTTTAGGAATTTGAATATTTTTCTAGTAATAAGATTGAGTTGATAAGATTTACAAGTAACTTTTAAATTTTTAATTTTATAATTTTTTTGTTATTATCATCTTTATATTAGATTAATCATATGAAATATTTTCATTTTCTATTTTTTATGAAAATATGGAATAAGTAATTATACAACATTTTTTATTATTAAATGACTATTTGACATATCATTGTATAAATCTAAATAACTATTGTATAGATCTTTTATATATTGAGAGTTTTAAATATTTTTTTCATTATTATCATCATCTAATACAAAATATGATTGAGAAGGGACAATTAGGTTTCCATATGATAAATGTCATATTATGAGATTTGAAAAACATGACAACATTGGGAGTTATATATTTTGAATTGGATTTCAAAAAGATATAGTCTGTTGGTATCAAGATATTAAACGTAGTTTTAGGGATGTAAGTAATAATTTTTTCTAGATTTATCATAGTTTAAAAATTTACTACATGAGGTTTGCTTTCCTTATTTTCAAAAAATTGAAATTCAAAATGATATTAATTTTACTCTTGATTTAGAACTATATCAATTTTGTGTCTTTTTTCATTCTATTAAATAATTTTTATATATTTATTGTAAGATAAACAAATTTGATGTAGTTATAAATTATATAGTTATTATATCATATAATGGAATTTCAAAAATCTATTTTGATTATATATTATATTTTTTTAAAAAATATTAACTAATTAAAATTTGTATTCTACTTATTTATATGAGTATAGGAGGATAGTTCATAATTTTGGTCTTGGTTGTGGGAGGATTCATGAATTCTCAAATGATTTCTTCTTATATTATGGGAGAAATTATTCATTATATGGTTTTACAATAGGTTTAAAATCTAGGTACAAGATTTTTAGACAATGGATTTGTTGATTAGTTCTCATTAAATAGTATATGTATTTCCCTCATACAAAAATATTTCCAATTTTATTTATTTCCCAGAAAATAGTGTCATAGATTTCATGGAAGAAATACAATATTTGAACTTGTAAAATATTAAATAATCCTTGGGATGGAGATTCATGGAAACATTTGTCCATTTTCATCATTGGTTTTCTTTATAATACTATAATGTGAGATTGAGACTTTATACTAATGTTGTTTGTTGATTTTCTTCTTATGGTAGTCAATATTATTTTTGGCCCATCATTATGACTCCATACAACTTAGATTCTTGGATGATAATGAATGAACTATATATATATTTCAAATTTTTAATTCCATAAATTAAAAATAAAATATTGATTTCAATTTGAATATGTTGATTGATGAGAAAGATTTATTATAGAGTAACAACATCTTTACAAATGACATTTTCACAGAATAAAATTTTTTAATTAAAGCTTCATTAATGTGGAAAACTTTTGACTTCCAAGCATGTGGAATATTTTTCGTCTGGAGTACAGATGGTCAAAAATAATTTCCAAACTACATGACTAACACCAATACATTTATACTCATCAATATGGGAATTGTTTTGTATATTATTTCATATTTCTTCTTATTTACAATCCTTTCCAATGTATAAAAATTCATTTCCGAAAAAGGTAAAATAGAAAGATATAGACCTATGATAATGGTCATAGTTAGTCAGTTTAAATATTTTCTGATTCCATTACATAACACTACCTTCGGATTAATTATAAACCAAAATAATATATGGCTTTGAAAAAGAAAGAATTGTATTAGATGATGTATTTATTGGGTCTCCCATGGTGGTCTGATTTATTAGTCAATCAAATACGTAATATCATTAAAATTGAAAACAACTATTTTCATAATATAGTTTATACAATTTTGTAATCACCTAGTAATAATAAAGATAGTTCAATGGAATGATTAGATCATTCCCAAATTTGTATGGGACTAGAACATGACTTCATGGAATGTAATAGTTCATAAGAAATTAATTTTCAAAAAAATTATTATACAGTATGCAAATATTATTGTATATGATTAGCCAATGGTATGTAACAAAGAATCATTTTAATGTTTAATTTCATAACCATAATTATTGGAGGAAATATTTTTTTACGAACCATTATTTCCAACATGAATATAAATCAAAACATATGTAAATTGTAGTTAATAGTGTAAATGATGGCGAGACACTATAGATTACATTATTAGTTTTTAATAATAATGGAGATGTATTTATTGGAGTTCTTGAATGATGGATTTTAGATGATGAAAATCACAGGGCTTATACTTAAGTTTTACTCAAAAGTGAAGAAGTAAAATTATTTGTGATTTGAGTGATACAATCAACTATACATTAATTTTTTTTAAAGTAATTTAGAATTATTTAATATGTAGATTACATAATTGACATATTTAGAAACAATTTATACAATGAAAACACAATTTCTATGAACAACATCATAATGAAATTTTTTTCTACTGGTTTCGATCAATGGTAATGAAAATTGTTAATTTTTTAACATATCAAATCAATTTAATATTTGAAATATTGCTAATTGATTTTTAATTTATTCATGTATCATCTCATACGTATAAAATGTATAATATATTCTATCTATTGATTAATCCACCATCCAAAATGGTTAAATCATATAATTTATATATGGTTAATGGTGGTTGATCTCTTAAGAATGTATTTGGTGAAAAAAACAGGTACCATTCATTTTTTCGTTACTGGATACCAGAATATGGAGAGTGATATATTAATTTATTGAATAATAGATATAACAATTGACCTATATTATTTAAGAAAAAATTATGTAACAATGTTTAAATTCCATTGGTGTAATATTTAAAGAAGATTATATATTTATATACACCATATAATTATTATCATTTAGTATTAAAGCATTCATGTGTAAATAATTCATTTTATTGTCTCATAAAGAACATAGAATTTTTTATTCATTTTAATTTTCTTCTTTGAGAGGGTTAATTGATTGATGTAGCATTCCAAAAATAAAATCCCATGAAAATAACTTTATGAAAACAAAATTTAGTTCTATTTAAGTGAAATTAATTGAAACTTTTCAAGAGAAATAAGAAAATATATAGTGTCATTGAAGATACATTAATATCAAAAATGACACCCCACATATATGTTGCAATGGTGAATTTTTTTATCGATCGATCAAATGTGTTTTAATTAATTAAAGATTATATAGATGAAACTAATATAGAACATAATACTAACGAAGATGAGGAAGATATTGACACATTCATAAATGAAAATGGTGATGATGACGAGCAATTATACAATTACATGTTGATCAAAGTTATAATAAATATATAAATAATACTCATCTTAAATTATTTTCCAATAACATTTTTTTCAGGTTTCAGATGGATAAAGAGAATTATTATGAGATTTTCTATACCATCAAGGATTCTATTCTTCTTAATTATGATCCAAAATCTTCTTCACCTATCCAATTGGGTGTAGGTGATTTTCCCACATGGAGGGGTCATGATCTTTTGTGATTTAGGATTATAAAAAATATTCCAAAGTGAAGGAAACATCTATATTTGTATCCAAGCTTATGAAATTATTTTTAGTTGTTTTTTTAGTTAATTTTAATTATCATTAATTTTCATAAATATATTTATGTAACAGTTATTTTTTTTATCTGTTCTATTTTATCGTTGTTTTTTCTTATACCAATTGGTTAAGGGGATTCTATTCTGTGTAATTATTTTTCTATAGTATTGGAGACATGGGATAATATTCTTGTTGATATTAAGTACCCCATAGTCAATCATTGGATGGTATGTAAAAATATAAAATTTATTTTGAAATATATGTAATTAATAACATTATATTCTTAATTATAAGAATAATTTATGGTTTCCCATATATGAAACCATGATATCCTCAATTATGGAAGCTAGGGAGTGCTGTATGGGTGGGTATTACTTTTAGTTTTTATACAATCTTGGGAAGATATAAATGGTGATAGATGAATTCACAGTTTTTGTTAAGTCTGACAGTAGCCATCAACCCGAGTATATCTTTTCAAAGGGTTTGGGATTCATTATTCTCAGTTTGATAAAAGTTAATTTTCCGACGAGATCATACTTAGTTTTGATAAACTAGGAGGGGAAGGTAGTCCCAGATATATTTGGTAGTCATATATTCTGTACTCATGAATGATATCTCATAAGTACTTTTATTTAATAATTTATTTATCTGTAAATCATTTCTTTAATTTTATTATTTTTAGAGGCAGTTGGAAAGATTTATGATATAGGGATCTATGTTTACAAGATTATGTGAACTAACACTATCAATGGAGATGTTACTCATGGTCGACATCATTAGATTGTGTTAGGTACAATTTTTTTTCTTTTCAATTTTTTTGCAAATAATATTTTACCTTTTTTAATTTAAATTCTTTAAGGTTACATATGAGGATATGAATTATCACACACATGGCGCCAGTCAGGCCAATTTTGACATTTAGGAAAGAAGTGTAGTATAATTTGATGAAATGATATGGAACAAGATATCATTGTATGCCTTCAAGAAAGGAATATTTATTGGTATCATATCATGATTTATTCCTAGAAATAATTATGGTACTGTAGTATTTTCATCATCCGTCTTGATAAGGGATCATAGAGATTTATCTTCATAATATGTAGAGTATGAGGGGAATATTCCATCTTATGATGAGGTTATAGAGACCATTCCCATAGACTAGGAAGAGTTTCATTGTCAGCATGAGCTGCATTTGGGTGAGAAGAGTTGAGAACATGAGTACCTACAAAAATGGATGAGGGAGAAAATTTAATGGTTTGAATAATATATACAGATGGATTTCCCACTACCACCTCCAAATGATCCCCCTCTCATGTGATATATTTATTTTTTGAAATTTATGATGAAAAACATTGCAATGAACATAATGTTTTTAATATTTATATAAAATTTTTATATTTATATTTTTATATGTTTTCTTAACACTATATTATTTTCATGTTTTTTATTTTATAAATGTATCATTTTTATTGTTTTTTTATATTATTATAAATTATTCAATTATTTATTAGTTTTATTTATCTTACAAAATATAGTTATGATATGGGATGGGACTTACCAACCATCAAAAATAATGTTTTGTGATTTGTGATCATTAAGACAATAATTGATAACATATTTATAATTTTAAAAAACACTTTTCGATGGGATGTTCCCCCGTTACAAAAAAAAAAAAAATTCATTGGCCATCGTGAAAAATATATTTTTTGTCTTGGTTTTCAACTATAAATTTTTTTGATAGGATCCCGTTTCAATTAAACAACCACACAAAATTAATTTTCTATTAGTTATTGATTTTTGTGATTATTTTTGGTTGTAATGTCTACCATATGGAAATTATTTAAAATAAATATTTATATTTCATGGTCCACCTACATTTTTATCAAAACCATTATTTATAGAATGTTTTTTAGCATCATGTAATGGGGTGATGTCCTAGAGTGCCACAACTCCCAAAAATTTTGTGAATATTTTTTTAATCATGTAATAACATGAATACTACATATTTGTATTAAATTTTTTTGAGAATAATATCATACTTCCAAAATAAGAACACCAGTAGTTATATAAATAATTTTACAAAAAAATAATTATTCAGGTTTAAACAATCAATTAACAATTTCATATATAATAGTTTTTGAAAATGAAAGAATAATTTGGTAAATTTTCATCTACCCTTGTTGTTATCATTTAAATATATAAATGTAAAAAAATTCTATGTACCTATATATTTTAATAATTAATGTATTTCAATTAGTAAAAAATAAATTTTAGTAATATAAAGAAAATTATATATATTATGATTACTAATATATCTGTTTAAAACAAAATATCCACAAATGATAAATACAATGAGATTGTCACTATAATTTCTTATATTGGTATTATTTTAAAAAAATTCAATAGAAACTGATAAATATAAAAATTTATAAAAAAATAAAAAATGATAACATTTTATTTATTTAAATAACCATGTTAAAAATAAGTTAATCAAATGTGTTTGTCTTATGAAAAGCTAATGATATCTAGATTCATAAACCAAAATAGTGTAAGAAAAATATGTGAGTAAAAAATTTTAATTTATTTTGAAATGATCAATATCAATATATTTAAATATTTGGGTAAATTGTTTTAACATGTGTGTGTTTCAAAAGAATATATTTTGGTTCTTTTAACCTGAATGTTGATTAACAAGAACTAGTGAATATAATATTCATTTCAAAAATAATAAAATTATCATTATTTGTAGAGTTTAATATTCATGTAAGAGTTTTTATGTGTAAAATAATTATAATAAATACTGTTTCAATTTACCAAAAAAGTAATAGAGTAATGGAGTGCTTTTTAAAATCATTTTTTAAAGTGATATATTTTTATTTTGTAGAAATATTCTACGTTGTGTCTTTATTATCATCATGAAATTAGTTAATTCAAGAATAAATCACAAACTAATTACCATTTTAATCAATATTCTCACTATAAATGATTACCAAATTACATATAAAAAGTAATAATCAAAATTTAATGTAATTAATCTACCATATATCCACACAACTCCAAAAAATGATCCTGGTTATGAATTTTTTTTTTATTGTTAATATAGACAAAAAATTGATGATCTTCACTAGAGATCATTACACCACTATAATAAATGCTATTCTTTGAATTTTTTATAATGTGTAATATTTAATATGAATACCACAGCATAAGATTTATTTATCTATCGGAACCCATTAACACCAAATTTTTTGATATAATATAGATATTTTTTTGAATATTTTATTAATTCCTAAATAAAATAAAAATTTAGGTTTATTTAGAAACCTCTTTGTATTATATTTTAGTGAATAAACATTCAACATAAAAATATGTAATGATATAAGAGGATAAACCTTATATGTTTTCTGAAATATGTATAAATTTTTTAGAACCACATTGTCATGTGAAATTAACCTTAATTTTAAACAACCAAACCCTTTAACATCACTAACAATTACTAAAACTTATTATATGGGGTGGATGAATTTCCCCATATCATACAAATGAATTGTAAAAAAACATAGTCACATAGTCACATGTTCTGATAATCATTATTAAATAATATGAGACTATAACATTTGAATGTTACTAACACACCCTTTTGAAATTTTTATATGTCCTTCAAAAAGATTAATATAATATAAATAAATTGGCCCATATATTCTAATTTATCAAACACATTGAATCATGAGATAAACAATTTTATAAATAACGATGAAAATGATATAAAATTTATATTAAACACCAAAACAGATATATTCATTATAAAATATATATTTATATTTGGAGTAAAGAAAATGTTTAAATTGTAATGAAATTGTAACACAACCCTGTGATATACATTCAGATAGTTATCATAAATAAGCCACATTGTGTAACCAATAGAAGTTGTAGCATAAATATGTGACATTCATGATATTTTATAAACATTGACTATAAATCCATTAATGAATATTTTTTTATATTTGATGAAATTCCACTAGGAACATTACTATATTTTATATATTGAAAAAAATATTGTATCACACATTATAAATGAGTGACATTCTAGATGAAATTATTTTAATTATTTATTCTTAATGAAAACTAACACCAAACATATTACCTTGAATATTTAAAATAATTTTGAATTAAATCATTATTTTCTCACTTATTTTAGATCTAAAAAATTTACATTCAAACATTCAAATACGGCTTTTCATCACGGATAACATTAATGTTATGTATAATAATTATAAATATCTCATTTTGAATCTTGTTTAATATGTACATTTTCTTCAATGTATGTTTTATTACAAGAACATCCAATATTTTTTAATAAAACATTTCTGTTTTCCATCATAGTGTAATGTAATTAAACTTTTAATTTTTGGGGGGTATTATGTTTTTTAACAAATAAATTCATTTTTAAATATTTTATAAATATGATTCATTTGAAAAAAATTTAATATCCCCTTTTCAACATCTTTTTCCCATTCTATATTATATGATATAAATACCATCGTTATCAAATTGATATTTTTTTATAATCTAACACATTTTTTATATATAGGTTTACATATTCATGACATTCCCATATTGTGAATAATAACATTTTATATAAAAAAAAGATACTCATGCTTGTATGTGTCAAAATAAGATTACCCTTATTTTCCAATGAAATTTCAAATCATCAATTAATAGTCATATATTAATATTAATATAATTTCTAGTATGTTTTTCTCTATAATTAATTAAGTCCACAATTAAATTTTGTTCATATCATTGGGGAATATTAGTACACTACCATCATAACATGCCATGACCTATGTTGGATTCTGAGGATCTAATATGGATTCATTCCAAATATTCATATTCCAATTTTGATATTTCTAATTTCATTTCAAAAACCATTGATTTTTTTAAAATAACATCTATTATGTTGAATCAGTAGTACAATATTTGGTTCCATTAAAGATTAATTGTTATATATGTCATCTAATCCAATATTCAATATATTAATTTTCAAATTAATGTTTTAAATTATAAAATATTCAAAGATATAAGATTTATTTATAAGTAGATTTGGTATATGATCTTTTTAAATAATCTGGGTTGTATTTACCTTCTTTTCCATATCATGATGTCCCAAATTTTGAAAATATTTATAAACTTCTACATTTATTCCTACACAACACATACTTTTTTATTCGATCATGAATTTTCTTATTATCCATTTACATTGTACATACCTCTTATTTCATTATATATTCACTTAATATTCAAGGATTTCATTATTCTCAAAATATCCATAACATAAAATTATAATATATTATTTACATATAGATAAAATATTTAAAAATTAATCATATGTATAAAGTGATTAATTTAAATTATATAAACATATAAATATATAAGACTCGTAAATTGAAAACATATATAATAAAATTATATACACATATATAAAACATATAATTCAAAAAAAACCAATAATCAATTTCTTTAAAATTATTTAATCAAGATTAGATACTATAAAAAATAAATAATAATTGAATAAATAAGAAAATTCAGTAAAAAATAAGATAATAATTAATTCATATTCATGGAGTAAAAAAATAGAAAATAAATTATTTATTTATAAATAATAAATAATAAAATTAATTATTGTAAAATTAATAATATAAAATATAATATTGAATATATTAAATGGATACAATATTTATATCAAGAATAAAAAATTACTATTATTTAGTATATAAAATATATAATAAATATTTTAAATATGGAGTTTTTACATTTTATTAAATATAATTGTTCATAAAAATTTTATATCGATTGGAGATATATAACAATTAATAGAAAAAAACATCTAAAATTGAGATTAAATCTGATTTTGGTGAATAAATATTAAAAAACAATTAAAAATAATAATCATTTAATAAATCATCTCAACAATGAAGATATAAAAAGTTTTGATAAAATATGTTGATGTATACAATACATATATGTTGAAAAGATACAAAATAGTAGTGAATGAATTTCATATTATGTGATGTTATATAGTTTTTATATATTTACCCAATCCACTTACAAATCATATTAAATTATTTTTAACATATATATCCATTAAACAAAACCATGGAATAAATTGGCACAATGTATTCAATATACTATGTTTATAATACATTTCCAGAAACTAAAAATAAAAATTCATTTTTTTTATTCAACATAATGTGTTATTATATCTATTTGAGATACTATAATAATACAGGATAACCTATAGAATATATAAACTAAAAAGGTTGGTTTTAATGGCCATTATGTGAGTGAGCATGACAATGAAGAAAGAAATATGAGATAAATATAATTACATGATATCATAATATGAAAGTATAAAAAATAATCATTTGGATGAATGAAAAAAATAATATAGAATTATAGGTTTATAAAATCATCAGAATATAGTAAATATATATAACATGATATTGTTATATTCCATTTATCAGTGATAAGAAAATATAACATGGTGGATATAATCCCTTTTTTCATAATATTTATCACTACTCCAATAATTATAATATCATTAGAAATAAAATTTTACCACCAAATTGTAGAACTTTTTAGGTTCACCAATCATTATATTCCTATGTATATGTGTGTCATATTAGGGAACCATACATAAGGAATATGTAGATTTTATACTAATGGGAAGTGATTTTTTACCTACAATATCCACATTGGATATTTAGAGATTATTTCCTAATGTTTAAAAATAATTAAAGGAATAAAATATTTGGTTGATTCATATTTGAATCAAAATGTGTCAGTCAAAAATAAAGATATAGTTTGAAGAGAAATTCATTAAAATTGTTAGATATTGGTGTATAAAAATTAACCATTTAAAATAGTGTATAATGGAATATATAAAACCCCATTATATAAGGAATCAATATGTAATTTTTTTTGAAATAGAAGTTTAAAAAAGTAGATAAAATTAAAATAGTTCATATTATATGAAATAAATAATAGGTAAAAGTCCTTAAGAAACTATTAAATGAATTTGTTAAGGGATAATCATTTTCCCATAATTTTGATGGGTTTAAATATGGTATATAAAAATTAACATAAGGAATGATGTAACATATAAAATAATAATAAATTACCAAGATATATATGTCACATATATATATATATATAATTTTAATGATGTTGGAGTAAAAAATGAATGAAATTTTGTGCCCTAGAGGTCATTCTTGTCGGATTCGTTATTTTTCCTGGCATGGAATGTGGGAGTTATGTCATGACATTTGTCTTCATATCCCACATTGGAGAAAAGAGTGTTTTGGGAATCATATATAAACCCCATATATAATAAATCCATGTAAAATTATTTTTTATTAGTGGATTAGTAGTGAGCCAGCCAGGTGGGATGTTTACCATGATGGAGAATAAGACCACGATGTAGTGACCCAAATGGGACTATATATTGATTGATAGTCCTACAGCCCCAATGTAGATCCTAAAATTAGAATCATTTGATATAGGTATCCTCTGAATCATATTAAAATATATGATGGATATATATTTTTTCGTCCCAAATGAATGATATGATCTTCTATATGGGTCATGGAAATTGGGTCAGTTGTGTCACAATGTCACATATGCTTGTTATAACATCACACATGATTACCTATCACAAGTAAGATTACGAGGAGTTGATTGTAATGGTATGTAATCCACACACTTCATCTCACTATCAAAAATCCTTCTCATAATGAAATGATCAGTGAGTCCCCTTTGTGGGAAGTGAGAACTGTTGATGAACAAAACCATGATATAGTGGCCCTAAATAGACAATATTTTGATAGAGGATCAAAAACACCAATGTACATCCTAAAAAAACACTAAATTTAATTACTTTGAGGTTTAAAGTGTGGTTGAAAAGAAATGGTACCAACATTGGAAAATAGTGTGGTTCATTGAATTCCCTTACCTTTGGTAAAGATTCATTATGCACCTTCATATAACATTTAATGTAAAAAATTATGTTTTTTAATAACATGATTTAGAACATCATTATTTTATACATATTTTATAATTATGACTTATGTACATTGAAGGTATTTTATTGGAATAAAATTTTTTGTTTATGTTGTCCCATGGACATTTCTATCATGGATCCAGGGTCATAAAAATGTGTATGTAGTTATGAGTGTTCATAGAAAATATTTCCATACTTCAAAAAGTGTGATGAAAATATGATCATTTTATTTCAGTATTTCAAAATATTCTTATTATTTAACATTATTCCAAGCTATTAAAAATATATATGGTATATTTTAAATTATTATATGTCTAGTTAATTTAGGTATGTTTTTATTAATGATTGTCTTATTAAGACTCCTTCGGTACTATATAAATATTTCAAATATTGAATATGAATGAAATTTTAATACAGTTAATTAGAATATTTTAATCCATAACATTTGAATTTAATCCAACCATGAAGGTATTGATGTAAAATATAATTAATTATTTGCATGGGGAGTAATATGAACATATTATGATCAATCATATTCCGTTTGAAATCAATTTAGGGGTGGATAGAAAATAAATGTTCCACTATAACAACTAAATTTCTATATATTTAGTATACCTATTTTTCAATTTCATTGTTTAAATAAAGAATATAAGGTAAGTAGAGGATTTATAAAATAGAAAGATGTTTGGACAATAATTTACCTCTTCTATTGGGTGTCCCCTTTTAGGCTACAACTTATGGATCCAAAACATTATCTATGGTGATAAATGACATAGTAGGATGTGTGGTATAGTACAAGAAAAATAATCAGTGATAAATTTTGTGTAATAGCCAATACCCTACAACATAATGTCAATAATACATCCCATACCTATTATATAATATTTACTCTAAGGATACTTTTTTTTGTAATTTTATCATAAGATTAACATTTATATTAATTTGACCAAATTAACATCAATTTTTATTTATAATATCAATATTATCATCTAATAAATTCCTTGTATTTTTGTTTTAAATTTTATTCCATGATGAATTATTAAATAATACGTGTGTTTTAAAAAAATCCATTTAAAAATTTAATCATAAAAAAATAATGGCTTTAATATTTTTGAAAATTTTAAAACATGAGTATATATAATTATAATTAAAATGATTCATTTCAAATTACAATGTCAAAATTATAATTATCATTTTTATTGTTTTTTAATAATTAGTAATATTTTAATGCTAAAGTCTATTTATTTTCTTCTAATTTTTTCATCATATAATGAAATTAAATCATACAATTTCATTTCATATATAAGATCAGCAAGATAAGAATATTTAATAAAGCATGTTTCATTTTTTTATAAATTTTTATGATTATTATGATTAATGATAACGATAGTGATAATTTTAAAAATATTATTTAAATTTTTTACAAATATTTTACAATTTTTCCAATAAAAATTAAATTCAAAAAATTAAATTTATAATAATATTTATTCTTTTGCATAAATATATTATCACTCGTTTTATTAAAAATCAATAATAAATAATACTATTTACATATAATAGTTAAAAAACATTTTTAAAAATAATATTATATATCTATTATTTAAAATTAAAATTTAATTTTCTACTAATTATAAATGTAAATAAATGAAATTGATATTAAAATTAGTTTCACAATTTTTTTATATTAATTTTTATTCTCTATGTTTAGTAAAATAGAAGTTACTGGGTTTAAAACTAATTTTCTGTGTAACAAAAATTTGTAAAGGTAAAATATTAAGAATAAATGAAATCTAAAATGACTGAAATAATTTGAAGAAATACATTTAAGAGGATATCATTAACCAATATAACCTAAAAATCGATTATTACGAAAATTTCAAACCAATTAACATTTAACTGTTTCATTACATTATTGAAAAATAAGGGATTCACTAAAGAGTCATTTTATTCAAATATGAAATGGGTCACTTCAAACATTTCAATGCTCCACTTCCTATAAAAATATTTGTGAACCACTTCCAAAATTTTTCCTCCTAGAATTCATATTCATGTCCTTTTATGAATGGTCACTAGAATTTATTTTATGTCCTTCAATTCTATGTATTTTTTCCCCATAATGTTCAAATTCTCAACATTGTTAGTACTCAATCCTGAAACTTTTTTTTCATAACATCCTATATTCAATTGTACCGAAATAACTATAATATAATGACCTAATTATCATTATTATGCTTAATTTTTATTATTTTAATGGATTAACCATTGTATATTACTTTCCATACACTAATAAAAAAATAGATGAATGTCGATCATGCATTGTGTGGGCTACCTCATATAGGATGTAACAATTTATATTTTCCACCACCACCATAATTCAGTAGTATTAAGAATGAGAAAGTATATTAAATTTAATTTTTATAAAATAATATTTAATATGAAAATAATTATTGTATGCCACATTAATTTCCACTGTTTAATCATGAAACGGAAACCTTAACTGTGGGTTGGGAATACTACCACCTCTATGAACTAATGTTTTTCATTTTTCATAAGAATTTTTATTCTTTTTGAGAACACATAAAATATGAATATAAAAATATATATATTAATATTATAAATCTATAATAATTAATTATTTTTAAATAAAATATTTTGTAATACTACTCAACCATTGAATAAGGGTATATTCGTATCTACGATGACATAATCACATACGTGAAAAATTCGATAAAAATCTCTAACTTATGACTATGGGATAATAAATTATAAAATTATTATATGATAAAAACATAATAATTGTTTTTTTATTTTATTATAATGTTTATATTAGGAAAATGACTTGTTATAAAAAATTTATCTTTAATCAGTAAAATTCTAGTAATGTGACGACATGAATTTAATTTTATCATTTAATAAAAATACTCATTGAATGATAGGATATACTTTTAAAATAATTAATAAATATTAAGTAAAGTTCCTTATATTTTATATGAATTTTGAAATTTTGTTTAATAATATATAACAACATAGCTATTATAAATCAATATAAAAAAATCAATATAACTCACACATGATTTTGAGAATAGATAATAACTAACTATTTTAATATAGTGTTTAATTAAAATTTATGTCCAAAAAATGAGATAAACATTAATAAGTTATTTTTTAGTATAGTAATTTTTTTATTTTTTATTTTCAATAGCATTGGTGAATGTCAAGAATAACTTTACGGGCCTTCCGTCTGAAATTCATTTTTATGAGACATTTTCTGTATTGTGCACCAAAATCATTTTTTATTTTTTATGTAAGATTAATTATATATATTATATCATGAATATTATTTAATTAATTTTATTTTACTATGATTTTCCTCTTATACATTTCAAAGGGGTTATTGTTCATATTTTTTCTAATCCGTCATAACATTAAAAAATACTCATTTATTGAAAATAAACAGTTTATTTTTTTCCTATAATTTATATTATTGATAGTATATTAGAATGTTTTTGTAGATGTTGAATATATTCACATAGGTTTACACTCATTAAATAATTGGATCAATATATACTAAATGTTAACATGCTACACTATGAGTGTGACCAATTCCAATCACCTAGTAAGATACTCATTGGGTACATACATTGGATAGTACTCATAACCCATAAAAACCATATTGATGATTAACCAAAAATTTATTTAGTAAAATACCATTGATTAATACTGAAATCAAATATCTCAATGGCTTCTTTTCTGTGTGTTTATACATTTGAAATTCATTCTTCATTAAAATAATGATTTTATACCGAGTAGGAAAGGTTTTTGGGTGACTTTGGACCCTAGAATTTATATATTAAAAATAATATTATAAACTAAAAAACGAATTTCAATTATTTATACATATTTAATCATTGTTTTTTGGTACCAAATAATAAATATAAAATACCAAAGTTGAATCCCAAATGTTAGGTTTATCATAAGAGCTATATACTGATCAAAAGTGTTTGACATTTCATGGAAGGAAACCATTAATGGTGAATTTTTTAAAATAGATAATCTATTTATAGATTATATTAAAATTCCAAGAGAAAAACAATCTCTATAAATTTATATTTTTTTAAATCCATAGGTTTATTCTCACAACCATGGAATATTAAAGGGTGACCGGAGCAGAGGAGATCTTTGATGGCAATCAGGGGAATGGAAAGATGATGAACTATCATGGGATCATGAGGCAGATGATGAATATAGGGATGTGAACTATTGCATTATTGGAGAATGAATTTTTTACCAATGATTAATTTATTATTGATGTTAGAATCATTAACTATAGTTTCATCAATTTGATCATTGGTTCGGTGTGGATTTAATTATCAACATTCATTTTATTGGTTATTTTTATTATTTTCATGATATCAGATTTGAATTTAGTTTTGAACTCATTATATATTTTTTATTACATTATTTTAACCACATTTATACACTAAATGATCATTGGTAAGGATTTCATCATCTAAAAATACTCATCGTCATTATTTGTGCTATTATCCCTCAAAATTCATTAGGTTCATCATCATTGGATCATAGGGTCACATTTCAACATTGTAAGGTTGTATTCAAGAAATAAGGAATACATATATATCTGAGGATGAAATTAATGAACAAAGTATTGTTGATATTTAGATAGATCATAATGGGTTCATGATTTCATGTGATGGGTTAGGGTTTTGATAACCCAAACTATGGATTAAAGGTGATAGTTTCGTGTAATCTTGATCAGATTGTGTATTTTCATGCACTGAAGTCTCGAAATTGATGAACTGAGGTGTTTTATTCAACCTTAGTGGGTTCTAAAACTCGAAAAATTTCTAAAATGCAGTTGAAAAAAGGATTTTGAATCCATATAATGGAATGAAGGGTTTTGAAAAATTCTTTACTACAATATGCGCATCCATGTAGGACTCATGCCATGCTGTTTTGTTTCTCACAGATTCCAGGGATTTAGCTAGGTTACAGATCAGGAAATATAAGGCTTGAAACACATTTTTTTGAACCTAATAGGATTTATAAGTAGTTTTATAGAATTATATCATATTTATATGTGGTAGAAATAGCCACCATTTTCCTCTATGGACACACCATCTATATATACAAGGATTGCAGATTCATGTTCTATGTGTACATGTTTAAAACCCCAAGTAGACATACACAAAATGTGACATGTGAAAAAATCATGTATAAAAATACGAATTCCCAATATATTCCATGGGGAGAAGATGCCTAAAAATTTATGAATGGAAAATATTTTGTGATCAAACAAACATTCCATGTAATTATCCCAGAAACAGAAGCCTTTCATATAACTCTATTTTATAGTAGGGTGTTTTCATAAATTTAGCCTACCTTTTGTAGTGTTCCATGTATAATATAATGATGCATTATTTTTGGAATCATTTATATTAGAGAGGGAGTTAGGTGGATTAATATTCTTCAACAAATTCTTGAGTGATGGTAGTGATTATGTAGGATCATTAGAGAGACATTGGAGTTTTCACCCCCAGTTATAGTACTGTGAATATAATCCATACTCTTCAACCATGATAACTGGTACCCCCTCATAATATTGAGGGTGTGGGTCCGCTCAAAACAATGCTTCACTAATAACTCACATGGTCATGGGTTCTCGATCTATCAAGTTGACATGCTAGAGAAGAGGTCCTCTATCTATCAAGTGAAACCCCCTCACACACTAAGGTACTTGTTTTCTACATTCCATATGGAATAACTTCATTCAGTCGATAACATTTACTATGCTATATATTGTTTACCTTTGACTATCATGCATGAAGGGTAAATGTGGTTCCTCCACATGTAATCATGTAGGGTTGCATACAGTGTTGAGAAATGAACAAGTACCTCTGGAGATCTGTATAAACTCAACATCATTTGATGGGTAGTAGATATAGAGAACCCCTTTATACACTTATTGGGTTTCATTATAATAATATATTTTTATTTTGTTGAAATTATTTCTATTGTATCATCCTATTTCAATCATTTTGTACTTATGGAATTCTATTGGGTATGTATAAACTCACCCATACAAGATTTTTCACGCATTTGATTTGTATAATGATGATGACACACATATCAATGGTGACTTCTATAGAGAATATAAATACTCTAAAATATTTCAAACATTCATAGTTTCGACTTCATGATCAAGATAGTGTATTGCCTTTTGTTTTTTCTTTTCTATTTTTCATTTTGATTGTTCTTTATTTTTTGCGGTGCATATTTTTCAATTTTATCTTTTTCCTTATATTGTAGTACTATGATGCATTCACTAAAGTTTATTACATGCATTATTGTACTCATGATGATAAAACCCTTTATTATTCCGCTGTACATTTTCATGTGTAAGTTTGTATATATGGATGCATATATATCAGTATTGGTCATCACATTTTAGTTTACGAATTCTATGGGATTGTCTCTAGCTGCTAGCCTTTTAGAGGTGGTATTGTGCAGTCACACATCACATCCTAAAAACCTGTCTGGCCCCTGTGGTTCAAGTAATGATAGAGTGGTTTTAGAGAAGTCCATCATTGGGTCATTGTTGGAGTGGGAACCATAGCGATGATTGAATTGGATCTTATGGTAGCATTGTTAGAGTGTCTCAAATATAAATTTTTTACTAGGGAACAATCTATTGTAGTAGTAGTGGATGTATCCCTTCACTAGTACTATGACTACCTTCATTTCATCTCATCATACTAACAAGTCAATTATTGGGAACAAATGGTAAATACATCAAATATGATTAAAAACTATGACTATGATTCCTGATTCAACATTCTATATATGTTCATATTACCAATGAATATCAGCATTACATTATTGATTTCTTCACTATGAGAATAACATGTGATGTTGATAGAGGACCGTTATGATGATTTGTAGAGTGATGGTGTCCTAGTTTAAGAACATTTATCAATGGTGTTTCCTCTATGTGGGTAGGGATAAGTTCCACCACCCATCGAGCATTCGATAGTACCAATAGGATAGGATGATGATGTCTACAAGATAATCTTTGTATGTGACTTTTAAGGACATTGATCATTGAGTATTCAAACCATGAAAAATCATCAAGAAGATGAAGATTAACATTAGTAAGTGGTCCCAATCTCAAGGCCAGTTTAGATCCCAATGGATCATATCTATCTATTTTTTCAATCACTCTTTACTGAAAATAAGGTAACATGAAGAGTCTAATTAGCTAGAAACATGATAAGGAGATTCTCTGTTGTTATGATTTATTTCAGTTGATTCAGGATGTGTATTATACCTAAATCAATAAATATGTTTGGATTCATGAGATTCTTTATATGTGTCAATGTTGTATGACAGAGGTTGAGTATTTTATGTGGTTTAAGGACCTCATTCATTTCAACCTTAACATGGTGAATGATGATTTCATCAGGACACATATGTTTATCCAGGGCTGTCATATAAACATTCATTCCTTCATAGTATTATTATACATTTCTATATTTAATGGGATGATGAAGAGGTGATAGTTATATAGATCATACTATAAGAAGGATATTGGAGGTGTAATTATCAAAGTATATCATTGGGAAGACTGGTCTACATCAGCATGTTGACCACATTCATCAATGTCTATGTGTAATAGACCTCTCTATTCCTAGACTCATCAAACGGCTTTGTGATCTAGGGATTTCAAAGTGTATTTCTTCATACTAGAGATGTGTGACACTATTATGGTTATGGTAGATGCTACATGGATCATGATTTAAAAAAATTATGTGACGAGGAGGGAAATATGGTAATATATGGACATCCAAAAACAAGTTAGAGACATATTAGTGGATCTCTTTGGTGTGGTTAGGGAAACCCAAAATGTGGAGATCTTATCCATAGAGAAAATGGATATGATGATCGTGGAGAAAATAGGGGAGGATGATACAATGATATACACCAACATTCATCACGTTGTGTCCCACTTCAATGTCCTAGAGCTAGAGGACAAGGTTGCACGTAGCTATGAACTATTTATGGATAATACTTGTGTTTTAATTAGATTACATAAGGCATGATCATTGTAGTTAATATTGTTCCCCTAAAAAATATAAAAATAGGCACAATCCACACCAACATTTCAACATCCCCTATAAGAGATATGCTTCATTCAGTTGAGACTTTTTCCAAGAATCTACAACTAGATGTCCCTAAAAGGATTGATTTATGTATATCAAATATCTTTCAGTAATGTGAATTGGTGTTTGGTGGATTGAATTACTCATTGGATATCATTGATTCCATGATGAAACCATATGAATTTATCCTAGGTAATGCCATGTTGTATGCAGTTAATTATCATATTTTGTATCATTGTATGAATGATTGATTCCATCAGATATATGGCATGATATTATCCTTTCCTAGTGAAATTGGTGTCCTAGTTCAGTGAATGGGATTTGTGAGGTGGAAATTGTAAACTATAATCTATTGTATTTCCACCATATATATTATTTTTGGTTTTATATTCAGGTGTTTTTAATACTTCTTTATGATACAACCATATAGAAGTATTCATTGAAGAAGTTATGGGACTGCCTCTATGGTGGGATAGAAACTTACATATTGACGTTCACCCTGAGACCATATTGATATATTTTTTTGGAATATTTTATGGACCATATCGAGATCCAGGAAGTGATCATGTAGTTAGATATCCTTTGAGTAATGGTTTTTATTAGATCAAATGTATCCCCCATGGTAGCTTTTTTATTTTTCATCAATTAGAAGAATGAGATCTTAAGGATTTCATTGACCATCATCACCTAAATATGGTCATTGTTAATAACAAGTTCTCCATTCCAATGAATGATGACCTATTTTACATTATTAGAGGTGCGAGTTAGTTCTCAAAGATTGATCACTTATCCAACTGCCAATCACAGAGGGTTTCCGTGGATGATATTCCAAATATGGGATTATGATGTCATTATAGGCACTGTGAGTTCTTGTTAATACCTCATAGTGTGAGGAATTCTCAAACTATGTTCATAGATCTTATAAACCATATCTTCTATCCATATTAGGACTATTTTATAGTTTTATTAATTATTGATATTATAATTTATACTGTGACAAAGTAACAGAATATTGTGAATTTTTTTATGTTCGAAGACATTATCTAAGATGACTATCTTTATAGTAGCTATCAAAGTTCAAATTATTTATCCTTGAGGATCACCTTTTAGCGATATTTTTCATATATATCATGGAATTTCTATAGCCCCATAAAAATATTATTTTGCGTTTTCTTCAGAGAATCCCAATTACATGATACAGGTGCGTAGTTTTTTTTAGTTTGGAGGGGTTATGAAAGAGGTTTATAATTTAATTCTATAAGATTATATCCCCTTCTACATACCTAAATTGGAAAGGGTATCCATTTACCATATATGATTATTAAAAAAGAGACACTATGGTGTATATGTCAATATTTAATATTGTTACTACATTTAAAAAACTAGATAAGGGCTTAGTGTATGTATTATATTTTGGAAAATTCCAGAGATGTGAAAGGTTGAGTTTTGAAGAAGAGGTAAAAATTGAAAGAATATTTTTTGAGGAATTTGAAAACCCATTATAAGAATAACATAACTCATGGAAAATAATTGTAATAGGTTGTCCTCTCTAAGAATATTAATATGAAATATCTTCTATGTGAGAGGATTATTGATTACCTAGAACAAAATAGAGTCACATACATTTTTATGTATGGATATAATAACCTAATAGAGAAGTTATTGTTTAAGTTCCCATTGGTCTATAAATTATCTCTAGTCATTACATCTTTGAAGGGATAAATGATGGAAGAATACCATAGTAATAAGTCCCATTCCCACTTAATTGAGGTTCCATATGACCATTTTTCATCAGTTAAGCTAGCCATTATAAAGAATAGGGGATCACTATTTCATTAGTCATTTGAAGTGAATATTAAAATTATTTATAATGTTTAAGGGGATATGTTGAGTGGAAATGACAATGAGGTTCTATGTGAATAGTATCCTTAAGTGACACACTATATGGATTTTAGGATGTATGAGAGTATTTTATACTTTTCCATTGATAGACAGTGGTTACAGTAACATTAATAATGGAGGTTATGATGGGATTACAAATTCCCCACATATATCTACATCATAATGTGGAAAATATGTATACGGAAATTCTATAAAAATTTATGTGGGGTGGAATGAGGTAGATAATTTCATATTTTGTTTCGCAGTATCTCACATGTCATTTGTTAAAGGATTAGAACTAGGTTCTAGTAGGGTTGACACATCCTATTTATATATCTAAGTGGAAATGGGATGGAATATCCATGAATCTATATTTTGAGATTCTATATATTGAGAGATTACAAGATTATATCTGGGTAATTTTTTCAACATACCAAGTTTTTATAATTTCATTTTACATAGAAGTTGAGTTCTATTGTAATTTTAGGGAACTTGTATACGTGAGAGGTCCTTGGGATTCATGTTGTACACACAACACTCATATCCAACCATGATTACCAGTTAATTTCATGGTTGTGTGGAGTTCTACAATAGTTATTTCGGGTCCTGATTGAGGATGTTTATGAAAACTCTCCCCTATAAGGATTTGGTGACTGAGAGAAAAAAATTGTGGGCTGGATGATATGTTGAGAGAACTTATGTTGGAATTCATTAGAAGCTAATAGGTTCACTTTACATTGGTAGAGTTTAATTTTAATAATATATATCCACAATCTATCATAATAGAACCATTCAAGGCCCTACATAGGATACCCTCTTTGAAAATATTATGATTGAATAAGACCGGTGAGATACCTCTAGATAGGCTATATATTTTATAGATAATGAGTAGTTATGTATAGTTTATTGGTGATTATATGAGGATAAACTAGAGTAAATAAAAAGAATACACATATTCATGTTCGTTCCGCATAGTTTTCAAGAAGGGATTCTATGTTTTCCTAATAGTATACCACCAATGAAGATTTTAGAGATTTTTATGTGGATGAAATATATCCCAAATGTATATCATGTTGTTTTAGATCTTTTTGAGTGTTGAACAGGATACATACCAATTTCAATTTCCCACTTATTTTTACTCGGTTCATGAGATATTCTATGTTCCATAGTTGAGGAGATACAAATTGGATTCTATTCATTTTATTTACTCGATAAATATGTAAATCAAGGATGAATCTGCCATTATTGTTTACCTAATGGTGATCATGGATAAATAGAAGACACTAAAGCATGGAAGAACAATCCATTTGGTTCTTGGTATTTGGTTTCACAACATCATGGCGGAGATCTCCAGGGGGGAGTGAGAGCCAGATACACATTCATTACAACATCTTTTTTATAGTTTCGTCTTTTTCATTTTATTATAATGATATGATGTGATAATTTATTGATTTTTTTTCATTTAGTACTATGAATATTTTTATGAATGAATATGGAATTTTCAATAGATTTAGGGTAGTGTTTGGGGGATTCGACACCCCCAAATTAATATATTAAACATATTAATCTATAGAAAATTAATTGTATGCATAATTTTAATATAAATGAATTTTTATTACTTTATTAACTCATATGGAAAATAAAATATAACACATGAATCCATTATTTTGTGTTTCACCTAGTTGAGACATAAATTTAGTCAGTGTCATATGTTTCATGGAAGACAACCATTCATTGTGTGATTAGTAAAATAAATAAATAAATAATATTTTTTATAAATTACAATTCCAAAAATACTCTCTAAAAATTCGAATTTATGGAAAATAATCTAGGATACGAAAAAACCCTATGAGATTACATACTGATAAGAGTAATTCTCCATTTCTTACAAGGGGTATAGATCAATAAAAAAATTCATGGGATCATGAGGAGGATGGTGAAAATAGTGAGATCCTATTCGATGTCACTAGTACACATGTTATTCATAGAAGATCAATCAATCATTATAATAGGAATAATTCATTATTCTTTATTCTTAATTTTTAATGGTTAAAAATATATTAAATTATCATATTTGGTTTTTATGATTGTTTTCATTCTTCACATGATGCAAAATATGAATTTCTGGATGAACAAAATTTATATTGGTTTATCTATGTTTTCACCCACATTAAGACAATATATGATCATTTACTAGGATATAATTCTATAATGATTCTCGTCACCATTTTTCATGCTCTTATCCAACATTATTCATTCATTCTTTTTTATTGGAACATGGGGTCTCATTTTAACATTGTTAGGTTTGATTCTAGTGAGAATAAATCCCTTGAAATGAATTGTTATTGTGAATGATAGAATGATTGATGATTTGAGTATGGATTATGATGATATTATTGGTATATGGGATGGATTAAGGTTATTAACATCCAAATGGAGGTCAAGCGATGATTGTTTCTTATATAGCTGATTAGATTTTTAATTTATGTGAAACAAAGGTGGATAATCAATAGTAGGATGGGTTTCCTTAAACCATACTATATTTTTATTAGTAATATGGGAATTGATAGTTGAATAAAATGTTTAATTGTGATAATAATATAGAAAAAGTAATGTTTAAAAAATTCCAAATAATTAGTCAGGTATATTGAAGGAACACCAGAAATTGCATTCTGGCCATTAGGTGACTAGGGTGTTGTTTGAGTTAAAAATCATATACAATGTGGATGGGGGCCACAGATGAAGTGACTATACAATGGTTTCTCTTTCATGTGTTGTATATAAATTTTTAGTACCCTTGGTAGACATTCATACCATGTATACTTACATCTCTATCTGTGATGTGTAAATGATTAAATGCATATGACATGGGGATGACCTTCATCATATAGACAGTTTGGAAATACAATGTAGCATGATCTAGCATCCAATTCAATGTATATGATAAACTATGAACATGAGTCAATTTAATGGTACACATACTGTGACCCATTGTACACATGGTGTACATATACCTATAAATCCATCATTGTATATCGCCCTATTCGGAAAAAACTTCTAGCTGGTGGGTAGAATATGCCGAATATTTTTCTGTGAAAAATAAAATTGTTACTTTAATATTTGTATAAATAATATGAAATGACTTGATATGAGCATTAAATTTCTTACCTGAGGATTTAGAGATATTAGTTATTTTGTAGGAACATCATATAGATGATGGGGTTAGAAACCCCATTGTCTTAGTAAGGAGAGTGTCCCCATAATCTGTAATTAGGTTATATGGTGCCCCAGTTATACTATCGATGGAATGCTACCTCTATCTACCGAGTCTTACCCCCCCCCCCAATTTACATAGGTAAAGGTACCTTATCCACTGATTTACTCCACCTTACACACTTGGGTATGAATGTTTTATCAATAATGTAGTAACACATGGCGTACTAGGTTGGAGGTCCCTTATCTATCAAGTGGAATAACCACATTAACTAGGGTGAATATTCCTTGGTAATAATTATTCACCATCAAAATTTGTATGATGAGGTGAGGTATATGTCCTCTACATGATTTTTAGTAAGGTTTTACATCATTTTGGAAATTACTACCCAACCTACGTAATTTCAGGGAGAAGTTTTAACCTTGTATACGATGTATAAATTGAGATACCATTTCTCTCTATCACATGATATTCATTGTTAGCCTATGTATGTATTAGGGTATGATAAATTCTATTGGATCATCAGATTTCAATCATTATGGTTTTTGGGGCTTCCAACTAAGTATGTATATACACAAACTTGAATATAATTTTCCACTCATGTCATCTCATTTGTATAAGAAAAGTAGATAAGTGGTCAATTTAGTGGGTAATATCTGCACTTGGGTATAATTACCCCATTCAATGGTCGTACATAAAGACCATGACTCAGGTTCTCTTTATTTTCCCTTTTTTTTCAAGAGGATGATACATTTATTCTTTTTGGGAACATATTTTTTCATTTTATTCTATTTATTTATATTTTTTACTCTCATGTACTCCATAAAGGTTAAATAATATAATCTTATAGCCTTGATATATAAATGTGGCATAAAAACTAATTTCTTGAAGGTAACACGATAGAAGAATACATATGTTGGGATCAAAAGAAGGCATACTATTTAATAAGAGAATAAATGAAGTATTTCTTATATCACATGTAATAAATATGGAAATATGACTTGGGAAATTATATTATGTGAATGAGTTATTTTTTCAGGTGTTATTACGATGTACATGAAGGCTGTGAAAGAAATTTCATGAAAGAGGTTTTTTAAATTCGATACCATAACGGTATGGATATGGGGAACAATGAAAACTAATACCCAAAATATCAGTCAAATTTACCACAAAAAAGGCCAAGAAATAATATTTAGTCTTACCTATTCAGAATATCTGAGGTTAAAGTACCTAATTAGATGGTTGAAAATATATATATCCAAAACTAAATTTTAGATTATTCATAACTTGATAATCAATCTATATACATTTTTATATCATGCATGATCATTGTGAATAATAAATATAATACTAATACTACGATGAAGTAGTTATCTGTAAATACACCAAATAAGAAGATTGTTATAATATATATTTTCAAACAAATAATTATTATGAATTGTGGACAATTATTTGTGGCAAATGATTGTTATAATTATGGAATTTTTTACTTATTATTTGGTATGTATTTTCCCTCAATGTATAAAGAAAAAAAATTTAATAGAAGAAGAAAACATTATACATAGGGAATGATATTCCATGTTTTGATGGGAGATAAATTGCCTATTGAATCATTTCTATACCCACATACAGTACCACAAATTAATGAAAATATGAAGGACGATGAAGAAAATAAAATATCACAATATTGGATGAAAATCCTAATGATAGAGGATGTAAACATTATAGAAAAAACATTGATGTATTTATATAGTAATTACATGATCGTCATCCAAAGCGTGAGGTTGTGTTTTATATTGAAATAATTCTAGAGGGAAACACATATCCAATACTCCATACAATGTATTACCAGTGGTGTTGGAAGAGATAATGAAAAAACTACCTGATTTTTGTGATAATGGATTTATATAGCCTTTCATTTCAGTATAGGGAGCCCCTAATATATTGAAAAATAATATTGGTTTATGATATTATAAATCAATTATAGATATAATAATTCCATTTAAATAAATAATATATATCATTTAACATTCATTGATGATTATTTAATTATATTCTTATAATTGAAAATGTTTAATGATCCTTATTTTCATTGGTTAACATCATTTTTTTGTGAATATGAATGTTAAATTGAATTGGACCTTTTGAATAAACTATTGAATTTTTGAAGTTTTATTAATCCCATTTTATTTTAATATTGCATAATATTTTTTTTTATTAGATATTTAACAATTATATTGATAATATTTTAGTTGTATACATTAATGATACAATGGTATACACTAAATTTTTTTATCATCATAAGAACTATCAATGTAAAATTATTGAAAACCTGAGAGAAAAAAATATTATAGAAATATTAGAAAGTGTTAATTTAAACTTTATATTTTTTATATTCCTTCCTATATTTTTCTTATATGAGTAGAATTTGTTGATCCTTCAAAAAGAACAATAATAAAATATTGTCCTACATCAACAATGATAACCAAGATACATTGTTTCCTAGGTTAAATATGTTATTATTATTGGAATGTTAAAAAAATTTCATGATTGGGAAACCAATTAATAACATTGAAATGTTAAGGGTTTAATAAATACAGTCTAAGGATTTTGAATAAATATTTGAAAAGATAATGATGATATGGATTAATGCACATGAATTAATGTTTCTTTCAGGAAATAATGTCATTGTAAAATATAGTGATGAATCAATGTAAGGACGTTCTTGAGTGCTTAGGTATAATCATAGATAGGTTTCATATGTATCAGTGTAATTAAATATCCTTTAACAGAATTATCTAACTCCAGACCATGAGTGGGAAACTAAAATAATTATTTTCATGATATGGAGGACCTATCCAAACTAATAATAATGTTATATATTAATATATATATTCCAAAATAATTATAGTCTATTTTCTCAAAGAATTAACTTTGCATTGGGAAAATAATATGTTTGGAACTAGTTAAGGACAATAATTTATCAACACACAACCCCACTAGGATGGGAAATAAGTATATGGATATATTCATTAATGGATTTCCATAATTTACATTCAAAGAATATTTCAAACAACAATTTCATGAAAATACAAAGAGGTCATATATAGAAAAAATGATATACAATGTATGACTAATGTAGTAAATTATAGGATACTAATACAATTCATCAATAAACATGTTGGGTTAATATTTGTAATGACATTATATGTTCCATATGTACCTGAACTATAGAGGGTACTACTTGATGAAGCTCATATAATAAATTCATTATAAAACATGGTAGTATAAAAAATTATATATTTTTTTGCATGAATTTTTTTAATATATTGGTATGAAGTTGAAATTTTAGACTCTCTATCCAAATTCTTAATTCACTATTAGGTAAATTATGATATATAACATCTTATAGAATTTACACAACCTCTATATATACCTATACAGATCATGTAACACCTGGATATTTCGGTAATTATAATTTTTCGGGAAAAAATATACACTTTCAATATTATGATATATATACAATACTACGTTTAGTATGCATTACATGAAAATTGAGTTTATCTTATATTACATGTAATATTTAGTATAGAATGCCTTATGAACAACAATGTGTTTAAACTTTTTATAACGAAAATTTATTAAAATAAACTTATGAAATTTTAAGAAAATTTACTTTAAAAAATAAAATTCATTTTTTATCATCATATAAAAATATCATAAGGATAATTTCTGATATTTTTATGAGAAGATGTATTTTTCTATAAATATTGAAAAGTATTAGTTTTGTGAAGAATTGTTTTTCATTTAATGATTTTAATACATCCAATTCATTTTAAGAATATTGTAATGGTAAATCTTTTTCAATTATATATATATTAATCAAAATAATTCAATGGTAGTAATTTTATATCTAATATTTATATGAAAACATTATTATTTTAATCATTTTCCCCGTGAAAAAATACTTTCCCATTACTAATATGGGATTATTAAAAAATTAAATTTTCCCACTTCTATGAATATATTTTAGAAAAATAAATTCCATATTTAGAATCATCATAATATATTATATAATAATTTTAGAATAGTTTTTTACCATAATAAATAGTAATCAAATTAAATAGTGTTTATTATAGTAAACGTTTAAATGCGTATACATGGGGTTAAAATTTAATGATAAGTGTTAGAATTAAATGAAAAATGGAACAAAACCCATTATGGAGACATATTTACACATTATATCTTGTAGTATATAGGATTATAAATTATTCCATTTTTAATTAGACAATCGTTGGAAAATAAAATTATTTTCATAAATTAAATATTTACCACTAACCAAAATTGTAAAATGAAACCCTCTTTACACTCCACATCAAAATTAAAAATATAATTGGTTCTTAAATTCCCAACCCAAATATCCTCCTTTAAACCATATACTCATTTTATATTTCTTTTTTTATAAATCCATCATATGAATCCTTTTGGTGTAAAGCATCAGAAATTTCAATGAGATGAGTTATCATACATAATCAGTCATTTTATATTACTTATTCCTCAAACTACTTAAATTATTGTTAGTAGATGATAATATGATAAACACATTATTTTTCATATTTTTTTTTCATATTATGATAATGTAATAATCTAATGAATTGTCATCATCCATCAAATTGATAATGAATTTATCATTTGTGCGTACGACAGACTATCATTGCATGAACTCATATTTTTTTCTATTACCACACATCACAATGTTATATATTCATTTAAAATATTAATTATAAAATATTTTTATGATATTATTATTCTTCTATAATCTTGAAATAAAATATGTTTTTTTACATTTCATTTATTGGGAATATAAAAATATTGTTTATGTTTATAGCAGATTATAGCCCCACGAATTGATGTGATTAGGTCACGATTTACATGGAATATAATAAATATGTTTTAATAAAAATTTGATATATATATATATATTATATAAAATTTATTATGAAATTTTAATATATTATTTAAAATTCGTTATTTTAACTCGCCGAGAAAATGGAAGAAATGTTTATGCACATGTGTGACCGACCATCTCCATGAGTTGTTTATTTCCTTTTCTATCACTAACATGTATTGATTCCTATTAATAAATGCACAAATAATATATATTATATTAATACAATTTTTCACATTATGGATATTATGTAACCATGATAAATGTATTTGGACCATGGGAATATAAACTAATGAAAACATAACGAACAATGTAGTTTTTAACTTAAACGTTATTTTAAAACCGAATTATTGATAAATAGGTAATGAAATTCCATAAGTATATGATATTTATTATAATATAAATTAATATTGTTCTTTAATATAAATTTAATAAAAAAAATTATAAAATTCTATTAGTAGTGTACTAAGAGAGTCAATACTTAAAGAAAGGGATTTTCACCACCCTTCTACTTCTATGAGAATCATACCATATTAACAAACCTATTTATTTTATATATTCTATATACATATCAAGAATTTATTTTTTGATTCTGATAAAAAAATTATTTTGGAATTGGAAATCCATTTTCAGATCTACCATTTATGGGTTTTACAATACAAATATTACCAAAGCAGTAAGATATTTTTCTCTTAAATTACCTTCTTTGAGACATATTTTATATGATGTACCAATCTATTTTTATGTGGAATATATTTGACCCTTTGAAATTAAATATCATGTTTTTATTTATTTTAAAGATATTTTGAGTTCTATAAGACATTTTTATTGCATGGGGATTGTTTTTTTGAGATTAAAAGAAATGTATTGATTTTTTGTTCTAATCTTATAATTTATCAGGATTTCTCATGATTAATCATCCAAATATGAAATATTATGATATATATCTCAATAAAAATTTTATTTTCTTATCTTCTTCATATCTTTATAGAATACTTGTTTTCCAATTATTTTTCATTCTATATTTAATAAATGTGATAAAGTGATTTTTAAAAAATAAAGAATATTTATTTTTCTATTTGGTTGAAAAATATTTTTCTTACAAAAACATTTTTTCTACAATATTTTAAAAACAATTATTCATTTATAAAATGATTTATTAATGAAATTATTTCTTATTTTATAATATTTAATTTTTTTTATTTGAATAGAGTATGTTTTTTCAAAATAATTATCATTTGGGTGTTACTGAAAATAGAGAGGAAATGTTTCTTTTAACACGTGTGACATTAACATAATTTCCCATCATCTTGACCTTAGTTTTTTATAGTAAATCTTTTATAAGTTTCTGTTTTATTTAACATTAAAAGGTGTTTGATATTTTTCTATGTTTCAAAAATTTATTTCAAAATATAAAGGTTAGCTTCCTCCCAAAATTTTAAAATTGTTATTAAAGATTCCTTTTATAAGATTTCATGGTTATTTATAATTAATATTATTTAAAAAAAATTTATACAAAAAAAAATTAATTGAAAAGTGGAAAAGACATTTGTCTCTTGAAAATTTCTAAACTATCATTAATTATTCCTTTATATATTTCCAAATTTGTTTTCAAAGAAAAGGATACTTACACTTTTATAAAATTTAAATAGTTTTTTGCAGACTATAAAGGATATTTTCCTTAAGAAAAATTCAATCAAATAATTCAAAATAATTTTTCATATATGTTGAAATATATTTATGTAAACCATTAATTAATAGGGATACGATAGGAAACTATTATGATTTATTCTATGAATGGTTTATTTTTATGATGGTAGGACTTTTATAAAAACTATTTCTTTAAATGGATTATATCGGGATTAATACTAACTAAAACCCAACAATTTTCACAGTTTATAAAAAGATTAAAGATGACATGATAATGAAACTTTTAACATTTTCCTAGGTTTTGATGTGATGAATTGTTGGAAAGAAAAATTTCATATCATAGGTTATGATATGGTGAATGTTTTATAATATTATGGAACACATATGGTTGATTTTAATTATATGAAGGGTGGGAAAAATATCTCCCTTAAATAAATGTAGAAAAGATTTACATCTCATTATATAAAAGTGGGAAACAGGATAATTTGATTAATCTAATATGGGAAAAAGGTATACCATGAGTCTCTATGGAAAATAGGTTTGACGAGATTCAAAATGGGACATTGGTGATGTGTCCTAACCCACTATATAGATATTCGTTGTTTTTAACCTTGAAATATAATTTTTTTAAATTATTAATGATGCAAACAAACATTTGAAAAATGATCTCGTCGTTCATCATTTATTTATGATGATTTATCATTCTTAGAGACCATGTTTTCAGAAAATTTATTGTTTAATGTCATGATTCAAGATTTTTAACCAATATATGTTGAGTATAAAAATAATAAATTGTGATACTAATAACATAAACATATTATTATACTATTCTTACATAGGAACATATATTGATAAAAATTATATTTACCATTACAATGTGTATATACCCACCCTTTCATTTGTTTTCTTCCCATGGTTATACAAAAATGTTGACATATGTTGTTCTTAGGAGGAGTACCATGATAGAATATATTTTTGGAATATGTTTAATATATTTATTAAAATAAGGATATTGGGTATTTAGTCTCAAAATACAATAACCCATTACTATTGTCAGACATGTGTTTGTGAAATTTTATTAATATTCATAAAAAACTGATGATATTATATGTGTGACATGCTTCGAGTGATATAATTGTCTTCAAGTGAAGGGTTTATTAATCAATTGTATTATTATATGAAAAAACATTAATTATATCTATATGTGTAATTTTAAGGAAATGACTTGATATATTTATGATGATAATTCTAGGTTTTGGTTAAAGAATAGGAAAATGATATAAAATTTTGGTGAAGGATATAATGAGTGGTTTCCAATGAATTACATCCATGTATAGATACTACATGTTAAATTGTGTAACACCCCCATATTTTATTGATGAATTATTTTTGAATTAATTTAATTATTTTAATATTTTGTTTTTCATGAAATAGTTAATATATCTTCTTTAATTTGAAAGAACCATATTATTATTGTTTTTATGAACTAGAATATTGATATTGTGGTACACCTATAACTTATATTATATTTTAGTACAAATAAAAACCATATTTGGCTTCTCATAAAAATAATACCGAGTTTCATTTATATCTTGCATCACATTAAAAACCTATTTGTACAAAAATAAAATATACTATTGATATTATTATTAAAACATTACTATAGTTTTCACCTAGCCAATGGATTGATGGTTATCAATACATTTAAATAAATTTTAATAATATGGTTTAAAATATATATAATAATAATAACTTGGTGCAAATTATCTAGAAATGAAAATAAAACACTTTGGAAAATATAGGAATTCTTCTCTAGGAAAACTATTTTTATGTAATAAAACACATTTTTATAAATAAATTAATTTAAATACATTGGATAAATTAATTTGTGTATATATTACCATTTTTAAACTACTTAGCATTTATCTGATGTATTTTATAGATAATAAATAACATTCAATCCAATTTTAACGATATATAAATAAGTTATTTTTTCTTCATTTAATTTGAAAACATTTTTTAAATCAAAATTCTGAAACTTTTATAAATTATATTTCATTAAATAAACTTTATTTTTTAAATTTTAACATAAATATTAGCTTTTTGTGATTTTTTATTATTTTTCAGAGAAGTTTCTCTTATTGATGAATATTGAAAATAACCAATTTTATTTGAAAACTAATTTTACAATAATAATTTATTTATTTAAACTATATTTGTAATTGTTTTTATATAATATTTTGATCAATTATACTATATTAATACAATTTAGGACATTAGAGTCATTTTTATAGGGAAATTTGATATTACAACATTTCAATCTTTTGAATATTATCACTTTTAAAACTCGTTGTCTCTTCCAGTTTGTAGGATTAACATTAAATTAATTTCATCCAAACATGTTTTTTAGAACATAAAAAATGATTAATATATTTTTATTCCCCATAATTTATAATTTAATTTAATTAATACATAGTTTTTGAATGAAGTTATTATTTAAGGAATTAATATTATTTAAGATGATTAATGTAAAAATGAGTTCAATTAATGGTAAAATTTATTCTTAATATGCCATAAATCATTTAAAAATGTCCAAAATCCATTATAAAAAATCTTTGGAACATATTTTCCGTTATATCTAAAATGTATCAATATTGCAGGCACAAGATGATAGGAAGACCTCTCAATAGTGTTTACATTTTTATATTTATAAGAGTGGCACACCTCTTACGTAATAAAAGGCCACTCACCTCAATCACTTATTCACAACTCTCGATATCTTTTTATAATTCAAAACTGTTGAAAATAATCTCACAAAATCCCCTAAACATATTATATAAGCCTAATTTTTTAGGGGATAAATACACGTTAGTCCATTTATGAAAAACAAATTTAATTACCCAAATGAGAGATAACACACCTCAACCAGAACTTTTGTATTATTTCATTCTCCACCCATTGAATTATTTATATTAAATTATTATATAATATCCTCAGTATAATAAATATTATTATATTATGTTATTTTAATTGTTTTCCTACATATTCAAACACTTCATTCAAATGGGATATGCAATAATCGTGTATTTTAATGGAGGACTAACGCCTCACAAACCGATGTTGTTCATTCGTAGATTATCACCATTAAAGGTTATGAATGATGATGTATTAACACTTTTATAATATATTATATTATATATATATATATATTATTTATGATTTATTTATTCTTATATACAATTTTATATAATACATACCTTCATGCTTTCCATTTTATGGGAATATAATATCTTCATTTGTGGACGTGTGCACTACTACCACCTTAAGGTGATCTGATTCGTTCACACATTACATGGAATGTATTATGGATTTATTTAATAAATATTTGTGATATATTTGAATTAATTATTATAAAATAACTATAATATGTATATATATATATATATATTACTTTTATTTATGAAAAAATATGACAAGAAAATGAAATCAATGTTTCTGTGTTTGTACAACCTACCCTCTCTAAATACATTTTATCTAATTTTGTATTTACATATTTCATATATTATTAAAATTAAATATATACATAATTTATATGATACTTATATCATGTTTAACATTATGTAAATAATTAAATAATTATCTATTTAACATTATAAACAATGAAATGTAAAAACACAAAGGAAAACAATGTTGTAATTACCCAAAATGAAACATTAACATTTATTTCATAATAAAAGGGAAATATAAAGTCATAATAAAATCTTATATGGTGATATTATTGAATATTATTATTTTTATATGTATAGTAAATTCATATGTATTATATACAATATTTTAACGTGCACGAACAATGTTAATACATAAGGTGTGGTTTTTCTCAGCTCAAATTAATTTCTATGAGATATACACTATAATAACAACCCATTTAGGTTATGTTGTGTATATAATTTCCTATGTCATTTTATATCATAAATATAAAACATTTAATGATATTATATGTTCCAAAAATGTTATTCATTCATGTATCTCATGTTTCAAATGATACACTTATAGCATGGGGATTTCTAGTATCAATTATATTTCTGTGAGACCAAGTCCATATTCATCCAAAGTTTATTTTGTTTTGTGTATATACTAACAAATAATGGAATATATTATTTTTATTTTTATTTTTTTATGTATTTTCATATACATTTTATGATCTCTCAATCGTTGGGTTTAATATTCAATATTTACCTCAATAGTATAGTAAGTTTGTCTCAATTTTCCTTTTTTCAAACACATTCCATGTTACACACCAGTGTTCTTCTATGAGGTTTATATAATTATCATTTAAATTTAATATCATGCATCTCATTATTTTCAAGATATTTTTTGATTCATGCAATTTTTTAATTCATGTGGATTATTATTCAAATTTACCAATGTGGTAATAGTTTAATGGGGAAAAATATACGTTTATCAGGATTCATTATGAATATTCATCCATTGGTAAAATATTATAATCAATCTCAAAAGAACACTCATGAAATTTATTATATTCTAGTTAATAATAATATATTAAGGTAATGGTACAATTTTTATAACATTTGGTACTTATTATACTTAATAAAGTGTATTTATGAAAAATGATGTCATCTATTTATTCAATCATAAAAATGTTTTATTTCAAAGAAAATTCCAAAAATGTTATAAAATACATTAAATGAACATTTAAGATCCTTTCAGGGAATAATATTTTAATAAATTTGTGTTTATAAAAGTTATTTTAATGTGTATAAAGCATCAATTATAAATTTTCAAGGATATTTTTATAGGAAATTTTTTCCAAAATGTTTTATGTTTTAAAAATAAAATTTCATAGTAGATAATATTTTTTCTACATGAAATCTTTTATATTAATTTTTTTTATTTTACATTCTTTCAATGTGGTTTTCAAATGAAATTATATTGAAAATTTGAATTTTTTTAAAATTGAATTTTCATTTAATTGTAATGTTCTAAGTGATCCTTAAAAATATTAGTTAATCCAAGATGATGTCATTTAATACAGTTTGTGATTTTATGGGGATATCTCCCAAGGATACCATTCATTTTGTTGTTTTAAATGTTTTTTATTTAAATTGAATGATGTTTATGGAATTTGTCTTTTTTTCATGGGTTAATGACTTTTTAATAGAATATAATGAGTCTTATTTCTATTAAATTATATAACTAAATTTCATTGTGATTGAAATGAACTACATTTATTTTAATTGGGTTAATCTTGTTACGAAATAATGGTTTTTTATGATTATATGAATCTAATTTGTAAATTATTCATGTCATATTTTGTATACATTAGTAATATTATGTGGTATCCCAGATAAAGACCCGTATTCCCATTATATATTATACAAAATACTAGCCCAGATAGATCGGGTAAGCCTAGTATAGCTTATATGATGGGGTGGACCAAATTAAAACAGGTAAAAATATTGATTTATTATGATGGAATGTCCTAGGTAAAACCTGGTAATACTGTTATAGATTATATGATTGGGTTTATTATATATAATTAGGTAAAATCTTTATATATTATATGACAGGTTTCCTCAGATAAGGTCGAGTTAGATAATTATAACTTATACAATGGGGTCACCCATATAGTATTGGTTAATTTCATTACAGCTTACATAATGACGTTTTCTAAATAGTGTTATGTAATTATGTTAAATATTATATGATGGGGAGTACAAAATTTTCTTGGGCGACCCTGTTTTAGATTATGTGAATGGTGGGACATATATCTTCCTCCAATGCATTGGGTAAAGATTTATCTAACATAATATAATGATTGGAAAATTTCAAATAGTTTTATGAACTATTGGAAAAAGGTATAAATTTGTACACTATAAGGAAATGGTTGTACATGGGGATTGTGGTTTTCCTCGCCCAGTTTGTGTAACCCCCATGAAGTGACATGATGTTTTATTCAAATGAGGCCAAACATCTGGTGAATGATTTTATATGTTTATGTGTATAAAATAATTCCATGTCTTATTCCAATATTATGATTTCAAGGATTGTCCTCTTGATTACTCTATGATTCATAAATTATAAACTACCAATCATTGTTCCATGATAAATTTTTTTTGATCATGGATATGAAGTAAAAGATCACCAAATGATATGAACTTTTTCATATACCCTTATGATCATTTAATTCCTACTTATATCCCATGTTTATGCCTACTCAGAATCTGAGAAAACACCTTTATTAATTTTACATTCCCATGTTTTATTGATTGGTTTTAAGTAGGATTACTAATGGGGATGATCTTTATTAGAGATATAGAAGATAATTCCCCACGAAACAATATTATGATTCAATGTTTCCAAATACAATAAAATAGTAAAATACTAATGTATTTATTTATTTAAGGTCATGAATATTCATCTAAATTGATGTAATGTCCATGAATGTTATTCCTTGTTTGCTATAGATCGTATCAAAATAATGGTTCAGTAATCCAATGGAATGTAGGGTAAGAAATCATTACTGAGATACATGGGGATATTCATACAGAGTTTTTATACGGATTTATCTAATGATATGATTAGGGATACATAAATATAAAAGTATGTGTCATGATTTAGGCATCCAATAAATACTTTTCCATTATTCAGTGGTTTTCTTCTATGATATGAGTTTCTCATAATATGTTTTCTAGTCATAGTCAATAGAATAAACAAGAATGAACTATGGTTGCATTATATTTTTTAGATATGGAATGTATGTGAAATGTACAAATAGATGTCATAATAGGAAATCTCAAAAAAAGTCTTTGTAAGATTTTACTAGTATTGGTTACACAACAGAATATAATGAGACCCAAAAATACATGTTTATGATATATAGTGTTCTAAAATTTTTGTATACCTTAAACATTCAATACATGATTATATTGAAGATAAAGAACATTAATAATTGATTCATATTTCATATTATAGTTATGTGTTATTAAAGAATAAGTTAATGAATCATATGTAATAGATTAAGAATAATGTTCAGTGAATTATTTCTACATGTTTTGGAATTCAATGAATATGTCATATAAATCATGAAATATATAATTATTTTCTATATATATTTTCATTTTTAATTTAAAATGATATTTTAATTAATCTAATGAAAGTGATATGTGATTTAATAGAAAGATGATGTTTTTTCATGTTATGGTGGCCCTTAATGTTATCCTAATATTGAGAAAATTTCTTTTTGCATAGATAATGTGATTATTGATATGGGTATTGTAATTTGGATGGTATTAATTTCCAGGTATCATATAATTGATTTGTTGAAACATTAGTCAACGTTATCATGGATGGATGGTAAAACCTTTTTTTAATTTTAGGATTACATCTAATAATAATATATATAAGAAATTATGCATGTTAAAAATGAGGATTTATTGTAATTCAAGATATTACCATGTTTCAAGAGAATATAAGATGGAGGTATCAACATTTTTATTGTGTGTCAAAGAAGAGTTACATTGCGGTAAATGCTGAATTAATATTAATATTATGCTATGAAATTTTGATACCTTATTTATATGATTCTGTAAATTCATCTTTTTGAAGGGTTACCAAGTAACTATTTAATGAATGGTTTATGTTAAAATTTGGATGACGTTTTTCTATATTAATGAATTATATGTATATATGAAGATATATTCATATTTCAAAATTTTTAATAATCATTTTTTAGGATAAAGGAATATTTAGGGAACTATCATTCTATATTTTGATCTCATGATCTGTAAATGCATCCGGAGTTACAAATTTTATTTTCTTATAGGAATAAATGATAAAGTAGAAATTGATCAAGGGACCATAAAGGGTTAAATTAAACTAAAATTATGTAAGTTTATGTTATTTTGAAAATTAATCAACCCGATGAAAAGGGTCTTGAAATAAAAGTTTGTCCCTTTTTCATAATTTTTATGATGTCAATGAACATTTTCAAGACACATTGGGTTATGGATTATTGATCATTAACCTTCGCATCACTAGGTTCTCTATCATTCTCTATCAAAACATGATAGTTTAAAAAATATCCCATATATATATTTTCACTTTCAACGTATGTTATCCCCATTGAAACCCTATTATGAGTTTCAATGGTTTACAATTTTAATTTTAACATTATATTTTAAATTAATGTTTTAGTGTTCATTTTGAATGTTGTTGAATTCTATAAAATGATATTTATTGTATTAATCTTTTCAAAACCATGATGAATTTTGATGGGGAAATTCATTTTATGTGGTGAATAATGTAACACCCCATGTTTTTATGATTTAGTAACTATTTATTTAATTTTATAATTTGATTTTTTTTCATTTCACACAACACCAAATATATCATCTATAATATAAAAGAACTAAATTATTCATGCATTTTATGTAACAAAAAGTTGATCTTATGCTACATGTAACACTATGATTAGTTTTCAATATATACAACCCTATGTTTGTATTTTCTTACACAAAATGATGAGTTCTATAGATAGCTTTTGCTACACACATGAACTTGTTTTACCAAAAAAAATGTAATTTTGAAATTATTAGGAAAATATTGTTATAGTTGGAACATGTCCAATGAAATTGAATTTATGAATAACATTTACTGAATTATATAATTATTTTTTAATAATGAATACAATATTAATTAATTTTGTGAAAAATTATCTAGAAATTAAGATAAAAACATTTTGAAACTACAAGAAATCTTTTGAATAAATACTCAATTTATGCAATAAAACATGATTTACCTCAATAAAATGATTACACCATTTTTATAAACTATATTAACGATATATATAGATAACAATAAATATAGTATTTAACATTCATCAAATGATTTTTCTATAAAAGTTATAAGATTATAAAAAATTGTACGCATCAAGATATATATTTTTCTAAAAGGAAACTTTTACATATTTTAATGGAGTTCATATTGTAAATCTACAGTTTAGAAATTATCAACTTATATTTGATAAAATAAAATTATTTTTAATAATTATATTTAAAAACATTAGTATAGTGAATTTTCAGTAGTTATCTAAGAAGTTTCATTTTTTGATGAATAGTGAAAATGAAACATTTTAATTAGAATCTAATTTTTTTTTGAATATATTTATATAGTTAAATTATATAATAACTTTTTATATTATTTTTGATAAATTATATAACTATTTATAAAATTTAGGTTATTAAAACCAATTTCTCAATAAAATTATATATACGAATATATAAATATTTTGAACATTTACAATTTAAAAACACGTTGTTTTGTCCCATCTATGTGATTAATTTTAATTTAAATTTTTCCAATTATGGGTCAAAATATTAAAAAATTGATTTTTTTTGAATCTCAATAAATTATAATTTAAATTATTTTCAAAAAACATTTTGATAGAAGAGACTGGTGAATGTAAGTAAAATTAATTACAAATATGAAGGTAAAAATATGTTTACTTGGTGATTAAAATTTAACCCAAGAATCCGAATTAATATAGGAAAAACAAAAAAAATCATTCTATATTTCTACACAATCAATTTTTTAGAAAATAGATCATTATTGGAGTAAAATAATGTACCGAAGACATCTCAATAGTGTTTAACACTTATATTTACAAGAATGTCACTCCTCCTCTACTAAAAAGGGATAATAATCCCCACACTTATTCATATATCCCTATCATTTTGAACTATCTAGACACAATACATATTAGATCCCATCATCCCTCCCATAATCCTTTATGCATCAATTTTTATGAAAACAAGCCAACATAGTCATTTAATGTAAATAAATAAGAATTACCCCAAGAAGTGGTAACATTCATCAACAAGTGCTTTTGTTTTATTTAGTTATATACCCCAAAATTATTATTGTCAAATGATTATATAATTAGTAATTTTCTTATATATACTAACATTTTTTTGTTAAGGGTTCAACTTACACCAACACACAGTTCCATCAAATGGGAAACACAGTCTTCAAATGTGTGTACAATGCATGACCTCCTCTTGAGAGATGTTGTTCTTTATTCAATTACAACCATTAAATGTACGGAATATTTATTAAATTATGGTTTTATATGATATATTAGAGATTTATGATGTATTTATTCTGATGGAATCCTTATATAATAAATATATTTATGATTTCTATTTTTTGGAAATACAATAACATAATTTGTGGACATGTGGACTACAAAATCCTCAAAAAGATGTGATTCATTCATGATTTACATAGAATATAATGAACTGGACTAGGTACACTGGTAACTCGATAACTGATCGGGCTTTAAAATATCCTAAAGGGTAATCTAGGTCCACATGTGTAAGTGACTAGCACCTACTATCAGTCAAGAATGAATGTGGGAATGATTTTATACAAAGATTGTAAAAAAATAAACAAGACCGAGTGCATATCAAAATAGATTAAATTGGGATCTCTATACCATAAGTGAACAAAAATCATTAAATCCAAATTTTGTACAACATTTGTACCAAAATAGCGGATAAATCTCAAATCCCTATGCACCAAAATCATCAATCCCATGGTTTAACAACTACATGTACCTAGAATAGATCTATTTCCATTGCTCTATTCTATAAATAGACCATCTACAAACACCCAAGTCACAAGTAGGGTGCGATACAAAGCCTAGTAGGATTTTAACAAATGTTCCTTAAAAAAATGAAAATATCAAATTAACCAGTATTGTGCTTTCAATTTCCCAGAAAATAGTTTCTCATTTTCAAATGATTGTTTAAAAAATCTTGCGTTATAATTTCACAGATGAAAATACATTTAGAAATTCATGATTCACATTTCAAATAATGGAAATATATTTCTAAATATGGAATTTTCCTTTAATTATTGCATTATTTACACAAATGGAAGTATTCAAGGGATGGGTTAAATAAAAACATTTATACAGAATAATTTATATAAATTATCAAGGCATGTAAACTAGTTAAAATAATGGAACATATAAATTTTAAATAATAAACAAGTGAGAAACATTGTCATATTTTAAATATGTTTGATAGTTCTAGGTTATGGGGATCCACCATTATGAAATGAAAATTATGTATATATGCCCCTTTGGTCATACAGTCAAGGGGACTCATCACCAGCTCAAATGGAATGGTGATTTGCTGATGTCTTGTTTTATAATGTTGTATGTCATAAAGAGCCACCCAAAATAACTCACAAACAACTAATGGATTTCATGAGATCATGTACAAATCAATGAAGGGAAATTTATTTCAAGGCCTCTTAAAATAGAATTAAATTACAATCTCTATTTCAAATATACTAATTTTCTCTTCAAAAACCACAATTGGTTTCTAAAAATATGCCATTTCACTAAGATGAAACCCAATACAAAAAAGGACTTCACAGATAGTTTTTTCATACTAATTTTGAAAAACGCCACTAAAAATTATGTAAATAGTTTTTACTCTTTTTTATTTTACTTTTCAACTAAAAAATATATTTTTTAATTGGATGTTTTTTTGAAAATCAACTATTAATTAGCATGGGTTTTAAGAAAACAACTACTATATTAATAGAAAAACACACTGATAAATTAAAGGATATATTTTAATGAAAAATTATTTATGATTTATTATTTAACATTTAATCTCATATGTAGTTTATTATTTATAGTTTTAGTAAATTATAATTTGTTAATTACTGAATATTTATAAATTTTAGAAAATAATAGCTTGAAATGGAAATCAAATCAAAAAAAAACTGAAAAATACATTTCAATATGAAACGAACAAAACATCTAATTTTTCATTCCATTTGAGCACAAAATCTAGTCAAATAGATTTTTAAAAAATGAGCTAAATCCACATGATATTTAAATCATTTGATAATCGAACGAAAAATTGTTTTAATTTTTAAAAAATATCAAAAATTGAACTCCACCTTTGAAAAAATATAAATTTTAATATAGGTGTTTATTTCGGCTCAACCCCATATCAAATTGAAGACATTAATGAAATATTAGTCATTTAGATGTCACGACCCGTCCTCAGGCCCGTTTCGTGACTACCCCAAGCCCGCCTTCCATAGGCTAGGGGCTGGTGACTAGCACCAAGGCGTAATTCTCGATAAAAGGGAAGTCATTGCCTTTGTAAGGTAAACAAACACTAAAGAGCAAGCAATAATTAGACGGATACACTATGTAAAAGCTGATACAAAAGTAAGTGTAGAAAAGTAAGTGGGTGAGAATAAAAACCCAAACTGAAAGTAAAGTACAACTGGAAAGGGAAAACAAAAACAGAATGTAAAGTCGCAGCCTCGAGCTGTCCACTGGAAGTCCCACCTGAAGGGTGGGTACAGATAGCCTCCACAGCTCCTCGGGTCCAGCCGTCCACTTCGTGTACGTCCCACCCAATGGTCCACCTCTAGGTACCGACCTGCTCCTTGTGCCTTAACAACGCTCAGTGTTGTCTGTCGTCTGCAACCAACACAACGTAGTGTGGGCATAATCCATGCAGGGGTGAGTATAAGCTACTTAGTAGGGAGCCCGAGACCCCCGAAGGTCTCCCAGAATCCACAAAGGATAATCCACAATGGAAAGATACATTCACAAAGTAACATCCAACTCTACTTAGGTATATTACCATACATATACCTAAGTCATCAATTCCAGTTCACTCCAACCACTGATCCCATGTTCGATCGCATCCACATAGGAAATTACAACCTGATCCAAACAGGAATGCATAACATAAACCTCATAGGAAAGCAAGCCAAGATTCAGCTCATACATGTATACTTCTTCGTAAGATGATATAGATGATCGGATATATCCACTGATTCATCTAAGCCATCGGACACAAAAAGTATCGATATGTACTAACCCCCACAATGACCCACAATGGATCTGACCCAAACAGGATCGATAGATAACTAACCCCCGCAATGACACACACAGGATCTGTAGGTGCTGGCCCACATAGAACCGCTGAGCGCTGACCCACACAAGATCTGACTCACACAAGATCGGTGACACTAATCCACATAGGATCGCTGAGTGTTGTAGTCGTTGTCGTCGAATCCACAGAGGATTCTTGTACAGTCGTCGTCGTCACATCTGGCTCTAGGGTTCCCGCACATCGAAAGCTCGTTTAGGAGGGTCCGCTCCACGATACGAAGGGCTGATACATAAACTGACATATAGTCCGATGTTTATGTATCCAAAAGTTCCGTATCGTCAATAGGAACTCAACGTCAAAGACGGCGCGTCAATCGGACGCCCGGTCTGAGAGTTATTGGCCTTTTCTTCCAAGGGGCCCGATTGGTTTTTAAGTTAAAACCAACCCGACCATACTCCAACTGCGTCCAAACCTCGATTGGAGTAATCCAAAAGTTCCGTCTCTCTTAAAGGAATCCAACAACGTCGACGGCACGTCAATCGGACATCCGGAGTAGAAGTTATAAGCGTTTCCGCTCCGAGGGCCCAGTTGGTTTCGTGTACGAACCAACCCGACCAAACCCATGGCTCTCTGAAACCCTATGTGAAATATACCGAAACGACCGTGTCGATCCATGGATTGCTACGCAATTGAAGGTACATCGATATGAGGCCCGTAGCTCATGTTATGGGCAATAGACCGAAAGAGGTTCGGTATTAGGGGGTTCAGGCCCGGTCTGACCCGACCCGATACCCCCTGGGTCGGCCCAAACCGGGTCGACCCAACCCGGGTCCAGGTCTGGCCTGCATGGGCGCGGTCCGGCCCAGCCGATGTTGCCCGGCCTGGCCAGGGCACGGTCTATCCCGGCCGACGCGGCCCGGCCTGGGCGCGGCCCGGCACGCTAGCGCTGGCCAAGCGGCCACACAAAAAGAAGGAACCGCCCCCCTGGACGAAATTGCGGCCCCGCGTGGGGGCTGCCACTTGCAAACGGACAGGGTCGGTTGCCGCGTCTCGCTCCTCCGGTCCAGCGTGGTCGCGGTACTGGCGTCCTACCATCGCGACTGAAGCCACGGCAGCTCTCCCCGACGGTGCGCAGGGCGCCGCCGTCTCCTGGGGGCCGGCCGGTGCCGGCCGCCACCTCCTGCCGTCAGCGCCGCCATGCCGGCGAGTCGCGCCGGCGGGTTGATCCGCGGACCACCGAACGTGCTCCGGTGGTTGGATTTGCCTGCCGTCTCCGCTAATGGCCCTCCTGGGATAGGTTAATCACTGCAAAGACCTCACAACACCCGTGCGGCCTGCTTTATCATCACCCACCGATCCGCACACCAAGAATGAAGGTACCGTGGGTTCATAATTGTTCATTGGTCCGCACCCACTGCGTTAGAGGTTTTAAAAGTCTTCCGACAAATATTTAAACATACGTCGTGGGTATAAATCACAAAGATTTAATTGAATCAGAACCCCTACCTTGTCAAATTCATTGAGTGAGGATTCATCGCGGAAAAGCATGTCGCAGAAGAAGGCGTCGCGGAAGGGGGATCGTCGCGTCGTGGATGGAGAATCATGGAAGAAGCGTCGTGGAAGAAGGAACATCACGTCGCGCTGTCGATCTCCGAAGATCCGGCGATCTTCGCGTTCTTCACGTTATTTGTATTCTTCTTGTTCTTCGTCGAGAAGGAAGAACTTCAAGAGCTTGATAATTCTCCCTAGACTCTCAACACCACCAGCCTAATAAAAATAAGAGTTGTCTTATTTTTATTCCGCAAGCCTTGCGTTTTGAATTTCAAAACGAAAGAAACAGTTAAACTAATTAATTGCAATGCTTAAACTGCCGCATTAATGAGGCGTTTCTTAACCAGAATAAACGGATTAGTTGACTTCAATAAAAGGGGGGGTGCGGGTGCGTTACTTATAAAGAAAATAAACGGTTGGGCTCGTGTGGGTCGCACCTCAAAAAATATATTACCAACTGCGGAGGATATTGTGGGTCCCACATCATCCACTTAAAATAGTTTAAGAGACTTAAATAAAATGAATTGGTCGCCCCACTTTTATTTTATTTCTTAACTTAACCCCTAAAATTAAAAACCAAACCTGAGAAAACGCAACTCCGGAAAAGGTGTTTCTAAGCAATTACCGACACTATGATTCCATCGGTGCCCTTGGAATTTGATTCTGAGCACCAGTTCAAAAGTTATAAAAACCTGCTCTTTCGTTCACTGAACGTACTCGAGCTAAACTTCGGAAAAAGATTTCGGGCACACCGGGCCTCGGAATTAGGTGCCGTGAGAAACTGCGTTCTTGTAAAATTTTCAAGAAAATTAAGAAAAAAATTTCCTCGAATTTTTTGGGTCTTTACATCACTCCCACCTTTGGGCTTTAAGTCCCTATAAAGATACATCATAAACTAGGGAAACAAAACTGGGTACTGAGCATGAATCTGAGGCTCCCACTCTCAAGTGCTCCCCTGGAAGTTCTTGTGCTGCCATCTGATATGCACTAGAGGAATTGACTGTCGACATAAGACCCGCTCCTGTCGATCTTCAATCTCCACCGGGACCTCCGAAAATGTTGCCCCATCATCAACGTCCAGCTCCCCATGGTCAAAGATATGTGTCGGATCGTGCACGTATCTCCTCATCTGTGTTACGTGGAAGACGTTGTGCACCCGGTGCAATTGAGGTAGTAGAGCCAGGCGATAATCCACCTCGCCAATCCTGCTGAGGACATGGAAATGTCTTATGAAGCATGGTGATAACTTGTCACCTCGGCTAAATCTCCGCAATCCACGTCAAGGTGAGACCTGCAAGAAGATGTGGTCTCCATCCTCGAACTCTAGTGGCCTCCACCTCCTATCAGCATAAGACTTCTGTCGGCTCTGAGCTATCGTCATCCACTCATGGATGACCCGGACCTTCTCTATCGTGGCCTGGGCTATCTCTGGTCCCACAAGTTATGACTCTCCAAGGTCTGTCCATCACAGAGGAGATCTGCAAGGTCGGTCGTACAACGCCTCGTATGGTTCCATCCCGATTGTGGAGTGGTAGTTGTTGTTGTACGCGAACTCCAGCAAGGGTAGGTGGTCCTCCCAGCTATGAACAAAGTTGAGGACACATGCGCCGAGCATGTCCTCGAGGGTCTGAATGGTCCTCTCCATCTGACCATCTGTCTGAGGGTGAAAGGCAGTGCTCAGACATAGATGTGTTCCGAATGCCTCCTGCAACCCCTTCCAAAGCCAGGAAGTAAAGAGAGAATCTCGATCGGAGACAATAGATGATGGAACACTGTGAAGCCTCACAATCTCTTGAATGTAGAGACATCCCAATCTCTCTACTAATCCATGCTCTCTGATGGTTAATAAGTGAGCTGACTTGGCGAGTTGGTCGACAATCACCCAAATGGAGTCGTGACTTCTGGAAGTGCGTGGTACTCCAGTCACGAAGTCTATAGATATGTCGTCCCAATTACACTCTGGGACCTCCAAGGGATGTACCATGCCTGCTAGTACCTGGTGCTCTGCCTTCACCTGCTGGAAGGTGAGGCATCAAGAAATGAACTCTGCCACAACCTTCTTCATGCCCAGTCACCAGTGCTGTCATTTGAGATCCTGGTACATCTTCACCACTCCAGGATGTACCGGCAAAGTGGAAGTGTGAACCTTCCTCAGCACCTCCTCCCATTAATAAACTGGTACCATGGTACGTCCTCTGAAAAGGATGTTGTGCTCTCCTCCTAAGGAGAAACCATCAGGTGCCTATCCTGAGGATATCTACACATGTCGCGTCTCACAGTCAGCGTCCCCACACTGTGCCTCTCTGACCCGCTATAGTAGTGGAGGAGTGAATGTGAGTGACTGAAGGAAGGCTGATCCATCTCTACCCATGAAGGATATCTGCAAAGCGGCTAGTTGCTCTGTCGCCTCCCCATGTAGTTGAATTCCCGTCCTCCAGCTGAGAGCATCAGATACTATGTTCCCCTTCCCAAGAGTATAGACTATCTCAAAGTCATAGTTCTGGAGGAACTCAATCCATCACCACTATCTCAGGTTCAGGTCCTTCTGAGAGAAGATGTACCTGATACTATGATGGTCAGAATAGAATATAAAGAGCTCACCCATTAGATAGTGTCTCCATGTCTTCAGATCGAAGACCACTACTACTAACTCCAGGTCATGGGTAGTGTATTTCTACTCATGTGGATTCAACTGACGTGATCCATAGGTGATCACTGCACGCTCTTGCATCAGGACACATCCGAGTACGATCCCTAATGCATCGCAGTAGACTACGTACCCTACTCCCTTCTCCGGAAACCTCAAGATAGGTGTGGTGGTCAATCTCTATCTCTGCTCCTGGAAGCTCTACTGACATCTGTCTGACCACACAAAGGGTTTCCCCTTCTTCGTCAAAGCTGAGAGTGGCGCCGAAAATCTGGGGAAGTTTGGCACAAATCTACGGTAGTATCCATCTCGTCCCAAGAAACTCCACAACTCCATCACGCTCCTGGGTGGCTCCAAAGCTACAACTGCCTCGATCTTCGCAGGATCCACCGCAACTCCCACCTCAAAGATGACGTGTCCCAAGAAGTGGACCTCAGATATCTAGAATTGACACTTCGAGATCTTTCCATAAAGCTGGTGCACTCAGAGTGTGTCTTGTACAACCCGCAAGGGGTAGGTGTGCTCCTCCTCAGTCCTTGAGTATATCAAAATGTCATCGATGAAGACCACGACAAATCGATCGTGGTTTGGCTGAAATATTCGGTTCATGAGGCCCATGAACACTGCTAGAGCATTGGTTATGACGAATGGCATAACCAAGAACTCATAGTGGCCATACGGACATCTGAAGGCTGTCTTCTTCACATCCTCGTCCCAAACTCTGAGCTGATGATACCGTGACCTGTGGTCTATCATTGAGATCCACCGTGCCCCCTTGAGCTGATCGAAGAGTTCATCAATCCTCGGTAGCGGATACTTGTTCCTCACTATCACTTGGTTCATGTGACGATAGTCGACACAAAATCGCAAGATCCCATCCACCTTCTTGGCGAACAATATCGGGGAAACCCAGGGTGAAACACTGGGTCGGATGAATCCCTATCCTTACAAGTCCTCCAACTGTACTCGTAGCACTCGAAGCTCGGCGGGATATATCCGATATGCTGGGGTAGATATCAAGTTTTTCCTGGGGTATAGATCAATATAAAATTCTAACTCTCTACGAGGAGGTAATCCTGGAACATTGTCGGGGAAAACGTCCACATACTGATCCACCACTATAGGAAAACTAGGACTCTGCACGTCAACTGATCCTAGGATGAGGGTAGCCAAATTATGAGTGATGGGATGTCCCCTCCTCTGCGGGAGTACATCCTATGCTGTGAAGGTTCCCTTCTCGCCGATGTAGGTGAACCTGCTCTAGTCGGTGTGTACACACCGCACCATGCACCTAATACAGTCAATCTGAGCATGGACTGTAGATAACCAATCCATGCCCATGATGACGTCGTAAGGCCTTGACGCCGCTACAAGAAGATCACATCCGAAGCTCTCGCCTCCTAGAGTAAGCTCACATTGCCGGCAACAGTACTTAATCTTCGAGTTTTCTTTCGTAGGAGTCTCTTGCCATAAGGATCTTGCCAACGGCTCCGTCGAAATCTCCAAGCTCCGAACAGTGGCAGCGTCTATGAAAAAATGACTCGCTCCTGTGTCTATAAGAATTTCAACAAGGTTGGAATATACATAGATAGTACCTCGAATCATATCGGGCGTGCCGTGGTCGTAGGCCTCTGTTGCATGGAGCTATGCCTGTCTCTGCCCGCCAGCTCCCTGTGGTCAGGGTGGACCTCTTGGTGGTGGTGGTGGTAGAGCCTCAAAGCATCTCCCACCACCTGCTGCTCGGCCAGCTCCTCTGCCTTATCCACCTGCTCCCTGCGGACCGCCACGATCGACCCTTTGCCATTTCCTGGGTTGTAACAACCCAGGTAAATAAAGAGTATGACATTTTCACATTTATCCATATTTGTGAATAAAATATTAATATAACTTTAAAGGGGATGCTATGCTCAATGGCGTACCCAACACACAACAATGAGTTTCTTGGGAATCTTACGTTGCACTCTAATAATAAATTAATATTATTTTAAAATGGTATTTAACGCCTAGCTGTTGTGATGGCGGGAATGAATAGAACTAACTACAAAATGATTATATATGTTTTTCAAATATTTTTACTTTTTACAATAAATGTTAGAGGATTAAAAATGCAAATGAATCAAATTTTAAGCGTAAACATTCTAATATTCTTTAAAAGGTCGATTAACCGCCTTTTGATGGAGAACCTCTTTTAAATCCACTCATTGACAATTTTTTTTGTTATATATAACAAAATAAAATTCTTCTTTAGAATCGGGACATCAAAATTTACTTTGTGTGAATTTTTGGTATTTTTCCGAAAAAGTTCAATTTTTTATGAATAGTGAAAAATGTTTTAGTTTAATTCAAAACCTCTGTTAATCTAATTTATTTATATGATTAGATTATTTTTTGAATTGGTTTTAAAGTGAAAAGAGATTATATTTTTACCGTTTTATCCAATAGTGGTCGTTGGAATTAATTTCACTTTGAAATTGGACTTAAACTAGTGTCAATCTTTTGATACATTTTGTTTCATAAAAACATGCTATTTGTTTTGACAGCGGTAATTAATTATTAAATTAATTAATGAAACTTATATGTTTTGATTTTTTTAAAATAGACATCATTTTTGAATTCGTAATATCAAATATATCTTAGGGTGAACTTTTGGTAATTTTCTGAAAAACATCAATTTTTGATGAATAGTGAAACCACTAAGTGGTACTTATAAAACCTGATTTTCTGTTTAAATGAAATTTTTCCACCTTTGTGTTTTTAGTATTAAAAATCCAACATACATGGTTGTAATTAAAAATTAAATGTGGTTCTATGGGATTAAAATAATTATTTGTTGAATAGTAACTTATTAAGTTTTTAATCGCGATTAGAGGTAATTAGTGTAGTTTAAGGTAAAAATAATGTTTTAATAATATGAAATGACTTAGACACATGTCTTACCCTCATTGGATGAGTCATGTCCAACCACGACAATACATGGGTCAACTTGGGGACCCCATGAATCCACTTTGGTTGGGAAATGACATAAATAACTTTTTATTTAATGTTAAAGTAAAAATGACACAAACATGATTTTTTTTACTATAACAATTTTTAAATGGGGTTATACAAGTCAAATTTTTGACTATAAATAGTCATTGGAAATATAAAATTATTTCCGGCATCATGATGTTTTTTTATAATTTTTAGACATTAAATAAATTAAATTATTTATGACATCATGATGATGCAAAGATTACCTCATTAATAAAGGATTTTAATAAAATGAAAAGATAATGTAAAATCTATGACCTAAACAAGTCCAAAACCTATTGGATGGGTATATTTCTAACCCTTATCACTTTATCCTAGAATTATATCAATGTGGGAACTTTTAAATCTGAATCTTATTTTAAAATAAAGGAACATTTCTTTACATTCCAAGAGTGCCCCTCCCCTCCTCTTATAAAAGGCCCTTATTTCTACCTCCTTACACACACTCCCAAAGCCTTTGGCTCGGACAACCCCTACCCATTTTATCTTTCCACATCCGTATATTAATCCTCGAAGCCTCACTTTGGGCATAAGTCTTCCCAAGGAATCCTTTGAGCTCAAACCAAAGGGAGTTACCCGATTTTAAGGTAATGTCTTCACTTGAGCCATTTTGTTTTATTTTGCTTCTTCAACCCCCTAAAATCTTTTTATTCATTTATTTTATAGCAAATACAGTATATTAAATATACTAGGATATTGTTATAAGAATGATTCTAGCTACACTTACACACACCTTTGTCTAATGGTTAAAGAACATACTGTTTCTGTGGTTGGTGATTTTCCGCCTCACGAAACGATGATTGTTCAATATTCTTTTAACACCATTAAAGGTGGCCATTATGATGTCACTATATTTTATATATGATATATATGGTATTTATGATTACTATATGCTTCTGTATTTTATATTTAAACCATACCTTTATTCTTTTCATGTTGTGTAAATGCGATAATTTCATATGAGGAAGTGTGGACTACTGCCCCCTCAAGTGATGTGACTCGTACATGAAATACATGGAACGTATAAAGAATGAAATTAATGAACATATGTGACATATATAACATATATATTATACTGGAACTATAATATATATATATATCATTTATTTGTAATTTCGTTAATATGACATAAAAATTAAAGTAGTGTTCATGTGTACGTACGACCTACCATCTCCATGAACGGTGCTTTTAGTTTTTTATATCCAAATGATATGGAATAGTATAAAATGAATAGGTACTGGATATATATGATATTTTAATCATTAATACTATTCTGTAAATTATTTACCTATAACTACATGGACAATCATTTTTCAAACAAGTTCATTTTTGACTCATGTACCAAACATCGGCAAAAACGTCTGATATGAACTAACATTATTAAACAATTATTATAACATTATAACATGTGATATGAACTGAATAATAATCTTTAAAAAATTTCCTTAGGCAATTATAAATTTACCAAAGTTTATTATTCAGGAATATAAAGAAACGAACAAGGCAAGTTGGACTTGAGGTAAGGGATCCAACCTCTCTCTTTCTTTTTAAGTACACTCTTTTATGTAATTCCTCTTAAAGCTCGTCTTTCTTGTTATTGGGATGTTATTTTATATTACTCTCACTATAATTTTTATGTTAATATTATGAGAGACCCTATTCCTTCTCATTAATCCATTTTGGATGTTTTGAGTGGCGCTGTTAGGTTGCCGAATTTTCGTAAGAGATCTAACCTCTCTCTTTCTTTTTAAGTACTCTCATTTATGTCACTTCTTTTAAGCTCCTCTTTATTATGTTGGGGGATGTTATTTTATATTCCTTTTTCTGTAAACTTTATGTTAATATGATGAGAGACCCTATTTTCCCTCATCAATCCATTTTGGATGCTTTAAGTGGCGCCGTTAGGATGCCGAGTTTTCGTAAGGGATTTTTCATCTCACTTTTATTCCCATGAGATTTATGATACATTTGCAACAATTTCCTTTGAGTGGTGTATGTACTGCCCATTATTTTACTCATTGTGTGATATACTTTCATTTATGAGTATTTACATCAATGTTGTATTGTCCTTCTTTCACGGGGTGCATGATTCGAAAGATACCCATGTCGGTAAAGGAACCATTCACCCTCCTCTTTTTAAAAGACTTCTTTTGTTATGTCTTTTAATTCACATACTATTATGTTGCGATATGTTCTTCTATATCCTTATTGATTTAAATTTTATTTCCATGTGATGAGATACCCTTTTATCTCTCATCAACTCATTTTCTGAATTTTGTAGTGACGTCGTTAGGCTGTCAAATTTTTGCAAGGGAACTTCTTAACCCAAATTTGATTCTTTGGGATAAACTTGTAATCCTTGAATATGTCATTCTGTGAATATGTGTGAATATCCTCTGATTGTTCTAAACATAATATCCACTAATATTTGGTGTATTAGTTTGTCACACATAATTATGTAATTGATTTATCCTTAAACCAAGGATACCGTCTTTGTATGGGACTTCGTCTCAATCTCCTTTAATTGAGGAATATTTTATTTTATACTCAACCTTCTTTTATACGGTGTATAAACCCCTTTGACTTTTACGTTTATCCAAAATGAATCTTTTTTATATGAAGCATTTTACAAAACAACAAAAGGGAATGTTTTTGTCATACATATACGGAGACAACGACTTCTCCGTCACCGTGACCATTATTTGAGTTTCGGCTTCCACTACAAGCCATACCTTCTTTTTAAAAGAAAAATAAATACCATGTTTTAATTTTCTTTTATTTTGGTGTCAAAAATGGTTTTCATAATTTTTTTATATCAACGTGTTGTATTGATATCTTGTGATTAAAAAGTGGAAATGTTATGTTTCCTTTATGCATGTTTTATGTGATACGATTATGTTATGGTTCTTGGGAATTATTATGAAGACGGTTGGTTCCGTGATAAACTAAGGGAGGGTGAGCCCGATATAGCTCTCCAATGCATTGGGTAATGCGAAGGAGTGAAACGTTAAGGTTTCTTTGAAGAGATTTAGGGAATATACTGTGGTGGGTATTCCAAACATAACTAGGAGGGTTACTCCCTACGTAAGAATGTTATGAATGCCTCAATTTACCTTTTATGTCTTATGATTTCTATTATTTATTCAATATTTGATGAGGTATGTTAAAGTGCTTTTGTTTTATGGGCATAGTATGATTTCATTCTTATGTATATATGAACTCATGTTTATTTTCCATATTTTTTAACCCTTACTGAGCTTTTTATGCTCATCCCAAGTTTTTTGAAATCCTTTTCACAGGTCAAGGGAAAGGTACTTGATGTGATGATAGTGTCAAGGATGTATCAAGAAAGAATCAATGTTTTATTTTAAATATGTTTCCGTTGATGGGAAAAATGAATATTGTCTTTTATGTAACCACTTTTTTTAAATGTGGAATGTAATGCATGTTTCATGATCTAATTCTCTAAAACTCTAAACCTGAAAAGATCCTCAATGTGTAATCTTGTAATAACTCAAGATTAAGTAAGGTTTAAGGTTGGGGCCTTATAGTTGGTATCAGAGTTCGATTTAGACAACATTAGGGATTATGAGTTTTTGTTAGACACATGATTAGTCCCTATATCTATCATTTCAGTTAAATCCTTGTTTTATTAATTTTTTCAGGTCAAGTAAAGTAGGTTACGAATGGAAGGAGAAGGATCTCAAACGAAATTCCTATCTCTTCATGATGACATGCTTGCAATAATTATTGCAAAGTCATGTTCAGATGATTGTGAAACGTTTTCTACCATACAACTCACATGCAAGAAGTTGTTTGAGAAATCAAACACCTCCACTATACCTCGTTATCATCATGGATCATGGGTTGTTTTTAGACAAATACTATTTTCACAATATTCTCATATTTTCAAGAAAGGTAAATATTATCAAGGTATTTTCAAATATTTTACCTTATCACAAGAATTTGAAGCATATTATGATTTTAAAAATGGTGCTGAGGAAAGAGACCCTTGCGAAACCTATTTATATTTGCTATTAAAATATAGTCTCTCAGCACATACTTATAGTATTATAAAATGACCAATAATAGAAAGCTTCAACTCAAATTCTGTCATACTATTTTATAGAAATCATGTTTTATCAGATGTTTTGGAATAATATGTCATCCATGATTATTTTCCAAAACAGTTTTTCTGTGAACACCCATATGACCCATGTTGTACAAGGTGTATTTGGATGGAGGAAGCAAATTATTTTGAAGGATCTCTAAATCATTGTTGTAATGCATGGGACTTCTACCTACGTGAGCAAGATGAAAATAAAACAGAGTGGACGCCATGACCAAGGTATACTGTTATTCATTTTGGGAATGTTTTTATTTTCTCTTATGGTGGTGAAATAAGACATCAAGAATTAAGATGTTGATATCATAACGAATCTGGATGAAAATGAGAGGTATAACAAAACTATTGAGGTTAAAACATGTTAGTGTTATTTTTGGAGTTTTATAAAAAGGACAGCACATAGACCGTGTGACAACTCGTCTCGTCGGACAAAGCTGCAGGAATCGAACCCACAACCAAAGTACGACTAGTATTTATCACCTACCACTAGACTACGTGATGTCCCTAGTTAGTATGACTGATTATTTTTAGTTAGATGATTTGATGAATTATTTGTAAGTTGATTTTGGGTTATCTATGGAAATTTATTAACCTATCCTAGAGGATATGTGATTAGGATAATTACTTTTCAATACGAGACATTAAGAGAAACTGATGTTGTTTGGAGATAAATGTTACGATTTAACTTGGAAGACTATGTGACTAAATCCTTCAAATATTTGGGTTTCAATATTAGTTTCGTTTACTGTGAATAATTTTATGGACAAATTGTTTATCGAATGGTCCTCTTTGATCTTTGGGTTTTGTTGGACATATTTTGGAGATTAAGAATAGATTTTCTTTTTATAAAACGTTTTCATTTTCTGGATTAACTGATCTTGTAGTAACCTTTTTGGTTTTGGTTTTGGTTAAAGTCTAAAGACATGGGAAGTATATAGTTTTCTTTTGTGGATTAGGTGATTCTCTAGAAGTTGATTATAGTATTCTTAATGTTAACAAGTCTTCCTAAATACTGGTCTTTTGGATAATATATGAGTTTGTGTAATGAATCTAATAAAAGTTGAAAGTCACAATGATACGTGATTATGTTTCCTTATGAATAAATTCCTCAATAAAAAGTAACATAAAACAAAAATGTTGCCTATTAACTTTTCCTACTGGGGAATCGAATACTGTTTAACCCATCACAAGTTTGTGATTTTCTTGTGGTTACCTTTCTCCTAAACTTGTTTTCTATCACTCTCCATCAGAACATGACCCTATGTTTTCTCCTCCATGTCCATGTTTTCCTACATGGAATCCTAGTATGGGTTAACTCGGGTGACCTATGTACTTATCTTTCTTTATTTTAAAGTGATTGTTTTACCGACTCTTGTTTTGATGTGGGACTTTCAAGGATGTTTCCAAGCCCAATTTTAAAATTGCGAGGACGCAATTCCCAAAAGGGGGGAAGGATGTGACACCCCAGGTAAATAAAGAGTATGAAAATTTCACATTTATCCATATTTGTGAATAAAACATTAATATAACTTTAAATGGGATGCTATGCTCGATGGCATACCCAACACGCAACAACGATTTTTTTGGGAATCTTACGTTGCAATATAATAATAAAATAATATTATTTTAGAATGGATGTTAATGCCTAGATTTTGTGATGGCGGGAATGAATAGAACTAACTACAAAATGATTATTTATGTTTTTCAAATATTTTCATTTTTTACAATAAATGTTATAGGATATAAAATGCAAATTAATCTAATTTTAAGCGTAAACATTCTAATATTCTTTAAAAGGTCGATTAACCACCTTTTCATGGTGAACCTCATTTAAATCCACTAATTGAAAATTTTATATGTTATATTTAACAAAATAAAATTCTTCTTTAGAATCGGGACATCAAAATTTACTTTGTGTAAATTTTTGGTATTTTTCTGAAAAAGTTCAATTTTTAATGAATTGTGAAAAATGTTGTATTGTAATTAAAAAACTCTATTAATATAATTTATTTATATGATTAGATTATTTTTTTAATTGGTTTTAATGTGAAATTAGAATATATTTTTACCATTTAATCCAATAGTGGTCGTTGGAATTAATTTCACTTTGATATTGGACTTAAACTTGTGTCAATCTTTTGATACATTTTGTTTCATAAAAACACGCAATTTGTTTTGACAGTAGGAATAAATTATTAAATTAATTAATGAAACTTATATGTTTTTAATTTTGTAAAATAGATATCATTTTTGAATTCGGAATATGAAATATATATTAGGGTGAACTTTTGGTAATTTTCTGAAAAACATCAATTTTTTATGAATAGTGAAACCACTAAGTGGTACTTATAAAAACTGACTTTCCGTTTAAATGAAATTTCTTCTCCTTTGTGTGTTGAATTTCAAAAATCTGACATAAAAGGTTGTAATTAAGAAGTAAAATGTGGTTCAATGGGATTAAAATATTTTTTTTGGTGAATAGTAACTTATTAAGTTTTTAATCGCGATTAGAGGTAATTAGTGTAGTTTAAGGTAAAAATAATGTCTTATTAATATGAACTGACTTAGACACTTGTCCTACCATCATTGGATGAGCCAGGGCCGACCAAGAAAATCCATTGATGAACTTGGGGACCCCATGGAGCCACTTTGGTTGGGAAATGACATAAATAACTTTTTATTTAATGTTAAAGTAAAAATGACACAAACATGATTTGTTTTACTATAACAATTTTTAAATGGGGATAAACAAGTCAGTTTTTTGACTATAAATATTAATTGGAATGATAAAAAGATTTCCTACATCATGATATTTTTTTATAATTTTTATACATTAAATAAATTAAATTGTTTATTACATCATGATGATGCAGCGATTACCTCATTAATAAAGGATTTTAATAAAATGAATAGATAGTGTAAAATCTATGACCTACACATGTCCAAAACCTATTGGATGGGTATATTTCGACCCCATATCACCTTATTCTCGAATTATATCAATTTTGGACCTTTTAAATCCTAAACCCATTTTAAAATAAAGGAACATTGCTTTACTTTCCAAGAGTGCCCCTCCCCTCCTCTTATAAAAGGCCCCCACCTCTACCTCCTTACACACACTCCCAAAGCCTTTGGATCAGCCAAAACCTTCTCATTTTATCTCTCCACGTCCCTCTATTACTCCGTGAAGCCTCACTTTGGGTATAAGTCTTCCCATGGAAGCCTTTGAGATCAAACCAAAGGGAGTTACCCGATTTTAAGGTAATGTCTTCACTTGAGTCCTTTTGTTTTATTTTCCTTCTCCAACCCCCTAAAATCTTTCCATTCATTTCTTTTATAACAAATAATGTATCTTAAATATAGTATTATGTTGTTATAATATGGATTCTAGCTACACATACGCACACCTTCGTCTAATGATTAAAGAACATACTGTTTCTGTGGTTGGCGATTTTCTGCCTCACAAAACGATGATTGTTCAATATTATTTTAACACCTTTTAAGGTGGCCATTATGATGTTATTCTATTTTATATATGATATATATGGTATTTATGTTTACTATATGCTTCTTTATTTTATATCTAAACCATTCCATGATTCTTTTCATGTTGTGTAAATGCGATAATTTCATATGACGAAGTGTGGACTACCGCCCCTCAAGTGATGTGACTCGTACATGCAATACATGGAACATATAAAGAATGAAATTAATGAACATATGTGACCTATATAACATATATATTATACTGGAATTATAATGTATATATATCATTTATTTTTAATTCCGTTAAAATGACAAAAATAATGAAAGTAGCGTTCATGCGTACGTACGGCCTACCGTCTCCATGAATGGTGTTTTTCATTTTTTTATCTCCAAATGATATGGAATAGTATAAAATTAATATGTACTAGATATATATTATATTTTAAGCATTAATACTATTCTTTAAATTATTTACTTATAACTACATGGACAATCAATTTTCAATCAAGTTCATTTTTGACTCATGTACCAAACATCAGCAAAAATGTCTAATATGAACTAACATTATTAAAAAATTATTATGACATTATAACATGTGATATGAAATGAATAATAATCTTTAAAGGAGGTCCTTAGGTAATTATAAATTGACCAAAGTTTATTATTCAGGAATATAAAGAAACGAACAAGACAAGTTGGACTTGAGGTAAGGGATACAACCTCTCTCTTTCTTTTTTAGTACACTCTTTTATGTTATTCCTTTTAAAGCTCATCTTTCTTGTTATTGGGATTTTCTTTTATATTAAACTCACTGTAATTTTTATGTTAATATTACAAGAGACCCTATTCTCTCTAATAAATCCATTTTGGATGTTTTGAGTGGCGCCGTCAGGCTGCCGAATTTTCATAAGAGATCTAACCTCTCTCTTTCTTTTTAAGTACTCTCCTTTATGTCACTTATTTTAAGATCCTCGTTGTTCTGTTGTGGGATGTTATTTTATATTTATCTTTCTATAAAATTTATGTTAATATGATGAGATACCCTATTTTCTCTCATCAATCCATTTTTGAAGTTTTAAGTGGCATCGTTAGGCTGCCGAGTTTTCGTAAAAGATTTTTCATCTCACTTTTATTACCGTGAGATTTAAGCTACATTTTCCACAATTTTCATTGAGTGGTGAATTTAATGCCCATTATTTTACTCATTGTGTTATATACATTCATTTATGAGTATTTAAATCAATGTTTTATTGTCCTTCTTTCTCGGGGTGTATGTTTCGAAAGATACCCACGTCGGTGAGGGAACCTTTCACCCTCCTCTTTTTAAAAGACTTCTTTTGTTATGTCTTTTAATTCACATACTATTATGTTGGGATATGTTCTTCTATATCCTTATTGATTTAAATTTTATGTCATGTGATGAGATACCCTTTTTATCTCTCATCAACTCATTTTATGAATTTTGTAGTGACTCCGTTAGGCTGTCAAATTTTTGCAAGGGAACTTCTTAACCCAAACTTGAATCTTTGGGATAAGCTTGTAATCCTTGAATATTTCATTGTATGAATATGTGTGAATAACCGCTGACTATTCTACACTTAATATCCACTTATATTTGGTGTATTCGTTTGTCACACATAATTATGTAATTGATTTATCCTTAAACCAAGGATACTGTCATTGTATGGGGCTTCGTCTCAATATCCTTTCATTAAGGCGTATTTTATTTTATACACAACCATCTTTTATATGGTGTATAAACCCTTTTGACTTTTACGTTTATCCAAATGGAATCTTTTTTATACGAAGCATTTTACAAAATGACAAATGGAAATGTTTTTGTCATACGTATGCGGCGACAACGACTTCTCCACCGTCGTGACCATTATTTCAGTTTCGGCTTCCCCTATAAGCCATACCTTCTTTTTAAAGGAAAAATAAATACCATGTTTTAATTTTATTTTATTTTAGTGTCGAAAATGGTTTTCATATTGTTTTTATATCAATGTTTTGTATTGATATCTTGTGATTAAAAAGTGGAAATGTTATGTTTCCTTTAGGCATGTTTTATGTGATAAGATTATGTTATGGTTCTTGGGAATTATTATGAAGATGGGTGGTTCCATGATAAACTAAGGGTGGGTGAGCCCGATATAGCTCTCCAATGCATTGGGTAACGCGAAGGAGTGAAACGTTATGGTTTATCCGAAGAGATTTAGGGAATATACTGTGGTGGGTATTCCAAATGTAACCAAGAGGGTTACTCCCTACGTAAGAATGTTATTAATGCCTCAAGTTACCTTTTATGTCTTATGATTTCTATGATTTATTCATGATTTGATGAGGTATGTTAAAGTGCCTTTGTTTTATGGGTAAAGTATGATTTCATTCTTATGTATATAAGAACTCATGTTTCTTTTCCATATTTTTTTAACCCTTACTGAGCTTTTTATGCTCATCCCATGTTTTTTGAAATGTTTTTCACGGGTCAAGGGAAAGGTACATGATGTGATGATAGTGTCAAGGATGTGTCAAGAAATAATCCATGTTTTATTTTAAATATGTTTTTGTTGATGGGAAAAATTAATACTGTCTTTTATGTAACCACTTTGTTTAAATGTGGAATGTAATGCAAGTTTCATGATCTAATTCTCTAAAACTCTAAACCTGAAAAGATCCTCAATGTGTAATCATGTCATAACTCAAGATTAAGTAAGGTTTAAGGTCGGGGCCTTATATGGGTGTCCCCTCAACCGTCGGCTGCTCCTCAGCACGATGGGTCGGGCAGTCACAAGCCATGTGGCCCTGTCCGCCGCATGCGTAGCACTGTCTACCTCTCAAAAGACTGGATTCGTGCTATGTTCCTTGCACCACTGAGCCAGTGTCCTGAGGTTGTCTACCTGAGGGTCCGGCCTTCCTGGACCCATTTGACATCCGTCGACTGCCTGCTGCAGAAGACTCTGCTATGTGCCGCCCCCGCGGTAGGTCTCGCTGCTGATGAAGGCTCAACAATAAAGCTCTCTATAAATAGGGCTCGCTCCAGTACCCCTGCCTGAGTCAGAATGCTAAGGGAGATCAGTAATGCCCTGATCTCATGTCTCAATCCCTGCTCAATGGTACGGGCCCAGAAGAATGGGTCTTGTACCATGTCTGTCGAGTAGCAATCGAGATCGGTAAATCTCGTCGAGTACTGGGCGACCGTCAAGCAGCCTTACTGCAGATGTAGAAGCTCCTGGATGCGCACCGCATAGAGGGTGGTTGGGAAGAACTCCGAGCCGAAGAGGCTCTCAAAGTCCGTTCAGATGATAGATGCCTCATCGTGTACCTGGAGCATCAAGATCCACCAACTGCCTACTGCCGCCTGCAGTAGGCTCGCTGCGAGGATCACCATGAGGTCTGTTGGTGTCCTCACAAACCTGAAAACCCATAAAACTACCTCCAGGCCATACTCGACTGCCTGAGGGTACGTCTCCCCACGGAACCTGGGCGGTCGTTGGCACTGAAACTTGTGCAGTGCACTAAGACGATGTGCATCATAAGCAGCTGGGGCTGGTAGCATCGGTGGCTTGATGGGTAGAGGTACCGCCGGTGCCTCTGCTATCAAAGGGCCTTGTACCGAGGCCTCGTCGCTTGGTGGGCTGTCATCAGATACAACTCTAGGAACCCTTGCTGGCTACCGTCAGGGGGCCATCCTGAAAAGAGACAGGTGCACCACGGTCAAAACATTATACCTGGTGAGCTGACACAATGTAATCACAAAGAAAACATGAATCACACATGCAGTCAATGTTTTCGTGCATTAAGTGGGAAATCAGAAGTCAGGGTCCTGGTGTACGGATATGTCGGCCGCCGCACCAACACTAGACTCCCTGGACTGATAACCACACTCAATACTGTTAACACTATTGCTTCACATAGAAAAAGATCAGAGTCCTGTGTTCTGCGGTATAACCGAACTCCTCCGGTACCAATTTGTCACGAACCATCCTCGAGCCCGTGTCGTGACTACCCCAAGCCCGCCTTCCATAGTCCTGGGGCTGGCGACTAGCACCAAGGTGTAATTCCCTATAAAATGGATGGCATTGCCTTTTTAAAGTAAACAAACACCACAGAGCAAGCAAGAAGTAGAAGGATACACTAAGTAAAAGCAGATACAAAAGTTAGTGTGGAAAAATAAGTGGGCCAGAATACAAACCTAAAATGAAAGTAAAGTACCACTGGAAAGGGAAAACTGCATCTGAAAGTAAATCCACAGCCTCGAGCCGTCCACTGGATGTCCCACCTTAAGGGTGGGTATAGATAGCCTCCACAGCTCCTCGGGTCCAGCTGTCCTCTCCGTGTACGTCCCGCCCAATGGTCCACCTCCAGGTACCACCTGCTTCTCGTGCCTCAACCACGATCAGTGTTGTCTGTCATTTTCAAGCAACACAACGTAGTGTGGTCATAGCCTATGCAGGGGAGAGTATAAGCTACTCAGTAGGGACCCCGAGACCCTCGAAGGTCTCCCAGAATCTACAAAGGATAATCCATAAAGGAAAGATACAATCACAAAGTAACAACCGACTCTACTTAGGTATATGCCTATACATATACCTAAGTCATCAATTCGAGTTCGCTCCAACCTCCGAGCCCAAGTTCGTTCACATCCATAAAAGAAATCACAACCCGATCCACAAAGGAAAGAATAATATAAACCACAGAGGAAAGAAAGTCATGATTCAGCACACAGAGGTATACTTCTTTGTAAGATGATAGAGATGATCAAATATAGCCATTGATTTATCTATGTCGTCGGACCCACAATGTATCGATAGATACTAACCCCCGCAATGACCTACAAAGGATCTGACCCACACAGGATCGATAGGTAACTAACTCCCGCAATGACCCACACGGGATCTGTAGGGACTGGCCCACACAAGACCGCTGAGCACTGATCCACACATGATCTGACCCACATAGGATCGGTGGCACTGATCCACGTAGGATCACTGAGTGTTGTAGTCGTCGACATCGAATCCACGAAGGATTCCTATACAGTTGTCGTCGTCGTCGTCGCAACCTGCTCTAGGGTTCCCGCACACAACAAGCTCGTTCGGGAGGGTCCGCTCCATGAGCCGAAGGTCTGATACATCAAATGACACGTAGTCCGAAGTTGATGTATCCAAAAGTTTTGTATCGTCAATAGGAACTCAACGTCACAGACACCGCGTCAATCAGACGCTCGGTCTGAGAGTTATTGGCTTTTTCGTCCGAGGGGCCCGGTTGGTTTTTAAGGTAAAACCAACCGGACCGTACTCCAACTGTGTCTAATCCTTGAGCAGAGTATGCCAAAAGGTCTGTCTCACTTAGAGGAATCCATCAACGTCGACGACACGTCAATCAGACATCCGAAACTCAGGTTATAAGAATTTCTGCTCCGAGGACCCGGTTGGTTTCGTGTACGAACCAACACGGACGAACCCAAGGTTCTCTGAAACCCTAAGTGAAATATATCAAAACGACCGCCTCGATTCAAGGATCGCTACACAACTGACGGTGCGTCGATCGGAGGCTCGTCGCTCATGTTATGGGCAACAGTCCGAAAGAGGTTCAATATTAGGGTGTTTGGGCCCGGTCCGACCCATCCCGAAACCCCATGGGTCGGCCCGAACTGGGTGACCTGACCCAGAACCGGGTCCGGCCCACTGAGGCGCGGCCCTGCCCGGCTGGCGTGGCCCTGGCCAACCTGAGCGTGGCATGGCCTGGCGGTCCAGCTGGGTGGCGCGGCCTGGCGTGCTGCCGCTGGCCAAGCGGCCGGGCAGAAGGGGGGAACCACCCCCTGGATGAAACTGTGACCCCGCGTGGGGGCCACCTTTTGCCCACGGATGCGGCCGGTTGCTGCGTCCCGCCTCATCTAGTCCCGCGCGGTCACGAGACTGTTGGCCTGCCGCTGCGGCTCAAGCCGTGACGACTCTCCCCGGCGGTGCGCCGGGCGCCGTCATCTCCTGGGGGTCGGCCGGTGCCGGCCGCCGCCTCCTGCCGCCGGCGCCGCCGTGCCGGTGAGGCGCACCGGCGGGTTACTCTATGGAGCACCAGATGAGCTCTGGTGGTCGGATTTTCCTTTCGTCTCTACTAACGGCCCTCCCGGGACCGGTTCTTCACTGCGAAGACCTCACAACACCCGTGCGGCCTGCTTCATCGTCACCCTCCGATCCGCACACCAACAACGAAGGGACGGTGGGTTCGAACTTGTTCATTGGTCCACACCCACCGCTTTAGAAGTTTTAAAAGTCTTCCGAAAAATATTTAAACATACTCTGTGGGTATTAATCACAAAGATCTAATTGAATCAAAACCCCTACCTCGTCGAATTCATTGAGCAAGGATTCTCCGTGGAAAAGCACATCGTGGAAGAAGGCGTCGCGGAATGGGGATCGTCGCGTCATGGAAGGAGGGTCGCGGAAGAAGCATCACGGAAGAAGAAACATCACATCGCGCCGTCGATCTCCGAGGATCCGGCATTCTTCATGTTCTTCGCATTCTTCATGTTCTTCGCATTCATCGCGATCTTCACGTTCTTCGTCGAGGAGGAAGAACTTCAAGAGCCTGAGAATTCTTCCTAGCCTCTCAACACCACGAGCCTAATAAAAATAAGAGTTTTCTTATTTTTATTCCGCAAGCCTTGCGTTTTAAAATTCAAAACGAAAGAAACAGTTAATCCAATTAATTGCAACGCTTAAACTGCCACATTAATGAGGCGTTTCTTAACCAGAATAAAGGCATGAGTTGACTTCATTAAAAGGGGGGTGCGGGTGTGTTACTTAAGAAGAAAAGAAACTGTGGGGCTCATGTGTGTCCCACCTCACAAAATATCCTACCAAGTGGGTAGGATATTGTGGTTCCCACATCAACCTCTTAACATAGGTTAAGCGACTTAAATAAAATAAATTGGTCGCCCCACTTTTATTTTATTTCTTAACTTATCCCCAAAAATTAAAAACCACACTCGAGAAAACGAAAATCTGGAAAAGGTGTTTCCAAGAAATTACCGGTGCTGCGATTCCATCGGTGCCCTCAGAATTCAATTCTGAGCACCAGTTCAAAAGTTAGAAAAACCCCCTCGTTTGTTCACTGAACGTACCCGAGCTAATCTTTGGAAAAAGATTCCGGGCACACTGGGACTCGGAATTAGGTGTTGTCAGAAACTGTGTTTTTGTAAAATTCCCATGAAAATTATGAAAAAACTTTCCTTGAATTTTTTGGGTCTTTACATTAGAGTTGGGAGTAGATTTTTTAGTATCCCCCCTTTTCATAGAAAGGCTTAGAAGGTCTCCATAATAATGTTTTAATCGTCGACCTTGATTTCTTAATATTTAAACGACTATAACTTCTAATTCCAGTGTCTATTTGGACTGTACCACATATTATATTGAATATTTTTTATGATCTTCAATTTAACAAGTTGTGGTAATGAAAAAGGACTCCGAGATAAGATTTTCTATTCATTTAAGAATTTTTATGGTGTTCAAGGATTCTTAATGATTTATGGTTTGTTAATTTATTTATTTATTTTTATTTATTTATTAAATATTTATTTATAAGTTATTAATTATTTATTCATTTATTTTTTGTTATAATTAATTATTTATTAATTTATCTATTATTTATTTTTTATAATTTATAATTAAGTTATTATTATGTATTCCATTAATATATATTATTTATTTATTTAATATTTACTTTTTTATTGGTTATTTAATTTATTTTATATTTTATATTTTTTAGTATAACTTTATAATATTATTATTTATATATTATTACCCATATATTATTTATTTATTTAATATTTATTTAGTTATTTATTATTTATTATTTAGTTAGTATATACACATTAATTATTAATTTATAAATTAATGATTACTTAATTATTAATTATTTATTAATCGTTTAGTAATTATGTATTATTTCTTATTTATTAATTAAATGTTTTTTTATTTTTTATTATATATTATATATTACATATTATTTTTTTTTTTTAATTTATTATTTATTATTTATTATTTATTATTTATTATTTATCATTTATTTTATAATGTTTATTATTTTTTATTTATTATTTTTTTATTTATTATTTGTTTATTAATTAATTGAATATTTACTTATTTGTTAGTTATTTTTTTTATTTTACAGTATTATTTAATTATATTATTATTTATAGATTATTACTCATATATTATTTTTTGTTTATTATTTAATTATTTAATTATTATTTAGTTTGTATGTATACAGTAATTATTAATTTATTTTTTATTTATTAATTATTATCTAATCATTAGTTTATTATTATTATATATTTATTTATTTATTAATTATTTATTCATTATTCATTCTTTATGTTCCAAGTGATCTTTCAAAATCATTCTCCCACTATATTGATTTCCCCTGATATAAATTATGCTTTACTAGGGTATGATCAAAGGAAACCATTTATATTTTTTCTCTAAATGGTTTATGTTTTTAATTAATGTGGTTTATGGAATCAATTTGTATTCCATGGGTCAATCATCTTTCAAAGAGATTTAAAGAAAAATTGTATCCTTTCAATGGGATAATCATGTATCAACTTGATTGACATGAAACATGATTTTTTCATTAGGTTTATCATGTTATGAAATAATAATTGTTCTTATCTGTGTTTAGGATGATATGAAAACAATTTATAGTTTATTCATTTATTGGTTCATGGAGATTGCATATATGATGGCATAGCCAAAACAGTACGTTGTAATCCTATTACAACTTATACGATGGGGTCACCCAGGTAGTGTTAGGTAATCCTATTAATTCTTATATAATGGGGTCACATAGATAGAATCTTGTAATTCCATTATAAATTATATGATGAGATGAACTAGATAAAGTTAGTTTAACCCATTAATGATTATAAGACGTTGTAGCCAAAATTGTGCTAGATAATCCTACTACAACTTATACAATGGGGTTTTCTTGATAGAACAAGGTAAGATGATTACAACATACGTGAAGAGGTAGTCCAGATATCAATGGGTAAGCTAGTTACAACTTATATTATGGGGTTGACTAGATAGATCTGGGTAATCTAGTTATAGATTATACAATGTGTTGACCAGAAATTTTAGTGTGAAGCCGCTAAATAATATATCAATAGTGGGAGCTATATCTCTCACTAAGGAATTGTATAAAATTTTATATCAGATTATAAAATATTTGGGAGAATTTATGGACTTGATACAATACGGGAAGAATGTATAACTTCATCCATCATAAGGATAGGTCCAAAATTGGGGATGTTCGTGTGTCACATAATGTAGGTTTAAACCAAATGAATTTACTTGATATGTAATGTCAATGATCCATAAATTTTAGTAGTTGGTTTTATATTATTATGTGTATTCCACAACATCCATGTGTTATTCTTATACAATGCATTCAAGGATTATTCCCTTGATTGTCTTATAATTCATGTCTATTGAACTGCCAATACATATTCCATGATACATATTTATGATCATTGATATGTAGGGTATAATATTATAATGACATGATTATGTTCTCAGACCCACTATACTAATTTAGGATTTCATATCTCCCTTGTTTACCCTTACATAGCATCTATGTTGACACCCTCCCTATGGTTCCTTTTCCCAAGTTATAATGAATGGTTTTAATTAGGATTACAAGAGGGGGAGATCTTTAAAAGAGATATTGAATATATTTCACCCAAATAGATGATAATTTTTCCATGTTTCTAATGACATTAAAATATTATGGTCCGGAGGCATGTATTTTTTTAATTTTCTAAATAATCTTCTAAAATGATTTAATATCCACATTTGATAATCATGGGTCCCTATAATGTGGATATGGAAGTTAGGTACCTACGGTGAATAAATTAGAATGTGCACAATGATCTGGACTGTATGATCACCTAGTTAAAGGAGGTTGGATTATGTTCACAACTGGATTGACACTACAAGGGAATGTGATTTGGAAGTTGATTAACTCTTTCAAAACCTTCATAAAGGATTTTTATAGATAATAATCACGGATAACCTATATTAAAAATATGGTTTCAAATATTGAAAAAAAATCTTGATTTAGATGTTCTTTAATTAATTGATCATTATTATGTGGATTTCCACTTTTTTCTTATCACACTATATTTTTTGTTTCTTGATAATGGTTGGATCCAGGAAGAATTAGAAAAACATTTATTATCCGAGAAAATTTGTTAATGATAAATTAAATAAGATTGTAACAAGAGTAGATAGTATTATGATTATTCCTAACTAGTTTTTATGAAATATTATACAAAACTTGAAACATAATGTAACGTCCCATCCTGGGTGCCACAAAATAGTTCCCTGAGTCAGTCGATCAAATAATCTCAAACCCCCTCCCCATTCTCTAGAGGCTACTGACTATGAGTTTGGGTCTGGTAATTCCATCATTGGGAGACTATAACCTCATTTGTATGGGTATAATAGTAGAGAAAATAGATAAAAAATAGAATAAGAATATTTAAATCATGAATAGAAACAATTTCATAAGATAACCAAAATAGTAAGTAAAATATTCAACTGAAAGGGAAAACATGTTATGCCAATACAGGTGTCTCCTGAACCACATATGGTTCCCTCATCCAATATCCACCCCCTATCATCAATCTAATACAGTGCCCTTTCCCTAAATATCTCCAGTAATATTAATTTCTATTTGGGTATTAATTAGGTAGAACAAGTAGGGTGTCAGTAAAACTCAGTAATCCACCACCAATGGTGTCTAAAACAAATCCTGTAAAAAGGTAGTGTATGCAGTTCAATAAAGAAAAGAAGAGATATTATAAATAAAAAAATTTCACATTACCATTTATTATTTATTTATTCATATTAACTCATGGGTTCCCAGAGATACTTATACCTCAATACTAACTTCATATCATACTAGAACCTGAAATGTTCCCTAACAAATATCTTATCCTAATAAATAGTTTGACTCGTGTCAGTGATCGATGTTTTCAAAGGTGATATTATATCTCAGTACCCAATTCGATTCATGTTGGAGTTCAATGTATTTTCTTGTGAGGCCATATCTTAGAGTTCTATTATTACTATTCATTAAATTCACACATAAATTCCAATGTTACCAATAACAATTCCATAAGTAATATGACTATGTTACTATTCTTACATCTCAATTGAATTTCCATGTTCCAATTATATAACTCATAAGTATAATGTCTTTGTTTAAAATTATACTTACCATTTGAATGACCATGTTCCTAGTCATTTTACTACATGTACAATAACCATGTTACCATTAATACATCAAAATGCAATGAAAATATTACAATTAAATTTATCACATAATTAATTCAGAATTCATTATCCACATCCATTCCATTACAAATTCAACAATTAGCTAAATAAATCATTATACTTAATTAAATCCCCAATCAATTTAGTATGCCGACATAGTTAATTAATTCATCAACTAATTATGTAATAAAAGAATTCATACCTCGTAATTTTTCTTCTGAAATTAATTATCTCATTCTAAATATGAACTCTTCATGATTAATCCCACAGATAATTTTCAATATCTTACTATAAATGAAAACAATTAATTCAATATTAATTATCTTAATCTGTCTAATTCAATATATCATAATTAATTTTTAGATTAATTATCTAGATCTCAAACCCTAACTCTCATAACCAACTTCCCCATATTAACAATCCAATAAAGAATATTCTTAATTTCATGATTTATTTATAAATTAATAATTTTATTCAGAATGATTCGATAAATAAATTATTCAACCTCATTAACACAATTTAGAAATTCAAAAGCTAAATAATGAGAGAAATTATACAATCAATTTTATAAACACATCATATCCATGACTATGGTAATGTGATTTTAGACCACATTCATGAATTCATTGACGGACATCCGTTCAATGAAAATTACCAAAATCTGAGCAGCACAACAACCTAGATATGAGTCCCATATCTAAAAAAAATCATGATAAAAGATATCAGGGTCATATAGAACTAGTTCCAGGTCAACTATCCAAGATATAGATCTCATTAAAAAGTTTTAGATTTATAGAAATAGACGATAAACTCTAACAAAAGATCAATCAAGGGAGTGAAATGAATATAATATGTATCAAGATGAGAACCCCAAATAAGGATTGGGAGGATCATCGAATCATGGTTTCAATATTGAAAAATGGAGGTTGAATGGACATAGAACCCCTCTATATAGATCTGGAATTTCCCAAAAAAAGTTAGTCACGAGACAAGGTTGAAGTGGAGGTCTTTTGTGTGTTTAATGGATTTAAAAATAATATTTTCTATCATTAAAATACTTTGTCACTATTATATTGTACGGGGAACATGATTAATAAAGTTTTATTGCAACCTTGTGGACCTCACTTTCTTGAGATGCACGGTTACCTAGTTTTGTGTGCATTATTTATCAAACCATGCACTAGCCATGTGAACCTCTCTTCCTAGGTTCACATGGTTAGCTGGCTTTGGGGCACAATTTACCTTAACTGTGATCCATCAATTCATAGTAATGTTTCTCAAAATTTCTTAAAGACTATTCCGAAACACAACCCATGTCATAACTCCAAATAATGGTACTTAAATAATAATGAATATTGCCTGAATTTAATCCTTTGATAACTCCAATAATGATTGGGATCATTTAATCTCCACACCATATAATTACTCATCCTTCAGCGGCACCTATAATCTTTTTTAGGATTCCATGTAAAACTCACTAGGCCATTGAGATCTCATATCTTCCTCCCTTAACCATGTTTCCTTATGCACATGTCCCACATTCCATTACACATGAACTATCATCACAATCATTATGTGAAATACCTTTTGATAGTGAATGTTTTCATGCATTATATGTTCCACAAAGGATGCATATATCTTAACATCAACCTAATCCAAATTGATCATATAAGAAGGCCTAGGGTGATACCTCAGTAGTTGTGACACATGGAAGAAATCATACATGTCACTACATTTTTTTGGAAGAGCCAATCATTGTGTCAGTAGAACGATTCTCTATACTACCTCAAATGGTACAACAAACTTAGGTGCCAACATTTCATGTCGTTGAATCATTCGGTGACCCAATCTAATATTAATTCATAGGAACACATTCTCATCCTCTGTAAACTCTGTGGGGCATCTTTGTTAAAAAAATATATGAGTTATTCCTACTATAACTCGTATTTATATTCTTTTGAATAACTCTCATTTGTTCTGATTTCTTTGGCATGAGACTCGGTCCCAATAATCTCTAACTCACCAACCTCTACCATAAATATCATTATATAGTTCCATCTATATAGATTAATGATAAATATTATTATAGGTGAACTACACAATTACCAAGTGGTTCTCCCAAGACCCATCGAAGTTATGTACACATTCCCATAATATATCTTCATGAACTATGACTATCCATATATTTGTGGGTAAAAGTCCATACTCAATAAGACATGTGTTCCAAGTGTTTTATATAATCCCTACAAGAAGCGTGGTATATATTGTGAATAACGATATGAAACTATATTTTTTGGTACCCAATGTAGATGAACTATTTCCTGAATATATAGTTCTCCCAACTGCTCTACTATAATGGATTCCATTATAGGAATGAAATGTGCTAACTTTGATCGTTGATCTACAATGACCCTAATGAAATCATTCTTTTTATGCATCTTTGTAGGATATAAAAATAAATTTTCACTTCATCCCACATTAATTCTGGAAGAGGAAATGGTTGTAGTAATCCTCCAAATTAATGACACTCTGCCTCCACCTATTAATAGGTGAATCATCTTGTCCAGAACCTTTCTATCTCATTTTTCATGCATGGAAACCAAAACTATCATCGTTGGTCATGGTAAATTTTGGTCACACCAAGATTCACTTCCCACATCGAGGCATGAAATTCTCAGATGAGTTCCATTCATATACTCGTAGGTACAAAAAATTGATTCCTCACATAGATAATCTTTTCCTCATCTATCACGTAATATAAAACTATCTCACCAACCTGAATACATTCCCTTAAGGATAAAAAATATACATCCTCATAATATTAATCCCTGGTCCATCTCAAAAATGTATAATCAACTACAACTGAAATATGATCCATATGGTTTTGACACTCCAGAATCACCACATGCATTTCATCATGTATAGTCATCATCTCCCACTATGCACTTTACTCTTGAACAATCTGAGATTTATTTTTCTTGCTCAAGGGAATAGATACACTATTTAATTTTCTGGGAATATATAACAATTCATACTCAAATGAGCACATATAACCTACCCATAACTACTACAGAAGATTCAAATCATGATGTTAAAATATATATTTCAAGCTATTTTGATCTGTAAAACTGTAAACATTTCTCCAAAAAGGTAGTGATGTCAATACTTACGAGCATAAACCATTGCTTCTTAGTTGAGGTCATGGCTATGTTTGTTCTGTTCTGGTGGTATCGCCTACCAAGACCCATACTCCACGACTCATTCTCCATTCATCAATAAAACTCTGAGACTGAACCAAAAAGTGTCATAGTAAACCTTGTACTCCTCACCTGACATAGGGGGGATCAAGATTTGTTCCCTCATCAAACACATCATCAAAAAATGAAAATAATTTTCACATGATTCTATCCACTAAAAACTTATCCCCTTCTTAGTGAATCTTTAATGTGGCCCTACCAATTGGTTGAAATTATGGATAAATATTCAATAATATCTAGATAATCCCAAAAAATCGGAAATAAAAACCATCCTTGGGATTCTCCCATGAAAGAACCACCTATAGCATCTCTAGGTCCACTAAGATTCCTTCCTCTGAGATTATGTTCCCCATGAAACGTACTCTGTAAAAAAATGGCCACATAGATTGCTTGGTGTATAAACAATGTTATCTTAGTAAACTCAGGACGATGTCAAGATGTTGGGCATGATTTTCATGAGTCTTGGAGTCCACCATGATATCATGAACGATAAATACAACAAACTAATTATGGAATACGTGAAAGAACCTATTCAAAAAATCCATAAATACTACTTGAACATTTTCAACTGATAAGGCATTATGAAAAACTCATAGAGATCATGCCTTCTCCTAAAAGCAGTCCTTGATATATCATAAGTCTATACTCTCAAGTAATGATACCCTAATCTCAAATCTATCTTTCAGAACAATAAATCCCAATTTAACTAATCAAAGAGTTCATCGATACATGTTTGTAGATATCGGTTTATGATAGTCATATAATTCAATATCTGGTAATCAACACAGAAATGTTAACTCTCATGATCCTTCTTTGGGAAAAAACTAACTGACCCCAAAGGAGACGTACACGGATGGATAAATCATTTTTCATTAAACTCCCCCAACCAAGTGATGAGATCTTATAGATCAATCTCGTCCATTCTGTTTGGTATAAAATATATTGTCTTAGCGCCCGACATGTTCTCAATAGTGAAATCCACACATATCTTAGGTGGTATCCCTATGAGATCTCCAGGAAAGGCATAATGAATCATTTATGCAACTGATGGAAATAAATTTTTTCTAACACCCCATCGTCACGCAATAGACACACAACATGGGCTCTCATTTCTCCCGGTTTCTAAGTAATTGATCATGCTCATCCTTCCTAGATATCCCACACTCCATGGTGAATGTGCGGGCCACTTTTAAGAGATATAAACATAACTTCTCTATATAAACAGTCGATATGGGGTCATTATGTGACTAGTCAGTCAATACTCTTAATTATGTTGAAGCTTTATATATCATTAATAAAGTGACCCCGTAGAAAACAATACTACCTAATTTCAAGAGAATAACCACTTAGAAAAATGATATATCTTGATGGAACTCCTAATGGTGTATCTATTTTCATTTTCCAACTAAAAAACATCATCACCAAGATCAAACTAGTAACAATTTTTTAGATATAATGAAATAAGAGGTACCCGATTCGAGTAAGGCACCTCCCAAACTAAAAGCTACTATAATAGTACAACATAATGTCAATGTCCCAACCTCACCCTCCACTATTATAGGTTTCACTACATGTAACTTTCCTGCCCCTCTTACCTATTATGATGTCTGACTCACTTGATTATCACTACTCTACATATGAGGGAAATCTAGCCATGTAGAAACACATCCATTAACTCTTACTGTCTGCCCATTAAAACCCCATATTCTAGACTCATATTGTGTAGAAAACCCCTTTCCCACATAATGATTTATCCCAGCCTCTCCCTCAGCACTGGTATGTCACTAGGACCGATAGAACATTAGAAGTTGTTTCAAATTTATCTTAGACCAACACTCTACTGATGGTCAGGTAAAATTTCTAAGATAGTATCCTGACCTACCAAATTGATAAAAGAGGACCTGATTATGGTTTTATCTAACTAACCCTCTAGTATGAGTACATTATTTTCCACTTCAATGTATAATGATATCATAACAAAACATCCTTCTTTTGGATATCTAACCTCTTGATATTGTAGTAAAAACTATTTATCCACTAATGGAAGCCTCCTTAGGATGCCTTCAGTTATGATATTCTGATCCACAACATCAGAAAACTTCTTCAATTAGAAAATATTTACTTGGGACATAATATTTCACATATGTCAGTCCTGAACGATTTTCTCCATAACTACCTCATCTCTTGAAAACAATAGAGAAAATAATTTCAATTCTATATAGTGTCTAGATAATCCATCATTGAATGATCCTTGATGATAATACATAAATTCTAATGCTTTCACTTCTCTCAGCATCTCTGGATAGAAGTAAAACAAGAACGTCTCTAAAAATTCACTCTAGAACATACCATTAGTTTTTCAAGTTTGCACTTGATTGTCCCATAAGCACTTCGCTGGTACCCATATCAAATAATCCGCCTACGTGAACCTACTATCATTTGGTGTCTCCAAATGGTCATGTATTTTCTAAATGTAATCAACCTAGAATTCATCATCCTTAGACCCACCCTCCCGAGTAAAAGTCATAGGGAGTTTCTAGTGAAACTCCCTTGTTAACTAACACATGCTTTTAACTATCATACTTTTTCTACGTTTAATGAATTGCATGAAACAATAAATGTTCTCCTAGAATATCTCCCCTTTATCTACATATGTAACCATCATTGCCTCATGTTCCCTTAATGGAGGACCATTCCTAGCCATGCCACTCAATCGTCCCATCAATAAGCATTGTGGAGGCGTACTCTCTAAAATTCAAAAAACACATCATAGGTCTCATGACACAGCCTTATAACATTTACCAAATATGATTAATCATAATATGTCAGATTATGTCCTTTCCCCTAGATATCTCCACATGGAAAAACTGAGGCACTATAACTACCCTTAACTATCATACTCCTAGGATATGGTTGATACGGTTAAACACACAATCATAATCATGTTTCTTATCTAAACACCCAATTATTATAATTTTACATCTTGTTATAATCATTTTGAATTTATTTTAGGCACAATTTTTCATTTTAATTTAAAAACAAGGAAAATTGTTCATGTTAAAAAACACACCCATAACCCATTTTCCTATGAGTTATTTATATAATCCATATAACAGTAACCCATATTTGCTAGAATGAATCATGAAGACTCAAACATCATTCGATTATAAGAAACAATTTAATACTAAAAAATTTATCAAAATTAATAACCACATCACACAACATTTGGATCACCCAATGTTAAAAAATATTCAACTTTAACAGCATGAAGTAATAACAACAATCTCGACCCGAGTACTCGGGATTTCCCCATACAAGGGTTTACAACCCCCATGCATTATCTCAATTACAAGCTCTGAATCTTACTACTATCCAATATACCTATCCAAATATTGTAAGAGAAAACAATATTAAATAAAACTAGTCCATTGATACCGCATTGAAACATTCCGAACTAAGTGCCATGCAACAATGCCCAGAGCAGATCATTCACATGACCTCAGGCGTACCTCCCCATACTCCAGAGGAAACCGATTAGAAGTGATGGTTTGGAAAGCCAATCATGTGGAGACTATACACTCTTTTATCATAGTAAAAAACTGGAAGAAGTAGATAAAAAATAGTGAAAGTATATGAAGATCATAAGTTGTACCAATATTATACGATAAAAAAAGCACGTAAAATATTCAACTAAAAGGGAAAATTTTTTATGGGAATACATGGGTCAAAGTTCAAAGAAATAAAACTAAAAAATAAAGATATGAACAACTCCCAAGTGGGTCCCAATGAAGGTATGGTTCCCTCATCAAATCTATATCCCCAACTAAAAATATAATACATGGCCCTTGCAAATTACCCATCCTACAATAGTAAAGTCTATTTTGTTACCGATCTGGTAGCCGGAGTTTGGTGTGAATATAGATCCATAGGTAACCACCAATTCTGTCTATGAAAGTTACATTCTAATGGTATTGTATATTGTTCTATAATGAAAAGAAGTCGATTCATAAATAAAAAATAATCATATTTTCATTTATTTATCATTTAGTGACATTAACTCCAGGGTTCCCGAGGATACCCATACCACAATACTATCTTCATCTCTTAACGGAACCTAAATCATTATTTAAGAAATAAAAAATCTTAATACCAATATCTACTCATTCTATATTTCAATGTAATCAAAGGTGATATGATATCTTAGTAACAGATTCTACTCACATCAGAGTTCGATGTACTATAATGTGAGTCCAAATTTCAAAGTTCAATTATTTCCATTCTTTAAATTCAAACATAAATTCCAAAGTTTCCAATCAAAAAATAATATGTAATATGTCAATTTTACCATTCATACATATCAATAGAATTACCTTGTTCTTGTTATTTAACTCATAAGTACAATGACCATGATACCATGTATACGTCTCATTTGAATGACCATGTTCCCATTCATTTACACATACGTAGAATTACTATGTAAACATTAATAATTATCAATTGAATGACCATGTTTCCATTCCATTACATAAATAATTTATTTAAAATTAATTATCCACATCAACATTACCAATTCTAAAATTAACTAAATACATCGATATCCTTAATTATCTCCCCCAATGAATTAGGTATGCAAAACCCTTTAATTAATTCATCAATAAATTAATTAATTACACACTTCATTCTTCGTTTTTAATTTCACAAAATTAATTATCACATTTTAAATTTCAAATCATCAAAATTAATCCCATAATCAATTATCAATATCTTAGTTTCAACGCCCCTAATAAACTACCATATTATTTTCATAATACATACAATTCTTTATATTATAATAAACCCCACATTAATTATCTAGATATCAACCCCTGACTCTCATAATAAATTTCCCCAAATTAAAAATTCAATAGGGAGGCCACTAATATCATGATCAATTCTTCATTTAATCATTCAATTCAACAATGTTTAGATAAATCAATTGGTTAACCTAATTAACCCAATTTAGGAATTGAAATTATAAAGAATGATAGAAACTCTAAAATTTCATGCATACACATATCAAATACAATACTTTGGGAATTATATTTTATATCATCTATGTCAATTCATTGATAGATTTTCCATCAATGAAAATTCCCAAAATCATAGAAACATAACGATTTCGAACTATGTTCTGGATCAAAATCCATAAATCAAGATAAAGGAAAACAATATATTATTGATCAAGATCATGATATACAATAAATGATATATATCTCACCAAAAGGAGTAGATTTATATAAATAGAGGATAAACTTGACCGAATGAACATGGATGGAAGAATAATGAATGGAATATCAATCGAGATGATATCCCCTTTCAGGGAGAAGAGCGGATCCTTGATTCGAGATTTGAATCATGATGAGTGTGGGACTAAAGGACTTGATACCACTTCAAGATGCTCTAGAAATGTCCAAAAATGACTTTTCCTGATCAAAGTTCAAAATGGAGGTGCTTTGGTAGTTTTAAGGTTTTTAAAAATATTTACTCGCGGATGTAAAAAACATGTGCAAAATTTTTGTGGAAGGGGACCATGGATTGGAAAATAGTGCGCCAATCGTGAAGACATCACTATCTCTGGCCTCATTTTTAGTCTGATTTTCTGGAATATACTATCAAATTATATGCTTATTTTGTGGGTCCACACAGTAAGCTAGGTTGGGTGAAAATATACCTTAACTGCGGACCAAACGTGTATAATCCCTTTTCACAAAATTTATTAAATACACTACCCAAACACAGTCCATGTTATAACTCATAATAATGGTAATTAAATAAAAATTAAAATTCCAAAATTCATTCCTAAGATCACTACATAACATTTTAGGATCCTACAGTTATCCCACACTTGGACCCACCAAAGTGGAGGATGATTTATTTCATTAAGAGTTTGGGAGGTGGAGACCATAGTGGAATGAAGAACAATTTTCCATATATGCCAAGAATTTGGGACGGATAACTCTTATGAATAAGTAAAATAAACATAACGATGTTTTAGAAGTAGAGAATAATGATACATAGTAAGGTATTACATATACGAATTGAAAAATGTAAATAACATAATGGATGATAATATTGGTTTACATAGGGAATAATAAATCATTTAATGTTATAAAGGAAGAAATTATATGATTTATAAAAATAAATTTCATAATGAAAAAGCTAATGAAGGAGTTCAATAATTTGGTACATTTAAATTAATTAATGTTGTTGATGATGTGAAAAAATGTCATATGAGTGGAATGATTTATTTATGAATTACATGTAGAAGCCTAGATAATTTTATAATAAATAAGTATAATTATATTTGTATTAATTAATTGGTATTAATTACTTTTGAAATATTGAAATATTGTTCAATACATGTTTTTTTCTATTTATTGGAAATAATATGTGTAATGGAGCTGATTAACTAGAGGGATGATTTAATTGAAAGGTTATATTTCACGATAACAACATTATTATGAAAAATATTACACATATAATGTTCCAAAGGTTTAGATGATTAATATTGGATAAACAGGATATTTATATGGATAAATTAAAATAGATAGTATATATTACCTTGGAACCAATTCCTAATTTTTTACAAGGTCTTGTAACCTATCATGGGTGAAGATTAATTTTTGTTGTATTAATGAAATATATCCAATAATGTATGCTTTATTTATGTAAAAATTAAATAATATGTCCTAAAAAATATTTTATGGTAATTCATGATATTAACATGTTTTAAGAGAATGCATGATGATGATATTCACATGCATGGTATGTCATAATTTATAGATGCAGTTTATTTATTTGTGGATTAATGATATGTTGATTTTGAAAATTTACTAGACATATTTTTAAATTTTCATATTATATTGTTTGTTAATCCTGAAGGCATATTATGGTCAATTATTCAGAAATGGATTAAGATATAATTGGAAATTACTAGACAACCAATGCTAGTAATTCAATTTTCTATAATAAGAAAAGAATAAATGAATGGATTATCATTATTTTATTGATCTTTTACTCATCCAATGCCTTCTGCATAAAAAACCAATTTGATTAAGATATGATATATAAATTGATCAAGTCACAACAAAATTATGAGATTGATATTTTGAAATTCAATGACATTAACTATTTATATATTATCAATAAAATTCAAAATCATTAAGAAAATGAATATGAAATAAATTTTCAAACATTTACCTTCATTTAAAATCAATGAATGGTATCTTCGCCTAGTATTGATATGTCAATTTTTTCATTAAAATTCTCTTATAATTTTTCACAAGCACTCTCAATCAGAATCTATGTGTTAGTGTTATCTTTTATGTCCATGTTTTAATATAAAACCTACATTATACTATAGAAAATCCTAATACGTGTCATTCATGATGAAAATCACAAAACCGATTTTCTCTTTCCATGATAATTTTTTATTAACTAATTTTAAAATGTGGTTTTTCCACATAGGGATTTTCTGATATTAAAAATATTTTTATAAAGAACATGTAAAAATTTAGGGAATATAATTTATTTAAAGGTTAAGAATTTAACACAAAAATGTTTTAAGAAATTTATAATTTCGAAAATAAATTTGGTCATTTAATTTTTTTGGTTACACAAAACACTAAATTTTGCATGTTTTAAATAAAAAATTGTGTTTAGAATTCATTACATGCCATATTTAGTGTAGTTGTAGTACATACAACACTGAGTTTAATCAAAATTTGATATATAATAAAAAAAATATTGAATATGATAGTTATCACAAACTAATTATAATAGATTTTTTCAATAGGACTTACTAAACTATTAAAATATATGATGAATTCTTAGGTGAAAAATTAATATTAAATGAAAATAAATCCATTTGAATATAATTTAAAACACTGTTGGGAAACGTATTTTTATGATCAAAGAAAAATTTTATGTAAATAAAATACATAAATTATATTTCTGAAAATTTAAAATGTAATTTATACGTTAGAAATTCATTTATGTGGTAAAATTAAACTTCACTGTTTCTATACAACAGATAATAATTTATCCTAATTTACACTTTAAAAATAATTTTCTAAAAAGTAGTTTTGTATCCTTTTTCACTCTTATTTATAAATTCTTTTTTCAACAAATAGAAAATTAACATGAAATTATAAAATTAATTTTTGATGTATTATTATCAAAATTATCTTAGGGTTATATGTAGGTAAACCTAAACAAAGATATATATTTTTTGATTAATGATGAAATATACTAGTTTTTGTTAAGAGTTGTCATTAATTTTACTGAATTTAATTAAAAAAACTATTTTTATGATGGAATTAAAAACAATTAGATAAATTATATTTCAATTAATCCAATTAATTTCATTTTAATTAATTTCAAATTGAATTTTGTTAAAAATACTGTTAATAGTTTTTAACATTTTCTATTTGGAAAATTTCCTTCTCAACATGATTGTGGGAATGAATTGAAATTAATATCTTTAACGTTTATTAATGGATTTTGTGAAAATGGGTACATTATTTAGATTTAGAATAAATTTATAATATATAATTATATCAACATAGTGTTTTTCCATATTGAATAGTAAAAATAGTAAAAATTGATTTCCATGGTTAAGGTAAAATTGGGTTTAAATATTGGATAAACTAAAATGATTAGGGATAAAAATGAAAAAAAAATGCAATACACACTAGATTGAAATATTTTACTATATATATTTTATGGTCTATTTTGGAGAATTGTTCCTTATTAAAAACATGTCAAACCCCTTTTTCTTTTCAAAAATTAAAAGTGTTCCACTCACATCACTTATTAATATCCACCAATATCCACTCCTCTTCACACATTAAAAACCATGGGTTTATCCATGACCTACCCAAATCACATCTATAATTCTCAGTCATCATCCTAGAGGTATTTCTTTCAAAAACCATTATATAAATTATTTCTTCCCAATAAAAAGAAGTTGCCTGGAGAAGATGTATCATCCCTAATTGAGCGTTTTATTTTTTTCTACACCTCCTTCAGTTTTAATTAAAATGTGACAATATGAGGACCAACCTATCTCAAATATAATCATATATTTTTGTTTTTTACTAATAACTTAAATCTTTATCATATTCCATCAAGTGGGTAACACATTCCTTATTTATGTGTATAGTAGAGAACTACCTCATGAAAAAATGTTATTAAATTTTCATTTCCATATCTCATGATAGGATATAAGGATTTATTTTTTCATTTATATATTTTACTTACGATATAATTATTCTTCTAGAATCATGATACCATCTATTCCTTCTTACTTTCCATTGCATGGGAATGTGATATAAATGTTTGGGTGTACGATAGCCTACTATTTTAAACGGTGATGTGATTCAGGATAGATTTAAATTAATGGTAATAAGGATAGTTTTAATGATACGATGTGATATAAAGTATATATAAATATTTTTTATGGTGATAATTTATTTAATATTATTTTTTATCACTTCTATAAAATTGAAGAAACACTCACGTAAACATATGACTAGTAATGTCTATGAAAGATGTGTTTCATTTTATTCTTGTAACATTTATATATTTATATAAATAATTATTTAGTAAATATATATAATATTTAAAAAATGGTTAAAATTATGGAGATTGTTGAAAAATTATAAATATAATATGGCCATAAAATTAGAAATCAAAACATTGACAAAATAATAGCCTATTACCTGAAATATGATTTTAATATGAAAATTTTGATAAAATAGTAATACAAAGTCCTATGAAAATAACCAATAGGATTATAAATATGATGAGGTTCATATAATATTTTTATAATGAATATATATTTATTATATATGAAGATCATATATATTTTTAGTAAGTCTATACTAAAGGTAATGGATTTATGTCTCACTTTTAACTTTTGTGAGATATATTCCATATTCAATAACTATTTTTTAAATCATTATAATTAAATACAGAAAAAATATATTATTATTCCAATTATTAAATTTACTTTCATTTACATATTAATTTTAGGATCACTCTTTCATGGGATCAGTGGTCCAAACATTACCACAGTGGTAATGTATTTTTCTCACTTTTTCTTCATTGAGACATATGTTATGTTGTGCAATTATATTGTTTTATAAGATGTATATAAATCTCATTTGATATTTAATATCAGTAATTTTTTATTCTCATGATATTCTGATTGTATTTTATCCTTATTATTTTATTGTGAATACAATTCACTATTACAAAGGTAGTATGGGTTTTATGATACGATCTCATTGTTTATCCGGATTTCCCATTATTATACTTCAAATGATTAAATATTATGATCTATCTATCTAGACACTCATATATTTGTTTCTATTTTTCGTTCTATAGAATTCTTTTTTCCCTTCAATTTACTCTCAGTATTTAGTTGTAAGTTCATATATATATTTTTAACAAAACTCATTTTTATTTAGATTTTCAATCAAAAAATTTTTTTATTCCAAACCCATTTTTTATATAAATGATATTTTTTGTTTAAATATTTGAAATTTTTTATTAATGAATATTTATACATATTTTAAATCAATTATTAAACCGATAATCTGAGGAAATCTATTAATGTTCTTCTCATTAGGCCCTAAGAAAAATTTTATAATGTTATAATATAGATTGAATGAACTAGGGTGCGCTACATGCAGTGTAGAAATAGAGGTCATCATATGTTACTCCCTTATAGAATACATATCCATTAATATGCCTAGATATAACTCACTTCTCATCTATATGAGGTCTATAATAGATCAAAGTCACCTAAAATATACTATTTGTGAAATATGAGATAATATAAATCACGCACTTGGATAGATAATACTCACTCCACCAATGATGATTTGGTCACTATGGTTACACCAGAAAATGATCCTTTATATATAGTCATACCCACCTATCCATATTCCATTACATATATTTTCTTTAATTCTACTTCTAAATTACACTCTCTAGGATCTTGTATATTTTTACTAATAGAAGTTGTGAAAATATTTCTATTTTATTGAAAATATTCCATCTATAAATATATCATCAGTGTGTACTATATCGAATGAATCTAATATATATTCATGTACTTCTGAGAGAAGATGAACCATAACTATCATTTTCCATAAATATGAGATACTTTTAAACAAAGAGGCAATTTTTCATACAATTATATATATGAAAATAGAATCTAACACCATGTTTAGAGTATGAATGAACTATTAATAATATTTCAAATAGATTAACCCATATAAATATACTAAATCACTCATAAATTAGTTAGCTCCCAAGAAATCTAAAAATCAATAAAAAATACATCATACCGAACACAGTTTATGAGAATTCATAATTTTAGCTAATGAAAATATTATCTATAGTTTGAGGATAGAAGCGTCACATTGTTCAATCTACTCAATCATTATCCCCTTATTATAAAGGGAAAATATGGGAATTTTCAAACAAAAAAGTCCAAAAATAAGTATCTACTTTAACAATCCATTCCATTGAAATAATTTATATCATACACCTTGTAAATTTATTCCCAATACAAGATAACTTATATGTTATGTCAGAATAATAAATAGTAACATACGAGGGGTGAATTGTGTATTTTTGAATCTCCCAATAGATTCCTGTTTGTAAACCTTGTAGTGATTTATGAAGATATGAGAAATTATCTTCTATAATGAATATTAGAAGAGGATAGATAGAAATAATGGACACAGAAATTTTATAGTGGCTTGGGGAACAAATTTCCTTTATTCCACTCATCCAATTATATCTCTGTAATCCTAGTGAATTCCACCAGCTAGTTCCTCACATCAATGTGAAAAAATCTAAAAATTAGTGTGCGCACTTGAATCCTTTTTAAAAAGTCTAAATAGTTCTTTCGGGTTTATTAATTGTTAACTAATTATCCACATCATAATACAATAATCTAACACATCAGAACAACTTCATACGAGTAGTTGATTAATTAATAAATCAAAAGAGTTCAATTTAATGATTGTTCAGGTTGATCTATACAGTTCCATTAGCAGGAAAAATGATTATATATAGATCTTCATCTTTAGAAATGATTGTATTTCAGAAAGAATATTTTTCATGTGATCCTAGTATAAAATGATATTCAATAATAACAAAAAGAATAGTAGTACCAATAATCTTATATATGAGAATGTATGAAACATATATATCTAAAATGCATATCCTCTTTTGAAAAAATAGTTATCCATTTATTGCAGAAGACATATAAAATATATTTAAATGTATACAGTCGAATGTATAAATAAATGAAACTTCTACGACCCATAACATATATTTCACACACACCACTTGCATGATTTGAAAACTCTTTGATACTATGAATAAATTTTCTTTCGGTTGAATAGATCTATGAAAATCACCTAAGTGAATGAAAAAAATGAAAATTGTATTGACCAGTGGAGTAAAAGAATCCCTTAATATCAAAAATGGATTTCTTGATTTTAATATGGTTCATTGAGTCGATCATAATGACCACTGAATCATTCATAGATATTATTTCAATCATCTTAAAATTCTTTCACGACCATTTCATGAAACTCATATAAAAATTTCAATTTAAAAATCTACTGTTGATTTGAAAAATGTTGGCATGAACTTCATAACATAGGGTTCTGTCCAAATTATGTTTCCAAAAGCATAATATCATCTATTCCAAACGTAGGGATCAAACAAACATAGGGATGATGATCTATACATTAATTTTTTTCGTCATAATATTACACAAATTGAATAGTTTTACCATTTTTTAAATTTCTCAAACATAGGGTATGGATGGTGTTTCTAGATTCCAACATAGGGTTGATAGTCTATATATTCTTTATTTCAGAACAGAGGGTTTATAACCCATATGCTGAATATTCATCATACATTTCCGCCCCACACATAAACTATTCAACATAGCATAGGGATGATGTAATATATGTTCATTCACTGGATAGAGGGTATGAATAACGTTTTGATAACATATCCCACAACGTTGTAATTCATCAATGTTATAAATAAGAACATTATATATATTCCTCAAACATACATAGTGTAACTTCATTATAAAAAATACAAGCATATTATTGAGCATGAAATTCAACATTATAATATTGATTATTTTTGAGACAATACATTCCCAAAAATCTCCCCTGTTTTGATGATCACAAAACCCATAAAACATCTAAAAAATATTGGATTTGTAATAAAATTAATGATAGTATTATAATTTCAAATTAACTGTTATTTCATATGTATATTTTATTTGAAATGGTTTCTCACACAAATAAATGTTTTTTAAATACATTTTTTTGATATGATAAGAATTTGTGAAAGAGGAAATGATATAAACTATACATAATATTACACTGAACTATAAATGAATGATATATTCTACTATATGAATAATAATATATGTGGTATGGAAGTGTACCAGTAAACAAAAATAAATAAATATATATATATATATATACATATAAGACACCAAAAGTACAAAAGTAAATTAAAGTAAGTATAATATCAGATCAAATGTATTGAAAAATAATGAGTACACACAATAATCAACTAATGTGGTCTTCAAAATGTGAGTCTTTAGTTTGGTTCCTTTCATTGGTCAGAATCACCATGTGTAGTAGTCTCTACATTCAGATGAGGAATTCTCATGATGAATTTCACGCTACTTCAGCAACAGACTCTAAAAATGTTTGTTGAGGACATTCATTCATCGTTGCAGAATCTTCCATAAATCTTATCATGTCTTCATGATTTCAACCACATTGACCTCAATGAACTCATTCACATATTATTTGGATTGAACAAAGGTGGTATTTTTATCTCTGATTTGATGAATGACTGATCCCAAATAAGATTCATTTGAAGTCATGTTTTTTATTAAATATATCTAATTATCTAAATGAACATTCAATGTCGTATTTTCACACTAAAGATTCTGAATCACATTGTTGAATTTAGTTATCACAAATTTTATTTTTTTCAATTCAACATATCATGTAAGGAGAAGTGGGTTGACCTGCAGAGGTCAAATATTGATGACATTCCTTGATTGATTAAAATTCTCTTCCTATCATAAACATTACCTCATTAAAATCAGAAATTTTCACATACGGATCTGTCAAATATCTGAACATAATACCTAATGAAGTTATAAAATCATTAAAATATTATAAAAAAATAAAAATTTCATCTAATTAATTGAGTATAGTTGGAATGGAATCAGACACATCTCTTAGAATAGTTGGAATTCTGATCTCCTTAAATTTCATCGTCTTAACATCATAATCTTCTCTCAAAGACACATTCTAGATCTCTAAACACATAAACATTCAAATAAATCATTCGTAATAAGAGTCATAAGACTCTGATGTGATATTTCATGATGGATTCACACCCTCTACCAAATAAAAATAGGTTTCCTAAGGGAATTCAGATCTCTCTCTCAATACATATCCTTCTGCAGCACTAAAATCAAGAGGAATGAGTTAATGTATTTCATATCTAGGGACCTCTTCCCTAAGATGATATGATCTGTGAGCATCTTACTCAACATACTCAATAAAATGATCAAAATGATTAACTACATTTTTAGTTTACTCAAAATCATTGTGAATGTTGAATGTAATTGTTATTCTTGGAACAAGATGACCCTTTTCAGGTCATGATTCAACAACTTCATTAGGACTTGACCTGATAGAACAGATAAATGGAATCATCCTCTTCTCCCATTGAACATCCTTTATCTTATTCTATTGTTTTTTAGTTCTAATAGGTTAAAGACTATTGTACGAGATCCTCTAATCATTTCTAAATTTCATGATGCTCCCAACATATAGAATGTTAGTGTGATGAAATCTATACCTAAAAGAAATATTTAGAATTATTCATTTTTTGAGCCACAAAAAAGGAAAAAATTTCTTCCATAGGGATAGTATCCAACGATGGATTCTTTTTTATGGTAATGACTTATATATATTTTCACAAAATAAGGAAAATGGATCAAAATTTGATTCAAAAACTAAAACAGAATGTACATATATGAGTATATATCTTTATCAAGATCAACTATTATAAAACAATACATTTTTAATAAACAAAATAATAGATTTATTTCTAGGATTATGGTCCATGGTCATATAGTTATTGATATTTCTTATTCTTAATAAAGAAAACACAATTTATCCTAACTTATTTTTTTTATCAGCAATACTTTTCAAGTCTAAAAAAGAAACCCTCAAGAGGATAGATCATGTGAAAAACTATATCTATCGAATAAAAAAATTTCAATATTGTTAATCATCGAGATCATAAAGTCTTCATTTATTCCAAATATGAACTTAGCATTGCTATAGAACTCTTTTAGGTCTTTTTATTTTTATTATTTTTGAATGTTTCATGATTTCTATTTTGATGTTTCATGCTTTAGGTAAACAATAATAAAACATGCTCTTAAAACTCAAGGAATGTGATGGAGATGAGTGACTGAAGATAGATAGTTTTATGGTGTTGATTGAGAATATAATAATTGTGTTTTAATTTGAAAATAAAAAAATTAAAATGTAATTTGTTTTTAAATATAATCAATAAAAAATTGGTTATAATAAATTGAAATAAATTATTAAATAAATCTTATAAATATCACATTTAATAAAAATAGAGATATTTAAAAAATAATTTATATACATTAATTTAAATTTAATTTTCCATAACTCCACCTTAATAAAATCAAAGCGTGGATTGGGAAGTGGTTTAGTAAAAATACCAGCTAATTGATATTTTTTATTGAACATTTTTTATTGATATATCATTTTTACGAACATGATATATTAGAAATTAATGACTTTTATCAATATTAGTAGTCCATGAATGACGTATTGAACACTTGAAATATTTATAGAACATTATTTATCACATAAAATATGTATATTATTAAAATTTAGTCTAAAATATAGTATCGTTATTTTAATCCACTATACATATACATGACAAATACCTTCAGAAACATATTCTACCCCATCTGTTGATAGGTAAACTTAGTGGTTTCTCTCACTCAACCATGATACTAATGATTTTCATAAAAATTTATAGGTTTGGAGGCCCTTTTTAGATCTAATCTACATTCTACAAAATTAGTGTCAAAATATGAAATTAAAATGAAATATTTTGGGGTAATGAAGAGTTTGAAAAAAAGTTCTCTTTAAATATATAAAAATAATTTCAACTTTAGTAAGATGGTAATCTTTTGGATTTTAGTGAAATTTATCACAAAAAAAGAGAAAACACATTGTCTGGTCTACTAGCTATACGATATAAAAAACTACAAATCATACCTCTATATAACTTATCTCCAACCGGTTTTTGCGCTTCATAAAAATCATGTTTTATATTAGTACACATAGTAATTTTATATGTCATGTTTTTTCTGAAGAATAATATTTTTCAATATATCAATAATATATTTACATTGATTTTAAACACTTCATTAATCATTTTGAAAAATTTTATATTCTAAAAAATAAATTTAGTTATCCAACCATACACATTTCAAATTTATTTTTTATTAGTTTTGAAAAAAAACCAAATTTTTTTATATTTTTTGAACTGAAAATAAAATCATCAATATGAATTTGTACTCTTAAAATACTAGAATAAAAATTTATCTTAAATTTTATTTCAATAATCCAATCCAATAGTAAATCTATTTTTAAATAAAAAATAACATAATAATGAATACCATGATTTATTGGATTGTTTAAGGTAACAAGGAGCTTTATAATGTTTAAAAATATAATTTGGTTTATGAGGGTTTTCAAAACCAATAGGTTGTCAAACATAAACTTCCTTTATTAAATATCCATTTATAAATGTAGACTTAACATTCATCTGAAATAATTAAAAATTCATATGAGATGTATAAGCTAATAGGATTCTAATCGCTACTAATATATCTATAGGGGAAAAGGTATAATCATAATCTATACCTTTTTTGGAATATATCCTTTGAAACTAACATGTCTTTATTTATGGTAATGATCCCTTGATTATCCTATCAAATTATAATGACTCACATAGTTCGTATTATTGGATAATTTGTTGATGTTTCTACTAATTACCAAAAATCAATTAATTCTAAACTATTTTAGTTTTGTTACATTTCAAAAATGAAACTCTCTTAAGCAATGGATTCTCAAATATATTTACGTTATATTTGTGATAAAAAGGAAAAAAAATCACCTAGGTTTCTTACATTTCTTTTATATCTAATTCCCATGTCTTAGAATCCTATAATTATTTCTAAATTATGGTTTTTAAAATTTCTAGACTTTCTATGAAAGAAACATTATTGTTCACTAGTTTTATGTTCTTCTAAACTAGGTTGAATTTTATTTATATCATTTCCCAAATCAATTCTTTGTGTAACAAGTCTCATGTTGTCAAACGAATTAATAACATTATCTCTTTGATCATACTCTTTAATAAAGGGGTAATTTATATCAAAATTCACATAAAATTATTCTTCAACAACAACTGAATTTTTATTAAATAGTTTTCAGGATTTAAATATAAATGAATATCCCAAAAATATTCCATCAATATATTTTTGATCAAATAGAGAATGAATTTTCTTAGAAATCAATATATATACCTTTCATCGAAAAACCTTAAGTAATTTACATTTGGTATTATATTATTAAAAATTTATGGGGATTACATTTAAAAATAAGCATCATTAAAACTCTATTTGTGATATAGTAGGTTGTGCTAACATATTATAGTAAAAATGGGTAGCAAGGATATATTCATTTAGATTAGTTATTTCCCTTTCATGAATTGATCTATTTATTCCTTCAAAAATTCAATTATGGTGAGGTGTTCTTGGTAAAGAGAATGTGTGATTAATTCCATGATTTGAAAAAAAAACGAATTAAATTCCTTATTCTCAAATTCTACACCATGATCAGTTCTTAATTAAAATTTTTTTAAACCTATTTTATTTTGAAAAAAATTCAATAACCTTCAAAAATAGTGAATACATCAATTTTTAATATCAGAAAATATACCAAGGTAAATCATGAGTAATCATCAATTAAAATATAGATATATAATTTAAAATCCAAACATGATACTGCGGATGGTCCAAAAAAATCCATGTGGTTATGTTATAAGGGTTCAGATGTTGCAATTTTGAGAATATATTTCGAAAAATGATTTGTGATGTTTTCCAATTTGGCATGCATCCAAGAATCTCTGTTGATGAAATTTCAGACTAGGAAAATCAGAAACAAATTGTTTCTTAGATAATTTATGTAAATAATATATATTGAAATTTCTAATATTTCTATTCCAAATCATGGACTAATTTTTCATAGTAGTTAAACAATTCACATTTTTTTAACACAATGAATTGAAATTCAATGTATGAACATTTTCAGTTTTTGGACCTATAAATGTAATTATTTTATATTTGAAAAAGTAGTAATAATTTTTTGAAAAATTAAAATTAAAACTAGGACCATAGAGTTGATAGATAATTATTATGTTGTGCTTTATCCCTTTTGCATATAGAACATTGTTGATTTAGATTGTTTTTTCATCTCTAACTTCTCAAAAAACTACAATAATTTATTTTCCATTATCATAATACACCACTATTCCTCCATTAATTTGAGTTAGTGTATTGAAATTTGCTAAGCCTCCCATCATTTTCACAGAACATACATTATCCATATTCCATATATAATTATTGTTCTTGTGTTATTTTTACCAAAAAACAATTTAAAAATGTTTTTTACTTGGTACCCATATTTTCTTGGGTCTTATAGTGTATGTGACCAGTGATTTGGTAATCCATAGTTTCCCATGTTTACTATAATTTTAATTACATGATTCAAACATAATCATATGAATAAAATAATTTTTAATACATAATTTTTTTCTATTTCTTAAATCATATTTATTAGTGAAATGACCATTTATTCCACAATAACAACAAGTGGAATTTCTTGAATTGGGAACAAAATAGTTTTTTATAGACTAGATCATTCACAGTTACTTCCCATTCCAAATCATTCAATTTTAAAAAAATTATTTGTATGAATATAATTTGGAATATTTTTTAATTTAGTAAAAACAAGAGTAAATGTGTTATAATATTCTACATCATCCTACTATTATTTAATCCTTTTTTCAGGATCAAAACAATTTGAGGTAGAATAATTGAATTGTTCAGCTAAATCTTGATGTTGTTTTAGCATAGTATCTCTTTCTCCCAAAATATAATTTTGTCTTCTTTCATTGATTTGTGCTTCTTTAATAAAGAATCAAATTTATCTTCTAACATTGAAAAATATGAATCTAATTTATCATTTGATAAAGTATTTGTTTCATAATAATTGGGGAAATAGGATTGTACATCTTCGTATTAATCTATGAAGAACATGTTGGATTTGATATTGGATTTCACATTCTATGAATTAGATTTTTAATAAAATTTAAAATATTCATATACACTCTAAATCGATTCAATGGATCTTAATACATTATACTCATAATATTCATTATATTGATATTTCATTTCATGAGGTTTTATTTTATTTTTTAATTAAGGAAATCAGTACTAATGTGACCCAATTTTTTTCAATAATAACATTGTTTTTATACAGGTTCTATCTCATCCTTCCAAAAGGATTTTTTGGACTCTTTTCATCTTGTAAAACATTATTAATTTTATGCATCATTGATCATATTCCATTTCAAAGTTTGGGTAGTCTGGATTTTTGCCTATTTTTTCTTATTATATTTTATCTAAGCAATTATTTTATGATGTTACTTTCTGGGTAATATTTTTTCTTTTCACCACAACCATATTATCTTCAACTTTATACTATATTTTTTCTTCATACAACATTAATGTTATAATTAGTTCATTCATAGTGAAAATTTTGATTAATGATAATTGAAGAATGGAAGATGATATTCCAATCAATTTAGAGGGAAGTATTCTGAGTTCTTTCAGTGCATAATCAGATTTATTGGTAGGACCTCCCAATGCAATGATGTTGTTGAAAATCTCATTTAACCTTTAATTAATTTGGGTGATGCTTTCAAAATCAAACATTCTTAAGGTGTAAAATTTTATTTTGGTATAGGCTATACCAACAGTTTGGAGGCCTATAACAAATTTTGATTTGGGTGATGCTTTCACTATAAAAAACAATTAGTTTTATAGGATATACCAATGGTTTGGAGGCCTATACCAATGGTTCCAAACCATTAGTATATGTTATTTTTCCAGTAGTTTCCATCATCATGAAAGTAATTTTAGCTACATAATTAAAAAAATAAAATAAAATAAAATTCTAAAATAACTAATTCATGGTGGATATGATAAATAAATCACATCACATCACAAAGGTGGTATTTTATATGTAGGTACAAGCGAAATTGACATTCTTTCATTGGGGGAATGTTAAAAAGTAATGTAATATATTATATTTCAAGAATAGTAATTATCTAATCAATATCACATTAATTTATTAAATCTATCATAGTAATAATTCCTGTGTGGTGGTGAGTAAAAATAAAACACATTAATTCTAGAAGCATGAAGCCAACATATGTGCACGCTTAATGCTTTTTGTTCCCATTATGATGAAAAATAATACAATTAAGTTCATTAGATGAAAATAATATAATAGTTTTATATGGGATATAAAAAATTATTTATATCTTAATTTTTAGGATAATATTTTTGTAGGTACATGTAGAAGTAATATGAAAAGGCTTAGTTTAGATGATTACATTCTCCCTGATGTACACTCATTTGATCTCTCCTCGAGGAAACTAGGGATAATATTTTATGATTAAAGTAAAATTTACAATATTTATGTGAAATTTAATAAGACATTATTCAGTTTTTGATTGATCTATTAGGATCATGAAATTAGAGGAACATAGTAGAGTGGTTGTTTATATATTAGAGATGATAGGAACACCATTGGAATAAAATACTTTTTCATATTAATAGAAATTAATTTTTACTTTTTTGTGTCTCAAAAGTAATATATTTTTTAATATAGGTTGATTATTAGTTGATACAATCTCATAAAATAAAATTTTGACAAATTTATGTGATATTTTAACCCTTACCATGTTGATTTAGACCATTGTTAACCCTTTTGACGGTTTACATGATATCAAATATTAAAGAATATTTTTGGTAAATGTAGATAAAATAAATTAAAAATTACCAATAAGTGGAAAATAGATGATATAAAAGACCATATACCTTATCACTTATCCAATGATAATATTTTTTGGAAATTTTAAATCACTCAATAATATATTATAAAACCTAATATATCATTAATGTAATTTCTCGATCAATTCACAAAGATTGGATTTAATAAAAATAAGAATTAAATGGATTTCAGTTATAAATTTATAAAAATAAATTTTATTTTAAATATATCTAAAAAATTATATCATAAAAATAATATATCTATATATTAATAATTTTAATGATTTAAAAAATTATTTAACTATTTATTTTTATATCCTCAACAATCCCTGTGATGACATTTCTATTTAATATGAGGAAATTATATCTACGATTAAAATAAAAAATTTATTTCTACAAAAAATATAAGAATTAACATTTAACAGAATGATTTAAAATGAAACATATCCACTTTTTATGCCATGGTAACAATTTTATAGATACTATAAAAATTCAATTGAAATTTTATTTTTTTTCATTACATAATGTAAATATTAAGTAAAATATATAAGTAAAAGGGAACTAAGATTCAATATAATAGAGTATTGGATGATTATGTTTGACATAAATACATCCAATATGAATAAGGTAGGTATTAGGTAAAATTTTAATGTCTTATCATATTATTTTTACACATAATTACCCAGTGTGCCCTTATAGAGGTGAATAATATTTACCATAGTTGATATTAAGTATGAACCAAAACATATTTTATATATTGAAATTTTTTGTAAATAATAAATTTAAATGTTGTATATAATATGTTAAATTTAATCCCAATAGGTTTCCTATATTAAATAAAAAATAATAAAGCAAAATATTACAAAAAAATGGTTTCCCAAAAAATGAATATTATTTTACAAAAATTTTATTATACAAAATAGAAGAATATTGGTTAATAAAATGTATTTAATTGTACTATGATATATAAGAATAATGTAAATTTTTTAAATTAAATTCAAAAAATCGGACATTGAAAATTTATCAATTTAAAATTAATTTTTCATTAAAATCAGTTTCTTCACTCTTCAAGGAAAAATTATTCTATTATAGAAATCACAAAATACCATCCTAAGATAATATTGATATAATAATTTAGAAAATAAAATTATTTATATCAAATAGATTTTCTATATTGGAAGGAAATTAAATATAATATTCTTGTAAAAAAAGAAAATTTATTTTATAAGAGAAAACATTTCTGAAAAATATAATAACTTCACTAAATAATTGTGCTTATTTCCTAGAAAAAAATAAATAAATATTTATTGATTATGAACATTATTTATATATATTTCATAATTCCTCTAATCTGATTCATTTCCACACATTCAGTGTCTATTTTCTAATATTCTTATTTTAAAAAATTTTAATTTGTAAGGCTTGGTGTATTATGTCACATGCACTATCAAACATAGTGGTTTGTTAAAATAATTATGCATTACCCCAATCATCTTCTCCGTAATTATAAAATTTAATTTTACAATATTGGGGAAGAAATCATCTCAATCTTTCATAATAGAATCACCTAGAATTTTCACCATGCAAAGTGAAGATGAAAGATATATAATCCAGGGAATAAGTAAATTCTGAAACACCTCAATTACTTCTCTTTAATTAACTTATATTGTTTTACTCTTGAAATTATACAAAACAAAAAATTATTAGGGGTTCATTATTCAATTCCATATTCAAAAAAGGACATCACGACTCCATGGTGGTTCCTAGTGTGATCTTTTTTGTGTGGTTTTGTCATCAATCAATCATCATGTTCTTCACTAATTGGCCCATGAGATCTCAGTTTGACATTTTCTAGTCGGTCTGAGCCCAATAAAACTAACATATTTAATACATATTTGTATGTGATAGGTGTATTGATGAATCAGATATAGATTCAAATTATTTGTGGGATATGGGGGAATCCATCTTGGATTTTTTGATCTGTTGTGGTATATGTTAGTCCATGTGTGAAGAGATGTAGTGCAATGTGTTTTTTTTTCATATGTGAGAATTTGAAATCAATTTTACATCTTTTGGATCACCAATAAAAATCAATTGAGTGGGATTCTATTCAATTTTTGTGGGATTCATTGTGTGATCTATAGGATAAAACTCAAATTTGTAAAGTCGGGCATGGATACGACTTTCGAGAAAAACCCCAGCTACACAGTGTGTATGTGGATTAAAACACATAGTGTGACCCAATGGATATATATTCTTGATTTTGAGGAGAAAAATTTACCAAATTATACGATGGATCCTCACATGTCGTGTGACCCTTAAGTTTGAGGACTGCCATGTACTTTGGGATTTCATGGTCATGGGTAAAAACAAGAACACACTGTGTTCCAAGATTCACTGACATAGGTAGAAGACACATACTTGGGTAGTATAGATGAACATGGTATGGGATCATGAGCAAGATAGCATGAGGCTAAGGCATGTTGTGTATCCCACACACACATCATATAGGGCTACATTGGCAATGAATCATGTACTGGTAGGGACATGGCCTATTGATGGATCGAGACTCGACACTTTGTGGGTCCCCTAACACTCTATTTACACCTTAGTTGAATTCAAGAAAACATAAACCTCTCATATGTCATTTTTTGGACTCAAATTTTTCCCATGAGTAGCCAATCCAGAAATTTTTTCATGTAGAACATGTTAGTGTTCTCATGAGTGAATTTTGAAATTAACCATGGAATTTTTTGAGTGGCACTCTTATTTAGCGACAATCGACGACTCTTTTGATAAGGTATGATCACTATAGTATTTATAGCTCCACCCTCTTACTAGTCAAGGAATTCATCTTCTACTTATATAAATAGTGTCACACTCTAATCGGGGTAATTCATGGGTCTCATCTTTATACATAGAGTGGAACCCTCATTCTAGGATTGTTCATGGGACATATAACTATCTATTTAGTGGAACACTAGTGCAGGGTAAAATATATGTTATCAATATATTATTATAGTGGAACTATACTACTAGAATATGGAATGGGTTTATTACCTATCCACTGAGTGGAAACCTCATGTGGAGTCAGTGCATGGGTCCTCGATATCAAGATTAGAACCATACTATTCGGTATGGAATGGGACCCCTATCTAGTAGTTGAATAGAACCCAATATTTCTACCAGATAATGTGTCTTAAACTACTAGAGTGGAACCCCGTAGTGGGTCTTGTATTGTGTCCACTATAAATTGATATAAGGTTATACTCTAGTTGGGCAAGGTTAGTGTCCTCTATAATTTAAATGATTGGAACCCTCCCACAGGGATAGTTCTTCAGTCCTAATTCTATCTAGATAATGGATCCCACCTATTGTAATAGGGCATGGATTTACATTGAGATTGTTCCCATCAACAGTTCAGAGTAGTTGTGAGGTGTGTCATGACTTGGATTTCACATCATAAAGATTCATGAGATGTTGGGAATTGATGATGGACCTCATGGAACTGTTGGAACTCTTTCTGAGGATATGTCATGTGATGTTGATCCCCTTGTCTATCAGTTGGGTTTCTTTCATTGTATATATATATATATATATTCATTCCATTGGATATTTTATATCATTTCCTTTGGGTGGAGTTGTCTAATGTCTTTGTATATTGTGTATCTTAATACACCCTTCATCTCTTGGGCTATTCTATTGGTTATGTATATACTCTACATTGCATGTACTTTTCCAACACATGTCATATATTTGGAGGAAAAAAATAATGTTTTATAGTGATTACAAAAGAGAATTGGGATACCTTGAGCATTTGGCTAGGTATGGTTATTTGGTTATCAAGATGAAGAGTTAGGATCTCTCTATATTTTACATTCTAATTTTTAGGTGGGGCATCATTGTCATGGGTTGTGCATATTTCCCTTTTTTACATTCATTTTTATCTATTGTACCCATGTACACCCTATAGGGTTTTCTTGTATGGTTATTATTATATATGTTGTATCTTTTTTACTATTTTTTAAACATATTGAATAATATTTTTATGTGTGTTACTGCAAGCATGTTACATAATGGTATCCCATGTTAGATATGTGTTTTAGTGCACGTCATCAGAACAGGGCCAATAGAGGTTGGATTGGGGTAGTTGTGGCTCGAGATTCATTAGGTCAATTGCTGATATATTGGTATTAGAGATAGTTTGATCCCATGGATGTTGGATTAGTCCATGTATTATAATTTGGTACATATATAAGGAATCAGTTTCAAAAAATTTAACGGGATTCTTCCAAGAAAGGAAATATGATGTTAGGGAATCGACTGACATATCCATTCACTAGAACCTTGACAAAAATCATATAGAATCAACATAATGAGATATTTGTTAAAAGGATAAATGGTAAATGTTTTATATAGGATTTATGATTTTATTTTGAATCATCTGTCATCTCCCCGTTGTATATATATTCTATTTTGACTGTTTAATGTCATGATTAAATTTTTAGGATTCCTCTAGTATGGAAGAAATCCATGTTACTAGGTCATGAGCATGACAATGATATGTTGAGTGATAAGGCCTTATTTTTGGGTTCATACTGCGAAATCCTTCTTCCAAGTGGACATGTAGTATCAATCCAACTTTTAAAATATTATATCATACCAGTACAATATGATGAGGATTCACATAGACATAGTGAACTCCATGAGTTCCAAAGCCAAATTACACTATGTTTATATGGATAGATAGATTCATCAGAATCAGAGGGTTTGTAAAATTCAGTGTTCCATGTTATTAGGATTTTCTAGACACCTACCGACTAGGTGGTTGTGCTGGAATACAGACTTTTCCATGGAGAAGATGGGCTCTAGTGGAATCTCATTACACAGATTCATGACGTGTTCACACTCTCATAGCCTAACATAGAACAACTATTTTGTGAGGATTAATACAAATTCTCTTATAAAATGGTTCATATTAAAGATATAATTGAGCAACATAGGGGGTGATATTAGTGGAGAATGCGGTACTGTTTAAATACCTTACATTGTACTCCATTTACAAGATCTATGATGAATACATATATGAATAGAAGATTGAGAAGCGTATAGAAAGAGGTATTTGTGTTATTGTAATTCCCTTATGAAATCCCATTTATAGATTGATGTTTTAATGGCCATTTGTGATGAATATATTTCTGTGAGGGGGACACTAGAAAACTAGAGCTAGATATCGGTACTATAGAGGTGATTTGTCTATGACAACGAACAGATCCCATTCGATTGGATATCAGGGCATGATATCTTTCTAGAGTTAGGATTTTTCATGTGGTCAGTGATATCATAGAGGGACAATACATCCCAGATAGGGGACATTATATTATTTTTATAGGATAGGTCATACAGCGAATGACCGTCCAACCATAAGTGCCGAGGATAACCTTGAAATAATATATAGACCACTATTGTGGAGTTAAAAAAAGAATCAAGGATCTCCCATGTCACAGTATAATGGACCGAGGGAGGTAGATATAGAAGAGGAGAAGGAGGATATACTTGAAGGGGAGTTGTTTTTTGTGGACTATTCTAGGAGAAGTTTCCATCACAATAACCTGGAAGAACAGATCAGACTTACAAAGCTGGAGGTTAGGGCATCATACAACTACATGATACAGAGACTTGTGAACCCATGAAAAATGATATTATTAGTGGTAATATATGTGTTTATTCTACTATAAATCAAATATTAGTAGAATTATGTGATATTTATTCCTTCTTCTATTCCCTCCTAGTGCAAGAGATAAAGTTATCAATTGAGGATTAAGCCTAGCACCATTGACTTGAGTATTATAAACAGAATACTTACTCTATATATTTTATAACCTACATGTGTGAGATATCTCCTGGTAAAAATAGGATTATTTCGGGACTTTTTTTATCATTATTGAACCCTATGAAATTATCTTGGGAAAAGATAGTTTGTCTATAGATTGACAATAAGAATCACTATCACCACTGATGATTCAGTTGCCTCTGCACTGATGGGACAATATTCACCATTACAAGAGATAGTGATCTCAATGTGGGAAGAGAATGTTTTCAATGAATTAAGGTGAATCCTAGCATCCATCAATTTGAAACTGTATCAATTTTTGCAATATTCTCTTCTCGAATATAGATTATTTTATCTAGTTAAAGTTATATAAGTATCTTACATGTAAAAATTTTGGGAATAATTACGAATCATGATATGGATTTTTGTAAGAAATTTCATTCCAATACATCTATGACAACTTTAATGGCATGTTTTATGGGCCCAAATAGGCACTGGGAGCTACAGTTTCTATTAGAGAACCTTTGAGAGAAGTGTTTTATCAGACCCAATTTTTGTCCAAGGATGCTCAATTATTTTTTTTGAAAAGTTGGGATGGTTTCTTGTGAATTTTTTTTATCATCACCTAAATAGGCCACAATAATAAAAAGAGAAACACTTTTTAATGATTGGAAATATCTTTTATCATTTTCAAGGTGGGTATTGATCTCAGGTCTAGCTACCACCATTTGAGGGTTGTTGAGTTAGATATTATGAAGATTGCATTCCTATGTGTCTATAGATACAATTTGATCCTGGTGATGACCAATGGTTTGAAGAATTCCACATACAATTTTATTTCATTTTTAAACCATATTTTCTAGTCTTACATTGAATAATTTTTGGTTTCCATCAATTAAGACATTCTCATATACTCTATGATAGAGGATGATAATGAATTGAATATGAGGACGATCCAATATTTATATAATAAGTACCAAACATATGGAAATATATTGAAGTTATTATTCAATATTCAGAGGATTGAAATCATGGGGCTTGATATTTTGGATCATGTTTTGGCTATTCACATATCCATTATTGGTGTTTTTTTGACATGGATCCTCGTAGAAATGTGTTAAAGGTGAAAATTAATATTTTCATGGAGGGGTAGTACATGATTTTTTGGGAACGTTTCTCAAGGATTTCATTTCCTCTGACTACCCTAACAGGTATATGGAAGATGATTATCTAGACTGACCATGCTAGAGGGCCATCAAGGATTTGAGGTTGAGGTTGATGGGTTCTAGTATTTTGAGACTACTACAGGATGGAATAGAGTATGTAGTGTATTTTAATTACTTATGAGTTTGGATTTACAGAGTGTTGTTATAGATGTAGAAAGTAATCACATATTGGTTTTCCCAGTTGAGACCCTGTGATATGAACAATGTGGCTCATGAACTATAGAAGAAAATGGTTGTCAAAACCCATTGGATGTGGGAAAATATCTTCTTGGAGATTAATTTTTGGTTTACTCAGAACATCAAACTATATGGTACATATTCACACAAGTGTGACATTAACTAGGGAATGTGTCCAAAATGATGAGCCTGTAATGGGAGTAGCGAGTTAGGTCTCTACCTCATCACCGCCTTCTTCCCAGTTTCACTTTGACGATAGTGGTTCATTTTCTATCTTCCATGCGTGTTCATTGTGCGATGGATGCTTACACAGTGAAGGGTGGAATTGATATAAAGGATATGTGTTCAGTCTTTCATGGAGAGGGTGTTCGGGAATTCTATAGCTTCGGGGTGGTGTTATGGATATTCCTCATCATGTAGTCGAGACCTAGTGCAGCGTCGCGGTCCCAAGCCTTCATTGCAACAAGGGGTTCCCAATCTGGTACGTCAGAGTAATGGTTCAGTTCATTGCGGAGGTTAGGTCTTGATCTGGTGTGTCAGAGACTTGTCTTTGTGGAAAATGGGATTGTTATATGGTTCATTGTGGTGGATATCTTCTTGTGCTATGGTTTTGGGGGTGTGCTCAGGTGTGTCAAGGGGTTGCGGTTCAGTGCATCGTGGGGTCGTGCTCTGGAGGCGGGGGGTGTGACCACCCTTCCACGGTGGTGGGGTTCAGTTTTGGATTTCTCTTGGGGCTACAACCATCTTCTTTAGTGGCCATGGAGACACATAATATTCTTCGGTCTGGACGCCGATCTGGTCTTAATATGTCGGGGTTGCAATTCAAATCCTTGGTGAATTGGCTAGGTTATGTCAACTTTGTTGTAATCCAGCAAGGGGAACCCTGGTTGGAATTTTTTTCTCTCTGCATGCAAATTTAATGGAAGGGATCAGTCATTTCTGTGATGTGTGTATAGAGTGGAAGATAGATTCTTAGTGTGTTGAACCTCAAGGCTTTCCTTAGTTGAATTGTAATAGGGGTAGCTGTCTTCATGAATATTTTTTTTATAGTGGGAAGTTTGTGATACCAGAATCGGCATAATGAATAGACTCCAGAGGAGAAATCATTGCTAGCAGTTCATCTTTTCAGTGTTTTTGACGTGGTTGTTTGAAGTGTATGGAATCATCCATCATATTGGGCCAAAGATTTGTCATAGGACACTTTCTTGCTAAATTACCATTCAATGGTGCAGAGCTTCTTCATGTTCAAATGTTGGGGAGGACAATTTTGTTGTTGTCATCTTGTCATTTACTCTTTCTTTCTTCGAGTTTGATTGTCATATTTTCATGATGTCCTTGGATTTTCACCCCCCCCCCTTCATCCCTTAAATGGGGTAATTATCATATAATAAATTTTTTTTAAAGGCTTTCAGGCTGTTGGATGGAGTTACATGAACTTGATATCGAGGCACTGGTTAGAGATCATCTATAATATGGACTACGATATATTATATACACTACGATAAATGGAAACATGGTAATAGATTCCCTTATTATGATGTTTCATGCTTTTTTTGTTTATGAGGATTTGGAGAAGTTGGCTTCTTTACTACTGGCCTCGGTTGAGCAAGAAGGTGCATCATTTGATAAGCTGACATTGATGAAACTACCACTCCTTCATAAAGTGACATTGTATTAGTTGGGAGATATCAACTGTGAGGTTCTTTGTGACCATATATCCATATAGGATTCACGTGAAGGATTTTCAGAAGGAGGGAAAAATGACCACCATTTCCTAGGATTTAATATGGCCCTAGTCATGATGTAGGGTATGTGATCAGGGATCTACACACGTCTCCTTTGAATGTATAACATGGTGCAGGGAAGATTTACAATGACCTATGTTGTTTATTTTTATGGGACAACATGAGATTGATCATGGATGAGTTCATTTAGTTGTGCCTCACCCGTCACCAAGTGAATGGTGAGAACAAGTTTTCAATATTTTTATTTTAGTCTCTAGAGATCCCAAAGTTGGATAGTATATCATATTAATGGACTTCATGATTGATATTATAAGTAATGTGAAAGGAAGTGATTCCATCTCAGGTTTATTTTACTTAATTAAAAATTTAAAACACTTCCATACTATCAAGGAGAATAGGTCGATGGTGATTTTTTAGGAATTGTACATATGGGAAATTGTTCAATGTAATGATTTTCCCTCGAATATTGTCTATGGTCATGATATGTGTTCACAACGCCATTATGTAGTGGCATATAGAAGGAATTAAGGACACATATTAGGATGATTAAAACCATTCACCCTCATACAAGTGGGTAGACTGAGTTAACTATTGATGTGTTGGAATATTTACTAAGGGGTTTCTTGTTAGACGTCTCCTATATTTGGTAGTGCACCTTACTTTAGTAGTTTTTTCATACAATTGTAGTTAGGACTATACTATAAGAATCCATCCTTTTGAGGCATTGTACGGAAGACCCTATAGGTTACCATTGTGATGCATAGTGATTGGAGAGGCATCTCTAATGGGTTCAGAGATGGTACAGGAGACAATAAAGAGGGTTACAATAATCTATATTCCAAAGAACAAAACCTATAATGTAGAAATATTTGGAATATCGATGTTAAAGGCACATGGAGTTTGAGAAGTGAGACCATAGTCTCCTGAGAGTCTCACCATGATAAGGATTTTAGATATGTATCAAAGGAAGCATGATATCCGTGATGTTTATTATGAAATTTGATTTCATAGAGGGAGACATACCCTATAGTTTTAGTGGTTGAATGTCCTCTACCGTGTGTTGTTGTTGAATGGAAAGTATTAGGACCCCATTCACATCATCATGTGGGTAGATAAAGACATAGATGATGGAGAAAATTTTTCGATCATAATGTGGTGATCAAGGGTCGATAATAGAGGATCTTATTTGGAAGGACCATCCCCATGGTTCCTCCTTTGGGGTAGCATATGTGAATTCATGATAGAAACTGAGAATGGGAGAGACATATGTTACCTCATTATCCAAATATTTTCTAATATTTTCTTTTGAAGATTGAAAATATTAAAGGATGTAATGATTTAGAGACAATATTTTTGGATTATATCACTATGACAAAATTATTGATATATTTAAAGAGTTACACGCTAAGATAGAATATTATTCTGTGGCCCAGTTTGCCCAAAAATAATTTTATAAATATATTTTATATATTTTATAGTCCTTTAATGTTTTTTATAAAGTTAAGATTGGATAAATATTAATAAAAAACATGGATTATATATCTAAGAACACAATTGATATTGAATCACAATAGTTATATTTGGATTCACCTAAAATAGGTCAGCACATGGTATTCAAATAAAACTATTCATGGGTGGGTGTGTTGTGCTAAAGAAATAAATATATTTATTAAATTAAGTTAATTAACATAAATATATTATAACTATTAAATACCCCATTATATCATTTCTCAAGTTTTAGCATCATAAATACTATAAAAATTAATATTTTTCCATCCACGTCTAATTGGAGAATCGGGATACGAATTTGATGAATCACCTGATTAATGACGATCAAGATGCATTGAACACAAGATGTTCTCTCATTCATTTGCGAGTGAAATCGTTGATGTAGATCAATCAAAAAACTGATAGGCTAATAATTTAGTTTATTCCATCCCTGATTGATTAAAGTTTTGGAGAAAAAACATTCAATATATTGATCTTTGATAATTTGAAGACATTTTATGCACCCGTAAACATATTTCAATATGTCATTCCACTGTTTCTCACCCTGTATAAGCCATATTGTGTAATTGTGTCCACAAATTCTTGTCCAATGTTTATTGACTTTGTTTTGGTTCCATTACCCCCATCTATTCTCTAATTGTTTTTTCAAATAGAATATATGGTCTTGGTTCCACATTTTCATGTGATAAAGAGACTGATCGAGCCCTCATATTTCTGAAGAATAAATGTGTGAGTTAAGGATTGATGAATTATATATATATATTTAAATGATTTTTGTAATTTGGGTAAATGTATCGATGATTTTTTTATCCATTGATTTATCAGGAGAACCATTAGGGATCATAGGAGGAAAAAATTATATAGATTCATATATGTTGATATGAAATTCAATTCACAACCATGGGACAGTTTAAAATGATGAACTAATGTTTTACCAATCAATTGTTTGTGTCTTTCTATAGAGTTTTAATTCATCAATCACTAATCTAGATGTGTAGCTGTAGATCACTATATTTAGAAAAAATCTACAAAAACAACCTAAAAATGGGTGAACACACTCTGGGTGACACTTTTGTTGCTTCTATAAGGATTTCATGAGTCAAAAATATTACACTCTTTGTAGGACCCCCCACATTTCATGTAATCCATGAGTTGGATGGCTATATTGTACTCTGGGAGTACATGTGAATTAGAATGGATATGAACATATCTTATACTGATGTACATAAACATGGTCACATACATGGAATGTTGAATGTTACATGGATACATCCAGGGTAGTGCATGAATAACCTAGGATGGATGAGGCACAACATATAGCCCACCTAAATTCCATCTAGGGATACATTGGAAATGATCAGTGTACTGATAAAGTTGTGGATAAGAAATGGAGTGAGACCACACAATGTGTGGATCCCCTTATAAACTATGTACCACTTCTTTCCTTGTGATGAAACTTCTTCCACATGTATCTCTTTCATTTCGGCTAATATTTTGGCCCTTGAGTATCCAATAACAAGTATTTTTTCATATAGAATGTGCCGGTTTTCCCTATAGTGTATTTTGAGATTTGATTCTGGATATTCAGATTGGAATTCTAATTTAGATATTGCTCGAGGATGACTATGATTAGGAAGGATCACTAGAGGATTTATAGAGGCACCCTCCAAGTAGTTTGTGCTTGGGTACTCTACATATCTATAGACTAGAACCATTCATTGGGGTATGACATGGGTACTTTTCCTATTCATTGAGTGGAACCCTTTTACTAGGGTAGTGCATGGGTCATATACCTATATATAGAGTGTAATCATTTTAATGGGTACGGAATGTGACCTATATGTTCTATCTGAGTGGAAAACTCTTATTGTAACAAGGATTTAATCATAGTCAACTAGAGTGGAACCCTCTAGCTAGGATGGGAATGGGTCCTCTACCCACCTCTAAAGTTGGAGACTCTTACTAGGATGGTCATGGGTCATCTTCCATTTACATTAGTGTCACTATCCTACAAGGATAAGGAAAGGGTCCTCCAATTATATAATGAGTGGAACCCTCCATTTGTACCATATAATGGGTCATCTACTTGGAGAAAATTCCCATTTCTATGAAATAAAGTGGATACATGTGGATTGACTTTGTTGTATCTTTAGAATGATGAGTGAGATTCTGAGCATCAATGATGGAGTTCATTTAACTATTGGAACACATTATGTGGATTGGTTGTGACATGTACATCCCCTTATCTCTCATTTTTGTTTCACTGTTTAATATATATATATATATATATACAAATATATATACTATATATATCCATGTTTTTTGATGTTATTACTCACAAGAATAGATTTGAGCTTTCTACTATCTATTCATATCATGTCTCCTAATTCAACCCCTTCATATTAATTTGTTTGTATATACTCACCATGCATGGTATTTTCCCACACATAACATGTCTAATTTAGTAGACAGATAGGTCGGTGGTGATTACATAGAAACATCGGGATACCTGGTACATTTGGATGTGTATGATGGTCATGGCTTGGTGATCATTAGTTTTCCTCCCATTGAAGGATACATTATATTTTTCTTAGGTTGAGACAAATTTTTTGTTGTTGTGTATTTTCACTTTTTTACATTCATTTTTTACTATCATACTCTTGTACTCTTGGTTTATTTTCATATATGCTTTGTAATCTATATGTTAAATCATGTTCAATTATTACCCAATAATTTTTCATTTAGATGGTAGTTTTTTTGCATAAATTTACATTAGTAAAATTCCTCCCATTTCATATATTCATTTAAAAACATGTCTCCAGACCCTGTTCTATGGAGTTGAGCTTGGGGTTGTTACAGATCGAGACTCTTTTGGAGGATCCATGATAGCAGGGTTATCAATCGTATCCTTACGAGTACATTATGAATAAAAGTGAGGTCATCTATAATATTACTACCACTACATTTACAGTCATGGTAGGGTCCCTTCAAACATAGTCTCACTCATGATGATTCCAAAAATCCAGTCTTCTCATCAATCATGCACATACATAGGTTTCTACATGAACCCATCTATAGACATGGCATCACTTCTGGTATCAAATGACCATATACACATAATTTATGAAAAATTAATTTGGGACATACCATAGTATATTGAATAAAATATCTTTATCAATATAGCCTCATTATAAGGTCTAAACCATAAACATTACACAATCTTGAATTATATTAATAATTCACATTGGGGTTCTTTTCAAGTATAGAGTTTTAGAGAATTTGGAAATAATAGTTAAATTACATCTCAAATATTACAAAGTAGAGACTTCTACTTAGTATCCATTTTTTCATAAAAAAATCTTAAATGAAAAAGAGAATTCCTTTCTTGATATAAATCATTTTGAATTCATCCTTTCTTTTACCATGCCTTATATCCTGTAAAAAACAATTAAAGAACATGGGATAAACATAAAAATCTCTATAAGGGTTATAAAGGAAAAAAAGAAAACATTAGTCAATCATTACAAAAAAAACATAATATCTTTAGCATACTGAGTGAAATCATAATATTTATGATTCACACATAGTAATCAAAAATCATAAATGTAACTTGTGATATCTATAACATACTTACATTGTAGCTTTCACAACTACGAAGGGAGTTACATTTGGAATACACATCAGAGTATATTCCCTAAATACATTAGGAGAAACATTAATGTCTACTTATGATACATTACCCAATGCATTGGGGAGTTATCTCCAACTAAACTGCAATAGGATTATCATGGAACCACCCGTATATGAAATACAATGCCCAATAACCATAACATAATAATAACACATGAACATGGATAAAGGAAATATAACATTTCCACATTGACATAATAATATATCATTACAATATATTGACATAATAAATGCATTATAAAAACCAATTTCAATACTAAAATATGTAAATTGTGTATATGGTATTTATTTTCTTATTTTAAAAATATTATGACTTGTTTAAGAAACCAAATATCAAATAATGCTCGTGGTGGTGGAAAGGACGATGTCACTATAAATGTTAAAAAGAAATATTATTTTTTTTCATTTAGTAAAATGCTTCATATATAAAAGATTAATTTTTAATGAAATTATTATTCAAAGGGGTAATACACCATATAAAATAATGTTGTGTATAAATAAAAATATGCTTCAATAAAAGGAGATTGAGACAATGTCCCTTACCTTGGGTTTGAATTGACTTGTTATATCTTCATTACCTTGAATAATAAATTAAAGTTAATTTCTAATTTCTTAAAAACCTTTTTCATGTTTATTATTCCTTTTATATTTCTTATTATCATGTTATAAACATTACATATTCATTTATATTAATAATGGTCCTTTTGTAAATATTTGGTACTTGAGTCAACAATGAACATCTTATAATTACATGTTGCCAATGTGGTCCAAATTACATTATCTATAGAATGATATTCATGATTTAGATATCATATATATCATATATATCATGTATATAGAGTATATATATGTATTTGTAACCGTACATAACATTTGGATATAAGAAATGAAATACACTGTTAATGGAGACGGTAAGCCATACATACACATGAACACTACATTAATTTATTTTTCATATGTAATGGAATGAAAACATAATGATACATAGGTATATAATAATTCCAATATAATATAATATATAATCTCAGTAACTTCATACATTATAAATTCCACATATGGCATGAATTAGTCATATCACATTGAGGGGTTGGTAGTCCACACTCCCTCAAATGAAATTATCGTATTTACCCATTATGGAAACCATAAAAGTATGATATAACTATAAAATAAATAAGCACCAATAAAATATAAATATAATACATATCACATATAAATATAGTTCCATATTAATTTCCACCACAAGAGGTAGTAGGAGATAACTGAACAATCATCGTTTCGTGAGATAGTAATAAGCCTTCCACAGAAATATTATGATCGTATCCATTAGATAGAGGTGTGAGGAAGAGTAGTTAGAATAATTTTTATTAAAAAATCCTATTATATTTAGTATACTAGTTTGGTTATAAAATAATGGAATAAAGAGTGTTTAAGATGTTTGAGAAGGAAAATAATAGAAAAGAACCTTGGAGAAGGCATGGCCTTTAAATTGGGTAACTCCCTTTGGATTGAACCAAAAGGCTATCTTGAAGTGACTTCTACCTATGTTAAGGAATCTAGGTGTAATAGAGAGATTTTGGGAGCATATTTGGGGAGATGATGGATGATACAAGGGGGATTGAGAGGTTTGAGTAAGGGATAGAGGTGATGGGTTTTATAAGGGAGAGGAGGGGATCTTCTGTAATGCTTGAATGTATTATTTTAGTATAAAATTATTTTTTGTATCAAAAGGTCAAATACATATTTAATTGAAATTTAATGTTCATAAAGGTCGAAATTAAATCATCCAATTATAATTGGACATGTTGTGGATATTGTTTAATTCTTATCTTTTTTGTTTAACCATTTGTTTCCTTATTTAACTTTTACCATGTCCTCTTAAATATTCACCATATTGGGTTAATAAGTTTGATATAAAATTCCAAGAGACACAAAATGGATCATTGATGACATTTTTAACATCAAATATGTCATTTTTCCAAATTAAATATTTTTAAGACTATTTTATCATTTAATAAAATATTAATTGTTTTAAAAACTCATTTATGTCAATTTGTAAACAATTCATTTGAGGACTTTTAAAAAATATATGAAAACGTTATTATTTAAAAAAACTACATTTTTTCAAAAATAAAATGTTATAGTCATCCATAAATTTTTTTGATGGCATGAAACGTTTCAAAATAATTTTATTTTAATATTTATAATATCATTTGTTAAAAACATGCATTAATGAGGTAATTACAACATCATCATTATGTTATAACTAAAATTTTTTATATAATTTATAAAAATTATAGATAAAATACCATGATTTAGGAAATATTTTTAACATTATAATGAATATTTATAGTCTAACGGATCACTTAAATTACCCCATATATATATATATTGTTTTAGTAAAAAGATTCATGTTTATGATATTTTTATCCTTTAAATAAAAAGTTATTGATGTCATTATCTTACCCAAGATTCATTAAAATGAATAAATTATAACCCAAGGATTTCCTTGGTCAGAAATTACTAATCCAATAAGGTTAGGGAAAGTGTTAAGGTAATTTTATATTATTATAATGTTATTTTTACCATGCATTACCCTATTTACCTATAACTACGGCAAATTAATATAAAAAATTACTATTCACCAAAAAATATTTTCATCCCGTTGAACAAATTTTACTTATTGATGAAAACCATGCAAGTTGGATTTTTTAAATACAAATAACAGAAGCATTACAATTTCATTGAAATGAAAAACATGGTTTTTAACTACTATAGAGTGTTTTTCACTATATATAAAATATTGAACATTTTCAGGAAAACACCAAAAATTCACCCAAAGTTAATTCTGATATTTCGAATTCAAAAATAATTTTTATTTTACCAAACTCAAAAGATAGATGTTTCTTTATTTAATTTAAAATCAATTTTTGTTGTCAAAACCAAAAAATGTGTTTTTAATAAACAATTACTATCAAAAGATTGACACTTGTTTATGACCAATTACAAAGTGAAATTACTTCCAATGGCCAAAATTGGATTAAATTGTAAAAATATAATCCAATAAAACTTTAAAAAATATAAAAAGAACAATATAACTATATAAATAAATTATATTAAAATTTCATTTTGAAATTAAATACACTATTTATCACTATTCATTAACAAATAAACTTTACTAGAAAAAAATAAGAATTTTACCCAAAGTAAATTTTGATGTCCCAATTTTAAGAAGACTTTTATTTTGAAAAATGGAACATATAAAAGTGACCAAACTATATTTAAAAGGGGGTCTCTATCAAAAGGCTGTAAAACGACCTTTTCAAAATATTAGAGTTTTTCATGCTTTAAAATCATATTCATTCTTATTTTAAACATCAAACATTTACTTGATAAATGTAAAAACATTAAACAAACATGTATAATCATATTTTAGTTAGTTTTGTTCATTCTCGCCAATAAAGTGGCTAGGCATTAACTACCATTTAAAATAATATTATATTATTTTTTCCAACATGACTCTGCATTGTGTGTAACATGAGATTTTGGATATTCCCATTGTTGTGTGATGGGTACGCCATCGAACATAGCATTCCCTTTAATGTAAAATTAATATTTAATTCACAGATATTAATATAGATGAAAATATCACATTTTTTATCTACGTATGATGTTACATCCATTCCCCTTTTTATGAATTACATCCCACCAATTCTATTCATTTATCAAATATGTGGGGGTATTTATCTGTTATAGCATTTTCAGATTCCCACGTCTCCTCTTCAACCATATTAATTTTCCAAAAAACCTTTAACTGATGAATTACATTATTCCGCAACACTTTCTCTCGGCAATCAAGAATCTGGACTAGTTTTTCTGTATAAGAATGGTTATCTTCCAACTAAACTACCTCTGGACTCAAAACATGATATTGATCTGGCATATACTTTCTGAACATTGTAATGTGAAAAAAATTATGTACCTTGGATAAAATTGGATGTAAATCCACTTTATAGGAAATTGATCAAACATTCTCCATGATTTTATATGGTCTAACAGACCCCAGTATAAATTTTATCTTCCTTCCAAAATGCATCACACTTTTCCATGGAAAAATATTTAGAAAGACATGATAACCTACCTCGAACAAAATATTCTCACTCCAGTTATCCAAAAAACATTTCTACCTACTCTGTGATAATATCATGTGATTCTTAATTATCTAATCTTTTTCTACCATCTCTTCTAACAATGCTGGTCCCATCAGTTTCCTTTCAAAAACTTCATCCAAAATTCTTGAGTTCGACACCACCTTCGATATAATTCCTCAAATGGAGCAACCTGTATAATGGAATGAAATCTGTTATTATAAGAAAATTAATCAAAAGAAATATGTTAGACCCAACGTCCCTGGTAATCAATTAAACAAAATCATATCATGTCTTTCAATTTCTGAATTGTTTGTTATGAAAGACCAAATTATTATTGATAAAAAGATTTACTAAAATGTAATTCGGTACCCAATGACTTCTTAAGCACTTTAAAAAAGATAGAAGTCAACCTGGGATCATGATCAGATACAATAGAGAGGAGAAATCCATGCAACATGACTATCTATTTAATAAAAAACAGTGAATGATGATCTAGAGACAGAGTATCTTGAATAGGAAGGAAATGAATAGATTTTTTCAATCGATCAGTAATAACCCAGTTTCATTATTAGCTTGAGATGTTTTTGATAATCCCACGATGAAATCCATGGACACATTTCCCCATTTCCAATCTAGCACTGGTAAATGCTGAAGCATCCCTTTAAGTAACTTCCACTTTGCATTATTCTATTGAAAAGTCAAACACTTCATAGTAATGTTAGCAATATCACTTTTCATTCCATATCACCATTAATACTCCCAAATATCACTTTATGTCGTATTACTTCCAATATGAACTGAAAAAGAAGAACTATGGGATTCAAATTACAACTCATTCTCCAACGAGGAATCAAAATGCACACATTACCTCTTCCCAAATATCAAAATACAATCATTATCAATGTTAAAATCATGAAACATACCCTTATGAACCAAATCTACCTTTTTCGGCAACTCACTATCTTCCTTCTATGCTTGCATAATTCTGACTGATAGAGAAGATTTCACTTACACCTGAAACAAAATAGTGGAATTTCCTGCACCAACAACTTCTATGTGAAACTTCAACAAATATTTAATCAAATGATCTTGTTATAAACATAACATGGTTAATGCTTCATTAATTTTTCAACTCAAAGCATCGACCAGATTTTTATCCTTGCCTAGATGATAATTAATTCTACAATCATAATCCTTGATTAATTCTATCAATATCCTCTATCTCATGTTAAATTATTTTTGAGTTAATACATACTTAAAAATGTTGTGATAAGTATATATTTCACATTTTAGTTCATACAGATGATGCCTCTAAATTTTTAAAGAAATAATAACAGTAGATAATTTCAAATAATGTGTAGCGTAATTTAACTGATGAGGTTTCAAGTAACGTGAAGTATAATAAATTACATGATCATTATTCATTTGGACACAGCCAAGTCCTTTAAAAAAAGTTTCAATATAGATAACAAATTCTCCATCTTTGGAAGGTAGTTCCAAAACTATAGCATTCCCCAATCTTCTTTTCAATTCTGTAAAAAAATTATCACATTCATTTTTCCAAATGATATTAACACCTTTTATAGTTAACATATTCATTGCGTTAGATAACCAAAAAACATCCATTAATAACCTTCTAATCCAAGTAAAATAGAGACATCGATTATATTTTCGGGTATTGGACATTCTTAAATAACTTTTGTTTTAGTAGGATCAATAGTTATGCCACTTTTTGAAACAATGTGACAAAGGATTGAAATCGATTGTTACCAAAACCCACACATGCTGAATATCCTATACATTTTCCTTTATTTTTTGGTTTTAAAGAAAAAACTTAAATGACTTTCATGTTCCCCTTTACTTTCGTAATATACCCAAAATTACATCAATAAACACAACCACCATTTATCACCGGGGTCTATTGAGCCATCACTATAATAAACTGTTCAATTCTGATTCTGACTATCTCAGGGTATGGATTTGGATGGAAATTTCCCACTATATTCCTTCCTAGCATAGTATCCTGGTTTCCCCTTTGAAAAACCATTCTGAACAAACATATCTTATATGAAGAAAAATGATAATATTCTAATGCTATATCATTTAAATTTGACCATAAATTAATTAATTTAACAATATCCTAACTCCTAATGTAATCTATACCGGCCTCTAATATCAATTATAAGGCCCCAACATCAAACATTACTTAATCATGAATTATGATGATAATTCACATTGAGGATATTTTTAAGATTATTGATTTAGAGATTTAGTCTACAAATATTACATTACATCTTAAATTTTTCTAAGTAAACAGTTCTACCTAGTATCCATTTTTTAATAAAATAAATACTCAGAATAGGAAACTATAATTATTTTCTTGATATTAATCTTCTTAAATTCTTCATTTCTCAAACATTTCCTTTTATCATGTGAAAAAGATTTCAAAATGTTTGCAGGAGCATAAAATGATTGGTAAGGATTATAATATAAATAATGAAAACATTAGACCATCATTATATACAAAACATAAGTCCTTTAACATACCACATTAAATCATCAGATTTATGAATAACACATAATAATCAAAAATCATAACTATAACTTGTGAAATCCATAACATACTTACGTTGTAGCTTTGACAACTATGTAGGGAGTAACATTTGGAATACCCATTATAGTATATTCCATAAATCTATTAGGAGAAAAATTATCATTTACCTCTGTCACATTACCAAATGCGTTGGAGAGCTATCTCGGGCTCACCCAACACATTTTATTCATGGAACCACCCGTATATGAAAAACATTGCCCAAGAACCATAACATAATCATAACACATGAACATTAATAAAGGAATGATAATATATCAACATTGAAATAATAATATATAATTACAATATATAGATATAATAAATCCATTATCCAAAATATTTTCAATACAAAAATACATAAAAAGAGTATAAGGTATTTATTTTCATATTAAAAACAACATTATGGCTTGTAATAGAAGCCAAATATAAAATAATGCTCGTGGCGGAAGAAAGGTCATTTTCACCTAGTAAATTAAAAAGAAACATTCTTTTTTTCATTTAGTAAAATGATACTTAGATAAATGATTTATTTTAAATAAAATTAAATTTAAAAGGGAGTTATACACCATATAAAATAAAGTCATGTATAAATCAAAATATTCCTCAATGAAAGGATATTGAGACGAAGTCCATTACCTCATGTCTGAATTGACCCGTTCATTCTTTAATCTTATGAATAATAAAATTTTGTTAATTTATAGTGTCCTAATAACCTTTAAAGTTTATTATTCTATTTATGTTACTTATTACCATTTAACAAACATTACATAATCATTTATGTTAATAATAGTCATTTATTCGAAATTTGGTACGTTAGTAGAAAATGATCTTTTAATGATTACATGTTGTCAATGTGGTCAAAATTATATTATATCTTGAATGATATTCAGGATTTAGATATCATATATATCATATATATATATATATATTGATTTTATAAATGTATATATAATAGTACATAACATTAGTAGATAAGAAATGAAATGCACCGTTCATGGAGACGGCAAGTCGTACGTGCGAATGAATGTTAATTTGTTTTCAACATAGTATTTTATGGAATGAAAACATAATGATAAATAGGTATACTATAATTCCAATATATAATATGTATAATTTCAGTAACTCCATTCTTTATACATTCCACATATGGCATGAATGAGTCATATAACATTTATGGGGCAATAGTTTCTACTGCCTCAAATAAAATTATCGTATTTACCCTTTAAGAAAACTATAAAGGTAAAGTATAAATGAAAAATAAACAATCATAGTAACAACATAAATATAATACTTATCACATAAAAATACAGTTCCATCTTAATTTTCACCATAAGAGGCCGTAAGAGATAATTTAACAATCATTTTTTTGTGATGTAGTAGTTTGCCTTCCACAGAAAATGAATGTTCATATCCATTAGATAGAGGTGTGAGGATGTGTTATTCGAATAATTCTCATAAAAATCCTTGTATATTTACGATAATTTTTTTAATAAATTAATTAAATAATGAGAGTCTAGGGGTTATAGAATGAAAATAAATGAAACAAACAAGAGAGAAGACGTAACTTTTAAATTGGGTACCTCCATTTTTTTTGAACCAAAAGGCTTTCTTGAAGTTCTTTCTGCCTCTGTAATGTATTCTAGGTGGAAGAGATGGATTTTGGGAGATTATATGGGACAATTTTGGACGAGCCAAGGGGGATTGAGAGTTGTGAGTAAGGGTTAGAGGTGAGGGATTTTAAAAGGGGAAGAGGGGCTCTTTTGGAAAGTTTAAAAGTATTATTTTATTATAATATGATTTTCAGCTTAAAAAGGTTGAAAACATAATTCACTTGAATATATAGTTCATATAATTATAAATGAAATCATCCAAAAAGAATTGGAAAAGTTTTTTAAATGTGTTTATCCTTATCTTTTTTTAACCCATTGTTAACTTATTTAGGTTTTACCATGTCTTCATATATATTCATACTATATGTTTAATATATTTACTATAAAATATAAAGAGACCCAACATGAATCATTAAAGTCATTTGAAACATAATATATGTCATTAAGTCTAATATTATATTTTTTAGGATTGTTTTATAATTTAATAAAATATTAATTTTTTAAAACAATTATTTATGCCAATTTATAAACTATTTATATCAAGACTTTAAAAAAATATATATAAAATATTTAATTTCGAAAAAACTAAATTAATTCTAAGAAAAAAGTTTATACACATCCTTAAAATTTTTTTATGGAATAAAAATTTGAAAAAAAAAATATTTGAATATTTAGAGTCCCATTTATTTAAAACATCTATTAACGAGGTAATCATTACATCAACATTGTGTCATTAAAACATTTATTTATATGATGTCTATAAATTATAAATAATATTAAATTATTTTGGAATTATTTTTAACAATATCATTATTATTTTTTGTCTAAAATATCACTTACATAAGCCAAAATAAAAATTGTTTTAGAAAAAAAGATTCATGTTTATGATATTTTTATTTTTACATTAAATAAAAAATTATTAATGTCATTATCTTACCCAAGTGGCTTTAAAAGGTCAATATTCTCCCCCAAGGATTATCTTGGTCAGAAATTATTCATCTAATAAGGTTAGGACATGTGTTATTGTGATTTTATGTTATTATAATATTTTTTATACCTTTAATAACCCTATTTACCTTTAGCCGTGGTAAATAAAAATCAAAAGTTACTATTCACTAAAAATTATTTTCATCTTATTGAAGAAAATTTAATTACTCATGAAACCCATGTATATATGATTTTGGAAATCCAATTCACAGAAGTGGTAAATTTTCATTTAAATGAGAAAGTCAGTTTTTTGACTACCAAATAGTCTTTTTCACTGTGGAAAAAAATTGAACATTTTCAAAAAAATACCAAAATGTAACCCAAAGCTAATTTTGATATTCCAAATTAAAAAATGATTTCTATTTTACTAAACTAAAAAAATAAATTTTGCATTAATTAATTTTAAATCTATTTCTATTGTGTAAACCAAAAAACATGTTTTTTAAAATAATTACTATCAAAAGATTGACATTTGTTTATGTCCAATTTCGAAGGGAAATTGCTTCCAATGAGCAAAATTGGCTTAAATGGTAAAAATATAATCCAATTACACACTAAATCCCAATAAAAATAACAATATAACTATATAAATAAATTATATTAATAGGTAGATTGCAATTAAAATACACTATTATAACTATTCATTAAAAAAAATTATCCGAAAAAACCAAAATTTTCTCTAAAGTAAATTTTGATGCCCAATTCTAAATAAGACATTTATTTTATCAAATGGAAGATATAATAGTAAAAAAAACTATATTTAAAATTGATTCTCCATCAAAAAGTGGTAAAATGACCTCTAAAAAATATTAGAGTTTTCATGGTTTAAAATTAGATTCATTATTATTTTAAGCCTCTAATATTTATTGGATAAATGTTAAAACATTTAAAAAATGAATATTCATATTTTAGTTTGTTATGTTCATTCCAGTCAATACAATGACTAGGCATTAACTACCATTTAGAATAATTTTATATTATTATTTCATCTTTTTTTCAATATGACTCAGCATTGTGAGCAAGATGAGATGTCAGAGAAACCCATTATTTCATGTCGGGTACAACATTGAACATAGAATCCCCTTTAATGTAAAATTAATAGATAATTAACAAATATTAATAAAGATAAAAATATTATATTCTTTATTTATGAGAGATGATACATCCTTCCCCCCCTTTTAGGAATTTTTCCCCTGAAATTCTATTCATTTATAAAATAAGTGGGGGTATTTATCCCTCATTGAATTTTCAGATTCCCACATTTCCTCTTCAACTATATTGTCTTTCCAAAAAACCTTTACCTAATGAATTAATTTATTCTCTAACACTTTCTCTCTACAGTCATGAATATGGAATGGTTGTTCCTCATAAGAGAGGTTATCATCCAACTGAACTACCTCATGACTAAAAACATGAGATTGATCTAGCATATACTTTCTCAAAATTGAAACATGAAAAAAAATTGTGTAGCTAAGATAAACATGGAGGTAAGGCCACATTGTAGCCAACAAGTCCAACATTCTCTACGATTTCATAGGGTCCAATGAACCTGATACTCAATTTTCCCTTTTCTACAAAACACATCTAAATTTTCCATGGGGAAACATTGAGAAATACATGATTATATACCTCAAAAGAAAGATCCTTCTTCTAGATTTCCCCATAACTTTTCTTCATACTTTATGCTATTCTCAAATTCTTCTGAATTAACTGAACTTTTTCTAACATCTCTTCTACCAATTTTGGTACCTTCAGTATCCTTTCACCTACATCATCCCAAAATGTTGGAGTTCGATACAACTTTGGATATAATGCCACAAATGTAGCCATTTATATACTGGAATGAAAACTATCATTACAAGAAAATTTAACCAAAGAATGATGGTTGTCCCAACTTCTCTGGTAATCCATTGAGCAAGCTTGTAGCATATCCTCCAATGTATGAATTGTTTTTCATGACGGCCTATCTAATTATGGATGAAAAGTTGTTCTAAAATTTAATTTAGTACCCAATGAATTTTAAAGGACTTTACAAAAGTTAAAAGTAAATCTGGGATCAAGATCAGAAACAATGGATAGGGGAACTCCAAGCAACCTGACTATTTCTTTTGCATACAATCGAGAAGGATGATTTAGTGAAAGATTATCTCAAATAGGAATGAAATGAGAAGATCCTGTCAATTAATCAACAATAACCCAGGTTCCATTATTACCTCAAGAAGTCTTTGGTTATGCCACAACGAAATCAATGGAATCATTTTCCAATTTCCACTCTCACACCAGTAAAGGCTGAGGAATCCCTTTCAGTAACATCCGCTCTACATTAACCTATTTAAAAGGAAAACACTTCATAGTAATGTTACCAATGTATATTTTCATTTCATCCCTACCAGTAATACTCATGAAGATATCTATACATCATAGTATTTTCTGGATGAACTGAAAATGGAGAACTATGAGCATCACATTACAACTCATTCTTCAACTGTGAATCATATGGAACACATAATCTCTTCTCCAATCTCAAAATAAAATAATTTTCAATTTTAAAATAATTAAACATACCCTTCAGAACCAACTCGACCTTTTTCTGCTACTCACATTCTTCCTTCTGTTCTTGCATATTTCTTTCTGATAGAGAGGATTTCACTAACACTAGAAATAAAACAGTGTAATTTATTTCACGAACAGATTTTATGCCAATGTTCAAAAAACCATTAATCCAATGATCTTATTCCAAACGTAACATGGTTACTGTAGAATTACATTTTTACTCAAAGCATTGAACACTTTATTTTCCTTTCGTGGATGTTAATGAATTTTGCAATCATAATCCTTGATTAATTCCAGAAATCTCCTATGAATCATGTTCAATTCATTCTAAGTGAATATATACTTAAATCATTAGGTATAAGTATATATTTCACATTTTACTCCATACCGATGATTACTTCAAATTTTGAAAGAAAAAACAACACTAGCTAATTCAAAATCATGATTATGGTAATTTAACTCACGAGGATTCAACTGATGTAAAGCATTGGCATTTACCTGATCATTCTTTATAAAGACACAACCATTTACTTTCAATGAAGCATCAGCGTAGATAAAAAATTCACCATATCTTGAGGGCAGTGCCAAAACATAAGCATTCATTATTCTTCTATTAAATTCCTTAAAACTATCATGACATTCATTTGTACATATAAACATAACACCATTTAAAGTTAACTTATTCATTGGGCTAGATAACTGTCAAATTTTTTCAAAATCCTCTAGTGAAAACATGCTAAACCATGAAAACTACTGATCTAGATTATATTTTTGGATCTTTTCAATTCTTCAACAAATTTTGTTTTATCAGGATCAATCGTTATTCTATTTTTTGAAACATTGTGAACAAGGTATGAAATTTTTTGTAACCAAAACTCACACATGCTAAATTTACCATATAGATTCTTTTCTTTTATGGTCTGCAAGACAAAACATAAATGAATGTCATGGTCCCCTTTACTTTTGTAATATACATAAAAATGTCATCATTAAACACAACCAGCATTTTTCACCTGAGACTATTGATCCATCACTACAACAAACAATGAAATTCTAATTCTAAAAATCATAGGATGCTGATTTTGATTGTTATTTCCCTCTCCATTCCTTCCCAGCATACCTGCCCTGTTTCATATAGGAAAACCCATTCTGAACAAACATATCTTATACAATGAAACATGTTAATCTTAAAAAACTATATCATTTGAGTTTAACCATTAATTAATTAATTTAACAATAAACTAACATCTAATCTTATCTAAACCAACCTCTAATATCGACTATATGTCCCCATCCTTAAATATTACATAATTTGAATTGAGTTAGTAATTCACATTGAGGATATTTTCTTTTTTAGTGTTTTAGATAATTAGGCCATAACTATTACATTACATATCAAATATAAAAAATTATAAACTTCTACCTGTATCCAATATTTCATAAAATAAAAACATTTAAAAGAATACAACAATATATTTCATTATATAAATATTATTTAATTATTCTTTTCTCTTACCCTTCCTTATATCCTAGGGAAAACATTTCAAAAACATGGGATTAGAATAAGAAGATCAGTAAAGGTTTTAAAATAAATAAAGAAAACATTATTCTATCATTAAATACAAAACACATGTTCTTTAACATATCTCATAAAATAATTAATATTTTTGAATAAAATATAGTAATTAAAAATCATAAAGGTAACTTGTGGTATCCATAACATACTTACATGTTTGCTTTCACAACTACTTAAGAAGTTACAATTGGAATACCCATAAAAATAAATTCCATAAATCTCATAAGAGAAACATTAATTTTTACCATCTTCATGTTACCCACTATAGTGGAGAGCTATCTTGCGCTCCCCCACCCTAGGATTATCATGGAACCAGATGTATCTGAAAAGCAATGCCCATGGGCCATAACAAAATCACAACACATGATCATGAAAAAATGAAAGATAAATTAACATATTGAAATAATAATATATCACTAAAATATATTGACATAACCAATCTATTCTAAAAAAAAAATTCAATATGAAAATATGTAAAAATTGTATAAGGTATTTATTTTCCTTTTAATAAAACATTATGTCTTATTAAGGATGAAAAATATCAAATAATTCTCATGGAGGCAGAAATGTCGTTATCACTGAGTACGTTAAAAAGAAAAATTATTTTTTTATTTATTAAAATGCTTCGTAGAGAAAATATTCATTTTGAATAAAAGTAAATGTCAATGGGGGTTATACACCTTATTAAATAAAGTCATGTATAAATCAAAATATGCCTCAATGAAAATATATTGAGATGAAGTCTCATAACTCATGTCTGACTTTACTTGTTTATTATTTAATCTATTTAATAATAATAAAAATCAATTTATACTTGTTTAGGAACCGTTTCATCCCTATTATTACTGTTATATTATTTATTACCATGTTATAATGTTACATGATCATTTAAGTTAATAATGGTCGTTTAGTTGATATTTGGTACTGATGTCAATAACAAACTTCTTATAATTAAAATTTGTCCATGTTCTCATAATTACATTACTTCCAAATTGATATTCATGATTTATATATCATATATATCAAATATATCTAGTATATATATTAATTTCTAAAAGTACATACCAATTAGATATAAGAAATGAAATTCATCGTTCATGGAGACAGTAAGTCGTACGTACGCATGAATGATACATTCATTTTTATTTCATATTTAATGGAATTAAACATAATGATACATAGGTATAATATAATTCTAGTATAATATCATATACAATTTCACTAACTCTATCCTTTATATGATCCTCATATGGCTTGAAATATACATATCACTTTTAGGTGGTTGTAGTATGCATTTTCTCAAATGAAATTATAGTATTTATCCATTATGGAAACCATAAAGGTATGATATAAATGAAAAATAAATAAGCATAGAAACAATATATATATAATACATATCACATATAAATATAATTCTATATTAATGGCCACCATAAGTGGTAGTGAGAGATAGTTGAACAATCATCGTTTCGTAAGGCAGTAGTTGTCCGTCTATAGAAACAGTATGTTCGTATCCATTAGTTGGAGGTGTGTTGAAGTGTAGTTTGAATAATTATCATAAAAACATACTAGTATATTTATGATACAAGTGTTATCCTAAAATAATTTAATAATGATAGTTTACAGGGTTAGAGATGGAATATAAAAGAAAAGATGTTGAGAGAAGACATTACATTTAAATATATAAACTCCCATTGGTTTGAACCAAAAGGCTTCCATGAAGGCCCTTATTCCCAAGTTAAGGATTCTTGGTGGAAGATTGAGATTTTGGGATCTTATTTAGTTTGTTTTTGGATGAGCCAAGGGGGATTGAGAGGTGTGAGTAAGGGTTAGATTTGATGGCTTTTTATAAGGGAGTGGAGGGGCTCTTTAGGAATGTTTGAATGTATTATTTTATTATAAAAGGGTTTTCAGTTTCCAAAGTTCCATAGCATATTAAATTTAAATATACGGTTTATAGAAGTATAAATAAAACCATCTTATAAGAATTGGACAGGTTTTGGATAATTTTTTATTCCTTATCTTTTTTGATTAACCATTTGATAACTTATTTAACTTTTACCAGGTCCTCTTATATATTCAAACTATATTGGTTATATATTTAATATAAAATTATATGTGACCCAAAATGGATCATTAATTATATTTTAACATAATATTTGTCATTTTCTCCAATATTATATTTTTCGGACTATTTTATCATTGAATATAATATTAATTGTTTTAAAAACACATTTAGGTCAATTTATAAACTATTCATATAAAGTTTTTTGAAAAATATATTACAACTTTATTTAATCAAAAGAACAACATTAATTAAATTATAACAAGTTATAATCATTCATAAAAATCATTAATGGCATAAAAAGTTTCAAAATAAATTTATTTTAATATTTATAATCTCATTTATTTAAAACATTCATTAACTAAGTAACCATTTCATCATCATTATGTCATAAATAAAATTTTTTATATGATGTATAAAAATTATAAATAAAAATAGATGAAGTAGTAAATCTTTTTTAAATTATAATTACTACGTATAGTTGTTGAAATCACTAACATAACCCCATAAATATTTGCATTCTTAAAAATATTAATGTTTCTGATATTTTTATTTTTAATTTAAATAAAAAATATATTAATGTCATTATCATACCCATGTGGATTTCAAAGGAAAAAATCCTTAACCATGGATTCCTTGGGTCTTACATTACTCACCCAATAAGGTAGGACAAGTGTTAAGGTAATATTATACTATTATAATATTAATTTTACCTTGAATTACTATAATTCACTTTAAATGCGATAAATAAAAATCAAATGATACTATTTACCAAGAATTATTTTCATCCTATTGAACCAAATTTTACATAATTATGACAACCACATATATAGGATTTTTTAAATTTAATTCATATAAGCTGTAAAATTTCATTTAATTGAAAAAGTATGTTTTTAAACTACCATGCTGCTTTTTTGACTATTCATTAAAAATTGAACGTTTTCAAACAAAATACCAAAAATTAACCCGAAGATAATTTTGATATTCCAAATTAAAAAATGATTTCTATTTTTCAAAACTCAAAACATATATCTTTTAATTAATAATTTAAAATAAATTTCCTTTATCATAACCAAAAAGTGTGTTTTAATGAAATAATAACTATTACAATATTGACCGTAGTTTATGTCCAATTTTAAAGTGAAATTACTTAATGTGACCATAATTAGACTAAAAATTAAAAATATAATCCAATTACACTTTAAATCCTAAAAAATGGGACAATTTATATATATAAATAGATTATATGAAAAGGTATTTTTGAATTAAAATACAACATTTTACACTTTTCATAAGAAATGAAGTTTGTTGGAAAAAACCCAAATATTACCCAAAGTAAATTTTGATGTCCCAATTCTACAAAAGACATTTATTTTTTCATAGAGAACATATAAAAGTGACAAAAAATATATTTAAAATGGGTTCTCCATGAAATGGTGGTAAAAAGACCTTTTAAAAATATCAGAGTTTGTCATGTCTTAAAATCAAATTCATTCTTATTTTAAGACACTAAAATTTATTAGATAAATATAAAAACAATTAAAAAACATGTATAATCATATTATAGTTAGTTATTTTCATTCTCTTAAATATAATGACAAAGAGTTAACTATCATTTAAAAATAATGTTATATTATTATTTATTTTTTTCGGTATGACTCAACATTCTACGCAAAAAGAGATTTCAGAAAACCCATTGTTGCGTGTCAGGTATTCTATTGAACATAGAATCCCCTTTAAAGTAAAATTGATATTTAATTCACAAATATTAATAAATATGAAAATATCATATTCTTTATTTACCAAGATGTTACACTCATTGCCTTGTATTTCTTTATGAGACCATATCACATAAGGTACTACCCACATATCATGTTATTGTACCTATATATCCCATAAGGGAATATATCTGGTAATCTAAACAATTTTTTTACTCATTTTTATTAAACTACACTTATCACACTACAATAATCCCATATCTCACTTTCTCATCCCAACCCTATTCACATTACTACCGAAAATAACTCATTTTCCCAGACTAAACCCAAAACATTTTATTCATTCCTATCATTTTCATACAAACCATTGATAACTCTAATTTATCATGCACTAGGAAACGTCGAAAATCAATTCTGAGTCATCGATCTAAATCTAATGAAATTATTTTAGGATCCCACCCATATATCCCCTGTAATAACTCACCTTCCCTTATCCGAAATGAAATGATCTCTATCTCAACATGTCCAGACACAAAATAATTAAACTACTCTTAAAACATATTAGGAATATCTTCCACTCCTATGAGGTTGATTCCATAAAATCCTGATAGGTATGATCATCTCATGCATCAATAATTTTCTGAATACATCCATGATTATTTTATTATCTTTTTAAGGATAAGTCTAGGATACCTATAACTCATAAGAATCTAAAGACCAACTCACGGTCTCTCATAAACTATATCATTATCCTCAACCCATTTGCAATATATTCTCTGAGCACTTCTACAATACCAAACATATAAAGTAGAAAATTTCCCAAGTCTATGAGGCTTAATTTCACGCTATCTCTCTACTTATGTTATTCTCGATCCATAGCCATTTTACCAAAAATAAAAATCATCATAATATCATTCCCCATGATTGACCATAAACCATATTTTATATTGTTATAAGGAATTTATAACTCTATATCGAGTTACCATCCTTATCCTAGATAACATACACCTCATTCAAGATTGTAGTATGCTCCATCAAACTATGAATACACATATATTCGTAAATAATGACTATAATTAACTCTTTATAAATTATAATTAATTAGATTTTAATGAAATATAATTTTTTTGATTACATTCTTGGTAGGGTGATTACCTCATTGAAACCCTAATAAGACTACTGAATACATCCAACCAGGATATCATATAGCAATGGTAGGAAAAATCCCCATCATATCAATCCAATTTCACCAGGATTTATAAGAATCACTATCAAAATATATCATAAATCTAAATAAATTGTATTAAATCTGTGGATAAAAATTAATGTTATATAAGGGAAGAATGAAACCTTAATTTCCATAGAAATATCCAAGAAAAATAGTAAATAAGGGATAATAATGTAGGGATGAAATATAGATGGATTTGGCTGAATAATCCTTCCCCATGTACACTATCCCTATACATCATGGGAGGGGAAGACCTAAAATGATAACTCAAACCATGTTAAAATGTGAATAGGGTATATTTTGAGTGTGATACTAAGAACCATGGTATTGTGATCCTTGTACAACTGATCCTCGTACCACATCCCAACTCTTCATGGAGAGACCCCCTACATCTGAAACCCTTCATGGTGTGGATTTAGTATCATGGAATGATAAACATTTTGTGGAAATTCCAAAAATATTTTTTTAAATTTTTCTAATTTAATAATAATGATTCCTATCATAATGTAATGCACTCTATCATGGTGTGATACTTACATATATGTTTTTACATTTTACAAATATCTAGAAAATACTAGGTTTTATTATGGTGGGACTACATTTAACTAAACAAAATTGTAAATATTATTACAAATTGAAACCCTTAGATTGCACACACAAAAATAAACCTCTTCATGACACACATTATTCATAATATAACATAAGTCCTTTACATCATCATTAACCAATTAATTACACAATGATATCATTATGATAAACTATACATGGATAGATCCCAAACCATAATGGTGTAAAGCACCACCTCTTTGAATAAATTTTAATTGGATGAAATACCACCAATTTTAAGGAACGCCTCATCACCCAAAAAACCATTTGACCCCCTAAACACATCTAAATACAATATAATTTTTTTACAAACATTGTTTCATTATAATATCTTTTATATGTGTTAAACAAAATATATTCTATACTAGAAGTATTATAATGAAAATTAAAATTTCTAGGTAAATCGTAGAATATTTTTTAAAAACATTTATTCAAAAAAATTTATTTAAAATAATTTCAAAATGATGATGTAATTTTTCAATTAATGAAACAATCACATAAATTATTTTTTAAAAAAAAAAGGAAATATATTTCCACTTATTTAAGGTGTTAAATAATTTAATAGATTAATATGAAATGTTATGGGTGTCCTAAATTAATTGTATTTAAGATAGATTCATGTTTTGATTTTCATAAATTTAATTTAATGACTTGTATCAAAATTGGCCCAAATGATATTTTATGAACAAAATATTTTATTAAATTACATAAAATGGAAAAATAAAAAAACTAAGGAAAATGGAGATGATATATGGTCTATAATATAAAACATTATCCATTTATGTGGTGACTGAAACCTTATAAGTAAAAAATGAGGTTCGATTAATATTGAAAACATGTTATCAGAGTTAAAATTAAAATTGATTAACTATGGCTTAATAAAAATGTTATGGTTTAAAATTACACCAAAAAAATCCTAAAATCTATTTTTCAATGATATTACAACCTTATCATATATTATATTCTTATATATTGATATTTTTAGGTATTTGGATTAATATTTAATTTTTTATAAATTATCATTTTGAGAAATTCTGAAAGTTCCTCTTCCCAATCTAGTAAAAGGGAACATCTTATTATCATATATAAAAACTAAAAAACCTATTTTGTAGAGACAAACATTGTAAGATAACATTCAAAGTTCCCCCCATACATCCTAGAAGTATTACATTTGGAATAAATCCAACCAAATATGTCATTTTGTGAAAATCCAAAAGCGATATCCAAATAAGATGTAACGTTCATCAACGAACGTTTACATTTTATTTATTCCAAAAACCCATTAAATTAATTTTCTTAATATTTATTTAATAAATTTAGTATCATAAATATATTTAGATTTTGTTTTATTAATGTATCTACCAATATTTACACACTCTCCCATCAAATGTGATACACAATCATCATTTGTGTGTACGATGGACTACCACATCACGAATCGATGTTGCTCATTCTTCCATAAAAAATTTTAAGTTTGTAAATAATGATGAAAATCGTATTTTGAAATGATATATATGATTTATTTATTAATCTATAATTATTATATTGAACAAAAAGTCCCAACATCAATTTTTTGGAAAGATAATGGCTTTTTTTATGTGTGGACTACTGCATCCTTAATATGATTTGAGTAGAGTCATTATTCAATCAAATATTGTTTTATATACATGAATATGATTATTAAATAGATTTATTGTAAACATAAATTTTTTATAAAAGATTTTATCATGTGTATGACAAGAGTCAAGATATAATGTAAGAGATTTATGTCTGACTTTTATTTCTATGGGACACAAGCCTAATACAATAATTTTTTCATCAATGTTGTGTATATACATCAAATACATATCATATGTGTGTATTTTATAGAATATGATGTTATTTTTATATCATTATAAGTTTATTTCCTTCACAGGGAATAAGATTCCACCGATTATAATGTGATGGGTTTTTATATCATAATCTCAACAACATTCACGATTGTTACGTTTTATGTCTCTATTTGGGAATATTTTTCATCCTTTTCCATCATTCAAAAAAATGATTCCAAAAGGAGTCTTACTATTAACCTTTTAAATATTTAATTTGACTTTTACACTTATTTTATATTTATGAAATGTGTTCAGATTAATATTTTTTTCATTTTCTAAAAAATGTTCTTTATAAATTTTAAGGAAAAAATATACAAAACAAATTTTTCTTAACATATACATATCATAAATAATTTCCACCACCATGAATCCATAATTCGTTGAATATTACCAAAAAAAATATTATAAGTTTATTTTCAATGAAAATGTTTTCTTTTAAATTTACACATCATTTTAATAAATGAAAACATCTTTAAATAATAAATGATCATTTACTCAAGAATTATATTCAAGTGATCTATAAAGAATTATCTTCTATATAAGATAATTTTGTTTTGTATTACTTATGATTAATCGAGATATAACTCAATACCACCACTCTTATTCATTTTACAATTTGTTTTTGTTTATGATGGAATTATATTTTTGAAACATATTTCCATTCCATTAGATATATTATAATGAAATGTTTTATGAAACCCATTTTTTGGGTTTGATTATGATGAATAATTAAAGTCCTCATTGAACACATTTTTATGGTTTTCATTCTGTTACATGTGGGACCTATATCACAATAAAAATAATTGTAAAAAAAATAAATTTCATGAGATAATGACTGATACTAGTTGAAGAGCCATATCCACTATAGGAAGTAGGGGAATCTTGATCAACTATCAGATGGGGGGAAAACAAGATATAGTACGAGAAGATAGATATATTTGATCCGTTAGAAGGATGTATTTTTATTTGGGATGGTGGTGTTTTTGACCCAGTAGGTTTAGTCCCAATTAAGTTACTTATTAACTTTTTACAATGGGACATGAGTAATAGGGAATAATACTACATGTTTCTCAGTCTGTGATAAATTCTAGGTCATATTATTATGTAATGATTTCATCGACGATGCTCTTGATTCCATTAAGATTTATTTATTATAAACTAAAAATCATAAATTCAATGATTCGTGTCTATGAATATTGATATGTAGTGTTTTATATTCATATTTTAATCTCTACTGTTCAGGCCTTTATTCTAATGATATGCTTTTATATCTTCCATGATTACCCTTACTATGCATTAAAGCTAATCTTTTCTTATGTTCCATTTCTAAATGATACAGTTAAATATATTTAGATTGATTTTTTAGAATGTTATGTGGTTATTAAGAAAGATTTGGGAGACTAATTAGATCTTTTATTAACCATATATTTATGATTCCATGATCACAGAGGCATCAAACTAATTCATTATTCATCATTTTTTTGTGTAATGGATGAATTATTCTGTGAAAATTATGTAATAACAATGTATGAAAAAAATAGGTCTATATAATTTCTCTTCTTTTAGGGTATAGTTTATAGTTTTCTATATGATAAATCCCAAATTTTTGGTACCATATCATTTAAGGTGATTTATCACATAAATTATTATTATGGAGTTTTTTTCATATGTTATATATGAGTTTGTATCACATTGGTTAACATGATAGGCTGTTTCATGGATATGTTATTACCTATTTAACTATTGATGTATGGTTATGATTTACTCTTTTATAAATTCATCATTTCCTTTTTTTTGTTTTTGAATGTGAAATATTTAAATATATGTAATTTTATAATATTATATAACTGGATTTAATTTATGAAAAAAAGTGTGTAAAACTATTTGTTTTAGAAATAATTGTTTCATTCTTGATATTATACATTTTATGTAATCTGTAGTGGTATCCGAATTTAATTTTCATCACAAATTCTGTTGAATTTGTTAATTTTTTGATCTTGTATTTACAGGGTTCATGTAATTGAAATGTTTTCTTGTAGAATAGATGATTCACCTATTGTTGTTTGCTTTGGTTTGGGTTTGTGTGGTGGTGAAAATTGGTCACGTAGGGAATTTACAAACATTCTAGATTATCCTATTTTGACATGTATTCTATTTATTTGTTGTACATTGTTTTATTGAATTTTTTTAAATATAATTTTTATGTATCTTTCATATTTATATCACTTGTGTTCATTATAATATTTTACCATTATTATTTAGTAGGCTAGTTTGGGTGGTCTGTCTATTTGACCCGGGTTGGTTCGCTACAAACGTCACGAAGTGATGTGGACAATTTTGAATTTAATCATTAAATGGATTGTTATAAGGGAATATATAATAAATATAAACACAATATATTATATAATAATGATTCTGGATCTAATAATTCTTATTTACCTAGCTTTCATTTCATCCATCAAAACGTAAAACCATTGTTCATGTATACAAACATCCAACCATCTCCAGGAACAATGTAATTAATTTTTAGTTATATATCATGTATTGATTATTATAAATTAATATACATTTAACATATATGATATGTATATAGTTATTAAAATTTTACAGTTGTTAGATACATGATATAATCTCATGGACAAACACTTTCAAACCAAGCCATGTAAGAAAAATTAAGTAGTAATTACCCATAAGAGATATTTGAAAAATATTAATAAACATCTGATAAAAGGACATACCAAAATAATATACAGTATAATATATATGATTAATGGTTTTTAATTGATGTATATAAATAAGTATTTGTTATACTGTTTGTCCAGACACATGTGAAGGTAGTCGACTTTATGGAATGGTTATATTATTCAATATCATAATATTTTTAGATTTATTATATTTATGTATATATTGTAGTTATTATTTTATATTTATATAATAAAACAAATATATGATCCTACCCTAATTATTTTTGTATAATTTACATTTTTCCTTTACATTTACATTAATTGTGATTTTAGGACTCTAAACTAGTGTTTTTAAAGAAAACACTTCTTTTTTTTCTCAGTTGGAAATTGTTATCTTACATATCCATATATTCCTATAATGTGTAAAATACTATTTTTAATATTCTTATTTGATTTATTAAGTAACATTTATCATATTTTTAATGATTAAATTTTTTAAAATAATCATTATATAGTGTTCTAAATGAGGTGTCATTTAATCATTTGTACAAAACAATGAAATGATTTTTTAACATATACAAATTGAACAATATTTACCCACTTAATTAAAAAAAATTTCATTCATGAATATTATAAAATTTTACATGTTACTTTTAAATGTAATTGGTTAACTAAAATTTGAAAAAAAAAACAGGATTTTAATAAAATTACATAAAATTAAAAAAGGAAATTTTCCTTAATAGAGTTTATAGTAATCTTTTAATACTATTTCCAAATATATAAACAAATATTTATAAATATTAATCGTTAATATTATATAATATAACTATAACATATATCAGTTTTCATTGGATAATTTATGATTAGTTCGACTAAGGAAAATATTTATATTTGTTACTCTTTTTCTTTCAACATGAAATGTCTTTGATTTTTAAGACAGGTTGATGAAATAGTATTTTTCATTCATATAATGAATTAATTTTAACTGTTTTTCCCATTGTGTTCAACAATTTCACAACCCAAAGATGCATCTTTATTTATCTTCATTCAATTTATAATGGGTACTGGGTTGAGGCCATTCCCATTTAAATATGATGTCTTTGTATGAGGCCTTAATACAAGGTTTCATAATTTTAGAATCATTCATTCATTAATTTTTAAATAAGGTATTAATTCCCATATAACAATAAGAATAGTTACATTTTCCATGGATATGTTTCATGTTCATGTTATTTATTTACATGGAATTGTTGAATCATCTTTTATTCTTGCCATATTATCTTTTCTTTATTATATTAATTTTTATGAAAACCCTTATGGATCATTTGAAATCACCAAATTATTATCTTCCCTTCCCCATATTACATTAAATGTATTATGATTGATATACATGGTTATGAAATAGGAAAAAATGTTGTCATAAAAGAAATTTGTGTTTCATATTTTCTGTTATCAAATGAAATTTAAAATTCAAGTATGTATCTAGTTTTCCTAAAATATTTAATTATTCAGTGTTTGAGGATGATAATTAATTTATATAGTACAAATGTAATAAATTATCCCCTTAATCTAGGAAACTAGGTTTGGGTTTTTAACTATTTGTATCAGATAGTGTTTTGTAAAAAACTTAGGTAATATATTTTAGAGGACATAAATTATTCCATATTAATCTACAAAATAGGTAGAAAATAATAGAACTATATGATAACATAATAAATTTATCGTAAAATAGATACCATCTATTTTTCAGGAAACAAATCACTCTCAAGATACTATATGTCGATGTGATTTTGTAACAAAAGAATCTATGTGTAATAACCATTAAATGCATTGGTTGAGTATATCATGAACATAAATCTAGTGTAGACCGATTTTAACATTTCTATTCACATGGTTTGAAACATCCTAGGGATATTCATCGATTATTTGACATTCTCACTACAAATATTATAATGTATATGAAAATATTTTTCTGATATCAGACTATTACCATAGAAATGATGTTTATAATTTTGAGTTTATCAATGAATTTTTTTCAGTTTAATTTACATGTTTTACTAGTATTTATTTTATAAAATTTAATTTATAATGTTGTGATCTAATATATTTAATAAAATTACCTATTAATTCTACTTTGGGGATTTAATATAAATTATAACAATGCATGAAATTCTTCTATGGAATTCCTTCATAAGAATGATAATGATTCTAGATATTCAACTACTACTAGATCTTAAAAAATTATATCTATAATGCTGTAGTTAACTCAAGGCATGGCCAATATAAATTCAAATATATAGTTTCCTTATTATACACACCATGGTGTAATAATTTCAGAACACTTTTGGTGTATGAAACCTCCATCATTATATGGTGCAACAAACTAATTTGTATTTGAGAAATGGATGTGATCATTCAAGAATATATTTCTCTCTTGGGAAATAAAATAAATGGAGAAGTCCATCTTGGTAGTGTATAACATTTCAGTGAATGTAGATCCATGGTGGTCATTTATTCAAAACACTACGCATGTGAATATAATAGAAATCATGTAGTTGACTTATTTTATTGATCTTTTCTTTGAATATATATTGTTCATGAATAATTAGTGGATATGAACAGAGTATTGTAGTGTTTGAGGTAATGTTATGAAAAAAAGTTTTATATTGACAACAAGGTGTGATATGGACTATATATGTAATCAACAATAAAATATTTATCGCTTCATATTTGGGCTATTCCAATCCATCAAAGGTTACTAGCCCACCAAACATTCTCTTATTATTATGTTATGGTTTCATGTGCCATCAATATTTGGAAATAATTATCATAGTCATACGAATTTGAAAAAAATAATAGAAGTGGAGATAATAATAAAAAAATGTATATTTTTATGTTGAAAATGGGGAATTTTACAACATATGATGCTTGTGGAAGAAAACCCCTTTTTAAATGATTAAAAGTAAAAGGTTTTTTCTTCATGAATAAAGAAAATATAAATCATTCTCATTATTATAAGGGTATTGGATACCCCATCTATGTATAAATTCATTAACCATAAGAAGTCATGGTTTTATTCTAACTAGTTCCTAAAATGTCAGGGGAACATACCCATAAAAGAATCCAAGGTTTTAAGGCCACCAATTTTAAGTTACTACAACTAACATGTATGCTCAAAGTTATGTGGTGAGTGGTACACTAATCTTCCACTCCACAATTGAATTTTTTTCTCATTCAGGTTATACCCAAACAATTATATATGACTAATTTTATATGGTAATAAAAACACCATATCAGTGATAATATATTTAGTTGATGGAAAAAACTCATAATGGTGGGATGACCACATATCAAGTCTATGACTCCACTCTGATTGAGGTTCGTGATAATTTTCTTCGTATGTATTTTTTTATTCTTCATCTATTAGAATTTCATTTAATTTGGGGTATGTATTGTCTGTTATGATATAGAGAGAATATAAATTGTCAGTTAATGTATGTTATATTTTGTAGTCTGAATCAACCATAGAATATATATAAATGTAAAATTTAACTTGAAAACCCCATGGAAATTACATCTAAAAATGTGTTTGTTAACTAATTAATTAAATATATATATCTCTAATGGTTGGGGATAAACTCAAAATATATAATTCTTCTATTATTTTTGAATATAATTATTTATTTCATGAGGAATTTTCATGTCATATAGAAAATTATGAAGATTATTTTTCAATAGAACACTTTCATAGTGGTAAGCCTATTTCAAATAATTTAAATAGAATATCACTAATTGAGTTGAAGGAATTAATGAATCAACTCCATGAGAACCTTGATAAGGGATTCATTCATCTTATTACATTTTCATGGGGTTTTTCTTTCATTTTATAATAATAAATATAGTTCAATAGACATTTTAACTAATTATCAGGAATATAACAAGATCACCACTATGAGAGTGTATTATTGACCCCATATTGATGATATGTTTGATCAATTTGGATGATATCTAAATTTTATCAGGATTAATCATTGATTAAGGATTCATCATCTATATATCAATAAGGAAGTTTTACCTTAGATATCCTTCTGTACGAGTTATGGTTGCTATGAATTTATATTGATTCCATTTGGACATACCAATTATCTTCTTTTTGATATGTATTTCACAAGTATTGTATTTACATACTACCAAGATATGTTATTGGATGACTTTATATATGATATTCTTATATATTTAAATAGAATGGGATACCATGTAGAAAATTTGAGAATTGTGAAAAAGATCATATGAATGGAAAATTCTTATGAAAAATTTACCATCTCTAAATATTGGATTAAGAAGATTACATCATTTGGTCATATAATATCTACTGAGGGTATATCAATGGATCATTTAATGATGGGAGTTAGTGAGAAATACCCGAGACCAACTAATATTTCATAAATATGTATTTATATTGGGTTGGTTGTATACTATCTACAACTTATGAGATATTTTCCATTAATATATAATCCCCCCACCACGTTTAATCTGAAAGATGTTAGGTGCTTATGTACAAGTGACTGTGTAGTGAGTTTCAATGAATTGAAGACATGATTGGTCTGTGTGTTTATTTATATATCACCTTTTAGGGTAGATGGTTTTTGAATATTATTGATGAGTCAATTATTTAAATAACAAGTATCCTGAAGATAAATGAAATAGTGATTAAATATTCCACTCTTTAATTAATAACTCCTAGGTAAATGATGTGAATTATGATTTGGATTAGGCATCATTACTTTTCATATTGAATGTAGGGAGGCATTATTTTTACATTAGAAGATCATATATATATATATATCATCAAATCATGAAGAATATATTAATATATAGTGAGTTGAAAATGTTTCAAATAATATGTTTAGAGTTGATCTTGAGTATGAATTTATAATACAATAATCCCCATTGATGAATAACAAGGTGGTTGATTATTTGAGTAAGAAATACCAAGAGATTATTTCAATTATTATGATTAAAATTTACCTAAAATTTATGGATTTGAAAAATATGAATCTTGAAAACATAAAGAATGGGTATTTGTCTTATCAATCTCACATTCCTTTTCATCCATCAATCCAAAAGAGGATTAAGAAGTGACATAAGAAAGATATGTCATTATAGAACTATGGAATGAATGTATCTATGTTAATCCATGATAATTATGGAATGAAAATGAATACTAATATAGTATTTCATCAATATATAGTTGATATTAATAATGAATTTTTATATCATTCTCATATTTCATCATTCTATTTATATCATAGAAGTAAAAATAATCCTAGTGATTTGAATTTTTATTTTGTTGGGACAACATGAAGAGAGATATTATAGAGTATGTATCAAAGTTCCTATAATTTCATCATTTTATGGATAAAATAAATAAATATTATGGTATATGACAACTATTTGTCATACCATAATGTAAATGTGAAAACATTACCATAGATGTTTTTGTATGACTCCGCAAAAACTCAAAATCCTTATTTCAATTTGGGTTGCAGACGATTAAATTATAATGTATTCATAAATCATTTATATCTAAGAAAATTTATTCTTATAGTATTTTGATAATTCACATTATGTTTTAAGGTTTCATTGGGTACAACATTTTAATATATCTGATTATGATTCAATATTTACATTAATTTTTATGAAATGTCTTTATCAATCTCTGGACACAGATTTGAGTTTCAGTATCCGTAATCATCCTAAGACAAAGTTTATATGAAATTATATCATTAAAACATTATAAATTATATTGATATATTCCTCTAAAGATATCAAATTTGTGTGAAATCAACACCTTCCATAGGTTTAATTTCTTACAATAATAGATTTCACTTGAGTATTCAAATGGATTCTTACTAACCCCTTTATAGAAGGAAGTGTAGAAATCCAATGTCATGCAATTATGTTGTAGAAAAAATCCAATTTAGAATAGATATATCTAATTAAATGGATAATAAGGTTTTATTCTCATTATATCACATAATTTCATCCCATAATGTACAATTGTTTTTCAAAATCATCATTGCGATCTATAACATGAAGTCAGTAACAAGGTATTCCAATGAAAAACTCCATCGATGAAGGTAATGTTATTTTCAATGAAAGGAAAGATAGTTCATTGATATATTTGAGAATTTGTGGTTCATTATCATTTTGAGAAGGATTCTATTCACATGGTTATTCAACCAAATCACTTTCGTGTTCATGGTTTGGTCCATTTATCTCTCTTGAGGGTAGTGCATAGTTGGTTCGTCATAAATATCCAACAAAAACATTTTCCAAATGAAAAAATACCTCTATTATAAGGAACACTTGATGGTGTTTTTGTATCATCAATTTATATTTATAACAAACAATACCACTTACTATAATGATGGCTTTTATTGGGAATCCATCAATTTAAAGAAGTTGTGTGAGAACCCAGGCATATGATGATGTATAATTATCCTCAATTCATTATTTCATGGGGATAAAACCTTGAAGAAGAAATCAATTTAAATGGTGATATTATTTAACACCGTGGTATATTATGATGTATTTATTTTTAAATAAATGTGATTTCTTCAAAATATTGACTTACTCTAAACAATGTGTTAAAACAAACCGGGATATACTATTTAAAATAATTATAATTGTTCTATTGAAAAGAAATCCATTGAAATTGGGGGGTGGGGATTGAATTTTACTAACTGTAATAGGAATGTAAATTATTTATAATGAATTTATTATGTTTGAGTTGATATAATTTAAAATAAAAAATAATTTTATTATAAAAGTGATATTTTGATAAAAATATAGTTTTACAGATAAAATGTTTTTTTTCTAATTAAATTAAAATTAATAACATTGGTTAATTATGTAAATGAAACATATATATATTTAATATTACACAAAATCATTTCTAATTCATCTATTTATTTTTCTAGGCTTCAGATAAAAATAATGAAATTATTATTCTTAATAGATGTATTTTTTTGAAAAATGTAGTTTTTAAATTGTGTTTAGTAACTGTTTCACATTTATTTTCTTCCTCTTATAAGAATTGAAATTGATAAAATGGATTCCATATTTTGAATCAGAAGGGTTAAATTTTGTAAACATGCCTCTTTTATTTTTAGGCATTATGAATAGAAACTATAGTAAATATATCGTGTGGATAAATGGTAAATATTGCTATCTAAGGTTATAATAAGGTGTTATGGACACCAATTTTTATCATATTTATTATCGTATATTTAAAATTAAAACCTAATCATCGTATAATATATATTTAATTTTATAAGGGGCACTTGTCCATGAAAATGGCCTATATAATATTTAATTCAATGAAAAAATTAAAATGTCACCCTCTTAGTTTTAAATATCTCATTTATATTTACATTGGTCATAATGAATGTAATGAATGAATATTAATTTTTTAGAATAATTAAAATATTATATTGATGAATTTTTAGTGATTATATAATATCTTAAATTCCAACACTACAATGACATAGTATATTTTTAATTAATAGAAATGAAATAAATTATTTTGAATATATTAACAATAATATAAATTATTAGATTTATATTTATTTATTAATTTGAAATAATAAATTTTAATATACATGTTTTATTAATTTATTATAATCAAATTTTATATTTTCTGCGATGTCATTTATGTAAACTTATACAAATTGAATAAAAATGAATATATTGAAATTTTGTGAAAAACATTTATTAAATTATATTAAAGTCAATAAAATATTTTGAAATAACTCAAGGTAAAAATTTCATCACATTTATTATTATGGGACAATTTTTACCATATATTTAAAATTAAAAACAATTTATGATTGAAAAAAGCTGTAATTGTGGTTAATGTTAAAATATGATATCGTTTTTGTTAATCCAAATCATAATGCTTAAAATACCACATAAACCTATCCAATTTTTTTAGGATCTGATATTTAATCCACATACTATATGAAATTATATAATATAACCATTTTTAATCACTGATCATGAGAATTACATACTAAAATTTTAATAATTTCAGTAATTTCAAGTGTGTTATTTCTTAACCTTATAAAATCGAATGTCTTCCCTCTTAATATTTACACTATATTGAGAAAAATATATCCCCCAATCCATAACCATTTATATTTATTACACTATTAAACATTTTTAATAGATTTTGGTCTTCCTGAAATACCAGACCTGGTTTTTTAATAGGATATGTAATGAAGATATTTCAAAAACATTGCACTCCCCTTAATTGATCTATTTTTATTCTTCTTATTTTACGAGATAAAAATATATGAAATTTATAATTAAATTATATATGTATATTACCCTAAATAAAATGATTTTATAAGATTATAAGGCCAAAATATTTCTCTCTAATTTTCATCATATGAAAATTTATTTCATCACTCATGGGTATATGTGGACTATCACCTCTATAAAATGATGTGGTTCATTTTTTGTTTCTGCTTTACATAGATGGTAATTTGGGAGGAATTTAAAACATATATGATATATATTATGCAAAAAATTGTACAAATGGGAATTTTTATTTAACTTTATTTCATTTCATCCATCCAAAAATTAAAATAGTGTTCATGCAAACATATATACTTCCGACATAATGAACGATTTAATTCATGTATATGTATATATATATTTCATTAATTGAATAATATAAATTAGTTTATAATGAATATTTTTTATATTAATATAATTATACAATGTATGAGGATTATTTAACCATGATCATTGATAAAGAAATAAATATATCAAGAAAACTTATATATGAAAAATGAAGCACTTATTACTAGAATAGTGAATTTTACAAAACTTTTATCAATAAACTAGTGATAAATGATTATAATTATGTCATATGTTGTATGATATATATTATTATGATTATATAAAAAATTTATAACTAATTTAGATTTTTTATAATATTGTTTCAAACACATATAAAGGATGTCAAAACAATGGTTAGGTATTATTTCACAATCCCATCAATATTCATGTTTGTTAATGTTTAATCTCACCAAAATAAAATATTTGATCATTCTATATCAAAAAATATTTTTTATTCTATACTAATTATTTCATAAAATTAAAAAAAAAATCCTTTTATTTTCCTCCATTTTTGTACTGAATATCCTGAAATAATATTATTAATGGAAGCCATCCCTTTATTTCTCACACGAGGATCTTTCTATTCAATGTTAATATATTCATTCAAATGTTGAATTGAATTTTTTTAATTCTATAATTTTATTTATAAATTAAATATTTAATTCTATTTAAATTATTTAAAAAATGGATGAAATGTAATATTATCTTTCATTTCCAATATCTGTAATGTTTTACATTCATAAAAAAGTGTGAATGTAATGTTTTTTAGCATATATTGCATGAACGAAATTTCTAGTTATCATGGCTATCTAGTGATTTCAAGCTTCCTATAACTATTTAGAAGATAATTTTTTAATAAAATATTGTACTAACAATTTTGGAATTATTTAGATATTAAATTACTAATTTCAATGTGAATAAGGTTATTTTACTCAAGAATGTTCCACTGGTCATACGAAAGAATATTCATATATGTAATATACTTTTTATAATATTATACATTACTAATTCATTACTCCAATGATACTATAAAATAAATTTCTATGTAATTTTTATAATCATTTATACTAGGGAATCTATTTATATTTCAAATACTAGTTCTTCTCATAAGATGAAATATTTATTATTATACTTGATGATTAAATTTTGTTGATTATTAAAATTTTGATTTCATTGGACATATTAAGTGATTGGTGGGGATCAGAATTATTTATCCCCTCATTTAAATATTATGTCTAATAAGAAAAACTATATGTGTTATTTGTTTTAGGTCGTACCTATTTATAAAAGTTTTCAAGACATAATGCCTATGTGGTATGATTAAGATTTGTGGATGTATGCATTACATCCTAATAAAATTAGTTATTAATGTACATGAGATTTTTTATATTGTAATGTTTTCTATGTATATGTATAAATATCATTTATATTTTTTTATTATTTTTCTATCATTTAATCCTTCTATATTTCAGATGCCTTATTATATTCCACTATTATCATACCACTACACATCATCTGAGCTCACCCCTATCTTATGTTTACATTCCATATGATTGTAGTAGGAGTATTATGATTGTTATTCATTGTTATTCAATAATTAATAACATTTTTTACAATGAAAATATTATGCTCTACATTATGTTTTCAAAATTAATTTGAAATTCATAAATATACACAATTTTATAATTCTAAAAATTTATTCATTCTTTATGGATGAAATCGCTTATATCTAGTACCCCTATAAAATGTAACCACCGAATCTGGGATACTATGACCAAGGCCCCAACCATATTTTCTTCGAAAACTATGTTGGCAACTATTATTTTGGTATTGAGGAAATGGAATTATGGGTAGCAAGAAGTTATACATTTTTTACCATCCCAAATAATGAGTGGATGGCAATACACATACATTATTTTTTGTAGTCAACTATAAAGGGTTAATGCCTATTCATGATCATGAATTGAATAATAAAATTCATACACTATAGACTATTATAAAACATTATTATTCAATTATAAAGACACAAAATGACCACATCTTATCATCTTAGAGTACATTAAATTCAATGTGATGGATTATTAAAAAAATATATAATTGGTAATTGCTAATCTTATTTGGTATCCCTGATATGTAAATTTAGTGAATTATTTTATGGTTCTTCATTTCATTCATTAATTTTTTTATGAAAATCAACAGAGTTTTTCCTAAATAAAAACACAGAACACCAAGGAGAACTTCTTAGGTAAAAAATAAATAAAAAATATCATAACTTATCATGACCCAACCCAAGATAGGGCTTGATCTGTGACTACCCCAAGCCTAAATCCACAGGATAGGGGTTTGTGATAAGCACCAAAGTCATAACTAAACATGGGGAGGCCTCTTCCTAAATTGTCTATAGGAATTCACCCATGAAAACATCTATTCTACATTGTAGATATATAAAAAATTAATTGTAAAATAAATTCATACATATATCCCAAACTAGTGTACAAAAAATGTACTAATGTAAATAAGTCCAAATAAATAACCAACAAAAGATAATTGTAAAATCGACAGACATTATCAGAAAGAGGGGATAACATACAAAATTAACTATCAGAAAGCTCTCTAGTCCATCTCTGAAAAAATATAGCAGTCGGTTTAGCTCATTAATAATCTCTTATCTTGGTTTTGGCATGGAATCTGTGGAAGGCATGTCATCGTTATAAGACACAAAACATGTGAGGGAAAATCTCTTGTAAGGGTGAATGTAAAGTTACTAATTATGTGCCCCAAATCCAAAATGAAAAGGGAGTGAATGAAATGAGATATTCCACTCAACCTAGAAGGAGGGAACCCAATCAAGAGACAATCCCTATCTTGAATCATCATCATCTATAGATAAGTAGTAAGTAAATAGAGTGATAAAGAACCACAAAGAGTGTAAGTAAAAGACACAATCCCATAGTTCAACTGAGCACGAGAGTGAAAGTAAACTGATACAAACATATGGATCTTATCATAGTGAGAATATGAAACTCTCCTAGAGTCATAAATAACTATAGTAGGATACTGGACCTATCCAACCATGAGAAACTAAACATTAAAAGAATATGATAAACCATGCACGTCTTGACCTCCCATGGAAGGAGTGTAACCAAAAGTAAGGTAAGGGCATATAATTGATAATTATAATCAATCATCATGGGGTGTCAACCCAAAATGTGATAACACCATGAAGGCTCCCAGACACAACCATGATATACTAATAACAAACTCCAATTCTCATGTGGTTCTGAACTCATAGTCGGTAACATGATTATATTATTGGTTAAGAAGGAAAACAGAAAACATATAGAACACATTCCATGAAATCTTACATTCATGATGGATCCCATCAGAGAGATAAAATCTATTGGGAACATCAATAAAATTCACAGTGGTATTTCGGAGAGAAATATCTCCATCTAGAACAACCTATATGGTATGGCTTTATTGCCCAACATTAGAGGTTCTTCCATCGCTCACCTACACCATGCGCAATGCTAATGAAATAATGTGGAGAGGCCCACTACCCACCAATACCGTACATCTTTGGGATAAATTCTCAAAACCAAAAACCACATTCATCTTCTCTATGAGAGGAAACTAATATACACACACTTATCCACTACCCCACACTTAAGGGAGCACTAGATTTTAACAAACCAAAGAAACCTATTCACTCCTATATGGAGTGGCCCATTCTTCTATCCATAGAGGGAGAAGTACCACCTATCCAGGTATAAAGATTATTGAGTGGAGGGGGATGCACATCAGAACTATAGTCAATATCTGATGGAGCTATAACTCAATTAGAGGACCTGCTCCCCACTATAACTTGTAGATGGTAGAGTACTACTCTGTTTGTGACGACCTGCACGATGGGAAAACAGGGGAGTTCTAATCAATGAATGGAAGACCCAAAACCAGGTACAATAGGGTAGTGAAGTTTCAAAGATCAAGGACCCAAACCCTAACTCGATATGGGGTACCACGTTGTGTCTAGAGGACCCACACATTAGTATGGAAGAGGAGTACCGAATATACATGCTAGTTTATTATGGGGACCCACACCATTGATGAATAAGGGAGTGCCGACCCCATGCTAGAGGCCCCACTCTTTATCATTCTAGGGTAGTATTTTCTAAACTATAATATGATGTATGTAATACACACACATGGGAACTACTAGATTGTTCGAAATCAAATTAAAGAGGACATTCACCTTATCCTACTATGGGAGTACCCAAATTAGTTATACTTCGCAAATAGAGGACCTACTCACTAACATAATAGGGGAGTAATATGTCCATAGAGAGCGGACATGAACCATAGAAATACATGGGAGATCATACTTGAATGAGCCAATATTTATGGAGAGACCACACCCTGTCATAGTAGGGGAGCACTATCAAACATTATTAATGATACAGGTAAACGACACCCTAAACAATTAGGTTAGTTCCAACAGTTCCAAACATCCATTGAAGATGTCTAGAATCTCACATATCTATGTTAAACACAATTGTATAAATAACTCAGTAACCACACATTGATACTATCCTATTTGGTAAGTAATAAATTGCATAGATAGTTTTAGGTCACGTTGAATGGATATTTATCGGTGGGGAAAGCGTTCATTTTCTTTGTGAGTCCATGTCTATGTAAAACCATGTAGCTTCCCAAAGAACTAAAAAAAGGAAAGGAAGCATACACCAATGAAGTGAGGACTCACATATCTACTAGGGAAAAGTGTTATGCAAAACGTGTTTCCTAATGCCATAGTGGACTATTAGTCCCAACATCTCTATTTAAGAACCACACTGATCTTTATCATTAGTCAAGTGTTCCAAAAAAGAGTGTCACACTTAACATACATTTTTTAGTAACACCACATAATGTTTTGGATTCGTACACTAATTTAGTCTGGGAGCACCATCGCACCAATCTAAATATTTTATATGAACCACATCCTAAAGTCGAAGGGGCAGGTACATACCTCGATGTCAACATGGTGATTTACCCAAACCAATGCCCAAGACATGTACCACTAAAAAATAATCTTGATCAAAACATATCTACTTGTACCTCATACTCATAAAACAAGTCCACCGTTACATTGTACATGAAAAATAACTTAGGATAGGCTATTCAAAAGCCTGAATCTAAGTCCCAAAGAAGGATATATAGAAGGAAAATTTATCATGGATATCCTCTGAGAGTAAACAGTGTGAACTGGAGAACACATGGCATGTGAGCACACCCAAGATCTTACTCGTGTATCTAGTCACCAATGTTTCCAACCGATGTAGGGATTCACATCATGTTATCCTTCATGTGGCCCATTGTCATGTTGTTTACCCATGTTTATGTACCAGGCCTTGTGTACATGTATATTTGTTGTGTGTTAGTACACAACCATTTGTTTTAACATGGATTCCCAATACATGTCCTATATCCACACAGGTTGGGAAACTACATGGTATGTAACCTGGGTACAGAATTTGTATTCCCCAAAAATCATATTCCCCAAAAATGGTTGGCTACACGGTAAGTTTCACTAGAATACACACAATGTATATGAAAATTATAATTGGGAATTACCTGAAAATGAATGATTTTTTAGAATTCAACCATGTATTCAATGATCTATATAGTATAAGTCATAAGAAATTAAAATTGGGATCTATAACCTTACAACCATTAAAACATAATGGGATGTAGACTAAAAATGATACCCCCTTCCTAGAGGGTGAAATGTCAATGTTTTGGTTTCAGAATGGTTTCTAGATCCATCTGGTTCTCGATCTGGTGTCAATTTATGTCAGAAATGGAGATTGATGGAAACATTCTTCGATTATTTAGTATTATTTTCATATTTTGTACAATGGGATGAAGAGTAGATAATTATAGTTTCGACTATTATGGTCTTCGGTGCACCAAAGTGAGTAGTGGGGTGAGTATTAGGATAACTTTTTATTTAATTAATCAATTTATGATTTAATTAATTAATCAACCATTTAACAAAATATATAAAACACCATGTGAAGACAACTTCATGTCACACCAAGGTTAGAAAAAGTGTTACTGACTCAGTCACGACCTTATAAACCTGATCTGAGACTCAAGGTAGTTTTTATTCCTCTTTTCTAGATAAATTTCTTGTGCATGACAAATCATATTAATTTTTTTAAGAACACTATGTCGAGGCTCTTCGGGCCCTGTATTCTTCTGTTGACATGACCACTAACTTCCAAAATATATTTGAAAATATTAAAACTTCTTACAGGTCAATACCTGGGACTCTACATCAATATAACCTTCAATGATTTTCATTATTGAAATGAAAAAGGCTAAGGATAATGAAATGAAACTGAGATCTACTACTAGGATTCCCACGCCTTCATGCTCGCTAAGGGTTTCCATGCTTCATTCAAGAATAAATTTTGCGTAAACACCAAGTCTAATCCACTCTTATATCTATATTCTTCTAGGATAGTATTATGAAATTAACAGGAACTTGTCTTCTTCGCTACGATTGGTGGGAATGCACAAAGAACTATGGTCCATCTACAGTCATAGGGTCTAGAAGTTGGCAACAACACTAACCTAACATTGATGATGATAAACCCCAATATTTATATACACCAATGGATGAACTGTCTCATGACCTCTTCAAGAGTTTGTGCTCAAGGATGATGTCGAACACATGAGTCTATAAATGAATAATAGAAGAGGGTATAATCATACAACCATGTGAAGATAGACATGGAAAGAAAGTGGAAAACCCTTCTTTTTGTTTACCTTCTTGTAAGGAGAGATATGCAAACCAAAAAGAACACCACAATATCTCGTTCCATCCCTGTTTTGTACAACCGGTAGGAAACTAATCCATACTATGGAAACATCATAGCATCTAACAATGCTGCTATGGAACAATTATTAAAAAATGTTCTCTACAACCCAAACATGACCTGAACACATACGTCATGGGATCTCATCCACTAAAACACGATAATATTCTCTCTTCTTAGCATTGAATCACCAGAATAGTTTTAGCCACATCATTGAAACACATCTCGGTGGGGGAAGAAGATATCTTTCTTACCAATACGATTCTATGTCGAACAACACCAATACATGGTTCTATAGAAAACATATGTCACCCTTATTTAATCATTGGGAAAGAAGGGGAATGAAAATAATACCCAAAATAGTGTCTAAAAATTCTAATTTAGAATTTAGAAAGGACACATGGCATACATTTGTTTATAGTAGGAACTTCTTTGTCAAATTCTTTTATGGAGTTAAACTATTCTCCCAGAATCCTCTAACTCCCCCATCAATGAGTGGACAACCTCATGATACTATATCAGCTCCTCCATTTCATCTGCTGTCTCCTAGAACTCCCATATCCAAGTGCTTCCACTACTTGGAAGGCCTTCCATCATACCCCATCCCAGATGCATGGTGGGTCATACATTCTCCTGCAAATATTTCCTCAACTATTGAAAGCATAACACCACTTATCCTACGGCTGAAATGATACTCTACAGTATTATTACATTGTATGACCACGTGCCTGAGTCTAGGCATGGGTATACCTCCCACACCAAGATCCTTTCCTACACTATCTTACATCTATGATAGAATACATAGCCTTATGAATGCCACATTGGTTCACACCCACCTATTCCTCTGAAAAGATGTTATCTTTTATCACAGCTCAATGCAAAACTCTAGAATATACTGGAATGCACCGCTTAATTAGAGTGGACCTGATCTCATAATTCAATCCTATTTTGATGTTCAATGATTTGAAATAAAAATATCAAACCATATACTGGGAGTGTCAAAAATGTTTTTGAATCTTGGCGAAAACACATCTGTAGTCATGTTTCCCATCCAATGCTGGAAAATATACTCGATATGTACTAATATCAGTGTGGATAGTTATAAATATTCTATGAAGTGTCCCATGAACTCTTACCATGGGGGGATCTTCACATTCAGGGACTGATTAACTAAAATCCACTATCACCCGACCAAACCAAATCTAAGGCTCGCGGCTAGGACCACCATCTAATTAATATTTTCCCTCACTAGCAGACAAATTCATGTCATAGCCTCGAGCCAATAATCGGCTACCTAGGGTTCTGTACCAACCCATAATCTCAAAGGTCTCCAACTACTAAACTCGTGAAAATCACCCTACATATGGGAATCATCATTCTAAATATCCAGCACCACCAGCTACTTAGTGGGATATAGATCTACTGGAGAAACACCTGGAGGTAATGCATCTGAAACAATGCCTTGCACTAATGTATCTTCACGGGGTGGTTTTTCAACACGATCACACTATGTAATCTGATCTTCATGTCATTATGGAGGCATACTAAAATAAACTCATATTTCACCCCTGGACAACAAGTATATCTGGGGGCTGACACAAGAAGTTCAAGGATAGAATATCCCAAACCAGGTCTTATATGATGCATGTACCTTTTATTTCCCCTATAATAATTGTTCTAATGTACCAATTAAAAAAGCAGGTTATTATAGTCCTAGTTAATTGATTCATTGGATTCCACACCAACAATACTACTGATTTCCTAAGAAAAAAACTCAAAACACTATATCATTGTTGATATGAAACTAAACCAAAACCATTTAAAGAGAAAATTATGAGACAATTCCCATGGAGTGAACTTTCTTTGATACCACTATTTCATGACCAAACCAATGATGGTGCTTGAGTAGCTACTACCCAGAGCACTCTTCTATAGGCCATGTGTTTTAGACATGCATCGAAGGTATAAATAAACTCGAGGATTCCATTTTGTATTGTGCCTATTTTCACTAACCCAAAAACACCTCACTAAAATAGTGAAGATATATAAAAAAACTAAAATTCGTCCATACATCTATTCCAACCCAGAGTACAACATAAATAATAAAGTCAAAATTCTAAAAACATTCCCTCTAATATTGATTTTAAATCACCGGATCATCTTTGAAGGTGGGGATCAAAACCAAATGTATCTTTAAAAAAACTCCACATTCATGATGTTGTATACACCTTGGTCGGTATAGCTGACTAAACATTTCCTATGTAGAGTCCTCTGTGGAATCTGATGAAAGGAATGTGTCTGTTATAATAAAAAATATGTGCAGGAGAATCCAATATAGGTGTGAGTATAAAGATACTTAGTAGGAACCCCAAAACCCAAAATGAAATGGAGAGACTGGAAGACAACAATCCACACGACCTATCCTAGGGGAACCCCATGAAGGGAGAATCACCATCTCAAATCATCATCAACTATACATGACTCGTTAGCTATTTCAAAGAACAATACCTAAAAAGGGATTATAGAATATATTATGTCCCATATCTCAATCCAACAGGAGAGTAAAAGAAATATAATCCAACCTCAATGAGATTGATGTGGTGAGAGTATGATCTTTTCATCGGGTCTTTTCTTCCTATAGCAGGATAGTGGACTCATCCAACCATGAAAATCTAATCACACATAGAATTTCTTATATCTCATGTGTATTCACCTCCCATGGATGGAGAGTTACAAAATGTACAGTATGGTCACTGAAGAGGTATGTATAATCAAAACTCAAGGGGAGTCATCCTAAAATGTGACATCCCCACAAGTTCCCTTAAACATAACCCAAATATACTAGTAACAAAATCAATGTCCCATGGGTTCCAATCTCATAGTCATAAATATGATTATATTTAAGGCACTAAACGTTAAGATAAAAACCAGATAACACACTCCATGAGATATTCCATCCCAGATGGTACTATTCTAAGAGATACACTCCATTAGTAACAGCTCTACCATATGAATTGGTATGTTCAAGAGAACATTCTCCATCATGATCAACCTATATAGTCCATCTTTAGTTCCAATCACTAGAGGTTCTACCATCACAAACATATTACATGTCAAACACTATGAAAATAATGTTTAGAGGACCTCCCCTCACCTTTTTCCCTAGATTTTAGGGAGAACTACTCTAACCATGACCAATATGCATCTTCTCTATGAGAGGAAATGGAGATACCTTTAACACCCCACATCCCTTAATTTAATAGAGTACTAGCTCCTAACTATCTCATGAAACATCTATCGCTCTTGTATGGAGTGGCCAAAACCTCGATCCTTCGAGGGAGAACTACCTCATAACCAAGTATCATTCTTATCGAATGGAGGTGACCACTCTTTGGGACTATAATCAAAATCCTAAGGAGATCCAACTCGAATGGAACACCCACTCCCCACTGAAACATGGATAAATTAGTGTACTTCTCAATAGGTGAGGGCCTGCACTATTTAATAGCAAGGAATTATTACTCCTAGAATGGAATCCCACACCCTGGTACGATAGGGGAGTCCATCTCCATAAGTCTAGGACAACCAACCTAAACATATAGGGGAGGACCACTCTATTTATAGATGTCCTACTCTTTGGTGCGAAATGGGTGTTCCAAATATAGAGAAACATCATATATGGAGGACCAAAACCATGGAATGATAGGGGGTTCCAACCCCAATGATAGAGGACCCTCACCCTATCCTACAAGTGGAGTATGAAATCTACCTATACGTCACATACAGAGGCCTCAAAACCTGAAATTGTAGGGGAGTAATGACTCCACAGATAGATGACCCACCACTAGTCTAATAGGGTAGTTTATACTCTTTATGGCTTATAGTGTGGAGGGCTGTACACTGGAATAATAAGGGAGAACTATCCAACATTGTGAAAATTATGGGGAACCCACACCTTAAACCATAAGGGGAGTAGCAACAGTTACAAAATACATTGATAATTCCCAAAATATCACAGAAATACTCTAAACATAATAAAATAAGGAACTCAATCACCACACCTTGATATTGTTTTCTTTGGTCAGTACAGACATGCATGAATGATTTTGAGGTCATGTCTCAAGGATGTGTCTCAGTAGGGGAATATGTTCCTATTCATTGTGAGTCCAAGGATTTACCAAACCACATATAATCCCAATGAAGTACTCAGGGGGAAAATAACTCACACCCATTACATTTGGGTTCTTGTCTATAATAAGGAATATAGGTAAGGAAATCATGTTACAGGATTCAGTGTACCATTCCTAGAATCTATCGTGAGGAACCAAACCGATCTCAATACATGGTTAAGTTCCACTAAGAAGATCACAATTATTAACGTAAATCATGTAGTCACAATGCCATTGGTAGTGGGCCATCACCATATTATTGTAGGGGATAACTATGATACTGGTCTAAAGAATCTATGGGACCCACATCCTAAATTCAGAGGGAAAGGGACTGACCCAGATGCCCACCCAATGATTTAACCTGACCCCTACCCAATACTTGTACTACTACAAAATCATCTTGACAGAACATGTCACCTCTTACCCCATAATATAAAACAATTAAATCCATTGTATTCTACAGGGAATAACATTCAGGATATGAAAAATGTCTCAAAAAGATCCACTAAGAGTACAGGTCATATCCTAGGTCAAACACACGTTGTGCTTGAGTAGCTACTAAGAGTACAGTTCATATCCTAGGTCAAACACACGTTGTGACCCTATCATCAAACCAGGCCGGTTATTTGGAAAATATGGTTTCAAACCAATGCGGTGGTACACAACTTGTGCATGAGGTACACAAATTGTTCTACTTCACCAGGACCTGGGCCATGTAGTTTACCTTTATCTAGTTATAAGACATTGTTTTCATGTAATTTGGTCTTGAGTCAGTACATAACCATGTATTTTCACATGGAATCCCAATCCATGTCCCATTTCCACAATGATTAGGGAACAACACGACATGTATCCTTGGTACACATATTTCAGTCTACAATGATCATCTTCCATGAACAAGAAGGGATACACGGTGTGTCTCACTGAACTACACACCATGTATATAGTAATTCTAGTCGAGATTTACCTATAAAAAACTTGATTTCTCACAAATTCAACACGAAATTCAGACGTCTACAAAGTATGGTTCAAAATTAATTTAAATTTCAATATAGAACCTTAAAAAAATAATAAATAATAGTATTGAGACAAAAAATCAAAACCACCTAACAGGAGAGAGAGGCACCAAAGCATTGGTTGAAGAACAGTACATGGATCGATCTAATTCGTGATCTAGTGTTGATCTCCTTCAAAAATGGTGATATATGGCACCTCCCTTTGATGATTAGGCAATGGTTTTTTATTTAAGGGGAAATGGATAAGAAGTGAGAGTAGGATTTGTGACTCCTTTAGGATTTATAATAATAATATGAGGTGATGTTAGAGTATTGGGTTAGATTTTTAAATAATTGGTTAATTAAATTATCATTCTATAAATTAATCCACAATTTAACACCACATCCAAAACACATAGCACAAGAAAAAATTATATCTTACATAGAGTAAAAAAAAACTTTTTTGACTCAACTGTTTCCATAAAAATATTATTCGAAACTCCATGGGGGGGGGGGTTATTTATTTTTTAGGAGGAATTATATGAATTTGACAAAATATATTTAATATTTTTAAAATAACCATAATAAGGCTCTCTATGTCCCAAATTCTAATGCTGACCTAGATTCTAGATTTAGAAATATTCTTGAAAATATTCCAATTTCATACAAGTCACATCTCAGGTCTCCACATAATTCATCATATGGTTCCTTTCATATGAAACAACGCATTTAGAACATACCCATAAAATAGTTTTTTCAGAAAATAAAAGGAAAATATAATATAATATTTCTTACTTTTGATTAACGTTTATAAATTTTATATCATGGGGAATATGTTTTCTATTGAATTTTCAGAAATCCTTATCAAACAAATCAAAAACACCATTATTAATTTCAAATTTAAAGACAATTTATCATTAAAAAAATAATATATTTTTCATTAAATTATAATAAGTAATTTAAAAAGTACATCAGTGATTTTTTTCAAAATTATTTAGAATTATTTATTAGTTTTTCAATAATTATATTAATGTTCCAAACAATGATTTCTTAATTAAATTTTTAGAGTTTGTTAAATGATCAATTACTTTAAAATAAAAATAAGTTATTATCATTATATTTTAATTTTTTAACATGTGTAAATATTTATTTCAGAATTTTATTTATATTTAATAATAACTATTCAAATATAAAATAAATCAATTTATTCAATTATTGATTATGTTCACATTAATTTATCATTTTACTAAAAAATGTGTTGATTCTATTCATTAGTGAGGTAAATAATTTCATTGCTTAATTTTTTATGAATTAATAATGAGGAATGCAGTTGTGAATTGATGAAAATGATAATATGAATTTTTGGTAATGAAACATGTTTTCTTTTATCTTATATGAGATATATAAACATTAAATTATTTAATTAATGAATGATAATCCTTATTGTTAATATTCTAAAATGCTACCTAAACATTGTTTTTTATTGAATTTAATTAGTTATTTCTATTTATCATGCTATAAACATATGTATCTTCCTATAAAGTAAATTATTAATGAAAACATATATTTATACATTTTACATGGAAAATTTTCTATACTAAATAAATATTCCACTATTTTGTATTATACACTTTATAAATATCATGAATGAAACACTGCAAGAAATCATACAAGATTTAGTCTCTATATCATAATTAATTAGTCATCATTAACTATTTTTTGAAAATGTATCATAATAATTTTTAATAAAAAACATTATATGTAGGAATTGTGACTTCCTTTAACTCATGGCGTTGTTTACATTGAACTAATATTGTCATTCATTGAGTGTAATTGAGATTCAGTTCATGGTGCATTGATAATTCATGTTTTTTGGAATTTTTTGAAAGGATCATGTTTATTAGTAACCATTCTATGTTGATTATGTTTTCCTATTGGGTTTATGGTGTAGCGCATAACATTTTCATGGGTTTTTAGACCATATATAAAACATTTTTCTGACTTTACAATTTTTATAGATCCATTTTTCATGGCTTCGACAATGTTTTTTAAACCATTTGGAAATACCCATAGAGTGTGTATGGATGTTGGTGTGTCTATAGTGACGTGCATGGTTTTTCTAGACAATGTATACTCTTAAGGGAAACTGTGATAGGGGTCTCTAGACTAGGAAGTGGCTGTCTTACATTCAATATATGTTATGTGAGACCGTGCAGAAAAATTGTGTGGATGACGTATTTTATTAAAAAATAGTAGGTTTTCCTTGTTTAAAATTTTACCCTTCAGGGGTTTTTCCCGATCATTCTACCACATTTTATGAAAAATACCCAACCAAATCCCTCAATGAGTATATTACACCATCTCTTGAGGTCCCCTATAAACTACTTTGACTCATAATTTCTTGGAAATTCATGGTATTCCCCTCATTGTATGGTATCAACAGTCTTGTCTTTCTCAATATTGGTGTTTTCCCATCTCCCATATCCATTATTTTATCATAAAAAAACTAGATAATGTGTTTAAATAATATTTTATTATATTTTACATTATTAGGGTTTCTGGTGAGTCTATCAGTTAATACTTTTACATGTTTGTACATATGTCAGAGAAGGTTAATTATTTTAGATAATTTCAGTTATCCACCATCACCTGAAGTGTTTTTCTTCTACCAGTCTCCTTGGCCAAATATTACATTGGGATTTTGTATTTTTTTGGTTTCTTATAGATTATTTATTTTTATTTGTGGTCCATTTATGGTGAGAAAAATATATACACAAATGTGTGTATGAATATATATATATAAGTTCCACAATGAATATTTCCCCTCATAATGTTGTGGATATGTAAATTGGGGCTATGCAAGCTTATATATATCTGTGTGTTTGTGTGTGTGTTTATATAGACATATTTATGTATGTATAATTACTGATTCATGTGGTTTTTTAAGGGTGAAGTGTTCTGTGGTGTTTTGGATTTGTTCAAATATAAATTAGATAAGTTTAACTATTTAATTTTATCCTAGATTAATTATAACATTACTATGGTTTTTGAATTCTATTTTAATTCAATTATAAATATATTTGACAACCATGTGATGTTTTTATACCATTTTGGTGTATTAATATCATAGTATATCATGTTATTTTATGTTAAATAAATTTTATAGTTTTTAAATATAATGATTAAACACGTGTAGCATTTATTAAATTCCATTATTGGATTTGGAAAAAAATTACAATTAGATAATTGGTTTTAACTTGTTTTAGCATTCAATGAGGAAGAAACTATGATTTGAATTTAAAATTTTTTAAAGTTAGTTGTGACCTAAAAATGAATTAATATGGCTGGATCCTGATTAGATTTTAATTTGTGATTTGATATGTGTGTATGGTTTACCCCCTTGTAAAATTTCAATGGAAGATTCTATAAAAGTTGCCTAATATAATTGAATATCATTGGGACTTGTTTTTGTTTTACTAATGTTGAGACCCATGTGTGATGTGTGTCATTGAAATGTTTTATGGAATGGATGACTTTTTTAAAACTCTTAAAAATATTTGTTTCATTTAATGAAATTGATAATGGTATTGGATTTATGATTTTTCATTAATCCTATAGGGCATTGTTGGAATTGTGGCTTGATGATGGTGGTTTTGTAAGACAACCCATGAATTGCTTTTTCTATTATTCCCCATTAGTGGGTTATTAATCACTACATGATTCTTTTTTCTCCCACTGTGTGTAAATATATTTATTTATCATGGGTGTGTGTTTTATATTTAGGTGTTATTCTTCATTAGATGGTTGGGGTGAGATTAAAATTTTTTATTCCATATGATTTTGAGTTATATATTATTCATAATAACTCAATTTCTATTGGTCATGGAGGTTTATGTAGTATGTTGAACATATTCCACATTCCCTTACTTGGTTAACACGCAGCTAACTTCCCACTAGTCATGCTAGCCACATGGTCTAGGTGAGGGTTTTTCAAAATTATGATTATTGTTTAGTTTATAAAAATACATTTATTATAATATAATATTATGGTACCTAGTTTGTCTTTTTATACCTATATATAGTAATGTTCATGGAACATTTGTGATCCATAACAGAGACCATGAAAAATTCAACAATTCAATTTCTTATGGAGTTAATGATTGTGGTGATTATCATATCATGATGTTTTGTACCATTTATACTACATTAATATATATAGATACCTTTTCATTTTTTAATATGATATATTATTTTTCTTTTTTTTGTTCCATTGAGATATGTTTCACCTGTGTTGGGTTTTTAGGTCATTTACAATGAAAAAATTTAGTTTTCAGTATTTTCTAAAACATTTTTCGAAATCAAGTAAACTTATATGAAATCAAGTTGAGGAATTAATAACGGGATTTGGAACTGTTATGTCCATGGAAATATTTCCATGTGATTGTTTTTTAAAAAATAAATGATATATTTTAATAATTTGAAATGGTGTGCATGGTTTTGAAAAGGATTAGGATGTTGGATCTGTTTCTGAAATGTAAGTGTTTAATTTTAGAAAACAATGAATAATATATTAAAAATTTTATTATATTATTTCTTTGGATTACATTACGTGATATATTAAAATTTGTCATCTTACATTATATCTCTACATTAAATATTGAAATCATTCTTATGAAACAAGTCTCATTGTTACAGATGGTTATGGTACCTACTGGTTTTTTTATCTCACTCTTATATCACATCTAGTTTTAAGTAATCTGATGGTTATTATTTTTTGGCATATCTATGGGGATATTTGGATGGTGGTACCCATGAGGTCACATATAGGTTTTTTATGATTATTTCGTTATGTAGTTATTGTTCTTTTATTGTTATCACTTTTTTTGGTTATTTTGTTTATTAATCCATGATTTTATATTTTTTATTCCACTTTCATTAATCTCTCATTTGAGAAAAATAATCCCTAAAGGGACTTTTGTGTGGCCCAAGTAATTTTTTTAGTCCGGTAGGTTCAAGAACACCCTTAAATATTTTGGGTGAATCAGGCTATAGGTTGGGTGGGATGGTTGTTTGGGTTTGTTCATTATAATATTTTATTACACGATGCATCCCTTAAAAATAACCGAATCCAATTATGTCACCATATTTATTTGGGTATGTTCAAAAAGGAAGATGACTAAGGTTATTTGATATTGAGAGGTAAAGGCACTGAGAATCTTGCAATCTCGTCATTGTATGGATCCTCATGATTCCCGGGGAATGTGGGTCTCAAATTGTGAATTTGGGTTCTCCGTTAGTTGTTTTTTTGTATATATGTTTATGATGAATAGATCCAAATTTAGAATATCCTTTATTATAGGGTCCACATTTGGTTTTGAAATGGAAAATCTGTAAAATTTTAGCATTGTGGTTAGTCTACATGACATATAAGACTATGTGGGGTCCTTGTGGTTATGTCCACATATCTTATAATATGTGAAATATAATTGGAACATGGGCTCCCATCATGTCTCGAATCCCAAAAATAAATTATTTCATAATCGGTTAGCCTATTTAGAAATTTAATGTTTCTCCATCCTCCAAAAGAGGTTTCCAATATTTTGATGTGGATGGAGGACTATGTTTTTTGTTTTGTGGAAGTGGTTCATATGATCATTTTTTGAATTGATGTACCGTGATTCTATGTAATTGCATTTGGAATCCATGGTTTTGTTAAGGGGGGGGGGGGACTTTTTTGAAATGAATGTTTCCCAACATGGTTTTAGAGGAATTATTTTCAAGTGTATATTTTAAATGATAAAAGTACATTGAAAAGAAAAATGTATTTTTTGATTACCACTCCTCAAGAACTCAGTTTCTAAAATTGAAATGGTATTTGGAAAATTTAAATATAAATTTACCTTATTTATTTTAATGTGTGTGTTTTTTATCATGGATTTTTTCAATTTTTGGGTTGGAATGTTTTCCAATGTGATCCATTGTATAACTATTTTCAAAAATCATTTGTTAAAATAGAAAATTAAATTGATTTTTTTTATAAATATTGTGAGCCTTGTTTTATGGATTATTGTTTTTCATGTTCATTTATTGTGAAAGAATTTTTGGGGTTTAATTTTTCAGAATGGATTAGTGTTTACACATATTATACTGTTGTTTTCCTCTATAATGGTAAAAATGGTTTCCTATGCTTTGTTGACTTTCCAGATTCTGAGTGGAATAGTGGACATGGAACTCTAATTTTACATTGAGTTCAGGAGAAATTGGAATTTGTAGGGTGGTTTGAGTAGATCTTGGTGATCCCTAATTCTAATGGGACACATGGATCATTGTCAGTGTGAGTAGTTGAGGGTTAGGTTTTCAATTCTATACAGTTTTAGTGGGAATCAATGTTGCATTCTACTTTATGCGAGTGTTTTCCTTTAGTGAAAAGATAGTATTATTAATGTTTGATTACTTTATTTTGGTTGATGGAAAAATGGTTTTATAACTTTTTTTGTTATGGATGATGGGATATTTTGGATAGTTCCATTTTAGGATGTTTCTTATATATGATCATGTATGGTGTTATTGCTGTTTCTGGTTATGCTTGTGGATTGTTCCACTCCCACCCTTCCAAGATAAATGATTTTTAACTTCTGTGCCTATTTTTCCTTCTTCATAGAGGTTGGTTTTGTTTTCTTACATTACATTTTGTGATTGTTTTGATATTTTTGTGGTTAGACACTTTTTTTGGGAAAACCATTATTCATTGTAGTTTGGCATTTTCTTTCACTAATTGAGTCATTTATGATCTCATTATTTAGAAATGGTAAGGGATTTTTGTGAAATTTATGATTATAGTGGTGCACATTACTTTTTGAGTTCGGGATACTAGCCTATGTTTTGTGATGGATATTAGGGTGCACCCTGTGTGGGTGAACTAGTTCATAGTCCTAGGATATCCATGTGAGTTTTCAAACAATTTAAGAGAACGTGTTATTCTTTATGTTTTTTTCTTCCTCCGTTTATTGATTGTATTTATGGTTGATAGCTGTAATTATCTTACGGTTTCATGAATGTTTTAGGATTTTTTTGTATTGTTACATTTTAAAAATATTTTTGAGGAACTCAAAATGGTGGGTAGACTATTTTAAGAGATCCCAATATAGTGGGGACACTATGTTTGGTCACCCATAATTCATAGGGAATATAGATCAATGTTTCATTTTAGTTGTAGTCATAGACATGTGGTATCTTTTTTATTATTGGTTCTATATTTTGGGATCTCAATTTTAAGATTGAAGGTTAATTTGTGTCATGGTTTCTCTTGGTTGTGTCATTTTAGGATCATTCTTTTCCCCTTATAAATAATTAAAACTAGAAAATTATAAGGGAATAAATTAGAATGGTGTGGTGTTTGTGATACCACCAATTTTACTATGTTTGGTATTTGGGAATTATTTTTTCTAACATTGAGTGGAATTGAGTTTCAGATCATGGTGGGATACAAATTCATGTTATTTTTAGACTGTTTTGGTAGGATCATTAATTTAAATCATTTTTATTAGTAATCATGAATTGACCATGTGGTATACCTAGTGGTTATATGGTGCGAGATGAGACATTAACACATTTAGTTATCCCATATCGCATGCATGCAGTTAGTTATGAATATTTGGTAGAGATATTATAAATATAATCTGAATTTTTTTGTATCATATAGAGCTCCCCAATTATCATAGTGGGCATGTTGTTCTTCCCCCCCATTCTAACATTATGGGGTTATCCCAATCCATCTCTGTTGTTTCAGGAGAATTCCTACACACCATTCCCTCAATTTTAGCACTATCCCATCTCAAAAGTTCCACGTTCCATTGATTTTACTACATATTAAATATTTTTTTCTCGTCACACCCTCAATGTAAATAATCCTCTTAATTCATACCATTACTCTTATTATTTGTATTTTCTCCTATCGCCCGTGTTTTCTTTTCTGAACCTTAGGACATTGGTTTACTTGATTTTTGTTATTTCATCCATTATAAGTTAATGTGACGGGTATCTCTGGTTGTCTTTGTGGGCCTTTCATCATCTTTGAACAAAGGTGAAGCTTTTTTTTCATTTTACTTCATCCTATATAACTAGAATATTTTTTTACTTCTATTTAATCCAATTTAAATTATTTATTTTCTGATGTTTTTCTTTACATATTGTCGTTTAGATTGGTTTTTGATCCTTTTAGTGGGACTTACACATACATGCATCTGTATGTATATATATTTATATATATTTATATAATTTTACCCATTCTATATATTCATTCATGGATGTCTGGATATACAGATTTGGGATAATTTGTATATTTATATTTATATGTCTGTGTATATAGAAAATTTCAAGTTAATATAAGGGTGGTCAAAAGTAGTCATCATTGCAGGGGATGAGTCTTGTGGAATTTCAACACGGTTCTCATATCTTTGATGTGGGTGTAATTATGTAATTGTATTCTTTTGGAATAATAATTTTTGTGTGATTCATAAAATCCCATTTTCATTAATGTATACTAGTTCTTTACAACTTTATTATATTTCCAAACCATTTCAGTTTGTATTATTCTTTACATTGTTGGGTTTTCATGGGAAATACACATTCAATTTGGAAATGTAATGCTTAAGTATTTGAATATTTTATGATATAATTTTATAGATATATGAAATGGTTTTGAAATTTAGGTGACCTATTTTAACAATGATTTAGTTTTATATTGGGAAAAGTATTTTCTAAATAGATTTTCATTATTGAGTTAGTTGTGACATTAAATTGATTTATGAAGGGGGTACTAAATAAAATTTAAAATGTTTATTTGAAATTTTTTTAGGCTTTACCATATAATAAAAATTCCATGTTGGATTATCTAATAATGGTTTGATGGAAATTAATGTATTAGGTTATTGTTTTATTTTTTTTAAAGGGTGATACCAATGTGTTATGGTATATTTGAATTTGTTTTGAAATAAACTATTATTTGAAAACTCATAAAGTTATCGATGTTTTTTTGGGATGGAAAAAAGGACTTATCATTTCGAGTGGTGATTCGGTTTAATAGAGCTGATTGGACAATTGGTTTTAAAATCATGGTTTGGAAATACACACATTGACTACTCCTTGCATGTATACCTAATGATTGAGTTCTAGATCATTATTTTAATACTTTTTTCTCCCTAATATTCAAATATGTTTTATAGGTTGTGGGTATACGTTTTATATTGTGGAGCAATTCATCATTGGGTGTTGTGGGTGAGGTTACCCTATGTTATACATTGTGAATTTGCAATTGATTTTTTTCACAATGACTCACATTTCCTTTGGAATTGAGGTATGATAACTAGGTATATGGTCCATATTATTCCTATAGTTGGTTCACATGATGTTATTTTCCCACTAGTTATGCTTGGAACAATTGTTATGTGGAGGGTTTTCATAAATGGTATTCTTTTTTTGGATACCAGGATAATATTTATAGATATAGAATATACTGGTAGCATCTTAATGTTATTAAACCCATATACAGTTTGATAATTGTCATGTTAGGGATCTCCGGTAGACACCATGACATAATAGACCAATTTATTTCTTATGGAGTTAGAGATCGAGGACTTTTTGATATCATGCTTATTTTGGTCATTTTCAAAACCTTCATATATATTGAACCCTTACATTTTTTTCATTTTATATATTATTTTTGATTTATTTAGTGTTGATGTGATATGGTTGACCAATGTAATATTTTTGGTTTGATCTATTTGGAAAATTGAGTTGTCAACAAACTTTGTAAATCATTTTTAGTTTGAAATAATCTTCTCTGTGTTCATATGGATGATTCCAAAATGTGTTACAGAATGGCTTAGACTAGGGAAATATTTTAATATGATATTTTTAATTTTAATAAATGAAATACATTTTTAAAAAATGAAAATCTAGATAATTTTTTTAATGGAGTAGGCTAGTGACTATGTATTCAAAAAGCAAGTGTTAAATATTGTTAAAATAATAATGCATGTTTTGGAAAGTGAATAATGGTGTAGTTTTGGTTTCCATAGATTAATATATATTTATATATTAATACATACATTATATCATTATTTTCAAATTAGAATTTTTAAATTTCATTATAAAACATATTGGATAGTTATGGTGGGATGTGTTGATATACTAGGACTTATAGACTATGGTTATATCATTTCATTTTTCCAATCTTCGGATGTATCTTTTTGTTCATCATAGTAATGGGTTTAATTGGGTGGTATTGGTGACCCATGAGGTTATGTGAATGTTATAGTATATTTAATTTTTTTACTATGTCACTTCCTTTCTATATAGATTAGCTTGTGTTTTGAATTTCTAATTTTTGATTATTTATTTATTTATTCCTTGGAAATTTATCTCAATTTTAGGTGAAATAAATCCACAATGGATTATTATGATTTCCCGACACTTTTTTCTACGTGATTGGGATTAATAATTCTCTTCCTGAATTATGGTGAATCATGTCGAATGATGGGTTGGATGGAAGTCTGGTCATGGTAGTTATAAGAACTAATTGTAGGATCTTTATTGTGAGTTAATGGATAAAGGGACTCATCTATAAAGAGTGAATAGGATGCATAATATAAAATAATATATGAAGTCATGTGATTTTTCATTTTCATAAATTTAATATAAATTAAAACATTGAAATTTTAATCTTGTTATATTATAATAGTAGGTAGTGTTTTCATAAATAATAATTTTATGAATTATGGTCTCTATCTCCAATAAATATAATTTTGAAAAATAAATACAAATTTCAATGAAATAATTGGCCATTCTATAAAAATATATCTCAATATTCTATATAATAATATGTAATTATTTTAATCATTACATGTCCATTTATTAAATATAAAAAACACATGATACTATATTTTTTGTATTAGTAATCTATAAAATCAATTCTAGATAACAAAATATAATACTATTTGATTAATAATCCCTTAAAAATATTCATGACTCAAAACTATTTTTGGAATTCATAACATTCAATGATTTATAGAGATTTATCATAAATAAAATGAGTAAATTAAACAAACAATATAAGGGAAGTATAAAAACATAATATTTTCATGTAGAAGTATCATCCATAAAAAAATGGTAAGATAATTATAATAACTACTAATTTGAATCAATCATAAATTTTCATGATACATAATAAAAATTTGATTAATTGTGAAAATACATAATCATATTTTACTATATATAACAAATTAATAAACATGAAAAATAATTAATAAACGAATATGTATTATATAATAGATAGACAACATAAACATGTCTTAATGTAAGGTATTATTTTAAGTACACCATCAAATTTAATGGTGTCATAATAGGTCTATATGATTATCCTACCAACTACTATAATTATATCATAATCATGGACCAATTGTAGTTACTAAAAAGTTGAAATAATGTGAAATAAATTATGCGGTATATAATTTAATTTTTATATGTCACATAACATTTCAACTATATAATGAATAATTTTATTTAAATTAATTAAATTTAATTACAACATTAATCGACTATCACATATAAACCATCAAACTAGAATTACATGAATAGGAAGTGGAAATTTACAACAGTCTTACAGAAAAGTATCATATCATGTCTTGTATAATACCCTATTTTTGAATAGAATCTACGATAAGAAAAATCATAATGTTCTTTAATCTCATTTATGAGAAGACTCATATAAATTCAATATCATTGAAGTTATAAATAATCCCATGTCATTAAAGAAAATAGTTGAATGGTTAGCCATATGTATGGATGAAATTTTATAATGGATTTTAACATGGAAAGAAAAAGAATCATTATATCTTATATCCCAATTTAAAATATAATTAATTTACATTTTTATTTTATACAAAATGGGTTTAAAATGATTCATGTATGTATTTTATGTTTTAGATTCTTTGATAATTAAGTTTCAGTTATGCCAATATAAGAAGTGTCAATTTTTTGGTCACTATAAATACTAAATATGTTATACAATTCCCAAAAATAGAAAATCCCCCTTGAACATTCTTATAAAACTAAAAACTCAAATATATTGATTTATATTAATTTTTACATATTTTTTATTGGAGTGAGTGATTTTAATTTTTGTGGTATTATGGACTAAAGAAATAAAGTACTTGTTTTTTGGAATTCTCACCATGGATACAAATTGAAATTAAAATTAACTAAACAACATTACTATTCTATACTAGTAATAATTTTTTTAAATTATTCCCTTTTCAAAAAATTTAATTTGGATTAAAATTTATTTTATTATAGTAAACTATTACTCAACATTATATTTTCCTAGAATATTATAAAAACCCTTGTTGGTTAATCAATGTTTTAATCAGATAATTATTTGAATTATTTTTAGGATATGTAATATTAATGATTTTTTTATGATTATAATTAAGAAGATGTGGTTTTATAAAAATTTAAACCGAGATAACTAGTTAGTAATTAGTGACTAGAACAATGGAATTTTGGATTAATAAATATTGTAGTTTAAAACATATAAATAGTGTTTCAAATGGTTTTTATGATTATAATACAATGATATTTTATTGATATACATTGTTATTAACATTAAAACCATGCTAAAACTGATAATAAATTTCAATAATAATGTATAATTAGTCATTAGATATTTTCAAATTTTATAGAATACTTTTTAGTTTTTTAAAAAATATTTTATTTCTATGAGGTTGCGTAAAATATTTCCAAATACAATATTTAATAATTAATATATATATTAAAATTTTATTATGCATTAAATTCCTTTTAAATCACAACACACATATTCAATATACTATATATGTATATTATCATCCATTATTTAGGAAAAAATTTAAGTATTTTAAAAGGATATACAAATTAATCCAAAAAAAATTCAACATGAAGATTCATAATTCGATATATATTTTACTAAAATCCTCCTCAATTTGTATAATTTATTTTCATTAAAAAAAACATTAAACCCAATTATATTTATATAATGTTCATGACTCAAAAAATATTTCTAATGACTAACAAACAAATTTACAATGATTACTTAAGTAAAATAAACCATTATAAATTCTCATGAAAGAATAATAAATTTCTATTATAATTATTTTTCTCATATTTATTTTCATTTTTCCCAATCAATGTTAAATGAATTTTATTTAATTTTTCACCGTAATATACTTGTAAAATATCAAATAATTTTGGGGGTATTTGAGAAAAAATATTATTTAATAATCAAATTTATATTATAGAGAATGTAGATTTGTAAATTTTTTATTATTACGTAATTTGATTTGGATAATGTGTAATTATCAACGAGATAGTTTTTCAAATATTTATCAAATAAAAATTTATTCTTATGCGATCATAAAATAAAATTACATAATAATGATATAGGATATCTTGTACAATATAATGTCATCTCAACTGTCAAAAATTAATCTCTAGGTCTACATAATATATCATATTACAAATGTATGAATTATGTTATGTTAACATACATTGGGCTATCAATCGATACTTCTGATTGAGAAAAATTAATTCTTTGTGTTTTCTTATTGTTTGTATTTGGGCGTAACTAAATAACAGTTAAGGAAATATGACACTATATTTAGAAATTGTGGAATAACATATGGGTGACATTAATCATGATTACCATATTCATAAATTTCACCATGTGGTATATCTATCATTGTATTTTGAGAATTGGGTATTGTGAAAATAGTATAAGATATCTATTTAGGGTTTTTGGTTTTATTCATCCAATATTTCATAGTGTTTTTATTCAATGATGCACTATGATCCATTGTTAAAAATAACTAAACTAATGATGGGGTGATTATAAAATCCCATAATTTATAATATTTTTATGTTTTTTATATAATTTAACATATTGATAACAATTTTTGAATTTTTTTTATTGATTAATATTTTATTTATTTAATAATTTTATTACGTTCATTTAATATCAATGGGTGAATTATACTATTGACTCTTAGAAATATGAGATATGAAAGTATTATATATGATCATGTAAAATATAGGTAAATGAAGATTTATTTTGTCTTAACCCATATTTGATGATGATTATATAAACCAGCGGTAGTTGAAGTTTTACCACAGAACAAAAACTTTATATGAGACAATATTCTATTTATGATATATGATATTAGTAATTTTTCATATTTTTATATTTTATTTCCTAGATATATCTTATAACATTATGATATTTATACTTTTTCATGCTAGGTAGTAATATTTCATGTATATAATATTTCTATTTCATGTTTATCATTTTTTTTCATTTCCTGAAAAGGGGAAGAATAGTATATAACCTCTTACAATAATAAGAACTTTAGGTTAACTCCAAATTCAAACTCTATTCTATAAACTCTTCTAAAATTATAAATTCATGTATACATTATACATTATATTAATATTACCCTAGAATTTATTCTTCAATGAATTTTGTGGAAATCTAAAAAAATTATCTGTAAAAAAAATTTAACTGTGATATCATTTATCATTGTAAATTGTTTTTAGTCTCTCTATTTGTAATCCATTTTTAAAGATACTTTTAATTTATATTGAATATATAATAAAATATTTACTTTTTCTATATTATTTGTACATTATTCATAGTGTTGTTTTTTTCATAGATATATTGAAATTTAGGTCTCTAATATAGTTTAGTAGATGATCTAATTTTAACTAAATTTTATGCGTATAGTATATACTTTTCAATATTTATGAAAAAATATTTAATCTATGTTTTATTATAAAAGTTACATCATATTCATAATTCCCTCCCCGTATGTTTTAATATCGATCCCTAACATTCGTCTTCAACCTCTAAAAATTGATGAAATTATCCTTATTTTATGTGATAACAATATTATGATATTGGTTCATTATTGCATCATGTTAGTTTGTAACATGGATGATCACCTTGTTTATGATAGGTATAAAAAATTACATTTATCTACATCATATCATCATATAGAATACACTCTATATCTTTGAACAAATTTACATATAATAATGAATTCAGATTAAAAATCCCCTCTTGAAATCATTTCAGTTTTTAAATTTAGTGGAATGAATTAAATAAATAAATATATTTATATTGTTTTTAATAAAAATCAAAAATAAAATTTAATGTTATTTTTAAAAAAACCATTATTTTAGTAAGGGTTTAATAAATTATTCATTTCAAATGAACATCCTTGATATATATTATATTTTAAATTTTATATTGATATTAAACCATAATATTTTATAGCACAATATATAAAAACATCAATAGAGTTCATTAGAAAAATAACAACACTGTTTTGTTAGAAATTACACCATTAATTTATAATTTATTAATGTAAAAAAATAATATAAGACTTGTGTGTTATATATTACTAATTAAAAAATAACTATCTATTAGTTTGTCAAAAATTATAAACCATATTTTTATTAACGATAATAATATTTATTTATTATAAAAATTATATTATATGTTTTTTATATTAATAATATCAATAAAATTTGATTTCATTTATTTGAACACCCATTAATGGAGAGGGGTTATTTACTAATTATTTCATTTTCATTATATAAATAAAAATAATAATAAGTGCATGCATACATCAACACACACACACACACATATATTATTTTTATACTTATCCATTTCATTAATTTTTTCGATCCATTGTTATATTTAATATTTATCTTCTTTCTCCCTCTATTGTTCATTTAAATTTTAGAATGTTTGAATATTTTATTCAAGATACATTCATATATGAGAGATGTGAATATTTTAACATTAATTAAACGTTTTATCTTTTGGATATTTTATTTTAATAGATTGTATTTAATTATATTTTTCAATAATAAAATAGTAATTCCCACAATAGTTAAGAAATAAATCTTTCCTATCATAAACGGAATGATAGTTTAAATAAATTTTATTAAAAATTTTTATAAAATATTTTATATATATTACCCAACACTATATGTATAATTATTTATTAAGGAAATGTATCTGTAAGACCTTGGGTATATCCCTATTTTTCAAAAATGTGGTAATTAAATTCCATAGTAAAAACTTTGGGTGGGGTGAATACAACCTATGCATATTTTTATTTATGATATATAGAGAGTGAAGCAAAAAAATTAACTACTGAAATATTTAATTAAATATTTAACATATATCCTTTAAATCCCTCATAATGAGATCACATATTACCAACATAATACCCCAACCATACATAAAACAATTATTGGTCAATATAAACATAAATAACCATTCAACCTAATACAATATAACTATGAATGAAAGGTTTGTGTGAATAATTCCTAAAAAATAGTCCTCCCTAGTGATGACTATTTGAAAACAAAAATATAAAAAGTGGGGTTCAAATACATTTTTTATTAACATTTATACAACAACCAACATTCCATCCAACATGAATGAAATAACCTAGAGGATTTATGATAAGGGCACACACACACGCATATATATACAATGTGGAGGGGAAAAAGTTTTATATATGAAATAATAGATAGGATAATCTGTCATAGAACCCAAACCAATATAAAAATTTAATTATAAAAGATGCTATATAAAAAAATAAAAGTATTATATGATTTTTCAAATCAACAACAATTTTAATTTTGTAATTAAATTTCTGTTAGTGTTTGAATGTAACATAAGAATGATAAAATAACAATATAAATAACCACAACTTGTGTTATAAATATTCAAATTTATATAATCATTTACATTGTGTGTGATTAATTAAAGATAATAAATTCATGAGAAATAATCACATAATCCGAGAACCATTGTAAAAATGAAAAATAGTATATGAACACTTACATTAGTGAATTACATGAAATGACACAACAATAGATAGTGAGAAAATTATCATATGTGACTAAGAGGGAACAATAGCTTGCATTAGCATCACATGACTCAATAAAGTGTCAAATATAACATTATTTATATTATATATCAATGAAATGTACAATACCAATAATACGATTCAACATAACTATATAGACATCAAGTATCTTTTATCAATGAAATAATTTATTTTTAATAACAATGAATTATTATTATGATTGGAATATTTTTGGAGACATTATAAAATCAAGAAAATCATTTATTATTAATACACAAAGTAGCCCCTTATATAATTATTATTCAAATGGATTACTACACATATATTTTTTTTCATTTTGAAAATTTTAATTAATTTTATAAAGTATTTTTATGAACTTGTTTGTATTTTAATTTAATTATATCCAATAATACTATTATTTATTTTCCCTATCACTAAGATATTATATTTCCCCTTTTTAGCATATTTTGATTGATCCAAACTAATATTTAACAACACACACTAAAAACATTGGTATAATATTGGTGAAATTTTGTGTTAAATATTTTATATACATACTGAAAATGTTGTATACATAATGGTGAAACTAAATATATTTTTGTGGAACATAGAATAAAATAAAAAAATAGTGCTAATTTCCTCAAGAAATTAATATATAGATGGATGAGGAAATAAATATTAGTTTTATATTAATATCATCATCAAAATAATAATTCCGTAGATAACATGTGATATTATCATGAGATATAGGTTATCTACAATAGAAGATAGAGAAATGCACATAATAGAATTTGGGTAGTGGATACCTAATTAATAAGCCTAAACTAATATTATTTTTTTAATTTCTAATTTCAAAAATTAGTCACCTAAATAAATACATTTCAGAAAACAACCTAATTTATCTGAAATATCATTACTGGTGAGGAAATTTATAATGTATTGTTAGTTTAATCAAACATAAAAAATGAATGTTTTAGTATTATTAAAAATATTTACCCTTGTTTATCATTAATCCAAATTTTATATAATAACAGATATTTTAAAATAATTATATTGTTGTTAATTATATATAACATTAGAAGACTTACATGGTGTATATCATGTTTCATTTGATATTTTTGAAGTAAAGCGGTAGATTAAAAAATTATTAAATAATGAATCTTATTGTATTTATTTATAGATGAAAAAATTTCAATAAATTAATTGAGTTGATTATTGTAGGTTTTATAGATGAAATTTTAAGAAAGTATTAAAAATTGTCCATTAGGTACCAAGTAGAAATCAACTAAAAACCTAATATTGAATGTATAGGGGTGTACCTCTTTAGTTTACACTAGATATTCCTTGGGATTCCATTTGGTATCCAAACGGAAAACATGAAATTGATGGTGTGTCACCTATTACACATAATGGTCTATATTACAAAGAAATTATTGTAATTATCGAATTTTTACAAAAATTATATTTTAAACACAATTTGGGCTCAATGATCTAGTTCAATTTATATAGGAGGAGAAATACCCATTACATCACATTTTCCCTCCCCCATACTCTCTCCTTACCATCATCCATGGTGTTCAAGGTAGATTTGTATATTAGAATATATGAATTTTTTTACTCATTTATTTTAATCATATTAATGATCTTAATTAAATTCAATAAATTGGATTGGTAATTTTATGATGAATTTCCATCAAAAAATGTGAAATGATTCTTATATAAAAGTATTTTTTTCATGATATATATAGATATCATTGAGGAATCTTAATATCAGACTGTTCCTTGATATTTTCATATTAGCGACTCACCTAGTATGTTTTTAAATATATTTCAAATAAATTGGGATAAATTGCAGATTAATGAGGTTATATAATATTTGGAATAAGGGAGTTTTTTATTTTTGAATCCTTTAGAAGTTTTTTATTATAGTTGGGTTTAACTATTAGGTTTCACTAATTATATATTTCAATTCATTGTGATTTTTGTCATAAAATTTGTAGTATTATTCTTATGGTCAACTTTTTGGTCTTTTAAATATGAGGAGGTCATTACTAAGAAATTTTAACACCTCAATACTAGAAGAACTATTTATTTTTAAATACATTTATTCTTTCCAATTACTTTTCATATATGCAATCACAACTCTAAATGAACATTAATATAGTGTAACATTATATACAAAAAATTAAATTTTCATGTAGGAATTGGAATAAGTAAATAATTTTGATTATATGAAATACAAAGTAGTTAATAAATTAATTTTTTATCAATATATTATATATAAAAAACAACAATAATTTTTTGTTAAAAAATATTTTCCTCAAATACTATTCTTATACACGTAGTGTGTTTTTATAAAAATAAATTAATTTATTTACAATTGGAGAATTATATTAATAAAAAAATAATTAATTATTTTAATAATTAATTTATAATAAATAAAATATTATTTAAACATGGGATAAGAAAAAACCATGGATTTTTCTTAAAACATTATTTTTTTAAATAATTGTTTCACTGTGTTTTGTGAACATATATTAAAATTAATTTTAAAAAAAATTATAAAATCTATTCAAAATAATTTACTTTATTTAATTAATAATCATGTAAAATTTAAAATAGGTTAAATGGTTTTAAATATAAGGAATGTATTTATTTTTTGATGAATAGTGAAAAATACATATTTTTTTAAAAATAACATTTTTTTAAAACATTTGAAAAGTTAAATTTTGATTTATAATTAAATAAAATAATATTTTGTTCAATTTTATTATTATTAATCAAAATTATAAATTTTTATACAATTTCATATTTACTTTTTATATAAAAATAATCTCTATATGATAATTTTTTTATTGGAAACCATTTTTGGACACACATATCAGTATAAATTTATATTAAATTCTAGAAAATAAATGTTTTTTAAATTATTTTTAAAAATATTTAATATTATTAATATTAATAATTTATATTAGTTAATAATTTAAACAAAAGTATGGGTCATAATGACTAGTAGAAATAGTACACATTAATTATTGTTAGTAATGTAAAACGAGTTTATGGGGGAGGGTTAAACTAATAATGTTAATTGTTAAAATGGAATTGAAATAAGTAAAATTTATAGTTTCATTCCTTTTTTTTACCTTATATTAATTATTTTTAGATAATTATCAATTATTGTGAATTTTCTTTCATTTAAAAAATATGCGGAAAATTTCTTGTTTTCAATAATTATACATTTATCCCTCCCCCACATGTAAAAGTGAACCCCCTCTCCTCTCATATTAATACTCATAAACACATTTTATTTTGAAAATCCATAGAAAAATTACTTCCTTTGTTCACTCATATTTTTCTAGAGGGATTTTTTTTAATTAGAAAACCATGCTATAAAGACTTTTAAGAAAACCAATACAGGTTATTTAAGGAATATATATCATCTATAACTAATCAAATTTATTATATTTATTCATCTTCCTCTTAAAAAGTTTCATGAAATATACTGATGTAATTACTTCCCTATCTACCATGCACTGAGATTTTATTATTATAATTTAATAACATATTTTAATCTCTCATTCTATCAAAATGGAAACAAACTTGTCGATCATGTGTAAGAAGGACAACCACCTCATTAGCTAATGTAAATAGTTTTCCATCACCAACATTCATGGATTGATATAATGGTGTATATAAATTACATATATAAGATATTTGTAAAATAATTATTCTTATAAGATTATAATATGATATTTAACTCCATACCGTATAATCTATTAAAAAAATAATAACTTCTCATATGCGTTTGTGTTGAAAATCTTCTCCCTGAAGTGATGAGATAGTTTTTTCATTATAATATACATTTATTGTAATAAATAAAATATTGTTAATATAAATGATATAATCTATATAAAATTTAATATGTAAATGTTTTATATTTTTTACCTTTCATTCGATCGATCTATTAATTAAATGAGTAAAATTTTTATTTGTACGTATGACAAACCGTCTCAAATAATTTTGTATTTCATTTTTCAATAAATAATAGAAAAATATTAATTTTAATAATTATATAATGAATTTTTATTATATTATATAATGGTGAAAATTATTAATATTACTAAATAATGAGGAATGTTAACAGATTCAAATTACTGATCCAAAATGCTCATAAAAGACAATGAATTTATCACCCAAAATATTGATTTTGATATAAATTTGTTATAAAGGATTACTGAAAAGTGATTATTAGATTATATATGGTATGAATTAAATTATTATTTTCAATAATTATATTTATAATAATAATATTTTAATCATACATGTTTTTTGATAACTTATAATGGAAATTAGACATATGGTAAGGATTTATCCTCTCACTTTCACATCAATTAGACATATGCAATATTAACCACTTTTTTATTTTATGTGGTGTAAATGACACCAATTTTATATGCTACGTCATGAATATATTTATATACATGGAATTTAATATTTTATTTGACTTTATTTCTTTAATTATTCTTGTGATAAGATACTTTCCACAATGTTATCGGTTTATTTTACTGTCATGACCCGCCCTCGGGGTCCGTGCCGTGACTACCCCAAGCCCGCCTTCCATAGGCCAGGGGCTGGCGACTAGCACCAAGGCGTAAATCCCGGGAAAAAGGGAAGGCATTTCCTTTGTAAAGTAAACAAACACCACAGAGTAAGCAAGCGGAAAGTAAACACTAAGCAAAAGCAGAGTACAAATGAAAGTGCGGAAAAGTAAATGGGCCAGTATACAAACCCAAACTGAAAGTAAAGTACAACTCGAAAGGGAAAACAACAACTGATAGGTAAAAGACGCTACACCGTGCTGTCCACTGGAAATCTCACCGGAAGGGTGGGTACAGATTGCTCCACTGCTCCACGGGTCCTGTCGTCCGCTCCGAGCACGTCCCGCCCAGTGGTCCACCTCCAGGTACCATCCTGCTCTGCAAGCCTCAGCTAAGATCAACGCTGTCCGTCGTCTGCAACCAACACAACGTAGTGCGGGCAAAGCCCGTGCATGGGTGAGTATAAGCTACTCAGTAGGGACCCCGAGACCCCTGAAGGTCTCTCAAATCCACAAAGGATAAACCACGAAGAAAGGTACAATCACGAAGTAACAACCGACACTGCTTAGGTATATGCCCATACATATACCTAAGTCATCAATTTCAAATACACTCCAACCTCCGAGCCCAAGTACAACTCAGTCCACACAGGAAAGTAAACGTATTCCACACAGGAAAGCAAAACATAATCCACACAGGATAGCACAACACAATCCACACAGGAAAGTAATAGGATTCAGCTCACACAGGTATACTTCTTCATAGGACGATAAAGATGATCACTGATCCATCTAAGTCGTCGGACCCACGACGGATCGATAGGTAACTAACCCCCGCAAAGACCCACACATGATCGGGCCCACACAGGACCTGTAGGCACTGGTTCACACAGGGCCGCTGAGCGCAAGGACCCACACAGGATCGGACCCACACAGGATCGGGCCCACACAGGACCTGTAGCACTGATCCACGTAGAATCGCTGAGTGCTGTAGTCGTCGTCGTCGAATCCACACAGGATCTCTGTACTGTCGTCGTCGCAGTCACAGTAGCAGTAGTAGCAGTAGTAGTCACAGTAACAGTCGCAGCCAGCACTAGGTTTCTCGCACACAGCAAGCTCGTTCGGAGGGTCCGCTCCACGAGCCGAGAGGCTGATACATCAACTGTCACAAAGTCCAGAGTTGATATATCCAAAAGTTCCGTATCGCCAACAGGAACTCAACGCAACAGACGGCGCGTCAATCGGACGCCCGGTCTGAGAGTTATTGGCATTTTCGTCCCCGGGACCCGGTTGGTTTCTAAGGCAAAACCAACCCGACCATACTCCACCTGCGTCCAAACCTCGGGCGGAGTATGCCAAAAGATCCGTCTCACTTAGAGGAATTCAACGAAACAGACGGCGCATCAATCGGACGCCCGGTCTGTTAACTATTGGTCTTTCCGTCTCACACCCACCCTGGGAAACATCCCAGGAGGTCACCCATCCTGGTCACTACTCTAGGCCAAGCACGCTTAACTACGGAGTTTTAACCACGTAGGCTCCCGAAAAGGAAGGTGCACCTTGAGTATAGTATACCGAAACGACCGTCTCGATCCAAGGATCGCGTTGCCACTGACGGCGCGTCGTTCGGAGGCCCGAAGCTCAAGTTATGAGCATTTGAACGAAATCGATTCGAAAACGGGGGGTCCGGGTTCGGGCCGACCCGGCCCGACCCCCCCTGGTCTGACCAGAACCGGGTCGACCCGACCCGGATCCGAACCGAACCGGGTCGGACCGACCCGGCCCGGCCGGTGGCGGCGCGGCGGCGCGGCCAGGGGGCCGTGCATGTGCCGCACGCGGGGGGGGGGGGGGGGAACCCCTATTTTCGGATCTCGACCGGCCGTTTCTTTCTCACGCGGGACCCGCGGGTCCCGCCTCCTAACAAAACCCGCGGCCGGCGGCCCGGCTGGCCACCGGTCGCCTCCTTGTTCCGCCGCGGCCCGTCTCCGGCCGCAGTCTCTTTCGTAAACAACGACGCGGTGCGTCGGCACTGCGTTTTTTCATCGCAGCTCGCTCCGACCATTAATTCTTTTGTTCGTGCGCGGTTGCGATGACACCGCGCTGTCTCCGCTAAATTAACACGAAAGAATAGAAGGGGGAGGAATATCGGCCGTGTTTGTAAGGTCTGGTCTCCTCCCGTTATAACGATATCAGTTGGCCAATCGTATAAACACAACAATGAATGTTTCACAATTTTTAATGAAATTTGGAACTACGGCCAACGGATTATTCTTTCATGTTCGAGGGAATGAAAACACGTAATTTAAAAAGGACAAACCCCCTACCTTGAAAATTTGACGTCACACGTCGGTTATCGCGGAGGAAGGCGTCGCGGCGTCGGACGTAGATTCCGTGGACGTCGGGGTGCATCCGAGGAGGGAACGATGTCTCTTCACTTGTCGTTTAAGACGAAGAAGAGAGGTACGTTGTCGTTGGCGATGATTACCACGGTCGGCGACTTCTCCCTTGTCGAGGAGGAAGATGAAGACGGAAGAATCAGGGACGCCGAGTCTCGATGGTCGTGGGATCGATGTTCTTTGTCAGAGAAGAACCGTTCTTCACGATCTTCGTCGAAGACGAAGAAGATCTTCAAGTCTCTCAACGATTCTCCCAATCCTCTCAAGTAACAAAGGAACTAACCCAAAAATAAATCAAGATTACACTTAATTTATTAACACAACCCAACCTTTGGAATTCAAGAGTTTGAATTTCAAAAGCTCAAAATTAAACTCACTTATTAATTATACATGAGTTGTATAATTAATTAAAAGTTAAGTTGTCAAGCCTTTAAGAGGGAGAGAGGGGAGTTAGGGAATTTGAGGGGTTTTGGCACATTAAGTGCAAGGGAGTTTAAGGGGGTAGAAGAGAGTTAAGGGGAAGGTGAAGGGTTGGGGCTCGTGTGGGCCCCACCTCACCTTAATCCTCACTTGGTTAGTTAGGAACTTGTGATTCCACCCCAACTTCCACACTTAGGATATAACCACTTAAGAAGATAAATAAAATAAATATTGTATAACAAATTTATTTTACTCTTCATCTCATCCAGAAAATTAAACATCTCCTCCTAGGCAAGCGCAACTTCGGGAAAGGTCTCCTTAAGCGAATATCGGCGCTACGAGTTCCTCGGTGCCCTCGGATTTCAATTCCGAGCACCGGATCAAAATTTAGGAAATTCCGCTCGTTCGTTCACTGAACGTACCCGAGCCAAACTTCAGAAATTAATTCCGGGAACTCCGGGCCTCGGAATCAGGTGCCGTCAGAAACCGCGCTCTTGTAAAATTCCAAATAAAATTAAGAAAAAATTTCCCTTGAATTTTACGGGTCTTTACATTACTCCCACCTCAGGGCTTTACGTCCCCATAAAGATACATCAAAAACTAGGGAAACAAATGAGGGTACTGAGCACGCATCTGAGCCTCCCGCTCCCATGTGCCCTTTTGGAGATTCCCGTGCTTCCATCTGATGCGCACAAGAGCAATCGATCGCCCACGCAGGAACCGCTCCTTTCGATCCTCTATCTCCACCGGGACCTCCGTATAAGTGGCCCCATCGTCAACGTCAAGCTCCCCATGGTCAATGATGTGTGTCGGGTCGTGCACGAATCTCCTCAGCTGGGATACGTGGAAGACGTCGTGCACCCGGTGCAACTGAGGTGGCAGAGCCAGGCGATAAGCCACCTCGCCAACCCTGCTGAGGACTTGAAAGGGTCCGATGAAGCGCGGAGATAACTTGCAGCCTCGGCCAAATCTCTGAATACCACGTCGAGGTGAGACCCGCAAGAAGACGTGGTCGCTATCCTCGAACTCCAGTGGCCTCCGCCTCCAATCAGCGCATGACTTCTGCCGGCTCTGTGCTGTCCTCATCCGGTCCTGGATGACCTGGACCTTCTCTGTCGTGGCCTGGACCATCTCCGGTCCCACCAGTGCTGACTCTCCAGGGTCTGTCCAGCACAAAGGAGATCTACAAGGTCGGCCGTACAACGCCTCATACGGTGCCATCCCGATGGTGGAGTGGTAGCTGTTGTTCTACGCAAACTCCACCAAGGGTAGGTGGTCCTCCCAGCTACGACCAAAGTCGAGGACACATGCGCGGAGCATGTCCTCGAGAGTCTGAATGGTCCTCTCCGTCTGACCATCCGTCTGAGGGTTAAAGGCTGTGCTCAGACGTAGCTGCATCCCGAACGCCTCCTGTAACCCCTTCCAAAGCCGGGAAGTAAGCGGGCATCTCGATCGGAGACGATAGATGATGGCACGCCGTGGAGCTGCACAATCTCCTAAACGTAGAGACGTCCCAAGCTCTCCACTGAGCCCTACTCTCGGATGGGTAAGAAGTGTGCCGACTTGGTGAGTCAGTCAACAATCACCCAGATGGAGTCGTGACCTCTGGAAGTACGTGGTAGACCAGTCACGAATTCCATAGATATGCCGTCCCACTTCCACTCCGGAACCTCCAAGGGCTGTACCAAGCCTGCTGGTACCTGATGCTCTGCCTTCACCTGTTGGCATGTGAGGCATCGAGAAACGAACTCTGCTACAGCCTTCTTCATGCTCGGCTACCAGTGCTGTCGTCTGAGATCCTGGTACATCTTCGCCACTCCAGGATGTACCGTCAAAGGAGAAGTGTGCACCTCACTCAGCACTTCCTCTCGCAAAGCGACTGGTACCATGGTACGTCCTCTGAAAAGGATGTCGTGCTCTGCTCCAAGGGAGAAACCATCAGGTGTCTGTCCCGATGATATCTGTGCACGCCGTGTCTCACAGTCAGCGTCCTCACGCTGTGCCTCTCTGACCTGCTGTAGTAGAGGAGGGGTGACTGTGAGAGACTGGAGGAAGGCTGCTCCATCTCTATCCATGAAGGATATCTGCAAAGAAACTATCTGCAAAGATTTCTCATTTGCCGAAAAGTGAAATCCGGTCCCATCCCCTGGATGAACCACATTCTTCGCCTAAAACAGTCAATCCTAACATGGATGATACTAATCCATACCAAGGATGACGTCGTAAGGCCTCGACGCTACTACTAAGAGATTCAACCGTTACTCTCGCCTCCAAGGGTTGAGTCACACTGTTGGCATCAGTGTGTGGTAACTGGGTCTCCTCCTGTAGATGTCTCACAAGTGAGGGTCAAGTCAACAGCCAAAACTGGAACCTCTTAGTAACATCACGAAAGAGGACAGGAACGAAAATATCACAAAGGTATGTGTCTTTTATTATTGCAGCTCATAATACAAGACGTTACACAAAAGCAACAAGGAACCATAAGTAAAAACGATGTATCCACTAGTTCTGCTCCTTTCCACCTGCTCTAGGAGCTCTACTGCCTTGTACACTACTCGGCTGTTGCTCAAGCACTCGCCGCTGCTTCTGTCTCAGTGGCTCCTATAACACCCGCTGATCAATCGTACGAGGAGTCGGACAGTCGCGTGCCAGGTAACCCTTCCCGCCACAGGAGTAACATTGTCCGTTTCTGGCACGCGTGGCTCTGACCCCACCTCGGGTGCCCCGCACCACCGGTCCTAAAACCCGAGATCGTCCAACTGCTAGTCTGGTCCTCCTGGACCTCTGCATCATCTGTCTACTGCCCACAGATGACTCGTCTACAGATCGAAAAACACGTGGCAAAGGCAGAAGCTCCTGTACACGCTCGGGGTGTAGAGCTACTGGCACAAACTCCACCCTGAAGAAGGTCTCGAAGTCTTCCCATGCGAAGGTCATCCCATCGCAGAACTGAAACAAGTGGCTCCACCACCTGCCTGTTGCTGCCTGAAGGAGGATGGCAGTAAAGATCACCATGAAGTCTGCTGGCGTCCTCACTAGCCTAAACACACGTACCACTGCCTCCAGCCATTCCTCTGCTGCCTGGGGATCCGTCTCCCCGCGAAACCTGGGTGGTCGCTGGTGCTGAAACTCATGCAGTGCGCTGAGGCAACGTGCATCGTCAGCGGCTGGCGCTGGAAGCATCAGGGGCTCGGCGGGTAGTGCTACTGCCGGTACCACTGCTGACAAAGGGCCCTGCACCGAGGGCTCGTCACTCGGTGGGCTGTCGTCACGCTCGACTCTCGGAACCCTAGCTGGCTGCCGTCGTGGGGCCATCCTGAAAGGAAACAGGTGCGCCATGGTCAAACAGTATACCTGGTGAGCTGACACAAAGAAATCAAAAAGAAAACTTTGAAACACACATGCAATCAATGTTTTCGTGCATTAAGTCGGAAATCAGAAGTCAGGGTCCTGGTGTACGGATACGTCGGCCGCCGCACCAACACTGGACTCCCTGGACTGATAACCACACTCAATACGCTAAACATTATTGCTTCACATAGAAAAGATCAGAGTTTGCGGTAGAACCGAACTCCTCTGATACCAATTTGTCACGACCCGCCCTCGGGGTCCGTGCCGTGACTACCCCAAGCCCGCCTTCCATAGGCCAGGGGCTGGCGACTAGCACCAAGGCGTAAATCCCGGTAAAAAGGGAAGGCATTGCCTTTGTAAAGTAAACAAACACCACAGAGTAAGCAAGCGGAAAGTAAACACTAAGCAAAAGAAGAGTACAACTGAAAGTGCGGAAAAGTAAATGGGCCAGTATACAAACCCAAACTGAAAGTAAAGTACAACTCGAAAGGGAAAACAACAACTGATAGGTAAAAGCCGCTACACCGTACTGTCCACTGGAAATCCCACTTGAAGGGTGGGTACAGATAGCTCCACTGCTCCACGGGTCCTGCCGTCCGCTCCGAGCACGTCCCGCCCAGTGGTCCACCTCCAGGTACCGTCCTGCTCTGCAAGCCTCAGCTAAGATCAATGCTGTCCGTCGTCTGCAACCAACACAACGTAGTGCGGGCAAAGCCCGTGCAGGGGTGAGTATAAGATATTCAGTAGGGACCCCAAGACCCCTGAAGGTCTCTCAAATCCACAAAGGATAAACCACGAAGAAAGGTACAATCACGAAGTAACAACCGACACTGCTTAGGTATATGCCCATACATATACCTAAGTCATCAATTTCAAATACGCTCCAACCTCCGAGCCCAAGTACAACTCAGTCCACACAGGAAAGTAAACGTATTCCACACAGGAAAGAAAAACATAATCCACACAGGATAGCACAACACAATCCACACAGGAAAGTAACAGGATTCATCTCACACAGGTATACTTCTTCATAGGACGATAAAGATGATCACTGATCCATCTAAGTCGTCGGACCCACGAAGGATCGATAGGTAACTAACCCCTGCAAAGACCCACACAGGATCGGGCCCACACAGGACCTGTAGGCGCTGGTTCACACAGGACCGCTGAGCGCAAGGACCCACACAGGATCGGACCCACACAGGATCGGGCCCACACAGGACCTGTAGCACTGATCCACGTAGGATCGCTGAGTGCTGTAGTCGTCGTCGTCGAATCCACACAGGATCTCTGTACTGTCGTCGTCGCAGTCACAGTAGCAGTAGTAGCAGTAGTAGTCACAGTAACAGTCGCAGCCAGCACTAGGGTTCCCGCACACAGCAAGCTCGTTCAGAGGGTCCGCTCCACGAGCCGAGAGGCTGATACATCAACTTTCACAAAGTCCAGAGTTGATGTATCCAAAAGTTCCGTATCGTCAACAGGAACTCAACGCAACAGACGGCGCGTCAATTGGACGCCCGGTCTGAGAGTTATTGGCATTTTCGTTCCCGGGACCCGGTTGGTTTCTAAGGCAAAACCAACCCGACCGTACTCCACCTGCATCCAAACCTCGGGCGGAGTATGCCAAAAGATCCGTCTCACTTAGAGGAATTCAACGAAATAGACGGCGCGTTAATCGGACGCTCGGTCTGTTAACTATTGGTCTTTCCGTCTCACACCCACCCTGTGAAACATCCCAGGAGGTCACCCATCCTGGTCACTACTCTAGGCCAAGCACGCTTAACTACGAAGTTTTAACCACGTAGGCTCCCGAAAAGGAAGGTGCACCTTGAGTATAGTATACCGAAACGACCGTCTCGATCCAAGGATCGCGTTGCCACTGACGGCGCGTCGTTCGGAGGCCCGAAGCTCAAGTTATGAGCATTTGAACGAAATCGATTCGAAAAAGGGGGGTCCGGGTCCGGGCCGACCCGGCCCGACCCCCCCTGGTCTGACCCGAACTGGGTCGCCCCGACCTGGATCCGAACCGAACCGGGTCGGACCGACCCGGTCCGCTGGACCCGGCACGGCCGGTGGCGGCGCGGCGGCGCGGCCAGGGGGCCGCGCATGTGCCGCACGCGGGGGGGGGGGGGGGGGTGGTGTAAACCCCCCCTTTTTTCGGATCTCGGCCGGCCTGAGGCCGGACGTTTCTTTCTCACGCGGGACCCGCGGGTCCCGCCTCCTAACCAAACCGGCGGCCGGCGCGGCCGGCCTCCTTCTTCCTCTCCGCCGCGGCCGTAGCCGCGGCTCTTCCCCGATCTCCGGCGGCCGGCGAGGCCGGCCGCCTTCTGGCTGCTCCGCCGCGGCCGTAGAGCCACGGCCTTCCTGTTCTCCGGCGCCGGCGAGGTCGGCGCCCCTGACTGCTACGCCGCGGCCGTAGGGCCGCGGCCCATCATGATCTCCGGCGCCGGCGGCCCGTCTCCGGCCGCAGTCTCTTTCGTAAACAACGACGCGGTGCATCGGCACCGCGTTTCTTCGTCGCAGCTCGCTCCGGCCATTAATTCTTTTGTTCCTGCGCGGTTGCGACGACACCGCGCTGTCTCCGCTAAATTAACACGAAAGAATAAAAGGGGGAGGAGAATCGGCCGTGTTCGTGCGGTCTGGTCTCCTCCCGTTATAACGATATCAGTTGGCCAATCGTATAAACACAACAATGAATGTTTCACAATTTTTAATAAAATTTGGAACTACGCCCAACGGATTATTCTTTCATGTTCGAGGGAATGAAAACACGTAATTTAAAAAGGACAAACCCCCTACCTTGAAAATTTGACGTCACACGTCGGTTATCGCGGAGGAAGGCGTCGCGGCGTCGGACGTAGATTCCGTGGACGTCGGGGTGCATCCGAGGAGGGAAAGACGTCTCTTCACTTGTCGTTTAAGACGAAGAAGAGAGGTACGTTGTCGTTGGCGATGATTACCACGGTCGGCGACTTCTCCCTTGTCGAGGAGGAAGATGAAGACGGAGGAATCCGGGACGCCGAGTCTCGATGGTCGTGGGATCGATGTTCTTTGTCGGAGAAGAACCGTTCTTCACGATCTTCGTCGAAGACGAATAAGATCTTCAAATCTCTCAACGATTCTCCCAATCCTCTCAAGTAACAAAGGAACTAACCCAAAAATAAATTAAGCTTACACTTAATTTATTAACACAACCCAACCTTTGGAATTCAAGAGTTTGAATTTCAAAAACTCAAAATTAAACTCACTTATTAATTATACATGAGTTGTATAATTAATTAAAAGTTAAGTTGTCAAGCCTTTAAGAGGGAGAGAGGGGAGTTAGGGAATTTGAGTGGTTTTGGCACATTAAGTGCAAGGGAGTTTAAGGGTGTAGAAGAGAGTTAAGGGGAAGGTGAAGGGTTGGGGCTCGTGTGGGCCCCACCTCACCTTAATCCTCACTTGGTTAGTTAGGAACTTGTGATTCCACCCCAACTTCCACACTTAGGATATAACCACTTAAGAAGATAAATAAAATAAATATTGTATAACAAATTTATTTTACTCTTCATCTCATCCAGAAAATTAAACATCTCCTCCTAGGCAAACGCAACTTCGGGAAAGGTCTCCTTAAGTGAATATCGGTGCTACGAGTTCATCGGTGTCCTCAGATTTCAATTCCGAGCACCAGATCAAAAGTTAGGAAATTCCGCTCGTTCGTTCACTGAACGTACCCGAGCCAAACTTCAGAAATTAATTCCGGGCACTCCGGGCCTCGGAATCAGGTGTCGTCAGAAACCGCGCTCTTGTAAAATTCCAAAGAAAATTAAGAAAAAATTTCCCTTGAATTTTACGGGTCTTTACATTTACAATATCATAATTATTATGGATTGATTAGGTTACAATATCCTTTAGGGGATTAATTTTATTCTTCTATATAAAAACAAATATATAATATTCACATTTGGTAATTCAAGGTCTTATCAAGAGATAATACCATTATCCTCTCTTTGATACAGAAAAATATTTATATTTTTTTAAATAAAATCCAACATTATTTTGATTTTTCATCAAGATTTTTTGTCCATATTGTCATTTTAAATAAAATAGTTTAACGATTAATTTTTATATTCTAAAATGAATTATTATATATATATTTACCAATTTTTCACTTTTACAAAAATTTCTAAATGGAAATATCATATAATTCTTTAAATTAGTTACTTTATGATTTTTCTTACAAAAAATGTTAAATGAATCATTCTTTTAAGGCAGATAGCATGAATAAAATTTCCCACAATGATGGAAAAAATATTTTTTAGGATTACATGAAAAAATTTCAATTACAATATTAAATAATCTTTTTTATTAATATGATTCATTATTTTTAAATGTCATATTTATTTTGAATATGACATTTTGAATAAATATCTTTTGGTGGCCTTTGTGTGGAATTTATATTCATTAATAAGAATAATCATTTACATATTCTCCACTGAGAATTATTTTACTTACATCGTCTTTATTTTTTATTTGGATGGTATATGATAATATTAAATAAATATATGATCTATTTATGACACAATTATTATTTATCGTCATAGTTTATGATTATTTTGACCGAGGATGTACAATTTAGTTACCATTCACAATATTTTTATGGATGGTTTGTGAATATGGTTATTGATTAGTGAATGAATTAAATTTGTTTTGGTTATTTGTTCAATTTGTATATTTATGTTGATAATGGATCACCCCATTCATATGAAGAATGCATTTGACATAATGAGAAATAGGAGGGGCTTACTATGCCCTCTAATGCAATGTAATATATCATGAGACAAAAATATTTTTATATGTATTAGGCCATAAATATTTATGTAGGATGTATTGTAATAAGGAGGTGATGAGATTTTTATAATGTATTTAATTAAGAGTCCCCCTTATGAGATTAGTTATTGATTCCCATTTAGATATTTGATTTTTTGAGTATATATATATGTTTCAAGATGATGTGTTTATTTACATGGAAGTAACTTATTCACAGTTTCATTTCTAACATATTATTCTTAATGTTCAGGTTATTGATTAAATGAAATTTGTTGCACTTATTTACATTTCCATATTGTTATTTATTTATTAATTAATGATAGAATCTGTTGTATGATTACCCTTACTAAGAATTATATGTCTCCCATTTCTTATGTCCCCATTCCCTAGGATTCAAAGAAGTGTTTTTTTTAATATATAGGTATTTTCAAAAGGAAATAATATTTTACTCAAAATAATTTATATGTTTTATTTTAGGTTTAATATATATTGTGAGATTGAAGTATATATGTAGTTCCTCAATACTACCAAACAATTCAATCCATTTAGATTTGATCTATTATATGATGTAAAATATAATAATGTAACCAATGTATCTAGGATACTAGATTTGAGGTCTTTATTAGAAATAAAAAAGGCCTTCTAAACCCCACATCTAATTAAATTAAGAGATTCTTAAAATATGTTTCTATCATATATCATTTTTAAATAATTATTCCATTAATATTAATCTGATATTTTTATATGAAAAAATTATTATAAATTTTTGTTTTATTTCGAGTAATATTACTAAACAGTTATTCATGCTTCTTTTATTTTTATCTCTTTATGCGTTTAGGGATATAATATTATTTTTATTTGTTATTTGATTCCATAATATCATGATTCAACTATACTATTATATTTGAATTATTATTTAACTACTAATTATAAAAATAACGTTGATTAATTTTCTTATAGTAAAATATCATTTTATATATCTTAATATCAATATTACATTTCACATGAGAAATAGTAGGTTATCAAACCACATCTTATTCATACAAACTAGTAAATGTTAATCATGTCTCCTCAAACATTTTTTATAAATTCATTTGAAATAAATAATAACTTCTCATTGATAATATAATTTTATTACATATCAGTGACCGACACAAAACAATATAATAATTTCTTCCATTGTTTCATATATTATGGTCAGGTCAGTTAAAGGAGATGTAAATTATTTTGTATATGCATATTTAATGAATTTATTTTAAATAAAAATAATTTAATGTGATTTTTTATTATTTAACCCATATACAATATGGTAATTTAAACAAGAGTAAGATCATGCATGTTATAAATATTCTAATAAAGTTACCCTATATAGTGTATATTAATAAAATAATTATTCTGATGTGAAATTATTTATCTAGGTTCTCTCATTTTTAATATATTTCTTTTCTCTTAATCTTTAACAGATATTTATATCATGGGATATTTATTGTAGTAGATAATTTTATTTTCTATTTCATAAAATTTTAATTGATATTTATATTCTCATCCCATCATAATGTGTTGGATAATTGTTCTCTTTTAGTATGGAGACTTCATTATGATGTTTTTCTATTGTGGATTTTTCTTAAGTGTCTTAAATTTGGGATGATATGGTTTAAAATTAGGATATGTTTGGAGTGTGTTGTATGTGGTGTTGATTATGAGATATAATTAATGATCTTTCTAATATATGGGTTAATTGTGGAGTGTTGGATTCACCATTAATAGTTACTGATTTATGTAAAATTAATGTAATGGTATTTATCATGGTTTGGGAGATATAATTCATGGGTAATAAATTGAATAATATTTTATCATGGGAAATATATTTATGGGTTGCAATGTAATATAGTTTTCATAATATTGGATATATACTATTTCCTTATAAGATTTCCTAAGTGTTTATGTGGGGACATCAATTGAATTCCACGCATGACACTATAATTAAAATGTATTTTCTAATTAAGCCATTTATCCTAAAATGTATAAATTTCAGTAAAATTATTATAATTTACTCAATATAACATGTGACAGATTATTTATATGGTTTAAATAAAAAATATATGAGTTATTTCGTCTTTTTTATGATATTCAGATTTTATGGGGCTTTCTTTTGTTTTATTAATATGAAATATTATATTAATAATAGTATTATTATACCAAATAATTGTCTATAACCCACCGTGATGTTGGTAAATTTAATTCATTTTTTATATCTAATTAAATTGATTCAATGGTACACAAAACCTATCATATAATAAAATAATTATGCCTCATTGTGTGTGTGTGGTCTCATATAAATTATGTTTATATACATTAATATATAATGGTATATGATATTTTTTCACATATAATTAATATTTATTTTGAAGTTAATTTTTCCATAAAAAGAAAAGATTTAGTAAGTGTTAGTTGTTTTACCACTTATTAAAAATACAACATGTATCTAAATATTACTTCTAAATTTAACTAATAATTATATAATTCTTCCAAATTCATTTTATGTTTTTATTTAAAATGCTTTGGTTCATACTGGTGGTCTAATAATAATCTACTTTTAGTATTTTCTAGTAATTATGGTGATCTATGTTATCCAATTTTTTTCATTTATTCATTATATATTGTATATTTAAATATTATAGGTATGAACATGTAATAAATTGATTATTCTGTTTTGGGTGTCATATTCCCTTAGTGGTATCAAATATGTAATTTTACTGATAATATTTTTGTAAAATTTAGTGAACATAAATCATTACAAGTTGAATTGAAGGTGTCTGTAGGTAAATGGATTTCTTCTTGAATATCCTATGGATATACTATTGTAAGAGTGGAATGCATAAACTATGTCCTCTTAAGAAGAGATGGTGGAATGTTATTCAATGATATTTTGATGGTATATCACTATTATTTTGTGGTTTATTTCTTTTATATTTCCATCACTATAATTTTTTATAGCTTAATTTGTGATTTTTTATTTAAAGAATTGTTATAAATTATATATATTTATATTTTAGGGGAATATTATTTTTGCTAGTTTAGTGTTTACCCTAGAAATATATGTATATATATTAGTTTTGTATCATATTGATATGAGTGAAAATAAATATTTATAAGAATAAGTCATTATAAAAAATAATAATTTCTATGTGATAAATCATTCCCTAAAGATTAATTTAAATACACATCACTAATTATAAACTAATAATGGATATGGATTTTCAACGGGATAAATGGAGGATTGGTTTATGACAACCCATTGCTAGAGTTATGGAATTTTTGAAGAGGATTCAGAATAGTTTTTTTACATCCTCATAATTTTATTGATATAGGTTATATGGTTCGGGACAAGAAAAAAAGTCCATTAAAAGTAAAAAATTTAATATATATAGAGTAATAGTATGTTACAAAGTATATTTAACTATTTAATATAGGAACACTAAGAGTAAATGCATATTTTCTTAATAAATTTTAGGTGTAAAATCAAAAAGAAAACTTTTTTAATGTGTAGGGACCATGTAAGTACTGATTTATCATTTAAACATGAAATATTCATAAGAACATATATAAGATAAAAAAATTATTCGTGGTTGTCCATGTAAAGATTATTATTTAAATATCATATTTCTTATTATTTAATATTTCCTAATAATTAAAAAAATTATTAAAAATTATTTTATTTTTGGTATCTATATTTTTCAAACCCATCATGTTGTTCACATGAATAATTATTTAATATTATATATCGCTTTATTATTGATATATTTTATTATTTTTAGAAATATAATTTTGGAATTTATCAAATTTGATTTAACTTACACGTGAAAATTATATTTTATCCCACATTGATTTCATTGTATTTATTTGAAATTGTTGTCAGTGAATATAGTGTTTTTAAAGATAATTTATTTGAATATGTTAAAGAATAATAATATTGATGTGTTTTGAATAAAGGTTTTATAAAACATGATATTTTTTAAGAAGAAGAAATCCCAAAAAAGGATTGATCATAATTAAGTGTATGAAAATTTCAAAGAACATATTTGAATATTTGTTAGAAGTTTACATCAATATCATTTTAAAAAAAATGATACGTATCCTTTTGATAATAGAATATCCAGTTTTATTTAAGTAAAATTTAATTTTATGATTAAAATATAGATGGGAAATTATAATGAAATATCCCATATCTCTATGATGATAGTGATGATAATTTATTTATTAAAATAAAAGAAAATTTGGATAAATTTGAAGGTTGTGAGCTTCATAATCATTTATTTATCTAACAACTATTATATTTTTCAGTGGTATTTTTCAGTGTAATAAAAAAACCCCATCTCCATCCAAAACATTTCTCAAATAAGATAGGGAGTCAATTGAAAACCATATTGGGAATTACATAGGAATAAATCATTGAGACACTATAATAAATAATATAGGATGAAAATTCCAAACATTAGTTGTCTTAGGATAAAGAATAGAATGGACCCATGACATGTTACATTAGTGACCCTAAGGATTCATATATCACTAATGGGTTTTAATCAAGTAGTTTGTTATTGAATTTAGATAACAATATAGGATGACTCCATATGAATCTTATATGTGGGGTCACCAAATCAAACTTATTATTCACTTTTTATAATTACACCTACTTTTCGGGTATAAAAAATGTTATTTAATTCATCTAATTAATCAATCTATTGAGCACATGTCGTGAATCTAATTCTTAAGATTATTTCTCACGTCATAAGTGTTCTAAAGTATAAGTGAACCTGCATGTGTTACAATGGTGTTCTCAGAAGAACATTATTTGGTGAACACACTATAAATCCATTATAAGAAGAAGAACTCGAGATTATATGAGATTCTTATTATCAAACTCTTATATTGGAATTAATTTTATGTTCATCACTATAAAATTAAATTGATGATGGATTATTTTTAATCATTTTATATTTTTGAAAACTATAAGTGAACTAGAAGATCAATGAAGTAAGAAAAAATGAATTCAAATATTTAATGGATCAGTGTAAAAATTAGTTTTGTATGAATGATTTCATATCACCATAACCATAATATATGAAAGGAATATTTTATATATATGTAAAAACCTTTTACCCAATAAAATTTATAAGCATGATGTTCTATCTATATAATGATCATCTTTGTTAGTAATATAGTACTAAGGAATTTAATATTCATAAACCTGAGTGTTCCACTATGTACAATTAATTATAAGGATCATCTTAATATATTATTTATAAAACTTTTTAGTTTCTGAGGAATGTTTTTTGCGTGGAAGAGGAAATTTTGTTTATAAATAATATAGGAGATGTTAATTGTGGTATATTCAGTTCAAAAAAATTAGATTCAATGATTACAATAGCTACATGCATGAATATAAATATTTAATGAAGGAAAACATCGTAGATATGAATAGGAATAACTCCATGAATATTGGAAGGTTCGTTCTATGAATTCATGACATTTACAACAAGTTTCGAATAGTTTCAGACAAATAAAATATTTTTATAAGATATTCGAAATTTATATTCTTTAGGTATAACAAATATTAATTCTTTAAAATAATATATTATTTGGTAAAATGATATTTTTTTTGTATTCATAATGTTCTATTCATGTGAAAATGTGAATACATTTAATAAAAATAAATGGATAAGAACAGACTGACACTTATAACAACATACATCGTAATAAATTGTGAATAAATTATGGAATTTGAATGTTTTATTTGGTGTGGGCCTAATTTTGTGAACCTGAATTTGAATATGAATATTTAATTTCTAGATGTTTTTAAAATATGTTTGAATATTTCTTTTTGTGGATTGGTATAATAGCCTAATATTAAACATTAAATATTCTAGTGATTTTAAACAATATCCAACATTATTAAAATCCCACGACTATTTTCAGATTATATTTTCATAGAATTAGAACTAATATATAAAAATTAAACCCAAAAATTACTACTGTAAACTTATAATCCTTAGATATATATCCTTTAAGAAAATTCTGAAAATAAAATCTAGCATTTTTTATGATTAAATTGTGGTAATTTTCCCCATGATCTTATCCTTTACACTATTCTATCTTAAGTCATAGGATAAGCATTTTAAATCATTGGATTTGCACAAACGAACAATAAGGGATGCAAACCATTAGTATAGTGGAAAATAAAAAAAATATTTTCATAAAAACATATATTTTATATTAAGAATAAGAAATCACCATTTTGGAAAATAAAATTTTATAACTTTTGAAAAATAAATCTATTTTCATGAATAATCATTAGAAATAATATTAAAAAAAGTAAATCTCTTGGATTATATTTATACATATCACTATTACAAATATTATAGCTCTATCAGATTCACAAGGAGTAACCATCAAAGTTACATTAGGAATTACAACTGTATTATTAATCCAAAAATTACATAGTAAAAAATCGATTGGTTAAGGAAATTCTATTACCCAATTCAATAAATAACTATTATAGGAAAAAACCTTCCTTTGTTTATCGCAGAACCGCCCATCCTCATAATCAATTCATAGGAACCATAAAATAAAAACACAACATGAATCATTCATAAAGAAACATTCTTAGTGAAATAACATTCCCAATTGGAAATCTCCTTTTATTTTTATCAAAATCGCACAGTCAAATAATGAAAAAAAATTAGAAAATAAAATTATAAACATTTGAAGGAAACATAAAAACATTTAAATGATATCAATTCTAGAAATTTGTTAAATTTATACATTTTAAAAAAAAATCATTTAGCCTTTGTAAAAATAGATTAAAGCGTAACATTTAAAGAGGGGTTTTTCTTTAAAATAAAATCCCATATAAGTATCATATCAATGAAGTCCGGATTAATAAAATTAGAAAATTATGTGTATATCTTTAAATTTTCATAAATAAATTTTAAATAAATAATAATTTTTTTAAATTTCATTTCACACAATTTATTAGAAATATGTAATCAAGAAGTATATGTATTTCCTAAAAATGGAAATTTGGTTAACAATTCCATGAACTAACATTAAAATTCCATCGAACATGTAAAAACCACATTGAAAAAATGATTAGAAAATGTAATTAACACATTAATGAATGATATTCATATTTATAATTCGTTATATGTGGTTTTATAACATCACAAAAACCCTTAATTAATAATCGTATGTCACATTCATTATTTTTGGTGTGTTTGATTCAATGTTTCATAATTTGTTCATTTGTCTAAAATCATGTTCATGTAACATTGAAATAATACTATAAAATTGTAATGAAAATAAATTAATGAAATTACAAAGGATTAATCAGTCCCATTTATCATTTTAATTTTTTCATGGGGATGATTAATTAGATAAAATGTTCATGATTAATGTTTAGTTTATTTTGGATATTTTCCCTAACACCATAAACTAGATTGATTTTATTTAATATTATACTAATATAAAAATTCTGGAATATTAAATACAATATAATAAATCTATTTTGATTTTATCTAATTAAGGTGATACTTTTATGATCATCTATGAAGTATGAAATGGAAAAAATAACATCATTATCTGTAGAGAAAGTTACCTTCCATTATTTGGTAAATGGTACCATTTTTTTCAATAAGAGTATGTAATAAGAATGATAAATATATTATATTACATAAGAAAAATAACACAAAATTATATATATTATTACGTAGTTAACATGGATTGATTGATGAATTATGTAAGTAGAATATATAAGATGAAAATAAAATAAGAGAGTTGATCTGACAAAATTACCTCTTGGATATCACCACCTATCAGGACCCCTTAAAGACTATGGATTTGGTATTTTTGTGAAAACAATAGAACATGAAAGTGGGTAGATTATAGATAATATGGTTGTGAATATATTTTAAGATACTAAAAGCTTGTGATGTGAAATTATGTAGTGATGGGTGGTATTTATACTTGAGGAGGTGTGGTTTTATGTGAATAAATAATTGTTATTTTATAATTATATTCAATCGCATTAAGGAGAAATTAATTTACATGTTTTTTTCTAATAAATAATTCTAAAAATTCTATTTACTTTCTAGAAACATGCCAAAAACACATGGAATGTTTTTATTTTTTGGTATTTTAGGCCTTAACCTTTGAACATTAAGATATTTCATTATTTACTAGGAATGTTGGGGGTGAACCCCTTTATTTTAAATGAAAAATCCCACGAATCCCTTTTGTAGGAAAATAGAGAACCCCAAATCCCATAACAAGATTATAGGATTAAAGGCACAATGGCCAAGCCAAGTGGGACATAACCCATTAGAAAACCAAACCTAATCAATGTACAAAGCAAACATCCAAGAAAACATAGTCTGGAACCATGGTCAATAGACCTAATTCAAGAACCATGATGCCCAGAAGATCCATTGTCTCCACCAAAGGTTGATTCTCCTTCTCCTAAAGCTGCAGTGAAAACCCCTGAAGAACACCACCAATGATTTTATTGCCACAAGGTCCCATATCGCTGCAGTAGAACTCCCCCACCCTGCACCCATTCAAGAGAATCAGGTCCGACAAAAAATCAGTTTTCCATTGATGAAACTCTGCCACTGAGGACATCGCAACCAAAAAGCCTCACCACCTGGGAAAGATCCAATCAGAAGCATGACTGCCACACTGGATCCACTACATCGCCTTGACCCGATGGAAAACGACCACTGAAGCCAGATCCTGTCCCGTAATGATGAACGCCTCCACCGCGTTGTCACCACTGCACTAGAGCATCGCCTCTCCACACACACTGAGGAGCATCGTACCTCCGCATGCCACTAGTCTACTTGATTGCTTGTTGATTCACTGAAGCGTCTGCAACTGGCCAAGATATGCTCTGCACACCACCACACCAGATCAGTGATTGAACCTCTCATACGCCTGGCACAACACACCAGCACAACGCTAGACGCGTTGAGAGAGGTGTAACCGGGGAGGCCCATGAATAATCCTTCCACCACACTGCACAAGAGGAAACCCAAGATGGGGCGCTCTGGGGAGCCCCGGCCAAATTTGATAGGATTATATTATAAGAACATCATTCATTATTTATCATATACCATGGTAGATCATTTTTTTCCACGACAAATTTTTAATGCCTAAAAATTAAAATTACTATTAAACCCAATTAGGAATATATATTTCTAAATATATAATCTATTTAATAAAATTAATTTCATGTAATTGAAAAATTTATATTTCAAACTAAAGCTATAAACACAATGAAAAAACATAGGTTTTTAACAAAAATATTTAAAAATGTATATAAATATTTAATTTTCAATTTCTATGTGAAACTTTTTAAAATTACCGAAAAAGGATTTATTGATTTCTACTTGAACAAATTGTAATTTAAAAACCAAATAATTTATAATTTATCTTTATAAAAAAATTAATAAAATGCAGTTTACAATTAACATTTAATATTGTTAACTATTAATTAAAAATGAATGTCTTTGAATAATATGAAATTCATCCGTAATATAATTTTGATATTACTCCATCAAAAATGATATTCATTTTTTCAAATAAAATATAATATTTTTCAAATTTTATTTTAAAAACTCATGATCTATTAAAAGGTGGAAAGTTTTTATTTTAGAAAAAATTTACCATTTATTCTAAAACTAAATATTTACTCCTATCATTAGTATATAATACAAAATAGTTTAATTTAGATAAATATGTTACAATATATAATATATAAATTTCAATAACATATTTCCCTAACCCTGATAATTCTAATTTAATAATAGTAAAAAATATAAATGCAAATTATACTATTAGTACCTGGGTGGTTTCAAAAGGCGGGTGCCTTGGGTTCTCGAGTGGATATGGAAAAAGTGTTCAGTTGAAAAGGATGAAAAGTATTTCTAGTAGTACTCCGTCACACTATGTCTATGTAGGTCGCATTTTATAAAATTTTCTATATACTTAAGGTATCACATCCTAGGAATTGTCACACAGTGACCATAACAACCATGTCATGACAAAACATAGTATATATTATAAAAAAATTTCCCAATAGGGTTTCTAATTTATAAAACCATCGACATATCTTAGTGAGGTACATATAAGAATAATGGAGATAAAAAATATTGCACTTTTTCTCACATGATTCCAATAATTGGTTTAAGGATGTTTCATCATGTGTAAGTAAGGTGAGATCCCTCGCCCACATATTTCTTATTCTCCTCCATTGTCTCTTTTCTAGATCTATTAATTAGTTAGATATTTATAGAGATTAACTATATATAACATGTTGAAATTATTATGCATGATGAATTCTTCATTCATTCTTTAAATATAACTTTTTAATAGGATGAAATCAACATATCATTCATTATTTTATATGATTCATGTTTATTTGAAGGTTAATTTTGGGATTGTTATCATTTTGGGGATAATTCAACGTTGAATAATTTGTGTAATTTAGGTCATTTGGTATAAAATAATTTTTTTTGTGTTAGGAGTGGACTATTGTATATTTCTTTTGGATTTAGAACCATGAGGTCAACTGACGATTTTAGCATCATTTTTTTCAATATAAAAATATTCTTTAAATTGTCTAATTGATTATTTTGATAATGTTTATTGATTTGATTGTTTCTAATGGACAATGATTAGGTCTATATAATATATTTATGGATTTGGGATTCATTGGTTGAGGTTGGTGTCCATTAACATATTTTTTTTCTTTTGGTTAAATAGATATATTATTTTTTTGTTCCATAACATGCACTATCTAATGGAAACATAATTACTTTTGAGATCTCTATATACTAATGTGACATTATTTTTTTGTCCTAAAAGATACCATGAAAGATTTTTCTTCATAAATGTCCTTATTGTTTCACACTCTTCTAGTGGATTCTTGTAGCCCGCTTTATTGTATACAAAGTTGTATGTGTTGAAAAAAAATTAGAACAAGATTCCTCTTTAAAAAATCAACAAGAATTTTTAATTAAAGGGAATTTAAAAGGGAAATTAGATAATTGACAAACTGGTTTTAAAATATTATTTAAAATTTTATAATATTTTATATCTAAAAAGTATTGTGATGGAATTATTTATAATTTCTTGGAATTAGTGAAATTTTTAAGTATTCCATATAAAATGTTTTTGAAAAGTTTGTCTTATATGGTTTCTATAAGAATTTATGAGATGTATAGATGGTTTTGGTCATCATGTCCTCAAGTGGATGCTTTCATGTTTTCCTAGGATAATGTACTTCTTGATTGTGGTATACTTGTGTTGATTTATAGTAATGAAATTAATTGTTTTTGAGTAGACCTATAAGAAATAATCATTTGAAATCAAATTTTTTGGTTGGTGTGGATGGATGCTACAATACCCATAGAGGTTCGAGGTGGATTAGTGATATGTTTGAGATGTTGGAATAGTTCATTAGGAACTATTTTGATGTTCCCAATTAATGATTAGTGATATTGGTTATACTCACTATTTATTATTTTATGCACGTGATGAGTGATTGATTGTGATATGTTTTGGACTATATGGGGAAAGGAGGTCATGAAAATAAGCATCTACATGAGAGAGATTGATTTAAGAACTACCATAGAGGTAGTCCGTATGAGTAAAATTATTCCCATTCCTTGGAATACCTATTCCAAGAGAGTGGACCTTGCAAATGTAATTTATTGTTGGTCTAGGATCAGTAGTGATTTTTCCATGTTGTGATTTCATTCATAATATATTCGTTGTGCCTTCCTAAAGTGAGAAGTGATGTTCAAGGATAATAGATGTATCATTTTTTCTAATTATTTTGGGGGTTTAATTGAATTTTAGTAAGAAAAGATACCAAGAAACATATATTATGGTTAGGTATTTAATAAATGATTCTTATTGGAAATTCCTCATGTGAGAATGGATAAGAGAATACATTGGTACATCCAACCTTAATTATTGAGGTAGAGGATGATATTTGACATAACACTCTACCCTTCTTCTTTATGTATTGGTTTCTATTAGGGAACATGGATACCTTCTTCCTTATAATATGGTGTCAAAGTAAGTATGATCACATTTCATAGAGGGAATATTAGTACATTATGTCTAGAGACGTGTGATTATATCTGAATTGTGTTTTATGGTTTTTTGGTGTTTTTCATAGGAATAACTATAATATATATAAATGTAATTCACAAAAATCATTTTGATCATAGTAGATCTATATATTATTCTCCAATTGAAATAACTAATGGATCCTTTGGCACACTTGTACTATGAACATGATAAGGTTATCCATGTACATGGGATTACATTCCTATTTTCTCTAGGGATGTTGGTACTATAGGAAGATTAACACATGGTATACTTCTATAATGTTTTGGGATCTAAGAATTATGTGGCATGATTGAGTGACTTTTTCCATAGAGCCAATTTTTTTATAATGATGTACCAGAAATAGTGAAATTTTTTTGTATGGTTCCATTTTTTTAATAGTTATGTAATACTACAATAATTGTTTTACTTATGAGTCATATAGATAGCTTTAATGTTTTCTATTTTGTATAGTGTGGGAATCCAAGGCTAGATATCTTATTTCGTCGGGATTTTGGTTATAATGTTATATTTAATTGAAAAAATAAATTTTTAGAATATTTTACTAGGACCCTCAAAACTTATTCAATGAGTTATATTCTCCTCAAAAAAGTTTTAAACTCAAAATGATAGTAACAATTGGTGGGTGTTTAGGGGGGCATTGCATAGCTCATGTGACAACCCTGAAGTTGGAAGCATTAATTAGATATGTCCCTCAACATTAATTTTTCTATCAAAATCAAATTTTGTTTTGGGGGTAGTTTGAAAAAAGGTATGTTTAATGTTTCTAAAGTCAGGAAGAAGATCGAGTGTATGCTTGGATAACATGGCACCTGTTGAAACCCAATATATCAATAGAGGTTCAATATTTAGTTGAGGAACTCCATGATGGATGAGGTTTTGGGTAGGACATAGCTTCCCAATATTGAAATGTTGATACTCAAGAGAATTTATAGGTATCATCAAGAAGTTAATGATTTGTTTATGCATCAAGATAATTGAATGCAAGAATCATGATACACATTTCTATGGTTGGTGTTCATTGTCATGAAACGTCAAAGGATTCCAATATTATTTGATGAAAATGTTAATATAAATGATGTGTTGTCAATTATAGTATACATGGTGGTTATATATGTAATTATATAATTTTATTATTCTATTTAATGTGGTTCTGATTGTTTAATGACCATAGGGTAATAAATTTTATGATGTTTTAAAACATAGATTATAAGAAGAATCCCATATGTGGAAATAAAACACATGGGTTGGGATGATTATGTGGGAAATGTTTTTCAAAGTAAATATTATTTCAAATTTCTCTTTAAGAACGTAATGTATAAATGATTGGTATTTTTTGTGTTTTTTGAAAAATCATGTTAATATATTTGAAATTTGAAATTTTGTGGTTATAAAAAGAGGACCGATTCTTAGGATAAAAGGGACCAGTTATGAATATTATCATGGTGATTTTATTTTAGAATGAGAACACTTATATATAAAAGGTGTTTTCTATAATATTGGGTGAGTTTTAGTGCATATAAAATTATCAAAATTTAGTTTTAGAAATTATAGACTCACGTAGTTTAAAATATGATGTGAAAAATAAAATTTTTTAAGAGGTACAAGTGTGCCTAAATTTTTGGTATGAATTTATTGGTGTGTTTTGTAGAGTATATTTGGTACATATATAGAACATATTTCATGGTTATAGTTCTTTAATAGGATACATATAGAGTTATGATTTATGGTTTCTAAGAGAATATTTTTTATTCATCAAGATATACCCTTGTTATTGGGTTGTTGATGAATGGTTGTTTTTGGGATCATTGTTAAAATATGAGTGAGTGGGTTTAGTAGTTGGACACCATAATTTATATTTAATGATTTCATTAGTTATGCAACATGTTTCATGTATTATATTAATTATCCCTTTTGTGGGGAGAACCATTAGATGAAATCGTCTGATTCTAGTAGAATATTATATTGTGGATTATATATGCCCTTGGATGAATATGTTTTTGACATTTTAGTGTCTGAAATTGATGAATGTCGTTGAAAAAAAAATTGTTGTTGAGTGGTTATTCTTTTTTCATTGAACTTGGAGTGTGAGTGACTTGGTCATGTTTAGTGGTTATGGATTCATTAAGGATTTGATGTGGATAACATAGAATAGGTGATTGGTTATGTGACGTAATGAAATGGATACTCTTATGTTGTGAACTATCAAACCATTCATGGGGGTATCACCCCATTTTTGGAAGTTACATGGGAATAGTGAATATATTTATTGACCATTGAGGTGATATCACGATTCTAGTGTGGAAATAAACTATGTTAGATATTTGTTAGTGATATTAAATGGAGTCTGTAATGTTTTTTGTTTTGAAACAGATAAAAAAATGCAGGAAATAAAAATTGTTCGTTAACTAGGTAGGTCGGTTTTAAAACCGAGCATCAGAACTTTTTGTTTCCAACAGTCGACACTACGTCATTAATAGAATAAAAATATTAACTTTATTTTATTTATACTCGTGTTTGTTTCTTTTCAAAAAGAAAACGAAATAACTCCCAAACGGGGCATCGTACGATATATCTGACACCACTGTTAGGTCTGGAACGCCAGGTTTACCCTAGGTAGGATATAACATTGATTCGAATCGGGTGTTTGGAACCCTCACACATGATAATTCCATATTAATTTTTAATTAACTAATTATTCCAATTTTTAAAAATTAATCAATTATTTCCTCAAAAAATGGTGCATTGATTGAGAAATCAAAGACCTCCAATAGTTCTAGGATATTGGGCTTACCCTAGATAGGGTATAACCTTTGAAAGCATTGGATGTTTGTTCATATAGTATCCAAAGCTAATTGAATTGGGTTAAAAAAATATTTTGGTCGCTAGAAATAAAAATTATTATTTTATTATTAATATGATTATTTGCGTTGATATCAACAAATTGAAATCCCCTACCATAATTAATAAATTGTGTCACGGTTTAAATTATTACTTGGCTATGTAATAAATGTTATATTATTAATTGTTCCAACTAATTACAAATCCACAATAAATATTAATTTAATAATCATTATTTTATTAATGGTTATTATTTTTAAATATTAATGGTGTCAATGATAATTTATATCGAATAATATTAATTTTAAATTTTTTTACATGTCGACTTAAATCACGTTGTGTACTTTTATGATTTCAATCCAAACATTTAAATTGACCCAGGGTGGGTGTCTGCGCACCCTGTTGCAGGTCTTGGACAACAATTAAAATTTTTTAAATGACTGTTTAGTCGTTATTTAAAATACTATGTCTTTACATAGTGAAACGTTTGTGTTAAAAATAATTGAATATTATTAAATGAAATTAATGGAATTTATAGTGGGATAAAAATAAATAATAAATTATATACAGTTGGAGAAACATTAAAAATAATTAAAATAAGCTAAACCAATTTTAATTATTTATATCATTTCTTTCACCATTTAATTTTTATTATTTTAATTATTTATCTAATTTTTATTTTTCCTTTTTATTTTCTTTCTGTAACTTTTCATTTCTTTCTCCTATCCTCCTCTCCTGTGCAGGGCACACCCCTCCTCCCTAGGTGGTGCACACCACCCTAATCCTCATTCGGAAGACCGAAGTTACTTCGTCTATCATCTATTTTCTTCTTCGTCAGGTGCACAGAAAACCTTAGGGAAATGGTATCTTTGTGAAAGTGGAAATGTAGGTTTTTTTTATATCCTACGAGAATTTCATCGTAGAAAGATTTTACCCGATTTTTGTGGTTTTTCTAAAATCATCGTTTTCTTCCATTTTTGGTCAAATAAAATTATACCATGGATCATAGGATTTTCTACAACCATAAGCTAGTGTGTCTACTCTCTTTCCCTCTGTTTCATTGTGATTTATAAAAATACACCATTGTGTCGTTAATCGGTGTCTACTGAAATTGTGTAAATTCACACAAACTCTTTAATTTGTTTGTTTCAACTAGTGGTTGAATCCGTCTTGATCATTAATTAATTTTTTTAATTTTTTTCAATGTGGTAGGACACCCATTTGGGTGTGCTGACGTGGTTGATATAAATTTTGTTAGCCTGGGTATTTAATTCATTTAACTGCATGTATTGCGCAGCCTATATTGTGGTATATAATTTAAATAATTGTTTTAGAATAAGTATGAACCATAAATTATTATATATTTGTGGGTTGTTTGTGATGAATTATTTAATTAATTAAATTTTCATGCTAATAAATTTAATTTAATTAACTGCATATATTGCGCAACCTATTATTGTTGTGTTGAATTTGAATAAACATTTTTGATTAATTTTGTACCGTGTATTGTTGGATCTTGGTAGTTGATTGTGATGAATTATTTATTTATTTAAAAGTGCATTTATCTGCTTTTGTTGATGAAGTATCATTCCATGTTAATATAGTTTTGCTGCAATATTTAATTTGTACCTTATGATGTAGAGGTGTATCTGGTTTGTTTTCAAGATGTGAGTCTATATGCAGATGATGTAATATCTACTGCTGTGAAAACATTAATTAAAATTAGGGTGGGGAAAGGAGGTGGGTACCGTATTAAGGGACACACTTTGACGCTCCGTTCCTGATTGGTTATCTCTATGGGTCTGGGGGTGGTGTCATTGGCTTCTCCAGACTGAGACTTCCCCATGCATTATAATACTTATGAGTGATACCAGTACCAAAAGGGCCCATTGGGATGAATCTGTTGGAAATGTGGCGAAGCCAACCTTACATAACACTCGACCCCTTTTGGCGAGATCAGGACTGACTCAGGGTAACGCCATGCCTCGGGTGATACTTGGTCTTTCAAAATATTTCCTTCGATGGGCTCAGTGGTATTGGATAAATTGGCGGATGTTCCGTAGCGATACCATTGGGAAGGTCTCGGACTATAACTCTTAACTTGAACTTTATTAATGATGCATTTATGGTTTGTATTATTTCTATTCGAGTCAGTTGATAATTGAGATATTCCTTTCATATGTAGAATCCACCTGGTTGACACTTGGCTTAGACCCCAAGTTAACACACAAGATAGGGGTATACCTATTTTTTACCGTGTTAATTTCTGGGTTTTATATATATACGTGTACGTGCATTCTACTGATATGTACACTTTTAGACTACTAGCTTAGGCTGAAGTAGGTGATTAGGCACAGAGCCATTTATAACCTAGGCCAACTTATTTTCTCCATTGAACATAATTAATTATCTAAAAGGTTTTGACATTATGGGTGCCGGCCTACTGGGATTTTATCTCACTCTCTGCTCATGCGTCTTTGACACCCAAGTAGATAATATGATTGCAAGTATTGACAAAGGGAGGTGTGCTACTTCCGATTCATGATTTATTATTAGAGCATAGGATGCATACTGGGGAAGAGGACTAAGCCTTTCTCGTGATGTGGTTGTCACACATGGTTTATTTTCTTTTTATTTGATATCATGATTGGGTTATATTTTCTGTACTTTCAGCTTAGACATACATCATGGAATGACATCATTTTGTGAGATTCTTCACTTGAGTGTTATTCAGTTGGATTATTTATATTGCTTATACTGCAGTTTAATAATTTATATGGTTTTAATATTTATTATTAATTGTTTCTTAACTTCAAAAGTTATAATACCTATTACCTATGAGGGTATATACTCCCCCTCGAACACAAAAAGGCCCTCGCTACTAGTCGGCATCCTCTGGTGTTTGGGGAGATGGGCTTGGGGTCATGTGATACACTAGTCTATCCACTGTCTTAGAGGAGAGCTGGGTCAGGATGTTACAAAGGGGTATCAGAGGGGGTATTTTACATTTTCCATAATATTTTGGTTTAGTAGACAAGAGACTAGGAATGTGTCAATGGTTGGTTAATAGTCATGCTTGGGATTGATCACCCCATGTACGGGAAACAATCAAGTGTCCTGGGATGGGATTGTTTTCCATGATTTTCGATAATATAGTTGATATGATTTCACCTCGAGTGATTGGTGTAATTTTAGTTTCTTATGAATTTATGGAATTTATCATATTAAACTTATGTCCTGTTAAGGTAAGGATGAAGCATTGCATGCATGAAAATAGGCGCTTAGGAACTCATATGTCTTGCAGAGTACCATGCCATGTAGTTTCATTTTAGGCTTCCTATTGATTCAAATTTTGTGCATTTAATGTATTCCATTTCCTATAATTATTTAGAAATACTTTTTAGTTACAAGGTATTAGTATTATATTTAGCAAGCTAGCCTTTTTCCATGAAGCTTGTTTGATACCATATATTCCTTATATCATTATTTTTTTCCTATTATCATGTCTCTATGATTAAAATGTTATTTTTATGTGATTACAACATGTCTCTCTCTGTTAGCTTATTCTAGTGACCTGCTAGCTTGTTTGTTATGTAACTGGTTTCTTTACAAAATTTTGTTGGCTGCCTTTGAATGGGAGCTAAATGCCAAAAACTATAAAGTGTATAGTTTCTTATTAATTTGATAGCCACCAATATATATATAGGATGATATGTGTTTGATCATGTTATAATTACATATTAGTTGGTTAATTATATAAATGAACAACTAGGACCAAGTAGGCTAGTTGGTGTATGTTTCTTGTGAGATAACCTGTTATGGGTGTTGTGATTCTTAATAACAAAACAAATGTTTATGGGTTGTATTCTAGTAAAACGAGGTTGGATTAGTGGGACCCTTTTAGGTCACCTTATCTTATTAAAATAAATATTTGTGATAAATTTTATAATTAAGGAAATGATTCCAATTAACGTAAAATCTTTTAAAATGGTGTTTTATAAAACTGGAATGTATTGACTTTTTGGCATTATTTAAGATCATGTACCTTGGGTTTTGTTTTGAAAAAAATGGCACTTGATATTTTTTATTAAATATTTTGATGATTTAATATTAACTGTGATTAAATATAAAGTGCATGGATAGGGAATCTGTAGAGATGTCCTCTGTTTAGGACCATTTTATAATTGCAGTTTGTGTTTCTCCTTGATTTCCTTTGGCCAGATCCATTCGCATGCCATTGTCCCTCGTCGGACCACCTTGCTTAAAATGAAACCCTTGTTTGGACAAGTTGTCATGTTTCCCTTGACTTTTGTTTCGGGCTTGAGCATTTAGTAATGCTAATTTCCATCGAGTTAGGAATGCCTTAAGAATGTTTATTTGCTTCATAGGTCATTCGACCCTCTCTTCTATACAGCGATGAATGACTTGGTACGCCGTCATATGAGTTAAAATTCATCTTGATTCTATATCACCTTAGGGTAGTATGTGTTCACGTACACAGCATCGTCGAGTTCTTAATGTTGTGACAAAATGGTTGTGTTTAGTGTTATCATCAGTTCTTGTGCTATTAAATACGTTTTAGGTCATCTTCTTAGTAAAATGAATTCTATGTTAAAGGAATGAAGTTAGTCCCAATGATTAGAATGACTTCTAGAGATTCAGGTCTTTTGACACACCAGTCAGTTTGGTTGGGTTTTAATGCACATTTTCAATTTTTCCTTCTGGTAATCTTCCAATCCTCTTAGTGTAATCTTCCTTAAGTGATGATCTTGTACCAAATCTTTTTTTTCTCCTTGATGCACTAAGAGAACATCGGCCTTACTCTATGTCGATGCTTTTAATGTCTTTGGGCTTGTTTAGGGTGGTTTTCTCAATGTTTCACACTGATGCATCATTCTTGTTGGGGCTTTGTTTATTTTTGTGTGACCCTTGGATTTCTATGTAATAATTCCTTTGACGAACTCTTTTACACAAGTCGTTTCATCTAACCTGACCTCCAGGACAATGCCACTTCGGGCTTAGTCAATAATTTGGTATGGGCATCTTGTCCTTGTACCTGTGTCTCAATCATAAAAATGTAGTATGGACTACCTTGTTTCATTATCTTTCACTCCATCTATCCCAATCCAAGTTTACCCCTTATTGTTATTTAGATCAGTGATTCCTATATCAAGTGGCATCATTTGAGGATGGGTATAAATTTCAGTGGACGTGTTCGTGGTAAATGTGAGATACCTTTGAAGAGTACATCTCTGTTTAGTTTTAAAACACCTACCGTTTAAGCTGAGCATCTTTTGAAATGGTCAATCAGAGTGAATCAACTAGTAATCTCTCTTGTTCAATGAAGCGGTTAGTGAAAAAACATTTTTCTGGCATGTCGCCTGGTGATATTATTTCTGTTTGCATCGAACATGGTGTTTCATAAAAATATTTCTCGACTTGTGTTTTATGGGCGATGGAGAATAAACCATTTTATCTGTTTTGGAAATCACCTACGAAGTAGCACTAAAACACTTAAGGGCATGTCTGGTAGAAAACTTCTGATATAGGATGGTTTTGTGACTCGGAAGTTTCTTTTTTATAACTTAAAAACCATTATTGGGAAGTAACATTGACAAAAATTTAAGGAGACGATGACCTGGTCATGTATCTAGTTGAACATGTTTGAATAGTACCGTATCTATGTTTTGGATGGAAAATGAGCATTGACTCAGACCTTAATATCGTAAGTGTCTCTTGCCTAACCAATGTTTGAATTTGCATTGAGCGTTTGGAGATACAACGCGCCCTTTTGTATGAGACTGCATGACCTTGTAGATCAGGTGAGGGTTACGTTGTTTCCAAAGGTATCTCGAGGATGAAAAAAATTCTAAGGTGGAAAGGTTGTAACGTTCTGTGTTTTGAACCGGATGAAAAAATTCAGGAAATAAATTTTTTTTGTTAACTATAGTGGTCAGTTTTAAAACCGAGGGTCAGGTCATTTTGGTTCAAATAGTCAACATTATGGCATTGATAGAATAAAAATATTAAGTTTATTTCATTAATACGCATGTTGGTTTCATAAAAATAAATGAAATAACTCTCAAATAGTGTGTCATACAAAAAATCTAACACCACCATTAGGGACAGAATGTCAGGTTTACCCTTGGTAGGGTATAACCTGGATTCACATCGGGTGTTTGTTACCCTTGCACATGATAATTAATTCTTTATTTTTAATTAATTAATTATTTTGATTTTTAAATAATAAATAATTATTTTTTCATAAATAGTGAATTGAATTATAAATATGAGACCACCAATAGTTCCAAGACATGGGGTTTACCCTAGGTAGGGTAAAACCTTTGCGAGTGACGGATGTTTGGTCATATCGCACCCGAAGCTAATTTAATTTGGATAAATATATCTGTTGGCCATTAGAAATAATAATAATAATTTTATTATTAATATTATTATTTGTGTTGATGTCAACAAATGGAACTACACTACAAAAATTAATAAAGTGTGTCATAGTTTTAATATTAACTAGGAAATGTAATAAATGTTATATTATTAATTTTTCCAACTAAATACAAATCTACAATTAATATTAATTTAATAGTTGTTATTTTTTTAATGGTTATTGTTTTCAAATATTAATGGAATCATTGATTAGTTATATTGATTAATAAAAATTTTAATTATTTTAACATGTAAACTTAAATCAAGTTGTGGACTTTTATGTTTTTAATCCAATTATTTAAAGCGACTTTGGTTGCGCACCTGCACACCCTGTTGTGGGTCTTGGATAGCTATTAAAATTTATTAAATGATTGTTCAGGCTTTATGTAAAACATTACACCAAACCATAGTGCAATGTTTGGGATAAAAATAATTAAACAGGACTAAAGAAAATTAATGGAACTGAAAGTGGGATAAAAATAAATAATAAAATAGATATGGTTGGTGAAAAATTAAAAATCACTAAAATGAGGTAAACACGTTTTAATTATTTATTTCATTTATTCGACCATTTTATTTTTATTATTTTATTTATTTATATTTTTTCTTTTTCCATTTTCTTTTTCTTTTCTTTCCTTTTTATTTCATTCTCCTCCCCTCCTCTCATCCTCTCCTCTGTGTGGATCACCCCTCCTCCCTTGGTGGTGCACATCACCCCACTCCTCTTTCGTAAGACTGCAACACCTCTATCTGTCACCCGTTTTCTTCATCTTCAGGTGTGCAGTAAACCGTAGGGAAATTTTAACCTTGTGCAAGTGGAATCATAGGTTTTCATTGTATATCCTATGTGCAGTTTATTGCGGAAGAATTTTACCCTATTTTAGAGTTTTTCTAAATTCTCATGTTTTCTTCCATTTTTGGTCAAATAAAAACCTAATGTGGATCATAAGATCATATAAAACTATAAGGTAGGGTATCTACTCTCTTTCCCTCCATTTCTTTGGGATTTATAAAAAGGAACCATTGTGTCATTAGTCGGTTCCTTCTGACATTGTGCATATTCACCCAAACCCGTTAATTTATTTGTTTCGTCTACCTGTTGCAACCCTTTTGATTATGAATTAATTTGCTTAATTTTTTTCAATGTGGTGGGACACCCCTTTAGGTTTGCCGACATGATCGGTATAAATTCTATTAACCCAGGTATTTAATTAAATTAAATGCATGTATTGTACAACCTATTTTTGTTGTATTTAATTTAAATAATTATTTTTGAATAATTATGACACATGAATTGTTGGATCATTAATAGTTATTATTTATAAATTATTTAATAATATAAATTTTCAGGCTTGGGAATTTAATTTAATTAACTACATGTGTTGCGCGGCCTATTTTTGTTGTGTTGCATTTAAATAAACAATTTTGATTAATTTTGAACCATTAATTGTTCGATTCCTGGTAGTTGGTTGTGATGAATAATTTATTTATTTAAAAGTGAATGTGTCTTCTTATATTGATGCAGTGTCTTTCCTTATTATATTGATATAATGCAATATTTAATTTGTACCTAGTGATGCATGGGTATATCTGGATAGTTTTCAAGTTCTTAGTTTATATGCTGATTATGTCGTATCAGCTACTCTGAAAACATTAATTAAAATCCGGGTATGTAAAGAAGGTTAGTCCCATACTAAGGAAACAGTTAGACCATCAATTCCTGATTGGTTACCTCTATATGCCGGGGGCGGTGTTATTAGGTTTGATGGACCGAGAATATCCTGGGATTTCTATTAATTATGGGTGATACCTATCCCAAAGGGCCCATCGGGACGGATCCATTGGCAATGTGCCTATTCCAGATGCGGATAACACTCGACCCCTTTTGTGGGATCAGGAAGGACTCAGGGTAAATCCATGCCTTGATCAATACATGGTCTTTTGAAGGATTTACTTGGACGAGCTCGGTGGTATTGGATAAATTGTCAGATGTTCTATTGTGATACCTTCAGGATAGGATCAGACTCCAACTCTCAATTTGAACCTTAATAATGATGCACTTAAGGATTTTATTATTTCCATTCGAGTAACATGATATTTGAGATATTCTTATGATATGTGGATGTGCACTTGGTTTTCACTTGACATAGACCCAAAGTAAAAGAACATGTTGGAGAATACCTCTTTATTGTTTATCTTCTTTCTTTTTGGGATATATATATATATGTGTGTATGCGAATTCTGCTGACATGTAACCTTTCAGACTAACTGATTTGGCTGATGTAGGTGACTAGGCACGGGGGTCATTTGGAACTCGGGCCAACTTATTTATTCCATAACACATAATTAATTATCTGAAGTTGTTAAATAATCGAACAATGGATTTTATCATTTCACAAAATGGAAAGGTTTAGAAACCTTGGGTGTCGGCCTATTGTGATTTTATCTCACACCCTTCCTGGGCATCATTGACACCCGAGTAGATTATATGATTTTAGGTATTGACAAAGGGGAGTGTATTTTTTCTGAATCATGATTCATTGTGGCTTCTAAGGATAGATATTGGGGAACAGGACTGAGCCTTTATTGTGAGGCAGGTGTCGCACTTTGTTTATTTTCTTTTTAGTTTATAGAATTGTTGGGTTCTATTTTCTATACTATCAGTTCAGACATACATCATAGAATTACATTGTTTTTTGAGCTTCCTCAATCGAGTATTAATCAATTGGATTATTTATATTGCTTATATAGTAGTTTATTAATTTATATGATTCTTCTATTTAATATTAATGGTTTTTTACTTCAACTGTGATAATACCTAATACCTATGAGGGAATAGTCCCCCCCTCAGACACAAAAAGTCCCTCGCTGCTATTCAGAAGCCTCTGGTGTTTGTGGAGATGTGCTTGAGGTCATGTGAGCACCAGTCTGGACACCATCATAGAAGTGAGACTGGTCGGTATGTTACAAATTAGTATCAGAGGAGGTTTTTTTCTTTTGTATTACTATTTTGGGTTGGTAGATAGGAGACTAGGAATGTTTCCGCACATGGATAATAGCTGTGCCTGGGACTGATCACCCCATGTATAGGAAATCGCCATGGGGCCACTATTGGGATTGTTGTTCATGATTTTCGATATAAAAGTTGATATGATTTCACCTCGAGTGAATGGTGTAATTTCCACTACTTATGAATTTATAGAATATATGATATTTTACCTTTGGCCGGTTATGTTAAGGATGAAGCATCTCATGCATCATAATAAGCACATATTAATTCACATGTCAGGCATAGTGCCATTCCATGTAGTTGCATTTTAGGCTGCATGTTGATTCAATTTGTGTTACCTGAATGTATTTCTATCCTATAATTATTTAGCATGCCTTTTTAGATACCACATTTCGGTATTATATTCATCATGTAGTATGTTTTCATGCTTCTTATTTAATACCATTTTTTCCTTGTATCATGATTTTTTTCCTATTAGCTTGTCTCTATGATTAAGATGTTATTATTATGTGATTACAACATTTCTCTCTTCGTAAGATTCTTATAATGACTTTCTAGCTTGTTTGTTTTGTAATTGGTATCTTTGAAAAAATTTATTGGTTTCCATTGAATGGGAGCCAAATACTAAAAACTATAGAGTGTATAGTTTCTTATTAAAATGATATCCACACATATATATATATGCTGATATGTGTTTGGGCATGTTATAATTTCAAATTAATTGGTTAATTACATAAAGTACAAGTAGGACCAAGTAGGCTAGTTGGTGTATGTTCCTTATGAGATTACCCGGTATGGGTGTTGTGACTCTTAATAATTAAACTACATTTCATCGGTTGCAATCTAAAAAACCCAGGTCTACTTTGTGGGACACTAGTAGGTCGCCTTATATTATTAAATGAACTTTATGTGATAGATTTCCCAATTAAGGACAGGATATCAATTAATGTAAATTGTTTTAAAATGGAGTTTTATAAAACTAGAAGGTTTTTATTTGTGGCATTGTTTAAGATCACGTTACTTGTGTTTTATTTTTAGAAAAATTGTTACTTGATATTTTTTCGTTAAATAATTTGATGATTTATTATTAACTATGATTAAATATAAATGGCATGGATATGGAACATGTAGTGATGTCCTTTGTTTAAGACCCTTGTATAAGTTTTGTTTGGGTTTCTCCTTGAGTTTCTTTAGAATAGAACCATTTTCATTCCATTGTTCTTAGTCAGACCACCTTGCTTAAAATGGCACCCTTGATTGGATGAGTGGTCATGTTTCCATTGAATTTTGTTTTGGGCTTGAGCCTCGAGTAACACTCATTTCCATCATATTTGGAATGCCTTAGGAATGGTCAGTTTCTTTATAGGTTGTTCCATCATTTCTTCTCCACGGTTATGGATGACTTGGTACGTCATCATCTGAGTTAAAAGTCATCTTGCTTCATTATCACATCAGGGTAGTATGCGTTTATGTATGTTCTGTCATTGAGTTATTAATGTTGTGATTAACTAGTTGATTTTAGTGTATTGATAAATTCATTCACTTTGAAATACGTTTCGAGGCATCTTTGTAATAAAATGACTTCTATGTTAAAGGAATAATGTTTTTCCCAATGCTCAGGATGACTTCCATAGACTCAAGTGTCTTGACACACCTGTTAGTTTGGTTTGGTTTTCATTCCCTTTTTTCAATGTCTTCCTTCTGGTAATCATCTAATCCTCTTAGTTTACTCTTAATTATGTGACGAGCATGTCCACTATAATGCCTATATCCATGATGCACAAAGAGATCATCGGTCTTATTCCATGCTTCAGAGATAAAAGTTGTTGGGATTATTAGAGTTGTTTTCTCAGTGTTTCATGTTGACACATCATTCTATTTGAGGATTTGTTTATTTTTTAGTGACCCTTGGATTTCTATGTAGGAATTACTTTGATAAACTCTTGTAAACAAATAGTTTCATCTAACTTGAACGCCATGCCAATTTCACTATGGGCTCGGTCAATGATTTTATATGAACATGTTTCCCTTGTACCAGCATCTTAATCATAAACATGGAGTATGGACAACCTTGTGTTAGTTTCTTTCACCCCAATTTTGTCAATCCATGATTACGTGAGACTTGTTATCGGGCTCTGTGATGCCTATATCAAGGGATTTCATCGAAGGTCAGGGATGAACTTTGGTGGATGTGTTCATGATAAAAGCGAGATTCCTTTGAAGAGTACATCACATTTCAGTTGTAAAACACCTACTGTCTAAGCCGCGCATCTTCTAAAATGGTCAGTTAGAGTGACTCAACTAGTTATCTCTATTGTTCAACGAAGCAGTTAGTGAAATACCATTTTTCAGGCATTTCATCTCATGAGATGATTTCGGTTCGCATCGTCCAGGGAATTTCTTAAAAAGTTGGCTCGACTAGGGTTTTATGGGCGATGGAGAATAGATGGTTTTATCCATTTTGGGAATCACGAGAGAATCATCGCTAGAAATCATACGGCTGTTTCTAGTAGAAAATTCCGATAATGGTTGGTGTCATGACTCGAATGTTGCTTTTTTCTAACGTTAAAACCAAAGGTGGGATGTAAATTTGACCAAAAGTTAATGAGATGATGACACAATCATGTCTCTAGATGAACTTGTTGGATAGGTTCCCTCTCAATGTTTCAGTTGGAAAATGATCATTGACTCAGACATTAATATTTTAGGTGCCACTTGCATATCCAATTATTGAACGAGCATTGAGTGTTTGGAGATACAACGCGACATTTTTCATGAGACTGGATGACACTGTAGATCGAGTGAGAGTTATGTTGTTATAAAAGGATTCTTGGGGATGAGATGTTCTATGGTGGGAAGGTAGTAATATTCTGTGTTTTGAACCAGATGAAAAAATGGTGGAAATAAAATTTTTCTGTTAACTAGGCACTTCGGTTTTAAAACGGATAGTGAGAACATTTTGTTTCTGATAATCGACACTACAGCATTGATAGAATAAATATATTATGTTTATGTTATTGATTCACATGTTTTTTTCTTTTCAAAAAAATAAAGTAACTCTAAAATGGTAATTCGTACGAGAAATCATAGTCCACTGTTAGGTCCACAATGTCAGTTTTACTCTAGGTTGGGTATAACCTTGATTCACAAAAGGGTGTTTGGAACCCTTGCACATGATAATTCCATCTATATTTTTAATTAATTAATTATTCTTACTTATAAATAATAAATAATTATTTTCTCACAAATGGTAAGTCGAATGAGAAATTTGATACCACTGATAGTTCTAGTATGTGGGTTTTACCCTAGGCAGGGAATAGCCTTTACGAGTGTCATATGTTTGGTCACATAGCACCCGAAGCTAATGTAATTGGGTTAAATATTTTTTTTGGACATTAGAAATAATAATAATGATTTTATTATTAATATTATTATTTGCATTGAGGTCAAAAAATGGAAATTCACTAAGACAATTAATAAATCGTGTCGCAGTTTAAATAATAACTGGACTCTTTAATAAATGTTATGTTCTTAATTCTTCCAACTAAATACAAATCAGCAATCAATATTAATTTAATATCCGTTATTTTTTTAATGGTTATTTTTTTAAAATATTAATTATTCAATTGATGAGTTATATTAGATGATAATAATTTTAATTACTTTAACATGTAAACTTAAATCAATTTGGGGACTTTGATGTTTTTAATCCAAATCATTAAAGCGACCTAGGGAGCGCGCCTGCGCACCCTGTTGTAGGTCCCAGACAACTATTAAAATTTATTAAATTATTGTTTAGGAATTATGTAAAATATTACCTCATTCCATAGCACAAAGTTATGTCTGAAATTAATTTAATATTATTAAAATAAATTAATGGAATTTAATAAGGGATAAAAATAAATAATAAAATAGATACAGTGGGAGAAAAATTAAAAATAATTAAAATGAGGTTAACCCATTTTAATTATTTATTCCATTTCTTCCACCATTTTATTTGTATTAATTAATTTATTTACATTCTTTTTATTTTATCTTTATCTTATCTTTTATTTCTTTTTTATTTATTCCTCCTCTACTCCTCTCCTCTTCTCCAATGTGTTGCGCACCCCTCTTCGCTAGGTGGTGCACACCACCCCACTCCTCCATCAGAAGGTTGTGGCTCCTCCCTCTATCATTCGTTTTCTTCTACATCTAGTTCTCCATAAACCATAGGGAAAAAATAACCTTGATCAAGTGGAATCATAGGTTTTCTTTGTGTATCCTAGGCATAGTTTATCGCGGAAAGATTTTACCATATTTAGGGATTTTTCTAAAATATTTCATTTTCTTCCATTTTAGGTCAAATAAAGCCTACAGCGGATCATAGGATCATCTATATCCAATTGGTAGGTCGTCTACTCTCTTTCTCTCTATTGTTTTTGATTTATAAAAACACACTATTGTGCCGTTAGTCGGTCCCTGCCGGATTTGTCGAAATTCACCCAAACTATTTAATTTATTTTTTTCGTACAGTTGTTGAAGCCCTTTAGATCATGAATTAATTTGTTTAATTTGTTGCAATGTGTTTAGAAACCTCTTTGGGTATGCCAAAGTGTTTGGTATAAATTTCGTTAGCCCGAGTGTTTAATTCATTTCACTACATGTACGGTGCAACCTATTTTTTTTGTATTTTATTTAAATAATTATTTTAGTACAAATATGAACCTAGAATTGTAGGATCTTCGATAGTTGTTTTTGATGAATTATTTAATTATTTAAATGTCTATGATCGAGCATTTAATTTAAATAATAGCATGTGTTACACAACCTATTTTTGTTGTGTTGAATTTAAATAAACTATTTAGATTAATTTTGAACCGTGAATTGTTGGATTCTTGATAGTTGGTTGTAGTGAATTAATTATTTATTTAAAAGTGAATTTATTTTCATATTTTGATGTATTTAATTTCCTTGTTTATATTGTTATGTTTTAATAGTTAATTTGTACCTTGTGATACACATGTTTATCTGGTTAGTATTCATGTTTTGAGTTTATATGGTGATTATGTCATATCTGCTACTATGGAAACATTAATTAAAATCTGGGCGGGGAAAGGAGGTGGGTCTCGTATTAAGGGCTACACATAGACCCTACATTCCTGACTAATTACATCTATGTTCTAGGAGAAGTGTCATTGGATTTTCAGTACCCATCCTTCCCCATGAATTCTAATACTTATGAGATATACTAGTTCATGAAGGGCCCATCGAGACGGATTCATTGGCAATGTGTCTAAGTTAGCCTCAGATGACACTCAACCTTTTTTTTAAAGATCGAGATGGAATCAGGGTAACACAATGCCTTAGGCAATACTTGGTCTTTCAAATGATTGCCTTGGACGGGCTTAGTGGTATGGGATAAATTGACGGATGTTCCATAGTGATACCTTCAGGACCAGATCAGACTCCATCTCTCAACATGAATCTTAATAATGATGAATTAAGTGTTATTATTATTGCCATTTGATTCACTTGAGAATTGATATATTCTTTTGATATGTGGAAGTGCACCTGGTTAACACTTGACTTAGACCCCCAGTTAAAGCACAAGCTTGGGGTATACCTTTTTATAGTTTACCTTGTTTCCTTCTAGGTTTTATATATATTATTTTACATGCATTCTGCTAACAGGTACCCTTTCAGACTACCGGCTTAGGCTGAAGCAGTTGATTAGTCACAGGGGCCGTTTGGAAGTAGGGACAACTTATTTATTCCATTACACTTAATTAGTTATCTAAAATTATTAAATATTGGCACACGAAATTTTATCATTTCACCAAATGGAAAGGTTTATACACATTGTGTGTCGGCCTACTAGTATTTTATCTCACACCATGCTCGAGCATCATTGACACCCGAGTAGATTATAGGATTGGAGGTATTGACAAAAGGAAGCCTTATGCTTCCGATTCTTGATTGATTGTTGAAGCTTAGGATGGATACTAGGGCTGAGGACCGAGCCATCGTCATGATTCAGTTTTCAAACTTTGTTTCTTTTCTTTTTTGTTGATAGAATTCTCGGGTTCTATTTTCTGTACATTCAGTTTATACATACATATTTTCATGACATCATTTTGTGAGCTTCCGCACTTGAGTGTTATTCAGTTCGATTATTTATATTGATTATGTTGAAGTTTATTCATTTATATGCTTCGTCTATTTATTATTAATAGTTTTTCTACATATTCTGTGATAATACCTATTACCTATCTGGGAATAGTCTCCCCCTATAACACAAAAATGACCTCTCTACTAGTCGGAAACCTCTAGAGTTTTGGGATATGCGCTTGAGGTCATGTGAAACACCGGTTAGGTTACCATCTTAGAGGTGAGCCGGGTCGGGATGTTATAGAGTCCTTGTGCTGGAAAAGAGATCCAGATAATGGTTTTGTGTTCTACAAGCGAGTTATAATGGTGATACGTGGGTGATATCTATTAATGTGTTGGAGATAAATGGTTCAGTTGATATTTAATTACAGAATAAGTCCAAAATATATAGTCCAAATATCATGGTGGGTGCTGGAGTATTTTTTTAAGTCATTAAGTTTTAATACATCGTGATTGTGTAGTGAAATGATGTATCCACAGGTGAGGATATAGGTTTTTGGGAGAATTATTCATGGGAATGATAAAGTGGTGTTATGGAATATAAATTGATACATGGAGGGGGAAAACACATTCAGATCATTTTTTGATATAGTTGAGGAGTTAACTGGATTTAATAGAGATTATTGATGAAATTTTGGCTTGCATAGCTTAGTGTTTGAGGTTTTACAACATAATATTTTTCAATGGTTGAGACATGGGTGGTTTTTTGTATATTAATTACTATTATATGTAAGGATTTTGGTTAAAGTACTACCACATCTTCTAATTCTTGATTAGTGTTTTAGTGTGGAGATTTTAACCACCCACATCCTTAAGAATTTTATTTTCTAATGCAATATGTTTTTCCTTTTTGTGTGGAATTCTGAGAACTACACTCATAATAGATTTTTTGTATATTTAAATCATTAAAATGTGTTTCTGGATTTGTTTTGATTCTAAATTTGTATGTTGTATTTTTTGGTGGATATTGGAGTACTTTTCAAAAGGATTGTCCAGGGAAAAACTTTTATATTATTCCATCCTATTGTGATAGGGTTGGCCACACCATCAATAATCCATGATTGACTAAAGTCCTTTTTACCTATGTATGGTACTATAATTACCAAAATGGTATTATAATAAACTAGTACATTCTATTTTGTTAAAAAATGGTTAGGGGTCCATCTAATTAATAAACCACTTGAGGATTCTGGTTGATATTCACATGGCACAAGTGGAGTCATACAACTTCACCAATTAAATCCTTTAGTGCCTAAATGTTTTTTAGGGTGTGCCGCCACTTAGAATCAAGGAAAAATCCTTCCTCTAAATTTTCTTTTTTCTCACCCATGTATCTTCTATGATCATCATATTTTATGGATATATTTGTAGGGATTTTTTCATTACATAATTATTAAATTAACTCCCCTAATTAGAATCTATTGTGTAGAATATAACATAAGTCCTTGGAAGATGAAATAAATTATTTGTTAATTTTTTTATTAGATAAATTTATCAATTAGTTTATTTATACTTCTGGTTGATTTAGGGTGAAATGTTTCATTTAATTGGTGATATAATTTAGTTATTTTGTCTATAATGGGGGGATGTCTATGTCAAGAGATGACTGCAATATATTTCTCATCCATTATGAATCATTTGGACACTAGATAATAGTATATACGGTAAATATACATTTTTAAGTTGGTTTATATTGTTTAATAAATTATTTTAATGATTTCTATTGATGGTATCGATTCTCATGAATTATAAAAAGGTCGGTACAAGAATTATATGAATTTATGGATCTTTAATTGAGGTATATTTCATTGAATTTATTATGTTCTTTTATGAGATGGAGATTTTATGTTTTTTACATCTTTAGTACTATCTTACTTCGTACTAATTGACATCTGTAATCTCCCAAAAAGTTTTGGACATGAAAATATTGTCCTTATATTCAACATGTACCACCTATAAAAATATATTTGTTGATAGTGTCACATTGATGAAAATAAAATGAGTGGACCTATTTATGGTTTTATTATTATAATGATTATATTTAAAAAATCCATTTATAAGTCATGATATAAATGTTAAAATGGAGATTTATGAACATAAAATGTCAATGAGACATTTTTTAATGGATAAATAGATTTTGAAACGATGATTCAAAATAAAAACTGGGTTTCTAAAGTAATGTATTATATGGATTTTATCCAGTGTACTATCACATTACAAATAACATGGGAATCATTTTGAAATGGTTTTTTAAAGGTATTTTACATGGTTTGAAATGGAAATACTAGGAGTCTTGATTAAGCTAGTTTTGATATGATATACCTTATGTTTATGATTCCTTTTTTTTAAAAGCTTGTATAATTATTGATTGAGAGTTTATAGTGTGCATGTTCAGGCATGATGATGTTTTTTGTGTGTATATCCATATGAGAATATTTCTTTTGGTATCTAATTGATGAGTTTGACTAGGTACATTTGACCAAAACTATAAATATTTGATGTGGAAGTTTTTACATATTGGAGATATGGTACTAGGTGTTGAGGGATAACTGATCTATGAAGAGATAATGAGTAGAGAAATGGGATGATTTTCTTGTTTTTTCCACCTATGTGTGATTACCATGTTCTTGAGATATGTGATGTGCCTAATGTACGAGATGTATCCTAAGGAACAACCTCTCTATGACTAAGATAATGTTCTAGGAAACCCATAAAGGGATCAATTATGTTTGTATTTAGACCATTCCTTCTATAAGAAATAGTTGAGATAGTGTACCATTCCCTGGTGATAAATTATGGCTTTGAGGATGATCAAATATGTGTTCTATCTTTTTGTAATGCGAAAAAAGGATGATGGACATCCCTTGAGTGAGTATGGATGGGTTGAGGATTTATGACATATTTATATAACATAATTTTTATCTATTGTGTCCTAGTATAGGATGGACCCTTAGCTAGAATATTTGGGTTTTGGACATGACCTGCTGGAATCATGATCATTGACCTCACCTGAGTGTGAATATATGGATTAAGACTTGATGAAACACAACACTATTACCTCGGGTTGTGATTGGGGTTTGATATGACATGATATTTTTCATATTTGGTTCTATTTTTATGTTTGGATACATTATTAGCTTTATCATAATGGAATGTTATTAATAAATGTAGGGTCCAGTATAATGGTGTTCTAGTTAGAAAAAAGGACATGACTGATATGATTAGATGTGGAAATTGTGTTGTAAATTTAATGTGGTAATGTTTCATGGGAATGATTTAACTTATTATATGTTTAAATAATACCGATCTACTTGATCATACAATCAATCTATATTTTTGAAGCAGTATGTACTTTTATTTGGCCATTGGAATGAACCCTACAAATTTACAATTCATATTTGTTGGTTCTTATGAGGTGAACATTCACTATTCTCACGTGAAATATGTACTTATTTTATATGGACATTAAGTACATGTCAAGATGGTTATTAAGTAAGATGATTTTACATGTTGATTATGTGATTTGGTTAAAGTGAAAAATTTAATTATTAGTTATTTTTCAAATTCACTCTCATGTTTCAGAATATAATATATGATTCATACAATACTATGGTAAATTATTAAAAATTTCATTTTATATTGTTTAATAATTTATATATAATTAATTAATGATATTATATAATGTGAGTGTGAGTGGGGTTTTTTATTTTATGTTTATGGGTCTTTTATGAGTCCATTATTTAGAAGGTTCATGCCAAATTTTTAGAATTTTAAAAAATGAAGCATGAAACTTTTTTTTGAAGAGTATACTATTACCCATTTCTATTTTATTATATTACCACTATTTGACATACTTTAGAATATGTGGGGGTGAACCATATGTTATGTCATGACCCTGGATCACATGTCACTCAAATGGTCTTTGCCATGGAATTTCTAAACTGTTGTCTATTATTATATAAATTATTTATATAATTTTTAGTTCATATAAATAGTTTGTGTGATCAGATACAATTATTATATTATTTATTTTTATGTTTTGATAAAATCTCTAAACTCATATTGTGAATGAGTTTTTTTGTATCAAATCTATTAATACAATATAGAGAACCATGGAAATATTGTTATTCAATGATGTATATCATAATGAGAAGAAGGGGAAGAGGAAAGAGAGAATATGGATTCATAATTTAAAATATTACATATATTTCTTCAAAACATTGTAAGAGAGGAAGAAGTTGTAAAATTTTAGAATGTTTACATTGATCTAGGAGTTCTGTGATCTTCTTATAATATTCATTTTTAAGAAATTAAATTCAAAATGTTGTATATGTAGAAGGATTAGAAGGGAAATTAGCATCCCATAAAAACATATAAATACTATATTGGTTTAGTAATATATAGTTTTTATCCAAATGTATATCATTGAAAATTATTGGATGTCTATGTGAGTGGGATACAACCATGCATAGTTGGGAGACATGAAAAATAAAATTTAATAGGAAATATTTTTCTCTGTTATACCTACAGGATGATGGTATAGGGTAGTGTGATCCTAAGGGATTCTATATCACAAAAATTATTATGATTATTATAATGAGTGTTAAATATTTAAAAAATATTCAATTTCATAAATATAGATTATTTTGAATTTGTTTCTTTGAATAAAAATAGGAATATGATAATATTAGAGAACCATTAACTATAAGTACTGAGAATGTTATTATGAAAATGTAAGAATAGTTAGAAATTTGATTAAGATTCACCAATACTGATTGGACACCTCCCCTTGGGGTCGAATATTTGTAAGACCATTTAAATAAAAAAAATTTCAAGTAGTGGCCCACAAAAACTAGATTCTCTATATTTATGTCGATCCCCTTAAATGATCTTATTTTCTATATATAAATTTATAATGTTGTTTTTCATGAATTTTCATCCACTTCAAATGAAAATTTTTAATCAAATAATACAATGATAGATAACTGGAAGATTAAATAATAATTTGGTGATGTTGTACCACATGACTAAAGGAGATAATTTTTATATTATATTAAGATATTCCTTGAACGACACAAATAGGTTGTTCATTGTTCCACCAATGAAGAGGACATAACATATACGCCTAATACATGTAGAAATGAAAGTGATTATAGGAAATTTTGATTGTTTTTTATAAACTATTCTCAACAACTTCGTTTAAATTTTAATGATGATTATATTACTTTAATTTCTCATGAAAAATATGTTTATGCATGAATTGTTATGTTACATTATTTTCCCATTGAATTGGTTAAATTAGTTTGTATAATATTAGAAAGTATACATGAAGTTACCTCCCAAATTTGGGCAGAGTAAGAGAAAATAGAGACATTTTTAAGGAAATAGTTATATTTACTAACATTTTCTATAAGAATGACCGACCATAATACGATATTAATTTGATAAATGAAGAGAACTGATGATAATTTAATGAAGAGTGGTTTATACTATCCTTGAAAATGATGTGTCCACTAAAAAATTAAAAGAATTGATGCATAAATTATAGGAAAATTTTATTAACAAAATTTATTTTTACAATTAATATTTATAGGTTATATACTCTATGTTATTAGAACTTCACACAATGATAAAATAGAATGAAACAACTCATGAAGAATATTTATAGAGGCTGAGAAAATATAAGGATGAGAACATTCTTTTGATTAAAGATCAAATGAACAAATATAAATATTAGAAATCTATAACTAGAAATTAGATAATGGTAAATTGGGAAATAAAAATTATTTATCTCTAATAGTCAATAAATAATATATCATCTTCCAAACTAGCCGTTATAATTAGTAATACCCACTTTTTGAATTTTTATTAATTTTATTTTTTTTAAAATGGACATCATTTTTGGATTTTAAATATCAATAATATTTTAGGGGGAATTTTTGGTATTTTTCTAAAAACATTCGATTATTGATGAATAGTGAAAAACCCTTGGTTATTGTTTAAAGCTGACAATTTATTTAAATAATTATTTATTTTATTTAAATTTATTTTAGGTAAAAATAGATACATAATACTTATATACGTTCAATGTTATTTGTTGGATTAATTTTAAAATAATATTAGATATATAAAATTTTATTGAACTTTTTACCGTCCTTTACCCATCTTCTAGGAACATTTGCAAATTTGCATAAAACATAAAATTTACACTTCGGTGAGTTGAATTTCAAAAAATATAGAGACATTGTTGACCTTACTAAGTAAAATTTGGTTCAATAAGTTGAAAATAATTCTTAGTGAATGGAAACTTTAGACTTTTATTTACCATGATTAAAAATAAATAGGGTAATTAATGATAAAAAAGATATTATAATTACCCCAAATCATGTCATAAATCTATTTGATAAGTTATTTTCAGCAAAAATCTACCCTAGGAATAAAATTATATCCTTTTGGTTCACTTGGATTAGATTTAAACATTTATTATTATTTTATTTCAAGAATAGTAAAAGTGTTAAATTTAAATTTTAATAAAAAACCATTTTTAATATATGGTTATAGATAAGATAAATTATTCTATAAATATTATTAGAAATATAAAAATATTACATACATAATGAAATTTTGTTTATAATTTTTAGAAATTTTATAATTACATTTATCTATGGCATAATGATGTTGTAGTAATTACCTTAATTATTGAAATATTAAAATAATTGATAGTATAAATAAACAAATGAATGTAAATTGAGATTTTTGATGAATTACATGAATATTATATGTTAATATGACATGTGAGGTTTGATTAAATAAATTTTTTCATGAAGTAATCATGTTGTTAGGACTTTAACAAAAATAAAATAATAAATAGTTTTAAAATTGACATAAATCTATTTTGAAAACAAATACTATATTATTAATTGATATAATAGTACTGAAAATATAAGGATAAGATAAATGAATTATTTAATAATATATATATCATTAATGAACCAATTTGGTTTCTCTTGGAATTTTATAGTAATATTATTAACTATATAATAAATTAATACAAGAATTCATGGTAGAAGTTAAAATATTTAACTAAGAGTTAAATAAAAAAGATAAGGTTAATATGGTGACCTAAACCAATCTGAAACCTATTGGTGGAGAGTTTTTTGACCCATCACCACCTTATACTCAAAATAAATCATATTTGATCCATTATAAACAAAATATTATTGTACAATAAAATAATATTTCATGCATTTCCTAAAGTGACCATCACCTCTCTTATAAAAGGGTACTTAATCTTCTCTCTAAATCACCCATCCAAAGACATTTGGCTTGGCCACTCTCTTCCAAAATATCCTCAAAACTACCCTCCCATTGACCTAGAGGCCTTAATTTGATTATAATGACAATCTAAGTTTCCATTTCTGACAACTCAAAAGGAAACACCTGAAGAATATGTAATAATTTCACCACCTCTTTTAAAGTTCTTTTCTTCTTCCAGGTCATATTTCATTGTTATTTTCATACCGAAATACTTAATAGAGTATCATATACATACAATGATGTTATTATAAATATGGTACAACCATATTCATTATTTTTTCCATCCTATGAATGGAAATTCACCATGAGTGTGTACGTACAGCTTACCGTCTCCACGTCGTGGTGTAGTTAGTTGTTCAACCACTTAATTATTTGGATGGGTATAATAATGAATATAAATGACATAAATAATAAATATAACATGTTAGGTATTATGTATATATAATTTAACCTCCAATTATGTACTATTTCACTATCAATAGAATGATCTTGTCACTCGTTCGTATTTACAGATTACTCTCTCCACGAACGCGATGAAATTCATTCCCTATCATTACCATTCTAGAATAATTGTCATTTTATGATTAAAAATAATGTTTAAGTACTAAATATATTTATGTATATGAATAAAATAAATTATATCCATAACAAACATGGCTTACATAACCAATCATTTAAAGGAAAAATTAATCAGTTAACACCAGAAATTGTGATACTACTAAAATATTATTAACAATGAAATATTAAAGGATCATATATAATATCCTATTTATATATGTAGTTCTTTTATAATTTAATAACAAATATTTAACTATTATTTAGAAGTTTTTCATAGCCTCAACCAAGGAAATGTACAAGGTAAGGGTTAATTATACAATCTCTTCATTATCTGAGTTTGTTTATATGTGAGTATCAACTAGGACCTCTTTATCATCCACATCCGTGTTTCTTAAATATGTATTTCAAAACAATTTCACAATTTCCCAGACTATCAGTTAAATAAATTTATACCATTTTTTTATAAGATGTTTATAATGAAATCTTTTCATCATTTTCCAAACTAGGTTCTTTACGACCATTTTGAAAAATTTATGGAAATATTTTTCTTAACATATACGGTGGGTGAGGAAAATTTCTACCATTGTAACACCTTATAATCTTACCTTATAAGATTATAAAAATACTTCATAAATAAATGTTATCTTTCATAATTATGTGACTTTTAAATGGTTTCAAAATAAAAAGAAATATTTCTTTCAAATAGTTTTATTTCATCTTTGTCAAATTCATTTAATGGATTTTAAACATATTTGATGTTGAACTACTATGATAAAAATCTTCCTTATTGTATAGAAGTTTTGTGATATTTCTTACTGTGGATATGATATTTTTATAATATTCATGGTTTATGGATAAATTATTGGAATTTCGTATGCTAGTTTTAATTCGAACGTTGATGTTATGTTTAAACCTTTTCATATGAGAAATGAATTGAACTTAGTAACTGACATGTGGAGCTCCCTATATCTCCTCGATGCATCGGTAAGTCCAATGAATGAAACTAGTGTCTTGGAATAAGGCCTTGAAAAAATTTTATTTGTAGTCCTGGCATGAGGCCTAGACTATGTGGTTATGATGTCCGACATTATGCATTCCATCATTATGAAATTGTTTATTGATATTACATGAGATTATTCGACTAGTAAAATATCCATGTGAATAATTAAATTTAATAATATTGATTTATATTTTCCATATTATACTGAATTTTATGTTTAAAAAGGCTTTTGTCCAAGTCGTATACATTGCCTTAAAAGTATATGCTTATTTATGAAGGTTTCGGCTATATTGTTATCCATAATTATCATCTGATCTCACCCCTTTCTATATTTTATTTTTTCTAGGATGGGAAGAATTATTTTATGGGTGACCTGCAGGGATAGGCTAAGGTATATAAGTGTGTTCAAAGGGGAGAAAATTTTTATTGTTCGTTTTTATTTCAATATGTAATGTAAAACTTATGTATGTATCTAGTACTTACAATGATACTAAACTAATCAGTATTTCAGGTTTGGATATCTTGTGATCATGCCAATGTTATGTAATATTGCATCGATTCTGGGTAACTAGGGTCGAGGAATTACAATTGGTATCAGAGGATGTTTAGTACAATCATTGAATCCTAGATTTAGAAAATATCTAATTAGAGATCTTTACCATAAGATTGAATTTGAGGATTAGTATAGAAGAACTTCCTAAAATTTTGGTAATAAAGAGATTTTCATTATTTTAGAAGAAATACATATCTATTTGGATATGAGAAGGTAGATGCGGCTCTGGCACATATGTACCAAGGAGTAAAAACTGTAAAAGGAGTTTCAGGCTTGACCCGGGGAATCCTAGTACACGACAATGGGCCTTGATACACTCTTGGTTATGACACTCCTGGGGGATATGTTTTTGATAATTCACATTTTATATACAAACCATTATGAAGGATTTATGAGTATATACCTCCTAAAAGAATTTTTTTTATGATTATGGATTATATCTATAAACTGTTCAATTTATTTTAAGTGTTTTACAAGTTTGGATTTATATATTGCGATTCATAAACTAATCTATTGTGTGACATTTTTTAGAAATGGAGCCTAGTGGAAGGAATTGGGTCCATATAAATGCACATTATCCATGCTGGGATTTCCCTCAAACTAAAGATAAATATAGTGGAGCTGATGATGCAACTAGTGCTGATTAGCTTATCACCATACTGGGACAACTCACTCAGGTTATGAGTAATAAGCTTACCCATATAGAGCACCCTAATCCATAACGTGGAGGAACAATGTTAGAAAAAATTATGAGGCATCAACACAAAACATTCAATGGGACTAAAAAGACACTTGTACCTAAGATATAGATAAGTTCTATAGAGAAAATATTTCATTCTTTGGGGATTAGCGAAAGGGAAAAAAGTTTTCATGACAGTTTATCGCCTTATGGGAGATACAGATCAATGGTGGTCATTAATTCAAAACACAATGGAGGATAAATCAGTATAAAATATCGAATAGAGGAAGCATAAAGAGATTTTCTTAGAAAAATACTTTCCACGTGACCATCAAGCATATATGGAAAGAAAATTTTTGAGTCAAGGGAAAAAGTAGAATGATAATGTCACAAAGTATGAGGCTAACATTACAAGGCTAGAAAGGCATGAAATAGATTATATACATAACCCAAAAAGTATGATTGATTGATTATTCAATGGGTTAAAATTATTTCTCCGTCAAGCATTATTCTCACAATCCTTCACATCATACGAAGATATTTTCTCATGTGCTATCATGATGTAAAATTAATTCTCTACATCTTATGGCTTTAATGAAAATAAAGAGAAGTAGAGATCTATTGAACACTTTGGAAATGGAAATAGGGGAAGAAGGAAAAAGTTATATATCAATACTACTGTAAATGTGGGAAGAAACACCCTAATACTTCCCTAAAGGGAATAGGAGTCTGTTAAATGTGTGGTGAAAAAGGCTACCAAGCTCATGATTGCAAGGGAAAGAAAGTGTCTGTAAATGTTGAATGCTACAATTATAGGGAAAAGGGGACTTATGTAAACGAATTTCCTAAGAGCTTCGGAAAATTACCTCAGAAATGGCCAAGGGAAATAGGCCAAGAGTATGAGATCAATACTGTTGAGGTTGAATCTCTGAAAGACGTGTTGGAAAATAATTTAATATTTTTCTCAAGTGAAACCAATGATTTATTTGATTCTAAATTATCTCATTGTTTCAAATAATACATGTTTTCTAAGAAAATTAGATGTTTCCAATTTGATTTAACAAGGGAGGTTTCAGAAAAATATCCTAAGGGAAGTATCATTTCAATACTATTTTGTGAATCATTACCTATTAGGGCATATAAATGTTCTTTATATACTGATATCATTATCTTCACCATGATTTAATTTGATATAATCATCAGTATGGATTGGCTTTCAGACCATGATGAGAAAATTTCTTATATGAAGAAGGAAGTTAAAATTTTCAATGATGATAATAAGTACAATATTTTTATTGTAGAAACATCACCACCTGATTCTTATCTATAACCACACCCAGTAGCTCTACTAAATTCAATTATTGGGGAGGAAGACAATGAAATAACTATGGGTGAGGAAAATAATGTTCAAATAGAAGATGTACCTATTTTTCAATAATATGTTGATGTGTTTCTAGAGGATTTACCTAGACATCCTCCAGAATGATAAATTGAGTTTTCAGTTGATTTAATTCATGGTTCAAGGTCCATATCGAAGACCCCTTATTGAATCGCCACTATAGAATTAGTGAAACTAAAGAAACAACTATAGAAATTGTGTAATAAATGATTTATTCACCCTGCTATTTCTCTATGGGGATCCCCTTTTATTTTTGTTAATAAGAAAGATGGATATATGCGGTTGTGCATTGTCTACATGGAGATCAATGCTATAATAATAAATCATAAGTATACCATACCTCATATTGATGATTTATTCGACCAACCTCACGGAGGTAGATATTTTTCAAATTTTAACCTTTAATCTGGTATCATCTGTTGTGTGTGAATAAGGAAGACATTCCAAAAGTAACATTTTGAACCAGGTATAAGAATTATGATTTTTTAGTAATGCTTTTTGGACAGTCTAATTCATAATATGTTTTCATGGATCTAATGAATATAATTTTCAATGAATATATTCATAAATATTTAGTGGTATTTATTAATGATATCATGGTTTAACAAAAAATCTAAGAAGATCATGAAAATAACTTGTGCACTATTCTGAAAACCCTCAGAGGAAATGAATTATATGGGATGTTTGGAAAGGGATAATTCTGGATTCAAGAGATTTTTTTCTTGTCCATATTGCCTCTAAGGATGGAATCTCTGTCGATCCTTCGAAGACCAAGGTAATCCAAGAATGGATAGCACCTACAAATCTAACTAAGGTACACAGTTTTGTTGGTTTCATAGGTTATTATTGGCATTTCTTTCTGAATTTTCCCGATTGTCAAACCTAGTAACCATGATCAAACATAAAGGGGTTAAATTTTTTTGGGAAAAAGAGTGTGAATATTTTTTTGAAGAACTGAAGAGAATATTATTCAATGCTCCTATATTGACTCTACCATCGGGGAATAATGAGTTTGTTATTTATAGTGATGCCTCAAAGAAATGACATGGTTGATTCCTTATGAATAATGATAGAGTTATTACCTATGCATCAGGACAACTAGAAATTAATGAACACAAGTATCCCACTCATGATCTTGTGTTAGCATCTGTAATCATTTATTTTTTAGATATGGAGACACTATCTATATGGTGAAAAAATGTTAGATATATATCGACCACAAGAGTTTGAAGTATATTTTCTCACAGAAATAAATCAACATGAGGAAAGCACAATTTCTTTAACTACAATGGTTTTATGATTCGACAATATACTACCACCCCTGAAAGTCAAATAAGGTGGTAGATGCTTTGAGCAGAAAGGATCATGGAGTTTTGAAATAGATGAGATTTGAAAGGGATCTAATGTTCATGGATATAGTAAATATGGATATGGGAATAATCATGGAAGGTAAAACATCAATACTTTTTCAATTGGTAGCCAAAAAATATTTACTTAAAAGGACAAAAATTTCATAGAATGTTTATGCAGTGTTTCAAGATAAGATTAAAGCTGTGAATGATGAGAGATTGATCAAATTTGTATATAAAAATGGGATTTTGATATTTGGGGAGAGAATTTGTGTTCTAGACATACCTGATATAAAAAGGGAATTTTTGGATGATGATCATTTCTTTAATTTCTTTATACACCCTTGTATCACAAAGTTGCATAGAGATTAGATGGAATATTTTTGGTGGGAAAACATGAAGAGAGAGATTTCTAATTATGTGACAAGTTGTATAGTTTTTCAACATGTGAATGATGTAATACAACATCCTAGATGAGTCACGCAACCTCTTCCAATACCTGAGTGGAAATAGGATGATATTACGATGGGCGTTTTCATGGGACTACCAAATTCTCCTAGAAGGAATGATTCAATATGGGTAATTTTTTATCATATTTCTACGTCATAATATTTTCTTGCTATAAGAGAATATTTTCCACATGAACTTATACCAAGAATATATATTAATGAAGTTGTAAGACTTCATGGAGTACCCCTATTGATTATTTCTGATCCTGATCCCTATTTTACATCAAGAGTCTGGAAAATTTTTCAAAAGTCCTTGGATACTGAAAGTCATTTCAGCACTACCTACCACCCTCAAATAGATGGCCACATAGAATGTCATATTAAAATCATAGAAGACATGTTGAGATCTTGATCAAATGATTTCAAAGGTATGTGGGATCAGTATTTACCTCTGGTAGAGTTTTCCTATAATAATAGCTTCTATTCAAGGATTCAGATGGAACTATATGAAGTGTCATGTAGAAAGAGATGTCGCAGGCCAACTCGTTGTGATTGTGTCAGTGAAAGAAAACTCTTTGGTCCATAACATATTGAGGAAATAATGTAAAGGGTTATGGTTATCCAAACACACATCAAAGAAGATCAATGTTGGTAAAAGAGCAATGCAGATAACCGAAGGACGGATTTGAAATTCCAAGTAGGAGATCATGTTTTCTTGAAGGCTTCTCCATGGAAGAGAGTTATACGATTCAGTAAGAAGGGTAAATTAAGTCCTAGGGTCATCAGACCTTTAGAACTTCTTGAAAGAATTGTAGTTTTAGCTTATCATTCAGAAATGCCTCCATGACTCTCCAAAGTTAATGATGTGTAACATGTATCACTGTTGACAAAATACATGCTTGACCCAACACAAGGAATCACCTATGAAGAAATAGAACTGGAACCAGAACTATATTATTATAAAGAGCCTATTGGAATTCTTGATAACATAGAACAAGTGTTGAGAAACCGAATGACTCATCTGGTGAAGGTTCTATGGAGAAATCATAAACTGGAAGAGGCAATGTGGTAACCCATGGAACTTATGATGAATAACCACCCAAATCTTTTTGTCCAGTAATATTCTCGAAATTTTGAGGAAAACAATATTTGATGTAGGTGATAATGTAACTACACCAGCTTCCACAGTATGTTTCCCTTTGAATAATTTAATATCATGCGTTTTACACAACTTCAAGTTCTATCACACCACAACCAACCAAAATAGCCTTTATGAATAGTAATACCCACAATTTGAAATTTTATAAATATTTTTCTATAAAATGGACATCATTTTTGAATTCAAAATATCAAAATTAGGTAAGGGGGAGTGTTTTTGTATTTTTCAAAAAACCTTCAATTTTAATGAATAGTGAAAAACATTATGTTATTATTTAAAACCATATTTTCATTTAAATAATTAGTTATTTTATTTAAATTTATATTTGGTAAAAATAGATACATTGTAAGTATATATTATCAATGTAATTTTTTGGAGTCATTTTAGAATAATAGTAGATATATAAAAATTTATTAATCTTTTTACTGTCTTTTACCCACCTTCTAAGCGCATTTTCAACTTTTCATAAAACATAATTTTATCGATTCTGTGATTTATATTTCAAAAATCTTAGAGACAAGGTTGACATCAGTATGTAAAATGTGGTTCAATAAACTAAAAATAATTTTTTATGAATAGTAAATGTTGACTTTTATTTACCAGTGTTAAAATCAAACAGGGCAATTAAAGGTGAAAATGGTATTATAATTACCCTAACACATGTCCTAATTCTATTGGATAAGTGTTTTTGAACCACAATCAACCCTAGGTATAAAATATTATTCTTTTGGACCACTTGTATTAGATTAAGACGTTTATTATTATATTATTTCAAGAAGAGTTAAAAGTGATAAATTTAGAGTTTAATGAACAAAAAATTTTAATAGAGGGTTATATATAAGATAATTAGACAATAAATATTAATTATAAATATATAAATATTTAATACGTAATGGTATTATATTTATAAAATATAGACAATAAATAAATTTATTTATTTATGACACAATGATGATGCAATAATTACCTTATTAATGAATGACTAAAATATTTGATATTATAAATAATAAAATAAATATAAATTTAAACTTTTGATGAATTACAAGTATTTTATATGTTAATATTACATATCAGGGTTGATTAAATGATTTTTATTTGAAGTAATCAAGTTGTTGGGTCTTTAAAAAAATCAAAAACTAAATAGCGTCCTAATTGACAAAAATGAGTTTTTTAAAGAAATTATTTATTATTAATTGATATAATAGTTCTAAAAATCTAAGGGTAGTAAAAATGAATTATATATTAATAGATATATCATTAATTAATCACCTGGGGTTATCTTGGTGTTTTATTGTATGATTATTCACCATATAATATAATAATACAAGAACACATGGTAAATGAAAAACTATTTATCTAAGAGTTAAATCTAAATGATAAGGTTAATATGGTGACATGAACTTGTCTAAACCCTATTGGATGAAGATGTTTCGACTCATCCTCACATTATCCTCAAAATAAATCATTTTTGAGGAATTATAAATCGAATATGATTGTATAATAAAATAATATTTCATTCTTTTCCTAAAGTGACTCTAACCTCTCTTATAAAAAGGTACTTCCCCTTCTCTCAAAATCACACGTCCAAATCCATTTTTCATAGCCAAAACCTACCAAAATATTATCCTGACTACCCTCCTTTTAACCTATATGCCTTACATTAATCATAAATCCACCCTAATGATCCCTTTTGATCAACTCAAAAGGAAACACCCGAAGAAAAGGCAATAATTTCACCACCTCTTTCAAAGTTCTTTTATTCTTCCACTTCCTATTTCTTTGTTTTTTCCATACCAAAGTAATATCTCTAGTATCATATACATATTTTGTTGTTATTATAAATATCTTACAATCATATTCGTTATTCTATCAATCCTAATATTAACAATTCATTATAGGTGCGTACGTACGACTTACTGTCTCCAAGTCGTGGTGTAGTTGGTTATTCAAACACTGAATTATTTGGATGGGTATAATAATGAGTATAACTGTTTTAATAATAAATATAACATGCTAAGGACTCATTATATATGATATAAAATCAAATTAAATTTGATTTCACCATCAATAGAATGATAATTCCTCTCGTGCATAAGCACGTATTACCATCTCCACGAACGTGATAAATTCATTCCCCATCACAACCATTCAAGAATAATATTAAATTTATGATTAAAAATAATATTTTAGAACATAATATCATTATAGATATGAATAAAATACATCTCATCCATAATAAACATGGAATATTTAAACAATAATATAAAAAAATAAATCAATTAACACTTGAAATGATGACACTACAGAAATATTATTAACTAAGAAATATTTGATGATCATATATGATATCATATTTTTTTTATTTGGTTATTGTATAAGTTAATAACAATGATTTAACTATTATAGAATAGGTTAAAAAACCCTTGACCATGTAAAAATACTAGTTAATTGTTAATTCTACAATCTCTTCACTATCTGAGGTCTTTATTACGTGAGTATCTAGTATGACCTCTTTATCATCCATTTCCATGTTTCTTAAAAATTAATTTAATTACATTTTTACAACTTCCTAGACTATGGGTTAATGTCATTTATACCCAATTTTAGAATTTATAATATGTTTATAAAGGAATATTTTTTGTCATTTTCTAAATAAGGTCCTTTACGAAATTTTCAACTAAATAATGGAACGAATGTTTTTTTAAATCATATGGTGGGTGTGGCTAATTTCCATTGTTATAACATATTCAAAGTTCCCGTACATGTAAATAATAATATTTCAAAAATAAATTTTTTTATTATAATTATGTGACATTTAAGGGTTTTAAAATAAAAAGAGGTATTTATTTGAAATCGTTTTTATTTCATCTATGTCAACATCCTTTGATGGAGTTTAATCTTATTTGAAGTTAACCTATTATGATACAAATCTTCTATATTGTAATGAAGTTTTTGTGATATTTTTTTATTTTGGATGTGTTATTTTTATACCAGACATGGTTTATAGGTAATGTTATGACATTTTATATTCTAGTTTTAATACAGATGTTTATGTTATGTTTAAACATTTTCATTTAAGGATTTAATTGGACTTAATAAGTGATGGGTGGAGCCTGCTATAGCTCTTTGATGCATCGATAGGTCTCATGAGACAAACTAGTGTATTGTCATAAGGCCTTGAAAAAATCTTATTTGTATTCTTGGAACGAGGCCTTGACTATGTTATTATGATGTCCAACATTATGCATTCCATTATTATGAAATTTTCTATTGATATTACATTAGATTATTCTACTAGTTGAATATCCATGTGAATAAATAAATGAAATTATTTTGATTTATATTTTCCATGTCATTCTTAAGTTTATGTTTAAAAAGGATTTTGTTTTATTATTATAAATTTACTTAAATGTTTGTGTTTATTTATGAAGGTTTATCAAATATTTTTTTCTTTACTTGGTTTCTAAGCTCACCCCTTACAATGCATTTTCTTTTCCAAGATGTGAAGAAGTAAATTATTATTGACCTATAGGGATAGGATAATGGATATAAGTGTTTTCAAAGGGGGAAAATGTTTTTTTTTATTTCATTATTGAATGATAAACTTATGTATGCATCTAGTATATCATAGGATACTAAACTAATAGTTCTTTAGGAATTTGATCATTTTTTATCATGCCAATGTCATGTAATATTGCACCGAATCTAGGTAACTAGGATCGGCAGTTACAAATATATTCATACTAAATATATATGATATTTATATGATATTGAATATATTATATATTATTTATCCTTGATCAATGTAAGAATGAAAAAATAAAAAAACATTCAAGAAAAAAAGCAATTATTCCCTGAAACATGACTTTAACATTGAATTTTCAATAAACATGTAATGAAAGGTCACAATTAAATAAGACGAGTAATTATATACATAGGTATATATATATAGTTCTATAATAGAATTATATTGGGATTATATTTATTATATTAGCGGATAGAACATGTGGGAAGGATGGTGAGACCAATGGTATGGGATTTCCATCTTGATTTTTTACTTATGTAAGACACATACCATATTTAAGAAATATTTAATTTACATTTTGTATGTAATTAAATTTTTTATTTTGATTATCATACCAAAATGTATTAGTATTTACATATCCATTTTAGGATCTCACTTTTATAGGGATTATAGTTCAAATATTAAAAACGAGTGAAGGGATTTTTTCTAAAATTTCCATCATTTAGAGAAATGTTATTTTATAAACATATCGAATTTCAGAAGGTTTATATTTAGTTTTTTTGTCATGTAATATGATGAATTTGTTTATTCTCAGGATATTTTATTTTTATTTAATTATAAACCACCATGGATTTTAAAATTTAATTCTAATAAAATGGTAATTTTTTATGTTACAATCACACTATTTTCATGATTCTTTATGATTTTAATTATGAATACACAATATTATGATCCATATCTAAATAAACATATGTTTTTTCTTTTCATATATTTATTTCATGATAATACACACTTTTCCTTCATTTTCCAATCTATATGTACTCAATTATTAAAAGTTTTTTGAAATCATATTTATTTACCACTTAGTCAAAATCTTATTTTTCGTTCAAAACTATTTTTTTTAAAAATGTTTTAGGAAATTATTTTAACATTATACAAAAGATTTATTAATAAAATTTTCTCCCATGTATATCTTTTTATAATTTGTTTTGAAATTAATATTTATGTTGTTTTCCAAATAGGTCTTTTTTGGCTGTTAAAGAAAATTTGAAAGGAATCATCATTTTAACATATACGATATGTATATAATTTTATACTGTTATAACCAATAATTTATTTAATGATATGTTATTATAATAATTCAAGGATATTTTAATGTATATTTATTTTTAAAATAATTTATATTTTATGTTGTGTTTTCCATATTAGAACCTTTATTTTCGTCAAGAAATTAATTAAATTATTCTTAAATCATACATTGTATGTTTTCAATGGTATTTTCATTGAAAATTAATTATGAAATGATCGATGTTTTAAAATATTTTGAAAATTCAGATATTATATTATCCTTATGAAAAATTTGAAATTATTTCTAATATTTTTATATATTAAATAAAGGATATCATTTAAATGAATGTATTTTTTGTTTTAAATGAATTTTTAATGATAAAATGTTATTTCCATTTAAAAATATTTTAAATTTATTTTAAATCCTTATTTATATCATTCCAAGGCTATTTTTAATTAAATGATTTTTCAAATTGTTTTTTTCTAAAAATTATTTATCATATGGGAATATATATTTTCTACATGGTATATTTAATTTTATTTTTAATGATTAGCTGAAAAGTTTTCGTGGTTATTATCAATGGAATAGAATTATAAAATATATGTTTTTAAAATTTAATGCGTAAAAGGTGATTTTCAATGAAAATATTTTTTCCTCAGGAAATTTTCAACTATATATTTCAAAATCGTTAGCCATATATGATGTAATACATTGATATATACTATGATTTACTAAGAATATACTTCAAGGATATTGTTCTATTTATTTTAGAAGATAACTTAGGTTTGTTATGCAAATATTTTTACGAACCCAATTATTCATATGTAGTTTATACCATGATTTGATCCATAGGAATCCCACATCTTCTCTATGGGGTACACAATAAAATTTTTTTTATAAAACATGCTTCATTTCTCATAGTTTATTATTTAATTAAATAATTAATTGATTATAAAACACGTTTCATTTCTACAGGTTATTTTATGATGAAATTTTAATGATACCCATTTAATTTCATGGGTTCTGTTGTGATGAATTGTCTATGTAGTCCATTTATATTTTTATATGATTAATTATTTACGATACTTCAGTGCACATAAGTATAGATTTTATGTTGAGATGTATGGGACCTAAATCTCTCTATAACTAATAAGTTAATGATTTATATATAATGAGATAAAAATTGGAAATAAGTATATAGTATTTATTTAACATGGAATATAGAAGAATCTTAATCCACAATGGGAAATAGGTTATTCATGGTAAAATATATTAAATAGGTGATTCATGGTAAAATATTGTAAATAGGTTTGTCATTTTCCCGTTTATGAAATTGATGTGTCCTAATCCATAATAGAACACATGAGATAATTCCTAATATAGTATGAGGATATTAATGGTACTTATAATTGGAAAATGAAATAGTCTTATTTATTTATAATGGTTCCATAATTATATAATAAGATCATGTAGATCGTGATTGATTTATAATAATTTATCACTATAATGGCCCATGTTTTCTAAAATGATATTGTATTATTTCATGATACATGTTTATGATTTATTAAATTATGGGTATAAAAATTAAAGGATATGATCATGATCAGATACACTAATTATTATATTATTCTCTCATATATTTATAAATTGATATATAATATTTTTAACATTGTTGAGAAATATATATCAACCTTATTTATGAGTCCTTCCCAACGATATATAGATATGTTTTTTCTGGGTATAACATTAATTAGTAATACATTAGAAGATTATTTTGTGAGATGTTGTATATCATTCATGAAATAACATGTTTGTGTTTTTATTATCTAGTAATGAAATTGTATTTTAGTCTCTAGGTATTTTTTAATTAATGGTATTTAATATTCATCTAAAAAGAAAAATTATTGATATATGAAACCTCTATCCCACTCTAGTAGGTATTAGTGGGAAGTTTTAGTTAACATTTGATATCTTGGATGGTAAAATATTAGTGATCACCCTATGGAAATATCTATGGATATGTATATGGATGAGTAAATGAATTAAAAATGAATGATAAAATTGTTAATTAATTGTGCTAGTGGTTTTCATGAAATTAAACACTAATAGGGATATTAAAAGCGGTTGTGTCTCTAAAAAATTGATTCCTAGTGGTAATAACTTCAAAATAGGTGAATTGAGATTGGATTAATCACCACTTAGTGTACAACAACAAGCCTTTTTTCACACTAGGATTGACACCCTGGGCCGATATGCATTGGAAATTCACAAACTCTAAATGACACATCTTGAAGTATTTGAATATATGATGACCCTGAATAACCAATTTTAAACCGATTTTATCACAAATTTAAATGAATGTGTCTTTATATATACATCATATGAATGGTTTTTTATTATTATATGGTTTCACACTATGATTATTATTTCTCAAAAGATGTTTTTTAATAAATAGAAGGAACATGGTGGAACTTGATTTATGTTGACTCTGATTGATAATGTGTAGATGGGAAGCCAAATTGGATTATAAAAATATTGAAGGATATTTTTATTATACCAAATCAGTTACCATAATATACTAAAAACAACATTCACCATAACCTACTGTTAGACTAATCGATGAAAATAAGAATATTGTTTATTTAGTGTTTAGCCCATTGGAACGAATAATATGATTAATATATAAAGAGAATGTGGGAAAAGAACCAAATATATTATCTCATAGAAACATGAATATGATTTTAGTTTGGAAGATGACACAATGAAATCAATTACGTAGGATAATGAAAATTGTATTTAACGAAATGGATGAGCAAAATGATCTCCCTAAGATATCATCAAATAATAATTATTTTTTTAATGTTGTATGTATGGACATTTTATAATTTCTGTACAAGGGGGAATGATCATGATGTCCATCAAGCAGGTGGTATATGTAAAAGATATACATTTGATGATTAAAAGACACGAAATTTCATATAAAAGGTATAGGATTTTCTATAGAAGTATTATTTACATTAAATGTGAGAATCATGAGTAAATATAGTTTGATGAATTTCAATCCATGATTCGGATTTCCTATTATATGAATAAGATATCAAGAACTATGTAGATGAATCGTAGTTAATTTTTTGATAATGAAGGGGAATGATTGAATTGTTTGTGTATTAGAAGTAAAAAATTATGTTATTTGATTCATGAAATATATATGTATTTTTTATCACAAATTTTTGTTATTGATTTTTTAGAATATATTGAATGGTATTTATTTCCAAGAAATGTGACATAATTTTTTGGTGATATTTTATGGAAAAAATTAGTAAGGTAATAATAAAATTAATATCGTCCTGATGTTTTAACAAATAATTTAAATTTAGATAATGAGAAAATTGATATATGTGAAAAAATTGGATATATTGATTACAATGGACCTAATTAATTGTTTATGGAAAAAGAGGGATACATTTTCATTGATGGAGTTTACAAACATACTTGTTTTGTTGAATATAATAAAAAAATTGGTTTTATTTAATTAATGAGGAAGAGTGTATGTTTTCATTGAGGTTTTATGGTTAATTATTTTTGTTACCATGATCCAAGAGAATATATGAACATGGTATTTGGATGGTTTTAATGTGATCATTAAGATATTATTGTTGATATGTGGGGTATAACTATAAAAAAATTTCTATAAAATTTAATGGATATATTATAGATATTAAATTTTTTGATGATTTTATAGCTTACCATTTATGGAATTTTTTGAGTTCAACCTCAGAAGTAGTTTTAGAGATTAATGAATTATTTTAATATATGAAATTTTAAATCATATTGGATAACCTATCCTAAAAATTTATTGATAATAAATCGATATATAAGGAATTATTTATCATTATTTTTTTCTCTTACTCTCTGTTAGTGCTTTAGAACTGAATAATTCATCTATTAGAGTAATTATTGAAATTTTAATTAATCCAGGAATAACCAACATATGATATTATTCTTAGGAAATTGAAAAAATTAAATTAATAATATATTATCTTGGAAATTATTCAACTTTATGAAAAGGTTCCATAAATAAAATTTTATACATTTTCATTCGTTTCTAATGAATGAACAATATTTTAATATATCATAGCTTTGTGGAATTGTATTCATTAACTGACTCTTAACTGTGTTTATCTATCACTCTCTATTAATATTTGAGAGTTAGTTTTATTTTTTCAATGTCCATTCGTTCACATCAATCATATATTATCCTATTTAGGAAAATAATTTTCATGTTATTCTAGATAAACTATACTCACCCATTCTCTATTTTTTAAGTGGATGTTTTTAAATTATTCTAAGACAAGTGTTTCCCACAATTGGACATTAATTTAAAAATTCCTTGATTTATATGGACATGAAAAAAATTAAAAGTATGAAATTTATAAAATGGTGGTATAATATAACAGCCTATTATTTTTGTATTCATTTTTCAAATAAACATAATGTTTTTAGTTACACATAACCCCGAGTTTATCTTGTATTAAAAGAAACAATGAGTTTAAACAAATTCTAATAAACTATTACATTATTATTATTTAATATGATAATAGTTACATGTCCATTATAGTTGTGAGAATGAATATGAATAATCAAGTTAAAAAAATGTATTCTTGAAGCAGTTATATAAAAAAACTTCTTGGGAAAAAATTAATTAGATCTGAATATAATTACCATCTGAAAAAATTGAAATCTATTACTAAAATACTATTTTTTACATAAACGTGTTTTACATAAATAAACTAATTAAAAAAAAATTTGTGAATGATTTAAATGATATTTATAAAAATTATATTTTCAATCAAATATTCATCATTTATATATGTTTTATTATACTAGATATAAGAATAAGTCCAATTTTACTCTTACAAATAGTACCTTTCTAAAAATTAAATTTTTCATAATTTGTAGAATTAATTCAAAAATATTTTTTCACAACATTAGAATATTTTTTGAAAATAAAATACATAATTTTAAATTTATCTTTGGTTGAGTTTTTAGAATATTTCATAATTGTAAAAATATTCTATGAATTGTGAAAAATATTTTTTTTATTAAAAATATTGTTTCGTTTAATTATTTTACATGGCTAAAAATATTATAAAAATCTAAAACGAAAATTAGTTTATTAATATATCTATTAATACAATTTAAATCATTTTTATCATCTCTTTTGATATTATTTCAATACTTTGATCAATTTCACATTGGAATTCCCTTTTTATCATCACATTTATGAGATTAATTCAAAAATAAATGAATTCCACCTCTTTTTATTGAATTTTTTAAAACTGATTCCATATTTTTATTCATAATAAATAAAATTTTCAAACACGGAAAAATTAATTTTTGACTATAAAGATTAATATAATATAGAAAAATATTATTTACCTTCGTAAGAGTAAAATGGGATTACTGAGGGATAAACTAAGAAGAAAAGGGATAAAATTGCTCTAAATATTTATAAATTCCTATTTAATGGGATTATAAAAATACTATCCTTACATATATATAATATATGTTCATTTTGAATATTTTTTCATTGGAATTACATTATTATTTTTGGATTATTTTTTAAAATTTCATTTTTGTTTCCAAGGGTGTTTAATTCCCCTACTTATAAAAGTACACATCCACCATTCACTTGATCAAACATAAGAACTAATATTCTTATTTCATCCCCTACAATGGTACCTATGAATCATCATGATCCATGTAATATAGATTATTTTTTCCTAAAATACCAACAATAAGGCCCTTAGTATGATATCTAATTGATGTGCTTCTAAGCCATGATACTTCTATTACCTTGGCTCATACTATTTATTTACTCTTTTCCAACAACATTTTTGGATTAAAATATTCTATATAATAACAATATATTGTCATATATACTAAGATGTTATTATTCTATTGTTATATCATAAATTATTGTCATCTTATATTGAATGGGATATGAAATTAGCATTTCTGTGTATGGGGAACTACGGCCTCACGTACTGACGATATTTATTTTCCATCACCACCTCTCACGGTTGGATATAATGATGGATTAATTGTTCATATATAATAATTTTTATATTATTATTATTCTTTAACAATTATATTATATTTTCTTTCTTTCATTCCATTCTGTGGGAATACAGTAATGTTATTATTTGTACGATAGACAACTACCTCATGAGGAAATGTGATTAATTTATATTTTACATGAAAGGTAATAATGATGTTATTAATAAAAATATCCTATATATTTGACATAAAAATAATTACAGAATGTTAATTTATTATTTAGCTATCTATTATTCATTTAATCAAGAAATTGGAATCAATGTTTATGTGTACATACGACTTATCATCTCTATGAAAGTTTCTTTTCATTTCCTATATCTATCAATTATGGGTCTATTAAAATATAGGTAAAATTAGTATATACTATATTTATATCATGGTTAATATTATTGATATTATATAACTATTATAAAACTAATAAGAAAAAAATTTCAAATCATAACATACCCGAAAAAGAAAGCAATAATTTCCAAAAATGTGACTTTAACATGGAATAGTTAATAAAAGGGTAATAAATTATACTAGGTAAATAAAATATGATATGATATAAATATATTTTTATTTTAAATATATTTAGAATAAATATATATTTATTATTCTGGAGGTTCGAACATATTTGAATGGTTTATATACTAATGGTAAGGGATTTCTGTCTCACTTTTTAATTTCATTGAGACACATTCCATATTTAAACTTATTTGATTTATATGGTATATATAATTCATAGTATTTTATTTTAGTAATTTTATATTTAAAATAACTGTGATTTTCAAATCCATTTTTCGATCTATCATTTATGGGGTTAACGGTTCAAACATTATCAAATCGGTAATAGATTTTGGTCTCAATATACATTCCATGAGGAATATGTTATCATATATAGATATCTTCATTAATGTGGTATATAAAAATACAAAGTAACATTTAATATATTGAATTTATTTATATTAATGATACATTATGTTTTATCAAATAATATTCATTAATGAAGAATAGTATTAAATGGTACCAATGTTGTAATGATTTTATGAAAAAATCTCATTGTTAATAGGGATTGATAGGATTTTGTTTTTGATGATGAAATCATATGATCCATCTCATTAGAAACTCTATAATTTTAATATTGAATTTTTATTTAATGATAATATGTTTTCCTTTCCTTTTCCTCTCTTTTTGTAATAAGTAGTACAAATGACTGATTTTTTAAAAATTAGTTTGTATTTCTCTCCTAAGTCAAAACCCCATTATTATTCTAAAAAAATGTTTTTTTTAATTTTAAAGAGAATATTTCTTAATATTATCCAAATTATTTGTTATATATATGTTCACCCATGTATTAATTTTTAACAAATATTTTATAATTTAATCCTCATGTCATTTCACAAAAAAGACCCATTTTGTTTTTTTCAAATATGTCAAATGAATAAATCTTTTAGCTTATACAACCTGAAAAAAATTATGTAATGTCATAGGAAATAATTTATTTGAAGAATATATTATAAAAATTTTGGTTTATTTTCAAGGATATAAATTTTAAAAATCAATTTTGTTGCCGAATTATTTTATCAAAGATGATAGGTTATTTTTGTATAGAATATTTTAAATGAATTTTAATAATTACATTATAATTTTTCATGGAATATTTTAGATAAAATGAGTTATAAAAAAATATTATGGTCTAAAATAATTTCCTCATAGTAGAAATAATATTTTTTGAAAGAAAATATTTAAATTATTTTTATATATTTCATAAACAAATTCATGGTTATTTTGAATGAAATTTATTTTCATAATCTATTATATGTTAAAATTATATATTCAATGAATAAATGATATGTTCATTAAATGTTTTTTTATTTTTTAAGTCATGATTAAATTTATTTTAAGGTTATACAAAAGGAATAGAATTTTTAAAATGTTTTATTTAAAAAAAATATTTTTCAAATATAACAGGATATGTTTTCCGGAAATTTTTTAAAAGATTTGTAATGATTAATTTACAAGATTTCTTTGTCATTTTGAAATAAAATGATTTCTGAAACATTTTATTCTTTTTTAATGTTAAATAATTTTTTTCATTGAAAATTTAATTTCATTATAAAATATTCCAACTGTTCTTTTAAGATAATTTTTCATCCATGATGACATGATTTGATGATACATATGGTTTATTGGTGATATGATCCATAGATACCATTATTATTTTTTCATTGGATTGTTTATATTAATGATTAACTTTTTTTATGAATCCCATTTATCATTCATGGGTTATACCATGTTAAAATTGTTCTGTATACCATTCATTTTTTCAACAGTTTATACCATGAAATAATGATTATGAAATATGATTCTTTTTACATGGGTTATGTTTTTATGAAACGATGAAGTGATTATGAATCCTAAATTATTTTTATTGGGTATTTTAGGATTAAATGTCATTGAAACTCATTAATATACATGGAATCTGTTATGATGAAATTATTATGAATCCCATCTCTTTTCATTGGTTTTGATACAATGAATGCTTCATCACCTTGTGAAACACAAAAGTATGGTTTTCATTATTTGGTAGGTGCGGCCTATATCACCCTCACATAATATAAATACTTATTTATATCCCATGATATAACAATGTGAAACATTATTATGGGATTCATAAATTATTGGTAATGGGATTCTGTTGATCCACAATGGGAATCATGTATGTTTTGATCCACAATGAGGAATATGTGATAAGTCAGGATCTTTTATGTTGATGGTATTTGTGGTTGTAATTGAAAGATGATATGGGCTTCTATATATATATGATGTTATCATGGTTTTATGATCTTATGTTGTGGCTCCAGATTTATTTAAGAATATTTCTTAAAAATATGGAGCATGTTTTCTAAAATGGTAATATTTTTTGACATAAACCATAATTATGATCTATAAAATGATTTCTGTGAACTTCATATGTTATTTTATTGATCATATTCCCTTATTATTATATTAATAATTCATATGATCAATGGTATATATGCATGATGATTACCAATAAAAAGAATATAATCTCATAATTTCTTATGAACCCTTCAATGATTTTTGAAAAATGATTTATGTGTTGTATTCTTATGAGGATTACTATTTGAGAAGATATATATGGTTTATGTTGATGATCATTCCCAAAATAAGAATACGTTTTTTCTCATCTCTATTTACACATAACAGTTACATTTATATGGTGTTTTTTTAAATGTATTTTGTATTAAATTAAAATTCTGTGATATGTATTAGAAATTCCTAAGTTCAATATAATTTCCATCATCAATGACCAGCATCTCGCATGCCTTTCTCAAAAAGTCATGATGATGACTCTTACCGCACAACTACTCCACACACAGAGTAGAGAAATCTATAATATAAAGATGAACCGTTCCATAATATGATCAGTGTATTCCACATAAATAATGTATAGAGAATCCACAACATATTGTGATTAGGTTATCCCACAAAATATATAGAGTACCCATTACCAAAAATGATTTAGGGATCTAGACAAAGAAAAGGGAAAACACAACCTATAATGATATTGGTTTTCACATACTAGGTATCATTAGATGACCTATATCCTTGTTAATCTATGTGTTACACTTAATGGATATAGGAAATGAATAGAAGTACCATTTTGGATGAAACGTAGTTATTATAAATAAAAATCTTTCACCCTAGTATGTTATAGGGTTATAAGAAATTAATACTATCACTACACACTAGTGCCCCATAGGGTTTCTGCTCAATTGTTAGAGGACTTGTGGAATAGTTCCATAGGTGGGGGGAAATGAAACTATTTCATATGTTATAGGGTTTATTTTTTTATATTTAGTGGGGGGGGGTCCAATGATGGACTCTCTCTTATTATCCTTCGAAAATCTCTTATATAATCAATTAACACTTATATAAGCATCAAAAATTGACCATTCCATGTTTTTACGAAAAAGAAACTATTAAGGCTACCACAATGTTCTACATAGAGATATGATAAGGATATTATATACATTGGAAAACATTGTATTCCATTCAAAAGTGATATGATATGTAGAAGTTTCTTAAAAAGGGGGTACACAATGTGTAAGGGTCCCCCACGTCATTTGTCCCCACTACACTTCCTAGATGTATTACCCTTCAAATAAGGAACAGAATCTAGGTCACCACACATTGAATGTAGAGGTCCTATATGGCATGTCTCATCCACCCTATGAATTCCCACATGATTCTAATTGTGACCATCATTGTCAGTCTATTCCGAGTTCTTGGTCGTGTCCTGGTACCATCACATGTGCATATACTCCATGAGTGCATGCCGCATCCTCCTGAATGGATTCTTGTGGATGTGAAATCAAGAACATTTACAGGGAATTTTTGGTGGTTTACACTATATGTGGACCCAGCCACATTTCATGTGACCCATATCTTTCATGAAATAAAAGTGCCACATCCTTATGGGAAACATGAAATGTGTTCATCAAACTACACAATTTATAGTCATGTTTTTTAGAAACTATAAGTTCCTCACATGTTATATATTTCCAGATTTCCCACCATGATTTATAATGTTTGACCACCTGAGATCAGTGGGGGTAGCCTCCTGCAAACAATTACTTGATTCTAGTGGTTGACAAATGGATTTCACCCAATTGAATTAACCATAAATGTTCATTCCATTCCTATAGTCCCTATTGATTTTTCTATATCCATGATACAAATGGATCATCACATACATCACATAATATAACATTATCCATCAATAAATCATCTTCATAGTTGTTTTTTTTCAACATCCATTAATATGGGAGTTTGATCAGGTTCGAATCATCTACAACCCTGATGGGAAATGATAAAAACACAAACAATATTGTGGGAAGAGAACTGTAACAATTTTTCCTAAGTGACCATGGGAATTCTTCATGTCCAATGATTAAAAATAGGTATTTTAGGGTGTGATCATGGAACAAAAAAAGAAAAAATAGATAAAAAAAATAAATCCATCAACAGCTCTTGTGATGGTTATGAAATGGAATATCAAAATAAAAGAAACAATTATCAATGGTAATTATCTTAATAAAATATGGAAACCATAATTAACATGAAAAAACTAGATTATGGATTAATTATTCGTAAAGAACATGTTCTCCAATGATGTGGGGATCCCGTTGTGTTCATTACTTGATGATCCACCAAGATTCAATCATCATTTGTCATCCAATTACGATTCCCCAATGTAGAACACAATAAATTTCATCCCAAATCTCCTAATGTAATGGTTTAGCCCATGTGAGTTGTCACAGAAAGAATTATATATAGTAAATTTAGGTTTTCTTATTAAAAAAATTAATTAATTAATTAATTAACCTAATGTACCATTAAATGACTATCTCATCTAAACTCCTGGTTCCAACCTATATTTGGTCAGGAATAGAAAAACACATTCATTATTAATTAAATAATGGTATCATAATACTGATATGACACAATTTTTTTAGTGATAACCCTTAATTAAATAAAAATTTAGTGTCTATGGTATTATTATATTAAATATTGTTTTGTAAAAACAATTTTGGGCTGACCGAGTCTCAAGATATATCACAATATTAGTCCCTAGATCAAAAAAAATATTTAATAACATATCTATCTCCCCCACTCCCTTGAGCACTCAAGTATGCTCCCATGCTTCCACAACACAAAAAAAATAATGTTCCATCTACGCATGATAATTTCCTACTGAAATGCTCATTCCATTGTGTACATAATTAATTTTTATCCATCATAGTTTTCCAACGCACCCCATAAAATAAGATGAATATGATCATACAAGCATTTCTTCAACTATGTCACTTGGAAGACATCATGCACCAACACCAACTGTTTGTGTGAGGTCAATTGGTATGAAACCTCACTAATACTACATTGGATCTAAAACAACTTGATGGACATGTAGGATAACTTTTCCCCATTTTTGATAATTTTTAATCCTCAACATTGAGAGACTCATAGGAAAAATGGTCCCAATGCTTGAACTCCAAGGGCCTACAATGTGGTTCTAGATAAAAAATCTATTTACTCTCTACTATCCTTATCCAGTCACAAATCACCAAGTCCTTCTCTATTGTATCCTACACTATATTTGGACTAACCAAAGTTGTCATGAAAATCATTATCCAGAGTAAGGGTTAATTAAAGGATATTCTATATAAGGCCTCAAAAGGGTCCTTGTTGGCTATAGTGTGGTAAATGTTATTACAATAATAGTCTACCAATGTAATTTGATCCTCACAACATTGGACGATATCAAAAGCACAAGCCTTATAATATCCTCTATGACATATATAGTGTTCTTGGTCTTCCAATTTATCAGGGGGTGAAATGTCTTACTCATCCACTACTAGGTCTAGAATTCCTCCTTTTTTTCTCTCCATTATTGTGATTTAAATTACATATCCTAGTTAGATAAAATTTTCAATTAAAAAAACGGATCTATACAATCTCTGATGTGTATAACTATCCCAACTATCCACCCAACTCTATTCTCACCTAAAAAGGAATCCTACTGATTTCGTATGTTGGAAAATAATATCCCTAATTGTATCGTGTCCACTTGATGATTATAGAATTCCATGTACACAGGTTCATTGATGGGAAATCCCATTTCCACTCCATGATCTAAAAATAGTGTATCATATTTTAAGGGTACTATTTATCACCATTTAACCACTCATAAGTAAAAAGATGTGAGAAAAACATGTCAACACATTACAACACAAAAAAACATGCATTGATGGTCTCTATACATATTACCCACACAATGATGTATTTTTAATAGATAAGTGTGGAACTCCTGAATCAACTTTTATGACATCAAGAATAAAAACACCATCCCTCCATAAAATAGGATTATAAACTACCCTTATTTGATAAATACATCCACTGAATCCTCTAAAGATATCTAGTTTTGGATAATCTCATAGAACATGTCTCTAAACTAATCCTACCGCACATGATGGAGAAGTGTAATAGTTAACACCATTAAATGATGATACGATGCACCACATCTCTTCCACTAAGGACAACTAAAAAAAAGACAACAACTCAAAGGGCTCCTCCACCAGATGAGAATTTTACGTCTTGATAAGGGAATCTACCAACATGTTTTTATTCCTAGGATTATTGAATATGTCAACATAATAGTCATGAGGGGTCTCCAACCAACACCACTATCTTAGGTTCAAATCTCTATGCATGGTTAAAATATATGAGACTCTGATGGTATGAGTAAATAACTATGTTCCCCCAAGAAGTTAGTTCCTCAACATCATCTGACTGATGAGATCTTCTAAAATATCTAGTTCCTTATTACCATTGTTCAACAAATGGTTTCTCAACTATCTTGACCCATATGAGTTCACTTCCATCATTTTGATGAATACACACATACGAACTTTTAAAGAATAATCTCAATGCACCATGTACTATATTCCATCCATTGTTACTCTCAAAATATGATCATTGTTATATCCCAATCTATACTTATTGAAGGCTCTCTAACACTGGCCCAATTAGATAAATGGAAACTCATTACAAGTCATTGTGGGAAAGGGTTCTCTAATACTTGAGAACTATTCCACTATCCTCATATAGTGACCTCCATTAAGATGAATAATCTTTACATCTAACACACTATTGGGTGGCACGAATGAAATACCTTGATCAATATTCCCCATGTCTATAGATAATCCATTATTAGAAATTAAATTTTCAAGAAATTGAACCTCATGGATCCTAAACATGCACATTGAGAGATTTACATAATGTTAGTGAAACCAGATTAAATATAATATCATCCTCAAGTTCTCTTCATGCTCCTCCTCATACACAGAGTAAATGACAATGTCATCAATGAAGATAACAAAAATTCAATCCAAGTATGAATGGAAGATGTTTTTCAACAAATCAAAAAAACAAGGAGGGGGAATTCATCCTTGTAAAAATAATCAACCTGATCTCATCTTTCCAATTAGTACATCAAAATGGAAAAATTAGAATATTTTCCTTCATAGTTTTCAACCATATGTAGAAAAATATGAGATCAATAATCTAGTACCATATTTCAACTCATAACTAATGAAATTATTCGTCAATAATCAAAAATGTGTATATTTTCATTACCATGACATATTTCATGAATTGATTATCAACTAAAAGTAACAAATACTAACCCAATTTATTCCTGAAAAAAACTGATGATTCCATGGTTGATAGACTGTCCCAAATAAAACCCTTTTCTCAAAGGTCCTCCAACTACTCCCTTATATCGTCCATCTCAATACGGTCCATTGATTATGCCATAAAAGTTATAGTTTCATTCCTATGGTGCAGATCAATATAAAAACCCACCTCCAACCCCATAGGAAGTCCTTTAACATTCTCGATGAGGAAATCCATGAAAACATCCACAACTGAATGAATATGAATGAATGGTGATTACAACTATAAATGGGGTAAAACTCATCAATTAATGGGTGATGGGTTGTAATCTTCTAATAACATTTAGCACTTACTCATTCATGAGATCAATATTATTTAAAGAGAATATTGAATCCCATACATCCTCAGATATATAACACATATATGATAAAAATAAATCTGGTCTCAATGTATGGAAAACCATTCCATGGCTATGATAATGTCATAAGATTTCATCATGGTGAAAAAGATGATCCATGTGAAACTCCTCCACCAAGAAATAGTTCTAACTAACAATAGATAAGTGATATCAAATAATCCCACCCAGATAGAACCTATTTCAAAAGATTTTGTGATAAGTTATCAATGGATATATAAATCTCGCACTTGAGTGTTTTGAAAATGAAGGACTAACATGATCATGTGTCTTAAAGTACATGATAATGTGTATATTAAACATAGATCTTGTCACATACCATGTCCTGATTTGTCAACACATACTATTATATGGCCTATAGTAGCCCAGGATACTAACCACCTCTGCTTAAGAAGTTTTTCAGACACCTTATGTTAGTGGAGGAATTACACCATAACATCACCCTACACTACAAACTCCTCCTATAAGAACCCCACATACTCCTCTACCACCTCTTTCTCTATGAGGGACACACGGGACATATGTGGGAGAACACCTATCATGGGGCTATCACATCCATTATGGTCCATTGACTATAATCTTCCAAATTTTGTATATATGATTGTTAAAAAAATCCATGATATTGGTCCCATCACATTAATTGAGTGACCCATCTCATGTTTGACATTTTGTTATTCATGAAACCCACTCTAAATGTTCACAAAACTAAGACTAGAATGGATGAGGTCTTCTACACCATGATCCTGAAGATTGGATTCTTATAGATACTATATATTTCTCAAAACTACAATGTCATCTCCTCCTACATAGTATTTATTAGATAAAAATCACTACCTACATATTTTCATCTCTAGAACAATATTATATGTGTTAATTAATTAGGGAACCATGCTGACACAAATGTCTCTACGGGAACCTTTCTCAAACATTTTTTAGGGGAGAAACAATCTTAAAATATTTCACGGGATTACCATGTAATATTAGTGAACCTCTTGGTATACATAGATACTATCATATTACCCGGATATTTTTGAAGAATCTCGTAAATCATAGTTGGAGGAAAGGACAAGTAATAGTAATCTTTATGAAACAACTATTTGTTGTCGTTCATTGAGAGTGTCGACTCATCATGAAAATGATTTCCTAGTCTTACACTAGTGTCCTAAAACTACATCAAAATGAAAATTTTCCACTAAATATATGATTTCATGGGGTTTCCATGTTCCTAAAAAATCATATCACTATTTATTGAAAATATTCGAATACATGGGGATCTTTTCACAATGGAACATCAATGGCCTATATCACTAAAACTCACATGGAGCTCTAAGATAGTGCATATACTTAAGCTACCATACTCATAAAATATATGGCTTGAATAGAGTGGTTTCTAATACATTCCCACCAAGAGGAATGATGGCACTGGATGGACCTTGAAGTATTGCCTCATCACTAATCAGATAATCATTATGGTCCAGAATCAAAAACATGTTTTTTTGTTTTCATGGTGGCATCTAGAATGTAATAATAATGTAAAATGGTCCGATGAGCATATATATATATATATATATATATATGGTGTGATGACACATGAAGTACAATCAGAGGAATAAATTTTATATGATTCATGTACCAATTTTCATTATAACCAATTTATTAGAATGATGATTTCAAAACAACATAATCAATTTCATGGTGAATGGATACATTGGGATCCAAAATAAAAGTGAGTTCCAATATATAATATTTTTTAATTATTTTTATAAGTCCTAACTAATCATCAACATTGGTATATCTCCTCACCTACTCGGGGATGATCCACCTCTAATACCACTCTATAATCACTTGATCCACATGGGACCAACTATCTAGAAGAGGATCGGGATGTCAAAATCCAACCCCATCTCAATTCTCCAAGGATTTGGAAAAATAATTGATAAGGCATAATTAAAATGAAAATAATTTTCCTTGACTACATGTATGCATGCACCCATCCATATTTATGAATATGTTTAGATGTATAATAACAAAAAATAGTAGCATCTTGATAAAGAAACAAGAATGTAATAATTTTTTTGGGATAATAAATATTGTGAAACTGTAATCCTAAATGTAAAGGAAAAAATACATGCCCATTGAGAAATGATATCCCAACCTAAAAACAAGTGGAATAAAAAATTGGTGACCGAGAATGGATCCTGATATCCAAAACTAACAATTTTATTTGGTTAATGTGCCTGATTTTCACTATGCTCCTATGAAACCACCGCCAATATTTCAGGTGACTGCATAAGAAGAGATGCATGGGTGAAAGTACCAAGTAGCGATGAGTGTTGACATAACAATTATGGTTCCCTAAAAACTAAAGATGGAGAAATATATGAAACTATAGAATTAGTTTTCTAAACCCATTGTAATAAGGAATCAAACTCCAATGACATAGACATATACCAATAAAATAAACCCACTAGATAAAGAAAGTGGATCACCATCACATAATAATTCCTATAAAGATGCTTCTTCGTATTTCTACAATGTACCATTAGCAAAACCAAAAATCTCACACATCTATTTGAATAATTCATGAGGAGTTCGTATATCTCATTGTTGCTATAAATCCCAAGGAAAGACAATATATAATAGATATATGCATCATATATTAATATTCAAGAGGGATTCCACTAATAAAAAGAGTAGAGAACCCACTTAATTGTATGACATGGGGAATCCAATGAAAGTGTAGAGGACCCACACTTGATTATGATATGGTGTGAATGCCAAAATATTGGAGAACATATTCCATATCATGATAAGTTTGTTTCAATCAGTAATAACTGGTATAGAATGCACTCCTTTTTACATCAGGGGTTCCACTCAATAGATAGAGTACATTTTCCCAAGTACAACATGGCATTTCCATAATAAGTAAAAATAGAGGACTTGTTACATAGTAGATTAAGTGGATTCTATTATATAAGTGGAAAACCCGCAGCCTAGTTCCATAGGGGTGTTACACTGAGTGGGTAGTGGAATTGTACCACACTGACATAATATAGTACAACTCAAACCAGTGTCGAACGTACATGGGTCATACACCCTAATAAAACATGTATATTTTAACCTTGAACTCTCTCTACTGATCATTCAAGATCACTAACATTACAAAGCATTTCTTAATTATGAATCATTCGTGGAAAATTCCACATCAATTCCCAAAATCTAATATGGGCACTACCTTGAGGTTCTATAATGAAAACTACACTTAATAGATAAATCATGGGAAATAAATATGACTTCATCCAAATGGGATGTGGGATTTAGATTTTTTTCAAAATGAGGGTACATGGAATTTATAGGAACCGCATGGTGTGAGGTCTCATTCTAATATATAAATTAATTTCAAATGATTACATATCTAACTCCATGTCACCATACAAATAGTATAGTGGTCCAAAAATTGTGCCTCATCAACTTGGGGCCTCACCTATTGTTTATTTCCATTCCCATGTTCATTAGGGTGTGTCATTAACCTAGAGATTTAGATAGATATTATCAAGTAATGAATCATTCTATGTATTCCCACAGTACACTTCGTGTCTTCTTACAGGGATTCGTTGATGTGTTTCAGTTGGCATATGGTTTGGAAACCTAGGAATGTACACAATTAATGTGGACCCATCCACAGAGTTTTTGATCCTTATATTCCTTGAAAACTAGATCACTATAGTTCGTGATGGAAACAAATTATTTTTATGTCAAACTAAATTTCATGTTGATTCCGTTATTGAACATACTATAAGTTATTCATGTTTTTCTTTATCTACGTTTCATGATTTGATTTAAAAAAATTCACCACCCAAAATAATAGGGTGTCACCTTCACCAAATGTTTCTAATAATAAAATTCATATTAAATTTATTCTTTCTATAAGAACAAACTACACACATGAAATCGACTCCTCCATGCACATTTTTCAGTCCAAAATCCTAGATCCATGGGATCATCACGTGTATACCATAATAGATATTGGTCCATTCATAAATCATCATCCAATTCACCGTTCAAGCTTCCACATCCTAACTAAGGGGTTGATCATGCTCAAACCATCCATAGAAATTTTAAACGATGGCACATAGTTCAATGGTTAAGAGTAAAATAATAATTGATGAGAAACACCATAATAATTGGTGATAAACATGACTATCTACAGATTTTCATCCAACGACAGAAAAGAAGGATTTTAGGGAGAAACCAGGAATTATGAAAGTAATAAGTTGAAAAAAACAATTTATTCTTTCAACGAATCATGATAATTGTTTGAAAATGTATATAAAATGTAGATGAAAAATAATTCACGAGAAAACTTTTAATCATGGAGGTAAAAAAATAATTAAAGATGACTAATTCAATTATAGATTGGTAATTGTTAAATACATATTTTATGGTGATGTGGGGATACTAATTCATTTGATGCTTGTCAGTCTACCTCAATATGAAAAAAAATTTTCATCCAATTCTAATTAGCTATTGAATAAAACTTTGAATCTCCTCTAAATGTTCCCCATGTTATGTGTTCAACCTTCTATAATTGTATTTGAGACATATTAATAGTGTATTTATATTCATACGTATTAAATGAATTAATAATATTGATTAATTAATTAATCATATTAACTTACCAGATAACAACTAACTCATCCGAACCTCTATAGGTGACCAAATATAGGTCACACAAAAAGTAGCATCCTGTTCTATATTGTAATATAGTCTCGTATTTCTAATATGAGACACCATTTAGAGGATAACCCTTTACTTCTAAAAAATTTCATGCATATAATATTAATATATTTAATATTTGAAACAAATTTTTGGCCCACTAATCCTTGAAATATCAGTTTTCCTTTGAACATATATAAAAAATCATAATATATTTCAACATAATGAAATGAAAAAAACCAGAGAGTACAACTACTCAAAATATCTAAAAACTGTTTATATGTTAATTTTTTTAAAATAATGTTTTTGTAAAATCCTTAAAATTCAATAAAAACAATTATCATTGCCCTAATGAATTAAAATAATGGTTGATTGGAAGAGAAAATAATAGGAACAGTGACATAGAATGAAATTTCATTCTGAAAAAGAGAAAATATATATAAGAAAATAATTCATATCAAATAATAATGATTCATCCAATTAGAATATTCAATAGAATAATGAATATGAAATTATTAAAAAAAATATAAAAACAATTTTATAGAAGGGGACTTAACTGTATAGAATACCTAGTCTTTTTTAGAACGATATTAAACATAATTAATTTACACTAATATGCATCAAATCCCCATATATACTTATTAATTATATATCTGATTGGTTTGATTAATTTAAAAATATAGTAAGGGTTAGACACCAACTCCATGATCTTTGAGTACTTCTTTATCCTTGGTAATATAGAATCCAGATGGCATGAGTCACTATGAATTACTTTATTCATGTTAAAAAATTTGAGTTCTAAAAAAATCATATATCATATCTATTCTCCATTAGTATTACAAAGATCATTATTTATTCTAGAGAACATGTATAAATCTCATTTAATGTGAATGAGGGTTTTCCTTTTACCTATAGCCGGCCTAAAAATAATTCACTTTAAACATTAGTTTAATTTATTAATCATTTAAATACCTTACATTAATATTCATAGAACCATGATAAATTTACCTCCCTTGGATGCACCAGGATTTATCCTCTATATGATTTTCTATTGACTGAAAATGAGTAAAAAAATATTAAATACAGATTCCATAATAACACTCCCCCTATGATCCCAACCTAGATATTGTCTTAATCATACAATAATGAATGGTATATGGATACTATTGAATGATCATGTTAATGGAAATGTGATATCATCCATATAACTCAAACACACTAGACCTATTAATTTCAATTTATTAGGGACATTAGACCTCAAACACAAATCATCTAATTGTAAACCAACCATGGCACTGTCAATAATTCCATTAATTCAGAACATTGTTCAAGGTAAAATGGTTTCTTCATAACTGTAACATGATTAGTGAATTAAGTAAAGAAAATCTCAGGGTTTTTCTTTTTCAAAAAATTCCATAACACTTATGATCAATAATTTTCCCTCCTTTTTATCATAAAATTGTGACTTTACACAAATTAAACTTTCAAAAAAACATTATATGAAAATCATTGTTTTCAAAATATATTTCATCTGTTTTAGTCTATAAATATCTTGACTCATCATCAATAAAAAATTTATTTGTATATTACCTTATTCAATATTTTTTATCATGGACATCTTACATATTCCATATTCTAGAATTTAGGTTCAAATTCCTAATAATCCAAGTCTCTTTATCAGAAAATTAAATCAGTATACACATTGGTTGTTAGGGATCTAACCACATATCAACCACACTAGTATGTATCAGGTCTTAATATCCAATGAATCTTTAAATTTGTTTTAAATTCAAAATATCCACTTTGGAAACATTAGAATGTCGATGAAGTCCCATAGTTAAAATTTTATCCTTGGAAAGGTTGAATGAATTGTCTTTAATTATTAGAATTTCCACCATTGGTTTCCATTATATTCAAAAATCTCATACAACATTCTCAAGATTTTTTAGATTCATTTATAAAAATATAACTTATTTAAAATAATCAATAGGGTGTCCCAAGATCATTAGTAATGTTATCATATACCACTTATAGAGGAACAGTTATTGAATAACAGAAGTCTTACAATGGAGATAATAGAATTGTTACATGAAGACATATAATAGACCCCATAAGAGATTTTTTAAATAAATAATTATAAATAAGAAAAAATTTAATGGACAATTTAAATGTCTCATAAATAAATAATAATATTTTATAAGAATGGAAAATTTTGTTAGATTTTAAAAATAATTTCTCAACATTTTTAATTCATATATATATATAATGAAAAAATTGAATAGGGAAAAGAAACATTTAAAAAGTTCACCTAAAAACAAAACAAATTATCATTTTAATTAAAAACTAAAAACGTCAAGAAAGAAATTATCAATGGAATAATAAAATTAAACGAAATGTTTTGAGTAATAAAGGCCAAAAATCACTTATGATTAAAGATAATTACATGTAATATCAATTTGATACAAAAAAACAATCATTTAATAGTTCTCTAATAAAACAAAATTCGACAACAAAAACTCAAGTAAATCCCATTATAAGGGTTGAAATTGTGTATCAAAATATTTAAATACAAAAGAGATTAGCCATTATAAGAGAATAATTAAGAAAATTTTTCTTAAAAATCTATAAATTATCAATATAAATATCGTTAAAGGAATGATGTTAAGGATTATCGGCCAATTTTGTTAGTAAAATATTTCTGCGAATAGGTAATTAGATGGCAGGTAATATCAATAATCTCTTAAAGTAAAATAAGTGATTATTTTAAGGGAGATAGAATATATGATTTTGGAACAACAACATATTATGAAAAACACTAAAAGGAATAAAAATATAGTATTTAATTCAAAAATTCATGTAATATGAAATAACTATGTTAAAAATTATGATTTGTGTTTCTTTCATCATATATGTAATGTATATTTATAAAGTAAAAATCTATTTTAGAAGAAACAATTGAAAACAATAATGTATATGAAAAATATAATTTATAACCATATTTCCCCAACAAAGATTGAAAAAAAGTATAAGTTATCCATAGATATTAATTTGAAGGGTGATAATTCTAAACGAAATTTAAATATTACCAATGTATGTGTATTTTTGTAATGAAACTAATGTAAAAATTAACTATCATGAATCAATTATGAAACTATAAATAAGATTTCAATTTATTGAATGATTATTTTTTATATTGTAAATTATTTTGAGAGAGAGGGAGAGAGGAGGATGGTTGAATATCAACCTTGGCGAGGATAATGATGTTTTAAAATTAGGATATCCTTATAAAGGAATCAAATTTTTGGATACTATAATTTTAAAATATTTAAAATGTAATCAACGAATATATTCAATGTTGTGTATGTTGTGAAATTGTTTTTCTTGAGGGTTTGAAAAGCGAAAAATGAAGACCAAACTTTGAGTGAGGTCACTTCATAAAAATTTGATCAATTTGAAATATTCATATGTATTTTTCATTGAAAAATGTATGATCTTAAATTTTATCATCATTAGTAATAAAAATATTTTATTAAAATTAAGTGGTGATATTTATTAATCAATTATATATTAGAAAAATATTAAAAATATTTCAAGTTGATTTCTAAAATTAATACCTTCTGGTCATAGTTTAATTATTTTATAATATGTGGTAATGTGATTATGTAAAATTCATGTTTCAATTATATCAGAATCATTATTAAAATTGGAATCAATCGGTTATCTAAATCATAAAATATTGTGAAACTATTGAGAATAATAATGTGTTTCTTATATTATTTGGTATTCATATTTAAATTACTGTGGATGAAATGTTGTCTAAATTAAAATATATCATCATATACACAGACCATGTAACCCATATACATGAAATGTATAGGTTTATAAAAAAATTATTTATAGTTAATTCATCCTAATTTATGATTCAGTAATTGTCAATATTCAATAAAATTGTGAGAAATTTAAATGAATTCATAATGGTATTGAGGTAGAGAATAAATGTTCACATACTAACATATAGTATTTTATCTTCTTATTGATGAAAAAATAAAAATGAAGTAATCGTGACCCAACATGATTTTGGTAAAATTTTTTGTTAGTGGTTTTCAAGGAATATGGGTCTCGATGTTTTTTTCAATGTGGGGAATAAATATTTTAGTTATGTATTTGGAAGAATCGATTAAGAACCCTATTTTTTAAAAATAAAAATATAGCCTTTCAATTTTTTTTAAATTCATTAAGTTAATGGAAAAAATTAATAACATATTATAAAATTGGTTTGATGTATCTTTTCCGATCATATATAAAAAATTATTTCATAATATTATAAGTTGAATGATTCATTAATATTGAAAGAAAAAGTTGGTTGATGATAGGATTCCTAGGGAGAATTTAAAATGAATATATATATATATATATATTTATTCTATGATGATTATGATAATGATGTATAGAATGATATAAAATAAATTATATTGGTATTATAAGTATGGGATCTTGGTACATTAGTCATTGTATGCATTCTCTTATATTTGTAAAAGAAATTTTTATGATTTAATACAAAATTTCTTAAGACAAAATAAAATCCATCATCGTAATAAGATAAGGCCTCCTAAAGAAAATAAAATGAGTATTATGTTGTAATCCATCATGTAGACTCAATGAGGAATCATATAGGTGAAATGTACCATATACTCTTCAAAATACGAGTAAGGAATAAAAGAACTCATGTGAGTTGGGATGAGTGACCAGAAAGTATGTAGTGACACCTAAATTTTATTATTTTGGGAATCATGTCAATATTTGACTTATAATATAGATAAAACTCCACTGCAAAATTTATTTGGGTCTCACCCAAAAATAGTTACTATTCAATGCTTAAAAAAATATATGATATAATTTTCAAAGTGATGCTATGTGATTTTCCACCATTTTCAAGCTACTGAACACATTATGATCTTGTTATTATCAAGAAATGTCTTGTAATTAGAGAAGATATGAATTGAAACTGATCCTACATGGTTTATAATGGAGTTCTCATAGGATCACTATTTGGTGTTCACATAGTAAATATTTTATGATATTATAAACAAGAGATGATCTGATATATACGATTGGATTATAATTGAAAATTTATTTGGAAGTACATCATAATAAAATAAAAAATAGACAGTGGAGTTATGACCCTATGGTTCAATTCCCACTATATGTTCACTAAAAGATCATTCAATTAAGGTATAATCCATGAAATTTTAGGGAAATATTAAACAACATTTGGTAAGGTAGTATTGTAGAACACTGTAATTATCATATTCTTAAGCATGATCTTACAACTATTAAATCAATATCAATTTTAATATCTATATAGAAATAAAATGCCAACTACATAAATATCATCACCATATATATATTTAAAATGACCTATTGAAAAACTTTATAAACAAATTACCATATATACAAACATCAAAAGAAAGGTAAACTCAAGCTAATAGTTATCGGTTTTTGATGGTGGTGAAATATTATATTTTGGGAGAGGAGGTAAAATTCATGAAGAATGATAGATATTTATTTTTGGGGATATTTTATGCCACAAGATATGATAACATCATCAAAAATGTTCATTCATGAATGTATAGTTTTAATTTATGTTTGAATTGTAGACTGAAAGAGGAATAATAACAATAATAGAAAATGTATTGATGTATCTATTGTTGATAGTTACTTCATATGTCTTATAGTTATAGATTGTAAATAGTTTTATAATTGATATTAAATATTCATAGTCATCAAGAGTTTTTAATAATAATGTTCAATTATCTAATATCATTTGAAAGTGTTATAAATATATAGATTCAAAATGATTCTTTCATATGTTACTGTGATTATAGATCCTAAGAAATGGGGTCAAAAATAAATCATCATAGTTTCATATTATTTAATATATATACACATGAACACACACACACACATGTACTTTAGTTTAATGATATAGTGTGTCTTCATGATATAATTCCAAGAAAAAAATAATTTTTTTAAATGACTGACTATACAATGATAATATTATGATGATTATGTTATATAAAGACCCAGAATTTCAATGTAATTTTTTTAAAATAAATGGTAAATTTACGAGCCCGCGACAATTGACGGCGCGTCATTTCGAGGCCTGGAGTGCTCGGAATCAATTTCTGATGTTTTTTTCGGGTATGTTCAGTAAATGTATGAGAGAGTCTTTATAACATTTGAACTGGTGCTTGGAATTGAAATCTGAGAGAACCATTGAACACACAGCATCAATATTATCTTAAAAAACATTCACCGCGATGGTAGTTGGTCAAGGGTAGAAGATAGTTTTTGGGTTTTTCATTAGAATAATAAAATAGAATAAATGCATCTTTTATTTTATTTTTATCTGTTATAACCACCCAAGTTGAAGTTGTAGGTGGGGACCACCACACCATAACCTCCCATGAGAGGTTACGGTGGTGGAACCACCCAAACCTAACCACCCACGAGAGGTTATAATATGGGGACCACCCGGGACTAAACACCCCTAATAATCGTGGGAGAGGAAAACCTCTCAACTCCCCTCATTAATAACGGAGAGAATCTCCTCCCCCTCCTTTAATGGTGTCAACCCTTCCTCTCATTTAATTGTCCCAACCACATGAGTTAATTAGGTGGAGCGAACTTAATTAATTCACAAAATTTGAATTCTTATGCCAACGACTTAATAGATTTTATAATCTATTACTCTTGGCGACATTTTCTATTGTGGGAAAATGAGGAAGGAGCTTTTGGATGAAATGATCTCACAAAAAAAGGACGATGAACACGTTATTCCAACGAAGAATACTGGAAAAGAGCATCTTCGACTTCTTCCTCAAAAGCAACAGACATGGGAAGTCTTCGAGGACTGAACCACCCTACTCATCGTCATCAACGAACCGATGCATGATCTCGGGATTGGAAGTGTGTGGAAGACACAATGATCGACAAAAACTCCATCTTCTTCCCCGAGACTCCGTCAATGAACAATGAAAAAACGTAGGGATTTTAATTGAATCTGATATTTTTATCCCTTGATTATTTTCTTCTAAAAAATGAACATGGATCAACTTCTAAAAAGTTGATCCGTATATGTTTTTCCTTGTAAGTTGGGAATTTTTTTTAATGAAGGATTATGGGAATTTATGTTTTTAAGATATCTTCCATGATCATTGATGTGCTTCATTATTGTGTGCCATTTTATATCACCCTATACGTGGAGGGTGCGGACTAAACCAATGTGGTCTGACCCCTCCACCGATCATCTTTTGGTGTTGTTCGAAACAGAGGAATACGACGTCAAAGTCGACGAAGGTGATGAAGGAAATGACCACGCTCCCTGCGCCCTCCGCGACCAGTACCGCCCTCACCGGCCACACCCCTCCCATGCCTCGGACGAGCCTCCCTCCACACACCCCGTGCGCCCCGCGGCTCTGCCGTTCATGCACCCCACGTGCCCCGTGCCACAAATGGTAGAACCAGCCTGCTGGTCTCCACGTGCCCCGCGGCTCAGCAGTCTGTGCGCCACATGGCGCCCCGGCTAAGCTGGCCTCCCAGCCCCGGCCACCCCCTGTCGCTGGGCTGAGAAACCTCTAGTCAGCCCCTTGCGGTGCCCTACAGGCTGATTTGTTCCCTCCCTATGCCCTCTGGGAAGAGATACCCATGTAGCACCTTCTGTATCGAACAGCCCTCGTGCCAACCTGCGGCCAGTCCATGATCTCACGACCAGACCACACTCTCATGGCTCTCCACGATCCATTGCGGCCGACTGAGGTGGACCCAATGGGCCGAGCTGAACCTAACGGGGTGGACCGCCTAATGAGCTCGTTCAGACCCAACGGTTCAGGCCTGGTTGACCCAGACTGGGTCGGCCCGGACTGGGTTGGGTCGGGTCGGTCCGACTAGGTCTGACCGGACCCTAGCCCACTACAACCCTTTACCTTCTTTGGTCATTTCATTGGCATCGAGGAATCATTTTATGAACAGTCAGGGGCCCTGGTAATCTTAGAGATGAATAGTACCATTGATTATACCTCACTTGTGTTTGGGGTATAGTTGTGATACGTTAGGTTGGATCATGCACAAATCCAACTGGGCCCTTGGAATTAAAAGTCTAACAATTCACAGACCGGGAGTCCGATTAACACGCTGTCAGTTGCGTTGAGACCCCTATGACGTGGTGGAACTTTTAAATACTTCTTCAAGGGACTTCATGATAGTTGATGTATCAACTACTAGATCATAGATTGGATCCTTCTAGAGATGAGGGAACAAAATAGGGAGACCTAGTAGCTGGCTGAGACATGACGACTGCTGACCGATAGACTTGGAGTGACTCGACTAGCCCAGGGGGACTGCTTGGATGTGGAGGCAGACCGACAGTAGAGTTGGGCCCGGTTGTGGCAGCCGACCCACAGTACTCGACAACAGTAGTACCTCTGTAGGATTTTAAGTGGAGCACCCTGTTGTGGCGGCATACCAATAGTGGGGAGCACCTTGGTGACACAAAAGACCCATGGTACTCGACATGATGAGTATCTCAGCAGTCCAAGGTTAGTGGGAGGAACCTTGATGTTGTGGTAGACCCACTGTACTTGACAGAGGAGGGGTTCTCCAGGAGCCAAGGTTTCGATAATGTGAATAAGAAACCTGGTTGAGCTGAGTCAGTATCTTTTGGGTTTTCATCATGATTGAGATCGATAAATTTATAACTTATTTATATGTATGGGAATATAACTAAGTTGGGTTATCCATTGATTTCATACTTTTTGTTTTATCCTTGTTGGATTCTGTGAGACCCTGTGGGTCTCCGTGTCCCTACTGAGTATCATTATACTCACCCCTGCGTTGGATATGACCACACCTTATTGGGTTGGATGTAGAAAAAAGACATCGTTGACCGAGGCTGAGAGTACCAGGACTTGACGGTACCCATAGGTCGACCTTACAGCGTGTCGGTACCCAGAGGAGACGGTTTGACATGGAGTGCTGAGGAGGAGATCTATACCTACCCTTCAGGTTGGAACCTCGGGGGACGACCCAGTTGCAATTTTTCCTATTACCCCAGTTGTACATTTACTTTCTGTTCCTTGTACTTTCCTATTGGGCTTGTATTCTGGCCCCTTTTTACTTACTTTACTCACTTGTCAGTTTTTCAGTCTACTTGTGATCATATCAATTATGTATGTTTATTGGTTATAAAGGAAATTCCTTCCCAGTTTTATAGAATTATTCATTTGATTATAGTCACCGTCCCTTGGCCTATGGAAGGAGGGCTTGGGGTAGTCATGGCACGGGCCCTAGGGGACGGGTTGTGACACATTGGTATCAGAGTAGTGGTACTACCGTAAAACATATGACTCCGATCTTTCATTTCTATGAAGTAATAGTGTTAAGAGTAATGATTGTGGTTCTCAGCTTAGGGAGTCCAGTGTTGGTGCAGCGACTGCTGTATCCATACACCAGGACACTGACTTCTGACTTTGGATTCAATTCATGAAAACACTAATTGTGTGTGTGTTTTGAAAAGTTTTCTTTATGTCAACTCAACCAGGTCAACTCACCAGGTATGATATTTTGACCGTGTCTCATCTGTTTCTTTCAGGATTCCTCCCCACGGATGACCAGCTAGAGTCCCGAGAGTTGTTTTCATAGATAGCCTACCGAGCAACGAGGCCTCGGTGAAGGACCCTTTTCCAACAGAGGAACCTGCGGTACCACATCCTGTTGAGCCACTGATGCCACTAGCCTTAGTTGCAGACGATGCACACTACTTGAGCACGTTGCATGAGTTCCAGCATTAGAGGCCACCCAGGTTCATGGGAGAGACGGACCCACAGGAGGCTGGGGACTAGTTAGAGGCTGTATTGAGTGTTTTCCAACTAGTCGGGACACCCGCCAATTTCATGGTGATTTTTACTTCCTTCCTTATACAGGCAGCAGTGGGAAGAGCTTAGCTCCAGGCATCTAAGGCCTACTATAACGATGCTCCGGAGATGATACAAGGTACAATCTGTGTCTATTCAACCTTAGCTACAGTTTTTATAGACATAGATTCCAATCACTCTTTCATTTCCATTGACCACGTTCAGAACATGGGGATTCCAATGGAGATGTTGGATCAATATTTAATGTTAGAGACTCTTACAAGAGTATATTAAATGATTACACACTTGTGCCGGCAGTGTCTGCTTACTCTAGGAGGCGAGAGCTTCAGTTGGGATCTCCTAGTAGTGGTGTCGAGGTCGTACGAAATCATCTTGGGTATGTAATAGTTATCTATAGTTCATGCTCATATTAACTGTATTGGGTGAAAGGATTGGTGTGTCCACACGGATGGGGCCAGTTTTACCTTCACTAGCTAGAAGGGAGCCTTTGCAGCACATGAAGGACATACCTGGAGAATGGTGAAGTCGATCACGCATCTGTTGGCTTGACATACCCTTCGATCAGTTGATGTTGAGAGATTGAGCTATCCTGTAGTGGTGGAACATTACACAGATGTTTTCCCTGATGATGTTCCATGCCTACCCCTTCGTAGGGAGGTATACTTTTACATTGACTTGTACCCTGGGATGGCACCAATATCTACTCCAGCATATCGGATGGCTCCCGTGGAGCTTACCGAGCTGGAGATACATCATGGGTACTTGTAGGGGAAGGGATTCATCTGGATTAGTGTTTCTCCCTGGCCAGCCTCGATTCTATTCTCCAGGAAGAAGGATGTGAACTTGAGGCCTTGTGTTGACTTACGGTGACTGAACCAGGTGACCGTGATGAACAAGTACCCACTCCCAAGGTTTTAAGACCTCTTTGATCAGTTGAAGGGAGTGTGTTGGTTCTCAAAGTAAGACCTCAGAATAGTCTATCACCAGCTCAGAGTTCAAGACAAGGATGTGATGAAGATGGCCTTTATATGTCAGTATGGCCACTACGAGTTCTTGGTTATACCAGTCAGCATAACAAACGCTCCAACACTGTTCATTAGACTCATGAAAGTGATCTTTCAGCCATACCTCGATCGATTTGTTGATCTACTCAGATACTGAGGAGGAGCATGCCTACCATTTGTAGGTAGTACTTGCCACACTCCAAGAGAACCATCTTTATGGTATTCTCTCAAAGTACCAGTTATGGATTCGAGATGTTTGCTTTCTAGGACATGTCATCATAGAGGCTGGTGTTGCAGTAGATCTACCTATGATTGAGGCGGAACTTGCTTGGGAGCCCACCCAGGAGTGTGACAGATGTACGATGTTTCCTATATATGGCTGGATACTACCAGAGGATTGTACCAGACTTCTCCAAAGTTGCAGCACCACTATCAGCCTTGAAAAATGAGGGACAACCCTTTGTGTGGTCGGAGAGATGCCGGCAGAGCATTTCAGAGCTTAGACAGAGGTTGAAAAGTTACCCCATATTGAGGCTTCCAGAGTAATTTTTTGGGTACGTAGTCTACTACGATACATTAGGGACTAAAGTTAGATCTGTCCTGATATAGGAGTGATAAGTGATCGCATATGGCTCTCATCATCTGAGACAACATGAGTATAACTACTCTACCCATGACCTGGAGTTAAAAGAAGTTGTTTTTACCTTGAAGATGTGGCGAAACTATCTGATGGGTAAGCATTTTACCATGTACTTTGATCACAATATTATCAGCTATATCTTTTCCCAGAAAGACCTGAACCAGAGACAATGACTTTTTCTTGAGTTCCTCCATGAGTTTGACATAGAAATAGTCAATACTATTAGAAAGGGGAACATTTTTGAAGATGCACTTAGCAAGAGATCTGGTATATAGCTGCTAGGTGAGGCAACTGAGCAGTTGGATGCTCTACGATACCCTTTGTGGATAGAGATAGAGCATCTTTTCTTCAGTCTCTTACAGTCACTCCCCTAATTATTCAGCGAGTCAAGTAGGTGCAGTGTGGGGATGCTAATTACAAGACACGACTTTCTCAGATATCCACAGGGCATGAACCTGATGGATTTATTGAAGGTAGGGAGGACAACATCCTATTTAGAGGAAGTACTATGGTACCAGTGTCACTTCAAGAAGAAGTTTTAAGGGATTTACACACATCCCCTCTATTGGTACATCCAAGAGTGTTGATGATATACTAGGACCTTCGACGACAGCACTACTGTCCGTTAATGAAGAAGGCAGTTGCAGAGTTTGTCTCTCGGTGCCTCAAAAGTCTGCAAGTGAAGGTGGAGCATCAGGTACTAGCAGGATTGTTTCACCATTTAGAGGTCCCAGAGTGGAAGTGGGATTTGATATCCATGGATTTAATGATAGTACATCCACATACATCCAGAGGTCATGACTTGATCTCGGTGATCATCGACCGACTCACCAAGTCGACACACTTTCTATCGATCCGAGAGTAGGGATCATCAGATATCATGGGACGCCTCTACATGATAGAGATTGTGCGGCTACATGGTGTAACTTCGACAATTATCTCTGATTGTGACTCACACCTTACTTCCCAGCTATGGGAGGGGTTGTAGGAAGCTTTCAGGAAGTAGCTTCATTTGAGAACCTCCTTCTATCCTGCGACGGATGGTCAGGCTGAGCGGACTATTCAGACCCTCTAGGACATGATAGGTGCTTGTGTCATTGTTTTTGATCATATATGAGAGGGCCAATTACCTTTTATGTGGTTTGCATACAACAGTAGCTATCACTCCTCTATTGGGATGGCACCTTTCGAGGTGTTGTATGGGAGACCTTGAAGATCAACTCTCTGATAGACTGACCTTGGGGAGTCAACACTAATGGGACAAGAGATGGTACAGGCTACCCTGGATAAGGTACAGATCATCTAGGAGTGTATGAAGTCTACACAGAGTATTAAAAAGTCATATGCTGATAGGAAATGGAGACCCCTGCAGTTCGAGGATGGTGACCACGTATTTCTACGGGTCTCAACTCAGCAAGGTCTATGATGATTTGGCTGAGGCGGTAAGTTATCTTTGAGATTCATCAGACCTTTTCAAGTCCTCATCATATTTGGAAAGGTGGTTTACTGATTATCACTTCCTCCTCAGTTTCACTAGGTTCACGATGTCTCTCAAGTATCTTAGCTGAAGGGATACATGCACGAACCTTCCCACATCATCGACCATAGCGAACTGGATGTCGATGATGGGGAAAATTTTACAGAGGTTCCGGAATAGATTGAGGATCGATATGAGTGGGTCTTTCTTGGATCATTGATACCTCTAGTGTCCATTCATTTTCAGCACGAGAACTTCTAGGAGAGCACATGGGAGTGTGAGGCTTAGATGCGTGATCAGTATACCCACTTGTCCCCTTAGTATTTGTTGTGGCTTATGGGGTCATTAATAATGTTGTGGGAATAATGTAAAGTCCTGTAATTTCTATGTAAATTTTATTTAAAATAAATGGGAAATTTTTGAGTCCATGAAAATTTACAGTGCGTGATTCCGAGGACCGGTGTGCCCAGAATCAATTTATGATGTTTTTTCAGGTATGTTTAATAAACATACGTATGGGATTTTATAACTTTTTAACCGGTTCTCATAATTGAAATCATAGGGAACCATTGAACTCCTAGCGCTGTTATTTTCATAATAAGACATTCACCTTGATGATAGTTGGTCGAGGGAGGAGGATAGATTTTTTTTGTGGGAATAATTAAATAAAATAAAGACATGTTTAATTTTATTTTTATCTATTATAACAACCCATATTGAAGTTGGAGGTCGGGACTACAAAGCCTTAACCTCCCATGCGAGATTATGGTGGTGGGGCCCACCTGAACCAAACATCCCATGACAGTTTACGATGTAGGGACCACCCAAGACTAAACCCCCATAAAAATGGTGGTAGAGGAAAACCTCTCAAATCCCCTCATTAATGAGGGGGAGTCTCACCACCCCCCTCCTTTAATGGAGTTAACCCTACATCTCTTTTAATTATACCAACCTCATGAATATATTTAGTTGAGCCAACTTAATTAATTCAAGCAATTTGAATTCTTATTCCAACGACTTAACAGATTTTAAAATCTATTATTCTTGGGTACCTTATCATTTGTTGGTAAAGGATGAAAATCTCTCACCAAAATAGAATGAAAAACTCATTCTTCCAAAATAGAACGCTTGCAGTGAGTGTCTTTGACTTATTCCTTGGATGAAACCGACATCGGATGTCTTTGATGGCCGACCCTCCCTCCTCATTTTCATTATTGAACCGAAGCAAGAGCTAGGAATTGGGAATTTCATTTGAATATTATATTTTCCCCCGTGATTCTTTCCTTCTAAAATAAAGAATGTGGATTCACTTCTAACTAGTTGATCCACATATGTTTTTCCTTGCGGGTTTGGAAATTTTTGTTACTGAGAGATTATGGGAATTGATGTTTTTTAGATATCTTCCATTCTCGTTGTTTTGCTTCATTCTTGTGAGCCAATTTCTATCACCGTAAAAGTGGAGGGTTCGGACAAAACCAACATGGTCTGACCCATACAATGATAATCTTATGTGGTGTTCTATGAAATGGAGTAAAGAGACGTCAAAGGCGATGAAGGTGATGAAGGAAACGACTGCGCTACTCACGGACTCCGAGACCCATGCCGCCCCCACTGGCCATGCCGCCCTCGCTAGCCACGTACCTCCCGATCCCCAGCCGAAATGGCCTCCGTGTGCCCCGAACTCCCCGTGGATCTACCATCTGTGAACCCCACCCACCCCACATGCCCCATGCCACTGCTAGCCGAATCGGCCGGCTGGAATTCGTGCGCCCTGTGGCTCCTTCGTCTGTGTGCCCTACAGTGCCCTCCAGGCTGTGTCGTGCGCTAACGGTGCCCTCCAGGCCGATCTGCCCCCATGGTGCCCTTCAGGCCAAATCACACTCATTCCACCCCACGACTGGTCCACGCTCCAATGACTAGTCCGCTCCTTAGTGGTCCTCCGCGACCCCTCTCAGCCTACTAGGCTGGGCCCAGGTGGTCAGGCCGAACCTAACGTGTTGTCCCACATACCTGGTTGGGCCAGACCTGATGGGTTAGGCTCAGTCGACCCAGACCTGGTCGGGCTGAATCGGTCTGACCGGGTCGAACTGGACCCCTGCCCACTATGACCTTTTACCTCATTGGCCAAATCATTGGTACCAAGCGTCTGTTTGATGAACCATCAATGGCCATGGTAATCTAAGATCATGGTGGTACCTTTGAGTATACCCCTCTAAGGTTTGGGGAATAGTTGAGATATGTTTAGGTTGGATAGTGTACGAATCCAACCGGGACCCTAGGAATAAAAGGCTAATAACTCACAGACCGGGCATCCGATTGATGTGCTGTCAGTTGCGTTAAGACCCCTATGACGCGGCAGACCATTGAGATACTTCTTCGTAAAACGTCATGATAGTTGGAGTATTGACTAGTAGCCCGTGGAGTAGATACTTTCAGAGAGAAGCGGACAGAGTGTGTAGATTTAATAGTTGGGTGAGACTTGATGACTACTGACCGATTGACTCGGAATGACTCGACTTGATCAGTGGGGAGCACCTGGTTGTGGTGGAAGACCCACAATGGAGGAGCTCCTGGTTGTGGCAGTAGACCCATGGTACTCGACAAAAAGAGTAACTCTGTAGGCTATTATGGGTATTTCCTTGTTGTGGTGGGAGACCCATGGTGGGGAGTACCTTGGTGACATAGCAGACCCATGATACTCGACAGAAGGATTAACTCAGCAGTCCAAGGATAGTTGGAAGTGCCTCCGTGTCACAGCAGGCCCATTGTTCTCGATAGAGTAGGGGTTCTCCCGCATCCAAGGTTTCTATAATGTGAAAAAAATTATGGTTGAGCTGAGTCAGTAACTTTATTATTTCCCACATGATTGGGATGAATTACATGAAAACTTGTGTATATGTATGGACATATAACTAAGTGGGGTTATCTGTTGATTTCATAATTTTTGGTTTATCCTTGTTGGATTTTGTGAGACCATGAGGGTATCAGGGTCCCTACTAAGTGTCATTATACTCACCCCTACATGGGTTATGCCCGCACCTCATTGTGTTGGATGTAGACGATGGACAGCGCTGACCGAGGCTGAGAGTATCGGGACAGGATGGTACCCAGAGGTGGACCATATGGCATGTTTGTACCAGGAGGAGACAGATAGACGTGGAGAGATAAGGAAGTGATCTGTACCTACACTTCAAGTAGGATCCACTGAGGATGACATATTGGTTGCTTTTCCTATTTCCCCATTTATACTTGTACTTTCTAGTTGGGCCTGTATTGGGCATGTTTTTACTTACTGTACTCACTTTTCGGTTATTTAGCTTACTCGTGATCATATCTAGTATGTGTGTTTACAGGTTATAAAGGCAATGACTTCCCAGTTTTAGGGAATTACACCTTTGGTGCTAGTCTCCAGCCCCTGGCCTATGGAAGGCGGGCTTGGGGTAGTCACGTCACGAGCCCCGGGGGAGAGGTTGTGGCATGTTTTTTGTGTCAAAGATATAATGGGAAATTGGATAACCAATACAGTATCCATTAACCAATACAGAATAGAAATTGGGAATATATAATAATAATGAAAGGTTTTACATTATATATTCTCAAAAATGTATTTACTATCTTGGAACAAGTGAAAGAGAACCATAAAAAGTAACATTTCATGTTTTTTATTATTAAAGTATTTATGTCCACTATTTTTCCTATAAAGGTTGATAAAGTTACATTAATTCTTATATGCATATAAAAAAATAATAAGAAAAAGGTGGAGCATATAAAAAAACATCAAGAGTCTGTATTAGTAAATAAATTAATAGTTTGTAAGTAATCTTACGACATTTAAAACAGTATAATGAATCTTATATTTTTCTAGAGAATTGAAAATGTGAGATTCAATGATCATACCTCCTCAATTGTATGAATTAGAAAATTATAGTGGGTAGATTAATCATAATGTATCCTATATCAACCAAAGGTCTAACCTTATCTCATTGAAAGGTGAAACTAGTATAAACACTATAATTCCTCATTATAGTGAAATTTTGGGTGTTTTTCATCCAGGAAAAATTGTAAGAGGACATTTTAATATAACTTTATACCTTAACAAGTGAATTTGTTAGAAAGAAAAGGGTGAAAATCAGATAAATTTGATTAATAGTTTCTATATATGATTTCACCCCTCCCCATATTATTATTAAATACAACCCTAACCAGTCCGCTTATTAATCGAATGGATTTTGAAATGTCATTAAATTTTATTAAAGTTATTTTATCGAAACAAATAATATTTTCAATAATATAATATATAATATTCTTGGTTCTGAAAATCATGTAATTTTAATTGTATCGTTATATCTTATTTTTAAATTAAATATATGGTTGGTTCAGTAAACCCATGTGTATTTATATGAATAGATTAAAAAAGTAACTTCATTTTTTAATATAAATCATAAATTTTTTCAAATTTTATTTTTATGGATAAATTGGAATAGTGTTTTTTATCCCGATAGTGTGGAGAACCATACATATTGATGTTTCTTGATCATTGGTATTTGGTGAATAAATTTATTTTTTATATTTATAATATAAATTTACCAATTTTCATTGTTGTTATGATTTTCACATTGATATTTTGAATTTTTTTATTGGATTATGATTTCAAGTAGAAAATTTTGAATGATATAGTTTTTACATTTTGAGTGAAGGTTCATATTGGAATTTATGAAAACAAATAAATTTAGTGCAGGTGTTTTTAACGATTTATTTTTATTCTAATAGATAAATGGGTAATTTAGATTAGTATTAATGATATTTACATTAATATTGTATATGGTAATTTGATATATTTGAATTATATCATTATTGTAATAATTATTTTCCTTTGAAGTATTTTAAATATGTATTTCATATATTGTGAGATTTTCTAAGAAATAGTAATGATTCAACTTGTATTTTGTAATTTTACATGTATAACACTTAATAATGTTTTTGGATGTGGCCACTATGTATTGGAAACATTCTATTGGATACCCAATTTCCAAAACATTGGTGGTGTAAACTATATATTTCCACTACATATATAATTCTCTTACACCACCAATTTGGTTTGTCAATATCATATCTGATAGAGAACTAATTTGTCTCAAGTGACTCACTAGTATGATTTTTTAAAAAAGATAACAATTTTTTTATTTTTACATAAAATCTAATTTTGACACATTTAAGGATCACTTGGTCATGTTATTAAATTTAGGTTATAAAGAACATATTACATATCATTTTTCCACTCATGTTAATAATTATACCATCATGATACATGGTGTCGTATGTCAACACAAATCATTGAATACAGGAAATTTCTTTACACTTATTTTTCTTCATTATATACCTTTAATTTTATTTCCACCTATCAAATTATATTTTTTTATATGTTTCAATATATCATAGTAAATTCCATACAAGAACAATGGGTTTACCTATATTACATGTAAAAGATACAAAAGAAATGTGATTTCCCATTATTCATTCTTAATCTCAATTCAGTGAGTCAATCATTTTTTATTAATTATTATTTCAACAAAATAACATTATATTTTTGATTTCAAGATATAAACAATTTGGAATTTGTCACTAATGGGTTTTTATATCACATAGTGTTTCCCATTAAGGTTTTTGATTTGGTCTTAGGTCACTATAATTAGGGATTGTATTTCATTTCACATATTTACTAATGTAATTTGGATTTTTTTTATTATAGCGATATATGGAAATCATCGAAATTGAATTATCTCCAAAATAAGACATTATATTAGGAATTAATGTATCCTCTTGGGGTTAAATTGAGACTTTTTAGTGATTATTTGAACAAATTGTTTTCAAAACATAAAAATTTTATTTAATTATAGTTAAAATATAAATAGGTGGTTATTATAAAGTTGAAATTTACTTTTATTTAAATAAATGATACCAAACAATGACTGGTAATTTGTATGGATTATTTTTCACAGGATCCTTTTAGGGCTATTATAATAATTTCTAAATTATTATTAATGTGTAAAATTTCATGATTTATTTCTAGAAATTTTAGTGAATTTCTAATTTGATTATTTCAAATAACATGATTGTTGAGAAGGAATGTATAGGGCTAGATAACCATTTTGAATTTTTTTATCATCATTATGAATCCCTTGAGATATATTTTTTTTGAACAATTTTTTAAAAGTTCTTTTTAAAAGATGATTTTGTGAACCCTATTTTTAAATTTATTACAAATACATTAATCATTATCATTTCTAATATGAATAGAATATTAATTCAGTGAACAATACATCACCTTCAGTTAAAATAATCAAATGACATATAATGGTTGGTTTTGGTAGTAAAAATTGTATTGTTGTAAAATCATAATATCAAAACTATTTATCTAAAATAACTTTTTGTTTAATATAAAATGGATTAACATGAAAAACCATAAATCTTTGGGTACATGCATTCATAGTTGAGTATATGTGTAAGAAATAATCATAAAAGGCTATCCCAGTAGGGTAATTATGTTTTTCATATGAGGTAATTTTTTGGATATGTTTATTTTACATGGTGTATTTTATTTGTATTATATTTATATTCACATTAATTTAAATGGTTCCTTATATACCTAAATCAATATTCTTGTAATTATTTCTTAATTTGTTTTGATACATGTTTTAAAAAGGATTATTATTCTCATCCATTCATCATATATTACACTATGGGTTACTTTTAACATAGTTTCATTCATTAAAATGATTAAAACCCAAATTCCTATTTGTGGGGATGTTTATAGATGAATTATTTTTTTGATGATGTAGGTGAAAGTAGATAATACTAAAGGTTAGTGTGATTGTGATATGGAATTAAATTTCATGAAAATTATGTAGGTTGTTTCATGATGGTAGGTCTTTTCATGTTTATACATCATCAGTTATGTATGTGTAGGGGAAAAATATTTATCCTTTGTCGAGTGATGTAATTATAATAATATCAGTGCAATGTTTTTTATATAAAATATACATTAATAGACAGAATATTATTTTAATTTTTTTGTATTGGGTTCATATCATAATATTTTATGGTAAGATAATAGATACTGAGGGGAAATCATCTTTATTCACATGTTCTATCATATACTCAAGTTGTTTTTCCTAAAATTGATACCTTTTTAGACTATAAATTTTTTAATTCAATTCTATAAACAACATAATCTATGCTATTATGGATAATATATATTATTTGGATATGGATTTCTTAGGTGTTCTATGTTTCTATGGATATTTGATTTGATTACATTTCATATTTTTTATGCCTATATGTGTGGGATTTATATGTACATTATCATTACACCCATGAGTGGAGTGATAAAACAACATGATATTGTCATGTTTTTTTATTATTATAGTAACTCACTTATATAGGTTATATGATTAAATTTAATGGTTTACCATTACTTTATATCTATGTGTTTGTTAGAGTGTGTGTGTTTTTGTGTTTGGCCTCTTATATAGGATGATAATATGAATGAATATAATCTGTTCTATGACTTATTTTTACGTCCAAGATTATGAATTTTATTAATGATATCTTCATTTAATATTTAATAGGAAATATTTTTATATTATTACATAATTATCGAGGATATAATATATATTTTCATTCTCACCAAATGGTTTACTAAGGAACATTTATTCTTCCTTTGTATATTACATTATAGGCTTGATGAAATGTTTGATCCTTGTGGTGTCGTAAGAGTTATAAATTATTTCTCTACTCTTATACATTGGGAGATCTATGACATGGTATGTTTTTTAATTTTCTTTCAAAACAGTAACTAATATATGTATAAATGTTATACAGATCCAGAAGAACAAAATTAAATATTTATATAATGTAGATTAGGTCTCCAGGTGGTGTGTAATTGGTGTTTTTTATAACATACTATATTGAAACGTTGATGGATATAATTTTTTTTACTTGGAATGGTACGGATAAATATGTTTATAGATAACAATATGGATGTTTTATTCCTACCATATTGTCATAGTACTATAAACGAACTCCATTGAAATATAGAGGTATAATGTATACCATTGGATGGTGGTATGGATGGAATTGTTCTATGTTATTATATTTTAAATGTTTAAGATTTTGAATATAATTTTATTTGACTTTGAGACGTTATATGATTCAATTTTACATTGATTTAGTGTTTTTTACATTATAAAAGACTGGTAATGTTTCTAATGTACTATATTGAGAATTCCCAAACCATGGTCTTGTTGGTGCTACTATAATGTCTCAGGACCACATCCCCAAACAACAGAGGCTCCCACAAGTGGTTATAGTCTGCTACTCATATGGGTAGACTATACTCTCTGTATAGTAACATGCAATAATATAAAAACAATAGGATCAACATATAATGTTAGAGAAAGAAAAAATAATTACAAAAAATATCCAACCATTAATAACCTATAAACATAATTATTATTTAAAAACATTCATTCTATGTTGAATATATAGATTTCAATTGTATGGCTAACCCACTAGGTTGATCAGCTTTAATACAGAAAGGCCAAAAATATATTTAGAGGAACTAAAAAATTGATTTTATATATTGCTTTATCTATCATATTTATCTAATAATTCCTAACAGTATCCCAATTAAATATGTTTACGGAATAATTAACATATATGTTTATAAACCCACCATGGTTCGTACGCTTGTTTTTAGCATAACACCATATATGGTTCCCTCAATTGTTTCCCATATGTATTCCATTGTATACATGTGTCTATTCCTAAATGAACAATACTTTTGTAACATAAATCATGGAATAAGTTGTGTTAGTTCACTATACTCTTATAATCCTCCCTTGATTCCTGGCCCCACATTCCTTTTTCAATTTCATTATGGTGAATCTGACCATGATATTCCTAAGTTAGTGCCTACATAATTACATAGGCATAAGATTCAGCGTATCACATCTAAGACCAAATAGTTTCAAGGATTAGGAGAACTCAATACATGTATGAGACCTATTTTACAATGGGATATAAAATAAAAAAAAGAAAAAAAGAAAAATATACATAAAAAACATTTTATAATATTTCTTCATCAAATCCTAGGGAATTGAAACAATATAAAGGTGTGATCAAACTATCAATACGGGTTAGGAACATTGGAAGCTACCATAAATCTATAAGATTACTCAACATATAAAGGAATGTAACTAAACACTCATTCCATTCACTTAACATGACCAAAATTTTAGGGTAATTATTAACAAATATGGTAAGGAAAATAACACAAAACACAATCAATTTAATCAATTAAATGATAATAAAATGAATCGAGAGATAAAATCATTATTAAAATATCATTGATAATATAAACTAATTTCTTAATAAAGGAAATTATTAATCATTTCATGTCATGTTCTCAGGAACATTATACCTCTCCCATAAATTCATGTCTCGTGATGTTTTAGAACTATAGGAATAAACATATTTAATTTGGCCCAATTATTTATCTCACTAGACCTATTTATACATGGAGGGGGTGTAAAATTTTATGCTAGGCCCAATTAAGTATGTCCAAAGAATTACTATTTTTTTGATTAATATATTTAATTCATGAATAACAACCCTTATCCAAAAAATATAATCATTCATTAAAGAGAACAAATTTAACAATATTTCTGAAGTTAATCAAATAACATTAATACTTCCCAATGTATGTAAAAATTGTATACAGTTTAAGAAATTTTTATATTAATTATAAATTGAATTTGGAAAAAATAGGATTGAAACATAACCCATCATAATTAAATAGTAATTAATGTAAAATATATGAAATAAGAAGTGTGTACACCACATTATATTGAATATGTTCATATTAAAAAATATGTGTCAATGAAATAGAAATTTAAACAATGTTACATGACATGATCAAAATGTTGAAGTCTGAATATATCAATGAATCAAATATTTATCGAAAATTTAAATCCACATAATAAAAGTGGAAATAGAAAATAGTTGTGTCAAAATATATTATACACATATTCTTATGATTGAGAAAAATTGACCAAAAAATATAGTACAATAAAATGATATTGAGTAGTAAATTTCTTTAACACTTTTAAATTTTAATTTTAAATCCACTTAAAAGATATAAATCTCAATAAAACATAATATTCTATGAATTATATATGAATCATGATAAAAATTTCAATGCATTATAATATAAACCATATAAAAGAAATTTGGTGCATAAAAGTGCAATATTCCTCAATGAAGATAAATTTAGATGAACTCCCTTACCATGAGTCGAACTCATAATGTACGCACATTATCTTCTAAAATTGTAAGCAGATTGTAATTATTGTAATTATTAATTAAATTTTATATTTTAATATTAATTTTATATGAAGTGTTACCATATTTCTTAAATTCACTTAATTTATATGTTTTACTTTAGTTGTTTCGACTATTTTTGACATATGTGTCAAAAATGACTTTTGTTGGTTGACTATTGGTCTAAGAGGTTATTATCTGAAATTATCTCGAATAATAATCGTTAAATTAATATAATTTTTTACATATATTATAATTTTATGTCCAATCATGAATTTAGGGTTTCAGAAATGATGTATGTTGTGATCACATAGATGGTAGGTTGGACGCACATGGGATTAAAGATGCCATTTATCAAGGATCATTATGGACAAATAGTATGTAATACATAATAATATAATAATTATAATAATATCATCAATAAAAAATTATTTATTTAAATTTACTTATATATATCATCCATGTGGTGTGAGGATGAAAAAAGAGTCACATCGATTCGTAAAGGCTATGGTCCACACACTCACGAACAACATTATTATCTTTATGTGAGTGGAAAGAGGAAAAATAATATGATATATTATATTATACTAATAATAAATATGTCATGAACATAATAATTATTTTATTTATATCACATTAAATAATTTAATTTATCATTATTTATTTCCATGTAATGTGTTAGTAAAGAACGTATTACATCTCTTTATATGGTCATTGTCCACCACATTCACAAATGACATCATCATACCCCATTTGGATTAGAAATTGGAATGTTATATATTAATTAATTAAATAATAGGAATACTTTTGTTAATAATATCATATTTATTATTTATATACATCAATATACACATACATGAGAGGTGTTTAATGAAACTATATCACATTTGTTTGTGAGGAGGTAGTCTGCTCTAAAAATAAAAGATATTACCATTTCTCATTTCAGTGAAGAGGATACAATTATAGTTAATTATATTATCATAATAGCCAATAATTAAATGATTTATAATTTGTTATTATGTAAAAAATTATTTATTTGTGAATGTGGTCAAAGAATAAATAATACAGAAACGATTAGTTTTGAATTTTACATCTTCTCGGGCCACCTCTTTTGGATTTTTCCTAAAGTATTTAATGATTGAATTTCAATAAATATAAATTATTATAAGATCAGTGGATGGAAATTGTTATGTCATTATTTATGGTATTATTTAAAAAAATGGTTTCAAGTAATGTGAAATAGAAGTGAGTGGTGGCCCTTCATGAGTGAGGGGAGTAGCACTCTTGTAATTTTTAAAAGGAAAAAAGGTGAACCCTTTTTTTTTACATGAAAAAAAGGTAAAATGGTATATCATAGAGCCTTATAAATGTTAAATTATAAATATAGAAAATAAATATATAATAAGTTGGTTTTGGGAAATTTTAAAAACTATATTTTTAGTTTAAACCCTAGGTAAACCCACTTTTACATTATTATTGTAATTAATTTTACTACTTTCACTATTCATTACAGTTGAAAATTATATTTAACTTATAATAAAATATAAATTAGAATTATTAAAATAATAAAATATATTTTGAAATTTTTTTCCAATAATTGTAAATATTAAATTTATAAACATGCCTATATATGTAATGAAGAAGAATCATTTCAAGATGGGAATTCTCCTAATTATAGATGGTTGTAATGTTAGAATTAAATATGAAGTTATTTATAATTTAATTAATTTACATTGAAATAATATAAATAATAATGTTCTACTTTAAACCAATTTAAAATATACGATAATATTATAATATTTTAAATTAAAATATTTTCCCTAAAAAGATATCACTATTTTTTACTATTCATCCAAAAATTTGTTTTGAACGAACTAAATGAGAAAACATGGTGCATTAAAAATATTTTGAGGATTCATAATCAAGAATTATAATTATATGTTTTATTATGTGATTAATGACAGATTTACCACATAATTTGGAACATTAATCTCAGTTGTAGTGATTAGATACGTTTTTTCTTCTCTCGTTTTTCTTATCATTGGTATATTCACAAGATGTTAGGGACATCAATGCAAATTATATTCTATTTATCTATAACTAATGAACTGGAAATAATTTTTTTCTACACCCCTTTAATTCATGATAATGTTTATCCTTGTCTTCATGATTATAATAAACACCCATGTCCATAACGAATTTCCCAGGATAACTTATTCCATAGTTTTCTCATGGTGGAGTTTTCATCATTATATTATTATTCTTCAATACATTCCATTTTTCAGGGTTCTCAATAAACATATTATTTTATTTACTTGACATATTCATGCAGAATCAATATAATAGATTTTTTACTATGATAGTGAATAAAAATATTTCATTATATGATGAAATATTAAGTGAGATTTGTTTCCTTAGGAAAGTTGTCTTAAACACTTCATAACATGGTCAAAAATGCACTACATGTTTATTATGTAATCCATATCATTCTTGGTTAAAATTTTAAAGAAATTATCATACACAAACCAACCTATCCTTCATTTTTCTCTAGTATGAGAAACGTTTTCATCATTCTTATATGTTTCTTATAAGAGAAATAATTTTCCATGAAATTCTTAAAATTATTCCATTATACAAGGTCTATGTATTCTTCATCTCTAGTATTCTATATCAATGACATCCATTAATTAGAATAAGCACTGATTAAATACATTTTATGTGTAGGATTTTTCTTTTAATCACATCACCTGTCCATAAATAACTTTTTCGAAGACATAATATGTTGCTTGTCTACCATTGGAGTATTATTCCCAAAAACGAATGAGTACTTCTATCACATTAAGAGATCAAGCACTATAAAATTTCATGGTGGAAGAGGTTTCTCCATCCGAATGAGGTTATTTTTTAATACTAGATTTATATGCCCTAATATAGCTATAATTTTGTCTCTTCCAGAAACAGTTGTATTGGCATTCTCAATAGGAAAATCTCAATATTGGGGAATATATTTGTCACCCTTCTTACGTCTAGGAGAAATTTTTAAATAATGTAATATAACATATTAGATTATAAAATTAATATTTTTAATTTAAAATGTATAATTATTAATATGTTGTAACCTATTATATAAATTAAATAATGTAGAAATTTATAAACAAAAAATTAAATAAATGATTCCCTTGGGTAATTATTTATTTTCAAATATAACATAATGTTTTGTACAAAAATTAGAATTATCCTAGAATATCCGCATGGAGTTTCAATCTATGTGTGTATTAATTATCAATATAATGTACTCGGAAATGATTGATTCAACCCCAATGTGACCTTTCTTGGAGATATTGTGCCTAGATAACTCTTCATCAGAGAAACATCTACATGTATTATCTTGATATATATGTATTTTTAAAAAAACCCATATGATATGTTCCTTATGAAAAATATAAGTTGTTTCTCTACATATATCCTTAAATTTTATCGTAGGGTTATTATCCAAAATTTATTTTTTCCAAAATCTTGTTCCCAATGTTTTTACTAATTATTCCCTGATACAGACCTTAGAGGCCCCAATCCCTGTAAAGGATATGTATAGTGGAAGATATCATGAGTCATCAAGATAAATTAACATATAATGGTAGATAAAAAAAATTCTATTTAAATAACATGAATATCATTATAATATATGTCTTAATCAATGTTTCAAGGTAAATAACTATAAACACATTCCATTTTTTCTATAAATTTGTAATTAAATGCATTAATAGAGAAAATCATTGTAAAGATATCATGGATAAAAATGACTAAATTTTTTATAAAATAAATTCATAATCATTGGATATCATGTTAATAGTCACATGGTAACTATATCATCAATACCGTACATATGATGGTTTAAAAAATTAATAGTCACATATTTAATTTTTCTAACTAATATTTCTCATGAGGCATGTGAATGAAATGAGCGGATTCATAATTATGGCCCCCACCCATCACGACTTGTCCAATACAATCCACATATATTGAATAATCAATTTATTACATGGATGATATGGATTATAAAACCATGATATACAGTAGAAATATTATTTTTTAAATGTGACTACTTTTTGTTAGAGGATGAACAGGAGGCTCATGGCGGAGCAAGGAATCGTGATGAAACCCTAGATACTCGCAGTGGAGTTTCCCCCCCTTCTTGGTGGTGGGAGGGGGAAGGATGAATCTGTTTGGACACCTCTGTTCAAGAGGAAACCTTTCATCCCATTTTCTAGACCTGGCTTCCTCTCAGACTTTCTGATGACATCACTAAGCTTGAAAGTCCCCGAACTGTATCTTGGTGATCCTTAGCTTGTGATTTTGCAGTAAAAAAACTATGAAGCATCGAGTCTTGTAGATCTGATGTTTGTAGCCCGCTTGAATAACCGACGGCCTTTGATCGACGATTTTGATCGATTTGTGTTCCGTAATTGGGACTTGCAAGAATGCGCAATTGTTGGTCTTCTTGATACGCGACATCTTATGATTCGGTTTGATTCCAAGGATGACCTAGTCCGGGCCTGGTCCAGCGCTCCTCGTTTTTGTGGCAGCTACAAATTCTTCCTTCTTCTATGGTCATTTGATATGTGCATGAATCACAATAAACCCTCAATCGCGACATGGGTATGTTTGCCTCCCTTTCCTTTACCCTTTCAAAACCCTACTATTATCCGTATGATTGGGAATATGGTGGTTCATTTCTTATGCTCTGATGTCCGCACCTCTTTTGTTTGTCGTTCCATCAACCTAAGCATCTGTATTGAGGTGGATGCCTTGAATCCCCCGGTAGACTGGTTTTGGATTGCGGTTGGAACAGAATTTAGATGGAAGCATGCTGTGGTGTTTGAGTCCTTGGTGAGCTACTGCTCGAAAAGTCATCATCTAGGGCATCTGGTGTCGTAGTGTAATGGTGAATGGAGGAGCAGGATGCTTGAGCCGAAGGTCAGGATAGGTGAGGGGCAAAGTTAGTTTCCTAGTGTGGTCAGCAGAAGAGTTTCAATTTCCTGGAAGTGTGGGACATTGGCAGTGGGCACAAAGGTAGTTTCCTCTTCCAATCCTTTGGTCAATGTTTTATTTTATCGGATAAAAAATGATCTAAGGGTGGGGGAAGGTGTGAAGCATGATGTTGATAGGGGTAAAGGTAAGGATGTTCCATGTTTTGAACGGAGGAGGATTCGTAACAATAATGGTGTAGTTCGGGCTGAAGAACAGAGGCTTGGGGAAGTGTGAATCTTGATGTCTGTTGGTTGTGAGGATCAGATGCCTTTTGGGATTTTATAGGCCAGTGTTGTTGGGATTCCGTGCAGGGCCGAGGGTAATGATGGTTTTCTGGTCAATGTATCCATGGGAGATCAGTTTCAAGGGCTGGAGCAGGAGGATGTGGAGGAGGTTGTGTAGGATAGTGCCAATTTGCAGACCAAGATAAAACTTCAAGACGATGTGGCAGTGAATTAGGGTAGTGAAAAAGGGATCTATGAAGGCATTGAATTTCTGTAAAATCCACAATTCTTAGCCATGATTGACACATATTTCTAGCTCTATCAGACTTGAATTGAACCTTATCAGAATATATATACTCTCAGCAATTGGAGGATGCATATTATAGTAGCAAAGAAAATGAGAGTAGTATGATATGACCCTCATATATTGATGTAGTTCAGGGAGGGAAAAAGATGTTGACTGGGAGCCAAGGGGATGTGCTTGCATCACCGTGAAGTCGGCTGAGGAAGTAATACTCTAACCTATCAAAGCTGATGCCCACCAGATCTTTTAATAAAGGTATAAAAACTATGAGTGAACTCCTTTATTTGGAACTGTTGATTCTTAGGTGGATGTATGTCATGGTCCTCAAGCAATGTGAAATATCAGAATAGGAATCGGCGATTGTGGATGATGCTTTTGGTCATATAGGTAGTGTTGGGTTGGACTCTGATGGTATGTAGTTTTTGTTTTGGTTCTTTGGCACCTGTCTTCTGAACATTTATTTGATTTTAATAAATAGTTTGGGGCTTTGCCTCAGACTAAGCTTTCTGGTATATGGATTATCATCAAATATCAACATTGACTAAAGAACATTCATTTATCGATATTATAATATCTAATCATGTAACTCTCAAGATAGACATCATATGCAATAATGCTATATTATTTTTGAAATATTCATATTTGTGATAAACAAAATGTAACACCATGACCCCAGTTACCCAGAGTAAGTGAATTATCACATAATATTTTCATGATCACAAAAGATCAAGTCTCGAATGACCGATTAGTTTAGTAGCCTTGGAATAACTAGATACATTTATAAACCTTACATTATATCCTAAAGTGAAAAGTAATAAAAAATCTTGTCTTCAAATCCCTTCATACTATACCTACAGGTCATTCCTAAAATACATATTCACATCCAGGGAAAAATAAATCATTGAAAGGGGTGAGCTTAGATGCTCAGTATAGATAACAATATAGAGGAAACATTCATAAATAAGAATAAACATTTAAGGCAATTTATAACTTAAACAAAATCTTTAAAACTTGAACTTTAGCATAATATGGCATAAATAAAATGAAATAATGCCATTTATTTATTCACGAAGATATTCTACTAGTCGAATAATCACATGCCAAATCAATAAACACTTTCATAATGATGGAATGCATAATTCCTGACTACCATAACCCCATAGTCAAGCCCTCATACTAAGACTACAAATAAGATTTTGTCAAGGCCTTGTGCCAAGACACTAGTTTGTCTCATGATACCTACCAATGCATCTAGGAACTATATTGGGCTCCACCCCTCACATATTAAGTCCAATGAATTCCTCATATGAATAGGTTTAATCATAACATAAACATTCGTATTAAAAATAGTATATGAAATGCCTATACTTTCTCCATAAACCATGAATGGTATAAAAATAACACATCCAAAGTCAAAAATATCACAAAACCTTCATTACAATATGGAAGTTTTGTATCATTATAATAAACTTCAAATAAGCTTAAAATCCATCAAGGGATGTTGACATAGATGAAATCAAAAATATTTGAGAGAAATATCCCTTTTTTGAAATCATTTAAAAGTCACATAATTATAAAATAAAACATTTACATTGAAAATATTTTTATAAGCTTGTAAGGGAAGCTTCGATGATTTTATAATGGTGGAAAATAGTCTCACCTACTGTATATGTTAAAAAACATTCTTACCTTAATTCTGTCAAAAAGGTTAAAAAGGACCTTGTTTGGAAAATGACAGAAAGGTTCATTTATAAAATTCTTATAAATTGTCAACAAGGGTAAAAATGACATTATACCATAGTCTTTAAACTAGTAAGAGTGATTTGAAATACATTTTTAAGAAACATGGAAGTGGATGATAAAGAGGTCCTAGTAGATAATTATGTATAAACAACCTCATATAATGAAGAGATTGTGAAATAAACCCTTACCTTATACTTTTCCTTGGTCGAGGGTAGTTTAAAATCTTGTATAATAGTTAAATAATTGTTATTAAATTATACAATAATCATATACATAAATATGATATCATATATGATCTTTTAATATTACTTTGTTAAAAATATTTTAGTATTATCATCTTTTCAGGTGTAAACTTACTCGTTTTATTTTATATATTTTGTTACATAAGATGTGTTTTTTATGGATAGGTTGTATCTTATTCATATCCATAATGATATAAAGTCCTTGAACATTATTTTTAATCATCAATGAGAATTATAATTACTTGGATACGATGGGAAATAAATCTCATTGCGTTCGTGGAGACGATAGTCCGTACGTACGCATGAGCGACAATATCATTATTTTGACATTAAAATAATATATAATTGGATGGTATATCATATATAACAAATAATTATCATGTTATATTTATTATTTAGATGAATTATACATCATTATTATACCCATTTAAATAATAATATTTTGAATAACAATTACACCATGACGTGGAGACGGTAGGTCGTACGTACGCACGTATGGTGACATGTCATTCAAGGGATGGATAGAATAATGAATTTTTTTGTTACATGTTTATAAAAACATCACTGTATATATAAGATATTAGATTTATTATTTTAGAATGGAAAAACAAAGAAAGAATAAGTTGAAGAAGAATGGAACTTGAAAGAGGGTGGTGAAATCTTTATCTCTTCTTCAGGTTCTTCCTTTTGATTTGATCAAAAGGGCTCCATAGGATGCCTTTATGATCAAAATAAGGCTTCTAGGATGTAGTTAGGGGAGTTTTGAGGATATGTGGTTAGAGGTGGGCCGAGCCAAAAGGCTTTTAAGGTGTGAAATTGAGAAAAGGGGTAGTTCCCTTTTATAAGAGGGGTGAGGGGGTCCTTTGGAAAAGCTAGAAATATTATTTTATAATAAATACATATTCGGTTTCTAATGGCTCTAAAGTGTATTATTTATAGGTTAAGGTGGGTATAGGTCAAAAAAAAACTCATCCAATAGGTTTTAAACATGTTTGTGTCACTTTATTAACCTTATCTTTTAGTTTTAACTCTTAGTTAATTAGCTTGACACTTACCATGTATCTTTGTAATTTTCTATTATATTGTCAATGAACTTACTATAAACTTCCAAAAGTCCCCCAAGTGATACATTAATGATAGAAATATCATTATATAAGTATCTTGGTAGAACCTTAGATTTTTCAGAATAGAATATAAATTAATAATATAATATTTGTTTTAAAAATACTTTTATGTCAATTTTTACAGTATATGGTATTTGTCTTTTGTGAAAAGCATAACAGCATGATTACTTAGAAAAAACATAAATAAATCATTACTAACATGTCATATTAACCAATAAAATTAGTTTAATTCATTAAAAGTCTTAAATTAAATTTATTTCGGTATTTATATTATCAATTATTTTAATATTTCATTAATTAGGTAATTACTGCAACACCATTGTGTCATAAATAAATTAAATTATATTATGTCTAAAAATTATAAATAAAATATAATTATGTAAGAAATATTTTTATATTCCAAATGAAAATTAATAATCAAATTTATCTTATGTAAAACTCCATATTAAAAATTTTTTAGTTAATAAACATTGATTTTAACTCTTTTAACATTTCATTGAATTAAATAATAATAAATGTCCTAATCTAATCCATGTGGACCTAAATGATAATATTTTACTCCTAAAGTTGTTTTTGGTCGATATATACTTGTAAAATAGAATTAGGACATGTTTTAGTGTAATATTAATTACATTTTTACCCTTAATTAACCTATTTACATTTAACCGTGTTAAATAAATGTAAAAAGTTACTATTCACCAAAAAAATTATCTTATTGAACCACATTTTACTCCTTGATATTACCCATGTATATTATATTTTCAAAATTCCACTCATAGAAGTGGTAAAATTAAGTTTTATGTGAAATTTCAAATTCTCTTAGGAGATGGGTAAAAGACAGTGAAAAGTTCAATAAGATTTTTATGTGTCTAAAATTCTTATAAAATGACTCCAATGAATTACATTTAACATATATAGGTATTACGTATCTATTTCGACCTAAAATAAATTTAAATAAAATAAATAATTATTTAAATAAAAAGTCAGTTTTAACCAATAATTCAGTGTTTTTTTCTATTCATCAAAAGTTTAAAGTTTTCAGAAAAATACCAAAAATTCACCCTAGCCTAACATCGATATTCCGAATTCAAAAATAAAGTATATTTTGAATGATAAACATTATAAAAATTAAAAAAGTGTGTGTTACTATTCATAATGATTAGTTTGACTGGTTGTGGTGTGTGTTAGAACTCGAAGTTGCGTACAACACACACTATTGTATTATTCAAAGAGAAGCATACCATAGAAGATTGGGGTGTTACATTCTCCCCTCTGTCAAATAATTTCATCCTCGAAATTTCTAGAATAATACCACATGAAAAGACTGGGGTGGTTCTTCATTATGTGTTCCTTGGGTTCCCACGTTTCCTCTTCCATCTTATGGTTTCTCCATAGAACTTTTACCAGACGAGTCCTCCAGTTTCTCAGTACTTGTTCTCTTATATCAAGAATCCTGACGGGCTCTTCGCAATAAGATAGATCGGGTTCCAGTTCTGATTCCTCGTAAGTAAATGGGGTGGGTCAGGCATGTATTTTCTCAGCAATGATATCTGGATCACATCGTGAACATTGGAGAGACATGGAGGCATTGACAAACGTTAAGCTATATCCTTAATTAGTTCTATAATTTTTAAAGGTCTGATGTACCTGGAACTCAATTTTCCCTTCTCGCTGAAACGGATAACTCTCTTCCTTGGAGATACCTTCAAGAAAACATGATCTCCCACCTGAAATTCCAAATACTTCCTTCGGTTATCGGCATAGCTTATCTGCCTACATTTAGATGCTTTGATGTGGTTTTGGATTACCTTTACCTTTTCCATTGTTTCCTCCACCAGTTCTAGGCCTACAAGTTTTCTTTCACCGACTTCATCCCAATAGGTTGGTGTGCGACATCTCTTCCCATATAACGCTTCATATGGTTCCATCTGAATACTTGAATAAAAGCTATTGTTATAGGAAAATTATACCAGAGGTAAATATTGATTCCACTAACCCTAAAAGTCAAATGAGCAAGATCTCAACATGTCTTCTAAAGTTTGAATAGTTTGTTCTGATTTTCCATCTGTTTGAGGGTGGTAGGTAGTGCTCAAACGAAGTTCAGTAACCAACGCCTTCTGAAGACTCTTCCAGAATCTTGAAGTAAAATGGGGATCACAATCAGAAATAATTGATATGGGTACTCCATAAAGTCTCAAAACTTCATTAATATATAGTCTTCCTAGACATTCAAGTGGTAGATATTCTCTTATAGAATGAAAATTTGCTGACTTGGTAAGATGATCAACAATGATACATATTTCATCGTTCTTTCTAAGAGTATTTGGTAGTCCCATGATAAATTCCATCGTGAAATTATCCCATTTTCACTTAGTTATGTGAAGAGGTTGCATGACTCTTCCAGGCTGTTGCATTCCAGCTTTCACTTGTTGACAACCATACATCTTGAGACAAAATCAGAAATCTCCCTCATCATGTTGTCACACCAAAAATTTTCCTTCAAATCTCTATATATTTTGGTTCTCCCAGGGTATATAGAGAAATTGGAACTATGAGAATCATCCAAAAATTCCTTTTTTAGATCAGGGATATCGGGAACAAAAATTCTCCTCCCAAATTTCAAAATTCTATCTTCATACACAAAGTCACTCAATCTCCCATCATTCACCGCTTTAATCTTCTTTTTGAAATTCCTCATCATCGGTCTGAGAACACTTAATACTTTCTAGTAAAGATGGTTTAAAAACCATTTGAAAAAGTATCGATGCTTCACCTTCCACGGTGATTCCCATATCCATCATTAACATATCCATGAAAATAGGACCCCTTTCAATTCTCATCTTGTTCCAAACTCCATGATCTTTTCTTCTCAAAGTATCTGGCACCTTTTTTTCCTTCCCCAGGAGAGATTGTATCATACAATCATAATCCTTGAGTAGTTCAAGCCATCGACTTTGCCTCATGTCGAGTTCTTTCTATGATAAAATATACTTTAAAATCTTGTGATCGGTATATATCTCACATTTTTAACCATAGATATAATATCTGCATATCTTCAAAGAAAATAATACAGTAGCTAACTCAAAATCATGAGTTGGATAGTTCTGATAATGAATTTTCAACTGTCATGATGCATAGGCCATAACCCTATCATTATGTATAAGGACACAACCAAGTCCTTTCTTCAATAAATCACTATAAATAACAAACCCATCATTCCCCGATGGTAGAGTCAATATAGGAGCATTGAATAATATTCTTTTTAGTTCTTCGAAATATTCTTCACACTCTTTTTTCAAAACAAATTTAACCCCTTTACATGTGCACTTTGTTAATGGGTTAGCCTATCGGGAAAAATTCGGGACGAAACGTCGATAATAACCTGCTAAACCAATAAAACTATGTACCTCAGTTATACTCATCGGTGCATGCCATTCGTGGATTGCCATGGCCTTTGAAGGATCAACATAGATTCCATATTTAGATACAATATGGACAAGAAAAAAATATCATGAAGAAAGAATTCACAATTTCTGAAATTCCCATATAATTCATGTCTTCTCAGAGTCTTCAGAATAATTCACAATTGATTTTCATGAACTTCTTAGCTTTTGGAGTATACCAAGATATCATCAATAAATACCAAAAAAAATTCATCAAGATATTCCTTGAAAACTCTATTCATTGGATCCATGAATACAGAGGGTGTATTAGTTAGCCCAAAAGGAATGACTGTAAACTTGTAATGCTCGTACCTATTTTGAAATGTAGTCTTCAGAATGTCTTCTTTCTTCACACACAACTGATGGTATCCAGATCGAAGTTCAATCTTAGAAAAGTGTTGAGCTCCATGCAGTTGGTCAAATAATTCATCAATGCGAGGTATGGGATACTTGTTCTTTATTGTTATCGCATTGATTTCCCTGTAATCGATACATAACCTCATAAATCTATATTCCTTTTTAACAAAATGAACTGGGGCTCCCCATGGAGAAACACTAGGTCGAATAAATCCCTTATTACTCAATTCCACTATTTCTTTTTTTAGTTCGACTAATTCCACAATGTAAATTCTATAAGGGGTCTTTGATATAGGCCTTGATTCAGGAATTAATTCAATGGAAAACTCAACATATCGTTCTGGAGGATGTCCAAGTAGATCATTTGGAAACACATATACATATTCTTTCACAATAGGTACATCCTCTATTTGGACATTCCATTCCTCACCCACAGTTTTTATCATTCTCTTCCTCCCCAATAATTGAATTTAGTTGAGCTACTGGGGGTGGATCTAAGTAAGAATTAAGTGGTGGTGAATCCACTCTAAAGATAAGGTGTTCTTATCATCAACATCAAAAATAGTAACCTCCTTCTTTTTACAATAAATTTTTTCATTGTGGTTCAAAATACAGTCCATACCGATGATTATATCAAACTCAATCATAGGTATGACGATGAGATCAGTGGATAAAGAACATTTATGTGCTCTAATGGGGACTGATTCACAAAACATTATTGCAATGATACTTCCCTTAGGATATTTAACTGACAACTCCCTTGTTAATTCAAATTATAAACATCTAGTTTTCTTAGAAAACTAGGACGATATGAAACAATGCGATGATCCAGAATCAAATAATGCATTTCCTAAACTTGAAGAAACCATTAAATTACCTGCCACCATGTCTTTAAGAGCTTCCACCTCAGCAGTAGTGATAGCATAAGCTTCGCCTTGATCCCTTGGCCTTTTCTGAGTTAAGATCTGTTGACTCTTAGGACATTCATTTTCATAATGTCTCATCTCCCACCAGTTGTAGCATTGAACATCAGAAGCTTCTTTCTTCCCCTTGAAATCAGGAGCTTGGTGGCCTTTTTTACATCACTTGTAATAGACTCCCATTCCCTTCAAGAACGTACCAGGGTATTTCTTCCCACATTTACTACAGGATGGATATTCAACTTTTCCCTTCATCCCCTTATTTCCATTTCTAGATTGATCAGCAGATCTCTTCTTCTCTTTCTTTGCTTTAAAGTCATAAGACATAGAGAATTCCTTTTCTATCTTGATAGCACATGAGACAATGTCTTCGTACGACGAGATGAATTTTGAGACTAATGATTGATGGAGAAATGGTTTTAACCCATAAAATAAAAGATTAATCTTACTTTTTGGGTTACGTATATTATCAGCCGCATACCTTGATATCCTTGTAAAGTTAGCCTCATACATTGCGACATTCTCATCCTCCTTTTGTCTCAGACATAGAAATGTCCTTTCCATATCTACATGATGGTCACAAGGAAGTACTTCTCCATGAAAAACTCTGTGAACACCCTCCATTCCATATTTGATACTTAATTATATTCCTTTTTGTTTTGAATCAATGACCACCATTGATCAGCTTCTCTAGTAAGGCAGTAAACTTCCATGATAACTTTTTCCCTTTAACTACTCCCCAAATCCTGAAATATTTCATCTAGAGAACTTATCCATTGCTCAGATACTAATGTATTCTTACTCCCATTGAATGTTGGTGGTTGATGCCTCATTATGTGATATAACATTGATCCTCTATGCTGCGGATCAGGGTGCTCCATACGGGTAAGGTTATTATTCATAACTTGAGTGAGTTGTCCCATTATGGTGATTAGATGATTAGAACCATTTGCATCACCAGCTCCACTATAATTATCTTGAGGAGGAGGGAAATCCCTACATGGTTTGCATGCATTGATACGGTTTCCATTTTTCCCACTAGGCGCCATTTCTAAACAATAGCATAAACTAGATCAGTTTATGAATGAAAGTACACAATTCCATACTTGTAAAACACTTAAGATAAATTGAACAGTTTATGGATATAATCCTTAGTCATAAAAATTTATTCATTGAGAAAGTATATACTCATAAACCCTTCATAGTTGTTTGTAATGTTAATGATAATTATCCTAAGAATATCCCCCAGGAGTTTCATAACCAAGCATGCAGCAAGTCCTGTTTGTCGTGCACCAATTCCTATTCGAGTCTAGATCAAAGTAGTGTTTTTGGGGTATAACCTTAAGGACATCTATGACAAAGCAACCTCTACCTGCTTATATCCAGACAGGTATATATTTCTCGGAAAACTCACAAAATATCTACAATACCAAAATTCTTGGAAGATCTTCTATACTAATCCTCAAAGTCTATATTATGTCTATGTTCTGTAATTAGAGTTTATCTAAATCTATCATCGAAGGTTTGTACTAAACTTCCTCTGATAACAATTGTAATGACCTGACTCCAGTTTCCTAGAGTCGATGCATTATTACATAATATTGGCATGATCACAAAAGATCAAGTCTCCAATGAACGATTAGTTTAGTATCCTTGGAATAACTTGATACATTCATAAAGTTTACATTTCATCATAAAGGGAAAACTATTACAAAATGTTGTCTTCACATACCCTCATACTATCCCTACAGGTCATTCATAAAAAACTTCTTCACATCCTGGGAAAAATAAAACATTCAAAGGGGTGAGCTCAGATGCTCAGTAAGGATAACAATATTGTGGAAACTTTCATAAATAAGCATAAACATTTAAGGCAATGTTTAACATAAACAAAAGCCATTTAAACATGAACTTCAGAATAATATGGAAGAAATAAAATGAAATAAATCCATCTACTTATTCACATAGATATTCTAATAGTCTAATAATCACATTCAATGTCAATAACCACTTTTATAATGATGAAATGCATAATTCCAGACTATCATAACCACATAGTCAAGGCCTCGGCCAAGACTACAAATAATATTTTGTCAAGGCCTTATGCCAAGACACTAGTTTTTCTCATGAGACCTACCGATGCATCGATGATCTATAGCGGGCTCCACCCGTCACATATTAATTCCAATGCATTCTTCATATAAATAGGCTTAAACATAACATAATCATTCTTATTAAAAATAGCATACGAAATGTAAAGACATTCTCCATAAACCATGAATGGTATGAAAATAACACATCCATAAACAAAAATATCACAAAACCATTAATACAATATGGAAGTTTTGTATTATAATAATAAACTTCAAATAAGCTTAAAATCCCTCAATGGATGTTGACATAGAGAAATCCGAACTATTAGAGAAAAATATCTCTTTTTTTGAAATCATTTAAAAGTAAAATAATTATAAAATATAAAATTTACATTTAAAAAATTGTTATAAGCTTGTAATAATATATATTCTATGATTTTATAACAGTAGATAACAGCCTCACCCGCCGTATAAGTTAAAAAAACATTCTTACCTTAATTCTTTCAAAAGGTTTATAAAGGACCTTGTTTGGAAAACGACAGAAATATTCATTTATAAACTTCTTATAAAATGTAAAAACGGGTATAAATGACATTATCCCATAGTGTTTAAAATAGTAAGAGTGATTTGAAATACATTTTAAGAAACATGGATGTGGATGATAAAGAGGTCCCAGTAGATAATTACGTATAAACAATCTCAGATAATGAGAAGATTGTGAAATAAACCATTACCTTGTACTTTTCCTTGGTCGAGGGTAGGTAAACCTCCTGTATAATAGTCAAATCATTGTTATTAAATTATACAATAATCATATACATAAATATGATATCATATATGATCTTTTAATATTTATTTGTTAATAATAGTTTAGTATTATCGTCTTTTCAGGTGTTAACTTACTCATTTTTTTTATATATTTTGTTACATATGTCGTGTTTGTTATGGATAGGTTGTGTCTTATTCATATTCATACTGATATAAAGTCCTTAAACATAATCTTTAATCATCAATGAGAATTATAATTGCATGGATACGATGGCGAATTAATCTCATCGCGTTCGTGGAGACGGTAATCCGTATGTAAGCACGAGAAACAATATCATTATTTTGATATTAAAATAACATATAATTAAATGGTATATCATATATAAAGAATAATATTCATGTTATATTTATTATTTTCATGAATTATACATCATTATTATACCCATATAAATAATAATATATTGAATAACAATTACACCACGATGTGGAAATCGTAGGCCGTACGTACGCACGTGTGGTAAAATGTCATTAAAGGGATGGATAGAATAATGAATTTGGGTGTTCTATATTAATAATAACATCACATTATATTTAAGATACTGGAGTTATTATTTTATAATGGAAAAACTAATAATGAATAAGTTTAAGAAGAAAGGAACTTGAAAGAGGGTGGTGAGATCATTACCTCTTCTTCTGGTTCTTCCTTATGATTTGATCAAAAGGGCTCCTTAGGATGGCTTTCTGATCAAAATAAGGCCTCTAGGTTGTATTTAGGGACATTGGGAGGATATTTGGGAAGTTTTTGGTAGAACCAAATGGCTTTGAAGGTGTAAAATTGAGATAAGGGGGAGTTCCCTTTTATAAGAGGGGTGAGGGGCTCCTTTGGAAAAGCTAGAAATATTATTTTATAATAAATATATATTCGGTCTAAAATGGCTCAATAGTGTATTATTTAAATTTTAAGGTGCAGATATCTCTAAAACCACACAACCAATAGGTTTTAGACGATTTTGGATCACCTTATTATCCTTAGCTTTTAGTTTTAACTATTAGTTAATTAGTTTGTCACTTACCAAGTCTCTATGTATTTTTATATTATATAGTAAATAAACATACTATAAACTTTCACTCAACCCCCAAGTGGTCCATTAATGATAAACCTATTATATTATAAGTAACTTTTCAGAACCATAGATTTGTTGGAATAGAATATAAATTAATAATATAATATATTTTTAAAACACTTTTATGTCAATTTTAACACAATTTGGTATTTTATTTTTGTGAAAATCATAACAACATGATTACTTCGAAATAACATAACTAAAATAATACTGACATGTCATATTAACCAATAAAATTATTTTAATTCATAAAAAGTCTCAAAGTACATTTATTTGGGTATTTATATTTTCAATTATTTTAATATTTCATTATTTAGGTAATTACTACATCACCATTGTGTCATAAATAAATAAATTATATAATGTCTATAAATTATAAATAAAATACCATTATGTAGTAAATATTTTCATATTTATAATTAATATTTATAACCGAATTTATCTTATGTATAACCTTATATTAAAAATGTTTTAGTTAACAAACATTGATTCTAACTCTTTTAACTCTTTTTTAAATTAAATAATAATAAATGTCCTAATCTACTCCAAATGTACCTAAATGATAATATTTTAATCCTAAGGTTGTTTTTGGTCGAGATACACTTGTCTAATAGAATTAGGACATGTATTAGGGTAATATTAAGATCACATTTATCCTTAATTACCCTATTTACTTTTAACCGTGGTAAATAAAAGTGAAAAGTTACTATTCACCAAAAATAATTTTTATCTTATTGAAGCACATTTTACTCCTTGATATTATCCACGTCTCTCAAATTTTATAAATTCCACTCACATAAGAGTTAAAATTATGTTTTATGTGAATTTGTAAAATCACTTAGGAGATGGGTGAAAGACGATGAAAAGTTCAATAAAATTTTTATATGTCTAAAACTATTATAAAATGACTCCAATGAATTACATTGAACATATATAGTTATTACATATCTATTTTCACCTAAAATCAATTCAAATAAAATAAATAATTATATAACTAAAAATTCGGTTTTAACCAATAATTTGGTGTTTTTCACTATTCATCAAAAATTGAAAGTTTTAAGAAAAATACCAAAAATTCACCCTAGGATCATTTTGATAAACTGAATCAAATAATTAATTCTGTTTTAAAAGATAAAAATTTATAAAATTGCAAAAAGTGGGTATTACTGTTCATAACAGCTAGTTTGATTGGTTGTGGTGTTTGTTAGAACTCAGAGTTGCGTACAACACACGCTACTGTATTATTCAAAGAGAAGTGTATCGTAGAAGCTTGGGGTGTTACACATAATATGTATAAAAATGTATCTCAAAATTATAAAACATTATTAAATAGGTATTAATGATAATAATATCAATGTGTAGTTTATACACCACATAATTGTTAATAAGTTTACATTAAAAAATATTTCTCAATGAAATGGGAAATTGATATTCCATTCCATACCATGATCAAAACAATGATGTGAGAATTAATTATTGTATCCAATTTCTGTGTAAAATGATAATCCACATAAAAAATTCATATTTAAATAATAATATAGTAAAAACTGATTACACAAATAATCTTATAATATTAAAAACTATTAAAAGGTAATTTAACACAATGTATTAAATTATGTAATGAAATTCATTTCCAATAAGAAATTTTCAACTCAATCCCAATTACTTTAAATAATTAAAAAATCATAATATACAATGTATTATTAGTTAAACCTGATTTTTCCTGTCAATGTAGATGTATATATGTAATATAAAATAAATTTGGATCACAACCTTACAGAGTTCTTCAATGAAGTGAAATTGAGGTAAAGTCCCTTACCACTAGTCTGAATTATCACATATGTTATTAAAAATCCATCATAATAAAATTTTGTTAATTATTTTACATATTAAAAAAAATTAAATTATATTTTTCATTTTAGTTCACTTATTAAAGTATTATATAAAATTACTTAATAAATTAATGTTATGATGGGAGTTTCGATGATATTTAACATAAGTATCAAAAAAGTATGTTAGGTTGACAATTGGACTAAGTGGTCATTATGTCAACATGTAAACAATAATAATTAGGAATGAAGAGTCAATTAAAATAATTATTAATACTTTTTATTTCCTATCATTATTGATTATTTTGATAAATGAAGTACATCACGATCAGGGTTGTCGTAGCTTGTACATATGCATGAGTAACATTTCCAATGTTCAACGATAATTATGGAAATCATGTAAGTAATATTTTGTCAGTATAGACTTAGAATAAAATTTTATATACAATATCATTTCATTTAATATATTTATACATATCTTTCATATGGTACGGTGATGAAAATATAGTAACATCGCTTAGTGAAGGTGGTAGTCCACACATACGTAAATTTTTTATCATATTTCCATGAGTGAAAAGGGAAGAAAAAATGATAAATTATCTATTTATATTGATAAATGATTCATTTATAACCTCATTAATTCATTTATATACCCATATTCATTATCCTTTTCCTTATTTCATTCAATGTGATGTGTAAATGAATAAAATCAAATCTCTTTATGAGGATGTAGTGCACTGTACACAACAGTGATGTTAACATATAACATATGAAATTGAAATTAAAAACATGTATATATGATATAATTACTCCATGTTTATAATTACTTTACTTTATATCCATAATCATACCCAATTGTGAGAGGAGTTGATAGAAAACGTGTTACATCAGTTTGTAAGGAGGTAGTATGCCGTACACTCAAGAGACATTATCGTTTCCAATTTTAGGGATGATGAAATTAATATAATTAATTTAAATAATATAATAGGATCTTATTTTATTGGATAAATTTTAAAAATTATATATTCTTCCATTTATATGATTTTGATGATTTTGATGAATAAATATATAAACACATATTTTTTAAATTTACATCTTCTAAGACAACCTCATTTTGAATTGACCTAAAGTGATTCAAGAATAGATTTGGAATAAATAAAGATTATTATCATGATGATTTTTGATTTTTTATGATATTTCATTAGTTATTATATTAAAAAAGGGTTGTACGGTGAGGAGATGAGAGGACTTGTAGTGTCCATTTCTATGGGAGGCAAGTGGCATACTTGTAATTTTTCAAATGAAAAAGCTGTATCCATATATTCATCATGAAAAGGGTAAAAATGTGTTATTATCATACATTATACATGATATGATGTAAAAATTTGAATAAAATATATATTAGAAATTGTTTTATCTGATTTTAACCCTTATCTTTTTAGTTTATCTCATGGTAAACAGTTCATTTCCTTAACCATTGTAATTAATTTTTACTAGTTTCACAATTAATTATTGTCAAAAATTAATATAAAAATATTATGAAATTTATATATTATTTATTTTAAATACAGTATCCATTTGACCAAAATAAATTAACATATGTGAAAAAATTAATTTTAAAACAAAACATGTAAATTCTAGGACAAAGAAGATTTTAATGATGAAAAATGTCATAAATATTATATTTTTTGAAATAAAAATTAAATATGAAATTTATTATAATTATATAAATTATATTTATTATAATATATTTTATTTTAATATACATTAAAACAAATTTTAAAAAAGTTATATTAACATATAATTTAAATGAAAATGCTTTTTTAATTAAAAACAATATTTCTCACTGCTCATAAAAAAATTAAACTATTTAGAAATACCACATCAATTCAACATAATAAAATTTTGATATAATTATTTAATAATTTATGTTCATTTTTTAAAATGAAATTTCAACTTTTTTAGAAGTTTAATTATATCGTATGTACTCATGAAACAATGAATCCATTTTTATTAAAACAATTGTTCCTCAAAAAACACATCTTTTTCTATCAAGTGATTTTAATTTAATTTATAATAAATATATATTCCATTAATTTATAATATACATGTATAAACCATTTAATATTAATAATTATGTATTTATTGTTTATACTAACTGATTTAATATTTAGGTTAAAATATTTGTTTTTAAATGATAAATTTTTAATTCAGTATCATGTTTCAGCTAAACCTAGTGTTGTATTCTTCTTGAGATATAAAAATGATTGATTTTTTTTAAATTAAATTATATTTTAATGTTATGGGGTGTTACAATAATTGTTTATTTCATTTCATCATTTAATTATATATTTTAAAATACATAGTTTCCTGATCACATAGTTAATGTAATCCTTAGATACAAATTTTAGATATTGTCCCAATCTATCTAGCAGTGTAACCATCAATGGTAAATAAATAATTGAATATTGGGTTCTTCTTCTATCTGAATAAGGGTAGTGAATTCATGATATGATCTCATGTTCTCTTACAATCTTATATGTGGTGATAAATTAAAATCATCATCATATATTGTCTACCAATCTAAATATGGGTGTCAACATTCATGTGGTAATTTTGCCTCTCAAATAGTGTGAACATGGATAAAAATTTAGAACAGTTATTTTTGGTTAATATTGTTTTAATCATAGGTGATTAATATTAAATTTATTATGGAAAGGAATAATGAAGACAAATTAATATTTTCTTATATATTTTATTTGAAACATACAACATTTGACTGCATGACTCAATTACTTGATTACATCCATCAAACTGTATAAAGACAAACTTCATAAATATTATTAAGATGTATAAAGCAATAAATAAAACCATATATTATCTACAAACTCAATTCTATAAAGCCATATTTTCTTAGTGAGAAAATTTAGGGTTACATGAAACACATCTTTCATGAAGAATCATTATGGTCTCTATTTTCTGATTATATCTTATGGATAATACCAAAATCCCCAATAATTAAAAATACCCTAGAGTGTAATAATTAAAAAAATAGACACACCAATCATAATTACTTAAAATAATAAAAAAACAAAAAAATTAAACTACTATCCCTTTTCAAAACATAAATAAAATTAAAGAGGCATTATATTTTATTTGTTTACACAAATAAATAATTCCATGATAATTCTTACACTTCACCACATAATCTCACACAACCATGGTATAGGAATGTTGGAAAACCAACCATAAAAACACAATAACTATTCTATTGTACAATTTCAACCAAGGCATTATGATCCCAAATATTATCTATGTTAAAATCGTATTCAAATCATATCCCAATACTTCTAAATATAAGATCACAATATCCACTGGAAACTATATTAACACTCCTCAAACATAGTACTGATGTCCTAACAAATGATGATTTCACACACCCTCAACCAACTATAGACAAAACTTTTATCCACAAATAAAAAAATATATAGATTAATAAATTTTAACTACTCTATTTCCACTAAGGAATCTTTTTCCAAGGGTATCTCTTTGGCACATATACATATTAATAGTTATTTTTGATATATATAATTATTTATAAATTACAAAAATTATATAAAAGAACATACTAATATAATATAACATTAACTATTTTATTAATCCTCATCCCAAACCATTGATGGTTCATCACATGAAAGAATAACCATTGGGGGAGTTAAGAATAAAAAATAGATTCCATTTTGAGTAATTGCCATCATGCACCTCTTATGTTCATAAAATATACCAATCATATTTATTTTACATCAATAAGGCTCTAACGTAGGCTTTTCATAAAATATAATGTATTTTGTACCAATATTATCACAATCAGTCCAACCCCCTAATATGCTAGCACAATATCATTCATATAATATATATTGTTGATTATTAAAGGTACTAGATACAAATATCATATCTTTATAAATCTAAAACAATTATTCTATATTTATATATAAGATATTACCTAGAATTGTATGACATATGAGGCCACGTAATGGACCTGAGCTAATCAGATTGTTACAATCTATATTTAGGGTGATAGAGTTTTTTGAAGAAGAATGGAGGGAGTGAATAATTTGTAAACCTTATATTTTATCAGGTTGTTGTGAATTTCAATGTTATTATATACGATACATATTAAAATTTTTGTTTTGATGTTGTGTCACATCATAAAGGATTGATTCATGGTGTTTATATTATAATTCAATATATGGTTTGATCTACGAGATTTTAGTGTATAACTAGAAATTTTTGTAATTTTTATTATGTTGTGGTAGGTAATGATTATATTGTGAATGTCAATCAGTCTCTCTTACATCATGTTTTTTGAGATCCATACATACTAGAGTTATCATGAAAAATCCTTAATCATATATTATATCATTATATTTAACATACATTTTCCAAAAATACATGGAATGAATCTAGAGTTATAGGGTATTTGTAGGATTATAAATAAAAATAAAATATCTAAATATTGAAGGCATCAACATTATTTTGAACAGAAAGAGTATCTTCTAACACATAGTGACCTTTTAATTCTGCCTAGGATATCTAGGGGAATACATAAACAAAAGGATAAGTTGGAATTCCCAGTAACGTATAAGACCTGAAAATAAAGAATAAAATGACAGACAAAATGAATAACTAGATTACATAAATAGGTTGACCGTAATTACATAAACATGGAATGTGGAAGTAGTATCATAATACAATGAAATCATACACATATATATATAAAGTAAAAAATTATATCATAAACATAATTCAAAGGTCACTCTCATGACAATCATCAAAAAGAAGAAAAATTTCATGCTATATTATTTTCACTCCCTAGTCCCTTGAATAACACATCATTATATATAATTATTTATCCATTCCCATTAAGTGAAAAATTGTTCATATAACTCCAATGACATAATATAAATAATATATATGTCTTCTATATGAGGAGAATAAATCATCCTTAAATAAAAATCTCGATCAAACTCATGAGAGGGAATTATGTTTCAAAATTCTCAATCAAGGAACAATATAAGGATACATTAAAACCCAAGAGAATAATTAAATAAATAACATAATAATTAATAATATAATATTTTTCATATGTCATGAACTTGTGTATCCAATTTAAGAAATTACACAAAAAGAATTAGGATGAATATTGAGTAAAAATAAACAACTTATGGGATTATATATAAAATATATAAAGGATCTTAATAACGAAGCAGCAACATTATAAATAAACATTAAACTAAAATTGATCTAATAGGATTAAATTTGAAATAATGGGTTTTTTTGGAATATTCTTATGATTTAAATATGTTTTGTGTGGGTATTCTTGATGGTAGAAAAGATACATGAAAGTTAAATAAAACAAGGCATACATAAAAGTGGTAATTTTAATGGGATTTAAAAATGTGCATTACCACATAAATCATAAGGATTCTAAAATAGGTATATATTTGATGGAAATAAATTCTATTATTTAGTTGAAACTTGGGGGAAATATTTCATAAAAGGAAGAAAAAAAGAGTGTGTATTTGGATAGTTATGAAGGAGGTTTAGATGATCCCTTTCAATTTTTTAAAACATCATATTTTGAAAATAACATCAAAAATATTTAATATTTAAGTATATAAGGAGAAGTAAATTGAATTTATCAATATCATATTAGATAAAACATATTTTTTTCCATATAATAATGAAACCATTAGAGGTAAGTGAAATTAGGTTTAATAAGGGGAAACCATTATTTTAATGGATATTAATTATTCATAACATTGTGGAGTTTTCAAAAACTATTATATCCAAAAGATAAGTTCGATTTAAATAAATATTTTCTTCCAAAATTTTAATAATCTATTAAATATGATTTGAAAGAGGAAACTCATATAGAGACATTAGAGACAAATATATAAAATTTAGTTAAAAAGTAATATTATATTTTATAATAAATAGAAATAAAATACCCAATAAAGTAAAAGTAGGAATGGAATATATTATTACATTTTCAATTAATTTACTTGATATTATATGTCAATGTTGTAGTAAATAAACATTATAAATGACTACTTTTTTCATAATATCAATTCATTCCTTAATGATTGGTGAATGAAATGAGGTCTTCCTTGAATAAGATACGTTGAGTAAAACCCCTTAATAGATATAAATCATGATTTATCTGTAAAACCAAAAAAATAATTTTATTTTATTTTATTATTTATCTAATTTGTAATATACATACCATTTAATTCAAATTATGTGTATAAAATAACTTCTGTCTCAAAGATTGATGTTTTGAAACAAAACTCTTATGACTTGAGTAAAAATAAATTTAAAACACTTTAAAGGGAGGTATATTGAAATTGAAATAAAAAATACAATTAATTTATAATAATTCAGGATATAAAAGAAATAATAACATGCACAAAAACACATTAATGTAAATTAGGGACTAAAACATTATTGAACAAATTATTTTTTTATGGAAAAGTACCCTACAATGATCCCCATTCATTTTATACTAAGGCCCAACATCATGAATAAAAAAATTATTTTATTGGATACCTTATTTTTTTAATTAATTTAATTTGAAAAATATATTATCATATTCTTTTTTTTATTTTCCACTTTCATATGTCAGTTACTTGAGGATATCTGGTCAATTTTTCGGTAACTACCTATGTATTTTGACCTTGGTATAAAGTGTTACAAAATAGTTTAATATCAATAATCTTAATATTTTTATGGAACTAATTTTTTATATAAATTATATTTTTATCTCCATCTGGGGTGGTTGTTGATGAAAAATTAGACTCATTTCTTATAGAGGTGATAGTTTGTAGGTATATATGATTATTTCCTACATTTGTAAATGATTGAAAAGGAAAGAAGGTGAATAATAATTTTCAAATTTTAAATAAAACATATAATATATATATGTTAATTATTATTCCGTAATATTATTTTTATCATCCATTAATGGTAGTATTGAATAACAAAAGGTATCAATTTCTATGGGTGGTAATCTACGCAACGTACAATGAATGGTTTTGTCATTGATAATGGGTTGCAAGGAATAAATAACTATTATACTATTTATATAATGACATATAATTATAATAAATATATTTGCATCAATATATTATTATCGTTATTATATATTTGAAATAGGAAAATTATGTATAAAAAGCTTTGAATATGGTAATATTGGTGTTAGAGACATGATCATATCCTATAGATTTTTTAGGAGGATAAGGATTTAAGAGAACATATAGAGACCTGCAGATAATTTATGAGTAATTTTTTTAAATTATATGATATTTGGTATGATATATATGGAAGTTTCAAATGTGAGCTGTAACTATGCATGCGAGGAAGTGATCCCCGTTTATAAGTGATGAAAATTACACTTTTGGTAATACCCTTTACACATCTATGATAAAATTACACTGTTCCTTTCTCAATGGATTTAATAATACAAAATAGTGGATTTTATGGTTTATTTGGGTCTATAACTACTTAAAATGTCTTCACATATATTTTAATAATATTTTTTTAACCATAATGTTTTTGCATTTTAATCTATTATTTTTAAAATATGTAACTCGTTATTAACTATATGATTTTATAGATTATTAAAAAAATATCTATTGAAATAACCCAGGTACTTATAAAGATATTTTTTCATTATGGAATCAAATGGTAAATTTAATTACAAATTTATAATGAAATAAGTGTTATTTATTGAAATTAAGGAATATATACTAAGGGAATAGTAACCTGTCCATTGAAATAGAAGTATGTTAGTTCATAATATTTCCAAATAAATTGAATAATTAATTTACCGATTTAATTCTAAATAATATTTAGGTGTCTAATAATATAAAATATGTTGTTTTTATATAATTAAACAAGTAAATCAATATTTTAAAAATGAAAAATTTAGTTTTGATATTTTTTAAATGTAAGTATTAATTGAAAATTTTAAAATTAATATTCGAATTTACTTGAAATTTATTTTATAGTAAATAGATTTATAAATTAATATTTATTCTTATTGTAAATATTATATAATTTTATGAGAACATAATAAATTTTTCAAAGTGTCATAAAAACTGTTATAATATTAAAATTGGTATTTTTCTAATAAATAATCATTTTAATAAAATTTAAATTTCTCTTATTTAGAATATTATTTTCAGAAAATTTATCCCAATTTGGATATATATATATATATAAATGGTTATGGTTATTTTTTGGTATTTTTCTGAAATATATAAGTTTATTGAATAGTAATAGATTGTAAGTTACTCTTTTTAACATTATAACTAAGTACAAGGATTTTAAAATCATGAATGTTATTATATACCATTATGTTGAACTATTATTCACTAGTTAATTGACATTGTAACAATAATAAATTATATTGATAAACTTGATGCATAATAATAATCAACTAATAAATAATCAAAACCGACCATCACTTCTCCCAGTATATACCACATCATCTTCTAACGCCTATAAAGACTCATAGATTGAATAAATTGTACCACATTTCTTTAAAAATCATATACCCCTAATACAATACATAATGGGTTTTCACAAAGAACAAAACCGAGTTCCTTAAAAAGGTTCTCAAGGAGAAGATATTAAAGGGGTAAATCTTCTTTTTTTCTCTTTCAAATTCTTTCATTCTTCAACATTTTCCTGACATAAACTATTCAATGCGAGAATAAAAATACACTATAATAAATATACTATAATATTATTTTTTAAAATTAATATCAATCATTAAACCTCATCACTTCTTTCCATATTCTAAAAAATGAAAACATCTTCAGCGACGTGTCAATTCCACACCATCGTGACTGATGATTTCTCATTTTATATTACAACTTTCAAGGATAGTCAAAAAGTAATTATCAGAAAAAATTGGTTATTGTATATTATAAATTTATTAATTTCACATAACTAATATATTATCTTAATATTAAATAAAATGAATTTAGTTTGTGATGGTCCAAAAAACTACTAAAACAAACATAACATTTATTATTAATGTTTTATCTAACATCAATCCTCATATCATAAAAAATGACATATGGGGAAATTTTTAATTATAAAACTGTATTAATAGAATTTTAGAAATTTTTTATAATTTTTCGTTTAGTTGAAAAGAACTCCATTAATTAAACTCATGGGAACCGACCATATAGTCTTCAAACAAATGCTCATTGAATGGATATTCTAATATTTATAACTCATAAAATTCACAAAAAATGAACATTATAAAATTGTAATAAATAAAAAATATTTGGAAAAGATTCTAAATTAATTAATTAATTAATATAATTATATTTTCTTGTAAATTAATTTCATGTAAAATATTCTTTCGAACATAAGTTATGGGAATTCATAACTAAATTTTCATTCATTCGGATAAACTTCAACATCATTAAATATGAGATGATATGTTTATATGTGAAATTATTTATTATTAAATAATTTTTAATGAGTGGTATTCATTGAATATATACCTATTTCGTTAATTGTTTTAATTCATACTTCAATGATATGATATTAAAAGGGGGCATCCCTTCAATAACCATCTTTAATTTATATTTTTACAAAAATTTATAAATAATGTTTATTTATATATAATGAATAAATATTATTTATTTATTTAATGGACCATTAAATTTTTGATGATTCCATTGAGATTTTAAAATTTTATTTTCAAATAACATGTTTTTATTTATGAGTCTTTCGTTTTTAAATAAATGAGAAGTGATTTCAAAATGAAATGTTATTTTTCTCATGATTGTGTATTTTTTTCTAGAATTTTGTGTCAAACTTTTGTTATGGTTCTATGGAGTTATTATGATTATGTTTAGTTACATGATAAACTATAAAATTTTGATCCTATTACACCTCTCCAATGTAATGGGAAAATTATTGGAGTTAACCAGTTAGTTTTTTCTTAGGAGATTATAAGAAATTTATTATGATGGTTATTCAAAGAGTATCCATGATGGTTAATCCATATGTATCCAAGATAGAAATATTATTTATAACAGTGATATGAAAATTATGCAACAACATACAGTTTTTATTTATTTATGAATTATATAGTTTATAGGAAACATATGATTTCATAAGTTAAGATAAAGAGCTTATGATTTTTGTGTAAAAGTTATAGCATTGTGAAAATATGTCATTCATCAATAACAATTTTTTTATTCATTTTTTGTCCCTTATTGAGATTTTATTTCTCATACCTTATTTTAAAATTTTATTTATATTGTTTATGGATCAGTAATTAAACATATGAATCCACGTATAAAGTCATGATATTTCTCAAAGAAAGAAATAATGTTTTTTAAATGATTTATATTATGAATATATGGATATTGCGTAAATGTTTTTAATTCTAATTATAGGAGTTTATATGTATATATTATTAACTCATTATATAATACACTATACAAAAAAATCATTGTATTTTAAAATTTTAATTTCTAGTGAAATTAATAGTATTATGAAATGCTTATGTTTGTGTCCTTACAGTTGGTATCCTAAAATGGGTTAGATAACAATGGAGTTTAGGATAACGTCAATTTAACACCAATATATGTATTTTAATTTATGGATAAATTTAAATAATATATAATATAATAATTAATATTTTTATTCTTATTATATATGTAAATTCACTATGGTTTTCTACAAAAGAAACTCTGAAACTTATGTAGGAAGGCACTTAGAGGATAGGATAATTCTGATTCGGTAATAAGGAATGGTGGGAATTAAAATTGAATAGTGTTGAACGTAATATCTTAGTTTAATCTAGTGATAAATGGAATAGGAATCCATGCATGATATCAGCTATATCTACCATAGAGGAATATGAATGTGGTGGAATGTTTTATGATGGAACACCCTCATGAATTTAGTAGATCATCTTACAAAGTAGTTTTGAGAGGGTTGATTAAATCCATTTAGAATGTGTTCGATCGAATGGGTTGTATAGAACATCAAAAGGTTAGTATTTATATTTATAGTTTTTAAGGTTATTATAACTAGTGGTGGTTAATGGTCAATAATATCTTTGATAATAAGGAGAATGATTCTTTGAAATTGAACGAGTTCAAATATATTTTCAATCAAAAGTATTTTCTTAAGCCCACTAAACTCAGAATGGAAATTGTCTCCTTGAATAGAGATAATATGTGGATTCATAGGATATATATGAAAAAAACTCACTACATATGAATGATATGCTTCAAATATTATCCAGGGTCATAGTATGAAAATGAATCATTTTTAAACAGGATTGAAACAAAAATATACATGGGCATTGGGTTTTCATGAATCAAAAAGAAATGAAAAACTTATTTAATGTTCGGAGAGTGAGGAAATTTAGATTATCAATGATCATGTTTACTTTTAAAACCAATAGAAAAAATTATCAGTGTGTCAGGAAAAATTAAACAATGAATTAGAGAATTTTGATGGTAAAAAAATTTGTTTCAATTTTTGTGAATTTTGGTGGAAAATACACTATGGAATTCATTTTGAAGTATGTTAAGTGTTTTAGATATGTTACTTTTGGGAATAAAACTCATAATTTCAATGATAATGATAATGGTAGTGGTATAAAAAATTATGATAAATAGACTGTAAAATATTTTACATGTTATGACATACGACATTATAGAAATTAGTGTCCATAGATGAACCTCATTAATGGAAATCAATAAGACTATAAGTAGAAAAGTGTGATGTAATCCTTTAATCAAAATCCAACGATTTTGGGACATCAATCTAACGGGTATTATGTGCATTATTTGTCTATTTATATTATTATAATTTATTTTTTGATATAAGGTCTACACATTCTTTCATATAGGAGAAATTTTCTAATAAATTTGAAATTTTAGATCAAAAAATGAAACTCTCACTTACAATAAAAACACATATGGAAAATATTATGGAAGATAAGAAATTATATGATATTATATATGATGTTTGTTGTAACAATTTAACAGGAATCTTAGTTTTATTTTCCCTGGAAGAATTCGATTATATTCTAGGTATGGATTGGACTATTGTTTCTTATGCTAATATTTATAATAGAGCTAATGATGTATTCTTTAAGAATGTTTTACAGTTTGTAAAAAGTAATGAATTTATATGATTGATAAAACACTAGGATGCAGTATAATAGGTAAAAGATTGTAATGAATGCTATCTTGCTCATATTATTGAAAATAGGGGAACTATTCATCAAAATGAATTTCTATTAGTAAATTCATATTTTAATGTTTTTCCTAATTAATTTAATTGAATTCTGACTAATGGGGTTGTCGAGCTTATTTTTACTTTTCCTATAATTCCTCATATCGATGACTTGTTTGATTAGTTCCTGGGATACTATGTAACATCTTGGAAATTATAAAAGAGTAACATTTATTCGACATCTGGTATGACATGAGACACCAAGAATAGAATGGAATATAACATTTATAGACATTATGTTAAATTTAATATAATAAAATGATTTATTTTATATATTTTAAAACATGAAACAATGATTTATCTTTTTACATAGAAATTCAACTTTGTTCTATAGTTTTCATTGATTATATGAAAGAGTATTACCGGAAAATAATATATTTTTAAAATATTATAATTTAATATAAAAACAAAAAAACTAACTGTTATATTTATGTTTATAAATATTAATATAAAAATTTATATATTTTTTCCAATTCTTTTTCGAATAACTAAATATAAATGAACATTAAACCAATTGAATATTTATGAAATGTTTTTATAAATAATTTTGTTATTCCTCCAATATAATTTTATCATGATTAATTTAATTAATTACTATTATTTAATGAAGTTTAATATTTATATATTTTATATATTCTATCAAATATTTTTTATATTAATCCAAAATATTTTATAGTCCTAAGTAAATAATGTATCCAGTTTTAAGTTTAAAAATTATATTTTTCAATAAAGAAATTTTTCCAACATTTAATAGTGAGACTAATTTTAAAAAAATATTTTTAAATTTTAATAAAAATTATATGTTCAAATAAAATCCATTCATGAAATAAATACATCAAAATTAGGGTTTGGAGAAATATTTGTATTATTAGGAGAAGTTTAATTTTTTGATGAATAGTGAAAATACACAATAGAAAAAGAATAATTGTTATTAAACTATATAATTTATAGAGTATTACTATATATTAAATTTTATTGAATCTATAATTAGTTCAATAATTCATAAATTAATCTAATTTTGTTTGTTGGAATCAATTTCACATTGAATTTTGATATAAAAATATTTCAATATTTTGAACATTTTTTCTTCAAAACCCCATCTTATCATCCCTTCTGCGCAATTAATATGAAATTAATTCATACATAATATGTAATAGAAATTTTGAAAATTTGGTTTAATATTGGAAATAATTATCAATTTTTATTTTTATTAATTTCAACAACTTTTTCATCTAATGCGATTTCTGAGAGTAATTAAAATTATTTTATGTGATAAAGAGAACAATTATATGAACATAGGATTAACACTGAATAATATAGTCCATATACACTTCAAACATATCCAAAATACATGTATTGTATATATATAAACCATATAACCAATTTATTTTTATATTTTCATTATTGGAGCCACATAACATTGAAAAAACATGGGTGGAGTACCCACTTTCAAAAATTGACATGAATGTTGCTCCTCCTCCAATATTAAAAGACACTATCCCATCCCAATAATTCACACCACTAAATAAATTTATAAATCCCAATAAAATACCCAAATATTACCCCAAAATCCGTACCCCCATATTAGAAACCCTAAATCTTAACGAAGGATGTCTTTCGGTATAAACCAAAAAGATTAACCCAAATAAGATGTAATGTTTTTCAAAGATCGCATTTTTTCCATTGCATATCAATAAAATAAATTATGTTTATATCATGATAATATAATAAATAAATTATATTATATTATATTATATATTTTTATGATAATAACAATAAATACACTTTACACCCATTAATCAAATCGGATACACAACCACCATTCGTTTGTACAACAGACTAACCCCTTGCAAACTAATGTTGTTTGTTTGTCTGTTACACCATTTCAAGACTCAAATCATGAAGGATTTTTAGTTTATATATGATACATATGATATTTATAATTTTATTATTCTTCTATAATACTTCTATAACTCATACCTTTATGTTTTCCATTTTGTGATAAAACGATAACATCGTTTGTGGACGTGTGGACTACCAGCTCCTTAAAGCGATGGAGTTAATTCAAGCAATATATAGAGTATATAAAGGCTTATATTAATAAAAATTTTAGATATAAAATATAAAATAATTATATTATATTAATAATATACATATAAACTATTTGATTTTTATTCTTTTATTACGATAATAAAATGAAAACATTGTTCATTCATACGTACGACCTGCTGTCTCCATGAACGATGCATTTAATTTCCTAACTTAAACTGTTATGGATTATTATATATAAATATATAATTATTATATATTTTAATTAAAACAATTTTTAAAAACATTATATGATTAAAATCATTATCTACATATGAGGCAAAAAAGTGGAAACATACTCTAAAAATATGTAAATTTAGACTCGAAATAGTGAAAATAATAAATGATTGTTAACAATTGTGTAATAATATATTATAAGATGATATTATATGATGTTATACATATATTTATAGTTAATTTATAGTTAATTTATAATTTAATCACATGTTTAAAACCATTTTGGGATATTTTAATAGATGTTTTCCCAAAATTAAATTCAAGTTAAGGGATTTCATCTAAATTTTCTTTCCATTGAGACTTAGTTGTTATTAAAACCCAATTCACATTATTTTAGTTTATATATATACCATATTTAACTTTAAATCATTATTCACAAATTATTTATTATTATATTAGTTTCTCTTTGATTTATCTCATTCAAGGGTTTCTTAGTTACAAATTACCAACATGTAAATGTAATTTTGGAAATATCACATTCTTTTGTGATTTATATCATTATCATGATAAAATCATGTCCTTATGATCATTTTTATTCTACATTAATATCATTATTAATATAAATATAGTCATGTAATTTATATTATAATTTCATCAACCTTATACAATTTTTACATAAGTTGGTCATGCTGATAAATATTGGATTAACTAGAGAATTATTGATATATCCACATTTTTTAAAATATTGAAATTTGATAAGGACTATTTTATATTAATTAATATATTATTAGATATATGAGTAATGATTTAGAAATTCATTATTGGGGTTGGATACTGTTCACTACAAGACCCTCAATGCATCGATAATTTAATGAGACGAATCAGTCAGTCAAATCAGAATGGTTTAAACTCTCTTATGAATAAATCATGATGGTAGTTGTATCATGTCCCTGGGAAACATTATTTCTAATAATAATGAATTTTATTTGTTTATAATTCATTTATTTTTACAATTACCTATGATATTTATTCTCCAACGTTATTTATGGATGTATTCGTTGTCATTTATAGACTATATGGCATGTGTTTATGTTATTTAAATTTCCATATTGATGAATTCTTATTTTGAAATCTGAGTAGAATGTGTTCTCAATTATTTTCCATACCAAATTTATAATTCATATTGATTCATTGTTGATTCTTTTGTACAATCCCTTACTAATAATTTGATCTCATCTTTATTATGTTTCCATTCTTAGTGTTGTGAAGAGAAATCGAATGAATAATATTCAAGGATTTTGATATTTTACTTAATTTATTATTTATTTTCTTTTACCAACATATTATAGTTATAATTTATATAATAAATATTTCCAAAAAAATAAATTATCCATCTATTCGGTATTATTATCTTTTATTAACGGAAAATTAATAAAGTAAGGCATCAGCTCTAGACTAGTAGGGTTTGGCTATTGCATTTGGTAACATTAAATGGTTAGTAGAATCCTTGGGAATAATAATTAGAAAACATAGATTAGAAAACATATCCCCATGTATACTGTTTTTCTATGTATAGAAGAATATCCCAATAAAACATGTTTAGGATTATGTGATTATATATGCATTATATTTTTAATTTATATTATGTATTTCACTAGTTTTTGGATAATACATTTGGTTTCAAAATGATATGATCTAATATAGTGTATGAAATTGTATATAAAAGTCATCTCGAAGAAATAAATATAACAATACCATGGAAAATGTAGAGGTTTTCCTACTAAGAATGATGATAAAGCTATTATTATTACTGAGCATGTAAAAGATTTACTAGGGAATATTATTCATGATATGACCAATAACATATTCTAAATTGAGAAAAAAATTCCACAATTAGATTCTCCTATGATTAATCAATTTATGCAACAAAATCCACCTTCCAATATTGGGATCACATATCATCTTAAGCTGAGCAATGGATTATATAATTGGAGAAGATATTTGTAGATTTCGGATTATGTGAAAAGGAAATGGTTACGCATGCAGTGAATTTTCTAAAAGATGATGTTGATAAATAGTGGTTATTAATCTACAATAATATGGAGGAAGAAGAAATAGAACACATAGAGTAAATAACATTTAAGGAGATATTCATTAAAAATATTTATCTTGTGAGGAACAAATTGATAATCAGAGAACATTCATCTATTTAAAGAAATATGAGGATGTAACTATTGTGGTGTATGAAGATTCATTTATAAGGATACTAAGTTATGATAAAAATTTAATATGGAACATAAAATAGATAATTTTTATCTTTTTTCAAGGGAATAATCCATGTCTCCAAAGGGAAGTGGTCTTCCAAAATAATTCACCGTAAGAAGTAAATATTTTTATGTGATATCAATACTATGGAATAATTATCTCTATATTATCGATTCGAAGGAATGAAATGGAATAATATTTATCTTGAAGATAATGAACAAGGGAATGGTTCAGAATAGAATAATAGAATGAATTATTTCCAAACATGTGTTGATTGTGGAACAAACTACCGTGGGAAATGGTTTAAAGGATTGGGAGTTTGATATATGTTAATAAAAAATGGTTTCCAGGGAAAAAATAAAAAAAAAATTAAGTAAACCATTGTTATTTAGTATAAAAACTGTAAAGAAATGGGTCAATATAATCAATAATTCCCAATGTGTTATGGTATTTTACCTCAAAATAACCTATGGGATACTGGTCATGATTTTTTTATTGACACAACCAAAGTAGAATGAATATATTGAATATATATTTGTATCAATGAAATATGTTTTCAAATTATATTATCTATGATTTTCATATCAATTGATATATGAAATAAATTTTAATTATACTAAAATAATTTTTATTTAACAATTTGAGATCACATGACTAATGGTACTAATAAAATTGATATGATATAACATTAAACATTTTGGATAATACGCGGTTCATAAAAAGATAATCATTAATATGTTCCATGTGTTGAGAAAAAAATTAAAGGATAAAGATATGCTTGATATGGATAATTATAATTCAATATTACAGACTTACTTAGAACGAATTTTAATATTTTGGATCACAATATTTTTTATGCATTATAATTTGACAATTTACGAAATGTATTAAGTTGAGTTTTGGATGATGTTTTAGATATTATTTTATTAATCACTATATAATGCGTTGGTATTTATGATATGAAGTAGAAAAAAATCAAACATTAGTCAATGGAAATGATTTTGTATATAGAAACACATATTTACATGTATTTTAATAGGGTTAAATAACTCCTCAATTATAGGATAATTTTCTTGAAACAAAAATGGTGTCCTGTTTTAATAATTTTTTTTATATCAAAAACCTTTATTCATACATATGGATTTCGTTTTTTGGCCAAAAATATTATCCTGAACATGTTTTCTAACACCGTCTATAAAAATATGATTATTATACTTTTATTCTATGTCTAGGTTTTCTCTAATTCTCTCCTTTTCAAAATCATTTTTGTGTGGTGATCGTCGCATTTATGTTTCCATATTTTGAAGAAGACATGTTATTAAAACTATATTTTATATGGGGGATTCAACAATAAAATTTTAAAATAACAAGTATTTTATTTCTACGATCATTTTAAATTGTAATAATGCTATTTAATTATGTTTGTGATAATTTAACACCCCAAAATCTATGAAAGAGTAACATTTATTCAATTGGGTTTATGAAAAGAAAGACAAATCACATAAAGGAATATAACATCCTGATATATTATGTTGTATTTATTATTTTATGTAAATCAATTATAAGTATTTTAATTCGTGGAAAACTAAGTCATATAGCATTGCATGCAAAAATGACACTGTTTGGTACTTTATGTTACACAAAAGAGATAATTATAAAGAAAAAATATATTATTTAGATATTATTATTCGACAAATAATATACAACCTATCATTTAAATTTATGTATATAAATTGGAATAACTAATTTACAGATATATTTTGTAATTGAATATTTAACAACTAAATTCAAAAGAATATAAAAAATAACTCAATATATAGGAAATGTTTTTATAAAGAACCATATTTTTCCTTCAAAAACATTTTATCATAATAAATTAATTTATTTACTATTTTGAATGATATAAATGATATATATATATATATTCAGTATTTTTCTTTATATTCATCTAATAGATTTCAGAGGCATTAGGTAATAATAAATCAATTTTTACGCTTAATAATTTTATTTTTATAAAAAGTCATATTTCTATGATTTAAATGGTCCCACCTATTTTAAAAATAAATTCTAACACCTTTATAAATATTATATTTAAAAATAAACTTCATTACTTAAATAGGGATATAAATTTTATATTTGGGAAATTTTTTTGTATTTTTTTTGACAAGTTTCATTTTTTGATAAATATTGAATATACTGAATATGAAATGAAACAATCATTATAATCCATATATTTTACACTATTAAATTATATATTAATTTTTTTTAAATTTTTTGTTAGTTTAATAATAAAATAATTAATAAAATTTAGGTTTTGAAACAAAATTCACCTTTAAATTTGATATATAAAAAACATATTTATTTTGAACATTTTTACTTTTAAAATTATTCTTTCCTTCCCCTATATAGGACAAATTATGAATTAATTTCAACCACTTATATTATTTTAATTTCAAAAAATTGATCCAATATTTTTAATCTTATTAATTTATTAATTATAAAAATTTCAACTTTGTTTTTTACACAATATGTTCCAAAATGTAATTAAATGTCACTAATGTGATTAAGAGAAAAATTTGCTTACCAAGGGACTAAAACATTAATGAAATTGGAAACATAATATAGAAACAAACCCAAAACTAATTTCCAGACCTTGTTTTTACCATCTACTCCATTTTCATGAATTTGGTTAATATTTGGTTGAAATTAATAGGGACAACCTATCTGCCAAACTACCTAGTTCATAAAATATAAAATAATTGAAATTCTACACAAATATAAAATAAAACTCAACCCTCTAACTTATTCACACATCTCAATGTCATCAATAAATCTGAGATACCATCCATCCTTACACCTAATTAGCTCTGATAGATTTATTTAATGGAATTCCCAATCCCCATGGGATGAGAACTACTGTTAGGGATCAAAATAATCATAATGGGAATGATTTTTTAAAACAAAACAGGATGAAATAAAAATAATAAGAATGTAGAATAACCAAAAATAACTTAATTTCAATAAATAAAAAACTCATCCAGATAAAAAAACTACTAAAAATAGGATTAAATAAAAACAATAATTCTGAACAATGCTAAAATGACTCCCTCATAACCACTTAGTCACCACCATGCACAACAACTTTGTACTCCAAGGACACAAACAAACATGAAAACATATTCTGAAAAATATATCGGTTATACCAATGTCGAGTAGATCAAGTTGGTAATCAAAATTTTTTCCATAAATTTCCTTTCCCAAAACAATCAACAAAAACTAGTCTTAAATACATTTTGAAAATGGTATTTTAAATCATTTACTGTATGTAAAAATAGCTTTTCTCAAATATCCATTTTAAAAAAATAATTTTCATTACATTTTCAAAATCAATCCCCTTTTGAATACCCATTTCAATTCCAAAATCCAAGTAAAAATCCATACATGGTAATAAAAAATTAGTTAGGCTAAATGTGAAGAAAAAAACCAACTGGAATAAATTTTTAGGGATAATATCAAAAAATGAAGAAACAATAAAAAGATCATACCAATAGTAATCCTTGGAATTTTCTAAAAATATCCAGAAGAAATCCCTATGCATACTCAGTTCAGACATACCTGTCAGAGTATGCTAAAACTCCACTATCTATAACCAAATAGTCACTATAAACAAGCCAATATAGAAGAATGTCCCAACTGGAACCTCTAGATGAAATAAATCCATCAATCAACCATGCAGATGACATAAGATAATCCCATGATTGTATTACACTGTGAATAGGAATTTCCTCACATGAAAAGTTCAACAAAACCCCACATCCATCATGCATGACTATCCTAGACTCTAAAACAACCTTTGTGATGCCTCTATTATTTGGTAATCCTCAATAGAGGTTCCTATCTCAGAACAATACATTCATAACTGATAATTAGGACGTTATATCATTTGTGTTTCAAAAATATCTTTCTCAATCATTTTTAAATAGAAACTTGGCCTTATACAACACAATATTCTAATCTATTTTCCAAAACTGACCAACATTCCCACCAATCCTATATGGAACATAAGTTCTAAATCAAATTTCTAAAATCCCATAAGGTGCCTATCTAGAAATCAAATCACTAAAAATCAAAAATATTTTTCATGAAAAGAAAAATTTACAACTAGTCAATTATATATTTTGAAAATAATTAAATATAAATTTCAAATTCCACATCATTTTCAGGGGCAATATAAAACACCACAATCACATGTGAAATTACAAATTGAATCATTAATGTCAAATAATAAACTTTTCACAAACCAAAGTGAAAGAAAAAAATGAGGAGAAAAAAATGTGATTTTTCCATTTTATGAACCAAGGAACATCACGACACGAAATATACCCTAACAAAAATTTAGTTATCAAGTGTTTATAATGATCCAAATGGTCCTTTGTGAGAATAATTCTTCAAGAATTTTTGAAAAAATTCCAAAAAAGAAAAACATTCATAATTCCAATTGAGAAAACATTAAAATTCACATAAACCACTAACAAACAATCTCTCAATGAAGGAACCATTTTTTTAATTAGAAAAATGGAAGAAATAATTGGTTTTTTTGTAAATCCATTATTCATGTGAGAACCAGTTTTCATCAATGTTCCCAACAGGACTCAAGAAACCATTGAAAACATAAAAATACAAATATGATGTCACGTACCCTCCCCCCAGGGCCCATGTTGTGACTACCCCAATCAAACCTTCTATAGGCCAGGTGCTAGCAACTAGAAATGAAAGGCATATTCTCTAAAATGGGATGGAATTGTCTTTAAACCTGTACAAACAGATGGTTTTACAACACAAAAATTAGTAATTGTGATGTAAACTACTGTAGTAAAAGGGGAGATAAACATAAAAAGGCGAAGAATACAAGACCAACTAAAAGTACGAGTACAACTGGAATGTAAAAAATACAACTGAAAAAGGGGAAAATTGTTACTGAGTCGTCATCCGAGAATCCTACCTGAAGGGTTGGTGCAGATCACCTCTTCGGCACTATACATTTTCCTATCTTCTCCACGTACTGCCAAGTCCTGGCTCCCTGAATCCTCGGTCAAGCTACTCATCATCTGCATAAGACGCAAAAAGGTGAAGGCATAGCCCGTGCAGGGGTGGGTATAATGACACTCTGTAGGGACCCCGATAACCCTAAATGTCTCTTATAAATCCACAAGGAAAACTAGAAATCATGAATTCAATCACAAAGCACCAGGAAATAGACATAACTCAATTAGATTATTAGCTCAAACTAGGTATACAACATAGAGAAAAATGACCATGATGCTGACCCAAATAGGATATCTATGAATGCTTATAGAAACTGACAGATTCTCTAGGCCTAGAGACAAGTAACATTCCCGATCAAAATGTAAAACACCTCAGATGCTGGATAAATCCTGCTATACCATGTATAGTGGGCCTACCATGTCACACAGAGGAACTTCCCAGTAAACTTGAACTGGTGAGGTACTCCTCCCCATTGCATACCATGGGTTAGTCGGGTCAGACAAAGCTACCACCCCTAACGTGGCCTACTGAGGTACTCCTCCCCATCACTTATCATGGCCTCTACTCAGTGTGTCCTGTTGAGGTACTCCTCCAAATTGTGTATCGTGGTCGTCGAGTCACTCTGAGGAGAAAAGTTAGTAGTTGTTAGGTCTTGACTAGTCATAGGGTTCTATACATACCGCCCTAAGGAGAATATCTCCATAGGCCATCAGTCATATTTTAACTAGCAAGAGGTCTCACAAAGAAGTTAACCGATGATCTATAAGGTGACAAGGGTTCAAATTCAATAGATAGTGAGTCAACTAGATGAATGGTCTCTACGTTATTAGCATTTCAGTGCCGAGGGCCAGGTTGGATTCGAGTGCGATCTAACCAGTCCATACTCCATGTTTCACCAAAACTCTGATGCAGTGAGTGAAAAATATTGTATCGCTCCAAGTATCCCAATGCCACATACGGTTCATCAAACAGATGACCGATTTAGGTGTTAGGGCACGTTCTGTTAACTGGTCGGTACTGCGTCCGGGTCCGGTCTGCCTCAGTCAGACCAGCCCAAACCGGTTTGGCATGGGCCATCCTAGACTAACTTGGGTTGACCCCGCCCGAGTTGGGTCCATCCCGACCTGGGCCAACCTGACCTGTTGTGCCCTACACGACTCGACTAGTCTGCGAGTCTGGATACTGGGTCATGGGTCTAGTCGCGGGTCAAGCCGCGATTCGGCTCACTGAGCGGTAGGTCGGTCCACTGGGCCGACCCATCGGTGCCTCCCACGTGGCGGCACATGCCTCCAGGGATTCCCAGACATATCGTTTGTGGGTATGGATGATGGGGCGCAGAGCCACATCAACAGGTCAACCCACAGGGGTTGACCCAACAAGTCTCTCCTGTGGCGTCACGGGTCCTCTGTGTTGTGGCAGATGTGCTGAGACTTTGTCGTCTGGCTCACCGCTGGCGTGTGCCCCTTCTATAGGTCGTGAATCGATCTGGAGGCCCCTACTCCCGACATAGAAAATGCAAGCCATGACCCTACTTCTTCATGGGTGCGCCGCCATGGGTGCACCCTATCCCTGCCTATTTTATCGTAGCTAGCCAGAATTCTTGAAGACCTCTTCTGTAGTTCGCGATGACATGCCACACCATTACCCACGACCACCAGTGTTCCGGCTGCCTTCCTCTAGTCGGCACGGCTGACGAGCCGCGACTTTCTTTTTTCATCAGAGACGCGTCGCGCCTCCTCTATGGCTGGCTGCTGCCAGCCGCTCTAATGATGGTCAATACTTTTTTTCGTAACCTTATCCTACAGCGTGCTTCGACACACTATCCCTAATGTAGCCAGTCGGTATCGTCGTTCCATCAGAGTTCCATGGTGCTGAAAAATTAGCAATGTTGCGGAGGGTTTGTGGTGGGTTCGTTAGGCCCATGACCTCTGTGTTAGCTCGCAATCCTAAGGGGGGTTAAGGGTTTAATAATCATTGAATTAAATAATAATCAAAACCCCCCATGGTTACCCCACAACAACCTCCTACCAAAATGAATGAATCATGGGTCAACCCATTAGTCAGTTGATCTATGTTCATCGTATAATTAAAGAACGAGGAAGAGGGAAAATCATTTAAAGTGCGTAAAAGAATAAACCAAATACCTCAAAATATTGTTGGAGGGAATCTTCGATTGAAGGGGGGTCATGTTCTTTATTCCCGAAACTAGTTCCCTTTGACGCCACTCATACGTTGTCCTTTGGTTCATGGTTCGGTGTAGTCAGTCACCTCATACTAGGTTTGGCTCCATCCTCCAAGGGTTCGGTGTCACGTTGCTCCTTCAACACTTCCTTGCATTGTGAATTTGTGCCGATAAATCCTCCCAAAGTCCCCAAAAATAGGATATGGGTAGGGTAAGTAACGACGTTTGAGTTTAATAGGGATCATCAATTATGAAGCATCCTAATTACCCATCGACGTCGTTACATAGGGTTGGCAGGTCAAGCCATTTATTGGCAAGACACGTCACTGGCCCCACCCCTTTTCTTATTCATGGGAGGATATGAAATAAAATAATAAAATTATTTTATTTTATTTCTTTTAATATGTCGCAAAACATAACTTTATCTCTAGATGTACTACTTCCATAGTAATGTCTCCCTTAAGCGAATCCCGATGTTGCAGATTTACTGGTTCCCTCATATTTTTAATCCGAGAAACAATTCAAGAGTTAGAAAATTCCTCGCAAGTGTTTACTGAATGTACCCAAAAAATGATCAATAAATTATTAATGTTCACCCTCACCCCGTACTAGTCGAGTTTGGGCTCCACCTATAGAGAACACTCCGCAAAAAACCCAATAATACTCTCATATTTTTAATTCGAGTTACCATCTAAAAGTTATGAATTTTACTATAAAATAATTTTCACTTAATTATTTTATTTATGGACAAAAATTAACTTTCCATGGTGGCCTGCACTAGCCTATGTTAGAATCTTCCTAAGAAAAGGATACCCAAATGAGTTCATTGGTGGCCTTATATTTTTAATCCGACTCTTCGTTCTTGAGTTATAAGAATTTGAAAATTAAAATAATTTTATTTAATAATTTTATTTAAGGTTATGCAATTTTCAGGTTTTCTCAATGGAGAAATATGCGGACTAAAGATAAGTCGTGCCTAGTGTAAACTTGTCATCCTGAATGTAGTGGTGCCATCAGATTTCAGATCGAGGAAACCACTTAAGTTTTATTCATATTTTTTTCGGAAAACTGCTTAAGCGTGCTAATTAAAGCCTAACAAAGCACCGAAAGATCATTCCAAGAACTCCGGGCATCAGAATAGTGTGCCGTCCGATTTCATGATCTCAAAATAATTCCATATAATTATAAAATTATACTAAAATTTGGGGATAATAAATTCTCCCCACCTTAGGGCTCTAGCTCTTAGAAATTAAAAATAAAGGAAAATATAACAAATTAGGGCCCTAAGAACGAATGTGGGCCTCTCGCTCCCATGTACTCTCCTGGAGGTTTTTGTGCTGCCAGAAAACACACATCAGAGGTACCGATCATCCCCGAAGGACCCCCTATTGTCAGTCCTCAATCCTTACTGAAACCTCTGTAAATGCCGCCCCATCGTCTAAGTCCAGCTCACCATAGTTGATAATATGATATGGGTCATGCACGTACCTCCTCAGATGGGATATGTGGAAGACATTTTTCACCCTCTCCAACTATAGTGGGCGTGCCAAGAGATATGCCACCTTGCCTATCCTCCGATGAATCAAAGCTGGTCTAATAAACCTCAATGATAACGTGTTTCCTCGACCAAATCTCTCTAGTATCTATCGAGGAGATAATCCTAATAATACATGATCCCCCTCATAGAACTCAAATGGTCCCCATCTCCTATCAGCATAAGACTTCTTCCTACTTTGTGCAGTCTTCATCTTCTCCCAGATGATCTGAAACTTCTCAGTGGTAGCTCGTACCAAATCTGGACCCATAAGTGCTAACTCCCCTGGTTCTGTCCAACATAGAGGGGATCTACATGGTTGACCATAAAAGGCCTTGAATGGTTCCATACCAATTTTAGAGTGATAAATGTTGTTGTAAGAGAAAAACACCATGGGAAAGTGATCCACACAGCTACGGTCAAAATCTATAACGCATGCATGAACCATGTCCTCCAGCATCTGTATGGTCCGCCCTATCTAACCATCCGTATGAGAGTGAAAGGTGGTGCTCAAACGTAGCTGAGTCCCAAATGCCTCTTGTAATCCCTTACATAACCTAGTTGTAAAATGTGTGTCACAATCACTGGAACCTCTAGTTGCTGAGCCAAGCCAGCTGGAACCTGATTCTCAGCCTTCACTTGTTGACTGGTGAGGCATCATGAAACAATCTCTGCCACTGCCTTCTTCATCCCTGGCCACCAGTGTAGACACCAAAAGTCCTGGTACATCATTAACACACCAGGATGTACTTCCAGATGGAATATACAGAAATCCCTCAACACCTCTTCCTATAGCACAATTGATACCATGGTATACCCTTTTAAGAGGATGGTGTTCTCTTTATCTTTAGAAAATCCATCAGGTTCCTGTTTGAGGATATCTGAGAACATCAAGTAACTTGGTCAGTATCCCCAAGTTGTGCCTCCCTAACTCAATGAAGGTGTGGGGGAGTGACTATCATACACCGGATGTATGCTTCTCCATCTCTATCCATGAAGGATATATGCAACACGGCTAGCTTCTCGGTCGACTAACTTAGCAGTTATAGACCAGAACTCCTATTGAGTGTGTCTGCAACCATGTTCTCCTTACCAGAAGTATAGAATATCTCATGTTCATAGTTCTAGATGAACTCTAGCCATTTTTATGTCTCATGTTTAGGTCCTTCTATGAGAATATAAACTTGAGACTCTTGTGTTCATAGTAAACAGTAAACCATTCACCCATCAGGTAGTGCCACCATATCTTCATTGCAAAGACCACTGATACTAACTCCAGGTCCTGGGTAGCCTAGATCTACTTGTCACTCTCTGTCTCAGCTTTTGAAATATCTTATAACACTTATCCACCCACAAGAAAGGCTCTCATTCATCGTCAAAGCTGAAAAGGGTGCCTACACCCTAGAGGAGTCTTGTTCAAAACTCTGGTTGTACACATCCAAAGCAGAAGTCCCTCTCTCTTGGGGGAGGTAACCCTTGAAACATCTTTTGAAAAGATCTCCCACACTCTGCCACTCATGTTGGATGTTGAGAACCTAAAACTCCTGCTGCAGTGAGGGAAATGTTGGTCGTCTGAAGAGTGAATGGCTACACCCTCTTATGCATGAGTTTATCCTATTCTTCCTGGAATTCCTTTTTTTTCGACCAAGGAAAACCTCATTCCAACATTGTATATAAACCACAACCTTTTTTCCTAATACAGTTAATTTTAGTATGACTGGTGGATGTCCAGTCCATACCCAAAAAAAGTCATAAGGCCTCTATGCTGCCACCAAGAGGTTCCAACCAAAACTCTCACATCAAATTTTATATCACACTATCAACCTGAGATTTATTTTTGAGTCTCCTCCAAAATGTATCTCCAGACGTAAGGGTCAAGTCAACGGTTTAACCGGAAAATCAAGGTCTTAGACAGGATTCTATGAAGGAAGGAATGATTGGAACCCATGTCTATTAGTATGATAACTAGTAGTATACAAGGACCATACCACTAATTATTCATAATGACCATGGGTCACACTCTTTGACCGTATGCAGCTACTCCCTTCCCATATTCTCTATCTCCCTGAACCTACTGAGGACCAAAAGGGGGGTGGTTGTAACATATCAAAATGTACACCCCCTCATGTTTCCCTTCTAGCTCTGCTTATTTTTTTACTTGCCTATAGATTCGTCTGTCCCTATCACATCCTCTTCCCAAAACATTTTACATTCCATAGTCTCTGAGACTGGCTCCATTTTTCTGCTTTCCCACTGCTGATATTCACTGGCTGTATTTTCTTACCCAAAGAACATTCAACTAGAAGGTTATCTATAACACCCTAATATAAGTGGGAATATATATAATAATAGTGTTGGATTGGATTCCCTTAAACACACCTCGATTAGAAGTTCAACCCCTGAAGCACTGATCCTATCATATTCATTGAGTACCAGGAATGGTTGGTACGCCTCGATGAATTCTCAGCTATCGACATGTCATCCAGCTGAAGATGTAGATGCTCCAGGGAACTCTCAGCAACCTCGTCAAGCCAGTACTTAGCTGCTTATGATTCGGGCTCACCTTAGAACCTGAAGGTTATCTGATACTGAAACTTGTGTAAGGCAAGAATCCTACATGTGTCCTCTACCGGTACCACCAGTTATAACTGCGGACCAATGAGCAGTGATATATATGGAATACTACATGAAGGTACAATCTCAAGCAACGATATATTTACCGAGGCCTCATTACCCTACTGACAATCCTCATGGTTACATACTAAAAAATATTCCACCATCTAGTATCACCATCTACTCAAATGGTGTCCCAACTAGGAGGAAAACTCAAGCCACAGCCTCCAACATGTCCTTAGCTGCCTGGAGGTCTGTCTAACATTGAATCCTCAAAGGCCCCTGTCATAGGAACTTGTCCAATGTACTATGTTGTCATGAAACATACTCCAGTGCATTTGGTGGTAATTTATTCCCAAAGGGTGGCGATGCTACTGGTACACCAGCCGAAGGTTCCAAAATCGTAAAATGGCCCTAGACCGGAGCCTCTTCACTCAGTGGGGCGTCATCCTTTACTCTCTTAGGAATCTTAAATGGATATCTATGTGGAAACATCCTGATAAGGACTAGGTGTGTAAAAATCATTATGTTATACCTGGTGGGTTGACTCCAAATAAATTAGAAGAAAAACTCTCAGAACACACACACAATTAGTGTTCCTGTACACTTAGTCAGATATCATAATTCAAGTTCCTGGTGTATTGATACTTCATCCACTACAATAACACAAGATTAACTAAACTAAAAACCACACTCAAAACACATAAAACTATTTCCACACAGAAATGATCAGAGTCCTAGTACTTCGGTAGAACTAAACTCCTTTAATACCACTTTTTCATGACATGTCCCCTGGGGCCCGTGTGATGACTACCCCATAGTTGCCTTCCATTGGCCAGGACCTGGAGACTATCACCAAAAGGCATATTCCCTAAAATGGGAAGGAATTTCCTTTAAACCTATACCAACACATGGTCCAAGAATACTACAATAAGTAAATAAGATGTAAATTGTTGTAGTAAAAGGCGTGTTGAATGTAAAAGGGGTCGGAATACAAGACCAACAGAAAGTACAAGTATAATTGGAAAGTAAAAATACAACTAAAAAATGATAAAATAGCTACTAAGTCATCCTCTGAGAATCATACATGAAGGGTAGGGACCGATTGCCTGCTCAGCACTCAACGTACGCTTGTCTCTTCCACGTACCGCCTAGTACTGGATCCCTCAAACCTCATCCAAGTAGGCTGTCATCTGCAAAAGACACAACAAGGTTAGGGAGTAGCCCGTGAAGGGGTGAGTATAAAGATACTCAGTAGGGACCCCGAGACTCCCGAAGGCCTCTCAGAATTCTACATGTAAAACCACAATGCAGGAACATTGTCACAAAGAAATAGACACGGCTTAATTAGAGTCTCAGTTCAATGCAGGTATACAACTCAAAAAAATAGGATTATGATTCTAACCCACATAGGATCACTATGAGTGCTATTAGCCTGCCACGAATTCACTATCCCTAGGAACAAGTAACATTACCAATCACAAGGTCGAACACCTTAGCTGTTGGATAACTCTTCCTCTATCGAGTACAGTGGGCCTTTCGCGTCACACAGAGGCGCTTCCCACTAGCCTTGAACTGCTAAGGCACTCCTCCCCATTGAAAACCATGGGTATGCCATGTCACACAGATATGACCCCCTCCAACCATGTCCTGTTGAGGTATACAACCTCGTCGCATACCATGGTCGTTGAGTCACTCAGAGGTGGAAAGTCAACGGTTGTCTGGTCATAGCCAGTCACCGGGTTCCGTATGTAGCGCACTTGGGATAAAGGCTCCCCAAGACATCGGTCATACATCAACTAGAACAAGGTCTCACTAATTATTGACCTGATGATATAACGTGTCACAATGGTTCCAAAGCAATAGAAAGTGCGTCAACTGGATGCTCGGTTTGTGTGTTATTGGAATTTCAGTGCCGAGGGTACAGTTTCATTCAGGTGTGATCCAACCTATCCATACTCCATGTTCCACAAAAAACACATTGAGTGAGTGAGAGGGACCATCTCACTCCAACGATCTCAACTCCGTATATAGTTCGTCAAACTTATGTTCAATTTAGGAGTTAGGGATTGTTTTGTGTAACTGTTTGGCACTCGTTCTGGGTCCAGTCCGCCTCAGTTGGACTAGCATGACCCGGTTCAGCATGGGCCAGTCCAAACCGACCTGATTCCACCCATCCCGACATAGGTCCAACCCAAACCAGGTTCAACCGACCTGACTCTGGTCCCACCCGACCTGGGTCGACATGGCCTGCTGGGCCTGGCCCGACCAGGCAGGGCTGCTGGTTAGGCCACTAGGTAGCGGGTCGACACATTGAGTGCATGAATGTCTGTTGGGCCGACCTGGCGGTGCCACCCACCTGGAGGTGTGGGCTACTAGGGAAACCCGGACCCAACGCGTCTGGGAAGGGGTGAGGGGGGGAAGAGCCACGTCAGCGGGACATCCCGCTGGGGTTGACCCAAAACAGTTCCATGTGGCATTGTTGGTCCATTGTTTCACGGTTGATGGGCCGTGACTTTTACGTTGGGCGCGCCGCTGGCGTGCTTGACGTCTACTGGCCATCGGTTGATCTGGTGGCCACTAATCCCACAGCGGCCAACTGATGCCGTGACCCTGTTAACATGTGGGCGCACCGCAGGGGGTGTTCCCAACCCCTGCTAGTTACCTCGCGGCTGACCAACATTCCATCCAACCACTCCAGTTGTGCGTAATGTCGTGCATCACGGTCACCCATGGTCAGTCGGTGTATCAGTCGCCTTCTATCGGTCACTATGAATGATGAGCCTTAATCTTATTTTTTCATTGGCAGCACTCGGTAGCATGCCCCACCTCCTCTACGGCCAACCGGTGCCGACCGCTCTGATGATGACCATGATTTTGTGTCACAACCTCCTCCTGTAGCGTGTGTCGATGCACTATCTCCAACATAGACAACTGGTATGGCCGTGCCGTCGGTGTTCCATAGAGGTGAAAAATTAGCAATGTAGCAAAGGGTTCGGGCTGGGATCATTAGGAACGTGCCCTCGGCGATACCTCGCAAACATTAGGGTGGGTTAAGGGTTTAATAATCAAATTCAATTAAACAAAAATCGAAAATCCCACAAAGTTCCCCTGAAACAACCTCCCACAAAAATGAATGAATCGCGAATCATCTAGTTAGTTGGTTGGTCCCTGTTCTTCGTATAATTCAAGAACGGTGAAGATGGAAAATCAATTAAAGTGAATAAATGAATAAACCCCTACCTCAAAAACCTACTGGAGAGTGTCCGATCATGAAGGTGGATATTGTTATTCATTCTCAAAACTAGTTCCCAATGATGCCACTCAAACATCATCCTTAGACTTCTAGTTTGGTGTCTTCCATCACCTACCACTGGGTTCGACTCCGTCCTCTAAGGGTCTAGTGTCGTGGTGCTCCTTCAGCACTTCATTGCTTTGAGAATCTGTGTCTATACCTCCTCGCAAGCTCCATATATAAAGAAGAGTGGGAGGGTAAGTAATGACATTGGAGTTTAATGGGTCTCATCAATAAATAAGATTCCTAATTCCACAATGATGCTATTATTTAGGGTTTCCAGGTCAAGCCATTTATTGGTTTGACACGTCGCATGCCCCACCGCTTTGATTGTTCGTTGGAGGATTTGAAATAAACTAGTAAAAGAATTTATTTTATTTCATTTAAAAATTCACAAAACATATATTTTTTCGGACCTACTAAGGTCAAAGTATATCCTCCCTTAAGCGAATAACGACACTACAAATTCAACGGTGCCCTCATGTTTAAAATCCGATCAACGGTTGAAAAGATAGAAAATTCCGCTCATGCATTTACTGAACGTACCTGAAAAACAATTCAATAAATTATTAACATTCACCCTCCACCTGAACCGGTTGAGGTTAGGATCCTCTTAAGGAGAACATTCCCCAAAAAACCCAACGGTGCTCTAGGATTTTCAATCCGAGTTACCGTTTAGAATTTATGGATTTTAGAATAACAAAAATCGTCACTTAATTATTTTATTAACGGCCAAAAACTAAATGTCGTTGTTGGCCCACGCTGACCAATGTTAGTATCTAACTAAAGAATGCATACCCTAATGGGTTTAGTTGTAGTCTCAAATTTTTAATCCGAATCTGTATTCGTGAGTTATAAGAATTTGAAAAATTAAGTAACTTTATTTAATTATTTTATTTACTATTATGCCATTTTTGGGTTTTCTCACTGGAGGCCTGTGCCAACTAAAAATAAGTCGCGCCTTGGGTAAACCTACCATCTGTAATGCAATGATGCCCTCAGATTTCGGATCCAAGAACCCTTTTAAGAGTTATTCTACTTTTTCATGAACACTACTTACGCACGTTAACTAAACCATAACAAAACATCGATGGATCACTCTGGGCACTCCGAGGCTCGAAATCGCCCACCGTCAGATTTCGTGGTCTTGAAATAATTCCATATAGTAAAAAAATATTCAAAAAATCTGGGAAAATACATATGATCCCAAACATCATTTAAAAATCCAAAACCATTTATAAATACATTTAATAAATCCTTAACAAACAACCATTAAAATTCTAAAAAGAATACATGATACCATCTAAGAACCTTTTTTAATGAAAAATCACTTTCATTAAAGAGCACATAAAAATACACACCTAAGAGTTACAATATAAAAGTCTAAAATTTCCACATACAGCATCCAACTCATAGTCAAACCAAATTACCAAAAAATATCAAATGGAAAACAACACCCAAAACACTAAATTTCACATTAAAAACACAATTGGAATTTTATCAAATACCATGAATGAATTTAATTATTATCATTACTAAAAAAACTATTTGAATACCATTTAAAAATTATTTTCTATCATGAATAAACCAAAAATATTTACTCGAACACTCCAATAGAAGAATTATAATATTTTTAATGCATTGAAGGAAATCTAAAGCATCAAAGGAATGTGACAGAAAATAAATGGGTAGAAAAATATAACAAAATGACATGTTAATGATGATAGAAATCATGATGAGAAAGAATATATCCCAATAGACATTCTAAACACTCTGACATCAAATAAAATGGACCACACATCAACCCTTACCCTTATGGATTAACCAAAAGAGAACCCCCCCCCCTAAAAGAAAAACTAAGAACAAAAATAAAATCATTGTGAGAAGAGAAAATTGTCCATGATTATGAAGAAAAATAATCTAGAAATAATTAGGGATACTCAATGGTCAAATGATAAAAAAGGGGCTAGAATCATGGATAGATAGGTAGTGTACCATGGTTGAATAAGGGGAGGAAATCATGAAATGGGTTTAAAAGAATGAAGTGGAATAGGGGAATTTCAATCTTATAATGACCCGAGATAATCAAGGGGTTTGGCCACATATTTTTCCAATCTGTGCATATAGATTTCTCACCTCACTCTCTAATAGGGACATGATTCATGATTATATCACACATTTTTCTAAACTATGTGCCAATTGTACAGTCCCAACAGACCAAAATAATCATTTTCTACATAGTTCTCTGGGGGAGGATGCATGATTTCCCCTTACAATGAGACCACTATTTACCACATATTTTTCAGTCCTAAAACATCTTCCTTCCACCATATACAAACCTAAAAACAACCAAAACTAAAAAAATTCAAACCGAGTGGTGACCCCAAATGTAAACTAAATGTTCCTAGGCATAAAATATAACAAAATAAAAGAAATTTCATGATCCTCTTATGACACTCAATCCATTTGGATTGCTAAAAATATTCAAAAATAAGATCCCGACATCTCTACCAGCATCCTAGGATCCCCTATTTATTCATTTTCCAAACTGATGAAATCTTTTGTTATAAACTAAAAAGGGTTACCTGAATATGAGGTAATGGTCTTCAATTATCACTTTAATTGGTTTATACCTACACCACCACAATTATTTTATAATATTATAATATAATAAAATCATTAATATATATATAATGAGATGTTTTTTTGATAATAGTTAGTTCTACAGTTTCATAGACATATCTCAAATGGGATACACAATCTTCTATTGTGTGTATAGAGGACTGCCACTTCACGAACCATTATCATTCATTCTTCCAATACCACCTTTTTTGGATGTAATAAGGATGTACTTATAGTTTTATATATGATATATTTGATACTTTAACTTATTTACTCTTCTTTAATTCTTACATAACTCATACCTTCATTCATTCAATATTTTGGGAATATGATAACATTATTTTGGGATGTGTGGACTTCTACATCCTCAAAGTGATGTGATTCAGTCTCACTATAGATAGAATGTATGAAATATGATCATAATTAAAATATTCCATATATATATGTCAAAAATAATATACTGGAATTATTATATACATTTATTCTATTTAATATTCATTCTTTTAAGGAGATTTGAAAATGAAAAACAACTTAATTGTGTATGTACAAACTACGACCTCTATGAATGGTGCATTTCATTTCGTATCTCCAAATATAATGGATTATTAAAAATAAATATTTAATGAATATATACGATAATTAAATCATGTTTAAAATTATAGATATTAGTAAAACATGATTGATTTATGATGAAAAAATAATTCAAAACATAATAAAAAATCTTGCCAATTTACAGTTGAAATGTCAAAAATTATGAATGATTATTAACAACATGGTAATAAGATATTATAAAAAGATGAAATATGATATTATATATATTTTTATCGTTATTTTATAAGTTATTAACAATTTTAAAACCTTTATAAAAGAGGATAAATGATGTTAACCCAAAAAAAATAAAAGTAATGGATTTCGTCTCAAGTTTCATTCCATTGAGACTTATTTTTTATTATACACTAATATATTTTAATTTTTGTATATACTTCCAGTTTTCTATTTAATATCATTATTTAAAAAATAATTAATGGTATTTTATGTCTCATATCAAACAACCACATTCAATTTATTTTGAATTGAAAATTATCAAATTGTCAGAGTTATCTATATAATATCAATTACTTTTCTGATTGTTAACTTTCTATAGAAACAAATTCCACATGATAATTTTTATTCTAAATTAAATTTATATTAAATATTCATATTATAATATTGATAGTATTATTTTCTAAATTGTATACAATTTTTACATACAGTGTTCTTTTTGTGTATTATTTTATTAAAAGGGGAATTGCCGATAAATTATTATCTCTTATTCAATATGGATATTTGATACATTATGTTGGAAATAAATAAATATATTGTAAAATATATTTTTAATTATATGGAAATGATGTATGTGGGTTTGGTACTAGTTAATGAGAGCCCATCAATTCATTAGTAGTCTCATGAGATGAATCAGTTGGCCAAATTAGAGTTATTTTAACTATCATGAGAATAAATCATGATGGTGATGGAATCCTGTGATTAGTTAACAAGAAATCCAATAACTAATCATTTTATTTATGAATAATTTAGTTATTATTATTATCTAGAATATTTTTTATATAGTATTATTTATCGATTGATTTTATTGTTAGTTTATTGATTAAATAGGCGATGTTTTTTATTTATTTTTCCATATTGATTGTGCAATATCCATTTATTTGGTGGCATGTTATAGCGACATGGGCTTAATATAAATTTATATTACATTATTTTAGATAATTATTCAGTACATTAAATAATACATGCCAGAGGAGAGTAATAGTATAATGTCCTTGGAAATGTAGAAGACAAAATATTCCATCCATGTAAAAGATATTCATTATCTCCTATAAATATCTCCTCATTTAGTTCATTTGCCAAAAACATTTCATCCTAAACCAAGGAAGGAAAAGTGAGAAGGGGAAAGTTTATAATTTCATTAATGGTATAAAAATGAATTGGGTAAGAATAACATGAAAAAATTGTATGCAACATTAGAATAACATTTAAATATCATACCCTCAACATTAGAGAACTAAATAATGAATAGAAAATACTAAGACATGGATCATAATATAATTAAGATCAGACCTAATGGAAGCACAACATATGAATAAGAAATTAAATTTGTGGAATACAAATATGAATAAATAATTTAATGTCAAGGATACCAACCAATATCATTGTAACATGTTTGTCTTGGGATTCTACTAGTGCATATATTTTGAGCACTGGCTAACAACCCATGTACACTCATACTTTTCTGCATGGGCTACCACCCATGTAATTTTTTTTTGATCATGGGCTATAACTCGTGTACCGTATTACATTTTGGATTGGTCTATAAACCATGTCACATATTGTTCTGAGACTTTGGCTAAAACCTATGTATCCTATTATTTTTGGGTTGAAACTAAAACCAATGTAACTTCTTATTTTTTTTGGGTGAAACATCCATGTTTCTTCTTGTTTTTGGGATTCAGCTACAACCCATGGACCTTATTGTTTTTGGGTTTTTGATTCAAAAAGTGTACCAATTGATCTCATATAAAACTTATCATTACCTATTGAACAACAGGAATAAATAGGTCAACCAATCTTATAAGAAAATAATTCATAAATTTTGATATTATAATACTAATTTCATCATGTCAGGACCGATAAAAAGTGATATGTTTTACAAACTAAAAATCATAACCCAATAAATGAAATTGGTATCATTAACATTTCATCACATTATAACCTATAAAAATATATAGGATTTATAATCTCTTTATGAGATAATAACCTTTTAAAATAAGTGTGTAACACCCCATGCTTCCACAGTATGCTTCTCTTTGAATAATACAATAGCATGTGTTGTACGCAACATTAAGTTCTAACACACCACAAAAAATCAAACTAGTTTTTATGAATCATAATACCCACATTTCGAAATTTTATAAGTTGTATATTTCAAAATGGACATCATTTTTGGATTTGGAATATCAAAATTAGCTTAGGGTGAATTTTTTGTATTTTTCTGAAAACGTTCAATTTTTTATGAATAGTGAAAGACACTGAGATATAGATTAAAAAAGAATTTTTATTTAAATAATTATTTATTTTATTTAAATTTACATTATGTCAACATAGATAAATATTAACTATATAATTTCAATGTAATTAATTGGAGTTAGTTTATAATAATTTTAAATATATAATTTTTCACTGTCTTTTACCCACCTTCTAGGAGAATTTACAAATTCACTCAAAACACAATTTTACTGCTTCTGTGAGATAAATTTAAAAAATCCAAAAGAAACGGTTGATATCAGTAAGTAAACTGTCATTCACTAAGATGAAAATGACTTTTGTCGAAGAGTAACTTTTTTTATTTACCACGGTTAAAAGTAAATTGGGTAATTAAGGGTAAAAATGATATTATTATTACCCTAACACCTGTCCTAATTATATTGAAAAGGAATAATTCGACCAAAAACATCTTTAGTAAAAAAAATATGAACCTCTTTGGTCCACATATATTAGATTAAGACATTTATTATTATTTAATTCGAAGAACAGTTATAAGAGTTAAAATCATTGTTTAATAACTAAAACATTTTTAATATATGTATACAAAATAAATAAGGGCAACAATAAATATTTATTATAAAGATAAAAATATTTCTTGCCGAATGGTATTTTATTTCTATATTTTAGACATTAAATAAGTTAATTTATTAATGATACAATGATGATGCAATAATTACCTAATTAAGAAAATATTAAAATAATTGATATTATAAAAATCCAAATAAATGAAATTTTAACTTTTTATTAATTACACAAATTTTATAGGTTAATATGACACATTAGGGTTGGTTATATGAATTGTTTTCGAAGTAATAATGCTGTTATGAATTTAGAAAGAACATTATACCCAATAGTGAAAAAATTGACATAAAAGAGTTTTTAAAACAAATATTATTTTAAAAATTGATATTCTATTCCTCAAAATATAAGGTTCAAAAAAATGACTTATATATTGATTGGTTCAACATTAATGAACGAATTGGGGTTCTCTTGGATTTATATAGTATGTTTATTAAATATATAATATGAAAATACATAGAGACATTGTAAATGTCAAACTTTTTAACTAAGAGTTAAATCTAAAAGATAAAGTAAATATAGTGACCCAAACCTGTCAAAAACCTATTTGTTGAGTGGTTTTAGAGTCATACACACAATATCATATAAGTAATCCATTTTTGAGCCATTATAAATTGATAATTATTTTATTATAAAATAAAATTTCAAGCTTTTACTACGGTACCCCTCACCCCTCTTATAAAAGGGCACTCCCCCTTCTCTATAATTCACACTTTCAATGCTATTTGTCTTGGCCAGACCCTAGACAAATACCCTCTAAAATTTCATCCCTTCATCCTATATGCCTTTCATTAGTCAGAACTCCATCCTATGTAACCCTTTTGTTCAAATGAAAATGATAAACTCGAAGAAGAGGTGAATATTTCATCACCTCTTTTAAGTTCCTTTCTTCATCCACTGCCTCTTTCTTTGTTGTTTCCATTATAAAATAATAACTCTAGTATAATCTATATAATGTGATGTTATTATAAATATGGTACAACCATATTAATTATTCTATCCATCCTTTGAATGACATTTCACCATGCGTGCGTACGTACGGATTGCCGTCTCCATGTCGTGGTGTAATTGTTATTCAATACATTATTATTTGGATTAGTATAATAATAAAGAGTAATTGATGTAAATAATAAACATGAAATTATAATTATTATGTATATATGATATACCATCAAATTATATATTATTTTAATATCAAAACAATTATTTTTTTGCTCGTGCGTACATACGGATTACCGTCTCCACGAACGCGATGAGATTCCTTCCCCATTGTATCCATTCAAGACTAATTTTCATTTGATAAATAAAAATAATGTTTATAAACTTGATATAATTATGGATATGAATAGGATACCTCCCATTCATAAAACATATGACTCACATAACGAATAATATAAAGTAAAGTGAAATCATTAACACCCGAAACGATGATAATTCTAAGATATTATTAACAAAGTAATGTTAAAAGATAATATATGATGTCATATTAATGTATATGATTCTTGTATAATTTAATGAAAATTATTTCACCATTATACAGGAGGTCATCCTACCCTCAACCAATGAAAAGTACAAGGTAAGGGTTAATTCTACAATCTCTTTATTATCCGAGGTTGTTTTTACGTAAGTATCAACTGTGACCTCTTTATCATCGACATCAATGTTTCTTAAAAATATATTTCAAAACATTCTTACTATTTTATAGACTATGGGTTAATGTAATTTACACCCTTGTTTTATTTTTATATAATGTTTATAAATTAATATTTGTGTCATTTTCAAAAGAAGGTTCTTTTTGACATTTTTGAAAAATTAATGGTAAGAATGTTTTTTAACGTATACAGCGGGTGCGGATATTTTGCACAGTTATAACATCATCAAATCATCCCTCACAAGCTTATAAAAATATTTCAAAATTAAATGTTTTATTTTATAATTATTTGAATTTTAAATGATTTCAAAATGAAAATAGATATTTCTCTATAAAAGGTTTTGATTTCATCTATGTCAACAACCTTTGATGGATTTTAAGTTTATTTAAAGTTGATTTTTTATGATACAAGACATCCATATTTTATTGAATCTTTTCTGATATTTTTGACTGTGGATGTGTTATTTTTATACCATTCATTGTTTATGGAAAAATTATTGACATTTCATATGCTTATTTTAATATGACTGTTTATGTTATGTTTAAACCTTTTATATGAGGAATGCATTGGACATAGTATGTGACGTGTGGAGCTCGCTATAGATCCTAGATGCATTGGTACATATTCTGAGACAAACTAGTGTCTTGGAACAAGGCCTTGACAAAATATTATTTGTTATCTTGGAACATGGCCTTGACTATGTGGTTATGAAATTCTAGAATTATGCATTCCATCATTATGAAAGTGCCTATTGATATTGTTTGTGAGTATTTAACTAGTAGAATATCCATGTGATAATGTAAATGGAATTATTTTATTTTATCTTTTCCATATTATGCAGAAGTTCATGTTTAAAAGTATTTTTTTAGTCTTATACATTACCTTAAATATTTATGCTTATTTATGAAAATTTCTGCTATATTGTTATCCTTATTGAGCATCTGAGCTCACCCATTTATATGATTTATTTTCCCAGGATGCGAAGAATTTTATTACCACGCATGTATAGAAACAGTCAATGGGATCTCAGTTTTTTCTATGGAAACAATTTTGTTGTTGTTTTACATTTTATGATGTAATGTAAATCTGATGAATGTATCTATTACTTAAAAATACACTAAACTATTAGGTATTTCAATAATTTATCTTTTGTGATCATGCCAATGATATATAATAATGCACCGACTCTAGCTAACTAGGGTCGGGGTGTTACAGTTGTTATCAGAAAAAGTTTAGTACAAACCATGGAATCTAGATTTAGATAAACTCTGATTAGAGAACACTACCCTAATATATAATTTGAGAATTAGTACAGAAGAACATCCTAGAATATTGGTATTATATATATTTTGTGAGTTTTCTATGAAATACATCCATGCCTGGATACGAGCAGGTAGAGGTGGCTCTGGCACAGATGTACCTAGGGGTAAAACTCGAAAACACCGTTTGGATCTAGACTCGAACGGGAACTGGTGCATGACAACATGCCTTGATGCACTCTTGGATACAACACTCCAGGAGGATATGGTTGGATAATTCTCATTTTCGTTACAAAACATTATGAAGGGTCTATGAGTATATACATCCTCAAAGAAAACATTTTTTATGATTATGGATTATATCCATAAACTGTTAAATTTATGATAAGTTTTTTACATGTTTGGAATTATGTATTTTGATTCATAAATTATCCTAGTTTATTCCAACGTTTCGAAATGGTGCCTAGTGGAAGGAATAGAAACCATATCAGTGCACACACTCCAGGTAGGGATTTCCCTCCTACTCAAGATAATTATAGTGGAGGTGGTGATGCAACTGGTACTGATCAGCTAATCACCATACTGGGACAACTCACTCCGGTTATGAATAATAACCTTACCCATATAAAGCACCCTTATCCACAACATGGAGGATCAATGTTTGATCTCTTCATGAAGCAACAACCACTAACATTCAATAGGAGTACAAATCCATTAGTAGCTGAGCAAAAGATAAATTTCTTAGAGAAAATATTCCATTCCTTGGGGAGTTGTGAAAGGGAAAACACTTTCATGGTAGATAACTACCACACTGGAGATGCTGATCAATGGTGGTCATTGATTCAAAACACAAAGCAAGATGAAGAAGTATCAATTATGGAATGAAGGGAGTTTAAAGAACTTTTTTTAGAAAAATACTTTCCTCGTGATCATTGAGCAGATATGGAAAGTAAATTTCTGTGTCTGAGGAAAATGGAGGATGATAATGTTTCAAGAATTAATCTATCTTTACAAGGCTAGCGAGGAATGATGTAGATTATATACGTAACCCCAGAATTAAAATTGATCATTTCATTAATGGGTTAAAACCATTTCTCCGCCGAGAATTAGTCTCACAATCATTTTCATCATACAAAGATATTGTCTCATTTGCTATCAAGTTAGAATAAAAATTCTCTAAGTCTTACAACTTTAATGAAAAGAAAGTGAAGAATATATCTGATGAACAATCTATAAATGGAAATAAGGGGAAGAAGCAAAAAAGTTGAATATCCATCTTGCAGCAAATGTGGGGAAAAAACACCCTAGTACTTTCTTTAAGGGAATGGGAGTCTATTACAAGTGTGGTGAAAAAGGCCACCAACCTCGTGATTGCAAGGGGAAGAAAGAATTTGTCGATGTTGAATGCTACAATTTTAGAGAAAGGGGTCATTATGCAAATTAATGTCCTAAGTGTCAAGGCAACATACATAATAAAATACCAAGGAATCAAGGCCAAGCTTATGTTATCACTACTGCTAAGGTTGAAGCTGTTAAAGATGTAGTGGTAGGTAATTTAATGGTTTTCTCAGGTTTAGCAGATACTTTATTTGATTCTGGATCATCACACTGTTTCATATCTTCCTAGTTTGAAAAGAAAATTAGATATTTCCAATTTGATTTAACAAGGGAGTTGTCAGTCAAAACTCCTAAGGAAAGTATTATTACAACAATGTTTTGTGAATCAGTCCACATTAGGGCATATAAATGTAATTTATCTGTTGATCTCATCATCATACCCATGATTAAATGTGATATAATCCTCGGTATGGACTAGCTTTTGAACCATAATGTGAAAATTTATTTTAAGAAGAAGGAAGTTATGATTTTTGATGATGATGATAATTAACACCTTATCTTTAGAGAAGAATCATCACCACCTAATTCTTATCTAGATCCACCACCAGTAGTTTAACTCAATTCAATTATTGGGGAGTAAGAGAATGAAATAACTATGGATGAGAAAAATAATGTTTAAATAGAAGACATACCTATTGTAAAATAATATTTTGATGTGTTTCTAAAATATTTACATAGACATCCTTTGGAATGAGAAATTGAGTTTACCATTGATTTAATTCTGGGATCAAGGCCAATATTGAAGACCCATTATAGAATTGCCACTGTGGAATTAGTGGAACTAAAGAAAGAACATGAGAAATTTATTAATAAGGGATTTATTCACACTAGGGTTTCTCCACGGGGATCCCCTATCCTTTTTGTTAAGAAGAAAGATGGATATTTGAGGTTGTGCATTGAAAACATGGAGATAAATTCTATAATGATAGAGAACAAGTATACCCAATCTCACATTGATGATTTATTCGACCAATTTCAAGGATCTCAATACTTTTAAAAGATTGACTTTCGATCTGGATATCATCAATTGTGTGTCAAGAAGGAAGACATTTCAATGACAGCATTTCGAACCAGGTATGGGCATTAAGAGTTTACAGTAACGCCTTTTGGATTGAATATTGCACCCTCTGTCTACATGGATCTAATGAAGAGAGTTTTTAAGGAATATATCAATGAATTTATAGTCTTATTTATTTATGATATCTTGGTATACTCCAAGTGATATGATTATCATGAAAATCACTTGCACATTATCCTAAAGACTCTTAGAATACATGAATTATATGTGAAGTTCCGCAAGTGTGAATTCTGGGTTCAGGAAATTTGTTTTGTTGGTCATATTGTCTCCAAGGATGGAATCTCTATGATCCTTCTAAGACAAAGGTAATACAAGATTGGTCAGCACCGACGAGTATAATGGAGGTACCCAATTATATTGGTTTAGCAGGTTATTATCGATGTTTCATCCAGAATTTTTCCTAGTTGGCTAACCAATTAACAAAGCTCAGACGAAAAGTGGTTAAATTTGTTTGGAAAAAATTGTTTGAAAAAAGTTTTGAAGAATTGAAGAGAATATTAGTCAATGTTCCTGTCATGACTCTACCATCAGGGAATGATTGGTTTGTTATTTATAGGGATGTATCGAATAAATGACTTGGTTGTGTCCTTATGCATAATGATAGAGTTATTGCCTATGCATCACGACATCTAAAAATTAATGAGAAAAACTATCCTACTCATGATCGTGAGTTAGCAGCTGTAATCATTGCTTTGATGATTTGTAGACACTATCTCTATGGTGAAAAATGATAGATATATACCGATCACAAGAGTTTGATGTACATTTTCTCATAGAAAGAACTCAGCATGAGGCAATGGAGATGGATTGAACTACTCAAGGATTATTATTTCATGATACACTTCCACTCAGGGAAGGAAAATAAGGTGGCAGATGATTTGAGTAGAAAGGATCAAGGATTTTTGAACACGATGAGAGTTGAAAAAGAACATATATATATGGATTTAGTATATATGGATATGGGAGTCACCATAGAAGACGAAACGTCAATACTTTTTTTAAATGATTGCCAAATCTTATTTAATAGAAAGGATAAAGAGTTCTCAGACCAGTGATGAAGAGTTTCAAAAGAAGATTAAATATATTAATGATGGGAGATAGAGTGAAATTTTGTATGAAGATGAAATTTTGAAATTTGGGAAGAGACTTTGTGTTCCCGATATACTTGATCTAAGAAGGGAATTGTTGGATGATGCTCATTGTTCCAATTTGACTATACACTATAGTAGAACCAAAATGTATAGATATTTGAAGGAACATTTTTGGTGGGACAACATGAAGAGGGATATTTCTGATTTTGTGTCAAGATGTATGGTTCTTCAAAAAGTGAAGTTAGAAGGTAACAACCTAGAAGAGCCAGACAACCTTTCCCATACCTGAGTGGAAATGGGATAATATTATGATGAACCTTGTCATGGGACTACCAAAGACACCAAAAAGGAACGATACAATATGGTTCATTGTTGATCATCATACCATGTCAGCACATTTTCTTACTATAAGAGAAGATTCAACACTTGATCTATTAGCAAGACTATATATTGATGAAGTTTTAAGACATCATGGAGTACCCCTATCTGTTGTTTCTGATCAAGATCTATTTTTTACATCAAGCTTCTAGAAAAGGATTCATAAATCCTTGGATACTGAACTTCGTTTGAGCACTTCCTACCACCCCCAAAATGATAGACAATCAGAACGAACTATTCAAACCATAGAATTCATGTTAATATCATGATCACATGACTTTCAAGGTATATGGGATCAATATTTACCTCTGGTAGAATTTTCCTATAACAATAGCTTTTATTCAAGTATTTAGATTGCACCATATGAAGAATTATATGGAAAGAGATGTCACACGCCAACCTGTTGGTTTGATGATGGCGAAAGAAAACTCGTAGGCCCATTACTGGTGGATGAAATGATGAAAAAGGTGAAGGTAATCGAAAACCACATCAAAGCACCTCAATATAGGCAGAAGACATATGCCGATAACCAAAAGAAGGATTTGGAATTTCAGGAAGGAGATCATGTTTTACTGAAGGTATCTTCATTGAAGTGTGTTATACGTTTCAGTAAGAAGGGTAAATTGAGTCCTGGGTACATTGGACCTTTTGAAATTATAGAACGAATTGGCACTTAGCTTACAGTTTGGAAATGCCGCCAAGTCTCTCCAAAGTTTATGATGTATTCCATATATCGCTGTTGAGAAAATACATTCCTGACCCAACACATGTACTCAGCTATGAGGAATTAGAACTGGAACCTGATCTATCTTATTGTGGTGAGCATGTCAAGGTTCTTGATACAGGAGAACAAGTGTTGAGAAACCAGATGACTCGTCTGGTAAATGTTCTATGGGGAAACCATAAGATAGAAAAGGAAATGTGAGAACCCTAAAAACTTGTGATGAAGAACCACCCGAGTCATTTTACACATTAATACTCTAGAAATTTCGAGGACAAAATTATTTGAAGGAGGGGAGAATGTAACACCCCTTGTTTCCATGGTACACTTCTCTATGAATAATACAATAGCATTTGTTGTACGCAAATTCGAGTTCTAACACACCACAACCAATCAAACGAGCTGTTATGAATAGTAATACTGAATTTTTGGAGTTTTATAAAATTTATCATTCAAAATGGACTTCATTTTTGGATTTGGAATATCAAAATTAGCTTAGGGTGAATTTTTTTTTATTTTTCTAAAGACATTCAATTTATGATGAATAATGAAAAACAATGAGTTATAGTTTAAAACCGAGTTTAAATTTAAATAATTATTTAATTTATTTACATTTATTTTAGGTCAAAATAGATACATAATAAAAATATATGTTCAATGTATTTCATTGGAGTTAGTTTATAATAATTTTAGATATATTAAAATTTTATTGAAATTTTAACCGTCTTTTACCCACCTTCTAGGAGAATTTGATAATTCACATAAAACATAATTTTTCCACTTATATGAGTTGAATTTAAAAAATCCAAGATACACAGCTGATATCAGTAAGTAAAATGTGGTTCAATAAGATGAAAATAAATTTTAGTGAATAGTAACTTTTTTATTTTATTTACCACGGTTAAAAGTAAATAGGGTAATTAATGGTAAAAATGATATTTTTATTACCCTAACACATGTCATAATTCTATCAGATAATTATAATTCGACCAAAAACAAAATTGGGAATAAAATATGATCCTCTTTTTCCACTGGGATTAGATTAGGACATTTATTATTATTTAATTCAAATAAAGTTAAAAGAGTTAAAATCAATGTTTAATAACTAAAACAATATTAATATAGGGATAAACATAAGATAAATTCAACTATAAATATTATTTATAAAGATAAAAATATTTCCTACATAATGGTAAATTATTTATATATTTTAGACATTAAATAATGTAATTTATTTGTGACATAATGATAATGCAGTAATTACCTAATTAATGAAATATTAAAATAATTGATATTATAAATATCCAAATAAATGTAATGTGAGACCTTATATGAATTAAACTAATTATATAGGTTAATATGACATATTAGTGTTGGTTATATGAATTTTATTTGAAGTAATAATGTTGTTATGAATTTAGAAAAAACAAAATACCCAATAATGTCAAAATTGATATAAAAGAGTTTTTAAAACATATATTATATTATTAAATGATATTATATTCCAAAAAATCTATGGATCTACCAAAGGACATATATAATGATAGGTGAATTATTAATGAACCAATTTTTGTTATCTTGGAAGTATATAGTAAGTTTACTAACTATATAATATAAAACGACAAAGAGACATGGTATATGTGAAACTTTTTAACTAAGAGTTAAATCTAAAAGATAAAGTTAATATATTGACCAAAACCTATATAAAACCTATTGGATGAGTGGTTTTCGACCCAGACCCACCTCATCCTTTAAATAATCCATTTTTTCATTATAAACAGAGAATTATTTTATTATAAAATAATATTTTTAGCTTTTTCTAAGGTGCCCCTCACCCCTCGTATAAAAGGGCACTCCCCCTTCTCTCCAATTAACACCATCAAAGCCATTTTCCACGGCCAACCCCTACATAAATACCCTCTCAAATGTACTCCCGTCATCAGATAGGAATTCTTTTAGTCATAAATCCACCCTATGGAGCCCTTTTGATCAAATCAAATGAAAGAACATGAAGAAGAGGCAAATTTTTCATCACCTCTTTTAAGTTCCTTTCTTCATCCACTTCCTCTTTCTTTGTTGTTTCCATTATAAAATAATAAAACCAGTATATTCAACATAATTAGATGTTATTATAAATATGGTACAACCATTTTCATTATTCTATCCATCTTTTGAATGACATGTCACCATACTTGTCTACAGTCGACTTATCTTCTCCACGTCGTGGTGTAATTGTTATTCAATACATTATTATTTGGATGGGTATAATAATTATGTGTAAATTATGTAAAGAATAAATATAACATGATAATTATTCTGTATATATAATATATCATCCAATTATATATTATTTTAATACCAAAATAATGATATTTTCGCTCCTGCGTACGTACGGATTATCGTCTCCACGAACGTGATGTGATTCATTCCCCATCGTATCCTTTCAAGACTAATTTTCATTTTATGATTAAAAATAATGTTTAAATACTTGTTTTAATTTTGGATATGAATAAGATAAATCACATTCATAACAAATATTACTTACATAAAAAATAATATAAAGTAAAACAGTTCTGTTAACACCCGAAACGACGATAATACTAAGATATTATTAACAAAGCAATGTTAAAAGATCATATATGATATCATATTAATGTATATGATTAATGTATAATTTAATATATATTATTTCACCATTATAAATGAGGTTAACCAAACCTTGACTGAGGAAAAGAACAAGATAAGGGTCAATTTTACAAACTCTTTATTATCCGATGTTGTTTTTACGTAAGTATCTACTGGGACCTCTTTATCATACACCTCCTTGTTTCTTAAAAATGTATTTGAAAACAATCTTACTATTTTATAGACTATGGGATAAAGTAATTTACACCCTTTATTGACTTTTATAAGATGTTTATAATGGAATCTGTCTGTCGTTTTCAAACAAGCTATTTTTTGACCATTTCAAAAAAATTAATGTAAGAATGTTTTTTTAACTTATATGGGGGGTGAAGATATTTTCCACCATTATAACATCATCTAAACATCCCTTACAACCTTATAATAATATTTCCAAAATAAATGTTTTCTTTTATAATTATATTAATCTTTAATGATTTCAATATAGAAAGATAGTTTTCACTAAAAAATATTTTGATATCATCTATGTCAACATCCTTTGATGGATTTTATGATTATTTGAATTTGATTTATTATGACACAAAACATCCATATTTTATTGAAGGGTTTGTGATTTGTTTCACTATGGATGTGTTATTTTTATACCATTCATGGTTTATGGATAAATTATTGACAATTCATATGGTCGTTATAATATGAATTTATATGTTATGTTTAAACATTTTCATATGAGGAATAAATTGTACTTAGTATGTGATGGGTGGAGCCTGCTATAGCTCCACGATGCATCAGTAGGTCTAATGAGACAAACTAGTTTTTTGGAACAAGGCCTTGAATAAATCTTATTTGTAGTCTTAGCACAAGGCCTTGACTATGTGGTTATGAAAGTCTGGCATTATGAATTCCATCATTATGAAAGTGGCTATTGATATTGCATTTGATTATTCGACTAGTAGAATATACATGTGATAATGTAAATACCATTATTAGATTTTATATTTTCCATATTATGAAGAAGTTCAATTTTAAAAGGCTTTTGTTTAGTCTTATACATTTCCTTAAATGTTTATGCTTATTTGTGAATATTTATTCTATATTGTTATCCTTATTGAGAATATGAGCTCACCCCTTTCTATGTTTTATTTTCCCAGGATGCGAAAAAGTATATTTTGACTTACCTGCAGGGATAGTCTATGGGATCTCAGTGTTGTGTATGGAAACAATGTTGTTGTATTTTTCCTTTTTATGATGTAATGTACACCTTATGAATGTATCTTTTACATCCAAGGCTACTAAACTACTCGGTATTTCGAGACATGATATTTTTTTATCATGCCAATGATACGTAATAATGCACCGAATCTGGTTAACTAGGATCGGGGTGTTATAAAGTGGGTTTCAAAATAATAAAACTTGTGGAAGATAAATGAGTGTCTTCAGCATCATCCCATCAAAACACAAACCATTCACAAAATAATATTAATAGCACATATGGATCATTTCTTATAAAGGAATGATCAATATAAACAGATGTTGTCATAGATGGAATATAACATGGAATGATATATTAAAAAAGTTTATTTATGTAAATATCCATTTTAATTGAAAATATTATCATTTAAACATGATTCCTTTTGAAGACCATTTTCCAAAAAAAATATATGGAGCATGGAAACCTTTTTAAACTATATTTAGTAAAAACATATAAAAGAATAAGAAAAAAAATTAAAAAAAAATTCCATGAAAATCAGTTTTAATATAATTATCATATAAATTAAACTTTTAAACATGAAAACAGATATTTATATTATTGATGGGTACTAAATCCATACATGTCATATGCCCAAAAAATCACACCTTCAATATGGTAAAAAACATAGAAATATGCGTCATTCATAAAGTGAAAAGAAAATTACATTGAAAACATTGGAAAAAGATAAATATGGGTAAAAATTTCAATTAATTATTTTAGGAGTATAGTATAATGTGGTTGGTTTCCATTTTATAAAACATAGATTTTTGATTGAATCTATGGAAATGTCAGTGTGTCTTAAAAATTCATTATTAACATTCACATGTACCAAGGAGTACAATGATAGTACCAATTTAGAAATCTATCATGAATAAATAGATGATAATAAATATCCTAAATGTTTTTGAGAGATGTATCGTAAGATTTAATCAAAATCATCATAAACATAAACATAAAAGGTCTCGGAAAGGGATGAGATTGTCTTGGTAAATATTTATAACCTGATTACATGGGATCGTAATCTTCATTTATGAAATATAATTTAGGGTAATATTATAATATCATTAATTTTTTTTCATGATATAACCTTGAACATGGATTTATATACACCTCATAAAATCCAGATCATAATAAAAAACAAGTCTCAAAGATGGAAAATTCAGACAAATGTTTTTTAATGATTTTGTAACATCTGAAACTTATCACCCATGAAATAATATCATAAAAAAGATATGTGAATACCAAAAAATTTAATTATAAGATACATATAATAAATTCATTTTCATTACATAAAATGTACGAAATAGTGGGGGGGGGGGTAAGCAGGTATCTCATTCAAATAAAATGTTAGATGAAATCCCCATGCCTTGGGTATTTAATCTCATCGTAATAATTCAAAAATCAAGTATAATAAAGATAAGTTTATTATGATTCTTTTTAATGACATTATTTTTATATACAATACCACCAATGGATTTATTTTTTCTTTATATTACCCTCTTGATAGCAATTTCTTGTTAAGGTTATGCTTTGGGTAATATTCACTTTGTTGTTCAAATTTTTCATGTTTCGTTAGATCATTGGTCCTTATACAAAAATCATTATTTATATAATATATGACATCATATAAATATTACATATATATATATTATTATATTTGTATTATAAATATCTTTAAAATATTTAAATATGAAACATAATACAACATTCATGGAGATGGTATGTTGTACATACACATGAACTTTATTTCTATTTAATTATCGAGCTGAAAATTAGAATGTAAAAGTCTTATATGTGTGTCTGTATATATATAATAATTGAAATAAATTTTTGGTGTCATATATTTCATATATATTCACAAAACCTGTACATAATACAATCAATTTTTTGTTGGAATGAATGACATCACTTTGAGGGGGTGGTAGTCCGCACTTCCGGAAACGAAATTATCATATTAATAGAAAATTAAATGTAGTAACAATTGACTTGTAAAAAAGAAATAATTATTCTTATAGAAAAATTAAATATAATATATGAAATGTATAATAATATTGTGTATTATAATTTCCACCATGAGGTGCGATAACATAAATATGAACAATCATTGTTTAGCGAGGCGGTATTACACCATACACAAAAGTAGTAGATTAATTACCCATTATATGGATATGTGTGCATATATAGGTTGAAACTTTAGAATAAAAAAATAATAGAAAATTTTATATACTATTTTTTTGTTCAATATTGGAAATATGATTGTGGATGGTGTGGATAATAAAAATAAAAGAAAATAGTTTGAGATAAGAGGTTACCTCTTAATCGGGTAACTCCTTATGGTTTGTCCCAAAAGGCTCCCTTGGATTTATTTATCACCAATGATCGGATTATAGAGTTAATAGAATGATTTTGAGTACATTTTCTTGGATGATATTTTCTAAACCAATATGGTTTGAGAGGTGAGAAAAATAAGGACATATGGTAGCCTTTTACAGGGAAGGAAATGGACTAACATTGAATTTTTAGAAATTAGTTAGGTGTAAAGAGGATCATGCCTAAACTATTCACAAAAAAACAAAATAAAAAAGAATACTTAAGTTTTGGGGAAGTAATGTGTCCATAAAATGTGCTTGGGTAAGTTTCTATGACATTTGGGCCCCTATGATTAACATTTATTCCCAAATTATGCTTTATTTTACCTTAATCACTATGATATCTTTTAATAACTTTCACTAATAATTTTATTCAAAATCAACATGATCAAATTAGAATAAAAATATTATATTTATGATGATGTTTTATGTCCATTTTTTGAAACTCAACTTATTAAAGAGGCGGAATTAGGAATAATTCTTATCCTGCAGATGGGATGAAATAACCAAGTTTTAATGTAGAAAAATGATCAAATGTTTGTTAAGATTTTATATTCAATTACAAAAATGAAACTTATTTTAAAGAACTTTATTATATTAATTTGTATCAAATGTGACCTTATGAAAAAATTAATATATAATTTAACATAAAGGAATATTTAATCAAAAGTGAATTTATTAACAAAAATGTAGTATCTACATTATTCATCAAAAATTATGTTTCTCAGAAAAATTCCAAAAGTTAAACCTAAGTTAATTATTGGAACAATAAATTAAAAAATTATTTCTTTTATATTAAATTTCTACATTTGTCTAAATTTAATTGTATATTTCCTTCAAATAAGGACATGAAATGCATTTCATTTGAGAAAATAATTTCTTATACATATAAGTTATTTAATAAAAATTATATCTTTCATTATCAATATGTTTTATTTATTTAAAACCATTATAAAATGTATTGTGAAATTATATATTAGTATTTATAATAATTTTTGGACTTCTAGGTTATAATTATGCTATTTAAATAACTAAAATTGAAAAATGATATTTCTTTAAAACAATAGTGTTGGGTGTAACGTACGCCAAGTCAGTGTTGTGTGTAACATACTGCAATTAATGGTTTAATTTAAAGTATTATGTGTCCATGTTCCATATATATTATGCTATGTTGGTTTTTATCACATAAACAGTGATGGTGACAAGTAAAATTAATGTCTGAATAAGTGATTCAATAATAATAAAACTATTTTCAGAGTTATGTGAAATGAATAATATGAAAAGATAAAATTAATTTTAAAAATAATAATTCAATAAATCATGGGGTGTTTATATTCTACCCACATAAATATCAATTTCTCCTCAAAATTCTATTTAGGTTGTTATATGTTTAAAACTTCAAAGTCTCATTCATAGAAACCGTCATCATAAAAATTGAATACTAAGACATAATTTAAAAATGTAAAGTTGGAATCATAGTGGTTATACAAAGTAACGAACAAGTATGTTTAAATATAAGTGAACATAGGTGGGAAATAAAAAAATGGGCAAGGAAGAAAACTATAACTGTCCAATTCTGATATAGAGTGATTGAGAAAAAAATCCGGATAAAATTACCAATTTAAAATCAATTAATATGTGCTAAACTTTGGGACCATATGATTTATTAGAAATGGATGTACCTGGATAAATGTTTTTGTTTCAATATCCATTTTCCTAATCATAATTAATATTTATGAAAATTTATACTTCCATGATTTCAGTACAACATAACAATTCGTTGTTCCATGATCCACTTCTCCTCTTTATCAAAAATGGATGGTGAATTTGTCATTCCCAAATAACTAATAGATCATGAGATCCATGATATTCCATCCCATCTATCATTATTTATCATGAACAAAAAAATTATAATATTACATTCATTATGTTTAATTATTCTTGTGGTAATATAGAACATTATTCCCACAAACACTATCAAATGTTTAACTTAATCATTCAATAAATGGATAGCCATGTAACCATTACTAAAGATGAAAATACAAAACATTAAAAGGAAGAATTAGAATCAGTTTATCATTTATGTCACATATATCACAAATAGCTCTTGGTTATCACATTAATTACATATGAATATCCTTATCATATATTCTCTGGAAATAAGGTAATATATCGAATTACCATATATACTTTAGGAAAACCTGCATGCTTCCTTATTCCAAAGGTTACTAGAAATTATACCTAATACTAATAAGTTGAAAACATAATCCATGATGATAAAAACTAATTGTTAAAATAATCAATATTCAAATATTGGATAATCTGTTCTATCCAATTTATATTCACCAAATGAATCATCTCTTTATCCATGGGATACATAAATTTTAAACATCTTTATCACATTAAGGGTTACCTTCAATTAAACAAAATATCAGTTCTATATATCTTCATGACTATGAAACATATATTTTTCAATCAATAATGAAAATTTCTACTAATTTTTTTGTATATTTCATTATTTATTTAAGGAAATATTTGAATTTCAAAACAATGTATTTCATTCATCCAACTTTATTCTTAAACCATTACTCATGCTTAATCAACATATTCCATGGTACCTCTTTCTTAAAAAATGAAATTTGAGTCTCATATTTCAGTTCATCACCCTCAATCTAATCATGTTTCTTATTATCATTGTGATCAATTCTGGAATAACATCGCCGACATTTCACATGTCAATTGTAGTTTCTTTATCATCATATGTATAGTCCATACTCATGCCATCTTTCTAATTCTATTAATAATATTCCCACATTGATATTTATTTTGAAAATTCCCATACTTTACACATATAAAATAATAAATGTTAACCATGTTCCTTCAATTTCAATACATTGACTAAAACCATAAATCCTATTGTGAGGAACAATTGTTATAATAGGATACCATATAATCATGAAAATTTACTTATAAGGTGACTAATTTTTTTTCTCATACTTAATTAACATATTAATATATATATTTATACAAGGTTATTAAAAAATAGGTTATATTTAAATATTTCTTGATGCTTCAGAAGAGTTATGTGAATTCCCAATCCATATCCCTATGAGTGTCAAACCTGGTGTCTATAATGTCCCATTGTCATGTACCATATTACCCTAAGTAAGGTCTGGAACATCTTTTCAGAGTTTTTACACCTATGAATATTTGTTCCAGAGAGACATCAACTTGTAGTTTCTAGACATTGATTTATTTCTAGGAAACCACTCACATTATAGATTACCAAATTTATAGTTCATTTTCCATGATTACAACTCATCCTTATAATTATAATTACACACATCCCTATATTTATCCTTATAAATATTCCTAGGGATATCAATATTTTTTTCACATCATAATTTCCATAGGTTGACTAAAAATTTAATTTGATACCAAATATTGACACCCACGAAAAGAATACGTATATATTACATCATTTATTTTAATATTAAGTACATTACAAAAAATAAATGCCCGAGGACCAAAATTGATTAGTGACTTTGGAAACTCCAAAAATAGAATATTCATTCTTGGTGAAATATCAATAACACATCCCATAAAGATATCTAACTTTACTAGTTCCACCTAAAAGAATTCATCAAATATCGAGGAATGGAAATATTATATGGGGTGAGTTTAGATGCTCAATAAGGGTAAATAAATAAAAATTTTAATAATAACATGAAAAGGGTTTTATTACATGAGAAAAATACTTAACGATCATAATCCTCATATTGGATTTCATAATAAATATTGGAAATTCATAAGTCATGAATCGTAACAAAATTAACAGCATAAGTAATTAATGTACAAAAAATGAGTAACACATGGATGTTGTAGAATATGTATAATAATATAGAATTATATGTTAGGAATAACAATCATTACCTTCAAGTTAAAAAGGAATGTTAGATAGATTAATTTTATTTTTATAAAGATATTAGGATTCCAAAATTATAAATCATTATCAATCTCCCTCTTTTTCATTAGATATGATTATGTTACCTATGTCTATGTCTAGACTCATTCCACTAAAAAAATTGATTTATTTCTTCTATTATATAGACTTTTTTTATTTATCAAGTTACATAGAAACATGAATTACCATTATTATTGTATATAGATAACATCATTATGATTTTTTTAATAATTATATTATTCTAGGAGAATCACATTCTAAATCATACCGGCCATAGATTATAACATGTTCTTATCGGGGTTGACTCAACCACCAATATGAATAATGATATAAATTTATATATATAGAATAATATGAAAACCTAACTAATAGTATTGTTAGAATATTTTCAAAATAAAAGGACTCTTTTAGTCTCAAATTCATTGGATTGAAAATATGGGAGGCTTGAATTAGTGGTCTCTTTTCTTTAGTTAGTTATACCCATTTTGACACAATATCTTAGATGTGTTAAAGTTATCGATCCACTAAATGATATTTAATAGCTGAAAAGTAATATATATAAATCTATAAAGTGAGTTTCCATAAAAAAAATTATAGATTTTAAATGATAATCATAATCATTTCCATCTTTTTCATTTCCACCAAAAATGGATCTCTACTTTCCTCGATCACAGTGTTAAAACCTATTGTGAATTGTGGCCTATTCAAATTCTATATACTATATAGTGAGTTATAATCTCAAAATTTTATTGGGGTTCCCCCCAATCAGTCCATATAATCTTTAATAGTTTTTAAACCATGTATGGGTTATATATGTCTTTTAAATGGTTTCTAGAACACAAATTAAATATAAAATCTACCTATACATGCATATAAGATCAAGTTTTCTGGTGTACTATCTCAAGAACCCCAACTATAGTGTTAGTCTCAAGATTCCTTCCAGATCAAGATTGATATGCATCATTCTAATAACTATAAATACATTTGTGGATAATTAATTTTCTTTATATTCAATGTAGTCTATCATATCCTTGTTCACTTCCCATGATATATAAGTTTATTGAGTTCAAATAACCCTCTTCCATAGAAAATGGGTGTTCTGTCATAAAATAAAAATTACATATTCTTTACAATATTATATATTTATAGGAAACATTATTTAGTATACCTAGTTTCCATGAATATTTGGAAACTCGTTGATCATTAATAGTAGGAATGATCTTCCTTGAGATGTAATTCAAATTCTTGGCCAGAGAATCCTTATTGATATCCTTATGAATCAGATTTTTTATTTATAAAGAACCATACTTTACATACATTTTTATTACTTCAGAATTGAATCACACTTATTACAACATATAACAAAAACAAGAACGGACTGTATAGGTATAGTGTATTTAGAAACTGGGAAACATAACCAACTAGTTCATAAAGTATCTACTTTTCCTCCCATTTATTTCATCATATCTAGAGTCCCTTTTTGGCATATTCTACTTAATAACCTTCTTCCTGACCTGGGGAAATAAAACATTCAAAAGGGTGATATCAAATGCTCAGTAAGGGTAAAGAAAAGAAATATCAATCACATCATATACATAAGCACATAACTTTTGGAAATCTTAACCTGCAAAAGAGATCATAATTTCATAACATGGCATAAATCATAGTAGTGAAATGTAATCCCAAAAATAATAACTTAAAACATGAATCTTTGTGGCATACACACATAATAATAGAGAATCATTTCTTATTAGTCAAGACTCATTTCCAAGACTATCTTAGTGGACAAAGTCCATTTCTGAACCGAGTTCACTCCTCGTTTCAGTCATGTTTCACGAAACCGGTATAACCTACCGTTCCAGCCATGTCTATCTCATGAGATATAAAATCTTTTCCCAATTCATTGGAGGGAGATATAGGTCCCACCCGTCTCATAATGATTCCATTCTTATGTGTTCTACAAAATCATAACCATACATCATAGCATAACCCATGTAATAAAAATGGGAATCTTAAACATCATGACATCATAAAACAATTCATATAAGATAAAGGAATTCATAAACATAATTACATCACAACATAATAAAATCAATGTAATAATAGGGATAGAAACAGAACCCTTTATTATCTTAGACGGAAAATAATTTTGAGAAAACACTTAAACTCCATTCTTGGGGAAAATATCCTTTCTACATCAAAAACACTTTTCCTTTCTTAACATGTCATTAAATTCTAAACTAAAAGAAGATGATTAAAAACAAACTTGAAAACTTTTAAGGGAAGCTTCTTGGTAATAATTTTTTAAAAATCCATTCATGCCGTATAAGTTAAAAGAAAACATTCTTCTCGTACTTTTGTCGGAAAAGTCAGAAAGTACCTCATACGAAAAATGACAAAATATTCCTTTCATATCTTTTACTAAATACTAACCAAAGGGTAAAATTGGATATAAACTATTGTAGAATGATGAAAATATTACATATTGAGGAAACATGGATGTGGATGATAAAATACACCCCAGTAAATGCCAAAATATAAACAATCTCGGATAAAAATGAGATTGTGATATTTCACATACCTTAGGTCCGATTTGCTTCGTAAGTGTCTGAACCTCCTGTATAATAATTTAAATAATGTTATTGACTTATTCCAGAATCATAATTATTGTTATCATATCATATATGGTCATATTATTAGATTCTAATTAGTAATATTTCATTACTACTTGTTATTCGGGTGTTTATTAATTTTTGTTCTTATGCATGTTTTGTCGAATAAATTCTTATTCTTCTCTTTAGGTTATAGATACCTCATTTCCAGAATGTTATTAGTGTAATATATATCATATTAATTCATCCAATTCATTTATATAATCATTATGCAATGAAGATCATGTAGAACGAGTCGCATCACGTCGTGGAGACGGTATTCCGTACGTACGCACGAGTGATGATATCGTTCCTATGATCGTTGAATTGTATTGGAGTGTATGTATACTATTTCAGAATCAACATCACTTTATAATAGTCATATATATTCATTATTTACACCATTATACCCATCCAAGTAAGGTGGAGGTGGAAAATAGATTACACCACGGTGTGGAGACGGTATTCCGTACGTACGCACGCGCGGTGATTTATTTTTCCATAGGACGGATAGATGGTGAAAAAGGGTTGTTTCATACATATAATAACATATCAGAATATGAGTGATACTGATGTTATTACTTTATAATTAAACAACTAAAGAAGAATAAGTGGAAGAAGAAATAAAGACGAAAGAATCGGTAACGGACATTACCTCTTCTTTGAAGTGCTTCTTTGAGACCTCCTTTTAGGGCACTAAAATAGGCCTTTGAAGAAGACCAGAAACTCTAGGATGTTTCTAGGGAAGTGGAGAGAAGAACATGGTAGGTTTTGGCCGAGATTGAAGGCTCAAAGTGGTGTGAGGAAGAGGGGGAGGAGGTGCCCTTTTATAAGGGAGGATAGGGGCTCCTTTGGAAAAACTAAAAATAGTATTTTATTATAAAGTCAATTTCGGATTTAAATAGCAAAAAATTGATTTATTTAGAAGCTATGGTGGGTATGCGTCTAAATCCTCTCATCCAATATAATTTTGTTAGGTTTAGGTTCTTATTTTATCCTTATCATTTATATTTAACATTAAGTTAAATAATTTTACTTTTACCATGTCTTCTTGTGTTCTTATACTATAAGGTTAATAAACTTACTATAAGTAGCCAAACGAACCCCAAGCTGTTTATAATTAATATATATAACCTTATCTAAGTCATTTGGCTGAGCCTTCGATTTTTAGGAATAAAATAAAAATTACTAATATAATATTTGTTTTAAAAACTATTTTATGTCAATTTTGACACTATTTAGTAATTAATTTTTGTGAAAATCATAACAGAATGATTAGTTCGAACAATGTTAATTAAATCAATACTAACATGTCATATTAATCTAGACAATTAGTGTAATTCATAAAAAGTCTCAAATTACATTTATTTTGGTGTATATAACATCAATTATGTCAATATTTCATTAATAAAAATAAATACTTCATAATCATTGTGTCCTAAATAAATTAAATTATTTAATGTCTAAAAATTACAAATAAAATACAATTATGTAGGAAGTATTTTTATCTTTATAATGAATAGTTATAGTCGAATTTATCTTATGTATAACCCCATATTAAATATGATTTACTTATTAAACTTTGATTCTGACTATTTTAACCCTTCTTTAAATAAATTAATAATAAATGTCCTAATCTAATCCAACTGGGCCTAAATGGTCATATTTTATTCCTAAAGTAGTTTTTGGTCGAATTAAACTTTTCCAATAGAATTTGAACATTTGTTAGGGTAATAATAATATCATTTTTACCCTTAATTACCCTATTTACTTTTAACTGTGGTAAAAAAATTAAAAAGTTACTATTCACCAAAAAATTATTTTCATCTCATTGAACCACATTTTACATACTGACATCAACCGTGTCTCTTAGATGTTCGAAATTCCACTCATAAATGCAGTAAAATTAAGTTTTATGAAAAATTCAGTTTTTTAACTACCACTTAGTGGTTTCACTATTCATCAAAAATTGAAAGTTTTCAGAAAAATACCAAAATTTCACCCTAGGATAATATCGATATTCCAAATCCAAAAATGAAGTCCATTTCGAAAAATAAAATTTATAAAATTTCAAAAAGTGGTTATTACTATTCATAACAGCTAGTTTTGATAATATTTTAATAGTATATCATTGTTTAGTGAAACTCGGTATTGCGTACGACGCAAGCTATCGAGGAAGGATGTGATTTTGTGTAAAGAAACCCAAGCAAGTGTTGTGTGTAGAAAAAAATTCCTTTTATGATTTATATAACATAAAAGTCTCGGGTGTAACATTATACCCCTCTTAAAATGAATTTCTCCCTCGAAATTCGTCACTTTGTAACAAACAGATGAGGATACCTTTCCCTCATCATATCCTCAAGCTCCCATGTAGCTTCTTCTAATTGGTGGTTCCTCCATAAAACATTCACCAATCGAGTGGTCTTGCTTCGTAGGACTTTTTCACTACGATCCAGAATCTCTATCGGATGTTCTTCATAAGAAAGATCTTTCTCCAGCGGCACAACTTCTGAGCTAAGTACATGTGAAGGATCAGGTATGTACTGTCTCAGGAGAGATACATGGAACACATCGTGAACTTGAGAGAGATTTGGTGGAAGCTCCAATCGGTAAGCTACCTTCCCAACACAATCCAGTATTTCGAAAGGACTGATATATCTAGGGCTCAACTTCCCCTTCTTTCCAAATCTCATGACTCTCTTCCAAGGAGATATTCGTAAGAAAACATTATCATCCACTTCAAACTATAGTTCTTTTCTTCGGTTGTCTGCATAACTTTTCTGTCGACTATGAGGTGCTCTTATGTGTTGTTGAATAGATCTGACCTTTTCTTCCATTTCATCAACGAGATCGGGTCCTAATAGCTTTTTTTCCGCAACTTCATCCCAAAAAGTTGGAGTCCTGCATTTCTTTCCATAGAGAGCTTCATAAAGAGCCATCTGAATACTGGAGTTAAAGCTATTATTATATAAAAATTCCACCAAAGGTAGGTTTTGATCCCAACCACCTTTGAAATCCATAGAGCAAGCTCTCAACATATCTTCTAGAGTTTGAATTGTTCTCTCAGACTGACTGTCTGTCTGAGGATGAAAAGCAGTGCTGAAACTCAACTCTTTATCCAGATTATGCTAAAGACTTCTCCAGAACTTCGAGGTAAATCTTGGATCCTTGTCAGATATAATAGAAAGTGGTACTCCATGAAATCTTACCACTTCCTTTACATATATCCTGGCAACCTGATTCAGAGAGAAATCCTCTCTAATAGCAATGAAGTGTGCAGACTTGGTAAGACGATCAACTATGACCCAGATAGCATTATTGCCTTTGCATGTTTTAGGAAGTCCTGTGACAAAGTCCATAGTGATGTTTTCCCATTTCCAATCGAGTATGGGTAATGGTTGTAACATCCCCTTAGACTTATGTCTCTCAGATTTAACATGCTGACAAACCAAGCATCGAGAGACATATTTTGCAACATATCTTTTCATGCCATCCCACCAGATGTACTCTTTCAGGTCCCTATACATCTTCGTGCTTCCAGGATGAATAGAGAATGAAGAACTATGAGCCTCATCCAGCATCTCCTTCTTTAATTCGGGAATGAGAGGAACACAAACCCAATTCCTGAACTTTATTATCCCATCACAATCAAGGTTGAATTCAGGAACATTTCTCACCTTCTTTTGTAACTCGACATCTTCTTTTTGTGCCTCTTTAATCTTCACATGTATAGATGGTTGAACATTCATTTGAGAAAGATACGATTTTTCCCTTTTCGTTATAATTCCATGATCCATCCTTTGTAAATCCATAAATATTGGATCTTTTGTGATCCTCTTCATGGATAAACTAGCATGGTCTTGTCGACTTAATGCATCTTCCACCTTGTTTGCTTTCCCAAGTTGGTAATGGATTGAGCAGTCGTAATCCTTAATCAGCTCCAACCATCTTCTTTGGTACATATTCATCTCCTTTTGTGTGAAAATATACTTTAAACTTTTATGATCAGTATAAATGTCACACCTTTCTCTATAACGATAATTCCTCCAAATCATTAATGCAATGATTATCAAAGCTAACTCCAAATCATGTGTTGGGTAATTTTGCTCAAGTATTTTCAAGTATCGTGAGGCATAAGCTATCACCATATCATTTTGCATCAGAACACACCCCAACACCTTCTTGGATGCATCACTGTAGATCACAAACCTTTCTCCACTATAAGGCAGTGCGAGCACAGGTGCACTGGATAACCTTCTTTTCAACTCCTTGAAATTCTCTTTACATTCCTCCATCCAAACAAACATAACTCCTTTCCGAGTCAAATTGTTGAGTGGATTACATAATTGTGAAAAATCATTCAAAAAACGTCGATAATATCCGGCCAAACCAAAAAAACTTCAGATCTCGTTTACTGTTATTGGTCTCGACCATCTTTCGATAACCTCTGTTTTTGCTGGATCCACAGATATCAGCTCTTTTGAGATTATGTGACCCAAAAATGCAAATTTTTGAAGCCAAAATTCACACTTGATAAATTTGGCATAAAGCTTCTCCTTTCTCAGGGTTTTCAATATAATTCTCAAGTGATATTCATGTTCTTCCTTGCTCTTTGAATCGATAAGAATATCGTCTATAATGACTACCACAAACTGATCAAGATAGTCTCTAAAGACTCTATTCATTAGATCCATGAAGATAGCAGGGGAATTAGTAAGACCAAATGGCATCACTATAATATCATAGTGTCCATACCTTGTACGGAAAGCTTCCTTTGGTATATCCTCCCTTTTGACCCTTAATTGATGATACCCTGAACGGAGATCAATCTTGGAAAAGTATTGAGCTACGTGAAGTTAGTCAAATAGGTCATCAATGCGTGGGAGGGGATATTTGTTCTTGATAGTGATCTTGTTAAGTTTTCGATAATCAATGCAGAGTCTCATTGATCCATCTTTCTTCTTAACAAACATAACAGGTGCTCCCCAAGGTGACACACTAGGGCATATGAACCCCATATCAAGATTCTCTTGGAGTTTCTTCTTCAATTCCTGCAACTCAATTGGGGCCATTCTATATGGTGTCTTTGAAATAGGGAAAGCACCCAGTACAAGTTCTATTGAAAACTCAACTTCACGATTCGGTGGAAGACCCGGTAATTCCTCCAGAAATACCTCATCAAACTCCCGTACAATGGGAATATTTATAATCGTGAGTTTCTCACCAACCATTTGAGATAAATAACCTTCATTTAGTGGAATCAATAACCATAAAATGGAAGAAATTTCCACTGGAATCTTATGTTCATCCTTGCAGCAATAGACGATCATAGATTGATCTGGAATATGAAATGTGACTTCCTTTCTTTGGCAATTGATATAAGCTCCATGTAGTGAAAGCCAATCCATGCCAAGAATCACATCAAATTCCACTATAGGAAAGATCACAAGATTTGCAGGAAGCACTTTCCCACAAACTTCAATCGGAGAAGAATTATAAACTTTTGATGCGACTGTTGTACCATTAGGTGTTGTCACAGCTAACTCATCATGTAATTATTGATGTAATACGGTGATACCCTTAGAACATTCTTCAGAAATAAAGGATTGGGTGGATCAAGAATAAAATAAAACATTTGCTATTTAGGGTGGATGGTAAGTGTACCTTTCACCACATAGTTATCATACTCCACATCGCTGATAGAAATTGAAAGTGACTTTCCTTTGTATTTATCCTTAAGAGTTTGTTGACGTCGACAATCATCATCAACCCTTGTATTAGGGAATTTATGGGAATAATGTCCCATCTCCTTGCACTTGAAACATTGAAGTGTAGTAGGTTCATTCTGTGTATCCCTTCCTTTGTTTGCATCCTTAGACATCTTCTTCCCATCATCGCGGCATTAAAATGCCTGCTGACCTTCCTTTCTACATTTGAAACATTTACTTGTCCCTTTATGACAACTCCCTCCAGGTTTCTTTCCACACATTGAGCATAAGGGAAAGCTCATCTTCTTTCCAGTGTGCTCTTTAGATTTTCCTTTGAATTCCATTTTACTCTTCTTATAAAACCCATATGAATGATGAGTTACTCCAATCTCCATCTCAACTTTGATAGAACATCGAATGATTTCCTCGTAGCTATTGAAGTCCTTTATGGCTAAGGCCCTTCGAAGACTTGGTTTTAAGCCACTAAAGAATCGATCGATCTTACTCTCAGGTTGGATAATAATACCATAAGCGTACCTTGTAAGTCTTGTAAAATTTGCTTCATAGGTACAAAAAGATTCATCATAATTTTGCTTCAGTTCAATAAAATCTTTCTCCATCGTTGTTCGGAGAATACGAGGGAAGTACCGATTGAAAAATAAGTTCTTGAACTCATCCCATTCCATGGACTCAATTTCATCCCTTTGCATCGTATTTTTAATAAGATTCCACCATTGATCAGCATCACCTTCCAAATGATACACTGCTAAGATAACTTTATCATGCTCATAACATTGAAGAACTGAAAATATATTTTCAGTAGTACTAATCGATTGTTCAGCAACTAATGGATCAGTAGACCTACTGAATTAAGGTGGACGCTGTCTCATGAAGGATTCAATAGAATATTTCTCCTTCCTTTGCTCATTTGGAAGTCATGGATGATTCATAGCTTGAGAAAGTTGTGTGAGCATGGATACAAGATTTTTCATTCCAGCTCCCATAACGTTTGTTTGCTCAGGGGGACAATCATTGCATTGCCCGTCACATTCCGCATTAACACGGTTCCTTTGGGTTCCATCCATTGACTAAAACCAAGATGAATAGTGTGAGCAACACTAATTATAATAGGAAAACCACATAATCAAGAATAAAATTTCACACTTAAGGTCTTATCCTAGGTTATTCATGGATATTTCTAAAACACTAAGATTTTGTTCTATGCATAGACTTATCCTTAGGGTTCTTACTAAGGCTTTCACATCCTAGTTTCAAAAGGTTGACTATAGCCTCCCTCTGATACCAACTATAACGACCCATACTTTACATACATTGTTATAATTTCAGAATTGAAGCACACTTATTACAACATATAACAAAACCAAGAAAGGACCGTATAGGTATTGTGTCCTTAGAAACTAGGAAACATAAACAATTGGTTCATAAAGCATCTACTTTGCCTCCCATTTATTTCAACATATCTACAGTCCCTTTTTGGCATATTCTACTTAATAACCTTCTTCCTGACCTGGGGAAATAAAACATACAAAAGGGTGAGCTCAAATGCTCAGTTTGGGTAAACAAAAGAAATATCAATCACATCATATACATAAGCACATAACTTTTGGAAATCTTAACCTGGAAAAGAGATCATAATTTCATAACATGGGATAAATAATAGTAGTGAAATGTAATCCCAATAATCATAACGTAAAACATGATACTTTGTGGCATATACACATAATCATAGAGAATCATTTCTTATCAGTCAAGACTCATTTCCAAGACTATCTTAGTGGACAAAGTCCATTTCTGAACTGAGTTCACTCCTTGTTTCAGTCCTGTTTCACTGAACCGGTATAACCTACCGTTCCATCCATGTCTATCTCATGAGATATAAAACTTTACCCAATGCATTAGAGGGAGATATAGGTCCCACCCATCTCATAATGATACCATTCTTATGTGTGCCACAAAATCATAAACCATACATTATAACAAAACCCATGTCATAAAAATGGGAATCATAAACATTGTGACATCATAAAACAATTCATATAAGATAAAGGAATTCATAAACATAATTCCATCACAACATAATAAAATCAATGTAATAATAGGGATAGAAATAGAACCCTTTATTATCTTAGATGGAAAATAATTTTGATAAAACACTTGAACTCCATTCTTGAGGAAAATATCCTTTCTACTTCAAAAATACTTTTCATTTCTTAACATGTCATACAATTATAAACTAAAATAAGTTGATTAAAAATAAACTTGAATACTTGTAAGTGAAGATTCTTGGTAATAATGTTTTAAAAATCCATTTATGCCGTATAAGTTAAAAGAAAACATTCTTCTCGTACTTCTGTTGGAAAAGTCAATAAGTACCTCCTACGAAAAACGACAAAAGATTCCTTTCATATCTTTTAATAAGAACTCAACAAAGGGTAAAATTGGATATAAACTATTGTAGAATGATGTAAATATTACATATTGAAGAAAAATGGATGTGGATGATAAAATACACCCCAGAAAATGCCAACGTATAAACAATCTCGGATGAAAATGAGATTGTGATATTTCCCTTTCCTTAGGTCTGATTTGCTTCGTAAGTGTCCGAACCTCTTGTATAATGATTTAAATAATATTATTGACTTACTCCAGAATCATACTTATTATTATGATATCACATATGGTCATATTCTTATCTTTTTATTAGTAATATTTCATTACTACTTGTTATTCGGGTGTTTATTACTTTTTGTTCTTATGTGTGTTTTGTCGAATAAATTCTTATTCTTCTCTTTAGGTTATAAGTACCTCGTTTACAGAATGTTTTTAGTGTAATATATATCATATTCATTCATTCAATTCATTTATATAATCATTATGCAATGAATATCATGTAGAACGAGTCGCATCACATCGTGGAGACGGTATTCCGTACGTACGCATGAGTGATGATATCATTCCTATAATCGTGGAATTGTATTGGAGTGTATGTATACTATTTCAGAATCAATATCAATTTCTAATAGTCATATATAGTCATTATTTACACCATTATACCCATCCAAGTAAGGTGGTGGGCGAAAATAGATTACACCACGGCATGGAGACGGTATTCCGTACGTACGCACACGCGGTGATTTCTTTTTCCGTAGGATGAATAGATGGTGAAATAGGGTTGTTTCATACCTATAATAACATATCAGTATATGAGTGATACTGATGTTATTACTTCACAATGAAACAACTAAAGAAGAAGAATTGGAAGAAGAAATAAAGATGAAAGAATCGGTAACGGACATTACCTCTTCTTTGAAGTGCTTCTTTGAGACCTCCTTTTAGGGAACTAAAATAGGTCTTTGAAGAAGACCAGAACCTCTAGGATGTTTCTAGGGAAGTGGAGAGAAGAAATTGACAGGGTTTGGCTGGGCATGAAGGCTCAAAGTGGTGTGAGGAAGAGGGGGATGAGGTGCCCTTTTATAAGGGAGGAGAGGGTCTCCTTTGGAAAAACTAAAAATATTATTTTATTACAGAGTCATGTTTGGTTTTAAATAGCTCCAAATTGATTTATTTCGAAGCTAAGGTGGGTATGGATCTAAATACTTTCATCCAATAGAATTTATACAAGTTTAAGTTCCTATTTTAACCTTATCATTTAGATTAAACATTAAGTTAAATAATTTTACTTTTACCGTGTCATCTTGTGTTCTTATACTATAAGGTTAATAAACTTACTATAAGCAGCCAAACGAACCCCAAGTTGTTTATTATTAATATATATAACCTTATCTAACTCATATGGCCGAGTCTGAGATTTTTAGGAATAAAATAACAATTACTAATATAATATTTGTTTTAAAAACTATTTTATGTCAACTTTGACACTATTTAGTAATTAATTTTTGTGAAAATCATAAAAGAATGATTAGTTCGAAAAACATTAATTAATCAATACCAACATGTCATATTAATCTATAAAATTAGTGGAATTCATAAAAAGACTCAAATTACATTTATTTCGGTGTTTATAACATCAATTATGTAAATAATCCATTAATATGATAATTACTGCATCATCTTTGTGTCATAAATAAATTAAATTATTTAATGTCTAAAAATTACAAATAAAATACCATTATGTAGGAAATATTTTTAGCTTTTTAATTACTATTTATAGTCGAATTTATCTTATGTATAACCCCATATTAAAAATTATTTACTTATTAAACTTTGATTTTAGCTATTTTAACCCTTCTTTAAATAAATTAATAATAAATGTCCTAATCTAATCCAAGTGGGCCTAAATGGTCATATTTTATTACTAAGGTTGTTTTTGGTCGAATTAAACTTGTCCAATAGAATTAGGACATGGGTTAGGCTAAAAATAATATCATTTTTACCATTAATTAACCTATTTTCTTTTAACTGTGGTAAAAAAAGTAAAAAGTTACTATTCACCAAAAAATTATTTTCATCTCATTGATCCAAATTTTACTTACTGGCATCAATCGTGTCTCTCGGATTTTCGAAATTCCACTCACAGAAGCGGTAAGATTATGTTTTATGAAAAATTCAGTTTTTTAACTACCACTTAGTGGTTTCACTATTCATAAAAAATTGATAGTTTTCAGAAAAATACCAAAATTTCACCCTAGGATAATTTCAATATTCCGAATCCAAAAATGAAGTCCATTTTGAAAAATAAAATTTATAAAATTTCAAAAAGTCGTTATTACTATTCATAATGGCTAGTTTCAATAATATATGTAATAGTATATCGTTGTTTAGTGAAACTCGTTATTGTGTACGACGCAAGCTATTGAGGAAAGTCGCGATTTCATGTAAAGCAAGCCAAGAAAGTGTTGTGTGTTGAAAAAGATTCCTTTGATGATTTATATAACATAAAAGTCTCAGGTGTTACATTATTCCTTGAATTCCACATTGAAATTGACTACATTAAATTCATTAAAAATTTCCACATTTATTGGATCATATATCTTGACAATATGAATCACCAAGTAAAGGTGTTTATCTTATATAAAATTTTCTTTCAATCCCAATTAACATATCAAACTATTTATGTAATAGAGACGTTTTATTCATATTAGAAGGATTACACTCAAACTTTATGAATTAATCTCATCAATAATGTCATACTATAATGATTAATGTTTCAAATCGATGTATTATTCTTAATAAAAAATTCTAGAAATGTTGTTTTATATTAATAATCTAATTGTTATGCTTGGGAGTACGGTTATACAATGAAGGTTTATGTTTATATACTTTACTATTTTTCATTCTCTCATAATAAAATTTTGAAAAAATTTATAAAAACATTCTTCTTCTCCAAATTATCTTCAACCCTTTGAAAATAACTAAAAAACTAATCTAACATGATGTATACATTGATCCTCCATTCACCAACACATCGATTTAGTTTCCATTATAATGATCACAACAATCATTATCTTTATATTTAGATTATTTTTATATCAATCATGAAATAATCACCTACATCCCTATAAAAAGTGTAACGTAATGAAATGAATAATGAAAACAAAAAAACTATTCTCAACATTATCATGTGTTTTTTATCAATAACTAAAATTACATATGGTAATATATGAGCTAGAACTTCTCTACTTTATTGACAATAAAATATAGTGTGTTAATAGGTTACTACTCATGTCATTATGTAATCTTATTGTACCCCATTTGTGAATACAAAGACACAATTATTGTGGAAGAATAAAATGACATGCATTTCCTGAAAAAAAAAATATTTTAGTTCATCCACTATATGTTTAATTGGGGAAACCCAATGTAGATAAAAATTATTATTTATAAAATTTTATCTAGGTTTTACATAAAAATCATAACGATATCATTCTCTAAATAATAAATTATGGGATTCTCATTCCAATCTAACAATTAATTTTTTTATACACCAGTATTAACAAAAAAATATATAAATTTTAAGATCAAATACTGAAAATCCATTTTGGAATTATCTTTTCACCAATAAAAATTCACTTCAAAACATATCTAATATAAAAAAAATTACGGATTCAAGTGTGACTCAATTTCCTCAAACTACAAATTTAATCATATTTGGGAAAAATTATAGATTCCTTAATTAATTATGTTTCCACTATATGGATGCACTATTTATTTGAATTCATAGAAGCTTAAACACCAAGATTCCATCGAACAATATTTCCCTCCAATAAGAATACCATCACTTCATTGAATAACTATAAGTTAGCCCAGATAAAAATAATAATATCGAATAAGGATGGTCCATTATAATTTTTTTAATAATGAACATCTGGGAATAATATATATTAACATCCTTGATTATTCCCTCTATCAAATTTCATAATTTCTCTTACTTTCATTAGGTTAAATAAGATTCAAATTCAATTTATTTTCTAAAAATGATTTCATAATTTTACTAGTTTAATCAACATTATTAGTCATGGATTTATTGGTTCCTACTCTATTCTTTGGATTCCTCCAAATATATTCTTGTAATGGTATGATTATTATATAATATATTTAATATTTCCATTATTTAAGACAAAATTATCATTATTTATATTAGATGTATAAATTATAATATATATATATATATATTACTTCCAAAGAATTCATTCATATTCAGGATTATATTTCTTTTTTAATTTAAGAATTTTTATCTTCAATTTCTAGTTCCTAGAAGGGATCTAACTAATATGTACATATCATTAAGAATTTATTTTACAATCTCAAAATCATTTTGTTTTCTATCTTTTCATTTGAAAATGGAAAAATATTCTAAATTGTCACCAGACACCTTTATATTTTTAGTAGTAACCATTACCTAGGTAAATTAACCCTCAATATCATCAACATCATCCAGTTTAATTCCATAAAATTTTATTTTGTAGACATGGGTTTTAGATTCAGTGAATATGATATTACCATCGTAGTTTATTCTAAATATTTCCTTAATCGATTTGGTTTTTTGGAGACCCATGACATTTTTGATTAATTTTAATGATATATACATTGAAATATAACTTGTATAATTTCTATTAAATTCAGGTATTTCTTTTCATAGTTTGAGGTACCATAGATCCATTGGAAATTTATTTTAGTACCATGATTTCAGTATCCCTCACTTCGATTAAATGTGGTAAAAGTTATGGTGGATTTATATTTTACAAGATATGATAAATATTCTCATCTAATGTGGGATCACCTTAACAATTTATAGTGTAATAATTCTCCATATTTTAAAATTATCCTTTATATATTTAGAGGGAACACTCTTTTTTATAAATTGGTATCCCTTGTTAAATGTGATCAATGGGATGCGGAAAGGGTGAATCAATTTTCTTTTTTCCATTAATGAGTTATTTTCTTTTTAACCAGATGTATTGAATCAGTTAACATTCTAAATCTACTCAATGATCTATCAGATCCTTACCATTCTGGGTACTAATAAATAATGTTAGTGGAACATGATATTTATAGGGATCAAATAAAATGTGTAATCGATACCATCTTAATTATTCCTCTCTAGTTGGATTCTCTATTAACTCTAATCACCATCTAACAAAACATTATTCAATGTGGTCCCTATATATTCACTACATATTTTAGATGACTATACTCTAAAACCTCTATTTTTTATTCCACACCACTATCCCTTATTGGATTCAATGGTGTGTATATGTATTTATAAATACACATATATTCTAACTGTATAATTCTCTAACACTAGGATGTTTTTTGATCCCCCATGAGCTTATAATATCATATTTTATATTTTACTCCAACAATAATGTCAATTGAGTGATGGTATTGAGACTACATCTAGATTAAGTGTGATATTTGTCTTCCATGTCATCTTGAATAGTAATATGCATAGAAAATTTCCATCTTCGTTGATAAAATATGAATTGCTCTAGATATCTCTCTATGATATATATATATATCGGGAGAAAATAATCTCTTACATATTACATGTATATTTACTCAATATTATAAAATAGTATATTGGCAACATGCCAATATCATTATACATATAAATGTATATACTTTCCCGGTTTCAATTACTATTTTTTCAACTTGTTGATTTTGGGTAGCCATGTCATCTTACTAATGATATTATTAAAATTCATAGTCAATTATTCATTTTGAATATCTATTTTACTTGATTTTTTCTTTCTTTGAGATCCGCTACTAAATATACTATCATTAACTCATTAAAAAGTTACACCCACACACACATACAATATAGTACCCCTGGTTTGAGATATTTGGCCTTTGTTTATGAATTTTTCTGTGTTTGAAGTGCATGGGATGAGTTGGGAAGAGGTTGGGAGAGTTTGGAATGGTTTTGGATGAGTTTGGAGGGTTTTAAAGGGGTGCACGGTTTGAGCATGGTTAGTGTAAACCGTACAGATTCCCCAGGAAACCGTGCAAGGGAGACAGTAGGTATTTCTTGGCATACGCATGGTTAGTGCAAGGTTTTCCAAACCGTGCGGTCTAACTGTTAAGCCACTTAAAAATAGGGTTATAAGTTTCAATATCACTCGGTATTGCATAATTTCACTCAAATCATCCTCCCATTCGAGCCTCACTCAGGATTTTAGGTTCTCAGCGGTTAAGGGTGCTCTCCCACTCGATTTGGAAGCGTTTCAAAGGGGTTTCAAGGCGGATTGAAGGTGGTTTCTCCCGGGTATGTTGCTCCTCTTGTTTCTCTTGTATTTTCGTCTAGATATACATCCCTCTCTTTCATAGTTTTCTATATATACACTTATTGTGTGTGGATATAGGTTTATGGTTGGATTGGATGTTAATATTGAGGGTTGTGGATGTTAGGGAAAGGTATCTAGAGAGTGTTCGATGATGCGTTCACCGGATTTGAGGTGCGGTTGTTCATGGGTCGATTTCTAGGGAACCCTAAAGGTAGGTGGGTTCTCTCTCGACTCCACTTGGATAGAACTAGTGGTTCCTTGTTTCAATTAATTGTTGTAAAGAAAATTAATTGTTAATTGTTTTTGTGAAATTGGTTGGAAATCCCTTGGGTTATGTTTTGGGGATTTTTGGGGAAAAGTGTGTTTTATGGTTAAATGTTATTCTTGTGGATTATAAAATGAAGATTTTAAAATGGGATGATATGGTTTATTTGTGAAAATTGTTGATGGAATGGATTTTCAATAGAAGGGTTGTTTTTTTTTGAAATGTTGTTTGGAATAGAAAATGGTTTTCAATAAATTGGTTGATTTATTGAAGTGGATTGATATGCAATGGAATTGGTTGATTGCATGTTGTTGTGACCTTGGTTGGTTTATGCTTGGTCTGGTTTGATAGAAATGTTGTATGGAAGTGGGAAGGATTTCTCAATATAAAAAGGGGATAGATAGTGGTCGGAATAACCACCATATGAGTAGTGGTCGGGAAGTACTGCTAGTTTTGAATGGGTGAATGGGTTGGGCAAGAGTGCCACTGTTTTTATTGTTTTGGTGTGAATGGGTGAACAGGTTGGGCCGAAGTCCCACCGTTTTGGTTTCTTTTTGTTCATTGTTTTGTAAGATGGAATTTTTGTGATAATGTGTAAATGTTGGGATGATTGTGTCTTGTTTGGTTGGACTTCACTTGGTTGCTTGGTTTGGGTGTGATGGCTAGGTAATAGTAGGGTGGGCTTATTGTAATGGTTGCACTTATGATTATCTTATATAAACTGTTTTAAATAATTGTGATAACACTTTTATCCTAGTTGTGTGTGTAGAGAAGTCATTTTGGTAAATCCTACAAAGTTTTAGTACTCACCCCTACTTTGGCACTGTGTTTTCTTTGTAGATGTTGTGTACCATGACGTGGGAAAAGGTAAGGCATCTCCCTTCTTTAGTGGATCTTTATGGTTCCTTGGTAGAGCTTGGAGCTTGGAGATTGGTGTGGAGATGCGGTGGTGTCATGGATTGTGGCGTAAGGTTGTTTAGTTTTTGTAGTGTACTCTAATGTTGTGCAGACATGTCTAGTTGTATTGGTTTTGAGTTTTGTTGTGGAACAACTTTGTTGTCTTTTGAAAATTCTTGGTTGGAAAATGGAATTGATATGTTTCATATAGTGGCTATTAGGGGATGGTTTGGTTGGTTTTTTCTTAAGGGAAAATCGTTCCCCAACTTGATCTTGAAGCCCTCGACATTTATTTCCAGTCATTGGTGCCTTGGGAATGTCTCTTAAGGCCATGTAGCCCTCACTACCTCCTAAATCCAATGAAGTAGGTGTGGGGTGTTACATGTGGTATCAGTTTGTTCGGTCATTTGGAGTTGATCTCCAGATTTGGTGTTAACATTCGTTGTATTACATTCCTTGAGTCGGGATAGTAGCAAGGATTAAGAATGTCGGAACATGGAATGTATATCATAAAAGGACGTAGCTAACCCTTTTATGCTAAAATTCAAGTTACCAGGGAGTTGGGTACATAAGTGTTTTGGGGACACTTATAGGCATTGTAAATCTCATTGCATGGGTGTAGCCTATGAGATGATCATGGCATGCATGGGAGAAATGACTTCCCACTAGGATGCATATTTCATTGATTTATAATTATTTATGATGTGATATGAATGTGTGAAATTGTAATGTGAATAAATTGGTATTTTGAAAACGGTTTGGTTTTCAAAATGGTGAAATAAGGCACACGTGAAAAGGGGTCGAAAACCTTGTTGTTATAGTGTTGTGTACCGTTATTTGAAATCAGATTTCATGATTTCTACAGAAGTGAGACTCATGGTTGTTTGTTTTCTATTGATAGAAATGGCACCGGGTAGGCAACATAGAGACCAACTGGGGGAGGCTGCTAAGAATGTGGTAGCACCTGAGCCTCAGGTGAACCAGCACCTAATGCAAAGCAGAGTGCAAGCATTCCAAGCTGTGGAAAGTGGAAAACAATGGATGAACCAAGGCATGTGGATCATGCGGTTCAGTTTCAAAAGAATAATCCACCCATATTCAGGGGTAATTTAGAGCTGGAGAGTGCAGAAGCATGGATGAATAGAATGAACAAGATCTTCGAGTTCATGGGAACACCGGTAGAATTCAAAGTGAAGTTGGCTACGTATATGCTTGAAGATCTTTCCCTTCAGTAGTGGGAGTTGGTATTCCAAGCAGGGATGGACCAAGGTATTATGTGGGAAGGCTTTTAGGAATTTTTTTAATGACCAATTCGATCCACATACGTTCATAATTCAGTGTACGATTGTTTTCATTAGTTTGAAGCAAGAGAATATGTCTGTGATAGAGTATGCAGCTATGTTTTTTTAACATAGTGCAGTTTTCACCTGAGGTGGCGGGTAGATCACCGTTGAAGGCAAGGATCATTGAAGTGGGATCAAGGTAAGTAATCTGTTCAAAGATTATAGTGATGTGTATAGATGATTACATAGAGATGGTAAATAGAGCCTCTGTGGCTAAGTGGGATCTGTTGAGAGATCCGGGCGGGGGTAGCATGGTGGTACCCATGGTGAATAGTGGGAACTCTAACGCTGGGTTCAAGTAGAAGAGGGAAACTTATTCCCAGGGTGGGAATATGGCATAAAATCCAACAACAGGATCAGTAAATCTTCCTCCGAATCCCCAAAGCAGGCATGGATGTTTTCAGTCTGGTTCTATGAGCCACATCAAGAGGGATTGTACGACACAAACTTGAGCATTTCATAATTGGAAGCATATGGGGCATCTGCAGCGTTATTTTCGGAATGCTCCATGGTCTGGTGCGAATGACACACCTCTAGGATCACAGACTTCGTATGCTTCAACGGGACGGGGACAATAACACACCCCCCAAAAGTAGAGTAAATTGGGTCATGGTGATTCTTGAAATACCATGATGCCTCAGTAGAGCAATAAAGAGTAGTGTTATTCAAGAAAACATGTGTTCGGAGCTGAGCAGGTTGTGGTGGATGATCATTCGGGCGCATCCACGATGCAAGGTACTATTCTTTTAAATTATACATTGATGCAAGTGCTGTTTGATACAGGTGCTTCACACTCTTTTATTTATGCACATGTGGTCGATTTACTAGGTTTAAGGGTATAAATGATTCCCTCGTTTTTGAAACATAAAACTCCTCTGGGTCGAAGAGAGTGTCAAGCATTCTTCTATAAAGAATGTTGTATCGTTGTGGGTAATGTTGAGATAGTGTGGAATTTCTCAATGCTTGATATGGAAGGGTATGATGTAATCCAGGGAATGGATTGGCTAGTGGATTTTAAGGCCCACATCGGTTGTGATGTGCGAACAGTGAATTTTATGACACACAATGGCATTATACATCTCTTTAGAAAAGACAATCATGAATGACAGTGTGAAACGGGTTTGTTGGCTCCATCAGTGGGTATATTATCGTATCAGTTGGCGGTTTTGTCGTTGGAATTTGTTGAGGGTGTTGAGCAGAGTGTTCCTCTAGCAGTGGTGGATCAGTTCGTGGATGTTTTTTCTGAATAATTCTATGGGTTACCTCCAATAAGAGATGTATAGTTTACGATTGATCTCCTTCTAGGGACCAGTCCTATCTCAGTTCTGTCTTATTGGATGACACAAGCTGAATTGAAATAATTAAAAATCTAGTTGTAATAGTTAGAAAACAAATGGTTTATCCAGCCTAGAACGTCTCCGTGGGCAGTGCCGGTGTTATTTGTGAAAAAGGAGGATGGAACATTGGGGATATCTATTGATTATCATAGACTTAAATAAGTAAAAGTAAATAATAGATATCTACTTCCATGAATTGATGATTTGTTCGACCTGTTGAGGGGAGCCCAGTGGTTCTCCAAGATCGACCTAAGGTCAGGATATCATCAATTGCGGGTGAGTAAGGATGATATTCCAAAAACATCTTTCAAAAGTAGATATGGAAATTATGAATATGTGGTTATGCCCTTTGGTCTAATGAATGTGCTAGCGGTGTTTATTGCATTGATGAATCAGATATTTTAGAGATATCTGTATTCATTTGTTGTGGTGTTTGTAGACGATATTCTGGTGTATTCAAAGACAAGGGTGGAGCATGAGAAGCACTTTGCGACAGTGATGGGGATCTTGAGGGATCATCGGTTGTATTCCAAATTGTCAAATTCTAACTTTTGGATACAAGAAGTTCATTATATTGGCCATTTAATTTCTGAAAGGGGTGTATGAGTGGATCCAGAAAAGATAAAGGCTGTTGTCCCTTGCACACTGCCGAAGAATGTGTTTGAGATATGGAGTTTCGTTGGTCTAGCTGGGTATTATCGGTATTTTGTTCATGATTTTTCACATTTGGATTCACCTATGATAGCATTGATAGGAATGAATGTTCCATTCCAGTGGAATGAACAGTTCCAACAATGTTTCGAAGAGCTAAAGGGTCATTTTACATTAGCACCAATCTTGGTTTTTCCAGAATCAAGAAAAGGGTATGTGCTGTATTGTGATGCACTTGGATCAGGGTTGTGGTGCGTTCTCATGCAAGGGAATCATGTGGTTACGTATGGCTCATGGAAGTTTAGGGTGCATGAGAAGAACTACCCAACTCATGATTTGGATTTTGTTGTTGTGGTCCTTGTATTGAAAGTGTGGAGTCATTATCTCTTCGGTTAGAAATTCATGGTATATAAAGATCGTAAGAGTATAAAGAACATTTTTTCACAGAGGGATTTGAACGTGAGGAAAAGGAGATGGATGGAATATCTCTAGATGTTTGATTTTGACTTAATGTACACACCAGGTAAGGGAAATTTTGTGAAAGATGCATTAAGTTGAAAATCATATGCTCAGGTGGTGAAAAATGCCTCAGACTAGTGGCAGTTGATGTTGGCTATAGGTGATATGCATTTGGAATGTGACGACCAGGGCGATAGAGCGGTCTCCTTTCTGGTTTTGTTGATTCCTAACTTTGTTTTCCTAGTTAGAGAGGCACAAATATTTGATTCTGAGTGTGTGACCATGGGGTCGAGACTCAATGGTGGGGAGACAATTGAGGGTTGGTAAATAAATGGAGATTCAGTTTTGTGTCTTTGGAATCAGATTTTCGTACCAGTTTCTTGTCAGGAGGATCTTCTCAGGGTGTATCATCATTCCAGGTGGGTTGTTCATCCTGGAATTCAAAAAATTTATAAAGAGTTGAAAGCGTAGTTCTTCTGGGCTAGTATGAGAAGAAGTGTGGCTGAGTTTGTTTTGAGATGCTTGACTTGTTAGCAGGTCAAGGTAGAGCATCAAAGGCCAGCTAGAATGTTGCAGTCTTTACCAATCCCTATTTGGAAGTGGTAGCAGATAGCAATGGATTTTGTTACAGGTGTCCCCAGAGCTATCAAAAATCACGTTTCCATTTGAGTGATAGTAGACCAGCTAACGAAGTTATCCCATTTCATCCCAATTTGTGAATATCATACGTTGGAGGATCTATCCCAAATCTATATCCGGGAGGTGGTAAAGAGTAATGGTGTTCTAGTTTTGATTTTATCAGATAGATATCCGTGGATTACATCTCGTTTCTGGAAATCATTACAGCAAACCCTTGTAACACAGTTGACGATGAGTACGGCATATCACCCTCAAAAGGATAATCAATCTAAGAGGATTATACAAACTCTGGAGGATATTTTGTGGGCTTGTGTCAAGGATTTTGGTGGCTCAAGGGAGGAGCACTTATCGTTGGTTGAGTTCTCATACAATAAAAGTTATCAGACATCCATATAGATGGCTCCGTTTGAAGTGTTCTATGGACAGCCATATCGGTATCCACTATGTTGGGTGGAAACGGGTGAGTCCTTGATGGTTGGACCGAGGCTTATCTAGGAGACTACGGAGAAGATCAATTTGATCCAAAAGTGAATAAAGACGGCTCAAAGTCATCAAAAATAATATTTGGATCATCGTCGAAGGACGTTGTCGTTCGAGTTGAGTGATCATGTGTTCTTGAGTGTCTCTCCTAGGTTGGGAAATTGTCAGTTAGGGATGCCGGGGAAGTTATCTCTGAGGTATATTAGGCCTTTTTAGATTCTTGAACGGGTTGGTGAGGTGGATTATCATTTTTCTTTGCCACCTTGGTTCAGTGGGGTGCACAATGTGTTTCATGTGTTGTAGCTGAAAAAGTATCAGTTGGATCGTGACCATGTGATTCAATGGGATCACATGGAGCTACAACCAGATGCTTCGTTGGTGCATGTTCCATTGCGGGTTGTGGATAACCAAGATAAAGTCTTTCTTAGTAAAATAATTGGTTTAGTTCGTGTTTTGTGGCAACATGGTCAGATTCAAAAGGAGACTTGGGAGTGGGAGAAAGAGATGGTCGAGCAGTGGCCCGAGCTCTTTCAGTAAAGGGCAGTTTCACTACTTTCAGAGGACAAAAAGTCCAATGGTGGTGAGAATGTAGTAACCCCGATTTGAGATATGCCTCCTTTTTTATAGATTTTTAGGTGTTTAAAGTGAATGGGATGAGTTGGGATGAGGTTGGGAGAGTTTGTAATGGTTTTGGATGAGGTCAGAGGCTTTTAAAGGGGTACACGGTTTGATAACGGTTAGTAGAAACAATACAAATTCCATATGAAACCATGCATGAGAGATAGTAGGCATCACATGGACTGCGCACGGTAAGCCAAACCATGTGAGGAAACTGTGCAGACAGTTTCTCCCAAGGCAATAGCATGCGCACAGTAAGCACACGGGTTTCCAAACCGTGTGGGAAAACCGTGCGGCCACTTCAAAATAGGTTTATAAGTTCCAGTCTCACTCAGGATTGCATCATTTCACTCCAATATTCTTCCCACTCGAGTCTCACTCGGGATTTTGGGTTCTGAAGGGTTAAGTGTACTCTCTCACTCGACTTGGAAGAGTTTCAAAGGGGTTTCAAGACGGTTTGAAGGTGGTTTCTTCTGGTTAAGTCTCTGCTCTTGTTTCTCTTGTGTTTTCCACTAGATCTAAATCCCTCTTATCGTGGTTTTCTAGATCTACACTTTTTGTGTGTAGTTCTAGGGTTGTGGTTTCCTTGGATGTTAATATTGAGTCTTGTGGATGTTAGGGAATGATAACTAGAGATGTTTCGATGGTGTGTTTTCCATATTTGAGGTGCTGTAGTTTATGGGTCGATTTCTCAGGAACCCAAAAGGTAGGTGGCTTCTCTCTTGAACCCCCTTGTTTTGAACTAGTGGTTCCATGTTACAGATAATTTTTGTGTTGAAAATTAATTGTGAATTGTTATGCAAAATTGGTTGGAAATTCCTTGGGTGATGTTTTTGGGATTTTGGGGAAAATTTTGTTTTATGGTGAAATGTTATTCTTGTGGATTTTGAAATGATGATTTTAAAATGGGATGATATGGTTGATTTTTTAAAATGATTGATGAAAATGGTTTTCAATAAAATGGTTGTTTTATTGAAATGTTGTTTGGAATGGAAAATGGTTTTCGATAAATGCGTGATTTATTGAAGTGGATTGATATGCAATGGAATTGGTTGATTTCATGTTGTTGTGACCTTGGTGGGTTTATGATTGGTTTTTTCTGATTGAAATGTTGTATGGAAGTGGGTGGGAAGTCTCACTATAAAAAGGGGATGGATAGTGGTCAGAAGAACCACCATATGAGTTGTGGTCTGGAAGTACCCCTAGTAGTAAATGGGTGTACAGGTTGGGCGGAAGTCCCAACGTTTTGATTGTTTTGGTGGGAATGGGTGAATGGGTTTGGAGGAATTCCCACCGTTTTGGTTGCATGTTGTGCATTGATTTTCAAGATGGAATTTTTGTTCTAACATGTAAATGATGGGATTATTCTGGCCTGTTTGGTTGGCTTTCCCATGGATTTTTGTTTTGGGTTTGATGTCTTGGTAAGAGCATGGTGGGCTTATGGTAATGGTTCCACTAGTGATTATCTTATATAAAATGTTTTAAATAAATGTGTTAATAATTTTATCATAATGGCATGTGTAGGGAAGTCATTTGGGGAAATCCTATTGAGTTTTAGTACTCACCCCCTGCTTTAGCACTGTGGTGTCTTTGAAGATGTTGTGTACCGTGACGTGGGAATAGGTAAGGCATCTCCCTCCTTTAGTGGATCTTTGTGATCCCTTGGTGGAGATTTTAGATTGGAGCTTGGTGTGGAGCTGTGGTGGTGTCATGGATTATGGTGTTTGGTTGTTTAGTTTCCGCAGTGTATTATGATGTTGTGTGGACATGTCTGGTTGTATTGGTTTTTATTAGTGTTGTGGAACAACTTCATTGTCTTTTGGAAATTCATGGTTAGGTAATGGAATTGATATGCATCATATAGTGTTTATTAGGGGATGGATTGGTTGGTTTTTTCTTAAGGGAAAATCGTTCTGCAACATGATCTTGAATCCCTCGGCATTTATTTCCAGCCTTTGGCACCTTGGGAACGTCTCTTAAGGCCAAGTATCCCTTACCACCTCCTCAAGCCAATGAGGTAGGTGAGGGGTGTTACACACACAAATATATACATATATATGTATGTAAGTATGTTCAATCACTCTTCTTATCAACATATAAATCATACATGTAGGTGTTGATTTCATATCATTTGTTCTCCAAACATTGCATACATCTCATGTTTTCTAATTATGAACGTCTCATAAATATGTTTTATCCTTTTCTAAGGATTATTCTACTTCACCATGAAATATAATCAACCTTAATATCTTATGATAAATAATTATATTTTACATCAATTGTTATAGTCAATAAACATATCATATGATGTAGATTTAAATGAAACATCCATGCCATAAACTAAAGAAAAATGTCTTATAACAATTGTTTACATTCATCGATGATACCGATTTTATGTTATATAAACTATTGATGACATTTCCCATAAGTTTTGTCATCTTCTCCAATGAAATTATATCACTTATCAATTAACTCAAAACACTATCCAACTAGAAGTATAAATTTTTCCTTCATTCACTAATACATTCATTTAGTTCCCATATTGATAGGCACAATGATAATAATATTTAAATCCTGATAATATCCATGACAATCATCAAATAATGACATCCATAATAAGACATATATTAACTTATTAAAAGTAAATTTAAACAAAAAAATGGATTTTCATACTAGTTTAGGGTTTAAGAAATTTTATATTAATACTAAACATAAAGTTCATCCATCAGATCCAGGTTCAAAACCAGGTAGGGTCACCATTACACGACTGTAGAAACACTATAGCAGGCACAAGAGTATCCACTATAGTAGTTATTATAGTAGGTAATGTTCGGTATTGTAATAGCCAGAACTATTCACCTTGGGCCTTAACATTGGGCTTGGAGTACTTAAGGCCTTTGGTCCACCCAGGACTTGTGGATAGTAAGTATTTCAGGCCACCTATAGGCCTTCCGACCTCTTCAAGGCCTTTGATCCACCTAATTTGAAAATTCCCAAACATATTCTATATGTAACCAGCTCTCGAGGAGGATTCAAGAGTAGTGCATATTCACCATAGTATGGAAGAATATTTGGAAGAATGAGAGGGTATGACATTGTCATCCGTACCAGGCATATGCATCACTGCACAAGACAGCTAGTTGAAGATGCATGCAAAGGTGGAGAGATGATCATGATGCATATGCTGGGGAGGGTCAGTTTTATATAGTCATAGTGTGTATGATTTACAAAAGAACTATGGGTCCTGTACTGTCTCTAATGCTATGGGATATTTAATGTTACAGTTCGCCTTTAGCCCCTAAAAATGGGGATTATCAAAAATAAAAAAATTGAATTCCTTCAGGCCATTCATGAAATACTAAACATATTATTATTTTACCTCCCTTTTGTTCATGAAAAAAATGTCAAAACAAGGTCATCATTAACATTTTCATACTGAATCATAAATAATAAATATTTTGAAATGAGTTTATAAAATTATAAATAATTATAAAATATTTTTTTAGTAATTATAATCATCTTTTAATGGGAAACATTAAAACTATAACCAATAATAAACTCCACCAATATTAAACTAGTAATAAGAAGACAATAAAATCTAATTACATTAGATGATAAAGATATATTATAAAAAACAATATAATCGTAATAAATAATAATAAATGAATTTAGAATAGTGTTTTATATATTAATTATTTAATATAATAGGTTACTATGATATTTATTTATATTTCCATTCATTGAGACGTGTTCTATTTTGTACAAACATTGTATTTTATATGATGTATATTACTCATATTCTATATATAATATCATGAATTATGTTTTATTCAGTGTTATTTAATTTAAAACACTCTCTTTAAAGGAGTCCTTATTAAAATGATTCTCAACAAATAAGGGGTTATCGCCTCTCTTTTCTTCTATGAGACTCATGTTATATCCAAAACATGTTCAATTGTTTATGGTGTATACATTCATAATAAATTAATTTTTTATCAAGTTAATTATTAAATTCATTATAATTAAAATTATATATTTTAGTATACTATTCAATGGTTTTTGATTCAGAATATAATAATGTTATGGGGATTTTTAGTGACTCAACTCTTTCTCATATTCTATATTTATTCATCTTGGAGTATGGTATTATAATTTTCTTAAAAAAATACATTTATAAAATTTATTTTATAGAAAAACTTTTTAAATTTTATAGAGTAATTTTTAAAATGTTTTATTTTTCTAAATGTATTTAATTTTAATGAAATAATTTTTTTATTATTTAAAGATTATTACAAATATGATATTTATTCATATTTTACATTCTTATTTATTAAATAGTTTTATAAATTTATTTTCTATTTTTGTCAACGTACATTAAACTTCCACATGCTAACTGTGGAATATGTTATTTTTTTATTCTCAACCTTCATTCTCTAGATGGCTAAAGAAATTATATATGAAGGAATCCCTGATACCTATCCATTTTACAGGGGTTAATTAAGGGATTTCTAAAATATGACTCATCAATTAATGTTTAATACATATATATACATGGCTGATGGATTGGTCCTAAATCACCCACTAATTCATTGACAAAAGAGCTCTATTATATTATCTCAAAAGGCCCCCATTGTAGAATCCCATGCCTAAGAGGTCAAAGAGGATCTTAGCCCTATCCAAAGGCATAACATGGGTTGTAAGACGATGTCTAACAAGTTATATGGGTTGAATATCAATCCCAAGAAAGAAAATAGGTATTATACCATGCTAAATTTGGTATGAGGATAGTATCATATTCCAAAAAGTGTACCCAGGATGTTGTCAAAGACTAAGAGGATACATTGGTTGTCATCCAAAGACTGAGAGTTTACACGACCTATTATGCCAAGACCTCAATTTTATAAGAATTAGATATCAATGCCTTCCCCATTGGGTTATGGTTCCCCACTTTTTAATATATTCCATAGTTATTTTTCATATAATTATGTAATGAAACCATGAATCTTTTTTTAATTCTTTTTTACACACTATGTTTCCATGGAAAATGTTTTTTCATTTGAGACTACATGTCATTATATAACTACATATGTACAAAACTTTTTATTCATGTTTTTTTACATAGTTAGTTTGCCATGATTTTTTTCTCATACTATTATATAATAATCCTTAATGATGTTCAGATGTGTTTTCCCATTATTAACCACCAGGGATCACTACTTCCTTATATTGTATTTACACATGTTATAAAGATGAGTAAAATTTGTATTTCTCTATAATGAATTATAGTGTGTTTTGATTATGCAATAATTTTTATAAGTATTGAAAATTGGGATTATTTTTTATCTTTTCCCAATGAAAATAAACCATTAATTTATGGGATTTTATAACTATTTATAAGATAAATTATTCTAATTATGTAAATTATATAAAATAAAAACATTTTTACCATTATTAATATTAATTTCTATGATAAAAAAATAATTTTAATACCATATCATGAAGTGTGGGTCTGGGGATCCTCATTGAGTTGAGTTTCCTTTTTATATCTTAAAATAGTTATTGAATGACCCGTTATTTGTTGTGATTCGAGACATCCACTTAATTAAATTGTGAAAATGTTTGTATTATATTGCTATATTTTCATTTAATGTATTGTAAGGATTTACCAAATGAATATAAATAATTATAAAATAATACATTAAATAGTTTATGATGGTTCTTATATACTCTAATATATTCCTCGATATATTAATATTTTCATCATCTTCTTTTATGCTGCTAATAAAAAATATAATTTTTTGTGGTGATATTGGTATTGTTTCTTTCTAATAAATTATTATATTAACCATTCATAATTTTTTAATCAGGTAAAATTTATAATGATTCAACTATTTGGAAATATATAATTTTATATGTTGATATTTAAAGTTTGTATAAATATTTATTATGGAAGGAATATTAATAAGAAACACATTATATTGTATTATTTTTATGATATCCATATATGCATGAATTTTTGTATACTCTCTTATAGTTATTATAAATTTTATGGGCTAGAAGCTGTTGCTGTAAAACCCCAATATTTCATAGTATATTATTTCTTAAAAATAATTCAATAACTTGCACTACACGCAACGCCAAGTTCAAGCACACCATGACTTACCAAACAAGCCGTTCAAAAGAGGTTATTAATAGTATTAACTAAATTTTAAACTTTATATAATCCTTATAATTTTAGAATCCATATTATGAGTTTCTTAGATATAATGTAAGAACAAATTCATTTTTAGTATTGAACTTTTACAAACATATAATTGTGAACCCTTTTTAAATCCAATATTTTAAACTTTTGTATATTTAATTTGACTAAATAAATTTACTTTTTAGAATGGGGTCATAAAAAATTTACAATGAATCATCCCAATCTTCCATGGTACTTTTCCCTTTGAATAATGCAATGACGTGTATTGTATGCAACTTCGAGATTCTAACACACCACAACCAATCAAAATAGCAGTTATGAATAGTAATACCAACTTTTTGAAATTTTATAAATTTTATCATTCGAAATGGACTTCATTTTTGGATTCGTAATATCCAAATTATCTTAGGGTGAAATTCTGGTACTTTTCAGATAACTTTCATATTTTGATGAAGAGTGAAAATTACATAATTTTAATTAAAAACAACTTTTTTAATTGAAATAATTAGTAGTGATAAATTACTTATTTGAGTGGTTTTAAAGTATATTTAGAATATATTCTTACCTTTTAATACAATGTTGGTCGTTATATGTAATTTTACATTTAAACCAGACATAAACAAGTGTCAATTATTTGATAGTTATTATCTCTTAAAAACACGATATTTGTTTTGACGACGGGAATTAATTTTTAAATTAGTTAATGCAACTGATATGTTCTGAATTTGGTGAAATAGACATCATTTTTTAATTAATAATATCAAATATAGCTTAGGCCTCATTTTTGGTATTTTTCTGGAAACATTCATTTTTTGATTAATAGTGAAAACACTTAGTGGTAGTTAAAAAACTGAATTTTTCATAAAACACAATTTTACTGCTTCTGTGAGTGAAATTTCTAAAATCCGAGAGACATAGTTAATATTAAAGTGTAAAATGTGGTTCAATGAGTTGAAAATAATTTTTGGTGAATAGTAACTTTTTACTTTTATTTACCACGATTAAAAGTAAATAGGGTAATTAAGGGTAAAAATGATATTAATATTATCCTAGAACATGTCCTAGTTCTATTGGACAAGTGTATCTCGACCATAATCATTTTTAGGAGTAAAATATTATCATTTAGGTCCACTTGTATTAGATTGGGACAGTTATTATTATTTAATTAAAAGAAGAGTTAAAAGAGTTAAAATCAAAGTTTATTTACTAAAACATTTTCAATATTAGGTTATTCAGAAGATAAATTCGATTGTAAATATTCATTATAAATATATAACGATTTCCCACATAATTGTATTTTATTTATAATTTATAGAAATTATATAATTTAATTTATTTATGACACATTTTTGATGCAGTAATTACCTAATTAATGAAAATTTAGAATAATTGAAAATATAAATTCCCAAATAAATGTAATTTGAAACTTTATATAAATACCAATAATTTTCTTGGTTAATATTACATGTTAGGATTGATTTAATTAACGTTTTTTGAAGTAATAATTCTGTTATAAGTTTTAAAAAAATCAATTATTCAATAGTGTCAAAATTGACATAAAAGAGTTTTTAAAAGAAATATTATATTATTAATTGATATTAAATTCCTAAAAATCTACAGTTTGGAGAAGAGACTTATATCATGATATGTGTATCATTAATGTACCACTTGGGGGTCTCTTGGATGTATAGAGTAAGTTTATTAACAATATAATATAAAAATACAAAGAGACATTGTAAAAGTGAAACTAATTAACTAAGAGTTAATACTTAAAGATAAGGTTAATATAATGACCCAAACCTGTCTAAATTATATTGGTTGAGTGGTTTTATACGCATAACCTCCTTAAAATTTAAATAATCCACTTTGGAGCCATTAGTAACCGAATATGAATTTATTATAAAATAATATTTTTAGCTTTTCCAATGGTGCCCCTCACCCCTATTATAAAAGTAAACTCCCCCTTCTCACTAATTCACACATTCAAAGACTTTTGTCTCGGCCAAAACCGGTACAAATACTCTCTAAAATTCCCTCACTACAACCTAGAGGCCTTAGTTTGATCATAAATCTAACCTATGGAGCCCTATTGATCAAATAAAAATGAATAACCTGAAGAAGAGGTAATGTTTTCACCACCCTCTTTCAAGTTCCTTTCTTCTTCAAATTCGTCCTTCTTTGTTATTTCAATTCTAAAATAATAACTCCAGTATATTCTATATACTGTGATGTTATTATAAATATGGTATAACCATATCCAATATTCTATCCATACTTTAATTGGCATGTCACCATACGTGTGTACGTACTGTTTACCGTCTCCACTTCGTGGTGTAATTGTCATTCAATAAATTATTATTTGTATGGGTATAATAATGATATGTAATTCATTTAAATAGTAAATATAAAATGATAATTATTCTTTGTATATTATATACCATCCAATTATATACTATTTTAATATCAAAAGAATGATATTGTCGGTCGTGCATACGTACGGACTACTATCTCCACGAATGTGATGAGATTCATTCTCCATCGTATCCATTCAGGTATGATTCTCATTTGTTGATTAAAAATAGTATCTAAGGACATTATATCATTCTAGATATGATTAAGATACAACCTATGCATGAAAAACACGGCTTACGTAATAAAACATTTAAATAAAACGAGTAATTTAACACCCGAAACAACGATAATACTAAGATATTTTTAACAAATAAATGTTAAAAGATCATATATGATTTCATATTAATGTATATGATTCTTGAGTATTTTAATAACAATTATTTCACCATTATAAAGGAGTTTAACCTTCCCCCAACCAAAGAAAAGTACAAGGTAAGGTTTATTTCACAATCTCTTCATTATCCGAGATTGTTTATACATAATTATCTACTGGGACCTCTTTATCATCCACATCCGTGTTTCATGAAAGTTTATTTCAAAACATTCTTACTATTTTTCATAATATGGGTTAATTTCATTTATACCATTGATTGACTTTTTATAATATTTTTATAAAAAAATATTTCTGCCATTTTCCAAACAAGGTCCTTTTTAAACTTTTCGACAGAATTAAGGTAAGAATATTTTTTTATCTTATACGGCGGGTGCGGCTATTTTCCACCATTATAAAATTTTAGAAGCTTCCCTTACAAGATTATAAAGATATTTTCAAATTAAATGTTTTATTTTATAATTATGTGACTTTTAAATGATTTCACAGTGAATATTTTATGATTTTCGTAAAGGTACACATTATCAAAATCATGATTTTAAATGTTTTAAATATTTATCTTTCTAAATATTTTTAATTAATATACATATTTTAAAAATGATTTTAAGGATTTATTTATATATACATGAGTGTTTTGAAAAGATATTTCTTTCCAAAAGTTTTGAAGTGGTATGGGACACTTTGATTCAAAAATCTCTTCTAAAGTACTTCCTTAATAAATGTGTGACTTTTAAATGATTTCAAAAAAAAGAGATATTTCTTTCAAATAGTTTAGATTTCATCTATGTCGACATCCTTTGATGGATTTTAATTTTATTTTATGTTTATTTATTATGATACAAAACTTAAATATTGTTTTGATGTTTTTTTGATGTGTTTGACTGTGGATGTGTTATTTTTATACCATTCTTGGTTTATGGATGTAGTATTTACATTTCGTATGCTAGTTTTAAAACGAATGTTTATGTTATGTTTAAACCTTTTCATATGGGAATGAATTGGACTTAATATTTGACGGGTGGAGCCCGCTATAGCTCCTCGATGAATCGGTAGGTGTAATGAGACAAACTAGTGTCATGGCACAAGGCCTTTACAAAATCTTATTTGTAGTCTTGGCACGAGGCCTTGGCTATGTGGTTACGATAGTCTAGAATTATGCATTCCATCATTATGAAAGTGGTTATTGATAATGAATTTGATTATTTGATTATTAGAATATCCATGTGAATAAGTAAATGGAATTGTTTCATTTTATTTTGTCCATACTATGTTGAAGTTCATGTTTAAAAGGCTTTTGTTTTAGTTATACATTGCCTTAAATGTTTATTCTTATTTATAAAAGATTCCTCTATATTGTTATCCTTACTGGGAATTTGAGCTCACCCCTTTTCTATGTTTTATTTTTCCCAGGATGTGAAGAAGTAATTTATGAATGACATGCAGGGATAGTATGAGGGTATAAGAGTGTGGACTATGGAGACTATATTGTTGTAGTATTCATTTTATGATGTAATATAAACTTTATAAATATATCTAGTGTTTCCAAAGCTACTAAACTAATCTGTCTTTTGAGACCTGATCTTTCTTTTGATCATGCCAATGTTATGTAATAATGCACCGAATCTGGGTATCTGGGGTCGGGGCGTTACGGTTGGTATCAGAGGATGTTTTGTACAAGCCTTGGAAGTTAGATTTAGATAAACTCTGATTAGAGCACGTAGACCTAAGATGAACTTTGAGGATTAGTATAGAAGAACATCCTACAATTTTGGTATTGTAGAGATTTTGTGAGTTTTCCGAGCAATACATCCTTGTCTGGATATGAGCAGATAGAGGCGGCTCTGGCACATATATACCTAGGGGTAAAACCCGAAAACACCGCTTTGATCTAGACTCGAACGGGAACTGGTGCATGAAAATGGGCCTTGCTTCACTCTTGGTTACGACACTCTCGGGGGATATGCTTAGGATAATTATTATTTTCTTTACAAACCATTATGAAGGGTTTATGAGTATATACATCCTCAAAGGAGACATTTTTATGATTATAGATTATATCCATAAAATATTTAATTTATGTCATGTGGTTTAAATGTTTGGGATTTGGTATTGTTATTCATAACCTAATCTAGTGTATGCCATTGTTTATAAATGGCGCCTAGTAGAAAGAATGAGAACTCCACCAATGCAATGATCCAAAGAGAAAGAAGGATCATATATTTCATGGTCTTAAGACAGAATTTATAATAGAAATAGTCTCCCATGTATTATCATCATATGAAGAAATAATATCATGTGTTGATAAGATAAGGAATGAGTTTACTGAGTCATATGGCATTGAAGGGATGCAGGAGAAGAAAAGGATGGAAGAGTGAAAGATGGATAAAGGGAAGAGGGAAAACAAGAATATTCACATATGTGATAACTTTGGGAAGAAACACCCTGGAACTTGCCTAAAAAGAATAGGAGTTTTTTATAAGTATGGAGGAAAAGGGCACAATGTACGTGACTGCAAGGGTAAGAAAATGGTTTCAAATGTAGAATGATTCATTTGCAAGGAGTTTGGAAACTACGTGAACCTATGTCCCAGTCATCAAACTATGCTGCAAATGATGCTATTGGATAATGATCAAGTTATGATACTACCACAGATGAAGAGGAATAATTAGAGTTCTTATGTTGATTTTTTCATTTGAGTGTTGTATCAAAAATGTACTTGTTATAATAGTTATGGAGTATATAAGGATTGTACTGCAGTAGTATTTCATTAAGGACTTGAGATTGTGTGGAACAAAGAAAAGTGACTCAATAGCAGGTTAAATTTTTGGAAAATATATGGTTGAGAGAAAGATAAACCATAATATATTTCTGATACTGAGGTAGTGATTTTAGAATAATACATGATTGATTTGGATAAAGTATATTAGATATTCTTGACTACCTTGAACCTGATTAATGATTTGTATATTCTATCATTGTTTGGGTTTACAAAAATTATGGATTGAAGGAGTATATCTATTATTCTTTAAGGAATAAGGTATCATGAATGTAATCTATAAGGTTTTATGTTAATTCAGGATGTTGTAGTGTTTTAAAAGAATACATGATGAAGGTGTTCACATGTTATTACGCGGCAAAAAGGATCTTCATTTTGTTTACCTTCCTAAAAAAATTTGGACTGATGTATTTTGGATAGTTCTAGTTTGGATTATTTTGGATTGCCATAAAAGGACAACCCGGAGGTTGGGCAGCAACCTGTCATGTCCGGCAAGGCCACGAGACATGAACCCACAACCGAAGGGTGACAAGGGTGTATCACTTACCACGGACCAACATGATGTCATGGATTGTATAATGTCGTTTTTTATAATGGTCCTGCTAGATGAATTATAAATTCATTTTTTAACCCTATATGAATAGGATAAATAAAATATTATTTTTATGTTCAGTTATCTTTTAGAGTGAAAGATGAGTTTATGGTAGAAATTAGTTAAAGGATGAGACTCAACTTGTCAATTATATATTTTTCTTCTTCTCTTATTAAATTAAGAAATTAATTCTAATACTGTAGTGAAGGTATCTTAAAACAGAAAATGTGTTATCCTAATACCATATGTTTTGCAGAACCGATGGTATTTTAAATCATCATAGATTGATGAATTTAAGGCCCCCAATTTTACACTTGTTTTTGATTGATGACCTCAATCACTACAAATAAATATTTACGTTTTTCCTCCAATTATATGTCTCTAATTTCCACCAATGTTCTTCGAATAGAGATCATAATTTGGTAGTGACCCTTTCATTACTCTTTTCCTCTTATTAAAACTAAATTTTATTAACCCAATTTCCGATGTGGGTTTTCCCACAAAAATATTTTCTATATTCAACCTTTTTTTATGAAGAACAATTTCAAATTGCGAGGATGCAATTTATTGAAGGAGGGGAGAATGTAACACCCCATGATTTCATAGTGTGTTATTTCTTCAAAATAATTCAATAACTTGCACTACACGTAACACTGAGTTCAAGCGCACCATGACATACCAAAAAATCCGTTCAAAAGAGGTTATGAATAGTATTAAATAATTTTTAAACTTTACATAATCATTATAATTTTAGAATCCATATTATGAGTTTCTTAGAAATAATGTAAGAACAAATTCATTTTCAGTATTGCACTTTTACAAACTTTTAATAGTGAACCCTTTTTAAATCCAATATTTTAAACTTTTATATATTCAATTTGACTAAATAAATTTAAATTTTAGAATGGGGACATCAAAAAGTTACAATTAAACATCCCTATCTTCCACGGTACGTTTCCCTTTGAATAATGCAATGACGTGTATTGTACGTAACTTCGAGATTCTAACACACCACAACCAATCAAACTAGCCGTTATGAATAGTAATACCTACTTTTTTAAATTTTATAAATTTTAACTTTGGAAATGGACTTCATTTTTGGATTCGTAATATCAAAATTAGCTTAGGGTGAAATTTTGGTACTTTTTGGATAAATTTCATATTTTGATGAATAGTGAAAATTACTAAATTTTAATTAAAAACAACTTTTTTAATCGAAATAATTAATTGTGATAAATTATTAATTTGAGTGGTTTTAAAGTATATTTAGAATATATTTTTACCATTCAATATAATGTTTGTCATTGGATGTAATTTCACATGTAAACCAGACATAATAAGCGTCAATCTTTTGATAGTTATTAGCTCTTAAAAACACGCTATTTGTATTGACGACAGGAATTAATTTCTAAATTAATTAATGCAACTGATATGTTCATAATTTGGTAAAATAGACATAATTTTTGAATTCATAATATCAAATGTATCTTAGGCCTACTTTTTGGTATTTTTCTGGAAACATTCAATTTTTGATGAATAGTGAAACCACTAAGTGGTAGTTAAAAAACTGAATTTTTCATCAAACATAATTTTACCGATTCTGTGAGTGGAATTTCAAAATTCCGAGAGACATGGTTAATATCAAAGAGTAAAATGTGGTTCAATGAGATGAAAATAATTTTTGGTGAATAGTAACTTTTTACTATTATTTTCCACGGTTAAAAGTAAATAGGGCAATTAAGGGTAAAAATGATATTAATATTACCCTAGCACATGTCCTAATTCTATTGGACAATTGTATCTCGACCAAAAACAATATTAGGAGCAAAATATTATAATTTAGGTCCACTTTTATTAGATTAGGACATTTATTATTATTTAATTCAATAAAGAGTTAAAAGAGTTAAAATCAAAGTTTGTTTACTACAACATTTGTAATATAGGGTTATACATAAGATAAATTTGATTGTAAATATTCATTAGAAAGATAAAAAAATTCCTACCTAATTTTATTTTATTTATAATTTTTAGACATTAAATAATTTAATTTATTTATGACACAATGGTGATGTAGTAATTACCTAATTAATGAAAAATTAGAATAATAGATAATATAAATACCTAAATAAATATAATTTGAGAATTTTTATAAATACCAGTAATTTTATAGGTTAATAAGACATGTTAGTATTGATTTAGTTGACTTATTTTTAAGTAATATTTATGTTATGAATTTAAAAAAATCAATTATTGAATAGTGTCAAAATTGACATAAAAGAGTTTTTAAATCAAATATTATATTATTAGTTGATTTTAAATTCCTAAAAATCTATGTTTCGGCCACGAGACTTATATCATGATAGGTGTATTATTTATGGACCACATGGGGGTCCCTTGAATGTATATAGTACGATTATTAACCATATAATATAAAAATACAAAGAGACATTGTAAAAGTGAAACTAATTAACTAAGAGTTAATACTAAAAGATAAGGTTAATATAATGACCCAAACCAGTCTAAATACTATTGGTTGAGTGGTTTTAGACCCATAAACACCGTGACCTTTGAATAATCCACTTTGTAGCCATTGGAAACCGAATATGAATTTATTATAAAATAATATTTTTAGCTTTATCAAATGTGCCCCTCACCCCTCTTATAAAAGGGAACTCTCCCTTCTCACTAATTCACACATTCAAAGCCTTTTGGCTCAGCCAAACCCTTCTCAAATAATCTATAAACGTCCCTCACTACAACCTAGAGGCCTCAGTTTGATCAGAAAGCTATCCTATGGAGCCCTTTTTATCAAATCAAAAAAAAGAACCCGAAGAAGAGGTAATGTTTTCACCACCCTCTTTCAAGTTCCTTTCTTCTTAACATTATTCCTTGTTTGTTATTTAAATTTTAAATTAATAACTCTAGTATCTTCTATATACTGTGATGTTATTATAAATATGGTACAACGATATTCAGTATTCTATTCATCCTTTGAATGAAATGTCACCATACGTGCGTACGTACGACTTACCGTCTCCACGTCGTGGTGTAATTGTCATTCAATAAATTATTATTTGCATGGATATAATAAAGATATATAATTCATGTAAATAATAAATATAACATGGTAATGATTCTGTATATATGATATACCATCCAATTATATATTATATTAATATCAAAAGAATGATATCGTCACTCGTGCGTACGTACAGACTACCTTCTCCACGAACTCGATGAGATTCATTCTCCATCGTATCCATTCATGTCTGATTATCATTTGATGATTAATAATAGTATATAAAGACTTGATATCATTCTGAATATTATTTATATAAAACCTATCCATTACAAACACGGCTTACGTAACAAAACATATAAAAGAAAACGAGTAAGTTAACATTGGAAACAACGATAATACTATGATATTATTAACAAATAAATATTAAAATATCATATATGATATCATATTAATGTATATGATTCTTGTATAATTTAATAACAATTATTTCACCATTATACAGGAGTTTATCCTACCCCCAACAAAGGAAATGTACAAGGTAAGGGTTATTTCACAATCTCTTCATTATCCGAGTTTATTTATACGTAATTATCTACTGGGACCTCTTTATCATCCACATCCATGGTTCTTGAAAGTGTATTTAAAAACATTCTTACTATTTTACTGAATATGGGTTAAAGTCATTTATACCCTTTTTTGACTTTATATAAGATTTTTATAAAGGAATCTTTCCGTCGTTTTCTAAACAAGGTCCTTTTTAACCTTTTTGACAGAATTAAGGTAAGAATGTTTTTTTAACTTATACATTGGGTGCGGCTATTTTCCACCATTATAAAATTTTAGAAGCATCCCTTACAAGCTTATAAGGATATTTTGAAAGTAAATATTTTATTTTATAATTATATAACTTTTAAATTATTTCAAAATGAATATTTTAAGATTTTCTGAAAGGTACCCTTTATCAAAATCAGAATTTTAAATGTTTTAAAGATTTATCTTTCTAAATATATTTAATTAATGTCCATATTTAAAAAATGATTTTAAGGATTTATTTATATAGACATTAATGTTTTGAAAAGATATTTCTTTTAAAAAGTTTTAAAGTGGTATGGGAGACATTGAATAAAAAATCTATTCTAATGTACATCTTTAATAAATATGTGAATTTTAAATGATTTCAAAAAAAGAGATATTTCTCTGAAATAGTTTTGATTTCATATATGTCAACATCCATTGATTGATTTTAAGTTTATTTGAAGTAGATTTATTATGATAAAAAACTTCCATATTGTTTTGATGTTTTTGTGACGTGTTTGACTGTAGATGTTTTATTTTTATACCATTCGTGGTTTATGGATGTAGTATTTACATATTGTATGATAGTTTTAATACGAATGTTTATGTTATGTTTAAAAATTTTCATATAGGAATTAATTGGACTTAATATGTGATGGGTGGAGCCCGCTATAGCTCCTCGATGCATCGGTAGGTCTCATGAGACAAACTAGTGTCTTGGCACATGGCCTTGACAAAATCTTATTTGTAGTCTTGGCATGAGGCCTTGGCTATGTGGTTATGATAGTCTGGCATTATGAATTCCATAGTTATGAAAGTGGTTATTGATATTTCATTAGATTATTCGATTAGTAGAATATCCATTTGAATAAGTAAATGGAATTATTTAATTTTATTTTTTCCATACTATGTTAAAGATAAATTTTAAAAGGATTTTGTTTTAGTTATACATTCCCATAAATTATTATTCTTATTTATTAATGTTTCTGCAATATTGTTATCCTTACTGGGCATTTGAGCTCACCCATTTTCTATGGTTTATGTTTATCAGGATGTAAAGAAGTAATTTATGAATGACATTCAGGGATAGTATGAGGGGATAATAGTGTGAACTATGGAAACTATATTGTTGTAGTTTTCATTTGATGATGTAATGTAAACTTTATGAATATATCTAGTGTTTCCAAGGCTACTAAACTAATCAGTCTTTCGAGACTTGATCTTTCTTATGATCATTCCAATGTTATGTAATAATGCACCGACTCTGGGTATTTGGTGTCGGGGCGTTACTGTCACTATATGGAAGTATGTTGTATTAACTGGTTTTTGTTGTGAGGGATTGGTTATTGTATGGATATGTTGGTGATGACATGGACATTTGTGTGGTGGTATACTAATTTTTAATATTGTGTGTCATTTTTTGGCTAGTATTGTGAGGTAGTTTATGTGGTGATGACAAAGGATGTTGTGAGGTTGTGATATAGATACCCAATGGAATAGTATATGATTAAATAAAATGAAATGTAAATATTTTAGTGGGATAATATTGATAAATTATTAGATTTATATGCACTACTGACAAGAATTATTTTTATTAAGGAATTGTTAGAGTAATGATTCATGTAAAATGAAAATATATAAGTGGATTAAAAAGAATGTTGATTATTGAATGTATTGAAATTTAATATGGATAAATGAGTAAAATAATGAACATTAAAAGGATAATAAATGGTTATTATGGGAAACTAAAATGATAACATGAATAAAATATGAATTAATAAATATTATATATATTTTTTATGGTTATATGAAAATGATTTATGGGGTGTTTATGGAAGAAATACTTAGTCTGTTAAATAAGTGATGCTATATATTTTAGGGTATTCATAAAACTATTTTTTATGAAACAATTTTTGGATATTTTGTGTTACTATGACATTCTCTATTCTTAATTTTTATTTATTTTTAGAGGAAAATGAGTTGATGAACCAAATAATTATTTATTTTTTTGGTTCAGGTTGTTTTTCCAACATATAGTTTGGATAGGGAAAGGATGAGTGATTACTATGTTTCGCCACCCACTCTTTAAAGAATGCAACTGGCTCTAATTCCATGAGATTTTAATTCATGGGAATTGATGGCCCATATTTAGACTGTGACATATGTCATGTGATGATGATGTGATAATCAATGCAGGTCATGGTTGTGGAATGCATAGTAGTAATATGGGAGGAGGTTTATATCCTGCATGTCCATCATAACCATTAACAATAATTGTTATTTTATTTAAGATTTTTTGTTTTTGAATTTCTATATGAATACATTGTTATTGCTAGGATGCGCCATACATATATGAGGATATGTGTTTATGACTTTATTGAATGGATAAAAGTAAAAATGAATATTATCATTGGGAATGATAGTGATAACTCAATTGGGAAGTGGAGATTTGTCACTTTTTCATATATTAATTTAATAATATGATATTAGTTTTCATTGGGACATTGAATGAGTGGTCTTTGGTGATGTTTCATGCTATATAACCAGATTTATGTGTGATTTAGTTCTTAAAATTTATTCAATGACACAATATCATGAATTCCCACATTTTCACAAGATATAATTAAATGGATCTTATAAACTATTCCAATGTGCTCACCCCTATATATTAATCTACTTTTTTTAGGAAGGAATTTTTATACAACTTGATTATTATAAGCTCAATTTTTCACTTTGTCTCATACATTCTATATTATGTGTATCCTTGTACTGTTATTTTTGAGAGATTATTTATATATGACATACACACAAAAACCCATATTATTTTATATTGTATTAAGGTATATATTAGTGGGTATTGTTGATATTTTTTGGGAATTTTAAGGAAATTCATCCCATGTGGTCATGATTATAAATATATTGGTAGCCTTCAACCCATCACATATTGTGTTTGAGAAATATCTTTTACTATCACCATCCCTAAAAATCTAGGTTATGGTTTAAAAGGTAACAGTCCTGATAAATCAGTTTCATCCTTAATGAAATTTATAATAGGCACTAGTGAGGATTAAATTGGAATCATATGTATGTAATATTACCAGAGCTTACTTTGTGATGTAGCATGGGGGATTGAGTAGAGAAAAATGTTATAGACCCATGTGATTATATTTGAGGAAATAAAGATTATTGAACACCCAAGGTGAAGTAATTCTTATTATAATGTTGAATCCTTGGTGTGACACATGAATTAAGATACTTTTTACTTTTCATTAGATTTGAGTGATTTTGGTGAAACAAAACGAAATCTAATTCTATGTTATTTAATAAATTCTATGTTGTGGGGAATAATAGATCCATTCATTATCATGGGTTATTTTGAAATTTATCATCCATGGATGGTAAATATGGGTTATGTAAATTAAGATGATCTAGTTAACCCAATTAGTATTAGTCGAATAGATAATAATGAGTCAATATGGGAGACCATGCATAATTTTTTGTTCTAGTACTTTTAATGTATGAGGTGAGTTTCTATAATCTATATACTGAGTGTTGGCATAGGGTCATATATATTTATTTTAATTTTTTTCTTTTTCCCAATATTTCATTAGGTGAGATTGGTTACTATCAAAATGAAGGAATATACATAAAAATATTATATTATATTTCTCTAATATTGTTATGAGTTTTATGTTTCATGGAATTATTCAATGAAGCAGTTTAATACCAATACCCATTAGTTAATTATGAAGTTAGTGTTTTTCTTGTAGTCTAATTCCCACCATTATGTGATTCTAAGAATTGTATATCTATGTATATGATATAAGGATATTCATTACATTACCTATGATATTTTTATATATAAGGAGAAGATATTTTTTTATCATGAAGATAAAATGTGTTCGGTTTTTCTTTATATGCATACCACATTTAGTATTAATATGTATCTAGGGGTCCTTAAAAAGCGAGATGTTATCAATTGGATTCTTGTGTTGTAAGGATTTATAGAATACATGATTCATCATAACTTCTTAAATATGATATCTACTATTTTAGGATACTGAATTTTAGTGTATTCGTGAATTCATTCATCAAGGATTAAACTATTGAGTTCTTTAACACAATTTTATTGAGTTAGTAATTACATTCATCCCTCTTGAATCCACATTCCAATGTTATTCTCAAATATTTTTTATAGAAATAACTATTTATTAATCATGGATATTATTAGTGGTCAGTGTATTATAGGATGTAAATTCCCAATTCATGCATGATAGTTGTTTCATTTAAAGAATTATTGGCCGAAAGGTTCGAATAATTCAAGGAAGATGATATGAACATGATATTTTAGAGGAAATTTGTTTGATTTCCCCCAATTTTAGGAAAACTAGGTTAATCATTATCATTGAGGTGTTCATCTTTATTGTGAATGGGCTGGAGGGTTTTAGTGTGGCCAGTTACATAATCAGGATAATCTATAACTAGTTGAGATATATATATCATATGATGTACCATATTCTTATCGTCTAACATATATTTTCCTTGTTTTGTTATATAATATTTTATTCATTTAATTTATATGGTTTCATCTGTAAACTGGATATTGCAGTGGGGAGACTACTATTTCTTCCAATATTGACTATACTAGTTGGAATTAATTTTAATTCCCATGATTTGTTTTGGGGATTTAAGTTTTTTCTGAGTCATCGTTAGTCATTATGGGGTTTCATATTTCATTAAATATAATAATATGATTTCTTATCACTCATTAATATAATTTATTTAACATGTTCAGTCATCAACTTCTATTGTAAGATAGTTGAATTCTGTTATGTATAATGTATGCACATAGATATTATTGGTTAGTGTTTTTATAATACAAGTCTTTGGAATTAAAATAATTTTTTTATATTTAAATTTGTGGTATATAGGATTAATATTTGTTTAATTGGTTCTTCTCGTTATTTTTTAAAGGATTATTCATACATATTTACTGAAAGGATTTTAATCCTACCACATTTATATGATATAGAGTTTATGATATATTTTTATATCATTTGTATCAAACTTTTGTGGATAATAATCAGAATCCACCTTTCATATTGTTAGAGATGAGGTTCTAATTCAATGAATATATACAAAAGGTATTAATCTATCCATCTAGGTTAACTAGGGGTGCTTAATTGTTGATATACTAGAATAAATACCTTTTACTGATGTTATTCATACACTATAATACATTAATTAGGTAACTGAAAAGATCTATTATCAACTTCTAGGGAAAAGATTATTTTTTAAATCATTTTATGGGAACTAGATAGTTCTCTAAGATGGACACACGGTCCAAGAATCATCATATCAGGGTGAAGTATGAGGATATCTTATTGACTATTTTAGGTGTTTTGGGTGTGATATGTTTTTATTTGTGTCATTTATTGAAAAATATCCCCAAATAATTCAATGGGACTAATTCACTTCATATATATTTAGTTCCAATATCAGTTCGGTGTAGTGACCATCAACAAAGTACTCTTGTATTTTATGTTATATGAATAACATTATGTACATCATATGGATATATTTCTTTTCAAATATCATATGTATCTCTAATAATATTTATTTATTTTTAGTTCATTGATATGTGATGTACATTTTCATATGCATGTGGTGTATCATCATGAATAACCAGTCAATCCCTTGATGATCATGGTGGTGGTATCTTGAAAAAATCCAACAAACATTAAAAATGTTTATAGATTCACTTGTCTTCAAATCAATTAATAGAGGTTTGAACCTTGATCATCAGGGATTATAATCCCATTTAAATCATAGACATGAATTTTATCATTCATTCATATAGACTAATTAGTGAAAGGAATCTTGCAACTACCTCATGGAAATGTAAAGCAGTATTCCTATCCTATGATCACTAGGGTATATAGTTATATTTTAGTTTTGATGTCATCATTATCATATATTTTTTGGGATACATCATGATTTATTTTAGGGAAGTCATTTCAAATGAATCGTGGTAGATTTGTACTCATGATCACAAAAACTCTTATCATGATCTCAATTGGGAAATAAGAATTTTTTATTTAACAATGAATTGGAACTACCTAATTTTTTTAAAGATTTTAAGACATTATATATCAAAAGATCTTGATGTATATCTTCCCTCAATATGATGGGATTGGTGGTTCTTTATGGGTTTTATAAATCTCCCATTATAGTGATTCATAGAATATATAGTATTTTACATAACTCTATGGTGTATGAGGAATAGATGTTTCTTGTGGTGTTTATTTCAACGGTATTTTTTATCAATGAATAGACATATAAAATCATGTATAAGAAGTTTGTTACAACAATTGGTAGTCTCTGATTAGAAGTAGGAAGAAATTTATATGGATTATTTATCATTGTTCTTTTGGATGGGTATGTTTTAGATGTTAATTGGGATATTGTGGAAAAATATAAAATGTAATCTCATTTATTAGTGGTCTAAAAGATGAATTTTGTATATGTTTTTGTGAGTACGTCATTGGATTAAATGAGAAATATTCATTAACAACCAAGGACCATCATGTTTTATTGGGATCCATATTTTACCTAATGATTCTGTAAAGGTATTTTATATCCTTCTAAATCTTAGTTAATTTGTAGTTCTAACTTCCATCATTATTTAAATATTGGTATAGATTAGAATATTTAAAAACTAGATGATAAATTTCGATCATATTCTCTATATTTTCATGGATCATGGTCAATGAACATTCCATATGTTGAGTTCACATATAACATTCGTTATAACTCTTCCACTTTAATGGATTTATTTTAACTCTAATATAATAGGCCTTATAAATCACCATTATAATGGATCGTGGTTATTTATTTAGTGGAATATTAAAAATATATAGTGTCTACCATGACAGAGAGGATTAAGATGATTTAGATGAGGGTTGAAAAGGAAAATCATACGTATTACGATAATCAATGGATAAGACAAAAAAATTAAAGGACATATATTATATACTAATGTGAGAATCCCAATAATTTATTTTTGATTTTATTAATAGTATATACAAATGCACAATATTATGTATGAGGTGTAAAAACACAGTAGTGAGGCAACAAACTGGCTAGTGCTTTTTTGTAGTTGAGTCATTTCCTAGAAGTTATATGTGTGCCCCACCTTCATCGATAATATCAGGACATAACCCATTTTATTGAACAAATATAGTTATATGTGATGTATTATGTAAAATTATTTGATATTCCAGTTAATATTAAGGATCCATGGTGTTTTAATCGTTGTGACATCCCCTTGGTTCCCATTCTTTGGGGAATTATGACTTATAATAATATACATTAAACTGTGATCCATAGATTCAAGATCAGTATTTAGAGTGTTATTCAACATTTATTTAATTCTATGTTGAGGTTATTATATAGTGTTGTTTGGAATTTTATTGACGATCTATTATGTTTCATTATTAATTTTAGATGATTTTTTTCCATTTCAGAGGTATTACCTTTGGGTGTCTAGTGTTAGTGAGTTTTTATATCATTTTAGTTTTTGTATTTATTTTAATGTATGATAATTTCTTTATATTAATTTAATATAATGTTATTTACCTTTATTAATTTTTAATCTTCACATTCTGGGGGTTGGAGTTTTCCAGATAATGCCAATAAAAGATAGTAGATTCCAAAGATCATGTTTTTCCTGGATGTGGAAAATTGAAGAATGAGTTTATGTGTTGTTACATGAGTTGTTAGGTTGAATGTTTTATCTAAACATGATGGTTTGAGTCATGGAATTATCATTGTTTTGAGGAATTTGGTGTGATCCATGTTATATTATCATCACATATTCTTAATTTGTAATTGTTTTGGTAGTGGGGTTAGTTGTTATTATGTTGTGAATGTCTGTAGGATAATCATTCATATGATTTTAACAAATACTATTGTATCATAGTAACCCATATGTATGATTCCTTTAGAGAGTGAGGAGCTTCAATCATATTTTTAATATTCATGGGGATATTTTTCACATTATACAAGTTATCATTAAAGATTCATTGTAATTAAAGTGGTGTAAATCCTTATGTGATAGATTTCATAGTTCTACCTTTTTGGTATCATTTATGTTATAGATTTATTAATAGATGAATGATGTTTAAGGGTTACATTGTTTTTTATATGGTCACATATTTTTACATGAATATTTTTATGCAATTACATTTAATTTATGTGTGGATTTGAGGCATCATTGACCTAACTATATGAGAAAGGATAATGTATATGGATGCATGATTTCGAGATGTGTGTTCCATGTAACCCTAATTCATCATGACTATGACGTTTCAAATTATGATTACTTATTTCAATAGTTTCATTGTTAATTTAGAATTTTACTTTAATTATTATATATACTAAAATTTTATCCAAAATAGAAGGGGACTATATGTGAATTTCTGTGACAATTGGGTGGTCTTAGAATAGTTTTTCCGTCATCATCATTGGATTAAATATATTATAAAAAATGAATAATTTACCAACACTGGTTTTTAATAATATTGATGTATTTATTTATTGAATAGGTTGTTAAATTAGTTATTATTTGTTTTTATGTTCATATATTATGGATTAAATTGGGTATAGTCGAGTATAAGCCTCATGGTTTATCTTTATATGGTGAGTGAAATTTTTAGGGTTTCACATTCTTCTCATATAGAATTTTTTTAATCGTTAATTTAAGTACGATATTTCAAACATCCAATTATTTTTTTTAAACATGAGACTATCATGCATTTATTAAAATTTAGGTGAGGGTGGTAATGATTTATGTAATAAAGATAATGAATTTTAAAAAATAAAATTAATTTGTATGTACTGATTCACATGGTCATTATAATATTTTTCAATATATCTATATGTTGATAGTCATGTTCAATATTGGTGTTGATATGTATTACAGTGGATATGATATATGAATTTTTATACAATTAAAATATTTTAATCTCTTTTTATAATGGGTTATTCCAGCAATGATGGTAATGAAACAGCTTTGTAAAAATAATGAATTTTGGGTGGTGGGGTTTATAATAGTAATTACAATTTAATTTGGATGAAAAATTAATTCAAATCTCATAAAAATAACCTTTCTCTATGTTTTATTTTTTATTTTATGTGTGGATACACATTATATAATTAGTAGTTTTTCAATCTATTTTATGGGGAATGATTGGATGATGTAGTATAGTTTTTCCATTGTGGTGTTATATGGGGTGTTCTGGGGTAATGTAGGTTATAACATGGATGGTTGTGTGTAAAATATGTTATTTGTGGATGTGGGGGTGGACATTGGATTCTATAGTTAATTGATATATATAGAGATTTGAATTATTTTTTGGGATTTGTTTTGTAATTTTCATTGTCATAAGACATGGATTGAAAAAATGGAATTTGTAGTGGATAATCTATAGGAGTTGATATATTAGGGAAAATAAAATGACAAATGGATAGAATGGATCTCATTGAAAAATTGTGAGAAATTAAATAAATAGAAACTATAAATGAAGGGAAAAAATTATTAAAAAACAACTTTATTAAATTTAATTACAATTAATGTGGGTAAATGAATGGAATAAATAATTTAATGAGGCTTGTAATTAGTAACTATTGAAAACTAGCATGATAATAAGATTAATAGAAATTTTAATAACTTGTATAAATTTTTTTATAGTTATATGATTCTGGTTTTTGTTTTATTAATGGTAGTAGTAATTATATTGTGTTAGTACCAATGTGCTAAACATTTTTTTTATTAAAATAGGGGTTTTGGTATAAATGAAATGATTGGTATTATTTGATAATATAATATATGTTTTATATTCTATTTATTTTTTACACGCCCAACCCATGTTAGATATCCACTCTGATGGATACCATGTGAGAAGGGGTTATAGGTTGTCTTTTTAGCTATATTTTATTGATACTATGTTATTAAACATTGATTATGTAACACCCACATGTTCTATAGTTATTATTATTATTTTAATTTAAATGATTTGTTTATAATTATGTTAATATCCATGATATAAATTTGATTTATTTAAACTTTTCAGGTGTTCAATAGTTTTCCACACTATTAAGAATAATTTTGTGAAAATCAAGTGATGGGTTTCGATATAAGTAGAGGAACCTGCTCCGTACAATTTTTTCAATGTTGAAAGGATCCATAGGAAATTCTATTGCTTGATTTGGGGTTTTAGTGTAGACCACAAGGTCGATTTAAGGTTACACTTGAACATTCAGAAATAATATGTATTTTTTCGAAGATTAAAATTTTAAAACCCCTTAGTTTACCTCCATGGAATTTAAAATTGGGACACTACTCGTATCCCCCATGTGGAACAACACCTTGGAATGAATTCCCCATATTCCAATCCACCTCCACGAAAATTTCAATGATTACATTCTAGTTTGATCTATATTCTCCAATACAATTCACCTTTCACTTATGGCCACTAACATTTCTCCGAGTCTCACATCTCCCATAAATCATATCGACCTCTTTGGCAGATTTCTGGTATGAAGTGAACCTAATTATGTCGATTTTGATGTTTGGGTCATATAGACCGAATCTATTATATTTTATCAGGGTTTAATATTAATTGTGACATTTTTATAATATTCTTCATAATTTCATCATCATAAAGGGAGGTGTTCAATTGAAATTTCCTTATTTTATAGTACATAATTTTATGTAGTAATAATTAATCTTTTAAAATGAAATTATGTATACTTGTGATATTTTTGTGGTATTTATGAATTACTAAATACAATTCAGGATCATGGTATAAATGGTTTACGTTCTTGATTTCATGTTTTCATTAGAGTAGTAAATTTTATATTATTAAAAGAATTTAAAATTTTGTATGATGATTTTAATGGTTTTCTGGGACTTGTGAAAGGATTCATCGAGAATTTAAATTGTGTGTTTTGATTTAAAGGGTGGTTTTAAAAAAATTGTATTCAATGATGTTTGTTAAATAAGATATTTCATGTGGTATGTGGGAACATAAATCCATGATAATCATAAGAATGATAAATTATTTATCGCATTTGATCTTTTCATTTATTACTATCATTTATCATTACCATATTTTTTGTTGTTTATTAATAATTAATAGATATATGAATTTGAAAAGGTAGTTTTTTTAAAAGAGGTAATTCGTAGTGAGGGGTTTGATCATTCTGTGAATGGTTACTCCACAACAATTTTTTTCCGGGGAACCCAGGATATTGGGTGAGATATACAGATACTTGACACATTAATAAGTATAAACATTGACAAGTGAAATCTAATTTTATGATATAAACAATGATACTAGAGTTACTTTACTGAGGTGAGTGAGGGTATAATAAGTGGCTTCTGTATTTTGAGAGAATCTACATACACTGGTTTATTTTATTTATTATGTAATCATATTATGGATTACCACACATTTTGACCATGGGTATACCCAATGAAAAATATTCCATTAAAAGTGGATTATGTGTGGTATTTATATATTTTGATCATCTCTATTCCCCCTTATAAAAAATTTTTGGAACCCTTTATCTTATTTACATTCATTATATACCTATTGAATTATGGTACCATCATTATAATTATTTGACCTTCATGTATGGTTTTTACTTATAAAGGTTATCAAATTATTTCTAGGGAAATCATTTTAATTTAAGAATATTTTTTATATTATTATTCAAAATGATTTTAGAATAAGTATTTTAGGATAAAAAGTATTGTTTAATGAAAAACACTGTCATAATTACTTCATTAATATAATGAAAAGAAATTGTGGAATTATAATAATGGTCATGGAATCGATATGAGATTTCATTTTCTTATGTCTGGGAAAGGTATTTTATTGTTAAATTTGAACCTTCTTAAAATGAATTACTGAATTAAATAAATATCATGAATACATTATTGAGATCATACTAGGACAATATATCACAACCTTCATATAACTATATTTCATACAGACCCAACAACATATTAATTTTCCTTATTTTTTCATTTACTATTGATTTATTTTGTGTCGTTATTGATGATCATGTGGGAATTGAGAAAGAAACATGATGTTTCACTAAGGAGATATTATGATGTCTGTAATTTTTATTTTTTCTATTGGACAACTGTTCGATATTAATTAACTCATACATTTATATGGTTTATTTTTTTATCTTGTGTTTTATATAGGCAATTCATATTGTTATGTTCAGTGTTGATTCATGGTAATGAAAATTTACATGGTCATTATAATTGGTTGCGACTGTTTTAGACTGGTAATTTTTTATATATTAACTAATTGTTTATGGATGTTCAATATATTGATGGTCTAATATGGGATTTTGAAAAAGGATTGATTATATTAGTTAACTATTATATGATGGCAAACCCCTTCCCATCATTGTATTCCTAATTTCAAAGATATGCTTTTTTAACCAATGGAGATCAGGAAATCACATTGATCCTCAAGACAAGTGAGGTGGGGTGACTTATCAGACCAGTTCGTGTAAGTTCAAAAAAAATAATTTCATATCCTACATTATTAAAAAATTGTTCAATATTATTTACAAACCATCTTTTTATTTGGAACATTTCATGATATAAATGAGATTAGGGTCTGCGTGACATGAGGGGAACAAATAAGGATGGTCTAGCTAAATCCTTCCCATCCTAATCCACATGATTCTTTGCCTACTCAGTTTTTTGAATTAATAATTCATGTTTTTGGAATATTTAGATAGTATTATGTTGTTAATGGTGATATTTTGTATGTAGTTTTGATCCTTAGTTATTTCAAAGGTTACTTATTGGCATTGATGGAGAAATGACTAAGATCATGGGCTATAAAGTCATAAATCATTGTCTGGGAAACAAGAAAATAGCCTTACATAATGAATTTATACCTTCATAGATCCTAATACATAGATGATTTATTGTCTACCAACCCTTTCAGCAAAAGCATATATTTCCATGTATCTTATTTAGTTTGGGTATATTAATACCTATTATTTCAAAATTTCATTATATATAGTTTTAACAATTTTTATACGAAATAAAGGGATGTTTTTATTATTATATAATGTTATTATATATGATTATTTTATGTTTGATGGTTTTATGTTTAATATTATTGGTTTCAATAGGATTTCAATGGAAGAAGGGGAGTTTTTTTAAAATGCATACTTATAAAATTTAGTACTAATATTATGTTTGAAAAATAATTTCCATTGTTTAACATTGTATTTTGAAATATGGGTGTCTTCATTTTAATGCTTAGAAAAAAAATTGACTGGAAAGTGGTGTTTTTATAGGAACCATGATTCAAATCAAATTAATTTGTAATTTTTTTATATGTATTTCTCCATGGATAGTTAATTACCGAAGTGTTTTCTATTTGGTTTATCAAGAAAATTACTTGGTAGAGAGGTTTTTAAAAACTATTTTTTGGATTTTTCTAGTTTTGTAATTGAAATGGGATTATTTTCATTATACAATAATAATGTGTATTTTTAATTTATAAATTTGAATTAATTTACTAGTTATGATTGGATTGTTTGATTTGATTATTGGGAAATGAAACAATTTTGTTCATGTATTTTCTTAGTTATTGTATGAAAATGATAGTGGGAAAGATATACCTTAAATTTCCATCTATCAACAATGATAATATTGGTAAACACACTCATTTCCTAGAAAAAATTATTTTATGTTATGAATCTACCCAAAATGTAAATATAGTGATGAAAATTTAACTTTATCTTCTATCAAACCCTACTTAGGTTTTCTTGATTTAGTATCCATCTATTTTAATGTGACCGTGATTCAATATAAGTTGTAGAGAAATTAGAAAGGATTTATGGATTCATAAATTATCTTAAAATATCTAATTCATTTTTGGTGATATCATTCATGGTTATTCTTTCCAGACATCATCAAATACAGAGATATTATATGCAGCTGTCTTTGTTATATTAGATCATGTATTTTGTTTTTTATAGATGATGTTTATATATTGGGTATATATATATATATATTGTTAAGGTATAGATAGATCATTAGTTGGTCATCAATTATTATGGCGAATTGATGGGGAAGTATAAATTTGGGAAAATCAAAAATTTAATAATATTATCATAAATGTAGTATGTCAATGATTCTGAGAAATCGCAATTATTTATATGTGTCTTTCAAAGATATATTTGACCATTTGTGCTTGGTTTAATCATAACATACATTAAGGAGGTATTTTAAGAGGCTATTCAAGTATACTATGAATAATATTGGATGTTATTGTTTGGTTATTACTATGTTTCATGATTTGATAATGAAAAGATCAGGAAATGTTAATAGAAAAAGTAAGATGAATCCCAATTGACAGTGAATGACCCTCTACGTTGAATGAAAATACATCTCATTTTATTCTAATTCATGGAACCAAAACACTGTTACCATCCTTATTAAAACTATCTAATAATGTATCTTTATATTTTTTATATTAATAATCTTTTAATATTTTTAAAACATTTTCATAAGAATAAGTAAAATGTTTGTTCTATTTATAGATGATAAATTATATGTTGAACATTATAAAATTAATTAAGGTAGGAAAACTGTTTTTGATTTTTTTATATAATTTATAATCTGCTGTAACAATATTTTACTTATTTTTATATATGATAGGTCACAATTTTTTTCTTTTGATTTCAAAATAAATGTTTATGTTTCTATGTTGATTGGATTTTTCTTAATGTTCATTATGACCAAGTCATTAATTTTTGGTATATTATTGGGGCTTTAGATTTATGAAGATATATTTTTTGGAATAATTTTATTCTAAGGGAATAATGGGGTGAATTATAACAACCAAATTTTTTAGTTTATTATTTTCTGTGTTATATAAATTTATTTTTGATTTATTTCATATTTTGTAAATTTTGTGCTTGAAATGTGATGTTTTATAACTTTTTGAGTTTCAGATGGTTTTCCCTAATGGTTATGAAAAAAACATGTTGAAAACCTGTAATGGGGGAATCTATGGTGGTTGTGGAGTTTTTGTCTTTCCTCCACATGTTTTCTCAAATAGTGTAAGGATTTCTAGGAAATATAAAACAGTGTATGGTGTGTAAAGGTAACTCACACGGTTTCCAAAATGTTACTCTTGATGGTGCATCAAAATCATGCACTAATAATAGATTTCAAGGAAATTAAATAAGTAATATTCAAACCCTATAGTTTTTCCCTTTAAACCCTCAAATACTCCCATTTTCTCTTATCACCCCTAACATTTCATCTCAGATATTTCTATCCTCCAATGTAGAATTTTCCAAGGATATAATCAGTTTTTTTGATTGATTTTCCAAGGAAAACCCCATTAATCTCATTATCTATCTTTCCTTCCCAATTTTATTTATGTTTCAACTATTCCCATATACTATAAGGGTCTTGATTCAGTAACTATATTTTGGGGTGAAATAGATCTTGTGTATTTTTATGTATAGGGCATATATGTAATGTATCATTCCTTGTATAAGTGTTTCCCATCAATAGTGACATGTTTTTCCTTATTGAAGCTTAATTTTCAAATCATAGAAGAGGTTTGTTATATTTACATTCATTGATATCATTTATTAATGTTGTAGTGTATTAAAAAAATTAAATTATTGTGTGGCTACATATGATATGTATTTACTCTTCCTAAACTATTTCATTAAATAATTAATCTTATCATAACTGAATTAAATTATGGATTCTTTATAAATTAAAAGATTTCATATTCTATGATATTGTGAAGTTCCTATGAATATTATAAATGGTGTGTTAGTTTTTGAAATTTTGGTTTCAATGACATGTTTTATGATTAGATTTCAAATGGTGTGTGTGACAATAAAGTCAAATTTAGAACCAGCCTAATGATTTCCTTCATGATAGTTACTCATTGATTTCATTAATGTAATTTTACCTTGTAATTGGTTATTTATTAATATATGATTTATATATGACGATGAAAAAATGATTTTTCTATGAGATGGTGTTATAGTTAATTGGATAATATACCAAGACTTACACTCCCAAATAATGTGTTGAAATCATAATCATCACATTTTTGGCATTGATGTTAATAATTTTATCCAATTTTTTCAACCAACCCTTACAAAATATATATGAAATCTTGGACCACCTAATTTATGAGAGAAATTTAGTTTTACAATTTCATAGATTTAGGAATACCTCTCTAAAATCAATATTGATTCCATCAAATTATCATATCTCCAATTGAAACTAAAATTACTTAGTTACCCTTAATCAATCATCATTGTCTATATAAAATCACTTCAAGACTAAATTTGTTCAAACTCATTATCTATAACCTCAAGGAAAAGGAAATATAATATGTGTGAGGTGAAATTTAAAGCAAGGGTAAACATAATCATTGAAAATTAAATTTCATTCATGATAATAATAATTGTATAAGTGTATGAAGAAACAATAAGAGTACATGGGTGAATCTTAAAAGAACATATACCCATTGATACCAGTATCATAAAATATGAAATCAGGGAAATGTAATGAGTCATTTGAATAAATACTGTATAGAATTTTGATATAAATGTTGATCATAATAATCATTATAAACTAACAGAAAGCAATGATAAAAAAATCGGGATCCTGTAAAATCATCTTATAGAAGCCGTACATAACCCGTACAAATTGGAAAAACCACACGTAAAACATAAAATATAATTATCCAAATATAATAATTATTTCTAAATGAATTGAATCACTATCTTGTAATAATAATTGTATAAGCTATTACAGGCTCACCGAGTGATATCTGGGTGAACCCATCATTTATACTATCCAATAACGATAACATAAAATAAATATATAGACATTTTATCAAAAAAATCATAGAAAAATTCATTATTAATTTTTCAATGGATCAAACAAATGAAAATAAATGGTTTTCATGTCATCTGATATGAATCATTATTAAATACTAGAAAATAAAAAGGATCCATGATAATGAATTGGAAACATAGTTGTCCATGGAAAAGGAAACAGATTCCATAACAATCTCTTTGAAATATGGTTTTCCCAAGGAATAGAAATGGGTTTGATAACAATCTCATTTAATAAATCTCTATACATCCTCATATGAAATGGGGATAATATAATTAAAAATATCCATATTGGAAACTATGTAACAATATGGGTTTTTGGTGATGATTAATGTTAATACCATTAAAATACTGTTAAAATATTTTAATGAAAGATATATTTTTCATTTTTAAAATCACATTATGAAATAGAATACATTTTGGATTTATATTTGTTATAAAATGACAATTAGTGCTCTCAAAGGCTGATTTTAAAAAATATTAAAAACATTTGTTGATGAAAATATCATTTAGGATTTTAAAAACAAAATTAAAAAATAGACCTGAATACATATATAAATGACATTTTTATGGAATAAATAGAGTTTTGAATCAAAATGAATATTTTTCATTTGATTATTTTTGAACAACAGAGTACATAAAAAATATAAAATAAATGGATTGAATATATTCTCATTACATAAATTGAGTATAATAAAAATAATGAGAATTATTTAGAGATATTTGTTATTATTTTAAAATTGGATATTTTTTACAAAAGAATACAAATAAATGATTATATAGTGATAGAAAAAGAATTAAACTTTGGTAACATTGAATCTTAGGAACCGTTAAAGAATAAGTTAAATTTATGTTACAATATCATGAAAATAATGAGCTTCAGAATTTAACATGTCAAATGGGTAGCATATGAAAATTATAAGGAAATATAGATTTATAAAATAACATATGACTCAAAGAAGGAAAATTGAGACAAAACCCCTTACCAATTTTGTAACATTGAAACTATAATCATCATTAATGAGAGATAATAAAATTTATATAACAATACTGATAAATTAAATAATATTAATAATAAAATACTTTAATGTCTTTTATTTACCCCACCTTGTGTAGTGAATACATAATATATCATAGTAAAATAAAAGCAACATTATAAAAACCCATATATTGGGTCTATACACCACAATTTTTTTTATCTTCCTAAATAGTAAAATATTTTAATTATTTAAATTATAGAAATTTTTTTCCAATCTGAGTATTTCTATTATATAGCGTATAGAAAATTTATTTAAAATTAATTAGTCCATTAATTTTATGTTTGATGTTTTTACCATATTTGGATTATGTGGTAAACCTGACATTGATTGGTAGACTAAAATAAATTTTCTCATTATTCCATCATCACCATAATAGTAATTATTAAATAAATATAATATTTATACATCATTTATAATCTAAAAATAAATAATGAAATTTAGTTCTAAAAAATTATTCAATGTTATGATCATGGAGATGGTGGGCAGTACATACACATGAGTAAAGTACCCATTTTTTCATGGTCATCACAGAAATATTGTATGTAAAATTATTCTTTAAATAACTAGAATTATATTATAAATAACATATTGTTTTATTATATTTACTTATATTTTAATTTCTATGTTGTGGGGGTGAAAATTGCATCGCATCATGGAGGTTGTAGTCCCTAACTCTATAAATATAATAATTTCATTAATTTCAACATTATTTCATATATATCCTGAATATTTATTATTTTTACCAATTTTACCAAACATGTAACATGTTAATGAAAACCCACATCACATCACTTCGTGTGGTGGCAGTCCATCGTAAACATGAGAGATATTAACATATCCCTTAAAACATGAAATGTAAAAAAGGTTTCATATGATATAATCACTCTAGTGGTATTTTTATATTATATATATCCTAAATATTATTTATATATATATATTACTTCCATCATTCTACCAAACCATTAGTGGTGGTAATGGAAAAACAGATTACATTAATTGGTGAGGCAGTATTCTACCATACACACAAGTGAAGATTTTGTAACACATTTTATAGAATCATGTTTTATTGAATCTGATAACCATATTATAATAACATCTTAGTATATAATTAATATTGTGTTTATTATATATGAATGATATAAAATCATTTTAAGCTGTTTAAGGATGAAAAAAATGCAGTCATTGATGAATGCGACCTCTTCTTCGGATAAATCCTTATAGTATCCACAAAAGGACATACTTGAAAAGAATAAATATATGATTTCTATGATTATGGTATAAAAGTAGTGAATTATTTTGTAATATGTTTCACTATCCAGGTGGATTGACATGTATGAAAAGGTAGGTTCAGTGAGTTACCATTTATAGTTGAGGAGGAGTGTCATTTTAGTAAATACTCAAAGGTATTTACTATTGGAAGGTACCCAATAGCTAATTTGACTAAAAATTTAATAATAATAGATTATAATGAATCTTTGGTCAACAATCACCTATATCTCACAAAATAATTTCATTTACAAAAAATATTTTTCTCCTTAAGTTCAATGATTCCTTATTTTTCTTATTTCTTTTTCATTAATGTATTTAGTTTTATTTCTTATCTAATTTATCCATTAAGACATAATTAAAGATAAAATAATTTGAAAAATTAAACTCACTAACTATAAATACTAAAGACAAATTATAAAATAAAAATATCACATGTGTCAATAATTAATATTAATAGAAGTGCATGTGACGTATAAAATACCACTTTGACCGTAACTTCACTAACATAGTTTTGTACAATTTAGGGGTCACCATATTCCTTATGAAGTAAAAAATGTTAAATTAAATGATCATAATGTATTATTATTAATATTAAAATATCACATTTCATAATATATGATTTTTAATATTTTTTAAATCATTTAATAAAATATCATTTGTTATAAAGTATACTTAATGTCAATTATGTCACTATTAAATTAATTTGAGTTTTAAATATCAATATAATATTTGATGTAAAATATATAATATTTATTTATATTTAAAATGTTTTATTAATGGAAAAAATATTGTCTTAAAATAATTCATTCTATTCACATCACTTTTAATTATTTTAGTATCATTTAATTAATTAATAATTAGAAAATAATACATGCCCTATTGTTTATTAAGAATTTAATGTTATTATATCATCTATAAAGATTAAATATTACTTATAATTATTTAAAAATGTCATTTATATTCTAATATAATATTTATAACTGATATGTGTAGCTTTATATATATCCTTGACCCTTTATTTAAATAAGAAGTGAGAATTGTACATTTTTTTCCTAACCCTTTATTTAACATTTTATATGTGTTAATGTCATGTAAATGTAGTAAGAACTCATAAATATTGATAATTACCTCTTAAGGGTCAACCTATGTCCATCAAATGGGTGTTGAAATCATGCTAGATCATTTTTTACACCATATAATATATACATTACAACAACGAAAACTAATTTCTACATTAATTGCTCTAATTATTTTAAATTGTTTTCAGTTATCAAATTTTTTAGAATTTATGTGACATTATTATATATTATATATTATTCTGCTTCAAATTATTGAATTAATATTCCCAAATTCTATGCATAAAAATAGCTTAATTTAATTTAAAATATATCCCATAGACGTGACACGAAAGCGCGTTTTTAAGTGAAAATGTCAAAACGATCACAATGGTTTTATATCAATATTTAATATGAAAATTATTATAATGACATATATTTTAATCATAAATTTATTGTCACAATATTTTTTATTTAAAACAAATTCAAAATATATATTATAATTTAAAATATTTTAATCAAAAAGACATTTTCCAATTAAAATTAATAGTCTTTCAATATTCATAAAATTTTAAATTAATAAAATAAATATAAAACAATTCACTCAAATATAATTTGGGTATTACACATTAAATATTTAATTTAATTTTATTAAATTAAAATAAAAATCTTTTAAAAAAATATTTTTAATATATGTTCCATAAAAAGTCGACAAAATTGATTTTTATAAAAAATGGGTATTAATAATAAAATTGTATTTAATATTATCTATTATCTAGAATACCAATAGGTTAAATGTTAAAAATTAGATATAAAATATTAAAAAAATTAAATAAATAATATCCAACATGTTTGATTTGTTATTTTTTATTTTATAGAACTCACTTGTGTGTATATAAATTTATTTTCTAAAAAAACATTATTTATTTATTTTCAAAAAATTATTTTATTTTAATTAGTAATTTACCAGTCACCAAATAATTCATCATATATACATGTGAAAATAATATTTCCATATTTTAGTAAATCATGATCATTTTCATAACATGATGAGTATTAAAGAATAATTTTTTATTTATAATTAACTAAAATCATCATTTACAAATCCAAAATTATCGGAAACTAAAATCATCATTTACAAATCCAAAATATTTGCAAAAGCATTGCAATATATTTATACATTATTTAAAAATTATCCAAAACCAAAATTGTATAACATAGTCAGTTAATTACCAAAATGAGTAAACCATTAAATGATATAATAATCGCCTAATTTAATACATATAGTCCAAAACAAAATACTCCATAAATAAATATGTTTAAAAATCGTCAATCATTTCAAAACAATGTTTGAAACACAATAATTATATGGAAGTTATCATATATTATTACATAAAAGTCAACATTTATTCCTAAAAAAAATTCAATATGTTTTCTAAATACAAATAATCATGACCTGTAAAAATTTGATATTATCCATGAATCACGTAGGCTTGTTGTAGGCATGAAACACTTATCCTCCTTCAGTCATGGGTTCAAGCCCCACCTCAATCTTTGATGTGTCAATTTTTCACCAAACAACATGTGTACTTTTTTTATTAAACATGAAAACTAATTCCACCATAAATAAAACCTCATGGGGATCCTAGGTGATACAAATAACTCCTCAAGAAAAAAATATCTACAATTTTCATTAATGCCTATAATATTTGTATTACATAAAACCTCATATGGTATTATAGGACATTGAACATATGGTCATCCAAAATCTTACATACATATTACGGTATCCATGACTCTTAATATGGCCTCAAATGAACAAATTCTAATCCTAATTGTCATTTATACCTTTCCGTTGATACCATAAATTATTTTCTAGAACCCTCACTCCATAATCCGTTTCTAAAATTAATCAATTTCAATTTCATGCGCTAATATTGGTAATTTTGACCAAATTAATTCATCTAGACCTTATAACATAAGAAGGAATAAATGGATCCTTTACATTTTAGAGGACATTATATGTTTATAGTCTTAGAGAATTGGGAAAAATCCAACATAAAGAATTCCTATATCAGAAAATAAATTTTTTTTATATTTAACCCCTATTTTCATATTTCATATTAAGTAATCATCATGTTACATATGAAATCACTTCTTAACATAATTTATTTGACATCATTAATTATGGACTTGGTTTTAAGGAAATGAATAAGGATTGAGCTAAAATAATTTCTAAGATTAAACATAAGCATTACCAATTTAATTTCATCAATGTGCATAAGAAGTGAATATGGGAATGATGACATAATTAGAGTGAATGAAATATTCCTAAATTAACTAATTCAAATCATTATCTAAATCATGAAATATGAAAAAATGAAAAATTAGTCATCAGAATCAATAATTATAATTAATGTGATATAATTTGTGAATATAAGAAAAATTATAAACCTAGTGAATGTATACACAAAATATTTTGTTATCTGGGAATATAAGATCATATAACCCTTAAATAAACCTTAAAAATTAGAATGACCATATGGTAAACATATAATATAATTCCTTAGAGAACATAATAACTACCAAAAACATTTCAGTGATATATATAGAAACCCATCGTATAATCTATAACAGGCTCACCTGACACTTTCATGGAACAACTATTATTATTAATGTCCACAAACAACAATACGAATATAGTACATAAATATTTCATCATAAAACTCCAAGAGACAATAATTATTCATTTAACTCTTGATCAAACCATAGTTAAGAAATAACACTAATGTATATCTCCTTGGAACAAGAATCACCAAATGAAACAAAATTGGTTCTACATAAATCACTTTGAAACATACTCATATCATAAAAGAGATTTCGCTTCCATAAAAATATCTTTGAAAAATGGCTATCCAATGAAAAAGAAATGGGTTCCATAACAATCACATTAAACTAATTTCAATCCATCATAAAAAGAAATAAGGAAATTATTAATAAAAAATATCTATTTGGGAATAAGTAACAACATGTATTGTTAATTTTTTTAATTGAAATAACATTATTATACCATTAAAACATTTCTAGGGAAAATACAGTATCATTTTGAAAATATATTTATGAAAGATAAAAATCATCCAAAATATTTTAATTCAAAAATTCCTTGAAGGATTTTAAAGGATTACATAGAAACTAATTTAAAAAATTTATTGATTAAAATAGCCCTTAGTTTTCTAAAACACATTTTAAATTTTTTGGAATATATTTTATGGAACAAAATTTTTTTTGAAAAAAATATATTTTTCGATCGAAAAGATGATTCTTCATAAAAACTATCTTTCAAATAAAGAGTATATAAATAAAGGGAATGTGAATCGAAACATATATTCTTATAAAATAATTTGAGGATAAGAAAAGTACTAATATTTAATTATAGGTATATTTTGATATTTCAAAATTAGATACATAATCAAGAACAATCTCAATAAATTATGAAATTGAAACATGAAACTCTTCCAAATGTGGTATCATTAAATTGAAACCCATATTAATGAATAAAAACAAAATAAACAATTACTATTATTAAAATTAATATATTCATGATATATAATGTCAAGGTGGTATTATATACTCTTTATAAATGAATATGGGTGTAAAATGTAACATGCGCCTCGAAGAAAGATAATAGATAGAAAAATCACTTACATCCTTTGTAACATTGAATCTATAAAAACTATGCAATAGAGATAAATAAATTAATATTTTAATAACCATAAATTTATGTATAAGAAAAAAATAATACATTAAAAGTAATTATATAAACTAAAATAAATGTGTTCTGAATATAAAATATATCTCTTACAAATAAATGTGGTATGAGAAAAACCCTTACATTATGTATGATAAGTTACACATGTTCTTTGTCATACTAATAAATAAAACAGTTTTCATAATTTAATTACATTATAAATTTATATAATGAAATATATCACTAATATTTAACTTATATACATGTTATATATAACTACTTCATCTAATATTTTTAAGTCATGTGTATTTAACATATTATTATTGCGTGTCAAGAATGACTTTGATAGGTTGATTGAGGTCAATAATGTAATGATTTTAACATCTATATAGTAATAATCATGATCTGATATTAATATTTATACATATGTAACACTCTTAAAATTTATAATATGTTATGGTTATTAAAAATTAATCACTATTATGAGCATGGATTTGATGGATCATATGTATGCATGAGTAATATTCCAAATTTTTAACGATCATTATGAAAAGAATGTAAGACAAATTTATCATTGTAGAATTATAATTATAAAATAAAACCCATATTTTTATTATATTTAATTATATAAATTATAATATTTATGTGGTGACTAAAAATAAGAATCATATCTCTTTGAAGATGTGGTAGTCCACACATTCCCGAACAACATTATCAGCTTTATGGTATGTGAAATAGAAATAAGTAAAAAACATATTATTTTTTAAAAATGATAATTATATCATTAATATAAAAATAATTTCATTTCTATCATATATATTCATTATAGTTACCATTATTACCTTCCATTTAAAATGAGAGTGAAAAATGCTTCACATGGCATTGCAAGGCTGTAGTTCTCTATAAACATGAACGATGTTATCTTATCCCCTACATTAAGAAATATTAATAATGACGAATATGATATAATTGATCTAGAAGGGTAATTATGTTATAAATATTTTAAATATATAATATAAATAGTATTAACATCATTATTCCCAACCATGAGAGGCGGTAATGGAAGAAAAAATGACATTGTTTCTTAAGGCAGTAGTACCTCATCCACAAGATCAACGATTTTGTAAAATAGTTTATAGAATCTAGTGTTTTTTAAGAATTATCCTTATAATAAAAAATCAAAATACAGATGATAAAAAGGATATTATATAATAAATATGTTAAAATAATTTAATAGTATTGAGAAATAAATATAATAAAAACTGTAATTGATGAACATTAACTCTTCTTCGGGTAACTACTTGTGGTTTCTCTCGAAGGACTTAGTTGGATGTATTTAATCCCTAATTATGGATTATATGATTATAGGAAAGAATTTTTGATCTGATTTGGGTAGATTTTTAAGGATCTAAATTTCTTGGGGGTATGAAGAAGTAAGGGGAGTGTGTTCTAATTTATAATTGAGGCGTAATGAAAATCTTGAAAATACTAAAAAAGTATTTACTATTGGGAAGCCTCTCATACCTCATGTTCTACAAAAATAAAATATTATTGGATTTCTTGGTTTCATCGGATTAGAAACACTTCCAACACATAAAATATTTACTACTATTAAACATTTTTTCCATTATCTCCTCATTTTATTTATTTTTTTTGTTTTTCCAATACGGTTATTGGATTTGTAATATACACAATTCATCCATTAATAATAAATTTAAGAGAGAGTTATTATAAAAATTATTCCCGCTAATTATTAAAATTAAATCCAAAATGAAAATTAAAAATATCATGACTATTTGAAATTAATTTTATTATAAGAACATGTAATAATCAAAACCACTCATTCAACCTTAATTGTACTAACTAAGTTGTTTATCATTTTGGGGTCAATCAAATAACTATAAAAGAAAAAATTCCCCATGAATGGGACATAAATTATATTTATGAATATTTAAAAAAATGTAAAACAATAACTGATTTTCCAATAATTTTAAAATTAACTAAAAAATATTAATTATTATAATATTCAATTAATTTCAATTTTTATCTTATTAAATTAAATTAATTTTAATAATATTAGTACAATTATAGAAGAAAAATATATATATATTTCACTTTTGAAAGATTATATATTACTGTAAAAATAGATTACACAAAATTTTGTTAATTTTAATTCACTCTAATTGTTCTTATTATCATTTACCTTAATTAATTTTTAACTATATGATTCATGGTTTTGTGTTTATTAAGAATTTAATATTATTAAATCATCAATAAAAATTATAGATAAATTATTAAGAAAAAAATAACTCGTATATATTCCAATATAATATTTATAATGGAATATATGTAGTTTTTCCCTATCCAAATAGAATTATATAAATATAAAGGAAGACTGATAAATTATCTTCCTATACATGATTTAAACTATTATATGGTTCTTCTTCATTGAAAAGTGTCACAAGAATTAATAAATTTATAGAATGATTTTATATGTTTCAAATTCTCTCCATCTAATGGATGTCCGATATAGTGTTCAATGTTTTATGATGAAGTAAAATTCGAAATGATTTTGAATTTAATCGTATCATTGATGGTCCATTTTGTGAACCAAAATTTAGAATGAAAATACTTGTTCTGGATCACATGAATGTGTTTTTTTAGTTTTTTATCCCAAGATGCATCTCACGTGGTTTTTTGAGTTCTAGGAGCATTGGGCCCCAAAAAAGCATGATTCGGTGAACTAGTTAGGGTGCACGGTTTTTCAAATACCATTATTTCCACCAGTTCAGACCATGCATTTTTATATATGTGAGAAGAAGTGATTCACACAGGATATGCATCGTTTATAAAACTATGAACCTAACAAACATTTTTAGTTCTAATTTGGTACTCTGTGTTCATATTTTTGTTCACGGTTTTCACATGGTTTATAAAACCAAGGAGATAAATGTAGAAGGGTGTAATTCATAGGCAGTGGCTGAAACAAAGTTGGTGCACAGTTTGGAAAAATAGAGAAGACATGTTTTTTGAAACTATTTTGAAAGTAAACTATGTTTTCCCCCCTAATGAACCAAATCTATAAATTCCTTCTCTCCCTCTCTTCATTTCAGTAGGTTTCTCCCCCTCCCCCACGCGTGAGACTTCTCCCAATACTATCTTAGGAATTGATCGATCTCCTATATCTGATGTCAAATTCTACATCTATAGTATCTATGGGATCCTATAGGTAAACTATAAATTATTCTTAATACTCTTTCTATTTATATTTATCTTGAGGAATGTATAATCATGTGAGCTAATATTCTCTATTTTTAAAGAGCTCACCAACTTTTTCAATATATATCGATCCAAACCAATTATTTACATGATATTGGATGTATCTGTCATCATTGGTATATGTTAGGTGTTCTAACATCAATCATGGAGAATAATTTCATTTAATATTGATCTCATTTGGGATGTGCCCTGGAATCCTTTTCTGAGGTTTCCTTTTGTCACATAAATTAATTTAAACCCATCCCCACTTCTTGTGAGACTGTTGTGACTGATGAGTCTACCCTTTGGTTGATCTCTTTGAATCATTCCACTTATGGGTGTGGTTTCACCTTTGGGGAGAAATTCACATAATCGTTGAATATTTGAACACCCCATTGGGTGAGTTTCACACATAATAAATGTATCAAATTAATATATTTAATTGACATGAATTGTAGGGCCATAATTTAGGCCATTGAGCATAATACCCATTCATCTACTCTTGGTTGAGCTTATGAATGGAATGAACTTTATTTAATTCTCTCAACAATAGTATTAAAAATCATTATACAATATTTATTAGATCATATTCCATTTTAAAAAATCATATAAATTTTTCTTTTTGATTTTATTATTATATTTTCCTTATTTGTAGGTTTCATTACTCATAATTAATTAATGTTACCCATGGAATGTTCCAAATATAATATACTTATCACATCAATAATTTTCTTATTCCTTATAACAAGTACATAATGTCATTAGTTTTTGAATAATGTATCATTTTGTAATTCTTAATATATATATCATATATCATGTTTTTTGTCTTGAATAAAATTCTTGGGATAACATTATTATCTTATAGTGCATGATACTACCTTGGTATGAAATGTATGAGTTGGATACATTGACTTGACTACCTGCAACATGAGAGAGAATACCTGTCCCAACGTATTGATGTCAGAGATGGAATTGTTAATGTTGGCATGGTACTACATGAAACCCTAGGATCGATCCTTTACCACTCAATAGGTGATCTATACAAGACAATTTTTATACTAGTGAGAGACATTGATTCCCTAATAGTGAAAAAAATGATAAAATTTTTGGCATGATGGTTAGGTCATTCCTCAACCGATACCTAGTCACCTATGTGAAATATTTGGTATAAAATTAGATCATACCAGTCCATGAGTAATATAAAGAATTATCTTATGGTTCTCCTCAGATAAACTCATTGGTATTTTTAATATTGAAGTCACCTATAGAGGCCGTCATATTCAATTACGAATAGCCTTGGAAGGAATATAGAATATATTACTATATTTTATGGATTACTCGTATGGATTGGTTGTGTATCCATCTTCGAGCAATTATTGAAGTGTTATTTATTTATTTATTAATTTACATGTGTTCAGCAATTCTGGGACACTGTCCTTTTACAAGTACATGAACATGATTAATATGGATACTATCAAGGGTATACTACTATGATTATATCTAACACCATGCTCAGGCCACCATTTCACTAGGGTACCTAAGCAGTTTTACAAGGCATTAAGTCCTTGGATTTATTTCATGTGTTGTGTTTTGAACATTTGAGATATGAAGAATAAAACTGAGCTACTACTCAGGATGATTGTGGAGTTATATTTTGGGGATATTTTTCCTTTATTGTGTTGTAAATCTTATTTCACATACTTCATGTAACATGTAGAATCATATTTACATTCATGAATTATTATACGTACTGGAATTATCCTTTTACTTTTATCCAGTTAATGAATTTTTCTAATGTTTCATTATCATTAATTGGTTACCGCTTTTTTAGTTTTATTTTATTTACATTATGTTATACTACTGTGATAATAAAATCATGAGGGTTTTTTTTCCTTAGAATATTATAATTAGAACCTTTCTGGTAATTTGTATCCTCTAGAATATATAAAGGTTTGTTAAATATTATTTGGTGATCAGTCAGGCTACCAATTCTTTGGTTAGTCATGATAGGATGTGAAAAAGTGGTATGGAATTAGAATTATAATTTTATTACAGTTTTTTATTGGAATATCAGAGATTAAGAATTTGTCAAAACATGGTAAATATAGTTCCTGGTAGTGATCTACCAGAATATTCAGAAAAGTCCATGTGGTTGGAAAACTAACTTTTGTTCTTGTTGTTCTTTATTACAATTGATTTTTATTTAATCTTGACTGATTGAATTACTTTTCACTGTTTATTGATTTATTATATTTTTAATTTTTTCCCATTTTTTATTAAGAAATGTATGAATCAATTCATTCTTTATGATATTCATGTTGTAATTCACCTACCATGCATATAAAATTCCATATATAATCCATTGTAAGGTTTCTTTAAAATTTTTATGTCGCTTTTGTGTTATTTTCCTACCTGTTATATACAAATATTGTGGATTTTAGTAACATGTTTAAATTTTACATACTCCCAAATTCTATTTTATTCTTATGTATAATAGTTAGCAGTGTTTAATTTGTATGATTTCCATAAATGTTAGGGCATACTTCAATTAATTTTGGGTTATGATTGGTAGGTTGTTGTCATTATCTAGTTATATAGTAGCCTTCCATGTGTAATTGTTATGTTTCCCTTATTTCATACCATATTAGACCATATGAAATATCTATTTTTAGAAGTCATAATTTTAAATTTTAATGGAAACAATATGTTATTGATAGAGAACCATCACTAAAGAATTATGTCATGTTTGAGCCATGAACCATTAGTTCCATGGGGTGAAACATTATTGATATCGATAAATGGGTTACAATTAATTACAACATGTAATGTTTGTGGGATGTTTATGAATTTGAACATGGTTTACCATGTAATAAATTAATTTTAGACACACCAAATATATTTAAATGATTTTGTATAAATTTTATAGTGGTTGCACTTTCATTTTATTTTAGTTGAAATAGATGTAGTTAGAGGGGATACACTTGCAGCCTAAAAATTTTATGGGTGTTTTATATGGTATTAGGTTGTAAAAAAAATTTAATGATCTATTATGATCATTCTACTTAGAAAACATTTTAAATATAAATGTTTTCTTGTATGAATTTAAATGATATGGTTTCCTTTATAAGGTAGTGAATCTCTATTTCATTGGTGTAAAGAATTTTATGAGTAAACATATAAATAAAAACCTATCATAGTTATGTAATTTGTTCTATGTTTCTTATAAAATAAACACTGAGGATGATATAAATATCGATGCTTAAATTTGCTCAGATTTATTTTAGTGGAACCTAAAATGGATTATTCGGAACCTAGAAGGTCATATTTTCATTTGATTAGTAGCATTTATCAACCGCATGGGGGTATACTCCTTATATGTGTCGAGGGACATTTTAAATTCAATGTATCCACCTATATGGGTGTTTTTAAAAATGTACGGTTGATTTTGTTGGACTTGTACGTGTTTTATCAAGAAGATACATTTTTAAATTTCTCTAGGATGAATTATATAAGACATTATCTAATTAATACATCTACCAGAACCTAATGAGTGTATTTATTTATAGATTTAAATTTTTATATTATTTAACAATGAATATTTATAAATATTTTACATTAATAAATGTCTTTAAAATGGCATAATTATGATGGAATATTAGTAAAATAAAATTTTGAAAACAGATGTTTAATATAACTCAACAACATTGCCCAGTGGATTATTCTTAATTATTGTTCCATGTTTAAATGTTTGGTCCTAGATGGTATGTGAGTTAAATTGAGCCTTTCTAATTCTTACGGAAATAAATGAATATTGTGATAATAAATAAGATGGTACCATAAGTGGTGTCTTTGTTTTAACCCTTGCATAAAAGAAGTATAAATCATTTCTACATTATTCATAGATATGTTTCCCTGAATTAGGAATTTGAGGTTTACATATTACATATTTTCATTATCTCAAGAACCCAATGAAAGGCCCTTAACATAAGTACCATCCATAGGCCTGACATTGTTTTGGGACAGTTATTTAATAATTTTGAAGGGGCTAGCCTATTGATGGTAACAACCTCATGTCTCCAAATACCTTTATAAAGTCTTGGGTATATTTTCCGGAGTCCGGAATTATTTAGGATACAAATTCTCATATTATACATTTTTTTAAAAAATAGTAACGTTGTTCAAACTTCTGGTCAAGTGTGGTTTTGACCCTCATTATGGGTGGGATATCTTTTTATTTCTTAGTTTTATGAGGCTATACATGCCTATGGAATTGCTAACTAATTGTGGGTGGTGTGAATCCCCCCTCTCCCTATTCCCTTGGGACGTGAGACTCGATATTTCACTAGTTGGGTTAACAGTAATATATGATGAGTTATACTTGGGTAAAATCCCTTGTGTAGGCCTTCATATACCAAAATAAATATGGTAATTATAAAAATGGATGTTTTATAGATGTCATGAGTCAAAATATTTTCTTTATGAATTTTAAATTTCCCAATGCATTGAATATCACTAAAACATTTTCTTAAAGAAAATTATCAATCTATAATAATTATATTCATAACAAAAATTTTCCTTCTCTTGGAAACGTTTTATAATTATAATGGTTTTTTATGTATTAGATCACTTTTTTTCTCAAAACTAGGGATACAAATTGATTTACTAGTTCAAAAAATTTTATCCTTATCATTTTCTTAATACTCTGAGTTATCTAAATATCATACTCTAAATTCACTAAAATCTGGAATCCAATTTCTCTAAAAACTAGACTCTAAATTCTCATAAATTTAGACTCTAAATTATCTGAAAACCAAACTCTAAATTCTTAGAAATCAGTCTCTATATTCTTTGAAATTCATATTATGATTTCCCTAAAAATAATATTCTGAATTATTTGATATTTAGAAACTGAATTCCTCTGAATTCAGACTCCGAATTCCACAGAATTTAGACTCTGAATTTCAAATTATTCCAACTCTGAATTCCACCTAATTATGGCCTTGAAGTCAATAGAAATCGGACTCCTAATTCTTGGAAAAATAGAATCTAAATAATCAATTTTCTAGAATTTGATTTTTTATATTTTTATACTCTGAATTCTATATTTCTTAGATTCTGATTATACAATTTTAGTTAAGATACATTATTTTTCTTAAATATTACAGATTCTCAAGAATGAAATTTTTTTCTATGTTCTTTTATAATGAAATGATGTTATAAAATAGTTTCAAACAAACTATTGGTTATGTGACATGTGTACAGGTCCATCTGAAATTCAAGGAAAAATACGACATTTGGAGTAGGGATCTGACTATTGATGTTTTCTCAATAACTAGGAGATCATTTAAATGATCTCATTATTTATCTAACATCCTAGAGATTACATGCTTTAGAGTGATTTATATAGAGATAAAGAACCTGCTAACTTCTGTGTTTTATGGACATCTTGTTCAACCAAGAACATCTTGTTCAGCTTACTTTCTGAGAAATTGATTGTTGCTGGGTATAATCGAGGGCATTTGGGGATAGTAATACAGAGGTACAAACTACCTTAAAGTTATAGGTATTGTGGGGATAGAAATACAAACTTCGATATTCTTATTGAGTTCTCACTATGGTCTAAGTAAGCCATACATTCATGAAATTATAAATCAAGCGACCGTTATCCAAGGTTGTTGGATACCCTACTCTTTGGGTTAAAATATTCCCTACTTGTTTACTAGATTTTTCATTCATGTTTTATTTCCACAAAATTTTGATAAAGAAAGATAGTATAGAATTATTATACATTATTCTACTTTTTCTTAATATAATAAATAATATTCTATATACTTTAAGGTAGAATATTTCTCTAAATAAACTGTTCTTATTTCTATTTTCTGGATCTATATTTCTGGACCCTATACAAGTTTGTTTCATAGTTAACAGCTAATGAGGGTTTATGAATATACCTTGTTTAACTTTTTTAAATATTGTTTTTAATTATGGTTAAAAATGAATTTTTTTATTCATAAAAATCACCCTACACTTTATTGTAATTGAGCATCTACATATTCTATTTCAATCATATCATTGGTATCAAAGGTGGTATCTAAAATATTTATACTTACTTATATGTTCTTTTCTCATGTTTTTTCCTTGCTCTAGATTTTCTTTCATAACATTTATTCCTCATGTTTTTCCCAAAGATTTATTTTTTTGGATAAAAACATTTACTACTAGCATGTTTTGTGGAAAAGTATTTTTTTTATTGAATAGAAGGCATGAATGTTGGTTCAAAATGTAACCTTAATTATACAAGACCACCTTTCTTTTGTGGTAATGATTTTGATTACTAGAGAGATTGGATGAAGACTTTTATCATTATCACTAGAGTGGAAAATTGTTTTATGCGTACTGGAGATTACAATATTCTAGATAAGGAAGTTATATCCTTCATCAACCAGGAAAATCTATAATATAAGTCAAACTAAAAGGTATGGAATACTTTTCTGTGTTCTATGACCAAGAATATTTATAGTCATATAACATTTTGTGAAGATTCCAACTAAATTTGGAAGAAACATGATGATACACATTTTTCTACATCCAATGTAATAGAAACTGGAAAAGCTATGTTAAGAGTTGAATATCATTAATTCTTTTTTACTTATGGAGAACATGATTGTAAAGTACAACAAATAGATATGAAAATTGTCAATAGTATTCAATATATGGTAGATAATGGTACTGATGATGATTTTCTTATAGATAAGATAATTAATATCATGCCTAGTGAGTGGGAATCTAAAATTACATCTATTGATAATAATGAAATTTATCTAAAATTACTCTTGGTGGGTTATTTGGAATAATTCTTCATCAAAAAACAAGGATGAATATCGATTCATATTTCACCAAAAATAAAAATAATAATAGAATTGTAGCATTCACTACTACATCAAAATCCATGACTCTATAAAGGGTAACTAGATCTCATGATGAGAAAGTCGTTGTTATATCTGAATCTAGTGTCAGTGATCAGTCTGAGAATCAGTTAGCAAATCATGGTCGAAAGATGAATAAGATTATGGGATGAAAAGTTTTCAGTACATATATAAGAAGAAATATAAAATGGAAAAAAATAATCTTATGTAACATGTTATGAGTGAAATAGTATTGGAAATATTATACATTATTGTCCTATGATTAAGAGAAAAGACAGGAAGAAAAATAATTCTAAAATTAATTGAAATATGTATTACAAATCTAAGGGTAAGAATTTATTGAAATTAAATGACACCTGAAGTGCTTGTGTTTATGACTCTTTATATTAATCATTAATGTATAAATCTTATAGTTAGAATGATATTGGTCTTATAGCCAGAGTAATTATTGAAAATCATTTTATTATGGTTAAGGTTCAAAATGTTGAATACTTAACCAATATTTTTTTAAATGAAAACATTCCTAATAAATAATATTATGAATCATAATATGATGCATTTATTTATCATAAGATAATGCTTGAACATTACTTAATGAAGTTTATAGATTTTCTAAATTACATGAAATTGATAACTATAAGATAAAGAAGAAGTCATAGAGAGAAAAAACAAGAATTTCTATTTTAACAATAGAAGTATCAGGTCGTTCAAAGGTTCTTGATCAAAAAACTATTTATTTTGAAAGCGCTTTTAAAAACCATAAGGAAATTAGTTCTATGTAGGATAACCATTCTAATGATCCGGAAAATGTTAAGAAATATATTTTAGAGAATAACTCATGTTCTAAAACTAATGAATTTGAGGATAATAATTTATTTATTAGACTAAAATATGAAATATTTTCCTCAAAAAAATTTTTATCAAATTTTATATCAGGAAGGAAGAAATTTGATAAATTATATTAACAACTTTATCCTATTTGTAATAGTTCATGATTTGGATATACTCACTCAAAACCAGTTTTTAGACATAATTATTTTTCCCCCAAAGTCCTCGATTTTGCACTAAGTGTCAATGTGGTGGACACAGGGAGAATTTTTTTTAAATTAAACACAATAATAATGATTTCATAATGATTTTTTTTCTTATAAAATATTCATTTATAATAATTTCCTTTCTTAAATTTCCAGATCTATAAAACGTTGGATTTTGAAATTCTAATACTTTTATTTTGCTGGAAAATAAAGAAAATACTAACAATAATACATAGTAAATGGATTGTGAATGATCTTGGCCTATGAATGGTAACAAATTTTTTTTAAATGATTATCAAGGAATGTTAAAGAAAATTAAAATTCAGAGATAATGCTCAGGGTGAAATTGTTGGTATATGTAACATTGTTCTTTAGGAAAAATCATTGATTATAAATGTTTTATTTGTTCATGGTCTTAAGAAAAAACCTTATAAACATAATAAAATTATGTTAATATGGTTACCTTATAAATTAATGAATGATAAATTCTTAGTAGACAATTCAAAAGAGGATTTTATTCTTTCTACCCATAGGATGTGAATTTTTACACACAAAACATATAAGATCTTAGAATCCAATAATTGCATTTACTTAGAGAAATAGAAGATCAATCTTGGTTATGGAATCGAAGAATATTATAGTGTAACCATAGGAACCAATCAAAACTCACAAATAAAGGACATGTTGAGGATTTAATAGATCATATATTTGATTCCTCAAAAGTTTGAGATCCTTGTCAATATGGAAAGTAACAAAAGTCATGATTTTAATTAACCGGTGAAGGCTGAAATTCTGATGCATTATAGTTAGTCCATGTAGATCTTTTCGGTCCAACATAAACCGGATGTATTAGATAAAAATATTAAGTATTTTTTTAGTTGATGATTACACAAGATTTATGTATGTCGATTTTCTAAAAAATAAACCTACTTTATTTAATTATTTTAAAACATTTAGATCCCATGTTAAAAATGATAAAACCATCTATTGAAGTATATTAATTGTGAACATGGAGAAGAATTTCAAAATTCATATTTTGAAACTTTTTCTAGTAAGAAATACATTACCCATTTCCTATCATCTCTAAGAACTCCTCAATAGAATGATGTCATTAAAAGAAGAAATCAAATTTATCGAGAGATAACAAGCCCTATGATGAGTGAATATTCTATTACTAATTTTTTTTGGACTAAAGCAAATAGTACTACTTTTTATACTATAAATTGGGTCTTAATCATGCCCTTTCTTAACAAAACACCTTATGAACTGTGGACTAGTCGAAATCCTAGACTTTCATACTTTAAATTATTTGGATGCAAAGTATTCATCCAAAATAATAAAGATAGCTTACATAAATTATCACTCAAATAAGATGGAGTTTTCTTAGGACATCCCTATACTTCAAAGTCTTATAGATTTTTTAACCAAAAAATAATGTAATGTTAATTAAATAGTGCATGCAAAATTTTATGAAATTGATACATCTGTTTTTAAACCAACCCAGCCTACATCCTCGGATGTGTTTTCAAATACTTATTCTCAACAATGAATAGATGATTATTATAATATGAAAATGTCAATAAAATGTTTCTGAAGTATTTTCCCATATGGATTATCTATAATATATTGATTTCCAGGTTTTACAAAACCCAAATTAGTTGTTTCTTAAGAATCATCCAAGTGATAGTATAATTAGTGATGTAAATAAACCTATAAAGACTAGAAGTTCTTTAAGAAATCAAGTATAAAATCTATCATTCCTTTCCCAATTAGAACATAAAATCCCTGATTAATCTTTAGGTAATGATGATTCGATTAAATCAATGCAAGACGAGCTAAATGAATTGAGAGGAAAAAAGTACGGATCTTTGTTGTATGACCTAATGGAAACATCTGTAATTGATGTAAAATGGGTTTTCAAAAATAATTATTTTAAAAATTAAATCATTGTGAGAAGTGATGCTAGATTAGTTTGTAAAGGCTATAATCATCAAGAAACAAATTTTTTTGAGGAAACTTATTATCTAGTATTCTGACTAGAATCTGTTTGTATTTTACATGCATTTAAAACATTTTTTAATTTAAAACATTTTAAATTGGACGTGAATTGTGATTTTCATTAATGGATATGTTCAATATTATGTTTATGTTGAAAATATGTAATAACCTTTTTTTTGAAAGGGTCAAAATCCCAACCCTGTTGGAAATATTGACTTGTTTCTGAGAAAACTAGTAAAATCTGGGATGTTATGGAAATTTCTAGACTATATGCCATATACTCCAAATACACTCAATGTATGGGTTTGTAATGTATCATTATAATTGTTTCCGAGTACTAGTCTTTTGATGATACTATAAGAATTTCCTACTACACAGCGTGTAGTGTTGCTTGACCTGTTCTGTATTCTCTTTTCAATCAACTAGCTAACTTCTATCCCTCTTTTGACCCGTGTGGTGTGTTCAAGATATGTGGATACATCTGGTTGTATCGGAGAATAGGAAAGGAAACTATTGGGCATGTATTCTTTTATACACACCATTTATTTTTACTTTTATTCACTTAAATAAAAGAGCATCACTTCTTATTTCAGAAATCAACTTCTTCTTCCACAACATCAGAACAGTTTAGTTTTGAAATTCCAAACTACATAACATTCCCTAAATTCTGAAAATGACATTCGTTCCTCAAACCATTGGTGGATTTGGGATCACATCAGCAAGGGTAAACCCACACACCCAATTTTGTTCCAGTTTTCTCGCCTCTCACACCACATATTCCATCTGAGCAGAATTTCCTAGATTTGACAGAAACATAGATCTACGAAGATAAACTTTGAATTTGAGATTTCTATCAGACATTCCTATGTCTACGATTAATATTTAGGTGGTATATACCTTTTTTTGTGTTTTCATGGTCATTTGGGAGGCACGACATTTATCACATATTTGAGTATTTTGAGTGTGACCCTGTTTTACCTGCTATTCTATATTAAATTGTTTAATTGACCTATGAAATGCCTTTAGGTATGACCTCTTTATTGTTTTTCTTGAGCGTGGCTAGGTGAGGGATTGTTCCTCTTTTGTGGTATTTTGGCCAGGGGCACTAAGACTGTATAAGTTGTTTTTGTTTGATTAGAATACTGAGTTTAATATGTAAATTGATGATTTGAATTATTAGAGGCTTCCAGGACCTTTGTGCTAGTATGGGACAACACAAAGCTAGTGCAATTCAACTATCCAGTTATTTTTTCCTATTTTAATTATTTATTTTCAATATATATATATATATATATATATATATTATGTGTGATATTTCATATGATGGAACCTTCTAGTTGTGTTGGGCATGACCTGGGTGTTTTTGAGTGATGTTGATCAAAGGTTGAGGTTCTCTTGAGTTACATTGGGTGGTTCTGACCATGGCATTGGGCATCTTGGACATCGGCTTGAGGCAGTGTGACTGTCAGGTTGGGCATGGCCTGGGTTACTTGGATAGCGAGGGCACCAAAATTGACTGATAGGGTCACATGGACAAGAGGTGTAAGAGACATTGTGTATTGGGTACTATATTGTTGATTTACTCCCACCCGGAATCATTGAGTAGTATTAATATAGAGATACTCAGTGATGATGTGGTTTTTACCACTCATGTGGGTAGAGGCCCTATATAGTTTCGGTTTATGTACTTTTGGTTTGGTGGTGATTTTCATAGTAATCCATGTGAAAGGTGAGGAGTCTTCAGAGGATATCGTTGATGCTATATGGTTAGGGCCAGAGGCTCTCCATGATTTGAGGGTAGACATCTTTGTCCCTCATGTTACATATTTTAGCGTAGCCATCGTTGTCCCTATGGTTAGTTATTTGAGGATAGACATTTTTGATCCTCTGGGTTACTACATCTTGGGAATTCCTTTGGAACATCAGTACCGTGAGACACAAGGTGTCATGAGAAACATGGTGTCAGCTTACATGACAGAGAATTCGACATTGGACAGTGCATGTGACACTTCATAGTGTCTATTGAACACCAGTGGAGTTTATGTCTATCTATGCATTGTAATGTATACATATTTCCTTAAAAATTAATGCCTGCAAAAACACTTATATTAGGTAGGCCCCATTAGGTGGTATCCTAATGAGATTCATCTCAAACCCTACATGGTCCCTTTAAGACAAGTGCAGAATTTATAGATTTACGTGAAGGAAAGAGACCAACATCAGGAGCTTGATTGCATTTGATATCTTAGGGAGATGGTATGGACTATGAGGCCCTGCATAGCTAGAGTTTACATTGTTTTACTTTCCTTCCTCTATCATCATGTTACCTTTTTACTATATCTATTGTTGGTTACACATTAGAACCCTTTTATGTACTGACTGGCCATGGATGTTTGCTTGGTTGTTTAGTAGTTTCTAACATTTGTTCAACATGATGTTGTGTTTACTTTCAGCAACACTTGTTTATATATTGCTTCCACTATGCAAGTCTATCCTGAGTCTGCTGAGTCATTTATTTCTGCTGCATGTTATATATTATTTCTTAGACTAGTATGATTATTTTTCCTCCTTTGACAGGGTGTATCCTCCCCACTATACCTATCAGACCCTCACATCTAGTTGGCAGCCTTTGAAATATGGAGAGGTGCGCCTAAGGTAGTAACACATGACCCATTTAGCAATTGGTGGGTGGATGTTCAAGTTTGGGTTGTTACAAAGTTGTATCAAAAGAGTTCTTGATAGGGATTTAGTAGTAGTATTTTTGTCTACTGATGAGATTATGACTTACCTATTTATTTCTATTGGTTTTACTATTTGGTATATGGTAGAATGGAGAGAGGTTGCTACTATAACATGGTTCTAGCATGTTATTGGGTGCCTAGAGCCCTAGGTATGAGGGATGAACCAATTTTACCTGGGTGGGAATTTCTATTTTCATTTTCTCAGATTTTAGTTTATATGATTTCCACCTTAGTGGATCACTTGTTGCGTGATGTTATATATTTTGATACATGACCTCTGACCTTGTGAGTGAAGGGAAGAACTAGACCATGGCCTAGTATGACAAGGATTGTTTTATTGGCTTTTGATATGCACATTTTTAGGGTATTTCTATTTCATAACTAAACATATGAGTTTTGAAATGATAATTCCATGTGAATAATATCAATTTTCATGCCTTGTATGCTTTGAAAAGTAAAAATGGTGGAATTATTGATAGAATTCCATGTTTATTGAAATGTGTTATGCCATTATTTACATATTTGTAGAGATGGATGTGGTAGGAGATTTGGGTCTGGCTCCTCTAAGAGCATGAATGTACTAGAGTTGAGGTGATTTCGATCATCAGGATTGGGAAACTCGGTCATCAGTTTGAGGCAACGTTGGTTGTTAGGACGAGCATGGCCAAATATACCTTGATATTTGTCTCTGTTGAGGGAAAGTAAGGAGGCCATGAGTCCAAGATGCCATGCGCATGGTTTGTGATGGGGGAAGAGTAAGGGTAGTTATCCGACAATCCCTTTTTACTACTTTACGTATCCATGTTTTATATATATATATATATATATATATTAATATATATGTGGAATGTTTGACCATTTTGGTATTCATCGGGTTCTTCCTAGACAATTCAAACGCAGCATCAGGCGAGTGATGGTATAGTTCCACAGAAGTAGGATCAGGTTTAGGATCTGGTGCAGGTAGAGCATGAGCCTCAAGTATTAGCTCAGGGACATGATTAGGATTAGGATCTAGTGCAGGCAGGACAACAACAGTGTTTGGCAGCGTTCGGGTCGTGGCTCAATGAGTAGCTCATGTCTAGTTTGGTACGTGTGTCGAAGGGGATCAACTGAGGTGCACAGGTTATAGAGCCATCTATGGAATATATGACATGGGAGTTCCAGTCAGAGAACCCTCTAATTTTTCAAGGTATTGGTGGTCCACATGCAGCTGAGAACTGGATAGGGAGCATGCAGATGATCTTTGAGCAGCTAGAGATGCCTCCAGGTCAGAGGGTCAAACTAGTAATGCACATAGTGAGAGGATTGGAGAATGATTTGGAGGGATGTGCTTGTTTAGTCTCATATACATGAGTCACTGGCTTGAAAGTACATCGAAAACACGTTATTCAAGCACTTTTACTCAGAGACACTAAGGGTTGAGAGAGCTTAGGAGTTCTTGGACCTTCATTAGGGAAACCCCTCTGTTATAGAGTATGCATCTAATTTCACTTAGTTGTCTCATTTTTCACTTGGCATGGTAAGTGATGAATCAACAAGGGTGAGGCACATTGAGGATGGTTTGTGACACACCATTTGGATCCAGGTAAATATCTTCTGGCAGGGTTCCTTCTCAGAGGCGGAAAATCATGAACTCATAGAGGAGGGGAACCAGTGGGATAGTCCCCACGTTGCACGTGTGACAACATCAGGTCATGGTTTAGACCAGAAGAAGAGAATAGAAGATATGTTTTAGAAGGAAAGTCATGATAAGGACTAAGGTAGACAACATCATAGTAGTTTGTCAGTGGGTTTCTTACAATGTGGACATCCAGGACCTGTTCAGACTCAGTGTGATTGGCCTCCAAAGGAGTTCCAAGAATGTCAATAGGTCGGGTAACTTCGGAGTTATTGCGGGTATCCTTCTTTGACAGTTGGCACGAAGGGACCAGGATAGACAGTGGAATCTGGAGTTGGGTCCAGTTTTGTACCAAGAGTGGGTAGCCAAGGTTCATCTTCATGTGGAGGAAAAAGTAGAGATAGTGGGACCCTACTGAGGGGTTAGTGGCCGGCGACTGAAGTATTACCGCAAGGAGGTCATTCATCAGTCATCTATACATTTGGACGGGTGCATGCCGTGGAGCTGCCAAGGGATGAGCAGTTTTTTGAGCTGATGATGGTTATAGGTACAACGTGATAGTGGTCGTGACTTGTTTTTCATTTTTTCATTACCTGTTAAGGCATGTCAGTTTTGAGTGCACAAGTTGCATAGGATATATGTGGACTTACTAGATGATGGTCAGTGGGATTGGTGACATATAGGGTGTGTGATATATTTATATATATGTATGAGATGCGTGGAATTGGGGCATCGAGGATGCATGTTACATTATGTGTAATGGGTATCAGGGCTTCAAGGATGCTGGTACCATGAGGTGCCATAGGCATTGGGTTATTGAAGATATGGGATACCTAAGGTGCATGGACCTTAGTTTATCTTTGAGAATCCATATGATTCACAATCTCAAGTATATGGACACCGATATAGCGCGAGAAAAGTTAGGTTGTCGGAAATGACAGTGGAGCACTAATGAGATGCAAGGGTGATGATGCATCATGAGAGGACCATGTGTCTCAAAATAGGTTAGTGAAACCTTTATTGGTATGTGTTTTTTCGGGTTGATATTATGTTAAAAATTCCTATGGTGGGGATACCCATGAGAAATTTACCTAGAAACATTAAGACCAGGGTATTCTAGGTTACATTGAATGGATTGGAATGTTCGGTGCCACCTTTAGGTTTCATTTGATAGCTTGGGGAAGATATATATTAAGGTGTAGAGATTGTAAGAACCTGGGTTTTTGGAATGGGTCAAAATCCTGACCCTATTTGAATTTTTGACCTCTTTCTAAGAAAACAGGTAAAATCTAAGTATTTATAGAAATATCTAGATTACACGCCATGTATAGAAAAGTACACGATGTGTATGGGTTAGGTGTGTACCTACTGTGTGCTCACTAATTACATGACATTTGATGACCATGTATGAATTTCCTACTACACAGTGTGTAGTGTATCTTGACTTGTCGTGTATTCTCCGTTCCATGTATAGGATTAATTCTAGTCATGTGACGACCCATTTAACACATCCAACCAGTGTGGCTACCTCTGCTTATGCTAGATTACAGACAAGGTAACTACACAACATGTATTTCTTTATACACTCAATGTATTTTTATTTTTATTTTCATAAATGAATATGTGTCGTGTCTTAATTTAGAAAACATGTTGTTTTTTCCCAACTTAGGAATAGTTCAATTTCGATTTCTAAACTACAAAACTTTCCCTAGATTCTTCATATGATGTATGTTCTTCAATCCATAAGTTGTTCTGGGATTGCATCCTCAAGGATAAACCTGATCACCTAGTTTCATTCCGTTTTCCATTCCCCAAACACCACATATTCCATCCGAGAAGAATTTCTTGGATTTGATGGAAACACAGATGTATGAAGATCAGATTTGAATTGGATCTTGATATCAGACATACCTATGTCTAAAAGTATCAGGTAGGTGTTTCATACCTCATTTTGAGTTTTCCTGGTCATTTGTGTCGCACGACGTTTAGCGCGTATTTGGGTATTTTTAGTGTGACCTTGTTTTACCTACTATTCCATATTAAGTTGATTAACTAACCATTGGCAAGCCATTGGGTATGCCCTATTTTCTTTTTTTGTTAAGCGGGTCGGGAGAGGGGTATTTCCATATTTGGGAAAAAAAATTCAAGGGATCCAAGATGGTATAAGTTGTTTTTATTTTATTAAACTACTGAGTTTAATTTGTTATGTGATGATTTGAATTTTTAGAGGCTATCATGACATTGGTGCTAGTATGTGACATCGCATATCTAGTGAAATTCAACTATTTAGTTTTTATTTCATGTTTTATGTATTTATATTGATTATATATATGTGATGTGTGATATTGAATATGTTGGAACCTTCATATTGGGCTGGGCATGGCCTGGGTGTTGTTGAGTGATGATGATAACAGGTTAAGCTTGGTCTGGGTTACATTGGGTGTTTCTGACCACAGGATTGGGAGTCATGGACATCAGCATGAGGTAGTGTGATTGCAAGGTTGGGCATGGCCAGGGTTACTTGGATGGAGAGGCTATCAAACATGACCGAAATGGTTGTAGGGGCATGCAGTTTCAAAGATGTTGTGGCTTCGGTACTATTTTTATGATTACGACTCACCCAGAAACATTGAGTAGTGAGAGAGAATTCGTGATGAGGTGTTTTTTACCACATGTGTCAGTAGAAGACCATATTAGTTGTAGTTTAGGTATTATTGGTTTTGGGGGTCCTTTCCATAGGAAGCCACATGGAAGGTGAGGATCCTTCGAGGGATAGTGATGAGGCTATTGGGTTGGTGGAAGAGGCTCACCATGATTTCAGAGCAGACATCGCTATCCCATCGGTTACGTATTTGAGTGCAGACATTGTTGTCACTCGGGTTACTTATTTGAGGACATATATCATTGTTTCTCTAGGATACTAATTCATTGATGTGACTTCATGATATTGGTACCTTGAGACATGATGTGTCAGGAGGCACATGGTTTTTGGTTAATTGACAGAGATTCTGGAATTTGGTGAACTAGATGAAACATCATGGTGGCTGTTGAGAACTAGTGGAGATTATGTTTATTTGAAAATCATTATATGTACTGCTTTCCTGATAAATGAATGCCTACTTAAAAAAATATATTTTTATGCACCATTGGTTGCTATAATACTGAAATTCATCTCAAATTTTGGACATACCCTTCCGGGCACGTGCATCCTTTTTGTATTTACATGCAGGAAAGAGAACAAAATTAGGAGATGGACTGCATTAGTTGTCACATGGAGATTGTACGGACCATGAGGTCCTTTCTAGCTAGAGTTTGCATAGTTTTACTTTAATTCATGTATCTTCATATTACCTTGTTTATTGCATCTACTGTTGTTTAGACATTGGTGACCTTAGGTGTAATGTCCATCCATGGATACATGTTTGCTTGTTTTGTAGTTTCTATAAATGGTTCAGTAAGATGTAGTGTTAACTTTACACTGCACATGTTTATATATTTATTCTACTATGTGGGTCTAGTTTTAGTGTGATGAGTCATTTATTTTAGTTGAATGTTTTTTATTATTATTTGGACCAGTAGAAATATTTTTCCTCCTCTGAGAGGGTATATCCTAACCACTATACCTATCAGACCCTCGATTCTAGTCGGTAGCCCTTGGCGTTCGGGGAGGTGTTTCTAAGGTAGTAACACATGACCCATTTAGCACTATTCATAGTGATGTTTAGGTCTAGTTTGTTACAATATCCTATAGGTTTTTAAATTTCAATATATCCTAAAAAAGTATTCAAACATACAAAAACATTTTATGGACTTTAAAATCCACTATTGCATAGTATGCTAGACTTACAAGATTTTTATGACAAAACGTTTATGTTATGGGAAATTCTGATCCAACACTTATTATAAAGAAAGATAAAAAATGTTTTGATAGTTTAAATATAAGTTGATGACATTATATTAATATAAACAGAGAAATCATTAACTGATAATATTTCAAATCTTATAAAATATGATTTTTAATTGAGTATGTTGGGTGATATAAAATTTTTCCTAGGTTTTTATATTTCTCAAAAAACTAGAAATAACATATATATATCAACATAAGTATATTAAATTTCACTATAGAAATTATAGATATGAAAATACTAAAAGTATAAGAACTCCAATTGGTACATCAATTTCTCTTGATCTGGATGAATCTAGGAAACTAGTAGATCAAACATCTTTTAGATATATGATATAATGGTTATTATAAATTATAGCTAGTCATCCAAACATAATGATTTTAATATTCTTATGTGAAAGATATCGATCCAAACCAAAGGAATATAAATTAAAAGTAGTGAAAATAATTTTTCATTATTTTATAGTATGCTTATCTATCAGGTGATCTTGTCCAAGATCATCATAATCTATAAAGAATACCTTCAAATTTCCTATAGTTAAAATCCAAGAACCTCTAGGACTATGTTGTTGAGTGATGATACTCTTAGGAGGAACAATATTGGTTTTAATATCAATTAAAGATAGTTTTACGATCATTTTTAATTTGAGGTTCATGATATAAACATGAAAGGTTATGTAAGAGAAACATATATGAAAAGTCATAAAAATAGAAATGAGAAAGAACTATAACCAAAAGAAAATATTCCTATTCTATAAATCCAATCAGCTCCACCCATGCTGAAAAAGAAAAAGACTTTTTCTTATGTAGTGGTAGAAAAGTGGGGAGAGCCTATGATGAATTAGGAGGAGGCTGATGCTTTATTTGGTTTAGACACTACTAGGGAAAAGTCCTACTAAAATTAATGTTACAAAATAACATGAAATAAAGGAAAATAGAATAAGATGAAGAATAAAATTTCAGAAGATATGATCGTCCAAGAACTTCATAAAGATACTGTGAAAGAAAATGAACAAATCCATGTACTGGAATCTTTCCTTCAAGATTCAATTCTAGTATATTCTTTTGGAAAGAAAATTTTAATTCTGGAACATACAGAGGAAGAAGATATTGTTTTAGAAGAATAAGTAGAATATGAACAAGAGGAAAAAGGATATGAAAGTGAGGATGTGATAAAAAATTGGAAGAATATCATGGGAATGAGTGTCCTTTAGATAATATTTCAATATATACATCCATAGATAATTAATCTAAAATTGTTTCTCAACGTAAAGAGGATGATGGACAGGAATATGTTGATAAACCTATATATGATGAGAGTTGAAATCATGAATTCATATATCTTGATGTTATTATGGAAGATTCGGGGAAAGAAGAGGTTGATGAAGATAATATAGTCTAACTATCTGATAGTGAGAATGAGTCAGTGAGGGATGAGAAGGTTATTTCAAAAGTTGAAAAATGAAACCAGGTGGTTTTTGACCCAATAAAAAATGTTTTGGTTGTAAAATAAAAAAAATTATGTTGGTGGTTCATCTATGAGAATGCTGCAGACATAGATATATTTTCCTCGCCAATAAAATAATTGGCTTTTGAATCATTATATTCCATGTGACAAGATTTATTTTTTCTATCCTTGATGATGTTAGTTAACAAAATACATATAATTCCTATTATTGATTCGAGATGTCAGTTTCATCAACATTATTTCAATAAGAAGTCGGATTCAATTACCATGCTCATGGAAACATTTATCAAAATTGTGGTAGATTTCAAAACTTTTAATATTCAATATGATACCCATAAGAGATAATGTAAATAAATTTTAAAATGGTTGAAGTCAATAATTCCAGATATAGTGATTTTAGATTATATCTATGAATCAGTAAAATGTGCTTTTGATCAGTCAGATGACACTGTGAAGAACCAAATTTCAAACCTTTTTGACCAGTTAAATCAAGAGAATGTTTCCTAGATGCAAGAGGATATTGATTTTAATGGTAATTTGAATTCATTTTATCTAAATTTATAGAGAGAAGTGGATCTCTATAAAGAGTTCGAAGAAAAGATCAAATACGAATAAAAGGTAGTAATTTGTAAGGAAGAAGTTATGAAGTCTCAAGAAGAAAAAATTAAGGCTCTTAAAATGAATAATAAGGATCAAGATCATTATCTAAAGAGGTTTGATGATGATCACAAATAGGTCAACAAGCTAAAGGAAATCTTGATGAAGCTTATGTTGAAGGAAAAGAATGATGAATGATTTTCCTATTAATCTAATCTTTGTTGTATATTTTCTATGTAATAATTATTTCTTATCATTATGAATATTTTGATGTCCTTCCATTTTTTTTATATCCCTCATCATTCAGGTACATTTATTTACATTCTATCTATTCCTTTTTGAAAATAAAAAATGGAGAGAAATGAATGACTAAATGAATATGAAGTAATAAAGAAGAGAATTCCCTTAGGGAGGAGGAGATTAATTAACTGAGAGTTTTCTTAATGAATATTTTTTTAATAAAAAATAAGTTACTTCACTATGAATGACAAGAATACGACCCTTATGGACTTCCAAACCTATGGAGGATTTAATTGTATTCATCCTTATTCATATTTAATGAGAGATAATTATTTCTTTTAATGTTCAAAATGAAAAATCCTTATTCCATAAATTATTGTTTCAAAGGATGTTTGTGCTTTCCAAAATGGGGGATATTTTTGATTCAATAAGTTCTCCTTATGACTTTTCCATTCCTCTATATTCTAAAAATTGGACACGTTTTCTTAAGGAAAATTATCTTTCCCAAAGAATTAATTTCATAATGAAAATCTTTGTTCTATAAATAAAAATATATCCTTATCATGGTTTTTGATGTCTTAATTCAATTCATTCTAAAAACCAAGTCAGACCAATTTTTAACTAAGTCAAAAATTCATATCCATATCAAATTTTTATGTCTCCAAATTCTCTAAAAATCATTCTCCAAAATCTTTAAAATTCAGACGCTGAATTCTATGAAAATAAATCTTTGAATTCTATGAAATTCAGACTCCAAATTATTTGAAAATCAGACTCCAAATTCGATGAAAATCAGTTTCCAAATTCTCAGATATTATGATTTCTAATTCTCTGAAAATAATATTCTGAATTCTAGGAAATTAAAACTCCAAATTCCTCATAATTCCTTATCCTTATTCCTCATAATTTGGACCCCGAATTCCAAAAAATTTTAACTCCAAATTCCTCAAAATTATGACTCTGAATTCCTCAAAATTTAGACTCTGATTTCCTCCAAATTCAAACTCCAAAATATGGGAATCTAACTTTGAATTCTTTGACGAACCGATTCTGAATATTCAATTTTCTATAATCTAATTGTTTATATTTTTATACACCATGTTCTATTTTTCATATATTTTTATTACTTTGTTTTAGGAAAGCTACATTATTTTCCTATCATTTTATTGATTCTAAAGAATGATAATGTTTTCTTGGTTTTTTTACAATGGAAGGATGTTGTACAATTTTTTTATAACTAATCATTGGTTTAGTGACATGTGTATTTGTCCCACCCAAATTCAAGAAAAAAATATTACCTTTGGAGGAGGGAGCAATCCATTGAATTTTTAACTATAAATAAGAACTGATTTGAATGATCTCGTTATTGATCCATGATCCTGGAGATTCCATGATGTGAAGTGATTTCTAGAGAGAGAAATACTCTTTTTTATTATCTGTTAAAAGAAAATATAGTTCAACTGCGATGATCTTTTTTATCATTCTTTCTAGAGCTCTGATTATTGATGAGTACAATCATGTAATTCCATGGATAGTAATACAATGGATTCGACTAACATAATGTTCGAGGGATTGTAGAGATATCAAGATAGACTATGATATTCTTATCAAGGAATTACCCTGGTGTGGGTGAGACAAACTTTCTTGATTGTATAAATCATTGGAAGTTTATCGAAGGTTGTTGGATAACCTACATGTTGGGATAATATATTTTATACTTGGTTAATTTATTTTTGTTTTACATCTTATTTATGCTGAAGTTTGATAATAAACGAAAGTATAAATTTCTTATACTTTTTCATATATTTCCTTACTCTAATAAAAAAATATTCTATATTTATTAAGGTATAATATTTTTGTATGTAAACTGTTCCTATTTTGTTTTCTAGATCCATATTTCTAGACCCTAATAATGTTATTTTAAAGTTATGATATAAATATAGTCTGTGAATTTACCTTTTTTAACATTCTTTTATATAGTTTTCTTTAAGGTTAAAAAACAATGCCTTTAAACATATAATTAACCCCCCTCGTGTAATTGAGCATCTACATATTCTATTTTGATCCTACTAGATGTTGTATTCTTCTTTGGATGCCACAGGGTGGTATTCGTTGGCATACATGTATTCTGCAATGATGGTAAAATGAGACATAGAATAATTTGTGTTAAATTTTATTCATGTATTCCATGAGTTGTTGTGACATATTTAAGGGTCATCCCTAAAGTAGAGTGACCCGAGGTTCTGATAAATTCAAAAATATTCCCAATTATTAAAATGACATTATATGTGGATAATGTGTTGACACAATGGTCATTTATATTTGATTTTAAACCCAATTCTATGGAACATGTGTATGTAACAAAGGGGGGTAGTAATGTGTACATATAAATGGTAAAAAATTCAATAATTTTTAAGCGGATGGATTCCTATATCTTTGGTTTAACACTTTATAAATCATGATGGAAACCTATCAGACTCATATTTAGTGGTTGATGGGGCATGCCCCTTGGATTAGATTGCTTCATTAGTACATATGATAACTACAGAACTCCTAATGTGAGAATTTCCATTCCATATGTTTCAAACATTAGCCTCCATGTAGCGGGATCACAACCATGGAATGACCATTTCGAAATGGTATGTCATTCCTAAAATACCATATGGTTGTTAATATTTATCTTGGAGTTAGTTTGTGTAATAGAGAATGGTGTTTTGGTTCTTAGTTTTATGTGTAACCTTCATAAACCCCATTAGTCAATTAGGGACATTAGTGGTTGGTAATAGGATTAAACGATATTTGGGGGGGGGGTAAAGCCATCATGGTTGGTTGGGGAAATAATTAATTGGATATACTCGATATTTTCTATTTATGTTAACCGATTGTGGTTTGACACTATGCATCCTTGTTTTTTTTAGTTATGAATGGTTCTGAGCATTATCAAGCACTTGTTTTGATGTAGTGGAAGTGTGTTATGTTATTTATGGAATTCATTCAAATATACTTAGTGTACTCTTGGTAAAATGGTGAACATTTCTCCAATCATAACATCATCTTGGTACACTGACAAACTGTTGATTGTACATTGTTCTATGATTTAATATCCTTTGGACATCATATGTGGTCACTATTATAGTGTGTTATATATGTGATTTTTTCATTATAGGCGGGGTTGGTTTAGAGTAATTCCTTAGTTTCTGTGTATGATAACCATTGTCATACTCTTGGTTACCACCTATATTAGCTTTTACTATATAAAAAATCGGATGCTGCTTTGGACTCAGTTAGGGTCCATTGTATCTGGAAATTTAGGAATGTACCAAAGTATCTCTTTTAGTTTCTACTTATGGATTTCATTGGATGAACATTATGGTCTTTTGTTGATGATTTCGCGGTTACCATATACTATAATAAAACTCAACTGCTATTTTAAAATGGGGTGTATATCTTTGTGTGTTTCAGTAGTCAATCAACCATGTTTTTACTTGGGAATGACATCTTTATGTTGATTTTAGTGCTAGGGATATACCATGATGTTGTATATAGGATATATAGGGTGTGCATGATGTATTGTGAGGTTCTTTTGTCTAAATATACATATGTTGTTCTCAAAATTCACTAGAAATATAAAATGATTTCTTCATGGGATGCAGACCTATGATTGTTTGACTGGTTTTCTCTCTCTTTATCTCTCCGTCTCCCCAATCATTGTTATAAGAGTTTGGTGTGGAATAACTTCATAAAAATTGTCATATTTGAGGAATGTGTGGTGAATTTCTAATAGGGATTCAATGAAATGTCGGCTCAACATACCCTCTGAGACCAATGGGGATTGGACTGATTATTTAATCAATGATTCATGAAAATATAATCATTGGAACACTAAATGAATTTTTTAATTCATAGTTCTATTAGCAGAATACGATGACTCAGATTGGAAATTGACTATTATAGATAAGGATATTAATGGAATTAATGATGTGCTCATGTATTCTGTAAGAAAGGATCATGAAGGCTTCATCTTAGAGTTTGGTTTTGGAAAATACCTCATTAGATTGAATATTTATAGGTTATTTTTTGTATATTAATATAATGAATGTAGGTTAATTGGGTATTAGTAAACAAAACATGGCCATTAAATCTATAATTTTTTACCCGAGTAGGTCGTGTGATGTTCTCTTCATTCCCCTATTGTATCTCAGGGATGATCAGTTTTAAGGTTGGGATATTGTATCGCCCTATATATTAGGACTATGTGAAATTTAAAATGATTTTGAATATAACTCATTCACGGATAGTCTATTTTGTAATCCAAAAATAGAATTGAAAGCTCCGTATTGGTACACTATCGAGATGTTTTGTGGGTGGTTTATTGATTTTTCAGTAGCGCCTAGACCCAAAAACACAAGTTTAAATGTACTAATAAGGGAAATCATTTTGTTTGAAACTATTAACTCATGCAGTGAAATATGTCTTCATTAGTTAGGTGAGCAGAGGATATCTCTATGGTTTTTTCAGGGTTTACCAAATTGCGAACCTATCCCACATGTTTAATGCCACATAGATGGTCTGTTTTCACTGTTTGGAATTCAACAGGGAAAAATTTTGGATCTTGTGTGGTTAAACTAAGATGGTCATAGTTTTTAAGAAGTGGGATTTGTATGGTTGGTGAATTATTTGTCAAAAAATAGGTGGTAAATCTATGGAAATATTCTTCATAAGGAAAATTACTTTTTCCCTTAATAAAACTATTTTCAAAATTACTCATTCTCCCTCTATTCATTCCACCAGGTGTCTCCCCCCCCCCCTCCCGATAACCCGTAATGCTTCTCCCAATCTTATATTAGGAATTGATACAAATACTCTTTTTTATGTGGAATTCTTGATACATCAGTCCCTATGAATTTATATCCCTAATATCCTCATTCAACCTAAAACAATTTCATTTTATCTCTCTTTATGATATTATCATATTGTGAGATAATTAACCTAATTTCCAGACACTCATTCATTTCATCGATTTCTCTCGATCCAAACTAATTAAATCATCAATATCAAGCCTGAGATACTTCCTTGTTAAAAATTTTGTGGTATAGCTTCTTTCTTGATGATTTTTTTTTCATTTTATCTGTTGTATCATTAGTCTCTATTCTGGAATCTTCTAGTGACATTCTTTTTGGTAAAATAAATTAATTTAAACCCATTTCCATGCCCATTGTGACCCTTATGACTGGTTAATCAAAAATTTGGTTAATTTCCATGAAACATGTAACATAAATGGATATGATTCATACATTATAATTTAATTAAAGTAATAACTAAATATTTAAACACCCCTTTCGGTGATCCGCAACCTTCGTAAATATATAACATTAATAAATTGAATTAACATGATTTATTTTATAGGAGTTTGTCCCTTAATTTTATTTCATATACATCAAGACTTGGTTGTGCAACATAATTAATGAAAATTGATTATGTTTACTGAAAGACACCAGTTAAATATTTACATATTTTTTTCTTATATAATATCCTATTTGTTAAATGCTTTTGTGTTATTCTTTATTATTTTCTTATAGCATTTTCATGGAACTAATTATTAATTTCTATCATGTATATCATATTATCATTTCTATGTGATATATACTATATTCTTACCACCCTATATTATTCCTACACCTAATATAATGTACTTAATGTCTTGGGAATATGCATTATGAATCATCTAATATTTGTAATGTCTGATTTCATATGACATGTCTGATGGAATGAATAAAATTTATCGATTATAACTCTTATATTTTGGTTAATGTGACATCCTTGATATGATATTTATGATTTTAATTCTACTCCAAGACTTCATGCAGGATTTGGGAGAATATCTGTCTTGAATTAAGGATTCCATGGATGGAAATGTTGGGCTTGGATTGGTACTACTTCATAGAAAATAATATTACCTTCATAGTTTCTTCTCAATTATCTTAGATATCTTGTATTTTAATGAATACTCTAGAAATTTTTATTAAATTTTTATTATAATGGAATTGAAATAATTTTTTTTAATTTATACTAAACATTTTATTTCCCTTTGTAGCTAGAACTATAGTATCTCAATTGTTATTTAGATAGAATAGCACTGTTTCAATATCTCCCAGTTTGAGGGAATGTGATAAAAGTTACGGTAGATTAATATTTCACAAACTATGAAAAATATTATCATATAATGTGGGAACAACTTTATTGTGGATTGAGTAATCATTATATATCTCTTAAAATAATCCATTATATATTTTTTGGGAACCCCCTTTTATACGAGTTTTTATCCCTTGTTTTTTATATCAACGTGGAGAGAAAGGGGTGAATCAATTATATCTTTTCTTTTACAATTTATTCTACAATTAAACTAATATATTGAATCAGTTAAAATTATCAATTTAATCAATGATCTATCAGATCCTTACCACTATATGTACTAATAATGAATGTGAGTAGAACATAATATTTATGAGGATCATCAAAAAGGTGTGATCTATTCCTTGTTAATTATTCCCCTTTAGGTGGATTCTCCATCATCCCTAATAATCATCTTAAAAAATAGTGTCCAATGTGCTCTCAATATATTCACTACATATTATATATGATTATACCCAACAACCTCTGTTTTGTATTCCTCACCATCATCCCTTATTAGATTCAACGATGTGGTACATAGTTACAATAAACTATTCCTTCTCTATAACAACCCTAATAATTATTAAAATCATAAAAAACTTATTAAAGAAATATGAACTTAATACAACAAATAATATTGAGAGGATTACTGTCTTTGGGGATTATGAACATTACATGACAATATAATCCATTAAATTCAACATAAATATTGAAATCTTTTATTTAAATGACCACAACCTTTTTCCTATGTAGAATTGTCTGGGATAACCTAAGGACATACATAAGAAAAAATTGTGCTATAAATATAAGTAAGGGATTAAATAGAGAATAAAATATAGAATAAATCAAATGTGAGGAAATAGAAAACTCAATGTACCATAATAGAAACATTATCATAAAGTCGTGATATAGCATTATTATCATGACATAGAAATGTGGCAACAAATAAAAACACTGCATCATTATCATATAGTAATCAGATAAACCCCTGTCCCAACATGATGAGAAAAGTTGTAATATAAAATTAGGCAAAACCTTGCCCCAAATTGATATGCCATGATACCAAACATTACATAATTAATCGGAGCTCAATTAGCTTTCACCATTTTAAACATTTCAATCGTATACTTAAGTGTGCCACAAATATCATATAACATGGATTTATTCAACATAATAATTTTATCCACGATCGAAGAATATAGAATACATAAATTTATGTCCACAATCAGTATGAATATATTTATAATGGTGAATACCCTTGATAAAGTAATGGTAAAGGTATTCACAAAACTATGATTATGGAAAATCATGGAGAAATTTCAAAAGCATAACTACATCATGTGGAAATTCATAAAATTGGTAGATGAGAGTGAAAGGGGTATATTATCATCTATATATGAAATGTATAGTGATTGGATTATGGAACATAATATCCCAACATATGAAATGGAATTTAATATTCATAATATAAAAAAGAGTTTGAAATGGAAATTTAGAGGGAGATATACTTATGAAATTTTTGCAAAGAAACAACATAGATAAGGGTCATAATACGGGAGGATAAATGATACAACATGTAAATAAAATAGAATTTTAAATAATTATTTGATTATAAAAGGATGAAAATATTACTAATTGAAATTTAAATGTCTATTTTCGAACAAAGATAATGAATTTAAAGGAGGAGAGAAAGGTGATGATCCCTTACTTGGATCTGTGATACAGAATTATTGGGAGAGGAAATTGGTAGCTTGTATTTACTTCAAGGGGATTCTAGGGAGTTAATATTATAGTGGATATGATTTCAAGGACGTTTAGTGATGATGAATGGGTTCTTGGGTGGGTTTATATAGGAGAGGAGGGGGAATTTGCTATTATTTAGGTTTTGGACACTACGTGTTAAATATCCAAACCCAAAATCCAAACCATGGTTTTATATTATGAATTTTAGCCAAGGGGAGTGGAAAAAAAATTTATTAGGAAAAAGGGAGAAGATTTTAATATATTATACTTCATTTTGTGGAGAGAAGTCACATTATTAAATAAATGAACATATAATCATAAAAAAAGTTTTCAATTTTAGAGGATTCACTATGGAATTATAAAATAATTAAAATAAACATAAATTTATATTATTTTAATGGAAACTTATATTTTTTCAATTATATCCATTATTTTATTTTATTACATCACTATTAGGATATTATGATGTCATAGCAAACCTTATATATTTATACAGTATTTAATTTTTACCCAAAAATTCTATAGTCTTAGAAAATTATGAAAAAATAACCACTGGATATTTTTGACATCCTGATTCCAAAAAAAATATTTTTTTATCTAAATAATTTTATAAATATTATAATTTTAACTTTTGATAGGAAAAATGTCATTTTTTGAAAATTAATGGGTTTTGAAAAAAAACTATTTTTAAAACATAAAAAAAATTATAAGATCATTTATATTCAATAAAACATATTTAATAATAGTATTTTATTAAAATATTATTTAACAAAAATATCCATTAATTAATCAAAAGCTATTTCATAATTGAATTTGAGTATTAACAAAAAATTACAATGTGTTATTTAAAAATCATTTACAAAGTTACAATAAAAAATGAAAGTTTAATCATTTTTTATAAAAAATAAGTCAAATAATCGTAATGATAAATACTTTTTATATATCTCTTTATTACACAAGAATACACCATAATAGTATGGTGTGCGATGGTGGGGATATCATTGGGATGTTCAATGAACATGGATTGGTCTTTGATCTTGAGGAGCTTGAACATCTACCGTAAATAGTTTTATTCATGCTTAAGTTATTGTATTTCAGCTTGGGATTGATCTAGGAGAAATCCCGTAAAATATAACTCCCTCAGGTGCTCTAATAAATGGTCTCCATAGGTACGATCCAACTGGTTGAGACTATCACTTCATTATTCTATGTTAAAAGGGTTTGTTAAAATATCATTACTATACTAGTCAGGTGATCGTTGTTCAATGTCTATATTATCAGTAGTGAGGATACATAATAACCATTTATATCCAATTGTATATAATATAACAAAAGTATTTCATGTGTTTTCTAAATAAATAAGACATTTAATTAAATCAAATTGAATTTTATTCATAAATGAACAGGTCATTACATCCTTTTCCCCTTAAAAAACCTCACCCCCAAAATTTTAATTTTCCAAAACTAATACGATGACGGTAACTCTACCATATCCCATTATTTTATTCCTTTATCTCTTTATTAAACATGAGGTTTCTCCACAACATATTGATAAGAGGCATCTTATTAATTCGTATAACTTTTTATCTAGGATCTAAGATCATCAACAACTTATCTTTATATGAGAAGTCAATATAAAATGGTACCACCTCTAGATTGAGTACATGTGATGGGTTTTGTATTTACTTCCATAAGAGTGAAACATAAAGTAAACCATGGACTATAGATAGGTTCAGCAGGAGTGGTAGTAGATATGAAACATCCCCGATAGGATCAAGGATCTCAAAAGGGATGATGTACCTTGGACTAAGCTTTACATTATTACAAAATATCATAACTCTATTCCAGGATGATACTTAATTGATACCCATATCCCTATCATCAAACTCTAGGTCTCGTCTACAGTTTTCAAAATAGCTCTTTTTCCACTATTAGAATCATTGATATACTGATGGATGGTCTTAACCATGTCCACTATTTCTTCAACCATTTCTAGACCTATAAGTTTTCACTCCCCAAATTCATCCCAACATATGTGTGTTCTACACCTCTTCCTATAAAGGGATTCATAATGAGCAATTTGGATGCCTGAGTGGAAACTGTTGTTGTATGAGAACTCAATAAGATGATGATATTGACCCATCCCACATTGAATTCCATTGATCATGCTGTCAACATGTCTTTAGGTTTGTGTATAGGCCACTCAGAATGGCCATTATTTTGAGGATGATAAGCTATACTGAAGATCATATCAGTATTCAGATCTTGTTGGAGACTCTTCTATAACATAGAGTTGAATCCAGGATCTCTATCAGATATAATTGATAGTGGTACACTATACATCATTACCACATCTCTTAAGTATATCTGTCATATTTGACCCAATGAGGAATCCTCTCAAATTGAAATGAAGTGTGAAGTCTTTGAAATATAATCCACAATAACCTAGATTTCATTGTTTCTTTTTGATGACTTGAAATGTCCTGTGACAATGTCCATGGTGATGTTTTTCCATTTCCATGCTATTATGGGTAATAGTTGGATCATCCCCTTAGAATTATTCCCCTCTTACTTGACTTGCTGACATACTAGGCCAATTGATGTATACATAGAGACCTCCATCATCATGTAATCCCACTAATAATACGTTGTTAAATCTCAATACATTTTTGTGTTTCCTGGGTCAATGGTGAAATTAAAACTATGTGAATCATCCAATAGTTCTTTCTTTAACTATAGATTTAATGAAAGAAATTATCTTGAACAAAATCTCACAATTCCTTTTTCATTAACATTGAACTATGAGGATTTCATTTTTCTGATATATTCCACTTTCTTTGGATTTCTAGAATTTTCTTTTTTAGCATCCTTTATCCTTTCCAAATGAGATAGTTGAGAAATCATTTGTGAAAGGATTTATTATGTTCCCTTATTTATGATTTCCATGTTCATATTCCCATAATATATGATGACTGGAACCTTTTCAATTACGATCAATGATAGAATAGATGGGTCCTTTCTACTTACAACATCCACCACCATGTTTGCATTACCAGGATGGTAATGGACTAAGAATTCATAATCATTTATGTGCACTAGAGATCTTCGTTGGTTCATATTCATCTCTTTCTATGTGAATATATATTTATGAATTTTGTGATCCTTATATATTTTAGTCTTTTCCCCATAGAGATAATGACACCATATTTGCAACAAAAAGATCACAATTTCCAACTCTATATCATGTGTGGGATAGTTGGGCTTGTGAATTTTGAACTTACTTGAGACACATGCAATGGCCTTTTCATTCTCCGCCAACACAAAACCTAGAAGATTATTCAAAGAATCGCTGAATAATATGAAATGCTCCCCACTTGTGGGTACTATGAGAAAATTTTTAATGATAAGCCTTTTCTTAAAATCCATGAATCATTCAAAAAATTGATCATTCAAAGAAAACATCACTCCCTTGTGATTTATATTTTTAAGAGGGTTTTAAAATCATGAGAAATTTCTCTCAAATACATGATATATCTAGCTAACACCAATTAGAAATAGATATCTATCACAGATGATGGCCTCGACCATCCGAAATTTTCATTTTTTGGTTGTAACCATAGATATTCCTTTACTAGAGATGATATATCCCATGAATGAGACTTCCTTCAACCATAAGTCACATTTTATGTACTTTTAAAAGAGCTTCACTTTTCAAAAGTTCTCTTGTATAGTGCTCATATGTAACCCATGATTCTCCATTGTTATGGATTATGTTAGAAAATACACTATGAAGACTACCAAAAAAAATTCTAGGTAATCTATAAAGACTATATTAATTTATTCCATGATTATTTATGGAGAATTAATGAGTCTAGAAAGCTTTACTATGAATTCATAATGTGTCTACATTTTCCGGAAAACATCCTTGAGGATATCCTCATTATTCAACCATACAATGAAATATCCCAACCATAGATCCTTCCTGGAGAAGTATTGTTCTCCACATAGTGATTTAACAATCCATAAATTCATGGAAAAAGGATACTTGTTGTTTATCATGATTTTTTTATGCTAACGATAATCAATGCAAAGGGGCTTCAATCCATCCTTCTTCTTGATGAAGAGGACATGTGAACAAAATGGTGAAGCACATGGGAGTATAAACCCTTTATCCTGATTATCCTATAGTTGTTTATTTAGACCCTAAAACTCCACATAACCTATATATACAGAGTTGTGGATATTGAAAACACCCTATTATAAATTCAATCAAGAGTTTCACATATCTTATATGAGAAATACCAGGTAATTCCTTAGGAAACACATCAACGAATTCCATCACAATAGGCATGTCTTTGAGGATGGTTCTTTCCTTATACACAATCATTCGAGAAAGATACATGTGATCACAGTGATGTAATTTTCAGGATAGAGATGATGGTTCTAAATAAGACTCATCATCATCCAAGTACATGAATAGAATCAGGGGTTGAATATTCATTTGGAGATCGATTTTCCCCTCATAGCAGATGATGTTGGATCTATATAGGGAAACCCAATTCAAGATATTAATTGCATCCAATTCTACCAAAGAGAAGCATGATGAGGTTATCCAAGATGTTCAATCCAAAAATTATGATAGGGGAGGAGTTATATTCAGGGGATGAAATAATTTCCCTATTTTTGATTTTCAAAAACATCTCTACTTCCATTAGTTCTATTTTTTTAAAAGGTTTGGGCCAAAGCCTATTCCATTATTTTTAATTCCATTATTTCTAGTGATTTTTGGTTTTTTTTACTAAAATATCAAGATATAAAGGAATAAGTAGAACTATGGAGGATAAACCTACTTTTACCTCTTTGATTATGGTTCTAAATTATCCAATATAGAATGTGGGATAGGTATCTTATAATATTAAACACATTAAGGGTGATCCAATGACATTGAGGGATAACATATAAATTACATTTATTTCCTTAACTTACGAATTTCTAGCATTATATATATGTCATCCAATATCTATTCCCTAATGTATATTATTATGGAGTTTTTTTATATATCACTAAATAATGATTCATACTAAGCTAATGAATTTAACAACAAATATCCCCCATGTGTGTCAAGTGAAGAGTGGAGTAAGGTTATTTATCATGAACCAGTTGTTGTTTGATTCTAGCTTAATGCCTTGTTTTTAGGATTTACTCCAAGATAAATCTATTCTCGACCCACCTGTACTTGATTATATCCTTAAAGGGATGTATTTTAATGATTTCCCATTTAAAATATAACCACAATCATTTAGGGATGTTTTTATAATACATAGTCTTATATCTAAGGCATTCTCTAGGGTTTTCTAATCATAATCCCTAGAACATCTAAACTGATCCACTGATACCAACTATAGCAACCATGATATTTTTTACACACATAAATATGATTTATGACATGAAATTTCAGTTAATAAAACCCAAATGATCGATAGGTTTTCTGTATTTGGTGATTATATCAATACACGACAACTTAAGACATAAAATACAATATCATTACTGAAAAAGTTTTTACATTAACACAATATTCATTCATACATAGAAATGTCTGGGATAACATGAGCACATACATATAAAAAGGGTGAGATATAAATCCCATTACTTGGGTAAACAAGGACTAAAATAATTAATACAATATAGGGGAAGAAATAAAAAAGTCAATGTATCATAAGAAAAATTTGATCATAACAGCATGATATAACAATATTATAATAACATGGAAATTTTGAAACAACTTAAAACACCAAATCCTTAAATAAAGAATTAGGTAAACCCTTGTCCCGCATTATGGATGAAATCCCTATAAAAGAATCAGATGAACCACTGTCCCACCATATGCATAATTATACTAAACATTTCTTAATGAATTGGGTAGCGATCATGGCATAACCTTCATAAACATTTCAATCTTTTGCTTAAGTGTGCCACATAGATCATATAAAATGGATTAATTCGAAGTCATAATTTTTTACATCATCGATGAATATGTAATATATAAATTTATGCCCTGAATAAATAATTATTTGTGTATAAAGTTGGATACCCTTGATTGTGTAATGTGAATTACATTCACTACATGATGACTATGGAAAATCCTGGTGCAATGTCAAAAACATAACAGTGTCATGTGGAAATTCATAAAATGTTAATATGAGTGAGAAATGGGTCTCTAATAATTTATACATGAAATGGAATGCGTGGATATTATTAAACATACAATCAAAACCTATGAAATGGATGTTTAGATTCTTAATAGAAATAAAGTTCATGAAATGTAATTGAGAAGAGAGAAATCCCATACGGATTTTTTGGCACAGTTATAATTTTGGTAAGGGTATAAATAAAAAAGTATAAATGATCTATCATCAAGATACAATCAAATTTATATTAGGTATTTTATTATAAAAGTTTGAGATTATTATCATTTTAAATACAAAACACTAATTTCAAAAAAAGTTTTTCAATTGAAAGGATGAGAGAATGGAGATGTTCCCTTACATGGATGTGTGATCCCAAAGGTGATATATATAATTCTTGGGATCTTGGAGGAAACTTGGAAGGACATTATGGAGTTTATAGTATTGAGAGGATGATGTAAAATGAGTTTTTAAAGAGAATAATGGGTTCTTAGGTGGGATTATATTGGATAGGAGGGGGAATTCTGTATTATTTATGTTTTGGACACAACACAATAAAATATTCAAAACAAAAAACCAAACAATAATTTTTCCCATGTTTTCCATCCAAGAGGAGTGGGAAATATTATTTTTGTAGAAAAATATGCGAATATATTAAAATATTACCATTTCTTACATTGAGGTGAGTCACATTATTAAATAAAATGAACTTAAAATCATAAAATATGTTATACATTTCAGAGGATTAACTAGGGAATTATAAAATAAATCAAATAACCCAAATATTAAAATATTTTAATTTAGAACATATATTTTTCAAAATATATACATCAAAATATTATATTACATCACTATTGGGTCATTATGATGTCCTAAAATACATTATATATGTATATGGTATTTAATTTGCGCACAAAAATTCTACTATATATAAAATTTATGAAAATTTCTCTATTGGATAATTTAGAAATCCTGATTACAAAAATAATATTCCTTTTATCTAAATAATATTATAAATAAAAAAAATTTAATTTTTTTAAAAAAATACATTTATTGAAAATTGTCAGGTTCTGAAAAATAATGATTTAAAAAATTAATAAAAAATTCAATTTACTTCATAAAAATTAAACGATAATTTATATTTCATAAAATTTATTTAATAATAATATTTTTCCAGAATATTCTATAATTCAAAAATCCATTAATTCATCAAAATAGATTTATTAATTGAATATGAATATTAACCAACAATATAACATTTTTTCTTTAATAATCATTTACAATATAAAAATAATAAAATGAAAGTATACACATTATTTTTACAAAAATAATGCTCATAATCATAATAAATGGGTATTTTTACATATCCCTTGGATAGACCAACATACACCCTAAGAGTAAGTTGTAAAATGGTGGGGATTTTATGCGGTCATTCAGTGAGCATGGATTTTGATGTGATCTCGATGAGCTTGATCTTCTCCTATAAAAGGTTTCACTTATGATTATGTTTTTGGATCTCAGATTGGAAATTTTCTAGGGAAAATCCCAGAAAATACATCTCCATTGGACGCTCCAATAAATGGGATTCATAGGGTACAGTTCTACTGGTTGAGGCCACCACTTTGTGTCAAATAGATTTATTAAAATGAAATACTAATACTAGTCATGTGATCATTGTTCAAAGATTATATTATCAATGGTAAGGATACTTAACATTCATTTAAATCCAATTTTATATAATAATAATAAAAAGAGTGGAAACATTTTCTATATAAATAGGACAATTATTTAAATGAATGGGAATTTTATTCATAAATGACCGAGTCATTACAACCTCCCCCCCCCCCCCCGAAGAAATATCACCATAAAAATTCCATTTTCCCAAACAAGAGCAGATGAGGGAAACTATACTAGATCACTTCATCTGGTTCCCTCATCTATTCTTCAAACATGTAGTTTCTCCACAATACATTGATGAGGGGAAATGTCTTATTTAGAAGAACTTTTCCACTATAATATAATATCATCACCGTTATCATTTCATATGAGAGGTCATTCAATAATAGTAGCACCTCTAGATTTAGTACATGTGATGGTTATGGTATCTACTTCCATAAGAGTGATACTTGAAATACATCATGTACTATAGACATGTCTCGAAGGAGTGGTAGTTGATAGGACACTGCCCTGATGTGATCAAGGATATCAAAATGGTAAATTTAACTTAGACTAAGATTTCACTTAATTCAAAATCTCATAACTCTATTTTATGGAGATATGTGGTCGAAAACATATATATAACATCAAACTCTAGGTCTCATTGACGATTGTCAGCATTTCTCTTTCTTCAACTCTTAGTAGATTTGATGTGTGGCTAGATGGTATTAACCACCTCCACCATTTCATCAACAATTTATGGACCTATAATTTTATTTCTCCCCACATCACCCCAACATGTCGGTGTTCGGGATCTCTTCCCCTAAAGGGATTCATAAAGAGCCATTTGTATGCTAGAGTGTAAAAAATGGGTGTTGGTGAACTCAACCATAGGAAGATGTTGAGCCATCCTACTTTTATGTCCATTGATCATGCTCTCAACATGTTCTCAAGTGTATGGATAGGCTGGTAAGAATGGCCATTATTTTAAGGATGATAAGATGTAATGATGTTCAACATATTATTGAAAGCATGTTAGAGATGGTTCTAGAACATTGAGGTAAATCATCGATATTAATCAGATTCAATAAATAGTGGAACACTAAGAAACATTACAACTTCTATGATGTATATTCATTCCAGTTAATTGAATGGGAAATAATCTCAAATTGCAATGAAGTATGTTGTTTTTGTAATATAATCCAAAACAACTAAGATAATGTTGTTTCCTTTAGTTATATTCGAATTTTTGGTGAAAAGGGTCATGGTGATGTTTTCCCATTTCTATGTTGGTATTGGTAATGGTTGTATCATCCCCTTATTCTTTTTCCACTCATACATCACATGCTGACATACTAGTCACATTGATGTTTACTCAGTGATCTCTTTCTTCATGTTATCCCTCCAATAATTCTATTATAGATCCCAATACATATTTTTGTTTACTGAGTGAATCGAAAAATTATCTCTATGTGTATCATCCCAATATTCTTTCTTTAACTCTGTATTTTACGGAACAAACAGACATTCCCGAAGTCTAACAATTAATTCATCATTTACAATAATCTCTGAGGAGTTACCTTTTCTGATAGATTCCACTTTCTTCTAAATTTAAACATAATCATTTTTTAATCCATTATCATTTTTAAAATATACCATTGAGCAATAATTTTTTAAATGATTGATTATGTTCCCTTATTTATGATTCCTTTGTCAATCTTCCCCAAATCTACGAAGATTTGATCCTTTTCAATTATAATAAATGATTAAATCATTAGGTCCTAACATTACTGGAAATGTAGTTTTTTCCAATGCTTATTTACCAATGGTTTTCTTAAACCATTGGTAAATAATACTTTTCCCAACGGTTTTAGGAAACTGTTGGGAAATGGGTGTCCACGGCACCCTTTCCCAAGGGTTCAGTAGAACCTTTGGGAAAGGGTCCCAAAAACTTTTGGGAAAGGGTGCCTTCGAGACCCCTTTCCGAAAGGTTTTTGAAAACCATGGGGAAATGTTTACCCCAAATAAAAAATCGACCACTCCTCTCCCCCATCCGCGACAGAACCCTAAATCCTTACAGGGCTCGGCTCCTCTCGTGACTTACCCCATCCAAACCTGTGAAACGCCATCTGAATCATCTCAAATTAGGTATTCTCTTGTTCATACACATAAAATATTTAAGTGCTACCTTTTTTTATTGTCAATTAACTCATACTTTAGTTTTAAGTTTTCATTTTTGATGTGTATATAATTTTTTTGTGTTTTGATTTAATCTAGACTTTATCCATTCCAATCCATTTAATTAATTAAATCCTTAACCCTCCATCGAAGAAGAAGCATCTCAAATTCATTGCAGTTGGATTCAAGATTATCTATGAATGTGTTTTTTTGATTTTTTTCATCTTGTAATTAATTGTTACTTGGAAATTTATTTATATGTTTTTATTAATTTTTAACAATGTTTTTATGAATGTTTTACTTAAAATTCCTTAATGAAAGTGTTTTATTAAAATGGAATTTTTTTTAATAAGGCTTGTGAAATGTAATTTGTTATAGTACACTATGTGACAATGTTTGGAATTTAGTAACACATGAGATAACTGGTGTGTGAGAATAGGTTGTGAAAGAGATTACTGGTTGGTTCAAGATTATATTTATGATTTGAGCCTATTAATGAGTTGTTTTAATGATATTTTTAGATATTTACATAATGTTTATTGGTGAAAACTGGGAACTGTAGAGGTGTTTCATGATTAAGACAAATAATTACTGCTAATCATGGGGATAAACCACATATAGTAGTGAATTTATGAAATTTTATCTGTTTTTAGTCCTTCTTTTTTGGAGTTTCTTTTGATACTGATATTTCTTTATTGATACCTATAATGGGAATTTATTTTAGTTTCTAAATCGGCTGAGACTCTCCCACCATGCATAGTGTATCCAACCTCTACCCTTATTTAATCATTCTATTTACACAGCCTATGCAACCTCTACCCTCATTTAATCAATGAACTAAATTCATTAATTCAAGCATTCATTCTCACTAGAATATATGAAATTCATTGATTTTAACCCATCCTCACATTGACTTCTTACCCTAGACAGTTTCCAATATATGGAATACGAGCTTTTGAATTCATCAGTTAACCAGGATCATATATTCCATTTACCCCAAGAATATTGTACTAATATAAATTTAGGGTCAATTAAATATGGTTCTCATTGTACGTTATATATTATGTGTCCTTCTTTGACAATACTCACTTTTATGAGGGTGGGGTGCTTTTCACTACCCATGTTGGCATGTGTAGACATCCATAAAAATGTTACATAAGTCAAAAGTTTAAATCAGCAATGTTGTTATCATTGACATACTTTATTAGTAATATCAAATTTCAAAATAAATTTTTTTGTCTACACTTAATGAAATTAAATCATTTTACAAGACATTAACAACCTATTAGTGTAGAAGCTTAAAAATTATTCACCCATGGGGTGCACTTGACTTGGGGAAGTAATTGGGTAATGAAAGGTATGTTTATAGAGGTGACAATAATGAGTTATTGAACATGAGTGAATGATTTGGGATTCCTATAACACATAATGGGAATCGAGTCATGTTCCTCATATAGACCTAAAGAAAATGAATATAAATAATTTTTTATTTAATTTATGAGTACTTATTCTTTACAATATTATAATAGTACACTACATCGACTAGAAACTTCTTCCTTTATCATTTACATAAATGTATTTTCTATTAAAGTTCATTCCTATTGATTTTTTTATGACAAAATGACTTATATAAATTATTTTTATAGAATGGACTGAATATGGATGTATGAAACCGATCCGATCTCAAGTGATTTTCAAAACAATTTCGAGATATTTATAGATTTTACATTTTACAATGTTTTAGATAGTGGTCGCATACATTTCCCATGTTCCAATTGTGTTTGTAGACCTTGGTAGAGCCATGAAGAAGTCAGCTACCACATAACCAAAAATGGTTTTCAAGCAAACTAATTTGTGTTGAATCACAATGGATAGAAAATGAAATCTCAAATTGGTGATGATCGAAATGAAAGGAATGGAATGGATAATTTTTTAGATAATCGGTTTCCATTTATTCTTCATCATGATAAAGAAAAGATTTTGACTCAAGAAGACTTCAATATGAGGACATCTGATGAATACAGGGAAAGTGATGATATTGATACGGTGAAAAAATTGAATTATGCTTCTGCGACTCCAGTATATCGATAATGAGATAAAATGAAATAGCGGGAATTTTTAATCAGATTGTATCATGGGAAAACTATGTATCAGATTTCTAATACAGCAATCGATTACATTCTTACCATCTTGAAGGATTTACTTTCAGATGATGCAGATATTACCTCAAACCACTAAATGGAATGGATAATAGTTGAGGAACATGGATTTTCAAGAAAAAAAAATTCATGCTTTCCCGAAAGATTACAGATTATTCTAGGAGGAAACCTCTAAACGAAATGATTGCATAAAATGTGTCACATCCTGCTGGAAGTCAAAATCTGATGGAACGCCATCCTGCGTTCTATAGAAAGTAATGTGGTCCTTTACATTTTTCCCCAGACTCCAGAATCTTTTTATGTATGATGATATATCAATAAAAATGAGATGGCATGATACTGAGAGAAAGAAGACTAATGACGAGTTGGTTCATCCTGCAGATGGATTAGCATGGAATATATTTGATGCTCGACATCCTGATTTTGCAGCTGACATGCGTAATGTGAGGCTGGGTATTTTATGGGATGGTTTTAATTAGTTTGGGCAGATTCTTACTTCTCACAACACATGGTCAGTTTTTATACACATTTATAATCTTCCGCCACTGTTGTGTATGAAAAAACCATTCACTTTCATGAGTATACTCATATCTGGTCTTTCTGATCTTAGCATTGATATTGATGTTTACCTGAAACCCTTAATAAAAGAGTTGAAACTTCTTTGGGATGTGGATGTGTGCACATATGATGCATGTTCGAAAGACATATTTCAGATGCGTGTTGCGCTTAGGCAGACGATCAATGATTTTCCATCTTATGCAATGATGTCTGGAAGGAGCAAGAAGGGAAAACTATCATGCCCAGTTTGTATGAAGAATAAATGATCCAGAATACTGAAACATCATTGTAGTTTCAGTTTTATGGGACATCGGCGATTCTTGCCAAATGATCATCCATGTAGAATGAATCGTCAAATATTTGATAATACCATATTGACTGATGATCCACCTCAGCGTATGTTTAGAACTGATGTGATTAATGAATTGAAATATTTCAGTTTTTCATTCAGGAAGGTTTAAATGAAATCTGGAAAGAGAAATAATGTTTCCAATGAAACCTGTTACACTTGGAGGAAGATGAGTATCTTTTTAGATTTGCCTTATTGCTCAACCAATTTGTTACATCATTACTTAGACATAATTCATATTGAAAATAATATATGTGAAATTATTCCTTCGGTTCTTCTAAATGTCAAGGGGAAGACAAAAGATGATTTACGATCTCGGTGTGACTTGGTGGATTGGGGCATCAGAACAGAATTGCATCATGTCTGTATCAGTGAAAATAAATGGCAACTTCCATGTGCTTCTTATGTGATGAAATCTACGAAATAAATAATTTATAGAAGTATTAGAGACTATTAGATTTCCTGATGGCTATTCATGAAACATATCTAAATATGTCAACAGAAGAGAGTTGAAGGTAAAATCTTTGAAGACTCATGATTATCACGTTCTACTGCATGAGTTGCTTCCAATAGCAATCTGTCATCTTTTGTACAATAATGTAAGGGTGACTGTTATTTGGTTGTTCCATTTGTTTAGAGATCTTTGTGCTAATAAGTTGTCCAAGTCTTTCTAGAAAAAAATGATGATAGATGCCCCCTTAATTTTGTGTGAGTTAGAGAAAATATTTCCTCCATCATTTTTCACATGCATGCTGCATCTTACTATCCATATTCCCACTGAAATACTTCTCGAAGGACCTATTTCTTTTCTTTGGATGTATCCAACTGAAAGATATAAGTTCACATTAAAGTCATGTGTCCAAAATAGAAATCATCTTGAAGGTTTTATCATGGATGGTTACTTGGATCAATTATGTATGGATTTCTACTCAATGTATTTGTCTGATCTTGCTACAAGAATGAACATACCAATTACACAGTTTTCCATCAATTCCTCAAATATGAGGAATTCCTTGATCATATACATTGAAGACATTAAGCCACGAAGAGAGGGAGATGGAAGGTCACACAGTTTTGTTCAACTGTGATTTGTTTGATTACTATATCAGGTAACTATATTTAATATGTATATAATACATATATATCTATTAAACTATTCATATTTTTTATCTACAGGGAACATAAAACATTGATAAATAGGAAGAATTGTTCTTTATCTTTGAGAAGGACATATACTTTGCATAGCAAATATTTTTTTGTTTGGTTAAAATTGAAGGTAAAAATATTACTATTTAAAATAACTATATCAATATTTAATTCATTTTAAGCCATTTATATTTTAGGTATTGATTTTGTCTACTGACTCTATCTCTGAGGAAATAAGAGATTTGGATTTTGGTCCTAATACCGTGGTTCTTGTCTATAAATCAATTGTTATCAATGGGTATAAATTTATTGTCACTGATTGAGCAGTGAACATGAGAACAAAACATGATGGTGTTATGGTTACTGCCACAACAGATTGTTATGCATGTGTATCAGATAGTAGACCACAATTTAAAAATGTGGTTTATTATGGAGTCGTGGAAAAAAATAATATTGTATTATTACTCTCATGGACGAGTCACAATGATGAAATTCCATTGGTTTGATTCGATGACGAGACATGGCACATTTATTGATGATTTTGGATTTCGAGTAATTAATATAACTCTCAATATTTCTACCGAAGAACTATATGTATTGGAATCAATGACTAAACAAGTTTATTATGTCAAAGACCAACTTCGACCTAAATTTGGTGGCACATTTGATGTAATTCCAAGACATATTTTTGATGATGGTGATGATGGAATCAACATTGTCCATAGTGCCATTGGAACCAATCCATTTATTTCTTCTGATGACTCTAATAGCTCAATTGTCAGAGTTGATTGTCTACCTGATTTTGAGGTTGAAAATATATAGAATCATTCATCCTTGTTCTCAATTATTTTGGTTTACCTCGAGTTGGGTTGTTAAGGTTGGTAGTATTCAAATTGATTTAGTATTGATCCTATATATGTTTTAGCTAACTTGATCGTTATGTGAATTATCAATGTTTATTGATTGTATTTTTATTTGAATTGCATTTTCTAATTTGGAATTGAACTGTATTCAAACCTAGTCAAACAATATTTCTAACTTGGTTAACATTACAACTTGTATGATTTATTAAATCCATTCAAGCTCTTCTAAAACAATTGATATCTAAATTACCAATGAATCCCACTATTCCCTCATATATTTAGTTTTTTGGATTTCACATTAGTTTCCTTTTTCTAATTAATTACATATTTTATTCAAAAGTAGGAAATGCAACCAATTGAAGATAGATGAAGGAAAAAATGATGGAGAACAATTGTCGAATGGTGGAGATGGGCGTTCCACCATTAGTACCAACAGTGAGTACATTATTGAAAGTATATAAATTTAAAGAATGTACAATGTAATGTGATTATTATTTTTAATCATTTTTTTAGGATCCACCTATACGTCAACAGTTATTCAACGAGGAGCCTAGTAATGGTCCTAGTACTCAGGCTGGTGGTACGAGGAGGGTTCTTACCAGAGGTGGACGAGCAGCTGCGCGTACCCGACTAGACCCTGCCCCTCCCACTGACATGTCATTCATCCCACATTCTGATCCCATTGTGTCATTAGGTACACACCGGATATTTAGGCCTCCCATGTTTTCACCACATTTTTCATCTTCTGGCCAATCATTTTTACATCCCATGCTAATTCCCACTCCCCAGTCAGAATCCGGTCATAAAGCTATCCCATATTCTATTCCTTCCAATTATGTCTCCTAGAGCTTCTATATTCTATCGTCTTCGACTCCTGTTCCACCACAAGGTTCTCTGTCAGTTTTTATGGATCCATCAGCGATCAGTGATTAGACTGGCATAGGTATATTTATAGAACCCTAACAAATTTGTATTGCAATATTTAATTTCCTTATAACATGTTTTGATAGAATGTTTATTTTTCTTTCCTGAAAGATTCAACTACTGACATGAGGAGGAGGTGTACATGCATGTGTTTGGTGTAGAACCGCCGCACACAATTTATGGTGGATTATAATGAAGACAACCAAATGGTTCAGAAAACAGGGATGCAATGTCGGAGTTTTTTGCCGACGCTTTCCAAATACTCTGACATCATTCCCATCATCCCTCTATCATGGAGACATTTTCACACATGAGGTCAAGGATAGAGCTTGGGTAGAGATATGGTTAAAAAATCTGTTCTATTTAATGCCATGACTTATTTTTGTATTTATATGAATTAATATTTTGATATCAGCTTCGATTTAATTTTCCCGATGGTGAGGGTGCACTACCAAAACTCAGAAAGGATTTAGACGAGGTTTGATAATCCAAAAATCATGGGTTGTATAATGGCTGGTGTGCTAGAGTTGGCACTAAGTTAGGGGCAGTTCCAGTCGTGGATGATTGTCCTATAGGGCAATATCGTCATATGATTACTCATTGGATGACTACCCAGTTTAAGGTATGAATTAAATTTGAGGTATTTAAATAATAACTTTCATGTTTTGAAAAAATATTATCCTTTTCATTATTGATTTTTATTTAGGAATAATCTTGAAAAAATAAAAAAAACATTGATGTAAAAAAATACCTCCACACACTAGGACATACAACGATGTCGGGTCATGAGAGGAAACAGGTATGACAATTGTTTATATATTTTCTTTACGTCTTAAATTTTCTATTTTTCACTCAATTATTTAATCGTTTCCTAACGTTTTCTTGTAACATTAGTTTTCAATGTCATTGTAGAGGGAAATACATAATATTGAGGATGTGTGCCTCGAGCAAAACTGTTTTCCTCGAGTAGACGTAAAAGGGATGGATGTGCCGTCAACGAAGTGACTCAGCAGTAGATTGTAAGTTTAATCTGTTGATTTTATATTTTAATATCTATTTTATAACTTAATAATATATTTATATTTGTAACAGGCTGCTTTAGAGGCCCTCGATGCCCCTGAACCAAACAATTTTGGGCCAACTGATCACTTACATCAGGTGTTGGGAGAGGAGCATCCTAGAAGAGTAAGCTGCCGACCTATGATAGCCTTGACGAGGTATTGGCCCTCCTTAGGTACGAGGTGTAGTGCCACCGAGCTGTAGAAAGTCATGGAACATGCAGAACAGGCTGAGAAAAGGGCCACACAGATGGCAGAATAGTCTCCTTGGGAAAATAGGGAATTTATGAAGTTTATTGAAGTTCTACGTCCAACACTTCCAGAAGAGTCCAAACCATCTTTTAATGAATATATTTCTTCGATACGTTCTATATATGGTGCACCAGGTGGCAGTTCTAGTGGTGGTTAGGACAATGTCGAGCTTGACGATGATGATGGCGAGGATTCTGATGTAGAAGAGGAGGGAGAGGAGGAGGGCGAGGCGGATGGCGAGGTTGAGGAGGAGGGAGTGGGCGAGGAGGATGCCGCAGAGGAGGGGGAGGACAATGATGGGGACGAGGACAAGGGCGATGATGATGATGATGATGATGGTGATGGTGATTGGGGAAAAATTGATCCGTTACATTTTTTACTAATATTACTGAGATTCTATGTTTAATCTATTCTAGTTGTTGGTTTTATATAGACCCGTAGTATAGTATTGAATTTGAGTTATTTTTATATATTTTCTATCTTTATCGATGTTGTTTTCTATTAGTGGATGTGTGTTTGGGAACTCCTTGGACAACCCCCCTCCTTCCTGGACCCTAGAAAACCCCCCACCATTCTCTTTGGACACCAGACAACCCCCCAGACACCCCCCCCCCACCATCCTCCTTGGTCCTCAGACAGGCCCCCAGTCACCCCCCTAGACAGCCCCCCAGGCAACCCCCAGACAACCCCCCGTACAGCCCCGCCCCCCACCATCCTTTTTGGGCCCCGAAAACCCCCCCAAACACCCCCCGCACAGCCCCCACACCGTCCTCTTTGGCCCTTGGACAGCCCCCCAGACACCCACCAGACATCCCCCTAGACATCCCCCACCCTCCATGATTTCATTTACTACTAGAAAATCTATAATAAATATTTTATTTATTTTCATCATGATAATCAATCTATATCACATTTACACATCTAATCAATATCATAAATTATTGTTATGTTATAAAAGGGATATATTCATTGGGCATGGAATTGTTAGCTCTGAAATGTTTTATAGCATGATAAACTAAAATCTAATCCATACTACAAATGATATAAAAATATTCTATATTAATTTCCACAATATTTTAATTAAATGCCATTCCACTAATAGAAACATGAGGATTCTCATAAATCATGTTTACCTTAATATTTCCACAAGGTTTTTTAGTAAAAGTATTATCTTCTATTAATTTTATGATATTCTCATTTAAAATGTTAATTTTCTATTAATAAATTAATATAAAGTCCCATAGCCAAACAGGGTATTTGAATAATGTGAATAAACAACTAACATACCACTCTAACTGTGTCTCTTTTGTTTAAAATGGGCAGGATTATAAGTGAAAAGAACAAATGGCGTATGAAAAACCAACCAATCACATTTGGATTCTGTTGATAATTTATCAAAATGACCCATGGGTCATATGTGACGTGTACGAGCCAACTCGGCCTCAATCCGAGTCGCGGTGTGGTCGGTATCACTCTAAGTGTCTCTGTTTTGTTTAAAATTGACAACATTTTAAGTACATACGGAAAACTGACCAAACGCATTGGGTTTACATTGAAACATTAGCATGACAATCCATGGGTCATATGTGACATGTACGAGTCAACCCCTCCTCAATCCGAGGCGTGGTGTGGCCGAAACCATTCATAGTGTCTCTCTTTTCATTAAAATGGACATCATTTTACGTGAAAACAACAACTGACATACGAAAAACTGACCAAACACATTCAAAATGTGTTTATGAATTAGGAAAACAATCAATGGGTTATATTTTACATGTAAAAGTCAACACTACCTCAATCTGAGGCGCGGTGTGGCCGACACCATTTTATAGTGTCTCTCTTTTGTTTAAAATGGACAACATTTTAAGTGATAACAAAAAGTGACATACAAAAAACTAAACAAACACATTAAAAATGTGTTGATGCTATAGGAAAACGATACATGGGTCATATGTGACATGTACGAGTCAACCCTGCCTCAATTTGAGGTGCGGTGTTGCTAGCACAACTCTAAGTGTCTCTCTTTTGTTCAAAATGGACAACATTTTAAGTGAAAACATCAACTGACATATGGAAAACCGACCAAACACATTCGGATTGTGTTGATACTTTAGTAAAATGATCCATGGGTCATTTGAGATGTGTACGATTCAACCCCATCTAAATGTGAGGCTTGGTGTTGCCGATACCACTCTTACTGTGTCTCTTTTGTCTATAATGGACAGGATTATAAGTGAAAAAAACAACCGGCAAACCGAAAACCAACCAAAAGAATTCGAATTATGTTGATAATTTATCACAATGATCCATGGGTCATATGTGACATGTAAATTCCACCCTAGGCTCAATAGGAGTCACTGTGTGGGTGGGATCAATTTAACTGTCTCTTTTTTCTTTAAAATGGACAACATTTTAAGTACATACAGAAAACCGACCAAACCCATTTGGTTTCTTTTGAAACATTAGAATACTGATCCATGAGTCATATGTGATGTTAATGAGTCAACCTCACCTCAATCTGAGGTGAGGTGTGGCCTACACCACTCAAAGTGTCTCTCTTTTGTTTAGAATTTACTTTATTTTAAGTGAAAACAACATCTAGCATACACAAAACCAACCAAAAGGATTATAATTGTGATAATACTTTAGTAAAACGATCCATGGGTCATATGTGATGTGTACGTGTCAACCCCGCCTCAATCTGAGGCGTGGTGTGACTGGAACAACTCTAAGTGTCTCTCTTTTGTTTCAAAAGGATATCATTTTAAGTGAAAACAACAACCGACGTACGAAAAACTGACCAAACACATTTGGATTGTTTTGATACATTAGAAAAATGATACATAGGTCATTTGAGACATGTAAAAGTCAACCCCATCTAAATCTGAGGCACGGTGTGGCCGGTACCACTCTAACTGTGTTTCTTTTGTTTAAAATGGACAGGATTATAAGTGAAAATGACAAGTAACATACCAAAAACTGACCAAACACATTTGTATTTTGTTGATAATTTATCAAAATGATCCATGGGTCATATGTGACGTGTATGTGCCAACCGGGACTCAATCCGAGTCGCGGTGTGGACAGGATCACTCTAAGTGTCTATCTATTGTTTAAAATTGACAACATATTAAGTACATAGGGAAAACCAACCAAACCCATTCAGTTTCCATTGAAACATTAGGATAACAATACATGGGTCATATGTGATGTGTAAGATTCAAAATCGCCTCAATCCAAGGCGAGGTGTGGCCGAAACCACTCAAAGTGTCTCTCTTTTGTTTAAAATGGACTTCATTTTAAGTGAAAACATCAACTAGCATATGGAAAACAAACCAAACAGATTTTGGTTGTGTCAATACTTTAATACAACGATCAATGGGTCATATTTGATGTGTATGAGTCAACCGCGCCTCAATATGAGGCTCGGTGTGGCCTACACCACTCTATGTGTCTCTCTTTTGATTAAAATAGACATCATTTTAAGTGAAAACAACAACTGACATACGAAAAACTGACCAAATGCATTCGAAATGTGTTGATGATTTAGGAAAACGATCCATGGGTCATATGTGACATCTATGAGTCAAACCCGCCTCAGTATGAGGTGTGGTGTGGCCGGGATCACTCTTAGTGTCTCTCTATTATTTAAAATGGACAACATTTTATGTACATACAGAAAACTGACCAAACGCATTCAGTTTCTATTGAATCTTTTGGAGTACGATCCATGGGTAAAATGTGATCTGTACGAGTCAACTGTGTCTCAATCAGAGGCACGGTGTGGCTGACACCCCTTAAAGTGTCTCTTTTTTGTTTAAAATGGACTTCCTTTTAAGTGAAAACAACAACAAGCATATGGAAAACTGAACAAACAGATTCTGATTGTGTCTATAATTTACCACAATGATCCGTGGGTCATATGAGATGTGTACTAGTCTACCCTACCATAATCTGAGGTGCAGTGTGGCCGACACCATTCATAATTTCTCTCTTTTGTTTGAAATGGACATCATTTTAAGTGAAAATAACAAATGACATACGAAAAACTAACCAAATGCATTCGAAATGTGTTGATGATTTAGGACGATGATCAATGGGTAATTTCTGACTTGTATGAGTCAACCCCACCTCAATCCGAGTTGCGGTGTGGCCTACACCACTGTATGTTTCTCTCTTTTGTTTCAAAAGGATATCATTTTAAGTGAAAACATAAACTGGCATATGAAAAACCGACCAAATACATTCATATTGTGTCGATACTTTAGCACAATGATCCTTGCGTCATTTGAGAGGTGTACGAGTCAACCTCGTCTAAATACGAGGTGTGGTGTGGCTGGTACCACTCTAACTGTGTCTCTTTTGTTTAAAATGGATAGGATTATAAGTGAAAATAACAACTGGCATATGAAAAACCAACCAAACACATTTGGATTTTGTTGATAATTTATCACAATGATCCATGGATCATATGTGATGTGTACGAGCCAACTTGGGCTCAATCTGAGTCGCGGTGTGGTCGGGATCACTCTAAGTGTCTCTCTTTTGTTTAAAATGGACAACATTTTAAGTATATATGAAAAAATGACCAAACGCATTCGGTTTCCATTGAAATGTTAGCACGACAATCCATGGGTCATATGTGACGTGTACAAGTCAACCCCTCCTCAGTCCGAGGTGCAGTGTACCCGACACCATTCATAGTGTCTCTCTTTTGATTAAAATGGACTTTATTTTAAGTGAAAACAACAACTAAAATACGAAAAACTGACCAAACACATTTAAAATGTGTTTATGATTTAGGACAACGATCCATGGGTTATATGTTACATGTACAGGTCAACCCTGCCTCAATCCGAGGTGCGGTGTGGCAGACCCCATTCATAGTGTCTCACTTGTGTTTAAAATGGACAACATTTTAAGTGAAAACAACAAGTGACATACAAAAAACTGAAAAAACACATTTGAAATGTGTTTATGCTTTTGGAAAATGATACATGGGTCATATGTGACATGTACAAGACAACCTTGCCTCAATCCGAGGTGTGGTGTGGCTGACACCACTCTAAGTGTCTCTCTTTTGTTCAAAATGAACAACATTTTAAGTGAAAACATCATCTGAGATACAGAAAACCAACCAAAAAAATTCGGATTGTGTTGATACTTTAAGAAAATGATCCATGGGTCATTTGAGATGTGTACGATTCAACCCCTTCAAAATCTGAGGCGTGGTGTTGCCGGTACCACTCTTACTGTGTCTCTTTTGTTTATAATAGACAGGATTATAAGTGAAAAAAACAACCAGCATATGGAAAACCAACCAAAAGCATTCATATTATGTTTATAATTTATCACAATGATTTGTGGGTCATATGTGACGTGTAAAATCCAACCCAGGCTAAATTCAAGACACTGTGTGGCTGGGATCACTTTAAGTGTCTCTCTTTTGTTTAAAATGGACATCATTTTAATTACATACAGAAAACTGACCAAACACATTCGGTTTCTTTTAAAAAATTAGAATAACGATCCATGAGTCATATTTGATGTGTACGAGTCAACCTCACCTCAATTTGAGGTGCGGTGTGGCCGACACCACTCAAAGTGTCTCTCTTTTGTTTTAAATGGACTTCATTTTAAGTGAAAACAACATCTAGCATACAGAAAACCAAACAAACGGATTATAATTGTGTTAATACTTTAGAAAAACGATCCATGGGTCATATTTGACGTGTACGAGTCAACCTTGCCTCAATCTGAGGTGTGGTGTGGCTGGAACAACTCTTTGTGTCTCTCTTTTGTTTCAAAAGTATATCATTTTAAGTGAAAACATCAACTGGCGTACGAAAAACTGACCAAACGCATTCAGATTTTGTTGATACTTTAGCACAATGATCCATGGGTCATTTGAGACGTGTACAAGTCAACCCCGTCTAAATCCGAGGAGTGGTGTGGCAGGTACCCCTCTAACTGTGTCTCTTTTGTTTAAAATGGACAGGATTATAAGTGAAAAGAACAACTAACATACCGAAAACCGACCAAACACATTTGAATTCTGTTGATAATTTATCAAAATGATCCATGGGTCATATGTGACATGTATGAGCCAACCAGGGCTCAATCCGAGTCGCGGTGTGGCCGGGATCACTCTAAGTGTCTCTCTTTTGTTTAAAATGGACAACATATTAAGTACATATAGAAAACCGACCAAACACATTCGGTTTCCATTGAAACATTAGGATAACAATACATGGGTCAGATGTGATGTGTAGGAGCCAACCTCGCCACAATATGAGGTGCGGTGTGGCCAAAACCACTTAAAGTGTCTCTCTTTTGTTTAAAATGGACTTCATTTTAAGTGAAAACAGCAACTAGCATACAGAAAACTGACCAAACAGATTATGATTGTGTCGATACTTTAAGACAACGATCACTAGGTCATCTGTGACGTGTACGAGTCCACCGCGCCTCAATCTGAGGCGCTGTGTGGCTTACACCACTCTATGTGTCTCTATTTTGTTTAAAATTGACATCGTTTTAAGTGAAAACAACAACTGAAATATGAAAAACTAACCAAATTCATTTGAAATGTGTTGATGCTTTAGGACAATGATCCGTGGGTCATATGTGACATGTTCAAGTCATACCTACCTCAATCCGAGGCATGGTGTGGTCGGGATTACTCTAAGTGTCTCTCTATTGTTTAAAATGGACAATATTTTAAGTACATACGGAAAACCAACCAAACGGATTATGATTGTGTTGATACTTTAACACAACGATCCATGGGTCATATGTGATGTGTACGACTCAACTCCACCTCAATATGAAGCGGGGTGTGGCCGGTACCACTCAAATTGTCTCTCTTTTGTTTCAAAAGGACGTCATTTTAATTGAAAACATCAACTAACATACTGAAAACCGACCAAAAGCATTTGGATTGTGTTGATACATGAGGAAAATGATCCATGGTTCATTTGAGAGGTGTACGAGTCAACCCTATCTAAATATGAGATGCGGTTGATATATGGAAGTTTTTATAAAATATAATAGATTTAAATTTATTTTTTTGCATAAAAATTCTCCCAATTTTGTTTTTGAATTAGCTTTCTCCCCTAGCCCTCAAATTTCTCATTCTCTAGCTTCACTCTCCGTTATACAAATGATCCCAAAGTAATATATCCTTCTCAATAGATTAGAATTTAAAATTTTTAGTTCTCCCTTAATGAGGATTAAGTAAAACCAGATTTTCTTATAGTTTTCCCCTTCTGCATACATAATTAGAAAAATACCATTTATTTCCATATTTATTTGAATTATACAATTTATGAAAATAATAATGAACTGGGCCATTATATTAAATGAGTTAACTACCATATGAACAAGGTTGGGGGTTCCTTTAATGTTTCTCCATGTACATTAAACTTTTATATTACACAAATGTGTATGTATTAGATTTTGAGCACTAATGTTTTTTAAATTTTGGTCTGTAACGATTTTATAAAAGGTCCACTGTTTAAATTATGTCTTCCAAATGTGGTTGTGTGATTTTCATGCAGCTTGATTAATATTCCTCCGATGGGAATTTCATTTGCCTATGCTCAATGGGAACCTTAGTATTCTATGTTGTTGTAATTTTTTTAAAAAGGATATGTTAGTTGTATCAATTATTGTTTTATGTTATCTCAAAGAATGGGGTACTTTTTAATCAAATCTGCAAGGTGATGTGCTTCAACAATCATATGGGATGCGAGTTAGGTATCCCTCAAAGACCTTGAAACAATTTTTTTAGAATTGAGTGATTTTTATTTTGATTTATTTGGATAATATCCAATTTGAGAGTGTTTTTATTTTTTATGGGAATGTGATATGGGAATCCATAAATAGTCTAGTTGGGGTAAGATTGATAGGTGTTTGTTATGGTTTAACACATTGGTGTGATGATGTGTGATATATTTCCATGATTCAATTTGACCATGGAATGTTGTTTTCATTTCCTGACATGGGTAGACATTATAAAGTTCCACATTTGGGTTGTTTAAAGTGTGATATTCTCTTAGATACATTACAGTATGTGTTCTTCAAAAAAGTTGGAAATGTTATGGGGAAAAGTATGTGTCAAAGATATGTTTTGAGAATTTTTTATTGAAATAGGGATTAATAAGTGATCTTGAAATATCTTTAAGGGTAATGATTATAAATATAAGGATGATTCATACTAGTGTAATCATGAGTTACTAGTCATTCTGTTTTTGGATGGACTGTTGATATAACAACCCTGGTTTTTATTAAACACTTAGACATAATTTCATACGTAAAATCTTCACTTGATAAAATATAGAAGATTGAGAGGTCTACTTTTTCTAGGGGATAATGAAATTACCTAACTACTTAAAACATGAAATACAACATCATTATTGAATACCTCATTTACATGAACACTGCATTCCCTCATGCATAGCATTTCATGGGGTAACCTAAGGACTTTAAAAAAGAAAGGGTGAGCTATAAATCCTAGTAAATGAGTAAAAGGAATAACATGAAGAATACAATACAGGTTACGTAGTAGGCAATCAATTGAGCAGAAAAGAAAAATTAACATAATTTCAAGATAAATAATGATTATCACAACTTGGAAATGTGGCAACAACACTTAACATTGTATAATAATGAGCCAAGTCACATTGCTCATGGAGCATGAGTAAACCCACTTTTCACTTCAACTGTCATGAGTAAACCACCATTTAAATTTAATTAACATGATTTACCCATCATCTCACTTGACGTATTATGATACTATTCTTTACCCAATGGATTGGAGCATTATCAGGGCACACCTTTCTAAAATAATTAATTTCATGCAAAAATGTGCCACATGGATCATACAACATAGAATCATTAATCATCATTTATTCCCTGATAAAGGGATTTGGAATACATATAGAAATCATTATAATCAAAAATTAAATGTTCATAAAGGTGAATACCCTTGATAGATAAATGGGAATGGTATTTAATACAAAATGACACTGGGTTGGAAAATCGGTACAATTTCGGCAGCCTAACGACGTAACATAAGCATTTCAAAATATGGTTCATGAGAGAAAAAGGGGTGTCACATCATATTTACATGAAATGGATAGTAAGGGGTTATAGACATACATTTCCCACCATATGAAATTGAATTTAGATTCATAATTTTATAGAAATTCTTGAAGGTAAATGAGGAGACACAAATTCCTTACAGAATATTTGCATGCTAAAAGGTGTACATCTGAGGAATTAGTGAGATAGAAAAGGGGTCTATCATAATTAAAACATAAATAGGGACATCTGGGGGAGGTGAGAAATCATACCCCATCATTTATAATTGAAAAAATGGCATAACAATATTAAGAAACTTGGATAAAATGAGAATGGAAGGAATCACTTACTTGGAAGTGTGATCTCAATGGCTCGAGAGGGGCTTGAGAGAGGCTTCTTGAGAGCATGGGGAACCATTGGAGGATTCTAGAAAGAAGAGGGTAGAGTTTGGTCAAGTTGCAAAGGCTTTATGTGAAGAGGAAGTGGGAGCTTGGCTGGGTTTATATAGAAAAGGAGAGGGAATTCTTTGTTATTTATGTTTTGGTCATCACACATTAAACTAATCCAAAAAACAATCAATCCCATGGTTTTTGCCCGTGGTTTTTGTAAAATTTGAGTGGAAAACAATATTTTAAACGAATAATGTCCAAACTACTTAAAATAATTGGATTTCTTTTGTGGAGGTGAGTCACACTCTAAAAGTAATCAATTTAAAAAGGTAAAATGTTTTATATGTCTTGAAGGGTCCACTAATTAATTTTAAATAAATCAAAGAATAATAAAATCAAATTATTTTAATGTTAATACATATATTGGCCGATCATAATGATTATATTAATTTATTACATCACTATTGGTTCATTATGATGTCATAAAGCACATTATAAATTTAAACGGTATTTAAACTTTAGCAAAAAATTCAACTGTCTCAAAAAATTATTAAAAATTCACCTTTGGATAATTTTGACATCCTAATTCCAAAGAAATATATTCATTTATATAAATAATTTTATAAATAGGTGAATTTTTTTACTTTTAAAATAAAAACCAACATTTATAAAAAATTCATGGGTTTTGACAAAAATAGCTTCTAAACTATAATAAAAATCACAATCATATTGATAATAATTATATTGTAATTTATAAAAAAATTAATTTATAAATAATATTTAACTACAATATTCTTTAATTTAAAAATCCATTAATTCATAAAAATATATTTCTTATTTGAATAGTAACTAAAAATTATATTTCTGATTAAAAACTATTTAAAAAGTAACACTAATAAAAGGAATGTATATTATTTATTATATAAAAAATATTGAACTTAATCATAGTGATAAGATCTTATTGAATAACCCATAATAACACCAGCATAAGACTGAACGATAAGGTGTGCGATGGTGACAGACAATTAGGGTGGCTTAGAAAACATCACTCAAGTGGTAATCTCTATCTACTTTCTCTTCTCCCATAGGTGTATCTGTTGGAGATTAACATGTTGAATCTCGGATTGGGCTTGGTCAGAAGAGAAGCGCAATGATGCCACCTCCTTTCGAAGCTCCGAAAAATGGGCTTCTAATGGACAATTTCTCCTGGATGGGGCCATAAATTCCTTTTTCTGTGTAATTGGATTTGTCAAAGCCCTATATTTATATTATTCATGTTATCACTATTCAACTTCTATATTATAAATGATAACAATTCTTAATGGTATTTTAAAATCCAAAAACATAAAACCAATGAAGTTCATATGTTATATAACAATTTCACATAATAACACATTTAATTTTATCAAGCGGAATTTCAATTAATATAATTTTGTGTCATTACTAGCTTCCCCACTTATGAAATTTCACCCTCGAAATTTCTATTTCACACACTACAACATATGTGGGTAACTCTGCTTCATCACATCCATTAGTTCCCACATTGCCTCTTGAAACATGTGGTTTCACCACAACACCATTGTGATGGGAATTGTATTATTTAAAATAACATTTTCTCTATGATCTAAGATCTTCACTTGCTTCCCCTCATAGGAATGATCATCCTCTTACTGTACTACCTCTGAAGAGAGTACATGGGAAGGGTCTGTTATGTTCTTCCTTAAGAAGGATACATCATTGGCATAATGTACATTAGAAATGGTAGGTTAAAGTGATAGTAGATAGGCCACAACACCGACATGATCAAGAATCTCAATGGGGACAATGATCCAAGAATGTAACATCTCTTACTTTCCAAACCTCATGACCTTCTTCCACGAAAATATGTGTAGAAATACCTTGTCCCCTAATGTGATCTCAAGGTATCATCGACATTTATTTGCAAAACACTAATGTTGACTTTGGGCTACCTTGATATATTGATTAATGGTTTTCACCTTCTCAAACGTTTCTTCGATTATTTCAGGTCCTAGTATCTTACACTCACCAACTTCATCCTGAAACTGTGGCGTTCTATACCATTTCCAATAAAGGGCTTCATATGGTGCCATTTGTATGCTCGAGTAAAAAACTGTTATTGTAGGATAATTCAAATTGTGTAATATATTGGTCCTCTCCTCTTTTAAAGTCCATATATCATGATAGTAATATATCTTCTAGTTTCTGAATAGTACACTCAGATTGGCCACCATTGTGAAGATGATAGGTCATACTTATGTCTAGTTGAGTGCTTAGAGTATGTTGTAGACTTCTCATTAAATTCAAGCTGAATATCAGATCACGATCAGATAAAATAGATAGTGTTACTCCATACAAACTTATCACATATTTGATGTAAATTTGTTCATGTTTATATAATGAGAAGTCCTATTAAATCACGATTAAGTGATTTTTCTTTGTAAGACGATCCACAACGACCCATATAGAATTGTTTCTAATGGATGTCCTTGAATGTCTAGTGGAAATGTCCATGGTAATTTTTTCCAACTTCGATTTTGATATGGGAAGTGGTTACATCATACCTTTTTTTTCTTCTCATCATTCACATGCTAACATACCAGGAACATTGAAGTATAACCAACAATATCCATTTTCATATTGTCCAGCCAAGAGTTTCCTCGGAGATCTCGATACATATTTGTGCTCAATGGGTGAATAGAGAAGGTCAAGAAATGTGTGTCATTCAGAAGCTCCTTCGTTATAACTAGATTGAATGGTACATATAAATATGACCCAAATCTCACAATTCCTTCCTTGTCAAACACGAACTCTGAGGATTTCCCATTATTGATAAATTCAACCATTTTAGTAATTTCTACATCTTATCTTTGAGCATCCTTTTTTTTCTCTATGAGGGATGGTTGAGCAATCATTTGAGAAAAGATTGATGATGTTCCTCCCTTAATTATTCCCATGTCTATCCTATGAAAATCTATGAATATTGGATTCCTTTCAATTATCATCATTGATAAATATGCATGATTCTTTCAACATAGACAATCTGCAACCTTTTTTTCTTATCGAGATGGTAGTGGATTGAGTAGTCATAATACATGATGAGCTCAATCCATCTTTTAGGGATAATGTTAAGTTATTTTGTGTTGAAATATACTAGAGGTTCTTGTGATGAGTATATATCTCACACTTCACCCCATATACATAATGATGCTAGATTATCAACGCAAAGTTCTCAACCCCCAACTCCAGATCATGCATGGGGTAGTTTGCTAATTGATTTTCAGCTACCTTGAGGCGTAGGCTATCACATTATCATTTTTCATTATCACATAGCCTAAACCCATCTTTGAATAATTATTATACACCAAAATGTGTCCTCCACATATAGGGAGTGTGAGTACTAGTGTAGTGATGAGACAACTTTTCAACTCCTTGAATCTCTCTTTGAATTAATCACTCCAAGCAAACATTACTCCCTTCCGAGTGATCTTGGTAATAGGGTTGGAAAATTGTGAGAAATTTCTCACCAATAAGTGATAATGTACAAATAATCCCAAGAAACTATGGATATCCATTACTGATGTTGGCCTCAACTATCCTTCAATTGCAGCTGTCATGGAGGGATTGACAAATATCCCATTTCTTGTGATGATATGACCCAATAATGAGATGTCCTTCCACCATAACACACACTATCTATATTATTCATAGTGATTTTCCATTCGCAAGGTCTCTAGTATTGTTCTTGTATTCTCCACATACTACTCCTTGGTTTTGGAGTATATTATAATATCATCTACAAATACTACCACAAATGTTCCATGTTAATCTCTAAAGACTCTATTGATTGTGTCTATAATGATTTATGGATAATTATTGTGTCCGAATGTAATTACCATGAAATCTTAGTGCACGTACATTGTATGAAAAGCAGTCTTGGGGATATCCTATTTCATTGTAGAGAAACCAATCATTATGTACATAGACATTACATTACTTTTTCATAATACTTAATACATAACAAAAACAGACACCAAAGGACTGTAATATTTTGGTGTCTTTGGAAACATGGAACATAATATTCTAATCCTGATGAAAGATCTTCAACATCTCCCATAAAGAACTTCAATTTTTTTCTTACCTAAAACATTTATTTATATCCTAGGGAAAAGAAAACATAAAAAGTGTGATCTCAAATGCTAAGTAAGAGTAAACATAGAGAACATAAAACAATCCATAAACATTTGAATGCAAAAACTTGAACCTAAAATCTAAACATCAAAATCTTGAGAAAAGACAACAATCTTGGAAGTACGTAGGGCATATATCATAAAGTAACATCAATAATGATAAAATACAATGGGAATAAAACATGTAATTGTGTAAAACCTCAAAGAACATGATATGATTTCCATAGTATCCAAGGCATTTCTGCCAAGACCGTCTTAATGGACAAAGTCCTTTTCTAAATCGAGTTCACTCCTCGTTCCAGTCCTGTATAGCGGAACTGGATAAACATACCATTCGAGCCATGTCTATATCATGAGATATAAATCGTTATCCAATGAATTGGAGGGAGATATATGACCCACCCATCTCATAATGAAATCATTTTTATGTGTGCCACAACATAAACATAAATCATTCATCATAACCCAAATAATAAAATGGGTTTCATAAACATCATCCCATCATAACATAATCCATATAAAACAATTGGATATCATTTCATAATAATAAAATTGAAACCATGTAAATCATAGAGACATTATACTTGAAACATAATCAAACTAAATAATGTCATCTTAGATGGAAAATATTTTACACAAACCACTTTAAATGAATTCTTGAGGAAAATATCTTTTCTTCTTCAAAATCATTTTATTTTCCCAAAATGCCATGAAATTTTAAAAGAAATGTATTTGGTTGAAAATAATCACGATATCTTGTGGAGGAAGAATCATGAAAATAAGGCTTTATGAAACCGTAAAAATCTTTTCATGTTGTATAATTAAAAAAAACATTCTTCTCATACTTTTGCCGGAAAAGTCAAAAAGTACCTCGTATGGTAAACAAAAGAAAGATTCCTTACGTACCTTATTGTAAAAGGAAAAAATGGGTAAAAATGATTTTAAACCTATATGAAACTATTTTTATAAAACATGGACATGGATGATAAATATTACCCCATTAAATATTTAAGAATAAACAATCTCAGATAAAAACAAGATTGGAAAAGTTATCCCTTACCTTATATCCAATTTCTTCCGTATGTGTATGCAAATCTTGTATAGTGGATATAACATATTATTAACTTGAAAACAGAACCATAATAATATTTATGATATCATATATGGCTCACTTATGTATTTATATTACCTGTTCATTTGTCAATTCCATGTTAAAGCAATGTTTTGGGTAATATTATTTTCATTTGTCATACGTGTTTGGACTTGTTGTTATTGATACTATTATTACTTATATCATGATTTATTTACTTCCAAAGTGAAAAACATAATTTATATATCATATATATTTAGTATATATATATATATAAATAAGATAGATAAATGAAATGAAACACACCATTCATGGAGACGGTAGGCCATACGTACGAATGAACGTTGATTTCCTTTCCGTATTGACTTGAATGGAAGTAATTAAATGACATATATTTATATATATACATAAATCTAGTAGCATTATTATGTCATATATATCATTATTATTCATTATATATACTTTATAATCATTCTTGAATGGTTAATATGGAGAATGAATCTCATCACGTCGTGGAGACGGTAATCTGTACGTACGCACGAGCAATGATATCGTTCCCATAATTATTGAAATGGAATTGGAGTGGATGATATAATATCTCATAATCAATATGATTTTATAATAACCATATATAGTCATTCTTTACACCATTATACCTATCCATGTAAGGTGCTGGTGGAAAAATAGATTACACCACGGCGTGGAGACGGTATTCCGTACGTACGCACGCGCGGTGATATCTTTTTCCGTAGGATGGATAGAAGGTGAAATGGGGTTGTTTAATATTTATAATAATATATCAGTATATTAGTGATACTTATGTTATTAATTTATATTGAAACAACTAATGAAGAAGATGTTGAAGAAGAAGGAAACTTGAAAGAATCGGTAGAAGAGATTGCCTTTTCTTCGTAGCACCTCTTTTAAGCTTCCTCTTAAGGAACTAGAGATAGACTTTTGAAGAGACCAGAACCTCTATATTGTTTCTAGGGAAGTTGATAAGGGATATATTCAGGTTTTTCCCGAGCATGAACACTCAAAATTGTGTAAAGAGAAGAGGGAGGAGGTTCCTTTTTATAAGGGTGGAGAGGGGCACCTTAGGAAAAACTTAAAATATTATTTTATAATAAAGTCATATTCGTTTTATAATATCTCCAAATTGATTTATTTAGAAGATAATGTCGGAATGGGTCGAAAGACTCTAAACCAATAGGATTTAGAAAAGTTTAGGTTACTATTTTAACCTTATCATTTAGATTTAACTATAAGTTAAATAATTTAACTTTTACCGTGACTTTTTGTTTTTATACACTATATGGTTAATAAAATTACTATATCAAGCCAAAAGAACCTAATGTGGTTATTTATTAATATATATAACTTTATCTAAGTCATTTGGCTGATCCTTATATTTTTAGTAATAATATAACAATTAATAATATAATATTTGTTTTAAAAACTATTTTATGTCAATTTTTTGACTATTTGGTAATTGATTTTTTTTTAAAATCATAAAAGCATGATTAGTTCAAAAAAATTAAATAAATAATAACTTGTCATATTAACCTATAAAATTAGTGTCATTCATAAAACATCTCAAATTACATTTATTTGGGTATTTATAACATAAATTATGTTAAACATTAATTAATAAGGTAAATAATGTATCATCATTGTGTCATAAATAAATTACATTATTTAATGTCTAAAAATATAGATAAAATAAAATTATGTAGGAAATATTTTTATCTTTCTAATGAATATTTATAGTCGAATTTATCATATGAATAACCCTATATTAAAATATGTGTAGTCATTAAACATTGATTTTAATAATTTTAACTCTTCTTTAAATAAAATAATAATAAATTTCATAATCTAATCCATGTGGACCTAGAGAATAATATTTTATTCGTAAGGTTGTTTTTGGTCGAATTATACTTATCCAGTAGAATTAGGACATGTGTTTGGGTAATAATAATATCATTTTCCCTTAATTACCCTTTTTACTTTTAACCGTGGTAATTAAAAGTAAAACGTTACTATTTACCAAAAATTATTTTTATCTTATTCAACCAAATTTTACTCTTTGATATTAACCATGTCTCTCGGATTTTCATAATTCTACTCACAGAAGCGGTAAAATTATGTTTTATGTAAATTTGCATATTCTCCTAGGAGGTGGGTAAAACACAGTGAAAAGTTCAATAAAATTTTTATATTTCTATAATTATTATAAAATGACTCCAATGAAATACATTGAACATATATAGGTATTATGTATCAGTTTTTATCTAAAATATATTTAAATAAATTAAATAATTATTTAAATAAAAAGTCGATTTTTAAATAGTAACTTACTATTTTCATTATTCACAAAAATTGAAATTTTCAAGAAAAATACCAAAAATTTACCGTAGGCTAATTTTCATATTCAAAATCAAAAAATGAAGTCCATTTTGAAAGATAAAATTTATAAAATTTCAAAAATTGGGTATTACTATTCATAACGGCTAGTTTATATAATATTTTAATAATATATCGTTATTTAGTGAAACTTGGTATTGCGTACAACTCATGCTATCATGGAATGTTACGATTGCATGTAAAGAAAGCCAAGTCAGGGTTGTGTGTAGTGCAAGATTCATTTTTTGTTGTGTATAATAGAATACAAACATTTTTAATTTATACATTGAATATATATTTATATACACTCAATGTTGCTTAGAATAACATCTATCAAATGAACGTGAAATTTTTTGTAACACGATCCAAGAATAGTGTTGCATATGCTGCAGGCCAATACAATGTTGCATATAGTGCAAGATAATCTTAGTGTAGCATAAAACACAAGAAATAAAATAAATTAAAAAGAATACTTCTCATAAAATCTTGGGGTGTTACATTCTTCACCCTTACCTAGTAATATCATCCCCACAAATCCACGCTTGGAGAATTATTGTGCTCAACATAACTAACCAAACAAGTCATCAATTCGAGGTATAGGATACTTGTTCTATATCATGATTTTTTTGAGATCATGATAATCAATGAAAAAGCGTGTTGACCCATCCTTCTTCTTGACAAAGAGGACAGGAGAAACCCATGTTGAAGCACTTAGGCATACAAACCCTCTATCCACATTCTCTTGTGGTTGTATCTTCAGCTCCTCAATCTCCACATTATCCATTCTATAGAGAGTCTATGTGATTGTAAATTTCCTAGGTATAATGTCAATTTAGAATTAAACATCTTCTCTAAGATAAAGACTAAAAAATTCCTCAGGAAACACTTCAGCAAATTTCCTCACAGTATGAATGTCTTAATGGATGGTGGATTCTTTAGACTCAATCATCTGAGCCAGATACACGTGCTCGTAGGGAAGTAATATACATTCTTGAGATGATGGTGCTATAAATATTTATCATCCTCCTTGTAATTTTATAGAATAGGGGGTCGATTCTTAATTGGAACTGTGATTTCCCTCTCACAGAAAATTATCTTGGAACTACATAAGGAAATCCAAACCATGCCGATAATTGCATCAAATTCCACTAAAGGGAGTATAAATAGGTTCTATGTGATGTTCACTCCACATATTATGATAGGGGAGGATTTATATTCATGTGATGCAATGATTTCCCCATTTTCCATACTCACCAACTTTATTACTTCCCTGATTTTTGGTGGTGTTGGTATTGTTCTATTATAGTTTTGAAAATAAAAAATTTTGTAGAACCAGAAACCAACAGTATGTTCACAATTCATGAATTAATAACTAGCATAAAAATCACCACATCATTGTAGGGGTTCACTTTGGTGATAGTGATATGGAAAAGATCACCCTTTCTTCCTTGGATGTTGTTGGTTTCATCTGAAAACCGTTGTCTTAGGGGACTTATTTGAAAGGTTCCGTGGTTCTTTGCAGTTAAAGAAATGAACATTGTATTGAGGGTTGACCAAAGGGTTCATCTCCTCCATCACAACTGTCGGTTTTTCTTGTTGTAAGTTAACATATAGGTTCCCTTATCTTCTAAACCTAAATCATTTCCTCTTCCCCTTCAGGAAATTTCCAGGGTGCTTCTTTTTGCACCTTGGGCAGGTGGGGTGTTGGGTTTTTTTAGTATAGTTGGATTTATCCATCAGGCTACCTGAAATAAAGTCCACCTTCTACTTCTTATTCCCTTGATAACCCTATGAATCCCTGATCTTCTTTTAGACCTTGAGGGCACATCAGACAATTTCTTCATAGTTATCGAAGTCACTGATCACCAGGGATTTCTGTAGGCTAGTTTTTATCCCACAAAAGTTTTAATAAACCTTTGATTTAGGGGTAACAAAAAAGTTGGAGGCGTATCGTGCAATCCGTGCAAAGTTTTCCTCATACGCTCTGATGGATTCGTCATCTTTTTGCGTGAGAGAAAGGATGTCCCTTTCCATCTTAAGTCAGAGGGTGCCTAGAAAAAAATTTATCGAAAAACATTTTCTAGAAATCATTCCCTTTGAATGCCTCTATCTCTTCCTCAGGCTTCATATTTTTTATCAGTGTACACCATTGATCAGCTTCACCCTATATACAATAAGCATCTAGAAGAACATTTTCTTGTTTAGAACATTCATGGATAGAGAAGATCAATTCAATGGAGTTGATACACTGTTCGACAATTGAGGGATTTGATGATCTATTAAAAGTTGGAGGTTGTTGTCTCATGAAGCTCTCTATTGGGACTTGTTCTTTATTAGGAAAGGTTGACTGTTCCTCTTGACCTATGTTTCTATTCAATGATTGAGTTAACATAGAGAGTATCATTACAATGTTTGTGATTCTCATGCCCATCGTATTGGGTATCTCATTAGAACAATAATCATATTGATATTTGCATCAGTTTTTATCCCGGGTCCTCCTATTACTAGCCATTGGCTGGAATAAAAGGAAAAGTAGGGGAAAATCATAAAGGATAATACAAATAAAAAATGGATGACTTATAAATAACTTTTATTTTCATAACTTATGAATCTTCAGGATACAATCTATGTTATCCATGATCTATTTTATAACATATCTTCGTAGGGGCATTTTTTTATTCTTTTAACAATGATTCATACTAAGCATGAAAATTTACCAAAGCATATCCCCAATGACTGTCGTCATAAACATTGTAGGAAGGCCCGTTGATGTGTTCCGAGATTCCCCATGTCAATCCTGAAACTCTTTTTCAGATATTTCACTCCTTTGTATATATGTTTCAGATCCACCTCTACATGCTCTTAAGCAGAGAGGGATGTTTTTTCTTGATAAACCAGTCACTCAATAATCATAACAATTTAGGTATATTTTTATTATACTTATTCTTATACCTATGTATTTAACTAGGGGTTTTTTATTCCTAATCCAAAAAATAACTGAACCTATCCTCTGATACCAACTATAACAACCCTTTTCTATAATACACAATTAGACATGATTTATTACATAAAATCATCACTTGAAACAACATAGAAGATAGAGAGTTATAGTGTATTTGGGGATTAGGTACATTACATAACCACTTAAAACATTTTACATGAATTCATTATTGAAAAAATCCTTTACATGACCACTAGATTCCCTCAGACAGAGCATGGCAGGGGAAAACATGAGGACATGCCTACGAAATGGGTGCGCTATAAATTCTAGTAAATGATTGAACAAGGCATAACAAGAGAAATAAAATATATGTTAGATAGTAGGAATATCAATGGAGCCTAAAAGAAACATGAACATAGAGGAAGGATAAATCATGATTTCCAAATCATGGAAATGTGGCAGCAACACTTAAAATGATATTATCATGAGCCAAGTCTCATTGCACATGGAGGATGAGTAAACCCTAATTGAACATGAATTTGAATGATTACACCCTAATTTAAATTGAATTATATTGATTAAACACTCATTTAACATGATGTATCCTGATACTAATCATTATCCAATGCATTAGAGTGCTATCATGGCGCACCCTTCTTAAATATTTCATTTCTTGCATAAGTGTGTTACATGGATCATACAACATGGAATCATTGATCATCATTTATTCCACAATAAAAGGATGTGTAATAAAAACCTGAATATTTATAATTAATAATTAAAATAAAAAAATAGTTTAACACCCTTGATAGAGAAATGGGCATGGTATTCCCAACTCAATGACATTGGCTTGGAAAATCGGTGCAATTTCGGAAGTGTAATGACATGACATAAGAATTTATAAAAATGGTTTATAAGAGAGAAAGGGGTGTCTCTTCGTATTTACATGAAATGGACAGTATGGGGGTCATATAGATACATGTTCCACTATATGTAATGTAATTTAGATTCATAATACAAAATAATTGTGTGAATTTAAATGAGGAGAGAAAAATTCCTTATTGAATTTCAACATGATAGTGGTTGTACATGGGAGGAATTATTGAGGGATAAAAGGGGTATCTCATCATTAAAACATAAAGAGGGTAGTATGGGGGAGGTTCAAAATCACACCCCAACATTTATGATTTAATATAAAAGGAAACAATAATATTATGAAATGTGGATAAAATGAGAATGGTGGGAATCCCTAACTTGGAATTGTGATCCCAAATATTTGGGAGGGGCTTGAGAGTGGCTTATTGAGAGATTGGTATACCTTGGGAGGATTATAGATAGAGTAGGGATGGGTTTGGTCGAGCTACAAAGGCTTTTAGTTAAGAGAATGTGGGAGGTTGGGTGGGTTTACATAGGAATGGAGAGGGAATTTGTTATTATTTATGTTCGGGTCAATACACATTAAACCAATCCAAACCACAAACCAACCTATGGTTTTTGCCCGTGGTTTTTTTCCAAAGGGGAGTGAAAAAAAATATTTTATAAGACCAATTGACTAACATATTAAAATAATTGTGTTTATTATGTAGATGTGAGTCACACTCTCAAGGAAATCAATTTAAAAATGAAAAATGTTTTATAATTCTTGAAGGGACCACTAAAACATTGTAAAAAAGATAAAAAAAACTAAAATCACATTATTTAAATGTTAAAACATATATTTTTGGAACATAATATTTATAGTATTTTATTACATCACTATTGGGTCATTATGTTGTCATAAAACACATTATATATTTAAATGGAATTTAATTTTTATGCAAAAAATCTCATGTATCAAAAAATTATGAAAAAATTACCATTGGATAATTTAAATTTCCCAATTCCATAAATAATATTCATTTTATCTAAATAAAATTTTAATATGTGAAATTGTAATTTTAAAATAAATAATTGACGCTTATCAAAAATTTATGGGTTTGGACAAAAATAGCTTTCAAACATTAATAAAAATCACAATCGTATTCATAATAATAAAATTATAATTTATATAAAATTTAATTTAGTAATAATATTTAATTAAATTATTATTTAATTAGAGAATCCATTAATTCATCAAAATATATTTCTTAATTGAATATAACCTAAAAATACTATTTCTTCATTAAAAACTATTTACAACGTAACAAAAATAAATTGAATGTATATTCTTTATTATATACAAACATAAAGCACATATTCATAGTGCTAAGGTCTTCTTATATAGCCCCTTATAACACCCACAGATGACCGAATGGTAATGTGTGTGATGGTGAAATACTCTTAGGGTGGCTCGGATGACATCGCTTGGGTGCTAATCTCTATCAACTTCCACTTATCCCATAGGCTGTTCCACTCGAGCTTTACATGTTGAAGCTCGGCTTAAGCATGGTCAAGAGTGAAGTCTAATGACTCCACCTCCTTTTCAAGCTCCGAAAAATGGGATTTGTATAGGGAAAGTCTACTGGACGAGGCCATCACTTCCTTTGCCTGAGTTAATTAGATTTGTAAAAGCCCTATATTTATACTAATCATGTGATCATTGTTCAACAGCTATATTTGCAATGGTAAAAAAAATTAAGATATTTTAAAATCCAGAAACATAAAACTGATAAAGTGAATATGTTATATAACCATTTCACACAACAAGACATTTAATTCGATAAAGTGAAATTTCCATTAATATATGTTTGTGTCGTTATAGTTGAAAAGGTGATTCATGAATAACTATGGGATTTAACATGTTATTAACTATTCCCATGATGAATTTTTAAAGTGACATGTCATATGTTAATTGATGATGGTATATACATATATTGTAGTATTATATATTGATTCATACGTTGTAAATCAATGACTATTTAGAGGCCCGACATGTGGCTATATATCACTGATTATTATTGTATATGTTTCATTATATTATAATCCTTCTGTTGATGATGATGCATAATATATGGACTGACCTTGGTTGGTACTATTCATTTAATGGACACCATGAGTGGGATAGTGTATGTTATGGATATTTCCTTATTCCTTAACCAATGAGAGAGGTTGAATTGAAATTTTACACATTGTTAGTTAGTTCCAGAAAAAATTTAATGATACTATTTCATCATGACTAGGAGGGTTATGAGATTTATTACCATGATTTAGAGGGTATTGATTAATGATGTAGTTTGGGTGTGATACCTAAACTTTAGTGATAGGATATGGGAATTAGATGAGGGTTGAGATGTATACAGTTTGAGAGGGTACTAAAAGAAGTTGTAGAACATGACAATATAAGAGATATTGGCATATTTAAGTGGATGTCAAATGAAAATAAGAAATGAGAATAATAATTTATTTGTAACTCTACTCATAGTGAGAGGGTAGTAGTTGAGACTGGGTAGTGGGTTATCTCTTTAGTAAATGGTCTATGGGACCTATAAACAACTTTAGATGAATTATTTCTCATCATTTTTCTATAATAGATGTAGTTGGGTGTTTTGGAGGTCTGGATACCACCTGAAGACCTTACATATATGTTTTTGTGATATTAGATTAATTTATATGAAAGCCCACACTACTTATTATGTTAAATCTAAGGAACCACAATTTTTGTTCCTTACTAATATTATTTTGACACCAAGTATATACACCATGGTGAGTGGGAATGTCTTCATCCATCATTTTAAATTTCATGATTTTAATGGATATGAAGTTTTTTTAGTAAGATCAATATTTTTAGGATATGTGTGATGAGGGACCACATTTTTATATTAGAGAATCCTTCGTATTTTCTATGATAATTTATTTTTATTTAGTCTTACAGGTGGATATCCCTTTTGAATTTTTTATATAATCTTATCATGGGTATAATTTTTGTTATATCATATTGATATCTCAAAAATTCATCTTATATTTCTTTTCATATCAATTAAATTTTTTAATGTTATTTTTTTTGGTAATAAATAGAACATAAACTCTGTGTTTTTTAGACTCTCCAATAGTCTCCACCATCTTGAATATAAAGAGGTGAAATTGAAGTCATTTGGAACCACATGTATTGAACAACAGATTCTCATCCAGGACAAGGAGTTACAATATAGAATTTTATTTTTGTATAAGTTTATATAACCTTTTTAAACATTGTAATTGGATACATAAAGTGTCGACACATGGATGAAAAACTAGATTTATTTATCAAAAACACCATTTATATGAAAAAAATCCATATTTACATGGGTATGGGAGTGTTTTTCAATCCATGTCGTATTCTAATTTATATTTTCACAAATGTTTGATTTTCTGTGATGAGGAGGTTATTTCAGATTTATCTATCAGTATGTGATGTAAAGATAATTTTATCCCCAATTTCATAGTAGGAGCATATGAATCATATGAAAATTTCATGAATACTTTTCTATGTGAAAACTTTTCCTAATGAAAAATGTTTTGGAAAAATAGTTCTAAATAAAGAATTTTCTATGAAATAATTCATGGAAATTTTTGTAATATCATATTTAAAGTAATTGTATCTTATTTTGTGTTTTTAAAAATAATATTATTTCATACTACATAATTAAAACATATGTTTTATTATAATTATTTTTTCCCTAATATGATAATAATTTATTTCCGAAAGCAAAGAGGACAACATCCTTTTTGTTTTTAGGATCACATAATATTTCATGTTATTGATGGTATAGTTGATTGTTATCATATAGGTAGATTGTTGGGTCATTTGAGGTTTTGGGTAATGATTCACATTGGAAGGGTCATTATAGTAGGTGATATTACATTAAAATGAGGGTGTGGATATAACTAGAGGTAGTAGATGTCCATCTTGGTAAAATAGTCATTGGAATTCATGATCAATATTCCCAATAGTTTGGTGATGTATGCTATTTATTTATACATAAACCCTATAGTGATTATTATGGTAGTTTGGTTTAATAGTAAGAGAATGATCCATGAAATTAGATATTTTATGATAATTTTATAGATTATTCTCTTATGAAATGTTTTCTGGTTGAGGAATGCACTTAACAGAAGACTTGGGGTTTATGTGATGGATCTTCATTCCTAGAAAGGGTGAATAAATTTTTGGAGCCAGAAAGAGCATCCATCAAGGAATAGAAAAACCACCTCAGAGGACCGGGGTGATACTCAGACAATAGAGTAATAATGGGTCATGGGAGGAGCACCATATGAGGTGAAGGATGTACCTCAATGATTATTTAAGTGAAATTTATTAGAAAAATATGAAGATATATATTTTCATATATAAGGACCACTAATCCATTTATTACAGTGTTTTTCATTAAAAAAATATTTACGATGGAATAAAATTTTGATAAGGCTCATGGTGTTTATAGGAGAGTCTATGATGGAGAAGAAGTTCACGAGGAGAATTGTGAAAAAGGAGAATTCTTCCACGGAGACTGTTCATATAAGGGGTTTTTCTGAGCACTATATCCCACAAAGGAATATAGTCAATGAAGAAGAGTTTATTTGTGGAAGAATTTGTCCATGGAAGGAAGATGGGATGTAGAATAAGAGGATTTCCAGAAATGAAAGGTTATCAGTGATGCAGTCGCACTACGCAGAGTAGCGTTCTTCACATAGGGCTCATGGAAGTCCATGGAGGACATAAGGTAGTTCATAAAGGAATAGTTCAGGATATTAATTTCCACAAACATACAGTACATGCAATAGTGGATTTCATCTACTGGTGAAAAATGGACTTCAACAAAGCATCTATCTATTGTTGTGGATGTATGAATTATGAAAATAAAAGGTCATACAAGTCTATAAACTATGATTGGATCCCTTACAAGTGTAGTTAGAAAAGGAATAGAAAGAAGATAATCCTTCCCATATGAATTTATACAAGGATGGAGATATATAAAATGACACTTTGGAATATAGTGAGTAGACCAGATATACTGTAAAGGTAGTGAGCTTAGGCTTATAATTGATCTATCCTAAACCTTGTAACTTAGTGGTGAACCTTAGTGTATCTTGTACATCATCACATTTCTGTTATAGGTTGTTGTATTCCCCCGTGGAATTGACCTAATGGGTATGAAACAAGTAAGAATTGATGTGTCTCATGCATGTTTTCAATTTTTTCATATATTTGTATGGGAAGAAGAGATAATCTTGTTTTGTTTAATGAAAAAACTAGATTCAAAGGGGCAGATGTTTTAATATCTCATACCCATATTCCCCACATCTCAATGTACTTAATCTAATTGGGATAACAATATATCTCAGAGGTTAAAGATCATATTCTATGGTTTTCTCCTAGTTGACATAATAGAGGTTGTTTATGACAAAGGGATTCTGATCTCCGATTGAAGCAATCTTCAACGACGGAAAAATTAGAAGAAGCGCTACTTCCGATCATTTGAAATGGATGTCCTTACAGTAACTATCCATGGAATATCATCTAATATCGATCTTGTAGCTTTATCGTAAGCTGATTGAAGGGAAATGAATATTGATTCCGAAGTGATTAATTCTTTATGAGGATCCATATCCAATGAAATCTATATGAAGGAAATTTCATGTAAAACATAACATTATATGATAGAAAATATTATTATCAATTATAAGGGTTAGTTAAAAGTCAACGAATAAATGTTTCATGTTTTGTAGAATAAATATGATGATATCATTATACATCCTAATGAGTCTTTTGATGTATTAATTTATTGAGTGACGCTGTTGTGGTAGACATGTGAAGTCTCGGAGAAATTATTATTGATATATATATTATCAAGTGGATATTTAGAAATCATCTAACTTGGTTTAATCTATGGTTTTCGAAGAAGTTTATAATGGATAACTCTCAAAATACACTTTTTCATATTAAATGAAAACTTATGTTTACAATTCTTTATCTATGTGGAAATCTAATGAAGTATATTTCAAGGTCATAATGAAAATATATGTTGATGACAGTATGAATGAAGACAATTTTAATGATTTCATTTTATTTATCATCTCAAATATAGAAATAGGAAGTGGAAAATTCAAATGTTAACATATACTTTCATGATTTTGAGGTTATACAATTTTACATTTTGAAAAAATGTATCCTAAGATGGATAAAGATGAAGATAAAGGAAGTGAAGAAATTACCTTGAAAATTTCATCACCCAACATGAATGTAAATAAAAGTAATAAGTGAAAATTCTTCAAAAAGATTAATGTACTTTCAAAATAAGATGACAGTTTAGAATAATCTAAATAAGAAGAGTTAGTTGACTATAAGGATCCTGAAGATGATAGTATGGTGGAAGTTTTGGGAAATTACCAATCAATGGAAGAATGGGATAGTGATGAGGGATAAGTAGGAGTAAGAGTTGACCTTCAGGTTGAATTAGATGATACTCTTAAAGAAATAGTTATTTTGAGAGTCAAAAATACATCAAAGTGGTACCTGGTGAAAAAAATATATATATAGAACCAAGAAGAATATAAGTTTCATATGTATGAATAAATTGAAAAAAATGATGTCTTCATCGCCCATATTCATAGAGAATGTGGTTTATTAACAAATCAAAAATAATGTAGAGAAAAGAGATATTCATAGTTTGACTAACATTGGAAGAGTTAAAATAAATGGTATTGAGTTGATTGAAGACTAATTTGTAGGTACGTGAAGAAGTGTGAATGATCATGAGAAAATCTGGATACTAGTAAATTAGTGTAGACATGCACCGAAAAAGGAAATGTAGAATTTTGAGTTTTAGTTATGTAGACAAAGAATTATTTGGAAAAGGAAATGAATTTTTAAAATGGTACAATGGGTATGTGGTTTAATTGTAAAAACAAATCAGTATTCATTGAAGTTAGGAAATAAGATCCCACTCCAAGGATGAAGATTTATTTGGGTATGAATCCAAATAAAAATACATAGAAAACCCAATGGAGAACAATAAAATGGTGTATTCCTACCTAAGAATGCACCCCACATTAGATTATATAGTTGTCGAATGATGGGACACTCACAAAATGTTTGTTCATATAAATGTGGTATCAAAGAGAAAAAGAACATCATAGGTATAAATACAGGCCTCAATATTCTAGGACATCTTCTGATGGTCAATATTTCATGTGTGGAGGATTCAAGCACATTGAATGTTACAACTCATCGGTAATGCAATGAAATTCTCCAAAGAAGAATGAATGTTGTCATAAGACAAAACTAAAGGGGTTATAAAATGAGATGAAAACACAAAATCGAATTTCAACCCTATAGGATAAAGAAAGTTCATCATACTTTATGGGAGATAATGATTACCAATATGTATCGTGTATGAAGTTAAAAATGTGGATCATAAATAAAATAAATCATAAAGTAGTGGTTGATGGGATTACATTTAAAACATTATACCAAACTAGAATAATGAACATTAATGGTGGATGCAACTATCATATAATCAGAAATAAATAATTGGAAACTAGAATAAGGTATGATAAGTAAGGTATCATATGACTTTGAAATGATGAAGTACTGATGATTGTTGGCTTGAAAAAAAGCCTATTTGGGGCGAAATATATGATACATAACGATGTCTTTGTTGTTGAAGGTCTCATTCACATATTTTTTAATTGTCAGTCAATTGTGTGACTTAGGACATTAAATAACATTTTCAATGAAATTATGTGTCTTCATGAAAAAATGTGTGGCATTTATTTTGAAGGTAATTTGTATGAAAGTATATCACTACCATTTGAGAGGATAAGAAGATATGTGCTTTCTTTATATGGAAGAATAAAAAAATTTATGGAATAAATGTATTAGACACTCAAGCCAGAAAACATTCCAATATCTTATGAAATATGTTGATAACCATGAACACCCTAGGTTGTCATGTGATCATACTCATACATGTGATGCTTGACAAAAAGGGAAAATCGTATGAGGGACATATAAGGAAAAAAGAAAAATGGTCAACTAGAGTTCTTGAGGTGGTATATATTGATACGTGTGGACATATTTCACCAAGAGCTATCTATGGGAGGAGATAATATGTAACACCCTGATATTTTATGAGAAATAATATTTTTAATTTATATGCATGCATTGTGTTTTACACTACACCAAGATTAGATTTTACTATACTCAACATCATATTATCTTGCAGTATATGCAACACTATTCTTGGCTCGTGTTACACATAAGTTCAAGTTCATTTTGTAGAAATTATTCTACGCAACATTAAGTATATAATTTGTTTAATGTATAAATGAAATAAGATTTGATTATGATATACACAACACCAATGGCATATTTCACAACATGAAACTCTGACTCGTCTTACATTACATGCAATCGCGACCTTCCTCGATAGCGTGTGTAGTACGCAATACCAGGTTTCACTAAACAACGATATGCTATTAAAATATTATATAAACTAGACTTTATGAATAGTAATACAAACTTTTTTAAATTTTATAAATTTAATCTTTCAAAATGGACTTTATTTTGGGATTCAGAATATCAAAATTAGCCTGGGGTGAATTTTTTTATTTTTCTGAAAACATTCTATTTTTGATTAATAGTGAAAATCACTGAGTTATAGTTTAAAAGTGAATTTTTTAAATAATTATATATTTTATTTAAATTTATTTTACATCAAAATTGGTACATAATACCCATATAAGTTCAATTTAATTCATTGGAGTCATTTTATAATAATTTTAGATATATAAACATTTTATTGAAATTTTCACCGTCTTTTACCCACCTCCTAAGAGAATTTGAAAATTTATATAAAAATTAATTTTACCTCTTCTGTGAGTGGAATTTTGAAAATCTGAGAGACATGGTTAATTTCTAGGTGTAAAATTTGGTTTAATAAGGAAAAAATAATTTTTTTGTGAATAGTAACTTTTTACTTTTATTTACCACGGTTAAAAGTAAAATAGGGTAATTAAGGGTAAAAATGATATTATTATTATTACATTAAAACATGTACAAATTCTGTTAGGTAATTTTAATTCGACCAAAAAAAATCTTAGGAATAAAATATTACCCTTTAGGTCCCCTTGGATTATATTAGGACATTTATTATTATTCTATTTAAAGAAGAGTTAAAATAGGTTAAATCAATGTTTAATAACAAAAACATTTTTAATATAGGGTTATATATAAGATAAATTTTACAATAAATATTCCATAGAAAGATAATGGATTTCCTACATAATTTTATTTTATTTATAATTTTTAGACATTATATAATTTAATTTATTTATGACACAATGGTGATACATCAATTACCAATTTAATGAAATATTAAAATAATTGATATTATAAATACCCAAATAAATGTAATTTGAGACTTTTTTGAATTAAAATATTTTTTTAGGTTAATATAACATATTAGGGTTGTTAATATTAATTTTCGTGAAGTAATAATGCTTTTATGAATTTATAAAAAACATAATACCAAATAGTGTCAAAATTGTCATAAAAGAGTTTTTACAAAAAATATTATTTTATTAATTGATATTCTATTTATAAAAATCTAAGGTTCAGTAAAACGTCTTATATAATAATATATATGACATTAATGAACCAATTGGGGTTCTATTGGCAGTTTATAGTAATTTTAGTAACCAAATTGTGTTAGAATACAAGAAGACATGGTAAAAGTTAACTAATTTAACTTAGAGTTAAATCTAAATGATAATGTTAAAATGGTAACCTAAACTTTTCTAAAACCTATTTTCTGAGAGGATTTCTACCCATACTCACCCTATCCTCTAAATAAGTAACTTTTGAGCCATTATAAACTGAATATGAATTTATTATAAAATAATTTTTTAATTTCTTCCTAAGGTGCCCCTCACCCCCCTTATAAAAGGGCACCTCCTCCCTCTCCTCTTCACACAAATTTGAGCCTTCATGCTCGGCCAAACCCTGAGCATTTCACTTTTACACTTCAATAGAAACCTACTAGAGGTTTTTTTTTCTTCTTTAAAGACCAACTTTATTGCCCTAATAGTAGGTTAACAGGAGTCGCATCAAAGAAGAGGTAATCTCTTCTGCCGATTCTTTCAAGATGCATTATTCTTATACATGCTCTTCTTTAGTTGTTTCATTATAAAGTAAGAACATAATTATAACAAATATACTGATATGTTATTATAAATATGAAACAAACTCATTTTACCTTCTACCCATCCTACGGATAACAAAATCAACACACGTGCGTACGTTCAGAATACCATCTCCACAACGTGGTGTAATCTGTTTTTCCACGACCACCTTACTTGGATAGGTATAATGGTGTAAAGAATAACTATATATTGTTATAATAACATTATACTAATTCTAATATATTATATCATCCACTCCAATTCCATTCAATAATAATGGGAACGATATCATCGCTTGTGCGTACGTACGAATAACCGTCTCCATGACGCGATGTGATTCATTCTCCATGTCAACCATTCAAGAATGATTATAAAGTATATATAATGAAGAATAATGATATATATGACATAATAATGCTACTGTATTTATGTATATATATATATTTAATCTTCTTACTTCCATTCAAGTCAATATGGACAGGAAAACAACATTTATGCGTACGTACAGCCTACCGTCTCCATGAACGGTGTGTTTCATTTCATTTATCTATCTAATATATATATATATATATTAAATTTATTTGATATATAAATCATGATTTACATTATTTAAGTATGTAAATCATGATATACGTAATAATAATATCAAAACAACAAGTCCAAACATGTATGATAAATGAAACGATTTTACCCAAAACGTTGCTTTAACATGGAATTATAAAAAGTACATGTAATATAAAGTCATAAGTGAATCATATATGGTACCATAAATATTATTATGGTTTTGTTACAAGTTAATAATATGTTTAAACCCACTATCCTGGAGTCTCGGACACATATGGACGAAATTTGACATAAGGTAAGGGATATTTATGCAATCTCATTTTTATCTGAGATTACTGATACGTAAGTATTTACTGGGGTTATATTTTCCATCCATGTTCATAAAAATGTTTTTCATAAAGTGTTTAATATTATTAAATTATTTTTAATGTCATTTTTAACCCTATTTTACTTTTGATTTGGGTTATGGGAGGAAGCGTTCTTTTGTTTACCATATAAGGTACTTTTTGACTTTTACGACAAAAGTATGAGAAAAATGTTTTTTAACTTATATGGCGTGAATGGATTTTTATGGTTTTATAATGAATTATTTAAATGAATATTTATCTACATAATTTCATGATTAGTTTCAAAAAAATCGTTTTCTTTTTAAATTTCATGGAATTTTGAGAATAGAAAATGATTTTGAAGGACAAAGGATATTTTTCTCAAGAATTCATTTTAAGTGTTTTATCAAAACTATTTTCTATCTAATATGAAATTATTTAGTATTTTTATGTTTAAAGTATAATGTCTCTATTATTTAAATGATTTGAGTTTTCTTATGATGAAATGATATCCATTTCTTTTATATGGATTATGTTATGATGGGATTTTGTTTATGAAACACATTTTATTCATTGGGTTATTATGAATGATGTATGTTTATTTTGTGGCACATGAAAGAATGATTTCATTATGAGAAGTGTGGGACCTATACCTCCCTCTAATGAATTGGTTAAATATTTTTATCTCATGAGATAGACATGGCTGGAATGGCTAGTTAATCCGGTTTATTGATACAGGACTAGAACGAGGAGTGAACTCGATTCAGTAAGGGACTTTGTCCACTATGATGGTCTTGGAAACAATGCCTTTTCTACTATGAAAATAATATCATGTGCTTAATGGTTTTCCACAATTACATGTTTTATTTTATCATTATTAATGTTCCTTTATGATCTATGACTTATGTACTACCAATATTTATGTCATTGCTCATGATTTTGATGTTTTATGTTCATGTTTTTACATTCAAATCTTTAAGGATTGTTTTTAAGTTCTCCATGATTAACCTTACTGGGAATTTGAGCTCACCATTTTTATGTTTTCTTTTCCCCAGGATATAAAGAATGGTTTTAGGTAAGAAAACCAAAGGGGAGGATCTTTATGGGAGATGTTGAAGATCATTTATCATGATTAGAAGATTATTTTCCGAGTTTCCAAAGACACTAAATTAATATGGTCTTTGGGCATCTGTTTTTGTCATGTACTAAGTATTCTGAAAATGTAATGTAATTTCCATGTACTTAAAGCTTTGGGTCTCTACATTTGGTATCCGAGTGAAGGTTTAGTTTACCTTTGGAAACTAGGATGTGAAAACTTTAGTGAAATCCCTAGTGATATTTCTACGTTATGTCTAGGGATGTCCCTATGGATAAGTATATGTATAGTTTATAGTCCTAGGATTATAGTAACGATAATAGAATTAAACCTAAGTTGTTAGATATTGAAAGTACTCACCCTTTATTTCGTTTTTTCCTAGCATGATTGTTGCCTCTCACACTGTTCTTTTTGGGTTTTAGACGATGGTTGGAACCCGAAGGAACCGTGTTGATCAATGTAATGGAAAATGTAGTGATTGTCCTCCCAAACAATCAAATGTGATGGGAGATGGAGTGAAAAATATTATTACTGTACTTACACAAGATATGAATCATTCTGGACTTTTGAATGAGTAGATAAGGGAATCATATTCTATTGAGTCTTTAATGAGGAAATGTCCACCTTCTTTCGTTGGGTCTTATGATCCACTTGTTTCCGAACAATGGATTAGTACCATTAAAAATATATTTTCCATAATTTGATGTTCGGAACATGAAAAATTCATTCTGGCTGTTTACCATTTAGAAGGTGAAGCAGACCAGTGGTGGACTCTAAATAAGAATACAAGGCCCCAAGTTGAAATTGAATCCATGGAATGGGATGAGTTCAAGAACTTGTTTTTCAACAAGTAATTCCCTCGTATTCTTCAAAAAAAGATGGAAAAGGAGTTCCTTGAGCTTATGAAAAATGATGATGAATCTATTGGTACATACGAAGAAAATTTTACAAGGCTTGCAAGGTATGCATCTTGCTTTATCGTCCAACCTAAAAGTAAAGTTGATTGATTATTCAATGGCTTAATACCATTTCTTCGAAGGGAATTAGATATAAGAGACTTCAGTAGCTATGCAAAAATTGTGTGTTGTGAAATAAAGGTAGAAATGGAAGTAGGTGTTACATATCAATCACATGGTTTTGACAAGAAATAAAAGGTGGATTTTAAGGAAAAATATCAGAGCAATGGTGAAAAGAAGGTGAATGTTACTTTATGCTCAAAGTGTGGAAAAAATCATGGTGTATATTGTCTAAAAGGTACTAGAAAATGTTTCAAGTGTGGAAAAAAGGTCATTGATAAGTTGAGTACCGAAGTAATTGGAAAAAGGTAACTAGTTATGTGAATAGAGAAAAGACTACAGAGAACGCAAGACCAACACTTCAATGGTTCAAGTGCAAGGAAAGGGGGCATTATGCTAAACAATTCCCTAATCCAAGTGTTAATGATGGCCGACATCAAAAACCTGTTAAGGAAATGTACAAAGGGAAGTCACATGTGATCAATATTGCAGATGTTGAGTTTGACAATGATGTGGTGGAATGATTATGGGTTTATGTAACAGGATTCCAAAATAATGTTGTGGAATATCATTTATAGTATCATGGTATATTCAAATATGTATGTAATGGTTTGTTTTGGTTTTTGATAATTATATGGTACATGTGATCATGAAAAGTGATTGAAATATTTTTGGAAAGCAGATGATATGTGCATAATGAAGGGATATGGAGAAAATAATATGTTTGATTATATTACTAAGCTCAGGATTGGTATAAGGAAATAGTGATATCATGGTTTGAGTATATGGAATTTTTGGGATTTTGGTAGGTGGAAAGAGTTAAATTTTGATAGCATTCATGTTTTCACTAAGGTTCTATGGTAATACATGTTTCAAAAGAATACATGATTAAGGTAATCAAATGTTTCGAATGTGAACAACAAGATATATCTTGTGATATATGAGTGATAAATGATGGTATTCATGTGCTTGTTATATAACATTTTTAGTAATCATTCCCTTTATACTATTAGTTTGGAAAGAAGAATTTTGGATAAGTCATAAGGTTGGAATTAATTAATTTGAACATCATATAGTGCTGTTTAAGGATAGAACCTTTTTTTGATATTATTTCTGGAATTTTGTAATAGTATAGTTTTAGAAAAAGGAAAACACGTAAGATGGTTGACAACCCGTCTCATTGGACAAGGATGCGGGAATAGAACCCACAACTGAAGTGTGAAATGCCTTTATCGCTTACCATTGGCCTACAGGATGTCCCTGGTTAGTAGAAATTAGTTTTATTTTATTAAGAAGTATGATAGTTGTAGTATAAGTCCATTTTTGGAATCATATACGGTTAATCTCACCATAAGATGGACTTATGTATATAACGTTTTCAAAACATATGTTTGAGATAGATGGAATGTCCTATCATTCTATCGCATGATCTGCAAACACTTCACGGAAGACAAATTCAACTTCATTTCATTAAGAGATGAAGTGTAAATTGTTCAAGGAACAAACAATAGTGATATTGTACCAAAATCAAGTAAGTATGTAACATCCCATGTAAGTAATGAATAATAGATATTTTTATATATGTCTATTAATTAATTAGATAGTGTTTTAGAGGCTTAAAATGAAAATAAATACAATCTTATTCATGAAATAAACTAATATTCTTAAAAGATTGTTTTACTACCTTTTAATGGAAAACCCTTTTTAAATTTATATTTTGAAAAATTTATATGCTATGTTTGTCAAAATAAAATTATTATTTATGATTGGTACATCAAAATTTACATTGTGTGAATTTTTGGTATTTTTCCGATAAAGTTCATTTTTTAATGAATAGTGAAAAATGTTGTATTTTATTTCAAAACCCATTTTTAATATAATTTATTTATATGATTATATAATCTTTTGAATTAGTTTTTAAGTGAAATTAGAATATATTTTTACCATTTTATCCAATGGTGGTCATTAGAATCAATTTCACTTCGAAATTGGACTTAAACTATTGTCAATCTTTTGATACTTATTGTTTCATAAAAACACGCTATTTGTCATGACAGCGGGAATTAATTATTAAATTAATTAATGTGACTTATATGTTTTGAATTTTGTAAAATAGACTTCATTTTTGGATTTGGAATATCAAATATATCTTAGGGTGAATTTTTGGTAATTTTCTGAAAAACTTCAATTTTTTATGAATATTGAAACCACTAAGTGGTAGTTAAAGAAACTGATTTTTCGTTTAAATGAAACTTTGCCACTTTTGTGTTTTGAATTTCAAAAAACCGACATACATGGTTGTCATTAAGAAGTAAAATGTGGTTCAATGAGATTAAAATAATTTTTTGGTGAATAGTAACTTATTAAGTTTTTAATCGCGATTAGTGGTAATTAGGGTAGTTTAAGGTAAAAATAATGTTTTAATAATATGAAATGTCCTAGAAACTTGTCCTAACCTCATTGTTTGTGTCATGTACGACAAAGGAAAGCCATGGGTCAACTTGGGGACCCCATGGAGCCACTTTGGTTTGGAAATGACATAAATAACTTTTTATTTAATGTTAAAGTAAAAATGACACAAACATAATATGTTTTACAAAAACAATTTTTATATGGGGTTATACAAATCATATTTTTGACTATAAATATTCATTAGAAATCTAATAAGATTTACTAAATCATAGTATTTGTTTTATAATTTTTAGATATTAAATAAAGTAAATTATTTAAGACATCATGATGATGCAGTGATGACCTCATTATTTAACGATTTAAATAAAATGGAATGATAATGTAAAATCTAAAACCTACACATGGCCAAAACCAATTGGATGAGTGGATTTAGAACCCTTATCACCTTATCCTCTAATTATATCAATGTGGGACATTTTGAATCCGATACCCATTTTAAAATAATGTAACTTATCTTTACTTTCCAAGAGTGCCCCTCCTCTCCTCTTATAAAAGGCCCCCACCTCTACCTCCTTACCCACACATCCTAAGACTTTGACTCGGCCAACCCCTACTCATTTTGTCTCTCCACTTCGCTCTCTTACTCCTTGAAGCCTCACTTTGGGCAGAAGTCTTCCCAAGGAAGCTTTTGAGCTCAAACCAAAGGAAGTTACCCGATTTTAAGGTAATGTCTTCTTTTGAGTCCTTTTGTTTTATTTTGCTTCTCCAACCCCATAAACTCTTTTTATTCTTTTTTTTTTGTAACAAATACAGTATACTAAATATACTAGGATGTTGTTATAATAAGGATTCAAGCTACATCTACACACACCTACATCTAATGGTTAAAGAACATGCGGTTTCCGTGGATGGTGAATTTATGCCTCCTGAAACGATGATTGTTCAACATTCCTTTAACACCTTCAAAGATGGCCATTAAGATTTCACTATATTTATATATGATATATAATATGTTCATGTTTCCCCTAAGCTTCTTTTTTTTTCATTTTGGGAATACCTTTATGGTTTCCATTATGGGTAAATGCGATATCTTCATTTAAGGAAGTGCGGACTACCGCCCCCTCAAAGTGATTTGATTCGTTAAATAACATATGTGGGACGTATAAAGGATGGAACAATTATATTATATATTATATTATACTGGAATTATAATATACCTTTATATCATTATGATTCCATTCTATAAAATACGAAATAGAAATGAAAGTAGCGTTCATGCGTACGTACGGCTTACCGTCTCCATGAACGGTGCATTTCATTTATTACCTCTAAATGATTATGTAATATTATAAATGCATGCATGTACTGGACATATATGATATCTAAATCATGAATACCATTCTGGATATAATGGATACATGAACAACTTGTAATTATAAAGTTATTATTTTTGACACAAGTAATGATGATCGTTAAAACGACCGTTATTAACTTAAATAATTACATAGTGTTCACAACATGTCAATAAGTGATATAAAAAGAATAATGAACTTGAAAAAGGTTCTTAAACAAGTAGAAATTAACTCAAGTTTATTATTTAGGAGATTAAAGAGCGACCGAGTCAAGTCGGACCCAAGGTATGGGACTTCGTCTCAATCTCCTTTCATTGAGGCGTATTTTATTTTATACACAACTTTCTTTTATACGGTGTATAAAACCCTTTGACATTAACGTTTATACAAAAGGAATCATTTTTATACGAAGCGTTTACTAAACAAAAAAAGGGAATGTTTTTATCGTACGTATGCAGCGACAACGACTTGTCCACCACCGTGACCATTATTTGAGTTTTGGCTTCCTCTACAAGCCATACCTTCTTTTTAATAGAAAAATATATACCATGTCTTACATTTCTTTTATTTTGGTATTTAAAATGGTTTTCATAATGTTTTTATATAAATGTGTTGTATTGATATCTTGTGATTGAAAGGTGGAAATGTTATGTTTCCTTTATGCATGTTTTATGTGATATGATTATGTTGAGGTTCTTGGGCATTATTATGAAGACGGGTGGTTCCATGATAAACTAAGGGCGGGTGAGCCCGATATAGCTCTCCAATGCATTGGGTAACGCGAAGGAGTGAAACGTTAAGGTTTCTACGAATAGATTTAGGGAATATACTGTGATGGGTATTCCAAACGTAACCAAGAGGGTTACTCCCTATGTAATAATGTTATGAATGACTCAAGTTACCTTTATGTCTTATGATTTCTATGATTTACTCATGATTTGATGAGGTATGTTAAAGTGCTTATGTTTTATGGGTAAAGTATGATTTTATTCTTATGTATATATGTACCCATGTTTCCTTTCCATGTTTTTATAACCCATACTATGCTTTTTATGCTCATCCCAAGTTTTTTTGAAATGATTTTCACAGGTCAAGGGAAAGGTACATGATATGATGATATGTCAAGAAAGTGTCAAGAAAGAATCCATGTTTTATCTTAAATATGTTTCCATTAATGGGAATGAAGAATACTATCTTTATGTAACCACTTTGTTTATATATGGAATGTAATGCAAGTTTTATGATCTAATTCTCTAAAACTCTAAACCCGAAAATATCCTCAATGTGTAATCTTGTCATAACTCAAGATTAAGTAAGGTTTAAGGCTGGGGCCTTATAGTTTGTATCAAAGGTCGGTTTTGATAACTTTAGGAGTTAGAATTCTATTAAATGATTATCCAAAAATATTTTTTATGGTCAAATTGAAATGATATAGCATTTGAAGATTACCATGTTGCTTCATCTAAGACAGGTTTGTTCAGAATGGTTTTCCGCAGAGGAAACATAACAGCTTTTCTGGGAAGGCATTTAGAGGGAAATGACCTTTCAAATCAGTATCCTGAGATGGTCAGAATCAGAACTAAACAGTTTTCTGCAGTGATGGCATAGTTGAATCAGTTGAAAAAATGTTGGTTGTTTTTATTGATGATATTTTGGTGTTTTCTAAAAGTAAAGAGGAGCATGAAAGACATTTAAGGGTTATCTAGAAAACCTTAAAAGAAAATAAAATGTATGGAAAATTCAGCAAGTGTGATTTTTGGTTGCAAAAAAATTATTTCCTTGGTCACATTGTTTCTAAAGATGGAATAACTGTTGATCCTGAAAAAACAAAAGTTGTGGAAGAATGGCCAAGACCCACAAATGTAACCGAGATCCGTAGCTTCCTTGGTTTGGCAGGCTATTACCGAAGGTTTGTTAGAAATTTTTCACGATTATCTAGTCCAATGACTAAGCTAACTTGGAAGGGTGTTAAGTTTATCTGGACAAAAGAATGTGATGATTGTTTTCAGGAATTGAAAAGAAGATTGGTGAATGCTCCAGTTTTGGCAATACCTTCCAAGAATGGTGAGTTTGTTATATACAGTGATGCTTCATTGAAAGGACTTGGTTGCGTCCTAATGCGGAATGATCAGGTAATTGCTTATGCTTCACGATAGTTGAAAACTCATTAGGTAAATTACCCTACACATGATTTGGAATTAGCTGCTGTTGTTTTTACTTTAAAATTTTGGAGGCATCATTTGTTTGGAGTAAAGTGTGAAATATATAACGATCACAAAAGTTTAAAGTATATATTCACTCAGAAAGAGTTAAACATGAGACAGAGTAGATGGCTATAATTAATCAAGGATTATGATTGTACAATTCATTACCATTCGGGAAAAGCAAATAAAGTGGCTGATGCTTTGAGTCAAAAAAAGTAATGCTTCATTAGCAATGATGTGTTTGGAACGTGATCCTTTGGTTAAGGATTTGATGAACATTGGCATAGAAGTTATTGGTGCAAGAAGTTCTTCTGTTTTCCTTCAGGTATTAGTGAGATCATCTATATCAGAAAGAATCAAGCAAGTACAGAAGCAAGATAGTGAGTTGCAGAAAATGGTAGAGCTGGTTCAGAAAGGTATGTTGCCTGAATTCAACATTGATAATGATTGTGTTTTGAGATTTGGGAAGAGATTGTGTGTTCCTTGTGATTCACAGTTGAAGAGAGATTTGTTATGTGAAGCTCATAGTTCTCCATTTTCAGTTTATCCGAGCAGTACTAAGATGTATAGAGATCTGTGGGAGTATTACTGGTGGGATGGAATGAAAAAAGATATTGCTGATTTTACTGTGAAGTGTTTGACATGTCAACAGGTTAAAGCATAGTGGAGGTTACCTAAAGGGATGCTTCAGCCCTTACCAGTGCCAGAGTGGAAATGGGAGAATATATCCATGGACTTTATTGTGGGATTACCAAAGACATCTCAAGGTAATAATGCAATCTGGGTTATTGTTGATCGCTTGACCAAATCTGCTCATTTCCTTGCTATACGAGAAACTTTCTCTCTTGATCAACTTTCCCATTTGTATCTTAAATAGATAGTCAGGTTACATGGAGTTCCTCTCTCCATTGTATCTAACCGTGATCCCAGGTTCACTTCTAACTTTTGGAAAGGCCTTCAGAAGTCATTGGGTACTGAATTAAATTATAGTATAGCCCTTCATCCTCAATCAGATGGGCAGTCAAAACGTACAATTCAGACCTTGGAGGATATGCTACGAGCTTGTTCAATGGATTATCAGGGAAGTTGGGATCAACATCTGTCTTTGGTTTAATTTTCATATAATAACAGTTTTCATTCTAGTATACAAATGGCACCATTTCAGGCATTATATGGGAAGCGGTGTCGAACTCTAGCTTTCTGAAATGAAGTGGGTGAAAGGAAGTTGATGGGACCAGAATTTGTAGAAGAGTTGGCAGAAAAAGTTCAGTTGATAGAGAAACACATGAGAACAGCTCAGAGTTGGCAGAAGAGTTATGCAGACAACAGGAGGAACGATCTATCTTTTGAGGTAGGTGATCATGTTTTTCTCAAAGTATCACCATGGAAAAGTGTGATGCGATTTGGTAAGAAAGGAAAGCTGAGTCCAAGGTTTATTGGACCATATGAAATTCTGGAGAGAGTTGGATCAGTTTCTTATCTAGTGGCTTTACCTCCTAGTTTATCTCAGGTACATAATGTTTTTCACGTTTCGATGTTGAGAAAGTATATGCCAGATCCATCTCATGTTTTGAGTCCAGAGGTAGTTCAGCTGGAAGAGAACCTATCTTATGAGGAACAACCGGTCCAGATTCTTAACCATAGGGTGAAAGTGTTACGAAATAAGGTGATTAATCAGGTAAAGGTTTTGTGGAAAAACCACATGATTAAAGAGGCAACATGAGAATCTGGAAATGCAATGAGGGATAAGTACCCTCATTTATTCGATAAGTAAATAAATTGCGGGGACACAATTTTCTAAAGGGTGAAGGATGTAACATCCAAAGTAAGTAATGAATAATAGATATTTTTATATATGTCTATTAATTAATTAGATAGTGTTTTAGAGGCTTAAAATGAAAATAAATACAATCTTATTCATGGAATACACTAATATTCTTAAAAGATTGTTTTACTGCCTTTTGATGGAAAAACCTTTTTAAATTTATATTTTGACAAATTTATAAGCTATGTTTGTCAAAATAAAATTATTATTTATGATTGGGACATAAAAATTTACTTTGTGTGAATTTTTGGTATTTTTTCGATAAAGTTCATTTTTTAATGAATAGTGAAAAATGTTGTATTTTAATTCAAAACCTCTTTTTAATCTAATTTATTTATATGATTAGATTATCTTTTGAATTGGTTTTTAAGTGAAATTATAATATATTTTTACCATTTTATCCAATGGTGGTCATTGAAATCAATTTCACTTTAAAATTGGACTTAAACTATTGTCAATCTTTTGATACTTATTGTTTCATAAAAACATGCTATTTGTAATGACAGCGGGAATTAATTATTAAATTAATTAATGTGACTTGTATGTTTTGAATTTTTTAAAATAGACTTCATTTTTGAATTTGTAATATCAAATATATCTTAGGGTGAATTTTTGGTAATTTTCTGAAAAACTACAATTTTTGATGAATAGTGAAACCACTAAGTGGTAGTTAAAGAAACTGATTTTTCGTTTAAATGAAACTTTTCCACTTTTGGGTTTTGAATTTCAAAAATCCAACATACATGGTTGTCATTAAGAAGTAAAATGTGGTTCAATGAGATTAAAATAATTTTTTGGTGAATAGTAACTTATTAAGTTTTTAATCACGATTAGTGGTAATTAGGGTAGTTTAAGGTAAAAATAATGCTTTAATAATATGAAATGACCGAGACACATGTTCTAACCTCATTGGTTGTGTCATGGCCAACCAAGACAAGCCATGGGTCATCTTGGGAACCCCATGGAGCCACTTTGGTTTAGAAATGACATAAATAACTTTTTATTTAATGTTAAAGTGAAAATGACACAAACATAATATGTTTTACAAAAACAATTTTTATATTGGGTTATACAAGTCAGCTTTTTGACTATAAATATTCATTAGAAATATAAAAAGATTTCATACATCATATTATATTTTTATAATTTTTCGAAATTAAATAAATTTAATTATGTATGACATTATGATGATGCAACGATGACCTCATTATTTAACGATTTAAATAAAATGGAAAGTTAATGTAAAATATAAAAACTACACATGGCCAAAACCAATTGGATGAGTTGATTTCGATCCCTTGTCACCTTATCCTCAAATTATATCAATGTGGGACCTTTTGAATCCGAAACTCATTTTAAAATGAAGTAACGTATCTTTACTTTCCAAGAGTGCCCCTCCTCTCCTCTTATAAAAGGCCCCCACCTCTACCTCCATACCCACACTTCCAAAGACTTTGGCTCGGCCAACCCCTGCTTATTTTGTCCTCCACTTACCTCTCTTACTCCTTGAAGCCTCACTTTGGGCATAAGGCTTCCCAAGGAAGCCTTTGATCTCAAACCAAAGGAAGTTAACCGATTTTAAGGTAATGTCTTCTTTTGAGTCCTTTTGTTTTATTTTGCTTCTCCAACCACCTAAAGTCTTTTTATTCTCTTATTTTGTAACAAATCCAGTATCCCCAATATACTAGGATGCTGTTATAAGAAGTATTCAAGCTAAAACTACACACACCTACATCTAATGGTTAAAGAACATACGGTTTCTGTGGATGGTGAATTTATTCCTCCCGAAACGATGATTGTTCAACATTCCTTTAACACCTTCAAATGTGGCCATTAAGATGTCACTATATTTATATATGATATATAATATGTTTATGTTTTCCTTAAGCTTCTGTTTTTTTCATTTTGGGCATACTTTTATGGTTTATATTATGGGTAAACGTGATATCTTCATTTAAGGAAGTGCGGACTACCGCCCCCTCAAAGTGATTTGATTCGTTAAATACCATATATGGGATGTATTAAGGATGGAACTATTATATTATATATGATATTATACTGGAATTATAATATACCTTTATATCATTATGATTCCATTCTAAAAAATACGAAATAGAAATGAAAGTTGCGTTCATGCGTACGTACGGCTTACCGTCTCCATGAACGGTGCATTTCATTTCTTACCTCTAAATGATTATGTAATATTACAAATTGATGCATGTACTAGACATATATGATATCTACATCATGAATACAATTCTGGATATAATGGATACATGAACAACTTGTAATTATAAAGGGTTTATTTTTGACTCAAGTACCGATGATCGTTAAAACGACCGTTATTAACTTAAATAATTACATAGTGTTCATGACATGGCAATAAGTGATATAAAAGGAATAATGAACATGAAAAAGGTTCTTAAACAAGTAGAAATTAACTCATGTTTATTATTCAGGATATTAAAGAACGACCGAGTCAAGTCGGACCCGAGGTATGGGACTTCATCTCAATCTCCTTTCATTGAGGCATATTTTATTTTATACACAACTTTCTTTTATATGGTGTATAAAACCCTTTGACTTTTACGTTTATCCAAAAGGAATCTTTTTTATATGAAGCATTTATTAAACGAAAAAAGGGAGTGTTTTTGTCGTACGTATGCGGTGACAACGACTTCTCCGCCGCCATGACCATTATTTGAGTTTCGGCTTCCTCTACAAGACATACCTTCTTTTTAAAAGAAAAATAGATACCAGGTCTTAAATTTCTTTTATTTTGGTATTGAAAATGGTTTTCATAATGTTTTTATATCAATGTGTTGTATTGATATCTTGTGATTGAAAGGTGTAAATGTTATGTTTCCTTTATGCATGTTTTATGTGATATGATTATGTTGAGGTTCTTGGGAATTATTATGAAGATGGGTGGTTCCGTGATAAACTAAGGGCGGGTGAGCCCGATATAGCTCTCCAATGCATTGGGTAACGCGAAGGAGTGAAACGTTAAGGTTTATCCGAAGATATTTAGGGAATATACTGTGATGTGTATTCCAAACGTAACCAAGAGGGTTACTCCCTACGTAAGAATGTTATGAATTCCTCAAGTTACCTTTATGTCTTATGATTTCTATGATTTACTCATGATTTGATGAGGTATGTTAAAGTGCTTAGGTTTTATGGGTATAGTATGATTTCATTCTTATGTATATATGTACCCATGTTTCCTTTCCATGATTTTATAACCCATACTGAGCTTTTTATGATCATCCCAAGTTTTTTTGAAATGATTTTCACAGGTCAAGGGAAAGGTACATGATATGATGATAGTTTCAAGGAAGTGTCAAGAAAGAATCCATGTTTTATCTTAAATATGTTTCCATTAATGGGAATGAAGAATACTATCTTTATGTAACCACTTTGTTTATATGTGGAATGTAATGCAAGTTTTATGATCTAATTCTCTAAAACTCTAAACCCGAAAAGATCCTCAATGTGTAATCTTGTAATAACTCAAGATTAAGTAAGGTTTAAGGCTGGGGCCTTATAAAGTATTTGTATTAATTTATCATCATTAGGGAAATGATCTTGAAAACCAAAAACGTTGTCCTATTACCCTCATATTCAATGAATCGGATGGTACCATAGATCATCACAAATTTATGGCTTTGCGATTGTTGGATTTTTCCTAGCCATGTGCTCTACCATACTTCAACAGAAGTTGATGGTTATATTTCTCTTCCATATCCATATTTTCACCTATATTCTCATATGTGGAAACCCAATGATGAGTAAATTTGGGTAATCATTATGTTTCATACTTCACTATTTAAAATTAGGTTTTAGTATTCATTATTACGATGTGGGTTTCTATGAATAAAACATTCAAGTAGTAAAAAATTTATAACCCCGATGAATTTTGAGGGCGAAATTCATTTTAAGTGGCGTAGAATGTAATACCGTGAGATTTTATGAGAAATAATATTTTTAATTTATTTGATATCTTGAGTTGTACACAGCACGAAGATTATTGTTTACTATACGGAATGTTGTATTAGCTTGCATTATACACAACACTATTCTTGGCTTGTCTTACACATAATTTCATGTTTGTTTTGTGGAAATTATTCAACGCAATAGTAAGTATAGATTTTGTTTAATGTATAAATGAAATAAGTTTTGATTACAATATACACAACACCAAAGGGAGATTTCACTACACGCAACCCAAACTTGGCTTGCATTACATGCAATCACAACCTTCCTCGATAACGTGTGTAGTATGCAATACCAGGTTTCACTAACCAATGATATGTTATTAAAATATTATATAAACTAGCCGTTATGAATAGTAATACCCAATTTTTGAAATTTTATAAATTTTATCTTTCAAAATGGACTTTATTTTGGAATTCATAATATCGAAATTATCCTAGGGTGAGTTTTTTGTATTTTTCTGAAAACGTTAATTTTTGATGAATACTGAAAAACACTGAGTTATAGTTTAAAAGAAAAATTTTAATTATATAATTATAAATTTTATTTAAATTTATTTCAGGTAAACATTGATACATAAGACCTATATAAGTTCAGTGTAATTCATTAGTGTCATTTTATAATAATTTTAGATATATAAAAATTTTATTGAACTTTTCGCCGTCTTTTACCCACCTCCTAAGAGAATTTGCAAATATACGTAAAACTTAATTTTACCACTTCTGTTAGTGGAATTTCAAAAATTTGAAAAACAAGGTTAATATCAATGAGTAAAATTTGGATTAATAAGATAAAAATAATTTTTGGTGAATAGTATCTTTTTACTTTTATTTACCACGGTTAAATGTAAATAGGGTAATTAAGGGTAAAAATGATATTATTATTACCTTAACACATTTACTAATTCTATTGGATATGTGTAATTTGACCAAAAAAAATATTAGGAATAAAATATTACCTTTTAGGTCTACTTTGGATTAGATTAGGACATTTATTATTATTTTATTCAAAGAAAAGTTAAAATAGTTAAAATCAATGTCTAATAACTAAAAAAAATTTAATATAGGGTTATACATTAGTTAAATTAGACTATAAATATTCCATCAAATACTAGAAGGATTTCCTACATAATTCAATTATAATTATAATTTTTAGACATTATATAAATTAATTTATTTATGACACAATGTTGAAGCAGTAATTACCTAATTAATGAAATATTAAAATAATTAATATTATAAATACCCAAATAAATGTAATTTGATACTTTTATGAATTACACTAATTATATAGGATAATACAACATATTATAGTTGGGTAGATTAATTTTTTTCGAATTAATAATGCCTTTATGAATTTAGAAAAAACAAAATACCCAATAGTGTCAAAATTGACATAAAAGTGTTTTTAAAACAAATATTATCTTATTAATTGTTATTATATTCCTAAATATCTAAGATATGGAATAGAGACTTATATATAAATATATATGACATTAATGAACCAATTGGGGTTCGATTGGTAGTTTATAGTACGTTTATTAACCATATAGTATTAGAAGACAAGAAAACATGGTAAAAGTTAAATTATTTAACTTAGAGTTAAATCTAAATGATATGGTTATAATGCAAACCTTAACTTGACTAAAACCTATTGGCTGATATTATTTTGACAAATACCCACCCTATCATCAAAATAAGTCACTTTGGAGCCATTATAAATTGAATATAAATTTATTATAAAATAATATTTTATGTTTTTTCTAAGGTGCCCCTCACCCCCTTATAATAGGGAACAAACTCTCTCTCCTCTTCACACAAATTTGAGCCTTCGACCTCTTCCAACCCCTAACCATTTCATTTCTTCACTTTCATAGGAACCTACTAGAGGTTCTGGTCTTCTTCAAAGACCAACATTAGTGCCGTGAGAGGACGTTATGATGAGATGTGTCAAAGAATAGGTAATCTCTTCTACCGATTCTCTAAAGTTCCATTATTCTTATAAATCCTCTTCTTTAGTTGTATCATTATAATGTAATAAAATCAGTATAACTAATATAGTGATATCTTATTATAAATCTGAAAAAACCACATTTTACCTTCTATCCACCCTACGTAAAATGAAATCACCGCGCGTGTGTACGTTCGGAATACCGTCAACATGCTGTGGTGTAATCTGTTTTACAACCACCACAATATTTGGATGGATATAGTGGTGTAAATAATAACTATATATGGTTATTTTAAAATGAAACTAATTCTGAGATATTATATCATCCACTCCAATTCTATTCAATAATAATGGGAACGATATCATCGCTCGTGCGTACGTACGGATTACCGTCTCCACAATGCGATTAGATTCATTCTCCATGTGAACCATTAAAGAATGGTTATAAAGTATATATAATGAAGAATAATTATATATATGACATATTAATGTTACTGGATTTATGTGTATATATATATTTCACTTACTTACTTCCATTCAAGTCAATAAGGAAAGTAAAATGGTGTTCATGCGTATGTACGACATACCGTCTCCATGAATGTTGTGTTTCATTTCATGTATCTATCTATTATATATATATATTTATATATATAATAAATTTATATGATATATAAATAATGTTTTACATTCTAGAAATAATTAAATCATGATATAAGTAATAATAATATAAACAACAACAAGTCCAAACACGTACGATAAATGAAACGATTTTACCCAAAATGATGCTTTAACGTGGAATTGACAAAAGAACGAGTAATATAAAGTAATAAGTGAATCATATATGATATCATAAAAATTATTATCGTTCTGTTACCAGTTAATAATGTTTTTAAACCCACTATACAGGAGTCTCAGACACATATGTAAGAAATTCAACATAAGGTAAGGGATAATTATGCAATCTCATTTTTATCTGAGATTACTTATACGTAAGTATTAATTGGGGTTATATTTTTCATCCATGTCCATAAAAATGTTTTTCATAAAGTGTTTAAAATTCTTCCATGTATTTTTAAATTCATGTTTACCCCTCTTTGAATTTTACTTTGTGTTATGGAAGGAATCTATCTTTTGTTTACCATATAAGGTACTTTTTGACTTTTCCGGAAAAAATACGAGAAATATGTTTTTTTAACTTATACGGAGTGAATGGTTTTTTACAGTTTTATAAAGACTTATTTAAATGAAGCTACATCTACAAAATTTCATTATTATTTTCAAAAAAATCCTTTTCTCTTAAAATTTCATGGCATTTGGAGAAAATATAATTATTTTGAAGAAGAAAGGATATTTTCTTCAAGAATTCATTTCAAGTGTTTTATCGAAACTATTTTCCATATAAGATGAAATTATTTAGTATGTTTATGTTTAAAGTATAATGTCTCTATTATTTACATGTTTTTATTTTTCTTATGATGAAATTGTATCCATTTCTTTTATATGGATTATTTTGTGATGGGATGATGTTTAGGAAACCCATTTTATTCATTGGGTTATTATGAATGATGTATGTTTATTTTTGGGCACACAAAATAATGATGCCATTATGAGATGGGTGGGACCTATATCTCCCTCAAAGTAATTGGGTAATGATTTATATCTCATGAGATAGACATGGCTAGAAAGGCATGTTTATCCAGTTCAGTGATACAGGAATGGAATGAGGAGAGATCTATTTTTAGTAAGGGACTTTTTCCACTATGATGGTCTTTCCAAAAATGCCTTGGATAATATGGAAAAAATATCAAGTGCATAATGGATTTACACAATTAAATGTTTTATATTATAATGATTAATGTTCCTTTTTGATCTATGACTTATTTAGTGCAATGATTTTTGCCATTGCTCATGTTTTTGATGTTTTATGTTTTTGTTTTTACTTTCAAATGTTTATAGATTGTTTTTATGTTCTCCATTTTTACCCTTACTGAGAATTTGTTGTCACCATTTTTATTTTTTCTTTTCACCATGATATAAAGAAAGGTTTTAGGTATGAAAACCAAAAGGGGGATCTTTATGGGAGATGTTAAAGATCGTTCACCATGATTAGAAGATTATGTTCCGAGTTTCCAAAGACACTAAAATAATACGGTCTGTAGGTGTCTATTTTTGTCATGTATTAATTATTCTGCAATAGTAATGTAATGTCCATATATGTAAAGATTTTGTTCTCTATATAATATGTTCTCTTCATTTATAATTTGAGAATAATGGAATGGGAATCAATCATCATCATGAAGTCTTAGGTGTTCAGTTGCATTACAATATATCAATGAGAAGTTGAAAATATTCTAGGATTGAAATAATAAATGCTAAGAACATATTATAGAACTAAGTTCCTGAATATCCTAATATAGAATTATCTCAACAAATAGATGATAATTAACCTACTATCATCATTGAAAACCTTATAGTAGAATGGAGTTGTTGAGAGAAGAAAAAAGTTATTAATAACATAGATAGAACGATAGTCATTGAGAAAGGAAATCTAAATAATTCTTGGAATAAAGTAGTGATGACATCAGTCCAGGCATCAAATAGATCTTTTTTGTGTCCATTATATTGCAAAACATGTATTAGAAAATGTATTTAATGATGCCATCATTAATGTACATTCGAGTCTTCAAAAGTATGTGTTTCATTTTTAATAAAGAGAAACACATGAAGTTTGAATATTTTATAGATTATGGGATATTTCACGGATACAAAAAGAAAAAAATCATATAAATGATTCAATATGTGGTTGGGTTAGGTTGTTTAAATCTATGATGTTACTATAGTGGATAATAAGAAGAATCATTATCAAATACATGATTATTTTATGGAGTTTAATGATGAATAGATAATAATATCATGGGATGTTCCAATTGTAGAAGCTATTTTATTATAATATTTAGATGATGAATAGGATGAGAATAATTTAGTATTTACAAAAAGATATAAGATAACATCTCAAATTGATAGTCATAACATAATTGGTGATTAGACAACTCTAGAGTAGACATAGAGGATAAAGACTCTACAACAAGCATCATACTTATCATAGGTGATGAATAAATGTTTTGATTAAATTATTAGAGATGAGAACTCGTATAAGGATATGAAGGATGATCATGGCCATTTCGATAAGAATCAAACAGGATAGATTGTTTTGAGGCCAATAGATAAGAATGTCATCCAAACTAAATTAGTCTTTTTGTATCAAGATTAATGTAAGTTATTCAGTGATCCGAAACCATGAATGAGTAGTTTGAAATGGGTACTCCTAGATATAGGGTATCGAAGTAGAAACAAATCTCATATTGTAGGGATATATTAAACCATATTATTCTTGGCCACTATAGTGCAGTGAATCTTCATGTTTTCCCACATGGTTTTCAATTCATCATTTATGTATGGGGTTTTGTAAGAAAAAATTTACACTGAACAAACAAATGGTTTTCTCATTCATGAAGACGAGAATAGAGTTTGTTGGATGAATAAGGCTTTATATGGTCTGAAGAAATAACCAATGTCATGGTATTCAATGATATATTAGTTTCTTATGTATTATGATTTTTACAATGGTGGAGTTTATTAAAATCTATATGTCAATAAATGAATGTAATAAAAGTATGATGGTGCTAGTTAATGTCAATGATGCAATCTTTTATAGATCAAATGACATGAAGTGCATAAATTTTTCTAAATTCATGAAAATTTAGTTTGAAAAGTTATTGATTGTTGAACTAACATTTTTACCATGGTTTAATGTTTACCCAAGGAATGAATGACACAGTAATTTCCCAATCTAAATATTCTGTGGAGTTTTTTAGATGATTTGAAATGGATATTTCCATGTAGATGATGAATATAGTTAATTCTAGAATGAAACTATCATGCCAGGATGTTGTAAATGTAGTTAATGTCACAAAATATAGGAAAATAATTGTTATTATTCTCTACATGACCAGGAAATGACCTCATATTGTTTTTGAGAAATTCCAAGCAACATGGTGTAACATAATTCTCAAGGAAGTACACTTTCTTTTATAAAAAAAGAATACATCGGTATATTAAGTGAATAGTGAATATCAGTTTGAAATAAAATGTTAAATCTCAGTAAGGGTTTTTGGGAAATATAGATGAATCTTGGTCTAATTCAGTTGATTGTAGAAAACCAACATCATGTAGTGAATTTTATCTTTTATGGTTTGTGTATTTATTGGTTGAGCAAGAAACATGAGTCAATTTCATTGAGCACTATAGAAGATGAATATATTTTAGCCAGTAAATCATTCAAGTAGTTAATTTGGATGATTCAGTTTTTGATGAATCATAGTTAATGTGATGTCTCCGATCAAATCCACTATGATAATTAATGTGCTATAAATCATAGAAATAAATATAATCTATCACTAATGGAAATGTAACATTGAAATCGGGTATCATTTTATCAAGTAGAAGGTAGAGAAATGGGTTCTAGAGTTTTATTATATTTCAATAGAACAGTATGTTGAAAAATTTCTGATAATGGCCTTACCCAATGATGTTCTTAAGAGGAATCAATTGGCTAAGATTTTTTTTCACTACCTCCACTTGAAAAAGTTTTGATGTTTGACCACCTCTCCCCAAGGTATGGATTGTTTCTTCATAATTGGTTGATATGTGTTCCATACCCAATAACATAGAACAAAGGTGTGACTATCAAGTTACATGATAATGGGGGAGAATTTGTGGATATTAAAGGGGAGATACTGTCTTAATCAAGACATGGGAATATAATGTTAAGTTGAGCAGCAAAATATGGGGGTTCAAGATATTTAGAGGAGTAGTTCCATAGGGTGAGTATTAAATCTGAGGATGGTAGATATGATCGATCAGATAAAATATGTAATGAAAGATATAGTGTGTGATGAAATAAGCTGAGTGGTTTGGGAGGGGTTTGAATGAAGTGATTCATTGATGAACATTCTATTATAGTTTTATTTCCCATTACAAGAAAGGATGTTGTGGGATTAGAGTGTGAGTGGAGTAAATCATTTATCGTGATCTTAATATTAAGAAGAGAATTATGATTGAATATGGAATGATCTTCAATGATATATGAAAATGGTAAGAATTGTCAAAAGAACCCAAAGTGGTAGATTGTTGGGGGAAAATCCATCAAGGAATTATATCAATGTTTTTGGGGTGATTGTGTATTTTGATAAATCCAAATGACTAGGAATGGGTTGGTACGTCGATAATATTGGAGGTGTGTAGATTAGTGAAGGAAATAACCACAGTAATGATATACACATAGCATCTCTATGTGGATCGCAATGTGAGGACCATGGATCGAATAGAGAAATAGTTATTGGGAAGTCTTGTAGGTCGTTAGAGGTAATTAGTTCATGAAAGTATTGTAGTTTGTAAGAAGGATCATCATACATGGAAATGAGGTAGTGATTTTTGGAGCCAAAAAGGGTATCCTTCTCAAAAAAGTTTGGTCACTACAAAGGGTAGAGGTGCTGCGTGGATCACAGAGGAAAAACAACATGTAGGGGAGCTTAGTATGTAGTGAAGGATGTACCACATCAAATATTTAATTATAATGGGTTAATTAATTTTGAATATCTATTTTAATATATAACGAAATATAATCTAATCATTTCAAAGAGTGATTTATATTAGATAAATTTTTTTCTCCTGGATGAAATTTGGTTATGACTGAAAGATATCATCAGAGAGTTCATGAAATAGAAGTGGTTAATGATGTGAATTCCACTAAAAGATATATTTATGAGCAGAAAATTCAATGAATGGGTTTATAATGGAACTGTATCCCAAAAAGGAAAACATGTAGTGATGGAGATTTGGTCCATGGAAAAAGTGGTCCATGTATGGAGGATGTTCTATGGAAGCAGAGCTAGTCCACTAATGAGAGGTGGTATGCAAAGCCTTAACATCATGTGGTGAAGCATAATTCTATTAGGTATCAAGGTATTCTATTTATGACTCAAGGAAGTTCACTAAGGAACAATTCACATAATTAATTACCATAAAAATAGTAAAAAGATAAGTGGATTTCCACTATGGGTCAAAATTTCACATAAACAGAGATTCTATCTATATTTGAGGATGTGTTCTTTCATGAAAATGAAAGGGCCTACCATTCCATAAGCAATGAGTAGATCCATACCAAGCCCAGAAAGAAAAGTAAGAGGAAAACAATGATCATTTCCACTATAACTAGGCCAGAGAAAGGGACATTAGGAGTTACCTGTTATTAATCATTGGCCAGACCCTAAATCTTTGAAAGGTATTGAGCCTTTGAATTTTAGTGATCTAACCCAATCTTTGTAATTTTTCAGTATGATGTATTGGATTTTTTACACCAACACATTTCAATATTATTCTCTTTGGACGTAACCTAGTGATGTTTAAGAAACTATATAATCACTATGTATCATGCATAACATTATTTCTATTCGTATATTTCAATGATAATAAGAGAGAAAGATGTTTTGTTTAACGATGAAACAAATATGAAGTATTTGTTGTTTTAATATTTCATACCCAGATTCACCCCCCTCTTAGGGTATTTATCTTAATCGGGATAACTTAATTAGATGTCATTTTTATGATATCTGGGATTTTCGATGGTCTAGGATAGTGTGGAGTGATGTGTATGTTATTAGTATGATTTTTAATACTATAGTAATAGTGGGTGGGTAAGTTATAATGAAATGTGTGTTGGTAGACATGGATAATGTTGTTATAATAATAGGTCTATTCATTGAATGTGGACTGATTCTTAGCCAATGCTGTATTGAGTGTTAATTTTCTAGATGTGGCCATGGACATGTAGGAAATTAATTTACGGTTGGATTATGATGATTTTGAATTGGAAATCTGGGAATATGTTAACTGAATGTTTTTTCTTATGGATTAAATATTGAAACTAACATTGGACATTAAAATATTGTGAGGCCATGTTTTTTAGTACATATTTATATAATTCCATGTGACTTAGAGTTGTTTCTAGAATCATGATGATTTTATTTAGTACAAAGTTCTTTCATAAATTTTTTTTTGATTTTAATTAAGATGGTTAAAGTAACCATGAGAATATATATGGATAATTGAATTTGGACCATCTAGTGAGTAGTGAGGTTTAAGTGGGTAATATGTATGTGTAGTCACTCATGGAAAATCTAGGATAAGTTGTTCTTATTCAAAGTACCTGGGACAATGTTTCTTGTAAATAATTAGAGAACATTATTGAATTATTTTGGTGAAAAAAATACAGTAGTTTATATTGGGTTCTCATAGGAATCCAAGAAAATTACTATTGCATTTTTAGTTTTCGATAATGGATGGATTTTAGTTACTTGGTTTTGTGGGGGTGGTTTGATTATAATCTTGGAGATTGATTTATTGTTAATTTTGGACTTCTATGTGAGAAATGTCCCTAATTGGAAGATGTGGGGAATGTATCAAATATATCATGTAGGGAATTTAGTAGAGCACGAAAGGTTCTTTGTCTCAAAAATTTGTTAAGGAACTAACCATGAATTTTATGTATAAAATATTGGTAAGGGATCTCCATGATAACATTGAATTTTTTCTATAAAAAACATTTTAAAATTATCTAGGGATCAACGAATCACAATGATTGGGAGAGGAATCCATGGGAAGGATGATTTTTGAGTAGGTTTCTCAGAATTGATTGACCGTACACAACCCAAAAATTGAGTTTTTGGTCCATGGATTGTGGTTTTAAATATGCATGGTTCAAGGGGAATACACATGTGAAATTTTTGGTTTTATGGTGGAATGTTATCAAAAAAATAATGATATTATCACCCCATGGTGAATAGGAAACAATGGGTTCATTCATGAATTATTTATAGTTAAATATTTTCTTGATATTTACTCTAATTTGTCATATAACGCAATTCAGTTAATTTTTATGGTAATTAATATTTTTTCCATGGGGAATACCATATTGATGAATTTAGTTATGATGGTTTGTGTAGTGAATGTATTAATTAAGTGATAAGTATTAACATATGGTGATCAGTATATTTGTGGATTTGGCGTTCAACATGTCTAAACTCATGAGAAAGTCCATCATCACCTTATAGAAAGGAAATATAATGAGGGAAACAATTTTCATCATTGAATGGACTCAAATATTCGGAATAATATGTTTCATTTTGGACTTCACAAATGATTTATATTAGATTATTCAACTGATGTGGTCGTGAATGGATCTAGTGGAGCTCATGTATTTCAATTTTTTCACTTATGTAGAGGCATCAAGTTTTTTATTTGGGTTAATATCACATATAAAAAGAGTTTTTATAGAATTTAATTTTAAGAGATATCTATATGGTTAATTTATATTAATTTGTTTTTGTGTCAGATATATAATTTTAGGTCTGACTGAATCAGGTTGACGATCAGACCTTGTTTTTTAGATTATGTTTTCATGTCTTGATCTAGTCGGTGGACGATTTGATATAATAATTTTTTAAATTTCAAATTATTAGTGGAGTCAATTAATCAGGGTTAGATTTTATAATTTTTGATTTTCATAGATATTTCTTGGGGATGAGAGGCCCCAAGGGGGAGTGTTAAACAAATTATAAATTTGATTTTCGTTGTTCTTAATAGAAAATCCAAATTTTATCTATAAAGTACATGGAAATTTTAAAAAATTGTATTTGGATAAGTAATATGACAATTTGGACACCACTATGATGTTTTTATAGTGTTTTTTTGTTGTTTCTAAAGGGAATCAAGTGAATTTTTGAGGGGTTGTGGAATTACTTCATTCAGAAATAAACACCCAATTTACACCTTTAAGGTACTCTTAAAATCTAATAAGTACCCTATATGATTGGGTATAATATAAATAAAACCTTATATCCTTTGGATCAAAATAGTATATTATGGTATTATGATGTTGGGTTTTAATTTTTGTTTTGAAAATGTATTTTTTAAAATTTGGATTCTTCATTCACTAATGTTCGTTCTTGATAATTCAACCTATCCCCCAATCAATCCTTCTACCATTTCCAAAACAAACATCCATAAATATTGAGAGGAACATAGATTATTTTATTGATGATTAATCTAAATAATGGGGTCTATTGTGGTGAGTATAGGGTTAGTCATTGGCTCATGACCATTATTTATCTATTTCACATAAATTTAGACATGAACCCCATCTCAGAGAATAATAGTTTGAATATTAAAATTCAAAAAAAAGGGGCTGAATAATAGCACTATATCATGTGACTTATCTCTCAAGAAAACAAGATATGTGAATCATTTCATATTTTAACAAGTTCCACTGGATTTTTTGTGATTTTCATTCACATTCAAAAGGATTCATTTTTTTTATATCGTTGAAGTTTATCGGCGACTCTCATGGTGTTTTTTTGTTTAAATCATATCATATGAAATCTAAATTGAATATTTCATGAATAGTTAGGTGATTATTTATAATCGTAATGGCTATGAAACTACTACACATACATGTTAAAGAATATTTTTCTTTAAATACATTCTTTTTCGACAGTTTTCTCTACACGAAACTCAACAATAATATGAGAGAGGAAATATTTATTATGAATATTAATTATTAATAAGTAATCCAATAGAAAATAAAAATATGTTATCCAATTAAAAATGATGAAATTTAAAGGATATATAATTAATATTATTTCAAATTCTCAAATTACTATTTAATTTATTAAAAAATCAATTTATTTTAAAATATTATTCTAATAATATATACCATTTCTATATATTAACATCATTAAGTTACAAATTTATATGATATTGTAAATAAACCTCCTACTATTTATAGATTTCTTTTTTTATAAGATAAGTTTGGTTATATGTACATTTTAATGATATATTTATAAATTTTAGAATTTATTTAAGATGAACTTCATTTCAGAATTCCACATATCATTATTAGTTTAATATATTTTTTGGATTTTTCTCTAATTGTTTATTTTAATGTGAACATTGGAAATACATTTCTTATAAATAACATGACATTAATGGAATTAATTGTATATAATAATGAGTTCTAAATTCACGGATCCTTTCTTTAGGAAAAATTTACTATTTTATAATTAAATTTATAATATTAAAAATATTAGTTTTAATTTAATAAAACATATTTGAAATATTAGTGATTAAGTTAATTTTATTTATCATACTATTTTCAATTAATTATAAATAAAGTATTATAAAATTTATTTTTTTCATTGATATAAAATTAAAATAGTAAAATGGTTTTCAAATATTAGATTGTTTTGACCAAATTATGTAATAAGGACTAATTATTTTTCCATCATTTTATTCAAATCACTAGATGATTTTGTATTTTCTTAATAATATACCTTTCTCTTTCAATATTTCCATATTTTTTGGATATAAATTAATAAAATGTTACTTACCATTATTAAAATGTTTTTTGATGCATACGAAAATTCTATACCTTTTATATTATAAAACAGGAACTCCTCTCCTCAATTCTCTTACACTAACAAACACTAATTTGTTTTTCCAAAAATAAATTCCAACCAATCATTAATATTAAAAATCACCATTAATAGGTTCTTTTCCACTAAATAACCATTTTTAAAAGCTTTATGAAACATTAAATAGAGACAATCAGATAAGTGAAGTGTAAATTTCTAACCACTCAATTCCCATTTTTACAACATTATATACTCATATTGATCCTAAATTTCTATTAAAAACCTAAAATGATATAGTGGTCATTATTATTCACTTATGATATTATAATTACTGTAAAAACATAAAAAATAGTACCCTTTTCTAAAATGAAAAATGAAATCACCATTCATGCATTGTGAGAACTAATACATCCTTGATGTAATGTGTTTAATTTTCTATTAGACCCTTATAATGATGTAAAAATTATCCAAATTAATATATAAATATGATATTTATGAAATATTTTTAAATTATATAACGACAAACCATATCAATATTTTTCCATATTCAATGGAATTTTAAATCATCATTCATGATTTTTTGTGAACTACCGTATCCATTGACTGATCAATATCTATTTTCTCATTTCATTTGATCCTGATATGACCATCCATGGTAATGGATTAAATGAAAAAATATTTATTTTTTGAAATTATTATGGATCTAGAAATAAAAAATAAAAAACATAATATAAATATGATCAATAATAATTTGTGGTAAATTCCAAGATACAAAATATTATTCTTTGAGAAAAAAAATTCATAATACTTTGAAATAACATCGTAATGGTTTTATTACTATTATATTTCATTCTAATTTTGATATATCACAATAATAAAAACAAAATTCCATCATTATTCTTCTTTTATAAAGATAATTCAACAAAATCCGGTCCTAATAAACCTTTAATTATTGTACATTAGTGTTTTGGTTGATTTAATAAACTATATTATCAATGCTATATATTTTAATCATTAATGAATATGAGATTTTATTTCTTGTTATCATATGATATAGAAAATTTTATTAATTGGATTTTTGGTTTGGGAATGGTAATATAAATGTTTCCCATCTTATAAAAGAAAAATTCTCATTGTTCACAAAGAATCATCGAATCATGATCATCGTCAGATTCAACATTGGTTATCATAACCAAAAAAACCATATAAAAACTATAATACTATAATTTAGCATAAATCATCGTCAGTTTTAGTGCATTAATAATTAACTAATCTTTTTTTCAATCTTTTTTCCATGGTATATTTTTACATATGATATTTCATTTACTTTTATCATAAATTATGGAAAAAAATATTGTATATATTAATTTTAACAAAAAAATTATCCCAATCCCAGGATTTATTATAAGATTATTTTCAATCACTTTAAGACTTTTTTGATATGTTTTCCCTCACTAACTATTAGAGATCACACCGTTGATATTTTTATTTTACCTATGCAATAAATGGAAATGTATAACTATTGGAAAGACTATATGAGATTCTAGTTGATTTCTATTTTGAATGAATTATTATAGATTATGATGGTCACTGTTTCACTAGAAATATGTGGATGGATTTAGTCTTTATGTTTGACTATGTGTGGTTCATTATTTTAAACAATCATTCTCATTCGGATAATAATTTTCTAATCAATCATATAAATTACCGTTGTACCTTTCTTACATGACATTGTATAGACCTTCCATCTAAAGGAAGGTAGTTAGCTGGGGTTTCAGACCCAAAGACTCTTAGAAACTCACATTGGTGTAGTAGATGTGATGTCAGGGTCATCACACACTTGGAGGGGTGGTATACTTCCTATAATAGGGATCACTAATAGAATAAGTTAGGTTTGAGAATCACTTCACAGTCTTGATGTGGGACCATATTCCCTATCAAATTCATAATAAATAAATCACTTTATTTGCAAAGAGGGTGAGGGTATTATTAAGGAATCCATCTGTATATATCTTAGGCTCTTCATACATTCCACATTAGTGGGTATATAATGATATATTAGATCCATATAACTTGGAAATATTCAGTTTTTTGTTATCTGTGGAGTTCGTTACGATTTTGAGTAGAGGATTGCACCATTATGTGGCATCCAACATATCTTATTGTTTGAGAGGTATAAAAACCCATGTTATTTTTTTAAATTGTGAATTTTAAAATCATAAAGATCTAACACATATGGGGCCCCTGTGGCATGATTAATTTGATAATGAAGTTTTAGAAGGTGTCTTATGAATCCTAGTTATGACATGAATCAATGTTAACATTGTTCATTCATTCCCTTATATCCTACCCCATACTAGATTCCTATATATGTTGAGTATTTATATCATTCCATCGATTAGGGAAAACACACTAAAGTTTCCATAGATGGTGGAGATTCATGATACCAATGATGTTCCCATTAAAACTTCATAATCTTGCTTTATCTACTCTCATTGTAAGAGACAAGGATTATCCACTAATCAGCCTCATTTCAAATGGATTTGGGGATTACATAACACGACAACCCATTGGGTTGTTAATTTTGATCTATTTAATAAAGAATGCACCAAATTTATCCTTGTTATGGAAGGAATTAGAGTAATTTTAGATTAGTTGATCGAGCTTTACACACTATGATTAACCTTATATAAGTAAGATATCATACTATGTATCAATGTGGGGCTTTCACCTTTAGGTATCATTTGGTGGAAATTATATGATTATGGAACATCTTTAATCCCACATGAGTTGTGCTCAGGGTGATAATAAATGGACCGAAATAAATAAGTATCACAACTTATGGATCCATGGATTATAAATTGGGAATATACCTTTTGGATACTGGAATTAGAACTCAGAATTGGGGATTGTGTGCTATGTATCCTGGTAATAGCATGAATAAAATTTGTCAAAGTTAATATAGTCTTGGTGTACATACTGAGGTTTTTCTTATATTAAGAACAAATCATACTATGTCATTGGATGGGGAATACACAAAGAGTATTCCTTGATGTAGTGTGGAAAATTTAATCATTTATTGGGTGACATTCTTGTCCTAGTCATCTTGTCTACATGACAAATGTGTATTTTTTCATACAAGCCTTGATTTTCTTCTTGACATATGGGATGATGTCTGCCGGAAAATTCTAATGAAAATCGCATGATCCAGTTAACTTTTCTAAGGTACTTCACATAATGTGGATAAAATTTATAAATTTCACCACATGAATAAGGATAGGTTGTTCAAAGGACATCTGAAGACCTTCCAAGGGATCCTCAAATGCATCACATGATATCAACTAGAATTATTATAGGTCATTTCATGATCTACCTGACTTGGTTGGATGTCATCGTGAATATTGGATAACATGATTTGTGGATTTCATGAGGGTCAATTTAATATAAGTGGAGGGTTCTAGGTGTTTTGGATGTTTTTCATGATATCAAAATGAATGATGGTTGACATGTCTGCAGGACATTGCAAGAGATTGCTAACAAGCCACATGGGCATCGCGAGATCTGGTTGGCATGTCAAGAGGACATCATGACATTCAGTTGACCTGTCATGAGGCCATCATGAGACATATAATTCATGTATTGGATCCACCATATTTGTTACGACCCATCCTTGGTGCTCATGCCGTGACTACCCCAAGCCCGCCTTCCATAGTCCAGGGGCTGGCGACTATCACCAAAGGCGTAAATCCAAAAGAAGTTAAGGCCTTGCCTTTATAAAGTAACATACACAACAGAGTATGAAAGTCAAGAAAGCACTAAGTAAAACTGAGTACAAGGTAAGTGAAGAAAAGTAAATGGGCCATTATAAAAACCCTACTAAAAGTACAGAACATTTAAAAGGAAAGTACAACCGCATTAAGTAAAACAACAACACTAAGTCATCCTATGGAAATACCTCTTGAAGGGTGGGTACAGAAAGTCTCCTCAGCTCCTCAGGTCTGACCGTCTGCTCCATGTACGTCCCGCCAAGAGGTCCACCTCTGTGTAATGTACAGCTCCACAAGCCTCCATCTGGATCAGTGTAGTCTATCGTCTGTATCCAACACAACGTAGTGCGGGCATAACCCATGTAGGGGTGAGTATACGATACACATTAGGAACCCTGAGACCCTAGAAGGACTCTCAAAATTCACGATGGATAAACCACAATTGAAAGATGCAATCACGAAGTTTCAACTGACTCTGCTTAGGTATATGCCCATACATATACTTAAGTCATCAATTATAGTTCGACTCGATCTCTCAAGCCCCAGCTCAACCAGTCCACACAAGAAAGCACAACCTAGTCCACACAGGAAATGACAACCCATTCCACATAGGAAAACACAACCCAGACCACATAGAAAAGCACAATCCAGTCCACATAGGAAAACAAAACCTAGTCCACACAGGAAAGAACGACCCAGTCCCCACAGTAAAGCAAGTCAATCACATCAAAGATATTGATTGAAAACAAGACTCATCCCACACAGGTATACACTTTGTAAGGTGATAGAGATGATCAGTTGAATCCACTAATTCATCTACGCTGTCGGACCCACATAAGATACAAGACCAGATAAGTTGTTGGACCCACAAAGGATACAAGACTAGTTACTCTGCTGGACCCACTCAGGATACAAGTACAGAGGTCATACTTCCGGAGCCACACAGGATACAAGAACATTAGTCATCACTGTCGGACCATACGGAGGATCCCAGTATGGTCGTCATTGCGACCGAACCCACAGAGGATCCAAGTACAGTCGTCCTCGCTGTCGAACCCACGAAGGATCCAAATACAGTCGTCTGAACCCACGGAGGATCCAAGTACAGTCATCCTCACTGCCGAACCCACGAAGGATCCAAGTACAGTCATCCTCACTGAAGAACCCACGGAGGATCCAAGTACAGTCGTCATCGCTGCCGAACCCACGCAGGATCCCAGTACGGTTTTCATCGTCGCAGTTGCAGCGAACTCAAGGGTTCCTGCACATAGCACGTTCGATTCCGGGAGGTTCCGCTCCTCAACCCAAGGTTCGATACATCAACAATCATTATTTCTATAGTTGATGTATCTCAAATATCCGTCTGGTTAAAAATAACCCAACGTGATATACGGTGCATCAATCGGACGCCCGGTCTGAGAGTTATTGGCTTTTCTATTATAGGAGATTGGTTGGTTTTTAAGATAATCCAACCCGACCATACTCTTGCTGGGTCCAAACCTCAAGCAGATTAATACGAAAGTACTGTCTCATCAAGAGGAATTCAACGCAGTCGATGTAACGTCAAACAGACGTCTGGTACTTAAGATATATGTGTTTCCGCTCCAAGGGCCCGATTGGTTTCAGGTTCAAACCAAACCGGCTGTACCAAAACATTCCCGAAACCTTGAGTGTAATATATCGAAACTACCATGTTGATCCAAGGATTCCAAGTCAACTGACAGTGCATCAATCAGAGCTCCGTAGCTCAAGTTATGGGTAAAAGACTAAAAAAGGTCTGTAGTGGGGGTCTGGGACCGGTCCAACCCGGCCCAAATCCCCCATGTGTTAGCCCGGACCGGGCCGATGTGACCTGGGACTGGGTCCGGCCTGGTAGGTCGCGGCCCGGCCCAGCCGACGCTGCCCTGTTCGCATGACCCACCCCAGCCCGACCGAGGGGGCACGGTGGCTCAGCCAGTTAGCCGAGTAGGGGAAACATGGTCCCCCCTTTGCGCTCCGTGGACGCGGCGCCTGGCACCGCGTCTCCCCCGAATCCCACGCGGCCATAGGATCCGGCCTTCACCACCGTGGCTAAAGCCGCGACGGTCTTCTACCGGTTGCACGCTGGGGCGCCACTGCCTCTGGGAGGCCATCTAATACTGGTAGCTGCCTCCGGCTACCGGCGTGGCACACCGGAAGTGGCTTCCCCGGACCACCGGACGCGCTCTGATGGTCCAATTTTCCCACTATATGCACCTATGGCCCTCTTGGGACCCGCTCTTCATGGCGACAGCTTCCATACGCCATTGCGGACCCGTTTCATTTTTTCCCATCCATATGATCACAAACAAACAATCTGTGGTATAATGACCCATACATTACATACATTGTTATTACTTCAAAATTGAAGCATACTTATTACAACATATAACAAAACCATGAAAGGACCATATAGGTATAGTGTCTTTAGAAACTGGGAAACATAAACAACTGGTTCATAAAGCGTCTACACTGTCTCCCATTTATTTCATCATATCTATAGTCCCTTTTGGCATATCTTACTTAATAACCTTCATCCTGACCTGGGGAAAGAAAACATACAAATGGGTGAGCTAAAATGCTCAGTAAGGGTAAATAAATTAATATTAATCACATCATATTCATAAGAACATAAAATTTTGGAAATCATAACCTGCAAAAGTGAGAATAATTTCATAACATGGGATAAATCATAGTAGTGAAATGAAATCCCAATAATCATAACTTAAAACATGAAACTTTGTTGCATACACACATAATCATTGATAATAATTTCTTATTAGTCATGACTCTATGCCAAGACTATCTTAGTGGACAAAGTCCATTTCTGAACCGAGTTCACTCCTCATTTCAGTCCTGTTTCATTGAACCAGTTTAACCTGCCGTTCCAGCCATGTCTATCTCATGAGATATAAAATCATTACCCAATGCATTGGAGGGAGATATAGGTCCCACCCATCTCATAATGATACCATTCTTATGTGTGCCACAAAATCATAAATCATACATCATTGCATAACCCATGTAATAAAAATGGGATTCTTAAACAACATGACATCATAAAACAATTCATATAAGGTAAAGGAATTCATAAAAATAATTCCATCACAACGTAATCAAATCAATGTAGAAATAGGGATAGAAACAGAACCTTATATTATCTTAGATGGAAAAGAATTTTGATAAAACACTTGATCTCCATTCTTGAGGAAAATATCCTTTCTACTTCAAAAAAATTTTCCTTTCTTAACATGTCATACAATTTTAAACTAAAAAAAGTTGATTAAATAAAAACATGAAAACTTGTAAAGGATGCTTCTTGTAATTAATGTTTTAAAAATCCATTCATGCCGTATAAGTTAAAAAAACATTCTTCTCGTACTTTTGTTAGAAAAGTCAAAAAGTACCTCATACGAAAAATGACAAGAAATTCTTTTCATATCTTTTACTAAAAACTCACCGAAGGGTAAAATTGGATTTAAACAATTGTAGGTGGATGGAAATAATATTACATATTGATGAAACATGGATGTGGATGATAAAATACACCCTAGTAAATCCGATCTATAAACAATCTCAGATAAAAATGAGATTGTGATATTTTCCCTTACCTTAGGTCCGATTTGCTTTGTAAGTGTCCGAACCTCCTTTATAATGATTTAAATAATGTTATTGAATTAATACAGAATCATACTTATTGTTATGATATCATATATGGTCATATTCTAAGCTTCTTATTAGTAAAATTTCATTAGTACTTGTTATTCGGGTGTTTATTACTTTTTGTTCTTATGCATGTTTTGTCGAATAAATTCTTATTCTTATCTATAAGTTATAGATACCTCATTTCCAGAATGGTATTAGTGTAATATATATCATATTCATTCATTCAATTCATTTATATAATCATTATTCAATGAAGATCATGTAGAACGAATCACATCACATCATGGAGACGGTATTCCGTACGTACGCACGAGCGATGATATCGTTCCCATGATCGTTGAATTGTATTGGAGTGTATGTATACTATTTAAGAATAAATACCACTTTACAATAATCATATATATTCATTACTTTCCCCCTTATACCCATCCAAGTATGGTGGTGGTGGAAAATAGATTTCTCCACGGCGTGGAGACGGTATTCCGTACGTACGCACACACGGGGATTTTGTTTTATGTGGGATGGATAAGAGGTGAATTAGAGTTGTTTCATATTTATAATAACTTATCATTATATTATTGATACTGATGTTATTATCTCAACATGAAACAACTAAAGAAGAGGGAGTAGAAGAAGAATGGAACTTGAAGAAAGCGGTAGAAGGTATTACCTCTTTCTCGAAATGCCTCCTTTAAACATTCTCTTAAGGCACTAGAGATGGTCTTTTGATAAAAACAGTACCTCTAGTAGGTTTCTAAGGAAGTGGGGAATTGAAATGGGTAGGGGTTGGCCGAGCATGAAGGCTCATATTGGTGTGAGGAAGAGAGGGAAGAGGTTCCCTTTTATAAGGGAGGAGAGGTGCACCTTTGGAAAGTGTGGAAATATTATTTTATTATAAACATATCTTTGGTTTCAAAAGATCCAAAAATCATTAAAGATGATTATACGATGAGTCATGGTCGAAATAAAATCATTCAATCAGAATTGGACATGTTTTGGAAAATATTTTAATCATTATAATCTTATTTATTTATATCACTTACTAATGAGATAAATATTTCATCATTACTGTGTCATAAATAATTTAATTTATATGGTGTTTAAAAATTATAAAAAAAATGATATTATGTAGGAAATATTTTTATATTTCTAATGAATATTTATAGTCGATAATATAATATATATAACCCCTTATAAAAATTAATTACTAAAATATTTTTGTTAATGTCAATTTTGTTTTTACATTAAATTAATTAATCCAAATTGTCATTGTCACTACCATGTGGCTCAATGGGGTCCCAATATCGACCCAAGGATGCCCATGGTCGGGCAATACTCATCAAATAAGGTTAGTACAAGTGTCAAGGTAATTTTGAATTATTATAATATTCTTTTAACCTTTAATTACCTTATTTGCCTTTAACCGTAGTAAATAAAAAAATTACCGTAGTTACTATTCATAATATCAAAAAATAAAAGTAACCTATTAACATAATTTGGACCCACGGATTCCAAATATGGAATTCTTTTTTCAAAATTCAAAACACAGAAGTTGCAGTAATTAATTTAAAATTAATCCCGTTGTTAAGAAAACAGGTTTTAAAATTTAAAACATTGCCAAAGATTGAACTGTTTTTACCTATGAATTCAATTTAAAATTAATGCTAATGACATACATTATATTAAATGGTAAAAATATATTCTATTTATAATTTAAAAACAATCAATATTATAATTTAGCCAAATAATGTATTGTGATGAAAAAAGTTGTTTTTAATTAAAATATATCGTGTTTTTAACAGATAATAACTATCAAAAGATTGACACTTGTTTATGTCTGGTTAAAATGTGAAATTACATCCAATGAACGAAATTGTATTAAATTTTAAAAATATATTCTAAATATACTTTAAAACCACTCAAATTAATAATTTATCACTATTAATTATTTCTATTAAAAAAGTTGTTTTTAATTAAAATTTAGTAATTTTCATTATTCATCAGAATATGAAAATTATCCGAAAATTACCAAAATTTCATCCTAAGCTAATTTAGATATTCCGAATACAAAAATGAAATCAATTTTGAGAAATAAAATTTACAAAATTTCAAAAAGTGGTTATTACTATTCATAACGGCTAGTTTTAATAATATTTTAATAGCATGTCACTCTTTAGTGAAACTCGGTATTGCGTACGATGCAAGCTATCGAGGAAGGCTGCGGTTGCGTGTAAAGAAAACCAATCTAGTGTTGTGTGTAGTGAAAGAATTATTTGATGATTTATATAACATAAAAACAAAATATTTCATATAAAAGTCTCGGGTGTTACATTCTACCCCCCTTAAAATGAATTTCGCCCTCGAAATTCGTCACATTGTAACAAAAAGATGAGGATACCTCTCCCTCATCATATCCTCAATCTCCCACATAGCTTCTCCTAATTGGTGGTTCCTCCATGAAACTTTCACCAAGCCAGTGGTCTTGTTCTGTAGGACTTTTTCGCTACGATCCAGAATATCTATCGGTTGTTCTTCATAAGAAAGATCTTCCTCCAACGGTATTAATTCTGAGTTGAGTACATGTGAAGGATCGGGTATGTACATTCTAATGAGAGATACGTGGAACACATCGTGAACTTGAGAGAGATCCGATGGAAGCGCCAATCGGTAAGCTACCTTCCCAACACGATCCAGTATTTCGAAAGGACCGATATACCTAGGGCTCAGCATTCCCTTCTTTCCAAATCTCATGACCCTCTTCCAAGGGGATATTTGTAAGAATAGTTTATCAACCACTTCAAACTCTAGGTATTTTCTTCAGTTGTTGGCATAACTTTTCTGTCGACTCTAAGCTGCTCTTATGTGTTGTTGAATAGATCGGACCTTTTCTGCCATCTCATCAACAAGATCATGTACTAATAGCTTTCTTTCCCCTTCTTCATCCCATTAAGTTGGAGTGCTGCATTTATTTCCATAGAGAGATTCATAAAGAGCCATCTGAATACTGGAGTGAAAGCTATTATTATAAGAAAATTCCACCAAACGTAGGTGTTGATCCCAACCACCTTTGAAATCCATAGAGAAAGCTCTCAACATATCTTCTAGAGTTTGAATTGTTATCTCAGACTGACCGTCTGTCTGAGGATGATAAGCAGTGCTAAAACACAACTCTGTATCCATAGTATGATGAAGACTTCGCCAGAACTACAAGGTAAATCTCGGATCCTGATCAGATATAATAGAAAGTGGTACTCCATGCAATCTTACCACTTCATTTACATATATCCTGGAAAGCTGATCCAGAGAGAAATCCTCTCTAATAGAAATGATGTGTGCAGACTTTGTAAGACGATCAAATATGACCCAGATAGCATTATTGCCTTTGGATGTTTTAGGAAGTCCTGTGACAAAGTCCATAGTGATGTTTTCCCATTCCCATTCAGGTATGGGTAATGGTTGTAACATCCCCTTAGACTTCTATCTGTCTGCTTTAACTTGCTGACAAACCAAGCATCGAGAGACATATTCAGTAACATATCTTTTCATTCCATCCCACCAGAAGTACTATTTCAGGTCCCTATACATATTCGTGCTTCCAGGATGAATAGAGAATGAGGAACTATGGGCCTCATCCAGTAGCTCCTTCTTTAATTCGGGGATGGGTGGAACACAAACCCGATTCACGAACTTTATTATCCCATCACAATCAAGGTTGAATTCAGGAATATTTCTCACCTTCTTTTGTAACTCAACATCTTTTTGCTGGACCTCTTTAATCTTCACATGTATAATGGTTTAAAATTCATTTGAAAAACAAATGATTTCCCCCCTTCCATTATAATTCCAAGATCCATCCTTTGTAAATCCATAAATATTGGATCTTTTTTCATCATCATCATGGATAAACTGGCATGGTCATGTCGACTTAATGCATCTGCCACCTTGTTTTCTTTCCCAAGGTGGTAATGAATTGAGAAGTCATCATCCTTAATCAGCTCTAACCATCTTCTTTGGTGCATATTCAGTTCCTTTTTTGTGGAAATATACATTAAACTTTTATGATTAGTATAAATGTCACACCTTTCTCCATAAAGATAATGTCTCCAAATCTTTAATGCAAAGATTACCGCAGCTAACTCCAAATCTTGTGTTGGGTAATTTTTCTCATGTATTTTCAACTGTCGTGAGGCATAAGCTATCACCATATCATTTTTCATAAGAACACACCCCAACCCCTTCTTGGATGCATCACTATAGATCACAAACCTTTTTCCACTACAAGGCAGTGTGAGCACAAGTGCACTGGATAACCTTCTTTTCAACTCCTTGAAATTATCTTCACATTCATCCATCCAAACAAAATTAACTCCTTTCCAAGTCAACCTGGTGAGTGGATTAGATAATCGTGAAAAATCTGTCATGAAACGTCGATAATATCCAGCCAAACCAAGAAAACTCCGGATCTTAGTTACTGTTGTTGGTCTCGACCATCTTTCGATAACCTCCGTTTTTGTTGGATCCACAGATATCCCCTCTTTTGAGATTATGTGACCCAAAATTGCAACCTTTTGAAGCCATAATTTACACTTGGTAAATTTGGCATAAAGCTTATCCTTTCTCAGGGTCTTCAATATAATTCTGATGTGATCTTCATGTTCTTCTTTGCTCTTCTAATAGACAAGTATATCGTCTATAAAGACTACCACAAATTGATCAAGATAGTCTCTAAAGAGTCTATTCATCAGATCCATGAAGATAGCAGGGGAATCAGTAAGACCAAATGGCATCACTATAAATTCATAGTGTCTATTCCTTATACGGAAAGCCGTCTTTGGTATATCCTCCCTTTTGACACTTAATTGATGATACCCTGAATGAAGATCAATCTTGTAAAAGTATTGAGCTCCACGTAGTTGGACAAATAAGTCATCAATGCATGGGAAAGGATATTTGTTCTTAATAGTGATCTTGTTAAGCTCTCGATAATCAATGCATAGTCTCATTGATCCATCTTTCTTCTTAAAAAATAGAACAGTTGATCCCCAAGGTAACACATTAGGGTGTATGAATCCCTTATAAAGATTCTCTTGGAGTTTCTTCTTCAATTCCTGCAACTCAATTGGGGCCATTCTATAAGGTGTCTTTGAAATAGGCAAATCACCAGGTACGAGTTCTATTGAAAACTCAACTTCACGATTTGGTGGAAGACCTGGAAATTCCACTGGAAAGACATCATCAAACTCCCGTACAATGGGCATATTATTAATAGTGAGTTTCTCACCAACAATTTGAGATAAATAACCTTCATTTAGTGGAATCAAGACCCATAAAATGGAAGAAATTTCCATTGGAAGGTTATGTTCATCCTTACATCGATAGACGGTCATATATTGATCTTGAATACAAAATGTGACTTCCATTCTTTGGAAATTGATATGAGCTCCATATAAAGAAAGCCAATCCATTTCAATAATCACATCAAATTCCACTATAGGAAGGATCACACGATTTACAGGAAGCACTTTCCCACAAACTTCAATTGGGGAAGAATTATAAACTTTTGATGCGACTGTTGTGCCATTAGGAGTTGTCAAAACCAACTCAATATCTAATTGTTGAGTTAATACGGTGATACCCTTAGAAAATTCTTCATAAATAAAAGAGTGGGTGGATCCAGAATCAAATAAAACATTTTCTACTTTAGAGTGGATGGTAAGTGTACCTTTCACCACATTGTTATCATACTCCACATCTCTAATAGAAATTGCATGTGACTTTCCTTTGTATTTAGCCATAAGAGTTTGTTGACGTCGACCATCATCATCAACCCTTGGATTTGGGCATTGATTGGAATAATTCCCCATCTCCTTGCACTTGAAACATTGAAGTGTAGTAGGTTCATTATGTGCGTCCCTTCCTTTGTTTGCATCATTAGACATCTTCTTCCCATCATTGTGGCATTCAAATGCCCGATGACCTTCCTTTCCACATTTGAAACATTTACATGCCCATTTAAGACAACTCCCTCCATGTTTCTTTCCACACTTTGAGCATAAGGGAAATCCCGTCTTCTTTTCAGTGTGCTCTTTAGATTTTCCTTTGAATTCCTTTTTCCTCTTCTTATCAAACCCATATGGCTGATGGGTTACACCAATCTCCATCTCAACTTTGAGAGCACATTGAATGATTTCCTCATAGCTATTGATGTCCCATATGGCTAAGGCCCTTCGAAGACTTGGTTTTAAGCCACTAAAGAATCAATCGATCTTACTTCATGTTGGATAATAATACCAGAAGCGTACCTTGCAAGTCTTGTAATATTTGCTTCATAGGTACCAACAGATTCATCATCCTTTAGCTTCTGTTCACGAAACTCTTTTTCCATCTTTGTTCGGAGAATATGAGGGAAGTACTTATTGAAAAATAAGTTCTTGAACTAGTCCCATTCCATGGACTCAATTTCATCTCTTTGCCTCGTATTCTTAATAAGATTCCACCATTGATCAGCATCTCCTTCCAAACGATACACTGCTAGGATGACTTTATCATGTTCAGAACATTGAGGAACTGAAAATATCTTTCCAGTAGTACTAATCCATTGTTAACCAACTAATGGATCAGTAGACCCACTGAATGAAGGCGGACGCTGCCTCATGAAGGATTCAACAGAATGTTGCTCCTTCCTTTGGTCGTTTGGAAGTCCTGCATGATTCATAGCTTGAAAAAGTTGTGTGAGCAAGGCTACTAGATTTTTCATTCCAGCTCCTATAACATTTGGTTGCTCAGGGGGACAATCATTGCATTTCTGGTCACATTCCGCATTAACATGGTTCCTTCGGGTTCCAGCCATTGACTAAAACATAGAGGAATAGTGTGAGCATCACTAATTATAATAGGAAAACCACATAATCAAGACTAAAATTTCACACTTATGGTCTTATCCTAGGTTATTCATGGTCATTTCTAAACACTAAGATTGTGTTCAATGCTTAGACATATCTTTAGGATTATTACTAAGGCTTTCAAATCCTAATTTCGAAAGGTTGACTATACCTTTCCTATGATACCAACTATAAAGAGCCATACATTACATACATTGTTATTACTTCAAAATTAAAGCATACTTATTACAACATTAAATAAAACCATGAAAGGACCATATTGGTATAGTGTCTTTAGAAACTGGGAAACATAAACAACTTGTTCATAAAGCGTCTACATTTTCTCCCATTTATTTCATCATATATATATAGTCCATTTTGGCATATCTTAAATAATAACCTTCTTCCTGACCGGGGGAAAGAAAACATACAAAAGGGTGATCTCAAATGCTCATTAAGGGTAAACAAAATAAATATCAATCACATCATATTCATAAGAACATAACATTTTGAAAATCTTAACCTGCAAAACTGAGAATAATTTCATAACATGGGATAAATCATAGTAGTGAAATGAAATCCCAATAATCAAAACATAAAACATGAAACTTTGTGGCATACACACATAATCATAGATAATCATTTCTTATTAGTCAAGACTTTATTACAAGACTATCTTAGTGGACAAATTCCATTTCTAAACCGAGTTCACTCCTCGTTTCTGTCCTGTTTCACTGAACCGGTTTAACCTGCCGTTCCAGCCATTTATATCTCATGAGATATAAAATATTTACCCAATGTATTGGAGGGAGATATAGGTCCCACCCATCTCATAATGATACCACTCTTATGTGTGCCACAAAATCATAAATCACACATCATTGCATAACCCATGTAATAAAAATGGGATTCTTAAACAACATGACATCATAAAACAATTCATATAAGATTAAGGAATTAATAAAACTAATTCCATCACAACATAATCAAATCAATTTAACAATAGGAATAGAAAAAGAACTCTATATTATCATTGATGGAAAATAATTTTGATAAAACACTTGAACTCCATTCTTGAGGAAAATATCCTTTCTACTTCAAATTTTTTTTCCTTTCATAACATGTCATACAATTTTAAACTAAAGAAGTTGATTAAAAATAAACTTGAAAACTTGTAAAGGAAGATTCTTGGAAATAATGTTTTAAAAATCCATGCATGCCGTATAAGTTGAAAAAACATTCTTCTTGAACTTTTGTCAGAAAAGTCAAAAAGTACCTCGTATGAAAGACGACAAAATATTCCTTTCAAATCTTATACTAAAAACTCGCCAAAGGGTAAAATTGGATTTAAACAATTGTGGGTGGATGGAAATAATATTACATATTGATGAAACATGGATTTTGATGATAAAATACACCCTAGTATATTCCGATGAATAAACAATCTCGGATAAAAATGAGATTGTGATATTTTCCTTTACCTTAGGTCTGATTTGCTTCAAAAGTGTCCGAACCTCCTGTATAATGATTTAAATAATGTTATTGACTTATTACAGAATCATACATATTGTTATGATATCATATATGGTCATATTCTTAGCTTCTTATTAGTAATATTTCATTACTACTTGTTATTCGGGTGTTTATTACTTTTTGTTCTTATGCGTGTTTTGTCGAATAAATTATTATTCTTATCTATAGGTTATAGATACCTCATTTCCAGAATGTTATTAGTGTAATATATATCATATTCATTCATTCAATTCATTTATATAATCATTATGCAATGTAGATCATGTAGAACAAATCGCATCACATCGTGGAGATGATATTCTTTACGTACGCACGCACGGTGATTTCGTTTTCCGTAGGATGGATAAGAGGTGAATTAGGGTTGTTTCATATTTATAATAACATATCAGTATATGAGTGATACTTATTTTATTACCTCATAATTAAACAACTAAATAAGAGGGATTAGAAGAAGAATGGAACTTGAAGAAAACGGTAGAAGGTATTACCTCTTTCTCAAAGTGCCTCCTTCAAACTTTCTCTTACGGCACTAGAGTTGGTCTTTTGATAAGACCAGTACCTCTAAGGTTTCTAAGGTAGTGGGGAACTGAAATGGGTAGAGGTTGTCTGAGATTTATGGCTCAAATTTGTGTGAGGAAGAGATGGAGTAGGTGCCCTTTTATAAGGGAGGAGAGGGGCACCTTTGGAAAGTGTGGAAATATTATTTTATTATAAACTTATCTTCAGTTTCAAAAGGTCCAAAAATCATTAAAGATAAAGTTAAGATGACTCATGGTTGAAATTAAATCATCCAATCAGAATTGGTCATGTTTTGAAAAATATTCTAATCATTTTAATCTTATTTATTTGAATCATTTATTAATGAGGTAAATATTTCATCATTATTGTGTCATAAATAATTTAATTTATTTGGTGTCTAAAAATTATAAAAAAATTTCATTATGTAGGAAATCGTTTTAGCTTTCTAATGAATATTTATAGTCGAAAATATAATTTATATAACCCCTTATAAAAATTAATTACTAAAATATTTTTGTTAATGTCAATTTTGTCTTTACATTAAATTAATTAATCCAAATTGTCATTGTCACTTCCAAGTGGCTCAATGGGGTCCCAAAATCGACCCAAGGATACCCATGGTCGGTCATTACTCATCCAATAATGTTAGGACAAGGTTAAAGGTAATTTTGAATTATTATAATATTCTATTAACCTTGAATTACCCTATTTACCTTTAACCGTAGTAAATAAAAAAATTACCGTAGTTACTATTCATAATATCAAAAAATAAAAGTAACCTATTAACATAATTTGGACCCACTGATTCCAAATATGGAATCCATTTTTCAAAATTCAAAATACAGAATTTGCTGTAATTAATTTAAAATTAATCTCGTTGTTAAGCAAACTGGTTTTAAAATTTAAAACATTGCCAAAGATTGAAATGTTTTTAACTATGAATTCAATTTAAAATTAATGCTAATGACAAACATTATATTAAATGGTAAAAATATATTCTATTTATACTTTAAAAACAATCAATATTATAATTTAACCATATAATGTATTGCGATGAAAAAAGTTGTTTTTAATTAAAATATAGCTTGTTTTTAAGAGATAATAACTATCAAAAGATTGACTCTTGTTTATGTCTGGTTTAAATGTGAAATTACATCCAATGAACAAAATTATATTAAATTGTAAAAATATATTATAAATATACATTAAAACCACTGAAATTGATAATTTATCACTATTAAATATTTTGATTAAGAATGTTGTTTTTAATTAAAATATAGTAATTTTCACTATTCATCAGAATATGAAAGTTATCCAAATAGTACCAAAATTTCATCCTAAGCTAATTTCGATATTCCGAATCCAAAAATGAAATCCATTTTAAAAAATAAATTTTACAAAATCTCAAAAAGTGGTTATTACTATTCATTACAGCTAGATTTAATAATATTTTAATAGCATATCGTTGTTTAGTAAAACTCTGTATTGCGTACGACACAAACTATCGAGGAAGGCCGCGGTTGCGTGTAAATCAAACCATGATAGTGTTGTGTGTAGTGAAAGATTTCTTTGATGATTTATATAACATAAAACAGAATATTTCTCATAAAAGTCTCAGGTGTTACATGCGGAGTGTCGTTGGGCCGTGTTTGTTCGGCCCGTGCCCTCTGCATTAGCCGATAACAATTTTCCAAGGATAGATAGGGTTTCACATTGTACGAAGAACAAATCATCCTGAATAACAATTAAATAATCCGCCCAGCATTTATCCCGCAAACAACTATTCCCAACCTGCAAATGGATTCATTCGCGGATCAGCTTCATAATGAGGTGACCCGTGTTCTTTGTTTTAGAAGGGATGAATAATTGGAATATAACATACTCCAAAATATACCACTACCTCAAATAAAGAAGAAAAATGTCGAAGTTGTTGAGGACGGATTCGTAGGGAAGAGGATCGTAGGCGTCATCGGAGCACACCGAGGAGAAAGCAACGTCTCCTCTCTTGTCGCAGAGAAGAGAAAGGCTGGCGCGTCATTGATCTCTGAGGAACCGACGTTCTTTGTCGTTCTTCATTGGAGGTCTGCGTTCTTCTTTGTTCTTTGTCGGAGACCGGCATTCTTCCAAAAGCTCCAATGCACTGTCAATCTCTTTCGCACAACTAAATTTCTTCCCCAAATTAAATAATAGGTTCCCCTATTATTTAATTACACACGCAATGTGACTCCAGAATTAATACACCACACTTAAATAAACATGTTGACAATTAATTAAGGAAGGGAGAGGGAAGGTCCCCATTTAATTTAAATGCGTTGGAAATTAAATCGTGGGTTTTCCAAATTAAAGAGGGGTTATTAAAGAGATTAGAGGAAATTAAATAGTGGGGATCGTGTGGGCCCCACCTCTATAATATCCACACATGGGTTGTTGAGTGGCTGTGGGCCCCACCCTTAACTACCCATGGGATGGAAAACCCATCCTATAAAATAAAAATTGTTCTGACAATTTTTATTTTCTTCTTAAATAAAACCCCAAAAATATCCTCTCCTCCATTGCGAATGCAACTACGGTAAGTGTCCCCTTAAGAAATTACTGGCACTACGAGTTCATCGGTGCCCTCGGATTTTAATTCCGAGCACCAGTTCAAATGTTTGAAAAACCTGCACATTATTTTACTGAACGTACCCGATCCATACTTCAGAAATTGATTCCAGGCACACCGGGGCTCGGAATCACCTACTGTTAGAAGCAACATACTCGTAAAATTCCAAAGTATTTAAAAAAAATTCCTTGAAATTTCCGGGTTTTTACATTACTCCCACATTGGGACTTTATGTCCCCATACATCTACAACACAACTAGGGAAACAAATGAGGGTACTGACGACGCATTTGAGCCTCCCACTCCCATGTGCTCTCATGGAGGTTCCCATGCTACCAAAGAATGCACACAAGTGAAATCGAACACCCATGTAGGACCCAATCTTATTGATCTTCAATCCCCACCGGGACCTCCACAAATGTCGCCATGTCATCGATCTCCAGCTCCCCGTGGTCGATGATATGCATCGGGTCATGCAAGTATCTCCTCAGCTTAGATACGTGAAAGATGTTGTGCACTCGGTGCAACTGATGTGTAAGGGCTAGGCGGTAAGCCACCTCGCCTACACTGCTGATGACCTGAAAAGGCCCGATTAAGAGCAGAGATAACTTTTCGCCCCATCCAAATCTCCGTAATCCATGTCGAGGTGAGACCCATAAGAAAATGTGGTCTCCATCCTTGAACTCCAGTGGTCTCCGCCTCCTATCAGTATAGGATATCTACCTGTTCTGTGCAGTCTTCATATGCTCTTGGATGATCCGTAAATTCTCCGTCACATCCCAAACCATCTCTGGTTCTACACGTGCTGAATCCATCGTTATCCACAAGGGATATCTACAACGCGGCCAGTCGCTGTCTCGCTACACTCTACAACTGAATTCCTGATCTCATACTATGAGCATATTCTACAGTGATCCCCTCCCCAGGAGTATAAACTTTCTCAAACTCATAGTCCTGGATAAATTCAATCCATCACTGATGTCTTAGGTTCATTTCCTTCTGAGAGAAGAGACACCTGACACTATTGAGAAGGATAGAACTGTAAAACCTTCACTTAACGAACAATGGGTGGGACTAGCCAGTTGTAAAAAAATCATGTCCACCCTTCTTTGCCAACGTTTTACCAAAGAGCTGATAAGATTTCTCTTCTTACGAAAAGTGAAATCTGGTCTCATCCCCTGGATGAACAACATTCTTTGCCTAATACAGTCAATCCTGACATGAATAGTACTATTTCATTCCATGGATGACGTCGTAAGGCCTCGACGCTACTACCAAGATATCCAACTGTTACCCTCACCTCCAAGGGCCGAGTCACACTGTCGGCACCAGGGTGTGGTCACTAGGTCTCCTCCTATAATTTTCTCCAAAGTGAGGATCAAGTCAACAGTTTTAAACCGGAACCTCTTAGTATCAACCATACAAGTGGACAGAAAAGTAAATGTCACAATGATAAGTGTCTTTTATTAGTGCAGCTCATAGTACAAAGACACAAACCAAACACAACATCGACAACATGGAAACTAAAACACCAAGAAAAATGCCTCCATGCCAAGTCCCACTTCTATCCACTTGCTTCTGGAGCTCTGTAATCATATGAATCAGTTTCTTGAAGCTGAGCTCTCCCATGTCCATCTATTCCTTGTGGTTGAGGAGGTCCTCCTGGTGGTGGTGGTGGTAGGGCCTCAAAATGTCATCCACCATCTACTGCTTGGCCATCTCTTCTTCCACATCTGCCTGCTCCCGGTAGACCACCACTGTAGAACCCCTACCTGGGAGGTCCCTCTACCACCTTCTACTCATCTGCAGGGCGGGTCAAGCAGTCTCAAGCCATGTGACCCTGCCCACCGCATGGATAGCACTGATTGCTCCTCTTATGGATGGCTCTCTGTCGTGTGACCAGCACAAGCCTAACCTATATCCTGAGGTCGCCCACCTGATGGCCTGGGTCGTTTCGACCCCAGTGTCTGTTGTCTATTGCCGGATGCAGAAGACTCGGCTACATGATGTCATGAGGAGGGTCTCTCCACTGGTGACTGCTCAGTGAGAAAACTCTTCACTAAAAGTGATCTCTCTAGCACCCCCACTTGCATTGTGATATTGAGGGAGATCATCGAAGCTGTGATCTCATGCCTCAGTCCCTGCTGAAAGGTCAGTGCCCAGAAGAATGGTTCTCTTACCATATCTGTGGAGTAGCGCCAGAGGTTGGTAAACCTCGCTGAGTACAGGGCTACTGACATGCTGCCCTACCGCAGCAGTAATAACTCCTAGATGCGCACCACATGGAGGGTGGATGGAAAAAACTCCGAGCGAAATAGGCTCTCAAAGTCCGTCCAAAGTAGAGATGCCTCATCATGCACCTGTAGAATCAGGCTCCACCATCTAAAAACTGTTACGTGCAAGAGACTCTCTGCAAGGATCACCATAAGATCAGCTGGTGTCCCTACCAGTCTGAAGACTCTGACGATAGCCTCCAGCCAATCCTCGGCTGCCTGAGAATCCATATCTCTGTTGAACCTGAGAGGCCTCTGTCTCTGAAACTCATGCAACATGATCAGGCGACGTACAATCTACGCCATTGGTGCTGGTGGTATCAGTGGCCCAGCAGGTAGAGGTATCGCTGGTTCCTCCACTATAAAGGGGCCCTACACCGAGGCCTCGTCGCTCGATGGGCTGCCATCACACACGTAACTGGAACCCGAGATGGCTGCCTTCGTGGGGCCATCCTAAAAACAAACAGGTGCACCACGGTTATTACAATATACCTAGTGGGCTGACACAAAGTAATCACAATGAAAACTTTTGAACGGAACACACACGCAATCAGTGTTTTCATGCACTGAGTCGGAAAGCAGAGGTCGGGGTCCTGGTGTATGGATATGTCAGCCTCCGCACCAACACTGGACTCCCTGGACTAAAATCCACACTCAATACTCATAACACTATTTCTTCATAGAAAGGAAAGATCAGAGTCCTTTGTTCTGCAGTCGAAATTACTCCCTCTGATACCAATTTGTCACGACCCGTCCTCGGGGATCGTGTTGTGGCTACCCCAATCCCACCTTCCCTAGGAAAGGGGCTGGCAACTAGCACCAAAGGCTTAAATCCAAAAGAAGGGAAGGAATTTCTTTTATGAAGTAACATACACAACAGAGTACGCAAGTGAAGTAAGCACTAAGTAAAACTAGGTACAGTGTAAGTGCTGAAATGTAAATGGGCCAGCATACAAACCCCACTGAAAGTATAGTACAACTGAAAGTAAAGTACAACAGTAGTAAGTAAAACAGCTACACGTAGTCGTCCTCTGGAAAACCCTCTTGAAGGGTGGGTACAAAAATACTCCTCAGCTCCTCGGGTCCGGCCGTCCGCTCTGTGTATGTCCCTCCAAGTGGTCCACCTCCGGGTACCGTCCAGCTCCACAAGCCTCCATCTCGATCAGTGCTGTCTGTCGTCTGCATCCAACAAAATATAGTGCAGGCATAGCCAGTGCAGTGGTGAGTATATGATACTCAATAGGAACCCTGAGACCCCCAAAGATCTCTTAGAATCCATGAAAAATAAACCACAAAGGAACGATACAATCACAATGTATCAACCGACTCTACTTAGGTATATGCCCATACATATACCTAAGTCATAAATTACAGTTTGCCCCCAACTCTTGATCCCAAGATCAACCGGTCCACACAGGAAAACACAACACAATCCACATAGGAAAGCACAACCTAGTCCACATAGGAAAGCACAACCTAGTCCACATAGGAAAACACAACCCAATCCATACAGGAAATCACAATCCATCCCACATAGGAAAACACAACCTAGTCCACACAGGAAAGCACAACCCAGTCCGCATAGGAAAGCAAGTCTATCACATAAAAGATATTGATTGAAAATAAGACTCATCTCACACATGTATAAACTTCGTAAGGTGATATAGATGATCAGATAAAGCCACAAATTTAACTACACTGTCGGACCCACAAAGGATACAAGACCAGATAAGCTGTCGGACCCAAAAAGGATACAAGACCAGCTACTCTGCCAGACCCACTCAGGATACAAGTACATAGGTCATACTTCCAGATCCACATAGGATACAAGAAGAGTAGTCATCGCTCTCAGACCCTATAGAGGATCCCAGTACAGTCATCATCACTGCCGAACCCACGGAGGATCCAAGTACATTCGTCCTCACTACCGAACCCACAAAGAATCCATGTAAATTCGTTCGAACCCACGGAGGATCCATGTATAGTCATCCTCACTGCAGAACCCATAGAGGATCAATGTAGAGTTTTCCACACTGCCGAACCCACGAAGCATCCAAGTATAGTCGTCATCGCTCCCGAACCCACAGAGGACCCAGGTACAGTCATCATCGTTTCAGTCGCATCCAGATCTAGGGTTCCCTCACACAGCATGCTCGATTACAGGAGGGTCCGCTCTTTGAGAGAAGGTTCAATACATCTACTGTCACGAAGTCCAGAGTTGATGTATCCCAATGTTCCGTCTCTTCAAATGAAACCCAACATGACAGACGATGCATCAATCGGATGCCTAGTCTCAGAGTTATTGGTTTTTCCGTTCCAGGGGCCCGGTTGGTTTTTAAGATAAACCAATCCTACCATACTCATGCTGCATCCAAACATCAAGAGGAGTAAATCAAAAGTACCGTTTCATCATGAGTAATTCAACGCAGTCGATGACACGTCAAACGGACGTCCGGTCCTTAAGATATAAGTGTTTCTGCTCCAAGGGCCCGGTTGGTTTCGGGTTAGAACCGTCACAACCGTACCCAAAATTTGCAGAAACCTCAAGTTTCATATAAAAAAATGAGAATCTTGATCCATGGATTCCTGCGCAACTGACTGTGCGTCGATCAGAGGTCCGTATCTCATGTTATGGGCAAAAGACCTAAAACGGTCTGAAGTGGGGGTCTGGGCCCAGTTTGACCCAGCCCAACCCCCCTGGGTATGCCCGAACCGGGTCGACCCGACCTGGGTACGGGTGCAGCCCGGCCCAGCCAGAGCGGCCCAGTCAGCGTGACCCGTCCCGGCCCGGCCGGGGGGGGGGGGGGGGGCACGCTCTCTCGGCCAGCGAGCCGAGCGGGGGGAACACGGTCCCCCCTTTGCGCTCCGCGGAGGCGGCGCCTGGCGCCGCTTCTTCCCTGGATCCCACGCGGCCGTGGGATCTGGCCTTCACCGTCGTAGCTTCAGCCATGGAGGGCTTCTGCCGGCGGTGCACTGGGGAACCGCTGATTCCAACCGCTTGTGCCGCCACAGCGGCGCAGCGTGCCGGTAGTGTCTTCCGCGGACCACCAGATGCGCTATAGTGGTCCGATTTTCCCGTCGTCTGCGCCTGTGGCCCTCTCGGAACCCAATCATCACTGCGACGGCTTCCATACACCATTGTGGACCCGTTTCATTGTCTCCCATCCATACGTGCTCAAAAAAACAATCTTCGGAGGGTCGTCGGTCCATGTTTGTTTGGCCCGCACCCTCCGCGTTAGCTAATAATAATTTTACAAGGATAAAAAAGGTTTCACATTGTACAAAGAACAAATTAACCTGATTAATAGTGAAACAATCCACCCAACATTTATCCATCAAAAATCTATTCCCAACCCGCAAATGAATTCATTCGAGGATCAACATGATAATGAGTTAACAGACATTCTTTGTTTTAGAAGGGAAGAATCATGGGAATATAACACACTCATAAATAAACCTCTACCTCAAAGAAAGAAGACAAATGTCGACATCGTGGAAGATGACGTCACAGTGAATAGGATCATAGGCTTCGTCGGAGCACGCTGAAGAGGAAGTGGTGTCTCCTCTCTTTCCGCAGAGAAGAAAAAGGGTGGTGAGTCGTTGATCTCCGAGGAACCTGCATTCTTCATCGTTCTTCGTCGGAGGCTGGCATTCTTCGTCATTCTTTGTCAGATACTGGCGTTCTTCCAAAAGCTCCAAATCTCTCCCAATCTCTTTCGCACAACAAAAGTTCTTCCCCAAATTAAATAATAGGTTCCCCTATTATTTAATTACACATCGAATGAAACTCCTGAATTAATACACCACACTTAAATAAACATATTGACAATTAATTAAAGAAGGGAGAGGGAAGGTCCCCATTTATTTTAAACGCGTTGGAAATTAAATTGATGGTTTTCCAAATTAAAGAGGGGTTATTAAAAATATTAGAGGGAACTAAATTGTGGGGATTGTGTGGGCCCCACTTCTATAATATCCACACATGGGTAGTTGAGTGGCTGTGGGCCCCACCCTTAACTACCCATGGGAGGGAAAAACCATCTTATAAAATAAAAAATGTTCTGACAATTTTTATTTAATTCTTAAATAAACCCCAAAAAATAACTTATCCTTCAATGTGAACGCAACTATCGTAAGTGTCCCTTAAGAAATTATCGGCACTGTGAGTTTTTTGGTGCCCTCAAATTTTAATTCCATGCATCAGTTGAAAAGTTTAAAAACCCTGCTCATTCGATTACTGAACGTACCCGAGCCAATCTTCAAAAATTGATTTCGGGCACACCAGGCCTCAGATTCAAGTGCCGTCAAAAGCCACATACTTGTAAACATCCAAAGTATTCAAAAAAATTCATTGAATTTCCCGGGTCTTTACAATATGGTCTAGGTGACACCTTTTAAGATAATCACAAGGACTTGATGGTGAGCCCATAGGGTTTCGGGTGACTCAGTTGACATGATTTGGGGAACCGTGTGACTTTATCTAACATGTCATGTGGACTTGTCATTATAAAAATGGTATATCAAAGGGCCATCATTTGATCTTTGACACATGTCATGTTGTTGTCCTATGTCTTGGTTGGATCATGAAAAGAATGTGATGTTCATTGTATACGTTCTTCGCATAAGTCTCATGTCAGTTTAGTCTTGGTTCAAGATTTTTGGTGCATATTACTTATTATTTTTCATGTGTTTCCATTATTAAATATCACATGATTTAGTAGCTGTATGTGATTTAATTCACATAAACCATTATAATTCTTTCACATGATCTACGAGTTATCACAAAAAGTGATAACGTGTGCTGCATGATATCTTATGTTCTCCCTTAGATATTTTTTAGAAAGGAAATTCCATGTGTGGTCTTTTTGAACCCTCCACATAGAGAAAACCTCTCCCCCACGAAGAGGTAGCACCCAGAAGAAACTCCCTAGCCAGGGAAGGAGCCATTGCCAGCCGAAATGGAAGCGCGTCTTGAGGGTAACAGCCCAGAAGTGATGGATCATCACATCAATCCGTCAACAGTTGGGTTGCGCCTCAATTTTCCCTCCCAGAAGAATTTGGCCGACCCAGAAAGGTGGATGGATCCACAGGAGAGTTTCACCCCCTGAAAGAGGACTCCCATGAATTGAACCCTGCACCTCCCAAAGAATGATCATGTTTGGAAACTCACCTTCACCGTCACACCACCTACAAAGTGGCATTATCCCATAGATATTACCTGGAAGAAAACCATTCTAATCTTGAGATCAGCCACTCTGAGAAATTTGATCAGTTGCCTCGGTGTGCTAGTGTGTTGATAAAAGGATTAATTTATTGATTCATGGGTGGGGGTTTATAGAACATACCACTCATATTTTAATTTTCCTTTCACATCACATATTGGGAATATCAATTTAGGATTTGGTGTAAGGATTAAATGTTATTCCTTTCCAGAGATCCTATTTTAGGTCACTCCGAGGGATTCGCATGGTTTTCAAATACAATTAGACTATACATTCAATCCCATATTAATTTGATTATTACTAATTAATGGGGTACTGCCTAATCATTTGGGCATGCCAAGGGTTTTTGACATTTTCATTCTGATATGTCCAAGGGCCATCACAATATATGGGTGGTAATTGAAATGCCACAACATGGTATAAAGTGATATATCTAGGATCTTCCATGACGAAAATATTTCATTCTACAATTTCATTATTAAATTTTAATGTCATAATGAAGGGAATTATTGAGGTTTTCTGAAGGTAATGGGTGAAACGTTTGATATTTACAACCATAATAGGATCCCCCAATTTCCACATTTATTTCCTTCATTTATTTTTCAATGTAATGGGGATCATGTGATCTTGAACAAGTGTTATCGAATATAATCACTCTCTCAGTTAGTGATGCATCATTTGTCCCAAAAGTGTCCTATGTGGATACCTTGGAATTATCATCTATAAACCCTTCTTTTTTTGGAGCTGGGGGGGGGGGTGAAAAAGTTCATGTGGACAAGATTGAGGCCCTTCATTTGGAGAGGTTGACATCCCACTGAGCTTTCATGAGATAAGATGGAAAAGTTGTCATGAACTTTTGGTGTCTTATGAATTTTCATAAGTGCATAATGTGATGATTAACACCACAAAATACTCCCACATATCAATTATTTACCCATATTTTAAAATGATTTTTTGATAGATTGTCGGTTGACTGCCAATTGACAAAGAGTTTAACTTTAGCATGTTCTTGTTGGGGTCACCACTTGATCACTGATTGTCCAAGATTCCATCTCTATAACAGATGGTCTTTTCGAGGGGTATACATGAGATCTCCCATAGGTTATTCACTGTGTGAGATTTTTAGCATGTCTTTATAAGGGTTATGTGATCACACTTCATCTAGATGTTCCCATGATACATGTGAGTTTGTATACAATTTTTATTACTCAAAATTGTGGGGGGAAATAATATTGATTTTTAGGTATTTCATCCAATTTTGTATTTTTAATCCTAGTTTGCAGGAACCAAAAAATTCCTCCAATAGGAATGAGATCCAAGGTGACCGGGGCACTATTTTAAGGAATTTAAATGTATTCCTAAGGCCTTGGTGTTGTTGATAATATGCTTCACAGTTGATTGTTGTTATATCGGGGGGGGGGGGGGGGGGGGTTGGTGTCCTTTAAAAATACTTATATATAAAATAGTGGAGTATTTGTGATTTGAAAATAAATTAATGCTCATATATCAAACACCATGCTTCTGTCTTGTGACCTCTTCACAAGACCCTTCCAAAAGAACCGATCATGAGATTCCACTTTGATTTCTGCCCATGAGAACTTCTTCATAATAATTTATTTGACTAAGAGATTTTTTGGATCAAACATGGACTAAATTTCAATAATTTTATGAAAATTATTCAATAGATATGCTTGAATATCTTTGAATATTTAGTGTTATTTGATTCCTTTATATCAGTATAAGATGACTATTATGCGGATTTCATGAACATTTTAGGGTCACATAACCATGAGTCTCATGAGTGGTCTGGAATTTGTGTGATGACTAGTAAGTTTAAGTAATATTCTAGGTATTCATGATATATGAAATTCATAATTTCATTATGTGATTCTAAAATTCCATACTAATTCTCTTGATTCACATGATGTTATTGAATATTATGCCTTTATTTTGATAGGCTTTCATCTTTTCTAAAAAATTCAATTTTCTTTTGATAATATGGATTTTTACACTAATCATAATTCATCTTCCACAGTAAACTAGATGGGAATGATTTTTATGAATAAAAAAGATGAACCTCAGTGTCATTTGTGCTTTTAAAAAAATCACAAGGATCTTCCCATCTGTGAACTATAATTATCCTTTATCAAACTGGAATCCTCTATATGTGTTATTCCTACTAGATAATGTTTATGTTACTTATATAATATTAAATTTTCCATTTTTATGGGTGTAAAATACTCTTGACTACATTCATATAAAAATTTTTAAAGATAAAAAATTGGTTATATCTCAGTCCAAGGGTTTTTCATATATGTTTGAATAATATCCCTTGGGTCTACACAACTGTTATTTCACTGGTCAACACATCTTACAGAGCTATTGAATAATATTTTTCTCATATCTAAACAATCAAGGTGGTGGATGGAGCTTGAAATGAGACCCTTCACTAAGTGGAAGATTTTATGGTGAGTGGTTGTGTCCCTTATGGTCCAGAAATGTTTCTTAGAGTTTTCTCACCAACTACACATTTTCCATCTCTATGAAGTAGTATCAATTTCCCAATATATTTTCTATCACTTGTTCGACCAGACTAAAAAATGGTTTTCCATTGGATTCCTCCAACCAACTCATTTGAACTACCCCATTGAGGGTTGGTAATCATCTTATTTGATATCTACCATCTTGATGAGATAACCCCTCTCAAAAAGATGCATGATGAGTTCCTTCCATCTGTTGATTTCTGGGAGGACCCATTACAAACTCTAATCCTCACGAGGGTCTTTCTCAACATTATAACGGTAATGTTATTAAAGCATAAAACTATTTACATGTTCGTATCTTTAAAATATTGGATCAAAATTTTAATTTATTAAATAAGAGCTCATTTGACTACTATATACACCCATAAATGATCTTCTTGGCATGTTCATGACAACCATGATTAGTATTGGTCCATTTTGGAATCATGGGATCATATCTTTTTGGGATATAAAGTATATCCAATGCTATCACTAAGCCATATGCTGGTGATATTCATGGACATATCCTTAAATCGGTGGCTTCTCCAAGATAGAGATTCATGTTTAGGAATCTAGGTTATTATGCTCGGACTAGAAGAATGGGTAGAATATTTATGGTGCCCCATTCATGATGTATCGATTCCTACAAAACTCATCTAGATAATAATCCACATTCATCAAGATAGATACCCCCAATAGAATCAGTAGTCCTTTCTATATTCTACTTGGTTAGATATGGGAGCATTTTCACTTCTATAAATAGTATAATACTGTAAGGATCCATTTTTTCTTATTTATTCTTTTGTTGTTAAATATATATTGTCTTTTGGCAATGCCATTAGGCCTAGAATAGGTTGATAATGCAGTGAGTCAATACAATTTCATTGATTTCATCTGTTATCCTATAATGAGTTGGATAATAATCTATACTGGTGGTGGCTCTCATGATTATTGGATTTACAAGATCTCCCTTTTTGTATAGGGTTATCACACCAAGGATGGCCATGTTAATAATGTGTTACCCATATAAACCTTATAGGTTTTTCCATGACGTCGCACACAAAAAGGGCCTCCCCCTTCCTTCGGAAGTTCTGCATAGAGAGAAACTCCTCAAGATCATATTCTTTTTTAGATAATATTGGTGCATAAAGACCCCAATAACGAGATAATTCATTCATTTTATAATGATCATTTTTTTATTTATTAGTATTATGAAAACACTTGGGTAGAAGCCTACTAGAGAGGTATGCAAAACCGAATAGTCTTCCCTGTTGAAAACCCATTTTCCTCATTGACCACTCAGTTTGTATCAATGATGGTGTTAATTCATGAATCTAATAAGACATTGATAAAGTGTTTTCATCCTAATAATTATAATACAAACATAGGGTAAATATCAGCTTAGGAGGATTTCTATTCCACATAAGTAACAAATGATCTTCCTATTGAGAGAAGAACATATGATGATTTCTCTTTTTCTTACTTTTAAACATAACTATTTATTCTTCCATTTTATTAACACATTCCATCAGCCTACGAAGCATAGACATGGAATTGGTTGGTTTTGTAGTGAATTCATCCCCTGATTACCGAGACTCCAATATAAATGTTTTTGGAACAATAAGAATGTATGGGACTGCTATTTGATGATTTGGGGAGGGGGTGGATGTGATTTATTTCTAATCACTATAATAAATCAAGATAAACATTATCGTGACATGGAAATATTTTTCCACCAATGATATAGAAATTCATGATCATTCAGATAGGTATCCCCTAGCTGAACAAATAAAAGAGGATTTGGAGGCATTTGAGCAGTGCCTCCATTTTATTTGTTATTTGAAATAACATTTGGATAACTACACCATAGATATATGGATATATGGGGAAACCAAATATCTCTTTAGGTCCTAACTATCATAATCTCCATCCTCATTGAAAACTGCTCAAAAAAGAGTAGGGGAGGTTAATAATTTAATCGATACCCCCCATCTTGGGGAATAAGAAGAATAGGCGGGCTGAGTGGCACATCATCTTTCAATTGATGGTTCTTTCATGATCTTTCAAACCTGGGTAACTTATCCAATAATATATAGTTATATTTATATCTTTGAAATTAACTTTTTTGATGATATTATTTTAGTGACTCTCAAAGGAGGAGATTTTGATTTTCAAATGTTCTCAATAAATGTATTTTCTAAACCTTCTATGTTGCCCTCCATTAATATTTTATTTGTAATATTCATGAAATGTTGCTGATATGACGCTATATAAATCACCAATTAGTCCCATCCATTACATAATATCATGTAAACCTGAATGTAAGGATGTAAATATAAAAATCATAAAATATTCATCATGTGGAATGAAAATTAACTCCAACAATTCATGATGGTCCGCATTGATGTATTATCCTAGATTATCTTGAGATTACTTGTTTAAAAAATGGAATATTGAGTACATTGTATGTCTCAAAGTGATAGTCCTATACCTTTTTTCATAACTGATAGGCATGATAAGTAAGGGATACTTTTTTAGGCCGTATGGTGGAATTTACAAGCTTATTAATTCATACAAACTATAATATTATCGTTGTATGGGATAATAACCTTTAACAGCGGCCTTCTATTATTGTATATTATTTTATTTTTGTTTGTAAATTCTATTGTTTTTTTAGGGTCTTTTATCTCATAGATTCTATAAATGAATATGGAATATGGGGAAGATTTCATATGGATGACCCAATATGCCCTAACATTTTTCATTTGGATGTGGTGTTTTTGTGGATCGAGGGGATTTGTGTTACTTTCAATCAAGGAGGATGTACTAATTCTTGGTCAGTAAAATACATTTTTCAATGATAGAATGGTCAAATAGAGTTATCTCCACTCTTCTTAAAGGTCCAAATATGATTTCTAGGGGTAATATCAATTATGGTAAAAATATTAGGGATGTTGTGTCCACCTAGACAATTAGAATGTGGATGATGTATGTTATAACCCAACTGTTTGAGTTAGTTTGTATGAGATGGGGAATATGTGTCAGAGATGACCCATGTCCCCCTGTGGTGTGAGATTCCACCCTGGTTTTACCAGGGTTACAGGGATTTGAACTTCTTTCATGTAAGGAGGTTATTCTTCTAATTTTTATGTCAATAACCTTATGCATTGAGATAGTTGTCAAATAGATGATCATATTCCTATTTCCATAGTCAATGAAAGGGTTTTAAGACTCAACATTCTAGTTTAATATATTGGGTATAGATGGAATGCTATCCATGATTGGGTTTGATTCACAAGAGAAGATTATTTCTTAATTATGATACTTCATTATTACACCTTATGGTTTTGAATCACATGGTGTAGGCCATAAATATTTTGGGAATGGATAGTCACATTCCTTATTCAATTAAGGGTTCAAAATAATCTGATGTAAAGCAATGGTTTTTGAATCATCTAAGATATTTTCTAATGAGAATTGTAATTTCTGGTCCACAGTTCTTGGTATAAGAGGATGTTATTGAAAATCATATTGAGAATTGGCCAGAACACACTAGATGTTGAGTTATTCTATAGTGAAATTAGTAATTTAAATGATCATAAATACATTATTATAGAGTGATGCATTTCATTGAAAACCATAGGTGCATACTCATGAGACATAGGATTAGATACATAGACAAAAAGAGGTATATTGAATCCACGTAAGCTTTCCCAAATCCCATGGATGGTTTATTCTGATCCAATGTTCACAATTAATGAAGAGTGGTTTTTGGAAATAAAATTATCCAGTAAGGGTTCGAGCATCGTAAAATTTGATCCTCCACTTTGGTAACATATTTTCATGGAGATGAGATGTGTCAAATCATTTTATTAACTTTTTCCTAAACTAGGGGGTCCTATGATCATAAAATTATCTATTACTACGGATATAATGTTTTCCCGATGAGATGTTTTCCTTAACTTTTCCCAAATTTTTTTATTAAAAAATGTAGTTGAAGAGTTTAGGGAGTGAAGACATGAATTTTTCTAATGCTTCCCTTTTCATGTCTTTAACATGATAATTTTTTTCCATATTTCTCTAGAATTTTATGTTCATCTTATTTAGAAAATTATATGTTTCATTTTATGGTTTTATAGCTTTGAAAATTGTGAAGGTAGCTCTAGTTGGTGACATAGATAGACCTATAATGGGGGGATGATACATAAGTCCCCAATTAGGATACCCATGGTCACAAGAACTTGAACAAACCTACAGATGTGAGATGAAAATGTTTTACTTCATAGCTTGGTGTTATCAAGTCATTAATAATGATATGGGATAATCATACTAGGGATGTCCTATAACAAACACACTACTGAGTTCTTCCATAGTGACATCAGTCTCATAGGGATTAGAATGCCGACATTACAGAGACATGATTTTCTTGTTGGTTGGTCTAAGACCATATGCATTGATCACATGGTCAAACATAAATATCCCAATTTTCATTTCTATGGGTCATGATAGATTCAAAATAAAAATATGAACTCAATATTAGAAGTGTGGTTTATGGAATGAGGTGTTTGAAAGATGGAAGAAGAACCCTATACTCCAGTTGGCCTGGGTAAATCTATTGTTGTTCATTGATAGGAAATGATATTGACTGATGGTCTATATCTATTGACATCATTTAGTAGGGATTAATTTTTCATGTAGTTTTAATGTCATGCAGCAATAAAATTTTCCTTTCATTTTATTGTTGTGAGGAAAAGATTCATTTGTTTCCATCCAGTCTAACATCATGAGGTAAGGATATGATAATTGACATGAAAAATTGTTCATGATATATTATGTTCACAATTAGGACATATGTATCTTTGACTCATTATTTGAAAAAATGTTCCGGAATGAAGCAACCCCTATGTGGCTATGATTAAATTTTTTCCTTGATTCTTTATTCTTGACCTCGTATTGGAGATCTAGTTTTCATAACATATCTCATGAAGACAGTAATCAAGACACATGTAGTTCATATAATTGGAAGGTCTTTGCATAGGACTGACATGTATACATAGTTGTAAATTATTACCTTTTTTTCTTTAGTAGTGACTTGTTTTGGAGATCCAGGTGTCACAATATATCGTGTGATGATAGGCATCACGTCACATGTAGTTCATGAGGAGTTGTTTAGTTTAACCTGGTGGGGTAATGTTCTAGGCTCCTCGACATGAAAAAGGGGTATTATGGTTGGCCCCATGTATGGAATTCTATTAGGCGCTACATATCCTAAGATAGATGCATTGAATCAACATTTAGTTCTTGAATGGTGTAGTGGTAGGAGACCATCAATATGAAAAGTGGTCCCCTCAGGCGAGGTCCAGATGAATGTGTAGTTTTTTTCATGAAAATGAAATAAACTATGAAATTTAATGTAATGAGGTGGAGTGTAATATTATTCCTAGTATGTTGTGGAATTTAGGACTGGGATAACCCTATCAAGAGATGATATTCCTTGATTTTGGGGGATTCCCTTTAAAAATTTCATAAGTTTAGGTGAAAAATTCTCATTTTAAGAAATAATGTATCAAAAGGGTTCCTCCCTTTATATAGAAGTTATTAAGAATAGTTTATGGTAAGGTTATATCATATGGTGGATAGACCAGAATATAGGATCGAGGAGTCCCTAACTATCAAAATGAAATGATAATTTTGATTTAAATATTTTTAACCAATGTCATTCAATTTATTATTGAAGTGCATCAATCATATAGATCAACATCTTTTGGTAAGGATGTAGACCTCCGAAAGTGAACATAATATAAGAATTTGGTTGGGTCCAAGAATAAGTTTTCATGCATCACTACATATCATGTGATGGTAAGAATCAAGACACTAATCGTTCTTTGATGAGGATATTTTGTATGCGAAGCCGACTCTCAAATAGGGATTGGGTAATTTTACCCTTCTTTCACATATATCTAACTAGTTTCAAGTGACATGTTAGTGAGATGGTGATTCTTATGTAGTATAGTGTCATATGTTAAGACATATTCAGTGTATTTTGACATCACACTATAATTAAATGTTTCATATAGACTAATATAATGTGGTTAGAAAACAAAACATTTGGAATTTTTGATATCTTTCTACAAGGTTAGGATTCAACTGACATGAATGAAGATGAACAACTAGGGGATCCATGCAGTTTGACTTCATGTGGTGAGGATTTCATACCTGAATTTTAATTTCTTGTTGTAATGAAATGTTCAATTTAGTTTAATTTCATGTTGTTATGATATGATTCATTGCACATTTTAAACATTTTTTTCCCTGGTTTTGGTCACCCAAAATGGATGAGGATGATCCATATAGGGATCTATGAATTTTAAATTCATGAGTGATGAAAATATTTGTATAGATTAAAATCTTGTAGTTATTTGAAATTTTCATAGATTACCTTATTATAGCAAGGAATTTTTACTTCTAGTATAAAATCATGTGATCATGACATATGGTGCTTCTTCTTCTATATTCAAGTTAGAATAAAATGTGATTGATGATATCTATGCAAAGTATTTATTTATAATCCTTACACATGTGGGGGTGGCATGTTCCCCATCCATTATGTCCAATTAGAAGTCCCCATTGTGATAGACATTGTGTATGATATAATTCCCTTACCATTTTGATTACATCATTGATGAATAATGGAATAGCATCCTTGGGGTTATAAGATCCAATACGAGTTCTACATATATTAATGAGCATATAAAAAACATTTTTATTGAAGGCATTTTTGATCATATTATAATATATATTATTCTTCTATAATGAGAACTACATATTATAATTGATCTGTTCCTAATCATCCAGATGCATATATTACTTCTCATCATCTAAGAGTCATCTGGAAATATATATTCAAAGAGAAGGAAGCTCCAATTTTTTTGGTAGCACTATCACGGTCCTATAAACTGATGAATATGATGTTGCTTTTGTAGCAGTATGTGTGGTGTTATGGTGGGTCCATAAAGCATGGGTGATCTTATTCAGCCCAGAATTCTTGACATTATTTATCATCTTCTATATTATATTTTATAGATCTATATTGAATTATTATATCTATAATTTTTTCACTTCATGATAGAGGGATGTGAGGTTGGACTTTCCATTTTACACTTGGAATAATTTATTTAATAAAATGGAAAATAATTTGGTTTTACCCATCAATATTGATTGAGGGACCCTGAACCTGGTGATGACAGATGACTTTATGTAGTTGATGATTTTCATCGTCCAAAATTCCCTAAGGTGTAATGAATCTTGACATTTGGAGAATATTTTTTTAATGAAGGATGTACATGATCTAATTTGTTGTGGATGGGGGATATAGACCAACAATATTTGTTCCCCATATGAAAAAATTACTTGAAATTTTAGTTGTGTGTTGAAATTATGAGGGTTGATGAGTGGCGTTTTTATTGATCTATAATGAATGATATTTCTTCATTAATTTCACAGTTATGTATCATGGGTTTCCAATAGTATTCCATGATTCTGATCCAGTGGGAGAGCTATGTCCATGAATGATAGGCATGATATGATCCTACATGAAAATCCTCTCGGACATTGATATCAATGTTTTTTTACTTTGAATTTAAGAATGATTCCATCAAATACCCACTTTTAGAGGTATTTTTTCTCTTTTATACCATCCCACAATATAATGTGCCATGCATGACAATAAGTATATTCAATTTTGACTTCGTCTGATAGGACATCCCCATTTTGGAGATAAAACATTATGGGCTCCATCCATCCAAGGGTGGATAGTTGTCCATCATGAACTAGTGTGGCATTGATCTTATTTATTTCTTCCTTATCTCGGATGACGATATATGGGTCCATTAATCAATTTGTGATACATAATATTACATACTCATATCAAGGTTCATCCAATACAATGATCGATATATCCAATGCATAGGCATGGGAAATCTGTAATCAGGGAACATGGTGCAATGTGGGTTGAAAGGAGAAACTTTACATTACTTCCCTAGAATATCTAGCGAGAGGGTCTCATTATTCCATTATTAATTGAATATTCCCCATTTATTTGACATATCACAAATTTTTAATCCCCACTCATATATTGGTAGGTTGTATACAATTGTAGGGATAGTTCTAAGTGATTGAGGATGTATCGGAATTCTGATTCTTTGTTTGTGAAGTCTTTAGATAGTGAGAAAGGGTATTGAAAAAAACAATTCAAGAAAAACAAATCAAAACCCTATGTAATCCTTTTTGAGTTCATGATTTTGTGTCCTTTATCCATCAAGAATTTAGTATGTTACATATAAATACATATCCCAAGGTCATGTAGTATCCTGGGCATTATAAAAATCTCTTCATCCAAATTTTCATTGTCAAATATTGTACAATATAGGGTGGGATGTGTCCTGAGGAAATAAGCCAAGTAATTCCATCTTACTAAATTATATGACATGATCTAAATGTCATATGGTTGTATAACGAACACATATTAGGCCAAATGATCTGTCAATATGGGGTAACAAAGGATGTACTTTATATTATCAATATAATAAACAAGGTGGACTTTGTGGAGGAAGAAGTAATAACTCATATTCTTCACAACAAATATGACTACGTGGTAGTTGTTTTCGACATATTATTTTTAGGTCAAAGTATATAGAATTGTTCATTTAAGGTAATAGAGACTATTCACACCCTCTTCAAATATTATTCTATCTGAGGAGGGAACTAATTGTGTGGTCTATGGTAGCTACATCAAAAATGAGTGGATATCCTTCCACAAGTTGCATCAGGACTGATGGGTGTAGTAGGAACATTTTGATATCATTAAGGATACATTGATGTCCTCATTCCATTGACAGGTGATTCCAATCCCCAATAGACTAGTGAAGGTAATATATTCTCCCGCAAGGTAGTCTATGAAACACCAAATGTAGGTGAATTCCCCTATGACCCCCCCTTTTTTTTGAAATTGCTGAGGGTTATATTTATAGAATAGTACTATTTTCTTCTAGGCCATCCATGGTTCCATAGTTTTGTACTAGAAAGTGAAATAAGAAACCTAATGTTCATCCAGAGACATATATTATAAGATTAACCATTAGACTATTCTATGTCATCATTTTGAAGACTATTTGAGCATCTATTCCATGTTCACACCACAGTGATGATTTGACTACTAGGTGTTCAACATAACATTCAGTTACTCTTACCATGAATTACTTTATGATATACTGAATGACACAATGATACGTAGCACTATTATTCATTAACCGATATGGAATGACATGATAGAAAAAGATCCCCTAAGGTGATCTTAAGGTTGTTGTTTTCGTATCATCAGGGGGAATATTTATCTGATTGTACCCTCAATTCACATCAATAAGGTAAAGGAATTGGAATCTAGTAATTGCATCGATCAAAAGTTCAGTGATTGTAAACTAGAATTTGTTCTTTTGTTAAATATATATTTTGTTCTTTTAAATCAATGCAGACTCTCTGATTCTAAATATTTTTCTTCATGGGGATGGTATTGGAATTAAAAATTAGGTATTTAAATTCTATAAAAGGATGGATTTGATCAATTTTTTAAATTATTCATATACATTTCAAGAATGATAGGGGTATATCCTCTAGGATAACTATTTTAAACCATGATGTTCATTGAGTAAGCCGAGTTATGTTGTATCCATAGTTGGATTCATTACTGGAATATCTATAATGTTCCAGGAAACACATATCATTGTTTATTTAGAAATGTGACACACATATCTTGATCATCAAGGGTCATGGTGGTGCTAATGAGTGTAGGAAGTTGGTAATATTTTGATCTTACATATACTTTCTGGATCTCATCAATGGTGGTGGATACACCTTCCTCAAATAAAATAGGGTTTATACTAAGGTTTTCCACTTCTTCATCTTAATCTGAGTATATGGAGTAATTTTAAAATGGTTTCAGAAATCTATGAGAATATCTATCATAGTTTATGTGAGAGTGTCCATGTGAAAAGACAACATCAACCATGACCATCAGAGTTGTTGTAGAGAGGTTCCATATGTGACTGTCTTTTATGATGTCATTAGAAAAAATAAGGAGATTGGACCTTTATTACAATATCTATTGACTCAACATGATTTATGCCGAGTACATAGTCAATTTCGAGCATACTCAATAGATTTTTAGCGGTATTTTCCAATACCTTAAGGTATATGTTATATATATCATCCTCTGTGATTTGTTAATTTCCTTCCATTATATTGAAAACCACATCAACAAATGTGTATTCATAAATCTTAAGGGGGACATATCACCATGTAGTATGTTGACCTTTTCATTGATGAGGTTTTTGGGGAATTTATCGAATGATGAAGGTACTTCCATGTGACTATAAATATAAGGACATCCCAGCAGAAAATTTAACGTTGTATCGTATTAGATAACCATAAACTCAATGTAATTTGGAAAATCCTAGAACTGAGCATTGGGTTTAATATTCACTAGAGGTCACTGATCACTCTTACCATAGAGTTTACTATTCAACTTTATTCATGAATAATATAGCTTTATATATCATAACAATCTATTTTTTTTGAAATGGAATGAGATTTTACCTGAACCCATTGTTAATAAATCAAATTCTGATATTCATATTATCGAGTCTACACAAAACATATTGGGGTCTAATGTGTTCCTGGATAAAATATTCCTGATCTTGATATGTGAATGACATGGGGACATGGAACTTTTTTGGAATGGTCTCCACTCAATTTCCCTCATCTACAATGATGTTGATCTCAAACTCATTTGGGATCTAGAGAAATAAAATGATTGGCTCCTTGAGTTATATTGAATGGCTGAGTGAATTAACGATTGTTATCTTGGATAGGATAACATCCAAATGTTTTAGAATTTTATACATTTGTGTTAGAGGTCGATACTTCTATGTGATTTTTCTCACCATAATATGTGTAGCATGAGTATATAAATTATTGGTAGATGGGACTTGTGTTTTTTTCTTAGTCATGGGAGAATTTTTTTCTAGTGATGTGGGTCTTAGAGGACTTCCTCGTTTCCTATGATGATCAGGTAATCATGCCCCTTCTAGGAATTCATGCAAGAGTACATGTCATAGATGACCATAGAAAGGTTATGAGGAACCTCCATTTATTTTTTTGGATATATATATTGTTCTTTAACATATTAATTAGATACATATACATCATCTATTAGGATGTGATTGAAATAATGTATTCAACCACCCCCATGTTGTCCCATGTATCCTCAGTTCCAACACATTCAGCCTCTTATTCTCATGTTATGCGATGGATACAAATGAATTGATTCATACTCTTCATTAAATGAGGGTTCTACAATGTGTTTCATGTTTAAAGTAATGATAATGAGCTATATTTATGATGAAGGATTTTTTTTGGTGGGTGGTGACTATGATTTGGATGTTTCAAGTACTAAATCTGAGAGAGTTAGATCTTGACTAAGAAAAGAATATGATTCTTCCTCTTCTATTTAATTTTGTATTCAATGGTATCATCCAACATTCATGGGATATATTTTATGTACCCTTTTTTTGGTGGAGTGGTGGTTATTCTTTTGAGCATTTCTCTAAGCGTGTCAAGATCTCGTCCAACTAATTTCAGAGTAATACATTTTTTTACTTCAGTTCATTGCTAATAAAATATTTCTTCTATTTACCCTCTTCTTCAGACTAGGAAATGGATATGCATTCCTCCTTCTCTAAGGAGTAATCTAAAATCATTAATCATAAATTGATCATGGAATGAAGGATGTCATTGAAGATGATGATATATATGTTATTTTGACCTATCATTGTTTGGAATGGGTATTATTTCAAACAGTCGATGAGGTTGTCATCATTGGGACTCTTGGGCTATGGTATATTGAGAATGTTATTGTACATGGATGCAAGAAAATTATTAGTTACATGTTCATTTCAGAATGAGTACATTTTATTAATTAGTTCATCAAATATTTGGAGAACCTAAATTATATATGATTTAAGATGAGAGAAATTTTAAGGTCGTTGTCACTCAATAAGAGATGTTGGGTAGTTGGGTACCTATCTAGGTCCTTAAATAGGGATACAACATGTTTAACAGTAAAAGTGGAATCATATCACTTACTAACTCTATTCTCCTATGTTGAAGTTATGAGCAAGGAATTATCTTGGGTTTATTGAGTACATTATTCCAAACATGGTTCCATTTTACTGAACTCATAGAACACACATGGATACATCATTGGCATGAATAGTATATTCCACTCATCTTAGGGATTTTAAAAACAATGTTCCAGAAACTATTCCTATGAGAGTAGGATACTAGTGGAATTAGTTAAACCCATCCATCTATATATGAAGCGAGACACCTTCTCATTTTCATGACGTTTTTAGTTCCTTATGTATATGATTTTATTTTTCCACAAAAACAATCTGAATTAGTAATGGAATTCACGATGAAGGTCTTCTCATCATAAAAATAATCTTGATGGGATAATTCTGTACAAAATAAAGGTTGGACCTAGTAGATTATATACATAATATCATATCCTTTTATCCTCCTTCTAATCTCAATGTCCCATTATCCTACCACATTTCATAAAAGAAGAGAGTGAGTAGTTATTCAATATATCATGTATCATCAAAGGAGAAAAATCTAGAATTTCTATAATTGGGTGAGGGAGAAGTATCATCAACAAATTTTGAATATGTCTTCCTCTCAAGCATCATAAGTGTGCATCAACCTTCTATGTATCCAATTAAATAATGGAGTTGCTCAATGAAAATTGAGAAATTCTATAGGTACTGTTATTTGAGACTCCCCACATCACATGGATTTGATGAGGCGTAGATTTGTGTCCATTTTCTTCATCTCCATCTAAATCTCAACTGGTGCGAAGACTGAGTGATCACCCAAGTAAGGGATAGGCTTTTCCAAAATAAAGGGAGGTCATGATCATTTTTGACTTCATCATTTATGTATAATGGGTGTCTAGATCTAGATAAATTATGATGATCAGATGCCTCTATTCCTAATGTATTGGCTCTTGGAAGAAGAATATTCACCTCTACCTATATAAAATACCAAATTGTAATATTTATTCAGGGTATCTACTAATTGAGATTTCTGAGAGTTTGTATCTCATTCACATATTTGGACAATTTTTCCTTAGTGGAATGAAATTTCGCTCTTCTAGGTGATGATTGAGTTTTAGCAAACCATTCATTTTATCATTGGCAATGTTACTCCATAGACCTAGAAAAATGATATTCATAGGTGCTAGAATTTGGAATCTTCTTTGGTTCTAGGTGCATGTAACCTCTTCAGGTGCATCAAAATCACATCCCTATCATTGTAAATTTTCATACTGTATCCCTCTTCATCTATATCATAATAAACCATTTACATTGGGTAGATGGTAATGACATTTACATAGCTGTGTCTAGAAATAGTATTAATCCAGTAACATTCAATGAAACTAAATAATTCTACACTACTAGTACAATAACCAATTCTAGAACCCAATGACATAAATTTTTTTTTGTCTTGTTAGCCTAGCATGGTTTAATTTCCTTCACCACATACCCCTCCTATTTCATCCTGTGACTAATGGCGTTGAGGGAATATTTGGTCATGACTGTAAACAAAGCCCCAAATAATGTACTCTCTTCTTAAGTTTGGAATAAAGTATGTGATTCCAACCATAGATATTTACCTCAAAAACAATATAAGGGACATTCTATATGTGGTGATGATGATGATGTAAATTCCCCTAGTGGTGTGTTATGGGGACTATTCAGGGCTTAAATTGGTATATATTGATCTTGTTGTTGTGGATAAGACACATACAATCATTTATTTGATGATTCCAAGGATGAACATTTAAATAAAAATTCCCCTACCCTAGTATGATTTTTTTGATCTGGAACCACCGTGGATTTCTCAAGAACCCTCTCAAGGGATGTTTAAACTGGTGATGATGAACGATATATAAATTCTCCTAGCATAGTGTCCTAGTTTTTTTAAAATATTATTAATATATCATGAATACAATCAAGAATTAATCATCTGATAAGTGGTGGCAGTGGTAGATATTCCCTTGGCCTAGTGATTTGGTTTTTCTCTTAGATGTCTAATATGGAAGCTGCTACGTCAGAAGATTTTAAGTTGACAAATTATGCTCGTGTAGGACTAGGTTCTAAGGGAAGCACGTGATGGGGGTTAGTTTCTATTGGATTCCCTTGAGTTGACTAAAGCCTTGTATTTTAGTTCTGAACACTATACTCACCGATTTGGGTGTCCCAGTTTAATGAATTTTTGGGTATACTATTAATTCATTTCTAACGTCTTTTCACTATCAATTCGAAAGCATATTATTTTAGTGAAAAATAGCTTGAGTGTTATATAGTACCATTGTTATTTTATGATGGGTATAACATTATTGTTCTCAATATCTTAGGGGTATTAATATAACATGGAAGTGGTGAAGTGTAATGCTCCATACAGTCACCATCCTCGAATAAAAATGCCTTATATGGATTCAGAGATCATTTTCTGATGGGTGGTGATTCTGAGGTGGAAATAATATTTCATATTTTCACAATGGTTTTCTAGTTTTTGGTTACCATTCCAGGTAGATAACTGCCAGGTCAAGCTAAACGAATAGTATCTTAATGGTTTAAAGGTGACGCACATATCCTGGATATGGGAGGTGTCTAGCATTCAATTAGCATCGAGTTTCATAAATGTTTTTATGTTAATAAGTCCCAAACTCTTTATCTAGATCATCTGGTATCTCATAATCATGATGCGTATAGAGGCAAAAAAATGATAATGTGGTTTTTTCCTACCAATACTCTTGATATATAAATTTTGGAACCCCCTTATGTACTATTACATGCCTCGATATGATCATACCATAGAAGGTTCATTTAGGGAATGTATATGGAATAGAGAGGAGGGATGATAGAAGTTGATGGGGAACTATATATGGTTGAATATGTATTTTAATAACATATCTATATAAAGGATTCTAATTTTTGAACAACGTTCAATATGAAGGTGTTTGGGAAATGTGAGGATTTACTTTCATGTAATAGATATCAAATTGGGGTGGTTGACCACAATGTATATCTAGAGTAGATTTCCTATTATCCATATCAATACTTCCCTGAAAAGGACAATCATGATAATGATTTCCTTCTACTTTAGATAAAGATCCAAAATACCATTGGGGTGTGGAGAAAGTTCCCCGAACATCCTCAAGGACACTAGCATTGAGTTGATTTGTAATTTGAACCTCATTATATGTTTTTTTCCAAAATATGTTGACCTATATTATGAAATTGTTTGGAGATATGAGCCTACTGATTAATTGTTTCCAAAAATTATTTATAAATAACTTGTTTTATGGTAGAATGTGACTAATTTTATAATATTCTTGAATATAAAATTGATATTATTCATTATTGACAGGAATATATTCTTCCCCTTAGGCAAGTGACAGTCTGACATTATGAGCCTTGGTTGTAATGTGGGTATGATCCCAATCCGAATCCTTTGAAATATTTGACTGTTATTTTTATGTAGAAAAGTTTTCCTATCCCAAGGCATTAGATAGTCTCACATCATGATCCCTAGTTGGAATATAAATACGACTGCTGTCCAAATATAAACACACCAGCAGAATCTGCCAAAAGATATCTAGAATGGGAGAAAGGATAGAATTTTCCTCTTGTATTCCATTATAGGTATTATGGTTTGGTCTTTGATTGAAAAAATAATGAACATAAACCTAGATTCTATGATGTTATCTATTATTCTAGATAGATTCAATGACAACAATATGGTATTTTCATGAGGTTTGTGCCACTCTCACTTGAATACCCCATCCAATATGGGGATATGAGTGAAATTATTGGGCCTTTAGAGTATTTATCTATTATTATTTGATTGGAATATGATCATGTCCAAAGGTATTTTCTACTCTTTCACGGTGATACCTTTCCAGAATAGGTATATTTTCCCAATCGTAAGCATTCAGAATATGCTGATGACCATTTTGGATATGATTATTCTCCTATACCATGGAGTGTGTCGCTCTCACCAAATGATCTATAGAATTAAATTTAATATGATTTTTTATGATTCATTGTCATTTATTATAGTGTTCGGATAATCCTTTTGTATGTGTGTAAGAATGTGCGTTATCTCCAGACAAACAATGTGTTCATGATAACTAGAGTGTTCAACTTCCCTTGATGTGAAGATAAATATATGGGCTTATCCTTCTATTTGAGCCAATTATTGAATATTTTAGTGTAGTTAATTAGATATTTGTATGATTTTAAGTATATTCAGCATAGTGCTCACATGTATATAATCCTACACATTTCTTTTTCCACTATATACTAGAAGGTATCTTAAATTTACGCAAGGTTATGATCCCACTTATCTCCAAATTATGGCACCATAATATAATGATGGGGATCATGAATGGGTGTAGGTATATGTGCCACCACCATACCTGCTGTACGAATATTCCTATATACATGATCTATGTGACAAGAGATTTGAACATGCTCACTGGCTACAATCAGGATATGCCAGTTGGAATTGTCTGTGGGAGTGGGGATATGATGCCAGACAAGATTTTTTATAGCCTTATGCATGTGATGCATCATCCTTGTTGACTATTCGAGAGTTTTAGATATGGTAGTGTGTCATGTGTTACCCATAGAAGGTGACATAAGGGTTCCGTTGGGATGGTGCTGGAGACTATAGTTGACAAAGGCCCTAACCGGCAGACCATGAACTAAAAGGGATCCATAATTGGCCCCTTGTTCCAGCGTCATCAGTAAATGAAGTTGGTGATTTTCATGGTCTCTAGATAGAAATCCCATATTGAATGAAATGGATATAAGGACCACTGTATTTGATAATTCATTCCTTAAACGTTGCAGTCTCACCAGTTTCATTACACCAAGAACCTTGTGGGAAGCATTTATGGTTAGGATCATACAATGTTCATATAATTATCATATCATTGAATTATCCACTCTATGCACAATATCTCAAGATGGTGGGTTCGTTCTAATGATCGAAGTAGTACTAGTTGAAGATGCATTTCCAAAATAGTCACTAGATGAAGATATATTAAATCGTGGTGTTGTTTATGACTGAAGTGTTTTCCAAAAATAAGAAAACTAGGAATAAGTTCTCTAATAAATGTACCATTATAGGCATTATATGTTCTCAATAAAGTAATCATAGGTATCCAAATTGTCCTTTTAATCCTAATCCATCGATTCTACTCAAGCGGGCTTCTAAAAAAGATGATTAAATTATTTCATATGAACCCCAAATTAAGGAGATTATCTATAAGATCCATGTCATGGTCGACTGATCAACATTCTATTAGATATACTCACATTGAGTTCACCATGTAGGTTTTTGTTGGAAATAAAATAAAATTAACCAACTGATAATATCATGATCATTGGTTATACGAAAATTTCATGTGAGGTTCATCATTTTTCTTACATCATAAATATGTGGATGGATTTTGTCTGGTGTCTTTTTGGGGGGTTAAATGTTCAACATCATCATTCATTCTAGGCTCTCCCCTTGTTAATATTTTATAGATAATCCCAATGGTTCCAACATTCAAAAATTGGTACATACAAATATTCCAAAGGAATGTTATCTGTTAGGTCTTCCGACCTAAAGATTTTTAAGATGTAACAGTGGTTGAGGGGATGGGAGGATGAGATCATGACACCCATTTCGGTTGAATTTTTTCATACTTTAGGTATCTCTTATAGAATAAATATTTTTTTGATAATCTCATCTAAATCCTAATATTGGACTGATTACCCTAACAAATTTATCATAGGCTATGTCTATTTATATGAAAATAGTGGTTGTGTCATATAAGTGAATCCATATATATGTATATGATGTTCTTATTTTATTCCCCATTAGTGGGTTCTTACCTATATGCTGGGTCCTTATAACTAGGCACTCTAGTGTTTATTATCATCTAGGGAGGCAATACATATTTATTGGATGGAATTTACCCATTATGAATTATCTTATCTATAATATTAGATGAAAATAATCAAAAAAACATAGTTTGTTATGTAAAGACCCGTAAATTTCAAGGAAATTTTTTTTCTTAATTTTCTTTGAAATTTTTCAAGAGCGCAGTCTCTTACGGCACCTGATTCCGAGGCCCGGTGTCCCCGGAATAATTTACCGAAGTTTTGGCTCGGGTATGTTCAGTGAATGGACGAGCGGGTTTTTCTAACTTTTGAACCGGTGCCCGGAATCGAATTTTGAGGGCTCCGATGAAATCGCAGCGCCGGTATTCGCTTAGAAACGCCTCTTCCGGAGTTGCGTTTGTTGGGGTGTGGTTTTTAATTTTCGGGCTTAAATTTAAGAAATAAAATAAAATTTTGCGACAACTTTATTTTATTTCACTTAAGCCACATGGAAGCCACTTGAAGCCACTTAAAGGCGGCTTGAAATGAGTTAAATCAGATAGGATGATATCCAAAAACATCCTACCCTCTTGGTAGGATATTTGTGAGGTGGGGACCGCACGAGCCCCGCCGTTTCTTTCCGCTAAGTAACGCACCCGCGAAAACCCGTCATTATGAAAGTCAACTGACGCGTTTTCTTAATTCTTAACAGACCATTTAATTGGGCGGTTTATTTCGTAAATTAAATGAGCTGTTTCTTTCGTTGAATTAATTCAACGAATTGATGGGTCGTTACTTACCCGTTTTCGTGTGTTGGCATAATAATAAAATAAGACCAACCATTTTATTTTGGAGGATTGCTCGTTGAGACAAGAATCCTTGTATCTTCTTCCTTCTTCACGAAGAACGCCAAGAACACGAAGAACGCGAAGAACGCCGAACCCGGAAATCGACGACGTGATGTCGTGATCCGCGACGCCGACAACGTTCTTCTGCGACGTCTCTTCCTCCGCGATGGATCTTCGATCGGATGCTTGAGGAAAGAGTCTCGGACCTTCCTTTTTATCTCCTTCATGGTTCTTAACCAAAACACGGATTTAATTAATGAAATTAAATCTGTTGTTTCATGGTGCGTTGAGTTCACCGACTCAACGCCGTGTTCCGCGACGACGCGATGCCCTTCCGCGACGACGCGACGATCTCCACCTTCCGCGACGAGCAATTCCGTGAAGAACGCTCGCACGCGACGACCAACGATGTAGGGATTTATTTTGGGAATTACCCCTTTCCTTTTTATTATCCCCATAATTGTTTCTTTAAAAGGTAAAGAACTTGCTTTGTGAGCAATTTTTTTAAAATTATAAAAATTGTTGTTTCCGTTCAAATGAGGAACCTGTTTATGAAACAATTTTATTTCATTAAAAATTGTTTTGGATATGCATTCATGTGTTGAACTTAAATTCCTCCCGTTGTTTATCTCTAATGCGGAGGGTGCGGGCCAAACGAACACGGCCCGACGACCCTCCACTGTTCTTCTTTTTGTGCGGATTTGACGGGCGATGATGGAACATGCCGCAACGGAAGTTTGATGATCCCGTAGTGATGAACGAGTCCCGGGAGGAGCAACAGCGCAGACGGGAACAAAAACGGACCACCGGAGCAATCCCGGTGGTCCGCGGAACTCGCCGGCGGCGCGGGTCGCCGGCGCGGCGGCGCCGGCAGCCGGGAGAGGCGGCGCCCCGGCGCGCCGCCGGACAGGCCGCCGCGGCTGAAGCCATGGCGGTGGCGGCACCCGCGGACCCGCGGCCGCGCTGGTCCGGTGCCTTCGGACGTGGCTGAAGCCGCGTCCTTGACTCAGCGCGACCCCACGCGGGGGGCCGCGACACCACCAGGCCACGGGGGCGGCGCCCCGCGGCGCCTCGGCTGTTGGGCCGCTCGGCCGAACCGGGCCAGGCCGGTCCGACCGGCCGGGCTACGCCCTGGCCGGACCCGACCGGGTCGGGTCGACCCGGTTCGGCCAACTCCCGGGGGGGGGGGTCGGGCCGGGTGGGCCCGGGCCCATACCCCCCGTCTTCAGACGATCTTCGTTCAAATGCCCGTAACATGAGCTACGGGCCTCCGAACGACTCGTCGTCAGCGGAAATGCGATCCTTGGATCGAGTCGGTCATTTCGGTATATTGCACTCAAGGTTTCGGAATACTTTGGGTTCGGCCGGGTTAGTTCGTACACGAAACCAACCGGGCCTTCGGAGCGGAAACACTCATATCTTGAGCTACGGACGTCCGATTGACGTGCCGTCAGCTTTACCGAATTCTTCTAAATGAGATGGATCTTTTGGAATACTCCGCCAGAGGTTTGGGCACAGGTGGAGTACGGTCGGGTTGGTTTTGCCTTAAAAACCAACCGGGCCCCTGGGACGAAAAAGCCAATCACTCTCAGACCGGGCGTCCGATTGACGCACCGTCTACGACATTGAGTTCCTATTGGCGATATGGAACTTTTGGATACATCAACTTCGGACTTTGTGTCAGTTGATGTATTAGCCTCTCGGCTCGTGGAGCGGACCCTCCCGAATGAGCTTGCTGTGTGCGGGAACCCTAGTGATGGCTGTGACTGCTACTTCGACAGCGACGACTGTACAAAGATCCTCCTTGGACTCCGACGACGACCGTGCAGAGATCCTCAGTGGACTGCGGCGACGACTGTGCAGAGATCCTCAGTGGACTGCGATGACTAATGCACTCAGCAATCCAACATGGATCAGTGCTACCGGTCTTGTGTGGGCCCGATCCTGTGTGGGTCTGATCCTGTGTGGGTCAGCGCTCAGCAGTTCTGTGTGAGCCAGCGCCTACAGGTCCTGCGTGGGCCCGGTCCTATGTGGGCCTGATCATGTGTGGGTCTGATCCTGTGTGGGTCACTGCGAGGTTAGTACCTATCGATCCTTCGAGGGTTCGACGACTTAGATGGTTCAGTGATCATCTTATCGTCATCCGAAGAAGTATATCCTGTGTGAGCTGAATCTTGTGTTGACCCATCCTATGTGGATTTACTGTTTACTCTCCTTTGTGATTTGTGTTGAGCTATCCTGTGTGGGTATACGTTTTTCTTTCCTGTGTGTACTGGGTTGTGCTTGGTCTTGGACGTTGGAGCCGAACGGGAATTGATGACTTAGGTATATGTATGGGCATATACCTAAGCCGTGTCAGATGTTACTTCGTGATTGTATCTCATCCTTTGTGGATTTTGGGAGACCTTCGGGGGTCTCGGGGTCCCTACGGAGTAGCTTATACTCACCCCTGCACGGGCTATGCCCGCACTACGTTGTGTTGGTTGCCGATGACGGACAACGCTGATCGTGGTGGAGGCGTGCGGAGCAGGACGATACCTGGAGGTGGACCACTGGGCGGGACGTACTCGTAGCGGTCAGGTGGACCCGAGGAGCAGTGGAGGCTATCTGTATCCACCCTTCAGGTGGGACTTCCAGAGGACGGCTTGACACTGCAGTTTTCCCTTTTAGTTGCTGTTTTTCCTTTCAGTTGTACTTTACAGTTGGGCTTCTATTTCCGGCCCCTTTTACTTTCAGCACAGCTTGTACAGTTTTTACTTAGTGTTTACTTTTCCGTTTGCTTACTCTATGGTGCTTGTTTACTTTTAAAAGGCAATGCCTTCCCTTTTTGTTGGGATTTACGCCTTTGTGCTAGTCACCAGCCCCTGGCCTATGGAAGGTGGGCTTGGGGTAGTCCCGGCACGGGCCCCGAGGACAGGTCGTGACAAATTGGTATCAGAGCTGGTCGGTTCTACCACAGACACTGATTTTTCTTCTATGTGAAGCAATAGTGTTTAGCGTATTGAGTGTGGTTATCAGCCCAGGGAGTCCATTGTTGGTGCGGCGGCCGACGTATCCATACACCTGGACCCTGACTTCTGATTTCCGGCTTAATGCACGAAAACATTGATTGCATGTGTGTTTCAAGTCTTCTTTGTGATTACTTGTGTCAGCTCACCAGGTATACTGTTCTGACCGTGGGGCACTTGTTTCCTTTTCAGGATGGCATGATGACAGCAGCCAGCTAGGGTTTCTAGAGTAGAGCGCGACGACAGCCCGCCGAGCAACGAGGCATCGGTATAGGGCCCGTTGACAGCAGAGGCACCAGCAGTACCTTTACCCGCCGAGCCCCTGATGCTTCCAGCGCTGGCAGCTGACGACGCACGATGCCTCGGAGCTCTGCACGAGTTCCAGCGCCAGCGACCACCCAGGTTCCATGGGGAGACAGACCCCCAGGCAGTCGAGGACTGGCTGGAGGCGGTCTTCCAAGTTTTCAAGCTAGTGAGGACACCAGCAGACCTCATGGTGATCCTCGCGGCGAGCCTACTGCACGCAGCAGCAGGGCGATGGTGGAGCCTGATGAACCAGGAACACGATGAGGCCTCCCTCATCTGGATGGAATTCGAGAGCCTCTTCCGCTCAGAGTTCGTCCCGGCCACCCTCCGTGCGGTGCGCATCCAGGAGCTTCTTCAGCTGCGGCAGGGTAGCTTGATGGTCGCCCAGTACGCGGCGAGGTTCACCGACCTTTCTCACTACCCGAAAGACATGGTACGAGACCCATTCTTCTGGGCTCAGACCATCGATCATGGATTGAGACACGAGATCAAAGCATCACTGATCTCCCTCAGCATCCCGACCCAGGCAGGAGTATTGGAGAGATCCCTCCTGATCGAGAGCTTCCTGGTTGAGTCCACAACGAGACCTACTGCAGGGCGGCAGATAGCGGAGTCTTCGGAAGCAGGTAGTCGACGGATGACTCAGGGTTCTAGGTAGACCAGACCTTCCGGCAGACGACCTCGGGACACTGGCTCAGCAGTGCAGGGCACTCAGCGCGGAGCCAGTCTTCCGAGAGGCAGGCAGTGCTACGAGTGTGGCGGGCAGGGCCACATGGCTCGTGACTGCCCGACCCGCCATACCGAGGGGCAGCAGACGGTGCAGGGACCACCCAGGCAGAGGTAGAGGGTCGACCGTGGCGGTCCGCAGGGAGGAGGCGGACGAGGCAGAGGAGCTGGCCGGGAAGCAGGTGGTGGGTGACGCTTTGAGGCTCTACCACGACCACCACCAGTAGGCACGCCCCAACCACCGGGAGCTGGAGGGCAGAGACAGGCGCAGCTCCAGGTCGCAGAGGCCTACGACCACGGCGCACCAGAGATGATTCGAGGTACGATCTGTGTCTATTCCACCCTTGCTGCAGTTCTGATAGACACAGGAGCGAGTCACTCTTTCATATCCACTGCCCTTATTTGGAGCTCGGAGATTCCGACAGAGCCGTTGGCTCGATCCTTACGGCTAGAGACACCTACGGGAGCAGACTCGACGATTACGCACTGGTGCCGACAGTGTGAGCTTACTCTAGGAGGTGAGAGCTTCGGCTGGGATCTTCTTGTAGTGACGTCGAGGCCTTACGACGTCATCTTGGGCATGGATTGGTTATTTACGGTCCATGCTCTGATTGACTGCATTAGGCGCAAGGTGCGATGTGTGCGCACCGACGGGAGCAGGTTCACCTTCACCGGCGAGAATGGAGCCTTAGCAGAACAGGATGGGCTCACACAGAGGAGAGGTCAGCCCATCACTCATCAATTGGCTAGCCTCATCCTGGGAGCAGTTGACGTGCGGAGTCCCAGTTTTCCTGCAGTGGTGGATCAGTAAGAGGACGTCTTTCCCGACGACGTTCCAGGACTACCTCCTTGCAGAGAGGTAGACTTTTATATTGACCTGTACCCCGGGACAACCCTGATATCCACTCCAGCATATCGGATGGCCCCCGCTGAGCTTCGAGAGCTACGGGTACAGTTGGTGGACTTGCATGGCAAGGGGTTCATCCGACCTCGTGTTTCACCCTGGGCTTCCCTGATTTTGTTCGCCAAGAAGGCGGATGGGAGCTTGCGACTGTGTGTCGATTATCGTTGCCTAAACCAGGTGACAGTGAGGAGCATGTATCCACTACCCAGGATTGATGACCTCTTCGACCAGCTCAAGGGAGCACGGTGGTTCTTGAAGATAGACCTCAGGTCAGGCTATCATCAGCTCAGAGTTCGAGACGAGGATGTGCAGAAGGCGGCCTTCAGGTGTCGGTATGGCCACTATGAGTTCTTGGTTATGCCCTTCGGCATAACCAACGCTCCAGCAGTGGTCATGTGCCTCATGAACAGGATCTTCCAGCCATACCTCGATCGATTTGTCGTAGTCTTCATCGAAAACATCTTGGTGTACTCGACCACCGAGGAGGAGCACGCCTACCAGTTGCGTGTTGTACTAGACACACTCTGAGAGAACCAGCTTTATGGAAAGCTCTCGAAGTGTCAGTTCTGGTTACATGAGGTCCACTTCTTAGGGCGCGTCATTTCTGAGGCGGGAGTTGCAGAGGATCCCGCGAAGATCGAGGCAGTGCTAGATTGGGAGCCACCCAGGAGCGTGACGGAGGTGCGGAGTTTCTTTTGTCTTGCCGGATACTATCAGAGATTTGTGCCAGACTTCTCCAGAGTTGCGGAACCACTCTCGGAGTTGTCAAAGAAGGGGAAACCCTTCGTGTGGTCAGACAGATGTCAGCAGAGCTTCCAGGAGCTGAGGCAGAAGTTGAACAGCGCACCATCTTGAGGTTGCCTGAGGAAGGACTTAGATACGTAGTCTACTGCGATACATCAGGGACCGGACTCAGGTGTGTCCTGATGCAGGAGCGGGCCGTGATTGCCTACAGATCACGTTTGTTGAGGCCGCATGAGCAGAACTACGCTACCCACGACTTGGAGTTGGCAGCAGTGGTCTTCGCCCTGAAGACATGGCAGCACTATCTGATGGGCGAGCGCTTTACAGTCATTTCTGACCACCATAGTCTCAGGTACATCTTCTCTCAGAAGGACCTGAACCCGAGACAACGGCGATGGATCGAGTTCCTCCAGGACTATGAATTTGAGATAGTCTATACTCTTGGGAAGGGGAACGTGGTAGCCGATGCCCTCAGCAGGAGGACGGGCATCCATCTACATGAGGAGGCGACAGAGCAGCTAGCCGCATTGAAGATATCATTCGTGGATAGAGACGGAGCAACCTTACTTCAGTATCTCACAGTCTCTCCTCCACTTCTACAGCGGGTCAGAGAGGCACAATGTGGGGACGCTGACTGTGAGACACGGCGTGCACAGATATCCTCGGGACAGGCACATGATGGTTTCTCCTTTGGAGCAGAGCACGATGTCCTTTTCAGAGGACGTATCTTGGTACCAGTCGCTTTACGAGAAGAGGTGCTGAGAGAGTTCCACACTTCTCCTTTGGCGGTACATCCTGGAGTGGCGAAGATTTACCAGGATCTCAAACGACAGCACTGGTGGCCGAGCATGAAGAAGGTTGTGGCAGAGTTCGTTTTGCGGTGCCTCACCTGCCAGCAGGTGAAGGCAGAGCACCAGGTACCAGCAGGCTTGGTACAGCCCTTGGAGGTCCCAGAGTGGAAGTGGGACGGGATATCTATGGACTTCGTGACTGGACTTCCACGAACTTCCAGAGGTCACGACTCCATTTGGGTGATTGTTGACCGACTCACCAAGTCGACACACTTCATACCCATTCGAGAGAAGGGCTCAGTGGAGAGCTTGGGGCGTCTTTACGTTCAGGAGATTGTACGGCTTCACGGTGTGCCATCGACTATCGTCTCCGATCGGGACACTCTCTTTACTTCCCGGCTTTGGAAGGGGTTGCATGAGGCGTTCGGGACGCGGCTACGTCTGAGCACCGCCTTTCACCCTCAGACGGATGGTCAGACGGAGAGGACCATTCAGACCCTCAAGGACATGCTCCGTGCATGTGTCCTCGACTTTGGTCGCAGCTGGGAGGACCACCTACCCTTGGTGGAGTTCGCGTACAACAACAGCTACCACTCCATCATCGGGATGGCACCCTACGAGGTGTTGTACGGCAGGCCTTGCAGATCTTCTTTGTGCTAGACAGACCCTGGGGAGTCAGCACTTGTTGGACCAGAGATGGTCCGGGCCACGACAGAGAAGGTCCAGGTCATCCAGGAGCGGATGAGGATAGCATAGAGCTGGCAGAAGTCATTTGATGACAGGAGGCGGAGGCCACTAGAGTTCGAGGATGGTGACCACGTCTTCTTGCGTGTCTCACCTCGACGTGGTTTGCGAAGATTTGGCTGAGGCGGCAAGTTGTCTCCACGCTTCATCGGGCCTTTCCAGGTCCTCAGCAGGATTGGCGAGGTGGCTTATCGCCTGGCTCTACCACCTCAGTAGCACCAGGTGCACGACGTCTTCCACGTATCCCAGCTGAGGAGATACGTGCACGACCCGACGCACATCATTGACTATAGGGAGCTAGACGTGGATGATGGGGCAACTTTTGCGGAGGTCCCAGTGGAGATAGAGGATCGACAGGAGCGGGTCCTACGTGGGCGATCGATTCCTCTTGTGCGCATCAGATGGCAGCACGGGAACCTCCAGGAGAGCATTTGGGAGCGGGAGGCTCAGATGCGTGCTCAGTACCCACATTTGTATCCATAGTTTTTTATGTATCTTTACAGGGACGTAAAGTCCTGAGGTGGGAGTAATGTAAAGACCCTTAAATTTCAAGGGAATTTTTTTTCTTAATTTTATTTGGAATTTTTCAAGAGCGCAGTCTCTGACGGCACCGGATTCCGAGGCCCGGTGTGCCTGGAATCATTTTCCGATGTTTTGGCTCGGGTACGTTCAGTGAATGGACGAGCGGGTTTTTCTAACTTTTGAACCGGTGCCCGGAATCGAATTCTGAGGGCTCCGATGAAATCGCAGCGCCATTAATCGCTTAGAAACGCCTCTTCCGGAATTGCATTTTCTCGGGTGTGGTTTTTAATTTTCGGGATTAAAGTTAAGAAATAAAATAAAATTTTGCGACAACTTTATTTTATTTCACTTAAGCCACTTGGAAGCCACGTGAAGCCACATAAAGGTGTCTTGAACTGAGTTAAACTGGATAGGATGCTATCCAGAAATATCCTACCCCCTTGGTAGGATATTTATGAGGTGGGGCCCGCACGAGCGACGCCGTTTCTTTCCGCTAAGTAACGCACCCACGAAAACCCGCCATTATGAAATTCAACTGATGCGTTTTCTTAATTCTTATTACACCATTTAATTGGGCGGTTTATTTCATAAATTAAATGAGCTGTTTCTTTCGTTGAATTAATTCAACGAATTGATGGGTCGTTACTTACCCGTTTTCGTGTGTTGGCATAATAATAAAATAAGACCAACCATTTTCTTTTGGAGGATTGCTCGTTGAGACAGAATCCTTGTATCTTCTTCCTTCTTCACGAAGAACACGAAGAACGCGAAGACGCGAAGAATGCCGAACCTGGAAATCGACGACATGACGCCGTGATCCGCGACGCCGAAAACGTTCTTCTGCGACATCTCTTCCTCCGCGACGGATCTTCGATCGGCTGCTTGAGGTAAGAATCTCAGACCTTCCTTTTTATCTCTTTCGTGGTTCTTAACCAAAACAAAGATTTAATTAATTAAATTAAATCAGCAGTTTCATGGTGCGTTGAGTTCGCCGACTCAACGCCGTGTTCCGTGACGACGCGACGCCCTTCCGTGACGACGCGACGATCTCCACCTTCCGCGACGAGCAATTCTGCGAAGAACGCTCGCGCGCGACGACCAACGAGGTAGGGATTTATTTTTGGAATTACCCCTTTCCTTTTTATTATCCCCATAATTGTTTCTTTAAAAGGTAAAGAACTGGCATTGTGAACAATTTTTTTAAAAATATAAAAATTGTTGTTTCCGTTCAAATGAGGAACTCGTTTATGAAACAATTTTTTTTCATTAAAAATTGTTTTGGATATGGGTTCTTGTGTTGAAATTAAATTCCTCCTGTTGTTTATCTCTAACGTGGAGGGTGCGGGCCAAACGAACACGGCCCGACGACCCTCCGCCGTTCTTCTTTTTGTGCGGATTTGACGGGCGACGACGGAACGTGCCGCAACAGAAGTTTGATGATCCCACAGTGAAGAACGAGTCCTGGGAGGAGCAACGGCGCAGACGGGAACAAAAACGGACCACCGGAGCGATCCCGGTGGCCCGCGGAACTCGCCTGCAGCGCGGGTCGCCGGCGCGGCGGCACTGGTAGCCGGGAGCGGGGGCACCCCGGTGTGCCGTCGGACAGGTTGCCGCGGCGGCGGCAGCACCCGCGGACCCGCAGCCGCGCGGGTCCGGTGCCTTCAGACGCGGCTGAAGCCGCGTCCTTGACTCAGTGTGACCCCACGCGGGGGGCCGCGGCCGTTCGGCCACTCGGCCGAACCGGGCCAGGACGGTCCGACCGGCCGGGCTGCGCCCTGTCCGGACCGGACCGGGTCGGACCGGGTCGGGTAGACCCGGTTCGGGGAAACCCGGTTCGGCCGACTCCCGGGGGGGGGGGGTCGGGCCGGGTCGGCCCGGTCCCGTACCCCCCGTCTTCGGACGGTCTTCGTTCAAACGCCCGTAACTTGAGCTACGGGCCTCCAAATGACTCGCCGTCAGCGGAAACATGATCCTTGTATTGAGACGGTCGTTTCAGTATATCGCACTCAAGGTTTCGGAATACTTTGGGTTCAGACGGGTTGATGTGTACACGAAACCAACCGGGTCTTCGGAGCGGAAACACTCATATCTTGAGCTACGGACGTCCGATTGATGTGCCGTCAGCTTCGTTGAATTCCTCTAAGTGACACAGATCTTTTGGAATACTCCTCCAGAGGTTTGGGCACAGGTGGAGTACGGTCGGGTTGGTTTTTCCTTAAAAACCAACCGGGCCCCTGGTACGAAAAAGCCAATAACTCTCAGACCGGGCGTCCGATTGACGCGCCGTCTGCGACGTTGAGTTACTGTTGGCGATACGGAACTTTTGGATACATCAACTTTGGACGTTGTGTCAGTTGATGTATCAGCCTCTCGGCTCATGGAGCGGACCCTCCCGAATGATCTTGCTGTGTGCGGGAACCCTAGTGCTGGCTGCGACTGCTACTTCGACAGCGACGACTGTGCAGAGATCCTCCGTGGACTCCGACGATGACCGTGTAGAGATCCTCAGTGGACTGCGGCGAAGACTATGCACAGATCCTCAGTGGACTGCGACGACTACTGCACTCAGCGATCCTACGTGGATTAGTGCTACCGGTCCTGTGTGGGCCCGATCCTGTGTGGGTCCGATCCTCTGTGGGTCAGCGCTCAGTGGTTCTGTGTGAGCCAGCGCCTACAGGTCCTGCGTGGGCCCGGTCCTGTGTGGGCTCGATCCTGTGTGGGTCCGATTCTGTGTGGGTCACTGCGAGGTTAGTACCAATCGATCCTTCGTGGGTCCGACGACTTAGATGGTTCAGTGATCATCTTATCGTCATCTGAAGAAGTATATCCTGTGTGAGCTGAATATTGTGTTGACCCATCCTGTGTGGATTTACTGTTTACTCTCCTTTGTGGTTTGTGTAGAGCTATCCTGTGTGGGTATACGTTTTGGTTTCCTGTGTGGACTGGGTTGTGCTTGGGCTTTGACGTTGGAGCCGAACGGGAATTGATGACTTAGGTATATGTATGGGCATATACCTAAGCCGTGTCAGATGTTACTTCGTGATTGTATCTTATCCTCTGTGGATTTTGGGAGACCTTCGGGGGTCTCGGGGTCCCTACTGTGTAGCTTATACTCACCCCTGCACGGGCTATGCCCGCACTACGTTGTGTTGGTTGCAGACGACGGAGAACGCTGATCGTGGTGGTGGCGTGCGGAGCAGGACGGTACCTGGAGGTGGACCACTGGGCGGGACGTACTGGGAGCGGTCAGGTGGACCCGAGGAGCAGTGGAGGCTATCTATACCCACCCTTCAGGTGGGACTTCTAGAGGACGGCTCGACGCTGCAGTTTTCCCTTTCAGTTGCTGTTTTTCCTTTCAGTTGTACTTTACAGTTGGGCTTGTATTTCCGGCCCCTTTTACTTTCAGCACAGCTTGTACAGTTTTTACTTAGTGTTTACTTTTCCGCTTTCTTACTCTGTGGTGCTTGTTTACTTTTCAAAGGTAATGCCTTCCCTTTTTGTTGGGATTTACGCCTTGGTGATAGTCGCCAGCCCCTGGCCTATGGAAGGCGGGCTTGGGGTAGTCACGGCACGGGCCCCGAGGATGGGTCGTGACATGTTAAACTTGTGAAATTTAATGTCATATGTAAGGGACATATATTAGGGAACATGGGTAATATATATTTTATCTTGAACAATGAGGAGGTGACATACAAATCCATGTTCTAATGGGAATTAGAGTTACCACTATTAATTCAAGCACTAACAATTTTAATTAAGTTAGATAAAAATATATGGTGATTATTTATATAATTCCTTCAATCAAGTCATAATCACTGATAATTCCATAGTTTGTAGATGTTCATTATTCCAAATATTTTCCTATTTTAAATCCCATATCCCATGAAATTTATGCTCAGTGTGATAAAAAAGTGATAAAATTTAAAAATCCCCATTTCATATGGATGTGGGGATTATGTGTAGGGACATCCAATTGGGTACATAATATAGATCACAGATCGTGGGAAGTTGTTCAATGTAGCCTATTTATGAGAGGAGGCATATTACACATAGTTTAATTTATTAGGGATTACATGTGGTGGCTTCCATTATATTCAATAAAAAACATACTAAGCCACTAGATAGGGCTTACAAACTAAGGTTTCACGGGCTTGGTTGAAAATTATGTTGCAAATGATATGACAATTAAAACTCCCTTATCCTATGGGAGCTATGACCGGTGTAAGAAATAAGTGATAGAATATAATTATTATCACTACTCATGGATGTGGGACTTATGTTCTAGGATAGTCATTTATGGATATTTTATGTTGACCTGAGACCATGGGACACCATCAGACATATCCAAGTTATAGAATAAATATCGGTCATTATAGTTCATTTAGTTAGGGATTACACACTAATGATTCTCTTATATGCAGTAAATATAATACTAAGCCAGTGGATGGGGCTTATAATGTTTGTTTTCCCTAATAATGGGTTGATAAGGATACCATGTCCCTTGATAACTTCATGGAATGGGATTCTTGTCTTCTTGACTTGCATTGGTTGTTAGCCCAACATTCCTTGATTATATTCTTAACTTCTTGGAAGACATCTGCCTTCCATGTTTGAAGAAAATCACATCATCCAATTTATTTCCCAAAGGGTTGTCACATAATCTGGATGTCGTTTTTGAATTCTATCTTAGGACTCAGGCTACATTTTTTGAATGACATAACCAGAACTAGGTGCCTAATTCTCAAATCTATCTCATGATCTTACCTAGAAGACATGGAGGGTGCTGCGTGATCCAGGTGGCCTTCTATAGTGTCCTCACAAATGTTGGAGGAACCACCAGGATATTTTTTTGCAGTCACTGTGAAATGTGTGGAGGGTTTTGCATGTAGTTCTTCAATATTATGAGTGAAATCATGAAATATGACTATCTTTTATTTCGGACTTCACAAAATCTATCTAACATGTATTTATAGTGTTGGATGTCCTGGATGATTTCTTCTTCTGATGTCATGAGATCCATTTGACATGCATAGTTTCCATCGTATGACATAGATGACTTTAATAGATGTTTCCAAGTGGTATGGGTGACACTTCTGAAGGGAATCAATAGGTATACATTGCGAGCCCAAAAGGTTTCATGAGACTATGGTGGAACGATCAGAGGAACAATATGACATACAATGATATTTCCAGGAGATTTTTGATGATTTAAAGAGTATAAAAAAGAAATTTTTGTTGTGTGGGGGATATTTCCTGGTGTTTTCTCATGACTCGACTGTTCTTGTGTATCACATGAGGACCAATGTACTTGTTATTCCCATAATTATATCATCGTTATTTTAATTTCCATACATTTTTATTTAATATTCAATGGGGTTTTATTGTTATCTTTTTTATGTCTCATGCGATTAAATGGATTTGTGGGATGTATGTTGCATGACTCATCATAATTCATTCATGTGATATATGAGTTATCACCTAAATTTTCTTTTCATGTTTCATGAATTATTATTTTATTCCCTGGTATTTACCTAATGTGAAAGCATTTTGAAAATTAGATAAACATCTTTGAGAAAATATTTACAAGACAATTAGTGCCTATGCATCTCGAAAAGAGCCTCCTTCTATTCTATTGAATGATTGATTGTATGATTAATTGATATGTTGGTGAGGATAAAATCCAGATGTTTCATAATTTCATAATTTTCTGTTAGAGGTTGATACATCCATGTGATTTTATTCAACTTAATATTTGTATCATGAGTAGATGAATATTAAGAAGATGGTACTTGTGATTGTGTCGTGGTTGAGGGTAGATTTTTTTAGTGTTGTGGGTCGGGAAGGCCTTCTTTATTACATCAGATGATCAGGTAATCTCACCCCTTCTAGGATTTCATGCAAGACAACTAGTCATAGATGACCGTCAAATGTTTTTGAGAAACCTCCATGTATTTTTTATGATTCATATTGTTCTTTTCCATAGTTCTTGGATACATATATCACCTCTGTGTGGATGTGGTTGAAATATTCTGTTGAACCACCCCCGTGTTTTCTAGTGTATCTTCTATTCCAACACATTTAGTGTCCAATCCTAGTGTTACGTGAGGGATAATCATGCATGGATTCATACTCATCATTGTAGAAGGGTTTCGTAATTTGTTTAACGTTTAAAGGAATGAATATGATCTGTTTTTAGGATGAAGGTTTTTTTGGTGGGGTGGAGCCCATGCTTTGGATGTTTCAAGGACTAAATCAGAAAGATTTAGATATTGACTTAGACAAGAATATGATTCTTTTGATTTAATTTATTTTTTTATTCAATTGAATCTTCCTACTTTTGAAGATATATTTTAGGTCACCTTATTTTTAGGAGGAGTGGTGGTTTGTTGGTGGATCTTTTCTCTAAGAGTGTCATGATCTCGTTCAAATAATTGCAGAGTAAGATATTTTATAACATCAATTCATTCCTTGGAAATTTCTAGTATAGTTACCCTCTTCTTCAGACTAGGAAATGGTTATGCATTCCACCTTCTCTAAGGAGTTATCTAAATTTATTTATCTTAAATTGATCATGCCTTGCAGGATATCATTAAAGATGATTAAATCCAAGATATTATGACCCATACTTCTTTAGAAATGGTAGTATATAGGACAGTCGGTGAGGTTGACCTCATTGGGCTTCGTAGGCTATGGTATATTGAGAATGTTATTATACATGACTGTAAGGAAATTTTTAGGGACAAGTTCATTTCAAAATGAGTATGTTTTATTCATTAGTTACTCAAGTATTTGGAAGAGCATAAATTATTTATGCTTTTAGATGAGAGAGATATTCAGGTTGTTGTCGCTCGACATGAGCTATTGGGTGGTTGGGTACCTATATAGGTCCTTAAATGGGGATACATCATATTTAACATTAATAGTGGTAGATTATCCCATACTTACCCTTTTCAACTACGTTGAAGGTATGATCATGGATTTATCTTGGGTTTATTGAGTATATTATTCCTAACATTTGTCTATTTTGGTGAACTCATAGAACACACATGGATATTTCATTGGAATCAATAGTTTATGTCACACATCCTTGGGTTTTTCAACATAGTGTTATAGATACTGTTCCTATGAGAGTAGGATACTAGGGGAATTGGTTAAACACCTAAATATGGATATAAAGATAGACACCTTCTAATTTTAATGATGTAATAAGTACATTAAGTCTATAGTTTTATTTTTCCACACATAGGATCTGTGTTAGGAATTGAATTGATGAGGAAGGTCTTTTCATTCTAAATGTTATCTTGATGGGATACTTCTGTACAAAATAAAGGATGGAACTATTAAACTCTTTACATAATATCTAATCCTTGTATCCTCCTTCTGATACTGAGGTACCATAATCCTACAAAATATTGTTAAAGAAGTGAATGAGTAGTTATTAAATGTATCATGTACCATCAAATGAGGAAAATATAAAATTTCTATAATTGGGTGGGGGAGAAATACCATCATCCAATTTAGTATATAAAATCCTCTCAGGCTCCATAAGTGTGCATCAAACTTCCTTGTCTCCCAATCAAGTACCCAAGTGATTAATGAAAATTGATAAATTCTATATTTAGTTTTTTTGAGTCTCCTCCCAAAAAAATGGATTGGGTGAGGCTTAGAGTGGTGTCCATTTTTTTCATCTCCCACTGAATCTAAACATCTGCAAATATTGAGTGATAAATATGGTGAGGGATAAAATTTTTACACAATAAAGGAAATTCATGATCATTTTTGACATAATCATTTATATATAATGGATGTCTTGATCCAAATCAATTCTGATGCTCAGAAGCCTCTCTTCCTAGCTAGCATGCTCATGGATGAAGAATATTCATCTCTACCTTTATAATATACCCAAATGGAATATATCTTCAGAGGAGCTCCTCATTGATATTTCTAATATTTTGTATCTCATTCACATACTGGGACAATTATTCTTTAGTGTAATGAAATTTGGATCTTCTTGGTGGTGATTGAGTTATATCCAACCTTTCCCTTTATCATTGGTAATTTTATGCCATAGAGGTGAAAATTTGATATTCGTAGCTGCTATATTTTTGAATCACCTATTGTTCTAGAGGCATTTAGCCTCATTTGGTGCCAAAAATTCACCTCCTAATCATGGGAAATTTTTCATATTGTGCCCCTCTTCATCTATATATTAATTCAAAATTTACATTAGGTTGATAGTAAAGACAATTATAGTGGTCTATTTAGAAATAATAGTAATACAATAACATTCATTTCAATAAGATAATTATACACTGCCAATTATATTAACATTTCATGAACCCTGTGTTATATATGGTAGTTCTGGCTTGTGACCCCAACACCGTTTGATTCCCTTCACCATTTTCCCCGTCTATCTCATCCTATGACTAATAGCCTTGAGAGAATTTCCGATCATGACTCGTAAAAATGACATAAATAATTTAGGATTATATTTAGTATAGAGGGATTTATGAGATGATTAACATTGATATTTACCTCCCAAACTATATAATGGTGATTCTTTATGTTGTGATGATGATGAATTAAATTCCCCAGGCGGTGTTCTATGGGTACTATTTGGGCCTTAAATTTTAATATATATATATATATATATATATAATGTTGTTGAGGATAAGATTCACGGAGTCATTGATTTTATGATTCTAAGGATGAACATTAATATATAAACTCCCCTATCTTAGTAGGATGGGTCTGATCTGGAACCACCATTTATTTACCAAGAACCCTCTCTGAGGATGTTGAAACTGGTGATGATGATAGATACATGAATTCTCATATCCTAGTGTCCTAGGGTTTTTTTGAATCTATTAGTAATATATCATGAATCTTTTCAGTTATTTATGATATGATAGGTGGAGGTAGTGGTATATATTCCCTCAGCTCAGGGATTTGGTTTTTCTCTTAGACGACTAATATGGTAGTTTCTATGTCAGGCTATTTTATGTGGACAATTTGTTTTCATGTAGGTGTAGGTTCCACGAGAAAACCATGATAGGAGTTAGTTTCTCTAGCATTACCTTGAGTTGATAAAAACCATTTTATCCAATTATAAACACTATTATCATTGATTTGAGTGTCCCTATTTATAGAATTTTTGGCTATACATTTACATCATTTATGGTGTATCTGCACTCTTGATGTGTAGGTATATTAATGTAGTGACGAAATGGATTGAGCGTTACCTGGTACCCTGATTTTTTATGATGGGTTTAACATTACAATAATCAATATCATAGGGGTTCAAATATAATTGATTAGTGGTGAAGTGTAATGGTTCATATATTCCCCATCCTCGAATAAAAACGCCTTATGTAGATTCAGATATAATTTTCTGATGAGTGGTGATGCAATGGTAGAAATCGTATTTCATATTTTCACTATGTTTTTCTATTTTTGGTTCTTATTCCAGGGATATAACTACCATGTTTAGCTGAAAATATAGTATCTTAATATTTTTAAGGATTCCCTCATATCCTAGATAAAAGAGGTGTCTATAATTCAATAAGTGTTGATTTTCTTACATTTTTTTGATGCGGATAAGGAACACACTCTTTATTTTGATTACATGACATCTCATAGTCAGATGTGTGTGGAGGCCAATACAAGATCCGGAGGATTTTTCCTTCTAACATTATTGATTTACGAATTTAGGCTTCCCCTTCAATATAATTACATGCCTCCATATGATCATATTGTATAAGGTATTCTGGGTATTTTCTATTGACTATAGTAGAGGAATCATAGTAATTGATGGGGAACAATATATGGTTGACCCTGTATTTTGAGAACCTCTCTATATGGGGGCTTCTGATTTTTGAACACCTTTCTATAATGAGGTTTTTGGGAAAGGTGAGGATTTACTGGCTTGTGGTAGATTTCATAATGGGGAGGTTAACCACAATACATATCTAGAGTAGAGTCCCAATTATCCATATTTATACAACCTTGATGAAGTATATTGTGATAATTATTTCCTTCTACTTCGGTTGAAGATCCAAAAAAATTAGTTGTTGAGAAAGTTCCTCTAACAACCTCAAGGATATAATAATTGAGTTTATTATTAATTTAAACCACAATATATGTTGTTTGAAAAATATATTGTCCTATATTATAGAAGTGTTTTAGGATATGATCCTACTATTCAATTGAATCCAATCATTATTTTTAAATATCTTGGGTAATGTTAGTATTTGATTACTTTTGATAATCTATTGGAATATACTAATGAGATTCTTTATTAATGACCGGAATACATTCCACCCCTTTTGCATGTGCCATTCGAAAATAGAGTTCCTTTTTCATAATGTGGGTATGATCCCAATCCAAATCCATTGGAATATTGTACTGGTATTTTGATAAAGGAAAATTATCCCATCCCGTGGAATTTTCTACTCTCACATGGTGAGCCCTAGTTGGATCAGAAATATGAGCCCCGTCTGAATACAAATTCACCACCAGAATATGCTGAAAGTCATCCAGAATGGGAGATGGGATAGAAGCATCGTCTTGTAATCCCTTATAGGTATTATTTTATTTTCATTCATTGAAAAAATAATGAATATGTAAATGGATTCTATGAGGTTCCTTAATAATCTACATAAATTCACTAACTATAATATGAGCGTGTCACGAGGTGTGTTCCAGTCTCACTTGGTGATCCTATCCAAAATGGGGATATGAGTACAATAATGGGCCTTTAGAGTATTTTTTTGTATTATTTGATAGGAAGATGAGCATATCCTAATGTATTTTCTTCTCTCTCTTGGTGAGACCTAACAAGAATAGGGATATAAGCAAATTATAGGCATTCCAAATATGCTTCTGACATTTTTGGATATGATTGTGCCGATATATCGAGGCATGTGTCACTCTCACCCAGTGATCCTTAGATGTAAATGGAATCTATTATTATTATGATTCCTTATCCTTCACTGGAGTGTGCTGATAATCTTCTTGGATGGGTGTAATAATGTGTGTTATCTCAAGACAAACAATCTGTTCTTGATAAGTAGATTGTAGAACTTCCATTGATGTAGACATAGAAATTTGCACCTATCCTTGTATCTGTACCAATGGTAGAATATTCCAGTGGTGTACATAAGCTATTTATTTTATTTAATGTATTTTTGGAAGTGGTTTCACATATATATAATCATACACAATTATGTCTCCACTATCTACAAGAAGATATAATCAATTTAAGCAGGGATATGACCCCACATCTCTCTTCCTTATTCCACAAGGATATACCAATGGGCATCATGAATCGGTGTAGGTATATGTTCCTCCCCCATAATTACTGTAGTAATATGCCAACATATGTGATCTATGTAACAATGGATATGATAATTCGTGATGGTTACCATCAGGATATGCCGGTGGGAATTGTCGGTGAGAGTGGGGATGTGATGCAACTTGTGATTTTGTAGAGCCTTATGCATGTGATGTGTCTTCATAGTTGTCTATTAATGAGATTCATTTGTGTTATTGTGTCATGTGTTACAATTATAATGTGACCTAAGGGTGCTAGTGGGATGGTGCTGGCGATTGTAGATGATAGAAGCCCTCACCGGAAGCTCCTAAAATAAGAGGGAGTCGCTGTTGGCTCGTTGATCCCCAATCATTATTAAATGATGGTGGTGATTTTCTTGGTTTTTGGATAAACATACTTTTTTGTTAGAAGTGGAATTAAGGGACAATTGATTTGATACATCTTTCATTAATTGGGCAAGTATCATTAGTTTCATTACATAATGACCCTTGCCAGAAGTATTTATTATTATGATTATACAATGTTCATAAAATTATCGTAACATTAAATTCATCAATCCATGAACAATATCATTGGAGGGTGGGGTTATTCTAGTACCCTAAGTTTTATCAGTTGTATATTCTTTTCCAAAATATTTACTGGATGATGACATATCAGATCATGGTGTTGTTTATGAGTAAAGTGTCTGTAAGAAATAAGGAAACAAGGAAAAAATTGTCTAATCAACGCATCATTAAAGTCATTATATGTAATAAATCAGATATTCCCGGGTATCCCAATTATCCTTTTCTTACTAATTAATCCATTATACACATTTGCGCTTCTCAAAAAGATAACGAAAATATTTTATAAGAACCCCAAATACAATATAATTATGTTTAAGATGACTGATCAAAATTAAATTAGTGATACTCATATTGAGGTCACCATTAATGTTTTTGTTTCAAATACAATAAAATAAACCAAAAAATATTAACATAATATTTTGGTTATTTAATAATTTCTTATCAGATTCATCATTTTCGTTTCATCATAAATATGGGAATGTATTTTTTCTGGTAGTTTTTTGGGGGGTTAAATTCTCAACATAATCATTCATGTTAGTCTTTTCATTTGTAAATATTTCATTGATACTCATAATGGTTCCTTCATCCATACCTAGGTACAAACCAATATTACAAAGGAAAACTATCTATTGGGGTTTGCGAACTAAATATGCTTAGGATGTAACACTATTTGAGAGGATGGGAGGATTGTCTCATCACACCAATTTTGGAATAATTTTTTATTAAATCATGACTCTCTTATTGAATTACGATATTTTGAGAATCTCATCTAAATCCGAATACATGACCAGTTACCCTAAGAAAATGATCACATGAAATGTCTATTTATATGAAAATTGTGGGGGTATTATATAAGTGCATCCATATATAGGTATATGATAATTGTATTGAATTACGCATTAGTGGGTTTCTACATGTATATCGGGTCCATATAATCTGGATCTCTGTTGTTTTTTATCATCTAGGGAGGCAATAAATATTTAGGTGATGGAATCTACCCATTATGAGTCATCTTACATATCCTATTGGATGACACGGAAAAAAATAGATCGTTAAACACGTGAAATTTAATTTCATAATGATGGGACATATATGGATGAACATGGGTTATATATATTTGAGCTTGATCCATGACGAGGTGACCAAAATATTTGGGTTCTGATGGGAATCAGATTTACCATTGTTCATTCTTGCACTAACGCATTTAAAAAGGGAAGATAACAATGTATGTTGGTAAGTTATATAATTCCACTCATCGTGGAATACTCACTAATGATTCCCAGGATGGTAGAGGTTCCTGATTTCAATTATGTTCCTATTTTAACTCCAAATGACCATGTTAGCTATGTCAAGTGTGATAAATAAGAGATAAAAATAAATTAGCCTCATTTCATATGGATGTTGGGATTATGTGTAGGGATATCATATTGGGTACTTTATATAGATCAATGATCTCGAGAAGGTGTTCAATGTACCCTAGTAATGGGAGTAGTAATATTCATCATTGTTCAGTTAATTAGGGATTAAATGATGAGATTTCCCTTATATGCACAACATATCTGACTATGCCACTGGATGGGGCTTGCACTGTAAGGTTTCATTATCTTGGTAGAAAATTTTTAGGCAAATTATATGTCTATTGAAACACTCTAATCCCATGTGGGCTCTGATCAGTGTGAGAAATATGTGATAGAATATAATCCTTCTCACTTCTCATGGATGCATGGCATATGTACCGGGATAGTCATTTATGAATATTGGATATCTACCTCAGACCATGGGAAGCCATCCTACATATCCCATTTATTGAAGAAATTTGTGTCATTATAGTTAATTTAGTCAGGGATTTGACACTGAGGTTTCTCTTATATACATTAAATATCATATTTAGCTAGTGGATGGAACTTATAGACAATGGTTTCCCTATGATTGGAATGATAAGGATACCATGTCATGGGATACATTCATGGCATGGTCTTCTTGTCTTTATGACAAGAATTATTTGTAAAAATGTATCCAAATGGTATGAGTGAAACATCTGAAAGGTATCACAATGTATACATTGTGAGCCCAAAGTGTTTCATGATATTATGGTGGCATGATTAGGGGAAGCATATGAGTCACTATGATATGACTAAGAAAATTATCATGATTCGAAGAGTATAAAAAATGAACGGGTTGTGGTCTGGGTAAAATTTTATGGTGTTGTATCATGAATCAATGGTTCAGGTGTATCGCATGAGGATCAACTAACATGTTATTCACTCAAATCATTAATATTTCTATTCATTTTTCTATTTTTTTATTTGATATCACATGTATTTTATAGGGTTATGTAGTTCAAATCTATTGTGATTCAATAGCTATGTGGGATGTCCTTAACATAACCCATTTTAATTCCTTAAAATGATATATGAGTGATCTCCTAAATTTCATATTCATGTATCATGAGTGATTAGGTTGTTCCCTATTCTTTACATAACATGAAACCTTTTTTATAATTAGATAAACTTCTCTAAAAAAACATTTACCTATTGTGCAGTGCCTATGCATGTCACATGTTATTATTCATCTTTCATGGTATCTTATGTTTTTTTATATTCAATCATAAAGGATAAATTAAATTAGTAAAAAACTAGTTACATTGGTAAAAACATAAAGGGTACAAAACGGTTCAACCAATATAGAGAGTCAAAAATAATATTCAAAACATTTGTAGGGAAGGGTGGTTTTGGCCACTATCAACATTATTCCTTCACCTATAGATAATATACTAAATATAATGATAAATTCATTGATATTTAGTAACCACTATAAAAATTATTTGCATACTTTCAAAAATACCGTCTCATTTCACATAAAAATGAAACTCCCTATATCACATACCCTCACACTAAACACCCCTTAGTTCAGACTAAATCTTTGAAACCCTCTCAAAAAACATTATATTCCATATAATGTTTTTTTCATAACAAATAATCATACCACAATTTCCTATCCCCCTTTGTAATGTATATAATCTAGTAAATAATGTACAAATTTATGATTAATCCTATCTCAATTCTATTTAATTTGACACATTTATGATTCCAAAAATTACATTACCTAACAATAAAATATTAACATATGTAAAATTATTAGAAATTTTTTTATTATAATCATGGTACACATATTGGCCATAATACACTATTCTGTTAAGAATAAAAAGAAACCACTATTCTGTGGATATGGGATCAAACGCCTCCCAGACGAAACATGTTTCATTTTCCATCACTGAATTACAGTGATCCTATTAGAGAAATTAATATATATATATATATATTATCTTTATAAAATATTATATATTATTTAATGTTAAACCATGATACTCATTTTTAATGTCATATGGAAAATGGAATCATTATTATTTCATACGTTTAGACTTTGTTAACCATTCAATTATTAATTTCGATTTTCCTTTCATCACTACCCAATATATAATGTAATGATAATGGTTTTAATGGATAAATATAGTATTAATGTAATTATTAATGTTTTCAAATATCAAATTAGACAAACAATTAAAATAATTGTAAATAATAAATTGTGGACAATTTTATTATCCAAAACATCATTCTAAGAGAGAGAGGAATTTATTTCTTCATAGTATAAAATTACAACATATTTGTTAATTTTTTCTTATAAATCATTCCAATTATTAAATATCACATTAATAAACAAATAATATTATCATTATTATGTATGTATATAGAAAATACTACTAAATAATATTTTAATACTCCATTAATTATGGAATGTTCGGGTTTGGGTTGGATTAACAACATACATGACCAATGGGATAAATATATATCATGCAACAATAGGCGAATTCAATTTCATTACATATATTAAATTTTTTAAAAAATAACTTTTTTTATTTTAATATTAATATTTATCTAGTTATTTAAGAAAACAAACATCATTCATAAAAAATCATAGATGTTTGATCATCACCAATTATCCTTTCAAAATTGAGGTCCTCTAAATGATTGAAATTATAATATTATAAATGACCATTTAACAAAAACTACGGTGCCAATTATGATTATAGGAATGAACATCTTATGTGGAATAGTTAATAAAACAACATTATTACAAAACTAGTTGAAAATGATCGTGATTACTCACAATAAATATTGAAAAGAGGTAAATACTTACTTTTATAAATGGAATAAATAAATAAAAAACAATGATTAAGATTATAAAAATGTTCTTAAAAGGTTGATTATGATTGTTTTTTATACAGGTGATTATAGTGTAATAAACTAAGAGTGAATTCAAGGTAAACATTTCTTTCTCTCGAAATTATTTTAATGAGATTTAATTCATTTTTGTACCATTTTTCTATTAATATGGAATTATTGATACCTAAATAATGTATTTAAAGATATTCATGGGTTGTTAAGATTGAAATTGTCTAGATTATTTAACTTTTCTTGTATTGAAAATATTAAAATCTTGAAATATGGGAGAAAACCACTAGTCTTATGTTAAAAATAAATATCATTTAAGAAGGATGATATATACAGGGAAAATTTATTATTTATAAATACTATCATCATTATAATTAATTATTCATGGGGTATTTCATTTCCCCTAAGATTATCCTTTCCTAATGGCTCATGTATTACCCATAATTTTACTTGTAAGTGAAATAAATCAGTGTCTACTTACCGATGGAGAAGAAAATTTTTTCCATATTTTTATATATTTAATTCCTTCTTAAATATCCTTATCCATGATTTAATAATTTATTATATCCATTTTCTATTAATTGACAATTATTTTATATTTTAAAGACATTTCAACTTTTTCTAAATGACTATTTTTTATATAAATTAGAAACTATTATTTTTGAACATTAACGTTTGATAAAATTAACTTACAACCATTTTTATTTTATATGTATATTTATCTCAATTTATTGAATTATTTTATTTATAAAATTATGTTTATCCCAGTTGAAAGAATATTTATTTGAAATTTATTTTCATATTATCAAGAATATATATTATTTTTAAAGTGGATATTCTAAAACAATAAGAGAATCATCTAAGTCATTGATATTTTATATAAATTATACATTATAAAGGATATTATTCACAAAATATCATCCAAATAAATTCTCTAGATGGATTGTGTAATGTCATTATCTTTTAGAGGAATGGTCCATCACTTCATATTACATTCCTAATTATCCACTAGGGGTGATCTAATCATTTCACCCAATGTTATTCCTTATTTAATACCAAGTATTTGATTATGTAATTTGATGGGTGTTCCCCTAGATTTCAATCATCAGCTGATTGGGTAAATAATTGACATAATTTGATACCATTTATATATATGATGTGAATACTATATTCATTTTTATTTTTATCAAAAGGTTCTTGTCTAATTTTTTTTGTTATTGGAACTCCATTTATTTTCCATGAGTTTATCATGTTTTGATTATTAATGGAATAATTAGTAATATCCTTATGTGAAGATGTCTTAAAAAGTTATAGATCATATTATATATAATTGGGTTCTTTATGATTTTTTATATAAATCCAATGTTTTCCATTTTATCATTTTACTATAGAAAATGAAATTTATTAATATTTTATGAAACCCATTTTTATTTTTCTGGTTTATTTTTATGTTATATTTGAATTATTTTAATGTGAATATAATAGGCTTTGATGAATGATGGGCGTGGTCCTATGTATCCCTATGATGAATTAGTTAATGTTTATGTAATATATTCTCACAAGGGTATTGGAGACCATATATCCCAACACAAAGGGAACACAATAGGATTTTCTCAAGACAAAGGGAACATGGGAGGAATTATCGAAATACAAGGGGATTCCTGAGAGGTTTTTTCAATTTACCAATAATATATAAGATAGTTTTTCCAAGATGAAGAAGATATATAATTTGTTATCCAAAAATAAATTTGTGATCAAAGTCTTGGTGGGTAACCTAGACATATAGTTTTTATGATTGTGTTAATGAAACTATTTAATTTCATAATCATATTATTATGATATTTTTCCATGACTCTTAATTAATGTCTCTTTATTATTCACAAATTTTCATTGGTATATGTTTATTAATTCAATATTACAAGTATTTCTACATTAACTTGTGGACAACACTTATTATTACATGTTTTTTAATAATAAATTTACCAACTACATGTTTATTTGTATATTTATGATATATGACTTGATAAAATGATGACACTCTTTCCATTTTTGTGTATTTGATCTATCAAATATCATAGTTTTTTCATTCCACAGTTTATAAAGACAAGTAAAACGTGTAGAAATACGAAATATGAGTCTAGAGGAGTTCTATTATACATAATGTATTTTAGATTAATATGTTTATATAGTTAAAAACAAAATTTAATTTTTATACATATATATCAATATGATTTAGAGTGGTGATTATATAAATTTCAATTAAATAATATATTATTTTATTGCAGGTTGCATCTAAAAATAATATGTAAACACTTGTAAAAGAAAAAATCAAAATTTTTTCTGTGATTATCCTTCATGAATCAAGAACACTATTCCACACACATGATATATCACTAAACTTTCCCACTCCACAGCCCACATCACATGTTGTTGGACCTCTTGATGGACCACATTTACACCTATCTTTGTTCCAATAGATTGGGTTTTCCCTACAATTTCCACACTAACCCCTAATTCATCGTACATATCCCCCACACCCTCTCATTCCACTAATACTTCTCCCTTATTCTCGCATGTAGTCATTGAGCATCCCACACCATCAAAAATTTTCATTACATCCCTTTCGAGTATGAAATCAAATTCCAGAAGTAATTATGAATATTTTTTATGGAATTATAATTGTACCAAGAATACAATTTATTAATTTTTATAAAGGATAGGATATGGATTTAACTCTATATAAATTATTTATTATGCAATCAATTAAACTTATTCATTGTATTTTTATGTACAAAAGACTAAAGTATAATTTAGTAGATGTGTTTCAAAATATAACTAATTAATTAATCATATATGGTATGATTTTAGAGGATTAAAATTATTCCAAGTGTTATATTTAGTCAATAGATTAAATATTAAGTTAAATGAAATTACCTATTTTCTCATATAACAACATGGATAATTTAATTATATATTGACATGTTCTTTCAAAAAAATAATTAACTCATCATAAGTGATAATTTATTTAAATAGATTTCAATTAGGGTTTTAATCTTATTTTTAAACAAGGATTCACTTATTCATTCAATTAAAAAATCATTCACATGTTATAAATTATTATTGTTTCAAAAAAATTAATATATAATTTATTCTCCAAGAATACCTAGATGACGTTTAGAGCATTTCTCAAAAAAATATCATTGTTGCTATTTTAGTTTTTTGTAATATGACATTGATGGAAAATCAATGAAATGTGATGGAATTTAATGTTATTTAATTCTAAATGAAGATAACAATTTTTTAGAAATTTTAATTCATAGATAATGATGGATTAATCTTCCCATAAATGTTTCATGATTGTAGAATCATTCGATATAAATTATGCATTGATCCACATTCATAATCCACACATAAATTATTTATTAATTTTTCTTATTAGAGTAAGAGGTAAATTAAGTATAGAATTAGTTGATTTTTTAGTAAGAATGTGATAACCATGTAGGTCATGAAATTTATTACATAATGTATAAACGTAAATTTCATTTTGGAATCTTATGAACAACCAACAGTCAATGTTCTACAACATCATTATAAATTCAAGATAGTATACGTATTTACAAAAATATTTGTAAAAACTTTTAAGAAAATAACACTAAAAAAATTACAACATTATCACATTTAGAGAAATAATATATATGAAATACTATCATAAAACCATATTTTCACTATTTCATAGATAATATAATATGTGAAGCCTATGTGGATAAAACAAAGTGTATGAAAAACTAACCCAAAAGAACAAAAGTATTGTTTATTGGGATATTATGTATAATTTTGTAGGTATGATAAAATAATTACTCATCACCAATAGATATTTATCTAAACTTTAGTTATGATACTGTAGATGTTGATAATGTGCTCTTATTGATTCCCCCATATAATTCAACATTGATATCTATTTCTATTAGAAATTTAGAATATTATCTAATGAATTTTATTGTTATGGTTTGATTATACCTATAGATAAGTTTTCTAATCAATATGTGTTCGAATATAATTTCATACTGATCACTAAAATACAAATAATTATTTATATTATTGTTTAAAAATAAATTAGTAACTATTTATTAAATGAAATAATATTTCTATTGTGTTTTTATTATATTCTGTAATATATATTGGATAGGATGTGAAATGATTTTAAATATTTTAGTATCCAATCAATATGTTGATAGAACAAAAATATCATCATTCCCTAAATGTAAAATAAAACGAGGGTTGAGAGTGATTATGTTTATGAACACTTTATATTGAATTAATTTCCATGTCAATATGTGTGTAATTTTTTTTATGGGAAATAAAATTTTATATTATGTTTAGGAACTGATGTCAATATATAAAATGATATACCAACATAATAAACAACGGGATATTAAATTAATAACCATATAAATAAATGTTTCATCATTTTAGGGAAAAACCAACAGCATCATAACATATCAGTAAACAAATTTGAGGGTGCTAAAAGTATTTACATGATAAATTATGTAATTTGGACCGTGCAATATCCCAATCAATATTATAAAAAATCATTGGATAATCCTTTCGGTATTGTGGAGGCTAATGTTTGAAAAACATTACTGAGTATAAAAAACATTTTCATCACTTATTTTAAGAGGGAAATAAAGATCTTTGTAGAAGTTTTCTGAAATATTTCAAAATATTATTTTATATTGATGTTGTGCCACATTCAATGACTATATAAATGAAAAACATGTCAATGTACATGATATTTCATTTTTTATTTAACATTTTTAAAAATTTTGACCCTTTACTTTTTATCTCATGAGGAAATATATTAAAAATATTTTATGAATTATACAAAAATACATTTCAGTCTAAATTATTGTTTTCTTTTTTGGGGGATTGGACTCAAGTAGGATTGAGGGGAAAATATTTTTATCATATATATGAAATTCAATGTATAGTATTGGAATTTTGAATCAAAACCTACTATTAAAAATAATAAAAATAAGATCCCTAAATTTATTTTTGGCATCCATATAAAACATTGACATAAAATATTATTCATGACAATGAAAACCTCAAATAACATGAAGTAGAAATTATAGATAATGACTTTTATTTTTTAATTAGACATATAATAGATTCAATATCCTAAATGAAATATTACTCATTCTATCTATAATTCTAACATGATTCTAAGAAAATGTGATTGGGATTATCTACTGATGGACAAAAACTAGCCAGGATAATGAGGACTAGTTATAGGATATGGTCAGTTCTTTTATAACATATAATATTCCTCCAAGGATTTGTGTGAAACAAATATCATTTATCATATCTATGATTATTACCTGAAAAGTATTCCTATTAATGACAGTGAAGTTTAATTATAGTCCCAAATTATAGAGATGTAGGTGTTATAGTGAAATTAAAATGACATTCATGAAACAACATCTAGAGTAATGTTTTAAATTCATATTGTTCCATTGTATAGTAACAGTGATTTACCAAAAAATGGGATTATATATGGTTTGAAAACTCACACATGACTGTCTTATCCTATATTTGAATTTTGATTTCATCCTGAATTACCATGATATTAAAAAAATAGTTCTCCATGTGTAACCGTATATTTTTCAATGAATCTCAGTGGATTTGGTTGAAAAATATTAAATTCAATGGTTCCATTTAATTTAAAAGAACACTAAATTTATCAATATGGTCTAAAAAACATCCGGAACATGTAAATTTTGCGATAGAATTTTTAAAGGAGAATTATTTGATTCATAGTGGGAATAAATTTTTATGTACATCATCCGTATAAATAAAAAAATTGGATTTAAATATTAATATTATTCAAAAATATCAAATTATAATTTTACTTTAAACACCATAATCATGACATAATTCATATTGAGATGAATTTTGGATACAATTTTGACTTCATATTACATAACTAGTATAGAAATTAAATGACCATATCAAGACATGGAAGAACATAATTAAAATTATTATAAAACATGATATGTTGACTAGTGAGAATGAAAATAATTCAACAATAGTATTTTTAATGAAAATTTTGGGAAAAATATATTCATATTAATTTTCAAAACATGTCGAAGTAAGTTACGAATATTAATGTAACATCATATTGTAAGTTGACAAAAAGAATCATAGTTTTCATAATTTGAAAATTAGAGAGACAAATAATATTTTACTAGTGTTGATACCATTAGAATTGAAATAATTATTACCAAAAAAAGATAATGTACATGTACTCCAATAATGTACATTTTTGAGACAACTATGTGGGAAAAATCTATAACCAAATTTGATTGAAAATAACCATGATATATATGAACTGATACATTGTGCAATGGAGATGATATTTATTATATCATAATTTACTATCAAAATGCATTTAAATATTTATTAGTTTGATTAAGATGAATTTTTAGTCCTCACAAGTTATGTATTTATGTATCCAATTTAGATGTTAATTATATCTACATTTTTCATTTTATGTAAAAAATTCTTGACACCTCAAGAAATAGATTACTATATTCCTTTAGTTTTTTCTAAAGATACCAATGTAATTTGAAATTATATGGTTTTAATAAATCTAGACTGGAAGGATCTATTTCTGAATGTTACGGAGGAGGAATTTTCTTCAATTTTATTCTATAAACATTGATTATATTGTTGTAAATTCAATTATGTTGGTTGTGTTTATGGAATCTCGACTAAATCTAAAGTCATTGGGAAATCAATAATATTTAATAATACTCGTCAAATAAAAATATGTTTCTCTAATATTTAACTAATATAAATTAAATTATTACAAACACATAGATATGTGTTATTGTTTAATGAAAATTTAGATCATTTAATTTAAGTTCTTAGGATAGAAATAATTTGTTTTTTGATAATTTATATCCAAAAAGAAAAGTATTTAACAAAAGAAATTTTTAATGTTCTGGTAGGCTAGATTAATTGTTTGTAATATCATAAAAGATATAATCAATATGGATATTAGGTTGACATATATATTTAGTAAATATAATAATTTACATTATTTTAAATAACCCATCTATGAATATACTCATGATGAGTTGTTAGAAGATTTAAATTTTATATTATATGGTCATCTAATGTTGGCTAGGGAATCAAATACATAAAATGTAAATCGATAAGAATATTTTGAAGTAAATATGAAATAGGGTTTAAAACATATAATAGTTTTATTTTTATTGTTTTATATTGGGATACTATGGAAATTTGACATATATTATCGTGTTAAACTAGAATTGTATTTTTTTTAATAATTTAATTTTAATGAATGTGGGTTGATATTATGAGGGGCACTGAAAGATATTAATTTCATTTTACCTCTATGATCTTCCCTATATTTATGGAAAATATTAAACATGATTTCCATGATCCAAATATATTTACATCAAAACATATATTAGTATATTTTGTGGAATATGAAAAATATTAATGGTGGAGTATATAAGTTCAAATAAAACATGGAGGTTTATATGATGTAGGTGATAATGAATAATCATTGGCCTCTAAAATTGAATCCTGTACCCGAATAGCCTGAATTCCTTCTTTTTTATTTTAATATGGATAATACCCCTTTTAAGGGTTGAAGGGGAACCCATACAAGACCCTTAGGCAAAAGGCATAAGGCCCAACACTCCCGCAATACATGACCCGAAGGCCTAGAGGCATACCATGCCCAATACACGACCCGTATGCCCAACCCACTTGAACTGCCCCTCCCCAGCTTTGTGCGTCATTGATCACCTAGCTCCCCACCTCGCATTGTTGATCGATAAGCACTGCCCGTACAAAGCTGCACAGTGTCGGGTCCCAATGGCGGCTGCCATACCCTCTCATTCTTCCAATCTGGTTAGCTTTGCATCTGGTGGTTGCTACTCTTGTTGCCTGAATCCTCTTCTGGGGCATGTTCTATGTGAACTGGGTTACTCCATGGTCTACGTGACCCGAAGGCCCTATAGAACGAAGGCCATTGATGACCCAAAGGCCCTAGAGACTAGTAGGCCCAAACCAGTGGCTCAAAGGCCCAAATGAGGTGAATAGTTCCGACTACTACAGTGGTGAACAGTAACTGCTACAGTACCGATTAGTACCTGCTATAGTACTGCTACAGTACCCTCGGAAACTTGCCTCCACCTGGTTTTTAACCTGGGTCTCTTGGATGCCAAACATGAGCCCTCACCACTCAGGTACGGGATCATTGGCTCTAAAATTAAATCCCATAAATTAGAATAAATTAAATATGTGTCCATCATGCCATTTAAGAATTTAATCTTTAATTGGTTGATGATTTTAAATAAGTAATGGTTGACTAGTATAGCAACATGATTGGTGGACAAAATGATTGTATATTTTGTCATCAATTAACTTTTCAAATACTTCTATTATATGTTATTAATATCAAGTATTGTCAATATATTATCTTATTTAAAATTAAAATTTCCCATTATTTGTTTAATTTTTATTACGAAAAGGTTATACATTTTATTTTTAGTCATATATTAAATTTACAATGTATTTTTTTATTAAAATGTATATTTTAACATTTAAAATTTTAATTTTCTGCATGAATATTTAATATTATATGTTCAAAAGTTATTTTTTCTTGTTAAAATGATATTTATATTTAAGAAGAATATATTAAAATATTGTAATAAACTACAAAATAAATTTCAAATAACCGATTTCAAATCATTAGTGTTTTATAAGAATATCTGAGGCTCTCTCACTATGGCAACTGAGACACAATATGTTTCCATATAATCAAAGAGAATGGAATTTACAGCTGATTATATAGATTCAAAATGAAAAATTCTTTTAGTGTAGGAATGAGTGGACACTACATGATTTTGAAAAAAAAATTATAGGGCCAAAGTTATAGGTATATATTTTAATGTAAATTATGCTATATTAAATTTTCGTACTAATACATACATTTTTCAAAATAGATAGGTGTAATTATATTGATAAGATAATCAGTAAAATTTTATATGTGTTAAATTTTGATAGATTGAAGTTAGTTGTCCAATTTGATTATTATGGGATCCCTATATAAGATATTTTTAGAATATTTGACTAAATTATAGTCCAGTTGGTAGCTGAACTGGTAAACCTTGAAATCATATATTTTAAGTATAGACATATTCCAATGTCATCGAAAAATGAGGGTTTTATTACCAATAATTATAATTTAATTAAAAATATGGCCCATTTAAATTTTTTTTATAAATAAAATTTGGATATTCATAAAAATAATGTTTTTGAACCTATGATATTTATCTTTACTAGGGATGATACATTCAAGTATAGGTTGATGTCAAAATACATTGTAGTGAAATATAATCTATTTAAATACATATTTTGGAATGATTTCAATGATATAGCATTAACCACTTGTTAGGAGTATGATAAGGTTCTAAAATGGTTACCGCATGTGTATTTTATTTAATTTCTTTAATATTCATCATATTAAGAGAAAACTAGTCTTAAATAATATATTAGTATATAAATATCATTTTACATATAAAAAATAATATGGAAACGAAATATAATATCATATAGTAATATTAAATTACCTATAATTCAGAACGTATCGATAAAAATGTGTAGAGGAGAGAAAAACAAATCCCCCTCCACATTTCCTATTCACGTTATTTATAGAGAAATAGATCAACTAGGGAAATATCCTTATGTGTTCAATTATTTATATGACAATATTATCTTCATAATATGATATGTATTGATTTATATCTTTTTAATGTATGAATGGATGTTACATTTACAGTCTCAAATACAAACCTTGGGTTGTATGATCATACTAAATCATATGGGAGTTATGTAAATGATACTACCAAATATATTGGGGTATTAATTTCAATTTCACTATAATGGTTCACACAAACATATTCAATACAATTGTAACATAGTAAACTAAGGATATAAATGAGAACTCTCATTTTTAATCATAAAATTATAGTTATTCACAAATATGTGTCGAATAAATAGTATTTGCAGTGATATATTCATTACCCCTTAATTTAGAAAAATTCAGTTTACATTTTATATATCAATATTCATTAAAAGAGAGTAGATATTCGATTTCTATACTATACTATAGTTACTCACTTCATCCAATGGTTTAAACATACTTTCATATAATAAAATAAAAATTTATGAAATGGTAGAATCATATACAAATGCATGATAAAATGACCCATTATATATAAAAATAATTAGATGAATTATATTAGAGGAATAATAAATGTGTCTTGAATGAAAATTCATAGATAGATAGTTTGAGAAAAAAGGAAACTGAAAACTTTTCCTAATAATAGAAGATTAAAATTATTATTATTATTATTATCACATTTAGATATACATAATTTAACAATTTTCAATCAAATTGTTATACATGTGTAGTTATAATGCCATGATGATATATATTGATATGATTTGAGTTCAATAGGTATTGAAGAGGCCTGATTTGGTTTTATGTGGTGTTTTTGTATAAAAAATCGTTTTTTATATCTAAAATTTTTATATATAAATTACTATATTCACTTATACATATAGAATCACTACATTATTATTATCAAGGATTTGAAATAATTCTTTGATACATTATTAGTTGCATCATTTTGGTACATCTATGAGTTTTCCATTGTATTTAAATAAATCAGGGAATACAGATAAATGTTATAAATAATGTTATAAGTTATTTATATATTTTAAAAATATATTGGTCTTGAGTTTTATATTATTAAATATTGTTTTAAATTTTTGGAGTTTACAAAATTATGTTAGGATGGTTGTATGAATTTGTTGTATAATGTTAATTGTGGTTTGAAAATTTAGTGTCACATGGATAATGCTTATATTCCACACATTTTTGTTGTTTTTTTGGGTTTTATTTATGTATTTGGATTTCTAATCTCACACGTGATTATTATTTTTATGTTGTAGTCATTTATTCATTGAAAATTTAATTTAGTGATGGTTTATTAGCATGATTTATCATATCCACAATGACATTAAACATCATGACATATTCAATAGATCCAATAGTGGTCCATGTATATCTAACTGACTATTATTTCACTACTTTGAGTCTAATAAAGAGGGTTTCTTCACTTTTACAAATTATGGTACATTTTTAGCGATTTTGCTGGTTAAAAAACATTGAAATTTTATGGGAAGTGAGTTGCATTTGAATAATGTACCTCATAACCCCTTGTTGGAATTTGAGTGATGGTGAATTGTTCTATAACAAAAAAGTCTATATTTTGAGAGATTTATTGATTGTGTATGAGGATAGACCTTCTGTGGGTTCCTTGTACAGTGTTGTTTGGGAATATCGGGGTGTTTTTCTTATGGTGTGGCCCTAAAATGGGCTTATTTTTGTGATATTTCTGAGCTAGATTCATCCTAAAAAATGGTGTGATCCTTGACTGGATTTGATAGAAATTAAAAAATAACACCCTTGGGAACTTCAATTTCTGAAAAAACATAAGATACCATATTTTAACAAATCGATATTTTGTAATTTATTTTTTTCTTAATATAATTTTTTGAGATTCTACATTTCATGAAACTCTAAGAATATTTTTTTATTAAACCACTGAGATAAATGTTCTTTTCACAAAAAATAATTTTTCATATGTTATATGAGACCATATGGGCATACGATATAGTGAACATTGACTCGGTAAAAATTACAAGAAACCAGATTGTGATATATTTTACACGCAACACCAACATGGCATACGTTACATGCAACAATGATGCTTCTATGAAACACAATTTTGATGTTATAATTATTTAAATTAGATAATTATAAACTAACCATTAAACAAATAAATATGAATAGTAATAATTAATTTCAAAATAATGTTTAAAATAGGTTTTTAGAAATAAAAAATTTGATAATGAATGATATAATTTTCGGTAAATACCAAATATGGTTAAAATTACTATTTTCTCATATGAATTACATATTGAGTCATTATAAAAAAATATAATTAATTTTAGATTCATATAAAAATTTAATTCGATAAAATAAAAAATATTTCTATATTTAAAATGCCTACATTAGCTAACGATTATTTTTTGTGACTTTTCGGGGAAACTTATTTTTTAAATGAATAGTGAAAATATTACATTATAGTTAATAATTTTAATTTTGTTTAAATAATTATTAATGTTAAATTATACATTAAATTTTCCAAAATGTCACATTATATATCAAACAATACCATTTAAGTCATTATAATTCGCTACACAATGAAATTGAATATAAATATATAACAATATTTTGATAAATTTTTTACATTAAAAACATATTATTTTTTCCCATATGTGGGATTATCATTGATCATAATTTGTTTTATTTTGTGAATTGAATTTCAATAACCAGTCACACGCCATTGTACTCAGTAAAATATTAAGGATCTAATTATGTCATTTTATTTTTTATCAAAATGATTAGTAAAAGTGATAGAAATAAATAACAACAATTAAGGTCAAATTAAGCTTGATTATTGACTAAACCTCAATATTAGGGGCCCAAATGACCTATACATATTTTTAAAAACCCAATTTTTGAACTATTTCGTTCCTAAACGTTTAATTACATATTTCATTTATGTTTTCTGGACTTTTTAATATTAATATCATGTGTACATCAAACCTTTTAAAAAAAATCCAAGTGAGTACTTTTCCTTCCATATAAAATGCCACCACATATCCTTCTTCTCCACAACTCTCAATTGTCATAGGTTAAAACAAGTAATTAGAAATACACATTCCAACATCTTTATTTTCCCCATATAATCTTTTAATTGGGGATAAATAAATCAAAGGAATCCAATTTGAAAAAAAATGAATTAACATATTAAGTGGTAACCTCTTATCTCAAGAACCTTTCAATTAATTTCCTTATCCACCCACTCTAACCTCTTTATTACATTCTTGAATAAATAAAATAGTATCTTCCATATACTAGGAATTTTTTATTTTATATTTTTTTCCTACACATAAACACACCTCCATTTAATGTGTAATGAAAATAATGTTTATATTTTTGGAAAACCACCACCTCCCTAAATAATGATTGTTTATTTTTTATTACCACCTCTAATAGTCAAAATTATGAAAGGTAATCAATATATATAGGTCATATATTATATATAACATGCATTTAAAAGGATTTATTCATTATTAAAATAAATATATTTTTTTACATTACATCTTGTGTTAATATAACAATTTCTTTTAAAAAAGTGTGGACTACCACCCCTCAGAGAGATATGATTCATCAATACACTACATGGATTGTATTAATAATGGTTTTAGTGAATATATATGATATATATGATATCATAAATTGAAATTAATAGTCTTATATATATACATCTATATACATATATGTATTTTACATTTTTTCTTTCAACATGACAATTAATGGGAATTAGCGTTCATGTGTATGTACGGCCTACCGTCTCCATGAACAATGTATTCTGTTTCATATTTATATATTCATTAGATTATTATAATATGAATATAATATATATAAATGAATTTTGTATAATTTTTACTCTATTTAAATCATTATATAGGTATAAGTACCTAATATATAACAAAATAATACATGTGTGAAAAATTAAGTGAATAGTACATAAAGCATAATGTTAACATGAAATTGCTGAAAAGTTGGTAATATAAAGAAAACATTAATTGGTTAATGGTATTAGAGATTTGAATATAATTCAGATAAATATTAATAATAAATTTATATTTATTATATATGAATTTGGAATGGGAACGTTGAGACTAAAGACACTAGGTAAGGGGACTTCATCTCACGTTTTATTTTCATGAGATACATGCTATGTTCACCACTATATCATTTTGTGTGGTGTATTTGTTGAACACGGTGGCATTGCATTCAAAATAGAATTAAATTTTCAGTTATTATATTATTCACTTTTATATATTTGTTTTTTGGGGTTTATGTCTCAACATTTACCAAATCAGTAAAATAGTTTTGTCTCAATTTGACATCTTTTAGACTTATGTTTTGTTTTGCACCTAAATATTTTTTTAGAGTTTATATACTTCCACGTTACATGTAATATCATGAACATACTTTTTTCACTAAATTTTAATCATAGTATAATTTCCATTACATACATGGATATTATGGCCCCATGTTACCAAGTTATAAAATTTTGTTGAGAAAATCATGCTGCTTTTTGAGATATTCATGTTTATTGCAACTTTGATGAAATTTTATGCTCCCCCACTCTAAAAATTTCATGAAAATTATTCTCCTATGGTTTCTAATGATATATTCAAGTATTGATAACATATTTATACACATTGTTACATAATAGAGTTAAGAATGTATTTTTATGAAATCCATACATTACCCTCTCTTCAGTCAGAAATCTATGTTTTCGAAAAAGGGTTCAAGGTATAATATACTATTCTACTAAAATCAATATCAAAATGATTACATATTTCTGTCTTTCACAAAAGTATTCAAAGGACTATTATTTTCACTTTTTTAAAGATTCATTTTCAATCATTTTTACCATGAAAAATGAATGTTCTTTTTACCACACTTGACTAATATAGATTAACCCACTGTCAATTCTTTAAAGATCTACTTGCATGCTTAAAATGTAATTTTTTATTAAAATATTTTTAAAATAGATTGCCATGGAAATGGGTTTCAAATGTTTTCTATGATTATTTTATATGTTATTAATTAAAATGGTTTTCACATGATTTTCAATTTTATTTTATAGTTTTTTATGGAAAATGATTTTCAAAAGGTTTTATATTTACAAGATATTATATCAAAGAACAAAAGAAAATTCATCCTAATAAATGTTTTCAATATATCATTACACATTATGTTGAATCTATGATAACATCCATTTATGTTACTCATTCCCCTTTAAGAAAAATTAATAAATATTCCCATAATATTATTTCATTAATGGTTCTGGTTTTGATTTAATTATTCTTAAGACACCTATTTCACCTCCATGTGTTTTATTCTTTTGAAACATGAATATCTTCACACTTTATCCATTCATAAACTTATTATAAATCCTATCTATTTTCATAGGTTATGATGTGATGGAATTTTAATGACACCCATCTCATTTCATGGGCTATTATATTATGATTATAAATCCTATCACTTTTTTGTGTAATGATATGATGAATTTTTTATTATCTTATGGTACACGCAGGAATAATTTTTTTATAATATGGGTGGTAACTATATCTTCATCCAATGAATTGGTTAATGATATGTTTTATATGGTCTCAATGGGTTTACAGGTTGTCCCCTAAGCCCAAAAACAAGATGGTACAAGGGTTGTAACACAATCCAATAATGAAGAGGTTACAAGAGTTGTTTACAATGTCGAAAACAAATAAGGTACATGGGTTGTAGAAAAATCTAATAAGAAATAGTGTATACATTTTGTAGCCCAAACCTGAAGACAAGAAGGTACATAGGTTTTATCCCAAGTCAATATATACGAGGGTACATGGTTTGTTTTCCCAATAACATAGCAATTACATGGAATATAGCCAAAGTATAATATGTTATAAAGGTCTTAGTAGGAATAATTGATGTGAAATTATCTATTCTTATATGTATTCCAAAAATCCTTTTCTATATTCCTCTGTTAGGATTTTATGGCACATGATGTTTTTTTAATTATGATTCACATCTTATAAACTACCATGATATGTCCCATAACTCATATTAATCATAATTGATAAGAATAATATAACATCATAAGGTAAATACCCCCCTCTCACACCCCAATGTTTAGTTTTATGCCTATATATCTCACTTTTTACCCTTACTAAGCATCTAAGATAACCCTTTTTTATGTTAAAAATCCCTAGGTTATGAATAATGTTTTTAGGTATAACTACTAATGGTAGATATATTTACAGAATTTTTTGAATATATTTCACTAGGATAGATGATTTTTTATAATATTACAAATACAATTAAATATTACAGTACTTGAGCTTGTATTTTTATAATGCACTGAATATTTTTATATATATTTTTTAATATCCATTTATGTTATTCCTAGGTCACTATAGTTGGAATCAAAATAACGGTTTAGTGAACTATTGGAAACTAGGCTAAGAAATATTTAGTGAGATCCCTATGTATATTTCTGAGGATATTTATAGGTGATTCTATAAGGATATGTATAATTATGAGTTGGAATTTATAAAAATGTCCTATAATTTTGGTAAAAGATAGATTGAGTGATTTCCAATAAATACATTCATGTATAGAGACTACTAGTGGGTGTGGTTCTCGAACAGATGTACCTAGGGGTGAAAAATCTAAAAATATGTTCTAGGCCTTACTCAGGTAATCTATTAAATGAAAATAGGACTCCCTATACATCTTGTTTTACACTCCTAGAGGATATGCATTGTGAATTAACTAAACTATTCATGAACCATCATGAATGATTTAAAAATATGTTGGCTATGAATAGGCTAGGATAAAAAAAATCTTTCATATAATAAAAAAGTATGATCCATGATATAGGAACCCTATATGTAAAATTTCATGATTATATGGTATCACAATATGGTAATGTTTCTCAAAGTATTATTTATAGGTGTAGTCAATGTAGAGAACTTTAAAGAACATGGTAAAAATTTATTGAATAAAATGTTGGATGTATGTGAATTTTACAAATAAATATCCCAATTTGATATCTCATAATGACAATCATGAAGATGATATTATCATTGATTATACCTTTTAAGATAAAGAGATGGAAAATTTCATGTGAAAGGTATGTGATGTTATTCTAATATTGTTTAAGTTTATCAAAAGTAACATGATTTGATTGTTGTTAAGGAACCATGTGACATGATTCATATTTCATATTATAGTAATTAGGTATTAAGGAATATGTTGATTAATCTCGATTAATGGTTTAATTAAAAATATATATGATATAAGTAATTATGTTTTTGAATTCAAATATTGTGTTATATGAATCATGAAGTTTATATGTATAATTTGTATAATTTTTCATCATGGATTGAAAAGGATAAGTTTAATGTCAATAAATACAATGAAAAGTGATATCTTTAATAAGATAAGGCAGCCCTAAATGTGACCACAATGTTGAGAAAATTCTTCTTCACACAGATAAAGGGGAGATAGATTTGGATAAAGTAAATAGATGACACATATTACCCTAGATATAAAAGTAAATTTGTCTAAAAAGTCATCTATGTCATTGTTGATGAATTTTACATGATATTGTATGTATGTATTATATCTTGTAACATATGGAATAAAAAATCATCTATTTGTTTCCTATTGTATATAAGGTAATTCAGGTAATTACTATATATCAAGGTAATATATAATGAGGGTATTCACATGTTTTTAATGTCACAACCAAAAGATAAATTTTCATATACGGGCCATCAATGTTTATATGATTCTATGTCATCATTATAACGTCTTTTATATTCATATTATAGAAGTGTTATAAGGTTAACAAACTTATGAAATATTAATTTAAACATGGGATGATGTTTGTGAGAATAATGTTTGATCTTATCACATGAAAATTTAATCATATTAGATTACTTATTATAAAAACCTAGGGTTCATGATATTTAATTATATATGGGATAGAATATCATTGTTCTCATGATCTTTTAGTTCCTTTGGAATGAAAAATTATCCTTCTTTATTTAGAAAGAGGTGAAGTGGATCAAGGATCAAAAAATAGTGAGGTTTGTCACAAATTATTGAAGTATATATTTTTAAAAAAATCATTAGCTTTAGGAAAATTATTTTGAAACCAAAAACATTAACCTACATCCACCCTTTATTATGAATCATATGGTCTCTTAGGTAATAATAGATTTAAGGCTTTATGATTATTATCTTTTTCTAAAAAATTTCTCTATCACGCTCCATCATAAATGCATAGTTATATTTTTCTTCCATGTCAATGTTTGCACCTCCCTCGTATGTCGTCTTATTTGTAATCCTAGTTATATGATAATTCAGTTAAGTACTATGTTTCCATTTCTCCCATTATAAGGATGTTTTAGTAGTCATCTGTTAGTATGTTTTGTTGTATTAATGAAACGTTCTGGGATTAAACCATTGATAAACAAAAATCAATTTTGAGGGAGAAATTCATTATTTTGGGGGTATAATGTTACACCCCTAGAGTTTTTAAATTACTTTTGGAATGAATTTAATCATTTGATAGTTTTCATTTCATGTATATCTAAAGGTATTTTATTTATTAATAAATCACTAAGAAAAACATTACATTGATATAGAAGTGATTTAGAATATTTTTCTTGGAACTAACATAACATAAAATACAAAGAACATTGAATCAGTGTATATTACATCTAACCACGACCAGGTGTATGTTGCACGCAACACAAATATGGCATTCGTTACACACAACACTAATGTTTATATGAAACATCATTTTACTATAATAATTATTATTATGAGGTAATTATAACCTATATGTTAGACATATTAATACGAATAGTAATAAATAATTTTCAAGTATATTTTATAAATGTTTCATAGAAATGAATCATATTGATAATGAATGTTATAATTTTTGAAAAAGTCCTTATATGTTTAAAAATGTTATTTTCTCAAATGAACTACATTTAATGTCCTTATATGAAAAAACATAAAATAAATTTAAGATAAATATTTAAAATTATTTTTATGAAATAAATTTTATTTTTCACTTTATAATTATAAAAATTTCATAGGGTTCATTTTTGGGATTTTTCTAGCAAACATAATTTTTTATAAATATTAAAAAATACTACAATTTAGTTACTAATTTCTATTTCAATTTAAAAAATTTTAATGTATAAATGTTAATTTTTAATATTCACATTATAGATATATCACTATCATTTATATAGTTATAATTAGTTTCAATTATAAGTAGAATATACAAATGTAGCAAACATTTGATGATTTATCAACATTAAAACCCTGTTATTTCGTGATATCTGCAGGTTTGGCAATAAAAATATTATTTTGATTATCTAAATTGAATTGAATGAATATAAATAAAACATTATAAAACATCATAATATTTATATTACAATTATATAATGTATATTTCTTCCAAAACTTATTAGTAAAGTGATCAAAATTAATCAAAATTATTATCGTCGAAATAAGCATAATTAGGGAAAAATGCTTAATATTAGGGGCCCTAATGACCTAACCATTTATCCGAGAACATATTTTCTCTCCATATTTACATAATACGCCTTCCATTATTTATTTATGTGATTTTTTAGGTATGAACATTTTTACACCTAAGAGGTTTTTAAGAATTCCATGTGAGTCTTTTTGCATCCCTATAAAATGACACCAAATATCCAACTTATTCACACCTCTCATTCCTATATTGATCATGCAATCTCTTCAACATAATTTTTTTTACATCCCTACATTCCCCTAGAAGAATATCCTTTTAATGAAATAAATAAAAGGAAGAATTTTAGCACAAACCAAAAATAGTTACATGATTAAGAGGTAACCTCTTCTCTCAAGATCCTTTCATTTATTTTCCTTCTCCACCCCATCCAACCTCATTATTAAATTCATGGAAAACTAAATCAGTATATTAAATATACTATTACATTATTATTTTGTGGTTTTTCACTAGTCATAAACACACATCCATCTAATGGGTTACAAACTATTCTTTATGAGTAGGATGAACTACTACCTCACTAATCAGTGACTGTTCATTTTTCCTTCACAATATCTCATGCCTGTCATTATGTAGGAAACTATTTTTATAAATTTCATACATAATATTTATTATTAATTAATTATTAATTATTATTTTTTAAAACATGTACATTTTTAAATTCTATTTTTTTATTAATACGATATTTTGTTCGATCAAGTGTGGAATACCGCCTCTCAAAGCAATGTGATTCACTGATACACTACATGGATTGTATAAAAGATGAATTTATCAAATATATATGTTATATGTTATATATTAAATAAAATTTAATAATTAATTATATATACATAAACAAACATATATAAATTTTACATTATTTCTTTGAATAATACAATAAAATGGAAGTAGGGTTCAAGCGTTAATATGTTATACCGTCTCCATGAACTGTTTATTCCATTTCATATTATATATCCTTTTGATTATTATATTAAACATATACTATATATACATGATATTTATATTATATATTATATAATTGAAGTCATTTTATATGTATGTAGACCAATGATATATCAAAATAAGACACAATGGACACACAAATTGAATGCTACTCGAAGTGTATCCATAACATGAAATTGTTAACATGATTGTAATATAATGTCATCACCTATAAATATATTGAATTAGATAAAACAATATGTTTCTCAAAAATATTTATAATAAATTTATATTCAATATATACGAGGTTTTAATGAGAATGATGATAGTAAAGACACCATGTGAGGGGATTTCGTCACACTTTTTATTTTTATTAGATACATGTTATGATTGCTACACTTTCCTTTTGTGTGGTGTTTTTACTGACCATGGTTGTATTATATGTATCATATATGTAAATTTATTTTTATTCACATATAAATTTTATTATCTTTCTTTCATTTGTTTTGATTTTTAGATTATATAAAATCAGTAAAATAGTTTTGTCTCAATTTTCTGTCTTTGAGATTCCTATTTTATTATACCCCTAAATTCATTTTTATGATGTGTTTATAATTCCATGTTACAAGTTATATCTTGAACATGATCATTTTATTGATATTGTAAAATTACATTAATTAAATTTTCTTACATGTAGTGTATGGTCTCATGTTACCATGTTATAAGTGTTCATTAGGACAATCTCATCACTTTTCGATATTATTTATGTTTATTCTTCCTTTTATTAAATCTTATAATCCATATCTCAAAAAAAATCATGAAATCTCTTATCATATGGTTATTAATGATGTATTCATGTATTAATACCATATTTATATTTTTTAACATAATATATTTAAGACTTAATTATTATAAAATCCTAACATTACCATCTATTCAATATAAAAACTATGTTTTCCCCAAAAGGATCTATGAATATTATATAATTCTCTAAAAAATAATTAAATAAGGTGTTCCCCCTTTTTTCCTTCTAACAATTTTATCAATGAAATTTTATTTATTTCTTTATAAATGATTCATTTTTATATTGAATTTACCATGCCAAAGGACTATTCTTCTAACCACATATGACATGTATGGATTTACCCACTATAAATTTGTTGATGATTTATTTTCATGTTTAAAAAGATAATTTTTATGAAATGGTTTTTAAACTGTATTTCCAAAGTAATGGATTTAAATTTTTTTCTATGTTATTTTTTATTGTTTTATGGAAAATAGTTATCAAATTTTTTTGAATATAATTTTAAAAGATTATAGGGAAAATGGTTTCCCAATGTTTTAATGTTTTGAATATATTTTATTCGAAGAAGGATTTACCTCATGAAATGTTTTAAAAATACCCTTAAAAGATATTTTACATCTATTATAACATCTATTGATGTTACTCATTCCATTTATGGAAATAATCCAATGGTTCCAGTCATATAGTTTCTTGAAGGTTTTATGTCTTGCTGAAATGATGCTTGAGACGCCCATTTGACTTCCATGTATTTTATGCATTTCAAACCCACTTCCTTTCATGGGGTATCCTTTAAATAATTTATTATAAAAACTATCTCTTTTCAAAGGTTTTGATTTGAAGAAATTTTATTGGTACTTATTTCATTTCATGGGTTATTATTTGATTTTTATAAAACGTGTCCCTTTTTATGGGTCTTGATATGATGAATGTTTTATTATGTTGTGGAACATATTTGAATGATTTTATTATGATATGGGTGAGACCTATACCTACATCCAATGTATTGGGTAATTTTAATTTTTATATGAGATCAACATGCATACGGGTTGTAACCCAATCCTAAATACAAGAAACTATATAGGATGTAGCCCAAGACTAAAAGAAATTGGGTACATGAGTTATAACCCAAGACTGAAAACAATAAGGTATATGGGTTGTAGACCATGTATAAACTATAGAGGGTACATGGGTTTTTCTAATGCTAGGAAAAAAGAAGGAATATGGGTTGTAGCCCATGTATAAATGCAATAGGGTACATGGGTTCTTAGACCAAGCCCACAATTGTTACACATGTCATAGACCAATCCTATCATGTTACAAAGGTCTTGGTAGGTAGCCCTGACATAAAATTTTCTATTCTTATATGTGTTAAAAAAATTATATGTCTTATTCCTCTTTAATGTTTTCCAGAATAATTATGTTTGTATACTTATGATTCATGTATTATAAACTCTCAAACATTGTCCCATAAGATATGTTTATTATCTTTGATATGAATGATATTATATCCTAATGTTATGACCATGTTATGATACCCCAATTTCCATGTTTACAATTACATTTTTCCCTTGATTACACTTACTCATCCTTTGAGCTCACCCCTTTTTATTTTTCCTCTCCACAAGTTATTATTTAATGGTTTAGGTACATGTAAACAATGTGGAGATATTTATGGGAGATATTGAATATCATTCACCATGATAGAGGATTTTTTTCTCTTCTTTCAAAAAACCCTATACTATTATGGTACTTGGTAATATATTTTTTGTAATGTACTAAATATTCATCAATAAAGATGTAATATCCATGTATTCTATGACTGGACCATTTTAGTTTTAATCAAAGGAAGGGTTTATTAAACATTTGGACTCTAGGAAAAGACAAATTTTGTTGAATCAGTATATATATTTATAACGAAATGTCAAGGGATGTCTCAAAGGATGAGTTATAATTTATGAAAATGTCCAATTGTTTTAGTAAAGGATAGGGTGACTGGATTCCTAAAAATAAATAATTTTCCTGATACAATAATTATATATGTCCTTGGAATAATGTACTTAGGGGTAACAACTTCAAAAAGAGGTTTTGGGCCAAAAATTGTGTAATCTGGTACATGAAAATGAGCCTGACTACACGCTAGGTTTGACACTCTCATGAGATATGTTTTGGGAATTACCAAAACACTTCATGATTCATCATGATGGAGTAAAATATAAAATTTATATGAATATTCTAGGATAAAAATATGTTTTAATATATTAATTATGTATGTGACCTCATCCAGGCACCCTATAAGTAATCTTTCAGGATTATATGGTATCCATGTATGATAGAGTTTTCTCACAATATGATTTCTTGTTTTATTTGATGGGGATAACTAGTAGGAACATTGTAAACATTTATTATTTCAAATTTGGAAAGAAAGGTAATTTTTGGAATTGATTCCCCATTAGAAATTTCATAGAGAGAATCAAGAATATGTTATGATTGTTGATTATTCTTCTGAAGATAAAACGACCTCAAAAACATGAAAAAGTTATGTGAATTTCATTCAATATAGATTACATTGGTTCGTATAAAACATGATTATATTGAGGCTGATTAACCTTATGACATGATTTATATTTCGTATTCCATGAATGTAGTATTGGGGAATTCGTTGTTGAATCCTGAGTAATGGTTTGATAATAAATTTGGATGGATGAATTAATTAATTTTTTGAATTGAAATATTATGTTAAACGAATAATAATATATTTATATATATGTTTTTTTAGTATTTTTATTCATTATTGATTAAAATGGAAATGATTTATCGAGATGTGTACATACAAAAGAAATATTTCGATCAAGATGTTTATTTTTATGTTTGTCTAGAATGAAGAGATTATCCATTTTCATAAATTAAATTGGATAGCACAGATTACATTGAATCTAATTACAAACTGGTTTAAAAATTACAGTATGTCCTCATAGATGATGTTTACAACTTAATACATTTACGTATTATATCCAGTCACATTTGGAATAAGGAAACATAAATGTTTTCTTAAATTATTATTTTTTATTTGAGTTATTATAATGTTTATAGAGAAAATATGATGAGGGTATTCAAATGTATAGAATGTGGAAACTAGGAGGTGCATTTTGATATATGTGGAATCAATGTTAATTTCATTCTTTGAATTATTTAAAATGTTTTTTTATCTTCATCTTTCAGAGGGTTTATAAGGGTATCCATTTATAGAATGATTAAGTTAAAATTTTGATAGTTATTATGAGAATAATATTTTATCTTAACACATGAGGATTTAAGAATATTAGATAACCAATTATAAAAAAGTGGTATTGAGGATAAAGGATGATATATGTGATTTCATATCATGGATCTCATGATCTTTTCGTGCTATGGGAATGAATAAACCCCCTTCATTCTTAGTGAAAGTGGGGAATTGGATCATGTAACAACAAATGGCGAGGTTGTTTAGAAATCTTGTAAGTATATCCTTTCATGAAAATAATTTAACTTTCAGAAAAAAGATCATGAATCCAGAAATTTTGTAATAGTAACACTATATCTAATGAAACAGATGGTTTCATAGTCAATCACAAATTTATAGATTTCTGATTGTTAAATTTATCCAGAACTTTTTTGTATGTAACTTTTCAATAGAGTGTGATTATTATATTTTTCTTTCATTTCCATGTTTTCACTTCCCACCTATATTTTCTTCTATGAAAACATTGTTATGTGTAACTTCGGGTAAACAATTTGTTTCTATCATTCCATTTTTAAATGATGTCTTAGTATTCATTATTATATTATGTAGGTTTATATGAATTAAACATCCTTATATTATACCTTTTACAAAACATAAAAAAATTGAGGTCAAATTCATTTTAAGGGGGGTAGAAGGTAATATACTGATTTTTTGTGAATATTTATTTTAATTAATATAATATTTTGATATTTTTTATTTCACAGAATTTTGAAAATAGTTTTTTATTATTAATCACTATGAAAAATATGCTTTTTAGACGACACCAATTCAGAGTAAATTACATGGATCCAACACAATATATGATACACTGAATGTTGACTCAATGTAAATTACATGCAACCATAACTTGTAATATGTTACACACAACACCGACCTGTTGTACATTACATGGAATGATGATGTTTCTATGAAAAATCATATTACTCTTTTAATTATATAAATGAGATAATTAAAATCTATTCCTTAAACATTGTAATATTAATAGTAATAAACAAATTAATTTTTTTATAATGGTTTTACAGAAATAATACATATTCATAATGAAATATATAAATTTTTATAGAGACCAAATATTTTTACAACTATTATTTTTTCAAATGAACTACATTACTAGATCTTATATTATAAATAATAAAATTAACATTAAAAACATAGAGAAACTGAATTTGAGAAAATAAAATCAATTTTATAATTAATAATTCCAAAATTATCTTATGTTGATTTTTGGGGATTTTTCTATGAAAATTCATTTTTGGATGAATAGTGAAAAATATTGCAATTTAGATAATAAATGAATTTTCATTTAAATAATAATTAAAGATAAATTATAATGTATATTTATTTAAATGTTATATTAGATAGATATCTATAACATTTGGTTCATTATTATTAGTTTGACATTGAAATGGAATAAAAAACATAACAAAAAATCGATTATTCTTTTCCTATAATAACTTGTTATTTCTTCCTATCAATGGGATTCGAATTAGTATTAATAATTCTGCCTCTATGATTTGAATTTAGAAAAAAGTATATAAACCATTTTAATCTCTATAATATTTATAGTCTAATTATATCATGTTGATATTTTACCAAAATCATTAGTAAAAGTGATTAAAATTAATCACAATGATTAAGGTCAAATTAACATTGATTAGAAACTAAACCGTAATCATTGGGGGCCATATGACCTATAAACAGGAAAAAATCCCATTTTATAGACATATATATTCCATAATCCTGAAATTATTTCTCTATGATTATTATTATGACTTTTTGTTATTTAATATCATTTGTACACATAACTCTTTTTAATAAATTCCATGTGAGTCCTTTACCTTCTCTAAAAAAGGCACCACATCTCCCACATCATCAAACCTATAAAACCTCTTTGGTTTGACAATTATCTTCACAAAAAATTTCTAAAAGTACCACCCTTACCCCTATAAGACTCTCTTATGGAATAATTTTATCTATAGAATCCATTTGGCACAAACCAAAAGGAGTTACCTGATAAATAGGTAACATATTCTCTCAAGATCCTTTCTTTTTTCCCATCTCCACCCCCTACACTCTTGTTATTACATGAATAAATAATAAAAATAGAATATTAATTATAGTAGGATTATTTATTCTATGTTTTAGACTTAAAATAACATATATATCCATCTAATTTGTAATAAACATATTGTTTATCATTACGATGAACTACTGCTTCACCAAACAACTATTGTTCATTTTTCCTTTAGTAGTTCTCATTGTGGAAATTATGATGGAAAATATATTTATATATTATATTTATTATATTTATTATTACTATAATATTAAGTATTCCTTTTTACAAACAAAAATAATTTTTAACTTTCCAATTTGTTTTAATACAATAATTTTGTTTGGGGAAGTGTGGACTACCACCCTCTCAAAGTGATATGTTTCATTCATACAATACATGGATGGTATTAAGGATTGATTTAGTGACTATATATGATATATATATATATTATATAATAGAGATAATATAATAATTATATATATATATACATATATTTTTTTACATTCATTCCTTTAATAAGAAAGTAAAACAGAAAAACTTCCAAGCGTATGTACGGCTAACCGTCTCCATGAATATTGTATTCCATTTCATGATTACATAGTATGTAGATTATCATTAAAAAAATTTAATGCATATAAATCGTAATTATTTCATGTATTAAATTATTTAAATCATGATATAATTATAAGGCCCAAATATGTAACATAATAAGACACATGTGAAAAACCTAGTAAATATTACTCATAGGGTAACCATAACATGAAATTGGAAACTTGAGGGTAATATAAAGTCAAAATGAATAAATATATGGTTTTATTTATAAAAATATGTTTCTTTATGAAATTTATTAGAAATCTGTATTTATTATGTAGGTGTGTTGAACTAGTATGATGAGAGTATAGAGACAAGGTTAGGGGATTTCAGCTCAATTTTTATTTCAATGAGATACATAAGATGTTCATTACTATTTCCTTTTTACGTGGTGTATTTATTCCCATGATTTAATTATGTTTATATTATACAAACATTTATGGGTATTCACATATCCATTATATGATCTTTCTTTCATGGGGTTTATGTTTCACATTATACCAAATTAGTAAAATAAATTTGTCTCAATTTCCCTTCATTGAGACTCATGTTTTGTTATGCAACTTAATTATTTTTTTGAGCTGTATATACATCCTTGTTACATGCTATATCCCAAAAGAGCTTATTTTCTTGATATTTTATGGTTCCTTAATGTTCATTTTATTTCATAGAGAGTATGATACCATGTTACCAAGTTATTAGAGTTTATTGAGACAGTCTCACTGCTTTTCGAGATGGTTTATGTATTGGTTACATTGATGAAATATTATTATCCATATTTCATGAACCATAATTATATTTCATATCATATTATTATTAAATTTATATTCAGGTATTGTTCCCATATTTTTACTCTATTTTATATAAGATAGTTATGAAATTATTTTAATCAGAGCCTAACATTACCCTCTATTCTATTAGAAACATTTTTTTTTCTAAAATGGGATATAAGAAGATTCTACAAATTTCCAAAAATTATTAAAATAAATTTTTACCCTATTATTTTTTTTAACAATGATTTCAATGGAATCATATTGTCAAATTCTGAATGAGTTATTTTTCTAACATTTTTACTGTGCAAGAGGAATGTTCTTTTTACCTAATTAGACATGTATGGATTTACCTTCCATGAATTAATTGGTGATTTATTCTCATGTTTAAACTGATAGCTTGTAAGAAATTTTTTAAAAGATATTTCCAAGGACAAGGTCTTCAAAATGTTTTCAAAATAATTTTACTAGTTTTTAACGATAATGGATTTCAATATCTTTTTATATGTTTGTTTGAAAAATTTCTTTCAAAAGGTTTTATGTTTTAAAGATATTTTTTTTAAAAAAATTAATATTTACCATAAAAAATATTTTCAAAATATCCTTACAAGTAATATTCCATCGAAAATATAAAATTTTTATGTTAATTATTCCCTTCTCAGAAATGATAAATTTTTTCCATTCACATTCTTTCTTGAATGGTATCTGTTTTGAAGGAATGATGCATAACTCACTCATTTCACTTCCAAAGGTTTTATTTTCTTCTAAAACCTGATTATTTGAAAATTTAATAATTTGATGAAGGTATTATTAAAAATATATATTTTCATATGTTATGATGGGTGGAAATGTTAATGACACACCTTAATTTCATGGGTTTTGATTTGATGTTTATAAAACATATCTCATTTTATGGGTCTAATATAATGAATGTGTTATTATCTTATGAAACACATATGAATGATGTTTTATGGGATTGGTAGGTTACATATCTCCCTCCATTATATTGGGTAATGATATTATGTATATGATATCATTGGTTACTTGGGTCGAACCCATTCACAAAATTGAGAATGATTTTGGGTTATATACCTGTCATAAAAGAAATCAGGTACTTGGGTTAAAGCCCCAGAAAGAATGAAATATAGAACCTAGGGTGTTGCCCAATCCTAAAATAAGGTGGTTACAATGGTTTTACGGCATGCTCAAAAACAATATGGTATATGTGAGGTAGTCCAATCCTAAAATTAAGATTGTAGATGGGTTTTTTTCCAATCCTACAGAATGTACACAAGATATAGCACAAGCCTAATATGTTATAATGGCCTTGGTAGGTAGCCCTGACATATAATTTTCTATTCTTATATGTATTCCACAATTCCTATGTCTTATTAATCCATTAGGATTTTGTGGCTCATGATTTTTATGTCCATATGATTCATGTCTTATGAACTTCCAAACATTTACCCATAATTAATTCTTATGATCTTTGGAATGAAGGGTATGATCTCCAAATATTTACAATCATGTTCTCATACCCATATGTTCAAGTTTATGCTTACATGAATCCAATAATTAAACATAATGATTTTCTGATCTCATCCAATTTTATGTTTACTTTACCATGTTTATAAAGAATCTATTTTTTGTTGAATTAATGAATATGATGATATTTATAGGAGATGTTGGAGATCTATCACCAGTTTTGATTATTTTGTTTTTCATGTTTCTAAATAAACTTTTCTATAATGGTCCTCAGGCATGTATTTTTTTTAATTTATTTAATATTCATATATAATTTTGTAATATTCCTGAAAAATAAGTGTCGGACTTTTTAGATGGTATCAAATGAAAGGTTTAGTAGTACTATATAAATAAGGATGAGAAAACATTTGTGATATCCCTAGTTATATATCTATGGATATGTCTATAGAAGCCTCTAAGGATGAGTTAAAGTTTAAGAAAATATCCTATAATTTGTTAAATGATAGAGTGAGAGGTTTTCAAGAAATACATATTAGTATGGATACTAAATGGGGATGTGGCTACTGTATTAATTTATCTTGGGGTAAATACTCTGAAAAAATGTTCTGACCCATGGGGTTAATAGGTACATTTCAATGGAAAAGTCTGAACACCTGGTTTTAATATCCTATGGGATACAGTTTTCTTATTTACCAAAATCATGAAGAAACATCAAGAAATATTTAAATATATGTTTTATATATTTGAACTAGGATAAACATGGTTTTAATTGACTAAAGAAGTTTGACCCATGATTTAGGGATCTAATATGTAATTTTTACTGATTAGACAGTATCCCAATATGAAAAATGTTTCTGACGCTATGTTTGTTTTTTTTCAATGGATAGAACTACAAGGAACATGGTTAATATTGATTACTTCAGATGTTTAAAGTATGGGTTTTTTTTGAATTGATTTCCCAAGTTGAAATATCATAAATAGAATCATGAAGTTGGTATGTGTATGGATTATACTTTTGAAGATAAAGTGTCCACAAAGGACATATGAAAACTATGTTATTTTCTTCATATGTTGTTTTTATTGAAAACAGAAAATATGATCAGATTAAGGTTGAGTAACCTTAGTACACGATTCGTATTTCATATTCTAAGAAAGTCGTATTGAGGAATAAGTTGATGAAGCATGAGCAATGGATTAAGAATAAGGTGTGATGATTGAGATACTTATGTTTTTTAATTAAAATATTATATTATATAAATCATGAAATATATAAGTGTATTCGGTTAAATTTTTCATTATTGAAGGAAAAAGATATTATTAATGGTGATGAAGACAAATAAAAGTGATATTTTGATTATGGGATGGTTACCCTTAATGTGATCATGATGTTGGGTAAAATTTTGTTTTTGTCAGATAAAGAAATGATTAATTATGATATATTAAATTAGATAGAACTTATTATAATACTTATTATTTTTTATTGGTTTAGAAAGTAGTTTATGTAATCATGGTTAATGTTTTCCAAATACTAGAATTGATGATTAAATTTACTATCCACTAAAACAAAAAAGCATATACACATTCTTAAACTATTTAGGGTAGTTATTCTTATTGCTATGTTTCGTGACAATATATGATGAGGGTATTCACAGGTGTGGAATGTGACAACCAAGATATACCTTATGATATATGAAGAATCGATGTTAATATGATTATGATAATTCTTTACCAAGTTTTGTATTTTCAAATTTTGGAAGGGTTATATATTTTAAAATTTGGGGAAAGATTAATTCATACATTGGAGGATGTTTGTGAGAATTAAGTATTATATTATAACATGAATATTTAATAATACTATATAAAATGATATAATAACAAGGTGTGGTTGATAACTGATGATAAATGGGATGTCATATCTTAGATCTCCATATCTGTTAGTGCTTCAAGAATAAATATTTGAGCATCAATTTTTAAGAAAGTGGTGATATGAATAAAGGAACAACAAATGGTGAGGATGTTTGGAAATCAATCAAGTATATATTTTCATTAAAATTCATTATCATTTGAAAAAAAAGGATCTTGAATCCAAAATGATATCCTAGTACCCCAATTTCTGATGAATAAGATGTTCCCGGAGATCATCATAGATTTATGGCTTTCGAATGGTTAACATTCTTTGTACCTTCTTCTCTATCACTCTGCATCATAACTAGATTTTTATATTTTTCTTCAATTTCCCTGTTTTCACTTCCCACTTTGTTATCTTATGTGTAAAACAAGTTATATATTCATTTGAGTAACCACTATTCTTATAATATTTTCTTTTTAATGGATGATTTAGTTTTCAATTTTTATTATCTGGGTTTATATGAATGAATATTTCTTGTATTAAAACTATAATAACCCTGAAACTTTTAGGGGGAGAAATATATTTTTTGTGGGTATAATGTAGCAACCTAATATTTTTTGAGTTATTTTAATTTTAATTAATTTAATATTTCTATATTTTTCATTTCACATAAATCTAAATGTAGTTTCTTATTTAATCACTAAGTTATAAATTCCTTTCACATGGATAAGACTTATCATATGTTATATGCCACTAAATCAGAATATGATACCTGGAAAATTGAATAGGAATACGTTACATGCATACACGACATGGTGTATATTACAAACAAAACATACATGTTGTGTGTTACAAGCAATACTGATGTTTCTATGAAGCATATTTTTACAAGTATAATTCATTAAATGAGATAATTATAAACTAGCTGTTAAACATAGTAATATGAATAATAATAACTAATTTTATAATTTTTCACAATGTTTTTATTTAAATAACATATATTGATAATGAAATATACTCTATTTGGTAAATACCTTATATGTTTACAAAATTATTTTCTAAAATGAGCTACATTCAATGTTCATCAATGAAAAATAACCAATTAATTTTGGACATATCTATAAGTTTAATTTAATTGAATAAACTAAACTTTTTAATTTATAACTCTTAAATTATCATACGGTGAATTTTGGATATTTTCTGAGAAACATCATATTTTTATTAATAGTAAAAAAAATTGCATTTTAGTCAATAGCTGTATTTTCATTAAAAAATTATTAATATTAAATTATTAAATTTGTTTTAAGTCACAATAGATATATATTGATATAATTTTGGTATTTATGTTTAGTTTCACTTAAAAATTTAAAATAAAAACATAACAAACATTTGGATATTTTTCTAATCTTAAAACCCATTATTTATACCCATCTCTGGGACTAACATTAATCGTATTTTCTAATATTATGTGAATTGAATTTTATAAAATTTAAATACACCATTTTGATCAGTATAATATTTAGTTTAAAAGTATTTCATTTTTATTTTTGCCTAAATTGATTAGTAAAAGTGATTAAAATTTATCACAATGATTAAAGTTAAATTAATCATCATTATAGACTAAACCATAATCTTAGGGGTACAAATGACCTAGACACTTTTCCAAAACCCATTCTCTAGACATGTGTTTTCTATAAACAATCTATTATTGATTTATTTTTTGTTTTTATTACTTTTTTAGTTAAGTACATGTGTACACCTAACTTGTTTTTAAAACATTCCATTGAGTCCTTTTCGTTCTTGATAATGGCCACCATGTATCCCTCTTCTCTGCACTGCTAAAACATTTCAGTTTCTACCAAGATCAACTAAATCCTCATGTAAAAACCTCTACCTACCCGGAAATATCCTCTCCTTGTGAAAAAAATGCAAACTAATGAAGCCTTTTGGATGAAACCAAAAAGTCTTTCCTGATTTAGAGGTAACCACATCTATCATGCACCATTACTTTATTTTCCTTCTCCTCAACCTCCAATATCTTTATTCGATGATTTAATAAAAAAATAATTATATTAAATTTATTGTGAGGTTTCCGTGCTATTATTTTGACCTACATATACACACCTAATAATCTAATGGACAATGAACATATTATTTATGTGTACGATGAACTACTGTCTCATTAAACAATGATTGTTCATTTTTCCTTTACCGCCTCCCAAGGTGGACATTATGATTAATGATATTTTTATTTGTTTAAATTATTATATTTATTCAATAATTATGTTTCATTATTCATATTTAAAACAGGTCTCTTTTTTTATTTTGATTTTTTTGTTAATATGAGAATATTATATGAAGAAGTGTGGTCTACTACCCCCTCCGAGCAATATGATTCATTCATACACCGCATGGCCTTTTATGATGGTTTTGGGGAATATATAATATATACATTACATCATAATCCCAATTTAATAAATATGTATATATATATATCATATTATATCTTTTAATAGGACAATAAAATAGAAATATCGTTCATTCGTACGTACGACCTACCCTCTCAAGGAACAGTGTATTATATTTCATATTTATATATATTTTATATTATTATAATAAAAATATAAAGTAAATAAATGTTATTTATATCATTTTTTTACTTTCTTTAAATCATGGTATATGTATGAGGAACAATGATGTAACAAAATAAGACACAAGAGAAAAACACAGTGAAGATTAACTGAATCATATCATTTATAAGAAATTGCTAAAATGTGGGTAATATAATTTCACAATCAATACACATATGTTATTATATATAAGAATATTGTTTTTAAATGATGTATATTATATTTATATATATTATTTAGGTCTTTCCAATGAGTATGATGAGAGTAATGACATAAGGTATGGGGATTTCGTCTTAATTGTTTCTGTGAGATATATGCAATGTTCTCCACTCCTTTGTTTTGTGTGGTGTATTTACTGAACATGATTATATTATATTTTTATTATACTAAAATTAATAGTCATTCACATATCAATTTTTCATTATTATTTGATGGGGTTTTTGTTTCATAAATTTCTAAATTAGTTAAATTGTTTTGTCTCAATTTTCCATCTTTGAGACTCGTATTTTGTTAGGAAACAAAATTATATTTTTTTCATGTATATACTTCTATGGTACATTTTATATCATAAAATTATTTCATTTCATGATATAATAATATTCCTTTGATTTCATCTTCTTATAGGGAGAGTATAGTCCCATGTTACAAAGTTATAAGAGTTCATTGAGACAATCTCATCACTTTTCAAGATTATTCATTTTTATGCTTCCTTTGATGAAATATTATCAACCATATCAAAATACATGTCATAAAATTTCTTATCCTATGGTTACTCATGATATATTTATATATTATTACAATATTAATACAATTTGTTATATAATATTATTATGAATTTATTTCTAATAAATCTTGACTATATACTTTTGTTGATCGAAAACCTATTTTTTACAAATGGTTATTAGAATATTATACTATATTTATAAAATATTTAAAATTAATTTTTACCCCATTTTCATTTTAAAAATATTATTAAATGAATATTCCTGTCTACTTACGAACTAGTTATTTTTCTATCATTTTTTTAATACAATAAGAATGTTTTTACCTCTTATGAAATGTATTGATATTCCCACAATAAATTCATTGATGATTGATTTTCATGTTTAAATGGATAATTTTTATGAAAATATCTCTAATATAGATTACCAAGGACATGGTTTTCAAATATTTTTCAATATTATTATATATGTTTTTTGTAATTTTGTTTTTAAAAGGTTTTCATGCCAATTTTATTTGATTTTAAGGAAACAGTTATTCAAAAGGTTTTTTGTTTTATAGAAAATTTTCCAAAGATGAAATGATATTTCCCTCGAGAAATGTTTCCAAAATATCTTTCTATATTGTTTCTAAATATAATAACATCTGTTTATGTTACTCCTTCCCTTATAGAAAATGATAAAATGTCTCCATTAATATTAATTCTATAATGGTGTATGTTTTTATGGAATGATTTATTAGATACCTATTTCAAATCCATGTGTTTTATGATTCTAAAACCCACGTATTTTCATGTGTTATGATATCATGATGTTATTATGAAACCTATCTATTTTCATAGGTTATTATGATATTAAAGGATAAAGATACCAATTTAATTTCATGGGTTATGATTTTTTGTTTATAAAATGAATATCTTTTTATGGGTACTGATAGGATAAATGTTTTATTAACATTTTGAATAGGTATGAATGATATTATTATGTTTTTTTTAGAAACATATCTCCATCCAATAAATTGGGAAATGATATGTTGTATACAATTTAAATGGGTACAAAGGATATAGCCTAATCAATAAAATAATAATGTACATAGGATGTATTAAAATCCTAAAAGAAAATGGGTATATAGGTTGTAGAGAAAGCCCAAAAAATAGAAGGTATGTGGGTTGTACCCAAAGACTAAATGAGAGAGGGTACACAGGTTGTATCCCAATCCCACGCACAAAAACAAGAAATTTTTTTCCCAACACTAATTGTATGAGATTACATGTACTATTACCCAAGACCGCAGTAGTTACATAGGTCATATCCCATACCTAAGATGTTATTATGGTCCTAGTATATAGCATTGAAAAAATTATATTATTATATGTATTTCAAAAGTCCAATATCTTATTCCTACATTATAATTTTTGGTCTCATTATGATTAATTCCTTATGATTTGTGTATAATGAACTTCCAAAAATTATCTTATAACTCATTTTAATGATCTTTGACATGCACGGTATGATCTCCTAATGATATGATCATGTTATCATATCCCATATGTTCATGTTTATTCTTACATGTCTACCTTATTAACCATTACTGAGAATCTATGCTCACCACATTTTATGTTTCCTTTCCCCGAGTTATGAAGATGGATTTTAGGTAGAATTAATAAATGTGGAGATCTTTATGGGAGATGTGGAAGATCTTTCACAATGATGTAGGATTTTATTTACCATATTCACAAATACACAAAACAATTATGTTCCATGGGCATATTTATTTTAATATAAAGAATATTCATCTAAAATGAGTTAATATCCATGTATTCTATGTATTGGTCTCTATACATATTGTATATGTTGATGAGAAAATTTTAAAGTTGAAATGGGGAAACATATTCTTAATGGTGTTGTTGTGGGTGTTTGTAATGAACACTAGCATAATGATGTGTGTTATTGCCAGATTAAGGGGATGAGTGACACCCTAGAAGGAAGTTTTTAATTGATTCTCTTGAATGTGACTGGTGTGTTTTTTTATGGATTGAATTTGGCCTAATTTAATACTATATTCTACAGGGATATAGTAAATATGTGGGAATCATTGATTTTTCTGAGTATAGTGACTTGGGTCAAGGGATCAAAAATGAGTTTTTTAGTGGAGTATCCTCTTGTGTTTCACATGCTTTGGATTTATGGTAAGATATGGTTATACATGGGAATAATTTTCCACAATTCCAATTGTTTTTGTGCCATAATTTTGATAATGTTGAAAAATAATTGATTTAGTATGAATCTTCACCCTACGTTAATTGGTGTTGAAACATGTCCCCTAGAAAAATAGGGTACTAGTGTGTAATGAGTTGATAGTTCCAAAACATGAGTAAATAGATTCTTCAACAAGTCACCCTTTGTGATTTGGTGGAGATGTATGATTTTGTTAGGTGTGATACTTCACATTGAGTGAGAGGAAGGTGGTATGATATGTTGTGTGGAATGATCTGCAAGAACAACCATGAGAGAGAGGTTGGTGGTGTGAGGTGTCATATAAAACCACCCAATGATTGATAAGGTGGAAAATGATATTATATGTGACATAATGATTTATCCTGCGGCCCTTCCCGATTTGAGAAGGTAGAATTATAGACTCAATGGGAAATCATATCCTAGGGTGTTTATCAAATGGAGATGACTTATGCCAAGATTTTATTTCATAATATATTAATGTTCATAAAAAGCGAGTTTAAGTTTCATGGTGTCCTTTTCATCGTAAGACTAATTGATGTGTATTTTTTTGTGTATATTGATAATTTTACATTAAAAAATAAATAAAATTTTGATATACTAGAGGAACTCAATATTTTTATATCTAGAAATATTACTCTCACACCGTATACAATCACTGTTATTGCACATATATCACTTCATATTTCACTTTTAGTTAAATGGTTTTATAAGAGATCTGACTTGGGTATCTAGATAGAGATTTGGGAGAGTAGGACAGCATTAGACCATGTTTTAATAATATAGTGTCCTTAATATTTTCAATCTATTTTACAATGTATTTATTTCTCTCAATAGAATATGCCTGTGATATTTGTTTGTATGGTTACTATGGAAATCATTTAAATTTTATCACATTTTAGCATAATAGTAATTATTGGTTAATTTTTAATATAAATAATTTCTCTTACGAATATTTTTATAACATTTAACTTATTTATATAATACTTTATAGAATAATATTGAGTTTATAGAATCCGACTTCTTATTATATACTCTAGTTTCTTTTCATCACCATATGCCATATGAAGAGGATTTCCATATGTCATGTTGTTCGCCCATGTATGGCTAGAAAAAGGGTAATCTTGGTTAAGGAGTGACACTAGAATCGAATAGTGATTTGGATTAAATATTATTAATTTTATGCCATGACCATCTAAGAGGTTTATTCCTTCTCTAGTATTTCTCATATAATGATCCAAAAAATACTAAATACCATCACCTACGATCAAAATCAACCAAATATATTCTAATATAATATTAACATTACTTCCAGGATGTTATTATATCTAAACAACCATGTTATATGCTTTTTGATCCAGAGAAGATACCAGAAACCATTAAAATGCATGGATTTCTTTGTATTCTTATCTCTCTTTAATTAACACCCTAATGCCCACTTCTTAATGAACCCAAATCACCCAATCATGAATTTTATTCAATAAAACTATTGTACCAAAACATCGCTATAGATGTATATTCAAAGATATATTATTATGCCGTATCACCATATCTGAGAAATTAAATATATCTCTTATAAAAATTTGTTTCTACATCACAAAAATTTCTCCCAAACCTTCTCTAAGTATCGAACATGATAGAAATTACTCCACATCAATAATCAAATCAATTTCTTATTACTCCTCTAATCCATAATAAATATACTATAATTCTCCATATTCTTTAGGATTCCCATTGAAACCATAAAAATCAAAACTACCATATATCTCTATTTATTAACCAATGATTATATATCATGTTATTTAACTCATATCCATTCAATCGGTTGTTTCAATTGGTATCTACATGTTATAGTACTCCCCAAATTTCACATGACATTCCATTAATGAATTTCTATAGAACATTACTTGTTATTTTTAGGGCACTCAACTAATGGTTAAAACCCAATGATCAATTCATGTCCTCAAGAGGCCACAAACCCTTGTAGTGAAAAACCAAATGACATTCAAAATGAACCACACTTTTATATAACAACATTATAATCTTAAACAACAAGATTCCTCACATATATTCTTCAGTTCTATTCAATATAATTTGTTCTCAACGCATTATATGAATCAATAAATTCAAATTAGAATAAAAAATAAACATTTTACAGAATACAATAATGTCAATTAATACCTTATAATGAATATATACTTAATTAATTTCTAACCCAACCAAGGAAATTATTAATAATAACCAAAAATTAATTAATTAGTTCAAGATTATTTTTTGGACATCTGAAGAAACTACATGTTGTCAACATAATTCAAAACAAAAAAAATCTCACACACCACCCACATCATAAAATTCTGACTCACCTCCATTTATAGAAATGTATGACCAACAAATCCAGTAACTTCCATCACATATCTTGCCTTCAAATGGGAATAAACATCAACCTCATTACTACTATCATCGCCATTCACTATCTAGAGTGGTTTCCTGGAATCCTATGATTTTTTCACATTGAATATTCAGCCACTCATAGTCCATTAGTCAACCAAAACTTCTCCAGAAAGAAGAGGTCACAGATTTGGTGCACGTCACCCAAACCAAAAATATATAGTGAATCCACTACATGAACCTAACCTCTATGTGGTAATCATCTACCATATATATTATTGTATGAAAATATATCAAGAAAATCCACAATAAATTTATGAATGTGTTTTGGTTTATTTAATTCTACCAAAATAGGTTTTTTGGGAATATACAAAGATAATTATTAATGAAATTTTATTTAATGAATACTATTACATTAAAAATATTTTGAAAATACTTTTATTGAATTTTTTATTTCAAACTCATTTTGAACTATGATGTCACTATAAACATGTCAACAAACACCTACGTGCATTGTATAATGTATGAACTAACTTCCTCCTTCCACTATTGGAAAAGTGACTAATGATAAAAACCTATCTAAAATTAAAAAATCATGCATATATAAACACATTAATAATAATACACATATTAGAAGCACTAATCTCATACCCATTATTAAATGTGATTCCAATATTTAGGTGTTTGTGATAATCTCGATTGGTGAAAAATGCATATATCGACCCATAATTTACATAAATTGTTATTACGTCAAAATTGAAGCTTACTTATTACAACATATAACAAAACCATGAAAGTACCATATAGGTATAGTGTCTTTAGAAACTGGGAAACATAAACAACTGGTTCATAAAGCGTCTACACTGTCTCCCATTTATTTCATCAGATCTATAGTCCCTATTGGCATATCTTACTTAATAACCTTCTTCCTGACTTGGGGAAAGAAAAAATACAAAAGGGTGAGCTAAAATTCTCAATAAGGGTAAACAAAATAAATATCAATCACATCATATTAATAAGAACACAACATTTTGGAAATCTTAACCTACAAAAGTGAGAATAATTTCATAACATGGGATAAATCATAGTAGTGAAATGAAATCCCAATAATCATAACTTAAAACGTGAAACTTTGTGGCATACACACATAATCATAGAGAATCATTTCTTATTAGACAAGACTCTATGCCAAGACTATCTTAGTGGACAATGTCCATTTCTGAACCGAGTTCACTCCTCGTTTCAGTAGTGTTTCACTGAACCGATTTAACCTGCCGTTCCAGCCATGTCTATCTCATGAGATATAAAATCTTTACCCAATTCATTGGAGGGAGATATATGTCCCACCCATCTCATAATGATACCATTCTTATGTGTGCCACAAAATCATTTATCATACATCATTGCATAACCCATGTAATAAAAATGGGATTCTTAAACAACATGACATCATAAACCAATTCATATAAGATAAAGGAATTCATAAAAATAATTCCATCACAACATAATCAAATCAACGTAACAATAGGGATAGAAACAGAACCCTATATTATCTTATATGGAAAAGAATTTTGATAAAACACTTGAACTCCATTCTTGAAGAAAATATCCTTTCTACTACAAAAACATTTTCCTTTCTTAACATGTCATACAATTTTAAACAAAAAGAAGTTGACTAAAATTAAACATTAAAACTTGTAGAGGAAGCATCTTGTAAATAATTTTTTAAAAATCCATTCATGCCGTATAAGTTAAAAAGACATTCTACTCGTACTTTTGTCGGAAAAGTCAAAAAGTACCTCGTATGAGAAATGATAAAAGATTCCTTTCATAACTTTTACTAAAAACTCACCTAAGGGTGAAATTGGATTTAAAAATTTGTAGGTGGATGGAAATAATATTACATATTGAGGAAACATGTATGTGGATGATAGAATACACCCTTGTAAATTCTGATGTATAAACAATCTCGGATAAAAATGATATTGTGATATTTTCCCTTACCTCAGGTCCGATTTGCTTCGTAAGTGTCCGAACCTCCTGTATAATGATTTAAATAATGTTATTGACATATTCCAGACTCATAATTATTGTTATGATTTCATATATGGTCATATTCTTAGCTTCTTATTAGTAATATTTCATTACTACTTGTTATTCGGGTGTTTATTACTTTTTGTTATTAAGCGTGTTTTGACGAATAAATTCTTATTCTTATCTATAGGTTATAGATACCTTATTTCTATAATGGTATTAGTGTAATATATATCATATTAATTCATTCAATTCATTTATATAATCATTATGCAGTGAAGATCTTGTAGAACGAATCGCATCACATCGTGGAGACGATATTCCGTACGTACGCACGAGCGATGATATCATTCACATGATTGTGGAATTGTATTGGAGTGTATGTATACTATTTCAGAAAAAATAAACCATTAAAATAATCATATATATTCATTACTTTCACCCTTATACCCATCCAAGTAATGTGGTGCTGGAAAATAGATTAAACCACGGCATGGAGACGGTATTCCGTACGCACGCACGCACGGTGATTTCGTTTTCCGTAGGATGGATAAGAGGAGAATTAGGGTTGTTTCATATTTATAATAACATATTAGTATATGAGTGATACTGATTTTATTACCTCATAATTTAACAACTAAAAAATAGGGAGTAGAAGAAGAATGGAACTTGAAGAAAACAGTAGAAGTTATAACCTCTTTCTCGAAGTGCCTCCTTTAAACTTTCTCTTAAGACACTAGAGTTGGTCTTTTGATAATACCAGTACCTCTAGTAGGTCTCTAAGGAAGTGGGAAAGTAAAATAGGCAGGGTTTGGCCGAGCATGAAGGCTTAAATTGGTGTGAGGAAGAGAGGTAGGAGGTTCCCTTTTATGAGGGAAGAGAGGGGCACCTTTGGAAAGTGTGGAAATATTATTTTATTATAAACTTATCTTCGGTTTAAGAAGGTCCCAAAATAATTAAAGATGATGATAAGATGAATCATGGTCGAAATAAAATCATCCAATCAGAATTGGACATGTTTTGGAAAATATTTTAATCATTATAATCTTATTTATTTAAATCATTTATTAATGAGGTAAATATTTCATCATTATTGTGTCATAAATAATTTAATTTATTTGGTGTCTAAAAATTATAAAAAAATATCATTATATAGGAAATATTTTTATATTTTTAATGAATATTTATAGTGGAAAATATAATTTATATAACCCCTTATAAAAATTAATTACTAAAAGATTTTTGTTAATGTCAATTTTGTCTTTACATTAAATTAATGAATCCAAATTGTCATTGTCACTACCATGTGGCTCAATGGGGTCCCAAAATCGACCCAAGGATGCCCATGGTCGGCCAATACTCATCCAATAATGTTAGGACAAGGTTAAAGGTAATTTTGAATTATTATAATATTCTATTAACCTTGAATTACCCTATTTACCTTTAACCGTAGTAAATAAAAAAATTACCGTAGTTACTATTCATAATATCAAAAAATAAAAGTAACCTATTAACATAATTTGGACCCACTGATTCCAAAAATGGAATCCATTTTTCAAAATTCAAAACACAGATTTTGTAGTAATTAATTTTGAATTAATCCCTTTGTTAAGCAAATAGGTTTTAAAATTTAAAACATTGCCAAAGATTGAAATGTTTTTACAAATGAATTCAATTTAAAATTAATTCTAATGACATACATTATATTAAATGGTAAAAATATATTCTATTTATATTTTAAAAACAATAAATATTATAATATATCCATATAAAGTATTGCGATGAAAAAAGTTTTTTTAAATTAAAAAATAGCGTGTTTTTAAGATTGCTTTATTAATAAAAATGAGGCTTCGGCCCCAAACTTTTAAAAAAAATAGCGTGTTTTTAAGAGATAATAACTATCAAAAGATTGACACTTGTTTATGTCTGGTTTAAATGTGAAATTACATCCAAAAAACAACATTGTATTAAATTAAAAAATATATTCTTAATATACTTTAAAACCACTCAAATGAATAATTTATCACTATTAATTATTTCGATTAAAAAAGTTGTTTTTAATGAAAATTTAGTAATTTTCACTATTCATCAGAATATGAAAGTTATCCGAAAAGTACCAAAATTTCATCCTAATCTAATTTCGATATTCCGAATCCAAAAATGAAATCCATTTTGAAAAATAAAATTTACAAAATTTCAAAAAGTGGTTATTACTATTCATGACGGCTAGTTTTAATAATATTTTAATAGCATATTGTTGTTTAGTGAAACTCGGTATTGCGTACGACGCAAGCTATCGAGGAAGGCCGTTGTTTCATGTATAGAAAACCAAGCTAGTGTTGTGTTTTGTGAAAGATTGCATTGATGATTTATATGACATAAAAACAAAATATTTCTCATAAAAGTATCGGGTGTTACATTTACCCCCTTAAAATGAATTTTGCCCTCGAAATTCGTCACTTTTTGACAAAAAGATGAGGATACCTCTCCCTTATCATATCCTCAAGTTCCCACATAGCTTATTCTAATTGGTGGTTCCTCCATAAAACATTCACCAAGCGATTGGTATTTTTCCCTAGGACTTTTTTGCTACGATCTATAATCTCTATCGGTTGTTCTTCATAAGAAAGATCTTGCTCCAGTAGTATAACTTCTGAGCTGAGTACCTGTGAAGGATCAGGTATGTACTTTCTCAGGAGAGATACATGGAACACATCGTGAACTTGAGAGAGATTCGGTGGAAGTGCCAATGGGTAAGCTACCTTCCCAACATGATCAAGTATTTTTAAAGGACTGATATACCTAGGGCTCAGCTATCCCTTCTTTCCAAATCTCATGACCCTCTTCCAAGGGGATATTCGTAAGAACACTTTATCACCCACTTCAAACTCTAGTTCTTTTCTTTAGTTGTCGGAATTACATTTCTGTCGACTCTGAGCTGCTCTTATGTGTTGTCGAATAGATCGGACCTTTTCTGTCATCTCATCAACAAGATCAGGTCCTAATAGCTTTCTTTCCCCAACTTCATCCCAGCAAGTTGGAGTCGTGCATTTTTTTCCATATAGAGCTTCATAAGGAGCCATCTGAATACTGGAGTGAAAGTTATTATTATAAAAAAGTTCCACCAAAGTTAGGTGTTGATCCCAACCACCTTTGAAATCCATAGATCAAGCACTCAACATATCTTCTAGAGTTTGAATTTTTCTCTCAGACTGACCATCTGTATGAGGATGATAAGCAGTAATGAAACTCAACTCTCTATCCAGAGTATGCTGAAGACTTCACCAGAACTTCGAGGTAAATCTCAGATCTCGATCAGATATAATAGAAAGTGGTACTCCATGCAATCTTACCACTTCATTTACATATATCCTGGCAAGATGATCTATAGAGGAATCCTCCCTAATAGCAATGAAGTGTGAAGACTTTGTAAGACGATCAACTATGACCCAAATAGCATTATTGGCTTTGGATGTTTTAGTAAGTCCTGTGACAAAGTCCATAGTGATGTTTTCCCATTTCCATTCGGGTATGGGTAATGGTTGTAACATCACCTTATACTTCTGTCTCTTAGATTTAACTTGCTGACACACCAAGCATCGAGAGACATATTCAGCAACATCTCTTCTCATGCCATCCCACCAGATGTACTATTTTAGGTCCCTATACATCTTAATGCTTCCAGGATGAATAGAGAATGAAGAACTATGAGCCTCATCCAGCAGCTCCTTCTTTAATTCGGGTATGGGAGGAACACAAACCTGATTCCTGAACTTTATTATCCCACCACTATCAAGGTTGAATTCAGGAATATTTCTCACCTTCTTTTGTAACTCTACATCTTCTTCCTACGCCTCTTTAATCTTCACATGTATAGATGGTTTAACATTCACTTGAGAAAGATACGATTTTCCCCATTCCATTATAATTCCAAGATCCATCCTTTGTAAATCCTTAAATATTGGATCTTTTGTGATCCTCCTAAGGGATAAACTGGCATGGTCTTTTCGACTTAATGCATCTGCCACCTTGTTTGCATTCCCAGGGTGGTAATGAATTGAGTAGTCATAATCCTTAATCATCTCTAACCATCTTCTTTAGCGCATATTCAGTTCCTTTTGTGTGAAAATATAATTTAAACTTATTTGATCAGTATAAATGTCACACATTTCTCCATAAAGATAATGCCTCTAAATCATTAATGCAAATATTACCGCAGCTAACTCCAAATCATGTGTTGGGTAATTTTTCTCATGGATTTTCAACTGTCGTGAGGCATAAGATATCACCATATCATTTTGCATAAGAACACACCCCAGCCCCTTCTTGTATGCATCACTGTAGATCACAAACCTTTCTCCACTACAAGGCAGTGTGAGAACAGGTGCACTGGATAACATTATTTTCAACTCCTTGAAATTCTCTTCACATTCATCTGTCCAAACAAACTTAACTTTTTTCCAAATCAACCTGGTGATTGGATTGGATTATCGTGAAAAATCTTTCACGAAACGTCGATAATATCCATCCAAACCAAGAAAACTTCAGATCTAAGTTACTGTTGTTGGTATTGACCATCTTTTGCTAACCTCCATTTTTCATGGATCCACATATATCCCCTCTTTTGAGATTATGTGACCCAAAAATGCAACATTTTGATGACAAAATTTACACTTGGTAAATTTGGCATAAAGCTTCTCCTTTCTCAGGGTCTTTAATATAATTCTCAAGTGATCTTCATGTTCTTATTTTCTCATTGAATAGACAAGAATAACTTCTATAAAGACTTCCACAAATTGATCAAGATAGTCTCTAAAGACTCTATTCATCAGATCAATGAAGATAGTAGGGGCATTAGTAAGACCAAATGTCTTCACTATAAATTCATAGTGTCCGTACCTTGTACGGAAAGCCTCCTTTGGTATATCCTCCCTTTTGACCGTTAATTGATGATACCCTGAATGAAGATCAATATTGGAAAAGTATTGAGCTCCGCGTAGTTGGTCAAATAAGTCATCAATGCGTGGGAGAGGATTTTTGTTCTTGATAGTGATCTTGTTAAGTTATCGATAATCAATGCAGAGTCTCATTGATCCATCTTTCTTCTTAACAAATAGAACAGGTACTCCCCAAGGTGACACACTAGGGAATATGAATCCCTTATCAAGATTCTCTTGGAGTTGCTTCTTAAATTCCTGCAACTCAATTGGGGCCATTCTATAAGGTGTCTTTGAAATAGGAAAAGCACCAGGTACGAGTTCTTTTGAAAACTCAACTTCACGATTTGGGGAAAGAACTAGCAATTCCTCTGGAAAGAAATCATCAAACTCACGTACAAATGGCATATTCTTAATCGTGATTTTCTCACCAACCATTTGAGATAAATAACCTTCATTTAGTGGGATCAAGACCCATAAGATGGAAGAAATTTCCACTGGAAGGTTATGTTCATCCTTGCATCGATAGACGATCATAGATTGATCTGGAATATGAAATGTGACTTCCATTCATTGGAAACTGATATGGATCCATATAAATAATGCCAATCCATTCCAAGAATCACATCAAATTCCACTATAGGAAGGATCACAAGATTTGCAGGAAGCACTTTCCCACAAACTTCAATCGGGGAAGAATTATAAACTTTTGATGCGACTGTTGTGACATTAGGAGTTGTCACAGCCAACTCAACATCTAATTGTTGAGGTATTATGTTGATACCCTTAGAAAATTCTTCAGAAATAAAAGAGTGGGTGGATCCAAAATCAAATAAAACATTTGATACTTTAGAGTGGATGGTAAGTGTACCTTTCACCACATCGTTATCATACTCCACATCGCAGATAGAAATTGCATGTGACTTTCCTTTGTCTTTAGCCTTAAGAGTTTGTTGACGTCGACCATCATCATCAACCCTTGGATTGGGGAATTTATTGGCATAATGGCCCATCTCCTTGCACTTGAATCATTGAAGTGCAGTAGGTTCATTCTATGCATCCCTTCCATTGTTTGCATCATTAGACATCTTCTTCCCATCATTGCGGCATTCAAATGCCCGATGACCTTACTTTCCACATTTGAAACATTTACTTGTACCTTTAAGACAACTCCCTCCATGTTTCTTTCCACACTTTGAGAATAAGGGAAAGATCATCTTCTTTTCAGTGTGATCTTTAGATTTTCCTTTGAATTCCATTTTCCTCTTCTTATCAAAACCATATAACTGATGGGTTACTCTAATCTCCATCTCAACTTTGAGGGCACATCAAATGATTTCCTCGTAGCTATTGATGTCCCTTATGGATAAGGCCCTTCAAAGACTTGTTTTTAAGCCACTAAAGAATTGATCGATCTTACTCTCATGTTGGATAATAATACCAGAAGCGTACCTTGCAAGTCTTGTAAAATTTGCTTCATAGGTACCAACAGATTCATCATCCTTTTGCTTCTGTTCAAGAAACTCTTTCTCCATCTTTTTTCGGAGAATACGAGGGAACTACTTATAGAAATATAAGTTCTTGAACTCGTCCCATTCCCTGGACTCAATTTCCTCCCTTTGCCTCGTATTCTTAATAAGATTCCACCATTGATCAGCATCTCCTTCCAAACGATACATTGCTAGGATGACTTTATCATTTTCAGAACATTGAAGAACTGAAAATATCTTTTCAGTAGTACTAATCCATAGTTCAGCAAGTAATGGATCATTAGACCCGCTGAATGAAGGTGGACGCTACCTCATGAAGGATTCAACAGAATGTTGCTCCTTACTTTGCTCATTTGGAAGTCCTGCATGATTCATAGCTTGAGAATGTTGTGTGAGCATGGCTACAAGATTTTTCATTCCAACTCCCATAACATTTGGTTGCTAAGGGGGACAATCATTGCATTTCCTGTCGAATTCCGCATTAACATGGTTCCATCGGGTTCCAGCCATTGACTAAAACCAAGAAGAATAGTGTGAGAAACACTAGTTATAATAGGAAAACCACATAATCAAGAATAAAATTTCACACTTAAGGTCTTATCTTAGGTTATTAATGATCATTTCTAAAACACTAAGATTGTGTTCTATGCTTAGACATATCCTTAGGAATCTTACTAAGGCTTTCAAATCCTAGGTTACAAAGGTTGACTATAACCTTTCCTCTGATACCAACTATAATGACCCATACTTTACATACATTGTTATTACTTCAAAATTAAAGCATAATTATTACAACATATAAAAAACATGAAAGGGCTGTATAGGTATAGTGTCTTTAGAAACTGGGAAACATAAACAACTTGTTCATAAAGCGTCTACACTGTCTCCTATTTATTTCATCATATCTATAGTCCTTTTTTCCATATCATAATTAATAACCTTCTTCCTGATCTTGGGAAAGAAAACATACAAAAGGGAGAGATAAAATTATTAGTAAGGGTAAAAAAAATATCAATCACATCATATTCATAAGGACATAACATTTTGGAAATCTTAACCTGAAAAAGTGAGAATAATTTCATAACATGGGATAAATCATAATAGTGAAATGGAATCCCAATAATAATAACGTAAAACGTGAAACTTTGTGGCATACACACATAATCATAGAGAATCATTTCTTATTAGTCAAGACTCTATGCCAAGACTATCTTAGTAGACAAAGTCCATTTCTGAACTGAGTTCACTCCTCGTTTCAGTCCTGTTTCACTGAACCAGTTTAACATGCTGTTCCATCCATGTCTATCTCAATTGATATAAAATCATTACCAAATGCATTGGAGGGAGATATAGGTCACACCCATCTAATAATGATACCATTCTTATGTGTGCCACAAAATCATAAATCATACATCATTGCATAACCCATGTAATAAAAATGGGATTCTTAAACAACATGACATCATAAAACAATTCATATAAGATAAAGGAATTCATAAAAATAATTCCATCACAACATAAGCAATTAAATGTAACAATAGGGAAAGAAACACAACCCTATATTATCTTAGATGGAAATTTTTTTTGATAAAACACTTGAACTCCATTCTTGAGGAAAATATCCTTTCTACTTCAAAAACATTTTACTTTATTAACATGTAATAAAATTTTAAACTAAAAGAAGTTGATTAAAAATAAACTTGAAAACATGTAAAGGAAGCTTCTTGGACATAATGTTTTAAAAATCCATTCATTCCATATAAGTTAAAAAAACATTCTTCTCTCACTTTTGTCGGAAAAGTCAAAAAGTACCTCGTACGAAAAACGACAAAAGATTCCTTTAATATATTTTACTAAAAACTCACCGAAGGGTAAAATTGGATTTAAAAAATTGTAGGTGGATGTAAATAATATTTCATATTGATTAAACATGGATTTCGATGATAAAATACACCCTAGTAAATTCCGAAGTATAAACAATCTCAGATAAAAATGAGATTGTGATATTTTCCCTTACCTTAGGTCTGATTTGCTTCGTAAGTTTCTGAACCTATTGTATAATGATTTAAATAATTTTATTGACTTATTCTAGAATCTTATATATTGTTATGATATCATATATGGTCATATTATTAGCTTCTTATTAGTAATATTTCATTACAACTTGTTATTTGGGTGTTTATTACTTTTTGTTCTTATGCGTGTTTTGTCGAATAAATTCTTATTCTTCTCTATAGGTTATAGATACCTCATTTCCAGAATGGTATTAGTGTAATATATATCATATTAATTCATTAAATTCATTTATAGAATCATTATGCAATGAAGATCATGTAGAACGAATCACATCACATCGCGGAGACGTTATTCCGTATGTACGCACGAGCGATGATATCATTCCCATGATCGTGGAATTGTATTGGAGTGTATGTATACTATTTAAGAATAAATACCACTTTACAATAATAATATATATTCATTACTTTCACCCTTATACCCATCCAAGTAAGGTGGTGGTGGAAAATAGATTACACCACGACATGGAGACGGTATTCCGTACGTACGCACGCACGATGATTTCATTTTCCGTAGGATGGATAAGAGGTGAATTAGGGTTATTTCATATTTATAATAACATATCAGTATATTAGTGATACTAATGTTATTACCTCATAATGAACCAACTAAAGAAGAGGGAGTAGAAGAAGAATGTAACTTGAAGAAAACGGTAGAAGGTATTACCTCTTTCTCGAAGTGCCTCCTTTAAACATTCTCTTAAGGCAATAGAGTTGGTCTTTTGATAAAACCAGTACCTCTAGTAGGTTTCTAAGGAAGTGGGGAAGTGAAATGGGCAGGGGTTGGCCGAGCTTGAAGGGTCAAATTGGTGTGAGGAGGAGAGGGAGGAGGTGCCCTTTTATATGGGAGGAGTGGGGCAGCTTTGGAAAGTGTGGAAATATTATTTTATTATAACACTATATTTGGTTTCAAAAGGTCCAAAAATCATTAAAGATGAATTTAGGATGACTCATGGTCGAAATAATATTATCCAATCATAATTGGACATGTTTTTCAAAATATTTTAATTAATATAATCATATTTATTTAAATCATTTATTAATGAGGTAAATATTTCATCATTAATGTGTCATACATAATTTAATTTATTTGGTGTCTAAAAATTATAAACAAAATATCATTATGTAGGAAATATTTTTATCTTTCAAAGGAATATTTATATTCGAAAATATAATTTATGTAACTCCTAATAAAAATTAATTACTAAAATATTTTTGTTAATGTCAATTTTGTCTTTACATTAAATTAATTAATCCAAATTGTCATTGTCACTACCAAGTGGCTCAATGGGGTCCCAAAATAGACCCATTTATGCCCATGGGCAGACAATACTCATCCAATAATGTTAGGACAAGTGTCAACGTAATTTTGAATTATTATAATATTCTTTTAACCTTGAATTACCCTATTTACCTTTAACCGTAGTAAATAAAAAAATTACCATAGTTACTATTCAAAATATCATAAAATAAAAATAAACTATTAACATAATTTGGACCCACTGATTCCAAATATGGAATCCATTTTTCAAAATTCAAAACAAATAATTTTTAGTAATTAATTTAAAATTAATCCCATTGTTAAGCAGACAGGTTTTAAAATTTAAAACATTGCCAAAGATTGAAATGTTTTTACCTGTGAATTCTATTTAAAATTAATTCTAATGACATACATTATATTAAATGGTAAAAATATATTCTATTTATACTTTAAAAACAATCAATATTACAATTTATCCATATAATGTATTGCGATGAAAAAAGTTGTTTTTAATTAATATATAGCGTGTTTTTAAGAGATAATAACAATAAAAAGATTGACACTTGTTTATGTCTGGTTTAAATGTGAAATTACATCCAATGAACAAAATTGTATTAAATTGTAATGATATATTCTAAATATATTTTAAAACCACTCAAATTAATAATTTATCACTATTAATTATTTCGATTAAAAAAGTTGTTTTTAATTAAAATTTAGTAATTTTCACTATTCATCAGAATATGAAAGTTATCTCAAAAGTACCATAATTTCATCCTATGCTAATTTAGATATTCAAAATCCAAAAATGAAATCCATTTTGAAAAAATAAAATTTACAAAATTTCAAGAAGTGGTTATTACTATTCATAACGGTTAATTTTAATAAAATTTTAATAGAATATCGTTGTTTAGTGAAACTCGGTATTTCGTACGACGCAAGCTATCGATGAAGGTCGAGGTTGCGTGTAAAGAAAACCAAGCTAGTGTTGTGTGTAGTGAAATATTTCTTTGATGATTTATATAACATAAAAACAAAATATTTCTCATAAAAGTCTCGTGTGTTACAATGCAAGTACTTAACAATCCAAATACTATGAACCATGTTTTGAAATTGGAATAGAACATATCCTATTATTCCATGTTATTTTTTAATAAATCATGTAGGGCCTACATAAAATATATTTGAGTCAATGGTTATACAAGGTATCATGTTCATATACGTTTATATTGTAGGCTATCAATTAGACATGAGAGTACGAAAAACTATTAATAGAACATATTCTTTATATTAAAATTTATAATAATATAGAAATAAAAATTTCAATATATAACATAACAGTATAATAAAATAATTATAACTAAATAATCATAAAAAACACACATTAACATGCTATAAATATAATATCCCCATGATAAAAATATACTCCTAAATCCAAATAATCACCCACTAAAATAATCACATACAATAAAATGAAAATTATGAAAAAATTACTACAAAACATGAGTCACACCTTAGTATTATATTTGATCATCCTCATGTTACTCTAACAATGCCCCACCAAAAACATCAAACCAAAAACCCTGAAATAATACACTCTAGGTTCACCAAGTAACTAATGATGTTTGTTAGTATAAAACATATAAGTGTGTCACTGGTTGTTTCCCTTTTATATTCCATTATATATGAGTACATATATGTGTACATATATAAAACAATTAAATAAAATATGTACCATAAATCATGTAGTAAATAATTTAAGGCTCTCATGTGGTAAGTATGCTGCAAATATACCTAATCTCACCTATTGTAGTCCATACTGGTGTGTCATATATATCATTTCATAATTTCATAATATGGAATCCCCATAATGGTGTGTCTAACCATGTGTGGAAATTTTTAGATGGAATCCCCATTTCTCTATCAGTTTTTCCATGGGAGATAAATGTTAGATGTTATCATAGTAGCTATATAAATATTTTCAATGTCACTAAATACGATACAGTTTCATGGGATCTATATTTTCTAGATCATGGGTTCTTAATGATAGATGGTGTATCAATTCATTATCATCCTAACCATTAATTTTAAATTACATATCACAACTCATAATATCTATTGATTTAACCAAGATCAATAAATAAAAAAATAAGCAGTAGGTGTAACATAGCCACATCAATGTATATAAATATTTGGGAAATATATCAAAAATTAATGAAACCTTATATTTTTAAATCCATCACATGAGTCACATTATACATATTAAAAATAGATAATAATAGTTTGGATATACATAAAAAAATAAAAATCATAGACCATGATCAATATCTCAAATCAAGACCAATCCCTACATAGTGTTGTCCTTCCTGATGAAAAAATAAATATCAATCATATCTCGTGTCACTAAGATCAATCAACTAAACATAACTAATTTAGAATACCATTACTATATGTTGATTCTATATGCCTAAATACATAAACATTCTTCCAACATAAACACATCATCAGTACTCGGTCGAGCATACCGACTACATAAGTCTAAACCATGAACTATTTTCCGACACTAAGGAAGTGTGTGGAACCTTTATCTCATGTTATTATTCCTAATTAATCCATTCCATGATAATACCAACACATAAAAATCCTTAAACCTCATAATGTTCTAGGAATATGAGAAACACATCCATAAAAATCTTTCAAAATAGTTAATGGTGGCACACTTTGCAATTATAACGAAGCTAGGAAAATATCAATAAAATTATTATATTTCCATCATATCCAAATACCAATGTATATGATTTCATTATGGATGAGGTAAAAAACATTATCACTATATTATTATAGATTTATAGGCCAAGCTCATGACAAGTGGTCACAACCACTACCCAATCTATAAAATACAACCATCTATACACACTATGATATACATCCTAATAATGGTTAACTGAACAATTTATGAAAAACATATTATTGAACACTAAATGAAAAACAATATGATAAAATAACTATAACTGAATCATTTTCCAATAAAATAGGAGCTCATTACAAATCACCTATTGATTATTATGTGAGGATTCAATATGGTGGGTTTCATTTAAAATATCAAACATCACTACCTCATAGAGAAATAGTCATCAGTCATCTCTCAAGTACTAAAACAATAAAAGAATACCTGTATATATTTTCTATGACTCTACCCTTTCCATTTTCATCTAAAACAACACATTCATCCCCTATATATTTTAACCAAACATGAATACTGGTATTACACATAGAGGATCATATATAGAATACAGACAGTTGACGATCAATGTGACCACCAACATCGGTAATAGAGTTCACAGTCATAAACTCACACTCTCCATTAATTTCAAAGATCATAAAAATCCTCAATAGGATTCTGATCCCATACCTAATTGAAGTAGATATAAAAATTTAATTATTAATATTTTAATTAATATCTCAAAATATAAAATAACATTGTAAATTTTCATTAACTATATTTAAAAATTTATTTTCTTTTAATAGGATGGTGCCTTTTCTAGAAAACCAAGTGGCACATAATATAAAATAAAGAGATTAGAAAAGTGTAAATGGAATATACATATTACAATCCTTATTATAAAGGGGGATTAAATAAGCCAGAAGATCATCCATCCATAAGATATTTAGATTGATCTCCTTGTTGGGAAGGCCATTAGCAACAATGTCGGCTTCAAGATAAAATAATAATAATTTATTATTTCTTTCTTTTTCCATAAGAATAATTGATCTTAATTGAAAAATGATAAATTAATGAAATTAAATTATTAAATGTAACCATTATTACTTAGTAATTGAATTGGATTTTATAAATTTAAATAAACACATTATGTAATATATATATAATTCATAACAATTGAATCCATCAATTATTTTCATTCTTATTAAGCTCATTTTTTCAAGAAGGGAAATGATTTAGCATCACTTAGATTTTATATATACATATAATAAGTTCATATTCAATGAGTATTGGTTGTGAGAAATCACATACCATGGAATTTAATCCTCATATAAATCACAAAATGTTTCAAGCGATCTAAATCAGCACCTACCAAGGAAGCCATTACATAACATATAAAGATATCCAATGAGAAGGTATTAAGGATATTTCAAAAAAAAATATGATGAGAGAAGGAACTTAATTTTATTTATCTTATCACCAGTTTATTTAATAATATTTATAAAATTAATATATTCTAAAAAATTAAAAGTTTTTTTGAAAAAAAAACATTTTTATTAAGACCATGGAAATAAATATAATTTTTTTATAATGGTTGTATTATCATATGTTAATTAAGATGTATATTTTTAAAAACAAATTATTTTCCAAGTTATTATGTATTTTTGACAAAATAATCAACATTGAAAACATTTAAATAATGAATTAAATGATTTTCTGATAATATATATATATATGTTATAACTATATTAATTTTTTTTCATGGAATGGATTTAGGGTAAATTCACATTATGCTTTAATATTACAATTTATATAAATTTTTATTCCTCACATCAAATTATTATATTAAAATTAAATTTTCATCAAATATAGATAATTTAATACTTAAAAAGATTTAAGAATATTAATTATTTAGTAAAAATTTGTAAACGCGGAAAATTTCATTTTGTATCCTAAAAATAAGTTTCCAAGTTAAAACATAGTCTCCCTTGTAATGGATTAAATGATTTAAAACTGATAAATAAAGAGTTAAGGTCAAAAAATATAATAAAACACATCAATAAATGGGTTTATGATGGATTTATTGACCACAATATGTCATTTATACTTTAATTATTTTTTTCAATTTCTAAAATATGTTATTTATTGGTTTTTTAAGAAATTTATGTTTACAAAAATACCACCCAAATCACTTACAAAATGACCCCTTCACCACCCAACGTCCTATAACACATTAATCATATCATAATTACAAATATAATTGAAATTACATTATAAAACATATTTCCAATATTATAATGTTTTTTTCTCACAAAAATACAAATCTATGAATGATTATGGAGAAGACTAATAGAAGATATTCTAGGATAGAGTATTGTTCTAAACTGGGTATAGTCAAGAATCATCCTCATTCCTCCTCCAAAATTTATATTAAACCCATCACACTATTAATAAGTTAGTTTATTTGTTATACTATTTTTTTAATTTTATGGAATAAAAATTTTATACATTCCTTCAATAATTTATAAAATGAAAATATTATTGCTGTTATTGTAGGTTCATTGCGTCCATGAATGTCATAATTCATTTTTCTTAACTATCTTACTTGGGTGTTCCAAAAAAAGGATTTAGTGAATAATTATGATTTTTATTAAATAATATATATTATTAAAAAATAAAAAAGTTTTCCAATTTACATTAAACTATCCTAGAAGTTTTATCCACATAAAACAAGAATATAAAGACAAAATTATAAAATTAAATGCATTTTGGATAGTCTAAAAAGATGAATTTGATTAGTATCAATTTAAAGATATATCAGCAATAATTAAATAATTTATATTTTTTTTCCAAGAATCATAATATTATTATTTAACTATTTTATAATATACCAAATTATTTTTAATATAAATTATCAAAACAAGAAGACAATAAATTTCATCGTGAATAATCGTACATGAAAAACAACTAATGTAATCCTAAAACACCAAGAATATCACATATATAGAAATATTTTCAGGTATATTCTATTTTTAATTTTTCAATGACCTTTATTTTTTAGTTTATATATCGATTTTCTATTTAAAATAGTCATTTTGGGAGTATAGATAGAGGTTCATAACTTGTTGAAAATGTGTTCTAGTGAAGGAAAAACTATATACTCTGGGAAGGTGAAAAATCTAAGTCACACATCCTAGAGCATGTGTGTGCAACGCTCAAGGGATATCCATGGAAAAAGTAATGTTGATCTATTAGAGGCTCACATGTGCTCACATGGGCGTGCACCCCTCTAAATGAATTGTGCATCCAGCTTTCCTCTTTTATAGAGGATCCTCATGGTTGGCACAAGGTTTGGAAAACTCTATGGCCAACCCAGATAGTATGCCAAAAGTTTAAAAAAATTAATTGTTAAACTACCCCTCAAATATTTTAACAATATAAAACCATCAATTTCCTCCCCCCTTTAACCGTCCAAACATCGGTGCCACTCACACCATTTTATCATCCCATAGTCTCAATTTTTTGATTGGTTTGCCCTTATATCTTATAGAATGCTCTAGTAAGTTCGTCATTTCTTTCTCATATCCATTCTCATACTATCTACTTCCTTTATTATTATCTCATTAATAATCCAATATATTTACTAAACTAATATGGATTTATTATTGATTATGTTGGTAACATATTTATTTTTGTTTGTGTTGTCTATTAAAAAGGGTATCCTTTTTATGTGTCAGTGCTTTCTGCCCGGTTTCAAGGAGATTCTGATAAAGGTATAGGTTGTCCCATTCCATGAATTTTTTTGTGGTTTTATTATTCATTATATGGTTTTCAAATGGGTATTATTAACTATGAAGGTTTTGTGAATGATTTTTTCCATGGGTTTTGGTGTAAGTTAAATGATCAATGATGATTTCCCTATTAAATTTTTTTATTTTTAATTTTATTTTTATTGTTGGATTTTTGATTTTCATGAGGTTATTTCATTATACATTGGGAAGGAAATTGAGAAAAAGGGAATCATTGAAATCTATGTAGGAAGACTAGGTCTAGTATGTTAGAAGAATTATCTGGGAAGTGGCCTCGTGTAACATCCCATCATTAATCAGGTAAGGGCCATTTAAATTATTATTGTCTAATTTTTTATAGCAACCCAAGGCGCATGCCTACGTTCCCCGCTGTGGGTCCTGAGCAGCTATTTAATTAATTAAATAACTACATGGGATATAGGAAACAATTTATACAATGATTGAGCGCAGTGTTTAGGATTAAAATAATTAATTAAAGATTGAAAAGAAAAAAGAAGATATTTAATGATGATTTCAAATAATGTAAGAAGAGATAAAAGGATATTTATAATTAAAATAGAAATTGGGTTATTGAAAGGGAAAAATAATTAAAATGGGATATTACCATTTTTATTATTTTTATATTATTTCTTTTACCATATTTTTTATTTATTTTATTTTTCACTTTTTTCTCATTTTCATTAATTTTATTTTTCTCTTATTTTTTTCTTTTCTTATCTTTCATTTCATTCTTTTATTTTGTCTCCTCTCTTCCTCTCCCCCATCTCACATTGAGCCTACCCCTCTCCAAATGTGGTTCACCCCCTTGCACCCACATTGGAAGATTGCAAAACTCCATTCAACATCTATATTCTTCATGATCAGGTTTTCTATAAACCTTAAAGTGAGAATAATCATATGCATTTAGAATCATTTTGTTTCATTGAGTTTTTTTGCAGAGTCCACTATGGTGGAATTTTACCCTATTTTTGGGGTTTTCCTAAAATCAAATGTTTTATTCCATTTTATGTAAATTGAAAGCCTACCACATATCACAAAATACTAGGTGACTATAAGTTTGGGTTTCTACTCTCATTCCATCAATTTCATTGCGATTTATAAAAATTCACGGTTGTGTTGTTCATCTGTGCCTACTGACCATGTGCAATTTTACCCAATCTATTACATTTAATTGTTCCAATTAAATTTTTATGCCCTATTTATCATAAATTAATTTTTCTAAAATAGTTTTAATGTGGTGGGACACCCCTATGGGTAGGCTAACATGGTTAGTATAACTTTTTTTAGCCCGAGCATTTAATTTATTTAACTACATCTGTTGAAATACCGTTTTTGATGTCTTTAATTTTAATTATTATTTTTGGAAAATTATGAACCATGAATTTTTTGATCCTTGGGAGTTGTATGTGATAAATTATTTATTTATTTAAAAGTGCATTTATCTTCTCAGGCTGATACAGTATCTTACAAAGTTATTTTCTACACTACAATATTAAATTAATGATTTTTCTTACACGGGTGTATCTGCTTAGATTTCAAGGTTCAATTACATATTCATGCTATGTAATATATGATTCTATGAAATTTTATATAAATTTTGGATGGGGAGAGAATGTTGGCCCAATATTAAAGGCCCCACTTTGATCCTCTATTCCGTACTGGTTACCACTGTGCATCAGGGGGTGGTGTCTTAGCTTTTTCCAAACTGAGACTTATTTGTGATTTATAAATACTTATGAGTTATATCGGATCAAAAAGGGACCATCTAGGATGAATACATTGAGAATGTAGAAATTCAAGCCACTGATAATTCTCAACCCGTTATTTCGAGACTGGGGAAAAGTCATGGTAAAGCCTTGCATCATGTAATACTTGGTCTGTGAAAATATTGCCTTGGATGGGCTCCGTGGTATTGGAAAATTTTAAGGATGTACCAAAACAATAACTTTGGGATGGTATCAGACTCCAACTCTCAACTTGAACATTAATAAGGATGCATTGAATGATTATGGAAATGCTGCTTTGAGTCTCTTGAGAATTTTGATATTTCTATGATATGTTGATGTACCCCTGGTTGACACATGATTTCAACCCCAAGTAAAATAAAAAGCTTGGAGGTGTTCCTCTTAATTTCTTTACATTGTTTTTCTAGGCTTATATATCTTCTTATGCACATTATTCATATTATTAGAACTTCTTCTAGACATCCATCTTAGGTCGAAGAAGGTGATTAGGGATGGGTGTTGTTAAGAACCAGTGCCCAGTTATTTATTTTATTGCACTTAATTAAGTATTTTATTTCTATAAAATGACACACTATGTTTTATAACTGCAAGGAATGGAAATTTTTCGACAGCCTATGTACTGGCATACTTATATTTTTTTCACACCCTACTCAGTCATCGTTGACACAAGATTAGATTACATGACTACAGTTGTTGAAAATGGTAAGGATGTTGCTTCCGATGCTTGATTGTTTCTTTCTGCTTCAGTTGATGATTGGGGTAGAGGATCATGCCATACTCGTGATGAATTTGTTTCACTTTGTGTCTTTTTTTTAATTTATTTTATTCTAGTGTTTATGTTTTCCATGCTTTCAATTTAGACATACATCATAACATGACATTGTTTTGTGAGCTTCCACACTTGGTTCTTCTTTAGTTGAATTATTTATATTTCATCTGTTTCAATATATTCACTCATATGATTCCACTTTTTATTATTTATTTTTCCTTACTTCCACTATAATAATACCAATTATTTAAGAGGGAATATTCTCCCCCATGGAGACGAGAAACACACTCACTACTAGTTGGCAGCCCCTGGAGTTTGGAGGGACGTGCTTGATGTAATCTATCCAACCTAGATCATGACACCCTTCAGGTTTCCCCTGGGATGGGGACTCTACAAAGTGGCATCAGAAGCATTTTTTAATTTTTTCATACAATTTAATTTTCACAGGATGCTAGGATATAGGGATTTGGAATGTACCATGTTCTAAGATGTAGTTAACCCATGTATAGGGGAAACCAAAATCGTGGGTTGGGATTGTGAATATTTATTATGACAGTTATTGATGATATGATTTCCCTATGAGGGGACCCACTTGTTTTTCAATGTAAATGTGTTGGTATTGCTGAGATAATGGAATTTACAATTTCGTCCTTATGATATGAGGGTAATACATTACATGCATCATGTTAGGCCCCATAAGATATAAAATATCCTACATATTTCCATTCCATATCTACTATCATCATGAATTTTTCTATTTTCATGTTAGTCTTGTTTTTCCTAGTGTTACATTTTATTGAAATATTGGTTTATAAAATATACATTTGTGATAGTATATTAGATGATATCCTGAATTATCACTGAAATGGACAGTAGATGTGGATAAGTAACCATTCCATGTTTTCACTTACATATTAAAACTCATATCTGGATGTGGGCAGTATATTATGTAGTGCTCAGTGGAAAGCTATGAACCTAACCTCTATTTTAACCTTATATATTTTCCTCATATTAATTACCTTTAATCTAAATGTGCGTGTTTGGGTGCTATCGACAAAGGGAACTGCAATGTTTTTATGTTGTTCTATAGGAGAGTGGCAATGAGCACATTCCAGAGATGGTGAGTCCCAAAACAGTAGTGTTACTTCTGGTAGTGCCTCATGTGGGACTACATGATGCCAGAGGGACCCTTACACTGATTTTAGGTATAGTCTCCTAAGTTTTCTGGGGTCATTTCAGAGTAACCCCAGACCCTCCCAATCTATGGCAGACCTCATGTAAGACTTCCTAGAGTAGCACCCTCTGACCTTCTCAGGGACTGGTAGCCCTCAAGTTGCATAGTCCTCGACAGAATCCATAAGGTCTATCTTTTACAACCTCATGTCTCTTCTATAGTGAAAGGTCAAACTGGAAGTCTACAATCTTCATGATTCTGCTAAGCGCCAGTGGGACGTTGTTTCTCATACTAAGCAGAATAGGGACATGGTTTGGAATGACTTCTGAGCTACTTTCAATGATCTATTTTCCCCACAGACTCTGAGAGGTGAACATGCATGGGAATTCCAACATCATTAGTAGGGATATATGAATGTGTTAAAATATTATACTTGTTTCATAGATCTAAAACGTTTTTTCCCATCATGGACTGGCGATGCACAGACTACTATGAGGTGCTTTGAGGATAGAAATGAGTATATTATACACTCGCAGGCGAATTCCTTCCATTTGACCATTGTCATAGATTTCATAAATTAGGCTCTAATCTCTGAGTGAAATATCATCGAATCTAAATCCATGATCCAAGGATATTCAGTCACAATATTGTGTAATGGATCTTCTGGCAGTAGGAAACACCATTTAGAATGTTTATCTGGGGATAATTCAAGCCAAATACACTTTTTTTATAGCCTTGTATCGGGTTATCTGAGCGAAATAGATGTTCATATAAAGACACAGTGCATGAGAGACTCGAAGGAGTGCCAAGCATGAGGCAATATAGGTGACCTTCATTCTTTATGATGTTCCTTCTGTTTAGCATCCTGTTCCAAGGGATCCGCACATACACTTCCATTGGGTATGGTATCTATGACTCCATAGAAGGCTAGAAGTTATTTTTCCCCTGGCCAATTAGTCTAATGTAATGGAGGAGGACCTGGTTGAGGAAATCAACATCCAGACTATCAGCGTCAGCAGAGTGGTCCTATTCAGGCCACTCAAGCAGGGTCTCAGGGTCATTTTTCATGGCTTATGTATGTTGTTCAATCAACACTAGAGGAGTATAATGGAGGTCCATCTACAGTTAGAGGTACTATCCTAGTATCATGTACTCTATTATATGATCTTTTTGATTCTGGCACATTGCATTCCTATTTTATATTCTCTTATTGTTGAAAGTCCTTATTTTCCAATTGAGCACATTTGCAGCATCATGTCTCTCAACAAACCGATTGGGGTTAGGAAAGAGGGAATAATCCAATGCCCAGATTTCTCCCTTGAGATAGGTGGGTACCATTTTATTTTTAATTACTATATCCTCAATATTTCTGACATCGAAGTCATTCTTAGTATGATCTAGCTTGCTTCTTATCATGATGAAGTGGATTTCTATTGTTATAAGGTGTCTTTTACATCCCATGAGGGTGACACATATCTACACAAAGGGTAATGGGATATGTAGGATGATTGATCTAAGACTAAATATGAATTTATGTGCAGAGTAACAACACAGTGAGCAATTATCTTCATTATCGAACATGGGATGCAGTAAGTTGTTTTCCCTTCTAGTGGTGGATCCTTTCAAGGATGTCTTCCTTTAATATTTCTCTACCATAACTCCTATAAGGTATGTGGTGTTAACTATAGAGTTCATGGAATGTGCAGGATGAGTGTCTATTCCTCATTATAGGATGGAACCAACAGAGCTACATGAACTCAAAAAATAGCTTGAAGACCTCACGTGTAAGTGTATCATCAAACCTAGCACATCGTTGCAAGGCTAACCAGTTATTTTCGCCAAGAAGTCAGATAGTACCCTCAGGTTTTGAATTTATTATTGCCAACTCAACTACCTCACAATATATAATCGATATCCATTTCCTTGTATAGATGATCTCTTTGACCATCTCTAGGGAGAAACTATTTTATCCAAGACTGATCATAGTTCAAGATATCATCATGTGCGTGTGCGACCATATGACATACCATGTACATCATTCTGTTGAAAATATTACTTGTTCAAGTATCCAGTAATACAATTCATCCCCACAAATGTGCCATACTTCCTTATGGCTCTGATGAACGGGGTTTCACAATCATGCCATGATTCTTTTGTGGTATTATTCATAGACAACATCTCGGTGTATTCGTGTTCTAGACACGACCATGAAACCCCACTTAAGATCGAGCTGAGTACACTAAGAGAGAACTAGATATATGTTAAACTTAGAAAATTACACTTCAGTATTGATAATGTTCACATCTGGGGTCATATTATATCTGTTTTAAGAGTATCAGTTGACCTAGAAAAGGAATGTTTTGTAGTTTCATGGGAGCATCCCAAGAGTGTCTTTGACATCAATAGTTTCTTGGGGATTGTTGGCTATTACCGGAGTTTCATCAAGGATTTCTCCCTTTTAGCGGCACCACATATGTCCCTTACTAAGAATGTTGTACATTTCATCTGGTCATATGCTTGGGAAATGTCTTCTCAAGTGTCGAATGTAATTATAACCTCAGACCTGATCATGTTCCTTCTAGAACCAGGTAGATTCTATATAATTTATTATCATGATTCAAGAATCGTACAAGCTATAGTTTTGATGTCGGTTGACTGAGTCGTGGCTTATGGATCCTGCCGGCTGAGACCTCATGAGTGGAAATATCCTACAAAAAATCTTCATTTTTCAGTTGTGGATTATTCTCTATGCTAATGGAGACACTACTTGCTGCGTGAATGATTCATTGTTTATACAGGTCATAAAATCATAAAATATTTCTCCACTCAATGTTAAATGAATTTCTGGCAGCAAAAATGGGTCGAACAATTGTAGTCATTCAACATTGATCTTTCTTATACCCCAGGTATGGGTAATTTTGAGGAAGATTCTTTGACATGAAAGACACAAACACAAGTCGTTAAAGTAGCCAATGATGAGTGGAAAATCATGGCTTTGTTTTCTGATATGAATCTATAGGTTTAAGAACAATGCATGAAATAATTTCTAGCATTTCTCTCAGTGATATACTCTCTTACAGAAAAAGTCTGATGGAAATAGTTGACTGATTTTAAAGGGAACTTTTTTAGGGAATGCATTAAAGGGGAGAACCCACCTCTGTGTTGGGTTGTTGATGGTAGTGAAACTATCATTTATTGTGGTCATGTATGGGTACCTTCATGTATATAGGGAGATCTGGTGAAGGAATCTCACACCTCAATCTGGGAAGTTCATCATGGGCTGACCAAGATGTACATAGACATGTGTCGAAAGTACTTGTGTCCTGGTATGAAAAAGAAAATAGTTAGATTCATCAATTGGTGCTCCAATTTTCAATAGGTGAAGGAAGAGATCTAGTCCCCTACTGGACTCTTATAGCCTCTATCCATTCATGAATGGAAATGGAATTACATTACCCAAGATTTCATTATAGGGTTTTCAAGATCTCATCAAGGAAGCGATGCAGTATAGGTGATTATTGATTGGTTGACCAAGGATGCACACTTCTTACCTATCCGAGAGACCATTGTCATTAATGAGTTGAGAAGGCTATATATATGGGAGATTATGTGACTTAATGGCATGCCTCATTCGATTGTCTCCGACAGAGATGTCTACTTTATATCACGGTCTTTGAAAGGCTTTCATATGGCGTTGGGTTTGTAGTTACTTCTAAGTATTTCATATAACCCTCATAGTAACAGGTACTCAGAGGGGAAAATAAGAGTGTTATAGATACGATACAAGAATATATCCTTGACTTTGGAGGTTCTATGAAAAAACATATACCTCTTGGTGAGTGTATTAGTATTTAAAGATTCCAGTATACAATTAAAATGGCTCCATATGAGGTCCTTTGCGGTAGACTGTGCAATTCACCTTTATGCAGGCTTGAAGTAGGTGAGGAACCTCTGTTGGGTCCTCATCTCATTAAAGAGACTTAGGATCAAGTTCAGTTAATTCATAAGTGTATGATTACATATCAGTCTAGACATAAGTCTTATAATGGTCATCACCATCGACCTCTGGAGATCGAGGTGGGACAACGAGTCTTTCTACATGTTTTTCTGTAGTTAGGTCACATATGGATCAAGAGGTAGGGAATTTTATCACTAAGATACATTAGGCTGTTCGATGTAGTGGAGAGAGTTGGTCCGAAATCCTATTGGATACTGATACCACATAGGTATCGTTCCATGCATGATGTTTTCCATGTATTTCATCTCAGACAATATCATCTAGACATGTCTCATTCATTTGACCCTAACGATATCGAGCATGAGGTAGATGAATCCTTTTAGGAGCCTTTAATTTGTATCATCAACCATAGAATGAATGAAATATTATTCAGGTCAGTCTTTCTTGTCTGTGTATTATGGAAATATATATGTGTTCAGGATGAGACCTAGGAGCAAGAGATATATGTACATGCGTAGTGGCCCGATCTTTTCTCTAACAACATTTCACTCCCCTCAAAAGTGAAAATTCAGAATAAGTTATCTGGAGTAGGGGAGGTTGTAACATCACAAAATTAAAAAGGTTATCACTATTTAATGTTTTTCTATCTAATTGTTTAATTAGACCTAGGGAATGTACACATGCACCCCGATGTGGGTCCCCTGCTGCAGTTTAATTAATTAAGTAACTGCATGTGATTTATGAAAAATATTATACCGCAATTTAGTGCGGTGTTTGGGATTATAATAATTTATTAAGGATTGATAAATATAAGAAGTGATTTATATATTATTTAAAATAATTAATGAAGGGATGCAAGAAAATTTAGAAATAAAATAGAATGTAGGTTACCAAAGAAGTAAAAATAATTAAAAATAAAGATAACCATTTTTTATTATTTATATCTTCTTTCTTTTTAAATCCTATAGATTCTATTTAATTTTTCATTTTATTATTCCTTTATATTTTCATTAATTTTTTTCATATTTTTTCCTTTTCATTTCATTCATTTTTTTTCTTTTTTTCTCCGCTCTTCCTCTCCTCTCTCTCATGTCACACCAATCCCTCTCCCTAGGTGGCGCACCCCATTGGCCCCTCATTGAAAGACCACCATGGCTATGTTATTCATCTGTTTTATTTTCATTCATGTTAAATTTAAACATTATAGAATGGTTAATCATTTGAATTTTGAATCATTGTGTTTTTTACTTATCCTTCATTCAATTAAAAATATTATACACTATTTTGGGGTTTTTATAAAATCATATGTTTTATTTAATTTTAGGTCAAATAAATATTTTCTATAGGTCATAGAATCATCTGAGACCAAAATTTTGGGTGTCTATTAACATTCCATCCATTTTTTTGTGATTTATAAAAACACACGGTTCTGCCATTTCTCGGTGCCTACTGATGTCGTGCATTTTCAACCAATATTTTCAATTTTATTGTTCTGCATAATTTTTCAGCAATATTTATCAAAAATTAAATTTTTAGATGTGTTCCAACGTTGTTAGAAACCCCTTTGGGGGTGCCTACATGGCCAGTAAAAATTCTGTTAGCCCGAGAATTTATTTTATTTAACTAAATGTGTTGTGCATTACTTATTTGTTGTGTTTAATTTAAATAATTAGTTTAGAATAATAATGAACAATTAATTGTTGGATCCCTTGTAGTTTTTTTGTGATCAACTGTTTATTTAATTAAAAGTAAATTTATATATGAGGTATTATATTTTATCTTACCATGTTAGTTTTTACACCACAATATAAAATAAATACCATGTGTTGCATGAGTATATCTTCATATATTTTAAGTTGCAATTACATATGCATGCTATGTCATATCCACTGATGTGAAATTTTAATTAAATTCAGAGTGGGGTGAGATGGTGGGTTATATATTAAGGTCCACACTTGGATTCTCCTTTCTTAATTTGTTACCATTATGCATCGAGGGCGGTATTTTAGGCTTTTCCATACCAAGACATCCCCGAGATTTCTAATTACATACGAGTGATACCAGTTCCAGAAGGGCCCATCAAGTATAGATCCATTGGAAATGTGGCTATGAAAACCTTGAATGATTCGCGGCCCCTTTTGGTTAGATCAGGACAGACTCATGGTAAATACATGCCTTGAGTGATACTTGGTCTTTTGAAAGATCTCCTTGGATGGGCTCAGTGGTATTGCATAATTTGAAGGATGTACCATAGCGATACCTTCGTGACATGCCCGAACACTAAATCTCATCATTAACATTAATAATGGTCCACTGAATGTTTTTGTTATTGCCGCATTGATTCTCTTGAGAATTGATATATTTCTCAGCTATGTTGAAGCACCCATAGTTGACAAATGATTTTGACCAAATGTTAAAGCACAATCATGGAGGAGCACATATTATTTTCGATACCTTTCTTTTCAAGGATTATATATCTGTATATGAGAAATTTTCCTATTACATGTACTTCCTTCAGACATCAGGATTAGGCTGATGTAGGTGATTAAGGACGGGTGTCGTACGGAGCTCAGGCCTAGTCATTAAATTTATTTGAAAAAATTAAGTGAATGAATTTTTAATATAATGAAACACTACATTTTATTATTGCACATAATGGAAATGATTAGACACCATGGTTACTAGCCTAGTGGGATTTTATCTCACACCTTCCTCGGTCATCGTTGACACTCGAGTAGATTACATGCCTATATGTATTGTCAATGAGAACCATGATGCTTCTGATTCTTGATTGTTTTTTCTTCTTATTATAGAGACATGGGTAGAGGTCCGAGCCTTTCTTGTGATGCAGTTGATTCAATTTTTTTATTTTCTTTTTATTTGATAGTATTCTTGGGTTTTTGTTGTCTGTGTATTGAGTTAAACAGACATCATAGCATGACATTGTTTTGTAATATTTTTTATCTTTGTTCTTGTTCATTTAGATTAGTAATAATGCTTCTACGACAATTTATTCACTTATATACTTCTTCTATTTATTATTGATTATTTTTTACTCTCGCTATGATAATTTATATTACCTATGATTGTATAGTCTCCACGGTAGACACGAAAATGGCCCTCGCTACTAGTCGGCAGCCTCTAGCATTTGGGGAGATGCGCTTAAGGTTATGTGGCTGACCCAGCTTGGGGAAACCTTCAGGTGGCTCCCAGGATGGGGTCGCTACACCTTGTCTCCCTAATAAGGATTTTGTAATAAATCATACTAAATATTCAGGTGATGGGGAATGGAGGATCAAGAATGACCTTCAGATCAACGAGATTTGACCATCTTGTGTGTATGGAGCCTAGTACACTAAAAAGTGTACTTCCATAGAGATTGATTGTTGTTCTCATGATATGCTTACCATTACTCAAATTGTCATATTTACTTCATTTTAATTCCAAGGAATGTTTTTTAAACAAATTGTATATTTATTTTTCATAAAAACATTGCATGTTAATTTCGCATATAATTTCACTATATGGAATATATTTCGGAGTATACTACATGGAATTCATTCTCATAGCCTACATACTCCCTTAAGTGTATATAGACATTGTTATGCTTGAACTCTAAAAATCCATGGTATTATGTTGTGGAACAGGTGGATATATGTCCTAGTAGTGCCTCATTGGTTGGTGTTGGTTGTGATGGAATGAGGCAATTAAGCCACATTATTTATATAGGTTTGTGGCCTAGTTAGTCCCTCAACCACATTATGGTTACTTTATTTTTTGGATGAGAATTGTAAAATATTTACCTCTTGTTGTAGTGATTTCTTCTCATCTCTTGTTTAACGGATTTTGGTTATTATGGTTATCAATTTTGATGTGATATGTGTTTCTTGAGGGGTTTTATGGTTGTTTATTATGTGTAAAATCACTAAAAAATGTTTATCATGAGGTTTATGACCTATTTTCCAACCCAAGGGGTTCAAGATTTCCCTTAGATTCATGCCATGTGTTGGTATAAATGTTTAGTTGGATTAAAACATGGAATGGTTAATTAAGAAATTAAATCATATGAGGTTTTTTCTTTCTATGGGTCATGTTATTTGGGACATTCTGGATAGAATATATCTACGATTGTTAGAGCATGTGTTTATAGTTTTGATGGTGGTTTCGAGACAATACACCTCATGATAGGCAGTGGGTCCCCTTGTGATGTTTGATATTTTGTTTGACTCATCCTCTATGTGTGATGTACAGGATGTGGACTACATATGGACACTTGGTATGGGTTGAGTGGTTTTAATTTTTATTGTGATTGTTATGATTTTTTCTGGACTTTTATAAGTTTCATGAATTATTTGCTTCAAAAAATATTTCTGAATGTTTTATTGATGGTTTCATTGTCTTTTTAGATTGACATAGTAGCATATTACCCGAGATACGTTCTTTGAAATCATGAGAAGATGATATTGTGATTCATCCATCAATAGTTTTTCAATTATTAGTAGAGGTGGTTATTCAACTTTCTTAGGCATAAGATCAGGGGGTATGATATTATCATTCTCATTATAAGGATGTTGAACCAATTCTGGAAAAGGATATATCATAGGATTTCCTTGTGAATAAGACTGTTTCATTTGGGGGCAATATAGACCCTGATGTTTCTATCAATTGGAATGAAATGATCAGGATTATTTTGGATTTTCATGAAATAAATGAAGAAATTTTTTTGATGTGTTCATCATTCATGTTTTGAAGTGCATGATGGATTTCGTGGGGCACTGTATTCTATGTTGGGAAATGTATGTATATTAGATATAAGAACACCAAATTTTTCTATAATGGGAAGTAAATTATAGATAAGATGAGCCTTTTTAAGACTGAAGTGTTTTTGAATGACTATCATGAGGATCCCAAATTGTTTGAATATGTAAACGATTTTGAAAAAATCATATATTTCTCCCACAAGGTGGTATCTAATGAGATGTTTAAGGCTCGAAATTTTTAAATGTGACTGTAGTCAGTTTTTCAATACCAAGTATTTTGTTTAAGTTCGAAACATATAATGAGATAATAGATCTGGGTCTGACGGTGGTAATTGACTGTGATGTTATTTTCGGTTTCTTGTTGATGTATCTACCTATGTGCTAGGAAGGAAGAGGATTGTCTGAATTGAATATGATGTGTGATGATCTGTAGAAGAGGGTTACTGGTAGTTTGGGCTATCCTTCCTGCAGTCCTTTGTGTGCAACTACTGGTGGTTGGTGAGTTGTGTGCTGCTAGGGTAGATGATTGTGAATGATACGGTCAGTGTGTCATGTTCAAACTAGATCCATAAGTAATTATGGATATTTGGATCACTAATAAGCAATTTTTAAGTGTTTTGTGTCCAATCGCTGTGGTGAAAGATCCTTTGGTCTTAGAGAATTTCCATCTCTGTCTACCACATCAAGGGTGATGGGTTATTGATCTAATGTGCATGGAGACAAGGTTGGATCATATAATGGACATATTCAACTTATGGAACTTCATTATATCACCAATTTTACTTATGTATTGGTAGGGATAAAGTACCTTCAATATATAAATGGGGTTACGGTGGAATTAGATACACAACTAACAATAGTTTTAGGTACAGTTCTTATTAATTCATCCAAATATATCTTATTATTTGAAACATGTTCATATAATTCTTTCTTTATTCCCATCTCATGGAATTTTTTAAATTTCCAATATAGATTACATTTTATGCTATGTAATTATAGAGACACCTTAGAATGAAACGGGAAAAGGGTTTGAGATTTTAATCATGTGTTCTCACTTTGTTAACATTTATAGAGACTATGACATAATGGTTTTGATTAATAATCACATTCATGTGATCCTTGAAATGAATTGGATTCTGTGTTTCATTTAAAACATCAACTTTTATCATCAATAGATGATCATTGAATCACTATATAGGAGGAATCAGGTCTTCCAAGGTGAATGGGATCCTTAAAAAGGGTTTATTCGACCAAAAATTATGATTATTTTGAATCCCTTCTATTAACCCCACTTAATTATTCTATTGGATGCTGATATAGTTCCCGAGGATAGATTATCATAGCCAGTACATGTGTTTCTATAGTTGTTTCTTGTAGATTTCTCAAAGATTCCACTAGAGTGGGGTGTGAAGTTCGCCATTAATTTGGTTCCACAAATATATCTGATATCACATTCATTGTATTATATTCCCCACCTCGATGTTTATGTAATAAAAGATATTATTGGATGATTTGGAATTTTTTAAATTCATTAAGCACTGTGTCTCACCTAGGGGTCTCAAGTTCTCTTTTATAAAAATTCCAATGTATCCTTATGTTGGATCATTGATTACATTATGTATAACTGGGTCAAAATTAATAAATAATAGCCCTTTTCCATATATTCATGACTTCTTTCAACAAATCATGAGGGTGAAATGTTTTTCCATGATTGAAATCAGCTTTGGGTTTTGTGAGGTGAATGTTCGAGAGGTGGTAATTCATAAAAAAAACCTTATAGATAATTTATGGACACTTTTTGTAGTAGTTCATTCTATTCTAGCTGATGAATTATATTGTTTTTTCCATGGAACATCTGAACTGTATGTTCCATAAATTCTTAGACTACATTATTTTTCTGTTTTTGGATGATATTATGGATAATTATGTGGTAGAGGATGATCATGGGAATCACTTGAAGAATTTGTTGGGAACTCTCCGAGATCTTCGTGTTTATGTTGTCCTCTACAAGTGTTCAATTTTGATTTAGGAGGACATGATTTTGGGGATATGTGATCATTAAATGTGGGTTTTTAATGGACCTCACTACTATTAGAGTAGCGATGTCATGGGAAAAACTGATGAACATCTTTGATATAATGAGATTTTTTGTCCTGGAATGGTATTACAGGGGGGTTTTCATGGATTTCACTTGCCTTAATTCTCCAATGATTACACTTACCAGAAAAGGGGTAATATTTTTATGGTTCCCAAAATGTAAATCATCCTTTTAATTACACAATGAGTGATTTACCACTACCCCTTTCTTTATATTACTAGATTCTAGACATGGATATTTGGTTTATTATGATGAATCATGTATGGGTCCTGGGTGATTGTTGACATTTGATAACCGTGTAGTAGAATATGACTCTAAAAAACTTGAACCACATTAAAAACATTTCCTATTCAACTACCAATATTTTGTTGCAGTGATGAATTCCTTGAAAAAGTGGTGTTAATACATGTTCTCATAATTTTATATGGACTAATCAAACCATAAGTTATTGGATTTTATATTCTCCAATAATAGCCTAAATCTTAGGTATCATTACTGTGTTTAGTATATTCATGAGTTCAAATTTTTCATTTTCTAAAAAATAGGAAAAGGTAATGTGTTATATGATGTTCACAGAAGGAAGATGTCAGTGAATGTTCTAAAAGATTCCATTGATTAGTGGAATTTGAATGATAATTCTTTCCCTAATGAATATAGAAACAAATTATCATAGTTGAAGTTTATTATCATCTAGTGATAAATTTATTCCCATCCTTTGGATCTTATTTGTGAATAAAAACCAATGATGAATTGTGTCAGCATTACCAGATATTTATAAAAGGATTGGATTTTTGTATTGAGTGGTCGTTATCTTATGTGGGGATTTTTTTACTTCAAGGGTTGTATCATAGTTCTGTTGACATTGTGGAAGGTGGGGATGTTAGATGGCCAGCAGTCTCAATTTCTTATTTCTCCTGGTAGCACCCAGATGATTTATGATGTGTGTAGCTGGTTCTGGTGAATATTTTAATGATGAGAAATAGATGACTTTGTATCTTGATGGTATACATGCCATCATGTTATATCCAAACATTATATGCCCTCTAGTTTTCTTCATCCACACTCGACTTCTACTAGGATGTGGTATGGGGTCATCATAGACTTCATTACTAGATTATCTCTTACACCGAGGGGAAGGAACTCAATTTGGGTGGTGGAAAACCATATGACAATATAATTCCATTTTTTCTGATCAAGAATATATCCAAGATAGATGAGTAAGGTCGGTTGTACGATCAATAGATTATGAGGCTCTATGGAATTCCCTCATAAATTATTTCAAATAGGTACACCTATTATACCTCCATGTTTTGGGATTTCCATGATAATGAAATGGGTTCATTTTTTTAACTAAGTACGTCATACCATCCTTAATTGAATTTCCACACAAATTGATCAAATTAGGTTTTGGATGACATTATTTTCTCTTCCATGTTGGATTTATGAGGAAAATGGGATTATCATTTAGGATTGGTGGATTTATATTATAATAATAGGCACTAATCCTTGATATGAAAGGATTACTTTGAGGAACTCTATGGCCATCCATGCCAGTCACCATTATGATGGACAGAGGTGGGTGGGGATTCATTGGTGGGACCATGACTTTTCTAAATGAGGGGTAATAAATTCTATTTTATCATGTAGTTGTTGTTATTATAAAAACCCCTAAATAATGAATTTATTGATTGGTTTTGTTTTGTTTTTGAAGTATCAGGGAGTGTATGTTTGATTCAAATGTTATCCCCTATATTGGGTCACAATAGACATGGTATGAAAGGGAAGCTGATGTCGATGTATTTCAAACCTATTGAGATTACTAAGATAATTGTTAATGATTCATACCATTTATCTTCTTAGTCTAAGTAGATATTAATCCATGAAGTATTCCGTGTCTCACAATTTTTGATGTATAACATGGAACCACATCATTTGCTAAAACAGGGAGATTTTGAAATTTAATATGAATGGTAATTGTTCAACCGACCAGTACGGATTGTGAACTCTCAAGAGAATGTTTTTTGGGGTAAATCCATATCGTTAAATTTATTCCTTTTGAAGTATGGGAATGATGATCATGAGATATGGGACCATATAAATTTTTAAAGCGAGTAGTATCCCTGTTAATTCTATGACCAGACATCAGTTTTCCTTTCTGAGGGTATAATGTTTCCATTGTGAGGATAATTTTCATAGTTGTGGTGTCATATTGAGGTATTTTCCCTTTTTATTTATTTTTCTAACCTTTATTACAATATTTTGGTAGAAGTTTCAATGAATTTTTTTGTTTTGGGATAGAAAAATAAGGAACATGTTTGGTGAACACTCAGTAGAAACCAAGAACTAGTATTGTGAAAACTATTCTCCTTACAAAATGTAACTCTCTAGGTTGCATGACCTACGGTATAGGCACATGAACCTCTATGGATAACCATGGTCATAGGATTGGGGATATATTTAAGGTAAACTCCTTGTTTCATGATAATTAACCCCCTCTAGAAAACCTATGTGGACATATTTCCACTTGGACAGAGGTGTGGATGGTTGGCACATGGTTTTACAAATGATGGGAGAAAACTGTGCAACCAATCACATCTTTAAAAATATTAAAATATATAAAAAACCACCTCTATATTATTACGAAATCATTTATTTCCTCCCCCATTTGACCATCTATCATAAGACATTCCTCTCTCCCATCCTCTCCCCCCATGGGCTCCATGTTTGTGGGTTCATTAGCTTTTGATCATCAAGAGTCCATCAACTAGGTTATTCCTTTTCTTCTCATTCCAATTCTTTTCAACTTCTCATTATTATATCATCTATTAGAATTTACCCAGTGATTTTATTGTCCATATTTTGGTTTAATATTGATTCCTTAGGTTAAGTTATGAAAGTTGTGGTGTGATATTTCCTTTATATGATATCATTTTGCTCGGATAGTTTGGTCCCCCCATATATGAGATGTTTATGATAATGAGGTATGTGGTTCAATGTAATGACAATTTTTATTATTTATGTATGATTTATTTTGGTTTTCAACAGGGTTTTATTAATTATGTGGGTTGTGGGAAACGTCAGTATAATGGGATTTGGTGTCTGTTAAGAGATTAATGATTACTTTCCTATTGAATATGGTAATTTTCCATGCATGATCCAATTTTTGAAATTGTTATTCGGAAGTATATCTTCTATTGGATAAAAAATTCAATATTAGGGGAACATGACATAATTTGAACCTCCCAATACTGTTTACCATCGTTTATCTATAAGAAAAAAACCCATATTCTGCCATATAATGGTACTCACCCCTAAATTATTCAATTAAATAAAACCATTTTTCCCATATAAACCCTGAAAAATAATCTCCCAAAAACCCACCAATAGTTTTGGAATCGAAAATATTTGAATGAGTCCATACAAGTACTTATTTTGGAATAAACCTAAACAATAAACACAAAAAAGTTTTAAAGTAATTCAATGAGAAATTTCATTTTATTTAATTATCAACTATCCAATTATTATTATATTTTTCGTATATAATATAACATACCTCCCAAATATAACAATATATTTTTATATTGTGGTTGTTTTTTCACCTAAACACACATCCATCAAATGGGATACATTATCATTTTTCGTGTGTATGGATAACAGCCGCCTCATGATCCAATGATGTTCGTCCATTTTTTACCGACATTAAAGGTTGAAAATAATGAAGGAAATATATTTTGATAAATATTTTAACAATATTTATTATTTATTTATTCTTATTTAATATTTATATAACACATAACATTATGTTATATATTTTTTGATAAAAAGATAACATCATTTGTGAAAGTGTGGACTGCTGCCTCTAAAAAGTGGTGTGATTTGTTCATTCATTACATGAAATGTATTATGGATGGATTAAAAAAAGATGTGGAATAAATGACATAAAAATGATAATTTATTTATTATATACATAAATATAATTTACATTAAATTCCATTAAGATGAAAAGAAATTGGAAACAGTGTCAATGTGTACATATGAACCACAATATCCAAGAATGATGTATTTCATTTCATATGTCCAAATATTATGGATTTAAATAAATACATATATAATTAATACATATTATATTTACATAACTCTTTAAATTATTTATATTATAAATAATTATATTTGTAGTAGGAACAGAAAATAACAAGTCAAAACATACTAAAAACTGACAATTAACACCCAAAACATTTGAAATATTGAACAATTATTAACAAACAAGTCCTAATATTTTATAAAAGAAAACTATATGATATTATAACCATTAATATTTTTTTAGCAATTCATTAACATGATTAAAACAATTATAATATATTTAAAACAATGGGAAATCAATAGGGAACACAAGGTATGGGATTTTCATCTGACTTTTACATCTGTTAAATAAAAATCATATTTCCCAATTACATATTTTAAGTCATGTATTTGATTCCACTTTGGATATATTATATCATAAATTCTTTTATATTCATGGTATTTAAGTGATTCATTTTATTATTATTCCTTTTATAGAATCATATTTAGATGTTACCAATGTTGTGAGGTATTTTCATCTAACTTTTTACTGCTATGAGAAAAATGTCATATTCACCACTTACTTTTTTTTTGTATCTACAACCCCTTTTGATATATTATGTCATTAATTATTTTATGATAATTTTATTTAAATGTTTTATTTGATTATTATTACTTTTATGAATTCTAATTCATATCATACCTTAGTAGTAAGGGGATTTGTAATCTCACCTTTATTTCTATGAAACTTATGCCATATTCACCGATCGTTTCTTTTTTACGGAGTATATACTGATACATTGACATGAAATGGAATGAATAATTAATTTCTAAAGTTATTATAAGTTTGAATTTGAATTCTTTCATTGAACATTATTCTATTTGAAAAATTCTACTGTATTGTGAAATCTCACTATCATTTTTTTTCCCAACATTCTATTGACACTAAAACAATATTGAAATAATACTCAGTTTACATTAAATTTATACTAAATATAAAAACTATTTTTCACAGATATTTTAATTTCTCAAACCATTTACCAATTTTTACAAATGTTATTTACCTTAATTGTTATATTAATAATTGGGTAACTATTGATAAAACTGTATTCTTTATCAATATGAATATTTGGAACTACATTTAGGAAAATATATATTATAGAATATAAAACTAAGATAGACATTGTGGATAAGTATATATGAACATAATAATGATTTGATAATGAATATATTACATTTTCTTTCCTATTTATACATCACTATAATTATATTTTCATAGATTTATGAGTTTATGATTGATGATATATTCATTGACCAAACCTCCTCATATTATTTTTTATACGATGAGAGTCTATGAATATTAAGGTTATTTTAGATGAAATTGATCCATATTAAACAAATTAGTTTATTAAATATATTATTGGAAAATTTATTTTAGGAATGATGAATATAATTTTTAGAGATATATGTTTAATGGTGTGAATAAATTTTATTTTTAATACAATCTTTAATAAAATCGTACTAATTTTCTTATACCATTATTAGAATTTGTAAAAAACATTTTTCCTTGAAAATACTTGTAAATATTTCACATGATGATTAATTTCATTTTAAGAATGTCAATCGCAATTTTTTGAAATTTATATGGAATTATATCAATATTGATTAAAAAGGGACAACTCCCAATCATGGTGACAACCCATCAAAACAAGTGAGGAAGTGAGGATTGAACCAATGACCAAAATATGATAATGGTTTCTTTACAAACAATGACTTATAAGATGTTCTGGTTAATATATTATTTTTTATATAAATAAATTTGTTTAATAAATATTAATTATAAACCAGTAGTATTAAATATTGGTTTAGATATTAGGTTATTAAACAAATTGTCTTTCAGGTGTAGTTATAGGTAGATATAAAGAGTTATTTTTGAATCATATGTTTTGTTAAAATTAAAATTTAGTACTTCAAAGATAAACACATATGGGAAATCACTTATTATAGTAAAGATATACATTTGAAATTAATAGAAGAAAAACCAATGGATGAAATTACATTATGAAATATAAATATGTTAAGTATGTAAGTTACATTATATGCATAGGCCCTAATGGAATCACATAACATTTAGAAAGTGATATTTAAAATAAAACTATACTAATACATTAGTTTTTGTTTTATTGGTGGTCCTTTAATTAATAACTGATATATGGTTTTGAGGACCTTGATTTTCTATTGATCTCTAACTTTGGTGAGACCAGTGACCTCAATCACTCCTTATAAATATATACATTCTTTTTCTATGTCCATATAAATACATTCCACTAATTTCATTCATCACAAAAACCTAATTATATGTTCTTCTATGTGACCTTTGTACTATTGACAATATATTATCCAGATGATTATTTTCCGACCCTTCTAACGATGTGGGATTTCTATGAAAGAATTTTAAAATACCAAACCCTTAATTACTAAGAATAAGTTTGAATTTAATGTATGAAATTATTTTTGCTGGGTAGAATGTAACCCTCGGGATTTACAAAATACAGATATTTTATCACATATAATTCATGACATGAAACACGAAACATTGAATGAAATATAATAACTCGATACATAATGATATATTTAAATTTAGATAAATTCCTTATTTACAATATATTATTTTACAAAAAACAATGAGATTAACTTGAATTGTATGCAACATAATTTTTAGTTTTCTCTACATGAAAAACTGAGGAGAGCCTTCATTATAAACAACACTGACTTTCTCTAATGGCTTGCATTATACAAATGTCTCAGTTTTACCAAATAAAATTATTATTGTTATTAAAAATAAATATATTATCTAAGATGTTAAACATGATGTTAAGAATATTATTAAATAACATAATAAAATATCTAATTTAAAAAAAATATAAAATTAATTCATTGGATACAAATAAATCATAATTGAAAAAAATGAATTGAATATAAAGAAAAGGTTTTATTATTACCTATCCTTATGATCAAAATGAATTTTATCTTAAATAATTAAATTAGTTACTATTAGTGTATGACTTCCCATAAATATTTTTATAATTTTTTAAATAAAATATTTTTTAAAATCCATCTATATATTTGATATGTATAATATAATAACACTACCAATTTTATTCATAAAAAACTATATTTTTCTAAAGGAAACTTTGTCATCATTTAATGGATAAACTATTTTGATTTTAAATCTTGATACCTTTATAAATTATAATTGATAAAATAAAATTAATTTTTTAAATTGTAATGTTAAATTTATCTTATATTGAATATTTAATTTTTTCAAAGATGTTTAATTTTATAATAAATAATGAAAACATCAATCCATTAATGGTTATCTTCTTTGTCATCGAAATGATTTATAATTTTAAATTATATTTTATATTAATTTTAAAGTAAAATTATAAAAATTATAAATCTATAAATTAAATTTCTGTAATTGGAAAAAAAATATATATTTAATTTTGATATAAAAATAAATATATCATTTGATTGTTGTTAATTTAAAAATCCATTTAGTAATTACATATATGAGAAAAATTGTAAATAACATTATTTCACATATGAGATTGGAATTTTGAAAAATTGATTCCATATTTGGGATGTGAATAATTTATAGTTTCTAGTTTGGTAACATTAGTATTTTATCAAAAATATTATTTAATAGAATTAAAAATAATTATAATGATTATGTTGAAAATGAGTTTAGTTATGGGTTAAACATTATTAATTGGGGAAGTGATTTAAAACATGTTAAAAATCCATTTGGGGACATATTTATACCAAATCCAATATTTTTAATAATATTTTTCATTATTGGAGTAATATTATGAAATAGATGTCATGCAACAATGTTTACCTTTTCATATTTAATAGAATTCTACTCCATGTCCGCTATAAAAACGAACTCCCCCACCCCTCACATATTTACACATATGAATCCATTTGGAATACAAAAACACTTAAAATAATGTATACCATATTCCCACCCCACATAATATAAGAATCAATTCTTGATGAAATCAAACAAAGGACTTATTTTTGTGTAATCCAAAATAAGTAACCTGATTAAATAGGCTACATTTCTCAATGAGATATTATATTTTATTTCTTTATCCACCCCAAAACATATTCTTGAATCTTATTTATATAATTTTATAAGTATAATAAATTAACCAACATTTTTTAATATTAAATTTTTGACCAAAACTTATACAAACTTCAATAAAATGGGACTCACAATCGTCGTACTTGTGTACAGTGGACTACTGTCTAAAAAACTAATGTCATTTATTCTTCCATTACAACTTTTCAAAGTTAGAAATAATGACGGATTTATATTTTATATACCATATATAAATATATGTAATATTTATATATTATTTATGCTTCTTTAATTCTTATATAACTCATATCATCATGTTTTCTATTTTGTTGGAATATGATAACATCATTTTGGATGTGTGGAATTCAGCCTCCTCAAAGAGAAGTGATTTGTTTAACATTTACATGGAATTTATTATAGATGGTCTTGGTAAAAATAGATAACATATATGAAATAGAAATTATACTTTAACTGTCATGTAAATATATATCATATACCTTTTATTATTTTAATATGACAAGAAATCAAAAACATTTTCATCCGTACATATATCTTACTGTCTCTATGAACATGGTATCTCATTTTCTATCAATAAAATACTATATATTACAATTAATATATATTTATATATATAATTTCATTATATGAAATTTACTTCATTTATTTCATTATATATATGATGATATCATGATCTTTGTTGTAAGAAATAAAAATAACATGTCGAAACATACTCCAAAAACAAGGCAATTAAAACCTGAAATAAGATAATATTGAAAGATTATTATTGAATAGTTCATGATATGTTATAAAAAGAATAATATATGATATGATAAATATTAATATGGTTCTATAATATGTTATTAAAAATTTTAAAACAATTATACAGGAGGTTTATGGGCATTAAACCAAATGGGTGGACAACATAATGGATTTTCAACTCACTGTCACACCATTGAGATAAATGTCATATTAACCACTTACTTCATTTATGTGGTGTGTCTAATACCCATTATTACATATGATATCAGGAATTATTTTTTATTCCCGGTATTTTACAGATTCATTGGATTATTATTACATTCTTGGATTCCTATTACAAAGTTACAATAGTTGAATGGAATTGTTTTCTTACTATTTACAACTGTGAGATAAATGTATTATTAACAACATACTATATTTTTTGAGGTGTATCAACTAAATATTTTGATATAATATATCATGATTCATTTATTTTAATTATAAATATTTTTATAACTAGTTTTTTCTTTATAAACATTGAAATATTTCAACATATATTTCCAGATCCAAAAAACATAGACGACATGTTTTTCCAATGCCCTATTTGGTCGAAATTAATGATATAAAAAAATTAAATATATTTTATATTGAATTGGAATATTTTTTTAATATAATGTGTTAAATCATAAAAAATATCTCATATAATAAATTGGAAACCCCTAGTGAGACTGAAATGCGATGTTTAAGCGAGGTGCGACCTAAAATTGCTCGACAGGGCGGGTTCAGATATCCCATCCATTAGAGGTACATTAAATGAATTAATTAAATAATTAATGAAACCTATTTTTTCCAATAAATATATTATTATGTATAATCATCATGGGTTATCCTCAAAATATTTGGATCATCCATAACTTTCCCCTCCTCACAATCCATTGGCTTATCGCATCTTATGAAGATGAGACTCTAGATTATAGTATGTCAGAGCACAGTGAACACAATATATACATCCATTCATTAGAAAGAAATTTATTTAAAAATTTATTGTCTAATATATATGATGGAATCATCAATATATAAATTATGACCATTTTTTAAAACTGATTGTTACAATCAATCCCCTCTATTGATCTATAAAAATTGTGGCCGTTGAGTGCGCTCGTCTACCTATTACTTAATTAATCATTTTTATGTGTTCCTAGGTACCCCCATTAATTATTTATGTCCAAAAACTCTACGAAATTATCTCTAAACTACTTTTAATGTGCTTACATCCCTAAATTTTTTCATCACCATCACCATTTTGACCCTGCAGTCCATGATCGACATTCCTAGACATTACTGAGCTAGATCAGACCCCTAAAAATAAAAAAAACGAAAAATGATGGATCTATAAATTAATCAATTATTGATCTATTTGTTGGTAGATTGAGAGAGATATTATCATCAATTTTTGGGAAATTCATCATCAGAGAAAGGACCAGAGACAAATGGAGTGTACAAATAAATCCCATGGGTTGACAAGTTCAGATTTATATCCACGGAATAGATGGAAATGAAGAATGATAACTATATCCACAAACATGGGATTATGAAAAAGTTATATATGAATGTTAAATTCCATATCAAACATAAGGAGTGCATACCCAAGATTCTATAAAAATCAAAACTATACATCATGTAGTTTGAAGAACACATGGCATGTTGGGTTCTGGGTGTATCGATTAGGGTTACAATGGATTAGAAGTATCACATGATATGCGAGACCCCAACACATCATGCGAACTCATGATGGAAAACTCATTGTGTACTCTGGGAGTACAATGGAATGTGCATGGAAGGACATTACTTGTACAGAATAACATTAACATGGGATGGATACACAGACACGACCAAGAATACGAGTCAGACCCCAAATAGCATGGGTACACCATTTACTTCCACTACATTCCAAATATGCCTAAATTTTAGGGAATCTGTGTACCTATAGGGGAACGACTATGTTATGTAGTATGATTACATGAAATATGGGTCCCCTCATTAATCATGTACCCCTTGGATCCTTTTTATGAAACTTTAATCATCTATATATCCTTTATATGAACTCATATTTTGGCCCATGAGTTGTCTATCCTTACTATTTGTTCTTCATGTAGAACATGATGGTTTCCTCTATTATTCTTCTGGGAAACATTATGAAATGGTCTGAGACAAACATTTATTTTGTGGATACATGATAATGACAGTGATAATGAAGATGATCAACAGATCTAATACAGTGGGACACTCCCCATCGTCATGGGTGTGGGTCCTCTACCTACCATTTGGAACCCCCTATTGGATAAGGAACAAGTTCACATTGAAAATTTTGGAAGTGCACTGTCATATCAAGGTGAGGTTCATGAATTTATAGAGTGAAATGTCTTATAATCTAGGGATAAAGTCATCTACCCACCGAGTGGAAGCACCCTATCGAACTGGACTTGGTCCCTCCTTCACTATAGAGAGACCACCTAGTTAAACTAATATTCATGTCCTAGAACTATATATTCGAACCCCCAATCATCTTGTTCACATGTCCTATTCCTACCGAGGGGAACCCCTTATAGGATGGTGTGAAGGTCCTCATGGTACAAGAGTAGTGACCCCTAAAAAACATAGGGGGTGGGTCCTCTACAGATACTTACATTGTGGAACCATCTTGGCACATTAGGGTGTGGGTCATCCACCTTGAGTTCATTCCCCCTCTGTTGTGTGTCATAGTGGTGAGGCATGGTTTTTCAAATGTTTACTTCTAAGAATACTCATGATAGATTTGGCATCATTGAAAAACTTATAGAAATGATGGAAATTCCTATCCTGGACTAAGCTGTGACAAAAAAACACCATTTATCACTTATTTTGGTTTCATTTTATACATAATATATATATATATATATTAGTATCTATTCAAATTGAGTTTTTTACTCTCTTTCCATGGGTTGTTAAGATGTGTTTGGTATTCTTCAGGCTATGCATGAATAGCTTTATGTGGATGTGAGAGTTTACTCTCATGCTATGTGTGGTAAAGAACTAACAAGTAGTCAACACATAGACTATATTGGGAACCCTATTCTTGGATAAGTATACACTTTCTCTGTCATTGGGATGAAATCAATCTTATTTACTATCTATTGTATTTATATTTAAGTTGTATCTCTTAAATTCCTCATCATATTTCTTGGCAACATCCTAGGTATGTATATACCCACCACATCATGGGATTTTAAAACATGTGTCATGACTTATGTTTATTTACAATAGGTTGGTGGTTATTTTAGAGAATCTTAGGGATTATGGGTTATTTTGAGTATGTAAAATTGTAATATCATTGAGATTTAGAGATAACTTCTGTAAATAGAATACATTCTAGTAGTTTTTCATTTCAGGACATATTTTTGGCTAGGTGAATATTTTTTTTCCTTTTTCTTTCAGTTTACACTATCATAATGTTGTGCACCTTAGTGGTTTTATATGATTGTTTTATAATCTAGATGTTACCTCTATTATTATTATTTCTCAACACCTTCTCATTTAGATTTTCATGTTTTAAGAAATATAAAAATTAGGCAGAGGCATCCCATTTAGGTTATTCCTTTAGATGCTTGTCACAACCCCTTGACCTATGTTGGCGGGATTTGGGTAGTTGTCTCCCAAGACATGGTTCAGGTAATGTCATAAAGGATTGAAATCAGAGTAGTTCATTCCATGGAATGTTCATTGAAGTATTCCTCTTATAGGGTTTTAGGTGGGTTTAGAGAAACAGTTTTAAAGTCGCTCTAGTGCATCTCTTGGGCTAAGACCATGAGTACAAGCATGACATCTCATCGTATCAAGACATTTTATTTCAGTGTTGAGTGGTAGATGAATCATATAGAATTTAGTTTCTAACTATAATATTAGAGTTAATACCCCATTTTTGTCACACACAAACACACACACTCACACACTCATAGATAGATAGATAGATATATATATATATATTCGTCATGTCTGGAAGGTCTAGATAAAATTTCACAATGCCTCTCATTATAAAATCAAACTGGGATACTAATTCTGGATCCTAAAGACACTATGATGAGCGATGAGGTCTCATTTTGGGGTCAATCTAGTGACATTCTTAATCCATGTGGGAAGGATGCATCACCACCACCTATTGGTAAAATAATTATACTAGCCATGAAAGATATTGATATGAATATTATCAATGCAATCCATGATATATAACGCTATAGGGTGTATAGGTTCCATGGAATTTCAGATCCTCAAGAAAAAAATGATTGGACAGGGTTTGTGGCCTATGTCTTGATGCTCATCTAGACACCGAGTAATCTGATAGCATCACTAGAAAAATTCATTTTCCATTGAGAAGTTGGGTGCTGGTGGAGTCTTCTTACCTATATTCACAATTAGTAGACACTCTTGTTTCCAAACTCCGTGCAGAAATTCAATGTGAAGTACTATAACTCCTGGTCACGCTTGGTTCAGTTTAAGAAGCATGTGAAGATGCAGTAAGGAATGATGAGAGTAGCTGAGTGATCAAGGTGGTTCAAAGACTTTAACCATTACTCTCTTAAAATTATATGGTACTACTTCCTCCATGTACGAATGTTTGATAAGGGACTCCACTGAGATACCTAAGAACACATAGTACCCTTGTGAATACCCATATATGTTGAGTATTTGAAGCAGACACTGGTGATGATGATATATATTTTAGTGTGATACTATGAATCCATAGCTGATAGTGGAAGTTTTGAGGAATATCCATATATAGAAACTACCAGACATCCCACATCAAGATCATGGTGCTTACATTTGGGGTTGTGGATAGATATAGGAACTGGAAGCTTACGACCCCATAAAAAATGATATTATTATACATTTATTCTATGTTTTTTACACTTTCATAGTATTATTAGAAATAGGTTCAAGTCAATATTTTATTTCTATACTCTTAATTTTATATCTATATCTCCCTATTATGGAGCTATTCTAATAGCATCATCATAAGCTTCATATAAGAAATGCTTCTTTTGTATCATCTATCTGTCTGTGGTTTGAGATATCACTTAGTAAAGAAAGGTTCATGGGGACCTTTTGGTCCTCACAATGGAAACATATGATATTATCTATGGTTAGGTTTTTTTCCATGGTTAGGGCTCATATTTATATTCACCTCATATGAGTGAGAATCATTAACTCTATTGGATGAGATTCACCTTTATTGGTTAAAGATATCTCTTGGAGGTACATGTGGGTTTTGTGGATAGGAAGCCACAACCCATCACCCATAAAATGGAATTTATATCCCATGGTAAAATAGGATCTTCACAAATAGGTATTCATTTGGATAGGGAAGATTATATGGATGTATTTCATGAGGATATACCATGACAACCTCTATCTTGAGAGATTTATTTTTTCTTCAATGTGCATTCTGGTACCACTCCTATAGCTTTTTTAGCATATCAGATAGAACATACTGATTTTTGGGAGTTGTGTTTCTAGTTGTATGACCATTGATTGAAGGGTTTCACAAGCCCTATCATTATAAGGATTTTATGAAAAAATACAGATGGGAGCATGTATATTTTTATCGATTTTCATCACCTTAAGCAGGAAACAATAAAGAACGCATACAAATTTCCACGGATAGAGGACCTCTTTAATCAGTTACGATGCATGATATGGTTCTCAAATATCAATCATTAGTCCAATTACCACTAGAAAAGATTTAATGACGATAATATTCCAAATTAAAAATTCCAATTTTATTATGGACAATACAGGTTCCTATTGATGTACTTTGATGTGATAAATTCACCAACCTTTTTTATGGGTTAGATGAACCAGATCATTCAGCCATACTTGTACCGACTTTTTTCATCATCATCAACAACATACTTATATACTATGTATAAAATGAGGAGAGTGAAGAGAAATTGATGACAGTTATAGAATTTATTTACGATAACCATCTTAAGAGGAATATATCTATGTTCTAGTTCTGATTTCACGTGGTTCACTTTTTTGGGAATGCATTTTTTTGAGAATATTTTAGATGTACACCTTGAAAAGATGGATAAATTTTTTTATTGGGATCCACCAAAGAGTGTGTTGATGGTGCAGAGATTTCTTGGATTAGAAGGGTACTATAGAATTTTTTGGAAGACTTCTCCATGATTGAAGCAGCTTTGACTACCCTGATGGAGAATGGGAGGTCTTTAACCTATAATATAGTATAGAAGATGTTCTTTGAGGTTTTCAGGATTAGGTTGATGAGTGCTCTTACATTCAAACCACTAGATGAGAGAATGGATTACGTAGTGTAATGTGATTCTAAATAAGTTTGGCTCTGCTTTTTATTAATGTAGTGGCATGTAGTTATCATATAATAGTTGAAGATGTTTAGACCACATGAGAAGACCTACCCAACTCAATACCTAGAGATAGAATCAGTAGTCTTCTACCTGATTTTGTAGAGGCATTACTTTCTATGAGATCGCATTATGGTATACTAAGACTATAATGGTATCATTTACATCTATATGCAATGGGAATTGAACATGAGATAGTTCCTCTGGTCGGAGTTCATGAATGACAATAACGTTAATATTATATACAATCCATGTAAGGGAAATATAGTGGAATATTACCTTATCATGGTGGTCTAATATCACTTGTCTCTAGAGGCATTAGATATGTTAGATTCCAATAAGCTGACCATGTTGGAGTAGTAGGGTAAAACATTTCTACATTTGATGGTGTTGAATCCTTCGCTTCTCAAATACCTGAGAGAGTCCCAAATTGAAGGCATCGATTGTGGCATCTTTCATGACTAGATAATTCATAAGGAGTTCAAAAAATTCATATTCTGCATGAGGGAATCATGTCATAATTTTCTAGGGATAGATGGTTTTCCTAGTAACGATGTGAGACGAGGTGATATGAGAGTTCCACACATCTCCCCTCGATATAGAGACTGAAAATAAAAATATGTAAAGATATATCCAAATTATGTTTTGGTGGTATGACATGCGATAGAGTGTTTATAGGTTCATCTTCTGGTGCCTCACATTTCATAAGGATAAGGCTATGCATTGGGTTTTTAGAGGTTTTGTATAGTCCCTTGACATCCTAGCGTGTAAGTGAGGCAACATATCCATCAACCTTATGAAAGAGATTTCATACATAATGACGTGGCCTGGTTCATTCTGGGTGATATTAAACCAACTCATGATGTTGGCACACTTACATATGATTAGGGAGAATAGTTAGATGGAGACATCGAGGGAGTTGTACATGCAGGATATTACATACCTCTATTGGGTAAGCTTTATGATTTTATATGATTATGATGGGAAATGTACATCCCCACTATGATGAGAACTATAAGAGGCATTCGGGAACTAAATGAGGATGAGTGCATCCTTTCACCCATATATAAATTTGAAGGGTGAGCACAATATCCTTGTGATGAAGGATATGTTGAGGGCTTGCATATTAGACTTTGTCTAGAGTAGGGTTCATCCCATTACCATGGTAGTTTTTTCGTAAAATAAAATATACCACCATCCAATCTACATGGATCTTTTTGAGTCCTTATATAGGAGACCATGTAGGTCACCCTTTTTCTTCGAAGAGATTGAAAACAAATATATTGCAAGGCCATAGATGCTGTAGGATTTTGGAAAATAAGTTCTTGGTCAATCATGGGAATATGAGGATTACCTAGATCACGTAGATAACCTATGTAGATCACTATCACATGACTTTAATGTTTGAGAAGGAATACCATGTATTACTGAGAATCAACTGAGGATGATGATTTTAGAGGTTTTTGTAGGTTGGTAAGATATTCCCGGGGTTCTTCGATCCATTCAATATTTTTCAAATTGTTGGTCAGTTTTCTCACCACCTCTCCCTACCCTCATAGCTAGAGAGGGTGTCTAAAGTCTTCCATGTGTCATAGATGAGGAAATACATGCAAGGATTTATGATCATTTTCAGTTTGGGAGAACTGGACATTGAGGATGGATACACAATAACGGACCAGTAGGAGGTGATTGAGGTTCGATGTTAGAGGACCTATCATGGTTCTTCCACCCCTTTGTTTATGTTTTTTTTCATCATGAAAACATGAAGGTGGGATCTTGGGAGTGGGAGAGGTAGATGCTGGATCAATATCCTAAGTTTATTGAGTATATTTTCTATTCAAAAATTAAAATATTGATTGAGGGCATGAAGTAGTGACTTGTTTTATTATATTTCATGATGTTGAAATATTTCTACATATATTTATAGAACTAGTCACAATGGTGACATGTGAATCCAAGTCTCTGTGTTCCCAGATATATTTTTATAAAAATGTTAAATATAACATATATTATTGATTCAAATTTTCATAAATAAAGTGCGTAAAATATATAATAGAATATTAGATCAGATATATGATACCAAATTTGAGTATGTAATGTAATGTTTTCTATGGATCAATCTACTATAGCTAATTTTGGGGTGTTTAGATATCATCAATATGGGAGTTCTATTTAGTGGATTAATTAATTAAATTAAATTAATTTAAAATATAATTTGACCTCAAAATAATTTATATAAATATATTGTTTTGGAAAATCACCAATGGATAGCCTTATAATCATCGCATTATAGAGATCATGTTCATCCACTCCTTTTTTGGTCGAATCACTTCCGATGATGGTGGAACACAAGATCACAGAATATCAGTGTGAAACAAATGAAATTACTTTTATCATTCATTTGAAGGAACATTCATTAAATATGAAAAATATAATATACATTAAAGACTAGTTAATTGCTATATTATGACAACTTTGGCTAATCTGATGTATCAAATCACCCCCCTCCTTTCATTTATGCCAATTATGGATTTTACATGCACTTAGGTTCCGATAATTTAATTATTCCTTGGGTTATATACAAATGGGTATCCTCATTCATTTTTTTGACCAAGGACTATTGGAATGTATCTACAAACCTTTTTTCATGATCCTTCCACCCTCAATATCATTTCTCCATTCCCCATTTTCACCATGAGGTCTTAGTTCGAAATTCTTGGGAGGTACCGAGCTCAATACGACCACTAGAATCACAATAAAAAAATAATGATGAATGAATAATTCAATTAGGGGTAGATATGGGTTGTTAATAGACTATAGTAGATCTTATTAATGACCATAAGCTAATTTTGAAATGGTTGGAGTAACTGACATGTATGGTGCATTTGGAGAAACCCCATAGTTCGACGAAATCAGATTTTTGGCCACTGGATGGCCATAAATAATGAGTTGTAACTAGATGAAATGATTTAGGGTGAATATGAGGCCAAATATTATTTAGGAAGTCTAGATCAATCATAGGGAGAAACGATCCAGTATTTTAGATAAATATAGACTACACACAGTGCAGATTAAAGAACACACTATATGTTGAGACCTTTCTGTGGTAGCTTTGGTTCCATTAGATTATAATTATCACATTGCGTTTGGGACCACCACATGTCATGTTACCACATGACGGAGGACTTATCATGTGATATGAGAGTACATGGGCACAACTAGGGAAGTTGTGTACCATAGAACATAGACATAATAAGGATATAAAAACATGACCTAGCATAGGGGTGTTACATTTAGTAGCATGGGAATTTAATTGTCTTCCCCTTCATGTCTTTTTTACCTATATATATGGCGAGTCATTTACCTCTTGATACACAACCATGTGATGGAGTGGGACCACATGATGTTCTGGCCTACTCAAATGCCATGTACCACTTATCTCATTTTGAGTAAATTTAAATATTATGTATCTATTTCCATTGAACACATATTTTTCTGGTGGTTGGATCATACAAGTATCATTCCACATAGACTACAACTATGACCTCTATTTTGGATTTTTGGGAATGATGTGAAATATTTTGAGCACAAATCATATTTAGGTGATCATCGATAGTGGTAGCGATTATGATGCGGATCGCCAGAGAGAATAGTGTATAACCCCCCCCCCCCCATCATCTTGGGCATGGTCCACTGCATACCAAGTGGAACACCACTATTGGGTATGGTGTGTGTTCCCTCATACCATAGTTGAACACCCATATCACCCCATGGTGTGGGTCCTTGACATATAAAGTGTAACCCCTCATAATCTTGTGGAATAATCCTCTACTTACTGATTGGGACCCACTATTGAATAATGTGTGGGTATTTAACATATAGAGTGGACCCCCCCCCACTCATCAACATGGCAAGGGTCCTCTGCCTACGAACTATAACCCCCTATCAGATAGGTTCCAGGTCCCAGTGACACTATAGTTGAACCCCTCAAAAGCATTGGGGAAGGCTACTCTGAGAATACATACTAAGTTAGAACCCTAATGCACTATTGAATAAGTCCTCTTCTGGGATTTTGTCCCCCCATATGTGTGATATATTGTGGTGAGTAGTGGTCCATCAAATGGTTACATATAAAATGATGCATGCAATATTTTCCATTGTTGATGGACTTCATGAATTATTAGAAACTTTTTTCCATTAATGATCATTGAGATGGAGATCCCCTTTATCCATTATATGAGATTAATTTTACTAAGAAGATATATATATATATATATAAACCATTATATATATCTTTCATTTTGGTTTCTCTCTTTCATTGGGATGAAAATATGTGAGGGGTATACAGGGTTCATTCTATGTTTATCATCTTAGGGTTGTATTAGTTTACACTCCTAATATAGATGAAAGGAGTCGACGTGTAGTCCACCTACACTCCATATTGATCACCATGTTCTTGGATGTGGTTATAATTTCTGTATATTTGGTTTGAGTTATATACTATTTACAATCAATTTCCTTTATATTCATATTGTATCTCTTACTACTCCCCCTTCATCTTGTTCCACATCCATAATAGTATGTATTTCCTCATATCTAAATGGGTTTTACTTGCACATGTATTATATTATTCTAATTATGGAAAAGTCAGCAATTATTAAATAGGGTCTTAGAGATTCTGATTTCATTGGACCAGATATAGTTCTTGTGGATTGGAGATTTAGAGTTGGGATCTCTCAACAATCTACATTCCATTTTTTTAGGTTGGAAAATATTTCTTGCTGGGTGTTTAATTTTTCCCAATACATTTCAATTTTACCTATCATGTTCTTGTAATCATTAGTGGGTTTTCATTATATGTTGAATTTCTATATATTTTATCTATTATGTTAATGCCACAACACTTTCTCATTGATATGGTAATGTGGGTTCTTACGGGTTCAGTTGGAAAATACCTTCTATAAATTGTATGTCTTTCAGTGCTTGTCTCCTCCCTTGGACAATGGATGTGGGATTGGGTATGTTTTGGCTTGATCCCAAGTAAGGATAGGGTTTTGGAAACATAAATGTTTCCCATGATTATTATTACTTTTGGGTAATTCAGTTATATTTTTTCTATAGTTTTAAGGTGACATCAAGTCTCATTTTTATTTCTATGAGACATATCTATATTCACCACACTATTATTTTTTATGTTGTATATATTGGTCATTTTACGTGTAATATAATGAATAATTCATTCTTCATGGAATTCAATGATTTGATATGAATTATTTCATCCAAGGGTATTTAATTCAAAAATATCCATGTTATTGCGATATCCCACTTTCTTATGTGATTCTTAACATTATCTTGAAACTAGCACATTATTGAGATCATTTTTAATTATACATTATATTTACCATAAATATAGATACTAATTATTAGGGATATAGTCATTGCCAAAATATTTACCAATTTTTACATAGAGTTTTTACTTTAAGAATTTTATGATTATCCAGGGAAATGTTGATAAATATATATTCATTAGACAATATAGATATTTGATAAGGAAAATTATTCAATAAATAAATAAATTATTCAATATATGTGGTTTTTGTTACAATGGTAATGATTGGTGGGATCGAATATTTATATATAACCTTTATGAATTGATAGACTCTCATGAATCAAATAATTTGGAGAAATTAAATCTGCTTTTACCAATAGTTTTAAATCCTCTTTTGATAAGTTTTATTGTACTAGTTTTAATTTGCCTCTACCATGACATTGAATAATTAATCTTTATCTTCTTTCAAAATTTAGTTATTATTATTATTATTATTTATACATTAGGTGTTATCTTTGACATTATCATTTTATCCAGTTCATTCTTAGTATATTAATTAAATGGAATATGGTTTAGTTATTTAACTTTTTATATTTTTTATCCACATCCTTAAAAATTATTGATTACATATAATGATTTCGTAGTTTTTTAACATTCCATATTTATTTACATAATTGAATAATTATACCTTTCATTGTTCATAATAATTTTAAGTAATTTTTTGTCACTATTATTTTTTTCAATTCCATAGGATTCAATGAACCATACTAAGAAATATATTCTTGGATGTACAAGATGGAAAATGTTATTATTTGAAAAAATTATGTCATAATTTGTGGATTAATTTTTAATACAATAATTACGGATGTATCTAGTTTACAAATAATACTAAAATGTTAGGTCCAGTAAGAAACAATTTCCACATGCATATTTGATAGTTGTTCTTCAATAGAGGGTGTTTGTGGAGGTGGACTGTGGGCCTACACCCCCATGTTTCATGGAGTAATGTGGTCTATTTTATCCCTCTCCCACATTATATTTATTTTGTTTTGGTTGAGAATTGTAAATTCTTTAACTCATATGTTATTTTTGTCATTTAATGAATAATATTATAGTAGTTATTTATAATTTATGTTTGTTATGATGTGATATATGTTTATTGTGGGTTTTTATGTTTTTATACTATGCTTTAAATTGATACCAATGGAATTTCTTAATCCATTCGAACAACTTTCCTGCATGTGGGGATTGAGAACTCCCTTTGGGCCACGCCATAAGCTATGTCAGTTGCTGGGTCAAGTATAAACTTTTCATGGTTTGATAAAATGATTAATTCTTTGGAATATGTTATAGTAATTTTAATATTATGTATATTATTAACTCAATGACATATAATAAAAATGAAGACCACTACACCGGAACTCAAAATGAAGGGATGAAACTATTAACACTGATAACAAATTTAATCTAAAAGTTCTTAATAACTGTATAATTAATGAATATTTAAGATTGATATAAAATGTATTGAATAAGAATAATATTCTAAAATATATGATTAATGACAATACTTTATAATACATGCGTTTAGGGATCCTTTTAACAATAAGGAATCATAGGTAATGGTTCATCAAATCAAATTACCTTCCTTCAAACATATTATGTATAATGAACCTAATTTTGTTTTTATTAATTGTAAAATAAATATTTGATATTATTTATTATTAAATTATAATAATATTATTTTATGTTCCATTTCGTGTTCTCATTTTAACTCTCTTTTGACCCAATTGTTATAAAAGTCATTGTGGTATTTCGACTCCATTTTTATTTTGATAGGTTATAGAAATATTACATGATAATGAAATATTAATGTTATTTTATTCATCAATTTGTATATTTTATATGATATTTTTATTACATATATAGATAAATTCGGTTTTTTCATTATCAATTTTATTTAAAATTATCTTCTCTATATAAAAATATGATGTTATTGAGAGTAACTATCAACATTTTTAATATATCTCACTTTTTCATGACCATATTTTTATATGATTCCAAATATCTTCCTATATAAACATTAATAATTATTTAAGGCCATGATCCTACAATTTTGGAAATATTTTAAAATATATATAAGTAATATTATTTACATGTTCCACACATGCCAATTAGTTTTCCATATAAAAGTATGAAACAAATCTAATTTTTTAATGGTTGACTCATGAGTATGTTTTCTTGATTTTATAAAAATTATTATTAATGAATATTCAACATAAAAGTTTTTCTACTTTTTTAACCAAATATATTATTACTATGATGTGATTATTTCTTAAAAAATAAATGTTCATGTTTCAATAGAATAAATAATGTAATTGTATTCCACTTATGTAAATTTATTATTCAACTCTATATTAATTTTCTTTCAAATTTTTCACATTTAATGTTTTTTATATGTTGAATTAATTTAAAATTTATGATTTTATATCTATCTTTTCATCCCACTAAAATGGATTCTTGATGAAACTAATATCTTTGTTTTTATAAATATTTTAAAAAATAATTCTTTCAATCACATTTTATTCTATACCAACAAAGGCTCTATAGTTTATTGAATAGTGTTCATGATTATACATAATGTAATATTAAAATATAATTATTTTTGGTGGTCAATGTTTATGTTTCAATCAGTCTATATTTATTTCCATAGTATATGATACGATTTAAAAATGATATGAGACCCATGTTCTTTCATTGGGGTTTTCTTTATCTGAGGAACGTTTGATTCAATAAATCACATATGTGTAATGTTTATAATTATTTAATGGGTGGGATAATATATATCCCTCCAATTCAATATTATTGATTTATGTCTCATTATATTGATATTATATATTGGACATGAATTGTTTTTTTCACAACAGAATGGGTGGACATTATTGAGTTTTCTGAACTAAATCTTTGAGAATTGTTGTGATTTCTCAGAATTAATTGTATATGAAATATTGTGTTTTCTCAAAATAAAAAATGTGTGATTCATTGTGTTTTAAAAAAAATTTATGATTTATTATTATTAATCTAGTTCAAAATATCTAGCATATTCTACATTACTATATAATGGTTTCTTGGATGATAGTTTTTTAATGTTTGGAAGTCATGGTATAACTATCAACATTTTATGATGATATTTTTATGGTATTTTGGTTATATTATATTTTATATCCGATATACATGTTCATGTATTCCTCACATTCATATTAGATAACACTTTATGACTCATTGATATGGGTTCCCTTACTAACTGTTTGAGCTCACTCACTTTTTTTCCCCTTCCCCATGAAATTATATAAAATAGTTTATGTGGAATGAATTAAAATATGGTTATTTTTTGGAGGTATTATATAATTAATGTTTGATCATATAATTTATAAATAGATATATAATATCATTGGACATTTAGGTTATAAAATTTTGGAATCATTTTGAGATATATTACTTAAATTGTGAAAACAATTTAAAGTATAACCATGTTACACTTGGCTTGGAATATATGATATAAATGTATGGTTTATTATTTTGGATATTTTATTTTTATTACCAAAAAACATGAAAATAGGCTAAAAATAGGGAAATAGCTTGATCCCCAAAAACAATTTGTAATCTAAAATGAAGGTATCATAGTGTAAGACATTATAAGAATGACTTTTCAAATTCATACAATCAGTTAATCACATTTCCTATTAAATTATTGATTATTTTACATGTTAAACTATTATCAATTTTTTAATTTTTCATAACATCTAGTAATAGAGTAATCAATGAGTTTAATGTAATTTGAAGTTTCTTTCCATATAATGAACCAAATGAGATTATAAATGGAGTATAAAGGATTAGGGAAATTATATTAAAAGTTATAAATAATAACCCAAATCATTTTGATCAACTGATTATGTAATGGAGTGAGCAGCATGAAATTGGGTTATTCATGGAATGAAACCTACAATCCATTAGTGATTATTTTATGCCCAAAATCTATTTGAAATGAATCAACACCATGAAAAGAAATTTTAAATTATCATATGTAAGGAGTATGAAAACATGGATTCATACATTTACCACCTGGATGAAAAATTTTAACCCTTATGGACTCTCATTAAGAAAACAATGAAAGGATAATTAGTTGACTCTGTAGAATGAGAGAAATTTAAGAAAATATTCAATATGAAATACATTATTTAACATCACCTCACGAATATGGAGAAATAATTCATGGATTTGAAACAAAAATAGTATTATTCCATTACAAATAATGATGTAACCCTCAAAAAGCTTTCACATTGTGTATATAGTTTTATTATTTATTTTTAGGTAAGATAATCCATTAATTTATCATTCAGAATCCTAATAATTAGAAATATTTTTTTATATATAGATTTAGTAGCTATAAATATGTATTTAATGTGAACATTTTTTTAACATGAAAATTAGAGATTCTCATTATTCCAATAGAATATGAGTGTGAAAAAGAGAAAATTTTGTATCATATAAACATGAATGAAAAATCACATGGATGAAATAATATTCGACAACCTACATGAAATTTTTTTTTGTAATAACAACTATTAAATTTTCATAAGGGATTATGGAATCTATTTACATGTCATATATTTGGCCACCATGCTCATAATTTTTGAAGAAATATTAAGAGGAAAATTAATAAATTATAAGACAAGAACATCCCATCTGATAAAACCCTAACACATGAATGTATAAAAGTCAATTATTGTATTATTTTTGAAAATAAACACCCTGATCTAAGGGTGAATAGATATAAAAGGCATCACGAACATGCTAAACTAGGGGAAAACCTATGATCTTTTAAAATAACTACATCTTAAGTGTACAATGATTATAAATTTGGTTACTGTTACACTTATTCCTCACTAAAAATATAGAAAATAATTATTTTATTGTGGGTTTTTCTAATCTGTGAGATAAAAAATCGTGCTAAGAACACTGATTCAACACATCATATATTGGAGAATCAATTTCTATTGACTACAAATTATGATATAATGACTATATGAAATGCACAAAACTCTTATCTGTTTTTTCTTTATGGAAAGATACTTCTCATATATGAATATCTAATATCCTTAGTAGAGTGTAATTTTATATTCATAATAGATTGTATCTCTCAACATAGTGATCATATCTATTTTGAAAAAAGGAAATATCATATCATTTCATAAATAACCACACTATAAAATTTAAATAAAATTATGATTATATATTCATATTGGAATAAAAATCATCCATATGGTTATTGATACCAAAAATGATGAAATAATAAATCTAGTGGTAAGTGAGGAACTCAACATTGGTGATTTTCTAAAGATATGGGAGATTATTGATTTATTTTCTGAAGAAATGACTTGTATTCCATTAGATATAATGTTTTTGTTTAAAATTATTATCAATACATGATCTATATCTATATGAAAAATTCATTCCAAAATTTTCCTTATTTAATTGGAAGTTTTTAAGATTCAACACTCAGAGAATAAGGAAATGGGTATTATATGAAAAAGTTCTTCACCATTGGGTGAACCATTCAAATTACTCAGGAATAATGATTTATTAGAACGTCTATATAACTATTATCAAGTAATTTAAATAATAATATATAAGGCCCCAGCCTTAAACCTTACTTAATCTTGAGTTATTACAATATTAAACATTGAGTATCTTTTCAGGTTTAGAGTTTTAGAGAATTAGATCATAAAACATACATTACATTCCACATATAAACAAAGTGGTTACATGAATATATTATTCTTCTTTCCCATCAATGGAAACATATTTAAAATAAAACATGGATTCTTTCTTGAAATTTCCTTGACACTATCATCATATCATGTACCTTTCCCTTGACCTGTGAAAAACATTTCAAAAAAACATGGGATGAGCATAAAAAGATCAGTAAGGGATATAAAAATATGGAAAGGAAACATGGGTACATATATATACAGAAGAATGAAATCATACTTTACCCATAAAACATAATCACATTAACATACCTCATCAAATCATGAATAAATCATAGAAATCATAATACATAAAGGTAACATGAGGCATTCTTAACATTCTTACGTAGGGAGTAACCCTCTTGGTTACATTTGGAATACCCATCACAGTATATTCCCTAAATCTCTTTGGAGAAACCTTAATGTTTCACTCCTTCATGTTACCCAATGCATTGGAGAGCTATATCGGGATCACCTGCCCTTAGATTATCACAGAACCACCCGTCTTCATAATAATGCCCAAGAACCTCAACATAATCGTATCACATAAAACATGCATAAAAGAAACATAACATTTCTTCCTTTCAATCACAAGATATCAATACAAAACATTGATATAATAACATTATGAAAACCATTTTCAATACCAAATAAAGAAAAAGTAAAACATGGTATTTTTTTCTTTTTAAAAAAAGTTATGGCTTATAGAGGAAGCGAAAACTCAAATAATGGTCACAGCGGCGGAGAAGTCGTTGTCGCCGCATATGTACGACAAAAACATTCCCTTTTGTCATTTAGTAAACGCTTCATATAAAAAAGATTCCTTTTGAATAAATATAAAAGTCATAGGGGTTTATACACCATATAAAAGAAGGTTGTGTATAAAACAAAATACGCCCCAATGAAAGGAGATTGAGACGAAGTCCAATACCTCGGGTCCGACTTGACTCGATCATTCTGTAATGTCCTGAATAATAAACATGAGTTAATTTCTACTTTCTTATGAACATTCTTCAAGTTAATTATTCCTCTTATATCACTTATTTCCATGTCATGAACACTATGTAATTATTTTAGTTAATAACGGTTGTTTTAACGATCATTGATACTTGAGTCAAAATATGCTCTTTATAATTACAAGTTTTCCATGTATCCCTTATATCCAGAGTTATAATCATGATGTATATATCATATATATCATATATATCCAGTATATATATGCATTTATAATATTACATGATCATTTAGAGGTAAGAAATGAAATGCACCGTTCATGGAGATGGTAAGCCGTACGTACGCATGAACGCTACTTTCATTTCTGTTTCGTATTTTATAGAATGGAATCATAATGATATAAAGGTATATTATAATTCCAATATAATTTCATATATAATATCATATTTCCATCCTTTATACATCCCACATATGGTATTTAATGAATCAAATCACTTTGAGGGGGCGGTAGTCCGCACTTCCTTAAATGAAGATATCGCATTTACCCATAATGGAAACAAAAAAGGTATGCCCAAAATGAAAAATACAGAAGCTTAAGGAAAACATTAACATATTATATATCATATATAAATATAGTGTCATCTTAATGGCCACCTTTTAAGGTGTTAAAATAATGTAGAACAATCATCATTACAGGAGGCATAAATTCACCATCCACGGAAACAGTATGTCCTTTAACCATTAGATGTAGGTGTGTGTAAGTGTAGCTCAAATACTTCTTATAACAACATCCTAGTATATTTAAGATACTTGATTTGTTACAAAAGAAATTAATAACCCAATTTTAGGTGGTTGGAGAAGCAAAATAAAACAAAAGGACTCAAGTGAAGACATTACCTTAAAATTGGGTAACTCCCTTTGGTTTGAGTTCAAAGGCTTCTTTGGGAAGACTTCTGCCCAAAGTGAGGCATAAAGGAGTAAGAGAGGGATGTGGAGAGAAAAAATGGACAGAGGTTTGGCCAAGATAAAGGTTTGGGAGTGTGGGTAAGGAGGTAGAGGTGGTGGCCTTTTATAAGAGGAGAGGAGCGGCACTCTTGGAAAGTAAAGAAATGTTACTTTATTTGAAAATGATTTTTGGATTCAAAAGGTCCCAAATTGAAATAATTCAAGTTTAAGGTGATAAGTGTTCTAAATCCACCCATACAATAGGTTTTGGAAATGTGTAGGTCATAGATTTTACATTATCATTTCATTTTATTTATATCGTTTATTAATGGGGTAATCGCTGCATCATCATGATGTCAAAAATTATTTATTTTTTATAAAGTCTAAAAATTATGAAAAAAATACTATGATGTAGGAAATATTTTTAGATTTATAATGAATATTTATAGTCTAAAATATCTTCTATGTAGACAAAATTAAAATTTTTTTAATCAGGTGATACATTCTTGTTATATTTACATTCTTTAAAAAAATAAAAAGATAACAAGTCACTTTCCACAAAAATGATTCCATGGGGTCCCCAAGTTTGGTACAAGAAATCCCATGGTCGGCCATGAGACAACCAGTAGAATTAGGACACATGTTGGTGTCATTGTTTATTATTATGATATTATTTTATTGTCCTTAACTACCCGATTACTCATTAATCAAGATAATTAAAAATAATTACGGTCGTTACTATTCATAATCTCCAAAAATAAAAAAGTCTTGATTATATAATTTGTACCTACTGATTCCAAATATGTAATCCCTTTTACCCAATTCCAAACACAGAAATTTCAATAATTGATTTAAAAATAATTCCCATTGTCAAAACAAATAGCGGGTATTTTTGAAACAATATCTATGAAAAGTTTGGCATTAGTTTATGCCCAATTCCAAAGTAAAATTAATCCTAATGACCACCATTAGATTAAATGGTAAAAATATATATTATAATTTAACTTTAAAGCCAATTAAGAAGATAATCTAATCATATAAATAAATTAGATTGAAAAGCAGTTTTGATGTAAAATGCAGTATTTTTCACTATTCATTAAAAAATGAACATTGTCAGAAAAAAAACAAAAATTCACACAAAGTAAATTTTGATGTCCCAATCATAAAGAATAAGTTTATTTTGACAAACATAGATTATAAAATTGTCAAAAGATATATTTAATAATGGTTTTCCATCAAAAGGCAGTAAAACAATCTTTTAAAAAATATTAGTGTCTTCCATGCTTAAGATTGGATTTATTTTCATTTTAAGCCTCTAAAACACTATTTAATTCAATAATAGACATAGATAAAAATATATATTATTCAATACTTACATGGGATGTTACATCCTTCCCCCCTAGAGAAAATTTCGTCCCCGCAATTTATTTACTTATCGAACAAATGGGGGTACTTATCCCTCATTGCATTTTCAGATTCCCATGTTGCCTCTTCCATCATGTTGTTTTTACACAAAACCTTTTCCTGATTAATCATGTTATTTCATAACACTTGCTCCATGTGGTCAAGAATCTGGACTGGTTGTTCCTCATAAGATAGGTTCTCTTCCAGCTGAACAACCTCTGGACTCAAAACATGAGATGGATCTGACATATACTTTCTCAGCGTCGAAACATGAAAAACATTGTGTACCTGAGATAAACTCAGAGGTAAAGCCACTCGGTATGCAACTGATCCAACTCTCTCAAAAATCTCATATGGTCCAATAAAACATGGACTCAGCTTTCTATTCTTACCAAATCTCATCACACTTTTCCATGGTAAGACTTTGAGAAAAACATGATCACCTACCTCAAAAGTTAGATCCTTCCTCCTATTGTTGGAATAACTCTTCTGCCTACTCTGAGCTGTTCTCATGTGTTTCTGAATCAGCTGAAATTTTTCTTCCATCTCTTCTACAAATTCTGGTCCCATCAACATCCTTTCACTCACTTCATCACAGAAAGCTGGAGTTCGACACTGCTTCCCATATAACGCCTCAAATGGTGCCATCTGTATACTTGAATTAAAACTGTTATTATATGAAAATTCAAACAACGAAATATGTGGGTCCCAACTTCCCTGATAATCCATCGAACATGCTCGTAGCATATCCTCCGAGGTCTGAATTTTTCATTTTGACTTTCCATCTGATTGAGGATGAAATGCTGTACTAAAATTTAATTCAGTACCCAACAACTTACGAAGGCATTTCCAAGAGTTAGAAGTGAACCTGGGATCACGATCAGATACAATGGAGAAAGGCACTCCCTGTAACCTGACTATCTATTTTAGATACAAACGAGAAAGTTGATCTAGGGAAAAAGTATCTCATATAGCAAGGAAATGAGAAGATTTAGTCAAGCGATCAACAATAACTCAGATTGCATTATTACCTCGAGATGTCTTCGTTAATCCCACAACAAAGTCCATGGATATATTCTACCATTTACACTATGGCACTGGTAGAGGCTGAAGCATCCCTTTTGGTAACTGCCACTCTGCTTTAACCTGCTGACAAGTCAAACACTTCACAGTAAAATCAACAATATCTCTTTTCATTCCATCTCACAAGTAATACTCCTGCAGATCTCTGTACATCTTAGTACTGCCAGGAAGAACTGAAAACGGAGAACTATGAGCTTCACATAACAACTCACTCTTCAACTTTGAATCACAAGGCACACACAATCTCTTCCCAAACCTCAAAACACAATCATTATCAATGTTGAATTCAGGCAACATAACTTTCTGAACCAGCTCTACCTTTTTCTACAACTCACTGTCTTGCTTCTGTGCTTGCTTGATTCTATCTGATAGGGATGATCTCATTGATACCTAAAATAAAATAGAAGAACTTCCTGCACCAACAACTTCTATGCCAAAGTTCATCAAATCCTTAACCTAAGGATCACGTTCCAAATGCAACATTGCTAATGAAGCATTACTTTTTCAACTCAAAGCATCATCCACTTTATTTGCTTTTCTCAGATGGTAATGAATTGTACAATCATAATCCTTGATTAATTCCAGCCATCTCCTCTGTCTCATGTTTAACTCTTTTTATGTGAATATATACTTTAAACATTTGTGATCAGTATATATTTCACACTTTACTCCATACAAATGATGCCTCTAAATTTTTAAAGCGAAAACAACAACAGCTAATTCCAAATCATGTGTAGGGTAATTTACCTCACGAGTTTTCAACTGTCGTGAAGCATAAGAAATTACCTGATCATTCTACATTAGGACGCAACCGATTCCTTTCAATGAAGCATCACTATATATAACAAACTCACCATTCCTGGAAGGTAGTGCCAAAACTGGAGCATTCACCAATCTTCTTTTCAAATCCTGAAAACAATCATCACATTCTTTTGTCCAGATAAACATAACACCCTTCCGAGTTAGCTTAGTAATTGGACTAGATAATAGTGAAAAATTTCTAACAAACCTTCGGTAATAGCCTGCCAAACCAAGGAAGCTACGAATCTCAGTTACATTTGTGGGTCATGGCCAGTCATCCACAACTTTTGTTTTTGCAGGATCAACAGTTATCCCATCTTTGGAAACAATGTGACCAAGGAAAGAAATTTGTTGAAACCAAAACTCACACTTGCTGAATTTTCCATACAGTTTATTTTCTTTTAAGGTTTGCAAGATAACCCTTAAATGTCTTTCATGCTCCTATTTACTTTTATAAAACACCAAAATATCATCAATGAAAACCACCAAAAACTTATCCAAGAACTCATGGAAAATTCTATTCATTAAGTCCATGAATACAGCAAGTGCATTGGTTATCCCAAAAGGAATTACTAAAAATTCATAATGGCCATATCATGTACGGAACTCGGTCTTCAGAAAATCTGCTTCCTTTACCTTCATCTGATGGTACCCCGATCTCAAGTCAATATTTGAAAAATATTGAGCTCCCTCGAGCAGATCAAACAAATCATCGATATGACGAAAAGGATATTTGTTCTTAATAGTGATGTTATTCAAGGCTCTATAATCAATGCAATGTCTCATTGAACCATCTTTCTTTTTAACAAATAAAACAGGAGCACCCCATGGTGATCTTCTAGGTCGAATGGAACCTTTCTCTAATAAATCTTGCAATTGCTCCTTCAACTCGAAAAGTTCAATTTGAGCAATTCGATAAGGGGGTTTTGAAATTGGCTTAGCATCAGGAACTAAGTGAACAATAAACTCAATATCCTGATCTGGTATTATTCCAGGAAACTCATCAGGAAAAACTTCAGGATACTCATTTACCACTGGCATATCATTAATCTGAACAGTTCCTTTATTTTCAACGATGTGTGCAAGGTAACATTCATTTCCATATTTTTGCAAGTTTCTTGGCCTCTTGATATGTTATCAACAGTGAGGGTTCATTCTTGTACACAAACTGAAAGTCTTTCTGAAAACAAACTTCTTTTTCTCTATAGTAAATCTTAGCATGGTAAATAGAGATCCAATCCATACCCAAGATAACATCAAACTCTACAACAGGTAGAACTATAAGGTTTTCAAGTAGGTTCTTTCCACAGATAAGGATAGGAAGATTCTTATAAATTCTTTTTGCCTCAACATTTCCCCCAGGTGTTTTTATCAAAAGTTCAGGAGTCATTTCTTGAGATAGTATTCCCATTTTACTAGAAAAGGTTTCAGAGATGAAAGAATGTGTGGACCCTGAATCAAACAACACACTGGCATAATCTGAAAAAACAAACAAAGTACCTGATACAACTTCATTTGATGGCCCGACATCTGCTGAAGTAGTTGCAAAGGATTTCACCACCCCTTTCTGTTTGTAGTCTAACTCCTTCCCCTCACTCATGCTCTTTGTCAGACGCTCGTTTGCATAGTGACCTATCTCATTGCACTTAAAACATTTCACTAACTGTAAATCAAATTTGGTCTTACCTTCACCTTGATATTTTTCAGTGCAATCACGAGCCTTATGTCCCATCTTAGAACATCGGTAGCACTTCCCAGAATTCAGAAGTCATTCCCCAGCATGCCTTTTGACACATTTATCACAAATTGGAAACTTATATTTCTTAACATCAGATTTTTTTGAAGAATTCTTCCCTTTCTCCTGCCACCTTGGTCTCTTCTTCTGCTGGTTGTTACAGAACACTTGATCATCAGAAAACTCCATTTCCACCTTCTCAGCACATCGAACAAGATTTTCATAACTTTTAAACTCATGAGAAGCTAATTCCCTTCGATATTTTGGCTTTAATCCTGAGTAAAAATGATTGATTTTACTATCAAGGTCTCAGATAAAATTTGGAGCATACCTTTCCAATCGAGTGAACCTTTCTTCATAGGTAGCCACTGAGTCTTCCTCTTGCATTAATTCAAAGAATTGTTTTTCCATCCTAATTCGAACAGCCTTAGGAAAATACTTTTCAAGAAACATACCTTTGAATTCATCCCAGTCGAGAGAATCAATCTCATCAGCATCCCTGATATTTTTTACCATCAACCATCACTGATCTGCTTCACCCTCCAAACGGTAAATAGAAAGAATATCCTTTTGATTGTCTGAGAACCCCATGACATCAAAAATCTTCTTCAGTTCTTTAATCCACCCATCAGCTAGCACATGGTCAGATGATCCTCTGAATGATGGGGGATGTTGCCTCATGAAATGTTCCACCACTGACATGTTCCTCTGCGGTTGATCTGGCTAATCTCATTTATGGATACCACCATCATTTATCGCTTGAGTCAACTGCGCCATTACAACAACAAACTATTCAGTTCCAATTCCAACCATCTCAGGATGCTGAATCGAAAGGTTATTTCCTTCTGCATGCCTTCCTAGTACTGCTTCCCTGTTTCCTTTATGGAAAACCATTCTGAACAAACATGTCTTAGATGAAGCAACATGGTAATCTTTAAATACTATATCACATCAATTTGACCATAAAAAAATCTTTTTGGACAATAATTTAATAGAATTCTAACTCCTAATGTTATCTAAACCGACCTCTGATACCAACTATAAGGTCCCAGCCTTAATCCTTACTTAATCTTGAGTTATTACAAGATTACACATTGAGGATCTTTTTGTGTTTAGAGTTTTAGAGAATTAGATCATAAAACTTGCATTACATTCCAGATATAAACAACGTGGTTACGTAAAGATATTATTCTTCTTTCCCATCAATGGAATCATATTTAAAATAAAACATTGATTCTTTCTTGACACTTCCTTGACACTATCATCATATCATGTACCTTTCCCTTGACCTGTGAAAAACATTTCAAAAAAACTTGGGATGATCATAAAAACCTCAGTAAGGGATATAAAAATATGGAAAGGAAACATGGGTACATATATATACATAAGAATGAAATAATACTTTACCCATAAAACATAAGCACTTTAACATACCTCATGAAATCATGAATAAATCATAGAAATCATAAGACATAAAGGTAACTTGAGGCATTCATAACATTCTTACATAGGGAGTAACCCTCTTGGTTACGTTTGGAATACCCATCACAGTATATTCCCGAATTCTCTTCTAAAAAACCTTAACGTTTCACTCCTTCGCGTTACCCAATGCATTGGAGAGCTATATCGGGCTCACTCGCCCTTAGTTTATCACGGAACCACCCGTCTTCATAATAATGCCGAAGAACCTCAACATAATCGTATCACATAAAACATGCATAAAGGAAACATAACATTTCCACCTTTCAATCACAAGATATCAATACAACACATTGATATAAAAACATTATGAAAACCATTTTCAATACCAAATAAAAGAAAAGTAAAACATGGTAATTATTTTTCTTTAAAAAAGGTATGGCTTGTAGAGGAAGCCGAAACTCAACTAATGGTCACGGTGGCGGAGAAGTCGTTGTCACCACATACGTACGACAAAAACATTCCCTTTTGTCGTTTAGTAAACGCTTCATATAAAAAATATTCCTTTTGAATAAATGTAAAAGTCAAACGGTTGTATACACCATATAAAAGAAGGTTGTGTATAAAACAAAATATGCCTCAATGAAAGCAGATTGAGACGAAGTCCCATACCCCGGGTCTGACTTGACTCGATCGTTCATTAATGTCCTGAATAATAAACTTGAGTTAATTTATACTTTCTTAAGAACATTCTTCAAGTTCATTATTCCTTTTATATCACTTATTACCATGTCATGAACACTATGTAATTATTTTAGTTAATAACGGTCGTTTTAATGATCATTGGTACTTGAGTCAAAATATGCTCTTTATAATTACCAGCTGTTCATGTATCCATTATATCCAGAGTTATAGTCATGATGTATATATCATATATATCATATATATCCAGTATATATATGAATTTTTAATATTAAATAATCATTTAGAGGTAAGAAATGAAATGCACCGTTCATGGAGACGGTAAGCTGTATGTACGCATGAACGCTACTTTCATTTCTATTTCGTATTTTATAGAATTGAATCATAATTATATAAAGGTATATTATAATTAAAGTATAATATCATATATAATATCATAGTTCCATCCTTTATACATCCCACATATGGTATTTAACGAATCAAATCACTTTGATGGGGCGGTAGTCCGCACTTCCTTAAATGAAGATATCGCGTTTACCCATAATGGAAACCATAAAGGTATGCCCAAAATGAAAAATATAGAAGCTTAAAGAAAACATAAACACATTATATATCATATATAAATATAGTGACATCTTAATGGCCACCTTTGAAGGTGTTAAAAGAATTTTGAACAATCATCGTTTCGGGAGGCATAAATTCACCATCCACGGAAACAGTATGTCCTTTAACGATTAGATGTAGGTGTGTGTAAGTGTAGCTCTAAAAATTCTTATAAAAAAATCCTATTATATTGAAGATACTGGAGTTGTTAGAAAATTAATTAATAGAAAGAGTTTAGGCTGTTGGAGAAGAAAAATAAAACAAAAGGACTCAAGTGAAGACATTACCTTAAAATCGGGTAACTCCCTTTGGTTTGAGCTCAAAGGATTCCTTGGGAAGACTTCTGCCCAAAGTGAGGCTTCAAGGAGTAAGAGAGGGATGTGTAGAGACAAAATGGTCAGGGGTTGGCCGACCTAAAGGATTTGGGAGTGTGGGTAAGGAGGTAGAGGTGGGGGCCTTTTATAAGAGGAGAGGAGGGGCACTCTTGGAAAGTAAAGAAATGTTACTTTATTTTAAAATGGTGTTCGGATTCAAAAGGTCCCAAATTGATATAATTCTAGGGTAAGGTGATAAGGGTTCGAAATCAACCCATCAAATAGGTTTTGTACATGTGCAGGTCATAGATGTTACATTATCATTTCATTTTATTTAAATCCTTTATTAATGAGGTAATCGCTGCATCATCATGATGCCATAAATAATTTAATTTATTTAAAGTCTAAAAATTATGAAAAAAATACTATGATGTATAAAATCTTGTTAGATTTCCAATGAATATTTATAGTCTAAAATATCATCTGTTTATAAAGAATTAAAAAAGTTTTAATCTGGTGATACAATCTTGTTATATTTACTTTCTTTAAAAAATAAAAAGATAACAAGTCACTTTCCACAAAAGGGATTCCATGGGGTCCCCAAGTTTGGCACAAGACATCCCATGGTCTGACATGAGACAAAAAGTAGAATTAGGACACATGTTGGTGTCATTTTTTATTATTATGATATTATTTTATTATCCTTAACTACCCGATTACTCATTAATCAAGATAATTAAAAATAATTACCGTCATTACTATTCATAATGTCCAAAAAAAAGAGTCTTGATTACATAATTTCAACCTTCTGAATCCAAATATGTAATCCATTTTACCCAATTCCAAACACATAAATTGAAATAATTGATTTAAAAATAATTACTGTTGTCAAAACAAATAGCGGGTTTTTTTGAAACAATATCTATGAAAAGTTTGGCATTAGTTTATGCCCAATTCCAAAGTGAAATTAATCCTAATGACCACCATTGGATTAAATAGTAAAAAATATATTCTAATTTATCTTTAAAACCAATTCACAAGATAATCTAATCATATAAATAAATTAGATTAAAAAGTAGTTTTGATGTAAAATGCAGTATTTTTCACTATTCATTAAAAAATGAACATTGTCAGACAAATGCCAAAAATTCAGACAAAGTAAATTTTTATGTCCCAATAATAAATAATAAGTTTATTTTGACAAAAATAGGTTATAAAATTTTCAAAATATAGATTTAAAAATGGTTTTCCATCAAAAGGCAGTAAAACAATCTTTTAAAAAATATTAGTGTATTCCATGCTTAGGATTGGATTTATTTTCAATTTAAGCCTCTAAAACACTATCTAATTCATTAATAGACATAGATAAAAATACCTATTATTCATTAATTACTTGGGATGTTACATAACAATCAATAAGATGAAACCATTATTATATATGGATGATATGTTTTTTTTCAATATAGCGGGTCAAAATACTTTTCGAAGGTGGGAATTAGATTTTTATGCCATAAATTAAGGGTAAAATTAGAATATATATACACAATATATATTAATATATAATAAAAGGAGAATATAATTTCCTTATGATGAATTATATTCCTATAAAATATCATGATATCTTTGTGGTTAGATAAATATAACTTTTATAGATTAAAATGAAAAAAAAATTAGTAGTTTTGGTTGATGAGATTATTATACAATCTACGATAATGGAAAATCATGATGGGAATTTATGGATTTTTTGAATGTTATTTTAAAAATTAATAATTGATTCACATGTTCATCATGTGTGAATTTTGCCGATAAAAAAGTAGAATCTTTTGGTCATTTAATCACAAGAGATGGTATATTGTTGCTCCATCCAAAGTAGTTGAGACTATAAAATGGCTTAAACCATGAACTATGATTATGATAAAACATTTGTTGGATGATCATGATAATATCATTAAAACCTCAATATTTTAATATAACATGGTTTTTAATAGTGTATACCCAATCAATATTCATCATAAAAGAATAACAAAATATTATTATTTAAATAGGACTTTTATAACATTTATATTGAATTGGATGATAGGAATACTATTATTTACATTATGATATATATATAAGGCATTTTCAATAAAAATCATACATTATTTCATAGAAGATGAGTACTCAATTTTTTTGTAAAGACATTTTATTCATCAAATTATTTTTTCATAAAAAATGTTTTCTATTTATTTCTATGAAAATAATATAATTAATTTTTTCCACAATTAAGGAATATATTATTTAAAATAAAATTCATTTTCGAAATATACAAATCAAAATTAACTTAGGGTAAATTGTTTGTATTATTTAGAAATTATTAATTTATCAGTAAATTATAAAAAATACTAATTTCAAAAATACATTCATTACAAAATGTTGATTAAAAATACAATTATATTTTGGATTTTATAATAAAATTCCATATTATATATTTTATTTAGAGTAATGTAAATAATTCCATCTAAAATAATCATTATTTGTATATATGTTAATTTTTAAGCATAAAAACATAATTTTATATTTTTTTCTGCTTTATGATTTCATATTAAAATTGATATCTAAAAAACATAGATATCTGTTAAAGTTATATATTCCAATTCTATTTATATAATATTTTTTTCAAATATAAATTATATTAATAGTTCATTAAAATAAATTAATTATAGTTTTGATAAATCTATATTATTAAATTATTTAAAAATTAGTAAAATATTTAATTGGACAATTAGAATGATAAATGAACAAATATTTCAGACAATTTACATTTATTCCCCAATTTTTACCCTTAATGTAAAATTATAACAAAATTGGATTGAAATTTTTTTACGGCTGTGTAGATAATAATTATTTAACCAGGGATTTAATTGAAATTATGCAGTTCAAAATGACACCACAACATAACTAAATTTTATATCATGACTATATTTTGACCATAACAACTTTTAATATGTGTTTCATTTCATATGGAATCATTTTTCATGAGAATGAATTAATTATATGTTAATAATTTTTGAAAATTCATCTGTATCCTTTCCAAAAATTATAAAAGAAACAACATTCCATAAATTCCTCTCCCCTCCTTGAGCCATCTAACTCAATAAAAAACATCCACATTTTATTTTCAATTAATGTAATTATAAATTAATGGATTTTGTATTTTAAAATTAAATTCCAACATCCCATGTAAGGGAGTCTAAAAGATATATAGTGAAAAATAGGCCATCATCTTTACCAACTATTTCAAAATTTTATCTTCATTAAATTCATATAACTTCCATTTACCCATAAATTATTAGAAACTATATTATATAAGATATAAAAATATTTTTTAATGGTTATAGTAAAATCAATTTCCATAAGTTTTCTATCCTTTAAAAAGAGAAATCATTGCTTGTGCATAAGTATTCCATACTCTCTCCACATAGCGGGGAAATTTATCTTTCCTCCCCACATTATTTGTTTGGTTAATAGTATTTAAATAATGAATATATATCTTATTTAGGAAATAATATTTATTCTTAAATATAATATCATATATTCCTTAGCTTCAAAATTAATTTAAAGTATTAGCGTTCCTCATGCGTATGTGTGGACCACCACCTCCAAGAAGTGACGTGATAAATTTTTTATCAATTATTATTTACATATTTTTTTAATAATGATATATTAAATTTTTATAAAATATGTAAATGATATATTTATTATTACATTAAGGTGAATAATTATTTACCTTTCATTCATTCCATCCATCAAAAAATACTAAATGTGTTCACGCGTACATTTGACCTACCGTCTCTGTGAATAGTTTAATTTATTTTTATATGTTTAAATTTTATGAGTTCTTATAAATATGTATATAATACATATATATTATATCATTATAATTATTATTATTCTGGAGATAGATGAACCATGATAAATGATCAAGGAGTAAAACTTATTAAACCAAATCTATATGAAAAATGAAGAAGTTATCAAAAAGAATAACAATTAACAAGGTAAAAAATATAAAATACAAGGTTATATATAAATTATATATGGTATAATATATATGAATATGGTTCTTCAATATATATGTAGAATAATATTATTGAATAAATGTGAAGGATTTTAAACCCAAGGTATGTTTCCTTCATCCCAGTATTTTTATGTTGAGAAATGAATGATGTTATGATCCAATTAATGTTTATAATGTGTATATAATACCCATTTAATCTTTAATATAACTTATAATAATAAAATTATGGTATTTTAAGTTAAAAATAAAAATATTTCATTTAATGGTTTTTTTATTGGTGACTTACAAAGGTGGTAAATGTTTAGTTCACATTCACATCATTATTTTGGATTATTTATGTTTAAGTCTATGTTTGGGGAATTATATGATATTTATATATTAAAACCAATAAATTTGCTATCATATTTATATTTCTTAATACTATAACTATTCCATTTATTTTTATCGTTTATGTAATGATGATATTGAAATCATTCATTCTACTAAACTAAAATTTTATTTTATACATCCATTATTATTTTTTCTATGTCCATATTTTAATTAAAATGATTTGAATAATATTATTAATAACCTAAAATAATCTCTTAAATTTTATTTAATCAGTATCTGACATTTTTTAAAAATATATTTCAATTTAATCCTCATTTCCTTTTTAAAATGAGGTACATTTTGACATTTTGCGGAAATTGGGAAATAATAAATTTTCTAAAATACACGACATGAATGGAATTTCCCAGCATTGTGAACAACCAATTATCTAGATATTCTTTTAATTGATTTCATAATTATTTTAAAATAATTTTTTTCCCAATTATTATAAAAATTATCATTTTTTATACTTTAATTCTGATGTGACGTTGTATTATTCACATGAATGAGTTTAATTTTCCTTGTATGGTATTTCTATTCATTAAAAAAAATACCATAATTTTACTAATTATGATTCAATATTAACATGTTTTATTGAAATGATACTCATTCATTATTAGGATGTGTTCAATATTTATTTCTTTGGGAAAGTATTTACACTCCAAAAAATTGTTCTTTCAATACTAATAATTGTGGATTTTAATGGAAATATAAGTAAGTTGAATTTTTTATTCAAATGATGAATGAATTTTACATATAAATTTATAGATTAGGATTGTAATTACATATCCCTTAAATGCTTAAATATGTACCATTAGGAATAATATTTATGATTTTTGGATATGTCCTACACCTTTTATATAAGATATCTATTCACAAGCCCTGGATGTTATCATTGTGACTTCATCACCCAAGGCCTCAATGGTATCTTTAAGATGTCTAATATTATTCATTCATCATTATAAAAAATATTATTTGTTTGAATGACATTATTTTAATTGTTATGTTTACCATAGATAATATTAAAGATCATTTAATTATTTATATGTATTTTTATGATCATTATTCATTCCAACCATATTATTCAGTATGATCAATTTATTAATGAAATAAAATTAGTTTTTAGTCAATTAAAATTCTATATATATTATGAATTATTTATTTATAATATCTTTCCATGTATGTAATTCTTTCTTAATGCCATATCTAACCGCTTATTTTTTGTCATCTCATATGGATGTGAAGAATGATATTTTAAATGATATCAGGGATGAAAGAATTTTTATTATACATGGTTTTCATATTTACAGTGTAACATGGAAATCATGAATCTATCCAGTTTTCCACGATTTCTACACTATTTATTCCTTTGTCTTGAGATCTCTTGTATCTAGTACTAATTTCATAATGTGATTGCTAGATTTTAGGTATAATGTTAAAGGACATTGCTATGGGTATTAAAATAATGTTTAGTAGAAAACCAAGCAAATAGATTTTGGAAGACATAAATTAGGAAACATAACTCTTTAACTGAATTTGGGGATAAATCTAGGAATATGATGATGTGATAATTTTTGGAAATATATATTATATATTTTTTGTAGCACCCCGACATTTCAAAAGAGATGACTTTGTTCACTGGCCTGTGTGATATAAAAAATCAATCCAACGAAAACAATGATTAATTATATTTGATATTTTTAAAAATTCTATAAATTTTATGGATATATGTATGATTTAAAAATATATTAAATACTTATATTCCCAAAATATATTGATAAATTATTAGAAAATTACCAATCATTTATTGGTAATACATTTTTGTATTCTTTATTCGAAAATGATATTTATTTATTTTTCAAAATATATTAAAATTATTTTCAATAACCTATAGAACATTTATCTCATGAAATAAAATCCACTTTTTATATCATCACATAATAAATAACCTATGTAAAAATTTTATAATGATTTAGAAAATATAGATTTATTAATGAATATTATAAATTACGATTTTTATGTAAAATTGTATTTTATTTTTAAAAAATAATTAATTTAACATTATAATTAACCTTTTAATTTTCATTCATGGAAAAATAATTATATATAAACTTTATTCAACTAATTGTATTTTAAATCAGATTTATATTTGATTTCAGTATATGTTTTTTTAAGCTTAAAATTCATTGATTTTGAAATCTATTATAAGATGTAAAATGTATATTAATTATGATTACCTTGTTGATAAATTATTTAAATTAATTGATTTGATTCCATATCTATTTTTATGATTTTATATCAATATAATAAATATTACTTGTCATACCATCAAAGAAAAATCATCATTTCCTTGAAAATATGTATATTTTTAGAAAACTGTTTTTCATCATGGTTGGAGGTTTTATTTTAAAAAATTATTCCAAATTAATTATTTTTTTCATAAAATGGGCTAAATATTCGAAATATCCTTAACTAACATTAGGGTGAAATAATTTTTGACCTTTATGAATATTAATGGTACTAAATAATAAATATCGTAATAAAAGTAAAATTTGGTAATTAATGGTTGAATGATAATAATAATAATTTAACAAGGAATATAACCAATGTAACCCTAATAGTATCAGAATGTATATTTTCATTTAACTATAAAATTTATTATTTGTTTTTTACATTACAAAGGATTAAATATTTATTGATAAAAACTAGAGAGAAGACAAATTTTATTATTAATATTCATTCAATTTCAATTAAAACATTTATTTCGATGAGTTAATCGCTTAATAAAATAAATAATATTTATTTAAAATGTTATTATTTGATAAATTATATAAAATAAAAATGAACTTATAATTTTTTTTAAGTAAAAATTTATTTTTATGAGGGGTTGAAAACTAAAATCATCATTTAAAATAATTGATGGTTATTATTATAAATCATTACATTAAAAAAGATAAAAAAAATTTATATAATATCGGTTTTTCTAGAATAACATTATCAATATTATCCAATTGTGAATTTTTCTTAATTTTCTGAGTGAGATAAATTATTGGATAGAAATTAAATTCCATATAAATATACTTTGTGTATTGTGGAATCATAATGACCCAATATTGAGGTAATATATAATATAATGTGTATCCATGACAAATTATATGTATTCTATTTAATATAATGTGATGTTATGTTTATTGGATTTATTTTCTAAATCCACTATGAATCCTCAAGGACATATAACATATTTTATGATTTTAAATTAATTTAATTAAATACATGACCCACCTCCACATAACAAAGGTTTATATTTTAATAGTTTCCTATATTGGAATTATAAAATAATAAAACCCACTCCAATTTGGAAAAAAACATTGAAAAAAACAAATGGTATGGTTTGTGGTTTTGGATGTATTATTATGTAGATTCAAAAAACAAAATAATAAATAAATCATACTCATTTACTATATAAACTCACTGAAGCTCCAATTTATCATCAGTACGAAAATTTTTATCATGAACATTCACTTTCAAACACATTATAGAGTCCTCTTAAGGTTCCACATGCTCTCAAAAAACCCTTTCCCAATCCTTTGGAGTCACACTCTCAAGTAAGGGACATTCCTATCCTCATTTCAATTCATAGACATTATTTAGAATTTGAGTTATTAATATCCATTGAGTATGATTTAATTTATTTATAAATATTTCCATTCTATCCAATTTATGTGATTTTTTATGGATCAATTATTCCATCTCAATTTGATATATTCCTAAGGTGTTAGAATTCCAAAATTCTATAAGGGATCTTCACCTTCCTCTCATTCAATCAATTCAAGAATCATATTTGAAATTAATCTTTACAATTAAAATTTGATACATTGTAATTAAATTATTATGCTATCCATGATATTAAATAGATATAATTATAGTTATATACCATTTATAGTCTTTCATTTTTACCCTTAACTATGTTGTTACTGTGCTGAAATTTCCTAAGGGATTTTTTACTCTTCTCTTTTATCAAGCACTATTTTTATGTTACGCCATTTTATTTAGATTTTATTATTTTCAGATATGTCCCAAATATCCCCCATATTTTCAATTTTATTTTTAAATAACTATATACCATTTCACTAATATTTATCCATATTATAAACCATTCTGTACACCAATTACAATGCCAAATTTTTGTACTAGATCCTCACCAACACTTCTTTTTTCAAGATTATTTATAAACATATCAATTCTATTTATAATTAAAAAATTAAGGAAATTACTTTACAAGTCCATATTAATTCCCATTATATGTCTAACTATTTGGAGACAGATTTCATTCCCATCTACCATTTTAATGAATTTATCTGTTACACCGTTATACATTTGAAATTTCAATGAATTTTTTCCATATGCAAATAATTGTGTACTAAATACCATACTCATTTTTCTATCATGGGTAATCACCATTATGGACATATACTTGTTTATTGGGGAATTATATGTATGAATTCCACATTCATTGTTAGTGAAATAAATAAAGATGTTGGATGAATCCATATCGTATAATATATGTGGCACACTTATGCATCATAATGATATGATTATTGTTGGTTTACCCAGATAAAAATACAATGAATTGGGTATTATTAAGTATCATGATACATATATTTGGACATTGGTTATAGATGGTTTTTTATGGCACATTTTCCACCATGGGGTCTTGGAGGATTTATCCTTGACCAATGTTTTTGATTCATTGTTATAAATAGTTGAAACATTTCTTATGTTAGGATTATCAAGATATATCATGAGATATTATATATGTTCTCTTTATTGTAAATTGATATAAATTTTTTCTAAAAACAATAATATTTTTTCTTTTTTTATTTTCTAAATTGGATTTATAGCTCACCCCTTACATATATTTCCCCTGTATAAGTAATGTAGCTTTAAGTCTGTTGGAATATTATGATCATGTCAAGGAGTTGTTTTATAATTTTTTGTGTCTCATGTTATATGTTTTTTACTATGTAACTAATTTACCATTAACATGAAACATATCGATGTAATTTTACGTAAAAAAATTATTTATTAATGTGTAATAAAGAGAAGGGTTGTTATAGTTTTCTTGACACAAAATCACAATCTATAAAATAAAATTTGATGTATTTTTTGGCATACCTACATCTTGGGGTAATATAAAACAAAAGTATATAGTCAAATATATTGAATCCGTCATACTATTGTATATTTAGTGTACCCTTATATCATAACTTGTCTAAAAAATTATGGTATATTCTTTGGATAATTTACATTTTCATTACAACCCATTATTAAAGAATGTGATAGATAATGAACAAGATTAACCTAGCTTCAATAAAATGTGTCTTAGATAGAAAATAATATACTATTATTAAAACTCATGTAAATTATTTTAATTTAATGTGGTTTCTTTTTTTGATTATTGTTTCTCATAATGTTGTTTTTGATTTTAAAAAATGTTTGAAAGAATGAGGACTTATGTTAAAAGATAATTTGATGGATAATTTTAGTAATAGGATAATCAAAATTTTATTCTTAATGGATTTAACAATATTATTATTTGGAATAATTAGTTATCTTAATATATGAAAAAATTCTTTAATCAACTATCAGACTAACCAATGAATAGAATAATGGTCTGTTTTGAGATCTGGATAGTTAGTGACCATAAAAGAATGTATGATCAAATTCCATAATTTTATAAATATTGAAAAAGAGGCCATAAGAATTTATCTAAGCGATGGAATACTATTTTTTTGGTGAATATAACTTCATTGATCAATTAATTGTTGACAAAAAATAATTATCTCACTAGATGGATATGATTTTTATCCCAATGTACCAATTATAGTTCAGTGTCTTATGTGCCAGGAGTATTGGAATTATCCAAGAAATTGTACAATCGAAGGCTTTACTCTTAGGATAAGGAAAGATATATTATATGATGATCAATTAAGTGTAACGATAAATGTTTTTATTGAATTGGGATGTGAGAATTGTAATATTCTAGATATAAGAGTAATGAGACATATAAGGGTTATTTTGTAGTAGATTTAGTTTGAGAATTTAAATTTTTTTGCCTGGTAACAATAACGAAGAAGATTTTTTTAGGATAATGTTATAATTTTTAGTCTAAAAATATTTAGTTTTTTCCATTGATGATTTTAATGTTATAATATTATTAAGAATAAAAATTTATTTTGATTTGATGAAAATTTTATTTAGTTCATTTTTATATGTTTATTACATTTATGTATTTATGGAAATAATTTCTGATTTTATTTGATGAATAAGTATTGGTTTGGGTTTTATATTAATATATGTTTACATGTGATTATAATATAATTGTTGTGGAAACCATCACGGGTTTGTATGTATATAGTTTATTATATGTTGAAGATAATTTTTATGCATGTGGTGGTTTTATGTGATAGGATTTTTAGGTGATTTCAATATTTTTAATTCATTTAATAATAATAATATATTTAATATTTAATATCCCTTTAAAATACTATATTAATTTAATGTTGAGTTAATAATGGACTATTACATTATTAGATTTAGATAATCTTTTGGATGAAAAGTGAATCACTGAAAATATCATATTTTCATTGAAATTTATAGTCCAGATAATGATTACCATTATAGTTACAATCTAAATATGATTCTTGATATTTTGTTGAATATCAATAAATTATAAGATTATATATTGACATATCATTGTGATTAACAATATTTTATGATACATTTTGTTGGATTATGGTATATCTTACCCTTATGTTTATCATAAATGGTTAAGTGAGAAAAATTCTATTACTTTTTGTGAGAAAAAATTATAAATGTTAGGAAAATTAATTTTGTAATATATGTTTATTTATATATGGAATTAAATATATTTTACCATTGGATTCATTTTTATTTTTATATATTATTGTATTATATGTACAAATTAATGTTTATTCCTTTTTTTATCTCATATTTTGGAAACAATTTCAGTTATTTAAAATTTACTAATATAAGGAATGGATTAGTATATAACATGGAATGTTTTAATTTTTATAAGTTCATTTTTTGTTTTAGGCTTGAAATATAAATATTTATTACTCATCTTCAGAGTAAAAGATTAGTTTATATTCAAAATTTATTAAATAAAAAACTCTTTATTTCATGTAAAAATATTTCCTTATGTTATCATTCTTGATCGAAGATAAATTTCATAACTCTAGGATAAAATGTTGAAAAAAATAATATGACATCCATTCATATAGAATTTAAGTTCATCTTAACACCTTATTGATTTATGGTTTTTTCTTTTTTACATTATCATGGTCATTCAATTTATTATGACCAATTTTCTTTGTCAATATCAATAATTTTTTGGAAATTTTTTCTTCCTCTAAGTCAATATATTAATATTCACCAAATATTATCCTATTTGAGAATGTAGTTTTGTGTTATCCCATTTTTTCATCATTATTCCCTATCGGTCTTTTAAAATGATGTTTTTACCCCATTTATAATGTGGGTTATTAATGAAGGTATTTTGAAATTTCAAACACCTTATTATAAAAATCATGTTCAAATATCAAGCAAAAATTTATTAAAGGAGTAAAGAATGTTACACCAAATATTTTAAAATAACATTATGTGAGATAGCATATACAACACACAACACCAAGCTTCAATGAACCATTAAATATTATTATTTAAAAATTATCATTACAACATGTCTATTGAATTAGAGGGAAAGATTGGGAAAACATATTTAAGAAATATATGTATTTACAAATATGTATTGGAATTACTTAATAAAATTGAGATGATAAATTCCAGAAAAATATTCGTTGATTTTTTTGTAAATACATTTTATACATCAAAATATACTTTCTTCAAAAAATATATTTACACAATTTTTTAAGAATGTATTATGATAAAATATTTAAAATTTTAGAAATGTTATTTTAAAAAAATATGATTATTTTCTCAAATCTATATAAAAAAATTAACTTAAGGTGGAATTTTTGGATTTCATTATGAAAATGAATTTACTGTGAATATAGAAAAATACATATTTTTCCAATATAGTCATTACATCCAGTAATTAAAAATTTTCATCATTTTTTTATATATAAATTTATGTCACATATAATCAATTATTTTAAAATAATATAATTAATTTCATCTGGAATATTCATGAATTCGATATAAGGTTGTTTTTTCTTACAAAATCATTTTTCTAAAATCAGTTTGTCATTTTATTTTATGAATTTATATTCAACAATATTGGTACCACTTCTACTAATTGAATATTGATAAATAGTTACAAAATTTAGAAGCATTTGGTTTTCGTTTGGGAAATAAGTCTCTTTAAATTTTGGTATTATGAATTGTAACCATTAAAAATATTGGTCACTATGATAACTGTATATTCAGAAAAATATAGTTAGAACCGTGAGATAATGTCTCAAAATCAACCCGTCACTTATATTTATCTAATTGGATGGGCGTAAATCGGAAATGTATATGCATATATTTAATAAATGTCTACTTAGTGACATTTTACATAGACTGTGACATTTATATAAATTTCGGAAAATAAGAAATAGAAAATACCAGTATCTTGGATTTAATATCTCTATATTTTCTACGTATTGATAATGTGGTAATTTTTTGGGTTATAAATTTTTATTTTAAATAAATATAATTTAGTTATTATGGTAATTTTTTAATAATTTGTAGTTGCTAAATATTATTTTAACTTCTAAAACTATACAAATATAGTATTTATTAAACTAAAATTAAAATGATATAAATCATTTTAAAAACAAAACAAGTGACATATTTTTTTGTGAATTTTTTTTCCGAATATTATTGTGGATGAAAATAACATATTGTAAAATATTAAATTATTAACATAAAAATTCAATTTTATTACAATTTATTAAAAGTTAAATTACAATAATATTACATAAAATGTATTAAAATAGTTTTATAAAAAAACTACTTTAATAAATTACTATGTAAATCATAGAAATTTTAAATAGGACTATTAGGATTAGAAATGGTGAAAATGTCATCTTCTTCTCATTTATAATGAAATTGTTACCATATATGTAAAATTATAACCCATTAATTCGAAAAATTCATTAAAATGATTATGATTGAATTAATTTTATCCAAGGGTAATATAATATGAATAGTTAAATGATAACAAAATATATAATAATTTAATTGGATCAGCATATAGGAACATTCCCCTCTCTTCTATTGAATATATTTTCGTTTGGAATCATTTTCCTTTAAATTGAATTAAATATATTTTATAAATTTTTTTAAATTATAGTTGTTTCATTTCAATCCCTTATTATGGGAGACCCATTTAACTCAATTACACTTTCTCCATTGATCCTCTTTAGTGTCTCTCTATGAGTTCCACTCAATAGTCTCCCTATTTAATGGGCCATAATACCTCAATCTTATTTCCCCAAATGCTAGAGGCTATCGACTAACAATGAGGGCCTATGGTGTGTCAGTGGTGATATTATTCCCTCATAGATTCGAATATGAACAATGGTAACAATAAATTATAAATATTATAAGAAAAAGAATAAGTATTCTATAGAAGAACTAATGATATAATCCAATTAGAATAAATAACCTCATGGAAGAAGATAAATTATAAATGTGTACAAAATATTAGGTCCATATCTTTTTATGTAAAATTAAGAGAATAATGGGACATGGTATACAAATCATATACATCATGCTATTAAAAACAGTAAAAGGACCAAAAATATTACGCAACATCTCGAGATTTGGTTCGGTCCACTTCCCCCAAACTCCAGCCTAAGAAGAATGTATATCAACAATTAGAAGAAGCACACTACCCTTTATCAATACTTTTGATTGTAAAGCCTATCGAGGCTCCAAGTGGTGCCTGATTGGGATGAGATATATAATCCCAGTAGGTTGACACTCGTACTATCTAGGTAGATCCATTTCATGTAAATGAAAAATGAAAATGATCAATAGTAGTAAAAAATGAATTAATAAATAATAATAACAAACACATCGGTCTAGTTTCTTAAAAGCACACCATATAGATTCCACCTATTTGGGATGAAATCAGATGTTTGAAAAGATGTTCTTGTTCATGCCATAATATGTATACAAGGTCCATTATAAACAATCAAACTAAAAGATAATTAATCTAATATAGTGATTTTTCTTTGTGGTCACATCTCCATGTCATTATACTAGCATGCTCTAATATAAATAAGAAGAAATATATTTTTCATAATCAAACATTCGAGCATTCCATCAAATCCAATGGTGGAGTTCTGAACCCATCTAATGAAATCTACATAGAATCCAAAGGGTCTCTACATGCTTCTCTAAATAACCCAATACTTTCAAGCATATTAAAGAAAACTCATAGGACTTTCCACATACCAATCATTGTATGATGACTCTAAGTCAATACTATATATCTCACATTGGGGGCTAATTATAACCCATGGTGTAGAATAATCATCTCACCAAATTGGTCTATCTGTGGGTACTTCCAAAGATAACCAAAATCACTCATGAGTATGAAAAAATCAATTAGAGACCCAATATATGGAAATACAAAGAATCACTCTATGTGTATCATGTAAAACCCACAGATCACATTGATTCCATAAATGTAATCCTTAATTCGGGACACATGTTCTCTCCTGTCCCATAGAATTTTATCCATATTAACCAAGGAACATCATTAACCATAAAATTTATATTTAATCACATTTAATTATATAACCATAATACCACATTCTTACCAAGCTATCCAAACTATATAATTAACTCCAAGAACTATAGAACAATTGCATGAAATGAGAAAAATGAATTAAACATGGGAAATGCATAAGGTTGAGGCATAGTCCACAAGTCATAGCATATAAAAAATTATATTTAATCATTAGTATTTAAATATATCATCATTAAAATCTTACTAAGGTATAACATTCAATCCAATCCAATTTTTTGTGGCATAAAGAAATAAATATAAATGAAGGAATTGAGAAAAATGAACATGGAATAACATAAATATAAGAAATAGAGAATAATATAATACAAGGTGGTCACCAAACATGAAAAAATAAATTAAATGTATGACTTATGGAATTCAACGTGAAGTATGAAGGATGAGTATTTTAATATATGGTTTGAGGCATGCATCTCTATGGAAAACTCAAGGTTCACTATTCATATCCACTTAATTTGTCAATAATGAAATTAAATTAAAGTGGAATTCACACAGATACGGTGGTTCAAAATTCAAGTAATGGGAAAAGAACATTCATGAGGATACTCCCAAGGGGTGTCTTATGATAAGGCATAGATATCACATATGGGTTTCTTTGCAAGGAGATGTCACAATAGATACATTAACCTATTTTTATTAATTTAATATGAATAAACAATGAGTTTTAAAAAGGGTCAGATAAGTGGAAAAATAGAACGTCATTTAAAATGTGAATTAATGAGATGAAAATACATAGACCAAATACCATGATGTAGGAGTGCTATACTCATCTTTAATGACAACTTCATTCAACTTAAATTGGAATAATTTAAAGGATTTTTCTAATTCATTAAAATTTGGGGGAAATACCTCAAACCAAAATAGAACAAGGGATATCATAGAAGAGAAGAAGTAGTAGAGTCTTAATGTAATAGCTTTCCAATGTATTTTTGTTTCTCCAAAAGGTGATGTATTTGGGCCAACAGATGAAAAAGATAACTCAAAACCCTATGTAGTGGGGATAAAAATGCAACACATGACGGGAGTAACAATCCCAAAAAAATAGGATAGAGGAGAATAAATTTTCATAATACCCTCATTGAGGGGAAACTAGGAATTTCAATAACATTTTTTATTGTGCAGCGTTTGAACTCACAGTTTCCAAACCATGCCCAATTTGTGTTCCATTCACTACTTCAATCGGGCATACGACATGGTTAGGGATACGGTTTGACTAAACATTCATAAACTGTATGAGACCTTTCTATCCATAAATTTCAACATGATTCATGGTCACCAGACCTTGGTTATACTATTTTAGTCTTACTATATAGTCCCTATTTCCCATTATCAACTACCTCACAATTTATAAAAATCATGTGAGCTAGGTGGCAAAATTTCCTCTAAATGTACGGCCCTGTCTGCTTCTTCCCATTTGGGGGCATTGTGTATCGAATGAGACCTAGATTATAGTGAAACATTGTTTCCATAAATTACTATTACATCATTATAGAGATAAAAACAGAATTTTGTTACACCATGAGGATACATAGTTTTATTGTCTTGGGAAAACTAAGACCAAAACAAACATTTAAATCATCAAACATAAATATTTATTTAATTCCATATTCTCTATAATCTTATTGGAACATTCCCTATCCAATTAAATGTAGTCACCTAAGGATATACATCAAAAGGGGTGAGATAAAAGCCTAGTAATATGGTATATAAGAACAATATAACAATATGAGATCAAAATCATAACATAGGTAAAGGATCATGAACATGAGATGAATCATTAATAAAAGACAGAAAATGTGGAAATGCATAAAAATGAACCATCATGTCTTGGTGGTTAAATATCACACATAGTTGTGAAAAATGATAGAATCATGTTCATAGATCGTTTCCCTTTCACTCATGAGATTCATCACTTCACCAAATGCATTAGAATGCTGTATAATTCTTGGCGCACTCGACACATCATAACATTCATTATGTTCTATATAATTCCAGTCGCACCTGTCACATCATAACATTCTCGTTATCAAGAATTCCACGTAGAAAAAATATAAAAACTGAACATAAATAACCATTCGAAAGGAATGGGTTTCATCGCATAATAAAACATTCATAATCTTTGTATTCCAAATGAAATAAGGAATAACATAATTGGTACAAGAACCATCAACCTTGAGTGAGAAGTAGAAGGAGTGTTTTTGAAAAAATATTTCATTTTGAAAACATCTGCTTGACATAAACACTAGTGGAAAAAATATATATCCTAATAAATGAATGATAATGATTAAGAAATAATTTTTAAGGAGCAACCATAAAAAATGAGAGAAAGAGGAATAACCCAAAGGAAGAATGTTGGGTTCGAGAATTTCCACTTACCATATATCTGAACACTTTGATCACATTAATGTCCTATATATCACATTAGATTCATAAATTAAATATTATAAAACCTTTTGAAAAATAATATAGTTCATTATGGTTTAATTAGGTTATTTTATGGTCCTTTGGTTGAGTTATAGAGTTTAAAAACATTGTTCGGGAATGATCATTTTTATTGTTTTCTTGAGCGGTTCACTTGTATTCAAGAATGGATGTTCATGTAGAAGGTGGATAAACATATAGAACTAATATTACATTTTTTTAATGATACCATTGTAGTTTAAATGATCTTAAAATTAATTATGTGATATACCATATCGATTAATCATATGATCGGAATATAATAATGATCATTTGGGTTATTTTAGGAGGTTTTTGGTCCACAACCAACATGTTTCATTTAATCATTTAGTGATATGTACATTAAATAGTTCTAAAGTTTTAAATAGGATACAATAAATAAAACATAATCCGGTTCAACCATAAATTGGTTTCAGTACCAGATCATAAGTAGTTAAATATAATTGCAAACATTCCATTCTTGAAGGTGATAAATTAACACCACACATACAACATTTTCCATTGGAAAATTAAAATAAGAGGAGAAATGAGTTGGATGATATAATAATCTATTAGTATTATAAACTTCTATTATATGTATAATAATTGATTTAACATAAAATTTGTATGGATATATGTGGGAGATAATAAGAAAAGAACTTGAAGATGAAAGGAAATTGAAGGAAAAGAACGAGGGAAATTTCTACTTGATTCCTCCACTAGAGATCCAACTTAAGGAACCTAGGAATGATATTTAGTCGATACCAAAAGATATTTGATGTGGGAAAGGGGATAAGGAAGATTTTTGGATAGAGTTTAGCCAATTTTTGAAGCTTGAGAGGTGTTTTTTGTTAAGGGGAGGCAGATGAGTTATTTATACATAAGGAGGGGTTTTTTATAAAAAATATTAAATGAAATAATATAAAAAATGTTTGACGTGTAATAGTAATTTTCTGAAATCATAAATTATATATTATTATATTATAGTTAGTTTATAATTTAAATACAATTTATAATTAGAATTCATTAATTTTTTAAAAGGAAAGTGCAAGAAAGGGAAAAATATAATTTAAGGAATCACCTTTTGACATTAGGAATTCAAATGTTTTTTAGGATTGGAAATTGAGTTTATTTTATATTATTGATTTTTTTTTGAAATTAAATATAACATGGCATAATATAATTTTCTAGAAAGTTGATTTCATCATTTCATCAAGAATGATGCAATTTAAGATACACTGTTTATGTGAAAATCGTATGTTTACTATTCACTAGAAAATTGACGTATTTTAGAGAAATCCCAAAAATTCACGCTACAAATTTTTTGATGTGTAAAATATAGAAAAGAAGTACATTTTTCAAAAATAAGTTTCTAATTATGATAAATATAATATTTATTTATAATCATAATTTATTATAAAAAAACAGTTTCATACATTTATTTACATATTCCAAAACATATGTACATCATACATTTAATTAAATCCCGCTAATATACTACCATAGGTGAGGTTACTATTAATATGGGTATATTACTCTTCAAAGGGTAACACAACTATTCAAAAGGTTAGGTTACTATTCAAAAAAAATTATGTTTTTTCTATTAAAATCCAAATATCTTACTATTCGCTACAATATATGTTAGATTTTTTTTAATTCGAAACATTGAAGTGGAAAAATTATGTTAGTGATCACATTGTATTTATTTTCATGAAATTTCATTGTTATTCATAATGTGATTATATTATAAAGAATAATTATAAGAAGAGAATTTCATGGATAAAACTATCAGTCGTTACATTCTTCCCCCCTTATGAAATTTCAACCTCAAAATTCTATTTTACACCAACAGGTGAGGGTACTTCTCCTTCATCGCTCCTTATGGTTTCCAAGTAGATTCATAAAACCTATGGTTCTTCCAAAACATATTGAAAATGTGGGTTGTCTTGTTCCGTAGAACCTTATCTCTCCAATCAAAAATCTCTACTAGTTGATCCCTATATAAAAGATCATCTTCTAGCTACACAACCTCTTAGTTAAGTACAAGTAATAGATATCGTATGTACTTTATCAGGAGTGATAAGTGAAACACATCATGAAATTGAGCCATATTCGGTGGTAGTGCAAGCCTATAGGACATATATCTTTTGCGTTCTTGAATCTCAAAGGGGAAAATGTACCTTGGGATTAACATCTCTTTCATTCCAAATTTCATGACTCTCTTCCATGGTGACATTTGAAAGAAGACATTATCTCTAATGTCAAACTCCAAGTCCCTTCTACAGTTTTCTACATAACTCTTATTCTGAAATTTAGAAGCATTGATGTGTTTCTGGATGACTTGGACCTTCTCTTTTATCTCATTCACAATATTTAGTCCAAGAAGTTTTTTTCTCAAACATGATTCCCACATGTTGGAGTTTTATATCACATTCAATAAAAATATTCATATGGAGCCATCTGAATAATCAAGTACAAGATATTTTTTTATGATAACCCAACCAATGGGAGATTCTGATCCCATCCACTTTTGAATTGTAAAGAGTAGGCTCTTATCTTGTCTTCAAGCGTCTGAATAGTCCACTCATATTTGTCATCAGTGTGGAGGTGATAGGTCATTTTGAAATTTAATTTAGTACTCAAATCATGTTTATGTATTATCCATAATTTAGATGTCAAACATGGATCACGAACAAAGACAATCGAGAGTGGAACACCATACAATCTCACCACTTCTTTCACATATATATCTTCACATTGTACAAGAGAGATTTATTCCTGAATATTGATAAAATGAGCAGTCTTGGGGAGTCATTCAACCACAACGCACATCACATTATTTCCCTTCGATATCTTTAGGAGACCCTTGAGAATGTCCATAGTAACATTCTCTCATTTACCCCTGGGTATATGAAATGGCTGTAGTATCCCTTTATAATTTTTTCTCTCTTATTTAACTTTATGACAAAACAAAAAACATGAAATATATTCTTACATCTCCTACTTCATGTTATCCCACCATAATTGTTCTCAAAGATCACGGTACATCTTGGTACTACCAGGATGTATTGGGAATGTTGAGCTATGTGAAATTTCCAACTGCTCCTTATTTATCCTTGGCAATGAAGGCACAAAAAGACACATTCCAAACCAAATCACACCATCATCATCGATATAGACCTCATACAGATTCCATTCCTTTAATGCATTCACCGTCTTTTTCTAACTACATATCAACCCTTTTTCCTCCTTGATCTTCTATTAGAAGGATGGTGGCACAATAATTTTGGAAAGGTAGGATGTATCCCCTACCTTGGTGATTTCCAAATCTATCCTTTCCATATATTAAAAAAAAATTCTTTCTCAATCCCCCACATAGATAGAGTAGCAGGTTCCTTTCTACTTAGAGCATTAGGTACCTTGAAAAAATTTCTAGGATGATAGAGACTAGAGAAATTGTAGTCCATGATTATCTCTAACTATCTCCATTGATGCATGTTGAGATCTTTTGTGTGAATATATACATTAGACTATTTTTCAGTGTTGTTCTGCTCATGGATCTTTAATTTCTGTGAGGTTTATTGTATCATATTATCGTTTTGAATGAGTACACAACCGAAGCCTTTCTATAAAGAGAAACTATGTATCATAAACGTTATCCACTTTTCGGTAGTGTGAGTACATGTGCAGTGATCATCCTTCCCTTTAGCTTCCTGAAGCTTCCCTCACATTCTTCTGTCCAGACATACTTTACCCCATTTTTTGTTAACCTAGTTGTGGGGCTTGAAAACCATGAAAATTTTCTCACAAACCGTCAGTAGTACCAAGGTAATCCTTTAAAACTATGTATTTCTATGACACTAGAGAAAATGGGCCATTCCGCAATCACATTTTATTTAGAAGGGTCCATAAAAATTCCCTCATTTGTGATCACATGTCCCAATCACATGACATTCGTCTTCCAAAATTTACACTTGATGAACATGGCATACACCTTCTCTATTATCAATGTCTCCATAACAATTCATAGATGTTCTTCAAGTACCTCCTTTATGTTAGAGTATATGATTATATCATTGATGAAAGCTACCAAAAATTTGTCAAGGTAATTTATAAAGACTATATTCATCAAATCCATAGTGATTTCATGAGCATTAGTATGCCCGAAGGGAATCACCAGAAACTCATATTGGATATACATTGTATGGAAGGTAGTCTTCCAGATATCTTCCTTCTTCACCTTTAATTGATGATATCCAGAACAAAGATCCACCTTTGAAAATTATTGAGCTCTAATTAACTGATCGAACTAGTAATTAGTCCTTGGAAGAGGAAACTTTTTCTTTATAGTGATCTTGTTTCATTCCCGATAATTGATACACAACCTCTTTCTTCCATACTTCTTCTTTATAATGAGCACTGTAACACCCCAAGGTCACTCACAAGGGTGTGTGAAATCCTTGTCCAAATGCTCTTGCAGTTGCTTTATTAACTCCTCCAGTTTGATAGAAGCCATCCTATAGGGAAACATTTAAATATGAGTAGATCTAAGTAAGAGTTCTATTGATATGTCTACCTCATGATCTTATGGGAGTCTGGGTTACTTTTTAGGAAATACATCATCGTATTCCTTCATGATGGGAATTTTTTCAAGGTCGTAACTTTTCTTTGACTGAACCATTTGAGGAAGGTATGCCTCTTCACCTTGAATCAAGAATCACATAGTTGAGTGATTTTTTAGAGGAGATTTGTTATCTTCATTAAATTTGTATAGAAGCATGGGATGGTTCAGAATATAAAAATATATTTCCTTTTATTGACAATTGATATGTTCAATACATAATGTGATCCAATCCATTCCCATTATAACATCAAATTCTACCAAGGGATGTATTATGAGGTTTTCTGGAAGAATCATTGCACATACATCATATGAGGAGAGTCAAACACACGTGTTTCAATGATTTTACCCCTTGGTATTTTTATGGATATATCTACCTTAATGTTTTCAGCACATTTATTTTTTAGTTCTATAAAAAATTCCAAATTTACAGGAATGCATAGAACCAGAATCAAATATGTATTTTTCCATTATTGAGTGAATAAGAAATGTACCTTATACAACATCACTGTCTTGATACATTTCTATATTAGTGATGGCATAAGTCTTCACTTATTCCATTGGTTTTGGTTGTTGTTAACACTGATTACCATAGAGGACTCGAGGTTTAGTGCACGAGCTTGCTCAGTTCCATTGCTCCCTACAATTTTAGCATTGAACCATGGGAGGTTCTCTCCATTATTATGTTGCATTAAACTTCCTTCTCATCTATTATCTCCACTCTTGATAATGGTGTCCTTATTTCCCACAATTGAAGCATCTCCTCATCCATTTGAGGCAGTTCCCATGATGAAACATAACATTTTTTGCATGTGGGTCATTGGTTTTTCTTCCCACCTTTGTCATTAGACCCCCACCTTGAAAATCCATCTTTCATTTCTTATCTCCATAGCCATGTTCCAATTTCCCAAACTCTATATTCATATTAAGAGAACATCAAAAAGCATCCTCATAACTCTCAATGACTCTAATTTCAAGATCAATTCGATGTTGTGGTTTTAAACCACTAAAGAACTTATTAATTTTTCTAGCATTATTGATAACAAAACCCAAAGTGGTCCTTGAAAGCCTTGTGAAATTCACTTCATAGGTTGTGACCGTTTATCCTTCCTTTTTCATGATCTATATAAATTATTTCTCCATATTTTTATGAAATTTAATGGGAAATACTTATTAATAAACATGATCTTATTGTCTTCCCATTTCATCTCTTCAATTTAATCACTTGGTTTGGTGTTCTAAATCCAAGCCCACCATTGATCAACCTCTTTATCTAGATGATAAATGACCAGAGTCACCTTCTTTGTCTCAAAACAATGGAGGATATAAAAGTTATTACCCATGGATTTGACCCACTATTCCATAACAAGTGGATCATAAGATTCACTAAATGTTGGTGGTCATCACTTCATAACACACTTGACAGCTAGTTGCACCCTGTTTGGTGAAGGAGGACATTCTCCATTATTTGGGTTATTGTTCATAACCTGAGACAGATATATAATAATATATATATTTTTTGAACCCCCATAAAAATAAATGGAGATGTCATTCTGGAAATCGTTGCATTGGCCCTCACATTAGTTGTTGGCTAAGATTCTCCTGGTTCTAACCATTTTCTAAAATAGATGAGGTTAGAACAAAACATAAGTCAAAAACTTCTGAATAACTTATTTATTTGTACAATGTACACAAAAAAAATAACTTATTTGATCCCTATATAAGGATTCTTGTGTGAATATTTGTACTTTGTCACGTACTAGATGTTTTCTATATGGTTCACTAATCCTAATTCCAATATTTACTAAACCTTACCTCTAATATCAACTATAGTGACCCTATATTTTCTAAAATTGCTATTACATTATTATTAAGATAAAATACATAATTTTATTACTTCATGAGGGTCAATAGGCTCAGTTTATATAGATAACTACTACTGACCATAACATTTATATCATCAATCATAAATATTTATTTAATTTCTTCTTTCATAGATTCTTATTGGCACCTGACCTCTCCTTAGTAAATGTAGTCACCTGAGGATATACATCAAAAAAGGTTGATATAAAATCCCATTAAGAGGGTATATATGAAAAATATAACAATGGGTGATCATAATCATAATATAGGTAGAGGATCATGAACATGATAAGAGTCATTAATAAAAGGGTTCAAATGTGGTAATGCATAAAAATGACACATTGTGTCTTAGTGGTTAACTTACACAAAAAGTTTTGAAAAAATTCTAGAATAATGTTCACATTTAATTTCACTTTAAATCATGAGAATCATCTTATTTACACAATGCATTGGAACACAACATAATTTTGTGCGCACCTTTCACATCATAATATTCATTTTGACTATATAATTCTGGGTGTTGTCGTCACATCATAAAGTACTAATTATCATGCATTCCACATAGAACATATATCAAAAATGAACATATATATCCCATATAAATAACTGGTTTTCATAAAATAATAAAAAATTCATAAACATTGGATTCCCAAAAGAACGAGGAAATAACATTCTTGATACAAGAACCATTAACATGAAGTGAGAAGTAAAAGGTGTGATTTTGAGAGATGATTTATTTTGGAATATATATATTGACATAAACTCTACTGGAAAAAATGTATATACCTGAAAAGGTAATATAATGATGTGAAAATTGAATTTTAATGAGCAACTATAGAGAAAATGTAGTGACAGAGGTAGAACCAAAAAAATAACATTGCATTCAAGAATTTTCACTTACTTTGTATTTGAACACATCTGTCAATTTAAGGTCCTATATAATCAAGTTAGATTAATTATATAACAATTAAATAACCTTTTTTTACATGAATATGTTTCATTATATTTTCATTAAGTTATTTTATGGGAATTTGTATGAGATCTAGAGTCTAAAATCATGGTTCTAGAATGTTTGATTTTATGGTTTTCTTGAGTGGTTAACATGTATTCCTGAATGGAAGTTTGTTTCGAACGTTGATAGATTTAAAGAAATGAAAATACAAGTAATTAATTATATTCCATGATTTTATATGATCTTATAATTATTTATGTTATATACCATGTGTATGAATCATTGGATGTAAATTTAATGATGACTGTTTGGGTTAATTCGTGAGGTTTTTCTTCCACAATGAACTTGTTTCTTTTAACCATTTACTAATATGTCCATAATTTAGTTCCATAACATCAAATAGGATATGAAAAATAAAAAATATGTAGGTTAAACCATAAAAATTCTTTCATGACCATATCTTGAAGTGAATTTTATTTTAAAACATGTTGTTCTTGAAGATGATAAATTAACACCACATGAACAACATTTTCCATTAAAAAATAAAAATTAGAGGAGAAGGGGGTTGGATGATATAATATCACATTATTATCATAACATTAAAGTATATATATAATAATGGAGTTAGTATTCTATTAGGATGATGATAGGTGGGGAGATAATAAGAAAACAACTTGAAGTTGAAAGGAAATTAAAGGAAAAGAGATGGAAATTACCTCTCGAAACCTCCTCTTGAGATCCAATTTATAAAACCTCGGACTGGTCTTCTGATGAGACCAGAATCTCTTGGACGTTAGGTGGGGGGATAAGGAAGATGTTTCAACATATATTAGTCATGTATTGATGCTTGACATGTGTGGTTCGGCTATGGCAAGGAGAGGGGTTATTTATACATGAGGAGGGGTGATTTAGAATTAAATATTAAATAAAATAGCATATCAAATGATAGAATTGTAAAAATAGTTTTTTTGACATAATAAATCATATATTGATATAATATAATTCTATTTATACTATAAATCATATTTATATATCGAATTAATTATTTTTAAAAAAGGAATGTCAAAGAAAAAGAAAATATACTTAAGGAATTACCGTTTGAATTTATGCTTTGGAAGGTTTATTTTATGTTTGGAAATTGTTTATATTGTATTTTAGGGAATATTTTATGAAATTAAATATAACATGGACGAATATAAAGTTCTATAATGTTTGTGTTATCATTACATCATGAATGATGCAATTTAAGATACACCGATAATGTGAAAAACTGTATTTTTAGTATTCACCCAAAATTAATGTATTTTAGAAAAATATAAAAAATTCACCCTAACCATTTTCCGATGGTTAGAATCCAAAAATAATATCCATTTTTTATTAATAAATTTTTAAATATGATTAATTTAAAATTTGAATAAAATCATAATTAATTCTAATTTTTTTTTTAAAACACATATTTACAAATTCCATAACATAGGTACATCATTCTTTCAATTAAAACCCACATATATATTATCATAGGTGATGTTACTATTCAAAAGGGTATATTTATATTAATAAGGGTAACATTACTATTCATAAGGGTATGTTACTATTCACCAAAGAAAATATTTTTGCTCTATTAGACTACAAACATCTTATTGATCAAAACCATATCTGTTATATTTTCAAAATTCAGAACATAAAAGTGGAAAAATTATGTTTAATGGTAACATTGTATTTAGTATCAGAAAATCTCATTGTGATTCGTAGTGTGATTATACTAAAGAATAATTATAAGAAGGGGATTTCATTAATAAAACATTGGGTCATTATATAGGTGTACCAGAGACCTCTTTTATTCCATTAAGAATATTTATTTGGGAATCCTTATTGAATTTAAACAATTAAATTAATGGTATGTACCATTAATAAAATTTGGGACGTTACAATCCCCCATCATTTAAAAAAATTCACAAGATTCCCTTATGAGGGTGGTATGGAATCTTCATATAAGTGTTACATCCACTATGCACATACATATACCTCCCACTCCTAGGTATCATCATGTACGTGTTTTTGCTTTTATAGAACCTTGACAATAGGAACTCACCTACCTTATAGATCCATCATGCTACAATCAATGATACACATAGGATTCTCCTCCAAGATGCATCTTCTTGTAGCTCGATATCCTCATGATCAAATAGCTAAGATAGGTATGGATAATATTTCTAAAGTTGTGATATGTGGAAGACATCCTAAATGGAAGACCAACTCTGAAGTAATATAAATTGGTAGGTTACCATCCCTACCATCTAACCTATCTCAAAAAGCCTTACATAAAATGGAAAAACCTTACATACGTTCTGATTCAATTATTTTGAACTCCACATAAAACACACATTATGAATTGATGCCCCACCTCGAACTCTAGATCTCCATGGTGATAATTGGTATAGAATTTCTTCCTAGACTATGTAGCATCCATATTTTTACCAATCAATTGGACTTTATCTAATTTCTCCTAAAGGATATAAGGAACTATTAGTGTTGTCTATCCTACCTAAAGCAATCACATAGGTGAAAAACAAAGTCTACCATTGTGGGACTTGTACTAAGAAACATTTATTATTTCTTAAATGCTATTATTGTATGAAAATTCAACCAGAGGAAATTATTTCCCCAAGAAACTCCAAATTCTAGGATACATGGCCATGAAATGTCCTCTAAAATCTATATGGTATTTTCGGACTTCTTTCTTTTCTAAAGGTGATATGAAGAACTCAAAAAGACATGTAAACACATTTCTTTATACAACCCTTCCCATAATACCGATATCAACAGGACATCTCGGTCTAAAATGATAGAACGGGGTACACCATGATGTTTCACTACCACCATGATTTAAATCCTTCCTATCACATTAGAATATTTTGATTCTTATATCACTAGGAAGTGTGCAACCTTACTAAACCTATCGATTACCACCCATACCACACCACTGACTCAAATGGATCTCAGTAAGCCCCTCATTAAATTGATTATGACATATTTTCCTCTCCACTCATGAATAAACAGTGGATGTAGAATCCCAGATGGTCATTGGAGTTCTTTCTTCACTTGCTTATATGTGGATCATCGAGTTATGAAACCATATAGATACCTCTTTGTACCTTTCCATCAATAATGACAATTCATGCCCCTAAACATATTGGTATGCTTGTGATTAACATCCGAAACATTAGCACAAAAATACCTCATCAATGCTTCATGTATATATTAATGAACCAATATACGTCCACGGTATATCAGGACCTCACATACATCAAAAAACCATCGAGAAGGTGGGTTCCCCTTTATTTCCATCCATCAGAATGAAGCCCTTGGAATATGATAACTGAAAAATATAAACCCATTACAGAATTTGGTTTTTCTCTACCAGAGCTGCTAATAGTGGTTTTAAATTATATTCTTTATATTATATATGTAACATAAAAAAATATCCATCATCTTACATTCATTTATATCCATCCTAATTGATTTCTTCTCGGTTTCTAGCTCATGTAATAAACCATTGAACTTCCCTTACCTGGTTTGTATATAAGATCAATGTTGAGTAACTATATATATTCCACCAACGAGTGCTTCCTATTATTCAAGTATCATTAGGAAGAGATTCATATTATTCAATTATCATCCATGTAAATAAATAATAATTATCCAAATATATAGTGCCTTCAACACCACATATCATGGACTACAATATCTTGCTCGAGGTCATGTATAGGAAGATCTGCACATGTGGTCCCACCTGGCAGGATCCATATGTGTTGACTTGGTCACCCTACATCATAAATGAACCCATACTGAGAGATTAAGCATCACAATATATTTTAGAACTACTTTCTGAATTAAGAAGAATCAGTATTAGCACTTAGGAGAGTCTTCCCATTAAAACATGAAAATCCTTCTAACACGCATAAAACTATTTTATCTGCACATCCTTCTTTATCAAATTTGTAAGATGTGAGGTAAAGAGGGAGATGTTATTCATGAATATATTGAAATAGCTATATATCCACAAGATCAAATGTCTAAAAAACACATTATTTTGTTTCCCAGTAAACATCTAAATTCACCTTCTATTGGTTGACTAATATTCATGCCTAAGATATAATATGACCCAATAACAGAACCTTGCTGATCCCGAGGTTTCATTTACAATGCTTCACATATATATGGTTCTCTCTTAGTATACATAGCCCAATCTCAAGATGATATGAATAGTCATGTCTAGCATATGACTGAACCATGGTTTCTTATATGAAAACTACTACAGAGGAATTGAGTTATGGGTGGAAACCTAGATTCATCTATGTGATAAATACATCTGGTAGTTCATCAGACCAAATGGAATCTCAAATTTCTCATAAAATCGATACCTACTCCAAAATCATTATTTTGGTATATTTGATGGCCTCAAATGAATAAAATGATATCCCAACGTCAAATTGTTCTTATAGAAAAATGTATCTCCATAGAGGTGGTTGAAGAGGTCTCCTATACATGGAAGTGGATAAAGTTTCTTACCTATGATCCAGTACAATCAATGTTAGTCCTCTTAAGATTGGAATGTTTCATCCACATTCTATGCAAAAAGGACCGGAGAGCCCAATTGAAATTATATGGATATAATAAAACCATAATCCATGAGATATTGAATCTTCTATTTGTGTTACTGGATTTATGTTGGTTCCATTCGGTATAGAGGAATACACACTAGTTCTGCACCCTATACATGGTCAACAATGAACTCAATATACTTTTCTGGAAAAAAGATGGAGAAATCATCATTGAAGAAATCCCTAAAATGATCCAAAATTAGACTTTACTCTTCAAACTACATCCCCTAATCACTCATAAAGAGACTCTCCAACTGATATATCACTCAGCATGGCTCAATTTTCTTTTTCCAAGCTTGATATACCTAGATATCCCATTCACCCTTTGGTATATATATGATTCCCTCGGGTGATATGAAGGATACCATAAAAAATATTAATTCACCAGGGAAATTTATGGAAGGATAAAATATATATAGATAATGACATTGAATCATGTCCTCTCAAGGAAGAAGAAAATTCAGATGAAATGGAACCCTATTATTTTATGGGGAATACCTAACATTGGTGAATGCCTCAATTCCTGGCCTCTAATAGTGTTCCAAAATTCATGATGCCACATAAAATATCTGTAGTAGTACAAATGGTTTCTAGAACAACAATAAATGTGAAAGAGTGTGATTCACATGTATCAAAAAGAGATAAACTAATGTACAAGCTACTACAATAGTACCTCCCACTGATGAAATTTATAGACTCTTATGTTCTATCTCTTATAACGCTAAATACATATTTCCTAAAATGCAGACCTAAGATACATATAAACTCCCCTATGAAGATCTACTCAGCTAATTCTGATGATCTGGAACTTGATTAGTTCACTGACAACCACTACTACCTCACCCTGATCGACTAGTAGAAGAACAACTCCCAGTATGATTGGAGTCACATATCATGTACCTAATAGATGTTTTTCTAGGGATCTCATTCCACTAGATGATGGGGGGAAATAATGGATGATCTAATGATGGTGATCCATAATTTTGCATGGTCACTTCCTATTAGTTTACTCATTCACTGAGGATTATGAGGGATTGGAAAACCGTATTGGTGACACATGATGGAATTGTCAGTGTGGGTCACATGGTTAGAATATCCTCAAATGCACCCAAGAAATGATGCCTTTAACTACTTGCTAAAACATTTCCTTGCCTCTTAACTGAACCAACCATGATCATAGGACCAACACCTCTAATATTGGATTTCTTGAATAGAATCTTGTTTACAATCTCTATAGTGGTCATCTAGAAAAATACATTCACATGTGAGAAGAATAAATTCATAATAACTTCCTAAAAAGTCCTCATAGTCATCAACTCATCACTCGTTAGAGAGGGAGGAAAACTCTAGAGTTTGGTGAAGTGAGAAGAATATTAAAAAATAGTCATAATGTAATGATGAAGATGTGTGAACTATCATACATGACCCTCTCTCTAAGAAATGCTTATGAAATGATCAAATAATATAGACTATAATTATTCCAAAAACATACATAAATAATGCTAAGATTGAGATATAAAATCCCATAAGAACTTGGTAGAGCCACAAAACATATAAGTAGCTATCTGGACCCTATTCTCTAAAGTATTATCAATATGGTCAATGTTTGAAACCATATCATCTAATCATTATTCGAAAATATTAGGTACACCCACCCCTAAAATGGTGGGAGGATTCTGCTACAGGATGTCTTGTGTAATCTCTTTCATATTAGGGGTGTTCGTAGAACACATTGAATTGACATCAAGAACCATAGGAAACTCTCACCAAACTGAGCATCAGCAAAAAATGTAATATCTATAGGATTTACCTTAATTGGATCAATATGAAGTATAATGGATGATTCACGGGAACTACTTATAAATTTTTCCCATCATTTATCTCCTAGAATATAGCAAGAAATATTTATGGTGTTGTTTCTCTATAATTTCTAGGTGAACTCGTAAAATTGGATTTATAATAGATAAAAAATAAGATAAGGAAAGAAGATTATGAAATTGATAAATAAGGGTTGGTAAAAGGTCTCCCTAAACACGACAAAACTCTAAAGATTCTTCTTGATCCTAGTCTATATAATATGAGACACAAAGTATCATTGAAGCAAAACCTATAACCCACAACTATTTCATGTTCGGGAAATGGTCTCATAACTCCCAAATAGATTGATCAATTATTTTTAAAGGGTTATGTTCATTTGAAATCATTTATGTTTGAACCAATTGTTTAAAATTTAATTATGTGGATCTCCATTAAAATTTTTAATGGTCCATACACCTTTTGAGTTGAAATTGGGTGTCTAGTTAACCTAGTTTATAACACGATCTTTTATAATGAATTGTCACAATTCTGTAATGATAACAAAAATAGAAACTATGGAGATTAAGGGAATATGAAACAATATAAATTACTTGAAAATAATATATGTTTAATGGAATACAAATATTTAATGTCATAATTCATGAAATTTAATGTTCTATTATGGATAGTGTGTCGCATTATATATTATATTACATCGTATCATTTGGATAAAGTAATATAAATCATAATTGAAATCAAATAATTCTTATAACACTTAAAGGAAATTGCGCCACACAATAGTGATATCATAACTACTATAATCGGGTAATCCGTAACTGAATTTTCCAATCCCTTGTAATTTGGGTTTCCCATTTACATGGGTCAGCTACATCCATGAATACTTTCAATTCCAATTCCCAACATTAGAGTATCATTTCTAGGACCAAATACTAAGAGATAAGTAAAAGGTGTCTGATACCACATTGTAGTGGCTTGTCCCATGAACCACTCAATAGTTCCCCTAGATTGAGTTCCTCAAGACCTTTAGATCGTTTCCCTAAATTCAAAATGCTATACACAAAAATTTATATCCAAGGGTGTTTCATTGGGAAGACTATTAACTAATAGATTCGAGGCTTCATAGAGGTAACAATGACTAATAAATATAGGAAAAACAAGATTATTATTATAGTCGTGTAAGTAATAAAATATTCCAAGAAGAATATATAACCAAGGAGTGGAAGATAATTAAATAAAAATGTACCAAATATGATTCCTATGTCATGATGATGTATAAAAATTAGAGCATAGCGTATTAAGGTATAATATTCTTATACTAAATGTTTTAGAAAAACTACAATAGGCCTAAAATGGCTTTACAAAATTTCAAGCTTATACACGGTCCTCTCCACCCAGTATCCATCATATGTCTCATTAAAATCAAGAAACATATTTACAATGCTTCCTTTTATCCATACCTTCAATCCAAAAGTATACTTTTGTACCAAAGGGGCATGATTTGGGTGTGATATATAATCTCAGTTGATCGAGACCCATGATGTACAACACAATACATTTCATGCAAAAAAATAAATGAAAATCTACCATTGTAGAAAAAATAGGTTATTCACCAAATAATAAAAAACAGATCATTATATGTTCTATATAGGACACCTGACAGATACCACCTATATTGGACTTATCTATATGTATGGGAAAAGTTACGTGTGCATTTCATAAGATGTATAGAATTACATTATAAACAAGGTAACTAAATCAGGCTAACCCCAAGCTCATGATTCTTCTTAGTGGTCCCATATCCAATTCATAATTAAGCATGATCCAATATGAATAAATATAAATACATATATCATAATAAATCATTCATTCAATCCATCAAATCCAATGTTGGAGTCTTATGCCCACCCATGGAGATCAATATAGAATCCCAAGGGTCCCTATGGGTGTCCTTGAATAACCCAATAACTTCGATTTCATCTAAGGAAACCCATTCGACATTAATTGCATCACCTAAGGTATGAGGACTCTGATGACATACCATGTATCTCAAATAGAGGACCAGATGTCAGTTGAGTCTTGGCATAACCATCCTTCCAAATAGACTCATCCACGATTTCTCCCCTAGGGAATCAACATCACTCATGTGTATAAAAACACATCCTGAAAGCTCGTACATCAAAAAAATATCACCCCTATTAGGTCATGTAAGTCCAACCGAGCATGATGAGTCTATCCATATAATCCTTAATTATGTACTAACGTTCTCTCTTGGACTATAGCATGTGATTCATAATAACCATTTACCATCACAAGGAAAAAAATTTATATTTTATCACATTCCATCATATGACATTCAATACCTCATGCATACCAAGCCATCCGAAAAATATAAATATTTAAAATTAATAAAGAACAACTATATGTAAAGGGAACATGGAATTTAAAATTTTAAACGTATGAGGATGCGATGTAATAAATAAGGCATAGCATGTAAACAATTACATTCCATAATTTGAATTTCAAAATCTCAAGCTAAAACCCTTATCATGGAATAACATTCAATCCAAGACAACCAATTATGGTATAAATAAATAATAACAAAAGGAGTAATTGAGAATAATGAACTTCTAATAACATAAATGTGAGAAATTGAATATAATATAAAGCATGATATTAACCCAACAAGAAATAAAAAATTACATGTAAGGGTCATGGAATTGATACTGATGCGTGAAAAATAATATTTTTTAAATATATGTTTTGAGGAATAGAGTTCAAAGGATAACTCAATGTTCACCATTAATATAAAAATTATTTATCAATAAAGGCATCTAATTAAATTTAAACACAAAGACATAGGGTGGTTCCCATTTTGAACGGTTGGATAAAGTCTATTAATTAGTGTACACCCTTTGGGTGACGAATGCGGTACATTCCACAGAAGGGTTTCACCACAAGGTTAGTTCACAAGAGACAAAAAAACCCATTTTAATGATTATAATATGTATAAAATGAATTGTTTGAACGTTACAATTACAGGAACAACAACACATTAATTAAAATGTGATGAAATGTGGGGAAAATACATAGACCGCCTACCATGATGTAGTTATGCTCCACTGATCTGTTAAAAATATTTAGTTCAACTGAAAATGGAAGAAATAAGAGGAATTTTCAAATTCCTCAAAATGTTAAAAAATATTTCATAGAAAAAATCACTAAATATAGATAAAAATACTAGAAGTAGAGGTGTGTGGATGGAATATGTTACTATGGTCTTTCTGTTGGTTCTGCTAGTAAAGGATTTGAACCATTGATGAATGAGATAACTCAAAACTCCAAGAAGTGGGGAGAATAAGGAAAAACATGGTGTGCATTCTATTAGGGACATGTGGATGGAGACAATATTGTGTAAAAACATTCAGTATGGGATAAATTGGAATTTTACCCCAATTTTACATTGTGCATGGTTTGACAACATAGATTCCAAACCATGGGAAATAGATAGCCGTTCATTTCTTGAAAGGGGAATACAGCCCAATTAGGAACATGGTATGACTAACAATGTGCATACCATAAAAATCATTATGTCTAAAAAAATTAATGTCCACATGGTCGTGCACCCTGGGTCACATTATTCTTTGTTGACTATGCATCCCCTAGGTGACCACAACCTGCTCCTGCACTATATAGGAAAACATTGTATGATGGGGTACATAGTATTCTCTAACCATGTTTCCCAGAATTCATCTTCCCATTTTGAATTCCCATTATTCAAATAATCTATGTGTGCACTAGAGACCACCTTTAACCCTTTAAGAATCATTACTATGTCTGTATTATTGAATTAAAAAATATAATTACTTATAGCATTGAGAAAATATTTGATGTTACAGTGATATCACATGAAAAAATCAGGAAATTTATTCTATAAACATCCATATCTACTAATTAGAGGTTTTTATTCATCTACGAAGACCATTCCAGCTATCATTAAAAAGGAATCTAAATGAAGTTTAAAGAAAATATAGTAATATTCTTTACATAGTGAGTAAAATATATGCCTCCATATATTTACCTTAAATATATTTTACCCACACTAAAATAATTATAATTTTATGATATATATACATATATTTTATTATAAATATGGGAAAACCATTTGGCATCCCTCTTCCACCCAATGAAATAAAAAACATCTCTCACATATACGTATTGTGTATCATCTCCACATAGTGTTATAAATCGTCTTTCATCAATAAATTACTTGGATGGTCACAAATAAGAGTGTAATGAATATATATGTCATTTATTAAATAATTATTTTTTCTAATTGTATAATCATATATTCTTTTTAACATAATAATCCCATGGAAAATGATATCATAATTTGTGTGTATGTATGAACAACCACCACCATGCAGTGATGAGATATCTTTTTTCATATAATCATTACATTGAGGGTAATAAAGAAAATTTAATAATTATATATGACATATATGTTCTAATAATTATAATGGAAATGTGAATTATTATTCAACTTTCCTTCAATATATCTAATAAAAAACGGAAATAGCATTCAAGCGTAGGTACAGCTTACCATCTCCAGGAATGGGGTAATCTATTCTTCTATAATTTCTTTTTATATGTGATTTTGACTCTATTTATACTTATTATATATGATTTATATATCATGATTAAAATTTAAAATATTTTGGAAATATAATTAATGTAAAATTCCAGAAACTTCTTTAGAAAAATATACATGAAAAATAAAGTAGTTTTCATAGAAAATAGTGACTTTAATAAATAATTTTTAATAAATGGTTGAAAAAGGTTCATTTGTAATAAATATATTTTATTAAATATATTAATTTTTTGGAATATATTTCTAATAAATATTTATTTACTTTAGAGTAGGTTTTAAAACATATAAAGGATTTTGGACCTGAGGTAAGGAGTTTTTGTCTCAATATTGTTTCATTGAGACATGTGCAATTTTATGAATCTAGTTTTGATTATGAGGTGTATATATAAAACATTTTAATTTTTATATCATGGTTACTTATTATTTCATGGTATTTAATGTTAAGCTACAAATTATTTCATCCAACGGGTATTGATTGGAGAGTTAGCAAAGTAGAGAAGGTTTAATTACAATCGCATCATTATTCGGGATTGTTTATAATTAATTATATATTAGTGAAATTATATTATCCTCTATAATAAATAAAATTTATTTTCATATCCTTTTTTATTTAAAAATATTATTATTTTTCATTTCATTTGCAATGTTTAAAAACTCAATTGATCGAAATTAGGTTTTTATATAAAAAGGTCATTTTATTCTATTCGTTTTGGGATCTTTTCCTTCATTTCAATGTGGAAGTGTAATTTTATACACGAATATTTTTAACAATATTTTTTATTATTATTTATATTCCTCAATAAAAATAATCATTTATTTTAATTATGGACAACTAGAGATATGATTTAATGATATAAATATTTTTCATTCTCTAGATGGTTGACGATCATTTTGAATGTGGAAATTTTTGGAATTATGTAGGATAATTCACACAATATAGTGACTTATTGATCTGTAAAGACTGTTGAGTACATTTTTTTATATATTCATATTTTAAATGAACCAGGACTATTAACATATGGGTGGGTTGAAATTAAATATCCCCTTGACACATCATTAGGTCTAGTGAGGAACAAATGTTTGGGTATTTGATTATGTAATATTATTAGGAATGATTCCTATAAAATATTATTAGTATGACATGGGATGAGTCATCAAAGGTAAATTTATGATGTACACTATTAAAAATTCCTTCAATAAAAAATTATTTATTGATTCTAATGAATTTATTTGAATAGTTATGAAACATGTGGATAAGTTTCATCCATATGTGATTATTTATAAGTAATTATTTTATTAGAAAAATTTATTCCATATTATACTTTTTCATTATTTAATATATTAATTGAAATTTTTTAGTTTTTTTAGTTTCTTGGTTGATTAATAATTATCTAATCATTTCAAAATTCCAATGTATGTAACCCATACAAATAATTTGATCTCACCTTTTATTTTTTCGCTTCCCTTGGATGTAAAAATGATATTATAAAAGCTATCCAGGTTGTAACAATATTACATATGATATGTTTTTATATTTCCAAAATAAAATTGTAATGTTTCATATAACTTCATTATGAAGGTTAAAACTCTATTCGGTGTTCTAGTTTGAAATTACATATATCATCTTCCAATGTAACAGTTTTACCACATTTTCTATGCAACTTGGGTTGACGTATCTAAATTATTGATGCTTTGTGAGTTATTTATCATTATTTTGATATTATATAACCCTGTTACCTCATAATCATTTAATGTTTATATTGATTGAATTGTGAGATGATGGCATTTTATAATTTGAGGTTTGTCACTGCACATACACTCACATTAACCTATAATAGATAATGGATTTTCATATATTGTGATTTTATGACGAATGGAATGGGATGTTTTATAATAAAACAATTATACGCAATTCCTTGTGAATCATAAAAATTAAAGACCTATGGAAGTTATTACCTGACAGTTAGTTAGGAGCAGATGACAGTTTTCATTCCACTAAATATTTACAAACGTGGTCCCTATAGTTAAAATTGTGATATTTATGATAATCACAAAAGCATGATGTATATATTAACAATTAAGTACCTCAATATATGGGAAAAGATATGGTTAAAGTTAATAAATGAAACTTTTTACAAAATAAATTACAATCCTAAATGGGAAAACTAGGTGGTAGTTTCTCCATGTTAATGAAATATTTTCTATTTATGGGTATTAAAAGGGAAATGTATTTATAAATAATTAAAGGATGTATATGGAATTCATAATAGAAATAATTAAATCAAAAAATTATTATGTGGATGTTTAGCTATACATATAAAAGATGATTAAGGAGGTCCATATAGATTATATATAGCTACATCATATTGAAATAATTATTACAGGGATTATATATAATTATGGTGGTTGTATAAGATTTATAGAATTAATATATATTCTAATAAACATGAATTAGTAAGGGAAATATAAGATGATTTACATATAAAATCCTTTTATATTTATCTCATATCTATCAATATGTATATATATCTAAATAAATATTTCATTTTGACAACATCAATGTAGATATTACATAGTATTTATCCAGATTCTTGTGTTTTCTATAAGTAAAACATGTAATATGTAAAATATAAGGGAAAATATATGATATTATCTTTATTGGAATGGAAATGGAAGAACATCATCTTGGTTATTTCCACTAGTTTTTCTATGAATTCCAAACCTCTACTTCCTTGAAGCTAGTGGTGGATTTACTAGAACATTAAAAATAGTTATTTACACGTTGATGGGATTTATCAACTAATCAATATAAAAAATTGTAAATAAATGAATTTTCAATGTTTCATGGATAACCTCATTATATAATATCATATCATGGTACGTGGATGACATAGTAATTATGTATTTGGATTCAATAAAAATTGGATTTAATACTAATATTTACACCAACATATCTTCCTGGAACTGATGATCAATCTGAAAGGACCATTCTTACCCAATATGATATTCTCAAATTTTTCTTGATGAAATTTAATGGATTTTGGGATTGATATATAAAACAATTTGAGTTTTCATATAATAACAACATTCACTATATCATTTAAATGTAACATTATTAGGATCTACCTTGGAATAAATATAGATGTCCAATATTGTGGGGTGAGTTTTGTGAATGTAAATTTATAGTTCTTGGTCTTGTTTGGGAAATGGTAATGATGATAAAACCATTAAAAGATACCTATTATTAGAAAATAGTTTACATAAGTGTTACTTTATAATAATTGATGAAATTAGATTATAATTTTGGATATAATGTTTTCAATATAATATTATAAATGATAAATTTTATGATATTTGGAATTAAGGAGGAGCTAAGTCCTTAATAAAAAATTCCCAATATATTTTTTGATCATTTATAGACTTTAGAATATAATATTTCACTTCCATTAAATATATCTCTGGTTGATGATGTGTTCCATGTATCTCTTTTGTGGAATTACAAACCTTTTCCATTACATTTTCTAAACATCATAGTTATGAAATTTTTATTTAGACTCCCTTTTGATGAATAACCAATGGATATATATGATTGGTGTGATAAAATAATATAAAACAATACTATCCACCTGATCAGTGTTTTGGGGAGATATTATAAGATATATGATGTTACGTGAAAACATGATGATATATTGACAAAAGGCATATTCAATTTGTTTTATCTAATAAAGAGATTTTATCAGATTTTATCTTTTATGTGGGGTAGAATGTTAGAACACATGATTTTAGGAAATATTTATATAAATTATGTGTAATCGATATCTTATTTCATATGATGTATAGAAATCAAATAAACAATGATATATTAATGTCATTATATTATTATGTGTGACCATAAAAACATATCTATTAAATTAAAGGTTATAATTAGAAGTCATAACATTATGAAATCTATGACGAAAAGAAGGATTATAAAATCATGTAGTGGATACATTCTTATGCAAAATATTTTCTCAAACATAGGGGATATGCAAAATATCTATAAATTTACCTATACAAATCCCATTATTAGATTTTATAAGAGCATCATGACTGAAATCGACTATGGGAGAAGTTAATGATCATTGAAACCATGCTGAGAAATATGTTAACTGAATAATACACTGTGATGACCAACATTAATTGTCTAACCCATATATATTATGAGGAGGCCATGTAATATTTTTATGTATAGTTTAGGATGATATATTATAATAATTAAAATGTATGTTATTATTATATCATTTTTATTTGTTATGAAAATTAATTTTTTAAAAAATTAATATGTTAATTTTTTAAAAAAAAGTGGTGATTAATTCCAATTGCTTTGTGGCTCATAATGAGGACCAAATCTTAGCTGGGGTGTCAGGTAGCTCAATGGTGGATATTTAAGTTGGTGGGTTAAATTGAATAATCTATGATATCAATGTAGATACAAAATTTCTAAATTATATGAATGTAACCTTAATTATATAATTCTTTCTTAACATCTAGAATCCAATATATTTACCAATCCTTTCAATTCATAGATTTGATATCATATATCTATCAGAATAATAGTATTGATTTAAATAATTAATTAGGATTTATAGAAACCATTAGTGTGATCAATTCATCAACATATATAGTTATATTTAATATCTTTTTATATACCCAATCATATAGAGTAGAAAATACTAAAATTTATTAAACCCTTAAGGTATACAATCATTTTGACTACATGAGTAGAGACTTAGATTACAATATAAAATTTTTATACTATTTATTTTGAACATTAAATTAATCACTCTATGCTTATTAAGTAACTATATTCACTTATTAACAACATTAAGACATTGTTACTAAGGAATGAATGTTTTTGAAACCTAGAATTATTATTAAGATCATTTTTTATTTATCAACCTTAGGAGATAATTACATTATGTATCACCTTTTTAAATATTAATAATAAATTTTATCTTGATTATAATGATGATGATATTATCTATAAAAGAATATTTTATCATATGTGTATCCTATTTTATAACCACTAAATAAGTAATTTCATTAAATAGTCTCCAAATAAATAATTACCCATTTGTATCAATCATTTAAATTATTAGTTAAAGATCAATATTTCCCAAAAAAATGATTCCTCTTTGTGGATTATATCAGATATTATATATATAAGTCAGGAATCATACAAATAATTTTATAAAAGACTATTGTATATCTAAGAGGATAATTATTTTTTTCAATCCATTGCATGAATAAACTCACCTCTATTATCTTTGAAGCCTAATCATATTAGGGTCCCCATGTTTTTGTAAAAAAATAGGCATTAGAATTATAGAAAAAGTAGAATTGGGGAAAACCAATTTTGGTATGACATATTACTGGAAATTCATTTCTCACATATCATTTCTTTTCGGAGACAATATAATCTAGGGAACCCATATTTGGAATATCCTATTTTGTTGGATGATAAAGGTATTAAGAAGGTCCTATTTGGAGTGACATACCCAATGATGTTCTATTTTCACCAATAATTTCATAAATGATAATAGATAGTCTAGGGGAATCGATCATTGGAATGACCTACATGGAAGGCAGATAATGGAGTTAAAAAGTTCTGCTTTAGAAGAAATCTCACTCTCAGTATTTGATGGGGATTTAATCTCACTATATTATCTCATGTTAATTCATTTTATGTATGTATGATTGCAGTGAATTATTTTGGAATCATATTCCATCAACCGAATCAACATATTTAAACGATATTGATGTGTAACAGTTAAAGAATCATATTTTCATGTTATATACCAAAAATATATGTCAAACATATCTATACATACATGAATTCCTCATATGAATAGGGTACATGAAAACATCATGTAGACTAACATTGTTATATAACATTTAAAATATCACCATGTGTAAACTGAAGGTGATATATAGAATCCAAGTTCATTAGCCTGCATAAGGGACAAGACTCAACATTGGCTTGTATTTCGGCCCCAAATCCCTCTTCCCAATTTATCATTACTTAATAGAGAATCCTATCCATTATAACTATAAAACCATATTTTCCTGAAAATTATTTAATAAATAAATTTATGTTCACAACATAATTTAAAAACTCTCGTCATCGTTCTTGCAAAACAAAATTCAATATAGAAACATTACTAACTTATAATGAAAGGCTATAAATTTAATGAAATACATCATATAGATTTTATCATACAAATATTCATAATTAAAATGTTTTATATCTATAAATAATAAATAAAAATTGCCTTTAAATTAATGAATATTTTAAATATTTAAACAGGAGTTTACTATTATTACATAATTTTCAAATAAAATAAAAGTATAAATATAAGATGATTTTAGATGTAACAATATAAAAAATATATAATAATTAAAATAAAAAATAGATATTCATTCTAATATAGTCTTAAATATTTGTCACTATTTTGAAATTTCAATATTTAATATATGATATTATATAAATTATAAACTATTTATAATCCATCTTCAATTATTAAAATATTGTGTATAATTTAAACATAATATACTTAATCATTATTTAAACCATGATCATACCAATCATCAAAAAATTGATGTTGTTTAAATAATATCTACATTTTGACCCATTTTAAATTTTGTACAATTAATAATAGTTAATTATGAAAAATTCAAAATTTAAAAACAAATATATTATATATTCCCTTATTTAATAATTTTAACTCTTTATAATTCATAACTTATGCTTTCGAACTAAATAAATTATTTCATGATAATATGTTATTTCATATATTTTGGAAAATTGGAAGTTTAAATATTAACCTTTAATATTTTGAAATAAAATATTTCATATATATTTAATTAATTATTTATAAAATCATTATTAAATAGTTTTTATATCTTTATTAAATTATATATTCGTAATTTACACTTTCAGATGAGTTATAATCAGGTTATAATTTATTAAAACATATTTATATGTTACAAAATTATCAATTTTTATATTTTACCTTCACCAGAATTCATATTATGCATAATGGTAATCTCCTACTTCCCTTCCATGGATTGTATACATAAGTTTAAATTGGCTTAACCCTTATGAAAAACATAACACAAAATAATGATGATATTTTACCATTATGTGCACTCCGTTGTGTAATGGTATTCCCAATTTTACCTTTACATGGCCATAAGAAAACGACTTCTATGCTTATATAGCCTCTCACAAAAGGATAATCCATTGGTTTCCTTAATGTAATCCTATTAATAAAAATAACCCATAAAAATATACAATTTTACATTATGTAATATTTTAAAACTCGAAACTTTAGTAATGCATAAGGTTATTCAAAATCATACAATTTCATTACAACCATGTGGAATCCTTTTCCATAAGGGTTACAATAGTGATGACCTTTACATGAACCCAAAATGTAAATTAAATCCTGACTTATATTTTTTTCCATTGGTATAATTCATTAGTTATAATTACTCATCTCATTTATGTAAGGGTAGGTCCTTCATTACCATTATATAACCCAGTTTCATTGAGAAAATACAATTTATATATTTTTGAACAAATAAAAAGAGAGGATATTTTTTTTATTGATTTCAATTCATGGTTTCATACATCTAAATTATTATATCCTTCTAAAACCACTCAACCAATTTTGTAGAGTATATTAACATTTATCGTATCAAGCATATGTGATTAAAAACCTATTTCTCAAGATCTTTGTGCTAGATAATATGAAACTAAATAATATACTAAAATAAAAAAAAATCTACAGTACAATACAATGGTGAATTTGTTTCACCATCTACAAACTACATTCAATATGTTTGATATAGGTAACAATGTTTTAGCCAAAATACATCCCACATCAGTTTTTATCCAAGTGTCAAATGAATCTCATCTTATACGTGTAGGATTATCCTCCTCCCACAATCATCTATAATCATAGCTCGAAAAGGAAAAATAATAAAGAGAGTAATAGGTTCAAGAATGTCCATCCATAAATAATGTAATTTTTCATACACTTCCATCACATTGTAATATATATATCTATATATATATACATGATGATTCTTCTTTATTATGATCTCATTTATTTATTCAATTAAATGAATCAAAAAATAATATAAATTGTTCTTGTATTATTTACATTAATGTGAGACCACCCAAATGATTCATCGAATGAAACAATATAATAGAAGCTAGTTAATATGGGAGAAAAAATGCTAAAATTTTAACATTTTTTAGAATCTTTCAGGGACATATATGTCATTTATGAAAATAATAACTTTCAAAAATAAAAAACAATATATATATATCAAATATATATATATATATATATATTAAACATAATGTAATATTAGTTCCAAATACTTATTCTATTCCGAATACTCCAGTGAATTAAATATAGAAATTTATAATGATGGTGAACATATTTCAATATTGTTACACTATGTGTAATTTCAAGAAATATGAATTCTATAAATCCCAACACTAACAAAAAAATATAGTTCTCATATAAAATCCAAAAAAAATAAATAACTTATTAATTCATTTTGAAGCTTATAATAAGTAATATACGTCTAAAATAATTTGCTCTACGAATTCACTAAATTCCAATAAAACAATTTGACTCTTAAAACGGATCCTTCAATTTCATCATCCATTTTAGAGTCACAATTCTTCAAAAATGTGATCATGATTATATTAATCCCTCTAAGGGAAAAATAACTCCATTATCTATAAAATTACCACTAATTGTATTCCTAATAATCATTTTTAATGCCACTATAAAAATTTATAATATTAAGTTTGAATAAAATAGATACCCATGATAAAATGCCTATACTCCAAAAACCATACAATATTTAGAACATTATACAAAATAATAAAAATTATTACTAATATAAAAGTTTATTTTCAATATAGAAATAAAAATTATAATATCAATTTTCAAAACTCGTGATTATTTATCATTAAAGGAACCATAGTAGACTATATTTTATGAATATCATTATTAAGAATCTACCTCCAAACAAGGGGAATGAAAACATAATAATGTATTGATCTCAAACACATATTAAAATGTGAATAAACATTTCATCATTGATGAGTATATGAGAATAATTCAACATAAAAGAATAATAAAAATATCATAATGTCATGACTAGTAAAAATAAAACTTAAATGATATTTAAAGTACTTTGTATAAGAAGATAAACCCACAAAATTTCAACAGAAAATCATAATAGCTATAACATAATTTTTAATAATTTAATATAACCCATGAATAATATAGGAAAAATATCAAAATGATTGATAACTATTTTTTATGGAACAAAAATTTAGGTAAGTGAAAATAATTATCATGTGACAAACCACGAATGATAATTCTTAAGAGAAACTAAAATGTACTCATGATTACCTGTCGCTTGAGATATAAAGAGATAATAAATTCATTGGAAGGTGATATAGGACACCACAAATCATCCGCACATACATAAATATTATAATTATTAATCATTCGATATTCACAACATAATGAACCAAGGGATATAATAAATGTGTTTTTAAAAAATCCAAATGAAAATAATATATTTTATAAGAACATTATATGAAAATAAAATTTGGTCAATAAAAAGAGATTGAAAAAAATAACATCATGGATTTATTATGAAGATACCAAAAACATGATAAAAAATAATAAAATAGTAAAAGAAAATATATAGGGAAACAACAAACATAAATCCAATGGTGGAAAATCATTATAAAATTAGCAATAAAAATGAAAAATAATTCATAAAAATATCTTTCTTAAAAACATTTGGTATTCATAAATGTATAAATCCATAGTAATAAGACTTTTTCAACAAAGAGAATGTTATTTTTTAAAAAGTGAAACTAGTATCTTTAATGGGTTATTTTGCATCAAAAATATATTGTTTTTAAAATGAAGTGATAAAATCATTAAAAATGGAAAGTATTATATAACTATGATCAATAAGAAATTGTTTAACTCATTGAATGGGGTTAAATTTACCAAGTCTCTATCATTTAGAGTATATTTCAAAAAATAATCATTGAAACATTATATCAAAAATATGAAAAATATTAGTTAATTATGTAGGAATCTTATTTATATAAAATCCCTTTTTACTCATCACTAATAACAATTATCTTCATGTCTTTTATTTTTATAATCTTTTATCTAATATTCGGTGTAAATAATCATTAATGTTTTGAAAGGGACTAGTAAAATTGGTCTTGATCTTCCTTCTTCTATAAATATTTATAATTTTAAAAGAAATAAACAGACTGTAATATATATTTCCTCAAATCATGTAAAATTCTAATTTTAACAGGTTGGAGTTTTATTATAACTTTGTGAAGTAAAAATTAATGCTGAACATGTTTCGATCTATTTACACATGTCAATGGATTATATTATAATTGTCATTACAATCAATATTATCCACAAAGAACCATATTAAAGATGAATATTAATTACACAGACACACAGATATATATATATATATATTCCATTTTCTGATCATATATAAATTAAATCCTTCTATAATGACTGTTGTGAGGAATCTTACATTTTTATTTAGGGTGGTGGTAGTCCGCACACACAAAAAATTTACATTTTCATTTTTCTAAAATGAAGTGGGAAAAAGTATAATTATTGTAACATCATTAAAAATCGTATAATTAGGATATTTATTTTATAATTTTTATATTTTGAAATTAAAATTTTTAATAAATAAATAAATATATGGAAAAAGAAAAAGGAATGATATGGTTATAAATTTTTACTTCCATAATGGGGTTATCTTCTTTACTAATTGTGTTAAACCTTTGAGAGATATAATTTTGAGAATATATAAAACTTTTAATGAATTATTTGATTTTTTAAGGATTTTATTGGAATATTTTCTTCTTAAATATAGTAATTTAGGTGTTAGAGGAAGTGAGGAGAGGATTCCGCCTTTTATAAGTAAAAAATTTAAAAAAACTATAAATAAGAAAAAGTTTTCAAAAATTGAATGTTGAGCTTAATGCAAAATAGTCCAAAATCAGAAAATAATAGAGACGATAATGTATAAGGTCAATCAACACCTCAAGCAGTCAATTAAAACATGTTTCTAATGTTTTTGTCACATCACCCCTTAGGTTACTTATTTTTACCATTTTAGATTTCACAATAGTAACAAGTTTTCATCTATATAAATTATCAATTATTATCAAAAATATTATGTTATATAAAAAATAATTTTGAACTAATGATTACACAGATGAAATAAAAATCATTTATCCAATTTTCAAAAGTGAAAAATACTTATTTCGAAATAATAAATATATAATGTATTAAATAAAATTTTAAAATTATTACATATCTTATAAAATAGGAAGAAAACATTATAAATTAAAAAAATTAAATTTAAAAATTTTCATATAAAATAAAACATTTCCTTAAAAAATATCATGAATTTTCAATACATTTCCTTTTACTATTAATTTCAGGAATTTAATCTCATTTATAAAAATGATATTTTATTTAATATTTCTAAAAAATAAATACATTTTTAAAATATAAAATATATCTATTAAAAATATATATCCATGATAAATTAAAATAATATGTTAATTTTTCATGTTATGATTCGAAAAATTATTAACATTAAATATTTAATAATAATTTTTATAAGAAAATGAAAATTGGGATAAAAACATTTTTTCTATAAATTAATATACAATTTATTATTTATCCATTATTGAAATCAGAATATATTATATTATAATGATTTTAAATTTACAAAATGGTTTTATTAGTTTTATTAATGCACTAATTGAGTTTATATTTAATGTTATCTTTAGTTTGTTTATATATTCATATACATATATATGTATATATATTTTATATTTATGTTATCATAGTTTATACCTACCAATGCTCTGGATACCATATGGAAGAATATTGTTTTGAGTTTTAGTGTTGTCAATGGATCATGATATTGACCATATTATTTATTTATGGAGGAAAAAATCATGTCATTAAAATAATTCCCCTCTTAAAAAAATAAAATCCCTAAAATATTTTTACATGGAAGAATGAATTTGAGGATAATTTTTCCCTGATCAAATTATCAACTTCACATTTTGTCTCATAAATCTTATGATTACAACATATAAAATTTATTATAAGGGTGGTTTGTTTCCCAACTCATTATCCATATAAGCGAATATTTCTAAACCCAGTTCCTCACACGAAATTTCATGTTCGAGTAGTACTAACTCTAATAATAGTATATGTAACATCCCAGGTAAATAAACATTATGAAATTTTTATATTTATTAATATTTTTGTATAAAATATTAATATTACTTTAATGGGTATACTATGTTTGATGGCGTATCCAATACGCAACAACAAGTTTCATGGAAATCTTATATTGCACTCTAGTAATAAAATAATATTATTTCAAATGGTAATTAACGCGTAGTTGTTGAAATGGTGGGAATGAACAGAACTAACTAAAAAATTATTACATATGTTGGTTAAATATTTTTACGTTTATCCAGTAAATTTTAGAGGCTTAAAATGTAAATGAATCCAATTTTAAGCATAAATGTTTTAATATTCATTAAAAGGTTGATTAACCACCTTTTGATGGAGAACCCTTTTTAATCTACATTTTGTCAATTTTATATTCTATATATGACAAAATAAAATCCTTCTTTAGAATCCAGACATCAAAATTTACTTTGTGTAAATTTTTGGTATTTTTCCGATAAAGATAATTTTTTATTGAATAGTGAAAAATGTTGTATTTTAATTCGAAACCTTATTTTAATACAATTTATTTATATGGTTAGATTATCTATTTAATTTGTTTTAAAGTTTAATTAGAATATATTTTTACCATTTAATCTAATGGTTTCCAATTTAATTAATTTCACTTTGAAATTGGACATACACAAATGTCAGTATTTTGATGGATATCGTTTCTTAAAAACACGCTATTTGTTTTGACAACGAGAATTAATTATAAAATTAAATAATGAAGCTTTTTTGTTTTGAATTTTGTAAAATATACATCTTTTTTGAATTCAGAAAATCAAATATAGCTTAGGGTAAATTTTTCATATTTTTCTGAAGAACTTCAATATTTGATGATTAGTGAAACCACTAAGAGGTAGTTAAACAAACTAATTCTTTGTTTAAATGAAAATTTACCAGTTCTGTGTTTTGAATTTAAAAAATCCAACATACATGGTTGTCATTAGTATGTAAAATTTGGTTCAATGGGATTAAAATACTTTTTTTATGAATAGTAACTTATGAGTTTGGTTAACTGAGATTAGAGGTAATTAGTATAATTTAAGATAAAAATGATATTATGAAAATATAAATATATCATTACACATGTCCTAACCTTATTTTTTAATTCATGGCCGACCAATAAAAACCGTGGGTCAATTCGTGGGACCCCCTGGAGCCACTTGGGGTGATAATGACATTAATACCTTTTATTTAAAGTAAAAAATAAAAAATATCACAAACATGTATTGTTTTACTAAAACAATTTTTACATGGGATTATATATTTTATATTTTATTACTATAAATAATCATTAGAAATCTAAAAATATTTCTTACAAAATGGTAAATTTTTTTATATTTTTTTAAAAATCAAAAAAATACAATTATTTGGGACACAATGATGATGTAGTGTTTACGTCATTAATGAATAATTTAAATAAATAAGAAGATAATGTTTAAAATAATATCAAAAACTTGTCCAATTCTTATTAGATGATTTTATTTCGAACATGTACAACCTAATCTTCTAATTTAATGAATTTTGGATCTTTAGAAACCGAATTTCATTTTATAATAAAATAATAATTTCAAGATTTCCAAAAAAGCCCCTCCTCTCCCTTATAAAAGACCCCAATTTATACCCATCTGTCACACTTATCAGGCCCTTTGGCTCATCCAAACTCTACTCATATAAGCTCTAAAAAATACCTCTCTTCATCCTAGAAGCCTCACATTGGGAAGAATCCATTCCAAGGAATCCTTTGGGCTCAAATCAAAAAGAGTTTCCTGATTTAAAAGAGATTAAAGAACGATCGAGTCAAGTCGGACACGAGGTAAGGGATCCTACCTCTCTCTTTCATTTTAAGTACTCTATTTTATGCCATTTATTTTAAGATCCTCTTTCTTATGTTGGGGGATGTTCTTTTACATTCCTCTTTCTGTATATTTTATGTTCATATAATGAGAGACCCTATTTGATCTCATCAATCCATTTTTTTGGATGTTTTAAGTAGTGTCGTTAGGCTGCCGATTTTTCGTAAGGGATTTTTATCTCACTTTGTGTTCCCATAAGATTCATGCTACATTATCCACTATTTACTTTTGTGTGGTGTATTTACTTCCCATAATTTTATTATTTGTGTGATATACATTAATTTATGGGTATTTATATCTTCACTATATAACCCTTCTTTCATGGGGTGTACGTTTCGAAAGTTACCCAAATCGGTAAGGGAACCTTTAACCCACCTCTATTTAAAAGACATATTTTGTTATGTATTTTAATTTACACCATGTTATGTTAGGATATGTTCTTCCATATCCTTATTGATGTATATTTTTTGTCCAAGTGATGAGATAACATTTTCTCTCTCCTCAAATAATTTTCTGAATTTTAATGTGACGTCGTTAGGCTGTCGAATTTTTGAAAAGGAACTTATTAACTCAATTTTAAATATTTAGGTTAAACTAGTACTCCTTGAATATGTCATTATATAGATATCTGTGAATGAATCCGGTTGTTTTACACTTAATATCCACTTATATTGGGTGTATCATTATTTTTCACACATAAGATTGTAATTGAATTATCCTTAATCTAAGGATACCCTCTTTATAAGGGAATTTGTATCAATCTCCTTTTATTGAGGATTCCTTTTATTTATACATGAATTTATTTTATACAGTGTATAAAACCTTTTTGACTTTTCATTTCATTCAAAGGGAATCTTTTCTCTATGAAGCATTTTACTAAATGAAAAGAATTATATTTCTTTTTTACGTACATAGTGACAATGACCTTTCAGCCGCAAGTATTATTTAATATTTGGATTCCTTAACATGTCATAATGTTTTTAAATAAGGAAAAATAAATACCATATATTCTTTTCTGTATTTTGGTATTTAAAATGGTTTTGATAATGTTTGGATTATATCAATGTCTTTTATTGATATCTTCTAATTGAAATGTGGAAATGTTATGTTTTCTTTATACATCTTTTATGTGATACGATTATGTTATGGATGTTGGGCATTGTTTATGAATTCTGGTGGTTATGTGATAAACTAAGGGTAGGTGAGTCTGAGATATCTCTCCCATGCATTGGGTAACGTGAAAGAGTTAAACGCTAAGGGTTCTCCGAAGAGATTTATGGAATATACTGTGCTGGGTATTTCAAATGTAACCATGAGGGTTTCTCGCTACGTAAAATGTTATGAATGCCTCAAGATACCTTAATTTATTATGATTTATATGAGTTATTCATAAATCTTATGTTTTCATGAGGTATGATAAAAGATTGTGTTTTATAAGTAATGCATGTTTTCATTGATTCTTATGTACTCATGGACTAATGTTTCTTTTCCATATTAGTATATCTTTACTGAGATTTTTATGCTCATCCCATGTTTTTGAAATGTTTTCCATAGGACTTAAAGTGGAATAGGGTCAAGGTTGGAATAAAGGAAATTTCATGTTTTCTAGAACATGCAACTATACACGACTCATTTGTTCAAGCGTTTTTTTTTGGAAAAAAAATGAAAACTTAGTGGATGTGTCTATTTTTTAATCTTTGAGATATAATAGTTATGTCCTAATTCTCTAAAACTCTAAAGCTGAAAAGATCCTAAATGTTATTTATTCATTTAATTCAATATTAAGTAATGTTTTAAGGCCAGGTCCTTATAGTTGGTATCAAAGGTCGGTTTAGACAACTTTAGGGATTAAGAGTTTTCGTTAAACACATGATTAGTCCCTGTGTTTATTATTTTTAGTTAAATCATTGTTTTACAACTTTTTTCAGATCATGGAAATTTTGTTACAAATGGAAGGAGGATGATCTAAAACGACATTCTTATCTCTTCTTAATGACATGCTTGCAATAATTATTGCAAAGTCATGTTCGGATGATTGTGAAACTTTTTCTAGCATACAACTCACTTGCAATCAGTTGTATGATATATCAAACACCTCCACTATACCTCGTTATCATTGTGGATCATGGGTTGTATTTAGAAAAATCCTATTTTAACAATATTCTCATATTTTCAAGAATGATAAATATTAGCAAGGCATTTTTAAATATTTTACCTTATCACAAGATTTTGAAGCATATTATGATTTTAGAAAAGGTGATGAAGAAGGAGACCCATGCACAACCTATTTATATTTGATTTTAAAATATAGTCTCTCGGAACATATTTATGGTATTTTAAAAGGGCCATTAATTGAAATTTTCAACTCAATTTTGGTCCGAGTAATTTATATAAATCATGTTTTATCAGATCTATTGACATTATATGTCATACATGGTTACTTCCCAAAACTGTATTTCTGTGAACACCCATATGATCCATATTGTACAAGGTGTATTTGGATGAAGGAGGGAAATGATTTTTAAGGATATCTAAATCATTGTTGAGATGCATGGAACTTCTACCTACGTGAACAAGATGACAATGAATCGAAATGGACACCATGATCAATGTATGATGTTCTTCATTATGAGGATCATTTTATTTCATCTTAGGATGGTGAAATAAGAATTCAAGAAATAAGATGTTTAGATCATAATGAACTTGGATGAAAATGAGAGGTATAACGAATCCATTATGGTTAAAACATGTTAGGTTTATTTTTGAGTTATATAAAACGGACATCCTGTAGGATGGGTGACATATTGTTGCATCCGGAAAGGCTGCAAGAATAGAACACAAAACTGTAGGCCGAAAAGGGTGCATCACCTACCAATATCCTACATGAATTCCCTGGTTAGTTTGACTTATTCATTTTTGTTAAATTATTTTATAGATCATGAATAAGTTGATTTTGGTTTATCTAGGAAAATATTCAACTATCATGGAGGATATGTGATTAGGCTAATTACTTTTAAGTATGAAACTTTAAGAGTAATTGAAGTTCATTGGAGATAAATGTTAAGATTTATCTTGGAAGACTATGTGATTAAATCCTTCAGAGATTTGGGTTTCAATATTAGTTTGGACTACATTGAATAATTTTATGGATAACTGTTTATTGAATGGTCTTTGTTGAACATTGGGTATGGATTGAAAATTTTTAGAGATTAAACGTAGTTTTTCTTTTTGTAAAAGATTATACTTTTTGGGGATTATCTGATCTTGAACTAACCATTTTGTTTTTAGTTACGGTCTAAAGACATGGGAAATATATAGTTCTCTTTTGTGGATTAGGTGATTATCTAGAAGTTTATTTTATCACTCTTAACGTGAACAAGTCATCCAAAATACTCATCTTTTGGAGAAAAAACATGAGTTTTTATAAGAAATATAGTAAGTGATGAAAGTCTACACGACAAGTAAGTATGTTTCCTTGTGATTTAGTTAAGTTCATAAATAAATTCCTCAATGAAAAGTAACTTAAAACTAAAATGATGTATGTTAACTATTCCTACTGGGGAATCAAATTCCTTTTAAACCATCACAAATTTGTGATTTTCTTGTGGTTAACTTTCTCCTAATCATTTTTTCCATCACTCTCCATCAGAACATGACCCGTTGTTTTATCATTCATTTTCATGTTTTACTATATGGGTACCTAGTATGGGTTAACCTGGGTGACCTTTGAACTTCTCTTTCTTTCTATTAAAGTGATAGTTTAATTTACTTATTTCCTGATGTGGGGCTTTCAATGAAGTTTCCGAGCCTTTTTTTAAAAATTGCAAGGACGCAATTCCCAAAAGGGGGGAAGGATGTAACATCCTAGGTCAATAAATAATATGACATTTTCATATTTATTAATATTTGTGTATAAAATATTAATATTACTTTAATTGGGATGCTATGTTCGATGGTGTATCCAATACGCAACAACGAGTTTGTTGGAAATCTTACATTGCACTCTAATAATAAAATAGTATAATTTCAAATGGTAGTAAACACAAAGTCATTGTAATGGCAGGAATGAACATAAGTAACTAAAAAATTGATTACATATGTTTGTTAAATATTTTTACATTTATCCAATAAATGATAGTGGCTTAAATGCGAATGAATCCAATTTTAAGCATAAATGTTCTAATATTATTTAAAAGGTCGATTAACCACCTTTTGATAGAGAACACCTCTTGAATCTAAATTTTGAAAATTTTATATTCTATATTTGACTAAATAAAATCATTCTTTAGAATCGAGACATCAAAATATACCTTTTGTAAATATTTTCTATTTTTCCGATAAAGATCATTTTTTATTGAATAGTGAAAAATGCTGTATTTTAATTCAAAAACTCCTTTTAATATAATTTATTTATATGGTTATATTATCTATTTAATTGGTGTTAAAGTTTAATTAGAAAATATTTTTATAGTTTAATCTAATGGTGGTCATTTTAATTAATATCACTTTGAAATTGGACACAAACAAGTGTCTGTCTTTTGATATATATTGTTTCTTAAAAACAAGGTATTTGTTTTGACAATAAGGAATTAATTATAAAATTAATCAATGCAACTTATAAGTTTTAAATTTTGTAAAATTGACATCTTTTTTTAATTTGGAATATCAAATATAGCTTAGGGTGAATTTTTGGTATTTTTCTGAAGAACATCAATTTTTGATGAATAGTGAAACCACTAAGTGGTAGTTAAACAAACTGATTTTTTGTTTAAATGAAAGTTTACCGCTTCTGTTATTTGAAGTTAAAAAATCTTACATACATGGTTGTCATTATTAAGTAAAATTTGGTTCAATGGGATTAAAATAATTTTTTTATGAATAGTAACTTTTGAGTTTAGTTAACCACAGTTAGAGGTAATTAGTGTAATTTAAGATAAAAATGATATTATAAAAATATAAAAATATCTTGACACATGTCCTAAACTTATTTTTTGAGTCATGGATGACCAATACAAACCATGGGTCAATTTTTGGGACCCCATGGAGCCACTTGGTGTGATAATGACATTAATACCTTTTAATTAAAGTAAAAATAAAAAATATCACAAACATGCATTGTTTTACTAAAACATTATTTACATGGGGTTATATTTGTTATATTTTTTACTATAAAAACTCATCAAGAAATATAAAGAGATTTCCTAAAACATGGTAATTTTTTAATATTTTTTTAGACATCAAAAAAATAAAATTATTTGTGACACAATGATGATGTAGTGTTTACGTCATTAATGAATAATTTAAATAAATAAGAATATAATGTTTGAAATAATATCCAAAACCTTTACAATTATTATTGGATGATTTTATTTCGAACATGGACCACCTTATATTCTTCTTTAATTAATTTTGGAGCTATAGAAACCGAATTTTTTTTATAATAAAATAATAATTTCATGATTTCCAAAAGAGCCCCTCCTATCCCTTATAAAAATACCCCACATCCTACCCATCTCTCACACATCTCAAGCCTTTTGTCTCGTACAAAAGCTACTCAAATAATCTCCCATAATCTCTCTCTTTATCCTAGAAGCCTCACTTGGGAAGAATCTTTTCCAAGGAAGCCTTTGGGCTCAAATAAAAAAGAGTTACCATATTTAAAGGAGATTAAAGAACGATCAAGTCAAGTTGGACATGAGGTAAGGGATCATACCTCTCTCTTTCATTTTAAGTACTATCTTTTATGTGATTACATTTATGATCCTTTTTCATATTTTGGGGGATGTTCTTTTATATTACTATATCTGTATATTTTTTGTTCATATGACGAGAGACCCTATTTGATCTCATCAATCCATTTTTTTGGATTTTTTAAGTGGTGTTGTTAGGCTGTCGAGTTTTCGTAAGGGATTTTTATCTCACTTTGTGTTCTCGTGAGATTCATGCAACTTTTTCCACTATTTCCTTTTGTGTGGTGTATGTACTTACCATAGTTGTATTCTTTGTGTGATATACATTACTTTATTGGTATTTACATCTTCACTGTATGACCCTTCATTCATGGGGTGTACATTTCGAAAGTTACCCAAATCGGTAAGGGAACCTTTCACCCTCCTCTTTTTAAAATACTTCTTTTGTTATTCCATTAAATTTACACAATATTATGTTGGGATATGTTCTTATATATCCTTATTAATGTGAATTTTATGTCCATGTAATGAGATACCATTTTCTCTCTCATCAAATCATTTTCTGAATTTTAAAGTCACGTCGTTAGGCTGTCGAATTTCTGAAAGGTAACTTCATAAATCAATTTAAATTATTTTGGTTAAGCTAGTACTCTTTTAATATGTCATTATATGGATATGTGTGAATGAATCTGGTTGTTTTACACTTAATATCCACTTATATTGGGTGTATCATTATTTTTCACATATAAGTATGTAATTGATTTATCCTTAATCTCAGGATACCCTCTTTATAAGGGACTTCGTCTCAATCTCCTTTTATTTAGGATTCCTTTGATTTATAAATGACTTTATTTTATACGGTGTATAAAACCCTGTTGAATTTTTTTTTCCATTCAAAGGGAATCTTATCTCTACGAAGCGTTTTACTAAATGGCAATAAGTATGTTTCTTTTTTACGTATGTGTTGACAATGACCTTTCCGCCGTAGGTATTATTTAATCTTTGGCTTCCATTACAAGCCGTAATGTTTTTAAAAAAGGAAAAATAAGTACAGTATAATCTTTTATGTATTTTGTTATTTAAAATGGTATTGATAATGTTTGGATTATATTAATGTGTTGTATTGGTATCTTGTGATTGAAATGTGGAAATGTTATGTTTCTTTTATACACGTTTTATGTGATACGATTATGTTATGGATCTTGGGCATTTTTTAGTAATTTAGGTGGTTCCGTGATGAACTAAGGACGGGTGAGCCTGAGATAGATCTCCAATGCATTGGGTAACATGAAGGAGTTAAATGCTAAGGGTTCTCCGAAGATATTTAGGGAATATACTATGGTGGGTATTCCAAACGTTACCATGAGAGTTGCTCCCTATGTAAGAATGTTATGAATGCATCAAGTTAACTTTATTCCATATTATTTCTATGAGTTATTCATAAATTTTATGTTTTCATGAGGTATGTTAAAAGATTATGTGTTATGAGTAAAGTATGTTTTCATTGATTCTTATGTAGACATGGACTAATGTTTCCTTTCCATATTGTTATATCCTTTACTGAGCTTTTTATGTTCATCCCAAGTTTTTGAAATGTTTTCCATAGGACATAAAGTGGAATAGGTTCAAATATGGAATCAAGGAAATATTGTGTTGTCTAGAACATGGAACTATACATGAATCTTTTGTTCAAGCGTTTTTATTTTGTGAAAAAAATGGAAACATAGTAGATGTGTCTACTTTGTAATCTTTGAGATGTAATAGGTATTTCTTAATTCTCTAAAATTCTAAACCTAAAAAGATCATCAATGTGAGTTATTCATTTAATTCAACATTATGTAATGTTTTAAGGCCAGGTCCTTATAGTATAAGTGAATTATATTTTATGTACCTCCTCAAAAGAGATATGTTGAATGGATCTTCAACATAGAAGTCCAATGTAGGTATTTCTAATATATATGATATGACCCAGCATGATGAAGGATGTTTATGGGAATAATGTACCTAGGTCTCATCTTCCCTTTAATCTCAAATAAAATAAACAAATTCCACGAAGACATTCGATGAAACACATTTTTTACTAACAAAAAACTCTAAACATCATCAATAATAATATTTATTACTAATAATTAGATAAATAAAACACTCTTATGTTAAATAAATTTTGGAAACTTATCAATCATTTCAGGATCAAGGTATGGACCTATCAGCTTCTAATATCCAACTTCATTACAACATCATGGAGTCTTACAGCTCTTCCCATTAAAGTAACATATGGTTCAATCAGAATGTTAAAAAAATATTTTTATTTCTAAAGTATACTCAGTGGAATTTTATATACTAATATCCAAGGAAATATTTTTAGAAATATCTTAAAATGTTCTCTATATTTTTAATTTTCTTCATAGATTATCTGTCGGTTTGATAATGATATGCAATAGTAAAAATATGATTTTCCTCTGATTTTTTATGAAGTATTTTCCAATATCACATGATAAATATTATATCCCTTTGAGATATAATTTATTTTGGTATTCCATGTATTCTCACTAATTACCTTATCTATATCTTGGATAGATGCTAAAAAGAAAAATCTAATATAATGGAAATAAAATCTAAAAACTTCAAATGGGGATCAACTAGATCTCAAAAAAAATTCATACACTTGATGTATTTAAAATCCATATAATGAAACCCATGGTGACATATCCCATTTACATTCTATTATAGGTGATTTTTGAAACATAACTTTAGACATATGTTTATTCATCTATAATTTATTTTCTTTCTAAGAATCCTGATTATTATTCTATAATTAATCTCTTCATGTTATCTCACAATATATTTATATTTACATCCCTATAAATAATTTTTTTCCTAGATTAATTCAAATAGATGAGCTATGTGAATAATAAAAAAGTCACATCTTAAATTATAGTTTTTATTGGAAAACTATTTCGGGATTCAATCCTAATGAATCCATTATTATGATAGATACACTACATAATACTCACTATATTTTTATGTAGCTCTACATTAATTTTATAGTATTGTATGATCACCATGTGAAAGGATGGATAAGAATTAAGAAAGAAAAGATAGGATTTTAGGCCAACCTTCATGAATATAAGATCTACCCATTACAAATCAAGGAATATTGGGTAACTATAAACACATATCATTGATATTATATCATGATAATTTATACATAATGAAACACCCACATTATTTTAACTCCTATGGTGGTAATGAATTGAGATGTCATAGTATTTGATAAATTCTTACCATATCCTTTGGCAGATATTTTAATCTCTAGATGTGAATATATATTTCAAAATGGGATATTTTTTATAAACATCACACATCTCACTATAGTGGTAATTCCACATAATTTATAATGTAATGACCCCACATATGAGCTCTCAATCATGTGTCGGGCCATTTTTATCATGAGATTTATGTTTTCCTAAGGCATAAGAAGATACCTATTCATTTTTTATGATCACACATCTCAATCCCTTATTTGAGGAACCACCGTATATTATCATATATTAAACACTACAATATAATGAAAGTATTTGTATTTGACCAATATATTCTTCTATTCCTTAAATCATTATTCTCATTACTCCATCCAAAAGAACATCAGATCCTTTTATGTTAACATTTTTATTGGATTTCCAAGTCAGGAAATATTTACAACCAATAATATGTAGAATATATTAAAAATTATAAAACTCTGATTCTTAGATATAATGTTTGTTTTCATCCTTATTTCAATAAATACTTTCTTGGGAGGATCATCAGATATACCCATTCTGGTGATTAAATGACCCATGAATTACACCTTTCAAATATAGAAGACATTTTTTTTCTGAATTTTATTATACCATATCATTTATAAGGATCATTAGTACAATCCCAAATTTATCTTCATTCCCTACATTTTTTATTCAGTATATAAGAATATATTCTATAAGGACAACCATAAAATAATATTTGTAGTCTCTAAAGATAGTATTAATTAGGTCTATGAATATTTTAGAGTAATATATAAATTTAATTGAAATCATTTTGAAAAAAATTCATATGTATTTCAATCATTTTTATTTGAAATATCCACTATTTCAACCCTTAACTAATGATATATAGAAAAGAATTAATTCATTGAGAATTACAATTCTCCATTGAGTTGATTTAAATTTGTCATAAATATGGGATAATGTATATTTTTATTCAATTAGGATATTTATAATCACATTATAGTCAATAAAATGGTCCATTAATCCATATTTCTTATAATCATGTGGGATAGGTGATCCTCAGGGTAATTAAATATAGTGGATAGAATCTATATACAAATTCTCTATTATATAGTTATATAATTCCACTAATTTAACTAGATTTACTATATATTGATTCATTGTTATATGAATGGATCTATTAATAGGTTAAATTGAGAACTCAACGTCATGATATGGGGAATGAACTGGAATCTATCCCATAAATACAATAATAAATTCTCATACTACTAGAATTATATCATTGTTGTCTTCCTTCATATTCATTTCATTTAAGTGTTCTTCATTTCTGGGTATCAGAACCCATACATTAAAAGTTTCATCTAAAAAGATGGAATATTTTTATTGATACAAGAGAATTGGATGACGTGGAATACAAATTATGATATTTTTCACCTTATAATTAAGGTGTTTTACATGTAGGGATAGACAATCAATACACAAAATCATGTCATATTCAAACAAGGTTGGATGTTTTTGATCTTCATGAAGTGTCCAACCAAAAATTTCGATTGGAGAATAATAAACTTATATGATACAAGTATATATAGAATAATGATTAAGTGTACTTCACATAACTCCATTACCATGATCTTCCAAAATGGGTGTGATCATGAATTGCGGGGATTGTTCCCACTTTTTTGGAGGATTTTGGGCCATATTTTCTTCAATGTCAAAGGTGTTGGATTATTCATACTTTATGTTTACAAATTAAATTACATTGAATCAATATAGAGTGGGTATATCATTAGAATAAAACATATTCTTCTATATAGTGTTAATTGGTCATTGGGACTTATATTGGTAGTTGATTGCTTGTTGAACTAATTTACCACACTTGAAACACATTAACGATCCATTAAGGAAGTTACCAAGGTGATTCCTACCACATCATTATAAAGTGGGGAATTGAAATCTCCATATATTACAAACCATTATATTTCCATTTCTTTTTGGCCTTTATTTTTCCTCTCTAATGAACAAAGTATCCCCAGATTTGATCTCAAGATTAAACAAAAATCAAACAATCTATCCACATATTTCAATGTCTCTTTTGGAGAAATACATTTTGAAGACTATGTTTTGATATAATAAATATATTATTTATTGTAATGTCTAGATAAGAGATAAAACTAGAAGAATTTGTTGAAATCATAGAGAAGTATACTATTTATGTCACAATGTACACATTCTCATTTCTCATCAACCCCAAGAATTCTGCGTCTATCTTTTCATGATGAGTTTATTGAAAATACTTTGAAAATAAAATGTTCTTAAAAATGTATTCATAAATTGAATGTAATTCATATTTCCTAATTTTATACATAATTAGGTTCTATAATTGTTTGACCTCACCTTTTAAATGGTACACATCAAAAACAAAATTTTCATTTTTTATGATTTGGATATTTGAAAATACTTTTTTCCATAACATTGATCCATTTCTCAATGATAAGTGGATTTGTAGAGGCACTGAATGTTGGTGTAAATATCCAAATTAAAGAGTCAATATAAATATGTTCCAACCTTTTTTAGGTTTAGGAGATCATAAATGATTTTCATATAATTGCTATCATGGGATAGATGATTGAAAATATTTATGAGGTATTGTACTCATGATCCCATTCCATTTGGTTGTTCATTGGAGAAACAATCACATTGTCCCACATAGTATTTTAAAACTATTTCATTATTTTTCTGGACATTACTCAAACTAAAAAATGAGTTAACATGAGTGATGAAGAATTAATATCAAAATGAAAAAATCACATGAAATGAATTCATTCCTGAAATATAAAATTCCCTCACACTATCATCATAGTGTATAATTATTTTACTACCTCATCTGTAATTCTTATTTAATAATTTTTTATTGTTTTTTCATAATTCTTAACCAAATACTTCAATGTAACCTCAAAATCAATCCTGTAAAATGGTTCATAAATAGTATTATATAATCCAATTTATATACTATGTGTGTGTCGAGGAAGATGTCTAGTTATTTCACATTATTGTAAAAAAATAAATGATTCAATAAACCACCAACACACCCACTTCAGGGTTATTATCCCTTGGTATAACTCTTTTAGAGCCTACATATACATTCCAGTACCCAAAAAGGAATCTATTAACATGGATGGATACAAACTGAAGACATTACAATATTTATTATATATTGTATTTAAGTTCATAGTGAGTGTAATTATATATCTGAGAGGGGGAGGGGTGAATTAGTGATACTTTTTTATTTATGTTTCCTTGAAACAAATTTCTCTTTTCGTTAAGGATTCAATTCCTTAATTAATATAATTCAACAACAATTTTAAAAATATTTTTTTAAGGTTTTCTATTAAACAAGAATAAATATTTAATTTTTATGGTGAGTAAATAATCCAATACCACAAAATCAACTAGAAATTATTCCTTGGATTAAATCTCATAGGATATACACTTACACTGATATAGCACTATTTAAGAAATTTTAAAAGGGTGTGTGCACCCACATAACACAAATAGTGTAATCCAAAATTCATGTACTGAATCACATGACTGATACATCATTTCAATTAAACAAATGTTTAAATTAAAAATAATTCAATAATTTATTTCTTAGAAGATGGTAAGAACATCTTGGAACTTTTTTAGAAAAACAATGTCTATTATTTTCTACTCTATTTTTTCCCAGACTGATTCCTCCGAGTATTATTCTAAAAAATTCAATTCATTCTAGTATGATTCACCCTAGTAAGAAAATATGACTTTAACATAAAATTATAATGATTAATCGGAAATACTTCCATTCTGAGTCTGTAAAACTCTCTATGATTCTCCTAGTATTATTCTTCCTAGTCCAAAAAACGAATTACAAAAATCCCATATCAGATTATCTAGTGTGATTTGAGTATCATCCGAATATGATTGAAAATATGAATAAGTTAATTAGATGAGTAATACAATCGATGAGAATGCTGATCAAATGGATTCAATGTTGTGATCTAGTCTCTTCTCTTTCACTTCTCTGCCAAAACATTTTCAACACAAGACAATATATAAGATTCATCTTCTATCCAATACTCAAATCTCCACTCTCTTCTACAATGAATTGTGAATCAAGAAGTAGAAAAGTATAATGATCATTTTTCCTTTTAAAAGAGACTATAAAAGGTTTTGACTGTAATCCCAACACCATTATCTCTAACATTAATTCACTTTAATCTCATTTTCCCCAAAAAATCTCATGTATATTTTAAATTCATCAACTCGTATAAAAGCCTCTCATTTTTTTCTTAAATCATCTTCTTAGACACTCTTTTTTATTTTTTGTCCAATTCTAACTCATTATTCAGATTTATGAATTATCTTTTGACAATAAAGAAATATTTATCAATAGAATGTAAATGGATAAAGAAATAGATACCAATTCTAAAGGTTCAATACCATTATTATTTTGATTTTCATACTCCCCTTTAAAAATTCATTCAGAAATATCTGCCTTCCATACACTTTTATGTCATTACTACTTCACTTGACCGAGTTGAAAATATAAAAAAAATTAAATTATGATACAAAGTCTCTTATCCTAACTAAAATACACATAATCTCCTTCATTTATTCAGTTCTTCACTTGAACTAGTTGTAATAACAAAAAAAGTTCTTCACCACTTCTATTGATCTATTATAATGAGTTCACTATGCTTGTATCATGACTTTATTTATAAATTTACAAAAATTTGATACCAATGATAGCATCATCAAACAAAAATTAGAACTTATTTTAACTTTCCATTCATCCTAGCTTCTTTCATTCATTCATATCCTTAGTACGGTATTATGGGTATGATTATTCATGGCATGACCATTCTGGGAAAGATTATTCAATGGAAGATTTCCATGAGTACAATCAGACTGAGTTTAATTTTTCAAGGTATGATACTTTTTGATCTCCGAATTCTCATTATTTTCATTCACCTAGATTTGATAAATCTGGATTTCATTTTCAATACCTATTATCCATTTTCTTCCATTAAACATGAATCATTAGTTATTCTATAAAATTATTATTTTTTGTGAAATAATAATTAGAAAAGTATCGTCACATTAATTTTTTAGTGGTTATAGAGACTCTAATTATTTAGAAAAACATAGAATTCTTTCATATTGAATTCAGAGTGAATCTGATGAACATGTAATTTAATAATGATACATTCCCATGACACTCATTCTCTCATTCCAGATAATGACCAATTAATCATTCTGATCTTTATCCATCTTAGACTCAAGGAAAGTATGATATGAACAATATCATTAAAATATATTCTCCCCATTATGATTAAAATAGTATTTCTAATACTTTTTAAAATTAGCATAAATAATATTTTCACCAAATTCATATTGGGGTGATTTAATTTCCATTAAATCATTCCTTCACAACAACAAAAAAACACTTGAAATCAATAACCTTCAATCATATTTTTCCTAAAAATATCTTCTATTGGATTTTTTTCTAACATGTTACAGAAAACACTAATCTTTGTATCCCCATGAAATGGATTACATTTAAATAATTCTAATCCTACATGAGATAACTCGTTGTAGGTAACATGTGACATTGAAACCAAAACCATGTTGTCCATGAGTAGTGATTATGAAACCCTGCTTTATCTTCCTCATCTTTTCTTCATTCCTGTAAAACAATACAACTCGTTTCACACAACCACTCAAACAAATAGTTTGAATAGTTTACAATAAATGAAATTTTAAATTCAATGCATACCCTCATCTCCCTCCTTTTTCATTTAAAAATGTATTTAATAATTAAAAAAATCCCCCCAATAGCAATTCAATAAATTAGTAAACTGATAAAGGTGAAAAAACACATAACTAATCGTTGATGTGAATTTGGTTGGAAACCCATGTGCAACCTCAATTTGGAAAATTATTCATTTGGTAATCATTTAGTGAATATGTCAGCAACATGTTCCGATGATGGAACACAATCCATATTTAAATAATTATTCTCTATATTATCTTTGATAAAATTTCATTTAATATTGATATGTTTTGAACATGAATTTTAAACTAGATTCCTGGTTAGATTGATTGTGTATTGATTGTCAATAACGCAAGAGAAAGGGTAACTTCACACTAATAGGTAAATATTCCAATTGTGTTTTCATCCAAATAAGTAGAGGAGTGGATTTAGTGGAATACACATACTCCACATCATATGTACTAGGAATTACTGAATAATGTTTCATTAAATACTAACAAACACAACTATTTACTAGAATGAATACTCCATCAAATGTGGATATTCTATCATTAACATATCCTGATCAATCTGAATCTGAATATCCAAAAAATTAAATAATATTTGAGCTTCCATGACTAATTCTGAATTCAATTTTCCCATTGATGTTTCTGATAATTTCAATTCAAGAAAATAAATTTAATTCTATTGCAGCACTCTAAAATCTTGTACCTAATGTAATAACATAAAAAAATATATGTTATTCATTTATTCAAATACAATAAACATCAAATTATCTTTATAAATTCTTTCTTATAATCTTCATTTACTTCTACATTTTTATAAAACTTTGTTCCCACTACTATTGTTGTGGGATTTTTTTTAGTTTTCCTTCCCAAACCTCTTAAGAATGTATATATCATACTTTTATTGGGAAATAAAAAGGTATTCATTGATTTGAATTATTTTCAACCTAATAATTTATTTCAGTTCCGAACACATGGAAACTGTGGATACCTTTTTGTTTCATCAGGAAATCATTCACAATATATTTAATTATGCCCAACAAAGATAATTTCATCAACATAAACAATCACAATGATTGAGTATTCTAGACTTTCTCTGTTGTAAATATAATTATCTACTCTTCCTTTCATGAAATTCATCCTCATTAAGAATGTTCACAATTACTTACACCATTACTTTAGAGCTTGTTTTAATCAATTCCAACCCTTTTATAATCTTCACACATAACATTAAACATTTCCAACACCAAATCTAGAAGGTTGTTCAATGTAAATATCCTCTTCAGTGATATCAATTAATAATTAATATTTAAAATCTTTTTAAATGATTTTGTAACCTCATTGTGAAAAAATATGTGGATAAATTTTGTTTGTTACATTTCATTACACTGGGTAAAAGGTTTCATCAAAATCAATACCCTCAATGTTTTAATACCCTTTTCACACAAATATCTCTTTATTTCTTAAAACATCACCTCTGTTATTCAGCTTGTTTCTTAAAACCCACTTTATGCCAAAACTATTTTTATTTTCTATCTTTGTTACTAGTTCTCAAGTTTCATTCTTTTTAATTTGATCTAACTCTTCATTGATTGCATTAACCCTTTTCATATTCCCAAAAGCATCATTCACAACATTTGATTCGATATTTAATTATAAATAAGTATATGAATAGTATTTTTTTGTTCTTGTTTAAGCCTTATGATATTGATCACCAATTATATTACGATCTTCCACATGTTTTTTTGTTGAGGATGAAATTTTTTAGTATCTTACTCCTTATTATAAACGGTTGAGTCTAATTTTTATTCTTGAGTAGGAATAAAATTTCTTATATCCTTATCAGAATTGTTTTCATTATCATTATCCAATTCCTTTTCTACTTTAATATGTTTTTCATTTAGACTTCATTTAATTAATTTCACATCAATACAATCAACAATTCTTTTGGTATCTTTATTATATCAGTTATATCCTTTTTCATTCAGAGTATGTAAAATAAAGTTTCAATATTCCCTTTCTACTCGAACTTTTATAGTTTCCACCTTTCTTCTTTATAATGAATGAACTCTAGGACACTCTTAAGGGTCTCAAAATTATATTTTTCCACAAAACCATCCAAATGGATCCATATATGAATTATTCTTATAGAAATAATGGTTTTGGATATAAATAACATTACTCATGGATTTCCTCCCAAATTATTGAGAATGGTCATGTTCACGTAACACAGTTCATCACATTTACACCGAACTTCTATTTTTTATTTAATAAAAAAATTTGTTGAGGAGTATATGTGGAATATTACTCTTATAAAATTACATATTTGTCAATATAGCTATCATATTAATTACTTTTTTGTAAACCAAAATTATATGTTCTCAACTTCTTCCCTGAATACTCACAATATTTCTATTCTTACCTTATGAAACTATTAATTATTTTCAAAACACGTATCTTATGTTTCATAAACATAACAAAAGTAATGTTTTTAAAATCATAGTGATAGTGGTGATATACTTATCTCCATTTTGTTAATGATTTATCATTGGCTCGTAGATATCAGGATGAATTAGTTTCATGGGTTGTTTTGTACGAATATTAAATTTCATTTATACAACATTTATAAACACTCATTTTTGAAAAATAGTACAACACCAATTGATTACAATGGTAAAATCATGAATGTATCAAATAATATCGATTTTAAATAATTTTCTCATTATTATTTGAAACATGTATCCAATCATTTTATTCCCTAATTGATTCTCATCCACCATACTCCTGTGACATGAGTTTTGTATTTTACCAATCTGAAACAAATTTCATTTTATATGTTGTCCACATTGGAAAAAATTTTCATTTATTCATTTCTCACAAAAAAAACCATTCTGAATATTACTTTTTTACCCTCATCACACAACTATGAAACACTTAAAATATTATGTTTCATCATATTAATATAAAAACCTTTCTTGGATTTCAACTTATTATTTCCACTGATGGTTGATCCGAAACTAATTATTCTCATAGATTCATCATTTCCAAATGTTATTGTAAATTATTTAAAATAATTCACATTTATCATAAAATTTAAATATCATATTATATTATAATAATACCAAATATCCATTATCTATGGTTATTATCCTTTTGTAACTTTTAGTGTTATTTAAACAATAATAGCCTTTTATTATTAGTTTTCCTTCTTCATCTTTAGCTTCATGGAATTTGTAAGAATATTTTGTTATAATGGAATGAAAAAAAGACATTCTTTTGTAGGTTGCAAATTTTTTTCACATCTGTCACAAATAGTTTCCAAATGTTGGATCCTATTTTCAATTTTTACTCCACCTTTCTCAACCTTCTCAGACTTCTTCTTTTAAGGGATTGGACTCCCCCTCAACCTTTTCCTATCATATCCTGTGGAATAATATTGATGATGTTGATTGAACTAACACTTATTTTCTATATGTATGAATCCTCTATAATACATTCATTATCTATAGAAGGATTATTTTCCTTCAAGTCATCCCTATTGATTGGAACGGTGAATACGTTTCTCACCCACCTTCTTCCCATTCACTTACGAGTCAACACTATTTCTATTATCAATTGGGGTTGTCCTTTTATTTTCTTATTTTTATGAACTAAAACTACGTAAATTTTTTCTACAGTCATGTTTTTCAAAAATATTATTGGACTCATGGTTCTTTGAGACTTCTAAATTCCATATATTTTTTCTCTTGCAAAAATACATAAAAATAAAAGATAACTTCTTTCCATAAAAAAATTCATCATTATTTTCATCCTTTGGAGGTATATTATATTGAACCTTATTTAGTTTCTCATTTCCACAACATTCAACAATATAAATGATATATTTTTGGAGAATTTTATTTCTCAAATTTACCTTATGAATGTTTTTTTGAACATGTTCTAGTTATTCTCATTTTCCCTTCATCTGTACCCTTATATGCACCTTTACGAATCATTTATTATTCATGAGAATTATTAAAAACATCAATCTTCTATTCCATAATTAATTTCCCATTTGAAAAAAAAATCTTCATTTCTTATTGAAGAGCATTAATCTTCCAACTTTTTTTTCTTTTCATTCTTTCAGATCATCCTGAGAAATTAAATAAATTATTATTTTTAAATGCATTTTAATTTGAGTTTCTTTTTCTTCATAAGTAATGCTACTAAATTACTGGTCATTTAATATTTTGATAAATTTACTCACAATTACATATTCAACAGATTTTTCAGATTTAGCATTGCTATCATCTTCTTATTTTTCTTTAAATAACAATATACTACTTTTTAATTTTAATAATTTCCTATATTTTTCTATGGAATATGATTTTCTATTATCGACCATTTTCTTCAAGGATATTCATGGATTTATTTCTTCTTCCTCACTATCCTCTAATCGGTTTCATAGTGGAAAATTGGCTGCAATGTGACCAATGCCTCCAAATTAAAAACCTTTCAAGGTAGGTTTCCCATTTCATTTCCTTGTACATTTTTTGTCTTTTATAGAAGGAAAAGAAAAAAATATCATCTTGATTTTTACATAACACATTTTCATAGTCAAAATCACCAGAATCATTTTTAATATGAATATTCTTTGACTTTTCCCTCTTATAATACGTGAAATATATTTCTCGATAATTTTTCCCTCTTTATTACATTATCCCTTATCAATACATAAGTGATTATAGTGTTGTGTAAATCATCAATATACAATGTTTCAGGATCTCTGTCTTGTAGTGAAGAAAACATTTCAAAGAAAATGATGGGAAGGATTATAAAGATCTTTTCAACAACTATAGAATGATATAACATTTCTCCAATCTATATGTTAGTAATCAAAATTCCATTTACTATAGTAAATAAGTCATTATCATATTCATGCTCACCCATCATCACGTCCTCATACAATAATGTCCAGAATTTATGTTTATCCTTCTTCCCTTTGTTATTACCATAGTATATATTTTTTCAATTTATCCAATATTACATGGGTTGTGGAAAAACATTTCAACCATAAGAATTAACTTTTAGAATGTGATCATAATATATATTTCTTGGCCCTTACATCATTCTCTAGATTCTTATTATTTATAGATGTTAGAGGATCCTTAAAATAAATAAGAGGAAACCCATCTATTTTTACTTAAAGAACATTGTATATAATAAAAATGAGATAGGGAAACATTCTATATTTTTTACGTATGATAATTATTTTCATCACAAACCAGAATATAGTTTATGTTCACACAATTCAAATTCTCTTCCAGCAAAGAAATAACCAAGGGAACCAACACTTTGATACCAATTTAAAGTTATCAGTTAGTGTACATGTATCAATGAGATGGGGAGGGGTGAAATAGTGATAATTTTTGCTTTAAAATTTCTTTAAAATAATATTCAGCTCCTTTTAAATACTTATTTCCTTAATGAAAACAATTCAACCAAACATCCAAAAGAAAAAAATTATTTATAATGGTCACTATTAAATAATAATAATAATAATAATAATATCTATGCCCTTGGTATGGTTTTGAAATAATAAAATACCAAAAATTCAACTTGAAATCAACCCTTGGATTATAATAAGCACGATATACCCTTACAATAATGTAGAACTCTGTAAACCAATCCAATTTTGTGTGTGCATCTTATAAGCACAAATAAGGTAATAGAAAATTTATGTAATAACTCTTGTTACCTGTTCTCCATTTCAATTCCAAAAATGTATTAAATTGAAAAGAATTATTCAAATTCTTACCTAGAAGATTGTAAGAACATCCACGATTTGTTAAAGAAAACATAGTCTTATTTTCCCGAGTCCATTTTTTTGCAAACCAATTCCTCCAAGTATAATTCTCCAAAATACAATTCCATCCAATACATTTCTCCCTAATATGAAAAATATGACAATGATAGAATACTGTAATGATGAAACAACACCTCATAAATTATGAGTATAGAAAAGATAATACGATTCTCCTAATATGATTCATCCTTTATCTTGAAATCTCAATATAAAAAATCCAAATATGATTATTCAGCCTAAAATGATGATCGACTTAATACGATTGAAAATAAAAATATAGTAAAATGATGAATATGATAACCCATGAGTATGATGATTAGATGAATACAATATTGTGATCTTATCACTTCTCTATCACTTCTCTATAAATGACTATTCAATATAAGTGAATACATAAATATTTTTTTCTATTTAAAACTCGGTTCTTTCATCTCTTATGCGGTGAACAAAATATCATTCTTCCGAAAATTATAATGTATTTTTCTTTTTTTATAGGTGACCCATAATGGTTTATACAGGGGAATCCCAACATCTTTACCTATCACTTTAATTCACCGTAATACTAATTTCCCATTAAATATAAGGTCAAATTTTCCATCGTCAACTCTTCTCAAAGATTCTTAATTATTTTTCAAATATCATCACTACTTATTGTTTCAATTGAAATTCCTGATTTCTATTCACATTCCAAATTTTCTAAATCTGATTTCATCAATATAAATTTTTCTATCAATTGAATTTAATTTTATAATGAAATTGATAACACTTATAGATGTTGAATACAATCAATATTTTCAATTTCAATATCATTTTTGAAAATTAATTTATAAATCTCGAATTTCAATCCATATTTATTTATTAATGTCTTAAAATTACCTAGTAGAAAATTTAATAAAATTAAATTATGAAACAAAGGTTCTTGAAAAAACTTAAATAGGCATCATCTCCTTCCTTTCTTCACTTTTTTCTCTTGACCTGGTTGAGATAGAAAAATAATTCTTTTCCTCTTATCTTGAACCATTTGAAATAATTCATTGTCCCTGTATCATGACTTCCTTAGTGACTATAAAATCATTTGAGACCATATTTAGAATTTTCAGACAACAATTTGAAGTATCGCAACTTTCCATTCATTTTATATGATTTCTTTCCTCCACATACTGAATAAAAAATTCTGACTATGATAATTATCGGTATGATCATTATGGGTACTTTTATTCAGGGCATTATATTTGTGAATGTGATCTGGTAGAGTATGATATTTCTAGGTACAATTATTTTTCAATTGGAATTATGTCGTTCTCCTCCTTCACCATGATACAAAAAATATGGTTACTGATTTCAATAACTCTATTGCCTTTTCTTCCATGAATCATTAATCATATGTTCTTCAATTATCATATTATTTATGTGAAACAAAAATCAACAAATAATCACCACTTTTATTTTATTGTAGTCATTTAGAGTCTGAATATTCATCATGACAATAACTTATTTCACATAAAATTTAGAGTGATTCCTATTAAAATTTACTTTCTAAAAGATGCATTATTTATTTTACTGATTCTCTTATTCTAGATAACAATCAATTCCTCATTATGATCCTCACCCATTATTGAACAGAGGAGAATCTAATCAGAACCATATCTTTCAAATAGTTTCTCCTCATTATGTTGAATAATGTATTTAGATACTTCTACAAACAACCATCAATACAATTTTCACCCAATTCAATGTGAGGTGATTTTCATTATTCAAATAAGTTCCTTGACAACAATAGACAAAACCTAAAGACAGATAAATTCCATCCACTTGGTCTAAACATTAATATATGTAGACTCAACTCTATCATTTTCTGCTAAGGTTTTGCAACCTTAATTCTCAAAATATCATCTATAATCATTAAAAATAACATTAAAAGTTTTTTAGTCCAACTATATCGAACAAAGATTAACATTAATTTTTTTTCAAATCATTTAAAAACATGTAAAAAAAAATTCATAAATAAAATTATACAAATGAATGAAATGTTCAGTATATTTGGAGATTAGGTACATAATAAGAAAAATTTATAAAACGCATGATAACATTTCCATAATGGTACCTCATTAAATCATATTCAAGAGACCCTAGATGTAAGACACAAAATTTTAACCTAAGGAATAAAAAAATATGAAATATGCGATCCCAAAAGATTTTTTACGGGTGAATAAATATTTAATCATAGATGAGTTCAAATTAATTAGTAAAGGCATTGAAATATAGAAAATATCATATCATCGTGAGTGATAACTAGATAACAAATGTGAGATTCAAAATATAAGGCATGTACACGTTAATCTAAAAAATATAAACATAAAACCAAAATATATATAACATTTATTAGAGTCATTTATCATAATCCTTGAATCATAAAAGAATAATAAAATAATTAATAACATCCTTGAATAATGGAACAACCATTATAATAAGGAATCATTACATTCATGGGCATCACCATTGGTGACCATGTTTAGAAACAACTTAAATGTACTCAATAATAACTTTTTCAGGCAATTCAAACACTTAACCAATGAATTTAATAGATATATTAGACCCATGTAACCATTAATCGATACTTATATGTTCCATATAAACATATTTCACATTTCACATCATAAATAACCCAGGGAAAAAATGTGTTTCATAAAAATTTTAAATGTAAATATTATGCCTTTCAAAAAACAACCCATGCTAATAATATGGGTTTTATAAATCATATAAAAATAATTCATTATCCATAAATGATACATTTAAATAAAAAGGGTTTTCATAAATTATATAAATGAAATAAAATTACAATAGTAATTTATTTATTTAATTACAAAAATAGTTCAACGAATATAATCAGATAATAAAATAAAATAATATTTGAAATTAGAAAAACATCACCCTTTGAGGTATATAATTATTAATATAGAGATGGAAATGAAATCTAAATCATGAAATTAATTTTCCTAGAAATTGTTTTTTATTTTTGAAAAACCCATAAGTCGGATTCTCTTTTTAAAAAAGTCAGTATTTTAAAAAGTAAAAATAAAAAGTTTCATGGAAGTATGTTAGGCTCAAAAAATCCATTTCCCTTGATATAATAATTTAACACCATTTAAAATGGAATTTCTTGAAAAAAAAACGATCAATAAAAAATCGTATTACTTAAAGAAAAGATATTGAGTTACTATGTCCAGTAATATTACACTTGATTTCCAATGAAGATATTTAGCCTCATGTTCCATAAAGATAGATATATTAACTAATTATTTTATGAACATATTTATATATATTTATATTTATACTCTACCTTATTAATAATTATCATTATGTATAATAATTTTTCAAATTTTTTTATGGGATTTTTTAATCCTAATATTTTTGTAGTAGGATTATAAAAGAAAATTTTTTATTCCTTAATAATTTTAATTTCATCATTTAAAAACACTAATTTTTATAAATAGATATATTATAAAGACATTTTATGTTATAATTTCATCACTTGGTATTTTGAGTTGTGTTTTTCAATGAAAAAATTGGTATTTTACTAGTTTCATGTTGTTGACTGATACTATGGATTGCATCATATCGATCATTATATATTTTTTTTACTTATAAAGAACCATATTATTGATATTTATTACTTATATATATATCAAATTTAATCATAAAATATATAAAAAAAATACATGACAGCGATAGTGAAAATAAAATATGTTTATTTATGGGGGAATTTTTCGGCATACATGCCCACTTCACAATTTCATATTTAATAATTATAGAGTGAAATAGGTTAATGAATACCCAATAATAATAATAAAATAAAAATATAACAATTATATTTATTAATTTATTTTTATATGATGCTATGTAATTTGGGAAACTAGAAATTCATATAAGGGAAATTAAAAGTGGAAGAAATAGTTAGAAATATATATCTTTCTACATGGGTAATCTCTATTGATAAGTGTGTGAAACCTTTGAGGGATGGAATTTATAGAATATTAAAACCTCCTTAAGGTTTAAAGTAGAGTTTATGATATGGATTTATAGATGTTTGGATGTAATATGTTTTTCGGGAGGGTAAGTGAGGGCAAGAGGGAATCTTTTATATGTGAAAATGAGTGTTATTTTTTATAAATACTAAAAAAAATTAGTTATAGAATTTACCATTCAATGATAAGTAGTCCAATATTGAAAAAAAATATTTGAGAAGAAATAATGTTGATAAAAATAATAACAATCAATTAAAAAATTTTAACATGATTGTCTCTTAACCTCTTAGGTTATCCACCTTTTTTATTTTGGTTTTCTCCATGGTAACCGGTTTTTACCTTTTTCGTTTACCAATTTCACATCAACATAATATGGTTATTATTATAATCTTATTAAATATTGATTTTAGATATAAAATTGATTTTTTATTATATTTATTCAATAGTAATAAATTTATTTTACTATATTAAATTTAAAATGAATTGGAAAAAATTTGAAATATAAATTTTCATCAAAAATATAAAATATTGGTTTATAAATTAAAACCATTATTTTCAAAAATTTAATAAATATTAATGTCATCATAATTTATTAATAGAATTTTTCTTAATTAATTAATAATTTGAACTTATATACTACTAATTTCATAGAAGACATGTTCTTTCTTAGAATTTTATTTTCAATAATCACATAATAGAAAATTCTATAATCCAAAAAATTCATCTTAGGCTAATATTTCCATGAGGTATCCAAAAATAAAATCAATATTTTCAATTCACGTTTTAAAATATCTCTAAAAAATATAGCAATAATATATCTAAATAGGAAAATTGCTTTTGTTATATTGGATATTTTTTTCCTCTATTATAAAAATTTGTATTTTGCTAATAAATTATTAATTTCAAAATATATTATTTATTAAATGAATTAATTTTTAGTATATAATTTTATGATTTACGTATATCCACTAAAAGATCAGATAATTCATGAGAAATTGTTTTTCATTTTCTTAAATATATAAATCATAATTCCATTATCATGGTTTATACCTACTAATTCTACTACAACTATTCAACATAATTTGTTTTATGTTTCAATGTTTATTGAGGATTCATCAATCAAACAATGCTTTTAATTATGAAGTAAAAACTATCGTTTTTTGTGTTTGGAAACCCTTATGAAGAAAGTTTTCCCTCAAATTTTTATTCTATCAAAGAAAACAAGTTGAGGTTGTTTGGTCTCAACACGTCCTTAGAAACCCAATTAGTATCATAATACTTTTCATTTACATATTGTTAATAGACTTGATGGGTGTTTTGTTCCCAAAACCATTTCTATTTGAAAAATAATTTTATAGGATATTCTTTATATGAATGTCAATGTTTTAGTTATACAACCTATGAGTTTAGTAAATTCAAGGTATTTGGTTTATAATTCATAAAAATATTTATTTGAGCACATCATGAACTTTATAGAGGTGTAGAGAGAATAATAATGGATAGGATATAATAATGGCATAATAATGTATCCCAAAGAGATCGATGCATCTATGGCTATTTACGTTTCTTCACAAATCTCAAAATCTACATCCATGGAGGGCGTTGAAGGAACACCATATCAACAAAATAAATATCTATATTATACAAATTACAATCATCATTAAAATTATATTTATTTTCTAAAACATTAATATATTTATAAATTGTCTGAAACATCACTATCAGTAATTGGACACATTCAAGACATATCATATTTCTCTATCCGACTTAATCCCAACATATTTCAGTCCTGTATCTCTTTACATACATAGTCTAATATGGTTCCATTTTATTAATATAATATAAATTTCATCAAATAAACATAATACTAGGAATAATATTTGATAATGATATCCTATTAAATCCATTGAAAAAATCATAACATATTCAATGATGTTTGAATTGTCTCCTTAGACTCACCATCTAGCTGATATTGATAATAAGTGTTGAAACACTGTGCAATCACGAATTCAATCTAAAGATTTATATGTAATATCGAGTTAAAACTCAAATCCCAATCAAACATAATGGATTGTGGTACATCATGAAACCTCACCACATCAATTATATATATATATATATTAGTGATCATGTTATGATATAAGCGTATTTGATAGCAATAAAATTCATTGACTTCATAAGGTGATCGACTTTGAACAAATGAGAAGTATAGAATTTTCATATTATATATATTCTTATAATTAAATACATGGTTATATATTAAAATTTATGTTATAATATTGGTAATGTTTAAATCATACCATTATAATTTTTTATTATACATTAACATTCCAGCTAACCAAATATACTGATACATACTCTATAATTCTTCCCTTAAAGAAATCTCACAATATGTTTTTTTAGTTCCCTATAAATAATAATTTCTTTGGGATGAATATGGAATGGTTAGATATGAGAATCATTAAAAATATACCGCTATTTTTATTAAATGGTACACTTTTAAGGATTCTAGAAAGTACAACCCCATATTTATCAAATTTTATCTCTCAAATATTTTCCACCATTTTCAATAGCTCTACATCATCTTTCTAGACATCATTGATCATTATATTAATGGATTATTAACAAACTACTTGAGAAATATATTATATTTCACCATACATCTACAATTTTACATTTATACATTTTCAATAGATGAATATTGGATCTCTTTCACCATTAATAATTGATAAAGTACTATAATCATTCTTGATTAAATCATCATACACCTAGTTCAACATCAATTGGTGGAAATGAATTGATTAATCATAGTAATTGAGATTTTCTAATCATCTCCTTCAAAAAAAATATAACACTATTTGTTTGGATATGTATTTTCAACTATTATAGTCATTATTAATTGTAATCACTTAATACATTAATTAATAATATATCTGAAATCATTCATGAAATACAACATTGAGATTAAAAAAACCATGAAATATTATTATATGACCATTATAACATATTCATTTCATTAGAAAGTATGAATACTATTAACCTCATTAAAAATATATATACATTTATTTATAAAAAAATTATTGAAAAATATATCTAACGTAACTATTTAATTTTTTAGATAAGTCGCATTATGCTTCTAAAATATTTTTTATTAAAAATTGATTTGTATTTATTATTTTGAAATAATATTATACATAATTTTTCAAAATTGTTTATTTTTATTTTTATAAAAATAATAAAATTTTTAAAATTGATAATTTAGAATTCATTTCCAGGGATTTTTTTTGGGATTTTTCTAAAAATATGTATTTTTTTGGAAAAGTGAATATTTATGATGGTCATTCTTAACTATATTTTTTATTGAATAATTTTATTTGTTATATTGAATTTTAAAATTATTTTAAAGTATAATTAATCAAATAATGTTATTATTTATATATTTTTGTTCATGAGAAATAATTTTGTTATCGAATATAGTATTATTTCATATTTATACTTAAAAATACAATTTAATGGGAAAACTGTTTTATGTTGCATTTTTATATATTAAATTTAAAATAAATTTTGACCACTAATGGAAATTAAGACTTCAAAAATTTATTTAATTTTTAAATCAAGAGTTCAAAATTTAATAAATAAGTTAGTATATTATAATTTTGTATAGTTACCATAGTAAATAATTTTAATCAAAATGATGGTAAATATGGTAATTAAGGTTAAAAAAATAAGACAATGACTAATAAATGAACCTAAAACATTGAATTTATCCTAATTTATGAGAATAGTTCATACATTTTCATTAAATAATCATTAATATTGCAACATAGTTCCAAATTTTTTGATATTGACCTTCATAATATTAATTTAAATGAAAAAGTTAAAATTCCACGTTCATTCTTTTAATGTCTATATTATATTTTGATAGGGATAAAAACATAATTTTGAATATAAATTGTTATCTAAAATATTAATTTATTTATTTTTAAATGGTAATTTATTTCATAATTTTTGTTATGAAATAATTAACTTAAATTTCTTTCCAACTCTGATTAAACATTTATTTAGTTTTTATATAAACTAAAATAAATTATTATAAAGAAATAAAATGTCATATAATATGAATTAATTATTTCAATAAATTGATATTTTATGAATTTAAAACTTTTAACATATGTTTCATAATATTATATTTTAATACCTTTGTTTTCATGTTTTTTTCAATGTTGAGTTAAATCAATGGTTCATAAATAAAACTCCTGATATTTTATAATAATAAAATATTATTAATTGGATTATATTTATTAATAACACAATATTAGTCCATTTTATTATTATATGGTTTATAATATCTATAATTTTAAATTTAAATTATAATTTTATTTTCATAGTAAATATAATAACCATTATTGAATAAAAATCATTGTTGTCGTGGTAATCATCCAACATGGTTGTAATAATTTAAAAAAATTAAAATGTTGAAATATAAAAAAATAATTTTAATGGAAAATATTATTTAATATAACTCATAATAAATTTAAATTATATCAGGATTTTTCCATTTTCTAAAATAATTATTTTTAATAATGAAATTTTTTGATAATGTCTAAAAATTTCCCTTCATTTAAATTAAAAGGGAACGAACACTCTACTTTCATTCACAATTAATAATCCTTTTGATTCATTCATTCCATTGTCAAATATAATCCTATAATCTATCACCTTATACTGGAGGTCTTAGTTTAGCTGTAATTCCATCGTTAGAGGGATTACGTGTTGTCTAAAGAATGCTCTCTGAATAAGATGTTTAACATTTAACTGAAAGTTTTACGTTTATTTCATCTTCCACCTCCTTAAAATATTCGTTATTTTATATGATAAAATAAAATAACTATTTTTCATATTCTTATATTAAATGATTTTTAACTATAAAATTTTATTTTTAAGTAGTTAATAAATATGTACTCAATTTTTAGAAAAGTTATTTTAGTCTTCAAGATGAAGTTCTCTTCAAAACAATTTTTATTTATTCTTGTTGGAAAAAATTTATAATTTATTTCTATAAAATTTAAAATTAAAGTATAAAAAATTATATCATTATTTAAATCAATATTTCAAAATTACATTATTGTGAATCTTTTTAATTTTATAAACAATTTTATTTTTTATGTTAGCAGTGAAAAATAATAACTTATATTTAAAACAATATTTTTTTTATAATTTGAAAATATTAAACTTATTTCCAAACTTTTTAAAAATAAAATTACCTGTATAATGTTATTATTAATTCAAATATGTTCATGTTATTTAATTTCATGGTTTAATTATTATAAAAAAGTGTATACATGAAAATGTGTTTTTTTAACTGGTTTCTGTTTAGTTTTCCATTTTATTGTAAATTAGTATCTAGCATCTATATAAAATCAATATTAGAAAAAAAATTTAAATCATGTGATTATTTTCGAATATGTAACTATTATTTTTGATAATTATTAATGTTTTCCACAATAAATATTTCAAGTCATAGTAAGAGGAAATTGAGTAATTAAGGATAAAAAATATAAAAATAACTAATAAATTATCCTTAAAACTTATATATCATATTTTATGAGTTTATTTTGTCCATTTCCATACATGTATTCAAACATTTGAAATTTTTTGAAATATTTCTTCGATTTAGATCTCTATAATATTTATATAAATGATGACGACAAAATTACCAATTTATTATTGTTACAATCATATATTTTTTTACAGGGATAATAACATTTTATGATATGTAATATGTTCTTATAAATATAATTTTTTCTTTTAACATGGTAAATAATTAATAATATTTAGTGATGAAATAATTACCATTTTTTTGAATTGTCGACAAAACATTTAATTGATTACAAATAAGTAAAATAAGTGATACTTAAAATATAAAAAGTAATACAATTGGATTTATTTAAAATTATTGACATTTATTATTGATAAATATAAAATTTTAGGGATTCCTATAATTAGAATATTCATGAAAAGTTTATATCATGTTTTTCTAATGTCAAATTAAATGAGTTGTCCCGAAAATTACATTGATGATATGTTATAAAAATAATATTTTACAAACTGATTTAAAATCATTGAAAATTATATAATTGGATATTTTATTTAAATATTATTTAAAATATCAACCAAGTTCCATTTATAGTCCAATTTGACATTTATATTAACTATCCTAATCCATAATGGGTAAAAACTGTGTTATCGTAGTAATTATAAAATAAGTTAACCAAGGGGTAAAAATGTTAATGATGAAAACATCCCCTAAAATTGTTTTATTGTTATTGAATGATTGTATATATAATAGAACTAATATTATCTTATTTTTTTGTAATTTTCGATCCATTTATGTATATAAAAGTACTTATACTAATTTAATACTTTACGAAATTCTCAGAATTCCCCACCCTTCACAAAAAATAATGGAACACCTCTCTCCTTATCATCGAATATAAAATTACATTTTTAACCAATACCAAAAAATCTCTTAAAATAATACCTCCACTAATTGTAGATTATTTTTTTCTTGGATGGATACCAACCTTGTTGGGAAGAAAGTGTAAAACAAAGAATGTTTTCCAAATATGAGGTATAGATATCTACCAAACGTTATAGTTTTATTTGTTATTTCAAAAAATTAAACTTTAATTAAAAAATGGTGATATAAAAAAATATATTTCTTCTATAAAATAATAAATTTGTTATTATAATTTAATAACATATATAAATCTCTATTTCTTCAAAATGGGAAACAAACCCATTATTTGTGTGTATGAAGGACTCCTACCTTGAGAAACAATATAATTAGTTTTAAATAAACACCATTCATTTTTTGGTTATAATGATGTATTATGTATATATATATATATATTTGATATTAATGATATATAAATCATTATCCAAATAGGATATATCATATAATTACTTATGTTTCCACTAATTGAAAAAAGATAACATTGTTCATGTTTATGTGTAGTGTACAACCTATATAAAGAGATAAGATTCTTTTTTAACCACCACAACACATGGTAGGTATATATATGTTATGTAAACTAAATAAACTTTTACAGATGTTATGATGATCATTATCTAATTTTTAAATAATACATACATTTTTTATGATGATTGTTGAATAATAGAATCCCTACTCAAGTGTGCGTATGTCCTACCATCTCCAAGATTGTAATGTTGTTCATTTATCATAATAAGTTCTCATGATTCATTTTTAGTGAATAATTTATGATTGAGAACTATAATTATTTCAGGATGATTATTTTGGATATAATTCAATAATGCCCTTTTTTACCATATTCAACCTCTCAAAGTCATATTGTGAATATGGGCTAAATATATTCAAACCATATGAAGGTACCATAATTGAATAAGTAAATAAATAAAAAATAGTAATAAATAAAACAATAATAATTATAAACGTTAAAATATTTTTTAATAAAATAAATAACTAACATATTATCACTTTTAAGTATGATAAATATTGTACATAATGATTTGGGCTAAAGGAAAGTGAACAATTAAATTGAAATAAAGGTCCACATATCATAGAGAAAAAGATACCTGAAAATGGGTTTTTCTATGATTCTCCATGAGGGTAATTGTATAGTGGTATATATAAAAAAATAATAAATAATATATATAAGAAAGAAAACAACTGAAACACATTTAATTTAAAAAATAAATTGAGAATAATATAGAAGTAATAAATGATTATCAAATAATGTGATATAAATAGTCAAATAAGCATGAATAATAATAATTAATAATTTATGTAAATGATTATTCTTTTTTAATAATAATAAATTAATTAATTATTATAGAAAGCATAATTATTGAAATTTAAAACATACTTTGAGGTCTTGTTCCAAAAATTATAATTTTGATCATGCCTTGTACAAAGATATCTATATAAATGGGTATGCCATTGGCCAAATCCCAATCTAGTTTTTTCATGAGAGATATTGATGCATCTAAGGGTTATAAAATACCCCTCCCATGACATTCTATGTATAATTTATTTTATATACTAAAGTGGTTAAACATAATCAATATAATATAATATCATGAAAAACAATGATATGAAATGTTTATATATAACCAAATCAATATACATAATAATAAACCACACATAGTTAAATAGTAAATTGAAATTAAATTATTCATCCGCAATAAAACAGATCATAAACTATCCATCTAAATAATAATGATGATATCAAAAGACATTATTATAGGTAGAACATAATTAAAATATAGGATTAATGTTTTTGATGATTTGAAATAACATTAAAATATCCTTAAAATATTTTTATGAAAATCAACCTTAAAAAAAACATTCAAAAAAAATTATTAAAAAATATTGAAAATACATTTCACTGAAAATAACCTTTTAAAATGTGTGATTGAACTAATGAAACCTTGAATGGTTCTGATGGATTAATATTTTATTCATGCCATATAAGTTAAAATACAGATTACTTTAAAATTTTTTGTAATATCTAAACATTCATTTATTTGAAAACAAAATAAATAATGCTTTAAAAAATATCATAAATTGAAAAATGGGTCAAATTTTCATTAATAAATCCCTTTGAAAATGATAAAAACATTTATGATTTTTTTGATAACATGGGTTTTGATGAAAAACTACTTATGAAAGAGGGGAGAAATAATATTGCATTTCATAAAATCATTTTCACATTCATTTTAATTTCCAAATAGTTGAAAATGGTAATATTGTATAAAAAATTCTAGAATAACCATATTGGAATAAAATTATTTCATTTCAAGATAGAAAAAACAATAAATTTCCCGAGTGGAGGCTTAAACAATTGTAAATGATTTTGTGATTGTGAAACATACCATTTGCACAATGGTATATTTTTTATAATAATCCTCATGAAATAAATTACCCTAAATAAAACATTAGAAATAAAGATGGTAAATTAATTCAAGATATAAAATACAAAAATGTTAGCATATACACAATACCAATAAAATATGTCGTGAAAATGATATATGTACCACATAAGAAAAAGCAAGATGAGAAACCCATACCATTTTGGTATCTTATGAATCATAAGATGGATAAAGGAGTGGAAATTCAATTTGAAAAAATAATCATGCATACACAAAGAGAATTTCATGTTTCAAAAAGAAAATGATCATATGTTTACAATTTTTTATAAAAATATTCTATATAAAAATTAATCGAATGACCTAAATTAGATTAATGAATATTTCATTTTACTATTTTTTTTAAAATATAATAAATAATATTCATCCTAAAAAATAATTTAAATTAAAATTCCACTTTTAATTAATATTTCTTAGGTATTATTATTCAAAAAAATGAATTTTTTAATAATTTTACCTAAACCATCACCCATAGATTATTATGATATTATATTGTAAAAAAAGTTACTAATTTTATAATCTACACCGTCTAAATTTGGAAAAAAGTAATATAAAATTATGTGTGGACAGAATATACAAATTTCCTTTTAATGTAAAATTCTGTTTTTCAGAAGATATTAATTTATTTTAAATGGTTCTAATATGATCAAAAATCAATAGCTGTCCTTTTAGTTTATTTTATATATGTGTAAAATATATAAATTTCTTAATTTCTTAATCATTTTTCATACCCTCTAATTTAACAGCTCGTTTAGGACAGTAATGTTTAAATAATAATATTTCAATAGATTATCGTATTGTGTTTAAACACGACATTATGTGCATTAAAATCTATTGAGAAGAAAATTCAATATATCATATAATTTAATAATGTAATATTCCATTATATACTTTGTGTTTCACTTCATACACCTTATCAAATATAATGTTCAAATTTTCAAATTTGGGGTGTTGCATTCAACCCCCTCAAATAAATTAAATCCTAGAAATTTAATCATGATATCAATATTCATGGGTTTTAATATTAAAATACCCTTTGTGGAATCCAAAATCATGATATGTGTAAATAGAATATCTTTTTAATACAATAGAAATGGGAGTAAGATGTCCATATAGGTAATCACAATACTAAGTTTCAATATAGGCAAAAATTGGTAGTAGGTGATTATCTTGATATGAACGAACATAATAACAAATTATAGAAGGTCATAAAGGTATTGATCAAAAGAAATTGAATGATCAATGGAATATAAAAGACCGGAACCCCATAAATTATTTATGATTTAAAACAACATTTGTTCAACCTAAATGAATATATTCAGATAACATTATTTTATATCATATTTCAAAATTTGATTAATTTATTCACCCTCTATACTGAGAATATATTAAAATATAATTGATATTATTATATTTCATAGGCCCAATTTCATATTTTTTTTGTGTATCGACCATTTTACACTTCGTTTGTTTTTATAAATAATGATGCCCAAAGTTCAATTTTTTATGCCTAAATTTGTAAAATTATAATTTAATTGATCATAAGATAAATAACATGGTAACAGGTATTTCTATCTATTTATTATTAATTTGGAGAACAAATATGACTATTACAAGTTAGCAAATATAATACAATAATATCTAAACCTCAACAGTGCTACCATGGGTAAAAAATTAGTTTTTATCTATTAAATAAGTAGACTAAATACAATTGCATATTAACTTGTAAATCACATAGGACAGTGGAGTGTGTCAAACCCTTATCATCCTTTGGTTGTGGGTTCTAGACCCACAGACCATCCAGATGAGATGCGTATTCACTCTGCATATTTGTTAAAAAAAAATTAGAAGCCATAATAAAATAATTCTATTATTGTCACAAAATAGTAATATCCAATAATTACATAAACATAAATGATTTGATACACATTAAAGGTTGAGAATAATATAGTAAAAACAAATTTATCATTATTATATCTAAATATGGAATATATTAGCTATTAACAACCCTTAATCACGAGTTTCCTAAGAAGATCAAATTTCCACTAAATCACTATTCTTGGTACCATTCAACAAATTCATTCAAATTCTTAAAGAAATAATACAATTGTAAAATATTTATAAATTTCATAAATCATAAAATGATAATTTTCATGATTAAATTCTTTTAAAAAAATATTTCATAGATATAAATATACGATCACAATATTCATTTCTCTTTGAATATAACTATAGACTAACTTTTTTCTTTATATATTACCTTATTCTGAGTTATATGACCATGAAACCTTGTGAATCCATTGACCTATTACCCAATATCAAAAAAATGGATATATTCAAAATTTTAAGAATCATTCATTCCATTCCACTCACGACCCTACTTCTCCTTTTGTCTCATTACATAATGAAAATTAATTTTTCTTTTTGGAATTTACCAAGGTGTTTCCTTCCACAAGTATCAGATGTTAGAATATAAATCATTCCCATCTTACATTTATCCAAATTTTTATATGCTATCATATCCTTATAATGATTCCCAATAATGAAATGATTCATAGATAATTATATCTCTATATTGATATAACAAGACAATATATACTTATATGATGAGAATATTTGGGATTTTAGTACCCATAAGTGGATTGGATTATTCCCAAAAAATGGTCTAACATTCTTGAAAGATTATCCATATAGTCTTTAGCATGTATTCTTAACCATAAAATATTGTCATCATACATAGTAACATTTCAATCTTCTTTATATTAAAGGATATAGATTATTTTCCATATATGCTCTGTTAGATCCACAAGGCTGAATACCCTGAGAGGGGGGGGGGTGAATCAGTTTATGACTAATTTGAAATTAGTGCCTATTCTGATCTTGTTTCGTTGTTAAGAAAATCACTCTTATATCTATTTAATTTTGCACAATATAAACAGAATGTAAATCATGAACATGACAACAATTTTTACTTGGTTCACCCTTACTGGGATACTTCCAAAGAGTATACAATAGTAATGTGTCGATGTACCAACTCCACTATAAGAACACTGCTGTATACAAGGTTCGAGATAGATCACTTCTATTCCTAGGATCACTGCCTTTATAATGTTTAAGGTTAGCTCACTACTTTCCTAAGGGTCTATCACTGTTTCTCTCTCTCTGGCTCACTGCCGATGGAGAGGATCACCTTCTCCCTCTTCCTTTGCTCACTTCCCTAGAATGGATCCACTCATAGTTTATAGACTTGTAGGTCTCTTCATTATCACAAATGAATTCATTTTCTGTTAATGTAGATGATCTATTGAAGTTTACCCTTCACCCGTAGATGAATCTCATATTTCCCCGAAGGTATCTAGAAATCTACCAGCATTCACGTAGCCCTGAATCACTGCTATGAAACAACCTTACCTGGAAACCTTATTTAAGCCAGCACGCGAGTATTGGAATGCATGTTATAACGAGAGCTCAAGTCCAACTCAACCACTTGTGTGACACAATATTTTGTAACTCCAAACTTGTGAAACTCTAACCCTTTTACGCCCAAAACCAATATTGGTGTGCAACCATAAACTATCTCGCTTCTTTAGAATATGGCATGCAGATGTCACCAAACCACTTGTGCGACGCCTTCTTCTTCAACTCCAAACTTTGGCAACATACTTCCTTTATCTCCCAAACCACCGTGGGCGCGAAACAAACAACTGTTGTAAATCATCTACTTGTGCGACCACACACCACTTGTGCGACCACCACACCTATGCGACGAGAGCTCTGATTTTCTCTATGTTTTGAAATCGCAACTGAATGAGGAGGGGTCGAACTCTATTTATAGTCATTTGGACACCTTACGCGATGACACGCAATTCTCCTCTCTACATGCAAGTCTTAGTGCGCAAGCCTCTCCCACGCAAGTCACCTGCACGAACAGCTCTAAAACATTGGCTCCCCTTATCGCTTTGCAATATTTTAATGATCTCATCTTTAAAAACATATGTCGCACAAGTTTCTTTACCTTTATGAAAACAACACCACCTTGTATTTTTTATTTTTGTATCACCTCCAGATCATTCATTCCTTTATCTACATTATTGAATCAAACATGGATTGTCAACCACATCCCTTGAACTCTAAATTCCATGAAGAAATCCCCTTTGTCCAAAAATTTATATTTCATGGTTTTGCTTTCTCAATAATCATAACACATATGTCCACTTTTTCTACAAACCCAATCGCCTCAAAAAAGCTTCAATGATGCCTTTAGAAATTTTTTCCCAACATGCTCTTTGTTCATGGAAATAATATTTTTATAAGAAAGGTTACATGAAATCCTTTCATTCCCAATTTTTTATTTCTACTTCATCCTTAGTGTATTGAATAAATTACACCCACTGGTTCATATCTTCTAAGTGACAACAAATTGTCATGATGAATGTTTCCAATTCCATACACCCCAAATTGATAAATATATTCTATAAAGACCATATCCAATGAATAGATAAATATAGATATTATGTCCCATTTAATAATAGAGGTTCATAACAGATTAATTCCTCTACAATTTCCACACAGTGTGGTTGATAATTAGGTTAATCCATAAGGACATGTTTGTTACTCATAAACATATTCATCTAATCTAAAATACATATAATTAGTCTAGTTTGGATTGCAGCTCCAAATCATACATCATTATCTAAATGAAAGGTAAACCCCTACATGGGTTACGTGCATTGGTATGAATCAGATTCATACCATTTGGATACATTTCTAAACAATAAAATACACTAAATTAAATCTTAAAATTATTTAACAAAAATTTTAATCCCTAAACCAGTGAAAAAATTGAATGAAATAAAAAAAATTATTCATTGAAAATTTCATAGTCATAAATATGATTTCTTAGGGGATATCATTATTTTAAACTTCTTTAATATTTAATTTTAATGAAAATTTAGATTTTAATAAGAATATAAAAAGGTGTTTCAATCCATGTTCATACTAATTCAAATATGTGGGAATCATGTGAAGATAATTTCAAGCCCAATAAGTCCTTTTCATAGTTATTAACCATATGAACATCTATTCTAGAACCTCATACACTTTATATATCCTAACATGGATGTATTTCGTGGAAAACAAAATAATATATTCCTTACCAAAACATTAAATTGGGATTATGTACATATAATGAAATTCTAGTATAGTTTAATTTACCCTACTACGTTTTTCACTAAATTCAGTTCTCCAGGTTTCTACTGAGCTTCCTCTAATTCCAACAATTGATACAATGACCCCAATATGCCAAAGGTGGTGTCTTATTTTTATTTATTTTTCCAATACATACAATTAATTAAATATAAAAGGACTGAATACTTTATTTGTAATTGTAAAATACATAAATATATGAAATTCATATTTCTAATTAAATTAAATAAACCAATATTTTTTATAATTCCATAATTATCCTTACTATATCCCAACATATTAGTAAAAAACCACTTCATCATATCCTTTGGAAAATGGAATATAATAATCATGTGATCACATATGCATAGTAAATGTAAAAATATAGTGAAATCTATAAATTTATAATATAACAAAAATATATATTGTAAGATAAATAATCCCAATTCCATTTATTCTATTTCATTATCATAATACGTTTTTATTAAAAAATGATTAAATAATTCTATATAAATACTCACATGAGTATGAAACAGCATCATGGATATTTAATATAATCAAAAAATCATATGGAATATAAATAAAAGAATTCTTAATGATGGAATTAATAATTCTAGATGTTTAAAACCTATTTTTCTGGCCTTATTCCTAGAAATATAATTCCATAGAATAATTTTTCTAAGACATATATTAAAACTGTTATACCCTCATCCAAATCCAAATCTAGTTTTTTTACTAGACCTATCAATCCATCGTCAAGCTATAATGGTCCCCTCCCATCACTAATGATGTCTAATTCATTCATCATATAATAGTGTTTAAACATAATCTAAATATATATTTATAAAGAAAAACTATGATACAAAATTATATTAATCACCCAAATCGATAAATATAATCATAAACCATCCAGTGTAAAATGGTGAATCGTAATAAAATTAAATATCCCCAGTCAAATAGATCAAAAACCATACATATAAATAATAAGTATGGTATCAATAAAACATTTACTCATTTGATATTAATTCTATTTTAAGGTTGGTTTCATTAATGAGTATAAATACTGTGAAAAGATCCTTAATAGCATTTTTAGAAAAATAATTTCATTATTTTGAAATTAATCTATTATAAAATTACAAATAACTATTTAAAACATTGTTCATTGAAAATAACCTTTTATAACCTCTAAAATATTCATTAATATATTTTTTAGTTCACAAAAGTTTTAAATTCAATAAATGTCGAACACATAAAGAAAATGATTCCTTTCATATTTTTAGTAAAACCTAAATGATCATTATTTTCAAAAATAAAGAATACACCTTTAAAAAACATAATATAAAGTAAAAAAAATTAAATATATACTTAATAAATAATTTTCAAATAATTTAAATTCATTTTGGGAAAATATTTATTCAGAATATTGGTGTTGATGAAAAAGTATTTCATAACAAAGAGAAAAATAATGGATGATTTTGTTAAAAACATTTTTTCAATAATATTATATACCAATGTAAAGAGAAATGGTAGTATTACATGAAATAGGCAACTAATAACCACATTTCTAGACAATAGATTTATTATGAGATAATATATAAAACAATTCCTCTATGGGAAACATACTGAAAAAAATCCTGAAAAATGATGAGATTTGGAAATAAACTATTACTGATTTAGCACCTTTTGAATAATAATACCAATGAAAGAAATAAAATAATATAAAACTCAAAACACCATTAATATCTACGAATTCCTGTTATAATGTACAAAATGGTCTGTATATACACCCCATGATAAAAATAAGTGGTTATCATGGTGTATGTCGCATTTATGTAAAAGTGAGATGAGAAATAATTGTGTTTGGTATGGTATCCATCACACATATCCATACCTACTATATATTAATTTTGAGAATGTTGTTAATTTATAATGGAATAATAATAATATTTTTATTACTATATATGTTCTGTTTATAAAATATTACAATCTCTTTGTTAATAATATCTCTTTATTTTAACTATTTCAAATGTTAATTTCTGTGTTTTCTCAAGCGTGTTTGGTTATGAATGTTTTAGTTATTTTCCAATGGATATATATAAAACATATAAAATAATAATATTTTCAATAATATAATATTTTCCAATAGATACATTTTTAATGAATTTATGAAATATGTACATGAAAATTTCATTTCACCTCCCCATGGAGACGTTAGGGCGTTCATAAGCATGAGAGATGATATGATTATCTTAATGGTTGATAGGATTTGGAAGTGTGTGATATGAAAATTTTTAAGAATAAATTTCATATCAAATATATCAATTATATTCTTTAATGTTTCTATTATTACATTCCTTTTAATGCATACATGACAAAAAAACTCATCTCTTCGTGAGGTAGTAGTCCATAGTAAATATTAGTGGTGTTATCATATTTAAAATAGAATGGAACATAAAATGGAATATTTCATATTAAAATTTATTAAGAATTATAATTTCATAAATATCAACTAGATTTTTAAAATATATCATTATATCATTTTTTATTGGTGTTGAAGGAATAATAACTAAAATGGTTCATGAGGTGTAGTCTGTTGTATACACTATTGATGAACAAATTTACTATTTGACGGAATTGGAGGTGGTAAAATATTATTCCATAAACATAATTACATAATAAACTATTAGATATTATTTTATTATTATTTTTATGTTTTAATACTTAATTTTATGGTTATAAAGATGAAATAAAATGAAATATCTTTCTTAAGATAATTAACTTCTCTAAGAGAAAACTATTTGGGGGCCCCTCTTAAGGTGAAAACAGATTTTCTTTTGGTAGAACAATTAGCTCTAGAATATTGCTTAATATTTATGAGAGATATTTTTTCTTTTTTTTGTCTATCCAAAGATATTTGTAGCTGTGAATATATAAATGAAGGGAATTCACATCTATAATTCGAGAAAGGGAACCCTCTTTTAAATTAGATGGAAATATCCCTAATAAATCCAAAAAAATGAATAAGTAATTAAAATGAAAAAATCATCCAATAAATTTTATGTTCGATATTAGGATATTATAATATTGAATAATGTATAAAATGTAATATTATGAAAAGTTCTTATGTCTTTCTTATTATTATCTTCATAGTTTAACCCCAATGTAAAAATGATTCTACCAAAAATACGAAAACTATTTATTAATAAATTCACTATTAATTTTGTTCAAAAATTAATTTCACCCTTTTATATAATTGAATTATTTTTATTCAAAAAAGTGAATGGAAAATACTATATTCCATTCAAAAATTTATCAGAATTTATGTGATGCCTCAAAAATTTTTAAATATTAAATTTTATTCGATAACATTTATGAGACAAAACACCATGCGTATATTAGAATATAATATTACTTGAATTTATTATATATTATATATTTAAAATAAATTAAATATACTTTATAGCTTTAAATTCATGTGACATGTATTTAGTGTATGTCGTATGCTACAACGAGTATCTTAAATGGATTTTGTTAAAAGCAATACCAATTTTTATGGAACAATAATATATTATTAAAATATTATTATTTAAAATATTAAGATATAACATGGGCATTAAATTACAAGATACAAATAGTATTGAATATATTATAAAAATATTTAGTTCACAAAAAATAAAAAAAATAATTCATTAATTACATTTATTTTTAAAAGAATAGAATAACCAATTGAATAATATAAAAGGAATGTTTTTATAGAATAATATTTTTACGATAACAAATATATTTTACCATAATAAATTAAACTGATTACAATTATTTTTTGATTTAAGGGTAATATTTGTTATATATTCTATCAAATATTATTGATATTAATCTAATATATTTGATAAGAATTATGTAAGAAAAAACCCAATATTTTTTATAAAAACAAATATTTTTTTGGGCACTTTTACCTCCTTTTAATGAAAATAAATTTTTTAATTAATTTTTTATGCACTATAATAAATCTTATTTGTCAAAGTGAACGTAATATTAGAATGTGAAATGTAAAAATAATTTTATGGTGAATATGTTTTATTTTTCTATAGTGTTAAATTTTTTAATGATTACTGAAAAATAATCATATTTATTTCAAAAATACCTTTTCATGTAAATTAATTATAGGGATAAAATATATATTAAATGGGTTTTAAAGGTTCATTAGATTAATTTCATTTTAATTAAAACAATTTAAAAAATTGGAATCAATTTTACAATGAAATTTGTTATAAATGCATATCGCTATTTTGAACGTTTTTACTTTAAAACCTTACATTGTCATCCCTTCTATGAGATTAACATTAAATTAATTTCTTCAATTTGAATGATTAGAAATTGGAAAAACGTACTCCAAATTTTTAATAGGAATCATTTATAATTTTTAATTATTTCTATTTTTATAATAAATATATTAGTGAATGTAATTGAAATTAATTATAATGATTAAGGTAAAATTAATCCTCATAAATGACTAAACCTTATTCTTAAGGGACCATATGACATAAAAACATGTAAAAGAGAAATTTAATAACTATATTTTAATCCTCTGATCATAAGGATCAAATTTTATATGTTATTGGAGTAACATTCATGTGAAATGTGTGGGTAGAATTCAATTTTCCAAAATTGATGAGAGTGTCAATCCTCCTCCACAATAGAAAGGCATTCAAGACTACCACTACCTCACATTTCTCAGATCTCTTTTTAATGATAACGAACTTCAAAAATAGGTCCTTAAATCCCACCCGTCAACATATACTCCTCATCATTTTCATAAGCCAATCCATTTAATCACATTGGTTAAAACCAAATATATTTGCTCGAATAAGAGGTATCATTCTTTCTCAAGATCGTTTGTTTTACATCCATTCTCCACCCCATCAAATATATTTATTTAATGATTATATAAAAAACCAGTATCCTCAATATAAAAATATATTTTATATTATTGGTTCATCCTAAAATTAAATTCACTTCTATTTAATGGGTAAATAACATACCATTCATTTGTAAGGTGAATTACCACTTCATGAAATGAAGTAGTTCATCTTTTCATTACCACATTTTTATAGTTGTGCAATATGATGGAATCACTATTTATATATCATATATATGATATTTATTTTAAATATACACTTCTTCGTTTTTTGATAAAACATCCATTTTTAACCTCAATATTTTCATAAATATGATAACATCATTTGTGGAAGTGTGGACTACTTCCCCCTCAAAGAGATGAGGATCATTTACACTATTTATAGAATGTAAAAAGGATGGATTTAATAATACTATTTAACATATATGACATATATATGATACTAAAATTATTATATTTATTTATATCATTTACGTTAAATTATTTTAATTCGATAAATAAATGAATGTGCCCTTTAGGTTTACGTACGACCTACCTTCTCCATGATCAATTCATTTTGATTATTCATTCCAAATATTATATATTATTCTAAATACATATAATATATATATATATATATGATATTTACATCATGATTTTCATTCAAGAAATAATGAAACCCTTATATTAACAACAATAAATAAGCAAAATTAGTATTCAAAAACATTACAATTAACACCCAAAATAGTGAAAATATTGATCGATTATTAACAGGGGAGTAATTAGATATAATAACTATATCGTATATGATATAATAAATATTAATATATTTCATGAAGAGGATATTAACATGTTAAAAATGTATTCATTATTTTAGATAATATTCACCGAAAAAAATTCAAGGTTGGGGATTCTGTCTCAATTTACTTCTTTTATATAGTAAATAAATTACCCATTGACATTTTATATAAGAAAATACTTCATTATTGTAATATTATAATATTCATTTAATGTCATTATATCATAAATATTATGATTCAAATGTTTCTATGTGGTATGGAACACTTTTGAATGTTTATGGATTATTCTACTTGACAAATTTTTAATGATTATATTTGAAATCTCGCTTACATTGATTATTGTTAACATTAAATTGAAGAAATATTTTTAAACCTAATTTAATATATATGGTGTATGAAATGAAAAAAAATCATACAATATCTTGTTTCATTCATTATTAATGATATTTATAGTCTTAAATTGAATTATGTCATCTTGGGGGATTCATGTTAAAAGATAGGAAGTAGAAGAGAATTTCATAAAAAATTTATTTTCATTGGGTTTAATCCATAATCATTGTCATCAATACTATATAATTATATAAATAATTATGTTGACTAAAAAATATATTTATCTCCACATATAATTCTTGGATTTATTGTTGATACACATAATATACTCATTGATTGATTCTTAATCCAACATTATAATCATTTCAAGTCTACACATTATAATATCCTTTAGTTTGGGATTTTCTACACAAGAATTTATATAATGATAAATAATTATATCATTGAATGATAAACCAATTCATTTTCTTTTCCTCTAGTTATTCAATAAATTTTCAAGTGTTAATTCAATTTTTCCACTCCTTGGACTCAAACAGTTTTAGAAATTATTTTAATGATAACCCAACATCATTTATCTATTTATATGGAGAAAATTTTTTCTTATAAAAACAATTTATTATTAAAAAATAAAAAATTATTTTATCCTTTTCAAATAGATTTATTACATATCTTTTACACTTTTTTTCTTTCACCCATGTTTTCATAGGAAAATTCTTATCGCTTTCCTAAAAAATTAATTTTCCATGCCATTACCAGTAATATGAAATGTCCTTTTTACCTCATTTGGGATGTACAAATTTACCCATAATAATTTGATTAAATATTATTCTTCAATTCTAATAAGTTGGTTTTTAAAAAGTTTTTCTTAAAAAAATTATTTTGGAACAAAATTATTTTCAAAATATTTGTACAAATAAAAACTGATATTTTTCTTAAGAATATTATTAACATATATTTTATAGTATTTCAATTATTCACTAAAAATAAAACCATTATTTTTACTCCACAAGGGATATGTTGTATTGATTCTATCCTTATTATTCCTCCCAATGGTATATGATTAATTTGACCAAGGATTGTATTGAAAATAACTTATTTGATTCCTTTCCCTCATGAAATATTTGATTCCCTATGATCATATGTCATTGGTTTTAAAATATATATCAATATAACATTTATGAGATATGATTATTCCCTAAACAAAATACAATTTTCCATATGGTGTTCACTTTGAAATTTTTTAGATTATTTGGGTAATTATTGATAAATTTGTGTCCTCTATTCAATACATATATTTGACAATCCATATTATTTATTTTGAGTATTATATATGAGGGTTTATTTGGTAATGAATGACATGGTTTGGGTCATGTTATAAATAACCCCTAGATTAATTATTAGTCTCATGGGAAGATTCAGTTGACTATCAACCTTACATGGTTTTTTACTCAATATTCTAAACTCTCTTGTGAAAGGTCTTGGTAGTAATGGTTATATGTACCTAGGAAACAAGGTATGCATTAATTAACCATTTCATTTATTTAGTTCTAGTTTTTATTAGTCCATGAGATTTTTCATTGAAAAGTCTATGTCTAAAATCTACATTCATTTAACAGATTATATGGTGTGTGTATGTTATCATTTATTTATCATGAAATAATTATTATTATCATCGATTTGTTATTTATTCCGCTCTATTTTACACTTTTTGATCATTTATGTACACCCTTATTATATTTCCATTCACCATGAACACACAAAGTGTACTCTGAATGGTACACACAGATATAATATATTGAGTGAAGTTATCCTTAAATGAAAACAATTATGATGTAATTAGGGTATTAATTTATAATAAAGGATTCATATATGTATTTGGTTTATAGATACAACTAAATTGGTCATCCATTTAGGACTTGATTCCTTATAGTCATTCATATGTAATGGTATCATTACTCTATCTATGGGATCACAAGGTTTGGGTCACTATAGTTGGTATGAAAGGAATTTCAGTTTTCACCTTGCGAACTGGATTTAAGAAAACATATATTAGGGAACATATGTTTGAGGTAGAATTTAAATATAAGTATAGAATAAAAACCATGAATTTTAATAATGTAGAGAATATGTGGGACATTGTAAATATATATCCATCTCTAGAAACTAAATGTGAATGTTATTCATTCACAGATAATGATATGAATAATAAATCAAACAAGGCTCTTCGGTCCGAATATGGTATACCCTCAAACATGACAACAGGCCTTACTACAAAACTAATTTTACACAAATATGGGGTACACTTAGGATAAATGAAATATTATTTTCAACCCATTATATATGATATGAATAGGTATTGAAAATTAAATACATAGTTTAAAACTTATACCAATGAAGGAACTATTTTCAAATTAAAAGGATGGATTATTTATGCACTGAATTTCTGTTGAAAAACATAGTTATAAAGATATTTAGTTATTAACCATATTTCAATTGTTTGCATCATATTTATTTTGGAAATTAATTTTTTTAGAAAATGATTACATGTATTCTAGTGAAAAATAATCAAGTCTGGTTAGGTCATAGCTCTTCAACTCATGACTTAAAGACAATTAGGGTTTCATACAAACCATTGAACTTCATAAAGTCGTTGTTAATGTGTATTTGATTCTAGAGTAATAATTTAATGAATAAATATTAATTATTAATTAATTTTATCAATTTTTGTTTTGATATTAATTTCTTAACCATATTTTACATGAAGAATCGTTAGAGACAAATGTATAGAATTTTAACAGTTTATAAGTCTTCTGATACACCAATTTTTGTTATTTTAGTGCCTTAGAGATCAGAGATAATTTTTGGATTCCCATTTACTGAAGTTGGGAATAAATTATAATTTGATCAATTAACATAAAAAAATTGAATTATTCTTATGAAATTTGAATGTATCATGTAAGTAAATTTCTCTATATTCATAGGGAGTAATGGAAATTCTCAGAATGAGGAAATGGATCATTAAAATATATTGTCATGACACCATTATTTTTGTTTATCCAACAGGCTTCTAAATCATCACATATATATTTCTTTATGGCCCTCATCTTTCCATTGATCAATCACTTGATTATGACTGATGATCTTAATCACCCGTATAATTATTTATACATTACCTCTAATAAAAAATATATAATTTCCACTATTGTTCTCTTACTTAGAGACCTTGTTATATGTCAATCCATGTGATCTTTGTAATTCCAATTATCTATCATATAAATTATTTTTTACGGAACCTTATCATAATGTGTGACTTAAAAAATATGAAATATGGAATAATCCATCAACAAGATTGAGTTTAGATTACAAGCAATAAATTTAGTTTTTTTCGGAGAATGTAACACTCAAAAAATTTTACAAGGATAACTTTTATTAGATACCACATATGATACACAACACCAAGTGCATAAGGGTATATAATATCCAAATAACATATAATATATTTATTATTTTAAATATATTCAATATATTTTAAATATTTTAATACATGTGAAACAGAGTTACCATGTGTCGTACCCAACAAATGAGTTTCATCAGTGGCATTTATTACACGCAATACCGAGTTTTACAGGAAAATAATATATTATTAATCTATTAATATTTAATAAAATAAGAATTAACCAAGAAATTAAATTTGTAATTATGAAAAGGATTAAATAAAATATGATGATATCTGGTTTAAAAAATAGAAATTCAATTAATTAGTTATATTTTATTTTAAATTAATGCCAGAACCAATTTTATATAAATAGAATGTCTTAATAGAAAACAATTTTTTGGATCATAATGATAATTTACATTAATTAATTAAATTATTTGAAATTATAACATGATATTAATTTACTATATATATTATATTTAGTAGAATATTTATTATAATCATCCAATAGATTTGATAAGCATAGGATAATAACCAAAAAAATATTTTACATAAACACCATTATTATAATTAACGATCTTTCACCATCATTAAAGGAAGAACAAATTTTAATTACAATTTTTTGTAATTTTATGAATTTTATATGGAAAACATAAATATAATTATTTAATTGAAAAAAACAATTTTCTTTGGGTGAAATTGTTTTATTTTTATATTAACATTCATTTTTTAATTAATAGTTTAAAATAATGAATTTTAATTCAAAAGTTATTTTACTTCTAATTTACTAATAAGATAAATTTATATTTAAAACTAATTTTAAAGAGTAAGAATATAGATTTTTTATAAATTAAAACAATTTATTTCATTTTAATTATTTTCACAATGAAAATGAATATTGAAACATTTAACCCTTTTGACCATTTTTTCTTTAAAACACTAAATTGTCGTACCCAATAAAAGAAAAAAATAAACAAATTTTTTCCATTTATATGATTATAATATGTAAAAATTGATTCCATACTTATAATCAAATTAATTTATATTTTCTAATGAGGTGAGAATTTTTTTATAAAAAATATTAGTGAATGTAAATAAATTTTATTACAACGAATAAGATAAAAATATGTTTATAGATGGACTAAAACTTATACATAAGGAATAAAAAAACAAATAAAATTGTCCAAATGAATTTGGATGGACATGTTTTGAGCCAATAATCACTTTTATTTACTTTTTCCTATTATTGGATCAACTTTCAATTAGAGAAACATTGGTTGAATGACCTTTTTCAAAAATTTATAAGAGTGCCACTACTCCACCACTATAAAAGGAATTTATTCCTCCCACATTCACAAAACTCTCAATCCACAATGTAATTACTAGGATCTGAAAAAATTGCTTCTAGATATCACTATTGTTAACCTATATGCCACACATTGGACAAAAATCCTTCCATTTCATACATTTGGTGAAAACTAAAACGACTTACCAGAGTAAAAGGTATCATTATTTTAGAATCTCTTTATTTTTACTTTCATTATCTACCCCCTTATGATTATTTATTCAATTATTATATATAAAAAAATGTCTTAAAAATATTGACGTTTTTGTATGTTATGTGTTTTACCTACAATTACACACACTTCCATCTAATAGTTAACAAACTTTAAGTTTTTATGTATGGTGAACTACCGCCTCACGAAATAAAGATGTTTTTTACATTAACACCACGTATTGTTGGGAATTATGATGGAAAATATGTTCATATATTTTATATATTATATTCATAATTTATTTATACATATTTATTTATTTTAAAACAAATATATTTTGCACTCTATTTTTTTTAAATACAATAATATCATTTTTGGATGTGTACACAACCACCCCCTCAAAGCGATGTCACTCATTCACACTACACATTGAATGTAGAAAATGTTTTTAATGATCTTATATAAAATATGTGATATATATATATGATAATATATTAATAATATACATATATAACACTAAATTTAAAATCACTTAATATGATAATGAAATGAAATTAGTGTTCAGGCATACATGTATACTACCGTCTCCATGAACAGTGAATTACACTTCATATCTATGAATATTATAATTTTTTTAACTATATATATTTATATATAACGAATATATTGTATATTTACCTTGTGGGTTAAATTATTGATATGATTATACCATAATAGAAACAATAAATTACAACTCAAAACATTCTCGTAAAACTAGAAAATTAATACTCAAAATAGAGAAAATAATGAAGGATAATTAACATGTGAGTAATAAAATGTACTAAGAAGATCATGTATGGTCACATAAATACTAATATGGTTATTGAAGAAATTATTAACATGCTTGAAACCATTATAATTGAATTTAAATGATTTTCACCAAAAATAAAATACAAGGTAAAGGATTTCACCTCAATTTACATTCCATTGAAACTTATTTGTTTTTATGCACCGAGTTTCCTTTATATATAGTACAAACCGTGATTTGATATGTTATATCATTAATATATTTATTATCATGATAATATATGTTTCATTTAATGTTATTAAATCCTGGATATTATGATATAAATGTTTCAAAGATGTATGTGACACTTTGGAATGTTTATATATTATTCTCCTATTATTTTTCCAATCATACATACTTTTGAGGTTATTAAAATTATATTGAATGAATTAAACTATTTTCTGTGCATTTAAATTTTCAATATGGTGAACATATTTCCACTTTGTAAAATAATATCATGATTCATTCATTCTTCAGGATATCTTAATATTAAAATTAAATTATTTCATGTAAGGGGATTCATGTTAAAGGATGCCATGTCGAGAATACTTTCATACCCCAATTTCTATTCATTTGGTTATATAACTCCCTTGTTGTTGTCAATATTATATGCTTATGTGTGTAATAACATTGAATATAGTTTTATGTATTTCCGCATATGTATGTGGATTTATAGTTGATACACATAATCTACTAAATTATTGACTCCCACTCCAACTTTATAATACTTTCAAGCTTTTAATTTACAATCTCATTATGTTCAGAATTATTTACACATTAATTTACATTAAAGGACATTATTTAATAATTATATAATAAACCCTCTCATTTCATTACCAATTTTTATTCTTGATTGTATTCAAGTATTAATAACAATTTTTTTTGGTATTAATATTTTTTACAACTTTTTTTATCAAAACCCATCATAATTTCTCTCTTTTGTAAGAGAGCATATTTTCATTTAATAGAATTTTATTATTAAAATGTTATCAAAATTATTTTTACCCTTTTCAAAAATTATTTAGTAGATTATTTTTTACACTTTTATCCTTTTACCCATATTTTCAATGGAATATTCTTTTATCTTTCCAAACAATGCATTTCTCTAACCTTTTACCATGAAAATGTTATGTTCTTTTTATAACATATGACATGTAAATTTTTACCCCTAGAAATTTCTTAAATGATTCATTTTAATCTATAAAATGATAAATTTTAGATAAATGTTTCTTAATAATGATTTTCGATGAATAATTTTTTCAATTTTTTTTAAAACTTTAAATGAAATTTTAATCAAGAATGTGTATTAGATATATTTCATAATATTTATATTCATCAACAACAATAAATTTTTATTATTAATCTACATAATATATATTTTATTGATAGCATCCTTATTCATCCTCTTGATGGTCTATAAATGATTTGGTAAAGGTTAGTATTCACATTCACTTCATGGATTCCTTTTGATCCCCATGAAATATTGAATTTCTTATGATCATTTACCATTGAATTTACCATAAGTATCAATATAATTTTTAATGCAAATAATGGTTTCTTTATCCATATACCATTTTATATAGTGTTATTTTTGAATATTAATTCATTATCTGGTAAAATATTGATAAATATTTATCTTTTATTCAATAATGATATTTGATAAGGAATATTATTAAATTAAATCATTTGATAAAAGTACTTATTTAAATAGGTATATTATAGGTGGGGACTAACTATAGATATCATATCAATGCATTGATATCTAAATAGGAAAATTTATCTGGTTATCCTCCTTAGATGGTTTTTTACCCAATATGAAACACTGTATTATGAGAGGACCTTACAATAATTGTTACATGTACCTATAAAAAACATCAAGTCGAATAATTAAGCATTCACCACATCTAGTATTAGTTTTTATTCGACCATTATATCTTCCATTGAAATATCTATGTATACTATTAATGTTTAGTTCAGTTATTACATGGAATCTATTTTTTGTTATTTCTAAATCTATAATTATTATTCTCGTGGATTCATTACTACATCAGCTATACATTACCCTTGTTGAACATTTTACCTATCCCATATTATGTTTCCCTTTCCAATTAATCCCAGAAGAATATTATCAATGATATTTCAAGATATACTAGATGGAATAAATTTAATCAGTCAAGAAAAAAATATGTTATAATTAGTTTATTCATTTTTAATACAAGTCTCATATTTGTATCTAATTTACCATGACTAAAAAATTGATCGGTCCGTCAAAATTATATTCCTTTTAATAATTAAAATTTAGTGGTATCATGTAACGATATTTTGTATCACTAGGGTCGGTTCCCTACTATTTAACTGAAAAATAATCTTGCATACATGAGTAGAAAGTGGTCTTTCAAAGAGAAAATGTTCTGATGTTTACAATGTTTTCATATTGAAAGTCAATATGAAAATGATTCAAATGAAAAAATAAATTAACAGATATATTATTGAAATAATTTTCCATTAAATGTTTCAAAATAATATTTTATTTAATACATAATTTAAAAAAGGTTGTTTCTAATTAAAATTTTCTATTTCCCATTATTGATAAAAAATAAGACACTTCACAAAAATAAAAATAATCGCCCCATTATAATTTTGATATGATTTCTTTAAAGAATTGAATCTTACCAAATAAATTTTGTAATTTTGGGAAAAAACAAATATTAAATCATTGAAATACTTGTGTAAACAATATTTTATGAAATAATTATAGTTGTTCAAAAATCTTATTTTTTCTATAAATGGTTTTAACTTTATCACTCACCATAATATATAAAATTTATAAATATATTACAAGTTTAATACATCTAATTATAATTGATTATTTATAGTTATCCATAAAATCCAATTTAATGGAAATGTAAAAATATTAATGATTTAATAATAAATTTTCCATAGAGTATCATGTTTCGTTCAGACACGGTGTTGTGTACATTACAATCTATAAATGAGAAAAATATATATATTGTAATTTATCATTATGTTATATTTCATTTTATTCTAGTTTTTTTTGTTTTATACACATTATTGAATATGATGTTCCTATTTTAAAATATTTGTTCATTATAAAAACCATCAACCCCATATATTATATGTATTCTAGTTATTAGAAATTGTTTATAAAACTGAATTGTTATTTATATACCTGAATATTATTTTCATATTATCTTAATTTATATTTTTGTTTATTTTTTTAGGAAAATAGTATTGTTCACATTTTTTTATTTATGATTATCTACTTGATTAATATATATGGCTAATGTGGGAGGCTGATACGTCTTATATGATTTGTGAGTCTAATATAACATATAAAACTTTTGAGCTCGATAAAACTTATCCATTGGTAGAGACCAATATAGATTATACATTGCATGATCCCCATTATAAGTCTCCAATACTTTGGTTAATTTTACATTTCTTCAAAGGAATGTATAAGTGAGTTATCTAGCACAATTTCTCCAATTTATTTAGTTAGGATGCATCTATTTCAAACATAGGTAATTAATATAATGATCTATGTCACTTGAAATGGGATGTTGTTTCTAGAAATTTGTTGTAAATATTTTATTTGATCAATATAGTATTTTTTCATGTATATATTATTAATTTCACATGATCCAGGAATTTCATGACAATTGTAAACTTTTCGTGGGAAAATAGTATTTTCACATAACTTGTGGTTTTCTTATTTTTTACACTTTTACTGAGATATTATTTTAACATTACACGTTTAAAAAATAGCACAGTATATAGTTAGGTAAGAAAAAAATAAAGACCTATGTTAAAAGTCATGAATATTTATTCTCAAGAGATTCAAGTTTTGTTTTCATAGATTAATATTGTGTGAAAAATTGATAGTAAGAGTATGTTTCAAAAATGTAACACATTTTTTTATTATATAAGATTTATGAACAAATTATCTAAAACTATAAGCCATTAATATCATAAAATATATAAAATTTAATTCTTGACATAAGACATAATATTATGTAATGATAATGCTTATGTCCTTAAAAAATAATACACATCTGACCATAGAGATAAAAACAATTAATTTTAAAGAAAATATGAATATCTAAAGCTCAAAATTAAATATAGGCTAATATTTCCCAGGATTTTTCTGTTTTATTTGAGTCATAGAAAATAACCATAATATTTTTATGAGGAAAAATATCATGTAAAATAATAGGTTATTGCAATCACTTTCCCACACTAGGGTAATGAATGTACTGGGGTTGTGACCAATCTCTTATTCAGTTCCATAAACTTTCTTCCCATTCTACATCCAAAGGAACATCACTCCCTTCCATGTTCACTTGGTAATTTGATTTGACAGTCATGATAAATTTATGAAAGACTATTTATAGTATAGAGAATACATTAAAAATTTAAGGATCATAGTTAGTTCGGTAGACCTATACCATTATTCAATAAAATATATTTTGGAAGGATCTAAATATATTTCAATTCACATGATTACATATACCCTGAATGAAACCATTTATTGAATGAATTCATTTTTACTAAATCATTCATTACATTTATCTTTTCATATATTCAGAAAATTAAATCTATAACTGAACATCTTTCTCTGACTTTCTTAGTAAGTATATACTAATATTTTCTATAATGACAATAATATAACAAATCCAACTAGTCCCTCATAATCAATTCATTAGATCAAAGAATGTGCTGATGGAATTATTCAATTCTAATGGAATCATTATTTACTGAAAAGATTCCATACCATATTCAAAAATATATTTTTTAAATATCATCAATTTTACCCATGACTGATTATATACATATTAAGTCAAATCTTTGAGATATACTTAACTAGTCTAAGTTTATCGAAGATGTAATCTATACGGGGTAAATGATATATATTCTTAATTTTTTTTATTATTATTATCATGATATTCAATGTTATTCCACATTGATCCATCTATATTCTTAACAAAGAGGACTACATATTCATATTATAATGAAATTTTATAGATACAACATTTTTCTTAATTTTACATTAGCTACCAATTATATTCACCTAATTCAATGTTAAGCATTCAATAAGGAATCGTTGAGATACAAACAACACCAATTATGTGCTCAATCGAGAACTCAACCTATCACTTATTGGGTGGGGATGTTGGGTAGTTCATATATAAATACATCACTATATTCACATACAATAATAATTTAATTAATATTATATTTATTCTTGATCATTCGACTTAAGATTCCTTCATTGTTCCGAATTATAATGCATACAATAGTATTTTTATTATTGATAGATTATCCTTATTTTGATACTTGTTAATTAGATAATCTATAATATAAAATGATATTTATTTCTCTTCAAATTGACATGCCCTATATATATATATCCAATCCATATCCAAAATAACATATAATTCATCTTTGGGAAGAATAATTAGATCTATAATACATAACCTTTCATAGATCAAAATGGTAGAACAAAATTCAATTACAGTTCTTTGAAATCTAAAATAAATAGTATTTATACCACACATCACATCATTATCATGATCTACCTCAGTGTTAGTGATCATGAATTTCATTAAATTTTCCATATATTTGGGTGGCTATTCAACCCTATTTTCATTATTTTCATGACAGTTAGGGAATTGATTCACATAGTTTCCACAATCTTTATACATAAAGAACTCTAGTATGACATGAATATTAGTTGGGAAATTTTTTTCATCTATAGTTTTAATCGATAACATAGACATCCATTAGTAGTTTTTATCTTTATAAGATACTTAATAACACTTAATACACTTCATAGATCCAATTGAAAAAATTAAATGGCTGCTTCCACCAATGGTTTTTATAAGAATTATGTATAAATTTCATCCCCACCAGGAGACTTAAAATCATGAATTTCATTAGGATTCAACATTCATTTTTCCCACTCCAGATTATTGAGATACACCATATTACATATAAACCTTTAGAGGAAATTAAAAAAATATCTTCATATATTCCAATTTATATTCATCTAATTCCTTTCAAGGAAAAGGTTTTAATAAACTAAACAAATGAACTCTTTTACTTTCTAGATTAGAAAAAAACCATAGGCATATCTCAAATACCTTATTATTTTTCCTTCATATATCCCACTAAATTCATCCTACATATAATAAAACTATAATAATTTCATCAATATATTCATGTAATGTGTTAGAGTAAAATAAATGAAAAATATTACTTTTGAAATATCATACCATTACACATAGTCTTCATTTTTTTCCATGTTATATTCAAAATAAGATTCCATTATTAGACAGTGTGACCATCCAAATTATAAACAAATAAAAAAATCTCATGTTTTAAGCAATAGAAAATTGAAAATATAATTTCCATTTAATTGACCCACTTCTAAGTGATAAGTGGATCTTAATATCCATTAAATTTGGGTTTTCACATACTTATTATCCTAATATCTCAAATTATGAGGAAATAAATAACTCTAAATAGTATTTACATAGTTTTATATTAACAAAATAATATCCACATTGAGTTTATAGAATGTTTTATAGTTAATACTCTTTGGCATGCACCAGGTCAGAAATTACTTAATACTCAATAAAAAAAATTTGGTTCTATTGTATCATTCCTCAAATATAAGAGATCACAAATTCAATTTCATGTATCTGGAATGAGATTTATTTTCTAGTACAACCACATATTCCAAAAATGAAAAATAATAAATGATATCATCCAATTCACATGCACATATCTATAGTTTTCCACTATGTTTCTTTTACTTAAATTTTTAAAATTATATCTCTGGTATCTAAAAATAAAAAAAACGTTAGCTATGAAACCAACTACAGTGACCAAATAAAAACGTGTCTTTATTTCATAACCATTATAATTTTTAGAAAAGTACATTTAAAAATGAATACATATAAATTTTTGATAGGTTCGTTCTCTTTATAGACTAGCTACATAATAATCCTATTTTATTAACCTCATGATCATTTATGCATAAAATAACTATAATAAAAAATTATTAATAAAAAACCTTAATAATAACTATCATCATAATCTATGTAATGAAAAAAAATTTAAATTGGGGATCATAAATGATCTGTAAATAGTGAATATTTTTTTGAGGATGAGTTCATATGTATATGATTAAACATTACAATATGAGAAATATCATAACATCATATGTGATAACCACAAAAACATAGTTGACATTAATGTTTAAAAAATAAAAATATAAATCCAAAAATGTTAAATATGGTAACATAATCTTTATAGCATGAAGTATAATAATTTTACATAGACCCTGAAATTTGAGAGCATAATATTATAATTAATAACATCTATTGATTGTGCCACATTCATAAGAATAGAAAAAATTACAGTCATGGGCAACGCAATTAGTCCTTATGTTTATGTGTATCAAATGTTATCATATAACATGATTTCAGTAAATAAATTCATTATCTGTATCTTCTCCACTATAGCATATCCTTCCCCTTATTATTCTTGTTTGTCATACACTGGATAATACTGCTATTTATTTATTTAAACAAAGAACCATGATTTATTAAATCCCATAAATTACCTTTGTTGTTAAAATTAGAGAAATAATTCACATCCACCAACACATGGACCATCAAAGAAGATTCTATTAACCTATCCATATCAGGAAGAGAGGGGTCCATCTATATTATAACCATGGTACCATCACCAATCCTCTAACAGATTACTTCACACCATAGCATACCTGAATCCCATATTATATTAAATAATAAAATAGGGTGGGATCCTAATGATTTTCCCAAAAATGTCTTAGTGGGTGAAGTATATTTTTTTCAGGATATGTGTGCAAATTGAATCAGTGTAATGTAATAGCGATCAACCATTATTAGAAATGATGTAATTGATGATGTTGAATATGTCTTGGAACCCCATTCCACATATCATTTTAGGGGTACATTTATTATCTGTGGACATATTAAAAATTTTCTTCCATATATTTATATAATCCCAAATAAAATTGGTAATGTCGGAGTGAATTCATTCAGTAAAATATCTAATGAGTTAGAATATGTACATAATGTAACAGGGAATCAATTTGGTATCCTTATTAATAAGGGTTTAATTCATTTCATTAAAATATATTTGATCGTATATAACTATATTGTTTTCCACTATATCTAGAATATTAGAAAGTAACTATTTTTTATAATGAAGAATGATCATATGGAAAGCAATGTATTTATATTGTTTATTAACCAACAGAATACCAATGGTTTTATTCTGTTCATACTATCTTTTTGATGGGACTCAAAAGATAATGGACATCTTGGATTTAGAATGGTTGACCAATTTCCTAGATATCTTCTAATATCTATTGATAAGGGAAAAATAGATTCTCATTCTTCAAGTGTGTACCTTGAAAAAATAATCGTATCATTTGTGAAGAAAATATTATAGATTGGTATAATTTTATATCAATCCTTCATCCCATGAATAATATTATCTTTCACTTCCACTAAAATAATATTATTAAAAATTTCACCAACTTAATATAAGATAAATGAAGTCATAGGGTCACCATACATAAGGCTTATATAAATAGTGATTCCTCGAGAAAATATATTATTAAATTTTATACTGAAATAAATAATCAAGACATGCTACCTGAATACCTCCATCAATTTAGATAATTAATCAACATAATTTATAATAAAATTTTGTAAGGGTTATGCCAATATATCAAAGGCTTTTTCATGAAAATGGTTTATTCAAAGATTCTATTCATCTCAATAGAGTGTTTTTTTATTGAGTAAAAAATATAATGAGTGACTATGGAAGTATTATTAATAATCCATTTAGGTTTTAATTAATTATTTTTTACGATATAATGAAAAATATAAAAAGATTGTAAGAAGTGGATCAAAATCATTGATAATATTTATCTATAACATTATGTATATTTTATGGATGTGAAATCTGAACACAATATTAGATTTTTTATCATTTAATAATGGTGATAATAATTTAATTAAGAGGTTAATATGATTTCATTACCCACCCAAGGGTCATTCATGTGGTTTGATATATCAGTTCGAAAAATATTTCAAAATAATTTGAAAAGGCCATCTAGAAATCATTCCAGCCTAAGGGAATTAGTAGAGAAGATCTGAATAACATCCATTAAACATTAATTATCCATGAAGTCAAGCGTGATATACATAGTCATTATATCTATAATACAAATTCCAATTAAATAAGAAATAATAAATGATAATGAACATTCCCATGTCATGTAATTATTTTGATCAAACATGAAGTTAATATCCTAAATCTCTAACTTCATGGTCACTACATTACCTTCAGAATTATTAAGTCTTGATTCAGATATTTTACACAGACTCAAGGAGTAATACTAGAGTCAACAGAATGTGTTATTGTTCTCTTTCATGATATGTGCCTCACAAGAAATTATTTTGCAGAAATATTCGTTAATTTTATGACCATTATCAAGTTACCTATCACATATTATGGCATTAGAAATGGAAACATACAATTGGGTTAGTAATGAATGTTGAGATTCCATTCAATCATGTCATAAAGCTTCTCAGGATAGTGAAACATGAACATTCTCTATTCTGTCGACATGGAATCCACATGGTGAATATTTTTCACCATACCAACATATCCTAACATAAATCATGGATGAGGGATATCTATTCATTTATTATCCTTGGACCAAAACATTAACATTTATAGTGTATCACTAATCACAGTTTTCTATTTCCTTGTGAGAAATAAATGAGGATAGGTAAATTTTCCAATATGGTGGGATCAATATGGGAGAATTTGGAGAACATAAATAGTTGGTATACTCACCTGACACAAAAAAATCTATAAATATGTTATATGATGTATGCATTCATAGATTTCATAAAAACCATGTAAATATATTTCATGCATCACCTATATCAGAATTTTTTTCGTCTATGATTCTTTTTAAAACTCTAACATCGATAGGTGGGAACTTTTAGAACAACTTACCCAACATTATTGGATATACTTTTATTAAATTCTCAATTTGAAATCAGGGGTCTAGGAATATTACTTCGAAAATCTTAAATAAGCTTTCATGGATTCCATTTATCCCTCTCGGTGGATTATCCATTAAAACAAATAAAATACCATGCAGTGGTTTTTCATTTATGTATATCAATTGAAATGTGATTTGACTAGAATTATTTCACCTTTTCACCCACCTAATCTCTACACAAAAAAATAGAAAACACGAGTGGACCTAGAATGATACTGGGAAGCATCCCAAGAATCCAGGTTCTTCAATACCATCCATTTCATTAAATTTTATTATTGTTTAATACATAAAAACCAAATCATAGTGAAATCTAGTGAAATTGATCTAGAGAACCCAAAAAAGTATTGGGTTTCCAGGACCATGAAATTTCATGCATAGTATTAACATTGGGATATGTGGGGTGCGCTCAATCCGTAACCAACATCTAAAAATTAACAAAAGGACCCATCCTTCACCACTTTCATTCATTTTTAGTATCTCTCATTAAACAGCAATTGCTCCATGAATCACTTATAACCACATGTGTCCACTTCACTCATATGAAATCTATTATCCCATATGAGTTTCCACCTCCACTTTTTTTGTTTAATATATCCATATGCTAAGGTTATAATAAGGTCATTAAATGATAATGAGGAAGGTGACCAGTCATCCAAGAGTTGGGGAATAATATGATCCATTGGGTTAGAGAAGATGTATATATTTCGAATGGGATTTAGCACCGTCCATAAAGGATATATGGAATTTATTATATTAAATAGTTATATCCCTAGAACTTTAACCACGATTTCATATATCAAGACTGATATTCAATTATAGACTCTGGATGCATGGTGTTCTGTGAATTCTAGATGATAGTATTTTTTCTGTTGTGTGGGGTAGGAAGGATAACCAAAAATGATGATTTTATTATGACAACTAATTGATATAGCACATAGTTCCTTATAAATTATTTCTCTGTCATTGTTTTTTTAACATATAGAATAATATATATCCATAAAAAATCTTTATGAATACACAAACGATACTATATGATGAAGATTCCATCTATGTCTGTATCATTTGAACTAAAGACCTCCTTCATGTGCCTAAATATCCATAAAAATTGTATAAGGTTTATTTTTTCTGTACTCGAATGAAATCCATAAAATGGAATCCTCAATATTCTAGAACATAAAACAGATGAGGGAAATTGAAACGTCGAAAAACACCTATATTTTAATTTTTGAACTAAGTGGATAGGATCTGAGTGGTCCAGTCCGATTATGAAAAATATTCAAATTTGGCCCTTGATTTTAGGAATTATTCACATCAATATTCTACAAATTTTGATTCATATTAGTAAAATTAAAATGGGGCTTTTGAAAAAAAAAATTATGGATACCCTTTCTAACTCATAGATCCAACATTTAGAATAGTTTTTTGTCAATGTAAAATAACCTCCAATTAATAAATTTTTTTATCCTTTTAATTAACAAATTCAAAGATTATGATACCCCCTCTAATTTCACTTAACAGAATTCCATTATTTAGGATCAATTTGTTTTCAAACTTATATTTTGTGGAGATCATATTAGACATATAAATTATAATGAATTTTCCAGTGTGGAGAAGAGACATATAATATAGTGAGACTTTATCTTCGTCTTTCTTAGTCACAAAAGATGTTTAATCTTCATCATTCAATGATAGAATTTTCCAAAATATTATGATTTCATACTCCATTCCACTTCTACTCAAGTATAGTATCATATGATCATCATTCATAGATGGTCCTGGATCAGAAAACCTGATATCATGAACACCATCAATGAGCAACTGATCCTATGAATCCATAGAAATTACTAAACCCTAAACACATTAATGACTCACTCTTGACCATTAAAAATAATATTAACAATGTTTACTATATTAATGATATATATAACAAATAATATATATATCTATATATATATCTTATATACTTATAAAATAAAAAATAAATATTCCCCTGATGACAAAATTAGAAAGGAAACATGTTTACTCACATATGTTGCATTTTGCAGACAAGCACATTTCATGTATCTGATTTAATTAAAATAAGTGGGAAATAAATATAATTATAATTCAATAATTATAATAAAATACTATTATATTAAGGATTCTAGTGTTCTCATTTCGATATGGTGGTATTAAATTTCATATAGAAGAAATGCATATTAGGAAATTGAATGTAATAATTAATAGTTAGAAATATATACACACGACATGGGTTATCTCTATTTCAAATAATATTAAAACATATATGGATAGAATTTTTAAAACACTACAATATCCATTTGGTTTATATTTTCTTTATTGGAGTACATTGGGAGAATTCAATAAAAACTATCGGTATTTTTTGTGTGAGGATAAGTTAACAGAAGTGTGAATCTTTTATTAGAGAGAAGGAGTGGCATTTTTTTTAAATACCCAAAAAAATCAAAGTAACTACCGATTAAAATGCATGTGAAATTATAATGTAATATATATTACAAGAATAATGGTTTATAAACACCAAAAACAGTCAACTAAATCATTTTTAGCATTTTTTACCCTTTCCATTTATCGTACTCATTTGTAACATTTTGGGTTTTCACCTTGGTAAATTGTTTTTTCCATTATAATTTTATCATTATACCTTTAAACAAAATAGATAATATACTATTTTTTCAATATGTTATTCCAAATTTTAAATAATTTTTTTTATCATTTTTTGAAGTTATTTTTTTTAAATAATAAATATAAAATTTATAAATATTAATTTTTTTAAACAGTATATCTTATGATCATAATTTTTATATATGGATTTTAAAACTAAAACATAAATTTCATAAAATACAATGTCACTTATTGTAGGAATCGTTGAACCTATATTTTTTTAATAAATTTAAAATTAATACAATTATAATAACAAATTGATGAAATCCATGTTATTTGAAAAAATAAAATTTTAAAATATAGTCCATAAAATTTAATTCTAAAAATCTAAAAAATAATCCCAATATAATATTGATATGTTAAGTCCAAAAATGAATCTAATTTATTAAAAAACATATTTTAAGCATTCGAAAACAATTAAGAAATATAATAATATTTATATGGAAAAAATTGCTCTATTGACTACTCAAAATATATTAAATAACTAATTGTTGTTGTTTAAATAATTTATTTATAATAATATATATTATACATAATATAAGGTAATTTTAAAAAACTTATTTTAGTAGTCTTTTAGCTACACTAGTTGAGTCGATTTTAATGTGACACTTATTATTTTATTCTAAATTCTATTTTTATACATACATATAATTATATTATAATTATGTTATCATTATTTATACTATCCAATTTTATATATACCTTTAAATGGTATATACTCTTGTATTTTTAGTGTTTCATATGGATAAATATGTCAAAAATATTTTTTAAGGAGGAAAAACTCATGTCGTTACACAAAAGCTTCTCCAAAATTTGATCAAATCTATAAAAAATTTACAACCAGAATTTTTTTTATAGACGCACTTCTTATAGAATCGTAGACCATAATAACTGACATCCATCTAAATCATTTCATTCAAAAATTTTGGTATTATTCCATTTACAAAAATCCATAATAACATTTCACCTAACAATCATCATTTCTTAGTGAAACCAAGTCCTTCATGAGTTATCTGCTACCATTATACTCTAACCCAATTATAGCTCATCTATTGTCACCCATAGATAAAGGAAGATATAAAATACATAAAAAATAAAAAATAATAATTATATTTATTTATAGAAACACGTGTGTATTCATCATAACTCCATTGTAAAGAAAAATAAATCATGTAAAGGGATTTCAATTTTTTAGTATAAACATGTCTGTGCTACAAATATAAATTCCTTTGTAGACGAGAGATCAATAATTTAATAATTTTATGTACTTGGATTATAAAATATATCTACCCAAAAATTAAAAAAATTGTCCAATTTTTATTACATTCATGTGTTCTAGGACCATTTCACTAAATATACAATCCATATTCTAACAAATCATCCCAAATTATGACTTATTTTAAACACTCATCCTCTCATATCCAAAATTCATGAAACTATGTTATCATATAGTATCTGAAACACATCATTTGTATTCATGGAAAAATGTTTCCCACCCCTTTAGTATTTTACTTGTGGAAAATTTTTCCACATATTCACGGGACTTCTTCATTGAAGCTGTGAAGTACAATGGCAGGATAAGAAAAACTAAATCTAGAATAAGTTGTAATCCATCAGTGACTCCGCTTTTGGAATATTAAAACCACTTCATCCAATTGTTCCGTGGATGAGCTTCCTATTTGACAACCTCAATCATCTAAAATTATGACTCTATTCTATAAAATTATAGGTTTAAAAAATATGTTCATGGATATAAATATATGTATCATACACCATTCAAAAGTAATGATACGTATTTTGGATATTAATCCACAAAAAAATTTCAAAACACTACTCTAGTTGATCATCAAACTAACTTTTTAATTGTCCAAAACAGTCATACAAATTATTCATATGTTCCCTATCTAGACAAAACTACCTTTTCTACAATAGTTATGAGTCATCATACAACATGATCTTATGAGACAACATAGTTGACCCACATCATAGGAATTGAGTTGAATGATCAATAAATCCAACTGACATGGCCTACACTTTTTATAAAGGTCTCAGAATAAAAACATACACACCCCCTATCGGCTGGATTTGTGAAACATATAAAAGTTGAATTCCAAACACTAAAATCATGGCCCATGTTTCCCATCTATTATCATTTATTCCATCCACAAATCCCACATAACAAAATAGGGAACTAGTAAAATGTTGTCAACTTGTAATTTATTCTCTATAATTAAATAATAGTGTTAGCATGTACCTTTTGAGATATATTCAATATCACTTGGTTACAACAACCAAATAAATTATATTTGTGTTCTTGGAATATTTTCATACTCTTATAAACATGTCACTTCTCCCTAGTTCACTACTAATATATTTTCCTAAATCTCTCAATGTAGAAAAGGAATCAACCTACAAAGTCCAATGCTTTTTTCATCAGAAATACATCTATACCATGCCCATAAAAATTTCATCTATCTTGAAACTATAATCTCTTATTGGAAATAAAAAGTGTAATATGATATATCTATTTTCCATACATTTACAAAAATGTGTGGTGGAAATTGAATATATTAAACTAATCTATGAATACCATTGGATATGGTTTAGTCATCTGAAAGCCTATAACTAAGATATGATACAACAAAATAGGTTGGATAAAACGATCATTCAAACATTATCTCCTTGTACATCAAAAATAAAAATAACAATGTAACCTATAAATTGGGATGAACCCATAACTACAAAGTGTTACGAATATATAAATAAATTGGTAAATATTTCAACAAAACCATATACAGATTAAATAAATAGACTATATTATTAAAAAACAATAAAAATATAACATTTAAATACTCGATATTAAATAAATAATTTAATTAAAATAAATCAATTGATTCAAACATTAGTCATAATATGTGGTATATACAATGAAATCTTCCATTCAATAGTGAAATATGAGATACAAGGGATGATTCAAAGGGAAAACTAGCCAAGAATAATTGACTAGATACCCCTTCTAGTTATCCATCTTGAGAAAACAAAAAAATGTATCTCTAAACAAATTATTTATAAAATAAATAATATATAGAAGTTCTCTTAATAGAAAATAGTAATCCCTCACTATTTCAAGAATAACCTACTTATGTAACGTAGTAATATGGAAATCAGAACATGCCCCAACAACACATCCTATTTGGAAAATGTTCATTGAAACAAGTTAGTGGTTCTAGTTTCACAAATTTCCAAACATCATAGATGTGTCTATACTATTTTGGAGAAATAATGTAATTTCCCTAGCTGCAATAGTTCCTTAATGCAAATAGTTTTTTCATTTGAAAATGCATCACAATTACCCCTACATAACATTTTGATGAAACCTTAGATATCAATTATAAATGAATAAAATACTAAGGTAACATTTGTTATAAATTATTTTGCCTAATATATTACCGTTCTATATTTAATTTGAATATACACATGTTCCCCCCACAGAATGTTTTTCTCTACATCCTATAGATCATTTTTTTCACTTTCAGAACTACCATTCATACCAAAATTCCCCATCTTCCAAAATTAGGCTACTCTATATGTGCATTTAATTATATTTACATCATTATGTTCTCTTAGTTATAAACATTATATCATCTTGAACTACTTCTTCCATTGATTTCCTTCTTGTAATATAAATATATAAATACATGGTGCAACATCCCAAGTAAATAAAGAATAATATATTCTCTTAATTTTTAATATTTCTGAATTAAATATTAATTTTACAATAAAGGGGTTCCTATTTCGATGGCGTACTCGATATGCAACTGTTTGTTTTATTGAAATCTCACATTGCACACAAGGCTAAGTCATACTAAAAAATAATAATATAATATTATTAATTTAAATTGTAGTTAACACTTACTCGTTGTAATGGTAAGAATGAATAGAACCTACTATAATACAATTATACGTTATTGTTAAATGTTTTTACATTTATCCAAAAAATGTTAGAGGCTTAAAATGCGAGTTAATCTAATTTGAAGCATAAATACTCTAATATTCTTTAAAAGGTTGATTTACCTCCTTTTAATGGAGAATCCTCATTAAATATAGTTTTGGTCAGTTTTATATGTTATATATGAAAAAATAAAATTCCTCTTTAGAATCTGGACATTAAATTTTACTTTGGGAAAATTATTGTATTTTTCTAGAAAAAATTCATTTTATAATGAATAGTGAAAAATACTATATTTTAATTGAAATCTACCTATTAATCTAACATATTTATATGGTTCGATAATCTTTTAAATTTATTTTATGTTTTAATTAGACTATATATTTACCATTTAATCTAATTTTGGTCATTGGAAGTAATTTCACATTGAAATTGGAAATAAACACGTATCAATCATTCGATAGTTATTATTTCTTAGTATCACATTTTCTGTTTTGGAAATTGGAATTAATTTTGAATAAATTAATAAAACTTGTATTTATATAATTCAGTAAAATAGACATTTTTTTTAAATTTGGAATATGAAATATATCTTAGGCTGAATTTTTGGTATTTTTCTAAAAAAACATCGTTTTTTAATGAATTGTGAAAACATTGAGTAGTAGTTGAAATGATATATTTCTCATTTAAATGAAATTTTACCACTTATATGAATTTAATTTTGAAAATACGACATACTTGGTTTTTTTAGAATGTAATATGTGGTTCAGTAAGATGAAAATATCTTTTGGTGAATAGTAAATTTTTGACTTTTTTTACCGTGGTTAAAGGTAAATAGGGTAATTTAAGGTAAAAACTATATTATAATAATATAAATTTATATTAACACTTGTCCTAACTTAATTGGAAGAGTAAAGGACAACCAATACAATAATTGGGTGAGATTTTGACCTTTGAAATCTACTTGGGTACGATAATGATATTACTAAGTTTATATTTACAATGAAAAAAATAAACATAACATAAACATGTATTATTTTTCGAAAGTTATTTTAATGTGGGGTTATATATTTGATATATTTGAATATAAATATTTATAAAAAAGCTAAAAATATATCCTACGTTATGGTATTTATCATAATTTTTAGATGTCAAATATATTAAATTATTAGTGACACAATAATGATGCAATGTTTACCTCTATAATAAATGATTTAAATAATTAAAACTATAAATATTAAAATAATAACCAAACCATATCCAATTATTATTGGATGATTTTTTTTACCATGAGTCATCTAATCTTAGACTTTAATAATTTTTTGCCATTTAGAAATCGATAATCAATAAATAATAAAATTTTATTTTCACACTTTCCTAAAGAGCCTCTCATTTTCCTTATATAAAGTCCTCACCTATAACCTATTACTCATAACTATAAAGCCTATTTCCATGTCCATACTCTTCCTAAATTATCTATAAAGATCCCTATCTTCTATCTAGAAGCCTTACCTTAGGCATAAGGCAATTCAATAAACTCTTTCTATTCAAATAAAAGGGAGTTACCTGATTTAGAGGTAACATCTTCTCTTAAGTTATTTTGTTTTATTTGTACTTATCCAACACCGTAAACTCTTATTATTCCTTTATTTTAATAAAAAAACATTATCCTCAATATTTTAGGTTTTTCTATTGAAATTATTCTAAATACACTTACACACACCTCCATCTAATGGGTATTGATCATATTGTTTTTGTGGATGGAAAACTAACACCTCATGAAACGATAATCATTCAATCTTTTCCTACCACCTCTTATGGTTTCCATTATGATGGAACATTATTTATATATGATATATATTATGTTTTTTTCTCTATGCTTCTATAATTTCTATTTATATATATAACTTTATTCCTTCCAATATTTTTATATACAATAATTTCATTAGAGGAAGTGTGGACTACTACCACCTCAAGGTGATATGATTCGTTCATAACATACATGAAAAATATAAAGGATGGTGTTAATAAAATTATGTAACATATATTTCATATGATATTATATATGAATTATAATATACCTTTGTATGATAATGTTTACATTCCATTAAATATGAAATAAAAATGAAAGTGGTTTTCATATATACGTACGGCTTACCATCTCCATGAAAATGGAATTTCATTTCTTATCTCAAAATGTTTTGTAATATTATAAATACATAAATATACTTCATATATATGATATATATTATATATAAATCATTAATATCATTCTGGAGGTAATGGACTTTTGACCACATGAATAACTTGTAATTATAAGATGTTCATTTTTGACACAAGTACCAAATATCGACAAAATGACCATTATTATCATCAATGATTGCATTATAACATGATAACAACTGAGATAAAAGAAATAATAAACTTGGAAAAGGTTTTTAGGTAATTATAAATTAACTTTGGCATATTATTCAGGAGATAAAAGAATGAACGGGTCATGTGGGACACGATGTAAGGGGTTTCTTATCTCACATTTAATTCCGTTAGATTTCTAGTGTTACCGAATTATTTATTGAATGTGATGTATTGTGTACTTACATTTGATTTATATTATCATGATTATATTTATATTCATGGTATTATGTGATTATTTTGGTAGTTATTAACTTTTGGTCTTATTACTTGATTGATTACAATGTGGTAAGGGTTTTTACCTCACTTTTTATTCCCATGAGATTCAAGCTATATTTTACATTATATCATTTTATATGGTGTATGTACTTCCCATGAGTGTATTCATTATTTAATATAATTTAATTTATATGTATTTACATCTTCATTGAATTATCCTTCTTTCATAGGGTGTATGTTTTGTATGTTACAAATCGGTAAGGGAATATTTCACACTCTTATTTTTGAAAGACTTCATTCGGTTATGTATTTTATTTAACATATTATTATGTGGGGGTAAGTTCTTGAATATCATAATTGCTGGAAATTTTATTTACATGTGATGATATACCATTTTCACTCTCATCAACTCATTTCTTTATTATTAATGTGATGTCCTTAGTCTGTCAAATCTCTTCTTCACCCAATTCCAATTCTTTGGGTAAAAATTATACATCTTGATTATGTCGTGCTATGAATATGTGTGAATAACCTATGATTTTTTACACATAATATCCACTTATATTGGGTGTATTTATATTTTTAGTCATAATTATGTCATTGATTTATCCTTAATCTAAGGATACCTTCTTTATAAGCGATTTCGTCTCAAATTACATTCCATTGAGTCTTCATTGTTGTTATGCACCAATTCAATTTTATATGGTGTATATACTGTCTTTTGGAATAATAAATCATGAAATCCCTTATTCTCATGATATTATAATCTTTTATTAAATTTATCCCTCAATTATTTGTATTCCAGCATCTATCATTTTGTTAGGAACTCTTTAACTAAAATATTTTTTATATTTTTTGATGATTTATTCTTCTAAACATTTCTCATTAATTTCCATGCTTTTACAATTGTTTTAAAGATTTTTCTTATAAGGAAAATAATGTTTGGTTCCAAGATAAACCTAGGTCGGGTGAGCTCGAGATAGCTCTCCAATGCATTGGGTAACATGATGAAGGTAAACGTGAATGTTTCTCCTAAGAGGTTTTAGGAATATACTCTCATGGGTATTCCAAATATAACTATATACATTGTTGTTAAATATATAATGTAAGTATGTTCTGGATTCCATGAGTTACATTTATGATTTCTGTTTACTATGTAAATCTTATGATTCAATGAGGTATGTTAAAGAGATTATGTAATGAATGTATTGATGAACTAATGCTTTATTTCTTTGTTTGATAACCCTTACTGAGAATTTTATGCTCATATCTTGTTTTGAAATGTATTTCATAAAACATAATGGTGAATAGATTCATGGATGGGATCATGGAAAAGTATTAATGTCTAAAACATGGGACTAGACATGACTCCATTTTTCAAGAGTTTTTATTTTATGAAAAAAATGAAACTTAGTAGAAGTGTCTACCTTGTAATTTTTGAGATGTTATGTAATAGTTATGGCTTAATTAGATAAAACTCTAAACTTGAAAAGATCCACAATGTGAGTTATTCATTTAATTTCAGATTATGTAATGTTTAAGGTTGGGTCCTTACACATGGTGAATGTTAAAATTACTATATCTATTTTTTTCAAATGAATATTTATTCAAACTAACTTTTTAAAATTTAGACACATCTCTAGAATACTTTCCTCACATAATTACACAAAATTTTACACTATATAATTTTATTCCCAATTGTAATCGAACAATATTATCATAACTTTTATTATATAAATAGTTTAATTATATAACATCATAACCAAAAAAATAATATTGTGAAATAAATATCCAAAAAACTCTTGAAATAATAAATCATTTATATTTTAGGTTTCTGTTATTTTATTTAATGGTATTAAATTATAAACCTTCCAAATATGGAATATACCATAACAAATTCTATATATCAATAAGTCATTGTAAATCCCAGTGCGAATCCCATATAGATATCCAAACAAGGATGATTTGGAATGGGTATTGTAATTTTTAAACATTAAATTAATTAAAAAATAATTACTATATTTTATTTAACATGTTCTATAGTAATATAATGAATATCGCAAGGTATATTTACCTAATAGGAATCTTCTTTCAATTTTATAATTATTCTTGTTTTTAACTCAAACAATACCAATTACCAAGGCTTTCCTTCTAGAGTGTTCAAGGATTAACAATGAAAAATTACATGATAACCCACCTTTAAAATGAAAATCATCCTTATACATGATTGCATGAAAACCCCACTAGTGGATTTATATATTTATATAGGATATGGTACATTCAGGTATTGATAAATATTTATTTCAAACCCCATTAATTAATCATTTTGAAAAGATATTAATTTGCATTATGCATCAGTTGAAACATATTAATTACAATTGTCATATTTAATTTCATTGGAGAATATATTAAATAATTTTTTCCCAAATAAACAATATTATGTTCAATTTTTTAATTATCTATGAAATTCAATGATTTCTAACCCCTATATATCATAATATCTTTGGGAATAAATTGTTTTCATGACTTTCAGGGGTAATATAATCATACAACTTCTTATTATATACTAAATAGTGAAATATATATATTAATAAAATTTAACTAAAATAAGATATTGAATTATTACCAAGAATATAAAAACTACCAAACCCTATCCTAGAAGCATCACACTAAATTTTTAATGAATTTGTAATTCTTTTAGGATACAATATTTTCGTAGAATGTGTTTTATTTTTAATCATCTAAAGACTATTTAATAATTATATATTCAACATTAAACCTCCATCATTATTTATTTATTTTATGAAATGGGTTAATAGGATTTTCAAATGTTTCAAAATACTTATATATAAATAAGCCGATACATAAAATCAATATTCCAAAAAATATTGAATATAATAAGACACACTATATTTGATTCGATTTTCTATCTATAAACTTCCATTCCATCTCACAACATAAAAAATCAATGAAATCATCATTATTTAAAAAAACATATCTTTTATATTCTCAGACAACCTTTAATGGGGATTTATATTAAAACCAATTCATTGATAATATTATTTATAATAGAATAATTTAATATAAATAATTATATAAATAAAATATAAAACAACAGAATTTCTAATAAATGCATCAATAGGTTCATCGATATCCCTGTAAAATAATTTTAATAAATTAAAATCTAAAATAAAATCATTCCATTTATATATCTTGTTATTTTTCATGAAATAAAACTTTTGATCATCTCCTTTTTTCATTCATATTTACATTCTTCAACATTTTAAATAAACTATTTTAAAAAGTTGTTGAACAAATATTTTTATTTTTTAAATTCCAATGATGATGAATGTAAAATTAAAACATGACCACTATACATAGTTATCATGTTTATAAAAACACATCCTCAATAATTTATATTTATTTTCAAACTGTAATTAAATAATTGAATATGTGTTCACTGATACCCTCTTTATCCCATATTTATAATAAAATGTACGTTATATTCACGACAATTTTATACCACGTTATTTATTCTAAATACTTATTTTTTATGGTGTTTGTAGATTAATTAAAAAAATTTTTTAATTAATAACCTACAATGGTTTCTCGTGAATTTGAACTGATTTAGGAAATAAATAAAAAATATAATATGTATAACTTTACATTTTTTGGACGAGAAAACTTCTAATATTTTAATATATTTCCTTATTACTATAAAAACATTTCTAGAATTATGTGAGGAATTTACTATATCCCCCTTTAGATAAAATAGATTATCTTATCATGTAATTTCCATTGATTCTTATATATTGATAACGAACAATGGGATAAGGGGGGATAATGTGATTTCAAACAATCTTTTAAAATGTGGTAGGTATTCTTGATCTTCCTGTGTTATACCATTATGTTAAATTTACAATGCCACCCAATAGAAGGTTCTCTATATAAATGTTATATATATATAATTCATCAACTGAACAATCATTTTATAATAATAATTTTATAATAAATGGATTTAATATTGGTAGTTTTGGTAGAATTTACAATCTAAATATTTTTTATTGTGGATGGTGTCCCAATTTTTTAAAATTACATATTTCAACCATGGTAATGGTCAATTTGTTAGTAAACCTAACTCTATATATCAATATATCATATTAAAAATTTCCTGTTTTCATTGTGTATGAATGATATTTTAACACTGTCTATTTTAAATTGATGATTGGGAACATAAAATTGAAGAAATTTTAAAAAATTACCCTTTATCAGATTTCTTGATCATGAAACCTACATCATAGTTTTCCTTCATTCCATCTATTACATAATATAATTCCCTTAAATATTCATTAAATTATTCTATAAAAACCATCCCACTTTTTATAGGTAAAAGAGAAGAAATATATCAATGAACAAGTCATCTATGTTACCTGAAATAATGATTTTTTATTGGGTTATAAACGTCACTAATACATTACATTATTCATCGGGATGTATTATCAGTTCCTTTAGTTTGGTTCTCATTATAGGAATTAGTATTGTGACACTTTAATGTTTTTGGATAAAAAATTGAGTTAACAATGACCTCAAAAAACGCATACATCACATAATATAAACATTAATTGAAATAATAACCATATATTCATTGTAAATATATGGATTTAATTTAACCCAAGTTGACTTTGTTTTTAAAATTATCTTAAAAACCATGGAATGGATAAACCTAAATTCCCTAAAAACTCACATACCTTCGATATATTATCTTAATTATTTAAATAATACTCCATTGGAATCACACCAAACACACATTTTTTAATCTTATTTTTTTGGTATAATAATATACAAAGATTTTGAATCTCATAACCAATTTTATAAGATAAATAATAATAATATCACATAATTCTATGTTATTCATTGGAGTTTTTTATTCTCCAAACAAAAACATTATTTATAATAAAATTAAAGGGAAATAAAATTTATATTTTCTCTCATAATAGTTCTACAATTCATATAAATGGCTAAACTGCTAATCTTGATCTAACTATCCTTTAATATATCACATTCTTTTGAATTGGTGAATTTTTATCATTACATTAAAATAATGTTTTCCTTGGTTATATCATCATTTAAATGATCTCTATATCAATCATTATTATCAAAAACAACAACATCATCTTTCACTACAAATAATCTTGGTACATAAAGATATTATTGTTTTATTCTAATTGTATATAAATATATATAAATTAAGGCACCTCTATCATTTCAATCATATTTCATTTTATGTGGATATTTTACCTTTTTGTATAGTAAAATCCACCTTCTATATAGTCACCTTACATGATAAAAAGTTTTATATCTCATTTAAAATTATATAAAATAGTTTAAAAAATAAAATTATGTAAATCTTGAATAAGTTATTAATTATTTTCCACACGAAAGTTCAAGAGAAATATTATCTCACTACACTCCATAAATAAATTCTATGATGATAATAATCATGGGTAATCACCCCTATCTATGTCCCCATAAATGAGAAATTATATAGGTTTTGGTGGACTCATTATATCAATCACTAGAATATTTTGTTTCAATGATGTTATATGAAATCTTTATCCATAAAAACCCCTCATGTATGAATTGGAAAAAGAAATATATGTTAAAATATGTTTAAATCGTAATATATAAGTCTCTAAAAGATTATATTTATCTTTCTATATTACCAATGTTATATTGAATATTTTTAAATTAATAACAATAATCATAACTCCTTAATGAATACAAATCCTACAATTTATCATTTCAATATTATATTAAATAACTAAATTCAATATCACTCGTATTTTACCTCATTTTTTAATCCCATTTACTTGATAAACAAAATATTTTCTTATGTCACATAAAATTATTGTTAACATAGAAAATATTTGTACTCCATAGGTCAATGTATGAATTCATTATCCGCTTTTACTCTACATCAATGTTAATTTGGGATTTTCCCCCTTTATCCTTTAATCAATTGAATGGACCAATAATTGATTTATCGGGACCATCATATTTTGTCCTTCTTCTGATAATTGTGATTATTCAAAAACTTTTAGAATTTTGTTTTTAAAGACATGGTGAAAATGATAGTGTGAATTTGGAATTTATTATATTATTCCAATGAATACAACTATACGGTATGTTTTCAGAAAAATTGTGACCAAATCTAACTCTCCATATGTTGATAGACTCATGTATATAGAATATAATATATAATTCATAGCTTTGTTATAAAAGGCATTATATTTCTGTTTAATCATTATTAGTTTCAATTCATTTTTATAAAGAGTGTGATATTTTTTGGATGGTTATTTTCATAAAATTTGAGAATATATTTTGATGTTCTCTCTTCGCAATGGTTTAAATTCACTATGAATTATGAATATATATTAAAAATAATGTTTTATACTGTCACGAACGGAATCTAGTTTCCACCAATACCAGCACCTAACGTGGCCTCTAGAAAAGCCCAAAGGAATTTATCTAACCCCACGGGCTATCACAAGTTCACGAGTATCATTAATTTTGGTTTGGGAACGATTTACCTATGTAAGAAAGTATAAAACATTAAAAACATTCCATTATATAAATCTGAAATTTTTGAGCCAAAAAAGTCTTAAGAAAAAACCAAAACTGAATACATTAGTTTAGAGACAATAAAAGTGGTTCAAATACAAATAAAGATAGTAGAAAGACTATTCCAAGGACACCACATGAAAAGGGTTTATCATCCACAAGCCATCTCCACAACTCTACACCAAGGATGTGAACTAACCCCATGAACCACCACCACCCAAAGACGTTCCTTGACCTGAGTCAAACAAAACCAATTTTACATACACCCTACGGGTGTAATTAGGGTGTGAACCTAGGCCCAATAGGATACCACCCAATGATTCAAAATGGAATGCAATATAATGTGAAATAGCAAGAAGTTTTAATACACAATGAAAAGTATTGATAAATTACATGAAATTCAACTTTCAATAGAAAAATGTTTTCAATCTAAAAATTTCAGAAAATTCAACAATTTAAATAGACATGTTAGATTCTGTAAATTACATCCAAAAACAATAAAAGTCAATGGAAAATACCATAAATACAATGAGAAAAAAATTGGGAACACCCCTAGGAACTAGATAGTCTCGGGCCCCATGCAGCTCATTCCTCGGTGTAAAGTAACCATAGTAAAATTTGGTCGCATGCACGACCTACTAGTATGTAACATAACCATAACCTAGTGGTCCAAATTCATTATCCATATAGTTTTTTTAGAGATTCCTTTATCCAAATTCATAGTGAAATAGGGACAAAACCCATCCGGTCCACTAGTCGTACTAGTAGAGATCCACCCCACCTAGGTACTCGGGCTACTCCCTTTGTGATCAAACAATTTCAAAATGTTACATAAATCCATTTTCATATGATTAATAGTCACATAAAATCATTACAGTAGCTAAAAAAATTTTATACTACTTAAAACACGCTATAAACACCTTTATTATTAATGATACAATTTCTCCAAATACCGTAATGTTTTGTACATAAAAACCCTTAAAAACCCCACATGTACTCTATGTTCACACTTTTATGTTTCCAAAATAGTAAAGGAATCCCAATACATTTCAATGAAAATAAAAAATCAAATTAAGGGTAGCCCCATGATAAACAAGAAGTGATAACTCTTTAAAACATACATTTTCTCACAAAAGTGGCACCAAAACATCAATTTCATTACAAACACCATCAAAACACATTTTTTTGCAGCGACAACCAAAAGGGTTTTACATTATAAATAGTATTTCAATCCCTATTACAGATAATTAAAATCAACTGAGTATTTATAAGTATTTCTTAAATTAAACAATAAAAAATTTATATGAAAACCCCTCAATTTAACCAAAAATTGGCAATTAAAATTCATTTTCTTTATAATTTCCAATAATACCAATTTTTGCAGTGACATTAAAAGGAAATAGATATTAAAAACCCATAAAAATAGTATCTATGACACAAATATTTTATTCCAAAAAGAATCACCTACCAATTAAATGAAATCCCTTAAATTTCTGTGTGAAAATAAAATCGCACCACTACTCCACCAAGAGAGTCCAAGATCAAACCTAAAACCACCATAATTGACCAAGAAATCCTAAGGATAAACCCTTGGTTCTAAAACCTAGTTTATAGACATTAGGAACCTCAAGGATAAGGGAATAAACCCTAATAATAATTAATGAAACCCTAATCAACTTGAAAGAAGAGTTAACGAGGCTCACTTACTTAAAAAATCATCAAGAATCTCCCCAAATACACTATTAGATGTATTTTAATACCGTAAAAACTTATAGGGAGGTTCTGAAAATTATAAGGAGGTTATGTAAGAACTATAATGGAGGAAAAAGAGTATTAATTGAGAGTGTTAAGAAGGAATGATGTTACCTCTTCAATTATGGACTATTTGAGAAATCCTATAATGTTCTGCACTAATTCACGTTGAACAATAGCTCCAAAGTGGAGGGAAATAGGCTGGGCACGCGACTATGTTCAATGGACTTGGGTGAGACTTGGAATCAACGAAATATCATTAATATTTAGAAAATAATTTATTAAACAAATATGGTTTTTAAAACTAGAAATGGGCCTTCAAGTTGGCCCAATTCCATAAATGAAAACACCAAATACACAATTATTGTGGATTACTAAAGGATAAAAATTTCAAATGTTGTGTTAAAAGGTCAGGTGAGGCCATTTATGAATTTTAACTGTTGAAAAATATTAAAAATGATAAGGCTATAAAAGATTCAAAATTTATTTTTAAATCTAGAATTGGGATCACAGTTTGGCCCAATTCATGGAAACTGACACATTACTCCATAAAAGCTTGGGAAACCCCTAAAACAAAACATGAATGGAAAATAAATGAAACATACCTCTAAAATATGTCATGTATGTTACAATTTCCTCCATCATGAAAACTTTCATACTTAGAAAGTCAACTTAAAGCATGATTGAAAAATAGGACCAAATTCTCTTCCTCAACCCATGACATCCACTCCCAAGTCTCATGTGTATTATTACCATGCTTCCAATGACCCAGGACTAGCGGAATAGACATACCTCAAAGAACCTTCTCTTGGGAGTTCATTATTTTTACTGGCTGCTCAAAATCTGACAATTATGGCTCTATCTTCAGTTCATCCCAACTCAACACATGGGATGGATTCAGGTTTTATTTCTTCAACTAGGAGATATGGAAGACCTAATGGATGGACGTCAACTGAGAAGGTAAGGATAACCTATATGGCAACTTTCCAATATTCTCGGTGATCTCAAAAGGGCCATCATATCACTATGTCATCTTCCCTTGCTTACCAAATCGATGATGACCCAGACAAGGGGCCACTTTCAAGAATACTCTGTCACCCACAGAAAACTATATGTCAAGAAGCCTTCAATCATCATAAGATTAATGACAACTCTAAGCTATCAAAAAGTGTTGCCTGATCAAATTGACCTTCTCAGATGTCTCTTTCACCAGAATCGGCCCCAGTATTGCGGTCTCAACTACCTCAGCCCAGCATAGGGAAGAATGGCAACTACGACCATAGAGCACCTCAAAAAGAGCAAATCAAATCGAGAAATGGAAACTGTTATTATAAGAAAACTCTATTAGCCCCAAATGGATATCCCAAGAACCTCAAAAGTCTAGGAAACATGCACAGAACCTGTCCTCCAAAATCTGACTCACCCACTTTGTCTGAACATCCGTCTGAGGATGGTATGTCGTGATCATATTTATCTGAAACCCCAGCCCTTCGAAAGGACTTCCCAAAATAGACAAGTGAAATAGGGGTCTCTATATGAGACAACTACTTAGGCCATGCCAAGGAGTGGCACCACCTATAGAAGATATAAATGGACCAACTCACAAACTTTAGTTGTATCTATGATCGGAATGAAGTTGGCTGATTTGGTCAGATGAAAAATCACAAACAAAATGGCATTCTTACCCTGAGGTATACTAGGTAATCCTACAAAAAAGTCCATGGTGACCTCGTCCCACTTCCATATAGGAATGGGTAATGGACGGGGAAAATCGGAGATCCTTTGATGCTCCGCTTTCACCATCTAGCATGTGTAGCATCTCAACACAATGTCTACTATGTCCCGTCGCATACCTGGCCACCAGAACTGTCATCGCACATCAAAATACATCTTGGTGGAACTCAGATGGAAAACCCACTAAGGGTAGTGGCTATCCTCCATCACCACCTTCCGCAGAGACAGTGGCCCTTGAAGCACAAGATGACCTCGGGAGATGACGACCAATCAAATAATCCCCCCCCATGAAGAAATAGCTTCAACCACAAAAAAAAGATCATCACTGGTTTGTTTTCACTGAATCAACTCCAACAGAGAAGGAGTCAACTAGATGCTCTCCATGAACGCACCCCGACTATGTTCCCTAGTCTCCACATGCATCTAAGAAAATTGCTCCATTCAAATTCCCCTCATCAATGGACTTCATCATATCCTAAACTGGAACTCTTCTACTAAATGCATCAGCCACCACATTACCCTTGCCTGGGGTATAGAAAATTTCAAAGTCAAACACCTACAAGTACTCGATCCAACAACGCTGCCTCATGTTGAAGTCCTACTGCGAGAAGATATATGCCATGATTTTATGATCTGAGTAGACCAAAAAAATCTCCCTCAAGAGGTAGTGATGAAAAGTCTTCAAATAATGCATCACTACTTCCAACTCTACATCATGGGTTGGGTAGTTCTTTTCGTGTGGTCAGAGTTGGCGAGAGTCATACACCACCACAAGATCATCCTGCATAAGCATGCACCCAATACCCATACCTGAAGTATCAAAATAGACCACATATCTCATTATAGACTCTGGAAAAATTATCACGGGGTGGATTTAAACAACCCCTTCAGCTCCTTGAACGATGCCTGACATTATGGGCCCCATACAAACTTCTCCCCTTTCTGGGTGAGAACAGTAATTTGGGATGCAACTTGAGAGAAATCCCGAACAAATCACCTGTAATGACTAGCCAGGCTGAGGAATCACCTGATCTTGAACACATTCTTCGGCTAGTCCCATGACATAACCGCACTAATCTTCTCAGGGTCTAATAAAACCCCATGCTTAAAGATCGCATGCCACAGAAATCTCACCTCTCTGATCTAGATGGTGCAGTTTGAAAACTTTTCATTGAGGATGTGATCCCATAAAGTTCCCAAGACAATCCTCAAGTGATGTTAGTGTTCCTCCTCAAAGCCAGAGTATACTTAAATAATTTTTCTATAATAAATTAATTATAAATTAATATAAAACATTTTTTAATGTGACCAATGCTTGTTTTTCTAATAATTTATTTACATGTGGAAAGTGATGTTTATACCAATAAACTAACTAATTAATATTTTTGGATTATATTAATGAAATATATATGTAATATATTCAATATAATATTTTACCTTTATATTTATTTCTAGATATGATATAAGAACAAATTCAATTTTTTGAAAAAAAATAAATATTTACCCGCTTTTTATGGACAACCTAGTTTAAATATAGGGTATTTAAATTTTATAAGATCTATATGAATAAATGAAATTCATATTTATAATTAGAGTATCAAAATTTATAGTGTTTTATTTTTTGTTAGTTTTTCTAATAACATTCATTTTTTTTATGAATAGTGAATGATGCATAAATATTAGCTCAAACTAATTTATCATTAATTTTATTTATATATTTAAATTATAATTTTAGTTAGTTTTAATTTATAACTATATAAATTTTAATCAATTAATACTATTCATTTAATTTTAATCAATTACACACTAAAATTGGATATACAAAATTTTTGAAATTCTGAAAGATTATCCTTTAAATCATTGTTTTTTCGATCCATCAAAGAGTTTAATTTTAAATTAAATTTATCCTATTTTATGAATGAAATTTCAAAGAATATGCATTAATTATTTTAATATATATTAACTTTATTGTATAATAGGATAATATTCAGTTTTTCTAAATTTTACCTTTAATATTTTTTTACCATGATTATGGGTAAATAAGGTAATTGAGGGTAGAAGATATTATATAATGTTATAATGTTATCCTAAAAGTTGACCTAATTATATTGGATAAGCAATTTTTGAATAAATTCATTCTTGGTATGATTCTGTGTCCACATGGACCCACCTTTAGGACCTTGAACCATTTAAAATATTATATTCAATGATTAGATAGAATTTTCCTACCGTTTTTTAACAAGTAAAGTATTACTAATATGGGGTTATATAGATGATATATATGACTATGAAAATTATTTAGGATGATAAAATTTTTATTGACATCATTAATTTATTTATGAATTCTATGAAATAAATAATTAAATTAAATAGTGACACAATTGTGTTGCATTAATTTCTTAATTAATTAATGAATAAAATAAATAATATTATTAATATTAAAATAAATATAATTTTATATAATATACATGATACACAAATTTTTTGGATGAATTTTATATGTGATTTGTTATTTTAAATGAGTTTATATTATTTTGACATGTTGTTATGGTATTTTTAAATATTCATGAAATGAATTTTGTCAAAATTGAGAATAATGATATTTTAAAATAGAAAATATTTTATTAAATGTTATTGATTTAATAAAAATTTAAGATTTATTAAAATAGTTGGAATTAGTTTTATAATTTTTTTTATCACTCGTTTATTGATCTTTTGGAATTTTCTAGAAATTATATTAACCCTCAATGTGTAAATTACATGATATCTCAGAAAACATTAGTGTGGGTCAAAAACAGAAATATAAGGATTAATAAATTCTTCAAACACTTATATTTTAAATTTTATTAAGGTTAGTAGAAATAATATAAATGTATATTTTAAATAAATTTGGTTGGATCAATTTCTAAATGAAAATTAATTAATATTAAATTAATATTTTGAATATTTCATGGAGTACCCCTCCCCTATCCTATAAAAGGGAACCCATTATTCTCCATTATTCACATTAGAAAACCTATTTGGATCAGCCTATAAAAAGACAATTACCTTCCTAGAATATCTCACCAAATTATAGAGGTCAAAAATTAGGCATAACACTCCCCCTAAGCGTTGTTAATGTGTTATATAAATGAGATCATCTGAAGAGGTGTCCGTTTAAAGTAAGTGTTTCTATTTTATTTATTCATTCATTTACGACAAATAATCCTTAATCATGATGATATAATAACCATTGTTTCCTAAATATTATGATTTTTTATTTTGTTAATATCATCTGATAAATCTCTTTTATAATTCCTACAATTAGATAATGAATTAATCATTTTTTAGTACAAGTGAACTATCACCTCCACGAACTGATATAATTTGTCATGCATTACCGTCCCCCTAGACTAGTTGTTATTATATAATTAAAGTTTATTAATGATATATATTAAATATTTTTCATGATAATATAATTATAAATCAATTATACTCTTACACTTATTGCACAAGAATATGATAACATCATTTATGCATACATCTGAAACTATAACCTCCACAAAGAGATGTAATTAATTTCTCAACAACACATCATGTGGATTACATATATATATATATATATATATATTATTAATATAATATTAATAATATTATTATCATTTTTGAATTATAAAATAGTACTAACCTTCATTACATAATGATTACTAAAAAGGTGAAATGTTACTCATGCGTAGTTATGGATTACCGTCTCTATGATTGTAATATAGTTAATTTCTTATATGTATTTTTAATTAATAGATTTAAAAGTATAGATGACTTTAAATATTTATTATTATGTTAGAAATATCATTATTTATATGATGGACTAATGATTTCCTTGGTTGTATTCGACTTACTATAGTCATTTTGGACTCAATTATCGAATATCATCAAAACGTCTGACATGAACATAGCCAATTACATAAATGTTATAAGATGTTAATAAGTTTAATAAAAGGATTAAAAAACAAGAAAAATTTATAAATAAAAAAAATAATTAATTTAGATTTGTTATCTTGGAATGTAAAGAACGCATGTGATGAGTTGGACTCAAGTTAAGGGATTTCGTATAAATATTCATTAATTGAGTCATTGTTTTATGTTATACACCCACCTTATTTAATGATTGTATATACATCCCATTTAAAATATCATATAATTAATTTTTTTTATTAAGTTAATTAAATATTTGAAAAAAATTATAGTATCATTGGACTTATGCTTTAAATGGTCAATGTTGTATAGGATTATTTGAATGTTTAATGAATTACTCCATTATTGATTTAAATATTTTCAAAATATCATACAAATTTATTTATATGGATTTTTAAGTATTATAAAGGAAATTTTAGTCCTATTTTGATGTTCATTCATATGCTTCCACCATGAATATTTTTTTGGTTTTATATATGGGATCCTTTAGCTAAAACATCATTATATGTGTCTTAAAAATTTATTCATAAAAATCATTATAATTCATGTCCCAGTTCTACAAATATTTTTACAGATTTATTTTTATGGGGAATTCTTTTAAATGATAATTTTTTAATTTATTTAAAGATTATCAATATTGTATGGGACACTTTGATTCAAAAATCACTTTTATAAATGTATTAAGATGTTTTTATAAATGGATTTCTTATTTTAGTGACATGAAATTTTTCGTATGAGTGAAAAATGAAATTTTGTGATTGATATGTTGAATATTATAGTCTACTATGTTTTATGATTATATAATGGTACTTGGAAAAATTAAGGGTGAGCTACATAAAGCTTATAAAAATGGTTGATCCCTATTATAGGTAACTGGTGAGCTCGATATATATTATATGACGGGTTGAGCTTCATTATAGATCATGAATTATTTTTGAGACTGATATATATTATTAGAAGCATGATCCTCATTTTAGTTATAAAATGCATTGGGTACTCTGGAGGTGGACATTAACCGTATGTTAATTCCATTTTCAAGGGTGAATGTAAAAGCTATATGGTAATTACTTTACAAGGAACCTATGTTATTTTCAAAGATTTCAATTGTGTTTCTTTGAAACCGTTTGTACATGGATATCATGTTTTTATAGGGAAAATTATTTACATTCCATTTATCCATTATAGATCATTTTGTGTTCATCTCATGTTCTGAAATATTTTTCACGTTACATCATATTAAAAAGGGAAATTAAAATGTCATGATGATAGAATTAGATATTTTTCTTGAAAACATGTTATTTTTATTGAGTTTCCCTCGGTGAAAAAAGATACCGAGATTATGTATCCAATTATAATGTATGGGTTTTCTTATAAGAGTTTTTCCTTTTTCTAAAAATATTTTTATATAAATTATCCATGATTGTGAATTATAGTTCAAAACCATTAGAATAAGTTATTTTTATGTCTGTGTACTTATAGATTGTATAGAGTCTAGTTTAGATAGCTTTAGGGATTAATATACACTCTTAAGAGTTTGGGATATCATCCACAGTTTATAATTATCAGGATGATAATAAGTTTAATTACATAGAAACCCAAGGGATTAATTATGTAATTAAAATATATGGTTAATAAAAATATTTTTGTAGACATTTTATTTGTAATTATGGGTTGTTACATTTTGGGATGAAAAACTAAATTCCTAATATACCCTTTGGGCTTAAAACATGTTATGTTTATTTTGTGTATTAAATCATATAATTGTAATTTTATAAAAATTATTTGATTTTTTAAAAATAAAAACCCAAAGGATGGGTGAAAACCCATAATGTTCATAAATTTTATTTGAGTTGAATCCACACTAGAAGGGAGAAACTGGTGCACCTCTTAACACAAGCATAAATAAAGTCCCAATTAGTATGAATTTTTATTTTTTGTAAAAAGACTTTATGGAATCATAATCAGTACATTGTAGGTACAAATGTTTTTTCTAATAGATAACCATGGTATTTGAAATTGATTTGGTGATTAAGTTATGTATTTTACTTTAGAAGACATCCTCTATTATGGGAATCTTATATGATCAAGGTAAATATAATATAATGGTATTTCATTTGAGGAATAGATGTTGAATTATATTTTTGAATAATTTATGATTTTGTTGTCGACATAGGGTGATCCAGGTTATTTTAGGAAATAATTAGGCTATCATATAGATTATATAATTTAAAAGGTTATTTTTTGTTATAAGGCATTAAGAGATTGATTGATGTTATTTGGAGATAAATTTTATAATATATCTTCGAAGACTGTGAAAAATTCCTTTAGATTATTGGGTTTCAATCATAGTTTGAATCATTTTTTGAAAGCTTATAGATAGATTTATTTTGAATGGTCTATGTTGACCTTGGGGAATATCTATTGAATTTTTCAAATTGAAGTAATTTTTCATCATATATAATTAATTCTTTTTGGAAAATTATATTATCTGGTACTAAAAATTTTGGTTTCTATTAATGTCCAAAGGAAGGATAAATATTTTTCCCTTTTCTATATTATGTGATTATGTATAAGTTAATACAGGTGATTTAGGCATGAAATAATCTTCCTGAATACTCATCATTTGTATATGAAGTTGAGTATTTGGGGGAATTTGATTAATGGTTGAATGAAAACATTTCATTTCAGTACATTTCAATTTGATCTTATTCTATTTAGTAAAATAATTCATCAACCATTTTATAAGGGCCTCAAAACAAAAATGTTACGTGTTTACTTTACATACTAATAAATTGGTGACCTTCTAACATAATTTAGACTTATGGTTTTGTGATTGTTTTCATTCCCATGATCATGAATTCTATCACTCTACATCAGATCTCGTTGGTTATCTTTCGCTCCATTTTTTATGTTTTCCTACATGGAAACCCACTATGTGTTATTTAAGGTGACCATTATACACCCCTTTCCATATTTTACGGTGTATGTTTCATTTAGCCTTTTTCCAATGTGGTATTCCAGAAATGTAATTTTCAAATTTCAAACATTTATTTTTCAATCCTGAGTTCAAATTGTGAGGATGAAATTTATAAAAGTTAGATAATGTGAAATTAAATGTTTTTAAAAGGAATGCCTATGTTTGATAGTGTACATGATACACCCCCCATTTTTAAATGAATAATTAAATATTATTATTTAAAATATACCATTATAATATAGTCGTTTGAATGGACGTAATTAAGGTTATTAATAGAATTATAAAATATTTGTTTACACATGTATATATAATTAATTCTGTGGTTAATGATTAATTATAAATTTATGTAAAACAATTTATAAAATAATAATAAATGATTTTCTAAAAAATATTTAAATGTGTAAAGAAACAGTTTATACCATTAAATATGAAAATAAATATTTTTGTTTTAAATAAATGAAATATATTTTTAATAACATCAATATAATATTAAATATTCAAATTAACTATTTTAAAGAAACTATATAAAAACAAATTTTATTTCTTGCATAAAATAGTATTTTTTTTAAAATATCTATTTTATCTTTTTTTGATGGAGAAATAATTATAAATATACGTTTTCAGAATTTTATAAATTATATTAGAGAAAATATTATTCTTATTTAGATGAAGAGTAACAAAATATAATTTCGTTGCGTGTTTGGTAGTTTTATTTGAACCTTCATTTTATAATTAATATTGAATAACATAAAACCATTAGGTCAAAAAATCTTTCTTAATAAATTTATTTATATAGTTATAATATGTTTTTAATATATTTTAATGTATAATTAAAAAAATTTATTTAATTTATTTCATTGTGAACAATGTCAAATTCAAATTAGATGTAAAAACATTGTGACCTTGTGAATGATTTTACTTTAAAAATATTTTTTCTCACTCCATTAATGTGGTTAATATTATGTTATTTTTAAAAACATTTGTAAAATGAATTTTGAAAATTTTAAACACATGGTTGTAATTAAAATGATATAATTATTCTAATAAGATCAGAGTAATTGTTTATGAATAGTAACTTTAATATTTTTTTCCCCGGTTAAGGGTAAATTGGGTAATGAAGGGTAAATATATATTATATAATGTTTTAAATTTACCATAACACTTGTAAAAATATAATTTAATGAGGTATTTCCCACCATAATCATATTTGGGGATATTTTCTGTCCACATGTATCCACATTGAATAATTTAACATTGTTGAAATATTATATTCAAAAAGAAGAAAAATTCATTCACACCCATGATTTTGACAAGTAATGTATCATTAATTTGTCTATATACAAGGGATATCATCAACTATAAATATTATTTTGAAATATAAAATATTTACATAAATATTTTTAGTTAATTTATATTTTTTAATAAATACATAATTAAATTAAATGGTGATAGAGTGATGATATAATAATTCATTAATTATTCAAAGAATCAAATAAATAATATTAAACATATTTTAAAAATACAGTTTAATATAATTTTTTTCATACATGAATTTTCTGGGTGACTTAGATATTTTAGTGATAATTTTAAAAAAAAATCTGATTTTTATGATATTTTCAAAAAGTCAGGAAATGAATAGTGTCAAAATTGACAGTAATTATATTTTAAAATATGATAGATTTTATTAGACGATATAGAATATATAAAAATATAATATTCCTCCAAATTGTTTTTATCATTCTTATAATGTCATTAATCAATCATTTATTGGTGTTATTTCATGTTATAATAATTAATTTAACCCTCAATGTGTGAATTACAATATATAAGGGTACAAATTAACAATAGATAGAATAATAATATAAGGATAAAAAATTATTAAAAAAAACTAATATTTTATTAGAAGTTGTTTATTTGATCCAAATTTGTTATATGTTCTAAATAAATCAGGTTGGATTAAATTTTATTAATATTTATTAATGTTAAATTAATATTTTCAAGATATCCAAGAGTTCCCCTCCTCTCTCTTATAAATGGGAACACATTATTATCTATTATTCACACAAAAAAGCCTTATTTGGTTTAAAAAACATCAACCCAAATACATTATTATCATACCTCCCCACATTCTAGATTCCTTATTTTATGATAATATAATCCTTATAGTTTTTATGGTGTTAATAAAATGAAATCATCCCAACAAATGGTATCATTTCTATCTACGGGATTATATTTTATTTATTCTTCCACTTAATACAAATCTTCTTCATCCATAATGACAAAAAAATCGAGTATCCTCAATATAGTTATATGTTATTATGTTAATATCATCACTTAAATATACCTATGATTAAATAAAATAGGAAATTAATTATTCATTTTCTTGTACATCTGAACTATCACTAACATAAACCAATTTACTTTGTTTCAATTTCTATATGTGAATACTAGTCATAATGATGTAATTATCTTTATAAATGATATTAAATACATATATATCATTATAACATTATAATATATCAATTATGATCTCAACTATGAAGCCCATGAAAATGATGATGTCGTTTGTGCATATGTGGAAATTATCGCTTGCACGAAGCAATATGATTCCTTTTTCATCACCATGTCACATGAATGATATATATATATATGTATATTTAAATTATTAAATTTATTTTAATTAAATTATTATAATTCATGTTTGTTATAATAATATATATCCTTTTTCTATATAGACCATTGAAAAATAGAAAGATTACTCAGTCGTACGTACGACTAACCATGTCCATGATTGTATTATAGTCAATTTTTTGTAACCATATTAAAATAATGTATTTAAAACTATTAATTAATTTTTAATAATTATTATTATTTCATGAATATAATTATATATAAGATTTAAGAATGAACATTTGATCGTATTCAACTTAACACTAAAATTTTGGAAACATTTACCAAGTATCATAAAAATACCCAACATGAACATAAACACATATGTAAATATTATAATATGTTAATAAGTGATATAAAATGAAAAATAAACATGAAAAAGGTTATAAATTATTTAAAAAAAAATCTAATTTTATTATAAAGGAAGATAATGAATCTACATGATGAGTCAGACTCAATTTAAGGGACTTCATCTCAATCTTCTATCAACGAGGTGTTGTTTGATGTTATACAACCACATTATTTTATGATGTGTATATTCTTCCCCATTGACTTATAATATAATTATTTACTTTATCGTCATGTTATTTAATAAATTGATAAATATTATTCTCTCATTTGATTTATCATTTAAATATTTTAAGTGTTTTCGTATTCTTTTTATGATCAATATATTAATCCTTTCTCCATATGAATTTTCATGATATTAGTTTGTATATTTATTTTTAAGGAAATAAAATTACTATAAAGTTATTTTTATGTATATTGTTATGTTCATTCTAATTTTTCTACATGAATTTTTTTTGGGTTTACATGATCAAATCTTTTACTAAAACATTATTTTAAGTGTATTAATGATTTATTCTTCCAAAAACATACCAATCATGTACATGTTCTCAGAATGGTTTTATGAATGTATTTATAAGAAAATACATGTATTAAAATGTTGATTTTTGAATTTATTTAAAAATATTCAATGTGGTGTTAGACAATTTGATTCATAAATCCATTTGATAAATGTTTTCAATTGTTTCTTCAAATGGATTGATTATTTCAATAATTAAAAATGTTTTATTATCAGTGAAAATTATATCTAATGAATTACATGTTGAAAATTTCATTCTTTTGTGAGTTATTAATAAATTATGGTACTTAGAAATGTTAAGGGTGAACCCAATATAGCTTATTCGAATGTTTTTACCCCATTATTGCTCACAAGTGAGCCTGATATAGCTTATATGAAGGGCTGGCCCCATTATAGAACCAGAAAGGCCGGTGATCACAACATATCTTATAATAAGGGTGAGACCCATTACAGATATCCAATGTATTAAGTAATACACAGGTGGATGTCAAATGTATGTTTATTCCATTTGAATGTGTGATTGTAGGAGTGATATGGTAATTATATCCCAAGGCATCATTTTTATTTTTCTAGGCCTACTAATGAGTTTTTAAGAATTTTTTTAAAGGGTTACCATGTTTTCACTAGACTAATGATTTATAATTTTTATGTCCCCTATTGAGATTTTTTAGATCACCCCATGTTTTGGAATATTTTCCATTGGTCTTATGATTTGATAGTGAAAAAAATATTTCATGATGAAATAATTAAAGATGTGTCTCAAAAAGTAGTCTTGCATTTTTAATTGATTTCCCTTGGTGAAAATTGTTTATTGAGATTAATTATCCACTTATATATATGGGTTTTCTTTGTAAGAGTATTTTCTAATCCTCTAAAACTCTAAACTGAATAGATCATCGAATGTGAATTATTGTTTAAACAACTAAAATAAATTTTATTTGTTCAAGTACTTATATTTTATATTGAGAAATTTTATAGAGATTTTTGGCACTAAAAATTTTTGGGGGTTATATTTATTGGATGGAACTCCCTGAGTAGTAATAGGGATATTCATAACATAATCCAAGGATCAAGTATAAAGTTTATTATCATATTTCAATTAAATTGATTGATCCCACTATGGTGGTTATAAACACTCATGTTCATGACACACTATATGAGTTTCAATGGATGATGTTCCACATGTTGTTATTTAATCCTTACAAAAAGCATAAAATCCTCGGATGGATTATTTTGGAATGACGTTCTTAATGATGAGGGTATCTATATTTATACCATTATGTATCTCAAAATGATCATGTTTTATACTTTAAAGGTATGTGGTATACAAAAATATTTTTTCTAAGCGGGAGGAGTATTGTTAATATGTATAAATATTTAAAATATTCTTTAGTGGATATTTATCTATAACATTATTTTTGGAAAAAATTGTAGTAACGAGGTGATTGGGGAAAAACTTTCTTTGATGTCATAGAGAAAACGTTTTGGTATAAGTATAATTTGAAAATCCTCAAGACAGGATGGATATTGATCTTATAAATATTAATAAATATTATAATATTTCATTAAACTCTATATAGATCTTAATATCTTTATTCAACATAATTCAAGGTTTTTATATTATTGTTTATGATTTGGATACTCACAAATGGGTTTGAATCAAAGAGAAAAAAATTTCAATGTTTTATTGTTACTAAATAATATGTATCAACTCAAAAATTAAATTATACAATATAAAAATTTTGGAATATGAGATAGTGAAACTGGGATTTTTAGTTATGTTACCTCATTCAACAATTTCCCTTTAAAATATAGCACATTGGTGGCCACATGGTTGTCTCATGAGGATGTTTCAAGATATTTTGTAAAATTGTCACTTTGATTACTTTTTTTTGTTAAATTATGATTTATAAATGTGTATTTAAAATGAGACAAACAAAGTTAATTAATGTAATTTCGGATTTAAACAGTAAATCTATGTAAGGGATCAGAAATCAGAAGAAACCCAAACTGAAAAAGGACAAGCCAAGATGGAAGCAGTGGACATACTACAATCCTCAAACACTCCCTTATCATTGTCGACAAATGTATTTCAATTATGTTATCTAATTTATTCCTCAAATCATAAATTTATACATTTGAATTAACTATAAACTATATTATGACCACAAATATGGGTGAGAAATATTTTTTATAATTGACTCAATTAACCAAAGTCCTCCACAGAACCAAAATATATTAAACTGTCATTCTCAAAGGTGATCCCTTGACAATGAAATTTAAATAATGATAGTTTCCAATTTACATTCATAATGTGAAACTAAATCCAGCATAATATTGAATAAATGGAATTAAACAAAAAATATGACATCCTCCATTAAAGGAAAAAATTTCATGGATACTTCAATATAAAGAGTTTATAAATAGAAACACAAACTCAAAAGGGGAAATGTCCTAATATCTTCACATCGCACAACTACATGGAGATTATCCCATCATGACATGATAATTTCAGGGAATTTTCATCTTATATATAATTTATTTGCTATTAAAACACTCTCTTTCAATACAACCATCCGTTGAATTGAAATGAAGATCATAATATAATGTAAATGGGTGTGGAAATATTCTATCACGGTATTTTTCACCAATAGTTTTCTCTATTTGGTTCCCCTTCCCAAATAAATATTCTTATGCAATCATAAAAAGAGTTTCTCATAATTAATTCATATTTTGGATGCCAAATTTCTATAATATTTTGATTTTTGGTTAAAAACATATGAATTTATTACTAAGAGATATTGTTTCGTCTTGAGGAGACACTTCTTATTCCACTTCATCGACACACTCAAAGACTGAACTATGTAGATAATTTTTAATTGAAACACATAACCAATGTAATAATTATAATTTTCTTTCATATGTAGTAAGTATAAATTATTGTTTACACATTTATCTATATTTATTCCACATTTAATGAGTTGGGGTCCAATCATCCCACAAAAACAACATTATATAAAAACTGATTTTTTGGGTCCTCTAAAAGGTTGAATCAAAACATAAACCAGTTAAAAAAATATCCCATGACCCAATTAGGCCTAAGAAATCCATTTATTTGGATCAATATTGAAAATGATATTCTTTAAATATAAAAGTTTTTTTAATTAATTAAAATTCTATAAAAGTACATTTTTTTAATTTTATGCTCTACATCCCTGAAATCCAAAAAAATGCAATTCATATGAAAATGTACTATTTATATAGTTTAAATCATTTAATAAGACAATAAAAGTCATTTAAATAGTTTATATATCATTTTCTCTACTCCCACATATCACATGGTCTTTTAGAAAAGTGAGGACTCAAAATAAATCAATAAAAATTTAAAACACACACCAATAATGTTCACCAATTAATAAACAATAAACAAACGATGTAAAGACTCATAATTTTTTTTAACAATATAAATTCAGATCATTCAATCCATGACACTTATTTTATCCTCACATTCACTCATCATACTTACCTCATATTAGTTTTCTATCAACAAGAAAATATGGATTTTAAAAAAACATTTTCTCATCCAAAATCATTGAATAATAACCATAGGCCCCATGAATTTTTGCATATCCACCCAATGTGATCCATGAACATGTTATTATCCGCAAGCCTATTAAATGTTTTTTGTGGCTGTAGGGTGGTGGGATTCAAATGTGAAGAATTATTAGTCCTAATAAGGAGGGTTTGGTTCTTTATGACGGAAAAATAAATGATTCTAATTTTAACTAAAGTATGGCCTCCTACTCACTCTCCTTAGAATTAATTTAGATCTCACCATCTTTGAGAAAATTTTTCCCATCACATTCAATTAATTTTTTAGAAGATAAAATGACATTTTACCATTCTTCTGTTTTGTTTCTAAATATCCGCATAGGGGAAAATTTATTCTATTGAGATCCTTATATGGGCACATCTATTAGAAAAACATTTTATAGTGGGAAATAATTTTTTTTTATAGTTTTAATCTATACCTAATGTAACACCAGATGAGGTATCACACAACAATACAACTACCACAGCACATATGTTCAACTATATAATGCATTTATACTTTAGTGAATATCAAAAATGGGAAATTTCTTTGTAATTTGGCTTACCCAATTGATTATTTATCATTACTAAGGGCTTAAAAGATAAAATTAAATGAGAATGTAAAATTAACATAGATTATCATTAAAATGGGTTGTTTAAATTTTAATGAAATTTCTAAACCCTCTAAATCAAAAGTACCACAACCATCATGATTTTTATAGAAATCAATCGTGTTTTGGTTCAAATATATATGGATCGGTTCTCTCAGGAGAGGATGTGAATTTGATTAAGATTTCAAAAAGGCCTTAGAAGAATATATAGAATTAATATTTAAATAAAAATGATGGTGATACGTGGCATGAGATTCATATATAAGAAGTCTTTTAAAAATTTCCCAGAATCATAAACTTGAAACAAAGTTATTTTTAGGGATCATTTCTGTTCGGTTTAATTGGATATATTGGATCCCTCATTGATTTAGGATTCAAAAGTGACAATGATGATCATTTAGGATCAAAAGTTATTTTCAACAAAATATTTTAAAAAACCCATAAAATTTTAAAATAAGAAACAAAATGTTAATCTACCTAGAATATGTCTCCCTGCAAGAATTATTCTTTACTATGTCCACATTGTACAAGGATTCTTTAATAAATTGGAATAAATAAGTGATGGAAAAAAAAACTTGTGTACAGTAATGAAACAACCTAGTTATTACAGACCATCATCAACCTTGAGATACCCTCTAAGACGATTCAACATGGATACCAACCTAAGAAATATAATAACAATATAATTGAAATCAAGAAAATAAAAAAATAATGCGAAGGGAAAAGAACCTTATTATGAAACCTATTTTGGGTTCTAGGATATCACTACACCTAGTAATTAAGTTATAGTTGATCATCCCCAATATAAAGGTGGGTGTATATTCTTACTTATGTACCACATAAATTAATAATCTTTATTCTTCTTTAAAACACACAACTTTTAGAAGATCCCAATGACATATTCCTCTTATCTACCCTATATGAATTTGATGCTCTAATGATGTAGGGAAAGTTGAAAAATAATATGTGGTAAAATTCAAATGACATTACCATCAAAACATTCCCCCACAGGTTGATGAATTTTAATATCAATATGTGGTTAATAATCAAGTTCACCTAAAAATTATTTCTTCATTGAAAATCAACTCCACACTATCATCCTCATGTATACCCACGTTATCAAATGGGAACATCATTCTTTCTTCAATTTCAAACATTGAATCCAATTCATCCATATAATTAGAACACTGAAAATAAATGGAAGATATATCTATAAAAGGAGAAGCAGTAAGCAATTTACTATCAAAATATTCATTAAATGATGTAACAAAATCTAAGAATTATCCATATGGAATATCAAGTTCCATCTTTATTTCTAAGTTATAAATAATTTTATTAAATCCTTTAAGCATAATAAGTTTCTCCATGTGATCTATAAAAATGAATTGATGAATTTTTATTCCTATTTTGAAAATATTCACACTAAAATTCAGAATTTTAAATTTCAAAAGGTGGGTCTTCAAATGAAATTTTATTTTATACAAATTTAACCAAATTATTTTCCACTGTATTTTGATATCCCAACTACACATAAATTGGTGAATTAGGGAAAATTTCATTATTTAAAATTTTTAAACGGTATTCTAAATTAGTTTTCATCACATCGAAAAAAGGTTCATCAACATCAAAAGCGTGTTTTATATGATTTTCCATTTCATGATAATCTTTTGGTGCTTTTAGTTCTTTCAATTAATTTAATTAATTTGGAAATAATCTTAACTTTATCATAATTATTAAATCACGGATTCTTTATTTGGAAGCACTAAATAATTCTATTCCATTTTTTTAAAAAAATTAAAATTCTAGGATGACTGGACTCCTTATATTATTGATAATCATCCAAATCATAGTAGAAGACTCTGTAAAAATTATTTTGTAGACTCTAAATTAGTGGTTAAAATCAAAGATATTATTATTATTTTAAAATCACATAGATAAAATCCTAAAAAATAGTTGAAAATTGATGCATGGGTTTTTAGATGTGTTACCGCATTCAATAATTTCCTATTAAATTGTAGCATAGTTGTAACCGTGTGGTTTTCCTGCGAGGTGGTCGTAAGCTAAATAGGAAAACTGTCACTTGGTTAATTTTTTGTTAAATTAATAACTAAATATGGGTATTTAAAGTGATATAAACAATGTTAAATTAAGAAATATCATATTTAAATAATAAATCTATGTTAGAATCAGAAGCAGACTATTCTGAAACGAACATGCTAAAGAAAGAAGTTGTAGACAAACTAATATCATCAGATACTCCATTATCATTTTTGAAAAATGTGTTTCAATTAATTTATAAAATTTATAATGTAAAACAACATGGTATACACTTAATTTAACTAAATAACATATTGAGATCTCAAATATGGGTTTCAATACTCTTATGACACTAATCCAATTACCAGAAGACCATCGAGAAACCAAAACAGAATAATAAATTGTTCTAAAAGGCGAGACCGTGCAAAAGTAATGTTAATAAAGGGAGAATAAAATTTAATTTTAATAACATAATAATAAATATATAATAATTCAGAATAAATTGATTTCAATAAATAAAAGAGAGCTACTTCATTCAAGAAAACAATTTCCATGATAATTCAAATGAGATGAGTGAAAAATGATAAACACAGACCTAAATGGGGAAATGTGCTCAGATCTTCTTCACATACCTCCAAATAGATATTATCTATTAATGGATTGATCACTTCATGAATTTATCCATTTTTTAAAAAAAACACCAGTACTTCACCTTTCTTTAATCTAACCATCAAATGAAATTAAATGAAGATAAGATTATAAAGTAAAGGGGTGATTAATTCTTCTATCAAGATACTTTCTCAAAAATATTTCTCATTTTGGAGCCTATTACTAGATGAATATGCATCTATACTATTGTAAATAGTATCTATTATTCAAATCCTCAGTGAGCTATCCAATTTTCAGAATCCTTTAACACATGGGGAAAATTATCTGAATATATTACAAAAGAAAACTATTTTCCTCGAGGAGACCCTTCATCTTCCACCTATTTTAATCACATAAATACAGACCTAAGGTGGTAATTTTTCCTTGATAAACATCATGCACATTTCCCTTTGAAAATTATTTAATATTGATTTGTAATAAATTCTTCTTGACACTAGTAGCTGGAGTTATACATCATTTAATGGGGTAGGGTCCATTTTTTCATCCAGAATATATTTCTACAATGACATATTTTTTTGGGCCTCAATAATGCTGAATAATGACATGTCCTAGTTGGAAAAAATTTATCCCATTAAAATAAAAATATATATAAAACTAAATCTATAAAATTGGATCTATACTGAATAAGATATACTAGAATACTCAAGTATCCTAAGTAGTTAAAATTAAATAATTCTGCAATATACAATTTTGGGGTCAAAAAATCTCTAAAATTCAAAGAAATTAAATTTAGATCAAAATGGTAAATTGGTAGTGTTAAAATATTTTAATTTTACAACAGAAATATTACACATATTATATCTGTCAATTCCCCTACACAAAGAACTTGGTTTCTCAAATAAGTGAGGACTCCAAATAAATCCAAGAAAATTCAAAACACATACCAGTGAGGATAACCTATTAATCACCAAGAAATAAACAAAATCATGCCTTAGTGAAAAAATATTAAAAATTATTAATTCAAATAATTCAATCTATTTCCACTTTTTATTTATATCTATGCACACAACACACTAATCTCACATTAATTTTCTCTCAACACCCAAATATGGATTTTCAAAAAGGGTTTTCATATCCAAACACCTGATAGGGTATTTTTAAGGATTGATAAATTTTTATATATCCACCTAATGTTATCGAAGAACATGTTATTTTCATGCCAAATTTTCACAATTTTTTTGGGTTATAGTTGTTCAGTTTCAAATTTTAATAATTCTAAGGCCAAACAAGGAGGGTTTGTCTCTTTATAATGAAAAATCCCTACATCTAATTTTCACTCATATATGGCCACCTCCTCACTATCCATAGAAGAGAATAATCTTTTATCATCTTTGAGATTCTCTTTTCCATGACATGACATCAATATTATAGTAGAAGAAATTTTATTTGACTTAACTTTTCTTGTGATAAGATCCTCATATGTAATACATTATTCTATTGATAGCTCCAGACATGGATATCCCCATTTTATTTTTGAGCTCTAGATAGAAAAATATATCTGAAAAATAATTTCTAGTTGATAAAACATTTCTTCAATGTTTTAATATATATGTAGTTTAACTCCAAGTTGGGATTCACTCACAAGTCATCTCCGCCACGCTTACGTTCAACAAGATCATTCATTAATAGCTTTAGTTTTGATTAGAAATTAATAATTAGAATGTAACTTGGCTAACCTAACATGATTTCCCTAGATATTAAGGGCTCAAGACAGATAAAATGTATAGTGATGTCTAGATTAAAATTTATTATCATGATAATAGGGTAATTTAAATTTTAAATAAATTTTTCAATCATTTCAATAACAAGTAACCCACCCCTCATGTTTTGACAGAAATTATACAATTTCTATTTCAAACATGTATAGATTGGTTACCTCATGAAATGTGGTGAATTTGATGAATATGTTAAAAAATTATTAGACACCTCATAAGAATGTGAATTTCAATGATAAATACTTTGATATGTGGAATGAAATTAAAAGAACAAAGGTTTTATCTATAAATTTCCAAAATATTATACAAGAAATAAAATAATTTTTAGTAATCATTAATGTTCAGTTTTGAAGGTTCAACTGGTTCACCCATTGTAAAGGGATTTAAAATTAGAAAAGATTATCATTTAACCTCGCAAATTGTTTTTTAACAAAATAAAATTATTAAAATTCACAAAATGTGAAAAATAATAAAAATCTACCCATCATGTTCCGCTCCCTCACATATTATGTAAAATTACCAGAATGTTCATTGTGTATGTGAGAAATTAAAATCAAGAAGATAAGACCTAAAAAGGTTTAGTGAAAAGATGAAACCTAGTTTTTTTTACCATCATTAATCTTGATATTACCTCATAAAAATGAATCTTGGAAACATTCATGTATTGAAATAAAGAAAATATTTAAAATAAACATAAGAAAAAAATATAAGGCAAATGTGCCTTGGTATAAACCCTTATGCGGGTTCTAGGATTTTACTTCCCCAAGTATGGAAATCCAAGTTAATCATACCCAATCTGAACATTGGTGTAATATCTTTTTCATGAAACACAAAAATAAAATATCTCCAAATCTTCTTCATGTAATTCCACATGTATAATTCCACACTAAAATTTGTCTTCAGGTTCCCATCTATAAATTAGATGTTAAAAAGATGCTGTAGAATAGGGATAATGTATGGGAAGTTAGTCATGACTTAATTATCAAAAAATATATACTCTAGTTGTTTTATTTTCATATGAGGATATGGTTTATCCTAAAGATCATCTTCAAAAATGATTTATTTGTTGAGAATCAAATCAGAACTAGTATCGTCATGTGTACCCATGTACTCAAATGGGAGAAATGTTGTTTAATGAATATCATTCTCGTCACCCTCTTAGTCTGAATATTTATTCCTCTCAAAATAAATGGGAGATAAATCTTTACAAGTAGAAAAAGTTATCATTTTATAATCAACATATTCATGAAAAGATATATCAAAATTTGAGATATTTACATGGGTCATCTCAGGTTCCAATTCTGTTTGAGAGCCAAAAATAGTTTTATTTAATGAATGTAGATGCTGAGGTTCTTCCATATGATCTTCAAACATTAATTTATCTGTTTTATATTCCACTTTGGAAAAATATTCCTAGAAAGGTTTTTAATTTTCCATTTCAATAGTTGGGTCCTCATATAAAATTTCATTTCCAAAAAATTCATCCAAATAATTTTCTTAAGAGTTATTGATTTAAAAAAATTTATATAAATTGGTGAATTAGTTAAAATTTCATTCCTAAATGTTGAAAAGGGGGATTCCAAATATGTTTTCAACACATCTACTAAATGTTCATCAACATCATATGTATGTGTTATGTTATTTTCCATTTCTTAATAATCTTTTCTCACATTCAGTTATTTCAATTGTTTGAAATCATTTGGAAGACTCTTCATTTATCTAATTAATTATTAAATCATGACTCATCAATGCTGAGTCTATAATTAATTTTTTTTATTTTTAATTAATTTTGTTGTATTGGAAATTTATAAATTTCATCATGACTAGACTCCTCAAATTTTTGATAATCATGGAATGCATAGGAGGAGTCGCTAAGAAATTTCTTTTTTTATACTCTAAAATAGATTAAAAAATACATAAAATTCATAAATAAATTATAAATCCTATAATAAAAAATCATGTAAGTGGTGCCAAATTGGCATGGGGGTTTTTAGTCATGTTACCCAATTCAATAATTTCTCTTTAAATTGTTTCACATTAGTGACCATAGGATTTTCCCATGAGGATGTTTCAAGATAAGCTGTCAAACTTTAACATTGTTAGTTTTTTAGTCAAAATTATAAATTTTTATTTTAAATGTGATAAAAAATCTAAATTAGAGAAAATCATAGTTCAATAATAAATATACATTATCAACTAAAAAATGCAATCTGGCCTAAAAATGAGTAGATAAAGAAGGTAGGGGTGGAGAAACAATGATCCTCAAACACTCCCTTATCATAGTCAAAAACATTATTTGAATTAGATTATCCAATTCAAACATTAAAACCTCTTTAAATACACATAAATTAACTAGATACCATTTTAAAACCACAAATATGGGTTTTTATCCACTTATGATAGTGATATGATTAACTATAGTACTCAGTGTTAGCAAAACAGATTTAGCTAATCATGCTCAAATATGATACCCCACTAAAGAAATTTATATAATTATATAACCCACTTATCATTAATAAGATTTTCATAAACTAAAAAAATAAAATTTATGAAATATATTTCAAGAAAAAATAGAGAACTTCTTCATTTAGGAAAATAAATCTGAGGATAATTTAAAATAAAAGAGTTTACAATGAAAAACCCCATCTCAAAAAAGATGAAATGTCCTCATATCATTTCTTTCCAGCACCTCTTTAAATTTGAACTTTATATCCTGGACAATTCAATGAGATATCATATTCTATAAAATTTCATCACCATCTCATCACCCTTCTTCAATCAAAAAAATCCATTGAAATGAAATGAATATGAAAATACAATATAAAGCAGTGCCAAATTTTTTTTATCCAGATCTATTCTTACAAAATTGGTCCCTTGATGGGGCCTCTTCTGAAAAGTATATTCATTTGGACACCTTTAATGATAGTATTATAATTACCACCTCTGTTGACCCTTATTTTTTTGAGTTTGTTTACCTATTGTGATAAAATATATGAATTTATTACTAAATGAAACTGTTTCTGCTCAAGTAGACCCTTCATCTTCCACATGTTTAAATCCAAAAAATAACGAAATAAGATGAAAATTATTCTTCTACACTCATCATGAATTCTATAAAGTGAATATTATTTCCTCCCTAGTTGGAAACAATTATTTTTTACATATGTAGTCATAATTATACCTCATTTATTGAGGTGTGGTCCACACTTCCTTCCAGAACAACTTTCTACAATGACTAAATTTTTAAAGCCTCTATAAATACAACTAAAGAGTTTTACTAGTTGGAAAAATGAATTCTATAGAAAAATATATTCAAGAAATACTTACCTTGTTTAATGTACTTAAATTTACAATTTTTTAAAGTATGAAATTTTAAGCTCAAAACATCCCTAAAATATAAAAATATCAATTCAATTAATAACTTTAAATGGGGGTGGGGGTTAAGTAATTTAGTTATATATTAAAAAAATTAAATAAAAGATCTATAATATTGTTATGAATTCATTTTTTACCTATAAAAATAGTCCTATGTACAATATATTATAGGATACAAAATATAGCTTCTCTTCTTCATATAAATATCTAAAAATTCATAATATAGTCCCAATAAAAGAAAATTTATAGTTAAATATAGATGCAATAAATTATTTCATGACATGGTGGTAGAGATAAATAACTATACTTTTTATATACAATGTGAATAAAATAAAACAAGGTTATAATTTGTTGAGGTATTTGTCATATACTTTAGTAAATAAATTCTAGTATAGAACTCTTATTTTATAATGATGATTAATCATTATAGAATATAAATTATTTTAATATCTTAGAAAAATATATATGTTATATGTCTCATGAATATTAAAACCAAATGATGATGAATTTATCCTATTGTGGTGATGTTTTTCGATATATAATCGATTTTAGTAATTTTTTTTATCATGAGCTACAATTTTGATTACATATTCAAGTGGATATGTATTAGTGTGGCATAATATTTGAAGGATTATAAAATAATTACTCCTAAATACATATTATCAAATCCATTACCCATTAATGAATCCACTATTCATTATTGAGGATGATTAAAAGATGATAGAATTTAATGTCCTTTTGTGGTCTGGACCATTATTAAATGATTGAATACATATTTACCTGCTAAATCAATGACTATATTTCATCCTTATAAATACCCAATCATGTCAATATATAATTAACCCAATACTAAATATAACATAGAGTGGTATGTTACAATTCTTGTTAAAATTTTATTTTTGACATTAGGTGGAAAATGTCATTGATTTTTATTACTATTTGTATAATATTATATTCATAATGCTCCTCCCTTTTTATTATATAGGGTATCCTACATTTAAAAAGGTATTTCGTATAATATTGGAGGTTATATATGTTTTATATCCTTTTGATGGTCACCACACTATGGTGGTGGGAATGATTTTGGATATTTTGAAGTTGTATTATATAAATTATAGGAATTACTGAGGTGTAGATGGATAGAAATTATGAGTAATATGATTCTCCATGGATGTGGTTGTTCTTTATAGAGTTCACAAAGACATTTAAAACATATCTTTTAGATGACGTTATGGGAATTTTTTCTTTATGTATCTCATAGGAGACATGGGGATAAAGAAAAAATCTTGGGACAATGTTTTTATATATAAGGATGGGTGTGGTGGTAAGGGAGTCCCAAATTATGAAATGGATAACATTAGGTTCTAGAAAAAATTATGCTTTGATTGTAGGTAGTATACATTATTGTGTTTTGATGGAACTTGATGGTGGATGCAATGTTGTTAGTCTAAATGGTTCAATTCAGGTTATAATGTTGAACGGTCTAAGGTGTTCAAACATCCTAAAAAAATTACCTCACCTTGATCAAGATCACCATAGGCATGGTGGGAGTTCACCAAGTCACAGTGTAGGAATAATAGGTTCCTTATATAATGGTAGGCCGAAAAATCCCTGCTTTATATCTTGCTCTCAAATCCAACATGGCCCATACACACCTCATCACCCACCAATTGAATCGCCTTGATATTATATGTAATTGGTTTTTCAGAATTTAAATATCAAGGGTAATGCTACAATATTTATTCGATTATCATAATTTCCACTATTATTTCTTACTCAATCCATTATTGGTTGGGATCACATATTTATAGTTGAGTTAAATCAATAAAAAAAATTAATTTGAGAAATTTACAATATGCACTTTTTGGCTTAATCATTTGAACCACTCCTATTATATGGAATATTGTTGTTGTTTTTATTTTAAATATCAGTTTATAACATGATTTTAATGTCATAGATAAAAGGGATAAGCTTCTTAATAATTTAATTTAAATGAAAAATTATGTTTTCACATGTTTAAATATAAACTATTACTTTTCTTCATTTTTTGTGGTTTTATAATAACTTTGGAATTGAGGAGTTGAAAAGGGTTTATCCTATGATAATAAAAATGGATAATTGTATTGGATAATTAAATGTTGGTTTGGTATTGAGATCGTTTTATTAGTTTTATATTTACTAAAAATTTATTATAATATATTTTGATATATGTTTGATATTTATTTTTTATTATTTTTTGTTCATCATGGTTAATTATTTGAAAATATAAAAATGTAAATAAAAAAAGTCACTAAATAATAAAGAATTCATGAACTTTTTTAAGCTTATATAATTAGTTATTTTTAGAAATCAATTCCTAGAATCATATTTTTGGATATCTATGTTTATAAAATTATTTTTTGTTTCCTTTTTTGGGTAATAAATGATTATTGAACTGGTGAATTCAAGGTGGAAATAATATTATTATTCGATAGAGAATAAATTTTTGTTCTTGATAAGGAATATTTTATTATGTCATGGTAATGTCTTATATAGAGAAATTTCCTTATTTCATTCATTTCTGTGTGAAAAATAATCTTAATATATATCTTTAGTCTATGAATTTAGATCAATATTTGTTTTTTTGATAATTTTGGATATGCTTCGAACCATTGATGAGTGATGGTATATGAGTATTGGGATATATATTTGGATGATTCTAATGATGGTGGGATAATTTTTATTTTATTCACAATGGTTTTGATCACCCAAATGATGGGAATAGTTTAGAATAGGCCTCCCCCATTAATATGTTTATTCTTTATAATGATTTTGGGTGATTGTAGGCTGATCAAAGGGTCTTGTGATGTTTACTTGACCAATATTAAACTAATATATATCGATTTCACATATAAACTGAAGATAATATTTTAAAAATTAGTTTATGTAAAATCGTATAGTACCAGTAGTTATTAGAAATAAAAATTTAACTAATAAATGAATAGTTTTTGTTAAAGGTGTTCCCAAATAATGATGACATTCTTAATAATAATTATTGAATTCAAAGTGATATTAGAACTTGGATTAGGAAATATCTGTTTTAATCCATGAAATTTTAATAGTGATATTTAATTAAAATTTATCAACATACTAATTATGAACATGATAAATGTATTCTTATTTGATATCTACACCAGAGTGGTGGTTGTTGGTGGTCATATGGAATGATAGATGTAGATGAGTACAAGGATATATAGTTTCCCTTAGTTTGGTTATACATGATATTATTCCAAATTTATTGATTTTATAAGATATTACACCATTATTATTATGAAAACAGACACCCAAATGATTGATTTTAATTTCCTACAACATCAATGATAGAGAGGGAATGGATATTTGAATTATTCCACCCCATAAATATCTATATAGGAATAGATGAGTCTTGATATCCTAATAAATATTACCTTACGTATAGTGAAAAATCCTACATGGGTTTCAATCAATTACAAATTACTATAAATATATTTGTGGGATATAATATCTTATGTCTCAACAAATAATTATTTCTTCTCATGGTGGATCTTTCGTCCAACAATTTTATGCGAATGTGATGGGATGGATGAAGGTGAAATTCATTTACACTATTTGTACTATCTTTTGATCGTAAACAATTTTATAATAGAGATGTGGTGGTGAGGGTATATGAGGATTTAAAAGTTTTAGTAATTGAAGTACTATTACTGCACTAGATGATGGGTGGATATATGATCGACAACCACATGACATAGTCATTGGGGTATAAGAGTGGAAAACTAGTGTATAAGTGAAATGATGGTATCTTCATTTACATATTTATAATTCTTGTCTACTTGGTTACTTTTATGTCTTATTTGCTGACATATCCATGGTGAGAATCATAAATAATAGTATACATATTTTTAATATGTCTCAGATGAATGTTTTCATTGGTCTTTAGTATGTTTCTCCCATATTTTGCAGGATTGTTTTCATAGAGGATCCAACCTAGTGTACAAAATATGCTCAGCCTACAAATATAAAACAATTTTTCTTGTTAGTGGGAACAATTTTTAGATTTTAATATATGTTTCTATCATAGAGGAGACATTTAGATGTTACGTAGATTAATGGGATTTCTTTTTCAATTCTTACTCTTACTTTTTGTAGTATCATTTTTTCATTTCAATAAATGAATGAAATTTAATGAATTGAGATTTCTTTTGGTTAATACATAGTGATTAAGGTAAATTTATAATTATTATCTCTTATTACTTAAACATTATATAGTGTTAATCCTTCTATGTTTATCTTTGATATAACCAAAGTTCTTATCACCAAATCATGTCCTTTTGTAAGAGGTCATTGATAATAGATATCAATATTCCTTTTTTACTGTCAGGTGGGTACATTCAGAGGTATAGGGTCATAACAATATTTTTTTAATGAAATAGATTTTGATTATTTGAAATTATTATTACTAATATAAATTCACCATCCAAGACTGTGACTAACTCAAAAATATTTATTTGTTTTTAACCCTCAAATGACTTGGTGTTTTCATATGATACTTTTGGTATACATTATTTCTATTAGTATTTGTGAAATTCCAAAATAGAGATGACAGGTGTAATTAAACGCACTATAAAATTCCGTGAGTATTTAGATCTCACTATCTATATTAGAAATCTCTCTCTATGATAAAATACTCTTCCAAGATCATCAATTATAGAATCGGAAAATGGTTATATATGTTGATATTTTTAAAATTTTAGTCGAATGTCTAACTACACACTATGTTCAGATCAAAACATGGGAATAAGAAAACTATATAGATATTAAGTAACCTACCATGGGAGTTACGTTATATTGGAATCAATTTCATGGTAAATAGATTCATTTTTTTATAGACATGATATTATTTTTTTGTTAATTCAATAATTGATATAGTCTTCTTATTTCATGGATGTTGGGAGGAAAGATATGTTAGATGTATCTTAATTTTTTATAAAAAAATGTGTTTTGGGTAGAGTTATGAATTAATCTTTTTGAATGAGAAACTAATATTAACTACATATGTTGGTAATGATAATTTGTATAATGTGGGTCTACTCAATATTTCAATAAGATAATTAACTTTCATTTAATTGTGATGACATTGAAAATAAGCCAGCTTCCCTCTCTCGAATATATATCTTGTATGATGTCTCCTATAATAAATTTATTTAAAATGATTTAATTTATTTGTTGTATATTAATAGAATTTAATAATTTTTTAATTATATTTAATTCATAACTATAGGACCCTAGACCACCCCGAGAGGGGGCTGAATCAGGGTGTCAACAATTTATCATCTTTACTGAATCTTGTTCCCATGTCTGTATGAACATTTTTTAACATGTATAATGGATATGTTCCATAATTAATATGTTCACATGTACAAGGAATTCACATAAATTTTTACTTGGATCACCACTAAGGGCTACGTACAAGGAACATACGCCGACATGTAGTCAGAAATACCAACTTCTACTAATTATTTCTAAATGTGGATTACAATAGTTCAGGCCCAGTCACTCTGTCATAGGCACACTACATTTACAAAGGTTCTTGGGTATCCCACTTCTTCCCTTGGAAAACATTTATTAACTCCCCTGGGTCACATTATTGGGAGTGGTCTCACTCAATTTATTGACATAAATATCAATTAAATATATTATAATAAATGTTTTTATCTATTTTTATCATGAAACACTTCTTGCATCAACTTCCCAAATTGATGATGTTTTATATTTAATTTTCTAATATAGTTAAATTAATTAATTCACTAACACTTTTTCTTATTTTCTATATAATCACAAGATAATTTTATAATGTTTTAGTTTCATCAAAATATCCCTAATTCTCTCAATCGTCTCTAATCTGCGTACGACTCCTGTTCCGTGTACCATGCTTATTCTACGTACCAACCCTAAATCGCATACCCCACCTACCCAGTAAACCGCTCTCTATCCACATATTGCACCTAATCCTCCAACCGTTCCACCTCTAAACAATGTGAATGCTATGTGTACTACTCTGGATCCTAGTATTGTGCCTCCTTCGTACACTACATCCATATACTACCTCTATGTACCACCTCTATGTACCTCCTTCACGTACTGCCTCTACGTACCTCCATCGCATACTGCCTATGTTTAAAAACATCATGTACCTCATCATTCTACAGTGGAATTCATCTTGATATTATGTCAATTATTGTTTCTCCCTCATAACACTTTTTCTTATGAAAAAAATATTCTGTGGATACTCTTAATTTCGCGAACCATTTTGTCTTTCACGACCACTTCTTCCTATTTATAATATCTTCTGAATACCACTTTTTTACTTTTCTGAGTTCATCTACACTAATGATATTTTCTTATAAAATTCTCTTTACCTTAATGATAGGATTTTAACTCCTTATATTAGAAAATAACTCCTCACATTTTGCTTATCTGTTTTACCCAAATTTTTAATATGGGACAAACATCACGAACACTGAAATCCATCTGCATACTAAAAATATAATTATGTTTAATACATGCATTCCCCACATAACGATTCACATACCACATTCCCTAACCGTGTACCACCACGGCGAACTGTTTTCTATTTTACGCATCGCTCTGAGTACCATTTCTGCTACCAGGTACGTGATTGTGAACGGTTTATAGGACATGGTACACGGTCCTTGCTCCTTGGTACGCAGTTTGATTCCATTGTCAATTTCCCTCACAGTTTCCCATATCATTCACATATATATAGAAATCCATCCATTAACTAAAAAATCTTGATTTTGAGGTCCAAATATTTGGAAAATAATGGGAATTGATATTTGGAAAGAATGCACATGCTAATTCACTACTATCATTCTTCTTCAACAATCAACTACATTATTCAAGAACCTTATCTGTCATAAATCATTTGAAAAATCATCTGTCCTCCAGAAACAACAGTCTTTCCATTCAACACTGAATATAACTCGAATCATCTGCTTATTTTTGTATGATCAATCTAAAATTGTCAAATCGTCACATGATCCCTCGTGAAATAATGCATGTCTCTTCATGTAGGCCATTGCATGGTCTCTTTGAAATGTGTGATGTTGCATGATCACAATATAGAATCAATAACTACAACAACTTTGGAGATTGTTTCATTATTGTAGACAATGTATCACATTTGATATAGGTACATTGAAAATAAGATCATATCAACAATCATTTTAATTGCCACTCCCAATAAATTTTGATTTCTTCGTTATCTCATTATTTATTTTGATCTTCATTGAAAACTGTTGACAACAAATACAACCATATACACAAAGTGGACCCAAAAATATCCCCCTTTATATTTTGTGGTCAATACCGTAAATTCCATCTCAAATGAATGTATCAATATAAAAGTGATAATCTTATATACCCCACGTTTTTTATTTATCTCTACCTTTCAAATATTCATTTAACTTTATCATCTGCTTATGGACAAGAAAAACAAAGTTCATGAGAAATGCGTATTTGTAATTTCTTAAACAGTGTTCCATCAATCATTTCTCTCTAAGTCTACTTGAGTAATGATCGGTGTACAAAACAATAGTATTTGATCTAAACAACAAATATATTCATTATTAACTGATTTTGATACCAGATGAGATGAGAACTCATGTAAATTGTTTTCAAGGGTTATACACATTCATTACAGGCTGAAGATATTGAATGTGATAGGAAATAATCACCTTGAAACTCCTCCACTTGCGTTCCACAAATAGATCAAAAACATTCATGTGCAATTGATAGGATAAGTGGCCTTGAGAAACTTCCATTATTTTTATTTTACCGAGTAATTCAGTTACTCTCTCTTTGTAAAATGACCATTATTATGAGTAACCAAGGATGAGGGAGTGAGAAATGACATACCATTTAGCACGAGAATATTCTTCATGAAATTTCCAATGTAATTGAATTTAATACAAATCAATGTTGATAATGATTGAAATAATAACTCTGGAAGCTTCATCATTTGTTTCCCCATCAACAAGAAAAAATTCTCATCATCTTCATCAAGGGAGATAGTTCATCATTTAAATAATTGGATATCAGTTGAATAATCCTCCATTTATGGGAAATTATGCATCTTAGCTATCAGGAGTAGACAAAATTCACTACTTCTTAGGTTCTCCCGCTGAGAGCATCCTTCACCTTCAATTACCTATATTATCAGCACAGATACATTATACAAATTATTACAGGAGTAAGGTGGTTCCTCTTTGCTTATTCAATGTGATGGAAGACTCAGGTGGTTTTCTTATCCAAGATAATACATATACTCCAATCATCATGTTCACACATCTGAGCATATTTTCTGATCTGTACTGATGTGGCATGGATATCTCCACGGTCTCTTCTACATTTCATAGAGATTTGTTATTCTAAATAGAAATAATGAATGATACATTCCCAATAATTTTATTGACTACTTCATGATATTTAACTAAGGTTATAAAATATTTTTCAATGTGACCAAATTTCATATATCTCTCACAAGGAACATCTCTAACACGTGAGTTTCCTTTGGTTTTCACTATCTTGTTCACTTTATCTTCATCACGTGAATGTTTTCTTTTTTCCTTTTGAACAAACTTTGACATTTTCATCTCATTTATCCTCATTATTTCCAAATCATCTGTCAAAATGACTAACATGAAATTTGGAACTATTGATGTACGTTTGGATCTTCAACATGGGTTCATCATAGTGTCATTTGTCTTGGTTGATATTTTATAAGAATTGTCCTTCAATTTCATTTATCTAAAATCCAGGGTCTTCTAAACATCCCTACAAGATATCTTCTTGGGGAATTGTATGTTCATTGTATTCTTCAAATTTCATCCCAATGTAGTTTATTTATACATAGCCAGTATAAGAGGTCATCTTTCATTATCGTCAATGAATGCATGTTGAGATGGGCATTTACCAACCTTGTGACCATGTCCATTGTATACATCATAGATGTTGTCATGCATTCCAATTCTATTTTCAGTCAATAGATGCTTCTGGACCAGCGGATGTTTCTGCTTCTTCTATGGATTTCTTCCATTTTATAAAGGCTTTCTCTATTCTTTTTTAATTAAGGGGTTGTACCAAAAATCAAGTACACAATTCCCAAATCAGTAGTAGCACCAGCATTGATCTATATATGTTGTCTTCTTGATGAATCATGTATAAGGTTGTTAGGCCTCCTTCTTAAATTTTTTTTTCTATATCTGTGGAACCATATTCTAGTTTCTTATTCCTATCCACCCTATCCATGGTAATAGGTTTCTTCTCCGCACATATTTACTTCCATACATGTTTAAAACTTTTTATCCAACCTTTATTTTTTGTAGAAACATATTTAGAAACAATAGTATATGTTGGTATGGATTCTACCTTTACATTATCAGCTTCTTTGGACAGATCAATGAGTGAATTAATGATATTCTTATAACATTTTGGAAGTCTTTTGATGGTAGAATCTTACAGTGAGTATTGAGTTGAAACATAAATTTTTTCTTCAGTTTTATAATCAAGAGTTGTAATAATATTTTTCACAAATGTGGGGGGTTTCTCAGGTTTTGAATCCTCTAGAGACAATTGAGTACTAACAGTAACTGTTTCATTATTTTGTGAAGTCCCAATACGTGACATCTCCAGATTGGTCAAATGACCATCCTATTAAAGACATTTCTTATTTGGAATGACCTTCTGATAATCAATCATAGTCATCTTATCTTCGCAAGCCTTCTTCATTATAACAACTTCTTCCTCATGCAACATCATTTTATTCCGTATCAAAATGAATCTTATATGATATTTTGGGATATCCATTCTAATTTTAAACCCTTGACAACATTGAAATATTTTTACATTCCTTTAAGAACATGGATCTTTTCTTTAAGAGTCTTTCTCACTCACCCTTCCTCTTCAACTTCTTTGTACCATTTTAATGTATTTATTTAATGCTTCCTTCCTGTTTCTTAAGTGGATTCAATATGTCTAGAGAGTATAAAGAAATTAGATAAATTCATTACCAAGCCTTAATCCATGGAGACTTCTTCATTTCTTAGCCTGGTAATTTCTTCTTACATACTTTAAAATATTCTACAAATACAGATGACTCTATCTTCAAAGATATCATAAAGGTATTTTTCTAGTCTATCAATTTCTTCTGAAGAAAAAGATTGATCAAGGGTGAAGACATATACCTCTTGATATACTTGCTCTTTTATTTACATGACTGAAAGATATTCATTTTCTAAATGTCATAGTGAACCAGATACTATTTTTTATTCAGATATGAGGGAATATTTAACCATATATTTTATTTTTTTTCATGTTCAACATGGTCTTGTTTTCTTTTGAATTCAGCTTAGAGATAACTGTACTTTCATCAAGACTAATAATCATTGTTGACTAAGGAAATAAAAACATATATCCTATTCTAAATAGAATTATTGTAGAGTATCCAACATATGTGTACCTTTTCCCTCTGATACCAATTGTCGGACCCTAGACCACCATGAGAGTGGTTGAATCTAGCTGTCATCATTTTCTCTTCTTTATAGGATCTTGTTCCCATGTTGGTAGGAACATGTTTAAACCAGTATGATGAACATATGCAGTAAATAAAACATTCAAATGCAGAAGGAAATCACATTAATTTTTACTTGGTTCACTACTAAGAGCTATATCCAATGAGTATATGCCAACAAGTTTCTGGTCATACTAAATTACCCTAATCATAACTAGATTTGGATTACAAATGTTTAGGAACAATCACTCTATCCCAACAAAACATACTTTAAAATAGTTCAGGGATATCCCACTGCTTCACTGATATTAATTCCTTTGACTACCCCTGGCTCAATGCCTTGGGAGAGGTCTCACATAGTTTATCAACTTGAAGGTCGCTTCAACATATTGGCATGAATGCCTTTTTCTCTATTTATCATAGACACTAATTTCATCAATGACCCAAGTTGATTCACTTTTATATTCAGTTTTCTCATTTAGGTCAATTACAGATTTCAATAAAACTTTTTATTCATTTAACTATAATAAAAAACTTCCTTTATTATTCTTTCATTCAAACAAACAGTCCCTGATTATGTCGATTTTCATTGTTCTGCGTACCGCACCTATTTTCATATTGCGCGTATTCATCATACCACCACTATATTTCATATCACACCTTCTCCACATACAGCTCCTACTTGGCACATTGCTCCTGCTCCGTGCACTGCGCCGGCACCCCATATTGTGCTTGCTCTACATACAGCACCTGCTCCACGCACCGCGTCCTTGTTCTACTTCCGTGCACCACCACTATATACTGCCTTCACATACCTCCACTGCCTACCACATTTTTCAACCACATGCACAAACCACCTTCATGTACCTACTCATCCAACAATGGACATCTTCTACAAATTTTGCCTATTATTTCATCTATTGTAAACCACTATTTCTTACCAAAAAACTCTTTTACAGACTAATCCTTATAAATTTCCGAACCATTTTTTCTTTCACATACCACATCACCTTAAACAGAATCCCTCATGCATAACAATTTCAAACTTAGCTGAGTTCTTCCATAGGGATGATATTTTCTTATCAAATTCACTCAAACATAATGATATGATTAACACACCATATATAGTCAAGTAACTCTGAAAATTTCACAAATCCATTTTCCCTACTATAAAATGTGGGAAAAACATCACCTCATACTGAACTTCATTCATGTGTTGTAATCACCATTCTACATACCACATGTCTTCACTGCATACCATTCTGCATACTTCATTACTTCAACGTGTACCATCACGAAGAACCATTTTCTGTTCTGTGCAATACTCTGTGTACTATTTTAGCTTCTTGGAATGTGGTTGCGAACCGTTTCCCAGACATGGTATGTGGTCCATGAACCAAGATACACTGTTATCTTCCCTTTATAATTTTCTTCTCTATTGTGCATCTTCGTCACTCTTATGTATATGGAGAGAGATAAGTTGGATCACTGATATTGATGATTAAAATAACAGGAAAGGGATAAGATGTTTTGTGATATCCTTTTACAAATATCTTGATAAATTACCCTTAACCTATAGAGAAGAACATCCTTAAACAAGAAATTAATTAATTCATGTTAAGTATAAAAATTATACATTTAATTACAATACACATATAAATTCTATAAAAGTTATACCTCAAAATAATAAAAAAGGAAACTTAATAACATTATCACTAAAAAGTGTTTTAACCAAAACAGTTTCCCCATACCATTCTACTTATATTCCAAAAATCAAACAACATTTTTCTAACAAAATACTTCAGGTTAAACCCAATATTTATATATATCTCAACCCAATAAAACATCACCTAAAATATAATTAATAACATTAATATCACATAACATAAATCCTCAAAAAAGGGTTTCGCTTCCACTAAACATAATATCAATGATAAAATTTAAAAAAACATGATGGGATCCCTAGAACATAAAGAATGATAATCTCCATTGTTTTCTCATCATTTGCATTAATACCATCTATATCATATAAAACCTGTTATAAATATTATAACATGATTTTTAAACATGAAAATCATATTATTAGAACCAAAATATCATAATACCTACTGTATTCAGAAGACTAGTTTTCCAAAACATCGATCTAAAAGTAATAAAATATATTTTAATTTTGTTCACCATAATTATTATCTAAATCCATTTGCACACCTAAAACTAAAAAGGATAACATGTGGAGTATAAACAATAAGGGGAGATCTATAATTTCTTCTATGAGAATAAATAAGATAAGGAAATATACTGTGTGAGTCAAAGGTATAATATTGTATCCCAAAAGAGAATGCTAATGAGTAATAATAAGGAATAATAAAATAAAAATATTGTATTATAAGATCATCTAAATATAAGAAATGTATTATAAAAATATATCATAACAATAACATGATCCAGGTCTAATTTCATATAAAATATTACATGTTTAGTAAAATCCAATAATGGATTACATTTACTCCATAATCACATAAATTATATCTCTTAGGACCAAAAACTGTACACAATGCATTAGATAACAATATAGTTGTACCCATCATAACATATACCTGATTTTGTGTGACAAAAAAAGGAAATCAATCATCAGGTATAAACATTATAATTAACCATGGAAACAATGGGGTGGCATAATCATCCATCATGTCAAATTATAATATTATTTCATAAACAAGGAATGTGATAAATGAACATAATGCATTTATTAGCCCATAAAAATGGATAATGATATATGTATATATTTTAGAGACACACACATATATATATCATTTAAAAAAATACTTAACCTCAATGTTTTTCATCATTGATGAAATAATCTTCAAAATATCACATGTAATATTTCTTGTGTAAAATGACATTTCTCATGTTAAATGATTCGATTAAAATAAAGAAACAAATTATTCTAGAATAAAATTTTTATGAAAATATACAAGGAAATTATAGAGGAATATTCAAATCATTGAGGGATAATGATTTTGGGTAAATTCATGCATTCTATATGAGTAAAAAAGAAAACATTCCTTTCATACCTTTGTAAAAAAAGTAAAAAAGAATCATGTTTAGAAAATGATAAAAATATTCCATTTAGAACTTTTTAAAAAAACAAAAAACATTGGTAAATATTTCTTTAACAAATCATTGTAGAATATTACAAACTTTATTTAAAATATTTTAAATATGATTTAGACACAGAAGATAAATATTCTAGATTTAAATGATGTTTGATTGGTATTACCTACAAACAATTGTATTCATAATTATTTATTCAATAAGGGAGGAAATTGAAACAAAGAATTAAAAACACATTCATTAAATGATGATAATTAAATTACTCTATTTTATGAACATAATTTTATATTATTTTCTTAAAATTAACCTTGAATAATGGAAATTCCAAAAATAAGTGACATTAGAACATAAACCCTTTTCCATTCTGGTAACATTGAATCAAATCCCCTTGGATGATGTAAAAAATGTTTGTAACAACAAATACAATTTTTTGAATGATTTAGGATATTATTTTTAAAATATATAAAAAACACAGAATATAAAATAAAATTTTCATGTAGCATTAAATATATTTCTCAATAAAGGTAAATTGAGAGAAAATAAGTTTCCTCAAGTTCAACTCTTCATCTACGTACATTATCATCCTCGTTAATAAAATTATGGTTATTATTTAATTTCTAAAAAATATTTTAATATTTATAATTCAATTTATTTAGTTTATTACCATGATATATTGGTTTACATAATCTATTGATTTCATGATGTGTGTTTTCACAATATTCAGTTCAAATATCCAAAATGAGTTTGGTAGGCTGAAAATGTTAAAAGAATGCATTGTTACATAATATCAAATATAATAATCTCTAATTAATAATCCTTTTTATATATAAATTATAGTTTTAATATCTACCATTAATGATGTTTTTGAAAAATGTACTATATTAAAATCTTTAATATGATAGGTAAAATGTACAAATGAGTGGCATTTCTATTTTTCAATGATGGTGAGGGAAATAAGGTGTGTATTATTCAAAAATTAAATAATGATTATAATATCATGAGTATCATGTTAATTTTTTAAATATACTTTTATATGCCATCCATTTGATGTGGTGACAAAAAAATGTATCACATTGCTCTGTTAAGATCGTTGTCCGTATATACACATGAATGATGTTTATCATTTTTTAGTGAATAAAAATAAAATATTATATATTATATATTTGGTTCAAATTTCGATAAATATATCCAGAATAAAATATATATAAATTATTTATATCATCAAAAATATTAATGATATTCTATAAGGATAAATGAATTACATTTGTTCGTGATGCGGTAGTCCCCAGTATAAATAAATGATGGTTTTGTTTCCCATTATATTGATTAGGATATGGATATTGATAATCAAATTACAATTATAAAATCCCATTATAAACGTTATAATAATTATATTATATATTTATGACTGAATAAATTTATATGGAGAGGGAAACATAAATAATAAAAAATGGATGATTAAGAAAAAACAACTTTTTTTTAAAACCCCTTTAGGTTTTCACACAATTCACTCCAAGGATGGTTTTTATAACAAAAAACACCTCTACGATGAGGTAATGTGTGTAGTGATGGTATGTTTTTATGGAAAATTCCATTAAAATTTCTTTTTATGTTAAAATAACACAGGATATGATCTTTATATTTATAATTTAGTTGGAGTGGCATTTATTTCAAATACAAAAAATAATTCAATTATATAAATTATATCTCAAGATAATTTTTTATAAGATTGATAAATGATTTCTTATAGGTAAATAACAATGAAAACATTGCTAAAAATTTAATTAAAATAACGTATTGAAAATGATATTCCATTTTTCTTTTATGGTTACTCAATTTTATAATTTTAGTATTCCCCGTGATAAATTGCTTTTTAATCTAAGAAATTTTTCCTTTAAACATAAATATAAAGTCTTCATTAGTTAAAAATTTATACCCACTGAATATAAATATTAAATCCTTTTTACCAAATAAAAACACTCTTTGTCTTGAAAATTAATTTTAATGCAACGTTATGTAATGAAAAAAAGTTCATTTTAATTATACCCATGTTGAAAAATTACTAATATTTATAAAATTCCTTATGAAAAAAACTACTTTAAATATATTGACAAATGATAATTATGATTATTAAAAATATGGAATTTTTTTATCTAAATAAATTTCCATATGTGGAAGTATTTAACTTAAAATTCAACCAGTAAAATGCAACCAAAATTGATTTTTAGGAAAATTTATTTTTCATAAAATATATGTTATTATATTAACCCTATACTATATATATTTTTACACATGAATTTAAATTATTATTAAATAAAATACTATATATAAATTTAAGATAAAAATTTCCTTAATATAAGTTATTGTAATCAATTAAAATAGAATAACTTTATTCACTTCAAAATATTTTGAGAACATAGGGTTTTTAAGTGTAAAAAACTGATAACAAAATCATGATAAATGAAACTTAAAATGAAATAAATTTGAATATTATAAATAAAATGATTCAATTTTCAATTTAGTACCAAATCCAAAAATAAAATGTGAATTTTATGTTATTTTAATTAATTAAATGAAATGTCAACATTCAAAAAATCATTAACAATCAATATTCACTAATAATCAATCATTATGGAAAAATCCATAAATTTCACACTTTTATTTTTTATATGTTGATTTTTAAAATTATTTTCAGTTTAAAAAATATACTTTCATAATTTTCCAGATATTGATTATAAAATATTCTCACAAAAATAATAAAAAACATTTTTGAAGGAAATGTTTTTTTAGAAAAACATCATTAAATATTTTGTTCTTATTAAATAAGCATTGATAAATAAATTTATATTATTTATTATATTTATATATATATAATAAATTATTTATTTCTATTCATATACACCTATTTAATACCTAATTACTAATAATGATATTTAAATAATAATAATTCATGGTTTGTTTTATCTCGATGTTTTGTGTCATATATACTATCAAACATTGAATAATTATCATCTAATAGAGACCAATAATACATACCCATAAAGGATGAATACACCCATGACAAAAAGTCCAAAACCCAATGAATTTATACCTAGTCACGGATGAAATTGAAATAAATATAAGGCTAAATACTCATTTTAGAAACAACCATCATGAACAGAGGTAGCAGAAAACCCCACCAAAAACCATTTATCAACATTTATGTTAACACCATGACCCCCATAACCAGCACATAACGACTAATTGTCATCATAAGACATAACACATGTGGGATTAATTCCCATGTATGGATTTGTATAAACATAATGACTATGATACCCTAAATAATATATAGAGTAGACTTAATGACATTACATCTAAAAACGTAAAAAAGACAATAAAAACAAACAATTTATAATAATAATGAACTCATAGATGTTGTATAGTCCAAAAATTTATATTCCAAAACCAAAAATATTTTATTCCAATGATACTAGAAATTTCTAAAAAAATTAATACACACAATATCATAACTTTACAACTCTATAAAATCCACATCAACTGGCTAAAATAAATATTAAAAAGTATAAATATTAAAAAACAGACTTTATAAAAGAAAAAAAAATCAAAACAATAACCATGCATCAATGGAAAATACTTTAGCATTCATCCATCATTGGTATGGAATAGTAAACTAAACATCTTAGTAAAAGGAATAAACCAAACTATGAACCTTTTAATATCTTCCAGGTTATTCCACTGATTAAATCACATTGTAATAAGATTCCAAAACATGAAAAAAAATATAAACGTCCCTGGAACCAACTCCTATCCATCCAAAGGTTCATTTAAAATATCACGTGAATTAAATATTTTTTAAAATACAATTTTTTATCTAACAAGGTCTCATTTGACTAATATTCCCATTTAATATCATATAAAATTATTGATGGTATAGGAGGAACTACACCTCACCACATAGATGTATATTGTTATAGGAGTAACCATCCCACTAATCTTTTCATCCATGATATATTTCATATGGGAGATCCAAACTCCACTATATATTCAAATGGTAAATATTTCAGTGTTTATAGTTCAATGATTAAGGAGAGGGTGATTAATAAGAACATGCATCACTTGGATTGGGGATTTGTACTACCAATGATTTATTAATTCAATAATTTTATGTTTGAGCTCTATAAAATTCATTACTCCAAGGAATATGAGATATATCTACCAAGACCTCAAGACTAAAAAAATCATACTCCCATCATCAAAAAAACAATACCAACATTATAAATTTTTATTAGGTAACATGGGGATCATCATGTTACTGTAAAACCCATGGGAGTACACAAATATTATGTATGATATAGAGGACCCACTCCCCTTGTCCAAAAAAAGTGTAACAAACTCTGTGTAATTTTTTATAGACTAATACCTTGACATATAGTAGTCACAAATGGATATTAAATCTCATACCAAATGTACTTTTTTCATTAAATAAGTGATTTCCCCTATAGGGATAAAAAATTGATATACTCAAAAAAATTCATAAATATACTATAATTACGAAGTGAATAGTTTAATCTTGTTAATCCTTGAAAAATAGTTATAATGGACTTTTTAATTCTCTAATTTCAATAATTGGGTTAAAATTTTAAAAACCTTCTACAAAACAACATATTGTCTCATGTGGTATCCCATGGGGCATAAATCTTGGTGTTTCAAAGAGAGGAATTGTTTTATATTGGAGAAAAATTAAACTCATGAATGGGATGGGGTATTTAAATCCATGTTTATCTTAAATGGGTCCAAGTTTCATTGGATTGAAACTAATAGAAACTCTGATAACCCTCCGGATCGAATAGGCTAGGCTGGTCAGAGTGATGAGGTCTTCTAATGTGTCTGATCTCATCCACCGCTCATGTTTCCTAGTAGAGGTTGTTTTATCAATCCGACTAATATCCTCAATGTGAAATTTTTCAAGCATTCCATAAACTCTCAAGACACATGGCATCATTTCTCTATAACACCACATAATAAGGAAAATTGTTACCTCTGAACCCTTCATAGGTTATTCTAGTATGGCTTTTGGTGGGATTAACAAATATAGATGTCCAGTTCTTATTTCCACTTAGAAAGAAAGGTAACCATAAAAACTCAGTTAATCTAAAGGAATATCACTTTTTTACCTCCATCATAAAATTCTAACGACAAACCTAGTCAATTCCACCACAAAATAGTCACCATCTTCATAGCCTATTCATTATTTTTAATACAACTCCACCCCATGTTTCCTCAAACACATATTTACTAGTCCAAAATATTATGAGTTAACCCTGATTAAAGGTTTGATATAGAAGCACCGAATCCTCAAAATATTTATATTTTTTATGGGGAGAGTGCATTCAGTGGCTGAAGATTTTTCAGCCACCCATTATTCATTCAAAAAATAATATCCAATGAATATCACAAAAAAACAAATCTTCAAAATAACAATTATTATAGAAAATTGAAGTAATAAATAATAAAAATTTAAAATGAATAATTCAAAATTATTAAAATTTAATTATCATAAATAATAAAATATATAAAAATAATAAGATCACAGATTTAGATTGGTTAATTATTTCATTAAGATTCACCACCACTTCAAAATATGATTAATCCTCTATGAAGAACAAGAAATGTATATTAATTTATTGTGTGCATAAACATATAACTAACAATTATTATTGATTCCAAGAATGTGTTATATATAAAATGTATTAATTTTAACGTTTATTTCATAAAATACCAAGATCCACCAAGGTCAGGGTATCTTAAACCTGAATATAAATTGAAGAATTCTTATGGAATAAATAATACATTATGATACAACAATATAAAGAAATAGGAAATATTATTATCCATCCACCTTAGAAAAAATATGAACTCTCAAGGAATACCCCAGAAAATAATCCACTCTCAACCCATTGTTGGAACTGTATCATCCCAATATGTACATGTTTTGGCCTTCCAAATGAATATAATAAAGGAAACAGAAGAGAATAATAAAAAAGAATAAAATTTATAGGACATGGACTACATATATTCTATAATGGAATTTAGAATAAGAAAAATTATTCAATCACATAACCATTAAAAACTCATCTATAAAAACTGATAGGAATAAAAAATTCAATACATTGTTATTAAAAACCAATACTTCCATGTTCTTTATGATAATTTCTACCATAATAATTATTAGTCATCTTTATATTATTCATTGGAAAAACACTTTCTGATGGTGTTTTTCATGTATAACTGGATGAAAAAAACATGATCATCTTTATCTAGATATAATTCACATTACTAGGTTTTTGATTAAATTAATAACTCCTTCATAAATGATACATCTTGATCAGATTCACAAATATAAAAACAATTTTCCTAAGACCACATCTTGAGAATTGATATAATGACCAATGTTTATATGTTGAATAGTCTCTCTCTATAATTATGCTATTTTGATGTTTCCAAACCTCCACAAAGTAACATATATTTGTGGGTGGAGTGCCTGATCTCCCTATTTAATGAGCCAAAATCCAATAATTGAAGAGGTATCTAGTTTTTAGATAAATTAAATACACCCATATCATTATGGGGTTACATCATATATTGATGGAATAGTGGGGTCCAAGTTGTGAGGTGAATATTTACTAAACTTTTGGATGACCATCACTCAATCATTATGGGAAAAAAATATCCATATCAACTTTAAAAGGGATCTGTTCTTTTTTTATGATACATCATCTATGTGAGTACTGAATAATATGAAAAATTTTAGTGGAATTCACCACATCATTAACTTATATATATTTTGTATGTGAGAACATGGAAATATCAATTACTCATTTCCCCTGAGATCCCTGTACATGAACACTGACTATACTAAAACAATTACTTAGTTGAAAGTCAATATAAAGTTAAATTATACAAAGACTATGATAACCAACACTAACATGATTAGTATTGACTATATATTTATTGATAAACATCGATATTATGCTTCTAATTGGAACATTGAAACCAAAAATTCTATATCCTTATCACACAATTACAACACTACTATTATGATTCCACATCATCAAACTTATGATGTCATGTTCACTATAGGATACATAAACCTACCATAAACCTATATATAAAATTTCTTAAATAATCAATTTAGTTGTTAGAATATTACATTATTTTTGTGTTATTGCAACTGTAACCCCATCCCCTTTCTTGAATCTCTAGTATGATGACTAGCCTCAAGTAGATCAAACATTGATGAAAAAATCTTCAAAACCAAAAATAAGAAGACAATTCCCTCAAAACATAATCCCTAGAATTTAACCAACACTATTGCGAATTTGAAATGACCTATACCACGAGGACCCCTCCTTGGAATGACATTAGGACAAGTTTTCCCCCTATTCCCAACTCCAATAGGCCATGGCTAGTGACTAGAATCTAGAAGGTATATTATTAATGATATTCCATATCCTAATAAACTATAAATAAAAACATACATATCTAAAATCCAATATAAAAAACAAAATATAAATATAAAATATCAGTTATATAATATTAAACATGTAATAGACATCAATAATCGATAACTACAAAATTAGTATAATCCTCGAACATAAGGACCAATAAAAAAATTACCCCAATTATTTTTAAATAATAATAGATGAATGTAATATTTTTCATCATTACATATTCTGTTATAAAATTGTGAAGTGGTAATTACCCCTAAGAATAACTAAGAACATGATCCCCAACTACAAGTCCTTTGTGTCCATCCATTAACAATTTTTTATATATAACACATCATTTTTGGGAAGAATACCCTGGTACGGATGATTATAAATATACATAGTGGGATACCTAAAAAATAGAATATAGATGACTGAATGGAAATCCAATTAGAAACCAAAAAACAAATTTCAAAAAAAAACACAAAATGTGATTCAATAACTGAAACCCTATACATGAGGTATAATCCTAATTTTCATTACCTATTTCCTGAAATATTGAATTCATACAAAACAATGAAACATATGGAATTGTTACAAAAATAATTATTTGTATAATCAACCCCCTAAAATCATGAATCCTATCTAGAAAAATAGGAATAGAAAAAACTAACAAACTAGTCTTCCCAATATTAATGGAAACATGCATCTAGACCCCCTAATATCAATGAAAAATACAATACCTCTCTTACAAACATAATAATGAATGGGTGCTAATATTATACACTAGAACACTACAATTATTTTTAGAAACTCTCCATCACATTTATGATAATAAATAGAGTAAAATAAATAATTGTATTCTATTCAAACCGTTAAAATTAAAAAAAATGCACTGGACCAAAATATCTAAAAAAATAATATTCATGAAAAGAGCAGTATTAATACATCATTTATTCAAGGAAAAATTTATATAATAAAAATAACTATATAAAACCTCCATATAAAAAATATGACAGCCAATAACTAATGGAAGTGGATAACCCACATATTATCATAGGCGAGTATTTTTTAGGGGTTAATAACTCAACTAATTGGGGTACTTATACCCTATATCATTGGGGTTTTTTTCCTATCCTATATTAATATATACGTATTACATATAGATATAGTAAATATTATTGGGAGGAGGAAACTATATTCCATACCCTAGGTAGAAACCATATGTCCCAATAATTAGAGGAGTACCAATACTATCTTGTATATATGACCAACTATGGATTTATAATTTTCTAGAGATGGAGTAACCAATATAGACTTTAGGGATTAACATATCCAACAATACACTTACGATATAAAGTTGATTTTAAAATCTATCAGAACAATCAATAATATGTATCCTTAATATTATTAGTTAGAAAATAAGGCAATAAATTTAATTATAATCAACTTCACATAATCTATACCACCTTTTGAAATATATTGTAGGCAACCCCCATAAAATTATGTGACTATAACATTCAGTGGAAAAAAGGAAAATGTATTTGTTAAGAAGGACATTGAACCCTTTCTTATGTGTGTGTAACGAACTCAATATAATATATAGGGGATATATTTCGTACCATTTTCTCATCACCTAGGGATTTCCAAACCATGTTTGAACTCTGCTCAACTTCCCTAAACATAGTTAATAGTCTTACAATATAAATAAATAAAACTACCAAAAATATCTCCAAAATATCTATTAGTGGTAAATAAGTCCATAGTATCTTATTTTGTATAGAAAAACTCACAAAATTCAATTCTCATGCTTTTAATCAGGACACTCAGGTTTAATTAAGTGACATTTCTTGAATAGGCTCTCTTTAGACTTTATTGAGGCTCGTAGGGTGTGCCATATGAAATTATATAAATGGGGATCTAAACCACTATAGTGAATTTATATAAATTTAGTGGGAACTGGTTATGTCAGATATAGACACATGTATCCATCCTTAGGATGATTCATGTATGTAAAAATAAAAACGTGTTCCACATATACCCACATTCCTATATAGGACAAAATATTTAGAGGGGGAAGGCTAGGCCATGATGGCTAATTGAAACACCCCATAGCTTATTGAAAGAATTTTGTTCAGTTGACTAAATAGAATGTACCTTCGTGCCCAAAGCAGAACCCAAACGATATGGCTTTTAAGAGGGGATGGAACACAACTTGTTTCATAGAACTAGACACATGTTGTGTATATTCACAATTATATCCAAATCAATCTAGAAAACTAAAAAAAATATAGTGATTTACTTTTACTATGAAATGGAAGGGAACCATCCTTGTTAATTTAATTTCTCATGTTTTGGTATGACCTACACTTCCAAATTGATATACAAAGTCACCATATTCATGTTAGACCCATGTAACCACCCATGGTTTCTCCATCATCACTACATTAGATCGTCATTCATGATCCACCCAACATCATATGGAATATATATTATCCTCCATATTGTACTACATCATCTCATGTTCTACCATTCCATCTTATAATTGAATCTAATCCTAATCCAAATACTTCAAACCAAAGATGATTTATTTGAAATGGGTTTTTATCTTCAGTTACAGGGACAAGAGAAATAATAAGGAGGGTATGTAATGATGAAATTTTTGAGAGTATTTAATAACCCTTATGAATTTCCACCAAAAAGAATCTATAGAACCATGCTATTCTAAAAGGCATGTGAGTAATGCTCCGACCCCAGTTAACCAGATTCGGTGCATTATTACATAATATTGGCATGATCACAAAAGATCAAGTCTTGAAAGACCGATTATTTTTGTAGTCTTGGAATAACTATACGTTCATAAATTTTACATTACATCATAAATTGAAAACTACTACAACAATATCTTGTCTTCATATCCCATCACTCTGTCCCTACAGGTCATTCATAAATTCCTTATTCACATCATTGAAAAAATAAAACATTTAAAGGGGTGATATCAGATGCCTAGTAAAGATAACAATATATCGAAAACCTTCATAAATAAGCATAAACATTTAAGGCAATGTATAATTAAAACAAACGCCTTTTAAACTTGAACATTAGCATAATATGGAAAAGATAAAATGAAATAATTCCATTTACTTATTCATTTGGATATTCTACTAGTCAAATAATCATATGCGATATCAATAACCACATTCATAATGATGGAATGCATAATGCCAAACTATCAAAACCACATAGTCAATGCCTCATGCACTAACTAAAAATAATATTTTCTCAAGGCCTTATTCGAAGACACTATTTTGTCCCATGAGACCTATCGATGCATCAATGATCTATAATGGGCTCCACCCGTCACATATTAAGTCCAATTCATTCCTCATATGAACTGGTTTAAACATAACATAAACATTCGTATTAAAACTAGCATAGGAAATGTCAATAATTTCTCCATAAACAATGAATGGTATAAAAATAACACATCCATAGTCAATAATTTCACATAAACTTCAATACAATATGGATGTTTTTTATTATAACAATAAACATCAAATAAGCTAAAAATCCATCAAAGGATGTTGACATAGATTAAATCAAAACTATTTGAGAGAAATATCTCTTTTTTCGAAATTATTTAAAAGTATCATAAATATATAATAGAATATTTACTTTTAAAATATTATTATAAGCTTGTAAGGTAAGCTTAGACGATTTTATAATGGCGGAAAATAGTCGCACCCGCCGTATAAGTTAAAAAAACATTCTTACCTTAATTTTGTCGAAATTGTTAAAAAGGACCTTGTTTGGAAAATGACAGAAAGGTTCCTTTATAAACATAATATGAAAAGTCAAAAGGGGTATAAATTAATTTATCCCATAGTCTTTCAAATAGTATTAGTGATTTGAAATACATTTTTAAGAAAAATGGATTTGGATAATAAAGATGTCCCAGTAGATAATTACGTATAAACAACCTCAGATAATGAAGAGATTGTGAAATAAACCCTTAACAATTCAGTAACTTACAAAACATAAACCCCACGAAAGAGGAATCATACAATTAATATGTTAATAAACATAAATTAAAGTGTATTACTCAAAAAATACAATTATGGGCAGTACATACCCCACACAAAAGGTAATAGTGGCAATATGGCATGAATCTCGCGGGAATAATGAGTGATATAAAAACCCCTTACCATGTACTTTTCCTTAGTAGATGGTATGTTAAAATATTGTATAATAGATAAAACATTTTTATTAAATTATACAAGAACTATATACATAATTAATATATCATATATGTTCTTTTAATAAGGCTTTGTTAATAATATTTTAGTATTATCGTCCTTTCGGGTTTTAACTTACTCATTTTCTTTTATATGTTTTGTTACATAAGTCGTTTTTGTAATGGATATGTTGTATATTATTCATATACATAATGATATAATGTTCTTAAACACTACTTTTAATCATAAAATGACAATTATTCTTGAATGGATACGATGGGGAATGAATCTCATCGCGTTCGTGGAGACGGTAGTCCGTCCGTACGCACGAGTGACAATATCATTCTTTTGATATTAAAATAATATATAATTGGATGGTATATCATATATACATAATAATTATCATGTTATATTTATTATTTACATGAATTAAACATCATTATTATTCCCATAAAAATAATAATATATTGAATAACAATTACACCACGACGTGGAGACGGTAAGTCGTACGTATGCATTTATGGAGACATGTCATTAAAAGGATGGATAGAATAATGAATATGGATGTAACAAATTTATAATAACATCAAAGTATATGTAAGATACTGGATTTATTATTTTGGAATGGAAATACCAAAGAACGAATAATTTGAATAAGAAAGGAACTTGAAAGAGGGTGGTGATAACATTACTTCTTCTTCGGGTTCTTCTTATTGATTTGATAAAAAGGGATCCATAGGATGGATTTATGATCAAACTAAGGCTTCTATGTAGAATTTAAAGAATTTGAGAGAATATTTGGTCAGGTTTTGGCTGAGACAAAGATCTTTAATGGTCTGAAATTGATAGAAGAGGGAGTTCCCTTTTATAAGAGGGGTGAGGGGATCCTTTGGAAAAGCTAGAAATATTAATTTATAATAAATTCATATTCGGTTTCTAATGGATCCAAAGTCGATTATATAAAGGTTATGGTGGGTATGAGTCTAAAAAACCCCAAAAAATAGGTTTTAGATAGGTTTGGGTCTCTATATTAACATTATCTTTTAGTTTAAAATCTTAGTTAATTAGTATCACATTTACCATGTCTCTTGATATTTTTATATTATATGGTTAATAAATATTCTATAAACTACCAATATACCCCCATGTAGTCCATTAATGATACACCTACCACTTTATAAGTCTTTTGGACAATCCTTATATTTTTAGTAAAAGAATATAAATTAATAATATAATATTTGTTTTAAAACACTTTTATGTCAATTTTTACTATATTGGGTATTTTGTATTTGATAATTTTGTAGAATCATTATTACTTCGAAAAAAATTTATATATACAGTCTTAATATATCATATTAACCTAAAAAATTAGTTTAATTCATAAAAATTCTCAAATTACATTTCTTTTGATATTTATAATATCAATTATTCTAATGTTTCACTAATTAGGTAATTACTGCATCACCATTGTGCCATAAATAAATTGAATTATTTAATCTCTAAAACATAAAAATAAAATACAATTATGTAGGAAATATTTTTATCTTTATAATTAATATTTATAATTGAATTTATCTTATGTATAACCCTATATTAAAAATGTTTTAGTAATTAAACATTGATTTTAGCTCTTTTAACTCTTATTTGAATTAAATAATAATAAATGTCTTAATCTAATACAAGTTGACCTATATGATAAAATTTTATTTATAAGGTTTTTTATGGTCGAGATACACTTGTAAAATAGAATTAGAACATGTGTTAGGGTAATATTAATATCATTTTTATCCTTAATTACCCTATTTACTTTTAACCGTGGTAAATATAAGTAAAAAGTTACTATTCACCAAAAATTATTTTTATCTTATTGAACCACATTTTACTCCTTGATATTAGCCTTGTCACTTGAATTTTCGAAACTCCACTCACAGATGAGGTATAATTATGTTTTATGTGAATTTGCAAATTCTCCTAGGAGATGGGTAAAGACAGTGAAAAGTTCAATAAAATTTTCATATGTATAAAATTATTATAAACTGACTCCAATGAATTACATTGAACATATATAGGTATTACGTATCTATTTTGACCTAAAATAAATTTAAATAAAATAAATAATTATTTAAATAAAAAGTCGGTTTTAACCAATAACTCAGTGTTTTTCACTATTTTTCAAAAATTGAAATTTTTTAGAAAGACACCAAAATTTGACCCTAAGCTAATTTCGATATTTCAAATCGAAAAATGAAGTAAATTTTGAAAGATAAAATTTATAAAATTTCAAAAAATGGGTATTAATATTCATAACAGCTAGTTTGATTGGTTGTGGTGTGTGTTAGTACTCGAAGTTGTGTACAACACACGCTACTGTATTATTCAAAGGGAAGCGTACCATGGAATCTTGGGGTGTTACATTCTCCCCTCCTTCAAATAATTTCGTCCTAGAAATTTCTAAAATATTACTGCATAAAAAGACTCGGGTGGTTCTTCATCATAAGTTCCTCGGGTTCCCACGTTGCTTCTTCCATCTTATGGTTTCTCTACAATAATTTAACCAGAAGAGTCATCCAGTTTCTCAGTACATGTTCTCTTGTATCAAGAATCCTAATGGGATCTTCGCAATAAGACAAATATGGTTATAGTTCTAACTCCTCATAGATGAGTACATGCATTGGTTCAAGAATGTATTTTCTCAACAGTGATACGTGGAACACATCGTGAACTTTGGAGTTATTTGGCGGCATTGCCAAATGGTAAGCTATAGCCCCAATTCGTTCTAGAAATTGAATGTTCTGATATACCTGGGACACAATTTACCTTTCTTATCGAAATGTATAACTCCTTTCCATGGATATACCTTCAAGAAAACATAATCTTCTACCTGAAATTCCAAATCCTTCCTTCGGTTATCGGCATAGCTCTTCTACCTACTTTGAGATGCTTTGTTGTGGTTTTGGATTACCTACACCTTCTCCATTGTTTCATCCACCAGTTCTAGGCCTAAAATATTTCTTTCACCAACGTCATCCCAAAAGGTTGGTATTTGACATCTCTTTCCATATAATGCTTAATATGGTGCCATCCGAATACTTGAATGGAAGCTATTATTATAGGAAAATTCCACCAGAGGTAAATTTTGATCCCACATTCCTAGAAAGTCAAGTGAGCATGATCTCAACATGTCTTCTATGGTTTCAATATTCTGTTCTAATTGTCCATCTGTTTTGGGGTGGTAGGAAGTGCTCAAAGGAAGTTCAATATACAAGGGCTTCTTAAGAATCTTCGAAAATCTTGAAGTAAAATGGGGATCATGATCAGAAAAAATCGATAGGGGTACTCCATGATGTCTCACAACATCATTAATATATATCCTTTCTAGATGGTCAAGTGGTAAATCTTCTTTTATAGAAAAAAAATGTTCTAACTTTTTATGATGATCAACAATAACCCTTATTGCATCGTTCTTTCTAGGAGTCTTTAGTAGTCCGAAGACAAATTCCATCATGATATTATGCCATTTCCACCCAGGTATGGGAAGAGGTTTCATGACTCCTCCAGGTCGTTTCCTTCAAGTTTTCACTTGTTGACAAAACATACATCTAGACACAAAATCAGTAATCTCCCTCTTCATGTTGTCCCACCAAAAATGTTTTTTCAAATCTCTATACATTTTTGATTTCCCAGGGTGTATAGAGATATTAGAACTATGAGCATCGTCCAAATATTCCCTTTTTAGATCAGGTATATTGGGAACACAAAGTCTCTTCCCAGATTTCAAAATTCCATCTTCATACCCAAATTCACTCGATCTCCCTTCATTCACAGCTTTAATCGTCTTTTGATATTCTTCATCATCAGTCTAAGAACTCTTTATACTTTCTAGTAATGTTTATTTGGCAACCATTTCAAAAAGTATCGATGTTTCACCTTCCATGGAAATTCCCATATCCATTTTCACTAGATCTATGAAAAAAGGATCCCTTGCAATTCTCATCATGTTCAAAACTCCATGATCCTTTCTACTCAAAGCATCTTCCAGCTTATTTTCCTTCCCCAAGTGGTAGTGTATCGTGCAATCATAATCCTTGAGTAGTTCAAGCCATCACCTTTGCCTCATGTTGAGTTCTTTTTGTGAGAAAATGTACTTTAAACTCTTGTGATCTGTATATATCTCACATTTCTGACCATAGAGGTAGTGTCTCCAAATATTCAAAGAAAAGATTACAACTGCTAACTCAAGATCATGAGTAGCATAGTTCTGCTCATGAATTTTTAGTTTTCGTGATGCTTAGGCAATAACCCTATCATTCTGCATAAGGACACAACCATGTCCTTTTGTGAATGCATCACTATAAACAACGAACCCATCATTCCCCGATAGTAGAGTCAATATAGGGGCATTGAATAATCATATCTTTAGTTCTTCAAAACATTCTTCACACTCTTTTGTACAAACAAATTTAACCCCTTTACGTGTGAGCTTCATTAATGGGTTATCCAATCGAGAAAAATTCTGGACGAAACGCCGATAATAACCTACTAAACCAATAAAACTGCATACCTTAGTTATACTCGTCAGTGCAGGACATTCATGGATTGACATGGTATTAGAAGGATCAACATAGAGTACATATTTAGAGTCAATATGGCCAAGAAAAGATATCTCCTAAAGCCAGAATTCACACTTTCTAAACATCCCATATAATTAATGTCTTCTCAGAGTCTTCATGATAATGTTCAAGTGATTTTTATGATCTTAGTAGCATTTGGAGTATACCAAGATATAATCAATAAATACCACTACAAAAACATCGAGATATTCCTTGAAAACTCTATTCATTATATCCATGAATATAGAGGGTGCATTAATCAGCCCAAAAGGAATTACTGTAAACTCGTAATGCCCGTACTTGGATTGAAATGCAGTATTCGGAATGTCTTCCTTCTTCACACACAACTGATAGTATCCAGATTGAAGGTCAATCTTTGAAAAGTATTGAGCTCTATGCAGTTGATTAAATAAATCATCAATGTGAGGTAGAGGATACTTGTTCTTTATTATTATAGTGTTGAGTTCCCTATAGTCGATACATAACCTCAGAGTTCCATCTTTCTTCTTAACAAAATGAAAAGGGGCTCACCATGGAGAAACACTATAGAGAAAAAATCTCTTATTACTCAATTCATTTAGTCGTTTCTTTAGTTCAACTAACTTCATTGTGGCCATTCTATAAGGGGTCTTCGATATGGGCCTTGAACTCAGAATTAAATCAATGGAAAACTCAAATTCTCATTCTGGAGGTTGTCCACGTAAATCTTCTGGAAGCGCATCAATATATTCTTTTAAAATAGTTACATCCTCTTTTGGACATTAATTTCCTCACCCACAGTCATTTCATTCTGTTCCTCCCCAATAATTGAATTTAGTTGAGCGACTGGGGGTATATATAGATAACAATTAGGTGGTGACGATTCTGCTCTAAAGATAAGTTGTTCCTTATCATCATCATAAAAACTTGTAACCTCATTCTTCTTACAATAAATCATCACATCATGGTCCAAAATCCAATCCATACTGAGGATAATATCAAACTCAATCATAGGTATGACGATGAGATCAGCGGATAAAGAACATTTTTGTGCTCTAATGTGGAATGATTCACAAAACATTTTTGCAATGATACTTCACTTAGGATTTTTAGCTAACAACTCCCTTGTTAAATAAAATTTGAAATATCTAATTTTCTTATCAAAGTGGGAAGATATGATAAAATGCGATGATCCAGAATCAAATAATGCATTTTCTAAACTTGAGGAAACCGTTAAATTACATTCCACCACGTCTTTTGGAGCTTCTACCAAAACAGTAGTGATAGTATAAGCTTGGCCTTGATCCCTTGGCCTTTTATGAGATAATTTCCCCGGAATCTTAGGACACTCATTTTCATAATGCCCCATCTCCCTAAAGTTGTAGCATTGATCATCAGTAGCTTCTTTCTTCCCCTTGCAATCACGATCTTGGTGGCCTTTTTCACCACACTTGAAATAGACTTCGATCCTTTTTAAGCAAGTACCAGGGTGTTTCTTCCCACATTTATTGCAGGATGGATATTCAACTTTTCCTTTCTTCCCCTTATTTACATTTCCAGATTGATCAACAGATCTCTTCTTATCTTTCTTTCTTTAAAGTCATAAGACTTAGAGAATTCCTTTTCTGTCTTGATAGCACATGAGACAATGTCTTCATACGACGAGAAGGATTATGAGACTAATGCTCGACAGAGAAATGGTTTTAACCTATCAATGAAACTATCATTCTTACTTCATGGGTTATGTATATAATCTCTAGAATACCTTGCTGACAATGTAATGTTAGCCTCATACTTTGTGACATTCTCATCCACCTTTTGTCTTAGACTCAAAAATTGCCTTTCTTTATCTGCTCGACGGTCACGAGGAAAGTATTTTTAATAAAACAGATCTATGAACTCCGTCCATTCCATATTTTATACTTAATCATCTTTCTTCATGTTTTGAATCAATGACCACCATTGATCAACATCTCCAGTGTGGTGGTAAACTGCCATGATAACTTTTTCCCTTTTACTATTCCTCAAAGCCTGAAATATTTTCTCTAGTAAACTTATACATTGCTCAACTACAAATGGATATTTACTCCCATTGAATGTTGGTGGTTGTTCCCTCATGAACAGATCTAACATTGATCCTCCATGTTGTGGATCAGGGTGCTCCATACGGGTATGGTTATTATTCATAACCTGAGTGAGTTGTCCCAGTATGGTGATAAGCTGATCATCACCAGTTGCATCACCAACTCCACTATAATTATCTCGAGTAGGTGGGAAATCCCTACTTGGAATGCGTCCATTGATGTAGTTTCCATTTCTTCCAATAGGCGCCATTTCTAAACAATGGTATAAACTACATTAGTTTATGAATCAAAATACATAATTTTATACTTGTAAAACAGTTAACATAAATTGTACTATTTATGGGTATAATCCATAATCATAAAAATGTTTTATTTAAATAAGTATATACTCATAAACCCTTTACAATGGATTGTAAATAAAATGAGAATTATCCTAATAATATCCCCCGGGAGTGTCGTAACCAACAGTGCAGCAAGGATTGTTGTCGGGCACCAGTTCTCGTTCCAGTCTAGCTCAAAGCGGTGTTTTCGTGTTTTAACGCTAGGTACATCTGTGCCAGAGCCGCCTCTACCTGCTCATATCTAGACAGGGATGTATTTCATGTAAAACTCACAAAATCTCTCCAATTCCAAAATTCTAAGATGTTATTCTATACTCATCCTCAAAGTATATTTTAGGGTTATGTGCACTAATCAGTGTTTATCTAAATATATCTTCTAAGGTTTGTACTAAGCTTCCTCTGATACTAACTGGAACACCCCAACACCACTTACCAAGAGTCAGTGAATTATTACATATTAATGGCATGATCACAAAAGATAAAGTCTCGAAAGACCGATTATTTTAGTAGCCTTGGAATAACTAAATACATTCATAAAGTTTAAAATACATCATAAAGTGAATACTAGTACACCAAAATTTTTTCTACATATCCCCTCATACTATCCCTGCAATTTATTAATTAATTACTTCTTCATATTATGGGAAAAATAATACATTGAAAGGGGTGAGCTCATATGCTCAGAAAGGATAACAATATAGCGGAAACTTTCATAAATAAGTATAAACATTTAAGGCATTGTATAACTAAAAAAATCCTTTTAAACATGAACTTCAGCATAATATAGAAAAGATAAAATGAAATAATTCCATTTACGTATTCACATGGATATTCTACCAATCTAATAATAACATGTAATATCAATAACCACTTTCATAATGATGGAATGCATAATTCCAGACTATCAGAACAACATAGTCAATGCCTCGTGTAAAGACTATGTATAAGATTTTGTCAAGGCCTTGTTCCAAGACACTAGTTTGTCTCATGAGACCTACTGATGCATCGGGGAGCTATAGCGGGATCCACCCATCACATATTAAGTCCAATTCATTCCTCATAGGAATATGGTTAAACATAACATATGCATTTGTATTAAAACTAGCATACAAAATGGAAATACTTTCTCCATAAACCCTGAATGGTTTCAAAATAACACATCCACAGTCAAACATATCACAAAACCTTAAATAAAATATGGACATTTTGTATCATAAAAATAAAATTCAAATAATCTTGAAATCTACCAAAGGATGTTGACACAGATGATATCAAAAATATTTGAGAGAAATGTCTCTCTTTTTGAAATCATTTAAAAGTATCATAATTATAAATTAAAAAATTTACTTTGAAAATATTCTTATAAGATTGTAAGAGAAGCATAAATGATTTTATAATGGCAGAAAATAGCCGCACCCACCGTATATGTTAAAAACAATTCTTACCTTAATTCTACCGAAAATGTTAAAAAGGACCTTGTTTGGAAAACGACAGAAACATTCCATTATAAACTTCTTATAAAAAGTCAAAAAAGGTATAAATTACTTTATCACATAGTCCTTAAAATAGAATGAGTGATTCGAAATACATTTTTATGAATAATGGATGTGGATGATAAAGAGGTCCTAGTAGATAATTACGTATAAACAACCTCTGATAATGAAGAGATTGTGAAATAAACACATAACAATTTGGTAACTTAAAAAACATAAACCCCTTTAAAGAGGTATCATACAATGAATATGTAAATAAAAATTAATTAAAGTGTATTAATCAAAGAATACAATTATGGGCAGTACATACACCACAAAAAAGGTAATAGTGGCAATATGGCATGAATCTCATTGGAATAAGGAGTGAGATGAAAACGCCTTACCTTGTACTTTTCCTTAGTCGATGGTATGTTAACCTCCAGTATAATAGGTAAATGTTTTTTATTAAATTATACAATAACCATATACATAATTATTATATCATATATTTTCTTCTATTATTGCTTTGTTAATAATATTTTAGTATTATCGTCATTTCATGTGTTAACTTACTTGTTTTCTTTTATATGTTTCATTACATAAGTTATTTTTGTTATGGATAGGTTTAATCTTATTCATATCTAAAATGATATAATGTTAATAAACATTACATTCAATCATCAAATGAAAATTACTCTTGAATGGATATGATGGGGAATTAATCTCATCGCGTCCGTGGAGACGGTAGTCCGTACGTATGCACAAGCGACAATATCATTATTTTGATATTAAAATATTATTTAATTGGATGTTATATCATTTATACAGAATCATTACCATGTAATATTTATTATTTACATGAATTAAACATCATTAGTATACCCATCCAAATAATAATATATTGAATAACAATTACACCAGGACGTGGAGATGGTAAGCCGTACGTACGCACGTATGGTGACATGTCATTCAAAGGATGGATAGAATACTAAATATGGTTGAACCATATTTATAATAACATCATAGTATATAGGAGATATTGGAGTTATTATTTTATAATTGAAATAACAAATAAAGAATATGTTGAAGAAGAATGGAACTTGAAAGAGGGTGGTAAAACAATACCTCTTCTTCGGGGTCTTCCTATTGATTTGACCAAAAGGGCTCTTTAAGATGGATTTAGGATCAAACAAAGGATTCTAGGTCTAATTTAGGGAAGTTGAGAGAATATTTGGGCAGGGGTTTTCCGAGCCAAATGGCATTGAATGTGTGAAATTGAGAGAAGGGGTGTGCCATTTTATAAGAGGGGTGAGGGGCACCTTTGGAAAAGATAGAAATATTATTTTATAATAAACTCATATCCAAGTTCTAATGGCTCCAAAGTAGATTATCTAATGGTTATGGTGGGTATGATTCATGAACCACCCAACCAATAGGTTTTATACAGGTTTGGGTCACTATATTAGCCTTATCTTTTATTTTTAACTCTTAGTTAATTATTTTCACATTTACCATGTCTCTTTGTATTTTCATATTATATGGTTAATAAACATACTATAAACTTACAATAGACCCCCAAGTGGTCCATTAATGATACACCTACCATGATATAAGTCTTTTGGCCTATCCTTATATTTTTAGGAATAGAATATAAATTAATAATATAATATTTGTTTTAAAAACTCTTTTATGTCAATTTTTACAATATTGGGTATTTTGTTTTTGATAATTTTACAGAAGAATAATTACATGGAAACAAATTTGTATATCCAGTCTTAATATGTCATATTAACCTATAAAATTAGTGGAATTCATAAAATATCTCAAATTTCATTTATTTTGTTATTTATAATATCAATTATTCTAATTTTTCATTAATTAGGTAATTACTGCATCACCATTGTGTCATAAATAAATTAAATTATTTAAGGTCTAAAAATTAAAAATAAAATACCATTATGTAGGAAATTATTTTATATTTCTAATTAATATTTATAATCGAATTTATCTTATTTATAACCCTATATTAAAAATGTATTTGTAATTAAACATTGATTTTAACTCTTTTAACTCTTCATTGAATAAAATAATAATAAATATCCAAATCTAATCCAAGTGGACCTATATGACAATATTTTATTTTTGAGTTTGCTTTTGGCCGAGATAAAATTGTCCAATATAATTATAAAAAGGGTTAGGGTAATATTACTATCATTTTTATCCTTAATTACCCTAATTACTTTTAACCGTGGTAAATAAAAGTAAAACGTTACTATTCATCAAAAATTATTTTTATCTTATTGAACCATATTTCACACCTTGATATTAACTGTGTCTCTTGTAATTTTAAAATTTCACTCACAGAAGTGGTTAAATTATGTTTTATGTGAATTTGAAAATTTTCCTAGGAGATGGGTAAAAGACGGTGAAAAGTTTAATAAAATATTTATATGTCTAAAATTGTTATAAACTGACTCCAATGAATTACATTGAAATTATATAGGTATTACATATCTATTTTGAACTAAAATAAATTTAAATAAAATAAATAATTTTTTAAATAAAAAGTTTGTTTTAACCAATAACTCAGTGTTTTTCACTATTTATAAAAAATTGAATGTTTTTAGAAAGATACCAAAATTTCACCCTAATCTAATTTCGATATACTAAATCCAAAAATGAAGTCCATTTTGAAAGATAAAGTTTATAAAATTTCAAAAAGTGGGTATTACTATTCATAACAGCTAGTTTGATTGGTTATGGTGTGTGTTAGAACTCGAAGTTGCATACAACACACGCTACTGTATTATTAAAAGGGAAGCGTATCATGGAAGATTGGGGTGTTACAATGTGACAAGAGGCTAAAAGGGGAGTTGGATGTCGATAATCATATGTTCACTTATTAATAATTCTGAAAACCCATCTTTGATGACTTTCACAGAAAAATCAAATATTAATTATAATATTTTTATAGAATATGTGTTCAATAATAAACAAAATGTTTATATAAATCATAATAGGTAAAAAATTTGATCTCTCTATAAATTATCAAAATGAATTTTAATAAGAATCTACCACAAGATCCATTCATCATTTCCCAAAAATTATTATATTTTTAGGGATATTATTTATTATCCTTAAAGAACACACATAATTATTTCTCACTATGGTTTAAGGGAAATAACACGTATTCCAAATTAAAGGGTTTATTAATATATTTTATTGAATAAAACCTAGTTCAACAAGGTATTTTTATTTATTTCCTATATTATGACGTTCCAAATACCCACATCAAAATTTCAAAAAAATATTCCCCAGGATAAAACCCCATATCTCAAGTCAAACTGTTATGATATATTAATCATATTAGTATTAATTTATTATATGACGATTTTTTATGTTGATCATGTATATGTGATTACATAAATAATTAAATTAAATCATAAATGATCCCCTAAAATATAACTACCATGTAATTTGTTCAAACATCATTCCAATGGAAATCTATATGTTAAAAGGTTAGTATAACCATAATAACATTTCATTTATTATGTAAATATTAATATTTTAAACTCTTGGGGCTTAGGAACATTTTATCTCAAAAAATGAGATATTTAATTCTCAATGGAAAACCACATATCACTATAAAAAATGATATATTATAATAGAAACTATATAAAGAAAAATGCATTTTATGATGTTAAATTATTTTTATTGGTTTAAACCTATGAACATTTCATTAAACACGTTCAGATAAAATTTAAATATAGTAAAACAAATAACACCATCACCTCTTTAAATTAAACCATGAATAATTTCATTATTTTGTGAATAAATAATACTCCACACCCCTAATTGAAAATAAATTTTATTGGATGAAATATCTAATTCACTAATAAAATTAAAAACATCATAAATAGTAAGTTATCTCACATACCTCATATAAAATATCAATTTCAGTGTAATATTGTGTCAAAACGTCAATACCCAAAATCATGTCAAAAGTAAACATTTAGAAGATATATAAATTCTTAATATATATATAATTATTGAGAATAACATCATAAGAAAAATGAAGTTCAATAATTTCAATATTACTTCACAATAGTGTATCAGAGACCATTGTTTTAAATATAAATATAACTATCTAGTCCAAATCATAAACAACATGAGTGTGAAGAAATGAAGAAGGTAAAAAAATTAACAATGTACTAAATACGTTAAACCAAATTAGAATTATAACTCAATGTATAAATTTTCCCTCATCAATATCAAATTGATTTATTAAAATAACTAATAAAATGAATGTTTCTTTCCCCTCATTTATCTAGAAACCATGTGAAAATCTACAATACTAAATTTTACTTTATGGACCATGGTCACCAATCATATATGAAATCCTTAACAACATATTACTTCTGCACTACTTTGCTCCATCAATTATTTCTCAAGATGTCTATGAAAACATAGAGACTATTCATACACTCCTTATGATAACATTATGAAAAAATAATATATATCCACACTTTCCAAAGGATATTCATTCCCTGGAACAATTTGGAAGAAAATATTGATTATCAACCCCCCCCCCCCCACACACACACATCACATATATATAAATCTCTATTAAGAATAATATGATAAGAAATCTATTCCTTAGATTCATAATTATCCATTATTATGGATAAATTCATCAAATGTTGTTTCTACAAAAAATCATCCATAATAATATAGTACCCTAAAAACGATGTTCTCCTTTCTCAAAATCAAATCAATATTTACCACATGAATATAAGTTTGTACATAAAATAACCTCACTTTTTCTCATATATTCTTTCTTATGAAAAAATTAATACAATTTTTCTTAAACAACTTTTCATATACCACATTATATGAAAAATAAATTGAATTAGACAGTATATAAATATAAATATTAATAGTAATGTCTCATTTAAAAAATTGATAAAATCAAACGCATTATTAACACTAAGGGTCTTAGAATAAAACTGTTTATAAAATAATTTATATAATTTCCCTGAATTTATCATTATAGATTTTCTGATCTATACAACAGCGGTGTACCATACACACATTAGTCAATCTAGAATATTCAATGATTTTTTCACATCACAACTCTCATGAGTGTGAAAGATATATAAAATCAAGATATTCATCTACTACCACAATCTTACATCCTACATACAAATATTTCATTTAAACAAATTGGGGTATTATGAATAATATGTTTGTTATACCATTACCCATAGGTTAATATTTCGATTTCATCATAAAACATTCAATGTTATATGGATGTTGTAGAAGATAGGTGGAGACTAACATATTCTCTTGAGTCTCATAAAATCAAGAATTCTTTATATCACCCTCCTTACTATCCTTAATTAACCTCTCATAGAATATATTATTTTATTATTTTCTCATTTAAAATTGATTAGTTTTCACCCCATATAACATCCAAGCATTAATCATCATCAAACAAAAAATTGAAAATTATTGTAACTAAATATACATTATTTTTTATGTATATTCCAAAATATATATATTAATCCCATAATATCATTAAAAAATTATCATTTGATTTAGATAACAATATATTAACTAATACTTTTCAGAATACAATTTTTATATTATCAATGATAATTAAATTTTAATTTAATTTTAAAATGTTGTAACAAATTATCATAATCATATGTACTGAATATTATATCTTTTCTCTTTGTCCTGAACCTACACTTGAATACTCTATTATTCACCCTAAATCTTGGTGAGTTTTATTAAACCAAAATAATAATTCATTAATAATCATTGAATCTCATTTATTCAAAATCAATAAACCATATACTATATTTTCATAGTGACCTAGACAACCCTTATGATTATATTGTGAAATAACACAAACCATACTTTTAGTACATGTCCCAACCATTAATTTTTTTTTAATTTCCTATGTTGAAAATTATTATAAATGAAAATAATTATCTACCTCAATTAATAACATATGACTCCAACTTATCTTTTCCACTGAGGTGAAACACCACATGGCTTTAAATGCACTCTCAAATTGTAGGGGAATGTAAATAAAATTTTAGGTTTTTCATTTTCATTTGGATATTGATTGTCTATAGAATTTATGATCACAAAAAGTTTAATATTATCAAAATGATAATCATACATAATGAAAACGGATTCTAATAAATATTAATAGAATAATAAATTAATCCTCAATACTAAATAATATGTCTTAAATTTAAAATATATAAAAGTAATAAATATATTTTATGGAATTCTTTGAAATACAATAAAAAGGACTGAAATAAGTCATGAAAATATTCCCTATGTTTAATCTCTAAACTCATATAATACCAACCTAATGATATTCAACACCATTGTTATGTTTTATTGGTTTTTTCCATTTTTTACTTAAGTGAGAATAATGTCTATCTATTCATTACATGTGAATATATATGGTTTGAGTTGTATATATTTATAGGATACCACCAGATATTCCAAACATCACATGGATACCAACATACTCATATATATATATATATGTGTATGTATGTGTGTGTGTGTGTGTTATTGAATTCCATGAAATGAATTTAATATAAATAAGAAAATATAACACATTGTCCAGTACAAAAAACAACACTTTAAGTATCCCTTGATTGTTCATTAGTTCTCTCATTCCATTATAATATCTTGAATTCAATTAAATAAATTCACTTATTAATGACAAAAAATGTACAGCATATATAATTATTTATCCACCTTATAAAAAAAGTATTTATTATTTTAAAATATATTTAAATCCCTAAAATAATATTAAAAATAAAAGTGGATCAATATCTCATAATGGTTTATAATACAACACAATTATAACCAACAGACATTAGATACTATTAATTAAAAATATCAATCACATGACCATTAAAATTATCTATTTTAATAAAACATCATTAAATTTTAGAAATGTTATTATATCATATAGTAAAAAATTTAATAAATTTTAAATACTAATTTTATATACATTAACGTATGACACATCATAAAAAATACAAATATAACATTTTTAAACAATAATTAATATTCTTACAGTATAAAATCAAGTTACATTATGAAATTAACCTCACTATATAATATAAGCATAATTTCCATCAAAGTTTAAGTACAATATTATCAATTAATCAACATTAATTAACTCAATTTCGTTCTTAATCATTTAATATCTAATTTCATCCAAATCAGGCATGCCATAATCAAATCCATTATATTATTTACAAATCAAACAATTATAAATAAACTAAAATTTGTGAGAATTTTGATATCACATAAATTATGATTAATGATAAATATATATAATGATTATATTTTCCCAAAAATCACATATATAATCATTGAATCATTTTAAAACATCATTTCATATTATTTAAAAACATAAAACCAATAGTTTTATTGTCATTAAAAGTTATGTTCATATTAAAACATTAATATGTAAATGAATGTAATATTGTTTAAGTCTATTATCATTGTACTTTAATAAGGCAATCATAAACATATTAACACATTTAATCACATAGAAATATTCAAAAATGAAATAGGTGACTAAAAATATTTTTTTGTGGATCGATAATGGTAATGAAATTCATAAATGAAAAAACATAAGTACATGGGTTATCATAATGGTGTTTACTAGAATATGAACCTTGGTAAATAAAATATTAATATGGAAATCACACTAATGGGTTAGGGGAATTTTAACTATAATATAATCAAACACCATAAGTATAAATCAACTTATACATCACATAAAAACATGTAGTTGGGATATGATATTTACATATCCACCATATATAGTATCTTATAAGGTAAAATCTTTATAGATTGTATTTTTGGGTTTTATAATTCTGCATCCACCAATCACATCATAATACATCAAAGATAATTTTTTATAGAGAAAATTAATAATGAAATGAAAATGTATACATCATTATGGAAATCAAGGATACTACATGATGAAATATAAATGGGTTGAATAACAATATCAAACATTATAATAGGTTATAAATAAAATCACTATCATAGAAAAGTGTGATAAGTATACTTGAGTATAAATATATTAATTACGATAAAGTAATTATTTAATCATATTTAATAAGAATTTTTTTTGGATCGACTATAATAATAGGATAAAAACGTAAATTTTTAATTTAAATGTAATCAGTATAAAAACTGAGATGATTATCTCTCATTAATTTCATTACATGTGGAGGAAGAATAAATCTGTGGAGAAATTAAAATAATGAAAATGTTAATCTCTAGAAGTAATAATGATATATTACACATTGATAGTAAGATTATATAACATAAAAACAATATTGAATTAAAATTAATAAATTAAATGAGAATAAAAAATTAATCGAATGATCTTTTATAATATAGTGTTGAAAATTAAATTGGGATATTGAAACAAAAAAATTACAAATTTTAGTAATAGAGAAAATAAATAGACATTCGTAGTTTAAAATATAATAAAAAACATTGTGTAAGAAAAAAAAATTAATCCCAATGTATAACAAAGTATAAAATTTTAAAAGGTCACTAAAAAATAATATATATATTTGATTTATTTATTACAATATATTTATATTATAAAATTATTTTTTAATATTTATAAATATAAAAGTCACAGGGGAATGTTTTATTAATGAATTCCATATTTATTTCAAATTTTTGGTTCATAGTTTTCTAGTATCTATGTATTAAATTATTTATTGAGAAAATAATATTTTAAATCATATATTGATATATTATATAAGTTATTATAAATTGTAATAAAGATTGTGATTTGTAAATAAATGTAAATTTAATATAGGTTCTAAACCAACCAAGAAATGTTGTGTTAAATAATGACAGATATAAGTTAATATCGATTAGAAGATGGAATATGGGTAGAGTTCAGGTTATGGAATAGTTTTATTAGGTGGTTTAAAAATAGGTGTGTGGTAATGTATTTAAAAGTGATGTGGACTGATATTTTTTGAAAATGTAATCATGATAATATAATGAATTTTCCAGGAATTGAAAATCTGATATATTAATTAAAATTTTATTTAATTTGACACATTTTTGGAAATCTAATATTTCTCTCACATAATACATAATGTATTATCGTGATTATATACTCATCACATCGTTATAGTTTAATATTTCACCCTTAATTTATTAATTTTCTTATTCTTATTTCAAAATAAAAAATGTACACCCTAACCTAACATTGTTATTTATTTTCAAAATAATAAAATAATTTACGAAATTAAATTTATAAATATGAGAAATTAATTTTTTTTTCAAACCAAAAATATGTTAATGGGGATGTTTTCATTACACGAAGAATTTCTTAACATCATCAAAATGTTATTTTTTTCCCAAAAAATAATTTATAGGTTTTTTTAATTTTATTTAATCATTTTACATAAATTATATATTTATTGATTCCTATTATAATGTATAGAATATAATATTATATACACGACATGAAATATGTTACTATATATAGGAATATTAAACTATTACAGAGAAATTTTTAAATAAACACTTCACTAAATTTGATATGTTGATTCAAAATTTAAATTCCATTTTTTTCCAAATAAATTTATAAATGTTATGAATTTAATATTTAAATTTAATATCAAAATTTTCTAAAAATAATAATAATAAACATATCAAAAAAATGATTAATTTATTTGAGTTATCTTCAAATAACTTTTCTTAAAATATTCATTTACATTACACTAATATTCATTAAATGGTATTTAATTCTTTAAAATTATTTCATCAGTTATCCATAAAAATTTATTTATTATTCCTACAAAATTTTTTCTAATATAATAACCATATTTATAAGGTTTTTATTACTTATTATATTGATAATTTTTCCGTTAATTACCTTTTATATACAACTTAAAATCTAAAACAAATTTTCTAAGTAACCTCTCAATATTTTAAACATATATATAACAAAATTCATACCTTATTTTTAGTCTCATTGTTTCATATTTCAATGATGGTCACCACTGTGTTATTTTCTAGTGACCATTATCCATTAGTGATATAAATTCAAGTAATGTTATTTAATTATAATTACTTTCTTATTATATCTTTTTAATTCTAAACAATTTAGGTGAACATGTTTTTAATATTCTTTAATGAAGCCTTACAATAATTTTTCCATGTTTTTTGTGACTTTATCAGTAATAAAACATTAAACTCTAGATCATTGTTTCCTAATTTATGGAAATATAACTAATTATAAAGAAATATTGGTTATGAAAAAATGACCTCTCAATGATTGTCTAGAGGAACCATTCTCATTGTCTGGACCATTGGGATCCACATTTACTCCTACAGTAAACTCAGATCCAACTAAAATTATATTCTATATATATTATCGTCTTCATATCTAAAATTTAGAAATAAATTAAATAATATTTTTGTATAATTCAAAATTCAATGGAAAAAATAAATTCAAAAACACCTATGAAAAGTAATTTTTTTTAAAACATGACAAATTTTTCAATAAATAGGAAAACATAACTCAAATATAAAAACATATAATCACACATTGTTAATAGGATAATGATTTTGGATATTAAGTGGAACACTAATGGAATCCCACCTAATATGATTATTAATCACCCAGTGGATTCATTTATGCATGTATAATCCAGAATTTATGAAATGTTAATATTAATTTTAATATTATAACACCCTGATATTTTATTATATATTTCTTCTCAAATAAATTGCAATTATTTTCTAACATATGATACATGAAACACTAATTATACATAAAATATAATATAGGATAAAATTATAACCAAGTCAATAAATTTATAGAGTTATTAGGAATAACCAATTTTTCAAAATAATAGAAAAATAAAATATTCTTAAAGGTTTTAGATAAATATAATATATTGATAATTATTTACAAATTTTTTGGTAATGTCATTATATTTTTCACAAAAATATTCCTGAAAATTGTGTTTTATTTATTTTTAGGTTAAAATAATTTCATTAATTTTTATCAGTTAAAAAAACTACATGGAAAAAAAAGAATCGTATCTAAAATCATCATGTAATAATAATTTATGAGTAAACATTTGATAATAATCTAAAAAATATTGATTTTTGAAATGAACATGGGAAACTAATAATTTTTATTTAGAACATCCATTTAATTTAATGAATTTACAAAGTTAGATTTTGTTATAAATGGTTTTGAAATTAATATTAGTTTATTAATCATATTTATAATCTAATTAAGTTCATTAGTCTAATAATAATATTTTATTATCGAAGAAAAGATTTTATACGTCATAAATCAATTTTCCAGAAAAAGTACTTTTCATCAGTTTTTGTGAGTTTATTTTAATTTAAATTATTCCACTTATATGAATTTAATCATTAAAAGTGTATTTATTATTTTAAATATATAGTATCCATTTATGAAAATAATTTCCAATAAAATTTTATGAGACTGAATAATATCCTTAGTAAATATTTTTCACGTCGACAACGGTAAAATAAGTCAAATATGGCTAATAATTTTGGATAAGGGTGTAAAATTTCTTTTACTTTTGAATTTATCTAATAATATGATTTTCCATCCTCCAATTACATAAATTTCATAAAAAATATGGAAACATTGTTCATCATTCCAATGATTGGGACCTTTATATTGTTTTATGAAAAGAACAAATACAAAATGTAACTATGTTGACTTTAAAATATCTAAATATTTTACATCAGGTTAAAAAAGGATATGCTTACTTATAAATGATTTTTAGAAATTTTATTTAATTAGTTTTATCATAGTACATAATCATTATTTCTTAGTGAAAAAATATTTACCTTAAACAATTCTCCATCGTAGGTACAATGCTTCTACAAAAAATAGATAAATCTTATAAAGAATTTTAAAAACACTAATATTATTTTTTTGGAGATATTTATAGTTATTTGAAATTTCTTAGGGAAATAAATCATATTTTGTATTTTTTTAATGTTTGAATTCCAATACCACTTCTATTATGTTTATTTTAATGTAAAATTAAATTAAAAATTCCAAAAAAGGAATTCCAGATATTTTATAATAACTAATAATTTATAATATCATTTAAAATTAATAAAAAAATTAACAAAATTTGAAATGAAATTGCTGAAAATATAAACCATTTTCCATTTAATTGTACCACTTTATTTTATAGAAACATTCATACCACTTAATTTCTAGAAAACTGTGATATTACCGTGAATGAAAAAAATTGTTAACATGAGGTGATAAAACGAAGGGATTATGGTAAAAACATTAAAAAACATGTACATATTTAAAAAAATTAATTTATTTAGACAAATTATTATATTATTTTCTATTAATGTCAATTTTAATACATATTAATGAAAAACATATTTATATTAATTTAATACTTTATGTAATTTTAAAACATCCTCTCACCTCACCTATAAAATGGAACCACTGCTTCATCATTATTCATAATGTTTGAGACGTTTATATTATCCAATGCATACAATAATAATATGCTATCATACATAAACACATCTTATATCTTCAATTATTTTAAAAAGTTCATCCCCTCAGGGATAAATGTGTGTGACAAAGAAATATTCTCAATAAAAAGTAGTAACTCTTAACTAAGTGTTTATAATTTTATTTATTGTTCTAACACCACTAAATATATAGAATATATTTTAAAATAATTAATTAAATATATAAAATATAATAAAATTTACTACGATGATCGAATAACCATGATACACCTTCTTTCAGTCAATTGGAAAATGATAATTTCCCTTATGTTTATGTGAAAACTACTACCTCCTCAAAAATATGTAAATTTTTTCAGATATGTTATACACGTATTGTAATAATGAAATATTTAATTAATTTATTTAATATAATGATATTATAATTAATATTTAATTTCTTTTTACCTTTATTTCATACCGCCTATTGAAATGTGAAAATATTGATCCTGTGTACATATGGTTTACCATATCCATGAGTAGTGTAATTTATTTTTCTTTCATTAAAAATTATGGATGGATATAAATATATATAAAATAAATAGTTATATTATTTATATTATTATTAATATTCTTATGATTTTGAAACCATGAATAACGAATACATACAAGGACTATAGAACAAAGATATGGATGAAAAATTAAGATGTTACCATTTGGAACATTGATTTTAATAAAAACTATTAATGCATAGATGATATAATATTTTATGTTAATAATATATGTAAATATATATTTCAACAGCGTAATGTAATATATTTATAATAAATATATATTTATTATAGTATGTTTTTTGACATATACAATGTTAGATAATATTTAAAGTATTGGATTCTCATCTCCCTATTATTTCTTTGAGAATCATGTCATATTCATCAATTGTTTGTTTTTTATAGCATATATAAGGAACATTAATGATTTTTAAGAATATTCTTATGAAAATAATTTGTAAAAAAATATTCATCTATTTTTCTCCCTTTGATGAGGTTCTAATTTTAATGTCACCAAAGCGGTCAGTGTTTTATGTAACAATCCCATTATATTTAGGATTGTTTATTATTGAATATCTATTAGTTTTAAATTATAGTGTCCTTATTTTTTAAATCCCATTAATTTATATTTTCTTTATTTTATTTTAGTGGAAAACAATTTTTCATTAATTTTTATCTATTTAATTAAGATAACAAAATATTTTCTTTATGAAAACAAACTTAGTTTTACAATACGATCTAGAGTTTTTGTCTTACATGATAATGTTTTCTTTAAAAAATTTGTCCAGAATGTTTTCCTATTATTATATAAATTTTTAAATCCATTTATAATAATTTTCTACTTTCTATAAAAATGGTTAAAATAAATATTATTTTATTTTCCAATCACTGTACACTTTCACTTTTTATTTAAAATTTGAATGTAGTATTTATTTTAAAACACACGACTTGAAGGGAATTTACCACTATCTAAAGAGCTCAATAATTTGAATCTTCAATAATAAATTTTCATTGTTCATTAAAATTAAAAATGATTCATTAATATTTTTGAAATTTTATGATTTTAAATAACTCATTTCAAAATAAAAATTTATTTATCTTAAGAAGTATTATAGTGACAATTTAAAAGGGGCATTAATATTTTATAGTATCCTTTGATGTTAATTATTATATACTAAGGATGTAATCAAATTATCCTATAATTTTAATTTCTATGGGCGGTTTTTGAATATAAAAATTATGATTTTATGAAACCCAATTTTTCATAATGTGTTATATAGTGATGAAAATTATGTAATGTATATGAAACCTATTTATTTTTTATAGGATATGTTAGAATGATAAGATGAATATTTTATTATCTTTCTGAATACATATGTATGGTTTTATGTAAGTATTGGAGGGATAAAAATTATATTTCCCTAAAATTCAATGGGTAATGTTTTATATCACCAAATATATAATGGTTAATATGTTAATCTAATTAATCTACAATGAGAATTAGGTAGTGATGCCTGATCCACTATATGAAATAAGTGATGATACCTTCTCAACTATGAAAAATAATTTATAATACATGATTAATTATGATATGGGAAATATAATTTTATTCGAGGTCCAATATGACTTGATCATATTAAATGATAAAATAATATTATACGAATCATTTTATGATCCGGTATAGATTTTGTTTTAAATTTTCATGTAATCTTCAAGATCGGATTTCTATATATGTATCTTTTTGATTCATATGATAATCATTTAATATATTCTATTTTTACCATTGATTAGATTTAGAGATCATATATTCTTATGATTAATTTCCCCAAGTTATTCTGGATGAATTTAAATTATGTATGTCAATATGCTTACCTATAGGGAAGAAAATTATAAGATATTATGAATAATATAACAAAATAAAATTATATGTATATAATATCCAAAGAAACTAAATGTAACATCTTGATGTTTTAGGATATATAAATAAGTTTTAACTCTTTGATAGCATGAAATATACACTACCACATGTCTAAAGGTACCATATTATATTTTTCTTTTGTGTCCTAAAAATTAAATTAGTGTAATGGTATTATGATAAAATATATATATATATTTATATCTGTGTGTTTGTGATTTAGGAAATGTAAATATAATTTTTAATATTATCATTATATTCTCAAAAAAATCACGTATCCTCAAACTTGGTTTTTATTAATTATTATAATTGAATATTATAATTAATTTTTTAAAAATTTTGAAATATTATTTTAAAATATTTTTATAGTTTTTTAAATAATCATATGATTCCTTTTTAGGTTGAAATTATTTATTTTTTCTCGAAAGATTTATTTTCAATTGAATATAGTAAATTTGAATGATTAAAAAAACAATTTTTTTCAAGCATTAACAAAGTAAAGAAAATACAATTGGTTTAGGAAGGCTTTTGATACCATTGATTGGAATTTTATTTACAAAGTTCTTAGAAGCTATGGTTTTAATGACTCTTTCATTGATAGAATCAGGACCCTCTTTCACTTCGCTTATATCTCTATCCTGATTAATGGTACCCCTTGTGGTTACTTTAAATGTACTAAAGGCGTCAAGCAAGGTGACCCTCTTTCTGCCATCCTCTTTGTTATTGCTGAAGATTACCTTAGCAGACTCATAAACCACCAAGTTGATCAAAATCTGATTAAACCTATTCAGGTGGCCAGGAATTTAAATTCTCTAACACATCTCCTATATGCTGATGATATTATTCTATTCATAAAAGGGGATCAAAGAAATCTTCAAGTTCTTAAACAAACAAAATCTCATTATGAAGATTTCTCTGGTCAAGCAATCTCTTGGAATGAATCATATATCTACTTTGGCAAGATTTTTCCTCTAAGAAGAAAAACTGGTATTATAAATCTCCTGGGTATTAAAGAGGGATCTTTACCTCTCACTTATTTGGGGGTTCCTCTATTTTGGGTTTGTCCCAAAGCTACCTATTTTAATAATATTATCACTCATATCACAAATCAACTAGCTAATTGGAAAGGCAAGTCCCTCTCCATGGCTAGGAGAATCTATTCAGATAAATCGACCATCGTTTCTAAAAGTGTCTATACCCTTATGATCTATAAATGACCTGTTAGTATTCTTAAAAAAATTACTACTTACATTAAAAACTTCATTTGGTCTGGAAGCATTTTTGAAAAAAATCTTGTCACAATTACTTGGAAGTCTTGTTGTCAACCCATTGCTAATGGTGGAATTGGCATTAAAAATGTAAGGTTGTTCAATGATGCTCTTCAGGCTTGCCTTACATGGCACATCATTAACTCTTCTAATAAGGCTACTGATTTCCTTAGACTTGGGTTTTTTCCTAAGATTTTAAAAGGTAATCTAAATTTCATTAACTCTTCCATCTGGCCTTCCATTCGGGACTCTTATCTCAAAATCATGCAAAATTCTAGGTGGATTGTCTGTGCTGATTCTTCAATTAATTTATGGTGTGGAAAATGGTGTGGTAGCCCTCTGATTTCTTTGTTACCCCCCAGTAATCTTCCTGTAGATACTAATCAATCTATAAAAGGTGTCTTGCAATCTTCTGATTGTGATTTCCCTAATACTATTATGCAAGCTATTGAGAATTATACTTTCTCTTCTGTTGGGGATTTTCTTATTTGGGAACCTTCTATTAATGGTATTCTAGACTCTAAAAGCATTTATAATCACAATTTTTCTGACCATGAATCTAATTTTTCCTAGGTGTATCATTTTAATAAACCCTGGATTAAGCCTTCGAGGCTTACCCTTATTTGGCGCATTGCGCATAATAGATTACCTACTGAAACTAGACTTCAAAACTGTGGAATTTATCTTTGTTCTAAGTGTCGTTTGTGTAACCAACATAGGGAGGATACTAATCATCTTTTCCTATCTTGTGCGATGGCCTCTGCTCTCTGGAATTACATCTTTGATCTTTTTAATTGTAGAAGACACATTGATGACTCCATTTCTTTATTCCTTATTAATTTAACTAGACAAGATGCTTCCTTGCAGGTCAAAATCTGTTTCTTGTAGCAGTGGCGGAGCTCCTGTTTGTCTCTGGTATGTTAGAATTGATCTCTTTCACAATAATCATTCTCTCAATCTTAATGCAGGAAAGTCCCGAATTCTTATTGCGATTCATGAAGCGGCTTCAATTCAAAAGTACTGTTGCAACAACTCTGTTGGAGATTTTATGATCCTCCGACAGCTACATGTTCCTGGCATTTTCCCAAAGCCAAAATGATCCTTTGAAGTGTTCTGGCAATCACCAATGCCAGGATGGATCAAGGTGAATGTTGATGGCGCTTCCAAAGTCAACCCTGGCCCTGCAAGTTGTGGTGGTATCTTCAGAGACTCAGCTGGTCAATGTGAGGGATGCTTCTTTGTTGGTTGTGGTCACTCCTCATCCTTGGAGGCAGAAATGCTCGGCGTCATTCATGCTGTTGACTTTGCTCTTCAGAAAGGCTAGAGAAAGTTGTGGATTGAAAGTGATTCAACCACTATTATTCATGCAATCTGGAATGGCAACATTCATCTAGCCAGGTCTCTCACTGCTCGTTGGATGAACTGCCTTAATTTTCTACATGGGTTTGATTATATAGCTACTCATGCCTACCGAGAAGCAAATGTCGTTGCTGATGCTTTAGCCAACAAAGGGGTCTATCATGGAATGACTTGGATGGATACTGTTCCTTTTGACATTTTATATCTTTTTGATAGAGACTGTAAAAAAATCCCATCCTTTCGCATTTTGTAACTTTTTTTCTGTCTTTCAATAAATTATGTTGTGGTCTTTGACCAAAGCATTACCTTTTAAAAAAAACAATATTTATATAATAATATTTTTAATGAAATAAATTTATTAGATGCAACACTATTAGTAAATTTTGTATAAAAACATTTTAATTCATAATAATATATGTTTTTAAAATTTATGTTTCCTTTCCATTTTAATTTATTCTATTATATTATTAATTTTCATGAATTTTATAAAGTGAAACATGAAAAATAGACTCTATATTTGGAATCATTATGTTAAAAAATATCTAAATATCTCCCTCTTATTTGTTTTCAACATGAATTGTAACCATAAAAACTTTTTATCACCTTTCATGGGGTAAAACATAAAAAATGTAGTTAAATGTTTTGTATATGACATGAAAATTTTTATGTATAATTTTTTGTTATCATATTATATTATTTTATTTCAATAATTTACATCAAATTATCAAATATATATTCACATGGGTCTATTTTTCATTAATATGACATTTATATTAATTTAGGAAAATAAAAAAATATGAAATGTTACCATATTCACTATAATAACTATAAATGTTTTACATAATGATAAAAATAGGAATATTTCATTTAAAATATTTATTTAAAATATTTTTATATATATATATATATTTGTAATTTATTTGTAATTTTAAATTATTGAGTATTTTCTATAAATATTTATGAAACATTGAATCTTAATTTATTTATTTAATAAAAAGTAAAATATAATATTTATTCAATATTAATTTTATATACCCTAACCCTAGTGGTATAGAGTTGGTGGTTTAGTTTGTACATAATAATAATATACATGGAATCAATACAAATGTACCAAATAGTTAAGTATTTTTGTAAAACTATATATATGCATGAACCATAATTTATAATTGAAAATATCATTTACAACATATTAAAATCTTTGAGAAAACTATTATTCTCTTATCTTAAGCCTACATATCAATCAGAATAATATTTTTGAATGTCGGGAAAGAAATACACTAGAAAGTGGTGATCTTTGATGGTCAATATGGTAATTTTTATTATGGAAGCAATCATAAATAAGAAATAATAATTAAATAAAGTTAAATCACTAAACAATGAGCCCCTTAATCAATAACTTGAGAATAATATCGCAATAATAAAATATGATCAAATTTTACATATAAATAACCACAAGAGAAAGAAAGCATAAACATGTTTATTATATTAATTGAATAATCAAATGGAAACATATAACTAATATTATAACAATATAATTCATAATTTTGGACACCATAACCTTCTCATCTTGGATTTTTCCAGGACTCCAAAAATAAATGGGTATGACACCATCAAATTCCCAAACTATTTTGTCTCATGAGGCCTACAAATTAATCGAGTAGGATATAGCGGGCTATGTTGCTGACATACTATATCCAATAAATTCATTATATTAAAGGGTTGTAACCTTATAAAAATTAATATTTTTAATGAAACTAAAATGTGAAATGTAAATAAGTTTTCCTTTCAATAGGGGTTTGGTTTAGTGGTAACCACCCATTAATTCTACATGAAAAATGGGGGTTTAAAACCCATAGGGCGTTGGGTATTGTAGCAGCACTGTAGTGTACTGGAGCTGCGACAGCACTGTAGCAATGGCATGCACTGTAGCGGTGGTAGGTCACTGTAGCGGCGGTAGAGCACTATTGTAGTAGTGGGTACTGTGCAGTACTGTAGCAGTGTTGTTATTATAGCATTACTATTCATAGAATGGGCCTTGGGCCAAAAAATGGGCATACGGGCTGTGTTATGGGATCAATTCCCACTGGGACTTCAGGGCTATGTTATGGGTCTCCCTCTACCCAGTTAAATAGTTATTTTCATTTCATTAATAATAAATCTGGCTTCAGCCCCAACCTTTAAAAAAATGTAAATCAGTTTCCCAAATTAATAAACATACTCACAAAATATAAATAGTAATATAGTGAATGGTATCTAAATACTACATACCTAGTATAACTAATTATAAAACATTCAGAAAAAAACTGTAGATGATATAATAATATATTTAATTAAATGAATAATAATATTCAACAAAGGATGTTGATATTTTTGAAAAAAAAAATATTAGGATCAATGAAAAATTCATTAGGAAAATATTGTTTTTTACTTTCAAAGAACTTATTTTATAAGAAAATTGAAATTAAAAGAGAGAAAACAACCATAAATAATAACCATATAAAAATATAAAATAATCTAAAAATCATTAATTCATCCTGAAGTTGTAAAAACATGTTCATGCAATATAAGTGATCAAATATTCCTTTAATATTTTTTCAAAAAACACACAATATGACTGATTTAAGAAATGAAAAAATTATTTCTTTAGTAAAACATTATAATAAGTAAAACATGAGTTAAAATTAAATCAAACAATCATACGATAATAATGTTAATGTTTATAAAAAAATAAAATAATCCTGGATTTGTAAGAGACATATTCCCCAGTAGATAATAAATATAATAAATCGTGAATAGTGATGAGATTGTGAAATAATTTCGTACAACATGTTAATGGATCGAAATGTTTTTTCCAAAAATAAAATAAATTAGATAAATCATGAAAATAATTATAATAAAATATTCATGATATAAAATGAAAATGGGGTGTTATATACACATTAGAGATTATTTTAGGATTATAAGAACAAAATATTAATCAAAAAAATAAAATTGAGATAAAGTCCTTAACAAATGACTTACAAATTTTGTGAGAATTAATAAAATTAATCAATTAGGTTTAATTTCTATCAACCCACATAAATCATGTGGTAATATAATCACATGACAATAAAAATTAATTTCACACATAATATCTGTGGGATATAATCAATTAAGAACAAGTATAACAATATGAATAAATGATGTGTAATGAAATCCCTTACCTCATGATTTTATTTAGATATGTATAATACTAATATATAATGGATTAAATAACATTAAAAATATATTCTATTATTATATTATGAATTTTAATACCTTATATCATCCTTTTATAACATCTTACTACATATTCATTAATAATAATTTATTATTTAATTGTTTCGGTGGTGTTTAGGGCATGGTTTCATGGTTAGTCCACATGTTTATAATAATATTTATTCGTTCAAAAAAATAGTAAAAGTGAAATGAAATGGTATTAAAGATAATTATAAATTTTAAATGTCCTCATAAATTATTTTTACATACATGAGTTTGATTTATTTGATAAAATATTAATAATAAATGTTTAGTTTAATTTTTGTGGTTTTTTGGACCATCACAAACTATTTTTATTTTATTTTATATTATTTAAATATATCTTTAAGAACATGAAATATGTTATAATATACCACATCAAATAATATTTAATCATACTAGTAATTTTTGACAAAACTTCCAGGTGGTACTGGAAAATTAGAAAAAAAACATTATCTATAGAGATAGTTAACCACCAAAATTTGGAAAACGATTTCATTTTTTTGAATAAGATGGGATGATAAAATGTGTGGATAGAATATGGTAAATTATATATATAACATCACATCACATTATATATGATTTAGTATTCTTGTATGGATTTTTTAGGTTAGGATAATGTAGAAGAAGGAAATAAATTATGAGATGAGGTTCAAGAAAGTAGCTGTTTGAATTGCACATTATTAAAGGACCCCTTGAGAAATGTAGAATTAGTAATTTGTTGAGACCCATAAAACATAAATATGGGTAGAGTGGGTAGGTAGGGGTTGTTAAAATGTTTTAAAAATCATGGATTATTTTGAGGAGAATGTGTGGTGAATTGTGGAATTTATACATGATGAGGTTTGCTTTTAAAAACAATTTTTTGGGTTATAATCCTTGTTATCAAAATTGTTAATCTTGTGTTTCTAAATGTAACAAAATATTTATTATTTAATTAAATAATTAAATTTTGATAAATACTAAGGGTTATTAAATTTTAAATCATTATAATATAATATTAATTTCATAAGAGTTATGTTAGTTTATAAGAGTTATGGTATTTCTAAAAAATAGTATTTTCACATTTTATCCCTAAAATAAACTTTTTACGATAATTCCCAAAACAATACTAAAATATAATATCGATATTTTGTGAAAAAAATAAATTTTATATTTTTTGAAATACATTTATTAAAAGTGTTAGTATGAATTATATTTAGTTTCTCATAAAAAGCAATAAAAAATTTCTTCTGAACAAATTTTTTATTTGAAGAATAAAATGATATTAATAAAAATGAAATGCTTATTTCCTAAGAATAAATAGATTTTTATTATCTATGAACATTATATTAATTTCATAATATAGTAAATCCAATTATATAGCCTCAAATTAATGTCTATTTTATTATATTTATGTTTAAATATTGATATTTTCGATTTTTTTAAGCTTGATTTTCTTTGAAACTAAGATATAAAATATATTGCTATTTTAAAATATCAGTTTGTTATGTTCTCCCCTCCTTCAATAAATTGTGACTTCATAATTTTAAATTTCACTTCAAAAACAATTATTAATATTTTCACATTCCTTTTTGGGAAACTCACATTATAAGACTGGTTAATAAAACAATATATAAAAAAGAGGGAATGGAAAATGTGAATGTCACTATATAACAAGGCTTGTGAGTAGTATAAAACTATTGGGAAGGGAATAAATTAAAATTGAAAAGAAATATAACTAACATGTTTATATTGAGTGTGATATAGAATATACTAATTAGAAAGTTTACTAAAATTAAACCATAAATTCAATATTGGATAAAAGACTATTGATTTCTCATTAAGAAAAATAAGCGAATGAAATTTTTGTTACAAAATAATTTTACTATATTTTATGAATTATTTTCCAATAAACATTATGAAAATAAAAACAAATAATTAATTGAACAAAAGTGTTTCATCCATTAATTAATTTCAAAAAAAACTAATCTTTTTCTGCTATAGACATTACAATTACAAAATATTATATTGAACTCAATCATATAGGGTTCCCAAAATGAACTTATGCATTATCTATCATATAAATAAAATAATAGAAAACCATTTTATACCAACTATAAAAACATACATGACATTAATAAGTGATGAATATTTATCACCGTTCGGTAATGAGTTCAATCCTAGCAACCATGGCCCAATGCGACGGGATGCCACCCAAGCTATGAGTTTTCATTTTTATAGAATAAAATTTATATAATTATTAAAACAATAAAAAATATCTTTAATTGTTATCTAATTCATTTCATTTTTCATTCCAAAAAACATAATAAGCCCTATGGAATCATTCTTTCATGGAGTCCTTGTTAATATAGTGGAAATGTTAATAATAATATCATCCCTTAATCGAGGAGATTAGTTTTCCAAAATTTATTTCATTATTATTATAGCCCTAAAATTTTCTTTTAATGTATTTTATGTTCCATATTGAGGGTCAATTATTTATTTACTTCTGAAAATATTTTCCAAAACCCATATTTTTTGCACAAGTTATTGAATAATAATAAATATATTAATTGTTAAAACATCAACTAAATTTCAAATTAAACCATTTTATAAATATTTAACCATATAAATCTCCCATGTGATCAATATCAAAAACATTAAAAATAATTTTACTCAATTTCCAAAATTAAATTACCATTAATCTCTATAAAACATTAATTGTATCTTAATCGTCACATAACTACCTTGTGTATACCTTCATCTTGTTTTCACTTGAAATTTGTTATTAAACTAATTTACCGTAAATATTTATATAAAAAATTAATTCTTCATTATTATTTATGTAAAACAATGATTATTATAATTTTTTATAAATTCAAATGTGATATCAATTCCATCAATGGTAGTATAAATCACTTTTTCAGAAAATCATTAATCATCTCCAAGGTATTTTATCTCTTCATCCCCATATTATGTCCCCAATATTAATACATATTAAGGGTTCCATTACATTAACATGTGTTTTCAAATAGATAAACATTCCATTAAATCACATTTCCTAGTCATTGGTAGAATTAAAAATATGTTCTTAAATATTTAAAAGAAAATGTGTTGTAGTACAATACATATAAATTTCATAATTCCTATAATGATAATGTTATACAATATATTTCATATATCAAAAAATTTGAGAATAATGACCATTCTATATTGGCTATATCAACAAATATAATCATGGATTTGATCCATTAGATTCTTCGGAGGAATAATTCATTGATGCTTTGGGAATTGACTTTGGTTGTGCCCCAAATCCTTATAGTTGAGGAATTTCAGATTTATAGCTTCATTATTTCCCTTTCAATCATGATATCTATGGCCTTTATTAATAAACTTGTATCAAGCTCTCGATACCATCTGGAATGTATAAAGTAGTTTATTTAGAAAATAATCACATGTGGGAAACTCAATCTTTCCCTTCCTCATATTGTCTGGCCATTTCCCTTTTGTTCTCCTATTTTCATAATTTTCATTTTAGCCATAAGACATGGAAAATATTTTCTCTATCTTGATGGAGCATGATACTATATCATGAAATCATGAGAAGGATTGGAAGACTATTCCACACTGAGTAAAAAAATTAAGCCCATCAAAGAACTGATCAATATTCCCCTTTATATTATGGTTTTAGTATATGGAATTATTTTATAACATAGTATAGACAAAATCATACTTATTAACATTAATTTCCTCCTTTTAAATTATACTTAAGATTTTTACTCCATATATAATCAGTGTTCAAGAGTTTAATGTTTCAAAATAAATGTTTCATAAAATCCATCCATTCTATTTTTCTATTTTATACTCATCCTTGATGTTTTCGTATAATGACATTTATGAATCCACATATCATACCAAATAATAAACTACCATGGAAATTTTATCCATTTCACTACATTCCAATGAATTGATTGCATTTTCTATGGAATATATCCATCCCTCATCTACAAATAGATCCATAGTTTCAGTGAACAATGGTTTGTGTTGTATCAATAATTAGTATATCATTTTTTACATCCTTTTTTACTTGGATTCTCAATAACAAAAAATTATTTTTTATAACAGGAGTCAATTATCCCCCTAATGTAATAAGTTGTCTAGTCCCAGTTTCTGCTCCATATTCTACATCATTATCTTTCATAAGAGAGAAATCCAAACATAGATTATGTTCATTGATATGGTTACAATTACTTACACTATGATCCATTTGTAAATAGTAGAAAATATTACATTTAATCATAACATTATGAAACATAATTCAGAATCTCAATACATCATAATGTAAATTGAAAATTTATATAGTACTAATTTGTAAATATTATTTTTTGTTTCATTTTATGTATCTAATTTTTTTTTTATACAATTAATCTCTCTAATATTTTTTTTAAAATCTAATTCCTAATATTTCAACTGAACAATATTTAATACAAACTATACGGTCCATGACCATTATATCCTAGAGTTAGTGGTTAATTTAATAATAGGTTCTAATATTCATCAAAATCCATCCTGAAGTTCTAAAAGGATTATTACTTTTTCAAAACTAAATATATTCTTGAAAATTTCACTATAATTTAAAAAATAATATATGACATATATAATCCTTTAATAAAACCATTATTTTTCATGATTATTACTGCATATCAATCAGAATAAACTTTTTAGTGACCAATGGGTAAAAAAATAATATAGTGCTGAGGTCATTTGCTCAGTATGAGTGTGTGTATAGTGGAGGATATCATAACTAAAAAAATATAACCAAGGTGAATAAATAAAACACATCCATTTAATCAATAAATTGAGAATATCATGGATGGAAAAAAAATATGATCAAATATTCCATATAAATAATCAAATGAGAAGGAAAATGTAACCTTTTATAATCTAAAAATTATAAAATGGATTGGAAATAAATAAAAATAATAATATATTGAGGGCTATAAATAATTTTTTATTCATGATAAGAAAAATCAATAAAATTCATACTAGATTTTGGTGGTAGGATGTGATAGTGATTGACAGCATCAACCTAAACAGTAAACATATAGTTGTTGATTAAGGACCCCAAACTAGTGTATATAATAAGATTGTCTATTGGAAACACTCTATTGGCTAAATAATTGGCCAAATAATTAACACCCATCAACATATTTCCAACACACATTCCTATAATAAAAAATCCAAAAAAATCCTTAACTAAATAACCATATCTCATGATTCACTTTCCTACTCTTTAATTAACTAAACTATAATTGATGAATAGTCTTCAACAGCCCCTGAATTATGATTTATATCCTTTCATAACATAATACATGTGTCCATTTCAAAATATTTATCATCAATGGAGATTACCGATTCATAAAAATAATTGAAACACATGCTCACAAACCCCAAAATGTTTTGAGCCATCCTACAACCTCTTATCACCCTATTGATACATAAACAAACCACATTCAATTTAAACCCTATATCAGTACACTTTCAATTGATCAATCTACCTTGGCTACCTTATCCCATTTCAATGTTCATGTAACACCTTGTAATAATCCTTCTCAATGTAACATAATGCATATTAATATTGTTATTTTCCTACAACTTGGTCTTAATAATCATTACTCAAACCTAAAAGAATATTTATGAATTCTATTGGCCTTTATATTCCTTGATTCTTTCTTCCCAAAGTGTCTAATAAAAATCCATAAAAAACATACGAAAGACCTTTTACTCCAAACCTTGTTGTCTAGATCTCAACAAAAAATCATCAAGGCCCTCCTTCATGGATTCCCAGATAATATTTTCATTTAATCCATATACCATGAAGTTCCAAATTTCTTCACAATGATTCACACTAAATAATTAAGATCCGTGATGAATTAGAATGTGGGATATTACAAAAATGGCAGCAAGAGGTCTGTTCCAAACCCATCTTCTATATGCTCTCATCCATTGGAAGTTCTTGATTCCTTACTCACCAGACCCAAAAAAATAATATTTCTCGGAATATCCTTACACCAATGTTTTGAATCTCAATAATCTATATAGGTACATTCATAGATCAAAATTTTGAAATGGAGAATGTTTTTTCTACCTAAGCTCGATCCTTTGAAAAGAAACCAACATAGTTCATCAACCAACCTAATACTATCATTGATTTATTTCATATTTGGATTCAATGATATACTATGGAAGGCTGGAAATATGATCTATTATTTGAAAGATATTTTCAATACTAGGAACCTAAAAAATGATAAATTCACAAATGCATAATTATTCTTCCATTTTTTAATATCTACTCATCCCAAAACCCTACTCACATTACCCTAACATTTCTCCATGTGGTCCATTATGTACATGAAAAACAAGATTGAATCCTTGGAAAATCAATCTAATACCTATAGACATCCTTTAATCACACTTTAATGATAATATCCCATATTGTACTATTTTCAATGATGTGTCATGCCATCTATTCATACCTATCATGTATGTTTCTCACTACAATGTGAAGTATAGTTATACCTCCTCAATCAGTTGTGAGGGGAGGATCAATGAATCCCAATGGAGGTACCAATTTTAATTCACATCACACATGAAACATGTTAAGATATTCTCCAGCATTGTGATAGTTCCCAACAATGGCATAGTGGTAGAGAGAACATGCATTGGAATAGATGTAAGATCATTATTTATCAATGTAATTTTCCCTCTAAACAAGAGGAATATATTTTATAGATACTATTTGTTCAAGTGATATTATTAATAATATCATTAAAAGATCCTTTTGATCCCTCTATTTTAAATGGGGGATCTGACATAGTTTGTTAATATTCGAATGCTTTTTATTATCCAACTTGTATTTAATATCAGTATATGACTCCCCAACCATTTATTGGGTATAAAAGCACTATTTTACCTCTAACTGACATGTTTCCATTCCAGACTACCATTTCTTACATTATATTCCTAAATATGTTAATTAAACTTTTTGTTCTATTAATTAAAAAATATCAATTAGTGTAAAACATAATATGGGAGAAAATAAATCTCCAAAATTTTCTTGTGAATAGAATGATCTTTCTCGAATAAATAAATTTCTAGATATTCCTTGAAGGGTCATCTTCTTCCATGAAAAGACAGCTTTCTAATAAAGGAAAACATTATCCCATGTGACACATCATTTTGAAAAAACCAATCCCCTAACCAAAACATAAATAGAAATCTATGGATATGCAAACAAAACATAAGCAGAGATCAGAAAACTAAGCCTGGAAATAAAATTTCATCTTGACCATTATAATGATCCCTATTGGTTTCTATCTAATAATTTTCCCATGTCCCCATTGAGAAACACATTGGTCTAAAATGTATTTTTGTTATTATCTTTACTACAACATGGGAAATGTCATTAAGAACTTGAGTACTTCTCCATTTAATAAAACCATGCATCTATAGGGAGATAATTTTAGGTATAATATTATTGAGCCACTTATAAATTAGAATGATAATAATTTTATAGTAAATTTTTAATAAGAAGGTAAAAATATATAGGATAATTGATAAGGGGTCATTAAATGTTGGAATTAGAATGACTCTGGGGGCAGAAATAATCATGTTCAGTGCACTACCTCTAATAAAATATAGCACTATCAACCCATATTTGTCATTCACAATGTCTTATGTAGCAACATTGAAATATCATTAGGAACCATCTTGGTTGGGGAAATCTATTTAATAATACAATAAAATAATCCTTCCCTCATCAACCATAAGAAAAAAAATCAAAGGTCCACAATCCCAATCCTGCAAAATCGTCGATAAACAATCCAAAAACACCTCCTCCCCACTACTCCTTACAATTTTTTCATGAGCAATGTCATTTTTTCATACTATAATATTTTCAAAGTAATATAAATCAATTTATCCTTCCACCTCTACAATCATTGAGAATGTAACATAATCGATTTTTAAATTTATCATTTTTTTAATAAAATTTCTTTTAGAAACTCTTAAAAAATAGAAATCTTATAATAATATCTGATCCATAAATCAGACAATGTTTTATAGAAAACTCTTTATATTTTTAAAAGTTTCTCACACATGATATCTTTTTTCAATCAATGAGGTAAAAATATCATCAAACCATATATATTTTATCCTATGTTTCATCCTTCTAATATCTCCATTTAAATTTAATGGACTAATATCAACATTTGGTTTATCATCTTGCCACTAATGGATGTCCTTCATATAATATAGGTATTTTGAGAGGCTTATCCAGGTAGTTACCCAACTTGTCGATTCAGAAATTCCATGATCATTTTTTGAAACCCATCATCAACGTGATAATTTATTGAATAATAGATACAATGTGGCCAACAATAATATTTCTTATAAAATAACTATAAGTGGATTATGACATGAAACGATTTTGGACAGGTGTGCGACTAATAAATGAGTAAAGGTATCCACTCTTTGATGATTTGAGAGGAACTATAAAGACTACCCCAAATTCTACAGGTCCCATTTTAGTTAATAAACCATCTATACTTACTTATAAAAATCCATATATCCACAAGTGATTTTGAAACCATGAAATCACAAAAATACATCATTTCATTGTTTTCCATTCCGACACCTCATCGCTTATTTGAATCATATGCAATTATATTAATGTTTACACCAACGAACCGTGATCGGTATTCCTGCAAGAATGAATTTTGTTTTTACAGATAAAAGGGATCTATCTTTTTTATCACATATTGTATACATGAAAGAGATTAAAAGCATCTAAACATCAACCTTGATTTTGATAGTGATACATTATTAATATACCTCCATAAACTCAATAAAAACTATTTTATCCATGAAATTACATGTGTGTCTATTACATGACTTGGAATACATATAGTTAGAAAAAAAATTCTAAAATAGTTTATTTGATTCACTTCCTTCATAGGCTCTAGAATAAATGGGTAAGAGATCATATAATTCCAAAACTAGTGTTTATCATGAGACATACCGAAGCATCAATGGGATATATAGGAACCCTCAAATCACATACAATGTATAATGCATTCCTTAAATGACAGGGTCGAGTCATATACAATATATCAATTCTAAATAAAACAATAATGTCACATTTAAATTCCATTTCTCAATTAGTAAACATAATCCGAAACCATCAAGAATATTTTGGTGAATAATATATAAATAATATATTCCATGTCCTTCATTTAATAAATCAATCAATAAAATATGGAAGATTATATAAGAAAACACTAACATTAATTAATAATATAACTCAATAGGGTATCCTAAAAAATATGAAAAATAAATTATTAAGATCATCAAAAATTTCTTGATAATAATAACACTTTTTTACTTCAAATCAGTTACATTTAAAAAAGTACACAAATATATATGAAATGTATTTATTTTAAAATAAAATTATAAAAATTTTATGGAAACTTCATATTTTTGAGGCACTACGAATGTGGGAAGATTATCTCATGACATAGATGTTAAAAAAATTTCCATTCTTATTTTTTGTTGAAAAGTCACAAAGTAACTCATTAGAAAAATGAAAAAAATATATTCAAATATTTTTTTAATAAGTCAAACATATTGTTAAATTATTTTATTCAATAACATGATTACAGTAAAATATTTTTTAAAATGTTTCTTTGTATCATGAAAATGTAAGATAAATATTCCCCATTGAATATTTAAACATAAACAATAACAAATAATTAATACATTGTGAGGAAATCATTTACCGCTATATAGTATGTATAATTATATTCTACATGAAGGAATATCATTTAAAAACATCATATATTATTATAATAAATTAATTAATTATATAACACATAAAAGGTGTATTATATAAACCTGAAAAAAAATATTATTGGGACATAAAATTAAAATATTCCTCAATGATGAAAAATTGAGACGTGGTCCCTTACAAATATTGTATCCATGCAGGGAGTGTAAAACAATTAATCAATTATGTGTATTAATTGTAAATACACATAATCATCACTAAATAATCAATTAAGTATATGATTTCCCATGTGAATTATAATTGGGTTCATAAATCACTTAACTCGCGATTTATATTATTATTTTGTAGATGGACGTCATGTATAATAGTTTATATAATGTTATTAATTTATTATAGTAAAATATTAATATTTATAGAACCATATATTATCCATTTATAACATCTTACCACCAATTAAATGGTATTATTTTATCATTTTTGTTTTGAGTGTGTTTGTTTCATGGTTTCATGGTCGGTTCATTTGGGTTTAATTATGGAAGTTATTTTCAAATGCGAATAAAAATACCTAGGTGAAATAAAATGTTATTCATGTAATAAAAGATGTTTAAATTCTCCCATGCATATTTTTTATTTCATACATTAGGATGAGTCAATTTATTACACATTAGGTATAAATGATCAATTTAAAATGGCAGTTTTTCAAGCATCATGAACTAGTTATGTTAAATTTAATAATATATATATATATTTGTTCCAAAAAAATCATATAATATACCTATTACCAAAATATTGGACCATAATAATACATTTTTTATAGTCTAGAATGTAGTGATAGAAAAAAATCATTATCCATGTAGATGGTTGTCCACTATAATTTGGATAAAGCATTTATTTCATTGAATAATTGGAGGTGAAATGCTGGTGGATATAAGATTTGAAAATATCAGTTTAACAATAAATCATATACATGATATTATATTTATTATATTTTTATCTATTAAGGATTTGAGGATCAGGTTGAAGAATTAATGCAATTAAGAGACGTGGTTTGACAATGTCACATCTTGAATTTCAACTCCTTAATAGACCCCATGAGGAAAACAAATTTGGTGTTTCACTTACATTATATGAACATTAACTTGTGAAAAGTTAATGATAAAGGGTTTTTAATATCTTTTAAAATCATGATGTCACTTTAGGAGAAGTAGTGGTGTGGTTTGATGTTTTTACTTCAGTAAGGTTAGTTTTAAGGGATTAAATAATGATTATTTTATATTTAAAGAAAAACAATTTGGGAAGAATTAATTAAAAACTATGTTGATTGACAATTAATGTTATAAATTATGTTTACAAAAATAGATAACAAAAAATTACAATTTAATATTTTTGTTTGATTAATTTTATGCCTTTTCCTTTTAACATTAACCAACTACATTCTTTTACCTATACTTTAGTAAATCTTTTTTTGACATGGTAAATTTATTATTAAAAAAAATTAAAATGACCTCATTAAATTGTTTGGGCCTATTTATAAAAAATATAGAATTTATTTTACATTATTCAATTTTTTAATATGATAAAAATATATTCTAAATAAGTTGTATATATAACCCATAAAAATAGTTTTTATGGTTAAAATCATGGTTTTCAAAACATCCAGGAATGTGTTTCTAAATATAAAACCTTATGTATTAAAAAATTACATAAATAAATTATTATCAATAATATGATTAAAATAATATTAAATTATAATCATTAAATATAAATTTCTTAAGAGTTATGATATTTTTTCAATATATAAATTTCACTTTTTTAAAAAAATAATCTTTTTTAGAAAATTACAAAAAAATACACTAAGATAATCTTGAGGTAATAGTCCAAAATAGTATTTTGATTTGTAAAATAAATTCTCAAAATATTTCAAAGATTAATTATATTTATCTTCTAATAGAATTTAAGAAATATCCTTTTTAAGAAAACTTTTTTTTGAAAAAGAAAATGACATTACTAAAAGTTGTGTTTTAATTTCCTAAGATTAATTAAATTTTTAATGAATATGAACATAATATTAATTCACAAATATATGTATCACAATTTAAACAATATATTTTAATATTTTAGAGTGTTACGTTAAATGTAATAAAATTTTGTTTAATTATTCATTTATATTAATTTTTTAGAAAAATACAACATATTATAGATTTTCTAAATTTTTAATATTAAATTAAATTTTTTTCATGTGGTTTTCAATCATAAATTAAATTAGTAATACTAAAAATGAAATTAATGATAATTTATAATAAATAGTTTTTTATTAATTTATTAAAAAATTTATATATATGATATTAATAAAATTTATGTTTCAAGTTTAAGAATATAAAACATGTACCATTTATGTTTTACTGATATTGTTTTATAAAATTTAATCCACATGAAGAGTAAAAAGCATTTATAATGTGGTAATTTCCCCAAAGAGAATACGAGGGTTAAAACTAATTGAAAAGGATTCAAACAACACATAAAATAAGATTGATATTATTTTATGAGATTATTTACAATTATAATAATCTTACATTATATATATATATTAATTTCATACACTTAAAAAAATTAATTTTTAATGTTTTGAGTATTTTTTAAATTCTTAGATTTTCCCTCTCCACACTTATAAATGGTAACAATTTTCATATTTCCCAAAAACTAATTGATCCATCTAGTTCAGTCAATACCAAAAATAATTCATTCAATCACTCCTCAACCATGACTTATTTCTTATACTTTTTACAATAACAATGTCCATTTAAGGCTTTATTGGTACGCCAAAAGAATAATTATCAATAAAGTAGTATAACTCTTCAACGAGAATTTTCAGTTTTATTCATTATTATACATAATAAGAATGAATTATATAAATATGTAAATAATATATTAAATATATTCTTTACATTTTAATTTTTATTAAGCTTATTGGAAGATAATTATCCACCTTCTTCCTGTCTTCTAGAGAAATGACAACATCACCCATGCGTTGGTGTGGATTGTCACCTATATAAAGAAATATGATTTGTTTTTGTCATATATTTTACATATTAAATAATTAAGATATAACTAACAAATGCATGTAATATATGTTATAAAATAATTATTTTATAAAGATGAATTGTCATTTATCATTCTTTCTATTATTAGAAAAGTGAAAACCACATTCATGTGCGCATAAGGCCTATCATCTCCATAAATAGTGTATTTCATTTATTTACCTCTATATTTTATGGATGACCAAAAATATATATATAAAAAATATATATTATATTTTTATCATTATTATAATTATATTGATTTTGTATCCTTGGAAAACTATAGGGATCCAGACTGCTGAACTAAAATATACTTGAGAAATGATATAGTCATCAATAATAATAGTTTAATGAAATATTTATAAGAAATAGGGTATAAGATGTTATATATAAATCTTATATTTTATGATATTTCTTAAAATTGTATTGGAATAAATTTATAATATATTATTGTTTATAATATGTACTAGTAAATAAATGACATAAGGTATGGTATTTATGCTTCAATCCAATTTTGTTTTGGATTTTTTATTATATAATTTCAATAGAAAAATTTATATAATACTTATTTTATTTATTCGATTAATTTTTAAACACCTATCTTTTTTGTGGAATAATATTTTTCCATTTATTTTCCTCAAATTAATTACACAATATTTATATATAATTTATTGAAGGAAAACAGGTTATGTTTTACTATTTGGTCAGGAATCATATTTTTCCCATATCCAAATTTTCATTAATATGTTATCAATAATGAATTTCTATTCTTTAAATAAAGTTAATATTAGTTTTTACCTAAATTTAAAATATTATATAATTTTTCATATAAAAAATTGTTTTCTGATCATTTTACTTTTGACTTCTAACCAAAATAAGAAAGAAATTATTTTTCAATTCATATAACTTGAATGATATTTACACTATCCTGAATAGTCGATGCATTTCTGTTTCCATTATATGTATCAAATATTATTTTTAAATAAACTATTTTTCATAATATTTTGGAAACTTATTAATTATGTTATTTCAATATTAAATGTGTAATTTCCTCCAGAAACAATCTGGTAATCTATAAATATATATTTCATCTATATTTTCATTATTTGATATTGATTATGATTTACTGTAAAATGATCATATTATTCCATCTTCATTCTTTCTCAGTAAGGTTTATGATAATGTTGACGATATGTTTAAAAATACCCAATATTTTTCATAGATCATGAAATAATGATTTTATGAAGTGTTCATAAAACACATTCTCTTTTTACTAGTTGTGATATGATGACATGATGAATATTTTATAACCTTTTAGAACACATATGTATAGTTTTCATTGTTTTATGGGTGTTATAATATTTATATATCTCTATAACCGATTGGGGAAATAATATATCTCATTGTTTTATTATGGGAAAAAGTTGATATTCTTGATCCAATATGAGAAACATGATGGGATGCATGATCCACTATCGAAAAAAGGCAGAGACACTCAATCCACTATGGGAAATAGGTGATGGTGCCTAATATTTTATGATATATAAAACATGTTTTGATTCCTAATACACTATGATTTATTGGTCTCGGTAGTTAATGTTGACATTTGAAATAGTCTATATGCCCATTATAGTTCCTCACATTATGACATGTTAAAGATAAATTAATGGTTTATGGTTGACTTATATTTTTTTTATATTATGATACATTTATATTGATATGATGATGTTTTATTTCATGAATCATTTTTATTTTCCATGACCAAATTAGTATGAACATTTTTTGTTATGGTTATTATCGAATACCCTTATTCATAGAATATTATTTCATATAATAATTGATAGAATATCCCATATTTACTTATAATTATATTCGGATGTAACCCCATATTATGATCCCACTATTCATGTCTTGAAGATAGATATTACATAGGTTACATTAAAAATGGTCAAATTTGTGAAAAATATTATGATAGATGATAATGAATTTATCAAATTAAGTTGTAATGTATCTATTCACCAAATAGATTAATACTTTATAGTTTTAGGGTTGGTATCAATGTTAAATGATTAATATTCACCAAAAATGATTTACTATTTACATATTAAATGAATTAGCCACTATAGGTGGTATTAGAGTAGGGGTTAGTCAATCATTAGAAATTAGGGTTAGAATACATTGGTAATTTTTTTGGGATTAGTCTATATATAATAAAATCCAAATTTTAACATAATAATCATAGATAACATTGGTTGAACTTATGGTTCCATATATTGACAATAACATGTCATGAATTGGACATCCAATAAATTATTTTTTATTATTCGTCATTCTGATCAAAATACATAATAGTCATCATTTCCAATTTGGTTTTACTAAATGATTTAAGATAGAATGAGAAATTTGGTTTCGTAAAAGAGAATTGTGAATATTGAAGTACCCTCTTTCAGCTTAGTTATATAACATAAATTGTATCATTATATTTTTATGTGTTTTTAATTAAAATTCTAATTGATTGTATTTTGAGTTAGTAGTGGAAGATGTGAATGGTTTTATGGTCAAATATCTAGTTTAGAATTCCCCTTCGGTTGAATTATGTGGTGATTTTCATCCTACATATCATGGGATGATTCTATTAGTTGTGTTTTTTGTTATTCTAAACATTTATTAAATTTTTTTATATAGTCCTCATATGAATTTCCTAGTTCGGGAAGTCAAATTTCATATTCCAAATGAACCTACAACTATTTATCATTGTCAGGATAAATATAAACATCCAATAAAAATTACTTATATATTGATGTTATTTATTCTTATATTCTAAGGGTTTCTATCTTATATGGTTGGGTTGAAACACAAAATTTTGGATATAACAATTTTATGATATTATATTAGAATTCTTAATTGAATAGTTCACTGTCATTCCTATGAATCATTAATTTTATTTTTTTAATTGAACACATACATAGTTCTATTCCATTTTCAATTAATACAAATATAATGGGACCAATTCAGTTATAGGAACTAAATAAGATACTCTAAGATAATTTTGATAGGGGATTCATATGCCCTAGCATATTTCAATGGGGTGATCCAAATCTTGTATATATGAATCTGGATCGGACGTTTGGTATTTGAATTGATTATCATGAACATAAAAACATCCCTATCAAGAACAAGTATTGTATACCCCATATCGATTATTTTTTAATACATTTTTGGATCTCAAGACTTATATAAGATCGATCGTCATTTTAGATATGTTCTAATGAGGGTAAAGGATTATATACCTATGACTCCAATTTATGTGACGATTAAAAATTATGTTTATATATTTATTCCAAATGAACTTATTAATTACACATATATCTTCATATATTTATTAAATTATTTATATGGAGATTATCATAATTAGTTTTCAGATGAATTTATAGATAACACGATTATATTTTAGATGTATAAAAATTATCAAGATTGTTAATTGAGAATTTTATTAGGAACCTAGAGGAAGGAGAAGTTTAATGAAAAATTACATAATATGAATTTTAACATAAAAAAGGTTCATTATTAGGTCATATAATCTCAAATTAGGGTATATTTGTTGACCCTTCATAGTAAACATTTATAGGGAAATCGACTAAACCAACCACAGTAAGAGAAATTCATAGTTTTCTTAGGTTTTCTTGATATTACTGATATTTTTTGAGAGTTTCCTCATGGATATATAATAAAAAATCCATTTAGAATCAGAATGGGGTATGTTCTAATAGATAAAGGAATGTGAAAAGAATTTCATTTAACTAAAGAGAATGACGGTCAATGAACCTGTTCTCCCACTACACCATTGTGGGGATGTTTTGTGATATACAATGATTCATCAAATTAGGGATGTAGATATGTCCACGTGTTTAATGATATAGTGAGAGAAAAATACTTAGACCAATTTAAAATAAATCAGAAAAATTATTCAACTCGTGAATTTGAGTCAATTGCGGGAATTTTTCCATTAAATATATAGAGGAATAATATTTATATTTTAATCTTTCAAATATATACTGATCATAAAATATTGAATTATATTTTTGTGCTGTAAAAATTGAATATGCATCAGAGAAGATGTTTAGAATTGATTGAGGAGTATGAATTTTTAATAAATTACCACCCTAGTAATCTGAACAATTGGATGTTGCATTGAGTTGGAAGGATAATAATGATTTATATCTTATATTGATTAAAAGAGGTACAATACATAAGGATTTACAAGGGATGGGATGTGAAATCCGAGGTAAATGGGATATATCCAATCTTTCTCATATATAAGATCAACCATATATCCATGTGAAGACTACTAAGGAACATAAGGGATATATAGAACTAAAAAAGTAAATGAGAAGTGTTCCAATGTTTGATAATTATTATAATGGAACAATATTGTTTAGGAATCAAGTTTTTCACCCATAAATACAATATTTGATGAAGGGGTTGTTGAATGAAGATAATAGTTCATCAATCTATATTCCTCTATGATGTTTAATAATTTTTTTATATCTAAAATATTATTCCATGTATTCCAATATTATGATTAATATTATAGAGTATTTATATTGGTGCTTATTATATCGCATGCTAATCCCGAGATATTGAATTTTAAAAGTATGTTATAACAATTACTCAAAACTGAAAAAAATGGGATAACATTAATGTTGTATATATCATTGGACTACCCAAAATAGGTAAATACCACAACACCTATAGACTAATGTTGGTGATTTCTTTTCCACATTTGAATATTTCATGAACTACCATGGTTACATCGATAACCAGATAATTGATACAGTCATGAAATGGCCCAAAAGGCACTCTTGATCCCCATGGGTTGGTGAATAACACCTGGTAGCATAGAAAGGATATTGGGAATAGTTTTTTCATAGAAAAAGTAGAATAAAGGTAAAAAATTAGCATGCATATTAAAGAAACTCCAATGGAAGAAGTGTAGTAGATGTAAAACATTTATGGAAACTAAATGTAATATAGAAAAGAACGGAAAAATATGATGGTAATCAACCCACACCCCAAAAATCATAACTCTCTATGCCCATGGATCAATAGATAGAACAAACTACAAGTTGTTATTTACCCCTTCTCAATCCTAGATGAAGATAATCTACAACTACTCAAAGGCAAAGGTAGGGAGTGAGCTAAAACCCCAAAATTGAATCACTTAGGATTATATAATAAGAAACCAATAACAAATTAACTAAATAAATCCCATTCAATTATCCAAATAAATATTGCTTTAATTTAAAAAAACAGAGAAACATGGTCATCTACCAAGAGGTACGATAGTTCTAGGTTACGGGACCCTCACACACATATCAGATTAAAATATTTCTACACATATCCATCAATAATAGAAATAGTGGGCTCATCTAAATACCAATTGTGTAGAAATATGTGAAACCAAATGTTTTTTAGTGTTTTGAAGAATCAATCAGATTCTAGGGAAATTACTACCTTGTGTTTTATCCTAATAATTAAATTTTTACAAAGTATTGCATGTTATGTATTTTAATTCAATGATCAGAAATTTAATTTAAGAAGCTTTAAATAAAATTATGTCCCACCAAAATATTTTAAAAATGTCAATTTCAATATAATCACAAAAATGTGTTTGTTTTAAGAATTCATCTTCACAAAGATAATCCAAGTAGTTTTTTATCAAACATTTTTTAATGCATTTTAATAAATAGTGACCTGAAACAAATTCACAACTCCATTTGATAATCTACTTTCACAATTAAATTCAGCAATTTAGTTTCAAAAAAATCCATCAATTTCACAACAATCACCCAATTCAATGAAATTGAAGGGTTTATAATACTTTTCCCATGAATCCCATTTCAAAAATTAAATTAAACTATTAAAATTTAACTTAATTCCATAAACACACACTAATTCAATTGAATTGGGGGTTTTCCGATTTCATACAAAAAAGACATTTTTATAACCCAATTCAATAGAATTAAATTTTTCCAAAGAAGAAATTGAAATCCATTTAAACAAAATAAATATATTTCATCTAAATAAAAAAATTAAATATAAATAGTGAAATTAAGGGTAAAATGATTTGGAAATGAATATGAAACCACATATTATAGGATCAATGGATCTCGTAATGCCAAACACATATCGTTATTCATCAATAAAGAACTATAATCAAAGAATAAGGATCAAACTTAGTTTTATGAATAAAAAACAGTGGGTATTAGATCCAAATAACAATAAGGTTGCCCATAGAACCATAGGTAGGATAAGATAGGTCACAAGACAAAGAGATCAGGGGTGAGGAAACTGAACATGATAATATCGAAGGGCATTACTCAGGCTTCAAATGGCATCAGGGAGGAATTTTGTGGGGGAAATCACTACTATTACATTATTTTGAGTAATAAAAAATAATATGGTGTCATTTTAGATTTATTCAGCACGAAATTATGTGGGTTCGGTATTTTAATTTTGTATTTTCATATTAAATAAATAGTGGTCATTATTTACTAGGAAGAGTTGCATGGTTTGAAAAACTATGCAGATAGTCCCTGAGTCTACATTGAATGGTCCACATTGGTTCTACTAATATGGTTTCTGGCATGAATAACCATGCACCATAAATGAAAAATCTCACTTCCATGGGTTTCATGGTATTTACTCAGAGGGCTGACGGTTTGGTAAAACAATGCAACAAATGTACACTAGCCTAGAATTTTCAAATCACTTAAAAATTAGACCCAAAGAAACCCTAAATGAAACCCAACCAAAACATGTCTAAAATATGGGTTTAGTAATAACATACTAATAGTAAATGGATGTCTCAACTTTCCAACCATATAATATTTTTTCCCCATAATGCTTACTCAGAAGATCCCCTATCAATATTTTGAGTCCACAACTCTATCGTTAGTTCCTCCCTCTCCTACTTATCCTTATTATTAGAACCATACATCAATAGTATGAAAACAAATGTTATCAAAATCCCATGAATTACATTTCTATCATAATAAACTATCTTAACTTGTCGCTCAAACATGGATAGATTAGGTTCAACATCAAGATCACAACATCATAAAATATGAGATATATTTTATAGATACATATTTAGATAAGATACAAGAAACACATTATATATTAACATTATATGGGTAGGAGGTGATAAATGGTAAGAAAATTTTCCATTCTAATCACCAACATCAAAAGGTTGAACAAAATGAGGAGAAAATTTCCCTTGACTCACATGGTTTCGATGATCAAAAAAGGGTGAACATTCATGAATTCCTAGTCACAAACCGGGAATTCCAATGTCATATGATGATGAGTTTTATAAAAACATATACATGATTTTTTCTATCATCATTATTTTGTGAATCAATTAATTCCTTCTTATCTTCTCTTGAACCACGCTTGGTCTAACCAAGGAACATTGTCAAATCTATGACCAATACAATGAACATATATGAGGATGGTTATATTAGTATTAAAAAGGATCCATTGTGATTGTACACTAGAAACTTTTGTTATATGAAAACTCATCAAACCCAAAATTATCATCTCAAACTCCACCAATATTGATAACACAAGCAAAAAAATTTCCTTAAGAATCTATATAGATCTTTCTCTTTTTGTTTATTTCCCTATGGATGGTAAATCGAAGTGAGGTCCTTATGCCTCTTAAATGCCTATAAAAATATATTATGTGAACCAAGGATCCCCATCATAGACTATAGATGGTGGAACTCTGTGATACTAAACATTCTCATTAACATAGAGATATCAAAACCCTTCAACTTTTGTTTTTTCAGGAATGGGTATAAAGTATTCTGATTTCGTTATCTGATCAATTATAACCCATATCACATTATTCATTTTTTGGGTGTGTGGAAACCCAAATAAATGTTCATAGATATGTCGTACGACTTCATGTAGAAACAATAAGTTTCTAAATAAAACTTAAAGGTTTATGATTCTCTTACTTAACCTTCGTGTGTGTATAATAATGAGAAAGAATATATTGAATGTCATGACTCATACATGGACACAAATGTTGTGGACACATATCATAAAACATATCAGTGGTTCTAGGGTGCACAATCCCATGGTAACTATGGTAATCCCCCATCAAATATTTCCATACATCTAATGACACAAAAAAACATTTCTTAAATCATAGCATTTTCTCTTTGGAGAATTTCCACTCAGTAATGGTCTCCCATCCATTGTGAGATTTTATTATGTTGTAGAACTCATCATTATGATTTTTTTCCTAAAGAATCATCATGATGAAAGATGATTTCAACTGAACAGTATCCTAGGTTTCTTGATCCACATATTCTTAGAGTCTACTGTGATACTATAAAAAGAGATCCATCAAATTACACTTTTCTTGAAGGTTGGTTCACTGCCAGGGTAAAAAGTTTCCTACTTAATAAATCTATAAATACATTCCCTTTACCATAATTATATGTGATGTAAATGTTAAATGATTTTTGGCATTCCACCCAAATAATGTGTAAGATATTAAAATACTTTAATGAGAATATATAACTTATGCTCTTCTGGTCAAAAAACATAGTTAAACCCTTCTCCATAATATTATGTTTTGTAATCTTAAATTGCAATCATCATAGTTATTGTTTCAAGGTCATGGGTTAGATAATTTTTCACATTTGTCCTAAGCTAACAAGATCCATAAGAAAATACCGGATCACCATACGTATATACACAATCCAAACCTAAGCACGATTCCTCACAAAAGACCATGTTTCCCTGCCTAGACTCTAGAAGAGTCGACATTGGATGAGTAATCAAAATATGTTTCATCTCAACAAAATAACTCTAAAATTTCTCATTATTATAAATCATTACTTCGTTCTGAGACATTTTATTCATCAAAGAATTTGTCTTTGAGAAATCTATAATGAACTATTAAAAATACCAAAATAGACCCATGATGCTCCAAATCGTGAAATCATTTCATGATTTTCCTTATTTTATTACTAAATTTACCTTATCAAGATCAACTAATATCCCATTTTTACACCAAAATTTCCTTAATGAATTCACTTCTTGAATTTAGAAATAACATATTGAATGATTGGAATAAAGTAGTTGATTTCTTATAATATATATAACTAGTCCCAAATGATGACATGTTCATTCTCATACATATAGTAAACAAAGATGTATTCAAAAAAGACTAATTTAATGGTATCTATATACTCATGGAAATTTAATTCATTAAATCCCAACAGACTCTTGGCACATTGGCTAGACCAAGGATAGTGTAAATGTACTCGTTATGGTCATACAATCTTTAAAATGAGATTTTCTAGTTGTTATAATCTTTTATCCTTTGTTGATAGTAACCAGATCAAAGTTTGATCTTCACAAACTATATATCCCCTTTAAACTAATCATATAGTTCATCAATATGTAGAAAAAAATACATGTTCATTACCATCACTAGATTGAGATTTCTGTAATCAACACATTGGTAAAGTGAACCCTCATCATTTACAAAAAGGATGATGGGTGTCTTCAAAGGTGACACACTAGGGAGTACAAAGCCTTTCTATAGAAGATCATCCACTTAGGTATTGAACTCTTTTAGTTTAGTTGGAATCTTGTGGTAAGAGGGAATAGAAACTGGTTGAGTACCAATCACTAAATTATCAGTGAAAACTAACTCTATTACTAGTGAAAAACCTAATAATTTAGTAGGAAGAACATCGAGAAACTTAAAGAAAACTAGAGGGAGAACACACCTTTGTGATTCTAGATTTAGGTCAAATTAATGTACTAATAAAACATTCAACAAATCAGGATTATAAGGACCTTTATTTCTTGAACTTGGGTCCTGTTTTCTATGAAATACATGAAATACACCATTTGCAGTATTAATGGATACTCATCCATCATAGAAATATATTTTAGATTTATTGGAAAAGATCCAATACATTCCGATTATAATATCAAGTGGTTTCCTGACATGACCTAGAAATCTATAAGAATACATATCATCTCATACAGAGAAGATACAACTGGAACTATAGAGACATTGTTCTCTATTCGTAACAAGTTTTCCAGTAATATCCATAACATTAGATAAAATCCCTATAGAAAGATTTACTATATTTACAATATAGGTTGAAGAAATTGAATGAGATGCACCACTATCAAATAAAGTATTCACTAATGATGAATCTATATTGATGCTACCTCTCATGGACAATGGACCTATATCGGCTTCATCTGGAGAGTCTTCCACTACATGAAGAAGCTTCATTCCTAAGGTCAATGACTAAAACTTTTTTCATCCAAGATGCATTTTATAACACAATGAGTTTCTAAGGAACAATATTTTGAGTGAATTAATTTTCATTGATTTATTTTATTTCACTATGTCAAGCATTTCTTTCACAAGGTTCTATCTTAGCGTACGATAGATGAAACACTGATTTTCTGTGAAAACTCTATTTTCAATTATAATTATTTAAATGATATAACTATAACATTGATGTTAAACTATTTTATAACAATTATATTAAATAATCGTAAAATAATTTTTTACAATGGTTATATATAAATATAATATAATGATATTGAATAGTAATTTTTTTGTAAAGTCTTTATATGTTTAAAAAAACTATTTTCTAAAATGAACTGATTTTTATATTATTCAATGGAAAAGAAATAAAATATTTTTTTTTACCCATTTAGAAATTAAATTTGTAAAATTTAAATTTTTAGAGAATTTTTAATTCCAGAATTATATTAAGGTGATTTTTTGGGATTTTTCTAAGAAACATCATTTTTTATTAGTATTGAAAAATACAAAATTTTAATTCAAAAATGATTTTTTATATAATTTATCAATAAAGTTGTTTTTTATTTTAATTTTTTTTAAAAAAAAATTAGATCCTATTTTTATAAATTAATCCAAATTACTTCATTACAATCAATTTCAATTTAAAATTGGGTAAAAAAATAGCAATTGTTTGCCTGTTTTTTACATTAAAAAGCCATAGGGTTGTCCCATCTGTGGGATTAAATTTAAATTTTTTTATAGAATGTCTATCCTTATAATTTGGAAAAATGGAATCCATATTTGGAATAATAATAATTCATAATGTCTTATATGGTTATCTTAGTTTTTTTAAAAAATATCAGTGAATAATTATATTATTAATTATAGTTATTACAATAAAATTAATCATAAAAATAGATTAAACCTTAAACATAAGGTCCAAAATGACATATACACATTTAAAACACCATTTTATGGGAATTATTATTATATTAATGTTATATTATTGATTTGATTTTTGGGTTTGGATGACTATTTTTACATAAAAACGTGGGCACACATAACATGTTTTCAGAATACCCGTGTGAGTCATTTTCCTCCCCTATAAAAGGGTACCACCTATCCCCCTTCTTCAGACCTCTAAAACTAGATAGAATCAAACAATATATACCGAATGAACATATAATATCCATCAATTACTCCGTGAATCCACCCATTTGTAAGAGATAAATTCCTAAAATCCCTTTGGTGAAATCCCAAATGAGTTACCCAAATAAGAGGTAACATATTTGCTTAAGCTTGTTTCTTTTATTTTCTATCTCCACCACCTCAACTATACTTATTCCATTATGATAGAAAAAAATTATCCTAAATATAATTATATTTTCTAATATAATGGTCTTTTCCTACACATAAACTCACGTCATTCTAATTTGTACCGAATATACTATCTTAGTTTATGACGAACTACTGCTAGAAGAAACGATGTGAGTTCATTTTTCCTTTACCGCATTTAATGATGGGAATTAGGATGGAAAAATTGATTATATATGTTATATATGAAATTTAAAATTTCTTCATTCTTAAATATTTCATTTAAGAAACATTTCTTTATAAAATTCATTTATTTAAAATATGATAATTTTGTTTGGTGAAGTGTGGACTACAACTCCCTAAAATAGATGTGATTTGTTCACACACTACAGGTAATGTGTTAAGGATAGGCTCAGTGAACATATATAATATATATTATATAATATTTCTGATGGAATAATTGTATGTATATATATACTTATATGTCACTGACTCTCTTTCTTTCTATACATCAATAAAATGAAAACATTGTTCATTCATACATATGACCTACCTTCTTCATGAATATTGTATTCCACTTCATACATATATATTATATTGATTATTTGAATACAAATATACTAAATATAAATGATATTTATTTCATGGTTTATATTCTTTGAATCGTTAAATAATTATAAGGTCAAAATATATAACAAATTAGGACATATGCAAAGAGAAAGCAGATATTACCCAAAGTGAAACCTTAACAATGTCTTTTTAACAAGACGGTAATAAAAAGTCATAATAAAACCATATATAGTATTAAATATAATATATAACATCCAAAGTTAACAGAGAATAATACATTCTCATATTTATTAATATTTGTGAATTAAATATTAATTTTAATATTAAGGGGATGATATGTTCTGTGGTGTACCTGATATACAACAACGGGTTTCTTTGAAAGATTATATGGCACACAATGTTGAGTCATACAGAAAAACAATAATATAATATTATCATAAATGGTATTTAATTCCTAGCCTTTATATTGGAGGTAATTAATAGAACCAAATAATATATTATTATACATGTTTGTTAACTGTTTTTACATTCAGCCAATAAATTTTTTAGGCTTAAAATGTTAATGAATCTAATTTTAAGCACAAATAGTCTAATATTCTATAAAAAGATGATTTACTACCTTTTGATAGTGAAACCTCTTAAAATCATGTTTTTTTCACTTTTATATATTATATTTGAAAAAAAAATAAAATTCTTCCTTTGAATCGGGATATCAAAATTTACATTGGGTAAATTCTTTGGTATTTTTCTGATAAAATTCATTTTTTAATAAACAGTGTAATGTACTGAATTTTAAATCAAAACTGCATTTTAAAATAATATATTTATATAATTATGTTATATTTTTTTTGGTTTTAAATTTTAATTATATTATATTTTTACTATTTAATACAATATTGGTCGTTGGAATTAATTGCATTTTGAAGTTGGACATAAAAAAGTGTTAATATTTTGATAATTATTATTTTTTAAAAACACTCATTTTGTTTTGACAAAAGAAATTATTTTTAAATTAATTAATAAAACTTCTATATTTTTAATTTAGTAAAATATAAATCAATTTAGAATTAAAAGTATCATATATAGCATAGGCTGATGTTTTTGAATTTTTCTGAAAACATTTAATTTTTATTAAATAGTGAAAGCACTAAGTAGTAGTTAAAAAACTGACATCTTCATTTAAATAATATTTTACCGCTTCTATTATTTGAATTTTGAAATTCAAATAGACATGTTTCTTAATAGTATGTAAAATGTGGGTCAATAAGATGAAAATAGGTATTGGTGAATAGTAACTTTTGACTTTTATTTATTACGGTTAAAGTTAAATAGGTTAATTCGATGTGAAAATAATATTATAATAATGTTAAATTACCCATACATGTGTCATAATCCAATTTTATGATACATTTTTTTGACCACGGGCATCCTTGTGTCGATTTTGTGATCCCATAGAGCCACTTAAGAGTGATAATGTCACTTTTTATTAATTAATTTAAAGTAATGACACAAATGAATTAAACATAAATATTTTTTAAAATAAATTTTTACATTGAGTTATCTAATTTATCTCTTATACTATAAATATTCATCTGAATGATAAAAAAAATTCTACATCATTGTATTTTTTTATAATATTTAGACATCATATAAATAATATTATTTATGACACAATAGTGATGTAGTATTTACCTTATTAATGAATGATTTAAATAAATAAGATTATTAAGATTAAAACAATATACAAAACATGTCCAATTATTATTGGATGATTTTATTTCAAATTAAATTCATCTTATCTTATACTTTAATGAATTTCAGACCATTAGAAACCAAGAATCATTATATAATAAAATAATCTTTTCAAACATTCTTAAAGAGCCCCTCCTCCCCCTTATAAAAAGCCCTCAACTCAAACACATTACTCACTCCTCTAAGCCCCATGTCTTCTATCATCTACCAAAATAATCTCTTAAGGTCCCTATCTTCCACCTAGAAGCATTCTTTATGCAGAAGGCACTTCATGAAATCCTTTTGATTCAAACCAAAGGGAGTTATCGGATTTAAAGGTAACGCCTTCTATTGAGTTCTTTTCATTTATTTTACTTGTCCAACCCACAAAAATATTTTTATTCCTTTATTTAATAAAAACACTAGTATCATAAATATACTATATTTTTTTTGTGACAAGGATTCAAACTACAGTTATACACACCTCCGTCTAATGTGTAAGAACATACAGTTTTTCCGGACAATGAACTACTGCCTCATGAATCTATGATTGTTCAATATTCTCATACCACCTCTTATGGTGTCCATTATGATAGAAAAATATTTATATTCGATATATATTATATATTATATTTTCCCCATACTTATATATTTTTCATTTATATCTTACCTTTATGGTTTCCATAATGGGTAAATTGATAATTTCATTTGAGGAAGTGCGTACAATCGCCCCACAATGTGATATAACTCGTTCATTCTATATGTAAAATAAATAAATTATGGATTTGATTACATTAAATAAAATATATATTTTACTGGAATTATAATATACCTATGTATTATTATGTTTTCATTATTTTAAATATAAAATAGAAATGAAAGTAGTGTTTATGTGTTCGTATGACTTACCATCTCAATGAACGGTGCATTTCATTTCATAATTACAAATTATATAGAGTATTATTAATACATATACATAAGACATATATGATATATATGATATCTAAATAATTAATATCATCTTGGAGATAATTGACTTTTCACCACATGGAAAAATTTTAATTGTAACAAGTTCATTTTTGAATAAAGTTTCAAACATCGAAAAAAATATCCGATATGAACTCAAATAATTAACTAATTGTTATAATAAAATAATAGGTGATATAAAGGAAAAAACGCGAATAATTCTCTTATAAAAGAAGAAATTAGCTTATTTTTATTATTCAGGAAGAACCCGGAACATAAGAGTCATGTTGGCCACGAGGTCAGGGGTTTTCATCTCACTTTTCATTCCCATGAGATTCATGCTATATTTTCCACTATTTATTTTTGTGTAGTGTATATACTACCAATGATTATATTATTTGTTTAATATTATTTAATTTATGAGTATTTACATATTCATTGTATGATCCTTATTTCGTGTTGTGTATATTTCATAAGTTACCAAATCTGCAAGGGAACTATTCACTCTCCTCTTCTAATTAATGACTTCCTTTATGTTATGTCATTAAATTTCAATTCAAAAATGTTGGGATATGTTCATATATATCCTTATTTCTTTACATATAATTTCCATGTTATGAGAGATCATTTTCTCTCTTATCATCTAATTTTATGAATTTTAAGTCGACGTCGTTAGGCTGTCGAATTTCTATAATAAAACTTCCTCACCCAAATTTAATTCATTGGGTTAATCATCTAATTCCTGATTATGTAATGATATGAATATGTGTAAATGGTCTCTGATTGTTTTACACATAATATAGACTTATATTGGGTGGATTCTTATTTTTCACACATAAATATGTCATTGATTTGTCATTAATATAACGATATGATCTTTGCGAGGGATATTGTTTCAATTTACAATCCATTGAGACTTATTTGTTGTTATACACCTATTCAATTTTATATGGTGTATATATATCCCTTTTAAATATGATATGATGAATCTACTTAATCTAATTATATTATAAGATTTGATTAATGTTTATTCTCAGTTATCTTTATTCAATCGTCTCTCATTTTGTTAGGAACTCTTTAACGAAAATATCAATTTAAATGTTTTAAAGATTTATTCCTCTAAATATTTGTCACATTAATGACCATGTTTTAAAAATTGTTTTACATACTTCTTTATATATAAATGAATGTATTGAAATTAAAATTTCATTCCAAATCTAGAAATTGTTATGTGACACTTTGATTCAAAAATCACTCAATTAAATGTTTTAAATGATTTTTAAAAAGGTTTGATAAAGCATTTATTATGTCAATATCATGAAATGATATATTGTTATTTTAATGTGGAAATTTTATCTTTACTTTAAGCTTGTATTTTGTGTTATGAATATTTTATGGTTATTGGGAATTGTTTACATATACGGGTGGTTCCATGATAAACCTAGGGTGGGAGAGCTTGAGATATCTCTCCAATGCATTGGGTAATGTAAAGGAGGTAAACTTTAAAGATTCTACTAAGATATTTAGGTAATATATTATGATGGTTATTCAAAGTTTAACTCCCTAAGTAGATGTAAAAAATACAATGCAATTTTGGTATGGATGCAACAATTTACCTTTATGAATTATCATTTCTATTTGTTATTCATAAATCATATGATTTCATGAGGTATGTTAATGAGCATATGTTTTGTTTGTATTGATGAACTAATGTTTTCTTTCATTATTTTATAAACATTACTGAGATTTTTATGCTCATACCAAGTTTATGAAAAAAATTCCACTTGGTATAAGCCAGGGTAAGAGAAATTAAGAACTCATGAAGAATTATATCGAGAAAATAATTTTTTTTCTTTGTAGAATTTTTATTTTATGAAAATAATGAATACTAGGTCAAAGTGTTTACTTTTTAATTTTTGAGATGTAATGTAATAGTCATGGAATACTTTTATAAAACTCTAAACCTAAATATATTTTGATGTGAATTATTTATATAATTAAAGATTATGTAATGTTTAAAGCTATGGAATTATATAATATTAATATTCTATAAAATATTTATAATTGAAATACATTAATTATACAAAAATCATGTACGAGAACGAATAGAGTCAAGGAACAAGGTATGAAAATTTCATCTCACTTTTTATTTACCTGAGATACACGATTTTTTCACAACCCTTTCCTTTTTTGTGGTGTGAATACTACCCATGGATGTATTATATGATTATTTTATGGGTATTTACATATACATTCTACAAACATAATTTTATGGGGTTTATGTTTCAGAATTTATAACATTGGAAAGATTGTTTTGTCACCAATTTTCTTCTTTGAGGATCATGTTTTATTATGCACCAAAATTCTTCATCGAGGTGTAAATACACACAATTTAGATATTAAATCATGTCTACATTTTTGTCACTTATATTTTATGCTTTGTTTAATTTCATTTACATAAAAAGAGGTAATGACCCCGTGCTTCCATGTGGTAGGATTTTGGTGAACCAATCTCATCATTTATCACGACAGTTTATAATTATTCATCTATTAATGAAATTATATGATCCAGCTATTATGAATTCAGTTGGATTTAATTTTTCCCTATTTATTTGAGTTATATCAATGTATTATTAATAATTTTCAACTCCATTATTGTTTAAATAATTAAGAAATTTTTTAAGAAAATATGACTGTATTTATCTCTTCTACCTAATTTATTTCAAAAACCAAGTTTTCAAGGAGTTTAAAAAATTATTTAAAATTATTCATTAAGATCATTTTGAAGGTAAAAAAATTCTATTTATTTTATTGTTTTCAAATATTTCGTTATATGTTTTGAAATCAATTTTAAATGAATATGATTTTTAGAAAAAAATTATGTTTTAAGAATCATTTTTCAATGCTGATATGCTATTTTATACATGAATTAATTATAAAAGATACATAGAAACTATTTCATATCTAATATGACATCTTCTGGTGTTACTCATTCCCTTCTACCGTAAATATTCATTGTTTCCATTCAAATTATTTCCCTTAATGGTTTATATTTTTTTGAAATGTTGTTTATGAAACTTGTTTCTCTTTCATGGGTTATATGACATTGGATCCCACTTCAATTCATGGGTAATGTTTTTGATTAAATGATTATGAAACCAGTATCTTTTTCCATATTTTAGGATATTATTACTTTTTAGGATACCCATTTTATAACATTGGTAGTGATATGATTTTTTATGTTTTTGGGGAACATATATGTGTTATTTCACTATAATTTGGGTGGTACCTATATCCCCCTCCAATGCATTTTGTAATTCTTATATCTCATTAAATGGACTAAGATGGTCATGGGAGTTCACCAGGACTAGTAATATGCATATTGGAGTGAACCATTATTATCAATATAGTATGAGGACTAAAATTAGATACTAAGCTATCTAGGGGAGTGAACTATGACTGACAAGATGACATGGGGTGTAAACCCATACTACTAAGATGACATTGGTAGCGAAGATTTTACTACTATTGTAACCATATTATATATTTATTTATCTATTATGATTTTTTGGATTATGTAATTTGTTTCAATATGATTGTTGTCTTATAAACATCTAGGATTTATGCCATGAGTCATGTACATGATCTTCGATATGTTGGGTATGATCCTCAATTTTTATGATCATGTTCTTATAACATTAACCTCAAGATTATGCATAAATGTATCCATATTTTATCCTTTCTGCAGATCTAAGATCACCCATTTTTATGTTTTGTTCCCTAGGATATGAAGTTATTTATTATGTTTCATGGGTCTAAGAATGATTGTATAAAAGAAGAACCTTGTGGGAGATAATCTAGGTCATTAATGTACCATTTCATATTTTTCCATGTTTCCAAATGTACTATAATATTATTGTATTTGGGAGTCTAGTTTTAAGATGATTTATTATTATACAAAACTCATGTAATTTTAATGTTTGAAAATCTAGGAGCTCTATATATCATATTTCCATGTAGTTTTAGGAGGATCTAGTGATCTCATTCCATTATGCTGAGTGGGATAAACGTTGAAAAAATTGTGTAATCTCACTAAATGTCGACAGAAACAATATACAATGGGTGCCTTAGAGAAAATCCCCTTTCAATTAACTAGATTTCACACTAGTATAAAATCAATAGGACACTTCCTGGTACAGTTGGAGGACTAGAGTGACCCTACTGACGAGAACCACCACATGAATTTCCATGCTTACAATTTTTTTAAAGGAATTCACACTACCACTATAGTATAATGAAACTCTTGAATACCCTTACATGCTATCCAGTTCTATTTCAATGGTTTGCAATTTATTTCCCACATCAGCATAAAAAAGAAGCTTCTGCAAGAAAATAGGACAACATATTTCTTCATGAAGTCCCATGTCAATCATTCTCGACTTCATCTTATAATTCGATACAATCTAAGGGGTGAAATAGAGGATCTCTCCAAAATGGTTTTCATACTCTATCATAGTCCTGCCATCCTACTCAAATTTCAAAAACTCTATAGCCTTGTCCATTATTGTCGACTATGGATAGAACATCTTAATGAAAAGAAAATTGAATTACTTTCACTATAATCCCTCGTGATTCTTAACTTTCACCATAGTGTCCCGCCATATTATATTATCTCGTTACACCAATAATTTTGTACACATCACCATTATAACATTAGGTGTCTAAATTTACAAAAATAGTCATTAAATACTTATCAACCATTCTTCAGCCTCTTTAGAATAATTTGTGCATTTGGACAATACTAGATTCTGGAAAAGGAATTATTTTGTATGCACTCATAGAACATCACTTCGTGGTTCCACGACAATATCTTAAACATGAACTGGCAGTGGTGCTTGTCAAATATCCTGGAATATACGCACAATGAATTTAACAATGTTTGAGACCACATAAATATTTTATCACTGTGTTTCCGAAGCACCATCCTCCTTGATCCGATTTGTGATTATTCTTGGTGAAATTATTCTAAAACATTAGAAAAAAATAAATATGTTATTAAATAAACTCTCAAACAGAGAAACAAGGGAAAATAATTCCTAATAATTAGAAACCAATATTTAGATTTCACTCTATCCAAATAAAATGTAGGAATAAATATTATATCCACTACTCAAGAAATATTTTGTAACATCTAGTGATATATTTTTCGTTAAGATAATAGTAAGCTAGGAAAACAGTCATAACTACCTCATATGTCTCGAAATTATTTCACAAAGGATACTAGTTTCAAGGAATGATGAACCAGCACTATAAATAACACTTTGTTATGAACCAGCTCAGGTACCCAAGTAACCCAATTACCAATCCATCCCTAACATGGTCCAAAATGTGTTCATAGTCCCCATTGGTTGCCAACTAGCACTTGACATCATAAAAATGGATTTGGTAATGGATTTTCCCCAAATTATGGGAAATAAATATAACAAATTAGTATCCATACAAAAGATACTATACTTGGAGAACTATACACTATATGAAACATGTATGAAAACCAAAAGTAAAATCTGAATGTGCTAAAATATTGGAATATAAACATCCCAATCCACAATGGATGAAACACTCAAAGTCTATGGATCAACTACTAGAACCACCTCCATGTTGTGTTTTACTTCTACTATAACCTGTAATGGGGTAATATAAAAACACATGATGGAATAATTAGGTTATGAGATAAAATCCTAGTAGTTCATCACCAGAAATTCCATAATAAGATTCCTATATAAAATTATCCAAAAAGGTACTTCTAATTTTTTAAATAAAATGGTTTTGAATTTTAAGTAATATTTCAAAAATTCATTATTTATATTTCAAAATATAATCCTCAATTAAAAACTCATTCAACACAATTAAAATTAATGATAATAATTTCACAAATAGTGCATTTTTGAAATGGATAAAACAAAAAAATTATATAAAATAGTATATATTATTTTAAAAGGAAAATAAAACAGTCTTCACCAATGGAATACATTTATATCACATATATAAACAACTGAGTAACAATACCATCAACAAATAGGTATAATGTTCGGGGTTATTGAATCCTCAAACACTCAAGTGATAAACTTTAATGTGTACACACATCCCTCAGAAATGGAAATAGAGGAATACATTATTACCTAATTCGGGATAATGATCTGTTGTCCGATATTTTTTTATTATTTTAAAGTGTTAACCCATTTAGAGGGTAATTCTATCATATAGTATTTATATAAATAACTCACTAACTACCCAGTCTTGAATGTTACCTATTATAGTTCAAAAATTGAAAAATATTTTAAGACAACCTTAAAATAAAAATAATTCACATTCCCCGATTATAAAAAATACTAAATTTAATTTGTAAACCAAAATAGGGTTTTAATAAATAAAACATGAGTTTTATCCACAGTATAAAAAATGGTTTTATTAAACTATTTTATTACATTTTCACAAATATATAGTTGAAATAAATTCTCTATTCCAATTAAAAATATACATTCAAAATTAAATTAAATTATTAAAAGTAAAAAAAATTATATCAATTTCACAACGAACCCTCAATTCATTGGAGTTGGGGGTTTTCAAATTAATTTCCGTCAAACCCATTTCAAAATAATAATTTAAATGATTTCCATAAACAAACCCCAATTTATTGGAATTGTGGTGTTTCTAATTTCATGGAAAACCCCTTTTTAAACAAAACAATTCAATGAAATTCTGGTTTTCAAAAATAAAACAACTGAACGACATTAAATAAAATTCATGAAATTTCATTTAAATATAATATTTGAGTTTAAATAAATAAATCTAGGGTTAATATAAATGGGGAACCATAGAAGAGCCACCTACCGTAGGATCAGTGGATCTCAGAATGTCAACCTTAAATTGGGGTTCTTCAACGAAGAACATAAGTCATGATATCTAGGTAACTAAGATAAAACCCAGGTCAAATATCACAAAACAATGGGTATTAGATCAAAAAATCATCATGTGGATCCATATAAAACTTAGGATGTGAAGAGGGATCAGAGTAGATAGTGAAAAGGGTGAGGAAACTATTTTAGAGATGATAAATGGAAATTCCTCAACCTTCAAATTTCTTTTGAGAGTGATTTAAGGTGCCAATAACTTCTCTATGGTGATCATGAGGATGTTTCAATTCCATTGGGTCATGATAGGTCTATTCAGAATAAAAAAGGGGTTCTGAACTTTGATGTTTGTTTTTCAAATGAAATAAATCATGTACATACTTTTCTGGGTAGAGCCACACTATTTTTCAAATAGTGCAAACTAATAGTGTGCCTACATTAATTGTTTATCATGGTTTCTCAATAAAATGTTAATGAATTGACTATCCATACACCAACCATGAAAAATATCACTACCTTAGGTTTCATGATTTTCTTTTATAGGGTACACAACTTCAAAAAACTCTACGATGATTGAGAACTGGCCTAGAATTTTCAAGACATATTGAAATTCTACATCAAACAACCCCAAATGAAACCCATCCAATTCATGGTAAAAAGTCTGTTTTAGAAATACATTAAATATAATAACAGGATGTTATACATAGGGAATCACATCACATAGAACCAAATAGTTTATCAGTCTTTCTAATCTAGATACATATGAGAATCATATTTACATTTGAAAACATGAATAAAAATGAATTTTCATGATACATTCATTATAACACTTTGCGTATGACATCATGTAAATAATAAAATACTTCATTGTATCTTGGGAGGAAAAGGAATATGAAATGGTTAAGCTGATATTCTTAGTTACTGTAATAGTACAATGGATGCTATGAAAATGTATGGTATAATCAATATGGGAGGGTAAATAAATGAAAATAAACCATTTAATCAATAACTACAGCATTATATAGAAGGAATAAATTATGATAATATAATTACAGATAAATAATCACATGATCATGAAACATAACTATAGACACTATAACAAATAAAATATTCACATTTTATATCAAAAAATCAATTCATAATTATGTAATGCAAAATTATGGTCATATAATACATACTTTTCAATAATCATTCCAGGAAATATAATGTTATTGATACTTCATTCCAATAAATATAAAACTATTGGGGCCTTATTTTAACACATCTTTATAAAAGGGGTATGACCTCATCCAAAACTATATCTAGATTATCTACATAGACAAACTAAGCTATTGAGGGGATATATAAACACTATTCCCCACCCATCATTTCATGTTCAAATCATCCCATATATATTTAATGGTCATTTTAATACATGTATCAAAATTTTTTATTATCAAATATCTATATTTAGTAAAGGAAATAGATTTATCAACATTTCCATAGTTAACGATAAAACTATCAAAGTAAGACAATATATATAAAGGTTACATGGTTTATGAAATAATCATATACATTAAAAAATAAAATTTATATTTTAAGTAATTGTATCATACTATTAAAAATGATAATTGGAATATGATTTTATCAATAGAAAGATTGAAATCGCAAATTTAAATGAGATTGGACAATAAGTTTTTCCACAAGATAATTTTCAAGCTAAATTACCTTGGTTGAAAAAATATAAATTGAAATGTAAAATAAAAATATTTATTAAAGAATTATTATATTACATTTAAATGGGAATTATATTTAACATATAAAATTTAAATAGTGCATGATAACAAATAAGTCTTAATGGAATGTAAAGTAAGAGAAATTCATTTCATCACACTTAATTTTAGTCGAGTGTTACTTATAATCCATTATAGTGTGTTTAAAAATGTTATTACCTTATAAAAGAAACACATTAATATTAATAAGATCATATATGATCATTTTATGACATCTTATAACTCGCTCATTTATAATATTCCATTATTTTCACTCTTCCAAGTGCCAATGGGCTTATTTTCCCATGAATGTTTTCTCATTACTGATCTACCAATTTCACATATTAAATTTTTTAATCATATAGATTATAATAATAATAAAATAATTATGCTATATATTAGTCATTTATAATTTTATAGTAAAAAAATATGGTTTTCAAAAATGTTGTATGTTATGATTTTGGATACTATAGGTCGTATGTACGCATTTGTAACAATTTCATTTTTCAGAGATCATTTTTGGAATGGATGTAATGAATATTATACCTCTATATAATAATCCTAATATCATTTTATTTAATTATATATACTTATATATTCCATGAAAATTATGTGGTGATGGATGAAAAGTCACATTGTTTCACGAATGCGGTAGTCCACATATACAATACTAATGTTATCATCATTCGTTTATTTGAAAGGTATGAAAGAAAAGTATATATATTATCTTTCAATAATGTAAAATATGTAATTTATATCATAATTATTTCATTTATATCAAAAATAATAATTAACAGTATCCTTACCAGCTTCTATTATAAGCATTAATGAAAGACAAATCAAATTAAATTAAGTGGTCGTAGTCTGTAATCCACACAAGTGACTATAACATATCTCTTATGTAATGGAAGGTATATGTGTGTGTGTTTGTGTTTGTGTGTGATACAAGGAATCTATATGAATTAATATATTATATATATATGACATATATAATTATATCCATCCTCATTACTGATATTGAAGTGTGGTAATGGAAAAACAAATGGTATAAGTTTGTGAGGAAGTCACCTTATGTACATAAGAAAGATAATTTTGTAATCCATTTGATGGAAGTGGAGAAGGTTGTAGGTCAATAAAATGTTATAAAAACTCAAAAAAATTTGGAATATAATTTTGATATATTATCATCAATTTGTAATAACAATTAAAGGAGGTGCATAAATAAATTCAATAAATATAGTTATTAACAACATTACATATTCATCAGTTGTCCTCCTTAGGATTACACCAAAGCCATCGAAGGTTATATTTCATCTCAAAATATGGACTATAATAATAGATGAGGTATGTTTGAAATTTATTTCATTATGTCTTGGATTATCCAAATAGGTTTTATGGTGTGATGATGATAAGACTGGTGGTGTTGATTTATAAGTGAGGTTAGTGGAACACTTGTAGTATTCTTGAAAGATTCAATCATTCCCACATTCTTATCAGTCCAAAATCATTCCAAATGATATATTTTAATATATATGAAAAAATTTATAAATTTGGATATAAATATTGTTCTATAAATGTTTGATGATAATTTTTATCCCTTATCTTCATAGTTTAATCCCCACCCCAGGTAAATCAATTTTTACCTTAACCATGATAATTAATTTTTACTATTTTGAACATAAATGTATGTAAAAAATTAATTTTAATTTATTAAATAAATGGATTCAAAAAATTTAATCCTTTTTTCAAATTTATTTCACATAATAAACAAAATTTAATTTAAAATTAATCTCCTAGGTGTGATGAGAAATCCTGTTTTCAAAGAGAATATTTTAAAAATATTATAATTATTTTAGAAAAAATATAACTATAAAAATGATTAAAATGATATAAATTGAATTATTTTATATATAATAAATATAATGTTACTTTAAAGAAATTAAATATTATTTTACATAAAAAAAGAGATGAATGAAAATGATGTTTTCAATTTAAATTAAATATTTTTCACCATTCATTAAAAAATAAAAATTATCATAAAAATAAAAAAATCCATGTGGTAATTTTTGTATTATGATTTCAATATTGAAGAATATTTAATCAAATAAATTTTCTAGAAACATTAAAAATTAATTCTAAATTTTGTGCACAAAGTGTGACTAAACCTTATTTTAGGAATGTAAAATTTTTTGAAAACATTTTTCTTCTTTTAAATGATTTTTATTTTATTTATAATAAATAAATAAGAAATGAAATTGTGTAAAGCATATATTTTTATAAATTATTTACTCTTAGTTTTACTCTCTATTATAATGGATGTATGATATTTAAAATAGTAATAGTAATATTATATTATTTATTTGAAAACAAAGTTCTTGTGTGTAATGTATAAGAAAAAATTAAAACATTACCATGTATAACATAAGATAAAATCATCATTGTGTATAATTTAAGCTATCGAATATATAGAATTTGTTTAATTTCAATTATATTGAAAACCCATTAGGTATTTTATTTTCTTCTTTTCATAGGATTGTGTGTTGTATACGCTATCAAATACAATGTTCTTATTTTAGAATTTTTTGTGTGACATTCTCCCCACCATCAAAAAATTGTAAACCTGAAATTTAAAATTGATCTCAGTAATCAAGGGTTACATATTTTAAAATACCATGATTGAAATTACACTATATGAGAAGGGTGGATAAAAACCCCTCTTAATATTAGAGAATGGGAAGTACACATGCATTATTGAATAACACAAACCTAATTAGGAGAAAAATAGTGGAATGTAAAGATATGGATGCGGATGAATATCACACAAAATAATAGAGATTTATTAAGGTTATTGATCATAAGAATTTGATTAAAGAATAGTATATTAAGGGCATCAAGTCCATAATTAAATTATGACTTAAAATACTATCAAATTTACTAAATATGAATGTAATAACGTACCTTTTTTCAATATACATTTCCTAATATCGAGGAATCATTTTACTATATAGTTATATAATGAAACATACGTAACTGATATGTCACTATTTCATAAGCATAATTTCATCCATTGTGTGTACATCAGTGAATTTACAATTCATAACTTACTCTATGAAATGATTTTTCAAAATTGAATTTTTTATTCATGAAGTAGTAAAATTAATTTTAATGGATTATAAGTTCTATAAAAGGGTAACAAGTCTTTTCATCTTTCACTAATTATCACAAACCCAATATAGTTTGAAAAATATATCTAATACAATAAATTAATCTCTAATGGACAATGTAAAACCACTCTATAATCATTAATATTGATTTTTGAAATGATCTAAATTTAAAAATTGACATATTAACCCAAACATCTTGTAGGACGGTGATATGTACTAAACCCATATCGTCCACTGGTCAGGTGTTCAAGACCCACTGTAATGTAGGATGCAATGGGGTGTCACCCATAAGAAATTTTTCATCATTATATTCTATAATAATATATTTCCAATATTATTAATAAACAAATATTAAAATATTAAAAATTAAATTAACCATTACATAATATATTAATTAAGGTTTTTAATAGACCATATTTTTTCAAATGGACTCAAAATATTAATTGACTATCATTAAAATTTAATTAATTATAATATAAAACAATAAAGGATATAAATACCATTAAACATATTTACATAAAAATTACTGGTATTATTCATTATATAAATTTTTCACCAAAATATATACTAATCCTATTGGTTGTATTTCCATTAATTTCAACCAAAATGTAATTAATCATTGTAGAATCCGATCACAAAAATTTAAAATGGTGAGTTTAGGGATTTTAAATTTTAAACACTCTAAAAGTTATAATCTCATGATGGTATCCATAATTCATAAGTTAATGAATACCCATATTTTTTAAAAATTTAATAGAATAATTATATATTTCATAATTATTTTCAATAGTATATTATTGGTAAAAATATTTATACAATTTAATTGTTGAATCCAATTAAATAAATACCCAATCCTTTTAATTTATACATATATCATTCCATGGTCTAGGTTTTAATATTCTAAGTGGTCTTTAACATGGATAATTTCTTGGTTCCCCACATTTACGACAACAAAATATAAATTTATCCCTTGGATGATATTTATTTCCTTCATTCCTACCCCTCCTTATTTCCTCTATATTTCTTTACAAATTTGTGTTATTTTTACACATAATAAATATTTTCTCATTATTTTTAAAATCGAAATTTTAAATCTAAGACACCTTAAATTTAACCATGTTCAATAATTATAATTATTTATTCAAATATAACATAATGATTTGAAGAGACAATGATTAATATACTAGTCATATCTCATAGGAGTGTCAAACCATGGGTTTGGTATGGTCTGTTGTGTTTCACCATGTGATGATCAGGTCATTCCCAATTCACCTATATCATGGATATTAACCCTAGGTAAAAAAAATTGAATTGTGTAGACATTTAGTCTCTAAATAGTTATTTATTGCTATAAAAATCCGTATAATATCTAACTTACCTAAACATTAGGAAATTCTTCTATTCTTATCCTCAAAATTATTAATATAATTTAATCCAAAGTCTATTTTTTCTATAATATTATTTTTAATGATTCTATTAAACATTCTATAATACCAACTATAGTGACCTCGACCCCAATATCTCAGATCCAGTAAAAAATTTATTACATTATCATAAGATATTAAGAATCACATCGTGAAATAAAAATAGTTATTAGTCTTGGTAAACTAAATATAAATATAAATTACTTTTAAATTTTAAAAAATATAACTAAAAATGTATTTCCTTGAAAATTATATTATTCCCCTTATCAGATCACTTCATATCAATTATAAAATACATCCTAGTAACCTAGGGAGGATAAAACATAAGAAAGGGGTTATCTCAAATTCTCAGTAAGGGTTATCATACAATAGAAGCAATGAATAAAAATGGAATAACCAATATGGAAAACCTAAATGAGTGAAACATATTCAATTTAATCAAGAAAATAATAATAAAATGGAATGAATAAAGGATTATCAAATAATTCCATGTAAATAATCACATGATCAGGAAACACTACCATGAAATGTCTTTCTAAAAATTTTATAACATTGAATATGAATTACTGAATTTATAATGATAGAATTAATAAGGATAGAAATCTAAATCATAAAATTGATTACTCCTTCAAATATTTAGAATATTATCTTCACATCATACCAAAACATATAATACCATTGAGGACTCATACCACGACATCAATATAATTTAGTAACTCCTTAGACAAAACCAAAACTGGGTTTTCACATGAATCTTACTAATTCGTCATAGGGACATATAAAATATAGGCCCCATCCATGGTTGTATGTCTATACAATCCCTCATATACAAAATGGTTTATTTAATTCCAAAATTAGTTTCCCTCATCATCATAAAATTTTATTGTAGAAAGGATAAAGAATTATAAATATTTCCCCAGTTAATCCAATAAAATTCATAGTAAACACTATTTTTGAAATTTTTTATAGTTTAAGAAATACTCATATCCACCCCATAAAAAATATGGATGTTTAATATATTTTTAATTTTAAAATAAAATTAATCATAATAAATTTCAATAAAATAATTTTTAAAATCACAAAAGAAAGTGAGATTTCATAATAACTTTTACGACTTGGTAAATTTCAAGTAAAATCCCCTTGGAAGAAATAATTTAATATGAAACATGAATTAAATATAATTATTTTATAATTATGATATTTAATGTCATAGTGGAAGTATATACAACAAATAAAAGTGATTTTATTAATAATAAAAAATAAGTCTCAATTTAATGTAAATTGATACGAAATTCTTTATAACATGATTCCTTTAGGTTGAAATGACATTAATCTATTGTATTTTGGTTTTAAACATTTTATTAAGTTATAAAAAATCATATTAAAAATTATAAAATCAAATATGATCATTTTATAATATATTATAACTCATTACATAATAATGATTCATGATTTTTATTGTTTTGGGTGTTAATTTCCCTATTTTATCATTTTTTGTCATTTTAGAACTAGTTCATTCATATTTTACATAGTTTCATCATCTCCAAAATAATAAAAATGAAATAATTTTCATATTTATATATTAATTATACATTTATAACCAATAAATGAATAAGTTTTTTTTATATTGTGTATGTTATGATCATGGATATGGTAGGCCATACAAACTCAAGAGTAACTTTTCCAAAATTTAATAACCCTTATAGAAATGAGGTAAGTAAAATTTTACCGTTTTTTAATAATAATAATATCATATTAATTATTTAGATATTAATATATATATATATATATTATTCTATTTGGGGATAAAAAATATATGTATCGTTCTGTGAAGCCGGTAGTATACTGGTACATGAATAATGTAATAATCATTCATTGAGTGAAAAGGTATGAAATGAATTATATGTGTGTGTGTGTGTAAAAAATATTTTCAAAATTATTGTTATTTAATTTCTATAATTATTATTTCATTTATATCATATAAAATAAATTTCTTTATCCTTATTACATTCCATGTGAAGCATCAGTGAAATAAAAATCACAATGCTTCACGAGGCGGTAGTCCACAATACACATGAGTGTTGTTATCATATCTCCAAATAAATGGAAGGTATATACATATATATAAGATATAATGACTATATATGTTTAAATTTGTTATAAATATTGTATTTATAATTTAGATACATCTTTACACCCCACAGAGAAATGTGATAATGGAATAACAAATGACATCGGTTCATGAGGAGTTAGTCTTTAACGAGAGATGAATTCATAGACCATTTGATGAGTATGGATATGGTTTTCAGTTGAGGAATGATAATGACAAAATAAAACTAAATTTAATATATTTATTTTATAATATAATAATGGTTTGTTAATAATTCAAGGAGTTAGAGAAATGAATAAAATAATGATGCTCATTAAGAAACATTGCCTTTTCTTCGGGTATCCAACTTAGGTTTTCAGCAAATACTTCCAATGATGGATTTATTCCTAATATAAGGTTTGTATAATTATATGAGGGATATAGGTATGTTATTTTTTTATTTCATGTTTTAATTAAATAGTTTTTAGGTTTTATGAATATAAGAGAGGTTGTGGCCTTCTATAAGTGAGGTGAGTGATGAACATGTAATGTTATAAAATTATTAAATTATACACTAGCTTTTATCATGCAATAAGATTACAAAATTAGATATTCTAAAACATAGAATATATACGGTGGAAATATGTCCCCCAAATTGATATTTTTGAATTTTGTATGTCATTTTTAAGCATTATCTTCTTAGTTTAACCCCTAGTAATTCCATTTTTACCATTAAAGTGGTTATTAATTTTAACTTTTTAACAATAAATTATGGTAAATAATTATATTGATATTATTATAAATTTTAAAATTTTTTTATTCAAAGAAGAAATTTATTTACAAATTCTATTTAAAGAAATATATAATTTTAATTTATAATTAATCCTATAAATTGGAAGAGAATGTGGGGATTCAAAGGGAAATCGTTCAATGATTTACAATGTTTTTATATCAAAAATTAAAATTAAAATTATTCCAGTCACATAAATTTAATTAACTGATATATAATTTAAATAAATTATTTAAAACTGATTTTAAATATTGAATTTCTTTATATATAATTTAATCCAAAATTTACCTTTCACATAAAATTCAGTATTTTTTACAATTAGTAAGAATATCAAATATTCCGAAAAATAAATAAACATTAGCCTAAGATATTTTTGGTATTCCAATTAAAAAATTGTATTTTATTTTTTAATTTCAATTATGTAAAATTCGAGAAAAATTATTTTAAATAACGCACACAAAAAATGATTAATCTATCATTTATATAAATACTATTTTTTATAATTTTAAATTTATTTTAAACGACATTTATTTTATGTCTGATAAAAAAATAAATAATGAATAATTACAAAATATATATGTTCATAATTTAGTTAATCGTATTAATACCCTCCATTATAAATTCTAGTCAATATATTAAATAATATGGTTATTGTATAATAATTTTTAGTAAAACTCATTCTTGCATAAAACAAAATGTATCAAAGAAAATAATTGTCCAATGTAACACATGCTATTCTAAATGCTCCATATGTTTCATGATATTTAAGATATTTAATATAGTTAACGATAAATATTCAATATTTTAATGGGGTGTTATATTTTTTTCCTATCTTGTAGTTCTGTGTTAACTTTGCTATAAAAAACAATGTTATTATATTTAAATTTGTGGATGTTTCAAAACATCTAAATAATAAATTTATATTTTTATTATAGATTACTTTCAAATTTATTCAGAAAATGTCATTTCCATTAATTAATATTTCTCTATTTATTAGATTTTTGGGTTATAAATTATGAAATTTGTGAGATTATAAGGTCTACCACATTATATTTCCTCTAACCTAGATTCATGTTTTACCTCAAATTTATGGAGAACTCTCTGGAAGGATCTAGATATAGATTTTATTTTCAGTATTATATGCCATACATAAATCGATGGTTATTATTAATGGTATATTAAATATTGAAAAAATATATTAACAACTGTAATTGTATTTTTAATGGTGGCTAGAATCATAACATTCCTTTAGTAGAATGTTATTTAAAAAATAACATTTAATAAAACATTAACATATCTCATTATAAATCTCTATATAGAAGAAGTTTTGAAACATCTACATAATAAGATGAATTTGGATAAAAAAATATATTTATATTGGATCTAGGTGATGAAACAGAATAAAATGTTAGATCTATTCAGACGCACCAAAGGGAAGTTGACAGTGGATAGAAATTTTTTGTTCAAAATCATTAGTAAGATCAAGAGTTCAATGTTTTTGAGAGGGTATGCCTAGGAATATAAATTTAGAATTTGATTATGATTTTTATAATGAAGGTAAAGTTGAGGCATTGATATACTAATCCCTCTGAAAATCCAGAATAAATTGGGATTAATGATTATCATTTGAGAATTCAACCTAATCCTACCCTACCTCATGATGAGTTTCGCATATCTCTCTTAAAGAAGTACGTAAAATATTCTTCACATGTACTAAGATGATAAAAAATTCCATTGGATCAGGAAATCTCTTATGAGGAAAAACTATTGTAGATTATTTATCAAATATAGAAATTAGAAAAAAATGGGAGTACTATCATGGTTAAATTTTATTGTGAAACAATAAAATATAGGATACTATATTGGATCTCGAAGATGTTATGTTTTAGAATGATCCTAATTTTTTTTATAATTATGATGATTTTTTAATGTTAATAAATTAATTTTATGGGAGAATACTGTGACATCTTGAGGTTTTATGATATAATAATATTTTTTTTCTTTGATAACATGGAAGAAATGTAACCATGAGTCTATATGAACTATAATATTGCAAAACAAAACAAACTATATGTTAAATTAGTACAATTAATAAGATTAAAACCATTATAAATAAATTTAAATAAATATAAATTTCTTATATAAAGAGAATATCATTTTTTATTGTCCCAAAATTATTAAAAAACACATTTTTCTAAAAAAAAATTATTTCATTTTTATAGAAAATATTATAAATATATTATGAAACACTAAACAATTTTATTTTTATAAATAATATAAATTCCCCAACTTTAGTAGTCTAGATATGGTAGATAAATTATTACATTATAACTATATATAAGGAATCACATATCAATTGGAAAAATAGCTTAGTATGATTGGATTACATGATACGAACAAGAATATTTCATAAATTGAAATCATAAAATACACATTGTTTTTTTAGAATTCCATTATTCCACTTTGAATATCTATGAATAAAAATCACAAAACACTACTTGCAGACCTAGGTAAAAGATAACACTAGAATGGGGTGAGCTAATATGTTCAATAATCTTAACCATACATTGCAATATATCATTATTAAATACAATTTATAAATGGAAAAGTAATTAATTTATATATATAACATTTAATCAATAAATTGTCCATAATAAAGAAGAAATAAATAATGATAATATAAATTAACATAAATAATCACATGTTCTTGGAACATTTGAATTGAAATTATAACTAATATAATAATTTAATGGATATTAATAATTTCTCTCATAATAAGGGAATAATTAATTAAATACATCTAAAGGATATAGTTAATGGAATTCATAAGATAGTTTAGTTTAGTGGGTAGGAAGCCATCTAATTTGGCCAACTGATTCGTATCATGAGAACTATTCATGCATACCAGGGATATAAATAAATGGGCCCCACCCATTAATTATTAAGTAAAATTGAGTCCTCACATTATATGGGTGAAAAATAATCAAAATAATCATTTTAATTAATAAAACTAACATATGAAATTTTAATACTTAATAAAATAAAATAAATAAAATCATAAACCATCTAGAGTAATATGGTGAATAGTAATAAAATTATCAATGCTCCATGAAACTATTAATAAACCATCCAAATAATTAATTTCAATTTAAAAGGCTAAATAAAGTTATATTTAAATATTAGTAAAATAAATGATTTATTTCATTTAATAATTGAAAGAACATAAAATTGAAATTAAAAACATTTTTTTAGAAAATTAATTTCTAAATTTGAAATTAATTTTAAAAATTTATTCAAAAAATACTTTTGAAAATATTTTTTTATTAATATAACCTTTGAAATATTTTAAAATATTCCTTAATACATTTACTATTCATGATTGTGTATAAATATTTTACCATATTACTTAAAATAATGATTCCTTTCAAATTTCTAGTAATTTCCTAATCGGAATTTTTTTTACAATGCTTGATGATTTCATTAAATAAACTTTTTTAAACATTCAAAATCTTGAAATTATTATATAAATTTATTTAAAAAGGTTAAAAAAATTTCAAAAACTTTTATGAAAACATGGATTTTTATGAAAATGGATTTTTGATAGAAGAGATAAATAAAGTAGAAATTTCATAAAAACAATTTCTCAGTAATTTTCTATATCAAAATATGTCAAAATTGTATTAACTCTTTGAAAATTTAATGAATATATATAAAATAATTATATTAATTTATTGTGTGATAGAAAAATAAAATAATTCAAAATATTATACATAAATAAGAAATATTCCTGAGTAATGATGAGAGAGTGAAATAAACATTTACCACTTTAGTAACTTATGAATCATAAGAAGAATACAAGAAATAATAATAAAATGACACATAAAATAAAATGAAGATAATTTCGAATCATTTTATTTTATAAAGAAGGATTAATATCAATACTAGAAAATGAAATAAGTGGTGAATATGTCATATATCTCACAGAAGTAAAATTGAGATGAAAAAACCCTTACCAACGGATCAACATCATTTGTATGTGATTAAAAAACATATATAAAAACTATACGTTTATTATAAATATTTTTTACAAAAAAATTACTCATATAATCCCATATATTATTTATGAATAATATTCTATCCCTCATTTATTTATAACATTTACCTATAAACACTATTTAAGATGATAAGTTCTTCATTTTTCATTTATGTTTTTGTTCAGTAATTTTGGACCATTTTATTTAATCATTGTAAAATATTATCAAGAATGTATAAAAATATAAAATATGATATATATTTATTATATATTTTTTTAGTATTTTATAAAATTTAGAGATAGAAAATTGATTACAAAATTTTTAGATAATGTCGGTCATACGTACGCATGAATGATGGTTCCATTTTTCTCGATATTTGGAAAAAGTATAAAAATTTTAATTCACCATTAAATAATAATTACAATGTTATATATAGAATCTATATTAATAAAATCTTTCCAAATTACCATCTATTTATTTATAAGATGAAAAGCGCTTTATATTTTCATGAGGAGGATGTAGTCCCCACATATCCATGAGTGACATTATAGTTTTCCAATGGTTTGAGAGTTTATTATTTATTTGTTATATTATATTTCAATATTTTTGGTTGGATGAAAAATATAAAATATTTTCAGTAACATTATCATTAATTCCATACATATAAAGAACAAGGGAAAAAAGAATCACATAACTTTGTGAGGGTGGAATCTATCATAATCACAAGCAACGTAGTCATATCCCTCATCGAATTTAGTGTTACATGGTATATGTGATATAATAATTATATAAATATAATAATTTAATAATTATTAAATAAATATGTTAAATCCATAATTATATCCATACATTAAATTTACTTATGCAAAATAAAATATATCATTTAGCAATGCGGTAGTCTTTCGGAAAATGGATCAATGGTTTTATTTCACATTTTATTAAATTATAGAGTATATGGGTTATTCCATTGATATTATAACATCATATTATAAATGAGATAATTTTTTTTCTATAATAGTGAAATATGGTTTGAACAAAATAGAATAAGAAATAAAAAAATAGAAACAGTTAAAATTTGTATTTATTCTTTGGATATCCTCATTATGATTATTAATAAATCCTCCTTAGTAGAGAATATAAATAAAAATATGTTCTATAATATATGAGTATTTAAGTAAAGAAGTTATTTGTGTAGTTGATCTCTAAACTAAGTATTTTTTTAAGTGTGAATAGGAGATGAGAGTATGGGACTTTTATATATGGGGTAGGTGACAAAGATAAAATATTTAAAATGATAAAGTTATAACCATGTTTTTAACAAGTAAAAATCCTTAAAAATGTATGATTCTAATAATTTAGAAGTTATGAGGTATAAATATGTTCAATAATTGGTTTTATTATTTTTTTGTCTTTTTTATCTATTATTATTTTTAGTTTAACCCCTGGTAAAAACAATTACCTTAACTGTGGTAAAAAAATTTCATTTTTTCGATTAATTATGGTCAAAGGGGAATTTTACCTTCATAGAAATGATAATTTATTATGAATCAAAATTTTGAATCCATATTTTCATATTTAACTCAAATAAATATTTGGATTCAATATCATATAAAAACACATATATGTTGAAAGAGGGGTTTTATGAATGGAAAATTATTAGTGTATAGAATTCTTTAAAATAATAATTCAATATGAAATTGATCCCTATGAAAAAATATAAGTTAAAATGAAATATAATTGCCAAATATTTCTTTGAAAAAAAAGTTACATATAATTTAACTCTGTATATAATCAAACAAAATGGAAGTTTTTAATTCAATTATTATTTTTACTATTCATCAAAACGGTTATCATTTCAAAAAAGAAAATAAATAAATAAAATATATTAATGACATAAAAATTGAAAAAAAAAATATATATGTATTCTATAGTATTAATTTAATAAAAGTGGATAAAAATTATTCTAATTTAATTTTGAAATGTGTCGCTAATCTATCTTTCAAGAAAAATTTAATTTTATAAAAAATCATTCTTTCTATTTCAAGTGATTTTTATTTTAAATATAGACAATACATAAAAATTTATTTCATTTAATTAATGTGTAAACTATATAAGTTTCATTATTTAGTTATTATTATTCATACCGAACAGCTAATAAGAAATTATTTAATGATCATGTTTAAATTATAATTTTTTAATGTGGTATCATGTTTTGTTCAAACCATATGTTGTGTGAAATTAAATCTATATAAGAAATTGTATTCACTTTAAAAGAAATATATTTTAAAGAATATGATTCTCAAAATTTATTCATTGATTATTCCCTATGTCATATATGCTATCAAATATGTTTTTATTTTAAAATATCATGTCGTAACATTCTACCCCCTTAAAATTATTGTTTCCTCACAACACAAACAAGAAATAATTAATCAGTGGAATGTACTTTCAAGATACCATAGTTATGAACCAATATTGTAAAAAGGGTTAATAAATATTTGAATTAATTACAGATAAAGGGATATAAAAACACCACCAATGATAACACACACTAGGTTTCCATATAGGATAGAATTGAAACAATGTAAAGATGTGTAAATTGAAGAGAAATGTATTTAATTATTCATAGTGATAGAGTTTACTAATCAAAATAATTTTAATTATCCATATAACAATAAAAATCCCAAATCCATAAATAGGTGATGTAATTGATGGTAATAGGATACCATTTTCATTTAAATATACTTTTCCTAATATTGAATTATTATTTTACTATCTAGACTAATAAAATAGGTTAATATAATTATATTATATATTTCTATTTCACATGAACTATTTCATAATTTTATTTCTATTCAATCATTTTTTTTCTAAAATTCATACTCAAATAAATGAATAACCAAAATTAATTTTTTGATGCATGAACAGAAAAAATTAGCTTTTAACAGGTTTTATTTTCAATAAAATAGTAATGGGTTATTCCTTATTTCATTACTAAAAATAAAAAATATTGAATTTTTATCTAATACAATAAATTGATCTCTATTACGTCAATAGTAAGTCCCAAAATTCATATTAATAAATTTTATAATGGATCAACAATAATTTTAAAAAAAAAACATGTCAAAAAAATTAAAATACAAAAATTTATAAGGAAATCCACATAATCAACAATATATTACCCAAAAAATATATAATTTATCTTAATGTTACATTCCAAATATGTGAATATATTTATAAAAAAAATAATTAAAACATAGAGTCTTATAAAATTTAATATGAGATTGTTGAATATTTTTCATAAATCCAAACATGTATTAATATTTAGAAAGAATTAAAAACCCATCAAATCACTAACCAATTTCATTGTCACCTATACAATCACACAGACATTCATTAGAACTATTATCAAAGCATATAGATTATATTACTTTTTGTATTATATTAGTGATATTTTTCTAAGAATTTGAACTTTTCATTGAAATAATTTTTCTTATCCACTAATAACATTCAATATATATTCTAAAATATTTAAATACAATTGTATTCATGTGCATTTATAATAAATACATTGATTCCTGTAACACTAGAATCTATGACAAAGTACTTCAACTCTATAAATCTCAAATCCAAATGCATTGGAACTGTATAAATTCTACTTTATCTGTATTTGGAGAATAATATTGACAAAACCAAAGATAATCTATATAGGTATATTCTCTTGATGATTTGGTATTAATTTGTGTAGTGCACTATCACTCTCTAGTTAAAACATTGAATATTGGAAATTATTTTCATACCCTTGCAATCAAGATCATGGTGTCTTTTTTTCAAGATAAATACAATACTCCATTTCATGTCAAGAATGTACTAAGGTATTTGATTGAATATTAATCACATGGGAAGATCCTTCTTCACCATCATACCTATCTCTCTTTTCTCTTCAACCATCCTTTACCCTTTCTTCCAATCAATGTTGTAAGACTTAGATAATTAACTCTCTATAGTGATATTAAATGATACTATTTACATTTATGATGATAACTGTTATGATACTAAGTCCCATTTAATAAAGGTTTTTACCCATAAATAAAATTTGTAATACTTGTCTTTGAATTACAATAGTAGTACAAATATGAATTGTTATTAATGAAATTTTTTCTTCATACAACACAAAAATATTCTATTCTTTTTATCTTTGTCTAAGGAATTGTCTCTCCACATAATCTTCTTTCTTATGGTGAAAATAACTTTCCAAACAAATCATTAAAATCATTCCATTCCATGTTTTTTAATTATTCTTCATCCTTACTTTTCTAAGTCAATTGAAACTATTTATATTCATCTCCATAATAATGATAAAATTCATTGACTTCCTTTTCAATTTCATAACATACCAAGGTACGAAATAACGTTTATAAAGAAAATATATATTTCACTACTGAAAATATATATTAATTCCAAAAAAATTATTGAGTTTCATGAATCATTAGGTGGTCTATTATTATTTCACCATGTGGTGGGTTAGTAGGCAACTCCATAGATAAAATATTATTTCTCATAACTATAGATAGCTACCCCAATATTGTTATAATATCATTAGTTGTAGTTACTTTTCATGATCTATTTTCATTATCCTTCCTAGGAGTGATATCCCTACATGGGGAATTTGAATTTATAGTATTCCCATTCCTTCCACTGGGCTAAATTTATAAAAAATTGTATGCACTAGATGAGATCATAAAATTAAGACACATAATGTTCAATACTAGTGAAATACATAATGTTAATAATGATTAACATGGTTTGAATGGGAAGGGTTTCAAACCACAAAAAATATTTCAATTCCATTATAATGTTTTTAAACGAAATTTTAATTAACCAAATTATATCCCTTAGGAGTTGAAAAATATGTACCTCTTGTGGACCTTTTTCATATACCATGTAACACAAAACTCAATCCTTACATTTCATTTTTGGATTTATTTCCCCAATATATATATGTTCAATAACCATATCCACTTAATATATACATACATTGATGAATTGTTAATAAAATTATATAATCTCTAACTCAACAAAACATTATGAGTTTGTCCTATAAATAAAAATTTCAATAAAATAAGTCATATGTTATATTCCCTAATCAGTTCATTCTGAAATTTATTTCCCATTGTTTCTTCTAAAATTCTTATAATTCCAACAATAAATATCTCGATTCCATTATCATAGAGTTTGAGGAGACTTTATAAAATTGGAACTCGAAATATGGAATCACATATTTATGGAATAGATTGTTAATTAGTCCTCAAAAAATATATATATAGTTGAGATTTATATACATTTGACAATATAATATTCCCAATGTTTTTTCTATGAGAAGTTCATTATTCCCCTTATCACATTCATGCATATCTATAAAAAAACTTCTTGGTATCTAGAAGAAAATAAAATCTCATAAATGGGTGAGGTCAAATTCTATTTCAGTGTAATAATACTATGTAATATATCATTATTACATAAATATAATCAATATATAATGGAAAATAAATAAATCATAATATATTTTGACAAAAAAATTAGAATAATTTGGTGGAAATAAATGACGATTTAATGAAGAAATATAAATAATAATGTGATCCCGAAACTTATCCATGGATATTCAAACAAATTAATCATAAAATTTACATAAATAATTTAGATCATAATGATTTAATTCATAATAATAAACATTATATATATACTATCAAGACAATACAAAACAAAGTTTAAATCTATGGTTTTAAGAACACCAAATTCCAAAAACTGACTTTTCTCATGATACTTGTCTAAAGATCAAGGGTCTTCCAATAACTGGTCCCCACTAGTAATGCACTAAGTCCAATTAATATCATAGAAGAACATGGCGAATTATAATAAATATAAAATTTCAAATTAAAAAACTATCATATGAAATATCAATTCATACGAGAATCAAATAAACAAAATCATATCACATTTAGATAATTATGGTGAATGGGAAGAAAATTTTACATCCTTATTCAAACTACACTACTACAAATAGGGCTTCTAATAGTTCTAAAAACCACCTTAAAATACGCTAAATAGAGTTTTTAATCTCAACGATGATAAAGGTGTTCCCCTTTATTAGCACTAAAAATAGAGTTGATAAAGGTGGACCTTTATCAGCACATTTATTAGCGCTGATAATGGTAGTATTTATCAGTGCTATTTTGAGCGCTTATATATTATCCATTTATCGTAACATAATTCGCCCTGATAAAGGCCAAATTGCCTGTACAAACCAAGAACATGCATACCACCTGCTCACATGAGACATCACCTGCACACACATCACAAACAACACCTACTACAAAGCACAGAAGAACAAAAATAGTATATACATTTACATGAAATCATGAATACAAAGCAACACACTGCTATATACATTTAAAATAATGTTTAACTTGGCTAAAATTAAAATTATCAAACAAATAGTTAAAAAACATTGATGTTTCATCCTCTCTACATCCATTATCTGCTCTAAAAAGTTGCCGTCCATGGTATTAGTTGCCGAACAAACCATTTGAACTCCGGAAAAAGATTTCACCTATGAATGAAAAAAATATTTTCTTAGTAATAAAATAATGAAACAAATTGATCAATAATATGAATGAATACATTTATAAAATATCAATTTTTACCTGTTACAACCTTTACATGTCCATATTCCATTGGATTGAATTAATATTTTAAAATAGGACCACCATGATTCTTTGACTTATAAATATTGTCTTCTATTTCTCAGTTTCAGAGAGGGACTGATGAGAACCTAAACAATTATATAGGCAATGATAATATCGGTTAACTTATCTTTTGTTATCCTGGTTCTTTAGTGTGATTAGCCAACCCCCTCCCTCCCCTCCCCAAGACATCCCCCTCCCTACCGCGGGACACCCCCCTCCCACCACTCCACCTATAGGCCCTGTCACTTCTCTAGGACAACCCCCTATAGCCCCCTCCCTACACCTGGACAGCCCCCCCTCCCACCACTCCACATGCAACCCCCTCCCTCATCCTAGAAAACCCCCTCCCTCCCCTTACAGCCCCCTCACATTCCCTGGGAAGCCCCCTTCCCACATCCTGGATAGCCCCCCCCCACCCCTTGCATCCCCCTCCCTCCCACCAATCCACCTGCAACCCTCCCTTCCTCCCCTGGGCAACCCCCTCCCTCCCCTTGCAGTCCCCTCCCTTTCCCTGGACAGCCCCCTTCCCACCTCATGGATATCCCCCCTCCTCTCCAAGACATCCCCACCTCCCCTCGAATACACCCCCTCCTTCCTGGAAAACCCACATCCCTCCCCTTCTCATGACAGCCCCACTAGACATCCCCCTCTTACAGCCCCTCCCTCTCACTACTCCACCTGCAACCCCCCTCCCTCCTCCTGGACAACCCCCTCCCTCCCCTTACAGCCCCATTCCCTTTCCCTATATAGCCCACTTCCCACCCCCTGGAGAGCCCCCTCCCATCTTGGACACCCCCTACCCTCCTAGACACCCCACCCCCTCCACTCCCTAACACCCCCTCCTTCCTGGACAACCCCCATCCCTCCCTCTCCTAGACAACCCCGTTGGTCAGAGAAAAAACATATTGTTCTGTAAATCTATAGTGAACTTGAACTAGAAAAAAACAAATGATATCATTTTACAATGAAGGAAAATCAACTAAAAATCTATTAATGACAATACTAACAATAATAATAATAGATTTTTGTGGGTATGACCTAATGAACATATTGTCATAAAAAAAATTTCTATTACAAAAAGAGGACGAAACCCTTGAAATTTTTAGAACTATGATTTTGTATCCGAAATGGAGGATCTCAATTTGAAACAGAATCAGGTAGATCAAGATCTGTGCAAGTGGGAACATGAGTTGACAGAGCATAATGAATTCTGAAAACACACCAATATCATGATGCACAACATGGAGAAATTAACGTAACAAGAGGGGGAGCGAATTACATTGGCGATGATAATGATTGAGACGTATGCAAAAGAAGACTATCGAATGATGTTGGCTATGGAGGAGAATGACACGTTCTGACGGAGGTGGAAATAGGGAGGTGAATAGGGGAGATGCAATCGGGATGATGGTCGCATCATTGGCAGAAAATGCGACTGAAAATGGGCAAGAGGAACCGTCTACACTTTGTTTTCCATGGGACCATGTGCGACAGTCAGAATGTATAGTGAAACTGGAAAAGAATGCATCTGTACACAAAGAAACTACGACAGACAACCCTCGTTCAATAGTGATCATGGAGGATATAGTACAGAGCTGATAACAACATGGAGAACATGATCACAGTCACAAGCGATGGAACAATGTTGCCCAAGGAATTGAAAAACGTTTGTTCAATGTAATAGAACTGAGGAGATGGGACACGTGAGTGGTATCATGCGAGAACTTAGCCATACCCATTAAAAAATCTTCATGTATTGTTGAATGGGGTACATCCATATATAATGTATAGGACCACATAGTCGAATCTCTCACACCCAATGAACCAAAAAATGAACCATTGTATCAAAAAAAGCCGGTGGGAAGAACATTCCCAATTAACACAATATGACGGAAATTTATCTTTCTATAGTTGTCAATTTCACCAGGCCTATAAATTTTCTACATATAGCTTTGAAGAAGAAACATAACTTCATTAATGTATGTTGGAATTTCTTGAGAAAAATTCAATGTAAAGCTATAAGAATTAGATCTTGTATCCGAACATGCCAGTCATGTGATTTCAGACCATTTAATTTTAAATCGCTCATTGACACGATGTCCTTGATATTTTATGAATACCTCTCTGGAACCTTTATGCCGTTTAAGAAGTTGAAAACCATTCTATCTCTTACCTAAAAAAAGTGTAAGCAGTAGGAGGATGAAATGTTCATTTTTCACCCTTCACTGGTACCAACTCTTCTCATATTTCCATCTCCACCTTGTCAAATCTATCTTTAATTTCATCCTTTTTTCGAGGTTCATTTAGCAACATGCATATGACACTATCAGAAACATATTTTTCAACATGCATAACATCAAGAAAATGTCTGATATACAGACAATTCTAGTGTGGTAATTCAAGATAAAACTTGTCTCATTTTCCAACCAGTTTTTTTTAAGGTTTTTCAAAAACGGTTTACCAAAATTAGTGTCAAAATATTTTACTTTCGCAAACAATTGATTACCTGTAAGTGGAGACAGTGTGGTACATTCTTTTGAACTTCCGTCGAATTATGTCTCCCAAGATCGGTACTTATGACGTTGGGGTATTAATCTACGATGTCCTAGAAACATGGTTTTCGAGGAATGTTTCAACCTAATTTATTGTGTACCTTGTTCGCAAATGGGACATCCCTAAGTTCTTTTAATGCCATATCCTGACAAATTTCCATAAGTAGGAAAGTCATTTATCATCCCATACAATTTGGATTTCAATGTGAAGTATTCATTTTTGTAATGATCATACAACGTAACACCTAAATCCCAAAATATTATCAAATCCTCAATCAATGGAGACAAATAAGCATCAATATCATTACCCGGTTTTTTTTGTCCTGATATAAGCATAGATAACATGATTTATTTTCATTTCATGCATACCCATGGTGGTATGTTATAAGTTACCAACATAATCGTACTTGTACTCTGATTCTTGTTTTGAAAACCAAACGGATTCACCCCATCTGTAGATAACTCCAGACGAAGGTTTCTTGGCTCATTTTCAAATTTAGGATACATGTGATCAATTCTCTTCCACTGAGGATAGTTTACTGGGTGACGTAGTTTCCCATCTTTAATTCATGTATATGAATGCCATGTCAATTGTCTTGCAGTCTCCTCACTTCCGTATAAGCGCCTAAACCTTGTAATGATTGTAAAGTACCGTAAAACGTTCGTGAGACTAGAATCATCTTTATTGTATTGAGAATAACGACACATTGGGCATTCTTTATGTGATTTTTGGTCCTTACGAAAAAATATACAGTCATTAGGACAAGCGTGTATTCTTTCATAGATCATACCCATCGATCATAGCATTCATTTGGCATTGTATGTTCATCCTTGGAGTTCATTCTCTTCTAGGAGAATAACATTCAAGAGAGCAAGTAGTTCTGTAAAACTGGTGTCACTCCACCCATTGCCTACTTCCAAATTATAAAGCTTCAGTATGGCTGAAATAGCTGCATATTTAGTTAAACCTACATACAATGGAATTTTTTCACAACTCTTTAACATCTCAAACAATTTTGGGCAATCACAAAGTTCATCTTCAACTGTCCTTGTCATTTCCTCAATACAATCTCCATCATCATTCATATCTATAATCAAATCCTCCCTATGATCATCTTCACTATTCATGCTTGTAATCATATCAGATGATCCATAAAATGTCGTGTTATCCGAGCCACTTCCTGCATTCGTTTTCCCCATGTTTATTCAAACATGTATAACATTGATCTATTCCTTGATAGATCAGGTGTTATTAAAACTCCCCTAGACTAATTTGTTTTGAATAACAACAACGTAAACATGCAAAAAGGATTTGATATGGGTCACATGCATGATCTTCTACAAACTTGATAAACTATTTCACGCCATCTTCATACTCTTTTGTCAACTGATTGGCATTCATCCATTCTTTATTTATATTTATCATTATTATGGGTTTGATCTCAAACATTCCTAATATTATGATTTAAATAATCAAGTAGAATTTTTTGGGATTTATACAAAAATCATTATACAAATGCTTCTACAAAAACCCATCATTGGATACATTTTAACTTTTATTCTAACCTCACTAACTCTATGTCCTCAAATTTCACCTCCAAACTATAAAATATAAAAATAGACACACCACATGTGGTTATAAATTCCATATAGGTGTGATAGTAAATATAACTAGAAGGATGCCCTCAAAAAAATGTAAGGATATAATGGCTTACTCATACATGAAATAGAAAAACCTGGCCCAAAACATGTGAATGTACTTGAACTCTATCTATATATGGGATACTATGCCCTGTCTTTTATAAATCTCCAGGGATTACATAAAACCTATACATGGAGGACTCTTCACCGAAACAAGGGGGAGTACCATACTCCATATTTTCTCCAAACATCTCACTTGTAACTTGTCAACTCTCAACCAGAGTGAAGATAATTAAAATATCCAAACCACATAGTGTGTAATTTTCAATGATTGAGGGGATAATACTATTGTGATCTACATGACAAGATATTAAGAATGGGTTTCTCATACATGAAATATTATCATCTAAGTTAAAAATAAAGAATAATAATGAAAATAACATAGCATGCTATTTGTTCAACGGATACACAATGTTTATGGATCTTATTCAAGGTTGGTTGTAAACTTACATTTCTAAACTCATGCGAAATCCATATACATGGTGTGTCCAGTAGGGTGAACATCGTGTATGTATATGATACCTGATTTAATCTGACATATATAAAATAAATTGCATGTTATTCTTACAAAGACTGCATGATGCCTTTAAAAATACATGACATATATAATAACTTGAGCTAAAGGTGTGTAATTTAGATACATTCTGACTCACAACACCATCTATGCATCACAGTTTTGTGGAATACATATTGTGTAGTCCTTAAATGGCCACTGGCGGTGTATAGTCTATGCACATAATGTTTATATGGTATCTATACATGGTCTGAGTGAAGTAAAACACATATCATGTCTACCGTTATTTCATGGAATGTATATGGTTTCATGATGATGTATATATCATGGAGATACATTGTGTGTTACCTAGGATCACATGACATGTAGCATTTAAAATGAAACACATTCAATGTTTGAGTCATAAGATGAGTCATGTGGTGTAAATTTTGGAGATAAATGTTGTGTTGTATTAAAATATATATGAATTCCATGTATGGTGGAGAAAGTTCCATTTAAAAAGACTATATTCCATGTATTTTATAAATATATAGAATCCAAAAAACATAATCTTTACACCATAAAATGTCTCATAGATTCTTCTAGAAGAGGTCTTCTAGGATTCAATGGAATTGAACCTGTAACAAAGTGGTGGAGCCATTGAAATGGGTAAAGTTTGGATTAATATTCAATGGTGGAAGAACTAAAACATGGAAAAAATTGGATATAAATCTTTCCAATAACCACAACACCATACAAAAACACAATCGTTCTCACAATTGCAACACTATACAAACGGAACAATAACAATTTCAAATTTTACAATGCATCCCTTGTTCAATTTTTTTTTGATAAATTAGGGGTTGTGATAGAAGTGTTATCATCCTAGGGAAATCATTCATAAGTCAAGTATATGTAAATTACCAATTTTTATATTCAAATGTTCAACAGGAACCTACCAACATGCAATTCAATTAGTGCGCAAATAAGGACCACCAGTAGCCATGATTTTCAGCGGGGCGTTTAGCCAGTAAATTTCACATTATAACAATCAATATCAAATATTAATTACATGTGAACAAGATAAAACCAATCAGTAACAGGATAAAACTCACAGCGAAGGTGTTGTTCAGCACACGACAGAAGTGTGTTCATGGCAGAGGATAGGCGTACAGAAGAGGAGATTTCCAACTGAAAAGAAAACATAAAATAATGGAAACCCGTGAGAATAAAATAATCTAAAACCGAGTACACCATTTACCACATCCTAAAAACCACATGAACCCACTAAAAAATTTTTTGTGATATCATTCTCATTATATTTCTATTTTTGTATTTTACTTGGGAAAACAATGGATAAAAAACAATATTGACTAAATAAAGGGTGCTTTATGTGATAAAAAATTCATGAACACAATTCACCCTCTCTTGATTCTTTGGGGTGCTTTTCATCAACCAAAATCCTTAACCATATGAAAATATATAACCATTTTTGGATAGCTTCAAGTGCAAAATGCATTTTTCGACACACTAGGTATGTCTATGCATCCATTTCATAAAGAGCCTATACATAGACCACTACAGATCATTATAAACTAGGATCTAAATAAGATACCAATATAATTCAGTTGAAAATAATCCCACATAACCTTTACATTGGAAAACTATATATAAGTTATTGATAACACTTTAAATAGCTGAACCTCCAATCAAAAATCATTTAGAAACATGTAAGAACCTGTCAGGTGAGTCCTATATTCTAACCGTGATACATGTAGATAGGCCTATTTCCAATAGATAATGAGAAATTGAAATTATCAAATCTATGTTAAATACCTAGTATTTAGTGAAACTATCAAAAATAATATCTAAGACCAGAAAATAAAAATATTTTTCTCTATTAACTATGAATTCCTATAGGAAAAGTACTTGGGGTTCAATAAAATCAAATGGAACTTAGAGATGAAGAATCTACAGCTGAGGTAGCCACAGAGGAGGCAGGGGCGGCAGAGGCAGGGGCCCCGGAGGTAGCGGCAGCAGAGGCAGCGGCGGTAGAGGCAGCGGCAGCGGAGGCAGTGGCGGCAGAGGCAGTGGTGGCCGAGGAAAACCCAGCAGCAGTGGTGGAGAAATAGGAGGAGAAAGAAGAGGAAGAGGAGGAGGAGGAGAGGTCGCGACAGATGAGGGGCCTAGTTCAGCTTCCAGGAATTCTTGACTGTGTGCATGAGAGGAGGGAATGTTAGGGTTATTAAATTAAAAAAAATTGGAACCTTTATCAGACCTCCTTAAAAGCACTAATAAAAATAGGTTTTATCAGTGCTAAAATAAATGCGCTGATAAAACATAGCTTTATCATTTCTTTTTATGAGCTCTGATAAAGGTTCCAGTGGTTTTTATTGAATAATTTATTTATATTCTTATATATTTATTTAAAATGGAATATAATATATATATATATATATTTATTATTAATTATAACAATAAAGAGTATATATTTATAAATATTGGTATATAATTGTCAATCTATACCAAAAAAAATATTTTCAATTATAAATATTATAATAATTTATAAATTATGAATAAAAACCATTATCAGCACTGGAAAGGAAATGATAATGGTGTTCCATCTATCAGAGATAAAAAAGGCAATGATAAATGTGTATCCATTATAAAAGCTTTTTTAGCACTAAAAATGGTAGGTTTATCATTGTTTTAACTAGCGCTGATAAAGGCCAACCCCTTTATCATCGCATTCTGTTTAGCACTGATAAAGGACAGCGCTTCCCTTGCCATGTTTTGTGGTAGTCCTAGTTTTAAACTATCCCATAATAATAATGATGATATAAATGCAACATATCACTAGTAGATCATATGTAAAATAATATGGTGAAGTCATTGAGGTATATAGATACCACAAAAATAGCATTAAAACATTTATTAGGAAAAAACCAATATCACATTGAAAATATTTATGAAAAAAAATCCCCAAATATTTTGAATATCGTATTCTTTCCAAATATCCTCTAAAAAATTTTATGATAATATTTAAAAAAACGAATGGTCACAAGGGACAAAAATATGAGTCATTTACTACACATTAAAACAAATATTCCTTTCACAATTTTTGTAAAAGAGAAACATAATTGTTTTGAAAATTCCATGAAGTTGCATTAAAAAAATCAAAAAATTAATAATGATTATAAATTTATTTATTAAATCATTTTTAAATCATTCAACATATTTTTTCAAAAAGTTTTTACAAAAAATATATTTTTAAGAAAAATGATTCCCAATATAAGTTAGAGATAAATATGGATTCCCATCAAAACATTTTCCCAATAATTTTATGTACAAAAAATTGTAAAAAATTTACTATTACCTAAAAAGTTAATGAATAATCATATTATAAAAGTATATACTTATTTTAATATATAAAAATGAAATAATACCAAATGAGAGACTTAATGAAATCCTTAATAATGATAAAATTGTAAAATAAGCACTTACCAGTTTGGTAACTTATTAATCATAAACTACAGAAAAAATTAATCATCAATTGAAAACATAAATACTATTTTGGAAAATTAATTCATTTTATAAAATATAAAAATGTTATTATATTCACCATGAATTTAAATAAGTGATGAATATAGTGTATGTCTCATAGATGTAAAAGTGATATGAGAAACTTATATCTGAGGAACAACAGAATTCATATATATCAAAACCTCTTCTAAAATAAATATATGTTTATTATATAAAAAATATATAACCATAATATGATATATAATTATAAATAAAAATTATCTAATGTCTTTAATAACCCAATTATTAATAAATCTTTGTTAAAATCACTATTTTATGTAATAATTACCTCATTTTTCATGTATGGTTTCTAGTAGTAACATTCTTCTATTAATTTTATAATTTTTATATCATTGATAGAATTTTAAACAACATATTTATATCATATATGTTCATTATATATTTAAAATGTGAAATCTATAAAATTTATACATAGAAAATTGATTACCACATTCGTGGATAGGATAGGTCGTATGTACACGTAAGAGTTGTATTAATTAATATAAATAGAAAAAATGAAGAGATTATAAATAATAATTCAGCTTTACAGAATCATTATTAGATTATACTAATATTTTCTATTAATATATTCCATATTTATTAAAATCCCTGTAAAAATATCAAAATGATTTTATATCACTACATGGAAGCAGTTATCCACCCATACGCACAAGCGGAATGACTATTTATCAAAAATATTAGATGGTAATGAGTTATATGGGATAATATATTCCTATATGTATATTTTGATCATAAATATATCATATAATAATTAAAGTTATTGTTACTACATTTCATGAAAATCGTAATAGAAAAAATTGAATCATGACACTTTGAGAGGTGGTAGTCCCCCATACTCATGAGCGACATTATCTTATCCCCCATTGAATGGAAAGTAAAATTCTTAAAGTTTTATAATAATTAAATAATATTGATATTGTTTTAAATATCATATAAATATTTTAAATCAATCATTACTTCTAACCATGAATGTTGTTGAGGGAAATCGAATTAAATCGGATCAAGAGGTGGCAATTTGTTCTACACATGATCGATGGTTTTGTTTCCCATTTTATGGAACTGGAGAAGGTGGGGTGTTATAAAAATAACATAATATATATATATATATATATATAGTATAAAATGGTTTTATTGTGTAATAATAGTTTATTACGGTTTAATGGAGGTTGAAGAAGTAATATGTGCGTTTAATAATTTTAACTCTTCTCCATAGAGCCTATATAGGATTAAAACTAAAGCCTTATAAGGATGTCTTACTTATATAAAATAATTCTTCTAGGATTTTTAGAGTAATCTTAGAAAGATATATCTATAGATATTTAAAAAACCAAATGGTTTTTTAAGTGAGAATAGGGGTGGATATAGACCAGTATTTTTCAGTGGTCTAGAGGTAATGAAAGAAATTTTGAAATTATAAAGTGATACCCACATTTTTCAAATTCAAAATCCTCATGAATGGATAATTATCAATAATTATATGTTCTAAGGTCAAAATATTTCTATTCAGTTGTTTTGGCAAAAAAAATTCATTTTTAACCGTTATCTTCTTAGATAAACCAATTGTAAACCCATTTATACCATAACTACTATAATATACTTTTACATTTTTTACTATTTATTATGCTAAAAAACTATGTATATAGTGTAAGAGAAAATAAAATTATGTTGATTCAAAATGTTGAATTAATTTTTCCAAATTAACATCATATATGTCTCATAAATCAATTTAAAATTAAAACATAAACAAGAAGAATTAGTTGTTTTACAAAGATAAAACTCTCAAAAATATAAAATAAATTAACATAAAAAATATATTTAACTTATTATAATGACATAGTTTTGTCAAATTATTGTATTGTTTTAAAAATATTATATTAAAACATGTTTTAAATGAAATTATATTTGTTAAAAATTCAAATAGAAAGTTGTTTTAAAAAATTAATATTTTCCACTATTCAACAAAAAAACTAACCTTTTCTAAAATTATAAATAACTCACCCAAATGTAATTTTGACATATAAATTTAAAAATTATGTTTATCTGGTAAGATGAATCTTATAAAAGTGGAAAAAAATTATTTTAAATTTTACACGTAACGTATGACAAGTCCACCATCCATTAATATAAAATTATTTAGAAAACATTTCTTCATATTTAAATTAGATATTATTTAATTTTTGATCAAAAGATAATGATTTAATTTATTTTATAAATTTGTGAATGATATAATATTTATTATATATTATTTACTATTAATACCATCCATCGTAATGTCTATTTTATAATGGTCATGTGTCTAAAAAAATATTTTTATAGAGTATCATGATAAGTTGAAACTCAGTGTTGAATTCATTTGAATATATTGAGTAGATCAAAGTTATTAAAAAAAATACATAGTAATGTCTCTGAGTGTTACATTCTCTTATAATATTGTAATTTTGTGTCATATATTATATCAAATATAATTTTACACTTTTATAAAATCAGGAGTTACAAATAATATCATTTATTAAAATAGAATATAAAAATGAACTTTTTTGTAATTTTACATTTTTTTTGAAAACATTGATTTTCAAGGGAATTGGGAGAAATATAGTTTTTTACTAAAACATAGAGATTTATTTATATAAATTAAATACATAGATTTTTTAAAAAAAAATCAATATAAAATCATTTCAATATATTTTTAATAAGACAATTGAATTAAATAGAATCAATTTTAAGGCCAAATATGGTATAAATCAATTCTTATACTTATAAATCCATTTTACAAAAAAGATATTTTTCATAGAGTGTTTATAATTGTTTATAAGTTAATTTCATATTATTATATAAATTGAATATTGAAAAATGGATTCTATATTTTTAATCCGGGAGTATGGATTCAGTAAATAGGTCTGTTTTATTTTTGGTAAATATAAATTATAACCATAGTAATTTTTTATCAACATGATTAGGGAAATTTGGCTAAAATATGATTAAAATCATGGGATATAAATTTTAAATTTCACTAAGATTTTTCGTTATCATATTTTATTGGTTTTATATGGAAACAAATATTCAAATATAGAATATATAACCACTTAGAGCCTTTTCATAATATGATAATTATTATAATTTTATGAAATAAATAAATAAATAATGTCACCCTCTGTCTTTAAAATATATGAATGTTTTACATAAGTTTAAAAATATGAAGCATTTGGTTATAAATATTGATTTTATTGATGAATTTTCTTATTATGATAATTTATTTTTAATGATTTAACGATTGAAAAATTACCTTATTTTTGTATGCAAGGTCGACATAGTATATATACAATTTACAATATAATAAAATTATTTTGAATATAAAAAATAATAATATCTTGATTAATTATTATGTTATATGAATTTTAAATTTAAATATGACATATTTGGGTTTTTTGAAAAGATTATATTCTAATACCCCTACTACCATTTTCTTCTCAAAGTCAAATAAAATGAATATATCCAAAAAATAGAATAATGATATTTTATCATAAAAGGTATTTTATTAATTGATTAATAAGTTATAACTTTCATAACTCATAAAATGGTAATGTTAAATGGTTCAAATGTTATACACATGCTATTTTTGGGTAATTTATCTATTTATGATAATATTATTCTTCGTTATTAATGAAAAAAAATTATATTAAGGTAATTTTCAAAAGGGGTAACGACGGGTTAAATAAGAGATAATGTTTAAAACAACATTGCAACATGTTATAATGTTGTTTTAATATATTATTTCAACTTATCTTATCAAATAATTGAATAATTTTAATTTGGATACACATGATAAAGAAAATTTAATTATATTAATTTAATAAAATATATAATTCAATGTATATCCTTCTACTCACTTATAAAAGGGAAAAAATTTTCCACTTTTACTCACAAACATTGTTCATTATATATAGGAAAATAACGAAGATATTACCTTCTTATATTCCTTCGCCTTATTTTATAGCTTATGGTCTTGATATAGGACTACCATTCAATTATTAAACATTATTCTAGATAATTATTCACAACAAAGAGAAATTAATGTTAACTATGATTTTTCAATTTCATTACATATTATAACTCTTCTAAATAAATGATATACATTAGTAAATAATTACATCAAATTCATAAATGTACATATTTTTTATTATTATTATGAAAAAACAAATACCCCCTTCTTTGCAACTATTAGAAAATTCTAATAGAACTTATGCATTTTTTTGGACCACAACAGCCACAAATCCATCTGATTCATTTTTCACATCTGTTATACAAAAATGGAAATAAAGATATAATTAATAAATTTATATGAAATATTATTGATTCTATAAAGGTAATTATTATCTAATATTAATTCATTACACCATTATATAAGTGAATACATCATTCATGCATACATATGTGATATTGTCTCCATAAATAGTGTAATTCATTTCTCTATCATTAAATTTTTTGGATATATATATATATATATATATTATGTATGAAAATTATATCATGATTTAAATTCAAGATATGGTAGAGATGTGAAAAATGTATAATGATTAGGACTACTATATCAAATTCGGTATAGGAAATGTAAAAATCGAAAGGAACAATGGTTTTAATTAAAAATTATTCATTAATGAGTTATAGGATGTTATATTTGAATCTCAATTCTATAACATAATGATCAGTGATTTAGAATATATTTATATTAAACCTATATTTATTATACATTTTGTTTGAATGAGTATGAAGAAAGAATAGACATAAAGTAATGAATTTATTTTTAATCCAATTTTATTCATGACATTTCAAGTTAATTTTAGATTAATGAAATTCTATGACAATTATCTGATAAATTCAGTTTTTCTTATCCTCTAGTTATTTCTAGAGAATACATTTTTCCTTTCATTTTTCTCACTTGAAATACTCATGTGTCTGAAAAAGATTTTTTTTTGAAAACCAAATCTGTTTTACTATTCAATTGGAATGAAAAAAATCTCACCTTCATAACTACTCAATGAAATGAATAACATATCACATGGATCAAAAATATTAATCAACAAAAAAAAATTCCAAATTTTTTCATATTTTTTTTTATTTTCAAATGAAAAGGATAATTGATTTGTAAATTTTTCGTCAAATACTTTACCTATATTTTCAGTTACAAAAAATTGTTTGATTTTACTAATTTATTAGTAGTGATAAAATCCAATGATTGTATACATATTCATTATCTTAGTGGTTTATGATTATTATGTGGATATTTTTCTAATTCCATTTTAATTTTCATGGGTTGTGAAATTATGTATTTTTTAAATGTTCAGGACTAATTATTTCTTTGAACATTTTTTGATATGATCCCATGTTGAATGTTTTATGATTTTGAGGAACAAATGTATATGCTATTCATTATGTGATTCAAGAGAATATAATTGTATATACCTCTAATTTTTGTGGTAACAGTTTATGTCACATGAGATCATTCTGGGAAACAAATTGATGTGATTGATCCACTATAGGAAACTATTTTGGATTTCTGAACCACAATGGGAAAATGTGGGGATCCCTAGTCCATTATGGGAAGCATGTGATTGTGTTGGATCATTTATCATATATGAAATTGGTTTTAATTTCTGAACTTCTATTATTTTATGTTCATGGTATTTACCCCCTAACACATGAAATTGATTCTTGGCATATGATGGTGACACACGTCGCTAACATGAAAATGGACAGATGTTATGATTCATGATTAATTTAAGATGTTTTATTACTACTATAATTCATAACCGTTAAATTGAAAATTTTCATTACACGAATAATCTTTATAATCCCGGAATTATTTCGTACTAACAATATATGTTGCGTTCATGAACTCATTCACTTATCATTATATTATACTTTCACATGATAATCAAATGATATCTCTCATGATTTCCATTTTAAAGAATCTACGCGTACCCTTTATTATGTATCGATTTATTAGGATTTTAAAAAAGTTTTTACATAGGTTATTTCAAGAAGGGTACATTTTGAGAACCTTATTATAGGTGTAGAATAATGTACCTAAATAAGATGTTTGTTTGTCTTGTCTCTAAATAAACTAAAACATTAATCTTCAAGAATGGGTTGTAATGTTAAATAATTAATGTTTATTTGAAATGATTTAATATTTTTGTATGAAACTCGTGGGAAACTATAAAAAATCGTTATATTTTTGTCATAGATCATAATGTTCAGTATTAAATATTAATCCAAATGGATGTAAGATTTAGGTATGAAAATCAGGGTTCATTATAGTTCATATTTGAGTATTATACTATAGATTTTAGAATCTATGATGGGGAAGCATTTTAATTTCATTAGGTTTTTCCTATATATAAGATAATATATTTTGTTTTTGTAAATCATGGAGTGAGTATTCCCCATAAAAATATCTTTTTTTACACTACAAGTGTTCATGGTTTTAGAATAGATGGATAGTGGGTTAATACACCTAAAACGTGTCAGTAAACTATATCTCAATCAGTATGTTTTTGAATTGTGAATGGGACCTCTCTATGAATCTAGTATGACACTCTTAGGGAGATACTCTTCAGTTAAATCACAATTTCATTGTTTACTATTTTGAAGTACATTAATAGATGAGGGCCATGAATGCCCTTAGTTGTAAAATCCTAGCCTAGATTTAACTAAATTGTTCCAACAATCTATTTATCCAAAAAAAAACTCAACTCCTCCATATCATATGCCAATGTCAACTGTCCTATGGATGAATTGAGATAATACTATTCCCCTAATCTCAGAGTGGTCACCCAGATGTAAAAAACCCAAAACCATATCCATCAAAGAATAATGAATAGTAAATGAAAAAAAATATATCATGATGTCATAAATTTAGGTAAATTAAATGCACAAAAATTCAAGCCATATATAAAACATTGATCACCCAAAAATCCAATATAAAATATAAAATTGATAAATAATTACATCTGGACCAACTACAGACTCCATTATCTTTCATATACCCAGTATCTAGTACGCTTTCAATATACTCCATCCTGATCATCTGACGCAAACAAGAATCCAATTAAACAACAAAATATTGGGCTACCACCTAATCTATATTGATTCTATTCTCAACCAGATAAAAGATATAATGAATTCATGTACACCGAGGTTCATGTACAAGGGGTGATAAATATATCTCAGTAGGCCACCCACAATGGTGAACCTATAAAATGCTTCCATAACTGCATTATAATACAATACACTTAGTGTATTCAAAACGCAACTGAAAGTAAATATAAATGAAACCGTTTTTGATCCATAGGTCAAAGACTTAGATTCACCATGCCTTATTTGGAAAATAATTGGGTGTCTTGAGTAAATATCCATGGTTGTGCCTCCCAAAAGTCATGAATTCCCAATATCAGGGGAAACTATAAATAAACCGATCAACTCTAAGATCCCATCCTATGATAGTCATATAATATTAACTATTAGTCTAACTCTTTACCTAACATGTCCCATGACCTCAAAATTACCGATTCTTGGATTCCCGACACATCTGTCCCATTTACAACATCCAAGTAACTACAATTATATAAGATCTATCTAACCACTATCTCAAGTATCATAAAAAGGGCTTGGTGCCTCAGTGGAGAACCTAAACAGTATATCAAATCAATCATGCCTTGAGTATCATTGCAAGACCTGAACAATGTATGGAATCAATCATTCTGGAATCACCATTATATAATAATAACCATATATGTAGACCATGATTCCTCCATCCTTCCCTGTTGGTATAACATCAAATTTTAGAGCATGAATTGAGAACATAAACAAAAATGCATACTTTCTATGTATAGAGCCTCAATATGACACATTATCCGTATAGTTTATAATCGATGCATGGAGCCTCATTCGATCATCTAACCTCAAAAATTTGATGTTTCATGCACTTTATAAAATAGTATGAGACAACATTTATGGAACCTCGATCCAGAACACAAGAAACAAAAAATCTATCAGTACCAATGTGAAGCATCATGCCGATGATTTTAAAATTCTGTAATATAAAACCATATTTGTGTATTTTATGTCAATATATATCACCCATAAATTCCATTAATTGTATAATAGGCTCTAAAAGAAGGTAATACAACCATATCTCAATATCTTCAAAGAAATAAATCAATCTCAACATCCAAAAAAGGGAAAATATATCGGGGGCGGATGGATGACCAATTTCCATCAATAGATTGTTAAATTTTCCAAAGGACACAACAAGAATATGTCATTTTAAGAGGTGTAACATTATCTTATTTGAGAACTCAGGCCAATTCTATCACAAAAAACATTACCAAATGGACCTCAGTAGCCACCAACTAATCCACAATCATCAATACACCAATAAGGGATTCTAAAAGAAATTCAATGTAAGAATTAATTCTGAATAACTAGATATGGAATCTAATGGTCACTTAAACAAAACCCATCCCAATATGGGCATACTTAGTTGTTCCATGGACTCAAATAAACACCAAAATAGAACTTGGCCATAACTTACATACAATGATGTCTTCCTAGCCTGAAGGATCAAACCACTATGATCCTCAATCATATGATCTAAACCTCAACTGCTCCAAACATAAGAACGAAGTCCCAATAGGTTTAGAAAAACAAAGATATCCTAAGAGAAACTAATTAAACCGATCTTAAGGTATCTATAAAAGTAACCTAAAACATATCACCAAGGAATTATTTGTCTTGTATGATCACTGTACTCATAACCCTCACTCAAGCCTCATATCTAAAAACCCATCCTTATAGAGGATTCTAAATTCACACTTTGAGGGAATCATCCTTGGAAAATTCCATTGTCTAAAACATGAATCAAAAGCCCTATAAATTTTGAAATCATTCCCTAGTCATCATTTATGTAGAGAAATGATCAGAATAGACAACTCACAAGTCCAATTATAACTCTATGGAACAAAACATCCAAAATCCACAATATCATTACAATATCGCAGTACCTAGCATGTTTTCTCAAGTACACAACATATACTCACATAGACCCACAAGGGAGTGTACTCCTTCCAAACATGGTGTGTAGAAACATAAGTACATATGGTGTAAGTGAGGTACACACCATGCTCCATGCATGATGTACCTACTGATGTACCTCACATGGATTAGTCATGTATCTCTTTCTTATCATGTGTAATCCACAAGGGTTCTGGCCGTGCACCCAACAATTTAATGTCCCCCTACACAGGTCACATGTTCATATACATGGCCAAATTTTATGTGTCTCGATAGGTAATATCCTCTAGACTACATGTAGTATATACTACTTCTATTTTTATTCCCAAAACATTAAGAACACTGTAAATTTGTTCTTAATAGCACACGCTCGGTAGTCATGTTTTCTGGAATGAAAATCCTTGAAAACTATCTGGATCTCCTTTTTCTTTGATTATTAATAGATTGAACCCCATGCGGTCCATAGTATTAATAATAGTGAATTAAATTGTTAAAATACTAAACTATGGGGATCGATGTATAAAACTAAAAAAAATTGTATTCCTCATAAACGTTGAATCGTTTGGACTAAATTTGATCCCAAAAGAAACATCACATCGATTTGGTACTGATATGAGTGATGGATGAAGGCCACCTACAACACCCTCTTCTCAAAGTTCTTTTCTAGTCATCAAATGAATGTGAGTTTCCATCCCCCACCTTCCATATGAATCCAATGTAGATGGTGGAAATGGTTTATTAATTTTAATAAGTAAATAAATCAATCAATCAATCAAATTCCCATTTAAAACTCAACCTGTTCCCTAGAAACTAGTGTGTATTTATACATCACTTGAGAAAACATCCCATTTCATATCAAAAAATGATTGTGTATCTTAATATGAAGCTTCATTCAAAATATATCACCACTGGTACTAGTACAAATATTTTAATAATTGATTAATTAATTATTAAATTTTTTTCCAATAATTGAATTACTCATAATTCCACGATACTCTTTTCTTACAATAAAAAGAAAATTTTGGGACTAATAATGTGGGATAAAAATTATCCAAGATCATTTTGTACTGGAAATTGATCATTTTACCCCTCACCAACACCAAAATGAAAAAAAATTCAAATTTCTACACAAAATTCAAAACCATGAAAAAAATGGGTTCATGATAACCTCTAAACCATATAACATATCATATTCAAGAGGCCTCAGTAATCTTCCAACCATAGATTCCGACCCACCTTGGTTATAAACACATAATTCACTCAATGTATTTTTATTTATGATAACAACTGAATTCTATTTCATAACACCAAGATTGGGTGTACAACAAATTAAAGGCCATACCACCACATTCATCCATTAAAAACCACTAGGAAAATGCCAAATCACACTTTTCTTATCCTGAGGCCTCGCATCATCTTTTAAAGAAGCCACATCGAACTCATCATTCCCCCACCATTGAAACCAAGCAACAACTAAAAATTCGGATCTTTGATGATTCCCACCATCAAAGTATCCTTTCAAAACACATAATCAATAGTCTAATAACCCACTTGATATAGTCCTCACTTCATCCTTGACCCTACACACATGGGTCACATTTCTATGTCTAGTAAGATACTCCCAACCATAGGAATATCATTATTATCAACTCAAAGAAATATTTTTGTGCCCCAATCAAAAATCAGATCAAGACCTTAGAAATGGCCACCTTATTCTCTATCCAATTAGAGTGAAAAAAACCAAAAAATTAATATATCTCAAGGCCCTGTTATATTTTATCAATACCCATGGTATTCATTCATATCCATTCTATCATTGTATCCTCACTCACAGACAGTTGATTGTAAACTCCCCACCATATAGCTTCTCTCACACCCCTCTATGAGCATAATATCTTAGGTGGAGTATTATCAACCAAAACATACATTAATATATAAATGAATATAATATATGCACTCTTATAATACCCAAGACATAGTCATGATATTGGGATTGATCTTCATGAAACATTAGATATAATAAGTTGTCCTCAATGAATACTACCATAACGGAATCCATCAAAAGCATAATAGTTCTGTCCCACGGACCGTGGGACACCATGGCCACAATACAGTCATCAAACCTACTACATTTCAGAGCCAACTCATGGATATGTTCAATGAATTGGAACATTAGACATACCCTCCATTAATAATTGATCCACAATACAAACAAAATAGTGTGTAACAAGAACTCGCATCCCATATATTCCATAGTCAAATATGTGTTACATTCCCTTACGTAACTGAACCACAAAAACAAATTTAACTATAGAAAGAAAAATATCACAATAACTCATCCCATAAGCCTTAACCATGAAACTAGAGAATTTATTATTCTGACATTCAATCTCAAAACCAACCAGCTCAACTCGTATGCGTAACTGTTTCCTAGGAAAAGAACATGAATAAACCATCCCCTCTCAAAAACAACCATAATTATTGAACAGTGACATACATGTTCCCCCTTTAAAAACCAATGAATCTAAAAATTCTAAATATCAAAACTAGTTTCACACATAGTGCACCATTTACAAAAGGCCAAAAAATCCATTGGTTCCTCAAACACCAAAGTAACACTAATAACTCATTCGACTGCTCTCAATGCTAACCCTCTAAATTCAAATGGATTGAACTCCCTAATATGGAGTTACGTCAAAAGGGTCAATAGTCTCCCCCTAATATCCATTCCAATCATGTACCATCTATAATAACATGGTCCAACCACCTAGGTTTATACAAAATCATAAAAGTCCACAACTCATGGTATATAAAATATGTTCATGTCCCACATCACACAATGTCAATCGGTTACAACACCCATATTTAGGTTCTCTTATAAAATGAAATTCATCATTCAAACATGAAGCCCACAACAAGGTCACTCATCATCTTTAAGCATCCATACATTAGATCACTCCCTGTAGGACTAGGCTTCATAGCCTACCATGAAAAAACAACCCACCAGGGTCCAACGGTCAAATATTTAGTCCATAATGACCAAAATAATTAAACAATTAATTGTGCACATGGAATGCACCAACATCATCATTATTGATCATGTCACCGTAGATCCATAGAATCTACCATCATATGTAAATCGATAAAATCACACCCTAGTTGGCAAATAATAGGTGTATCCTACATTCCTATCATGATGAATGTGATTCATCATGCCTCTATATTGCAAGAGTTTTAACCAATTCACAGTCCTATTACCAATGGGGCATACCCTAAAATACATCATAAAACATCAAATTCATTCAGAAAATGCATTTCTCTGTGAGAAAATAATATATGAATATATCAACACAAATCAAAAATATCATTTTCATCGCCAAGTAAAACTGATTTACTACTTGAAGAAGATATAGTGAAGTACGAGAACAATATCCATATCAATCTATTACCCATTATAATGTCCCTTGTATATTAAACCTCCCATAGTAAATAATACGAATGTAGACACCTCTGATACAACATTGTAACATATTGTCATCGTTTTCACTAATCTAGTACCTCAATCGGATTCTCTACAAGACCTCATATTCCCCACTGCATATGCTATAGGATGAAAACTAGAAGTGGGAGTCTAATATGGAACTATGAGGATAATTTACCACCATAATGGAGTCCACACCCATCTGTAAATAAACAACCATTGTATACATCATGGAATGTATTGGATAATATAAACTAAATTTGAAACATGTTGTAATAAAATAAAATATAATAATGGAATTAATATCCATGATTGAAAAATAGCATTGATATCCCATTGGGACCATAACATATAAATAGTAAACTGAAAAATAAATATACCTGGCCCTAGTACCATCTCCGAGCTATATCAAATTACAAGTATTTTAATACACTGTCAAGATTCTATGGCCAAATAATTAGACCCATACATGATTCGCGCTCAACAATGCAATCCTATCCCTCCTCCCCAATCATCATTCCTTAGTGATCCACCTAAAAGTACACATAACACTTGTACATACATAGATGTGTAAATATAGGGGTGATAAATAAATCATAATAGGCCACCCCAACTATGAAACTATAAACTACTACCATGTCTCGATGCTGAAGAAATATTCTTCTCCTAGAAAAAATATTAATGAAAATAAATACCAATAAAATAAAAATCGATGCATAGGTCCAAGACCTCAATCGACCACACCTTTTTCAGCCAACATCATCATGTTTCTCAGATCCTCTCTATAATCATTCATCCCAAACAACATATCGCCGCCATATCCATGATATCCACAACAAAACATGGAAATTCTGAGAGCTACTCCTCCAATAGTCATAAAATCTAGGACACTTGTCTAAGTCAACTTCTACGGTGTCCTATAACACAAAAAATGTGAGACAATTATAACCTTAACACATGTTTCCCTGTTACGATACAAAATTTATACCTACCCTAAACCATAATTTTGACCTCGATCTCATGTATCCTAAATAATAATGTATGGAGCATTATTCCATCACCTAAACCATAAATCAAATCAATCCTGAAGGGCGCGTCAGCACAACACATGAACCATATATCCAATCAATCCAGCCTAAGCATTATTTCTGCATATAAAAAATGGATGTTGAACATGAGTCCACCATCCATACCAACTTGTATACCATTAACTCCTAGAGCATTATTCATTTACATAATCATCAATGTATATTATCGTTGTCTAGAGACTAAGTCAAACACCAAATTCATATAGTATACTATCCATGGCTAGTGCCTGAGTCCAGTATCTTACAACATACATGTGATATCACATCCACTATACACACTAATATCAAACAACATTCCTTTAACATAGGTTAAGAATTCAAACCATAAACAATCTTTCATTACAGATACAAAGTATCATACAAAAAAGTATCAATTTTTTGGATATGTGAACACATATATTTAGATCTTCTTTCTATATCTCTAAACCATAACATCCAATACTAGTAAAACAGGGTCCAAAATGTTGAAATCGACCAACATCATAATAGCCTCATTGGATAAAACCAGTTTTCAACCTTTAAAACAAAAAAATATACACAACATATTTCAGCCGAACACCCATTCCAATTAATAGAACATAAAATATCCCAAATTCCAACGTAAGTATAATACATATAATCATCTGATTCTATATCTCAAACAAGGACATAAACCAAGGCTATAACAAGAATCATTCCCAACTTTACCTTAGTGGCCTCCAACTGATGCTTGATAAATAAAACACCAAGAAGGGAATTTAAAAGTAAGACCATGCCATGTGTAATTATTAATAACTAAATATGGAATATAATGGTCACATTATTAGAAACCAACCTTATAAGGGAATCATAAAGAGTTACATAGACTCAAATCAGAAACATAATTTATAATGACCATAAAATCTATCATGTGATGTCTTACAAGATTGGCGGCTCTAAAAACTATAATCTTCAATCATGGGATATAACCACTAAATTCCCTAACCTTGATCAAATGGTATTGATGCATATGTGTAAACCAAGATCTACCCATAGATACTTCTCAATACCACATTTGAGGAACCATACTAGGAAACTCAAATAGATTTTTATGGAATACTTAGGACAAGCTAATTACCATTCTCACAACCCTCAATTGGTTATCATAGATCACAACCCACCACACATGATTATTTTGAATCCAACCCTAGGGGGAATCCACATTATGAACATCCATTATCTAAAACACAATTCAGATAGCCTCTAAATGAGAAAAGGATACAAACATCATGATATTAATGAAATAACAATCAGAATGAACTACTCAAATGTCAAATTCAATCTTAATGGCATATACATACAAAACTCGCAAAAGGATAAAAAAAGGAATTGCACTTAATGTTTTCATAAGAACACATCATGTACTCACATAGCCCAAAATATTCATTTACTCTAGGAAGACACAACCTATTGAAACCAAAATGTGTGGCAGGAAATTCTGGTACACAACGTGAACCCAACATGGAGTACCTACCCATGTACCTCACTTGGTCATGCCATGTGTCTCTATCTATCCATGTATTCCTACATAGCATGTAGTCCACACAGGGGTTTTCTATGAAAGTTATACAATTATTTCCCTAAATATCAGTCACCCGGCAATGTACTCATCTAAAAATTTAGTGTCTATAAATAGTGTGTCCTCTACAATACATTCCATAGTGTCATATTCTATAATTCATTCCCAAACATGAATAACACACTGTGAGTTTTCATAGAAAAAGGATGCTTATTTGGTTTTTTTGAATAGTAACCCCCAGGGAACTTCTTGAAACCCTAATATTTTTTTCATGAGGTTCATATAAACCACCATGGGTCCTTAGGAATCCTAATATGGCTTTAAAACATTAAAATAACTAATATTTTTGGATTGAGGTCAAAAAATCAAATATCATCCAACCTTGCCGGATGAACATAGATGATCTGGATCCAAATCTACTCACAAAATCCAATTCACCTTGTTCTAGTCCTGATATATTCCATGTAGGATGTATTTAGTCATCTACTTTTAATTTCACTACTATTACATAAATCTCATATAAGGGACACAACCTGCCACTTCTACGATGCCTATGAACCTCAAATTGTGAAGGGGTTGTAAAATTTTAATTTATTTATCTAATGCCCATTTGACTTCTGACCCGTCTCATAGAACCAAAATTGGGATTATGCCTCACTTTCGTAAAAACCTCCTTATGGAATCTACTGTGATGTCAGAATCTATATATGATTCTTAGTTAAAAACATCTACACTCAACGCCAAAAAAATAATTACATATTTATTTAATTGAATATTAAATATTCTACCAAATCTTGATGATCTCAAAATTCCACAAAAATACGTTCCAATGGTAAATTAGATTTTATGGTACCAACGATGTGGTAGGAATTGTTTTGGGGATAATCTACATGGATAAATCGATTGTTTTACATCTCACAGTCATTAGAAGGATAAAATTTAAATTTCATCACAAATTTCTAAATTCCTGAAATACATTTGTCTCAACATATGTTAAACCTATGGTATTAAATATTCAAATGAATGTTTGAGGATTTATATAGTCTATAATAAGAAAATTCATGTTTACATGATTTTTTATATTGATGTTTGATGACCAATTTGAACATTTTTTTATTATTAGGGGATTAATTGTATAATGATAAAGTTGAGGTGGTTTTAAGTATGATAAAATATTTAATTACCCACATTAATCTTAGTCATATATGTATTCATTCACATCATTGAAAGTATCTGGGATTTTTAATTAATTTCTTTATTTTTTGGATGATATATTAGAAGATAAAAACTTATTTGTACAATGATCATAACACTAGTATATGATTCATATTATATTTATGTTTGTGGGAAAATAATTCATGTAAATCATTCTATTATTCCAATTATTGAATTTGATGTTATCATATAAAATGAATGGATTTCAATAAATGAATCACACATCAATTTATTTAGAAGGGAATCCAAAATTGATATATGAAACTAAACTATTAAAATCTCTCATTATGGTGATAAATATTCTCATCTTATGTAGAATTTAATCATTTTTATGGCTATTGATTCCAATTCAAAAGTGGTTTTTTTATAATATGGATAGGGAGGAACTCAAAATTAAAAATACCTTTTATAAAAGTGTTTTTTTGATTTTATTGTGAAATAAAATTCCTAGTAATCCATTGAAATCTTAAGTTCAATTAACAATAAAACTTATACCTAGTAATAAACTTATTTCAAAGACTCTATATTGAATTTTCTTTATTGGGATACAAAAAATGAAGAAGAAACACAAAGAACATATTGATAATGGATTAATCAGTCCATGAGAGGAACCATGGGGTGTATATATTATTTTTTACAAGAATACTTTTAGATTAATGGAACCGTACATTTATTATCGGGAATATAACATGATAAAAATCATGACAAAGAATCCACTACACAAAAGTTCTGACTTTTTCAATCAATTACAAGGAACTCAATAGTTTTAAAAGAATAAACATCGATTTGGATGTCATTTTTTTAGGGTAAAATGTGAATAAATACCAAAGACATCCATTTATACAATGTGTGGACACTGTATATTAATAGAGATTACTTATAGTCTTAATAATACATGCATAATCTCAAAGATTTATTGAATTGAGTCTTTACAAATTACCATGATCAGTTTGTAGTAGTCTCTAGAGAATACATTCTAATATAATAAAATATTATGGAAGAACCTGAAGAATATGTGGGGATTTTAGTTAAGACCCAAAGGAATTATAAGTTTAATGTAAAATTAACCAACTGTGACTTTTAGGTACAAAACATTTCATTTTTTGGTAATATAATTTTAAGAGATCTCACTACTATAAATGTGGATTTTATCAGTGCTAGAAAATTGCATTAATATCACTAAAAAATAGATGTTAATTGAGGTGAAGATAAATGGGGGGTCCCATTTATCAGTGCTAAAAAAGCGCTAATAAAAGGGGTCTATTATGAGTGATTTTTTAGCGCTGATAAAAGACCCCTTTTATCATTGCTTTTTAAAAGCACTGATAAAAGTCAATAAATATATATATATATATATATATATATATATATATATATATATATATATTATTTCGGGGGGATCTTTTAACTGTGCTTGACTGCCCTTTACCATCGTTAGGTGGACCACTCCCGCGTGCTACCCATGCCCGCGCGTGCAACACATACCCCATGCGTGCACCTCCTTGCTTCCACCAGAACTAGAACCTGCGACCTCCCCCTTGTGCGCTTGCACCATTATCACTAAGCCATTTTGTATTTTTTCTATTTAATGATATATATATAGTTATATTTATTCATATATTAATATAGATTCATATTAATAAAAATATATTTAGTAATATAAATACATATATATTTATTCATTTCTTAATATATATTTATATTTATTTAGATATATATAGTTATATTTATTTGTATAAAAATATAGATTCAAATTAATATAAATATGTTTATTTATATTAATACATATATATTTATTCATATATTATTTTATATATATTTATTCATATATTAATTTATATATATATGTATATATATATATATATATTTGTTATAATTTTGTTTCCATATATTTATTTGTATAATAATATATTTTTATAAGATTAGTTTTAAATACATTTATAAAATATATTTTTTATTCGTTTTTTTAAATAAATACATAAATACATAAATAATTATATACAACCCACACATAGACAGACAGACACACACACACATATATATATTTATGAATAAATATATATATATATCTGTGTATTTGAAAATCCATAGAATTCTTAAACGACCATAACCTCTAATATCAAAACCTATTTTAACTCTTCAACTAGTAAAATCAATGAAAATGAAACAATCTTCGATATGATATGTCGTACTGGACTAACGGGCATCCGGATCAGAAGTTATACTTATTTGAATGTCAACAAATCGGGGTTTCCCGACTAAGAACACGGTGTTGGAGATCTTATAGGAATTTTTTGGACTCAAAAAATTTATAAAAATATTATCTTGAGTCATTGACATGTAGATCACATCACAGGATTCGATTTGATATGTTGAAGAGCTCAAACGGACACCCGGATCAAAATTTATGGCTGTTTGAAATTTGAGTTACATTTTCAACTTATTTTAGATGTATTATTTTTTTTTGATTTTTTGTGTCTTCAAATTGTTATTAAATGATTTTAAATTGATGATAATTATCAAATTATTAGTTAATTATATTTTTTAAAAAATTTTAAATCCATTTTCACTAAATTTCTTATATATTAAATGTAATTGTCTATTTATACTTATCTAAAACATATTTGAAAATTATATATTATATTTATATCAATATAAATATACTTATATAAAAATGTATTCTTTTTCATGATTTTTTTAACATAATATTTATCAGCGCTAGGAAAAAGTGCTGGTAAATCCCCCCTTTATTAGCGCTACTAAAAGAAGTGCTGATAAAGGGGTCCCATTTTACAGTGATAAAAAGAGCTGATAAAGGGGGGGTCACGACCCGTTCTCAGGGCTCGTGTCGTGACTACCCCAAGCCTGCTTTCCATAGGCCAGGGGCCAGTGACTAGCACCAACGGTGTAAATCCTAAAAAAAGGGAATGCATTGCCTTTATAAAAGTAACAACACCACAGAGTAAGAGGAAGCCACACTAAGTACAAAAGAAGGTGTTGAAAAGGTAAATGGGCCAGAATAAAAACCCAATTGAAAAGTAAAACTACAACTTAAAGTAATGTACATCTCAAGAACAATAGCTGAAGGTGACAAGCCGCTCTTGGATCATCCTCTGGTTTTCAACCTGAAGTGTAGGTATAGATCTCCTCCTCAGCACTCCACGTCTGTCTGTCACATTTGGGTACCGACTCATTGTGAATCCACCTCAGGGAACCGACTTGACGTGATATCCACCTCCAGGAAACGACTCGTCGTGAGATCCTCCTCTGGGTACCGTCCAGCTCTTCAAGCCTCAACCAAGATCAGAGATGTCCATTTTCTGCAACCAACACAACGTAGTGCGGGTGAAGCCAATGCAGGGGAGAGTATATGATACTCAGTAGGGACCCCAAGACTCCCGACGGTCTCCCTGAATCCTCAAAGAAAAGGTAAAATCACTAAGTAACATCCAACTCCACTTAGGTATATGCCCATACATATACCTAAGTCATCAATTCCAGTTCGTCTCCAATATCCGAGCCCAAGTTCGATCATGTCCACACAGGATAGTACAACCCAAACCACACAAGAAAGCACAACCCAATCCACATATGAAAGTAAGTCAATCATATCTAAGATAATGACTGAAATTCAAGACTCAGCTCACACAGGTATACTTCTTCATAAGGTGATTGAGATGATCATATGTAGGCACTGATTAATCTATGCTAGGACCCATATAGGATACTAGACCAGCTAAGATGTCGAACCCACGTAGGATACTAAAACATAGGTCAATACTATCGGACCCACATAGGATACAAGTATAGTAGTCGTCACCGCCAAACCCACGGAGGATTCTCATACGGTTGTCGTTGTCGTCGAACCCACAGAGGATTCCGGTAAGAAATTCTTCATCGTCGAACCCACGGAAGATTCCAATACAGTTGTCATCATCATCGAACTCACGGAGGATTCCAGTACGAAAGTCTTCACCATCGAACCCACGGAGGATTCCAATACGATTGTCATCGTCAAACCCATAGCTGCTGGGGAACTCCTCCTCTATCGAGTACGGTGGGCCTGCCGCTACAACCAAGAACTCCCCCTCATAGCCTATAGAGGTACTCCTTCTATTGAGTACAATGGGTCTACCGCTATAACCAAACTCTCCTCTACCACGGGTCTTCTGCTACAACCAATCGCTCCCCACTGGGCTATTGAAACACTCAGTGTTGATCGATTCGCAGTCATCTAGTCTCATCCATCTCTAGGGTTTCCGCACACAGCACGCTCATTCCGGGAGGGTCCGCAACATGAGCCAATATGTCGATACATCAACTATCACATAGTCCAGAGTTGATGTATCGCAATGTTCCGTCAGGTCAAAAGGAACACAATGCGACAAACGTCGCGTCAATCGGACGCCCGGTCTAAGAGTTATTGGCTTTTTTGTCCCAGGGGCCTGGTTGGTTTTTAAGCTAAAACCAACCCGACCATTCTCCAGCTACGTCCAAACCTCGAGAAGAGTAATCCAAAAGGTCCGTCTCACTAAGAGGGAACCAACAAAGTCGACAGAAAGTCAATCGGACGTCTGAAGCTTGTGTTATAAGGGTTTCTGCTCCGAGGGCCCGGTTGGTTTCATGTTCGAACCAACCCGGTCGTACCCAAAGTGCTTCGAAACCTTGAGTGTAATATACAGAAACGAACTTCTCAATCCAAGGATCGAATTGCAACTGGAGGTGCGTCGATCGAAGGTTCGTAGCCCATGTTATAGGCATTTTAACGACCTTATCCAGTTTTAGGGGGTTTTTGGCCCGAACCGACCAGGCCCAAGTCACCCTGGGTTAGTCCGAACCAGGTCGACCCAACCCGGGTCTGGGTCCGGCCTATTAGGGAGCGACCCGGCCCGGGGGGTGCAGCCCGGCCCGGCCAGCGTGGCCCGGACCGGCCTGCGCAGCCAGTTGGCCTGGTGCGGGCGCGGCCCGCGTGGCTAGACACCTTGGCTCAGCCGAGCTGTCATGAAAGGGGGGGGGGCGCTGCCCCCTAATTGAGAAACGGCGGCCCCCCACGTGGAGGGGGCCCACCCAGAAAACCTCCGGGGGTTACGACCCCCAGCCTCCCCTCCGAATGGTGGGCCCGGTTGGCCGGTCGACGCCTCCGTGGGACCCCCCCCCCCCACTCATGGGTCTCGTCTCCCTTGAACGCAGGCGACCGGTGGATCCGGCCGCCCCCTTGAAGATTCACCGCGACCACGGTCGCGGCTTCCTTTTGCTTATCGGCAGCCAACAAGGCCGGCTGCCTCCTGTTGCTCTGCCATGGACTTGTCTGACCGGCAAAGCACGATGGCGTCACACCCCTCCGCAACTGCCCCGCTTCAGCAGTGGCCTCTTCGTAGTTCTCTAGCGCGGCGCGACGGCACCGCTCCCCTTTGCCGCAACCTCGCTCCAACCGAGGATTCTTTCGGCCTCAACAGCACGACGCGATGGCACCGCGCTTCTTCGACGCATTCCTCCATGTTTTCATGTGGTGTCGTTACACCGCACCACCTTCTATCGAGGCACAACGAACACAACAACAAAGGGGGAGGAGGGTCGGCCGTGTTCGTGCGGTCCGTCCTCCTCCTATTAAATTGATAACAAGCGGCCCAAAGAAATTGATGACGAATGATAAAAAATATTCATGAACAACATCAAACCCCTACTTCGAAGAAATCTTGCGGTTGTCATGTGCCGCGGTTGATGGCGTCTTTCCCATCGTCGGTGTCTCCTTCCTTGTCGTGGAAGAGGAAGTGGATGGAGAATTCCGGGACCATCAAGTCGACGTCCTTCTTCGGATATGTAGTGTTCTTCAACGAAGTAAATGAAATTCTTCAAGGGAGGATGAAGATCTTCCAAATCTAGAGCTCTCTCTCTTCCTTTTTTCTCCACATAACAAAACTAACCCCCCAAAATAACAATAAGCTCCTTTATTTTATTTCAAAAGGCCAAGGCATTCAAACTTCAAAAAAAATCTTAAACCAATTAATTGAATAGGTTCAATTAATTGAATAAGGTGTGTCAGAATTTAATTAATAGGAGAGAGGGGTGAGTTACTTAATAAACACATGGGGTTTTAAGGGGATGAGTTATGGAGGTTAGGGAATATGAAGGGGTGGGGTTCCTGTGGGCCACATATCACCTTTTCCTCACTAGGTTAGTTTCCCTAACTTTCACACAAAGGTTAAAACTAGTTATAAGTGAAATAAAATTGGAATACAATTTTATTTTATTCTTCACTTAAACCTCAAATTTAAGCAACTCCTCCCGAGCAAACGTACCTTCGGAAAAGGTATTCATAAGAAATTACCGGTGCTGCGGTTTGATCGGTGCCCTCGGATTTCGATTCCAATAACCGGTTCAAAAGGTAGAAAAAACTCGCTCGTTCGTTCACTGAACGTACCCGAGAAAAACTTCGGAAATTTATTTCGGGCACCCCGGGCGTCAGAATCAGGTGTCGTCAGTAACCGCAGTCTCGTATAAATCAAATAAATTAAAAAAAAAATATTCCTTCCAATATCTGTGTCTTTACATTACTCCCAACTCATGGATTTACATCCCCGTAAAGCTATAACACAAACTAGGGAAACAAAAGTGGTACTGAGCACGCAACTGAGCCTTCCACTCTCATGTGCTCTCCTAGAGGTTCATGTGCTGCCAGTGAAAGTGAAACTGAGGAATCAACCGTCCATGTAGGACCTTCTCCAGTCGATCCTCATTCTCTACTAGAACCTCTGTCAATGTCACCCGGTCATCAACGTCCAACTCCCTAGGGTCGATGATGTGTGAATGGTCATGCACGTATCTCCTTATCTAAGACACGTGTATGTCATCGTGCACCCGGTGCAATTGAGGTGGAAAGTTCAAGTGGTAAACCACCTCTCCTACCCTGTTCGGGACCTAGAAAGATCCGTTGAACCTCGGAGATATCTCGCAACCTCAGCTACATATCTGTGAACCTCATCGAGGTGAGCCCCGTATAAGAATGTGGTAGCCATCCTCGAACTCTAGAGGCCCCCAATTCATGATTAGAACTAAAACTCAAAACTCCTACAACAGTGAGGGTAAGGTTAGCCGACCCAAGAGTGATCGGATACACCCTCCTAAGCATGAGTTAAACCTGTGCTACCTTAGGTTTCCTTTTTGCCGACCAAGGAAAACCCATCCCGACATCTGCCTAATATCCTCTATTTGTGTATGAACAGTGATTACCCTGTCCATACTCAAACTAACGTCGTAAGGCCTCGACGCTCCCACCAAGAGGTTCCAACTGAAACTCTCACCTCAAGGGTCAGACCACACCGTCGAAATAAGCATTATTATGGAGTCTCCTCCCATAGGTATCTCGAGACGTGAGGGTCAAATCAACGGCTTAACCGGAAACTCTAGGTTTGGGACAAGAATCATGGAAAGAAGGATTGATTCGTATCGATGTTTGTTGCTATTGAAGCTAGAAGAAGACACAGTCCGTAATTCTAATCATCCTTAGATCCCTTTCGGTTTCACTCCTTGACCGCATGCAGCTACTCTTTGCCCTACCCTCCAGCACCTTGAGCATAGCGGGGATTACAAAGGCGTGTGGTTGCAACATGTCAAAATGTTTACCACCCCATGCTGCTCTCCTAGCTCCACTTCCACGTCTTCTACCCCACAGATTCATATGTTATTTTTACTTCCTCTACTTGAAAAATTTTACATGCTCAAGTCTCCAAGACTGGAGCTAGTTTCCTTCTTTCCCACTGCTAACCTTCACTGACTACTTCCATTCAGCAAAATAATTCTCAACCACGTGGTTCTTTCTAGCACCCTAGAATAAGTTAAAATTAATAGAGAAAGAATTGTTGTCTCGGAGGACCGTTATACACACCTCACTCAGAAGTCTGAGCCTTGAAGCACTGATTGCATCACAGTCATCGAGTACCAGGAATGGTTTGGTATACACCAATGAATTCTCAACTACCGAGATGTCTTCCTGCCGAAGCTGTATAAGCTCTAGAAAACTCTCAACCACCTCCTCAAGCCAGCCCTCGGCCACCAGTGAGTCGGGCTTGCCTTGTAACTTGAGGGATATCTGGTACTGAAACATGTAATGTACTAAGCCTACAAGTGTCCTCTACCGGTACAGCCGGTAGTGTCTGTTGTCCAGTAGGTAGTGATGTAGCTGACAGGCAACCCAAAGTTACTATCTCAGGCATCGGTCCACATACCAAATCCTCTTCACTAAACAGACCAACCTCATGGTCACTCACTAGAAATAACTAGTAGCTAAGATCACCATCTGCTCTACTAGTGTCTACACTGGGTGAAAACTCTATCAATCATATCCATCCAGTCCACTGCTACCTGTGAACTGTCTCGCCACAAAATCTCGGAGGAATGTGCTACCAAACGGGTGGTGGTGCTGCTAGTAAACCACCCAAAGGTTTCATCATAGTAAGAGGGACCCACACTGGAACCTCATCTCTCAGTGGGCCGTCATCGAGTACTCTCTCAGAACCCTAGCTGGCTACTGTCGTGGGGCCATCCTGAAAAGAGACAGGTGTTCCATGGTCAACGATTATACCTGATGAGCTGACACAAATTAAACACAAATAAAACTTTTGAGATGCACATGAAATCAATGTTTTAATGCACTGAGTCGGAAATCAGAAGTCAGGGTCCTGGTGTACGGATACGTCGGCCACCGCACCAACACTGGACTCCCTGGACTGATAACCACACTCAATGCCTTTAACACTATTGCTTCACACAGAATAAATATTAGAGTCATGAGTTCTGCGATCAAACTAAAATCCACTGATACCAATTTGTCATGACCCGTCCTCGGGGCCTGTGCCGTAACTACCCCATGCCTGCCTTCCATAGGCCATGGGCAGGCGACTAGCGTCAAAGGCGTAAATCCTGATAAAAAGAGAAGTCTTTGCCTTTATAAAAGTAACAACACCACAGAGTATGCAGAAGAAACACTAGTACAAAAGAAGGTTCCAAAAAGGTAAATGGGCCAGAATACAAACCCAATTAAAAATTACAACTACAATTGAAAGTAATGTACAAATCATGAACAACATCTGAAGGTGACAAACCACTCTTGGATTATCCTCTAGTTTCCTACCTGAAGGGTAGGTACAGATCTCCTCCTCAGCACTCCGCGTCCGTCCGTCTACTCTGGGTACCGACTCGTCGTGAATCCACCTCTGGGCACCGACTCGACGTGATCGCCACCTCCGGGCAAGGACTCATCGTGAGATCCTCATCCGGGTACCGTCTATGTCTTCAATCCTCAGCCACGATCAGAGATGTCTGTCGTCTACAACCAACACTACGTAGTGTAGGCGAAGCCCGTGCAGGGGTGAGTATACGATACTCAGTATGGCATCTGAGACCCCTGATGGTCTCCCTAAATCTTTAATGAAAAGATACAATCACGGCATAACATCCATCTCTATAGAGGTATATGCCCATACATATACCTAAGTCATCAATTCCAGTTCGGCTCGAATATTTGAGCCCAAGTTCAATCATGTACACATTGGATAGTAAAACCCAATCCACATAAAAAAGAACAACCCAATCCACATAGGAAAGTATGTCAATCATATTGAATATAATGATTGAAAGTCAAGACTCATCTCACACAGGTATACCTCTTCATAAGGTGATTGAGATGATCAGATGTACCCACTGATTCATCTATGTTGGGACCCATATAGGATACTAGACCAGCTATGCTGTCGAACCCACGTAGGATACTACAACAGAGGTCAATAACGTCGGACCAACGTAGGATACAAGTATAGTAGTCGTCACCGCCAAACCCACGGAGGATTCTAGTACGGTTGTTGTTGTCATCGAACCCACAGAGGATTCCAGAACGAAAGTCTTCACCGTCGAACCCACGGAGGATTCCAATATGGTTTTCATCATCATCGAACTCACGAAGGATTCCAGTATGAAAGTCTTCACCGTCGAACCCACACAGGATTCCAATACGGTTGTCATTGTCGAACCCAGAGCTGTTGGGGAACTCCTCCTCTATCGAGTACAGTGGGCCCGCCGCTACAACCAAGCGCTTCCCACTAACATTGGACTGCTGTAGTACTCCACATGTTGAGTATTGTGGGTCTGTTGTACAACCATGCACTTCCCACCATTGGTCTACCGCTACATCCAAGCGCTCCCCCTCATAGCCTATAGAGGTACTCCTTCTGTTGAGTACCGCGGGTCTGCCACTACAACCAAGTGATCCTCTGCCGTGGGTCTGCCACTACAACCAAGCGCTCCGCACTGGGCTATCGAAACACACCGAGTAGATTGATCAGTAGTCGTCATGTCTCAGCCCGCTCTAGGGTTTCCACACACAGCACGCTCGTTCCAGGAGGGTCCTCCTTACAACCCAAGAGGTAAATACATCAATAGTCATGTAGAACATAGTTGATGTATCGCAATGTTCCGTCATGTAAAAAGGAACACAACGTGATAGACGGCGCGTCAATCATATGCCCTGTCTGAGAGTTATTGACTTTTTTGTCCCCGGGGCCCGGTAGGTTTTTAAGCTAAAACCAACCCGACCTTTCTCCAGCTACATCCAATCCTCGAGTGGAGTAAGACAAAAGGTACGTCTCACTACGAGGGAACTAACAAAGTGTACAGCACGTCAATTAGACGTCCGGAGCTCAAGTTATAAGTGTTTCTGCTCAGAGGGCCTGATTGGTTTCGTGTTAAAACCAGCCCAGCTGTACACAATGTTCTGCTATACCTCGAGTCTAAAATACCTAAACGACTGTCACAATCCAAGGATCGCATCACAACTGATGGTGCGTCGATTGGAGGTCTGTAGCCCAAGTTACGAGCATTTTAACAAACCTGTCCGGTTTTAGGGGGTTTTGGGCCCGGACCGACCTGGCCCAAGACCCCCTGGGTCGGCCCGAACCGGGCAACCCAACCCGGATCCGAGTCAGGCCCATTAGGGTGCAGCCCGACCCTGCCGGTGTGGCCCGCGTGGCTAGACATCTTGGCTCAGCCGAGCTGTCGCAAAAAGGGTGGGGGGGGGGGGGGGGGGCGTTGCCCCCCTGATTGAGAAATGGCGGCCCCCACGTGTAGGGGTCCCGCCCAAAAAACCACCAGGGGTTATGACCCCCAGCCTCCCCGCCGAATCGCCAGCCTGATTGGCCGTCCAGCGCCGCCGCCGCGGCACCCCCCCCCCCCCCCCCCTCATGGGTCTCATCTCCCATGAACGCCGGTGGCAGGTGGATCCGGCCGCCCCCTTGAAGAACCGCCGCGGCCACGGTCGCGACATCCTTTTGCTTACTGGGGGCGGGCAAGGTCGACCGCCTCCTGTTACTCCGCCGCCGCATTGTCCGACTGCTGCGACGCGATTCCGTCGCACCCCTCCGCAACTGCACCACTTCAGCAGCGGCCTCTTCGTGGTTTTCTGGGGTGGAGCGACAGCGCCGCCCTTCTTCGATGCATTCCTCCATGTTTTCATGCGGTGTCGTTGCACCGCGCCACCTTCTATCGAGGCTCAATGAACACAACAACATAGGGGGAGGAGGGTCGGCCGTGTTCGTGTGGTCTGACCTCCTCTCGTTAAATTGAAAACAAGCGGCCCAATGAAATTGATGATGAACGGCAAGGAATATTCAAGAACAAAATCAAACCCCTATTTCGAAGAAAGCACGCGGTTGTCAAGCGCCACAGTTCATGGCGTCCTTCCCGTCTTCGGTGTCTCCTTCCTTGTCATGGAAGAGAAAGTGGTTGGATAATTTCAGGACCATCAAGTCCATGTCCTTCTTCTGAGACGTAGCGTTCTTCAATGAATGAGATGAAGTTCTTCAAGGGATGATAAAGATCTTCCAAAGCTGGATCTCTCTCTCTCTCTCTTCTCTTTTTCTCCACACAACAAAACTAACCCCCAAAAATATAATTATGCTCCTTTATTTTATTTCAACAGTCCAAGGGTTTCCAACTTCAAAATTCAAACTTAAACCAATTAATTGAATAGGTTTAATTATTTGAATAAGGTGTGTCATTAATTAATTAAGAGGAGAGAGGGGTGACTTACTTAATAAAGGCATGAGGGTTTAAGGGGATGAGTTATGGGGATTAGGAAATATGAAGGGGTGGAGTTCATGTGGGCCCCACTTCACCTTTTTCCTCACTAGGTTAGTTTCCCTAACATCCACACAATTGTTAAAACTACTTAGAAGAGAAATAAAATTGGAATACAATTTTATTTTATTCTTCACTTAAACCTCAAATTTAAGAAACTACTTCCGAGAAAACGTACCTTCGGAAAAGGTCTTCTTAAGCAATTACCGGCGATGTGGTTTCATCGGTGCCCTCTGATTTCGATTCTGAAAACCGGTTCAAAAGATCGAAAAAAACCCGCTCGTTCGTTCACTGAACGTTCCCGAGCTAAACTTCAGAAATTGATTTTGGGCACATCGGGCCTCGAAATCAGGTTCCGTCAGAAACCACAGTCTCATCAAATTCCTATGAAATTATGAAAAAAATTTCCTTGAAATTTTCGGTTCTTTATATGGGTGCCTTTATCAGCACTAAAAAAGCGCTGATAAAGGGCCACGTTTAACAGCGCTTTTTTAGCACTGTTAAATGATCCTCTTTATCAGCGCTTTTTTTAGTGCTGATAAAGTCCCCCTTTTATCGTGGATTTTTTAACATTGATAAAATGTTAGCTCTTCCCTTACTCGTTTATATCCATGAATACATCATAGACCAATGTTATTAAATTTTGGTCCAGAACAACCTATGTGAAAGGGATGTGTCCACTTATAGAATGATATTGTGATTGGTTATACCAAATGAAATGTAATGTTTCCTTATATAAATTATCCAAAATGTGATTGATATTAGGTTTAGTAAATTTGTGAATTCATGGTATGGATGGGTTATATTAATGGATAATGATTAAATATATATGCATAATCACAAAGGTTTAATATTTATATTCACTATGAATTTGTTGAATATGTGCATGATGTGATGTTTGGAGTGGATTAAATATTTTTATTCATTTATTACCACCTTAAGAAACGGATCAAGGTGGATGATTTTATGAATTGAAAGGATCATGAAAATAGATATTTTTCAGTGATAAAAAAGTATCAAAAGTTTATGGATTTGAAAATTATGGAACTTGTAATCTTAAAGGAATCCATGATATTTTTTATTACTCAAATGAGTGTTGAATTATCTACCAATTGGAGGATTAAAGGGGAACAGTCAGAAGGTTTGAAATTGTAAAAGTGGGTATGAAATATTATTCAGTATAACCTTGATAGTGATTGGATGATAATATTTATGAATAGCATATGAGTTTCATCTATAATATATTTGAAAAAAGATCAATTAAAAAAATATCATAGTTCATAATTATGTAGTCATCCTATAAGTTGGAAGATATATGAGATATAAAATTGTATTTTTAGTGAGATAACATGGGTAGATATATTTTGTAGTATATATCTCAATTCATATTATATTAGAAGGTTAACTAAGAGAGACATATGTCTTTTCAGACATTATATCCATTAAAAATACAAAAAATGGAAATGAGAATAAATCCCCATGGATTCTTTCATAAATCTCCCCAAAAAATAGAAATGGAATACTATTATTTGGGATATAATTAATCATCCTTTGAATCCATAACACATTATTTTTATCATATAACATTTCAATCTTGATTGTATTTCTGAAATATAAAATTTGGAATATGTAAGGTTTCATATTGTATATATTATATTATAAATAATTTGGATTCAATTTTTACCACTATATTTTGGTGAACTATATTGTAAAATATTTAATTGGATTTTTGTTTCAGAATTACATACCAAGCATAAGTATCAGGTAAGTATAGAAGAACCATTCGATCTATGAATGATATGTTAACGAAATAATTTTTAGATTTTGAAGGTGTTTGGGATCAACACCATCCTCTGGTTGAGTATTCATATAAATATATATTTCTATATATCATTAGGATGGATTCATAAGAAGTTATATATGAAAATAAATGTTGAAGACCAATATTTTGGGACGAATTTTAGAATTTTAAACTTTTGTTGAATTTTCTAACTAACAAAGGAAATGGTAGAATACGTTAGAGCCATTTGGAAACATATCAAGGCATCTGAGAGTTGAAAAAATATTACATATACAGTCATCTTTGAAATCAAGAATTTGATATAGGTGATTTGGTATTCCTATGAATTTCTATATGAATAAGTGTTATGATATTTTAAAAGACATGAATGATTAGCTCTCTGTATATTGGAACCTTTGACATTCTTTATCTAGTAAGGATGCTATCCTATTTTTTGGTGAATCCATCAAAACTCTCTCATGTTTCAAATGTGTTTCAAGTATCTATCATGTGAAAGTACATATTGTATCCTTATATTGTACATTACATTGTGGTTTTACTTCAATATCATTCTGTTTCTAATGATGAGAAATCATTAATATTATTATATCATAGTCAAAAGGTGTTATGGAATAAGATAACCCACATGGTTAATGATCTTAATAGTAATCATAAATTCAATGAAAATATATAGGATATTGAGTATTTTTGGAAATAAATATATCCTCTTGTGTTTATATCATATCACTACAATTTTTAGGTAAAAAATCATTTTACTGGGGTGATAATGTAATGCCCTATGATTTTATTATATATTTCTCTTTAGAAAATTTAGTTTCAACGAAATATTGTGATACTCGAAACCTATAACCTAATTAAATCAAGATATGTAATACCATTATAATAAAGCCATTAAATTGGGATACTTGATTGTAACACCCCAAGCTTCCATGATACGCTTCTCATTTAATAATGCAATAGCTTGCATGGTACGCAAGTTCGAGTTCTAACACACCGCGACTAATCAAAGTAGCCATTATGAATAGTAATAACAAATTTTTAAAATTATAGAAATTTTATATTTCAAAATGGACTTCATTTTTGTATTCGTAATATCGAAATTATCCTATGTTTAATTTTTTGTAACTTTCTGAGAACTTCTAATTTTTTATGAATAGTGATAAATACTTAAAACAACTTTTTTAATCAAAATAATTTATTGTGATAAATTATACTATTTAGTGGTTTTAAAGTATAATTAGAATATATTTTTACCATTTTATCCAATGGTGGTCATTAGAATTAATTTAACGTTGAAATTGGACATAAACAATTGCCAATCTTTTGATATAATTTGTTTCTTAAAAACACGCTATTTGTTGTGATAGCGGGAATTGATTATAAAATTAATTAATGAAACTTATATATTTGGAATTTTGTAAAATAGACATCATTTTTGAATTTGGAATATCAATTATAGCTTAGGGTGAGATTTTGGCATTGTTCTGAAAATCTTCAATTTTTGATGAATAGTGAAACCACTAAGTAGTAGTTAAATAACTGATTTTTCGTTTAAATGAAATATTACCACTTCTGGGATTTGATTTTTAAAAATCCGACATACATGGTTGTCATTAAGAAGTAAAATGGGGTTCAATGAGATTAAAATAATTTTTTGGTGAATAGAAACTTTTAAGTTCTTAATCGCGATTAGTGGTAATTAGTGTAGTTTAAGGTAAAAACAATGTTTTAATAATATGATATGAGATTGACACTTGTCCTACTCCTATTGGATGAGTCATGGCCGACCAAGACAACCCATGGGTCAACTTGGGGACCCCATGGAGCCACTTTGGATGGAAAATGACATTAATATATATTTATTTAATGTTAAAATTAAATTGACACAAACATGAGTTGTTTTACTAAAACAATTTTTAAGTGGGGTTACCCAAGTCCAATTTTTGACTATAAATATTCATTAGAAAGATAAAAAAGATTTCCTACATCATAGTATTTTTTTTATAATTTTTAGACATTAAATAAATTAAATTATTTATGACATCATGATGATGCAGCGATGACCTCATTATTTAACGATTTAAATAAAATGGAAAGATAATGTAAAATCCAAAGCGTACAATTGTAAAAAACCTATTGGATGAGTATATTTCGAACCCTTATCATATTATCCTAGAATTATATAAGTTTGGGACCTCTAAAATCCGAAACTCATTTTATAATAAAGTGATTTTCTTTACTTTCCAAGAGTGCCCCTCCTCTCCACTTATAAAAGGCCCCCACCTCTCCCACCTCATTTACACTTTCAATCCATTTGGCTCGGCCAACCTCTGCCCAAATACTCTCCCAACTTCCCCCTCTTACTCCTAGAAGCCTCACATTGGGAAGAACTCTTCCCAAGGAATCCTTTGGCTCAAATCAAAAAGAGTTACCCGATTTTTAAGGTAATGTCTTCTCTAATGTTGTTTTGTTTTATTTTTCTTCTCCAACCCCCTTAACTATTTTTATTCATTTCTTTTGTAACAACACCAGTATCCTCAATATACTATGATGTTGTTATAAGAAGTATTCGAGATACACATACACACACCTACATCTAATGGTTAAAGAACATACGGTTTCTGTGGATGGCGAATTTCTGCCTCACGAAACGATGATTGTTCGACACTCATATAACACCTTCAAAGGTGGCCATTAAGATGTCACTATTTTTATATATGATATATAATATGTTTATGTTTTACTTATGCTTCTGTATTTCTCATTTATGGCATACTTTATGATTTCCATTATGGGTAAAACGCGATAATTTCATTTTAGGAAGTGCGGACTACCGCCCCCTCAAAGTGATTTGAATCGTTAATGCCATATGTGGGATGTATAAAGGATGGAGTAAATGGTATTATACACTATATTATACTAGAATTATATTATACATTTATATCATTATGATTTAGTTCCATTAAATATGAAATTGAAATTAAAGTAGCGTTCATGCGTACGTACGGCTTACCGTCTCCATGAACGGTGAATTTCAATTCTTACCTCTAAATGTTACGTAATATTATAAATGAATGTATATACTGGATATATAAGATATATATGACATCTAAATCATGAATATAATTCTGGAGATAATGGATATTCTACTACATAAACAACTTGTAATTATAAAAAGTTTATTGTTGACTCAAGTACCAAAGATCGACAAAACGACCATTATTAACTTAAATAATTACATAATGTTCATATCATTGTAATAAGTTATATAATAAGGATAATGAAATTTAAAATGGTTCTTAATAAGGTATATATTAACTCTAGTTTATTATTCAGGAGGTTAAAGAACGGATGAGTCAAGTCAGACATGAGGTAAGGGAACTTCTTAACCCAACTTCCATTCTTTGGGTTAATCTCCTACTTTCAAATTATGTCATGATATTATTATGTCTTATTTTGTATTTTTTACTTTCTTTATGTGTACCTATAGTGAATACACATAATATATCTATTTTATTTTAAAAATTATCTTTGTAAGCACTTCGTCTCAATCTCCTTTCATTGAGGCATATTTGGTTTTATACACAAATTTCTTTTATACGGTGTATAAACCACTTTGACTTTTACGTTTATTCAAAAGGAATCTTTTTTATACGAAGCGTTTACTAAACGACAAAAGGGAATGTTTTTGTCGTACGTATGCGGCGACAACGAATTCTCCACCGTCGTGACCACTATTTGAGTTTCGGCTTCCTCTACAAGCCATCATTTTTTAATGAAAAATAAATACAAAGTTTTAACTTTCTTTTACTTTGGTATTGAAAATGGTTTTGAAAGCGTTTTTATTATATTAATGTGTTGTATTGAAATCTTGTGATTGAAATGTGGAAATGTTATGTTTCCTTTATGCATGTTTTATGTGATACGATTATGTTATGGTTTATGATATGTTTAAACCTATTCATATGAGGAATGCATTGGACTTAATATGTGACGGGTGGAGCCCGCTACAGCTCCTCGATGCATCGGCATGTCTCATGAGACAAACTAGTGTCTTGGCACGAGGCCTTGACAAAATCTTATTTGTGGTCTTGGCACGAGGCCTTGGCTATGTGGTTATGATAGTCTGGCATTATGCATTCCATCATTATGAAAGTGGTTATTGATATTGCATTTGATTATTCGACCAGTAGAATATCCATGTGAGGAAGTGAATGGCATTATCTCATTTTACTTTTTCCATATTATGTTGATGTTCAAGTTTAAAAGGCTTTTGTTTTAGTTATACATTACCTTAAATTTTTATGTTTATTTATGAAAGCTTCCGCATTATTGTTATCCTTACTTAGCATCTGAGCTCACCCCTTTCAATGTTTTAATATTTTCTAGGATGTGAAGAAGTATTTTATGAATGACCTGCAGGGATAGTCAGAAGAGGATATGAGTGTGGACTATGGAGACTTTGTTATTGTAGTTTTTCACTTTATGATGTAATGTAACGTTTATGAATGTATCTAGTGTTTCTAAGGCTACTAAACTAATTGGTATTTCGAAACTTGATCTTTTGTGATCATACCAATGTTACGAAGTAATGCACCGACTCTGGGTAGCTGGGGTCGGGGCGTTACAGTTGGTATCAGAGGTAGTTTAGTAATAACCTTGGAAGCTAGATTTAGATAAACTCTGATTAGAGCACATAGTCCGAAGATAGACTTTGAGGATTAGTATAGAAGAACTTCCTGGAATTTTGGTATTGTAGAGATGTTGTGAGTTTTCTGAGCAATACATCCATGTCTGGATATGAGCAGGTAGAGGCAGCTCTGGCACAAATGTACCTAGGGGTAAAACCCAAAAACACCGCTTTGAGCTAGACTCAAACGGGAACTGGTGCACGACAACAAGCCTTGCTGCACTCTTGGTTACGACACTCCTGGGGTATTTTCTTAGGATAATTCTCATTTTCATTACAAACCATTATGTAGGGTTTATGAGTATATACTTCTTCAAAGAAAAAATTCTTATGATTATGGATTATATCCATAAACCATTCAATTTACATTAATTATTTTAAAAGTTTGGAATTATTCATTATAATTCATAAACTAACCTAGTTTATGTCATTGTATAGAAATGGCACCCATTAGAAGGAATGTGAACTCCAGCAATACGTATGATCCAAAGAGTAAGAAGGATCGTATCTTTCACGGTATTAAGCCAACATTTCGTAGGGAAATAGCCTCCCATGTGTTCTCAACATATGAATAAATAGTATCATGTGTTAATAAGATAATTAAAGAATTCTATGAGTCCTATGGCTTTGAAGCGAAGCAAGAGACGAAAGGGATGGAAGAGAGAATGATGGATAAAGGGATGAGGGGAAAGAAGAATTTTCCAATATGTGGTAACTGTGGGAAGAAACATCATGGAACTTGCCTAAATGGAATGGGAGTTTGTTATAAGTGTAGAGAAAAAGGACACAAAGTGTGTGACAGCAAGGGTAAGAAAATGGTTTCAAATGTACAATGCTTCTTCTGCAAGGATTGGGGACACTACGCAAACCAATGTCCAAATCATCAGAGTATGCCCCAAATGATGTTATTGGATAATAATCAAGTTATGATACTACCACAGATGAGTATTAATGATTAGAGTTCTTATGTTGTTATTAAAGAATTTTGTAATTTGAGTGTTGTATCAATGATGTACTGGTTATAATAATTATGGAGTATATAAGGATTGTACTGCAGTACTATTTCATCAAGGACTTGAGATTGTGTGGAACCAAGAAAAGAGACTCCACAGTAGGTTAAATTTTTGGAAAATATATGGTTGAGAGAAAGATAAACCATAATATGGTTCTGATACCGAGATAGTGATTTTGGAATAAGACGTGATTGATTTGGATAAATTATATTGGATATTATTAACTTCCTTGAAACTGATTGATGACTTGTATACATTTTTGTATAGAAGGAGTATATCTAGTATTCTATAAGGAATAAGGGATCATGGTAATTCTGTATGTTTAAAAAGAATACATGATGAAGGTGTTCACATGTTGTTACATGGAAGAAAGGATCTTCATTATGTTTACCTTCCTTATAAAATTTGGACTGTGAGTTGGACCGAAGTATTTTGGATAACTATAAAGGTTGGAATGGATTAAGTTGATCTTTGGATAGTATTGTTTAAGGTTAAAAAATTTATGAAGATTATTTTTGGAATATTATAATACTATAGTTTTAGGAAAAGGACAACCTGTAGGGTGGGGCCTAACCTGACGTGTCGGACAAAGCGGCAGGAATCGAACCCACAACCATAGTGCGACATGCCTTTATTTCCTACCACTAGCCTAGAGGAAGTCCCTGGTTATTACAAAATAATTTTACTAATCTAAATGGTATGTGCTAACATTTGGAACCTTATACAATTAGGATAAGTATAATATTTTTGGGTTCTATTATCTTTTTGAGTGAATGGTGAGTTGAAGGTTGAAACTCTAATTGTCAAGCATAAATATATATATACATATCTGTTATTCAATGAATAAATTAATTCTTAAACATTAGTAAAGGGATATTAAAACAAAAATATGTGTTACCCTAATACCTTATGTCTTGATGAACTGATGATATTTTAAATCAACATAGATTGAAGGCTTTGAGGCCCTCAATTTGACAATTGATTGTGATTGATGACCTCAATCACTCCCTACAAATATTTACATTTTTCCTCCAATTATATGTCTCTAATTTCCACCAATGTTCTCCTTATCGAGATCATAATTTTGTGGTGAATTTCTTATTTCCATTTCCCTCTTATTAAGGCTAAATTTTATTAACCTTATTTCTGATGTGGGTTTTCCACAAAGGTATTTTCTATTTTCAACCTTTTATTTTCAAAGAAAAATTTCAAATTGCGAGGACGCAATTTATTGAAAGAGAGGAGAATGTAACACCCCAAGCTTCCATGATACGCTTCTCATTTAATAATGCAATAGCTTGCATGGTACGCAAGTTCGAGTTCTAACACACCACGACTAATCAAAGTAGCTGTTATGAATAGTAATAACCACTTTTAAAAAATATAGAAATTTTATATTTCAAAATGGACTTCATTTTTGTATTCGTAATATCGAAATTATCCTATGTTTAATTTTTTGTAACTTTCTGAGAACTTCCAATTTTTTATGAATAGTGATAAATACTTATAACAGATTTTTTAATAAAAATAATTTATTGTGATAAATTATAATATTTAGTAGTTTTAAATTATAATTAGAATATATTTTTACCATTTTATCCAATGGTGGTCATTAGAATTAATTAAACGTTGAAATTGAACATAAACAATTGCCAATCTTTTGATATAAATTGTTTCTTAAAAACACGCTATTTGTTGTGACAACGGAAATTGATTATAAAATTAATTAATTCAACATATATGTTTGGAATTTTTTAAAATATACATCATTTTTGAATTCGGAATATCAATTATAGCTTAGGGTGAAATTTTGGCATTGTTCTGAAAAACTTAAATTTTTGATGAATAGTGAAACCACTAAGTAGTAGTTAAATAACTGATTTTTCATTTAAATGAAATATTACCACTTCTGTGATTTGATTTTTAAAAATCCGACATACATGTTTGTCATTAAGAAATAAAATGTGGTTCAATGAGATTAAAATAATTTTTTGGTGAATAGTAACTTTTAAGTTCTTAATCGCGATTAGTGGTAATTAGTGTAGTTTAAGGTAAAAACAATGTCTTAATAATATGATATGAGATTAAAACTTGTCCTACTCCTATTGGATGAGTCATGGCCGACCAAGAAAACCCATGGGTCAACTTGGGGACCCCATGGAGCCACTTTGGATGGAAAATGACATTAATATATATTTATTTAATGTTAAAATTAAATTGACACAAACATGAGTTGTTTTACTAAAACAGTTTTTAAGTGGGGTTACCCAAGTCCAAATTTTGACTATAAATATTCATTAGAAATATAAAAAGATTTCCTACATCATAGTATTTTTTTTATAATTTTTAGAAATTAAATAAATTAAATTATTTATGACATCATGATGATGCAGCGATGACCTCATTATTTAACGATTTAAATAAAATGGAAAGATAATGTAAAATCCAAAGCCTACACTTGTCAAAAACCTATTGGATGAGTAGATTTAGAACCCTTATCATATTATCCTCGAATTATATAAGTTTGGGACCTCTAAAATCCTAAACTCATTTTATAATAAAGTGACTTTTCTTTACTTTCCAAGAGTGCCCCTCCTCTCCACTTATAAAAGGCCCCCACCTCTCCCACCTCATTTACACTTTCAAGCCATTTGGCTCGGACAACCTCTGCCCAAATACTCTCCCAACATCCCCCTATTACTCCTAGAAGCCTCACATTGGGTAGAACTCTTCCCAGAGAAGCCTTTGGCTCAAATCAAAAAGAGTTGCCCGATTTTTAAGGTAATGTCTTCTCTAATGTTGTTTTGTTTTATTTTTCTTCTCCATCCCCCTAAACTCTTTTTATTCATTTATTTTGTAACAACACCAGTATCCTCAATATACTAGGATGTTTTTATAATAAGTATTCTAGCTACAGTTACACACACCTACATCTAATGGTTAAAGAACATACGGTTTCTGTGGATGACGAATTTCTGCCTCACGAAACGATGATTGTTCAACACTCATATAACACCTTCAAAGGTGGCCATTAAGATGTCACTATTTTTATATATGATATATAATATGTTTATGTTTTACTTATTCTTCTGTATTTCTCATTTATGGCATACTTTATGATTTCCATTATGGGTAAAACGCGATAATTTCATTTTAGGAAGTGCGGACTACCGCCCCCTCAAAGTGATTTGAATCGTTAATTCCATATGTGGGATGTATAAAGGATGGAGTAAATGGTATTATACACTATATTATACTAGAATTATATTATACATTTATATCATTATGATTTCGTTCCTTTAAATATTAAATTGAAATAAAAGTAGCGTTCATGCGTACGTACGGCTTACCGTCTCCATGAACGGTGAATTTCATTTCTTACCTCTAAATATTACGGAATATTATAAATGAATTTATATACTGGATATATAAGATATATATTACATCTAAATCATGAATATAATTCTGAAGATAATGGATATTCTACCACATAAACAACTTGTAATTATAAGAAGTTTATTGTTGACTCAAGTACCAAAGATCGACAAAACGACCGTTATTAACTTAAATAATTACATAATGGTCATATCATTGTAATAAGTGATATAATAAGGATAATGAAATTTCAAATGGTTCTTAATAAGGTATATATTAACTCTAGTTTATTATTCAGGAGGTTAAAGAACGGTTGAGTCAATTCAGACACGAGGTAAGGGAACTTCTTAACCCAACTTCAATTCTTTGGGTTAATCTCCTACTTTCAAATTATGTCATGATATTATTATGTCTTATTTTGTATTTTTACCTTCTTTATGTGTACCTATAGTGAATACACATAATATAACTATTTTATTTTAAAAATTATCTTTGTATGGACTTCGTCTCAATCTCCTTTCATTGAGGCATATTTGGTTTTATACACAAATTTCTTTTATACGGTGTATAAACCACTTTGACTTTTACGTTTATTCAAAAGGAATCTTTTTTATACGAAGCGTTTACTAAATGACAAAAGGGAATGTTTTTGTCGTACGTATGCGGCGACAACGACTTCTCCGCCGCCGTGACCACTATTTGAGTTTCGGATTCCTCTACAAGCCATCATTTTTTTAATGAAAAATAAATACAAAGTTTTAACTTTCTTTTATTTTGGTATTGAAAATGGGTTTGAAAGAGTTTTTATTATATCAATGTGTTGTATTGAAATCTTGTGATTGAAATGTGGAAATGTTATGTTTCCTTTAAGCATGTTTTATGTGATATTATTATGTTATTGTTTATGATATGTTTAAACCTATTCATATGAGGAATGCATTGGACTTAATAAGTGACGGGTGGAGCCCGCTACAGCTCCTCGATGCATCGGCAGGTCTCATGAGACAAACTAGTGTCTTGGGACGAGGCCTTGACAATATCTTATTTGTTGTCTCGGCACGAGGCCTTGGCTATGTGGTTATGATAGTCTGGCATTATGCATTCCATCATTATGAAAGTGGTTATTGATATTGCATGTGATTATTCGACCAGTAGAATATCCATGTGAAGAATTGAATGGCATTATCTCATTTTACTTTTTCCATATTATGTTGATGTTCAAGTTTAAAAGGCTTTTGTTTTAGTTATACATTGACTTAAATTTTTATGTTTATTTATGAAAGCTTCCGCATTATTGTTATCCTTACTGAGCATCTGAGCTCACCCCTTTCAATGTTTTAATATTTTCCAGGATGTGAAGAAGTATTTTATGAATGACCTGCAGGGATAGTCATAAGAGGATATGAGTGTGGACTATGGAGACTTTGTTATTGTAGTTTTTCACTTTATGATGTAATATAACGTTTATGAATGTATCTAGTGTTTCCAAGGCTACTAAACTAATCGGTCTTTCGAGACTTGATCTTTTGTGATCATGCCAATGTTACGAAGTAATGCAGCGACTCTGGGTAGCTGGGGTCGGGGAGTTACATTGATAGTATGAATCACTTATTCAAAAAATGAAAAAAAATATAATTTTTATATTTTTTTTGGATGAAGACAATTTAATGATAAATTACTTTATTTTTTTCACCATGTCATTATGTGTTATAAAAGTATTTTTCTAGTAAATAATGGTTTTTATTTATTTTTATGATATGATAATATAAATAATTTCATTAAATTTAAAAAAATTGATAAAATGGACTTTATTTTGAAATTCATCAACTCATAATTAACTTTGACTAATTATTTTAATTTTCTTGAAACCCTAAATTTCCATTGAATTGGGAAAATAATGTTTTTTATAAAACAATTATTATTTAAAATAATGAATTTACAAATTTATGTTTTAAAAAAAATTCTTTTTAAAATTAGTACATTAATATTATTAATAATCAAATTAGTTCATTAGATTTAATTTTTTATGGGATTTTGTTATGAAAACTTTTTTACATTAGACAATAGTTTTTATAAAAAACTATATTTTGTCACATTTTCCATGTTTATATTTTAATTGTATTCCCAAACTTATATGAACAAATTTAGAAAATTTTGATTGTATATTATGAATTAAAATGTCCAAATTTGTCAAATAATCCCCTTTTTTCATCTTTAATAGTAAATTTCTTAAATATTTTTCAATCGGTAATGGTATAATGGCAAAAATATGGTTAAAACATTTAAATAAAGAATTAAAATTCTTATAACCCTTTACATTATCATATAAAATTAGTGTATTTTTTCTATTTCCATTCATCTTTCAAACATATGGAACATTGGTGCCATTTTTCAATGATTGATAGCATTATATTGTTTTAGGGAAATAATAAATACAGAGTGTCACTCACATGAATTTAATTTCTGTAAAAAATTTAATAGGGATAAAAGGAGGATAATTTCAGTTATAATATTATTTCAAATATGAATTAATTTTATTATTGAGATAATATATTATTAGTTTTTAGTGAAGAATTAATTATCACTAATTTCATGAAAAGATGAAATAGTGATTGTGATAGTTATGGAAGAAGAAGTACTTGATTTTAAAAGAACTCTAAGAAATGTTTTAGTGACTTATAGTGTTTCATGATTTTTATAGTTAAATATAACTACTTACATATTATTTAATGGCTTATATTTATATAAATATTAGTAACTTTTGTTTTCACTAAAAATTTAAAAGAATAGTGCCAAAAATGAAATGTATGGAATTTTATATTAAATAATATTTTATTAAATGATTCAAATTTTTTAAAAATCATATGTTAAATTTTTTTAATTATATATTTTTTAAACTATCAAAAATGTTCTCTTTATGAATAAATTTTCTTTTTATAGTAATAATATTATCCAAAAATTTGTGGAAAACTTTTATATAGTGTTAATTTACAAAAGTGTCAACTAGTGGTTAAAATTATCAGATAGGGAAAAAACATAAATAAAACCTGATAAAAATTTATTGTATTATATTATTCAGATTCATACTCATCTTATTATGACTCGTATAAATTTATAGAATTTTTTGCAAAATAATTTAATTTTTATATTAAATATAATAATATTTTAATATAATTATACAAAAACCATTATTAACCTTCTTCCAATCCATTGAAAACAGATAACATCTCTTGTACGTATATGTGGATGACAACATCAACAAATGATGTAGTGGATTTTATGATTTCATTTTACATGGATGGTAATAACTATACATTTAATGACTACATATGTGCTAAAATTCTTATAAAAATTATTCTTAAATGGATACTTATTATATAATTTTTATCCTTTACATCTATATAAAAGTCAGAAAAGAATTCATTCATATGTACAGCCTTCCATATCCATGAATGTGGTAATATATTTTTAATCTAATTTTAATTTATTACTATAAACAAATATATATGGAATAAATATGGAATTTATAATATTATTTACATTATTCAAAAAAATGTAACCATGGTCAATTTATTCTTATTAGGACTATCAAATTTGAATATAAATGAAAAAATGAAGAAATTTTCATCAAAATTAATGATTTTAATAAAGAGTTATTAATACATTGGTAACAAATTATATCATGTAAATAATATGGGAAATGATATGTTTTTATGTAATGAATTTTCTTGGGAAAATATGTATAATAAATATACACTTACCATATATGAGGTTCAAATGTGTAAAATGTAAGATTATAATTGAGTCAAGGTATTTTCATCTCACTTTTATTTCTGTGAGACACATGCCATATTCACCACTTTTTTATTTTTGGTTTGAAATATACATACCCTATAAATATTCTATAATAATTCTCATGATAAATATTTTTATATCCTTTTCTATCAATGATTCTGCCTTTTTTTAGTTTTAAATTAAAATATTATCAAACTGGTAGGGGATTTTAATCCCAATCCCATTAAAGTAGGGGATATTTATTCCAGAATTTCCATTTTAGAAATTATATAATACCTATCTGAATAATAATTTTCATTTTTATTATCATCATGTTATTTAAACATAATATATATTCTATTTTCATTTTCATAACATTTAATACTCAAGACACTGAGAGTATTTTTTTGAAGGACATTGTTTATATATTCTGTCGGGTAATTTTTTTCCCATGCCTGGATTACACTAAAACAATTAAATAAAGATTATTATTTAAATAATATCTTTTAATATAATTTTCCCCAATTTTCCAATTTATAAAACAAAAAATGGATATCCTTTTCTTTTTATGAATTTGGAATATTAGACATTATATTATTAATGTGATAAGAATCTTTTTTTAACGAAAATAGAATAGAAGGATTTTCTTTCCATGATGATATCTTGACAATATGAATCTTAAAATACAATTTTTTCATGTAATATTATAAGTAAATTGTGTTCATAATTCTTTATAAATGATTGGATTTTAAAAAAAGGTATTCCAAATTGAAAAAGGTGTTCTCTTAAAAAACAAAATATATTTTTATATAATATTCATCTATGATGAAAGCCTCTGATGTTAATTATGGATTACTAAATTAATAATAAAATGATATAATATGTAAAATTTATTTGGATGGATAATATTTATTATAGTAGAACTCTTATGAACCCATTTATTTTACATGGGTTATTCTTTAATTAGAATAACAATACATTTATAAGATACATTTCATACTACGTGTAATTTTTTGATGATGTGATGAATGTTTTATGATCTTGTGGCACACAAATGTTTAGTTTTTATTACCTACTGGGTGGGACTAGATTTATATAGACATTAAATTTAATGTTTCCATTTTTATATCACATTATATAATTATTGGAAATTTTTTAATGTGCTTGATCCACTATGGGAAACAAGAAGGGAAGAATGAACCACTATAGGATATAGGTGATGATTCATGATCTACTATGTGAAATTGGTCCTAATTCCAGATCGATTATGATTTTGGAATAAGATATTGATGCCTAATCCCCTATGATTTTTAGACTCAGTAATTAATCTTGACATCTAAAATGCTTTCTCTGCCTGTAATGGTTCTACATTTTTAGTACAAGAGTATGATATGAACATAATGTTCATGATTGATTTGGGATGTTTTCAAATTCTTATGATTCATATCTTTTAAAATTATAATGTTCAATTCCATGCCTCGGGATTATGATTAATGATAGAATTTTTATATTCTTTGTATGTTATTGTCATGATCTCATAAACTAATACATATCTTTTTCATTCATATGATCATTGATCGATATATCTCATTTCGTCCATTGAAAATAATCTACGATCATCCTTTTAATTATTTATTTTCCCAATGTTATGAAAGAGGTTTTTCAATATCATATGTCAAAAGGGTAAAAATTGAGAGAAACATTACATGTAATGATAATGAATAGTATTAAAATGGATGTTTATGGATATAATCACTAAATACAATAAACCATTTTGGTATGGGAAGTTAGTGTAATGTTATGTATTAACTAATTTTCTAAAAATATGTGATATTTAGGTATAAAAATATTGGGCCACTATAAATATAGTACAAGTAATTTTTTTAAATAATAATTAAAATTCCTTTATTATAATTCATTCTTCATAATGGATTTAAAGGGATAACAACATGTTCTTTATCACCACCACGTTCAAACACTATGGGAATTACACTATGTTATGGTCATAACCATCTATTCCAACTAATGAAACAGCAGTGGCCTAGGATATTATGAGATAGTATATGTTACTTTTGAACCACAATAATTATGTTTTCTAGAATCAATGATCACCCATCATAAAATATTATTATAGGAAATCCCTCATTGGAAGTCAATTATTTCATGTTGAATGATTTGAAATTAATAATCAGACAAATTATAATTATTATAATGACGTGAAATATATGATGGAATTTAGAATTTTTCGGACTAAATGATATTATTGATCTACTGGGTAAATAAATTATATTGAAAAAAATTTGTAGATATTAGGGGATATTAATGTGTATTTAATTAAATATTAAAATTTCATGATAAATTTCATAATTTTATATACACCGAAAAAGGTGGATATTATCATAAAATTTCTTGAACCAAGATAGGATTTATTGGGACACCCTTGAATGGGAGATGTCAAATGATGCATGTTTAAGACATTTAAAGACTTTTAATTTATTTGGAATGATGTTGGGTTAGTGTTACCAATGGTGCTCATTATTATTCTAAGTATGTAAATGAATTCATGGAATAGCGAGGACTAATAATAGTTAGAATAATTATTTTAGGGTATTTATTGTAAAATTACATTTTCATTATAACAATGTATATATCGGTTCAACATACCTAGAGCCTATAGGTCATGTTTTCCTCTTTTTCAAAAAAAAAGGTTGAGGTAAATTGTTATTTTTTATTATATTTTATTAATTATTCACTTATTGACTATTTAACTCAATTTTCTACATAGTTAATTAATATTAGTCTATTAATTCCATAAGATATTTTTAACAGTTGTTTTGGTAATTTCAATAAATTTTACACTAATTTTTTATTTGGTTAAGGCTTAAAAAATATTTATTGTGATGTATTATTTTTATATATATTATATCATTAAATTAATTTCCCAAAAATATTTGAAATCAAAAAATTATATGATATTAATAAATTATTATTTTGGTATAATATGTGTATATTTTTAATTCGATAGTCAATTTAGGGATGGTGATTCAAAATTATTTTCTATTTAATCATATGACCCAAAATAGTTCAATAATGACTACTTATATTCAATATTTAATCATGTCAAATGGTTTTGTAACTATCATTTAAAGGATTACATAGTGACCATTAGTAGTTATTTTAGAAATTAACATTAATACAATTTCACTATATATTAAATGATCATTTCAACGTTTGATATTTTCATCATGGTTTAAAAAATTATATAACAATACAATTAGCTTTTCCCTTGTATTTTTACTACACATGGGTAGTATTCATTGAGTTCATGTTTAAGCTTGGTGAGAGTAATATACTGGTATTTTAGTTGATCACAATGAATTAAATACTTTTGAAAATATCATTAGTTAGAACTGTAGTCATATTGTCCATGTAATATGATTATAGATAAGGATTATTCGGTTTTGTCTTTATAAAGTGGATATTATAATAATGAGAGACTATATTGAACATTAAGATGACCACGAATAGTTTTTTAAGTGGAAGTCTATCTTGGATGTGGTGAATTTTATTAAATTTTTGGTGTATTATTAAACTATTATTTAAAATCATAGATGGATGTGGATTGTGAGTTAACCTCCATAGATATGGTTATGTTAAAAAAATGGATTGGATACCCTTTATAGTGATGTAATTAATTGAATATTATTGGGATTCATTGAGGATAGGAGATGAGAATAGGATGAGTAAATGGAAACATTCACTATAGTTATGTACCCAAGTGGTGAAGAATCTTAATAGATGTATAATATAAATTTGGAAGAATGAAAAAAAATTACAATATAAAAACAATACTGAGTCCCTAGTTGGTTCATAATGTAACTATATCATGTAGTTGGTGCTTCACCGACCTCTCAGTGTAGGTACACCATCTGGACATTTAGAAATCATGGGTCATGCGCACCCAAGATTACCACTATGTACCTGGTTCACTTCCATGAGTAACATAGTGACCTTACAATGAAAATTTAATGTATTATGTCCACCTTTACACTAATTTAATCAATCTATAATATCCAAAACACTTGAAACATTTATAAAACACCTCAATTCAATACTCAACCTCAGAAAAATCACCTTCAATATCATCATAAGAAATCCCCTAGAACATAGATTAATAAAATAGAAAATTAATTTAGAAACCCTAATATGTAGTGAAGTGATTCATTAAAAACTCCACAAAAATGACCTCTCTTCTTGAAGAAGTATTGAAAATTTCCATAGACCTCTATCCCACCCAATATAACCTAATTAATCTTCTCATTCATGAATTCAAATCATATTCCATTAGATGGATTTCCCAATTGATTCATTCCAACTATTTTTGTTCAAAAACAGCAACCCAACACCAGACACTCTTTGATCTCCTCTTTATGGCATACAAGATGTCACAATTGCCTCCCCAAATCCAATCACTGACAAAACCTGTCAATAGTACATCCATAAAGTTGAATAATTGTATAATCAATGTATCCCAATCTCTATAGTACTGTATTTATCATCTTGTTACATTATCACTCAATATTGGAGGCAATATAATGTCATCCACACAATAGTTACTGAACCCAAAATCATCTCTAAACTAAAGATTATGAAATCTCTTCTAAAACTCCAATAGTAAAATATTTAATTTTCAAAAATAAAATTTAAATGAAATTTAAATTTAGGAAATATATTTATGAGGAGACATTTGAATTTTTTGATCTAGAGTGTGGGGAGTTAAGAGAATTTGTATTTATATTGGTAATTTGAGATTTAGAGCACTAATAGTTGTTGATTTTACATGTTTTGAGATTTATAGATCTTACATGATTGTGTAACCCAAGGGTTTATGGGATGTTAGATATCATTTAGTAAAAGTGCTTGATTTTTTGGTGTTTTTACCCTTAAATAAAAAAAATATCATGTATATAATTCCCTACATATCGAAAATAGTTTTTAAAAAGTATGATATATTATGAACATATTATAATTTAATGTGATTGTTATAATTCAGAAAATAGATTTTGTGGCACTAATAAGATAGAATAAATTTCAAAAAAATATTATTTACACTTTTATGAAAACTATTTATTAGTTATGAATTGGTAAGAAATGAAAATCAAAGAATTTGATGATAAAAGAGTAGTTTTACTGAAATTTTTTTATGTTCATAATGAGTTTTTGACATCAAAATAGATTATTCTCTATAGATGAATGACTATAATTAAAATTTAGATTATATATTCAATCAAGTTATTTAACATTCATCTAATGGTTTTTAGTATGAATGGAACAATTCTACATTTCGTATTATACTTAAAAGTTCATATTTTTAAAAAAAATTATGGAGTTTTTAATGATTATATTAAAATCAATATCGTCCACATATATGAACAGAATAATGTAAAATGGATTTATTTTTGGAATAAAAATAAATAAATTTTATTAATAATTTAAACATAAATTTTTTCATTGTTAATAGTAACCACATTAAAGATTAATCAATTGGGTAAGGCTACACAAATGAAACGAAGTTAAAACTATTTGGTAATGAGTTAAAATATATCTAAAACATGTATTTATAAAATATTATTAGTTTTTTTCTCACTAAATTAATTATTACTATGTTATATTATATATTTTAAAATATTATTTTGAATTGTGTAATCTGTTCTTGACTTTTTGTAAAAATTAGTTATATTTATTACAAATTACAAACAATTTTTTTGTATTTATGTTTAATGGTATAGATGGATGAGGAAATCTAGTTTTGGGTAATAAAAAAGTAACAAACCTTCCATTATTATAAATATTCAAATCAAAATTTTTGACACTAAAATTTTACTTTATTTCAAGGTAAAATATTTAAAATTCTTAATTATGATATTTTCTTAAAAATAATTTTTCAATTTTTGATTGTTATTTTATACAAATAAATTTTTTCTATGGATAAATATTTAATATAAACATTATATAGAAAATTTTAATTCATCATGTCAAATTTTTTCAGATTTTTATTTTTTATGTTTGTATATATTTTTTAGTTACCATGCTAAAAGTTTATGTCACCGTGCATAAGGTTAAAATGAGTGTAAATATGCTTTAAAGGGACATATGGCTTAAAATGCATTAAATTTGTCTTATAAATTTTATTGAATGTTTTTATTAGTATCCTAAAACAAATTATAATGTAATTTTGGTCCTTGGTTTAAATTTACTACAATATTATATATATATTTATTTAATATATTAAAAAATTCCATGTGTGTATTTTACCTCACATAAAAATGGGTGTCTCCTCTCCTCCATAATTGGTACTGTTTTATCCCTATGAATTTTCTAATACATACAATAATACATTCAATGATTTCATACCTTCATCATAGAGAATATTTTGTTTCTAAAATACCTTCCATTAAAGTCTTGTGGTGTAATCTAAATGTGGTTTCTCAACAAAGAGGTATATCTCTTAACCGATTAATTTAAATTATATTCCTTTTTATACCTCTTCGAAATATATTGTTCCTATTACAAAATATTTACTTTTTGTGAAATATAATTAATTTTTCTTTATTATGGAATATTCATTACCCCCCTCTTTCCCTTCCAATGGAAAATAAAACACCACTCATGTGTTTGTGTGGACAACCACATCCACAATGAGATGATCTTATTTTTTCAAATAGAATCACATTGAAGTTCATAATGATAGAATTAAAAACCATTGATGAATTTTATAGAATTTTTTCCATTATATATTATTGAAAAATTATTTACTCCTCTTTCATATCATCCATCCAAAAGCAGAAAAATCACTCTTTTCTATGTATGGACTACCATACCTATAATGTGATGTAACTCATTTTTCATCACCTATTTATATTAAAAGATTTATGATATTTTTTAATAATTATATATTATGATTATGAAAGTAGATAAATTTTTTATATTATGGAACTATGATCAATGTACATAGAACATAGTTATTAAACTAATTCAAGGAAAAAATGAAACACTTATCACCAGAAATAGTGATTTCAATAATTATTTAAGAAAAAAAATTTGATAAAGTATTAGAATTAAAAAATATATGGTATGATATAAATGAATATGGTTCTATAATAAATATATATATTTATAACAAATAATTATAATATATGAGGTATGAATGTTTACTACGAGATAGGGTATTTTTTATCAAGGATTTATATTTCAAACTCATTTTAATTTATATTATTTATTCTTGTAATATCATTGAAATAAATTATATGATTCTTATATAACAAACCAATTATATTTTATTTTCACTATTTAATCCCTAAAGTTTAAATAATTACTATAATCTTACTCTCGCTGACACTTGAAAGGATCTACAAAACAAATCTTAAGAAAAAAATAAAATTTCTTCTTCGGCCAAGAATATTTTTCATCAATGTACATTTTTCCTATCAAATGGATTCAATAATTTTTTAATGTTAAAATTAAATTATTTATTAATTTTAAATTTAATTAAATTTTAATTGATATAAAAACATTAAAAAGTTATATTATTGTTATTTCTAAAATTCTGTATTTTTTACCAATAGTGTGGATGGAAACATTTCATAACATATATGAGATAAACTAATTTCCAACCACCATTTCAACTATTTACTTTGATTAATTCTTTAAAATATTCAATATTTATATTCAAAGAGAATTTTTTATTAATATTGTTTATTTTTTTAAAATAAGTTATTTCAAAATGGGATTAAAATTTTCCTCAAAACATATTCTAGTAATATTTTAATGGTATTTTCATCTATGAAAACAAACATTGATGTAATTTAGGATACACTAGAGACATGACTCAATGATATAATCCTAATTATTTCTCTCTATGATTAATCGTGATTATGAAGATTAAATAATAAAAATATATTACTTTTTTTACATGATAAAATATAAAAATAATGTAAATGATTTCATGACATTATGGCATACATATAAATCAATAATTATTTTTTAATACTTGTCTTGTTATATCCCTCTAATAAATTCAGTAGCCTTATATTAATATCTAATGAGATGATAATGACATATGTAGAAATGATTGTGGGTGGATTTGGTCATAATATGATACAAGAGTATGATTGCTTCTAGTAAGATCACAATATTATGAGTGGAAATTATATCAAATAACTATGATAGAAAATTTATTATTTCTTATTATTATGATTCCATGTGCCTATTTTATGACTCTTTAATGATTATGACTTCTTTGACATCATCATTAATCATGCTTATGGTTATGATTTTTTTTCATTTTTTGATCTAATATTTTCTGTGGATGAAACATTAATGTTGAACAAATGTAATTTAATTTTTTATTATACCCTTATAATCCTCTTATTCAACATTTTGATTGATATATCACATGTTTACCCATTATAAGAATTTGATCCCACCCTTTATTATGTTTTACTTTACTAGGTTTTGATGGAATGTTCTTAGTGTAATATGTTATGAAAGGTAAAAATCTGGAGATCATTATGACAGATATCTATATTGGTTGAAAAGATATGTTGGTTTTGTGTTTATTCTCGAAATACAGTAAACCTACACAGTCTATAGATGTGGATACTTTGATATGTTTTGAATATTCATCTAAAATGATGTAATATTTTTGTATGTTTTTCTAGGGTCACCTTGTTTGGTAATACATATGTGCTTAGTAATTTTTTGTCAACCTAAGATGGTACAAGTATATAGACCCTCCTAGGGAATGTAATTATAATAAATCAAATTCTATTTATTAAAAATCATGAGGAATTTGAATATATAATGACCACATAAGTCCTTTGTTAAACATAAAGATTCATAAATTTAAAATATAGTTTCGTGATTCAAACATCCTTTGATTTATGTTTTATGACTATATGATTTCTCAAAAATATTATTTTTTCTCATATTATAGGTTTTGGTTTTTTAAGGTTGTGAATATGGAATGTTTAAGTTGAGGTGGTGATAGGAACACTCTAATATTGAATTGTAATATTTGATTTTACTCATTTGAGATAACTTATATCTTGAAAGGTATATAGGTATTTTCATTCATGTCATTAATTATTATATTTTTAGTTATTGGTGAATCCAAATGGTATAATGATTTCATCACATGTCTATAGCACTTATCTCTTTGAAATTTATAGATATGTTGTTCTTTTGTATCCTGTAATTCATTATATAGTTAGATTTTATGTTTTTTACATGTATTATCCCTAACTATATATATCCCAATTCAATTTAAAATTAAGTTTATTCCTATCAAAAATATGAAAAAAAAAATTATGATCAACTATTAGGGGTAGAAATAATATGAAATTCCTATGTAAATTACATCCAATGCATGGGTCAGATAACCTATTCCTGTGGTATGATGCTCCGAATATGTGGTGTTAAATGTAAACCCTGATGATATGAAAATGTTTCAAAAATATTCATATATATTTTTTGAAGGTGATTCTATATTTCCAATGAATTTTGATGTTTTTCTTGAATAAAATTCATACCTGGTGTTATTATTTTTTAATGACGCCATATAGATTTCCCACAATAATGTTGTTGGAATATAAAATGTAAAAATAGATTAATCCAAAAATTTAATCATATAACTGAGTGAATCAACATGGGGGAAAAAATATATTTTTATAATAAGAATTATAAGCCAGCGCATCATCACATTTTTTATCAATAACATAAACAAATCAATATCAAAAAATGGAATCTTTTAACTAGTATTGATGACCATGTTAATCAACTATGTGATGCTCGATACGTTTCAAATATTTAACATCATTTTGAATGTCGTGAATCGAGGATCAGGAATGATGATATGATAAATAAATCTTTTATTATGATGTGTGATTATTATGTATTTAGTTTAATTCCATTTGGACAAACCAATTCCCAGGTTATCTTCCTAGATATAATTAATACTTTATTAATAGATTTCACTAATTTGTTTTTTATATGAATTTATTGATTATATTATTATATATTCAATGTGAAATGAATAACATGAAGGTAATTTGAATAGTATATTAAATACCTGAAGAGGGAAGTTCTACATTCCAAAACAAAATTCTATTTTGGCTACATAAGGTTTTATTATTGTGTGATATAACTCATGTGAGGGTATATCAGTACATTCTTCATAGATAGAAGTTATTGACCAATTCATATACCATCCATGGTAAAAATGATTAATATGTTTCTTATATTGAATGCATATTATCAATTACTTGTGAATAATTTCACCATTATCCAATCCAATAACCATTTTTAATTTCAAATGATCTATTTTTCATTAGAGTGAGGAATGTGATGAAAATATCAAGAAGATGAAATACAGGTGGTTATGTGAACATATACATACACTAGAACAATATTGGGAAGTATGTTTTATCAACATTTCTACACTAAATAGAGACACAAGAAGTTTTTCACCCCATAGACTAATATTGTGATTTCTAATGCATCAATACAATTGAAAATTAAAAAGTAAAATTATCGAACTCTCGATTTTGACTTGTAAGAAATGATTTTTTCATTGATAATATAGAAAAATTATGTTTATCATGAAATTCCTTAAATATAAACATGTCATGGTATATTGTAGAATAATATTACTTAAAAATAATTGAATATGCACCAAATAAAATTGTTCTAATTTATTAAGTATTATGGAATCTCAATACATTACAACAAAAAAGTAGAAAAAGGTGGATAATACTCTGAGTTGGAAAGACCATGATAGTTTTCTCATAATGAGGATATAATGATATCCAATATTTAAGTATTTTTAGAATATTTTCATTGAAATCTTATAGAATAGGGAAAATCATATATTTCATAGATGAGTTTTCAACCATTTACACAAATAAGGATTACTGAGGCATTAATGTAGGATGTGAAATTACTGAATATCATGACATATGATTCTATGTTTTTCCTTGATTATGACGAAATGAATAGAATCATGGACTATTTATGTGTGTTATCAATACTAGACATGAAGATGGAGCACTTGGATGAAGCTCATAGTCCATCATTCTATTCTTATCATAGAATTAAAAATCTATATAGAGATTCGAAAGAGTATTTATATTTAGATAACATCAAATAGGATATTTAAAAGTATGTATCTTGATTCAAATTGGGTCATCATGTTATGGCTAGGAGATATAATTATATGTAGTTTTTATAACCATTACTTATACCATAGTTGATAAGTTAAAATATTATTGTGGATTTCATCATCGGTCCCCTAAAAGAAGAAAACAGATAAATGATATTTTTATTATAGTCAATTTTCATATAAAATAATAACAATTCATTAAAAACATTTGTGTTTTTTCTTTTAATCATCTTTCCAATATATAAATTATGTAAGTGTAATTTTTTCATTGATTACCTTAGGTATTGTATCAGATTAGAAACCAAGGATTTCCTCAATGTTCTGGAGAAATATTTCGTAATATTTGAACATTGGAATTATATAATATATAAATATAGTCTAATATCATAATTAATGCCCTAAATAAAATTTTTATATCATGTTATATGGATTTAATAGGAGTTTGATCGTACCACAATTCACTGTTTTATTCCACCCTTACACCGCTGTTTTAAACTAGTTTTGTAGTGAATATATCAAATATAATAATAAATTTAACTTTATGTTTGAATCATATAATTAATTTTAATCAACATTATAATGGTAAAAGTTACTTGTTTTTATTATTTCAATGTAGGTGGAGGTGATTTAGAGGGCCCTTGATGAAGTGGAAGAAAAATACGCCAAAATTGCATTGATCCATGGACATATGTCCACTGTTTTTCATAGTACACAAAATAAGTGCATCAAAATGGGCTTCTATTTTTTGGGCCTGTACAAAATCTAATAGGATATATTTCATATTAATGAACCCCATCCTGATTCTGCTTCTATGGGGCCTATCCAAACTGATCTGTCCAAGCCACCGAATTTGGACCAAGTCAAATGCGGTGTTCTATATTTTATCAATATCTTCAGATATAGTTGTCCAAATGGTTCCAAACATTCGGTGGAGACATTCAAGAGGTATGGATACAAATTTTCTATTTTCTCCAAAGTGAGATAATTTTTTATGAAGACCGAAACGCGTGGTACAAGTGTATATATGAAATCTGTGTGCCTAAAACCACCTACCAATTTTCCACTAAAAGGGAACCAAGGGAAGCTCATTTGAATGTTCGGCCAGGAGGCAAGGTTATTCCATTTTGGAGTCCCCAAGGATCCTTCACAACATCTCTATATGTTCTAGAGGCTATGGGATTTGCTACTTCAACATCTACTTCTTCTTCCTCTCCCATGGGTTTCTAAACCACTTGTGATCACCCGGGGAGGAATGTGATGTAATCCTGAGCTTCAAAGTTGTATTATTTTGAATGATCTTCTTAATTCCAGGTTTTATGTTGTTTTTCCTCATCCTATATATTTATTTAATTTAGTTATAAATTGGTATGTTATACTCAACTCAAATGATCATGTTTGGGGGTACCCTTTCATGTGATGTTTCACAAACCGTTCATCCCCTTTTCTTCCCTCATTCAATTGCTGTATTTGTGTGGTTAATATTGGTCAATTGAACTCACATAATCACTTTCAAGATCATGCATATTTATGTCAAGGTATAACAATGAAATAGCATGCAAACCTGGAGAGAATATCGAATTCTTTATGTGTTGCCTTCGTGAGTTTCAGTTATGATGTCGAACACAAATCACCCAATCATCGGCGGTGTCCGTGGAATCGTTATGTGTTTTTCAACTGAACCCTAGGAGGTATCATTGTATAAACTCAGTAACATTTTGGTTCTAGGTGTTACAAACTAGGTATTAAAATATCATAACCCAATCACTTAAAGCGATGAAGAATGAGCATCACGAGACTTCCCCGGGTTGATTACGTTTAATCAATCTTGTTCATTTCTACTTTATTTTATCGCTTTCATTTCCTATTTTAATCATTAATAATAGAACCCCCAAGTTTTAAAAAACCTAATTCACCTCCTATGTCCATAATCTCAACCCTCTCTTTATATTAATGGTCTAAGGCTCCGTCGACAGATGACCTGTGGTTGCTGCTATACTGTAGACATTCTAGTCAAAATTAAACAACTAATTTGACGCGCTCAACAACATGATCAAATTTTTGCATTGTGGCAGGGGTGGCAATATCATTTTTTCTTTATTTACTTTTATTTATTTATTTTACATCTTAATTAGTACTCCTTTAAATACCCCACCCCCGTTTGATTGTTTTTGTTTTGGATTTTTTCTTTATTTTTGGTTTTTTGTGCGTTCTTTATCTCTCTCTATCTCTCTTATTCTCCAACTCCCTCTATAATTCTCTATTACAACATTACATTCTCCTTTGACCCTTCTTAAGTGATTTTATCCTTATTCAAAAAAAACTTAACAAATTATTTTCATGACCCGGTCTGGTAAAGAAACACTACTTGAATTTGACCCTGAAATTGAAAAGTCACTTCACACACAAATCAAGGCATATAGAGAAGGTCAATCAAGTAACATTGAAGAACCCATGTTAAAACCTCAAGTGGTCCTAAACCGATCCAAAACTGAACCCAATAAAACTGACGAAAGCATGGAGTCAAATAACCGAACATTAAAAGAACTAGCCACCCCTGATGTGGAGTACCAACCTTCGTACATCCAATATCCCGAGGAAGTAGCCAACATTGAGATGAGATCAGGTATCATCCACCTCCTTCCAAAATTCCATGGTCGTCCTGGTTAGTACCCTCACGAACATCTCAATGAATTTTACATAGTGTGTTTCACCATGAAACCCCAAAATGTGTCTGAGGACTTAATCAAGATTGGGGCCTTCCCTTTCTCCTTTGATGGTGTAGCCAATTATTGGTTATACTATTTGTCCACCACAATTGGGGGTTGGAATGACCTAAAAAGACTTTTTCAAGATAAGTTCTTCCCTGCCTCCCAAACTACGTCAATTAGGAATGAAATATATGGAATTAAGGAATCACAAGGAGATACCCTTCATGAATAATGGGAGAGACTCAAAATACTTTTCTCAAGATGACCCCACCACCAGATTAGTGAACAACATTTAATTCAATACTTATATGAGGGACATATCCCCATGGATCGTGGAATGATTGATGTTGCAGCTGGTGGTTCCCTTGTTGATAAAACTCCTTCCTCCGCTTGTGACTTAATAGCCAACATGGCTCAAAATGCACAACAATTTGGTACACGAGCTGTAGCACCAACCTGAGGAGTTCATTAGGTAATTCATTCTGCCCTAGAACAAAAGGTAGATAATAAACTTGATGATATGCATACCCTTCTATGGAAATTAGCTCAATCACAAGTTATCTCACACTCTACTTCTATTCCCTTACATTGTGGGATTTGTTCTGATAACACTCATATTTTTTACCAGTGCCCACAACTTCAAGATTCATCTGAGTCTTGTGCAGCTATGATCCCAGGGTATCCATTGCAACAAGAACATCCCTTCAAGCAAGAACAATTCAGGCATAATCCAAATCTAGGGTGGCAAGCACAACCCCAATACCAACAAGGAGGAAACTCAAGCTACCCCAAGAAGAATTGTTATTAACAAGGCCAAGGTATGCAACCTTCTTATCCGTCAACTTATCAAAACAATCATCCTCCTCCTCCAAAATATGAACCAATCCTCGAGGATATGCTGAAAAAAATGGAAAACCAGAACCTCCAGTTCCAAAAGACCACACAATCAGAAATTCATGATTTGCAAACTCAAGTGGGACAATTGGAAAACACCATCGGTGAGCTTAATATGCAAGGGTCTAGACAACTACCATCCCAACCCATTTCCAATCCAAATGACAAAGGTAATGTATATGCAATTACACTTCGTATTAGTAAAGAAGCTTCTCCTTCGGCTGATTCTACTCAAAAGGTATGTCCCCCTCTTGAAACCACTCTTTCTCCACCCATGAAATATTCCAATGAAGAAAAACAAAATAAAAATGACAATAAAATTATCATTAAGGGTTCCCATAAACAATCAATTCCTCTTCTTGTCCCTCAAAGACTCTCTATATATGAGAAAAACATTGATAATGAGATTGAAAATGAAATAATTGATACATTTAAAAAGGCTCAAGTTAATATCCCATTATTGGATGCAGTCAAGAAAATTCCACATTATGCCAAATTTCATAAAGAACTTTGCACCCATAGACGAAGGCTGAAGGGGAATGTGAGAGTCAACTTGGGTAGGAATGTCTTGGCCTTGATTCAACCAGAAATTCCAACCAAATACAAGGATCCGAGAACATTCATGATACCATGTACCATAGGGGGGACCTTCTTTTTTAAATCTATACTAGATTTAGGTGCTTCCATTAATGTAATGCCTCACTCTGTGTATACTTCTCTAATGTTTGGAGAGCATCAACCAAAAGGCATTGTTGTGCAACTTGCCAATCGGAGTACAACACATCCAAAAGGAGTGATTGAGGATGTTCTTATTAGAGTGAAGAATCTCATCTTCCCCGCTGATTTCTACATTCTTGAGATGGAAGATAAACGAACCCAAGGACACACTCTTCTAATACTTGAGAGGTCATCCTAAAAACAGCAAAGATGATAATCAATGTTCACAATGGTATATTTTCCAAGGAATTTGGTGGAGAAAAGGTATTTTTTAACATCCTTGAGGCTATGAAACACCCCATTGAAGAGCACTCCACTCTTCATGTCTATTCAATGGAAGTGCCCTCAAACGATGCACACACACATTTCATTCCTCAACACAAACTCTGATTCATTTTTTCTTTCTTTACCCTTGAATGATTTGAGCTTTGATTCATGTTTTGAGTGTTGTGTGGGTTCTAAAAAGTGTAAATTTTGTCCTTTAATTGTTGAGTGTGTTCATTCTGAGGTACCCATGACCATCGATGATTTTGCAAATCTCATTTCTATAGATTCTCTATCATTAGAGAATAAACATGAGCAGATAGAGAGTTTAATGGACCTCACTCCCCCTAAATCCCCTCCCTTAATCCAGAAAGCACTGTTGTTGGAGATCAAAAAACTTCCTTCTAATTTAAAATATGCATATCTTGAGGGTATTGACAAATTTCCCGTCATTATTGCCAATAACCTCTCTCCATAATAGGAATCGAAACTACTCAAACTTTTGAGAGAGTGTAAAAAGGAGATAGGATGGATATTGGAAGATATTCTTGGGATTATCCCATCTATTTGTATGCACCATATACTTTTGGGTGATGAGGCTTAGCCCGTAAGACAATCTCAACGCTGGTTGAATCCCACTCTTCTTAAAGTGGTAAAATTGGAAGTCGGTAAATTACTTTCTAAGGGGATCATTTATCCTATATCTGATAGTAAATGGGTTATACCAGTGCAAATTGTTCCTAAAAAATAGTAATAATAGTTGTGTCAAATGAAAGGAATGAGTTCGTTCCAACACATGTGAAAAACAGTTGGCTAGTCTGTATTGACTACTGTCGACTGAATCAAGCCACACGGAAGGACCACATTCCATTACCTTTCATTGAACAAATGTTAGAATGATTGGATGGTAAGCCCCATTATTGTTTCCTTGATGGCTATTAGGGTTATTTTCAAATCCATATAGCCCCTGAGGATTAAGAAAAGACCACATTTACCTGCCCATTTGGCACATTTGAATACAAAAGTATGCCATTCGGTATTTGTAATGCTCCGGGTACTTTTTAGTGATGTATGTAGAGTATTTTTCTGAGTACCTTGAGAGATTCATGGAAGTATTTATGGATGATTACACGGTATATGGATCTTCTTTTGATTATTGTTTGGAACACCTAGGTTCTGTCCTCCACCGCAGCATTTAAAACGATCTTGTTTTAAATTATGAGAAATTCCATTTTATGGTTGAGTGGGGGATAGTTCATGGGCATGTCATATCAAATAAGGGAATTAAAGTTGATAAATCTGAAATTGAATTAATTTTAACCCTTCAATTTCCATAATTTGTTCATGAGGTGCGAAATTTCTTGGGTCATGCTGGTTTTTACCGCCGATTCATTAAAGAATTTAGTAAGATCGCACTTCCCTTATCTCTGTTATTACAAAAGGATTCGGATTTTTTTTTGTTAAAAATAGTGAGGATGCTTTCAATTCACTAGAAATGAGTCTCACATCACCTCCCATAATCCAACCACCAAGGTGGGATCTGCCCTTTGAACTTATGTGTGATGCCTCTAACTTCGCAGTTGGGGCAGTTTTATCAAAAAGGGTTGAGAATTCCCCTCATGTCATTGTGTATGCCTCACGTACCCTTGATCCTGCCAAGGTAAACTACACAACCACTGAAAAAGAACTCCTTTCTATTGTGTTTTCCTTGTAAAAATTTTGTTCATATCTTCGCGGGTCAAAAATCATCATCTTCTCTGATCATGATGCCCTTCGTTTCCTCCTAAAGAAACCTGAAGCCAATACCCACCTCATTCGATGGATGCTCCTCCTCCATGAGTTTGACCTTGATATTAGAGATAAGGGAGGGGTGTAGAATGTGGTAGCTGGCCACATTAGGAGGATTTCCCCACCATTTTACCATCATGTTGATTCACCCCTACCCATTGGAGAATTCTTCCCTCATGAGAACCTTTGTGATGTTGTGGACCGTACCCCCTAGTATACAGACATTGTGAATTTTCTAGAAAAATATAGGGTCCCCACTGATTTTAGCACATCACAATCCCATAGACATAAACATGATTCTTGATTGTACATTTTGGATGACCCATATTTGTGGAGGATCTGTATTGACCAGGTTGTTCATAGGTGTGTCTGTGACCATGATTTCACCTATGTTGTGACATTTTTCCACACCTTGGCATGTGGGGTCCACTTTGGCTCTCAACGTACAGCTCGAAAGGTCCTTGAATCAAGACTTTATTAGCCATAATTGTATAGGGATGCCCATAGATTTTTCAAGTCATGTAGTCATTGTCAATTCACAGGGAATATCTCTAAGTGGAATGAAATGCCCCAATAGCCTGTGTTATTTTGTGAGATCTTCGATGCATGGGGCATCAACTTCATGGGGCCTTTTCCAAATTCATTTGTCTTTGTATACATCTTATTGGATATTGAATATGTATCTAAATGGGTGGAAGCAAAGGCCACCAGGACCGATAACTCTTGAGTGGTTGTTGATTTTGTGAGGTCCAAAATTTTCAGTAGGTTTGGTTTACCAAGATTCATCATTAGTGATCATGGTTCACATTTTTGCAATCACAACATGAAAAATTTGCTTCATAAGTATGGGGTTGATCATAATGTCTCCACTGCATATCACCCCCAAACTAATGGACAAGTATTAATATCAAATCAGGAAGTTAAATGAATCTTGAAAAAACTGTACAACCCAATAGGAATGATTTGGAGTTTGCGCTTGGATGATGCACTTTGGGCGTACCGTACTTCTTTTTAAACCCCAATGGGAATGTCACCATACAGAATTGTGTTTGGAAAGGCTTGTCACCTCACAGTGAAGGTAGAACACCCTGCATATTGGGCTGTTAAATAATGAAATATGAACCTTTCAGATGCAGGTGAGAAAAGAAAGCTACAGATTCATGAGTTGGAAGAAGTTCGACGTGATGCATATGAAAACTCTCGAATCTATAATGAGAAGTCAATGGATATTCATGATAGCATGATTCACCAATAGAAGTTCCCTATTGGTGAGAAGTTCTGCATGTACAATTCCAGGCTTAAGATCCACCCAGGTAAGCTTCATTCGTGATGGCTCAGTCCTTATACTGTTACTAATGTTTACCCATTTGGTGAAATATAGGTTTTGCATGAGCAGAGTGGATGAAGTCTTACCATAAATGGGCAGCGACATAAACACTTCTATGAGGATTTTCTGAAGAATCTGGTGGAGGAAATCCACCTTATCGACACATCATACCAATAAAATACACCAGGTTTTATCCTTCTTTCTCACATTCTCAATTATTTCAGTGAGGACACTCCATACTCTAGGTGTGGGGGTGGATACATTCATGGGTTAGTTAGGAATTTTCATTGTTTTCTCCTTTTGTTTTCTCTTTCTGGCCTTCTTTATGGTATTTTTATTTTTCCCCATCAACAATTTTGAAGATCCATGATTTGACGACCATAAAGTGGGGAAAGTAAAAATACCATAACGAAGGCTAAAGAGATTATTTGTATGAATTAAACATCAGGGAGTGATTTTTAGTGAATTGGATTTTTTTTCAATGATATAAATGGCCGTATCTATGTGAATCCTTTGAGATTATTGATTCTCATTGTATGAATAGTTTTTGGGAAAACCATGTCACTAATATCTCCACATATTTTTTCACCAAACCACAAGTTGTGATTATTTCATACTTAATATAAGGTAAATACATGTTGGGTTAATATTTTCCAGCTTTAAATGATATTTCCATACGTTAATTCCTTATCCGATCTGTTTCATTACTGTACAAGATTGACCTATGTGTGTGTACCTATTGTCTGACTGTTATACACCCTCAAAAAAAATTCTTCTGTCTTGGGTAGGTAAAAAACCAATCCTCCTCAACCTTTTATCTTGTTATAACAATTGCAATTAGTGTCGTGAGGAGATCAAACAAGGGTTGAGAGATGAGTGTGATATTTGTTCCAATTGAAACTTCAAAAAAAAATATAATAAATGAGGGGAGTGATGAAATGTGCAACATATGGGGATATCTAGGTCAGGAGCTTATGGTTTGACTTCTGGGAATGCTTAAATGACTGGGTCTTGAAATATTATGGAAAAGGATGTAGGACAGGTTTGGTGAAAAAATCATTTAAGATGAAAAATGTTAAAATAACATATATTTATTGGATAACAAGTGGAAAGAATATAATGGAATGGTTTTCAAACACACATGGAGAGTTAGTGTCATGGTTTAATTCTAAATTCCATTCTCAATTGGGTATCGTGAATCTTTTTGAATTTCTCTATGATATGATTTATGAGACATCTTTTTCTATTTTCACTCGGAAGAACTCCTTGGTGTGGTTCGTGCATTGATCACATTACTTTAAATAAAATTTCCTCAAATGATAAATATTCGGGAAGTTGGAAATATATATATATATAAATATGAATAATCGTATTTGGATATGTGACTTTTCCATGGAGTGCAAATGTTTAGGTTTGGGGGTGTGATCGTACCACGATTCACTGTTTTATTCCACCCTTACACCATTGCTTTAACCTACTTTTGTAATGAATATTCCAAATATAATAATAAATTTCACTTTATGTTTGAATAATTTAATTAATTTTAATCAAAATTATAATGGTAAATGTTACTTGTTTTTATTATTTCAATGTAGGTGGAGGTGATTTGGAGGGCCCTTGATGAAGTGGAAGAAAAATGGGCCAAAATTGCAAGGATCCCTTGACATCTGCCCACTGTTTTGCACAGTACACGAATTCCGTGAATCCAAAGGGGATGATATTTTGTGGGCCTGTCTAAAATTTTATTGGATACATTTCATATTAAGGAACCCAATCCTGATTCGTCTTATATGGTGCCCATATGAACTGATCTTTCCAAGCCACCGAATTTGAACCAAGTCAAATACGGTGTTCTTTATTTTCTCAATATCTTGAGCTGTAGTTATCAAAATGGTTCCAAACTTTTGGTGGAGACAATCAAGAGGTAGGTATACAACGTTTCTATTTTCTCCAAAGCGATATAAGACTGTATGAAGACCGAAACCCATGGTACAATTTGATTGATGAAATCTGGGTGCCTAAAACCACCTTCCAATTTTCCTATAATAGGGCCCCAAGGGAACCTCATTTGATTGTTCGGCCAAGAGGCAAGGTTCTGCCATTTTGGAGTCCCCAGGTAGTTTTCTTAACATCTCTAGAAGTTATGGAGGCTATGGGTAGTTGTACTTCAACATCTTCTTCTTCTTCCTCTCCCATGGGTTTCTAAACCCATTGTGATCACCCGGGGAGGAATTTGATGTAATCCTGAGCCCCAAAGTTGTATTATTTTGAATGATATTTTTAATTACAGGTTGTATGTTGTTTTTCCTCACCCTATATATTTTTTTAATTTATTTATATACTGGTATGTTATACTCAACTCAAATGATCATATTTGGGGGTACCTTTTCATGTGATGTTTCACAAACCGTTCATCCCCTTTTCTTCCCTCTTCAATTGCGGTATTTGTGTGGTTCATATTGGTCAATTGAACTCACATAAGCACTATCAAGATAATTTACATTTATTTCATGGTATCACAATTAAATAACATGCAAACCTGGATAGCACATCGAATTCTTCATTTGTTGCCTTGGTGAGTTTCGGTTATGATGTCGAACACAAATCACCCAATCATCGGCAGTGTCCGGTGAATCGTTATGTGTTTTCGACTGAACCCTTAGAGGTATCCTAGTATAAAATCAGTAACATTCTGGTTCTAGGTCTTACAAACCAGGTATTAAAGGATCATAACCCCATCCTTCGAAGCGATGAAGGATGAGCATCACGAGACTTCCACGGGTTGATCACGTTTAATCAATCTTGTTCATTCCTACTTTGTTTTATCACTTTAATTTCCTATTTTCATAATTATTCATAAACCCCCAAAGTTTTAAAAAACCTAATTCACCTTATACTTCCATAATCAAAACCCTCTTTATAAATTAATGGTCTAAGGCTCCTTCGAGAGACAACCTAGGGTTGCTGCTATACTGCAGAAATTCTAGTCAAAATTAAACAACTAATTTGACGCGCTAGACAACGCGATCAGTGTTCCGGATCAACACCATTCTCCAATCATGTTTCTATAAAAAAGTATCATTCATTAAATAAATATGATAGAATATTATGATGTCCTATATAGAATCTATTGAATAACATCAAGATGATCTAATGAATTTAGAGAAAAAAAGTTATTGGGACCTAAGCTAGATAAATAAATAGGAGAGGTAGTTAGATTCATTCAACTGCAAATCATGGTATCTCAGAGTCTATAGAAATTCTATTCTGATAATTTTTAATGGAATATAGAGTTCTAAATGGTTGACAATGTATTCATATGAATATATCCTTAGAAGATAATTTATTCTTTTTAGATAAAGGGAAAAATAAACCCTAGAAATATCTATCATTGTTGAATTGTGGATCATATCTAGATGGTTTATTATCTGCTGTAAGATCCATGAAATCTATATCATATTTCTGATATTATCCATATATCACTCATGATGAGGTATATAAGTGAACCTTAACAGAAATTGAATTTAGTTTCATACCAATAGATCAAGAACTCTCTTATTTAGAATAACTAGTTGATATTTTATTATTGATAGTAGAATGTGATGTGGTATATTAAGATATTGTTAGTCAATATTTTTTTAGTTAAACTAGAAATATTGGGAAGATATATGGGATCCTGAAGATATTATGAGGAAAATGTATAAATATTTATTTTAATTAGAGTGCAATAATTTCAAAGAAGAAAATCCTTTAAGAGTCATAAATGTATCACTATAATATTTTACAACATTTTTGTTTCTAAAAAAAGTATTTTTAGAATAACATGATTTTTTTTTGCAAAATATAGTTTAAATTTACATTTAGATACTGTTTGAATATTATTATTTAATGTGATTCTTACCACATTGTCCTCATATTTCTAGTTATGAAAAATACTAAATAAATAATGAAAAATTATTTTTTACACTAGTGTAAAATGATTTCATTGGTTTTAAATTGGTTAGAAATGAAGAAATATATTTTCATGATAAAAGTGTTATTTCTAAGTAAATTTTTTTATATGTGGAATATGTTTTTTACATAAGAAATTCAATTATTATATATTGTTGAATGGTTTTAGTGATATTTGTAGACTATATATTCAACAAAACACTTTAACATTCATCTATTTGTTATTATTCATAGTGGAATAAAAATATATATAGTTTTATGCTTAAATATTCATTTTTCTAAAAATGTGTTTTGATTCATTTTTCATGGATAGTATATAATAAATTTTTGGAACATATATAAATTTAATTTTTTAAAACCAATTCCATTTATAGATCCTTTGGGCTTCATTTTAGATTTTTATCAAATTATCCCTGTAATTATTAATGCAGGCCATGGTGGACAAGTTACTACTATCAGTGATCATGGTGTTGATGGAGAATCTTCTCATCCAGGTGAGTTTGTGCAGGTTCATGCAAATATGGTTGCGAAAAGAGTAATACCTTCCAGTTTATTATCTGTCCCAATTGACTCGGACAATAGGTTTTCTTTTCTCAATTTTGAGGATTCTATTTAATAGGATGATGATCATGCTTCCGATGAGCATGTGCCAGGTGCTCCCGGTGGTACTGCTAATGTATTTTTTGAGAGGAAGGTGGCAATAACATCTGAAGGGCCTAGTACTAGGGTGAGATCAAAAAAATGAAAATACTTTTTTGGAATTGTCAACGGATTGGGAACCATTCCACAGTCAGGTCCCTTAGACACTTTATTATGACCAATAAGCCCTTATTGGTAGGTATTGTCGAACCAAGAATGATGTATGAAAATTGGAGGTCATTCAAATGAAATTCTCTAGCTTACTCTTTTGTTGAAAATAATCATCTCGACACTAACTCTAAATCCTTGTGGGTGCTTAAGCACGGTAGTATGTTAATTAGTTTTTTTACTAATTCCCAATTTGTTACTCTCACATGTTTTTCTGGTAATGCCTCATGTTCAGTGAAGTTTGTGTTTGATTTTAATCTCTACTCAAAAAGATGTGCACTACCAAGAAACTTAGTGGATATTTCGGAGGATATGTAATGTTTCTAGGTTTTACATGGTGAATTCAATACAGTTATAAGGCCTAAGGAAAAAATTGGCGAGACCTTTTATCGTGCCCCGGCTTCTGATCTTTCAGCTTTTTTTGATAGACATGGTCTCACTGAGGTACCAATTTTTGGAGATTAGTTTAGGTAGAGATAACTCTCTATTAATGGGAGGTGGGAAAGTATGTTAGATAAGTGCGTTGTTTGAGTGGAGGATAGGAATGCGGCGATTGATGTGTCAGGGATAACTCTTCCGAGGTTAAATTCTGATCACAATCCCATTATTGTTGATGATTGCATTAAAACATTGAGGTCAGTACCCCTTCCCTAAAAGATCAATAATGTGTGGCTGGTTATCTCAGGTGGTAGAGAAATTGTCTTAGATGCCAAGAAAAATTATTATTTGGGTATCCCTTCTTACATTCTTTGCTACAAATAATAGATTTTCAAGGAAAGGCTAACCCAATAGAGAAAAGACTCATTCACCTCCATTGATAATCACATTAGGGTGGCTGAAACTGCTCTATTTAACTTCTAGTAATCTGGTTTGGCTCAACACTTTCCTACTCAGAATGAAATTCAGGCTACAGAAAATCTGGAAAATCTCCTAGATTTGAAGGAAAAGTTATAAGGAAATCAGTTCACTATTAAATGGATGAGAAATGGAGACAGAAATACAAAGTTGTTTCGTTGCATGAATCGGGAGAAAAAGGCCCAGAGAAGTATACAATCCCTTAACATTGAGGGAAATCTCTTCTCTTTGGAGAATGATATTGTAAATGCAGCTCTTACCCACTTTGAGAAACTTTTCTCAGATCATGGTGAAGACAACTCTGAAAAAATTATCCAGTGTTTTGATCCTTCTATTGGGGATGATCAAAATAATAGTATTGTTTATATTCCCAAGGCACGAGAGGTACGTGATGCCCTTTTCTCCATAAAGGTTGACAATGTAGTAGTCCCCAATGGCTTTACGAATAAATTCCTCATGTTTTACTGGGATATTTTCCATCTTGAGGTCACAAATGCTGTGAATGGTTTTTTTAGATCAGCCTATATGCCCTTTGGAATGAACTCCTACTTCATTACCTTAATATCTAAGAAGAAGAATTCCATTCACATTATGGATTTCAGGCCTTTTTCCATTAGTAACACTATAGCAAAAGTGACTAGCAAGATCATAACTCAGTGACTAGGTGGTATTCCAAAGGGACTCATTTCTAGTAATCAATTAGGGTTTTTTCCAGTACGGAACATTCAAAAATGCCTCTTCACTACCATTGAGTGTGTCAATTACATGAGGAAAAAGGATAAGGATGGTAAAATAGAATTGAAGATTGATATGTCTAAAGCTTTTGATACCATCAGATGGAGTTTTTTTCACCATTCTCAAAATGCATGGGATCTCGTAGAAGTTCATTGATATTATTGGCTCTTTCCGAGCAAGTTCCAGGCTCTCCATTCTTATCAATGGATCTCCTAGGGGATTATTTCAATGCTCATGAGGATTCAGATAATGTGATACAATTTCTGGGATTCTTTTTTCTATCACAGAGGATTACTTAAGCTACTGCATCACTGATCATTCCAATTTCGGATTGTATCAGAGGATGAAAATAGGGTGTGAGCAACATGATCCCTCACATCATTTCTATTTTGATGATATTATGATTTTCCAGAGATATGATAAAGGAACGGTCTCCTGTATCAATGGAATCTTCTCACACTATGAATAGTTTGTAGGTAAGGTTATTAATTGGGGGAAATCATCGGTATATGTTTAGTGGTGGCATTATCACATCAAATCAAGGTTGAGTGGCACGACAACTTGGTGTCAAGAGGGGAGTGCTTCACTTCACTTACCTTGGGATACCAGTTTTCTAGGGTAGAGTTAAAAGGTGTCATTTGGATAATATCACTCTGAATATAACAAATCAGTTAGTAAATTGTAAGGGAAAAAACATGTCTCAAGAAGGGAGGATATGTTTGGTCAAATTAGTGGTCACTTCGATGTTTTTTAATTCCTTTTACGTGTATAGATGGCCCAAATCCCTGATTAAGGAGCTAAATTGCAAGATCAGAAATTTTATTTGGACTGGCTTGGTTCATGAGAGGAAGATGGTCATTGTGGCTTGGAAATACAGCATGAAACCTTCCCACATGGGTGGATTGGGGTTCAAATATATCAGATTATTCAATGATACCTTGATCAAAAAGGTTACTTAGATATTAGTTTCAAAATCAAGTGACTCCATGGACTTCCTTAAAACCATGTTCATTGTAAAGCTCCAAAATGGGTACTAAAACTATCTTCGATCATGTGATTGGAACGCCATTAAGCAGACCTATGATGTCCTTATGGTCTTCTTGAAATGGATTTTCTGCAAGCAATCCCTTATTAACCTCTGGACCAACCCTGGATGTATCGACCTATTTGTGATGATGCTGCTATCCCTCCACTCCTAAGAGGGGCTTCTATTGCTGATTTTCATGGTAATCCAACAATTTAAAACATGATTCCGAAACATGTTGGAATGAAATTAACAAGGTAATAGTACTCAAATTGTGATACATTGGTATGGATTCCAAATCTTAATAACATGTTTAATACAAGGGAAGGAAACATATTACTGTGCAGTGCTCCCCTGGATCCTCCATCTTTGGTCAAGGAATTTTAAAAACCCTTCATTCCCCCAGCCACATCATTACTCGTATGGAAAATCTGAAAAGATTGGCTTCCCTTATAGGCCATGTTGCAGCGGTCTGGACTTAATATGGCTATAGTTTGCATGATTTTCCTGTAGGAAGAAGAAACTTATTATCATGTGTTTGTTTCATGAAACATCGCTTCCAGATTATAGTCTTATGTGCATGGGATTTTTCATTGATGTATCCCCCCCCATTTATTTGATGGACTACTGAAATTCATTTGCAGTATTGATTGTAGTGAACAGGTCCAATATCTCCTCTAAACAGTTGTGGCCAGCCTGTTATCTTTAATATGGAAGAAAGATATGTTGTGATTTTTAACATCATTTCTCCCTCATTCCATCATGTTGTTCTGGTAATCCATTGTTCAATTTGAACTGCTTCCAACATCAAAACCAGTACCATGAGGAATGATGTTTCTGACCTTTTTTGTTGAAGTCCCATGGTGTTAATGGCAGGGTGAAGAAACCACTGACGATGAAACATGTTCACTGGATCCCACCCATCTCTCGATGGTTGAAGGTCAATGTTAGTGGGGAGATTGTTGGCACAACAAGTCCTTACGTATGTGGTGGTGTCTTACCAACTCACATGGGGTTTTTTAATGGATTCTTCATCAACTATATTGTCAATGTATTTTCCATTGAAGAGGAGCTTTGGGATTTGATAAATGATACCATGTATGACATCTAGTATGGCTGGCATGATCTATGGCTTGAGTCAGACTCATCTGTTGCAGTTCAAATCCATAGATATCGGACAAAGAACATTCCATAGAGGATGTTACGGACTTGGGTGGAATGCCTACAGCTTGCAGACTCACTCTCACTTGAAGCTCTACATGTTTATTGTGAGTCCAATCAAGTTATGAATGCTCCTTCCAAGAGATCTATTATAGAGGTGATATCCAGTTGGTCCTTTGTATCACCAGAGTTTTGTAATAGATTTGTGCAAGTTGATTATTATGGCGAGAATTATACTCTTCTTTGTATATCACCTCTCTGATACTTCATTGTGTACTTTAATTTTTCTATAATATATTTTATTTGAAGCAGGTGTGCCTGCCTCTTGAACTTCCTAGTATTGTCAAATAATGAATATTGAGACATTATTCTGAATTTGGGAAACCAATATTAACTTTTTTTAGGATAAGATATATTTTATTTAAATTGAAAAATATCTTTTTTCATTACTTTTTATTGTAAGGTTAGAAGTTTTTTTCTATTATTTATTGATAAAAATGTCTAAAAGGAATACATTTTTATTTGGTAACTCAAAAAAAATTAGGAATCATAATTTTTAATTTATTTCATTGTAATGTAATTTTTAATCTTAAATATGTAATTTTATTAAATCATTATTTTCATATATTTTTTGTTCATATGATTAAATTAATTTCAAACAGCTCTATAAAATGAATCTTAAAAATTGGAATCCAAATTTTTTATACGCAATTTAAATTTTTTTATGAATAACTCTTTTATTTTTGTCATATGTTAAAGTTATCATGTTAAAAAATTATGATATGATTGTCAAAATGAGTATAATGTGGTTTTACTAAGAAATAAGGATTAAAATGTATCCAACATATGTATAAATGTGATTATTCAAAGTTATATGGAAAATATACCAAATTATCATATTATTTTTAACTCATTTATTCCACCGAACACTATTATGATATATATATATGTCTATATAATATTTAATATTTTAAAAAATTCATATGGTTTATGTCCCCTCATATATAAAATACAACCTCTTATCCTCCATTATTCACATGTTTGTGCCTTATATATTAGAAAATACCAGTGAAAATACCTTCCTATAATATGTTAATTAATCCTAAATGTTCCTCTCTTTCAAAAATTTTATCAGTTCAAGGATTGAGTTGTAAGCTACAGGAGGTTTCTAAATGAATAAGTATAACTCTTAACTGAGTACATAAAATTTTGTCTCTTATTATACCTCCTCAAAATCTATGGTAGCTATTATATATTATCGATTAAAATATATAAAAAATATTAATTTTTTTATTGTGAAGAATGAGAAACCCTTATGGGCTATTTTTCTATCCCATAGAAAAAAACATCTCTAATGTGTAAATGTGTATTATCCCCTTCACATAGTAATTCATTTCATTTTTCATCACCACACATTATTCTAGTTTATAATGAATGACTTAATGAATATATAGAATATTTATGACATTATTATAGTTCAACATTTTGAATTATTAATTAATTTTCATTTATTCCAAGCATCAATGTGTGGAAACATCCACTTTATATACATATGGACTATTGCCTCTACATAATTATGTAATTAATTTTTCATCCATGTTTTATATAAATGGTTATATAAGTGTATAAAGTGATAAAATATCACAAGAATAAAATTATTGTATTTCTATAGATGATAGATTCATGAAGAATATAAAGGATCAGAATGCATGAACAAAAACATGCATTACAATCTAAACATTTAAAAAATGAATAGTGATTTTAATAATAAATTATTAATAAACATGTTATCGGATTTTATATGAAAATAACATATGTTATAATATATATTAATATGGTTAATTAATAGATATATAATAAATATATATTTATTTTTACATATAACCACTCCCTATTTTTTCTTCTTGATCCAACAACCTCATTACTAAATTTAGTAATTATGCCATTTTTTATCCACTATACAAAGTCTCACAAAGGCCCATCTCATTCAGAATCATCTAGCCATGAAAACTTTGAGTTCTCTATTAGAGGTGATAAGGCATGCCCTATGCATTTTCATATACTCCCCTATCATGATTCTCTCTATGAATAAGTCCCATTTCAAGTCTTATTTATTTGAATTATCAAGTTTATAGAACTAATTATGAACTACATCAGGATATCAAAAGTGTTAACTTCTACAAGAACGATCAAGGTGTACCTTTCATATTTCACCATTTATTGTACATTTGTATGTGAAATGATTGTGCATACATTATATTATAGGTAGAATGTTTTTTTATCTTGTTGTGTGTTATGATACATCATAGGATACTATATATAAATTATATATACCATACGGGGCTAGGTGATTTCCAAGATGAATGATGGAGATTCTTCCTATGGGAGTGTCATCTATCTATAATCTATAGACATCATAATGGTCTATATTTATGTGATGTATTAAAAATTGAAAAGGTAAAGCTATTGATATAAGTTTTATCGTGTCTTGTGTAATGGGGGGATGTTTTATTGTAATTTCCAAATTAATTTCCTTATTTATTATATATTATGTGAGTGAGGTGTGCCTTGTAGACAACAAAACACATTATTAAGGTATTCAGTGATGGTTATGTGGTCTATTTCGATTATAATATCAATTTTGACATAGTTTATTATTATTTATGGTTAAATGATATCGATTTCTTTTAATAGTATGGTTGAGATATGATTGAGGTGTGTTTGATATCATGTGACACTGAGGTTGGAGGATGTGTTATCTATGTATCTCATACCATATGACTGTGGAATGTTGTTTTGTTTTCCATGATCTCATTAACTATATAAAGTCACACATCATAGAATATCCAATTGTTATAGCCCCAAAAAATCCATATATGAGTGTAGTTGGAAAATTTTTGAATTTTCATGTTGAATGGTATGTGTTAAAGTGATATTTTGAGAAATTTTATTGTAAATTTGGATGATTATTTGAGTTTGTTGAAGTTTAATTGGTTTAATAATGATATAGAAGTATGTTTAACATTAGAGTACTCATGTGTAACTAGTTATATTGGGTGTGGATGGATTGTGGACTAAGAAATTCAGATGTTATTATAGTAAGTAACATAGTATTAGGTATTCCCTCGATGATTGCTTATAGTGATATGGGATATTTTCAATGATGATAATATATATGGTGTAGTATTATCCAATGGTACATGAGTTTTAGATTAGTTTCTAGTCAAATTATTGGCTTGGGGATATATTTCAATTCTCATTATTATATGTGTGTACTGTGAATGTAATCATATGGTTAAACACAAGACATGATATAAGTAGTAACCTTGAGTTATTTTTTTCCTGAACTCACCACTCTGAGGGTGAGAGTATTAGTCATAGATGATTTTCTGACACCTAACCCAATGTGAGTGGGTGGATGCATAAGAAACACTATGTTAGTGGGTTTCAGTGTATAAATTTATTATTCTTTTTGTCCATTATTGGGAGGAATTTGGGATATCTTACCATTAATGATATGTTCTATGAGCATGATTTTTTTAGGTTATTGAACATCTCCTTGTGTAAAAGGATATAAGAATGAGATGTATTGTGAGATGATGGGTGGGACCTACACAATGTAAGAGGTTTTTTTAGAAAAAATGTGGTAAAAGACATGGTATGATACCTCTATATAATTGAGTTGGTGTAAATAATTTATAACTAATTATATCCAGAATTCATATGCAACTCCACACTAAGTGGGAGGGTAGTAGTTGAGAATTAGTAGTAGTTCATCACTATAGTGGATGGTCTATAGGGTAAATATATAACTTGAAATTACTTAGTTCCCTAAAATTTATAGAATAGTTATGGTCTAGTTTTTTGGTAGTAAAGTTATCGCATGAATACCTGATTCATATTCTTGTGTTATAATTATTGATTTTCAATTCAAAAACAAAATTTATGTTATGGTAAATCAAAGGAAACTTTTTTCTGGTTCCTTACTAATATTAATTTCTCACCCTCTATAGGCACCATGGTGAGTGTGAATATCTTCAGACATCAATTTAAATTGAAGGATTAAATGTATATCATGATATGATAAATTGATTTATATTTAAGAGATTGCTATCATATGTGGCCCAATTTTTATAGTAGAGTTTCCATTTTATTTTTCATCATTTAAAAAAATTAGTATTCATGGTGCAAATCCCTTTTTATGTATGTCAGTATTGTGATAATATGTATCATTTTTATTATATAAAATTGATACTATATGTCAATTATAGTTGTATATTGACTAAGAACCTTCACCACACAATCATCATCATATCATTTCAGTTTTTAAAATTTTATTTTACAGGGTAATGTAGAGAATATAGTCTAATGGGTTTTTAGACTCTCCTTGCTAGTATGCACCATCTGGAATATGAGGAGGTGCACCAGAAGTCATATTGAAGCATCTAACTTGGCCAACATGTTAATATCCAAATCTTGGAGTATAAATTTTTTATTATATTAGAATTTAGGTTTTCATACAATTTTTTTAATTGGTATATGGAGGTATAAGGTTTCATATATTGTATGGGACACTATATATGTGCTTCAAAAACAATATAAGCAGTGGAAAATCAATGTTTATAGGGGTGTGATATTTTTTTCAAGCCTTGTGATATTATAATTGATATTTTTACTTCTGTATGATGTTATAGTTTGAGGACGTTATTTACTCTCTATATCTTGGTCTAAGGAGACAACATGATATATTACTAAAATTCATAAAACACATATATGTATTTTAGGAAATTTTGATGATAAATTATCAGGTGAAAATGTATTCCTATGTAAAATTATATTTGGAACATTATTTTTCATAATTAATGTTTTAAAAAAAAATATAGAAATTTTTTTAAAATTAATTTATAATTAAATACAAATATAAAAATATCTTATTTAATGTTTTATAATGTAATATTTTATATTCATATTAAATAGCTAAACCAGACAGAGTGTTTTTTTATTAATATGATCCTAATTGAATTGGTGATGTATATTGTCCAACATCTATTTTGATTGTAGTATTTGATAATGATTTCATATTTTGTTTAATGATGTTCCTTATAAGGTTTTGGGGTTTAGGTTATGAAACCATAGAATGGTGGTGTGGATCTTAATGGAGTGAGTAGATGTGTCTCTTGATAAGATAGTGCTTGGAATGTGTGATAATGATTTCAAATAGTTTATTGATGTTTGTAATTGATTTAGAAATTAACACTCAAGTAAATAGGATAATATGGTGGTAAATTTTTAAAATATTAATGAGTGATGTGGGTTATTGTATAGTGATTTTTGATACTATAATGACATGAATCATGATACGGAAATCAGGTTTGTTGCATTTTTTGTTAATGGTTATGACCTTTGGGAGATATTTTTCAATTGTTGTAGAGTTAAATGGTTAATAAATATAAAGATTGAGATGTATGTCATTTGTTTTTTCTCTTGTAATGGTGAAATTTGAGTGGTTATTATTATTATATGTGTGTGGGTATACATGGAAAAGGTCATAATAATCATGGGTTCCTTCATTGATGGTACATTTTTTCTTGTCAAATGATGAGTGAAGTGTTCTATTATACTTATGTGTGGACTTGTGTGGGTAAGAAATGATTACATGCTTTGAGAATTAGGGATGATTAATTTAAATTATAGGATTTATTATGTTGAATGTTCCGTCTTTTGGTTTTCATTTTTAAACAATTTTTGACCATTATAATGGGGTGAGGCCAATTTTTTTGTCTTGAGTTCTAGAATTCCATTTGACGTATAGTGGTTTTGAATAACATAGTGATGTGATGATATAGTATGGTATTTACTAAATTCTTTATGGATATTAATTATGATGGTTCATGAAACCTGGAGGATACAGGTGGATCATAGAGGTAGTATTATCCGGTGAGAAACAAGGTGTGATTGAATGACATTTCTGGGAAGTCAATTAGGGAAAATCTTTGATATGTGGTCCCTATTAAACCACCAACAAGAGTTGTTGTATTATATATTATTTTAGTTCAAGATATAAAGGTTATAATATGTGGTTGCAGATGTTTAATTTGGGTTTTAATAGAAATCTAACCAAATATTGATTGAATTTTGGGTTGTCTATGATACACGACCATTAGTTATAGGGTGTTGTTTTGTAGTCTGAAGATAGTTATATAGATTTATTTGTGGGTAATTATAGAATTCTATGAGATGAAATTTCTAAAATCATGGTTGTGGGGAATTTCATAAAAGGATTATTTTTGGACATTGGCAGTGCCTTGAGGGAAATTTTTGTATAAAATGTGATTAGTAAATATCCATGTTATATAAGTAAAATATTCTATATAGGGAATGGGATGATGAATTTTAATTTGTTCTGTAAACAAATCTAAAAAATCTTATTGGGATTTAGGAATGTCAGATAATGAGATTGGCAGCCAAGGGAAGATCAATTTAACATATGGTTACTCTATATAGTTTGATCACATAAGAGGCTAACGTGTTGTTTATGGGCCATGTTATATATTTTTAATGTACCATGAATGAAAGGAAAACCTTTTGAATTATTGATATAGTAGTTTTAATATACCAATTAGATGAATATATTACCTGTCCCATGGTGGCCAGTAAAAAATGGGTATCTCCAAGTAAGTTTTTTTTGGTAAAATTAGGATTTACAGGTATGATACAATCAGTTTCGACCGCATTCATAGATGATGGAAGGGTAATTTATATATTCCAATGAAATAACACTAGATTTATGGACTCAATGATTATTGTTAGTGTATAAAATAACTGATAAGTATTGGCATCAGGGGATTGGACTATGTTTGGATCTCAATTTTAATGTATTGGTAATAAGAGAAAATTCTAATGCGGAATTTGGAATAGAGAATTTATAATGGATTTAGTTTTCATCCTATAATGTTATCATATGACCTAAATTATATGTTTCATGTTGGTTCCCTCAAATGGTGGAGATTAAATTAATCATATGATGTTGTATTGAATGAGTCTTGTGGAGATCATGTATTACAATATTGTTTCTCATTATGTTGAATTGTGTTTAGTATAAGAGTTGATATCACATCGAGTTGTGTGGTTTTAAAAATGGATTATCATTAGAAATCTGAATGGTTTATTTCCAGAAATATGGGTTGTTTTAGATTTTTAATTATCAAGATTAATGAATCATATTAAAGACCAAACCATGAGTTTTTATTGAATTTTGTTAGGTTGAGATCAGTTTTGTGGCTGATTTTTTCTATTATCATTTATAATAAGAAACAGATTGTGGAATTGAGTACTCGTGGTTGGATTAAAAAAATTAGGATTTTTCAAGATACTTGTATGGACTGGGAAGCTCCATTTTATGGAGTTTGTATTTAGTGATAAATTAAAGGATCATTATCCATAGGGGAAATTTGGATTTTTATATTATTAATATAGGGTAATTTTGAGAATTTTAATTTTTATGGGTTTTTTGACATTTAGTACACCACCAGGTTGTTTTAATATAGGTTTTAGCAAGTTTTGGTGGTGACCAATGGCATCGGGTGAGCTATAGAGGGGCAGTGGGACTACTTCTTTAAGAAACAAACCCACCGTAAACCCATATAGGGTAATCCAAGCACTTGACGAGTCCCCTAAAATTTTGGATCTACTAGATGGAAATTATGTGTCTTGTGTAATCCTACATGATACCTAGTGGATGTGAAATTAGATTTGTTACTAAATTTTTTTCGATAATTTTAATATTTATAACATAAAAAATCCCCTTTCCCTTATGATTTTTGTTATCCTACACCATAGCCCCATAATCAATCCTTCTGTCATTTTCTTCTCCAGCATCCAAAGACATAGAAAGGAACATAACATTCTAGATCGATGAGTCATAAAAATAAAGAAGACAACACATGGAGATGATTAGGTAATCCAATGGTTCTTTTTCTTTACATCCCCCTTCTCACATAAATTTTAATATTAATCCATTTTAGAGACTATTATTTTTTAAATATTAATTTCATCAAAATGATGATGAATCAAACTAATATATCTTATGATTTTACTCTAAAGGTTAAAATTTAGGTGATTAAATTTATATTTTACCAACTTACACAGTTTTTGTGATGTTATTCCAAATTCAATGGGCATCATGTTCAAGGCTTCTAAAAAGTTGTTCATAACATCTCAAGGTTTGTGTTAGGCTAGGGTATAGCCTATTTAGTGCTATTTTACTATTTTTTACTCATTTTCTGATTTCAGATCATCCCAATAGATATAAAACTTTTATACATACATATTTCAGAATATATTTCTTTATATAAATAAATTTGTCAATATTATTATACACATGCGACGCCAAACTAAATTGAGTCCAGACACTTTTATTATCAATAAAATATAACAATAATTAATACTATACTAAATAAAATTATATAAACCAATTAGAAATGATTAAATTTATATGATATATAATTAATATTATTTCCTATTCCCAAATAATAATATAATTTATAAACAATATTAAATTAGTCTGTTCTAAAAGATTATTCTAAAAATATATAATATTTAAACATATTAATAGAAAAAAGTTAGAAATTTAATTGATACAGTATTTAGATTAAATAATTTTAATAAATTTAATTTTTTAATAAGTACAGTTTCATTTTTATCTTCATTTTATGGATAATTTTATTTGTTTTGGAATGTTAAATTTTAAAAATTGGAGTTACTTTTTTTTATTCCAAATATCAATATTAGGTTGAGATACTTTTTTGGGATTCATCTAAAACTATTGTTTTATAGGTGAATAGTAAAAATATTTTTCTTACAAATAACATGAATAAAATGACATCATTATTTTATTAGTATGATTTATAAATTCATGAAACATTTCCCCAAGACCAAATGTATATTTTATTAGTTGATGTATAATTATAACAATGTTGGTTTTACTTACCAACACATGTTAGAATATTTAGTACATAAGTAATATTAAAAAAATATCTTTAATACATTATAAAAATACTAATATAAAATTATTTTTTACATTGATTGTAAATTAATATAATAAAATGGTTCTTATATTTTGTATTTTTGTGTTAAAATTATACAATAATTACCGATTTATTTTAAATAATAATTAATAAATTACTAGGTTTTTGTGTATATTCTCAACCAAGTACCTTACTATATCCATTATTTTATAATTTTTTATATAATTTCCTTTATAGTGGCTTCACATTATTAACTGGTTTGGATATACATGAAATTTTCATCAATTTACACATATAAAAGGGGAACTGCTATTCCCACTTTTCACAAGAAAAACAACTTATTCTGGGCCAAAATCTACAAAACCATCAACTTAAATATCATATCCTCCATTATGATGTTTTTTTATTTTAAAAAATCTATCCCCCAGTGGGTAATCCCACTTTTAAAAGGAGACAATATGATGAGTGATTTATTAATTTTGAACCAGTCCTTTTCAATTTAAATAACATTGTATGCACACATTATTCCTAATTTACTATTACAAAATCTAAAAATTCTAACATATATATCATTATTATACATTTATTTTATTATATTTATATCACAATAATTAAAATCCTTTTCCTATTCTAAAATGAAAAATGAAATCAACATTCGTGCATTGTTTGAATGGTTTCATTCATCATGGGATGTATTTCAATTTCAATAACAAACTGATAATAATTGAAAATATTAGTGAAAGTATAATATAATTATAATATTTCTGAAATATTTAAGGCTTTACAATTTTTGACCATATTACTCATTTTTCCTATTCTATGAAAAATGAAATTTTCATCCACGCATATGTGCGGACAACTATCTAAATGAATGTTCAATTTCTATTCTTAGTTTCATCATCGAATTACGTGGATATTCATGAGAATTTTGTTTAGGGATAAATATGGAATTTATGAAATATTAATTATTCTTGAAATAAAATTTTGACAACATATTAACAACATGATCAATATTCAGATCTGGTAAATTCTAATGTCTATAAAAATGTTCTATGAGAAAAATGGTTTTATTAAAAAAAATATAATATAATAAATGTTTTTCTCCAATTATAATACCTTAAAAATCAAATATATCACATTAATTAACACTAAAAAATATCATTATTATTCTTTGTGAATTATATTAAAACAAAATCACATCATAATCAACCATTAATTATTGTATATTCTTATCTTTGTTGGTTTAACAGCCTAAATTTATTGCATAGGCTGATATGGAGAATTAAGATCCATTAATATGTTATATAATATTTAAATAAAGATATTTTTTTAATTATAATATAATATCTCTACTAATTATTTAATAAAACACTCATCATTCAGTAATAATCATTTAATACTGATCATATGCTTATTCATTTTTAGGAATCATGACCAAAACTCTTGTAGAATTAATTAATAGCAATATATTTTGTAATTAAACATTCGTTATACTACCTATAATGATATATGAATGATGAAATGAGGTATTAGAATGAATAAATACACCAATATTAAGAAACTAGTCCAATACGATCAGGATTACTCACACACAATATTAAAAATAGATAAAATTTTATTAGTATATATATAGATAATATTTATAAATTATGGTCTTATAAATTAAAAAAGAACTCATAATTGGTTATTGATATCGTTATTTTTCATAAATGAGCTTAAAGTGTGATCAAATAATAACGAATTCATGGAAATGGTTTCTTTTTATTAGAAGATCCTTATCATTTACTATTATTAAATATCCTTTTATTAAATACATAAAAAATGTAAATGTGTATTGATCAAAATGATGCCCAAATAATTGTGGTCTAGATATCCAAAATTATCATAAAAATCAAGAATTTGATAATAATAATTATTTTAGGAAAAAAAATTTATTACTAAAAACCATAATCATTTTCATTATATACAATTGTGGTTAAATGTTTTACCAAAAAATATCATATCCCTTGACACATATTTTACCCAAATTGTGTCTTGTAAGGGAAACATACCCGTTTTTTTGTCAGTGGGGATCCTCCCTTTTCGGATAATAATATTCATAATATTTCATTTATTGTACTCTTATCAATATATAAGTAATTTATTAAGTTCATCTTAAACTAATTGAACTTATTTAAAATAATTTAATGAACTGTAACACTTTCGGTATGGGTTTTTTTCATCAAAATTTGAAAGGAATATATTTTATTGTTTACATGTTAGCATGTTATTACATAGAAGTTATAGTCATTAATTAATCATTATCCCATTGATTTTGATGGTTTACAAAAAAATTATTTCTTATAGTTTTATAAAATATGTATTTAAATATTATATTAAAAATATAAATAATATTTCATATTTCCGATGTGGGTTTTCTATAACATATGAATAGTGTTTTCATTTAAGTAATTTTTCATTGAAATTTTTTATAATTTATCGATGACATAATTTAGATGATACTATAAAACATTATTCATTAGATGGATTATTTAATTTTCTTCTCATTTTGATGAATGATCCATCCTTACATTTATTATGCCTAATCATCCAATATTTATAATCTTAAAATTCCACCAACTATTTCTTCATTTTTTTAATAAACTATATTGTATTTTTTTATTGAATTCACATTGAATAGATTCTATTTATTGATTTATTAGGTAAATTATAATCATAAAATTATATCCTCAATCTATATGGTGTATAAACCATATGATTTATAATCCATATTTAATTTTATTTCCCTAAAAAATTTCTTGTTTTAATTGGATAACCATTTATTTTACATGGTCATATATTGTATTGGTTATATATATTACTTGTTATAGGATAAAATTACATTCAAAAACACACAAAAAATCCACACACATAGTCTAAAAAAGAAGGACATAACCCCAACCACCCCCAACCCAACCATACACGTTATTAAATATATATTCTTGATAGAATTTCCAATTATAATGAAACTCAATACAAGGGCCAATGGCCCCTCGTAGTGGCCTAAAGGCCCAGTACATCATCATACATGAATCATCGTATCTTAATACCTAGGCATGCATCATTACTGAAACACTACTTACCTGCCTCATCTTCTATTTCAACACCTGCAAAGTAATATAACAGTACATGCACTAATCATGGATTGATCGGTGTACCTCCTTGATGTGATGGATATAGGATAAATACAACTCAGACATGGAACATTCCTAAAAAACATGTGTATAAGTTACGTCCAACTCCCAGTTGGGTCCTCAAAAATTCAAGAGATCACATCACAGTAAAAATGGCATACTGAAGGTTTTTTCCAAGTAAAAGGGTATATGGGGGGATTTATACCATGATATATGATCCATGAAAATATTTAACTCATGAAAAATTAGTTAATGGGAGGTTTTATCTGCATACCAAGTGTACATGATAGTGTTTTCCAAATCCCAAGAAGGTAAATGGGTGGTCAACCCATTCTAAATATGAAAAGAATGAATTTGTGGTTAGCCTTGAGATATACCATATAGGATTATGTTTACTTCATACTATCTCTTCAGGATCTTATTCCTATGATTATTCAATTTAACAAAGGTTGAATGTCTTATGATTATTCATTCCTTTTCCTTATTATATTTTTGATCTTATGAGATCACATATCGTTCTATAAAAATACATGGACAAAATATATTGTTTAATGTAAATTTTAATAATAAATTTCTATCATTCCCTTATTTTATTTTACAATTATTTTTTAACCCTTTATAAATTGTTGATATGTTTCCCTATACTAAAAATTTTAGGTCACCCACCTCTTATATTTTTCTTACCTAAGTTATGAATATTATTATAAATTATATAAATTATTGATTGGATTCTAGTGGAGTTCAATCATAAAAAATATTATATATTATAATGTTTATATAGATAATATCCAACATTATAAAACATTCATTCCTTGGGCTACACAAATTTTTTTAGTTGTATTATATAATTCTTGAAATAAATTTTTTTATATGTTGTGATTATCGTGGTTCTCTATAGTTGGTATCAGATGTGAGTTTAGTTATTTTGGATATTGGATTAGTTATTTTTGAGATTATTATAGTTATTATAGAGATTAGATCAGTTGTTTTGGATATTTTTTAAGTAATTTTATATTTTATATTATAAAACATTCGACAAAACATATGCATAAGTCTAAAGTATTATTCCATCTATTGGAATACATACTGATGTTTTTGTTAAAGTAATGATAATGTTGTTCTCTAAGAAATTAAACACACATATATATAATATAAGTTCATTTATGCTATAGAATAGATATGCATACAGGTAATAACCCTAAAATATATATTATTTGTAATTGACACATTTGTTTACCAATGCACAACAAAGAGGCCTAAACGCACACTTAGTTTTACATGCTCTATGGATATGAATTGGTTAATTAACATTACCATTATTATAAATTGTAAAGGAATTATTTGGTGAATAATTTTGGGAAATAGTTTTTGGTGCCTGATAATATAAACATAATGATACCTTGAATGAATTGATAGTGATCTAGTTTGAATTAAATAGTTTTAGGAAATCATGGTGGTGCTATAAAATGAGACATCAAGATATTACAATTTCAAAAATTTATGTATGATAATTACAATATGATTTTATTATTGACAACTCATCATTAAATAAATTTGTTTTATATATGGATTGTACTGGGGGAGAATGCTTTAATAATAGATATTGTGGGTAATGTAATAATTTTTCTAATGATAAGACAAATTGGATAGAAGGTGATTTATTTTTTTCCCGCCCAAATATCAAGAGTTTTGATTAATAAGATGAATCCTTACAAAAAAAATGTAAAAATTATAGACTTCTATAAAATATTTTGATAAATATGAGGAATGAGACAACATTCAATATTCATTGTGCTAACAATGTGAGAAGTTTCATCCAATGGAATTCCTCAAAAAAGAGGAAAATGTTTCAAATGAATAAGTATTGTCCATCGGGCATATCATTTCTAGATATAGTTCAATATGTCAGTAGATATAGTATAGGGTATTGGAGACCCAAATAATAAACCACCAATTCATCGACACTTTAAATATATTGAGTTTGTGAAATATGAATATTTAATCTTCATTCCATGTTCTAATAAAGATTTTAGGTATTTCAACCTCTTAAATAAGGGAAATGATGGAATTACTATCCAATCCCAACAACAAAATTTTTTCATCATAATTAATGAAAATTTTATTCATCTTTATATTTTTGGATGACTTATTGAATTCTGGCCTATGATATCTTGTATGTTATCAATGAACATTAAATCACTACACCTATGATAAAATTATCAGTAAAAACATCAAATCACATTTTTCTAAAGTTGATATTGTGGGGAATGTGGCTTATAAAATTTATTTTATCATTCCTTTAACTAAATTAAACATGCTTTTAAAGAGGTATTGGAAATCTACAAAGACAATATGTATTGATGAAAAATATAGAAATCAAATTTAATATTTCATCCCAACATACAGAAATCTCATATTGAAAGGATTAATATGATATACCTCTAAAAATAAATTAATGTAAAGGATCCATGACACATAGTCATTAGATGATCCTAGATCAAATTATTTGAGAAAAATCGATATTATGATTGACCTATTCCATGGGAAATGATATATATAAACCATTAATAGATAATACTCTAGAAATTATATTATCTGACCTATATATCAATTAAAATTGCTCGATTTGTTCACTATTATGTGATAATTAAAATATTAAAGATGAAATATATTTAATGGTGGGAGAATATAACACCCCAATATTTTGGAATATATTTAATTTTCCAAATAATTTGTTCGATAGCTTAAACAACACATAACACTAAACTAAAACAATAAGTTGAAATTTTTTAATTTTAATAATACAACATTAATAGAACATTTAGTAAAAAAAATATTAACTAATTAAAAATGAACTCATTTTTAGGATATATAATTAATAACGACACACATTCTCAAATGATATCAATATGTATTAATAAATTATAATCTATCAGTTCTGATAAATAAAATAATATATATTTTTTAAATATATTAACAAACAAATTAACATCATTAAATTTCAAATTACTGTAATATTGTACTAATAAAACATAATGATTTGAAAGGTATATTTAAAATAATTAGTTTTTGTTATATTTTCATTTGTAAGATAAATTTTTTAATTTCAAAATTATATTTTTTTACAAAATAAACATCCTTTTTGAATTCTATATACCATTATTAGTTTACGATTAATTTTGATAGTATTAAAAAAACTAATTTTTATGTGAATAGTGAAAATATCATCTTTACAAATAACATGAATTTTATGAAATTATTATTCAAAAAGAATAAATTGAAAATTCATTTAATATTTTTTAATTCCCTTGTTAATATTTTATAAGAGGATATATATTTTTTAAAAAAAATTGCAAACCCATAATTGAAATTTTTGAACATAAGCTATATTTTTTAAAAAATATTTTTAATATATAAATAATTCAGTACTTTATTACAATTTTTATTCACTTCTGTAAAATTAAATTAACAAAATGGATTTTAAATTTTTATTCATTATTTCCAAATTATATAATAATTAATAGTTTATATTGAATAATAAAATTCAAATTAATTTTGAAAAAACTAGTAATCTCTTTAAAAACATAAGTTATAAAAAAGGGTCTAACTAAGAGGGGAGGAAAAAATAATGTTGAAAACATGAAAGGGAATGGATAGATTAGAATATTATCAACCTTGTCACATATCCTTTATATTATATCATAATTTTAAAACTACTTTTCCTCAGAGTGACAACCAATTCATAATTTTTTTTGAATAATTATAAAAATGACATCATATTTCACTTATAAATGGGGGAACTCCTCTCCTCACATCCCTTCACTACAGAACCCAATTATTTTATTCAAAAATTTGTCCACAAATCTCCTAAAAATTATTATAAATATTCAAGTGGTTTTTTTCTACTCAAAAAATATTCCTAAAAGGCTTAACCCCCTTTTTCGGGATGATAATCCAATAAATGAGGCTTAAATTTTCAACCACTCTATTCTCATTTCTATTTATTTATGTGAATCTATTATTCCAAAAACTAAATTACCCAATATTAAAAAATTTAGACATTTATAATTATTAAACTAATATGGAATTATAATTATGGTATAAGAATTTACCACATTTCCATTTTCAATTATGAAAATCAAAACCATCATGCATGTTTTGTGGGGATTACATCCTCCAAGAGGTTATATGTTTTTTATATATTACCTATATACAATGAAGTTTATATTAGAAAAATTAGTATATATATTTACATACGTATATATAATATTTTGAAATTACATTATAATCTATAATGGAAAACTATATTATTCCTTTTCTATATTCTATGAAAAATGAAATCTGCATTCATTCATACGTGTAGACTATCATCACCATTGACTAATCAATATATATTTTTTCCTTTTATCACTATATTACATGGATGTTTGTGATTATGGTTTTAATAGAAATAATTTAATTGTTATGAAATTATTACATTTCATTAAATACTAATTTGACATACTATATTAAATATTATCAATAAACAATGACAAAAATTCAACTGTCAAAAAGACCACTCTAATAGAAAAAAATGATATCTATTTAATATTAAATAACATAATGTTGTGTATATTTTTATTATATGTCATTATAATTCTGATATATCACCCTAAAAAATGAAAAAGACCATTATTCTATAGTTAAAAGGATATTATAAATAAATAAATTTAGAATCAGCCATTAATTCTTGTATATTCGTGTAGGAGATGGTTTAACAAACTTCTCAAACAATTACTCAAATTTATATCATGGATGAATATAGGAATTTAATTTATTTTAATATATGAAAAACAAGTAAATAATTATTCAATTTTTGTTCTTGAATCTTGATATAAAAATTTGATTTGTTATTTAAGAAAACACCCATCATTCATTTAGAATCATCGAAACATGCTCATCAGTATAATCAGCTTCAGGAATCAAAATCAAAACTCCATTATAATTAAATTATACAAATATAAATTATAATAAATAATTAATTTTAGTACATTTTATTATTTAGGAATGATGAAATTTCATCCAGAATGAATAAAAACAATTTATTATGAAACTAGTTCCAAACTAATAAAATTATGCACAATAGATATTTAAAATTATTCAGAACTAAGTAGTGTATATTCATATAACAAATAACATTGATGAATATAGTTTGGAAAGTGGTTATAAAATAGATTCATCTGATAGTTAATTTTATTATAATAAATGTTTTAGTTTGATCAGCTAATAAAGAATTCTAGTTGAATATTTCTTTGTCTCTAATTTAATTTCATGTGACTTATTTCTTATTTCACAGCATGATATCTTAAATACAACATTATTACTGAATAATAAATGTATTTTACCATATTCATGGGGTTTTAATATTCAAATAATTTATTTTATTTAAATTATATTGGATTCAAAAGATACCTATGCGGGAAGGGGTTTTGATCAAAACATTACACAAACAATATGGGATTTGAATACTAGTCCTATATTAAATATATGAATTGGTTATGATAGAAGATTGATGTGGGGTTTCATAATTATTTTACAAACATCCTCAACATTTTCATTGTATATTCAACTGGTTTTACAATTCCCCTCAATATATCTTTTCAACAAGACTCATATTTTTCCTTCACTATTTCATACACATGAAACCTATATTGCCACTTATTCTCAATTGAGATACTCAATTTTATCAATATCTATTTTTATTTTATTTCTTTTATATGTTTCCTTATAAAATATTCAATAATTTTAAATGTGATTTTATATTAATTAATATTTATTTAAAAGTTTTGATGAAATTTTAGCATTTTATTTTTGTATTATTTTCATCAAAAACTTAAAATATTAATTTTTATAACATTAACATGTGAACATGAAATTATAATTCATTTTTAATTTTATACAGTTATTTATCTATGAATTATTTTAGTTTATAAATGAAATAATTTTCTTCCTATTTATAAAATTTTTCTTTTAAATTTATTTCCAAATGATCATGTATATTTCTTATTTCTAAATTGTTTTATCTAAAACATTAAAGAATTATCTAAATTAATGTTTTTGTCCAATATTATACATGCTAATAGAAATTATTCATTTGATAACATCAAAAACCATTCTATATTTACATTATTTTATTTTATTTTCTTTTTGAAGAATTATCCATCCCTGCATCTATCATTCCTTATTATATACTGTGGGTATTCCTGATTTTTCACCCAAATTCGTTAATTTTTCAATACCATATTATTTAAATTGATTTATTGTGTTCACCTAGATTACATTCATCGATTTATTGAATATATTCTTGAATTAACCAAATATCTTTTATCTATATGGTGTAAATATCATATTACCTATTTTTTTATCGAATTTTACTTAACTACATTGTTTTTTTATATCACACGAAACTAGTTTATTTTACATGTGTTTATAATGATTTAATTATTGATGGAATACATAATGATTTACTTATGTGAATATATTTTAGAAGTATATGAAACACATTCTATATTCCTGAGTTATTTATGATCTTTTGAATTAACTCCTTTTTCTTTTTATGGTATTTTTTTATATAAAATATGATGTATTTCCATTTGAAACATTTAACAACAACATTTAAATTTTATGGGTTCTTTATGATGTGATAAGAGAAAAATTTTACTATGTCACTAATAAATGTGAATTAATTATTGTGGGTTTCTATTTCTCCCACCAAGGTATTAGTTTTTTACTTCTATCTCATGTGATCAAAATAATACAATATAGGATTTATCTGATGAAATATTTTAGACAAGTGGATTAATCCTAAGCTAAAGTGTACATAGGGGATTTATTCCCAGAATAAGGGGAATAAAAAATGTTTTAACCCCCACTAAGTGGTATATGAGAGGGTTATCATATGTATATGAAGAAACAAATGATGTTATACAATTATTATGATGTGATAAATGTCATAGAGGGTAGCCTTTATATGTGGTTTATAATCCTATGTATATGCCACACTATCATGTAATAAAATTGTTCCTTTGATTTTTATCATTAACACATATTTAGTTTCCCATTATTCTACACACTTTTTACAAGGTAAATGTTAATTCATTTGAGAGTAAATCTCCATATATAAGGACTTCTATACAAAACATGTTATTTCATGTTATTTTTAATAACAAATTTCTCCCTCACAAATTTTTTATCATATACTTATAATTTATACCTTTATGGAATGATGATATTCTTTCCCTTACTGATTAATTAGTCTCATCCATTTCATTTTTTTTCAATTCCCTTGGTTATTAAGAGAAGAATATTTTTTAAAAAGTCTTTAATGGAGTATAATAGAGTTTGAATGTGTAGAAACGATTATTTATTATGATTTTTAGGCTGCTAATCTCAAAAAAAATGATATATATTTATATATAGGAAGGATATTTTTAGTGGTTATTTTTTTAAATACCAATTAATTTTCATATGGTGTATAGTTAAAAACTATATATAAACACATTTAAAACTAAAAATAAATGCTTTCCACATTTTCCTCCAAAACCTATCACATATCTTCCCCAACCATGATCCATCAATCCCATTTCCCCCTTTTAAGACTCATTCCATGTTATTTAACTTCTTAATTGATACCCTTTACACATATAATTGTGTTAGTCAACTCCCCCCACCTCTTCACCTAACTATTGCATCTCTCACCCCTTTCAACCAATATATCCCTCACCACATGTCATGGCACGAATCCTTCACCATTATTTCCCCTTGTCATAACTAAGAGTCCCCCACAATCAACATTTTGAGGTACGTTCATTTACCATCTAAAATCACATTTAATTGGTATTAATTAATTTTGGTTTTGAAATTTATGAATAAACCATGTGTTCAATTTAATAATGTTTGTGATGAAAATTATTCATATATCTATGTTTATAGAATATAGAATTTATTAACTCAATTTTAACTCTTCAAATTATTTTTTGATAATATCAACATGGAAATTTTATTATGGTATTTTGAGGTGTTTAATAAAAATATTCTTATTTAATACACCATATATGATAAGTGTTATAGGTATATTAAATTTTGGGTTAGTCTTAGGTTAATATATGAATAAAATATTAGCATAACGGAAATACATCATAATATGGTTTACACATGTCAACATGTGAAATTTTTTTCTATAATGTTGTTTTATTTATGAAAAATACAATTATCTCATCATATATGATAAGTTATAAAACTGATTCTCAATTATGGGTTGAATTATATATTTACACAATGATGCACATATTCACCCAATTCAAAATTAATTCATGATTTATAAATAATTATTAAAAATAATTTTTTGATTGAATTTTATTTTATAATTTTCCCAATGAAAATATAATTCAAAATCATATCATTTCTCAATTTAAGGATCATCATTATTAATTTTATGTTTTCAGAATATGAGATGGAATCATTAAGATTGAAATGTGATAAAATTTAAGGCCATCTAAATACAAAAATGATATTTTTTTCTATAAAATCATACATTTGGGAACATGATATATGAAACTTTCAATAAAATTTTCATGATTTTGGAATCATAATATAGGGAGGATAAGTTTATCACCATTTATTCTTCCACTAAATAGTTATTACATGATTATTTATATATAATTATGAATTAAAACAATAATATAAATATTGAAATTTATTTGTACTTATAGGAGACTCGTGGTATTAAAAAAAATGATTCCATGTATTAAAAACATAAACATTATTCTTTAATTATATGATCATCCAATGATAATGGGTCTATAAAATCTACATATATTTTAGATGGAATATCTATTTACAAATTTTTTTGATGAAACTCATATTAAATTAATAGAATTAACATTTAAACTATCTTATATTTGGAAAAAAAATTATAACCATGGATTCACTATGTCAATGACATGAAAATTTATAGATCCCATGTTGGGTAAAATATTATATCAAACACTCAAACTGAAAAATATAATTATTAACTGTGATTATATTTTTTCGGATCATGTAGGAATGATAAAAGTATCATTAATCACCAATATAGTTTCATAGAAATATTGGATATCAATAATGAGTTATTCTCATTGTTCTCTCAGTGAGTCCCCCATATAATTCTATTTTTATTTCTCTTTATCTCAAACATTTTGGAAGTTGTATAATGATTTTTTTATTATGATCTTGTTTACATGTATGAATATGGTGCCCAATTAATATGATATATAATTTAATTTCATCATCAACACTTAACTCTCTTGAATTTTTATTATGTTAATTTCAAATAATTTAATATTTTTATATAAATGAAATAATATTTTTAATTTTATTTACATTTATTTTATAAAGTGTAGGAACATTGTTAATTGTATTAATGATAAATCACATTATAGTTTAACACACCTCTCTATGATAAGGTTTTGGAGATATTTTTATATGTTACTGATTCAAATTTATTGGTTTTAGGAAAAATATGACTGGAATGCCCTAGATGTGATATTAGGATATGATTGAACTACCATGAATTTTATAAAAATATGATATTGAATTAATTCCATTCTAAATATGTAAGTTCGATTTAGTATTGATAACAGAATGTTATATAATGTTTCAACATTGACTTCATTATGTATACTCTTCTCCCAACATCATCTATAATGGATTATTAAATTAAAAACCACAAAAATATTTATTTTCCAATTGGAGGTAACAAATATATGTATCAAAACATATCAGTGCAACTAGTTTAGGGTGTTACAAATATTAACATGATAGTCAATGTTTTTGGGACAATTGGACATATATATAATGATTATATAATATTAATGGACCCAACACCTTATGTTACAGAGACTATTGTATGAAAAAACATTAATAAGATAAAAAATGTTTTTAATAAATTACCTCATGATGTAAATGAAAAGGATTATGGAGGTTAACTGGAATATTATAAACATTCTTTTCATCTAATGTTTTACCACATTAAATTACAATAAGGAATGAAAAATAAGGAAATGTCAATGATATTTTAACTATTTCAAGAAACATTTCTTTATGTTATAATTATTGATTATTTTTATATCATGAGTAAATTAATTGAAATTCATGGTCTAAATTATATAAAAATATATTCATGTCCCAATGATTGTTTTCTCTATTGTACAGAGGTTTCAAGTAAGCACGAGTGTAGAAAAATAGTTTCTTTTACAAAAAATCTAATAACTAATATTTTAGTTTTGAATCAAAAAACAAAGACAAATAAGAAGAAAAATAATAAACATGAAATTATTTTTCATAACGTACCTTTAAAAGAATCAGATAAAAGATAATTCAGCTCATCAAAATCCACTGTGCATATAATGTGGCATCCAACAGAAAATGAAATTTTTGGTTTAATATGATTTCTAATTTATTCCAAATAATTTAATAATATTATTAATTTCATCCAACTTTTTCATCTAATCGTAGGAATTTGTTATTGGGTTTGGATACCTATGGAAATGAACCATTCAAGATATTGAGTTCATGTTATATCAATAGTTCAGTTGTTTTGATCACCTACAATATACCACTTTAAATGTGTGTCCCAAAATTTACCATTATCATTTAGAAAATTAGTCCTTAAAAATTCCTAGAAATGAAATTTATGTACACTTATAGCCAAAAATTTATGAATTTATGGAGTTATATGGATACAATGTAGTCACGTAGTATGTATCTTCTATAAAAATCTTCGAAATGCATATTTTTCTAATGTGCACTATTAGTGACTTCATTGGACGTGATAACTTATATGTTCATAAAACACACGTGATTTAGGGTTACCAATTTGTAAATTTTATTTTCATTATAAACATCAATGATATTGTAAAAATAAATGCTTCTTTTTTCATCAATGAATCCTTAATTCATATCAAATATTTGCTTAAAAATTTAAAATTTAATAGATCCAATGGTCACTTACTACCACAAAATATATGTGTGTGTGTTCTAAAATATTGGCATAACTATGAAATTATATGGAGAATTTGGGAAGGTGGATCATTTAAAAGATAGTGGGAAATGATTTTGAAGTACGTCATTAGTTTAAATATGTCAAATATTGGATGAATTTAACCAAATATATTTGGAATTTAATTTGTTGTGTCATAATCATGATGTAATTAATATGGATAAGAATTTTTTGGAAAATTTTATCTTCAAAATGTTTATTTTTTATTTGAATATCAAATTACCATTTTGATGACTGGAAGGATATAAAAGAAATGAATATATAATGTGATCTATGTCCTAATGAAATTGAAAATTATGCCCTAAATGTCTTTCATGGAAAATTAAGGGGAAAGATATATTCCATTGAATTAAAAACAATTAGAAGCATGAAAATCATATTAATGAAACATCTCATTGTTTGTGAACTTACAAAATCATTGGTTAAATGTATTAAAAATTTATGACTCACATATTCTGTCATAGAAGATACTTCCATTATGAATAAATCTATGGTTAACTAAGATAGGTCAATGTATTTTTACTCTATTTATACACATTACTTAAAAAAATATTTTACATAACTCTACATCTATCTGATCATGACATGCTTTTGGACATTTTTTACTAATACTCTGTATAATGGTGATGATATTTCCACCATCATATTTTACATTCATGATTCATTTATTTGTTTATATTTTTGATGGAGAAACATTTTGTAGACCTAAACATTGTTGATGTTTTAAGCCAATTGATAAGTGAGTTATTTATATGTTTTAATTTTGTGGAAAAATTTTATGAAACCTTGTTAAATATATAAATATATTTCATTCATATTCTGCAACAAATACCTTTGTTATTTGAAATCATGTGTGGAAAATAGAACTCACCCTAATGGCTCTATATCAGAAGGTTTACATACAGAGGAGTTTCTTTCTTATTATAAATACATAGATTATATTGATATATGATTTAATCACGTTTTCAATGTTTAAAACATCCAAACTCTATTTCAGCTACTTGATAATTAAATTGGCATTCATAATATTGGTTAACCAATTAAGAGGCTATAAAATATTACACTGATATAAATTGAATTATTTCAATGACATAGATATGTGTTAATGAATCATGAAATGTTTGGTCCATTTACTGAATATCTATGTATAAAAATAATTAGTTCTATAAAAATTATAATGAAAAATGATAAAAGTATAATAATAATTGAAAATAAAGAGCTAGTATAATGTTTTTCATGTTTACAAATTCTTAAATTCTCCAGTAAAAATGAATTTTATATTTACATATATATTTATTAAATGTATTAATGTACCTTTATTTAAATAGCCCATGGATACCAATGATCGTAATGAGTTGTGAGAAGATTTGGAGCTTCTGTCCTGGGTTTTTGTAAATAATTCTAGTGAATATGATCATTAAAATATCAATGCATTCAAATATTTTGTAGTCAATCAGGAAGAGGGTTTAAAAATTAAAACTGTGCAATTTTTATAGTTTTTTAATTGAAAAAAAAATATAAAGTTAATTGATATTATAGAATTAATCAACTTGGTAATTTTCCAATTGTTTTATTTAAACGAATGTGGGGAGATATAATGAGGGATATTTAATGAAATTTCATTCAATGTACCTTTGTAAACAACAATCACTTGATTAATTTAGTAAACCATATAGAACATGAAATGTATACATTTTCATAAATAGATAAAATGTTATAATATATATTTGATATAGTTTATGAATGGTTGAATATATCAGTTCACATAAAAATGAGACTTGTATGTTATGGTAGATAAAGTGGTAGGTTTAGCCTAAAAAATTTAATCACATCAATAAGTAGAAATTAAATTATTTATCCATTATGATATTGATGACATTAATCATTCAAGGGTGGATTAAATCAAACATGTGATGATAGAGAAGGATAACAACATGATTGATGGAAAAAATTATTATATGCTTTTTCATCTATTATCTTGTCTATTATATATGTTAGATTTTCTGAACATACAGTATTAGAAATCAAATAGCATATTTAAGTGTATATTAATTCAGGAGTTATTGAATTTTAAATATATATATATATGTTATTTTTTGGTGTAGTAATCTATTAACTTACCAATGTATTATGTTTTTTAGCACTCTGTATCTTATAAAATTTCAAAATTTATTTTTCATCATAAATCAGAAAAATTTATGATATTTTAATATGTTTTTACTTTTTAAATTTATAGGAATATCAAATAAGAAGAACTTTACAGATGGAAGTCAACTAAAAACTAACATTTTCATGGTTAGATTGATTTCATATATAATTTATTATGATAACTCAATCTCCCACACTATTGACCTTGGAATACCCTCCAACTCCCTCTCATTGATGATTGGGACACAACCTAGTGGTTTATTAGATTCAATATGAAACATTATTATAGAGGGGGAATGGGTAGTGATTATTCATTCCTTCTAAAGAAATTGGTGGTTCAAAGATATATGTGCATATTTTAATGTTAGTAATGTTATGGTACTATTTATATTAATGACCTAATTTTTTGTAATATATAGGATTAATGTTGTTAATAAGTCCAAAATTAATATTTCATATGTATTAAATCAAAATAGAGTGATGGTAGTTATCCAATTTAATTGTTTTGGGGTCCCTAAAATATGAATTTTTTAGAATTTTTGGAAAAATCCTAGACTAGTTAGTGGCTATGATAGTGACCATTCGTGTCTTCTATTCTTATTACATAATAATTTAACTATATTTGAAGAATGTGTATTTTGATTCATAAGCACATATAATTCTAATAAATTTTCCCAAATTATAGTTGTTTATTTAATGAATTTATAGAATTTAAAAATGAAATTCTTTGTACGTATGATATTTAACTTTCTTATAGATACTATTATCATCCAATGGTGGATATTAAAAAAATTATGTAAAAATTAGTTAAATATTAATTAGATATTGGGGAAGGAGTAAAATTATACATCTTTGGACACTCAAATGATGCATGTTATGGTACCTAAAGGGGTATCACAAGTGTAGTGTACGGTTTTTTTTGATAGTCATCATCATGAATAAAAACTAGTATTAAAGATATTTGGTTACAAAAATATGATTTTATAAACGAAAATTCATATAAAAATGAAATATAATTTATTAAATTACTATGAAATTACATATTTTTCACTTTATAAAGCATAAAAGAAAATTTTATCTAGTCAAACAAAACAAATCACCCCCACAGATCTTAATTGAATAGTTTTTAAGGGAAACATTCCAGTGTGGTAATATTTTCATTAGTTTAAATATTTATATGATGATGTTATCTATTTGTTAAGATAAAATAGTTATTTAAATATTTTTAATATTGAAAATATTTTATGGTTCATAGTCACATGGTTGAATATTTTGTTTTATTTTCATATGAAATCACATGGGAAGTGTCTGATGATCCTACAAAAGATGTTTGGGAATGAATATTTTTTTTCATTATAATGGTTCCAACAAACATTATGAAAAACATAGTATCTATTGACATAAAATATAAAAATACGAATTATTATTTTTGATCGTAAAATTATTGTTAATCATAAATATATGTTAAATAACTAGTATTGTCAGAAATATATTATCTCCCCTTTATGTTCACGTTTTAGTTAGTTTTTCTTTTATTAATCATTATTAGTTTTTATTCGATAAAAATTTGAATAACATACTATATATAATCCCTACCACTAATTTATAAAATGTAATTTTGTATGATTCAAGAAAAAAATAAATCAATAGGATACGCATATACAGATGTAGGATGAAAATGTAATTTCTCATTAGAAATAATTTTTATAATTTTATAAGAATATTAATAGATGTGTAAAAAATTAATTTTCATCTATGTATGGGTAGAGTCAGTTGGTAAAAGACAAAATTTTATAATCATTTATTACAAAAATATTTTTCGGCTTTATGTTCAATTTTAATTATACATCACTAATTAATTTTTAATCAAATTATTAATAGGGTGCAGTGAGACTACTGTGGAGATTGAGATAGAGATTGATATAGAGATTATTTGAGTTCATTAGTTAGTGATGAGGATTAGCATTATACCATATGGATTATTTTAATAAATAATCATATGTTATTATACAATTATACTCATTATTTATAGCTTAATATATTCAATTATATTTATATGTTCACTATATAATTTGTTTATTGGATTTTGAAAAATAATGTGATTATTTATCATTTTTCTAGTTTTGGGAAAACATATAGTTTTACACTAAATTTCATAAATTTTCAATAATATAGAGATACATTCTAGAGATTGTTATAGGTTTTTTATTTAAGTTTAAGAAATTTAGTTCAGTATTCTTATATTCTTATATTTTTTAAAATTTTATGTGTCAGACGTTATGTTTGGATGGTTATGTGAAGGATTTTTTTATTTTTACATATTTTAGAATAATATAGTGTCAGATGGATAATGATTATGTTAGATAAATTTCTTAAATTATATGAGTGTAATTTTCAGTTTTCGGGCTTTTAAATCTCCCTTATGACGTGGTTTTCTTGAAAAATTACTGTAGTGTCAGTTTATACCAACCCTATATATGGTATAAAGATTAAAACTTTCATAAACTACCTTAATGTGTAATATATTTGGGTTTTAAACTATTATTATATAATCTAGAATAATTAAAAAAATATTATCTTAAAATGATAGCTATATATATTGTGAAAAACATGATAAAAACATTTTTAAATTTATAAAATATTAAAATATAAATCACGACACCAAATTTAATTGTGGGTTATTAAAAAAATACAAAATATTTTTTGGATTGAATCTCCACCAATTATAGAAAACCGACTATATAAAATGGTTAAGGAATAATGTCACTAAGTAACTAATATTTTTGGTCCCCGGGTTGTGCAATTGTTTGTGATATGTTTTATCAAAATCATAAAATCACATTATCTTTATTGTTATTATTAGGCTGGGTCACTATATCCACGGTGATGATAAACGTCAAGAAATGTTTGATTGACCATTTAGTGGTTTAGATGTGTGTGATTTATTATTAGTGGGCATGGTTAAGGCAATGGGATAGGGTTTCAAATTCTTTCACAAATTATCATAATTTGATAGAGTTTCTGGTAGTTCAAATTATATGGGAATTATATTGAAACATAGTTGACTTTAAGATATAAAATTTTAAACCCCTTTTTTGGGATGAGTGATGATGATATGTTCTCTTGGGTTAAAAGTCACACTTTTGATAGATTTATTGGTTCTATAGTAGCATAATACTTTAAGGGGTTTCCTTATATATCATGGTTTATGTAACATTGATATTATTTTGTTTTGTTGTGACACTCGGGTGGGTTGATGTGTGATATATGTTACAGATATTTTCTTCCTGAGGAATTGGTTTTTATTTTATTGGCTTCTGTATCCTTTATAAAATGACACCACTGGGTATTTTAATGTGTAAACCCACAATATCTACCTTATGTTTATTTATCATGAAAAATATTGGAAGTTACCTAGAGAAAATATGTTCCTTATGGTATAATTATTGTTATTAATGATGCATTTAGGGATAACGATGTCAGTTTCTAATAGATTTTGGGTTTGAGTGGAACCTTAGAGGGGTGTTTTTCATGGATATTCATGATTTTGACTACAAATGTTGGGTTATGGATTGATTGTTTTTTAACGGCATTTGATATCTTCTTGGTATGTAGTATAGGTTTTTCTACCAATAAGTTTTTTTTATAGTGACATTGGTTAAGGGGTTGATGATGAGCCGTGTTATGGGGTATCCTCAAGTAGTTCACTAGGTTCGTGTTAGTGATAACTCAACTATAGTCCTATTTATATACATATATTCTTGTTTTTGTTATTATTTTTTCAAAAATAGATCATATATTTAAAGAATTTATTTGATTTCATTTTTCACCATGTGTGAGTGGGTGTTGACAATAGAGACCCTGAGTAAGAGGGCGCTGGTCCATAATATAATTACTATTCGTGGACATGAGTAAATAGAGGATTTGACTTGTTAACCATTGTGATATTTTGGTGATGTATGATGTAGAGACCAAAAGCATGATGTACATGGACATTACATTACTTTTTCAGAATACATAGTATATAACAAAAACACACACACAAGGACCATAATAGTTTAGTGTCTTTAGAAACTCAGAATGTAATCTTCTAATCCTGGTGAAAGATCTTCAACATCTCCCATAAAGATCTTCCCCTTTTTTTCTTACCTAAAACCTTTCTTTATATCCTGGGGAAAATAAAACATAAAAGGGTGAGCTCAAATTCTCAGTAAAGGTAAACAAAAGAAATATCAATCACATCATATACATAAGAACATAACTTTTGGAAATCTTAACATACAAAAGAGATCATAAATTCATAACATGGGGTAAAACATAGTAGTGAAATGTAATCCCAATAATCATAACATAAATGAAGAAACTTTGTGGAATACACACATAATCATAGAGAATCATTTCTTATTAGTCAAGACTCATTGCCAAGACTATCTTTGTGGACAAAGTCCATTTCTGAACCGAGTCACCCTCGTTTCAGTCCTGTTTCACTGAACCGGTATAACCTACCATTCCAGCCATGTCAATCTCATGAGATATAAAATCTATACCCAATGCATTAGAGAGAGATATAGGTCACACCCATCTCATAATGATACCATTCTTAAGTGTGCCACAAAATCATAAATCATACATCATTGCACAACTCATGTAATAAAAATGGGAATCTTAAACATCATCATGATATCATAAAACAATTAATATAGGATTATGGAATTCATAAAAATATTTCCATCACAACATAATAAAATCCATGTAATAATAGGGATATAAACATAACCCTTTATTATCTTAGATGGAAATTGTTTTTGATAAAACACTTGAACTCCATTCTGGAAAAAAATATCCTTTCTAATTCAAAAACATTTTCTTTTCTCTAACATGTCATACAATTTTAAACTAAAAGAAGTTGATTAAAAATAAACTTGAAAACATGTAAAGGAATCTTCTTGTAAATAATGTTTTAAAAATCCATTCATGCCGTATAAGTTAAAAAAACATTCTTCATACTTTTGTCGGAAAAGTCAAAAAGTACCTCGTACGAAAAACGACAAAAGATTACTTTCAAATCCTTTAATAAAACTCACCGAAGACTAAAATCGGATTTAAACAATTGTAGGTGGATGGAAATAATATTACATATTGAGGAAACATGGATGTGGATGATAAAATACACCCTAGTAAATACTAAAGTATAAACAATCTCGGATAAAAATGAGATTGTGATATTTCCCTTACCTTTGGTCCGATATGCTTTGTACGTGTCCAAACCTCCTGTATAATGATTTAAATAATGTTATTGACTTATTACAGAATCATACTTATTTTTATGATATCATATATGGTCATATTCGTAGCTTATTATTAGTAATATTTCATTATTACTTGTTATTGAGGTGTTTATTACTTTTTGTTCTTATGCGTGTTTTGTCGAATAAATTCATATTCTTCTCATTAGATTATAGATACCACATTTCCAGAATGGTATTAGTGCAATATATATCATATTCATTCATTCAATTCATTTATATAATCATTATGAAATAGAGATCATGCAGAACGAGTCTCATCACATCGTGGAGACGGTATTCCGTACGTACGCACGAGTGATGATATCATTGCTATGATCGTGGAATTGTATTGGAGTATATGTATACTATTTCATAATCAATATCACTTTATAATAGTCATATATAGGCATTATTTACACCATTATACCCATCCAAGTAAGGTGGTGGTGGAAAATACATTTCACCACGGTGTGGAGACGGTATTCCGTACGTACGCACGCGCGATGATTTCGTTTTCTGTAGGATGGATAGATGGTGAAATACGGTTTTTTCATAATTATAATAACATATCCGTATATGAGTGATACTGATGTTATTATTTCATAATGAAACAATCTATTAATAAGAAGTGGAAGAAGAAATAATGATGAAAGAATCGGTAACAGACATTACCTCTTCTTTAATGTGCTTCTTTGAGACCTCCTTTTAGGGTACTAAAATAGGTCTTTGAAGAAGACCAGAACCTCTATGATGTTTCTAGGGAAGTGGAGAGGAGAAATAGGCAGTGGTTGGCCGAGTTTTATGGATCAATGTTGTGTGAGGAAGAGAGGGAGGAGGTGCCCTTTTATAAGGGAGGAGAGGGGTACCTTTGGAAAAACTAAAACTATTATTTTAATATAAAGTAAAATTCTGTTTTAAATAGCTCCAAATTGATTTATTTCGAAGCTAAGGTGGGGATGGTTCTAAATCCTTTCATACAATAGAATTTAGACAAGTTTAGGTTCCTATATTAACCTTATCTTTTAGTTTTAACTCTTAGTTAATTAGATTGACATTTACCATGTCACTTTGTATTTTTATATTATATAGTTAATAAACATACCATATACATCCAAGCGACCCCCAAGTTGTATTTTATTAATATATATAACCTTATCTAAGTCATTTGGCCGATCCTTAGATTTTTAGGAATAAAATAGCAATTAATAATATAATATTTGTTTTAAAAACTATTTTATGTCAATTTTGACACTATTCAATAGTTGATTTTTTTGAAACTCATAACAGAATGATTACTTCGACCAATGTTACTTAACATAATCCTAACATGTCATATTAACCTAGAAAATTAGTTTAATACATAAAAAGTCTAAAATTATACTTATTTAGGTATTTATAATATCAATTATGTCAGTATTTCATTAATAAGATAATTACTGCATCATCTTTGTGTTATAAATAAATTAAATTATTTAATGTCTAAAAATTAAAAATAAGATACCATTATGTAGGAAATATTTTTATATTTCTAATGAATATTTATAGTCGAATTTATCTTATGTATAACCCCATATTAAAAATGATTTACTTATTAAACTTTGATTTTAACTATTTTAACCCTTATTTAAATAAATTAATAAAAAATGTCCTAATCTAATCCAAGTGGGCCTAAATGGTCATGTATTATTCCTAAGGTTGTTTTTGGTCGAATTAAACTTGTCCAATAGAATTAGAACACGTGTTAGGGTAATAATAATATCATTTTTACCCTTAATTACCCTATTTACTTTTAACCGTGGTAAAAAAAGTAAACAGTTACTATTCACCAAAAATTATATTCTTCTCATTGAACCACATTTTAGTCCTTGATATTAACCGTGTGTCTCAGATTTTCTAAATTTTACTCACAGAAGCGGTAAAATTAAGTTTTATGAAAAATTCAGTTTTTTAACTACCACTTAGTGGTTTCACTATTCATCAAAAAATGAAAGTTTCCAGATAAATACCAAAAATTAGATCTAAGCTATATTTGATATTATGAATTCAAAAATAATGTCTATTTTATCAAATTCAAAACATATTAGTTGCATTAATTAATTTAAAAATTAATTCCGTCGTCAAAACAAATAGCGTGTTCTGAAGAGATAATAACTATCAAAAGATTGACACTTGTTTATGACTGGTTTAAATGTGAAATTACATCCAATGACAAACATTGTATTAAATTGTAAAAATATATTCTAAATATACTTTAAAACCACTCAAATTAATAATTTATCACTATTAATTATTTCAATTAAAAAATTTGTTTTTAATTATAATTTAGTAATTTTCACTTTTCATCAGAATATGAAAGTTATCCGAAAAGTTCCAAAATTTTACCTTAGGCTAAATTTGATACTCCAAATCCAAAAATGAAGTCCATTTTGACAGCTAAAATTTCTAAAATTTTAAAAATTGGTTATTACTATTCATAACGGCTAGTTTTAATAATAATTTAATAGCATATCGTTGTTTAGTGAAACTCGGTATTGCGTACTACACACGCTATTGAGGAAGGTCGTGATTGCGTGTAATGCAAAGAAAGTCAAGGATGCGTGTTGAGCAAGCTCCTTTTGGTGTAGCGTACAACACAAGACATAAATGAAATTAAAAAAAATATTTTTTTATAAAATCTTGGACTGTTACATTCTACCCCCCTTAAAATGAATTTCGCCCTTGAAATTCATTGGGGTTATAAATGGTTTACTATTCGAAAGTTTCTTTAATAGAAACCCACATCGTAAAAAGGAATACAAAAACTTGGCTTTTAAATGTTAAATTATGAAATGTAACGATTACCCAAATAAACTAATCATTGGGTTTCCACATAGGTTAAAAATATGGATATGGAAGAGAAATCTAACCATCAAGTTCTGATGGAGAGTGGTAGAGAACATGTCTATGGAAAAGCCAGAAATCACAAAGCCATAAATTTGTGACGATCTAAGGTACCGTCTGATTCATCAGATATAAGAGCACTAGGACATCATTTTTGGTTTTCAAGATCATTTCCCTAAAGTTAATGAAATTGGAATTAGAAGAAATACTTTCGTGATTTTGGTATAGTATCACCATTTGTCGTTCTTTGGAAAATTTCAACTTCATCTCTTAAAGAAATGATGTTGAATTTGACATTCGTGATGTGTTAGCAGATCATGTGATAGAATTATGGGTCATTCCATCTGTCTCAAACAAAAGGTTAGAAAAGTTATAAAAAAATACATAAGTCCATCTATAGTGAGATTAATGATATATAGTTCCTAAAATAGACTTATACTTCATATATCATACTGGTTAATATAATAAAACTAGTTTATACTAAACAAGGACTTCCTGTAGGCCAGTGGTAGGCGATAAAGGCCAGTCGCACTTCGGTTGTGGGTTCGATTCCCACAGCCTTGTCTGACGCGAGGGGTTGTCGCCCATCCTGCAGGTTGTCCTTTTTCTAAAACTACATTACTATAGCATCACATAAATAATATCAAAAAAAGGTCTATCCTTAAACAATACTAACTTATGGTTAACATAATCCATTCCAATCTTTATGCTTATCTAAAATACTTCGGTCCAAGCTCATAGTATAAATAAAATGATTACTTGAAATGTCGTCAACCAAGCATGTGAATACCATCATTAATCCCCCATATATCTTGTTGGTCACATCCCAATCATGTAAATACCTTAATGATGTATTCTCTTGAAAAATGAATACCCATTAAACCTTAGTGAAAACATGAATGCTGTCAAAAGTTAACTCTTTCCACATACCAAAATCCAAAAATTCTTTATACTCAAACCATGATATAACCTTCTCATTATATCATTCATGAGCTCATGAATACTATCAAACATTTAATTTTCTCCTTATCCCTTTATTATGCGCATATCATCTACATTCCAAAAATATCTGAATAACCTTTCATGGATACTGGTAACATTAATCATACACTTTCAAAACTCAAGGAAAGACAACAGTGTAACAATCCTTAGATGTCTTTTTATTCCATAGTACCATGAGATTACTTATACAACATTACACATGATAAACATGTAATCATTCCACTACATTCTTAAACCATTGACCGAGCTTCAACAATTCTTTCATCTCACATATCATTTGTAGTCTCTTCATCATCATCCACATAAATACTACCAATACGACCATACTGATTCTCTTCATGAGACTTTTCCTTATGGCATTGGTTTGCATAATGCCCGTACAATCCACATTTAAAACATTTAACCATTGTTGATGTCGTAGAAATACCATTATCCTTATCCCTGGAATTAACTGAACCTTTTCCTTTGCACTTACTGGATTTTTGTCCTTCTTTTCCACACCTAAAGCATCTTCCAGTTCCTTTGAAACATTCTCCTTGATGCCTCTTCCCACATGATTTACATAGGGGAAATTGAACTTTCTTTCCTCTATGATCATCATGAAACTCCATCTTTATCTTATTAGCCGAGTCAGGAAACTTACCAAATTTTACATTATTGATCATATTATGAGATTGATGATTCGGCATAATAATGATATTTGGACTTCCAAATCCCATTTCATTTGGTTGCTCATGAAGAATATCATTCCATTGTCCATCATATCCTCCATTATCGTGAATCATCTTGTTTCCAGCCATTTTCTAAAACCCAAAAAGAATAGTGTGAGAGGTAAAAATCATAATAAAGGGGGAGTAACTTCAATATGTAACATATTTGATTTAATTTATTATCGTTACCATAGTTCTAGGACTATATCCTATACGTATACTTATCCTTAGGAACATCCCTAGACATACCTTAGAAATATCAATTGGGATCTCACTAACATTTTCGCATCCTAGTTTCCAAAGGTCGACTAAAAATTTCATCTGATACCAACTGTAGAGACCCAAAGCCTGACGTACATGGACATTACATTACTTTTGCAGAATACTTAGTACATAACAAAAACACACACACAAGGACCGTAATAGTTTAGTGTCTTTGGAAACTCGGTACGTAATCTTCTAATCATGGTGAAAGATATTCAACATCTCCCATAAAGATCTTCCCCTTTTTTTATTACCTAAAACCTTTATTTATATCCTGGGGAAAAGAAAAAATAAAAGGGTGAGTTCAGATGCTCAGTAAAGTTAAACAAAATAAATATCAATAACATCATATACATAAGAACATAACTTTTGGAAATCTTAACCTGTAAAAGAGATGATAAATTCATAACATGGGGTAAATCATAGTAGAGAAACGTAATCCCAATAATCATAACGTAAATCATGAAACTTTGTGGAATACACACATAATAATAGGGAATCATTTCTTATTAGTCAAGACTCATTTCCAAGACTATCTTAGTGGACAAAGTCCATTTCTGAACCGAGTCACCCTCGTTTCAGTCCTGTTTTACTGAACCGGCATAACCTACCATTCCAGCCATTTCTATCTCATTAGATATAAATCTTTACCCAATGCATTGGAGGGAGATATAGGTCCCACCCATCTTATAATGATACCATTCTTAAGTGTGCCACAAAATCATAAATCATACATCATTGCATAACTCATGTAATAAAAATGGGAATCTTAAACATCATCATGACATCATAAAACAATTCATATAGGATAAAGGAATTCATAAAAATATTTCCATCATAACATAATCAAATCCATGTAATAATAGGGATATAAACAGAACCATTTATTATCTTATATGGAAAATAAATTTGATAAAACACTTGAACTCCATTCTTGAGGAAAATATCCTTTCTACTTCAAAAACAATTTCCTTTCTTTAACATGTCATACAATTTTAAACTAAAATAAGTTGATTAAAAATAAACTTGAAAACATGTAAAGGAATATTATTGGAAATAATGTTTTAGAAATCCATTCATGCCGTATAAGTTAAAAAAACATTCTTCGTACTTTTATCGGGAAAGTCAAAAAGTATCTCATATGAAAAATGACAAAAGATTCCTTTCATATCCTTTACTAAAAACTCACTGAATGGTAAAATTGGATTTAAACAATTGTAGGTGTATGGAAATAATATTACATATCGAGGATACATGGATGTGGATGATAAAATACACCTCAGTAAATACTAAAGTATAAACAATCTCGGATAAAAATGAGATTGTGATATTTCCCTTACCTTTGGTCTGATATGATTTGTACGTGTCCGAACCACCTGTATAATGATTTCAATAATGTTATTGACTTATTACAGAATCATACATATTTTTATGATATCATATATGGTCATATTCTTAGCTTATTATTAGTAATATTTCATTACTACTTGTTATTCAGGTGTTTATTACTTTTTGTTCTTATGCGTGTTTTGTCGAATAAATTCTTATTCTTCTCTTTAATTTATAGATACCTCATTTCCAGAATGGTATTAGTGTAATATATATCATATTCATTTATTCAATTCATTTATATAACCATTATGAAATGAAGATCATGCAGAACGAGTCTCATCACATTGTGGAGACGGTATTCCGTACGTACGCACGAGTGATGATATCGTTCCTATGATCGTTGAATTGTATTGGAGTGTATGTATACTATTTCAGAATCAATATCACTTTATAATAGTCATATATAGTCATTATTTACACCATTATACCCATCCAAGTAAGGTGGTGGTGGAAAATAGATTTCACTACGGCGTGGAGACGGTATTCCGTACGTACGCATGCGTGGTGATTTCGTTTTCCGTAGGATGGATAGATGGTGAAATTGGGGTTTTTCATAAATATAATAACATGTCAGTATATGAGTGATACTGATGTTATTACTTCATAATGAAACAACCTAAGAAGAAGAAGTGGAATAAGAAATAAAGATGAATGAATTGGTAACCGACATTACCTCTTCTTTAAAGTGCTTCTTTGAGACCTCCTTTTAGGGTACTAAAATAGGTCTTTGAATAATACCAGAACCTATAGGATGTTTCTAGGGAAGTGGAGAGGAGAAATTGGCAGGTGTTGTCTGAGCATGAATGCTCAAAGTTGTGTGAGTAAGAGAGGGATGAGGTGCCTTTTTATAAGGGAGGAGAGGGGTACCTTTGGAATAACTAAAACTATTATTTTATTATAAAGTCAAATTCGGTTTTAAGTAGCTCCAAATTAATTTATTTCAAAGATAAGGTGGGTATGGGTCGAAATACTCTCATACAATAGAATTTAGACAATTTTAGGTTCCTATATTAACCATATCATTTAGTTTTAACTCTTAGTTAATTAGATTGACATTTACCATGTCACTTTGTATTTTTATATTATATAGTTAATAAACTTACCATATACATCCAAGAGACCCCCAAGTTGTGTTTTATTAATTTATATAACTTTATCTAATTCATTTGGCCGAACCTTATATTTTTATAAATAAAATAACAATTAATAATATAATATTTGGTTTAAAAACTATTTTATGTCAATTTTGACACTATTAAATAGTTGATTTTTTTGAAACACATAACAGAATGATTACTTTGACCAATGTTAATTAACATAATCCTAACATGTAATATTATCCTAGAAAATTAGTTTAATTCATAAAAAGTCTCAAATTATACTTATTTAGGTATTTATATGATCAATTATGTCAGTATTTCATTAATAAGATATTTACTACATCATCTTTGTGTTATACATAAATTAAATTATTTAATGTCTAAAAATTACAAAGAAGATACCATTATGTAGGAAATATTTTTATATTTCTAATTAATATTTATAGTCGAATTTATCTTATGTATAACCCCATATTAAAAATGATTTACTTATTAAACTTTGATTTTAACTATTTTAACCCTTCTTTAAATAAATTAATAATAAATGTCCTAATTTAATCCAGGTGGGACTAAATGGTCATATTTTATTCCTAAGGTTGTTTTTGGTCGAATTACACTTTTCCAATATAATTAGGACATGTGTTAGGGTAATAATAATATCATTTTTACCCTTAATTACCCTATTTACTTTTAATGGTGGTAAAAAAGTAAAAAGATAGTATTCACCAAATATTAGTTTCATATCATTGAACCACATTTTAGTCCCTGATATTAACCGTGTCCCTCAGATTTTCGAAATTCCACTCACAGAAGTGGTAAAATTAAGTTTTATGAAAAATTCAGATTTTTAACTACCACTTAGTGGTTTCACTATTAATCAAAAAATGAAAGTTTCCAGAAAAATACAAAAAATTAGATCTAAGATATATTTGATATTATGAATTCAAAAATGATGTCTATTTTATCAAATTCAAAACATATCAGTTGCATTAATTAATTTAAAAATTAATTCCGGTAGTCAAAACAAATAGCGTGTTCTTAAGAGATAATAACTATCAAAATATTGACACTTGTTTATGACTCGTTTAAATGTGAAATTACATCCAATGACCAACATTGTATTAAATTGTAAAAATATATTCTAAATATACTTTAAAACCACTCAAATTAATAATTTATCACTATTAATTATTTCAATTAAAAAAGTTGTTTTTAATTATAATTTAGTAATTTTCACTTTTCATCAGAATATGAAAGATATCCGAAAAGTACCAAAATTTCAGCTTAGGCTAAATTCGATACTCCGAATCTAAAAATGAAGTCCATTTTTGAGAGATAAAATTTCTAAAATTTTAAAATGTGGTTATTACTATTCATAATGGCTAGTTTTAATAATATTTTAATAGCATATCATTGTTCAGTGAAACTCGGTATTGCGTACAACACACGCTATCGATAAAAGTCATGATTGTGTGTAATGAAAAGCAAGTCAAGGATGCGTGTTGAGAAAGCTCCTTTTGGTGTAGCGTACAAAACAAGAAATTAATGAAATTAAAAGGAATATTTTTTTTATAAAATCTTAGGCTGTTACATATGATGTTGTTAGGTGTGATACCTCATTCTGGTTTGGAGGGTAATGGTATGAAATTGTGTATCATATGTGGTGTGAGACAAACAATGATTGATAGGGTGTTGGTATGAGGTGAAGTATGTGACCAATCCTCGAGTGAGAGGGTGGACAATGAGATTAGAAATCAGATAAAGAATTGAAAAATCTTCGTTGTAAGAGTAAGATTGTAATATTCATGACTTTGTAAGAGTTTCATTCCCTCAGTGATTATCAATGGGGATGAAATTGTGACATGATTTATATTCCTTCACTATTAACAATCAGAACAATTGAGGTCGACATTCTTGATTTCCTTGATATCACAATATTTTATTATGAATATTCTTATGTGTATTTTATTTAATTTTCCATTAATAGAATCACTTATTATTGTGATATATCATAGAAATAAAAAATTTTAACCAACGTATATTATTCCCTCACCCTTTACCTACACTATGGTGAACATACATATCTACAGGATTCACTTTTAGGGAAAATTGGACTATAAGAGATATGACTATGTTATCAAGATTGAGGTTTGGGATACTAGTAAAAGGTGGGACCTTGTTTATAAAATTACATTTACCAGATATTTTACATCTTCTTACTTTGGTATTTAATTATCTGAATTGGAGGGCCTTTTTATATTTATAAGTATTCTTAGAATATGTATCGTTTAAATTATTAAATAATGATACTTTATATTATTTATGGTTGAGTATTTTCTATTAATTACATCTCATACCACTATGCTTACATCATTTGCAAGATATATTTGTTTTTTATATATTGGTAAAGTTATTATAGACACCCAATATTTCTTTTCGACACTAGCTTCTAGTCATCAAACTCTATAAAATGGTGAGGCAAACAATAGGTCATGTTGTTCCCCTATTTCAAGAAGCTGATGGAAGTCTTTGGAAATGAGTAAAACTAGAATAAAATGTTGATTTGGTTTATGAATTACCAATGTCACACCCTGATTGACTAAATAGGATCTTAGATCAATAAGATTTTCCATATCTTGATATAATAAATACCAAATAACATTAATGCTTTTTGAAACCCACAAAACCTAAACAAACTGACCATTAATATCATTTCAATGATTTCATTCAATCTAAATATCAATTTAATTCTCTTTCATATCAATGGATATTACCAAAAACTATTAACAGACGTTAGGCTCTATGTAATAGTTTCACTCATCCAATATAATCCAAATGTCATCAACATGATAAAACCCAATCACACTATCCATATTTTTATTATATAAACACATTTGTTACATAACCTCTATATATAGGGGAATTCAAAGATAATTATTATCCAATCTCACCAATGTTGATACATCAGATTTTTTCATTATAAATATTTGGTTCCTCATCACCCAAATATCACACATCCCTTTTGCAATTATCTATCATGACTATCATTCTACTATATAATCTATCTAAAAAATTTCAAATTAAACCACTAATCCATCACATTTATTTTATAATATTCCATGTATTTTATAGTATTCATGTAGAATACTACTATATTAATACTACCATATCTACTCCATTGTTAACCCACTACTACGATCTCATGATATTTAACTCGCATACATTCCATATGAATTTTCTAGAAATAAATACATATTTAATTATTTCCATACATTGACATGAAATTCAATGAATGACATTCCATAGTACATAAGTTGTTAATTATATGACACTCAACAAATGGTCTAACATAATGATCTATCCAGAATATCAAGGATTCTCAAACCCTTATAGATAAAAATTCATTAGCATTAGAAATGTACCACACTAGCACATAAAACCATTATACTCTTCATGAACAAGATTCCTCACAATGATGCCACAGTTATAAGCCATAAAATTACCATCATATTATACTATGGATTGATAAATTGAAACAAAAAAGAAAACATATTCTCTTTAATGTCTCCATGAATATCAATGCATACCTCATAATGAAACATTACTAATTAATGTAGTTGGGGTTTGGCTTAGTGGTAGGCATCCAATAATCCTACATGAAAAATGGGGGTTTAAACCCCATTGAGCACATGTCACTGTAGCAGTACTGTAGTGATTGTAGCAGCGGTGACACTGTAGCAAAAGTGGGCACTGTAGCGGCAGAATATCACTGTAGTGGTGGAAAGGTACTGTAGCATTGGTGGGTACAGTGTTGTACTATAGCAGGTAGGTACTGTAGAAGTACTATTCACAAAATGGGGCTTGGAAAAAAATTTTGGGCCTACGGGCCATTTAATGGGCTAAATGCCCACTAGGCCTTCGGCTATGTAATGGGTCTCCCTCTACCCAGTTAAAGAGGATTTTGGTTTTCATTAATAATAAATGAGGCTTCAGCCCCAAACATTTAAAAAAAATAATACTAATTATTTTTTATCCTTACCAATTAAATTCCAACGAATAACCAATAAACAATAAATCATTTCTTTAATTTCAATATTTAAAGAACATACCCTTGATCGCATTACTCTAAAAAACGTTTCACAACCCACTAATATATTGAAATACTCACTCACCTACCTTCATCAAAAATGACAACCATCAAACTTGGTACCTTACAAGATTTAACTAACAACTGGATTTCACTAACCATAACCCCCATCAATATTATCATAATTTATCACCATCTAGAGTTGTATATTTGAATTATGTGGTAGATTTACTTCCTATCATAATCCTCTCATTTAACTATCTTCAACCAAAACATCCCAAAAAAATTAGTTGACATCTTTTGTGCATGCTTCCCATACCAAACATACTTACAGAATCTACTACATGAACTTATCCACGACATGGAGTTCATCAACTATATATATGGTTGTACAAAAAATATATCAAAAAACCAGATAATGTTTTTTACATGATTTAAATTAATTTATTTTCCATTAATATATTTTTATGATAATATCGAATAAAATTATTAATAAAATTTTAATTAATGTAAATATTTTCCCAAAACATAAGTTACAAATATTGTTTCTTGAAAATATCTTTCGTTATGAAACCCCTTGTTGATCCCACAATACACCATGCATATTTCAAAAAACACATATGTTCCCTATAATGTAAGAAATATAATCTTATTTCAACACTTTAACAAGTGGAAAATAACAATTATCTATCTAAAGCTATAATATCTTGATTATATAAAAACGATTTTTATAGAAACACTAAGTAGTTATACTAATATCATACATGTAATAGTATGGTATTCCAATATATAAGGGATCAAGATGTGAAATGGAAGGGAGTGTTTTATGATATTACAAATTGTATAATTATCAACTATGTCCAAAAAATGGAAGATAATAAAAATAATTCTTCTATATTATTTTGTAATACCTCTTCAACATCATTCCCAAATTATAGATGAGTTAATTGTTATACAAGGCCTTGAGTGGGCATAATTTTATGTTGTAGGCTATCAATCAGCGGTAAGTTCCTGAAAAATACCATTAGAGAATATAATATTTGTATAAAAATATTTGATAATAAAAAAATAACAATATCAATATATAACATCTTAGTATACTCAATAAAGTTTTCCCTAAAAATAATTAATAAAAAATAATCATTGATATGCTATAAAATTAATATTTTTATTATTAAACATATACTCAAACATTAAGAGATTCTCGCACAAGGATAATCACATACAACACAAAAAAAAGTATATGGAAAATAACATGAAAACATGACTGACAACATTTTTTGGCATCTCAACTTCCTCATGTTACTCTAATAAAGAACCACCAATAACATGAAACCTAAACACCAAACACAAAATAGTAATTTTTCATCAAAGAACGTAATAGGTTTGTTATTATAAAATATTACAGTTAACCACTAGTGGAATCCCTTATATATTCCATCATATATGTGTAAACAAATAAAAAAATGTTGAGACGTACAACATGTAATAAATCATTTATTGTCATTATGTTAAAACTTGACCATAATGATGCTTAGTCCAATCTATTACAATAAATACTTGTGTTCCATGTGTATCATGTCATAATATGATAAATTGAAATAAATTGTGTACCTATCTTGTTTTATATCTAAACATGGGAGGAAAATTCTATATGAAACCCCCATTTCTTTATCAGTTTGGACATGCAAGATAAATGTTAGATTGAATTATGGTTTCTATATCAATCTTACCAAAGTATCTTTATACCAAATGAATTCATGGGATATCTATTTTCCTAGATGAGGGTACTAAATGAATGGTGTTCCCTCAGTCTCTTTATAAGCCTAAATATCAACACTAAATTCCAGATCAAATATTGGACTCTCCATTGATATGCCCATTAGTGATAAATTAAAAACAACTCAACTAAAATTTTAACAGAGACAAACCTTTGTATATAAACATTTGGGTGGCATATAATAATACGCTAAACCTAATGATTTTTTACATACATAATATCAATCACATTACCCATAAACATGACACAAATGCATAGTTTGGATGTAAAAAATAACTTTGTGAAACATAGACTGTCAGTTATATCTCAGATCACAACCCATCCCTATGGAGTCATAATATAATGGGTAAAAAAGTAAAAAATATATCATATCTTATCTCACCATCCTTGGTTACCTAAACACATCTCATTGAAAATCCCATCACCTGTGGTCCTCTAGAATCCTCAAGCCATAACCATTCTACAAACACCAATACATCATCCGTACTTGGTTGGGCATATCAACCACATCAGTTCCAAACAAAGAACTATTTTCCAACACTTATGAATCATGTGGAGGCTTCATCTCATATTATTTTAGCAAAAGAAACCAATGAAAGATAATAATAAAAATTAAAAATTCATATAGCAGACCATGTTATTGAAACTTTGCAACCCCATATAATAAACCACTCAAAATACTAGATGGAAGCACGTTTTCCAATTCCCACCATGCCAGAAAAAGATAAATACAAATTATATATTTCTAAAATATCCCAATTCGTCCCTAAAAGAGAGAATAATACCCAATGGGAGAAATATTCCATGTTATTTTATATAGATTCAATGCAAAATATCACGATCAGTGGTCACACCCACTACTTATTATTTAAAATACAACAATATATAATCACTAAGATATACATCATAATTAAAGTAATTTATACGCATTATGATATACTTATTATCTATCATTAACTGAAATACTATCTAATGAACTAACTGTAAATGATTCTCTTACCCATCAATCTAAGGTTCATCCCCAACAAGCTGTGGTTCATTACACAGTCTAAAAACAACAAGGGTTTCAATAATAAAAACTATAAATGATTCCCCTTGGAATCATATTTTTTATCCTCTATTAATTTATAAAACAGTAAATAAATATCTATTTTACTATGATGAGGGTTTACCCTTACCCTTTTCAACTAAAAGAGTCCATAAACGTCCTATAGAGTCACATCATATAAAACCCATAGATTATAGAGTGTGAATATTTTATTTCATAGTATGTATGACACGCGACACCAAGAATGTAAGGGAATATAGTACACTAATACATTAAAATATATTTACTATTTTAAATAGATTTTATATATTCCATATTTGATTATGACACACAACACCACATGTAAAAAAAGAACTATTAATCCTGAAACATTAAATTATCAATTAAATATGATATATTATATGGATTTTAATGCACACAAAACTATGGTATAGATCATCCCATGCAATAGAGTCTTTCCTGTATAGCTTTCATTAAATGCAGGACAAAGCTTCCCCAAATAAAAATATACTAATAAATTATTATTATTAAATATAATAATATATAACTTAGTATTTAAATTAGTATTTATGATAAGGGGTACTAATTAACAAAAATAAATTGTTTAAAAAAATCTTAATAAAATTTCAATGGTGACAAATTAATTCAAAATGAATATGAAGGCCGATTAAACATAAAATAAAATATTATTATTTTCACAAAGTTGTTTTAACCTCATATAATTAATTAAAAACAATTAGTGGCTCAATTAAATTTAATATTTATATTATATATTATATATAATATTATTTTTTTATCATCAATTATATTTTATAATCATTTGATAAGAAGAATCCAAATATTACACTTAAAACCCAATATTTTCATAAAGGCAATTTTAACGACTTTTAATGGAGAATAGTTTTTTAATAGGAATTTTGAAAAATTAAAATATTTAATATGTAAAAATAAATTTCATATATTACATTGAAATATTAAATTATTCCTAGGGTGTCCTTTTTTATGTTTTTTGGAAACATATCATTTTTTATGATGAATAGTTAAATATAATAAAATTTAGTTTAGAAGTTCATTTTTTTTTTAATTTAATTATATAGATAAATTATATTTTTCATTGAATTTAGTGTCTATTTATTTAATATTTTTATCAAGTAATAAAACATAAATAATTTTATTTCATTTTACTTTGAAATTAATTTCCAAAACATATCAAACTTTTGGTAAATTTTACATTAAAAATCTGCATTGTCTTCCCACTGCCTGGATGAATTTTAATTTAATTTCTGCCACTTATGTGATTGTAATTTGGAAAATTTGATTTCGTATTTTGAATAAGAATAATTTATAATTTATAATATGAACTATTTTTTCTTTCCTAAATAATTTTTGAAATTAATTAGAATAAATTACAATTATTAAGGTAAAATTAGGCTTATTAATGGAATAAACCTTTCACTTAAGGGTCCAACTAGCCTTGGTACCTATCAAACACCCATTCCCTATACATAATACGTAATATATCCATCCATTATTTAATTGTTTCATTATATTAAACTTTTTTATGGTAAAATGTTTCGTACACCTTACGTCTTTTCAAAAATGACGAGTGAGTCCTTTTCCTTCTGTATAAAAGGCCACCAACTCTACCCACTCCTAACACCTATAAAACCACAAAGGATCGAACAAAATATGTCTATATAGATTTAAAACATCCATACCATCTGCATTGAGTCATCCATTTTTTCATAAATTCTTCCAAGGAATATTTTTTATACAAACCAAAAGATGTTACTCGATTTAGAGGTAACATCTTTTCACAATCTCCCTAGTTTCATTTCAATTCTCTAGCCCATAAAATATAATTATGACAAGATTATATAACCACAACTATATCCTAAATATTCTAGGATGTTTTTATGTAAATGGTTTTACCCACACTTATACACACCTTTATATAATGGGTAACAAACATATTTTTTTTGTGTACAATGAACTACTCCTTCCTGAAATGACGATTATTGTTTTCCCATATAACCTTTCATGGTTTCCATTATGATGTAAAATATATTTATATGTGATATATATTATATTTTTTATCTCTTTGTATATATTTTTTCATGTTATAACACATACCTATAATAAATTATATTTTGATTTAATATGTCAACATCATTTCAGGATGTGTGGACTACCACCCCCTAGATTCAATGTGATTCATCCACACTAAACATAAAACATATTAAGGATAATTTTTATAAATATATATGAAATATATTACATAAATATGGTACTATAATTATAATATAAATATTTATCATTCATTTCAATTCTTTTAAATTCAAAAAAATAAATGAAAGTAGTGTTAATGGGTACATTCGACATACAGTCTCCATTAACAGTGAACTTTATTTATAATATCCCAAAATAGTGGAATTATATAAATAAATATATTCTTAATATATGTGAAAATTTTATCATGGTTTATATTCTTGATATGAAGAAATAATTATCTATCTAATGATAACAATAAAAGAAATTTCAAAACATATTTGAAAACAGCTAGGAAATTATCATAAAAAATAGTTAAAACAATGAATGATTCTTAAGAAAGGGGGCATAAATTTTTATAATCAATTAATATATGATATTATAAAAAAGATAATGTTTCTAGTAATTTTTAGTAACATACCTTAAACCACTTCATATGAATATAAATACCACATAAAAAGGAAGGCTAATGTATGGGATTTCATATCAATTTACATTCCATTGAGACATTTTTTTATGCACCTATTCTCATTTATTTGGTATATATCCATCACATTGAAATGTTATATCATGAATGTAGTTATTATAATGATATTATAAGATTTATTTAGTTCACATGTAATTATTATATAAATGTATAAAGTGGGATGTGATATATTGGAATGTTTAAATATTATTTTTAGTCAATAATGTTTTAATGGAAACACTCATAATTGTTACTTATACTCTTATAAAGTATTATTGATAAAATTTATCATCTTTTTTCAATATGGATATATGATAAGGACCATTATTTATTTAAAATTATTTTAATTCATTAGAAATGAAATTCCCTAGTTGGAGGCCTTTTAAGAAAACCCTTACAGGTTAGTGATCGGTTAATAAATGATCCTCAATGCATAAAGAGACTCATGAGACAAAATAGTTGGTAAAAATATATGTGTTTTATCCAATAGATAAAACCTCTAATGAATGGTCTTGACAAAATTAGTTAAATATACATAAGAATCAGGTAATCCAGTAATTAATCATATCCATAATTTAGTTTCAGTTATTATTCATCAATTAGATTTTGGGTCAAAATATTTATTGAAATATATTATTTTTAGTACATGGTTTATATGGATTGTGTTCCACTTTATTAACTTTTCGTAATTAAATTTTCATATCTAGTAATTTGAGATTAAATTTTTTATCATTTAAATCCATTTCCATGTTAATTTATTTTCATTGATTCATTGTGGATTACACTTTATTTAAAATTTATAATCATTTGATCTAACACTTATTATGTTCCTTTTCCTTATATTTGGAATATAAATATTTGAATAAGAGTTCCAGGATGTAGTTTATTGAATTTTATTATTTTTCATGTTTTTATTTTAAATTTACCAATTTATTATGTGTATCAGGTATGTAATATGGATTTTCAAGGATGCTAAACTGATCAATCATATTAAATTTTATTATTTATAATCATGAAAATGAAAAAAAATGAACAAAAATTGGGCTTCTAGGGTCAGATCATTAAAGTCGGTATCAAATGATGTTTATCTTTAACCATAGAAACTACATTAAATAAAATAGATTAGAGAGAACAACCCTGATATATACATTGAGGATATGTATACAGAACATCATATAATTTTGGTATAATAGTTATAATTTGGTATTTATAGAAATACATCCTTATCTGGATACTACAAGTGGGAATGGATTTGGAATAGATATACCTAGGTGTAATTACATTGACCAAGTGTTCTTGTCCGGAATTGGTGTAACATGGTACATGAAAATGGAATTTTATATGCGCCTAGTTTGGTACTCATAGGGGATACTCTAATAATAATTCACTTTTTATTTACCTACAATTAAAAATGATTTCAAAAAAAATCCCCCAAATAAAAAATATTTATCATTCTCGGATTCATGATGAAGAAATTTATATTATGTTCTTTAATGGATTAATATTTAAACATTTTTTACAGCATTATGAGATAATTCAATGTATTACATTTATTAGAATTTGTTCCTGGAAGAAAGAATGGTATCATTACTCAGGTAAAATGTGGATATTTCCCTTCCAAGGAAACAAATAGAGATATTATTGGAATTAAGCGTGTTATGGATATATTAAGGAATAATGGACAGGTTATGAAAAATAACCATTATCATATTGAGAAATGTATCCATGAAGAGAATATCCTTTGCTTTATCCCTTTATACGGAATAATCCCCCCTAATTTAGTGGGACTACTTGTCCAATTATAGTGTAGAAATGGATTAAGTCTCTAAAAGATATATTTATGAACATGGAATGTAAGAAAAAGGAAAATGTTACACTTATGGTCTATTATCTTCAAATTCATCCAGATTTATGGTGATTCTTGATTAGTGTTCATGAATAAATATAACTCATGGAATGGAGAGAATTTAAGGACACATTCATTGATAAATACATCCATCATGGTCAGAATATTGAGATAAAGAAAAATTTTCTAATCATAATGAAAAATGAATAAGATAGTTTTGTGGATTATGAAAAAACATTTCAATGGTTATAAAGCTATGATATGTATTATATACACAAAACGATGTGCAAGATCGACCTCATATTTGATGGTATCAATCCAAATCTTTGAAGGGTGTTGGATTCTAATAATTTCTCCTCATATGTATAGATAGGTTGATATTCCATCAAAATAGAGAAAGAATTATCTAGGTCATATATAATGAAGGGAAACCAATAGAATAAGAATTATACTAAATACGATGAAAAAGTGAATGAGTCAAAGATATTTTAGGTAAAAAAGGTTTTTCTAACATGTGATAATTATGGAAAGAATCAACCTAGTAAATGATTTAATGTATTGGATGTTTATTATTAGTATTCAAAAGGGTCACAATGAAAAAATGAACAGGGATTTGAGTTTTAAGTAGTCTTTAGTTTTTTATGAGGTGTTTTCCCCATCATGGATTTGACTCCAAACATAGGTCCCTGAATTTATTGATTTAGAAATGGTTAATGGTGCAGTTTAAACATTTTTTTCTTTGGAAGTTTTTGGTGGTTTGTTTTTTCTTTTTCAATGGTGGAAATGACATCTTCCATTGGATGTTATCTCTTGCGAACTATTCTGGATCATCAAAACATATGGTGTTACAGTGTGCGACACGACATAGTTTCATAATGACTATAACGCAATTTCTATCAATGGTAATTTGTTATGGTTTTTTAGTGGTGTTTATAGATTCATAGATATGGGTATTATTGGAATGAAGGTTCTATTGAAGGTTTTGGATTGTGTCAGGGTTCACATCTTGAGGTAGTATGTAGTTTAATGTGATAATTATGGATTATGCTTATATTTTTAATTTTATACTTTTAATTTTAAATTTTCAATGTGGAGGTGAATGTTTTTTATGGTTTCTAAATTCCCTTAATGTTTCTATTTCAATAAAATAAAAAAATGGATTGTGGTAAGATGGAAAATACTGATATTCACTAATACAAATGAAATGAGATGGGTCAATACACAAATGAATTCCCCAAACATCAAGAGAATATGTATCAGCATAATCTAAGAGATAAAAGTCAATAATATATTATTAACACAACCAAATATGGATGAATAATGTTCCTAGGTATTTAGATCCTTTAGTAATGTCATAAAAGTATTTTATTGTTGGTGTAATGGTTATGAGAACTTTGAAATATGTAAGAATGTACTACAATACAATTTCATCAAGGAATTAAAAGACTGTTCCGATAGGTACCGATAAACAAGAAAATTAATTCATTATATTGTAAAGCTTGTTAGAAAATACATTCATGAGAGAAATTCAAACATTAATATGTCACTAATGTTGTGTTAATTTTGGAAAATGAGATGATATATATAGATTGTCTAAAAAGGAAACTACTTGCTACCATAGAAATAATTCTAAATTATTGGACAATAATCTTTTAGAAAGGTTAACTACTTATGAAATGTTTTAATTTGATCTTTGGAGATGGTTTTATAGATTTTTGTATTACCTCACCTTATAAAAAGAAAATTATAAATATTTCAAGGCACAACCAAAGGATAATATTTTATTTATAGAAACGTACAATACATATATTATTATATATTTATATAATGCTTATTTTCATTAAAAAATTTATCTTGAACCCAAATCTGTTTTCCTAGTATCTTACTTCATGATGAGTAACATGGACCATAGATCATCACGGATTTAGGGATTTATGATTGATAACTTTCTCATAACCATGTTCCTTATCACTCTTCATCTGAACATAATTTTTTGATTTTTTCTCTATAGCCATGTTTCCATTTACTTCCAATGTTCTCTAAATAAAGGACATATTTTTGTGACCACTGTATTCTACAGTCATTATTAATATGAATATGTGTTATAATTATTTTTTGTTATGTGGGTCTCTCAACCATAGTTTAATTTCAATCACTAAATTACAAAGGTAAATTTTAAATTTCTACAAACAAATTTAATTAATGCGGGGAGAATGTAACACCCCCAATTTCTAGTCTATGAATATTTTATTCAACAGTGTCTATGAAATGATACACCAAGAACATTATGGAATATAATAATGTGGTTCTTGAAAATATATTTACTATTTTAAATATATTTCAGATATTTTATATTTTTTGGTTACACATAACACCTAGTGTAAAAAAAGAATATATTAACCTATGAAATTAAAATATTAAATAAATATTATATATTATATAGATTGTACATAACACCACACAATTTTAGCTTTCATCACACGCAAGAGAGGCCATCCAAAAATATCTTGCGTAACATGCAAGAATGAGTTTCTCCAAAAAAAAGTGTTATTAAAACATTATTAGTTAATATAACAAGATATAAACTCTGCCTTATATTTTTAGTTAGGAAAAGGGGTAAGGAATATTTTAAAATCTATAGTTTCAATAAAATTATAATGTTCTTATTTGTAATAAATATGTTATAAGTAAATATGAAAACATATTGAATATAAAAGAAGATATTATTATTTTCCAAAACCTATTTTACAAAAAAACATTCAATTAATTACATTAAGTTGGTTATATTAATGTAATATATATATATATAATATTAAATATTATATTTTTGATGTCCATCCATTAGATTTGATAAGGATAAGATAATAACAAACCAAACAGTACACATTAAAACCTGCATTTTCTAAAATGATATTTTAGTGTATTTTAAGGGAGAATAATTATGAAATATAAATTTTGACACTTCAATTAATTTAATATGTCAGAGTAAACTTTATATTTAAAAAAAATTAGGTCATGGTGAATTTTTTATATTTTTCAGAAACATATCATTTTTTGTAATGAATAGTTAAAATTACTTAATTTTATTTCTAAACTGATTTTTATATATTTTATTTATAAGGTTAAATTATATTTTTTATTGGCTTTAAAATTTAACTAGTTAATATTTTATAAATTATTACAATTTATGTCATTGGAATCAATTTCACTTTAATATTGATTATAAAAACTTGTAAACTTTTGGATGTGTTTACATTAACATCTCGTATTGGTGTCCCACATGCGGGATGAATTTTAATTTAATTCCTACCACTTATTTGATGGTAATTTGGTAAAATGGATTCCATATTTGGAATCAGAAAAATTTATTGTTTATGAATAACACCAAATTAATTTTTTCCAAAAATACTAGTGAAAGTAATTAAAATTATTTTTAATTATTAAGGTAAAATTAAGATTGATAATGGACTAAACCTTTAGCATAAGAATCCAAATGACCTACCCACTTTTCTAAAACCCATTTAATGGAATTAATTCAACCATGAAACTTACATTATTGATTTTTTTCATGTCTTTTTTAGATAAAAACGTGGGAACACATAACTTCTTTTCAAAAATACTAAGTGAGTCCTTTTCTTCCCATATAAAAGTCCACCACCTAACCCCATTACTCAAACATCTCAAAAGAACATATCCATGGACAATATCATCCCTTATTGCATCACAAAATCATTACAATTAACCTTTAATGCATAATTTTGGAACAAAATATTCCAAGGTAGCCTTCTGGTACAAACCTAAAGAATTTCTCGATTAAGATGTAACATTTCTCTCAAGCTATCTTATTTCAACTCCATTGGATGCCCCTTAAAATATAAATATTACATTAATATATAAAAAATCTAGTATCCCCAATATACCTAGATTTTTTTATGTGATGGTTTCAACCTATACTTACACACATATCCAGCTAATGGGTAATGAACATAAAGTTTCTATTTACAGTGAACTACTGTATCATAAAAGGATGATTATTCATTGTTTCCATAACACTTTCATGGTTACCATTAAGATGGAAAATCATCATAATTATGATATTTATTATTTATTTATTATTATATAATCATTTTTTTTAACATAACATTAATTAACTCCATTTTGAGTTAATTTGATTACATCATTTGAGGAACTGTGGACAAGATCTCTGTAATGCCCCGACCCCAGTTACCTAGAGTCAGTGCATTATTACATAGCATTGGCATGATAAAAAAGATCAAGTCTCGAATGACCGATTAGTTTAGCATCCTTGAAACACTATATACATTCATAAGTTTTAAATTACATCATAAAGTAATACAAAAATACTACAACATCTTGTCTTCATATCCCCTCATATTATCCCTTCAGGTTATTCATAATACACTACTTCACATCCTGGAAAAATTAAAACATTGAAAGGGGTGAGCTCATATGCTTAGTAAGGATAACAATATAGCAGAAGCTTTCATAAATAAACATAAACATTTAAGGCAATGTATAACTAAAAAAGCCATTTAAACATGAATTTCAGCATAATATAGCAAAATAAAATGAAATATTGCCATTTAATTATTCACATGGATATTCTACTGGTCGAATAATCACATGCAATATCAATAACCACTTTGATAATGATGGAATGCATAATGCCAGACTATCACAACCATGTAGCCAAGGCCTCGTTCCAAGACTACAAATAAGACTTTGTCAAGGCCTCTTTCCCAGACACTAGATTGCCTCATGAGACCTACCGATACATCGAGGAGCTATAGCAGGCTCCACCCGTCACTTATTAAGTCCAATGCATTCCTCGTATGAACAGGTTTAAACATATCATAAAACATAACATAATCGTATCACATAAAACGTGCATAAAGAAAACATAACATTTCCACATTTCAATCACAAGATATCAATACCACACATTAATATAATAATAACATTTTCAAAACCATTTTCAAAACCAAAATAAAAGAAAATTAAAACTTTGTAATTATTTTTCATTTAAAAAACGTTGTGGCTTGTAGAGGAAGCCGAAACTAAAATAATGGTCACGACAGCGAAGAAGTCATTGTCACCGCATACGTATGACAAAAAAACATTCCTTTTGTCGTTTAGTAAAAACTCTTAGAATAAAAACATTCATTTTGAATAAAAGTAAAAGTCAAAGGGGTTTATACACCGTATAAAGTAAAGTTGAGTATAAAACAAAATATGCCTCAATGAATGGAGATTGAGAAGAAGTCCCTTACAAAGATCATTTTTTAAATAAAATAGATCTATTATGTGTATTGACCAAAAGTACACATAAATAATGTACAAATAAAAGATAGGACATAATAATATCTATGACATAATTTTAAAGTAGGAGGTTAACCCAAAGAACGGAAATTCGGTTAAGAAGTTCCCTTACCTCGTGTCCGACTTGACTCGATCGTCCTTTAACCTCCTAAATAATAAAATAGTGTTAATTTCTAATTTATTAAGAACCTTTTTCATGTTCATTATTCCTTTTATATCACTTATTACCATGTTATGAACATTATGTAATTATTTATGTTAATAACGGTCATTTTGTCGATCTTTGGTACTTGAGTCAAAAATAAATTTATTATAATTACAAGTTGTTTATGTGGTACAATATCCATTATCTCTATAATTATATTCTTTATGTAGATATCATATATATCATATATATCTAGTATACACATTCATTCATAATATTACGTAACATTTAGAGGTAAGAAATGAAATGCACCATTCATGGAGACGGTAAGCCGTACATATGGATGAACGCTACTTTCATTACTATTTCGTATTTAATGGAATGAAATCATAATGATATAAAGGTATATTATAATTATACTATAATATCATATATATAATATCATTTACTCCATACATTATACATCCCATATATGGCATTAACGATTCAAATCACTTTGAGGGGGCGGTAGTCCGCACTTCCTAAAATGAAATTATCGCGTTTACCCTTAATGGAAATCATAAAAGTAAGCCATAAATGAAAAATATAGAATCATAATGAAAAAAACATAATATATATCATATATATAAATATTGTCATCATAATGGCTTCCATTAGTTGTGTTAAAAGAATATTTGAATAATCATCATTTCGGGAGGTAGTATTTCACCACCCACAGAAACAGTATGTTCTTTAACCATTAGACGGAGGTGTGTGTAAGTGTAAATGAAATAATTCTCATAAAAACATCTTAGTATATTTAAGATACTGGTTTTGTTACAAAATAAAGTAATAAAAAGAATTTAAGGGGTTGGAGAGGCAAAATAAAACAATATAACATAAGAGAAGACATTACGTTAAAATTGGGTAACTCCCCTCAGTTTGAACCAAAATGTTTTCTTAAAGAGATTTCTGCCTAAGTTAAGGCTTCTAGGATTAAGGAATGAATTTTTAGAGAGTATTTGGGATGATTTTGGCCAATCCAATTGGATTTTATGGTGTGAGTAATGTGGTAGAGGTGGGGGCCATTTATAAGAGGAGAGGAGGGGCACTGTTGGAAACTCATGAAATGTTACATTATTATGAAATGATTTTCATATTTCAAAGGTCCCACAATTATATATTTCTAGGATAAGGTAATGAGGGATCGAAAGCTACCCATAAAATAGGTTTTAGACATGTTTAAATATTATATTTTACATTATCTTCTCATTTTATTTAAATCGTTAAATTAATGACGTAATCGCTGCATGATCATGGCGTCATAAAAAATTTATATTATTTAATGTCTAAAAATTAGAAAAAAAAATATCAGGATGTAGGAAATCTTTTTATATTTCCAATGAATATTTATAGTCAAAACGTTAATTTATATAACCCCATGTAATAATTGTTTTAGTAAAACAACACATGTTTGTGACAATTTTATTTTTACTTTAAATAAAAGGTTATTAACATCATTTTCTTACCCAAGTGGCTCCCTGGGGTCCCTAAGTTTACCCATGGATTGTCTTGGTCGGCCATGACTCATCCTATAAGGGTAGGACAAGTGTCAATATATTTTCATATTTTTATAATATCATTTTTACCTTAAATTTCACTAATTACCTTTAATCACGATTAATTAAACTTAAAAGTTACTATTCACCAAAAAATTATTTTAATCCCATTGAACCAAATTTTAAATCCCAATGAAAACCATGTATGTCAGGTTTTTGAAAATCAAATCACAGAAGTGGCAATGTTTCATTTAAATGAAAAATTAGTTTTTAACTACTACTTAGTGGTTTCACTATTCATCAAAAATTGATGTTTTTCAGAACAACGCCAAATTTTAACACTAAGCAATAATTTATATTCAGAATTAAGAAATTATGTATATATTAAAAAATTACAAACATATAAGTTTCATTGGTTAATTTAATAATTAATTTCCACTGTCACAATAAATAACGTGTTTTTATGAAACAATATATATCAAATGATTGACAATTGTTTATGTCCAATTTCAAAGTGAAATTAAGTCTAAAAACCACCGTTGGGTAAAATGGTAAAAATATATTCTAATTATACTTTAAAACCACTAATTTTTATAATTTGCCACTATAAAATATTTTTATTAAAAAAGTTGTTTTTAAGTATTTTTCACTATTCATCAAAAATTGGAAGTTCTCAGAAAATACCAAAAATTTAACATAGGATAATTTCGATATTACAAATCCAAAAATGAAGTCCATTTTGAAATATAAAATTTATATAATTTCAAAAAGTGGGTATTACTATTCATAACTGCTACATTTATTGGTCACGGTGTGTTAGAACTCGAGGTTGCGTACAACACATGCTGCTCTATTATTCAAAGAGGAGCGTACCATGGAAGCTTGGGGTGTTAAATTCTCCCCTCCTTCAATAAATTGCGTCCTCTCAATTTAAATTATTCTTTTTAAAAATAAAAGGTTGAAAATAGAAAATAGCTTTGTGGAAAACCCACATCGGAAATAGGGTTAATAAAAGTATAACTTTAAAAGAATGAAAGAGAAGTACAAAGGTCACTCGAGATCGCCCATTCTAGGATTCTATGAAAATATAGATATGGAGGAAAAACAAACCATCAAGTTCTGATAGAGATTTGTAGAAAACAAGATTATGAAAAGTTAACCACAAGAAAATCACAAACTTGTGATTGGTGAAACGGTCATTGAATCCCCAGTTGGAAAAGTTAACCGACAACGTTTTCGTTTTATTTTACCTTTCATAAAGTTGAGAAATTTATTTAAGATATTTACTAAGAATGTAAGGAAATATACTTACATGACATGTATAATTTCATTCTTTGATATATTTTTACCACAAACCCATCTTTCATTCCAAATGGTAACAGAACTCAAAAATATTCTATTTATCCTAATTGTATAAGGTTCCAAATATTACCACCTACCATTTAGATTATGAAAACTATTTTGTAATAACCAGGGACTTCATGTAGGCTAGTGGTAGGTAATAAAGTCATGTCGCACTATGGTTGTGGGTTTGATTCCTACACCTTTCTCCGATGCGACGGGTTATCCCCCAACCTGCAGGTTGTCCTTTTACTAAAACTATAGTATTATAATATTTCAAATATAATCTTCATAAATTTTTTTAACTTAAATAATACTATCAAAAGTTCAACGTAATCAATTCCAACCTTAATAGTTATCCAAAATACCTCCGTCCAGACTTTCTCTAAAAGGTCTCTAATTTCCAAAATCAATTGTATCATCAGATTCCTCAAAAAATGTAATGTTTCCCTTATTGTCATATACTAAAAATATGATTACCTTCATCATATTAAAACATTAACGAAATCATCAAGTACTGCAGTACAATACTTATTTATATCACATTATTCTTATAACCAGAATATAATCTTTGAGTCCAAAAGCACCAATACATTAATTATTCCACTTCAACTGTAGTAACAGCATATGATTGTCCTTTATCCCTTTGCGTTTTAGGAGGTAATATTCCTCGACGCTTAGGACATTCACTTTTATAATGCCTCATTTCCATACAATTGTATCATTCAACATTGATAGCCTCTTTTTTCCCTTGAAATCATGAGCCTGGTGACTTTTTTCTCCGCATTTATAACAAACTCTCATTCCTTTTAGGAAAGTATCAGGGCGATTCTTCCTACAATTATCGCATAATGGAAAATCCTTCTTTCCCTTCTTCCATTTATGTATCTTTTGTTCCACTGTTATCTTCTTCTCTTGCTTTACATTATTGTCATAAGATTCAGAGAATTCCTTTTATGTCTAGATAGCATACGAGAATATATCTTCATACGTTGGGAAATATCGTGATACTAATGCTCGACGTAGAAATGGTTTTAACCCATCAAAGAAATGATCAATCTTACTTATTGGGTTACATATATAATCTGAAGTGTACCTTGAAAACCTTGTAAAGTTGGCCTCATACTTTGCGACATTCGCATCCTCGTTTTGTCTCAGACTCAGAAATTACCTTTCCATATCTTCTCTATGGTCATGCGGGACGTAGTTTTATAAGAAAATTTTCATAAATCCCTCCATTCCATACTTGATACTTCTTCATCTTCCTTTGTGTTTTGAATCAGCGACCACCATTGATCGGCATCTCCAGTGAGGCGGTAAACTGCCAAGACAACCTTCTCCCTTTCGATACTCCCCAAGTTGTGGAATTTTTCTCTAAGGAGTTTATCCATTGCCTAGCTACTAATGGATTAGTACCCTCATTAAATATTGGTGGTTGTTGCCTCATGAAGCGGTCTAACGTTGATCCTCAACGTTGCGGATCAGGGTGCTCCATATGAGTAAGGTTATTATTCATAACCTGGGTGAGTTGTCCCAGTATGGTGATAAGTTGATAAACACCAGTTGTATCTCCAGCTCCATTATTATTATCTTGAGCAGGGGGGCAATCCCTACATGGAGTGCGTGTATTGATACGGTTTCCATTCCTTCCACTAGCTGACATTTCTAAACAATGGCATAAACTAGTTTAGTTTATGAATCAAAATACATAATTCTATACTTGTAAAGAACTAAACATAAATTGAACTGTAATCATGAAAATGTTTTATTGGAGAAAGTATATACTCATAAACCCTTCATAGTGGTTTGTAAAGAAAATGAGAATTATCCTAAGCATATCCCCCGGGAGTGTCGTAACCAAGAGTGCAGCAAGGCCCGTTGTCGTGCACCAGTTCTCGTTCGAGTCTAGCTCAAAGTGGGGTTTTTGGGTTTTACCCCTAGGTACATCTATTCTAGAGCTTCCTCTACCTGCTCGTATGCAGACAGAGATGTACTTCTCGTAAAACTCATAAAATATGTATAATACCAAAATTCTATGAAGTTCTTCTATACTAATCCTCGAAGTCTATCTTAGGGCAATGTGTTATAATCAGAGTTTATCTAAATATAGCTTCCAAGGTGAGTACTAAGCTGCCTCTGATGAAAACTGTAATGTCGCAATCCCAGTTACATAGAGTCGATGCATTATTACGTAGCATTGGCATGATCACAAAGATCAAGTCTGGAAAGATCGATTAGTTTAGTAGCCTTGAAACTCTAGATACATTCATAAGTTTTACATTACATAATAAATTATTACAAAACTACTACAACATCTTTTCTTCATATCCCCTCATATTATCCCTTCAGTTCATTCAAAAAATACTTCTTCACATCCTGGAAAAATTAAATCATTGAAAGGGGTGAGCTCAGATGCTCAGTAAGGATAACAATATAGAGGAATCTTCCATAAATAAACATAAACATTTAAGGCAATGTATAACTAAACAAAATCCTGTTTAACATGAACTTTAGCATAGTATGGACAAATAAAATGAAATAATGCAATTTACTTATTCACATGTATATTCTACTATTCGAATAATCACATTCAATATCAATAACCACTTTCATAATGATGGAATGCATAATGCCAGACTATCATAACCACGTAGGCAAAGCCTCGTTCAAAGACTACAAATAAAACTTTATCAAGGCCTCGTGACAAGACACTAGTTTGTCTAATGAGACCTACCGATTCATCAAGGAGATATAGTGGGCTCTACCCGTCACTTATTAAGTCCAATGCATTCCTCATATGAACATGTTTAAACATATCATTAACCATAACATAATCGTATCACATAAAACATTCATAAAGGAAACATATCATTTCCACATTTCAATCACAAGATATCAATACAACACATTGATATAATAAAAACATTTTCAATACCATTTTCAATACCAAAATAAAAGAAAATTAAAACTTTGTAATTATTTTTCATTTAAAAAAAGTTATGGCTTGTAGAGGAAGGCGAAACTAAAATAATGGTCAGAGCGGTGGAGAAGTTGTTGTCGCCACATACATATGAAAAAAAACATTACTTTTTTCTTTTATTAAAAACGCTTCATAGAAATTAATTACTTTTGAATAAAAGTAAAAGTCATAGGGGTTTATAGACCGTATAAAGGAAAGATGACTATAAAAAAATATGCATCAATGAATGGAGATTGAGACGAAGTCCTTTAAAAAATCACTTTTTTAAAATAAAATATATCTATTATGTGTATTCACCATAATTACACATAAAGAAATTACAAATACAAGATAGGACATAATAATATCATGACATAATTTGAAATTAGGAGATTAACCCAAAGAACGGAAATTGGGTTAAGAAGTTCCCTTACCTCATGTTCGACTTGACTCGATAGCTCTTTAACCTCATGAATAATGAATTAGAGTTAATTTCTAATTGATTAATAACATTTTTAAAGTTCATTATTCCTTTTATATCACTTATTACTATTTTATTAACATTATGTAATTATTTAAGTTAATAATGGGCGTTTTGTTGATCTTTGGTACTTGAGTCAAAAATAAACTTCTTATAATTACAAGTTGTTTATGTGGTATAATATCCATAATCTCTAGAATTATATTCTTGATGTAGATATAATATATATCATATATATCCCATATATACATTCATTCATAATATTACGTAACATTTAGGGATAAGAAATGAAATGCACCGTTCATGGAGACGGTAAGCCGTACGTACGCATGAACGTTACTTTCATTTCTATTTCGTATTTATTGGAATGAAATCATAATTATATAAAGTTATATTATAATTCCAGTATAATATAATATATAATATCATTTACTGCATTCTTTATACATCCCACATAAGGCATTAACAATTCAAATAACTTTGAGGGGGCGGTAGTTCGCACTTCCTAAAATGAAATTATCGCATTTACCCACAATGGAAATCATAATGGTATACCATAAATGAAAAATACAGAATCATGAGGAAAACAAAAACATAATATATATCATATATAAAAATAGTTCCATCATAATGGCCACCATTAGAGGTGTAAAAAGAATATTTGAACAATCATCATTTCGTGAGGTAGTATTTCGCCACCCACAGAAACAATATGTTTTTTAACCATTAGATGGAGGTGTCTGTAAGTGTAAATGAAATCCTTATCATAAAAACATCCTAGTATATTGAAGATACTGGTGTTTTTACCAAAGAAAGGAATAAAAAGAGTTTAAGGGGTTGCAGAAGCAACATAAAACAAAATAACATAAGAGAAGACATTACCTTACAATCGGGTAACACCCCTCGGTTTGAACCAAAATGGTTCCATGAAGAGGTTTCTGCCTAAGGTAAGGCTTCTAGGATGAAGGAAAGACTGTTGAGAGATTATTTGGGCAGATGTTGACCGAGCCAAATGGCTTTGATGGTGTGAGTAAGGTGGTAGAGGTGGGGGCCTTTTATAAGAGGAGAGGAGGGGAACTCTTGGAAACTCATGAAATGTTACATTATTATGAAATTATTTTCGGATTTCAAAGGTCCCAAAATTATATATTTCAAGGATGAGGTGATAATGGTTCTAAATATACAAATCCAGTATGTTTTTGACAAGTTTATGTGTTAGATTTTACATTGTCTTCTCATTTTATTTAAATCATTAAATTAATGACGTAATTGCTGCATCATCATGGTGTCATAAAAATATTAAATTATTTAATGTCTAAAAATTATAAAAAAAATATCATGATGTAGGAAATAGTTTTATATTTCTAATGAATATTTATAGTCGAATAGTTAACATATATAACCCCATGTAATGATTGTTTTAGTAAAACAACACATTTTTGTGACAATTTTATTTTTACTTTAAATAAAAAGTTATTAATGTCATTTTCTTACCCAGGTTGCTCCATGGGGTCGCCAAGTTGACCAATGGATTTTATTCATCGTCCATGACTCATAAAATAAGGTTAGGACAAGTGTCAATATATTTTCATATTTTTATAATATCATTTTTACCTTAAATTTCACTAATTACCATTAATTGTGATTAATTAAACTTAAAAGTTACTATTCACAAAAAAAATTATTTTAATCCCATTGAACCACATTTTATTTCCTAATTAAAACCATGTATGTCGGATTTTTGAAAATCAAATCACATAAGTGGTAATGTTTCATTTAAATGAAAAATAAGTTTTTTAACTACTACTTAGTGGTTTCACTATTCATCAAAAATTGAAGTTTTTCAGAACAATGCCAAAATTTCACCCTAAGCTATAATTGATATTCCGAATTAAAAAATTATTTCTATTTTAAAAAATTCCATTCATATAAGTTGCAATAATTAATTTAGTAATTAATTCCCATTGTCACAACAAGTAGCGTGTTTTTATGAAAAAATATATATCAAAAGATTGACAATTATTTATGTCCAATTTCAAAGTGAAATTAATTATAAGGACCACCATTTGATAAAATGATAAAAATATATTCTAATTATACTTTAAAACCACTCAATTGTATAATTTGTCACTATAAAATATTTTGATTGAAAATGTTTTGTTATGTATTTTTCACTATTCATCAAAAATTGGAAGTTCTCAGAAAATACCAAAAATTCAACATAGGATAATTTCGACATTCCGAATCCAAAAATGAAGTCCATTTTGAAATATAAAATTTATATAATTTCAAAAAGTGGGTATTACTATTCATAACTGCTACTTTTATTGGTCACAGTGTGTCAGAACTCGAGGTTGCGTACAACAGACGCTGCTCTATTATTCAAAGACGAGCGTACCATGGAAGCTTGGGGTGTTACAATCCCCCTAAAAGTTAATGATTTGTTCAGAAAATACATGAAATGTATTTAGTATAATTATAGTAAACACATATTAAATATACTACCTGAATATTTTACTTTAATTTTAAAAAAAATTATTTATCATCTACATTCATTCTTTTAAATATGAAAAAGAAATGAATGTAGCATTTGGGCATACGTACGACCTGCTATCCCCATTATGATGTACTTTATTTATAATATCCTAATATAATGGAATACTCTAAATACATATATATTGAATATATTTCATAAGTATTCCATGGTATAAAGTATTTATATGGTAAAATTGGGATCTAATTAAAAGGAATAAAAATTTAAAAGTCAAAACATATTTGAGAACACTAGGAAATTGACAGTGGAAATAGTTAAAATAATGGATGAGTATTAGAAAAGGGGTAATAAAATATTATAAGTAATTAATATACGATATTATAAACGTGATTATTGTTCTAGTATAATTTATTAATATATTTTAAACCACTATTAATGAGGATAATTACAACACAACAAAAGGAACATTAAGTTAAGAGATTTTGTCTCAATTTACTTTTTATTGCAACTGTTTTTTGTAATGCACCAATAATTTTTTTGTGAATATAATTTCCACTTTAAAGTTATATCAGGAATTTATTTTTTCTATTGATATTATAATTTTCAATTAATTCATGTGGAATTGTGATTTAAATTTTTCAATGTGATATGTGAAAATTTTTTATGATTAAATATTATTTTACTTCAAGAATAACTTAATGTAAACAATTTTTTATGTTAGTTATCCTTCTCTAAGATATTATTGATAAAATCCATATTATTTATTCAATATGGATATTTTATAATTCAAATTATTTATTTGATATGTGAATAATGATTTGGACATGAAATACATGGGTTGAGGACCATTTACGGTTATCCCTATGGGTTGAGGACCAATTAATGAAATCCCCTCATTGCATCAGTAGTCTCATGAGATGTAATTGTTTTCGAAAATAGATGGGTTTTTACCAAATAGTATAACTATCTTTTGGAAGTTATTTACTGAATTATTTCTTTTACCTAGTAATCCTAGATTCAAATAATTAATCATATCCAGAATTTAGTTTCTGTTCTTATTCATCCATGATATTTTTCATCCAAATATCTATGGATACATATAATTATTCATACATTTATTTAATTTCATGTGCTTCAGTTTCTTAACATTATCTATTGAACATTACTTATCAAGTTATTTTAATGGAATCTGTTATCTATTATTTAACTTTCCATGTACATTTTTTCTCATGAATTAATTATTTATTCCTCTATTTACCCTTAATCATAATTTGAGATCACCCTATTTATGTTTACTTTCCCCGTCCAATGAAAATAATATACGAATAATTTTTAAAGGATAAAGTTTATTTCATATTATTAATTATAATATTTTAATTTTCCATTTCACAATGTATTTTAGGAATCATGTATGTAACTCGCCTTCAAAAATGGCTAAACTAATCAGTCCTCTGGGATTCGACTCCTCGTAATCATAATAATGTGATAATAAAACACACCGACTCTAGGCTTCTGGGGTTAGGGAGTTATACATCAAACCTGGACTCAATTATTCCATATGAAGGATCATATATAAAACACAAATAGTCTACTATTAATGGTACTATCTAACTCAATCCAAGAGTTCAGATTTCCAAACATACACACTATATTAACATAAAATATAGTTCCAAGCCTCACTGAGATTCTCATCCCCAATATCACATCACATGTAATAAATATTCAATTATTAATATTTTAATTAATATTTAAATATATTATATAATTGATATAAATTTTAGAATCTCTTTTCAAAAAAATATATTATCGATAGTTTTTTCGATATGAAGCATTAAATAAAATTGATCTGGGACATAATAATGATATTAATTTTGATAATATAACCATTTAACATAGTAATTAATTTGGATGGTATAAATGGAAATAACCATATTATGAAATATATGAATAAAGGATAACTAATGGAATCATGAAATGGTTTTCTTTCTTGGGAAGGCCTTTTTATTAACATATAAATGAAGTAGCTTCACCGCAATTTTATCAATAATAATACCATATTTTGATTAACCAAGTAATGTTTCATAGAAATCACCATTAATGAAAGATAAAACTAATAGAAATATCTATAAGAATAATGTTAGAGAAAAATTAAATTTTCCAGGAAACAGTTACTTATCTTACCCTAAAATCTTATATAGAGGACTTGAGGGGTAATGCAAGTAATATTTTGGAAGATATAATTTAATGAATTATATATATATTATCACTATATTACTTTGAAATTTTTAAAAAATTTAACTTTAAATAATTGATCATTTCAACTAAAAAATATTATCTAATTCCATGAAAATATGATATAAATTTTATAAAATATGAAAAAAAAACATTTTAATGATTAAAACACCTTTATTTTAATTATTTTTTATTGATATTATGTATTTCTTGTTTAATAATCAAAATTTAGAACATTTGACTAATAAATTAAATGATTTAGATTGATTATATATATATATATATATATTGTTATTTTAACTTAAATATGTTTTTAAAAGGTAAAGAAAATAATAAATTCTCTTAAGGGTTATAAAATATAATTATCATAAAATTGCCTTATAAAACGTTGACATTTTAAATTAACATTGATTTTTATCAATTATAAAAATTTAATGGAAGAAGTGGACATATAAATTTTAATTGTTGTGTAAAAATTATCCAATGAGTGAAAATTAATTTTATTATTACATAAATAAGATACCGAGCTAAAATTAGTCACCCGAGTAAAGGATAAACTAAGGTAAATTGATAAATCAATAGTTAATTCAACAAAATTTCTGAAAAACACTTATATATAGAATTATAATGGGATTTATCATTAATACCATATATATTCTCCTCTAAGTTTTAAATTTTTATCCTTCTTCAAAAAATATGACATTTATTTTTATATTCTGAATTTGATATGTATTGAAATTCTACCCTTCTCACATATAATTTGATCCCTTCACCACCCACATCCTCTCACACATGACGATACATATAAATACAAATATCTAAAAAATTAATTAATTAAGCACATTTCCTATTTTCTAGAGGTTATTGTCTAACCAAAATATTAATCTTTAAAGGATTAAGGGGTTGAATAAAGAAGACATCACAGGGAAAGGTAGTTTTAAACAGATTAATTTCATGTTTCGTCCATATTCCAACTCTTAAAAACATACCATACCCATCCTAATGAAATTAAATTTTCGTCATTTTAATACTAAAAGTTCAATATTCTTATAAAATAACCACTATCAACCTTCCCCCAATCCATTATAAATTGGAAACAACATCCATGATATTATTGGACCACTACATCAATGAATGACATATATCAATTTTCCTTATTATGTTACATGGATGGTTCCAAAAATGGAATTAATGAATAAATATTTTTTAAAAAAATTAATATTATTATTTAAATATATAATATGTATTAATTTGGCATTATATGATCATAGCGATTTCATCCACCAAAAAAATAAAATCGATACATCTTTATAAATTTAAATGTATTTTGGAAAGTCTATTAACATTTATATAATTAAATTTACTGGAGTGGTCCTATATTATTAATTAAATATTTTTTGTTTTACAATAATTATAATATTATTATTTAACTAATTTATAATATTCATTATTTTTAATTTTATAAAAATTACTGAAATAATCTTGTTTTGAATTTCATATTGAATAATCATCAATGAAACTTCCAGATAGTGAATTAGAAACTACATGAATCAGTTTTTAAAATATATTATATAACTTTTAGTATTATTTAAATTATTAACTCAAAAATATGTAAGGATTACCATGACCATTACACTATAATTCAAAATTAACAGTTAAAACTACTAACACTAATAACCCATTTTAACTAAAAAACTATATAATGAATATATAATTGAGTATCAAGGACTAATATAAATAATATAAATATTAATATGGTTGTAAAATACATTATTAACTATTTTTAGTTTATCTTTCATGAGTTTGGGGTTTCCTTAACTAATAAATAATCAAAATTAAATATTTTTCATCTCAAATTCCCTTCTTTTGAGACATGTTATATGTTATGAACCTATTTCCTTTTCTATTGACTTTATACTTTCTTATTGACATAATATTGTATGAAAATTTTATTAATGATATTTGAAGATTAATTTCAAGTCCTTTAATTCATTATCATTTTTTCTAAATTATATAAAATTCTAAATAATTTTTCAACACAATTTTCATTTTAATATGTCATAAACAATCATCAATGGAAATTACCTTAAAATATTCATGTATTCTTACATTTATTTTTTATTTATTATATTTCAGTTTATCTAAAAATAAAAGAACTATTTTTTAAAAAAACATTCTATTATTAAATTTGATTATTTATAAAAATATGATGTTATTGAGAGACATTCACATTCTCTCTAATATCTCTTATTTTTCTGTTTATTAATTCATTATATTGTTTCAAAAAATATTCTTATATATAATTTTATTATTATAATAGGTCACCAAACAATATTTTTTAAAATATTTAGTCATGTTTGCGAGGAATATTATTATCATTTTACACATTTTTACACTTAGACATTCTTTAAAAAAGTATGAAATGAATATAATTTTTAATTATTACCTCAAGAGTTCAATTTCTAGATTTTATAACCTTTTTTAGTGAATCATACACATGATTTTTTATAGTTTTCCAAAAAAAATTTTTTCCAATTGTTTCGTTCTTTTTTTCATTAAATTATTAATGCTTAATGTTTTAGAAGAATAAATATATGTATTTTATTCCACTTGTGTAAATTTATTCATCAAAAATATATTTATTATCTTTCAATTTTTTCATATTCAAAGTTTTTATATTTTTAAATTTTTAAATTTTTTTTAAATTACCCATTTTCATCACATTCAAATTGTTTTTTTGTTGTTATTATTGATTTATTCTTAGAATCATATTACAACTTCTTTCTCTCACTTACATTTTATTACGTACCTTTAGAGGATCTATAAATTACTGACAAAAGATATTTATTATCAACAATGTGATTTTTTGGAATAACAATTTTGAGAGATCATATTTTGGATTTCGATAATTATACATTAGATCACATATAATACAATTCATTTTAAAAAGATATAAGACCCATGTTATTTAAATGGGTTTTTCATGATCTATGGAATGATTTATGATATTTGGCATACATATGTATGTTTAAAATTATGTAATTGGTGGGATAATATAGATACCAACAATGAATTATTAATTGTTTAAATCTCATTAGATAATGATTATAATTATTGGGATAGTTTTTGTTCAAATCATAATTGTTGAAAATCATTCAGTTTTCATAACTAAATGTTTGAGAATGATTGTGTGTTGTCTCTACTAAATGAATATGAATGATTGTTTTTTCTCAAAACTAAATCTGTGGGAATCATTTGGATTTATCATAATATTATTATTTCTTATGATTATTCTAGTTCTAAATACCATTGATATTACCCATATTATTTGATGTTTCTAGGGATCTTTATTTTTTAATTGTTTGAAGCCATGATGTGACTGTTATGATTTTTATGAAGATAATTTAATGGTATTTTGTTTATATTCTCTTTTAAATACAAAATCTTGGTTCATGCATTAATCAAACTCTTATCAAATTAAAATTCATGAATCATTGATAAGTTTTTTCTTATTAAGAGTTTCAGCACACTCACTTGTATTCCATTTCCTAAGGAAATTATATTTTGGATAATGTGTATATAGAAGTGAAATATTGAAATGTTTATGGGATATGTTGAAGAATTGGTGTGTAGTTAGATATTATGGATGTTAATATCTAAATTCACTAAATATGTGGGTTCTAAAAAAATGTGGTTATTCTAGGATGTAATCACTAAATTTTTTAAATTATGTAAAATATATTAACTTTATACATTGTTCATATCAGTTTTTATCATATTTTGGTGTGTTTATTTTTTATGGTTTTGGTTAATAAAACCAAACTAAGATAAACCAATTATAATACAAAAGTGATATAGTTTGAAACAAAATGTTCTTGAATAAAATAAAGGTTTTAGAGATTAAGACATCATAACATGAACATTTCAAATTCATATAATTTTTTAAACTCATCTTGAAAAATTTTATTATTAATTTTCCACATAAACCCTTTTCCATGTTATTTAATTTTTAGAAACTAGATGAACTAAGATAAGTATATATGTGAAGGAAAATGATGTTGTTTTTTAAATAGAAAACTAAATTAAATGATAGATATCGTGTAAATGTTTAGGAAAACTATCTCACTTGTTATGAATAAAAACCAAAATCAGGATGAACTTCTAATAATTAAATATATGCTTCAATAAAAATTTATTCATTCATAGGAAGATAGTCGCAATCTATTAATTGAAACCCAAATCCAAAAATATAATATAAATTTTTAGTCGGAGTGGATACTCAAGAGGGGGGTGAATTGAGTACTAATTAAAAATTTCTGATAAAATATATCTATTAAAATCCCCCAATTTAAAAACAAGTTAAACTATAGTGAATTTGTAAACTTGTAAAGGTTAAATAAGATTCTCAAAAGATTTATTTGGTCTCAGTTAACTCAATCAGACAATCAAATTAACTTTTTAAGATAATATACTGACTTACAAAAGTTACAAACACTTGATAATTTAACTATCAGAGTAACTTTATAAAAGATTTTTATTTCAAATTAAATAGTACTGTAAAACAAAATATATAAAATATACTTTAAACTTAAACTAATATGCACATCAGATATAACCAAGAGGTTCAGTCTCAAGCCGAGACATAGTCCTCTAAAAAAATTTATATAAATTTGATCAACACCCTGGATCGGGGAAAATAACATTACAGAGACTGTTTAGGTCCTAAGACCTCTACCATAGTTCTCAGTGGGAAAAACAAAATAAAAAACTCTCAGGTTGTCCAGGTCAAACTTGACCTCTTCCACAACTCATAGTGGGATAGAAGAAGGTATAGAATGTTTGGTGTGAGGATTTAATATCCTCAGTTCAGCTTAGGTGACAATGTGTGTCTAGAGTATATAGATGTACACACACTGCTCATAATGTTAAGAAAAGGAATAAAATAGAATAAATAAAAGAGTTTAGAAAGCTCTGTGTATTTTCAGATATGCTATGGACATGTTTTTATGTTGAAGATGGAATTCATGTCCTTTCTAGGGTGGATGACTCAAAACAGAGTATCGTTGTTCTTCTCAGCTACAACTATTTAGACATGTGTATATGATTTTAAGTAAGACACATCTTATAGTCTTTATGTTTGTTCCAAGTGAAGGATATGCTTCAAGCTCTCTGATTTTTACCAGTGTGCTTCACGTTCTACTTGTGTTCTATGGGACTTCATACACGTGCACCTTATTTCTTGTGTTTTTATTTCTATTCGTTCAGCTCTCTGCCTTTTAACTACAGATCTTCCTTTTTATTCCTTGAGATCTGGAAAAAAGAAGGATTGCCTTTTTGCAGGTATGAGTTACGGTTTCTTGACATCCAAAAAGTAGAATTAATTAATAGTAGGTTCATTTAACTATGAAAATATGACCGTTGGAATAAATAAGTGTTAGTAGAAAGTACAAACAGTTTTCAAGACTATTGGTGAGTGATGAAATCAGTGAGTCATTTTGAATTCACATTAGTATCGGTAGGTTATTTGATCAACATCGGTTTCGGTAGGTCATTTGATCAGCATCGATTTTGGTAGGTCATTTGATCAGCAACGGTTTTGGTAGGTCATTAGATCAGCATCAGTTTCGGCAGTTATCATCAGTGCCACTGTTGTCATCGGCGCGACAGTTCCCATCGGTACGACCGTTCTCATCGGTACGACTGTTCTTCATTGGTGCTACCGTTCTTCATCGGTGCGACCGTTCTTCATAGGTGCGACTGTTCTCCATCGGTGCCACCGTTCTTCATCGGTGAGAACTAACGATGACTCAAGAAAATAACTATCGGTGAGTCAAAAACATGAAATATGCACCAAGTGTCTGTTCAAACTAGAACACTTCTTGGACAATAGAATAACATATATAATCATAGATAAACATATGTAAACATGATTAAACTTATATAAACACATTTAGAACATAATTAATAAGTGACTAAATTGACTTATAACAAGAAATAACAATGATTTGTTACCATTTCACATAGGTTTAAACAATCTCCCCATTTTTTATAATCACAAATATATGGAATAAAAGAAAAGAGGGTAAAGGATATAAAATTCAGTATGCTCCCCCTATGTAAAAAAAATATATAACCAAGGATAAACAGATAATCAAAAAATGCACCAAATCATAAACAAAGTGAGAGTATATCAAGATAGTAGTGGTCATAATTTCTACCCCACACATCACCATTTCTCCACCTTACATCATAAAGTCTAACTGTATGCCTATTCTCCCCCTTTGGGATTATCAAATAGAAAGAGAGAGCATAGAGAGAAAACAGAATAAAGTTCCATTGAAATAACCAATGATAAAAAACTTATAAGAAAAGGAAACACATAAAAGACACCCTATCAAAAATGATAGTCATTGCTACATATTGGGATATAGAGGAGCGTTTCCATTAGCATATGGAGGAATAGAAGGTCCAGGGGGTGGCTTGGTGGAAGGTTGATCTGGTCGAATGGAGATTGATGGCAGAACAGCTCTACCTAGAATCAGAGTGGGTGTTAATGTCACTTGTGGTTGAGTAGGAGATCTTGTTGAAGGAGGCTGCTGAATTACCGGATGAATATTAGAAAGATCTTGAGAAACTGATAACTGACAAGGAGAAACACTGGATGTACTGAGAGGCTTAGTAGTAGGAAAAAAAATTCCTTAGCTTGCACATGAATATAGGGTTTGAGCAGATTGATAAAATCATGAATGACCTCACCACCATATTTCATGGCCTTCTCAAAATAATCATTGTTCTGCATGAAGAATTCTAGAGTAGGAGTAAAATCTGTCAACTGTTGTACCTAAGCCTTAAAAGCGTGAGTGACTGGAGTAGGTCTCAAATTGTCATCTGGGAATTTAAACTGATGATTCAACTCATGCTTGGTATTAATTTTATAGAAGTAGTGATCCACCTTTTCTTTGAACTCTTTCTGAGCCTGAGTAGCATCAGCCGAATAATGCTTTACCATCTTTTGAATATGATCACTGTTTTATTTCATCTTTTTCAATGAGTCCAAATCCAAAATTTGTCCATGTGTAGCTAACTCTTCTTTTATAACATCCTTTAAAGCATTGATCTCATGGCCAGTAATCTTTGTCACGTTTGAGGAGCTATCTTGAGCAACAATCTGAGTAATCTTAGCCTTCAACTTTCTCAAATCCGACTTCATCATGTTTTCTATCAAATTTCTCAGAACTTCCATCATTCCAGAGATGGTTGATCTAAATTTTCCTGACAGAGAAACTAAGTCATTGCATAAATCCTGGAGTGCTTGATTTAAAGAAGTAATGTGACTATTAATCAATTCACTAGTATTGCATAGATCTAGCTTGATAATACCTACTATTATTTGAGTTATAACATATTTAGCAGGCTTAGATAAATTCATAGGATCAGGAATAGTATCATGAGTTAATTCCTCTTTCATTGTCTCTCTAACTGCATGGAGCAACTCGTCTTTAAATCTGTCTAAATCTGATCGCGAAACTAAAGGACCAGATTTTTCTGCTGTCACTTGCACATTCTCAGCAACTAGTCTAGCTTTAACTAAGAGGCTTGCCTTTGATTTTTTCACCAATTATTCTTCATCCTCTGAATAATCCAACCCAGTAACAGAAAAACCTAGGTGTTCCTCCAATACATCTTTACAAGAGGTATATCGGGGCTTTACAAAATCATATTTTCAAAAATTTCCATGTGAGATTTCTTACCCTACATCAATCTCTGTCTGAATTGTTCTTTCAGCCTCAAGAACAGCTTATTCTTCAACTTTTTGTGGTTTTGGATCATCTTGGATTATCTTTTGACCATCTACTGGTCGAGTAGCCACAACATCATCACCATCATCATCATTATTTCCATCATCATCATCACCATCATCATCACTTCCATCATCATCATTATTATTATGTACTGAAGTTCCATCATTACAATCTTTTCTAGTAGATTCATACTCCATAGAATTTGGTTCTTTAGTTTCAGCTTCATCTTCATCACCTAGAAGTGGTTCTGACTCTAGCAACTAGAGAGGTGGACTAGCTGGTTTAAATTCCATTATTCTTTTCTTAGGACTTACTGTATCGGGATCACTCCTATCATCAGGAGGTGACTCGGGCTGTTTTTCAGTATCCACATTATCATTTGCCTCAGCTCCCCCTGTTCCATTCTTACATGACTCTCTAGTTTCCATAGGAACTTCTATCTCCTCATCCTCGTAATAATAAACAACTTCTTCATCAGGTTTTAAACCAGGATCTCTCATTCCCTTTGGTCGTCTTGGATGGTCAGAAGGATTAAAGGAGTCATAATTCTTATCGTCATCAGCAACCGATGCCTTCTTCCATCAATTCGAATTGATTTTCATTCTTGTGTAGATATCCTTATAAATACGAAAAGTACTATTGTATTAAATACACTCATCTCTATCTTCAACATAGTCCAAAAAAATTAACAAAGTAGATATTTTCACAGAGTAGAAACAGTTTGTAGCTTTCTTGGATGGCTTCACCATCTCAGCAATATGGACAGTAAAATATCTACACAAATTGATCTTCTCATAATTTAGCAATAAAAACAACAGGAAAACAACATGATACTTCATAGCAGCAAAATCACCCTTTCTGGGACAGATTTGGTGGTGAATAAACTTAAAAGAAATTCTACTTTCACCATCTAACATAGCAGCTGTTATTATTCTTGGTTTAGAATTTCCAGTCAGCATTTCTAGATCAGGTTCATATGAAAAATATTCAGTGGTAGGAGAAATATTACCCGAATAGTATTCATATCTACCTTTATGAGGTACTCCCAAATACTCATCCCATTACTTTGAAGAAAAAGCTATCTTTTTCTCCTTGACTATTGAAGATAGTCTTGAATCTTCTTCTCTATCCAATACAATTGTTATGTTCAGATAAAACTCATGCATGAGCATTGGGTAGTAGGTTCAGTCATTATTACAGAACTGGTCTTTCCATCCTTGCATCTCCAATATTTTCAAAAGGTTAGACTTACTATTTAACACCCATTCGGACCTCACTTCCTTTTTCGTAGTGACCACCCGAGTTTCCATCTATGGGTTCACTGACCTTTGAGTCATGTCGCTCGATTCTCCACATTGGCATTTCAGAGGAGAGGAACCTTCAAATTCCATTCATTGTTTCTTTAGCTTTTCCATTTATAGATTAGAGAAGTTTGAGAGGTTGAAAAGGTTCGATGGATTTAAAAAGGGTTGAGAGGTTCAAGAGGTTCTAGTTTCAGAAAACATATTGTTCGGCGGGAGATGAAGAGTCATAGTTCTTTCGAAAGGAATTAACTTTGGGTCATTAAATTTATCATTTAAGGTTACAATACTAAATATAATATCGATTAAGTTAAACAACGTTGTTTTGAGAAACAGTGAAATTTTTAATCACTGTAAGACACGAACTGTAGAAAAAGATCGGTTTCACGGATCGGTTTTACTGATTGGTTTCACTGATCGGTTTCACTGATCGGTTTCACTGATGGTTTTCACTGATCGGTTTCACTGATCAGTTTCACTGATCCATCATACTTAATTCTTGCATAATAAAATTTAACCATTCTTATCTCAAGGAATTGGTAACGATATCAGCTAATTGATGTTCAGAGTCAATAAATTCTAGAGAAATATCACATTTTTGATAATGATCTCTCATGAAGTGATGTCTGTTGTCAATGTGTTTGGTCCTAGAGTGAGACCAATTATTCATAGAGATGATAATTGCACTACTGTTATCAAAATTTATTGACGGATTTATAAATAGATATCCATAGTCCAACAGGGTGTTTTTTATCCATAGAATCTGTGCACAATAACTACCAGTAGCAATGTATTCTTCTTCAACAGTAGATAAAGCAACAGAGTTCTGTTTCTTACTACACTAAGATACAAGATGCTTTCCAAAAAGATGACATTTTCCAGATGTTCTCTTCCTATCTAACTTGCAACTGCCAAACTCAGTATCTGAATGACTCATTAAGTCAAAGGATTCTTCTTTTGGATATAACAAACCTAAATTGGTAGTCTGTTTAGGATATTTTAAAATCCTTTTAACAGTAAGTAAATGATATTATTTATTATTAGCATCAAATCTTGCACAAATTCATACATTAAACATGATATCTGGTTGACTAGTAGTAAGGGAAAGTAAGTTTCCAATCATATCTCTAAAATTGGATTGAACAACTGATTTCCCAGTTTCATCATCATCCAACATATAGGTGGTACTCATAGGTGTATCACTTCCCCTATTACTAAACAAACCAAAACGTTTTAAATGATCCTTTGTATATTTACTTTGATTTCAAATAATACCATATTTCTTTTGAAAAATATGAAGACCAAAAAAATACTTGAGTTCTCCCATTAAAATCCTTTCAAATTCATTTTGCATAATTTTTTAAAAATCAGTACATAATTAATTTTTAGAATATCCAATGATAATATCATCAACATAGATTTTTACAATCAAAATATCTTTATAAATTCTTTTTATAAAAAGAGTGGGATCTGAAATTCCATTAGTAAAACCTTTAAAAATAAGAAAATTTATAAGTCTATCATACCAAGCTCTTGGAGCCTATCTTAAACCATAAAAATATTTAGAAATATTAAAAACATGATTTTGAAAATGGGGGGTTTGTAAACCTAGGTGGTTGTTCAACAAAAACATCTTCACTCATAAAACCATTTAGAAAAGAACTTTTGAAATCCATTTGATATAACATGAAATTCAGAAGAGCAGCATTGGCGTGTAAGATCCTAATGGATTCTAATCTAGCTACAGGTGAAATGTTTTCTTCATAGTCTATTCCATCCTCTTGACTATACCCTTGTGCAACTAGCCTTTCTTTGTTTGTAACTATATTTCATGATTCATCAACATTATTTCTAAAAACCCATTTAGTGCCTATGGTCAAGGTGTACTTAGGTCATTCTACTAATTCCCAGACATTTTTCTTTCAAATTCATTTTACTCTTCTTGCATAGCCATTACCGAAAATTCATCATTGATTTCATAATTGATATTTTTAGGTTCTATCTGTGAAATAAATTCCTGATGTTCAACCTGATTTCTTAGAGAAGCTCTAGTCTGTGTCCCTCTATCATGATTACCAACAACATCATCTAAAGGATGATTCTTTAGAATTCAAGTTGATCTAGTAAAGGTGGGACTAGAAATTTCAGGTTCTTCTCTTGGTTTAGATTCATCAGAAGAAGGTTCTGTAACATTTCTATACCTGGTTAACTTTACAACAGGGTCACTATTTTAGTCATTAAGGTTCAGAACAGACAAATCTTCTTCAAGATTTCCAAGATAAAGTTTAGGTTCATGTGGATTAGTTTCATCAAATTTGATGTGAACATATTCTTCCACACACTTGGTTATCTTATTAAATACTCTATAAGATTTTCTAGTAATTGAATAACAATAAAAAATTCTTTCATCACACTTGGATGCAAATTTATCTAGATTAAAATTTTTATTGAGAATAATGTCTTTGAAACCAAAAACTCTAAAGTAATTAACCTTAGGTTTCCTATTATTCCACATTTTATAAGGGGTATTCTTAAGGAAAGGTCTGATGAAAACACTATTTATAATATAACAATCTGTGCTCATAGCTTCAACCAAAAAGTAAATTGCCAGGTCATACTAATTAAGCATAGTTATTGCAATCTCTTGAAGGGTTCAATTTCTTCTTTTTACTACACCATTCTGCTGAGGTGTTCTAGGGGTATAAAAGTTGTGATTATAGCCATTGTGTGAGCAAAAAGATTCAAACTCATGATTTTCAAATTCACGGCCATGATCACTTCTCAGGTTCTTAATCTTTATTCCACTATGGTTTTCTACAGACATGGAATACTTATCAAAGTAAGAACAAGATTCACTTTTGCGAGCTAAGAAGTATACCCAAGTATATCTAGAAAATTCATCTACTGAGACATAGACATAGTGCTTCCCATTTAATCAAGAAACTCTAGAAGGTCCAAACAAGTCCAATTGAACCAACTCGAGAGGTTGAGAATTTGAAACTTCTTTCTTTGATTTGAATAAAACATTATGTTGCTTTCCCTTTTTATAGGGATTACAAACATTGTCAGTTGAGAATTCAAGTATAGGTAGGTCTCTAACTAATTTATTCCTAGTCCGTTTTCTTTGTGAATGAGTGTTTCCGTGTCCTTATCTTCTGTTCTATATCCAAGACTCTTTATGAAAAGCATTTAAGCAAGTAATGTTCTGTTTAGCTAAAGAAATCAAATCAACAGCATAAATATTTTCATTTCTCAAAGTAGAAAATACTAGAACATTCTTAGAATTAAAAACATTACAAGGGTCGTTTTCAAATTTAATATTGAAACCATCATCACACAATTGATAAATACTTAACAGATTATATTTATATCTATCATCAAATATAAATTTGGAAATTAAAACTGAATCAGTGTTACCAATATGGCCTAGATCGATGATTTTTCCTTTTGAATTATTAGAAAAGGGGACATGGCCTCCATCAAATTTGATTAAATTATTAAAACATGAGTAATATCCAGTCATATTCCTTGAACATCTGTTGTCCAAGTACCATACCTTCTTTATAGTAACTTTAAAAGAAAGTTTCCTCCAAAAAAAGTTTAAACAGAAAAATATTTTGGTACCCAGATTTTCTTAGGTCCAGACAGGTTAGAAATCAAAGCATTAGGTACCCAGATTTGTCACATGTGTCTCATATAATCTACAAAATAAATATATTTTGAAATATAAACATTTTTTGATCTATAACCAATTGAATAACTAAATAAATCATATGAATTTCCAAAACTATAACTAGCAGCATTCTGTTCAGATTTAGGAATAAATCTAGTTTTAGTAATCTGTCTCTTTCCATGCTGCTAGCCTATACCATTGGTGTATTTTTGTGCCGCTTGTTTTACTAACATTTGTGTATGTGTATCTTTTCCATTTTTGGATTTTTCTATGTCCTTCCACAATTTCTGATTGGGAAATTTCAGTTCAATATTTTCCATTAGTAATTGAGCATTATTTTCATTCTCTATATAAAGGGCAGATTTGACAGAGCTGGTCAAAGCATGATATTTCTTCAAGGTTTTATACTTGTCCATAAGATCATTGAAGGTTTCTTCTAGGATATTACAATATTCAAATAACTCTTCACTAGACATATTTTCATATTCAGAATCAGAATCAACTCCAGAATAATATGAATTTAAATCCTTAGTATCCAATGTTACCTTAGATGTGTTTGTCATTAAACACATTTTTTCTTTTTGAGAATTTTCATCCAGAGTAGAATCACAATCACTTGATGTGTCTTCTGAAGCACTCTAAGTTTCTTTAATCGGTTTCTTGGACTTATTGTCCTTTGAGTCATATTTCTTTTGGAACATTAACTTTGGAGAGTCTGCTTTCACATGTCCTTTCCTTTTTCACTCATTGAGGACAATCTCATCACACTTTTCAGACATCTTTCAGTCGTTCATCCAGTGACCTTTGTTGTCATACTTACCTTTTTAGTCTGATTTTATACATAATTTATTCTTCCTATAGAACTTCTTGGATCTCCTGGCTATTTGAGCCATCTCCGAATCACTGTCAAAATCTGAACATTCACTTGTTGAGATTTCAGTAGGTATATAAACTATATCCTTATCTTTTCTCTTTGAAGCAATATACTTAAATGCCACAGACATCCTTTTTGGTTCAACATCTTGTTCCTTGTTTACCTTCAGTTCTTCTTCATATGTCATAAGCCTACCAATTAATTCCTTAACAAGTAAAGCACCAATATCATAGGATTCTCTAATTGAAACAGAAGAGCCTCTCCATTTGTATGGTAAACATCTTAATATCCTCATGATTTTTTCTTTTGAAGGAACAACATTTCCAAGTGATATCATAGTGTTGAAAATATCATTGAACCTAAGATACATGTCAGAGATAGGTTCATCAGACATCATTTTAAAATTATCATATTTAATAGTGTAAGTGATTAATCTCATTTCATTAACAATGGTTGTTCCCACATGAGGAACTCCCAAAGTATCCCAAATTTCATAGGCAGTTTTTAAAGCAGATATATGATTAAATTCTTCAACGCCGAAAGCACAGTACATGGCATTCATAGCTTTACAATTATTATTATAAGCAGTTTTAGTAGGTTCATCCCAAGTAGTCCTCTCAGGGTCTGGAATCGTATATTGAGTATATATAGTAGTCTAGAAGTCAAATCCCATACTCTCTAAGTGAATTATCATTGTATGTTTCCAATGTACATAATTTGTACCATTAAATAAACGTGGCCTGTTGGTGGTAGAACCTTCTAGTATATTTTCCATACCTAGATTTTAGAAAATATATTTAAAGAGATAAAATTTAATACTAACAAAAATTCAACATATTTGAGATACAACAAAAATCGCAGTTTAAAAATAGAGTGTTTTAAATCCTTTAAAAAAACAACCTATGATGCCAAATGTTGGTCGGAGTGTATACAGAAGAGGGGGGAGGTGAATCGAGTAGTAATTAAAAATTCCTGTTAAAATATTTCTATTAAAATTCCACAATTTAAAAAACAATTTAAACTGTAGTGAATTTGTAAATCTGTAAAGGTTCAATTAGATTATCCAAAGATTGATTAGGTCTCAATTAACTCAATCAGAGGACGAAATTAACTTTTGAAGCTAATCCACTTATTTTCAAAAGTTACTAAAACTTGCTAATTTAACTATTTGAGAATCTTTAAAACAGATTTGTATTTCAAGGTAAATAGCAGCAGAATACAAAATATATAAAATATACTTTAAACTTTATCTAAGATGCACAAAAGATATAACCAAGTGGTTTAGTCTCAAGATGAGACTTAGTCCTCTCAAACAATTTATATAAATTTGATCCACACCCTGGATCTGGGAAAACAATAGTACAAAGAATATTTAGGTCCTAAGACCTCTACCATAGTTCTTAGTAGGAAAAACTTAAGAAACAACTATTAGGATGTCCAGGTAACACTTGAACTCTTCCACAACTCATAGTGGGATACAAGAAGGTATAGAAAGATTGGTGTCAGGATTTAATATCCTCCAGTTCATCTCAAGAGACAATGTGTATCTAGAGTAGACAGATGTCACCACACTACTCAAAATGTTAAGCAAAGGAATACAATAGAAAAAATAGTAGAGTTTAGAATGATCTGTGTATTTTCAGATATTCTCTGGACTCGTTTTTATGTTGCAGATGGAAGTCGAGTCCTTTCTAGTGAGGATGACTCAAAACAGAGTATCGTTGTTCTTCTCATCTACAGCTATATAGACTTATGCATATGATTTTTAGTAAGAAAAAGATACTAGTCTTTGTGTTTGTTCCAGTTGAAGGATCTTCTTCAGACTCTCCGATTTTTACAGGTGTGCTTCAAGTTCTGCTTGTGTTACATGGGACTTCATACATGTTCACCTTCTTTCTTGTGTTTTTCTTTCTATTTGTTCATATCTCTTCCTTTTTAATGCAGATATTCCTTTTTATTCCTTGAGATCTGGAAAAAATAATGATTACCTTTTTATTGGTATGAGGTACGGTTTTTTGAGATCCAACAGCAAACATTAATTAATAGTAGGTGCATTTAACTGAACAAATATGACCATTGGAACTAATAAGGGTTTGTAGAATGTTCAAATAGTTTTCAGGACTATCGGTGAGTAATGAGATCATTGAGTCATTTTGAATTTTCATCGATATCGGATGGTTATTTGATCAACATCGGTTTTGGTAGGTCATTTGATCAGCATCTGATTCGGTAGGTTATTTTATGAACCTCATTTTTGGAAGGTCAATAGATCGGCATCGGTTTCGACAGTTATCATAAGTGCCACCGTTGTCATCAGCGTGACTGTTATCATCAGTGCGACCATCCTCATCGGTGAGATTGTTCTTCATCATTGCGACCGTTCTTCAACGGTGCAACCGTTCTGCATTGGTGCGACCGTTCTCCATCGGTGCGACCGTTCTTAATCGGTGTGAGCATTATTCATCTATAGGAACTAATGGTGACTCAAGACAATAACTAACAGTCAGTCAAAAACATGAAATATGCACCAAGTGTCTGTTCAAACTATAACACTTACAGGACAATAGAAACACAAAAATAATCATAGATAAACATATGTAAACATGATTAAACATATATAAAAACATGTAGAATAGAATGAATATGTGTCTAAATTTACTTATAAACAGAAATAACAATGATTTGTGATTATTAAAATAACCATTTCATAGAGGGTTCAACATATATGTATCAACATTATAGAAAAGATTTTTTTATCTAATATTAAGATAATGAAAATGTGTTTTTAGACATTTTCTGCCTATATGAGAAATTTTATCAATTTTGTAAAGTTATGGTCAATACGATGAAAAATTATGAAGTTGAATCTATGGAATTAGTGGAATTAATGAAAATAATTATTATAATATAATTTCTTTAAAATATTCTCATGAAAATGGTGATATAATTATTAGATTTAAAACGAATATGATTTGTGTACATTGGTACATACAATATTTACTTTAGAAGAATCACATTTTGTGTCACAAATTTTGTTATTGATCCTAAAAAAAAGATCAATAATTTCTTTATTGTCTTAAAATAAAGTATTAGATAATAATTAGACATGGGAGGCATTAATATCAATGAATAATTTGTTAGGTATGCATTTATATTAGTCGTGGAAACTATAAAATCTCATTATTCCCATATATTTGGAGGCAAAACAAATAAAATATATAATCATGAAAATTAAAAAGATAAATCACATGGATAAAAGAATGTTCAATCACCTAAATTCCAAAATGAATGGGGAATCACACAGTATATTTCCTTAAGTGAATATGGAATCCATTCACAAGTGTTGATGTTGGAACCAAAGCTAATAATTTATAAAGGATTATTAAGTGACCAATTAAATAAATAAATTATAATTAATTCATAACTAATTTTCTCTAAATCATTAATGCATCAATTTTAAGGATTTTGGGAATTACATAAATAAATTCTATACTCTAGTGGTTAATGTAGTCAATATTTATTAGAAACCACCATGACCTATTTTTCAACTATGAGCCTATGAAATAACAACTTTTGAAGTGGACCATGATAATTAAGTCATCATGGGTACACTTATTCATTACAATAAATCTAAATGGAATTATTTGATTGTGGTTTTTCACAATTTTTCATATTATGAATGTTTTCCCAGAATATTGATTCACCACAAGAAATATTTGATATTGATGTATTGATGAAAACACATAGTAAAGTGATGAATGAATAAGAAATAAATAGAAATATTCCCTATTTGTTCTATGTGGGATGATATAACCTACAAATATCATTCTGCATCCAATAGAAGAGTTTGATGTGATATTGATAAATAATTAGTTATTCCATGATAGATATTTTATAAATTTCCATCAAAATGAAATATAATTTTTTATCTAAATCTCCATATAGTAACATACCAATATAATGATGATTACAAACTCCATTTTGAAACAATGTACCTAATATAGATGTTGATACCCAATAATGAGTGAAATATCACTCAAATGTTCTTAAAAGAAGTCATCATTGGTGATATTAGAAACATATGGGATTATATTGAGCTATTTTGTAATGAATTTAATGTTCTACCCCAAGAGAGAGATTTTTAGTTTTTAACTCAACTCAAACATTGTTCAAATTTATATATTAAATATTCCTTTAAAAATGGACATCATTTAATTAGAAGTGTGTAATATGAAACTCTAGGAAAATATATAGGTAGTTTTTATATTCCCAAGTGCTTTACCATGAGGTTTAGTAGTCAACTTAATCAAGAAGATGGGTGTATCAATGTTTCTCTGTATTTATTATTATAAAAATCAAAAAATTAATGTCAATTTAATTAAACTATATCTTCGATTGACAATATGTTTGATCAACATGAAGTGTTTCTGTACATATAAAACGTTAATATTATATTTGGAGACCATATGTTAATAGTAAAGAGAGAATACAAGTTCAATATATATTTATATATAATAAAATTATAATTTTAATTTTTGGAGATTCCATTCAACCTTATAAATGCTACTGATATCTTCATTGATCTGATAAACACAACCTCTATATATTATGTTGACAAATTTTTAGTAGTATTGGATGATTACATTTTAATATATTATAATAGAAATGAATAACATGAAGAGATTTAATGTATAGTTCAAAACACCAGGAAAATGCATAAATATTATTCTAATTTCATCACTTGAGAGTTTCGGAAATATAATGTATCCTTATTTGGTCATTTAATCACATGAAAAGGTATATATGTAGATCCATGAATGGTTATGGTAATTGAAGCATAAAAGTGACCATCCACTATGATTATTTTACAAAGATCTATTGGATGATTTGTATACTACCTATAACACGCGAAGGTGTTACAATGGAACTATGATTGATATGGTATACAATAAGCAACGACGAGCTTATATGAACCACGAAATATTTTTATCTAAATATGAGTGTTATAATATGTCCATTGAATTTGTGGGTATGTGTAATATTAACAAAATTATGAAATATATATATATATATATGATGATATACATAGTACAAATTTATTTATAATTTCGTATAAAATAAGATCTCAATTATTTAGTGAACAGATTTCATTCCTTAAAATACTTATTCATCAAAAATTATTTCCATTTATTTTTTTATAAAATAATATAATTATTTCTCACACTTTTAATAATATTATTTTTAAAAATTTACATTATTTTTTATGTAATCAAATGATAATTAACATAGAATGAAATCTCCAGATTTTTTTTTGAAATTATTGATTTTTCAAAGAATAATGAAAATATAGTTTTTTAAATACAGTAATTACATAAAGTAATTTCGAACTACCATTATATATTTTTTATATTTAAGTTATGTATCATCCATTTTATTTGGAGTAAAATAATTAACTCCAATAGTTTTATTCAGGATTTTGATGTTAGTTACTTATTGTACATAAAAACTTTTCTTCCAAAAATAGTTTTTAATTGTGTTTTATGAATATATAATAAAATTGATTTCAATAACTTCTAGAGGGTCATTATTGAGAAATGGATACTATATTTGGAATCATGATATTTAAATTTTTATATAGGTCCATTTTATTTTTGAACATAATGAATATTAACCATAGTAAATATTTATCACATCGGTACGGGTAAATTTGGAAATATAGGGTTAAATGAATGAAATAAGGTCACAAATCCAATTCCACAATTTCATTAATCATATTTTAAATTTTTACAGGATACATTACCATTCAATACCCATTTTTTGTTTTTCTTTCCATTGGATTCGAAGAGGGATATTTTGACACATGTCAAGGATATAAGAAGGTTTCATATATTATGTTTTCATATTTCCATTAAATTAATGGAATAATCCATGTATCTAGTTTTCTATGAATACTAAACCATTCGTTCCATTTTGATGATATCACGTACATCTAGAATTAATTTTCTAAAGTAAACAACTGGTTGTTGGGTATAATTGTCATGGTATTTATAGTTGGTATTTAATCAATGTTTAGTTGAATACATGGGATCTACATTTAAAAAAAATATTTGGTAATTTAACACTATTAAAAACATTAAGGATAAGTCTATATATCTCATAACATCCTTAAATTTTTAAATTACATATTATATGGTATTCCTAGCTATAAATATATTTATAGAGACTACTAGTAGAATTGGTTTTGGTATAGATTCATCATGGGTCAAGTCCCTAGGAGGACTTTTTCAAGCATTTCTTAGCCATCATCCTAGAGCATAGTCATTTTTCACAAACATCAGACCAAGTTAGATACATCTGGATGATATTTTGTGGTTAATTCACACATTATATACAAATCATTATGAATGAGTTGAATAGGTTATGGACATGAATGTATTTGGTTAAATATATGGTTTTATAGATTGAAAATAATATTCTATTATTTATACATATTTTAAATGATTTTATTTATTTTATTGTTTATTGTTATGATTATTTTTTCTCATATTGTGGTTTATGTTATTTGGAAAATGTTGGAACTATGAGATATAATGTTAATAGTGAATTTAATGGAAAATGGTGTGATTATTTGATACTAAATTTTATTATGAATAGATTGAAATATATTTTGATTATTCCAAATCAGTTATCATTATATTTAATCAATAACTAGCACCATAAAGAACTCTTGGACTCCCTAATCAAGAGAAAAATAAAGTTTTATGTTATCTAGAGTGGTTGAGAACACGAAATAATGAAATCATATTTTTCTTCATGTCATAAATGTGTAAAGTGATTCCCTTGAGAATGCTTCAAAAGAATGGGAACATATTTTTTCTGGAAAATAAGGGCATATATAAATTAATTTTCAATGAGAAATTAATATTTTGATGTAGAGATAATATATTTATCCCAATGTACCATTTGTAGTTCAAAATAATATATGTCGAGATTAGGGAAATTATCTATTCCAATTGTCAAATACAATGGTTAATTATTATTGTTTGTAGAACCAATGTTATTTCTATCATTGAACTTTATGTAATATGGATTTTATGTATTGGGATTTCAGGATTATTATATTCTAGATATTAAAATACATATTCATTTATTTATTGTTCCACAATGTATTTTCATTTATGATTTGAAATAATGTATTCAATGGTACCAATAACCAAGAAAATTGATTTAGTGATAATGTTATAGCTTTTAGATGGGTTAAACTTATGGTATACATTTATTAAGTAAATGTTATCGTATTTATTAGCCTAAAATTGGTTAATGATTTGACAAACATGTGATTTAGGTCATCTTTGATTAAGGTTATTTCATTTTAAATTTTTTGAAAAAATTTCTAGTTTTATTTGATGAATAAAGATTTGTTTATTTTTTGGAATCACATTTCATTTCACATTATTCTAAACTAAGAGTTATGGATACCATCATTAGTTTATAAGTTAAGTTATTTTCATATGATCATAATTATACATACTAATTATTATTTTTTACGTGATAGGATATTGACGTGATCTGAAAATTTTACTATAATTTAATAAGAATACTCTATTAGGTGTTAAAAACCCATTTTTTTGTTATATTATTTCATTTTTTTTTAATTTATCCTTTTTTATAGTGGTGTATAGATAATCTTAATGGGTGAGAATGGGTTATTAATCATGTGACTTTTTAAATGATATTAATAGTCATGCAAAGGATTAACTTTGAGTATTGCATCTAAATATGATTCAATATGTTTTGGGGAATTTAACTACATTATAATATTATATAGTTATTTATAACAGAGATTATTATAATTTAGTATATGTTTTATTGCATTGCGGTATATATAACACTTATGATTAACGTAAAGTATTATTTCTAAAGAATACTATCAATTATTTTACAATGAAATGATGTATGTTATGAGTTATAATTTGAGGATATAGGTTTATTTATATATTGAATAATATATGTTGAAATATTGGTGTGATTTTTGAATATTATAGATTAATGTATTATTTCTACAAATAAAGGTTTGTTCAATTTTGATTTTGTCTTAACTAGCGGTAAAAAAATAGTTAGTAAATATTTAAATATATAATGAATTTCTTGTTATCATTTTTTCAATTATTTTATCTCTTAGAAGATTATTTTATATTTTACACATGAATAAATCAATCACTAATACTCATCATATGGGTTAAAAGATGATATTATAGTACAAATTGATTAAAGATTGAAATCATACATATCAATTAAGTATATTTCCTTATGAATTCAATATATATGGAATAGAAATTCCTCAACTATATGAAGGAATATTAAAAAATTCATATTACAATAATTCTTGATGAATTGATTGTCTCATTCAAACTTTATTGTTTATGGTTTTATGGTTGTTAACTTTCACATGATCTTTTAATTTCATATGATTAATGTTCTATACCACTCTCTAGTATTATTTGGGAATTTATTGTACCTATATTTTTATATATTAAATTACCAATGATTTTCCCCTATACTTAAATATTGTTGTTTCTAATGTTATATTTCTTTGGTATTTCCCTTTCTGTCGATTAAGATGAATTTTTACTAATCCTTTTTAAGAGGTGGGGTATTCAATAAAGGTAATTTTACATTTAAAACCCATAAATATCTAGAACAACCTCATATCTCAACTAAATAATTTATTAAATGTTGTAAAAATATTTCACCCCAAATATTTTAAAATAACACTGTGTTCAATAGAGCATACAACATGAAAAACTGATCTTCAACAAACCTTGTAATATATTTATTTAAATTTTACAATTATAATATATATTTTCAATTTGTGGGAATAAATATGTTTAATTAAATTTTAAAATTTATATATATACACAAAAATATATGACCTAAAAAATAAAAATTTCTTTATTAATTCTTGAAAAAATATCATTTAATTTTTTAGTAATGAAATTTTATTCTTCAAAATACATTTTATTGAATAAAATAATTTATTGATTTTTGATAGAATGTAATATAATTAAAATTTTAATTTTTTTGAAAGTGTATTATAAAGATATAAATTTTTTAAAATCATCTTATAAATATTAACATTTGATTAAATTTTTGTGATTTTTTTGGAGTCTTTTATTTTTCAGTGAATAGTGAAAAATATAAATATTTAATATACTATCATTACATCATGGAATATATGTTTTCCATTATATTTTGGATTTTATATTTTAGTGAAATATTTTCAATTATTTTATAATAATATAATTTATCCTCTTAGTAATATTCCTGATTTTTATTAAGTCAATATTTTTTATTAAGACACATTTTACTAAAAATTGGTTTTTATTCCATTTAATGCATTTTTTTAAAATTTATTTCTACCACTATAATAAATTTAATGTTTATAAATGGATAAAAAATTTGAAATCCTTATTTCTAAATATGGTATGTTGTTCACTTTTATTTTGGTAAATTATGAATATCAACCATGGTAAATATTTGTCACCATGATAAGGGTAAAATGGGTAATATAGGGTTAAAACCATGAGATTAGGTCAGAAAAACATCCCACCACTTTTATTTATCAGATATACTGGGTTTTTTCTATCCCTTTTTTTTCAAATTCATAAATATATGGACACTTGGTGAAATTGTTTCTTTGATTGTGACCACGATATTGGTTTATTGAAATAATAAGTACAAAATATAACTATTTTGACTTTAATTTCAGATATATTTAAAATAAGAATTAATAGAGGATATTTTTTGTTAAAAGTTATTATTTTAATTATAATTATAATTTTCAAATCCTGGAAATTTATGTATAATTTTTAATCATTAAAATAAAACCTAAAACTCTTACGCAACAACGATATAGAATTAATTCAATTAAAAAAAATAAATAGTTCTAGAAATATTATATCTAATACAATTTCGTTGAAATATTGTATTAGATAAATTTATTAGATAAAAACGGTCAATGTCTAAATTTAGTAATATTACTTAAATGACATAAAAATAATTTTATGATTAAAAGATTTTATTAATTTATTCAAAAAACAACAAAATATTGAAATTGGAGAAGTAAGATTATAAATGGTAAACCAATTTATCCCTCTATATTCTGTCATGGTATTAATTGAATCTATGTAAAATTATATCTGATTATTATTGAAATATTCACTACCATAGTAACGTATAAAATTTGTCAAAAAGGGTTAAAAACGAAAATGATTAATATTCACCAAAACTAGTCTAATTTTTTAAAAGAGTATTTTAATCATATACACTTCTTATTAGAATATATATAAATTTTTATTCATTTTTATATATAATTAATTAGTTATATTTTAATATTTGTTTTAAATTGAAAGTGTGTGATTTCTCACCCTTGTAAAAGGACACCTGTTTATCTAAATAATTAACACTACTTTGAGACATATTATGAGACCAAACACTAAAAATTTATCCTCTAAAAATTATTATCCACAAATTATATTTTTTATAATTCTTACTGTACAATTATAATGGTCCAATATAAGGAATCTAAATGTCTTCAACCGAAGAAGAGGTAATAAACTATACTGATTATTCCAAATTTATTTCTTATTCAACTTCATTAAAATGTTTTTAACCAATCATAAAATAATAAAATAAAAATAATTGATATACTTTTATGTTATTATGATTATGTGACATTAATTTAAAACCATTTTCCTTCCTAGAAAAATAAAAAATTATGCTCATGTATTTATATGACTTATAGTTTCCATATCGCGGTGTAATTCCTATTTCATCACCACTTTACATGGATAGTCATAAGGATAGAAATAATTAATATATATGATATTTATGTCATAAGTATCACTTATTTTATATAAAATCATATATAAATTTCTACCTTTTAATTTATTGTAAAATTATAATGTCAATCCCTTGTATGTGTGGACTACTACCTATAAAAAGCAATGTGATCAATTTTTTTTGCATATTTACGTAAATGGTAATAAGTAAATATAATACATATATGTGATATATTTTATATAATAATTAATTTTTATTGGTGATTTATTAGTTACCATTCTTTCACTTCATCCATCCAAAAATAAAAATGGAGTTCATGCATAAGATCGACCTTTTGACTCCATGAAAGGTGTAATACATTTTCTTATCTCTAAATTTTAATGATTAGTAATAATTTATATGTATTAAATATATATGATATATATATTTTATAATTAACATTATGAATATAATGGTACCGTGATTAATGTACAAGGATCAAAACTAACAAACCAAAACATACAAGAAAATGCATCAGTTATCCAAGAGAATTCTAATTTTAATAAAGAATTATTGATAAATGGGTGAAGAAATGATATAATTAGATAATATATTGTATGATATATATGATTATGGTTATTTAATTTTTTTCATAATAAATCTATATTTATTTTATATGTTCTTTAAGAACATAAAGTGGAATTTAGACCTATATTAAGGGTTCATCGTCTTAATATTATTTCATTGAGACATAATCCAATTTATACAATTACATTTGTTTAATAGGCATATATACATCGATATTAACATGAAATAACATGGATCATTATTCTTTTATAGTATTTAATGTTAAAATTTAAATTATTTCATAAATGGGGTATATATTGGAGCATTTTGATTGTGAAAATTATTTAGTCCAAAAGCGGCTCATTATACATGAATTTTTATGCTTAAGTATCTATCAGTGGAAAAATATGATATTTCATTATTAAAAAATAGATATTTTATTCCCCTATGATAATTTCATTAAATTATAATTTTTCCATAAATTTTCAAATTTTATGTACTCAGTCGATCAAAATAATGTTTTTTAAAAAAAAATTACATAATTTTGTTTTCATTGACGAATAAATTTCTTCAATATCCATGTTTAAATTTACATGTTTTCCAAAAATTAATTTATTATTAATTAAACATTTAAAATATTTTTTATGCATGTTTTAATTTCTATAAAAAAATAAATGTAATCATATTTAAATTTTTTGAACAAGGTAATTTTTGGTCTATATTGAAAATATGAAATGAATCTTCATTTTAATATACTCGGATGAAGCATAATATACCAAAATTGTAACCCCATATGTATTTAAATATTTACTTACTATTTCAAAAAAAAAAATCGATGAAAATTATTTTCAAATTTATATATAAATATTTGGTTTTTAGAAGTAAATTTTAAATTGAAAGAAACATTTTCTCCATGAATTTATTAATCATCCATTTATATTTTTTCTATTAATCAATGATAATTAAAAATTGTCTTATATATTCTAAATAGTGATATGTTTTAGAGATAAATTCCTTATTCATTCTATATATGGTTTAGGATATATTTGAATGGTGATATTATTTTCATTTTGTACGATATTACTTATAATATAGAGATTTATTATTTTTTAAGGTGTGTTGATTAATTTTTATTGTTCATTCCTATGATGAATTATTTGTTAATATTATGTGATGGGTGGTTCAAAAAATTAAATATCCCCTCAATTCATCAGTAAGTACCATGAGTAAATATTTTTAGATGTTATTTTGAGGCCTTATCTATTAATTTAAGATGTCTAGACATGATTCTTGAACATTATGTTTAAAATTCATTGGTATTAGACGTCGATGAAAAATATATAATGCACATTGTTATGCATTCCAACATTTTCAAATATTTATTTTTTCCAATGTATTTTCCAAATATATATGATATTCATGGGTAATTTTCAAGATCGTGTGTTTATTTATATTTCATTATTTATCACAATTTAGTCAATGAAAATTATTCATCGTGATCACGTTATTGATAAATGGATTTTTTCTTCATTTATTTTACTTTCTTTGTAGATAATGATATTTTTAGTCATGCAAGATTCTACATTCTATAACCATTATTAAAAATCTGAAATCACTATTTATTGTTTTCTATTCCTATATTTTAGAAGGATATTGTGAATGATAGGAACCATGTAGAAACTGAAATGGATAGACCAAGAATTTAAAATTTTATATCATTGGAGTGACGTAACATTTTTTTGTTTGATGATCTTCTCTTAGTACTGTCTGAGGTCCACATGTGGTTTATGCAGAGTACAAAGAAACCAAACATGTACCTTGTTTGGAAATAAGATTCAGGAGTAGAGAGAGGCTCTCATTTCCAATGGAGGAATAGTCTACTTTAGAAGATCATCTCTACACATATATAATGAATATCTATGATTCCCAATTTCAGTTCCTAGCCCCCGTGTACTAAACATCGTCTTTGTAAATATTGTAAATAATAATTAATGAATAATAAAATTATTCAATAAATAATATTTACAATTTATCACATAAATTTAATATATATTGAATATATTTCATGATATTCCGGATCAATTATATCATCTCACGTCTCCTGATAATATTAGACAACCCAAGGATATTTCATTTATATTTGTTTCAATAATATGTATCATTGTATTTACATAATCAATTGTAAATAATTAATATAAACAAATTCACTAAATTATTAATAACTCGAATTATTAAATAAATTATTTATTCCTTGGTGATCGATAGAACTTGGATAATACCCATAACCTGTGGTGGGGCACAAAATGTTTTATATTCCAATTCAACATAATAGGGTAGATTCTGATTGTGAAATAGTTTATGACCCTCTTGGCCCTTATCTCAGTAGTGTGAATACTATTCATAGACCCATAGAAAGGTTTAGCACCCCATCAAGGCCCCTAAAGAGATAAGGAAAATCAATGAAATTACTATCTTCCTACAAACACAGTCTTTGTATTATAATCTCTTAATCATTGATATCTCAAAAATGTAGAAAAAAATCAAGTGTCATTAGTCATTAATTTTCATTATTATTTGTTGATCTGACTAGATCGACATAAATTTGACTACCATGGTCATAGATTTAATAAAGGTGTGAAATTATAATAAACCAGGCCTGAAATATCTCTTCCTCAACATGAAAGTAACAAATAATATCATAATCATTCAATAAATTTCATGTCACCAATGACGTACCCAACAAAAACTACCACGTTACAACTTCATAGCCATGATTTTTATCATTAATCAATGAACACAATCAATTAACATAAATTGATAATGATCTCAAGTAAAAATTCAATTCCACATGTTTGTATATAGGAACAACCAATGAAACCTAAAACAACAAGTGTTCTTATTGATGGGTCTATCCTCGGGATCACAATTGGTAGAGATCACAAAATGAAATCTTCACTAGAAGAAATCTTAATTTTTATGATCCCCCAGCACCAGATAGTCATACACCATCTATGTCCTGTTAGAATGAGGTAACTAGACCATAGTACATTAATGTAAGATTACTGTTATAAAAACTCTAGGTTATCACTAAATTTTAGGATCAACTATAACCCTTTTATATGATGTGTAATCTAAAGACATTACCATACCAAAAGTTGGTCCAGAAGTATCTAAACTATTATGGTAAGATAAAAACATGTATATATACATAACAGTATATGTGTAGTGGTAATCAATGTACAACACAAGTTGGGTCAAGGGTACCCACTTTCATCACTCCCAATTTCACAATAGCCAAAACCTATCAAGTCTCAATCTGCTATACCTCATATAAGAATAATACTTATGTTGAGAAATTTTTTTAATCATATGGTATGCATGTTGTCCTATATGGATACTCTTTTAACTACAACATCACCTATCTATGTAAAATCCCTCAAGAGATGAAACTTACAAATTATATTCTTCTTTCCTCTAGTGAGACCAAGGCTCCTTGGAAATCCCAACTACATAAGTATTATTACAATAGACTAGAACATGGTCTATACATATAGGCATAATAAAATTGTATGATATGAAGATACATATCAAGAGCACTTAAAATATTTCATTAGGAGTTACTATATACTCAAAATCTGTTATAGAATCATCAACCGCTGATTTGTTTGAGAATCACTAGCTCACTGCACCACTACTAATGTAAAATATGTAGTCTAACTATGATATAATACCATCATGATATACTTATAATATAAAATCAGTTTATCTAATCACTACTAGTTTCTCCTCTCCTTAATATATTAGGAACATATATTTTGTATGCCTAATGTAATTTTGGATAGTTTTAACAGCTTCCTACGGCTGTTATACTAGAATAGCTTGATATCTGTCCACCATTCTTAATAAAAAGGCAACATACAACCTAGTACATAACATGTAATTCTTGATAGATCCCACTATTGAGGAATAATGGATTTTACTCTTTCATTCAATATACTTTAGTGTTTGTGGAAACCTTTTCTTATAGAGATTGATTCAATGTGACATAGGAAACAATCCTCTCTTGGATTATTCCATATTGTTCATTTTCAGTACCTTTTCAATGTATGTATAGTGACTTAGCCCAAAAAGCCTTTGATATCTATCTTGATAGATATTGATCCATATAATGTGGGATATTTCACCAAATTATTTCATAGATAATCATTTATTTATCAAAGCCTTAACTTACTGTTAGAATTTCACATAGTTTCACAAAATTTATATGTCATCAACATATAATACTAGGAAAATGATGGAATTCTAATCATCCTTATTGTAGACACATGTATCGCATTATCAGAAAAAACCCAAATTCTTTTTTGCCTCATTAAAATGACCATTCCACAATCATTAAGCTCGCAATAACCCCTAAATGAATCTCTATAGAATTCACATATTATTGGAATTCATTGAACAAAAAACCCCTTTGGGTTGAATCATAAAGACATCGTTAACCAATATCTCTTTTAGAAAAGCTCTTTTTAAATCCAATTTCCAAATCTCATTATCATGAGAGGCTTCTTTTAGAAGAAATATTCTAATGGATTTTAGCATTCCCACTTGTGAGAATGTTTCATCATACTCGATGCCTTAACATTTCCGGAAACCCATTTCAAGCGGTAATGATTTATAAGTATTAACTTTACCATCCATGATAAAAATTTTCTTGAATACCACTTTCACCCAATGGGTTTTACATCGGGTGGAGGGTATACCAATATTAGAACTTCATTTTGATACATGGATTCCATGTTAGAATGAATGGTATCTTGGAATTTGGTATTCTTTTTCCTTCTACTACTTCATTATATGTTAGGGGTTTATCATCCTCAAGGAGTAATGTGTCACCTGATTCGGTGACAAGAAAACCATTACACTATCATTGTATAACCTATCAAGTAGGCCTACATAGTATTTGTGTCCCACAAACCATTTCTTATTCCAATTTATATTGTGGGTATTGTTCTTGTACCAACTCTTGTGTATCTAGAGAATTTACATCATCAAATTCAATCTTTATCGTACTATTTACATTAGAAATGTGTTTTCTTTTTAGAAATATGGATTGTCTTGCCACAAAAAATTTTTTATTTAAAGGGTTGTATAGGTAATAAACTTTTGATTCCTTTGGATAACCTATAAAGACAACCATTGTGCTTCTGGATGAAAAATATTCACTTGGTAACGTCTTTTTAAAAGCCTCGCATCCCAATACATGTATGTGTGAAATATTGGGTTAATATATACTCTATAACTCACATGGAATCCCATTTTCTCTTTTATTTGGTACTCAGTTAAGTGTATATGCCGCTGTTTTCAAAGCATATCCCAAAAAAGATAATGGATGTATTGTATAAATCATCATTAATCTAACCATGTCTACCAATGTCTTATTCCTCATTTCACTATCATCATTACAATGTGGTGTATAAGGAGGTGTGAGTTGGGATACTATCCCACACTCTATAAAGTGATCAATGAACACATGGTTAAGATACACAATGTCGTAGTCTGAAAAGAGTGCCTTTATCTTCATTACAAGATTGTTTTGTACATATTATTGATATTCCGTAATCATATTAAAATAATCTAACTTATACTGTTTTAATAAAATATTAATGTACCTACTATATTCATTAGTAAAATTAATGATTTATTTAAAACTACCCCTTTCCTCTACTGTAAATGGACAACATACATCATTATGATTTAATTCCAGTAATTTTTTTCTCTTTCTCCCTTCCAAGAGAAAGGTGATTTTGACATATTTTATTGCATACAAGCTTGAAATAGATCCAAGGGTTTTAACTAAATAGTGTCTAATTACCCTTCATGATGTAATTTTTGAATTCTCTTATCATATACATGACCTAGACTGAAGTTCCATTGGTAGGTGAGATAAGGGTAATACATGATTCTATTGTCATTGATTTTCATTAAAGTGTTTCAAGTTCCTGTATATATAAATCATTGTTAAGATGTGACAAAATTTATCACATCTTATCCTTATAGGAGAGACACCATTTATTTAAAAAAATTAATAAAATACCATAGTGCTCAAATATGACATAGATATTCTGTTCTTGTTTACAGAAGGTATATAATATCAATTATTTTAAAATAGAACTAAACCAATTGGAAAATTTATGTGATAGTCTCCCACATATAAGGCTTCCATACATACACCAATTTCAACATAGAGATCCACTTCACCCCATTCAGAATTATTGAATATATAGGGTTCCTATAGAAGAATAGATATGTGGGAGCCATGTACCATATCCAATACTCAACTTATAGATTAATAATGATTGAATTCGGAGGAAAAACCATGAAGTGGAATCATCATCATTGTTCTTCTTCCCAGCTCTTTACTTTTTCTTCAAGTGGTTTATCTTGCCAAATCCAAAGAGAAAAGACACCTACTCATTTCTTTGATTCTAAATCTTTGGATTCCTAAAAGTATGGTGTGTTTGATAATTAATCCTTGAATTTTCCTTAGTCACCTTTTATTGGACTTTATTTATCTTGGTTACCATATGGATATATGAATTTGTATTTTTCATATCCTTATTTTTTTGGAGAACTAAATCCAATTGATCTATGAATGACTTTTTCAAATCTTTCATGTTATAATTTACAATAAAACCTGAAAATAATTGTAGTAAGGAGGAAATAATGAGATCTATTTCCATCCCTTGGTTCAATTTTAATCAAATGGATTCAATCCTATCAATGTACGTGATCATCTTGAGTACATGAGGACCCACAAGTGCCCTTCTTCTAGCCTACACAATAAGGTGAAATAGAAAACTCATACCATTATTTTTCGGTACTCTCTTGATATAATTCTTTGAGATGTTAAAGCCTCATCTGGGAATCATCATCCTCATGAATTTTTTGCAATTGGATGGACATGGATGACAACATGAAGCACTGAACATCAAGTTCATCCTCTATATGAATTTTCAATTTATCTTTGTCCTCCTTACTTGATCCCCAAGGAGGATTAGCAAGAACTATGGATTCCATCACATATATCTTTCTTTCTTGGGGTAGTACAATGTATAAGAACCTATACCATTCCAGGAAGTTATTACTAGTCAGAATATTTTATTTATCCATAATTGATTGATGTGATAATGTATATGAGTTGTTGGTGACTTCCATTTTAATACTGCAGTATATTAACTTTATCCATTAGTGCATTATTTTATTACCTTTATAAATTTATAATTTATTAATTATTATATAATTTTGAATGTCTCCCACTATTTTAGTGAATCCTAATAGCCCTCACTATTTGAATGGGAATACTATGTATCTTGAGTAGTCTAGTGGAAAGGATCCTTGAAACTATATCTCGTAGTCGACATGTTTGGCTAGGCCACTACATGGAGATCATCTATGTTGGATCTAGTCTAGAAATATATGTTAACTCATGGTTGATTTTACTATGTCGTAATGTCAATGCTTTTGGAATCAAAACACGATTCTCTCAACAAATTTCCTCTAAATGAATAGAAATCTCGATTGGCATCTTATTGGCTACAATTTTTAGTCATGTAAACTGATCAATCTATAGGACTCCGATGTAGTATGGAGAACTCCCAACATTATCTAACAAGCACTCTAAATATCCAGTTTTTCTCAAATTTGAGTAACCGAATGTTTTAAGACTCGAAATATATTGAGTGATTTTTATTTATTTATGAATATAATCCAATTCTATTATATTTTTTCAAACTAGTTTGTAGAGCATACAACTAATCAAGAAATAGAAAAATATTTTTCAAATCTAGATGAATTTTTTCTTGTTTATTATCTTACGTGATCAAGCAATAATAATTCACTTGCATAAAATAATAAACTATGAATAATGTAAAATCATGAATCTATCAAATCATGAGAATTTCTTTATGATTGATTCCATAATGGATCAATCATGACCTAGGGGGTTATATATCTAAGTGTACTACTGGCTTGGTCACAGCTCTCCCCTCGTTCCAAGTTCTCAATCCTATCTGGATTTACTTCCTCGACTTGGGTGTGTTTTTTGTCTCTGAACATCATCATCAATTATATAGATATACTCACATGCAGGCGAGGAGGTCTAAGGGTGCAATTTTCAATAGGTGGGAACGTACGTGCATGTCCTTGTATACATTTGAATTAAATGTGACTATGTGCATACCACCATTTTACAACTTAATTATTTCAAAAATCACACGCATTGAATAAATAATGATATCATTAAAACAAGAAATTCATAGGTCAGTCTCAAGGTCAATACGAGACAATATTAATATAATTTACAATAAAAATTAAAAATTAATAAATTTAAATAGTATAAAGGTGTTCTAATAAACTAAATGAATTTTAATAAAATCAATTAATTAATTTATCAGTTTCAAATCTAAATTAATTTTTTCAGTCCACTAATAATATTATTCCATTAATTTAATTTAATATAAAATTAAATTAATGTTTCATATTATATTATATATCTTGACACAAAAATTAATTTTAATTATTTTAATTTAAAAACTAAATTAAATTAATCAAAATAATTAAAATTGTCTACCTCTATCTGAGGAAGGAGTTTAGGTAGACTGCGGACTACCGGATCTCGGAAGAACCATGGTAGATCCACAATGAACAAATGAGAAACCATGGAAGAACATGACAGAACCAAGGAAAACCCACATTAATGCATAGGTGGTCTGGAAATATACCACAACTTCCCTCAAGGGAGTGGAGTTGTGGCATCAGTAGACGCTTATCTTTTAATATTAGAGGATATATTTAGGGGATGGTGGTCCTGGATCATTATGGCTAGTAAGAGACAATGGCGACAGGTACTTCTGGGCGACGTATGTGCAGCTGCTCCCATCGAGGGTGGGAGATACCCCTCAAGTCTGCTCAGGAAAATGGTGACACCTGTTTGAGAGCGGTGATGCAGATTGGGTAGAACAGGGAGGGCATGGAGGGGTTGGATCTCGACGGTGGTGAGCTCATGATGGGGGCAATGCGGCGAGAGGCATGTGATAGGGCAACAGTATCCATGAAAATGTGGTAGTGAGGAGGGAAGGCCACTGGTTCAACTGAGAGGGGCAGAGTGACCCAGCAGCCTGGTTTGGCCACAACAAAGATTGACGGAATGAAACCCGAAATTTTTAAAATAAATTTTTTATAAAAATAATAGTTACAAAAAATGGTTAGGGTGAATTTTTTTTCCAAAATTCACCTTAAAGGTGGAATCGCGGATGCCACCTTTGCATTTCAGGTGAAAAGCGACATCCACGATGCCGCCTTTACCATTACAAAAAAAAATGAAAAAATTTGAATTTTTTTATGTTTTGTTTTGTTTATATATTCAGTTTTATATATAATTCATAAAAAATGTTCAGGAGGATGCTGCCTTTCACCTAACAAAAAAAATTATTAGTATTAAAAATTTTGTTTCTAAACCGCCTACTTGAATGTAAAAAATGTTTCGAGTACGTGACTTTGAAAGACTATAAAACATAAACCATATGACCATATAAATGAAGCTTTAAAAATTCATTAAACATATAATAAATTGTTGAAAACACAAATCATTTTAGAAAAATTGTTCATGAAAAATATTTTATACTCTTTCAAAAACCGCCTACTTAAAACTTAAAAATGGTTCAAGTACATGACTTTTGAAAGGATATAAAATATATACCATAAGACCAATATAAACTAAAAATTAAATATTAATTAAAAATATAATCAATTGTTGAAAACACAAATCATTTCATAAAAATTTTTCGGGATAAATAATTTATAAGCTTTCAAACCCACCTACTCGAAACGTAGAATTGTTTCAAGTACGTCTCTTTGAAATACTATAAAATATAAACCATAAGACCAATATAAAGGAAACATTAAAAATTCATTAAACATATAAGCAATTGTTGAAAACAAAAATCATTTCATAAAAATTTTTCAGGAAAAATAATTTATAAGCTTTCAAATCTGCCTACATGAAACATAGAAATGTTTCAAGTATGTGACATTGAAATACTATAAAATATAAACGATAAGACCATTATAAATGAAAATTTAAACATTAACTAAACATATAAGCAATTTTTGAAAACAAAAATCATTTCCCAAAATATTTTCATGAAAAATAATTTATAAGCATTCCAAACCGCCTACTTGAAACATAAAAATGTTTCAAGTATATGACTTTTAAAGACTATAAAATATAAACCATAAGACCAATATAAACGAAACGTTAAAAATTCATTAAACATATATGAAATTGTTGAAAAAAAATTCATTCATAAAATTTTTTCATGAAAAAAAATTTATAATCTTTCAAAATCACCTTCTTGAAACATAGAAATGGTTCAAGTATATGAATTTGAATGTCTATAAAATATAAACCATAAGACCAATATAAACGAAACGTTAAAAATTTATTAAACATATAATCAATTAATGAAAACAAAAATCATTTCATAAAAATAATTCATGAAAAATAATTTACAAGCTTTCAAAACCACCTAATTGAAAAAAAGAAATGTTTCCAGTACGTGACATTGAAAGACTATAAAATATAAAACATAAGACCAATATAAACTAAACATTAAACATTCATTAAACATATAGGAGTCAACCCCACATCAATAGCATGCATGTTGTCTCTACTATCACATACATATATAATATTTGATGCATGAAAAAATGTTATATCTCCTTTAATGGGACAAAAAAATTTATTCTTCCACCCGCCATGTTCATATCCATAACAACATACAACTGCATAAGGGTATGATGAAAGATAGTCCACATGAAATTATCATATGTTCCCATTCCTGCAAATATCAACCCCTTCAATACCACCATGCATCCAACCATTATAATTTCTTCTACAATTTCACCCCATTTCCCCAGGATCAGTTGATCAGATGAAAACACCAACGATTCCACATATCCCATCAAACTCTTCATCACCAATTCTTTATCCTTTATCATCTTTAAAAGGCTATTATAGGACCTCCTTGATCTTTCAATTCCAAACACTCACATACAAGTATACAATAAACAAAAAAACCTGAAAAATTGATGGTTTTTATTTTAGAGTATACTTTTATGTGAGTGTTTGGAATGGATAGATCAAGAAGGCCCTACAGTGGCCTTTTGAAGATGGTAAATGATAAATATTTGGTGATGAGGAGGTAGATGGGCTATGTGGAATTGTTGGTGTTTTCATCTAATCAATTGGGCTAGGGGAAATTGGGTGACAATTGTAGAAGAAATTATAATGGTTGAATGCATGGTGGTGTGGAAGGGGTTGATATTTGCAGGAATGGGAACATATGAGAATTTCACATGGAATATCTTTCATCATACCCTTATGTAGCCGGATGCTGTTATGTATATAGACATGGTGGGTGGAAAATTTTATTTTGTTGTCCCATGAAAAGAGATAAAACATGTTTTCATCCATCAAAGAATATATATGTATGTTATACTAGCGACACCGTGCATCTTTTTGATGTGGGGTTGACTTCTATATGTTTAATGAATGTTCAATGTTTCATTTATATTGGTCTTATGGTTTATATTTTATAATATTTCAAAGTCACATACTTGAACTATTTTTAAGTTTCAAGTAGGTGGTTTTGAATTCTTAAAAATTATTTTTCATTTCCATAGACATAAAACATATAAATTAACATAAAAAATCAATGTCTATGTCTACGGTGAAGAGATCCTATCCCACATGGTGGTCTAAAACTAATCATTTCATAAAATACAATTTTTCATTTCCATAGACATCAAACATATAAATGAGCATAAACAATCAATGTCTATGTCTAAGGTGATGAGATCCTGTCCCACATGGTGGTATAATAATAGGACGTCCGTGGTGAGATCTCTGGAGAGTCTGATGACCTAGAGAGGGATGGTACTCAGGCGTTGGAACGTCAACATCATATCCTCCACCTCTAATCCAGTGGGAGAAAATGTTAACTTCACCTCGTACGACCCTCCTGATCCTTCTCCCACCTCGATGGTAGATGAACCCGACATCATCACAGTGGGGAACAAATCATATGGTGGCGTTATAACCCAACTCTGCGATGGGTCTGGACCCCAAGGCTTCGATGACTCTGGACCCAAAATCTATGCTCCATATAGACCCCATGATGGAGAAAACTAACGATATCCTATCAAAAATGATGGATCGCATGACGGCTGAGGCACATCCTGCATCGTCTTGGACTGGACTATTAGAGGTCCGACATCTGCCTGTGGAATTGGTGAGGCATGACATGCAGGACAATGATATATATGTTTTCATGGTCATGGCTCCTCATTACTAGTAGCTACTACAAGATCATACTCTGGGACAGGAACATGCTGTCTCCATGCCAGAAGCTCGAAGAGGCTCTTGGAAAACGCATGGACAGATGACCTCAACTCCAATGCTTGAGCATGGACTTCACCCCGGCTGAAGACTCTATCCTCAGCCTCATCACTCATATGAATAAGTCTGTTTGTGTAACTCTCTAGAAAACAGATTTAAATGAATTAGAAAATAACTCAATAAACATTGTAATATAATTTAATTTCCTTCCAATCATGTGAATCTCTTTACAAGATTGGGTAAGATACATTATAGTCTTTAGTCTATACCATGGATCATACTCATGATGCACTGAAAGAGAGAACCATATCTTATGATATCCCTGGATACGAAACTATGCGTGTCTGTGCCAACAGTCGAGAAATACAGCATGTACTCGATGCCAGTCTTCATCCTGCCTCCCTTTCAGCTTCATCCCATGAAGTTGTTCTATCGGCCTCGTTGGTAATGGAATCTGCAGAGTGAAGAGAAACTGGTTCATGAATCTATCAGGATGTTTCCACTCAACAATATAAAAGTGAATGAGTGGCACTACAGCTGTAACATTGTAATGACCAACCATCCATTATGGAGGCAACTGGTCCACAATAGACTAGTATGGAACCCATATAATCTGAAATAACATATTACCCTTGTTATAAAAACTTTTAACTAAAGAAAGATGTTAATATTAAATTTCTTAGATAGTTATAGATTGTATATAAATACCTTATGGGGTAAGAGAAAGTCCAACATGAGCTTATATACGGCCAAATCATGTCACGAAACCGCATTGAAATTGTGTCGATGACACCACCTATAAAATACTACATCGATAGTGATAAATAATGAGAAATTAAATTCAATAACTTGTAGTAGCATCTGAAACCGATAGAAATGAGTGATCATACCAGCATCCACGTGGAGTGTCATGCTGAACCGCCATCTTGACCGACGGACTGGCAAGATCAGGGCAGAATGTGGGGATGTGCTCACATGCCCACATCTGAATAAGGATGATGAATCCCCCGAGCCCTGTGTGACGCCTGTCAGATATCCTACATAATGCTATGTATGTGTATGCCAAGCAGGAGGATCACCAACTGTACGTCCGTGCCCTATCAAAATCCTCTATAGGGGTAGATACATCATGTGAACATGAATCCTTGAATGATCCATACACATGGTCCCTCCAATAAGTCGTAATATATATGCACGTACATAACACATCATTGTCTGCTCATTAGCATCATCATATAAAAGTATAATCGGTGACTCCATCCAAGGAATGGACATCGAAGCTCCATCGGTAGCACTACGATCTAACAAAATTTCAATTCCTAACAAGAGCTGAGCAAGGTCGGGCCAAGCTGCCCGAGAGGATCCAATAACGGGTTTCCCCTGGATAGGAAGACCAAGAAGCATAGCCACATCCTGGAGGGTGATGGTCATCCCTCCCTCAGGCAGGTGGAATTTATATGTCTCTGGTCTCCACCTCTCCATGAGTGCAGCTAGCAGGTGATGGTCTAAAAATGTAAAATCTGATACAACAATACCATAGAAGCCAGCACGACGCAAGTAAGGTAAAAGGGAAGTAGGAGGATCTGTGTGATGAAAATGGTTCACTCAACGCACCCTGATCAATCAATATGGACCACCCTCTATCACAACCATTGAAAAATTGGTATCCTGGTAACTGATTAGTATGGTGTTAGTCATCTACATATAAACAAATGAATTTTTATCAAGGATTCACATCATGGATCATTCACGACCTATAGGTTGTTCTGTCTCTAATCTATGTTGGATGAACCATCATTTCACATTGTTTTATAATTTTTTTAATAAAAAAATTCGTATGATTTATTTATTTTCTGAAAAAGGTTTTTTTATAAAATATGGTTTCCCCTAATTTTGGTAAATAGAAGAGTGTTTTTAATGAATTGTGAAATGAAGTGTGAACTAGTATTCAAATAATGTTTTTATATAAAGAAATGGTTTTTTGTTTTTATTGAATGTTATAATGCCCATTCAAAATGATTTTATGTATATCTCACATGTGATCCTTGGGTACACAGGTGGAAGGTGTAGTACTAGGGCTCATATGTTGATATAGTAAGGGAGTTCACGTTTTGGGGTGTTATTCTATTACTAGATCAAGATTAATTTGAATTTATGAATTCATTAACAATGTATGAGGGTTCAATTTCTGTGGTGCTCCTCTATTCCAAAGAACATTATGCATGGGTTATAGGGATTTGTACGGCGCATTAGTCATATTGATGTATGGTTGTACTAAATAACCTGGTCATATGTTTCATGATTATTTTATTTAGATTTTAGGATTTAAAGATTAGGGTTTCACATTTTTCCTTTTGGATCTAGGCTTTTGGATTTCTTTTAACATTTTACGGTATAGGTTAATGAATTGATAAAAAAATTTAGGATTATTATTTAAAATGTTAGGATTAGGGTATACAAATGATATTTCTGAGTTTACTGTTATGATTTTCAGTTTTGGAGGTTATAAAACTGAGGTAAATAGAATAGATAACAACAAAAATTTACAATATGAGAATCTCCCAATAACGACAATACATCATTGTGGCTTAGAGTGTCAACTCGACCCAACAATGTTAGGGAATTGTTTCCGATTATGACTTTCGTGATGACATATGGTGCATCTCAAACTCTGTCTTTGTTCTTTAGGCCAACCCATCTCATTTATCATCCTAATGGACTTCGGTCTCCCACGGGGACGCAACCAATTCATATAACCTAGGACTATTGGTTGACCTTCGGGCATTGGGAAATAACACAACTCGCCAAAAGGTGTCCATGGGGCAGCATAATAGTTTGCAATGGTGTTCATCTGGTACATTGGATCAACATATGCTTCCCATGATATGTTGTTAACAGAGGAACATGCTACGATGGCGTGTGAGCATGGAAACCGTAAGACCTGAAAGTTTCCACATTGACATTGCCTCATTTCTAGTAATACAACCATTTTTTCACTAATGCTATTTATGATGGGGTTCGTCTTCCCTTGAACTTCAAACCAAGAGTCTTCTAGTCGAAATAGGCATACATGATAACGAAAAGCTTCTTCAATATTCTTTTAAATCTCTCTTTGAGAATGTCTTCCATACGTTAGCCCCTGATTTATTCCATACGATGCTAGTTTTTGTCTATCAAAAAAGTACATCACGCAATGATATAATGTCTCTTGAACTAGAGAAATTATATGTAGCCTGTGAATCCCTTTGAAGAAACCTTTTATGAACTCTACAATGTTCGTGGTCATGTGTTCGTACCTCTTCCCCCCATTATATGCCAATGTCCATTTTTCAATTAGAATTCATATTATATAATCGTAAACTTCTTCATTAACCTGTCGGATTTTTTTGAAAAGTTCTTCAAAACGTCGTTGATTGGACTCATATGCTACATAGAATAGATGATATTTCACATATTTTGAATTAATCTTCATCTTGATATACAAAAAAAACAAATACAATGCGTACCAAGTTTGGTGATTGCCTTCTTCATCTGTTCGTTGTGGAAGTTTTTATGCAAGTAGATAGCAATGTGTCTAATGCAGAAATGTTGATGTGCATTTGGGTAACTCCATGTATTAGGATCCACATTGATTTCCTCATTAATTTCCCGATACCGATCAGATATCAAACAAACACCCCGAATGTTGGGGAAATGGGTGTTGATACATGCCAAAAACCAACTCCATGATTCAAAGTTTTCTTTCTCTACAATGGAAAAGGAAAGCAGAAAAGGTGAATAGTTTCCATCTTGGGTTGCCGCAATCAACAATACGCCCTTGTATTTTCCATACAGAAATGTTCCATCAATCTGAATAAACTGTTTGCAGAAACGAAAGGCAGAGATACAGGGAAGGAATGCCCAGAAAAACCGATGAAATTGAACACGAGATGGATCAAGTCGATTATCATGAGACACATTTTTGTTTGTATCCAGATGGAAGAAAACATGGTTATGATGACTCATTGTGGATTGAAATTGTGGAAAAACCCGATATGAGTCATCCCAATCACCATAGAACTACACAATTGCCTTCTGTTTTGCCTTCCATGCCTTATTATAGGATATCTTATAACCGAATGTATATTGAATCCTCTCTTTCACAAGGGCTATCAGAACATCTTGACATGTCCTAATCATCTCAATAACAATGGATGACACAAATTCTTCATCCAATGAAGTATAATCTTGTGTCAGGATTGGCTGAATGCAAGTATGAGCTGCCTCAATCCTCGAGATTCTCCAACCTTCAAATGCAATGTTCGGAATCACCATTAATCGAAATCTATAATCATCCCAATACTTCTCACATCCTATGCCATATTTTCTACGGTCTGATTCGTAAACTACATAGCTACAACGCCTTTCAAGTTGAAATCTCTTTAACGTAACTTTTAATGCATATTTACTTGGAAATTGTTTTCCAACATATAATATTTTGACCATCTCACTAAACCTATCTCATATAACTCTGAGAAAATCAGTTGCTGGTGTGGGAAAATTATCAATGAATTCAAGCACACATGTCATTGATTCTGTAAAGACCTGTAAAATTCAAGGGAATTTTTTTTTTCTTATTTTTCTTTGGAATTTTACAAGAGCGCGGTTTCTGACGGCACCTGATTACGAGGCCCGGAGTGCCCGGAATCAATTTCCGAAGTTCGGCTCGGGTACGTTCAGTGAACGAATGAGCGGGAATTTCTAACTTTTGACCCGGTGCTTGGAATTGAAATCCGAGGGCACCGATGAACTCGCAGCGCCGATATTCAATTAAGGGGACCTTTTCAGAGGTTGCGTTTATTTCGGGTTGAGAGTTAGTTTTTGGGAGTTTAGAATAAGTTAAATAAAAATTATGGATTACAAATTTTTATTTAAACTTATTGGTTAACCTCCCAAAGGGAGTTAGGGGTGGGACCCACATCCACTTAACCTCCCTTGAGAGGATTAAGTGTGGTGGGACCCACACAAACCCAACTCCTCATCTTCTCTCAAAACTCCCTTTAACCCCTCTTTAAATGACATGGCAACTTTGTTAATTAATGGAGTTATTTTGTTTGAATTTCAAACCTTTGAAATTCATTTTGTTAAGTGTGTGAATAAAATAAGACTCTAGCTTATTTTATTTGGTTAGAATTCTCTATTCTTCTGGAGAGGATTTGGGAGCTCCTTCTTCTTCTTCAACTTTGATGAAGAACACGAAGAACCGTCGAGCTCCGACGAAGAACGCCGCTCCTCTCTTCTTCGTAGCCGGTTGTTCCGAAGATCGACGACGCCTTCCGTTTCAACGAAAGGGAACACCACTTCCTCCTCGGACATCCTTCGTCGGCTTACGAAGATTCACCAATGACGTACCTCTTCGGACGTACCTTTTCGTCAACTGAATTGACGAACGATTACCATGACGCCCGACCTCCGCGACGTTGTCTTCCGCGGGTTGTTGACGATCATCTATCTTGAAACCAAGGTAGGGGTTGTTGTTGATTTTTTATTTACTCTCGTTCTTGGTTTCAGTATGATAATCCTGTGGATAAATATTTAAGAGTTATCGTCTAACAAGAGGGTGGTCGGACCGCACAAACACGGCCGAATTCTCCCTCCTTTGTTCTTGATTATTTTATATTCTTGTGGATGAACGAGAAGGCGTGGTGCCGTCGCACCACGCGGAAATCGCCCGGCTTATTTGCACGACGTTGTCGCGCCGCGCCGTGGAATGATTATCATGAAGGCGACGCCGCCGCGACGCGTCGAGCGGAACTGAAGGCGCCGCGGCCGGAGCGGGGCCGCGGCGGGACGTGATGACCGGCGGCTAGCCGAGCCGCCGGTGCTGGAAAAAGGAAGAGGACCGGCTCATGCCGGTCCTATTGAGAGGAAGTCGGCCGGTCAGGTCGGGCCAGCCGGGACGGTGCAAAACCGGGGGAATTAAATTCCCCCGGCGGTTTTTTTTGGCCCCCCCTTAATGGAGGGGGGCCGGTTTCATAAAGGGGGGCAGGCGGCCCCCCTTTTCTTCTTTTTTTTTTTGTTCAAAGGAAGGCCCCCACGAGGGGGGCTGGTTTTTCCAAGGGCGCGGCTAAAAGCAGCGCCGCCAGCTAAGTGGAAATGCGGGGGCTCTGCCCCCCGCGCGTGGCACCGAGCGGCGCCAGGCCGCGCCGCCGCCGGCCGGGCCGCGCAACCGCGCCAGACCGCGCCGCCGGCCGGGCCGGGTTGGACCCGGGTCAGGTCGACCCGGTGCGGGCTGACCCAGGGGGGGTCGGGCCGGGTCGGCCCGGACCCGGACCCCCCGTTTTCGAATTGTCTTCGGTCTTTTGGCCATAACTTGAGCTACGGACCTCCGATTGACGAACCGTCTACGGAAACACGATCCTTGGATCGAGACGGTCATTTCGGTGTATTAAACTCAGGGTTTCGGAATACTTTGAGTTCGGCCGGGTTGGATCGTACACGAAACAAACCGGGCCCTCGGAGCGGAAACGCTCATATCTTGAGCTACGGACGTCCGATTGATGTGCCGTCAGCTTTGTTGAGTTCCTCTTAGTGAGACGGATATTATGGCATACTCCGCCCAAGGATTGGACGCAGGTGGAGTACAGTCGGGTCGGTTCTGCCTTAAAAACCAACCGGGCCCCTGGGAAGAAAAAGCCAATAACTCTCAGACCGGGCGTCCGATCGACGCGCCGTCTGTTGCGTTGAGTTCCTGTTGTCGATACGAAACTTTTGGATAAATAAACATTGGACTTTGTGACAGTTGGTGTATCAGCTTCTCGGCTCCTGGAGCGGACCCTCCTGAACGAGCTTGCTGTGTGCGGGAACCCTAGTGCTGGCTGCGACTCTGACTGCTACTGCTACTGCTACTGTGACTGCGATGACGACAGTACAGAGATCCTGTGTGGATTCGACGACGACTACAGCACTCAGTGATCCTACGTGGATCAGTGCTACAGGTCCTGTGTGGGCTCGATCCTGTGTGGGTCCGATCCTGTGTGGGTCTTTGCGCTCAGCGGTCCTGTGTGAACCAGCGCCTACAGGTCCTGTGTGGGCCCGATCCTGTGTCGGTCTTTGCGGGGGTTAGTTATCTATCGATCCTTTGTGGGTCCGACGACTTAGATGGATCAGAGATCATCTTTTTCGTCTTTCGAATAAGTATACCTGTGTGAGATGAATCCTGTTACTTTCCTGTGTGGATTGTGTTGTGCTAACCTGTGTGGATTTCGTTTTGCTTTCCTATGTGGAATACGTATACTTTCCTGTGTGGACTGAGTTGTACTCGGGCTCGGAGGTTGGAGCGTCTTGGAATTGATGACTTAGGTATATGTATGGGCATATACCTAAGCAGTGTCAGTTGTTACTTCGTGATTGTACCTTTCTTTGTGGTTTATCCTTTGTGGATTTTGAGAGACCTTCAGGGGTCTCGGGGTCCCTACTGAGTATCTTATACTCACCCCTGCACGGGCTATGCCCGCACTACGTTGTGTTGGTTGCAGACGACGGACAGCGTTGATCTTGGCTGAGGCTTGCAGAGCAGGACGGTACCTGGAGGTGGACCACTGGGCAGGACGTGTTCGGAGCGGATGACGGGACCCGAGGAGCAGTGGAGCTATCTGTACCCACCCTTCAGGTGGTATTTCCAGTGGACGGCTCGGTGTAGCAGCTTTTACTTTACAGTTGTTGTTTTCCTTTTCGAGTTGTACTTTGATTTCAGTTTGGGTTTGTATACTAGCCCATTTACTTTTCCTCACTTTCAGTTGTACTCTGTTTTTACTTAGTGTTTACTATTCCGCTTGCTTACTCTGTGGTGGTTGTTTACTTTTCAAAGGCAATGCCTTCCCTTTTTGTTGGGATATACGCCTTGGTGCTAGTCGCCAGCCCCTGGCCTATGGAAGGCGGGCTTGGGGTAGTCACGGCACGAGCCCTGAGGGCGGGTCGTGACAAATTGGTATCAGAGGAGTTTGGTTCTACCGCGAACTCTGATATTTTCTATGTGAAGCAATAATGTTTAGCGTATTCAGTGTGGTTATCAGTCCAGGGAGTCCAGTGTTGGTGCGGCGGCCGACGTATCCCTACACCAGGACCCTGACTTCTGATTTCTGACTTAATGCACGAAAACATTGATTGCGTGTGTGTTTCAAAGTTTTCTTTGTGATTACTTATATCAGCTCACCAGGTATACTGTTCTGACCGTGGCGCACCTGTTTCGTTTTCAGGATGTCCCCACGACGGCAACCAACTAGGGTTCCGAGAGTCGAGTGTGATGACAGCCCACCGAGCGATGAGGCCTCGGTGCAGGGCCCTTTGTCAGCAGTGGCACCGGCAGTAGCTCTACCCGCCGAGCCACCGATGCTTCCAGTACCAGCCACTGGCGATGCACGTCGCCTCAGCGCACTGCATGAGTTTCAGCGCCAGCGACCACCTAGGTTTCATGGGGAGACGGACTCCCAGGCAGCAGAGGACTGGCTGGAGGCCGTGGGACGTGTCTTTAGGCTAGTGAGGACACCAGCAGACCTTATGGTGATTCTCGCTATGAGCCTACTACACGCAGCAGCAGGACGATGGTGGAGCTTGAGGCTCCAGGTGCATGTTGAGGCATCTCTACTTTGGACGGACATTGAGAGCCTCTTCCGCTCGGAGTTCGTCACAGCCACCCTTCGTGCGGTGCGTATCCAGGAGCTTCTTCTGCTGCGGCAGGGCAGCATGACGGTCGCTCAGTACTCGGTGAGATTTACTGATCTCTCACGCTACTCGACCGACATGGTACAGGACCCATTCTTCTGGGCCTGGACCTTCGATCAGGGTTTGAGACACGAGATCAGGGCATCACAGATCTCCCTCAGCATACCGACTCAGACAGGAGTACTGGAGCAGACCCTTCTGATTGAGAGCTTCCTTGCTGAGTCTACACCAGCGCCGAGACCCACCGCAGGGCGGCACGTGACAGAGTCATCTACAGGAGGCAGTCGACGGATGACTCAGGGGTTCAGGCAGACTAGACCACAGGTCAGGCTATCATCAGCTCAGATTCAGAGACGAGGATGTGCAGAAGACGGCCTTCAGATGTCGGTATGGCCACTATGATTTCTTGGTTATGCCTTTCGGCGTAACCAATGCTCCAGCAGTGTTCATGGCCCTCATGAACAGGATCTTTCAGCCATACCTCGATCAATTTGTTGTGGTCTTCATCGGCGACATTCTGATTTACTCTACGACTGAGGAGGAGCACGCCTATCACTTCTGAGTTGTACTAGACACACTCCGAGAGCACCAGCTTTATGGTAATCTCTCGAAATGCCAGTTCTGGATACGTGAGGTCCACTTCTTGGGACACGTCCTCTCTGAGGCAGGAGTTGCAGTGGATCCTGCGAAGATCGAGGATGTGTTAGCATGGGAGCCACCTAGGAGCGTGACTGAGGTTCGGTGTTTCTTTGGATTAGCTGGATACTATCGGAGATTCGTGCCAGACTTCTCTAGAGTTGCGGCACCACTCACAGCTTTGACGAAGAAGGGGAAACCCTTCGTGTGGTCAGACAGATGTCAGCAGAGCTTCCAGGAGCTGAGACAAGGATTGGCCAGCGCACCTATCTTGAGGTTGCCTGAGGAGGGAGTAGGGTACGTAGTCTACTGCGATGCATCAGGGAACGGACTCGGATGCGTTCTGATGCAGGAGCGGGCAGTGATCGCCTATGGATCGCGTCAGTTGAGGCCGCATGAGCAGAACTACGCTACCCATGACCTGGAGTTAGCCGCAGTGGTCTTTGCTCTGAAGTCATGGCGACACTATCTGATGGGCGAGCACTTTACAGTATTTTCCGATCATTAGAGTCTCAGGTATATCTTCTCGCAGAAGGACCTGATCCTGAGACAGCGGCGATGGATCGAGTTCCTCCAGGACTATGACATTGAGATAGTATATACTCCTGGGAAGGGGAATGTAGTAGTCGATGCCCTCATCAGGAGGACGGGCATTCAGCTACTTGAGGAGGCGACAGAGCAGCTGGCCTCTTTGCAGATATCCTTCGTGGATAGAGATGGTGCAGCCTTCCTCTAGTCTCTCACAGTCACCCCTCCACTATTGCAGCGGGTCAGAGAGGAACAGCGTGAGGACGCTGACTGTGAGACACGGCGTGCACAAGTATCCTCGGGACAGGCACCTGATGGTTTCTCCCTTGGAGCAGAGCACGACATCCTTTTCAGAGGACGTACCATGGTACCAGTCACTTTTCGAGGGGAGGTGCTGAGAGAGTTTCACACTTCTCCTTTGGCGGTACATCCTGGAGTGGCGAAGATGTACCAGGATCTCAGACGACAGCACTGGTGGCCGGGCATGAAGAAGGCTGTGGTAGAATTCGTTTCTCGATGCCTCACCTGCCAGTAGGTGAAGGCAGAGCATCAGGTACCAGCAGGCTTGGTACAGCCCTTGGAGGTCCCGGAGTGGAAGTGGGACGGCATATCTATGGATTTCGTGACTGGACTTCCACGCACTTCTAGAGGTCACGACTCTATCTGGGTGATTGTTGACCGACTTACCAAGTCGGCACACTTCTTAACCATCAGAGAGCAGGGTTCAGTGGAGAGCTTGGGACGTCTCTACGTTCAGGAGATTGTGCGGCTCCACGGTGTGCCATCATCTATCGTCTCTGATCGAGATGCTCACTTTACTTCCCGGCTTTGGAAGGGGTTACAGGAGGCGTTCAGAACGCAGCTACGTCTGAGCACAACCTTTCACCCTCAGTCGGATGGTCAGACGGAGAGGACCATTCAGACTCTCGAGGACATGCTCCGCGCATGTGTCCTTGACTTTGGTCGCAGCTGGGAGGACCACCTACCCTTGGTGGAGTTTTCATACAACAACAGCTACCACTCCACCATCGGGATGGCACCGTACGAGGCGTTGTACGACCGACATTGTAGATCCCCTTTGTGCTGGACAGACCCTGGGGAGTCACCACTTGTGGGACCGGAGATGGTCCAAGCCACGACAGAGAAGGTCCAGGTCATCCAGGAGCAGATGAGGACAGCACAGAGCCGGCAGAAGTCATACGCTGACAGGAGGCGGAGGCCACTAGAGTTCGAGGATGGCGACCATGTCTTCATGCGGGTCTCACCTCGACGTGGTATTCAGAGATTTGGCCGAGGCGGCAAGTTATCTCTGCGCTTCATCGGACCCTTCCAGGTCCTCTGCAGGATTGGCGAGGTGGCTTATCGCCTGGCTCTACCACCTCAGTTGCACCGGGTGCACGATGCCTTCCACGTATCTCAGCTGAGAAGATACGCGCACGACCCGACACACATCATTGACCATGGGGAGCTTGACGTTGACAATGGGGCGACATTTTCAGAGGTCCCGATGGAGATAGAGGATCGACAGGAGCAGGTCCTACGTGGGCGATCGACTCCTCTTTTGCGTATCAGATGGCAGCACGAGAATCTCCAGGAAAGCACATGGGAGCGGGAGGCTCAGATGCGTGCTCAGTACCCTCATTTGTTTTCCTAGATTTTTATGTATCTTTACGGGGACGTAAAGCCCTGAGGTGGGAGTAATGTAAAGACCCTTAAAATTCAAGGGATTTTTTTTTCTTATGTTTCTTTTGAATTTTACAAGAGCGCGGTTTCTGACGGCACCTGATTCCGAGGCCCGGAGTGCCCGGAATCAATTTTCGAAGTTCGGCTCGGCTACGTTCAGTGAACGAACGAGCGAGAATTTCTAACTTTTGACCCGGTGCTCGGAATTGTATTCCGAGGGCACCGATGTACTCGCAGCGCCAATATTCTCTTTAGGAGACCTTTTCTGAGGTTGTGTTTATTTCGGGTTAAGAGTTAGTTTTTGGGAGTTTAGAATAAGTTAAATAAAAATTGTGGATTACAAATTTTTATTTAAACTTATTGGTTAACCTCCCAAAGGGAGTTAGGGGTGTGACCCACAGCCACTTAACCTCCCTTGGGAGGATTAAGTGTGGTGGGGCCCACACGAACCCAACTCCTCATCTTCTCTCAAAACTCCCTTTAACCCCTCTTTAAATGACATGACAACTTTGTTAATTAATGGAGTTATTTTGTTTGAATTTCAAACCTTTGAAATTCATTTTGTTAAGTGTGTGAATAAAATAAGACTCTAGCTTATTTTATTTGGTTAGAATTCTCTAGCCTTCTTGAGAGTATTTGGGAGCTCCTTCTTCTTGTTCAACTTTGTCGAAGAACACGAAGAACCTTCGAGCTCCGACGAAGAACTCCGCTCCTATCTTCTTCGTAGCCGGTTGTTCCGAAGATCGATGACGCCTTCCGTGTCAATGAAAGGGAACGCCGCTTCCTCATCGGACTTCCTTCTTCGGCTTACGAAGATTCACCAATGCCGTACCTCTTCGGACGTACCTCTTCGTCAACTGAATTGACGAACGATTACCGCGACGCCCGACCTCCGCGACGTTGTCTTCTGCGGGTCGTTGACGATCATCGATCTTGAAACCAAGGTAGGGGTTGTCGTTGATTTTTTATTTACTCTCGTTCTTGGTTCCAGCATGATAATCTTGTGGATAAATATTTAAGAGTTATCGTCTAACGGGAGGGGGGTCGGACCGCACAAACACGGCCGAATTCCCCCTCCATTGTTCTTGATTTTTTTTATATTCTTGTGGATGAACGAGAAGGCGTGGTGTCATCGCACCACGTGGAAATCGCCCGGCTTATTTGCGCGACGTCGTCACGCCACACCGTGAAAGGATTATCATGAACGCGACGTCGTCGCGCCGCGCCGAGCGGAACCGAAGGTGCCGCGGCCGGAGCGGGATCGCGGCGGAAGGGCATGGTGTCGACGCACCATGCCGGACGACGAAGGCCATAGCCGGTTCCGGGCCGTGGCAGGACGTGATGACCGGCGGCCAGCCGAGCCGCCGGTGCCGGAAAAAGGAAGAGGACAGGCTCATGCCGGTCCTGTTGAGAGGAAGCCGGCCGGCCAAGTCGGGCCGGACGGGACGGTGCAAAACCGGGGGAATTAAATTCCCCCGGCGGTTTTTTTGGCCCCCCTTTAATGGAGGGGGGCCGGTTTCATAAAGGGGGGCAGGCGGCCCCCCGTTTGTTTTTTGTTCAAAGGAAGTCCCCCACGAGGGGGGCCGGTTTCTCCAAAGGCGCGGCTAAAAGCCACGCCGCCAGCTAAGTGGAAAGGCGGAGGCTCTTCCCCCCGTGCGGGGCACCGAGCGGCGCCAGGCCACGCCGCCGCCGGCCGGGCCGGGTCGGACCTGGGTCGGGTCGACCCAGGGGGGGTCGGGCCGGGTCGGCCCGGACCCGGACCCCCCATTTTCGAATTGACTTCGGTCTTTTGGCCATAATTTGAGCTAAGGACCTCCGATTGATGAACCGTCTGCAGCAACGCGATCCTTGGATCGAGACGGTCGTTTCGGTATATTACACTCTGGGTTTCGGAATACTTTGAGTTTGGCTGGGTTGGTTCGTACACGAAACCAACCGGGCCCTCGGAGCGGAAACGCTAATATCTTGAGCTACGGATGTCCGATTGATGTGCTGTCAGCTTTGTTGAGTTCCTCTTAGTGAGAGGGATCTTTTGGCATACTACGCCCGAGGTTTGGACGCAGGTGGAGTACGGTCGGGTCAGTTTTGCTTTAAAAACCAACCGGGCCCCTGGGACGAAAAAGCCAATAACTCTCAGACCGGGCGTCCGATCGATGAGCCGTTTGTTGCGTTGAGTTCTTTTGTCGATACGGAACTTTTGGATACATCAACTTTGGACTTTGTGACAGTTGATGTATCAGCCTCTCGGCTCGTGGAGCGGACCCTCCTGAACGAGCCTGCTGTGTGCGGGAACCCTAGTGCTGGCTGCGACTCTGACTGCTATTGCTACTGCTACTGTGACTGCGATGACGACAGTACAGAGATCCTGTGTGGATTCGACGACGACTACAACACTCAGCGATCCTACGTGGATCAGTGCTACAGGTCCTGTGTGGGCCCGATCCTGTGTGGGTCCGATCCTGTGTGGGTCTTTGCGCTCAGCGGTCCTGTGTGAACCAGCGCCTACAGGTCCTGTGTGGGCCCGATCCTGTGTGGGTCTTTGCGGGGGTTAGTTACCTATCGATCCTTCGTGGGTCCGACGACTTAGATGGATCAGAGATCAACTTTTTCGTCTTTCGAAGAAATATACCAGTGTGTGCTGAATCCTGTTACTTTCCTGTGTGGATTGTGTTGTGCTATCCTGTGTGGATTTCGTTTTTCTTTCCTGTGTGGAATACGTATACTTTCCTGTGTGGACTGAGTTGTACTCGGGCTCGGAGGTTAGAGCATATTGGAATTGATGACTTAGGTATATGTATGGGCATATACCTAAGCAGTGTCGGTTGTTACTTCGTGATTGTACCTTTCTTTGTGGTTTATCCTTTGTGGATTTTGGGAGACCTTCAGGGGTCTCTGGGTCCCTACTGAGTAGCTTATACTCACCCCTGCACGGGCTATTCCCGCACTACGTTGTGTTGGTTGCAGACGACAGATAGCATTGATCCTGGCTGAGTCTTGCAGAGAAGGACGGTACCTGGAGGTGGACCTCTGGGTGGGACGTGTTCGGAGCGGATGACGGGACCCGAGGAGCAGTGGAGCTATCTGTACCCACCCTTCAGGTGGGATTTCCAGTGGACGACACGGTGTAGCGGCTTTTACTTTACAGTTGTTGTTTTCCCTTTCGAGTTATACTTTACTTTCAGTTTGGGTTTGTATACTGGCCCATTTAATTTTCCTCACTTTCAGTTGTACTCTGTTTTTACTTAGTGTTTACCATTCCGATTGCTTACTCTGTGGTGGTTGTTTACTTTTCAAAGGCAATGCCTTCCCTTTTTGTTGGGATATACGCCTTGGTGCTAGTCGCCAGCCCCAGGCCTATGGAAGGTGGGCTTGGGGTAGTCACGGCACGAGCCCCGAGGGCGGTTCGTGACAGATTCTGATCAAGATGCAAAGCGCGGTGCATGATTTATTATTGGTCGAGCATGTTGTACAAATAATGCATTTCTCTAAGCTTCCTTTGTTCCTTCCTCATCAGCACTACTATCACGATCTGTTTCGTTATTATGAAACTCCTCATCAAATGTCGGGTTAACATGTATATCCGGTACATCATGTAGGGTGTCCTCTACATCATTTGGAATAGTCTCAACTTCATGGGGTGGACTATATTCAACGACTCTTGTAAGTCTACATCTTTGTACAATTGGATGTTGTTATTGTACAGTAGAAACACCAACATATAACTACATCATGGTATCATCTGATTGTTGTGAAAACAAATTAATTGTTTGGATCCATTGTGCATCATCAACCAATGGACAAGATAGATGCCACAATGTTGACGAGAATTGCAAATGTCTATAACTCATTAACTTGATCTTTTGATCGGGTCCTAGATTTAATGAGCCATGAATTCTATATTGAAGGTCACTTAGGGTTACAAAATGAGTTCTATTAATAGCTATTATTGGTTGTGTATTGTATGAAGCTCGTTGCTCAGTTTGAATAACCTCCCTATAGTAGTAAACACAAGAAAAAATTCTTCTCTTGGTAAAAAAATTTATCTGAACAAGATTTTGATAATGTAAGTAACATTCAGAATGATGTTTACCAATATAAGTTGGATTTTATACTTTGAAGATGTAATTAAACTACTTATTAAAAATAAGTTGGATTTTACCTCACATTTAAATAATAACTACTACTTCTAAACTGTACAATCTTCATGATACTTAAATTCTAAAAGATCTTATATCCAAAACGTGGATATTTCTTAGTATACATTCTAATTAGTGAGTTAAAATATAAATAACATAGAGTTAAAAAATAAATAACACCATGTTTCGAGCTTCTAGACTTTCTTTCAGTGAATTGGATATCAAAATTCCAAAAACAACTCATTGTCACATGGGAATTCTGAAATTTTGAAATTCAATTCACTACAAGAAAGGCAAGAAGCTCGAAACATACTGTTATTTTTTTAACTCTATGTTTTTCATATTTTAACATGCTGTTATTTAAATTTTAACTCTATGTTATTTATATTTTAACTCTATGTTATTTATATTTTAACTGCATGTTATTTATATTTTAACTCCATGTTATTTATATTTTAACTCCATGTTATTTATATTTTAACTCCATGTTATTTATATTTTAACTCCATGTTATTCATATTTTAGCTCTATGTTGTTTATATTTTAACTCCATGTTATTTATATTTTAACTCCATGTTATTTATATTTTAACTCCATGTTATTTATATTTTAACTCCATGTTGTTTTTATTTTAACTCCATGTTATTTATATTTTAACTGCATGTAATTTATATTTTAACTCCAAGTTATTTATTTTTTCACTTTCACTCCATGTTGTTTTTTTACTATGTTATTTTTTAACTTCATGTTATTTTGTAAATCCATGTTATTGAATATCATTTGAACTATAGTTTTGTTTATAACTCTATGTTATTTATAAATTAATTTCTAATTAATCATTCCAAATAATAACTATCAACATTATTACTAGATTATCAATTTATCATTTCATTTCATAGATATTTTATTAGTTTATAAATAAATATGCATATCTTAAGCATATCCTCTATGAGTGTCAAACCAGAATGCAGCAAGGTCTGTTGTCATGCACAAGTTCCCATTCAAGTCTAGCTGAAATCGGTGTTTTCGGGTTTTACCACTATGTACATGTGTGCCAGAGCCACATTCACTTGTTTGTATCCAGAAAAGGATTTGATTGCTTAGATAACATAGTCTTTATGCTACCAAAATTTCATTAAAAGAGTCCTAAATTAATTTGTACAAATGATAATTATAATACCTAAATATATATAACTAATTAAGAAATCTAAAAAACAAAACAAATTAAAACTATCTAGACTACAAATGAATTAAAATATTTAACTAAAAACAATTATACAAAATAAAAAAACATTAAATTAAAAAACCATACCTCTAAAAGTGTTCCAAAAAATTCAAACCGCAAAACTCTGCCGCAATAGAGAGAAATTGAGAGGTAATGGGTGTTTGGAAGTGAGGAGAAGGGGAGGGGGGCACTGCCCTTTTCTAGCAGAGACTATTTGCAATGGGACATGTCGCAAATACTTACACCCGCATTAATTACAGTCGGTGGTTAAAAAGTATTTGCGACGGGCTCCTTTGCAAATAACCAGCAACGGTTTATAGCCTTTTGCGATAGGATGTCTTCCCGTCGCAAAAGGTGTGTCGGTAGGGACTATTTATGACGAGACCCGTGACAAATAACTTTTTAACTGCTGACAGTAAGTAATGCAGGTGTAGGCATTTGTGACGGGTCCTGTCGCAAAAAATACTATTTGCGACGGTATACCCGTCGTAAATAATCTATCTTATATATACCCCCGTCCGTTTTTCCTCTCATTCCTCTCAAATTTAAGATCCTGTTTCTCTCTAAACTTGGATTTTAGAGAAATAATTTTTCTAAGATACTTTTTTTGTTCACGAAGAAGTTGTGAAGCCGTCTGCATCAATAGAAAATCAGTCTTAAAGGTTTTTATTTTTTTAAATTTATTAACTATTTCATTTTTTATGTAAATTTTTTCTATTTTTGATAAGTTGTAGTTAAATTTAATTTAAATTGTTTTGTCATTAGTATTTATTTGTTTTAATAAATTGAATATTTTAGTTCTAATTTTTAGTAATTAGTAGTAATTATTAATTGTTAACACTAATTAGTAGTGTATATAATTAATTTGTAGTAATTAATAATAATTGGTAATAAATATCAATAAATAAGAATAATTACTGATAATTAGGAATAAATAGTAATAATTAGGAATAATTAGGAATAATTACGAATAAATATTATTAATTAGTAATAATTCTTAATAATTAGCAATAAATAGTAATAAATAGAATTAAATACCAATAATTTATAATAATTAGTAATAAATTGTTATAATTAGTAATAAATTGTTATAATTAGTAATAAATTTTAATAATTACTAATAAATACTAATACTTACTAGTAATTACTAATAAATACTAATAATTCACAATAAATATTAATAATTAGGAATAATTATCAATAATTATAAATAATTATTAACAATTAGAAATAATTAGCAATAATTTGAAATAAATAGAAATAATTAGAAATAAATAGCAATAATTAGAAATAATTAGCAATAATTAGGAATAATTAGCAGTAATTTGGAATAATTAGCAATAATTAGGAATAATTAGCAATAATTAGGAATAATTAGCAATAATTAGCAAAAATAAGGAATAATTAGGAATAATTATCAATAATTAGGAATAATTAGCAATAAAAAGCAATAAATAACAATAATTAGCAATAATTAGCAATAATTAGAAATAAATAGAAATAGTTAGAAATAAATAGCAATAATTAGCAATAATTATCAACAATTAGCAATAAATTGCAATAATTAGGAAGAAATAGGAATAATTAGTAAAAAATAAGAATAATTACTAAAAAATAGGAATAATTACTTAAAAATAATAATAATTACTAATAATTTGGAATAATTACAAATAATTAGAAATAATTACTAATAATAAGGAATAATTACTAATAATTAGGAATAATTAATAATAATTAGTAATAATTAATAATAATTAGGAATAATTAATAATAATTAGTAATAAGTTGTAATAGTTATTAATATGTTATAATAATTAGTAATAATTTGTAATAGTTAGTAATAAGTTGTAATAGTTAGTAATAAATTGTAATAATTAGTAATAAATACTAATAAATACCAATAATTAGCAATAAATACTAATAATTAGGAATAAATAGAAATAATTAGCAATAAATAGAAATAAATAGCAATAATTAGGAATAATTCGGAATAATTAGAAATAATTAGAAATAAATATCAATAATTAGGAATAATTAGCAATAATTAGCAATAATTAGCAACAATTTGGAATAATTAGTAATAATTATCAATAATTAGAAATAATTAGGAATAATTAGCAATAATTAAGAATAATTATCAAATAGTTGGAATAATTAGCAATAATTAGGAATAACTAGCAATAATTAGCAATAATTAGAAATAAAAATGGCGAGATGAGAGACGAGACGGGAGGCGAATCGAGCGACGGCGAATCGAGCGACGGTGCCTGCTAGGGTTTTCTACCGAGATGGCGCCTGCTAGGGTTTTCTACCGAGATGGCGCTTCCGCACTTCCTTGGATTCAATCGCCTCGACATTCGAACGATGGGAAAGGATCTGGTTCCGAGCGGTATTCCCTCTGCGCCGAGTTCCGATTTCAGAAATCCAGCGGTCTCCTCTTCTGATTTGCTCGCGTCGGCTGGTGGTGTTGTCTCCTCCGGCGAGCGGTGGTCTTCTGGGAAGGATGCGGTCTCGAGCAGCTTCAAAAAACCGGAGGCTTCTTCTGCTGATGTCGCATCAGTTGATGGTGCGAAGGTCTCCTATTGTGAGACTGTTTTGCTGAGATCGGAGGATGGTGCGGCGAGGGTGGACCGGTTGAATCACGTCGCTGCGAAACCTCCACCCTGCAAATCCCTTAACCAGTGTTCTTGGGATTCTTCGAGGTCCATGGTAAAGGATGTTTTGAAGATTGCCTCTTCCGATGTCAATATTGGTCATTCTCAGGAATCTGTCAGGGTTCCTTCTGGTGCCGCATCATGTGGTCAGCGTTCCATTGTTGATGTGATGAAGGATTCTTTATCGGATCAGAAAAAGATTGAGAATTCCTGATTTAGAAGGATTCTCCGAAAGGGATCTTTAGCTCACATTGAGGCGAACCCCGGTGTGATTGCTGAAAGGCTGGCATTGGGTGAGAACTCATTGATTGCTCGCATTGTTCTTCCTAAAGGTGCGTAGCCCTGGAAATGTGAAGATTTATTTCGTAGAATTTTGATGTTGTGGGGCTTTGCTAGCTGGAAATGTGTCTCCCTTGGGCGGGGATTCTTTCACTGTTTTTTTCCGTCGGCGGATCTCAAGATTAGGGCATGGAGTTCGGGTTCCATGTTTCTAAAACCGGGATGGCTTCATCTGCACGAATGGTCACTTGACTTTAATGTCTCGAATGCAAAAAATGTCTTCGCTCAGGTATGGGTGCGTCTTCATGGTCTTAATTGGGTTCTTTGGCATCTAGAGATCCTTCATGATATTGGAACGGCAATTGGAACTCCCATCCGCCTTGATAAGGAAACAACTGATTTCAGATTTGGGCACTTCGCTAGAATGCTGGTGGAAGTTGATCTCAGATCCACTCTCATTGATAGGTAACTCTTTCTATTCCGTCTGATCAAATTCTAATTGATGTTGAATATGAAAAGAAACCTCTTTTCTGCACTAAATGCATGACTGTGGGGCACTCTTTGGAGTTGTGTCGTAAAAACAACTCTTGTAAGGAGTGTGGGATGCGAGGACACCCCTCCAATCTCTGTCGAAAAAAGGATACTTTGAAGGAATCATCCTCCCCAAAGCATGTCATCAAGGACAGCGACCCTCCTATGAAGGCAGCCCCTGATGTGCCGACTCCTGCAAAGGGCAAAGAGTTGATTGTTGATTCTACTCCGACAAGATCTTATAGCGGCCCTTCTAGAGATCATGAGGTTATCACTTCTGATAATTTGAGTCCTGCGTCAGCATTGGTGGTGAATGATTCTTCACAGCTGAACATTCAGAAGCTGGCTAAAGAGGTTCCTCTAGTGGAGGACACCCCCATGCGGACTCCTGAACGGGTGATCCCTGACTCTCACCAGGTTGATGTCTCTAATCAGGTTGATGAGCAACTACATGTTGATTATCATCATGAAATCCAGAAGCAATTTCAGATATCTGAGTTACCTGAGAAATGGGGGAACATCTCTGAAGATGAACAGGGGAGGGTGCGTACCCCGATCAGGGTCTCGGGCAATGGTGACAAGCCAAAGACTATTGAAGGTGAGGGTCCTCCCCTTATGGATGCAAATACGATATCATATAGCGATATTGTCTGAGGAGAAAAGAAAAGAGGCTCTGGCAATGAGGGTGTCAGATCTGCCCCTGTTTCAAGGAAACCAAGGAAGGACTACTCTGCAGTTCTGAGGACCGTGACCACTAGGGCATCTGCCAAGAAGGAGATTGAGAAGCTATCGAAGGAGCAGCTGGACAAACGGAAGTTCTATAAAAAGTTTCTTAAACAATACGAGACCCAATCAGAATGGGAATCAGCTGATGCTGATGACACGATCGGGTATGGGGGTGGTGACTATGAATGTTTTGACTTATAATCTCTCTCTCTTCCTTCTCCTGTTTCTGCACTTTTATTTCATTAATAAATTTGGTGGTCCAAGCTTGCTTGGATTAGACTTTCTGGTTAATTAGAAATAAATAGCAATAACTAGTAATAAATAGAAATAACTAGTAATAAATAGGAATAAATTGGAATAATTAGTAATAAATATGAATAATTACTAATAATTAGGAATATTTTCTAATAATTAAGAATATTTCCTAATAATTTGCAATATTTAGCAATAAATAGTAATATTTAGCAATAATTAGTAATATTTAGCAATAATTTGTAATAAATACCAATAATTAAGAATAATTTGAAATAATTAGGAATAATTAGTAATAATCAGAAATAAATAGTAATAATTAGATATAATTAGTAATAATTACTTATAAATACTAATAATTAGAAATAAATACTAATAATTAGAAATATTTAGAAATAATTAGCAATAATTAGCAATAATTAGCAATAATGAGCAACAATTAGCAACAATTAGCAATATTTATAAATAATTAGCAATAATTAGTAATAAATAGGAATAAATTGTAATAATTAGAAATAATTAGGACTAATTAGGAAACATTATAACTAATTATCAATAATTAGAAATAAATAGGAAAAATTAGCATAAATTAAGATTAATTAGCAATAATTAGGAATAATTAGCAATAAATAGGAATAAAATGTAATAATTCGTAATAAATTGTAATAATTAATAATAATTAGTAATAATTAGTAATTATAATTTTAAATAATTATTACTAATAAAAAATTTATATTATCAATATTTATGAGTAAAATAAAAAAAATTAAAATATTAAAACAATAAATATTCGCAAAAGGATTTTCTCTATTCTAACCATGTTCAAATCCCAAAGGGTCGCCAATTGTCAGGTCATGCGCAATAAAAAGGTTGTGTCCACCATGTCCAATGTAAACTCTATAATTTTCCATGCATGGTTGATCGCCTTGCAAGTAGCATTGCAATAGGACAACCCAATTCATGCCCTTCCCATCTATAAGAATTATCTTATATGACCCTTTACATAGAAAATTCTTCCTTGAAAATTTATGTGAAAGATACTGATGTCCTCTCAAATTTTTAAGGATGACTGATCCATGTAAAGGGAGCGAGATGGTTCTTAGAGACGAGAACAACATTACTTTATTCGTCCTATTGCAACACTACTTGAGAGGTGATCAACCATAGAAGTAAAATTATAGAGTTTACATTGGACTTGTCTGACACAATGTTTTTATTGCACATAACCTAACATTTGGTGACCCTTTGAGATTTGAACATGTTAACAATAGAGCATAGCCTATTGTGAATATTGATAATTTTAATGTTTTATAATTTTTTTTATTTTAATAATATTAATATAGTTTTTTCATAAATATTGATAATATAATTTTTTATTAGTAATAATTAGATATAATTATAATTAGTAAATGAAAACTGCTTGGATAGTGAAGGGAAACTTTGTAATCATATCCACAATGATGATTACAAAATTTCCATTCATTATTCAAGCAATTTTCATTTTTCTATGTATTTCTAAGTATTTCAAAATTAGAAATTATAAGTAATAAATGGTAATAAATAGTAATAATTAGTTAGGAATAGTTAAACATAAATTTGAATAAATTTTAATAAATTCCACGAACCTGGCTCAATTTTGAGTGGATTGATGACACTCCTTTTACTCGATGACTTTTCTCCTTTCAACTCTCACCGACTAAAAACAATATAAAAAATATGCTGCTACATAGGCATATTCAATAATATATACATGAGATTGGATATTCATTCAGGGGATCATATTTTTTATAATGTTTTCAGTCGGTTACAGTTGGAAGAAGATGATTTATCGACGAAAAGGGGGCGCTTCTGTCCGACAACTCATTTACTTGAATTTTTCTCAAACTAAAATCACAATGAAAAATCTGGTCGGAGATACATATATTCATTTTCATGAATGAGATGTCAGACAAAAGAGTAGTCGTCAGTCCACTATAAATTCTGTTGCATTTAATTCACGGTAAATATTAAGAGGTAGTAGTAATTATTTATCTTCTTTTTGAGATAATATTTTTATAATTTCAAATTATTAAAAAATAGCAAGGATTTTATATTTTGTAGAAAAATATGGAATAAGGATGTTGACATCAGTCATTATTTGATTATCACGCTTGGATAAATCAACACAGAAGTCCAAATGGATCTTGTTTAAATCCTGTGTATATTGAGGGTGTTTAACCTTTCTTAGAATTTTCATAATCAAAATGAGAATATGTTTCAGAAGGTACAATTAAGAGTCCTTATAAAAAATGTGCTCTGATAACATTTGACACATATGACAAGGTTGGGGGACATCTCTTGCGGTTTTGTTTTCAACCAGATTATGTTTTTTGGTATCAACATGATGAACGTAATTCCAGAGATGATACTAACAACATGATTCCGAATCCATCTCTGTTCCAAAATTTAGTACATGATATTGCAGGTCCATCTGTTCAACAAACTAAAACTCATTATGATATTGATTTAACTCCTGAGTTGACACCATCCTAAATTTATGAGATTATGAGGTCTATTGAGGATTCATTATATCCGGGATGCAAGATAATAAAATTAGAAATGGTTTCAAATTTTATGGATATTAAATCAGATATTTCAATTTCAAACAACTGTTTTGATTAGATATTTTCCTTGGATAAAAAACTGTTACCAGATGGCTATGATTCTAATTTGGGAATATGTATTAAGAATGGTCATATTACCAGATTAAAAATTCATGATTTTTATGTTATAAGGAAAGAATTATTCCTATTGGATTCATAGGTTTATTGAATTATATGATTTGGTAATCGATAAAATATATATCATATTTTTATCGAGACATTTGTGTAGCGAAAAATGACTATAATGCACTAAGAAAACTGGATGAAGATGTTGTTGTAATTATATGTAAACTGGAAAAAATCTTTCCTCCTTCTTTCATTAAATCGATGGAACATATGATATAACATTATCCACATGAAAGTAAATTTGGAGGTCTGGTACAGTTTCGATGGATGTACCCATTCGAGAGATGCATGAATAAATTGAAGAAAAAAGTACGAAACAAAGCATCTGTTGAAGGCTCAATTGCTGAATCTTATTTGAAAAAGGAAATTTCTTTCTTCTAGTCTCACTTTTTTAAATCTAAAATATCCCTAAAAACCCACATGGGATGGAATGAGGAAAATGTTAATGATGAAATGGACAATCATTTATCAGTTTTTAATCAGCCAAATCTTCGATTCGGTGGAGTTCAAGAACGATGCCTTTCAGACGATGAACATCACAGAGATCATAAATATGTTCCACTCAACTGTGAAGAAATGATAGAATTTGTACTGTGAGTGCTTCTATCACTTATTCTATAACTTTTGTTACAGTATGTAAACTTATTTTATTTGTAGGTTATATGATAATCATATCAAGAAACAAGTTCCACAAATTACAGTAGCTCCTCTTGAAGAATGTAGACAAAAAAATTATCTCAATGGTTACAAAAGATTGTAATATAAATTATTGATGGTTTAATATCAATTCAGTTTACTATTTATTATATTGATAACTATTTTAAAAATTTTCAGGTGTCTCAACATGCTGATAAAATTGATAAGCGACTGTGTATATTGAATAACCCACTATCCAAACTTGTTAAATATTATATTTCATATGTGGTGAATGGTTTTCGATTTCATACACGTGCATATAGGGAATATAATAACAATGAATAGTTGAGTTTTTTAGAGAGGATCACATCATAGAGAAACTGACATTGACTTTTACGGCATTCTGGATGAAATTATTGAGGTATGTTATCTTGAACAAAACTACATAACAATGTTTAAATGTTGGTTGTTTGATACTAAGAGAGGCTTTTGTGTTCATCCAACTCATGTAATCATCAATATTAAATATAAAATTTTTCTTGCAGTAAATGAACCCTTTTTACTAGCACAACAGGCACATCAAGTTTATTACAAAGAGTGTTGTGCTACTTCAAGATACATAGGTGATTGGTGGAGCATAATAAAAATTAAATCTCGGTAAAATCAATTTTCTCAAACTGAATGTGGTTTTATTGAAGTGGAAGAAATTGAAATTTTTCAAGAGACTAATCAAAATCCATCTTTTTCACAAAGAAACATGAATATCGATGAGGACTCCCCTCAATTAAGGATCCATGGTGATGAAGATGTTAATGATGTTATAAATGAAATTGAAATGACAATGGATGATGAATGTGGAACTCATATGGATATTGATTATGCCAAGGAGGAATATGAAGACATTGAAGTCGTCAGATAAGAAATTGATGAAGAAGTTGAACATTGGCATAATTAAATGCTGGTTATGATCATAACTAATATATATATAATAGTTATATTCAACTATCAGCTAACAAAAATCATTTTTTGTTTCAGATGGACTATGATCTATTATGTGAGTTAGAGGAGGCTCAACTACCTTTGGATGATGGGGATGTGGGATCATCTGACCCTCAGCCTACTGGTGGTTCAAGAGGTATATGGAGGGTGTGTAGCCTTGTAGGACTGATGATTCCTGAACCTATCCCCGAGCGACGTCCATGTCTTGGCTTCGACCCACACATATGGAGGTATGGTAACCTGTATATTTTAGTTATATTTCACTAATTTATTAATATATATACATATTGCTTGATTATTTATTCTTTTTTCACAGTTTTGTGCATGTAGCTGTTGGACAGGGGAGCCCTATCTTGCAAAATTATTTCTCTCAGCCATGGACCACATGGGAATAGATTCTCGTTGATTTGTAGCGCGACATGTACAATCATTGGTTGGTACGTAAATATATAATATTTATTTTTAAATTTATTTTATTAATAAATTGATAATATAAATTATTTGTAGGTGTTATGGTATCCCATTGAGGATATCATGCGTGATGCTATCCATGCAGCATTGGAGGTGGCTATGCATGAGCATTTGCGTCAGTTTTTGCACAATTTGAGAAATACGGGCATTAAGAAAGAAAAAGTGAAAATATTTGATGATTCGTGTAGAGCCCACTGACCAGAGTACATTTCATCTCATGTTTGGGATGGATTATGTGCACACTGGTTGGGTGGTGGATTTTAGAGGAGGCCTTCATTGGGTCAGCAGAATCGGGGGAGATTGGAGGTGATTCATCGAGCTGGTAGCAGTAAATTCAGTACGCATAGAGAGCATCTGGTAAGTATTTTTTTAAAATATTTTATATAACTTCTCATATAAAAAGTTTATTTTATATTCATATAGGTAGTTGAGCATCCTGATATTAAAGAGTACGATGTTTATCAGAGGATTTGCAATGATCCAGCCACCGGAGAGATTAGAGGTGATTGTCATCATCAGATTGTGGTTAGTCTTATTTTTTCAGTTTGAAAATTAACTGCATATAATATTTTCAAAATTTTAATTTCAAATCGGAATTGAAGGAGTCATTTGAGGATGTGACATCACAGGCACAGGCTAAGGGTCAGGACGAGGTGACTGATCAGACCAGTGCCCACCATTTCGACAAGGCGACATGGATGCAAGCGACTCAATAAGGCTTTAAAAAGGACCGATTGGTTGGTATCAGCTCTCATGTGACTCCTGGTACTTATTATGGAACTATTGCGATTTTGGCGTCTAGATCGAGAGGAGCTCATGAAGAGGCATCATCTTCTGGCTCATATTATCAGGAACAGTTCCGTGCTCAGAATGACCTTATAGAGAGTTTGTAGAAGCAGCAAGAAGAGATGCGTCAGCAGCAGCAACAACAACAACAGCATGAGGAGGAGATGTGTCGATGGTAGCAGCAGTAGCATCAACATGAGGAGGAGATGCATCGATGGAAGTAGTAGAATCACGAGCATATGGATTATATGCGTCGTCTGAATTGTATTTTAGGGATGGAGTTTCCTCCACCAGCTCCTTCAGCTCCTCCACCTCCTCTAGAAGACGACCCCCCAGTGATTTTTTTATGTATAAAACATTAGAATATAAATTTATTGTAATATAAACTATTTAACGTTTCTTGTCTTTTATATCGGTGTGATTATTACATAATTAAATTTTTAATATTTTATGATTTGTTTTTGTGAATATTGAGGATTTTAATATTTTTTATTTTTTTTATTATTTTAATAATAATAATATTATTGTATCATTAATCATAATTTTGTTTAATATATATTTTTAGTAATATATTTTTTATTATTTGTTTATTTTACTAATAATAATAATACTATTTGATTTTTTTATAGATTTTTTGTGAATATTCAGAATTTTATTTTTTTTATTATTTTAATAATATTAAAAATAAATTTTCAACAATTATAATAATATTTTATGATTTTCTTAATATTTTTTTCTGAATATTGATAATATTAATGGTTTTTATTTTCATTATTATTCTATTAATATTAAAATTAATTTTTCAATAATCATAATTTTATTAAATTTATTTTTTTTAATTTATTTATTATTTTCGACGGGATCTGTTGCGATGGGATCCCATCGCAAATAGTCTAATTTTTTTTCTTAAAAAAGGTATTTGTGATGGGCCCGTCATGAATAGTCCGAATAAATATTTTCCAAAAGCATTTGTGATGGGATTACAGGCCCGTCACAAAAGAGTATTTGCGATTGGCCCATCGCAGAAGAACTTATATATAAATTAGTATATAATTGGAGACTTATTTGCGATGGTGAGGTTTCCCGTCGCAAAAAAAAACTTATTTGCGACGGGCCCATCTCAAATAATATTTTTTGTGATGGTGTTTTCTATAATGGTCTATTTGCGACGGGGCCCCGATGATAAAACTTATTTGCGACCGGATCCCATCTCAAATAGCCCGTCGTAAAAACCTTGAATTCTAGTAGTGTGTCACCAATGACATAGCCAAAACAAACTACCTCGACATGTCTTCATAGACATGGTTTTCATCATGCATCAATGTACTCAATAAAATAAAATAAATTACTAATTACCTCAAGTCTAGATACCATTACACATGCTCGTAGATCGTAATAAACAATGACCTGTGAAACATGTGGTGTTAATATTAGATGGTTTGTACACATAATCACAACTACTAGAGATAACTACATGAGAACTTCATGAGATTAAATCTTAATTCATATGACCCCCAATCACCTGATAGTCACACACCATCTGTGTCCTGTTAGAATGAAGTAACCAAACCATATGACATTAAATTTAGATTACTTTTATAGTATCTCTATGTTTTCATTATATCCTGAGATCTCCTATAACCCTTTCATATGACATGTAATCCATGAAAATTACAATAAAAAATGTTGATGCATAATTATATAAAATCTTATGCGACGATAAACACACACACAAAAATATATATATAACAGCATAGATGTAGAGGTAATCATATAGCAACACTAGTTTGTTTTAGGGAACCCAATTACAATAGTGAATGATATTAAAGATTTATGTATATTTATTATTGTATGTTTTTTAATTTATTATATAACATGGGAACCATCAGTGTATCTAGATTGTCAACACTACTAAAATATTCAATAGTTTTGGTTGTGTTACCTTGAATCTAGTATCTAATTATTAATGATTATATAATCTCGGGGCTACTGGGGTAAGGGTCATTAGACTGTTGCTCCTTTGTGAGTCACTTCTCAGGATTCTGGAATTCCCTGTCCATGTCAACTCAAAATGGACTGATGTTTCTATAGAATTAATAATGTGAAGAGAGTATTATATTATTACAGAATAGGTTATTCACTGCACCTTGACACAAATTATCATATTGTAGATAATGTAATTTTATATATATTGATTATTTGAGGAAGTATATGTGATGTTTTATTATAAAAAATCAATGTAATTCCTATGAGTCACATAAATTAAAGACCTATGAGAAAAAAATACCATATAACCACTCTGGATAAGTTAACCGGTTTCATTCTATTTTATATTTAGATACATTATCCCTACAATGAGAACTGTGATATATATAATGATCAAAATAGAATAAATAATATAATTACAATGAAGGAGTTAAATATATTCAAAATGATATGGTTAAAATTAATCAACGATAATGTTTACTCATTATGTTAGATTCCTATATGGGCCAACAAGTTAGTGGTTTATCTAAGTCAAATCAATATTGTTATACTAAAAATTATGGGTATTTTAAGGGACCTAATCATTGTGGATATTCAATGTAAGTATATGGAAATCATAAAGGAATGAATAAAATAAAACCCTTCTCAAATGATTGTTCAGTCCACTATATAATTAAATATTTTTTTCTTAGATACAAGAATTAATAATAGAAGTATTTTATGTTTCACACATATCATTCTACTGTAACGGTATTAGGTGGGAAAATTGGTATAGAAATATAATGAAATATTTCTGATATGAAAACATGAAAAGGCATATTGTAGTGTATTTTTCACTCTTCATGGGATGTTAGCATGTAAAAAATAGAATTTTAAAAATATAAGGGGTTGCTGGAGACATTGCCTACATTAATATGGATATGGGAGAAAATCATCGTAGACATTTCCATTAATATTTATATGAATTCCAAATCCACTAATTTGAACTTGGTAGTATTGGATCAACTCACAAACTAGAAACACATAATCACTATTATAAAGGATTTTCCATTTAATCAAAAATAAAAATTATACATAAAATAAGTTTCAAGGATGCGTGGATAAACTCTTTTTATTATATAATATCTTGATTCGAGGTTAAAATAAAAATTAAATACAAGTATTCAATAAACATGGGATTGAAAATTGAATTTTATCACTGCATATCATCCTCAAAATTAATTACCAATCATAAAGAACCATTAAAAGTATAGAAGATAAGTTAATATATTTTTATCAGGTATTAAATGGATGTTGATTTCAACATATTACACTAGTTGATTTTTTATAGAATAACACTTTAAGTCTACTATTCATATTGACACATATGAGGCTCTGAATGGTATGTAATTTTGAACTCAATAATTTTGGGACAAATTTGGGAAAAATATGTTTTTATATCCTATTATTTTCAACTAAATTATATTTAATATTCAAACCATTGAGAGTTTTATAATAGTATCAAAATAATTATATAACTGTTATATTCGTAATCATAATTGAAATTTTGATTTTAAAGGGAGTCGTAAGGTCCTCCATAAAATATCACATACGAGTATGATTATGATGTTTAGGATAAAGGGGGACCTAATACACATATAAATTAGTGCCTTTATTATTCTTGATAATTTATAAACTATATCATATCACTTAACACTTCCCATAAACATCCCATGGGTGCATTATTTGTTCCGTGTATCTCTTTTTAGGTAGTAAAAACCATGTCCATTACATTTTCTATAAAAAATTTACGCATGTGGAACATTAACTCCCTTAGGAGGAAAAACCAATTGATATATTTTATTGATGACATAATTTAATATGTAACAAGATCACCAACATGGTCAATGTTTTTTTAGGAGATAATATGTTTAAGGAAGCTTTTATGAAAATTGAAGATCTAATGAGGCAGAGGTATGATCAAGTATTTTTATCTATGTTATATTATTGAATGAGAATATTACATTTAAATGGTTTAGAATGTATAAACTGTGATTTTAAAATCAATTTCAATGAATTAAGTGTCACTGATAACATGTTTCGCCTGAATAATAAAACTAAAATAAACGGTGACATGTTAATGACAATAAATTATTAAATGGGACCATTACAAAAAATCTATTTAACAATCAAGTAAAAATTGAACTAAAAATATATTGAATATATATAAGAAAGCGAATAAATTGAATCAAGGAGTGGAATTATTCCATAAAAATAATATTTTTCTATGATTATATAGTAATTATAATCACAACTATTTTTCCTAAACCAAACCAAATATGAGCTTTAATATATATGAATTTAGTGAAATAATATCCAAAAAGAAGTTTGAGGTCATGTAAAAAAATATGAGATATGTGATAACTAAATTAGACCCTATGATGACAAACATTTATAATATTATCCTAAAAAATATAAGCAGAACTTGGGAGATTTTTTAGGTAGACTTTATGGTGAAATAATAGAATAAATTTAATATATATTGTAATTAAATTTTTTATAATTTAGTTAATATTAACTAAAATAAAATTAAAATACTGTTTAATATAAATATATTAATTAATACCTAGGTAATAATTAATTATTTTTAAAAATTAAGAGTAGAAAAATATATAATTAAAAGCCATATTATTCAAGAAATCATAATTATATTTATTTTAGTTATTGTTATATTAATAAACAGATCATATCTGAATATTTAAATTAATTTAATTTATTGATAATATATATAAATAGACAATTGAATGCTCTTTTAAAGAAATGTACATGGAAAAGAAAATGAATACATTCATTTTATTCTTAAAAATACATTTTTCTAAAAAATAAATTTCCACGCTATCTTTAATTGTATTAAAATTAATTTTTATCACTTATATAAATTAAACATGCTAAAATTGATTACATATTTAGAATAATTGTTTCCAAATTATGTAAGGTCTTGAATTAATTTTTTTTAAAAGATTAAACAAATTTTTTTTCTCTCCACGATAATTGTTAAAATATGGTATGAATTTTAAAATAAGTAGAAATGAATCAAAATATCCCCAAATATCATCTCTAAATTGGTGTACGAAGAAATGATTCAGATTACCCTATATTTTCACTATGAATTAAAATGTAGGTGTAATGACTCATGTCAGTATGGATAGGAAACATTCCTGAGGGAATTTGATTTTTCATTTGGTGGATGGTTTATATTGAGGACCGATGTATGGTTGGGGTGTCGTGTCACTCAATAGTGGATTTTTTAGATTGTTCATATTGAATAATCCTTGTTCTCAATGTATAAACTCATTTTCTCCCTTACATTAATGTATCCTTCATGATACAATCCCTTCTAAACATCTAACCTTATATATATTTACAACACTTATAAATTCATACATTTGATATCATTTATATTTTAGAATAATATAATTGATTTATATAAAAAATAATTAAATAAATAAATCATTAGTCTCATCAATTCATTTTCATATTGAAAAATAAAATTTAATATTTTCTAATATATTTAATCATATTGAGTATGTGAGGCTAAAATTTCTCAAATATTTGACGTACCCAATCATATTAAGTACATGAGTGGAGAAATTGATTAAATTGTAATTTTTGCATCGAATTATTTTGAAATCATAAATGAATCACTCTATAATAAAAAAGAATCTATATTCACTAGTTTAATAGAATTAACAATGGGTTATTAAGGAAGGGTTTTTTAAAACATGCAATTATTATTATAAACCTTTACTAAATTATCAATCTTAATGTTACTTATATAATGTTTCTCCTTTTTAAATATTAATGACAATTTTTTTCTTGAGGATTATAGTTAGGATATTATATACATCAAAATATATTATCATATGACTATCATGGTTTATAGCAAGATAATATAGACATTTATTTAATTAGATCCCACAAAAATTATGACCTCCATTTCCCATCATATTTACTAGTAGACCAGGATCCATATTTCACTATGAAATGATTCTTTTTTGGTGTTTCTCTCACCACTAATATATTTATGTAAGGAATTATCCAAAAAAATTATATATGATTGTTGGATATTTGAGAGGATAACCCTTTTTCCAATATATCAAATGATTAAGCCTGGCTCTCTTCATTTGAAAACCTAATCATATTTGGATTGTCTGACAATTGAAACCCAAAAAAAGCAAAACTGAATAAGAATTCTCAATCGAGGGGAACCCATATTTTTAGTGACCTACCCAAAGACATTATGTGTCACCTGTCATTTTAACCCTTACACAGTACAATCTAGCAGTAATCATTATTGGTATGACCTCCCCAGTTGGGTGATCGATGTCTTGATAGTTTTAATTTGGAGTTACCTACACAATGATGTTCAACTGTCAACTACAATTTTCATTCCTACACAAGATAATCTAGGGGTACACATCCTTGTTAAAACATACATGTTGTAATTATTGATGTCTTAAAAAATTGCACGCTGGAAGAAATCTCACACTTAATATTGTAAGGGGGTTTTATGTAACCACCATATCCCATGTTATTTAATTTTATGTTTGTTTTATTCTAGTGATTTTTTGAATCATATTCACTCCAAAAAATCCATTTCTTCTAACCTATTACTGTGTGAATCTTTAAAAACCCATATGTTTGTGATCCGTGAAGGAAAATAGATGTCAATTATATTCAAACATAATCAAATGAATCCTTTTCATTAGCTATATGAACACTTCATTAAAACTCATAGTGTTAGATGTTATTTAACATATATACATGAGTAAGAATTGGGAGATACACAAGAAACCCTATTCACCCACCTTGATAAGGCATAAACATCTAGGTTGATAGGTAGTCAAACCCATGTCCATATCTAGTTATACTTTACTCAACATAAAATTAATCGCATTATAACTCTAAAATATAATTTCTACAAACTACATTAAAACAACAAATTCATGTTGAAAATTTAGTTACCTACTATTTTAGGGGATGATAAAAAAAATAAATTCAATATAAAGACATTCATATATTATTATTTAAGGCTCTATATTTAACGAAATTCAATAAATAAATTTTTTCTTTCAGATATTCATAATATAAATATATTATATCTATGAATAATAAAGAGGGAATATCCATTAAAAATATGAACATTTCAAAAATTTAAACCCTATTTAATCATTTATAAAAAAATAATAAATAATTTAAAATTATAAATATTTTATAATTTTTTCACTAACATTACGGAAATTCCAAAATAATTAAAATAGAAAAAATTACATTCATTCTAATACAAATCCTTTAATATTTAACATTATATTGAAATTTACAGTTTTAATTTATGATATTATATAAAATATAAACTATTTAAAATTCAACAATAATTATTTAACCATTTTCATAATCTAAACAACATATAATTAAATTTTATTTAAAATTTTATCATACTAATTATAAAATTATATTTGATTTAGTTTAAAAAATTTCCAAATAAGGTCCCCTATTTTATTTTCAAAAATTCATAATAGTTAAATATTTACAATTTATTTTTTTATATATACATTTTAAATTTTTTATTTATTTCAATATTTGTTTCTCTTAATAAGTCATCTCTTATGATTTATAACTAAATAGATTTGTTGATATATATTAAATTATGGAATTTATTTTCTTTAAAAGTAATTATAATAATTATCATTTATTATATGGGAATATAATATTTAATAAAAAATTAATTAGTTGTTTATAAAAAATAATAATAAAATAATTAATAAATTATTAATAAGATAAATATTACTAAAATTTCATTTATAATGAATTTAAAATACTTTATAATCCATTGATTCAATTTTATATGTTAAAAATATTTTTTGAAAATATAATTATATTTATGTTGAATCCTTATTACGCGTAAGGGTAACCACCTACTACCCTTACATAGATAGTAAATGTAATGATAAATAGGTTTTATCTTATGAAGTGGATACCACATACGGTTTCTAAGATCTTACCTCTACATGAGTTAATTCCCTTAAAGGTAAGCCCTAGGTTACATTTATGTAACCTGAAGAAATCCTATCTATATATAACTTTTCCACAACATCGGGATAAGTGGTTGGTTATATTAATATAACCCTTTTAAAATCATACCCTTACAAAACACCCTTTGGGAAACTATTTGCATATGGGTCACAATAGATACTACCTTTACAAGAACCCTTCTCATAAATGTTTTCCTCACGTATTCTTTCAAACATAAAGTTAATTCTATTGTTACCCAAATGAATCATATTTATCTAAGGGTTGGGCCTTTGTAACCTTTCTGCAACCTAGTAGACTAAGGACAAACCCTTTTATATATAATAAATATACAAAAAAGTGAGGTTATTATTTTTGTTTTCTTCCTCATTTCAGTATAGAATTTCTTATTTCTAAGACATTATATCCCTCTTATACCCTTGAATGACTGTATTAGAGTCAATTTAAATTTATTATATCAATAACTACTGATTAAAACCCATGTATAAGTATCTCCATGAAGTATAATATAAAACCCTTTAAAATAATAAAATAAATAAATATTTTATAGCATATTCTTTCATTAAAAAAGTTGTTAAACAACCTTTGAAAACCTGGTAATTTTTTTGAAAAGAATCACTGGGGCAATTTTTTTTATCTCACCTCTATTGGTATGGACAGTTCTAATGAATCTCATGTCCTACATGAAAGATTCTTTTTTTCTACCATTATTTTTTATAATCTCATCCTATAAAGGAAAAAAGTATAAAGTTAAAAATGGTTTATTGGTCTCTCTTCAAATCATAATTGAATTCCCCATACAATACAATCACATTGAAGAAGTTAAATATGGAACTAAGGATTCACAATGATAATCCCCTCACTTATTCATGTGAAAAAATGCATAAATAAATATCCTGAATGGTTCATGTATCATATAAATTATTGTCAGTCCTCCAAGATGATATATATCTGAAGCATTATTATATATTTTAACAAATATGGGGTAATAATGGATAATAATTTTTCATTTTATTATTGTTTTATGGACTAATATACCAAGAAATAAAATCATAAATTTCATGAAATAAAAAATTTCAAATATATCATATATATATATATATATGGATTTAGGGAATATCAATTTTAATGACATATTGTATAAAACAACAACCATTGAATTGAATCCATACATTAATGGTTAATGTGAACCTATGACAACATTGTTCCACCACATGTATATTCCATAAACATAACTTCCAAAAATACCAAAAAATTTCCCAAATATTGTTCAATTACCAAAACCCAAAACTACTAATAGTATAATTGGTTTTTATTTTAAACCCTAATAATATCCCACTCAAATAATATTCTCGTGGATTTCACTTAATTACACTAAATCTTACCATCTCTTGAAACAATACCTCACATTATTTCTTCCAACATAGTTCCACATTACATTCCAACTATGATCATCATAATCCCAAGGCCACAATGATGTAAACTATTAAATTATCTAGACTCCTTAGAATCATTAAATTACAGATAGTCTTTTTAATTCCACTGCAAAAATTTCACAGAGAAATAATGAATAATATAGTTACCCCAATGAACATTTTTTTTCACATCCTTTATTCCATTTAAACATTACATTCTATAAATAATAATATCCCTTGGATTGATGGGTTCGGGGTCATTGAATATAGCTATATTATGATATATTTTGTTGATACTAATTATAATTTATCTTTAAAGGAACCATACTAGTCCATCTTATCATTAGTATGAATATTCTTCATAACACGATGTATGAAATAATTTGAAAGGATTGATCTTAAATACTCATTAAGGAGTGAATAATCATTCAATTAGGTATGAGTTCATAAGAATAAAAAAAATTGATATTAATAAAAATAACATAACATTATGAGTGATATAAATAAAATATAATTTATATAAAAAAGTCATCATATAATTACATAAACCCATACAATACAACCAAGAATGAATAATATATGTAACATTTATTATAATTATTTAACATAACCATGAATCTTGATAGAAAAATATCATAATAATAAAACCCATGATGTATGTAAAAAAATGAGCATATATAAAAATTTACTTCATGTGATATTTTATAAATGATCATTAATATCAGAACTAAAATTTACTATTGAATACATATCTCATGAGATATAGTCTCTTAACGATTGCCTTGGAGGGAGATATAGGACACCACAGATGATTCATCCAAAAATGTATATTCAATTTAAAAATCATTCGATTTTATCATCATAAAGAACCCATGTAAGATTATTAGGATTCATAAAAGATTAAACTGAAAATAATTTCCATTTCAAAAACATCCAATGGATATAAAATGTGATCTATACAACCTATAAACCGAATAAAATAACATCATGAAATAATTATCATGATACTAAAAAAGTAACAACAAAAATAAACAAATAATGAAATAAAATATAGGTTAGGACATGAAAAATAACTTTATTGAAGTTAGATCATTTTGAATATAGAGACATACATGAAAACATTGTATTGAACAGAGCTTTTAGGGAAATATTATGTATTCATAGATGTAAAATCCATATCTATGACCCTATTTTTAAAAATACACTCTTTCATAAAATAATTAAAAATAAAAACATTTTTGGAAGTTTATTAGGATAAAAAACTATATTTCTAAAATAAATAATGATAAAAAATCATTCAAAATGCAATATCTTGGAAAATGATTTCTACAGGAAATTGTATAACATAATGAAAGGAGAACGAGTTACCAAGACACTCACATTTTCCCTTAATTTTTATCAATGTTCTATAACATTATATATCATAAATATAAATATATTAATTTCAAATTTCATAAAATTATTCATATATATTCCATTTTTATTCTGCATTATAAATAATTATCCTTATGTATTAGATTTTTATAATCAATGTTTCAACATCAGGTGTTAATAATCATCAATATTTCTAAAAAGGATTGTAAAGGATGTTTAAAAATTCTATCTTATACAAAAGTTAAATTTTAAAAAGTCATTAAAATTATTGAAATACATATTTCATAAAGACATATAATGTAGTAATTTCATTACATGGGAGTTTTAGTTACATTTTATTAATTTGAAATTGATGTTGAACTACTTTCAGGCAATTTAAAAATATCGATGGACTACCTTATTAAAACTATTACATCCAATGTTTTCTATAAAGAACCATATTATAAATATATATTTCTTATATATATATATCATATATTCTCATCATATATAATTGAAAATCTTTAATGGTGGTGATAGTGAGAAATGAAACATGTTTATTCATGGTGGCAGTAGTCCACACACATGCATAACTCATATTTTCATTTTCTAATAGATGAGAGAAAATGGGTAAATAAATATAAAATAATTATATTTACATACTATTATTATAAGGATACTTTTTTTTGTAATTTTTAGATGGTAAAAATATGTTTGAAAAATATTAAATTCATACATGAAAAAAACATAGAAAACAATGTTTGGAAGTTTGTACATCTCTACTTATCTTATCTCTTATAATATGGGTTTAAACCAATGGAGGGTAGTTTTTTTAAATAAAAATCATTTTAATGATTTCTAAGAGTCAATAAAAGTGGGTTAGGATGATTTTAGTTTTGAATAAGTCGCTTTATGGGTGATAATAAGTGAGGATTGTAGTGTCCAATTTATAAACTAAAAAGTGTGGCATTTGTAATTACATTAAAACTATTGAATAATTGAAAATAAATGTAAAGTTAAATTTCTAAAAAAAATCAAAATTGGAAATTGGATAAAGAAAATGGTTGATCTACACCATATCCACTCAATTAAAAAAAATTAATTTTTGGTCTTTTACCTATTAGGTTACTCAATTTTATCATTTTATTTTTCATCATAGTAAATAGTTTTTAACTAAGTGAATTAAATTTTAAAATCAAAAATAAAATGGTTTATATTATAAACATTCACACTACATATTCCATATTTTCAATCCAATTTATTTAATCCATTTCTAAAATGTAATAAAAATGGATTTTTAAATACTAAATGTGTAATTTATTAAAAACAATTTTCAAAAAATATAACTTCTATTATAAAACTTCAAATATGAATTAATAAATTAAAAAAATTTAAAAATTTAATGCCACTAAAAAATGATAATTTTTTATTTGAAAAATGATTCTTTAATTTAGAATTTATATTTATTTGGTAAAAATATCATAGGGGTATGTAATTTGTAAAAATGCTATTTTTCACTATTAAACTTATAATTAATCATTTTAGAAAATATAAAAATTTAATCTTATGCTAATACTACTTTGATAAATAAAAAAATTTATGTAAATTTTTAAAATTTCACATTTTAAAAAACATAAACATGAAATATATCAAAAATCGGTTTTTATAAGAATTTCATGTAAGGTATAATAACTATTATTTTCCCTCTAAATTATTATTTAATTAATTACTGACCCTTTATTCATAAACAAATATATTATCCTAGAAATAAAATTAGAATATTGATTTCATTAGTAGTTTATTTTCCCAATTTGAGTTGAATTTAAGGTAAAATTTATTCTATTTTGTTCTAAATATATATATATATACATATCAAAATTATGTTATCAAAGTTTACACCATCCAATTCTATGAATACCAATAAATGGTATATATTTTTTATGATTTTGTTGTGTGTGTGTGTACTAAGACATGATACATGGTTTTTATTGGAATAGGAAAAACTCAGGCCATTAAATTAAACAACCACTAAAATGATTATTTTATGAGATTTTATTTCAAAGAAGAAATCATAGGATGGTGCATTAATCTCATCCCATCCATGGGTTCCCTTATAACCATATAAAACAAATGATTACTCGATAGAAGGTAAAATAGATGGATAGCTTCATTTCTGAAAACATTTTCTCCTCATTCATGTATTTTCAAAGGAATATCTTCTTATAAAAGACATGTTCTAGTTGTATATCCATTAAGATTAGTACATCTGAGGAATCCTGTAAGTGCGTAAACAAAATAGATATGTTTTACCAATCCCATGAATGAGGGATTTGTATACGGAGTTTTATGTAATAATACATAACCCCCAACATGATGAGTGATCTCTAAGGGACTAATCTATCTTGGCTCAACATCCCTCTCTTCTCAACTACAAAAACTCACTTCCATGATGCTATTAGAATGAACACAATATTACAAACATAACACTCTAGATCTCATATATAATCATCTACATGAATGTTATATAGAATTTACTCCAAATTCATATTCTACATGCTATTTTTATCCTTCTCCATCAATTCTGGAACAAGGTATGGACCTATCAAACATCTGAAATACTGCTTCATCCCAATATTTTGGAGTCTTATTTGATTAATCATACATAAACTCATATTGTTCCCTATGAATGATAAAATTGAAACTATTGTTAAATATGAACACTACATGGGGTGTTGTTGATCCTAATATCCTTTGAAATACAATTAACATTATATTTCCATATTCTCTAGAGTTTGAATTATCCTCTCAGATTAACAATCTATTTAAGGATGACAATAATAGTTCAAATTATTATTTATCTCTTACTGTTTCTATAGTCTTCTACATAATATCATCATAAACTATGAATCATGATCTGATATAGTGGATAGTATTACGCCATGCATCATCAACACTTACATTTTGTATATCATGGTGAGATAGATAAGAGATAAGTATCCCTTGATAGAAATAAAATGTTATAACTTTATAAGTGTATCATCTAGATCCCAGTTGAAATTATAGGTTTTAGATGTTTTAGAGAGCTCTATAAGGAAATTCATTCTGATTTTCCCCACTTCTATACTTATATTGGTAATTTTTTTACATTCCCTTTTTACAGGTTTTATTCATAATTAATGTTATTTTTAATGCAAGCATCAAGATATTTAATCTAACATATCCCACTTCATATTATCCCACTATATGTTATTATTTATATCACAATATATATTTAGAAATCTGAGATGAATATATAGGACTTATTTATGAGAATCATGAAAAAATTATATATTCAGTAATAATTTTCCTTGAACATATATATGTGTTCCAAACCTTATGAATCCATCTGTAATATTGTTGAAATCCATGTTATTCACTACATTTCCCTATAGATCAGCATCACCGTTTTGGGATTCTATGAAACTTCACATGAATGGATGGTATACTATCGACTTTTAAAATATATGATTTCTATCATATTTGTGAATTTATGATTCCCACATTTAAATTCCATGAATATTGGGTATCTTAAACCATTATCAAATATATGGAATAATGATCTTTCCTACATTGAGTGTCAACCAAAAAAATTTCAATCCTATTTTTATAATGTATTGATTTTTCATCGACATTAATGAATTCCAACAATCACCACTAGACCATATTTAACTCCCCACTATGAATATATATATATATATATATTTCAAACACATATAGTTGGTATAGATATCAGCCTTCTCATTACGGAGAAAATTTCATAATCTTTTTAATGCAATTATCCACACTTCTAGCTCCATATATTTAGTTAGGTTATTTTACCCATTATTTTTAAGTCTTCATGAGGAATAAACACATTACATATCATTTTCTAGGAGGATAAATCCTAAACCATTATTTAAGAAACCACTATATTATACAATCAAATCTCTACTACATGGTAATGTATGTATAGGTTTTGTGAACAGTATCTTGTTTTTTTCTTTAAGAAATTTATCATATTCCTTCTCCTAATGAAAATTCACACCCTTACAAGTTAACTTGGTTTGTTGATCTGATATTATTAGATAATATCTATTAAATATGATAAAATTATTATTCTTTTAGTTATTGCAGTTAGTCTTGATCATTATTCAACAACTCCAATTTCTGATGGACCTACAGATATGCCAATATTGGTGATTACATGACACATTAATGACACATATTCTATAAAAAATTAATTTTTTCTAAATTGCTATATAAAATATAATTTTTAAAGGTTATCAATATAATCTCCCATTGATCTTCATTCCTTTAATTTTTTGTTTTTGTAAGTAAGAATATCTACCAAAAACAAAAACAAAAAGTATTCCTGGTAGCCTATAAAAATTATATTCAATAGAAATAAGAATATTTTTGGGTCTATCACAATTAAAATATCATCAATATAAACTCATTGTTTTTATACCTCATTCAAAAAAAATCTATATAATATCCTCAATTTTATCACCTAAATAATGATATCCATATCTATGTTCATTCACTTAGAAGTACTGATATTGAGTGGGTTGATTGAAGAGGACAAAAATATGAGAGATAGATATTTATTTTCAATTTTTATCTTTTTTAACTAATTACAGTTAATGAAATCTCAAAATGATCCATATTTCTTCTTATCAGAGAAGGTTAGTGCTCCACAAGTTAATTCATTGTGGATGATAAAACCCTTATAACATTTATTATCTATCTTATTCATTAATTTACCTTTTAAAATATGATCTATTATTTATATAACACTTGACATAATCATAAATATTGGTATAAAACCAATCAATAACGCAACCATGTTATCTTGGGGAATACCAGGATACTCACCAAAATTACATCATTATGTTGTAATACTAACATGATTTTTTCAATTTGACTTCTTACATGATCATTTGAGTCTTGTTACTCTATTTGATGTTATCTAAATCTATATTATATAGTTTTACTACTATGGTAGATCATACATATGTTTGTACTAGGTAATATGATGATATTTTGATCTCCTACTCTTAAAAATTAATAATGGGTTTATGTATGAATAGCCAATCCACACACAAAATGACTTCCAAATAAACAAAGGGTGGACTAATTAGATCTTCAAGAAGTATCCACCAAAAATTATAAATTTGAAAAAAAATTATGATATGGTAAATTCATATATAGATAAAAAATTAGGTTTACCTTGAATCACTTTATTTCTATGATCTACCATAGTGACAGTGATGGTGAAAGACCCTCATTGTAACCTCTATTTGGATCCTATTACGGAATATAATCTTTATAGTCCATGGGTATGGTGAATTAATCTTTTTAGTTCCCAAAACAACATTAACTTGAATAATTATTGAGAGGGTATAACATTATCAAGGGACTTCATCCCCTACATAGTGATAATCAGACTCTAAGAATAACATTGGTAGTTAAGGTCTTGGTGACCAACTTTACCACACATTAAAAAAATTACTTTCCATTTAATACTATAAAATGTGTTATTACTTCCATTAGTTGTTTGAGTGGTTTGTTGAAATTCCCCTCAACCCATGTGAATAACAATTATGGTCACATTTGAAATTTGACATCATTTATCAATCTCAAAACTATTGATAAACACTAGATTCTATCTCCACTATTTCTGAAAATCAAAAAAATTATAAATATATTCCAATGTATCCTATTGAAAAGTAAATTAAATGAATTTATGTTGATCTAAAGATGAAGTGATAAATTTTACTTTCTAGTTTATATATAAAACCATAAGAATATCATTAAAACCTCAGTAAGTTTTTTTATATGTCCCCATGGAAAAATACACTTTTTTCAACCCCAATAAATCTACAAACATGTTCATGTCAATAGTTTTTAGGCTATATTTAGTCAATAAAACATTTTCAAACATTTCTTATAACATTTATTCAAAAATATATTACATAGTTTTGTTATTTATTAGAGTCCAACATCGGTCGGACTTCTCTTACAAATTGTATATAACCATAAAAACCATTTATTGTTCTGAGCACTAGAGATTGATAATATATTTTCCATATAATTGATCCATTTCTCTTTGATATGTGGATTTGAAGAGACACTAAAACATAGTGGACATTTCCAAATTAAAGACTTAATAGAATGTTTTTCCCTCCCATGTGGGTTTGATATCTCAACATATTTATTGATATTATTGATAGATTGTGATAGTTTATTAAGCTCTATATCAAGAAATTTTTTAGTATCCATCATTCCATTGGTTTCTCATTGGGAAAACATCACACTTTAACTCATACCATTTTTTAAACTAGTTCATCATACATCTATCCACTACTCAAACCGACAAGTAGTTACTAATAGTGATGAAAAATTTACATCATAAGGGAAAATCACATGAAATGAATTTAACCATAAAATATATTATTCCTTCAAACAATCATATTATTATATATTTATTTTATGTCAACCTCTAACAATGTTGGTTAAAATATAATATGGGATTCCATATAATTCTTTTTTTAATCCCCCAATGTAATGAGGAAGTCAAACCTACAAATTTGGGCATAGATTGTATGATAATAACTTAGGTATATCCCATGGGAGTGTCTAAGGGATTATGTATTTATGTTTCTTGTTTATTGACCGGGTTAAGGTCAAGATAATACCCAAAACACACTTTCATGGTCATTATCCCACGGTATAACTCTACCAGAGCCTATATAAAATTTCTTGTAATCGGAAATGGATATATTTTATTTGAAAACCATTCAATCACAAAATAACTAATATTTTGGGAATTATTACTATACTGAGACTCATCTATATGATTTTCAAACAAGGTTATCTAAAATTAATTATATAAATATATTTTCTACTATGTAAAAATAACTAAAATATTTATCTAATACAAACTGAAATGGCAAAAGATAAACCTGAATTTATTAAATATCCATTAAATGATTTAAAACATAAAAATTTCATTAATAATAACATCCCATTGTGTCATTGGTTTAGTATCCTTATACACTATATAGATAATAAGATTAATTTTTGAAACTCATGATTATTAGTCATTATAGGCACATAATTAAACCATCTTACATACATCTCATAATCAATACTCATAATTATTACATGGGTATAGAAATAACAAAAACGTGAGCACAAATTTATATTAGGGTTGAATAGTCATTTTATAATGGATGAATTGAAAAAAATTAATAAAAAATAGGAATTAGAGAAATATCATAACATAATGAGTGATACCTAGAAAAAATAAGAGAGCATCAAAGTAAATGGAATAAGAATATAAAACCCCAAAATATATACATGGAAACATAATATATATTATATCTATTAGAATAATATAATCTTAAACCATTAATAAAAAAAATAAGATCATAATGAAAAAATCCATTAATTGTGGAATAATCATTACCGTAAGGGAAAGCTATTTTCTCGGAAAGACACCATTAGAACCCACCTATAGAAAAAAACTAAAATATACACAATAATAACTATCTAATTTTATATGGACTCTTAATCAATTAATTGGATTGATATATAGTACCTCACCCATCATTAATGCATAATTTTTTCTACAATATACAAATCATTCACTTCTCACATCATAAAGAGCCCATGGAAATAAAATTATTTTCATAAATCTTCCAAACGAAAATCTTTTTACATTTATAAATAACACATTGATATATAAAAGGTTTCATAAAACATAAAAATTAATTTCATAACTTTTTAAAAATATTTAACTAAAATAAAATGACTTTGTTAAAAATTCCATATGATATAAACTAAAATCAAGAATTTATTCATTTAAGACCAAAAATAAGATCACCCCAAATAATCACAAAATAAAATAACGTAAATGTTAAAACATGAAATATATATCTACTTGAGTTAGATAGTATTTAATATAGGCAAGAAAATTAAAACTAAATCATGAAAAGAAATTTTGAGAAAACCTTATGTATATATTTATGAAGAACCCATAGTTATGATACTCATTTCAAAATGTCTCTCATTTATAAAAATTGAGACGGAATAATTTCACGAAAGTTTATTTGGTTCAATAAATAATTTCCAAGAAATATAAGTGAAAATAAATCATAACTAAATGTTTTAGAAAAATAAAATAAATTATAAATTGTATAGCTCAAATAGTGGAGCTTTAGTAATCAATACTTAAACATTAACCTTGACTTCTAATGATATTACTAAACATCCTATGTCAAAAATATAAACATATTAATTACCTATTTTAGAACCCTATTCCCATATATTTCCAATTATGAAATTCTTTAATAAAAATTCTCTTCATGTTATAGATAGACATATTCCTTTTTTTAATAACGATTATTAATAATTTTGATCATTTTGAACAGGGTTTATAAAAGAGATGTCGATATTTAATCATCTACCAAATATCATTGTTTAGACACTGCTAAATTTCATAGATTTGTGTTTTATAAATACCTCTAATGTTATAATTTCATCATAATGTAGTTCTTATTTTCTTTTATAAATATAAAATCAATATTGAACTAGTCTCGAGTTATGACTGATATAGATTCATTACATTATAACAATATTTAATTTGTGAGTTACTAATAAATAACCATATTAATTATATATATTAATTATATATATCCTATATTATAATATGATATAAACTAAAACAATACATGAAATTGGTATTGAAAAACGAAGATTGTTTACTTGTAGAGGCTATTTTCTACACACATGAACATTTCACATTTTATTTTTTCGTAAATAAAGAGTTAAATGGGAATAATAATCAAACCATAAATGTAATAAAATTCCAAAAATAATAAGGATACCAATTTTATAGATTTTATATGATATAATGAAAATTTTATAAATAATAAGTTCATATAAGGATCAAAAATTGACGAATAAATATATTGAAATGTATACCCTGTTACGTGGTTTATCTCCTTTGATATGGTTGGTAAACCACACAGGGATAATATTTCAAGATAAAAATACACTCATTATTTATTATTCATTTTTAGAATATATTTTAAAAGTTTTTTTCTAACCTATTCTATTTTATTGGTGAGGGTACGTGAGGAGAGGAGTGCCTCTTTTATTTGGGAAAATGAGTTGTATTTTTTTAAATAAACAAAACCCTTCACTTATTGAATGACACTCACAAAGAAAGTGGATCAAAATTTGAGATGTGATGTAGAATAGAATATAAATTTTTCATACAGAACACAAACAATCAATTAAAACAATTTCTTAACCTATTTTTTCCTTCACCTATTAGGTTAGCATTTCTAATATTTTGGTTATCACCAATGTAAGTAGTTTTTTAAAAGATAATCCATCATTAATAACTAAAAATAGAATAGTTCTTATTATATAGTATTCACCTAATGATTAAATTTTTTAATTCATTTCATTTATTTAATTTTTAGATGATATCAACAATTATTTAAAATATTAAATTTAAAATGCATTAAAAACAATTTTTTTGAAAAAGATAACTTATCATGTAAAATATAAAACATTATTTACTACATTAAAACCCATATTTTTTCAATATATAAAATGAATTTATATATTTATTATTTTTTTAAAAAAAATTATAATGAATTAAAAATACCCACTGATATAAAAATATTGTTATAAAGGCAATCTACTTTGCGGAAATTGTATTTTTCATTATTCACCAAATAAATATTAATTTCTGAAAAAATATCCAAACAATCATCTTGAGATAATATGGTCATTATTTATACAAAAATGAAGTTACTTTTTAAATTATCATTTAATAATTTCTGTAAAAAAATTATCAATACGAAATTTTTAAGGGAAAATTTATTTTGGTATATTAATTAATATTTTTCAAATAAAGTAAAATTTTATATATTTATAATACATTATTGAAATTAAATAATTTTATACATTGAATCAATTAATGTTTAGACTAATAATATTATGTGTATCTTATATACACCTATTTATTTGAGAGTTAAATTTGACTTTATTATGTTTGTTTTTTCTTGTATATATTATAATAATATAATCACGGTTCAGACCTTCTAATTATATAACTCCATTTCAATAGGATATATATTTTTGTTATTTATATTTATTTTTGTAAAATTTATAAAACATAATTTTTTATTGTGGATAATCTTAGATCATTTCATTTAACTACACTTAAAATGAATTCTGTCCTTGATATTTTATTATATGGGAGAAAACAAGTTAGGATACTTTTAACTCATCACATCTTGAGGTTCGCATATGGCCACCTCAAACATATGATTTCTCCCTATAAAGTTCAATACAAATGCATTGTAGTTTCTCTAAACCAAGTCTCATTGTCTTTTGTTTCAACAAGTTGTTCTTCCTAGTAAAGTTCATGTTATTGTTGTATAACCTCTTATTTTAGTAAATTTACTGGATACGGTTTATACATTCTCAAAATAAATACATTCAAAAATGAAAAACATATGGTGGGTAAGGATGGAAGGATAATTGAAATTCTAAATTTATCACACAATAAAGGATCATTAATGGACTAATGTATTGATGGTAGCTTCCCTTTCTTCCCAAATCTCAAATACTTCTTCAATAGATATATTTTAAGGAATAACTTATCAAAAACATCAAAATCATGATATAAATGATGTTTATATTCTTTAATTATATATTGAATTCACAAAACTTTCATATATCACATAATTTTTTACACCTTCACATGAAACTCTTGTACAAGGAATGAACTTATCATCTTCATCTCTCCAACTTCATACAAACATATTTTTGATCACACATCACTTTCGATATAGAGCCTAATTTAGCTCCAATTGATATCCAAAATAGAAAATATTATTTTATCATTTCCCTGAAAATTGGTGGTGTAGATTAATGATCCTTATAAATCCATCTAAAAAACTCATTTTATCCCATAGGGATTGAATTCTCTTCTCAGACTGACCACTCATCTATAGATAATAAGTGGTGTTCAGACTCTGATATATCTTTTATTTATTGTGATGATTTCTCCAGAATCTCAATGTAAACCTTATATCCCGATCCAATATAACGGATATAATTACTCCATGGATCCTCACCACATCCCTTATATATATATATATATATATTAATAAGTAAGTCAAGAGATAAATTTTATTTCATATCCATAAAATGTGTTGAATTCTTAAGGTGTTCTTGGAAAGCACAAATATAATTAGAGTCATTAGATGTATTGTGGGGTCCTATGATGAAATACATTGTTATTTTATCCTATTTCAATTTTATTATAGTAAATGGTTTTAAAATATCTAAGGATGTTTTTTTCAAACTTAACATACTTGAAAACAAATCATTGAGATACATATTCTATAATTTATCTCTTCATGTTATCCCAACAAAAGTTTGTGTTTATTTTTCTATACATATTCATGCATAATGGGTGAATAAGGTAGTATGGTACTTGAGAATCATCTAACATATCTCTCTAAATTTTTTATAAGATGGGTCCATATTTAGGGTTTTATAACTTTATAACTCCATCCTTATTAAATTTGAACTCTATATTTTTTTACCATTTTTTATAGCTCTACATTAATTTTCTAGGAATCATTGATCATTTTAAGAATTGATTATTAGAAAATGAAATAGGAATGATCAGATATCTCACCTTCCTCTAATAATTTATGATTCATCCATTAAAAATAAAATAACACTAGGTCTCCTTTAATCCTCGTCATAGATAAGACATAATGATTTTTCTTTTTTGAATCATCAGACACATAGTTTTCCTTCATAAGGTGGTAATGTATTGAGTATCCAGATTCTTAGATCAATTCACACCATCAACTATCGCACAAATTTAACACCTTATGTGTGAATATATATATCAATATCTTATAGTCTGTATAAATAAATTTTCCCAAGATTTTAAAGGGATGATATTCGACTATAACATAAAAGATCAGCAATAATGAGCCTAACCAAGCCACACAATATTTTTATATGAACAATATAAACTACATATATAAGTTTCAAATATGAATAGGATTAAACCCATTATGAAATATATATATAAAGGAATTAATAAATAGAAATGTATTGATTAATTATTAGGAATTGGACCTCAATTTTTAGTAATTTCATTTTATTCTTAAAAAATATGCATTCCACAAAAAAAATTATAATTTTTTAAGAAATTATTTTAATTATTTTAAATAATTATTGAATATTTTAATAAATTTATTTTCTAAAAAACAATATTTTTGAAATATATATTTCAAAATTTACTTTACAGATAATTTTTTGGAATTCTTTGAAAATTTCGTTTTTCTAATGAATTGTGAAAAATAATGATTTTCATTGAAAACAATATTTTTTATTCAATAATTTAAAGTGTAATATATCAAAAAAAATTCAAAATAATTATTTGTTTTATACTATATTTATTCTAATTCTACTCATGCGAACTAAATTTACTGTTGAATTCTTGTAAAAAATATTTCTATTCACAAAATTATTTTTCTAAAAAAACTATACTAAATTTTGTTTTGTGTATAAGAATAAATTAATTTAAACCTCATATTAAAATTGAATCATAAAAAATCACATTAGAAACTAGGTGGCACAATTTTGTTAAGTGGGTCCCTTTTGTTTTCGGCCATTATGAGTAGTTACCATGGTAATAAGGTGTAATCAAGGTACAGATAAATCATGTAATTAAATTTAGAAATAATAAGATAAGGACAAATAAATGACCCTAACACATTATGTTATCCTATTATACTGTTGGAGTTAGGAAATTACCATCCATATTTTGAAAATATTTAAAAAATCCCCTTTACTTGATATTGAAAATTATAATACTTTATTAAATGTTGATGTCAAACATGCCACTTTACAGAATTTAATTTCATTAATATTTTGTATGTGGGATAAAAATAATAATCAATAGTTATAAATGGATAATTAAAATTAAAATAATTTATTTTTATCAAGTTAAGGTTTTTATAATTTTATTCTCTGAACTAATTTACTTAAATTCATGTCCAAGATTGACACAAAATTTATGTAGTGAATAAAAAAATATAATAAATGGTTATAAAAATATTAAAATAAATATAATTTTAATTAATTGTTTTTCTCCATGAATTTTTTATATAAATATAACTTTTTATTGATATTTAAAAATATTTTATTTGAATTAATTTATTGTCATTTTTTCAAAGTCAAATTAAATGAATAGTTCCATTATAGTTTCTTTTTTGTCAATATTATTTAGAAATGGTATTTTATATTAAATAATGGTACATTAAATAATTTAAAATTATTAAAATAATAATAGTAAGAATATTTATTTTTGTATGTTATAAAATATCATGGATGTTCCATGTGAATGAAATTTTCCGTTTATTGTAAATAAAATATCCCTTAATGAATAAAAAACAATGTTATTAAGGTAATCAAAAAAAGGGTTTACCATGGGTTGAAAAAATGATAAGGGTTAAATTATCACCCAAACATATCAAATTTATATTTTATTATGTCATTTCAATTAATCCCCACAATATATTTATATTATATGAATCTCTATCCATTCCCCAAATAATAAATCATTTATAAATATTTAATACTTTTAAAAACTCTAATAATTACCCTATACTCTCCTATAAAATGGAACAATCTCTATCCATTTATTCACACATTAAAAATTGTGATTATACTAATACCTAACTAAATAACTACTTTTAATCCCTACTCTTATTATATAGGTCTTTATTTATGTGGAATACCATCCTTAAATGGAAGAGGTGTAGAAATAAAGGAAGTTCTCCAAAGAAGAGGTATACATTTTAACTAAATGTTTATGATTTATTTATTTATCCACATTCTTAAAATTTTAATCAATGAGTATGATAAAATAAAACAAGTATATTTATTATCCTTAAACTTTTTTAATTATATTTCATATCTTATCCCTATCTAATTTCCAATGAAATGGGAAACAAATAATTATTCATGTCTATGGCAGACTACTGACTCGTGAACTGTTATAATTTGGTTTCTAGAAACACTATTCTTAGAAGGTTACAGTGATTACTGTATTGTATGTATATTAATTTTTTGAGCTTTTATCATTATATAAAGATAATATATAACATAATTTATTACCCTTATATTTATTGAAAAAAGATATCGACGTTCATTCTTACGTAAGGATTGAACCCCTTATAAAGCAATGTGATTCATTTTTCCTCACCACATCATAAATTTGGTATATATTTTTGATATAATGATAAATATGGTATTGTAAATTAATATTTAACTTTTTTCCATAATGATTATTCAAAAAATAAAACACTACACAAACACACATATGATACACCATCTCTATTATTGTAATGGATATCATTTTTCATTTTGGTCATTAATTGATGGTTTTAAAAGTATAATTTATGTAAAAATAATTATTAATTCAAGTTTATTATTTGGGACATCTTATAATAATGAACTCTTTTACCATAGTCATCCTACTAAGGTAAATTATGGAATAAGAGACGAATAACATCCAAATGCCCGATGAAATAATAATTAATTAAGTAATTTAATATAAAGTGGAAAAAAATAAAATAAAAGAAACAATATATTTATAAGTATTCTTATGAAACTAGAATAAATTTATTACTAAATTTAAAAAATAATGTATTCAATGAGTCGTACTCAATATAAGGGATAATTTTCTTTAAAACACGTATTTTAAATGTTTTAAATATTTATTTTCTAAATCCTTCTCATAAATATCTGAATTCTAATAATTATTGCATAGAAATATTTATATGGAAATAAATGAATTATAAAACAAGTTTTATTCCTCTTCTAAATTTATCTCAAATGCATTCTAAAATGGATTTTGGTTTTTATTTTAAACAAAATGTTTTTACTTTCTTTGTATATAGAAAAATCAAATGTTTTACTTTAATATATGTGAAATAAATTATATTTCCCTCTGCCAAAACCATTATTTGAGGATTGGAATTATTTAGAATATTTCTTATTATCATTAAATTAATGCCGTATTTAATATATTTTTAGGAAAATTTGGTAAAAAAAACATTATTCAAAATGAAATGTCATTTTAATACCTAAATGATTTTTCATTTTGTTTACAGGTGTTTTTAAAGTGGTTTTTTGGGAAAAGGGTCAAGAATAAAAAAAATTATTATGTATTTGGTAATATATAATTATATACAATGAATGGATGATTGTGGTAATACTTATATGATGGTTAACTGAGACATAAATTATATTATGGTTGAGTTCAATATAGCTTATTTGATGGGGAAGCTCGATACACATCATAAGATTGGTAAACCCCATTATATCTTTATAATGTGTTTGGAAATTTTCATCATCTTCAAATGATAGAAGAAGGTTATTAACTACACTAGTTACTCTTATATATTAATCTATGCTCTATTCATTTCTAACATAGGTTATGAATGTCATTATAAATGTCCCTAAAAAGTGGATTCTAATTTCTTGCAATGGGGTTTAATATTTTTGTTAAGAAAGATGTTGTTTTTTTCATGTGTATAGGATCTATATCATATTATAAAAAATATTATGATAATGTTAATCATTTCATTGTTTTTAATGATTTTCACGAAACTAATAGAATTTTTACATTTATATCTCTTTCTATTTGTTATAGGCTCATCCCATGTTTTATAATGTTTTTTCACAAGGATTAACGATGATATGAAAAAATAAGGATTTAACTTTTAACTCATAAAAACTTTTCATGAAAATAAAATGAGTTTTATTTTAAATGTTTTTTATTGCCCTAAATTTAAACTAATGTTGTTTTTTAACATGTAATCCATGGGATTATTATGTTAGAGTAAAGACCTAATTCTCTCAAAATATAAATCGTACAGGTCCAACAATTTAATAGAATAAATTCATGGCTGAAAAGTAATAATTTTTTATTTTTAAAAAACATGTGCTTATTTTTTCTATCACATCAGGGTTTGGACACCTTTTTTAATAGCATGTTCAAATATCAATTTATATAAATACTTATGGAAACTATCAGGGGTTTATAATTTTATGGTTGATAATAAGATCAATGTAATAGAATCTCCCCATTTAGATGTCTGTAATTATGGTCTAAGATAATTTAGTATGTTTTGGTAGATATTTATGGTAATATAGTCCTTTGGTTTAGTAAGGATTTCAGGGAAAATTATATATGATGAAAAATTCATTTTATATTTTGTGAATACAAGTTAAAATCTCTTAATAACAATTAATTCATATATGATATTTGATACTGATGTAAATATGGGTTATTATAATTAAGGAACATAAGTATTGTCATATAGAGAACCATGGGACTTAAAAATTATTCAGTGATTCACAAATTATTTCAAAAAAAAGTTTCACAATATGAAAACCCTCTCTAATTAAAGAAAAATTATAATATTTTTGGATAATATGGTATTTTATTTGAGGTATAATGTATAAGATGTATTCATGAATATTATATGATTTTGATGTTTCTTTATGGTGATTAATTCGAATAATTGAAACCATGAATATAGATAAGAAATCATATAATTAGTCCATTTACATTATTTGTTTGAGACTTTAATGTGATTGATTTTATTTTTAGTTTAATTCATATTAAAAGAATTTGTTATCAACTGATTTTAGTATTTGGGTTTCAATCATAGTCAGGAATATTTTAATTAATTTTTTGGATCGTTATTTATGGAATGATCAATATTGATCATTTTATGATACTATTTAATTTTGATTATATATATATATGTATCAATTATTCCGAATGAGGTTTTTTCAATTTTGGAACAATATTAAATTATACTAACCATTATAGTTGTTGTTAAAGAAGGAAGACCTAGTCAATATATTATTATCTATATTTAGAATTGTGTAATCTGTTAGAAATTGATTCCAGTACATCAATTATAAAAAATTCATCATGAATACTCATTGTTTAGTGAAAAATTTGAGATTGTGGTAGAAATTGATTAATGCGTGAAATTATAATTATCAATTAAGTATATTTCATTATGATCATTGTTTAGATGGTGATTAAATTCCAAAAATCTAAAAAAATCTAAATTATAATTATAGCCAATTATCTTCATTTTCAATGAATCAATGGTATTTTATAACCTTATTTGTTTTATGGTTTTCTTGTCCTTAACTTTCAGATGATCATTGAATTTTTTATGATCAATAAACATTTACACTATCTATCATTATTTATTCATTAAATTTTCTTAATATATCTATATTTTTACATCCTTATAATCTTCTCATATTAGGGTGCCATCTATGTTTTTTATGAGATATCATTCTTATTTACTTTTACATATTTATAATTGTAAGTTTACTTTTCTCATTTATAATATGTGGTTTCGAAATAATATTATTAAATGTACAACCTTTTGTTACATATTTCATGTTTGAATTTTGTGGACACAATTGAATAAATAACACTAATCTTAAACAATCCATTAAATATTATCATATAACTATTATTACATTATCATTGAATAGAATAGATTTAATTGGACTACCAAAAATAATATATATTTAGAAATTTATTAATAAAAATAGATTTATTGGATAATGGTTAATATATAAGAACCAAATTTACTGTAAAGTCACTTTATTCTTAAAAAATTGTATTCTCCAAAAATGGTTTTAAATTTTATTTGTGATACAATAATAAAATTATTTTCAAGAGGTGTTAGAAATAGTATTTTATAAAAAAATATAAAATTATTGAAATTATCATTTGAAAATTATCTTTTTGTGAATTTTTTTTTTAAAAAAATATTTATTTTCATTTTGTTAGTGAAAAATAATGATTTACTTTGAAAAATTAATTTTTCTTTGAAGAATTTTAACATTTAATCTTTATTTAATAATGATTTAAATGTAAATTTTTTATTATTATATTATTTTTAATCTAATTAACTTCACTTGAATTAATTTTATGGTTTTATTGGGAATGAAAACATTTTTCTATATATATATATATATATGAATTTTTTAAAAAAAACTACTTTGTGCTTTTATTTTTAATATTAAATTTTTTTCTACCACATATATTAAATGAATATTCTAAAATTTATTTAATATTTTAAATTAGTTCTTGAATTTATTTCAATTTTCCTTTTAATTTTCTCATTATGATTAATTCTCATAGTGAATAATTATTATCTTGGAAAATGTAAATTGGGTAATTATGGATAAAAAATAATATGATAAAGACTAATAAATTACCCTTAATCTTTCAGGTATTTTATATGATGAGTTTATTTCATCCATTTCCACCCATGTTTCTAAAATACAATATTTTGGTTCTATATTTCAATGATTTTAACTTTATTGTGGCACCGTTAGTTACAAGTAAGTAACCCTTTCTTATTTTTTATGTAAATAATGTTTATGGGTGGAGTATGGGAGGGATTGGAGAAAATTTAGAAATTTTTTGGTTCATTATACAAGTGCATATTAATTTCAAGGTTTTGGTGAACCCTGAAACACCTACAGGAAACTATGTACAATAAAAAGGTTCTAAAGGGAAGTTGTCCAAGTTGTGCACAAATTTCTTAAACCATGAAAAATCATAAGAAAAATAGTTTTTTGTGGAGAATATGTTGGATAGTGAGATTTGGAACAGTAGGCAAATAGTTTAGATATAGTTAAATCCAACTATCGGAGGTCTCCCTTATTTTAGAGGCAAGATCATGGTTACCACGTAGTTTTCCTATCGGTGTTCTTAAACTAGTGCTGGTCAAAAATTGGATCCTTAAATTGTGAATCTTACACATTTTCACCTCTAAATGCATCGGTTTTTCCCAAAAATGGCCCTAACATGGTATTTTACCTTATCAATGGTTGGATAACCTCTCCCCATCATATTAGAAGCAATCTGGATCCTTTCCATGTTCTGTTGAAGCTCGATTCTCCCTATATATGATCATTCATGGATGTTCTTAATAGTGATTCTTATATATTATTCTACAAATAACTTGGTTTCATAGATGAACACCCGTTCTGGATTGATCTATGTTTTTGGATTCCAAATATGTTCAGTTTTGTATTTTTGTTGATAAATGAATATATCTAAGTCTTTTTCATAGAGATTTTACCTAGTTTCATGGATGTTATTCTCGTTCTTCTTCATTTTCATCATTAAAATAGAGGTTGATGGATTCACTCTCGACTATTCTATTTTAGAACATTAATTCATTTTTTCAAATTTATTTATCTAATTGAAAATGATTGTATATTCTCTGGTAAATAATTATCGAATACCCTCATGAGTGACCGTTTTTTGAAATTAAGAAATTTGGTAGGTTGTTAGTATGTGTTTTTGACAACATGATTTTGAAATAGTTGTCAAAATTTATTATTAAAAAAATGTATTTCAAAAAAAAATTATTTAAAATGGTCTGATCACACTTGGATTTGGAATGGGTTTTTCATGGTTATTTGGCACGTATTCATCTGCATTGGAATAGTTAAGTGTGTGATGTAACCCCATGAAATGGTTAGGATGTATATGGTTGTTAAGTACCACCATAAAGTATCCCATTAAGTGATGGATTTTTGGAATCAAAACTCACTAAATAATAGTATGGGGATGTCCATGGTTCCATGCATGGTTAGATTTTTGGTTTTGTGGAAATAAATGAATTTTGGGGAAATAAAATTTTGTAATGTTGTTTTAATGCATTGGTTGGTTGCTTAAATTGTCAAGAATAGATTTTTGGATATTTATTGAATATGAAACTTATTTATATGTTCATATAAAAAAATTTAGAATAAGTTTTATATAAATCATATTATATAAATGTTGCTAGATTGTTTTTTAGTGGCATTAATGGGTAATTCACTGTGGAATTTGTACTATTTTTATTACTGACCCATTCTTTGGTACTTTAGTGATATTGAATGTATCGTCTATTATGATATTAGAAAAGGTAAACTATTACACATCATTAATACTAATTCGTGATACATGGGTGGTTTGGTGGATTTGGGGTTTGGAGCATGTGGAGATTTGGTGTAATGTGGTTATCATGATTTTTGAGAGTTTTTCTTCTGTTGTTTTCTTTTATAATAGTTTTGATTATTCTATGGTACTCTTGGGTTGTATTAATATAAATTACATTCTGTATTTCTCATCCTTTTTTACCATGTATCAAGTAGTGTTTTATTTGGTTAGGTTTTGTTGGTTAGTTTTTTATCTTCAAATGGAAAATCATCCCCAAATTTTTAAATGATTCGCTCATCATTATTAAATAGCCTTCGACATCATAGGGATATCTCTTAAGGACAAGTAGAATTCCTTATTCATTCTTAACCCAATTATAGGGATAGGGAAGTTACATTTATAATATTTGAATATATCATGATTTCAAAAATGACACTTCTTTATTTTAAAAATCATTAATATTTTATGACAAGGATAAATAATTATTGTTATATTATAAATTAATTTTTAAAAGATATGTTATTATTTAAATTTTCATAATTTATTTTTAATTTTTAGTGATGATACAATTTTTATAAACATTTGTTAAATGATAGTACAATATTTTTTAATTAATTAAAAAAAATAAATTATTTTAATAATATGAAGAATATTAAAATATTAATGACTAATAATTATAATTTTTTTAAAAATATATCATGTTAGGAATGTCTAAAAGGATTATATTGAAAAATTTTCTTATTTATTATTGTGATAATTGTTAAATTAAATGAAGAGTTAACGAATTGACGTTACTAATAATATATAATAAATAATATTTTACTGAATGATTTAAAATTCAAATAATACATTTATTCAGAAAATTTATCAGTACATAGTTTAAAACATCATCCATGGTCTATCTATTATAAAATTTACCTTTTATAGTATCTATCATAACTCATAATGAGTAAAAAACTATTAATATGTTAACTGTCAAAAGATAGCTGATGATAGTAGAGACACAAGTTTAGTGGTTAAGGATGTCACAAAAGATACTTGCATTTCTGATAATCAAGTTGGAGAATTTTTCAGGGCGGTTTATGATGCTATAGAACCTTTGCCTATGTAGAATAGAGGTACCCAACAAGTTTCTGTAAAGGATTATGCTCATCATTCTATGGAAGATCGTGCCTTGTATCTTGATGTGAACCCAAAAATTGCCACAAGTGATGATTGTCCTGCCCTAAATGTCAATGAAAATAAAGAGGAAGGAATAAAGGTTCAGAATGATGAATCTGATAAGGACTCATTAATAGAAGAAGAAGACAAACCTGGGCAACTAGTGGAAGTGTACCTGCATTCCATGGCTAAAAAAGGGAAAAATCCATTGGTAGACGTTGATGGATTCATAACCCCGAATCCAAAGAAAACTAGAAGGCATGAGGATTATTCACAAATAGAAAGGAAAATTGCTACTAGATCGACAGATGTCAACAAAAAGGATACTTATGAAAAAGTACTAGAAAAACCTACAATTCAAGAATCCAGCATAGTCTTATATTATTACTCGCATCAATTCACAGAAGATGATATTCAAGAATGGATTTCCCACATGGATAAGCAACAAGAAATTGCTCAATAGGAGTTGCAATGGGGGACTATTAATTCTGAATAGTACTTAGAGGCTAAGAGATTCATTTTCAATGACATATTGAAGATGAACTTACAAACCTCTTGATGATTATGAATGTGGCCTTTCTGTGATGCAATTGATTCTATCTTATGACTTCAAATATGTGTTTTCAAATCCTATGGTTTTATTCTGTTTCTATGCTACTACATTGGAAATTTTTTGGGTGTCATCTTTATGTGTTCAGGATATTACTGGTTTACATACTTCTTCTATGGATCTTTTTTGGAATTTTCTAGATTTATATTTTGGGTGACAATTCTATTTTGGTTCACTAGAATAGAAAGCAACTCAGTTTCCTTCCTCTCTCAAGTGGCAGTCCTACCATAACTCTGAATGTTCCTTCACATTTAAGTGATTGAAAGAAATTATGGATTAATGTTAGTTTTCTTTCCAAATAGGATGTTTTCTCCCTGTTAAAGCATGGTTTTACTCTATTGGTGTGAAGGCTGGTTCTTGTTTTTCCCATTGAAGTATGCATCTAGATTGCTCTGCATAATTGACGGTGCACTTCATCTGTCCAGTATAGAGTTGCGGTTGTACAACCGCTTATTTGGATGGAATTCTTTCTTCTCCAGCATGCTGAAACATTTTGGAATACTGCCCTGATTGTCTTCATGTTCTATGCACTGGGATAATGAGGTCATGATGGAATCTCTCCGAATGGATGCATCTCTTTTTCTTTGGGTGAATTTTGATGAGAAATATGGAGCATCTTTCTCACTTTTAAATATGTAACACTCACATGAAGTCTCAGTTTTAAAGCAGGAAATGTCATCAAATGGAGGATAATGCATGTCCAGACTGCACAATATGATTCTACTTTGGAAGTGGAGGTCATGGACTCTCGTTGGATCTTATTTGAGCCTGTTTGAAGACTTATTACTCGGTACATTAATGTTTTATATGTATTCTATTGTTTCTCTATTTTGGGATTGTTTAAATCCATTACACCTCATGTTTTCATTGTAAACATTAATTTTAATAAATTCCATTCAGTATGAAATGGGATACCAATTCATGTCACCTTCATAAAAAAAAGCATTCTTAGGGCCAATAACTGAACTAATTCCTTCATAGAATCACAAAACTCATTCTATACCAATTTTTTTAGGATTAATATAAACATTAGAGGGATTAAAATGTATATAAAATGAGTTTGATACCATTTTTCTTATGTATTTGTGAATAGACACATCAATGATGCAATATGATTTTTTCATCACTATATCACATATATTGTATATATAGTCCTATTTAAGAAGTTTATATTGTATTTCAGATAAAATTACCCTTTTAATGATAAAATCGAACTTAAATTCCTTCTATAATGTTTTTTGAAAAATAAAAACCTTACATAAGTATATCTAAGTCCAACCGCCTCCATGATGGGAAAATAAGTCATTATTTATGAAAATATATCATGGTTGATATAAATGTATAATAAATTTATTGATATTAAAATTATTTGATGATTATTATTCTAGAGATGACAGAACAATGTCATTTTTACCATATTCAACCTCTCGAATAAATTTTTGGCATATAAGCAAAATATCATCGAAAAATCCAATGAGAACATAATTGAACATGAAATTGAATATAACTTGATAATAAATAATAAATTTAATAAATACATGAACACATTTCTTATAAAATTAAATAATTAGCTTAGTTATATTTTTAAGGAATATAATAACTGTATGTGATGAGTTGTGATTATGTTAAGGGGAACTTAACAATAAAAAGATCATTTTAAATGATTAAATGATTTATTTTCTAAATCATTAACATGTGTATCTATACTATTAAATTTATTTTATATAATAATTATATGTTCATAAATTAATTATAAAATATTTTTTGTCCTATATTGATAGTCATTCAATTGTTTTATGAATGGAATCTTTTTTTATATATATTTTACATGGAAATTTTTGATTTTCTTTATAAAAGATAGAATTAATGTTTTATTTTGACATATTTGGGGTAAAAAAATTACCACCATCATAACCATTATTTTATTGTTGTATGTTATTAAATTATTTCATATTTTTTAAAAAGAAATCATATATTACTGTCCTATTCTAGGTATTTCGATTTTAAATTTTTTTTTTCAAAGGAATATGTATTTTTAACTTGAAAGTGATTTTTATAATCACTTGAAAAAAATTCAATGGGTTTTATGTGGAAAATGTAAAATCATTATGAAATTATTTTATGAAATGATAGTTGAGAATTATATATTATTAACATGTGAGTATGAATTAACTTGTACAACGGGTGAGCCGGACACATCTTATACGAAGATTCATCCAGGTATAATTTATAAAATAGTTGATCCCAATGTTGATTGCACATTAGGTGGGCCCCATAATATCTCTTTATTTCAGTAGGTAATTTTCATTGAAATAAAAGTCCACAAAGTGGTTTTTAACTAGTATGTTATCATATATGTATTTAAAAAGTCTTTAGTTGTTCCAAACATGTGTTATGAATATTATTCACTAGGTCAACAAAAAAGGGTTTTTGATTTCTTGTAATGGGTTTTAATTATTTTCATTGAGAAAAATTTCTTCCATTATCATATATATATGATATATTTTACACCCTAAATGAATATTTTAAAAATGGTAGACTTTTCATAGGTTTTAATTATTTTCACTACACAAATATATTTATTTTTTTATACCCTTTAATTAGATTTTTGGAATGCATCCCACATTTTAAAATATTTTTCATATGGTTTAAGTATTCGTTTGTAATATTATGGAGTCATGATAAATGTAATGAATAAATTTTCTATATAGTAAACATATTTTACATTAACTGTTTTGTATTGTGGGAAAAATGGATACTAAGTGCATCTTTCAACCTTCAAATGTATGCATTTTATTATGTATGATTGATGACCATATTCACTAAAACTATAAACCATAACGATCCACATTTGTAATAAATTGAATTATTTACATAAAACTCAATATTGTATAATGTTTGAGTTCATTTCCTTATAAAAAAATAATACACATATCACCACAGAGATAATTCTTCTAAATATTTAATGAAACTATGTCTATTTCTTTCTCCAAATCATGCATCAGGTTATTTTGTCATGAATTTTTTATTTACATGAGGCATAATAAATTAAAATTTCATTTTTTATGAGGACTCATCCTAATACCTTCTATGATGAATCAACATATCTTATAAACCCTACACCACTATAGGGTAATGTAGGTATAATGTAACGCCCCGATCCCAGCTACCCAGAGTCGGTGCATTACTTCGTAACATTGGCATGATCACAAAAGATCAAGTCTCGAAAGACCGATTAGTTTAGTAGCCTTGGAAACACTAGATACATTCATAAGTCTTTCATTACATAAAAAAGTAAACAAACTACAATAACATGGTCTTCATAGTCCACACTCATATCCCCTTTCTGACTACCCCTGCAGGTCATTCATAAAATACTTCTTCACATCCTGGAAAATATTAAAACATTGAAAGGGGTGAGCTCAGATGCTCAGCAAGGATAACAATATTGCAGAAACTTTCATAAATAAACATTTACATTTAAGGCAATGTATAACTAAAACAAAAGCCTTTTTAAACTTGAACTTCAGCATAATATGGCAAAAATAAAATGAGATAATGCCATTCACTTACTCACATGGATATTCTACTAGTCGAATAATCACATGAGATATCAATAACCACTTTCATAATGAGGGAATTTATAATGCCATACATTCTGAAACATTTTGTCAAGGCCTCGGCCAAGACGTCTAAAATGATTAAGGCCTCGGCCAAAACCATAAATCAAATTGGGAAAGGACCTCGGCCAATTCCACGTCTAGTAGTCTCATGAGACCTACCGATGCATCGAGGAGCTATAGCGGGCTCCACCCGTCACTTATTAAGTCCTATACATTCCTCATATGAATAGGTTTAAACATATCCTAAACCATAACATAATCGTATCACATAAAACATGCACAAAGGAAACATAAAATTTCCACATTTCAATCACAAGATATCAATACAACACATTGATATAATAAAACCGCTTTCAAAACCATTTTCAATACCAAAATAAAAGAAAGTTAAAACTTTGTATTTATTTTTCATTTAAAAAAATGATGGCTTGTAGAGGAAGCCGAAACTCAAATGGTGGTCACGGCGGTGGAGAAGTCGTTGTCGCCGCATACGTACAAAAAAACATTCCCTTTTGTCGTTTAGTAAACGCTTCGTATAAAAAAGATTCCTTTTGAATAAACGTAAAAGTCAAAGTGGTTTATACACCGTAAAAAAGAAATTTGTGTATAAAACCAAATATGCCTCAATTAAAGGAGATTGAGACGAAATCCTTAAAAAGATAATTTTTAAAATAAAATAGATATATTATGTGTATTCACTATAGGTACACATAAAGAAAGTAAAAATACAAAATAAGACATAATAATATCATGACATAATTTGAAAGTAAGAGATTAACCCAAAGAATGGAAGTTGGGTTAAGAAGTTCCCTTACCTCGTGTCTGACTTGAATCAACCGTTCTTTAACCTCCTGAATAATAAACTAGAGTTAATATATACCTTATTAAGAACCATTTTCAATTTCATTATCCTTATTATATCACTTATTACAATGATATGAACATTATGTAATTATTTAAGTAAATAACGGTCGTTTTGTCGATCTTTGGTACTTGAGTCAACAATAAACTTCTTATAATTACAAGTTGTTTATGTGGTAGAATATCCATTATCTCCAGAATTATATTCATGATTTATATGTCATATATATATTATATATCCAGTATATACATTCATTTATAATATTACGTAACATTTAGAGGTAAGAAATGAAATGCACCGTTCATGGAGACGGTAATCCGTACGTACGCATGAATGCTAGTTTCATTTCAATTTCATATTTAATGGAACTAAATCATAATGATATAAATGTATAATATAATTCCAGTATAATATAGTGTATAATACCATTTACTCCATCCTTTATACATCCCACATATGGCATTAACGATTCAAATCACTTTGAGGGGGCGGTAGTCCGCACTTCCTAAAATGAAATTATCGCGTTTACCCATAATGGAAATCATGAAGTATGCCATAAATGAGAAATACATAAGCATAAGTAAAAAATAAACATATTATATATCATATATAAAAATAGTGACATCTTAATGGGCACCTTTGAAGGTGTTATATGAGTGTTGAACAATCATCGTTTCGTGAGGCAGAAAATCGCCATCCACAGAAACCGTATGTTCTTTAACAATTAGATGTAGGTGTGTGTAAGTGTAGCTCGAATAATTCTTATAAAAACATCCTAGTATATTAAGGATACTGGTGTTGTTACAAAATAAATTAATAAAAATTGTTTAGGGGGTTGGAGAAGAAAAATAAAACAAAACAACATTAGAGAAGACATTACCTCAAAATCGGGTAACTCTTTTTGATTTGAGCCAAAGGCTTCCTTGGGAAGAGTTCTGCCCAAAGTGAGGCTTCTAGGAGTAAGAGGGGGAAGTTGGGAGAGTATTTGGGCAGAGGTTGGCCGAGCAAAATGGCTTGAAAGTGTAAATGAGGTGGGAGAGGTGGGGGCCTTTTATAAGTGGAGAGGAGGGTCACTCTTGGAAAGTAAAGAAAAGTCACTTTATTATAAAATGAGTTTCGGATTTTAGAGGTCCCACACTTATATAATTCGAGGATAAGATGATAAGGGTTCGAAATATACTCATCCAATAGGTTTTTGACAAGTTTACGCTTTGGATTTTACATTATTCTTCCATTTTATTTAAATTGTTAAATAATGAGGTCATCGCTGCATCATCATGATGTCATAATTAATTTAATTTATTTAATGTCTAAAAATTATAAGAAAACTACTATGATGTATGAAATCTTTTTATATTTCTAATGAATATTTATAATCAAAATTTGGACTTGTGTAACCCCACTTAAAAACTGTTTTAGTAAAACAACTCATGTTTGTGTCAATTTAATTTTAACATTAAATAAATATATATTAATGTCATTTTCCAACCAAAGTGGCTCCATGGGGTCCCCAAGTTGACCCATGGGTTGTCTTGGTCGGCCATGACTCATCCAATAGGATTATGACAAGTGTCAAGCTCATCTCATATTATTAAAACATTATTTTTACCTTAAACTACACTAATTACCTGTAATCGCGATTAAGAACTTAAAATTTACTATTCACCAAAAAATTATTTTGATCTCATTGAACCACATTTTACATCTTAATGACAACCATGTATGTCGGATTTTTGAAAATCAAATCACAGAAGTGGTAATATTTCATTTAAATGAAAAATCAGTTATTTAACTACCACTTAGTGGTTTCACTATTCATCAAAAATTGAAGTTTTTCAGAACAATGCCAAAATTTTACCCTAAGCTATAATTGATATTCCGAATTCAAAAATGATGTATATTTTACAAAATTTCAAACATATAAGTTTCATTAATTAATTTTATAATTAATTCCCGCTGTCACAACAAATAGCGTGTTTTAAGAAACAATTTATATCAAAAGATTGGCAATTGTTTATGTCCAATTTCAATGTTAAATTAATTCTAATGACCACCATTGGATAAAACGGTAAAAATATATTCTAATTGTACTTTAAAACCACTAAATAGTATAATTTATCACTATAAATTATTTTTATTAAAAAATTTGTTTTTAAGTATTTTTCACTATTCATAAAAAAAAGAAGTTCTCAGAAAAATACCAAAAATTCAACATAGGCTTATTTCGATATTCCGAATCCAAAAATGAAGTCCATTTTGATAAATAAAATTTATAAAATTTCAAAAAGTAGGTATTACTATTCACAACGGCTAGTTTAATTCGTTGTGGTGTGTGTTAGAGCTCGAGGTTGCGTACAACACACGCTATTGCATTATTCGAAGTGAAACGTACCATGGAAGCTTGGGGTGTTACATTCTCCCCTCCTTCAATAAATTGCGTCCTCACAATTTGAAAATTTTCTTTGAAAATAAATGGTTGAAAAGAGAAACTACCTTTGAGGAAAACCCACATCAGAAATAAGGTTAATAAATATATAACATTAAAAGACAGCAAGATAAGTAAAAAGGTCACCCGATATAGCCCATTCTAGGATTCTATGAAAATATGGATATGGAGGAGAAACAAACTATCAAGGTCTGATGGAGATTTATAGAAAACAGGATTAGGAGAAAGTTTAACTACAAAAAAATCACAAACTTGTGATTGGTTAAACGGTCATTGAATCTCCAGTTGGAAAAGTTAACCGACAACATTTTTGTTTTAAGTTACCTTTTATAATGTTGAGGAATTTATTTAGGAGATTTACTAAGAACGTAATGGAATATACATACTTGTTATGTATACTTTCATTCGTTAATAAATTTTTACCACAAACCCAACTTTTACTCCTAATGGTAATGGAACTCAAAAATATTCTATTTATCCTAATTGTATAAGGTTCCAAATGTTAACACATACCATTTAGATGAGTAAAATTATTTTGTAATAACCAGGGACTTCCTGTAGGATAGTGGTAGGAAATAAAGGCCTGTCGCACTATGATTGTGGGTTCGATTCCTGCAGTTTTTTCCGACGCGACGGGTTATGCCCCACCCTGCAGGTTGTCCTTTTCCTAAAACTATAGTATCATAATATTCCAAAAATAATCTTCATAAATTTTTTAACCTTAAACAATACTATCCAAAGATCAACTTAATCCACTCCAACCTTTATAGTTATCCAAAATACCTCTGTCCAGACTTTCTCTAAAAGGTCTCTTAATTCCAAAATCAATTTATCAGATTCCCCAAACAAAGTAAAGTTTCTCTTATTGTCACATACTAGAAATATAATTACCTTCATCATATTAAAACCTTACTGAAATCAACAAGTACTGCAGTACAATCCTTATATATATCTCACATTATTCTAATAACCAGAATATAATCCATGAGTCCAAAAGCACCAACACATTAGTTATTCTGCTTCAACTGTAGTAACAACATAAGATTGTCCTTGATCCCTTGGCCTTTTATGAGGTATGTTTCCCTGACGCTTAGGACATTCATTTGCATAATAACCCATTTCTCTACAATTGTAGCATTCAACATTGATAGCCTCTTTCTTTCCCTTGCAATCACGCACCTGGTGACCTTTTCCCCCACATTTATAACAAACTCCTATTACTTTTAGGCAAGTACCAGGGTGATTCTTCCCACAATTATCACATAATGGAAAATCCTTCTTTCCCTTTTCCCTTTATCTGTCTCCTGTTCCGCCGTTCTCTTCTTCTCTTGCTTTACTTTGTTGTCATAAGACTTAGAGAATTCCTTTTCTGTCTTGATAGCACACGAGACAATATCTTCGTATGATGAGAAGGATTGTGATTCTAAAGATCGACGAAGAAATGGTTTTAACCCATCAACGAAACGATCAATCTTACTCCTTGGGTTACGTATATAATCGGCAGCGTGCCTTGCTAACCTTGTAAAGTTAGCCTCATACTTTGGGACATTATCATCCTCCTTCTACCTCAGACTCAGAAATTGCCTTTCCATATCCGCTCGATGGTCTCGAGGAATGTATTTTTCTAAGAACAGCTCTTTGAACTCGCTCTATTCCATATTCGATACTTCATCATCTTCCTTTGTGTTTTGAATCAGCGACCACCACTGATCGGCATCTCCAGTGAGGCGGTAAACTGCCATGACAACCTTCTCCCTTTCACTACTCCCTAAGGCATGGAATATTTTCTATAAGGAATTTATCCATTGCTCAGCTACTATAGGATTTTTACTCCCATTGAAGGTTGGTGGTTGTTGCCTCATGAAACGGTCTAGCATTGATCCTCCACGTTGCGGATCAGGGTGATCCATACGAGTAAGGTTATTATTCATAACCTGAGTGAGTTTTCCCAGTATGGTAATAAGTTGATCAGCACCAGTTGTATCTCCAGATCCACAATAATTATCTTGAGCAGGAGGGAAATCCCTACACGGAGTTCGTGCATTGATACGGTTTTCATTCAATTTACTAGGCGCCATTTCTAAACAATGGCATAAACTAGATTAGTTTATGAATCAAAATACATATTTCCATACTTGTAAAACACTTTACATAAATTGAACTATTTATGGATATAATCCATAATCATAAAAAGAAATGTTTTCTTTGAGGAAGTATATACTCATAACCCTTCATAGTGGTTTGTAAATAAAATGAGAATTATCCTAATCATATCCCCAGGGAGTGTCGTAACCAAGAGTGCAGCAAGGCCCGTTGTCGTGCACCAGTTCCCATTCGAGTCTAGCTCAAAGCAGTGTTTTCGAGTTTTACCCCTAGGTACATCTGTGCCAGAGCCGCCTCTACCTTCTCGTATCCAGACAAGGATGTATTGCTTGGAAAACTCACAAAATCTCTACAATACCAAAATTTTTAGGAAGTTCTTCTATACTAATCCTCAAAGTTCATCTTAGTTCTACGTGCTCTAATCAGAGTTTGTCTAAATCTAGCTTCCAAGGTTAGTACTAAACTGCCTCTGATACCAACTATAACGCCCCGACCCCAGCTACCCAGAGTCGGTGCATTACTTCGTAACATTGGCATGATCACAAAAGATCAAGTCTCGAAAGACCGATTAGTTTAGTAGCCTTAGAAACACTAGATACATTCATAAGTCTTTCATTACATCAAAAAGTAAACAAACTACAATAACATGGTCTTCATAGTCCACACTCATACCCTCTTTCTGACTACCCCTGCAAGTCATTCATAAAATACTTCTTCACATCCTGGAAAATATTAAAACATTGAAAGGGGTGAGCTCAGATGCTCAGTAAGGATAACAATATTGCGGAAGCTTTCATAAATAAACATTTACATTTAAGGCAATGTATAACTAAAACAAAAGCCTTTTTAAACTTGAACTTCAGCATAATATGGCAAAAATAAAATGAGATAATGCCATTTATTTACTCACATGGATATTCTACTAGTCGAATAATCACATGCAATATCAATAACCAATTTCATAATGAGGGAATGTATAATGTCAGACATTCTGAAACATTTTGTCAAGGCCTCGGCCAAGACGTCTAAAATGATTAAGGCCTCGGCCAAAACCATAAATCAAATTGGGAAAGGGCCTCGTCCAATTCCACGTCTAGTTGTCTCATGAGACCTACCGATGCATCGAGGAGCTATAGCAGGCTCCACCCGTCACTTATTAAGTCCAATACATTCCTCATATGAATAGGTTTAAACATATCATAAACCATAACATAATCGTATCACATAAAACATGCACAAAGGAAACATAACATTTCCACATTTCAATCACAAGATATCAATACAACACATTGATATAATAAAACCGCTTTCAAACCCATTTTCAATACCAAAATAAAATAAAGTTAAAACATTGTATTTATTTTTCATTTAAAAAAATGATGGCTTGAAGAGGAAGCTGAAACTCAAATAGTGGTCACGGGGGCGGAGAAGTCGTTGTCGCCGCATATGTACGACAAAAACATTCCCTTTTGTTGTTTAGTAAACGCTTCGTATAAAAAAGATTCCTTTTGAATAAACGTAAAAGTCAAAGTGGTTTATACACCGTATAAAAGAAATTTGTGTATAAAACCAAATATGCCTCAATGAAAGGAGATTGAGACGAAATCCTTACGAAGATCATTTTTAAAATAAAATAGGTATATTATGTGTATTCACTATAGGTACACAAAAAGAAAGTAAACATACAAAATAAGACATAATAATATCATGACATAATTTGAAAGTAGGAGATTAACCCAAAGAATGGAAGTTGGGTTAATAAGTTCCCTTACCTCGTGTCTGACTTGACTCAACCGTTATTTAACCTCCTGAATAATAAACCAGAGTTCATATATACCTTATTAAGAACCATTTTCAATTTCATTATCCTTATTATATAACTTATTACAATGATATGAACATTATGTAATTATTTAAGTTAATAACGGTCGTTTTGTCGATCTTTGGTACATGAGTCAACAATAAACTTCTTATAATTACAAGTTGTTTATGTGGTAGAATATCCATTATCTCCAGAATTATATTCATGATTTAGATGTCATATATATCTTATATATCCATTATATACATTCATTTATAATATTACGTAACATTTAGAGGTAAGAAATGAAATGCACCGTTCATGGAGACGATAAGCCGTACATACGCATGAACGCTACTTTCATTTCAATTTCATATTTAATGGAACGAAATAATAATGATATAAATGTATAATATAATTCCAGTATAATATAGTGTATAATACCATTTACTCCATCCTTTATACATCCCACATATGGCATTAACGATTCAAATCATTTTGAGGGGGCGGTAGTCCGCACTTCCTAAAATGAAATTATCGCGTTTTACCCATAATGGAAATCATAAAGTATGCCATAAATGAGAAATAAAGAAGCATAAGTAAAACATAAACATATTATATATATCATATATAAAAATAGTGACATCTTAATGGCCACCTTTGAAGGTGTTATATGAGTGTTGAACAATCATCGTTTCGTGAGGCAGAAATTCGCCATCCACAGAAACCGTATGTTCTTTAACCATTAGATGTAGGTGTGTGTAAGTGTAGCTAGAATCCTTCTTATAAAAACATCCTAGTATATTGAGGATACTGGTGTTGTTACAAAATAAATGAATAAAAAGAGTTTAAGGGGTTGGAGAATAAAAATAAAACAAAACAACATTAGAGAAGACATTACCTCAAAATCGGGTAACTCTTTTTGATTTGAGCCAAAGGCTCCCTTGGGAAGGGTTCTGCCGAAAGTGAGGCTTCTATGAGTAAGAGGGGGAAGTTGGGAGAGTATTTGGGCAGAGTTTGGCTGAGCCAAATGGCTTGAAAGTGTAAATCAGGTGGGAGAGGTGGGGGCCTTTTATAAGTGGAGAGGAGGGGCACTCTTGGAAAGTAAAGAAAAGTCACTTTATTATAAAATGAGTTTCGGATTTTAGAGGTCCCACACTTATATAATTCAAGGATAAGATGATAAGGGTTCTAAATCTAATCATCCAATAAGTTTTTTACAAGTGTACGCTTTGGATTTTACATTATTCTTCCATTTTATTTAAATTGTTAAATAATGAGGTCATCGCTGCATCATCATGATGTCATAATTAATTTAATTTATTTAATGTCTAAAAATTATAAGAAAACTACTATGATGTAAGAAATCTTTTTATATTTCTAATGAATATTTATATTCAAAATTTGGACTTGTGTAACCCCATTTAAAAACTATTTTAGTAAAACAACTCATGTTTGTGTCAATTTAATTTTAACATTAAATAAATATATATTAATGTCATTTTCCAACCAAAGTGGCTCCATGGGGTCCCCAAGTTGACCCATGGGTTGTCTTGGTCGGCCATGACTCATCCAATAAGAGTAGGACAAGTTTCAAGCTCATCTCATATTATTAAAACATTATTTTTACCTTAAACTACACTAATTACCTCTAATCGCGATTAAGAACTTAAAAGTTACTATTCACCAAAAAATTATTTTGATCTCATTGAACCACATTTTACTTATTAATGACAACCATGTATGTCAGATTTTTGAAAATCAAATCACATAAGTGGTAATATTTCATTTAAACGAAAAATCAGTTATTTAACTACCACTTAGTGGTTTCACTATTCATCAAAAATTGAATTTTTTCAGAACAATGCCAAAATTTCACCCTAAGCTATAATTGATATTCCGAATTCTAAAATGATGTCTATTTTACAAAATTCCAAAAATATAAGTTTCATTAACTAATTTTATAATTAATTCCCGCTGTCACAACAAATAGTGTGTTTTAAGAAACAATTTATATCAAAAGATTGGCAATTGTTTATGTCCAATTTCAATGTTAAATTAATTCTAATGACCACCATTGGATAAAATGGTAAAAATATATTCTAAATATAATTTAAAACCACTAAATAGTATAATATATCACTATAAATTATTTTGATTAAAAAAGTTGTTTTTAAGTATTTTTCACTATTCATAAAAAATAGAAGTTCTCAGAAAAATACCAAAAATTCAACATAGGCTAATTTCGATATTCCGAATCCAAAAATGAAGTCCATTTTGATAAATAAAATTTATAAAATTTCAAAAAGTAAGTATTACTATTAAAAACGGCTAGTTTAATTCGTTGTGCTGTGTGTTAGAGCTCGAGGTTGCGTACAACACACGCTATTGCATTATTCGAAGTGAAACGTACCATGGAAGCTTGGGGTGTTACATATAAGTGGTGTGAGTAATATTTTATTTAAATCTTTTAAACATTCTTCACACTCTTTATCCAAGAAAACTTCACTCCCTTTTAGATTATATATGTCAATGGATTTGATATCCATGATATACTTCAAAAATGGTACCAAAATTATCTACAGAAATTGATAAAACTATGAATCTCAATTACTCTAGATCTCTTGTGCAATTATTATAAAAACAATTTGAAGGATAATAATATATAAAATTTCTAGTTCTAACTTGAACTGATAATGACTCATTTAATAGACGTAATTCACAATTATTAATTGTCTCAGATATATTATCCATTATTATGGTTACTAATACCACCCAAAGGTGATATTTATGTTATCACTACCTCACTAAGTATATAATAATATCATCTATAAATGAAACCAACCATTTTTTCCATGACTGATTATATTCATATAAAAGGAAAATCATGGATAATTACATTTCCCCAATGAGTTTACTCTAGAGGTCATCGATAATGTGTAAATAACTTTTATTCATAATTTTAATATTATTATGGTCAAAATTGTCAATGTAAATTTACATCATACCATCATTATTCTTAATAATAGGTACAAGTGCTTCCCATTATAATGAACTATGGAGGATAAATAACATTTCCTAGTTTTCATTTATCTACATATTTTATTATTGTAATTCAATGGGAGATATTCTATATGGGATCCTTGTGATAGGAATAGATCCTTTTATAAGCTCAATCAATAACTGAACCTCACGATCAGGGGGGACTATGTAGTTCAACCTGAAATACATAATTGTATTCTCACACAATAGGAATTAAATCAATATTGACTTTTTTCCTAATATTTTGAGTCAATATTACCTCAATGTTGGGTATTAGAGCCCATATTATATTATTTTTTATTGGAATACCTTCTTTATATTAATACATGTGAATTGAATGATTTATAATACAAAATATGACCTCGTTATCTAGAAAATAGATATGGTATCTATGTATATATATACAATCCATTCCCAAATTCTCTTAAAGTTCAACCAGGGGTAGAATAATTATACCTACAAGATGTATCCTCTCATAAATCTAAATCAAAAACCAAAATCAAAGAAGGTAAGTTAATATCTAGAATAAAGGGTGTGTGAACCTCATGTGATATAATTTTTATGATCTACCACAAAGGTAGTGATAAAGAGTGACCTTATTTATTCCCTATAATTGGTAGGATGTTCAACCATTTTTTAGTGTCCTAGGGATTGGTTCATTGGTTCACTTAGTGTCCAAACTCCATTCACTTGATCCAATGAATAATAAGAAGATACTCACTTGGAAACATCTTCTACTCTGTATTTTTGTCTCCTTATTTGAAATACTTCAATACTATTTATCATGCTTCCCTACACTACAAAAATTTAAAAACTTCCTTTGTCCATTAAGGAAATTACTTCAGTGCTTCCTCCCACAAATTTTGATATTATGGAGTTGAAATTTCATCTCATCATGTGACATAACTTTATAGTTATCTTGGAATTCAGAATCCATATTTCCCTCTATAATGTATTGTGAAACTCCATATTCCATCTCCACATTTTGTACCAATCTCCAAAAATCATTTTTATATAAATCATTTGAAATGATTAGTTTTAATCAACTATATTAAGGAATGATTTTAAAATTTTCAACATATGTAAAACTAGAGGAATATCTTGAATGCATCATGTTATTTTCTTCATATATTACAATTTATTTATACTCTTTTTATTTTAACTCAAGGACTTCCCTCTCCATCGCCACGTTAAGAGTTAAAGAGAGATACATGGTAAAGAATACATTCTTAATATCTTCAAATTAAATAGAGCCTATGTATTCTATATTTGATGTATTTTGAATAGGACTCCACCATTGACCATCTTCTCCTTCCAAACGATACACTTACAAAAAAATTCTCAACATGGTTTATATAATTTTTCAAATATTAATACAGTTGAGTGGGAACTATTATGAGGAAATCTATGAAATCTCTTATTACATTGTAATTTTTATTATCTAAACCATCACATTATCCCTCAGAACTATTATTAACCAGGTTCCATATAGTTCTATCCATTAAAAAATAAAAATGAGCAACCATTGTGTGATGAAAAATTATTATCATAGGGAAAAAATATCATGATTGGAATTCAAATTTTAAACATATTATTCTTTTGCACTATAATGTTAGTCTATAATTATTGTAGTGTAATATACAAAATCTTGGTTAAAAATTATATTGTATTTTATCATAATTATTGACATAATATCCCTATGTATCCATGAAATGAATATTTCAATGTTTTATGTAAATATTATTTGATCAACCAAAGAATATCCCCATGGAGTTTCTGGCTAGGTGTGTAGTTAGTCCGCATTGTTATGCATGGGGTCACAATTGAGTTAATACCCAATACGACTTTTTAGGGGTTATTAATACAAGGAATATATCTACTGAAACCTATATCCAAATTCCAGTGACGTAAAATGGATATATTTTATAATAAAACCACCTACTCAATACATTAACAATATTTCATGATATCATCAAATACATAGACTCATCTTTAGGTTTTTTCACTAAGGTTCTCTAACCTTAATTATAAAAATAGTTTCTTTAATATCCAAAATAACTAAACATTTTCTCCAATACCAATAATAATGACCCAATATAAACAATTCCTTATTTTTTAACATTTATATGAGTTAAAAAATTATATTCTTAAATAAAAATATTCCATGGACTGATATGTTCAATGTTTTTGGAGACCTGATACATAATAAGCATATTTAATGAAACTCACAATATTTTCAAAGTAATTAAACCATACTAAACTATATTCATGAAATGTTATTATCAAGACACATCCTCATAACCCATGGAATGAAAATGTAATAATTTTATGGTTATTAAATTTTTTTTGAGGTAAATAAACATTTCTCTATAGATAAGTTAAAAATAATTTGTAAAAAAATTACCAAATGATAAATATCAAAACCTCATGACTAACAACCACAAAAAATATTTGGAATTCACTTTTCAAAAGCAACAAAAGATCAACATAAAAACATAATAGTTGTAACATGGCTCAAAATAATTTTATACAGACCCAAAATAATGAGAGAATAAAATGATAATGAATAACAACCTTTAATTGTGTCACAATCATTATACTAGGGAAACATTACATTAATAATCCTAGAAATTTCTTCTTAGGTTTATTAGAGGCCAAAATATACTATGAAATACATATCTCCTAAGATATAAAATATTAATATATTCATTAGAGGTAGATTTAGGAAATCACCTATCATTCATCCATACATTAATTTCCACTTTAAAACCAATAACTTTTTACAACATAAATAAACCATGTAAATAAAATCTTTTTCCTAAATCATCCAAATAAAGAAGTTAATAATTAATCCTTTTAAGTAAAATGGGTTTTGAAAAACATCCTTGTGAAAATCATTCAATTTTACATAAGAAACAATGGAAATAACAATGAGATTTTTTAAAGACATACATATGCCATTAAATGGCATGATAAATTAATTAATTAGATAAAAAAATCATGATCACTCAAAATAATCAATTAATAAGTGAAAATATAAGGTGAAAATTGTATCAAAACACCAATAAATGTAGGAAATTATTAATATAGGGTAGAAAATGAAAAATAAATAATGAAAATGGTTTTGTTGAATGAATTGTTTTAGTCATCTATGTAAAATTTATTCTTATGAGTATCTTTTAAAAAGGTATCCCCTTTAAAAAAATAGTAAAATAAAATGTTTTAAGCATGTTTATATAATAAATATTTTTATATCCCAAAAAATTAAAAGGGGAAATTATTCAAAACTGAAGGTCTTGAAAATGAATTTCAATGCAAAACTTTATAAGACAAGGAAAATATTTATAGTTATCATGTTCAAAAAATTTACCCTTGACATCCAAAAATATAATTTAACAACTTATTTCATAAAGATAAAAATATCAATTACCCATTTGAGAACAATATTCATATACATTTCAATTTATACTCTTCATCAATAATAATTGACTTCGAGTACTAGATTGTTAAAATCTATTTTTCAATGAAGGATGTAAATAGTCAAGACCATTCTAAACAAGGATAATAAAATTAGTGTATAAATTCCTTCTTATACCAAATTTCATCATTTAAAAACTATGGTAGGTATTATAAAAGATGATTCATAATGACCATTAAGGTTATATTTTCATCACATGAGATTCATAGTTGTGTTTATGAATGATAAAATAGGTGCTGGACTAGTTTAGGTCTATTTACTAATATAAATGGATTACCTTATAAGTATCATTAATTTTATAGACATAAAAAGAACCATATTATTGAAAAATAAGGGTTTTTAAATAATGAATCAATAATTTGGAATTGAAAATTAGTTTAACGAGGAAGTCAAATCATCCATCAAAATATGAAACTTTACATAATGACCATGGGGCCCCTACAAATGTGTTTACCCATTATCCATTAATTTTGTAAAGGATGAGGAGTATACCAAAATAACAAAGAACATAAAAAATTATCAAAATAAGATTACAAAATGATTTGAATCCCATCCCTATCACATGGATATCGTTTAAATGGAGAGATAGTTTTATTAAATAATTTATTATTTATATTACCTTATGAAGGTGAAATCTATTCCCAGACAAATGGAATGAGATTTAGAAGGATTTTGTTCCCAAAAATCATGAAACAACACTTGGCTAGTCATTATAATATATTTGACAAAATCATGATCAATCACACCAATACTAATTAACCCTCCCCTAGAGAGTGACATATCCACATTAATATTCCTAAAAACCATTATGGGGATTACATATGATTAATTCTTAACACAAATTCATATTCTGATACTATACCTCAAAGTATTTAAAAGGTTCTAACTGAGAAGAAAACCACTCGATCTAGAGTGAATTTGGTCAGGATATATGGTTCAAAATATGGTTATTTATTTTATCACAGATGTTATATTCCATGGGGGATAATGAACCCCTCATATCTACATGATAGGATGATTAATAAAAAACAATTATTACTACATATTCAAGAACTATATCAACATATTGATCTGTATTTGTGCCCCACACATTCCATGCATCCCTACCACTGAAAATTGGATAACGGCGAGAATGGGATATTTTGGTGCGTCCATGGACATATGAAAAATCTGGTCATATATTGTGTGGGTGGTATGAGTGAAATTATTTGAATGGGAGGATTATAACATAGTACATCATCTATAAATAGTGAACTCTGAGTGGGAAAACCAAATTCCATTGGTATTTTTAAATTGAAACACCCTCCAAAATATGTGTCTAAAATTATATCTTTCGCCCATAACTTCATAAATAAATTCCCAACAAGAAATTTCACTATCACATAATATCCATCATCATGTACATCATATATGTTATGCACAAGATAACCATTATATACTATTAGTTAAAATATGAAATATTATTTTGATAACACCATTCATTTCATGTATCATTAAAAATGTAGAAAATAGTCACATCCTCAATCCTTTGGATCATCGAAGTGGTTTCTGACAACCCATAATCACCAAAAATATAATTTTCTATCAACATTTAAACAATAGTACCATCACCACTCCACCTATAGATCTCATTTAAAATTATTTTACATCACTCAGGTACAATTGTTTTAGTGTAAATTGGGGTGGTGTAATAATACTTATCCTAAGATATCCGAGTGGGGGTGTATCTTTCTTGGAGTGTCCAAGCATACAATGAATCAGGAAAATTCAATAGTTTCCAAACATTATATTCAAAGAGGGCATCATTTAAGTGGTTTATGTCCTATAACCTCATTCTTTATATCACATTATGGGAGGAATATTATCCCAAACCAGCCAAAGAGTTTTATTCCTTCCATTATTATGGCCCTATGAGAAACTGGTGATGCAGGACAGAATTTTGTCAACCATATATCAAGTGAATTTGAATAGCGTTATGATATAGATCAGAATAAATTTCCCCACATCCTTAATTATATTTTCTATACCTATATTAGAAATCCTTTTGATTATCTAGAACTTTATTTTTTCACTCTATCGTGTGTACAAGAAAATACCCCCTTTTCAGATCCACCAATGATTATTGGATTCCCAATGTATTTGTTATTTTTTTCAACCACAAAAATACCCTAGGAATTATTGAGGTCAAATATCCATGTTAATGGGACTACAGAGCTGAACTACATTTTGTATTTATCTAGGTAAAACAATTTCCAAGATGTCAATCCATATATATGGTTAAGGTGAAAAATTTTGTTTCATTCTTCAATAATGACCCTTGAAGAAAAGAATCCATTCATTACAAAAGAAAATGGGATAGATGAGTGTAAATTTTAGATATAATGGAATGTAGATAGGATCATGAGCAGTTGACTAGAAAATTTTAGATGATTTTCTATATAAAGTTAAATAAGCCTATTGTCCTAAAAACAGAAACGAAGATCCTATTTTTTACCGTTGAAATCAGCGTGATAAACATTTAATTAAGAAAAATATAGTAAACTTTAACTTCCCAATGGACAATCATATGGATCTAAATATTAGTAATGAAAATATTCAAAAATATTTTAAAAAATGAAGTTTCAAATCTATCTAGTTCAGGTGATTTTTTGAGTGGATTGATTAATATCTGTTAAAGTTTCATCATCCAAGATGTCCTGTTTGAGATGGAATTTCATTTTATCTAAAACCAAAATTTCATTAAAATATAAAATATTCAAAGATAAGATATGTTTTTTACCAGGTAAATATTTTCATAAAATTTCCTGTTAATATTGTGGATTCCCAACTCATTTCTCTCTACTCAACCATATGAATTATTAAGGATATATATGGAATTTAACACTGATTTTAGGGGGAATTCTAGTGTAATTTGACAGTGTTGTTGTTTCCTTCCATGATATCAGTTTCACAAAAATAATATTGTCTAGAAGAACTCCATATTCTTTAAAGATGTATTGAGTTTATATTAATGGATTATTGTTCATGAAAGTGTAAAATATGAGGGGTGAGAATAATGAATTTTCTTCTTCCTTTCAAACATGTCACAAATATTTTCATGTTGGCGAAACACAAACATTACCCATTTTTTAATATTAGAAGCCACATTGTGGATATTTGTTTTTATATAAATATCCCCCACCTTTCAGTATGAGTGGTCCACCATTTCACATTATTTATACTTTGAAAAAACCTTCAAAGATAAAGATTCTTCCATGTCTCGAATTTCAATATCCTTTTAAAAAATAAAAAAAATAAAGGGTAATGTTATAATGTTCCAGGTTCCATATAATGATAAATTGACGATCCTAAAGATATTAATACATTATACTAAGCACAAAAATAAATCATAAAAATATGTGAAGTGACTATTAATAAATATCCCTAAAAACCATGGAAAGTTATTTCCTTCGTATCTTATGTCAGGAATATCATACATCTATGTTTCTTTCTAGAACTCCATCATTATATGGTGGGAGCAATAGGAACCCCTTTCATCACATTCTCGAAAACAATTTCATTAAAATACCCACAAAAAAAAGGTTTATAGGAAATCTATCACATAATAATTCAATAAACATCCATGATTTTTATTTATCTATCTAAGAAATCCATCCATAATAACATATGAAATCTCAAGTCATAGTGTCTTTTTTAAGGATTATGATGGAAATTTGATTTCAATAAAATTATTTCAACTTGAGTCCCACCTCCTCCATACATAGAAGACATAGAGCACCCATGTTGACCTAGAAAGTGGCCATGAATAATCAGTAAAAATCTAGATTTTAAAATGTAGTAATTTTCCATAAATTTTAATATCGTTTCAGAAAATAAAACATTATTACAGTGGCATCTAGTGAAATAGTTCTAGAGAAACTGAAGAAATTGTGGGTTACAAATCTGATGACTGTCCCAACACAGTATTATTTCTACGATAGGAGGGGATGACTCCAGCCAACCAAAAACTATTAAACTTTGAGAAAGAATGCATCATCCACCACGTTACATCATATGAAGTATCTTTTGTTAAACAATGACTCCCACATCAACCTCTTAGAGAAGCTAATTTATACATCACACATATCAATTCCATTATCCCATCTCACCATCCATCACATCATTTATTGTTTCTAAATGCCAACTAATGAGGTTGAAATAGGGTCCTTAATTGGTTAATATGATTATTATTGTTCATCTTTGAGTAGGGGGGATATGTTGATATGTGCGGACAGAGTAGATGCACTTTTTGTATGGAGGGGTTTTAGCACCGTCCTAAGAAGTTGAACAGACCTGATTTCTGTAAACAAGAATATCATTAGGAGGTTTAACCAGGGTTTCATAGATCTTCCTATGAATTAAAATATATCCAATTGATACATATATTTTCATGCCTTCTGATAGAGGGTAGTTCCATTGTCCTATTTGAAAGGAAGGTTGGCCCAATAAGATGATTTTATTATGATTAGGAACAGATAGAGAACTTAGTTCTATTGAATGTATGTCCATATCATTATATTTTTCTACTTATGGAATAAAATAATTACCTAAAAACCTTCATGAATCCATGGCCCATACTATAGTATGAATTTTTCAACTCCATTTCTAACCTTCAATGTATAGAATTACTCTATGCTTCTGGAAAATCCAAAAAAATCATAAAAATAATTTTTTTCTATACTTGAAAGAAAAAAAATATTTGTAACACTTTATATATAGGAACATACATCTCATTAGGGGCACTGAATAAATTTCTAGTAACATAATCAACATATTTAGACCCCAGTAAATAGTATCTGAGTTTTCCCATTACAAAAACATTCATATTCATACATCAATTTGATATATTATTCAATTTTTAATTTTTAAAAAGTTAATTACTATATTATGAATTAGAAAAGTGATTTAGTTATTAAATAATATTCTGCATATACATTATATTTCTCATAAACTCAATTCAGAAGAGTTTTTTACTAAATATCCATGGCCTCCCATTAATAAGAATTTCATTAACCATTACATTAAAGGATTCAAATATTAAGATTCCCACTCCTATTTCAATTATTATTCGTTGTTTTATGATCTATACAATTTTTACTTTATTTTTTAGTGTTCTCAGATTAAAATTTTATTTGGTGATCAATTTTACAATGCTGAGAAGAGACAAATGATGTGGTAGAAATGTATCTTCATCTTTCATAGCCACAATCATTGGATTCTCTTTATCTGTCAAGGAAGATTTATCAAGAATATTAATATATCCAAATAAATTTTACTATATCTCAATTAGATTATAATATAATAATTTTTGTAGATGTTTTATGATCATAATCCATGATTATAATAACACTATCAAAGAACGTCCAATCCTACGAAACCCTATAAATTAACAGTACATGGAAACCCTAGGGATAATCTATCAACCAATGGAGTTAATTTTTCCATAAAGATCCATATTTATGATATTATATATATATATATATATTATATAATTTCACAAAATTTAATCATAAACCATCCTTGGTGATACTAGTAAAAAACAAAACATGTCTATTTTAATGAAACTATTCTTCACACAAGAAGAATTCTAGTTTCTAATTTACTTAATGGAATAAGGAAATATCGTTAGTTTATAATCAATAATTATAATAACATACAAATATAACAATGATAATTATATTATCAAATTATATTCTTAAATAATATTTAAAAAATAATAAATGTATATCCAGAAAAAGAAAAATGGGAAAAATTATTATCAATCTATACATTGTACATGGCCAGTCTTTTTTGTTAAGGGGGATAAAACATTGATTGATTGAATGTTGAGATGACCAAAATATACTAAATATTTTTAGTTATTTACGATATTTCTATGTCGAAGATGGGACAAACTAAAGTATTATTTTTTTGGATAGGTGAGGAGAAGAGTGACCCTTCTATAAGTGAAAATGTAAGGCATTTTCTTAAATACAAAATGTGTTTCCAAAATGGAATGTAAATGCCCATGAAAATGGATAAAAAATTGATAAATGGTAGATAGTAAATGATATACGATTGATACAACCCTAAAAACAATAATTAAAATAGTTTTTTAACATTTTTTCCATTTTACCTCATACATTGCTAATTTTTACCAATTTGGTTTTCATAAAAATAATTGGTTTTTACCAATGTAATTTATCCTCTATGCATAAAATTAAAATTGTTCTTATTATATAATTTGAACCTAATGATTCCAAATTTGAATCCTTTTTTCAATTTTTAATGGTGATGAAATTTATTTAAAAATAATAAAGACATAATGTATAAATAGAAATTATTTGAAATTGATTACTTATGTTCTAAAATTTAATATTTGGACGTAGAAATTATATCCAATGTTTTTATAATTATAAATCCACTTACAACATTCATATAAATTTTATTAAAAAAAATTAATGAGGTTGCGATTAATACTTATATACAAATGATTTTATAAATTTCTTTTTATATGTAAAAATTATATTTCAGAATATTTTACTTAAATATTTTTAAAAAAAATTAATCATAATATGATATTTTTATGATAAATCCAAATATTAATTTTATTTTTAGAAGTAAATTATCGAAGTATTTTATTTTATATGAAAATAAATTTTGGTATATTAAATATTGTTCATCATGTAAATTAATAATTAATATATTGTTAATAATTTATACATGACAAGTTATATTAGACCTAAATGTAGTAAATTTTTTAAAAATTATTTTAGTAGTAACTTAACTGCAGTAGTTGGGCTAATTTTTAAGGTGGACCATATTTTTAAGTTCTTCTCTACACATATATATATATATATATCTCTCATAATTCATGAATCACTCTTTATACCTTCCAGTTATATGACTACCTTATAATGGTATATATTTTTGTAGTTTTGATATTTCATGTGGACCGATATATCTTACATAATTTTAATTTAAGGGGGGGGGGGAACTATAGTTGTTAGACATAAGATTCACCAAAAAAAATTCAACTCTATTTAAAATATACACCATGTATCATCTTTATAACCCCACTCCATTTGAAATCCTTTGCTTCCACAATTCATTCACTCATATTTTGAAATTTAAATAGATTTACTATATAATATGTTTTTTATATACCACTAGAATTGAATTTAAATTTAAAAATTACATTCAAAATGTTTGGAATCATTGAATTGAAAAACTCCCACAAAAAAATTCACCTTTTGGGGAATGCTTCTTAGATAACCAAGTCTTGCATGGGTAATTTTCTACAGCTTCACTATATCCTAGTTCAAAAGCATCAATGATCACACAAATTATAAATGAACATATAAGACTCTAAAATGCTAGAATAATTATTTTTCATAGAGATATAATAAAATATATTCATCACCATAGCTTTGTAATGAAAATAAATTAGGAAAATGGTTTTTTGCGATTCAAGCATCAACCTAGTTGTGGTCAACTTGCTCAAGAATTTATATATGAGATAATGATGATTCGTCCAACTTATAGAGATTGAGTATCTTAAAATTAACCCACCCCAAATAAACTCATCATCTACTTTTTATCGCATTGATCTGTTCTAGGTCTAATAACAAAATTCAAAAACCCATCCTCTAAGAGAACATCGAATACTCTCACATCTTCTAAACTCTCATCCTCCCAGATTCCAATTTCAATCCACTTTTTTATCCTCAAATATCTAGAAAACATCATAGTTATTCATTGTAAAAATATTCCAAATACATTAGGCTTATTCTTGAGGGAAAAAATTACCATTCTTTCTTATCAATTATTTCATGAAGCACAGATTTTTATTATCATACTGATAAAAAATAAATCTATGATAATTTATGATTCATCAGTCACCCTCCTTTTGTAAAAAAGAAAACAAATTCATCACATAACCCTGTGAATAATATGAAATTTTTGTAAACTCCATCATCTATACATATGTTTCTATGTTGTATAATTATCCATAAGAAAAATATTTACATCATTATAAATATATGTATTCTTAAACTTATTCACATCAATAAGCCTTAATGTGAATAATACTCCATTAAGTAATTTCAATAAACTACTCAATATATTCATTAGGGTATGTTTTTTATTAAAAAAGTGTTATACACTATATTATTTTGTTCTTTTTATAGGTAATATCACCTCTTTTATAATAGTTGTGATCACTCATCCAACTTTATATTTTGAAAAAATAAACCCACTCCCCTTCTTATTCATTTTGTGGAATGAACGATAAATCAAATAGACATGATTTGAGAGGGAAAGAAAGAACTTGGTAGAAAAAAATAACCCCCACCCCTTATCTACTAGATTTGTGGAACATGTATAAGTTACCATCCATAAAATAACGACATAGTTCCAATAGTCCTACGATTATCTCTATATCCCGCCACAATTCCATATAATGAATTGGGGAACTAGTCAAATATCATTGAATTATTCTTTATTCTCTATAAAAGGATCATAGTATTTTTATACAACATCTAAGATATATCATATCTCACTAGGATACACCATCAACAACATTCCCCTAATCATTCATGCCATATTTTCCCACTATTCTATACACCTCACTTATTACATGTTTATTGTCCATGTATTTTTAAACTATATAAGAGTATAAAAACTATCATCCTCAAAAGTTCAAAATTCCTTCATAAAAAATAAATCCATACATTTCCCCTTAGAAATAATTTTATTATATACAGTAATCTTATATTGAATGTAAATAGTAGAGGGCGTTATAATTTTCTTTAGGTACTATTCAACGAGAATAATTGAAAATAAACTATTGAAATGGACTATGGATACCCTCAGATAGGGGATGTTTATTTGCAAACATATTACCAACATCTTATACAACATATTATTCCTGAAGAACATATCATTAAAAATTCATCTTCCTACCCATAACATCTCAAAATAATAAGCTGACCTGAAAATAATAACAACCCCACAACTATAATGCATTAATGATATTGAAAAAAATTTCAAATAATTCATGAATTATAATCACCATGAAAAACATAGATTAAAAAATCAACAAAAAATAAAAATGAAATACTTATATAAATTATATGAATCAATTGATAATAAAAAAATAAGTTACATGGTTCAAACATCAATCTTAATCCATGTTACACTGAATTATATATTCTATTTGAGAGAGAAATATGAGTTACTAGGGAACCTTATTATAGAAAACAAAACCATCCCACTTTATAATAGTTTCCATATGGAAAACCTACATTAAAATTTTTAAAATGCTTTCAGAAACTTCTTGTAGTGAAAATAAATCTGGTGGGGAATTCTACACTTTGGAAAAATGTAATCAGTTACTCCTTATGTCAAAAAAATACCTATGGATCACAATAATATGTATATGAACACTTCATCAAAAAAAGACATCTTTTTTTAGAAATCTTCATGGATACATGATAGTTGTTATAGTTTACCAAATTCTTAGAATTCATGGATTATGTTGTACTTCTCCAATGAAATCATGTGAGATCCACCACCACAACAGACCCTTCAGGAAAATAGTTTTCCCTTTAGATAACTCTATAAAATTTTCCTTGTGTAACACTTTTATGAATACTTTAATATCAATAATAAATTATGGAAAGACAAAAGAAAAAATTAATTGATAGTTTTTTTCTCAGAGATAACTGTTATGTGATTAATTTGAAAAGACACATGTTCTCATCACCGGAAACCATTTTCTCCACATACTATATATATTTTGTGTCCCATATCAAAATACCCTTCGTACTACATTACTCCATCATTTATAATTCATTTACTCTTCAAGAGTATAAATATAGATGTTTCTTCTTATTAATTCTCATACATGAACATTTTAATATACACAAATGCTTCTCCAATGATCTATTTACGTGGACATGAATCCATACATCAATGATGATGGTTAATATTTCTCTATATAGTGCAGATAACATTAAGTGTATGAAACAATACATTTGAATATTAAAACACATATCTATAATATAATTCCCACATAGAAGCATTAAAAAATTAAACTTTAGAATTATCTTCTTAGGTAAAACCAAAGAAGAAACATCTAAATAGTTTCTTATAAATAGTTTTAAATTTTCTAATCATGATTAGAAATGATAATATTTAGTAATACATACAAACAAAAAAACACATTAAAAAATAAATCATTAAAATGAGAGGTTTCATCTTTCTTATTATATGTTATGTAATTCTAAATCATTTATAGTATTTCAAAAACCATATATATGTATATAAATCTAAAAAAAATTAAAAATATCAATGTGGATCCCAAATGGATATCTAACCAAGCATTGTTTCAAGTGGGTAGTGGAATTTAATAAACATTATAAAATTATTTAATAATTCATAAATTTACTATAATAAATTTTCCAATAATAATATGAATATATTATGTTATATTATACTGATCAAAATATTCTTTCAATGACCAAATTCTTCATTTCCTTATGAAAAGTATAACAAGTCAAAAAATCACATCTTCCCTTTGAAATATTTTGAGGAATTATCATTATAAAATATATCATAACTCAATTTCATAAAAACCCATCCATTTTAAATAATCCATGAAATAATAATTAGTGGATTTATATATTTATATGGAATTTCATTTTTCAAGTACTGATCCATATTTGTATCAAATCCCATTAATTTATCACTATGAATATAGATTAATTAATTCCTCTAACACGATGCATGAATAATAATATTTTAACTAAATTTATCATGTTTAATATCATAAGAGAATATATCATTTAATTCTCCTGGATTTAATAATATTATATTGAATTTTTTTAATTAATTATGAAATTCTATGACTCATGGATATATATTACCAAATTTTCATAGGTATAAATTAGATTTCACATATTTCTAAGGAACAAATTTTTTCATAGAACTCCTAGTCAAATAATAAATAATTTAATCAAGATATGCTTATATTTTATATAAAATAATATATTCTTATTTTACATTCTAAAAGTATCAGTTCATATACTAGAAGCATCACAATTAATTTAAAAAATCAACTGCAATTTCTGTAAGAGACAAACTTTTAGTAGAATATGTTTTTTCATAATCATCTAAAAAATATTTTTTAGATCTTTATTCCACTTTATCTATCAATCCTTTTTTTTTAAATTTCAAATTGTGCAATAAGATTTCTAAATGTTTTAAAATATTTTTGTAGAAATAATTTGGTCCAATATAGTTTTGTACCACAAAAACTGTGAACGGAATATGGCATAATATAATTTAATTTATTATCTATCAATCCACTTCAATGACATATCAATAAATTAAAATTAATATAAAATTAACTTTACTTAATAAAAATATTTTTAGAGATTCTAATACAACATTTAATGGGGAAAAACTTTGAAAACCATTCTATGATAATTTTCATGTCCATAATATAATTTTCTATAAATTTTTTTATAGAAAAATAAAAATAAAAAATTCATAATTAAATGGTTTAATATTTTCTAAAAAATCCTTATAATAGAATTTGAATCATTGAAAATGCCCAATATAATATTAATACCCTCATATATTGTATTATTCTTCATGAATTATATCATACAATCATATCTTTCTTTCATTAAAATTTTGTTGAATCCACATTATAAATAAACTCTTCAAAATGGTTTAGACTTAAATATTTCCTCCGAAAAATTTCTAGGATGAGGAAAAAAAATTATACACAACCATTATCTTATAAATAATTTTTTTATCAAAAAAATCATAATTATTTTATATTTACTTAAAACATATAATTCAAGAATGGAATACGAGTTCAATAGTTACATCACAACCCCTTATTTATTTACTTGTGTACATTACATTCAAGATCATTTTCTTCCTACATATTTCTTCTATATTCTTGTTTTTTGGTAATTTTTCTACTTGAACTAAATAATTTTTTTATAAATACCCAAAAATAGTTGAATGCGATTTGTATGTTCTTCAAGAAATAAGAAATAAAATATACCAAGATAACCATATATATTTTTCCAAGATAAAGATTCTAACATTATGTGACATTTTGTATTTTTAGTATAAAAACATGGTTGGAATAATGTGAAGAATTTTTTTTATGTCATCCTTTTTAGTAAATATATTATTATTTATTATGATTTCAATTTATTCATGTAAACTTTTACTTAGAATGGACTTTGAGGTTAAAAAATGATTTTAGTGCCATATTTTGAAATGTGGTTGGTATAATTGAACTTTTTTTGTTATAGTATTGTATTAAATTTATGAGGCCTTCTTAATAAATGTTTCTTGGTATCAATGTTATGGGTAATAAAAAATTCCTTACATAAATATATGATTCAAATAAAAAAGGTATAATAACCTGATTCTATATACTTAATTATCTTAAGAAGATCAATATAAATAATATTTATGGTTTATGGTGTCGATAATTTTAAAATTTAATATTTTCAACTAATGTAGTGGAATGAATTTTGGTATATTTCCCACTATGAACCAGTCCATTATATAAATTTTATTGATTTTACATCGTGTACGGATGTTTTTTTTATTCTATACATCTTAAATATATACTTGATAACTTATAATTTACCAATTTTCTATAAATTAATCATCATAAACTTACTCAATCTTGACACATGCTTCATATTTATCCCTCAATCAACTAATATTCCACATAATCAAATTAATATTAATTATATGATTCCCTGACAACCATCACCCATTTATTGGGGAATTGAGATTAAATATTTTAGTGAACAATTCATCTAACATTTTTGGAATCATGATTCCTTTATTTGTATATCAATGTAAATAATCACTTAAATGATTGATCAGGGAGAATTTTGAGTTTCTTTAGTTTTGTTCACAATGTAGTAAGCATTGATGTGATTTTTTTAAAATTTATGATAAATATTTTTCTTTTGAAAACCTTGAAAAAACAACACTTTAACCTACTTTAAAAATTTATTGAAATCTTAATAATATAATCATGGTAAATATATGGATTTAACTAAAAAAATCATTATTTTTCTTATATAATTCTCCTAAAAACCATAAATTTTTTGTCTCTCATGGCTCCAAAATCTCACAAATCATCTATAAAAATTTATAATCCTTTATATAATCCTCCATCGGTATCCTAACACAACCCTAATTATTTTGTTTAATGTAATTTTTTATAATAATATGAAATGATGAATCTTTTCATGAATAAAATTATATGAATTAAAATTTATACCATAAAATAATTATCTTTTATTCATTGGAATTTTATATTATAAAAGAATAAATATTATTAAGAATAAAATAAATTGGAATTAAATTAATATTTTCCCTCAAAACAACTATTATATAAAAATACTTTGTTAACGTGCGAAACCCGGTCAAAATAACCTTCAAGAATCTCTTGATTTTGAATGCAAATTTTTTTTCAATATGATTATATTATGGTTTTCAAGGTTTTATTATAATCCAAAATGATATCCATAACTATTATTACTCTCCCAAATATCAATATCTCTCCTATAAATTATATTTATTTTCATTAGAATATTATTTATTGAATATAATTTTATTAAAATACATAAAAAATGTCAATTAACTCTATTAAAACTACTATAATTCATTGTATGTGCATAATTAACACTTATTCTAAGGAAAATATAGTTAATTTATATTTTCCATACATGATCAGAGGATGGATATCTTCTTTTAAATTATATTATATATATCTAAAAAGTTAATAAAGAATATCCATGAACATGGGAATAATTATTTATCATTATATAGTCAAATAAGAATAATTAGCTAACCACACACTATAAATAAATTCACTAGTGATGAGAATATAAGCTATTCCCAACTACTTTTATCCACATAGATGTAAAAGTATATAGGATTTTGTCTTATAATAATATCAAGCACTGGAATACTAAACTTATATTGAAAAATAGGAAATTGATATACATGAATGCCCCTCATGGGAATATCCCAATTATTGATGGACATGAGACATTTTAGTGGGTCCTTCTTATAATTAGTGTTTACTAGTATAAATATGTGGCATTTATTTTGGGAAAATGATATAAAAATAATAGAGTTATTTCATGATTATTATATATTTTTAGAGAATAGAATAATAATATATGGTTATTGACACAATATTACACATTAAACTTGTCATATTTTGACAAACACATGTACTTAGAAATTTATTTATATGACATAACAAAGTAATAACATGATTTTTATAATAATTAAATAACTATTCATATGAATTCATGCATATAATGTGGTATATGTTTTTAGGATAGTTATTTTTATCAATTTATTTGAATATATTTTGATGTTCACACTTTATATTTTTTTAAAATTAATCAAGAATTTTGAATATATAATAACAAAAATATTTAATTTTATGGAATATTCCATTGAATTCATGGCATAAGAATTGTTACGTTTTTTACTATCAAAATGAATCAATAGATTTATTAGGGGGTGTTTAGAACAAAATATAAGAATAAAGAAAAATAATCTATCACCAATTTACATTCCAAAAATACATTCACTATGACGGTAAGAAATACTCCTAGTAAAAATAGAAAATATGAGTTTCAATGTTGATGTTACCTATATTGTTATTTTGATCATTGAATAAAACATTAAAGTCATCGACCCATTAATTTATAATGATTAATTAAATCATGGGGATATCTATATCTCAACCACAATTTATCTCATAATTAACATGTTTCGTTATTAGAATATAGGTAGTATACATTAATAATTTTTCCCTTGTAGAGGGGTAATATTGTAGTACTAAAATATTTCATACACCTCTATGGGGGTTGTAATCTATATCATTATTGGGAGAAGATAATTATTATATAGGTTATTAGAGAAATAATTTCATATCTTATATAGAGAAAAACATTTTATATGAGGACATGTTCATCTTCCTTGTGATGTGTATGATTTTGCGATCATAAGGATTCATTGATATCAGAAATGATCATTAGAGTATATCTAGACGATGATATCACCATTCAATATAAAACATCATATAATGATTATCTTTTATAATATTTATACTCACAAAGAGTAATGGATCAATGATAGAATATTTTACATATTTTATTGTTTCTAAGGAATTCATATCATCTTAAGAAATACATTAATATTATTATGTGAGAATATGAGATATAGATGAATTTAAATCATTTATTATAAATGTAGGAATATTTAAAATATATCACAGTATAAGAATTATATCATATATTTAACATATAAATATAAAAAACATAAATATTATATAGGTTTTGAGTTATTTGTTATATTCTTCTCTATGAAATATTTTATTTATTTATTTAAGTGTTATACACAATTTTTTTATGATTACTTATCATTAATGAATATAAATTATATTACATATCATATAAAAGGATATATTTTTTATGGGTAATGAAAATAAAAAGCAACATAGGGTGTATCTTTCTTAGTAAGGTGACCTTATTGTAGATTGATGTTATTTTTCGTAGAGTTTTCTATCATGGACAATGATTTTTATGAAATCTCCTTGAGGATATGCATTAATATGATATTATCACGGATGGAGTTTCAATTAATTAATTATGAATATATTTACCAAATCATTCATCCATTAAAGATACCACTAAAAATAATGGTGGCAGATTTGAATAGTTTACAAAATAAAATCTTTTTTTGTTAGGGCAATACCACTGTATTTGAATACCTATATAACATTGAAATATATGTATTTTTTAATTCCTTTTATAAAACAATGATTGTTAATCTATAATTTATCTTTTATTGAATATAACATATAATGATATTTTATAATCTTTAAATATATAAAATCTTGATCACTATATTGAAAAACTTGATGATTTTAATATATACATGTAAGGTCTCATAGTCCTAATGATATTATCTATATATAGTTTTAGGGATAATAGGTATCCTGATAGGGTTTGTGGGGTTTTTTATATATAATGTTTTTAGAAAATTTTGGGACACCACACCACTGTGGTAAGAATGTTTTTGTCTTTGTTCAAGATGGATTGGAGGATTGAGGGTTGTGTGTGGGGGTTTCTCATTAAGTGTCTTGATTCGAGCCATTGTTATGTTTTTATAGTGTTAGAGTGGACCCTGACTGGTGAAATTTTTTGTCTAGCTATGGTGAAGTGTGTATTTCATTGATTTTTCTCTAATGAGACATGGGGATTGGGAAAAATTATTAGGATGACATTTTGAACAAGTAGGATGGTCGTGGTACTCAGAGATCCCCACAATATGAAATTTGTAGTGTGAGGCTTAGAACTCCTTTGTATTAGGTCTAGAAAGTGTAAAGTTTCTTGGGTTTTTATTCTATTCCATGGTGGAGGCCATGGAATAAATAAAAATGGTTCAATGGATGTTTTAAAGGTGAAAAATCAATGGGGTTCAAACACCTTGGAAATAAGATCTGACTTTGACAAAGGGAACCATGGTCATGGTGGGGGTTCACCTTGTCATTGTGTAGGCTTCATATGTTTCTCAATAAAATAAATTACTATGTATAATTGGTTATTATATATTCTCCATCCCTCAAATCCTACCTGACCATTTTTCACCTTGTCACCCACCATCCATATATCCTAGATATTTTACAACCTTGGATTGTTAGAATTGAACTTTCAAGGGTAAAGATACTCTCTTTATCCTCATCTCTTCATTAAAATTCATTTTCAATTTGAAATAAACTATTGGTGTAAATCATATATTAACCAATTAGTCATCCTAAAAAATTATATGAATTAGGAAAAATAAGTGCAATCTTTTTTTCTTAATCTTCTGAATCACTCACATGATATGGAATAATTTGGCTGTTTTTAATTTAAAAAATATTCAAGAAAATCAATTTCATGTCATATCTTAAAGGTATAAGATTATTAATCTGGTAATTTAAATTAATAATATTATATCACATGTAGTAGTGTAAGATATTCCTTTTCTCTTATCATTAATTTTTTTTTCTATTTTTAAATTTAAGAATTGAAAAGTTTTTATCATATTATAACATTAAATTATAATTATTTTAGATACTAAAATGATGGTTAGGTTTCGATATCATTTTCTTATTTTCTATGATTCCATGAAATTTTTTCTATGAGAGTGTAAAATATGATTCACAGGGATTCTTTTATTTTTTGTTAAGTATTGTTAGATTCTTAAAATAATAACAATGTAAAAAAAAATATTAATAATTAATGGATGATTTATAATCATCTTCATGATTATTTTTTTATTTATTTTTATAAATTAATTCTTACAATCATATTTATGGTAATTTTTGGTAATATAATTCTTTCAATTTATCTTTTGTGGGTAACCTATGTTTAATAAATTGGTTAATTCATGATGAAATTAAAATGACTCTTTGGTAAAGATTAATTTTTTAGTCCAAAGAGAGATGTTTTATTGTGTAAAGGGAATAAATTCCTCAATAACATTGTCTTAGTACATTCAAAAATGTTTAAAAAATACCTTAATATGTTTATGTTATCAAGGTTTTTAGTGCATTGTTATTTTTTATAATTTTGGTTATAATTGGAACCATTTAAAAGTTATGGGGTAGGAGCAAGGGGTAAAAGTTATAGTCAATATCTATGATGGTAAGAAAAAATTTATTCTTCAAGTAATGGTGTGGATCACATGATGGATGGGAATATTTTAATTCTAGGATCCCTCATTCATATGATTAATCTTTTGTAATTCTTCAAGATTATTTCTTGTTGGTCAGATGGTAGGATGATATTTATGTGACCAATATTCATGAACTAGATATATTAAATCGCAATGCACTATGAGGGGATTTTTGTAGGCGTGGTTTAGGAATATTCCAAGAATCGCTATATTTTTTAGATATGACAATTTAACAAAAAAAATGAATATGTTTGGATCATAGTGTTCCCAAATAACTATGGTTTACTAATGAATACATATATAATTATTAGTTCCATAGATATTTGGATTCGGTGATAAATGTTCTAATCCATGAAATGAATATATTAATAATTTTTTAATGGTATTTGATTTATTAATTATGAACATGATACATGAATTTTTGTTTAATATCCATAACATAGTGGTGGCAATTTGGGTCATATGCAATGATAGTGATATATGAGTCTATGAAAATGTATACCCACTTACTATGGTTATTTCTTTTCTTATTCCACAATTTTTGATTTCATATGATACCCTACCTCTTTTGATTTGGAAACCAACACCCAAATGTTTTATTGGGTGTTTTATAAAAAATAGAGGAAGAGAAGGTAATGGATGGTTGACTTCTCCCACTCCCCTAATCTACCACTAGGCTTGGATCAATGATCACACCTTGAGATATAATACCTTGCAATGTAGGGTACATTCCTACAAGTTTTTTGATGACTCAATGTTTACTGTAAAATTATGTATCATCTATAATACATTGATGTGTAGTATATATTTTTATCTTCTCATGGTGGCTTAGTCTTGCCACATGTTTTTTTGACTGGGTTGGGATGGTAAGAGGTATAATGAATTTTCACAAATTCTATTGGCTTCTGAATGTATACCAGTTATGATTTGGATATGTTGATGATGAGGCATCTAGTTTAAAAGGACATAATAATGTAATTATTACTATTCCTTTATTTGAAGGGTGATATACACGAGGGATGAACATAATACTTGGTCATTAGGGCATGATAGGGACAAACTAGAGGAGAACTAGAAGCGATGTAACATCATTTTCATATATGATTTTGTTATAAAATGGTTTAATTAGAGGTGTAATTTGGTGAGTGATAAATAATGATAATTGAAATGAATATTATACTTGTTTTGGATATGATTTAGTTTCACCTATTTGTTCATATGTCAATAGTATGCTTCTTTTAAATTTATATTTTTCATTTCAAAGAGGATCATATTGAGTGTTGATGGTTTGATCATCATATATATACATCTAAATTTATGTCAATAGGAACAAGTTAGAGATCAGCCTAGATATTTATAACTTATTGATTTATTGAGAAGCTGTCTAATTATATTGAAGTTCATTATTAATACCTATTGATACTTTTGGTAATTTATGTTTTTTATTCATTCTATGTATGAAATAACTCTTATTAGGATTTCTTTTATCTAATGAATAGTGATCATTGGAGATTATCATCCTTAAATAATATTTCATAATATTTATATAGTGTAATGCCTTCAATTTTTATCATTCATATACCCAAAGTCCTAGTCATAGATCCATGGTATATTTGAGGTTGGCGTTGAGATTCATTATCTCTCTTCTCTCATTACTAGCGTAAGTGGGCTACCTTTATAGGGAAGATATCATGATGATATTATTTTTTATAGAAAATGAAATAGATGTTGATTAATTAATCTCATTATAAGTAACAGTCACGCAACATTACTGAGTGTTACGAACTCAACTAGAACTATTAATTGTGATTCATAAAATGGTTACTCATTTTTATACAATGCTTCTGATATACATTTGTTCGGGTTAAGTGAATGAAATTTCCACCTATAAATGGGTGTTGGAATTTATAAAACTATACAATTATGTATGGATTTTGGTAACACTATCTAGATAATTAATATATCTCAATATTATGATACTTTTTCCGGACATTTAGTGATATGATTTGAAAATTTATATGTATGTGGATTATCCATAAATTCCTATTTGAATTTAATACCCCTCGCTATGTGAAGTATTGATATTCATGGATTTTAAAAAATTATGATTTAGATATTAAGTACCCGACTTTGGGGGTAATTTGTATTAGAATTAATTTCATATTAAATATATAGTGTTTTTCGAAGAAAACTGATGTTGTTTTAATGATAATTAGATTATACATATAGTCTTCCCATTTCTTAATAATTATGATGCAATCAATTTTAGATATATTTTTTTTAACATAAATAAATTTTATTATTTATGTAGTTCTCTCAATTATTATTTTAGATTAAGATAATCAATTAAAATGTTTATTTTTAAAAATTTGATTTTTATATTATGATACGTAGATATATTTTAATGGGGTGTTTGACTCTTAGGTTTGTGTAAAAAAATAGGAAACAAGTCAGGTGTTCCCAGTCATAAAAAAATCATGGGTGGTGGATTTTGTATAAAATTTTGTTGACATTAGGTATTTTTTAGATTAAATAGATTTTATCATCAATGTAATCGTTTATAGACTATAACATAATAATACTATGTTTGATTGATTCATATTAGGTGACCTAAAACCTATTATTACAACTATATAAGGATGGATACATTATGCATCTTACAATTCATTTGGCAAAGTTTATGTGAGAACCATCTCCCACAATTTAATTCTATGCTCACAAAATTGAATAAAATTGTCATGTGTAAAGACCCATACATTCCATATAATTTTTTAAAATTATTTGGGATTATTTTGAGGTCGTGGAATTTGACGATGCGTGATTCCGATACCCGTAGTGCTCGGAATGATCTATCAATTTTTTTTAGTCATTAATTAGCACGCTTAAATAAGTTTTCTTGATAAAGTAGAATAAATCTTAAATGGGTAACCTGATAAGAAATATGAGGGCATCGTTGTGTTTAGGATGGTGGGATTACACTATGCACGAATTAAGTTTAGTTTGCGTGAGCCTCGTGTGAGAAAACCTGAAAATGGCATAACCGTTAATAAAATAATTAAATAAAATTATTTTTATTTTTCAAATGCTTATAACTCATGAACGGAAACATGAAGTGAAAATCTGATACCACCACGAAACTCGTGATGGTATTCTTTCCCTAGTCTGATATGAACATTGGCCTGTGCGGGCCATAAGTGAAAGTTAGTTTTTGGTCATAAATAAAATAATTAATTGACAATTAATTTATTTTAAAATCCATAACTTTTAAATGGTATCTCGGAAGGAAAATCCAAGAGTATCATTGGGATCATTGGGTCGTGTTCTCCTATGGAGGATCCAAACCTCGACTGGTGCGGGTCGAGGGTGAACATCAATAATTTGTTGATCCTTTTTTGGGGAACGTTCAGTAAACGAGCAAGCGGAGTTTTCTAAATTTTTAACTAGTGGTATGATTAAATATCAGAGGGCACTATTGAATCTTCATCGATGAGATTACCTTAAGGGAGACATTACTTTGGTTGTAGTAGTTATAGAGAAAATGTTATGTTTATTCGACATTTTAAAAAAATGAAATAAAATAAATTTATTATTTTATTTTCATTCTTGTCCTCTAATGGAAAAGAGGTGTGTGGGGCCAGTGATTTGTCAAGCCAATAAATGTATTAACATGATAATCCTATGTAATGACATCGTTGGGGAATTATGAAGGTTCTTAATTTTTGAGCCCCGATTAATTTCTCACACCATTACATACCCTGCCACTCTCCTATATATATGGAGCTTGGGTGAGGTACCAGCACAACTTCACCAAGCAGAGAAGTGCTGAAGGAGAATAATGAAGCCAAAACCTTAGAGGATAGAGGTGATCCTAGAGGAAGGTGATGGGTGATAGAAAACCACGAACTGGAGTATGGCGTACAAGGAGCGTTGTTGGAAGCCTATTGCGGGAATGAAGAACACTGACCCACCGTCATGTGAGGGTGTTTCTCCGACGATTCGAGGTTGGGGGTTTATTCATTTATGTATTTTAAATGATTTTTCACTTCCCTATTTCTGAATAATATGAAGAACAAAGACCAACTGACTAATGGGTTGATCCACGATTCATTCATTTTTGCGGGAGGTTGTTCTGAGGTATCTTTTCAGGGTTTTTTGTTATTTAATTCAATTGATAAATAAATCCTTAATCCCCCCTCATGTTTATGAGGTTACGCAAAGGGTGAGGGCCTAACAAACCTGGACTAAACCCTCATATATCTTGCTATACATGCATCTCCATGGAGGACATCCCGCACGGCGACACCGACCGACTATGAGGAAGACTTGTGCCTGTGCACGCCACAAGAGGAGGCCATGACACAAATCCGTGGAAGTTATCAGAATTGTCGGCACCGTCCGGACGTGAAGGAGGTTTGGCGAGTTGTCACAAGCCGCCGGTGTGCAAGGTGTCGCAGCTCGTAAGCCATGGCATTTAGATAGGGGGGGCTTATTGGCCGGCCATGGAAGGGATGCGCAGCATGACATTGCGTGCCTCTGGTGAGCAGGAGGCCCTGGGGAAAGCCACGATGGAAAAGGTTGAACCCTCTCCTCTGACAAGTTCCACAAAAATTGGGTGGTGCCCACATGGTGCTTCCACTTCAAAGGCTGAATGGCCTTTTACTGTTTGGGATTCTGGGGGTATGGCTCCCCTAAGCTACTTGGTGGAAGCCAAGCGGGCTACACCCTATGTGGTTGGGTCGCCTTCTTGTGGGTTCGACCAACCCTTTGGGGGACTAGCCACACTTAATTTCTGCCCCTTTGCAGGTCGGGCCACCTTTTAGGGCTTCCCCTTTTGTGTTCTGGGCTGGACCTCTGCCCAATGGGCTGAGTCCACCATGGCCCAGGCCAGACAGGGTCAGTTCGACCGGGTTGGCCGGACCCAGGCACAAAAGAACTTAATGAGCCTTATCTTGAGAACCGGACGTACGTCTGAAAAATCGTTTATAGAATTGGGATCCTTTTAGTGAGACAATCCTTTTAAATTACATCATGATAGTTTTTAGGAATTGTGGAGTACGGTTGGGTTGGATCACACACGAATCCAACCGGGCCCTCGGTACTGAAATGCAAATAACGCACAAACCAGGCATCTGATTGACGCACCGTCTATTGCGTTGGAACCCTTTTGACGTGGAGAATCATCCAGTTACTATTTTGAGAGACATTGTGCCAGATTATATATGAACGATATCTTGAGGAGCTGTTCTCCCAAACACGCTACATACGGAACCCTACGACAGGCAGAGACTTGACAACTGATGATTGTTTGACTATATGTGACCCGACGGCCTAGTGGGAGCACCTCATTGTGACGCGGTAGATCCATGGTACTTGAAAGGAGAGGTAACTCAGTAGGACACAGTGGGGAGTGATTCTATGTGACACGGCAGACCCACGATACTTGATAGGATGAGTACCTCAGTAGGTAACAGTGGGGAGCACCTCTATGTGACGCGACAGACCCACGATACTCAAAAAGAGGATTACCTCAGCAAGCCATAGTGGGGAGTGCCTCTTTTTAACATGGAAGACCCATGATACTCGATATTATAAGTACCTTAGCAGTCCAAGGTTAGTGGGAAGCACCTCTATGGGACGCAGCAGGCCCACTGTACACGATAGAGGAGGAGTTCTCCAGCAGCCCAGGTGTTCAACGTTGTGACCGATGATGTTACTTGTTACTATTCCTAGAGAATCCCATGGATAGGTATATGTATTCATAGTGATCCTATGTGGGTCAATATTGTAATCTTTTTTCTCTATGTTGTATACCTGGTTGACCAGAGTCTTACCTATGTAGTACTTTTACCATCATGGTATTATGTTCGTGGTGAAACCTGTGTGGTACTTTTACCTTTGTGCTACTACATTCCTGGTAATACCTATGTCTTACTTTTACCTGTGTGGCACTTCTACCATAATGGTGCTACCATGGTGATATACATCCCTCTTCTATGAGATGAGTATATCTCAATAACATAGGTATATGTATAGGCATATACCTAAGTAGATTTGATGTATTTCATTATGGTTTTTCCATTGTGGAACATCAGGAGACCTATAGGGTCTCAGGGTCCCTACTTAGAATATTTATACTCACCCCTACATGGGCTCCACCTGCACATTTTTGTGTCTTGTGCAGACGATGTACAACGTTGATCAAGGATGAGGGAGCCAGGACTAGACCGTGCTCGGAGGTGGACCATTTTTCCTGAGGTAACATAGGGAATACTAATCGTGAGCTATACCTACCCTTTAGGTAAGATCCATGGTGGATGATCCAGGAGTTTATTTTCACCTTTTTAGCTGTTTTTTACTTTTTTAGTTGTACTTGTTCTTTTCTAGTTGAGCTTGTATTCTGGCCCCTTTGCTTTCAGCACTCTATAACTACTACAGTATACATCACAATTGCTTCTTATTCTGTTATAAGACCATGTGTTTGTATAGGATTAAAGGTAATGTCTTCTTGTTTGAGGGAATACGTATTTCAGTGCTAGTTTCCAGTCCCAGGCCTTTGGAAGGTGGGCTTGGGGCAGTCACGACATGGGCCCCGGGGGACGGGTTGTGACTAAGTGGTATCAAAGGGAGGTATGGTTCTACCAGAGAACTATAACTCGGATCTTTTCAGTGTTTCAATAGTGTTATGTGTTATGATTTTGGTTTTCAATTTGGGGAATGCAGTGTTAGTGAGGCGGCTGACGTATCCATACACCAAGACCCTGAATTCTGATTTTTGACTCAGCACATGAAACAATGATTACATGTGTTTTTTAAATTTCTTTCTTATGACTTTTTTGAGTCAGATCTCCGGGTATAACGTAATGACCATGGAACACCTGTTCTTTATCAGGATGTCGCTGCGTAGTCATCCAGCTTGGAATCCCAAAAGAGTACATGATGATAGCCCACTGAGCGATGAGGCCTCAGTGAAGGGCCCTTTTACGGTGTTAGCACTTTCGGGTGGTGAACCAGTAGCACCGCCACCCATTGGGAAGCAGTTACCACCAGCCTCATTGGTGTATGGTTCATGCCGATTAATCACTTTTCTCGATTTATAGTGGAAGACACCTCTGAGGTTTCAAGGCGAGATATATTCCTAGGCAGCTGACGACAGGCTGGAGGCTATGGCTAGAGTTTTTCACTTAGTTGAGACACCAGTAGTGAAGATGGGGATCATAGCCGCTATTCTTTTTTAATGAGTGACCATGAGAATGGTTCGCATAGTGATGATGCTTCGTTACATAGACCGTTGCTTGAGATGGTACCATATGATAGTGTGACAGTTATACCATTGCCCTTTGGTTTGCACTTACAACTAGATATACCGGTAGAAAAAACATGTCTTCTTAGTGACTTACACATGTTTCCACATCAGATACCCCTTAGGTTTCGATTTGATCCTGACACATAGGAACTTAAGGACTAGATTGAGGAGGTGGTCAAGTTTCTATATAGACAAGGCACCACTCGATTTGATGGTGGTCCTGGTAGAGATCATTCTACGTGGCTTAGAAAGATGATGATAGGGTTTAGATTACCCTAATCCCATGAAGAGGTGAGTTTTTTCTATTAAAAAGCTTGAAAACATTCCTCAGAGAAGGGGCTACCTTGAAATAAATAGATAAGGGATGAGTGTTGCATATATCTTCTAAAACATCAGTAGGATGATATGTCTGTAACTAAGTATTCATCGGGGCGTATCGACCATCCCAGGTACTCGATGAATACAGTATGGTCAGTCCTTCATGTCTTAGACCTCTAAGTGAGGTGTGTTTAAGGACATCCGAGCCCAAACAATTCATCTATGCATTTCTACTTATGTTAGAGTTATAGAGAGAACCTTTGTGGTTGAATGTATTTTGGTAGAGCGGATGTAGCTAGTGAATGTTAGAAGTGTCAAAGTAGAAAAATGTGTCTGGTCTCGGAGACTTGGGTGTGTAAAATGTTTTTGAAAGAGGAAGTGATAGGGACAGATAAATCTGCTGCGAAGAAGATGTGGAAGAAGATCTAGGAGAGGAGTAATAGGTTGTACAAAATTTGATATGTTACAACCACTACCCCAATGTTGTCCCCACCAGGTTTAGGGAGCTGAAGGATAGGGGAAGGGAGTGGCTACATGTGGTCAAGGAGTGTGACCCAAGGTCTCTACGAATTATTAGAGGTATGGCCTTTGTCTACTGCTAGCTGTCGTATTAATATTTATAGGAACTAATCATTCCTTCTTACCATGAATCATGTTCAAGACCTCGAGTTTCTGATTAAACTGAAGATTTTACCCTTATGTCTGGAGATACCTTTGGGACGAGACTCGATAATAACACTTGCACCGAATGTGTGATCTTACCATTGAGGTGAGAATTTTGGTTCGAAGCTCTTGGTGGAACCGTCAAGGCCTTATGATGTTAGTTTCGGTATAGACTGGGCATCCATAGTTCATACTCAGATTGACTGTATTTAAGAAAAAAAAATTTGTGGCAGCGGGATAGCCTAACTCTTGTGGTAGTGGGAGTTTTGGGTTTTCATTTCCCAATAGTAGTAGAAGAGTGTCGGGACATCTTTTCAAAATATGGATCCCGGATTACCTCCTCAAAGGGAGAGGGACTTCTACTTTTTCTGAGTAATACTGGAGTTTTGAACCAGACTTCTATGGGGTGGAGGCAACCTTGTCATCTTTGACATAGAAGGGGGAGACTTTCTTATGGATAGAGAAGTGTCAGTAGAGCTTCTAGAAGGTGAAAATGTTAGCAGATGCACTCGGTAAGAGGTCAGGTCTAAAATTACCGAGTGAGGCATCAGAGTAGATAGTCACACTTCGGATATCCTTCATGGATAAAGATGGAGTATATTACCTCTAGTATATGACTGCCACTGCACCAATTCTTCAACAAATTCGGGGGGAACAACATGAGATGTTGACTGTGATACCCGACGTACACAAATATCCTAAGTATGGTGTCTTAATCAATTTTTTGTAGTTGGGTATCTCGTCATCCATTTCATAGGTCGTACCATGGTACCAGTGATGCTTCAGAAGGAGGTGTTGAGGGAGATCCATACATCCCCTTTAAAGGTACATCCTAGTGTGGTGAAGATGTACCAAGAACTTCGACATCAGTACTGATGGACAAGGATGAAGGAATAAGTGGAAGAGTTTGTATCACAATGCCTCACTGATTAGAAAGTAAAAACTGGTCAATGTCGGTAGAAGTCTTATGTCGATAAGAAGAGAGAGACCATGTCATCCTAAAAGTCTCGCCTCGATGTGGTTTGGGGAGATTTGTCCTGCGCGAAAAGTTATCTATGAGTTTCATTGAACCGTTATGGGTTCTCAGAAGAGTGGGAGAGGTTGTGTACCGTCTATCTCTTTCTTCATAGATTCACTGGGTGCATAATGTTTTCTATGTTTCATAGCCGATGAGATGCGTGCATGAACCATCTCACTTTATCAACTAGGGAAAGTTGAACTTTGATGAGGGGGTGTCTTTTATGAAGATCCCAATGAGGAAACAGGATCGAAATGAGCGAGTCCTTTATTGATGGTTGATCCCTCTGGTGTGTGGTTGGTGGCAGCATGGAAACCTCCAGGAGAGCACATGTGAGAGGGAGGCTCATATTAATGCTAAGTACCCTCTTTTGTTTAATTTTCCATTTTTTTGACTTTCGAGGAAAAAAGGCCCTATGGTGGGAAGAATGTAAAGACCCATAAGTTATATATAATTTATTTAATTTAATTGGGATTATTTCGAGTTATTAAAATCTAAATATGTGTGATTCTGACTCCCGGAGTGCCTATAATGATTCGGCGGTGTTTATTTAGACATTAATTAGCACGCGTAAGAAGTTTTCTATAAAATTGGCTTAACTATTAAACGGTTTTATGGATCCGAAATCTAAGGGCACCGTTGTATTCAGATTGGCGGGTTTACCCTAGGAGCGATTTATTCTTAGTCAGTGCGGGCCTCCTGTGAGAAAACCTGAAAATAGAATAACCGTAAATAGAATAATTTGAGGAAATTTGTTTATTTTTCAAATGATTATAACTCACGAATGGTAACATGGAATGAAAATTTGATACCACTAGTGAACTCATGAGGGTATTATTTCTTTTGGCTGACACTAACATTGGTTGGATTGGGTCACCAGTGAAAGTTAGTTTTTGGCCACAAATAAAATAATTAAGTGACTATTATTTTATTATAAAATCAATAACTTATTAATGGTTCCTCAGATTCAAAATCCAAGAGTACGGTTGGGTTCATTGGGGAGTTTTCTCTTTAGGCAGGGCTTAATCTCAACCAGCACGATTTGAGGGTGAATGTTATTAATTTATTGAACATTTTTCTAGGTATGTTCAGTAAACGCACGAGCGGCCTTTTATTACTTTGAACCTATGCTCGGATTAAAAATTGAGGTCACTATTGAATCCATAGAGCCGAGATTCGCTTAAGCGAGACTTCACTTTGACCACTCTAGGTTTGGAGAAAAGGGTATGTTTTGTTAATTTTTAAAATAATAGAAAAGAAATAATTTTTTTATTTTATTTTCTTTCATATCCTCCAACAGACAAGACACAACCACAAAACAGGGCAATGCAAGTTCCACACTTTATCAGTGCTAAAGAAAAAGCACTGATAAAGGAGGGATTCCTTTAAGAGCGATAAAAAAAGTGAGGATAAAGGTACCCCCTTTCACAGTGTTTTTCTTATCGCTGTTAAATGGTCCCCCTTTATCAGCGCTTTTTTTAGTAGCGCTGATAAATGGGGGTCTTTATCAGCATTTTTAAGCTCTAAAAAGGGTATACATCAAAAAAAATCATTCAAAAAATATTTTAATATTTCTATATATAGATATAGTTATATTGATATAAATATAATATATATATTTTAAATAAAATTTCAAATATATTTTAAATGAGTATAAATATTAAATTACACTTAATATATAAGATATTTAGTGAAAATAGATTATAAAAAAATTAAATAAAATATTTTTAATTAATAATTTTCTAATTATTACAGATTAATAGTCATTTAATAACGATTTAAAGACTAAAAAATAAAAAAAATAAAAAAAGATCTAAAATATGTTGAAAACACATGTTGAACTTCAAACAGCCATTACATTTGATTCGGGTGTCCATTTGAGATCTACCACATATCAAATCGAAGCCTGCGATGAGCTCTACACCCCTATTAACTTGAGGGACCCCGGTCAAGGTTTTTTTGAGGCCAACAAAGGCCCAGAAGGCCACCAAAATAGAATTTTTAGTCAGGATACCACAATTTTTATCATTTTGTGGATTTTTAGCCTCATTTAAGGGGCTATTATCGGCTTTTTTGTGGAGACTTTATTTATTCCAATTAATTGCATTTATATTGATATTATTTCTTTGAAATTTTATAATTTTTTATAATGCACTGCAATTTATAAATAAATATATGAGAATATATAAATATTTTTTACATATTCACACATAAAAATATAATTATAAATATAAATAATAAAATATATTTACATATAAAATATATTAGATTTATCTAAATAGTAACTAATATCCATTTTATTTAAAATAACATTATATAAATATTTATATACCTATATATTAATCTAACTATATATATATATATCAATATAACTATATATATATATATTGATATAACTATAAATATATATATTAATATCACTATAAATATAAATATTAATATAACTATATATATATATTAATATAACTACATATTACTATATGATTAAATATAACTAAATATATATATAAATAAATAGATATGTCATTAACTAGAGAAAAAATCAATATGGAAGATTGGTAAAGGCTTTAGGCACGCAAGGGGGAGGTCTCGAGATCAAATCAGGGTGGAGGCAAGGGCGTGCGCATGGGGTGGATTTGAGGGGCTGGCGCTGATAAAGGGGGTGTGGGAGTAACACTAATATATGGTGGAGGGGGTGTGTGCGGGTGGTAGAGGGGCTGGAAAGCGCTATTAAAAGGTGGGATAAATCTCTATAAAATCCCCCCTGATTGGCAGGATTTTTATAAAAAAATTTAATTTTTTTAACTTTTATCAGTGCTTTTTTTAGTTCTGATAAAAGGGGTCATTTTCAGCAATTTTTTAAGTGCTGATAATGGGGACCCCCCTATCTTCGTCGAATTTAAGAGCACTTTTCTAGTGCAGTTAAAGGCCATTTTTAGTGTTGATAAAAGGGGTGTTTGTAGTAGAGAGAGGTGTGTGGGTCAAGTGATGCGTCAAGACAAAAAATGGATTGACTTGCAAATCCTAAGTAACAACGTCGTTGGGGAATTAGTAAGGTTCCTAATTTTTGATCCCCCATTAATTTCCCACGTCATTACTTACCCTCCCCCTCTCCTATATTTATGGAGCTTGGGATGAGGTATCGGCACAACTTCACCAAGAAACGAAGTGTTGAATGAGCACTGTGATGATGAACCCTGTGAGGTTGGAGCTGATCCTAGTGGGCGGTGATGGGAGACACTAACCCAAGAACCGGAGGACAACGTACGAGCGATGTCGTTGGAAGCCTATTGTGAGAATGATGAACACGGACCCACATTCAAGTGTGGGCGTATCTTCGACAATTAGAGGTAGGGGATTATTTATTTATACATTTTAAATGATTTTCCACTTCCCTATTATTGAATAATACGAAGAACAAAGACCAACTAACTAATGGGTTGGTCCATGATTCCCTTGATTTTGTGAGAGGTTGTTGCAGGGTATCATTACAGGGTTTGATTTGTTGTTTAATTCAATAGATTATTAAACCCTTAATCCCACCCTCATGTTTACGAGCTAACATGGAGGTAGCAGGCCTATGGAACCCAGCCATAACCCTTCCCTATCTTGATATCCTTACATATTCATTGAAGACCGCCAACGCGACGACACCGACAGGCAATGAGGATGGCATGTGCCAGCGCACGCCACAAGGTGAGGTCACGACACAAAGCCGTAGTGGTCATCAAAACGGCATGCACCATCCGGTTGTAGAGGAGGTGCAGTGTGCCATCAAGCACTGTCGGTGTTCGAGGGGCCTCATCTCGTCAGTTGCAGAAGTCAGAGTATGTGTTCGGCTCATCAGCTGACCGTAGAAGGGAAGGGAGGTGCACTATCTCGCTTCGTGAGTGATCAAGAGGCCGTAGCCGATGCTGCGGCAGACGAGGCCAAACTAGTTCCTTCGGGGTGTTACGCAGTGACTGGACGGTGCCAACGCCATGTTGCCACTTCAATGGTAGAAAGACCTTTTTCCATTCATGATTCTGTGGGAGTTGTTCCCCCGATATGCCCGGATGAAGCCACATGAGTTTCACCCTATGCGGTCGGGCCACCACCAGTGGGATGGGTCGCTGCCCAGTGGGCCGGGCCACACCCCACCCTGGGCAGGCGTGGGCTTTACTATAGGAAGGTCCGCGCTCCACTGTGGGTTAGGCCGCCCCTTTGCAGGATGCCCCTTTGTGGGTCGGGATGCCCATCCGGGCCGCCTCTTTTTCATGTCGGGCTAGAACTCAGCCCAGCAGCCTGAGTCTGCCATGGCCCATCATAGACTAGGTCAGGCCCAGTCGGTCCGATCAGGTGGGATCGGACCTGGGACCAAAAACACATAAAGGGAATTATCTTGAGAATTGGATGTCTGTTTGATGAACCGCCTATGACGTTGGGATCCTTGGAGTGATTCGGTCCTTTTGGTTTACTCCATTTTTGTTTTGGAGAATCTTGGAGTATAGATAAGTTGGAACGCACCTGAATCCAAGCAGGCCCTCGGCACTGAAAATAACAATTACGCATAGAACAAGCATCCAATTAATGTGTTATCTATTGTGTTGGAACACTTACGACATGGAGAATCATCAGGTTACTGCTTTGTGACATTTCGTTCTGGTTTTGATATGAACGTTGTCTTGTGGAGTGGTTCTCCCAAGCGTGCTACGTACGGAACCCTAGGATTTGATAAGACTTGAAGATAGTTGATTTTTCAACTCTGTGTGACTCGATGGCCTAGTGGGTAGAACATATGTATGATGTGGAAGACCCATGATACTTGAGCTCTCTAATCCATGGTTAGTGGGAAGCACCTACATGTGATGCGGTAGGCCCACATTACTCTATAGAGGAGGTGTTCTCCAACAGTCGATGTGTTCAACATCTTGAGTGGACAAGTTACTTGTTACTATCCCCAGTGAATCTTGTGGCTGGATATCAGCATTCATAGTGATCCTATGTGGGTCAGTATCATAATCATGTTTCTCTATCTTGTATAACTGTTTGAGCTCGGTCTTACCTATGTGGTACTTTTACCTTCATGGTATTATCTTCATGGTGATACATGTGTTGTACTTTTACCTTCATGGTACTATCTTCGTGGTAATACCTATGTGTTATGTTTACCTGATTGGTACTTCTACCTTCGTGGTGTTACCTTTGTGATATAATTCCATCATGTATGAGATGAGTATATCTCGGTAACTTAGGTATATGTATGGGTATATACCTAATTAGAGTTGATGTATTGCTTTTTGGTTTTTTCATTGTGGAACTTTAGGAGACCTACAGGGTCTCGAGGTCCCTACTGAGTATCATTATACTCAACTCTTCACAGGCTCTGCCCACACCTTGTTGTGTCTTGTGCAGATGATGTACAACATTTATCGAGTATGGGGGAGCCAGCACTGGATGGTGCTCTAAGGTGGACCATTTGTCTCAACGTGACGCATGGAATACTGATTGTGAGCTATACCTACCCTTTAGGTAGGATCTATGGTGGATGATCTAGGATCTTATTTTCACATTTTTAGTTGTTTTTTAATTTTTAGTTGTACTTGTACTTCTCATGTTGGGCTTGAATTTTTAACCCTTTGCTTTCAGCACTCTTTTATTATAGCATTTTACTTTATATTTGCTTATTGTTGTGTTCCCAGACAGTGTGTCTATACAGGTTTAAAGGCAATGCCTTCCCAATTTGGGTAATATGCCTTTCAGTGCTAGTCTCCATCCCCTGGCCTATGGAAGGCGGGCTTGGGGTAGTCAGATCATGGGCCTCATGGGACGGGTCGTGACATCATGTATGTTCAATGTTGGGTAACATCAATATATTGACCCGGATGAGGATTCCAAGAGTTTAAAGTTTACCTCTTATGTGTCACATGATTGTATGATAATAGACAATAGTGAAATTATGTGTCTGAAATGAAAATATGGGCTGAGTAGCTTCTCTAACTAAATTGTTTCCCCTTTAATGATTAAACACTTTAAATATAAGGAAAATCTAATTTTTTAGTATCTTATTGAGAACAACATATAATATTTATTTAATTTCACTCTATATAAAATTCATCGAACATTTTGGTTTTTATATTATAGTAATTATTCCTTAGGTGTTTTTGACTAAACCTATAATTCATCTTAAAAATAAAATAAAAATGAAAACAAATTATTTAGTAAGGGGACCTTGTAGGAAATGACATAATATGGAAAAAACATATCTCATTTTGAGAATTTATTAGTTAAGTCATGTAAAATATAATGATGTTTCATTATTTGGACATGTTTAGTTTCAAAAATATTCAAATTAATATCATAACAATTCTCATCCGATATAAGAAAACTCAATGTGGATAAATGAAACATGACCCTAGGTCTTTCCTTAAATCACTGAAGGATGGAAACTAGTATCATGGGTCTAAAATATCTATTCTGGATTTATTTTCCCTCAAATATATCAACAAAATGAAATAAACAAATTTTAAGTAATATTCATCATTAAAAAAATTGATTACAAAAAATATCAATAAAACTATAAATTAAACCCATCAATTCTGGATCTGTCACACAACTAAAATATAGAAAAATCATAAATCAATTATATATATTAACGCAATATAATTTAAAGGATAGAATAAATATAGAAATTTATCCTTTGTACCTCATCTCTAAAATAATCTAGATGAAATTGAAATCATTTTAGTAACCATCACTAAGATACCTCAGTTCATTTTCTATCCCTACACTAGTATAAGTGATACCTTTCAATTCAGAAACTTTTTTATGTTCATAGTGTGAGAAATAAAATTAATAAATATTCCACTATCATAAGTGTATTGTTAAATATCATTCTATGATTGTAGTATATAAAGTTAATACACATTAAATATCACCATGTGTTATCCATAACACTATTGAATTCATTTTTCCTATATTTGGATGATTTTAAAGGAAACCAGATCTATGAATATAATAAATAAACATTTAAACACATTTAATAAGTGGTATCATGCTTAGACACATGACATTAATGAATCATGTAATATCATAAGACAACAATCAAACACATGACCATCCAAACACATGGAATATCAAATGATTTTACAAACACAAGGATCATATTATAATTTCAAATATCATGAAATGGGAAAACATGTGTCTCAATATCATCTCAACCCGACACAAGGCCTTCCAAATAACATAACCAAGCACATAGTTTTTTTAAATATTATTTAAATATCACAATGTTATATAATTATAACAACAATAGTAAATATGTTACCCAATGGTAACATTATAATCTCTTTATAATAAAATGGTAACATAATAGTTTAATAATTAAACATACATCATTTAACCCATTATCATCATTTCATTAATATACAATAATGCATTCCCACTTTACCCATTATATTTCACAATTACTAACATTTATAAAATTTGAAAAAATAAACCTATATTACCCTATAAAAGTTCACTAACATTCTCATTCGATTTTAGCATCATGGATTTAATATAATTAACATATAAATTTAAAATAAATTTTAGCACATGCCAATAGTTATTCCCAAGTAAAATAAAAATTATTTTTTATTGAATAATTAATTTGAATCAATAAAAAAATATTAACTGAATAATGGCTAAAAATATCTTCCAAATGTATTTTACCAGTAAATTATATCACATTCATTAAGAAAATATCTCATGTAAAATATCATTAACATGAATCTTTAATAAAAATATATTTAAAATAAATCATGTAATCTATAAATATAATTTATACCAATAAATCAACATTTCCTCAGTAATTATCAATAATTTCTTATATTTCAAGGTATAATATATGCATATAAAATAATGATATATAATCCTATCACAATAAATAATACATTTAAAACATAAAACTCATTTTACTAAAAAAAAATTGCATAACCAGTACAATGAAACATTATTCACAATATAACTTCATTTATAATATACTCAATTAATTCAATATAATTCACTCTAAAAATATTTGTACAATTAGTTTTTCATAGAATAGTTATATTATAATATCTAATTAATAATATTAAAATTTACCATTGAGTTGAAATTACAAAGAAGGTCATGATAACAAACCTTTTTATAAATCTACTATCAATGTATAGATTGATTTCCAAAATTATATACAAGAAATATATAAACCTTTTTAATATAAATGAGAATGTATATATCAATTATATGAAATTAAAAAAACAAAACCCATTTTCCTTAAAAAATAACCATTTGGATTTAGATCTACTGACTGAAACATATCCAATAAAATTAGATGTAGATTTTATTTAGAAATGAACGAGAAATATAAAAATTAATTGGAATATTGTTCACGTGAATTTTAAGGATTCATATTCATTTTATTCTCCATCAAAAATAAAAACATAGATTTAAAATATAAATATGAATGTAAAAAATAAACAAATCTACCTGATTAAAAGAGGTATCAGGTAGCTCCATTGAGATCCTAATAAACTACATTGAACTTATGATGGCTCACTAGGTTCCCAGTATATCGACATATGGCTCTCATTAGCCATTTAAAGAAAATAAACTCTATTTCTAGTATATCAGTCTCAATTTTACCAATTCTCATAAAATCCATGTTCACTAAACATATAAAATGTATAAATTTTCAGATCCACAATTCTAAAAAATGAAATTTGAATTAAATAAAATTTTGAAAATAGATAATTACCCAAAAAAATAAATTTCATCTCTCCTAATAAAATTGAATACATTATAATCACACCAAAATATAGTTTCACAAACCCAATATGTGGCATTGGGCACCTAAAAGGTAACAGTCAAACCACTACTACATCTTTAACGATTTATGCTCCAGGTTTTTGATGGAACATGCTAATATACCACAGTTCATTCACAATCAATACCATTTTTCATTTAAGATTGTTATTTCCAAGATTTAAAATATAAAAAGATAACAAATGAGGGATATATCCTAATTTAACTCTACACCCTTAGAAATAATACCAGGTGATTGGTCTTGTTCATATTTCTTCATCATTAATACATAAAGCACGTCATGCTTTGTGATAAAATGAGGAAGAATTTTGAACCAACACACCATATATATAATACACTATATAATCATACAAGTCTATACAAAACATGAAATAACCTTTACATACATTCCAAGATGATTATAACCCAATCAATGTGAAATCGAAAGAAATAAACCCAATGCCGCAATTTGAATTACGGGGTAATTTTATTCTATATACAAACACTTTTTAACATCTATCCCTAATCTACAAACACCTCTTATGAAGAAAATATGTATCTATATTCTTAAGCACATTCTTAGACCCATTTAGTAAGGTTACCCCCCACTACCAAGAAAAATAAATTTAAATATTATTTTATAATAAAATAATGACAGACAAATAAATGTAATCATTAAGTAGTCATTATTATATATAAACCACACCAAATACGAAAAATCCTACTATATACCATCAATGTCAAGAATTAAGGTATAAATCATTTTCCCTAAAATTGAAATACAATAGATTTTTTATTTTAGTGCATGCATGGCAAATTTTAATCAATATTACCAGAATTCCCCAATACATCTAAAAACTATTCTAAAATTGATATATGAATGTCATATCACTCTCTAAATGTTTCTAATCACCTCCCCCAATGAGGTTAAATCATCTTACACCTATAAAACCATATCAAAAAGAACTATCTAGAATGAGTTCCTATAAGTACAATTTACACTAATTCATCAAAATTATAAACACAGCTCAAATGTTTACCAAATTTTGTAATATCAACATAAATTCATAATACCCATATTAAATATCAAATATTATTATTAGTATATCATCATATCTTACATTGAGATGATGATAACCTAGAAAACAATTTATTTTATAAGTCCAATGAAATCCCTACAACTAAGAAAATGTATCATTAAATTAAAGATAATTATATCTATTTGTAATCATAAACAAATTATGATTTTAATATTCATCACATAGTCTTAAACTCTTATCTTCTATCATTTTCAAAATAAAAAAATAAACCTAGGGAGAAATTCTTTACCTGAAAAATACTTCAAACACAATATCATCTAACTAAAATTCCCACACATGCAACTCATCTAGGTGATTTTATTTGGCCATTTCCCTACCCATAAGGACGATTACTGAGATTTTTTATTGGTTGATACTACCACCCTATGATTTTTTATTGGAAATGGGTTGGTGTATTTCACTAAAATAGAATATCATTATAGTGACCCAAATATTTTACTATTATTGTTACAGGATATTAAGACATAAAAATCTAATAATTACAACCCAAGTATCATAAGTCCAAAACTCTTTGGAATACAAGGTTTATAATACATATAAAGGAAACTATATAAGTAAATAACTATTTAATTCTTAAAAAATAATTCCACAAATAAATTTCAACTTGTAAAAATACATAGGATATCCTATGGTATATATATAAAAATTGGATGAGATAAAAAGCCCAGAAGGGGAATAGGTGTGATAAGGAAACATAACCTTTGAGTCAAAGGTATAACATTATGTAATAAGATATAAGATCATGAGTAATAAGATGGAATAAAAAAATAGTGCATGGTCTCAAATGATCATAGAAGCAACAAAAATGTGTTAGGAATATATATCATGACATGAACATGAGTCAAGGATAACTACCTAAACAAAATCAATGGTGAAAAAACACCCCCAATGCATTAGCATTAATCAATAATTCAATACGTATAATCACATGAGGCCAAACAAATTACCCAATACATTGGAGTGCTATATGGGTCCCCCTATAATAATATTTTAATGATTATAAGTTCCAGAAAGATAAAATAAATCCTAATGTATAAATATAATAATTACAAAATGAAATAAATGTAGGGAATTATATTTCTTCATGAAATAATCAAAATATATTTCATAAATATTTAATTTAATATATGATCTAAATTTATATATTATCCCATAAAAGGAAAAAATAATTACCTAGGTATATTTCAAAGAGACATATATATGGAATTTTGAATCCATTTATAAGATCCCATGTTTATAACATTGATTAAAACATCATTAAAATATCACATAAATTATATCATAAGAAATTTACCCATTTCCTTTTGAAATTACTTCTGCAAAATCAATAATATTTAAACAATTTATAAAAAATATTTTCATTAAAATTATCCATGTAAGATGCAAAAGGATCCTTCAAATCACTAATTAGTTATGAATGTGGGAGATGTTATCCATACCATATAATTTAAATAGAAACCTTTCATTTCAAACTTTTGAAATAAAATTATGAAATTACCTTTTTCAAAAAAAAATTAAATAACATTCCTTTTAAAATATATTGTATAAAAAGTCATAAATGGGAAATAATGAATTTAATAAATCATTGAATAATTATAAAAATATTATATAAATAATTATCTAGAAAAAATACAATTGGAGGTAAAATATTCTAGATTTAAAATATGATAAAAGATTGGTATTTATTATAAATGACTCTCTTGATACTTCTTCATATAATAAGGATGGTAATAAAAACCAAACATGTAAAAAAGATTCATTGAGTAGTGGATATTAAAATATTTTTTTTAGAAAATAATTTTATATTATATGCCCTAAAGGAACCGTGAACATAAAAATTCTAAAAAATTTGAGATTACAACATAATCCCTTTACCGATTTTGCAACTCACTAATAAAGTCCCATTGGATGAAGTAAAATCAATTGTATATTAAAATTATATTACATAATAATATTTCATGAGAAAATATGTAAAATTATAAACATATAAAATATATATAATAAATTAGTTTCATAATAATAAAATATTGATTAATAAAAGGAAATTAAGATAAAATTTTTTAACCTAGTTTGAATCATCATATAGATACATTATCTTCATAATTAATAATCTTATGATAATTTTTTACATAATTAATATACATTTTAAATTCTATTATTTATTTTATCTTATTTATTACCATGTAATATTTATTTTCATTTTTAGTTAACTCTACTTCAGGTGAATTCATGATTTTCATTTCATATGTCCAAAGTAACTTGTTATGATTACTTTGATAAAATAACCCACTCATCCATAATCTCTAGAATAATAATCAGTAAATAATTATCTTTTTGTACATCAAATATTATTTTGAAACAAACAACCATTGATAATTATGAAAAATTAACTTTGTTTAAATAATGGATACGATAGGTCATACGTACATATGAGTTACATTTTCATATTATAATGATAATTATGGGAAGAAAGGATGAGTTATTTAATCTATTCATAATTTTTTATTATATCATAAATAAAATATTATATGTTTTAATATACTTATATATACCATCATTGTGATTATGTTGTTAAAAATTCATCACATCACTTCGTTGGGATAGTTTTCTGCACATGTGAATGAATGTTGTTCTGAATTATCAATGGTTGTAAAGGTAGGAAAAATATATGATATATTAATTTTTCAAAATAATAAATATATCATGAATATGGTATATATACATTATATCCATAATAAAAAATATAAGTGTGAGGTGATGATTGATAAAAAATTAAATATTAATATATTTTATAATAATATGATACTATACCATCATGGTTGAATAATATCAAAAGTAGGTGAAATAAACTCATAAAAACTACAAAATAAAAAATGGTACCTCTTCTTCTGACAACCAATTTTGGTTTGCACCAAATTCCTTCGAAAAAAAAATTTCTATGAAAATTATAGAATATACATTGTTCTAACGGGATTAAAGATGGTTTTTGGGTATGTATTGGTTAAAATTAAAGGATTTTTATGTGTGGGTAAAATAGTAGAGGTGGTTACCTTTTATAATTGCTAAGAATCAGTATTTTTATAAATACTCAAAAAAATTCAATAATATGAAATCACCCTCATACCCAATGCCTCAAAAATTAATAAATAAACCAATATAAGGATGTTAAGGTTTATCCACACCTACAAAAATTAACAAAATCATGTTTTAAAAATATTATTCTAAATACATTTATAGATACTCAATTTAATCATTTTAGTCTTCTGAAAGATAATTTTCTTTTTAACTACGTAATTTATCCTTTAATCATAAATGTAAAATAAGAAATATTAGATTATATGGACCCAATAATTCCAAATTATAATCCAATTTATCAAAATAAATCCCTTTGTGTGCAATATTAATTTTAAAACAAGTGCATGGAAACGCAAATCCCAACATTAACCTTAACCATGATAATAAATTTTTTATTTTTTTACTAATCAACTTTACCCATGAAAGAAGAAAATATAATATACAATTAATTATAATTATTAAAAATATGTAATCCATTTAATAAAATAATATTTACATAATTGGAATGATTTAATTTAAAATTTAACACCCAAATTTGAATAAAAGGTCTTTTTTTCAAGAAAATAAATTTTTCATAGAACAGATGATCTTATATTAATTATAGGACTGTAAATAATAATTATGTGAATTTAAATTGATTTAAATATATATAATATATATATAATTTAAATATTCCATATGAGATTTTATTTTAATTAATTAAAATAGGTAAACATTATGCACCTAAAAATAGTTTACAGTGAACCATGTTCTTAAACAGAAGTAATCTTATAACAAAATCGTGAAGAATATTGATTTTAATATATTATATTATATTATTCAAAAATAATTTTTTCATAAGTGTCTTTATAATAAAATCCAAAATATAATGGGACATTTAAATTACATGATTTAATGAAAATAATTGAAAATTCCTTATTTTTCAAAATTCACTAAAATTCAATCACATCAAAAAATCACAAAATATAAAGATAATTTAATTTTCATATTATTATTTAATAAATAAATTTAATTGTTTAGATAAATTCAAAAGAGGATCCACAAATTAATTTAAATATTTTCTCCATATGATGAATAAAATAATTTTTTAGGAAAACATATTTTTTATTAAAATTAAATGTATTCACTAAAAAATAAGCTTATACTTCCAATGAATTTATAAATAATTTTACATTTATTAACATCAATATATAAATTTAATAAAATATTTAATTTTATTCATAATATCAAATTTAGAATCTATATAATTACAGTTTTAAATAATAATAATATTTTCTACATTATTTCGGCTTAGGGTTTCATGTCATATACACTATAGAATATTGTAGTCCATTTAAAATATTAGCGAGTTAAAATCCCCCCCCCCCACCCACACACATATTTAAAAAACAATCATTTAAATTTTAAATTAATCTTGTAAATCAAATTTTTTCTATTGAAAAATACATTTATTTAAATTTCACCTCATAAAAAGGGTTAAAAACTTCTTCTTGAAATGGTGGATTCATAGATTCAAAGGTCATTTGGAATAATTCATAACCTGGTATCAAAATAAGAAATATAATGTGGAAATAGGTAATATAGACATTAAATAAAATAATAGTTTTCATATAATGATGGGGAGTGGCAGAGATTATTAATAAAAACAAAATGAATGATTTTTTAGAAATTTAACTACCACAAAACCATATACCAAAGAAGTTCGAAAAGAACCATAGATTCATCAAAAATGAAGTTAATAAGAAAAGAGTTTTATTTTAAGATCATTTCCTAGTTTTTTTTTCAATTCCTTTTCCATCTGATCATATACATTCATAAATGGAAAAAATATATACATACAACTTTATCTCTTAAACAAAATGATAATTATTTTCAAAAGGTAAGATAATTCCTTAATTGAATACACCTTCATATAGGGAAATAATATGTTTTTCATCAAAATTAAAAAATATCACTATAGGTAAAAAATATATCATTAAATAAATAACTAACATTATATTTCATAAAAATATTTTCATTTAATTTTGAAACCCAAATAACATAATGATTTAATCACCTATTCTTCATTTATAAATATTACATCAATCTTAAAAAACATAAATTTCTCATAATTTCTCATAGAATTAATTTTTATTACGTATCTATAAAATCTCTATGATATTCAAACAATTCCATAAATTAAGAGGATCACTATAAATCATCAATAATATCATATACACTTACAAACCATATTCAACCATTAATCCAAAAAAATTCCATGGGATTATTCTTACCCTAATGATAAAATGATCCCCAATTATATAGTGATCTTATTTACTAAATACCATTACTCACTTAATCACACAATCACATTTTATTCGCACAAAAATCATAGTTGTAGTAATTTTTTTCCCAATATCAAATTAATATTTATTTCTAATATCATAGTAATAAGCACATAATATAGGCCAGTAATAGGCAATTAAACCTTATCACCCATTGTATGTGGTTTCAAACCTTATAGCCTTTTATAATATAATTGGTTATCCATTTTATTAAAACTATTTTAATATAAAACCTATATAATTACAAAAAAATATAATGAACATCCTTAAAAATATTATTAATCATTATATCACGTTTTGAAAAAATATTTTTTTATGCATCACATTTTCCCAAAAAATTAAATAATCTAAATTCATTATTATAACCAAAATAAAAATTTGATGATTCATTTATCCCTTTATCATATTTTGTTAAATGAGTGTCTCCAAAAAATTTATCCCTTTAAAATAACCACATATCAATTATATAGATTTCATCTAAAAAATATTTCTCAATTTTAGAAAAAATATACTAAAAAGGATTCATAATTATCATAATATATATAATATATAATAATAGAAATGATAAAAATATCATTCATTCATTATAATTTATAAACCCATAAAAATTATTTATTAACTTATTTATGGATTTGATATAGGTCTTTAAGATTAGTCAATATCAACTATGTTATTTGATCTCTTTAGAAAAAAATAATATAATTCATACCTTGAATCCTGACATCAACATCTTTTATTTTGCATATAATAACCATTTTATCATCCAACATCAATTCTATATCTCTAAAAAACAAATAGACAAGTCCTTAGTGGTATTTACCTTTCCAAATGACATGGATGAGTTGAGATTTGAAAATATAATAAATGAAATTCCAGGATCAATATAAATTTTAGAGAGATTAAAAGGTGATTGACAGATCGAATTGTTTCTTACAGGTGATTTATATGTTTAAAACTATTTCAAAATTATTTGAGAAATATAGATTCATGATAGTGATGATTATATTATTTGGAAGGGACTAGATGGTTTTGTGATATTATTTTACATTCATCTTGCTAAAATATCCTTAAAACGCAGTGAAGAACATCCTTAAATAATAAATGAATTTATGAATTTTAATATCAAAATATTCATTATAAATAAAATACCCATATAAATTATATGACACTCATACAATAAAATATTCAAAATAACATTAATAATGTTATCATTAATGAATTATTTAACATCAACGTTTATCTGATTCCTTTCTTCATACATCAAAAAAATTGGAACAAAATTATTTAGAGATAATCCTTCCTCTTAATCATGGTGGATATTTATATCTCAACCCAACAATACATCATAAAAAATATCATTAATCACCATAAATTATGTTCACTTAAAACCTTAAAAATTTGTCTATATTCATTTTAACAAATGATCATCCATAAACATAATAACATATGATGGTATCCAAAAATCTTAAATATTACTAATCTCTAAAGGATAATAAAACATTTCTTCAAAACTAAATATACTGACCATAACCTTTTCACATATTAAAAGATGATTTTTAGGAATAAAAATACAATAATTATAACTCAAATTTCATGCGGCCTGATGTTAATCGAAAGCTTGGTACACAAAACATAAAATTGAATCTATTTTTTAGAATATTTATTAAATTCTCCATAATGTACATGAAAACCCATTTTAGGTCTTCAAACTACCTTGTATAACCAGTGGTAAACCTATAAGAAATGGGTGAGATGAAATGTTTGGTATGTAAATAAACAAGATTACGAAACATAATGTGTCAGTAAAATATATAACATGATATCATAAAAGAGAAGAATCGTGATTAATAGCAAAGAGGTGTTACATAAAGAATTCAATATCATATGACCAAATAGATATGGGAAATTTATCAAAAGCATCTATTATGACGTAAAAATGAGTAAATGATAACTTCCAAAATAATATCGTATAAGGGAAAATGTGTAATAGGAGATTATTTTTACTCCCAAAACACATACATAATGTTCCATGAGACCAAAAAATATCCAATGCATTGGATATAAATATGAGCACACCCATCATAAAATCTTCATACATATGTATACCAAAAAATGTAAATAAATCATTTTGTGTAGTCACAATCAATATCCATTGAAAGAAACGGGTTTCATAATATTGCTACATGTTGTATTAAAAATATATTTTATATGGAAGGCATTTGATATAAAAATATATGGCATGTATTACACCATAAAAGTAATGGATAGGGATCCAGGTATATATCTAAGTAACATATATTAATATATAATTTAAAATTAATTAGAAACATAAAATATTGACATCATTGATGAAAAAACCATTAAAATTAACATTAATATTTCATTATAAAATACCATTTTCAATTTGAAATCACTTCATTTAAGTATTAAAATAACCATTATATTATATAAATAATTTAAATTTAAAATATCCATGGAATCTTGTAACGTATTACTCAAAACATTTAGTGTCCATGATAGTGGTAAAATTGGTTCATGCCATGTAAGTTGAAAGGAAATATAAATTTCATCATTTTTTAAAATGAAAACAAAAAACTTGTTTCGAAAATGTAAGAAAGAATAAATTTAAACCATTTAATGAAAAAATACAATCATGGGTAAAAATTTATTTAATAAATAATTTTATAATAATATATAAATTCTTTAAAAAAAATAAGAAAAAATATATAAAGTTGAGAACTATTCCATATTTATATGATTAGTGATCAGTATTACCTACAAATTTTTTTTAATGTTTATTTATTAAAGACGGGAGGAAATGATAACTAATAATATAATCTTTATTAATGTACTGTAGAGAATAAAATATATTTTTTTATCAAATTAATTTTTTATTATTTCCAATAAACCAACCTTGAACTAATATAATCGAAAAAATAAGTGATATTGAAATATAAATCCTTAACGACTTTTGTAAAATTTGAATAAAGTACCCTTGGATGAATTAAAATGAATTGTAAGTTGAAATACCATGAATTATGATGAATTCATGATATTACATTTAAAATATAATAATATACATCATATAATACTAATTATGGATATAATAATAAAATATTCCTCAGTGAAGGGAAATTGAGTTGAAATCCCCAACCTCATGTTAAACTCATCATGAAGAAAATTTTTCTTATTAAATATTATTCCTATGTTAATTAATTAATTTAATAAAAATTATTCAAGTTTTTTTTTAAATTATTTTATTTATAACCATTTTATATTTATTTCCATAATCAATTGACCTCACATCGATCATTTTGACGATATTCTATTTTTATGTAATAAATAATTTTGCTAGGTTGAATATGGAAAAAGAATTCATTGTTACATAATCAAAAATAATAATAAAATGGAAATAATTATCACCTTTATAAATAAATTATACTTTTACAACCAAACATGAATGATTTTATTGAAAATTTTACTATGTTACAATCATGGAGATGGTATCTTGTACATACCCATGAGAAATGTTTTGATTTTTCAACGGTCGTGGTTTAAAGAGGGTAATTATTATTTCATCAATAAAAATAATAATTATTATTTATATAAATATACTTATATATACCATCTGTGTGATGTAGTGATGAAAACCTGATCACATCCATTGATGGACGTGGTAGTCAACATATATATATGAACGACATTATCATTTTTAGTGAATAAAAAGGTAATAAAAAAATGAAACATTATTTTTTAGAATTATTAATATTTTATTAACATCATATATATATATATATTAAACACGTAATCATAAATTTATATGAGAGGCAATAATGTGAATCAAATTACCTCAGTCTGTGATGTGATAGTCTGGTGTACACACGAATGATGGTTTTGTTTCCCATTTGATGGAAGAAGAGATGTATGTTTTTGATAAATTCAACATAATATCATCCCATTATATGGTATATAATGATTATATTATATAATAATTGTGGAAAATTATTTTAATGGAGTGGAAGTATAAATAAAAAAACACATGGCTAAAAATGATGCAACTTCTTCAGGCAACTACATTAGGTTTGCTGAAAAATACTTACAAGGAGGGTATTTATGATTAAAATCATAATTTATGTGGAAATTTTGGTGTGGAAGGTATTTTTTCTCTTTTTTAAACCAAAATTATTATTATTTTGATTAAAATCGGATAGGATCTTCCCTTTTATAATTTTTAAGGATTGGAATTTTTTTAGAAACCAAAAACTATTCAATAATAGAAAATCTCTCACCAACGAGCTTGTAACCAAGTGGTACAGGCTCCTCTAGGCATAGATGAATTTCTGGGGACTGTATCAGGGGGTACTATAGCAGGGTACTATAGCAGGTACTATAGAAGTGGTGGAACTATACCGATGACGACACTGTAGCAGCAGGGGAACTGTTGCAGGGTACTGTAGTGGCGGCGTTACTATAGCAGGTATTGTAGCAGCGCGGGTACTGTAGTAGTACTGTTAACCGAGGGGTCCTTTAAGCCAAATAAATAGATTTAAAGCCTTATATTTAGGCCACTTGGCCTTGGGCCTTAGGACTATGTAATGGGTCTCCCTCTACCCACCCTAAAGAGGTCTTTGCTTTAATTATAAATTGACGCTTTGGCCACAACCTTTTTAAAAAAATAATAGAAAATCTCTCTAAAGAAAAGTGATTATAATATTGATAAATTACATTGTGATGTGAAGATAAATATTATCATAAATTAATAAAATAATAAATAATTATTTTTTATTTATGTTATTCTCTTTACCTTTATGGTTACCCGCTTTTAAAATTTTAGTTTTCACAATGGTAAATAGTTTTTACCTAGGTAATTTATCTTTTAATCATAAAAATGACATGATAATTATTAGATAATATGTAATAATTTATGATTAACATGAAATAAAATTTATCAAATAAAAATACTATATGGGAGGGAAAATAATTTTAACACAAGTGCATATAAGGCCAAAACCTTGTTTTAACCTTCACCCAAGTAAAAAAAATTTGTTTTTACTATTCAATGTAGAAAAAATGACATTAAACATATTAGATAATATTAATTATGTTAATTAAAAGTATAGAATACATTTTATAAAATTTATTTCCTATAATTGGAATAATTTAAATATAAATTTATCCTGGAAAATTTTATAAAAATCATTTTTTCCAAGAAAATGCATTTTTCAGACAATAGATGATACTATACTATGTTTATGACTAGAAATAATAATTTTCATAAATATAAATTCATGTATATAGATATTAAATATATAAATTTAAATATAATATTTCCTTCAATGTAATAATATTAAATAATTAAAATTTATAAAAAAAAATTCACAAAAAATTGTATAAAACCACGTTTTTAACGATAAAAATAATGTATACCAATATCAAGTAATCTACTGATTCAAATGAAATTAATTATATTATTATAAATAAAATGTTTCATATGTCACTATAATAAATAATATAAACTATAATGGTATAGTTTTTTACTTGTGTTATTGAAAATAATTCACTATATTTGAAAAAATGGTAATTTTCATTGTTCGCACAAAAATCAATCATAGTTGAAAATTCAAAAAATTTCCCACAATAGAAATTTTTATATATTGATTTAAAATGTTATTTTTATTTTATAAAATACATTATATAAATTTCCAACTTATTATTAATAATAGTTTTGACAAAAATAATTTTTTTATTAAAACATATTTTTCAAAGAAAAATATATATTCATTAAAAAATTTGTGCTCATTTTAAAAAATATATATCAATAAATAAATAATTATTATAAAATTTATATATATTTAATTAATTATTTCTTCCAATCCACACAATCTAATTTAACAGTTTTTTATAACAGACATATTTTAATAATAATATTTCAGGGTTTGTTTGGGATATATGTTGTCTTTCATGTACACTATCAAATATAGTTTTCTTTTTTAGATCATGGTGTGTTAAAATCTTACATTATAAGCCTTATCCTGATGACATGGAATAAAAAATTTACATACCCATATTGAAAATATAAGGTATATTACAATATTTGAAATTCCCTAATAATGGAATAATATGCATGTAATAGACACCAATAACCCATAACCTTGTTGAAGGTATAAACAAAAGACATAAAGTCCAATAACCAATAAAAATATATAAATTAATAGGTATAAATAAATTAAAGGGAATTATAAACCCTCTCTAAAGAAATAAAAAACAAAAACTATAGTGGTGTACAACATCATAAAGACCCACTATAAACAAGTTATGCTTACTCAATGTCCAATATGATCATCCCAGAACTATATATTTTCATCATAAAAAAATATTTGTCAGAAAAATTTCAATGTTCGTCTGAGTATAAACAATCCCAATAGGATACACTAAACACATCATAGATTATACTTAATTACATGTTTCTTAAAAACAAAAACTAAGCCTAGAAAAAACAAATGTACATTAATGATATAGAACTCAGTTTTGTATTATAGTTTTAAAATTTATTGACGAAAACCACAAATATTGAATTGAAATGAAATGTAAAATTGATCAAAATTGTAATCCCCACAATATATGAACTATCCAACTCTAGAAAACAACATCAAATCTCTAATGAAATAGAAATTAAAAATCAATTAAATTTGTTACATTATCTATCAAAAATAATCATACTAAATACTCAATCATTACTGAAAAATAAATTACCTTTATTCCACCACTGACATGGAAAATGGGATTTAACATCTTAGAAACCTGATTTAACCAAAAAACCTAACAATCGAATCACTTATAGTATAAGAAATAGATGAAAACACATTGTAATGAGTTTCAAATTGTACAACCTATATAAACAACACTTAAGCCACATCATAACCAACATGATATTCACTAAAAAAATAACATCAATGAATTATTTCTACCAATAAAATTTATGATTCCATAATGGCCCATATAATGACTCTTGCAAAATAATATCACACAAAATGATAGATATGGATGGAGGAACTGTACATCACTATGTGCATGTATTTCTTTATAGGCATATTAGACTAACGACTGGGGTTACCCACACTATATCTCATATTAGGATTACTAGATCTATCATATATAAATATTAAAAAAAATCCTTATTGATAGTGTAATTATTATTCAAAGGTGGATTTTAAATTGTTTCCCCTCATGGAAAAAACACTTCTATATTTGGGGGAGTAACAATACAAACTATTTATGAGAACCCGATCCTCGTCAATAATATATCAAAAAGTGATAACCCAATCTATGATTTTGGTATTAAGACCCACAACAATGGATGGAATCTATCATTTTATGGTTCTTAACCAAAAACAACCATTACTCAAATGTAACCTAGATATTTTTAGCATGACTATATGACTAGAAAAACTAAAACTCAAAAAATCGTGAAAACTATTCGGCCACTCTGAATTTATAGTAGCTGATATGTAACATCCCAACTAAATAATGAATATTACATTTTCATAATTTTAAATATTTGTGAAATTAATATCAATTTTATTTTAAAGGGGTTTTTATGTTCAATAACATACTTGATGAGCAATAATAGGTTTCTTTGAAATATTACATTTCACAAAAGGCTATGTAATACTAAAATATATAATACAATATTATTAATTTAAATGGTACTTAATGCATTTACATTGTAATTGAAGGAATGGTCAATACTAAAAAAAATATGATTATACATGTTTGTAAAATGTTTTTACATTTATCCAATAAATGTTAGAGGCTTAAAATGTGAATTAATCTAACTTTAAGCCTTAATACTGTAATATTCTTTAAAAGGCCGATTTAACGCCTTCTAACTAGGAACCCCCATTAAATATATTTTTGGATACATTTTCATGTTATATTTGACAAAATAAAATTCTTCTTTTGAATCGGGACATCAATGTTTAAATTGGGTGATTTTTTGGTATTTTTTTGATAAAATTCATTTTTAATGAATAGCGAAAATACTATATTTTTAATTCAAAACTGCCTTTTAATATAATTTATTTACGTGGTTAGATAATATTTTTTTTAAAGTGTAATAATATTATATTTATACAATTTAATCCAATGTTGGTCATTCGAAGTAATTTCACTTTGAAATTGGACATAAAAAAGTGTCAATTTTTGATAGTTATTATTTCTTATAAATAAGCTTTTTTTGACAATGATAATTAATTTTAAATTAATTAATGAAACTTCTATGTATGTTATTTGTTAAAATAGAAATTTATTTTGAATTAATAAAATAAAATATATCTTAGGTTTAATTGTTTTGTATTTTTATGAAAAACATCAATTTCTGATGAATAGTGAAAACACTAAGTAGTAGTTAAAGAATGAATTTTTTATTAAAATAAAATATTACCACATCTAGTAATTCAATTTTGAAAATCCAACATACATGGTTGTTATTAGTATGTAATTTATGGTTCAATAAGATGGAAATATTTTTTGGTGAACAATAACTTTTGACTTTTATTTACCAGAGTTAAAGGTAAATAAGGTAATTCAAGTTAAAAACAGTATTATAATAATATAAAATTAACATAACACTTGTTCTAAACAAATTTTATGTCTAATATCCAACCATGAAAATCCTTGGGTGAGTATTTTGTCTTTTGAAATACAATTGGGTAAGATAATGATTTTAAAAACTTTTTATTTAAAGTAAAAAATAACAATTTCATAAACATGTATTGTTTTGCTAAAAAAAATAAATCCGTGGCTATATAATTGATAGATTGGACTATAAATATTCATTATAAATCAATATATATTTCCTAAATGAAGGTATTTTTTATAATTTTGAGACAACGACTAAAATAGATTATATATGACACAACAATGATGCAGTGTTTACCTCATTAATAATTTATTTAAATAAATAAGTTTATAAAGATTAAAATAATATCCAAAACTTCTCCAATTCTTATTGGTTGATTTTATATAGACCATGAGTCTTCTTATCTTCGACTTTAATAAGTTTTGTACTTTTATAAACCAAAAATCATTATATAGTAAAATAATATGTTGACACATTCCTAAAGAGCTCCTCCTCCGCCTTCTAAAAAGACCTCACCACTAACCCATTACTCATGCCTCTCAAGCCCCTTGGATCATCCAAACTCATCCAAAATAAGCTCTAAATATCCCACTCTTCCTCCTAGATGAATTACCATAGGCATAAGGCACTTAAAGAAACAATTTTGGTTCAATCCAAAGGGAGTTACCTGATTTAAAGGTTACATATACTCTTTAGTTCTTTTGTTTTATATTACATCTTCAACCCCATAAAATCTTTTTAGTTATTTATTTTATAACAGAAATATTTTGATTAATATAATAGGTTGTTTTTATGAGAATTATTCAAACTACACTTACAAAAACCTCCATTTAATTGCTAATGAACATACTGTTTCTGTGGAGGACAAACTAACGCCTCACGAAATGATGATTGTTCAATCTTCTCCTACCACCTCTTATGGTGTCCATTTTGATGGAACTATATTTATATATAATGTATTATTATGTTTATTTTTTCTCTATGCGTCTATAATTTTTATTTACAAACATACCTGTATGCTTTCCAACAATTGTATATAAGATAATTTCATTTGAGGAAGTGTGGACAACCGCCCCCTCAATGTTATATGATTCGTTCATGACATATATAGAATGTATAAAGTATAGAATTAAATAAATTATGTGACATATATGTCATATGATATTATACATTAATTATAATATACCTCTATATCAGTATTGTCTCATTCCATTACATATGAAATAGAAATGAAAGTTGCGTTCCTGCGTACGAACGACTTTCCTTCTCCATGAATGGTGGATTTCATTTCTTATCTCCAAATGTTATGTACTATTATAAATACAAAAATATACAGGATATTTATGATATATATTATATCTTATAGATGAATATCATTCTAAATATAATGGAATTTTCACCACATTAACAACATGTAATTATAAGAAGTTCATTTTTGACTCAAGTACCAAATATCGACAAAATGACCATTATAAACATAAATGATTGCATAATGATTATAACATTGTAATAAGTGATATAAAAGAAATAATAAAATTTAAAAATTGTCTTAATCAAGTATAAAATAACTTTATCTTATTATTCATGAGATTAAAGAACGAACGGTTCATGTCAGATATGAGGTAATGGGTTTCTAATCTAACTTTTAATTCCGTGAGATTTCCATTGTTCACTACTTATTTAATTCATGTGGTGTATTGTGTACTGAAATTTGATATATATTATCATGATTCTATTTATACTCATGTTATTTTGTGATTCATTTTGTGGTTATTAACTTATAGTCATATGACTTGATTGATTACAATGTGGTAAGGTGTTTTTATCTCAATTTTTATTCCCCTCAGATTCATTGTATATTTACCACTATTTCCTTTTTTTGGTGTATGTACTACCCAGGATTGTATTAATTATGTAATATAATTTAATTTATGGGAATTTACATCTTCATTGTTTGATCCTTCTTTCATGTGGTGTATGTTTCATATCTTACCAAATCGGTAAGGGAAACATTCACCCTCCTCTTTTTAAACCCCTTCTTTTTGTTATGTATTTTAATTTACATCTTCTTATTTGGGGATATGTTCTTATATATCCTTATTGTTGTAAATTTTATTTCCATGTGATGAGATACCATTTTCTCTCTCATCAACTCATTTTCTAAATTTTAAAGTGACGTTGTTAGGCTGTCGAAGTTCTTCTTCACCCAATTACAATTCTTTGGGTTAATCTTTTATTCTTGATTACATCATGCTATGAATATGTGTGAATAAAATCTGATTGTTTTACACATAATATCAACTTATATTGGGTGTATTTATATTTTTCACACATAATTATGTCATTGATTTATCCTTAATCTAATGATATCATGTTTATGGGAGATTTCATCTTAATTTTGATTCCATTGAGAATTAATTGTTGTTATTCACCAATTAACATTTATATGGTGTATATATAGTATTTTGGAATATTATATCATTAATACCTTTATTCTCATGATATTATAAGCTTTAATTCATTTTATCCATCAATTATTTTTATTCAAGTGTCTCTTATTTGGTTAGGAACTCTTTAACTAAAATATCATTTAAATTGTTTAAAGATTTGTTTTTATAAATCTCTCTCATTAATGTCCTTGTTTTAAAAATGGTTTTAAGGATTTGTTTACATGGACATTAATGTTTTAAAATGTTAATTATTTTAAAAATGTCAAATTGGTATGGGACACTTTGATTCAAAAATTTCATTATTATATGTTTTAAATGGTTATTGAAAATGTTTTGATTAAGAATTGATTATGTCAATATCTTGAAATAATATATTGTGATAACAATGTGAAAATGTTATCTTCCCTTTATGCTTGTTTTATGTGGTATGAATATCTTATGGTTCTTCTACATTGTTTACGAACACAGTTGAATCTGAGATATACCTAGGGCGGGTGAGCCCGAGATATCTCTCCATTTAATTAGGTAATGTGATTGAGGTAAACGTGAATTTTTCTCCTAAGGGATTTAGGGAATATACTATGAAGGGTATTTAAAATTTAACTCTCTACATAGCTTTGAAAGCTACAACGTAAGTATGTTATGGATGACACAAGTTACCTTTATGATTTGTGTTTACTATGTAATTTTTATGATTCCATGAGGTATGTTAAAGATTATATGTTATGTATGTATTGATGAACTAATGCTTTCTGTCATTGCTTTATAACCCTTACTGAGTGTTTTATGTGCATCCCATGGTTTGAAATGTTTTTCACATGACCTAAAGAAGAATAGGGTCAAGGATTGGATCAAGGAAAACTCATGTTGTTTAATACATGGGACTAGACATGAATATTTTTTTCAAGAGTTTTTATTTTATGAAAAAATGGCAACTGAGTAGAATTGTCTAACTTGTATTTTATGAAATGTAATGTAATAGTTATTTCCAAATTAACTAAAACTCTAAACCTAGAAATATCCTCAATTTGAATTATTATTTTAATTCAAGATCATGTAATGTTTAATTCCAAGTCATTATAATTGGTATCAATAGTCGGTTTAGACAATTTAGTGATTAAGAGTTTTCATTAAACAAATGGTTTGTCCAAATGTCTGTTATTTTAGTTAAATCATTGTTTCATAATTTTTTTTATCAAGGAAATTCATTTACAAATGAAAGTAGGAGGATCTAAAATGACATTCATATCTTTTCTTGTTGACATGCTTGAAATAATTGTTGCAATGACATGTTCAGATGATTATGAAACCTTTTTTAGCATACAACTCACTTGCAAGCAGTTTTTTGAGATATGAAAAACCTCCTCTATACCTCGATATCATCGTGGATCATGGGTTGTATTTAATCAAATCTTATTTTCTAAATATTTTCATATTTTCAAGATAGGTAAATATTATCAAGGAATTTTCAAATATTTTACCTTGTCACATGATTTTGAAGAATATTGTGATTTTGAAAAAGGTACCGAAGAAGGAGACCCTTACAAACCTATTTATATTTTTTTACAATATAGTCTCTCAACACATACTTATGGTATTTTAAAAGGACCATTGATTGAATGTTTTAACTCAAATTTAGTTCTAAAGTTTTATAAAAATCATGTTTTATCAGATGTTTTGAAATTATATGTCATACATGATTATTTTCCAAAACTATTTTTCAGAGAACACCCATATGACCCAAGTTGTACAAGGTATATTTGGATGAAAGATGAAAATTATTTTAAATAATCTTTAAATCATTGTTTCAATGAATGGACCGTCTACCTACGTGAAAAAGAATATGATGAAACCATATGGACACCAAGATCAAGTTATTATGTTCTTTCTATTGGGAATAGTTTTATTTTATCATACGAATGTGGAAAAAATGACAATATATAAGATGTTGTGGTCTTAATTTCTTGGGATGAGAATAAAAGGTATAAAATCCCTTTTATGTTAAAATATGTTAGGGTTATTTTTGATTTTTATAAAAAGGACAATCCGTAAGATTGGGGACAACCTGTCATGTCCAGAAAGGCTGTAGAAATCAATCCCACAACCGAATGGTGAGAATGGCGCATCACCTACCACTATCCTACGTGATGTCCCTAGTTAGTATGACTTATTCTTTTAAGTTAAACAGTTTTATGGATTAAGAATAAGTTTATTTTGGGAACTTATGTTTTATCAAATGTATATCCTTAATATAGAAAAATGATTTCATGATTATGTGATGGAGGATATTTTAAAATATGTTTTCTCTTTTAGAAACATTATATGCTTAAGAGAAATATAGTACTATGGGATGTCATTTGTGTAGTAGTGGTAGAAATTTTATTTTGGAAAAATACATGTTATTATTGTAGACATATGACTATTTGGATTATTTATGGAAATTTTTAACTTATCATGGACAATATGTGATTTGGTTAATTATTTTTTAGTATGAAGAATTATGTGTAATTACTGTTATTTGGAGATAAATGTTCAGATTTATCTTGTAAGACTATGTGATTAAATAATTTTAAGATTTAGGTTTCAATATTAGTTTGGATTACATTGAAGATTTTAATGGATAGTTATTTATTGAATGATCATTGTTGAACTTTGGGTATTGTCTGCAAAATTTTCGATACTAAGAGTTATTTTTCATTTTCTAAAAGATTATTCTATTGGGGATTATCTGATCTTGTACTAACCATTTTGGTTTTTGTTAACATATAATGTCATGGGAATAATATAGTTCGTCTTTTTTAGATAATGTGATTCTATTGAAGTTGATTATATCACTTTCCATGTGAACAATTCATCTAGAATACTCATCGTTTGGAGAAAAGATGTGTCAGTGGTAGAAATCTAGTAAATGATGAAAGTCTTTTTGAGAAATATGTATGTTTCCTTATGTTCTTATTCAAGATCATATGTAAATTCCTCATCTTTATGAAAAGTAACTTAAAACAAAAAAATTTCCCATGAACTTTTCCTAATGGGGAATCAAATACAGTTAAACCCATCAGAATTTTGTAATTTTTTTATGGATAACTATCTTTTAATCATGTTTTCTACCACATTCCGTCAAACATTAATGGTTTGTTTCTCTTCCACATCCATGGTTTTCTGCATTGGATCCTAGTTTGGGATATCAAGAGTGACCTTTTTATTTATATTTCATTCTTTTATGGTGAAATTTTTATTGACTCTATTTCTAATGTGGGACATTTAATGATGTTTCCAAGCCCAATTTTAAAATTGCGAGGACACAATTTCCAAAAAGTGAGGAATGTTTTAACATCCCAAGTAAATAAAGGATAATAAATTTTTATAATTTTTAATACTTTTGAATTAAATATTAATTTTACTGTAAAGGGGATTCTATGTTTGATGGCGTACCTGAAACGCAACAACATGTTTCTTTGAAATCTTATATTGCACACAACGCTCAGTCATCCCAAAATAATAATAATATAATATTATTAATTTAGATGGTAGTTTACGCCTAGCTGTTGTAATGGATGAAATAAAAAAACTAACTAAACTATTATTGTACATGTATTTTAAATTATTTCATATTTATCCAATAAATGTTACAGGCTTAAAATGGGAATTAATCTAATATTAATCGTAAATACTCTAATATTCTTTAAAAGGTTGATTTACCACCATTTAATGGTGAACCCTCTTTAAATATAGTTTTGGTCACTTTTATAGGTTATATTTGACAAAATAAAACTTCTCTTTATAATAGGTACATCCAAATTTACATTGGATAATTTTCAGATATTTTTCGGATAAAAATCATTTTATAATGTATAGTGAAAAATAATGTATTTTAATTCAATACTAACTTTTAATATAATTTATTTATATGGTTATATACTCTTTTTAATTGGTTTTATGGTGTAATAAGAATATATTTTGACCATTTAATCCAATTTTGGTTGTTATAATTAATTTCACTTTTAAATTGGACATAAACTCATGACAATCTTTTGACAGTTATTATTTCATAAAAACACACTTTTTGTTTTGAAAACAGGAATTAATTCTAAATTAATTAACGAAAGTTCTAGGTATAGAATTTGGTAAAATGGACATCATATTTTAATTCAGAATATCAAATATATCTTAGGCTGAATTTTTTGTATTTTTCATAAAAATATCTATTTTGATGAATACTGAAAACATTGAGTGGTAGTTAAAAAGATGACTTTTTCATGTAAATGAAATTTTACCACTTTTATGAATTGAATTTCAAAAATCTGACATACATGGTTTTTATTCATAAGTAAAATTTGGATCAATAAGATGAAAATATTTTTTGGTAAAGAGTATCTTTTGACTTTTATTTACCGTTGCTAAAGGCAAATTAGGTAATTCAAGGTAAACCCAACATTATAATAATATAAAATTATCAAAACTTATCCTATACTTATTGGATGAGTAATAAACAACCATTACAATCCTTTTGTGATACTTTTGGCCTTTTAATTCCATCTCGGTAAGATAATGATATTAATAACTTTTTCTTTAATGTAAAAATAAAAATATCATAAACATGTATTGTTTTTCTAAAATAATTTTAATGTGGGGTTATGTAATTGATATATTTGAATATAAATATTCATTACAAATCAAAAAATATTTCCTACATTATAGTATTTTTTTATAATTTTTAGACATCAAATAAAGTAAATTGTTGATGACAAAATAATGATGCAATGTTTACCTCATTAATAAATGATTTACATAAATAAAATTATAATGATTAATATAATATCCAAAACCTGTCCAATTCTTATTGGATGATTTTATTTTACCACGAGTCATCTAATATTCTACTTTTATAGGTTTTGGACTTTTATAAACCGAAAATCAATATATAATATATAATGTTTTCACACTTTTCTAAAGAGACCCTCCTCCCCCTTATAAAAACCCATTACATACACCTCTCAAGACCCTTGGATCATCCAAAATCTTCCCAAAAAAGCTTGCAAGATCCCTCTCTTACTTCTAGAAGACTTTCCATAGGCAAAAGTCACAGCAAGAAAACCATTTGGTTCAGTCCAGATGGAGTTACCTGATTTAAAGCTAACATCATCTCTAAAGTTATTTTGTTTTATTTTATTTCTAAAACCCCATAAAATCTTATTATTTTTTCTTTTATAAAAACAAAATTATCCTCAATATTCTAGGTTTTTTTTATGAGAAGTATTCTAACTACACATACACACACCTCCATTTAATGGGTAAATTTCATACTGTTTCTATGGATGGAAACCTAACGCCTCACGAAACGATGATTGTTAAATCTTCTCCTACCACCTCTTATAGGGGCCATTATGATGGAACTATATTTATATATGATATATATTATGTTTATGTTTTCTCTAGTCTTCTATAACTTTTCTTTACAAACATAACTTTATGCTTTCCAATATTAGTATATACGATAATTTAATTTCAAAAAGTGCGGACTACCGCCCCTCAAGGTGATATGATTTATTCATAAAATACAATGAACATATTAAAGATGAATTTAAGGAAATTATTTAACATATTTATCATATTATTTTAAACTAGAATTATAATATACCTATGTATCATTATGTTTTCATTCCATTAAATATGAAATAGAAATGAAAGTAGCATTCAGGTGTACATACGACTTACCGTCTCCAGGAACTGTGCATTTAAATTCTTATCTCCAAATGTTAGGTAATATTAAAAATACATACATATACTGGATATTTATGATATATATGATATCTAAATCATGAATATCATTCTTGAGATAATGGAATTTTGACAACATTAACAACATGTACCTATAAGAATTTCATTTTTTACTCAAGTAGCAAATATCGACAAAACAAACATTATTAGCTTAAATGATTGAATAATTTTTATAACATGGTAATAAGTGATATAAAAGAAATAATAAACTTTAAAAAGGATCCTCATTGAGTAGAAAATAATTTTATCTTTTTATTCAGAATATTAAAGAACAAACGGGTCATGTCGGACATGAAATAAGGGGTTTCTTATCTAACTTTTAATTCCATGAGATTTACATTGTTTGCAACTTATTTATTGCATGTGGTGTATTGTGTACTAGAATTGGATATATAGTTTCATCATTCTATTTATATTCCCTAAATTATGTGATCTATTTTTTTGATATTAACTTTTTTTCATTTGACCTTATTGATTACAATGTGGTAAAGGATTTTTTTCTCAGTTTTTACTCCTGTGAGATTCGTGCAATATTTTCCACTATTTACTTTTGTTTGGTGTATGTACTCCCCATGATTGTATTAATTATGTAATATAATTTAATTTAGGGGTATTTACATCTTAATTTTATGATCATTCATTTATGTGGTGTATGTTTCTAATGTTACCCAATCGGTAAGGGAACCATTCACCCTCTTATATTTAAAAGACTTATTTTTGTTATGTATTTTAATTTACATATTCTTATCTGGGGATATTTTCTTCTATATACTTATTTCTATAAATTTACATCCAAGTGATGAGATACCCTTTTCTCTCTCATCAACTCATTTTCTGAATTTTAATGTGACGTCGTTAGACTGTTGAATTTCTTCTTCACCAAATTCCAATTCATTGGGTTAAACTTATACTTCTTTATTATGTCATGCTATGAGTATCTGTGAATAAAATATGATATTTTTACACTTAATATCCACTTATATTGGGTGTATTTATATTTTTCACAAAAAATTATGTATTTAATTTATACATAATCTAAGGATGTCATCTTCACAAGGGATTTCGTCTCAATTTACATTCCATTGGGACTTCATTATTGTTATACACCAATTCACTTTTATATGGTGTATGTACTGTCTTTTGGAATATTATATCACGAATACCATTATTCTCATGATATTATAATATTTGACTAATGTTATCCCTCAATTATTTTTACTCAAGCGTCTTTTATTTGGTTAGGAACTGTTTAACTAAAATATCATTTAAAATGTTATAAAGATTTATTCTTCTAAATCTTTTTCATTAATGTCCATGTATTAAAAATGGTTTTAAGGATTTATTTATATGGACATTAATTTTTTAATATGTTAATTATTTTTAAATATTCAATGTGGTATGGGACACTTTGATTCAAAAATTTCTTTATTAAATGTTTGAAATGGTTATTGAAAATGGTTTGATAAAGAATTGATTATGTCAATATCGTGAAATAAAATATGGTGATAGAAATGTGGAAATATAATCATTCCTTTATTCTTATTTTATGTGTTATGAATATGTTATTGTTCTTCGACATTGTTTATGAATATTGGTGGTTCTGAGATAATCCTAGGGCAGGTGAGCTTGAGATAGCTCTCTAATGCATTGGGTAATGTGACAGAGGTAAATGTGAATGATTCTCCTAGGAGATTTATGTAATATACTATGATGGGTATTCCAAATGTAACTCCCTAAAAAGTTGTGAAAGCTACAACATAAGTATGTTATGGATTCCACATACTACCTTTATGATTTCTGTTTACTATGTAAATCTTTTGATTCCATGAGTTATGTCAAAGAGATTATTTTATGTACGTACTGATGAACTAAAGATTTATTTCTTTGATTTATAAAACTTATTGATCGTTTTATGCTCATCCCATGTTTTTAAATGTTTTTCACATGACATAAAGAATAACAGGGTCAATGATGGGATCGAGGAAATTTTATGCTCTCTTAAACATGGGACGAGACATGACATATTTTTTCAAGAGTTTCTATTTTATTGAAAAATGGAAACTGAGTAGAATGGTCATCCATGTAATTTTTGAGATGTAATGTAATAGTTATTGCCTAACTCTCTAAAACTATAAACCAGAAAAGATCTTTAATTTGACTTATTCATTTAATTAATGATTATAAAATGTTTAAGGTCAAGTCCTTTAATGATATGTGCCTCATCATGTGTCTATAAACCCTTTATGAGATTGAAAATATGATTTTATATATAAGGGGGCCATCCACATGGTTTTATATGGATACCAAACTCCATAAAACTTTTTATAGTCTAGTTATTATCTATCTAATCATCACATTGGGATATCAAAACACAAACTAACTATTATTGTCTTAAATAAAACAATTGATTTCCCATACAGAGGTAAATAATCAAATCTACCAGAAATGTATCTGAAAAATATTTTCTATTTGTGAAGATATTATAATCAAAATGTTAAATTTTAAAAAATAGTTATAATGGGATACTTACTTATATAATTCAAACAATCTGTGTAAATGTTTTTAAACTCTTTAAAAAATCATATTAAGCCATGTGGTATCCCCTTCAGCATGCCACTTATTGTTACACAGAGAGTAAAGATTTTACCTTTGATAAACAATTATACACATTCATGGTATGTGGCATATATCTATATGTGTACCTTTCTTTGAGGATGGGTTTGGTAGGTTTTATCATAAAGGGACCTCCACTACCACTCCCAATCGAATAGGCTAGGTTGTTTAAAGTGTGGAGGTCGGCACATGGGATCCAGTACATTCACCCCTCATGTTTCATAGTGGATGTTGGTCTATCAATCATCCCAATAGCCAAAATTTTGGATTTATCTAGAATTACTAAACCAATATGGCTTTATGGCCTTGCTTCTCTATTGAACAACTGAATAGAGAAAACTATTATCACATGACCCTAATTAGGATAGGCTTGTATGGCTTATTGCTGGTCTCAATACATGGGGATGATCAATTCCTCTTTCCACTTAGTAAGATGTCTAACCATTAAACATCATAAAATCTAGATAAAATGAAAATTTTTATTGTTACCTCCATTAGAAGACCAAAACTAATATCCTAGTCATATCTACCACCCACCACCAAATGTTCTTACACTATCATGCCTATTTATTGTTATTAATACCTCTCCTCCCCATTTCCCGAACCCATACCACCCAACACCCTATTCCACAAGTGAACCCTCATCAGATTTCCCCTTTCCAAATAAATATCCCAAGATGTTCCATTTCACATTTCATAATCTCATCATTCTATTTTTTCTCAGTCTGAGCTACATTCTTCAAACTACCTGCCCCTAAATAGATCTCTGATGGTATTAATAATCTTGAGTTTTAAAATAATAGGTATAATTAGCCGTAAATGAAGATATATGATGGATATAAGAAATATTACATAATAAAAATTACCACAACATTGATATGGAAGCACCACATCATGAAAAGAGGTATACATCTCAAGTACTATGTAGATTAAGTGAATGAATATTTCTCAACCACCGATTTTTTATTCAAAAAAATATTCTATGAATATCATAGAAGATACCAATAATCTAATTACTAATGATTATATGGAATTGTCATAATAATTAATAGAAAGGTTAAATATTAAATGAATAAGGATTGAAATTAAGTTCTCGTAAGTAAAAATTATGATAAAAACAATAAAATCAAAGACTGAGATCTATTAATTGTTCACACATAATTCACCACTTTTTACCAATAATGTGGATTATTGGTAGTGTAAATACACAACAATATCCATTTAATTTTTACATCAATGGACATGTAACCACAAATAGAGTTCCCAATAATGAATTCTATAGAAAATAGATTAAATGAACCATTTATTTATCGAAATATCTAGTTCCATTATGGTCAAGGGTTCTTAAACAACAACATATGTAAAATATTCACTTGCTAAAAATATGTCCTAGGTCAATATATGATAATATATTATTCATATAGGGATCTATTTTTGAGATATTAATAGCTTATAACTCTCATATATGTAAAATAATCTATCAATTTATTAAAATATTAAATATTCTCATAATATTAAACCACCTAGGATTTTCACCAATATTCATAACATTTGTAATCTCTATGTATCAAGATCATAAGAACCATATGAAAAAAATCAAGGTCATTTTTTTATGAAATATGTGCTTTTACCCTCCTTGGGCTTGGGGACCCATTAGCTAAAAATGAGATAATTACTTCTTAATAAAAATTATGATTTAGTATATTATTCTATAATTTAGTCATATAATCCTTGAATATAAATATAATATGGTTTATAAACCAATAGGAATGTGAATCAATCATAAGAAAAGGGTTGTATAACACTATACATTCTTCATTTTTCTAAAATGTTATAAGGATATTCAAAACAAAGGGATTAAACCATGATCATCAACCTTCTCTCATATTCAATTTGACTTCCTTTTGTAGGATCCCATTCCACTTGACTCTTAATTTATTTTGGATCAATTCACTATAATTCTATAATTCATACCTGTGAATTTAATTATGAAACCCTTATCATGGGCCTCCCATCCAATTCCTACCCAATTCACATGTCATATGATTTCATAGTAAACTGTATTATCAATAAACCACTAAAATATTTATTTTGTGGATTTAAAAAATGTTGTATATTTATGAAATAGTATTTTTCTTCGCACCTTTACAAAGAATCAAAAAAAATTATAATTACCTATCAAACTATATTAAATATTTGAATTGGTTTATCATTGATTTAACTATATCATCAACATAATAGGGTCAAGGTTGACATATATTCTATTTTTTCTATTTTATTGAATGAAACATCATGTGATATACATAAATAAATACCTATAACTAAAAAAATTATGACAACCCCATTATTCTATTTTAAAATATCTAATAACCATTTGAGGCAAAACACACACATATATATAAATATATCTTCAATATTTTACAGCACCTTCATCCCTCTATTTAATTACAATGTAATCTCATTTTATCTCTCTCATAAATGCTACAAATGATAACTTTACAAAAAAAATCAAGGTCCTCAAAAAACCATTCCTCTCGATCCCATATCATTGGTAACCAATTACAAATAAATTCAATGAAAACATTCTAGACCCATTAATATGGCCCAGATTTGTTAGCTAAATTTCCTATGATAATATAGTCCTCAAATTAGCTGGCCATGACCACAAACAAGGGAACCTAAAAAATTATTCCCATTCCATTTTATTATAGATATTATCTATACATACTTATATTAGTAGAGGAAATTCTAAGGATTTTCACCCCTAAAAATTGTCTATATCTCACCACACTTCATAAGGCATCACAAAGGGTTCCCCATTTTTCTACCTCATGATTATATTTATGATTACAAAAAATGGTGGAAAAACTACTATGTCAAATACTTACTTCTGTAAGTACATTATCTTCATGTATAACTTTGGATCAAATCATAATTCATGATACACCAAAATAAATCACAAAAAAGTATCATTATCTGACCACACCATGGAAAAGATGAACTCTCATTGATTGGATGACAAAATATTCATCTCACCTCTCATTATGGAAAAAATATCATCCCTCCATTTCAATGGTTATGCCTTGAAAATAATTCATGTGAATAGAGAATAAGAGCATGTAAATAAAAGAAACAAATATATATATGGTAAAGTATATATGTATATATATATATATATTATAGAGTGGATTCTAGAATACATAATATTTTTCAATCATGTAACCATAAAAAAACATCTATTATCATATAACATGAATAAAATACATTAAATTATATTTATGTGGAAGACTAAAAAACCATATTTTTCGGATATTTACTACCATATTGTTGTCTCATTTTTTGCCTATTAATAAAGGGGAAATCCATTCATGAATAATGTTTCATGTATAAATAGAAGAAATCATATGACCGTCATTATCTGTTGATGACTCACATTATAGATTTAGGATTATCCCAACCACTACTTCGTAAAAGATATATAGCATGATATTGTAGAAAAATCTTGGAAATTGAATTCCTAGTACCACATTATATAAAATTATATTACAACCAATATTTATATGTTGAATAACCTATCTCTAGGCATTGAGCTATTTTAAAGGGACAAAGATAAACTGAAGGAAAAAAAGTAATGGAGGGAGTACTTTATCCCACTACTGGATGACCCAATATTCTATCATTTTGGGAGTATATAATCTATAGATTAAATACATACACACCTATAATTACAGGGGACCAAGTATATTTATAGTAGACTAAAAACCTAGTATTATTGGAGTATTGAATCCATTGTTGGGGGACCATGACCTCTATAATTATGGGAAACCAATGTTAAATCAGCTACAAAGGTTACAAAATCCTTTTTAATGACACATAATCCTTGTGATTAACCAAACCTATCAAATATATTGGGTATATTCACTGACTAAAAAACCAATATACAAGGTAGATCCCATCCGAAGACAATATTGACTAGTCGTCGTCATTAGGATCCCCATACTAGTATTATAGCTTGGATGACAAAATTCCCATAGTTTTAATCCATATGATTATTAAGAGTATTACAAATAGGATAACCCTCGCTAATAGAGGTGGTGTGCATTTTATAGTTATCTACAAGACTTATGTATTATGTTTGATACTAATATATTACATAATGGATGTCAATATCTTCAATATAAAAGAACATCACTACTATTTTGATCCCAGTTCAGTCGAATGATAACATCAAGTGAACTATTGGATGTATCAAAAAACATGAAATAAACCTATGGACAATTATCTAAATACTAAATTTAGTTATTATAATATTGGAGTATTTGTTTATGAATTCCGGGGAAACCTCACCTCCCAGATGGTATCTCTAGTATGATGGATAAACTCAAATACCTAAAACATTTATGATCTAAATTTCCAAGACCATACATCACAAAACACCTATATATAAATATAATCACAATGATAAATCCAACTCTAATTCAACTATTAAATGAACTATAAAAATTATGCCTCTCTTTAGTTGAAGTTTATTCCATGTGTGTTATCACATGCATACCTCCAATAGCCCATGGATGGTGACTAACATCAAGATTGTATATAATTCATGATAGTCCCTATCAAAATAATCCAAAAATAAATATAAACATAGCCAAAATCATATATAATAAAAACAACCATATATAAAAAACTCAACTATAGAATATATGGATATAATAGGAACCAAAAATCCATAACCACACAATATGTATAAACTGAATACATAAAGACAAGTACAAATGGAAATTATCCCATTGAAAAGTATAAAAAATATTGATGTAAAATTATTCATCAAAATAAAACCTGAAATAAAAATTCCATGTGGGAATCACCACTAATCACCACTAACAACTAGCTCCACCAATTGTATGTCCATTATAATCATCCAAGAACTATTTTTTGTGTATAACACAACATGTGTAGGAATAATACCCATATTGGGGTGAGTATAAAAATACCAAATTAAACAGAACCACCACATCACTTTTATGATAATAATTAAAGTAAAACCAATGATTGTAAGCTCCCCAAACCTCAAAACAATAATAAAATCACTAGAAACACCTCTCACCCCAAAAATGTTCATCCAAATACTCATATCAATATATCATTTCTTCTAGAAAATTTACTATGATATATAGATTCATATAAAGGATTAATATAAAGAAATAAAAAACAAAATAAATAATGGATTTTGAGGACCCACACAACATCATAGGGGATTATTTATTATGTGGATTGATAACCCCCCGTGTTGGGGGTACTTATGACCTATCACTGGGGGTTTATTATCCAATCATTTATAAAAAGTGGGAAATGACATATAGAGATAATTAGGATTTTGGGGAGAAGGAATGTAACATCCATACCCCTTGTAGAAAACACAAGTCCTAATTATTAGGGGAGTACTGATACTAAATTATATGTGGGATCGATTCCAAATTAGGAATGCCCTGGAAAGGGAGTACCCAATATTCAACATAGGGATTGATACTTCAATCCATATAGGGAACAACAATTATATGTGTTCATCTCTATATAAAATATCTTGTATGTAACACTGATATAACATAATAAACTAAAATTGGATAAATATAATTACATTCAACATTAAGAAATCTATATCACATTTTGGAATCCATTGTTGGAACCCCCACCTAATTGTGTGATTGTAACATTCAAGGGAATAGATCAACCCCATGTTTTTTTTGAAGGAACAAGATCACTACTCTATGGGTGTGTAAATATCTTTATGAAGAATTAATAGGACATATAATCATCTATTTTCTACTCAATAGGGAATAACGGACCTTATTCCCACTGTATTCATCTTTACATAATACATTGTCATAGTATTCAAACTAAAGAAATAAAAAATAACTAAAATGACTTGTAAATTTCCATTAATGGTTAATTGTATCAATCCATAAAATTTAATGTTAAAATTACCTTAAAATATATAGCACTCACTTTTAATTAATAAAAGAATTATAAAAGGTGAGAAAATTATTAAATAGGCTCTCATTAGACAATATAGAATTACCCTGGGTGTGCCACATGAAACTATGAAGATGTGGAATTAAAACACTCAAGTGAGTGTATATCCATTTATGAATTTGTTTTAATGCATTTATACCCACACGTGTCCTTACATATGAAGATCAATTTTAGTAAAAACATAACCAAATGCCATAAATCCTTAAATAGCCAAACATGCCAAACATTTTTGAGGGGGAATGCCAAGACTCTAGGAACAATGAACACACCCCTTTGGTTACCATGTTAAGGATGTCCAGTCGAAGGTTTGACATATTCTTCCTATCCCTCATCGATAAAATAGTGTGTGTGCTTCTTGGCAGGCCTTCCCACTAGTAGTTCTATAACACCTACCACATGGAGCGTTGGGTGAATATCATGTCCTGATTTTTCTAATAGCTACAAAAAACCAATAATTTTTAATTCCTAAGAAAACTAAAGACTACCACCATTCCAGTATTAATTACTATTTTATTTCCACACCCCCATTTTCTACAACATAATACCCATATTTATCACAGTCGTGTGCCACCCATGTTACAACCCTATGTTCATCCATCATTACAACTTATGTTCTTATATTGTTTGTTTCCCCACATCATTTGGAAAATAATTGACCCTCCATAATATAATAAACCATATCATTTTTTCAGGCCTTATCATTATTGAAACTCATATTAAGAAACATACACCAATCCACTAACCACCATGGTTTTATGAAATGGTTTTTTTACATTGACTGAGAGATTCAGTAGAAATAATAAAATTATAGATAATGATTAAATAGATTGGATAATTGATTTATAATTTTGATCCACTATAATAAATAGATGTTGGTACAACTATAAAACCCCATGATTTCATAGTACATTATCTCTTTAATGTAATGGAGTAGCTTGTGCTACACGCAACACTGAGTTTGAACGCACCACGACTTACCAAACTAGACGTTCAAAATGCAGTTATCAATAGTATTAACTGAATTTTGAGTTTTATATAATCCATATGAATTTAGCATCCATTTTATGTTTTTCATAGATATTATATAATAAAAATTATAATTTTTTAAATAAAATAATTATTTTTCATAAAAATAAAATTTTACCACCTTTTATGGGAGAACCCTTTTAAAATCCAATATTTGACACTTTTATATAAAATATTTGACTAAATAAACTTCTTATATATAAGAGGGACATAAAAATTTAGTTCGGATAAATTTTTTGGGTTTTTATAAAAAACATTCATATTTTGATGAATAGTTAAAGATACGAAATTTTGATTGAAAACAAATTCTTTAATCGAAATAATTTATATTGTTAAATTATACATCTGAATGGTTTGGAAATATAATTAGATTATATTGTTATCATTTAATAAAATATTTATCATTGGAAGTAATTTCAAATTTATATTGAATATAAAAAGATATGAATCTTTTGATATTTTTAACTTCTCAAAAACCTGCTTTCGAGTTTTGACAACAGGAATTAATTTTCAATTAATTAATTCAACTGCTAGGTTTTTAATTTGGTAAAATAGAAATCATTTTTGATTTTGTAACATAAAAATTATCTTTGGGTAATTTTGTGGTATTTGGTTTGAAAACATTCAATGTTTGATGAATAGTGAAAAACACTGTGTTATAGATGAAAAACGAATTTTTAATTTAAATAAAAAATTTTAAATAAAAATTTATCATAAAGTAAAAAATAAGTACAAAATACATATATTAGTCCATTTTAATTCATTAGAAACATTTTATAATATGATTATACATATAAAATTTTATTGAACATTTTTAACATCTTTAACCCACTTTCTAGGCACATTTAAAAATTTGCATAAAACATAATTATACTACACCAAAGAATTGAATTTCAATAATCCGAGATAAATGATTGAAATTAGAGTGTAAAATGTGGTTCAATAAAAAAAGATTTTTGTGACTAATAACTGTTGAATTTGATTTACCACCGTTAAAAGTAAATAGAATAATTAATGGTAAAATCATATTATAATTACCCTAATACACGTCTTAATTCTATTAGATAAGTGTATTTTGACCAAAATCAATCTTCGGAAAAAAAATATGACCCTCTTTGATCCACTTGGATTTGATTAGGACATTTATTATTATTTTTTTAATGAAAAATTAATATTGTTAAATTCAAAGTTTAATTACTAAAAAAAATTTAAAGTAGGGTTTTGCTCGAGTAGAGAAATTGGGAATCCCATATGTCGGGTTTGTGTTTCAGAATTGAGTGCGATGGAATCCTGGGGGATGAGTCATGGTTGACGCAGGTTGGTGATTCCCCTTCTGATGCGAAGATGGGGGAACTTTTTGTGAGAGTCGATGGTGAGGCCAAATCGAGTTTTGGTTGAGGGATGTAGAATTCATCGACGTTGGGGTCAAGGTTGAGTGAAGGCAAAGTGTCGAACCTAGATGAGGTGTTACGATGGTCCACTCAGAGTTGAGTTGTGTGAGGTTGATTTCATGTAAGGTATGGAGATCAAGAACTTTTTTTGAATGATTGAATAATGTCTAATGAGTTGCTTGGAGTTGAGATCGAATTTTTTGTTCTATTTTTGAATGTATGTTTCTGCAAGTAGGTATTTTGCATTTAATTCAATATTTTTCGAATCCTTTGAAAATCGGCTTGACACTACTCAACATACCAATTTCATCTTCTTGATTCTATCATTGATGTATGTGGTCTATGTTGGTATGTTGAACCTTACAAATGAATGAGTTATTTGAACTGAAATTTTTTGGGGTATTGTCTCAACAATTAAAATATCATCTAATTTAATTTATTTATGGTTGGTTTTCAATTCTTCGTAAAGAATTTGCGTCTCAAATCAGAATATTCCATTCAGTACCTATCAAGATAATAAAAAATATATATTTAAACCAAACCTATTAACGTCTGACATAAATACATTTGTATGTTTCACCATTTCAATAAAATTAATTCATTAAATCATTATTCTCGTTTCCAAATCATTGAGGTTATATTTAGTTTCTTATTATCCTAGGAGTTGATCAAATCAATATATATATATATATATATGATCTTTACCTCAACTTTCAGCAACTCAATCTGTGTTTTTTATTTTGTTATAAAATCTGATATATTATATGTGTATCCAATAAATTATTCTCACAATTATAAATAAACTAATCACACATATTATCTTATGAGTGTAAACAAATGGAGTGGGGAATTAAGTGAGATGTCCATTATCCTCTATGATTTGTACAATGTTGTGTTGTTTTTTGTTCTGGGAGTACGAGAAACACGCATCAAATAGGTGTGATTAAATTTAGAATTTTGGTAAGGGGTTTTCATCTCACTTCTTATTCAAGTGAGATTAATTCTATATTTCCACTATTTTCTTTTGTGTGGTGTATGTACTGCCCACGATTGTTTTCATTGAGTAATATACTTTAATTTATGTGTTTTTTAATGTTCATTGTCTGATCCTTCTTTCATGGGGTGTATGATTCGTAAGTTACAAAATTGGTAAAGTAATTTCTAATTTCAATTTTCACTCATTGGATTTTACACAAACTTCATTGATTATTTTACTCCAAGATTATGTGTGAAATCACACTTTCTTTATTTATGATGTAATTTTTTCTCCCCTTTGTCTAGATATAGTTTTTATACATGTAATCAATCCATTGAAAAATTCTCAACTCATCGATAGGAACTTGATTAGAGTAATCTTAACTCAGTTTCCATTCATTGAGTTAAACATCCAAGTCATTCGTGTTGTTTTTACAAGAATATGTGTGAATGTACACTAATTGAGTTACACTAAATATCCAATCATATTTATTGTATTTATATTTTTCAAAAATAATTATGTCATTTTTTATCCTTAACCTAAGGATACGGTCTTTATAAGGGATTTCATCCCAATTTACATTCCATTGAGACTTCTTTGTTATAATATCCCAATTCACTTTTATATGGCCTACATATTGTACTTTGACATAGTATATCATTAGTCCCTTTATTCTCATGATATTATAATGTATTTATTACCTCAATTATATATATTCAAGCATCTTTCATTTTTTAAGGAACTCTACCTAAAATATCATTTTAAATGTTTTAATAATTTATTTTTCTAAATATTTCTCCTTAATGTCCATGTTTTAAAAATGGTATTAAGGATTTATTTATATGGATAATAATTTTTTAAAAATAAAATTCATTTTAAAGGTTTCCAAGGGGTATGGGAACTTTGATTTGAAAAGATATTTTTAACATCTTCTTGATAAATAGTGAGACATTTAAATGTTTTCAAGAAAAATGGTACATTTCTCTCAAATAGTTTTTCTGATTATTTTCGTCTATGTAAATATTCTTCATTATTTTTTATTGAAGTTGAGTTATTATAATATAATATTTCATATTTTATTGGTTTAGTTATGTATGACAATGTTTGTGCTATTTTTATACAATTCATTGTTTGTTGTTAAAATATTGACATTTCATATTCTAGTTTTAAGAAGAATGATTAGATTATGCTTCATCCTTTTCATTTGTGGAATGAATTGGACGTAGTAAGTGATTAGTGGATACCTCTATAGATCTTTTAATTATCATTAGTCTCATGATACAAACTAGTGTCTCGGGACATGGCCTTTACAAAATCATTATTTGTATTCTCGGTACGAGACAGTGACTATGTTGATAGGATGTGTTACATTTTGCATTCCATCATTATGAAATTATCTATTTATATTTCATGTGATATTTTTACTAGTATAATGTCCATGTCAATATGTAAATAGAATTATTTGATTTATCATTTCCATATTATGCTGAAATTTTGTTTAAAATGCTTGTGTTTTAGTATTATACATTGACTTAAATGTTTATAATTATTTATAATAGTTTTTGCTATATTGATATCCCTACTAGGCATCTGAGATCACCAATTTATATGTTTTATTTTTTCCCTGATGCGAGGAATAATATTAAAATTAACTTACAAAAATATGCTAAGGGATATGAGTGCGTTCAAAGGGGACACAATGTTGTTGTTTTTTTTTCAATTTCATGATGTAATGTAAAACTTATGTATGTATCTAGTACATCCAAGGCTACTAAACTAATTATTCATTCAAGACATGATCTCTTGTGATCGTTCCAATGTTTTGTAATAATGCACAAACTCTGGGTAACGAGGGTGGGGGCATTATAGTTGGTATCAGAGAAAGTTTAGTACAAACCTTGGAATAAAGATTTATAAAAACTTAGATTATAGAACATTACCCTAATATAATCGTTGAGGATTAGTATATAAATTCTTCCTAGAATTTTGGTAATGTAGAGATTTTTTTAGTTTTCTTAGAAATGAATACACGTTTGGATATGACCAGGTACATTCGGCTCTGTCATAGATATACTTAGAAGTGAAAACACTAACAAGGAGTTCTGGTCTTGACTTGGGGTATCATGGAACACGACAACATTCCTTACATCACTTTTAGTTACAATACTTTGGAGGGATTTGTTTAAGATAATTCACATTTTCTTTACAAGCCATTATGAAAGATTTATGATTAAATACTTCCTAAAATAAATCATTTTTATGATTATGGATTATATGCATACACTATTCAATTTACATTAGATATTTTACACGTTTGGAATTATGCATTGTGAATTATAAACTAGCCTACATTATGACATCGTTTAGAAAATACGCTGAGTATAAGGAATGGGAACTCCAGTAATATGCATGATCCATAGAGTAAGAAGGATAATATCCTTCATGGTCTTAAGAAAACATTTAGATGGTAAATATACACCCACATATTCTCATCATATAGATAAATAATATCATGTGATAACAATATAAGTAAAAAATTCTCTATGTATGTGAGTTTGAAGGGAATCCAGAGAAGAAAAAGATGGTAGAGAGAATGTTGGATAAAAGCGATATGGGGAAAAAATATTTTCTCGTATGTGATAACAGTGGAAAAATCACCTTGGTGAATGATTGAAGTGAATTAGAGTTTGTTATAAGTTTGTAGAAAAAGGAAAACAAGTACGTGATTGAAATGGTAAAAAATGATTCAAATGTACAATACTTAATCTACAAGGAGTTGGGACACTACGAGAATCAGTGTCCCAGTCATTAGAGTATACCTCAAATGATTATATTGGATAATAATAAGGCTATGATACTACCATAGATGAATAGAAATAATTAGTGTTCTTATATTGTTATAAATTAATTATGTCATTTGAATGTGGAATCAATGATTTGCTATTTATATTAATTATAGAAATAAATATGGATTTCATTGCAATACTATTTCATTGAGGATTTTAGATTATATGGTACTTGGAAAAATGACTCAACAAAAAGTAAAATATATTGGAAAATACATGGTATAAGGAAAGATAAAGCATAATATGGTCCTGATACTAAGGTAGTGATTTTGGAATAATAGATGGTTGATTTGCAAAAATTATATTGGATATTCTTGACTACCTTGGAACTGATTAATGGTTTGTTTATTCCATCATTGTTGGAGTATTCAAGAATTTTTGATATAATAAATTTATATTTTATTCTATAAGTAATAAGTGATAATGATTGTAATCAATAAGGTTTTATGGTAATTCAGTGTGTTACCATGTTTTAAGAGAATACATGATAAAGGTACTCACATGTTATCATGTAGAAAAAAGAGATATTTAATACATTATGTTGACCTTCTTTATAAAATTTTGGACTATGATATTAGACACATGAAATTTGGATAAGTCTAAAAGTTGGAATAGATTAAGTTGGACATTGAATACAATGGTTTAATGTTAAAACATTTCGTAAATTTTTTTGGATTTCTTTTATAAAAACCACAATCCGAAGGTCGGGCAACAACTCGTCGCGTCTGGCAAGGCAGCATGACTTGTACCCACAACTGACGGGTGACAATGGTGTATTACCTACCACTGGAATAAGTGATGTCCTTGTTTGTATAACGTAGTTTTTTTAAATGCTCTGATAGATGAATTAAAACATCATTTTTTTGAAACCCTGTATGGTTAGGATAAATAGAATATTTTTGAGTTAAATTATCGTTTGGATTGAAAGATGAGTTTGTGGTAGGAAGTAGTTAAAAGATGAAACTCTATTGGTTAAGTATATATATATATACACACATATATTATTATTCTCTAAAAAATAATTCTAAAACATTAGGTAAAGGATCTTAAAACCATAAATTTTTTAACCTAATACCTTATGTTTTGATGAACCAATGATATATTAAGTCATCATATATTTATGGATTTGAGGCCCTCAATTTTCTATTTATTATTCACTTTTTTGTGATCGATGACCCCAATCAGTCCTAATAAATATTTACATTTTTACTCAAATTATGTGACTCAAATTTCCACCATTTTTCTCCTATATGAAATCTTAATTTTTTGGTGACTTTTTCATTTCCCTTTCCCTCTTATTGAGACTAAATTTTATTAACCCTATTTCTAATGTATGTTTTCCACAAAGGAATTTTCAATTTTTAAGATTTTTTTTCAAAGAACAATTTACAATTGTGGGTACGCTATTTATTTAAATATGGGAGAATGTAACACTCTTGAATTTTATAGTACGTTATCTATTTAATGTTATTAAATAGCTTGCTCTACACGCAACACTGTGTTCGAACACACCACAACATACCAAATTAGCTGTTCAAAAAGCAGTTATGAATAGTAATAATTTCATATTGAGTTTTATATACTCCATATAATTTAAAAATCCATATTATGTGTATCTTAGACATATTATAAGAACAAATTCAATTTTTCAGATAAAATAAGTATTTTTTAAAAAATGAAATTTTACTACCTTTTAATAGAGAACCCATTTTAAATCAAATATTTGAAACTTTTATATATTAAATTTGAAAAAAATAAACATCTTCTTTAGAAGTGGTATATATAAAAATATTATAATTTTTCATGTTTTTTTGATTACTTTCGTTTTTTGATTAATCGTGAAAGATACTAAATTTTAATAGAAAACAACATTTTTAATCAAAAACATTTTTAGTGTTAAATTATACATTAGAATTTTTTTGAAGTATAATTAGATTATATTTTTATCCTTTAATCAATTTTTGATAATTTGATGTAATATCACATCTAATTGGACATAAATACATATCAATCTTTTGATAGTTTTTACTTCTCAAAGACCTGCTTTCTGGTTTTGAAAACATGAATTAATTTAAAATTACTTAATACAACTTCCTTTCTAATAATTTGGTAAAATAAAAATAATTTTTGAATTTGGAATATCGAAATTATCTTTGGGAGATTTTTTGGTATTTTTCTGAAAACATTCAATTTTTGATGAATAGTTAAAAACACTACATTGTAGATGAAAACCAACTTTTTCATTTAAATAACTATTTTTATAAAATATTTATCTTAAAGTAAAAATATATACATAATAAATATTTTAATCCAATTTAATTCATTAGAGTCATGTTATAATAAGATTAGACATATAAAAGTTTATTGAAATTTTTAACCTCTTTACCCACCTACTATGCACATTTGCAAATTTGCATAAAATGTAATTCTTACCACTTATGTTAATTGAATTTCATAAAACCACGAGAAACGATTGATTTAACACCCCAAGATTCTGTGGTATGATTTTCTTTTAATAATACAATAGATCACATTGTACGCAACTTTGAGTTCTAGCACCTCACAACCAATCAAACTAGTCGTCATGAATTGTAATAACCGATTTTGTAAATTTTATAATTTTTTTTAAATGGACTTCATTATTTGGATTTGTAATATCAAAATTATCTCTGTGTGAATTTTATTTATTTTTCCGAAAAAATTCTTTTTTTATGAATAGTGGAAAACACTATGTTTTCGTTTAAAACTGACTTTTTATTTCAAATAATTATTTGTTTTATTTAAATTTATTCTATGTCAAAATAGATACATAATACCTATATATGTTTAATTTAATTAATTATAGTTTTTTTTAAATAATATTATATGTATAAAATTTTATTGAACTCTTTACCGTCTTTTACCCACCTTCTAAGCATGTTTACAAATTTGCATAAAACATAATTTTACCACTTTTGTGAATTGAATTTCAAAAATCCGAGAGACAAGGTTAACAATAGTAAGTAAAATGTGGTTCAATAGGATCAAAATAATATTTTATGAATAGTATCTTTTAAATTTTATTTTCCATGGTTAAAAGTAAATAGAGTAATTAAAGGTAAAAATGATGATATAATTATCCTAACACGTGTCCTAATTCTTTTCGATAAGTTTATTTCAACCAAAATCAACCTTAGGAATAAAATATGATCCATTTTATCCACAGGGATTAAATTAATATATTTATTATTATTTTATTTAACAAAGAGTAAAAAGTGTAAAATTCAAAGTTTAATAAATAAACCATTTTTAATATGGGGTATACATATGATAAATTTGACTATAAATATTCACTAGAAAGTGGAAATATATCTCTTACATAATGGTATTTTAATTATAATTTTTATTAAATAAATAATTTATTTTATTTATGACATAATGATGATGATGTAATTACCTTATTATTGAAAGATTAAAATAATTGATTTCATAAATATTGAAATAATTGTATATTGAATCATTTTATATATTCCACTTTGAGTATATTAAATAATTTTTTTTCAAAGTGATAATTTTTTATGACTTTCGCATAAACCAAATACTAAATAGTGTCAAAAATGAAATAAATAATTTTTAAAAACAAATACTACATTATTAATTGGCATAATATTTCTAAAAATATAATGTTCAGCCAAAGGACATAGATAATGTTGTATATAAAAATAACTAACCACTGGGGTTCTATTTGGTTTCTATAGTTGGTTTATTAACCATTTATTATAATAATACAAGAATACATGGTAAATGTTAAACAATATAACTTTGAGTGGAATCTAAAAGATATGGTTAATATGGTGACCTAAACCTATCAAAAACCTATTGGTTGATAGTTTTTTGACCCATAACCACCTTATACTATAAATAAATCCGTTTGGTTCCATTATAATCTGAATATTATTGTATAATAAAATAATATTTCAAACGGTTCCTTAAGTGACAGTCACCTCTCTTATAAAAGGGTGCGTCCCCTTCTCTCAAAATCACACCTCCAAATACATTAGGCTGGGCCAAGCCCCACCAAATATCCTTCCAACTACCCTCACTTATACCTATAGGCCATACATTGACCATAAATCCAACCTAACAATCCCTTTTGATCAACTCCAAAGAAAACACACAAAGAAGAGGTAATAATTTCACCACAAATTTCAATTTTCTTTTCTTCTTCCACTTCTTGTTTCTTTGTTGTTTCCATACCAAAATAATAACGCTATTACCTTATACAAACTATTATATTATTATAAATATGGTACAACTATATTCATTTTTCTATCCATCCTATGAATGACAAGCCATCATACATGCATGCATACGGCTTTCCATCTCAACACCGTGGTGTAGATTCTTATTCAAACACAACATTATTTGGATGGGTATAATAATAAGTATAACTGATGTAAATAATAAATATAACAAGTTAATTATTTTCTATATATGATATTCTATCCAATTAAATATGATTTCACCATCAATTGAATGATATTATTGCTCGTTTGTACATACAGATTGCAGTCTTCACGAACGCGATGAAATTCATTATACATAATAACTATTCAAGACTAATTTTCATTTTATGATTTATAAAAAATTTAATAACTTAATATCATTATGGATATGAATTAAACACAACCTATCCATAAAAGATGGCTTTCAAAACCAATCATATAAAAGAAAACTAATCTGGTAACACCCCAAACAATGATGTTGTTGAAATGTTATTTGCAAAAAATATTGAAAGTTCATATATGATAACATATTTATGTATATGGTTCTTGGATAATTTAGTAACAATGATTTACCTATTATATAGGAGTTTAACATACCCTGGACCATGAAAATATTCAAGGTAATGGTTAATTTTACAATCTCTTCATTATCTGAGGTTATTTATACATGAGTATCAACTAGGAGATCTTTATCAACCACATTTGTGTTACTAAATAATGTCTTTAAAAATATTTTTACTATTTAATAAAATATGGGATAAAGTCATTTATACCATTATTTTGGATTTATATAAAATGGTTTGAAAGGAATGTTTTCATAATTTTCCAAATAAGATACACTATGACCTTTTCCAAAAATTAAGGTAAGGATGTTTTTTAACTTATACAGAGGGTGCCGCTATTTTTTGCCTTTATAACACCTTCAAAGATTCCCTTACAAGATTATAAGAATATTATCAAAATAAATTTTTTCTTTTATAATTATGTAACTTTTAAATGATTTCAATATAGAATGAGATATTTCTCTCAAGCAGTTTTGATTTCATCTATGTCAACATCCTTTGATGGATTTTACACTTGTTTGAAGTTCATTTATTATGATACAATATTCCATATTGTATTGAAGATTTAGTGATACGTTTGACTATGGATGTGTTATTTATACCATTCATGGTTTATGGTTCAAGTATTAACATTTAGTATGATAGTTTTAATATGAATTTTTATGTAATGTTTCAACCTTTTCATATGACGAATGTGTTGTACTTAGTAAGTAGCAGGTGGATCCTGTTATAGCTCTTCGATGCATCGGTAAATCTCATGAGACAAACCAGTGTCTTGGAATAAGGCCATGACAAAATGTTATTTGTAGTCTTGACAAGAGGCCTTGAATTTGTGGTTATGATGTCTGGCATTATGCATTCCATCATTGTGAACATGGATATTGATATTACATGTGATTATTCAATTGTAGAATATCCATTTGAGTAAGTAAATGGAATTATTTGATTTATCTTTTCCATATTATGCTGAATTTTACATTTAAAATGTTTTTTTTCATCTTATACATTTTTTTAAATGATTATTCTTATTTATGATAGTTTCTTCTATATTGTTATCCTTACTGAGCATATGAGCTCACCTATTTATTATGTTTTATTTTTCCCAAGATATGAAAAAGTATATTATAATTAACCTGCATGAATTGGATAAGGGATATAAGAGTGTTAAAAGAGGACACAATGTTGTTGTTGTTTTTATTTCGTTATGCAATGTAAAACATATGTATGTATCTATTACTTACAAGGATTAAAAACTAATATGTATTTCAGGACTTGATTCCTTGTATAATTCCAATTTTATGTAATAATTCACTGACTCAGGGTAACTGGGGTCGGGGCATTACAGTTGGTCTCAGAGGAAGTTTAGTACAAATCGTGGAAACTAGATTTAAAAAAACTATGATTTGAGAACATTACCCTAAAATAGACTTTGAAGATTAGTATAGAAGAAATTCCTAGATATTTTGTACTGTAGAAATTTTTTAATTTTCCAAGCAATACAATTATTTCGGGATACAAGCAGGTACATGCAGCTCTGGCACAGATGTACCTCTAAGTGAAAATTCTGACAAGGAGTTTTAAGCTTGACCAAGGGTCTCATAGTACACGACAACAGGTCTTTATCCACTTTTGGTTATAAAACTCTCAGGGGATATGGTAAGGATAATTCACATTATCACTAAAACCCATTTTGAAGGATTTATGAGTATATACCTCTTCAAAGAAGACATTTTTATGATTATGGATTATATCCATAAACTGTTCAATTTATGTTAAGTTTTTTAGATTTTTGGAATTATGTATTACAATTAATAAACTAATATATTGTACGCTATTGTTTAGAAATGGATATTAGTGGAAGGAATGGAAACCACATCAATGAACTTAATCCATGTAGATATTTCCCTACTTCTCAAGATAATTATAGTGGAGCTGGTGATGCAACTGGTGCTGAACAACTTATAACCATATTGGGACAACTCACTCAGGTTATCAATAATAACCTTACCTATATGGAGAACCCTAATCCACAATGTGGTGGATCAATGTTAGAAAAATTCATTAAGAAACAACCAACAACATCAAACAGGACTAAAAATCCACTTCTAGTTGAGAAATGAATAAGTTCCTTAGAAAAAATATTCCATGCTTTGGGGAGTATAGGAATTAAAAAAGTTTTCATGCAGTTTATCGCCTCACGGTAGATGCAGATCAATGGTGGTCATTAATTCAAATCACAAAAAAGGATGAAGAAGTATCAAATAAGTAATTAAGGGAGTTTAAATAGCTTTTATTAGAAAAATAATTTCTTCATGACCGTCAAGAAGATATGGAAATACAATTTCTAAGTATGAGGAAAAAGGAGGATGATAATGTCACAAAGTATGAGGATAAATTAATAATGTTATCAACGAATGCAACAGATTATATACATAACCCAAGGACGAATATTGATCAATTATTTTGTGGGTTAAAACCATTTATCCATTGAGCACTAGTCTCACAATCCTTCTCATAATACTATGATATTACCTCTTGTGCTATCAAGAATGAAAAAAATTCTTTATGTCATACGACATTAAAGAAAAGAAAGAGAATAAGAGATCTATTGAACACTCAGGAAATGGAAATAATTGAAATAAGGGAAAATTTTAATTTCCATTGTTTGTAAAATATGGGAGGAAACACCTTTGTACTTTCCTAAAGGGAATAGGATTCTATAATTAGTGTGGTGAAAAAGGCCACCATTCTCGTGATTTCAAGGGGAAGAAGGTGGTTGTCAATGTTGAATTCTACAATTTTAGAGAAATGGGGCATTATGAAAATGAATGTCCAAAGAAACAAGTAAACATACCTCAGAAAAGGCCAAGAGAGTAAGACCAGTCTTATGTGATCACTACTGCTGAGGTTGAAGATCTGAATGATGTGGTGGAAGGTGATTAAATGGGTTTTTCAAATCTTTCCAATTCTTTATTAGATTTTGGATCATCGCATTATTTCATATCTTCTCTGTTTTCTAAGAAAATTATATTTTTTCCAATTTGATTTAACAAGTGAGTTTTTAGTCCAAACGCCTAAGGGAACTATCATTGTAACCATGTTTTTGGAATTAGTTCCCATTAGGGAATATAAACATGCTTTATCTTCGGATCTCATCTTCATACCCATGATTGAATTTGATATGATCCTCAGTAAGGATAGGCCTTCAGACCATTATGGTAAAATGTATTGTAAAAATATGGAAGCTACAATTTTTTATGATGATAAGGAGTACCATATTTTTAGACCAGTAACGTCACATCTGATTCTTATCTAGATCCACCCCGTATAACTCTACTAAATTAAATTATTGGCGAGTAAGATAGAGAAATAACTATGGTGAGGAATAGAATGTTCCCACAGAGGATGTAGCTATTGTGCCAGAATATGATGACGTGTTTCCATAGGATTTACCTAGACATCCTCCCGAATGAGAAATTTAGTTTTCTATTGATTTATTTCCTAGTTCAAGGACAATATCAAGGACCCCTTATAGAATTTCAATTATGGAATTAGTGGAGCTTGTGAAAAAACTATAGGAATTGAGTAGTAAATTATTTATTCTCCCTAGTTGTTTCTCCATGGGGAGCTCCTGTTCTTTTTGTTAAAAAGAAAGATGGATCTATGAGGTTGTGTATTGACTACAGGGAGATCAATGCTGTGAAAATAAAGAACAAATATCGACTACCTCTCATTGATGTCTTATTTGATCAACTTCATTGAGCTCAATATTTTTCAAAGATTGGCCTCCGATCTGGATAACATCAATTGTTTTTGAATAAGGAAGACATTCTGAAGACAACATTTCGTACCATGTATTGGCATTACGAGTTTACAGTAATTAATTTTAGACTGACTAATGAAACCACTATTTTCATGGATCTAATGAATAGAGTTTTCAAGGAATATCTTGATGACTATGTAGAGGTATTTATTGATTATATCTGGGTTTACTCCAAAATCTATGAAGATCATGAAAATCACTTTCGCACTATTCTAATGACTCTTAGAAGAAATGAATTGTATGGAATGTTTAGAAAGTGTGAATTCTTACTTCAGAAGATTTTTATCATGTTCATATTGTCTCAAAATAAGGAATCTCTATTGATACTTCTATGATAATAGCAATACAATAATATCCAGCACTTCCTCATATAATTGAGGTACGTAGTTTTATTGGTTCAGCAGGTTATTATCAGCATTTCAGCAAAGATTTTTCCCAATTGGCTAACCCATTAACCAAGATCACAGATAAAGGGGTTAAATTTGTTTGAAAGAATAGTGTGAAGAATGTTTTGCAGAACTAAATAGAATATTAGTCAATGATCCAATCTAGACTCTAGAATTGGGGAATGATGAGTTTGTTATTTATAGTGATGCTTCATAGAAGATACTTGGTTGTGTCCTCATGCAGAATGATAGATTTATTGCATATCCATCACAATAGCTAAAAATTCATGAAAAAAATTATCCCACTCATGATCTTGAGTTAGAATTTGTAATATTTTCTCTAAAGATATGGAGAAACTATCTCTCTGGTAAAAAATCAGAGATATATACCGATCGCAAGAGTTTGAAGAATATTTTCTCACAGAAAGAACTCAATAAGAATAAATGAATATGGTTGAAAATACTCAAGGATTATCATATCACTATAATTTACCTCCTGAGAAAGGTAATTAAGGTGGAAGATGCTTTGAGTAGACAGGATCCTGGAGATTGGTACAAGATTATAGTTGAATAGAATCATATTTTCATGGATCTAGTAATGATGGATCATTGAATAATCATGGAAGGTAAAAAATAAATACTTTTTCAAATGGTTTCCCAACCATCTTTAGCAGAAAGGATAAAATATTCACAGACTGATGATGAGGAGTTGAAAAATAAAATTAAATATGTGAATGATTGGATATTGATTTAATTCGTATATGAAGATGGAATTTTGAAATTCAGGAAGAGACTTTGTGTTCATGACATACTTGATCTAAAAAGAAATTTGTTGGATGATGATCACTGCTCCAATTTCACTATACCCCTTGGTAACACTAAGATGTATATAGATTTGAAGGAAAATTTTTGGTGGGACCACATGAAGAGAAATATTGCAGATTATGTGTTAAGATGTGTGGTTTGTCAAAAGGTGAAGGCTGTAAGAAAACATCCTAGAGGAGTCATGATTCCTCTTTTGATACTTGAGTTGAAATGGGGTGATATTATGATGGACTTTTTCATGTGTCTACCAAAGAATCATAGTTGTAATGATGTAATATGGGTCATTGTTGATCATGTTACCAATCATCACATTTTCTTTCTATAAAAGAATATTTACCTCTTGAACATTTAACAAGACTATATATTAATGATCTTGTAAGACTTCATGGAGTTCCACTATCACTTTTTTATGATCATGATCCCTGTTTTACATAATGATTCAGAAGAATTATTCAGAATACCTTGTATAATGATCTTACTTTGTGCACTTTCTACCACCCTAAAACGGATGGACAATCAGAATGGACAATTCATACCTTATAAGACATATTGAGATCTTGCTCACTTGACTTTCAAGGAATGCAGGATAAATATTTACCTATGGTATAATTTTCTAATAACAATTTCTTCCATTAAAGTATTCAGATGTCACCATAATAACCATTATATAGAAAGACATGCCGGACACCAACTTGTTGGGATGATGTGGTGAAAGAATACTCATAGGCCCAGAACATGTTGAGGAATGGATGGAAAATGTGAAGATTATCAAAACTCACATCAAAGGAACTCAATGTGGCCAAAAGAGAGATATCGATATTGTATATACCCAAAAATTCAATGGAATTTGTTTTCATAAATATATGATAATTTTATGAGTCTTCAAAAACTGACAACGCATGACTTCAAGGCCCGGTTTGCCCAGAATCAATTTCTGATGTTTTGTTCGGGTACGTTTAGTAAACTTACTATCAGGATTTTATAACTTTTGAACTGGTGCTTGGAATTGAAATTCGAGCACACCACTGAACTCGCAGTGCTGATATTCTCTTAAGAAGTATTTCACCTTGACGATAGTTAGTCAAGGATGAATGTTAGTTTTTGGGTTTTACATGGGAATAATAAAATAATTTAAGTGCATGTCTTAATTTATTTTATTTTTTATATCCACCATGTAGAAGTTGGAGGTGGGTACTGCCACACCATAACCTCCCATGAGAGGTTATGGTGGTGGGGCCCACTGGAACTCAACCTCCAATGTGAGGATTAATTTGGTGGGGACCACATGGGGTTATAACCTCTTGAACACCCCATTAAGTGGGGGGAAACCTCTTAAGGTCCCCACTTAATGGTGCATCACCCTTCACATTAATTTTTCTAATCAAGTGTTAGGAATTCTTTTTCAATTTTTTGCCAATGAAATAATAGATATTATAATCTATTATTTTGCGCGTCTTTTCACTTTGGTGTTTTGATTGGAGGGTTATTGGGAGAAAGCCCCAATGAATAACGACTATCGACAAAAGAAGAATGCTTCATCCGCCGACTATGGACAACTTCTTCTTTGATCTCAAATCAGAACAAGGGGGAAGCACCGTCCTTGAAGGACGCTGACAACGTCATCCTCGACTTCTTCATCTACTTACCCGACGTCAACGAATCGATGTCCACATTTTTGTGTCTTCATCAATGAAAAACGAACAAAGGTATGGGTTCAAGATTCGTTATTTTTTCCATGTTATCAATTTTCCATCAAGGATTAGAATTCAAAGCCACTTGATATCACTCAGATGTGGAGGGCGCGGGCTGAACAAACATGGCCCGACCCCTCTACCTTATTTGTGGAATTTTATGCTAAATACGGAATGAGTCCAGGATGAGCATTACTTGTCAATAATGGATGTGGATCGAAGGAAACGTCTCGAGGAGAGGGAAACTTCTTCCGGAAAGAGAATCAGGCCACCTGAACTCATTCGGTGACCCGTGGAAAGATTGCTAGCAGATGGAACCGAGGAGCGTCATCGCATCGCGGTGATGGCACAACCATGCTACCGAAGGATTAGCTCGTAGCCGACTGGATACGGAAGTGCAGCGGCGGCATGTGCAAGCCCAAACATGATGGAAACCAGTGGCTTAAGCTACCGGGTCACCATAGAAGGCGCGGCGCAACCGCGCCGCGAGGTGGAGTACAAGGGGGTCGAGCCGCTGGGTCGCTGGAGGAGGCACAGCGCATTTGCACTGCGCAGGAGTCGGCTGGCCGCATGGCCTGCCGCGAGTAGTAGGACCCAGCGGGTCCCACGTGATGCAGACCAATACCACATGGAACCAGTTTTGGAAAATCACATGAAAGGCTTAGCCGATCGGGATCCACGGGGAGCGGCTTCCCCCTGGATGCGGCTAGGGCTGACCCAGCGTGGGCCGCCGGGCTGGACCCAGCAAGGGCCTGGCCTAGCATGAGCTAGGCTGCCAACATTGGTCGGGCTACCCTCACGGTCCGAGCCATCGCTGTGGGTGGGGTCGTACCATCGGACCGGGTTGGACCTGCGAATCGGGTCGGTCCGATTGGGCCGGACCAGACCTTAACCCATTCGACCTTTTTCAACTCTTTTTTCCCGTAAAATGAGCTTCAGGCATCCGATCGACAAACCGATTACGATGATGGAAAACATGAATGGAGAAGGTTCTTTTGGTATACCCCGCTACAGGTTTGAACACTCTTGGGGTAAGACTGGGTTGGATCGAACGTAAATCGAACTGGGCCCTCGGAATGGAAATGCCAATAACTCTCAGACCGGGCGTCCGATTGACGCGCTGTCTATCCCATTGAGTTTCTTATGAAAATAAGGATCTTTTGGGTACATAAACATTAGAATTTGTGGTAGTTGATGTATCGACACTCATCTCAATAAGCGGACCCTCCCAGAATCAAGCATGCTTCGTGCGGAGCCCTGTGGATGGTTGTGCATCGATGACTATTCCTGGATACTATGTGGGTTTGACAGCATAGTCGACTGTTCCTGGATCCCATGTGGGTTCGACGGCACTAAAGGCTGTTCTTGAATCATGTGTGTGTTCGACAGCACTGAAGACTTTTCCTGGATCCGGTACAGATTCGACAGCTCTGACTATTGTTCCTGGATCCTATGTGGGTTTGACATTTCTGACTTATGTTCCTGGATCCTATATGGGTTCGACAGAATAATTGTTCTTAGATCCTGTGTGGGTTTGATAGTTTTGATTTCTGTTCCTGGATCTTATGTGGGTTCGACAGAATAGATGATTCAGTGGCTACATCTGATCATCTCTACCTCTCTACAAAAGTTGTATACCAGTGTGAGATGATTTAGTAACTTTGTGTTATCCTCATGAGTGATATGGATTACTTAAAAAATTAGGTATATGTATGGGCATATACCTATGTGGGGTTATCTGTTGATTTCATACTTTGTGGTTTATCCTTGTTAGATTTGTTCAGACTTTGATGGTCTCGAGGTCCCTACTGAGTATCGCTATACACACCTCTACACAGGATATGCCTGCACCATGTTGTGTTGGATGCAGACGATGGATAATGCAAACCGAGGCTGTGTGTACGAGGATTGGATGGTACCCGGAGGTGGACTTCATGACGAGTTAGAACCCAGAGGAGACAAACGGATGTGTAGTGCTGAGGAGGATATCTGTACCTACTATTCATCTAGGATCCATTGTGGACGATCCAGAAGCTACATTTTACCTTTTAGCTAATTTTTCCATTTTTATTTGAACTTGTACTTTCAGTAGGGATTATATTTCTAGACCCATTTACTTTTATGAACTCTATTGTTATACAATTTTACTTAGTGTTTTGTATCCAGCTGTGTACTTTGTTGTGTGTGTTTTCAGTTATAAAGGCAATGTCTTACCAGTTTAGGGATTTATGCTTTGGTGCTAGTTTCCAGCACCTGGCCTATAGAAGGCGAGCTTGCGGTAGTCACTACACGGGCCCCGGGGGACAGTTCGTGACAAATTGGTATCAGAGGAGTCGGTTCTAGTGCAGTATATAAGACTCTGATCTTTTCTTTGAAGCAATAGTGTTAAGGTTATTGAGTGTGGTTTTTAGTTTAGGGATTCTAGTGTTGGTGTGGTGACCAACATATCCATACACTAGGACCCTGAACTCTGATTTCTGACTCAGTGCATGAAAATACTAATTTTGTGTGTGTTTAAAGAGTTTTCTTAGTGATCTCTTTGAGTCAGATCACCGTGTATAACTTATTGATCGTGGCGTACCTGTTTCATTATAGGATGCCTCCACATAGACTGCTAGCTAGGGTTCCAGGTTTTCTACGAGCTGGTAGCCCACCAAGCGATGAGGCCTTGGTACAGGGCCTTATCACAACAGAGGCACCAGCGGTACCACTACCCATTGGGCCACTGATGAAACCAGCCCCACCAGTAGAGAGTGCACGTCGCCTAAGCGCATTGCACGAGTTCCGGTGCCAGAGTCCACCCCGGTAAAGGGGCGAGATGGACCCTCATGCAGCTGAGGATTGGCTGGTGGATGTGGTGAGAGTCTTCAGATGGGTAGGGACACCAGCAGACCTTATGGTGACCCTTTCCACGAGCTCCTTCAAGAAGTAGCAAACAGATGGTGGAGCCTAATTCTCCAGGTGAATGACGATGAGACATTACACTGGGCAGACATCGAGACCCGGTTTCAAGCAGAGTTTGTCCCATCCACCATACCTGTGGTGCAGATAAAGGAGCTATTTTATCTATAGTAGGGTTTCATTAGAGTAGATCAATACTCAGTGAGGATCACCAACCACTCATGCTACTCCACAGATATGGTGCATAACCCATTCTTTAGGGCCCATACCTTCAAGTAGGGGCTCAGGTGAGAGATCTGGCTTTGATGATTTCCCACAACATCTCTACGCAGGCGGTGGTGTTGTAGATATCCCTCTTAGTGAAGAGTTTCCTTGATGAGTAGTCACCGGCAGCGAGACCTTCCACCAGGAGTCACATAGAAGAGTCTTCTGCAGCTGGAAATAGATAGATGTCGCAGAGGTCCAAGTGGACCAGACCATCCAGTGGACGCCCTCAGGACTTGGTTTTGGTTGTGCAAGACCCACGAGACAAAGCCAGTCATTCTTGGAACATGCAGTGTTTCACATCCAGCGGGTAGGGTCACATGGCTCATGACTGTCCGAACTGACGTACGGATGATCAACAGACATTTGAGGGACCTCCCAGGTAGTGGAAGATATTCAATTGAGGTGATCCACAAGGTGTAGGTGGACGTGGAATAGGAGCTGGTCATGTAGCTAGTACTGTACGATGATAATAGGTGTTACCACCACCACCCCCAAGAGGTCATCCCCGACTGCAGGGATCATGTTGACAAGGGAGAGCTCAACTTCATGCAGCTAAGGCTTCCGATCATGGTACTACAGAGATGATTTGAGGTATCATCTGTTCTTACACCACCTTGTATATATATCTTTTAGACACAATTGTCTGTCTCTATTTCATTACCAATACCCTCGTTTGGAGCTCGGAGATTCCAACGGAGCCGTTGGCTCAATCATTACGGCTAGAGACTCCTACGGGAGCTGACTCGACAATCACGCACTAGTGTCGGCAGTGTGATATTACACTAGGAGGTGAGATATTTGGCTGAGATTTCCTCGTAACGGTGTCAAGGCCTTACGACATCATCTTGGGTATGGACTGGTTATCTTAGGCTATGCTTATATCAACTATATTAGGCACAAAGTGTTGTGTGTCTACACAGATGGGACCATGTTCGCCTTCACCGGTGAAAAAGGATCATTTGCAGTGCAGGATGGACTTACTCGTAGGATGTTGCAACCGATCACTCATCAGTTGGCTTGCCTTACCCTGAGAGTGGTAGATGTGGAGAGTCTAAGCAATACTATGGTGGTGGACCAGTATGTGGATGTTTTCCCTGATGATTTCCCAGGTTTACCTCATCATAGAGAGGTGGACTTTTACATTGACCTGTACCCTGAGACACCACCTATATCTACACCAGCGTGTCAGATGGCTCCCGCGGAGCTACGCAAGCTCTGGGTACAGCTGGAGGACTATCAGGAGAAGGGATTCATCCAGCCTAGTGTTTCTCCATGGGAAACCCTGATTCTATTCAACAAAAAACATATTGAAGCTTGAGGCTCTGTGTTGAATACTATTGCCTGAACCAGGTGACTATGAAGAAGAAGTACCCACTCCTCAGTATTGATGACCTCTTTGATCAGTTGTAGGGAGCATGTTGGTTATCGAAGATAGACCTTAGATAAAGCTATCACCATCTTAGAGTTCTAGATGAGGATGTGTAGAAGACGGACATCAGATTTTTGTACGTCCACTAAAAGTTCTTGGTTATGCCTTTTGGGGTATCCAACACTCTAATAGTGTTCATGGGACTCATGAACAGGATCATCCAACCATTCCTCGATCACTTTGTCAAAGTCTTCGTCGACGACATTCTGATCTACTAGACTACTGAGGAGGATCATGACTACCATTTACAGGTAGTATTGGACACACTCTGAGAGCACCGACTTTATGGTAAGCTCTCAAAGTTCTAGTTTTGGATTATAGAGGTTCAATTTTTGGGACATGTCACCTTGGAGGTTGGGGTTGTAGTGGACCCTGCGAAGATTGAGGCGGTACTTGCTTGGTAGCCACCGGGAGTGTGACGGAGGTTCAGAGTCTCCTAGGTTTGGCTAGATATTATCAAATGTTTGTACCAGACATCTCCAGAGTTCCAGCACCACTATCAGCCTTGACAAAGAAGGGGAAACCCTTTGTGAGGTTATAGAGATTCCAGTAGAGATTTCAAAAGCTATGGCAGAGACTGACTTGTGCCCCCATCTTGAGGATTTCAGTGGAGGGTGTAGGGTATGTAGACTACTGCGACACATCATGGATCAGACTCAGGTGTGTCCTAATGCAAGATATTGAAGTGATTACTTATGGTTTTCTTCATGTGATACATAATGAGCAGAACTATGCTACCCATGACCTATAGTTAGTAGTTGTGGTATTCACCTTGAAGATGTGGCGACACTATCTGATGGGAAAGTGTTTTACCGATTAATCTGATCACAATTGTCTCTGGTATATCTTCTCTCAGAAGGACCCGAACCTGAGACATGGGAAATGTCTTGATTTCTCTGAGGACTATGACTTTGAGATAGTCTATACTCCTAGGAAGGGAATCATTGTAGCAGATTCACTCAGTAAGAGATCTGGTATACATATACTAGGAGAGGTGACAGAGTAGCTGGATGCTTAATAGATATCCTTTATGGATCGGGATTGAGAATATTTTATTCAATCTCTTACAGTCATACCTCCACATCTTCAGCAAGTCAGGGTGGCATAGCATGGTGACAATGACTGTGTGACATGACATACTCAAATATCCACATGGAAGACACCTAATGGATTTTATGAAGCTGGGGAGCACATCATCATCTTCAGAGGACATACTATGGTTCCATGTCACCTTAAGAAGAAGTTTTGAGGGAGTCCCACACTTCCCCTCTAGCAGAACATCCAGAAGTGGCGAAGATATACCAGGACCTTCGATGATAGCGCTGGTGTCCAGGTATGAAGATGTCAGTAGTAGAGTTTATCTCTTGATTCCTCACTTGTATGCAAGTGAAGGTGGATCATCAGGTACTAGCAGTCTTGGTTTAGTCTTTAGAGTTCATAGATTGGAAATGGGATGTGATATCCATGGACTTCATGGCGGGTCTTCCACGTATGTCCAGGGAACATGACTCTATCTAGGTGATCATCGACCGACTCACCAAGTCATCCCACTTCCTACTGATCATATAGTAGGGTTCGGTAGAGATATTGGGACACCTCTACGTGTAATAGATTGTGCGACTACATGGAGTACCTTCTTCTATTGTCTCCGATCATGACACATGGTTTACTTCCCGGCTATGGAAGTGGTTGTAGGAGGCTTTTGGGATGCAGCATTGTTTGAGCACCACCTTCCATCCTCAGATGGATTGTCAGACCGACCAGACCATTTAGAACCTTGAGGACATGTTATGTGCTTATTTCTTGGACTTCAGTCGCAACTGGGAGGATCACATACCTTTGATGTAGTTTTCATACAACAATAGTTATCACTCTACAATTGGGATGACACTTTTTGAGACCTTGTATGGTCTACCTTGGAGATCGTCGTTGTGCTGGAAAAACCCAGGGGAGTTGGCACTAGTGGGAACATAGATGGTATGTGCTAACATGGAGAAGGTGTAGATCATCCATGAGCGGATGAAGATTTCACAAAGTAGATAGAAGTCGTATGCTGACAGGAGATAGAGACCTCTAGAGTTCGAGGATGGCAACCACGTCTTCCTACGGGTCTCACCCTGACGAGGTTTATGGATATTTGGACGAGGTGACAAGTTATCTCTGCGATTCATCGGATCTTTCTAGGTCTTCAGTAGAGTAGGCGAGGTGGCTTAACACCTGGCTCCTCCACCTCAGTTTCACTGGGTGCACGACATCTTCCATGTATCCCAGCTGGGGAGATTAATGCAAGACCATTCTCACATCATCGACCATGGGGATCTGGACGTTGATGATGGGGAGACTTTTATAGAGGTTGCAGTGGAGATTTAAGATCGACAGGATCATGTCCTTCATAGATGGTCGACACCTCTAGTGCACATTCGTTGGCAGCACGGGAACCTCCAGGAGAGCACATGGCAGCGGGAGGCCCATATGCATGCTCAGTACCACCATTTCATCCCTTAGATCGAGTTGTAGCTTACGGGGACGTAAAGCCCTAAGGTGGGGAGAATGTAAATACCTAGAATTTCTGTGGAAAATTTTTTCATAAATACATGGGAATTTTATGAGTCCGCAAAAACTAATAGCACAAGATTCTGAGGCCCGGTGAGCCCAGATTCAATTTCTGATGTTTTTTTTGGTACGTTCAGTAAATGTACAAGTGGGATTTTATAAGTTTTTAACCGGTGCTCAGAATTGAATCTTGAGGGCACCATTAAACTCACAGCGCCAGTATTCTCTTAAGAAGGCATTCAACTCAATGTCAGTTGGTCATGGATTAAAGTTATTTTTTGGGTTCTATGTGGGAATAATAAAATAATTTAGGATCATGTTTTAATTTATTTTATTTGATATATCCACCATGTGGAAGATAGAAGTGGGGGCCGCGACACGTTAACCTCCCATGAGAGGTTATGGTGGTGGGGCCCACCCAAACTCATCCTACCATATGAGGATAAATTTATTGGGGACCACCCGAGGTTATGACCTCTTGAACACCCCTTTAAGTGGGGAGAATCCTCTTGAGCTCCCCACATAATGGTGCAACCACCATTCACATTAATTGTTCCCACTAAGTGTTAAGAATTATTTTTGAATTTATTTCCAACAAAATAATATATATTATAATATATTATTTGGAACGTCTATTAAATTTAGCGTTTTTAGTGGAGGGTTATGGGGAGAAATCTCACAACGAAGAACGGCCATCGAAGAACAAAGAACACTTCCTCCACTGACGATGGACAACATCAACTTTGATATCCAAATGGAACAAGGGAGGAGGTTCTGTCCTTGAAGAACGCGGATGATGTCATCCTCGACTACGTTATCTTCTTACCCAACATCAATGAATCAACGTCTAATTTTCCACATCTTCTTCAATGACCAATGAACAATGGTAGGGGTTAAAGCTTGGTTAATTGTTGTGTGTTCTTCATTTTTCGTCAAGGATTAGAATTCTAAGTCGCTTGATATCACCCTAACTCGGATGTCACAGGTCAAACAAAAAATGGCACAACACCTCCGCCTTCATTGTAGAATTTGATACTAAATGCGGCATGATCCTAGGATGATCATTACTCATCAAAAATGGATGCAGATCGAAGGCAACTTCCCAAGGAGAGCACGAATTCTTCTGGAAAGAGAATCGGTAAATTGAAACTCGTTCCGTGACACATGGAATGCTTTCTGGTGGACGAAACCAACGAGAGTCATTGCATGGCAGTGGCGATGTAACCGCTTCACTAGAGGAGTACCACACGGCAGCCGGTGCAAGTCCGGCTGTGAAGGAAACCGGCTACCTAAGCAGCCGGGTCTCCAGAGATGGCGAGGCGCAACCGCTTCACGCGGTGGAGAATAAGGGAGTTGTGGCCCCTGGCAGCTGTGATGAAGCAGGGGCCACACAAGGTCGGTCTTGAGGAAGTACGATGGTCTGATCAACTGGGTTGCTGGATAAGGTGCAGTGTATCTGCGCCGCGCGAGGGTCGGCTGGCCGCTCGGCATACTGGGAGGAGCGGGACCCATAGGGTCCCACGTGACGCAGACCGGCGCCACGTGGCACCTGTTCTAGGAAATCAAAAGAAATTATTATCCATTAGGGATCCTAGGGGCATAGCTAGTGTAGACCTATCATGGGCCACTGGGCCAGACCTAGCATGTGCCGCCGGTCCGGACCCCGCACAGGTCGGGCCGCCAGCATGGGTCGGGCCACCATCACGGGTCGGGCCGTCTCTGTAGATTAGGTCAGACTTGTGAACTGGGTTGGACACGTAGACAAGGTCTGACCCCAGTCCGGACCTGATTCAGGCCGGGTCAATCCAACTAGGATGAATCGGACCCAAACCCGTTTGACCTGTTTCAACTCTCTTGTTCGTAACTTGAGCTATGACCGTCAGATCGATGAACCATCTACAGGGACGAAAACCTCGGAAGGAGACGGTTCTTTTGTTATACCCTACTTGAGATTTGGACACTGTTGGGGTACGACCAGTTTGGATCGAACATAAATCCAACCATGCCATCAGAACGAAAAAGCCAATAACTCTCAGATCGGGCTTCTGATTGACGTGTCGTCTATAACATTGAGTTTCTTATGGAAAGATTATTATTTTGAATACATCAACATTGGACTTCGTGGTAGTTGATTTATTAACACTCGGATTGAGGATATGACCCTCTTGGAATCAAGCATGCTTAATATGGAACCTTGTCGCTAGCTCTGCACTGACGATTGTTCCTAGATCCTGTGTGGGTTCGACAGCACTGACGACTATTTTAGGATCCTGTGTGGGTTCGACAGCATAGAATACTATTCCTGGATCTTGTGTGGGTCAACATCACTAAAGACTCTTCCTGTATCCTATACTAATTTGATAGCTCTGACTACTATTCCTGGATCCTGTATAGGTTTGAAAGTTCTGACTTCTGTTTATGGATCCAGTGCGAGTTCGACAGAACAACTATTCCTGGAACAATTGTGGGTTCGACAGTTCTGATTTCTGTTCCTAGATCCTTTGTGGGTTCAACAGAATAGATGATTTGGTGGCTACATCTGATCATCTCTATCTCTCTATAAAATTTGGATACATGTGTGAGCTGAGTCTGTAACATTGTGTTATCCTCATGATTGAGATGGATTACATGATAACTTAGGTATATGTATGGGCATATACCTAAGTGGTGTTATCAGTTGATTTCATACTTTTTGGTTTATCCTTATTGTATTTTGTGATACCTTTAGGGTCTCGGGGTCCCTATTAAGGATCGTTATACACACCCCTACACATGCTATGCATGAACCTCATTGTATTGGATGCAGATGATGGACAATGCTGAATGAGACTAAGTGTACGAGGAATGGATGGTACCTGGAGTTCAACCTCACGACGAGTCTGTACTCGGAGGAGACTGACATACGTTGATTGATGAGGAGGCTATTTGTACCTAAAATTCATGTAGGATCCATGGTGGATGATCCAGGAGCAGTTTTTCACCTTTTAATTGTTTTTTCCTTTTCAGTTGTACTAGAACTTTCTATTGGGATTTTATGTTCGACCCCATTTACTTTTCAATACTCTCTTGTTATACAGTTTTACATAGTGTTTCGTTTCTATTTGTGTATTCTATTGTGTGTGTTTTCAGTTATAGAGGCAATTCCTTCCCATTTTAGTGATTTACACCTTTGGTACTAGTTTCCAACCCCTGGAATATGGAAGGTGGGCTTGGGGTAGTCACTGCACGAGCCCTGGGGGACGGGTCATGACAGATATTCAAATGAATTATTTGGAATTTCAAGTAGGATATCTTGTTTTCTTGAAGGTATATCTATGGTAGGGTGTTAAATGATTTGCTAAGAAGGGTAAATTAAGTCCTAGGAACATCAGACATTTCAAAATTCTAGAACGAGCTGGAGTTGTAGCTTATCATTCGGCAATGCCTCCAAGTCTCTCCACAGTTCATGATGTGTTCCAAGTATCGCAATTGAGAATATACATGCCAGACCAAACACATGTACTCACCTATGAAATAATAGAAATTGAACCTGACCTGTCTTATTGCAAAGATCCTATTAGAATTCTTGATACCAGAGAACAGGTGTGGAGAAACCCGATGACTCGTCTGGTGAAATTTGTTTAGAGAAACCATAAGATAGAAGATGTAACATGTGATGCCAATGAACTTATGATGAAGAACCACCCGAAATATTTTATCCGTAAATATCAAAGAAATTTCAAGGATGAAATTATTTGAAGGAGGGAAGAATGTAACACCTCAAACTTCCACTATACACTTCTCTTTAAATAATACATAGCTTGTGCTGGACGCATCGTCAATTTGTAGCACCCCACGACCAATCAATGTCGCCCTTATGAATTGTAAAACCAAATTTTTGAAAATTTATAAAATTTATTTTTCGAAATGTACTTCAATTTTGAATTGGGAATTTCAAAATTAGATTAGTGTGAATTGTTGATATTTTTCTGAAAACATTCAATTTTTGATGAATAGTGAAAAGAAGTGGGTTTTCGTTTAAAACCGATTTTTTATTTAAATAAATATTTATTTTATTTAAATTTACTTTACATCATAAATAGATACATAATTCATATATAAGTTCAATGTAATTAATTGGAGTTATTTTACAATAACATTAGATTTATAAAATCTTATTGAACTTTTTACCGTCTTTTACCCACCTTCTAGGCACGTTAGCAAATTAGCATAAATTTTTTTTACCACTTCTGTAAATTGAATTTCAAAAATCTAAGAGAAACAGTTCACATCAGAAGTAAAATTTGGTTTAATAGGATGAAAATAATTTTTGCTAAAAGTAACTTTGGTATTTTATTTACCTCGGATTAAATTAAATATGGTAATTAAAGGTAAAAATGATATTATAATTACCCTAACACATGTAATAATTCTACTAGATAAGTGTATTTAGAAAATAATCAACCTTAGGAATAAAATATGATCATTTTGGTCCACTTTTATTAGATTAAGACATTTATTATTATTTTATTTGTAGAAGAGTTAAAAGTTTCAAATTCAATGTTTAATAACTAATACATTTTTAATATAGAGTTATACATAAGATAAATTAAACTATAAATATTCTTTAGAGATAAAATTTTTTTTCCTACATATTGGTAATTTATTTATAATTTTTAGACACTATTTAATTAATTTTATTTATAACGCAATGATGATGCAGTAATTACCTTATTATTGAATGATTAGAATAATTGATATTATAAATATTAATATAATAGTAAATTGAGACATTTAATGTAATACATAAATTTTATAGGTTAATATGAAATTATAGGGTTGATTAAATAAATATTTTACATAGTGATATAGTTTTTATGACTTCCAAAAAAACCAAATACAAAATTGTGTCAAAATTGACATAAATGAGATTTTAAAACAAATACTATATTATTAATTGATATAATACTCCTAAAAATATAAGGTTCAGCCAAAGGACATAGAAAATAATATATATATAAATAATGATCCTCTTGGTGTTCTATTGGCTTTTTAATGTATGTTTGTTTACCATTTATTATAATAATACAAGAATACATTGTAAAAGTTAAACAATATAACTAAGAGTTGAATCTTAAAGATAAGGTTAATAAGGTGACAAAAACCTATATAAAAACTATTTTTTGAGAGTTTTTTGACCAAGAACCACCACAGTCTCGAAATAAATCATTTTGGAGCCACTATAAACTGAATATGATTGTATAATAAAATAATATTTGAAAATTTTCCAAAAGTCACCCACACCTCTCTTATAACAAGGTACCTCCCCTTCTCTCAAAATCACAAGTTCAAAACCATTTGTCTCATCCAATCCATGCTCAAATATTATCCCAACTACCCTAAATTCGACCTAGGGGCCTTATGTTTATCATAGTTCCAACCTAAGGATCCCTTTTGATCAACTCAATTGGAAAAAACCAAAGAAGAGGTAATAATTTCAACACCTCTTTCAAAGTTCTTTTCTTCTACCACTTCCTCTTTCTTTATTGTTTCCATACCAAAATAATAAATCTAATAAGTTATACATACTGTGATTTTATTATAAATATGTTACATTATTATTAATTATTCTATCCAACCAATGATTGACAAGTAACCATACGACCGTACATACGACTTACAGTCTACACATCGTGGTGTAGTTTGTTACTCAAACACGTCATTATTTGGATGGGTATAATAATGGGTATAACTTGTGTAAATAATAAATATAAAATGTTAATGATTCTTTATATATGATATAACATCCAATTATATACAATTTCACCATTAATAGAATGATATTTTCTCTTATGCATACGTACGGATTATCATCTCCATGAACAGGATTGAATTCATTCCCCATCATAACCATTCATTAATAATTTTCATTTTTTGATTAAAAATTATTTTTAAGAACTTAATATCATTATGGATATGAATAAAATACCTATTATCCATAACAAACATCGATTACTTAACCATGCATATAAAGGAAAACGAATCAGTTAACACCCGAAGCAATGATTCTACTGAAATATTATTGACAATGCAATATTAGAAGATCATATATTATATCATATTTATGTATGTGGTTATTGTATAATTTAAAAAAAATTATTTAACTATTATACATGAGGTTAACATAACCTCAACTAAGAAAAATTACAAGGTAAGGGTTTACTCTACAATATCTTTATTATTTAGTGTTGTTTATACATGAGTATCTTCTGGAACCTCTTTATCAACCACATATTTGTTTCTAAAAAATGTATTCCAAAACCAATTTACTATTTACTATACTATAATTTAAAGTCATTTATACCCTCATATAAATTTTTATAGTATGGTTCGAATTAATCCTTCCACCATTTTCCAAACAAGGTACTTTATAGCCTTTTCAACAAATTAAGGTAATATTGTTTTTTAACTTATAAGGTGGGTACAACAATTTTTTTCCATTATAACACCTTCAAAGATTTCCTTACATGATTATATGAATATTTTCAAAATAAATGTTTTATTTTATAATTATGTTACTTATAGACGATTTCAAAAAAGAAAGAGATATTTTTTAAAAATAGTTTGGATTTCATCTATGTCAACATCCTTTGATGGATTTTACACATGTTTGAAGTTGATTTATTATGATATAATCTTGAATATGGTATTGAAGGGTTTGTGATATGTTGATTGTGGATGTTTTTTTATACCCTTCATGTTTTATGGTGAATGTATTAACACTTAGTGTGCATGTTTTAATAAGAATTTTTATGTTATGTTTCAACCTTTTTATATGAAAATTAATTGGACTTAGTAAGGGATAATAGTATCTTGATATATCTCCTCGATGCATTGGTAGGTCTCATGAGACAAACAAGTGTCTTTTTACAAGCCCTTGAAAAATCCTATTTGTAGTCTTGGCACGGGGTGTTGACTACGTGGTTATGATGTCAGGCATTATGCATTTCGTCATTGTGAAATTGGCTATTGATATTACCTATGATTATTCGACTAGTATAATATATATGTGAATAATAAAATGAAATTATTTGATTAATATTTTCCATATTACGCTGATGTATAAGATGAAAAGTCTTGGGTTTTATTCTTATACATTGACTTAAATTCTTTGGCTTATTTATGATAGTTTCCACTATATTGTTATCCTTATAGATAAACTGAGCTCACACCTTTCTTATGTTTTACTTTTCTTGAGGATGCAAAGATGTATATTTTTATTAACCTATAGGAATAGGCTATGGGATATAATAAAGTTCAAATGGGACACAATTTTGTTGTTGTTTTATTTCATGATGTAATATAAAACTTATGTATGTATCATGTAATTCTAAGGCTAATAAACTAATCATTATTTCAGAACATGATTCCATGTATCATGACAATGTTATGTAATAATGTACCAAGTCTAGGTAACTGGGGTTAGGAAATTACAACTGACATCAATAAGTAAAATGAGGTCAAATAATATGAAAATAATTTTTTATGAATAGTAACTTTTGAATTTTATTAATCATGGTTAAATGAAAATTTGATAATTAATGGTAAAAATTGGATTATATTTACCCTAAAAGATGTCCTAATTCTATTAGATTGGTTTATTTTGACCCAAATAAACCTTCGGAATAAAATATGAACCTCTTGGATCAAATTGGATTAGATTTGGAAATTTATTATTATTTTATCTATCGAAGAGTAAAAAGATGTAAATTCAATGTTTAACAACTAAACCAATTTTAAAATATGGTTTGGATCAGGCTGTGAAATCGGGAATCCAATATGGGAGATTTGTGTTTCATAAGTCAATCTGATGCAGTCTAGGAGAATGACTCATAGTCAATGCAGGTTAGTGATCCACCTTCTGATTCAAAGTTTGGAGAACTCATCGTGTGTGTCGATGATGAGGCCAAATAGAGTTTCGGTCGAGGTATGTAGAAGTATTCAAAGTTGGGGTCATGTTCGAGTAATGGTGAAGAGTCTATCATAGATGAGGCGTTTTTTTTTGTTCTCTCTGAGTTGAGCTATGGGAGGTCGATGCTGACTGAGGTATGGAGATCCAGAACTATATGGTCCCAGTTGGTATGTTGAACCTTACAAAAGCATGAGTTATTTTAACATCATTTTTTTTGGGATATTTTCTCAATAATTAAAATCTCTTATGATTTCATTTAGGTCTGGTTGGTGTTTAATTCTTTTTGAATATGTTGCATCTCATATCAGAATATTCCATTCAGTACCAATTAATGGAATAAAAAAGTTTATCTAAACCAAACCTATTAACACTTGACCTAAATGAATTTATTAGTTTCAACATTTTTATAAAAATTAATTCAATAAATATTTTGTCTCGTTTCTAAATAATTTGGGTCATATATATTTTCTTATTATCCTGGGAGTTGATAAAATCAATATATATATATATGACTGGTATCTCAACTTGTAGAAACTCAATCTATGATTTTAATTCTGTTATAAAAGTTGATATATTATATGTGTATCCAATCAATTATCCTCACAGGTTTAAATAAATTAATCACTTATATTATTCTATGATTGTATATAAATGTAGTGGGGAAGGAAGTGTGATGACCATTATCCACTGTGAATTGTGCTATGTTTTTTTGGTTTTCGGAGAACAATAAATATGCAGAAACTAAGGGTAAATGAATTTTTAATTTTGGTAATGTGTTTTCATCTCAATTCTTATTCCCATTAAATTAATTCTATATTTCCGCTATTTCCTTTTGTGTGGTGTATGTACTTACCATGATTGTATTCTATATTTCCACTATTTCTTTTTCTGATTTTGATTTCCACTCATTGGGTTTTACGCAAACATTAATGGTTATTTTTCTTTATGATTATGCGTGAAATAACTATTTATTTTTTTATGAAGTAATTTCCACTCTTCTTTATGTGGATATACTTTTGATACACATAATTACTCCATTGATAAATTTTTAGGTCATCGATATGAACATGATAAGACTAATCATAAAAAAATTCTATTCATTGAGTTAAACATCCAAGTCATTTGTTTTTTTTTACAATAATATGTTTGAATGTCCTCTGATTGATTTATACTAAATATCCAATAATATTGAGTGTATTTATATTTTTCACACATAATTATATCATTGATTAATCCGCAACCTAAGGATACGATCATTATAAGAGATTTCATAAAAATTTACATTCCATTGAGACTTCTTTGTTGTTATGATCCAATTCACTTTAATATCGTGTATATACTATATATAGACAAATTATATCATGAATCCATTTATTATGATGATATTATAATGTTTTTATTACCTCAATTATAAATATTCAAGCGTCTCTCATTGGGAAGAAACTCTAACTAAAATATCATTTTAAATATTTTAGTGATTTATTCTTCTAAATATTTCTCATTACTGTCAATGTTTTAAAAATGGTGTTAAGGTTTTATTAACATGGAAAAGAATGTTTTAAAAATAAAATTCCTTTTAGATAATTCAAAGTGGTATGGGACACTTCGATTCAAAAATCTATTTTTAACAACTTCTTGATAAATAATGAGACTTTTAAATATTTTCATGAAAACATGGATATTTCTCTCAAATAGTTTTACAAATTATTTTCATCTATGTAAATATCCTTTATTATTCTTTATTGTGGTTTATTTATTATAATACAATATTTCATATTATATTGAATGAGTTATGTTTCAATGTGGTTGTGTTATTTTTATACCATTCAGGGTGTGTGGTTAAAATATTAACATTTCGTATGCTAGTTTAAGTACGAATGTTTAGATTATGTTTCATCCATTACATATGATGAATTAATTGGACTTAGTAAGTGATAGGTGGAGACCTCTATAGCTCCATGTGGTATCGATATGTCTTATGAGTCAAACTAGTATCCTGGAATGAGTCCTTGACAAAATCTTTATTTTTAATCTTGGCACAAGGCCTTGACTATGTGGTCATGATGTCCGACATTATGCATTCAATTATTATGAAATTAGATATTGATATTATATGATCTCATTTTACTAGTAGAATATCCATGTGAATAATTAATGGGAATTTTTTTATTTGTCTTTTCCATGTTATGCAGAAATTTATGTTTAAAATGCTTGTGTTTAAGTCTTATACATTGTCTTAAATGTTTATGATTATATATGATAGTTTCTGCTATATTTTTATCCTTTGTGAGCATCTGAGATCATCCCTTTCTATGTTTTATTTTCCCTAGGATGAAAATAATTATATTATGATTAACCTGAATGAATAGTATAAAGAATTTAAGTGTGTTTAAAGGGGACACAATGTTTTTGTTTTCATTCTATTTCATTATGTAATGAAAAACTTATATATGTATCTAGAAGTTCGAAAGCTAATAAACTATGCGGTATTTTGAGACATGATCTCTTGTGACCACGCCAATGTTATGTAATAATTCCCCAACATTGGGAAACTAGGGTCAGGGCATTACAACAACGCTATGGTAAAAGGAAAGCGACATTAGAATAAAATGAGATTTTGCAGATGAATATCACATGTGCACTCAATTATCATTCACAAAACCCATATTTTATGATTTTCGCAGAAAAATAAAATATTCAAAAAATATTGTATATCATGTGTTCAATATTCAATTTAATGATTAAATACATAATTAATTATCAATACCATTGAATCAAATAATGAATGAACCCAAGGAATGTTAAAAAAAATATCACAAGATCTATTCCTAATAACTTCACCATTCAGCTCTTTTTAGGGATATGATTGATTACACTAAAATAACACACAATTATTTATCTATTGGGTTTATGCCAAATAATATATATTACTAATTAAAGGGATTATGGGTCAATTTTATAGAAAAATACGTAGTTTAAAGGAGTGTTTTTATTTAATTTATTGCTTATGCCTTTCCAAATCCCAAAAACATAATTGTAGAATATGCTGACTCTAGCTAAATCATATTTTATCTAGTAAAACTATTATGATATTTTTTTCATCTGGGTACCTATTCCAAATACATTAATTTTCTATGTCACTCATGTGCCCATTATTACATAGTTAATTAAATAATTCTAAAAAGATCCTTTAAAATTTTACTAACCTACATTTTTAATGAACATCATCCAAATAGTATTCACTATGTTTTCGCACCAATAGAACTAAAATAATTATATCATTTACAATGTAAAATTACTTATTTTACACACTTTGGGCTTAGGCCTTTTAACATCAAAAAATGAACAGTGTCCTTCTCCAGGAAAAACCTCATATCCTTTTAGATAAGGATATATGGAAGAATGATCCCTGCAAATATCTATTCACAATTTGAACTAGATTTTTTTATCTTAGTATAAACATAAGAACTATTCATTAAAAGTATTCTGATAAAAATAAAATGTCTTAAAATAAATAATAGAAAAACATATCAAAACTAAGCTAGGGAATAATTCAAGCATCCAGGAAGAAATAATCCACAACATCTCTAAATAAAAAAATGGAATTGATGAAATATCGAATTCATCAATAAATATAAAAACATCATCAATAGTAAATAATCTCACCAACCTCAATTAAATGTTTCGTTAATCCTGATATTGGTTCAACCAATCAATTCTCAAAATAATATTAAAGTTACAAATCATTATGATATATGAATTCAATACGTATATATACTCCTTGATTATAATTTCATCAGAAAAATGATGTCTTATCATTTTAGTATTAATTCCGAATAGATTATAAAATACTGTTATTCTAAATAGATAACCAACTATATAATCCAAATCATAAGAAATATTAGTGGAAATAAATGATAAAGGTACCCAAATCTTTATCAATACAATATATCAATTGAAAAAAACATGGAATACTTTTGATTCCGTGTTATCTATATACCATGGAAAAATATATTCTATTAATTTCACTACACTGACCATGGTCTCCACCAAGGTATGAACTCCCTAAAAACATATGACTATTTCACTACATAGATCAAATAATAATTTCTTAAGGTTTATACTAAAACATATAACATTTTCCTCTACTACTTATTCTATCATTCACAAAAACATAAAGACATCTAGAAATTACAAATAATAATCATTAAATTCAATCATTTTTTAATCATATATAATATGTTAAAATTATCACATCACTCTAATATGGATATTCAATTAGAATAATAAGTCAATAAACCACTTACCTTGACCCAAATCTACTTTTTTTATGAAAAAATTCATGAAACCTCATTTATTTTCACATAAAAGTTACACAAAACCCCATTATAGTTCTAAAAAATCATTTTCTACTTTCTCTATATTTATTAATTTTTACAACTTCAGTATAGGTTATTAAAAATAATATCCTCACTTTTTTTATGATCTTTGGGCATAATAAAAACACAAAAAAACATTGTCATAAAAAGCTTACAAAATAATATGTTTAAATAGAAATAAATAGGATAGTGTTATCTAAAAATATAAATATTATTAGTAATTTCATATATGTAAAATAACTAAAATCAAACACGTTATCCCCACTAATAGTATTGAAAAAACCATAGAATAATTGTGGTAATTCCACTCGATTTATCATTTTAGGCTTTCTCATCTATACAATAGTGCACTACCAACAACACAACAGTTTTTAAATCATTAAGAATTATTTTTTCTCCTTCCAAATCCTAGGATTTTTAAGCATCTCTAAAATCATGAAAATCTCCTCAAACCGCTCCTTATATCCCTATAAACCTACATATCCTCAATTAAAAAGAGGGTTTATGCCTAAATTTTAATACAATGTCACCCATAAATATTGATTTAACAACCATCATACAAATTTCAATGTTCTAGGGTAGTTTTAGGTGGCATCATGAGAATAGAACATTCACGAGAGACTCATATAGTAGGTAATTACTTAAATAAACCTCTATATCATCCTTAATTCACTTATATTGTCTTAAATAAATTTCATCATTTACAAAAAAATAGTATGTTTTATTACTATATAACCTCAAAACACAAATAATCATCAAACACCAAAATTTCAAATGAATTTAAATAATCCTATATCATTTTCAATGTATATACAAAAAAACAATAAAATCATATTAATCCAATCATGTCATAAAAAATATCATTTACTTTATTTAACAGAATTTAATAATAATAATTTTTATAATACAATTATTATATTATAAATATCTATTTCACAAAAATAAATTTCTCAAATTAATTGACCAAAACTAATAATCAAATGCGTTCAATAATATAGCATTTCACTCTATTAAAAAAATATACATATTCGCCCAACTATATAATCTCATTCTAGGTGAATTCAATTACACCAAAATCTTACATTATTGATCATCACTAAATCATATTTCATCATACCCAATCAACATAATACAATATTTTCCTAGAATACTAGAATAATATTATGATATTATTGGGAAATAGAACAATCTTGACTTTTATACCATGTTACAACCTTTAGTCTCATTTTTATTAGTTCCCCATATTTTAAAATATTATCAATGAAAATATTTCTCTCATATCAATTTATAACATCTGACACCCACATAATTATTCAACTGAGGTGACACACCATAAGGCGTCGATTGTGCTCCCTAATGACCAATATATGGAAACAATTTTCAAGGGTCTACAATGTCATTTTTGGATTGATTATCACTTTAATATATTATTACAACAAAATTAAATATATTCTATGTAATTATCATATCCGATGGAAACTGATTCAATACATTATTGATAGAACTATAAATAAATCACTAATATTTTATGATATTTCATACAACATGAAATCCTAAAAATGATAAATTAATTTTTTTGAAGTAAATAAAATATGCTAAAAATACTAAAATAAATCATCATATTATTCCCTATGTATTATCTATAAACTCATGTAGTGATATTCCAATAGTATTGGTCACCACCATCATGTTTTTATAGGTCCTCACCCTTTTTACTATAGTAAAATTAATGAAGATATGATTGTGAGATAATACTGTGTTTGGATATTCATTTCTATCTTAATAGAATACCACCCGAGAGACGAAAAAGAGCTTAGATCCCATCCCACTCCTATATATTTTATTAAATCCCACGAAAATACATATAAAACATAGTCTAGGGTTAAAAACATCATTTTAATTATCACTTTAATTTCCACTTGTATTCTCATTATATTATAATATCCTAAATCCAACAATATTAATTCAGATATAAATTTTAAATAATTTTCAAATCATATAAAAATTTATCTCGCTTATGAATTAGATTACCATGATTATATAATTTATTTAAATCCACAACACACCATGGATTATTAATAATGGATCAATATCTCATCATGAAATATTTTTCCACAAAATTAATACATATAAATAATATAAATATTTGTTTCAAAATATCAATCACATGAACATTTATCATCTTAGTAATCACAACACATTATTTCATTTGATAAATATTTTTTCTTCACTCATTCAAAATTTACCAAATTACTTTTAATATATATATAAACATCCATGTACAACACTGAAATAAAAATCATCATATAATATTCTTGAAAAGTCAGTAATATTAAACCAATATAAAACAAATTTTACATGAAGGAATTAACATCCCTATAACATTTAAGAAAAATTAAAAATAAAATTTGATTACACTATACTCAATTAATTCAAATTAATTCCCTCAATTTACTATTTCTTTAATTAATATCCAATTTCATACTAATCATCCACACAGTAGTTTAATCTAACTATTTCATTAACAAATCGCACATGTATATGAATATTAAAATTTTGGAGAACATAGAAATTTCTTACCATATGATAAATAATTATCAAATATAAAGATTATTGTGGTCCCACAAATATATATAAAAATATTACATTATTTTATAACTATAATACAAAATTTTTCAAAACCTAAAACTAATAGTTTGAGAATCATGGTAATTTGTGCTCGTATTGAAACATTAATAGAAATATGAATAATATATTTATTTAACTCATTTATCATAGTCCTCCAATAAACTATTCATGTAATTATTAAAAAATTAAATCAACTACGGATATAAAATATTGATAATAGAGACTAAAATCACAATAAGGGGATGAATAATGTCAATGAAAAGCATACTTGAAAAAATTTGAGTACATGGTTGATCATAATAGAGTTTATCAGAAAATTCACATTTCACAAGTACATAAGAAAATGGGAATAAAAAAATGAGCACTATAATTTTTCATATGAGTTATAATCAAACTCTATTTGTATATTTTTATTTATACATCCCATTTAATCACATGTAGTTGGACGAATATCTTTACATGTATCTTATATATTTGATCACATGTGATAAAATCATTACCCAATTTTTTAGGGGAATATATAATTTTTTGTCCGCCAAAAACATCATAATAAATTAAATATATTTTTTATATTGAAAATAAATAATATAATGATAATAAATAATTAGGTATATATATAATGGATAGTCTGTGATGAAATTCAAATGGGTAACATAATAATATCAAACATCATAACATGATATCTATCCAAATGTAATCACAAGAAATATAAATTTTTATACATGATGATAAATAGAGTAATCAAGAGAAATTCGAGGTATAATCATATTTAATTAGAATTATATTGAGGAGTGACTCAGCAGATTTGATAAAGACACCAAAAATTAGGACTAGGAAATAATCCGTAAAAGAATTGAAACTATTCCCTTTCATTAATTTCACCTGGTGAAAAAATTAAAAAAAACATAGTGAAAAAAGAAAAAATGATAATCTCAATAACAAATAGTAAAATATTAAACATAGGAAGTAAAATAAATAACACATAAATTTTTTTTATTTATTATTCAGAAATTGAATGTTTTTGAAATATATAAAGAAAAAATTTTTATATAATGATGTTGAAAATATAAATCGAAAATATAAAAAATCATTAAATTCCAATATTATTAGATAAAATATTATATAGAAATACATTTTTAATGACATAATAGATAAAATATAAAATGTTAAGACAAACTAATATAAACCCTTTTAATAATGAACAATTCAATTTTAAAGTATCACTAACATAATATTTTATAGTTATTTTTTTATGATCTATTTTTATAAAAAAAATATTATTTAATGTTTTCAAAGATAAAATAATTTAAGGTGTGTTTGATTATATAATTCCACGTTTATGTCAATTTTTGTGGTTAATAATATTCTATTATCCTAGAATTCCATTATCTATAAAGAAAGAAATAAAATTATATATTTATATATGATATAGGTAAATATAAATAGTAATTAATGTGGTGATAGGTAAAGATATATATATTCTTTGTGGGTGCATAAATGACCACGTAAATATGTGTTGATGAATGAGAGAAATAAGATACATAACTAATTATTTTTTATAATAACATCATACAATCATAATAAATTTCATATTTTTTTCTGATATATTGAATTATTAGATTAATAAGGATTTATTATTAAAGATATATATAATGAAGAAAATAAAATAGAAATAAAATAGATATGATATGTTATATTTTCATCAATGAAACCTCCTTCTACAAATGCCTAGAGCTAGGGATATATGGGGTGTGGTGAGAAAAGAATGTATAAAATATAATAAGACATATTAGATGATAGAATATAGGTAGTGTTTAGGTTTACAAAATGTTTTTTTGAACTTATTTAAAAATGTGAGTGAGAAGGTGTGTTTAAAACCCATAGTAGTGATATATTGGAATAAATTCTGATTATAATATAATTAAATGAAAAATAATTTAAAATTTGGTATCGAATACAAAATTTTATTTCATTTCATAACCCTTTGTATAAGCTATTATTTCCTCCACATCATAAATTATGCGTTTTCATGCTTATATCATCATCATATTGTTGTAGCTTAATATTTCACCCTTAATTTTTTTCTTTTTTATAATTTTAATGGAAAATAAAAAAGTCACCCCAACCTAATTTTTTAATTTTTAGTCAAATTATTAAATTTTATCATGAAATAAAATTTATAAATATGATAAAATATTTTTTATCACTAATATGTTATAAGGTAACTTTTCATAATACGAAGAATTTCGTAAAATCAAATAATTATTAATTTGACTTTAAAAAATTACATTATGGGATTTTGATATTTTACTTAACAATATCAAATAAATTATTTACTTTACAAAAAAAATCTTTAATTATGGAAGAAAATAATATATATACCACACATTTTACTTTAATATTAAATGGAAAAATAAAATATTATTGGGAATTTTAATAATTCTCTCATGATGAGATTTTATATGTAGATTATAAATTATAAATCTGCATCTTTAAAATAAATTTATATTTTTTTCAATTAAATCATTTATTATTATATTATATATTCATATAAATATCACAAAAATTGAAAATTCTTATTTGAATTATATGTATGAAAAAATATTTTTATTTTAAAAGGTACTCATTTTTGGTACATAGATATTCATTAAATGGTATTTGTTTTTATGAATTTATTTCATGGGTTACCCATAAAAACCAATTTATTATTCTAGCAGACAATATACTAATATAATAACCATATTTCCAATGGATTATTAAATTATTATATTGATATAGTTACCTTTTATTACCGTATATATATTTACTAAATCATCCAAAAATCATTCACCCAATAATCTCTCCAGGAGATCAACATTTCCATAACAATATGCATATCATATTTTGAATCTTTTTATTCTCATTGTAATGATTTTCACATAAATTTTATTCATAAAAGTCCATAAAACATTAAACCATAAACATATAGTTATTTTAATTTATTATATTTATTATCTTATTTCAGTTTTTTCATTTTTTTTAATATACGTGTCCTTTATTTATGATATTCTATAATGATGTTTTAAAATAATTTCATTGAATGATGTTTTTGTTTTATCAATAATATAATGTTATATTGCATCTGGTTGATTCATCATGTATGTAAATCGATCTATGTAGATACACATATAAGTTATGGAAAATATAATTTCATATTAAAAAGTATATTTTTTGGATGTATTTATGGGGAAAATATTCATAGATCATTGGATATCAAATATCCATATAAACTATACATTGAAATGAATTTAGTGGAAAAAAATAAAAAACCATATTTCCTTCTAAAAGATAAGTATTATGATCTATTAACCAACAACATTATTGAGCAATTAATAGAATAAAATTCTATTCATAAATGATAAAAATTTATTTTATATTAGAGGATATAAACTTAAGGGAATTTAATGGATTTTTGTTTATATAATAAATAATCTAGATATAGTAGGAAATATTTCATACATAAATAAAAATAGTAAAATTAAAAAAATGCCAAATAAATTGAATTGGAAACCATTTCATGATCCAAGGGGTATTCCTCAAACATATGGATGTCTTCCTGGTTCTTGGTTGATCACCACAAACCTCCCAGTGGTTATCTAGAGGAAAAAAATATTTTTATGTCCCATTGTTCTCCACCTTGACTCCAATTCCATAATTCAGATCCCATTTAAATTACAAAATCTATACATTTCCTTCTTCATTCCTATAATTTAATCATAAATTATATAATATTTAAAAATAATCCATAATTCGATGGAAAAAATAAATTTGGACACGCCTAAGAAAATTAAAGATGTTACTAAATATGAAATTGTTTCAATAAATATAAAAACATAACTCCACTATAATAACATATTGAAATACATTTTGAAGAAACTAATGATTTTGGAGGTCAAATAGAGCACCAATATTCCCCCCATAGGTTGATTATTAAACACTGATAATTGATTCATTTATGAAACTAGGATCACAAATTTATAAAATTATAATTTTTTTAATATTGTATCATGATATAATTTTATGATATATTTATCCTCAAATAAATTTTATTTCATTGATATATTCTTATACACACAACACCGAGTCTAAATAAACTATAATATAGTATACCATAATAACCTAGTCATTAAATTGTGGGAGTGAATATGAATTGTTTTTGAATGAATAGAAAAATATTTTATATATGAAGGTTTTATATAAATACAATATATTGAAAAATAAGTACTCAATTTTTAGTAAATTAATTATATATTTTAAAAATACCATTTCCCCTTAAATGGGTTTTATTTATTTTTCTGGGAATATAATATAATTAAATTTATCTAATTTTAGAAAATTTTTATAAAAATATTATCTACATTTTTTAAATCATTATATCATAATTATATTTGATTTAATATATTATAATTTTATCAAAAAACTATTTTTCAATGAATAGTAAAAAACAAATATTTTATTAAAATATTTCTATTGTTTTAAATAATTTACTAAGTTCCATTTTTAATCGTTCTCAAATTATAATTTATTAATTTATATAATTAATAATATAATTAAGTTCATTGGAAATAATTTCTAATTTTTTATGGTATACAAAAAATTATACGTCTAAAAAAATTTCTGGAAAATTGATTCTCTTAACATTTTATGGGTTTAATTTTAAATAAAATTATTACACTTATATTAATTTAATATAAAGAAAAGATTCCATATTTTTAATGTTAATGTTAAATTTTTTTAATCATGACCCTCTTATTTTTCACCATTATTAAAGTTTACATTTGAAAATTTTTGTCACCTAGGTTAGGGTAAACTTGTAAAATATGGCATAGACATTAGGATATAACAGTAAAATTTCCCGAACATTTTCCTTGATCAAATTGGAAGATTTTATTTTTCCTATTTATATACATGTTTCAGAAATATATAATATTGGTTCCATTTTCCTATGATTATGGCCATTATTTTATTTTATAAAAAATAAATAAAAACCTTTACCCTATCGACTTTAAAATTTAAAAAACTTTTACATAAGTTTAAAAAGAGGATATGTTTTGTTCTGAATTTATATATTATAGATGGATTATTTGATAAGGTAAATTGTTTTAATTTTTTTGTGATGAAATAATTACCTTAAATGCTTACGCAACCTCAATACAATCCTTGTGCATGTAGTAGAAAAATCATGTAAATGATTTTTAAAACACTAAAAGTAATATTTTTTGATTGATTCACAGTGTGTGATGAAATGTATAGATAAATAAATAATATAATGTATGTTTTCAAGGATTATATTCCAATACGTTTTTTATGTTTAATTCATTTCAAAATTAAATGAATAGTTTCAAAAACGACATTAATGATATATTATAATAAAAAATAATAATTAAATATTTTAAAATTAGTAAAAATGTATATTTTGAAATTTGAATTAGATATGTTCAAAACTATGAAGCATGGTCCATTTAAGAGTCACAATTATTTTTATGCTAACCGTCATAACCCACAAAGAATTAGACACTTTGATATTATGGTAATTGAAAAAAGGTATAAATGGGTGTTACAACTAAGAGATAAGGGTAATAACAAAATAAAAATTCTTTTAATTTTATTATATGAACTTATTTTAACTCAAAATCATATTATCTTAGTATTATATAAATTTCGATCCATTTTTTGTCAAAAGTTTTTTTATTTAATACATTATGTAATTTTAATAGTGCCCCTCCCCTCACTTATAAAAGGGATCCTCTTAACATTCCAAATTCACAGTTTTTTATCATTCTATATCAGCCAATATAGAAACAAATATAATAATATATTCCATCTAAATATACTAGTTCGTATGTTATTTCTAAAAGATCATCCTCTCAAGGCTTCAGGTGTAAGTTGGAGAAAGTTTCTCAGTGAAGAGGTATAACTCTTAACTGTGTATTTTTAATTTTATTTTATATAAACCAACACTAAATAAATTTTTCTATCCATTGTAAAATAATTAATTCAATGTCTCTAATATAATAATATGTTATTATGATGATGGAACAACCATTATCCACCTTCTCCCCATCTATTTGAAAATGATAATATTGCTCGCGTGTATGTGTGCACTACAACCTCCATGATGCGAGGTGATTCAGATTTCAATTTTATTTTACAAGTATAGAAATATGGATAACTTTAATTCATGTATACGATATATATGATATAATTATCATTTTAGAAAATTGAATTAATATTTACATTTCATTCATAAAATTTGTTGAAATGTAAAAAAATAATCCATGGGAAAATATGGCATACCATATCTTTTGAATAGTTGATTTCATGATAAATTAATTTAATATTATGTATGTCTATATATATATATATATTTAATATATGTAATACCCAAATATTCTAAAGTAAGAACATTGTATTTAATAGCATGTATAACACACAATATTAATAATGTAATGGAAAACAACAACTTGAAGCTTTATTTACAACTTCATCTTAATATATGATATAGATTTAAATGAAAATGAAATTGAGTTAGTTTTTTTCACACAAAAAGATGATTTTCATCAATAGATTACGTTAAATAAGAAGAATGAGTTTTACCAAAAAAATATTTTATTGAAACATTATTTTATTAATATGATATTATATAACAAATATGTTAAATTATTTATGAATAATATGATAAACTAACATAGGAAAAGATATTTTTACACAAATATAATATCAATGCATATATTATCAATTAATTTGAAATAAAAATATAATCCAATTGAATGTAAATGAAAAATAATTATTATACGCTCCCAAATGTGTTTTATCTTAATTAATTACAATTGATGAGTGATATCAATGTAATGTATATTATATTATATATTATATATTATATATATTTTTGTTTAAATTCATACAATATATTTAATAAGATGGAGATAAAAACGATGCCAATTTTACAAATAAAAACCCAATATTTCTATAAAGGTAGTATTACCATCTTTTAATGGAGAAGTTATTCTGAATCAATTTTTTAATGTTTTTATTGATTTTCTATATAAAAATAAATTTATTAATTTAAATAGTAATATTAAAAAAATTATGGTGAATTATTATTATTTTTCTAGGATGTTTTATTTTTAGAGTAATGAAAAATACTGAATTTTATTTAAAAAATACTTCTGTATCGAACTTATTTATAATGATAAATTACATTTTAAATATATTTTAATGTTTAATTAGATAAATATTTTTATTAAATACTAATACTTCAGTAATAATAATCAATTTTACAATGAAATTGAATATAAAAACATATATATCTTGTGAAAATATTTCTTTAGAAACCTGCAATGTCACCCCGTCAATGGGATTGATTTTAAATTAATTTATGCCAACTTATATTATTAGGATTTGGAAAAATGTATTCAAAATATTTAATCATAATAATTTATAATTTCATATATGGTCAATTTTATTTTTTAACAAAAATATTTGTGTTTTTAAATAAAATCAATTACAACTATTATGAGGATAATTTGCATAACAAGGGACTGAACCATAAACATATGATCCATTATGATACATAAACATTACAAAAAGTCATTTTCCAGAAATATTTCGTCCCTATAACCCCTTTTCATTAATTTTTTCCATTATTATAGCCACTTAAAATGGAAAAAATGTTGGTGGATGTCCCTTTTACAAAATTTACAAGAGTGTCACTCCTCCTCCTCTAAAACAATGAACTCAAGCCTCCGACTAAATCACACAAATAAATCTATTTTTATCCACCAATATCTACCCACATATATTTTAAACATACCTACCCTCATCCTATTAGCTTTACTATATGCATAAATCCACCAAAAGAATTTGTTTGGATCAACCCAAAAGGAGTTACTTCATTAAGAGGTAACATCGTTCCTCCATCTCTATAGTTTTATTTCATTCTCAACTTTTCAAATTATACTTATTCCATGATTATAAATAAAATCAGTTTCCTCAATATACAAATATGTTTTATTGTTAAGTGTTCAACCTAAACTAATTCAAACTACCATCTAATGGGTTACAAACTTACCATTTATGTGTACGATAAACTACTTCCTCACAAAATGATGTCATTCATTTTTCATATATCACCAATAATGGAGGAGAATTAATATAGAAAAAAATATTTATACAATATATTTATGATATTTTTAATCTATTTATACTTCATTAAATATAATATTTCTTTTCTTTTCTTCCCTTTTTTATTTTGATATTTATTTCATTTTTTCTCTACAATTATTTTCTATAACTTCAAGAAAATGAAATAAAAAAAGTGGGTAGTATATTTGGAATTAGGAGGTCCAAAATTTCTACATATGACACTTTTATTTTTTGTTAACATTAATTGTATGCATGGAAATATTTTATCACTTTGGTAAGGGTAAAATGGTTAAAATACAAAAAATCATTGAGATATAACAATAAATGTTGTACAAACTTTTGTTGTACACTATTTAATTGGTGTATTTTTTTCCATTTCCATCCATGTATCTAATATATATTATCATAGTACCATTTTTCTTTGATATGAACTCTATATAAATATAGGAATATAATAATTACAAAACATCACTGTAATGAAATTAGAATATAAAAAATTATTATAAAATGAAAATAAGAGTATAAGATAAGTTTTAAATATTTATTATATTTTCCATTAATAATTTTTTATAAAATTTTAGGTGATTGATTAATAAAATTAAATTCTTATGGAACAAAGACATTATATTTATTCAATTAGTATAAAAATGAAATACACGATATAAAAATATTAAAATTAATCCATTTAGGATGAATTATTGCCTTCCATGAATTATATAGATAAATATAAAATATTAAAATGTATTAAATGGTTAGATTCTAATTATTGTTTAGTCAGTTTGTTTTAAATATCTAAATAAGTGAATTTTTCCAAAAAATAAATTAATGATATTTTATAATAAAAAATATATTATCAAATGATTTATAAACTATTAAAATATTATTTTTAGACATGTAAAGGTTATATTATTGAAAATTAGAACCATGGTCATATTAGTTTTCACATTTCGTTTTATGGTAACATTCATAACTCCTAAAGAGTAAACACTATTGATAATGTGATAATTGTAAAATGTTGTAAGAGTGTATTAAAACTACGAGATTAGGGATAAATTATCACTTCAATATAGATAGATATTATTTCAGGAGATGGTTTTAACATATTATCATCCAATATTATAAATATATCAATTTTTTTTACATAAACTAGAAAATCAATATATAATAATTTAAAATATTATGTAATTCCAAGAGTACCCCTCTTTTCACTAATAAAAGGTGTCATATTATCGTATTTTCTTCACAAAATTTCATCCTTTAATTTCAGTAAATAATTAACATAATTCATTCAAAAATTTCTTCAACCCATCATAAATATTTTTTTACTATAAGGACATCCATTCAAGTTGTAATTTGTATGCTGAAGAGAGTTGATCAATGAAGATATATTACTCTTCACTCGGTGATTTCTATTTTATTTTTTTATACCTCTTATAAATCTTTTATATCTCTTAAAAACAATTAATTTATTATTTCAATATAATTAATATAATGACCCATACTTTACATACATTGTTATTACTTCAAAATTGAATCACACTTATTACAACATATAACAAAACAATGAAAGGACCGTATAGGTATAGTGTCTTTAGAAACTGGAAAGCACAAACAACTGGTTCCATAAAGCATCTACTTTGCCTCCCACTTATTTCATCATATCTTGAGTCCCTTTTCATCATATTCTACTTAATAACCTTCTTCCTGACCTGGGGAAATAAAACATACAAAAGGGTGAGCTCAAATTCTCAGTAAGGGTAAACAAAAGAAATATCAATCACATCATATACATAAGCACATAACTTTTGGAAATCTTAACCTACAAAAGAGATCATAATTTCATCACATGGGATAAATCATAGTAGTGAAATGTAATCCCAATAATCATAACTTAAAACATGAAACTTTGTGGCATACACACATAATCATAGAGAGTCATTTCTTATTAGTCAAGACACATTTCCATGACTATCTTAGTGGACAAAGTCCATTTCTGAATCGAGTTCACTCCTCGTTTCAGTCCTGTTTCACTGAACCAGTATAACCTACTGTTCCAGCCATGTCTATCTCATGAGATATAAAATCTTTACCCAATGCATTGGAGGGAGATATAGGTCCCACCCATCTCATAATGATACCATTATTATGTGTGCCACAAAATCATAAAACATGCATCGTTTCATAATCCATGTAATAAAAATGGGATTCTTAAACAACATGACATCATAAAATGGTTCAGATAAGACAAAGAAATTCATAAAAATAATTCCACCACAACATAATCGAATAAATGAAATAATAGGGATAGAAACAAAACCCTATATTATCTTAGATGTAAAATAAGTTTGATAAAACACTTGAACTCCATTCTTGAGGAAAATATCCTTTCTACTTCAAAAACATTTTCCTTTCTTAACATTTCATACAATTTTAAACTAAAATAAGTTGATTAAAAATAAACCTGAAAACATATAAAGTAAACTTCTTGGAAATAATGTTTTAAAAATACATTCATGCCGTATAAGTTAAAAAACATTCTCTTGTACTTTTGTCGAAAAAGTCAAAAAGTACCTCGTATGAAAAACGACAAAAGATTCCTTTCATATATTTTACTAAAAACTCACCAAAGTTTAAAATTTGATATAATCTATTATAGAAGGATATAAATATTAAATATTGAGGAAACATGGATGTGGATGATAAAATACACCCTAGTAAATTTCAAAGTATAAACAATCTCGGATAGAAATGAGATTGTGATATTTCCCTTACCTTAGGTCCGATATGCTTTGTACGTGTCCGAACCTCCTGTATAATGATTTAAATAATGTTATTGACTTATTCCAGAATCATAATTATTTTTATGATATCATATATGGTCATATTCTTAGCTTCTTAGTAGTAATATTTCATTGCTTCATGTTATTTGGGTGTTTATATCTTTTTGTTCTTATGCGTGTTTTGTCAAATAAATTCTTATTCTTCTCCTTAGGTTATAGATACCTCATTTCCAGAATGGTATTAGTGTAATACATATCATATTAATTCATTCAATTCATTTATATAATCATTATGAAATGAAGATCATGTAGAACGAGTCACATCACATCATGGAGACGGTATTCCGTACGTACGCACGAGTGATGATATCATTCCTATGATCGTGGAATTGTATTGGAGTGTATTTATACTATATCAGAATCAGTATCACTTTATAATAGTCATGTATAGTCATTATTTACACTATTATACCCATCCAAGTATGGTGGTGGTGGAAAATAGATTACACCACGGCGTGGAGACGGTATTCCATATGTATGCACGTGCTGTGATTTCATTTTCCGTAGGATGGATAGATGGTGAAATAGGGTTGTTTTATACTTATAATAAAATATCAGTATATGATTGATACTGATGTTATTACTTCATAATGAAACAACTAAATAAGAATATGTGGAAGAAGAAATAAAGATGAAAGAATCGGTAATGGACATTACCTCTTCTTTGAGGTGCTTCTTTGAGACCTCCTTTTAGGGCACTAAAATAGGTCTTTGAAAAAGACAAGAACCTCTAGGATGTATCTAGGGAATTGGAGAGAATAAATTGTCAGGGGTTGGATGAGCATGAAGGCTCAAAGTGGTGTGAGGAAGAGGGGGAGGAGGTTCCCTTTTATAAGGGAGCAGAGGGGATCCTTTGGAAAAACTAAAAATATTATTTTATTATAAAGTCATGTTCAGTTTTAAATTTCTCCAAATTGATTTATTTATAAGCTAAGGTTGGGATGGGTCGTAATCCTATCATCCAATAGAATTTAGACAAGTTTAGGTTCCTATTTTAACCTTATCAATTTGATTTAACGTTAAGTTATATAATTTTACTTTTACCGTGTCTTCTTGTTTTCTTATACTATAAGGTTAATAAACATACAATAAGCAGCCAAACGTACCCCAAGTTGTTTATTATTAATATATATAACCTTATCTAAGTCATTTGGCCGAACCATAGATTTTTAGGAATAAAATAACAATTAATAATATAATATTTCTTTTAAAAACTATTTTATGTCAATTTTGACACTATTTAGTAATTGATTTTTGTGAAAATCATAACAAAATGATTAGTTCGAAAAAAGTTAATTAAATCAATAATAACTTGTCATATTTATCTAGAAAATTAGTGTAATTCATAAAAGGTCTCAAATTTCATTTATTTTGGTGTTTATAACATCAATTATGTGAATATTTCATTAATAAGATAATTATTATATCATCTTTGTATCATAAATAAATTAAATTATTTAATGTCTAAAAATTACAAATATAATACCATTATGTAGGAAATCATTTTATATTTCTAATGAATATTTATAGTTGAATTTATCTTATGAATAACCCCATATTAAAAATGATTTATGTATTAAACTTTGATTTTAACTATTTTAACCCTTCTTTAAATAAATTAATAATAAATGTCCTAATCTAATCCAAGTAGGCCTAAATGGTCATATTTTAATCCTATGGTTGTTTTTTTTTCGAATTACACTTTTTCAATAGAATTAGGACATGTGTTAGGGTAATAATAATATCATTTTTAACTTTAATTACCCTATTTACTTTTAACCGCAGTAAAAAAAAGTAAAAAGTTTCTATTCACCGAAAAATTATTTTCTTCTCATTGAACCACATGTTACTTACTAACATCAACCGTGTCTCTCAAATTATCGAAATTCCACTCACAGAAGTGTTAAAATTAAGTTTTATGAAAAATTCAGTTTTTAACTATTACTTAGTGGTTTCACTATTCATCAAAAATTGAAAGTTTTCAGAAAAATACCAAAACTTCACCCTAGGATAATTTCGATATTCTGAATCCAAAAATGAAGTCCATTTTGAAAAATATAATTTATAAAATTTCAAAAAGTGGTTATTACCATTCTTAACATCTAGTTTTAATAATATTTTATTGTTTAGTGAAACTCGGCATTGCGTACGACGCAAGCTATCGAGAAAGGTTGATATTTCATGTAAATCAAGCCAAGCAAGTGTTGTGGGTAGAAAAAGATTCCATAAAAGTCTCGGGTGTTATATTCTACCCCCCTTAAAATGAATTTCGCCCTCGAAATTCGTCACTTTGTAACAAACAGATGAGGATACCTCTCCCTCATCATATCCTCAAGCTCACATGTAGCTTCTTCTAGTTGGTGGTTCCTCCATAAAACTTTCACCAATCGAGTGGTCTTGTTTCGTAGGACTTTTTCGCTACGATCCAGAATCTCTATCGGTTATTCTCCATAAGAAAGATCTTTCTCTAGCGGTACAACTTCTGAACTGAGTACATGTGAAGGATCAGGTATGTACTTTCTCAGGAGAGATATATGGAACACATCGTGAACTTGAGAGAGATTCGGTGGAAGCGCCAATCAGTAAGCTACCTTCCCAACACGATCCAGTATTTCTAAAGGACCGATATATCTCGGGCTCAACTTCACCTTCTTTCCAAATCTCATGACTCTCTTCCAGGTAGATATTCGTAAGAACACTTTATCGCCCACTTCAAACTCTAGGTCTTTTCTCCAGTTGTCGGCATAACTTTTTTGTCGACTCTGAGCTGCTCTTATGTGATGTTTAATAGATCTGACCTTTTCTGCCATTTCATCAATGAGATCAGGTCCTAATAGCTTTCTTTCCCCAACTTCATCCCAGCAAGTTGGAGTCCTGCATTTCATTCCAGAGAGAGCTTCATAAGGATCAATCTAAATACTGGAGTGAAAGCTATTATTATAAGAAAATTCCACCAAAGGTAGGTGTTGATCCCAACCACCATTGAAATCCATAGATCAAGCTCTCAACATATCTTATAGAGTTTGAATTGTTATCTCAGACTGACCATCTGTCTGAGGATGATAAGCAGTGCTGAAACTCAACTCTGTATCCAGAGTATGCTGAAGACTTTGCCAGAACTTCGAGGTAAATCTCGGATCCCGATCAGATATAATAGAAAGTGGTACTCCATGCAATATTACCACTTCCTTTACATATATCCTAGAAAGCTGATCCAGAGAGAAACCCTCTCTAATAGCAATGAAGTGTGCAGATTTTGTAAGACGATCAACTATGACCCAGATAGCATTATTGCCTTTGGATGTCTTAGGAAGTCCTCTGACAAAGTCCATAGTGATGTTTTCCCATTTCCATTCGGGTATGGGTAATGGTTGTAACATCCCCTTAGACTTCTGTCTCTCAGCTTTAACTTGTTAACAAACCAAGCATCGAGAGACATATTCAGCAACATCTCTTTTCATGCCATCCCACCAGAAGCACTCTTTCAATTCCCTATACATCTTCGTGCTTCCAGGATGAATATAGAATGAAGAACTATGAGCCTCATCCAGTAGCTCCTTCATTAATTCCGGGATGGGAGGAACACAAAACCAATTCCTGATCTTTATTATCCCATCACAATCAAGGTTGAATTCTGGAACATTTCTCACATTCTTTTGTAACTCAACAGCTTCTTTTTGTGCCTCTTTAATCTTCACATGTATAGATGGTTGAACATTCATTTGAGAAAGATACGATTTTTCCCCTTCCATTATAATTCCAAGATCCATCCTTCGTAAATCCATAAATATTGGATCTTTTGTGATCCTCATCATGGATAAACTATCATGGTCTTGTCGACTTAATGTATCTGCCACATTGTTTGCTTTCCCAGGGTGGTAATGAATTGAGCAGTTTTAATCCTTAATCAGATTCAACCATCTTCTTTGGCGCATATTCATCTCATTTTTTGTGAAAATATACTTTAAACATTTATAATCAGTATAAATATCACACCTTTCACCATAAAGGTAATGCCTCCAAATCTTCAATTCAAATATTACCGCAACTAACTCTAAATCATGAGTTGGGTAATTTTGCTAATGTATTTTCAACTGCTGTGAGGCATAAGCTATAACCATATCATTTTTCATAAGAACACACCCCAATACCTTCTTGGATGCATCACTGTAGGTCACAAACCTTTCTCCACTACAAGGCAATGTGAGCACATGTGCACTAGATAACCTTCTTTTCAACTCCTTGAAATTCTCTTCACATTCCTCCATCCAAACAAACTTAACACCTTTTCGAGTTAACATGGTGAGTGTAATAGATAATCCTGAAAAATCTTTCACAAAACGTCGATAATATCCAGCCAAACCAAGAAAACTTCAGATCTCAGTTACTGTTGTTGGTCTCGACCATCTTTCGATAACCTCTGTTTTTGCTGGATCCACAGATATCCCCTGTTTTGAGATTATGTAACCAAAAAATGAAACTTTTTGAAGCCAAAATTCACACTTGGTAAATTTGGCATAAAGCTTCTCCTTTCTCAGGGTCTTCAGTATAATTCTCAAGTGATCTTCATGTTCTTCCATGGTCTTTGAATAGACAAGAATATCATTTATAAGGACTACCACAAACTGATCAAGATAGTCTCTAAAGACTCTATTCATTAGATCCATGAAGATAGTAGGAGCATTAGAAAGACCAAATGGAATCACTATAAATTCATAGTGTCCATACCTTGTATAGAAATCCGTCTTTGGTATATCCTCCCTTTTGACCCTTAATTGATGATACCCTGAACGAAGATCAATCTTTTAAAAGTATTGAGCTCCTCGTAGTTGGTCAAATAAGTCATCAATGCGTGGGAGATGATATTTGTTATTGATAGTGATCTTGTTATGTTCTCGATAATAAATGCAAAGTCTCATTGATCCATCTTTCTTCTTAACAAACAGAACAAGTGATTTCCAAGGTGACGCACTAGGGCGTATGAACCCCTTAGCAAGATTCTCTTGGAGTTGCTTCTTCAATTCCTGAAACTCAATTGTGGCCATTCTATAAGGTGTCTTTGAAATAGGCAAAGCACCCGGTACGAGTTCTATTGAAAACTCAACGTCACGATTCGGTGGAAGACCCGGTAATTCCTCCGGAAAGACATCACCAAACTCTCGTACAATTGGCATATTTTTAATCGTGATTTTCTCACCAACCATTTGAGATAAATAACCTTCATTTAGTGGAATCAATACCCATAAAATGGAACAAATTTCCACTGGAAGGTTATGTTCATCGTTCCATCGATAGATGATCATAGATTGATCTGGAATATGAAATGTGACTTCCCTTCTTTGGCAATTGATATGAGCTCCATGTAGAGAAAGCCAATCAATGCCAAGAATCACATCAAATTCCACTATAGGAAGGATCACAAGATTTGTAGGAAGCACTTTCCCACAAACTTCAATTGGAGAAGAATTAAAAACTTTTGATGTGACTGTTGTGCCATTAGGTGTTGTCACAACTAACTCAACATCTAATTGTTGAGGTAATACGGTGATACCCTTAAAAATCCTTCAGAAATAAGAGAGTGGGTGGATCTAGAATCAAATAAAACACTTGCTACTTTATAGTGGATGGTAAGTGTACCTTTCACCACATCGTTATCGTACTCCACATCGCTGATAAAAATTGCATGTGACTTTCCTTTGTCTTTAGCCTTAAGAGTTTGTTGACGTCGACCATCATCATCAACCCATGGATTAGGGCATTTTTTGGAATAATGTCCCATCTCTTTGCACTTGAAACATTGAAGTGTAGTAGGTTCATTCTGTGTATCCCTTCCTTTGTTTGCATCATTAGAAATCTTCTTCCCATCATCACGGCATTCAAATGACTGATGACCTTCCTTTCCACATTTGAAACATTTACTTGTCCCTTTAAGACAACTCCCTCCATGTTTCTCTCCACACATTGATCATAAGGTAAAGCTCATATTCTTTTCAGTGTGCTCTTTGGATTTTCCATTGAATTCTATTTTCCTCTTCTTATCAAACCCATATGACTGATGGGTAACTGCAATCTCCATCTCGACTTTGAGAGTACATCGAACAATTTCCTCGTAGCTATTGAAGTCCCTTATGGGTAACGCCTTTCAAAGACATGGTTTTAAGCCACTAAATAATCGACCGATCTTACTCTCAGGTTGGATAATAATACAAGAAGCGTACCTTGCAAGTCTTGTAAAATTTTCTTCATAGGTACCAACAGAGTCATCATCCATTTTCTTTAGTTCAAGAAACACTTTCTCCATCTTTTTTTTGGATATTGCGAGGGAATTACTTATTGAAAAATAAGTTCTTGAACTCTTCCCATTCCATGGACTCAATTTCATCTCTTTGCCTCATATTTTTAATAAGATTCCACCATTGATCTACATCACCTTCCAAACGATACACTACTATGATGACTTTATCATGTTTAGAACATTGATGAACTGAAAATGTCTTTTCAGAAGTACTAATCCATTGTTCAGCAACTAATAGATCAGTAGACCCGCTAAATGAAGGTGGGCGCTGACTCATGAAGGATTCATCAGAATTTTGGTCTATCCTTTGCTCGTTTGGAAGTCCTGCATGATTCATAGCATGAGAAAGTTGTGTGAGCATGGCTACAAGATTTTGCATTCCAGCTCCCATAAGGTTTGGTTGCTCTGGGGTAATATCATTGCATTGCCCGTCGCATTCCGCATTATCACGATTCCTTCGGGTTCCAGCCATTGACTAAAACCAATAAGAATAGTGTGAGCAACACTAATTATAATTGGAAAACCACATAATCAAGAATAAAATTTCACACTTAAGGTCTTATCCTAGGTTATTCATGGCCATTTCTAAAACACTATGATTGTGTTCTATTCTTAGACTTATCCTTAGAGTTCTTACTAAGGCTTTTACATCCTAGTTTCCAAAGGTTGACTATACCTTTCCTCTGATACCAACTATAATGACCCATACTTTACATACATTGTTATTACATAAAAATTGAAGTACAATTATTACAACATATAACAAAACCATGAAAGGACCGTATAGGTATAGTGTCTTTAGAAACTGGAAAGCATAAACTACTGGTTCATAAAGCATCCACTTTGCCTCCCACTTATTTCATCGTATCTACACTCCCTTTTTGGCATATTCTACATAATAAGCTTCTTCCTGGCCTGGGGAAATAAAACATACAAAAGGGTGAGCTCAAATTCTCAGTAAGGGTAAACAAAAGAAATATCAATCACATCATATACATAAGCACATAACTTTTGGAAATCTTAACCTGCAAAAGAGATCAAATTTCATAACATGGGATAAATCATAGTTGTGAAATGTAATCCCAATAATCATAACTTAAAACATGAAACTTTGTGTCATACACACATAATCATAGAGAATCATTTCTTATTAGTCAAGACTCATTTCCAAGAATATCTTAGTGGAAAAAGTCCATTTCTGAACCGAGTTCACTCCTCGTTTCAGTCCTGTTTCACTGAACCGGTATAACCTACCGTTCCATCCATGTCTATCTAATGAGATATAAAATCTTTACCCAATGAATTGGAGGGAGATATAGGTCCCACCCATCTCATAATGATACCATTCTTTTGTGTGCCACAAAATCATAAACCATGCATCATTGCATAATCCATGTAATAAAAATGGGATTCTTAAACTACATGACATCATAAAACGATTCATATAAGATAAAGAAATTCATAAAAATAATTCCATCACAACATAATCGAATCAATGTAATAATAGGGATAGAAACAGAACCCTATATTATCTTAGATGGAAAATAATTTTGATAAAACACTGGAACTACATTCTAGAGGAAAATATCCTTTCTACTTCAAAAACATTTTCCATTCATAACATGTCAAAAACTTTTAAACTAAAAGAAGTTTATTAAAAATAAACTTGAAAACTTTTAAAGGAATATTCTTGGAAATTATGTTTTAAAAATACTTTCATGTCATATAATTTTAAAAAAACATTCTTCGTGTACTTTTGTCGGAAAAGTCAAAAAGTACCTTGTATGAAAAACGACAAAAGATACCTTTCATATCTTTTACTAAAAACTCACCGAAGGGTAAAATTCGATATAAACTATTGTAGAATGATATAAATATTACATATTGAGGAAACATGGATGTGGATGATAAAATACACCCTAGTAAATTTCAAAGTATAAACAATCTCAGATAGAAATGAGATTGTGATATTTCCCTTACCTTTGGTCTGATATGCATTGTACGTGTCCAAAACTCCTCTATAATGATTTAAATAATGATATTGACTTATTCCAGAATCATACATATTTTTATGATCTCATATATGGTCATATTCTTAGCTTCTTAGTAGTAATATCTCATTGCTACTGGTTATTCGGGTGTTTATAACTTTTTGTTCTTATGCGTGTTTTGTCAAATAAATTATTATTATTCTCTTTAGGTTATAGATACCTCATTTCCAGAATGGTATTAGTGTAATATATATATATCATATTCATTCATTCAATTCATTTATATAATCATTATGAAATGAAGATCATGTAGAACGAGTCGCATCACATCGTGGAGACGGTATTCCGTACGTACGCATGAGTGATGATATGGTTCCTATGATCGTGGAATTGTATTGGAGTGTATGTATACTATTTCAGAATCATTATCACTTTATAATAGTTCTATATAGTCATTATTTACAACATTATACCCCTCCATGTAAGGTGGTGGTGGAAAATAGATTACACCACGGCGTGGAGACGGTATTCCGTATGTACGCATGCACAGTGATTTCTTTTTCCGTAGGATGGATAGATGGTGAAATAGGGTTGTTTCATACTTATAATAACATATCAGTATATTTGTGATACTGATGTTATTAATTCATAATGAAACAACTAAAGAAGAAGAAGTGGAAGAAGAAATAAAGATGAAAGAATCGGTAACATACATTACCTCTTCTTTGAAGTGCTTCTTTGAGACCTCCTTTTAGGGCACTAAAATAGGTCTTTGAAGAAGACCAGAACCTCTAGGATGTTTCTATGGATGTGGAGAGAAGAAATTCGCAGGGTTTGGCCGGTCTTGAAGGCTCAAAGTGGTGTGAGGAAGAGGGGGAGGAGGTTCCCTTTTATAAGGGATGAGAGGGGCTCCTTTGGAAAAACTAAAAATATTATTTTATTATAAAATCAATTTCGGTTTTAAATAGCTCCAAATTGATTTATTTCGAAGATAAGGTGGTTATGGGCCTAAATCCTCTCATCCAATAGAATTTATACAAGTTTAGGTTCCTATTTTAACCTTATCATTTAGATTTAACATTAAGTTAAATAATTTTACTTTTACCATGTCTTCTTGTATTCTTATATTATAAGGTTAATAAACATACTATAAGCAGCCAAACTAACCCCAAGTTGTTTATTATTAATATCTATAACCGTATCTAAGTAATTTGGCCGAACCTTAGATTTTTTGGAATAAAATAACAATTAATAATATAATATTTGTTTTGAAAACTATTTTATGTCAATTTTGACACTATTTAGTAATTGATTTTTGTGAAAATCATAACAGAATCATTAGTTCAAAAAAATTAATTAAATAAATACTAACATGCCTTATTAATCTATAAAATTAGTGTAATTAATAAAAAGTCTCAAATTTCATTTATTTTGGTCTTTATAACATCAATTATGTCAATATTTCATTAATAAGATAATTACTCCATCATCTTTGTGTCATAAATAAACTAAATTATTTAATGTCTAAAAATTACAAATAAACAACCATTATGTTTGAAATATTTTTATCTTTCTAATGAATATTTATAGTTGAATTTATATTATGTATAACCACATATTAAAAATGATTTACTTATTAAACTTTGATTTTAACTATTTTAACCCTTCTGTAAATAAATTAATAATAAATGTCCTAATCTAATCCAAGTGGGCCTAAATGGACATATTTTATTCCTAGGGTTGTTTTTTGTAGAATTAAACTTGTCCAATAGAATTAGGACATGTGTTAGGGTAATAATAATATCATTTTTACCCTTAATTACCCTATTTACTTTTAATCGTGGTAAAAAAAAGTAAAAAGTTTCTATTCACCAAAAAATTATTTTCTTCTTATTGAACCACATTTTACTTATTGACATCAACCGTGTCTCTCAAATTTTCGAAATTACACTCACAGAAGCGGTAAAATTATGTTTTATGAAAAATTCAGTTTTTTAACTACCACTTAGTGGTTTCACTATTCATCAAAAATTGAATGTTTTCAGAAAAATACCAAAATTTCACCCTAGGATAATTTCGATTTTCCGAATCCAAAAATGAAGTCCATTTTGAAAAATAAAATTTATAAAATTTCAAAATGTTGTTATTACATTCATAACGTCTAGTTTTAATAACATTTTATTGTTTAGTGAAACTTTGTATTGCGTACGACTCAAGCTGTCGAGGAAGGTTGTGATTTCTTGTAAAGCAATCCAAGCAAGTGTTGTGTGTAGAAAAAGATTCCATAAAAGTCTCAGGTGTTACAATTAATTGTTATTATGTTTATGGATAAACCATTATCCACGTTCAGTCTATCCATTGAAAAAATGATAATGTCACCTAAGAGAAAGTCTGGATTACCACCTCTATAAGAGATGTGATCAATTTTTCAATTTTATTTTTCATGGATGGTAATAAGGATATTGTTATAGAAAATATTTGATATAAAAATCTTTCTCTTATGGGGAATTATAAATTAATTAACTTTTTTATTTATAGAAATGTGATAACAACAATCATACATATGTATAGCCTACAGTCTCCATTAATGGTGTAAATATTTTATATATATATACCATATATGGATGATGATAAATATGTATATTTTGAATATATATTATAATTATACCAATATTAACATTTTGGTGATGATGTAACTATGCTCAAATAAAAAGAATCAAGGCTATTAAACCAAAAATAACTGATAAAAGTGGTAGTTATCACATGGAATAATGGTTTTAATAACAAATTATTAATAAACATGTGATAATATATTATAATTAAATAATATATGGTATGATATATATCATAATGGTTCTACAATACATTTATATTAAATATATATTTATTATACAAGATTTTAGAATTTCTCATATGAAAGACCGGACTTGAGGTAAGGGATTTATAATTCAATCCCTTTTTAGTCGTGATTTTTTATTTAGAATACCCATTTAAAAAATATATGATTATTATCGAATAAATTACATTTACTTTTATCCACATTTATTATATGTGTAAATAATATTTTTCTTTTCATTTTACACACTTTATGTACTCAAGAGTCTAAATGAAATCCTTTTACAGAAAACTGACTATGTTTTAGTATTAGGTAGGGAAGCTTTTTCTACCACATCTGTATACTTATTAAAATGTTTTTAAATGAAATTTTATATTATTTGGTGAAATCTCAAAATAAATTTTATCTATTTTTTCATTTTAATATACATCTTTACATAAAATATCTGTTTTTTATGAAAAATGTACTTTTTAATTTTTATTAAAAATTGGAAGGGGATAATTTTTTAACATATAAAAAATGAATGAAAATAATTATTATCAAGAACACTCAATTATTTTATGTTCCCTTTAATTGTTTCCAAGGTAATTTTTTTTGAATTTTGTTCATAGTATTTTTTAAATTTATTAAATATGTGATTACAAATGAAAAGTCTATTTTACTCGAGAAATATTCAAGTGATATATTAATGATATTTTTTATCTAGGATGAAATTATTTGATGTTACTTAAACTTTTCTGGCTTTATGATCCAATAATACCATATTTCTTCTTTATCTATATTTTTTATGATTATAATGATTATATCTTTATAAAATTCATATATTTTTATGGGTTATTCTACGATAAATTTATGAATTGTTCACAAAACACTTTTTCTATCCACTCTTTATGATATAATGGAATGATGAATTTTTCCTAACATTATATAACACATATTATTTATTTTTTATAATGATATATTTGGTATAAGAGTTATATATCCTTCCAATTCATTGGGTACATTAGTATACCACATGAGTTAATTTTGCAGAAAAATTCAATGTACATAATCTAACATGGGAAATATGTAGGAATGCCTAATCATCTATAGAAAAAAGGTAGTGATAACATATCCCATATGGGATACAGGTGTAGATGCATGAAACTTTATGTTATGTGAAAAACATTCAATTCCTCATCCACTATTATTTTATGGTCTAAGTTGAAAACATTTTCATAAGAAATTGTATTTATTAGCATGGTGTTGCACCAATTTTATGACATTATTGTAATATAAAATTATCATCCACAATTGATTTTTAATGTTTTCACATAGTTATGGCTTTTTTGTTTTGATATGATGATGATTTAAACCAAGACTTGGGTTTATAATCCATGGAATACTAAGAGTGATCATTATATGTTATGGTTATAATAACATACCACTATTCATACCTTATTATTTCATACAATAATCTATAGATATCTACCATTTTTACAATTACTTGTTATCTTATCGTAGTGTTTCTTATGTTTCTGTTCACCATGTTATGATTAAATATTTTAAGTAGGTTTTATTAAAAATAGAACATAGTGATAATAATTTAATGAGAGATGATAAATAATATATCAAAAGAATATTTTGGGTATATGTTTCCAAAAATAAATTAAACCTATTATAATCCAGTGAGGGTCATAATGTTAAATATTTTATATTTATCTAAAATGGTAAAATATTTACATATGTAATTGTTTTTCCACTAGAAATGGTATCAGAGATGGAATTAGTAAATATTTTGGTATTAGTGTTACGATAATTTGGTTAAACCCCTAGAAATATATCTAAGTATTTAATGAAATCCTATGATATGATAAAAGTCCATGAAAACATTCTCCATTTCGTTACATCCAATAGTGATAATAATATTCTCTAATGAATTTATACATTTCATTGCTACAAACAGATTTGTAGCCCCCCTAAATGATTGAGGTTATTGACACATAAAGTAGGCTAATATTGTATCACCATTAGGTGGATCAATATGATACTCTAGATAAGAAATTTTATAACTCATAACCTATGCATTCTTCATAATATTATCATAATTACTTTAATTGAAGTTGTAGCTTCAACTCCAGCTTCATTGTCTTTACCATGATGGAAATCCCTACAAGGGGTACATTTGATGATATGGTTATCATTACATCCACAATGAAGAATTTATAAACAATTTTATAAAAAATATGAGATCATATCATTAAAAAAATTGTCCTTGCACAAGTCAATAGAATTACATAAGTTAAAAAATATTTTTACAGTCAATATCATAAAACTAAACATAATTTCATAGGGATGGATTCAAAATCATTGAAAATATTATTATATAACGTATAATAGTTTGTAAATAATATTTAATTTAAACTAATAATATCCCATCAAAATGTAAAATTTGGTGTTCATTATGGCCCATTTTCATGTATAAGGTCACTCTCGACTCAACCATGATGCGACTTTTTCAAATTTATCATCCCTTGGTACATCTAGTCTAGAACAATTCCAACATGGTGTATCTATATAGGGTTAAATTTCTAGGAAATATTTATTATCTATACGTTACCAAAATTTTAATATTTTATCCTATACATAAACTTTTCTTTAAATAAATTCATTGGGTTTTATATCATTATATGTGTTTTCTGAAATCTAGTTGGAAAATATTGTTCTATATATCCTATGATACCAACTATAAAGACCCCGAGTCTAGTATCCTAGAGTTTGTTGTAACATTCTTACATTGGAACTATATAAAAGAAAACACATACCAAATACCAAACAGTCTATTTGTCTTTGTAAAATAGATACATTTTATAATTTCACATATATTTGAAAATATAACATATAAAAAGTGTTTTCTTTGAGAACACCATTATTCACCTCTACATATCCCTTAATATTAGTCAAAAAACACTTCCTAGTTGCTTGGGGAAAATAAAACTCATATTTGGGGTGATCTTAGATGCTAAGAATATAGTGAAATATGTCAGGGATGAATACTCATAATCAATATAGCAGGGTAAATAACTAAAACACATGTCATTTAATCTTTAAACTAAGCATAATATGGAAGAAATAAATTATTAATAAATTAATATAAATAATCAAATTATATTGAAACCTACCCATGGATATTATAATTAATAGAATCATCAATTTTATGTTATTAACTAATTTCATAAAGGGGGACTTCAAAATTTTGGAAATTTGAAGCATAATTTCACAACCATCACAGTACAATTTAAATTTGTTGGTAGAAACCGGTCTACTTTGTCTAATTGATTTTTATCATGCGACCTATCAATTCATAAAGGGGCATGTTATAACCTGGACCCACAAATAAATTACAATTTATAATTAATTCCACATATTAAAGGGGTGGATAATAGTTTACCTAATCATTTTGAATAAAAATAACAAACATATGAAATATTAATACATAGGCCAATCAAATAAATATTATCATAAAACATCATGAGTAATATTATTAATTAAAATAAAATTGTATATCCTTAGTCAAATTGATTATGAGACATCCAAATAAATAATATAGCTGATGTCAATACAAAATATTCATATTGTATGATAATTAAATTTAAGATTTGGTGCAATATATGAATAGAAAAATCATAAAAATGTTATTAAAAATAAAAAAAATTCCATTTTTCAGATAGAAAATATTTTTCAAACAAATATTATTCAAAAATATCATGAAAAACACTTGATTTAAAAAATTACATCTCAATGAAAAAATCATTGAAAAATAATAAAATAATATTTAAAAAATTTATTGGTCATGATTGATGAAAATTCCATTCAAATCATACATTTTAAATAAAAGTTTCTATTGCCAGTTTTGAGAAAATCCCAATGGGACTTGTTTTGAAAATACTAAGAGGATTGATTGAAAAAAAAATTAAATACTAAACATGGGTAAAATATATTTAGTAAATCATTTGGAAAATTTTAAAAACAACATCAATTTTTTTAAGAAACCAAGGATTTTGATGAAAATGTATTTTTGATTGAATGGATAAATAAATTATGATTTTATTAAAATTATATTCTCATTAATTTTGATAAAATAAAGTATAAAATGGTATTGTTATGTTAAAAAGTTCATGAATTAACAAAATATAACAAATTGTATTTATTCATGGATTTAAATGTCTAATATATCTCCCAAGGGTTACTTAAACCAAAAACAATCTTGAATACTAATGATATTGTGAAATAACCCCTTATCAGCTTGGTAACTTATTTATCATAATCCATAGGAAAAAATAATAAAAAAATTAAACAATAAATACCATAATGATAAAAATATTCATGATATAAATAATAAAAGGGGTACTACATAAACCATGAAATTTAATCTTTGTTTAATATGGTGTATTCCTCACTGATGTAAAAGTGAGAGAAGAAACCCTTACATTGGGATCTAATTAATTTGTATGTGCATAAACCTCATATATATAAAATATAGGTTCATTATATATATATATATATATATATATTAATGGACAATTACCATGTATATCATTCCATATTTCATTTAATTATACACTTTCACTCCTTTATATTAATAACCCTTTTTCTAAATTCATTGTTTCTGGTGACAATCCCTTCGCTTTTCATGTTTATTTTTGTTCGGTAATTTAGTTTCTCTAATATGATGGTGGTTAAATAATTACCAAATTTTTAAACATGATATAAATATCATATATATTAATTATATATTTCTTTGTATTAATATATAAATTTTATATATTGAAAATGGAATACACTTTACATTGAGACGATAGGTTCTACGTAGGAAAGAATATTTACTTCCTTTTTGTTGATGGATGAAACGAATGGAAAATAAAAATTAATTCACCTTTCTATAATAATTATTATGTTATATATAAAACATATATTATTACAATCTCTTTTTATTACCATAAATCTAAAAATAAACTAATAAACATTTCACATCACTATGTTGATGAGGTATTCCACACATACGCACAAGAGATGTTATTATTTTACAATAGATTGAATGGAAATGAGTTAGATTTATTTTTATATTTCCATAAGTATTGATAGATAATTTATATCACAAATATTTAATAACATAATCATCAATACCTTCCAAGTAAAGCCCGTGTTAAAAAACGAATTACATCACTTAGCGGGGATGTAATCGATCATCCTAATGAGTGACATTATCATATTCCCCATAGAATGTGAACTAATAAGTTCTATGTGATATAATAATTATATAATTGTAATAATTTATAAAATATAATATAAATATGTGAAATCATTAAATATATACTTCTTTGAAATGTGGTTATGGAAAACGAATTACATTGGTTTGTGAGGTTGTAGTCTCTCGTACTCATGATCAACAATTTCATTTCACATTTAATAGAAGGGGAGATATAGAAATGTTATAAAATTTACAAAATAATCTAAAATTATATGGGTGGTATTTCTGTTATTATATTATAATAGCTTAATATGGATTGATGTAGGTGGAAGAAGAAATAAAACAAATATTCATGTTTGATAATTTTACCTCTTATTTAATGACCCGCTTTAGGTTTATACCTAAAGAATTAATATGAAGGATTCATAATCAAAATAATGTTCCTAGAATGTGGGTGTGGGTATAATAATTGTAGTAGGTTATATATTAGAATAATTATAGGGTAATCTCCATTCTTTTTTTGTCTGTCTCACCTAATGTTTTTTGTTAACTTTTCATCCAGGTTTGTTCTTCCTTGTCTTTAAACCAAATTTGGGAAGATCAAATGGGATCCTCATCGAGATGATTTTTGGGTAAAATTTATTTAGTTTTATGGAGGTATTATTATTTGAATTAATTGATCATAGGTATTAATGGGTTAATTATTTCACAGTTTCTTCGTATGTCAAGAATCTTTAAAGGGGGTTCAGGTTGTTTAAAGAGAATATTAGAAGAAAAATAATCTAAATTACATTTAAACGCACTTTAAACTAAATTACATTTAAAAAAACTTTAAAATAAATTACATGTCATGTATGTTTTGGGTTCTTTAATAAAAATAATCACAGATGATTGGTTTTTTGGAGTACCCCTTAAAATGATTTTCATGACGTGTAACTACATTACACATCATGTAATATCCTAACTTTTTATTTTAAAGAATGTTTCATGGTTGAATATTATTTTAATATATTATACCTCTTATTCTCTCAACCAATGGAAAACATCAAAATGAATTTGAATTCAAAACCTCCCTTATAGATTTCTCTTTTAGAATAATAATACCTAGTAGGAATTTTCAGTTCGATTTCCTTTCTCTAATTTTGTAAACCAACTGCTATTGTGAAATACATTGACCATATGCGTTGTTGGTTTTGATCCTGATATGTTTTGATCTAGGAACCTCTTTGTGATAATCTTCATTTTCTTCCTCTTGGGAATTTTAGATTAGAAGCATTGTGTTCTTTACTAGTTAATTTAGGGGGACTAAATCTTATCCTATTGGTGTGATAACATCCATCATTATATAATATAATGAAATTTATAACTTAGTGCACTCCCAATTCAATTATTAAATTGATGGGATCATTCCTCATAGCCCTTTGTTTTTGACTAGCTTCTAACCTAGCATATAGCTACCCAATGGGTGAGTAAGCCCTGAATATAATTGAATTGGTTAGTGGTTTAATGTGTGTTTTACATGAAATGAGGCCATAAGAGATTTATTGATATATAGTCCATGTGTTTTGACTTAGGGATTATTTTTTATATGTTAGTAAAATGAGTTTTAATTGAATGATGTATATAAAAAACAAATGGTAATTTTTTAATTAACTATTGTTATTTATGATGTTATATTGTGATATCCATCTTGTATGATAGAACTTGTGTTCCATGCTAAAATTCATTTTTTTAGATTAGCCATGTAAAATGAACCATTTTATTCTCTAATTCTGATATTGAAAAGGATCAACCAAGTCATATACTATAATTCATATGGGGAGCATGCTCTACCTAGTCCCCTATTTTCATTATTATTGGTATTTGACCAAAATTTTGTAATACTTGTATGGATTTTACCTAAATTCTTGTGAAATAACATGGTTTTATGGTGGTGGTTCGTAGGGTCGTAAAATGTGAACTGCGATACTCTGGCTTGGGCCAAATAAGGTTATTCATACATGGTTATATGTTTGTGGTTGTCATGGTTATATGACATGCTCAAAAAAAAAATAGACACAGTATCAAAGAAGGATATTATTGTATTTTGTTAATTTTTAAATTAATGAATACATCTATATATCTATTTAATGCATAATGTTCTTAACAAAATATTTTTTTCATGGTGGTGTCTACGTATAGATTTACACTCTCACCCTATTTAGGATTCTATTTGGTACATAAGTAGATTAAATTGATCTAAGCTGGATGAAAAAATGACCTTAGCATTGAGTGTTTTCTTGTTGGATGGGATAAATATTGGTGGTGGGACAGATGTGGGGAACATGAATGCGGACTTTTGACTCTTTATTTGAGTCTACTATTCATTTACTTGTATTTATTCTAAAATTAAATCTAGTAAAATTCCAATATTTCATTTCATTATTCCATTATTATTTATGGGATTATTCAATTGGCTCTTATTTTTGGTTTCCTCGATGTTAATATATTGATTTAATTCGTTTATATGGTTTATTATTGGATTCTATTACTCTTTATACATGTGGTTATAGGATCCTTGATATATATTTCACAGCCTTGTTTCCAGTCAGTATCCTTTGGCATATGGGTAGGTGTGTTTTTTGTCACGTAATGAAACATTTTTTAACCAAGTGTGAGAGAGACGGATCTAGAGATGTTACATGGTGGTATCAAAGGATTAGTATTTATGTTACTGTGATTTTCTATTTTGAAAAGGTACAAAGGAGATAATGTTTTGTTGTTACATGGTATTAATCTTGTTCCTTAGAGTAGTTAACCCTTGTATGGGGGAAATATCAGTGCCTAGGGACAGTATATATGTTTGTGTTGTGTGATTATTTTAAAAGATTTTATTTCACCTATAGTTATTCACATGTTGTGTGAGGATATTATTTTATGATATAACAGTTTCTTGATATATTTACTTACAGACTGGTTTAACGCAAGACAAGAATACATGAATCATAATAAGCCTATAGAGAAATACTGACATGAATTGTTCATGATAGGGGAATGCCTATTTTTTATGTGATATATACAAGGTTATTGAACAATGATATGAGATATTTCTTTAACTGGACAAATGTAACAAGTTAACATGTCATGATAAAACACATATAATCTAGGTTTACAGAGACCATGAGTCAATGGTTTTTTGTTGTAGTCACCTGATGAAGCTGACTATATTGTCTGATAGTTCTCTAAGGTTTGATTTATCTTGTAGTAGAAAATCCTCATTGCCATGTTTGACTTGATCATTAGGAGATTCGACATATGAACACTCCTAACACAATTTAACCAAATATTCATATAGTTCTTAAGGATCATATGGTTATTAACCTGTGAAAACTCCCTTAGTGCTTTGCGATCTAGGGATAGGGAGACTATTCATTTCATTCAATTGATGTATCAGATGAAAAAATGATTTTAGATGTAGAACCCACCAATGTTCACTTGGGAAGGAGGACCCTAGAAATCAATTTTTAGTGTGGAGTTATCCTAGAGTATCATTAATAAGACACCCCAACATTCCAAGTGAGTTTATTTGTAGGATGTATTCTACATAAATGTAACAAATAAATACGTTTCATAAATTGATCACAGAAATAGTAAACAATTTATTTATCCATCACTAATATACCAGTCCATAAAATAAATAACCCTTCAAACACACTGCTATAGACAATAAAAAACTATAATTCCTCTAAGAAGAAGAACATGGATAATTGAGTATTTCACATCTATTGGATATGTTGTAAGGAAATAAGTTATAGAAAGAGAAATAACAATATAACTGAGACCAAGAGGAACATATAACATGATTTTTAATGTTGTAGGATTAGTGGTGGAGAATTTTATTCATGTTAAATACAATTTAATGAAAATATATAAATTTTGATTTGATTCCAAAATAAATTTTTCTATTAGAATTTTGATTATGTTTATAATGACATATGATAAACTTATTTTTGTATATGTGTGTAGAAACAAGAGTGATTATATATTATTATTCAATTTTTAATTGTTTACAATAAATAGTAATGTTTTAGTTTTCAATTAGTATTTCTTGTTAAAAGATATTACTTTAATTTGTGAAATATAATTTTTTTTAAAGTATTGTTAAAACATAAAATCTATGAAATTTTAAATATCTAAACTATTTTATAAAATAAGATATATAAAGTAAGATTTGAATAAAATTGTGGAAATCGATCAATAATATGTGGATCACAATTCTCAAAAATGGACATCTCTTTCCTCATCATCTTCCCAATTTACTGGAACAACCAATCCTCTTCATCCATCACTTCTCTGGAGAACCCCAATCCTGCAACATGCATAAACTGTGGATGTGTTCTTTTTGGTCTTCAATCTCATATGATTTCCACCCTACAACAATAGACCAGTGATGTAAATCAAAAACAATATCTCACACTCTACCTATATTTAATCTTTATGGCTTATTACTTTTCAAAAACTTTTTTCATCTTCTAAATTTTCTCGAAACTAGGATACTCTTGACATAGTCCCTATACTATGCTGAAGGTGGTGTTATGTCACTTATCCAAAACCGAGTCCTTTAAATTTATTTCTATAAAAAAATACATTATCATGTTTAAAATATTTTTTAAATATAAACAAATCATGTAGTTATGTTATGAGAAATATTAACAAAACATATCCTGAATCCACAAAAAAACACTACGATACATCATCAATTCTTAATATGAAATCATCACTTCAAAATATGTTTATATTCAACCCATTATTATTATATTTTTAGTGCCAAAAGATTTTGTATATATTCTTGTTTTTCTTATATATATTACAAAATGCATAACACACACACACAGAATCCAATCCTGTATTAAATTTGTCAATATTACTACCTCCTTTAAACAAGGGATTTGTGTCTATAAAAGAACAAAACTCCTTGAATATAATTATAAAAACAACATTAAACTTGGACCAAAATATATTTTTCATCAACATTCATCAAAACAAATAATAATTGACCTTTTTGTTTATTTTTAAGTTAAAATCCTAATTATTGTTTTGATAAAGGAATTATTATTTCATAATTGGTATTTATAGTGTATATATATGTATATATATACATTTAAATAAATTTCTATATAATTTCAAAAAATAGGAGAAGACTTTGTACATTCTAAAATTTTATTTTTAAAAACCTATAAGTGGGTGACTTTTCTATTTTCTTATTTCTATTTGAAAAATAGTCAGTATTTAAAAATGATGTGTTTTAGTTTTCTCAAATAATTTTTGGATTAAGATGTTATGTTATATACACACGTAGAATTCTATTTTTATGTGGTTTTAAATAAAAGATTATCAGTTTGTGAGTGTGATGTTTATATACAGGCATATGTATCGATTATGTTATAAGATATAGTTATGTCCTATAATATGTGACATTTCATCATTTAAATGTTTTACTAAATTGTTAATGTATGTACATATGTAGTGAATAAATAATTCTTTCCTAAGATTATTTGAATAAAATTATTATCAATGTTGATCATATGGTTCCATAGAATACATTAATGATTATCATATTTTCATTTCATGGATTTTAGGTACCATATGATAGAAAAGAAATTTATTTCTACTATTTTGTAAGAGAATTCCGTTTAAGGTATATAAACATGTAAATGATTATTATTATATTATCAAGTATTTTTTTAATATAAATAATCATCTGAAATAACATATATAGGTACATAAAGATTAAAATGTTTTCATAAAATTAGAACTTAAACATTGTAAATATGGTATGAATAGGAGGTCAACCTATCCCTCAATAAGTGAGTACCCCAAAATAGCATTCAATATTATAAGTTTCCAAAACATTATTTTTCAACAAGATTGCATTTATTTTTTCAAATTTGTCACTAGAATATTTTCATTTCATTTTTCCAATCGTAAGTATTTTCAAAATGATGAAGCATCATAAATATGTAAATAATTTCAACATTATTTTCAAAGGTATTTCTGAATGTATTTATTTTCACTATTATCAAGGGAATTTTAAAATCACTTTTTAAAAATTATTTTCAAAGAATGATTTACTAAAGGATATTCAAACTATTCTAAATGCCCATACTATTATTTTTAATTCCCATCCCATTATTTTTAAAATTATTATCATGGGTATCGTAGTGCATATAGAGTTAGTGAACATGGAATCATAGTGGTCATACTTCTTAGTTATATTTTCAATCTAGTGAATTGGAAAATGTATTATAATTTATCCAAAACTAGGACCAGTAAATGTTCCTCTATTTTAATGAGTTTTGTTTAATAGTATAGTTCTTTATATAAAAAAATTGTACAGTATATGTAAGCAATGATTTCTATAGCGCAGGCTCGGGGTGTAATAATTGGTATCAGAGGAATAGTCTAGATAATTTGGAAAATTGGAAACCTTCAATAGATTAGTATCCTTTCATAGTAAAAATTTATCCTTTTAATTTTCAAATGGAAGGAAGGAGAACTTTAAAAAGACTCTTATGACTTCCTGATGAATTACATGAAAATATCATAACAAAATCCTGTGATAGAGAAACTAAATCATGCGAAGACATGCATCTTTCCTGAAAATAACTTTATAGTATATTAGGTACACCAGATATACTTTGTCTTCATAGTGGATCACGTTTTGTTTTCAAAGGCATCAGGAAGATACAATTTTGCTTCAATAAATTCCAATGAGAGTATCCTAAAGTCCCTTTAGGTGAATAACCAAATACGAACAACCTAAATCAATCACATCCTTTTATAGATCAGTAAATGATGGAAATATTCATGCATTTTATATGTTCCAACTTTTATTTTTTTTGGTTTCACAGGAATAATTTATGATGACTTTGAAACATTATAGGATAGTTCAGTTATACATTCATATAGGAATCAAATTCAAAACGTTCTTTTAGAGTACTTGGTTGATAATTTTTATTTATGGACTATTTTATGGTATTTATATCAATATCACATTGCTTCACAAGTTACATCTTGGGAAAAGAAGTGGAGGAATTTGAATCCTCCTTGAACTTTAATTTAATAGGAAGATATGTTGGTAACCGTTCAAGACAAATTTACAGTCCTAGGGATTGGGGTCATGGATATCACGCCAGACTCCGGGCAGATGCAAATTTTAAGTGATGAGTGTCAATGAATTATAATAGTGAAATTTAAATAAGAGGGGGAATGTACCACCCTAGGTTTCAAAGTTAATTTTATGTATCAATTACACTACATAAATGAAATAAATAAATTACTGAATGCATAGATTGAAATATTAAAAATTTTGTTTATCCATCGCTAATACACCACTCTATAAAATAATTAAACAATTAAACCCACAACTATTGAAAATAAAAAAACTGGAATATCTCAAAGAAATAAAACAAGGCCAATTGGGTAGTTCACATCTCTTGGATCTGTTATAAGGAAATAAGTTATAGAAAGAGAAATAATATTTAGACTAACACCAAGAGGAACAGAAAACACCATTTCCAAAGTAGTAGGACATGCGTTGAAGAATATTATTCATGTTCAATACACATGGATGAAAATATATATAAGCCTATTTGTTACACTAATAAATTTTTCTCTTAAAACTTTTTTTGATGTTCAAAATGACATACGATAACTGACGTTGTATATATTTGTATAGAAATAATAGTGTTTATATATTATAAATCAAATACACGAGTTTGTGAAAAATATTTTTTAAATAGCAACAAAACATGATGTGACGTGATCTTAAGAAATAGAGAAACATATCCTAAATACCCACTAACACTTCATGATACATCATAAATCCAAAATATGTTTGTATTCACCACTTTAAGATTAGATTTGCAGTTCCACAAGATCTGTTAGATATTCATGATTTCTAATCTTTCTATCAATATGAATAATATATATATATATATATCAATCAGTTCGAATAAAAAATACAGCATGAAATGCATATCAAAACTATCTCAACCCAATCCAACATTAAATTTTACAATATCTTAGCCTCCTATAATCAAGGGATTTGTGTCTATAAAAGGAGAACACCCTTCCATTCTATTTGAAGAAAAATATACATCATGGACCGAAATATTTTCTTTCTTGACATTCAACAAAACAAATAGTAAATGACCTTTTTTTATGTTATAATCCTTATTATTGTTTTCATAAAGGATTTATATTTCATTATAATTTTTATGTTAATATATATGTATATATATTTATATATTTATTTAAATTTCAAGCAATTTTCAATAAATAGAAGGATAATTTTCAGTTATAAAATTTTATTTTTTAACATATATGATGGGGTCACTTGTGTATTCTATTTATTCTTATTTTAAAATGTGTCAGTATTTAGAAAATGATGTGATTTAGTTTTCTCAAATAATTTTGGTTTTACAATTTTATGTTATAAACACATCTAGAACACTATTATTATGTGTGGTTTTTAAGAAAAAAACGTTATAATTTTATGTGTGTGAAATTTATATACTTGAATATTCATCGATTATGTTATAATATATTGACATGTCCTATAATGTGTGACATATCATCATTTCATTTTTTTTACTGTGTCATTAATGTAAATATATCTGTGGTGAGTAATCAATACATTCCTAATATTATTAGATCACAATTATGTTCAACGTGGATAATATTATTATATAGAAAACAAGAATGATTATTTTATTTTCATTTTATTTATTCTTAGTATCGTATGAATGTTAAGAAATTTAGTTGAACTATTTTTTAAATGATTTCCGATTAAGGTATATAAACATGTAATTTTTTTTCATAATTTTATCAATGACTTAAAAAAATAAAAACTCTCGAGAAAGAATATACGTAAGTATAGAAAGATTAATGTTTTATAAAAAATGTGACATGAACATTGTAAAAATGGTTGGAATTAGGAGTGAAACCATCCCTCAAAAAGTGGGTATTCCCAAGATATCCTTCAACGTTATATGTTGCTCCAACATTTTTTTCAACAAGCTGTCATTTTATTTTTCAAAAATGTCACTGGAATATTTTCAATGCATTTTCTCAAAAGTATGTATTTTTAAAAATATGAAACATCTTCCAGACGTAAATAATTTCAACATTTTTTTTCAAATTTATTGCTAAAATTATTTATTTTCTATATTATAAAGGGAATTATAAAATAATTTCTCAAAATATATTTTCCAAAAATGATTTCTTAAACATTAATAAAAATGTTTTAAATCCCCATACCATGCCTTCTAATCCTCATCCCATAAGTTTTTAAATGATTTTCATAGGTATCATAGTGCTTATGGAGTTAGTGCACATAAAAGTATAGTGCCCATTCTTCTTAATTTTAATTTTACTCTGATAAATTTGGAAATTTAGTCTGGTTTTCCAAAAACCAAGATGAGTATAAGGTCCTCTTATGTAATAGGTTTCGATTCATTGTTCAGTTCATTATGTAAAAAAACTATACACAATTTTTATTCACTGATTCTAGTAGCACGAGATAACGGATTTATATTTAAGAATCTTAATACCCCAATAGATATAAGGGTGAATCATGCAACATATATGATTCCTGGATTTTCAAAATCATGGTGGGATATTTTCAAGGGATCTAGGTAGTATGATGATAAATATTTGAATGGCTTTCATATGATGTATCTAATCCACTTATAACTGGATACATTGAGGGATAAAAAATAACATGATTTCATTCATCTGATTGAGGATTTCATGTCAGTGATAGACAACGCTAGGATTTTCTCTAATGTATAGTTATTTACTCCAGTATTAGAAGAAAAACGAGATCTTCAATGAGATATATTTTTTTGATTTTCATAAATATTAGGGAAGTTCATAGGTAAACATTTTTCTGTTTAATTGATCTGAGGACATAATGAACTATGCGCTCGTAATGGAAGGGAATCAGAGAGAGTTATTGAGTATAACCCATGCTATTTCAAAAAGGCGATCAAAGAGCACTTATTGAAGTGTAAACAATAGTTACTGTGATATAATCCACCAATATAGTATTAGAAACTATAAATAGCTTAGGCTAGTAAGACTCAATCCTAGGGTAGTAGTATTGGTCAACTTCTTGTTATGTATAATACATTAGCTATCATGGTTGTATGAACATCTACCATAATAGGAATGATTATTGTATCATCTAACGTATATTTTTTATACCAAATAATCACCTTAATTTATATATTTTCTTTTATAAAAACTGTTTTCATTGGATGTTGAATGGTTGGATATTTTTTTGAACATTAATACACCATTAGTAATTCATTTAGAGAATATCAATTAGTTTAAGGTGCATTCCCTAGAGATTAGTGTTTTCCATTTGTATTGGGAACAATTTATACTAGAAATGAGAAACATCGATATGATTCATAGTACAGATTGGTTAGTTCATTACTAGGCTCATATCTACTATTAATGGAGGATATTCACACTTCTATATCTAGAAGGAGGTATTTATTCTCCCTAGTGTGAGTGCGATCTTATAGTCAATTGTGTAGGACCAATTCAATGTAGATTAGTTTATATCAAGGCTCAGAAATCTATTCATACTCTACATGATGGTGGAATGAATCATGATTATATTCTAACATAGGAAGACCAATTTCATGATGTATTTTTGGATTAGTTATATCTATTATTTCCCAAGTGAGAGACCAAGATTATGATCAAGTTGGTTCCAGGATAAGAGAAAATTTCTCTGTCACGTTACATAATGGAACTATTATAGCTTCAAGAGTTAAAATTCAAGTGGGATGATATATTTTATATTAGCTTTATATAATCAATTATATCTCCGTGTGGTTCTCTATTTCTCATCTCTATTTAGACTAATCATTCGTTGAGATTATGTGTGGATTATCATATATTAAACCATATTTAGATCAGGAACCAACATCCACATCTATGAATTGACGATTTTCAATCAGTTGAGAGGTGATAAGATCTTACCAAATAATTAGTTGGGGTTATGTTACTACTAGTTAATGGTTATATCATCATACATACCTCAAAATTTTTTATGATTATTTATAGCTTTTATGAATTCGTAGTAATGTCTTTTGGTTTGACTAACACACCTACGATATTCATGGCCTTAATGAATATGATCATTCAGAATTTTCTAGACCAATTTTTGGTGTTCTTTATCACTGATTTCATAGTGTACTCCTAAATAGTAGATGTTCAGGAAAAAAATCTCAACATCATCTAGAGTATATTGAGAGAGAATCGTCTTTATAAATTTCTAATAAAATGTAGTTTCCGTATTAATAATGTGATCTTCTTGGGACATGACATTTCATTCGTAGGAGTGTCAATAGACCAAATGAAATTCACTTCCAGGATATCATGGGACAATAAAAGATTATCTTATTTATTTGTAACTTTCTTGGTTTATCATTTTATTGTATGCACTTTATCCAAGAATTATCCTATTTGGTTGCACCAACGACAGGATTGACCAAAAATGGGGTAATGTTTTCTTGGTTTGATGCTTGTGGGAGATCTTTTCCGGAGATAAAAAGGTAGGCTAACCCCAGAAAAAATCCTCAATTTATCAATGTCAGGTAAATATTAACCATTTACTATAATGCCTCAGTAGTTGTACTCAGTGTAGTTCTAATGTAATAGGATTGAGTGGTTTCTTAGGGCTACATTCAGCTGAGACCACATGAGAGGAATTACCCTAATTGTGATAATGATTCAGTAACATTGGTTCATTCCCTAAAATTTTTGAGAGACTATGTCCTGGGTGAGAGATTTTTGGTAAAAATTAACCACAATAGCCTCATGTACATCTTTTCATAGTTATACCAGAACCTTCGGCATAGCAACAGGGTTGTGTTTCTATAGTCTTTGGACTTTTAATTGGCTTGTACACCATGAAAGGAAAACATAATTCTTTACGCCCTCATCCAAAATATATAGATTGATGTAGTATGGGATCCTTGTTATGATTGGTGGATTATGGACTTTTTTCAGACATATAACTGGATGTTTTGGCATCTTATGAATGTGTATCCATGACATTGACTTCAATTATACCCATTCTTTTGAACCCGATTAATACAAAGAGGTTTTTTGATCCATGAGGCTTTGTTTTGAGAGAGAAATTATATAGAAGGGATACACCATTAGTATAGTCTATTGACAGTGGAAATTCTCTTATCGTCCATAGTCATGTATGGGTTCCTATGGATTTATACGAGTATCAAATGAAGGATTTTTATTATTCTAGATGGGTGGTTTATCCATGTTTAATTTTTTTTATCATGAACAATGTAGATAATACTAGTTGTCTTGAATTAAGAAGGTGGTTGAAAGCTTCATGTGTCGATGCTTCACTTATCAAAAGGTGAAAGATAAACATCCACAGGAAACTATGCTTTTGTTTCCTTTTCCAATTCCTATATTAAAATGGGATGAAGTCACAAAGGATTTTATGACAGTATTACCAATAAAAATCCATATGAATGAAGTTGAATGGGTTGTTTTGGATCAAATAAGAAAGGTATCCCACTTATTTCCTATCATGGAAACCTTCACTCTTGATGATTGAGGCAGTATTTCATTGTGTGAGGTGAATCGATTGTATAGTGTATTAAAGATTATAATATTAGATAGATTTACTCATTTCACATCACATTTTTGGAGGGTTCTTTAAAAGACTCTGGGATCATGGGTTCTTTTGAGAACAACCAATAATCCATGAACGGGTGGTTAATTTTAATATTCTAACCAGGTTATAGAGAATATCTTATAAGCATGTGTCTTGGATTTATATAGTTTATGGGAGAAACATATTTCACCCATGGAGTTTTCATCTAACATAAGATTCTAGGAATCTACCCAAATAGAACCTTTTGAGGGTTTCTAGGGAATGAAATATCGTTAGCCTATTTCTGGATAGTGGTAGGTGATTCAGTACTTGTGGGGTCCTTTCGTGTAATGGAGACTTGTTAGTAGGTGAGGTTGATCATAAAGTGGTTGGTCACATTATAGAGTAGGAAAAAACCATATGCTAAACATTAGACACAACCTCTTTAATTTTGTCATGGTAATCATGGTTTCATTTATATTTCACCTTGTTATAGCAATATTGTATAAAAAAATGGGGAAATTTAACCCCCTTTTTTGTTGGTCCATTTCATATAGTGGATAGGACTGGTCAAGATGTGTACCTTTTAGCCCATACAAATCACTAGAGTGTCCTGCATGACGTGTTCCTCATGTCACATCTATATATATTTCCATAAAACTCTTAATATTGTATATAAATAGATGGAATAGAGAATAGTTATGATGTGTCATGTTATGAGATTCTAATATGTATTCTGGTTCATAGTGAGAAATATCTCTGATGTAAGACTGTATCATTGGTTTGACCGTAGTGGCATCATTGGTGAGTTTAAGAGGATACCTTAGATAGGGATTATGATATGTGAACATAGTTTCTAGAGTTATCTACTCAAACCTCATAATGGTGCCTGGAGTAGCTCAGGGATGAGATGTTATATAGTGGGGGTTGCAGGATATCATCTTTTTCCAGGTGTTTCTCTCTCTATGTTTCTTAGTAACCTCATCTGATTATGATTTATCTCCTCTTTAAACCATTAAATGTGTGATCAGAGAAGATCAACTAGAAGATTATTGTTTGGGAAAACAACTTACTGTTTTGGAATAAATTCTTGTTTTAATTAATGGTGTCTATGTATAAATGGGTTAAGTGTTTCACATGATCTATCTATGTTGAGAAGATTTAATGGGGGTTCAGATTGATTAAACGTAAAATGGTCAAAAAAAACTGTCTCCAAATTAATTACATTCCATTTAAATATATTACACATCATTTAATTTTCATTTTCATTAATATAAACATGTGAGGGGACTGGTTTTTTATTATATCCAATTAAAACTATTTCCATGATATGTAACTACAATAAACGCCATCTAGCTCCATGACCTTCTATTTCTAATTATGTAATGAATTTTAATCTTACTCTGATTCATTACAGCTATTATCCTTGCAAACATAAATAGAATTCTATAGGATTTTGGAGTGCTAACCTTCCTTCCAAATTAACGGTTTAGGTGATCAATACCTAGTATGTATTTTTGGTTTGGTTTTTTCCTTATCATCATTGGTTCTCTAAAGTTTAAAGTAAAATATTTTGATCATGTGTGATATTGGTATTAATCATGAATATTTATAATCTAAGAACCACTCTTAGATAATATTTACAATCTTCTATGAGTCGGATTTATAATAGAATAATTGTGTTCTTTACTGGTTAAGGAGTGGCACTAAATCACATCCATGTGGTTTGATCATTGTAATGTTTATGAAATATAATTATTATTCTAATGTTTCATGCACCCAAATCAATATTGAAATGAATGGGATCATTATCTGGTGTCTTTTTTTCCATTAGCTTCTATCCTAATATATGGATACCAATTGTTTGAGAGAACCATGAAAATAATTGAATTTGCTGATGGTTTATAATGTATTTAGCATTATATGATACCTTATGTGATTTTTTGATATAAAATCCCTCTATTGTGGCTTATTTATTATTGTTTTAAATGATAATAAATTATGATTTAATTGAAAGTGTTAATTGAAATATAAATGTTCATTCATAAAATTATCCTGTAATATTTGTGTTGTCGGTTTTTGATATCCATGTTGTATGTGAAGAATAGTGTTCCATGTTGAAATGTGTGTATATCAATCTTAGCACTAGAACATGAACACTAATATGATATAATACTAATATAGAATGGGATATTCCAAACACCATGCTGTAATTATTTTATATAGTGAGATCTTCTATGTCCCTAGTAGTAATGCTTATTAGTCTTTGACCTTGCTGTTTTAATGCTTAAAGGGATTTAACATTGATTTTTGGGACTATTCCATGGTTATATGGTGGTTGTTGGAATGGACGTAAGGATGGATCTGAGATATTATGGAATGGCACTAATGTATGTTATTTTTCCTTAGTTATATAGTTGTGGTTAGCTTAGCTGTAAGACATTCTCAGAGATATTTCAGCATGAAGTTGAAGTAGGTTATTATAGTTTTTTTTTATAAATTTTTCAATTATTAGTACACCTGTTAATCACATTTTTACATAGACTTCTTGTCATACTAGTTTTTTAAAATATAGTGGTCTCGTCCTATGGAGTTATAATCACACCGTATTCATGACTCTATTTGGTACCCTTGAATATTTCAGGGAAGTAGGTTTGGACAGGGGAATATGACCTTGATGTTGATTTTTTTCTTTCCAAATGGCTTGGAGATTATAGGTGGGATAGATATGGGGATTGGGACCAGGGAATTTTGATTCATTATTTGTTTCTAATAATAATTTACTTATATTATCTATTGGATGAAATTTAGTTACATTCTAGCACAAAATTTAACAATTCCATTTTACTTTTTTGGATTATTCAGTTTTCTCTTATTGTTGTATTCTTTTATGTTCATTTTATGATTTCATTATTTTATGTAGCATTTTTTCAACAGTAATGATTCTTTATACTTGGGGGTATAGTTTTTTCACATTTCATTTCACATCCCTGCTACTAGTCTTTATCCTCTGGCATACAGGGAGGGGTGATTTATGACACATGACCAAAGATTTTTCCATGTAAGAGATATCCATATCAGAGGAATATACATATAGTTTTTTGGATGTGTTAGTTGGGGAGGAGAGGGGGTGTCCATTATTGAGTAGGGGAGAGGACACATAAGGAATTATTGAATATATAAAGTGATACACACATTTTTCTCATTCTATAAGCCTAAAAAATTGGTCATTCTTAAAAAACATACGTGGTAATAAACCGTAAGTAATTCCATTAAATTTTTGATGGAAAATTATTATTTGATATTTTACACTTATATTCTTTCTTTAAATCTTATCCCCCAGTAAACCAATTTTTACATTAACTATGGTAATTATTTTTTTCACTATTAATTATGGTCAAACATTATGTTGACCTCATTAGATTATATAAATTTTTATAATTCCATATCTAGAATTTATATTAAAAAAAATCATAGAAGTGGTGTAATTCAATTTAAAAATAAACCACCGATGTAATGAAAGAGCGGTTTTCCAATGAGAAAATTCTCATAAGAATTTAAATTTCTAATATCAAAATTTAAAAATAAATTGATTCTAATAACATAGATTACTTAAATTGTAATATAATTGAACTAATAATACTTTAATCATAATTTGAAAAAAAATTATAATTTTTTTAATAATATAATAAAAAAATTAATAAAAGTTATTATTTTCACTATTTATCAAAAAATAATATTTATTAAAAATTCTCAAAAATTCAAACAGTGGTAATTTTTTCATATAAAATTGAAAAATTAGGATTCGTTTATTTAATAAATTAAATAAAATTTTTAAAATCTAATTTTAAGTTATGTGTAAAATTCATGGGTAAGCCGTATTTGAGAAAAAAATTGTTTTTTTAAAACATTTGTTTCTCTTTAATATGGATCATATTTTATTTCTAATAAATAAAAAACCATGGAATTTATTTTATACATGTGTAATAAAAATAATTTCAAATATTTATTTCTTACTAATCATACCCTCCATCTAAACATCAAGGTTATAATGGTCATTTTTTAATAGTAATAATTTAATAGAGTAACACGATTTGATCAATCATACTGGTTCACGCATTGAAATCAATCAAAAATATTGAATTTAATAAAAAAAGAAATATATAATTTTTTCTTAGGGTGTTGTGTTCCCTTCTATGCATGGTTTTATTTGTCAGACGCGCTATCAAATTTTATGTTCCATTGTTAAAATCCATGGATTCCATATATAATATCATTTTTAAAAATAGTATATCAAAATTAAAATTGGTTGAATTTCAGTAGGTTTTCCGAGAAGATTGATTTTCTAGTGAATAGTGAAAATAATTATTTTTAATGAAAATTATATTTTTGATTCATGAATTTTAAATGTTATAATTATTTTAAAAAAATTATTTCAAAGTGAAATAATTTCTCTTGTATTATTAATAATACAATTAAATTTATTATACTATTTTTTATAAATTTGTTATAATCATTTTCATAATTAAAATAAAAATTTTCAAAAAAACTGTTTTAATTGCATTTTTTAATTTTTTTTCATAAATTAAATTATTACACCTATAGAAATTGAATATTGTTAAATTTATTGCAAATTTTATTTCAAAATTGTTTTTTTAATTGTTCCTATTTATTTGCAATCAATATAAATTGTAATAATAATAAATTTTAACCACCTCGAAAAGAGTAAAATGTGTAAAATATGGATAAAAGGGATTGGGATTTAAAATTTCCCAAGAATATTCCTTTATTGTATTGTATTTGTGTAGTTCAGAAATTTCCCTAAAAGGTGAATATATGATGATTGGTGCATTTTTGGTTAAAAAAATTATTGATAATTTTAAAAAATAATAAATACAAAATTTTACCCTCATGAAATTAATATCTATAAATTTATTTCATTATAAAAAAGAGTGAATAAGTTTAGTTAAAAATATTTATTTAAAAGTTGAATAAATTTGTTATGTATTTTTTTTATTTTTATTACTTAATAATTATATTAAATTTTTTGCAAGGTGGACTATGTATTTAATTAATAAATAAAAAAATTAAATAAATGATTTTAAAAATATTAACTGTTATGCAATTTGGATGAATTTTTTTATATGATATTTGTAGAAATATATAAAATTATATTTATGTTTTAAAGGGTCATATTCAAATTTTGTTAATGTCATGTTGATTTTGAAATCAAAATAAATTATGAGTTCCATAAATGAGAATAATTATAGTCTACATTGGGAAGTAATTTATTAATGGAATTAAAATTAAATATAATAATATATCCTAAAAAGTTAATGGGATATGTTTTCCTTTATCATCCACATACCATTTATGGATAAATTATCTTTTTTGATAATATATGAGGTCCTTAATTAGAATAAATTATTGATAATGTTGTATTTTCAAAGGGAGTATTGGGGGTTTTAAACTATGCTATAACAATTAACATTCATTTAAATTTATCAAAATTTATTTATAATAGTTTATTTCAACTTATCCCCATCATATATTTTGAATTTATTAATTTTGATCCACTTTAATCTCAAAATTTAATTATATTAATTTAATATATTAAGTTATTCTAAGAGACTCCTCTCATCACTTATAAAAGGTAATATCTTATCTTTCATCCCACACACCCATTGAGCCTTATATCTTATAAAATCTATACCATGTTACCTTCCTAACAACCTTGATCATAGTCTTTATCTTATTGTCGTTATAAATTTCCTTCCATTCAATGGTTAATGTGTAAGCCAAAGAAGATTTCTCATTGAAGAGTTATAACCGTTCACATGGAATTTTCAATTGTATTCCTTTTTGTGCCTCATATATATTTAAGGTATCTATTATAATATAATGACTCAAATATCATAAATTAAATAAATATTTATTATGATGACTTTAAACCCATTATCCATATCCTTCCCATCCATTGAAAAAGAATAATGTCACTCATGCATACATCGGGACCTCTACCACCACGAAGCATTATGATTCATTTTATAATTCTATTTACATTTATTCTAATAAGGATATAATTAATGATATATATATTATATAATAATTATTCTTGAAATATAATTATTATTTAATTTTCTTTATCACAATCTGTAGAAAAGTAAAAATATCGTTCATGCGTATGTATGGCCTACCATCTCCATCAACTGAGTAATCCACAATTATCTCACTAAAATTTATTAATGATTGTGTACATATATATTAAATATATAGAATTATTTTATCATGATTATTATTTTAGATTTTATGGAACCATAATTAAATTATAATGTCTAGGATAGGAGAACCTAAATATAGATGTGAAATGAAGTAGTTATATCATGGAATTTTCGTTTTAATAACCAAATGTTGAAAAATAGAAGAAAAGACGTCATATATAAACCATATATAATATAATATATATAATCATGGATTTAAATAAAATTTTTAATAAATCTATATTTATTATATTGGAGGTTTAAGTTTTTATAAATAATTAAAATACATGGGGTAACTCATTTCTATTTCAATCCCATTTAATTTGTAGTTGCTTATGCATGAATTTCTATTGGGAAAACTATACGATCATTATCTATAAAATACAAGAAAATTTTATAATATTTTATTATATACAACTTATTTTCTCATCCATTTTTCCTACTTTAAGTACTCATGAGCCTGAAGTAATGTTTTTTTGGAAGGGGACTATGTGTTAATATTAAGCCAGAAATATTTCTCTTCCATAACCATATTTTCATTAGAATGTTTTGAAAAATGATTCAATATTTTCCTATAAAAGTTTGAAGTATGTTTTACACATGATTTTATTTTTATAAAAATGTTTCAAATTATTATTCCTATTATTTTTTTAATGATATACTTTTCCCTTTTTACTGAAAAATATGAAACGAATCGTATTATAACTATACATGGCATGAATTGAATTTCCCTCCATTATGAATGGTCAATGATTTGAAGTTTACATCACAATTTTTCAATGTATTTTTCAAATAAAATACATTTGAAATTTTTTTAATTATGTGATTTCTAAATTAAAATTTTATTTTCATTAATAAATATACATGTATTCTTCTAACTATTTTTTTCATCTACAAAAAAAAATGCTTCCATGTTACTTATTCTTTATTGGGGATTTTATCTAATGGTACTATCATTATTATTTCCCAATATGAATTTTTATTATTACTATGATATTATTATGAAACCTATTTATTTTATATGGGTTATGTTATGATCAATGTTTTTAATGTTTAGGAAACATATTTACTATTCACTATATATGATGTGATGACATGTTATATTTTTATGAACTTACGGAACAAATGTGAATGGATTTCATTATTTTATGGGAGGACTTATAATTATATATCCCTCTAATTAATTTGAAAATGTTTTATATCACATCATATAATTATTTGAAAATATTAAAGGTGCTTGGTCCTCTCTAGGTAACTAGTGGAGCTTTCAGATACATTATATGAAATATGTGGATATGTCTAGTCCAATGTAAGAAAATGGTGATAGTTCCTGATCCTTTATCATTTATAAAACATTTTTTTATGTATAATACTCTATTATTTCATAGTCATGGGAGTTAATAATTATATTTAAATTTTTTTCTAGTCATATGATGGCTTCACACTTAAATGAGGCTTTCTCACTCTTATATTTCATGTCTTTTGTACTAATAATTTTTATTAAAAAAATCATGTTTACTATCTATGAACCATTTTAAATGAACATTTTATGTTATGGTCATAACCTCATACCATTATAATTATCATATAAATTAACATGACAATCTATTGATATCTCCCAAACATACCCTAACATTGAATTTGAGTTCACCCATTCTATTATTTATGTTCCCCAAGTTATGAAAAAAGTTTTTTTAGGGTATGTCAGGAAGGATACAATGTTTGACTAACCTTATGATTGATAGAGAATAATTTTCCAAAACATTATGTTTCTATATCTTTTCCACATTGAATATATTCTTTTACTACTCTGGAGTAGGATGTAATGTTAGATATGAAATAATAATTTAAAATGATTTAATATTTATATATGATATTCCTGGGACACTATACTAAACAATTTCAGTTTTGTGTCGATTGTAAAATTTTGTCATGAATATTATTGTAAAATATTTAATATTTATATATGAAAATCAAGGGACGTTATGGTTGGTATCATAGAAAATATTAGTTATCTTTGAAAGTAGGATAAGGAAAATTTAGATAACCCTTAGGAAAGTCATATGTACATAAGAATTTCATATGTTATTCTAAAGAATATGGTGTAGTTTTCAAAGAAAAATGTCCCAATGTGGTCATTATTAGTCGGTTTATTTTTGGAATAGATTAATATATAGTTCATAACACTTAAAATAGTTGGTGATGTTTATCTCAACCTGCATTCAGGTAAATGGATAAATTTACATTTCTATGCATCTGGTTAGACACTCTCCTAGGATATTCTATGGTTAACTACCATTTTCTTTACAAACTGTTGTAAAGAATTTAAATATATGATCAATGAGAGTGACTTGTGTTAAATATAATGTGTCAAATATTGAAATTAAGGTTCCATTGTTTATATATCCTATGAATGATTTTTCCTTATTACATGGTTTCATTTAATGATGTTATTGGTCACTCTACATATTATGGTTTTAGTAGGGTATTGAAGATATAATGATAAGGATTTGGTGGTTACAGGTATGAAATTTTATTGGTGTAACAAATTTAATCTTAGTTATATATAATATTATATATAATGAAATGTACCATCTCTATTTTCTTTACTATAATACATTGGTATATTTTGAGGAATATTTTTAAATCTAGTCACTGAGTCGGCGTATAATTTTTAGGCCAGGAGATCCTTGATGCGATGATATTGAATATATAAAACATATTTTATTATGTGTGAAAAGTTTTTTAATTAGCATAAAATAAATTTCGGGAAAATTATTAGATCATAAATCTGAAACCACAGTTGAATTTAGAATGTAGTTTTCACACTTAATGAAAATTCAAATTTGTCACCATCATGAACCTGATTAGAGGTGAACATTGAAAGAGTATCAAATATAGGTTTATTAATTTAATAAAATTATATTAATAAACCTGGTCCTCTACCTCTTTCACCCACTTTTGGTATAGGAGGGGACTTCTTCACCAATGATTACATACCACCAAAGAACCAATTTAGGGAGATAAAAGGGGTCGTCAGACTCCAATCATGATGATGATTGCTCTCAGATCATGTCGTAGAAGCTTTAGAGAGTGGATATACACATTAATCTTCATAAATTCCTACATGAGGTAAGTGATTATGACTTTAATTCCATGAACCATTATATATTTATTTTTATAAGGTTTTAGAGAAGTAATATGACTGCTGTGAACCCCCTAGGGTTGTTCAGATGAAAATTTGGGGAAAGTGAGGATCAGTGGAATCACATAGATTTCATATCTAAATATTATGATCACATGGTGTATGTAATGGGATAAAATTCCATGTGTTCTCCCCATTTTAGGAAAAAAACATTTATTAATACACATCATGTACTAGGACTACACATGCAGTTATCCTTTTTCATGTGTCTAAGGACTGGTATAGACATGAAGTGTTAAGGGATATGGTTGGGTGGTGGTACAAAAATAGAGTACATGGACACATGATGGTTACACGAGCATATAATAAAGGACACGACCATATTCTATGGGTTCAAAGACACACCTTTTACCATGTAACACCTTATAATTAATAAAATAAGAACATTAAATTCAATGAATAACAGACACGTAATACCCAAATTAGTAGAATATATAACACACTGACACTTCACCATATATTTATTTTTAAATAAATTCAACCACTTCAAAAATGCGAATTTCAAACAAAATCTGATTTTATAATTGGTGTCACTAAACACTATATTTATATTGCTATGATGCATCATTTGTGGAGAATTTGATATTGGATGTGGTTCATAGTGTGAAATATCTTGGTTGTAGGACTGTTCCATTGTTTTGAATGTAGTGGAATCATGTGTGAGTCTAGGAGCCAACTAGGGAGATGGAGTCTGATATGTTAACATTGTTCACAGATTTTTCTTCTCTGACCTCATAGTGGTTGTTGGAGTAGTTCAGGTAAGAACTGTTATATGGTGGGGAAGTTGTAAGATCTCCTCATTTTTCAGGTTTGTCTCTTTTTAAGTTTTTCATTAAATTTTCTTATAGGTACTCTTTCCTCATCATTACACAAAACATTTGAAGTTTGGAGAGGATCTTTAAAGATGATTTTTTTTGGGAATTTCCATAAAATTTAGTGATGAATTCTTGTTTGAATTATTGGAGCCTATGTATAAATGAATTATGTTCTCGATGGGTTCTTGGAATGTTTAGAATCATTAAAGTGATATAAGGTTATTTAATGTTAAATTGGTCTGAAATTTAATCTCCCAAACATTAACAAACATGTAAATATATTAAATTTCCTGTCATTTTCAGGTGTTTTAATAAAAAATTTCTAAGGTGGTGGGATTTTTAGCATATCCCACTAAGAACATTTATAAGACATGTAACTACATTAAATACCATGTAATTACCTAGATTTTAATTTTAATGTATGTTGTTCATTTTAATCATATTCCAATTCACTAATACTCATCTCCTCTTGAACTTAGAGAATAATCTTATTAGATTTTGTGTTTCAACCTCCCTTTTAGATGTCTTGTTTTCATGATCAATTACTGGTATGTCTTTTTATTTTGGGATTTCACTTCTCCACTTTGGTTCTCCACCTTTTTGGTGATATATATTCACCATGTGTGGTATTTGTTTGGATCATTATCATTTTTTGAATGAACCTCTTTTTGATCATCTTAACCTTCTTCCTTCTGGGTGTTTTCCATTGGAGGCATTGTGTCCTTTACCAGTTAAGGTAGGGGTCTAAATATTAATCCTTTGGTTTGATAATTTCCACCTATATGAAAAATTTAGATTATTTTATTGTGGTGTGTTCCTAGATAAATCATATAGTTAATATGATCATTTCTATGAGATTTTTATTTTCAATTGGATTCTTTTCTCCCATATTTATACCCATTGAGTGATCAGGCCATGAATATAATTCAATTGAATAATGTTTTAATGTTTGTTTTTCATGACAAGAGACCATTAGTTATTTCTTAAAACAAATCTCTATTTTTTGTTTTACTTCTTATTGTTACAAATTTTATTCAATTATGATTTAATTGAAAGTGGTATGTGAATGTTAAATGGTAATTAGCATAATTTACCATTGATATTTGTGATGTTATATTATGATATCCATGTTTTATGAGGGGAATTTTTTCCATGTCTAAATGATTATATATCATCATTGGCCCTAAAAAATACACACTTATATGCTGATATGATGATGTTGAGTGAGATCACCCCAATACCACAATATAATTCTTATAAAGAGTGGGCTCTCCAAATTCCAATTTAAAAACTATTATAAGAAATTCACCTATATATTTTAATGCTTATAGGAAATTGACTCAGTTTATTATGACTATAACATGGTTATAAAGATGAGGCTGGATTGTATGTAATACAAATACTGAAATATTCAAAAATAGATCCAAAATAGTTTAACTAGGTTATATGGGATATTCTAGAATAGAGCCAATGCTAGTTATTATTTTATTTTATAAATATTTTCATTAATTAATAAAAAAATTTATAACATTATTGCATATAGTTCTTTTTAGAATTGTTTTTTAGATTTGATGGTGTTGGCCTAAAGTGTTATACTCACACCCTATTCGGGCTATTCTTTAGTACCATATAAGAATTCATTGATTTAGGTTTGGATAATGGAAAATTACATTGATGTTGATTATTTTTTTCTGTAGTTATTGTGGATTTTAGGTGGGGATGATGTGAGGTTTGGGACATGGAAATTGAAGACTTTATTATAATCTTATAGTATTTTACTTGTACTTTTTCTTTCATGACATATAGTTACCTTTGAGCATATCTCCCAATTATTCCATTATTATTTATTGAATTATTCAGTTGGCTAATTTTTTGTCATCTTCTATGTGTATTCAATGAATTCATTAATTTATGGGGTTATCTTCTTCTATTATGAAACTTCTTTCCAAGGGGTTCCACTATACATTTCACACACCCACGGCTAGTCTACTTCCCTTGGCGTATATGAAGGTTTGCTTTAAATCTTGTAACCAACCCTTTCTGGCCATGTGAGAGAGAGAAGTATCTAGGGATGTTAAAAAAGAGGATGGGAACAGTGAATCGGGTAGGTGAGAGGGTAGCCATATATAATTTGGGGAGAGGATACACAAGGAATTAATGAAAATATAATGTGATTCAAACCTCTTTCTCATTATAAAAGCCATAAAAATTGACCAATAACAAAATTATTAAATGTTCTAAAATCAAAATTCAATATGAAATTATTTCTAGTGTACTAAATTACAAAAATGTTAATACATTTGAACTAATATTACTTTAAAATAAATTAAAAAAATTATATTCCTTTTTTAATAATTTAAACAAACATGTAGTTTTAAATAAATTTTACTATTTTCACTATTAATTTTAAAAATAAATCATTATATAAAATTCCCAAAAATTCCCCAAAGGTTGTTTTATCTTGTAGAGATTGAAAATTAAGATTATTTTATTCAATAAATTATATTAATGTGGTGAAAATTATTATTAAATTATTTTTGAAATTTTTGATTAATCCTCCTTTCAGAAAAAAAGAGTTTTTAGAAAACATTTCATCCTCTTACTAATGGTTATTATTTTTTTCATATCATTTGGTAACCATTGATTTATTTTATGCATGTGTATGAAAATTAATTTCCAATAATTATTCCCTAATATTAATACCCTCTATCTCAATGTCTTGGTTATAATGGCCATGTTTGAATTGTACTAATTTAATAGTGTATTAGTATTTGTTCAAAATTGGTGTTTCATGCATTGCAAGCTATCGAAGAGATTAAATTTAATAAAAAATAAATATATAAAAATGTATCACAGTGTTTCATTCTATAATAATATTGATGTCATTTTTCCTTATTTTTTAAATGTTATCTCATTTCTGTATATGGTGTTTTACTTTTAATGATATTTTTTACTATAGAAATGTTGATAAATCTATATCCATTACACAATATAGATATTTTGTGATATTTCAGTTTATTCAAGAATTAAACCAAATAATTTGTTATGTTAGGAATACTTTGGACCTCCAATGATGTGTTGAGCCCAAAATTATATAGCACATTGATGAATTGGTAGGTCTCATGATATAAATTAGTTAATATTGCATAAAAAAAGCTTTTATTTCTAGTTTATATTGTCTTCGGAAGGTTCGTAATGGTACAGGTATCATAAGCCTTAGACATGACATTAAATAAATAAGAATTTACTTAATTATGAGTTTATTTATTATATCTAGGAAATTTTCACTATTATGTTATCTATAAATACATTTCACTTTAATTTTATCGATTAAATGTCATGTGTTTTTATTTATTTACCTTTCCATATAGATTATTCCTTATCTAGTTAAATAAATGGAATGTGTTATAAATTTTTCATCATGACTTGTTGAATTTTCTTATTGACTCGGGATAGATTCCATTATACTTAACCCTTACTGAGAATTTAAACACAGGCGTATTTGGATTACTTTCCACATGAGTCAATTTTTTTTAAATGACTGATTTCTGTGGATAGGCTAGAGGGAATAACGATATTCTCAAAAAATTATTGTTATGACATTTTTCAATTGTAGTGAATGACTCATGTATGTGTCAATTATACCAATACTAATAAAATATTTGGTACTAAGGGATTTCATTCAATTTATCTTATTCTAATATAATAAATTAAACACTTCCTTTTAGGGTAATGGGGACTAGGTTATTCTAGTTGGTATAAACGGATTTCTAGTAGAATGGATGGAAACTAGATTTTGGAAAACATATTATAAAGAACATAACAATATGATTGAATTTTCGGATAAGTATGGAATAACTTCCTAACATATTTTTATGATATGAATTATGTGTTTTTCCCATGAAATATATCCCTTTATGAATACTAAAATTAAATGTTTTTCTAGGTCATATTTACATATGGGTAATAACTATTAAAAAGGTGCATTGGTCTTGACCTAATAATTACCTAGTGCACAAAAAGAGCCAAACTATACACTTTTTTTGATACTATTAGGGGATATGATTATCATAATTCGCATTTTCGTTACAAACAATTATAAAGTATTTGACAAAGATATCCAAATAGAAACCATGTTTATGATTATGAGATTAGCAATTCATAAAATGTTTTATTTATGTTAAGTATTTCAAAAGATTAGTGATAAAAAATTATGTTTCAAAATTATACGACCAAATTTGGGGTATAAAATCATTTATAAATTGATATAAAAATAAGGAATCAGAGCCTCATCAATGCATGTAATCCAGAGAATAATTATTACAGTTTCTTTATTCTGATTAAACTAATATTTTTAAAGAAACTACTCTCCAAAACATTCTCATTATGTAACGACACAATATTAATTATTTAAAATATAATGAAATAATTATATATGTATTAAAGATTATAAGTTAATACGAATAAGAAGAGGAAGACAATAGGAATAATAAATTGAAGAAGGGAAAGAAATATTTTAACATATTTCAAAATTGGGGAAAGAAACACTATGGTATTTTCAATAAAGGAATAGAAATTTAATACAACTATAGAGAGAATGGAATATAGGCATGTGATTGGTTGGATAATAAAAAAATAAATGTTTAATTCTTAAATAGTAAGTACATTAGGAACAATGAAAATCAATGTCTCGAGAATCAAAGAAATATATACCTCAAAAGAAGGTAATGGATGCTAGTTAAGCTTATGAAGTTATCAAAGATGAAGATGAATGATTAATATACCTGTGTTTAGAATCACGAATAATGTCACTTGAATATTTTATCACCAATTTACATGTTATAATAATTCATATATATATATATATATTAGTATTTTACTAATGTTTCATTTCATTATGGATTTTAAATCATGTGTGGAATGATACTGATGACCAAGAAAAATTATTCAATGAAAAGTTGAACTTATTTGAATGAAAATAATTGACGAATATAAAACCCTTAGTATGTTCTCGATGTTGGGATAATGATATTTGGATAAAAAAATAATTTATAAGGAGAAAGTAAGATGTAAATTGTCCAATACCATGGAACTGATTACTAACTTGTTGAAAAACTGGTTATGTGATCACTGATAGAATTTACAATATTTTTGCATTTTATAAAAATATCCAATAAAATTTATTTTAAAATATGAAAAAAGAGAAATTCAGTTTTTCATTAATTATTTTATTTTAATTCATGTTATTACCATGTTTAAATAGAATAAATGATGAAGTTATTCACAAGTTTGGTATAGGATAACTAATATTTACTTCATATTGCTTGATAGATTAATGATAAGTTCATTTTGGAAAATCAATGGCATTATTTCATAAGTTTTGGGTCCTAATATTTTTTAAGATCCCAAATTCTAGTAATTGATGAAATGGTTTAAGTTGAACATAGGATTATGTATGAGATATTAATGTATCACATCCACATATAGAAATATATTCATAAGGAATAACTTGTGATATACATTTTTTAATAATAATAAATCTAGAATAATGTAATGAATTATCCATCTATTATAGATGTTACAATCCATTAAAAGTGTATGATATTTCATCATTCCTAAAATTTATTTTTAGATAAACATTTCTTGGAGAAAGGTATGAATTGGAAATATATTTTTAGCACAACCATACAATGAAATCATCCTTATTAATTATAAATGTATCATGAATTGTGATTTACTTATATTCACATATAGTAAAATAATTCCTCAACTCTCTAAAAATTATATTGAAAAGAAACATTATCCGTATACCATTATTTATGTTGAACTGAGGGTCATTTTGATCATCACTAATTTTAGAATATGACGCCCCTAACATCCCATTAATAAATTACATTATTTCTATCGATGAAACCAATCACCCCCTATAATTATGTACAATTTTCTTCCATGTACAAATCATTACTTGACTATAATGTTCTCCTGTATTGAATCATATATATATGCTAACCCATATGTCCTTTGTACTTTCTTTTATCTATTATTAATAGGGTTCTTTGATAACTATTTTATGATGTGGGTTTTGAACAATGCAATTTTCAAATATAAAGTTCTTGATTATAGAGATCAAGGTTATATTTTATGATTTCAATTTATTTAGGATGGGTAGAATGTAACACCACAAATTCAAAAAGAAGAACATTATATTAGATGGTGTTTTTGACACGCAACACCATGATTAGAAGAAATTATAACACCCTCAGACTTTAGGTTATATTTTCTTTTAAATAAATTTATCATCTTAAATAGAAATCATTACACACAACACTTTGTTTATAATTGGTTACATGACACACTATTTTTAGCTCTCATTACACACAATGTTGATTTTAGCATGTGTAACATGCTACATCGAGTTTAGATAAAATGTGAAAAATTATTAAAATATTAAATGTTAATATAAGGGTTTTAACTATATTATCAAATTTTTTGTTATTAATAGTATTAGATAAATTATGAAAAATGTGGTTATTTATTTATTAATAATACTATAGTAATTATTAATAATAAAAAATAAAAATTATCTAAAATGTATTTTATTTTTCTAAAAAAAGAATTAGTTAAACATTACAAACCAAATATTATATAATTTTTTACTAATTTTAGAATATTAAATTGAAAATATAATCCCCATTTTTTAGATCAAAATTAAAACATTATAAAGGGGTGAATATTTGTTATTTTTATGAAAAGTTTTATGTATTGATGAAGAGAGAAAAATATGGAATTTTAATTGACAACTATTTAATTGTTTAAATAATTTATAATAATAAATTGAATTTTTAATTAGTTTACAAGTTTGACTAGTTAATTTTAATATCAATTAATCTAATTAATGTCATTTAAATCACTAAAATATTGAATTTTAAATAAAAACATTAATAAAATTTGAATATTTTCACTCCAAAACACTGTTTTTTCATCATGTATATGGGACTTATTCTAAATAACAATTTACCAATTCTGTGTATTGAATTTTTTTAAAAAAAATAAATGTTTTTAATTAGAGTAGTTTATAATTTATAATGAGATAAAATTAGTTTACAAACAAAATGAAGAGTGAATTAAGTAAAAATTAATTACAAATGTTATGGTAAAAATAGATTTATCTAGGGTAAAGTAAAAGGATAAGTTTCAAATGACCTATACATTTGTCTAAAAACAATTATATGGAAATATTTAAACCATTAAAATTATAAGTTAATGTAATGGTTAATTTTGGACACTTTTATCCCAATAAAAATGTGGGATCAATAAATTATTTTTTAAAATACTATGTGTGTCCTCCCCAAAAGTTATAAAGGGTCACCCCTATTCTATTTTTGTTACACCATAATACCAATTTAGAACAGAACATACCTACAAATATCATGTCCAAAATTATTTAATTTCATCCTAGAATCCTTATTTTTGGAATAAAAACATCCTAGTAATGATTCAGTGAAAACTTAGGGTGTATTCCTGAAGAATAAGTAATGTTCTTCAACGAGAATCTTTATTTTATTTATTTCACAACCTCCTAAAATTATTATTAAATAATTATTATATAATAAAAATAGTATATTACATATATTGGGATGTTTTACTAATAATTTAATGACCTCTATCTATCTCTACATTCATCAAATACATTACAAAATCATTATATGTGTGAATAGAGGACTACCGCCTCACGAACCGATGTCATTCATAATTCTGTTACCACTATTCACAATTAGGTATGATGATGGATATAAATTATATATATGATATTTTTAACATATTTATACATATGTATTCAATATATTATATATAATATATATATATATTCATATTCACTTACATTGGGAACACGATAATGTCGCTCGTGTGTACAATGGACTACCACCTCATTAAACGTTATTATTCAGCTTTCACTAAGGCATTACACAGAATGTAAAAAGATTTTTGATTATAGATAAATGTGATGTACAAGAAATAATTTATATATCATTGAAATATTTTTAATTATATAGAGATATCATATATCATTTTCATTCCTAAATTTGAAGTCACTAAAAATAATATCATCATTTCTGTATATGCTGACTACAGCCTTCAAGAAGCAATGTAACTCTATTTCATCACAACACCAAATTGATGATATATTTAACATTTTAATATGACTTATATGAGTTAATGATAATTATTTAAATATTATAAATTACATACCATCTTTTCAAAATGAGCATTGGAAAATGGAATCATTACTCAAGCGTAGGTACAACTTAGAGTCTCTAGGATCGTAATGTAATTCATTTTCCATAACCATATTTTATGAATGATTATAAAAGTAAAATTGTAGTAAAAAATATTATTATCTCGCTATTATTATTATGGAAATGATAAAATTTTATAATATAGGAACTAACCAAATCATTCTGGATAAAAAAACATGAGCTAAAAGGGAAATTAAATAAAGAGTCAATGAGAATAATGAAATATTATTGATAAATTGGTTATAAAAAGATATAAAAGGATAGTATATGATATTATAAGTTTTAATATGTTTTTCTAATAAGATAATAACTTTTCAAACAATCTATACTGGTGGTTTATATACTTTCAACCAAAAGGAATATCTAGGTAGGGATACTTTTAACTCAATTTCCACTCATTAGGTTAAATATTGACTTAGTTAATTATGTCATTATAAGATTTTTTATGTTAAGAAGATGATAATCGTATGATTTATTTACAAATTTTTAAGTGTATTTATAGTCGATAAAAATTATTAATTCATTTATCAATTCTCGCTTCAATGTGATAATCATTTTGTGGATTTATTTCACAATATCATTCTAATAGAGATTTATAATTATTGTATAAAAGTTAAAAGATGTTATTTTACCATTTAATAAATACCCCATTTAATTTTATCTTCCTATGATTATTTATGATAACTTTAAATAACAGTATGAAAATAAATATTTTATACTTTTGTTAATTGAGTAAGTGTTTTTAGGAAACCCAATATAATTTCTATATTCATTCAGAAATATCATGTTCTTCAGAAACAATATATAATAAAAAAGGTTCAAAAAAATGTATCAAAATTATCAAAATGATTTATCAACAAAATTTTGAACCATTTTCTCACTTTGAAAAAAATCAAAGGAATCTAATTTTTTCTCAAAAGAATTATCAGTTGTATTTTATAGAATATGTGAAAATAATATTTGTTTAAATGTGTACTGTATGTATGGAATTTTTTTCCTTAATTACATGATATTTTTGTAAAAAATTATTTATAATTTTTCAGGCTTATTTCAAAATAAAATTATTCTGAAAGTGATTTTTGTATCAAAAATTTATTTTCATAATAAAAATGATATTTCCCTCAAAAATGTATTTAATGATCCTCATATGCTATTTATTTTCTCCATTGACCACATTCATTTATTATTAATCCATTGGTTATTGGATGATACAATCCTAATTTTTCTTCTCGATGATTTATGATTATTTTGAAAAATTCTTTTATTGAAATTCACTTCCCTGTTTCATTTTATATTCATTAACTTTTACTTGAATTATTCACTATACTATGGTCATTATAAATTAAATTTACCCTAAATATTCATATTATTTATCATGGGTATACTTATTTCATAAACAGTAACCCATTTATATATATCATGTTTTACTTTGAATGTTATTTTTTGACTCAGAAAATATTGATAAATTTTTTTTCTTTAAAAAATCAAAATATTTAATGTCAAGGCCTGTTTATTCACGAATTAAAAATGTTATCTGATAAATAAGGATGGATTTAGACCTATAGTGACTTGTGGGGAAAATAAATATATATCCCCTTGATTCATTGGTGGGTCTCATGAGACAAATCTATTAAGATAAAATGAAGTTGGTTTTATTGGTTTTTTAAATCATCTTGTGAAATTTGTTGTTATAGAGGTATCATGTGATAATTACATGATTTAAAATAACTAATATATTCCTTTATTAATATTTCAATCAATTTTATTGAGGATATTTTCACTATAATATTATCTCTGGATACATTTAATTTTCATTTTATTCATTAAATAGAAATTTTTTCAGTTATTTCTCTTTCCAATTTGATTATGACTTATATAGTTATATAAATGGAATATATGATCAGTAATTTACCTTTTTATGTTTATTATGTTTATTAATTAATACTATATTGTTTTTACTTAATTCATAATGATTATTTTACCTCACAATTATTATTTTCACTCTCCATAGTAATACAAGAAATGTACTCTGACTGATTTGTAATGACAAGCTATAGGGAATAAAGATATTCTCCAAAAAATTGTGATTTGTGATTCCATATGTAATTCAAGAGTCAGGAGTATCTATTTTACCAAGACTACTAAACAATATAGTCCTTCATGATTTGAATATATGTATCTTATTATAATGTAATAATTAAGACATGGGATCTAGGCTACTGGGGTCAGGGTTATAATATACCAGGTGTACATGCTATGTTATACCACATGGCCTGCAAAGATATGTGGGAGAGAACACTGTTATATCCCAGATCAACTGAGACATGTTTTCATTACATACACTTCATTCAAGCTCATATGGTTGGTCAATCCATGTCATATAAGACAAGGTAATACATTCCAAAAGGTAAACACACTCTATGGACCCCGGTACACATTCTGTACATTTATTAGAGATTTACCGCTTTCGTATATCCTTTATTATGACTCATGTTTAGTCCTATGAGTGGTCATTCCAAAGTAGTTTCTACATAGAAAATGTTATAACCTTATTAATGGATTTATAGAAACTACATGGTGTGATTAAAGAAATATAGTTTTCTCATGGTTCCTTATCATGGTAGTGATCAGGATGGATATATGGAGATATATTAGGATGATAACCATCCCCATCACACCAACATGTTGGTCCCCCTAGTCACTTTTGTTCGGTAGAGAGGTGGTCCCCTATTACCAGGGCATATATCATCTTTCCCTGGATGAAATTATAAGTCATGTATGATGAGAGTGACACATTATTTAGTGATTCATAACCGATATTTGATATTAAGACGGATTAATAGTGATATGATGGAACTATTAATCTCCTATATTTATAGGGTGTAGGTTTCCATTACCTCTCATTCCAGTAGATATGGAACTATTTTAAAATTTTTACAGTTCCTCTACACATGGATTAGTTCTCCCACGGTTAGGAATCCCCTATCACATTAGGGTACATCTCCTCTACATTAATCAAATAGATAAAGAGAAACTCCCCTACACATTGGTGTGGTTCCATTAAATAAGGAGTGTAACTCCCACATCATTGGACTCTTGTGGGGATCAGGTCATCCATAACTGTTGGTCTTCCATAGGAGGTGTACTGATTTTGTGAGGTGTGGGTCCCTCTACATGATACATGATATTTTTATTTAAGAGTAATTTCTCACTCCACTTGGTGATGTGTGTACATATTCATAAGGGTCTTCAGAGGGCTCATGAGAAGTTTGTGAGTTATTACCACATTAGTTGTGTGGTAGTCGTGAGGTGTGGGTCCCACCCATTCTCTCTTACAAGAAATTGCATGTGGTTATTTTTTTATTTCAATTTTGCATTCATCTTTGAGTGTATTAGTGATGGTATGCCTAGCTACTATGAGTTTCATCATATTGGGATGGGCACAAGATAACATAGATATGAACTCTGGTGATGGTATCCAATTTTGAACATATTGATCTATAAACTGACTCATTGTTCATAGTTGGGTTGTGCATATGAAAACCCCATTAATCCTATATTTGGTTTTATTTCAACAAATATGGTTGGGGTTGAGTTGACTAATGTTTATGTTTTCAGGTTGAACAGCTGACTAATTTCATGGTGTTCTCCAAAATTTATTTTGGATTTTGGATCACCTACTAGGTGTGAATAAACTCACCCATTCATGGGATTTTTTTTTATTTTATACTATGTTATTTATTATAATGTTTTCAAATAGGTTTCTTTATTCCAATTTTACATTCTAGATGTTTTAGTGTTTTTATTCCTATGAACCTTTGCATGAATATGTGGTGTGTTTGTGTGAATACAGGTTCATTGGATAAGTTATCCCAAGAATGTGATATTCCTACTCAAAGCTAGTCTCCTACCCAGGCCTATTAGAGGCATTCTAGGGGTAGGGTTATCTCTTCCTTATTCCAGTAATAAAGACCTCTATAGGTCAAATAATGACATATAATGTCTCTATGAATGTCAATTACAATCCTAAATGATATTATGTTGAATTATGCTTGAAAATTAATAATTTTAATATGATTATATATCAAGTCTAGGATTTATCTCTGATTGATGTTTGAGGGAATGCACTCCCTGAAAATCATATTATTATTCCTATAGTTGAATTTTAATTTATAATGGAAATTTATTAGATTTATTTACATAATTAAAAAATAAATTTATATGGAAGAGAATTCATATTTGATATTTTAGAACAACTATTTATCATCTATGAGTGTGATGATAAAAATGAACTAATAATTGAAATTTTATCCATTCTATGGGTTCAGATCCTTATTCAAAAGGGTTATATTTCTTATATAGTAACAAAGAAATTAAAAACCAAAGATATTTCTACTATACCAGAGTTTTTGGATGTTTTTTCAAAATATTTTCTCATCTTCCACCAAATCATGATGTTTTGTTTTCAATAAAAATTATACCTAGTGATACACTTTTGTCAATGAAATCACATAGAATATCCAATATTTAGTTACGAATATTGAAGAATCAACTCAAAAACAATTTTTAGAATGGATTCATTCATACAATTTCATCAGCATGGTGTAAATCAATGCTTTTAGTAAAAAAGAATGTTGAATCAACAGAATTATACATTGATTACCAATAACATAACAATATATCAATCAAGAATAATTATCCCTGACAAAGAATTTCAGTTTTTTACAATCAATTAAATGTATTTCAATATTTTACAAAGATTTATCATTCATATAAATACTAAGAATGGAGTTTTAAAAGTGAATACATACCCACGAATGTCATCCATATAGGGGATAAAAACTCTTAATTTATAGTGATGCCATTTTTTCTTATAAATAACTAGAACATATTCATTGATTTAATGACTAGATTCATTAAATATTACATTGATCATTTTGTGGTAGTCTATATAAAATATATTCTCGATATATTCAAAGTGTATGTAAGGGAATGAAGAATACATAAGTATTGTACTAACGACCTAATGGAAGGATATGTTGTGGGAAAAAATTATAATGTGTGGATATTTGGATACAAAAATTTTCATTTTTGTGTCATTTAGTCTCAAGAGAGGGTATTTCTGTATATCCAATAAGGAAATACATAATTAAATGTTTTCAAAGACCAACCACTATGTTTGAGATCCATAGTATTATTGGTTTAGCTATATATTATTGACTCCTTATGAAACATTTCCCATGAATTTTAAATCCTCTCACTATGTTAACCCAAAAGAGATAAGTGTTTCCATGTATATAATAATGTGATTAAATTTTCAAGGAACTAAAAATAATCTTATCCATCACACATATGCTTACACTACCCTATAGTGGAGAAGGGTTTGTGTTCTATAGTGGTACATCGAAGATGGTATGGGATAGTTTTATCTTGAATAGTGTTACAGAAGTGTCTAATGCATAATGAAAATTGAAGGTTCAGTAGAAAAATTATCCAACACATGATTTTGAGTTAGTTTTGGTGAATTTTTAATTAAAAATATGGTTTAATTTTTTTATGTATAAATGGGTGATTTATATATAGATAATCAAAGATAAATATATATATATATATATATTCATTTAGAATGATCTAAATATAAAGTAGATAATATGGTTATAGTTGATTAAAGATTCTGATTTCTTGCAACATTTCCATATTGGGAAACTAAATTAGGTTGAAGATGTTCTGAGTTGAAAGGATAGTTAATGATAGTCTATATAGAGGATGAAAAAAGATCCAATATTTTTATATTTGAAAATTATGCAACAAAAAAACATGAAGTAATTGATGAAATATTATATTACAAAAAAGAATGATTAATCATCTATACATGTTAATATTAAAGGGCCATCGATGGAAATGTGAAATTTCAGAAGAAGGTATAACATTTTTTAATTTTTAAACTTTATTGTGATAGAATGAAAAGGAGTAATAACCATGTAAATATTTCATCCATACCAGATTTGATGGAGCTCTTAGATGAATATCATAGTTGATAATTATCTTGGCATCCTATATGTATGATGATATATAGAGATATAAAATATTTTCATTCATAGGAAAACATGAAGAGAGATATTTAAGTGCATTTATCTCGGTGCTCGCTAAGAAAGAAAGTTAATAATGACACACATAATTATAAGGTGATGTTATAATAATTAGCCATATGAGAATTTCAATGGGAAAACGATGCCATGGATTTTTTCATCATACTCCCCAAAACATATATTGAACATATTTTTATTTGGTGATTTATTCATTTCTTTATAAAGTAATCACACTTTATTACAATAATATAACATTTTTGTAATGACCAGATTATTAATAAACAAAATTCCATTTCATTTAATTAAAATTATTATAGATATAGAAAACATAGGAAATCCATTTGTTTTATTACATACAATTGGATTTATAATGACCATTTAGTATCATTACCATTGACAATATAGCCATTGAATAATGATCACATGACTAGTATAAATATTGGGTTTTATCAAATCCATTTTACATAGATAGTGTTAGTGATGGCATTGACCAGATAGATAATTCCCAATAAAGACCATTTATCAGAGCTTCTTGGGGAGATACTATTTTTTTATTTTTCCCTAGACCAAGGAAAATTCGAGATCCAACAACATAAGCATGAGAGGAACAATTTATAGGAGAAGTTCAACGTCATTAAGATCATTGCCCAATCCATGTTCCCTGAACGACCCAATGAAATCTCCACCATATCACTTCATAATCATATGGTGTATACTGGTGTAATAAAGGTGTATTTATCAATACCTTATCACTATAATTATTTACTTTATTTTTTTATAGATATCAAATATACTTTCACATCACGTTGTAAATAATTTTTAAGCCACAAATAGTGTTTTTGGTTACTAACCAAATTCAGTTATGAAATCTATTTTTTTTGAATTAATGTCATTTATGAAATAAGAAATATTTTAAAAAATATATTATCATTATATTACTTTTATTATATCTAAATTATTATATAAATCTTGTGAATTCAAATATAATCTTTATTAAGGTTTGAAAACAATTTTTTTCAAAACCAGTGAATTTTCAATAAATGTTGGTTTTCATTTGAAAATAATAAATCCACATATTAAGAAAATTATTTATATAAAATGAATTTTATTTTTTTAATCAGGCTGTCAAAATTATACAACGGTGATTTTTTTATTATTTTATAAACAGTCAAATTTTTGCGGAAAAATTATATATCATATAAATAAAATATGTGTTTTATGAAATCATTATGTCCAAAAAAATGATGTATGAAATACTATAATGGGTATTATATTCTCAATATATGTTTTAAAATTAAAATAATTCAATTTTATATTTGATTTACTAATTTTATAATACCTTATCAAATCCTCCACAATATATAATGTATTTTAAGATTTTAAATTCATTTCTTTAAAAATGTGACTCACCTCCCAAATCCTTTTAACACATCCCTTATCTTACCTACACACTCTATAATCCCCTGAAGGCACCCCATTCTCTAAATAATCCCCCACTTCAATCTTTGGATTTCACCCACTCAATTAATGGTTTCCTTCCTTTCTCATTTTTTCCATGTTTCTTCTTAATGTTATACCCTTTTATTTTTCATTTAAAAATTATGAGGAATGTTATCACACCAGCCCCATACTGACCTTATTATGTTTTAACGGTGATATACCCTTTCTAATATCATTAATACCTTACATGAACACCAGTTAACATGAAGAAATTCTGTATGGGATTTTACTCTCTTCCTTTCGATTCAAGCATTTATTTTATATTATGCATCCAAAATTCCATTTCATATGTTGGGATATTATTATCCATGATCCCTATACTGTCCATTTCTTGTATATATTTTGAAAGACCCATTTTGATATCATCAACACATTTTATGAATCCCCATGTGTTGTTGTTATGCTACCGAAATTGCACCAAAATTTTCCATGCCAAAATAATCGTGTAGTGATTACCATGCCCATTTCTCTATCACGGGTATTCACCTTCATGAAAATAGAATTATTGATTATAGACCAAAATTTATGTATTACACATTAATTTATCATTTAATAAATGATGATGTTGAATGAATCGATGTTATATGATCTATGTGGAACACTTAAGCATGATATTAAAATGTTCATAAAGGGTGCACCCTGATAGTGCTCTAATGCATTGGGTAATGTTTAGTATCATGATACGTCATGTTGTTACATGTATCACCTAATTACTTTTAGGAAATTTTTTTACCATGTTGGCATATGGGTTACTTGATTACTTATGTTTATGATTCAGTGTTTTACGTTGTTTCCAGATTTCCATGTTATGATGATCAGGCTATATCGTGCCTTTTTGTTCATGTTTCTATCGTGCTATATTGATATTTGTTTTGCCTAGCATGTATTGTATTATTCATTTAATGACTTTTTTACCACCCTTCTGAGCTTTATATCTCAGAATTTTCTTATATATGTCTTTAGGTTTTCCAGTACAGTGATATGTATGAAAGATTATTATGGTCAAGTAAAATAAGTTTTCAATAATGATTTTAATTTATTGTTTTAAGTTGTTATGTAATATTCTTAATACCATAAGACACTATACCTATCCCCCTTCTAGGTTGTATTAAGTTTGTGTTTATGTAATAAATTGTTTCTAAATATGAAATACATAGAGGGTTTGTTATTATTTCCCCCTTAATAATATTTGTGGAATTTTAATTAATTATGCGGTACACATTCCTGAAAAAAAACATTCTTTTATATCACATTTGGATTTGAGGTTTACCCATATGTTCTAGTTTGGTATTTATTATTCTCTATGTTAAGGGTTGTATTATAGTACTAAATATCATCATCATAATGAATGCTAGTCAAAGAGGACCAATTAAAACATGGGTGGTACGTTGAGGTCTTAATATATAGACTTCAAAGGTGGATGGGATAAACACTTTTCATTAGTCAAGATTTCATATAAAAATATATGTATCTTGAGAATTCAGAGGGATACTTATGATTCCCTATATGAATTACCACTTTTTGAAAAAATGAAAAATAAAATATTTATATATTTTTTAAATACGGAAAATATATTGATAAATAAGTTCATAATTTATAACAAAGCCATTATATGTATTAAAAATATATTTTAACCCAAATTGATAATTATTTAATTTTTTGTAAAATAAAATAATTGTATTCTTACACTTTTATAAAATGTATTTTAAAAATATTAACATCATTTTTTGAATACATCAATTAAAAATTATCATATTGTAAATAATTAATAATGTTTTGAAAAGATTTATTTCTAGATAAATTGTCATGACCCGTCCCCTGGGGCAGGTGTTGTGACTACCCCAAACCCACCATCCATAGCCTAGGGTTTAGTTTCTAGATCTAGAAAGGCATATCCCAAAAAGAGGTGGCATTTCCTTTAAACCTATATGAACATAGACTAGGTATACAATGAAAGAAAAAAATGTAGAACTGATGATAGTAAAAGTGAGGACTGAAAGTAAAATTGTCCAGTATAAAACACAATCTGAAAAAAAGTACAGAAAAAAGGAAAAATGATTCAAGGTTCTTCCACCAAGGATCGTATTTGAAGGGTTGGTATAGATAATTATCTTTTATCGCTACCTCTCACCACGTATCTCAATCACCTCCGAGCACCTTCTAGGCCCGACTCGCCATGTCTATGTCAAGCTATCAGTCATCTACCCAAGAAAAAACATGGATCATAAAAATCTCATGTAGAGTGAGTAAAAAATACCTATTAGGGACCTCGAGACCCCTGAAGGTCTCCCAGAATTCAACAAGGGAAAACCCACAAAGCATTATCTCACCACAAATCATGATCTCAACCACAAAGAATAAAGTAAAAAACATCTAACACCAGGTATATAACTTAGATAATATTAATAAAGATGATTAGTCTAGAGCTAGACCATTTTATTCTTGTTGAGAGGTTCTACCCCTAATCCGTGAAGTTTTTATATACTATTGATCCAAAAAGGGTCTCTCTACTACCGATCCACAATGGTTCGCACTACTACTGATCCACATAGGGTCGCACTACTGTCGATCCATGGCGAGCCACTCTCATATCGATCCATGGAGTATCTCTCTTCAATGTAGATTCAGGGAGAGTCTCACTGGTGCCGATTCATAGAGTTTTTCTCTCATGCCAATCCATGGAGGGTCTCTCTTCATTGTAGATCCTGGCACAGGATTCCCCCACACGGTGCGCTTGAGATGTAGAGATTTTTCTCCCCATAATATCAGCCATATCTCAACCACCACAATGTCCCATGAATATGTAACCCCACGTACCATCATGTCTTAAGGGTTCCAATGTGATAGATGGTGTGTAAATAGGACTCCCGATCTATATGTTATAAGTAACAGAGATAAATAGGTCTATGATAGATTCAATTCTGATCCAACCCAGACAAACTCCAACTTTTTCCAAAACCTAAGTGGAGTTTCTCAAAAGGAATACCTCATCCCAAGGGTCCCAACGACGTAGAAGGCACATCAGTTGGATGCCTAGTTTGCTAGATACACAATTTTTAGTGAAATGGGACTAGTCGGGTCCGGGTTCGGTAGTGGTCCTGCTAGGTTTGTGGATCAGGGCCATCTGATGGGTCCGGCCTGGCTGGTGGGGCTGGACCGGCCCGCATGTAGACCAGTTCTCCTAGCTAGCGGCACCAGTGAGGTGATGATCCTCTTTATAAAATGGGTCTGAGCGGCCTCTACGTATCCCTCGCATGGCGCGTCGTCGTCACACCTTTCCACCCACCACATTCTTCTGACTGCATCTCCTACAGGCGCCACATCTCTACTTGGTCGGCACGGGACAAAGTCTATCGCCAGTGCCATCGTGCCGATAGTTGCTTCCATGGGAAACTGGAGATTATCTATTCTTCCTTTTTCTATCTTGTATGTGCCTACGGGACTCTCGGGTTACATCCTTCAGGACAGAGCCCACAGAATCACTTAGCAGCCACTTTTCTCAGTTGCCCACAAAGAAGGAACAAAACCAATGAGTGGTGGAGAGTATCGGCCTTTTCCGTATTGACATGTGCACTCCGCAATAGCATTTTATCAAATCGGTAGAATAAAAATCAACAAAAGATTAAAATTATCCCCAAATTAAAACCCAACGACAACCACTCGCATGAACTAACAAGATTCGTATTAACCCGTTAGTTGGTTGATCCATGTTCGTTATATTTTCCAAGAATGGGATAAGGGGAAATCATAAACTCTTTAAAATTATATTAATTTCCCTAATTGGAATTACTGTTCTGGATAAAGGAGAGATCTGTGTTTGAAAACATACATCATTTTTTAGAACTCACCATCTCTCGCCTATCTCTAGATCAAATCCTCTAAAGATCATTGGTCAATCACTGTTCTTCATTAGAGGGTGACATCACTGGCGTTTTGTCAGAGCTTCCTCTCGTGGATTCCAATTCGTTCTGCAGTGGGTTGATTAAATAAAAATTAATTATCTATATTGACATCATTAATGTTGTTCATTAATTAAACTAAATTAGTGTGCCAATGAATCATATGAACTATGCAGTTACACAATCAAGTTAACAGGTCATTAAATGATTCTCATTTTTTGACCCTTGATTCCCTATGGTCCCAATTACTATTTCATTATGGTTGGAAAAAGATAAAATTACTCAATTATTTTATTATTTTCCAAAATTTTCAAAAATTTAACATTATCGTCCGACCCTTTCCAGTCAATGTTAAGCATCACGTAACAGAATCCCGATGAAGAAAATTCAATGGTGCCCTTAGATTTTCCATCCAAGAACCAGTTAAAAAGATATAAATAATCTCTCACACATTTAATGAATGTAAATTAAGAAAATCTCAAAAAAAAATTCTGGATCATTGGGCTTCATAATCACGTGCCTTTAATTTTCCTAGTCTCATAATAATTCATAAAAATAAATTGAAAAACAGTATGCGGAATTTCTTGGTTGTTACATAAATTTTTGAAAAATAATTTTTTTATTCCAAACTATATTTTAATTTAAATAAATTACGAATATCAATTTTTAATTTATATTAAATATAAAATTATTTCATTTATATTATTAATAATCTAATTAAGTTCATTTAGATTCTATGTATTTTAATTAGGAGCATAAAATTAGGTAAATTGTTCTCTTTTATTTTATTTAATTATTAATAGTATCCTTGGTAAATATTTTTCATCTCATTAAGGGTAAAACAGGTAAAATTGGTAAAAGAAATTGGGATAAGGCTTTTAAATATCAATTATACACATTGATAACAATTTTCAAATGGTAATGACCATTATATTATTTTCAGAACAAAATATAAACAATGTGTAAATCCTTTGGTTTAAATATTCTATAAAATTTATACATAATGATAAAAGGATGATAAGTTACTTTTAAATATTATTTTGATATATGAATAAATTGTTTCATGAAATTTTATTTTTAGTTTTTAGTAATTAAATAATTATCTTAAATGCTTACGCAACATTAACACATTGCTTTTTATAGTAGAACATAAATTGACTAAATGATTTTAATAAATATATAAGTAATTTTTTAGAGATTTTTAGTGTCTCATGGTTTTTCTAGAAAAATATATATAAAAAATTAGATATTTTTGAAATCATTATATTTGAATTAATTTGTATTATCATTTTTTTCAAATTCAAATTAAATGAATGGTTCCAATAATGATATTACAGTTATTTTATAACAAATAATATTTTCTTATATGATTTAGAATTAATAAAATGAAAAAAATTTAAAAATTTAATTATATATGGTAGAAACTATCTACTGTGTTCCATTTTTATGTCACTTTTCCTATTATTGTAACGTTAATAAACCATAAAGAGTTGAAATCCTTGATATTGTATTAATTTTTAAAATACTTAATTAGTGGTTAAAACTAATAGATATGGGTTAAAACAAAAATAACAAATGTTAAAATTTTATTAGACGATATTATTTTGAATCTTACTCATGTTATCATATTATTATACTAATTTGGATAAATTTTTCATTAAAATAAATTAACACTTATTTAGTTCATAGAGTGCTCCTCCTCTTTCTAATGATAGGTAACATTCTCTCCATCATTTTTCATATTGTTTGAGACTTATATCACATAAAATGCCTACCCTTATATTATCTTATATACCTTAAACAAGTTATATGGAATTGGGACATTCCAAAAGAATGCACTTTCAATGTCTATGTTGTAGGCTCATGAAGGTTTCTCAATTTAGATAAATATCCTTTTATTGGGAATTTTAAATTTTATTTAATTTTATAACTCCACTAAATATATGTTATCCATTCAAAAATAATTAATCAGTGGTCGTAAAATAAACATAAATTTTTGTACGATGATGTAACAATCAGTATCCACCTTCTTTCTATCCATTGGAAAAGGATAATGTCTCTTGTAAATGAATGTGGACTACCAACACCATGAAGCATTAGGATTAATTTTTTAAGTTTGTTTAACATGGATGGTAATAAGTATATATTTAATGAATATATATGATATATATTATATAATAATGATTATTAAAAGGTTAATTATTAATTTAACTTATTCTGTTCCATCCATCGAAAAGTTAAAACAACATTCAGGCATACATACGACCAACCTTCCCAAAAAATTTTGTAATTAATTTTCAATTATTGAAATTTTATATATGAATATATATAAAATATATATATTGAATTTATATGATATTCATATAATGATTTGAATTGTGTACCTCGTTTAACCATGATTAAAGTATGAAAATTTTAATTTCCGATTTAAAATATTCCTAAAAATGAACCAGTTTTCACTTATAAAAATGAATTTAAGATGATTTTTTAATACGTTTTTCAAATAATATTATAAGTAAATAATATTTGGAATGATATATTTAATGATTTATTTTTCTATGATGTAATTATATATAAATTTTTGTTTATTATATTGGATTTTTGAACATGAAAAAAGAAGGTGACGACTTAAGGGGTGGGATTTTCATCTCATTCTTATTTTTGGGAGACACATTTCATATTCACCAATATATTCTTTTATGTGTTGTATATACCACCGAAAAAATTCTATTTTAATATTTATCATGAAAATTATTATTACATACATAGCCTTTTAATATTGCCTGTTTTTTTAGTTTTGATTTGAATGCAACCAAAGTGATAAGTGATTTACACCTCAATACCATTCTACGAGGGTTTATATATGTTTCTATTTCAATTGAAGAAATTATATGATCCCTATTTGATAAATAAATTTGAATTTTTTATCCTCTTGTGAGTTATGGATAATAAACCTTTTTCTTTTAATTTTTATTACATTATTTACTCAAGAATCCAATTTAATATTTACAAGAAAAACTGACTATGATTTATTTTTGGTGAGTAATCATTTTCATCCATGTCCATATTTAATATAAAATTATTTCAATAATTTTTTATTATTATGATATTATTGATTAGATTCATCTTCAAAATTTTTTTAATTCTATAAAATAGAAAAATGTAATCACCTTTTGATTTTATAAATGACGTACATTTGACTTTTTTTTTAAATGTGAACGGAATCATTATTTTTACATTAATGGAAAAAATTGAATTTATCACCTTCATAATAACCAAATATAGCTTAGATTGAAATTTTCTATTTTTCATTTTGAATAAAATGGTTTCACTAATATTAATGAAATATTGGGATTTCAAATAACTCATTTCAAAATGAAAAGGTTTTTTCCTAAAAAAATATAGTGGTATTTTAATATAACATTCCTTTATAATAACATCATTTGATTTTTATTATAATTTAAGAGGGTTATAATCCAATTATATGACACTTTTACATTCTTTGCGTGGTTCATCCGAATTATGATGATATTTGTTTAAAATAATTTTAATTTTTATGGGTTACTCTATGATGAAAATAGATAAATGTTTATGAGATGTGTTTCCTATCTATAACTTATGTTATGAGGAAATGATGAATGGTTTATGATCTTGTCCCACACATATGTCTAGTTTTAATTATTTAATGGGTGGGAACAGATGTATATATCCCTTTAATGTATTGGTTAATTTTTTTATCTCATTTTATAATTATGGGAGATAAGTTGATGTGCTTGATCCCCCTTGGGAAACTGGTAGGGATACCCGGTCAATTATAGGAAATAATTAATGACACAAGATCTACTTTGGGAAATAGGTTATGATTCATGAGCTATTATGTAATCATAAATAGTGTATTATTCCTAATAATCTCTTATTTGATTGTCTTAGGAGTTAAACATGACATAAGAAATGGTTTTTATACTTATAATAGTTTCAAACATTTATGATAGGATTATGATAAGAACATGTGATTGATTTCTGATTTATAATGTTTTCAAGCACTTAAAATTTATGTCTTTTAGAATGAAATTATTTTACTCTGTGGATCTTCTTTATTATGAATTAATGCTTTTATATAATCATCATATGCTATATCCATGATCAAATACCCATTTACTTATCTTATTCTTTCATACGACCATTGATTGATATCTCAGATTTTCCTCTTACTGACCATCTATCCTCTCCCTTTATAATATTTCATTTATATATATTATGTCAAATGGTTTTGAGTATTGTATAACCAGAAGGGTACAAATTTTGAATAAATTTACAAGAAATGATGAAGACTGTACCTAAATAACATTTTTGTGCATCTAGTCTCTAAATTCACTAAAACTTGTTTGGTTTACACATGGATCGTAATGTTATTTATTTATTTTTCAGTTAAAAAGATGTAATATTTATGTAGTAAAATATTGGGACACTATAAATATGATATATATTCATTTTTTAATTAATAATTATATTTCTATTATTATAATTTAATACTTATAATGGATTGAATGGGATAACAACCCCTTTTTAGAACAACCATTGTGAAAAATAATGGGAATCTTACTTTTTGTTTTCATGGTCATCAATTAAAACCACTGGAACATCTGTAGACTATGATCATTTGATGTTGTATAAGTTACATTTTGTAATATCCTTCATTTTTAAAAGGGAACATGAAATTCAATAACGTACATAAAACACAATGTTGAGCATAAATTAACAAATAAATATTGTTATTTAATATTGTAGCCATCACAAATCCATTAGAATTTCAAAAATGAATAAGATTAACTAAATTATTAAAAAATTACATATGTATATATATATAATTAATTTATTGTTCACTAATTAATATATATGAAAAAGTAACCCTCTTTAATATAATATTAAATACTTTTTTCAAAAACTATATAAATGTGAACAAGTGTGTTTAAAAAATATTAAAATAACACTTTTTTAATTTTATTATTGAAATATAAATATTTTTAATATAATATTTATCATTTATCTTATATATTTTAAAGACATGATATAAAAAATCTAGTTTTGCGGATAAATGAAGTATTCTTCTAAAAGGAATATTTGCTGCCTTTTGACAGCACAGTTGTTTTAAAAATATTTTTTGACATTTTTATACATTTGAAATAACAAAATAAACCTCTTTTTTGAAATAGGAGTATCTAAATTTAAATGGGTTTAATTTTATTTTTAGTATTCTAATAAGTTTCATGTTTTGATGAGTAGAAAAAAAATAGTGCATTTTAATTGAAAACTATTTTTCATGAAATTTAATAATAACCAAAAATTATATATTTTAATGGTTTTAGTGTATTATTATATCATTTTTATAAATTAATTAAATTTATATAATTGTAATAAATTTCACATTGAATTTGGATATAAAAATATGTCAATCCTTTTGTGGTTTTTACATTAAAAACTTTTTTTCTCAATCTATCAATGAGATTATTTTTTAAATAATTTTGTAAAATTGTTGTTTTGAATTTTGAAAAAAGTATTTCATATTTTGAATAAAAAGTTTCAAATTTATTAAAAAAATTTCTTTATTTTTGGACAATATATAAATAGTGACAGTGGAAAATGTATTACCACTATTATAGATAAATCAAGTAATTAAAGATACAAATATTATTATAAATTTCATAAAATTACCCTAAAGCTTCATATAATTTCATTTTATGAGTGTGTTTCGACCAAAATAATCATTGGTCTATAATTATAACCTTTGGAAGTAACTTCTACAAGAGTATGACATTTATAATTTTATATTCAAAGAAGTATCAATTTTTTCACATTTTGGATTTTAACCAGTGAAATATTTTTAATATGGGTTTATATATCTGATATGTTGAATTTTATATAGTATTTTGAAATATAATTCATTTATATTTATCATGATAATTTATTTTTAATTTTTATAGAATATTTTTTTAAATTAATGGCTTTCAAAATGATAATGCTTTAATTTTATAATCAATTGAAGAATCAAATATATGATATTAAAAATATTAAAACAAATATAATTTGATATTATTAATGTTATACACTATTTTTATATATTAATTTGACCTATAAGGGATTAGTTTAAAGATTTGGTTATAATATATCTTGTCTTCATAAAATTTTAAAAAGTTAAGTAATGAATAGTGTGAAGATTTGCCTTAGTGGTATTTTAAAATAAATAATATTTCATTAAATGAAATATAATTTATAAAAATATAAAAATCTACCTTATTATTTTTATAATTCTTAAAATATCATCAATGACCCAACTATTGGTTGTTTTTTATTTTATATTAATTATATTAACCCGTAAAGTGTAAATTACATGATATCACGGTAACAATGAAAAAGGATAAGGGTTAAAGCTAAAAGATAAGGATTAAAAATATTAAAGTCATATAATGTTTTATTGGATAAATTTATTTCTACAAAAACTCATCATATATTCTTAGTTTATATTTTGGACCATTTTGAGTATAAAATTAATTAATATAAATTTAATTTTTTTATTTTTAATAGTGCTTTCTCCTATCCTATAAAAGGGAACCCATTCAAATCTATTCCTAACAGATTAAAATATTTTTTATCCTACCAATATCCTCCAAAATACTTTAATAGAATCTATCACCAAATTATAGGGTCCTTGGTTTATTAATAACACTCACCATAAAGGTGTTAAGGTGTTAATCCAAGGAGTTCATCCAATAAAGAGGTGTCGTTTCTAATTAAGTGTTTCTATTTTATTTCATCTTTCAATTACATAAAATATTATTCATCCTTGAGGAAGTAATAAGTATTATATCCAATATAAACTTATATTTGATTATGTTAATTTTAAAACCAAAATCCATCTCATCTTTTGTCGAATGAGAAAAGTATTATCATTCCTCTCTCTGAAAAACTACCAACAAACAAACCAATATAATTCTTTCCCATCACCATATCACAAGCATAGTTATAATTATATAATTAATGATTGTATATTATAATCATAACATATTTTTCATTATTAAATTATAATATATCAATTATTATCTTACTATTCCATACATGAAAAAATGATAACATTGTTTGTGTTTATGATTGGACTATCACCTCCAGAAAGTGTTGTGATTTTTTTTCTCAACACATCAGATGAATTTTATATTTTAGTATATTTAAATTATTAACATGATTTTTATTGTATTTTTATAATTCTATAAATATAAAATAATACTTACCATCTTCCCATTTAGATCATTGAAAAATAAAAAATTTACTCATGTATATATATGGCTTACCATCTTTATAATTGTAATGTCATTCAATTTTCATATATATATTTTTTGAATGGATTTAAAAGAATAATATATATATATAAATTTTTATTATTTAATTATATATTCTTATAAAGGTGATGGAATTATTACCATTTTTTCTATTGACATCATCCCAAGTTCATTTTTCACACAAGTACCAAAAAACGTCAAAATGTCCAATGCGAACTTAAATGATTAATAAATTGTAGTAACCTGATAATAAGTGATACAAAAGGAATAAGAAAACAAAAAAACATTCTAAATCAAGGAAATAGTTATCTAATATTATTATTCATGAAGAAAAATAATGTGTTTGATTAGTTGGACACATGGTAAGGGACACTTTAAGTAAAATATTATTTTAATTGTTTTAAAGATTTATTCTTCTAAACACTTCTCGTATAAGTTTATATTTTAAATATAGTTTTTGATTAATGTATTCATATGGATATGAATTCTTTAATTTTTAATTTTTAAATTTGTCTAAAATTATTCATAGTGGTATGGGACAATTTCATTTAAAAATATATTTTTAAATGTATTAAATATGTTTTGAAAATTGATTGGTTATATCAATAATATCAATTTTATTCATATGCATAAAAATGAAATTTTAGGAATGATAGGTTGAAAATTGATAGATGTTTTTGTTAAATTATTATATAATTGTATTTAGATACTTGAATATTTTTTATGTGATAAACCAAGGATGCATGGTTCTGTGATAAAACATGGAAGGGATGTTAGGTTATAACATCTAAATCATTGGGTACGGAAGTCGACCGTATGGTTATTCCATTTTATTATAATTATTTCCCAATTTTACTAACTATATTTTATATTTTTTCTTATGGGTTATCCTGATTTTTTTATTTTCATAAGGTAGGATAATGATCTTTTTGAAATGATGAACAATTTTTAGGGTTAAAATGTATGTTTTAGGGAAATTTTTTATGGGTTCTCACAAGACTAATGGTTTCCTTCCTTATGTTCCATACTGATATTTTGTTCAAATCCCACATTATAAAATATCATTTATAGGTTATAAGGAAGAGTTGGGACAAGAATGAGATCAAGGAAAAATTTTGAAGATATATTCGTATAAGAAACCATGTATTATTTTAAAAGAGTATCTTTTAGTTTAAAAATAGATAATGATGATAATTTTACACTTATAATGTATTTTTTTACTATTTTGGAGTTTATACTAATCCCATAAACTCAAGACCTAAAATATCTTTAGAAAAATAATTTTTTCTAGTTTTAAAACAACTAGAATATATAATGATTAATGTTTTTTCATTACAATTGATAACACATTAGGAATTGAGAAACTCTAGATATTAGAATGTTTACTTAAGAGATTGGTATATAATCATTAGATAATATTTTAATTTTGAAAAAACTTTTAATTTTTTTAAACACTTTTGCGGATTTATGTTATGAAATTTTAAGAAGAATAATTGTAGATTTTGATATATTTATTTTTGATGTAAATATGGAATATTATGTTTTGGGATGTAAAATGGATTGTATGATATAGCCATTTAGGTTAAAATAGATATTGTAATTTTTAATTTTTTTAAATATTTTGGGAATGGTATAAGAATTATATAGTTTTAGAAAAAAGGGAAAACTAGGATGGGGGATAGTCTATCATGTCAGGAAAGGCTGTGGGAATTGATCCCAAATTAAATTTTTCATGACACAATTTATTAAATATAGGTAATGTAACCTCTTATGGTTCTGAAAGGCATATTTAAGTCTGATAGCATTCATGATACCCCATGTCCAGCAAAAAAGAAAAGCTAAATATTATTATTTAATATAGTAGTTAATTCATAGCTATTATAATGGAATAAATGAAAATTATTAACTAAATTAATAAAATATAGTTTAAAAATTTATATATGTCTTTAAATATTTGGTCACTAATTAATTATAATTCAAATTAAACACATTTAAAAATAAAACAAATTTCTATACAACTATTTAAACATGAAATTTTGTGTGTATAAAATAATCAAATAATGAGTGTTGGATTATATAAATGAAATATAAATATTTATATATCATTTATCATATTTATTTTATAAATATTAAATAAAAAAATCCAATATTTGGGTTAAAAGAAGTATTTTTCTGAAAAAGGCATATTTTCCACCTTTTTATAGCGTAGTTTAAACAAAATTACACTTTTTTAAATTCTATTTGAAAAGATAAAATTATTCTTTAAAATAGGATTAGAAAAAATTTCTTTGGTTATTTTTTTATTTTTCATATATGTTTCTTATTTTTATAAAAAGTAAAAAATAGTGCATTTTAATTGAAAACTGCACTTCCATAAAACATATATATATTTTTATGTTTTAGATTTGAATTATTTTAATGTATAATTAGATCATTTTTTATCAATTATTATAAATTATTCCGATTAAATAAATTTTAATTAGAATATTGATATAATAATATTTCAATATTTTCGGCATTTTTTCATTAAAAACATGTTTTCTTAATCCGTCAAGGGGATTTATTTTTAATTAATTCTTAAATATTTTATATTTTTAATTTGGGAATGTGGATTCCTTATTTGGAATTACAATTTCAAAATTTCAAAAATAGTTCCCATTAACTTGTGGAAGAAATATGAATAGTAACTTTGAAATTTTTTATTACTAAGGTTAAAGGTAAATCATTTAATTAATGGTAAAAATAATATTTCAAATATTATAAATTTAAAGAGAAACTTATCCTAATTTTATTAGATGATTTTTTTTCTCACAAAATCATCATTTCCCCAAATTTAAAACCTTTAGATTCCACTTCAAAGAGATTATGACATTTATAATATTGTATTTGAAGAAAATTCCATTTTGTCAAAATTTTCTTTAAAAAGTTAAATACTTTTAAATATGGGGTCATATAGGTTATATGTTTGACAATAAATATTCCTTTGAAATATAAAATTTTTATATTTACCAAGATTTTTTACATTTTTAGATAAAAATATATTCAATTAAAGGCATTCATAATGATGATGTTATAGATGTTTCATTAGTGAAAGAATCCAATAATGATATTAAAAATATTAAAATATTTATAATTTGATATAATTAATTTTATACACAAATTTAATGGTTTTCATTGACATGTCAGTTTATTTCTTCCAAATATCATCCTATATTCTAAATTAATTAGTGTATGCTAGTTTCTATTATAAAATTAATTTATATTAATTTAATATTTAAATACTTCTAACAGTGCTCCCCCTCTCCTATAAAAGGGAATAATTATTCTCCATTACATACACTTAAAAATATATTTATTTCCAAAAATATCTTCACAAATACCTTCTTAGAGTCCCTCCATATATTATAGAGTCTTTTTTGGAATAAAACTTATCTTAAAGGATCTAATGTGTTAATTAAAGGATGTCATCCAAAGATGAGGTGTTATTTTTTATTAAGTGTTTCTATTTTATTTCTTCTTCCAAATACTCAAAATATTATTCCACCACGATGATGTAATATCTCTAGTATCTGAAATATAATTAGATTTTATTATGTTAATTCCATCACCAAAATCCACATTCACATTCATTAAATGGGAGATAATTATCATTCATTTGTTTGGAAAACTACCGCCAAGTGAAATAATATAATTTTTATCCATCACCACCTCTTAAGAATATTTATCATAATGGAGTTTATATATATATATGATATTCATGAAATATTTATCATTATTAAAATATAATATACCATTTAATTTCTTCCCTTTCCATGAACAGAAAAAATGATAATTTCATTCGGGATTATGTGCAAACTATCACATCAACAAAGCGATGTGATTCATTTTTCGTAATCACATCACATAAATGTAGTATAAAAGTATAATTAAATGATTAATTTGAAAATAATTATATTTTTATCATTATATAATGATAAAATAATGCTTACCTCTATTCCTTAATGATCATTGAAAAATGACAATGTTACTAATGTGTACGTACAAATTACCCTTCCCATGATTGTAATATGATTCATTTTCCATTTATATATTTAATGAATAGATTTACAAGTATAATTTATAAATAAAATTGATTGTTATTTCATGAATATTATTCTATATATGATTTAATTGGGTCCAATTTTACTACTGACATGTTACCAAATTCATTTTGGACTCAAGTACTGAATGTTGACAAAATGGCTGACATGAACTTAAATAATAAAGTTTTTGTTTCGACATGATAATAAATGATATAAAAAGAATAAAAAACTTTAAAAAAATTATAATTCAATTATATTATTATCATATGTTTATTATTCTATAAGGTAAAGATTTTATGTGATGTGTCAAATTCAGAATAAGGGACTCTATAACAAAAACATTGTTTTAAGTGTTTTAAAGATTTATTATTCAAAAACATTATAATTCATGTACATATCATTAATACCTTTTTTTATGAATGTATTTATATGGAAATGAAAACATTAAATTTTAATTTTTAAATTTTGATCAAATGTTCCAAAGTGGTATGGGGCACATTTATTTAAATACATATTTTGAAATGTTTTACATGTGCTTTTAACATGGATTGATTATTTAAATAACTCAAATTTTTTTCTTATGTGTGGAAATTAAATTTTATGAATGAATATTTTATTATTTAAATCCATTATTTATTATGATTAAATAATTTTATCTTTATATTTTAATTGTGTTTAGGTGATAAAACAAGGATATTTGCTTCAATGATAAACGAAGGATAAGTGGTCATATTATAACCTCAAAGGCATTGGGTATAGACGTTGGTCATATGGCTATTCCACTAGTGCAAGTGACATTTATGAAAGTTCACCATTTGGTTGTTCAATTTAAGTATAATTATATCCCATGTTACCAAATTATATATTTTATATTTTATTTTAATACTATTTTTAAAATAATAAAATGGTTTATGGAAAATTTGGAACAAGGATGGGATCAATTGAAAATTATATAGATATATCAGCATAAGAAATAATATTTTATATTATAAGGCTTTCCTTTTGGTAGAAAAAAATGATAGTCAGTATAAGTCCCCCTTGTAATGTACAGTATTAATATGAAATTTTTTATCAAAATTTTCTAAAACTCCATACCTAAAATATATTTTAGTAATGAAAGTATTTAATAGTTTTAAATAACTAGGATATGTAATTATTAAGGCCATCTACTTATATTTGGTATCTAAGAATAGATTATACAACTATAGAGATAATGATGTTTTCTAATGAGTTTCATATTTCATTATGATTTATTAATTTTCATGTTGATAATATGCTTATTATCTTATAAATACTCTTTAGGATATCATGTTATGAAATATTGAGGTGATTAGTGGAATTTTTTGTAACATTTAATTTTTAGGTAATTATTCATTATTAAGTTTAGGGATGTAAAATGAAAGTTATGATATAATCTCTGAGCTTAAACCAAGTTATGGTTTTCTAGTATTTTATCATATTTCGGTAATGTCATAATATTTATATAGTTTTATAAAAATGACAACCCACAATATGGGTTACAGCAAGTCGGATCTGGTCAGGCCACGAGAGTTGTACCCACAACCGAAGAGAGACAAGTGTGTATCTCCTTTCACTGGCCTATGTAAAGTTTCAGTTTGTATAAATCATACTTTTCTGATAAATATTTCTATGGAAAAATAATAATTTCATTTTGGGAACAAAATATTTATCAAATTATAAAAATTATTTTGGGATTTAATGATTAATGTTATTTCGGAAGACGTTCTCTATTTTGGGAATCCTTTATGATCAAGGTAAACAGAATACTATTTTATATTATTTGAGGAATAAAGTTTTCATTATATTTTTGAAGAATCTATGTTTTTTTGTGTACTTATAGTGATCTTTTTATTTAGGTAAATAATTCTTATATCATATATTTTATGAGATATGAGAAATTATTATTTTTTACAATACTTTAAGAGTGATTAATATTATTTATAGTTAAATGTTAAATTTTATCATGGAAGACTATGTGTCCAAATACTTATATATTTTTGGGTTTTAATGATTGTTTAGATTACTTCGAGGAATTTTTGGGATATCAATTTGTAGAAAGATCAATGTTGATCATTTGGTAACTATTGAATTTTTGGGATTTTAAGTAGTATATATTTATTTAAAGGTTTATTAGTTTTGGTCAATTATATTTTCATTTCCTAACCATTTTGGTTTTGGTAAATTATTCAATATGGGATAAATAAAATGATTATCTTTTTTTGATTAATTTATTTTATAGAAGTTGATTCTAGTGCATCATGTGTGAATAATTCATCTTAAACACTAATCATTAGGATTAAAAAGATGAGTTTGTTTTATAGAAATTGGTTAAATGATGAACCTATACATGTCATGTAAACGTATTTCCTTATATTTTCTTATACGATTCCTCTAACATAATGATGGTGTCAAGACACAATGAACACCCGAGGAAAAAAATGAAATACTTATATGTTAATAATAATCTACCCCCATTGAATATGTTAACAATACTAGTGTTTCGTACCAATATGTTTTTTGGGATGATTTATCTCTTTCTCCCCCACATGGACAATCAAATATAATGTTCAATGTGATGGAATTATTTTCAATTATTATTTCCATGAAAGAACACACATTTTATTCCTCATATTACTGAGATTGGTATATTACCACATGTTTCTATTAGAATAGAGCCTTTATAAAGTCCTATCTATGTATATTTGGGGAAACCCCATATAGAAAATAAGAGAGAAAAAGCCATGGTTTCTATAATATTTTTACACTACCATGTTTTTGATATTTTGCTAATAATTTCTTATTTCTCAAATAGGGATTGTATAAATATATATTCATTTTCAAAGAAATATATATCCTACCCATATCTCAAAAAATGGTTCATTTAATGTTTAGGTAGTTCCCTTTTTTCACGTTTATTCACAACTGAAACTACCCTCTTAAAAAGAGAATTTAATACCATTGTAACAAAGGGTTGTAAGTCTGATTTTAAGACCTCAACCTTCTTGTTTAAAGACTATCAAGAATTTCAGGATTCATTGGGATTTATTATAATGATATATTCATTTAAAATATAACCCCACTTAAGGGATTAACTCTTTTCATTGATCATAGAATCTTATTTATCTTAGAGATACTCCAAAAGAGTCTCATCTTCAATTTGGAATAGTTCATACATATGTGATTATTTTCCTTTAATTCCTTCTATTTTAGTTATAAATACATAAAATAGTTTGTGCTATAGAGCTAAGTCTTAGTTTCTTGAAAACAGCATTTAGTCCATGACCTCCTCTCAATCAGGGATATTACCTTATTCCAATCTCATAATGGGATGTTTTTTTAAACTCATACCTTGAACAAATTCATTATGTGCAATATCATTCTACACATTAGTATTTGAAACCATTGATTTTACTTTTCTATTTAACTTCTCAAAAAATTTCCTTCCTCTAGGCATAGAAATAATATCAACTCCCTCTAATAGTTTATCCAATTTTAATGGATTTTTCCAATCAACTATGAACATTTTCTAGATATTCAATGACTTTATTGAAACTTAATATGAATTATTACTAGTATTACATTAACCCCCCCCCCCCACCCACACACACAAACACATTAAAAGTATAAAGATCATCTTCTTCAACCCTTTTTCTAATCTTGCCACTAATTCGGGACCTTCCAAACTACATATAAAACAAGCATATTCTAAAAGCTATTTTTTCTTTAGATAATTGGAGTAAAAAAATTGTAACATGTTTTTTCTTCTAAATATTTATCATTATATTCCCACTAAAACTCCCCTTTGGTTCATAGATCATTTCTATATGTGACATGTTAAACAATTAAGAATAGGATTTTTATATATTATTACAATAACATTGTAAAAAATCCTTCTAATAGAAATCTTCTTGATTTATTGTAGATCATTCGAGATTTGTGTTGTTAATGTCCTGTAGAAATTGATATTCTATATTCTTAGGGGGTTTTATCCACATTGTAATATTCGTACCTTTATTTTTGTGAAATATTAACTCTTTTCTATCCCCCCCCCCATATTAATTGATCCGGTTTTCAAATATGCTAAATTAAGTAATATAGGTCTCTTTTCAAACTCATTTAGTGATGATTTAACATTTTCACCAGAAAATTCCCTCTCATTTGTCTATGAAAATTCTTAATTCACCTCAGTATCCTTAATGAAGTCTGATTTATCCTTGTTCAACTCACGATGAACTATAATACAAAGGGATTGGGTCACAGCCTGATCTTTTTTATTTACACTGAATTCTTTCCTACAAATGTGTTAATAATTTCATGTTCATCTCCCCTAATATTGTTCTTACTGATATCAAAAATATAGTTTGGTTCCTTCTCTCTTTTATATTGTTTCACAATATCAACCATTTTATTTTCTTTCTCAAGATTCTTATTTTCTTTCTTGAGGTATTATATTTTTCCCTGTGCAGAATTATAATTTAACTTTCACCTCCCCCTTAAGTCCTATCAATTTTTCTCCAACATCATGACTATTTGATAAATCAAATACCCCATTTACCTAAGAAAAGAATCTCACAACGTCATTAAAATAATTGCTTGATGATGAATATTTATTTTTTATTTCGCATTAAATTATTTTTTCTTTTAATGGGTTTCTTCTTATTCTTAACACATTTATGTTAGTGAAGTCAATCATCATCTAATTCTAGTTTTTATTTTTCAGACATATTCATTAGAAAAATCATCCAAAAATGACTAGAGTCATCATTTTTGTAACACTAGTGATTTTTTAAACATTCCCTACAACTTACACTTTTTCAATCCTTTTCATATAATAGAAAAATAAAATTGAATTCTTGTTATCCTCATCAACTGAGACTTCATATTTTATAACCTATTATTCTCTAAAGTTTACTTTTATTATAAATTCAAATCCATTTCATCTTTTTCCTTATTTTTGATGATTGGCGTTTTCCTTGTCTCATAATCAATAAGAATGTTATGTTACCCATCCAGAATCAAATATTCTCTTTTATATAGAGCATAAATTTTTTAATCAATCCAATCTCAAAAATTCATGTTCATATTTTGGAAACTGAAAATTCATAAAAATTCACATTTAAACAATTTATGTTATTACTATATGATTCACATTACAAAAATAGTCAGAAATAATTCTTTCATCATTCACTTTTATTTCTTCAAAATATCTTTTCCAAATATACAGATTATCTTCCTTGACATTGAAAGTACATTCATATCTACTTATTCCCCAGGTTTTTTTAGTCTCGAGATCCATGAACATGTATAGACCTTCTATAATATAGATATCAAGATGGAATTTTGATCCTTCCTATCTAACGATAAATTTATTTTATCATTTTTTATAGTACCATCATAAAAAATAAGTGGAAACCAAAATATTGTATCATCTCTCAAGTCTAGTCTAAGTGATAGGATGTATTGTATCATCTTATTCCACCATATACGATAATTTATCCCTTATAATGTGGTAACAACTATATTATTGGCTGGTTTAATATTCTCCATGTCACTTGGATCATTAGAGAAGACATTATCTATGATACCTATAGATAACAAATCCTTTTAAACAAATCATTACAACATTTGAAGCAAATTTAACAATCAAAATAACCCAATGATCATTAATACTGATGTATTTGGAATATTAGGTACATTATTAGAAATCATGAAACCAAAATAAATACATATTTTAATTAATCTCTATTATGATATACTAACTTCATTTTAACTCGTATATCTACATTGGATAACCTAGACAATATATGAATAAAGTGATGATCCAAAAATCCTAATATAGGAAAAAACATAGTGATAAATCATAGCACTTGGTTTATAAGGCATAACATGATGTAATATAATGTCATGTAAAATGAGTAATCATATAGAAGATTAAAATTTAGAACATGGGATTATATAATTCTAGAAATATAAAAATGTGGTAGTAATATTTAACAAGAAATAAATATTATTCAAGGATAACTACCAAAACTATATCAGATGGTGTACAAATTCCCATAAAGGAATCAAGTTTACACCATATCCCAAGATGACATATCATGAAACTAAAACATCACCCAATGTATTGGATCACTATTTGGGTGCACCCATCCAAACATGTTCATGCATGTGCGTTCAACATGAATATTCAAACATGAGGAATAAACATAAGGGTTACCCTTGGAAAGCAATGGGTATCCTAATCAAGGCGTAAGGTATAACCGATGGTAATATCAAAATGGTGCCCATGAAGGAATGGATTAAAATCATACCTGGACATTAATAAGGGAAAATATGTATAGGAAAAGATAAATTATGTCCAATAGAATTAAAATAAAATTTAAAATAAGTGTTCAATTAACTTTATAAATTAACCACATTTTTATAGTATAAGGTAAAATATTAAAGATTCTTCAAAATGGAAAAAGTCATAATTATTTGTAAAAAAATGAAAAAATATTATATTTTAGAAAAATATTTTTTTTCTTATATAGAATATACAGTGTTCTTGAAAATTGGAATAAAATAGAAAAGTTTCCTTTAATCAAACTATCTTGTGAGGAAGAATAAATAAGGAATTCATATACGATATTTATTTCCCTATCAAATAATGATGAAAGGATCTAGAAAATAATTTAGGAAAATATAAATATAATATTGAATAATTATATTAGAAAAATTAAGAATTACCTTGGGGTAAAGAGATAAAAATCATAACACAAACGTAATTGGTATGTTTGGAGAGATCCATTTATTTATGTTTAAAAGGGTTTTTCACTTCAAATTAATGTCCTGAATAATAAAATTAAATACATTAATTAATTAATACATAACCTAAAGTTTATTTATATGGTTTATTATAATTTTATTAAGTTTATTTAAGGCCTATTTTAGGAGTTATAAAGTTTTATTTAGTTATTCTCGGAGCATTCTTCTCATGGTTTAATGATTGATTCCCTTCAGTATATTTATGGGAGTTCTTGAAAAATTGGTATAAAAACTACTTAGGATTAATAATATAGAATTAATATAATTACACAATTTTAAATTATCCCACATATCGTTTTAATAAGAATTGATAATTATTCATTGGATAAAACGTTAATGATGGACGTTAGTTTATTTTGGTGAATTTTCAATGATCATGAACAAGTTTGGTTTTATTATTTAACATAAATATAAATATCTAAAAGAATATAAAAAATGTTTTAATATAAATAATATAAACTTTTTTATCAATAAAAATTTTTTTATGACAAGAATATAAGGTGGAAATGAAGAAATGAGAAATCGTCATCCTTGAAGGAGGTAAATTAACACCTCACAGATGATGTTTTCATTTTCAGAATAAATAAGAAGAGATTAGTTTTAATTATGGATATTACAATAAAAAATAAAATTATTGTATAGATATAATATTTTTGTCATATTGTGGGTTTTCATTGGGGATGTGATAGAAGGATAAGAAAATAATGGAATTTAAAAGGGAAAGAAGGAGGGGATTACTTCTAGAGTGTCATCTTCTTGAGAACCTCCTAAAGGAACATGGAAATGGTATTTTGGTGGGACCATAAAAACTAAAATGTAGGGAAGAGGTTTTACAGTGTATTTGGGAAGAATATAAAAAATTTATAAGCCATAAAAGGTATGAGGAGAAGTGGTGGTGAAGTGTATTATTTATAATGGGAGGAGAGTGGTGTTTTGTTAATATTATATTCATTTGCTCATTATTCTGGATCAATATTATCAATAGTGTTTTTTATCCTCACCATTTAAAGTAACTAGTGCATGCGTTTTTGAACTATAGTTGATTAAATCATTAATGAATAAAAAATTCATGTGTTAGTATTAATGTTTTAAATATCGTAAATTATTGTATTTCATTATTCATAAAAAAATCAACTATTTTAAAAAAATTCAAAAAATTAACCCCAAAAAATTTGTGATGCCTATATTTCAAAATTACAATCCATTTTATGATAATTAATTTCGAAATATGAGAAATTTATTTTTTTATTAAAAGAATAATATATTAAAAAAATATAGTTTCCAAATAATAACCGAATTTATGACAATTTGAAAGTTTTATTAAGGTCTCACTAAATTATATTATAATAACAATACAACAAATAATTAATATATGAATCTATTCAATGAAAATAAATATTCTCTTAAAGCATTATATTAATTATGAAATTGTAAATCAAAATTTTCTTTTCACAAAAATACCAATACTTAGTTCATCATTTTTAAAACATTTATACATCTTTCATGATATAAATATATTATATTTAGATTTATAGGATAAATAAATTTTATTTGTACTTTCATATTTATGGTAACTTTTCTATTAGCAGATTTACTATTCTTAATGGTAACATTAAAAATTCAATGGTCAAGTTACTATTACATTGGTATAGGTTCCATAATTTCTATAAATACAACTTATTCAATTTTTAATTTATTTAAAAAAATTATTCAGTTCTCCCTATGATAGATGTTTTTTATACTATATAACATAATTACAAGATGGAAAATTTTATTGATAAAATTTTTATTCCATAAAATACCAATTGTAGTCCCCTTGGATGAATAGACCACTTAGGGGCGAGAGAATATTAGAGGTATTATTTTATGAATTAATTTATTTTAATTCATCCTATTGAACTTTATATTATTCTAAATACAATCAATGATTTCTCATTGCCTCAGCTTTATAAATAATTTTAATGAAATAGATTAAAATATCACATGTTATTTATAAGGTTTTTAATAAATTAATACTCCTTGCTACATTTGTCAGACCCCCTAACACTTATTATTTACTATCGAACAAGTTATTAAAACCATAGACAACCCAAGTCTTATCAGAATACAGTCGCAGTATGTTCCTCCACTTCAAGAACCCATTAAATGATATAATTATCTTCCTCAATAGGTATCCAACACTGAAATATATTCTTCCTGCCCGTGGCTTCTTCTACAGTAGTGGGGGAAAAATGATTCATCCATTAGAATATGGATTGGAAGGTAAGCACCTATACTTCCTCAAGAGATGAAATACTTCTTGTCTTTGGTCTATTCTCAAGATCTAGTGCGGTTTGGATTACCCTTAGAATCATTAAATAATCATGTGTAACTCCTAGGTTCATTTGATCATTTTCTCTGCAATACAAGATGTATAAATATCTTTCAGAATTATCATCATATGAATAAGTTCTCTCTAAAATATTTCTCCCGTTATTTCTTTTTTACATATTACAAATAATTATATTCATTATAATATCATTAATATCATTCTCAAAATAATGCATTAAAAATTTTCATATTTGATTATAGAAAATCCATGATCTTTGGAAGTTGGATTTTCTTGTTTAAGTTAGTTGATAAATTTCATAATTTATTCCTTATTAATACAAATTTAAATTTATCTTGTAAATACTTATTAAAATCTTCATAAGTTTTATGCTTTATTCCATAATTCACATGATATTTAATTATATTTGACCAGTATAATTTCTCAAATTAGGAATTTCCAAAAACATATAATATTTCTATATTTTCATGAAATCGAATATGTCACAATTGGAAATATAGTTTACATTGGATACATACTAATAAACAAAAATGAAAATATATTTTTCACAAGCAGTTATTTTGTTTACTTTGGCTATGTAAAAATTTTCTAGGTTATTCACTTTAGCTACATGATTATTTCAAAAAATCATATATATCATATTTTCTTATGTGATTCAGCTATGTGGATCTATACTGGGCTACATCATAGATTTCACTATATTGATGTTTGAGTTTTTACTCTTCTGTATCATGGACTTAAATCCTCTAGATGGATCTGAAAAATTCAATACATCACTAAAATAAATATAATGCCACGTCAAATGACTTCATGTACTTATCAAACACCTCACTGCTTAAAAAATATATTTTTTATAGCTCTCTTTAATCTAAAAACACTTTTATTTATATCCATTTAATATAAACATATCATTCATCACAATATATTTAAAAAGTTATCCTGAATTTATCCACTATAGTGATTCAATATTTATCCTCGTGCTTTCTTTTTCAATAGGAAATTATAGTATCTGAATCATACTAGCATCATACATGGATGAAATCAAATTCATTGATTATAAATTCATTAAAATCCTCTATGAATAATCATTAACAACACTAAACTCATATTGAACCATTGACAACAAATTAAATACTTACTTGGGAAAAAATTGGCATTACCTAACACATAATTTTTCTATTTGATTATCCAATGTGATGAGTTTTTTTACCCTTGAATTAGACTTATCTAGATAATTAAATTTTCATATAGTTATTTTTATTATTTCCTATCTCATGTGTAATAATAATACAATGAAATCATCTAGATAGATAAATTTGGGATATTTTTCCTCAAATACCAGAACATTTGGATTGAATTTCAGTGTAATTATTCTCATTATACACCTTAAAATGTTTTCTATTATCTATTATTTAAATTAGTATATTCATTATTTCCACATAAACATTTAATTAATTATATAATTCATCAATAAATTCAATAGGATGTATCCACATGTCCTCACTCGAATAACATTGCTTTTCATACATTATAATTTCCATCATATATATTTAGAAACATTTCTAAAATGTTATTTATGATATCAATGAAACAAATTTGATATAAATTATATCCTACAAATATCCCCTAAATCATTGATTATTATTGTGACACCAACCAATTCATTTTGATCCATCTTCTTGAGGCCAGTAAATTCCTTATTTATAAAACTTAAAAGAATGATTGTTAAATAAAATCCATTTTGATTGACAAAGAAATTCGGCTTCATTCAATTTTTATATATTTGAAAACTGTGTTTATGAAATATAAAAATCCATTTTTCGCTAAAAAAATCTCTCATAACCCTTGAAGATATAAATATACCTTGGTAATAATGTGTGAGATATGAAATCACATCAAACTCAAAACAACCCCTTTGATACTGATTATTACTCCTATAAAGGCATGAAACATTGAGAGGGTGGGCGATCTAGGTATGCAAATTTAAATTATTTTCTTGAAACAATATTTATTGAGGTTTTTTAATAACACTCTTCTCTTCCTCACAAAATATTATGGTATTAATGCACATGACTTAAGAGGCATTACATTATTCACCTATATTAGTATATCTCCAATGTTCATACACAAGAAATTATTCAATAAACCAAAATATATTAAAAACACTTTATATTGAATTATTATATTAGAATCACAATCCTTCCCAATTTACAACCACTCTCAAGAGGTGAATATCACTAATCTCCCACCCAAGAAAGCCTAAATTCCTCTAATGTGTTTAATATGGTCCCAAAAATAACAAAAATCTTTAACCTTCCATTTTTTGTAATAAAATCAACATTCATCAAGAGTGATAATATCATTTTATTTTTCTTTATCAATTTTCATATATATATATGGTATCCAAAACACCTTCAATTACACAAAAATTATCACTATAAAATTATTTTTAATCAATATTATTCTGCCCCGATGTTCCGAAAAAATGTATTGCTTTCTATAACTTCATGATATTTTATCAAAATCTATGATCCATCTATGTCATTCAAAGACTCTGTGATTATGATCCCTATTTACCATATTATTAAATAGTCTAGTATATATAATAAATTTAACCATAATTATCAAATTTCATAAATATATTCATGGTCTTTATTTATGAAAAAATCCATAAGTTACAATTATATCCTATATACACCCTTTTTTAAGAAAAAACATTCACTAATAAAATCCATGGGTCTATTATATCATAATATATTAATTACAATCAACATTAAAGTATCAATAATCTAGGCCTTGATACAAGCATGATATAATAATTTTTTTTATTGTGTGATATTTATTTCTTCCCAGATCTAGAATTTATCTTTGAAATAATCATGGTCTCTACATTATAATAATGTCACTAGATTGACATTGTGAACCATAATTGTATAAGATATATCACCATGGAATATATAGGGTTTTCTGGTATATTTTTTGATACACTTATCCATATTTTGACAACATTTTATGAAATTCATGAAATTCTAAAATATGAATTCCGTAAAAATCAGCCTTGTTTAATAACTTTTATTAGTATTGTTCATTAAAAATAACCCAAAAACTCATGGATTTAATTTTCTTCTAAAACATTATATATCCAATAAAGTAAAATAAACTATATTAGTCCTTATTATATAGGATTTAGATCACAAATATATATATATATATTTCTCAATCATATATTATCAATAAATCAATTTAGAATTTAGCAATATTTGGAATTTTTTGAAAATCACAGGTTCTCATTTGTGAAGATGTAATTAAGACTCATTTTCGATAAAATTATAATATTTTTATATAACAATTCAACAAAATAATAATAATACAATGTAAAATTATACAATTATTATATCTTTATTTTAAAAGGACATATGTTCATACTTTTGGGATTTTATACAGTTAATAATTATTATAAATTACCAAAATTTTACAATAAGAAAGATTCAACTTATTTAAATGTTTATTTCAAGATAAAATATAAAGGGATCTGGTATGAACCCTTTTTAGAGCATATCTCTCAATAAAAAATTTTAAAAGTATCTGTATATATTATGAATCATCATACAATATATTTTTTAAATGATTTTAATATATGAACTATAAAAAGGACATGACAATATCATAATGGTAGGCATTTAAATTCATGATTATTTATGTAGAAAAATATATATAATGAATGAATAAAGAATAATTAAACCATTAAATAGATTATCACATAACATATATCCCAAATTGGTTTGTAAATATACTTCCACCATAATAATCACTATAACAAACCACTCCATTCAAACACTTATCCTTCATCAAAATAGATAAAAATTCATTATATTACATAACAAGACCATGCCTGAATCATATAGGTTTAGTGTCATTAGAAACATAGAAAAAACAAATTTTTTATGAGTCATATACATCATATCCTGTTTATGCCTATAAACTTGAACCATTTTTTAAGTTTCATAATTAATAACTTCTTGCATATAATAGGTAAACTAACATAACCAAGGGAGATATCAGATGCTCAATATGGTTAAAAATGGGATACATACAGTCATAAAATGAGCATGATCATAACATTCGAAAAGAATACCTTGAATACCAAAGATCATAATATTGAATCATGGAATCAATGACTGATTTTTTACATTCCATAAATCACTATATAATCAAACAAAATGATCTATGAGAGTATAAACTTTCATAATTTAGGGAATTTTTGGCATACACAGAAATATAGAAAATATTTTTTCAGGTCTACCAACCAAGACATTGATGAAATATCAGACATATGTTATTCACCCATGTACCTCATTAGGTCTTCGGATGAACTCATATATAACCATTAGTTTCAAGAAAAGGATTTCCTTATCTGTACCTTTTTTTATAATATTTGGATGGCTATCTATATACTGTTTTGTTGTTGTCTCGTGCTAACCACCCATGTACAATTTAAGCTCATAGAACATTAATCATTACCCAATAAATATTATCGAGATATAGGTCCCACATATAACACAAGGAAAATCAAAAATAAATTTTCTATTAGAATATAAATCATACATCACATCATAACCCATATAGTGAAATATGCTTTTCATTTTTAAAATATTCCTTTTTTTTAATTACATAATGATATGAAAGTTTTTTTTTCAAATAACCTTGTAATATATTAAAGTAATATTCTAGGAATTAAATCTACATGATGGAATGAAAATATAATCATGTTCTATAATTTTAAAAAAACATTCCATCCATATTTTTGTCAAATAATTCATAAATAAACTCACGTAGAAAATAAAAAAAATGATTCCTTTCAAAATAATCTACAAAGTCAAACCTAAGTAAAATAAAATTTAAAAATCAAAATAAATTGTTTAACAAATTTTGGAAACAATTTTTTAAAAACTTAGGCATGAAATAAAATTTTACTTTAAAAGAAAACTTTATAAAAGATTTTTTTTAAAAAAAAATCCTTTATAAATATCATTTCCTCAAAGTGAGAATTAATAAAATTAATAGATATTGTGTGTTCAGTATAAATACAAATAAAATAATTTTAAATGAAACATAATATAATAAAAATTAATCCCAAACATAATCATAGCATGAAATAATTAATAAATTCAAAGCTTAACCTAATGAATAAAAATTTTGTTAATAATTCTCTTACCCCTTTGTAATCAGTCAAATCATATGCCCCATTAATATAATCATTATCCATTGTAAAATTCATTACAAGGAAGATAAATTGGATTAATGATAATATATATTAAATTTAAGTGTATATACACCTGACATTTGAAATATGTGGGGAATAAGGCATATATATCACAGAATTGAAAGTAATGTGAGAAAACTTAACCTCACTGTTCCTGTTAGTTTTTTGTACTTCAGCCTCATGTATTATAATTTAAATAATGTTATTAATTTTATTTATAAAAACATTTATATTTATAATATATTATATGTTAATTTTATGACATAATACCACCCATTCATTTATAATGTTTCATGATTTTCATTTTCTAAGTGTGTTCATTTCATTGTTTTATAGTCGGTTCACTTGTGTGTAGTTGTGGATATTAGTTTCAAATGCAAGTAAAAGACCTTGAGTGAAATTAAATGGAATTAATTCACTTCCATATGTTTAAAAATTACCACATTTCTTTTTTTCTTCTTACATGATAATGATTTATTTCATAAAATATAAATGAAAAATGTTTAGTTTTTTTGTGGTCTTCCGAACATCATGAACTAATTACACTTGATTTAATATTATGTCTACAAATTATTTATATAAATTTAATTGAATATAATATACCTTTTAATATTTTATTTAACCATAATAATGTTTTTTGACCAGTCACAAAGGTTGTAATGGAAATCAAGAAAAATCATTATTTACAAAAGCCATTACCTGACATAATTTTGACAATAGTTCCATTTCAATTAATAAGAGGTGATTGAAAATGAAATGGTTATGATATATTCCACTATCAATATAAAACTCCATTATATAAACTATTATGGAGTTATCATTCCGTTATGGATGAATTATATGAGAAGAAAGTATAATTAGGAAACAAAATAAAATAGGCATCTTCAGAAAATTACCTCTTGAATATCACCTCCATGAAGGACCCCTTGAGCACCTTGGATTTGATATTTTGGTGATACTCGAATCAATTCAAAATATAGAGATTTAGGGATGGAGTTTTCCATATATTTAATGTTTTTCAATGATATTTTTATGAAATTGGTTGGTGAGGGGTGGTATATATACATGAGGAGGGGTTGTATTATACATTAGGGGTGGCGTTAAGTTATTTATCAATTTTTATTTTTTGTTTAGATCCAACCACACTAAGGTAAAATAAATTTCCATGAATTTATTAGATAATTAATGCAACACCACAAGGTTTTAAAAATAAATTTAATGAAATTCATGGAATAGTATGTCTTAACAAAATGGTGCTTTTTATTAAAGAGGTTGTCATAAACTAGTTTTTAAACATTATTTTGACGCTACTATGATTTGAAATTTAAAAAATAGAAATCTATAGTTGTGATAAGTATGTTATTTGAGTTCTGGTAGAACCAACTTTTTTTTAATGGTAAAATTCCCTTGTGAATAATAATATGACCCTTATGAATAGTAAATCATATTATTATTTTATTTTATTAAGTTTATAAGATAATAAGATATTGATTAATTTTCTAATGTGATATAAAATGATTTATAGTTTTAAATTTTTCTTGAATAAATTAATATTTTAATTAAAATAAAAATTAATCATATTTATAAAATTACAATAAAAAATAGAGTTTATTTTTGAATTATAAATAGAGAAAAATAGTTATTTTGAATTTTTTGGATTTTTCTGAAATTCATTATTTTTTTAATGAACAGTATAATACAAAAATGTACCATATATATATAATAAGTTCAATACACTATTCCTAGTATAATGGATGATTTAAGCACCCTTGGTCTGAACTCACATTCTTTCTTTACTATATAGGGTCACATGAATCAAGACTATTCATAGTCGTGAGAAAAAAAGTAAACTAATGATTAAAATAATGGAAAAATCATCCTCTCATCCACTATAAATACCACCCTCACCCCCTTCTTCCTCTCACACCTCTTAGCCTTTGAAAATTGTCAAAATTCTATAAAATCTCAATCCAATGGCTCTCCCCCATGTCAAAACTTTCTAGTCTGAGAAAAAGTCCCAAACTAAAGTCCTTAAAGAGGATTATAAGGAGAAGAGATCAATAAGTAATAATGCTCTTTCATTTTCTGATTTTTTTCCTTTCAATTACAATTTTTTTCATATACTCTATTACCCTCCACCTATCTAAGAGGAATGTAAAATCTATAATCATATATATTCTGGTTGTTTTCATTTTTATGGAAAAAATCATCCTTGTTATTCTTCCCCACTTCCTCTTATTCATAAAATTAAAACACAATCTGTGATTTGACAATTTACCAAAATCATGGGCGATGTGTTTTAAATTTTAATTAAATCCTTAAAAACTAGTTATTAAACCATTTTAATGGTTGAAATGTATTTTAGAGTGTATTATATATCGTCTTTCATGTTTTGGAGTCAACATTAAAACAAAATATTATGTTATATAATGAAACAAATTCATGATTATCAAAGAGCCGAAAAAATGACATAAATAGATATCACTAATGGTTTTTCTAATGATTGATCCTCAAACCATATAACCAAATTTATTTATTTCCTAATTTAATATTATTTAAACATATTAATATAATTTAATTCACGTCCAAGATTTTCTCTTCTATTCAAAAATGAAATACATTACGAAATGATCTTGGAAATCATTTAAAAAACTCACTCAAAATAATGGAAATAACATACTATTATTAATAACACCTTTTTAACCATTATAAATGAGTTTTAAAAAAGAATCAATTAAAGAAATCCTACGGTAAGGGAATTCTTAACTTAATTTCTATTCTTTGGTTTATCCTTTACTTCATTGATTATTTGGTACATAAATTTTTTGTGTGATGAATCTTGTTTATATTAGGTTTATTAACGTTTATTTAAAGTGTATATAAATATTATATCCACTCTATTAATTCTAAAATCAATTACCTGATATTTGTATTAGGATATTCTTTAAAATTCCTATTTTAAAATCCTATTTTAGAATATTTAAAAACAATTTTTAATTAAATTATTTAGGTTTTAAGATTATGTTCTTGTTCTTAAGAATTTTTTATGATGAATTTTGGAACCTATATCTCCCTCCAATAAATTTTATATGTGTAATTTGAGGTTGGTTGTATGTTACCCTAATTGTAACTAAAATGGTTACACCATAAGGTAATTGTGAGGATCAAATTATAAGTTATCTAGGATGGTTAGAAATCATAAGGTAGTGGTGAGGGTTACAAAATTAATAAATTAATTCCCCAATATACCCTTATGATCTATTTATGTTTACTATGATTTACGAAAATCTCATGTTTCATAACGTATTTATATGATTCTTTATTGGTGATAAGTACATCATTTTGAAGACTATTTCATATATTTATAAGTATTCATGGACTAATTGTTTATTTCCAACTTGTTATATCCTTTACTGAGCTTAATGTGCTCATACCACGTTTTTAAATGATTTTGATAGGTTATAAGGATGTGTAAGAGAAATAAGTAAGTCATGTTAAATGTTATGAATATTGTCAAAGAAATCATGTTGTTGTTTTGTATTTAAAATTTCATTTTCTAGAAGAAGTGGATACTGATTTAATGGAAACCACATTTTATGCATTTGAGTTGTTGTTAACAGAATACCATAAATGATTTTTACCTTATCATTATGTTGTAATGAAATATAATTTAAAGATTACCATGTTTATTAACTTATGATATGTCTATTAAGAATGAGTTTTTTCATACGAAATAGGGAAGGTAATGATGAAAGGAATCTAAAGGCTAATATCATTCACAATCCACAATTAGAAATAGTGTGAATTGTAACTAAGAATATTGTGATTGTAATGTATTTGTTGACAAAACCGATTAATTAAAGTGTAATCCATGCATGAAAAAATATAAATCTTCCAGAAAGGAATATTATGATAGTGGAACATTTTATGAAGCAACAACCTCCTACTTTTAGTGGATCTTTTGACCCAATAGCGATTAAAGGATGGATTAATGTTTTTGAAAAGATATTTGATATTATAGGATGTTCATATAATAAAAAGTTATGTCTTTTCATCAATAGTTCTGAAGGTGAATCTTATCAATGGCGGTCAATGGACAACAATATCTGAGATAGAGAGGAGATTTATGCCATAGAGTGGGATATATTTAGAAGTCTTTCCAATGTAAAATTTTTCTTACATGTGGTTCGACTTTTTATAGTGAAGCAATTCATTGAATTAAAGCAGAAATAGAAATATGTAGTGTCCATGTATGAAGTGAACTTTACCTGACCAGAGAGGTATTCTCTAATTCTTATTGTAAATCTGGATAGAAAAATAAACCATTTTTACTCCGGAATGAAGACAATATATCGAATGGAATTGGATACCCATGAGTGAAAATGTTATGAGAACCTTCTAGAATGTGAGAAGAGGGTATAAATGGGGTTTTCTTATGACCACATGTACCATTATATCAAATAGAAGAAGTGGTCCATATGGAAAGTGATGGATAAGAATCAATGAATGAAATTTTATGGCAGGAATTTTCAGTTTCTATTTTTTGAAATGTGTGGTTAAAAGAACCATGGGGAATGTCTCTCCAAAACCATGAAGTGATTTAAATGGGGTATGTTTTTTCATAGGGTTTGGGATTACCATGAAATTTATCCTGAGGCTAATCTTGATAAGAAAACTATAAAAGGTTTTAAATGTAGTGAGATGGGAAATTATGAACATGCCTTCCCAAGGAGAGATCTGAAGGATGTAATGAATATATACTCTAAGAAGAATGGTGTTGGGAGATCCATTGAAACTATGTTAGCAGACGTGATTCCATCCAATGAAGTTGTATCAGGTCCCATGTTTGTTAACTTATATTTTTGGAATGTTTTGTTTGATACAAGGTCTACGCGTTTCTTTTTTACTGAGAAATTTTCTAGAAAATTAAAAATATCACATCAACAAATGAGACTCAAACCTTTTGTTAAAACACCATGGGGAAAATATTTCAGCAAAGATGAATTATAAGGATCTTTCTATTGTGTTATTTGGAATGACATTACCTATAAATCATATTATATTTCCATTATTATAGCTTGGTATCATTCTATGCATGGATTTTCTTTCGGTTTATCATGTTGAGATTTATTATAGACCTAAAGAAGATGTTTTCATACATATTTTTAGTTTGTATACAAGAATGAACCCATACAATGTAAAGCATTTTAGGAAGATGAAAAACTATTGAAAATGGAAATGAATGTATCTTTCTCATTTTATTGAAATTAAGGGAACTGTTTAAATTAATGATGTTCTAGTTCTAAATGATTATCTTGATGTGTTTCCTGGTGAGATACTTGGTGTTATACCTTATTGGGAAGTTACATTTACAATTGAAATGGTTCTTAAAGCTAATCCATTTTCAAAACCCACATATCAAATGGATCAAATAAAACTTTTAGAGTTGAAAAAGATGTTGCAAGATATATTAGATAAAGGCTTCATTTGACCCAGCACTTCTAAATGGGGTTCTCTTGTCATGTTTGTTAAGAAGAAATATGGTTCAATGAAACTTTTCATTGATAATAGAGAATTAAATAACATATATTGTAAAAAAAAAGTATCCTCTATCTCATATCGATGATTTTTTTGATTAGCTCAAGGGATCATAGTATTTTTCAAAGGTTGAGTAGAAGTCAGGGTACCATCAGTTGAAAGTAAAGGAAGAATAAATACCAAAGACTTTGTACCACAATAGATATGGAAATTCTGAATTTTTTTCATGTTTTTTTGGGTCAACTAATGCAACTGATGTATTCATTGAACTGATTAATAGAATATTTCATGAGTTCTTTGATAAGTTTGTGGTTGGTTCATTGATAACATTATTTTATATTCTGAAAGTAAATAGGGGCATGAAAAACATCTAAGGGTTGCTTTGAAAACCATAAAAGAAGAGAAACTATATGAAAAATTCAGAAAGTATGATTTTTTGTTGCAACAGATTTCTCTTTTAGTGAATATCATTAATAAAAATTGAATAACAATTGATCCATCCAAAACCGAAGTGGTTGATGAATGGAAAATACCTATAAATGATAGAGAGATTCATAGTTTTCATGTATTAGAAGGTTGTCAATTCCGATTTGTTAATAAATATTCATGGTTATATATCTTCCTAACTAAGTTATCATGAAAAGGGGTTAATTTTTTAGATAGAAGAATGTGATGATTATTTATATGAATTGAAATTAAGATTAGTGAATGGTCCAATTCTGACCCTACATTCCATAAATGGTGAGTTTTTCATATAAAATGATGATTTATTAAGGGATTGGTTGTGTTTAGATTTAGAATGATTAGGTAATAGATTACCCTTCATTACAACTAAAACCTCATCAGTAAATATATCTCACACATAATTTCGAATTAGTAATTCTTGTTTTTTCTTTGATAATTTGGAAGAATAATTTATATTAAACCTAATGAAAAATATATACTAACCATAAAATTTAGGAAGTATATATTCACTCTGATGGAACTAAACATAATGTATAAAATATGGATTTAATTGATAAAGTATTATGATTGCATGATCTATTAACATCCCAGAAAATAAAACGAAGTGGACAATTCATTAAGTAGAAAATCTCATGCGTCATTAACCATGGTACGATTGGAAAATGACCCTTTGATGAATGATTTAATGGATTTTTTCTTTTAATTTGTTGGTGAATGATATTCTTATTTTTTTCAGGTTTCAGTGTATTTACCCTTGTTAGAAATAATTAAGAAAGCGCAGAAGTAAGACTGAGAGCTACTGAAAAATGTAGAACTGGTTATAATGGGTATGTTTCTAGAATATAACCTTGATTAAGATTATGTTTTGATATTTGGGAAAAAGATTATGTGTCCAATGTGATTCCCAAATAAAGAAACAATTATTGTAAAAAGCTTATAGTTCTCCATTTTCATTTCATCCTTCCAGCACAATGATGTATAGAGAACGTCAAGAGTATTACGGATCAGATGGAATTAAACATGATATTGTAGATTTTTCCATGAAATATTGGACATTTAAATATGTTAATGAAGAGTGGAAGTTATTGAAGGGGATGCTTTTACCTTTACTATTTCTCAATAGGAAATGGGAAAAATATAACCATGTAATACCATGTGATGCTTCCAAATACTTCTCGAGGTAACAACGTAATATGGGTTATTATTGATTAACTCACTAGATATTCTGATTTCCTTCTTTTTCAAGATACTATGTCTTTGGACCATCATTATCTATTGTACCTCAAAAAGTATATCAAGTTACATTGAGTTTCTCTTTCCATTTTATTTGACTGTTATCCTAGTTTCCCTTAAAAAATTTCAAAATAACATGAGAAGAATTTGGGAACAAAATTAAATTTCAGTAAAACTTTTCATACTCAATTAGATGGGTAGTCAAAACAAATGATTAAAACATTAGAGGATATTCTTATATATTGTTTAATGATTTAATAGGTTATGTGGGATCAATATATATCTTTAGTAGAATTTTTTTTATATGAAAAAATTTTATTCTTTTATACAGATGTATCCTTTTGAGGGATTATATGAGAAGCGGTGTCAAACTTCATCATTTTGGAATGAAGTAATGGAAATGAATATAATTGTACCAAAATTAGTAAAGGAAGTGGAAGATAAAGTAAAGTTCTTCTAGAAACACATTATTACATCTCAGAGTTGGCCTTAAGGTTATGTAGATAATTAGAGGACCGATTATTCTTTCAATCTAGGTGATCATGGTTTTCTTAGAATCTCACCATAGAAAAGTGTTTTGTGTTTTTGGAAGAAAGGAAAGCTAAGTCCATGTTTTACTAGACCATATGAAATCTTAGAGAAATTTGAACCAGTTGCCTACTGAGTATCTGTTCCACCATATATATATTAGGCACACAATTTTTTTCATTTTTTCATGTTGATAAAGTATGTCCCAGATTTACCTCATGTTTTGAGCCCAGAAGCAGTTCAGTTGGAGGAGATAATTTCTTATGAAGAGAAACATGTTCAGATTCATGATCGAAGAGAACAAGTATTTCAGAATACTGAAATTTACTAGGATAGGTATTTCTTGAAAAATCGCATGGTTGAATAAATATAATCGGAATCTAAAAATGCTATGATTTAAAGTTACCCCCACATTTTTAATAAGTAAATAAAAAAATTGTGAGGACGCAATTTCTAGATGGTGGGTAAAATTTGACTCCCCAAGGTTTTACAAATAAATTTATTGAAATACATGAAACAATAAGTTTTAACATAATTTCACATTATTTTGAATAGAAAGTTATAAACTTCCTGTAAAAAAAAATTTCTTCACTTCTATGATTTGAATTTTGAAAAATGAACATCTACAGTTACAACCAGAAAGTTATTGGGATTTTGATAGAACCGTATTGTGTTTTGTGAATAGTAGCATACCCCTATGAATAGTAAAAAGAATAGTATTATGAATCTTTTGAATAGTAAATAATATTATTATTTTATTTTCATAATTTAATAAGATAATGATATCTTTATTAATTTTTCAAGGACATATATTTATAGTAATAGTTTTAAATTTTTTATTTTTAAAATAAATTATGATTTTTTTTCAAAAATATATTAGTCATATTTAGAAAATTCTTTTCATGAAATGGAGTTAATATTTGAATTCTAAACATTGAAAATTTGTTAAGGAGGGTTTTCGTATTTTTCTAAAATTTCTTAATTTTTTTGATGAATAGTAAAATATAGTTATATGATGTATATACATATTAGCAGCTAAATAAACTATCATTACCATGATGATGATATAAGAACCCTTGGTTCAAATTAACATGCTCTCTTTACTAAATAGGGTCACATGAATCTAGACTATTCATAGTCTTGAGTATGAATATTAAACTAATGACTGAAATAATGGAAAACCCCTCCTCTCCTCCACTATAAATACCACCCCCCCCCCCTCTTCTTCTCACACCTCTCAGGCACGGATAATTTTATAAATCATACCAAATATACTTTCCAAAGCTCTTCTAGACGTGCAAGACCTTATGGTATCACGAAAATTTCATAACCCATGGCCTTAAGGATGATCTCAAGGAGAGGATATCAAGAGGTAAGTATCCTCTTTCATTTTCTATGGTTTTTTTCAATTCCTTTTCTTTTAATGAACTACCTTCCACTCTAATTCTCCAAGAATCATGAAATCCCTAAAATATTATATATTCTAGATTGTTATCATGATTATGGAACCAATTCATCATCATTATTCTTCTCCACTTCCTCTTATTCTAAAAATTAAAACACCGTATGTGATGTGCCGATTTACCAAAATCATGGATAATGTATTTTCAATTTACATTAAAACCATAAAAATTGGTTATAAAAAAATTTTAATGGTTGAAAAATATTGTAATTTTTATAATATATCCATATTCATGTTCTATAGTTACAATATATACATAATATTATGTTATATAATGAAACTAGTTCGTGATTATAAAAGAACCGAAAAAATAATATGATCGAATGTCACTAATGATTTATCTAATAATTCATCCTCATACCATATAACCAAAACTATTTATGGAAAAATTTAATATTATGAAAACATATTAATAAAATATCATTACACTTCTTGAGTTTCACTTCAATTACATAAGGAAAACCTTTAAGAACTGATCTTGGATATCTTGCCAAGAACTGACCAAAAACAATGCAACGAAAAAAATATTATTAATTCATGTGTAGAATGATGTTATAAAATTATCATATATAGTGCTATAAATATCAATTCGTTTTTATAAAATATTAATATCACACTTTTAACTATTATATAGAAGGTTTAAACAATTTTCAAGTAAGAAAAACCTGTGGTAATGGAATTCTTAACCCAATTAATTATTTTTGAGGTATTAAAATTATTTGTGTAATTAATTTTGTTTATATTATGTTTATTTATTTTTAGTTTTATTTAATATACATTTTCAATCCACTCAATTAATTATCACTTCAATTATATGATATTTCTATGGGAATTTTCTTTTAAAATCCTCTTTCAAAATTCTATTTTAAAAAATTCGAAATCAATGTTTTCATGAAATTATGCATCTTTTATGATTATGTTATAGTTCATGGGAATTTTTTATAATGAATGGTGGGATATATATATCCCTCCAATGTGTGGGGTATGTGTAATATGGAGTTCATTCGTATGGTTTCTCAATGTTTAACTATGATCGTTACACCATAAGGTAGCTGTGAGGGATAAATTGTGAAGTCTTCATAAGAGATACAAATAATAAGGTAGCCATGAGGGTTAAAAAATTAAGTAATGCACTAATATACACATATTCTCTATTTATATAGTCAATTATTTATATAAATCTCATGTTTCATAAATTAATAAAATGATTCTTCATCACTAAGATATATATCTTCGGGAAAATGATATCATATGTTTATAAGTATTCATGGACCAATGGTTTCATACATTATTCTCATATCTCTTAATGATATTATTATGCTCATACCATGATTTTAAATTACTTTCACAAGTTATAAGCATGATTAAGAGAATGAAGGATGTAAAGTTAAATGTTATGAAAAAATTTCAATGAAGTTATGTATCGTTTTGGGTTTAAAATTTCATGTTTTGGAAAAAATTCATACTAATTTATTGGTACCCACATTGAATGATTGTGGGTTGATATGTGTGGGCTATGTCCTAACTTTAAAAAAAAAATATTTACCAAAAAGATATTTGGGACTGTGAATAAGTGAAATCTATTTTAAATAACCAGAATATGTAATGTTTAATGACGGGTACATATAGTTGATATCCAAGCACAATTTATATAACTTTAAAATTTTGTATGATGTTAACAAAATAACATAAATAATTCTTGCCTTATTTTTATGTTTATATGGTATTTAATTATAAGATTACCATGTTTCTTCAACTATGATATGTCTGTTCAGAAATGTTTTTCACGTAAGAAACATGGAAGTTGATGTTTGAAGGAATCGAGTGGCCGATATCTTTTTAAATCTGCAATCAGGAATCATGGGAATTAGAAATGAGAATTTTTTTAATGTAATGGATCAAAATAAATAGAAATTAAATAGAAATTTCATCCCTGAAAGATAACAACTAAATATGAAATAAAGGAACATGATGATAGTGGAACATTTTATGAGGCAACACCTTGTTTCTTTCAATGGATCTTCTGAACCTGCAGCAGTTGAAGGATGGATTAAATCCCTGGAAGAGATATTAAATATTATGGAATGTTCAGATAATCAAAAGGTAAGTCTTTACATTTATCATTTTGATGGTGAATATGATTAGTGGGGGTCAATGATCAATAAAATTAGGGATAGTTAAGAGATTGATGACTTAGAGTGTGATGAATTTAAATTCCCTTTTCTGTGAAAAATATTTTCCAAAGCTGGTTAAACACAGGATAAAGAATAAATTCCTTGAATTGAATAATAAGGAAGAAGATTAAGTTGGTGTGTATGAAGATAAATTTACCTGAATGTTGAGGTATTATCTAAATATTATTCTAGATCATTATAGAAATATCAACCATTTTTACTCAGGATTGAAGCTAATATATTGAAGAAAATTGACTTACCATGAGTTCAAAATTTATGAAAAGACTTTCTGATCTAGGGAGAGGGTAGAAATGAAGTTTTCTAATTACCACATATACCTTAAAAAAATATAAGAATATGTATAGATGGAAACCGATTGGTAAGAATCAATAAAATTTATTAGATGGTAAGAATGTTCAGTTTCTTGTTTAAAAATGTGGGGTAGAAAACACAATGGAGAATGACTTACCAAAACTGGGATGTTTTTTTTTAATGTGGTAAGTTTGGACATATGTTCTTAGATTGTAATGAAAATGACCCTAATACTATTCCGGATAAGAAAACTATAAAGAGATATAAATGTGGTGATATGGGTCACTATATAAATGTCTTCCAAAATAAAGATTTTTATTATGAGAAAAATCTAAAATCTAAGAAGAAAAGATTAGTTAGATCCATTTTGACTACGTCAATATATGTCAGGCCATCCAATGAAGTTGTATTATGTACCTGTTTTTCTAATCAGATTTTGAAAATGTTTTTTTTAATATAGGTTCTAACCATTCATTTATTTCTGATATTTTTTTTGGTAAATTCTTAACATCACCTCATAAAATGGTACTAGAACTTATTATTAAAACACCAGGGGAAATATTATAGAAAAGAAGAATTATATGAATAATTATGTTGTGGTATGTGAAAATAACTTAACTATAAAACTTCTTTTTACCCTTAGAATATTTTTATGTCATTATTGGTATAGATTCACTTTATTTTTATCAATCAAAGATTGATTATTGAGATAAAGACAATGTTTTCTAGAAATATTTTTAGTTTTTATATAAGAATGAAACAATAAAATTGATAACATATCTGAATGCTGAGGAACTGTTTAAATATGGAAATGAAATTATCTTTGTCATATTTTTGAAAACAAGGTAATTGATTAGATTAATGATGTTCTAGTGGTAAATTAATATCATGAGGTGTTCCTTGATAAGTTACCCAGTTGTTATACATGATAAAGAAGCTGAATATACTATTGACTAAAATTTTGATGTTATTTCAATATCAAAATCCCCTTATCAAATGGGTCAGATAGAACTTTTATAGTTGAAAATGTATCTATATAAATTATTAGATAGAGTCTTCATCTAACCCAACACTTCATCATAGGGTGCGCATATCTTATTTTTTAAGAATAAAGATTGTTCAATGAGTCTTTTCGTTGATTATATAGTTGTGAATTACATCACTAATAAAAATAAGTATCATTTTCTTCATATACATGATTTATTTGATCAGCTTCATGAAGAATAGTGTTTTTTGATGGTTGACCTGAGGTTAGGTTATGAATAGTTTAATGTAATGAAAGAAGACATCTTGAATATTGCATTCCGTACTAGATATAGGAATTAGGAATTTCTCCTCATGCCATTTTAATTAAATAATTAACCTTATATATTCATAGATCTTATGAATAAAATATTCCATTAGTTCTTTTATAAGTTTGTGGTGGTGTTTATTGAGGACATTTTGGTACATTCTAAAAGTAAAGAGGAGAATGAAAAATATCTATAGGTTGTTTTTTAAAACTTCAAAGAAAAAAAACTATATAAAGAATTAACCAAGTTTGAATTTAGGCTACAATAGATTTCTTATTTCTAGTTATTTCGTAAATAACATTGGAATAATATTTTATCCTTCTAAAACAAAAGTGGATGATGAATTTCCTGCACTATAAAAATGTTATAAAGATTCACAGTTTTCTTGGATTAGTATGTTATTTATATTTGTTTGTTAAATAAATTCCATAATTACTTTGTCTGATAACTATGTAAACATAAAAAAGGTTCAAATTTGTTTTGATTGACCAATGTGATGTTTATTTTCATAAACTAGAAAAAAATTTGGTGGATTCTCTAGTCTGGGCCCTACCTCCCAAAAATGGATAGTTTTTCATCTACAGTGATGCTTCATTAATTGGACCAGGTTGTGTTTTGATGCAAAATGATTAGTTAATTGCGTATTATTAGAGTAAATTAAAAAATAATGAGTTAAATTATCCCACACATTACTTGGAATAATCAAATGTTATTTTTCTTTTTAAATTTGGAGACATCATTTATATGGATCCAATTGTGAAAAATATACTGAACGTAACTACTTGAAGTATATATTTACACAGAAGGAACTAAACATGAGGTTGGTAAGATGTCTTGAATTGATAAAGGACTAAGATTACATGATCTATTGTCATCCAAAAAAAGAAAACAATGTGGAATATTCCTTAAGATAAAATAATCATGTATCATCAACCATGATACAATTAGAACATGGCCCATTGATTAAGGATTATATGAATTTTGGCATGGATGTTATTGGTGTATGAAATAACTATTTTTTGTTTCAAGTTTTAGTGGAATAAACTTTTTTTGAAAAAATTAACCAAGTGTATAAGGAAGGTTGAGAGCTACATAAAGAGTAAGAATTTCTTAAAAGGGGTATTTTTCTAGAATTTAACCTTGATAAAGATTCTGTTTTCCGATTTGGGAGAAAATTATGTGTTCCATGTTATTATCATCTAAATTGTTTTGTGAAGCTCATAGTTCTCTATTTTCAAATAATCGTGGAAGAAAAAATTTGTATAGGGACCATCGGGGGTATTAATGCTGGGACGGAATAAAATGAGATATTGATTTTTACTGTGAAATGTCTGACATTTCAATATGTCAAAACATAGAGGTAGTTACTAAAGGGGATTCCACATCCTTTACTAGTGACAAAGGGAAATGAAAAAATATATCTCTAAACACTATTGTGGGGTTACCAAAAACTTATTGAGTAAACAATGGAATCTGGGTTATTGTTGATTGACTAACTAAATCTACTCATTTCCTACCTATTCGAGATATTATTTTGTTGGACTAGTAATCTAGACTGTACCATAATGAGATTGTAGGGTTACATGGAGTTACTCTTTCCAATGTGTCTACATGTGACCCTATGTTCACTTATAACATTTATAAACACCTTCAAATGTTGTTGGGAAAATAATTAAATTTCATGAAAGCTTTTCATCCTCAATCAGATGGTCAGTTAGAACAGATGATTTAGACTTTGGAATATATGCTTCAAGGATGTTCAATAAATGAATAGGGAAGTGGGGATCAACAAATTTCATTAGTTAAATGTTCTTATAGTAATTGTTTTCATTTCTATTTTATATATGGCTTCTTTTGAGAAATTATATTGGAAGATGTGTCGAAATCCACCATTTTGGGATGCTGTTGGGGAAAGGAAGTTGATGATACCTGAATTACAATAGGAAATTAATGATAAAGTGATGTTGATCTAGAAACACATGATAACACCTCAGATAAGTAAAAAAAATGTTATGCAAACAATAGGAGGAAAGACTTTTCCTTCAAGGTAGGTGATTATGTTTTTCTATGGATCTATTAATAGAAAATTGATATCTATTTTGGTATGAAATAATGGAAAAGTCTATAGTTCATTGGACCTTATGAAATCTTTGAGAAATTTGGACCAATTTACTATAGTGTAAAATTGGCTTTGAACTTCACTCAGGCACACAATTTTCTTCCTATTGGGAAATTTATAAAGTATGTCCTAGATTCACCACATGTTTGGAGTAGAGAAGAAGTTCAAATAAGAGAGTGCCTTTCTTATATAGAGAAAGTTGTTTAGATTCTTGATTCAAGAGAACAAGTATTCCAGAATAAGGTAATCCACCAAGTAATGGTTTTTTGGAAAAACCACATAGTTGAATAAGAAACATTAAAATATTATAATGATATGATGGAAAGGTACCCTCACTAGTTTATTAAGTAAATAAAAAAATTCAAATAAGAAATTTATAAAAGGTGGGGTAAATGTAATAGCCTAAGATTTTATAAATAAATTTAATGAAATTTATGAAACAATGAGACTTAACATAATGGAAATTTTTTTAAGGAGATAGTTATAAACAAAACATTAAATTTTTTCACTTCTATGATTTGAATTTTGAAAAACATACATCTACGGTTATGTTTACTAAGTTATTTAGAGTCGGATTGAACCATCTTAATTTTTGGTGAATAGTAACATACCCTTATGAGTAGTAAAATGACCATTATTAATAGTAAATCATAATATTATTTTATTTTCTTAAGGTTATAAGATATTGGGATCTTATTTAATTTTTAAAAGGGATATAAAATGAGTTATAGTTCTAAAATTGTTCTTTTTCAAATAAATAAAGATTTCATTTTAAAATTAAATTAATCATATTTATAAAATTATTATAAAAAAATGGAGTTCATTTTTGAATTATACTTGTTGGAAAATATTTAGGGTGAATTTTTTGGATTTTTTTGATATTCTTGAATTTTCAATGAATAGTAAAATACGGTAATATACCGTATATATAAATTATCAGTTAAATACACAATTACTAGAATCTTGGATGATGTAAAAAACCTTGTTTAAAAACTTCATTCTCTATTTATTATATATGGTAAAATGAATCATGAGTATTCGTAGACTTGAGAAGAAATATTATACTAATGATTAAAATAATGGCAAACCCCTCCTCTCCTCCACAGTAATTAATGTTGTAACCCCCCTCTTCGTCTCACACCTATCAAGCTTGTATTATTGCCTAAATTCTTTCAAATACACTTACCAATTACTTTACCCACATCCTAGACATTCTGGTTTCACTAAATGTCCAAAACCAAAGCCCTTATGTAGGATGTCAAGGAGATGAGATCAAGAGTTATGAATCATCTTTCATTTTCTATTGTTTTCTTTTCAATTCCTTTTCATTTCATATAGTCCCTCCCCCTCCCCCTATCCAAGAGGAATGAACGATCTATAATATTATCTGTTATTTATGTTATACTGTTTATGGAAAACATTAATCATCATTATTCTTCTCCTCTTCCTCTTATTCTAAAAATAAAAACACCGTCTTTGATGTGTCGGTTTACCAAAATCATTAATGATTTGTTTTCAATTTCCATTACTTCCTTAAAAACTGGTTGAAATACCATTTTAATGGATGAAAAATATTTTACATCTTATGATATATCCTCTATCTTGTTATTTTTTTAACATATATACAAAATATTATTTTATATAATGAAACTAGTTCAGGATTATTAAAGAACCAAAAAAAGGATCAAAACAGATATCACTGCTGGATTATCTAATGATTCATCCTCATACCATATAACCATAATGAGTAATGGAATGATTTGATATTATAGAAACATATTAATAAATTTTTATTCCACATTTTTGGTTTCTATTCCATTCAACAAAGATATCCTTTACGAATCAATCATAGAAATCATGTGAAGTACACACCCGATATAATGGAAATTACAAAATATTATCAATTAATTGGTAGAATGATGTTATAAAATAATCATATAAGGTTTTATAAGCATAAATATTTTTCTTTAAAATATTAATAAACCAATTTTAACCATCATATAGGAGGTTTAAACATGTTTTATGTTATATAATCCCGAGGTAAGGAAATTCATACCCATTTTCAATTATTTTGGTTAACCATATACATCATTAATTATGTAGTATTAAAATTATTTGTTAGATTAATTTTGTATATACTATATTGAATTATTTTTATTTAAAGTTTACATTCATTTTTCATCAACTCTATTAATTATCACCTCAGTTATATGATATTTCCAAGGGGTATTTCCTCTAAAATCTCTAATTAAAATTCTGTTTTACAAAATTCAATAGTAATGTTTTTATGAAATTATTATGGTTTCATGATTATGTCATACACCTTTTTAATTGTTTATGATAATGGGTGGTACATATATGTCCCTCCAATTCATGTGGAATGTGTTTGTTATAGGACGGTCGTATGGTTACTCCAAGTGTAACTGTGATGATTGCACCATATAGTTGTCATGAGGTTTACATTATAAGGTGTCCACTAGGGTTACAAATTATAATCTATCTATGAGGGTTACAAAATTAAGTAAGTAATTCCACAATATAACATTATACTCTTTTTTGTTTTCATTAATATATGTAAATCTCATTTTTTATAATGTATGTATATGATTATTTATTGGTGAGATGCATGTGTTTATGAAAATGATTTCATATGGTAATAAGTATTGATGGAAAATTGGATTATTTCTGTGTTTTTTCATCCCTTACTAAGTGTAATATTACCATCCAAATTTTTTTAATGATTTTCACATGTTATAAGGATTCATGTGCGAATGAAGGATGTCATGTGAAATGTTATTCTGATTTTTCTATGAAATCTTGTTGTTGTTTTCTGTTTAAATTTTATGTTTTGGATGAAATAGATTCTGATTAAATGGTACCCACATATTATTTTTGTGGGTAGATATGTATGATTTATTTAATAACTTTGTAAAACTCTAATACGAAATGATATTTGGGAATGTAAGGTAGTGAAATCTAGTTTAAATAACTATAATATGTAATGGAAAAGGCTAGGGCCATATAATAAATGTTTAAATAGAATTTTATGTTAAATAAATTCCTAAAAGACCCATTAATATTGTATTTTTTAGGTATTTTAAGCATTTAACTTTTAATATTAACTTCTTTCATTATTTTACCTATACCGCGGTAAATATTTCTTTTTTACACGGGAAATTGTTATGCGTAAAAATGAAAATGAAACTATAACCTAAGTTGGACCTTTTGACTCATAATAAGGAATCCTTTTTACCCAATTATATTCATATAATTTTCAAAACAATATTTACCATTATTCAGGTAGACACAATGTGAAGGCGGGAATTTAAAGTGAAAAGATTCAATGTTCAAAATGTTTTTATATCCATTTTAAAAATAAATTTGATTAAAATGAACAAAATTTGATATGATGATATATAATTTAATGTGTTATAAACTAAATCCAATTTTAGATAGAATTTTTATGCATAAAAAATATGATAAAAATGAAGTTTTCAGTTAAAATTCATTAATGTATTAATTATTTTTCAAAAAATGAAACATATCAAAAAAATAACCCTATGATATTTTGAGTGTTATTATTATTAAATATAATTTTATTTTGTGAAATAAAATTTATAATTTTTTAAAAAATTTGGTTTAAAAGATGTGTTTCATTAAATGTCGGTAAAAATGACTTTTATAAAAATATAGCATTTAATGGTTAAATTTAGAATTATTTTCTTCTCATAAACCTATAAAACTTCTTATATATATTTATATAACATTTTATTGAACATATAACATATAAATTTTATTAAGATCATTCACTAATACTAATTAGTTCAATTATTTTCGATAAAATTACATTATGGTAATAAAAATTATTTTTTATAAAAACACTTCCATTATATTCAATAGGATTTTATTTTCATTTCTAAACTTTTAGTTTCCAATTATTTAATTTTAAAAAAATATTTAAAAAATATTTTCATTATTTAGTTAGTATCATTCATTCCCCTTATTCCAATGGTTAGGGGATAACTAACTCAATATAATAATACTTCTTAGGATTTTTCAAATTTTGGGGTTTCATGAAACATAAACTAACAAAGAGAATAAATTTATTTAAAAATATTCATATGTAAAATCTTGGGGTGTGACGTTCTACCCCCATTAAAAAAACATTTACAGTAGAAATTCATTATAGGGAGCACAATAGATATGAATGCCTCAACCACATCACATCCTCATGTTACCAAACAACTTCCTCAAATTGGTGGTTTCCCCAAGAAAATTTAACCAGGTGAGTGGTCCTATTTTGTTGAAATTTATCTCTATAATTTATATTCTCTAATTTTTACTATTTATAAGAAATATATTTCTCTACTCGTAGGACCACTAAAGATAGTACATGTAAAGAATCAAGAATAATATTACTCCGGAGACGTATATAGAATAGATCATGAACTTGATATAGGTTTAGTGGAAGATCCAACTAATATGATACCATCCCAATACAATCAGTAATTTCAAAAAATAATCCTCATAAATTTTAAATTTATCTTTATAATTAAATATTAACATTTGATAATTTTATTTGTGGAAACCCCACATCAGAATTGGGGTCAATAAAACATCATCTTAAAATTATAGAGTGTAAAATGTGAAGATTACAATGTAACAAGGATTATTATTTAGAGAACAGTATTGGAAATTGAAAACATCGATATAAAATAGAATTTTAACTATAATGTTCTGGTGGAGAGTGATATTGAACATGTTTATTTGAATCTTACTAAACACAAAACCATTTACCAAAAATCTCTAAAAATGGTCATTGATATCATCAAAAATTATGACAATAGGATAAAATTTTGATTCAAAATAATTTTAGAATATATAATTACTTGATTTCATCTCATAAGTACAATATAACTCTTTGGTTTAGCCTTTATAGACATCCGCTTCATTTTTAATTCATGAAATGAATTTATGATTATAATTTTAGCATTGCTATCATAAGATTCATAATGTGATGACAATTCATTTTTTCTATTACTAATTATCAAACAAATGGTCAACATATATTAGTTAATATGAAATAATAAAAAAATCTCTAAAATCTCATCCAACGTTCAACGTAAACAATTTCATAAATAGTTACCACATTAACATTCCAAAAGGTTAAAATTATAGAATTTCAAATGTGGGTTAGTAAATTTCAAAATAAAAAATCATTAATTCCATAAACTAATTTATGTAGATCTAAATTGCCACACACTGAACATGTGAATATCATTGTCATGTATTATCGAAAACCAAGTATTAACCTGAATTACTATAAAATAATACAATATACACACATTCTTATTAATTCTATATATAACAACTTTTTTTATTCAAAAAAATTCATTGGAAGCACACATTCATCCTTGTAGCAAAATAAATCTTTATTTTCTTTATTCTATAATGAAAGTATATAATAACATGTAATTTCACTAATAGATGAACAATAATATATTCATAAGGATCACTAATACATTATTAAACATTAAATTCCCACCTCTGTATAAGTGGATATGTAATCTATAACTATCATGGTTCACTTCCATAATTATGATAACATAAGATTTCTATTCATCTTTTGTCCTAAAATGTTTTTGGGAATTATTATCCACATTAGTCCGTGTATTGTGGAACTTTTTTACAAGGTTCCCAAACTCCTATTAATTAAAACACTAAAGTGTGTGAGGTGTATTTTGAACATATTTCTCAATATTTTCATCCTTATCTTACTTCATTCTATAGCTTCATCATTCATCAACTTAATGACCTACCATTATACACATATAACACCCTCTTGTCCCTTTCCAACTTTCACCTAGGTTCTTCTTCAAACATTTTTGGCATAAAGATACATGGAATCTCCTTCCACCATTTTTGTTTCCATGAGACTTGATCTTTGTTTTCTTATCAAAACTAAATGAATAGTGGGAATTTCCAATTTCCATTTCTACATTCAGTTCACAGATAATTAATTGAATATAGAAACTAAATTATCTTATATCTAAGGCCTTTAAAATATTTGGTTTCATAGAACCAATGAAATGATCGATCTTTCATTCATGAAGATCATTAACCTAGAAGAGTACCATGATAGTCTTGTAAAATTCTCTCATATGTACCAAAGAATTCCTCATAATTTTTCTTAAGATCATGAAATTCATTCTCTGGATTTTTATATGGAAATTAATGGAATTACTTTTAGAGTATTATCCATGTAAAGTCATCTCATTACATTGATTTAATATATTCATCTTGGATCATATTGTTGATATGATTACACTATTGATATTCATTGCCTTCTAGATGATAAACAGCTTGATCTAATCTTTCATGTTCCTAGAATTGTAAAACATAATATATTTTCTCAATGGAATTGGTCCATTTCGTAGACACTAGTGGATCAGAATGTCCACTTAAAGAAAATGTAATTTTCCTTATGAATGACTCAATTGAATTTGGTTCCTTCCTTATAAAATTTTATTACCATTATGATTCATATCATGGGTGAGATTAGAAATAATAATTTTCTTTTTATCACACATAAAATCCTGTTTCTCAAGAGGAAAATCATCACATTGCCCATCACATTTTGTGTTAATATGGATCGTTTTGGTTTAATTAATTATCTAAAATTAAAAGAATAGTGTGATTGGAACTGATAATTCTAGGAAAACCACACAATAAAGGTAAATTACTTAATAAATTCCAATCTATCATAAATTTGGTAAAATTCTAAGTTATTCATCATCGTTAACAAAACTATAGGATTTTAACCTAGACATAAATATATCGTTCCTACTAAAGTTTTCTAATACTATTTTACAATGGGTAATTAATCCTTTATATGATACCAAATATAATGACCCTCTATTTATACACATAGATATTACATTTAAATAGATAAATATTCATTACATATAATAATAAGACAATTCTTGAATCATATGTGTTTATTGTATTTGAACAGTTGGAAACAAAAATAACCAGTTCAAAAAACATCTGCATCATATACTTCTTTTTCCTTCATAACTATTACCCTTTTTTAAATGTCATGAAAAATAACTTCATTCATATCCAATGGAAAATAACATAATAAAGGGTGATATAAGATTCTCATTAAGTGTAAACTTAGGAGATATATAAGCATAATAGGAGCATGAGTGTAACATTTGAATGGCATAACCTGCATATAAAAGATCATAATATTAAATCATGTAATTAAACATTGTAATTATATAACACATTAATCATAAGATAATAAAATAACATGAACAATTAGAGTATATGAAATGGCATAATTCAAAGAATATTTGGTATAAACATAAGTTTATGAAATCATTTTTTAAGGATACCAACCAAGACATTAATAACGTATTTGGATACAGTTATTCACCCATGTACCCTAAAGTTTTAGGCTTATGATGACCTCCCAATTACCCTCTCATTGAGTGCCTTCATTAACCACTCGTGATCACCATTGTTTCGGGATTATGCTAGCCAGTCATGTAACCTATGAGTTCACAGAAAATTAATCATTACCCATTCAATTGAGGGGAGATATAGGTATAAACAGTAACACAATTAAAAACAAGCATATATTTTCCAAAAGTTCATAAATAATGCACTCCATCAAAACCCATGTAATGAAATGAGTTTAATAATAAAATTATCATAACATAAAACATGTAAGTGAAATAGTATTCATAAACATCATGTCATCACAATCATAAAAAAACCATAAAAATAATGAGGACAGTATCCTTGTATAATATAAATAGTGAAGTATACGTTTCATAAAATAAGGTTATCTTACATATAAACTAATTTCTAAAGATTACATAAAATTATTCTTGAGGAAAATATCGATTCCATTTTGAAAAGAAAACTAAAAAAGACAATTCCATTCTATTTTTTTAAATAATTTTTTAATATTTTAAAATATGATTCAAGTCATTAAATAATTATTATAATGGGAAAAACATACTCCTTAAAAGTTTAATAAGAATTCCTTTCATATTTTTATAAGAAAATTCATAAAAAATCTCTCATAGAAAATGATAAAAAATCCATTAAAACAATATGTGAAATTTTAAACACTAGTAAATATTACATTAAAAAGTTAAATAGAATAGTAAAAAAATTAAAACTATTTTAAAAAAACATGGTCATGGAAAAAAATAAATTTTTATAGGAAACCTTAAAAAAATATTTTCAGAAAATAAAATACTTATTAAATATAATATCATTGAAATGAGAATTAATTAAATTAATTTCTTGTGTGTATTAATTTTAAATCCACATAAAACAAGTATAAATGAAACAAAATACTATAAAAATTCATCCCACTCATAATCACAGCATGACATAATCAATAAAGTTAAAGGTTAACCTAACTATTTTAAATTGGGTCAATAATTCCCTTACCACATTTTAATCAGTCAAATTGTATACCCCATAAAAGTAATAATTATCAAATGTAACATTAACAACTTTAAATATAATTTATATTTTTGATAGGATATATCATATGGATTTATATATACAGAACAGACTAGAGATAATAATTGAATAAGTCATATATCTCACAGAATTAAAAGTGATATGAGAAACCATTACCTCAAGCTTCCCGGCAGTTATGCATACTTCAACCTCATGTATAATGGTTTAAATAATTTATTAATTTTTTTACTATATTAATATTAATAATATCTTATATTATACTTTTATAACATCTTAACTCCCATTTCTTAATAACATTTCATGATTTTTTTATTTCATGTGTGTTTGATTCATTATTTCTAGGTTTTTTCACTTGTGTGTAATTATGGATATTATTTACAAATATAACTAAACCCTTATATGTTTCATTAAATAGTATTAATTAAATTACATAATTTTAAATGTTACAATACATCATTTTTTGTTCTTATATGGGAATGATTCTTTCGATAAAATGTTAATGATAAATGTTTAGTTTATTTTGACAGCTTTTCCAAACATCAATGACAAATTTCATTTCATTAAATATTATATCAATATTTTAATACTAGAACATGAAATATGTTATAATATACCTTATAAAATATTACCTAACCTGGATGATTCATTTTTTAAAATCCATGAAGGTGGAAATGGAAAACAAAACAAAACCATTTTTCCCAAAATCAATTTACCGGTATAATTTGGGCAATTCTAACATTTCCTTGAATAAGTGGATATGAGAAATGAAATATTTATGAGGTATTTCATTATAAGAATAAAAAATCATTATATAAAATATATAGTAATTATCAATCCTTTATTATTGAATTTGGTGAGAAAATATTTGATGAATAAACATAAATAAGAGAGGTGTTCTATGAAAATTACCCCTCAAATATCACCACTTTGAATGACCCTATGAGGACCTTGTATTTGGTCTTTTGGTGATAGTATTTGAACAAGGATGTGGGTACAATTATAATAAGAGTTGTTTATATATTCGTTAATAGAATCTATTTTATTAAGGAGAAATGGGATGGTGAGGGGTGGTATTTATTCTTGAGGGGGAATGGGTTTATATTATTAAATAATGATTATTTTACATTTGAAGCTAACCACATTGAGGTGGACTTAATTTAAACAAAATATTATAATAAACGAATTAAAGGATGTTTATGTTATATAATTACCTAAATTTTCAATTAAATGTTGTATTTTTTAGGTATTTTAAGCCTTTATATTTTAATTTTTACCACCATCATTATTTTACACGTACCATGGAAAGTATATATTTTTACAATGGTAAATTTTTTAGGCCTAAAAATTAAAATTACCTTAATACCTAGTTTTAAAAGATTAATTCCAAACATTAAATCAGTTTTAGAAAATTATATTCAAATAGTTTTAAAAAAATATTTATAAAATTAATCCTACAAACGCAATGGGAACACAGGTTTTTAAAGTCAAAAAGTTCAAAAGATTGAAATGTTTTTATATATAATTTAATTATTAATTTTCTTCAAGTAACCTAAAATCTATTTACTGATGTATAATTAAACTAATTATCCTCTATATTCAATTTAAAATATAATTTAACTATATAATAAAATTTGATAAAAATGATGTTTTCAATTAAAATTCATTATTTTTTCACAATTCATAAAAAAATGGAACTTCTCAAAAAAACCAAAATATCTACCTAAGAAATAATTTATATTACTATTTCAAAAAATAGGTTTATTGTTTCAAATTAAATTTTTAAATTTGTAAAAAATTAGTCTTAAAATAGTTGGTCCATTAAAATTTGGTAAATTTGTGTTCATAAAAATATAGATTATTATGCTTCAAATTGACTTAATTCATATTTTAAGCCAATAAAACATATTAGATGAATTTAACTACATTTTATTCGACATATAACTTATAAATTTAATTAATATCTTTCACCAATAGTCATTAATTTTTTTATGAAATAAAAAAGTCATTTGGGTCATAAAATGGTTTTTATAAAAACACTTTTTGTTTAATTAGTTTTTATTTTCATTTATAAATAATTTGTGAACAATTAATTAATTCTATAGATAAATGTAAAATATATTTGTATAATTTATTTAATTGGATTCATTCCCACCATTTCAATGGTTCGGTGATAACTATCAAAATTAAATATTAAAACTTGGAGTTTAATTATGTTTGATGTTTCATGGAACATAAACTATCATGGTGATAAAATTTATTTAGAAACAGAAATACCAGATTAATATTGGGGTATTATACCCACTAATGATATCATATATTAAAATGTTTATATAATTTGATAAATTACATCCTAGTTAAACAAAACATATTACACTATTACCAATACTCCCAACCACCCTTGATTATTTTAGCCAAATGGATGAGAGCAAATTTTATTGATATATAAGGGTTAAAACATAGACTAATCTATTAATAAGGAGTAATAATGATCATAATGAAACACCCACCCCGGTTATTCCAACAAAATTGTGTGTGAAATAACATAAGGCTTGTTAAATTTATTAAATTTAGAAAAATGACACACTTTTATCCTTTGAATGATGTTTGTATCTCTATTTTTTCACCTTTTCATTATAATATTAAAATATTTTCATAACTCATTATTTTTCAAGAAAAAATTCAATTAGGGATAACTATAAAGCATATCATTGATGTTTTATTTAACATTTAAGACACATGTTAACAATGGTATATATTTGAGTGAATATATATTTAAAAATATCTTAAATTTATTAACGTGGTCCATTTGTGTTTTAAAATGTTCTCATAACGTGAATAAAATATATAGGAATGATGATAAACATAATAGTTAATCCTAGAACATAATTATATGTGAGTGACTTAATAAATATGCTTTTATTCTTTCAGAGGAATTATTATAACATGTTTCATAAATATGAAACTTCTACATTATTAAGCATCCATCTAATAAAACAATGTTCCCCCCTCATTATAAATTCTTCATTGAGGTAAAAACCTTTTATGAACTGTTTTAGGCAATTATACGACTAAGATTTTCAATCCTTAGGGAAAACATTTGAAATGATAACCTAAATAATATACATCATAACATCCAATATCATGTTTTTAAATTATATTAAAAATTAATTACTAGTTTTGAATTTTTAGGTTTCATTTTTTGATGTTAAAATTATATAATTTTCCAATTTTGAAGACATTTTTTACTATAATCAATATAATGTTTATAATTATTTTAACTTTAATATCATATCCCAATTTTTTCCAATTTAATTGAAATAAAATTATATATTAAATGGCGAGATTCAATTAGATTAAACAATTATACTAGAAATAAAAATTTATTATATTTTTGTATGTTTGAAATATAAATTCATTAATTTTAATTTTACTTGAGATATTATATTTTAAAATATAACATTGAGATATACAATTCAAAGACATAACATAATTTTTAAAAATGGTAATAAAATATATTTCTTCCTAAAATTTTCTTAAAAAATATACCAAATTACATATCTTGTATTAATAATTTTCATACCTTTATATAAATAAGTGTGTGATTATGAATATAACATTATATAAACTGTGAATTTTTTTTGAATTCCAATAAGTTATTAAAAATGTAATTTTATTTCAATATTATGAAAATATTAATAATTTACCCTTATAATAATATTCATTTTATATAATAAATAGAATTATTTTATCATCAATTGAATATTTTCGACAACACTTATATCATTCAATGAAAAAAAAATCAATAAATTAAAATATTTTTCCTTTTTAAATAAGGAATAATAAATGAAAATAATATGTCACAACAACTTTTAAGTTAGAGTAGGCCATCTATTCCTTCCACCAAAGTAGTAACTCTTCAACACTTTTTCAAACATAGACCTTCAACTCCATCCATATATGACTATATAATTATTTTTATGTATATTTTGGATTAATATTTTAATGTAAAACTCACATCATATTCTTATAAATCGAAAATAGGGTTACCTATTAATATTATCTTAATGGTTTATCTGGAATATTCCTCAAATTTTATAAAATCATTCTAGTATTTAGAAAAATTATATTTCTAAATACATTTCATTCCATAATGGAAACATTATCTCTCTTTTGAGAAAATATTATTGAAATTAAATAAGTAGGTGTGTTTCAAGAAACAACAAAACATTTATTATTTTCATTTAAAATACTTTCATTAATTTTTTATATCATCATAACAGATATCAATCAATAACCTCACATCCATTACATATAATCAATCAGCATATTGAGGATATAGTGTAGAGTATTCTCGAATTCATAATTTTTTAATTAATAATAAGATATAATGTTACACCAGGTGATGATTGAGGGATGGATTATATATCCATATTTGGCTTGAACGACGACCCAAGTCTGTGTATGTCACTTTTTACACAGTCATTATGATTTTAAGAACATAAATATAAGTACAACATATAATATTATACTAACATAGTTCTATTGAAAACCCATAACTTTCATTACATAGTTTTTTCTAATATATCACCTCTATGTTATATATTATCACATATGAATTTATGTTCACAAGTTTATTTTTCATTGATATTTAAAAAGAAACAAGTATAAGTCCATAAATTTAAGGGTTTATAAGGATAAAATATAAATTATTCATTAGTAGAAAAAAAATAGGATACCTTAAAACAAATATCTATGTGTTTAGAAAATGAAGCATTGTATATAAAAAAGAATATATTTTTTTACCCTACGCCAAATTTGGTTTGGTCTATCGTCTTCAAACATGAATTTTTTAATGATCGGTATAAAGAAACAAATAGGATCCTTACTCAATTATCTACCCATTGGTTGAACTGAATCACTAAATGTTTGGTTTGCATCTAACTAGTTTATATAGTAGTTGAGTATCTATGAAAGTCAATAAATAGTATAAATATTTTGATGAAATAAATAGTGACTTGATAAAATTGATTCCATTTTTAGAACATCTACCTTTTTATATAGTCTCTAAAGACATTACTAAAGCCTTCCATGCATTTTTTTTTGTTCGTAACATACATGAAGTTGATTTTTTTTATATACAAACACAAACGACCTATGATATTAATTTTCTTCCAACCAATTGTTTCATCAAAATAAATATATCAATTACTAATAGATAATAACAATCATTGTTTATAGAAATATTTTTTCCCTTTATGGAATATATCCCTCAATATGCTATATCATGTAAATCCCCAAATACTTTGTTTAGTTTTACACTTTTTTTTAAATTAAATTTTGGAACCATATCAAAAACTTATTTTGGGTATCTCTAAACGACTTTTTAAAATCCATTATAAACATTACTTTTATCCCAAAATATGGAATACCTATTGAATATCTATACAAAATTCATTTTGTATAATCAATAAATCACATTTACATAATCTCTTAATGTTTAGAAAAACACCACTCAACATATCAGAATGTTATACACCAAATTAATTTTTCTCATTGAAAAAAAAACTAATTTCATAAAATTTAGAAATGTGCATCCTCTAGAAAAGCATATGATCTTATCAATAAATAAAGGGATATGAATTAATATCTATCAAACACATACATCATGGTATTTATATACCCCTAACTATATCTTATAACATAATTAGTCTTTATGTGAGTCATTTTTATATAAAATATATAAACCATAGGGGATAGAGTATTTCATTCCAATATAACTACATTTAGAATTTTGATTCCATGGGTATAGACTGAAAAAATACATGAATACCACATATTTCAATCGTTCCCATAGATGAGCACATCAAATTTCCCTTATCCAATAGATCAGAAAACCACATATCACATTATCATTGTATGGTTAAATAATCCTTTAGTATATCTCAATCAAATCCATAGAAGTAATACACTATAAAAGATGACAAATCCCATCATTCTTAAAATGAACCAATGACATGGTATATAATATACAAAACGACACCCCGATTTTCTTATCATTAATTATAGAATATAAAAGGTATCAAAATTTAAAGGTTTATAGTAGTGTATCATGTCTATAATTAGTAATGGGGAAATCTAAATATTAAACATGCCCCCTTATAATTCCAAATATATATTTTATGGTTTTCAATGAGGTAAACATAAGAGGTTATCCAATACAAAAAACTAATTTTTTATCTCATGAGTATATTCTCAATCCCTATAAGAAATCATCCCCACACAAAAAAATCAACATTTCTTTACAATATATAACAATGATGAACATCATTTAGGGTAAATCAGAACCCATGGTTTCGTTGGATAAATAACATTTCTCCTCATCAATATATGAAACCAAGAATAATGGAAGATAAATTCGATATAATTTGGTGTATAACAAGTTATATTTTATTATATGCATAAAATCATTTCTAAATATACTAACATAACCATACTAAAGCTATACTGTCATATCTCATATGAAATAATTCCAGAATGTATTATGTTTTCTGTATTTTATGTTTTGTTAACTCAACACATCTTGTTGTAATTCCTCCAACATATCAATATGACCATCGAATAAAACCCTTGCATTAAACTCTTTAATTGATTAAAATCCATAAAGAATGGTTCTTCTTTAATAATGTTGAGATTGTGAATCATATTTTAGATGTTAAAAAATTTATAAAAGTATTGAAACATATTTTGTTCAAAAAATCCAATGTTATGATGTGAATAAATTTTTTCACACATATAAATCATTCTAAACTCATCATAATCATTAAAAAACAATTATTAAAATATTTATATTCATATCAATTTTGGTAACTATGTGTAACTATTTAAATTATATCCCTATTATCAGACCTTAGATATTTTAGGATTTATAGATATATTCACCTAAAAATTTATTATTATAAATTATTTTATCATAGTTGAACTTATATAATTCCAAATAGATTCCCCCTAGATTCTTCGATGATAAATTTTCTGTATAAAATCATGGAAAGATAAGAAATCCTTTATTATTGAACAATAAAACTTACTTTCATATCGTGGGAATATTTAATTAATAAACAATTATTGATCATGTATTAATGGTATTCTTTGTGTTTGAATCATTATTATATAATGAATAAATTATTAATTAAAATATTCCACTTATTTTTGGTGGATTATATAAAGTCCCAACATGGAATCCACTTAAATGGTACCCTGTGTTTTTTGGTCACATGAACTCAAGCACACCTCATTATATTCCAAAGGCATCCAAATATAAGAGAGAGTATGAAGTTATATTGAAAATATAATACCCACTAAATCAATAAAAATAGTGGAAGAAAAAATTAATAAAGAATGGGGAAGTGGAAGATAACAATTACCTAAAATAAATAAACACATGAATATGAATAATTCATGAACAGGATAAAATTCACAATAATAGACATACAATAATTAAACAAAAGAGTACTAGTTAGATAGAGAGTAAATAAATAAATGTTATAACTCAAGATGTTATCCCAAATATATGGTCAGTCATTATAGCCAGTCTCCATGTCTAGTCCCAGTCTAATATGAAACCAACAGAGAAGCATAATATAAGGAACTAACCTACAAAATTAAGTTCATTCGGGTAACAAATAGTGTCCCAAATAGGATGTGATGTATAATCTTTAGTCCATCACCAATGGTTCCAATTTTTATCTAGTCTATGAATATAAAATAAAGTATTTCTTCGGTATAATGAAGAAGCAGTAAATAATAAATGAAAATAAGTCAGACTTAGTTTTCTCAAGGACAGATGGTCGACAATACATGATTCATCTGAAGACATAATTTCTCAAAATAAATATTTTCAGGTATATATATGCACATATATATATACACATCTATATTCTAATATATACCAGACTAGGTGACGACATAGGGAATCATATAAATGAATCACTATAATGATATCATTATTATCTTGGTCATAGTTATATGGGATTACATCCCCATGGATCCCAAAAAAAAGTTATTATTTAAGATTCTAAAATTTTCATGGCATCTTGGTTTGACAATTTAGGTATGTAATTTAGTAAACAACAATTATGTAATCAATCATGACTAAAGATATCATATGTAGAATTCTATATCAGTAACCCAAATGTCTCCGAATGAATAATATAATTCATTTAATCTCTAAGAAAGTCCAAGGAATTTAATGTAATGACCCCAGGTATTTTATAAGGTTCAATAAAATTTTCAATACATATGATCTCATACAATTCATTTATTATAAGTAACCTATTTATTGATCATGCATTTATAATCTCAATCATCCTTTGAGACCAAAAATGACATTATATGTAAGGATACTGAGTATCATTCAAGTTTTTTATAATATAAATCATCCTATGCTCCCATGAAGTAATCATATGAACGAAACCTAAGTTTCAGTTGAGCAATAATATTTTCATTCCTCTTACGAGCATTTCGAACTCATTCAACATAAGCAACTCAGGTATTTCTCAAGGCATGCTCTTACCAATAGGCATATTGTATTCAAGGATTAATTATAGTCCATGATAAATATCCGTGAAAAAATACCATCCATTATTTCTTCTAATAATTTCATTTAAGGGCCCAAAATTATAGGTTTCATGGTAGTATAATTCACACATCATTAAAGTCATATTAAGATGTGGGAAAAATTAATAATCTAACCAGGGCCAAAAGGCATGTATTTATCCATTAATTTCCCCTAAACTCTTTTACTCATTCGTTCTAATTAATTATTTATTTATATGTAATAGGATAAAAATGTGAAATTTTAGAATACATTCCTTACAAAAAATGAATTTTGTTAACTCTATTTATTGATTCATTGTCAGGACTCAAAAAGTAAGCAATCATAGACTAAAAGGATTATCCAAACCATTTAATTTTCTATAGATTATTTAAAGTGCTATTTAATTTAAATAACAAACTCCAATGGTGTTTTAGCAATATAAAAATATTTTTTATGAAGTATATAACTAAAAATACCTCATTATTTGGTTTGGGTTTGGGTTGAAGGGAATTAAAGTTATAGTTAAAATGATTCGTGTTAAATAATTTTATATTTTATGGGAAACATTTAAAAGTCACATCATGTGGAACAATAAAAATATTATATAAATGAGATAAATTTAAGTAAAAATAATATATCACATATTTCTTATTATTAAGATTCATCACTCATCTTGTTTTGGGAAATGATTCAAGCTAGAAAGGGATAAATCAAAAGAATCATCAAATTCTCCGTCAATAGGGAAAATGTTCTCACATATTGATCATTTCAAAAGAAACAGAAACGAATAAAATTGGTTAAATTATTTGTATACTTTCCAATAATATTCCAAAAAACTCAAAACACTCTATTTAGATCAATAATGTGGGAGATACTCCCGTGGGGGTGGGAGGTGGAGGAGGAGCATGTGGGGGAGGCTACTAGAAAATTGGGGATGAAATGGAGTAAACCCTTTAAGGGAATTGGGAAAAATGATCTTTTTTCACTTTTTATTATCTTTATGGTTTGGATATATGGTATAGAAACCATGATCCAACTATGCGTGTTCAATACCTACGTTCCACTAACCGTGTAGGCTTGGCACGCTGTTTGAAAAATTTTGTGAAGCCTCTGCAGTTATCATCCTCATTTTTCTATAGAAATCACACATGGTATTGAACCCCACATCTCATTATTTCACAAGAATTATCCTATATTTATAATCCTAATAGTTTATTTTCATGGTTATTACTAACATTTTTTCAGCTGTAAGCCTCATATTGGCCCTTTTTTAAATGTTGTTTTGAAGAATGATGCATCTGAAACTCATTCAAACTTCTGAGAGACATCTCAGGAGTTAAACGCTATCTTAAAACAACACATTCAAATTTACCGATGTATGTATATTCATTTTAAGTATCCATTAATGATCTATCCCATAAACCAAATTAAAATATCAATTTCCCTTAGAATATCTCAACTAGTTCAAAACATAAGATGTTATAGAATCTCATATTAACATATTTTAAAAAATAGTTAAGTTAAAATCTTATAAAATATATATAAAAATTATATATATCTAATTTTATTTCAGGTTATAGAATATGGTGAATCATAAAACATGTCTATTAAAGAGTAATTTTAATTAATTTTCTAAATAAATATTGATTTCAATCATCTTCTATTATATATGGGTAAACAATTAAGATTCTAAATATGTATACTTACCATTATAATCATCAAAGAAATTATGTAATCTATCACATCCAACTTATTTATGTATAAAATATTATTAATACATTTTAATGAAACCATAATGATTTTATCGATTAATTATTCATTATTTTTAAACTATTGTACATATTTACATAATTTAGAAAATGTACATTCTGAAATATATACCCTTTAAAATTAAATAATTTAATTTAATAACATTTACAAATAATAAGGACTCTCAAGGGTTTTTTAAAACCAATCTTGTATTGGGAAAAAATATTCTTCAAATATATAGTTTTTTAAGTATAAAAACAAATCAACACTACAAATTCTTGTTAAATTGGATTAGAAGTTACTATGGGATCCCCATGACCACTCTTCATTTTGTTTTAGACATAACATTTACTCTTTACTTTACGAACCATCAAAATAGATGTGGATATTATACCTCTAATTCCTTTCTCCAAATACCTCAAAAATATTTAAAAAATCATTTAAACGTTTATGGAACTCATTCATATATTAATTCATAATAAATTATCATAACCTTTCTATTAGTGATGGAATATTGTGTTTTATAGCTAGATCAATCCTATGTGTTGACCCTGGTCTCTCCAAGTAATTTCTCTACCCAATCATTTCGAGTAAAAGAGTCTATAATAAAGTTCATGTCTCCATAATAATCTGATAGATCAATTTTGAAAGATCATATCTCTCATGTATAGGTTATTCATGATTATAACTTTTCTTGATGACTACTATAACATCCTTATATTTTATGAATTATTATTTTTTAATTAATTTAATAATTTTTATATTTAAAAATACTCACAACATTAGAAATTGTTTTTTAATATTATTTATATTAAATAATTATATCATACATTCATTATATTATACACCATGGTAATATTGTTCTTCAAGAAACACTGACAAGGCATATATTACACAGAACACTGAGTTTCAGTGAAACATAATTTTATTGTTATAATTGATTAAACAAGATAGATATAACTTAACTTCTACAATCATTAATATGAATAGTCATAACTACTTTTAGAATATTATTTAAAATGGTTCTATATAAATAAAACATATTTATTATCAATTAGAACTATTTTTGGTAGATCTTTTTTATGTTTTAAAACGCTATTTTCTTAAAGGAACAACTTTGTAAATCCTTCGGTGAAAAAAATAAAATTAATTTTTCATATTTTTTGAAAATTAGTTTGATAAAATAAAATTAATTTTTGAATTCATAATTTATAAATTATTTTAGGGCAATTTTTTGGGACTTTTCTAAAAAACATCATTGTTTGATGAATAGTGAAAATACTACAATTTAGTTAAAACCTGCCTCATAGTTTAAGTAATATTTAATATTAAATTATATTTTAAATTGGTTTATAAATTAAAAATATTTATATAGAAAATATATTAATCCAATATAAATCATTGAATTCATTTTTACATTGATACTATATATAAACACTTATTGGTATTTTTAACATTTTTTCATTATACACTCAATTTATCACCATGTCTGTAGGATTAGCGTTAAATATAATTTTCCCACATTTGTGACTTTAATTTTGAAAAATGGACAAAAAATCTTCTAATTAGTATAATATTATTTTTCCAATAATATCCCCTAAATTTTGACCAAAAATTATTGGCGAAAATGAATACAATTAATTACATTGATTAAGCTAAAATTGAGCCTAATAAAGGAGAAATACATAATCTTTATGAGCAAAATGACTTAGAAACATGTCCAAAGGATATAGTACGCCAAAATTTGACCATATACTATATTGTTTTTAATTTAATTATTTATTGTTATATTATTAAATGGAAGTTCCCTCTATAAAACTTTGTGGAAAAAGACAAAAATGAAAATTTCATTGTATTTACAAATTATTAAACTTTGAGATATGTAAAAAACATCATATTTTCGGTCATACATAACCTATTAAAATATGAATGGGTTATTTTTATCATAATAAATTATCATTAATTTTTAAAAATAATTATTTACTTAAAATTCTTAAGAAACGGGACATAATTATTATTTACTTTATAATCGACTAAAATAAATGATACTATAAATATTAAAAGTCAAGTAAATTGATTTAATTATTTTCTGTAATTATTTTTGTAGATGAATATATCATATTAAGTAGTTTAACACTTAATATATTTTTATTCCAATATTTTTTTGATATTTTATTATTAAAATTAAATAAATAATGTAAAAATTGAAATTAATGTAATTTTACAATAAAAAAGTTTTTTATATGATTTAAAATTAATAAAAACAATATATTCAGTAAAAATATTTTCATGTGTTAATAAATATTAAATATATTAAATTATTGGTCCATTTTTTCTTTTATATTTATAATATATACCCATATATTGTAAAAACTGTTTAGCACAGTTCGGGTTTGAGTAGTGTTTCTATGTGCCACGGGCGCTTATTTTACTATTAATTTCCAAAACACTTGGTGTTTTTATGTTGTAAATTAGGTATCATATTTAGAATTATGTTCACATGTATTTTAAAAATAATCAAACATTAATATAGTCTTATTGGTTAAACTATATAGTAGTAAAGAATAGTGTTTTTAATAAAAACCTATGACAACCCTGATCATTTATTAAACAATTAAACATAATTTATTACATAAAATTCATTTGATAAAAAATGGAATATTGATTGGATAGTATCTTTGGGGATTATGATCATTGATTAATAACTTAAAACATTAAAAACAACATCTTTATTGAAACCTTCCTTTACATGACCACTACATTCCCTCGTACATAGCATTGCATGGGATAACCTGAGGACTTGCATAAAAAGGGGTGAGCTATAAATCCCCGTAATGGATTAATAATGGAATAAAATGAGGAATAAAATAAATTCTATATAATAGGCATGTCAATACAGTATAAGAGAAGAATATTCATAATGGCATGATAAAGCATGATAATCATAACATGGAAATGTGGCAACAACACTTAACATGGAATAAGCATGAGCCGAGGCTCATTGCACATGGAGCATGATTAAACCCTTATTGCACATGAATCATGAGTAAAACCTCATTGCACTTGAATTAGCATGAGTAAACACCCATTGTACATGAATTATCAAGATACTATACTTTACTAAATTCACTGGAGCGCTATCAGGGCGCACCCTTCTTAAACATTTCATTTAATGCATAAGTGTGCCACAGGGATCATAAAAAATTGAATCATTAAACATAATAATTTTTCCCACGATAAATTAATGTGTAATAAATACATGAAACTCTTTAAACAATAATTAAATGTTCATAAATTTGAATACTCTTGATAGAGAAATGGGCATGGTATTCACTACACAATGACATTGGCTTGGAAAAGTGTGGTGCAATTTCGGCAGCATAACAGCGTGACATTAGAACTCATAAAAATTTTTGATGAGAGAGAAAGGGGTGTATAAACATATTTAAATGACATTTAATGTAAGGGGTAACATAGATACATCTCCCAACAAATGTAATGGAATTTAGATTCATGATACAAAACAATTCTTGAATGTAATTGAGGAGAGATAAATTCCTTTCAGAATTTCGGCATAGTAAAATGTATACATGGGAGGCATTTAATGAGAGAGAAAGTGGTCTCCAATAATTAAACAACAAATAGGGAAGTATGGGGGAGGTGAAAAACCATACCACAACATTTATAATTGAAATTAAAAGGGCATGACAATTTAAAGAATATAGGAAAAAAATGAGAAAGGAAGACAAACCCTAACATGGAAGTGTGCTTCCAAAGGCATGAGAGAGGCTTAAGAGAGGCTTCTTGGGAGATTGGGTCTCTTTGGGAGGATTATAGAGAGATGAGTGAAGAGTTAGGATAAACTCCAAAGGATTTGAGTGAGAAGGAAGTGGGGGCTTGGGTGGGATTATATAGAAAATGAGAGGGAATTGTTTATTATTTAGGTTTGGGACACCTCACATTAAACTAATAAAACCCACAAACCAGTCCAATGTTTTCACCAAAGGGGAGTGGAAAACAAGATTTTTAAATTCCAAAGTCCGATCTTCTTAAAATAATGGGGATTCTTATGGGGAGGTGAGTCACACTCCCAAGGAAACCAATTTAGAAAGACTAAATGATTAATAAGTCTTGAAGGGTCCACTAAAGCACTGTAAAATAAATCAAAAAAACCCAAAATCTTATTATTTTAATGGTAAAAAAATATTTTGGCCGAACATAAAGATTAGAGTATTTTATTACATTTCCATTGGGTCATTATGATGTCATAAAACACATCAAATATTTAAACGATATTTAATTTTTACCCAAAAATTTGACTGTCCCATAAAATTATGAAAAAATCACTATTGGATAATTTTGACATCATGATTCCATAAATAATATTGATTTTATCTAAATAATTTTCTTAATATTTTAATTTTCACGTTCAATAAAAAAACAGACATTTATCGAAAATTCATGGGTTTTGACAAAAATAGATTTCAAACTATAATAATAATTAAAATTGCATTCATAAAATTATACGATAATTTATATTTAATAAAAATTAATTTAATAATAATAATATTTTATTAAAATTATATTTTATTTAAAAATCCATTAATTCGTCAAAATATATTTCTTAGTTGAACATTAACTAAAAATACTATTTAATATTTAAAAACTGTTTACAATGTAACAATAATACAATGAAAGTATATTAATTATTATATACAAAACTAATGTACATAACCATAGTTCTAGGGTCTTGTTACATAACCCCTTATAAAACCCTCATATGACCAAAGAGTATGGTGTTCGATGGTGACAGACTCATGGGGTGGCTCGGATAACATTTGCTCGGGTGGTAATCTCGATCAACTTCCACTTCTCTCGCAGGCAGTCCCGCTCGAGCACAACATATTCAAGCTCGGATTGGGCTTGGTCAAGAGTGAAGCCCAAAGACGCAACCTCTTTTCTAAGATCTGAAAAATGGGCTTCGTATGGGGAACGTCTACTGGATGAGTTCATCGCTTCCTTTGTCTGAGTAAATTGGATTTGTTAAAGCCCTATATTTATACTAATCATGTGATCACTATTAATATGATATATTAGAAACTGTCATAATACATAACAGTAACGTAAAATCCAAAAACATAAAACCAACTAATTTGGCATTTTATATAAACATTTTACATAAAGAGACATTTAATTAGATCAATATTGATTTCCATTAATGAATGTTTGGGTCGTTATAATCTTCCCCCTTAAGAAATTTCTCCATCGAAATTTTGTTTTCCCACACTAAAACAGATGTGGCTAACTATGCTTCATAATTTCCTACAATACCCGTGTCGCTTATTCCAACTTTTGGTTTCTCCACAACACCATGACGAGGGTAATTATCTTATTTCATAGAACTTTTTCTCTACAATCAAATATCTTCACTAGTTGCTCCTAATAAGAAAGATCATCCTATAACTGTAGCACCTCATAAGAGAGTATATATGAAGGGTCTGGTATGTACTTTCTTAAGAGGGATACATGAAAGGCATCATATACTTTGGCCATGGTATGTGGAAGTACTAGTCGATAGGCCACAGCCCCGGCACGATCAAGAATCTCGAAGGCACCGATATACCTTGGACTTAACTTCCCTTTCTTTCCAAATCTCATAACCTTCTTCCATAGAGATATGTGTAGAAATAAAATGTCTCAAAATTTAAACTCAAGGTATCATTGACAATTATATACATAACTCTTCTATCACCTTTGGGCTGCCTTAATCTGATTCTGAATGGTTTTCACCTTCTCCCCCATTTCATCAACCATTTATGGTCCAAGCTACTTATGCTCACCGACCTCACCCCAACACATCAGGGTTCTACACCTTTTCCTTTAAAGGGATGCATATGGTTTCATATGGATGCTCGAGTGTTAATTGTTATTATTAGAGAACTAAACTAGAGGAATGTGTTTGTTACATCATCCTTTAAAGTCCATTGAGTAGGCTCTCAACATGCCCTCAAGTGTTTGGATAGTTCACATGGATTGGCCATCAGTTTGAGGATGACATTCCATACTAAAGTTCAGTTCAATATTCAGGTCATGTTGAAGACTCTTCAAAAAATTATAGGTGATTCTTGGATATCGATCAGACACAATCGATAGAGATACTCCATGAAGCCTTACCACTTCCCTGATATATATCCGTTCCAGTTGATCCAATGATAAATCCTCTCGAATAGCAATGAAGTGTGCAACATTTGTAAGATGGTCCAAAACAACACAAATTGCATTGTTTCCTTTGGATGTCTTTGGAAGTCCGATGAAAATGTACATGGTGATGTTCTCCAATTTCAATTATGGTATGGGAAATGGTTGTATCATCCACTTAGAATTCTTCCTCTATATCTTTACTGGCAGATACACCAATCTCTTTGATGTATATTCAACGATCTCTTTCTTCATATTATCCCACTAATAATGCTCTCAGAGATCTCGATACATCATTTTGTTTCTAGGGTGAATACAGAAATCTGAACTATTTGTATCATCCAAAATTTCCTTCTTCAGCAACAGGCTTGATTGAACATGTATTATTTTCCCAAATATCTGAATTCCTTCTTCATAAACATTAAACTTGGAGGATTTGCCTTTTTCAATAGCTTCCACTTTTTTCTGAATTCCCACATCATCCTTTTGAGCATCCTTTAACCATTCCAAAAGTAACGGTTGTGAAATCATTTGTGAATGGATTAGTGATATTCCATTATTTATGATTCCCATGTCTATCTTCATCAAATCAAAGAAGATTGGATCCTTTTAAATTCACATCAATGATAGAATTGATGGGTCCTTTCTACTTAGGGCATCCACCACCTTGTTTGCTTTCCCAGGGTGGTAATGGATTGAGCCGTCATATTCTTTGATCAGCTCTAACCATCTTCGTTGGTGCATGCTTAAATCTATCTATGTGAATATACACTTGATGCTTTTTTTGGTCTGTATATATTTCACACATCTTCTCAAAGATATAATGCCTCCAAATTTTCAAAGAGAAGATCACTTCATCCAACTCGAGGTCATGTGTTGGATAGTTATGTTCATGAACATTCAATTGCCTTGAAGCATAGGAAATGACTTTGTTATTTTCATTAACACACATCCCAGGCCTTTCTTCAAAGCATCACTAAATACCACTAAAATTTTTCCACTTGATGGTAATGTTAGCACGAGCTCAGTGATAAGCCTCATTTTTAACTCCTTGAATCTTTCTTCACATTCATCACTCCAAGAAAACATTACTCCCTTCCAAGTTAGATTTGTAAAAGGGTTAGACAATTGTGAGAAATTTCTCAGAAATCGTCGGTAATATCTAGCTAACCCCCTGATCTACAGATATATATTACCAATGTTGGCCTCGCTCATCCCTAAATTGGATCTTTTTTAGAGGGATCCATAGATAAACCATTGCTTGTGATGATATGGACCAATAATGATCCCTCCTTCAACCATAACTCACACTTCCTATACTATTCATATAGCTTCTCCTTCTATAGGGTCTCTAGTACATTTCTTATATGCTCCTCATGATCCTCTTTGGTTTTTGAGAATATTATAATATCATCTATATAGACTACACAAATTTTTCGAGGTAATCTCTAAAGACTCTATTCATAAATTCACTGTATATTTCTGGAGCATTATTGAGTCTGAAAGGCAATAATATGAATTCATAGTGCCTATATCTTGTACAAAGATTCTATCTTGGGGATATCTTCCTTCTTCACCCATACTTGATAATATCTCGACCGCCAATCCACCATGGAGAAGTATTGTGCTCCACGTAGCTGATCGAACAAGTCATCAATTCGTGGGAGAAGATACTTGTTCTTTATTGTGATTTTTTTGAACTCATGATAATTGATGCAAAGGTGGATTGACCCATCATTCTTCTTGATGAATAGGACTGGTGCACCCCATGGTGAAGAACTTGGGTGTATAAACTTTTTATCCAGATTCTCTTGTTGTTATTTCTTCAGCTCCTCAAGCTCCACAACAGTCATTCTATATGGAGTCTTGGATATTGGAAATGACCTAGGTATAAGATCAACAGTGAATTCAACATCTCTTCTAAGAGTAAGACCAACCAATTTCTCAGGAAACACTTCAGTGAATTCCCTCACAATAGGAATTTCTTCAAGGATGTTTACTTCCTTAGAATTTATCATCTGAGCCAGATACGCATTCTCATAGGGAAAAAATATCCATTCTTGAGAAGATGGAGATAAATAAGATTAATCTTCCTCCTTTCACTTGTATCGAATCGGGGGGTCGGTTATCCACATGGAGAGTGATTTACCTCTCCCAATAATTTATTGTGGCTCTTTATAAGTAAAATCAATCCATTCCAAAAATCACATAAAATTCCACAAGAGGGAGTATGACAAGGTTTTCCAGAATTTTTAATCCACAGATTATAATAGGTGCGGACTTATACTCATGGGATGCAACAATTTCACCATTTTCTATACTCAATGACATCTTCACTTCCATGATTTGTGGTGGTGCTGGGATTATTCTACTAAACACTAGAGATATAAAAGAATGCGTAGAACCTGAATCAAAAAGTATGTTGGCTATTAATGAATTAATAACTAGTGTACCTTCCTCAACTTTGTTGTCGTGGTTCACTTCATGAGTAGTGATGGAAAAAGCTCACCCTTGCTCCTTGGAGGTTGTTGGTTGCCTCTGAAAACCCTTGGCATAGGGAACTGATTTGTATAATGACCGGGTTCTTTGCAGTTGTATCAATGATCCACATGTTGATGTTCGAATGGAGTGTTCTGCTCCTCTATCACAGCCTCAGGTCTTTCTTGTCAACAGTTAATAGTCAGGTTCCCTTCTCTTCCACACCTAAATCATTTCATCGTCCCCTTTAAGAAATTTTTGGGGTTCTACTTTCCATACATTTGGCCGGTGGTGTGCGGGATCTTCTTAGCACCGTTGGATTTATCAATCAGACTTCCAGCATTGAAGTACACCTTAATCTTCTTATCCCCATAATACCCCTAAGATTTGCTAATCTTCATTTTGTTCTTGAGGGAGCATCATTCAATTTACTCATAGCTATTGATGTCACGGACCACCAGTGCTTTCCGCGGTCTTGGTTTTAGCCCACCAAAGAAGCAGTAACTCTTGCATTCTGTGGTAATGAAAAATCCGAAGGCATATCGTGCAAGCCTTGTAATGTCTTCCACGTACGCTTTGATAGTTTCGTCATCTTTTTTATTGTGGATAAGGATGTCCCATTCCATCTTAAGACAGAGGGAGAATGGCAAATATTTATCGAAAAACATCTTCTAGAAATCCTTTCATTCCAATGCCTCAATCTCCTCCTCAAGCTTCATATTTTTTTATCAATGCCCACCATAGATCAGCTTCTCCCTCCATACGAAAAGCATCCAGGAGAACCTTCTATTGTTCATAAAATTGAAGAATGGAGAAGATCATTTCAATATAGTTGATCCATTGTTTAGTGATTGAGGGATCGTATAATCCATTAAAAGTATGAGGCATTTGCCTCATGAAGCTCTCGATAGCAACTTCTTCATTATTAGGGGGGTTGAACGTTCCTATTGACCCATGTTTCTATTCAAAGCATGATTTAGCTAAGATAGAAGCATGAAAAATATTGCAATTCCTCCTCACATTGGACCGGGCATCTCATTTGTACAGTCATCACATTGATCTTCACATCGGTTGTTAGCCCAAGTCCTTCTATTACTGGCCATTGGCTGGAATAACAGGAATGTTAGGGGTAACACATAAAGGGTAATACACGTACAAAACTAATGACTTATAAATAACATTTCTTTCCATAATGTATGAATCCATTGGATTCAGTCTATGTTATCTTTGATCTAATTTCTAACATATATTTGTAGGGAATTCTATTAGTCTCTTGACAATGGTTCATACTAAGCTTGTGAATTTTCCAAATCATATCCCCTGGGAGTGTCGTAACAAAGTGTGGTGAAAGGCTCATTTTTGTGCACTAGTTCCTATTCGAGTCTTGCTCAAATTGGTGTGTTTGGGTTTTACCCCTAGGATACATCTGTGCTAGAGTCGCCTCTACCTAGTCGTATCCAGACTGGGGTGTATTTCCTTGATAAACCACTTAATCAATACTCACCAAAACATAGGGATGTTTTTATTATTCTTAGTCTTGTCTCTAAGTCTTTACTAGGTTCTTCTAATACTAATCCCAAAAATAACTAAACCTATCATCTTATACCCACTATGACAACCCTGATCTTTTATTACCCAATTAAACATAAATTATTACTAAAACATCATTTGATGCCACATAGAAGATCGAGAGGTCTAGTGTCTCTAAGGATAAGGATCACTACATAACAACATAAAAAATGAAAAAAACATCTTTACTGAAAACTTCTTTTAAATGACCACTACATTCCCTCATACATAGCATTTCATGGGATAACCTGAGGACATGCATAAAAAAAGGGTGAGCTATAAACCACAGAAAAGGATTATTCATGGAATAACATGAGGAATACAATAAATGTTAGACAATAGGAATATCAATATATATCAATAGAATCATAATCATAAAGGCATGATAAATCATAATAATCATAACAAGGAAATGTGGCAACAACACTTAACATGGAATTAGCATTAGCCAAGGTTCACTGCACATGGAGCATGAGTAAATCCTCATGGAACCTGAAGCATGAGTGAACCCTTGTTTCACTTGAATTAGCATGAGTAAACACCAATTTCACATGATATATACTGATACTATACATTATCCAATGCATTGGAGAGCTATCAGGGCGCACCCTTCTTAAACATTTTATTTAATGCATAAGTGTGCCACATGGATCATAAAACATTAAATCATTCAACATAATCATTTATTTCATGATAATAGAATGTGGAATACATACATGAAACTCTTTAAACAATAAGTAAATGTGAATAAAGGTGAATACTCTTGATAGTTAAATTGGAATTGAATTCACTACACAATGACTTTGGATTGGAAAAGAGCGGTGCAATTTCGGCAGCATAACAGTGTGACAAAAGAACTCAAAAAATTGGTTGATTAGAGAGAAATGGGTTTCTCATCATATTTACATGACATGTAGAGTAAAGGGGTCATATATATACATGTCCCAACAAATGTAATGGAATTTAGATACACGATACAAAAGAATTTCTTGAATGTAAATTAGGAGAGAGAATTTACTTTCAGAATTTCGGCATAGTAACATGTGTACATGACAGGAATTTAATGAGAGTGAAATGGGACTCCCATCATTAAAACAAAAAGAGGGTAGTATTTGGGAGGTGAGAAACCATACCCCAACATTTATAATTGAAATTAAAATGCCATAACAATATAAAGAATATTAGAAAAAAATGAGAAAGAAAGAAAAACCCTTACTTAGAAGTGTGCTTCCAAGGCATGAGAGAGGCTTGAGAGAGGATTCTTTGGAGATTGGGAACCTTGGTAGGATTCTATACATAGGAGGTCAAGGGTTGGAAGAACTCTAAAGGATTTTAGTGAGGTGGAAGTGGGAGCATGGGTGGGTTTATATAGGAAAGTATAGGGAATTTTTTATTATATAGGTTTGGGACACCTCACATTAAACTAATCAAAACCACAAAACCAGCCCATGGTTTTTTTCCAATTGTTTTCCAAAGGGGAGTGGAAAATAATATATTATAATTCAAAAGTCCTAAATTCTAAAAATACTGGGGTATATTATGTGGGGTTTAGTCACACTCCCAAGGAAAACAATTTAAAAAGACAAAATGTTTATTAAGTCTTGAAGGGTCCACTAAAGCTCTGTAAAATAAATAAATAAATCAAAATCACATTATTTTAATTTTAAAACATATAATGGATGAAAATAATTTTTATAGTATTTTCTTACATCACTATTAGGTCATAATGATATCATAAGAAAAATTATATATTTAAACGGTATTAAATTTCTACCCAAAGATTTGACTGGCTAAGAAAAAATATGAAAAAATCATCGTTGGATAATTTCGACATCCTACTTCAAGAAATAATATTCTTTTGATCTAAATAATTTTCTACATATGTCAATTTTTAATTTTAAAATAAAAAGCTACATTTATAAAAAAATTAATGGTTTTTGACAAAAATAGCTTTCAAATATTAATAAAAATTATAATTGCAATCATAAAATTATATGTTCATTTATATTTAATAAAAATTAATTTAATAATAATAACAATATTTTATTAAAATTTTATTTAATTCAAAAATCCATTAATTCATCAAAATATATATCTTAGTGGAACATTAACTAAAAACACTATTTGTGCTTTAAAAACTATATACAAGGTAACAATAAAAAAATGATGGTATATTCATTGTTATATATAAAAATAATGTACAAAACAATAGTGCTAAGGTCTTGTTACATAACCCCTTATAACACCCATATACAACCGATGAGTAGGGTGTACGATGGTGAAAAACTCTTGGGGTGGCTCTGATAACATTGCTCTGAAGTTCATCTCTATCAACTTCCACTTCTCTTGTAAAGACACGTAAAATTCAAGGGAGATTTTTCTTAATTTTCTTTGGGATTTTACAAGAATGCAGTATCTGACAGAACCTGATTCTGAGGACCAGTGAGCCTGGAATAATTTTCTGAAGTTTAGCTCGGGTACGTTCAGTGAACGAATGAGCGGGATTTCCAAACATTTGGACCAGTGCTCGAAATCGAATTCCGAGGTCACCGATGGAATCGCAGTGCCGATAATTGCTTAGGAACACCTTTTTCGGAGTTGCGTTTACACGGGGTAAGTTGTTAAAAATTATGGAATTTAAAAATAAAATTGAGCTACAAATTTTATTTTCACTAAGTGGTTATCCATTATTTGGAAGTTGGGAAACTATCCTATATAGGTTTTGAGGGCGGTGGGGCCCACATGAACCCCACCCCTTCATATTCCCTAACTCCATCAACTCGCCATTTAATTAGATAACATAAGTTAATTAAATGTGTGAGTATAATTTGAATGTTTGAAATTCAATTACTTATGGAATAGGTAATAAAATAAGATGAAACACTTATTTTATTATGTGGTTAGCTTGTTGAGATCATTTTGGAAAAAGCTCTAAGGCTTAAAGATCATCATCTTCTTCGTTGAATAATGCGAAGAACACCGATCTCCGACAAAGAACACTGAAACCTCGGATATCGACTACGCGACGCCGTGTACCATGACGCAGTCAATTCTCCTCTCCGCGACAGCAAGAGACGCCTTCCTCGGAGATCAAAAAATGCCAACAATCCTCTTCTTCCGCGACAATCAATTCCGCGACGTCCCTTTCTGCGACGAACCTCGTTCAATGACTATGCTCGAGGTAGGGGTTTAATTTGAGAATATTAATAATCTCATGATTGTTTTCCTTCTAAAACAAGAATGCGGATCAACTCATTATTAAGTTGATCCGCAAAAGTTTTTGTTTCTGGGTTTGGAATTTCGTTTTGATTGTGGAAACACTGTCGGGGATTTATTGTTATTGTTATAGATGAATTCTTCCGTCGTCATTCCCCTTTTCAATTTGGACTGCTTGCTATCGATTAACGGGAGGGGGCCCGATCGCACAAACATGGCCGACCCTCCTCCCTTATCTTTGTGTTGTTGTGGTTCAAAGGAAAGGGACACGGTGTCGTCGCACCACGCAAGATCGTGTGGCAAAGATGCACGGCGCCATCACGCCGCGCCATTAAAGTTGAAGATGGTCGCGGCGCTGTCGCGCCGCGCCGGAGAATCAGGAAAACACCGCGGCTGAATTTGGGCCACGAAGGAGGGGCGCAGTGCCATCGCGCCTCACTGGATGGACCACAGTCGCGGCCTTAGGCTGCTGCAGATCAGGGAGCAGTCGGCCGGCTGCCAGCACGAGACCCCGCCGTTCCCCTGGTGTAGCAGTCGGCCGGCTGCCAGCACGCCAGGCCGGGCTGCACCCAAGTGTGTCGGACCAGGACCCGGGTCGAGTCGACCCGGTTCAGGCCGACCCGGGGGTATCGGGCTGGGTCGGACCGGGCCCGAACCCCCTATTCGCGGACCTCTTATGGTCTTTTGCCCATATCTTGGGCTATCGACCTCCGATCAATGCACCGTCAGCTGCGATGCGATCCTTGGATCGAGACGGTCGTTTCGGTATATCACACTCATGGTTTCTGAGTACTTTGGGTTTGGCCAGGTTGGTTCGAGCACGAAACCAACCGGGCCCTCGAAGCAGAAACCCTTATAACTTGAGCTCCGGACGTCCGATTGACGTGCCGTCAACTTTGTTGGATTCCTCATGATGAGACAGAACATTTGACATAAATTTCCGGACTTTTGGATGTAGTTGGATAGTGTTCGGGTTGGATTATACCCAAAATCCAACCGGGCGCCTGGAATGGAAAAGCTGATAACTTTCAGACCGGACGTCCGTTGACAAACCGTCAACGGCGTTGGTGATAACATTGAGAAATGGTCCCTTCAGTATACCCTATGAGAGTTCGGGGTATAGATGAGATATGTCCTGGTTGGATCGTACACGAAACCAACAGGGCCCCTGGGATGAAAAGGCTAGTAACTCACAGACCGGGCGTCTGATTGACGCACCGTCTGTTGCGTTAAGACCCCTATGATGAGGCGGTACATTGAGATACTTCCTCGTGAGATATTGAGACACTTGGATTATCGACCAGTAGCTCATGGAGAGGACCCTCCCGGAGATGAGGGTTTGTAGTACGGAGACCGTGTAGCCAACTAAGACCTGACGACTACTTGACTGACTCGACTTGGAGTGAGTCGACTAGCCTAGTGGACGGAGAACTACATTGTTTGGGTGCAGACCCATGGCGGATAGAGCACTACTTGTTTAGAAGTAGACTCGCGCTACTCGTCTGAAGAGTACCTATGCAGGCTATTAGGGGGTGTGCACTACTGTGATTGAGTAGCATACCCTGGGGGGATACACTACTTTGTTTGGGTGGCTGGCCCGCTGTACTCGATAGGAGGAGTACTTCTGCAGTCTTAGGATAGTGAGCAGTACCTCAAAGTCGTGAGAGGATCACTGTAACCTCCAGAGACGGGGCTCTTCAGCAGTTAAAGTTTTGATAATGAAAATCCTATTTTGAGTTGAGTCTATGACCTTTGTGTTTACCTCATGATTGAGATGGGTCACTTGATAAATTTGGTATATGTATGGGAATATACCTGGGTATTTGTTATCTTTTGATTTCATAATCATTGTGTTTCTTCATGATTGAGATGAGTAACTAGATAACTTAGGTATATGTATGGTAATATACCTAAGTAGAGGTTGTCTGCTGAGATCTTTTTTGTGGTTATCCTTGTTGGTTTTAGTGAGACCTTGAGGGTCTCGGGGTCCCTACTGAGTATCGTTATACTCACCCCTGCACGGGCTATGCCCGCACTGTCACGAACCGGATCTGGTCTCCACCATTAACGGCACCAAACTTGGCCCGCGGTAACACCCAAAGGTCATTCCCTATCCCCACGGGCTGGCACAATTGCCCGGGTATCAAACAAATCGGGTTTGGGAATGGTTTACCCTAGTATGAAAGCATAAATAAAAAAACATCCAATTATTAGAATCTGAAATTTTCATGCTAACAATTCATAACAAAACCAGATGTGAATACATATGTTTAAAGACACTACTAGTGGTCTAAAAACAAATAATGACAACATAAAGACATCCTCATGGACTCCACACGTCAAGGGGATCATCACCCACAAGCCTTCTCCGCAACTCTGCCCGAATGATGGGGACTAACACCTTGAACTGCCATCACCCTTAGCCTCCCCTTTACCTGAGTCAAGCATAAGAAGGTCTACCTAAAACCAAGGGGTGTAAGTAGGGTGTGAGCCTAAGCCCAATAGGGTACCACCAGATTATTCCAAAGAGCATGCAATACAATGTGAACAAAACAAGTAATTTTAATACACAAGGTGAAACAGTGTTAAAATTCAAAGAAATACAACTTTCAAATGAGAACAATTTTCAATCTGAGAATTTCAGATTGTTAGAACATTAAATAGACATGTGAGCTACTGTAATGTACTACCAAAACCACCCCACAACAAGGTTAAATACCACAATTCTAATGAGCACCAAAATTGGGAACACCACTAACCACTAGGTTGTCTCGGGCCCTATGTACCTCGTACCTCGGTGTAGAGTAACCATAGAAAAATCTGTTCTCGTGCACGAGCCACTAGTAGGGAACATACCCATAACCTATTGGTCCCCAATAATCATCCACGTAGTTTAGTTAGATTTTTCTTTATCTAAATTCTATGTGGAACAGGGACAAAACCCATCCGATCCACTAGTCGTACTAGTACAAATCTGCCCCACGTAGGTACTCGGGCTTCCCCTTTTTGTGCTCAAACAATTTCAGAAAACAACACACATACTTTTGGATATAAAATATAACTACTAGTCACAAACAAATTTTACTGTAGCTACACACATTTTATACCATTTAAAACACACAATAAAATAATTTTATTTTCAGTAAAACAACCTCTCAAAACATCACATTGTTTTGCATCCAAAGCTCCATAAGATATACACATTGCACACTATGTGAACACTTGTATGTCATTAAAACAATATTCTAGTTCAATACCCTTTAATGAAACCAAAAATTCAGTTATGGGGCTTCCCAATGTAAAACAAGAAGTTATATCTTTTAAATAAACACCATTTTCACACAAACATGGCACTTAAAGCCCATTTGCTTCCCAAACACCATTTGAACAAACTTTCACAGCAACAAAAAAAAGAATAAACATTAAAAAAATGATTTTCAGTCCTAATATAGATCAATAAAAACAACTAAGTAATTATAGGTCATTCCAAAATGAACCAAAAAAATATTTGAATGAAAAACCCCCAATTTCACCAAAAATTGGAACTTAAAATTCATTTTCATTATAAATACAACTAAAACCAATTTTTACAGAAACATTAAAGTGAAATAAATATTAAGTTACCATGAAAATATCAAGCTAATTCACAAAAATTTCACACACAATTGAATCACCTACCAAAGTAACAAAAACCCTTGAATCTCCGTGCGAAAATCAAATCGCACCCCCACCACAACAAGAGAGAACTAGATCAAACCTAAAACAACATAAATTGGCCAAGAAATCCCAAAGTTAAACCCTAGGTTTGAAAACCTATTTTTTGTACATTAGTAAACTCAATTATAACTGATGAAACCCTAAGAACAATGAGTTAAACCCAAAGTAATTTGAAAGAGGAAAGAAAAGGGCTCATTTACTTGAAGTATCTTGAAGTAATCACTCCAAAAAACAAGTAACTGAAATTTATAAGAGCCCAAAATTTAGGGTTCGTTCGAAAAAGATGAATTAGGTCATTTTGGAACTGGAATGGAGGAAATATATTCAGAATTGAGAGAGTTATGAAAGAAATACTTTACCTCTTAAAATCTGGGTGATTTGAGGAATCCTATAAAGTTCGGCACCAAATAGCGATAACACAGAGCTTCAAAGAGGGGGGAGAGAGTTCAGATGCACGGATGAGTTAATTGGGCTTGGGTGAGACTTGGAATCACCGAAAAATCCAAAATATTTAATATGTTATAACAAAAACAAAATTTATTTTTAAAATAGAAATTGGGCTTTCGGGAAGGCCCAACCCCTTAGATAAAAACCCAATTAAACCTTGGTTATAGATTTCTAAAAGCTCTAAATTACCTTGGTGGTGTTAATAGGTCAGGGGAAATCAAGTAGGAATTTAAATGGATGAAAAATGTTGAAAAATTATAATGTTATAAAAGATACAAAATTTATTTTTTTTAATCTGGAATTGGGCTCACGGTTTGGCCCAATTCATGAATACTCATCTATTCCTCCCTAAAACCTAGAGAAACCCCCAAAACAAAGAAAGGATGTAAATTAAATGAAAAATACCTTTAAAATATAACTTTTATTTCACAATTCTCCCCACCATGAAGGACTTTCTACCCCGAATAGTCAACATGAATCTTGGTTGGAAAACAAGAATGGGTACTCTTCCTCGACCCATGACTTTCGCTCCCATGTCTCATGTGTATCATTCCCATGCTGCCATAAAACCCGGACTAAAGAAATAGACTTCCCTCGAAGTATCTTCTCTTGGGAGTCCACTATTTTCCCCGGCCTCTCAACAATAGACATGTAAGGCTCTATCTCCAGTTATTCCCAACTCAACACATGGGATGGATCCGGATTGTATTTCTTCAACTGAGAGACATGGAAGACATCATGGATAGATGTCAACTGAGAAGGTAAGGCCAACCTATATGCCACCTTTTCAATATGCTTGGTGATCTCAAAGGGCCCGACATAACGTGGCATCAGCTTACCTTTCATCCCCAATCGACGATGGCCCATACGAGGGGCCACTTTTAAGAATACCTTGTCACCCACAGAAAACTCTAGGTCTCGAAGCCTTTGATCAGCATAAGATTTATGACGACTATGAGATTTCAATAAGTGCTGCCTGATCAACTTGACCTTCTTAGAAGTCTCCTGCACAAGGCTCGTCCCCAATAGTGAAGTCTCTCCTACCTCAGCCCAACATAGGGGGGACCGACAAGGCCGACCATAGATCGCCTCAAAAGGGGCCATTCGAATCGTGGATTGGTAACTATTATTATAAGCAAACTCAACTAATCCCAAATGGTTATCCCAATAACCTCCAAAGTCCAGGACACATGCACGAAGCATGTCCTCCAAAATCAGATTCGCCCACTCTGTCTGACCATCCGTCTGAGGGTGGTATGTCGTGCTCATCTTAATCTACGACCCCAAGGCCTTCTGAAGGCCTTTCGAAAATCTAGAAGTGAATCGGGGGTCTCTATCTGAGACAACAGCTGATGGTACACCATGTAGTGTCACCACTTCCTGAATATACAAATGTCCCAACTCATCTACTTTAGTTGTATCTTTTATCCGAATGAAGTGGTCTGATTTGGTCATATGATCAATAACCACCCAAATAGAATTATTACCCGAAGTGTAAGAGGTAATACAACAATGAAGTCCATGGTGACCTCTTCCCACTTCCAGGTAGGAATGGGTAGTGGTTGGAGCAAACCGGATGGCCTTTGGTGCTCTACTTTCACCTGCTGACATGTGTAGCATCTCGAAACAAAGTCTGTTATGTCTCGCCTCATACCCAGCCACCAAAACTGCTGATGAACATCATAATACATCTTAGTGGAACCCGGATGGACAGCCCACTGAGAATGGTGGCTATCTTGCATCACCACCTTCCGTAGAGATAATGGCACTACTGAATGGCCCTTGAAGCACAAGATTCACTAGGGAGACGATGACCAATCAGAAGATATATCCCCACCATGATGGAACTGCTTCGACTACTGACTAAGATCATCACTGGGCTGTTCCTGCTGAATCAACTATAATAGAGAAGGAGTCAACTGGACGCTTGCCAAGAATTCCCCTCCACTGTGTTCCCTGGTCTCCACATGCATTTGAGAAAAGAGACCCATCAATGTCCACTCATCACAAGACTTCCTCAAATCATGCACTGGAACTCTTCTACTGAAAGCGTCAGCCACTACATTACCCTTTCCCGGGGTATATACAATGTCATATTCAAACCCCAGCAAGTACTCGATCCTGCGACATTGCCTCAAGTTAAGGTCCTTCTGCGAGAAGATATAAGACAAGATTTTGTGATCAATGTATACCACAAGCTTCTCCCCAAAGAGGTAGTGACGCCAAGTCTTCGAAGCATGCATCACCGCTGCCAACTCTAATTCATGGGTCGGGTAGTTCTTTTCATGTGGTCAAAGTTGGCAAGATCCATACGCGACCACATGATCATCCTGCATAAGCACACACCCAAGAACCATGCCTGAAGCATCACAATAGACCACATATCCCTTTCCAACCTCTGGTAAAATCAACACGGGGTGGTAGTCAGCTGCCTCTTCGGCTCCTCGAATGACACCTGACATTCTGGTCCCCATACAAACATCACCCCTTTTCAGGTGAGGGAAGTCATCGATGAAGCAAGCCGAGAGAAATCCCGAATGAATCGCCTGTAATAACCAGCCAAGCCATGAAATCTCCTGATCTTGAACACATTCTTCAGTTTCTCCCACGACATGACTGCACTAATTTTCTCAGGGTCCACTGAAACTCCATGCTCTGAGATCACATGCCCCCGAAATCTCACCTCTCTGATCTAGAAATTTCACTTTGACAACTTTGCATAGAGGCGGTGATCTCATAATGTACCCAAGACGATACTCAAGTGATGTTCATGTTCCTCCTCAGAGTAAGAGTATACCAGAATGTCATCCACGAACACCACAAAAAAGGAATCTAGATACTGATGGAACACCCTATTCATAAGTGCCATAAATACTGCTGGAGCATTGTTCAATCCAAAGGGCATGACCAAATACTCAAAGTGGTTGTACCTGCTTTGGAAGGTTGTCTTAGGTATATCTAACTCCTTCGCCCTGAGTTGATGAAACCCTGAATGCAGATCTATCTTTGAGAACCACTTTTCCCCCTTCAACTGATCAAACAAATCATCTATTCTGGGAAAAAGGGAATTTTTTTTTAATTGATACCTTATTCAGCTTCTGGTAGTCAATGCACAACCGTAGGGATCCATCAACCTTTTTTGAAAACAAGAAGGGAGCGGCCCAAGGAGAGACACTCGGGCGAATGAATCCTTTGGATTCTAAGTCGTCCAGCTATATCTTTAATTCCCTCAACTCGATGGGGGCCACGTGATAATAGGGAATAGATATCGGTTGTGATCTCGTCGCCAGATCAATCGAAAACTCCACATCCCGCTCCAGGGGAAAACCTGAAAAATCATCTGGGAATACCCCAGGAAACTCATTCACTACATGAGGTATTTCACCTTCAGGGGAAATACCATCCTCGAGCACAAGAGAAGATAACTGGAAGATAACACCTCCCATCTCTAGGAGTGGAGGCACTATGCGACCTGATCGTGGATCCCATTCTCCATGAAAAACCAGACGACTCCCATCAGGTGCCATGAAACTCACACGCCGTCTCTAGCAATAGATGTGTGCCTGGAAGTGTACTAGCCAATACATCTTGAGTATGACATCAAAAAGGTCTATATCTAAGACCAAGAGTTCCCACTCCATCTCAACCCCTGACACAGAAAGTGCACACGAGGGGCACCTGAAGCCCTACTCCTTCTTCTTTCCCAACGGTGTCACCAACTCTATCGCAAAAGACATCAACTCAGTTGGAAAATTCAGCATGTCCACAAAATGTCTAGAAATGAATGAAACAAAGGAACTAGTATCAAAAAGAGCAGTAGCTATATAAGATGGGATTAGAACGGTACCTCAAACTATCGACAGTCCTGCCTTTGATCCTGCTGGTGACTGATCCACTGCATGGAGATGTCTAGTATCTGCCTAAGGATGACCGCTAGTCTGTGGCTATGCCCTGAACTGGCTCTACCAAGAAGATGATCTATCCCTACCACCACGACCATCAAATCGAGATCCTCCAGTCCTCGACGGCTCGGACTGTGCTGGCACTCCTCTTGAATCCACTGACCCTGCCCCACTTGGGAGTGGACGTGCCACACTGCATAAGCACTACAAATTCTCTATATCTCCACATTGGTAACAAGGCTTCGGAGGAAGTGGACATGCTGGTCGGATATGCCCAGGCCTCCCACCTTGGTGACACCCGACCGATCTCGCATCAGAAGCCACAGAAGAAAACTGCCTGGAAGAGTGGCCTGAACTGCCCCCTCCTTTATTCACATGATCCTCCCGCTTCCTTCTCTTCTCTGTGGAGCTACCACTGCCCACTGCTAAAACTAAACCTTAGAAACCAGCCCTGTCTTTCCTATTAATCTCTACTATGCACGCCCGATCAACAACCTCAGCATAGGTCCTTACCTTAAACAATAAAACCTGGGAGTATATCTCTGGTCGCAAGCCTTTCTCAATCCTCTGGGCCTTCGCCCGCTCATTAGAGACAATTTATGGAGCATACTGAACCAACTCAACGAAACAGTTCGCATACTCCATCACAAATAGATTCCCCTGAACAAGTTTCATTAACTCTCTAGACCTGGCATAGGACAACACCTCAGGGTAGTATTGTTCATTAAAGATGTCCTTGAAATCTCCCTAGCGCATCTGGTCATTCTTCCCATCCTGAAGCACTGACTCCCACCATTTACGGCTGGGACCCTCCAACAGAAAAAATGCACACTTCCCCCTGAGCTCCTCGAGTGTTTCCATGAACTCAAACATATGCTCGATCGTCTCGAGCCATTCTTTTGCTTCCTGGGGTTTTGTGCTACCTCGGAAGGTAGGAGTCTTGTTTTTTATAAATTCTTGTGCTTTATCTTTTCTAGGACCTGTCTCTTCTTCCCTAACAGTAATAGGAGAAGGATCTGGTCCCTATCCCAAAGCTTGGATAGCCTGAACCACAGCCTCCACGAGCCGTTGATCAATTGGTGTGGGAGAACTCTCTCCAGCTTCCCCATGTGGGTGCGTGGGAGCTTTCCGGGGAGGCATGTTGCTACAAAATGCAACAGTCACAAAACAATAGTCAATACCACAATTCTGAAAATTGTAATCAAATACAACAAATATAAATAAACTAAACACATTCCTGTAATAAAAGAAACAACTACCCCACATCTTCCTGATGTCCACATGCGGTCTGCAGCCCACACGTCTCACCTAGAAGTGAAGTCAATCCGTAAAGTCCAACATCCCTGGGTGACTCAAGGTCTTCCATGAGAGGTGTGGGCTAGGCACCCAACTCACAACCAATACCCCGAGCCCCGATAGTCCTAGCTCCTGTCTATCCCGACTCATCCCAAAATAACAATATAACCCAAAAAATTTGACCTCATCTGATACCATTTTATCACAAACCGGATCTGGTCGCCACTATTAATGGCTCCAAACCCGGCCCGTGGAAAGGCCCGAAAGGTGTTCCCTATCCTCACAGGCTGCCACAAGTTCCCGGGTATCAAACAAATATGGTTTTGGAATGATTTACTCGAGTATGAAAGCATAAATCATAAAAAAACAATCAATTATTATAATCTGAAATTTTCACGCTAAACAATTGTTAACAATACGATATCTGAATACATATGTTTAGAGACACTAAAAGTGTTCTAAAATAAAATAATGAAAACATAAAGATGCCCCCATGGACTCCACATGACAAGGAGATCATCACCCACAAGCCTTCTCTTCCACTCCGCCCCAACGATGGGGACTAACACCTTGAACCGCCATCACCCTTAGCCTTCCCTTTACCTGATTCAAGCATAAGCAGGTCTACTTACACCCAAGGGGTGTATTTAGGGTGTGAGCCTAATCCCAATAGGATACCACCAGATTATTCCAAAGAGCATGCAATACAATGTGAACAAAACAAGCAATTCTAATACACAAGGTGAAACAGTGTTAAAATTAAAAGAAATGCAACTTTCAAATGAGAACAGTTTTCAATCTGAGAATTTCAGAATGTTAGTGCATTAAATAGACATGTGATATACTATAAATTACTACCAAAACCTACCCGCAACAAGGGTAAATACCACAAATCCAATGAGCATCAAAATCGGGAACACCCCTAAGCACTAGGTTGTCTCGGGCCCTATGTACCTTGATCCTTGGTGTAGAGTAACCATAGAAAAATCCATTCTCGTGCACGAACCACTAGTAGAGAAGATACCCATAACCTAGTGGTCCATAATAATCATCCACATAGATTATTTAGAGTTTTCGTTATCCAAATGCTAAGTGGAACAGGGACAAAACCCATCCGATCCACTAGCTGTACTAGTACAAATCAGCCCCACCTAGGTACCCGGGCTTCCCATTTTTGTGCTCAAACAATTTCAGAAAACAACACACATCCTTTTGCATATAAAATATCACTACTGGTCACAAAAAAAATTTACAGTAGCTACACACATTTTATATGATTTAAAACACACAATTAAATAATTTTACTTTCAATAAAACAACCTCTCAAAACATCACATTGTTTTTCTCGCAAAGATCTTTAAGATATCCACTTTCCACACTATGTGAACACTTGTAAGTAATTAGAACAAAATTTCAGTTCAATACCCTTTAATGAAACCAAAAATTCAGTTATGGGGCAGCCCAATGTGAACTAAGAAGTTATATCTTTTAAAAAACACCATTTTCACAAAAACATGGCACCTAAAGCCCATTTGCTTCCCGGACACCATTTAAACAAACATTCACAGCAACAAAAAAAGAGTAAACATTCAAAACCTGATTTTGAGTCCTAATACAGTTCAATAAAATTAACTAAGTAATTATAGGTCAGCCCAAAATGAACCAACAAAAGATTTGAACAAAAAACCCCCAATTTCACCAAAAAATGGAGCATAAAATTCATTTGCATTATAAATGAAACTAAAAACAATTTTTACAGAAACATTCAAGTGAAATAAACATTAAGGTACCATGAAAAAATCACGATAATTCACAAAAACTGCACACACAATGGAATCACCTACCAAAGTAACAAAAACCCTTGAATCTCCGTTCGAAAATCAAATCGCACCCCCGCCGCACCAAGAGAGAACTAGATCAAACCTAAAACCACATAAATTGGCCAAGAAATCCCAAATTTAAACACTAGGTTCTAAAACCTAGTTTATGGAAATTATTAAACTCAATTATAACCGAAGAAACCTTAATAAGAATTAGTTAAACCCAACGTAATTTGAAAGAGGAAAGAGAAGGGCTCATTTACTTGAAGTTTCTTGAAGTAATCACTCCAAAACACCAGTAGATGAAATTTAAAAGAGCCCAAAATTTATGTTTCGTTCTAACAAGATGTATTAGGTCATTTAGAAACTATAATGGAGGAAATATAGTGATAATTTAGAGAGTTATGAAAGAAAGACATTACCTCTTCAAATCTGGGCGATTTGAGGAAGCCTATGAAGTTCAGCACAAAATAGCGGTTAACCATTGCTCCAAAGAGGGGGTAGAGAGTTCAGACGCATAGCTGGATTAATTGGTCTTCGTTGAGAAATGGGATCACCAACAAATCCTAAATATTTAATATGTTATAACAAAATCAAATTTTATTTTTAAAACAGAAATTGGGCTTTCGGGCACGCCCAATCCCTTAGATAAAAACCCAATTAAACCCTGGTTATGGATTTCTGAAAGCTCCAAATTACCTCAGTGGTGTTAATAGGTTAGGGGAGGTCAAGAAAGAATTTGAATGGATGAAAATTTTTTAAAAATGAAAATGTTATATATGATACAAAATTTATTTTTTTAATTTGGAATTGGGCTCACGGTTTGGCCCAATTCATGAATACTCTTATATTCCTCCCTAAAACCTAGGGAAACCCCAAAAACAAATCAAGGATGTAAATTAAATGAAAAATGACTTTAAAACATATCTTGTATGTGAGACACACCTCGTTGTGTTGGTTTCAGATGACGGGCAGTGCTGACGATGGCTGAGTGTTCGAAGACAGGACGATACCCGGAGGTGGACCTCACGACGAGTTAGTATCAAAAGGTGGACTTCACGGTGAGACGATACTCGGAGGTGGTTGACGGGAAAGAGCGTTGTGGAGGCTATATGTACCTACCCTTCATGTAGGATTCGTGGTGGACGATCCAGGAGCTACGCTATCTGTACCTACCCTTCAGGTAGGATCCGAGGAGGACGACCTAAGAGTTGCTTCCTTTCATCCAACTGTTGTCTTTTTCGGTTGTACTTTTGGTTAGTTGTAGCTATACTTTCGATTGTGTTTGTATCCTGACCCATTTAATTTTCATCACTTCCTTTTTTACTTAGTGTGTTACTTCCTCTTGTACTCTATGGTGTTTGTTTACTTTTATAAAGGCAATGCCTTCCCAGTTATCGGGAATTACAGCTTTGGTGCTAGTCGTTATCCCCTGGCCTATGGAAGGCAGGATTAGGGAAGTCACGTCATGGGCCCCGAGGACGGGTCATGACATCTCTCATCGGCGGTCCCGCTTGAGCTTAAGATATTCAAGCTCATCATGGGATTGGTCAAGAGCGATGCCCAACGATGCAACCTCCTTTCTGAGCTCTGACAAATTGGCTTTGTATTGGGCACATCTATGGGGTGAGGCCATTTCTTGCTTTGTCTAAATAAATTGGATTTCTTACAGCCCTATATTTATACTAATCATGTGATCACTGTTCAACATCTATATTAGCTACGGTCATAATTCATAACAGTATTTTAAAATCCAATTACCTAAAACCAAAAATGGTGACATTTTATATTAACATTTTACTTAAAGACACATTTAATTAGTTCAAGAGGCATTTCCATTAATGAAAGTTTGTGTCGTTCCAAAACCAAAATGATAAAATTGATGAAACTTATAATTTAAGGAATAGTAATTTTTAAATGCACGTATTTTTTGTGGTGGAGGTCCTTATAGACCATGATTCACTTTACACCATTATTTTTTCATTTTTGAGGAATAATAAGTAAGTTATACCTCCCATTAATGAATACCTTTTGATATTTTCAAGAGTGTCACTCTCCTTACATAATAGAATATTAAGCACTCTTTTACTTATATACACCTCTGAAACCATTTAGGTTTGGAAAATATCATACCAATCCACTTACCAAAATCCCTCACTTACTCATTGAAGCATTACATTAGGCATAAACTATTCCAATTAATCCCTTTTCTAAAAACCAAAATGGGTCACCCAAATAATAGTAGAGTTAAACGAGTACGATGATAGTCAAGACATAAGGTAAGGGAATTTCGTATCACTTTTTATTTTCAGGAGATTCATGTCTTATTCACCACTCATGTCATTTTTTTGGTGTGTATAGTGCCCATTAATTTATTATATTAATATTAATAATAAATATATATTTATTTCAAAATCCAATCTATGAATAATCATTGATGACGTTAATGATCCAAAAGTTACCAAATCTGTAATATTGTTTTATCTCAATTTTCCTTCATTGAGACACATGTTGTGTTATGCATAAAGATTATTTTTTGACGTGTATATACTTAAATTTAACATGTTATATCTGGAATACCCTTATTTTCATGATATTTTATGCTTCATTTAATTTTAATATTTTTACATGGTGATTATGATTCTAAGTAACCAAGTTGTAAGAGATTATTGAAATAATCCAATTGTTTATAAAAAATTGTTTATCATTGTGATTTTATTGGTAAAATATTATTATCCATATCTCAAAAATTCTTTTTAATTTTCTTACCCTTTTATTTTTCATGTTATATCCATGTAATGGTACAATTTTTCACTCTTTGGTACATAATATGATCAGGAAAGTGTTTCTAAGAATGTCTGACATTATCACTCTCTTTGGTTGGAAATCTATGTTTCTTATAATCCATGTTTTCTGAATGTAATAAAAATAAAACCACAATAATCATATAATCATTGAAAAAAATTGTGGCAAATTATTTTACTTTTATAAAAAGGGTTTTTTAAAATAATCTTCTTGTAGTTTTATGGTCAACTGAATTTTCTAACTGTTTTACGGTGAAAAAAGAATGATCAGTGAATGTGGATTTACACATCATCATGACCGAAATTCCCTTGAATATTCCTATACAATATTATAATTTTATTTTAATATTCAATACATTTATTTTTTAAACTATTTTTTAATTAAAATTTTTTTCAATCATTTTTTAATGATATCAATGCTTCATTAAAATGTCTCCAATACTAATTTTAAAGAAAAAGTTTTTCCAAAATATTTTATGTTTAAAAAAATTAAACATTTTCAATATTTAATTATAAGAATTAAAATTATTTAAAAATAAAAAGTTTTTAAAATGTTTTTAAAAATTATTTTATATTTTTTCAGGAAAAGGGTTTTAAAATTTTATCAAGCTTCCATTATAAGTTTTCAAAGTATTTTCAATAAAAAAAATTCAAAATGTTTTCAAGATTTTATATATGTTTCAAGGAAAATGGTTTTCAAAATTTTTTGAAGCTCTCTTTATTTGATTTCAAATAAAATGAATTCCAAACCATTTTCAAATATTTATTTGTAAGTATTCTTGTTTATTTTCATGAAAATTGGTTCTAAAAGGTTTTATTTCTTAAGGAGCCTTTTTCAAAGAGGAAATGATAATTTCCCTGAGAAATGATTTCAAAATATATTGAAATGTTATTTTAAGAATAAGATGACATATTTTTATGTTAATCATTCACTTCTAAGGAAGGATCAAAATGTTACATTCATATTCATTGTTGAATAGTTTGTGTTTTGATGAAATGATTCTTTTGACACATGTTTCTCTTCCATGGGTTATATTCTTTTGAAACCCACATCTTTTCATTGGTTATTATTTGATGAAATTATTGTGAAATATATATTTTTCCCAAATATTATGATATGACAAAACTTCAATGTTACACATTTGATTTCATGTTTTATGATTTGATGTTAATAGAACCCGTCTTTTTTACGGGTCATGATATGATGAAAGATTTATTATCTTTTGGAAAATGTATGAATGATTTTATTATAAGATGGATGGGACCTATATCTCCCTCTAATACATTGGGTATTGATTTTCATCTCATGATATATTGAATTAAATCAAGTCTACAGGCTTTATCTTCTATGGTAAAGGGGGGAATCACAAACCCTTATAATGAAAGGGCTATGACTGGGGATGGGGGTGTGTCTCTCCCATTAGGTGTGGTCACCATGAAGATGGAATATAAGAAAACCCAATCTAAAATGAGAATATATTAAAACATGTTCACATTCAAGGATGTAACTATAACTAGGAATGGTGGACTGTCCCACCTAGTAGGCATGTTTCACATTAATTATAGTGATATGTTCTTGAAATGCATATGAATTTGTTGGGAATTATATCAATAGTTTATATACAAAACAATTCTATATATTATTCCCAAGATATGATATAATGGATAAGTTAGTTATTTCTTTATGATTCATGTATTAAAGAACTGCCAATATTGATTCCATAATTAATGGTTATGATCCTTTGGTATGTAGGGAATGGTCTTATAATATTATGATTAGGTTATCATACCTCGACTCTTATGTTTATTCTTACATGTCTCAATTTTTTACCTTTATTGATCATCTAAGCTCACACTATTTCATTTTTCCTTTCTGAGAATATAAATATATGAATTAAGTATGATGTGTCTAAGAATGGTGATAATCATGAGCAACCTAGTGGGAGAAAATGTAGCTTGCATTTGTACCAATGTTTTTGTTCCCATGTTTTTAAAGGCACTATACAACTATGGTCTTTGGAAGTATATTTATGTAACCTTATAAGTCTTCTAAAAATTTCTATCGTGTCTATGTACATTTCAGACTAGGCCATTATAGTTGGTATCAGAGTGAATGTTTTTTCATGTTTGGGAAACTATGATCAGAAAAGATTAGTCAGATCCATAGGTATATTTCTAAGGATATGTCCAGGTATTCCTCAAAGGATAATTTTAATTATGAGATAAAATTTAGTAAAATTTCCTGGAATTTGGGTAAAAGATATTGTGGGTTGTATCCTAGAAATAAATCCTTCTCTAGATACTACAACTGGATGTGGCTCTGGAATAGATGTACCTAAGGGTAACAACATTGACAAGGTGTGTGGAGCCTGACTAAGAGTAACCTAGTATATGAATATAGGCCTTATTGCACACTAGGTTTGACACTACGGAGGATATGATTTTCAAGTTCACAAACTCTTTAAGAACCATCATGATATATTTGAATAGAAGTTGAATTTGAATAAACTAGTAATAACCTATATTGTCGTTGATTAAAAAATATGTGCCATGATTTAGACATCCTAAAAGTAATGTTTCATGATTATGTGGTTTTATTCTATTATTTGTATTTCTCACCCTGTTATTTCAGGTTTTAGTCAAAGTATTTAACTATAAGGAACATAATTAACATTAAATTTTTCAAATGTTGTTTTTATGTGAATCTTGAAAATATATTTCATGGGTGGAAATATCATAAAGAGAATCAAAAAGGTGGTATGAGTATTGGTTATACTTTTTAAGATAAGGAGGACACAAATGACATGTGAAACATATGAGATGTTGTTCTTGTAATTTTTAAGTTAAACCTAATAATAATAATTATGATTAGTTTCAAAAACCTTATGAAATGATTTTTATTTCATACTCTATTAATGATGTATTCATGAATATATTAATGAAACCTGAGTAATGGTTTATGAATAAAGATATATGAATGAAGTATTTGTGTTTTGGAATTAAAAGATTATGTTATATGAATCCTGACTTATATAAGTAATCATATTATAATTATTCATTAATAATTGAATGGGATATGTTTATTTATAATAAATATATAGAAATTTATATTTTGATTAGGGGAAGAAAACCATTAATATGATCAAAATGTTGAGAAATTTGTGTTCATCTTGCATAAAGAGATTATTGATTTGGATAAAGTATACTGTATATCACTGATTACCCTTTACATGGTTATTGATTTGTTGAAAAATTAGTCTATTTCATGATGGGTTATGTTCAAAATGTCTTGGATTCAATGAATTGATCTAGTAACCTTTAGAATGATGAAGCATGTATATATTACAAAAGTATTTATGATAATTCAGGTTATTACCGTGTTTTAAGAGGATTTACGAGGAGGATCTTCACACGTTTGGAATGTGAAAACCAAGAGATACATAGTGATATATATATATATATCTATGTGTGTGTGTGTGTGTTTGTGTATGTGTGTGTCCGTATATATATATATATATATATATATATATATATATATATATATATATATCTGTGTGTGTGTGTGTGTGTGTGTGTGTGTGTGTGTGTCTATGGGATCAATATTAAACTGATTTCATGACATTCTTTCAAAATTTTTGAATTTTCCTCTTAGGAAGGGTTATAAGTTTATCCATTTCTGGAATGATTATGTTACACATCAGATTATTTTTTTTAATTAAATTACTATCACAAAACATGAGGATTAATTCATATTGGATAAATTATACTAACTACCTTTTGTTTATGTTAAATTATTAAAAATGGGATGTCATATCATGGATTTCATGATATATTATTACTTTAAGAATGACAAAAAACACATTCCATTTTTGAAAAAGATGTAATATATTTTAAGGGAAAAAAGGGTGAGGTGTTCCTAAAATCCTGAAATTATATCTTTTCATAAAAATTATTTAACATTAGAAAAAATATATAGATAAAAAAATTGTCAAAATAATTTTTTACTGATGGCCTTTTAAATCATCACAGAATTATGAATTTGAGGCCCTAAAATTTTTAATTAACATTAAATTTTTTTTATTAAGCACATTAATCAATCCCTGTGAATATTTATTCTTTTAATCTAAGTACATGTTTTCAAATTCCACGTATGTTCTCCTATGTTGAAACCTAGTTATACGTTACTTTGGGTAACCATTATGTTTCCAACTTTCCTTTTTTAAAGTGTTAGAATTCATTTTAATGATGTGGGTTTCTATGAATTATACTTTAAAGTATTATAACTTTTATAACCTCGAGAAATTTTGAGGGTGAAATTCAATTTAAGGGGGTTATAATGTAACACCTTGATAATTTTTTAATTATATTTTTCTAATTAATTTTAAGTTTTTGATATTTACCGATTCACGGTACACTAAAAATAGTTATCATTTTAAATTATTTAAATTAATGAACTAAGTCATAATTTCATTATACTCTACAATTAGTTAATATTGTGTGACGCTCAACACTAACTTGGGGTAAATTACATGCAACCCTAAGTTTCTACAAAATATCTTTATTATTATTATTATTTTAACGATATAGGTATAACCTAAAAATTAAATCTAAAAATATAAACAAGAATAAATAATTTTAGAATATTTTTTAATGTTTTTTTATAGATAAAACCTATTTATTTTGAAAATTATAATTTTTGGTAATGTCTTTATGTGTCTAAAAATATTGTTTTATCAAATGAACAGTTTTTTATGTCCATCTATAAAAAATAATAAAATTAATTTTAGATGCTTTAAAATTTTTAATTTAACAAAATAAACATCATTTTTTAACCCATAAAGTAAAAAATATCTTCGAGTGAATTTTTGGGATTTTTCTAAGCCACTCCATTTTTTGATTAATAGTGAAAAATAATGTATTTTAGTTAAAAATTGCCTCTTCGTTTAAAAAATTATTAATGTTAAATTATATTTTAAATTTGTTTATAAAATAAAAATTGACCAGAAATACATATATTTATCCAATTTAGTTCATTTAAATAATTTATATAATTAAATTAGATATAAACAGTTGTCGATCTTTTGAACAGTTTTAATTTATAAACCTGATTTATCACCACATCTGCAGGTTTAGCGTTAATTTTTTTTTGAAATTCTGTTATTTTTATTTTAAAAAATGGAATGACATGGCTTTAATCAATATTATATTTTTCTTATAATAATATAAAATTAACTTTTTTACCAAAAAGGATTAATGAAAGTGATTAAAATTAAATACAGTGATTAAGGTATAACCAATATTAATAAGGGACCACAACAAATATTAAGGACCAAAATAACAATGGCACTTGTCTAAATGAATTTGGATTCCAATAATAAGACCATATCCCATCATAGTAATATTTTTTTTGTTATATTTATTTAATTAAATTAATGTCTCTTATATAAAAGTTTATGTAAGAAAAAAATACAAAAGGGAACCTTCGATTTCCTTTCAAATTTATAAAACATTGAGATATGTAAAAAACAAACTTCTGGTTATACATATCCTTTTAAAATATAAATTGGCCATTTTTATCATAACAATTTATCATTAATTTTTATCTATGATTTTTTTAATTAAAATACATGAGAAATACCAATGTAGTGATTATTTAATTAGTAATTAAATAAAATAATTGACACTATAAATAATATTAGTGAAGTAAATTTGTTGAATTATTTTATAAAATTATTTTTCAGATGAATATTACATATTACACATCTGAAAACATAATATATTGGAATCTAATATTGGTTTTATATTTTAATATTAAAATTAATTAACTAATATAAAATTGAAATTACTGTTATTTTACAATAAATTATATTTTATTAAATGATTTATAATTAAGAAAAAATTTATATTCTTAAAATTGATTTGTAAGAGTTAATAAATATTAAATATGGGAAATTATTGTACCAATTGGTCTTTTATAATATTTATATTGACCCATGGTTAGTAAGAACATTATTTTCATGGTCTGGGTTTATGATGTATTTTTTCTGTCACATATACTTGTTTTAAAATAAGTTTCCAAAACACGTGATATTTTTATTTTTTAAATTTGGTATCATATTTATAATTAAGTATATTTTTATTTTAAAAAATAATCACACTTTAATTTAGTTTTAATACTTACACTACATTGGTTGGAAAATAGTGTTTTTAATAAAACCAAAATGATAAAATTGGAGAAACATAGAATTTAAAGAACAAAATTATTAAAATTCACATAATTTAGTGTGGTGGGGATTTTTTAGGACTATTATTCTACATTAATACATTATTTGTCCATTTTGGAGGTTAATTATGTATGTAATACCTCCCATTAGTGAATACGTTTGAGTATTTACAAGATTATCACTCCACACCACTTAAAATGGAAAGCACTCTCCCCCTTCCTTATACCTCTCAAACCACATCAGCTTGGCCAATATCTTCCCTATCCACATCCTAAAATGAGTCCATTACTAAATAAATAATTTAATTGGGCATTAATGAATAAAATTAATCCCTTTTGAAAAAAACCAAAATGAGTTACCCAAATAAGCAGTGGTTTTAATGAGTACGATGAGAGTCAAGACACACTGTAAGAAAATTTCATCTCAATTTTTATTTTCGTTAGATTCATGCCATATTCAAGACTAATTTCATTTGTAGGGTGTGTGAAATTCCCAATAATTTATTCTAGGAATATTATTATTAAATATATGGATATTTACATATCCATTCTATGATCATTCATTCATGGGGTTAATGTTTTAAAAGCTACCAAATCGGTAAGACAGTTCGTCTAAGTTTTCCTTCTTTGAGTAACATGTTTTATTAGGTAGCATCATTCCTTTTCGAGGGGTGTATAGTTCCATTTAACATATAATAAATTAAACTCTTTATTTTTGTGATACTTTAAGATTAATATAATTTTGTTTTATTTCATGTGGGGTTTGATTCAAATTTAACAAGTAGTAAGAGTGTATTTAAACAGTATCAATGTTTTTCAAGATTATTTATGATTATAATTTCATTGATAAATTATTAATATCAATATCTCAATAAATATCCTATAGTTTTAAATATTTTGTTTTTCATATTATACCCATGTAATGGTACAAGTTTTTCACCCTTTAGTACATAATATCACCAAGAAATTATTTTTAGAAAAGTTTAATATTAACTCTCTCTTTGGTCGGAAATATGTTCTCCTTCAAAACTGTATTCTCTAAAAGGATTAAAAAAATATTCTTTTATTACACTATTATTATTAAAAAATATTACCCAGTTTTTTACTATTAATCAAAAGAATTTTTAATAAAAAAATATATTTTTTATTTTTCTTGTCAAGGAACTTTTCGAACAGTTTTATGGTGAAAAATGAATGATCGTCATCATGAATTTACATACAATCACGATTGACATTCACTTGATTCATAATTTACAATATTAGAATGTTTTTAAATAATATAGTTATTAATATATTTTTAGATACTTTTTCTATGAAAATGGTTTTTAAAAAAATTGTTTATCAATGCTTCGTTAAATAGTTTTTAAAGATAATTTTTTTGAAAAATATTTTTAAAAATGATTTAGTTTTATAAATTTATTTTAACCATTTCCAATGTTTCATTAGATTATTCAATTTATTTCATAGAAAAATGTTTTCAAAACGTATTCATGATTAATTTATATGTTTTCAAGTGGAAATGGTTTTCCAAACGTTTTCGTTCATTCTATATATGTTTTAAAACTATTTTTAGATAAATGGATTTCAAAACATTTGAATCTTATTTTATAATTTTTCTAGAAAAATGGTTTTCATAAAAATTTCAAACTCCCTTTATATTTTTTACAAGATAAAGTTTTATAAAACATTTTCAAATATTTATTTATATGTTTTCATATTTATTCTTAAAAATGTTCTCCAAATTTTTTATGTTTTAAAGTGCCTTTTTCAAAGAAGAGAGGATATTTTCCTTAAAAAATCTTTTCAAAATATATTTTCACGATATTTTCTATATATGATAACATCCATTTATGTCACTTATTCTCTTATAATAAATTATACTAATATTCAATTAATATTATTTTTTTAATGGTTTATCTTTTTATTTAATGATGCTTATGACACCATTTTCCCTTCCACGAGTTATAATCTTTTAAAAACCTCTTCTTTTCAGGGGTTATGATTTGATGAATGATTATAAAACCTATCTCTTTAATATAGGTTAAAATGTGATGAAATTTTAATGATAACCATTTCATTTCATGGGATATGATTTGATGTTTATAGAGCCCATTCTTATGGGTCATGAAATGATTAAAGATTTATTGTGTCATGGTACACGTATGAAGGATTTTATTACGAGATTGGTGGGGCCTATATATCCCTCTAATTATTTGGATATTAATTTATATATCATGATATAATGATGGAAATCAAGTTGATGGGATTATCCACTATGTGAAGATGGGGAAACTTGATACCTCACATAGAAATGATTGTGACTGTGTATAGTGGTGTCTCTCATCAAGTAGGTGTTATCACTATGAAGATGGAAGATGGGGAAACCCGGTCCATTATGGGAATATTGGGAAACTAGATACCTTATAAATAAATAACATTTACTAGGGATAGTGGTGTGTCCTACCTAGCAATGTCATCTCCCATGATGTGATATGGTAAGTTCTACATATGCACCTTTACTTATAGGGAATGATTTCACTTTTTCGTATTCCACAATTCCATGTCTTATTAGAATGATATGATTTCGTTGAATATGTTATTTATTTACTTATGATTTTTTCTTATGAATTTCCCATATTTATTCCAAAATTCTTGTTTTTAATTTTATAATATGCAAGGTATTCTCTTCTAATATTTCAATCACGTTCTCATACCCCTGAGCTCATGTTTATGCTCAAAGGTCTCCCTTGTTTTCTCTTATTAGGAATCTGAGCTGACCCCTTTTAATATTTCATTCCCTATGTTATAGAGATATGTATTGGGTATGATGTTTCTTGTAAGGGTTATAGTGACGAATAACCTAGTGGGAGATAATGTATCTCACATATGTATCAATGGTTATATTTTCATGTTTCCAAAGGAACTAAACTAAAGGTGGATTTATTTACACATTCATTCTACAAAGAAAGCCTAGGGACGTCACCCTGTGACTTGCACCCTACACCCAAACCCCATAGCCTACCTAGCCACCAGTGGGGGCACCAAAGGCACTACACTAATATTTTTTTGGGAATCTATTTGTCTAATTTTTTTTGTATTTAGTAAAATTGATTTAATGTCTATTTATGTTCAATATTTGGTATTTATAACTACCCTCTAGAAAGATTCTATATATTCATGTTATTTTCAATATTGGGATCATTTCAAATAATAATCAATTTCGTGATTTCAATATAATCATTATTGTGATTAAAATATGAATATTGATCATCTGGATTAGCATCATCAATAGGTGGTTTTTAGAACATTCTTTCTTGAATATATATAAATATATTTTTTTCATGGGAATGATTCTTAAATTTCTATTACACTCAATGAAATTGAATCCATTAAACATTAACTTCAAACTCATTTGTCTCAAATTCATGTGTCATGATTATTATTTCATTATCTACAAAAAATAAAAAGGGCATCATATTTTATATATATATAATTGGAATTTATTTAAATGTCCTACAATTAAAATAATGACCCATGTTTAATATATAATATCCATTGGTGGTGTAGAAACTATAATTTTTTTGATTAAATATTTATTTATTGTAAACAATATTTCATTGATAGCATACATTACACTCAACACATATTTTTGACTAACTGTGATATATTACTAATATCATTATTTAAACATCACTATTATAACACAGCCATTAAAAATGGAAATATGAATATTAAAAAATTCTAAATAGTAAGTATAATTTTTTATAAAAATATAACATATAGATAAAAAATATACTTGATTTTTAGAAAATTAATCACATGTTTTAGAAATACTATTTTCTCAAAAAATGTACTTACTTCCTTTTATGAACAATAATAACATTAATTTTTGAAACGTTTAGAAAATTTATTTTATAAAATATAATTATTTTATGAAATCATCGTATCAAAATTATCTTATGGTGAATATTTGGAATTTTTTAAAAGTGGTTAATTTTTCCCTGAATAGTGAATGATAGTAGTTTTTATTGAAAACTAATTTTTATTTAGATAATTGATAATATTCATTTTTTAAAAATGGATTTAAATGTACAATTACCTCAATAATATGTCAATTAGTCCAATAAAGGTTATTAGAAAGAAATTATTAATTATTTACATAAAAACATAATGATTTTTTGAAAAATTTATATTCTGAAAACTATTTTTTCTCACATCTATAGGATTAATATTAAATTAAATATTTCCAGTATTGGGAATTTAATTTGGGAAAGTTAATTATATATTTTTAATATGAATAATTTATAATATCTAATATGTTATTCTAAATTTTTATTCATAAAAGGGTAGTAAAAAGCTAAAAAATATTTATCTTCTTAAGTTGAAAATGTGGTTTTCTGGGGTTAAACAAAAAGGATAAAAGTTAAATATAACCAAAAAACTTTTTAAAACCCCATTTTATGGATATATTTAAACCATATTTATTCAATTATAGATATTTATTTGTGTTGGTTCTTTTTTTCATGTGAAAACCATGGGTACGCCTTTTTCTTATCAAAATACTACAAGTGTGCAACTCACCTCAATTATAAAAGACCACCCCTTCTCCTCTCCAATTCACACCTCTAAAATCCATTAGATAAAAAACCTATGATAATATATTAATTACATCCCTCGTCCTATCCATGAATCCAAATTTTGTTCATAAATAAAACCTGATAATTCTTTTGGTGTAGACGAAAGGAAGTTTTCTAAAGAAGTTGCAACGTCTCTAACCGAGTATTTTATTTTTTTCCCTCTATGTCATTAAAATATCATTAAAATATATTGATATAAAAAATAATTATATTTTAAATTTTTTTATGATAATATAAATACCTACAACTATGTCATCTTCCATCAAATTGGATATGAAATCATTATTCAAGTGTACAGCAGACTACCACCTCATAAACCAATGTTACTCATTTTCCATCATCACACATCATGGTAGCATGAAATGATGAATTAAATGTTTATTTATGATATTTTTATTCTTTTTTGAATATCATATCACATATACCTTCATAATTTACATTTCAGGAGAATATGATAATGATACTCGTCTGTACGATGGACTATCACCTCGTAAGGCGATGTGATTCATTCACGCTTTACATGGATGTTAATAATGTTGGATTTAATGAAAATGTGTAATATAAATGAGATAAAAAATATTCTCTAATGGTAATATATTTATTAACAATCTTTTTTCAATATGATCAGAAAATGGAAACATTGTTCATGTGGATGTACGACCTACCATCTCATTGAACGGTGTATTTACATTTCTATATCTAAATCATATTAATCACATTAAAGAAATGATTTATGAATATAAAATATATTTATATACATTATGTTTAAAAATTTGGATATTATGGAACTATGATCAAATTAAGAGGACCATAAACAAAAATCAAAACAAACAATAAAAATATTCCAGTTATTGACCTAAATGTGTCTTTAACATGGAATTATTAACAAATGTGAAATAAAAGTTCATAAGAAACTTGTGTATGGTTTAATATATATAAATTTGGATATTTAATAGATTAATAATAAACTTATTTCAATTATACATGATTTTTAAATATGTATGAAGGAAGTGAAGACTTAAAGTAAGGGATTTTTATCTCACTTTTTAGTGCTATGAGACTCAATACATATTCACCACGTAATTATTTTATGTGGTATATATACAGACCATGATTGAATTTTATTAATATCCTCTTGAAAATATTTTTTATTAAAATATTCTTTTTTATGATGTCTCTATCATGGGGTTTATAGTTTAGATTTTTCTGAAGTGATAAGGGTTTTTATCTCATATTTCCTTTCCTGAAACATATGTTATGTTATGACCCTACCTTATTTTATAAGGTTTTTAAACAGGAAATTATATATTTAATATATGGGACTTATTTATACTTGTGAAATTTTATGTTTAATTTAACCTTATACATTCATGGGTCTTAAAATATAAAGTTACCATAGTCGAATAGATATAATTTTTCAATCTATTCATTTAGTGGGATTGTTTATGATTATGATTACAATGAGAAAATATTATAATGTATCACCAATGAAATACCAGATTTGTATCTCCTATGGTTCTATATTAAACATAAATTTTCCCTTTAATTTTCCTCTCCTTATATCCTCAATATTTAAAAATAATTTTTTAAAAAAATTTAAACAGTATTCCTCTCTTAAGTCAAAAAATGTTTTTTACTAAAAAAATGTTTTATAAACGTATTTCAAGAATAAAAAATTGAAATTATCCTAATTATTTATTTGAGATATTTTTACCTTTGTTTTATTTTTTTTACAGGTTTTTTTGAAATAAATTATGATGTCATTTTCTAAAAAATAATTTTTTTTTGATTTTACATAAATTGTGAAAGGAATGCCCATTTTAATGTTTATGGAATGAATGGAATTATCCTCTACCAAAACCAATCATTAGTTTAATTCTATATTTATAATACTCCAAAGTATATTTTTAGAGATAAGGATTTTGAAATTTTTTATATTTTAACATGTTTTTTTTCAAAGAGGAAGGGATATTTTTCTTCAAAAAATATTTAAAATGACCACTAAAAATAATTTAAATTCTATGATAGAATTTATCGATGATCACTATGAATTAAAATGGAAATAATAAAATTATGAAATTGTAATTATTTATATGACTATTTTATATTTACGATAGTATGATTTTAACAAAACATTTTTCTCTTTAACGGGTTATTCCTTGAGGAAATTGTTTTTAACCCCACTTCTTTTCACAGGTTATGATATAATGAAATGTTGAAATGATTATGAAACCTAACTATTTTCCTTTCGTTATTATATAATGAAATACTTTTCTAACCCATTTCATTTCATGGGTTATGATATGATTAATATTTTTGATCTTGTGTCCCACATACACATGATTTTCATTGGTTGATGATTGGAACCTATATATACCTCAAATTAATTGGGAAAATATTTATATCTCATGAGATAAAAATTAATATAATGTGGAGTAAATTTGGATTAGTAAATGAATATTTCTGTTTTCATGGCCTTGGGTTTGAACATTGACTACTATGATGTTTTAGGGAATGGACATATTCTAATATAATAGCCTTGGCAATGAGAATTAACTAATATGAAATTTACTTTCTATGGTTATGTGTGTGGCATAATTCCATGTCATATTCCAATGTTATGCTCTCATGGATCATATTCTTTTATTTTATAATGATTCATGTCTTATGAATTTCAAATAATTATTTCATGGAACAATAACTTTTCATTGATATGAGGGGTATCGTTTTCATATATTATGGTTACTTTTATATATCCTTATAGTCATGTTATGATTACTTATCTCCACTGTTTACCCTTATTAATCATTTGAGCATACCCATCACTAAGTTCCATTTACATAGGTTATAAAGAAATTAATTCTATATGATATTTCTTAAAAAGATGTTACTTATAAAAATCAAAGGGTAATTTGATGTACTTGAATAACAAACCAGTTGTTTATATTTCCATGTTTTCAAAGTTACTATACCTTTATGATTCTCATGTCTGCATTTGTATAATGGAATGAATGTTGTTATAAAAGGATTTAATATCTATATATGAATTTTTTGTGTCACTATAGTTGTTATTAGGTTATAGGTTTAGCTAAAATTTGGAAAATATAATGAGAAAACCTTAGTTAGATACCTAAGGAAATTTCTAAGGATTAGTCTAAGAAGGAGTAACAGAATAAGAAAATTCCCTATAATTTCTGTAAAGGATATAGTGTGTGGTTTCCAGAAAATTATACCCTTATAAATTTTCAAAAAAAATTGTCGCAATTAATGATTATCATATGGGTAATAACTCTAAAAAAGGATCAGAGATATGGATTCAATCGTCACTTGGTTTATGAAAATTGGATTTGGTAAACATCTAGTTTGACACTCCCAGTGGATATGGTTTAGAAATTCACAAACTCTTTAAGAACCATCCAGAAAGATTTAAATATTTTATGAAAATGAATGAACTAGGATAAACCTTATGTTTCAAATATTAAAAATGGTTTCTTGATTTAGATATCCAATAAGTGAGTTTTCATTATTATACGGTTCTTTACAATGATTTTTGTGTGTTGCAAAATTATTTTTAGTTTTATTAAATGTTTAGAATTTGAGGTAACAATGATAATTATTAGTGTGATGGAAAATGAAATTATTTTCTTCTTAAACATACAAATTCCAATGGAGTTGGAAAGAATAATCACATCTTTATTCTCATAAAACTCTCTCAAGGGGTAAATGATTATTAAATTATAAAAGAGAAAATGAGGGATCAATGTTCTATTGATTCTTTTATGAATTAATATCCACATTATTTAGTGGATCTATTAATCCACTAGTTTTTGAGAAATGGATATGTAAAAATAGAAAGGTATTTTCAATTTTTTAGTGTACAAAACATAGAGAAGTACTTATGGTTAGTTATTCTTAGGAAGGTGAAGCAAATCAATGGTTGACTCTCATCATAAATAAAATGGAAAATGATTAAATTGAATCTATGAATTAGTATGAGGTCAATAACCTATTTTATAACAATAAATTTTGTTTTATTCTTCATATGAAGTAGGATAAAGAGTTCCCTGAGTAAAATAAAATTGATAATAATTCTATTGGTTCCTAAGAGGAAAATTTTTCAAGACATGAGAGGTATGCTTATGGAACTATCATTTATCCTAAAATTAAGGTTGATCAATTTTTTAGTGTCTCAAACCCATGTTTTAATGGTTTCTTTCCATAAGAATATATATAGCAATAAAAATATTTTTAGAAGAGATGTCAAGGTGGAAATAGACTTCAGAGTTATGTATCATTCTCAATGTTTATATAAGAAGAGAAAAATGGAATTCAAAGGAATATATGAAAAATATAGTGATAATAAATACAAACTTCCTTTAAAATCAAAGTGACTGAAGAAACACAGAAGAAATTGTATTAATGGGATGAGTAAATATTTTATGTATGGAAGGGATGGTTATCTGGAAATTGAACGATAATGTAATGGGAAGTTAGATATAATTAAAGTGGATTGAAATGTCCATTGAACAAATGTTAAATGTTATGATGATTATTGACGTCATAAACCTCCTAAGTAGAGATACAAAGGAAAATATAATGTGATATTTGTTTTTGAAGAGGGGTTTGATGACGACAGGATGAAAAGTTCCCTTACTGTCCACTCTAGAACTTTTATTATTTTATTTGACTCCAGATATACCCATTAATTAATATATACAGAATCTTATAAAGGAATCAAGACTCCACCCAAATTATTAGATGTACAATTATCAGGGAAAAAAACTAATTGTATGAATATCGCATCTCAGTTCTATTATTATTCTCTAATTGAAGTTTATGAGAATGTGTAGATAGAAAATCTTTTCATTATTCCACTAGTGGAATTTTATGTTTTCTTAAGAATGGATTTTCATTCTATACAGTAATCGCATGTCAAATACTAAGGAATTGAAGTCATATTTTATATTCCTAACCAACCTATGATCATCTATCAGTGTGAAAATAAAAATGAACTTCTTATGAAAATATTTATCTATTTTTATTCGTATTTAATTGGTATTTTTATCTCAAATAGTTTGGGAGAAACTTAGCATTGATGATTCATATATTTTTCTTGAGTTTTTTTAGAAATTCTTAAAATATTTTCATAGCGTTTCAACAATACATGAAGTTTTATTCAAAGTAGACATCATACCTCATGCCATATAACTTTTAATCGCTCTATGTAGAATGTCCATGATTGAGTTACAGGAATTCAAAATAAACTTTATGAGAACCTTGAATACGGATTCATTTATCCATGTGTGTCACTTTGGTGTGAGCCTATTAATTTTGTTAAATATAAATATGGATCGATGTGACTCTATATCTATTATTGGGATTTGAACAAGATCACAATCAAGAATAAGTATCATCTACCACATATTGATGACCTATTTGATCAACTTCACCAAATTAAATATATTTCAAAGATGTTCCTTTATTTTTGATATCCTAAATTTAGATTCAATGAGAATGATATTACCAAGATATAATATTATACAAGGTAGGGATACTTTGAATTTATAGTTATTTCATTAATTCAAAATATTCCACTACTATCATTATTGATTTAATTTAAGAGACACTTTATAGAATACCATGATCAGTTTGTGGTAGTCTTTATAAATGATATTATTAAATTTCAAAATTAAAAATGAAGAGGATAATGATCACATTACTGTTGTACTAAAGGTCCTAAGTAAGTTTAAACTACATTCAATGTTTTAAAGTGTGGTATTTTGTAGAAAAAGGATTCATTTTGGTTCATATAATCTCTATAGAGGGTATATGGGTAGATCCATCAATAAATGAGGCTATTGAGTGTTCACCCATACCAACCATGGTGACTGGGATAAATATTTTTTTTATTTTGATCTTATTGAATAATTGTTTTGAGTTTCTCACCACTATATAATCCACCCATGAAGTTAACTAGAAATGGGTCTATGTTCTTCTTGGTAGATGAATGTGAGGAAACATTCATGGAATTTAAAATCAGATTAGTCTATGTTCATATGCTTACATTTAGTTATAGAGTACAAGGGTTTTTAATATATAGTAATTCATCCAAGAAGGGTTTGTATGTTTTATTAAAAACAATTAAATGTTTTATCTTATGCATCATGGAAATTTTTGGATCATGTGAAAAATTTCCCAACTCATGATTTGATGTAGGATATAGTATTTTGTTATGAAATATGTAGTAGAATTATTTATATAAACAATTTTGTGAAAAATATACAAAAAAGTATATTATATATATTCCCACAGTGGGAGTTGAATATGTGAAAATGAATATGGGTAATCCTGATTAATGATTATGATTTCTCAATACATTAAAACACAAGGAAAGTATCCAAATTGGATGATTCCTACAATCTAATGGATTGTTCTAGTTTTCCCTAAAAATGATCAGTAAAATATTAAATATTTTAGGATTTTAAAAGGATATATTTTTAAATCTTCAAGGAATGGGGAAATTTTATCTTTATCAGTTGAATCATCAATTATCTATTCATGTAAATATTAAATAATTGCATAATGAATATGTAGATCTAAAAATATGGTTATAAATGTTCTTTATTTTAACCTCAATCGTGAAATAATTAATAGGTTTCAGAACCATGTATGTGTTTCTTACAAGACAATTTTTATGAAATAGTTGTCAAAGGAAGATTATCTTTATTCATTCTCTATTAATCCTAGAACTAAAATGATATATAGATATTTGAAAGAGTATTTTTTGTGGGGTGGCATGAAAAGAGATATCTCAATGTTGATATCTTGGATATTTATATATCATAATACTAAGTCTAAGAGAATAAATTTTAATATTATGTTGTATAAATTACATATACCCGAATAATACTGGAAAAGTCTCACCATTGATTTTACCATCGAACTCCTTGAAAATTCTTTAGAGAATAATGTTATATGGGTAGTAGTTAATCACCTTAAAATTTAAAAAAACTTCTTCAGTATTGGAGATGAATTTTCTCTTGATTGTCTGTCTAGAATACAAATTAATTAAGTGAGAAGTTTTTAATGAGTACCACATTCCATTTTGTCTGATGAGGATATGAGATTTACCTTGATGATTTAGATAATTCTTCAAGAGTATTTAGATACAGAGTTCGGTTTCAACACTATAGGTCATCCTCAAATAGATGGTTAGTATGAGAGAACATTTAAAACCCTATAGAATGTGTTAATATCTCATTATGTATATTTCAATGGTTTTTGGTACCAACACCTTCTTCTAGTTGAGTTTTCGTACAATAATAGCTCTGAATTGAGCATTTAGATGGATCCCTATCAACCACTATATGTAATGAAATTTATAGATCCATCATGCTTTAATGATTTTAAAGAAACAAAATGATATTAGAGCTTGAGATAGATAAATAAATAATATAGATGGTTAGATATATTTACAAACACATCAAGGCTATTCAGAGTTGGAAGAAAACATATACTGATAATCACATCGTGATCTATAATTCGAATATGTTGATTGGTTTTTTATATGAACGTATTCATGGAAGAAGGTATTGAGGGTAGGAATGAAGGGAAAACTATTCCCCAGGTATATCTATCCCTTTGAAATTCTTGATCATATCACGATAATAGTCTATTAGTTGGTGCTTCAACTGAACTTTTCCCATGCTCAATATGACATCCGTGTATCTCTAATGTGGATGTAAATTCCCAATCGTTAACATGTACTGAACTCATAGGTCATACTGATGGTGTTGAATCATTCTTTGGAGGAAAATATAGTAGAGATTTTATTATCAGGGAGAGATTTTAAAGAAACAATACCACTCCCTAGTTCAGTGTTTTGTGGTCACCCACCAATTTGAAAAAAGCTATGTGGGATCTTGAGGAACATATGAGGTTGAAGAATCATAATTTATTTTTATTAGAGTGATTAATATTGAGGATGAAATCAAAAGGGGTAAATAATTTAGCACCCTGGCCTTTGGAGTCTGAATAAATTAAATTTCATTGATAACTTGTGTCGCGTACGACATTTAGTTTTAAAAAACTGTGACATATTACTAAAACTATTATTTAACCTCAACCATTTTATCCATTATAGTAAAAATTATAATATGAATACTAATAAATAATTTTAAAATATTTTGTATAATGGTTATATATAAATAAAATATATAGATAAAAATACCTGATTTTTAGAAAATACTATATGTTTTTTAAAATACATTTTTCTAAAGATATAGGATATTAAAAATTTTAATTTAATTTATTACGATTTTATAAAATTATATAGTTAAAAAAGATTCTATTTTTTAAGTAATCTTACCAAAATTATCTTAGGGTGTATTTTTGTAATTTTTTTAAAAATAATAATGGTTTATCGAATTGTGAAAATTAATTATTTGTATAGAAAACAACGTTTTCTTTTGTAGAATTTATATGGTAAATTTTTATTTTTGAATGGGATTAAAAGAAAAATTGTCACAATTATTTGTCAATTAATCAAATTTAGTTCTTTAGATAAAATTTCATAATTAATTTCCAAATAAAACCTTTTTATCATTTTAAAAAATTTCTCTTTGGAAAACCTCTTTCTCATGACACCTACCGGTCTAATTTTAAATTAACATTTTACAATTACATAAATTTAATTTGTAAAATTGGATTAAAGATTTGTAATATGAATAATTTATCATATTTATTTAGGTTAACTTAATTTTTTATAATAATTAAAAGTAAATAATCGTAAATATTACTTATTACACTTAAGGTAATAATTGGTTCAATGTGGTTTAAACTAAAAAGATAACATTTAAAAATGATACAAAAACATTGAATACCCATTTTTTTGAAATATAAAAACATTATATCTTCTACTCTCAATAATTTCCTATTTTTTTATCCTTTTTGAATATTAAAAATTTATATACACCTTTTTTTTAAAAAAATTACAATTGTGTCACTCACCTCAACAATAAAAGTTCACCCTTTCTCATATCCTATTTAAACTTCCACAAACCTTGGTATAGAGAATGCCATCCCAAATAACTTCTTTAATTTTATAATACCATCCTATAATAATTTTTTTTATAAATCCAACCTAAGAATCTTTTTGGAGCATACTAAAAAAAGTTCTCAAAAGTAGAGGTAACATCCCTATTTATGAATTTTATTTGATTTCTTACTCAAAATCCTTCAATTATTATAAAAAATTGATGAAATAATAACCTAATTATCATATATATAACTATATGTCATCTTGTTAATATAATTACTCACAACCATCTCCTCTTCCATAAAATGGGATATGAAATCATCATTCGTGTTTACGATAGACTATTGACTCATGTATCGTTGTTATTCACTTTCCATCGCCACCAATAATTTATGGATGTAAGTATGGAATAATTTCTTAAATATTATATCTATGATATTATTAAAAAGTTATAGTTATTATATCACATATACCTTCACAATTTCCATTCTATGGGAATATGATAATGTCACTTGTGTGTATGTCCGACAATCACCTCTCGAAGTGTTGTGACTTTTTCACGCTTTGAATGGAATGTAATAAGCATGGGTTTAATAAAAATATGTGATATATAACAAATTAAAATTATTTTATAATGTTAATATATTATTTAACATTATTTTTTTAAATATTTTCAGAAAATTCAAATATAATTCATGTATATGTAGGCCCTACCATCTAAATGAACGGTCTATTTCATTTTTTTATCTCTAAATTTTACATATTACTCTAAAAATGAATATATAAGATATTTAAAACCTGGTTAATGTTATAGAGTTGATGAATACATGATTAAAGAAAAAATAAATTAATAAGTCAAAACATACCTGAAAAACAAAGTAGTTATTTCCTGAAATGTGACTTTAACATGGAATTTTTAACAAATGGGTAATAAAAGGTCATATGAAAACAATATATGGTACTATATATACATATAAATCTCTCTGTGTGTGTATTTATGGTTAAATTATATATTCATAATAAACATATAAGTGTTATATATGAGTTTTTAATGTGTACGTTGGATTTAGAGACTTAAGTTAAGGGATTTATGCCTCACATTTAACTTTTGGGAGACATGTGACATGTTAACCCCCAATTTATTTTATGTAGTGTATATACTAATAATGAATATAATTTATGAAACTTATCATTATAATAATTTTTATTTACATATCCACGTTAATATCTCTCTTTCATTGTGTTTATGGTTCAAAAGGTACCAAAGTGTCGAGGAATTTTTGTCTCAATTTTCCTTTCTTCATTCATATGTTATGTTATGCACCTATATTCATTTATGTGGTGTATATAATATCTAATTGACATTTAATATAATTAATTTTTTTTATCATGTTTTTTTATGTTTTATTAAATGTTATTAATTCATGTGGCAAACCAATCAATGTATCTAAAGTGGAAATGATTTTATATTACAATATCATCCTTCATTCGGATTGTTTATTATTATGCTTCCAATAATGAAATATTACAATCTATCTCTAAAGAAACTCTTGAATTTTATTCTCCTCTAGTTATTTCATATTAAAAAAGTTCCCTTTATAATCCTCTCTTTATTTACTAATGTGTTCCAAATGATATTTTTAATAAAATCTGTCTTTATTTCCATCTTTAGATGAAAACTAATTTTTCATCCAAAACCATGGTTTCAAAAAAAATTCAAAAAAAATTATAACTAAAAAATCATTTCTTAATAAAATATTTACAAGTTTTGAAATTTTTTCTAAGAAAATTTAAATGAATATTTTAGTATTTTTTCAAATAATCCTTGTCTTTATTTTACAGAAAATGTAAAGGGAATAATTGTTTCAACATGTACGACATAAATGGAATTATCCACCTCTAGGAACAATCATTTCGTTGAATTTTACATTATAACCTTATTATTTAATTTTCAAATAAAATGATTTTGAAAATGATTTATGTTTTAAAAAAATTGAAAATTGAAAGGATATATTACCCAAGAAATGGTGTAAATGATCATTCAAAATCATTTTCCATCTATGATGAAATCTATTTATGTAAGTTATTTCTTACTGGGGAGATTATATAATGATACAATTAATATTCCTTCTTTGAATGGTTTATATTTATGATTTAATGATTTTTATAAAACATGTTTCTCTTCCACAGGTTATACCTTCAAAAAATTATTATGAAACCCAATTATTTTCATGGGTTTGGTATTGAAGAAGTGATGAAGTAATTATGAAACTTGCCTCTATTACTTAGTTTATAAAATTCTAAATTTTTTCTAAACTAGTTTCATTTCATTGGTTGTGATTTGATAAATTTTTTATTATCATTTGTATTACATATGTATTATTTTCATTATGTGATGGGTGGGATAGATATCTCCCACTATTTTATTGGGTAAAGATTAATATGTTATGAGATAGACAAAATTAGAATAGGTAGTGAAACCATTTCATAAAGTTATTTTATCCACTATGATATTGATAAGACTCAACTATGGCTTCTATGATGATTTGAGGGGTGAAACCATTCCAGTATGATAGCCTTGGTAGTGATCCTTGACTACTATGTAAATAATAATATATGATTATGTGTATGAAACAATTCCATGTCTTATACCAATTGTTTCACTCAACGATCTTTTTATTTGATCATATATAATACATGAGTTATTAATTATCAATATTTATGCAATGAATCATTATTTTGATCTTTGATATGAAGTTTATGGTTTTCATATATCATTCACATGTTCACATACCATTATTCTTAGATTATTCTTATATATCTCCCGTGTTTAACATTACAGAGCATCTAATATTATTCTTTATTATGTGTCATTTCCCAATGTTATAAATAAATTTATTTTCTACTACATGTCTAATATGGGTTATATTAATCATGAGCATAGTTCACAAGGATGTAGTTCACCAATGAACCAGCTATTTATGATTTAATATTTATAATGGAACTATACATTAAGCATTCTCATTCATGTGTTTTTTATGAAATAAATTTGCATCTAAAAATATGTAATATCTATGAATGAAAATTTAGGGTCACAATAAGTGGTACATACCCTATTTCTCTACCATTTAGTGTTCTTTGGGGTTACTGGCATCACATATCTATTTTTGTTGTCTATTATTCTAATCATGCCATGCAAGAATCTTGGATAGTTAAGCAACAAACTCTTCTTACAACCTACCATATAAATAAACCCAACTATGTTTCGTTATTATCTTACCTTTAGTGGTTCATAGCAATGTGTATCCAAAATTACATATAGAGTAATATCATCCAATCATATTAGGGTGACCCATAACATTCTCTCGTTAGTAATGGTAATACAAACACACCTCTCTCTGGAAGAACATAGTCAGTTTGATAGTCTTGGTCTTGACCGGTGTCACATTAGATGGAATATAACACGTAGTATTTTAATGATTTTTAAAAGTCACACCATACTATAACATTCATTCCCTTTAATAGTTTAATTTTTTTTTGGTATAGTTATCTAATAATATTCCTTTAATGAAATTAATATGATCAATCCATTTTTATATGAATCTCTTTACACAACCTATAAAATTTATTATAAATCTAAATTAAATGATAATTATACTTCCACAAATACAAACACATTTAATTTATAAGTTATATTAAATCATTTCATGTAATGACTTATAATCATATAAAACCTTTAATAACTATAAAATTAACCTTAGAGTGGTAGATAACTAACCACGACTTTTCTAGATAGACCCTAATCACTCAGGCCAGCATGTATTCTGACCCAAAGTCCATCTACCAAAATTTCGTTACTCATGTTAGACAAAAAATTCATCATAATTGTAACACCTGATTTGTATAAAATATCATTAGTTTCTTAATTAAAGACCATAACCCATTTCATAAAAATGTCATTGTATATAAAATCTTAATAAATTATTATTCATAGAATGAAACTCCTTAAAAGATTATATGATAATTTATAGGGTTTAACACTTTGAAAAAAATACAAAATTTCATAATATAATATCTATATTTATGAAAAAAGCATATGATAAAACTAAAAAATAAATAATTCATAAATTTTGAAAAGATATATACATTTATAAAAAATTCTTAATTAAATCAATTATAAAAACATTATATTTTATCCATGTATTATAGAAGTTATATAACTAAAGAAATATAAATCATTTAATTTTATTTATATTATTAGTTGATTCATATCACCCATTATATGTAATTAACATAAATATATGTTATTAAATAAACCTTAAACAATTTATATTCCAATTCAATTATGTAGACAAATTATATAATTAAAATTTTACATATTTAAAAGTATTTGAACATTTATAATATCATTTACAAAAAATCAATTTCATATTGTTAAAATAATGTTTCAAATACGGCCTTTAATTTGAAAATCTCATATTAAAAAAATGATAAATTAATAATTTATTATACTGTATTATATTTTTCTGTAATTAGTACTTTATAATATAATTATAAATTACAATATAACTTCTATATAATAATTTTATCTCAATATTTTAAGACATGATATATAAATATAATCTAATTATAATATTAAAGATTAATATTATAGATATTTAATTAATAAATATTTCATATACTTTTGTTAACTAATTATTCTAAATTTATAATTATTAAGCCTAAATATTGTTTAAAATTTAATAAATATCCCAAAATACTTTTCTAAAAAACTATAAAACTTTTATAAATTATATCTATTAATTATTAAATGATAAATTGAAAATTTATATTCCAATATATCATATTTAAAGGAATCATTTATATTATAATCAATGGTTTATTTCATCACGTATGTTTTTACTTATAATATGTAGTGGTAGCCTATGATATCATCTTTTATCACTGTCACTCATGTTTTATGAGAGATTACCATGGCTCAGGATATCCTCATTGGCCATTGTGAATTTTATTTAATGATAGGCATCAATATCACTACACAAAAATATTGTAATGATTTACAAATATGAAAAAGTGTAAAATGATGCAATATTAAGTAATTATTATTGATATTATATGTTATGTCATTATGAGAATTACATTCTATCATATGAAAAGTACACATCTTAAAAAATCAAAACTAAATGATTTATATTGTTTCATCATCTATGATATCTTATATCATATGGCATGATCATATAACTTCATATGTTATCATATGACTCATTTTCCTCAATAGTTCAAATCTACATTTTATTTGCTAAAACAAAATATAATTTCCATTTTATAAAGAAACATCTATATCATATCATATTCTATCCACTGCAAAATGTATCAAATCTTCATTTTCTACGTGATTTCATGATTTATTTTATGCATAGAATTTTTGGATTCCACTAAAAATATTCTAGTAATAAAATAACACTTCATAACGAAAGAAAATAAAAATAGAACCCATTAAATTAAGATCCTCATACTGTGAAACTAAAACCATGTTTAAAGATAATGTAGAACAATGTACATAATTCAAATTAAAGTTTTTATCTTTTTATATTCAGTCATTAGTTTGATATATAAGAATGAGATGAAGGTAAATGAATCCTTTCTCAAAGATATAACCATGGGGTTTTTAGAAACACCCCACTCTTGGGTGGGATCCCCTTTATTTCCATGAAATGTTTGTACCACTTGAAGGAAAGGAATAAATGGACGAGATAAATGAAAATAATAATTGATAAGTATAATTAATTGTATTTTATGGAACTTAAACTATTTATATAGGCCTATATAATTTTCCTTTATATGTTCAAACATTTATGAATATATTTATAACATTTGAGTATTTACGACACATTAAAATTTGATTACAACCTTCAATCATATTCATGTAATTATCATTTTATTTCATACACTACTCTCACGTATATTATATCATATGAAACATTAATTATAAATGGAACCAATAAATGGAAGGTTAATAAGTGTTATTATAAGATCCAATATTTTCATATTGGTATAGATTCCTTTTAGTTACAATTTAAACCACCTTTTCTCTAATAAATGTATGTATAATATTAAGGAAGGGTTCTAGGGAGTTTGGGGAATCATTAGAACTTGGACATCTTGTTTTTTAGGATACAGGTGAGGCACACTATTAGTTCATAGTTAGTGCTAACCAGGAGCCTCATCCATGTGGCCCTGTAAATAAAGAGCATGGACTGAAAGACTGCATAAAGGGGATATATGATCATGTAAAAGTCTAATTCCTATTTTAGATCTTAAATCTATGGTTATATCATGATTTTTTTTAACAGTGATCCAAACTATGCGAGGGGGTGTGTTGTATGGATTGTGGTGGCACACATCTTGGCCAACTATTTGGACAACCCTTGTATCCCCATAAAAAGTAAGGAAATTTCATTTTTTCTCCATATTATATTTAACTTATATTTCAATATTTTCTTCCCAAAATCATGAAAAAATCCCTCTCTCACATAGAGAGATCACACTTTGACATCAACCTAGGATTTGGAAGATATTCACCATCAGGTGTCCAAATCACTTATAATTCATCACATTAGATATTCATCTATAATCTCTTCATTACACTTACTACCTTTCTTATTTTCATTCATCATCTAGAATGATAAATTTGTAAAAAATAATTTTCCCAATTTTCATGTCATTTTTTCATTTCTCTTATTCCATTATTGCTCAAATACGAAGCTGATTCTTGATAAAGATCTGTCTACCAGTGTAATTTAAGAAGACTATTTCTCATTTCATTAAAGTATTAATGTGTATATTATTCACTATTGTTCCATGGGTTCTCCCTTCATTGAAATAACCACAAAATGTACAATTAATTAAATTACATTGTACCATTTCATGAGTGATACTTGGTTCCTTAGGTGGAAAACCTTGGACACACTCAAAGGTAAATACATTTTTACCATTCCTTGTATGATACAAGGGTTCCTACATTGATATAATTTGATGGAATCCAGTGGTAATGGGTTTTTGTATTATACATGGAGTGATACCTGAGTTACCTATCTATAAATCTATTGATGTTGTCATGATGAATATTAATTTAATTTCTGTGCCTATAGGTTAAATAACATACTTGGATTCATCTATGATTTATAGAGGTGGTGTCTCGGACTTACTTCCTGGATAATCCAAAAATTCCAAGAGAATTTTTCAACCTCTTATGAAACTCACAATATAGAGATACTATGCTGGTACACCTTTGATATCATCCTTATTAATATATATTTAAAATATATAATTATCATATTTATTTTCAACTTAGAATAATGTTGGTAGTTTTGGGTGTGTTCCCATTAGAAACATGGACCGAGGTGTTTATTAATATAATCAATACATTTGTTGTTACATCCATGTAGTTTATTGTATACTCATAGGTTGTATAGTTCTATACATTATTAGTACTAGCTTACTATTTTTTACTTACACATTGTTTTGGTTGTCGACCAGTACCTTGACAGACTTCATCGATGCATGTAGCGACAAAGAATTACTTCCAGCTATGAATGCCTAATTTTCTTATCTATGATGGATTATGGGATCAGAGGATTGATCTAGTGTTTGTAATAGTTTTTATATTACTTCAGACCTTTTGGTTAATTTTATATATCATTCCTAGTGTATACATGTTTAAAAATTCTTCTTGTATCACCAATTTTTATATAGCATCATCATCATCTTTTTTTCTACGTAACACGATATTGTTCTATATAGTATTTATCTAAATGATCTACTTATTCTACAATTTTAATTATTTCACTTCTGGAGATGTATTATCTTACTTCTGTTTTTTTTCTTTGTTACCACAACTACATATCACACTAATTATATCAGTATAGTCTCTCCCCTATACCGTCATAGACCCTTGCTTCTAGTTATTAGCATTTAGGATATAGGGAGGCGTGCTTGAGGATATGGGGATTACATGGTATAGTTACTTATGATTGAATCTGGTCCAATGAATTATAGTGTTCGATCAAAGTATTGTTTTCCCCATTTTGTCTTAATATTTTATGTTGGTAGACAGGATACTATAAAGTCTTATAATATCGTAATGTGTATGTTCCTATTAGTGGTTGAGCCACATATAGGGAAAAAATACAAAATACTTTTGATGGGACTTTTTTTCTAAATTATTTCACTATGTGCATTTCCTACAACATGTTGTATCTTCATTGATATATATTTTATTAAATTTCCTAAATATTTTTTTATGAAAGGATATAATTGGATTCGTAATGTAAAAAAATCAAACTAAAGGGGTTTTTCTTGCATATCCTGATGGGGGACCCCTAATTAGCCAATTATCATATATCAAAACTATGGACCATTGGTTGCATTGATTTAAATGTTAGTTGATTTCCATTACAAAAATTCTAATTTTATTTTACAAATATTATAAATCTATAAATTGGAAATGGGGATTCATGCAATCGATTCATTACATATCGTTTGTTATATCCTAATATTTAATGTAAGGGTCTGGTTGTAGTTACATGGTGTTCTAATTACAATATACAAAGCTTATATATGTATAAATTGTAAATGGTGACTCATATAATTGGAAAATGATATATATACGTAGAAATTATTATAAAACTTAATAAATTTAATTTATTAAATGAATTAGTTACCATAAAATGGGGATTCCAATTTTATCTTAAGGACTGTCTTCCTCAATAACATGCAATTGACACACCATATACTAAGACGTTTGATATAATATGTGATTCCATGGCCTATACTCGACCTTAGTTGTGGGAATTATGGAGTGTCTTATATGACTCTTATGATTATATATTTCACTAGGGAAGATGGTGTTGACTCTAATAGATGAAGGCTATGGACATATCCTTTTAATTTATTTTATGATCCATTCTACTGTCAAATTCTATTTCAATGCATGTGATTTTTATTATAGATTCATTAAACCACATTGGCCTTAGGTCATATTCTAGAAAGGTTGTGATGACCTTGATCTGGATGTGGGGGACTTAATCTAATAATATTAACTCCTAATGTGCCACCTCTAAAACCTCATTTTATTCTCGATCTGGGACCCAATTCTCAATTATAAGAGGGTTTCCTGATACTAGTGCATTATATATAGGTATCCTTGTGAACTTCTCATAGTATGTCGGAGATTCTATGACAATTCTAGCAGTATAACCCTTCATCATTTTTAGGATATATTAGTCCTCAGGACATTGAGTCATGGATAGTGGTCATGTAATCTATCTTTTATAATTTATAGATTATTCCATCTATAAGTGTTAATATCACAACATATATTCTAATTATTCATTTTAGAATTTGGGGAACATTAAAACTTACATATAGTTTCATCATAATATGGTTTGTAGGGACTTCTAGATGGTCTTTTCTGATTAATAATTCTCACATATGCTGAAAGCTAGCTATGCTATAGATTTAATACATATATGGATGGATTCGATGTCATTGATGCATTATTAATATCTTTCCAATTAGATCTATTTTTTCACAGGATGTATCTAGTGTTGAATTGGTGGTAGGAAGACTATATGAATATGTTCTCATGTATATCATCAAACTCTAGATGTACATGTTCTAGTTGAATATCCACAATATATACTAAAGATGGGTTCCCCCGGCCTGACTTGTCGCCTCCACAAGCAGCCATGTCACCAAAACTACACTTCCATTCTCGAAAATTACACCACACCATCGAGCTCTACCTCCTGAATCGGGAATTTTCTAGGGTTATCTAGGGTTTCTGCATTACTCCATGATGTTTTTATCCCTATTTTTCTAGAATCTCGTCTCTAGGTGACTACTTCTCCACCTCGTACTCCGCCTCTGTGTGCTCCACCTCCGTGTGCTCCACCTCCGCATACTCCGCCTCTGCATCCTCCACATTGGCATGCTCCATCTCTGCCTGCTTCAACTCCACATCCTCTGTCTCCTTCGCGTCCACGTGATCCACCTCTTGGTGCTCCACCTCTTTGTGCTCTACCTCCACGTGCTCCGAGCGATGCATCACCGCGACCCATATTCGACATTAGGGTACCTGGCATCCAGATTCTTCTTCCCACATCCTCCTGTGCTACCCCTATCCTCCCCATACCCCTACGGTTCCCGCTATGGTTATACATCCCAATCCTTATTCTACTCCTGCAATCCATCGACCACATCAACCTCACGGATTCAATCCTTCATTACATCATGATATTCTTCTACAATCGACTGGTAAACTACCTTAATATTTATTCTTACGAACCTGGGGTTCCCAAATTCCTCCCATCTAGTTAGCACCATTCCTTATCTATGATCCCATCTCCGAATCTCTGTCTCCATAGACTATCCTTCGACTCCCCGTATCTGGAACTCCTGGATCCCCATCTCCATCTTCGCCTGCTCCCTATCACCTTCAATTTATCGCTAAAAACCAACTCCATTCCAATATCTGCTACACTTTCAACCACTGATGATGACCCCCGACAACCTCTTGGTGAACCCCATTACTATCACCATCAACATATTTAGAAATCCTATATAACTACAAAAACGCAACTGGTATGTTCTCCTACTTGCATAGAAATTTTCACCCTTACACTCCATTTTGTTCTCAGATCTGTGTACTACAACTTTATTACCAGTATAAATTAGTCTCTTGATGTAATCTACAACCAAAATCATTCTTATTCCCTCTGGTAACCCATCAATTCGTCTTCATTTCATATTATATACTAGAAACTAACCATTTTCCTTCATTTTTTCTTCAATTCTTGTAAAATAATTTACATTTAGACATGATGTGTTTTCATTTGGGGTGTTTCAAGATTTATTTTTCTCTATTCCATGTACATTGAATTTATATACTTTCTATTTTAATATATAAGTAATAATGAGTCGGTTATTACGATTTTTACTCTAATATATCACTTGGGTTCTGCTTGGTTCAGCACCCACAAACCCTTCCGCAACATGTATGTTATCCAATTATCCTTAAATACCACAATCGTTCTTCAATGTATGTGGGTTCTGCTTGGATCGAATTACATGTTCAATCATCCCTTATAAAGGAAAATCCTACTACATGCCTTCAATTTTACTCCGAATTTCAGGATTATAATGAACTTTGATTTAAACAATATAAGAGTAGTAGTTAGTGAGGATATTAAGAACCATGATATCATGGGAGTTATTAGATTATCCATTGTATAATATTGGTGTCCAGATTAATTTATTCATGTACTGTAATCGATCAACACATAGTCTATATTTTTTATATTGATTTGTGATAATACCAACTTTGAGGTTTAATCAACTATTATGTGCATAATATATAAATTTTAAAACTGTTATGTGCATGATAACTTATATTATTTCATTTTTCATGTATAAGAATTATTCAAATTTCTAACAATCAGATTGTTTAGTTAATGTGTGAATTATGGAAATATACTAATTGTGATGGTAACATTTGTCTTCCAAAAAACGGAACAAAATATAAACTACATCAAAGTAGCATTTATTTTGTTCATATAAAGCTATAAGAATTTACAAAACATGTAATATGAATCTCCACTATAAATATCAAACCAGTTATGATTATTTTACCTTCTTCTTAGAACTATGGCATGCAGGCATGGAACCTACTGCAAATCCATGGGTGAAGGGGGCATTTTTATACAATGTGAAAGGGTAACTAGCACTTGATTGAGGAGAATACACCGTCCTGGAAGATTGAAAAAATTGTATCTTTTAAAGAATTGGGTCATTTTTTTCAATTTATAGTTTATTTTACTTGTAATAAGTATGATTTGTCATTCATTTTTTAAACTACATGTACTCTCATTCAAGCAGTGGATGTTGTGAACCTTAAACCTAGGGCTGAACCTGCTATCTTATCCATTGAGGTATGTCGTTTATACTGTATGACATTATTCCCTCAACTCATATAAATTAACACCCACTGGCATTTAATCTTTCTATGGAATTTCTTATAAAACACAAAAATTCATTCTTAAGAATACAGTTTAGCTTGTAGTTGTGCTATTTTGTTGTGACATAACCTCTATTCCAATCTAATGTCATTTATTCTATGTGCTTATTTATGCAACATAGAACATAAATTTAATATTTTTATTAATTTCTTCACCAATTTTCAGGATACCGAGTTATCCATTCTCTTGGAACCCTATGAAACACCCTGTATCTCCGATAATGTTCCTCACTATAAGACATTTCTATGTTTGCAGCTTATGCTTCAGCATCACTGAGTGAGATTTGGTTTCATAAAATTCTTATTCATTTTTCATTCCCTAAAGTACTTGTCATGATTTTCTAAATATAACACTTCAATTTAACATTACTGATATCATTATGATTTTACATGGCTTTATTCTAGATATTTTCACCAAGAATATGGTAGTAGTAAATGTGGAGACTACCAAGGGAACAACTAGAAATAAGTTGTCAGAGTGTATTAATGATTACATGATTTTATTTTGTAAATTATAATTCAGTCTCTCTATGGATTTATTTTATGTGGTATGTTTTATTGGTTTTATTCATTGTTTCTTCTCTTTATTATTAATTTATTTTATTTTTTATTTTCTAGATTAATTAATTTAATGATTGTGTTGTTTATTATTATATAAATCTATATGTTATGGATTTCTACTGTAATGATTTATTATTTTCTCCTATAGTTCAAGATGAGGTGTTGGGATGTTAATATTAGCCTTACATGGAAACATGGAGTTGATATATATTTCAGATCTGTTTTCGCAGTACATGTGAATACATAATGAAGAATTATAAATGTGCATGATTGCGAGTAATTTTCCCACAATTTTGCTACATTTTTTCTTTGTTTAACTTCTGTTGTGTGGATTCTTTTTATTTCATGTGTTGGGTTCGCATAAGTAATGGGTAAATCTATGGGAGATGCATCAAATAGGAATGCGGTGAAGATAGGTGAAGTTTACAAACACATAAAGGTTATTTTTTTCATATGCATTTTTACATATTTGTAATTATCAGTCATTTATTTGATTCTGATTTCATTATCAAACACCATTGTCAATTATGCATTATTCAGAATTGGTAATTTTTTAAATGATCCCCATATATATTAATACTGTTTTTTTAGCAATTTCGAATGATGTTTTGAAACTTTTATATTCTATAAAACAATACTATCATTCTGTTGGTTGGGTGGGTGTCATTATTTTGATCTATTTTGAAGTTTCACCTACACTTTTCTCTCTATCATTGTTAAGAGTTTTATTTGCGGTTGTGGTTTTTAAATGTTCTATGCTCATTTAAGTGACATTAATGTTAGTTTTATTTACTGATTATAATTTTACTGACTACTATTATCATCATCACAAAGAAAATAACATATTTCCTAATGAATGTGCATGGGTTTATTGAATGAATTTCTTTTATTTATGTGCATGGAGGAGGAAAAACATAATATACCCATCACTTATGGCTCAAGGAGGTTTGATCCTGGTGTTTTTTTACCAACTCATTCTTCATATAGATTTAAATTATGTATAAGGACTGAGCAATTTTATATTGTTCAGAACTCATGGATATAATGAATCAACGATAGTCATGTGCTTCTTCAGTTTGACAAGACAATACATGAATATTATTTATTTGGGAAGGTATGGGTTTTTTAGTTTTTTTCAATTAATAAATGTTCATTATCTAATATATTTCTTCAGCAGGCATGGTTGCCTTTTTATTTTGAAAATTTCATGCTCGAATTTCCTTATTTTTTATTTCATTTTATTGTTTCTTAAATTAATCTAACTGAACATTTTTTGTATGCCCTGATTTATATTTTTTTGTAATTTTAATTATGTTTCATATCTTTGTAACTTTCGAATTATGCTGGTTATTTTCATTTAATATTTTTGATATTTAAAATCTTTTAATCTTATGTGGGATTAAATTGAACTAGCGGAACATGTTTGGAAATCCCATTTTTCCCACACTACGGGAAAAATGGGTATTTGCGACGGGGACAAATCCCGTCGCAAATAGCTCCGTTAGAAAGTTATTTGCGATGGGATCGCTAGCCCCATCGCAAAAGGACTGGCGTGCTTTGTGCGCCAAATCGCGGAAATGTTATTTGCGATGGGCGGTAACCGCCCGTCGCAAATAACCGGCGGTGGTAAAAGATATTTACGACGGGGGTATATTCCCGTCGCAAATAGTATGTCGGCAGGTTATTATTTGCGACGGTTCCTGTCGCAAATAACATATTAACCGTTGACCATAATAAATGCCGGTAAGGTATTTGCGACATGTACCGTCGCAAATAATACTATTTGCGATGGGATACCCGTCGCAAATACACCCGTCGCAAATAATCTAACCTATAAATACCCCCCATCCATTTTTTTTCATTCATTCTCAAACTTCATCTTCTACTTCTCTCAAAACTCTATTTTTAGAGTTTAGCGTTTCTTAAGTTTAGTTTTTATTCCCGGAGTTGATATTGAAGTTTTCAACAACGATCAGAGATCAACCTCAGATCAATTTTAAAGGTATTTATGTTCATTTTAATTTAATATTTATTTTAAATTTTTTATTAGTTTCAATTATTCTTAATTAGTTTTAATTTAATTATGTTTAAATTGTTTTGTTACTTAATAAATTTAAATTATTAGTATTCATTGTTCGTAGTTAATGGTAATTAGGAATAATTAGTAATAATTACTAATAATTAAGAATAAATACTAATAATTGGTAATAAATACTAACAATTAGGAATAATTAGTAATAATTACCAATAATTAGGAATAATTGGTAATAATTACCAATAATTAGTAATAATTAGTAATAATTACCAATAATTATTAATAATTAGTAATAATTATCAATAATTCGTAATAATTAGTAATAATTACCAATAATTTCTAATAATTACCAATAATTACCAATAATTAGCAATAATTCGTAATAATTACTAATAATTAGCAATAATTCGTAATAATTAGTAATAATTACCAATATTTAGTACTAAATAGTAATAATGAGTAATAATTACCAATAATTAGGAGTAATTAATAATAATTACCAATAATTAGCAATAATTAGTAATAATTACCAATAATTAGTTATAATTACCAATAATTAGTAATAATTACAAATAATTACCAATAATTAGTAATAATTACCAATAATTATCCCTAATTAGTAATAATTACCAATAATTATCCATAATTAGTCATAATTATCAATAATTAGATATAATTACCAATAATTAGTAATAATTGGTAATAATTAGTAATAATTACAAATAATTAGTAATAATTCGAAATAATTTCCAATAATTACCACTAATTAGTAATAATTAATATTAATTATCAATAATTAGTAATAATTTTTAATAATTACCAATAATTTGTAATAATTTGTAATAATTAGTAATAATTACCAATAATTAGTAATAATTACCAATAATTAGTAATAATTACCAATAATTCGTAATAATTAGTAATAATTAGTAATAATTAGTAATAATTAGTAATAATTAGTAATAATTAGTAATAATTAGTAATAATTAGGAATAATTACCAATAATTACCAATAATTACCAATAATTACCAATAATTACCAATAATTACCAATAAGTACCAATAATTATCAATAATTACCAATAATTAGTAATAATTAGTAACAATTACCAATAATTAGAAATAATTACCAATAATTATTAATAATTACCAATAATTAGTAATAATTACCAATAATTAGTTATACTTACCAATAATTAGTAATAATTACAAATAATTAGTAATAAATAGGAATAATTAATAATAATTACCAATAATTAGTAATAATTACCAATAATTAGTCAATAATTAGTAATAATTACCAATAATTAGTAATAATTACAAATAATTACCAATAATTAGTAATAATTACCTATAATTATCCATAATTAGTAATAATTACCAATAATTGTCCATAATTAGTAATAATTACCAATAATTACTAATAATTAACAATAATTAGTAATAATTGGTAATAATTAGTAATAATTACCTATAATTAGTAATAATTACCAATAATTAGTAATAATTAGTAATAATTACCAATAATTAGTAATAGTTACCAATAGTTACCAATAATTACCAATAATTAGTAATAATTACCATTAATTAGTAATAATTACCAATAATTACCAATAATTACCAATAATTACCAATACTTAGTAATAATTACCAATAATTAGTAATAATTGGTAATAATTAGTAATAATTACAAATAATTAGTAATAATTACCAATAATTAGTAATAATTACCAATAATTTGTAATAATTACCAATATTTAGTAATAATTAGTAATAATTACCAATAATTAGTAATAATTAGTAATAATTACCAATAATTAGTAATAATTACCAATAATTAATATTAATTACCAATAATTAGTAATAATTACCAATAATTACCAATAATTAGTAATAATTACCAATAATTAGTAATAATTACCAATAATTAGTAATAATTAGTAATAATTACCAATAATTAGTAATAATTTGTTATAATTAGTAATAATTAGTAATAATTTGTAATAATTTGTAATAATTAGTAATAATTAGTAATAATTAGTAATAATTAGTAATAATTAGTAATAATTAGGAATAATTACCAATAATTACCAATAATTTCCAATAATTAGTAATAATTAGTAATAATTAGTAATAATTACCAATAATTAGTAATAACTACGAATAATTAGTAATAATTACCAATAATGAGTAATAATTACCAATAATTATGAATAATTAGTAATAATTAGTAATAATTAGTAATAATTAGTAATAATTAGTAATAATTAGGAATAATTAGTAGTAATTAGTAATAATTAGTAATAATTATGAATAATTAGGAATAATTACCAATAATTACCAATAATTACCAATAATTACCAATAATTAGTAATAATTAGTAATAATTAGTAATAATTACCAATAATTAGTAATAATTACCAATAATTAGTAATTATTACCAATAATTAGAAATAATTACAATAATTAGTAATAATTAACAATAATTAGTAATAATTACCAATAATTAGTAATAATTACCAATAATTAGTAATAATTACAAATAATTAGTAATAAATAGGAATAATTAATAATAATTACTAATAATTAGTAATAATTACCAATAATTATTCAATAAATAGTAATAATTACCAACAATTACCAATAATTACCGATAATTAGTCAATAATTAGTTATAATTATAAATAATTACCAATAATTAGTAATAATTAGTAATAATTACCAATAATTAGTAATAATTACCAATAATTACAAATAATTACCAATAATTTGTAATAATTACCAATAATTACCAATAATTAGTAATAATTAACAATAATTAGTAATAATTACCAATATTTACCAATATTTACCAATATTTACCAATAATTAGGAATAATTACCAATAATTTGGAATAATTACCAATATTTAGGAATAATAACATTATTACATTATTGTTATATTTTATTATTAATATTAAAATAATATAATTTTTTATATTATATACAATTCTCTTTTAATCTGTGTGTTTTCTGTCTCCACATGTAATATTTGCATTCTTTTTCAAAATTATCAACCTACTCGCCAATGGAGATGTGAAAGTGAATGCAAATATTACATGTGGAGAAAGAGAGTTAAACACTCAGATGAAAGGAGAATTGTATATAATATAGAAAATTATATTATTTTAATATTAATAATAAAATATACTAATAATGTAAAAATGTTATTATTATATAATTAATATTTATGAAAAAATTATATTAGTATTATTAAAATAATAAAAAATCAATATAATATTAAAATTATCAATATTTGTAACATGTTTTGCTTTATTCTCAACATATTCAATCTTTTCTTAAGTGTTTTTTCTAACAAATTATTCAAATTCAGTAATGCTTTTATATTTTATAGAAAAATATGGAACAACGAGGTCGTCAACAGTCATTATTAGATGACCGCATATGGAATAATCAACGTAGAAATCCAAACGATTCTGGTTTAAATCTAGTATATATAGAGGGTGTGGAGACTTTTTTATCATTTGCGGCATCAAATCCAGAATTTGTTTCAGAAGGAAAAATAAAATGCCCTTGTAGAAAATGTGCATTGAGAACGTTTGACACGTTTGACAAAGTGGGGGGACATCTCTTGCATTTTGGTTTTCTACTAGATTATGTTTTTTGGTATCAACACGGTGAATGCAGTTCCAGATTAGGTGATACCAACTTGATTCCGGATCCATCCCAGTTTCAAGATTTAGTACATGATGTTGCAGGTTCATCTGTTCAACATACAGAAACTCCGGCTGATATAGATTCAAATCTTGAGTTGTCACCGCCTGAATTTTATGAGTTGTTGAGGTCTGCTGAGGATGCATTATATCCTGGCTGCAAGATGATCAAATTAGAAGCAGTTGCAAAATTTATGGCTATCAAATCAGATAACGGAATGTCAAACACCTGTTTTGACCAGATATTTTCTTTGCTTAAAACACTGTTACCTGAAGGAAATGTTTTTCCTGCAAATTACTATGAGAGTAAGAGGCTGGTTTGAAATTTGGGACTTACTTGTCAGAAGATTCATGCATGTTCAAATGACTGCATTTTATATTCTGGGGAAAATGAGTCATTGGATAGTTGTCCCACATGTGGGAAACTGAGATATAATGAAGGGCAACATGGGAAGTCTAGTTTGATTCATGTAAAACAGTTGATATATTTTCCACTTACATCCAGACTTCACCGTTTATTCATGTCTAAGAATACAACGACAATGATGTCATGGCATAAAGTGAATATTTCAACCGATAAAAGTTTGAATCATCCAGCCGATGGTGACTCATAGAAACATTTTGATAGAGTGCATCCATCCTTTGCTTTAGAAGTTAGAAATGTTCAACTGGGCCTTTCCACTGATGGTTTCTGTCCGTTCAGATCTTATGGTAGTCAATATTCATGTTGGCATGTTTTTTAACTCCGTACAATTTACCTCTATGGATGTTGATGAAGGAGCCATATATCTTTTTGACTTTACCAATTCCAGGACATCTGAAGAAAAATATTGATGTTTATTTGAAACCATTGATTGTTGAATTATGTTTATTGTGGAGTACTGGTGTCAGTACATATGATGTTGCTACGAAACAGAATTTCATACTGAGAGCAGCATTGATGTGGACAATTAGTGACTTCCCGGCTTATGGGATGTTATCTGGCTGGAGTACACATGGTCAGAAATCATGTCCTTACTGTATGGGAGAGAACAAAGCATTTATTCTCATTCATGGAAAGAAACCTTGTTATTTTGACTTTCATCACAGATTTCTACCAGCTGATCATCCTTTTCGTAGAAACAGATCTCATTTCAGAAAAGGAAAAATTGAAAGGGATGGACCTCCAAAAATGATATCAGGTTCGGAGTTAAAATCATTTGTATTTTCATTACCTCCCATCACTTTTGTGCCCACAATAATCCAACAGAAAATTTCTGGTTTTGGGAAAGAACACAATTGGATTAAACGTAGCATATTTTGGGATTTCCCATATTGGTCTGATTTTTTGGTCCTCCACATGTTGGATTTCATGCATATTGAGAAGAACTGTTTTGATAATTTGTTTCATACAGTTTTGGATACGCCAGGAAAGAGAAAAGACAATGTAAATGCACGTTTAGATCTTGCCCAAATTTGCAGGCTTCCAGAACTGGAACTGTTTGAGAATGTCAGAACAGAAAGGTTACTGAAACCAAAATCAGCTTATACACAGTCTAAAGAAAACCGTTTATTATTTGTTCAGTGGATTGCAGATTTGAGACTTCCAGATGGATGTGCTTCCAATTTGGGTAGATGTGTAAATAATGGTCATATTACTGGATTAAAAAGTCATGATTGTCATTTTATAATAGAAACACTTCTACCCATTGGATTAAGAGGTCTGTTGAATTATGTGATTTGGGATTCCATAACAGACATGTCTCATTTTTTTCGGGAAATTTGTGCGGCTACAGCAGATTATGATGCTCTATGCAAACATGAAGAAGATGTTGTTGTAATTATATGTAAACTGGAAAAAATATTTCCGCCATCTTTCTTCGACTCAATGGAACATTTGTTGTTACATTTTCTATATGAAGCCAAATGTGTAGGTCCAGTACAGTTTCAATGGATGTACCCATTTGAAACATGCATGCAAAAATTGAAAAGAAAAGTACGTGACAAAGAATCTATTGAAGAATTTATTGCAGAAGCTTATTTGCAAGAGGAAATATCTTTTTTCTGCTCCCATTATTTTGAATCTGAGTATCCTTCGAAACACAACCAAATGGGATGGAACGAGAGGAATATTGATGAAATCGACAATCAATTATCTGTTTTCAACCAGCCAGAGCTTGGTTTTTGTGGATTTTATGAACGCTGGCTTTCGAATGATGAACATCACAGAGCTCATATGTATGTTCTGCTTAACTGTGAAGAGATGACATTAGTTGTAATGTAAGTGTTTATATCACTTATTCTATCATTTATGTTACAGTAAATAACTTTCTTCTTTATAGGTTGTATAATAATCATATCAAGAAACAAATTCCACAAATTAAAATACCTGCTATCGAAGAACGCCGACAGAAAAAAAATTTCTCAGTGGTTTCAAAAACTGGTAACATAATTTCTTTATCTTTTAGAAACTCATTCAATGTATAGTCTACTAAATTGATAATTATTTCACAAATTTTCAGGTGTCTCAACATACTGAAAAAATTGACAAACGGCTATGTATATTGAGTAACCCACCTTCCAAACTTGTTAAAACTTATAATACATATGTGGTGAATGGATTTTGATTTCACACACATGCATATGGGGAATCAAAATAAACAATGAACAGTGGAGTTAGCTTGAGAGGATCTCATCATCGAGAAAATAAAGTTGACTTTTATGGCATACTTGATGAAATCATTGAACTCTGTTATCTCTGACAACATTACATGACCATGTTCAAATGTCGGTGGTTAGATACAGAGAGAGGTGTGCGTGTTCATCCTACCCATGGAATCATCGATATTAAATGTAAAAGTGTTCTCATAGTAAATGAACCATTCTTATTGGCTCAACAGGTACATAAAGTTTATTACGCAAAGTACTGTGCTACATCAAGAGAGTTGACTAATTGGTGGAGTATAATAAAAATCAAAATTTGAGACAATCAGTTTAGTCAATGTGAATGTGCTTTCACCGATGTGCAAAGAATTGATGTTTTTCAAGAGAGTACTCAAAATTAATCTTTTTTACAAAGAGACATGAGTATCGATGACAACAACCCACATTTAAGAGTCGGTGATGACGATTATGTTAATGATGTCACATATGAATTTGAAATGGTAAGAGATGAAGCAACTGGAACTCGAATGGATATCGATGATGTTGAGGAGGAATATGAAGATGACATTGACATATATGAAGATGATGATGAAGATGAACACTGATATAATTTCATGGTAGTTATATACAATCATAACTAATATATATGTATATATAATAGTAATTATAAATTATTTGCTAACAACATTAACATTTTCTGTTTCAGATGGACGACGACACATTTCATGAGTTGACAGATGCTGACCTACCTTTCGATGCGGATGAGTTGCTGGTAGATGACCCTCAGCCTGCAGGCACTCCAGGGAGTACGCGGAGGGGGCGCGGTCTTGCATGATTGATGATTCCTGACCCCGTCCTCGAGCGACGTCCACATCTTGGGTTTGATCCACAAACAAGGAGGTGTAATAACCTGTGTGATAACCTGTGGATTTGAGTATGATTTTATTAATCTATTCACATAATAAATGTTTATTATTTTTACAGTTTTCCACATATAGAAGTCAGACAGGGCAGTGCTATTTTGCCAACGATTTCTCTCAGCCTTGGACCACATGGGAGCAGATTCCCATTGATGTGCAGCAGGCCATGTTCGGCCATTGGTTGGTACATACATAAATAAATAATTTTTATTTTGAAAATTATTTCATTTCAAACTTGATATTTTGATTTATTTGTAGGGTATATGGTATTCGATTGAGTATACCATGCGTGACGCCATCCACGAGGCATGGGAGGTGGCCATGCGTGATCGCTTTCGTCAGTTTTTGCACAATTTAAGAAAAGCTACCACGAAGAAAGCAGGAGTGTCAGTTTTTGACGAGTCATGTAGAGTACACCGACCAGAGTACATTTCATCCCATGTATGGGATGGATTATGTGCGCATTGGTTGAGTGATGCCTTTCAGAGGAGATCATCGGTGGGGAGCCAGAATCGGGGGAGACAGGAGGTGACTCATCGAGCTAGGAGTCATACTTTTAGAACTCATAGACAGCATCTGGTACGTACATTATTTATAAATATTTTATATAACTATAACTATAAATAGTTTATTTTTTATTCTTATAGGCTGTCGAGCACCCCGATATTACGGAGTACGACGTATATTGGAGGATATATAGTGATCCTGCTACTGGGTAGCTCAGAGGTGATCGTCAGCATCACATCGTGGTCAGTATTATTTGTTCTCAAGTTTAAAAATTAACTGCATATAATATATTCACAATTTTAATTTTAAATTGAAACTATAGGAGTCATATGAGGCCGCAGCGTCACAGACCCGACCTGAGAGTCAGGCCGTGTCATCAGATCAGACCACTGGCCGTTAGTTTGATGAGGCGACATGGATGCAGGCCACCCAGTATGCCTTCGAGAAGGGCTGGGTAGTTGGTATCAGCTCTCGACTGACTCCCTCCGATTATTATAGCAGTGCCGCGATGTCGGCGTCCAGCTCGAGAGGAGCTCGTGCATATTCTTCTACTACACAGTATGAGGATCAGTTGCGATCTCAGACTGCACTGATAGAGATTCTCCGAGAGGAGCAGGAGCAGATGCGTCAGCAGCAGCAGCAGCATGAGGAGAAGCGTCGATGCCAGCAGCAGCTGTACGAGGTGCAGATGAGTCGGTGGCAGCAGCAGCATCAGGAGCAGATGGAGTACATGCGGTGACTCACTCATTCTTTAGGGATAGAGTTTCCTCCACCAGCATCTGCATATCCCCCCCTCCCCCCTCCCCCCCTCCTTCAGATCAGAGTTTGTTTTTATGTTATAAAGTTTGTTAAATCAAAATATGATTTTTTTTTTCTATTCGTTTAGTTTCTGTCTCATTATAAAATATTAATATTATCATATTTTGAAATAACAATATTAATATGAATAATAATATTATTTATATTTTATAATATTAAATTATATATATATTAAAATTTTATAATATTATAATTTAATTATATTTTTTTTGTAATATTAGAATTATTTTAATATTTGAATGTTAAATAATTCTATTATTTTTATCTTAATTAAAATAACTTATTAATATTTTTTTATTTATGAATTATAATTCTAATATTATTATATTATTTAAAATAATTTATTAATATTATATTATTTTTTATTTTTGAATTATAATTCTATTATTATTATATTAATTAAAATATTTTATTAATATTTTTTTCTTTTTGAATTATAATTGGATTATTATTATATTAATTAAAATAATTTATTAATAATTTATTTTTTTTATTTTTTTAGTATTTGTGAAGGGATACTATGCCCATCACAAATAGTATTATTAATATATTGATTAAAACAATTTATTAAATTTTTTAAATTTTTTTTAAAAACGAATTGCGACGGGACCGTCGCAATTACGATTTTTAAACGTTTTCACAAATATACGGACTAATATTTGCGACGGGGCGAATCTCCGTCGCAAATAATGCCTTTAGCGATGGGCCCGTCGCAAAAAATTGTTGTTGCGACGCCGTTTTCCACGACGGGCTATTTGCGACGGGACCCCATCACAAAAGACTATTAGCGACGGGATCCCGACGCAAATGACCCGTCACAAATGCCATTATTTTCAGTAGTGCCAGTTTTTAATCATATTAATTAAATTCCTTATCTTAGAAAATTTCTATATATCTAGGTCACTTTTTTAATCATTTTTAGATTTTAATGGTGGTCATTATATAAAGTATTATAGTGAACTTGTTGTACATTTTTGGTAAGCCCAATTTTTCAAAATTTTAATCATTTTAATGTAATTGCTTATCTTTGTAAATTTCTAAATATACTGGTTTTTTTCATTAATCATTTTTCAGATATGAAATGTGGTAATTTTATGTTGGGTTTATTACTGATTTTCATTGAAACCAAAAAATCACAAAACATTACATTTTTGTTCATTACAATATTAGAAAGATCAAACCTGTGAGTGTTCACGAGTAAGCAGTGGCGTTGATTATATCTTGGTATCATATCATTCAATTTTTTCAATTTCTTTCTTTAAAAAATGCATATCACATTACTGACATTCTTTTTAACATTTCATGATAGGTCCATCAAAGTGTTAGTTCTTCTCCTGGGATATTAAATTTTGGCACAATATTTCATATGTCAACATCTATCATGTCTTCAACTGGTTATATAACTCCTCTTTACTATGTTCATAATTCTTTCCATTATTACAATAAACTTTTCTATAAACTAATTTATATTCTGATTTTTAAATATTTTTAAAAAATAAACATACTCTTTTCAATATTGAATTATATACTGTTAAATCACTGATATGTGTCTCACTACTTTGAATTGCTGTAGATTCAATCATCAAATCATCTAACAAAAATTGCAATGTAGAAAATTCTGTCACATGATTTTGATAATGAGGATGAACATTGAGACTGTCCTCATTTTTCGACAAAACAAGGCTACACCAATACATTCTATTGAATTACACACCTGAATGAAGGGAAATGTAAACTGGATAACATAAAAACAGACTCAAATGTGATGCTAGAAACTAATGGGAAACATACTTATTCACTGTTTATTTTTTTTTTCTTTGCTGTTTTTTAAATTCCTATTTGATGGGTGACTGTCACTTGATTTAAGAGAATACACCATCATGAAAGACTACATAAAGGGTATATTTTAATGAATTGGGTCATTATTTCCAATTAATAGTTTATTTTACATGTATTAAATGTTAGTTGTGATTCATTTTTTGCAATACATGTACTCTCATTCAAGTAGTGGATGTTGTGGACCATAGACCTAGGGCTGAACCTGCTACTTTTTATTTTTCACTCCTGATACTGTTCCATTATTTATCAATCACATGCTTAAATATTTACTATAATGGAAATTATACACGGGTTTCTTGTGGCAGGGGGAGAACTGGTAGTGACCATATAAATGTTTCTACAAAGATCATTCATTAGGAGGTAGGTCAGGTATGCAAAAATGGGGATTTTTATTAGATGGAATGCACCCATTTTAGTGTTGAAGTTAAACAAGGACTGATGTTGCTTATCTGTGAAGATGTATGGCGGAAAAATATTGAGGGAAAGCCACAGTTTACTTATGATGGAGTTCAATGCGTCTTTGGTTACGGGTCTTCTCTTGAAGAAAATGAGAGGTCTCTTCTGCTGGGATTGATGATATAAAGGCATCATAGAATTGTTATTGATGAAGTGGAATCATATTTGGGACAACTGGTGAGTTTTGAACATGGTATAAAAATTATCCTTGGTGGGAAACTTATATTGTTACAAGGTGCAGAATATTGATCATTCATGATGTCATCTTCAAACAGACCTTCAAATATGGTATCTTCATTGCGGATGCATTAGCTTCTCAAGGAACTATCACCAATAATTGTATCATTTATGATGATGAATGGTTTTTTCCATTTATTAATAACTAACGTATTTTTAGGTATACTTCCATATCTATAGACACATTTTTTTCTGTGACTATTCTAAACTATCCATTTTCAAGATTTCTTATACAACTATTTCCCAATTTCTCATACATAGTGTATTAATGATTTCTTATGCATAACTATTTCAATATTATTTATGAAAAAAAATTCCATATTGATTATGGTCACCATTGTAGGGTAATATGAATAGATACAATATCTGAAATTTTAATGTACTAAATGATTTTGTGTATGATGGTTTTGGTGGAGTAAAATAGGGATACAAAATTTCCTAGGTTTGGATTTTTGTAAACATAATAAAAAAAATCAAGTTTTGGGTTCTATAACATCTTATTATAATTGATATTGCACATTATGTAACTTTTATTCCTCAAATTCCTATCATTTTTTCCCACACAGTCAGTCTTTCTAAAACTTTTATTCCTTATAAAATGCAACTCACTATGTAACTTTTGTTCCTCATTGTATGTAACTTTTATTCCTCCATTATGTATTTTTCATTTTTTTCAAATGTTTTCAATATTAATATGAACTAATTTGTTTGATAAATGGTATTTTATTATTAATAATAACAATTAATATATAGAGTCCTGCAAATGCACGGGCGAAGTACTAGTTTTATCTAAAATAAAGAACCAAGATCAAATCACTAAGTGTAATCTAATATATTCTAATGATTTATTTCTAGGTATTTCAGTACCAAGAGAGTTAGGTGGTAGATCTAGTGGTTTAAAGCTTCACCTTGAGTCTTTTCATGGGGGCATTGGTAGTCAGACGTCTTGTACTACATGTTGTGTAGAGGGTCCCCAATGTATCAGGCCATTTCTGGAGAAGAAAATGCAAGTCAATGGCCAAACTGGGTTATGAGATTGTTTAAAAATGGTTCAAATTCATCATTTCATAGAATCTTTATTCTAGTTTCTTGTTATAAGGTATCTACACCAACTACACACTCAAGATGATGATCAGATCTTTCACATCATGTGGGTGGTAGATTATATCGGATGATCTGGCTATAGACGCCAACATGGTTATGGAAGATAGTATTATTTGATGAATCAATAGCGGAGTGGGCCTTCTTAGGGTATTCATTATATAGATAAGGATTTCGGATGTTGCCAGTTATAGGATTTTGATCATGTACCATAGGAGCAATGGGTTGCACCCTCTAGAGTACAAGGAGTCAACATTATTACCCCTACTTTAGTGTCCACATTATTTTACATTGGAGATTTATATTTCTTTATATCAATGAAGATTATATAAATAATTGGGCTCAAAATTTAATATTTCTTTGAGGTGATGAAAATTGACCCCATAATGGGGATTTGATTGGAAAGTGTGTGCCAATGTAAGGAGTTACCCCTTGAGATAGTAAGGTATCATTTCATATAGAACCTCTTCATCCTCAAGGTGAATTAATTTGGCATCATTATTTTAAGGGATTTTATAGTACTCTATCATGATTATGTGGACTTATATCACTAGAGGGTGACCTTCACATCACTTGTGAGTCATGCTTATATTCACAGGGGTGAGTGGGTTCTCCAAGAGAGCTAACACGGACTTGGAAATCATGGGATAAATGGAGTTTAAGACTAGATTGATATCCTCTCAACATATGACTTGGTAATGAGACATACATATTTCTCTCCTATGTGTATTATTTAATTGATTTATTCCATGATGATTTCTATAGACTAATTACTCTATTAGAGATAGAGTTTACTATTGAAATATTTCTAGGATAATCACCAGTATCTAGTCCACCTTATAAGATTTCTACTGTAGAGCTTCAGGTGCTCAATAAATAGTTAGAGGAATTGGAATCCAAGTGCTTTTTATGACACAACACTTCATCGTGGTTTTTTTCCATGCATTTCACCAAGAGAAAACGATGGGAACTTCATGACTTCTAGGGATTACTGTCGATTACATCATCTTATAGTTGAAAACTAATATTCACTACCTTGTATAGATGACCTTTTTTAAAGATATGGGGGAATTGAGTTCTCTCAATGATTGATTTCATGTTTGGTTATCAACATGAGTGAGTTAGACCATCATAAATAACTCACACATCATTTTTTAATCATTATGGATTGTTTGAATATCTAATAATTTATTTCAATATGATGAATATACTTTTAGTTTTTAAATAATGGATGAATTGGTTTTTCTAAGAATATTTTTTATTATTTCATTGCAGTCTTTGTGAATGACGTCACGTTTTAATCACATACACAACATGATCTTAAACAAATAAGATGATATGGTATTTAGTACACAAAAACAGAAAAAAATTTATACTATTCTAAAAAAATTCCACTTCTATATTGATAATTTTCACTAAAGTAGTGACATTTATAAGATTATGAGGAGTATATTTAATGATAGAAGCTTGGATGTATAATTTCATGAGAGAATCCTACGAATGTTTTTCATAATCAATCTTTTTGGGATATTTTAATACTACATGATATTTATTAAATATTTTTAATGCCTTGTATAACCTCTTATATGATTGAAAAATAAGGGTGTAAAATTCAAATACTCTAAAGTATATGTGAAATACTTTCAAGAGCTTATAGAAGGATTCAATTTTGTAGTGATCTAGATTCTACTGGGTCTGTTGAGGTTATAATTATATTTAATAAATCAGGACATAGTTTGTGATGCTTTTTAATAGAGGGAGATCATGTCATTTCATACATATCACATCATTCGATACATCATAATATTTATTATCATAAGAATGATCTAATGCTTGAAATATTTTCCATGTCTTTCATTTTAGGAGGTATTATATCGTGGAAGAATGATTAATTGTATACATTGATCAACAAAAACGTCAAATTTATATTTATTCAACATGTGTTAAACAATAGTAAACTTTTATGCATTTAAAAACTATATTGGGTCAACTTTGAGTTTTCTTATATACCTGGGAGAGGTAATATAGTGGATGATGCTCAAGATAAAAGACTCAGTCACAAGCAATTTAAGAGAATAAAATTATGTGGCCCTTGAAATCCTTATTTTGTGAGATTAACATTGAGGTTCATGGTCATTATTTTTATCATGTACTTGATTCATTATATTTAACATATTCACTTTTGGATATAATAAATATAAGTTATCTTTCTTATCTTATGGGCTTAGTACAAAGTGATATTATCTTAGGAAACAACCCACGGACATGTTGGGTCATTATTGTGGTTGACGTATTTTGCATTCATGGTAGTTTCCAGATTCTAGAAGAAATTCCGCAAGCATGCATCCATAATTTCATAGTTTCATGGGAGAAAAAATGTCTCCTTGTGAATTAACTTATAATAATATATTCCAAGTTACTATTTAGAAGGTTCTATATGAGTACATATACGGTATGTCATTCTATTCACCCATATGCTTCTTACTTCTAGGAAAGGTAGTGTTATTAGGGCCCTAAATAGTTCAAGAGACACTAGAATACCCATATTTAATTTGGAAGGTTATGTCCACTTCCCAGTCTATAAATAAGTTTTATGTCAATAACTATCAAAAGACTCGATAGTTTGAGGTTCGGGATCAAGACTTCTTACATGTTTCTCCTAGACTAAGGAATCAAGGAATTTTGGGGTCATGTCATGTAATCACCTTGTTTTGTTGATACTTTTGAGGTTTTAGAGAGGGTTAGATCTGTGTCTTATTAGATACCACTCCCTCAGAGATATCAATTAACACATGATGTTTTTAAATTTCTTACTTACATCATTATCATTTAGACCCATATCTTTTTTATTAGTTTTATGTGGTTGATTTATATTTTGATTATTCTTTTGAGGAATATACTATGAATATATTTGATAGAATCATGATAAATATTTAAGGAAATTCAGTTCCTTTGGTTTGGGTTCGGTGGTAGCATGGTCATGTACAAGATGAGACTTCAGAGAGAGTTTCATGTATACTTTCCATATAGACATAATTATTCTCAAACGATACCATACCACCCTTACAGGGGAAACTCGTGGATGGAATTTTTTAATGATGGTTGGTTATAAGATCCCATCCTTCCAAATAGGTTTGGATTACATTTAATTACAATTTAATAAACCTTGTTTTATTATAATAAAGGATCATAAGAGTTTAAGGAAGGGTGTGTTGGTGTGTTAGTATTTTTTGAGGCTCAGACCTCTAATTTTTGGAGGAAACAAGTGATGTGCATAGTTAAAACATGGTTTGTGTGAACCATGAAAGTTAATACCGAAAACCTATAAGATATATCATATTTTAAAAACTATGAGAGGTATTACACATGGATATTAGAATTGGTGAAGCATTTTTTTCAAGCTAAATCACATCGTTGGCACATTTTTTATCTAACCACGTTCCTAACTATGAAATGTGGTGTACCATCTAGATAGTGGTGGTTCATGGTTGGTGCATGTTTTCGCCAACTGTGAAACCGCACCTTGTTCCCCTTAAAAAGTTCAGAAATAACATTTTTCTCTAATTTTATATTATACTTATCCTCCTCTATTTTTTTCCTAAATTTCATAGTAGATCCTCCCATAGGATGAGTTCTCTCACTCCTCCACCAACCTAGGATTCAATAGATCTAAAATTCCTCGAATCTGAACCAATCAGCATCCATCACATTGAATGTATACTGGTATGATCTTTATTTATATTTCATCCATTATTTGTTTGTTTCACTTTATGGAGTGCTAAATCAATTTGAGATAATATTACATAATTTTAGTTAACTTTTCTATTTCTCTCATCTATCCCTTTCTAGTTCATATATGAAACGGATGATGGATGTGGAGTTGTCTACCATGTTAGGGTAGGTAGTCAAGTTGACTTTCTATATTGGTATTGATGTTTATATTTTTTTCCATTGGTTCTACATTTTGGAAATTCCATGAGATTCTTACCAAATGTACAATAAAATTAACTAATGGGTAACATCTTGTTAAGGGTAGCCTTAATAACCTAAATTCATCAACATAAGAATCCTAAATCGATAGAAGTCCCCACTAGGGTGTGTCTTTTTTAATGTAATTATACTTGTGCATTGAAATGAAATCAAAAAATTGATTGAGGAGTGATGAGTTAGAAATTATGAATGAAATTTGAATAGAATTAAATAAATAGATAATGGTAAGAACATTTTCGTAGGACCTAATTTCTTCCTATATTTATCTTTATTAATTTTTATGAATTAAAAGGAAAAATTAAATGTACTAAATTATTAAATGGTATGGGCTACCGCTAGCCCATGTTCATCTAGTGAGTCATGATGAGTGTGGAACAAGGGTAATGAGCATTAATTCCTTACACGAGATCATCAATTATAGTGGATTAAATAAATTATAAATAGATTATATCACATTTGGGGTGATATAGAGATAATTATATAAGATAACTTTGACAGGCACATTGGGAGAATGGATTTATATTACTCAAGGAGTGATATATGGTTTTTTAAGTGGAATACCTTAAATAGTATCACCTGGTAATTCCATTATATCATTAGACAAGTGACACATTCTTCCCTATATGGAATAATATGGATGAGTTCATAGATAAATTCATTTTTACCATACCTTTTGGGATACCGATATTCCTGTGGAAAATGCTTTGGATGAACTCCTATTGTAATGTGTTTTAATAGTATGCCTAGAATGATACATGGGTTACATTTTTTGAAATAATTAGTTCATATTATGATGTAAATTAATTCATTTTACACATACCCAAGTCAAATAACATACTTAGATTCAATCAATTCTCTACGTATTTGATGGCTTAGACTAACTTTTCTAATAATCCTGAAATGCCATGTGAATTATGGAACCTATTATGAATAAAACCATATGTGGGTGACTAAATTTTAATCCATTATTCAATAAAAATTTAATAAAAATTTAAAATCTACAATACACATAGAGAATTATGATATAGGTCGAAATATGTAGGGTCAGACGGCTGTCCCATGAGAAACCTGGACCGATGTGGTTTATTTATATAATGCAATACATTTATTATTACCTAAAAAAATATTCATTTTATATTCTTATACTTTATAGTTCTCATCACTATTAGTTGTAGAAAATTAATTTTAACCCACACATTGTTTATGATGGTGGTTGGAACTTAGAAAGGCTTCATATAAGTAGGTAAGGACAAATGGAAGCTTCCAGCTATAGATCCCTAATTTTTTTTATTATGATGTATTATGGGAGAAGAGGATAGAGCTAGTGATCATGATTCTATTTGATATTAATTTTAGAATTTTTCCTATTTTTTAAATCATTTCTTCTATATTCCTTCATCTATGTTCTACGAATATCCTCCATTTTTGTATAGAATCATCATTATCAAATTGTAAATAATATTGGATATTATTTTTTGTTAGTATCTATTTAGATGATTATATTATGTTTCTATTCTCATTTTTCTTCTTACACAATTGAATCATCTTTCTTCTATTAATTTACCTTTTATAACCACTATATTCCACTTTGATCATGAGGGAATATTCCCCCAACATTATCATTAAAGACTCTGGCTTCTAGTCAGAATACTTAGGTGTATGGGGTGGTTCACTTGAAGACACGTGTCCAAATGGGTTTATTTACATATAATAAAATTTGGTATGAGTCATCATAGTTACTTATAAAATTTTTCTACAATAACCAATTATAAATCTTTATATAAATCATATAATAAGATTCATCATATCATGACACTTATGATATGTTCTTATGATAGGGAAAGTTCATACAATATGATTATCCTAGGAGATCGTATGATATCCCTATAAATATATTTGTGTTAATATAATTATATATTTTATTTATATATTAATTAAGTGTATATTTTTTGAGATCCCTTACATGGTAAAACATGGAGTTTGTGGCTTTAACATTCACCAAAATATGGTGTTTCCATATGAGATTGGTATACCTCGTCTAGATTGGGGGAATTTTTTAGGATAGGCCATTGAATGAAATTATTAATAGAGTGTCAGCATATTTTTTGGAAACTCATTAAATTAGGTAGTTAATTAAAGTAATTTTTTACTTTTAGTGGTTTTACCACTCAATGTGTAATCAATAAGGGAATTATAGATCAAATTTCCTTCTAATATAGAATCACTTTTTGTCTAATTAAAGGTATGAAATTCCAAAACCATCCATGGATTTTCATCGTATTGGATGAAATCCTAGGAGGATAGTTGATTTAGTTCATAGATTATTCATAGTCTATGGTTTCAAAAACTAGTAATCAATAATTATTTGTAGGTGGTATTTTCATTTCCACTTTCTATAAGAATATTTGAAGTGTTTCACTTGGGGATATAGGTCTGTTGACCTTAAACAACTATTTTTTATTGAATAATTATATTTCCATTTCTATTGTAACAATATCAAAACACTGAGGGCTCAAATTGGTATTATAATTGTTATATTAAATTTTATTTCATAGTACCCTCAATCCTTATCTGATGTAGAATATGTTGTCAGAATTCTAATTAAAATGGGTAGGGAAACATAATTATTTTATTTTATATTCCATGAACACATCCCTGTGGAATCTTATTTTGGTTCTACATTGATAAAAAATGTTATTACTTCCACCAAAGAATATTATATATCACATGATATTGAATTTTATGGGATACGACCTTCTTGTCTGTCCTATCAATTTATAGTGAATTCAAAATTTATTTTATTTATCGACATTTTTTTAATTATATATATATGAAAATGAAACATTAAAAGAAATTAAAAAAGTATATAGAGAAGTAAATTCCACTAGGGGACCTAACAGACACTAAAATTATAGTGGCCATGTGACCTGGGAGATTAGATGAGCAAGGGTATTCCTAAGATAGGGTATAAGATTTTTTTTGAGGATGAATATGGTTTGGTTGGGTTCTCTATACAAGATTGAAGTTATCAAAAAAATAGGTATAGATTGTAACTTCATCTAATCTAGATAAGACTCCCATGAATCTCATGTTGGTAGAAATACATTGAAAATGTTGTGTGGTTCTCCTCAATGAAAAGAAGGGACATCAGCACAGGGTTCCCAACGCCATTTTCAAGATGTATTACTAGTGTTGTTGTGAAGTATTCTTATGTGTAACTATGTTACAAATTTTTCTCATAGGGGTTTCAATATTAGGGGAGGGATAAGAATTATATTAGTTTGGATGATATTTTTGTATCATATAAGTATTGTAGTGAGGATTTAATCTTGGAAGAAGTTTTTGGTATGATTAGTTAGTCTTATCAAGTGAAATAACAAGATTATGTTTTGGAATGTGGGTTTCATTATAAGGGGGATACTACATTTTCTAGTCAGGATAATCTTGTATATGCATTTTAAGAATATATTGAGGAATTAAAAATTGAGTCTCTTGGTGTTCAATTTTATTAGGCTTTTAATGGGAAATCAAATGAAGATATTTTGGAACAAGGGTATCAGTATCAAAGTAATCTTTCAACTTATAATGATATTTTTAATCTTAGGATGGAATATTATATTGATAAATTGGTTTTTAACCTAATGGATGGTTCTCCTCAACCTCATTATGATATAGTATCCTAGGTCTTTCAACATCTAGTGCAATATTCTCCTATTTGACTAGTTGGGTGGGCTTCTTAAATATATTATTGTGTAACTGGGAATAATCTTGGATTTTTAAATTATACATAGGATAATTTTTATTCCTCTTTATATACATAAATTCTAGCGGGGTCTAAAAAATGAGTGGTTCTAGAATAGTCTGACTCAAATTAAAATGTTAGGTTAATATCTAGTCATTTAAAATTCATGATGATATTAATAATTGATAATACATCATGGAACTCATGGAAACTGTGTTGATATGGAATGCATTGACCCTCTAAAAATGCATCGTAAAATGATATATTGTTAAAGGGGATGTAGTATTGGCTTAATAGGTAGGAATTTAAATATGTCCCTTTAAGGAAAACAAGATGTCCAAAAGAACACTATTAATTGAAAACAACTATTGTTTTTAGATCTCAAGTATTATGGGGGTATAATTATATCATGAATGACTATTATGATTATGGAAATGAATTTTTATATTATGACTATTGAGTTGCTCATATATTTATTTTACAATTACAATTTTTATGAGTGAGGGAAATTTTGTCTTGTAGAACCCTTTTCATCATCTATATCAATTATTCATCATTAATAAGAGTGGAATCATACTCTAACTCCTTACCATTCCAATTTCAATAATTTTCAATTATATTTTTTATTTTTATATTTCAATATTAATATATATATATATTTAAATACATTTCGATCATGATTTTATAATATTTATAAACCTAGATAATAAATTTACTTATATATATACAATTATATATGTAATCATTATTATAATTTATACACTATTTCTAAAAACATTTATATAATTTAATTATATTTATAATTCTTTTGGGGTTGTTCCAAAGTGGTAAACCTCGTAATACTGCATAAAAAAATACATAGGTTTATATCCTAGAAACCCCTTAGGGGATTAACATCATAAGTGGAGACACATGCAAGATGTGAGGCTTCCGATGATGCATGTGTGATGCAGTTAGTTGGTGACATAGGCATGATGTAGTGCCACATGCAGGATGATGCAAGAATGATGTTTCACTAAGACATTGAGTTGTGTTAAAGGGCCACTTGGCCTTGGGCCTACGCTCTCTGTAATGGGTTTCCATATACCTGGATATAAAGTGGTATTTTATTTCATAAGAAAATAGGATTAAACCCCAACATTAATATATATATCTTTAAATGTATTAATAATGTATTCAAATAATTTTTTATAAATTTTATATTATTCAAAATTATAATTATATAAAAATTATTAATTAGTTGTAATAAATTGTATGTTATTGATTAATTATTTCTAATAGTATTTATTAACTATTAAAGAGTAATTAATAAGTAGATTTTTATTATTTATTTATTAATTAATTCATTATTATTCTTATTGTAATATTTATATTGCTAAACTAGTGGTCTAGTGGAACTAAGTGGTGTGTCATCAATGAGGAGGCCCCAGTTCAAATCTTGGGGAGGTGAATTTCCAAGGTACTATAATATGAAATATAGAATTTTAGATGTTGTGGGTACTATAAAAAGTAATTTAGAATATGTGGTATTGTAGTAACAATACACTTTTATAAAAAAATTCTTTAAGGCACAAAATTGGGCCCTTAAGCCACCTGATCTCTATGCCATCAAATGTTCATCCTTCAGGCTAAAAAAATTATAACAATCCAATTATATGGTGCTTCAACCGATATAGGGGTTTTAATATTTCCCTGTTATACCATTTTTGTGTGTGTGTGTCGTTATGTTTTCATGTAACCTCTATTACCATAAATAAATTATATTATTATTATTATTTTACATTGGAATTAATAAAGAAAATAAAAAAATATTTTATTAACATCATCATCAAACAATATTTTTAAATTTAATATATATACACACACACAGACACACACAAAGGGGGATATAAACCTCTATTAAAATAAACCACTACTAAATTATTATTAACAAATGTGTTTTTTCAAATATATATACAGTCAAATAGTGTTACAAATACATTTACATGTTTGAGAGTGTTTTATAATGAAACTAAAATAAAAAAATAAAAAAATATTATTTTTAAATTGATATTTTAAATTTAAATTAGTTAAAAATTTCACAATTAATTTATTATATATATTATAATCACTATTATTGTTTTTTGTTGATGTTGTTGTTATAAAACTTGGTTAATTTAATTTAAATTTTATTTTTAAAAATGTTGTCATAAATTGATGCCAAAAAATGATTGATAATCAAGTGATTATTATTATTAGTATTATTATATATTTATATTTAAAAAATAATAAAAATTTTACTACATTATTGTTATATACCCCCATATAATCATACTGATTATTATTATATTAATTTTTTTTATTTTTTTTTATTGTCATTAAAAGTTATTTGGATGGAGTTGCATAATTAGAGAAACTTGATTTCATCTATAATGTGGGAACCCCATAATTTAATATGAGGAACAAACTAATCGATCTAGTTTCATAGATGATGTGATTGTGGGTTGTTTAAAGGATAGATTCTGATTGTGAATCATTATTCATCCCCTAATAAGGATCCAATTATGGGAATGATTAGTAATGAGGTTCATAAGACTCAAAAAAGAGTCCCTAAATACCTTTTTATCTTTCATTATGAGGGGTTTATAATAATTTCTATTCCCATGGCTTCTGAGACTCCAAAAATGGTGTCAGATGATTCTAAAACTAATAAATAATTCCCCGATGTTGAAAACTTGTGTGCTTGGATTTCATTTTCTATTCTTTAGGATGCGACTCCAAGTAAGATCATTATAAAAGAGAGTATTTCACATGTGACATACAATTAAGATACCATTTATGAGAGGTTTAACCACTATAAATAATCCATCATTTTGAGAGTAATTATTCTCAAAGGGGAACCTTCGGGGAAAATCAGGGACCTCGGTAAGAGGATTACTTAGATATTTGGATTTAGTGACTAAAATATGATGGTTGGAAGATGAAATTTCATTCACATTGTATTTGTTATACATTAACATAAAACATGGAAATAGATTATTGGATATATATAATTTTATCCTAGTTTCCTAATAATTAATTAATGGGAGAGGAATTTTTATCCAAATAATGTCATAAATTCCCAGGGTAAAATCTATATTTTTAGTCCTATGTTGTATTGAATGTACTAAACTCCTCATATTATGTATTACATCACATCCTAGAAAGTAATTACCATCAAACAAGATAGAGAAACTGATAATTATAGATATGGTCATTTTATAAGTGTTCTGGGGGGAGGTGGATTTAGTAGCTACTCTTATTTAAGAAGTAATTATCAGATAAGACAATATTAATAATGATGTTATAAATAAATGGATTCACAAAGGTTCTATAGAGTGTGAAATATCCTTTGTATTGTATCCCATGACTTTAGAAGAATAATGGTTCTAAATCTATAAAGCCTTAGAGGACATGATGTTACTACTTGTATGAGTCTGATGCCTACATGTAATAGAAAATTATAAGACCCTTCCACATCCAATTATTATACTTACAAAGATCTGCTAACATATAATCAATTTGACCACCACCCTAGTCCTTATAGGGACCATATATCTCCTTTATATTCCCTCTACCTTTATTTATGTAGAATAGAACATCTGAGGATAATGGTTAAGATCTCAAATACACTAAAAAGGAGGTTTCTCATACTATTGTTAGAATTTTCCTAGGTCACATCACTACATAGGGAGGCATTATTGGGTTCGAGACTACTGAATGAAATCATTGAATGGGTAAGGTCCATGTCTTGATTTATGGAAATATAAGTAATAATTCTTATATAGATATTTTTGGTTTCTTAAACACTACCAGTAATGAAACAGTCCATATTGAGTTGGAGGTTACTATATTTGATAAATCTATAGGCAAGGGAGATATATTTCATAGAAATATACCCCCTTCATTTGATGGGATGACTAATGAATGTGGACATGGGAGGAGAGTTGATCTTGTTATCAAAGAGATTCTTGTTACACATGATTAAACCAATTCATCTAGTGGAGATCAAATCTCTCATCAGAACTCAAATATTTCATCCCCTAGCTAAAGTTGATAGATTTTTTATCTAGGTTGTATCTGATAAATGTACTATAAAAAAGTCCGTAGATGTCTTTTCACCAAGAATTCTTACCACCTATAGTCAATTTCCGCATCGTAGTGGATACAGATAAGTAGGGGAGGTGGATCATTATGAATCGATATAAAAAGAATAATAAGCCAATATATTTCTCCACCCTTTCAATAAAGGGTAAAATAAAAAATAAAACTCCATATTTGGAAGTGAGTAAAAATAACATGACCCAAACTCGGTATAGATCATCTTCTAAATGACTATTCTCCTATATAAATACCATAGGGTTAATAATTAAGATACCTCTTTGTGCCTTTTTAATTTTACATCTCAATATAATCCATTATTTAATAGACTAGATAAACCTATGGTAAGATTTGAAGGTTCAAAAAAATTATTTGGAAAAAATAGGTTATACATAGATGTCCCATAATATTAATGATTTTCACGTGGAAATAATTTGGTTACTTGGAAGGATGCATACCAAACCCTCCATCCTATCAAATCGGTCATAAGTTCATCATAATTAGCATTGAATATGGTATCTCCTATGAACTATTATATTTTTTATAATATATCAAATGGTTTATTAAAATTATTTCTATGTGGATGGAATTGTATAGCTTCTCTGCTCAGATACAAGTGTACTAGGAACTCATTATAGATCTAAACTTTATTTTGAATGTGAATTTTAATATTAGATAGAAACCCCTTATAGATACTTCCCTTGAATTATAAAACATTATATAATAGATTCTTCTAACTGATATTAGACTTTTTATGCTTGAATTCACATGCTCTCACTTCACTATTAATGGGATGCAATTTAGTAAAATTGATAGGTCCATCATTTTAATCATGGCTGTTGAATTATACCCTAATTTCATATGTATAGAATAATCTTGGATCACTTAGTTCATATTCCAATCCTCTTCAGGGTGACTGGAATACAAATGAGGCATCTAACTACCTTTGAATTTATCAATCAGTAATTATCATTTAGAGACTACATGGAAATATTTTCTATGTAATGTTCAATTTTTATAATGTAGATAAGTTTCAATGGTTTGTTCACCAGTTTTAGATTGGAATTGAGAACCTAGATAAAATGTTGGTCTAGGGAAAAGCACTATAATATCTCCAATTCTAAAACTAAACTCATAGAGTTACATTATTGAAACTCTGAGATTAATTTCCCATCAACTGAAAATATAAACTAGGATCATCATCAATAAAATATATTCCATAATAGGGACTATACTCTAAAAAATATCATTTTAAACAAGATTTTAAAAGTATATATAAACTCAAAATTCACCAATATTATTCATTTTGAATGGAAAATAAAAAATTAATCTATATGTATTAATTGAAATATAATCATATCTATTGACACTGTTAAAAATGTCATGGTCACATGTTTTATCCAGATCTTATATGAGGAGGATATTAGTAAATGAGATTGAATCATAGATGATATTATCCCACATTCTAAGAAGATCATGTATAATGATTTCCATTCTGCAGTCCCTATTAATGATGTGATTAAAAAATATATTTCTCCTCAAAAAATTGAGAGCACGAAAAGGATTAATAGATTTTCCAAAAATTTTCTCATGTATGTTAGGGATATCATTAAACATTATGTTTAGTGGGATGTTAGGGAGTTATTCATTATGAAATGACTACCCCATGACTTTAATGTTTAATTCATCTTCTTGATTCTAATGGTTATTTATTCCTTATATGTGAAAAAACATATACCCATTATTATTAATTATACTCTTATAAGTAATTTTTTCACAATTCTGGCTCATAGACATTGATAGGTAGCAAATACGGTGGCTTAAAATAATTATGAGATTTTATACCAAGGTTTAAAACACAATATTGTTTATACACTACCTTAGGAGGATTTTAAACTGTTTATAATAAATGAGAGGCTCTTAATATTTTATTAAATAAAAAAATCTCAAATGTCTATGACAGCCTCATGTGTAGTTTCACTATAAAATTTCTCCAACTTTATATTTTCTCTGGACAATTTATTAGATTGATCCAATCCACCCTCGTAAGAATAGGTTTTTTGGTTTTCCACAGTGGATCACATAAAGTATTGTTTAGGTTTTAAAGAGGGGTAAAGAAAGGGGGAGCACTCTATAAACTTATATTTGACCACATTAAAGATCATCTAAATTGGGGTATTATAAAAGAATTTATAATGGTAATATAAAGACAATTAAACATTCTAGTAACATCAATGTTCCAACTCATTTTCTCTAGGTTGATGAAATATCACCCTTTCGTGAGACTGATAATGGATCTTTGAAATTAATTCATGATATTTTTCCCAATTACGAGTGGGTATCTGTGTAATCCATTTCTTATTGAAAATTGATGTTCCATTAAAGAAAAATGGTTTCTGAAAATAAGAAGAAATTTATCATCGAACTCTTTAGTGTAAAGAAAATGGATCAAAATTTCAACTAGTTTTTTATACTCATGATTTATACATGAGACTGTAAAATTTCATACCGGTATTTCTAATAAATTATTACACCATATTACCTATTGTAAAATAAATACTCTATCCCAATATTGGAAGATTTTACTAGTGAATACTATCATAAAATATATGGTTTTCAAATCCTTTAAGTTTTAAAAATGGAATGGGTAGTTAATAAAAAGAATTATCCAACAATTCAATAAATTTTAATGTCCCATAATCATTCATTTAAGGAATATTGAGACAATTTATTAGAGAAAATATGTCAAGATAGTTGATATGGAGGGATTATATCAAATATATTTGGCTCTAACAAATACATTTTGGTTAGTTATGCCAAGAATCTATTGTATTTGAAACATGATTCAACTAACATCCCTTTGAAAATATTAATTAATTCATTACCTTGGTGAAATCAATTATATTTGGGATTCATTTTCTTGATGGAATTTTGAGAATAGATTTCTAGGATCATGATGCATGGTAAATGGATATCTTTAAGATCTATGAATATAACTTTTTGTAACTACAATGGTATTAGCTCTCCAAAATGTGAGTCATGAAAACCATCTCAAAATTGGAAGCACCTCTCTATTAGAGGATCTCTCAATGGATTTATATAAGTTCAGGATTTTATTTTTATTAATATTAAATAGAGTATTAATTTATTCAACTTCTTCCATCAGTACAATTATTTTTGTTTCCTATAAGACTTGTAACTATAATCTAGAAACTATATTATGTATTACTATATAGAATTTGATGATTGAACTTTCATGTGTATGAAAATTTCAATGAAACTCTTCATTCCTCCCTCCTTTCAATATTTTTGTGGAAAATATGGAAAAATAATATATCTACTGGTGATAGGATCCATGTTATTTGAATTTTTATGGCTTCATATTATTCATTCTATCTGAATAACACTAAGAGTTTCCATGAAAATTATATTTAATACACCTTTATTAATAGAATCATGAAGGAGATTGTAACAATCATCAAATGAATTTTTCTTATTGGTAAAAGTATAATATATTTCTTAAATTTCCTACCCGATGTTGACATGTAATCTAATTTTTTTGAATATTCATTTTTTTAATTAATGAAAAAATTCAAGATATATATAATTCTAGGAATAGAATCCTATTTTAGGAAATATTTTTTTCATACAAAACATAATTAATAAGAATTATGTGGTAAATTAAAATGGAATCTAAATATCATGTGGGATACAAGAATGACACAATGATGTACCGAGTGATAACTAATTTTTTTGGGGAAACCCTTTTTTCTAGTAAGCCTCACTATCCAATTTTGTTTATGAATTATACCAATTTTATAATGGATTAAAATCAATGCATGTGCGATTTTATTAGATCATCTGGATTGTCGACTTGTGCTATAATGTTCAGAACATGTAGTCAATTTCTCAAAGAATGTTTATCATATGCTCTTGGAAAGTACTTTTTCTAAAGAAGATTGTAACATATGGGAATAATATTCTACTCAAATCAAAGCTTGGTTGACCACATTGCCTCATGTACATCTCCTAAAACTCTAGAGTAAAGCCACTAAATTCTAGGGCCTAGGGTTTTTCAATGGGGAGACTACTCTATCTTACCAGAGTGTAACACAATGGAATAGAAATAACATTCAATAGTATAATTAGTGTAATAATCAGATAGAATAAAAATATACACGATAGAAATATATAAAAAATTCTAGGAGTAATCTCATATATAGATGATGATGATACATGTGCCGAAAAATAATATAGAATAGTTTTGTTAAAATACAATGCAATACAAGGATTGAAATAACAAAAATACAAAAAAAATATAAATGAATACCATCACAAGCCATAACTCAGTATTTTTCTCCCCTACTCCAAAAGAGAAACAATATCATGAATTGAACTATGTCCCCTTTCCCTAGTCTTTCTCTTCATCCATAAAGTCTTCCTAGGTACCCAACGTTGGCCCGAATTGGGTGTGACATAAAATCTAGTAGGTAACCTCCCAAATATATATAACTAGTCCTTCAATTTCAATATAATAATATAAGAAAATTTCACTTAAAGAAGAAAATTATGAAATATATAAATCGTGGCCTTGGCACGTCTATTACAATGAAAGTGGTATCATATAGACTCATGAGGCACCCTAAAAAACAAGGGCTAATATCGGATAATAAGGTAGTTATAAACACTGTATAAATAACCAAAATGACATCTTAATGTATCTAGACATATAATGTCATCCATGTTTGTTCTGTATAATTGGAAGGGTCATAACTACCACGTCCAATCTGTATAGTTACCCATATCACATTTCCCATATTTGTGTTGTATAATCAAAGATTCATATCAATAAGGGCATGATCCAAGGAGTATAAGACCACAAAATATTTAAAAGGTCCCAAAAGAATATAGATGGAGACTTGGTTAGGCCAGATTTGGGGTTAAAGGAGTATTATTAATGATCATGTCCACTACAACCCCAATACAAACTGGATCCATGGGGTAGAAAATCCCAAGGCATCCCATGGAATCAGGATCAAAGGATCAAACTCTATCCAAGGAATCTACTACTATGTTTATGATACATATGGTAACATCTGAGGAATCTAAATGGAATCAACACCTTTGTCATACCAACCCAGGTATTAACAACAATTTCAATCATCCTAGTCATGTATACATAGTATACCCAATGTTATCCCAATTCCAAGTAAAAAACATCTCATGAGTTCACCCACTCATTTTCACAATAATAAATAAAAAATTAATCAATTCATGTTCAATATAATCATTCAATTAATAATAATCCACATGCAATTGATTCAATATTTCTCCAATCTAAAAAACTAAATTTCATCTAAATATAATTGATATTTCTTTAACTAGGAAAGCCTAAAACACACCCCATGGGTAGTTCAACATGTGGAAAATCAATAAGGGAACCCCCATGGGTGCCCTTGGTGGAGGAAATAATATACAATTTAAACCAAGGCAACGAAAGGGACTCATTATTATATTATATTTCATTTAATCTATTTGTTCAGTTCAATTTTAGGGTCACCCTAAAAAGTATGTAGGGAAGTACAACAACAGTTGTCCCCATAAATCAATAGACCAAACAAGAAAGTAATAGACCACCTACAATATCTTTGTAGTATACTAATCATCTAGTATCAACACATGATTCAATTGAGATTTGAAGAAAATCTAAAAATTGATGAAGAACCAAAAATTAGAGCACATTATCTTGAACATAAATAGCATAGTCAATACAAAGAAGAATGGGGAGAAACATAAAAATAATTAATAACTCACTGACTCAAATATAACAAGATAAAAGGAACTCGATTAGGATGTCAGATTGATAAATGGGATAAAAATATACCTTAGGTTTCAAAATATCTCTCAAAACCTCTTGGTTATTCAATATGAGAGAATAAAAAAGTAGGATTGATATAACAAATTAATTCCAATAAATTTGGATAATTCACCAATGAATAAAAGGAAGCATGGTTTGGCCACATGGTTTGGAAAAGAGTACACCAATTGTTCACCCTTTACTATAGGAAAAGTCACCCCATATGTTTTCACACAAGGTTAAACTAACCAAGTGAAAACCATGCACTATCCAACTATCTAAAATTACATATGTACTTTCATGGTTGTGTGCCCCAAATAAACTTATATTTCTAACTTTGTGGCATGTCAGACTCTAATGTCCAGCCTCACATGGTTTGTAGTATACATACAACCTTCACTACATGGTTTATACAAACTTTGCAACACATTTTTTTCACCAAAATGCTATGTTCCGAGCTTTAAAAAATACAGGGAAACCAAAAAAACACCCATGATCAAATTTGGAACTCACATTAGGCCATAATTAAACATTTGAACTTAAAAATAAAGTATATTTACATCATAAAAAAATTGAGTTCTAATAACCCCCCCCCCCCCAGCGTAATAAATTTTTTCATAAAATTTCCCTCTAGAAGGTGGTCATGATTATTATGATAAAAACTCTTTATATTGTCCTTGTACATTGGCATCCCACACCCAAGTCACATCTTGTAAATAGATGTGCTACCATAGCACCCATACTATATGAACTGACTATCCTCAAATAATGTTTTTTCTTCTTTCAATGATATGAATTAGATTCTTTTCAATGTAATAATCTACAAGTAACTCAACCACCTCAGGTTGAAAATCACGTGATAGGTCTAAATTATAATATTTTATCTTAGACTCATGGAAGATGGTGTACATGTTTTGGTACCTTTGAGATAGAAAGAACCGATAGGATATCGGCCTAACTCTTCCTAGAATCTCAAATGATCCAATATATCACAGTAAAAGTTTACCTTGTCTCATTATCAAAATGTGTCCTAGCCTTAGTGAAACATGTAAAAAGACCAAATGCTTGACCTTAAACTCTAAAGTTAATCTGTTTTGATCGGTGTAACATTTTTTTCAAGTCTTTACAGTAGTCATTTTATTCTGAATCAATTGGACCTCCTCAAAATTAATTTACATGGGAAGTCGTAACAACCCAAACATTCATTAATGTAAATCCCTCTTGATCTAATTAAATGTATCTTTATGTAAAATGTATATATAAAATGTAAACTTTTTTGGTTTTATGTTTTTGGATTTTAAAATACTATTAAGAATTTTTATTGATGCTAATATAGCCATTTAATAGTAATCACATGATTAGTATAAATATAGGGCTTTAACAAATCCAATTTACTCAGATAGAGGAAGTGATGGCCTCTTCCAGTAGATGTACGCCATACGAAGTTGATAGAGAATACCACCCAATAAATGTTATCTAAGCCACCCCAAGAGTTTGTCACCATCGCACACCTTAAATTTCGTTCTAATGTGGTTGTTATAGATGGTTATGTAACAAGACCTTATCACTATGGTTATGTACATTATTTTTCTATATAATAATGAATATACTTTAATTTTATTATTATTACCTTGTAAATTGTTTTTAAAGCCCAAATAGTACTTTTAGTTAAAGTTCAACTAAGAAATCTATTTTAAAAAATTAATGGATTTTTTAATTAAATAATATTTTAGTAAAATATAATTATTATCATTAAATATAAATTATATTTTAATTTTATGAATACAATTGTAATTTTTATTAAGGGTTGAAAGCCATTTTTGTCAAAACCCCTGAATTTTATATAAATGACACTTTTTATTTTATAAGTCAAAATTAACATATTTAAAAAATTATTCAGATAAAATGGATAATATTTCTAGAATCTGGACATCGATATTATCCAATGGTGAATTTTGCATAATTTTCTAAGACAGTCATGTTTTTGTGTAAAACTTTAATACCGTTTAAATATATAAATTGTTTTATGACATCATATTTACCCAATAGTGATCTAACATAATACTATAAACTTTATGTTCGGCCAATATATGTTTTAACATTAAAATAATGTGATTTTCAGTTTGTTTGATTTATTTTACAAAGATTTAGTGGACCCTTCAAGAATTGTTAAACATTTTGTCTTTTTAAATTGTTTTCCTTGGGAGTGTGACTCAATTCCACAAAATCAACCCCATTATTTTAAGAAGTTCAGACTTTGGCCTTATAAAATATTTTTTTACACTCCCCTTGTTCAGAAACCATGGGAAAAACCATTGTCTGGTTTGTGGTTTGGATTAGTTTATTGTGAGGTGTCACAAACCTAAATAATAAAGAATTCTCTCACCTTTCCTATATAAACTCACCCAAGATCTCACATCCTCGTCACTAAATGCCTTTGTAGTTCATCCAACCTCTTGTCTCCTCTCTCTATAATCTTCCCAAGGTGCCCCAATCTCCAAATAATCCTCTCTGAAGGCTCTCACAAGCCTTTGGAAGCACACTTCCAAGTAAGGGTTTTTTCTTCCTTTCTCATTTTTGTCCAATATTTATTAAATTGTTATTCCCTTTTATTTTCAATTATAAATGTTGGGGTATGGTTTTTTACCTCCCCCATACTTCCCTCTTTATTTTTGAATGATATGATACCCCTTTATCTCTCATTCAAGGCATCCAATGTACACCCAGTTCTATGCAGAAATTCCGAAAGAAATTTCTCTCTCCTCATTTACATTCATGAAATTCTTTTGTTTCATGAATCTAAATTCCATTACATTTGTTGTGAAATGTGTCTATAAGACCTAACTTACTGTCCATGTCATGTAAATATGATTAGATACCCCTTTCTATCTCATCAAACATTTCTATGAGTTCTTATGTCATGCTATTATGCTGTCGAAATTGCATCGCACTTTTCCGAGCCAAAGTCATTGTGTATTGAATACCATGCCCATTTCTATATCAAGGGTATTCACCTTTAAAAACATTTACTTACTGTTTAAAGAGTTTTATTTATGTATTCCACATTCTTTTATCATGGAATAATATATTATGTTGAATGATTTAATGTTTTATGATCCATGTGGCACACTTATGCATGAAATGAAATGTTTAAGAAGGGTGCGCCCTGATAGCTCTCCAATGAATTGGGTAATGTATAGTTTATTGATACTTCATATGAAATGGGCGTTTTCTCAAAATAATTCATGTGTGAAGAGGGTTTACTCTTGCTACATTTTTAATGAGGGTTTACTCATGCTCCATGTGCAATGAGCATTGGCGCTTACTAATTTCATGTTAAGTGTTGTTGCCACATTTCCAAGTTATGATTATCATGAATTTTCATGACTTTATGTTTATGCTTTTATTGTTCTCAATTTAGGTGCATATTGCCAAAAATTTATTGTATTCTTCATGTTATTCCTTGATTATTCTCTTACTGGGCTTTATAGCTCACCCTTTTCTTATACATGTCATCGGGTTAACCCATGAAATGCTAAGTACGAGGGAATGGAGTGGTCATATAAATGAAGTTTTCAATAAATATGTTTTATTTCATTTTTTAAGTAGTTATGTAATGATCCTAATCCCCAAAGACACTAGATATCTCGACCTTCTATGTTGTATCAAGTGAAGTTTATGTAATAAATTATGTTTAATTGTGTAATAAAAAGTAGTGTTTTCATAGTTGGTATTAGAGGGAGGTTTAGTTATTTTTTGGATTCAAATTAGAAAACCCAAGTAAAGCCTTAGATACAAGACTATGTATAATAAAAACATCCTATTTTTTTGGTGAGTATTGAGTAAGTGGTTTGCCTAGAAAATACATCCATGTCTGGATACGAGCAGGTAAAGGCATCTCGGGCACTAATGTATCCTAGGGTAAAACCTGAAAACACAACATTAAGTTAGACTCGAATGGGAACTAGTGCACGAAAATGGTCCTTATAGCACTCTATGTTATGACACTCCTAGGGGGCACGCTTTGGAAAATTCACAAGATTATTATGAACCATTATTAAGGGACTAAAAAAATCCCTATGAATATATGTTATAATGTAGATCATGGATAACATAGGATGAAGCCAATAAATTCATATGTTACGAAAATAAAATTTATTTATATGTCATCAATTTTGTCATTATATTACCCTTTATGTGTTACCCATAACTTTCCTTTTTTTCCAGCCAATGGCCGGTAATAGAGGGACTCGTGCTAACAACCGAAGTGAATATCAATTTGATGACTATACTATGAAGATGCCCAATCCAATGGGAGCGGGAATAAATAACTTTATCATGCTTCTCTCTCAGCTAACTAAATCTTTGAATTGAAACATGTTTTAAGAGGAACGTTTACCCCCCCCCCCCCAAGAAAGAACAAGCCGCTATTGAGAGATTCGTGAGATAAAGGCCTCCTACCTTTAATGGATAATTTGATCCCTCAATCACTGAACAATAGATCAACTCCATTGAAAAGATCTTCTCCATCCTTCAATGTTTTGAACAAGAGAAGGTTATCCTAGCTGCTTATCGTATGTAGGTTGAAGCTGATAAATGGTGGACATTGATCAAAAATACGAAGCCTGAGGAGGAGATCGAGGCATTGGAATGGAAGGATTTCCAAAAGATTTTTTTCGATAAATATTTTATATGCACCCTTGCGCATAAGATGGAAAGGGACTTTCATGACCTCAAGAAAAAAGATGACGAATCTGTCAAAGAGTACGAGGCCAACTTTACAAGGCTTCCATGATATGCCTCCGGATTTTGGTTACCCCTGAATGCAAGGTTGAACGCTTCTTTGGTTGGATGAAACCTAGCTTGCGGAAAGCGCTGGCTATCCGTGACTTCAACACCTATGAGGAAATTGTCTGATGTTCCCTCAACGACGAAATGGAGATCGGAGAATCTCATGGGTATCATGGTTATATGAATCATAAGTTGGAATTCAATATTGTTAGTCTGATAGATAAATACAATGGTTCTACGAAGATCCAGGACCCCACTTAACAAAGGTGTGGAAAGAAGCACCCTGAAAACTACCTAAAAGGGATGAGGAAATGCTTTAGGTGTCGAAGAGAAGGGAAAATGGAAATTATCTATCGTCTAGGAAGACCTGTGGTTGCGAAATAGAAGAGGAATTCTGTGTTCAAACCTTAAGATGTAGTTCATTTCTACAACTACAAAGAACCAGGGAATCTTGCAAATTAGTACCCTAAGACTAGGGTTTTGAGAGGTAACCAACAACCTCCAAGCAGTAAGGGCTAGCTTTTTCCATCACTACTACCGAAGTGAACCCCGACAACGAAGTGGTGATAGGGATGCTAGTTATTTATTCAAGAATAGAAAATGTATTTTCTTGATTCAGGTTCAACACATAATTTCATATCTAGAAATATTAGTAGAACAATCCCAGCACCACAACAAATCATAGAAGTGAAGATGTCAGTGAGTACGGAAAATGGGGAAATCATTGCATCTGAGGAATATAACTCCACCACAATCATAATCTGTGGTTTGAACTTCTCGAAGATGATTGTCATACTCCCTCAGGTGGAATTTGAAGAAATTATTTTCATGGATTGGCTTTCCTTATATAGAGCCAACATAAAGTTTCATGAGAGGGAAATCACTCTCTATGTGGAGAATCAACCCCCGATTCATTTCAAGTGCAAGGAGGAAGATGAATCCTCTTTAGCTCCATCATCTCAAGTGTGGATATTAATACCCTATGAGAACGTGTATGTGGCTCATATGATTGATTTTAAGGAGGCAACTATCCTATAATACATTCTTATTGTGAGGGAATTCGCAGAAGTGTTTCCCGGGGAATTTCATGGTCTTCCTCCTAGAAGAGATGTAGAATTCTCAATTGATCTTATACCTAGGGCATTGCCAATATCCAAGACTACGTATAGAATGGATGATGTGGAGCTTGAGGAGATGAAGCAACAACTTCAAAAGATTCTGGATAAAGGGTTTATACACCCAAGTGCTTTATCATGTGGTGCACTAGTCCTCTTCGTCAAGAAGAAGGATGGGTCAATGATCCTTTGCATCGATTATCGTGAGCTCAAAAAAATCATGATAAATAACAAGTATCCTCTCCCATTAATTGATGACTTGTTCGATCAGTTTAATGGAGCACAATACTTCTCCAAAGTGGATTAACGGTCAAGATATTATCAAGTAATGGTGAAGAAGGAAGATATCCCATAGACTTTGTTTTGTACAACATATGGGCACTATGAATTCATAGTAATGCCTTTTAGACTCACTAATGCTCCAAAAATATTCATGGACTTGATGAATAGAGTCTTTAGAGATTACCTCGACAAATTTTTTGTTGTCCTTATCGATGATATTCTGATATACTCTAAAACCAAGGAGGATCATGAGGAGAATCTATGAACTTTACTAGTGACCTTGCGGAAGGTGAAGCTCTATGAAAAGTACAACAAGTGTGATTTCTGGTTGAAGGAGGTCTTAATATTATGCCATATCATCCCATACAATGGGATATCTATGGATCCCTCCAAAACAGATACAATTGAGGGATGGACGAGCCCAACATCGGTAACGAATATCGGCAGCTTCTTGGATTTAGATTGATATTATTGACAATTTCTAAGAAATTTCACATGATTTTCCAACCCTCTTACCAAGATAACTTAGAAAGTAGTGATGTTTTCTTAGAGTGATGAATGGGAAGAAAGCTTCAAGGAGTTGAAAAGGAGGCTTATCACTGCACCCGTGCTCACTTTACCCACAAGTGGAGAACATTTTGTGGTATTCAGTGATTCTTCGAAGAAGGGCATGTGATGTGTGTTGATGAAAAATGACAAAGTCATTGCCTATGCTTCAAGGAAATTGAATGTTCATGAATAGAACTATCCAACACCTGACATCGAGTTGGTTGCAGTGATCCTCATTTTGAAAATTTAGTGGCATTATCTCTTTGGGGAGAATTGTGAAATATATATGGACCACAAAATACTCATGTATATATTCACACAGAAAAAGTTGAACATGATCCAATGAATGTGGTTAGATCTGATCAAAGACAATGAATGCACAATCAATTACCACCCTGGGAAATCGAACAAGGTGGTGGATTCCCTGAGTAAAAAGGACATAGAGATTCTAACATTGATGAGAATTGGAAAGGATCCAATCTTCTTATATTTGATGAAGATTGACATGGGAATCATAAACAAGGTAACATCATCAATCCTTTCATGAATTATTGCTCTACCATGATTTTTGGAAAGGATAAATGATGATCAAAAAGATGATGTGGGAATTCAGGAAAAAGTGGAAGATATCGGAAAATGGAAATCCTCGGAGTTTAATGTTAATGAAGAAGGAATTGTGATATTTGAGAAAAGACTATGTGTTTCATCAAGTCTGGAGATGAAGAAGGAACTTTTGGATGATGCACATAGTTCAAATTTCTGTATTCACCCATGAAACACAAAGATGTATCGAGATCTCAGAGAGAATTATTTGTGGGATAATATGAAGAAGTAGATCACTGAATATATATCAAAGTGCCTGGTGTGTTAGCAAGTGAAGGCAGAGAGGCGGAAGTTTAAGGGTATGATGCAACTAATTCCCATACCAGAATGGAAATAGGATAACATCACCATGAACTTTGTCACCAGACATCCGAAGACATCCAAGGCCAACAATGCAATCTAGGTTGTTATGGATCATCTTACAAAGGTTGCATATTTCATTTCTATTTGGGAGGATTTCTAATTGGATAAAATGGAATGGATATATATCAGGGAAGTGGTAAGGCTGCATTGAGTACCACTATCTATTGTGTCCGATCAAGATCCAAGAGTCACCTCTATTTTTTTGAAGAGTCTCTAACATGCTCTGAATACTAAACTGAACTTCAATATGGTCTATCATCCTCAAATTGATGGCTAATCTGAGCAGACTATCAAAACACTTGAGGACATGTTGAGAGTATTCTCAATGGACATTAAAGAAGGATGAGATCAACATCTTCCACTTGTTGAGTTCTCTTATAAAAATAGTTTCCACTCAAGCATCCATATAGCACCATATGAAGCCCATTATGGTAAAATGTGCATAACACAAGCGTGTTGGGATGAGTTTGGTGAGTGTAAGCTACTTGGACCCGAAATGGTCGATGAAATGGTGGTGAAGGTGAAAACCATTAAGTAGCATATAAAGGAAGCCCAGAGTCGACAAAAGAGTTATGCAGATAACCATTGATGAGACCTCGAGTTTAAAGTTACAGACATGGTATTTCTATGCATATGATCAAGTAATAACATCATGAGGTTTGGAATGAAAGGGAAGTTAAGTCCAAGGTACATGGGCCCCTTCGAGGTTCTTGATCATGTCAGGGTATTGGCCTATCGACTATCACTTCCACCTACCTTCGCCAAGGTACATGATGCATTTCAAGTATCCCTATTAAAGAATTACATACCAGACCCTTCACATGTACTCTTTTCATATGTAGTACAGTTAGAGGATGATCTTTATTACGAGGAGGAACTAGTGAAGATCTTTGTTCGTAGATAAAAATTTCTACGAAATAAGAAAATTCCCCTCGTCAACATGTTGTGGAGAAACCAAAAGTTTGAAGAAGCGATGTGGGAATTAGAGGAAATGATTAAGTAGAGTTACCCACTTCTATTTTAGTATGGGAAAAGGAAATTTAAAGGGAGAAATTTCTTAAAGCGGGAAGATTTTATGTAAAATTTTTATATAAAATTTCATCTTCTTTGGTTTTTTGTTTTTGGATTTTAAAATATTGTTAAGAATTGTGACCATTGCTAATATATCCAATGAACAGTGATCACATTATTAGAGTAATTATAGGTCTTTAACAAATCTAATTTACTCAGAAAGAGGAAGGGATGGCCTCATCTAGTAGACATGCCCCATACGAAGCACATTTATCAGAGCATAGAAAGGAGGTTGCATCTTTGGGCTTCTCTCTTGACCACACCCAATCTGAGCTTTAATATGTTAAGCTCGATCGGGACCTCCTATGAGAGAAAAGGAAGTTGATAGAGATTACCACCCGCGCAATGTAATTCGAGCCACCCCAAGAGTATGTCACCATTGCACACCTTACTCTTCAATATTATGTGGGTGTTATAAGGGTTTATGTAACAAGACCTTAGCACTGTAGTTATGTACATTATTTTTGTATATAATAATGATTATACTTTCATTTAGTATTGTTACCTTGTAAATAGTTTTTAATGCTCAAATAGTATTTTCATTTAAAGTTAAACTAAGAAATCTATTTTGAGGAATTAGTGGGTTTTTGAATTAAATAATATTTTAATAAAATATTATTAATATTATTAAATTAATTTTTATTAAATATAAATAATTGTGTAATTTTATGAATGCAATTTTAATTTTTATTAAGGCTTGAAATCCTTTTTTTCAAACCCCATGGATTTTAAATAAATGTCGGTTTTTATATTAAAAGTAAAAAATTAACATATTTAGAAAATTATTTAGATAAAATGAATATTATTTCTGGAATCATGATGTCCAAATTATCCAATTTTGAATTTTTCATAATTTTTTGAGACAGTCAAATTTTTGGGTAAAAATTTAATACCGTTTAAATATATAATGTGTTTCATGACTTCATAATGAACCAATAGTGATGTAATAAAATACCATAAACTTTATGTTTGAAAAATATATGTTTTAAAATTTAAATAATGTGATTTTGGGTTTGTTTTATTTATTTTCCAAAGCTAATGTTGACCCTTCAAGACTTATTAAACATTTTACCTTTTTAAATTGTTTTCCTTGGGTGTGTGACTCATCTCCACAAAATAAACCCCATTATTTTAAGAATTTATCTCTGGACTTATAAAATATTTTTTCCCACACACCTTTTACAAAAACAATGGGCAAAAACCATGGGCTGGCTTGTGGTTTGGATTAGTTTAATATGAGGTGTACCAACCGTAAATAATAATGAATTCCCTCACCTTTCCTATATAAACCCACCCAAGATCCCACATCCTCATCACACAAATCCTTCTTAATTAGTACATCATTTTCCCTCCTTTCTCTAGATTCCTTCCAAGGTGCCCCAAACTCCCAAGAATCCTCTCTCAATCCTTTGATGGGACACTTCAAAGTAAGGGTTTTTTCTTCCTTTCTCATTTTTGTCCAATACTCTTTAAATTGTTATGAAATTTTATATTCAATAGTAAATGTTGGGGTATGGTTTTTCACCTCCCATGTACTTCAAACATTATGTTTGAATGATGGGAGAATATTTATCTCTCATTAAATGCCTCCCATGTACACTCGTTACTATGCCGAAATTCCAAAAGGAATTTCTCTCTCATCACTTACATTCAAGCAATTCTTTTGTATCATATATCTAAATTCTATAAAATTTGTTGGGACATGTATCTATATGACCCCCCTCACTATCCATTTTCATATAAATATGATGATATACCCCTTTCTCTTTCATCATCCATTTTTATGAGTTCTTATGTCACGTCGTTATGCTACTGAAATTGCGCCGCGCTTTTCCAGGCTAAAGTCATTGTGTACTGAATACCATGCGCATTTCTATATCATGTAAATTCACCTTTACGCACATTTAGTTATTTTTTAAAGAGTTTCAGGTATGTATTCCACATTATTTTATCTTGGAATAATTTATTATGTTGAATGATTCAATGTTTTATGATCCATGTGGCACACTTGTGCGTTAAATAATATGTTTAAGAAGATTGTCCCCGGATAGCGCTCCAATGCATTGGGTAAAGTATAGTATCATGATACATCATGTTCAATGGGTTATTAATCATGATAATTCAAGTGAAACGAGGGTTTACTCATTCTCCTTATGCAATGATGTTTTACTCATTCTCTATGTGCAATGAGCCTTGGCTCATGCTAATTCTGTGTTAAGTGTTGTTGCCACATTTCCATGTTATGATCATCATGATTTATCATATCTTTATGATTATTCTTATCTATTGCTATATTGATATTCCTATTGCCTAACATGTATTCTATTCCTCATGTTATTCCATGATTAGTCCCTTAATTGGATTTAGATCTCACCCATTTCGTAGGCATGTCCTCAGGTTATCCCATACAATGCAAAGTATGAGAGGATTTAGAGGCCATGTAAATGATGTTTTCAATAAAGATGTTGTATTTCATGTTTTAAGTTGTTATGTTCTGATCCTATGCCCCAAAGACACTATACCTCTCAATCTTATATGTTTTATCAAGTGATGTTTATGTAATAAATTCTGTTTAATTATGTAATAAAAAGCAGGGTTGTTATATATGTGGTAAAAAAAAGTAGTCTCACCGACCACTAACTATCATAGAGGAATTTAGAATAGACATAAATTTAAATCCTCATAAGGTGAAATCTATATAATCACCTAATAATTTTTATTATAAGAGAACACAACAAGGGGTATATGCCGCTCCCAAGGTCACCCAAGATCCTGTATGCATGATCGCATCATGTCCTTAAGAACCTATTTTATACGCTATGATGGGAAATTAGATTGAAGGTGGTATGTTTTGATTAGAAGAACCAATATACCTTGTTTCCTCTAAAAACACTACAACAAACAATACATAAACCTATAATACCTATCTAGAATGATATTCATCTAGACCCCATAAAGTTTTAATATCTCACAGATATATAACATCCCAATCTCATAAACACTAATGGTCTCCATGATCGGATGAAAATATGCAGCCTTCATGAACCTATCCACAAAAACCCTCATAGAATCATTATCTCGATGTGAAAATAGTATATCAGTTACAAAATCCATTGTAACATCATCCAATTTCCACACCAGAATAGGTAAATTCTATAAAAATCTAGTTGGTCACTAATATTTTTCCATTACCTATTGATTGGTGGAATAACCTTTAACCAAACAAGTTGCCTCATGTTTCATATGCGGACACTAGTGTTGGTAGTGTAAGTCATGACACATCTCATTTAAATTGAGATGCACAACCCTTTATTATTAATTATACTCCCACATCATATCCTCACATGTGTACATTGTAACCCAAATTCCATTATGGTTATGAAGAATATCATCCTCACTCACAATCCAACCAGGTGGTGGGTCCTCGCCTACCACACTTTCCAATAGGTCTAGGCCCTCAAAATCTAATATCTACCTCATCCTCACTCTATCAAGTAGGATACAAGTCATCACTAAATATGAAATATAATTATACCCCTAACAATTATGTACTTTCTAGTGCCTCTCTGAAAACAAATCCATATGTTGTCACTTGCAACTATCATGTTGAACTACCTTTATCTGAGTCATCATTTAGTGCATCATCCACTACATTTACCTTAATAGGCTTGTAAGAAAGCTCGAAAACAAAATATTGAAGTTACTTCACCCATCGTCAATACCTTAGATTCATATCATTATATTTTAATATTTAATTAGAGATTTTGTGGTCCGTATACACCCAAAAATGCTCTCCTAATAGATAATGTCTCCAATGGCGCAAAGCATGAACGGTTGCAGCTAACTCCAGATCATGTTTCAAGTCATTCTTATCATTTATCCTTATCTTATGAGACCAATATTCTAATAATATATCCCCCTACATTATAACTACTCCAAGAGAAACACCTAATGTGTTATAGTACACAGTGTAGCTTCTTCCATTCTCTAGAAGAATTGAGACCGGTGCTGATGTCGATATCCCTTTCATTTCTAGAAATACTATCTCACAAGTTTCAAACCATACAAACATCACATCCTTCATAGTCAATCCCATAAGTGGTGATGCTATGCGTGAGAAGTCTTGTATGAATTTTTTTTAATATCTAGCTTGACCTAAGAGACTCTGTATATTAAATAAATTGTTTGGCTACCCAAGGGAACTAGAGCTCTCACATTCTCTGGGTCCCCTAATAATTCTATCTCTGAGATAATTTGACCGATGAAGTGAAACTTGTCTATCCAGAAGAGTCATGTTGTGATCATATAAGATAACTAATGATCTCTCTGTGTATTCAAAAATATATCAAGATGATTGGTACATCAATGTCAACTATGATAGTACACTAGATAACATCCATGAAAACCACCTCCAATGAATCCTGATAAGGATGGAAAAATCAGTTCATCAATTACATTAAAATTACAAACAATTTTGCGATACCTAATGACATAAAAATATACTCATATAGAATATACCTACTAAGAAATGTTTTATAAAGTATCTATACAGGTCAAACACATACCTTGGGATAACCCAACATCAAATAAATTTTTTACAATACCTAAATTCTTTAAATCTGATCAAATAGATCTTATATCTGTGGAAGGAGATACCAGTTCTTAACCATCAAATAGTTCAATTTCCGGTATTCCCTAAATTTCCAAAGGGAACCATCCAACATTTTTGTAAAAACGACCATAAAACCCCATAGAGAAGTACGAGATCAAAATAAACCTATTTTACTTCAAATCATTCAACATCCTATTGAGCTCCTATAACTCCATAATAGTCATCTGGTTTATAATAATGGTTAGTAGTGAACTCCTCGAACTAACTCAATGAATAAATTCACCTCTCTATTAGGAGGTAAACTATAAAATATTTCTCAAAAAACATCCCAGAAATGATCAACAACTATATGAAAGTCCAACTATCTGGCTCCTTAAATTCAAACACAAACTACTAATATCAGTTTTCATCCAGCCTAGCCTATGATATATGGGTCTAGTTATTCTCTCTTAGATTTTCCATTCACCCTTGTAAATATAAACATCACCCTCTAGTGTGAAACTCACCCACCAACAATAGCAATCAATGAAGGCTCGGTAACCCACTAACCAGTCCATTCCGAGTATAGATTTATAATTACTATAGATATAAAACCATATATTAATCCCAAGGAACTCCACAATAGGTATAGATATAAAGCTATGTAATGTATCAATGTTAAAAATATAAGATACAAGAGTTGATGCTACTAAGACTATACCTCTTAGAGTATAGAGTCTTGGACCCTACTCATTATAGGTAATATGTAAAGAATTGATTTTTCTAGAAATAGGGTCTTGTTACATAACCTCACTACCCATCTTAGGCCCACTATAATTCCTCTGTGTAACTAGTGATTGGATTCCCTGGGCATGACCACCAACACCTCATCCTTACTGAACAGTTCTACTCCAACTACCTACCTAATGTTGATCTAAGAAACCCACTCCCAAACTTTGTGTTATATCTTACCCACTAACACTCACTTCTAGAGGTATTTTCCTATAAAAACATTGCACGTGGCCCAAACAATCGAAAACGTAGCACTCAACTAGGTTATGATCACATCTTTTCTTCATGTGATCATTCCTTCAACACTAATGAAAAAACACTAAACACTTATCCTTAGAAGGCTTGAGAATACTAATTTCATAGGAAGCCTCAAAAATAAACATCATACCTAAATCTGTTTAACTACTTAGACAAAATACTGCACTACTCTGCTCTCCACTGCAAACTCATCTTATTATATGATCTATAATTGTCATTTCATTAAATATTTTAGAAATAGAGGTCAATTTGAATCATTTACCTGCGATCTAACTACATATCGGGGACCCACCTCAAAGAGTCTCACACTCATTAACTAATCAGAAAGGTATGTTAGGGAAAAACATTACATCACTATACAGTGATATGAGTACTCTGTAATCATCATCTCACCCTACTCCAAATACATGACATCACTTGACCTCTCTTCCCTCAGAGTCATGGGGTCAAAGTAGTCATATAACCTGGTTTGTAAATCACCCTGAACCATATCTTTCCTCTAATCGTTTAGTTTCATAACATCCCACCAGTGCTTTTCTAAACCTTGTAGAAAATATGTCATGAGATTAACTCTTCTCTCAGGATTTGTCTCATGATGTATAAATATTGCTATAATATTCAAAGGTTATAGCTCTGTGGTCTATGGGCTGGCATCCCTTGAAATTTTTTGCTTAGCTACTACTAGAACACACAAGTCAACTCATCCATATACACTGAAGTATGTGGTGCTCCCTAAAAAGACTGTATATCGAAATAAAATACCTTTGAGAATTGTGCCGCATCATCTTTGTCCTATAAAATAGTGGGCGCCACAATTGTAAAAAAGTGTGGATCCATCGGTATCCCATGGCCCACCACCTCCAGAGTGTGGTTATTGCCTCCCAAGAGTATGACTAGAGTTCATATTAGATTCATTCCTCTACAATTCCATACACATGCCTAAAAAATAACGATATAAAATTTTGTACATGAAATCATAGTATAGGTAAAAACAATCTTAAAAATAAGTCAAACAAAACATTCTACTCCTAAATCAAATAATGTAAAAAAATAGTCACAAAATTCTCAAGATTCAATACCTCTTTCTTAGTCTAAAGCTGAGTCTAGGTCAAGTTCTGTATTTCTCATTTCAATTTTCGTATTTAGTTTTTTATTGATTTTACATTGACATTAAATTGTTGAATGAAATGGTCCACTAATTTCTAATTCATAAGGTCCCAAACTCCATATAAAATGAAGAATGGTGTCCCCCTAATCTACACCATTACATGTTCTAGTCCAGGGGACTCATCATCTGTTACTCAACATACCACAATTAGCTTTTCAGGGTGTATGTTTCACCCCAATCAAAACACTTCTTGGTTACGGTAGGCACTCTAAGTAACAACCATTTTTATCAATAAACTACCCACAATTATATCATGATAGTAGGTATATATATCACAAAACCAATATAAACATCACAAAAACAAGAAATTTATCCTATATGGATAGACATAATGTGTGGCATGTGATTTATAAAAATTACCTAAAATGATTTTTGATATTTCATACCCTTATCTCATCAGATTATATCAAAATATAACCCTCAATTATATCAATAATAACATCTAAATTCAATTACATAACCCAATAGTGAAATAAAATAAACAATAATTGTCAAAATCCAAAAAAAAATTAATTTCTAATTGAGACTACTTTACTTTTTCATGTATGTGGGTAAGTTATTCCCATGAATAGATCATTTAAAAAATTATGTTCCTTTGTATATTTCTCTAATGTCTCAAAACGGAAAACTATATAAATATGTTTTATATCATTCCACTTTTAATATCTCTGACTCGGATTCCACTTAACAGTGCTCTGGGCCTATTTTTCCACATGGCCTCAAGAAAATCCCCCAACACTTCAAATGATCACACATCTAGTAGTAAGGTCCTTGGGTGCGTATGTGAGGGGAATAAACCCACTTACCAGAGTTTAACATAATATAATAACAACATCATTCAATAGTGACAACTATGTAACAATTAGATAAAAGAAAAATATACATGAAAAGAATATAAAAACTATTCCATAAGTTATCTAATATATAAATAATGATAATACACATGTCTAAAAATCATAAAGATAGGTATGGTAAAATAAATTTCAATAAATTGATCAAATTACCAAAAACTCACAATAGTGTTATCCTTGAGTATCATTCATAGCCTCATCTCAGTACTATGAACCACTTCTCCTTAGCATGCAATAAAATCATGTATCAAATTATGGGCCTTTTCCCTCGTACAAACCTCCATCTATAATGTTTTTATGGGGTACATAACGACAGTCTAAACTAGGTGTGAGATACAATTCTATTAGGTAACCACCAAAATGTCAACAACAATTCCAAGTTGTGAAATATAACAATCAAAGAGAAGTTTAAGTAAATAGTGAAAGAAGTAAATAAATACATAAGGTTCCAATTAAATATATACTACTAATATAGTGATATTGTATAGCCCTATTAAGAACCATAAATAAAATGGGTCAATCTCTAATGATAGGGAAATTGTAAAAAATAAATAAATAACCAACATGGTATTACTATACATCCAAACATATCATGTCATTCATGGACTTATTTATACAATTTAGGGTGAGAACAGTCATGATACAGTCATATAATCACACATATCACATTTCCCATGATCATTCAATATAATCAAAGTATCATACCAAAAAAGTATGGATTATATGTGTCAAATACCAAGGAAACCTTATTGAGTCATGGTTGCATCTTGATGGAAGCTCATTTAGGCTTGAGTTGGGTACAAAAATCATGCCAACAGACCATGTACACTGAGAGCCCAAGACAAACCAAATCTAAGGGGTAGAAAATCTCAAAGAATCATATAGAATCAACACCCAAGGATCAAACACTATCAAATGTGTCCACAAAAATTTTCATTATTCACAGAGTAATATAGAAGGAATAAAAATGGAATCAAGACCCTTCGTATACCAACTAAGGCATCCACTACCATTTCAATCACCACATTCAGTCATCAAGAGTATATCCACTCTTATCAGAACTCATAGTCAAACACATATCATGAATTTACCCACTCATATCTACAATTATAAATAATCCATCAAGAAATTCACGTTCATATAGCCATTAAATTCAAAAGAACCAACATGAAAAGAAGGTAATACATCTATTAACTAAGAAATTAAATCTCATTTAAATGTAATTGAGCTTCCTCTAACTAGGAAATTCGTAAAACACAACCCATGGGTGGTTCAACATGTGGAGAAGTTAAAATAGAACCCTTATGGGGGTCCTAGGTTGGGGAAACAATCTCCAACAAGTCCAATTAGAACTAAAGTTCATCCTTAGTATATTTCATTTCATTTAATTCAGTTTCAAAATTCACTTTCATGGCCACTTGGGAATGTACATTGGCTGGCATACTGGAATCTAACCCTATAATGTACCAAACCAAATGGGAAAATCCAATACCACCTATCATAGCTAAGTAGTATAGTGATCTTCTAGTATCAACTCTTGATTCCACTTAGATCATAAAAAAACTGAATAATGGAAGAAGATCCAAAAATTATGGCATATTATCTTTAACCTATATAGAGAAACTAATACTAATAAGAATGAAAAATGTCACAAAAGGCATTGATAACTCACTGATTCATATAAAACAACACTGATGGCACTAGATTTTGATATCAAACAAAAGAACAAGATCAAAATAGAATTTAGGTGTCAAAAGAGATCTCAAAACCTCTTGGATATCAATTATGTTATAATGGAATAATAGGTTTGATTTAGAAGATTCGTTTGAGTAAATTTAGTAAATTCACCGAAAAAATATTGGGTTGCACAGTTTTTCTACATAGTTAGAAAGATTGTCTGTCAATTGTGAGAACTTTGTTGTAGGAAAGGGGAACCCCACATGGTTTTGATGTATGGTTTCACTAAATTTGTGAAAATTGTGGCTCGTATCTATTTTAAAAACTACAGATGTGCCTGCATGGAAATACCCACCCCAAATACTTGGTTCGTCTAACTGTACATCCTGTAGGAGTCTTTTTTCCATCCTTCCGTGGTTATAAGTATCCATAAAACATGTCTCGTGCGATTTATACTGACCATGTGAAATTACTTTTTCACCCCAAAGTTGGGTTCTGGGCTCCGAACAAGCCCCCCCCCCCCACAAACACCCATGATCAAATTTGAAAGTAACATTTTTTCGTAAAAAACAATTAAATATAAAAATAAAGAATCTATACCTTGTATGAAAACTCAGGTTATTACACAGATCTATTGGTAGTCATTTATGAAGTTTCCAATAAAAAATACTTTCAGTTGACCATGGTATAGATTGAAAGTAACTCATCATATGTGGTTAATATTCTCTAGAAGAAATCATCATTTTTCGATGGATATTTTTTAGAGAATGGTAATATATTATTCATCACTAATACTGGGTTTAGTTTATTATATCTCACATCTATGGAAAGGTAAATATGGTAACAGATGCAATGTTAAAGAAGGCATTGGAGTTTGGAATTGCTTGCTGGGATATTCAACTTATTGATGAATTACTTTATAAAATTACTCATCTTTTAGGGATTATACCTACACATAATCACAATTCCCATTATTTTATCTATTCCTTTTTTTGTTAATAAACATGTTGTTAATGGTTCTTCTAACCCATTATCAGACCTTCTTATATTAAATGTTTTTTAAAATTAAGAATATATAAATCATTATGTGGATTTAAACCATTGCTTAAGTAATTAATCAATCATTATTAAGTAACTTCATTTTCTAAGTAGTATTCTTGCTAGAAAGATTCTGATGATTAAATCTTAGGGGACTTCAATTTCTAGAGTTTCAATAATAGTATTGTACTGGTGTTATAGGAGGCACTTTAGTGTAATTAATAACAAGCACATATATTGTAGCATGATGTCTCAAAATTGACTAAAATGCCCCATTTTTTGTGGATCCATTAAAATTCCTTCAAGAATTATTGTAAAAACCCACCAGGCCCAAAAAATAATAAAATAGAGTAATCAATGGTCGTTCAACCCTTTAAGTGGGATTAGTGGAAAGATCAAATATACTCTAATAGGGTTTGTGTAGTTTCTCAATCTATTATATTAAATAAGTATTTAGATTATTATTATCTTACATTATTAATTTTAATTATTTATAAAAATATTATAGGAGGTTTTAGAACATTTCTAAAATAATAATTTTGCATCACTTATTTTAGTAGAGGTTAAAACATTCCCTATTTTTTAAAATTTAAAAATTTGAATTCAATATTTATAGGTAGTATATGTTGAATGGGTGAAAAATTATTTGAAAAAATTAGTGTTTTTTTAATAATTCCTTCTATAAAATATCATAATATACTATTTCCTTTCTGATGTGATATGAATATTAAATAATATGGAAAAAACCAATATATAAATAATTAATCAATTTAATCAAGTGAGTTTTTGGGAAATTAATATTTATTAAATAAAATCATATAAACATTACATGTAATTATAAAAATATATAATTCATATATATAATAACATTTCACTAAATATAAATTTTAAAATTTTGACTTTATATTATAAATATAAATAACTCTTAACTATTAATCACATGTAACATATTAATTCTTTCATACATACAGATATATATAAATAATTGTAAATATAAATGATTCATTTTACATTACATCTGAAGATTTCATAATTTATAATGTTAAAAAATTATAGAAATTAAAGACCGTATATTTTATCTATAATTACATATAAGGGAACTATAAACCTTGATATTAATTAATAGAAAATTGATATAGTCTAAATTACCTATAAAATATGATGTTTCTAAAATTTTAATTAGATAAATTATTTATATTTTCTAGTGAACCCACTTATTATTGGTAATTTTTAGTCTCAAATAAAATTCATAGACTCTGTGTATTGATTCTATAACTTTGGATTCTCAAATAAGTTTATATAACCTGGTCAGTTGGTTTTTATTTTTCAAAATTATTCTTTTTTAATTGTAAAACATTTTCTTAGCATAGAATAGAACATATTCAACAGTATTTAGAAAGTATATTTTTCATATTGGTATATGTACTTTTATATATTAGATAACCCTTAATGTAAGGTCCCTTATCAATAATGACATCACTCTTATGTATTAGAAATTTTGAAAAGTATCAGCTTTAACGCATTTAAGTTTTTCTTTTATATAAGAATACATATTTTGATATGAATATTAATTATTGATTCTATCTATAGAAATCACCATACATATTTATTATATATAAAGGAGATAACACACATGTATTATAGTGGAGTCACAATTTAGCTTCATATATTCCAAAAAGAAACTTGAATGTAGGATTTTCATTTAAATGTTTCAACTATACATATTAAGTGTATATTACATTTAATCAAATATAAATTTTTAATTATGAAGAAAACCCATAAAGGGAACATCAGGTGTTCTAAGGAAATTATATCCAAGGGATAAGATTTCTTATCCTTAAATTTTATAAAAAAAATAACAATATTTTAATATGGTATAACTAATGTATTATTTTTTGATTTCAAATAACACATTAAGCCACTCTCAATGGCTATAATGATACAAATTTTCATGGATAATAATGTGTATTTATTTGTATGAATTATTTTCAACATATTATATATATATATATATATCAATATAATAGAATAACTAAAATTCAAAGTAATTAAATATATAATCAATTATGTGATGATATTTCTCAGATACTCTATAGATGTGATATATTATAAATATAGATAGATAACAAATAAGAAAATAACATTGATGTTGTTTTGAATTTCTAATGAAATTAGTTATTGTTAAAGAATTCCTATTAGAGCTAAAATTTATATACATGCAAATTATCTACACAAGACTACCCATCGATCAATTATTAAGATAAATTTGAGGTGTTAACTACATTCATTTTATCAATCATTTGATTTTTGTTTAAAGTTCACACATTTTGTACTTTTTGTAAGAATGAGACAAGAAATAATTATTATAACTGAGTGCCCAGTAAAAAAACTCACAACCTATACATCAATTTGAATCTTCTTGATCTCAACTATTAGTTCCTAATAAAATTATCTGAATAAAAATCACCAAGTTTTTATTGAGTGTTCATTGAGTGGAATAGAGGTGTTCTTTATAGCACTAAACCACACAAAAACCATACTTGTCCTAATCATTAATATCTTTTATTTTTGAAGAGCATATGATTAATAAAGGTAATTTTTAAATCATTTATGTAGTTGAATTTTCTATTTTTTATGAAATTAGAGAACTGAATATCCCCCCATTAAGTAATTTTATTCTTTTTGGGGGGAAACAATTGGTATCACTGAAAAAATGAGGTCTCTACAATTTTAAGATAAATTTAAACGATCATTCTCTAACTTATCCAAGTGATGATCTAAGAAATGATATGACAATATTTAGAGAACCATGTTTTAAAAGTGAGAACTATGGTTCATGGAGATCTAGAATGATTTTTATTTGAATAATCATTATCTAAAATATTTTATAAAGGCGATTAAACCTTAAAAAATTCATTCTGGTGAACCTGGGTAATGTAGACATAAGAGAAACAAATATTATGATATAAATTAAATGTCTATAAATGATATCATTTGTTAATTTGAGATAGATGACTTCAACATGATTTTTAATTGTGTTATTATTTAGTATATGTGGAATAATAAGATTGTTTCTTGCAATGGAACAAAAATTGTACCAACATTACGTTATAATACTAAAGATTCAATATTTGATACTTTAAATAATTTTCATATAGATTCAATTAATAAAATGAATGTAATACATTCTGAGATAGTGGATAATATTATTGTAACATTAGTTGCAGAATCATAACTAAATCAAGATTTTAATGTTATTATATACAAGCTAGATGGAGTTGAGTATCTATTGAAAAAAAAAGAATCCACACCAGTTAAAAAATGAAAATGAATTTATATTATAGCAACAATCCTGCTATATAAAACTAAAATTTATGTATAATTTGATGATAAAAAGTTACTCATGATGGTTAATGTTGATTTCAAATAATTTACACCAAAGGTTTATAAAATCATATAAAGGTATATTTATTACTAATCTGATGATGAAGAATCATGTTTGTAAAATTTAATTGATGGATTTTCTTAAGAAATAAGTAGCACATGTGTTTCATCCTAGTTATTGAGGACTCAACAATTGCATCCATGAGACTCCTAACTCAAAGACAAGAAAAAAATTAAATGATATGTTTCAAATAAAATATAACTATAAGAATAAATTTAATGAAAATATAAATATTAATTGGATTTCTTATAAGTATTATAATAGTGATTATAATTCTAAATTAGAATTTGAGAAATAAAACCAAAAAAAGAATATATGTTGTATAACTCTAACAGAATATATACAATCCTTTTTCTCTATAACTTCTAAATAAGAAAAATATACTTTTGATAATGGTAATGAGTATTTTCTTATGAGTAAAGATAAATACGATATTTTAATGAAAAATCACAAGTATTTAAATAAATCATATGATTTTTTTCTGATTGAAATTGAATTTTATATGATAATATTTTATTATTTAAGACTAAACATTGATAAAGTTGTATATTGTTATGCCCTATATTTTGGTAAGCTTAATGAATTATTATCTAAAACATATAATATGAAAGATACTGCGAGTCTTATTACTAAGTGTGTGGTATTACCTTAAAAACCATGGAAATAAAAAAGGAAGTATGTTAAGTATGAAATTATTAGAAATACTGAAATTATAAAGATTTATAGGAATTAATTTGGGTCTGGTTTAACTAACAAGAGCATGCCTTTAATTATATATTTTTACTATGATAATTCTAGAAGTTATTTTTTCTATTTAACATTACAATTTCCTCAAATATTGGGTATTAACCCTGAAAACATTTTTTTGAATTTCTCAAATGTTAATGATAGAATTTAAACTCAATGAAATAGATGTTCATGCATAAGTCTTTACTTCCTAATATAAATGTACAAAAAAAGTGTTTGTGTACCAAAACAAATATTGTCTTGATATTTTTATAAGTATGTATACATAAAATAAAAACTCATAAATGGTATATGGAAATTGTATTGCCTATAAATATGAGTAAATAATTTTTAAATCTCTACTCTTTATAAAAATTTGATAGAGTTCGTGACACTTTTGGGGGAAATATGAGAGGAATGATTATTGAAGTACAATATATTATGAAACTCTAATTATTCCTCATAAAAAAATTTAATTATACTGAAGGGTTCAAACAAAAAAAGATTAGTATTTATCATATTTTGTATATTTTTCAATTTATTTTTCTTGAATTGAATCTCCTATTTTAAGGGTTGATTTTTTTTAAATGACATTGAACTAAAAATTAACTTATTTAGAGATTTCTTCTTTATTAAGAAAAAATATAGCATTTAAAAATTGTGAAATTAATTAATCATAGATTTTTTCAATGAATACTTGTATATTGTAATGTTTTTTTATAAATTTCATTAATATGAATTTTATTTTTGATTTGACATACCATATATTTTATAAAAATAGGTTATATATTGAATGTAAAATGGGAATTATATACATATATTTTATAATAAAATGAATATATTTTTTACTTCTATAAAATTTCAACATATCCATTAGAATTGGTTTAGACCATCTAAAATAGAAACACTTTGTGGAACATCTCTTCTATTTTGGTTGATGGCATATCAAGATTTTCATAGTTTTAATTTTTCCCAATTGAAATTTAATATTTTGTTTTCTTGTAGAATTAGGGATAACTAGTTTACAAGTAAAAAAATACCAAAACAATCAATGAAAAGTGGAAAACTAGGATTATTTAAAATTAATTAATTCAATTAATTTTTTACAATACACGGTAATAAGAAAAAAATATATATTCACATAAAATCTATATAGAATGGAGTTACAGAAAATAGATGTAAGATATTGAAAAATATTACAATAAAATTTTAATTTTAACATACCATGCATGCCCATTATTGGTCTAAACGACTAAAAATACACTATTATTTAATAAACAGAGTTCTGATAATTACTATTTTGATGAAAACACCATATTATTTATAAAATAAAGATACTAAAATTCAGATACATTACTGTTTTTTTGTAACTATTATATCTTAAACACCATCAATATTCATATTAAATTTTATTCTATGTATTTTGAATAAATCTTTCATGGTTATTATATTAAAAAAATTTATTATAATGTTTTCAGTAAAACGTAAAGGATGATTAAAAATATTTGAGTGATATTTTATAATTGTTATCCCATTTGACTTGAAAAATCATATTGGAGGCCTTTATAAATTTAGAAATAATTTAATATTAGATACACCTACTCAAACAAAAAATCATCATAATGAGGAAACATTTCATGAACAAAAATATCCTAAAAATATAGAAATAGATGAAATCAAGAGTTTGTTGCATGGATAACTTTGAAAATTAAAATATTATCCCTTGGAATCTGATATTTTTTTTATATAAAGTCTCAGAAAAAGAAATATTATAATTATTTTTATGAAAATAATTTCTCTTTTCTCATGGATTGAACATAAAACAAATAAGATTCCATGTTAGAATATAGTTGGGTTTTTTTTCTTCTCATAAGAGTTATAAAAATTCAATATGATAAAGGATTGATAAATTTATGGTAAAACATTAGACAAACAAATTATATGTAATAAATTTATTTATAGAAATGAGAAAAGATAATCAAAGAGTAATCATTAGAAATAAGGAATGATTATTTAAGGATCCCCCTCCCTGAGTCGTCTGTACTATTTAAACTTTTCTATTAATTTATGGGAGAAGGTTTTGCCTAGCTCGCAGACTTTCTAACTAAATAAGGAATAATTATTGGTTAAAGGTAAAAATAATATAAATGTATAGATTTTGTAGAATACTTTTCACATATAACTAGTTTATAATCCATTATGATCATTATAGACTATACATATCATATTATTTTTTATATTTACCAGATAAATGAAAAATCATATTTTTTAAATGATTTTACTTGGGAAGAAGGGTATATTGAACCCCCTATTTCATTGAAGGTACACTTATTTCAAAAAAACAACCATAAAAAATCATTATTGGTCTTAAATAATCATCGACATATTGTTCTGATATGCGTAGTTATTTTCATTTATCAGATGGTTATTCTTTGGGATTTTTATATCCACTTATATTTGAAAAAACATCATTTACTGATATTTTTTTATTCAATCATATAATTATGATGTTATTTTTTGTTTAATAGTTAAGTAAATATTTAATGAAATCTAAACAATCATGTGATCAAATTTTTAAAGTAGAAAAATGGGCAGGTTGAATTTCTTCCATATTTCTCAAATCATTCAAATAAGAATTTTGAAATTTGATAAATCACCTCAAGTACTTATAAGAAATACTAAGAATACAAAATATTGGAGGCAATAAATCATATATAACACTAATTAGTTTTAATATTAAAATTGATTGGGATAAATATGGGAAGAATTTTGAAAAAAGGTTACATAGTTTAATAATTGGGATCATATTATATCTAATAAAAAGTTCACTAGAATTAATTCATGATAAATTCTGAGAAAATACTAAGGATTATCCTCAAAAATATACTGAAGGTATTTCAAGGTATGTAAAAAGTTTTGTATCTATTTGTTTTCTATTTTAAGAATCCTATGTATTTGATTTAATTTAAAATTTTGATAATATTTTGGTTTATTGTAGACTATATAGAATGAATTACTTAAAAATGTTCCACTTCATTAGAAGATCTTTACTCTCATTATCTTACATGAAATAACTTTTTATTTCTGTATTTACTATTAATGTTGTATATTTTATAGCTAGTTGTTTTTTGATCATGTGTTGTGGATACAACATACCTTAATGGATGTTCGTTTTAGTTTTTACATGTACCAATCATATGTGATGAAAATATTGATATTACTATTTTAATAACAATGAATAGTTTTTCAAGTACCATTAATGATTATATTTATTATCATTTTATAAGGGATAATACTCAAAAAGGTTATACATCTCTTGATTTTATTGATTTCGAGCACCAGTTAGTATATATATATAATTAGTCCCCTTACTTTTGATCACATTGATTTTATTAAAAAAGATTTTGTTTTATTTGAGTTTAAATAAGTAGATTTAATTTTATCTATCCTCTATGACATTTCATATTTTTCATATTTCATATTAATCATTTCCATTTACATATTATTTGGCCTTATTTTTATACTCATACATATGGATATTATAATATTATATAAGTCACCAATTAAATGTAATAACATTGTATATAAAAGTATATTTATGACTATACTGTTAGGTTTTCAGTATAATAAAATTTTACATTCCAAACATTAAATCAAATGCGATTTTCTATTTATTTTAAAATTTTATATTTATTCAATCGATCATTTTTTGATCCAAACACATTCAATTGAACCATTAACACCTTTATCTCAATTTGAGACCCGATATTTAAATATATTAGAGATTTTTTCGAAATGTGAAAGATAAAGAGATCGGATGTTGGTTTTTCTAAAAGATCAAAAAAAATCCTACCAACTTTTACATATGAATCCTACCCGGTGAATCGATCAACTTTTGATAAATAACTCATATAAATAGGGTAATAAATAATGTGTAATGTTTTCTAGAATGGGAATTTATTCTCTATGATAATAAAAATGAATTCATTTTTTATAATTAAGTTCACAATATATATCAAAATGGTTAGTATAGGTTTTTATAGAATAAATATATCAAATTACCTCAAACATAAATGGGAAAGAAATATATATTTTTTCTATTGAAATGTATGAATATTTTCATTGTCCACAAGAATAAAATATTTGTTTAGTCTTATATTCATTATTAGGGAAAACGTTTACCCAATGTATATTATATACCTTCATTTTTTAACATTAATATTAAGATGAATCTATAAAAGGATTGAGAACCTAATAATAAGATTATTTTAATGTTTTCTCCAAATGGGATATCTTAAAGGGATATAGATTTTAAAAACCCATTTTTAATATATGTATTTTTATATATTTTTCAAAATTAAAATAGATTCAACTTTATAATATGAATGTTTCGATATATGGAAAATAGTGTCCAGAGGTGAGAGAAATTGAATTCTTTACCTTTTGGAGGAATTATTAAAAAATATAAAAAAATGTAAATTTAGTTGAATCAGTATGATGTTATAAAGTGTAACAACAATAATACATTTTTAATATAGTCATGAAGACCATTGGATATGTATAGAATGTATGTTTGAATAATCTTCTAGATATGAAGAAAAAAGTTAGACAAATAAAGTAATGAGTACAAAGAAAAATAAATACATGCTCCTATTGAGAGGGAGTCTGATAGTGTGTGTAAATAGAGAATTAACTATATTATCTAAAATAATAAGGCGCAGTTCTATTAGTCCTTTTCAATAACTTATAGGTTTAGAAACTAATTTATCAGAGGAATAAATCTATATTGAAACTGGAGAATATAAATAGTTTCTAGAAGTTGGGTCTATCGATGTATAGGGTTCAATGACTGAAGATGTGATGGTTTATTTTTCTCATCTATCGAATATGAAATAAAATATTGAATATTAAATAGATCATATTGAAGATGAAGATACTATAAATTTTGGAATATCATCTTTCAAGAGTTACAAGAAGATAATAGAAGATTATATGCTTTCACCTATTGGTTATGTAGGAGGTGATGAAATTCCACCACACTCTAGTGAGAAAACTAAAGATGCATGAGTTATCAATAAGCATATACATATTTTTCTATTGGATTTATTTCAGAGTATGAACAATTAATTGAAAAATAAATTAATTTAATACTAGACTAAAATAAAAATATATATAAATTCCATGAATATAAATATAATTATTTTTCTACAAGAAATTTTTTATAAATGAAATCATTCATGGTTATGATGTTTTATTTTTAGGATCATAATGATATGATAAATGATCAAAGTAAAAAATATAAAAAAATACTCACCCTAGTCATACATACATGGATGAATCTTAAAATATTAATGATAAGGAAATATTAAAATAAAAAATTGATGTGTTAAAGGAGAAACAACATGTAATATAAGGATACATCTTCTGTTTTAGATAAAACACACCCTATAATTTTTTAGTGAATGACTATTTAATCAGATATAGATAGGATTTGTGATATGATTATTCATTTATAGTTTAGATTTAGGAATTTAAATAAATTTCATGGGTTGAAGAAATAATTTACATTTTATGCCAAATTATAAGGGATAGATGATCATAGGGAACCAAACGATGATAATAAATCCTATAATGAGTTGGGATGAATAGATTGAAATTTTAATTAGTTTTACACCCATTATCATTTAATATTTTTAGATATTCAAAAATATAATTGTTAATCTCAAAGGGTCATGTAATTAGATGGTTGGTCCAAGAAACAACATAAAGAACACTAATAGTATAAAGGGAAATTTTATAACATAGAAATTAATATTGAATCAAAATTCGATGAAATAATAGGACATGTTTCAAATTCATTTTTGTATAATATTTATACATTATATACATACTATGTAATCAAAGTGGACATGATAGAAATTTAAAATGGTTATAAATATATTTCAATGAAAGGATTCTAAGTGATATTGTATTATAAAAAATTTTATATTGTTTTAATGTTACACATGTGTAGAAAATATATTATAAAAATTAATAAGTATGATCTCATAATTACTCCCCCAAATATTTTTCCTATATTAAGAGTGTTATTATGTAATATTTTTTGATAAATAAAATCCTTCCGCAAAAAATACATTGTTGTAATTTCTTTTGAACAAAAAAACCACTATATCTATATTAACATTTATTTCCTTTAGTTTTAGGTACTATTCTATTTATAAGTATTCCATAAAAATGCATTAAAATTGAATGATGAAGTCATGTTTTTTCAGAAGAAGGTTAGTTGAGTAATAAAGGTTCTAAGAGTAATAGGGAACCAATATGGTTCTTCCACTACTAAACTCACAATTGGTGTGAAATAACTCTCTCAATTAATAATATTTAAAATCAAATTTCACACCAATATTGTTTCTAATTCTAATTTTATTTCTTTAAAAATATAAATTATTTTGAGAATTTTTACATGTATTTTTTAGTTTTACCATAAATGTAAAATATTATTCACCAAACATGAATTTTCAAATTCAATTAGATGAATAATTAAAAAAAAATAGTTTGTGGAATTATATCTATAATGGATAGTTACCAAAAAAATATATTATATGGCCAAATAAAAATGTCAATTGCTTAAGATGTATAAATTATAAAAGATGGAGATCATCTATTCCTATTGGATAAAACATCGTACGAGCAACATAATGGCGTTTTACATGACGAACATAAAACACAGGTTTGTTACCCTGAGCTTGTTGAGAGAATAATTTTTTTATGATTTTTTGTAAATATATCATCAAAAATTTTGAATCATATTATTAAAAAAAATTACACAAATTTTGATTAATACGACAATAACCTCACGTTGAAGAAGAAAAATGAATCTGTATGATCAAAATCTTATTAATGAAACATTGTAATATCTTCTCAATAAATGTGATTGATATTTTAATAATTGAATATATTATTAGAGAATATTTTGTGTGAGGTATTCATTATATGTACTCTATTTTTTTTCTTAGTAATAGTTGTGTTTATGATCATATGATTGAGGGCTCTAAGGGATATAAAGAAAGTGGTTTTTCTATTCTGGTTGATTTAATTATCCTTTGGATAAGAAGATAGTAATGTGTCTGGTCATGTTGATCTAGGGAAACCATGCTTTGTAACAAATACCATTGGAAATGTTGAAAATACAAGATACCTAAATTTGGATTTTTAAACTTATTTACTACTTTTGGTGAAAATGGAGACCTCTTTTAGATGAGTCTCCCTATTTTTAGTCATTAATTTTTTTATAAAAAAATTTCTATAGTTTGTTATTATTCTTTATAAAAGTTTTGTATTTCTATTTTTCATTTTTTAAAAAAATTTATACTATTTAGTATCAATGTATTTCATACTTTCATTTTTTAATGTATATCAGAGTAAGTTTTCTTCAAATTAACTTTATTACAGTTAAGGTGATGGGAATTATTTGTTTAAATTTTTATAAACTATAATTCACCCACTCACCTCTTATAGAAAATTCCCAACTTTTATGATACTTAATTTTTTATAAGAGAAGGTCTCTTTGATTATTTTCTAAACTAACAGTGTTGGTAAACAGAAATTATTTCATTGGATGGATTTTTGGTTACTGAGACATAAGGGAATATAAATCATCACTGACCAGTATAATTTAATTTTAATGAAAATGAATAATATGGAGATTAAATAAAGAAAAATTTTATATAGTTTGGTGGTGATAATATTGTTAAAATTAAAGTAAAATATAAAATTCATGATAAGGAACTGACAGTTATTTCAAGAGAATATAAAACAAAATATCAGCAAAATTTTAGATTTGTAATATAGTGTTATACAAATTGGATAGAGATATCTATAGTCAGGTAACCTATTATTAGTTAGTCAAAAATATTTTAAATAATCTTGAACTCACTCATTCAAGAAGTTATATGGTTGTGGACACTATAAGGTAAATTATTTACGTAGACTATCAACCTTATGATTTATTTCTAGGTTACCATATGGTACAACCACATCAGATATTAATGAGTATTTTGAATAGATAGCAGTTTCCTGGAGACAAATAATTTAATTGTTAATAACTTAGCAAAAAGATTATTGATTCCATACCCAAAGAATGGTAATCCAAGTGTATAGTGATAGATTCTATGAAACAACTTAGAAGGATGAGTCTGGATGCTTTTAAGGAAACTATTATGTAATATGATAGTTTATTGAATAGATATGATGATTAAATAAATAAAAAAGGAGTAACTTTCATGTTTAATTCTATATTTGTTACTTCTAAGAACGATAAACATTGTGGGAATGTTTCTAAAACTACTAATATGAAAGTTAATATTTAATGAGATTGTATTTTCTCAGAGGAAATTAAAAATAATCATGACCATATAGTAAAGAAAACTAATAAGATAGTTGAAAAAAATCTACACACAAAAAATTATTTTGAATGGTGGTCGGGAAAATAATAATTCTCTAAGATGATTTTCCCAAAGTTTGAATAAATAGGTTTTATAAGACTTGGTCATTCAAGGTTTATGATAAAAGATAAAATTTCAAAGATATTTAATAATGGAATGGGAAACAGAGGGCTGAAATATTTAGACACATAACATTTAAGTGGTATAGATACATCTTCAATGTTTTCTTCTAATAATTGTAGTGATAATCATAAAATCATTGGATTTTATGTAGGAATTAAAAATAAATACCAATGATATATGGGGAAGGTATTATATGAATCTCTTATAAAAATAACTCTAAAATAACATTACCCCCAAACAACTGATGAAGAATTTATTTCACCTTTTTATAATTATAAAACAATATTACATTAAATGATGTGAATAGATTTCCTATTTTTTAAGAAATGGCTAAATAGTTGGCCATTATAGTGAAAAATGATTTTAATGTTATGAAATTCAAGGCTTGTGTAAAATAAAAATGTCCTAAATATAATACTGTATTTTCAAATATTTATTCATAGATTTATAGACATCCACCATAGCTAGAAAATAAATATAATTCTAACTAACCATTTAGAGATGATACTTTTGTTTTTAAACTTAACTATGATATCCTCAGTTTAAAAAAAATTATAAGTCATTAATTATAGGATAGAAAATTTTGATAATATATTGATATAGTTAAAACTACACGTAATAATGTATGGAATCAGTTTTACTTCCTCAAAAACTCATTTTAAATCAATCTATTGTGTTCTAAAAAAATTCTTTTTTATGAAATATCAAATACAAGGAAATTGGAAACACAATTTCTTTAAAACAAATTTTATTCATTTGGATTTCATAAAGCATATATTTATAAATAGTTGTAAATTGTACAATACAATAAATCTTGAGATATGTTGATTCCATAAGTGTTATTTGATTATAATTATGCAACTAAAAAAATTTAGGAACCAATACCGTAGTTATTTATTTTTAAGAGAAAATATTAGTACCAGTAACTTAACTATTTGGTACATAGATAGAATATGTTCAAGGCATGTGAAACGAAATAAAAATTTATTTCAAAAAACATTAAATTAAAAAATTGGAAAGTTAACATTTAGAAATAATTTTCAGGGGTAGATATTGGGAATCAAATATGTCAAAATGTTTTTTAAATATATCATTTAAAATTATTTACTATTTTATGACTTAAGCAGAATATTTATCATCAAAAATCAATTATGTGATAAATTTTTTCTTGTCTACTTCAGGAATGATAAATGTATTATTCCATATTTAGAAGTTAAATTTATTCTATTAATTAAAAAGAATGATAATATTTAGATATTAAATATATAAGACCATAGAATCCTAGATCTACCTTGTGTGACTAAAATGGAAGATTAATCGTTGTTTTGGAATACAAGGTCAAGAAACTATAATTTTAGAACATTATATAAAATTTCTATGAAATTACATGTGATAAATTTACCCGAGCATAAGTTTAATTATTCTACTTTCTATGATCTTTTGTAATATGGTAAGAAATAGAATATTGGAATTAATTCTATAAGTAATGTCCTAACATATAAATCCTTATAGCTAGTGCACATGTATACATTCCATCTAACACAAATTGAAATTATTAAAGGAAAAGACAGTGTGTATAAATTTGTTGATGATTACACCAAATATACATGGCTTTATTTACTTGCAATAAAACTAAAATAAATATTTTAAAAAAATATTAGTGCTCATGTTAAAAAGTATAAAAACCATCCAGTTGAAACTATTCAATATGATCAAGGTTCTGAGTTTGAGGGATTTTATTTTGAAACTTTTTATACAATGAAATGAATTACACCAAACTTTTCAACACCAATAAAACTCCTCAAATTAGACTAGATGAATGATGAAATATAAATATTTAGAAAAATTGCTGTAAAATTATTAGGTGAATACTCAACTACTAAATAATTTTGTGATAAATCTATTAGTATATCTTTCTATACTACAAATCAATGTTTAACTCACCATTTTCATAAAAATAATGATTCTTAATTAATTTCTAGAAGAAAACCAAAACATTCATACTTCATGTTTTTTGATGTAAAGTGTTCATTCTAAATAATATATAAAATTTCCGTAAATTTGATAGAAAATCTAATAAAGCAATATTTTTTTCTACAATAGTAACATTATATCATATTTTTAACGAATGAAATTTTTTTTTTGGAAATGGTGCATTTTATTTTTGATGAAAATAATCCTCCAACTAAATTCAAAAAATATATATCTGTATATAATGTTTTAAAAATTAATTTTCAACTCATATTGTAAAACTATTTGTCTATAAGATAAATGGGGGAATTAATTTCATAAATTTTACCTTTAAAAAAAGTTCACCCTTTTGTGAATGAACAACATTTTACATTTCCAATAAATCATTCAAACTTATGGAATCATCCTACAGATAGTATAATTCGTGATGTAGATTAAACAGTCATAACATATTATTCCCTAAAAAATGAATGTGAAAATCCTATATTCATATTTCAGTTTGAACCAAAAACACAAGATGAGGCTTTAGGTGATGAGTATTGAATAACATCAATCTAAACATTACTCAATGGATTTTAGAGGAACAATGTTTGGATATTGCTAGAATAGCATAATGATCTTCTTGTGATTGGTGTAAAATATGTCTTTCTAAAAAACATGATTATACTTGAATTATTTTTATAAATAATTCAATACTTGATAACGAGTTTTATAATCAACAAGAAAGAATGGATTATAATTAAACGTTTAAAATGATATAAAGGCTTCAATATATTCATATTATTCTATCCATTGTAGAAAATTTAAATTTTATTTGTCAATAAAATGGAAGTAAAGTGTTATTTTTTAATGAATATTTACACGTGGATGTTTACCTAAAAAATATTCTGGGTTTGAAAAAAATATATATATATGAAATAGTATTTTAAACTTTTAAAGACTCTATCAAATTAAACAACAACAAATTTCCTATTATAATAAAATTACTAATTTTATAATTCTAATACTTTTTAAGGGGTTAGCTGGTCTAACAATATTTATATTTAATGTATTTAAATATTACATCAGTATTGAAATTTATTTTTATAGAATTAATAATTGGTTCTACTCAAAAAATAATTTTATAATTCATTTTCCATACTTATGAAATTTTAGTTTGAAATAATCATGATGGGTAAAATAATATTTTCCTTGGATTTCAAAGTTCAAAAAAACTTGGGGGGACCTTTTCATATCAACAAAATTATACTAAATATTTACAAAAAATATTTGGTTTCGAATATTATAATTGTCAATATACTCCTATCTTAACCTTAAAAACTATTAATCTTAATGAATCTAAACAATAAGTTGTTTAAAAAAATTAGAACAGTGATTGGAATTTTTTTATATCACTTATCTAGTCAAATAAATTTAATGTTTTTGGTATGATTCTGTGTGAGATTTTAGTAGAATAAAAAAGTACAGTATATTAATCATGTAAAAAAATTCATTGACTTTTATTAAAATTGTATCTTATAATATTTTATTATTCTAGAAGTTATTTGGAAATAATTTTTTTTAGGTGTAAACTTTGGTGGATGTAAATTGGATAGAAAAAGTACATCGATAACACATAGTCAAAATTTCTACTACTATATCTAAATATGTAGTATCAGGAATTTATTGTGCTAAAAGTTTTTTGATTGACCACAAAATCACTAAATTTTATGTGAGTATTATTAAAAATCACTTTTTAGTCATTATAAAATTTTCATTGGTTTGTATTTTAACTAATTAAATCACTCACAAGAAAAGAAAATTGATATTAGACCTAATTTTCATTAATATCACATACATATGGGATATATTATTCTAAACCTCATTGGACCAAAAGTTTAATTTTGTAAAATTTTTAGAAAACAACTTCATTTTTATGGATTTGAATATATTCAACATTATCATGGAATAATCCTAATAAAAAGAGCTTTAATCCAATTCTTGATTACCGAAATCCTTACTCAAAAAACCCTCAATAAAGCGGGATGAATTTTTTATTTTTTTATTCTGTAATATTTATTTTATTGTTTTTTTTAAATTGTTACTAAAATCTCTAAACAATGATTTTTTTAGAAACTTTATAGTTTTTTCTAGAATTATGTTTGATCAAACTTGTGTCAGAATGAATTTTGATAGAAAGTGTAGCAGAATAAGGTTTGTTCAAAATTTTATCAAAATTATCTTATTTCTCATTTATTATATATAAAAATTATCAAAACTCTAGGAAAAAAGTATTAATAAATTAGATTCATACACTATCTAGATAGTAATCTCTCTAATCGTTTTTCAACTTTTATGAAGGAAATTTTATAATTGATTTGTAATAAATTTTAACGTTCTATCAGAATAATATTCGTTTGATAAACTCAAACATTATATCAAACCTTATTAGAAAATTCAGACATAAAAATATATTCTTTCTCAAATTTGTTTTACTTCATTATATTTTGAGATCATATATCAGCTGTTGGAATTATTAGAATCACAACAGTCATTCTTCTTATGTATAAATAGTAATAGATACCAATTTTCTATTCCTTAGTAATAGTTCAAGAAAAGATCTATTTATTTCTTGATTCTTTTCCTTCCTTTTTATTTAAGGGTTTTTTATTAGATTTTCAAATCCTCCATGTTTTCCATTAATATTCTAGGGTAGTCCATATAGATTCTTCAACAAGAGAGGCAGTAAAAGAAAGCCATATTGATTGAGGGTGGTTTAAAAGTAATGATTCTATATTGAAAAAAATAAATCTACTTCCAAATATGGGGAAATTTTTTAGTTACAAAATAATGTTGTGATATTTACTATCAGAGTATAATTCAATAATTTTATATCATTTATTTAAAAATAAAATCGAAATACTTAAAGAATATTTCCATCAAAAAAATTATAATGAAATATAATATAATTATAATTGGAATGGATGAGTAGTTCAGTATGCCTCTTGAATGAGGATCGTTATTTTCCACCCCCAATATCCTATAGAATTAAGCTCTTTCAAAATATCTCTTTCTAGAAATTATATTTTTTCGACATATGACCATGTAAGAAACATGTGTTGTTTTTAACCTTGTGAAAGAAGAGTTTTTCATTAATTTAAATTCACAAACATACATGAAAAGGATTCCAAGATACATTAAAATGATAAGGAATATATATTCTTGGCATCCATTTTAATATGAGGAAATTTGGTAGGGTTAAGTCTCTAATAAATTCTATCGAATCCAATAGAATATCAATACTAAATTTGGAGATTCTAAATTACATAATGATTTAATAGAGTTCCTATAAATTTCGTTGGAGTTGAAAATATAAATAATGAATAAACCAAAATTAGAGATAAATAATCATATTTTTGTGATGATTCCATTTAATAAATCTATTTAGTATATTTAAAAAATAAAAGAATATCGGTTGATATGGAATCAAAAGTTACTTCAATAATGGAAATATAAGTTCTCATAAAAAATGATTATGAGAATTAGATAGTTACTAAAAAGATTTAAAAATATCCAAATCCACCATGGAATAAAAAATTTATATATAAGATAAACCTTTTCCTTATAATATCAAAAATATGAATAAAAATAAAGATATAGTAGATTTGTCCATGTCCCCACAAAATACAAATCTTTAAAAGAAATTTTTTTTTAAAAATGAAAGGATAAAAATAAAAAAAAATAAAAAAACAAGATTGTAATGAAAATTGGGGAAAATTTTTGTAGGATATTTTTTGGAAATTTTGAAAATATCTTGAAGTTATTTGGAAATAGAAGAAAGCTACTCTATCAATTACATAGATTGTTCCTCAATCCATTGTATTATATAAAGATAAAGATATTCCTCCATCAATTAAAAATGATAAAAGAAAAAAATGTAATTCAAGATGTTGTTCTAAAGGCTATAAAATATAAAACAAAAAAAGATTTTTGAATTAGTTAAAAAATATTTCACACACTTATAGAAAATGGAAGGGTCTAGTAAATTCAATATTTATACTAAATCAAAGGGAGTAAGTAAAACTAAAAATTAGTCATCAATTTTAATGGACTTTTTTCATGAGGAATCCTATATGCGTACTTAAATTTTATTAACCTATCAGTCTTAAGAAGGTAAAAAATGACACAATTACGAAAAATTATTTTATTTAGAAAGTGAAAACAAATTATAAACCTTAAAATCATTAGAATAATTATGGTATAATGAGTATGCTAAAATATAATAAATATCTCAATCAAATTTTGTTGAAAAAATGTAAAATTTTCCATTAGAGTTATAAAATAAATCTTTCATAATTTTTCTAATGATTTAACAAATTCCCCTCTTAGTATAAGATCCAAAAGAACAGAGATGAGGATAAACTATTTATATTAAGTGATCAAGAGGCTTGAAGTCATTATGTATATCTTTTCATATATTAAATCTGGGTGAAATTATATCCAAGGAAAAGATGGTGTTCTTTAAGTTTCATGTACTCTTAATAAAATATATGATTCTACTGTCTATAATGAATCTCAGATAAATAATATAAAATGGAATTCATCATTTGAGTATAGATAGTTAAATAATATTATTAAGTGGGTGTGTAACATCCCCAAACCAGATGTCACTAAATTGGTACCCCATGTCGGGTCACAACATGACCTCAATTGCGTCTCCTCATACACCAGAGTTTACTGACTAGTAGATATTGTCTAAATGAGAACATGGAGAGACTATATCCTCTTTGTCACAATAATCCACATTATGAAAATAATGAAATAAATGAATTAAAGAACCATAATAATAGACATACCTAACCAAAAATATCAAAAAACTAGGTACAATTGCTCAACCAAATATTAAAATGCAATGTCATATCATTCTTTGTCAAGTGTACAGAAAACCAAAAATAAAGACGAATGAAGAACTCTAAAATGATTCCTAAATCTATGTATGTATCCTCATCTATGCACATCCAAGAACTAGCTAAACCCTCTAGAATATTTCATTTTCCCTTGTCCTGACTTAGAGCCACAGTATCTTATCAGGTACCCAATGGAGACCTAGGAAAGGTGTGAGTATAACTCGATAGGCTACCACCGATGGTCTCTACAAAATACCCAATCTAAGTGGATAGTGTATGAATTCGATAATATTTAACAAGTAAACAAGGAGTAACAAGATTCTATTAGTAAATTATTATTTATCTAAACCATTTTCATCAAATAATTCCAATGTTCAGGGGTTCCATTTATTGAACAATGGCCTAAGTCAGTCAACCACTATGCATATGGTTTTAAATCAAGTCTGTTGTCTCACAAGAGAGAACATCACAAAAGAAAATTTATTACACCTACCATGGAGAATCACTATAGGTAATCTAAAACAATTATGAAACCATCACCATGGATCCACATTCAAGGTAATAATCAAATGATTCTATTAGGGGCCAACAGTATCAGAAAGACTCACTAACTAGGGCATTCTAGTGGGGGGATTTAGAGCCTTAACCCAACCCATCCAATCAGATTACACCTCTAGTAAATACCCACGACAACTATTCCAGGGGAGCATGCCTCCATTTTCCATTAACCATGTCTAACATATCCCAAAACATATTCTATCATTTCAAATAAAATTTTCAATTCACTACTCCACCAACATATCAATTCAACTTCATGCCTTAACCACACTAACATATTCTTAATTCAAACCCAAAGAAATTTTCACCAACACTTTAAATAATTTAAACCACTTACAATGTCCCAAAAAATACATTAAACCATTATCAATGTCTAAACACAACCACCATTAATTTATTTCATAAATTGAACTAACTTTTCCAAAAATATATCATGGGATAAATTTTATCAAAACAATTCCATGTTCAACATCAAATTTTTCTATGTTCTAAAGGATGGAACACCTTATGGGTTGTCGTAGGATCTATCTAATAAACCTCAATGCATCACATGAGCATCATCAGGTGTTTAATTAATCGTTTAGAGAACCCTTTTAACAAATCCTATCAATGTTATAAAAGGCACAACAAGAGAGAACCAGAATCACAACCACAAATGCACAAATTAACCTCAAGACTATGGGAAATAAATTTTAAACCACCTAACTCAATTCTATATTTGAATTCATGCTTAAAATTATCATTTAACATGGATTCAAGAACCCTTTCATACCGGAACCGGTGATCCACTAGAAAAAGAGGCTTCTAGGAATTTTAAAGAAGAAAATGAAAACATAGGCCCTTATATGAATAATTGGTTGAAGAAGATCACTAGAACTACCTGTATCTATGATATATACCCAATGGTACTCCAAATAGCCTAGAATCGAAGGATATAGACCCTTGGGAATCTTGTGTCATTTTGGTTAGTCATTAGGGTTTCTGGATGAGAAATGGAGGAGAAAAATGAGTGAGGTTTCATAAATTCCAAGGGGGTGTAATTCCCCACTTTTTAAGGGGCCTCATCGTTCGAAAGTATGGTTTTCCATACCGTGATCCAATCATATGATGCCCTCTATTTAATAGGGGTCCAGGCTCACAGTTACCAAGGGAGGCCACACAGTTTGACAAATTGTGCACTAGCTATGTGAGATAACTCTTCTTAAGCCTGAACGGTTTGGTCTTCCCCCTTCCATGATTTTCCACAAACTATTCACCCTTATATAAGAATGGATGGTTTGGGAACACGATTACTACAAAACATGTACAAACCATGCAACATGCACTGGATAACCAATTTCCTCCATTATTTGGTGTCCCACACCCTAGAAACGCCCTTCATAACACTTATACACCATGTAGAAATTCCATTACCCAATATACATAAGATAAAACCTAAATAATAATTTACTTTAAGGAATTCGGGGATCATATATGGTAAGTATGACAAACTAAGATATAATTTTTCATGATGATAAAATCATGGAGATTAGAAGAGATACAAAGCTACTTTTATGTTCTATTAATTGTTTCAACATAGAAGTGGGATAATATTCTAGTGAAATTTATGATATAAAATCCATTACTATCCATAAATAATCACATATCTCCAAACATAACATCAAATTGGAGTTGTTGGAGGGAATATTATCGATTATGTAATATATTGAAGGGAAGTCATAGAAAATAGATAGGGATCAAAAGTAGATAAAAAGAATCATTAGGAAACATCATAAGAAGTAATTCTATTTTTCATGAACTCTTGGTTGAAAATAATAGTTAAAATTATTCAATTTAATATTCTTATATACCTTTAGGAATATATTTTATGTTTAGTAAAAAGAATTTTTACACCTCACAACTATCTATAGAGTGTTTTATAACATTATTGGAACTATTTCAACTAAATATTTCATTCATTTATATTTATTTTTAAACATAATATATTGGGAGAAGTAGAGAACTCAAGAGATGAGTATGCTTAGGAGACCATATTTATAGTAATTTTTAGAAAAAATCACAATGTTTTTTGTAGTTCTCATCTTAAAAAGAGAGTGATTATTGAGTAAGAAGAGATATTTTTATCTTTACTTTTGATGTTAAAAAATCACACTTATAATGTTTCTATCTATAATCCTTATTTTATTCCCATGTATGAAGTCATATTGGAAATTCAAAAGGTTTAAATTTCTCAACATTACATGAAAGAAGAATTCTGTTTTACTAGATTGGCATTTTCAAAGTCTATTGGATAAATACATTAAAAACATAAAGGATGATCACTTGAGAAATAAAATTAATGGTGAATTTTTTTTACCAAAATAAACTTAAAAATCACATTACATAAACATTAAAAAATTAAAGTAGATTTTAGTCTTTTATTCCTATCAGAAGAAATATCATAAATGAAATTGTAATGGTTTTGTACATGAGAATCATTGGATAAAGTGATGTCATGTGGAACTCATGTACAGTTGAATATACATTCATGACTCTCTTATTACTGATCCTTTGAAGTGTGGAATCCAACCATTGAAATTTTTTTATACCAATTTCTATAAATAGGAAGAAAAATTTGAGGAGAATATTTTGACTAACTACATGTGATTGAGGACTGCTACAAAATATAATAAATATCTCCTTGTTCGAAGTGCCACATAATATATTCTTTAGAGATATTATTAGAGAATAAATTATGTGATAATCTCATTATAAATTCTAAATTTTTTTATATTGTAATACCTATTTCTCTAATTGTGTTTAGGAGGGATCCTAGGGATATGATTCTATAGGTTTTATTAATATGGTTGATCGATTATTCCATTGGATAACGAAACAAGGTTTTTTCTGATATGGTGGATCAGGGGATTCATATAATTGGAAGGAATACCATTTGATATATTGAAAAATAAGTATAAAAATTTTGGGATTTCATTCTTCCTCGTCACTTTGGGAAAAATAGAATGCCTAATTTAGTTTATCTCTATAATTTCATCCATTTTTTATAAAATTTTAGTTATATTTTTATTCCTAATTTTTCAAGTTTTATATTAAAATTATTCATATAAATAACGATTTTATACTGTGTTTTATTAACTTTTTTCATTCAATTAATAAATAAATTATATCATAAAAACTATTTTTATGATATATATACTTACAACCATGGTGATTGGAATTATTAATTTAAATTTTCATAAACTATAATTCACTATCCCCCCCTGATTTAAAGTATTTTAAATTTCTATATAATTATTCACCCACAAACATTGTCAAGGTTATTCAAAATTTTAAAAAAATAGACCAAAAAACCAAATTATTGATTTCTTTATCATATTAATTTTTTTCATTATTTCTATATTTATTTAACTATTTCACTCATCTAGGGATTTCTGTTTTTCTTGATAAATAAAATTCACTTAAAAATTCATATTCTCTTTATTGTTATATTATAATTGTTTTTAAAATTCAATGATGAATATATAGGAGTTATCTCCACTTTCAAAACATTATTTCTAATCCAATAATATGAGGAGTAATATTAAAAAACTAAAATGATATTCTACATAGTTATTTAACTCATATATTTATATACTTTTTTATTATTTATTTATTTATAAAATATTGTTTTCACTTTATTGGTTTTATGACCATAAAAGGGGTAACTTTCTATATACTTTTAGTGCACCCCCATATTCTCATATAATGTATATTTATAACAACAAAATCATTTTTTTAATTTACTAGAAAGTTGTTATTTGTATCTTAAGAAGGATTGTATATATTTTTTCAATGTTTTTAAAATGTTAACCCTATACTATTTTAATTGGATAAAATTCACTAAGTGAATGATTTAATATATTTTATAGTGTTTTTAAAGTACCATTATGTATTTGGATAAGAACATATATGTATTATATAACTTTTAATACAAGAACCCTTAGTCTGTAAGATATTACTCTTACATATTGACCATTTGGAAAGGTATGTACTGTTGAATATCCAGGTTTTACTTTTACATATAAATTCCTATTCAGAAGTGAGTCTTATGAATTTTTCATATCTAAAAAAATTAATCTTATATACTGATTATATCTAATGAGGATAAATATTATGAATTATAGTGAAATCATAATTTACCTTCATGTTTTCAGAAAAGATATTTTATGTATACATTATTTTGAAATGTTTTTCATTTGCATATTAAGAATGGATTTCCTTTAAATATTTGAAATATATATGTTTCATCGATTCATTTCCATTTTTTATGTATTTTATATGATTTATCTTCCTTTAATATTATCATAGTTAAAGATCTATTAAGAATTTATGACTAATATAATTCAACTCTTAATTTTAAGGATGATCGAGTCACTACCATTTGACAAAAGGATACATTTTTTATAGAAAACATCAAGGATTTATTTGATATAATTAATTAATTAATATTATAGATATTTCAACTCAACAGAACAAACAAAAATACAAGTGAGTGGATATACAAAAAAATATTTTCTTACATTTCTCTAACTCAATAAATATCTTTCTTATCTACTCTATGGACACATACATATTCTCAAGATAATTTCATTCATCTAACAATTTCGGAAAAAACTGTGAATTATCAACTATTTTTACTCGAAATGTATATATATATATATATATATATATTAAGTTCGCACTTATTGTGCTATATTTGGGAGTGAAGTTGATGATAAAACATTTAAATGATTCTATAGTTGTATCCTTTAAACCATATACATCATGTGTGAGCTTATTTCCAACAGTTATGATGTAACCTAGAAAAGGATCTGAAATCAAATCACAAATTCAACATTGGGTGTTGGTACATTTGACTACGAAAAGTTATTTATAGCCTCATACCACTATAAAAGCCCCCTATTCCCATTTATTTACTTTATGTTATTGTTTCATCATTTTAACTAACAAAATTATCAGTTTGAATCCATGAAGAAGTGGTATGTTTTAATTTGATGTGAAATTAAAGGAACTCAACTAACACCCTTCCTAATTCCTTTTATAATCGTGTTAGGGAAACAATTATGTCTTTATTTTAAATATATATGATAAGTAGTGATATCTTATTTTCCATTTTCATATAATGTACTATGGTAATGTATGAAAATTTATGTGATATACTTTGTCAATGTTTGGATATTATATTCATCACATAACGATTTCCACATATCAATAAAACATTTGATTTATTTATATCACCCATAATGATATTAGATAACATAAAAGTAAATTATAATATTCATTGTGTTTTCATGAAAATACAATAGCAGTATGATGCTCTGTTTGGGTAATAGACTATTGGAATTTGAAATGTGATCCAAGAACAATTATATTTATAATAAATATTAAAATGAAATATGAAACCAATATTGTTCATAATTTTAAAAATAAATTTTTAAATAAAAAATTACAATGAGGAAATTATAATTTTATATCACTAAAAAATATAATTTCCATCATTTATATTTCATTTTAGTATTTTTGGCTAGAGGACCAATCAATATTATTAGAGGAAAAAATCATCAATAAAAAATAATTAGATTTTTTAGATTATATTGATTTAGGAGTTTCCAATATTTATTTAAATGATATTATAATAAATAATTAGACTAAACCAATTATTAAACAAAATCATATGGTGTATTTAGGCTCTCTATGAATTTGATACATAAGATATTGTCTATACTACAAGTGTGAGATGTTGAAAATTATGCCTTAGTGACCAATCATGGGATGATGATTTGAGAATTTTTATTCATCATATATTACTAAATTAATAAATAAATTTATTCTTTCATTATCATTATTTTTTATTATGTTTCTTTAATACACAGATCAAGATAATAATTCTCATGGTATATAATATTAAAGTATCATATTGAGAAATAAACCATCATGGAAGTTGATATTGTTACGTGAAATTAGTGTCAATAGATATTTATTACATTTAGATACACAAAGTTACCACATGAGTAAAAGTTGATACCTATTAAATTAGATTTTATGTGATTTTAGAATCGTAATATGTGTTTTCCAATATTTTCTTTTATATATATCTAGTGATATGTGTTCTATGTCTCCACTTACTGATGGGTTCAATGAATAATTTCTATGAGAATATTCACACTTTGGATTTTATCTTATGAGATTATATAATTCAATCTAAATAAATAGCCATTGGACATATTACTATTCATTAGTAGGACATCACTAGAGTCTATAATAAGAATTTTTCACCTACGAGATTTGGTGGAAATTAAGATCCAAATTTGATTTATTCTAAGGAAATACATTATTATGAATAATTTATTGGATATATTAAAATGTTCTATTCAGAAATAGAGATGATTGATATATCAAACTTAGGTGATATATGGTTTTGATTCTACGTTCCATATACCCATACTTGATATCATGGAAATTATGAACTCTAAATATTACAAAAAAGGGTGATGGGATCATAGAAAACCTTTTCTTATGTATATTATAATTATGAAAATGATTCATAATTTATATTAATAATATAAATGGTTAAAATAAGCCACAAAAAAAAATTAATAATGGAATTATTAATCATGTTGTATTATATATTTTATTGAATTTATTTTAATTAAAATAATTAGTCCAAAGAAAAATTTAAATATTTTAAATATATCAATAATTAATTAAAAACTTAAATTTAATTATATATGTATGGGATATATATATATTTGTTACTTATTGTTTATGTTTTAGATTTACAATACAAATATATAATTATAAAACAATGTCTTGAACACTATTTTATCTTCATTTATATATGTGATGGTGTGTGGGGGATTTATAGTGAGTGTGTGTGTGTGAATGGTGCATAGATAAAGTTTTCTAGACCCACACATATGATGGAGGAAAACATTATTACATGAAAGGAAATCCTTAAAACATTAATGAAATAAATGTATGATATGAGTGGAAAGAAAATATGATAATTACATCTAGTAATAACATTTTTCACTTCATTAATCTTCTCTATCAATACACCATTACAGATATGAAATATCCTTATCTGTTACCCTTTGAAGTGATATTTAAATGGAAATAAAAGAAACGAAACAACAACAAAACCCTCAACATCTTGAAAACCCCAAATGAAATCCAAGAATAAGAAATCACTACCATCTATTACCTCGATATAATTTATCTAGAATTTTTTATCTCATAAATTGGAGAGGGGATAAATAAAATTATTATACTGATCAAGATTAGAAAAATATCCATATAATTATTCTTCAAAATAAAGACACATTCTATATCATATATAATATATACATACTAATATATTTATGAATTTCAACATCATCCTAAATATAAAATTATCTGGCCACCATTCTTGTAATACTATAATAATGCTTTTACTACCTTTTCATTATTATTAGTGGAAGATAATATTCATCTGAATCTATCTAGATATTTTTCTCTTTTGCATCACATTATAAGAAAAACATTTCTTCAAGGATCGCTTATTTGAATAAATAAATACTATAACTATCGTGTGAATACATGTTATTTCTATATTATAGAGAACATTTCTTAAAATAATATAAGTATACATATATCATTTCATTATAATAAATGTAACCAAAAAATGTCTCATCCTAATTCTTGAAGATATAAAAAAATTCACTTTTTCTAAAAAACATATATAATTTATGGGATCAAATTTATTTCTAAATCAAATAAAATTAAAAAATATTTCTTGTAAATAACCAAATCAAAGTAGTATTATAAAAAATATCCATACTGAATGAATCATCTTCCCTATAAGAAATACTCAAACATTTTATATCACTAGCTGGAGTAGTTATCACAACATAATATTATAATAGAAGATTTTTTAATTCTATGTCCTAAAATATTTAGTTTTTGTTGTTATCTTTTATTGAGGATCATAATGAGTAAGAATATATGTATTGAATTTTTTCCATTTATCTTTGAAATCCACCTCACTAAATCAATGGAATTATGTCTTTTTTTCCAAGGGGATTATGAAAACATAGTCAACAGAGGGACCATAGATGATACAAAATAATAATATGATTAATGGTAAAGTATATTACACATCTTAGAAAATTAGAAAATATCCATATAACAATATTTTAAGCTTGACTAGGATTCTATTGTTAATATAAATAGAGGAAGAAATCAGGGAAACATTTTCTTCCAAACACATCCTCTAAATAGTGGGTTTTATTCTGGTGGAATCATAGTTAACCATATTTTCCACATAAAGGGAATAATTTATTTTTTAGTTTTAATGTTTTGGTCCCTTAAAAAGGATAAAATAGTAAAATTTCCTCATTTTTTATCTCAAAAAAAATTATAATCATTTTTTGAACTCAAGATACTGTATTTATCTTACTTCTGAATTTTATTGAAATTATTATATATTTAAATTTCAAGGGATAGTTATTATTTATAAAATAAATATTTATTTACCTTATTTTAATGAACATACAAGTATCCTAATAATAATCATATATTAAAATTATAAAACCATACATTTTTTTGGAATGGGGAGTTTCACTAATGTGAGGTGTAAATTATGTTCATGGATATTTAGATATTAAATTGACATTTTCAAGTCTTTAATTATAAATTCAACAAAATCACAATTATCATAAAAAATAAATTAATGATTTCATTTTTTGGAATGTTGAAGTTGAGAATTCAAAAACATGTGCTGAATAAATGATGATTTTTTGGGTTTTTAGGATGATCATTCTTAATGTGCTGACATGGAATACTTTAGATAAAAATAATAAATTATTTAATAACAAAATTTAGTAAGTGGGTTTAATGAGATTAATAGTGGTTTTAATATTGTGAATTTATGGAAAAAAGTTACTTTCAACTAACTCAATCTCTTTTCCCAATTAAAAAATCTACCCCAAACATATCCCTATTTTGGCTGGTCTAAACCCAATTAGATAATAAATATCTCTCTATCTGTTCATAAAATTGAAGGTGATATCACATTCGTTGAAATATTTTGGGTTCTAGAGGAAAACAAATATTAGGTAACATGATGTTATCACAAAGTGGTTGTTATTCGGACCAGTGGTGGGGCACTTTTTTATAAGCCTCATGAACCTCTATTATTGTTTGATTCAATCAAATTATTATAATAATCTATCAATGTGAGTTTTATTTGAATAAATTAATAAAATTTCAAAAGGTTAAAAATATTAATAAGTACTAATTTTTTTGTGATTATTTAGTCATGAATTATAAAAAATAGAAAAAACATGAGAATTTAAAATGGGTGTATATTTGATTTAATGGGTTTTTATTTGATAATGGTTTTATATAAATAAAAATGAAAATCTATTCTTATTTTGGTATTATAAATTATCAAAATAATTTTTCTAATTATGAATATGAATGAAATTTTTTAATGAATAATGTTCAAATAGTCCAAAATAATATTACATTAATGTGTTATTCATTTCCACTAATTTCATGAAAAATTAAAATTAATTTATTATTTCAAGAATTGTATTAAGTGACTTAGGTTATTTGATAATCATTATAACATTAATATGGTATTGAATTGAAAAATAATTTATTTATTGATCGTATTAGGTTATTTTCTCTCCATGATAATAAATAATTTTTTAATTCTAAAATAATTTACTACTTGATTATCCACTCTTCGGTATTTGATTGTTTAGTGTTTTTACAAGGAATACATGAATGGATGAGAATTCACGTATCATTAGATTTTATTTCAATATTTATTCTTCATTAATTTTTATAATGAAGTATATACATTGTGTTAAATATTAAAAGTATTATCATTTGAAAACAAATTATTTCTTTGGTGAATAAAATTTTATTGAAATATTTCTTGAATTGTTTCCCATCTCATATATCAATTTTTTATAAACCCAAATTTGGGTTCATTACTGGATGGTCTCATATTATGGTGACCACCACCTACTCAAATATGGTTCTCTTGTTCATCAATCTTGACTGTGATTGTTGTATAAGGATTCTATAGTGTAGAATAATAATAGAATCCAAGGTTTGGGGCATGAAATAAATGATGTGATGATTTTCTAGAATTGTTCGATGAAAGGTTGAATTGAAATGGATAGGAAGATTATTGATGACCCATATTAATCCTAGTGTGGTAAATTAGATCATTTAATGGTGCCAATTTTGGGAAAAATTGGAGGCATGAATGGTTGCAAATGGAGGTAGAATAATTTATACTATAAAGATGATGTTTTATTCAATAATTTTCTTAAATACACTATGAGTAGTATCCAGTCACATCTATTATATATTACAGTTAAATAATTAAATTTTTCATTAATTTAACCTGGAATGTGTTAATGGAAATCCCATTTAGTGACTTAGACTCAATGATGATTGAGTTTTATTTTATTTAAATATCACACACCGTAAGAATATAGGTCAAAAGTTTTGTATTATATGAACTGAAACCATGGAATGCAATCTCACATATTTCACGTAAGTAAGATAGACCCACAAAATGTGTGTCATATTTATATATTCTGAATATCTCCATGTTAAATGGCCAAGTGTGTATAGTTTTACATTCCAAGAGACCACATGGATATAAACATAGAGCATCCCACATAAATATTATATACATATAAAGAGGTCCTAAATTTCATATAGTACATTGGGCATTTAATTCATATTGACATAATATGTATTATAAGAAATCAGGACATGACCAATATTACCGATGGGACCTTCATGATTTTGACTCTATTGGACACTCCAATTACATAAAAATTTATAGTATTCTTTGTGATTTCTAACTAGGGTGTCATTTTTTCATGTATGAGTAGTGCATTTTAAGTATTTACAAAAAAAGATCATGATGTTACAATAATTTTTGAAATAAAATGCCATATATGTGATATTTTAGGTATTTTTATGGTCTTGTATATACATATATTAAAATAGTTCTATGGTGAGGTTCTTTCAACCAAATATAGAGTTTATATAGTCCCCCATTTGTCAAGGTAAAATCCTCCATTCATGGGGTTCTATTACTCCCTTTAAAGCAAACCTATGATATAATGTAATCAATCATATGATTGATGGATTTGGTTCTTTGTTGTGTGTCTGGGTGTTGTACATCATCCATGGAGTTATTAATCCCTTATGTTTTAGTGTCTGGTACTCCATCAGGGTTAATTAATCCCTCTATTGATACACAAATAACATAACAAGGCACTACTCCCACTAAACTTTAAAGTAGAGAAATTGAAATTCATGGGCATTTAGTGGTTCATATGTTATGGATATTATTAATTATATTTATATATGGATTCCTTCATGATATTGATGAAATACTAGGCTATAGTGGAATTCTTCTAGAATCATTATACAACTGGGATACCAACATATGGTTATTTAGGTCTTTTTATACTCTTTGAATCATAGTCTTCTTATATGATATGATCCTTCTTTGATCAAAACTATAAGGATTTTAGTATTTTTCTTTTCCATGTGGTCTAATTAAATATATATAATACATAATTTAAAAGGGATTATATTTTTAAACATTATTCATAAATTTTAATCCGAATTATTATTTTATCTATAGTTTTTTTGTAGGGAATACTATTAAATATAATTATACTCACCGATGGAAAATCCTTCTCTTAAAAGTGATTAATATATGAAGATATAATAATATTCATGGAGGTACATGGTGTATATAGAGGTAGTGGAGTTAGAGGATTTGTCTCATAGTAATACACAATGGTTTATAATGGGGATGGATTTTAACAGAGACCATTATAGAAGAACTCATAAAGAAAATGTGTTATCTCTTTGTTGCAGTCGATAGTGCATGGTATTTTTAGATTTTTTTATTGTTTATTCCTTTTTTGGATTTTCCTTCATAGTTTTTTGTCTAATACTTATTGAAATTGTTTTATTGATTATATATTATTTATATTGATGGTTATTATTTTATATTAGATATGTATATATGATATAGGTTTATATAGGCTAAGTCCGAGAATGTATGCCAATTCTTTCATGAGGTTAATCATAATACCCTACCCAATTGGATGTAGGTTTAGTGTAGCATACTTGGCTTTATTTCAACCAAGTTGGTCTCTGGGTGGTTTTGTTGATGTTAAAAGTTAGTTTCCTAGGAAATATTAGTTTGAAAATTATCATATTGACGCAAGAGGGTCTTGATATTGAGAATTAGACTAGGGATACCAATGTGGGGGGTGTTGGTTGATGTATCCTTTATCCAAGGCACTAACAACCAATTAGTCGACTAAAAACAAAGGAATCATTTGTGGGGTACTTTTAAGTTTTAAAATGAAATATTCAATGGATATTCATGATGTTTCATGTCCTTTCTATGTAAACTCAACCAGATAATCTCTATGTTAAACACTGATTCATGTTTCATATTACAGGATGAAAGCTATAAGTATCTGTATCTTATCAAATATAGTGTCATGGAATAAATATTCCAATTCTTGAGCCTCTCATTAATTATTAATTGAGTGATTGTCCATCAAATAATATATTTATTGTGATTTATCATGTCTGTATTAGTATGTGGAAGATCTTTCCACTTATTTTCATAGTACGGATTTCTTTATGCACTAGATAGTAGCTCCAACTAAAATGATAAAGGCTACTTAAAGTCTAAATATAATATATTTCCTTTATAAATAGATACCTAATGATATTTCAAGGTGGTAATAATCCTCATATGGTAGAGAAATTTTGGAAGTTTCAGGATTATGCTACCTATCTCTCTATATAATTCCTACATCCATCGATTATATAGTGGTTCTTAAATTTAATTTACCTTTTATGGTTTAATATATCATGCTTGATGCTAAATTGAAAACCTAAAGTTTATGCTCAACCATAATTAGGTCTTGAGATTCTGTATAGTTTTTTAGATAGAGAACATTACAAGCCCTAATCAAAATTTATTCCTAAGATGTTGATATTTTAACAGGGTATCTAGTTTGAGTTCCAAGTTAGGGGTGTGCCTTATTTCAGTCTCCACAAACACCAGGGGGACCAAAAGTGAGATTTAATTATCGATATTTTCCAATATGTTATGCACCATAATTATTAAAACTCTAAAATATGTCCATGTGTATAGTCATATTGGTGATGAGGTTAGAAATCCATGTTAATAACATCCTTGAGATTTTGTGCTTTCCTATTGAATGCCCGAGATCCTTTTCAAGATGAAATTAAAAAATAGAATTTAGTGTTACAAAATTGTATTGAGTTGGAAAAATCTATGGGTTGTATTCATTTACCACATTCATGTAATCTCAATACTACCTATAGTTTTTATATTAAAAACTAGATGGTTTTACATAATGTTGTTTCTGATGATGATTTTTCTAGTGAGATAAGAAGTATGAATTATTACTTTCACATTGAAACTAGTTCTCATAAATTCTATTGAGATCTATTTTTCTCTTATATTTTGTTCATTCACAGATTTCTTATACCATTGGGACATCTAACTATAAATTTATGGCCACACACTTATACTAATGGTCATCATATTTTTATCCCAAATTTTGATAATGTGAATTTTCACCTAACAAATAAAGATATTTTTTATAATTTTAGCTAAGAACCCACCAGTTTGAGATATTAGTTTATTTATACATATAATTTTTGTTATAGTAATTACCTAATGTGGTTTCTAAATTAAAACAACTTATCCTAGAAAATAAACTAGGGCTTCCCCTGTTGAGTGATTGGATATTTTGTTGTCATGATTTTGAGGAAATACCTATAATTACAACAATTTATTAGATTATATGTCTATGTTCATGGAGTCCTTGTATAATTAATAAAAATATTAGATGAATGTTTACATTTGACTCCAGGTGAACAGATATAAAAATGGTTCAAAGTGTATGAGAATGGATTTAGAATGTAATTTCTTCAGTTTTTTTAGATCACATTCCATGGGAAGTATTAAGAAATCACTAAGGGATTCTCATAAACTCTAGTTATTTTTCTGAGAATTACAAATTCCTTGATTTTATTATGAAATATATCAATTAATTTTAGTGGTCCTCATTGACTTCACTCATATTTGAACTAAAAAGTGGGGATCATAATATCAGTCTTTCAAAGGTTTTTTTACCTATTTCAAGAACACTAACGGTATAGAAAACCCTTAAATTTCAATTTTGGGTTTGATAAATCCACACATTATTGAATTATTTTCACGAATTTGTTTTAGTAGTCTATCTAAATAAATATAAATGCTATAAAATCTTATGTGATTACTATTTTTCAGAGATTTGGTGGTAGCTAATGCCTTTGAATAAGTTTTTTTCTAAATAAATGTAGGTTATACATAAGTAGATTTTCTTAATGTGACCAGTATTCATGGAATATTTCACATATCATTCAGTAATTTTAATGACCCTAAAAATTATATGAATGTGATAGACCTATTATAGTTGTATCCATCTCAGGATCATGTGGGATCTAGTATTCATGAATATCTCACCTAACACATTCACAAAAAGGTGGGTAGTATGACATCATTCATTTAGATTGAATAGTTATAAATTATAAAGACTCTTCTTTGATGATTTGACAAGTAGTTGTAAATAGTGTCTTTTTAGTGAGTGTGAAACTGAAGTATTGTATGTCTAGAAGATCATTTTTTTTCTTTTTGTGGTGATTATTTTATGAATTGAAAGGTGTTTTACCATAGATTTTCTTTATAGTCCGTTGTGTTGTGTGTGTGTTAAGATGGTGTATAGAGATGATATAGTCGGGTTATCCAAATAGTTAGGACCAATAAAATTCAATTGTTCTAAAATGGGATATCAATGGGAATTATGTTTTTTCTTTGGTGGATTTAGGAGGATGTTTTTTTTTGTTTTAGTGGACATGTTGGTTCCTTTCTCATAGAATAAAAAACCCCACTAAATGTTTTTCAACATTGAATATGATCATGTATTGAAATGTAGGTGTGTTTTTCGGTTACCTCATGTTCCATTAACATTGTATTTTAAAGGATTAGATTGTGATTATCTCATGGTCCATTGTTTTTATAAGTAATTTTTTTAAGGTTGGTGTTCTTTTTTTAACTTCATGTTATAAGGATGGGTGTCCTGGGGATCAAGAGATATTTGATACCCAATTTGATATGGATTAATATAATGGAATATAACACCCTTTATAAGTAAACCATATAATGTGGTTTAATTGGGAGTTACCTAAGTGGATATCATGGATTTTATCTGAGTAGTTTTTTCCTATGTCTAATTTGGGCATAGTTTGATTGAAGATTTTATTTATATGTTAGGTTATTTATTGAAATTTTAATTAAAATGTACTGATTTTTTTTGTATGAAAACAATTAATCTTAGGTATTATATAGAAACCCATATTTTTCAGAAGTCAGATATAGTTTATTTTTCAGTTTCGGATGTTCGTTACGTGAAAATGGGTAAAATGATAAATTTACTCTAGAAGATGGCCTATAAAAAAGTTTATGATGATCCTTTTGAACATATAATGTAGTACTTACTCTTTTTGTAAATATTGGTATGATTCCAAAGTAATTAAAATTCAAGGATCAATTAATATTTCTCAATTAAATAAATATTTATCCTATAAGTTTTCACTTTATCATCTACTAAATTGATGCAAGGATGAAAATTATAGAACAATTTTTGTATCTAGAATGGGGTATATTTTCTTTTTAATGATTAATTATGTGAACATAGGTTTTTATCCATAGAGAAATATTTTTTAAATATTTAATTATAATGCTATAAATTTCTATAAAAAATGTAAAATTCTAAATTATTGTATTTATTTTATTAATTGTGATTTATATCATGCATCGCCATGTGGTTATAACATGGAGAGTTAGAGAGTTTTTAGGTTAATAATGTTCTATGTGTTGATATGGAATAATTTAGAGGAAATTAATGTTTTAGTAAATCAGAATATTTTTTGAGGGATCTATAATAAGTTTAATGATGCTTTTAATCAAGCTAATTTATTAAAATAAATTATTCTATTCCTCTATTAAATCCCCTTCCCCAATAAGAAACTCTCCCTTCCCCTATTTATCTCCAATATTGAAAGAAACCCCAATTAATGTATCTTTATTCTCTATCTCCATGAAATAGAAGGGGTTCTTTGTGTTCTTTGTAGTGGTGATGACAATGATGATTGAAGAACCTAACATGGTTACTAAGCAATTGTTACTCTCAATAGTTATAGGACACTTTTTACAAAACCCCAGGCCTCTATGTTATTTTTTTATTTTATCATATTATTCTCGTGATCGAAAAACTAAAATTTAAATTGTAATGAAACGAATAAAATTATGAAAGGTTTAAAATATGATTAAATATCATATATTTGATGATAATTTTATAAATAATTATTATTCAATAAAACTGAAAATATTTTAAAAAATGGTGTATATTTGATTTATTGTTTTTCCATCAATAATAGTATTGGGTGGAGATAAAAAAGTTATTATTATTATTAACATAATTATTCTCAAAATTATTTTTCCATTAATAAAAATAATTAAATATTATATAAAAATATTCAAAAGGAATAATATTTGAATATAATATTACTTTTCCCATATAGAACATGGGACAAAAAAAATTTATTTCCAACATATTCATTGAATGAATCCAATTATTTGATAATTTTGTATGACATAAAAATGGTAAGTTATTCGAGAATATTCGACTAAATAGTTGTAATTGTTTATTTTCTCATTATAAGACTAAAATTACTATAATCTAATAATATTTTCTTCTCCGATCATAAATTTGTGAATATCTGGTTATTTAATTTATATCGTGGAACAAACATGTGTATGAAGCCTCAATGATTATCAAGAATTTTATTTTTTGAATTAGACTTGGTTTATTTCATTAATAAACATTGTTAGTGGTCTCAAATATAAAACTATTATTTATTTTTGGTAAATAAAAAAATTATTTGTATAATTTAATCCCATTTAAATATATTCTACCATAGATATTAACATTATTATTCTCTCAAACACATATTTTTAATTCACATAAATTAAATGTTGTGATTGGGTGGTTGGGTATTCTTATGATCACTATATTATTGAATATTTTTATCTAGTTCTTCTTCCTTATGTTTTTATGGTTTTCTGATGTGGTAGTAGATAAACACACGAAATTCAGGAGTTCAGGTACAAGATAAATATGGAGTGGTGGTTTGAGGGAACATTTTAATGACTGGTTGGAAAACAACAGACCATATAGTGATGAAGGGATAGAAACTTTCCTAATGTGATCCATTGCAGGATATAACCAAGTAAATTTCAAATATCAATGTATCTATATATAGTGAGAGATGCATTTATAGTGTTTTTTGGGAAGAAAATGTTTTTTAGACTCTTAAAATTTTATAAGAATATGAAATATAGCCTCTAGTCCTATATTTCATTCTTCCCCATCTATAGTTTCAACATTTTTTGTTATTACAAATCACATATGTCCTTAAAAATCTATGTTGACCATGATGATATGATCCTTTTTTCAATTAGAGCCCATCTATGAGACAGTTTGGGTAGTTCAAGGGTCTTTTATATTTGGAGATGATTATTGGTTTTTTTAGTTGTCTGGAGCATACCTTGATTTCATGTACTCTCATATGTGTTGGGGTATATTGATCCATTCATGGGGTTCTAATGCTTCCCTAGAATAATTCTAACTATAGGTATCTGCATACCATCTAACTGATAGAGTCGTTAATCCCTCGTGTTTTATGGAACAACCCACTATATGTGGATTTATATCACTCCCATTTATAGATGTGTAGTCCTCCCTAAGGGTTAGGAACTCCCTCAACAGATATTAACATACAATAATGAGGCATAGAACTTTTCTAAAATTTCAAGGAGATAGAATATATGTTATATATTTCTTGTGTTTCAAGTATCTTAGCTCATTTGATTAATTGCATCAGGTTGATATATTTGACATATTGAAGACATATCAGTCCTTGTATCTTGTTTCTAGGTTTATTATACCTCAGAGCTATCAAATTGTAGATTTTTTCCACTTTTGATATTATGTGTATCACTAGTTTCTATTTTGATATTATTCTTCAGATATTTTAGCTGAAAATTGTTTTATTCATCCCTTTAATTGGGTTTCCTTAGATACATGTCATATCTTGTTCCATTGGGATAATTTATCTTATCTATATGTTTTAGTTTTGAACTATCTTGTTGGTTTATCCTTACATTGTGTTTTCTAGAAATTATACTCTAAGTAGTTATACTTACTTATTCTTAGGATTCATGCCTACATTTTTTGTTTATGTTTATACATAACACAAGTCATATATGACCTCAAAGGACATCCACCATGTTCAAATGGAGGAACATTTTCATAATAGTATATGGTTTTTACTTATGTAAATGGCCATTAGTGGAGTCTATTCTTGTAGAAATCATAGATAATATAAGTTATACCACTCCTGTATTCAGTACAACCTAGTGTATTTTTCTTTCTATATTTTTTTTCATATTTTTTTTTGTTTCATGACATTTTTCTAGGTAGTTATATTTCAAAACATGTATTATTACAATGTTTAGTTGATTATATATTGATGGTTTTTTAGATATTTTTATCTATTGAAAATGAATTTATGTTATTAGTTGTTATAAGATAAGGACTCCCATGCAAGTTTCTTTATTATTAGTGCTACTCACTGGTCCCTAACTAATTATATTCAAACTTGAGGTGGCATGGTCAACTTACTATCTGCTTAAGTGAGGCCTTAGTCAAACAGATTATGTCTGGTAGTGATCTATCCATTTTTTGTAGATTACCATGAACCTTACATATTTATTTAAGGATTCTGTAATAAAATATTTAGAATATATTTAACAATGAAAAATTCAAATATTAATGATTGGTGACTAGCAGTTGGGTTAAAAATTAATAGACAATCAAGAATTTTTTATAAAAAATCGTATCATAAACAAACTTCTCATGATCCAACATCAATATAAGTAATATTTATGAAAAATATTAATGAAATTTTTTGGTAAATATTAATTACCACTAATAAACTAATGTAATTTACTGAAAAAAGGATACATCTTGATGAAATCCATATTATAATTACCCAAAGAAAACACACCAACAAATTCCCATGTAAAATTATGAAAATCTCAATGATTAAAAAATTAGAGAATGAATATTTGAGATCTCCATTAAAAAAATAATTGTTAATTGTTTTTAAAATTTGGATTAAAAATTGAATCCAATGGTCTTTTAGAAATGATGCATAGATAAATTTATTTACTATGGAATAAATAAGATGATTATTTCAATTAACCATATAAAATAAGGAATGATATGTGGAACCTAAATTGTTTTATTTTCTTACATTAATTGGAAGTTCATGGTTTTTATTTTCATAAGGGATTTTCCCCTATAATTTAAAAAAATCCTTACTCTGTAATAGATATATAGAGAGAGACAGATGAACAGATGAAAGGAATAACTAAATAGTAATCTATTTAGGTTTCAATGTGGCCTCATTTATGCCTGCCTCTAACAAAGCGATTTTTGACAACTTGAAAGAATCTAAACTCGATGTTTGGATACTATTACCAAAAATACAATGACCATGTATAATAATAAACAAAAAATAACATCCCTAGTTGATGATAGGAATACACATATTATAACAAATGAGTCCACAATCTCACACCACCAATATCTCAAACGATCTCCCATTGAGATGATTACATATAAATAATAATAATAACAATAATAATTAATAAAAATAAAGATGTTAATCCATAAAAACTCCATGATTCACCCAAATTATATCTTTAAATATTTATGGAGTTGAACCAGCTCGGTCTACTATATAATTACAACTCAACTTATTTACTAAACCTAAGATCAATACATGCACTGAGTTCTTATGTAAGGTGTGAAAATTGTATCTCAGCAGGGTCTCACCAGGTGCCCCTAATATATTTATTTATATACATGTATATTATGAATTTAAATAATAGATCTAAAACTTCATACAAGAGTGTGTTTTGGGACATTGTATGCTAACCTGTCCACCATGAAACCCTACCATACGTCCCCTGGAAAATTATTCAAGGAGTAGTCACCTAATTCTACAAACCCCAACCAATTCTCAATTACACCAGGTAAGTTTTCTACCATTCAAAGAAAACTACACTTTCACTTAGTTATATTCCATACTGAACCTTGACATTCCAAGTCCTGACCAATAACATGTCACCTTGGGTAGGATCCCACAATAAATTTTAATCTCATGACTCTTTATATAAAACCAACCTCTCAATTAGGATGAGGTCTAATACTATATCTAACAAAATGTATCCTATTACCACTCTCTGACTTTAGGTGATACCTCATATCGCATCACATACCATATCTTGTAACACGACCCTCTCACTCAGGGTGAGGTTTCATATCCTTTCTCATGTCACATCTCAGACCTCTACTCTCTCACTCAATGTGATGTACAAGATATGAAAATGTATGTTTTCCTCTGATACATCATAGGCTTATCATATTAAGATATTAAATCCTCTATCTCAATCAAGGTTGGTCCTTGTTCTGAAACATGACCAATTTTCCCCAACTTAGTGTAGGCATTGCAAAACATTTCTAAGCCCATTTACAGACCATGGATCACTTGGATGGGCCTTAAATATTATCTAGATACCATTAAATTAGAATACCATAAACATAGTTCATATCAAAGTGATAGTCACCCAGGACCTTCCCAAAATCTCAATTGCATTACACTACACACGTATCCTCATAGTCTAATATATTAAGCCATACATGAGAATCCATGCTCAATATGGTGAATTTATCAACATCCTTAACTCACACATGTGGTAATCCACAAGCTTTTTCATACCAAACCCAATCAATTCTCATCAATACCAACCTATAAATTCCATCCAATATCCAAAAAATCTGATGAAACTCTTTCATTAATAGTCCATGTCCAATTCCACTTCTAATTCCCATATCACTATCCCATTCCATATTCCAAATGATTATTCTCGGACAACTAACCTAAGACCTTTCAACAAATAATGTCCAAGTAATAAGAAAACATCTATTCCTAACCCATGTATTCGTCATGCCATACATATTCTATAGTAGAACTCTCATGTCAACTTCTGTAGGATTACCACCATGTTAGCTTACATAAATCCCAAGAGGGCTTATCCCACTCACAAAGAAAAACTAGTTCCAATATCCACCCATAATGGTATTTCTAATAAACAAATAAATAATGCATCCATATAACCCATCGCTCATACCAGTAAACCTATAATTATTTGTCTAATATCCCTAGGATATATAAACTAAAAAATTAACAACTCAATCTAACCTGAATAGCCAATACCATACCACTAACATACTCAACTAGAACCCTTTCCCCCTTGTTAATACTATAATCAGGCATCAGAAGATAAAATGATTCATGATGGTACACTTGATCAAAATACTAGAGGCTTTAATCCACTATATTCTTGATGATGATAATTTTTATTTAATAGATTTATCACTCTTGGTTGATTTAATTTAAGAATTTTCCCATCACACATAAAAAAATCCAACATCCAAATCTTTAAGCTAGGCCATGGCACTAGAACCATGACCCAACACTCATGGAAGGTTCATGCTACACTCATAGAACCACTATATGAATAGTATTTCCCATAAAATAGAAAAATAAAACCTGATTTCAATACTTATTGGATGTATTTTTTCTTCCACATGAAAAATATCTATGATTTGGGATGATTTCACTATGCTATAGTAGAATATTTTCTCAAATAACTAAGATTAATTACATATAATTTAGGAAAAATAAAGAGAACAAATAACATGGGGGTAGAAACCAAACCACTAGAACTCTATAGAAATTTCACCTATATAAACTGACATCATGGGGGATACACCAGAAGAATAATGAGGGAAGGAGAAATCCAAATAGCCCTCCTGAGTCCATATTCCTACCTAAATCATGATTGAGGATAACTTAGAAAAGGTATGTCTTCCCATATTTTTAAAAACTAGATAAAATGCATATTAGAACATGAATCTTGGAATCATAGTGCAACTCCGTAAACCTGAGTCAAGTTGTAGAATGACTAAATGGGTCACAACACAATAATCTATTCTTGGGGTCAGGTTGTAGCATTACCATATGGTCTACAGCCTTATGCCCTAACAAAGTTAGAACTGAGGAATCTAGAGATGGTGGCTCTGGGTGCCACATTCCCCACCCTATCCCACCTTTATATGTTGTGGTATAAGACTTACCTAATGAGAACCCCTCAGGGTATAATATCCAAAGTTAAAGACAAATCAACATTAATTCTAGAAAAATTAATCTTATTCATCATGCCAAGGTGTAATTACACTTTTAATTTTTTTTATCTAGATCGATTCTATAAACTATTTTCATATAAATCACTATTCATGATGAAACTCTTTGATTAGGAGGAATCACATCACATAAAGAAGCCACTATGTTGTCATGTCTAGTTTGTTGTAAAGATCACACTAATGAGAAACCTTCACACTATAACTCCAAATAGATGGATTATGAAGTACTACCTATTGTATAATTCAATTCTTTACTCATACTAATTCCTTTAAAATCTACTCTATAAACCCCCCCCCCCCCACACCTAATAGCCTCTGAAACACTAAAAATATTCAAAAACACCTACTTGATGTGTCTCAGCACCTAGAAACCCAATCCAGGTACAAATTTTTAAAAATCACTAACCTTATAACTCAAAATTAAAATTTAATCATAAATCATCTACTCATAATTCCATTATTCATTAAAAATCCCCATAATGAGGATAATTTTATTCCTGATTCTCCTAGAATTGATACTAATTCCCAATTTGTCAATTGAAATCAAATACTACCCTATAATCCCTATTCCAATGTGAATTTGTCACAACTCCACTGCCCATGAACATAGCTCAGATACACTGGCTTCTCCACATAAATCAAAGTTCGGAACCTTAAAATATTGATTCCATATATTGAATAGCTTAACCAATATGGTTTACATTTCATTACATCCAATGACATGATAAAACATTTGAAGGTCCTTTATGGGATGAGCCTTACTCAAAAACACTTGACCATACATGTTGGGGTTCCATCGCATCACCCGACCACAATTTCTTACCCCCAATGGAATCATAGTGTTGATCATGGTGTTTCATTTGTGGTCAATAAGATTTTAAAAAGGGGTCAATTTTCAATATGTGTATGGAAAAGTGGTGGTGAAGATGATTGAAGAGGTTAAGTTGTTCCAAAGTAAATTCCACTTATATTTTCATTATATGTCATTGGATGTAATGCTTGATCATTATCCACACAAATCAGAAAATTTTTGAACTGATCCTAAGTTCCAATACTTGTATAATGTTGATAATTTATTTCAACACTTGAATATGTCCATGAAATACTCAATTTCTTGAGGAAATAATCGAAGATCAATTCATAGTCACAAATTTGATAAAGGGTTTAAGATTCATCCTTTGAATCTAAAAGAATGGAGTTTAAACATCAGAAAATTGTTTGAGCTGATTGTCAAATTCCAAGATTTCTGTTAATGGATAACACATCACTCGAGACAAGACAACCATAAATTATGCTTTAATCCATGAGTATCGAAGAAATGATCTGTGCATCATCCATAGTTGTATTAAAGGAATGTGTTGAAGATATTTGGGATTCATGATCTAAAAATAAAAGAATGAATGATGGTGGATGAAGAAAAAGAGAAGAGGGAGAGTCCTTGACACATTTGAAGGTAGAAATGCATATTATTTTATGGTAACAGTTATGTTAACATTTCTTTAAATACTTCGTAAAAAAGGCCAACCAATAGGACCAGCTCTGGTCCTCGACCACAGCCACATACGGGACTCTATGGTCAACTGCATTGAGGGAAGCCTCAAAGCCATCCCTAAAAGAGTTAGGAGTGTTGGTTGTGTATAACCCCACAGGAGAATGTACGGTTGTTAACCTATGCGGAAGGGGTGCATAGTAAAACCTAGGAGCACGCCCAAGGAGCATAGATTAGAGAAATAAAGGCGCTCATAGGTTGAACACAATACGGGGTGGTACCATGAGGGGAGAGGGAGACTTTTGGGCTATGGTTGACACACCTTGTGTTATAAAAGAACCATGTCCCATGTGATAATTTCAATGTGGGACAAGTTTCTAACCCACGGTTGTAATCCTCTTCATCCATACGATCTCGTGTGAGATCTCGGGTGCACATTTCAATCTGGATCTGCTCTTTTAATCACCACCAATCATCTGATTCCATGTCTCACCATTTTTAACTGGGACCGTCTGATCTCCTTCCCCATGTCCTCATCAACCTCTTTCCACCCAATGTGAACCAGTGCATTGTCTCCACTGTCGGGCCTCCTTGATCAAACTCAGGCCATCATTGAAGCTCAAACCTCAATACATAATGATATTCTGAGCAACACGATAGCATGAATGAAACTATGTTTGCATGTATGCAACGAATAAAGAATATCACATATGGACCAAGAAACCAAAGGTTCAAGGCCATGTCATAGACATCAGGCGTTCAATATTTAGGGATTCATGTATTCTTAAACACATGTATGTGATGTTCTCACTAAGAAATAAGGATCCACATTGAATGAAAAAAATATAAATAACTTTAATATCTTGACCTGTGGTTTGAATGTTTTAAATGGAGAATATATCAGGCTTTCAAGTCCTTGAATGATGTGGATATGAATGTGCATCCTTGCCTATAAATGGAGAGGAACCTAGTTTAAACATGTTTATGTCATTCTAAAAAAAAGTTTCTCTTAATTCTCCAATGAAACAGAGCCAGTGTAAACCCCACATATTCACGAACGGTAGGGGTTTCCGCATAGACTTTCTACGCGAAGAAAACGTGTCATGCATCCCTTTCATGAAAGAGAACCATGAACCACCTTGGTTCAAAAAATATACTTCACCCTCTATGCAAACGAAGAAATTCACAAGAACACGGTAGGCTATTTAGAACCCTCATGTGTCTTTGTGAGAAGAATCATGAAAGTGAAAAATAAGTGAAATTACACCCTTGTTGTACTCCGTGAATATAAGAACCAAGAATCTTCATGTTTATATAAAGATGAACCACATGAACTCTTTGTTTGAAAAAGAATACATCATGTTATGTGTGGTTTGCACGATGAAGAATAAATTGTGATCCCTTGGTTTCATGATGAAATGAAAAATTAGAGTTCATAATGGGATAGTGTGCACATACACTGTCCTGGGAGAAGAAGAGGGATCCTCCTGATAGGAAAAACCTGCATATAAACCACCCTCATACCTATTCAGGTTGTTTTTTCTTTACCTTAAGAATAAAGAAAACTCCCACACACACCATCCATATACTCAGATGGGTTTTGTATGAAATAAGGTAGAATAAGGAGGGTGTATGCATACTAGAGTTCATGTGCATTCAAATAAAACATAAGAACAAAGTATGTGTGCACATGTGAAGAAGGAAGAACAAAAAATAATATTACACATTAAGAACTTACCCAATTGTGTGTGAAGAAACAGACATATATAATGAACCTAAACTAAATAATAAGTGTGTGTGTGTGTGTACAAAGAACCAAATACAATAAATTGAGTGTGATATTAAGTGTGGAAAAGAAATATAAATTGTGTGTGCTCAAACATTTATAATCAAGTGGGGTTTTCACCCAAGAAAAAGAGAATAAGAAGATAGTTCATGCATTCATGCATGCACATGCACACATGAAGACACTTAAAACGAAGAATAAAGATTGTGAGTGAACATGTATAAACAATAAGAAAAAATTCATGAAACTCATTCATGAAAATAATTAATTGAGAAAACCAAATACAATAATTTTGGAAGCCATGAAATCCACGCATAAAGTGAATGAGTATTGAGAAAGAAGCGAGACAAATTAAAGAAGTTATTTTATCTGAGTTGACAGTATTTGAGAATCCAAGAAGAGAGATAGTGTTGATATTATGAAAATATCATTATTACATATTATATTCTTGAATACGTTGTGTGCACAATTGGCACACACCTTAGTGAGGCCAGGGATTCATTAGAATAAGAAGGAATTGCATGAGCATTGTTGCACTGAAAAATTAATAGAAAAGTGATCAGAATTATAGGGTAAGGCCAACAGACCTTAACAAAAGCTATTGATTATTCTTGAAGAGATACATAGAAACATTTGATTAAGAAAATCTATGTGGGAAGACCAGAATATCATCTATAGTGAATCAAGAAATAATAAATAATGGAGCTTCTCGTGGGACTCAATACCTAGAAAAACCTTGTGTGATTCGGGGAAGAGAAGAAGACATTAGTGAGACTATGAAGCAGGCCAGTGGGACTCTGGTAACATGGTTGGAAGAAGTATAGAGAACCTCTTGTGGTACTCATGAGAGATATTATGGGACTCTGTGTCAACCATTATAATTGATAATGTTATTATAGTGGAGAATATATGTTATGGGGAATAACCAACATTGCAAAGAGTTGGTCATTGAAATAATCCTTATAAATCCTTGTGTGTAGTGGCTTTACATTTATAACAACATGTAAGGTATGTTCGAGAGGCATGAGAAGATTGGCTCAATCATATAACCGAACATAGAGGTTAAATTGAAAAGAATAAATAAGTAAAATGATATAAAGGGATCACTGATTCACCCCCTCCCCTTGTCATTGATTCACACTGATCAAAGCACTTCAATTGGTATCAAAGGGAGGTTCCCTCTAAAATATCTAAGGGATTCTTTAAAAATTGAATTTTTCAAGAAATGAGTGAGTGACCTCAAATAAAGATATTTTCAAAGATTCAAAGAAATAGAAGGAAGAAACAAGAAAAGAAGATGTATAAGAATCTTACCTCAAATGGGGAAACACCCTTACTGAAAATAATATGAAAGGTACAACATGTGATAATTATTTTTATTATTATTACTCTTCTGATGAAGCATTCTCAAGATATGATGACGATAGATCAATCAGTGATCTCCTATCTACAATCAAGGATCATCTGAAGAAAATATATAGAGAAGTGGAAATACATGTTGCTGCAAGCATTAGTTCTCTTCAAGACGAAAAATTACAGCTGGAAGAAGAAGCTAATTCCATGGAAGAAACCTCGGCTAAAATGGTAGGCATATACAACACTATAACAAAACAAGAAAATGAAAAGGAATAAGAAATTTATATTTGCAATAAAAGAAATTCCTTGGTTACTAAAGAATTGTAAGGAATTATTTTTGACAAATAATTCCTTAAGACTATATTTGTAGAACATCTCCATGCACTTGAAAATTTGCACAAAGTTTCTATGTTTGTGAAAGCTTCTCAACTGGAAGACAAAGATAACAGGGTAATGGAGCATGAAATTTCATTACAATAATTCAAAAGAATGCATGAAGAATAAATGATAAAGTTGAAAGATAATTGGGAAATAAATTTGAGAGTAGTTAGGTATGATAAGAACTATCTCAACATAAAATGTTCTAAATTGGAGGTGATATTAAAAAATCAACAATCACCCCAAGTTGAAACATCCCATCAAACTAAATAATAGATGTTTACAATCATTTTTTCTATTAGGATAATGACTCCAAATAGAGTACTAAATCATCCTTTAATCTAATGGAAATATCTTTTATGAAAATGGTACCATCCATACCATCTTGTACTCATATGTCTAAATGTGTTTCCACAAAAATTACGGATTGTAGGAAGAATTCTAAACAAGTATGGATGAGTAGATGTTATAAGAAACCTACCATGATGACTTGGGTGGATGTGAAGAAGAAGTTGGAACATATCCCCCCAAAGAGAGAACAACACATCAAGAAGGAGACCCAACAATATCATGTAGAATATATCAAGAAATCAATATTTATGTGTCAATGTTGGTGTTTCAACATGTATGGTAATTGTGAATTAGAATGCTAGTACAATTCTCTGAAAAAAGAATAAAGGAATCCCATCTCAAGGGGGGTCAAGCCATAGAAAAGGAAGAAACATCCACTAATCCAAAAGCATATGTACACTGCAAAAAGATTTGGAAAGCTTGATAATATTTGTGATGTATTCAATGGAAGTGGTCATAAGGTTAGTACATGTTTATCTCAAAATGTATACAAATGTGATAAGAAAAGATGATCATAGATGCTAGATAAGAAAGAAGAAGAATCCCTGGGATGTAAGTATAATAATGGTACAAAAGAAAATGCTCCAAAGAATCTTTCAAAAAAGTAATAGTGAGAAGTCATTGGATTCTACATCCATGAAGTTGAAGGGTTATGGATCCAAAATCACTACCAATAAAAATTTCTTCTACTATGGAAAGATAAGTCATACCATTTATCAAAGCAAACAAGCCATGGGAAATAATGGAAGGAAGCAGAGCTTAAAAAGACAATCAATCCCAGAGAGGACAGAATTGATAGAATATAAGTTTACTAAGAAAATAAATATAAAATTATTTAAGAATCCATCTGAAATCTCTAAGCTATATAATACCAATAAGAAGTGTTTAGTTATCAGGACTAATCAATTTCAAAATCTTAGAGAACTACAAGGAGATGACAATGAAGTACTAGATAAAGCTACGACAAAGGAAAAACAAGTTATTCCACATAATGAAAAAATAGAATTTCTAGAGAGTTTTTCACCACATGACAACCCAAGTCTCCCACATGTCTTGTGTGGGAGGTGTAGGAAAGATAGTCACACTATTAAAAGGTATATGGCACTTATTCCAGCTCAAGAAGAATTTCTCAAAAGAATAAAAATTTCACCAGGAGATTGTAGTGCTCTAAAATAACCTAATTAAATAGGTATCACACACTAATAGGTAGAAAAAAGTATTGAGATCCACAAAATAAAAACCATCATTGAAGATCACATGTGCCAGTGTAAAGAGTAGATAAAATGGAGTATCTTTGTTGGGAAAACCATCCCAACCTTGTTGTTCATGTTGATGAATCAAAGAGATTCCATATTATTCATTTATAATTTTTTATACAATAGTTTTTACATTATAGTGAATTTAAGATGACGAAAATTCTCAAAATAATAATTAAATGAACAATGTGGAGAATAACAAGTTGGGCTCGTTATTCATGATTTCATCCTTACTTCAAGTGTTCTGCGGTGGAAGATTATAAATACAAATATATTGAATATCATCTGATAATTAATTTCAACCAAGGAAAATCTAATGGAGTGCACCCATTGAACAGGAGAAAAATGAATGATATGATATCAAGGATTATGTCAGTACAAACATAGAAATTAATTTCATCTCAAGAAGTTGAATTTTAGGCATTCCAATCACACTTGAATCCCTAGTTATTAATTGTATTTATCATGTCAATTAAGGGAGAGTTATTGATTGATGACAATATGGGATGAAAGGGGGGGAATTTTCTTTGCACATGAACTTTCGAATATGCTTAGTGAAGTATGTGAAAAATTTACCATTTCATTCAAAAATCTGAAAATCTCCAATCCCCAGTTCAAGAATTGAACAATTCTAAGAATTATTTCATATGTATGGTTTTTTATGGACATCATTGAATACCTTGGTCATATCTATCTTGTTTCCTACACCCAGTTATCCCAAGTTGACATAGCGTTGATTTACTAAAGGATAATTTCTAAGTGAATTATTTGAAATATTCCCTCTCTCAGAAATATTCAAGAATATATTTCTTAAAGGGATGAGGACATGTTTTGGAACAGACCCCACAACAGCTTTACATTTGGTTTCCAATAAGGGGTAGAAACTTTTGGCCCTTATATTGACTAATTAAAAGTGTTCTTAAGTGGTATTGATAAAAAAAATACAAAGGGGATATTGTTGAGAATGGTGTTGCATTTTTTTTGAATAATATGTCAATAAGGTTTCATTTTTCAATATGTGTATGGAAAGGTGGTGGTGATGATGATTGAAGAGGGGACGTTGTTCCAAATAAAATACCACTGATATTTTCACTTTTTAACATTGGATGTTATGCTTGATCATTACCGCACAAATTAGATGATTGTTCAACAGATCATAAGTTCCAAGACTTGTATTAAAGTGATTAATTATTACAACATATAAATAAGTCCATGAAGTAATCAATTACATGAGGAAATAAGTGAATATCCATCCACAGTCACTAAGTGGATGAGGTGTTAAAGATCCATCCATTGAATATAAATGGATGAAGTTTAAAAATTATATGATTGTTTGACTGGATCCTCAAATTCAAAGATATGTGTTAATAGAGAACACACCCCTCTCAACAAGAAGTCCATGCATTATACATTAATTCATGAGGAATTAAGAAATGATACATCCATCATCCATTATTGGAGTAACGGAATTTATTTAATATATTTGGGATTCATGATCTAAAAATAAAGGAATGAACGATTGTGGATAAAGAAGAAAATAATAGGGAGAGGACTTGACACATTTGAAGGTGGCCAGGAATATTATTTTATGTTAACATTTTTTATGATACTTTGTCGAGAAATAGGGACAACTAAGAAGGTTAGCTATGGTCCTCAACCACAGGAACATGTGGGACCTGAGGGTCATCCACGCCTAAGGGAATCCACAAAGCAAGACCTATATGAGGCATGAGCGCAGGCAGTGTATAAGCCCACAAGAGCAAGCATGGTGATCAAACCGTGCTGTAAGAGTGCATAGTGGGTGCTATGAGCATGCACGAGGAGTAGAGAGTGGGTGAGAAGAGCGCTCGCATTATGAACACGGTATGGGGTGGTATTGTAAGGGGAAAGAGATAATTCTGAGTTGTGGTTGTCACTCCTTGTATTATAAAGGAGCCGTGTCCAGTGTGGTCATTTTGATGTGGGAAATTATTAACCTGTGGATGTCATCCTCATTGTCCATCTGAACTTGTGTCAGATCTCGTCCACACATGTCAATCTGGATCTAGGATTCTAATCACCATCGCTCATTGGATCCCTCGTCTCATTATTTTAATCTAGGACCATCTAATCTCCTTCCTTATGTCACCATCAACATTCGGCCACCCGATACAAACCAGTATGTCTTCGCCACTTTCAGGCCTCCTTGGGTGAACTCTGAACACTATTGAAGATTGAACCTCCATGCATAATGATCATTTGAGAAACATGTTAAAATGCATGAAACTATGTTTTATTTCATGAAATGAATGAATAAGATCACACATGGCCGAAAAAACTGAAGGTGTAAGGCCATGTCATGGACCATGGGAGTTCATTATTGAAGGTTTAATTCTTTATTAAATGCATGAATGTGATGTTCTCATAGAGAAAGAAGCAGCCCTATTTAATGGAAAAAACCCGAAAGAATCTGAATATCATGACCCATTATTTTAAATTTTTTAATGGAGGATATCTTGGGATTTCAAATCCTTGAATCCCGTAGATATGAACATGCATCCCCACCAATAAAAGTAGAGTCACCGAGTCAAAACAAGTTTTTTTCATTCTTATAAAATGGTTCTCATGTTTCTCTAAAGAAACAGAGCCAACGTGAACCCCTCCAGATCGGGAAAGGTAGGGGTTTCCGCGTAGCCTTTATATGCAACGAAAAGGTGTCGCACATCCCTTGCATGAAGGAGAACTAAAAACCACCCTGGTTTGCAAAATAATCGTCACCCTCTATGCGAAAGTAGAAATCCATGAGAAATTGATATGTTCTTTTGATTTCTCATGTGCCTTCATTCGAATCATATCTCTAGTACACAATAAGTGAAATCTCACCCTTGTTTTACTCTACGAAGACATGAACCATGAATAATCTTGGTTCTATGAAGTCAAACCACACACAATCCTTGTGAGAAAATGAAAATCTCATGTTCCCTACGGTTAAGATGATGATGAAAAATGGGTGATCCCTTGGTTTTATGGAGTTATGTAAAGGAGTTTTCATAAAGGTATACTGTACACATACACTTATCTTGGAGAAGAATAGGATCCATCCTGAGAAGAAAAACCCACACATACACCACCCACATATCCATTCGGGTTGTGTGTGCTTTATATAAAAAAATAAGGAAAACTCAAACACACAACATCCATATACCCATTTTGTTTGTGTGTGAAAAAATAGATAAGAATGAGGTTGCATGCATTGTGGAGATCATTTACATGAAAAGAAAACATAAAAACAAAGTATATGTGCACATGTGAAGAAGGAAGAAGAATTAATAATGTCACACTCTAACAAAAAAACCCCTCTGGTGTAAAGAAACACACACTTATATTGAACCTAAACTTAATAATAAGTGTGTGTGTGAAAAGAACCAAAGACAAGAAAGTTTGTGTGATATTAACTGAGGAAAAGAAATAGATAGTGTTTGTGCTCAAAAGTTTATACTGAAGTGGTGTTTATACACAATCAAGAGAGAATAAGAATATTATTCATGCATTCTTGCATGCACATGTACACGTGAAGACACTTAAAAGGATAAATCAAGATTGCGAGTTAGTGTGTGTAAACATGAAGAAGAAATGCCATGAATGTAACACCCGAGACTTTTATGTTATATAAATCATCAAAGGAATCTTTTTCTACACACAACACTTTCTTGGTTTGCTTTACACGAAATCGGGACCTTCCTCGATAGCTTGCGTCGTAAGCAATACCAAGTTTCACTAGACAACGATATACTATTAAAATATTATTAAAACTAGCCGTTATGAATAGTAATAACCACTTTTTGAAATTTTATAAATTTTATTTTTCAAAAGGGACTTCATTTTTGGATTCGGAATATCGAAATTATCCTAGGGTGAAATTTTTGTATTTTTCTGAAAACATTCAATTTTTGATGAATAGTGAAACCACTAAGTGGTAGTTAAAAAACTGAATTATTCATAAAACTTAATTTTACCGCTTCTGTGAGTGGAATTTAGAAAATACGAGAGACACGGTTGATGTCAGTAAGTAAAATGTGGTTCAATGAGATGAAAATAATTTTTTGGTGAATAGTAACTTTTTACTTTTTTTTAACCACGGTTAAAAGTAAATAGGGTAATTAAGGGTAGAAATGATATTATTATTACCCTAACAGATGTTCTAATTCTATTGGACAAGTGTAATTCGACTAAAAACAACCTTAGGAATAAAATATGACCATTTAGGCCCACTTGGATTAGATTAGGACATTTATTATTAATTTATTTAAAGAAGGGTTAAAATAGTTAAAATCAAAGTTTAATAAGTAAATCATTTTTAATATGAGGTTATACATAAGATAAATTTGACTATAAATATTAATTATAAATCTAAAAAGATTTACTACATAATTATATATTATTTGTAATTTTTAGACATTAAATAATTTAATTTATTTATGACACAAATATGATTCAGTAATTATCTTATTAATAAAATATTGACATAATTAATGTTATAAACACCAATATAAATGTAATTTGAGACTTTTTATGAATTCAAATAATTTTATAGATTAATATGACATGTTATTATTGATTTAATTAACTTTTTTGACCTAATCATTCTGTTATTATTTTCACAAAAATTAATTATTAAATAGTGTCAAAATTGACATAAAATAGTTTTTAAAACAAATATTATATTAGAAATTTTTATTTTATTCCTAAAAATATAAGGCTCGGCCAAATGACTTAGATAAGGTTATATATATTAATAATAAACAACTTCGGTTCCTTTTGGCTTCTTATAGTAAGTTTATTAACCTTATATTATAAGAACACAAGAAGACACAGTAAAAGTAAAATTATTTAACATAATGTTAAATCTAAATTATAAGGCCAAAATAGGAACCTAAACTTGTTTAAATTCTATTGGATTAGAGTATTTTGACCCATCCCCACCTTAGCTTATAAATAAATAAATTTGTAGCTATTTAAAACTGAACTTGACTTTATAACAAAATAATATTTTTAGTTTTTCCAAAGGAGCCCCTCTCCGCCCTTATAAAAGGGCACCTCCTCCCCCTCTTCCTCACACCACATTGAGCCTCCATGCTCAGACAACCCCTGCCAATTTCTTCTCTCCACTTCCCTAGAAACATCCTAGAGGTTCTGGTCTTCTTCAAAGACCTATTTTAGTGCCCTAAAAGTAGGTCTCAAAGAAGCACTTCAAAGAAGAGGTAATGTCCGTTACCGATTCTTTCATCTTTATTTCTTCTTCCACTTCTTCTTCTTCAGTTGTTTCATTATGAAGTAATAACATCAGAATCACTAATATACTGATATGTTATTATATGTATGCAACAACCCTATTTCACCATCTATCCATCCTACGGAAAAAGAAATCACTGCGCGTGCGTACGTACGGAATACCGTCTCCACGCCGTGGTGTAATATATTTTCCACAACCACCATACTTGGATGGGTATAATGGTGTAAATAATGAATATATATGACTATTATAAATTGATATTGATTCTGAAATAGTATACATACACTCCAATACAATTCCACGATCATAGGAACGATATCATCACTCGTGCGTACGTACGGAATACCGTCTCCACGATGTGATGCGACTCATTCTAAATGATATTCATTGCATAATGATTATATAAATTAATTGAATGAATTAATATGATATTTATTAAACTAATACCATTCTGGAAATGAGGTATCTATAACCTAAAGAGAAGAATAATAATTTATTCAACAAAACACGCATAAGAACAAAAAGTAATAAACACCCGAATAACAAGTAGTAATGAAATATTACTAATAAGAAGCTAAGAATATGACCATATATGATATCATAACAATAAGTATGATTCTGGAATAAGTCAATAACATTATTTAAATCATTATACAGGAGGTTCAGACACTTACGAAGCAAATCAGACCTAAGGTGAGGGAAATATCACAATCTCATTTTCATCCGAGATTGTTTATACTTTGAAATTTACTGGGGTTTATTTTATCATCCACATCCATATTTACTCAATATGTAATAATTACATAATTCTACAATAGTTTATATCCAATTTTACCCTTCGATGAGTTTTTAGTAAAAGATATGAAAGGAATCTTTTGTCGTTTTTCGTATGCGGTACTTTTTGACTTTTCTGACAAAAGTAAGAGAAGAATGTTTTCTTTTAACTTATATGGAATGAATGGATTTTTAAAACATTATTACCAAGAAGCTTCCCTTACAAGTTTTCAAGTTTATTTTTAATCAACTTCTTTTAGTTTAGAATTGAATGACATGTTAAGAAAGGAAAAGTGTTTTTGAAGTAGAAAGGATATTTTCCTCAAGAATGGAGTTCAAGTGTTTTATCAAAATTATTTTCCATCTAAGATAATAAAGGGTTCTGTTTCTATCCCTATTATTACATTGATTTTATTATGTTGTGATGGAATTATCTTTATTAATTCCTTTATCTTATATGAATTGTTTTATGATGTCACAATGTTTAAGATTCCCATTTTTATTACATGGGTTATGCTATGATGTATGGTTTATGATTTTGTGGCACACATAATAATGGTATCATTATGAGATGGGTGGGACCTATATCTCCCTCCAATTCATTGGGTAAATATTTTATATATCATGAGATAGACATGGCTGGAACGGTAGGTTATTCTGGTTCAGTGAAACAGGACTGAAACGAGGAGTGAACTCGGTTCAGAAATAGACTTTGTCCACTAAGATAGTCTTGGCAATGAGTCTTGACTAATAAGAAATGATTCTCTATGATTATGTGTGTATGCCACAAAGTTTCATGTTTTAAGTTATGATTATTGGGATTACATTTCACTACTATTATTTATCCCATGTTATGAAATTAGGATCTCTTTTGCAGGTTAAGATTTACAAAAGTTATGTTCTTATGTATATGATGTGATTGATATTTCTTTTGTTTACCCTTACTGAGCATTTGAGCTCACCCTTTTGTATGATGTATTTCCCCAGGTCAGGAACAAGTTTATTAAGTATAATATGCCAAAAAGGGACTCTAGATATGATGAAATAAATGGGAGGAAAAGTAGATGCTTTGTGAACCAGTTGTTTATGTTTCCCAGTTTCTAAAGACACTATACCTATACGGTCCTTTCTTGGTTTTGATATACGTTGTAATAAGTGTGCTTCAATTATGAAGTAATAACAATTTATTTAAAGTATGGGTTGTTATAGTTGGTATCAGAGGAAAGGTATAGTCAACCTTTGGAAACTAGGATGTGAAAGCCTTAGTAAGAACCCTAAGGATAAGTCTAAGCATAGAACATAATATTAGTGTTTTAGAAATGGCCATGAATAACCTAGAATAAGACCTTAAGTGTGAAATTTTATTCTTGATTATGTGGTTTTCCTATTATAATTAGTGTTTCTCACACTATTCTTCTTGGTTTTAGTCAATGGCTGGAACCCGAAGGAACCGTGTTAATGCGAAATGCGACGGGCAATGCAATGATTGTCCCCCTGAGCAACAAAACGTTATGGGAGATGGAATGAAAAATCTTGTATCCATGCTCACACAAATTTCTCAAGCTATGAATCATGCAGGACTTCCAAACGAGCAAAGGAAGAAGCAACATTCTATTGAATCCTTCATGAGACAGCGTCCACCTTCATTCAGCAAGTCTACTGATCCATTAGTTGTTGAATGATGGATTAGTACAACTGAAAAGATATTTTCAGTTCTACAATGATCTGAGCATGATAAAGTCATCTTAGTAGTATATTGTTTGGAATGTTATGATGATCAATGGTGGAATCTTATTAAGAATACGAGGAAAAGGGATGAAATTGAATCCATGGAATTGGACGAGTTCAAGAACTTATTTTTTAATAAGTACTTCCCTTGTATTCTCCGAACAAAGATGGAGAAAGAGTTTCTTGAACTGAAGAAAAAGGATGATGAATCTGTTAGTACCTTTGAAGAAAATTTTACAAGACTTGCAAGGTACGCTTCTGGTATTATTATCTAACCTGAGAGTAATATCGATCAATTTTTTAGTGGCTTAAAACCAAGTCTTCCAAGGGTCCTTATCCATAAGGGACTTTAATAGCTATGAGGAAATATTTCGATGTGCTCTCAAAGTTGAGATGGAGATTAGAGTAACTCATCAGTCATATTGGTTTGATAAGAAGTGGAAAATGGAATTCAAAGGAAAATCTAAAGAGCACACTAAAAAGAATATGATCTTTCCCTTATGATCAAAGTGGGGAAAGAATCATGGAGGGAGTTGTCTTAAAGGGACAATTAAATGTTTCAATTATGGAAAGGAAGGTCATCGGGCATTTGAATGCCGCGATGATGGGAAAAAGATGTCTAATGATGCAAACAAAGGAAGGGATACACAGAATGAACCTACTACACTTCAGTGATTCAAGTGCAAGGAGATGGGACATTCTGCAAATAAATGCCCTAATCAAAGGGTTGATGATGATGGTCTACATCAACAAACTCTTAAGGCTAAAGACAAAGGAAAGTCACATGCAATTTCAATAGAACTCATACCGGGTGATTTGCCTATTTCAAAGACACCTTATAGAATGGCCCCAATTGAGTTGCAGGAATTGAGGAAGAAACTCCAAGGGAATCTTGATAAGGGGTTCATACGACCTAGTGTGTCACCTTGCGGAGCACCTGTTCTGTTTGTTAAAAAGAAAGATGGATCAATGAGACTCTGCATTGATTATCGAGAACATAACAAGATCACTATCAAGAACAAATATCATATCCCACGCATTGATGACCTATTTGACCAACTACGTGGAGCTCAATACTTTTCCAAGATTGATCTTCGTTCAGGGTATCATCAATTAAGGGTGAAAAGGGAGGATATAACAAAGACGGCTTTCCGTACAAGGTATGGACACTATGAATTTATAGTGATGCCATTTGGTCTTACTAATGCCCCTGTTATCTTCATGGATCTAGTGAATAGAGTCTTTAGAGACTATCTTGATCAGTTTGTGGTAGTCTTTATAGACGATATTCTTGTCTATTCAAAGAGAAAGGAAGAACATGAAGATCACTAGAGAATTATATTGAAGACCCTGAGAAAGGAGAATCTTTATGCCAAATTTACCAAGTGTGAATTTTGGCTTCCAAAAGTTGCATTTTTGGGTCACATAATCTCAAAAGAGGGGATATCTGTGGATCCAGCGAAAACAGAGATTATCGAAAGATGGTTGAGACCGACAACAGTAACTGATATCTGAAGTTTTCTTGGTTTGGCTGGATATTATCGACGTTTTGTGAAAGATTTTTCACGATTATCTAATCCACTCACCAAGTTGACTCAGAAAGGAGTTAAGTTTGTTTGGACGGAGTAATGTGAAGAGAATTTCAAGGAGTTGAAAAGAAGGTTATCCAGTGCACCTGTGCTCACACTGCCTTGTAGTGGAGAAAGGTTTGTGATCTACAGTGATGCATCCAAGAAAGGATTGGGGTGTGTTCTTATGCAAAATGATATGGTGATAGCTTATTCCTCACGACAGTTGAAAATACATGAGCTAAATTACCCAACACATGATTTGGAGTTAGCTGCGGTAATCTTTGCATTAAAGATTTGGAGGCATTATCTTTATGGAGAAAGGTGTGACATTCATACTGATCATAAAAGTTTAAAGTATATTTTCACACAAAAGGATCTGAATATGTGCCAAAGAAGATGGTTGGAGCTGATTAAGGATTACGACTGCTCAATCCATTACCACCCTGGGAAAGAAAACAAGGTGGCAGATGCATTAAGTCGACAATACCATGCTAGTTAATCCATGATGAGGATCACAAAAGATCCAATAGTTATGGATTTACAAAGGATGGATCTTGGAATTATAATGAAAAGGGAAAAATTTTATCTTTATCAAATGAATGTTCAACCATCTATACATGTGTAGATAAAAGAGGCATAGAAAGAAGATGTCGAGTTACAAAAGAAGGTGAGAAATGTTCCTGAATTCAACCTTGATTGTGATGGGATAATAAAGTTGAGGAATCGGGTTTCTGTTCCTCCCATCCCCGAATTAAAGAAGGAGCTGCTGGATGAGGCTCATAGTTCTTCATTCTCTATTCATCCTGAAATAATGAAGATGTATAGGGACCTGAAAGAGTACTTCTGGTGGGGTGGCATGAAAAGATATGTTGCTGAATATGTCTCTCAATGCTTGGTTTTTCAGCAAGTTAAAGCCGAGAGACAGAATTCTAAGGGGATGTTACAACCATTACCCATACCCGAATGGAAATGGGAAAACATCACTATGGACTTTGTCACAGGACTTCCTAAAACAACCAAAGGCAATAATGATATCTGGGTCATAGATGATCGTCTTATCAAGTCTGCACACTTCACTGCTTTTATAGAGGATTTCTCTCTTGATCAGCTTGCTAGGATATATGTAAAGGAAGTGGTAAGATTGCATGGATTACCACTTTCTATTATATCTGATCAGGATCCGAGATTTACCTCAATGTTCTGGAAAAGTCTTCAGCATTCTCTGGATACAGAGTTGAGTTTCAGCACTGCTTATCATCCTCAGATAGATGGTCAGTCTGAGAGAGCAATTCAAACTCTAGAAGATATGTTGAGAGCTTGCTCTATGGATTTCAAAGGTGGTTGGGATCAACACCTACCTTTGGTGGAATTTTCTTATAATAATAGCTTTCACTCCAGTATTCAGATTGCTCCATATGAAGCTCTCTATGGAAAGAAATGCAGGACTCCAACTTACTGGAATTAAGTTGGAGAAAGAAAGCTATTAGGACCCGATCTCGTTGATCAAATGGCAGAAAAAGTCAGATCTATTCAACAACACATAAGATCAGCTCAGAGTCGACTAAAAAGTTATGCTGACAACCGAAGAAAATACCTAGAGTTTGAATTGGGTGATAAAGTGTTCTTATGAATATCTCCCTGGAAGAGATTCATGAGATTTGGAAAGAAGGGGAAGTTGAGCCCTAGATATATCAGTCCTTTCGAAATACTGGATCGTGTTGGGAAGGTAGCTTACCGATTGGCGCTTCCACCGAATCTCTCTCAAGTTCACGATGTTTTCCATGTATCTCTTCTAAGAAAGTACATAACTTATCCTTCACATGTACTTAGCTCAGAAGTTGTACCGCTGAAGCAAGATCTTTCTTATGAAGAATAGCCGATAGAGATTCTGGATCGTAGCGAAAAATTCCTATGAAGCAAGACCACTCGATTGGTGAAGGTTTTATGGAGGAACCGCCAATTAGAAGAAGCTACATGGGAGCTTGAGGATATGATGAGGGAGAGGTATCCTCATCTGTTTATTACAAAGTGACAAATTTCGAGGGAAAAATTCATTTTAAGGGGGGTAGAATGTAACACCCGAGACTTTTATGCTATATAAATCATCAAAGGAATCTTTTTCTACACACAACACTTGCTTGGCTTGCTGTACATGAAATCACGACCTTCCTCGATAGCTTGCGTCATATGCAATACCGAGTTTCACTAAACAACGATATACTATTAAAATATTATTAAAACTAGCCTTTATGAATAGTAATAACCACTTTTTGAAAATTTATACATTTTATTTTTCAAAATGGACTTCATTTTTGGATTCGGAATATCGAAATTATCCTAGGGTGAAATTTTGGTATTTTTCTGAAAACTTTCAATTTTTGATGAATAGTGAAACCACTAAGTGGAAGTTAAAAAACTGAATTTTTCATAAAACATAATTTTACCGCTTCTGTGAGTTGAATTTCGAAAATCCGAGAGACACGATTGATGTCAGTAAGAAAAATGTGGTTCAATGAGATGAAAATAATTTTTTTGGTGAATAGTAACTTTTTACTTTTTTTACCACGGTTAAAAGTAAATAGGATAATTAAGGGTAAAAATGATATTAATATTACCCTAACACATGTCTTAATTCTATTGGACAAGTGTAATTTGACCGAAAACAACCTTAGCAATAAAATATGACCATTTAGGCCCACTTGTATTAGATTAGGACATTTATTATTAATTTATTTAAAGAAGGGTTAAAATAGTTAAAATCAACGTTTAATAAGTAAATAATTTTTAATATGGGGATATGGATAAGATAAATTCAACTATAAATATTCATTAGAAATATAAAAATATTTCCTACATAATGGTATTTTATTTGTAATTTTTAGACATTAAATAATTTAATTTATTTATGACACAAAGATGATGCAGTAATTATCTTATTAATGAAATATTGACATAATTTATGTTATCAACACCAAAACAAATGTAATTTGAGACTTTTAATTAATTAAACTAATTATATAGATTACTATGACTTGTTATTATTGATTTAATTAACTTTTCTCGAACTAATCACTCTGTTATAATTTTCACGAAAATTAATTACTAAATAGTGTCAAAATTGACATAAAATAGTTTTTAAAACAAATATTATATTAGTAATTGTTATTTTATTCCTAAAAATCTAAGGCTCGGCCAAATGACTTAGATAAGGTTATATATATTAATAATAAACAACTTGGGGTTCTTTTGGCTTCTTATAGTCAGTTTATTAACCTTATAGTATAAGAACACAAGAAGACACGGTAAAAGAAAAATTATTTAACTTAATGTTAAATCTAAATGATAAGGTTAAAATAGGAACCTAAACTTGTATAAATTCTATTTTATAAGAGGATTTCGACCCATACCTACCTTAGCTTCGGAATAAATCAATTTGGAGCTATTTGAAACCGAACATGACTTTATAATTAAATAATATTTTTAGTTTTTCCAATGGAGCCCCTCTCCTCCCTTATAAAAGGGCACCTCCTCCCCCTCTTACTCACACCACCTTGAGCATTCAAGCTCGGCCAACCCCTACCAATTTCTTCTCTCCACTTCCCTAGAAACATCCTAGAGGTTCTGGTCTTCTTCAAAGACTGATTTTAGTGCCCAAAAAGGAGGTCTAAAAGAAGTACTTCAAAGAAGAGGTAATGTCCGTTACCGATTCTTTCATCTTTATTTCTTCTTCCACTTCTTCTTCTTTAATTGTTTCATTATGAAGTAATAACATCATTATCACTCATATACTGATATGTTATTATAAGTATAAAAAACCCCTATTTAACCATCTATCCATTCTATGGAAAAAGAAATCACCGCGTGAGTGTACGTACGGAATACCGTCTCCACGCAGTGGTGTAATCTATTTTCCACCACCACCTTACTTGGATGGGTATAATGGTGTAAATAATGACTATATATGACTATTATAAAGTTATATTGATTCTGAAATAGTATACATACACTCCAATACAATTCCACGATCATAGGAACGATATCATCACTCGTGCCTACGTACGGAATACCGTCTCCACGATGTGATGAGACTCGTTCTACATGATCTTCATTACATAATGATTATATAAATGAAAATAATGAATAAATATGATATATATTACACTAATACCATTATGGAAATGAGTTATCTATAACCCAAAGAGAATAATAATAATTTATTCGACAAAACACGCATAAGAACAAAAAGTAATAAACACCCGAATAACAAGTAAAAATGAAATATTACTAATAAGAAGATAAGAATATGACCATATATGATATCATAACAATAATTATGATTCTGTAATAAGTCAATAACATTATTTAAATCATTATACAGGAGTTTCGGACACTTACGAAGCAAATCGGACCTAAGGTAAGGGGAAATATCACAATCTCATTTTTATCCGAGATTGTTTATACTTTGAAATTTACTGGGGTGTATTTTATCATCCACATACATTCTTCCTCAATATGTAATATTTATATCATTCTACAATAGTTTATATCCAATTTTACCCTTCGGTGATTTTTTAGTAAAATATATGAAAGGAATCTTTTGTCGTTCTTCGTACGAGGTACTTTTTGATTTTTCCGACAAAAGTACGAGAAGAATGTTTTCTTTTAACTTATACGGCATGAATGGATTTTTAAAACATTATTACCAAGAAGCTTTCCTTAAAATTTTTCAGGTTTATTTTTAATCAAATTCTTTTAGTTTAGAATTGTATGACATATTAAGAAAGGAAAAGTGTTTTTGAAGTAGAAAGGATATTTTCTTCAAGAATGGAGTTCAAGTGTTTTATCAAAATTATTTTCCATCTAAGATAATAAATGGTTCTGTTTCTATCCCTATTATTACATTGATTTTATTATGTTGTGATGTAATTATGTTTATGAATTCCTTTATCTTATATGAATTTTTTTATGATGTCACAATGTTTAAGATTCCCATTTTTATTACATGGGTTATGCTATGATGTATGGTTTATGATTTTGTGGCACACATAAGAATGGTATCATTATGAGATGGGTGTGACCTATATCTCCCTCCAATGCATTGGGTAAGGATTTTATATCTCATGATATAGACATGGCTGGAATGGTAGGTTATACCGATTCAGTGAAACAGGACTGAAACGAGGAGTGAACTCGGTTCAGAAATGGACTTTGTCCTCTAAGATAGTCTTGGCAATGAGTCTTGACTAATAAGAAATGATTCTCTATGATTATGTGTGTATGCCACAAAGTTTCATGTTTTATGTTATGATTATTGGGATTACATTTCACTACTATTATTTATCCCATGTTATGAAATTATGATCTCTTTTGCAGGTTAAGATTTCCAAAAGTTATGTGCTTATGTATATGATGTGATTGATATTTCTTTTGTTTACCCTTAATGAGCATTTGAGCTCACCCTTTTGTATGTTTTTTTTCAGGTTAGGAAGAAGGTTATTAAGTAGAATATACCAAAAATGGACTCTAGATATGATGAAATAAATGTGAGGCAAAGTAGATGCTTTATGAACTAGTTGTTTATGTTTCCCATTTTCTAAAGACACTATACCTATACGGTCCATTCTTGGTTTTGTTATATGTTGTAATAAGTGTGCTTCAATTCTGAAGTAATAACAATGTATGTAAAGTATGAGTCGTTATAATTAAACTTGGACATGAATCATAATTAATTGAGATATCCAAAAACAAGATGTTTTGATGCCATGAAATCCTTGTAGGAAGTGAATGATTATTGAGACTGAAACCAAATAGAGTTAAAGAAGATATTTTATCTAAGTTGATAGTGTTTGAGAATCCAAAAAGAGAGACAGTGCTAATATTGTAAAAAAGATAATTATTGAATAATATATTCTTGAAAAAGTGGTCTACACCATTAGAACACATCTTTGTGTGGCTAGATCTTCATCAGAAGAAGAAATAATTTCTTGAGCATTATTTCCCCGAGGACTGATCTGAAAAGTGATCAAGATTATTGATCAATGCCAAACAGACATCACCAAAGGCTATTGAATATTCTTGAAGAGATACATAGGAATGTGTGATTCTGTAAGCCTATGTGGTAAGAGAATAAGATAATCTATAGTGACTCAAGATATAATAAATAAGGAAGCCACTCATGTGACTCAATAGAAATATTAACCCTGTGTAATTTATGGAGGAGAAGAAGACTTCAGTGAGACTCTGAAGTAGCCCAGTGGTACACTGGTAACACTATAGGAATAAGTATAAAGAACCTCTTGTGGGACTTAGAAGAGATATCATGGGACTCTGTATCGACCATTGTAATTGAAAATAATATTATAGTGGAGAATTTATGTTGGGGAGAATAACCAACAAAACAAAGAGTTGGCCTTTGAACCGAAACATGTAAATCCTTATGTTCAGTGGCTTTACATTTACAGCATCATTCATAATAAATATGAGAGACACAGGAAGATTGGATCGTGGCTTTAACAGTACATATATGTCTAATTTAAAATAATCAATTAGTAAAAAGATTTAAAGGCATCACAGAGTCACCTCATCCCCCTCTCAGTGATTCACACTGATTCGGGCACTTCACATAGAATCTCACATACACCAATATTGAATTCCAAAAGCGAAGCCTAGTGTAATTCCATATATGGATCCTCAAGAAAAAATATCAAAAATTATAGTCACTCTATTATAACAGAAACATTCCCAATCTAAATCACTCTTAGCTTCACCATGATTCAAATATTAACACGTAAGATCCTTATGAAAATGAAACCGAATTCTAAAACTATTATTCATAAATGAACATAATAAAATAGTATCTTTCAACACATTAGAATCCATGTTTTGTAATTCCCTGACACTAGAAGCCTGGAGCTGGTGCATTATTTTAATTCATTGGCATGATTACAAGGAATCATGTCCCGAAGTACTAATCAGTTTAGCAGTCTCGGAAAATAGATTACATACATGAATGTTACATTACACATTCAAACATAAAACACAACATAAATTATTCTTTTAAAATTCCATTATTACCCTAGCCTAACCCTGCATATCCATCAGAAAACACTTTTTTTTACTTGGGAAAACAAATAATAAGAAAGAGGTGATCATAGATGCTCAGTAAGGGTAAATAATTTAGAATTAGATATAAACTTTAAAGGAAATAAGTGTTATAAAAACAAAAGCCTTTTAAACATAATATTGAACATAAGATGGAGAAAATGAATCAAACATTACCATATAAACATGCATATGGATATTCTACTAGTCTGATAATCACATGTAATAATTAATTTCATAATGAAGTAATGCCTAAAGCCAGACATCATTACCACATAGTTAAGGCCTCATGCAAAGACTAAAAAAATTGTCAAGGCCTTATGCTAAGACACTAATTTGTCTCATGAGACCGACTGATGCATCGAGGGTCTATATCGGGCCCCACCCATCACACACTAAGTCCACTGCATTACTCATATGAAAATGTTAATGCATAACAAAAACATTTGTATTAAAACTAGCAAATAAAATGCCAATACTTCAACCATAAACCGTGAAGGGTATAAAAATAACACATACACCATCAAACATATCATAACATATTTTATACAATAATGGAGATGGTATTATAATAAATTAACCATAATCAATAATTATATCTAGTAGATAATGTTGACATAGTTAAAAATGATCATTAAAACTTCTTGAGAGAAATATCCCTTTTTGTGAAATCATTTAAAAGTCACAAATTTATAAAGGAAGTCATTTAAAAGATATTTTTGAATCAAAGTGTATCATAGAAATTTGAAGCTCTTTAAAGGTATTAACATTTTAAAACAATCATGTCTATCTAAATAAATCCTTAAACAATTTTGAAGACATGGACATTAATTAGAAAGATTTAGAAGGATAAATATTTAAATCATTTACAATGATGTTTTAGTTAAATAGTACCTTAAAAGAATCATTTTGAAAAGTCTTTTCTCAAACATGTACATGGATAATAAACATATCCCAGAAAATACTTACACATAAAAAAATCTCAGATAATAATGATATTGAGGAATTAACCCTTACTTTGCACTTGCCTTTGGTCGAGTGAACATTTAACCTCCTCTTCTTTGGGTGGTTCCATTTGATTTGAACAAAAGGGCTCCTTAGGTTCGATTTTTTTCAAGGTAATGCCTCTAGATTGAATTTAGTTAAGTTTGGAGAAGATTTGGGTAGGTTTTGGACAAGAAAAATGGCATTGGAGGTGTGATTTTGAGATAATGGGAGGTACCCTTTTATAAGGGAGGTGAGGGTCACTTTAAGAAAAGTTTGAAATATTATGTTATTAAAAAATTATGTTCAGTTTTTAATGGATAAAAATTGATTTATTTCATAGTTAATGTGGAGATGGATTAAAATACTCTCAACCAACAGGTTTTAGACAAGTTTAGGTCACCATATTAACCCTATCATTTAGATTAAACTCTTAGTTAAATAGTTTATTTTTTACCATGTCCTCTTGTATTATTATAATAAATATTTAATTAACATTCTAAAAAAGACAATTGAACCTCAAGTGATTAATTAATGACATATATACCATTATATAAGTCTTTTGGCTGAACCTTATATTTTTAGGATTAATATATCATTTAATAATATATTATTTGTTTTAAAAACACATTTATGTGAATTTTGACACTATTTGGTATTTGGTTTATGTTAAAGTCATCATAAGTTGATTACATAGAAAAAAATACATTAAATAAACCCTAAAATGTCATATTCACCTATAATATTCGTGGATGTCATCAAAAGTCTCAATTTACATTTATTTGGATATTTATAATATCAATTATTTTAATCTTTCATTATTAAGGTAATTATTCCATCACATAGTGCCATTAAATATTTTTATTATTTAATCTCTAGAAATAATAAATAAAATACAACGATGTAGGAAAGAATTTAAATTTTCTATTTAATATTTATAGTCTAATTTATCTTATGAATAACCCTATATTAAAAATGGTTTAGTTATCAAACATTGAATTTATAATTTTTAAGTCTTCTTTAAATAAAATAATAATAAATGTATTAATCTAATACAAGTGGACCAAAAGGATCCTATTTTGATCCTAAGGTTGTTTTTGGTATAAATACACTTATCCAAAAGAATTTGGACATGTTTTAGGGTAATTATAATTTCATTTTTACCTTTAATTACCCTTTTTACTTTTAACCGTGGTAAATAAAACTCAAATTTAACTATAAACCAAATGTTATTTTCATTCTTTTGAAACACATTTTACTTACCGATCTCAACAATTCCTCTCAAATTTTTGAAATTCAATTCACAGAAGCAGAAAAATTATGTTTTATTCAAATTTGTAAATGTGCCTAGAAGGTGGGTAAAAGATGTTAAAAATATCAATAAAATTTTATGAATCTTATTTTATTATAAAATGACACAAATGAGTTACATTGACCATATATAGGTATTATATATCTATTTTTATTCAAAATAAATTTCAATAAAATAAATAATTATTTAAATAAACAGTCGGTTTTAAACAACAACGCAGTGTTTTTCACAATTCATCAAAAATTGAATTTTTTCAAAAAAATACCAAAAATTAACCCAAAGCTAATATTGTTATTTGAAATTAAAAAAGAATTTTATTATACCAAACTCAAAAAATATAGGTTTCATTAATTAATTTAAAATTAATTCTCATTGCCAAAACCCAAAAGCGGGATTTAAAAAAGCAAAAACTATCGAAAGATTGTCATCGGTTTATGTCAAATTTAAATGTGAAATTACTTATAATGACATAAATTGTATTAAATGATGGAAATATAATATTATTATACTTCCAAAACATTAAAATTTATAATTTAACACTATAAATTATTTTTATTAAAATGTTTTTTTTAATTAAAATTTTGTATTTTCACAATTCACCAAAATATGAAAGTTATCAAAAAAACACCAAAAATTTATCAAAACTAAATTTTTTTAGTCCAATTAGAAAGAAGAAGTTTATTTTGTAAAAATGAATTTATAAAAGTGTCAAATATTAGATTTAAAAAGGGTTTTCCATTTAAAGGTGGTAAAATTGCATTTTCTGAAAAATACTTCTTTTATCTGACAAATTGAATTTTTTCTTATATTATGTCTAAGAAAAACATAATATGGATGTTAAAATTATATGAAGTATATAAATTTCAGTACAAAATTAATATTATTCATAATTTTTTTTGAACGGCTTGTTTGGTAAGTCGTGGTGTGCTCGAACTCGATATTTCGTGTAGCGCATGTTATTGAATTGCTTTGAAGAGATAATGTACTATGAAATCATTGGGTGTTACGTTCTCACCTCCTTAAATAAATTTTGTCCTCGTAATTTGAAATTTTTCTTTGAAAATAAATGGTTAAAAATATAAAATTTCATTTTGGAAAACCCACTTTGGAAATTGGGTTAATAAAATTTATTAGGAGAACATTTGGGGAAATTAGAGACACATAATTGGAGGAAAACATAAATATTTATTAGGAGTGATTGAGTTCATTAATCACAAACAAGTGTAAAATTTAGATCCTCAAAGCCATCAATATAAAATTATTTAAAATATCTTCGGTTCGATAAAACATAATGTATTAGAATAACACATTTTTTGTTTTAAGATACATTCCCAAAAGATTAATAATTAATTTCTTCATAGAATAAGTAAAAACAATACTAGACAAGTAGAGTTTCATCTGTTATCTAATTTCTACCAAAAAATCATCTTTCACTCCAAAACATAGTAGAATTCATGAATATTTTATTTATCCTAATCATATAGGGTTCCAAAAAAATGAATTTATAAGTAATGAGTCAGCCCATTTTAAAAGAAACATCATTATACAAACTAGGACATCACATAGGCCAGTGGTAGGTGATTCACCAGTGTCTCCCTTAGATTGCGGGTCCAAATCTTGTGGCATTGACGGATGTGACGGTTTTTTACACGACCTCAAGGTTGTACTTTTTATAAAAATCCAAAAATAAAAATAATAAATTGATTAACCTTAAACAATAGTATACAATTTACAACATAATTCATTCTCACCATTAGAATTATCAAAAATACTTCTATCTAAATTCACAATCCAAAATTTAAAAGGAAGTTAAACATAATGATGATTTCTTTTTCCACGTAATAACAAGTGAATACCTTCATCATGTATTCTTATAAAACATAGTAACACCCTGAATTACTATAAAACCATATTGATTAAATTCAATATCCCTTATTCATTATAGAATATTGGATATACTCTTTGTATCAAAAAAAGTTGTAAACTCCAAAAATGATAGAATAAACAAACAACTAATTTATTCTAAGGTAGCCAATATTATACAATATACTTTATCCAACTCAATTATATATTATTTAGAAATAATTATCCTAGTTTTAGAAACATATTAAGGGTTATGTTTCCGCCAAACATTTATTTTCCATAATTTTTAACTTGAAATTGTGTCACTATACTTGGTACCATAAAATCTCAAATCCTTAATGAAAATGTTTTGCAATACAATCCTAATATAATTTATAATTCTTAGAAATTCTACATCATTAAAAAAATAATCAAAGGTAAAAATTCATTAATAACAACATTAGAACACTAGTCATTCCTCTTACTCTATGGTAGTACCGTAACTTAATTATTATCCAATAGTATCATTTTGGGGTATACTCTAGTCATTGAGATATTGATTCGTGTATTTTCCCAACTCCTTACGGATGAAGAATTATACATTTGAATCCTTTTTGTTACACTTTAAATCATTTACATGGTGTCCTTTTTCTCCATAATTATATCAAACTCTCATTCCTTTCAAGCATTTACCAAGTTCATTCTTTCCATAGTTATCACATACGACAAAACCCTTCTTTCTCATCTTCCCTTTATCCATCTTTCTTTCTACCATCCATTTCTTTTCTTTCATCCCTTCAACGCCATAAGACTTAGTGAATAATTTAATTATCTTATTAACAAATGATATTATCTCTTCATATGATGGTATTATGTGGGAGACTATTTCCCTTCTAAATGTTGACTTAATATCATGAAAGATAGGATCCTTCCTACTCTTTAGATCATGCGTCTTGATGGAGTTATCATTCCTTCTATTGGGCACCATTTCTATACAATGGAATACACTAGGTTAGTTTATGAATTTAAATAAATATTTCCAAAAGTCTAAATTAGCTAATGTAAATTGAAAAGATTATGCATAAAATCTATAATCATAAAAAATTCATTCAGGAAGTATTTACTACAAAATCCTTCACAATGTATTGTAAATAAAATGTGAGTTATCCAAAGTATATCTCCCAGAAGTGTCATAACTAAAGTGCATCAACGGCCATTTTTGTGTACCAGGATACCCCAATTCTTGCCAAAACTCATTTTCGGAGTTTTCACTCATAGTTACATCTTTTCTAGAGTTGCCTCTACATGATCATATCCATATAGGGATGTATTTATTGAAAAATTCACAAAATATCTACATTTCCAAAATTATAGGAAGTTCTTCGATATTAATCCTCAATGTTTATCTTAGGATAATGTTTTATAATTAGAGTTTTTCTAAATCTAGTTTCCAATTTTTGTACTAAACATCTTATAATACCAACTATAATGTCCCGACCCCAGAAGCCTAAAGCCAGTGCATTATTTTAATACATTGGCATGATTTCAAAGAATCATGTCTTGAACGACCAATCATTTTATCAGTCTTGGAAAATAGATTACATACATGAACGTTACATTACACAATCAAACATAAAACACAACATAAATAATCCTTTGAGAATACCATTATTCTCCTAGATTAACCCTGAATCTCAGTCACAATACAGTTCTTGGAATCCTAGGAAAATAAAAAATAAGAAAGGGGTGCACTGAGACGATCAGTAAGTGTAAATAATTTAGTAGAAGCTATTAAAATTTAAGGCAAAATATGTAATAAAAACAACAGCCTTTTAAACCTAAAAATGAACATAATATGGAGAAAATAAATCAAAAATTACCGTATAAACATGCACATGGATTTTCTACTAGTCTAAAAATCACATGTAATAATTAATTTCATAATGAGGGAATGTTGAACGCCGGATATCATTAACACATTTTCAAAGACTAATTTCTAGACTACAGATAAATTTTTTTGTCAAGGCCTTGTTCCAAGACACTAATTTTCCAAATGAGACATATCGATGCATTGATGGGATATAGTGGGCCCCACCCATCACATACTATGTCTACTGCATTACTCATATGAAAATGTTCAAGAATAATGTAAATATTCGTATTAAAACTAGCATACAAAATGTCAATACTTCAATGATAAACCATGAAGCGTATAAAACTAGTACATCTAGAGATAAGAATATCATAACTCATCTGAAACAATATAGAAGATTTTATTATAATAAATCAACCTTAATCAAGAATAATATCTAGTAAATTATTTTGACATAGTTTAAAATGATCAGTAAAACTTTTTGAGAGAACTATTCTTTTTTGTGAGATCATTTAAAAGTCACACATTTATAAAGGAATCCATTTAAAAGAGATTTTTGAATCAAAGTGTACCATACCACTATTAAACTTTTTAAATTAATTACCATTTTAAAACAATCAATTGCACGCAAATAAATCCTTAAAACCATTTTGAAAACATGGACGTTAATGAGAATGGTTTAGAAGAATAAATATTTAAAACATTTAAAATGATGTTTTAGTTAAAGAGTACGTTAAAAGAATCATTTTGAATTGTCTTTTAAGAAACATGTACATGGGTAATAAATATATCCTATAAAATACTTACACATAAACAATCTCATACAATAATGAGATTGAGTAATTAACCCTTACCCTGCACTTTCATTTGGTCGAGGGTACGTTTAACCTTCTCTTATCTGGTTTTTTTTATTTGAACAAAAGGGATCCTTAGGATGGCTTTATACTCAAGGTAAGGCATCTAGGTTGGATTGAGGGAATTTGGGAGGATATTTACGCAAGTTTTTGCTGATCCAAATGACTTTGGAGGTGTGATTTTGATAGAATGGGAAGTACCCTTTTATAAGAGAGGTGAGGGTCACATTAGGAAATGTTTGAAATATTATTTTATTATAAAATCATTTTCGGTTTCTAAAGGTTTCAAATTAAATTATTTTAAAGATAAGGTGGGTATAGGTCTAAATACTCTCAAAAAATAGGTTTTAAACAAGTTTAGGTCACTATATTAACCCTATCTTTTAGATTTACCTCTTAATTAAATACTTTACCTTTTTCCATGTACTCTTGTGTTAATAAAATAAATGGTTGATAAAAATACGATAAAATTCCAAGAGAACCGTAAGTGGTTCATTAATGACTTATATTTCATTATATAAGTCATCTGGACAATAATTATATTTTTAGGATTATTATATCACTTAATAATATAGTATTTTTTTTTAAACTCATTTTTGTAAATTTTGACACAATTTGGTCATTGGTTTTTGTGAAGCTCATAAAAAATTTATTATTTAGAAATAAATACATTAAATCAACCCTAACATGTAATATTCACCTATAAAATTAGTGAATGTCATCAAAAGTCTCAATTTACATTTTTTATGATATTCATAATATCAATTATTTTAATCATTCATTAATAAGGTCATTATTTCATCATCATTGTGTAATAAATAAATTTAATTATTTAATGTCTAAAATTAATAAATTAAATACCATGATGTAGGAAATCGTTTTATCTTTATAATTATTATTTATAGTATAATTTATCTTATGTATAACCCTATATTAAATATGGTTTAGTTATTAAACATTGAATTTAACACTTTTAACTCTTCTTTAAATAATATAATAATAAATGTCCTAAACTAATCCAAGTTGACCAAAAGGATCATATTTTATTTCTATGATTATTTTTGGTCTAAATACACTTATCTAATAGAGTTAGGTCATGTGTTAGGGTAATTATAATATCATTTTTACCTTTAATAACCATATTTACTATTAACCATTATAAGTAAAAGTCCAAAAATACTATTCACCAAAAATTATTTTCATCCTATTGAACCAAATTTTACATACTGATGTCAAATGTGTCTCTTGGAATTTTGAAACTCTATTCACAGAAGAGGTAAAATTAATTTTTATGAAATTTTGCAAATGTTCCTATAAGGTGGGTAAAACACGTTAAAAAGCTCAATAAAATTTTATACATCTAATTTTACTATTAAATTACTCCGATGAATTACATTGAACATACATATGTATTATATATCTATATATACTTAAAATAAATTTAAATAAAATAAATAATTATTTAAATAAAAAGTTGGTTTTAAACAATAACATAGTGTTTTTCATTATTCATCGAAAAATGAATGTTTTCAGAAAAATACCAAAACTTCACGCTAAACTAATTTTGATATTCCAAATTACAAAATTAATTCTATTTTACCAAATTCAAAACATAAAATTATAATTAATTAATGTAAAATTAATTCCCATTGTCAAAACTGAACAACGAGATTTTAAAAAGTAAAAAGTATCAAAAGATGGACATGTGTTTATGTCATATTTAAATGTGAAATTACTTATAATGACCTACATTGTATTAAATGGTAAAAATAAACTCTAATTATTCTTCCAAACCATTCAAATCAATAATTTAACAATATAAATTATTTTTAAAAAAAATTTGTTTTCAATTAAAATTTAGTATTTTCACTATTCACCAAAATATTAAAGTTGTCAGAAAAACACAAAAAAAATTCAAAACTAATTTTTTTCTGCTTCTAAACATGAATTTTATTTTGTCAAATTGAATTTATATAAGTTTCAAATATAGTATCTAAGAATGGTTCACCATTAAAAGGCAGAAAAATTTCATTTTCTGAAAAATACATCCTTTATCTGAAAAACTGAATTTGTTTTTACATTATGTCTAAGAACAAAGAATATGGATGTTAAAATTATATGGACTACAAAAAATTAAGAATGGATTTAACACTATTCATACCATTTTTTTGATCGAATTCTTTGGTATGTTGTGACATGCTTGTACTCAGTGTTGCGTGTAGCACAAGTTATTGAATTACATTGAAGAGATAACGTACTATGAAATCTTGGGGGGTTACAAGTTTAACTCAAATGTCCACAATTTTGTTTAACCTCACCCACAACCCAACCAATTTGAGGTTCAAACAATATACACTTTTAATATGCTCCCTACCATTGGTATATCATTATGATTATCCTCAAAACCAAATCACTATATCTAAATTGACCACATATAGTCTATCACAATATGTATTGATAAAAATGACTAGTGAACCCATATTCAAGAAACAAAATGAAACCAACATCATTATCCACATTTGGCATAGCAAAAATTCAATCGGTCATATGAACTAAAATTAAACTAAAATGGTCACCTCTACTATTAAAAATGGTTACTCCCCATGATATAGTTTTCCTTACACCATGACCTGATCAACCAATCACATGGGTTTTCCATTAATATTTAAAATTCTCGATTGAACTACACATGGAACATACCATTATCCACAAAAGAATTGTGAACTCCCAAAAGAACCCACTCATAGGTTCATTCACACAACTTATCTTGATCTCATCAAATCCAAAACCTGGTATACACACCATAATTATGAGATCAGAATGCATAAATAATTATCCCATGATTTATATCTCATCTATCTTAGGCTCACACACCTAATCAATTATCTATAATCTCATATTATATTAACACACAATCTAAGAATCACTCTCAGTTCGTTTTTTTTTTATTGGACCCAATAAATATAACTCTTAAAGTGGGATACCATATGATCACCCACATCTTGTAAAATAATCGAATTACAGGAACTATCCTCCCACACTCTACTCACCCTACACATGAACATGTATAATCATTATCCACTATCCCATCAGAACTGTACCCCAAATCCAATATGGATATGAATCCAACAAATATTTTACTCCAAACATGACCATGATACGAAAATCATTCTTACTATTTTTCATATCAAGGTCTAAGGAATATCACATGCCTCACTCACCCTTATCAAGGGAATCAAACTCAAAAAGGAAACCCATGTAAACTAAATACCATGTTTATGTATGTATCACCTATACTAATCCCTCATGAGGGTATCCATGTCTGATCCTCTTAATGAAGGGTTTCCATGCATCGCGTTCACATGGGAACTATTCAATAATAATCATATGATTTCCCAAAATGAGGCCCACATAACCTATCATCATATATGAAGCATATGGAAACACCTATAAAATCCCTGACCCAAGATAAAAAATTTCAATAATGATCTCAAATTATCAAATCATACTTGAATAACCTATCAACTATACCACAAAAGACAAACAATAGTAATATCATAACCCTGGTAAGATTTTCCATAGGACAAGTGTTTAAGACTCACCAACCTAAGCTCCATCAAATACTTAGTCATATTACAATATCTATATACTATCCCAAAATAGTAACACAAATAAAAATAGTTCATTGATTATACTATGTAATACTTAGATGAAATCACATAAACAAAAATATATTCAGGTTTCCAAAAGAATTCATGTGTCCAACCATTTATGTAATATATCGATGACCAGTAGTGAGGGAATGAATTATATTATGGGGAGAAAATACAATTGATATAAAGACCATAAATGATAATAAATAACCAAAGATAATATAGTATAGATAATTATACTACATATTCTTTAACAAATTAAAATTTAATCACATGATGTATACATCTCAATAGATCTCACAATGGGTCCGTAAAATAAAAAAAAATAAAAATGAAGAATAAAAATTAAAAGGAGGATCCAATATAACCCCATGACTAAAATTGATATCATATGAAAATCACTACCATGATACTATAGATTAATCCACTGTTAAACTAATGATCAACGTATACACCGTACATAAGATCTGCTTATACACCAGGGTTCCCATGCATGGTGTGATGAATAAATCTTAGTAGGTTCTCACCTCATATCTCTAATATATAAAATCATATATATATATATATCTGTGTGTGTGTGTTTTTTTAGAGCTTTATAAATAATAAAAATTCAATTTCATGAGAATGGGGTTATCATGTACTAACTATCACATCGATATACCTGACCATGGCATGGTCATCCAATTTTATAAGGATTAGTTGTCTAATTACATAATACTTAACCCATACCCTATAACTCTGGGTATGATTTCATAAAACATTAATACCATTACTCTATGACTCGAGGTAGGGTCCCACACTGAGTCTAGATCGATAACCCATCACCTACTACATTCCACTCACTCAGAATGTGGTCAAATACCAAATCTCATGAAACATCTCTAATATCCACTCTTTCATATAGGGTGCATCCATATATAACATTACAAGTCACATTTAGTATCACCACCCTCTCACTTAGGATGTGTTCTCATACATCTTTTCATATCATATCTCAATTCTCCAACCTATCACTTTGGGTGAGGTCTCAAACAAAACCATGACATCTACACTCTCACTCATGGTATCCATTTCATATAAATTTTTAACCTCCTACCCCTCACTCTAGATAATTCTTCCCATTGAAGCTTGGCCTCTACCCTCTAACATATGTTAAACCAATCATAACATATCCCATCTTATATACACACCATGGCTCAAATGTATAAGTATATCTCTCATATATTTTCCCTTATACTACCTGACTCATACATATTTCACAACCTAAAATTATTTGGTCATGACCTAGCCCTATATCTTTATCTCATTACACCACACACTACCCATCATAGGATAAACTCTCATTAAAATATTGAGCAAGATTACTCAGTACATAAAACCCATTAAAAGAACTATATCACCCCTAGTTTCCACCACTAGGTTCCTCAATTCTTGCCTTATTTATACTCATCAATATGAAACCTAGCCCATCACATCATAGTGATCTCTTGGTCCACATGCCCTATCAGACCCTAACCTCAAGAGTCCAAGTCCAATTAAACTACAAATTCCTACATCAATATCCCAATTTAAAAACCCAAATATCCATCCAATTAATCACACCAAAACCTACTCTATATATCAATTTTTTACCATAATAGCACATATTTCTTGAACCCCAATTTGGTCCATTTTCACATTTTCTATATGAGTTATCTTGAAATTTCATCTAGAATAAACCCTCTATATCACATTACATCAAGCCTCAGAGGAATTATCATGCTCTTACCAACAACTAAGCCATTTATCCATCCTATATGGGTAATCCTAACATTTCATGAGATATATAACCATATCAACCATAACCAATTAGCTTAAACCTATTTTTCATTATTTTTTCCCTAGGAGACACAAAATAGTCAACCCAAAACTCTTTCTAAGCATGAAAACCATTATTGGAATACTTGAATACTTATATTTGGAACTTATCCTCATGGAAATGTAGTCATAAAGAGTCACTATATAACATGATACCTGATGAATCACTCACTCCAAACGTAGGTGTCCTTAATCCACCTAATTATTTATTAGGGCACTCTCGGTCTCCATCCTATTTACCTGAACATAATATAGATGGTAATAATTTATAAAAAAGTATATGGTTGATTATTATTGTTCCACATACTACTTTAATGGAGTTACTATCCGTATCCATGCTCATAAAAGTCTCTTTCTCACTCACTCCAATCCACGATAATATCATAAGGCTTGAGCTTTCCAGTGAAACCAAAATTATGACCAGCCACACATGAATGGTTCATGGAAAACCACTTAAACCACTATATAAGAAAAATAACTCATCCAAGATTAGAAAATGTGGAATTCATTCATCGTTAACTAGAATCTTTTGTCCACTACCTTAAAAATAACCATGGTTCAATATAATTCAATAATAATATAATGGAATAATTATTCAAATCTCTAATGTGAATCATAGTAAATCATTAGTAGCCCATGTGCAGAAATAGTGGTGAGATAAAGGATAAACCATACCTATAGAATAACATAATAGCAATACATAAACCAACCCTCGTCAAGGGTGAATTATAGGGGAGATCCAGCTAAATGGACCTCCTCGAGACCCATTTCAATTCTAAATCATTAGAGGATTCTTCATAGAAATGATGGTTTTATATATATTTCAAAAAATTATAATAAAGAAAAAACATTTGATGACCTTTGAATCATGGTGGAATTTTCCAAACATAGTTCAGGTTACATCAGGACTAAGGGTGTTACAGTGTAATGCCCTATTCTAAGGGACACATTATGGAATGACCATATGCTCCATGGTACACTTCATCTCCCAATATAATAATTGAGGAAACTTGATATCATGACTTATTTGAAAACCCCATACCCTATAGGATGAGTCATAAGACTTCCCCCATGATCACCCTTCATAGTATAATATTTCTCACTATGTTTTGATCTAGATCAATTCCTCCAAATTTAATCATGAACATCAAATCACTATGTAAACCCCCCCTTGTCGTAGTGTTATGTGGATAAATTATAAAACAACATTACAAAACACCATAATTATCTCAAAACTTTGGTTGAGGTAAAAAAATCACGCATTAGAAGATCCCATGGTTCAATTTCTATAATATGAAGTAGTTCTCTCTTTTGAGTGACCTTTATAGTGAAATCCCCATATCTCATACTCTGAAGATCCACCTAAATTTGATTCTTCATTCTTCATTAAAACTAACTCCTCTGCCTTATACTATACACTCACCTTAAACAACATAAACTTTAAAACAAGGGAAAAAAATTTATAAGTGTTTGAGCCCACAAATTCTAAATCCAATATATAATTGAAAAAAACAACCCCTGGTTTGGGACTCAAATTTCCAAAAAAAATTCAAATCAATGACCCATAAATTCACAATTAATTAAATAAATAACTATAATATAATCAATAAATCCCATATGAAATATAATTACTAGTTAACAAATAATTTAATGTCTTGTATATTGGTTTTTAAAGGAATTTTTAAAATGGGAACTTTTACAAATGAATTTTATTTAAATCCATATATGGTATCTAATTCATTGACATTACCCAGCCCACTTTGACTCATCCTAGGATATTAGTGAGCTAACGTTTCCACCCAAATCCCATATCTTATAGGAAAGAGGCATTTTAATGAAAAATATTAGGAATCAAATATAATATTAGTGGACATAGCATAACCAAACAATAAAAAACCACATGACACTTTACGAGATATTACAATACTTGATGAAAAAAAATATAATAAGCGTAATATATAAACAAACATGACACACACTAATAATCAAAATAGTATGATAATATGGGAGACCAAATATATAGGGGATAAATACCAATTATCTCAAATAAAAAAATATTACAACAACATGAATGGGATGAGGCTTCAGGACCAAAGCTCCATACATGAGAACTAACTTAAATCCATCATCCTCGGGCACCACTACACTACTTATACACTAACAGTGTGTCCACTTTGACCACCACTAAACTACTTGAAATCATTATATGACACAATATGTGTTGGTGTAACACCCATTCAAGGGTGAGTATATACATACCTAATAGGATTCCTCAACCACTAATATGAAACTATGAGGGATCTTGTCATCTCATTAAACTATAGGAAAAGAATAACTAGATAATTTTAAAGTATATAAAACAAAGGACAATGAGTTATCATACTCAATTGTCCCAATATTTTCCCTATAATACACTATAAAAAACTAAAAATAAAAACTACCCTGCATTATCAAAATATATGTCCTATTTTAGAAACTATAGGGAGGGACTCATTCCTTGCCAAGGGATATGAGTGGTGGATGCGGGAGTAAGGACCTAATTGGAGGGATCATGTCTCATTGATTAAAACATGTCAAATGTGGGAGTACGTAATTTCATAGATAGAGGACTCTTGCATTGGTAGTTGGTTATTTGTTTACTCATTATATCATAAAGCAGACCCATGCATTATTAGACACAAGGGAGTACCAAATACCATGACCAATGTCAAGGAACCATTATATGAGTTTTTTTGGGTTTTTTAAACACCATATGGAATGAAAGATTCCATAACCTATCACCAACACATCACAAGGAGAGTAACAAAACCCATATCAACTTGGATTATGAATCATGTAATTATAATTCGTTCTATGGATATAAAAACTATATCATCCCAAATTAACATAAATTATCCCAAATTGTTGAACATATTAGAACATGACATTTTATATGGATAAATTATTAGGATAGTCTATCCACTCACCAATATATGACTCATAGACCAAAAAATATGTGAGAATTTCCATTTTGGACTCATATTATGTTATTCCCCAATGGGGATTCATCCCAATTAGGGTGTCATGTGTCACATCATGCTATAGTTCTTGGCCCTTTGAAATCATAGAGCAGTTATATCTTCATGTTGTAGTCACACCATATAGAGTCAAACCATATTCTTTTTCTTTATGTTGTAATTAACACCTTTACATTTTTTTCCCAAACACAGTCATAATCATCAACCCCAAAGATACAACAGAGCTCATCCCTTAGTGATGTGTTTATCTAATCTACATAAATGTATCATTGAGGTTGTGAATATAAAAATGTATTTATGAATAATTCCTTAAATCATAAACTAGAAATATATAAATTCAATCATTATAACATGGAATGCCTTTTCAAGGTATAATGAGACCTAATTTAGAATAATATAAATGCCTTTCTCATGATGGTATACAATTTCCCTCACCTCATCATATCAACATTGCGATGCATCTTTATCACAATTCATTATTGTATGAAATAAAGGAATTTTTTTGATCCTACCATGGGGAGATAAATGGTAGAATAAAAAAAGAATGATTGAAAAGGTGTTAAAATATATAATAAATCCATAGAAAACAAGTCCTAGATATAAAAAATGGTGATTTATAATGAAATTGATAGGTTTTTAATGGGGATTAATTCATAATAAAAATATAAAGTAACAGTAGTTAGGTTAGAAGTCTCACAAAAATAAATTGAATTAACCAATAATAACATAAAAATGTCCCTTATCTTTGAATCCATCCAATTATATTGCACAAAATAGTGATCTGAATGTGTCAAGAGATCACCATGCATTCGCTGATGTTTGAATAGTTTTCCATGTTATACAAGAATATAGAATTTCAACACTAAAGTCAAATAACTTGGGAATAGGAAAAATAAATTTAAACAACATCCATAATAATCTTGGAGTAATACACTCTATTATAACGAAATTCATTAGATTCATTCCACAATCATAAAGTAATAAGGTCTGGCATACATAAATTCCCCCTATCAATAAATATTAGAAAAATCCAAAAAAATTAGATCCTTTATAACACTATGTTAAATTTAGTTAACACCAATTAATATTGCATTCCCCAACCACATTATAGTGAAATTAAAGGTGTCATAGAACAAAAATATTTGGTCATGTTCCCTTAAACATATACATAATATCATATAACTTAAATAAACTATGTATAATTATAGCATAACTTGGGATACCTCACTATAGTCCTTTATAATTCAGTTATCATAGCATAGCCCACATGCATCCCTAATTATCCCCTAAAATATTATATAATGAAACACAATCATTTTAAGATAATCCAAAACCACTATGACACTTCATGCCATGACTTATAACACCATTACATAATGCTAACCATAACTAGATAACATTACATACGGAAACAAAACTATTTCCAGTAACATAAAATATTTTATCATTATTGAATATAAAAACATAGGCTAGTATATCATCCTCATATTAATGGTTTTTCACGACAAAAAATAAAAACATAACAAAATAGGTGATTTTACATGACTTTCATCTAACTCATAAATTATAGGGATCTCTCTTAAAGTTTCCATCATATAATAAAACACACACTATCTATATTACCTAACATGAAAGTATCCCCTCCTATATTCCACAGTATCTATTTGGTACATCATGAATATAGCATGATCATTAGTTTCTAAATATCCAATTTGACATCATGAAACAAATCATGCATATATCTCTTTATTTTAAACCTATAAAAGAAATTTTAAACCCTTTCCAACTATTGGTGAAGTGTTATATAGTAACCAACCTCACCAATGTTACACAGTATACGGAGCATCATAATGAACAATAGGGATATAATACATCCCCAAACAAATCTATAAAAATTTCATCATGTAGATACAGTCAAAATCACAATATCTTCCTACATAGAATCTCAAGGCCTATATCTTTGATCCATATGGCACATTTGAAATCTATAAGTAATAATATTTCTTTTTTGGATCACCTACACTATCTTTATCATAAACCATACAAATTCAGGCCTTATAGGTGATTTCATACAAATCGTTATCTAGAACAAGGGTAGCCTGTAGGGTTTCTTATAAATGCCTAAAAATTTACCAAAACAATATTTAATTATTTTTTTATAAATTAAATTTACTATGGTAAATGGTTCTCTTATCTTTTTTTTAAATCATGCACACAATCCTTTAGTATATCCCCAAGATTATGAATAGTCTACTCAGTTTGTATATCAATCTGACAATAGAACACACTACTAACTCGTAACTAAGTCCCAAATAACTCAAATATGTGCATCCAAAATAATATATGAATTAAGAATCTTGATAAAAATTGATTATTCAATGTAGCCTATAAAATACAATGATATCATCCACATACAAGTGTCTCAGTATTTATACTAAAATCTACTTCAAAATTGGTAGTAACTCATCAAACATATTATATAATTCTATAATCACTTTGATAATATTATGAACCTTTTTTACAAGGTATAATCATTAAAAATTCTATCAATATTCCATCCCACATCTACTTAGGAAACCTAAGGGGTTGATCCAAGACTATAAAAATGTATTATTCAACCATTAACCACTGATATGTGAGACACTCTGAAATGTACTCAATAACACTATGTTACATACCTAACCATAAAAAAGGAACACTTTTGGTATTGATACATATTTATTAGAAAAGTATGCAATAATAAGGGGATGGTTTAAAAGTCTCTTAGAACCAACTTAATCAGTGTGATTGAGAGAGTCATCTGTCTGAGAAAGAAGATGGTGTGCTCAGCATATTCAAAAAAATATGATAGGTAATTTCCCTATGAATGTATACTCATGGAATACCTCAATTATGATTATTTCTAAATGAGCATCCCTTTCATGCTGAAGAAGTTCATGGTTTAGAATCACGGGCCAAATATTAGTGTTCAATCCCTCATCCACAATGGATAATAGCATTGAAGATAGATACTCATGTGAATCCTATATTAAATGAACATGATAATTATTATATGGGGAGTTACCTACCATGTTTACCTTTATTAGATTATACAATATTAGAATATTCCATGTGAAAACCTTTTTTTAATTAAGAAAGTGGATCTTGTAAAAAGGGTGATTCGAGAAGTACATTTTCTAAAATAATGGATCAGAGTAGCCAACATCTTGATATCTGGATGTAGGTAGACTAAAATTAGTGTATTATAAATTATGTTTGTTAGAATAAGACTCGATGAATCTAGAATATGGATGTTTAGAGACTCAAATGACACGAATGAGATTAAATTCTAAGGAAATGTAAGGGTCACTTCGTAAGTTATGTAAGGGTTATCATTATTCGGGAGGGATATTAGAGGGTTCTTCAAAAAAATAAGATTGAAATCATAAAGTCTAAATAAGTGTTCAATATTAACCATAAGGTGGTGTTAAGGAATATATTGTACTATAAAAAGTGAAGAGATTCTTATGAATATCATATCAAAGTTGAAATACTCTCCATAAATATCAAAATCATAAGAATTTGATTGCAACATTGAGTATTTTTTATATTTTTTATAGATGATATATTTTTTATAGATGACTATTTGACATTTTAATCACATTTTTATTCTATAATTAAAGTATTTATTTATTCTCTAATGGAGTATTACATAATCTAAACTACGTAATACATGTTTTTTTCCTTTCAATGATTATCTTCTAGAAGATATTTTATGATTTTTTTCATGTTCATTGTGGTGTGGTGACATAGGTAAGAATTATATTCTATGTTTTAGATAAAAAATTAGTGTGGGATTACTTCTATTTTGTTGTTCTAGTTATTGTTTTTCATTGTTTATTTTCAGGAAGATAATCATTTTAAAAAGGTTATAGACACTAAAAATGATATTAGATCTTGATTATATTTTTCCATACCACCAAACAATGATTAAAGTGTTTTATATCCAAATTTTGTATCATAATTATACCCTTAAAATTTTATTATAATTTAGGTAAGAATTTATTAATAATTTTTAAGTGTTTTGGATTGTTTTTGAAGTCATTTATTCCAAAATTAATGGCATCAGAAGAGGAAATGTTCTGGAAGGAGAAGTTAAAGGTGATGGACTATAGATTTTTTTAAATGTATATAATGGATTATATATTATAGAAGGATTTTGACCATTGGATTACTGATTATAAATAATAAGTGATGATGAAAGATAGATGGGATAGGCTGTATAAGAAAGCGCTAGGCTTGATCTCGAGGTCACCAACCCAAAATGTGCCTCATAAAATTTTCAAGGTGAATGTGGAATAAAAATATATGAATGATATTATTAATATGTATGATAATCCAATAATAATTAATAAAAATTTTAGTAATTTCTTTTTTAAGGATTTTAAATATATAGAAAAAGGTTATTTAGGCCAATGACTTAAAAATGCATGGAGTCATTTGGAGTCAAAAAAGGTGAATTTTTTTATCTTTATTGGGAACTATTTTTATTTCCATCACTATAAATATAATGATATAAAATGTTTTATTTTGGGATCAATTCAAAAGGTATGTTGGACTTCTTGTTTTATAATGTTTGAGATAAAATTTTGAATGTGGATATTTTATAGATGAATATTTAAGAATAATCTAGTAATTCTTATAGTGTGACAAGTAGGAGATATTTCAATGAATTAAGGAATCATGATAAAAGAAAAATGGAGAATAATAAAGATTTGTAGTGTCTCAACAGAAAGTTTTCCCATGTGTTGAAATTTTGTGATTAAATTAACTCAAATAAAATAATTTTTGTGAGGGAAGGGACAATTCAAGAAGACATTATTATAAAAGTGCATCTATATATACCATTTTAGAGAAAATTAGATGTATAATGTTATGAATTTATAGTTTTCTTGAGTATCAGATTATATAAAATAGTGATTATTTTAACAATTTATTAATGATATGGAGAACTATAAATTATACTTCTAGTACGATTTTCAACTTATATCTTACTAATGATAAATATATTGAGACAATGGTATTGGTTGATGTTCTTGTTTAGACCAATAATGGAATCTTGGTAGACTTTTAAGGAGTGTGGCACATATTGGGGTTAAAAAAGATCTTTATTTTAATATCACAAATTCAAATTGTGTGTTTCAATATAACATTCCATATGGAGAAATTAATTTTACTCATGCTTCCATAGTAGTGGTTAATTGAGGGAAATGTGGAATATTATAACTAATGAGATTATTAGAATGTGAAATGAATGATGAATAATTTTCTCATAAAACTCTATAAAATGAACATCTCTTCTAATAAAGGGAGAAATGGGTGAAAATAATTTCTAATAAAGGAATGTTAAATATATTAATAATGGATTACAAAACATGTGAAAAATGAATTCAAGGAAAAAAGTGAAATGGGTCATTCCAATATGAGGGTAATATACCCAACTACCAGAAGTTAGAGTTAGTTTTAACATATGTACGGGATTTCTGTTATGTCTTTTCTAACAATATTTCACTATACAATGTTACCTTCATTAATGATGTGAAATGTAATGTGTTGGTATTCTTTGTTTTTTCACAATTCTAAAATGTTCAAAACCATCATTCAATGTAGAGAAATGGTAGAAAATGATTTTTGGAAATGTGTTAATAAATTTAATGTTCGACAATGGTTGTTAATTTTAAAGTAGGCAATTCCATAGGTTATACTAGAGAAATGGCATGTGGTTTTAGAAGACCATACTAGATATATCATAACAAAATAAGGTCATAGAGAGGATTAATTAGACTTAAATGTAGAAGACATATAAAATTTTGATCCACACTAGTTTTACCCAGGAATTTTGGATGGTGGTTGTGAATTGTGATACCTAATTAGTGAAAAAAATAAATATTATTGTAATTGTTATAAGAACTTACTGAAACATGTTGGTTATTAAATATATATTAAATTTCTTATCTAAATGTATTATCTTCACTCACCTACATCAACATTAACTCCAAATAGATGGAAAAGTTTGAGTCTATGTCATGAGTGTGTTACTTTGTAGGGTATAGAAATGAAGATTTTGTATTTTGGCTTTAGGATAATAACTTATTAAATATTTTTATAATATAGAATATATTCTCCAATGGATAGATATTATGAAAAAATCTTGACAAAATAAAAATTATAGATGATATAAAACTAATCTCATGCTATGAAGTTCGACAGAATGGAATTCCAAAATTTATGTATGTTTAATAAATTGTATGGTGAATAATAAGTTTTGAAGTACCAAATTGTCTGGAATAATTTTTTATGGATGCCATTTTTTATGGTATATCTGAAGCGGTAAGTAACAGAAAGCTCAAATGATTTTAAATCTAGGGTAAGATATCCAAAAGGATAAGTTATAGAAGTTACAATTATGAAAGAAACAAATTCATATGGAAATTTGTGTTGGTATAACATGATTTTTTACCACATACTGTAATATAGAAGTTTCATTCACTATTTAATTCTCACAGATGATTGATAACATTAAAAACTTATGAGGATACACATTTTAAGGACTTTAGTTATTTAGAGTTAGAGATGCGCAATAAAATGGATTATGTATCTATTTCTAGTATATGGAAGAAAGAAGAAAAATATACTATGAAGAGATTTTTTTTATAATCATTAGATTTATCCATTGAAGGATTAATAATACTGTATTAAATGCTACAATTCATGGATTTAGTGAAAGGGTTTCATTAAATAGAAGGTTTGGATTTTTTTGATCATTTCTATAGTAGTTAGACACATAACTGTTTTGATGGTACAATGAAATATTACCATGTAAGGATTAAATATATAGATGTTAGATGTTATGACACCTCAATAATTTAAAATAATAATATTAGGTTTAATAGTGTATGAAACACACAACACTGAGCTAAAACAAACCACAAAAAATATTATTTAAATATGATTATTATAACATATATAATAAATTAGAGGTTATGAATACTATTAATTTCTTTATGATATATATAGAAACATACTACTTAATATAAACATTTTTATCAATTATTAGTAAATGATTAATCAATTTTTAGAAAATTCATTTTATTCTCCAAAAATATGTTTTCTTCATAATGGTATTTTTCTTTTTACATGTAAATATTATAAATAATTTATTTAAATATTAGAAAATTAATTTAATGAAAAGGATATAATTTATGAAATCATCATAAAAATTTATATTTGGGTGTAATTTGGTTAGTTTTTTTGAAAATATTGGTTTTTTCATAGAATGTCGAAAAATTCGATTTTTGAAAAAATGTAATTTTATTTTAATTAAAAAGTATAAATATAATTTGAATTTAATATCAAATTAAAATCAGTATTATTTAATTACATAATATATAGTTATTTTAATTTTAATTATCATTATACCTGATTTTGGAAAAACTATATTTTTTGGCATAAAACGCATTTTTCTAAAAAATATTTTTCATTGAGTCTTAGACATTTATATTAAATTTAATTTCATATTGTTCAGTGAATTTAACATTTTAAAATGTATTTAATATTTTTAATCATGATGTTAAATTTTTTAAAATAGTTCCCCTTTATATTTGGATATTGTTAATAGAAACATTAGTACTTTGGTTACTAGAGTAATGGGGTAAATTAATTAATTAAGGTTAAAAATAAAATGATAGAGGCAAAATAATGACCATAACACCTATCTTCATTTCATGATATGCGTAAAACTCTTCCATAATCATAAAAATTACAAATATATGTCCTTTTTTTATTTGGATATGAATTTTTCTCTTTATGTTTTTTTATATAATGAATAGTCAATAAATTTCATTCCCTTTGTTTTATTATCATTTTAATTTTTTCAAATTGCTAAACATAGGATATGTCCATTTATAAATACCAATTTTAAATATATATAAATTCCATCATCATATTAATTTATTTTTAATTTTTAGTGAAGATATTATTTCCATAAATTCTTATGAAACACTCATATAGTGATTGAAAAAGAAGAAAAAATAAATAAAATAATTTTCCATGATCTAAAAAAATATTTCATTTTAGTATTTCATCAAAAAATCTAATAATCTTATAGGGGGTTGATAAATTTTATAAAAATTTCATTTTTACTTTAGTTTTAAAAGTGAAATTAAAATAACTGTTCCAAAACTAACATTACTGATATTTCATAATAAATAAAAGTTTTTAAATTTTTTCAAATTAATAAAAATATTATATTAGGTCAAATGAGTTAGAAATGGTTTTAGACATCATCTGTGGTCAATATTTGAGTTTTTTTTATAGAAACTTTTTTAACCCTTAATGTACAGAAAATACTAATATTATCATAATTTTTATAAGAGATAACGAAAGGTTAAAATGATATGGTTAAAAATATGATCCAAACATGTGAACCTTTTAATGGATGATAGTATTTAAGTTTTTCCTCATCCCATATTCAAATTATATAAATTTCAAGCCATCTATATAAGATATATAATTTCTATAAGCTTAATACACCACAAAATTACAATTATATCCCTCCCCTCTCTTATAAAAGGTAACCCTTTCTCTTAATTATTTACACCACTTCAACCCGTATAGATTGAAAACCAATTCCCATTATTGTTATAAACATTCTTGCCCAAGATATAGATGTTATTTTCACTCCAAAAGTATAACCGTAGGTCCCTTAATAATATATCTATAGAAAGTATATCGAATAATAGGAAATTGTCTTAACCGACTCTTCTAATTTTAATTCTTTATCTTCTAACTATTAATGTGTTGTTCCCACAAAAAAAAATTATTTATTATGTATTAATAAATTTAAATAAATTTAATTATTAAAATGGTAAAACCATATTCAATCTCTTTTTCATCCTACAAAAATCTATAAGTTCGGTTGCATGTACGTATGGATTAGGGTCGCCACGTAGCAATATAATTCATTTTTCATCACCACATTACTTTGGTGTTTATAAATATGGGACTAATGAGTATATAGTATATTTCTAAAATAACTATGATTTTTAAACAATAATATCATATATATATATATATATTATTTCCTTCTAATCCTATGGAAAACAAGAACGTCGCTCGAGCTTATGTGTATATTACCACCTCCATGAAGATATGTGGTCTATTTTTTATTTTAATATTTCATGGATGGTAATGATTATATATTTAATTAATATATTTGATATATATGATATATTAATTATTATATAATGATTAATTATTATTTACCATTTTTTTCTCCATGGATTGAAAATTGAAAATAGCGCTTATGCATACGTATGGAATACCATCTCTATGAATAGCGTATTTCTATATTTTATAGATGAATATATATATATTTATATATATTTATATATATATTGATAAGATATTATATTAATATTATTAATAAAATTCTGATTATGATGGAACCATAATAAAATAATGTAAACTAGAATTACCAAATCAAAACATAATTGAAAAACAACGTTGTTAACACTTGAGACTATGATAATAATAAAATATTATAATCAAATAAGTGATAAAATTTAATAAATAGGCCATATATGATATTATAGATATGAATATAATTTCAGTATTTAAGTATAATAAATTTAAATTTATTATACAGGATATTAGAGCACCTTCGTGAAAAGTCAGAACTAAGGTAAGGGACTTCATCTCAATATCCACTCCATTGATACATGTTTGGTATAATCAACCTATTTATCTTAAAATGGAGTATATACTACCACTTTGGGGAATTTAACATTAATATATATTTATTCATGATGGTAAATTTTCATTTCAAGTTTACTCTTCTATAGAGTTTCCATATTTTCTTTCTACTTTTCCAATGTTTGGAACATGAATCATGAAAATAAATTTTTGAACGAAAAACCAATCTTATTTTTATTTTGATCTTATATTTTTTTCTTCAATAGAAATATTTCATTCAAATTTTTTTTGAAAAACTGATTAAAATTGTATAACGATTAATCAAAATATATTTTACCCTTAAAATAATTTTCACCAAATGGTTATAAAGTAATCTTCTTGTTATTTTTTAAATAAGGTACTTTTTTTATAAAAGTTTGAAATGAAATTATTTTCAAATTATATAGAAAGAATATAATTTATATACATGATAACCAAAAAATTGTTTTAATATTCATTTATATTTTAAAAGGTAATTTTCAAATAAAACGTTTTTCCTTCATATAATTTATATTTTTAGTTTTTAAAACATATTTTCAATTTGAATAATATATTTTAGTCAAAAAAATGTTAAATGATCTCTTTATTGGGACATTATTAATGAACGACAAAAATACATTATTTTACATATTCACTACTGGGGATATGTTTTTAATTATAACAACCTTTAAAATATTCCATTATTTTTCATTATTGGATATTATATTTCACTTAAATTTCCATATTATTTGTATCATGGATTTTATTATTAACTAAAACATATATCATTTCCACATATTTTGTTTTACAATGAAAGTATTTGATTTATTGGTGAATTATTTATAAATTAATTATCTTCACTCAATATGAATATTTTTTTATAGTCGTAATTTTTCATAAATTAAATCAATCATTGGATACATGAGGAATGCATTGGAAATACAGTAACGGGTAAGTCCCGGAATTATATATCCCATTGATTCATGACAAGTATCAGAACCCAAATCAGTAATCTAGAATTAAATATACTTTTTGTGTATTCCTACCCATAGTATTAATCAATCTCTATACTATTCCTCAGTGGTATAGATACCGTGACATCTAAGAGTGTGGCATAAAATATTAATAATTTCCATCATTTAGATTTTAGTTATTTTTATCCATGATATTTTTGGATTGTTATTATCCATAAATTCATTTTTTACTCAAGTCATTGAACAAATGTCATTTTTCAGTTAATTACCTTCCTATATTTATTATTCTATATTTACTCATCAGAACATCTGTTGTATTAAACCAATACTATGTAGATACCACACTTATCATACATTAATATCACATATTAGAAGACAAAAATTCATTACATAACCTAATGATCCATGAAAAAAGTATTTAGTTCTATCACAATTTGATATGTGGACACATGAATAATTTTTCCATAAGTGACCAATGTCAACTCCAACAACTTTCTTAATAACTAGTACACTTCTTATACATATCATACATAATACCTTTATTCACATCCTATCGAAATGAAACATAAAAAAGACTGATCATTGAGGCTCTTTAAGGTTAAACAATGTAGATATAAAACTTAAACAAGAATATGGGTATGGGACATTGAGAATAACATTTAAAAACAATACATTATATATCATAGATCATAAAATGAGTCATGACATAAATAATGGAAGTTCAAAAGAAATAAATAATAATGGAATCAGAAAACATGATCCATTAGAGCATAATAATTAAATAAGACATAGATTATTGGAATACACAAAAGTATATATAACATTTTGTCAAGGGTATCCACAGAGACATTTGTAACATGTTAGGATTGGGATAACCACCCACGTTCCTACATCAGTCATGGGAAAACCACCTATATACCCTTGATTTAGTTTGGATAAGCACCTGTGTAAATTACATTAATTTTTGCATAACCTCTCGTATAACCTTGGATCTCATGTAACATTAATCATTGCCTAAGGAATAAGAGAAAGAAATAGGTCCCACCCATCATTGGTTATTATGTGACCATCGTACATGGTTATTAAATAACCACCATCACACAATGAAAACCATACATATGTGTGACATAATATAAAAAATAATTCATCACATAAAAACCCAATAAAAGAAATGGGTTTCATAAAATATTTCATCTAATAATAACCAATATAAATGAAATGGGTCTCATAATTTTATCATCAATTTATCATAACATGAACCATGATAAAAAATAGGTTTCATAAAAATATTTTCATCATTAAAATAAACCATCTATATAATGAAAAAATATTATATAATTCAATCATATTCCAAGTAAAGATTATGTAACATTAGTGGATTTCATATTTTATGGAAAATTGTTTTTAATGAAATATGATTTTCAATATATATGGAAAAAAATAAATTTACATTAAAGATTATCAATTTATAACTAGAAGCTAATAAAATACTATAAAACTAATTTTCATTGAAAATAAGGATTGAAATTTATAAATGAATATTTAAAAACAATTTAAAATTTTCTTATGGAAAATAAAATTTCTTTGAAAATCTCAATTTTAAAACTGGAAATTCATAAAATATTTCAGAAATACTTTCCTTTGAAAATAACCATATAAACATATAACAGAATCTTTGAAAATCATTTAAAACATTTCTTGAGAAAAATATCTTTTCTACGTTGAAAAAAACTTTTTACAAATTTAAAAATATCAAAATCCTTTTATTTGAAACTATCCTTTAAAACTTGTAATATAGTCCTTAAAACATTGATTATTCATAATGTAATAAAAAAATTACACATTAAAATAAAAATTTCATTAAGATTTTTAAAAAAATATATAGGACACTTAGTTTGAAAAAAGAATGAATATTAATATTAAAATATTTTTTAAAATGAAAAAAATGGGTAAAATGACATTTAAAAAACTAGCGGAATAATAAAACATTTTTTAAAATATTTTTTAATTCATTTTTTAAAAACATGGATATGGAAGTAAAAAATTGATCAAAGAGATAAATAAAGTTGGTTTAAATTAAAAATATTATTTTGAAGTATTATGAAAATAAAGGGAAAAATCAGAGAAATTTTTTTTATCAAATAATAACTATAGTAGGAGAACCTTAATATGTTTCTTAATATATTGATAATAATATTTCATCATCATAAGTACAAAAATAAATAATCCCGATAAAATATGAGATTGTTTCATAAAACCCTTACAACTTTGGTAACTGTGAATCATAAGTCCCATAAATGAGTAATAATAAATGAAACTTAAAATGTCTTGAGAATAAATAAATTCACTGTATTAAATGTAAAATTTAATGTATATACACCTCATAATATAAAATAGCTGAATAACATAATGAATGTCCCATAGAATGCATATTGAGAAAAGATCCCTGACTGCTTTGGTAATATTTGAATTATCAACCACATGAAAATGAGATCCTAAAATGGATATGTAAGTGATAATAATTTTTATGATAAGCATCATAAAATGACTTCATTTTTTGTATATACCCCCATAAATGAAATAGGTTGTGAATATACCATGTGTCTCACAAAGATAAATACTGAGATAGAAATCCCTTACCATAAGTCTCAACTTCATTCCTACATGTTAAAACCACATTAATAAATATATTATTATTAAAAACATATTAAATAAATATGATTATATATATCATAACATATAAGATTTACTTATGACCTTTTATTACTTGTTTTTTAAGAATTTCGTGTTAAAATCACATTTCTTGTAATAACTGCTTTGTTTTTATGTTTGTTTTGGTTTATTATTGATGGTAAACATACTTTGATGATGTTTAGATAATATATATAATTTTAACCAAGATAAAAATATAATATAAATACAATACATATGAATTTATATCAATCCCAATAAATTAGTGATAGAAAATGAAATACACCATTCATGGATTCAGTAAGCCATACATGCACATCAATGCTATTACCATTTTCTAGATGATTGAAATAACAGAAGGTAAATTATATATTAATTTATAGAATATTATTTAAGTCATATATATATAATATATATTAATTAAATTTACCATTATTTTCTATCTTGAAAAGTGTTTGTTGAAATCATATCCCATCACTCTGTGATGAGATTGCCCACTGTAAACATTGGAGACATTATTGTACTCCCATGAAATGAAATTTAAGAGATTATATGTGATATTATAATTTCTTAAGTTTTATTATGTAGCAAATATCATTTTTATTTATTTAACATATCCTTATTAAAAACAAATTCAAATAAAAATGAAAATTACATCACATTGGTATGCAAGGTGGTTATCTGTTGAACACATAAGAAACATTATTGTCTACCAAACAGTTATGACGTAAGAATAAATATGTGGTATAATTATTCTAAGGGTATAATAATATAATAAACACATTATATAAAAATTTAATCTATCATTATATTCATCCTTGAGAGGATTTCATGGAAAACAAATTTCATTGGTTCAGGAGGCGGTAGTCCTCCATACACACAATTGACGGTTTCATTTCACATTTTATAGAAGAGGATAAGTATATAGGTCATTCCACTAACATAATAACATATTATTATAGTGAATATATATATTTTTCATACTATTCTAATTTAAGAATATTTTAAGGAGTTTCGGAAAGGAATAAAATAAAAATGTATGTATAAGAATTTTACCTCTTCTTTGGAGAAACTCATTGGGTCTATACCTAATGCCTTTTTAGGATAGATTAATAATAAAACTAAGTACTATATTAAGTTTAGATATAATTATGGAATATATTTTCTCTTATTTCATACCAAATTGTCTTTTAAGACTGAGGATAATAGGAGACAAAACAGTTTTTTAGAAACAAATAGTGTTTTTTAGAAAAAAGATTGATTTATTCTTATCTCAATCACAGAAAAAAACATAAGATGAATGTTTAAAATTTTATTGAATATATAATATAAATTTTTTAAAAAAAAATAATCCACCAATATTTATTTATGTTATTTATTTAAACTAAGCATGTTTATGGGTAAAAATAATTTTTAGAAAAATATTCCATTTATTTTCAAATGGTTTTTAATTTCATTTATAATTAATTGCTCACCAAAGAATTCATTTTATATAAATTTTTAATCCAAGTATTATCATAATTTATTTCATCCTATTTATATATTCCATTCCAATGGATATGGATAACTATCATGTTAAATAATAAAATTTCCATAATATAATATATTTTATTATAACATGATTTTTCGTATAAGAGAAGTTATCAAAGAAAATTATTGTTTATTAAAAAAATCATAAAATATTAGGGTGTTACGTACTTATCATCTAATATGTCCATTTTATTTTATATTTCTATTCCCCAAGATATGAATAATTATATTCTAAACAATATTGGGGATGTAAGAATAATTTTTTTCTACAAACAGAGAATTTAAATGTAATATGGGAATAATTTTAGTTTCTAGTTCTATGAGACTACTAAACTATATGGAAATTTGAGATGTGATTACTTGTATCTAGTTTCAATATAATAATCATTTAACTAACTCTAGGTAGTAGGATGGATATTTTTTACAGATGTGAGGAATACATTTTTTCAATAAAGACTTATAAAAATAGATATACATATAGTAGACAACGGGTTTCATGGAGAAACCAAAATAGGATGTTCTATAAATGCTAAACTAGAGCCTTAATATTTTAAGGAAGTACCAATTTTTTGGATTTATAAGTTCAACACATTTATGGTTAATTGGATTTTCATATAAAGTAATATATATCACCAAAATTATCTAAATTGTTTTAGGATGGGTGATTCTTCATTTTACACCACTACACAAATGGAATTCTTATTGTCCTTCCATCAAGGTAATGGATTGATGATATGAATGATTAATTGTTTGAATGTTTTGAGATGAAGGTTCTTGGCCCAAAAATTTTATTTTTAGGATACATATTTCAAGGGACATAAATTCAATAACACTATTTCATACCCAATCTGACTATATCATTAAAGTTGTTCTATATTTTTGAATGAGTGAGTTAATACTGATTAAAACACCCCTTGTCTGACACATCATGTTTAGAAAAATAAGGAGCTTATAATAGATAGATATGTTGATTATATTGAAAGGTTATTTTATTTAAATTCATAATCTTGATGTATTCCCTGGATTATACATATCTAATTAATATATATGTAGTGAGACCTTTTAGCTGTTTCATGGTGAATCTAGGAAGATGTCACCAAAAATAATGAAACTATACCCACTTGGTATATCAAATTTAATATAAAATAATATATTTGTTTCATATTGGCAGAATCACTATAGGGTATTTATATTCATACAATAGAGGGTATGTAGACACTTAGAGGTTCACTATTGGGAATGTGTTCAGTTAAAGGGGAATAACTGTGATTTTTTTGAATATCCAACCACTATTTCCACATTAATCAATGGAGGTGGTGTCCATTGATCATACAAATTTTTTTAATTATTTTATTTGGTTATGGTACTTATGAAATACCTTAAAAAATTAAGGAGGTTGATATGTTGCTCAGTGGTTCACAAAGTGTGACCCACTTACCAAAGAATCTGATGTTTCATTCCTAGATGAAGAATATTCAGCTGAAATATTTATTCATCACGATGTTGTTATAGGTAAATGTTCTATATTAGCAAATGGTGGATATATTTTAGTATCTAAATAATATGAAGGCCAAGGTTATATTCTAGGAAATGATATGGTATTGTTATTTTACATTTAGGGTGGGATGACTAGAATCATGGTAATGGAATAATGATTTTTTAACAGAAGATCGCCCGTGGAAGGGGGTTTGTTGATACTAATAGATAAATTGGTGGTGAATAAAAAATTCTAAAGTGGAATATTTTTAAGATCAATTGTGTGAAAAAAATCTTTCTATGTGATTGGATCTTAATGACTTAGTGATTATATAAGCCAAATTTCTAAATCATGAAGAATACAATGGATTAGTGAAGATTAAACATAGTGTAGTTAAAAGTGTAATATTCAAAATATTCCTTAACAAGTTTGTAAGAAGTTTACATAGAGACATACTGGATTTTTATTATGGTAAAATTTAGGGTTATTTAAGTGAAACATTTGAAGTTACTTAAGGGTTCTGACACTCATCAAAGATAAATATGGGTTCATTATAAGGCTGTGTAAAATTAAACTCATGAAATATTTTGAATCACAGAACATTAACCAAAAGAATGAGAAAAATTATTGTATGTATTTAAATAAGAAAAGGAATGGTTATATATTTTATATCCAAGTGATTAAACTCTCTATGAAGATCAAAATATGGTGTGACAAATTACACTAGATGTAATAACCTGATATTTTAGGAGGATTATTATTTTTGTATTTAATTGATGTCTTTTGTTGTATGCGACACCAAAATTAGCTTGTTCTACATGAAACACTGAATTAGCTTGTAGTATACACAAAACTAATCTTGGATCATGTTACACACAACTTCATGTTCGTTTGATAGAAGTTATTTTACGCAACATTGTGTATATATATATATACACCACTGTAAATGAAATATGCTTGGATTTTTTTATATGAAACAACAAAGAAGTCTTTCACTACATGCAACCCTAACTTTGCTTGCATTACACGCAATCATGACCTTCCTCGACAGAGTGTGTTGTACGCAATACCGGGGTTCACTAAACAGCGATATGTGGTCATGATATTATTATAAACTAGCTGTTATGAATATTATTGACTAAATTTTGAATTTTATAAAATTATTATTCATTTTAAACATTTTCTAGAACACGGAATTGGGACAAAATATATTTTTTGGGTAAAATATGTATTTTTAAAAAATTGCAGTTTTACCGCATTTTGATAGAGCACCGACATAAAATTTAGTTTTTGACATGTTTATAAGTAAAATTTGACCAAACAAATTCTTATTTTGAATCAGGATATAAAAATTTACTTTGGATAAATTTTTTATATTTTTCTGATAGGTTCTTTATTTTGATGAATAGAAAAAATACTCTAAATTTTTATTGAAAACAACTTTTTCATAACAATAATTTATAAGGTTAAATTATAATATTTAATGGTTTTTAAGTATTAATAGAATATATTTTTACAATTTAATATAATATATGTCATTATCATTGATTTTAAATTGAATTCATATGTAAAATAATTTCAATCTTTTGCAAGGTTTTAACTTTTAAAACTCGTTTTCTTGACAGCGGGATTAATTTTAAATTAATTTTTGCAACTTCTATGATTTGAATTTGTAAAAATTTATTCCATATTTGGAATAAATTGGTCTAAATTATGTTAATAAGCTAATTTTTATTTTTAGGCATTATGAATAGTAACTACGGTAAATTTTATTTACCATAGTTAAAGGTAAATCGGGTAATTAAGGGTAAATATAATGTAATAAAATTACCCTAAAACTTGTCTTAATATAATTGGATGATTATATTTTTTCCTAAATCATACTTGGGTCTAAATTGAATGTAATAGAACCCACTTGAATTTGATTATGACCTTTTGTTTATTTTATTTAAAGGAAAGTGAAATATGTCTCACTCAAACTTTAATAATTAAAGTATTTTTAATATAAGGTTATACAGATTATAAATTCAGTTATAAAAACTAATTTTAAATATAAAATGTTTTTCTTTATCATGGTAATTTATTTTAATTTTTAAGAGTTATCTAATTACCTTATTATCTTATACATTAATGATGCAAAAATTATTTATTTAGTGAAAAATCAAATAATATAGTTTTTATTGAAATAGTCATACATATCAAAAGACCCAAAAATATGAAAACAAACTTATTGGTAGTGTATATATAAAACCTAATCATCTAATAGCCGAATTTTTGACCATTTGGATCCTTATAAAGGAGATTATTACACTTATATTATTTTATTTTAAATGATTCCAAAGTTGTCACCTTCCTAATTTAATAAATATAAAAATTTACATGTTGTGATTTTAAGATGATAAATTAGAGTAAAAGTATTATTATAATATATATGAGATTTATATTCATAATAGTATTTTATTTTTAATTTTTATGAAACAAATAAGTATATTAAATAATTATTCAAAAATGTTGTACTAATTATTTTATTAAGAGATATACCAAATAAATGGTTTTAAAAATATTGAAATAAATATTATATAAACTATTTAATGTGCTCCAAGAATTTTTTAGACAAATATGACATGTTAGGAATATATTAAATATTTTTGTTAGAATATATCCTTTGTGTGGAGTTTATTTAAATTAAAATACATGAATAGTGTCAAAATTGACTCTATTGTTATTTAATAAAAATAACATATTATAAAATTGATTAAAAATCACAAAAACATTTAAAAATTATAAATTTAAATTTATATAGTCTAAATGGTCATATATTATCCAATTATGGACAATTAAAAACTCATAAGTAATTATTTACAACAATTTAAAAATTAGAATCTTATTACCACAAATAAAATTAAATAGATTAAATGAGGATAAATCAAGTTGATAATGTTTAAAATAAATTTCCAACATGTATAAATTTTATTGTTTTATTATATTAAAACCCAATACCATCTAATATTTGGATTGGAGTCATTTTTTGAGGTTCTTAAGTGAGGTTGAATTTATTATAAATTAATATTTCTTCTGTTACCAAAGGTGCCCCTCTCCTCCCTTATAAAAAGGGGACCCCTTCCCTCTTCTCTTCACACCATTTTGAGATTTAGAGATCAGACAACCCCTAACCATTTCTCTTCTCCACTTCCCTAGAAACATTTTGGAGGTTTTGGTCTTCTCAAAAGACCAACTCTACTATCTTTAAGAGGAATCTTAAAGGAGGTGCTCTGAAGAAGAGGTAATCTCTTCTTCTGATTCTCTCAAGTTTTTTATTCTACTTCTTATTATTTAGTTTTATCAATATAAAGTAATAACATAAGTATTAATTATATACTGATATGTTTTTATAAATATGAAACAACCATATTTCACCTTCTATCCATCCTATAGAAAATGAAATCACTGTGTGTGCGTACGTACGGGATACTGTCTCCACGCCGTAGTGTAATCTGTTTTCGACCACCACATAACTTGGATGGGTATAATGGTGTAAATAAATAACTATATATGATTATTGTAAAGTTATATTGATTCTGAAATATCATACATACACTTCAATACAATTCCACGATCATGATAATGATATTATCGATCGTGCGTACGTAGGGACTACCGTCTCCACAACGCAATGAGATTCATTCTCCATGTTAACCATTTCTGAATGATTATAAAGTATGTATAATGAATAATAATGAAATATATTAAATAATAATGATACTTGATTTATGTATATATATATTTATGTCATTTACTTAATTCCATTCAATTCAACAAGGAAAAGAAAACAGCGTTCATGCGTATGTACGGTCTACCGTCTCCCTGAACGATGTATTTCATTCCATTTATCGATCTATAATATATATATGTATATGCTGAATATATATTATATATAAATCATGTTTTAAATTATGGAATTCATTAAATCAGGATATAAGTAATAATATCTAAAACAAAAGGTTGAAACACGTACAATAAATGAAACGATTTTACCCAAATCGCTACTTTTACATCGAATATACAACAAAATGGGTAATATAAAGTCATAAGTAAACTATATATGATATAATAACAATGAATTTGATTATGAAATAATTAAATGAAATTATTTATATCATTATATAGGAGTTTCGGATACATATGAAGCATATCAGACAAAAGGTAAGGGATAACTATTCCAACATCGCTCTTATCCGAGATTGTTTATTCGTAAGTATTTACTGCAGTTTTTGTTATCATCCATGTCCCTGTTTTCTAAAAAAAATCATGTATGTTTAATGGACTTTTTAATCAATTTTGAATTTTACCACATGTTATGAAAGGAATCTTACTTTTGTTTACCACACGAAGAACTTTTTGACTATTCTGACAAAAGTACTAGGAGAATGTTATTTTTAACTTATACGACCTGAATGGATTTTTACAGTTTCATAATTCCACATTTTCATGAAGCTTACTCTACAAGATTGCATTATTATTTTCCAAAAAACCATTTTCTTTAAATATTTCATGTAATTTTGTGAAAAAAATGATTCAGTAGAAGAAAGTATATTTTCTTCAAGAATTCATTTCTAGTGTTTTATCAAAACTATATTCCATCTAAAAATGACATTATTTAATATTTTTTTGTTTCAAGTATAATGTCTCCATTATTTACCTGTTTTGATTCTTCTTATGATGAAATTATATCCATTTTTTATATGGATTATGTTAAGATGTCATGATGTTTAAAAATCCCTTTCTATTACATGGGTTATGATATGATGTATGATTTAGGATTTTGTGGCACACGAAAGAATGATTTCATTATGAGATGGGTGGGACCTATATCTCTCTCCAAATCATTGGGTAAATATTTATATCTCATGAGATAGACATGGATGTAATGGTAAGTTAATATGTTTCAGTCTTACAGGACTGAAACGAGGAGTGGACTCGATTCAGAAAAGGACTTTGTTCACTAAGATGGTCATGGCAGTAATGCCTTGGCTACTATGGAAATCATAACATGTGCTTAATGGTTTCCAAAATTACATGCTTTATTCCCATGCTATTTTATCGTGATTGATGACCCATTATGATATATGCCTTACGTACTTCCAAGATTTATGTCTTTTCTCAAGATTTTGATGTTTAGATTTTATGTTCAAGTAATTTCATTCAAATGTTTATGGATTAATTTATGTTCTCTATTTTTACCCTTAATGAGCATTCGAGCTCACCATTTTTATGTTTTCTTTTCCCCAGGAAATTATGAAAGGATTTATGTAAGAAAACCAAAAGGGGATGATTTTTATGTGAGATTTTGAAGATCATTCACCATGATTAGAAGATTATGTTCTGTGTTTCCAAAGACACTAAACTAATAAGATCTTTGGGAATATGTTTTTGTCCTGTAATAAGTATTTCGCAAAAGTAAAGTAATGTCCATGTAATTTAAGCTTTGGGTCTCTACAGTTGGTATCAGAGTGAAGGTTTAGCTAACATTTCAAAACTGGGATACGAGAACATTAGTGAGATCCCTAGGGAGATTTCTAAGGTATGTCTAGGGATGTCTCTAAGGTTAAGTATACATATAGGTTAAGGTCCTAGAATTATGGAAATGATTTTAGAATTAAACCTAAGGTGTTATATATTTAACATACTCCCCCTTTATTATGCTATTTTCCTAGCATGATTTTTTCCACTCACACTATTCTTTTTGGGTTTTAGAAAATGGCTGGAAATAGGAATATTCATGATAATGGAGGATATGATGGACAATGGAATGATATTATTCATTAGAAGACAAATGAAATTGGATCTAGAAGTCTAAAAATCGTTATTAATCCTAATCATAAATATCATAATATGATCAATAATCTCAACTTTGGTAAGTATCCTGACTCTGCTATTAAGAGAAAGATGGAGTTCCATGACGATCATAGATAAAAGAAAGCTCAATTCCCCTCATGAAAACCATGTGGGAAGAGGCATCAGGGAGAATGTTTCAAAGGAACCATAAGATGCTTTGGGTGTGAAAAAGAAGGATACAAAGCCAGTAATTGTAAATGAAAAGGTTTAGTTAACACCGTGTCCAAGGATAATGGTATTGCTAAGACATCAAAAATGGTTAAATTTTTTAAATGTGGAATGTATAGGCATTATGCAAATCAATGCCCTAAGCGAAAATCTCATGAAGAGAAACAACATGGTCATATGGGTAGTATTTATGTTGATGATGATGAAGAGAATAAAAATGATATATGAGATGAAAGAAATGTTGAAGCTCAGTCACTGGTTTAAGAAGGTAGTGTAATGATTGTATGTTTATAAATAATAATGTATGGTACTATGGATTAAAGAAAAATCTAAGGATTATTACACTGTTGCCTTTGCTTGAGTATTGAAAGTATATAATGAATGGTACTGGTAACCATGAAAGGTTATTTAAATATTTTTGGAAGGTAGCTGATATGTGAATAATGAAAGATAAGGAGATAATGATATGTTTGATAGTATTAATGAGAAAATGACTAGTAGAAGGACAAAGTTATATCATGGTTTGAGTATATAGAAATTTTGGGATTTTGGTATGTGGAAAGAGTAATCTTTTGACAGTATTCATGTTTTCTCTAAGGTTCAATGGGTATTCATTTTTCAAGAGAATAAATGATTAAGTTATTCACATGATTGGAATGTGACCAACAAGATATATCAGGGATAAATGATTGTATTCACATCATCGGTAGATGAAATTTCAAGTAATTTTTTTCTATATACTATTAGCCTGGACAGAAGTATTTTGGATAAGTTTGAAGATTGGAAAAGGTTATGTCAGACATCAGATAGTATTGTTTAAGGCTGGACCTTTTTTTCAAAATTATTTTTGTAATTTTATAGTAGTATAGTTTTAGGAAAAGGACAACCTGCAGGACGGGTGACAACCCGTCGGGTCAGAAAAGGCTGTGGGAATCGAACCCACAATATAAGTGCGACAGGCCTTTATTGCGTACCACTGGCCTACAGGAAGTCCCTAGTTAGTATAAACTAGTTTTATTTTGTTATGCTCTATGATATATGAAGTATAAGTCCATTTTTGGAACCATATACGATTAATCTCACCATAATATGGACTTATAACTTTTGCAAACCTTTTGTTTGAGACGGATGGAATGACCCATCATTCTATCACATGATCTGCTAACACTTCAAGAATGACAAATTCAACTTCATTTCTTTAAGAGATTAAGTGTAAATTGTTCAAGGCATGAACAACGGTGAGATTGTACCAAAATAAAGTAAGTATTTCTTCTAATTCAAATTCGTTAACATTAGGGAAATGATCTTGAAAACCAAAAATGTTGTCATAGTGTCCTCACATATGATGAATCAGATGGTACCTTAGATCATCACAAATTTTTGGATTTGTGATTGTTGTCTTTTTCATAGCCTAGTTCTCTACCACTCTCCATCATACCTTGATGGATAGATTTATCTTCAACATCCATATTTTCACCTATTTTCTCTTATGTAAAAACCGATGGATTAGTTTATTTGGGTAACTGTTACGTTTCATACATTAGTTTTTAAAATTACACTTTAGTATTCCTTTTTATGATGTGGGTTTCTATTAAAGTAAATTTCAAGTAGTAAACGATTTATAACCCTGACAAATTTCGAGGGAAAAATTCATTTTAAGAGGGGTATAATGTAACAACTCGATATTTTATGAGAATTATTATTTTTAATTTCATTGATGTCTTGTGTTGTATGCAACGACAAAATTAACTTGTTCTATACGAAACACCTTATTACCTTGCAGTATACACAACACTGACTTTGGATCGTGTTACACACAATTTCATGTTCGTTTGATAGAAGTTATTTTATGCAACATTGAGTGTGTATATATATATATAATGTATAAATGAAATATGGTGGTATTTGTTTATATGAAACAACAAATAAGTCTTGCACTACACGAAACCCTGACTTGGCTTGCAATACACGCAATCGCAGCCTTCCTCAATATCGTGTGTTGTATGCAATACCGGGGTTCACTAAACAACGATATATGGTTATAATATTATTATAAACTAACCTTTTTGAATAGTATTGAATAAAGTTTTAATTTTATAAAATTATTATTCATCTTCAACATTTTCTAGAACATGTTATGAGAACAAAATACATTTTTTGGGTAAAATATGTATTTTTCAAAAATTGTAGTTTTGCCACCTTTTGATGGAGAACCCACAATAAATTTAGTTTTTGACATGTTTATAAATTAAATTTGAAAAAATAAAATTCTTCTTTTGAATCAGGATATAAAAATTTACTTTGGATAAATTTTTTATATTTTTCTGATAAGTTTTTTATTATGATGAATAGTAAAAATACTCTAAATTTTTATTAAAAACAACTTTTTTCATCGAGATAATTTATAAGGTTAAATTATAATATTGAATAGTTTTAATGTATGAATATAATATATTTTTACCATTTAAAATAATGTATGCCATTATCATTGATTTTACGTGTAATTCATAAGTAAAATAATTTCAATCTTTTGCAATGTTTTAACATTTAAAACTCATTTCCTTAACAGCGGAATTAATTTTAAATTAATTTCTGCAACTTCTGTCATTTGAATTTTGAAAAATGGATTCCATATTTGGAATCATTAGGTCCAAATTACGTTAATAAGCTACTTTTTATTTTTAGGCATTATGAATAGTAACTACGGTAAATTTTATTTAACATAGTTAAAGGTAAATCGGGTAATTAAGGGTAATATAATATTATAAAATTACCCCAACACTTGCCTTAATAAAATTGGATGATTAAATTTTTCCCCAAACCATTCTTTTGTCGAAATTGAATCTACAATAACCCACTTTTATTTGATTATGACTTTTAGTTTATTTTATTTAAAGGAAAGTGAAATATGTCTCACTCAAACTATAATAATTAAAGTATTTTCAATATAAGTTTATACAGATTATAAATTCATTTATAAATACTCATTTGAAATATAAATTTTTTTCTTTATCATGGTAATTTATTTGTAATTTTTACAACATATTTAATTGTCTTATTATCTTATACATTAATGATGCAGAAATTATTTATTTCATGAAAAATAAAATAATATAGTTTTTATTGAAATAGTAATACATATCAAAAGGCCCAAAAATATGAACAAAACTTATTGTTATAAACCTTAATAATCCACTGGAAGAATTTTTGACCATTTGGATCCTTATAAAGTTGATTATGAAACTTATATTATTTTATTTTAAATGATTCCAAAGTTGTCACCTTCATAATTTAATAAATATAACAATTTTCATGTTGTGATTTTAAGATGATAAATTTTAGTAAAAGTATTATTATGAAATCTATGAGATGTATCTCCATCATAGGATTTTATTTTTAATTTTTATGAAACAAATAATTATATTAAATAATTATTCGAAAATGTTGTACTAATTATTTTATTAAGAGATATACAAAATAAATGGTTTTAAAAATATTAAAATAAATATTATATGAACTATTTAATGTGATCCAAAAAATTTCTAGACAAATATGAAATTATATGAATCTATTAAATATTGTGGTTAAAACATATCCCATGTGTGGATTTTATTTAAATTAAAATAAATGAATAGTGTCAAAATTGACACTATAGTTGTTTTATGAAAAAAACATATTATAAAATTGTTTAAAAATACCAAAAGCATTGAAAAATTATAAATTAAAATTTATATGATCTAAAAGGTCATAAATTATCCAATTATGGACCATTCACAACACATAAGTAATTATTTATAACAATTTATAAATAATAATTTTATTACCACAAATAAAATTAAATAGATTAAATAAGGATAAATCAAGTTGATAATGTTTAAAATAAATTTCCAACATGTCTAAATATTATTTATTGATAATATTAAAACCCTATATCATCTAATATTAGGATTGGATTCATTTTTGGTGGTTTTTATGTGAGGTGGAATTTATTATAAATTAATATTTCTTATGTTACCAAAGGTGTCCCTCTCCTCCCTTATAAAAAGGGCACCCCGTCCCTCTTCCCTTCACACCCTTTTGAGCCTTGAAACTCGGCCAACCCCTGCCCATTTCTCTTCTCCACTTCCCTAGAAACATTCTGGAGGTTCTGGTCTTCTCAAAAGACCAACTCTACTTTCTTAAGGGGAAGCTTAAAGAAGGTGTGTCGAAGAAGAGGTAATCTCTTCTTCTGATTCTCTCAAGTTTCATCTTCTACTTCTTCTTCTTCAGTTGTATCATTATAAATTAATAACATCAGTATTAATTATATACTGATATGTTATTATAAATATGAAAAAACCATATTTCACCTTCTATCAATCCTACGGAAAACAAAATCACCACGTGTGCGTACGTACGAAATAACGTCTCTACGCCGTGGTGTAATCTGTTTTCGACCACCACCTTACTTGGATGGGTATAATGGTGTAAATAAATAACAATATATTATTATTTTAAAGTGATATTGATTCTTAAATATCATACATACACTTCAATACAATTCCACGATCATGAGTATGATATCATCGCTCGTGCGTACGTACGGACTACCGTCTCCACGACGCGATGAGATTCATTCTCCATGTTAACCATTCATGAATGATTATAAAGTATATATAATGAATAATAATGAAATATATGACATAATAATGATACTGGATTTATGTATATATATATATATATGTATGTCATCTACTTAATTCCATTCAATTCAATAAGGAAACGAAAACAACGTTCATGCGTACGTACGGCCTACCGTCTCCGTGAATGGTGTATTTCATTCCATTTATCCATCTATCATATATATATATATGTATATTCTGAATATATATTATATATAAATTATTTTTTACATTCTGGAATTATGTAAATCGGGATATAAGTAATAATATCACAAACAACAAGTCGAAACACGTAAAATAAATGAAACGATTTTACCCAAATAGCTGCTTTTACATGGAATTTACAAAAGAACTGGTAATATAAAGTCATAAGTAAAATATATATGATATCATAACAATGAATATGAATTTTTAATAAGTCAATGACATTATCTAAATAATTATACAGGAGGTTCAGATACATACGAAGCATATCAGACATAAGGTAAGGGATAACTATTCCAATATCGCTCTTATCCGAGATTGTTTATTCGTAAGTATTTACTGTCGTTTTTGTTATAATCCATGTCCAAGTTTTCTAAAAATGTTTTCATGTATTTTTAATGTCCTTTTTACCCATTTTTGAATTTTACCAGATGTTATGAAAGGAATCTTACTTTTTTTTACCACAAGAGGAACTTTTTGACTTTTCTGACAAAATTATGAGGAGAATGTTATCTTTAACTTATACGGCATGAACGGATTTTTACGGTTTCATAACGCCTAATTTTCATGAAGCTTACTCTATAATATTGCATTATTATTTTCATAAAAACCCCATTTTCTTTACTATTTCATGGCATTTTGTGAAAAGAAAATGATTTTGAAGAAGAAAGGATATTTTCCTCAAGAAATCATTTCAAGTGTTTTATCAGAACTATTCGCCATCTAAAAATGACATTATTTAATATGTTTATGTTTCAAGTATAATGTCTCCATTATTTACATGGATTCATTCTTCTTATGATGAAATGATATAAAATTTTTTATATGGATTTTTTTTTATGATGGCATGATGTTCAAGAATCTCATTCTATTACCTGGGTTATGCTATGATGTATGATTTATGATTTTGTGGAACACGAAAGAATGATTTCATTATGAGATGGGTGCAACCTATATCTCCCACAAATGCATTGGGTAAAGATTTATATCTCATGATATTGACATGGCTATAACGGTATGTTAATCCGGTTCAGTGTTACAAGACTGAAATGAGGAGTGAACTCAATTCAGAGAGGGACTTTGTCCACTAAGATGGTCATTGGAGTATTGCCTTGGCTACTATAGAAATCATAACATGTGCTTAATGGTAGCCAAAATTAAATGCTTTATTCCCATGCTATTTTATCATGATTGATGATCCATTATGATATATGCCTTACATACTTCCAAGATTTATGTCTTTGCTCAAGATTTTGATGTTTAGATTTTATGTTCAAGTTTTTGCATTCAAGTGTTTATGGACTATTTTCTGTTCTCTATGTTTACCCTTACTGAGCATTAGAGCTGACCCTTTTTATGTTTTCTTTTCCCTAGGATATAAAGAATGGTTTTAGGTAAGAAAACCAAAAGGAGAATATTTTTATGGGAGATGTTGAAGATCTTTCACCATGATTAGAAGATTGCATTCGGTGTTTCCAAAGATTCTAAACTAATACAATATTTGGGCATTTGTTTTTGTCGTGTATGAAGTATTCCACAAAAGTAATGTAATGTCCATGTACGTCAAGATTTGGGTCTCTACAGTTGGTATCAAAGTGAAGGTTTAGTTAACCTTTGGAAACTAGGATGCGAGAACTTTAGTGATATCCCTAGAGATATTTCAATGGTATATCTAGGGATGTCTCTAAGGTTAAGTATACGTATAGGTTATGGTGCTAGAGTTATGGTAATGATATTAAAATTAAACCTAAGGTGTTATATATTGATCATAATCCCCCTTTATTGTGTTTTTTTTCCTAGCATGATTTTTTCCAATCACACTATTCTTTTTGGGTTTTAGAAAATGGATGGAAATAGGAAGATGCATGATAATAGAGGAAATGATGGACAATGGAATGATATTCTTCATGAGAACCAAATGAAATTGGATCTGGAAGTCCAAACATCGTTACTATTCCTAATCAGCAATCTCATAATATGATCAATAATCTCAAATTTGGTAAGTATCCTGACTCAGCTAATAACAGAAAGATGGAGATTCATGATGATCATAGGGGAAAGAAAGCTCAATTCCCCTCATGTAAATCATGTGGGAAGAGGCATCAGATAGAATGTTTCAAAGGAACTGGAAGAATCTTTGGGTGTGGAAAAGAAGGACACAAATCCGGTAATTGTAATGGAACAGGTTCAGTTAACACCATGGACAAGGATAATGGTATTGCTAGGAAATTAATAATGGTTAAATGTTTTAAATGTGGATTGTATGGGAATTATACAAACCAATTCCCTAAGGAAAAATCTCATGAAGAGAATCAGAATGGTCGTATGGGTAGTATTTATGTTGATGATGATGAAGAGACTACAAATGATATATGAGATAAAAGAAATGTTGAATCTTAGTCAGTGGTTTAAGAAGGTACTGTAATGATTGTATGTTTATCAAGAATAATGTATGGTACAATGGAATAAAGAAAAATCTAAGGATTATTACACTGTTGCCTTTCCTTGAGTTTTGAAAATATATAATGAATGGTACAGGTAACCATGAAATGTTATTCAAATATTTTTAGAAGGTAGATGATATGTGCATAATAAAGGATAAGGAGATAATGAGATATTTGATAGTATTAATGACCTCATTGCTGGTATAAGGACAAAGTTATATCATGGTTTGAGTATATAGAAATTCTGGGATTTTGGTATGTGGAAAGAGTTAACTTTTGACAGCATTCATGCTTTCACTAAGGTTTAATGGGAATTTATTTTTCAAGAGAATACATGATAAAGGTATTCACATGATTGGAATGTGACCAACAAGATATATCTGGGATAAATGATGGTATTCACATGCTCAGTAGATGAAATTTCTAGTAATTGTTCTCTTTATACTATGATCTTGGATAGAAGTATTTTGGATAAGTCTAATGATTTTAAAGGGTTATATCGGACATCAGATAGTATTGTTTAAAGCTAGACCTTTTTTTCTGAAATTATTTCGATAATGTTATAATAGTGTAGTTTTAGAAAAAGGACAACCTGCAGGATGGGCGACAACCATTCGCGTCAGACAAGGATATGGGAATCAAACCCACAACCGAAGTGCGACATGACTTTATTGCATACGACTAGCCTACAAAAAGTCCCTGGTTAGTAGAAACTAGATTTATTTTATTAAACACTATGATAGATGAAGTATAAGTCCATTTTTGGAACCATATACGATTAATCTCACCATAAGATGGACTTACAATTTTTTCTAACCATTTGTTTGAGACAGATGGAATAACCCATCATTATATCACATGATCATCTAACACTTCAAGAATGACAAATTCAACTTCATTTCTTTAAGAGATGAAGTGTAAATTATTCAAGGCATGAACAACGGTGAGATTGTACCGAAATAAAGTAAGTATTTCTTCTAATTCAAATTATTCATCTTTAGGGAAATGATCTTGAAAACCAAAAATGTTGTCGTAGTGTCCCCATATACGATGAATCAGATGGTACCTTAGATCATCACAAATTTATGGCTTTGTGATTGTTTTCTTTTTCATAGCCTTGTTCTCTACCACTCTCCATCAGACCATGATGGATAGATTTCTCTTCCATATCCATATTTTCATCTATGTTCTCCTATGTGGAAACCCAGGGATAAGTTAATTAGGGTAACCGTTATGATTCATACATTAGTTTTTAAAATTAAGCTTTTTTATTCTTTTTTAATATGTGGGTTTCTATTAAAGAAAATTTCTAGTAGTAAACGATTTAGAACCCCAAAGAAATTTATGGGAGAAATTCATTTTAAGGGGGGTATAATGTAACAACTCGAGATTTTAGGAGAATTGTTTTTTTTAATTTCATTGATGTCTTATGTTGTACACGACACCAAAATTATCTTGTTCTAGACATAATACCATATTAGCTTTCAGTATACACAACACTAATCTTGGATTGTGTTACACACTATTTCAAGTTCGTTTGATAGAACTTTATTTACGCATAATTTCAGTGTATATATTTATATATACAAAATGTATAAATGAATTATGGTGGGATTTTGTTATATGAAACAACAAATAATTCTTGCAATACAGGAAAACCTAACTTGTCTTGCATTACACGAAATCGCGACCTTCCTCGATAGCGTGTCTTGTACGAAATATCAGGGTTCACTAAACAAAGATATATGGTTATAATATTATTATAAACTAGCTGTTATGAATAGTACTGACTAAATTTTGAATTTTATAACATTATTATTCATCTTAAACATTTTCTAGAACATGGTATGAGAACAAAGTAAATTTTTCAGGTAAAATATTTATTTTTAAAAAATTGCAGTTTTTCCGCCTTTTGATTGGGCACCCACATTAAACTAAGTTTTTGAAATGTTTATAAGTTCAATTTGACAAAAAAAATTCTTATTTTGAATTAGGATATAAAAATTTACTTTGGATAAATTTTTTAAATTTTTCTAATAAATTTCTTATTTTGGTGAATAGTAAATATTTGCTAAATTTTTATTAAAAACAACCTTTTTCATCGAGATAATTTATATGGTTAAATTATAATATGGAATTTTTTTTAAGTATGAATAGAATATATTTTTACCATTTAATATAATTTATTTCATTATCATTGATTTTACATTAAATTCATAAATAAATTAATTTCAATCTTTTGTAATGTTTAATCTTTTAAAATTCGTTTTCTTGACAATGAAATTAATTTTAAATTAATTCTTGTAACTTATTTCATTTGAATATGGAAAAACCGATTCCATATTTGGAATCAGTCGGTACAAATTATGTTAATATTCTACTTTTTATTTTTAGGAATTCTGAATAGTAACTACGGTAAATTTTATTTACCATAGTTAAAGGTAAATCGTGTAATTAAGGATAAAAATAATATAATAAAATTACCCTAACACTTGCCTTAATATAATTGGATGATTATAGTTTTTCCTAAATCATACTTGGGTTGAAATTGAATCTAATAGAACCCACCTGTATTTGATTATGACCTTTAGTTTATTTTATTTAAAGGAAAGTGAAATATGTCTCACTCAAAATTTAATAATTAATGTATTTTTAATATAAGGTTATACAGATTATAAATTCGTTTATAAATACTCATTTGAAATATAATTTTTTTTTCTTTATCATGGTAATTTTTTTGTAATTTTTAAGAGTTATTTAATTACCTTATTTTCTTATACATTAATGATGCAGAAACGATTTATTTAGTGAAAAATCAAATAATATAGTTTTTCTTGAAATAGTAATACATATCAAAAGCCCCAAAAATCTGAACAAAACTTATTGGTAGTGTATATATAAACCCTAATCATCCACTGTCTGAATGTTTTACCATTTAGATCCTTATAAATTCAATTATGAAACCTATATTATTTTATTTTAAATGATTCAAAAAATTTCACCTTCATAATTTAATAAATATACCAATTTACATGTTGTGATTTTAAGATGATAAATTCGAGTAAAAGTATTATTATGAAATCTATGAGATTTATCTTCATCATAGTATTTTTTTTAATTTTTATGAAACAAATAAGTATATTAAATAATTATTCAATAATTTTGATCTAATTATTTTATTAAGAGATATACCAAATAAATGGTTTTAAAAATATTAAAATAAATATTATATGAACTATTTAATGTGCTCCACTATTTTTCTAAAAAAATATGATATGTTAGGAGTCTATTAAATATTTTATTTAGAATATATCCTTTGTGTGAATTTTATTTAAATTAAAATTAATGAATAGTGTCAAAATTGACACTTTTGTTATTTTAATAAAATAACATATTATAAAATTGTTTAAAAATCCCAAAAACATTAAAAAATTATAAATTAAAATTTATATGGTCTAAAAGGTCATAAATTATCCAATTATATACAATTCACAACACATAAGTAATTATTTATAACAATTTAAAAATAAGAATCTTATTACCACAAATAAAATTAAATAGATTAAATAAGGATAAATGAACTTGATAATGTTTAAAATAAATTTCCAACATGTCTAAATTTTATTGGATGTTGGGACTAAAACCCTATCTCATCCAATATTTGGATTGGAGTCATTTTTAGAGTATTTTAAGTGAGGTTGAATTTATTATAAATTAATATTTCTTATGTTTCCAAAGGTGCCCCTCTCCTCCCTTATAAAAAGGGCACCCCTTACCTCTTCACTTCGCACCCTTTTGAGCCTTGAAGCTCGGCCAACCCTGGCCCATTTCTATTATCAACTTCCCTAGAAACATTCTGGAGGATCTGGTCTTCTCAAAAGACCAACTCTACTTCCTTAAGAGGAAGCATAAATGAGGTGCGTCGAAGAAGAGGTAATCTCTTCTTTTGATTCAATCATGTTTATTCTTCTACTTATTTTTATTTAGTTGTATAATTATAAAGTAATAACATCAGTATTACTTATATACTGATATGTTTTTATAAATATGAAACAACCCTATTCAACTTTCTATCCATCCTACGGAAAATTAAATCACCACGCGTGCGTATGTACGAAATACCGTCCCCACGCCGTGGTGTAATCTATTTTCGACCACCACCTTACTTGAATGGTTATAATGGTGTAAATAAATAACTATATATGATTATTGTAAAGTTATATTGATACTGAAATATCATACATACCCTTCAATACAATTCCACGATCATGAGAATGATATCATCACTCGTGCGTACGTACGGACTACAGTCTCCACGACGTGATGAGATTAATTTTCCAAGTTAACCATTCATGAATGATTATAAAGTATATATAATGAATAATAATGAAATATATGACATAATAATAATACTGTATTTATGTATATATATATATATATATATGTATGTATGTCTTCTACTTAATTCCATTCAATTCAATAAGGAAACGAAAACAGCATTCATGCGTATGTACGGCCTACCGTCTCCATGAACGGTGTATTTCATTCCATTTATCGATCTATCATATATATATATATATATGTATATTCTGAATATATATTATATATAAATCCTGTTTTACATTTTTTAATTAATTAAATTGTGATATAAGTAATAATATCAAGAACAATAAGTCGAAACACGTAAAATAAATGAAAAGATTTTACCCAAATCACTGCTTTTACATCGAATTTACAAAAGAATGGGTAATCAAAAGTCATAAGTAAACTATATATGATATCATAAAAATGAATATGATTCGTTAATAAGTCAATGAAATTATTTAAATCATTATACAGTATTTTAGGATACATATGAAGCATGTCAGACATAAGGTAAGGGATAACTATTCCAATCTCACTCTTATCCGAGATTGTTTATTCGTAAGTATTTACTTGGGTTTTTGTTATAATCTATGTCCCTATTTTCTAAAAATGTTTTCATTTATTTTTAATGGCCTTTTTACCCATTTTTTAATTTTACCAGATGTTATGAATGGAATCTTACTTTTGTTAACCACACGAAGAACTTTTTGACTTTTCCAACAAAAGTACGAGGAGAATGTTATTTTTAACTTATACAACGTTAACGGATTTTTAAGGTTTCATAAAGCCTGATTTTCATGAAGCTTAATCTACAATTTTGCATGATTATTTTAAATAAAACCCTTTTCTTTTTCAATTGCATGGCATTCTGTGAAGAGAAAATTATTTTGAAGAAGAAAGTATATTTTCCTCAAGAATTCATTTTAAGTGTTTTATCAAAACTATTTTCCATCTAAAAATGACATTACTTAATATGTATATGTTTCAATTATAATGTCTCCATTATTTATATGGTTTGATTATTCATTTGATGAAATGATATCCATTTTTTATATGGATTATTTTATTATGGCATTATGTTTAAGAATCCCATTCTATTACATGGGTTATGCTATGATGTATGATTTATGATTTTGTGGCACACGAAAGAATGATTAAATTATGAGATGGGTGGAACCTATATCTCCCTCCAATGCATTGGGTAAATATTTATATCTCATGATATAGACATGGCAGGAATGGTAAGTTAATCTGGTTCAGTGTTACAGGAATGAAACGAGGATTGAACTCGATTCAGAAAGGGACTTTGTCCACTAAGATGGTCATGGCAGTAATGCCTTGGCTACTAGGGAAATCATAACATGTGCTTAATGGTTGACACAATTACATGCTTTGTTCCCATGGTATTTTATCATGATTGATGATACATTATTATATATGCCTTACGTACATCCAAGATTTATGTCTTTGCTCGAGATTTTGATGTTTAGATTTTATGTTCAAGTTTCTTCATTCAAATGTTTATGGAATGTTTTATTTTCTCTATGTTTACCATTATTGAGAATTTGATCTCACCCTTTTTATGTATTCATTTACCCAGGATATAAAGATAGTTTTTAGGTAAGAAAACCAAAAGGGGAAGATCTTTATGGGAGATGTTGAAGATCTTTCACCATGATTATAAAATTATATTCCGAGTTTCCAAAGACACTAAACTAATACGATATTTGGGAATTTTTTTGTCATGTATTAAGTATTCCGAAAAAGTAATGTAATGTCCATGTACGTCAAGATTTGGGTCTCTACACTAGCAGGGAAATACTTAAGATTTTATACTGGATAAATTTATTGTGAATGTGTATTCAAATTTTTAATAATATTTGTATTATTTATTAAAAATATTAAAACATAAAGTTGTAGATAAATATATATTTTTATCCACATAACACTTGTGTCTTTCTTTTTCTTTTGGATATTTCATTCTCTGTTTTCTAAATGTTCTGGTTTTGTTTGATCATGTGAATTTAGGTGTGGTGACCAAGGTGTAGATAATGTTATTTTTTTTAGATACATCATCAGTTTATATTCATTATGAATTAATGGTTATGGTTCTTTGTTTCAATTGTGTATTTTCCATAGGATATCTTCTGGTCGAGGGGGTGTTTAGACCCCAACATTGAAAATATTCAAGTAGTATACATGTCAAAAATAAACCATTAAACTTAATAACCATAACACCATAAGATTTTATGTTAAATATATTTTTAAATAAGTTTAATTTCTTTGATATCTTTTAGTGCATGAAACTTTGATATTTTAAAACAATGTTATCTTTGATATCATAAACAAAACGCAACACTGCGATTAAAATAACTTCGAATCCCTATTAAAATATTATTATTTTAACACAACCACTATATCAAATTTGATAAATTTGTGGTCATAAATAGAATTAAAATATTATGACATATATATATATATGTATGTATGTTTTTTATCTATAAAACTTTATATATTAATTCCTAGGAAATGAGTATTCAAATTTTTGTGAAGATATATTATATGTTTTCTTCAAAAATGATTTTTTTGATTATATAATATGATTATTTAATTCCAATTTTAGAAAAATTATTTCAAAAATTGAAAATAAAATATTAATTCAGCATATGAAAAAAGCGGTTATTTTTTTAAGATTTTCTTTATAAAGATTTATTTTCCAGTGAATACTGAAAAATATGTATTTTTATTGAAAAGTATATTTTTTTATAAAATTTAAATGTTTCATTTTTCTAAAAAAATTAATGTAAAATTATTTCTCTTATATTATTAATGATAAAATTAATTTAACTAAAATAACATTTATTGTGAAAACCCATCCTAGTGGGGCCCGCACCATGCTTGCCTCTAATCGGCAAGGGGCATGTGACTTGCACCGAGTATGCATATAACTAACATGGGAGGAATTTCCTATGTAAATATACACACACACACATCTATAATTCCACATATGATGAAATGAAAAAACCACCAAGGAATCAAATGCATGCATACAACCAAACTCAACCAATATAGTAAAATAGAAGAAAAGATTGCAAAGTAAAATTGGGCCAGAATACAAACCCACAAAAAACAAGAGTCTACAAACTACAAAGCCCAACGAGTAAGAAAAATATGTACTGTGATTGTTGCTTGTAGCCGTAGGAACACCTCAGCCTATTAAGAACTCAGAAAGCTTATTTTGGTCTTGGTCTACCATAAACTCTATCATAAGGCCGCTCATCTGCACAAGACATGACACGTATGGACAAAGAATGTGCATGGGTGAATATAATAATACATAGTATAAGACCCCTAAACACAAATGAATACAATGAGTAAAGGTAAAGTCATCTCTACATAGTATATGTCTACTGAAAAAATAGTAAGAGAATCATAATGTAGATATACTTGAAACCTAGACATGTAGTCTAGAGACAAGTCACACAACCGAATACACCAGCTACGGATTCAGTTCAAAGGTTCCACAAAGAACTCATCTGAGAGAACTCACTCTATGAGTTTAATGGTTCTGATGACATCTTTCCGATAAGTATTTTTCATATGGAAAAGCCATGGGAGATAGATACACTTCATTCCAGGAGAAAACACTCTTTAGTGGGGAAAGATCACTATAAACAGAGAAGAATCAATGCCAGGGCCTCAGCAGATACCAAAAATCATCTAGATTCATCAGCTAAATAGAGGATCACTATTCTGTAGGATTAGTGAAAAAGATACCTAACTCTACCTTGGGTCAAGAATGGATAGATGATCTAGCTCTGGGCCGCTCAGAGGGCTACATGACTCTATCTCAGAAATTTCTATAGAAGGGATCATACTAATTTAGATGGAAACAATACATGACCTTCAGGGAAACGATTAAAGGGGGAACTAACCCAAACAAAAATGAGCCAAGGAACAGTGGACAAGAGGATCAACCCATGTTCTAAGATATACATGGTGTGTTGAATTAGTCACACGTCATGTATCGCGACTCTGGGTACTACCCGTTTGTAACGGCCTGATTCAGAGGGAACATTCCAGGTTGAAAGGTAAGTACATGACATGTAGTACGGACCACACATCGTGTCCGAGAAACGGGGGTTCCCTCCATGTATACGGTCATGTCCCAGTACACGGCTTGAACCCCTGTGTGTCATCCCGTGTAACCAATACACGGGGTTACCCATGCACTCAGCCTGGTCTAGTCCTGTGGTGGACTACACGGTCATGTAATCCACCCTTTTTTCATGTAATGATCTAGATAAACACTGATTCCGGATAATCCACCTCTTCCATGTCATCTAGGGAGTATATGATGTGTCACAAAGTAGTTTATCCCATATTGTGTTCGTTTATTTCCCAAAATACACATCGATCTTTGGGGAAGGGCCCACACGCCATGTGATAGGGGTCACATACTTTGTGACACCTGTCTAACCCTCGAAACCATAGCTTCCCCTGAGCTAGTCCCACACGGCGTGTTCTTCGGGATATGTGTCGTGTGTTGTTAAAATTTCCAAAATCATGGGTCTTCACCCAGTGCCTGTGGTGATGCTTTTTTCTTCGTTCCAGTCATCCAATTGCAATGAAACTCATGGTTTTAGGTCACCCCAACATCACAAAGATGATTTTTCCACTTTTGGGCCTCTAATTGGCCCCAAAAAACGTAATCATATTCACCCGCAAGAAGAACACTCGAATAACGACAACTCCCAAACCATGTCGATTCGTCCACTGCTATCATCGTCGCAACTCCTATGGGTCGTCATGATGTCGAATCAAAGGTTTGGGATTAGTGCACCAAGGAACGGGTGTGGAATGATTCCTTTTTCTTATCCCCACAATGAACTTGAAGAACATAGGGAATATGGAGGAAGAAATCTAGTAAACAAAATAGGAACAAACCTCCACTGTTGTTTGTCACAATGTTAATCTAACCTTATTAGAAGGTTTAAATGGGGTAAATTAAAAGCATAAAACATTTAATAATAAATTCCCCAGAAATGAATCTGATGAATCCCTCCCGCATGAATGAAGATTAGCGGATCAACATGTTCTTGGGTTGATCTGCGTTCAACATTGAATTAATGAACGAGGAATAAATAAACATAAAATAGAACCCCTACATTGAGAAGGGGTTGATCACTGATGAATGGATTGAACATCCATCATTGCTGAGATCCTCCAACTCTATTGGTGGATCTATTTTCACCATTTATTCATTATCGTTCTTTGTCCGAAGTTCTCTCAAAATCACCAATATTTCTCTAGATTTTATCTCAATTTTTAGCCAAATACCAACATTCGATTAACCCATCAAAAGGAGGGAACACATTTTTTTGTTCCATTACATTGTGACATTAATTAGTTAGTGTTGTTATTTTAGATAGATTATTTTATGTCATTAATTATCTAAATAGTTTCCCCATTGTTGTGCTATAGTGAAAGTTTCCAAATAAAATAATGTAAATTTTTCAATTTATTTTATTTTATTTTATTTTACATAAAATGTCAAAATATTATCTTTTTCCCTTGAGTCACACTGATCGTGGTTAGACCCACTCTTAGGTGAAGTATTCTTATCAGAAACAAATGTTCCCTCATATTTTTAATCTGGGCATCCATTTGGAAACATCCACACCATAACACACACGCCAACTCACATAACTTAAAAATTTCTAACCACCATTCTAGGATCACCGGGCCATGGAAAAACATGTCTTCTCTGTGCATAGTCACAAAATAATTTCATATAATATTAAAAAATAATACATGGAAAATCTGATACATTAAATTCTCCCTCCCTTAGGGAATTACTTCCCAGAAAATCCAAAACAAGGGATACTCATAAAGATATAGGTACTGGGAACGGATCTGAGACTCCTTCTCTCACATGCTCTCCAAAAGGTTTTCATTCTACCACCAGAAATTCACTAAGGGAATCGATCACACATGAATGATCCTCTCATAATGATCCTCAATCTCCAATAGGTACTTATCAATGTTCTATAGATCCTTGATATCCATCTCTCCCCATTCGATGATGTGTGATGGGTCATGCACGTACCTCCTCAGCTATGACACGTAGAAGACAACATGTACCCTATGCAACTGAGGTGGTAGAGCTAAGTGGTACACCACCTCACCAACTCTGAAAAGTGTCTCAAAAGGTCTGATGAACCTCAAAGATTTATTATTGCCCCATCCAAATCTTTGTAACCCTCATCAAGGTGAGACCCGAAGGAAGACATGGTATCCTTCCTCGAACTCGAGAGGTCTTTGTCACCTATCAGCATAAAACTTCTTCTTCCATTGCGAAATCTTAATATTCTCCTGGATGATGTACACCTTCACAGAGGTAACACTCACAAACTCTAGACATGTGAGTTCTAACTCTATGGGGTTAGTCCAACAAAGCAGTGACTAGAAGGGTCACGCATATAAGTCATCAAATGGAGTCATTCCAATGTTGGAGTGGTAGCTGTTATTGTATGAAATCTTCAACAGTGGTAGGGGGTCCTTCCAACTGTGACTAAAGTCCAACACATAGACAAGTAACATATCCTCCAAAACCTGAATGGTCATCCTCGTTAGACCATCGGTCTGGGGATGGAACATCGTGCTCAAGAATAGTTGAGTTCTAAATGCCTCCTGTAATCCATTCCACAACCGGGATGTGAAACGAGCATCACGATCTCAGATAATCATTGAATTGATTATATGAATCCAAAATATCTCATACATGAAGTGTTTTTCCAATCTCTCTATAGATCTATACTCCTGGATAGCAAGGAAGTGGGCTAACTTGGTGATTCAATCAACGATCACCCAAAAGTAATCGTATCCCTTGGATGGTTGTTGTAAGCCCATCAAAAATTCCATTGATTTACCATACCACTTCTACTCAGGTACCTCCAAGGGGTGAGCTAATCCTGCTATAAAATGGTGTTCAGCCTTCACCCGTTGGCATGTAAGGTATCGAGAAAAAAACTCTGCTACTGCCCACTTCATGCATGACCAACAGAACTATCATCGGAGATCCTAGTACATCTTCTCCATACTAGGGTATAACACCAACAAGGATGCATGAAACTCCCTCTATACCTCCTCCCACAACACCACTATCACATTAATGCATTCTATTTAAATAAAAAGGTGCTCCCCACCTTGAAAATATCCATCGATAGCTTGTCCTATGGATAACTGAGCACATAAAGCCTCACAATCAACATCTCTAAGATGGGTCTCCCTAACTCACTGTAAGAGTGGAGGGGTGACACCCATATATTGAAGGTAATTTTCCTCCTATATGTCCACAAAGGATAACTATATTGCGGCAAAATGCTATGTCGCCTCACTCAATAGATTTGATATTGATCTCCTGCTAAGAGAATCTTCCACCTTGTTCCCCTTCCCAGCTGTATCGATTATATTGAAATAATTTTCCTAGAAGAACTCTATCCAATACCTCTATATCAAATTCATATCCTTCTACGAGAAGATGTATTTGTGTCTCTTGTGGTCAAAGTAGATGATAAACCACTTGCCTATAAGGTATCGTCACCAGATCTTCAACCCGAAGACAACCACTGCCAACTCAAGATCAGGGGTCGCACAGTTATACTCATGCAGTCTTATCTAGTGAGAATCATAAGAAATCACTCAATGTCCCTGCATCGGGACATAGCCAAGCCCGGACCCTGATGCGTCGCGGAAAACTATCTACTTGATACCCTCCTCCGTCAATCTCTAGATAGGGGCCCTCGTCAAACATTTTCTCAACTACATGAAGGTCTGATCGCAATTCTCCATCCACCTGAAGGGTATCCCTTTCATGTTGAAGGCTTTCAGCAGTTTTCATATCCAAGAAAAAATCAAGAATGAATCTCTGCTAATATCATGCCAACCCATGAAATCTTCGCATCTCTATTACACTCTGAGGGGGTACCCATGCTACCATTGTCTCCACCATGGCTGGATCCATAGGTACTCCATCTGCCGAGATAACATGTCCCAGAATGTGGACCTCCTGAATCCAGAACTAGAACTTCTAGAGCTTACCATAAAGCAGGTGCTCTCATAGTTTGTCTAGAACCATCTGCATGTGTCTCTTATGCTCCTCCTATGAAGCCGAGTACACAAGGATTTTGTCGATAAAGACAACTACGAATCGGTCTAAATACAGTTGGAAGATACAATTAATAAGTTCCTTGAACACTGTGGGAGAATTATTCATTACGAATAGAATCATGAAGTACCCATAGTGGCTGTAGTGGCATCTGAAATCCACCATCGGTATATCCTCATCTTGTACTCATAACCGGTGGTAACTTGATCGAAGGTTAACCCTTGAGAACCATTGTGCCCCTCATATCTGATTGAAGAGGTTGTCGATCCCCATCAGTGGATACTTTTTCTTACCTATCACTTGGTTTAGGCCCTGGTAATCCACTCACAAACTCAAACTCACATCCTCTTTAATGAAAAAAAAGTGGGGCCGCCCAGGGTTAACCAATGGGTCTCACGAACCCCTTCCTCTAAAAATCCTCTAGATGCACCCTCAACTCACGCAGCACTTTGAGAGCCATCCAATATGCTGTTGAGGTTATCAGTTCCATCCAAGGGTGTAATTCAATGCAGATGTTGATCTCTCGGTGGGGAGGTTGTCCTACAACATCTTTGGGAATGAAATCCTCATTCTCTGACACAACTGATGGGAACTAGAAGCTCACAACATCTCATGTCCCAAGGGTAAGTCTAGCCAACTCAAGAGGGATTGGTTGCACCCTCTTATGAGTGAGACCTTATGTAACACCCCAATCTTCCATGGTACGCTTCTTTTTGAATAATACAGTAGCGTGTGTTGTACGCAACTTCGAGTTCTAACACACGCCACATCCAATCAAACTAGCCGTTATGAACAGTAATACCCAGTTTTTGAAATTTTATACATTTTATCATTCAAAAAAGACTTTATTTTTTGATTTGGAATATCAAAATTATCTTAGGGTGAATTTTTTGTATTTTTCTGACAACTATCAATTTTTGATGAATAGTGAAAATCACTAAATTTTAATTGAAAACAATATTTTTAATCCAAATAATTAATAGTGATAAATTGTGAATTTGACTGGTTTTAAAATATATTTAGAATATATTTTTACAATTTAATACAATGTTGGTCATTCGACGTAATTTTACATTTAAACTGGACATAAACAAGTGTCAATCTTTTGATAGTTATTATTTCTTAAAAACATGCTTTTTGTTTTGACAGCGGGAATTAATTTTAAATTAATTTTTCCCACTTCTGTGTTTTGAATTTAGAAAATTGGATTACATGTTTATAATCAGTAGTTCAAAATTGTGTAAATAGGTAACTTTGATTTTTATACATTTTGAATAATTACTTTGGTAAATATTTTATTTACCATGGTTAAAAGGTAAATCCTATAAATAAGGGTAAAAAATATTATTATAATAATAATAAATTACGCTAAAATGTGTCCTAACCCTATTTTTGGATACATTTCCGACCATTGGCATCTTTGGGTCATTTTTGAGACCTCATGGATCCAATTGTAAGTGATAATGACACTTTATATTAATTAAGTTAAAGTAAATACAAAAATGACATATACATATATCTTTTAGAAAAACAATTTTTACGTAGGGTTATATATGTTATATTTTTTACTATAAATATTCATTATAATTATAAAGCAATTTCATACATAATGGTATTTTATTTATAATTTTTATACATTCAATAACTAAATTTATTTATGACACAATAATGATGCAGTATTTTCCTTATTAATGAAATAATCAAATAATTGGTATTATAAATATTAATATAAATATAATTTGAAAGTTTTGATGCCATAAAAGAATTTTATTGATTAATATGACATGTAAGGATTTCATAAATAAATTGTTTTCAAATTAATTATTTTTTTAAGACTTTAACAAAAATCATTTCTTAAATAGTGTCAAAATTAACATAAAAGAGTTTTTTAAAATAAATATTATATTATTAATTCATATTCTATTCCAAACAATCAAAGGTTCGGCCAAAGGACTTATAAAATGATAGGTGTATCATTAATGGACCACTTGGGGGTCACGTGGAAGTATATAGTATGTTATTTAACCATATAATATAAAAATACAAAGTGACATGGTAAATGTCAAACTATTTAACTAACAATTAAATATAAATTATAAGGTTAATATAGTGACCCAAACCTTTCTAAAACCTATTGGATGAAAGTATTTAGACTCATCCCCACATTATAATTTGAATAATCCACTTTGGAGCCATTATAAACTGAATATTAATTTTGTATAAATTAATACTTTATGTTTTCCCTAAAGAGCCCCTCCTCCCCCTTATAAAAGGACACCACTTCTGACTAATTCTTAATAACTTCAAAGCCCTTTGGTTCAGAAAACCTCTGCCCAAATACCCTATCAACTATAATCCCTTCATCCTAGATGAATTTCTTTAGTCAGAAAGCTAACCTAAGGATCCCTTTTGATCAAATCAAAAGAAAGAACCCGAAGAAGAGGTAATGTTTTCACCACCCTTTTTTAAGTTCCTTTCTTCTTCAGATTATTCTTTCTTTGTTATTTCCTATATAAAATAATAACTCCAGTATCTTCTATATACTTTGATGTTATTATAAATATTTTACAATCATATTCATTATTCTATTCATCCTTAGAATGACAGGACACCATACATGCGTACGTACGACTTACCGTCTCCAAGTTGTGGTGTAATTGTTATTCAAAACAATATTATTCTGATGGGTGTGATAATGATATGTAATTGATGTAAATAATAAATATAACATGATAATGATTCTGTATATATGATATACCACCCAATTATATATTATTTTAATATCAAAATAATGATATTGTCGCTCGTGCGTACGTACGGACTACCGTCTCTACGAATGCGATGAGATTCATTTCCCATCGTATCAATGAAATTATAATTCAAATTTGATGATTAAAAATAATCGTTAAGTACTTTATATCATTCTGGATATTAATAGGATACAACCTGTCCATGAAAAACACGCCTTATGTAACAAAACATATAAAAGAAAACGTGTAAGTTAACACCCGAAACGATGATAATACTAACAAAGCAATGTAAAAATATCATATATGATATCATATTAATGTATATGATTCTTGTATAATTTAATAACAATTATTTCACCTTTATACAGGAGGGTAACCTACCATCAACCAAGTAAAAGTACAAGGTAAGGGTTTATTTCACAATCTCTTCATTATCCGAGGTTGTTTATACGGAATTATCTATTGGGACCTCTTTATCATCCACATCCATGATTCTTAAAAATGTATTTCAAGTTATTATTACTATTTAATAGACAATGGGTTAAATTAAGTTATACCCTTATGTGTTTTTAAAGTAATTATTACGTAGTTTTCCATACAAGGTGCTTTTTAACCTTTTTGATAAAATTAAGGTAAGAATGTCTTTTTAAACTTGTACATCAGGTGCGGGTATTTTCTACTATTATAAACTCGTCGATGCTTCCCTTACAAGATTATAAGAATATTTTCAAAGTAAATGTATTATTTTAAAATTATTTGACTCTTAAATTATTTCAAAATAGAAAGTGATATTTCCCAAAAAAGTGTTTTGATTTCATCTATGTCAACATCTTTTGGGGGATTTTATGTTTATTTGAAGTTGATTTATTATGATACAAAACATATATATATTATATTGAAGGTTTTGTGATATGTTTGATTATGGATGTGATATTTTTATACCATTCATTGTTTATGGTAAAAGTATTTACATTTCATATACTAGTTTTAATACGATTGTTTATGATATGTTTGAACCTTTTCATATGAGGAATGTATTGGACTTAGTAAGTGATAGATGGAGCCCGCTATAGCTCCTAGATGCATCGGTAGATCCCATGAGACAACTAGATGTGGAATTCGTCGAGGCCCTATCCTAATTTTATATATGGTTTTGGCCTATGCCTTAATCATTTTTTAGACGTCTTGGCTGAGTCCTTGACAAAATGTTTCAGAATGTCTGGCATTATACATTCCCTTATTATGAAAATAATATTGATGGTTCATGTGGTAATTTGACTAGTAGAATACCCATGATTATTTTTTATTATGGCATTATTTACTCATCTCATATTCTTTCCATAAAAGTATTCATGTTTATTATTGGTAAAGGCATGTGGTTTCAATTATTTACCATGCTTAAATTTTATGTCATTTTCCGCTGTATTACTTAACCTTACTGAGCATTTGAGATCACCCCTTTTCTTATATTTCATTTTCCCAGGATATGAAGAAGTTATTTATGAGTGACCTGTAGGCATAATCTTGGAGGCTTGGATGGTTCTAATGAAATATATTTGTGTTGTATTTCTCTTCAGGCTGTAAAGTTGACCTTATGTATAAATCTTCTTTCTAATAATACTAAATTGATCGGTCTTTCGAGACTTGATCTCCTTGTGATCATGCCAATGTTGTGTAATAATGCACCGACTCTGGGTAACTCAGGTCAGGGTGTTACAGTTGGTATCAGAAGAAGTTTAGTACAAACCCTGGAAGCTAGATTTAGATAAACTCTGATTAGAGCACATAGACCTAAGATGGACTTTGAGGATTAATATAGAAGAACTTCCTAGAATTTTTGTATTGTAGATATTTTGTGAGTTTTCCTAGAAATACATCTCTATCTGTATACGAGCATGTAGAGGTGGCTCTGGGGCAGATGTACCTAAGGGTAAAACCTGAAAACACCGCTTTGAGCTAGAATCGAATGGGAACTGGTGCACGGAAATGGGTCTTGTTGCACTCTTGATTATGACACTCCCAGGGGATATTCTTAGGATAATTCTAATTTTCATTACAAACCATTATGAATGGTTTAGGAGTATATAATTCTTAAAGAAAAAATTTTTATTATTATGGATTTTATCCATAAACTATTCATTTCATTTTGAGTTTTTTACAAGATTGGATTTATGTATTGTGATTCATTAAATAAACTAGTGTATGCCATTGTTTAGAAATGTCTCCTAGTGGAAGAAATGGGAACTGTATCAATGCATGCACCCCATGTAAGGATTTCCCTCCTGCTCAAGATAATTATAGTGGTGTTGTTGATACAACAGGTGCTGATCAGCTAATCACCATACTAGGACAACTCACTTAGGTTATGAATAAAAACTATACAATAATGGAGCACCCTGATCCACAGCGTGGAGGATCAAAGTTAGATCGCTTCATGAGGCAACAACCAGCAACATTCAATAGGGGTAAAAATCCACTAGTAGCCGAGTAATTGAAAAATTCCTTAGAGAAAATATTCCACACCTTGGGGAGTAGCGAAAGGGAAAATGCTTTCCTGGCATTTTACCACCTCACTAGAGATGCTGATCAATGGTGGTCATTGATTCAAAACACAAAGGAAGATGATGAAGTATCAAATATGGAATGGAGGGATTTCAAAGAGATTTACTTAGAAAATTACTTTCCTCGTGACCATCGAGCAGATATGGAAAGGCAATTTCTGAATCTGAGGAAAAAGGAGGATGTGAATGTCGCAAAGTATGAGGCTAAATTTACAAGGTTAGCAAGGCATGCTGTAGATTATATACATAACCCAAGAAGTAATATTGATCATTTCTTTGTTGGGTTAAAACCATTTCTCCGTCAAGCATTAGTATCACAATCCTTCTCATCATACGAATATATTGTCTTGTGTGCTATCAAGATAGAAAATGAATTCTCTATGTCTAATGACTTTAAATCAAAGAAATAGAGGAAGAGATATTCTGAACACTCTGGATAAGGAAATAAGGAAACAGGGAAGAAGGAAAGAATTGAATTTCATCCCTGTGATAATTGTGGAAGGAAGCACCCCGGTGCCTGTCTTAAAGAAAGGGAGTATGCTACAAATGTGGACAGAAAGGCCATATAGCTGGTGATTGTAAGGTAAATAAAGACGCTACCAATTTTTAATGCTACAATTTCAGGGAGAAGGGAAATTATGCAAATGAATGTCCTAAGGGTTAGGGAAACATACCTAAGAAATGGCCAAGGGATCAAGGCCAAGTTTATGTTATCACTACTGATGAGGTAGAAGCTTTAAAACATGTGGTGGTAGGTAATTTAATGGTTACCTCAAGTTTAAAAAATGATTTATTTGATTCTGGATCATCGCATTGTTTCATATCTTCCTAGTTTTCTAAGAAAATCTGATGTTTCCAATTTGATTTAACAAGGGATTTGTCAGTCAAAACTCTTAAGGTAAGTATCATTGCGACAAAGTTCTGTAAATCAGTTCCCATTAGAGCATATAAATGTTCTTTATCTACTGATCTCATCGTCATACCCATGATTGAATTTTATATAATCCTCGGTATGGATTGGCTTTCGGACCATGATATGAAGATTTATTGTAAGAAGAAGAAGGTTACGATTTTTGATTATGATGATGAAATGACTGTGGGTGAGGAAAGGAATGTTCAAATAGAGGATGTACCTATTGTGAAATAATATGTTGATGTGTTTCCTAAAGATTTACCCAGACATCCTCCAGAATGAGAACTCAAGTTTTCTATAGATTTAATTCCTGGTTCAAGGCCTATATCAAATACCCCTTATAAAATGGCCACTATAGAATTAGTTGAACTAAAGAAACAACTAGAGGAATTGAGTAATAAAGGATTTAATCTCCCTTGTGTTTCTCTGTGGGGATCCCCTGTCCTTTTTGTTAAAAAGAAAGATAGATCTCTGAGTTTATGTATCGACTACAAGAAGATCAATGCTATTACCATAAAGAATAAGTAGCCCCTACCTCGTATTGATGATTTATTTGACCAAATGCATGGAGATCAATACTTTTCAAATATTGACCTTTGATTTGGATACCATCAGTTGTGTATGAAGAAAGGAGAAATTTTGAAGACATCATTTAAAACTAGGTACGGGCATTAAGATTTTACATTAATGCCTTTTGGATTGACTAATGCACCCTCTGTATTCATGGATATAATGAATAGTGTTTTCAAGGAATACCTAGATGATTTTGTGGTGGTATTTATTGATTATATCTTGGTATACTCCAAAAGATATGAATATCATGAAAATCACTTGCGCATTATCCTGAAGACTCTTAGAAGACGTGAATTATATGGGAAGTTTAGCAAGTGTGAATTCTGGCTTCAGGATATCTCCTTTCTTGGTCATGTTGTCTCTAATGGTGGAATATCTTTTGATCCTTCTAGGACAAGAGCAATCCAAGAATGGCTAGCACCAACGAGTATAACTGAGGTATGCAGTTTTATTGGTTTAGAAGGTTATTGTCAACATTTTTCCTAGAATGTTTCTTGGTTGGCTAACCCATTAACAAATCTCACACATAAAGGGGTTAAATTTGTTTGGAAAAAAGAGTGTGAAGAATGTTTTGAAGAACTTAAGAGAATATTATTCAATGCTATCATATTGACTCTACCATCAGGGAATTATGGGTTTTTTATTTATTGTGATGCATCAAAGAAAGGAATTGGTTGTGTCCTTATGCAGAATGATAGGGTTACTGTAACGCCCCGACCCCAGCTACCCAGAGCCGGTGCATTACTTCGTAACATTGTCATGATCACAAAAGATCAAGTCTCGAAAGACCGATTAGTTTAATAGCCTTGGAAACACTAGATACATTCATAAGTCTTTCATTACATCAATAGTAAAAAAACTACAATAACATGGTATTCATAGTCCACACTCATATCTTCACTGACTATTCTTGCAAGTCAGTCATAATACACTTCTTTACATCCTGGAAAATATTAAAACATTGAAAGGGGTGAGCTCAGATGCTCAGTAAGGATAACAACATTGCGGAAGCTTTCATAAATAAACATAAAAATTTAAGGCAATGTATACTAAAACAAAAGCCTTTTAAACTTGAACATCAACATAATATGGCAAAAGTAAAATGAGATAATGCCATTCACTTCTTCACATGGATATTCTACTAGTCGAATAATCACATGAAATATCAATAACCACTTCCATAATGAGGGAATGTATAATGCCGGACATTCTGAAACATTTTTTCAAGGCCTCGGCCAAGACGTCTAAAATGATTAAGGCCTCGGCCAAAACCATAAATCAAATTGGGAAAGGGCCTCGGCCAATTCCATGTCTAGTTGTCTCATGAGACCTACCGATGCATCGAGGAGCTATAGCGGGCTCCACCCGTCACTTATTAAGTCCAATACATTCCTCATATGAACAGGTTTAAACATCTCATAAACCATATCATAATCGTATCACATAAAACATGCATAAAGGAAACAAAACATTCCCACATTTCAATCACAAGATATCAATACAACACATTGATATAATAAAAATGCTTTCAAAACCATTTTCAATACCAAAATAAAAGAAAAGTATAACATGGTATTTATTTTTCATTAAAAAAAGGGTATGGCTTGTAGAGGAAGCCGAAACTCAAATAGTGGTCACGGCGGCGGAGAAGTCGTTGTCGCCGCATACGTACAACAAAAACATTCCCTTTTGTCCTTTATTAAACGCTTCGTATAAAAAATATTCCTTTTGAATAAAGGTAAAAGTCAAAGGGATTTATACACCGTATAAAAGAAAGTTGTGTATAAAACCAAATATGCCTCAACGAAAGGGGATTGAGACGAAGTCCATAAAAAGATCATTTTTTTAAATAAATTACATCTATAATGTGTATTCACTATAATTACACATAAATAATGTACAAATACAAGATAGGACATAAAAATATCATGACAAAATTTGAAAGTAGGAGATTAACCCAAAGAATAGAAGTTGGGTTAAGAAATTCCCTTACCTTGTGTCAGACTTGACTCAACCGTTCTTTAACCTCCTGAATAATAAACTAGAGTTAATATCTACCTTATTAAGAACCATTTTCAATTTAATTATCCTTTTTATATCACTTATTACAATGTTATGAATATTATGTAATTATTTAAGTTAATAACGGTCGTTTTGCCGATCTTTGGTAACTTGAGTCAACAATAAACTTCTTATAATTACAGGTTGTTCATGTGGTAGAATATCCATTATATCCAGAATTATATTCATGATTTAGATGTAATATATATCTTATATATCCAGTATATACATTCATTTATAATATTACGTAACATTTATAGGTAAGAAATGAAATGCACCGTTCATGGAGACGGTAAGCCGTACGTACGCATGAACGCTACTTTCATTTCAATTTCATATTTAATGGAACTAAATCATAATGATATAAATGTATAATATAATTCCATTATAATATAGTGTATAATACCATTCACTCCATCCTTTATACATCCCACATATGGCATTAACGATTCAAATCACTTTGAGGGGGCGGTAGTCCGCACTTCCTAAAATGAAATTATCGCGTTTTACCCATAATGGAAATCATAAAGTATGCCATAAATGAGAAATACAGAAGCATAAGTAAAACATAAACATATTATATATCATATATAAAAATAGTGACATCTTAATGGCCACCTTTGAAGGTGTTATATGAGTGTTGAACAATCATCGTTTCGTGAGGCAGAAATTTTCCATCCACAGAAACCGTATGTTCTTTAACCATTAGATGTAGGTGTGTGTAAGTGTAGCTCGAATCCTTCTTATAACAACATCCTAGTATATTTAGGATACTGGTTTTGTTACAAAAGAAATGAATAAAAAGATTTTAGGGGGTTGGAGAAGAAAAATGAAACAAAACAACATTAGAAAAGACATTACCTCAAAATCGGGTAACTCTTTTTGATTTGAGCCAAAGGCTTCCTTGGGAAGCGTTCTGCCCAAATTAAGGCTTCTAGGAGTAAGAGAGGGAAGTGTAGAGAGTATTTTGGAAGAGTTTGGCCGAGCCAAATGGCTTGAAAGTGTAAATGAGGTGGGAGAGGTGGGGGCCTTTTATAAGTGGAGAGGAGGGGAACTCTTGGAAAGTAAAGAAAAGTCATTTTATTATAAAATGAGTTTCGGATTTTAGAGGTCCCACACTTATATAATTCGAGGATAAGGTGATAAGGGTTCGAAATATCCTCATCCAATAGGCTTTGGACAAGTGTAAGCCTTGTATTTTACATTATCTTCTCATTTTATTTAAATCGTTAAATAATGAGGTCATCACTGCATCATAATGATGTCATAAATAATTTAATTTATTTACTGTCTAAAAATTATAAAAAAAATACTATGATGTAGGAAATCTTTTTATCTTTCTAATGAATATTTATAGTCAAAATTTGGACTTGTGTAACCCCACTTAAAACTGTTTTAGTAAAACAACTCTTGTTTGTGTCAATTTAATTTTAACATTAAATAAATATATATTAATGTCATTTTCCAACTAAAGTGGCTCCATGGGGTCCCCAAGTTGACCCATGGGTTGTCTTGGTCGGCCATTACTCATCCAATAGGAGTAGGACAAGTGTCAAGCTTATATCATATTATTAAAACATTGTTTTTACCTTAAACTACACTAATTACCTCTAATCGCGATTAAGAACTTAAAAGTTACTATTCGCCAAAAAATTATTTTAATCTCATTGAACCACATTTTACTTCTTAATGACAACCATGTATGTCGGATTTTTGAAAATCAAATCACAGAAGTGGTAATATTTTATTTAAACGAAAAATCAGTTATTTAACTACCACTTAGTGGTTTCACTATTCATCAAAAATTGAAGTTTTTCAGAACAAAGCCAAAATTTCACCCTAGGCTATAATTGATATTCCGAATTCAAAAATGATGTCTATTTTACAAAATTCCAAACATATAAGTTGCATTAATTAATTTTATAATTAATTCCCGCTATCACAACAAATAGCGTGTTTTTAAGAAACAATTTATATCAAAAGATTGGCAATTGTTTATGTCCAATTTCAATGTTAAATTAATTTTAATGACCACCATTGGATAAAATGGTAAAAATATATTCTAATTATACTCTAAAACCACTCAATAGTATAATTTATCACTATAAATTATTTTGATTAAAAAAGTTGTTTTAAGTATTTTTCACTATTCATAAAAATTTTGAAGTTCTCAGAAAATTACAAAAAATTCAACAAAGGCTAATTTCAATATTAGGAATACAAAAATGAAGTCCATTTTGAAATATAAAATTTCTATAAATTTAAAAAGTGGTTATTACTATTCATAACGGATACTTTGATTTGCCGCGGTGTTTTAGAACTCGAAGTTGCGTACAATGCAAGCTATTGCATTATTGAATGAGAAGCGTATCGTGGAAGCTCGGGGTGTTACATTCTCCCCTCCTTCAATAAATTGCGTCCTCCCAATTTGAAATTTTTTTCTTTGAAAATAAAAGGTTGAAAAGAGAAAATACCTTTGTGGAAAACCCACATCAGAAATAAGATTAATAAAATTTAGCCTTAATAAGAGGGAAATGGAAATAAGAAAGTCACCACCAAATTATGATCTCGATAAGGAGAACATTGGTGGCAATTAGAGACATATAATTGGAGGAAAAACGTAAATATTTGTAGGGAGTGATTGAGGTCATCAATCACAATCAACTGTCAAATTGAGGGCCTCAAAGCCTTCAATCTATGTTGATTTAAAATATCATCAGTTCAACAAGACATAAGGTATTAGGATAACACATTTTTTTGTTTTAATATCCCTTTACTAAAGTTTAAGAATTAATTTATTCATTGAATAAGAGATAGGTATATATATATTTATGCTTGACAATTAGAGTTTCAACCTTCAACTCATCTTTCATTCAAAAAGATAATAGAACTCAAAAATATTATACTTATCCTAATTGTATAAGGTTCCAAATGTTAACACATACCATTTAGATTAGTAAAATTATTTTGTAATAACCGGGGACTTCTTGTAGGCTAGTGGTAGGAAATAAAGGCCTGTCGCACTATGGTTGTGGGTTCGATTCCCGCAGCTTTGTCCGACATGACGGGTTATGCCCCACCCTGCAGGTTGTCCTTTTCCTAAAACTATAGTATCATAATATTCCAAAAATAATCTTCATAAATTTTTTAACCTTACACAATATTATCCAAAGATCAACTTAATCCACTCCAACCTTTATAGTTATCCAAAATACCTTTGTCCAGACTTTCTCTAAAAGGTCTCTTAATTCCAAAATCAATTTATCAGATTCCCCAAACAAAGTAAAGTTTCTCTTATTGTCACATACTAAAAATATAATTACCTTCATCATATTAAATCCTTACTGAAATCAACAAGTACTGCAGTACAATCCATATATATATTTTACATTATTCTAATAACCAGAATATAACCATGAGTCCAAAAGCACCAATACATTAGTTATTCTGCTTCAACTGTAGTAACAGCATAAGATTTCCCTTGATCCCTTGGCCTTTTCTGAGGTAATTTTCCTTGACGCTTAGGACATTCATTTGCATAATTCCCCATTTCCCTACAATTGTAGCATTCAACATTGATAGCCTCTTTCTTTCCCTTGCAATCACGAGCCTGGTGACCCTTTTCTCCACATTTATAACAAACTCCCATTCCTTTTAGGCACGTACCAGGGTGATTCTTCCCACAATTATCACATAATGGAAAATCCTTCTTTCCCTTTTTCCCTTTATCTGTCTCTTGTTCCACCGTTCTCTTCTTCTCTTGCTTTACTTTGTTGTCATAAGACTTAGAGAATTCCTTTTCTGTCTTGATATCACACGATACAATATCTTCGTATGATGAGAAGGATTGTGATACTAAAGATTGACGGAGAAATGGTTTTAACCCATCAAATAAACGATCAATCTTACTCCTTGGGTTACGTATATAATCGGAACCATGCCTCGCTAACCTTGTAAAGTTAGCCTCATACTTTGCGACATTCTCATCCTCCTTCTGCCTCAGACTCAGAAATTGCCTTTCCATATCTGCTCGATGGTCACAAGGAATGTATTTTTCTAAGAAAAGCTCTTTGAAATCCCTCCATTCCATATTCGATACATCATCATCTTCCTTTGTGTTTTGAATCAGCGAACACCACTGATCGGCATCTCCAGTGAGGTTGTAAACTTCCATGACAACCTTCTCCCTTTCACTACTCCCCAAGGCATGGAATATTTTCTCTAAGGAATTTATCCATTGCTCAGCTACTAATGGATTTGTACCCCCATTAAATGTTGGCGGTTGTTGCCTCATGAAGCGGTCTAACATTGATCCTCTACGTTGCGGATCAGGGTGCTCCATACGAGTAAGGTTATTATTCATAACCTGCGTGAGTTGTCCCAGTACGGTGAGAAGCTGATCGGCACCAGTTGTATCACTAGCTCCACCATAATTATCTTGAGCAGGAGGGCAATCCCTGCACGGAGTGCGTGCATTGATACGGTTTCCATTCCTTCCACTAGGCGCCATTTCTAAACAATGGCATAAACTAGATTAGTTTATGAATCGAGAACCATAATTCCATACTTGTTAAACACTTTACATAAATTGAACTATTTATGGATATAATCCATAATCATAAAAAGAAATGTTTTCTTTGAGAAAGTATGTACTCATAACCCTTCATAGTGGTTTGTAAATAAAATGAGAATTATCCTAAGCATATCCCCCGGGAGTGTCGTAACCAAGAGTGCAGCAAGGCCCGTTGTCGTGCACCAGTTCCCGTTCGAGTCTAGCTCAAAGCGGTGTTTTCGGGTTTTACCCCTAGGTACATCTGTTCCAGAGCTGCCTCTACCTGCTCGTATCCAGACAGGGATGTATTGCTCGGAAAACTCATAACATCTCTATAATACCAAAATTCTAGGAAGTTCTTCTATACTAATCCTCAAAGTCTATCTTTGGGCTATGTGCTCTAATCAGAGTTTATCTAAATCTAGCTTCCAAGGTTAGTACTAAACTACCTCTGATACCAACTGTAACGCCCCGACCCCAGCTACCCAGAGCTGGTGCATTACTTCGTAACATTGGCATGATCACAAAAGATCAAGTCTCGAAAGACCGATTAGTTTAGTAGCCTTGGAAACACTAGATACATTCATAAGTCTTTCATTACATCAATAGTAAACAAACTACAATAACATGGTCTTCATAGTCCACACTCATATCTTCACTGACTATTCTTGCAAGTCAGTCATAATACACTTCTTCACATCCTGGAAAATATTAAAACATTGAAAGGGGTGAGCTCAGATTCTCAGTAAGGATAACAACATTGCGGAAGCTTTCATAAATAAACATAAAAATTTAAGGAAATGTATACTAAAACAAAAGCCTTTTAAACTTGAACATCAACATAATATGGAAAAAGTAAAATGAGATAATGCCATTCACTTCTTCACATGGATATTCTACTGGTCGAATAATCACATGAAATATCAATAACCACTTTCATAATGAGGGAATGTATAATGTCGGACATTCTGAAACATTTTGTCAAGGCCTCGGCCAAGACGTCTAAAATGATTAATGCCTCGGCCAAAACCATAAATCAAATTGGGAAAGGGCCTCGGCCAATTCAACGTCTAGTTGTCTCATGAGACCTTCCGATGCATCGAGGAGCTATAGCGGGCTCCACCCGTCACTTATTAAGTCCAATACATTCCTCATATGAACAGGTTTAAACATCTCATAAACCATAACATAATCGTATCACATAAAACATGCATAAAGGAAACATAAAATTTCCACATTTCAATCACTAGATATCAATACAACACATTGATATAATAAAAATGCTTTCAAAACCATTTTCAATACCAAAATAAAAGAAAAGTATAACATGGTATTTATTTTTCATTAAAATAAGGGTATGGCTTGTAGAGGAAGCCGAAACTCAAATAGTGGTCACGGCGGCGGAGAAGTCGTTGTCGCCGCATACGTACAACAAAAACATTCCCTTTTGTCGTTTAGTAAACGCTTCGTATAAAAAAGATTCCTTTTAAATAAACGTAAAAGTCAAAGGAATTTATACACCGTATAAAAGAAAGTTGTGTATAAAACCAAATATGCCTCAACGAAAGGGGATTGAGACAAAGTCCTTAAAAAGATCATTTTTTTAAATAAATTACATCTATAATGTGTATTCACTATAAGTACACATAAATAATGTACAAATACAAGATAGGACATAAAAATATCATGACATAATTTGAAATTAGGATATTAACCCAAAGAATAGAAGTTGGGTTAAGAAATTCCCTTACCTTGTGTCCGACTTGACTCAACCGTTCTTTAACCTCCTGAATAATAAACTAGAGTTAATATCTACCTTATTAAGAACCATTTTCAATTTCATTATCCTTTTTTATCACTTATTACAATGTTATGAATATTATGTAATTATTTAAGTTAATAACGGTCGTTTTGTCGATCTTTGGTAACTTGAGTCAACAATAAACTTCTTATAATTACAGGTTGTTCATGTGGTAGAATATCCATTATATCCAGAATTATATTCATGATTTAGATGTCATATATATCTTATATATCCAGTATATACATTCATTTATAATATTACGTAACATTTAGAGGTAAGAAATGAAATGCATCGTTCATGGAGACGGTAAGCTGTACGTACGCATGAACGCTACTTTCATTTCAATTTCATATTTAATGGAACTAAATCATAATGATATAAATATATAATATAATTCCATTATAATATAGTGTATAATACCATTTACTCCATCCTTTATACATCCCACATATGGAATTAACGATTCAAATCACTTTGAGGGGGCGGTAGTCCACACTTCCTAAAATGAAATTATCGCGTTTTACCCATAATGGAAATCATAAAGTATGCCATAAATGAGAAATACAGAAGCATAAGTAAAACATAAACATATTATATATCATATATAAAAATAGTTACATCTTAATGGCCACCTTTGAAGGTGTTATATGAGTGTTGAACAATCATCGTTTCGTGAGGCAGAAATTCGCCATCCACAGAAACCTTATGTTATTTAACCATTAGATGTAGGTGTGTGTAAGTGTAGCTCAAATCCTTCTTATAAAAACATCCTAGTATATTGAGGATACTGGTGTTGTTACAAAAGAAATGAATAAAAAGAGTTTAGGGGGTTGGATAAGAAAAATGAAACAAAACAACATTAGAAAAGACATTACCTCAAAATCGGGTAACTCTTTTTGATTTGAGCCAAAGGCTTCCTTGGAAAGAGTTCTGCCCAAAGTAAGGCTTCTAGGAGTAATAGAGGGAAGTGGAGAGAGTATTTCAGCAGAGTTTGGCCGAGCCAAATGGCTTGAAAGTGTAAATGAGGTGGGAGAGGTGGGGGCCTTTTATAAGTGGAGAGGAGGGGCACTCTTGGAAAGTAAAGAAAATTCACTTTATTATAAAATGAGTTTCGGATTTTAGAGGTCCCACACTTATATAATTCAAGGCTAAGGTGATAAGGGTTCGAAATATCCTCATCCAATAGGCTTTGGACAAGTGAAAGCCTTGGATTTTACATTATCTTCTCATTTTATTTAAATCGTTAAATAATGAGGTCATCACTGCATCATAATGATGTCATAAATAATTTAATTTATTTAATGTCTAAAAAATTATAAAAAAAATACTATGATGTAGGAAATCTTTTTAGCTTTATAATGACTATTTATAGTCAAAATTTGGACTTGTGTAACCCCACTTAAAAACTTTTTTAGTAAAACAACTCTTGTTTGTGTCAATTTAATTTTATCATTAAATAAATATATATTAATGTCATTTTCCAACTAAAGTGGCTCCATGGGGTCCCCAAGTTGACCCATGGGTTGTATTGGTCGGCCATGACTCATACAATTGGAGTAGTACAAGTGTCAAGCTTATATCATATTATTAAAACATTGTTTTTACCTTAAACTACACTAATTACCTCTAATCGCGATTAAGAACTTAAAAGTTACTATTCACCAAAAAATTATTTTAATCTCATTGAACCACATTTTACTTCTTAATGACAACCATGTATGTTGGATTTTTGAAAATCAAATCACAGAAGTGGTAATATTTTATTTAAACGAAAAATCAGTTATTTAACTACCACTTAGTGGTTTCACTATTCATCAAAAATTGAAGTTTTTCAGAACAAAGCCAAAATTTCACCCTAGGCTATAATTGATATTCCGAATTCACAAATGATGTCTATTTTACAAAATTCCAAACATATAAGTTACATTAATTAATTTTATAATTAATTCCCGCTGTCACAACAAATAGCGTGTTTTTAAGAAACAATTTATATCAAAAGATTGGCAATTGTTTATGTCCAATTTCAATGTTAAATTAATTCTAATGACCACCATTGGATAAAATGGTAAAAATATATTCTAATTATACTCTAAAACCACTCAATAGTATAATTTATCACTATAAATTATTTTGATTAAAAAAGTTGTTTTAAGTATTTTTCACTATTCATAAAAATTTTGAAGTTCTCAGAAAATTACAAAAAATTCAACATAGGCTAATTTCAATATTAGGAATACAAAAATGAAGTCCATTTTGAAATATAAAATTTCTATAATTTTAAAAAGTGGTTATTACTATTCATAACGGCTACTTTGATTGGTCGCGGTGTTTTAGAACTCGAAGTTGCATACAATGCAAGCTATTGCATTATTGAATGAGAAGCGTATCGTGGAAGCTCGGGGTGTTACAGTTACTATCTATGAATCACGAAAACTAACGATTCAAGAGAAAAACTATCCTACTTATGATCTTGATTTAGCTGCTGTAATTTTTTCTTTGAGGATTTTGAGACATTATCTCTATGGTGAAAAATTTCAGATTTACACTGATCACAAGAGTTTTATGTACATTTTCTCACAGAAAGAACTCAACTTGAGGCAAAGGCGGTGGCTTTAACTACTCAATGATTATGATTGCATGATACAATACCACTGGGGGAAGACAAATAAGGTAGAAGATGCTTTGAGAAAATAAAGATCATGGAGTTTTGAACATGATGATAATTGAAAGGGATCAAATTTTCATGGATGTAGTGATGATGGATATGGGAATTACCATGGAAGGTGAAACATCGATACTTTTTCAAATGTTTGTCAAACCTTCTTTACTAGAAATTATAAAGATATCTCAGACCGATGATGAAAAATTTCAAATGAATATTAATTCTATTAATGATGGGAGGTTGAGAGAATTTATGTATGAAGAAAGAATTTTGAAATTTGGGAAGAGACTTTGTGTTCCCGATATACCAGATCTGAAAAGGGAATTGTTAGATGATGCTCATAGATCCAATTTCTGTATACACCCTGGGAACACCAAAATGTATAGAGATTTGAAGGAACATTTTTGGTGGGACAACATGAATAGGGTGATTACTAATTTCGTGTCAAGATTTATAGTTTTTCAACTAGTGAAAGCTGGAAGGCAACAGCCTGGAGGATTCATGCAACCTCTTCCCATACTAGAGTTGAAATGGGATAATATTACGATGGACATTGTCATGGGGCTACCAAAGACTCCTATAAATAATGATGTAATATGGGTTATTGTTGATCATCTTACCATGTCAGAACATTTTCTTACTATAAGAGAATATCTACCACTTGAACGACAAGAAAAACCGACATTAATGAAGTTATGAGATTTTATTGAGTACCCCTATCGATTCTTTCTAATCGTGATCCCTGTTTTACTTCAGAATTATAGAAAAGTCTTCAGAAATCCCTGGATACTGAACTTCATTTTAGCACTGCTTACCACCCCCAAACTAATGGAAAATCAAAACGGACTATTCAATCATTATCCGACATGTTGATATCATGCTGACATGACTTTCAAGGTATGTGGGATCAATATTCACCTCTATTGGAATTTTCCTATAACAATAGCTTCCATTCAAGTATTTGGATGGCACCATATGAAGCGTTAAACGAAAAGAGATGTCGCACACCAACCTGTTGGGATGATGTTGGTGAAGGAAAACTTGTATGCCCAGAACTGGTGGAGAAAACAGTGAAAAATGTGAAGTTAATCCAAAACCACATCAAAGAATCTCAAAGTAGGTAGATGAGCTATGCTGACTACCGATGGAAGGATTTGGAATTTCATGTAGGAGATCATGTTTTCGTGAAGGTATATCCATGGAAGGGAGTTATACATTTCGGAAAGAAGGGTAAATTGAGTCCTAGGTACATCGGGCCTTTCTAAATTCTAGAACTAATTGGGGATGTAGCTTACTGTTGGGTAATTTCGACAAGTCTCCCCAAAGTTCACGATGTGTGCCACGTATCACTATTGAGAAAATACATGCCTGACCAAAGGCATGTACTCACCTATGAGGAATTATAACTAGAACATGATCTATCTTATTGCGAAGAGCCCGTCAGGATTCTTGATATCGGAGAACAAGTGCTGAGAAACCGGATGACTTGCCTGGTAAAAGTTCTATGGAGAAACCATAAGATGGAAGAGGCAATGTGGGAACCCAAGGAACTTATGATGAAGAACCACCCGAGTCTTTTCATGTGGTAGTATTCTATAAATTTTGAGGATTAAATTATTTAAAGGCGGGGAGAATGTAACATTCCCAATCTTTTATTGTAGTCTTCTCTTTGAATAATACAGTAGCGTGTGTTGTACGCAACTTTGAGTTCTAACACACACCACAACCAATCAAACTAGCCATTATGAATAGTAATACCCACTTTTTGAAATTTTATACATTTTATCTTTCAAAATGGACACCATTTATGGATTATGAATCTTGAAATTATCTTGGGTTGAATTTTTGGTATTTTTCTGAAAATATTCAATTTTTTATGGATAGTGAAAATCACTAAATGTTAATTAGAAACAACTTTTTTAATCATAATAACTAATAGTGATAAATTCTGAATTTGAGTGGTTTTAAAGTATATTTAGAATATATTTTTACCATTTAATACAATGTTAGTCATTGGACATAATTTCACATTTAAACCAGACATAAACAAATGTCAATCTTTTGATAGTTATTATTTCTTAAAAAAACGCTTTTTGTTTTGACAGTGAGAATTAATTTTAAATTAATTTCTGCCACTTATGTGTTTTGAATTTAGAAAAATGGATTACATATTTAGAATCAGGAGGTCCAAATTTTTTAAATATGTAACTTTTATTTTTATAAATTTTGAATAATTACTTTGGTAAATATTTTATTTACCATGGTAAAAGTGTAAATCTGGTAAATAAGGGTAAAAAATAATATTATAATAATAATAAATTACCCAAACACATGTCCTAACCTTATTGGTTGATATTTGTCAAACCATGGGCATCTTGGGGTCGATTTTGAGACCCCATGGATCCACTTGTAAGTAATAATGACACTTTATATTAATTAAGTTAAAGTAAATGAAAAAATGACATAAGCATATATCTTTCAGAAAAACAAAATTACGTAGGGTTATATATGTTATATTTTCAAATATAAATATTCACTATATATCTAAAACTATTTCCTACATAATGGTATTTTATTTATAATTTTGAAACATTCAATATTGAAATTTATTTATGACACAATAATGATGGAGTATTTTCCTTATTAATGAAAGAATCAAATAATTGGTATTATAAATATTAGAATAAATATAATTTGAAAGTTCTGATGCCATAAACAATTTTTATTGCTCACTATGACTTATCATGATTTATTAAATGAATTTGGTTCGAATTAATTAATTTTTCAAGGCTTTAACAAAAAAAATTATTAAATAGTGTCAAAATTGACATAAAAGAGTTTTTTAAAACAATTATTATATTATTAATTCATATTCTATTCCTAAAAATATAAGTTTCGGCAAAAGAACTTATATAATGATAGTTGTATTATTAATGGGCCACTTGGGGGTCTCTTGGAAGTATATAGTAGGTTTATTAACCATAAAATATAAAAATACAAAGTTACATGGTAAATGACAAACAATTTAACTAAGAGTTAAATATAAATGATAAGGTTAATATAGTGACACAAACCTATCTAAAATATATTGGATGAAAGGATATATACCCATAACCACCTTAGACTTTGAATAATACACTTTGTATCCATTAGAAACCGAATATGAATTTATTATAAATTAATACTTTAAGTTTTTCCTAAGGAGCCCCTCCTCCCCCTTTTAAAAGGACACCACTTCTAACCATTTATTAATACCTTAAAAGCCTTTTGGTTCAGCCAGAATCTTCTCAAATACCCTATCAACTATCCTCCTATCATCCTAGAGGCATTCCTTTAGTCATAAATTCAACCTAAATATCCCTTTTGATCAAATCCAAAGGAAGAACCCGAAGAAGAGGTAATGTTTTCACCACCCTTTTTCAAGTTCCTTTCTTCTTCAACTTCTTCTTTCATTGTTATTTCCTTTCTAAAATAATAAATCCAGAATCTTATATATACTTTTATGTTATTATAAATATGGTACAACCATATTCAGTATTTCATCCATCCTTTGAATGACATTTTACCATATGTGCGTACGTACGGCTTACCGTCTCCACGTGATGGTGTAATTGCTATTCAAAACATTATTATTTGGATGGGTATGATAATGATGTGTAATTGATGTAAATAATAAATATAACAACATTATGATTCTGTATATATGATATACCGCCCAATTATATATTAATTTAATATCAAAAGAATGATATTGTTGCTCGTGCATACGTACAGACTACTGTCTCCACGAACATGAATGGATTCATTCCCCATCATATCCATGCAATTATAATTCTAATTTGGTGATTAAAAATAATTTTTAAGGACTTGATACCCTTCTGGATATGAATAAGATAAAACCTATCAATGAAATACATGACATATTTAACAAAATATTTAAAAGAAAACGTGTAAGTTAACACCTGAAACGACGATAATACTAACAAAGCAATGTTAAAAGATAATATATAATATCATATTAATGTATATGATTCTTGTATAATTTAATAACAATTATATCACAATTATACAAGAGTTTAACCTACCATCATCCAAGGAAAATTACACGTTAATGGTTTATTTCACAATCTCTTCATTATCCGAGGTTATTTATACGTAATTATCTTCTAGGACCTCTCTATCATCCACATCCATGTTTCGTAAAAATTTATTTCAAATAATTATTACTATTTAATTGAAAATTGGTTAAATTCATTTATACCCTTATGTGTTTTGAATGGAATCTTTCTGTATTTTTCCAAAAAATGTACTTTTTAACCTTTTCGACAAAATTAAGGTCAGAATGTATTTTCTAACTTATATGGAGGGTGCGGCTATTTTATACCGTTATAAACTCATTGAAGCTTCCCTTAAAAGATTATAAGAATATTTACAAATTATATGTTTTATTTTATAATTATGTGACTCTTAAATGATTTCAAAATAGAAAGTGATATTTCTCTAAAAAGGGTTTTGATTTCATCTATGTCAAATCCATTACTGGATTTTATGTTTAATTGAAGTTGATTTATTCTGATACAAAACATCCATATTGTATTTATGGTTTTGTGATATGTTTTACTATGTATGTTCTATTTTTATACCATTCATGGTTTATGGTTAAAGTATTGACATTTCATATGCTAGTTTTAATACGAATGTCAATGATATGTTTAAACCTTTTCATATGAGGAATGTATTGGAGTTAGTAAGTGACTGGTGGAGGCCGTTATAGCTCCTCGATGCATCGGTAGGTCTCATGAGACCACTAGATGTGGAATTGAATGAGGCCCTTTCCCAATTTGATATATGTTTTTGGCCAAGCCCTTAATCATTTTTCAGACGTCTTGGTCGAGGCCTTGACAAAATGTTTCAGAATGTTTGGCATTATATAGTCCCTCACTATGGGAATAATATTGATGGTTCATGTGGTCATTTGACAAGTAGAATACCCATGATTAAGTTTTATTATGGAATTATTTACTCATCTAATATTCTTTCCATAAAAGTATTCATGTTGATTATTGTTAAAGGTATGTGGTTTCAATTATTTACCAAGCTTAATATTTATGTCATTTTCCGTTGTATTACTTACCCTTACTGAGCATTTGAGCTTTCCAATTTTCTTATGTATAGTTTTACCAGGATCTGAAGAAGTTATTTATTAGTGACCTGTAGGCATAATCTATGAGGCTTGGATGTTTCTAATGAAATATATTTTTTTTTGTATTTCTCTTCAAGATGCAAAGTTGAACTTGTGTAAGAATGTCGATTCAAATAATACGAAACCGATTGGTCTTTCGTGAAATAATATCCTTGTGATCATGCCAATGTTATGTAATAATTCACCGACTCTGGGTAACTAGGGTCATGGCGTTACACCATCTAGTGATTTATAGGTCTCCTTTTCACCAACAAAGAAAAACCTCATCCCATCGCTAGAGACACAGTGCACTCTTCGCCTAAATCGGTCAATCTCAGCATGGGTCGAATAAAACCAACACATCCCAAGAATGATGTCATAAGGCTTCGACGCTGCCACCAAGAGGATCCAACAAAAACTCTCACCTCCTTTTGTAAGATCACACTATCTTCCAAGGTTTATGATCATCGAGTCTCATCCCATAGGTGTATCCAAGAGTATGGTTCGGGTCAATGGCTATACTAGAATCTCATGGTTTGGTACAAGATATGTGGCAAGGAAGGAATGATCGGAACTTGTGTCTATAAGTATGAAAGATAAGGTATAGAAGACAAAGATCCTACTTTGGATCATCCCTGTAGTCCATAGGTCATACACCTGGACGGCTTGTCATTGTCCTCTCCCCTATCCCCGAGCTCCCTCATCCTCGTGCGGACCTCCTAGGGGTGGTGGTGGAAGTAGATCGAAGCATCTACCTCCACCTATAGCTATTCCTACTCTTCCACATCCATCACCTGGTGGGTCTGTCTACTCCACTCTGTGCATCTGCCTTGATGGTCTATCCACTGCTTCTATATTAACAGCACTATGTTTCAGACAATCTCAAGTGAGATTTCCCCTACCATTGCATGAGTAGCATCGCCTCTCCCTAGGCTGACTGGATCCAACCTGAGATCATTGTTCTATTAATCCACTATATTGGGTCCTCCTGTGACGTCTCCCACATCCCAATCACTATTCCTGGTGTCGAATCCCTGTTGTCGAGGTCTCTGCACATGTCTGCCAGCTCCTGACTGCTGTAATATTTTTCTACTCTACTGAGAAGCCCTTGATCACCAAGTCATGTTCGAGCACTCCCGAATAAGTTGAAATGAATAGAGGCACAACACTAGCTCATATGTCCCTTCGTAGACCTCGCCCAAAGGTCCAAGCACTAAATCACTAATCCCTGGCCAAATCCATTGAGTACCTGGGGAGGTTGGTGAACCTCAATGAGTAGTCATCCATTGTCAAGATTCCCTGCTAGAGCTGATGAAACTTCAGGATACACACCGATATCAATGTAACTAGAGAGAACTCCTCCCAAAATCGGTGCTCAAACTCCATCCATGAAGGACTATCCTTATTGTGAGTCTGCATGGTCAGACTCCACCATAATTCCACTGAACCCTGGAGAAGGATCACTCCTTGGATCACTATTTGGTCCACTTGTGTCCTCACTAGATGGAAAATATTAGTCACAACCTCAAGACAGTCCTCCCCCACCTGAGGGTTAGGCTAACCATGAAACCTGAGGGGTCTCTATCTCTGGAACTCATAGAGTGTGCTCATCCTGTCCCCCCGTCTTTTGGTACTGCAGGTACCATGGGCTGCTCCATAGGTGGTTGCATAGTAGGTGCACCACCTGGGGGTAACGCTAGGGGAACTAGTCCATGTATCGAAGCCTTATCACTAAGGTGGTCGTCCTCATGATCATGCTGCTGAATCGTAGTAGTTATGCATCACGGAGGCATCCTGTAAGGAAACAAGATATACCATGGTCAACGAGTATATCTGGATAGCTGACACAAAGGACATTGAAAACACAACACATTCCTATATGATGCATGTAATAGTATTTTACTTCCCCACAACTAGTTTTTTCATGTACAGAGTTGAAAAGAAGGTTATTAGAGTCTTGGTGTATTGATACGTCAACCACCCACATCAACACTAGAGTCTCTGGCCTGAAATATGGGGTCGAAACATTTAGCATTGTTTCCCTAAAAAAAATATCACATAATCTCTGTCCTAAGGCAGAACTGACCAGCCTATGATACCACTCTCTCATGACTCATCCCAATGGGGCCTGTTCCGTGACTCCCCAATCCCACCTCCAATAGGATTGGGGTTGGTGACTAGCACTGAGTAGGAAGATCACTATCATGGGAGGCATTGCCTATGTACCTATACACATGCACACATCTCGAAGCCCATAAATTCCGAAATGTAAAAACTACTAAGGAAAAAAATGCTTGCATACAACAAAATCCTACCAACAGAATATATGGAAGTAATGTGTGGAAAGTGAAACTAGGTCAGAATACAATCCCACCAAAAACAAGAGTCTGCAAACTAAAAAGTCCATCCTGTAAGCACAAGAGGTACTGGGACTACTACTCATATCCATAGGAACACCTTGGCCTATAGGGAACAAAGAAATCTTGGTCCAGTCCGGGTCTACCCTAGACTCCGTGAAAAGGCTGCTCATCTGCACAATACATGAAACATATAGGAAAACCCTGTACAGGGGTGAGTGTAACAATACTTATTAAAGGACCCTGAAAACCACAAATCAATATGCAATGTAAAGGTATAGTCATCTCTACACAGTATATGTCTAATGAATATATAGTAAGAGAAACAAAATTTTGATATAATTGAAACCCAGACTCGTAGTATAGAGACAAGTCAAAAACCTACATACCCCTGTTTGGGATTCAGTTCGAAGGTTCCAAGAAGCAATCATCCGAGAGAACTCACTCCATAAGTCTGATGGTTCTAATGAAGTCTGCCTGAGAAGTAATTTTCATCTGGAAAATCCATGATTGATAGATACACGCATTCCTGGAGAACAAACTCCTAAGTGAGGAAAAATAATGATACACAGATAAGGATCACTTCTAGGGCCTTGGAGGATACTGTGACTCATCCGGATTTACCTTATATGTAGAGGATCAGTGTCCTTTAGGATTAGTTATGCCTATACCTGACTCTACCTAGGGTCAATAATGGATAGAGGATCTCAATCCGGGCCTCTCGGAGAGATACCTAACTCTATCTCGGAAATTTTGACTGAAGTGACCATACTCATGTGGATGGAAATGATACCTGACCTTCAGGGGAACAAGAAAAAGGGGAACTAACCCAAATAAAACATGTCCATAGAATGGTGGAAAAGAGGATCAAGCAATGTTCCAGGATATACACAGCGTGTATAACGGGTCACACACTGTGTATCGCGTCTCCGGGTACTACCAGTGTGTAACATACTAAGTTAGAGGGAACATGTGATATAGAAAGCTAAGTACACAGAGTTTAGGACGAACCACATGCAATGTTCGAACAACAGGGGTTCCCTCCATGTACGTGGTCATGTGCATGTACACAACTTCAACCCCTGTGTGTCATCCTGTGTGACCAATACATGGGGTAACCTGTGCAACAAACTAGTTCTAGTTGCATGGCAGAGTAAATTGCTATGTACTCCATCCTCAATCCATGAATCGCCTGAGATACACACTGAGTCCCATTAATCTGCCTCTTCCAAGCCTCTTAGGGAGTACAAGTCGTGTCACGAAGCTGTTTAGCCCATTTTGTTTCCTTGTATTTCTTAAAATACACACCGTGTTTTGGGGAAGGGCCCACATGCCATGTGAGAAGGGTTACATGCCATGTGACACCTATTAGACTCCCGAATCCAAATCCACCACTAAGCAGATCCCACACGGCGTGTTCTTCGAGATGCATGCCATATACTATTGAAATATCCAGAATCATGGTTCATCATCAGTGCACCTCAGGTGATGCTTTGATCCTCGATCTGGTCATCTGATGGCCATGAAACTAAAGGGTTTAGGTCTCCCCAATACCATGAATCTGATTTCGTTAGTTTTGAGCCTCTGATCAGCCCCGAAAAAATGTTCTGATTCACCCGCATGAAGAATGCTTGAAGAATGAGAACTCTTGAACCATGTCGATTCATCTGTTGGTATCTTCAATGCTTCTATACTGGGTCATCACAATGTCTGATTTTTGGTTTGGGATCATTGTGCTGTGGAATGGGTGTGTAACGATAACTTCTTTGTATCCCCATGAAGAAAGTGAAGAATGCAGGGGAGAGGGAGGAAGAGATCCAATAAACAGAAGAGGAACGAACCTACTTTGTCATTCGTCATGGAATTAATCTTCTCCCGTTATAAGTTTTAAGTGGGGTAAATTAAAATCATTAAACATGGAATAATAAATTCCACAAGAACAAACCTGATGAATCCCTCCCACAAAAACGATGTTGCGTGGATAAACCAATTTGTGGGTTGATCCATGTTCGTCGTTGAAATAATGAATGGGGAAGAAAAACAACTTAAAACCAAACACCTACCTAGAAAAGGGATTGGTCGTTGACGAAGGGATTACACTATCAATGTCGCAAAGATCCTTCAACTCCGTTGACATAGTAATTCACACCTTTGATTCATCGTTGCTCATTGTCCAGAGTTTTCTCCAAAGATCCAAGAGTTTTATAGAGTTTCTCTCAATTTTCTTCCAATGACCAACATTTGATTAACCCATTAAAAGGATTGAATATGTTTTATAATTCCATTATGTTCCAAAATTTATTAGTCAGCATTTCTGTTTCAGAGTGATTATGTTGTGTCATTAATTATCAAAACAGTTTCCCAGTCGTTACGCTACAATGAACGTTTCCAAAGAAAATAAAGTGAACTTTTCAATTTATTTTATTTTATATTATTTTACATGAAACATACAAAAAATAACCTTTTACCTCAACCCTCACCGGTCAAGGTTATTTCTTCTATTAGGTAAATTCATCGTCTTGGACACAATAATGCCCTTGTATTTTTAATACGGGCATCTGTTTGGAAACTGCCACAATTGCGCACACACACCAACTCACTTAACTAAAAAATTTCAAACCACCATTTCAGGCACACTGAGCCTCAAAATGATGTGTTTTCATGGCTCTTGGTCTCAAAATAATTCTATTTAATATTTAAAAATACTACACAGAAAATCCGAGATATTAAATTTATTTTATTAGTTGGTATAAAAACATTTTCATATATAAAAATCCATTTTTATAAAAAGCTGTTTTTGTTGAATTTTTCATTTTAATCTCTAATTACTTATTTCCACTTATTGAAATTGAATATTAAAAAATGGATCCCTTATTTTGAATTATTAGATCCAAAGTTAAGAAATATTACACTTTGTTTTATTAATAAGAATAGTAACACTAATAATTTTTTTACCACGGTAAACGGTACAGTAGGTAATTAATGGTTAAAAATAATAGGGTAAGGAATAAAAAACGAACAGAAAACATTATTTAATTCAATTTTATCATAATTTCTTTCACAACGATCCAATATTCAATTATATGGTCTTTTTTAGTTTTTTATTAGATTATGACCTTTAAAATATTTTATGTAAAGGAAAGTCCAAAATGTCACACTCTTTCTTTTAATTACTATAGTAGTACTACTATAATGATAAAATAGATGAAAATTTCCATTATAAATACAATTTTTAAATATTATTTATTAATATTCATCATGGTAAATTATTTTTTGTTTATTTTGAAAAAATAATTATGTTAAATGCTTATGATATGCTGATATAATAATTATTTAACTAGTGAAAAAAATAAATAACTTATATTAATATAATTTAAAGTGTATTAAATTGTATCAATTAATGTGAGCCAATATCTTTATAGATATAAAGGAAATATTAGATGGTTTTGATGCACTTTATTCTAATTTCATGGTTTCCATGCAATTATTAAAGTTAAATTAAATGAATAGTTCTAAAATTGACATGATTGATATTTTATGAAATTAATAACTTATTAAATTATTTAAAATTCATAATAATATTATATTCAACCATATTAATTGGATATGGTTAGATGAATCTACCAATTCTCATTTAATTGTTTTTTCATTTTATAGTAACATTATTTAACCTTAGAGTGTAGAAAATTTAAATAAACTGGTAATCATCAATAGTGTTAACAGTGGGTCAAAATAAAAAGACAAGGGTGAAAAATGTCTAAAACTTGTTAAATTTTTATTGGATAATCCATCCATCCAACGTCACCATTTTTATTCAAAAAATATAGATAGAGAGAGATATAACTAGTGTCTAGGGGGGATAAAATAATGATGTCCAAGGGAATCACCCCAAATCAAGTTCACCCCCTTATGTTTAAAATGAGAAACATGAGTAAGACAACAAACCATGATACCAGGGGTCTCCATAGAGGCCAAGTCATCTTCCACCTTATTTCCCTCCCTCCACGTGTGACCGAATCTAGTTCTACTATCAAGGAAATATTTTCATTTCCTAAATATGTATTATATAGATCAAGGTATGATACCTTTTCCATGCATGACATCATGAATAACCATAGAGCCAGTCTCCACTTGTGAGATTTAAAGTGCCCTCTGCCTACAAATTGTGATACCTGTAAGAAAAGAATTTCCCTCTTCCTGCAAGGAATTTTCATAACCATAATGTGCTAAGAAATCAAAGGCGCCACTACCCCTGTATTCTCAGACCACGCCCCCACTACACATTTCACCCAACACGCAAGAACCTTTAGTATTAGATTTGAGGCCAACCTCAAGAGGACTCCACTGAACCCAATGCCCATTTTTCCTAGTAGCTAACTACTGATCCTCATTATGATGCACATACAACATCCACAAAGAGTTTTTTTGCTTCTAGTCATTATCAGTGCCACACAAATCCACCAGAATACATCTTACTCTTGCGGTAATGGATCTCCATTTAGATGTGATCCCCTCGAACGTGGCATGGTTCCTTGCTTGATATACACACCAAAAACCCACATTGAAGATGTTGGATCTATCCATCCTTTCATTTCACAAACCATTTGGCCCCTGGAACCAACACTCCTTGAAGGATTCAAAGCTCAACGCATTGTAGGAGTACCCTATAAATTCCGTGTTGACTCTCCAAACCCTGTTGGACCAGTCACCATCAGATAAGATATGGGATATGCTCACTTCACACTTATGCACAGAACAATGGAAGCAAGAAGCCTTGATAATTCTGAGTCTCCTGATGTTATCATCAGCTGGTAGGGATCAGTTCTGGATCATCCATGTTAGGTAATTAAATTTTATGGGGATCCTCTTACACCAGGATAGATTGTACCCACCTCCATGCTAGCCCTGCGGCAAGCTTGACCTGCAAAAATCCTCTATGTTGAACATACCTATGGTAAAGGGGGTGAAGACACCCTGGTCCATATCTAATCTAATAATAACAGTTTCAAAAATCTATGGATGTTTCGTATCTAGAATAGTTCTGAAAAAATGTGGGTACTAACTTACCTCCTTGTATGAGATCATAGGTTTCAGGAACCTTGGATAAAAAAGAGTACTTACGGACTAGTTCTGAACCAGAACGTGATGTTCCCCTCCCCAATAATCCACTGCAAGCTATGGAGGATGGTCGAAATAAAACTGCTAACATAGGACTAAAGCGGAGACCCAACAACAATATAAGATTATGTGTTGAACCATCCTCTACAGGACATCAGCTTATCCCCACAAAGTTCGATATTTGATTACCTCACATTCCAGCTCTGTGTGAATATAGTGTATTGTGTTCTAAAGCCTTTTAAAATTGATCCCTCCCAGTGAAATTAGACGAGCCATCTTCCTCCAATAAACCCAAGGTATCTTCCCCTCCGATGATGCATCCTAAATGAAATAGACCAAAAGTCTCTCAATGGACCTGATAACTCCCTTCGGCACATTGGTGGAGGAAAAAGAATGTGCCGAAATGGTCGAGAGGACAATATTCACAAGATTAATACGGCCACTAAAGGATAAAAATTGTTCTTCCAATTAAGAATGTGCCCTGCAATCTTTCTCACCATAGGGTCAAAATCCCTAATTCACATTCTTCCTAGAGACACGGGGGTTCCAAGATACTCCATGGGAAACGAACCACACCTCATACCCAAGATACATACCATATATTTTACCCCTCTCGAAATGCATTCCTAATACACATAGAATCCACTCCTCTCCCTATTAATTTATTGACCACCCTAGTGGCAGTACTCCTCAAGGATCGTGATAGTCCCCTATACAGGCCACCTTTTTGTACTGATGAATATGATTGTATCATCTACAAACATCAAATGAGAGATGGGTGGGAGCCTTAACTTCCTTCAGTAAGGAAGAACATCCCATTATAGATGCCTCTGTTAATTATCATGATAAAGGTATCCTGAATTATAATGAAAATACTCAGGGATAATGGGTCACCATGATGAAGTCCACAAACTATCTTGAAGAAACTATGAGTTTTCCTCGTAAACGACACAGCCATCAAGGCCAAACTGAAGGACCTGAACATAATATCACAAGAACCCCATGAGAAACCCATCTTGTTCCGTACCCTATTAATAAATCCCCACTCGATCCTATCATATGCCTTATTCATATCATGCTTGATGGCCATATTAGATCCATGACCCTTGGTATTAATACCACTCATCATCTCATGGGACAACGCTATAGCTCAATGAATAGAATGGTCTTTCCCAAAACCATGTTGTTCCTTAGAGATCCACCGAGGAAGATTCCCAAAAAACCATCTATTAATGATGCTCGCCAACATTTTAAATGTAAAGTTACACATACTCACATGCCAATATTGAAGAAGGGATAAGGGGTCCTTGATTTTTGTTAAAATGAAATGAGTCGTGGGAGACACAATATGTGGTAGGCTACCCCCTGTGAATAATTCCTGGAGAGCATTGATGATATCCCCCTTCACCACCTCTTAGGAGATCTTGTAGAAAGAACATTTGAATCCATTGGGACCTATGACACTCTCATTATTGAGATTCACCGTAACCGCAAGAATCTCCTTCTCCTCTATAATACCCTCCATCAACTCATTACCCTGAAGAGCTACATGTTGTGGAATCCCTTCTGAGAACTCATCCCCCCTCCCCATAGGGTAAACCTAAAGCATGTTCAGATTGGGACCTCTGAGAAGGTCCATTAGGTATTAAAAAATCAAGCCCCCAACCACTTCCTTATCATTATTGAAGGATCCATCTTCTAACTCTTGGTTTGGTTGGACTACACGCCACCTCTCCCTTATACTTTTATGGAAAAAAGAGAATTCTTATTGCCATCCCTAAGACATTTTATTCTCAAACAATCCCTCTCCCTACTTTCATACATGAGTATCATAACTGTAATAGATTTATTTTTCTCATAGAGATCACCAATGATAGCATTGTCCCAGACCTCCTCAATACTAGCCTCAAGCCGTTCGAAATCCTGTCTGAGCACAACCTGCTCCTGGTCCAAGGGGGGATGCTTTTATCCCATGAATAGAGGGCCTACTTGAGACACATCAAGTTGCAGTGCAACGCTATCCAAGAGTTCCCCAAGATTGATTCCTCCCAACTTATCCTCATAATTTGGTGATAACTCGGAATACTCGACCAGTGGCTCATGTACCTGAAGCACTACTGCGGGGTCTCCCTCCTTTTCAGAGAAAGAAGGAGAGAAGAATGGGCAGAGTTGTTGTGGGTCAAATTCTCAACATTTAACTCTAGAAACATTGAAAATTCTTGTACATTAGCTAAGAAACAGTAAAGATGGCTCCAGCAATGGCAACCAAACCTCTAGTTGTTACAACATGTGAAGGAGTCGCCAAAATGCCCCAAATCCATTAGCCTCTTTCCATCCATATACTGACCAAAATCCTAGCTATACCTACTTGGAAAATCACTTCTCCCCTTCTTCTCCTCAAGGTCGGATACAATATTAAAATATCCACCCACCACCCAAGGCTAATTACCTAGGTCAAAATAATTTAGATCACTCCATAACTCTTTCCCTTTCTGTGCATCACAACTTCCATAAATGAGTCAAACAAATAGAGAGTCTCCACCATATGACACTATTGTCATTACATGCTGATCTTCAAGTTGGATTGACTCCACTGAAACCTCAATGTGCCAAAAAAATCCAGATAAAATTTTTCATTGGATCCACATTTGTAGATGCATGTAGCTAAACCTTGCACATGAAATCATTGAGCATCATAGTGTTCATATTGTGCTCAAGGATCGAAACAAAATTGACCTTATGTTTATTATCTTTCGAGATAATAAAATCAGTTTCGACTCTCGCACAGACTCCACGAGAGTTCCAAATGAAGATCGGATTCATGGAAACAATATGTTCCTGCCTTTGGCCCTTCGAAACATGGTCTCTTGCAAAAGAGAAACAGAGAAATCCTTATATTGTAGCTTCTTCAACAACGGCCTCGTCCACACTCCCGAACCAATACCAACTGGGAATGATGGTGAAGATATAAGCCTAGATGAACTCTTAGAGGCCTTTACTTTCACATCTGGAGGAGGTAAACGAGCCATAGAATTTAATTTTGAGAGGTCCTAAACACTTGGTTGGGGTTCAACAGTAGTAAGGAAACTAATGACCAACAAACCATCCTCTACAGGGGGCCAAGTTTCATGATATTTTACCTTAGAAACAAAAACATCTCTATCCAAAAACCTTGACCAACAAGAAGATCCACTCTAAGAAAATAGGATCAATGTATTATATCCTCCTTTGGCAGCTTCTCATCAAAAGTGAATGGAACTGGTAGTGCTTGGGGGGCCCTGAGAAGGAATCCAGCTGACTCGGAGGAATCTTCATAAGAGTAACCAACAAAGCCCCATTCAAGATCATCTAGGGATGCAAGCATGATCATGATGAGGGGACCAGGGGAACCATTTGATTAACACGTGGATCATATGGAACTAGAGATGCACCAGGTGAATCCTCTAGTATATTAAAGGAAGGTATGAGCTCTTTACTAACTTCAAGCATAGAGGGATTTCTGCAGGGGCCATAGGAGACAGAAGTATCTATGAACACTAGCTGAACTGGGGTGAGATAGTCTCTCCACCCCCAAATATGGATGGGATTCTTAGTGTAAGAACTCTTATAGCTTGAGTCCACACTCCAAGACTCTATTTCCTATAGTTTTGCACCGAATTCTCCTATAGAAGAAACTTCGAACAAAACTTGGGGAAAACCAGATAAACTATATCATGTGCCTAGATAATAGAATCATGCACCTTCAGGAACAATTTCTCTAGGATAGGCATGGAGAGATCCAATTCTACGTAGATCTGAGATTCCTTCATCTACTCTCCTATACGAGTGTGCATTCCCATGAAAATAAAAACCCCCAATGAATCATCGATGACCCTGAGGAAGGTACTATTCAAAAATGGAGTTTTAGACCGGGAAGACATACCCAAACTGCAGCACGAGGATCTTCCTTCCCCTTATAAAGCTCTATCAACCATTGAAAGAGTTTGAATCTCCATAGACCCAAGACATGAGGAGCCTTACACAAGGCCTGGCAGAATTCCTTCTCCAAAGCTAGCACCAAGTAGAACGAGAACCTGTGAAGCACTGAAATTTGAACCTCTTCCTTCCACCCCCATGAATCCAAAAAGCATTTGAATGTAGGAATAAAATAATTCTCAGCCACGAAACATGCCACCAGTGACCATTTAAGGGAAAAACTCACCCTGTTGAATGTCGAGGAAGGATCCCACAATGAAACATGCGAGCCTTTCCGAACCACCAAGTGGGAGAACAGATCAATTCCCGGAAAGCACAGATCCAAAACCCCTAAACCCATACAACAAAGTGATTATTTGAAAGACATCAATGGAAACTTTGGATGAGGAGGTAGATCAGGAGACCCCCACTGAGGAGAAGATCCACCAGCCAGAGCCACAACCCCTGGATCAAACATCGACGGGGACGGAGGCATCGCCAGAGGGTGGGTTGCCAAGACAGAAACAGGAGGAAGAATTTAAAATTCCATGGCCACGTGAGGCGAATTCTTTTTTAGGGAATCCATTTTTACTGGATTAATGAATGAATAAATCCACATTATATTAGTATTTCTTAAAAAAGTCCATTTTCACATGACACAGAATTTATATTATTTTAATATTTCTGGAAATTCCAAAACTGCCACTCACCTCAGGTGTAAAATGTAACCTCGTCCCATACATCCTTACATAAAATTGATCCTTATATTCAACCAAAATCATTTTTATTACATGTATAAACATCTATATAAAAAATATTTAGGTTCAGGAACATCTAAAATAGAAAACCTATATCTCTTAAGATGTTATCTAAAAAGAGTCCACTAAAGAATATGTAGTTTTTTTTATCAACACTTTCATGTTTATATATTCTAATCCTTCCTCTTCATGTGTTGAGATCACCATAAAATAGTATATTTAGTATAATAAATATAATAAGGTATTATTATGATTATGGTACAATCATATCTAGCTATTTTTAACACAATTAAAAGAAAAAACATCACTTTTCTGTGCGTACGGCTTACCATCTCCACGTAGCGGTGTAATTCATTTTTCATCACCACTTTAATTGGATTTTTATAATGTCAAAACAAATCATTATATATGATAATTATGATATAATTTCACCAATATAATTAAAATATCATATCTACCTTCATAACATTCAATCTATTGTAAAATTCTTACATCACTCATGTATAGATTTGAACAACTACCTCCACAAATCGATGTTATTTGTTTTTCCTTTCTATTTTACATAGATTTTAATAATGATATATTTGATAAACATATGTTATATATATGATATAATAATTATTCTATAATTTTTAAATATTACATAACTTTATTTAATTCCATCCATTGAATAGAGAAAGCAGTGTTACTATGTACGTACAGCCTACCGTCTCCATGAACTGTGTAATTCATTTTATATATTTATCTTTCATGGATTACTCTAAATATAAATATAATGAATTTATATGATATTTGTATAATTATTAAAATTATATATATTATTGAACCTTGATAACAGTAAAATTACTGACACTATCAAACAAAATCAAACATGAAAAATGAAGCATATACAACCCCAAATAGTGATTTGAACGACAAATTGATAATTAATGGGTGAAAAAAATATTATATGTAAATAAAATATGGAATTAAATAAATGATTATGATTATTTAATATATATATATATATATTGAATCTATATTTATTAAATAGTATTTTTGAACATGTACAAAGAGAATTGAACTTGAGGTAACAATTTCCCATCTTACTTTTACTTATATGAGACATGTGCCATATTCACCACATATTTATTTTGTGTGGTGTTTATAAATCCCATTTTATATATTATATCAAGAAAATATTTTTACTATATTTATATATAGTTTCATTTGAATTTATTTCATTAATGGGAATTACCATTCAAAAGAAACCAAAGTGGTAAAGGTTTATTTTGAAATCTTATCATTCTTCGGGATTGTTTATTTTTAAGTCTTAATTTAGGAATATGTTCTTACATGTCCATGTTTTATAAAAATGATTTCTAAAATTTTTTTGAAGTTGTCCAATGATTTTTTAATGTCATTTTTACCCATGTTTGACTTTTTACAAAATGTTTTTAAAATTATCTTCCTATTCTTTTCTAAACGAGTTAATTATTGAATTTTATTACAAAAGTGTCAAAGGTTTGTTTTTTAGATTATATGTAATGAATGGAATTTCCCACCATCAATATAAATAAATTATATGAGGATTAATTTACATGTGTTAAAGTTTCATTTAAAATAAAATTATTTCTTTCTTACATGTGAAGTTTTTAGATTTTAAAAAGTGGTTTTCAAAGTAGAAAGTTTATTTTACTCAAGAAAATTTTCAAGGAGATTTTTAAAGTATATTCATTTGTGTCAACAAAAGTTTTCTGAATTTATATTGAGTATATACTCTAATGATACCATCCATCATAATTCTTTGAATTTATTTTGAACATTTTGACTGGGGGAAAATATTGACATTATGGATGATAGTTCTTCTAAAATGGATTATTATTTATTATTAAGGTATATTGACAAAACTATACTTTTTATTCATATTATGAATTAATTTAACTTATTAAGTGATGGGTAGGGCCTATTATAGGACATTGTTTCATCGGTGGGTCCCATGAGACAAACTAGCTTCTATTTTGGGGAAGACCACTTTAGTACGTTTCACATGTCTGAAATTACACATTTCATCATTATGAATTATTTTATTAATGTCCATGTGAATATTTGATTTTATATACATGGTTGAGTTTGTATTTAATGCGTATATTTATATATAATTTTGTGGTCATCATTTGTTGTTTCCATATTATCCATTCCTTGTTAGCTTATCATGTATTCATATCCTTACTTAACATCAGAGATCACACATTAATTGTGTTTCCTTTACCTAGGATGCTGGTAATTGTTTAATGATTTATATATAGAGAAATGCTAAGGTTAATAATGGTTTCCTTCAGGAAAACTATATTTTTTGCTTTCTGTTTTCAAATGTAATGTGTAATTACAGTATTAATCATGTCTTACAATACAAAAAAACTATTCCATCCCTTTGGATTCAATTTCATGTATCTTATTCGAATATAATAATTTAACTAATGATTTTCAACTATTTGAGTTGGGGTCTCTATATTTGGTGTCAGATCAAGATTAGTAAGATACTTGGGGACCTCGATTTAGGTAAACATTGATTAAGGAAATGTTACCCTATAAATGACTTTGATAATATTCTTAAATAAACCCATATTTTCATTTTGAGATTATTTATACATAAATTTACTATTTATATTATGTGTTTTACTAGTATTAAAATTATAAATTATATTTTATAATGATATATTATAATTTTAATAACCCTTTATTTAGAAAGGGTTCAAATAGAAATGAATAGAAACCATATCAATGTGGTTAATCCTTATAAAAAAATACCTCATGGGCATGATCAAGAAGTTGGAGTTGGAAGTGAAACTAGATCAAAACAATTTATAACTATATTAGGGGAGAAAACCCAGGATATGACCAATAACCTTTTTCAAATAGAGAATCCAACTTAACCACGATGACTTGTAACAATACCAGATTGCTTCATGCACATGAAAACTCCATCATTCTGTGGGACTAAAAATCCATTTTTATCATAGAAATGGATATGTTACTTATAGAATATATTTTTGTATTTTGGTAGTAATAAAGGGGATATGGTTTCCATGGAAATTTAAAATCTCTTAGGGTATTCAGATTAATAGTGGTAACAGATTAAAAACATTAAGGTTGAGGATAAAATAGAGAGCATTTAATGGAAGAATTTTTAGGAACTATTCTTGGAAAAATATTTTAACCATGAACAATGAATGGGTATAGAGAGAATTTGATTCTTGTGGAATTAGACACCCTTTTAATTACATAAATAGAAAAATATTACTTTATGTTTATAGAGAAAGGCCACTAAGATCATGATTTGTAGGGAATGAAAGAAGCTAGCAACGTTCTGTGCTTCAACTAAAAAATATTGAAAATATGAAAATTATTGTAACAATCTCAAAGGAAATTTTTCACGGAAAAGGCCAAGGGCTCAAGCCCAAGATTTGTTATCACAATATCTAAGGTTTAAGTTCATAATGGTGCGGTGTAAGTTACATTAATAATATCCTCAAAAATAGAAAATTCTTTATTTGATTCTGTATCTTCATAATTTTAATATCTTCCATGTTTTCTAATAAAATTAGATATTTCCAAAGAAACATAAGAAATGATTTTTCAATCAAGACTCTTAATAGAAGTGTCATCGTGATTAGGATGTTGTCCGTTAGTTCCCATTATGAAACACAAATATTTCCTATTTTTTAACTTTTTAATCATACCAATTGTTTATTTTGATGTAATCCTTGGTATAAGTTTGATTTTATAATATGATTTATAAAATTATTTCAATGGGAAGGAAAATATGATTAATGATTAATTTGTTGAATTCCTTATATTTAGAGGGAAAACATAATCATTTGATTCATTTCTCTGTCCACCCAAGGTATCTTTCCAAAATGAAATTTATCGGGATGATGACTGGACACAACCTATGGATGGAAAAGGTAATCTTTAAATTGTGGATGTCCACATTTAAAAAAAATACAATGATGTATTTCTTGAGGGTTTTCTTAGACATACACCGATTCGTGAGGTTAAACTTTCAATTGATTTAATCCCTAATTCAAGACCTATATCAAAGACTCCCTAAAAAATAGAAACTATGGAAGTGGTATAATTGAATAAATATCAAGTTGAGTTTTGTAATAAATAGTTTATCCACACAAGTGTTTCATCATGTGGAGACTATGTTTTTTCAGTTAATAATAAAGATGGGTCTATGAAGCTCTGTATTGATTATAGGTAAATAAATGTTATTATGATATTTAAATAGTATCATATTCCTTACATTCATAACTCATTTGATCATCTTTATTGCTCTTATTAATTTTCAAATACTGGTCTTTGTTTTGGGTATCATAAATTTCATTTAAATGAGGATATTCCAAATACATAAATTAGAAATAGTTTTGTACACAAGCAGTTCACTCTAATGAAATTTGGATTGATTAGTTCACCTAATAATTTTATGGATCCAATGAACAGAGTATTCAATGAGTATTTTGATAAAAAAATTGCTATTTATTTATGACATCTTGGTATACTATAAGAGATGATATGATAATTAAAATAAATTTATAATCATTATTTAAACTCTTAAAATAAAATATGTTTAAGGATAATTTAAAATGTGTGAATTCTTAATTCAGAATGTTTTTATTCTTGGAAATATTGTCGCCAAGTTAGAAATCATAGTCAATCATATGAAGAAAAAGGTTGTAAAAAAATGGATTACATAAAAAATCATAAAATAGGTATGTAGTTGAATTTTTTGGCTGGTAACTATAATCCATTTGTTCAAAATTTTCTTAATTGGCTAACTTGTTAACCAAGATTAATCATCGAGGGGTTAGGTTCATCCTGAAAAATAAATGTGAAAACTTTTTTGACAAATTAAGGTGGAGATTTGTGAATGCTAAAATACTGACTCTACCATTAGAAAATGGTGGATTTTTATATATAGTTATATGTAGAATATGTTACATTTTTGTGTACATATAGAGAATAATAATTTTGTTACCTATCCATCCAGACAGTTAAAATTCATGAATAAAACTATCCCACTCATGATCATTGGATAGCTGCCAAAATATTTTCTTTAAATATGGAGACACTATATCTATGGTTAAAGACGTGAGATATACATTGTTCAAAAGAGTATGTAATATATATTTTTCTAAAAATATATCAACATGAGACAAAGGCCACAACTCAAGCTACACAAGGATTATGAATTCCCAATACACTATCACCCAAAGAAGGAAAATAAGGTATCATATTTAAATAGTAGGAAAGATAATAGAGTTCTTTAAAAATGATTGATACGGATAATATATTAACATATTTTCAATTTATGGATCTATGAATAGTAAAGGAAGGGTAAAAATCACTCATATTTCAAATTATTATCAAATCAACTTCATTGGAAAATTGAAAATTTTCTCAGCCTAATGATGATAATATTTAAAGTAAAATTAAATCTTTGAATGATGGGAAATTATTAGATTTCATTGATGAGTATTGAATTATGAATTATGGAATGAGGATATGTGTTACATCTATACCTGAGATAAAAATGGAATAAATCGATTATTCACATAGCTTAAATTTTTCATCCTTCATGCCAACACCAAAATGTATAGAGATTTAGAGGAACATCTTTATTGGATAATATAAAGTGAGAAATTGTTGATTTTATATCAAGATGTTTAGTTTTCCAATAGTTTATGGACTAAAGATGAAATCCTTGATGATTTATCCAACATTTTCCTATTACTATATGGAAAATGGATGAAATTACTATAGATATTTTCAATCGATTACCTAATACACCTAGAAATAAATACAAGGAATTGTTTATTATTAATTGACATACCAAACCAGCACATCTCCTTACTATAATTAAAGATTTATCAGTGTTTTTACTTATAAAAATAAATATTAATGATGTTTTAAGACTTTATGGTGTACCTATTTAAATTGTTTTTTGTGTGACCTAAAATTTACATCAATATTCCTATAAAATATTATGAACGATCTTGATATCGAGATTCTTTTTAGCACTACTTATCATCCTCAAATTAATGGGTAGCCCGAAAGGACTACCCAAACATTATAATACATGTTGATTATATGCTCACTTCACATTCAATGTATATTGGATCAGTATTTACCTTTGGTAAAATTTTCCTATAAAATTTTCTTCCACTCATGTATTTAAATGGTGATACTAAAATAATTATATAGCCAAAGATAACTAATCCAAAATTCTGGGATAAAGTTGGTGAAATGAATATTGAAGTCCCATAACATTTGGAAGAAACAATAGAATAGTTTAAGACTATTCAAACCCATATTATAGTATCTCAGAGAAGGTAAAATATCTAGTTGGGAAACGAAGGAAATATTTGGAATCTGAAGTAGGAGATCTCGTTTTCTTTAAGGTATCTCCGTGGATAGGATTTATAAGATTTATTAATAAAGGAAAATTGATCCCCAAGTACATTATAACTTTTAAAATTATAGAAATAATTATAGTTGTGGCATACCATTTGTACAAGGACTCTTTAAATTACATGATGTGTTCCATATATCATTCTTAAAGAAGTATATGCCAAACCCAATTCATGTTCTTACCTATAAAGAAAGATAATTGAAACATGATCTATATTAATCTGAACACATTATCCAGATACTAGACACTATGTAACAAGATTTTTGGAATTTTACAAATTGACTGGTAATCATATATTAGAGAAATTATAAGATATATGAGGCAATATAGGAACCTGAATAAATTATTATATATAACATCCCAAATGTTTTTATTAGGGATCATTTAAAAAACTTCATAGATAAAATATTTTTAATGGGGGGAGAATGTATCACCCCAAGAATTTATGGTATATTTATTTTTAAATAAATATAATTTTTTTGATAGCTTTTGGTTTACACAACTCTTGTATTTTAATAGAAATCAATGTTCAATAGAATATACAAAATGCAATGACAAGCTCAAGTAAACCATAATTAATTATTAAAATATAATTATTTTAACATAATGATTATAAACTATCTATTAAATCTATAAGATTGAATAATATTTAATATATTATGAAATACATATTAAGTAATTATTCAGTAAAATTTGTTCATTAACTCTTATAAAATAAACACTAAAATTTTCGTAAAATCATTTAATTTGTTTTAAAAATATGATTTTTATGAGAAAGAAATATAATTAATATTTTAAACATTTAAATAAATTGATAATATGAAATATATAAATGAAATTACAATACCAAAAAATATTTATATTGAATTTTTGGGATTTTCCCTTAAAAATTAATTTTCTAGTGAGTGGTGAAAATGCTAATTTTTAATTAAAACTATATTTTTATTTCAATAATTTTAAAATTATCATTTTCCTTATATATTTTTAATGAAAAATTAGATCAATTATATTATTAATAATCCAATTAATTTCATTTTAAACCCATTTATAGTTGAATTTGGAAAAAAATTATTTTTATATTTAAAAATTCATTTTCCTGAAAAAAAAAGTTTTTCCTTGAATTTTACGTTTTAACATTAAATTTAATTATTACAATTATTAAAAATCAATACTAAATCATGGATCCCATATCTAGAATTAGTATTTCCAAATTTTTTAATATTTATCTTTTATTTTTTGGTCAATATAAATAATAACTATAATAATTTTTGTGACCATAATAAAGGGAAAATCAGGTAATTAATGAATAAAAATAATATTATAAAGACTATAAATGACCCTAATACTTGAATTACTTTTATTAGATGAGTCCATTTCATCCAAAATCGTCTTAAATTTGGTTATATGGAATTTTTTCTTTGTGTATGATATTATTACCTTAATAATATTTTATGTAAAGAAAAGTCAAAAATGTCACTCTAGTTTTTAATAACAATATTATTTTTAATGTAGGGATAACCAAAGGATATTATTAGTTATAAAGATTATTTTTGAAATCTAAATTTTTAATATTCATCATCTTAAATTTTTATAATTTTTATGAAGATATAATTACCTAATATTCTAACACAATGTTGATGCATTAATTATTTAATTAATGAAAAAATAAATTAAATGATATTAACATCATTAAAAGTTGTATAATTTGAATTAAAAATGTGAACCGTTAATTTTATTGACAAAAATTTCATATTAGAAATGTTTTTACTTATTGGATTCCAATTCCATTGTTTTCTTGATGTTATTAAAATCAAACTAAGTGGATAGTTCTAAAATTGACATTATTGATATTTTGTGAAAATAATATTTAATTAAATGATTTAAAATTCAAAAGATATTATATTTGGACAAATAAATGAGATATTAATAAATAAATATACAATTTTGTGTTTATAGATCATTTTTTTATATAAATATTGTTGAAAATTAGAGTGTATAAAATTTTAATAGTACGGTAATTTTTAGAAGCGTTAGCAAGTGTTAATATTAGAAGATAAGGGTTAAAACAAATTTAAAACGTGTAAAAACTTATTTATGGAAATAACTTGAACTTATATACCCCTTAAATTCGATTAATATTAAATTTTTCCAAATTAACATGATAAATAATTTATATTAATTAAATAATTTGAGAAATTTCAAACTTTCCTCTCACATCAATTATAAAAGGGAACAACCCCCCTTATTTATTTACACGACTTCAAGTCATCTAGGTCAACAAACCCTAATCCATTAAACATTTAAACATACTTGTCTATGTTTTTCATGTTCTATAACTTCCAAAATAGAAACCATGGGTCCCTTTAGAATATATCTAAAGGGATTCCACCAAAGAAGAGCTAATTGTCTTTACCAACTCTTCCAACATTATTTCTTCTTATACTTCATCTTCATGTGTTGAAAAAGTATTGAAATAATAAATCTATTATAATAAATATACTAATATTTTGTAATTAATATTATACAACCATACTCTATCTCATTTCCATCCTATGAAAAGAAAAAATATCGCTTGTGCGTGCCTATGGATTACCGTCTCCACGTAGCAGTTTAATTCCTTTTCACTACATTACATGGATGGTTATAAACATGTAATTTTTTAGTAAATGTGATAATTATGACTTAATTATACCTATTTAATGTTAATATCAAGTCTAACATCTTTCTTTCCAATCCATTGGGAAATGATAACGTCTCTCATGAGTGTGTGTACACAACCACCACCACGAAGTGATGATATTCATTTTTCATTTATATTTTACTTCGATTCTAATAAATATAGAATTTTAATAGTTATATACTATTTATATTAAATAATTAGGATTTTGGAACTATGAGCTAATATTTACCATTCTTTCATTTCATCCATTGGAAAGTAAAAAAAACAGCATTCATGCATACGTATAGCCTACTCTCTCCATAAATAGTGTAATTCATTTTCTATTATTATATTTTATGGATTATAATAAATATGTATTTAATGAATATATAAGATATTTTTTCCATTAATAATATTATTTATATTAGGGTACCTTGATCAAAGTATAAGTACTGAAACTATTGAACCAAATCATACATGAAAAACATTGTAGTTACCAACCAAAACAGAAATTTTGGCAATAAAGTGATAATAAACGGGTGATAAAATATTATAAATAAATAATATATGGTATGATATGTATTGTTATGGTTATGTAATATATTAATAATAAATTAATACTTATTCAAAATTAGTTTTGGAAAATTAAAAAGGAAATTGAACCTAAGGTAAGGGTTTCTTGTATCACTTTTACATTTGTGAGCCATATGACTTATTCACTGCTTATTAAATGTGTGTAGTGTCCATATGGTATATTTGATGGATTATATCTAGAATATATTTTTTATTTAGGGTATTTAAAGTTTCATTTGAATTCATTTCCATCATTTTTCCTATTATTAAAATGAAATCCATGTGGTAAGGGTTTATATAATAATTTAGTTATTCTTATGGATTGTAATTTTTAAGTCCTGGATGAGGAATATTTATATGCCATATCCATGTTTTCTAAAAATAAATTTTAAAATATTTTTACTATTATCTAATGATTTTTTAAAATTATATTTACCCATGTTTTACTTTGTACAAAAAAATAAAAGGAATCTTCTTGTCATTTTTTGAATGAGCTACTTTTTATATTTCATGAAAATGGGTGAAAGGAATGTTTTTTATCTTATACGAAATTAAAAAAAATATTTCCATCATAAAACCTCATTTATATTAATTATCCTTTAAAATTTATCATGTTTCTATTCAAATAAAATAAAATCATTATTATGTGTTCAGTAATTAGATTTTAAAAAGTGATTTTCAAAGTAGAAAGGGTATATTTCATCTTGAGATTTTCCTGTAAACGTTTTGAAGTAATTTCATCTATGAAAACATCCTTTGCTGAATATTATGTGGAGGATATACTATAATGAAACTATCCACCACATTTATTTAGATGTTTTATAATAATTTTTATAGAGGTAAAGTAATGACATTCCATGGGATAGTTTTTCCAATATAGAAGGTTATGGATTGTGAAGGAATATTGATTTAGCTATGTTATTTACTCAAATGAAGAATGAATTGTACTTTGTAACTAATGTGAGGTACCCCCTATATACCCTCAATGCATCGGTAAGTCTCATGAGATAAAGTATCTTAGGATTTGGCCATGGGATTACTCATTTATTCAAATTTCAGGGTATAGGGGCATGAAGGTATTTTCAGATATCCTAGCCCAGACTACAATATAATTTTTCATTTGTATAACAATATGAACTCATTTATTGAATAACAAGTGGTAATTTTATTTTTTATTCATATATCAGTTTCTAGATCATGTGACTATTTGTATGGAATTACTTGATCAACATTTATTCTTTCAATATTATTCATGCATTGTAATTTATCTTGTATGCATACCCTTACTGAGCATCGGATCTCACTCATTTTTTATGTTTCCATTATTGTAGATTCTTGGAATTTTTTTATGATTGATATGAAGGGAAATTAAAATTTTAATAATGGTGCTCCTAAAGAAAATACTTTGTTTTATTTAATGTTTTCAAATTCAATGTGTAATTCCAAAATTTAACGAATTTTCTAATACTAAAAAACTATTTATTCCTTTGGGATATTATTTCATATATTTTATGCCAAGATAAAAAATTAATCCCTAATTACAAACTACTAGATTTGGGTTTATTAAAATAATTAGAAGAGATATCAATATGAAATTTTTTATAAGAGACTCTTATCGTTTTTTTACACTACAAACCACTCACCATGAAAGTAATCTCTCAAGGTCATATGGAAGAATATTATAACTACAAGATCTAAATTTTTCATCATTTAGTTCTTATCATGAGGTTTAATTTTTTATTCTTGTAGGGAGTCTCTATCTCCATATCCATTTTCTAACAATGATGTTTAGTGTTATGGGCATCACAAAACACCATGTACTCAAACCCTTTACTTAGAAACCTCATGATATGATGAAATATCAACCTAGAATCTAACTCCAAAAAATAACTTTATAATAAAACATAACATATGAAGGGTTACCTATATTAGTTATTCAAATTCATGGGAGGTACAACCCTAGATAATTTTATCATTAATAACCAATAATATTGATCCATATTGAAGAAGTTACTCCACTGAAACACATTCTTTCATATATATTATGAAATAATTTCCTTGATCATAATATGGTCCCAAACTAATCCTCACAATGAGATAACATTCCATATAAAGTATATTTTTTAAATTGTGTCCAAAAAACATCGTAGATATCTATATATCATGTTCTACTGAAGAAATTCTAGAACAACCCTTATATTCTAAGCATGATCTTCCCCTGAAACTAAAAATTATATGATATATTCAAGGATGATGACTATGAAATTGTCCAATTAATGTTTCATGATACGATTTATGAGCACCATTAACACAACCAGGGCATTTATCATTCTAAATCTCATAAAAAATCATTATTCCCATTGCATGATCTGTAAGTCATCTTTTGGATATCAACATTGTAAACCAGAATCTAGATATGGATGAACCTAATATATCTTTTTTAAATCCACTTCGATCTATTCAAATAGTGTAATTGGTTAAGTTCCTTAGTAGAGAATATTTATTCTTCACCATTACCAATTTCATTACAGGATAGACAATATAAATCTAATGCTAAATTCTTCTTTTTTGTAAATTAGTACCCAATTTTCCTAGGGGGAAACACTAGGTCTGATAAAACCATTCTCTACAAATTTCTATTACATCAGGTTAAACTCCATGATCTCAAATTAGTCCAACTAAAAAACTATAAAATATATTAGTATGGTATTCTGAAAAGATAAATTAAAATTACAATATCATTTTGGGAAAGAAATACTTGAGGATAGTCATAAAATAAAACATTGTATTCCACTAGGAAAATAAAAAGTTTATTATCTAAAATCATTATTCCACAGAGAGAAAAACTTTAAAATTGAAGAATTATTAAATGTTTCTTCCATAGAAAAGGTCACACTTATATTTATTTAAGTTCATGCATTCCCATAAATGAAAACAATGATCCATTAGCTAACTGACTATCCACTATGTGATTATAGTATTCTATATAGGCAAAAACCGAGGATAGTTAGTCCACACTAAGTGTTATATTGTTAGTATTCATTGTATACACTATGAATCCTTAAAAAAAACACTTCACTAAAAAACATCTTTCAATGTCGATGGATGCTAAAATTAACCATATATTTCTTATATTAATATTATATTTTTTTATATTATATTCAATAAAATTCACAATAATACACACTAAAGGACCGTATAGGTTTAGTTTATTTTTATACATGAATACCAAAAAATCTAGTACAACAAATATCTACAAGTTCTCCCATTTATTTCTTCCCTACTATCACATTTCTTAGACATAACATACTTAAAAACATTATCTATAACCTTATGAAGGGAAATATACGGAAGGGTGGTCTAAAATTCTCAAAAAGGGTAAAAAAATATATATCAAGAAATTTATCACAATTTAGAATAATTTAATAAAAAAAAATAAGAAAATGAGAAAAAAATTAGAAACATATACCCATAAATTCATATATTATAATAATGAAACATGGCATAATGTTTTAACAATTGAGATATATAAGACATGAGAGTGTGGATACCTTAATTATCAATGACAAGCCATGAGTATATATCATAATTATTAGACATAAGTTATTTCCAAAAATATGCATTGAAAATTATATCCTTTTTTAAGGATTTCTACAAAGATAATAATAGTGTATGGGGTTTACCCCACATTCCATCATTTCCTTTGTCAAGGTTCACTTACAAGTCTTTTTTATTGGAAAATTCCCCTTATTGAAATGGGTTCACTTCACATTACATTACTTATTATCTCATTACATATCCTTCTTTATCCATTGCCTTATAGGTATATATAATTCCAATCCCACTCAACAAATAATGGAATCCATACATATGTGTTCAAAAATATGATAAAACATTAAAAATATTATCAAATCATAACCCATTGGAATTATATTGGTTTTATAAATATTTCATAATCACAACCATAACCACAAATTGAAATAATAGATATGGATGAAAAGTCCAAATAACCATGTTGTGAAAATGATAAGATGTTTACTTTTAATCCTTGGTAATTAAATTTTACTGTAGTGAAAAATTGAAATTAAATAATATTTGGAGAATAGTAAAAACATTCTTGAAAAACATTTAAAGAAAACATGGACATGGATGAAAACTTTCCTAGCTGATGGGAAAAAATGTCGATCTTTCATAAAAATATTTTTTCGGTCTATTGAGTACATAAAGAGAGAACAATAAAAGCAAAAAGTAAATCCCAATAAAATATTATGAAAGTATAAAATAAACAATATTTTGTATATATGGGTCAAATAATTTCATCATTATGAAATTTAATCATAAAAAGTCTCAATAAAATTGAGATTGTAACATAAAACCCATTCCTCAGGTTCATCTTTCATTATTCCCACTATAAAATCATGTATAATAAATTTAAATTTATTATGTTTCTATACTAGTTCCATATTCAGAGCTATAATACCAAAAATGATTTATATATAACATTTTATCATTGTTTTAATAATAATATTTTAAAATTATATTTATTTTTGGTGTCAACTACTTTGTTTTTAGAATATGTTTTGGTTCAGCGATTATAATCCACGTACTTAAATCATGGTTTCTTTATCTCCATAATTTTAATAATTATATAAATATAATATATATTGATTTTATATATATATATAATAATTCATATAAATTGATGATGAAAAATCAATTACATCTCTATATAAATATTATAGTCCCTATATACACATGGGCGATGTTTCCATTTGTCGAGGAAAATAATGAAGGAAAGAAAAATATAAATTATTATTTATAGATTTACTGTTATAACATTAATATTATATATAAATATTTAATATATCATCATATCCATCCATGAATTATTTGGGTGAAAAATGAGTCATATCATTACATGCAGGTGGTAGTCCACACGTACACATGAGCGATTCTTTTATCTCCCATTGGATTAAGAAGAGGTGGTAAATGGTTTATAAATCATCATAATAAAATCCAAGTATTTTTATGATATTGGATTCATAATTTTTTTTGGAGACAACATTTTTATAGTAATTTTATGAATAAATTAATTTAAAATAGCTTGATTTGGATCCTTAACTCTTCATTGTGATACCTTATATGCAATACTGCATTAACCTTGAAGGATTGGTCTTCGAATAATAACAGAAGCTCTAGAATGAATGGAATGATTTTAGGAAGGATTTTTTTATTGTATTTACTTATTTATAGGGCTCCTCCTCCTAATTATCTTTTTGTTATTTTCAAACTCTTATATATAAGGCTCAAATGGTGTAAAAACTATGTATATTAGGTTACCATTAATAAGTCAGGGGACGTACACACACAGAACTTCCTTAAAGATTTCAATTATTTAATGTCACATTCATGGTAAAATGGATCCAAATGGATATTTATTAAAAAGTAGAATAATTAATGCGTAAAAAAATTCCAAAAACAATAATTTAACATTTTTTTTGGATATCCAACCCTTACCTCATGGCTTAACCCCCCCCCCCCCCCCCCCCCGTGCAAATTGGTTTTACCTTTAACCATGGTAATTAAATTTTACTACTTTTACAATTCAATATGGAAAAAAATAAGTTAAACCTTTTATGTTATATTAATTTGGATGATTATAAATATTTAATCCATTTTATTATATTAAATTTATATAATTGGAATAATTTAATAATAATGACGCACATAAACCATAATGAAAACTTGTTTTTGATAAATTAATTTCAAAGAATAAAACATACTTTATATTGATTACCTACATTGTAAAAATCATAAAATGAATTTAAAAATGTTATATTGATTAAATAATCTCTAAATTTATTAAAAACATTAATAAATATATTTTTTAAAAAAAATTCTCGCAAAATACTATTTTTTTGAAAAAAAATAGTTTTCCAAAAATGTGATTTTATGCCCAAAAATTAACTTATATAAAAATCTACTATAATGAAAATATCATTGTCATTAAATATATTATTTATAATTAAATATGAATTAATATAATTTATTATCAAATTTAAAACACAATATTTTATTTAACTAAAAATAAATGAACATTTTTAAAAAAAATATATTTTCTATATTTACTAAAAAATAAATATGTTTAGAAAAAATGCAAAACATATCACTAAATGATAATATTTACATGATGAATTTAAAAATGATATTAAATTAAAAATTTAAATTTATAAAAAAATATGAATCAATAATAAAATTCATGTACAAATATGTGATAAAATCCATCTTTAAAAGAATCATATATCAGAAGCATAAGATTACTTCATTGGAAATTTAATACTTATTTATCTTGAATTAAACAATAAATTTTCATTAACAAAACACTTTATACTTATTATTCATATATTTGTAATTTATATTCATAAATTTTAATCTAAATGATAGGTTATAATGGTTTAATATTTCATGATTCATATAGATTCTGGGTTGCGTGTGAGGAAAAATATAAAATACTTCAAATTTTATTTCAAATGCAATAAATAAAAAATTTAGGGTGTTGCATTATTACACCCTTTAAATGAATTTAACCCTATGTTTTTCTTTAATCTAGTAAATAAATTAATGATACCTCTCCTTCATCAAACCCTCATTTTCCCATATATCTTCCTCATATTTATGATTCCCCCAGAGAAATTATTACCTTGGGAGTAGTCTTTTACATAAAACCTTATCAATATGATCTAATAATTTAAACTATTATTAACTATATAAAGGATTATTATCTCATGGTATAACCTATGAGTTCAATACATGTTAAGGATTATGTGTGTGCTTTATTATGAGATACACCAAGAACACATCATAAACTTCAGAGAGTTTTTGTGGGAGTTCCCAGCGTTAAGCTACAGTCCAACCCCAATAAAGAATCTCAAAGGGAAAAATATAACTATGGATTAACTTCCCCTTTTTATTTATCTCATAACCTTCTTCCATGTATAATGTTTTATCAAATAATTATGACCAAAAACAAATTCTAGATTTCACAAATGGTTTTCAACATAACTCTTTTCTCAACTCCGAGTTGCCTTCATGTGATACAGAATAAATCTAAAATTATATACCATTTCCTTATAGATATTATGTATTAATAGATTTATTAATTTAACTTCTTCCCAATAGTTATAATTTCTATAATTATTCCCATTTAAGGATTCATATTGATCCATATAAATTCTAGAGTGAATATTATGACTGTAAGAAATGATGATTGTAAAAAAGTGTTAATCCCACCCACCATTGAAATCCAAAGAAGAGGATCTCAATATATCCTCCATGATTTTAATAGTCCTCTCAGAATTACCATATGTCTAATGATGATAAGAATTACAAAAACACAAACTTTTATCTATATCTTACTAAATACTTCTATAAAACATCTTGGTAAACAATGGATAATGATCATATATAATAGAATTTTGTACCCCATGTCAACATACCACTTCTTTCATATATATTCAGGTATTCTCATCAATTGAAAAATGTTATCTAATTTCAATGAAGTCTACTAAATTTATAAATTGAGAAACTATAACCCAAATATAATTATTTCTTTCAGATATTTTGGGGACTCAGATAATTAAATCTGTGGTGATGTTTTACCATTTCAATTCTCGTATGTGTAATTGTTTTAACATCCACATATAATTATTTCGACAAACCTTAACTTCCTACCATACCAATAACCATGATACATACAACACAAAATATATCTTCATGATGCCCCCATCATATACTCTTCCATATCTTTATACATCTACAAAATTCATAGATGAATAGAGACTACTAAGTTATGAGTTCCTTCAAATGGTTCCTTATTCTGTTATGGTATTGATGGGACATATATGTTGTTCCTAGAAAATATCTTTAAATCATAATAAATTTTGAAATCATGGGAATTTTTCACCTTTTTCATCTCCACATTTACTTTTAAAAAATATGTAATCTTTACATTAATAGATAGTTGAATAATAATTTAAGAATATAATATTTCTCCTCTTCTATAAAGATTTCATTTTCAATACTTTCAAAATCAACAAAAATTGGATCTTTTTTATCCTCAACATAGATATGATATGAAGATCTGTTTTTTTCAAAGAATCAACCATCTTGTTCACTTTTTAGGCTGGTAGTGTATTGACTTGTCGTGATCAATAATCAACTTCAAAAATCTTCTTTGGATCATATTTTTCACATTTTGGGTGAATGTATAATTCTAAATTTGATGATAAGTATATATGTCACACATTTACCCACAAATATTATTCATTCATGTCATTAATGAGAAGTTTACCAGTACTATCTCCAAATCACGAGTCAGGAAATGTTTCTCATAAACCTTTCACTATATCATTATGAATGAGAAGTCATCCCATCCTCTTCTATGACACATCACTAAAAATCACTAATTGTTCTCCACACCAAGGTAAATTTACCATAGGCACACTATCCAACCATCCTTTCAGTTCCATGAAATTTTATTCACACTAATCAATCTAAAGAAACCTAACTACCTTCTGAGTTAAAGTCAAAAATGTTTTTATATCCCTGAATAATCATTCAAAAATTTTTGACGTTATCCATCTCATATAAGAAAACATTATATTTTAGTCACAGTGGTTAGCCCAATTTCATTTTCAATTAATTCCATCTTTGATGCATCTATCAATATACCCACTCTTGAGATTATAGGGCCCAAAAATGAATCATTTTATATCCAAAATTCACACTTTTTAAAATTTTTCATAGAACATATCCTACCTTAAGATATTAAGTACAATGATCAGGTAATCTACAAGGTCTTTTTTACTCTTGAAATATATAAGAATATCATCTATAAACACTACAACAAAAAATCAAGGTAATATCTAATGTCTATATAAATTAAATCAATAAACATAATGGGGGTATTTGTAAGTCCAAAAAGAATCACTAAATATTTAGAGTGTCTGTACCCAAAATGGAATGTTTTCTTTAGTATGTATTCACTTTTGACCCTCAATAAATAGTATCCATATTTATGATCAGTCCTATAAGAATACTGAAAAAAACGTAATTGATCAAAAAATATCAATACTTGGAATAGGGTACTGATTCTTGATTGTGTTCTTATTATGCTATAAATAACCAATGTTGAGTCACATTGATCCATATTTCTTCTCAATAAAAAGTACAAATGTTCCCATGGTGATGTTCATGTACAAAGAAATCCATTATCAAGATTCTCATGGAGTTTCTTTATTGTTTCCTATAAATCAATCAGGTTCATTCTATATTAGATAAATACTCACATTGAATATGAATAAATAAACATTAAATGGAAGTAATTTAAATTAGAATTTCATATTTTACCTTGAACTAATAGAAAATCATAGGTTGACTTAGAATATAAAATTTCACTTCACTTCCTTAGAAATTGATATGGGATTTATATAAATAAATATAATACATCCCAAAATCACATATAATTAAAATAAATGAATAACATAAATATTTAAGGAATCACACTCCCACGATATTTAAAAAGGTATGATTTGTCTATTTGATATGTGTTCATTTAACTACTAGCAGTTTCTACTTCTAATTCAATATCTAACCATTGAGGATATTAATTAAAATCCCTATATACTTTTAATGACATAATGGAATTCCTATGAATAAGATTAAATGAGATATATCAATATTTGAGTGTACTAATCACCACATCAACATCGCCATCATATTTTAAATCACTTAAGACCACAAAAATTTTTCACATCACCATCATGATTCATTAATAGGAGATATTAATCCAGAAAAATAATTCTTTGGATTTATAAATCATAACACCTTATTTTAATCCAATAACACCTTAGGTCTCATGAAGGTTATTCATGCTCGTTATTTGTTCAAATAATTCATTGTTTCATTGGAATAAAATTTTAATTAAATTAATAATATCCCCTTGGAGTGTCAAAAAAGGTCTGTAGTGATGTTCTATTCACCATCCATCATAAATATAATAGATATATACACAAATAACTATTTTCGAGGTTATTACCTCAAGATGTATCTATTCTAAAACCATATAGACCTACAATATTTAAAGATTGATTCATCTTCATAAGGAAATTGTACTTCTTTTTTACCATAATATAAGACATTCTACTATACTTAGACTTATAATAATGGTTATTAATAATTTTTCCTCATAATAGTTTCCAAAAGCTATTATCCCTTACCTATAAAACCAAATATAAATAAACATAATTTTTATAAATAACAATTACATTGTTTTAAGAAGTATTCCATAATTTTCAATACTATACATACCTAAGGACCACATAGATTTATCTTATATGGAAACTTAGATATGTTTAAAATTAGAATAAGAAACATCTAAATCAATTCCCTATTTTTTCTTCACAACTAGTACCCTTCTTCAACATAACATACATTAAACCATTCTCAATTACCTCTGGGATGGAAACATAAGAATGTGTGAGATAATATTATCAATAATGGTAAACATAAGAGATGTCAACAAACTGTCATAATTGATCATAAAATAATAATAAGGGTACGAGGTAATGGTCTTAAAATTAGAAATTCAAACCCAACAACTCATATATCATTTTCTGGAAGCATGGAATAATGATATTCAATTGAGAGAGAAAAAAATAAGATTATGGAATCAACAATAATCAATCCTGGTCCAAGAGAGAATATCATAAGAATTATATATAATTTTATTGAATTCCTAGAAGAATAGAAAATCATTTCTATATTCGAGGATTATTCCCAAGACTATCATAGTTTATTGGGTTCACTCATTATTCCCTCATTTTCGTAGTCAGGGTTCACTCCTAAGACTATCTTATAGGATAAATTATATTATTAGACTGAGTTCACTTCCCATTCTAGTCCTTATTATATCATCAAATTCTCCTATTTACCCAATGTATTGGATTGATATATAATTTTTGGATCTTACATCATATAATTAAAACCATACTATGTGTCCCATAAAACCATAAATCATCCATCATATCATCAAATCACAACTCATAAAAAGGACAAAGGATTAATAATATTTTCATAATCATAATCATAACCATACAAAGAAATAATAAAAAGAGTTACATTGGATCACACCCCTACTAAATCATATCAAATTTCAAAGGATGTTTATATAAATAAAAATACATTTAATATATCAAAAAATCTTTTCATAAGGAAAATAAGATTTTTATTTGAAATAACTTACTGAAAATCGAAAAAATTGAAAAAAATTAAGGAAAACAATTTGTTTTCCAATAATAAATGTAACTTATAAATAAATATTTAAATAAAATAGTATTCTGGATGATGGGGGAAGAAATTTATGTGGTGTTTTTTACACAAAAATTTATTTTACATATATGTTAATGCATTAAATGTACCAGATTTGGAAAAAAGATAAACAGGTTCCATTAATAAAGTATAATTAAATGCAAATATAGTAAAAAAGTTAACGTAAATAATATTCTTATAATAATAAAAAAATCACGAATTTTTTTAAATAAAATGTGGTCATGGTAGAAAATATTTCCAAATAAAGGGAAAAAGTATGTTGTTTTCTTTAAAAAATCTCTCAGTGTCTTGAGTACATAAAGAGAGGAAAATGAAAGGTGAAAATGAAATATAAATAATTAATAATATGATAATAAAATAAATATTATTTTTGAAAGATTAATTATAAAATTCTTCATCATTACATTTTATCATAAAGAATCCTGGTAAAAATAAAATAATATCATATAACCCTTACCTCATGAACATCCAATTTTGTTATCACTCTAACCTATAATATGCAAAATTTAAATTAGTTCTAATCATAAAATAGAACTACATTAATAACTATAAAACTATATATTATTTAATTATAACATATTATCAACCATTAATTAACAATATTTCATTATCAACATCATTTCGGGAGTTAACTTATAAGGACCCGGCCTTAAACCTTACACAATATTGAATTAAATGAATAATTCAAATTGATGATCTTTTTAGGTTTAGAGTTTTAGGGAATTCTTCCATAACTATTAAATTAATACTTGAATATTACAAGTATACACTACTACTTAGTATCCATTTTTTTCATAAAATAAAAACTCTTAAAAAGAAACATGTCTAGTTCCATGTTTTAGACAGCATGACTTTTCCATGATCCCATCCTTGAACCTATTCATCTTTAAGTCCTGTGTAAAACATTTCAAAAAAACTTGGGATGAGCATAAAAATCTCAGTAAGGGATACACAAATAAGGAAAACTATTAGTTTTTCAAAACAACAGATAAACCATGAATACATTATCATAAGTAAAACTTTTCACCTTTGTGAAGTAGTAAATACTCTTCACTGAATAAAAGATCATTACTTAAACTTTTGTAACGAAAGGATTACCGTAAAACCCATATAAAGAACCCATAACATATAAAGGTAAGTTGGAACATTAACATACTTAAATGGAATAACCATACGATCGACTTCCACACATATCACTAAATGGAATAGCCATACAGCCTACTTCCATACCCAATGCATTGGAGGTTATAATGTAACCACCCGTCCTGGTATTCACGGCACCACCCGTCATATGGTTTATCACGTAACAACCCATAAAATGTCCAAGTACCATTATAACACATAAAATATTTCATATATAAACATTTCACTAATAACATTTCATTTTCAATCACAAGAAGTAATTTCAAGATATTGAAATAATCAATCCATTTTCATAAACCATTTAAAAAGAGATTTTTGAATCAAAGAGTCCCATACCACTTTGAAGATTTATAATCTGAAAACATTAATGTCTATAAAAAGAAGTACTAAAAACCATTTTTAAAACATGGACATAAAATATAATGATTTAGAATAATAAATCAATAAAACATTTAAAAATGATATTTTTGTTAAAGATTTTTTAACAAAATGAGAGACTCTTGAATACAAATAATTGCATAATAAAATTTAATTAGAACTTTATAATATCATGAGAATAAATTTATTCATGATATAATATTCCAAAAGATTTTATATACACCATATAAGTGTTAATTGGTGCATAACAACAATTAAGTCTCAATGGAATGTAATTTGAGATGAAATTACTTATAAAGAGGGTTTCCTTAGATTAAGGATAAATCAATTTCATAATTATGTGTGAAAAATATAAATAAACTAAATATGATTGGTTTTTTAGTTTAAAACAATCTGTGTTCATTCACATATATTCATTGGATTACATATTCAAGATGTACATGTTTAACCCAAAGAATCGAAATTGGGTTAAGAAGTTCCCTTGCAAAAATTCGACATCCTAACGGCGTCACATTAAAATTCAGAAACTGAGTTGAAAAGAGAGAAATGGGTATCTCATCCCTTGGACATAAAATTTTCATTAATAAGGATATATAATAACATATCCCAAAATAATAATATGTGAATTAAAATACATATAAAAAAGAAGTCTTTTAAAAAGAGGTGGGTGAAAGGTTCCCTTACCGATTTGGTAACTTACAGAACATATGGCACATGAAAGAAGGATAATACAATGAAGATGTAAATACTCATAAATTAAAGAATGTTACAAAAAGTGAACAATAATGGGAATTACATTCACCACACAAAAGGAAAATAGTGGAAAATATAGCATGAATCTCATGTGAATAAAAAGTGAGATTAAACCCTATACCACGTTGTAATCAACTGAGTCGTTTGACCAAAAGTTAATAAACACAAAATGAATCAAAGAATACCATGAATATAATGATAATAATGATAATGTATATCAATAGTAAGTACAAAATACACCACATGAAATAAATAAGTGGAGAACAAAGGAAATCTCACAGAATTAAAAGTGAGAAAATAAAATCCCTTACGAAAATTCGGCAACCTAACGGCACCACTTAAAACTTCCAAAAATGGATTGATGAGATAAAATAGGGTCTCTAATCATATGAACCAAAAATTACATTAAGAGGAATATAAAAGAATATCCCCCAACATAATAAGGAATAGCTTAAAAGAAGTGACATAAAAGAGAGTACTTAAAATAAAAAAAGAGGTAGGATCCATTACCTCGTGTCCGAATTGACCAGATTGCTCTTTAATCTATTGAATAATAAACTAAAGTTAATTTATACTTGATTAAGAACCTTTTTTAATTTTATTATTCTATTTATATCACTTATTACCATGTTATAAATATTATGTTATCATTTAATTTAATAACGTCCATTTTGTCGATATTTGGTACTTGAGTCAAAAATGAACACCTTATATTTACAAGTTGTCCATGTGGTCAATAGTTAATTATATAGAGAATGAAATTAATTATTTATATATAATATATATCATATATATTAAGTATATACAGTTATTTATAATAGTATATAACATTTAGAGGTAAAAAAAATGAAATGCACCGTTCATGGAGACGGTAAGCCCTACGTACGCATGAACACTACTTTCAATTATATTTCTCATTTTAATGGAATTAAAACTTAATAATACATATGTATATTATAATTAAAGTATAATATCATATATAATATCATTAAATCTATCCTTTATACATCCCACATAAGGCATTAACGAGTCACATCACTTTAAGAGGGCAGTAGTCCGCAATTCCTCAAATGAGATTATCGTACTTACCCACTATGGAAACCATAAAGCATTTATATAATTGGGAATTACAGAAGAATAAGTAAATAATAACCATAATATATATCATATATAAATACAGTTCCATCATAATGTACACCATGAGGGGTGGTAAGATGTAATTGAACAATCATCGTTTCGTGAGGTGTTAGTTTGCCATCCACAGAAACATTATGTTCTTCATCCATTAGATGAAGTTGTGTGTAAGTTTAGTCAGACTCCTTCTCATAAAAACATCCTAGTATATTGATTATACTGGTTTTTTTAGAAAATAATGTAATTAAAAAGATTTTAGGTTTTGGAGAAGTAAAATAAAATAAAATAATTTAAAAGAAATGGTTACCTTTAATTTGGGTAACTCTATTTGGTTTGAACCAAAGGACTTCTTGAAGTGCCTTATTCCTAAGGTAAGGCTTTAAGGAGGAGGAGAGGGATGTAAAGAGACTAATTGGTAAGATTTTGGACGATCCAAATGTCTTTATAGGTGAGATTAATTGCATAGAAGTTGTCTATTTTTATAAGGGAGAGGAGGGGCTCTTTAGGGAAGTGTGCAAATATTATATTATTATAAAATTATATTCAGTTACAAGAAGTCAAAAACACATTAATGTCAAATATAAGATGACTCATATTCTAAATAAGATCATCCAATAGGAATTGGACAGGTTTTGGATAATATTTTAATCGTTATAATCTTATTTATTTAAATCATTTATTCATGAGGTACATACTGCATCATTATTGTGTCATAAATAATTTAATTTATTTGGTGTCTAAAAATTAAAAAAAATACCATGATGTAAGAAATATTTTTATCTTTCCAATTAATATTTATAATCGAAAATATAATTTATATAACCCATTCTAAAAATTAACTTACTAAATGATATTAGTTTTTATCATTTTTGCCTTTACTTTAAGTTAATTAAACTAAATTGTCATTATCACTCCCAAGTGGCTCAAAGGTGTCCCAAAATCAACCCAAAGATTACAATGGTCGGCCATGACTCATCCAATAAGGTTAGGACAACTATTAAGGTATTTTTGAATTATTATAATATTCTTTTTACCTTAAATTACCCTAATTACCTTTAACCGCAGTAAATAAAAGCCAAAGTTACTATTCACCAACAATTATTTTCTTCTTAATGAACCACATTTTACTTCATGATAACAACCATGTATGTCGTATTTTCAAAATTCAATTCACAGAAGTGGTAAAAGTTCATATAAATAAAAAAGTCAGTTATTTTAACTACCACTAAGTGGTTTCACTATTCATCCAAAATTAAAGTTTTTCAAAAAAATACAAAAAATTATGCCTAAGAATTATTTGATATTCCAAATTCAAAATTGATGCCTATTTTGAAAAATTCAAAACATATAAGTGGAATTAATTATTTTTAAAATTAATTCCCATTACCAAAACAAATATAGTGTTTTTAAGAAATAATAACTATCAAAAGATTGATACTTGTTTATATCCAATATCAAAGTGAAACTAATTCCAATGACCAACATTGGATTAGATGGTAAATATATATTTTAATTTAACTTTAAAACAAATTAAATATATAATCTGTCCTTATAAATAAATTATATTAAAAGGCACTTTTGAATTAAAATACAATATTTTTCACTATTTATTAAAAAAATGAACTTTACCAAAAAAATACCAAAAAATTACCCAAAGTAAAAAATTGATGTCCCCATTCTGAAGAAGGATTTTATTTGGTCAATTAGAATGTATTAAAATGACCAAAACAAGATTTAAAAATGGGTTCTCCATTAAAAGGCGATAAATTGGCCTTTTAATGTAAATTATGCTTAAAATTATATTCATTCACATTTTATGCCTCTAAATTTTATTTGATAAATGTAAATACATTTAAAAAACATTTATAATAATATTGTGGTTAGTTTTGTTCATTCCCTACAATACAAAGGCTATGTGTTAACTACCTTTTAACATAATAATATATTATTATTGTGCAACGTATGATTTCAAAGAAACTCGTTGTTGCGTATCGGGTACGCTATCGAACAAAGAAACAATTTTAAAGTAAAATTAATATTTAATTCAAAAATTAATAAATATGAAAAAGTCATATTCTTTATTTACCTGGGATGTTACATCCTTCCCCCCTTTTGGGAATTGCGTCCTTGAAATTTTTAAATTTGGGCTCGGAAACATTATTGAAAGTACCATATCAGAAAAAGAGTCATTAAAACTATCACTTTAAAAGAAAGAGAGAAGTAAAATGGTTACCCGAGTTAACCCATACTAAGATTCCATGAAAACATGGATATGGAGGAGAAAACAAAAGGTCAAGTTCCGATGGAGAGTGATAAGAAACATGATTAGGAGAAAGTTAACCACAATAAAATCACAAACTTATGATGTGTGTAAACGGTATTTCATTACCTAGTAGGAAACGTAAACCAACAAAGTTTATTTTACATTCCTTTTCATAATTTTGAGGAGTTCATCTTCTACATATTATAAAAACATAAGGAAATATACTTACCTTCAAGTAGAGTTTCATCTTTTAATAAGTTTCTACCAAAACTTATCATTTATCTAAACAATGAGCATTCAAAAAGACTTGGTCACATAAAAAGCACAAGATTCATCTTCTAGAGAATCACATAATGCACAAAAGGAGAACTATATATTTTACTTGTATTTAGAAATCAACCAAAACCAAAAACTTTAGTACAAGATCAGATAATCACCAAAAGGATAATATTTTATAAAAAGAAATACTACTCTTAATCTCCAAAATTCAACAAAAAGAACCCAAGGTTCAACAAAGACCATTAAATAAACAGTTATCCTTAAAATTATTCAAAGTAATCGAAACTAATATTGAAACCCCAATCTCTGAAGGATTTAATCACATATTCTACCATGGTAAATCTTAACATTTATCTCCAAATAACATCAGTTACTCTTAAAGTCTCATACTGAAAAGTAATAAACCTAATCACATATCCTCCATGATAGGTTAATCATTTCCATAGATAACCCAAAATCAATTTCTTCCTGATTCATAAGATCATCTAACAATAAATAATTAGTCATATTAACCAGGGACTTCACGTATCCAATGGTAGGTGATAAATACCTGTCGCACTTTGGTTGTGGGTTCTATTCTCACAGCTTCATCCAACGTGACGGGTTGCCACATGGTTTGCATGTTATCCCTTTTCAAAAACTAAATAATTTCATAACATTCTCAAAAGAGATAAATTAATCAAAAATAATCATATCATATTTTAACCACAAAGGTTATCTAACAACTTTTGTTTTGCATCCCAAAATGTGTTAACAGGTAATTACCTCAAATTCAAGGATCATATAAACCCAAATGGTTCTTTATAACTATATCCACAAAAGAGAAGATAATTATTCCTTGAATAAAATTTTCATATATCAAGCATCAGGGTTACACATACTATAAAAAGTATTCTAATGTAATCCTATCATCAAAAGAGCCTTAATACTTTTAAGCATTTCACCATCCTAAATTCTACCATAAATCTTGAATCCCTTATATCTTGACTTCTTACTCATTAAACATTCTTCATGATCCATTAACCATTTCATTACAACTTATTCTAAAATATTTCTTTCCTACAGTCAAAATTATGAATCATATCCTAAGATTTCAATAATAAGAAAACATATGTTAAGAAATAATCCATACCTTTCATTGGCCATTGTCAATTTCTTCATCCTCAATCGAAATGGAATTATGTATTGGTAAAAGAATATTTTTATGATCCTGGTGATCTGATTCCCAAAACATCTTCGTAGGACATGTGTTTTCATAATGACCATGCACACCACATTTAAAACATTCAATTGATCCTTTAGAAAGGACTTATTTCCCTTTCCTAGAGTCAACTAGATTCTTCCTTTTTCCATGGAAGGTTCTTGCTTTATGACCTTCATTTCCTCATCTATAGTATCTTTCTACCCCTTTGATACATTTTCCTAAGTGTTTCTTTCCACATCATTGACACATTGGTTTTTGAATATACTTACCTTTATGCTTATTACCTGAACTTTCGTAGGGACTTTTTTCTCGCATATATGATGCCTTATAAAGATCACTAAGGTTCAAGTGGTCAATAATGACTCCAAATATTTGGTTGAGAATAACCAAAAGTGTTCTCATTGCAGCTCACATTTAATTCAGTTTCTCATTCATAAATCCATCACAGTTTTCTTCACATCCACTGTTACTTTGGTGCCTTCTAGATCCATCCATTTACTAAAACCAAAAAGTTCAGTGTGAGTATATCAGTAAAATCATCATCTAATATCTTATGAGGAGGTTAAACACAAAGATATACTTATTCATGTTATTTTAAATCATTCACTTTATCTAAAAAACTATGACTCTTTCTGAAATCCTTACCATTATGGTAATGTCACTTATTCTTAATGAATTCCCCAACCTATAAAGTTATCTAAACCGACCTCTGATACCAACTATAATGACCCGGCCTTAAACCTTACATAATATTCAATTAAATAAATAATTCACATTGAGGATCTTTTCAGCTTTAGAGTATTATAGAATTAGGCCATAACTATTACATTACAACATGAATATTATAAGTAGACACTAGTACTCAGTATCCATTTTTTTCATTAAATAAATAATCATAAAAAGAAACATGTCTAGTTCCATGTTTTAGACAGCATGACTTTTCCTTGATCCAATCTTTGAACATATTCATCTTTATGTCCTATGGAAAAAACATTTCAAAAAAACTTGGGATGATCATAAAAATCTCAGTAAGGGATACACAAAGAAGGAAAACTGTTAGTTTTTCAAAACAACGGATAAACCATGAATACATTATCATAAGTAAAACTTTTCACCTTTATGAAGTAGTAAATACTCTTTACTGAATAAAAGATCATTACTTGTTGTTTTGTAACCAAAAGATTACCGTAAAACCCATATAAAGAACACATAACATATAAAGGTAACTTGGGACATAAACATATTTAAATGGAATAACCATACTGTCAACTTCCAAACATATCACTAAATGGAATAGCCATACGGCTGACTTCCATAAGCAATGCATTGGAGGTTATAACGTAACCACCCATCCTGGTATTCACGGCACCACCCGTCATATGGTTTATCACGTAACACCTGTCAAATGTCTATGTACCATTACAACACATAAAATATTTCAAATATATACCTTTCACTAATAAAATTTCGTTTTCAATCACAAGAAGTAATTTCAAGATATTGAAATAATCAATCCATTTTCATAAACAATTTAAAAAGATATTTTTGAATCAAAGTGTCCCATACCACATTGATGCTTTATAATTTCAAAACATTAATACCCATATAAAGAAATACTAAAAACCATTTTTAAAACATGGACATTAAAAATAAATATTTAGAATAATAAATCATTAAAACATTTAAAAATGATATTTTTTTTAAAAGAGTTTTTAACAAAATGAGAGACTCTTGAATACAAATAATTGTGGAATAACATTTAATCATAAATTTATAATATCATGAGAATAAATGTATTCATGATATAATATTCTAAAAGATAGTATATACACTATATAAGAGTGAATTGGTGAATAACAACAAATAAGACTCAATGGAAAGTAAATTGAGACGAAATCTCTTATAAAGATGGTATCCTTAGATTTAGGATAAATCAATTGCATAATTATGTGTGACAAATATAAATTAACTAAATATGTATTTTTATTCAGTTTAAAACAATCAGAGTTAATTCACACATATTTAGAGGATGACATATTCAATATGTACATGTTTAACCCAAAGAATCGAAACTGGGTTAAGAAGTTCCCTTGCAAAAATTTGACAATGTAACAATGTCACTTTAAAATTAAGAGATAGGGTTGATGAGATATAAAAGGGTATCTCGTCCCTTGGACATAAAATTTTCATCAGTAAAGATATATAAGAACATATACCAATATAATAAGATATGAATTAAAAGACATAACAAAAATAAGTCTTTTAAAAAGAGGAGGGTGAATGGTTCCATTACCGATATGGTAACTTACAAAACATATGCAACAAGAAATAAGGGTCATACAATGAAGATTTAAATACTAATAAATTAAATTATATTAAAAAAAGTGTAAAATAATGGGCATTACATATACCACATAAAAGGAAAATAGTGGAAAATGTAGCATGAATCTCACAGGAATAAAAAGTGAGATTAAACCCTTTACCACGTTGTAATCAACTGAGTCGTTTGACAAAAAGATAATAACCACCAAATAAATCACAGAATACCATGAATATAATTATAATAATGATAATATATATCAAGATGCAGTACACAATACACCACATTCAATAAATAAGAGGCGAACAAACCAAAACTCATGGAATTAAAATCGAGATAAGAAAATCCCTTACGAAATTCGGCAGCCTAACGGTGCCACATAAAACATCCAAAAATAAATTGGTGAGATCAAATAGGGTCTCTCATCATATGAACATAAAAATTACAGTAATATAAATATAAAATAACATCACCCAACATAATAAGGAAGAGCTTAAAATAAGTGACATAAAAGAGAGTACTTAAAAGAAAGAGAGAGGTAGGATCCCCTACCTCGTGTCCGACTTGACTTGATCATTCTTTAATATCCTGAATAATAAACTAAAGTTAATTTTTAATTTCTAAAGAACCGTTTTCAAGTTTATTATTCTGTTTAAATCACTTATTACCATGTTATAAATATTATGTTATCATTTAAGTTAATAACGTCCATTTTGTCGATATTTGGTACTTGAGTCAAAAATGAACACCTTATATTTACAAGTTGTCCATGTGGTCAATAGTTCATTATATCCATAATAGAATTCATTATTTAGATATCATATATATCATATATATTCAGTATAAACATTTATTTATAATAGTATATAACATTTAGAGGTAAGAAATGAAATTCACCGTTCATGGAGACGGTAAGTCGTACGTACGCATGAATGCTACTTTCATTTATATTTCTCATTTTAATGGAATTAAAACATAATGATACATAGTTATATTATAATTCCAGTATGATATCATATATAATATCATTAGCTCTATCTTTTATACATCCCACATAAGGCATTAACGAGTCACATCACTTTAAGGGGGCGGTAGTCCGCACTTCCCCAAATGGGATTATCATATTTACCCACTATGGAAACCATAAAGGTTTGATATATTTGGGAAGTACAGAAGCATAATGAAATAATAATCATAATATATATCATATATAAATATACTTCCATCATAATTTCCACCATGAGGGGTGGTAATATGTAATTGAACAATCATCATTTCGTAATGCGTTAGTTTGCCATCCACAGAAACATTATGTTCTTTATCCATTAGATGGAGTTGTGTGTAAGTGTAGTTAGAATAATTCTCAAAACAAATCCTAGTATATTTAGGATACTATGGTTGTTATAAAATAAAGGAATAAAAAGAGTTTAGGGGTTGGAGAAGTAAAATAAATGAAAACAATTTAAGAGAAACTGTTACCTTTAATTTTGGTAACTCCCTTTGGTTTGAACCAGAGGACTTATTGAAGTGCCTTCTGCCTAAGGTAAGGCTTTTAGGAGGAGGATAGAGATGTAGGGAGCCTAATTGGGTAGAGTTTGGATGAGAAAAATGGCTTGAGATGTGTGAGGATTTTCATATAAGTTGTCTTCTTTTATAAGGGAGAGGAGGGGCTCTTTAGGAAAGTGTGAAAATATTATTTTATTATAAACTTATCATCTGTTTAAAGAGGTCCAAAACACATTAATGTCTAAGATACAATAACTCATATTCTAAATAAAATCATCCAATAGGAATTGGACAGGTTTTGGATAATATTTTAATAATTATAATCTTATTTATTTAAATCATTTATTAATGAGGTAATACTACATCATTATTGTGTCAAATATAATTTAATTTATTTGATGTCTAAAAATTATAAAAAAATACCATGATGTAGGAAATCTTTTTAGATTTCCATTTAATATTTATAGTCGAAAATATAATTTACATAACCCCTTATAAAAATTAACTTACTAAATGACATTTATTCTTGTCATTTTTGCCTTTAAGTTAATTAATCTAAATTGTCATTGTCACTCCAAACTGGATCAAAGGGGTCCCAAAATCGACCCAAAGATTCCCATGGTCGGCCATGACTCATCAAATAAGGTTATGACAAGTGTAAAGGTAATTTTGAATTATTATAATATTCTTTTTACCTTGAATTACCCTATTTACCTTTAACCGCTGTAAATAAAAGCCAAAAGTTACTATTCACCAAAAAAATATTTTCATCTTAATGAACCACATTTTACTTCTTGATAACAACCATGTATGACATATTTTCGAAATTAAATTCAAAGAATTTGTAAAATTTCATTTAAATGAAAAATTTATTTTTTTGAACTACCACTAAGTAGTTTACTATTCATCAAAAATTAATGTTTTTCAGAAAAATACCAAAAATTCAGCCTAAGAATTATTTGATATTCCGAATTAAAAATTGATCTCTATTTTTTCAAATTCAAAACATATAAGTGGAATTATTTATTTTTAAAATTAATTCCCGTTATCAAAACAAATAGCGTGTTTTTAAGAAACAATAACTATCAAAAGATTGATACTTGTTTATGTCTAATTTCAAAGTGAATTTAATTCCAATGATCAACATTGGATTAAATGGTAAAAATATAATTTAATTTCACATTAAAACAAATTAAAAAGATAATCTAACCATATAAATAAATTAGATTAAAAGGTACTTTTGAATTAACATACAACATTATTCATTATTCTTTAAAAAATGAACTTTATCATAAAAATACCAAAAAATTACCCAAAGTAAAATTTGATCTCCCCATTATAAAGAAGGATTTAATTTGGTCAATTAGAATGTATTAATGTGACCAAAACTAGATTTAAAAATGGTTCACCATTAAACGGCGATAAATTGGCCTTTTAATGTAAATTATGCTTAAAATTAGATTCATTCACATTTTAAGCCTCTAACTTTTATTGGATAAATGTAAATACATTTAAAAAACATTTATAATCATATTTTAGTTAGTTTTGTTCATTCCCTCCAATACAACTGCTAGGTGTTAACTACCTTTTAAAATAATTATATATAATTATTGTGCATTGTAAGATTTCAAAAAACCCGTTGTTGCGTATCGGGTACGCTACCAAACATATAAAAAATTTTAAAGTAAAATTAATATTTAATTCAAAAATTAATAAATATGAAAAGGTTATATTATTTATTTACCTGGGATGCTACATAACTACATTGTTTTTCCTGTATGTTTTGGTGTGGTGTCTATGGTCCATGAACTTTCACTAGGGTTAATTCATCTCAAGAATTTTAATGATGACGTAAATATCTCATATATTAATTATATACATATTTATAATAATCCATATAAATATTTTATGAAACTTAATTGCATCACTATGTGGATATGATATTCTGTAAACACCCCAAAGTAACATTTCCATTTCTTAGTAAATGGAATAAAAGAAAGTTTAGTATAAATTAATCTTTCCAAAATAATTATTTTAAAATAAATATCATATTTAAACATTAAATCATCCATAATGAACCCCCATGAATTACTATTCTATAAAAATATTTGTATCTCTACATGTAGGTGGTAGTCCACACATACGCATGGGCGATACTTTCATCTTCCGTAGGATTGAGAAAAGGTTGTAAATGGTGGTTAATTAATCGTTACATCTAATAATATTTTTAAATATTTATTAATTAATTTTGTATAGATAAATCATGTTTATAGGAGGTATAATATGAAATAAAATTGAAATTGGTTGGTTAATATCTATACATCTTATTTGAGAGACATCATTTGGCTTACACCTTATTCCTTGAAGGGTTGGTCTTCAGAGAAGAAATAAAATTCTAGGATGAAGTGAAAAAAATAGTTTTTTTACATTGTATTTTTTGATATATATGAATCAAATTTTGTGAATTATTGATGAGAATTTGTCTCAATTAAAATAAAGGGGAGGGACACTCATGAAATTTCATAAAATATTTAAATGATTTGAGGTCACCTTCATGAAAAAGTTACTCCAAATGGTCAATGGTTTAAATTTAGGCTAAAATGTGGTTTATATATTCAAAAAAATAAAAACGAAATATAGTTTTAGGATACAATACTACCCTTATCCCATTGTTCAACCCTCCCCCCTATTAAACAGGTTTTAACCTTAATCAAGGTGACAAAATTTTACTATTATTACTATTAAATATGACCAAAAATTAAGTTGATCCAATTAAATTATATTAATTAATCTTATTAATGATATTTACAATATTTTAAAAATCTAATTTCTATAAGTGGGTGAATTTAATTTAAATTAAAGGTGAAAACAACAACAAAATTCAATATTAAGAAAATTATTTTTTAAGCACAAAACTAAATTATATTTCATTAATCTACTTCTAAAAACCATGAAATGAATGAGAAAATATTATATTGAATATATAATATAGAAATTTTATTAAAATTAATCATAAATATTAATTAAATTTATTTTTTAATATAAGAAAACATTGTTCGCCTTAAAACCGTTTTTAGAACAATGTGTTTTTAAGCCCAAGAATTAATGTATACATAAATAAAGTCTAATGATTATTAATATGTAATTATTTATAATGTTTAAAAAGGATTATTTTCTTACTTTTATATAAATTTGAAAACAAAACGATACATTTAATTGAAAATAAATGATAATTTTTATACAAAATGGTATTTTCGAATATTCAGTGAAACATATATATTTTTAGAAAAATAATAAAAATACACCCTAATATAATATTGAAATAAAAATTTTAAAAATGAAACAAATTTTCTCAAATAAAATTTATAAAAATATCATATATTAATTATAATTTCTTCACGTAAAAATGTTATAAATATCATTTTTGAAGAAAACATATTTTAAAAGTATAAAATGAGTTTTCAAAAAATTGAGCTATATTGTATTATATATTAATCAACAAATTTCATTAATAATAATTTTTTTAAAATATTATAAAGTGGTTATTACTATTCATACTTTCCAATTTAGTGGATAGGTTACCGTGGTTTGCGATATCACAGTTCGTATAGACTCGGGGTTTCATTTAAGGAATGAGAATAAATAATTCTAGTTATATTTTATAATAAATACATCTAAAATATTGGAGTGTTACTAATTTGGATAAGAAAATAATAGCATATAGTAGTATTATTTGGTTTTATAGGTCATTATAGGCTCTCTAATAAAAAATTTTGATCTCAAAATTGGGATGTGGAACCCAAACTGGTGTCGGTGAGTGTGGGTTCAGGTGTACAAAGGAACAAAACATTCCATGAAAGATGTCAGGATCTACTCAGTTATATCCCTTCTTTAACTACATCAAAATAAATCCATATCATCTAACTCACTAATCCTGGTGTGGAATACCTTAATTTTGTAGTGTATTCAAAACACATTTTAATCTAAATCTATCCCCTTTTGTGCATAAGAAGCTCCTATGCAAATCCATTCTCTCTAAGGGCCACCCTGTCTATAATGGGAGGGCCTATGATTATATTATTTCATCTACTATTTGGGTCCATCCATTATACTACCCTATTACTCCTTTATAAAAATTTTCCTTGGGTTGTACTAGGATATATGTTATCTTTTTTAGTGTAGTAGTATTTGTCTCTTGGCTATCTGGATCATCTTTGAAACTATCCTATAACAGGTCCTCATGAATAAGACCAGGAATAAAAGTCCTTATAATTTCATATTACTAATGTTATTTATCAAATCACTATATATAATGACTCTTATCCTAGAAATTTGGAACCATATCATAATTTTTTCTATCTCACTTCCAAGAATCTCTTAATAATTACACCCTACTCTAGGGTGTATTTTTTATGTGGGTATTTAGAGAGTAAAAATTCTAACTTAAATCTATCTATAAAGTTTGTGATTGAACCTTGGTAACAACGGAAACCCCTCTAGGAACATATCTAGAGAGTACCACCTGAGGTCAATGAACCTTAACATGTTCTCCAAGATAGAAATTATAATATATGATAATACCAATAGTTGTTTGGCATGAACTATTCTCAATATAGCTGGAAAATTATTCTTGTGTATAAGGATCTCAAACTATAACCGTGTAAAGGAAACATTGTCTTGGTTCTAGAGAGTCAAATTACAATGATAACTTTATGTATATTATACAAGGTTATATGCTAAAATGAAAAAATTATATACAGGTTTATGTATTAAAAGGAACACTCAAGCCAACACCTAAAATTTTTACTCCACTACATGAGTGTTGGTATTGACTCAAAATATAAGTATTTTCAATCATTCGAAATCATGATGTCTACATAGGGTACATTAATTCTCATCTTTTCCAATATATATAATCTTTAAATAATTGGGAACATGATCATCTACACGCACTATGGGTGGAGGGTCATCTCACTACAATAATGTGGAAGGATATACACCCCATGAAACTAGTGGGGTTATCTCATGATGACATCCTGGAATGGAATCATCATCACTCGTCTTGCTAGTTTCTAATGATTTCAGCGTTGGTATGCACATGTCACTTCCCTACCTTAGGACCATATCTGTATTTATGTGTGGTGGATTCCTTCAAAAACATGAACCCTGTAAATTAATAGATATATGAGGAGATAGCTCAAAAAAGGATACATAAATCAATAACTAGCCACAACGTGACACTTCTTACATTTTTTATATACCCAAAAAATAATTATTTAGAGACTTGAGTTAATTAAAATTTCATCAGAGTCTTAGTGAATGGATATGGTAGTGGTTTCACCACTACTTGGATCCCCTGAATAAAAAAACTCAAGACCCGTATAAATCACAGAACTAAATTTTCCTACCAATCCTCACATGGATCATAGTTTCATTCTATTTTCCCAAGTCATAAAGGATCTGACTCCACTATAGAATTACCAGATACACTGATTCCCCACCTAGTCTAGTAGTGAGATGAGTGTTCCTCCCCATTCTTTCCCTGAATAAGGTAGGTTTTTAGTAATAGTACACTTTAGAAATGTCAAAAATATGGGATCCCTTACCATAATGTGACTATACATAAATTCATTCCACCACATAGGATATAATATTACATGTTCATCCAAAAAACCAAATGGAATGCATTTGAATGTATGCAGAAAACACAGATCATCTACATAGTAAAAAAATAAGTAAAATCACATTGTAAATGGAGGATACATAATCCCAACTTCCCAAATTGATATTATCCTAGAAAAGTTGCAATGTTTGGAGACTTTATGATTCAAGGATCCATACATGAGCATAGACTTATGTTTTTTGACCCTAGGTACTAGTGAACCATTATCTACTTACACTGTGTCTAACTACATCACCACAGGTTAACATATTATATGTACAACACCTATTAAATACAGTTGAAATTTAAATATTGGGGTGAATCTATACTTACCCATTATGACACCCTAAAAGAAAAAAAAAGATATAAAATCCAATCATAAAATAACCAAAAAGGAAAAATATGCCTGGATACACATAAATAATATAAATCCTAGGATATAGAGGTATTTAACCCTAAAAAACTCATATATTCTAGTATCATTCACCAAGAGAGATTATGGAATATGGACTACCTTACAGTAACAAAAACACATCACCTTTCAAAAACTATTAGGAGGCCACGCTTCTCATAAGGAGTAAAGGTGTTGGATTAGTGAATATAAACCACATTAAAGGAATATATCACCATATATAAAACTTTATGAAATGATGGAGTAGTGATATTTATAGATAGAGTACCCACGCACTATTAGTTGGTTAATTATTAAATCTATGTGTTGTATATAGGACCAGAACTTTTTATGGACCAAGGGAGTGACAAACCCATGCCCAAATGTATAATAATTATACCCCAAGCATGGGGGGATTAAAAACACCAAAAATAATATATCAGATACATTCCCAATATCCATCACATCGGCATGGGAGTGCTAAACTCAGTATCACCTCTGATCATCTCATTCTTACACCCCTTTCGGTCTTACAGAGCTAATAATTAATCCATCTAAACACCATAAAATGGATGAACATATAAAAAAATCTATTTCTATTTTAAAAAAGATCAATATAGAATATTTAATCATATAAAATAAATACATGAAAAAAAAATTTGTGAAAATATCCACAAAAGGCTCATATATGGTCACACCCCTTGGGGATTTGACCAAGTTACGACTTAATACATCAAATTATTCCACAAATCATAATCGATAAATATTATGGTACACAATTATCTTCATTTTCTAGCCATACATAACTTATACAATCATTTTATATTCATATTCTTCATATCATAGTACCTACCTTCACACTATATCCCATAATCAGATGAATTCATCAAGAACCAATGTCCTTACACTGCCCATCCCATTGTGGCATGATTATAAAAACTAATCTATAATATCATTTGGATTAAATAAAAATAATAAAACAAAATGAATTTTTGTGTGGTCATCTATTTCCAAAATGATAAATCCATGGGGCCATGAATTGTGGTCTAACATGACATATTATATTGCAAATAGACCCAATAGATCACAATCTCACTATTTTCATCATCATAATCCCATGATTCTTTACATTATCTAGCATGTGCTTAAATTATTTTTCACCGCTATGATAAAAATGGAATAATTGAAATTTAATCTCATAAATTTGGTGAATTATAAAATATGTAAATATGAGTTTTACCTTTTAATATTCTCGATGATGTTTCCCAAAACCACCCTATCAATATGTTAAGAGATAACCATACATTTTTTAAAGATTTAATAACCATTTGTGTCATTCCAGAATACAAAATATCACCACTAATTTCCAAGAATTTTAGTATGATAAAAATAAATCTTCAATGGAAGGGATTTAATAGATATTTATAATGAAAATTCATTACATAAAAATCATGCCACGACACACCATATTTCTCCAAATATGAATCAAACTCACTGCACATCAAGTAATAGCATGTCGATATTTCCCTCTATCAACTAATATCTGAAACATATAATGCATTAAAACAATTCCTAACACCTTGTCAAATTAATTTAACTCTCATTAACATCATGTGGATCTACCATGTTGTGGCTAAAATCAAGGGTGCATGGTGCAATGAGATTCAATCATATACCATTTAATCCTTCCAATATGCATTTCACTACAAAAAACTGAGGGTCAGGGATAAATAGGAGTTATCATTCCATAATCCTTAAACCTATATTTATCAGGACATACCCCTTACACATATCCAATAAACCTTTAATAAATGACATAGTTCAACACCAACCATTATATCTTAATGCCCCATATGCAAGATTAACCCAAAGGCATCGTAGCTCATCATTCCACTACTTATAACACCAAGATTAGTGTTATCCATCATGACACAACTTTACATAACAATTATTCAATATTCCAATAAATTTCAAATATTTCAATGGTTTTGAAAACAAAAACCCATGTTATGAAAAACATATCATTCAAATAGTCATTTGGTACATCACAAGAAAGTGAAACTGGATTTTTATAAGAAATACTATTAAAAAATTATTTGAACTTATATTTTACATTCATTAGAGCTTTAAATGTTATTAATATTATGTTATTGATACAAGTTTTTCTCCCATTTTAAATTTATAATATAAGTTACTAAAAGAAATCATTTCAAAAAATCATAACATATTCTTTATTTTTATATTATGTGTTATTAAGTGTTTTTATTAATTAAAAAATATATAAAAAGTGCCAATGCAATATTTGTTTTATAATAAATTAAAAAAAATACTAATTAAATTAGAATTTGTTAAAATATTATAATAAAAGTGATAACTTTCACATTTAACAAATTCACATATGTGTAAGATGGGTAAAGTATTATAAACAATATATAACACATCATTTTCCCCCAAAAAGATATCATTAAAATTACAAATTATTATTCTATAATAAAATACCTCTCACAAAAAATGCTAAAAATTAAAAAATACCTCATTTAATATCATAGGAAAAAAAATTAATGTTTTGAAAATGTACCTCAGCGATTATACCAGCGGTCCTATTTTTAACTATTAAAAAACATCATCAATCTATCATCTCAAATATACATATAAAAAATGTTATATTGAAATTTTTTATTATATAAAATGAGAAATTAACAACGTTCTCATATTGGCTCTTTATATGAGCCTTAAAACTCATATAACAAGTTCATTTGAACAACAAGCATGTTCTTGATGGATTTGACTAACAAGTGAGATCCTGAACCACACTCTATAGAATTACAAGACACAAAGCGCCATAATATATCTAAATTTCAACCTTCAAAAAATTAACCAAATAAAATAACCATTAATTAAAAAAATTATGTAATAAAATTATAATAGAGTAAATAAAATACAATAACTAAATATCAAAACTATCCCTATATGGGGTTGGAATTTTAAAAATGGTGTACCTCATCCAATTTATAATAATTTCATCTATTAAAATAAATATGTTGTTTAGTATATCCTTTATTTATATAATCCCACCACATACTATACATATTTCAAACAATATTCTCCCATTTTCAATTTATACAATGCATAAAGCTACTTTTGATTACTACCAGAAATCATTGAGATAAATTTTCTCCATATAAAAATCAATAAATTATATAGTCTCACCATTTTTTTTCTTTTATTAATCTCATATTCAGAGATAACTCAAGACCAAAATAATCCCCTTCTTAATCTACATGATAAATCAGATACATGTTATGTACATAAAAATATTATATGAATCCTTGAAGATGGAATAAAATTATATATTAGTGTCCCTAATAAAATACCCCCAAACCTGGATCTAAAAAATTTCAACATAAATGTTCCTTGGAGCCACGAATAGAATTTGTTTCCATTTTTTCTCCACATTCAAACAAAGGAAAAAATGGAATTAGATATTATAAAAAACCTAACAGTGAAATATTTCACATTAAATAAAAAAAGGAATATAAAATTAAAATAATATAAAAAATGTTTTATAATAAGATTTAATTTAATTAAGAAATGGTTAAACCTATATATTTCTTTTAAAAGATTCATAAAACCATAAACTTCACCATGAATTCCCAAGAGTACTATGAATCTTTGGTTTTAGATCATTCACATACATTTATAATTTCCTCAAGATAATAAATGATAGTGAAATGTATCTAATCAATAAGCCTTTGAAAATATTAAAAAATCATTCTATAGACCTATTTTGTGATTTTGATATGCTATTATGGGTTTTAAAATGTGAAATAGATTGAATTTATATTTTTAAAAATAATTTTTTTACATGAATGTTAACTATTTAAATACAAAGGAATGTTATTATTGCTATTATTTCTTTTATCATGCATTTTTTACATCTCGATTGGGCCTGATGTGGATGGCCCTCTATACTATCCATTCATCTCATTCCAATTTTTTCATTCTGTAGTGGTTGTTTTATATTTTAATTTAGTCATTTATTCATGTGTAATTTATTATCCTCCATCATTTTAATAGAACATCTATCTAGGCCTTGCATCATTTTTTCAAACTTTTTCATCCAATGACATTTTAGCTTGATTTGAACCTTACGTATAGTAACCAATTTGTTAAGGCCAAATGTGGAGATTTTTTGGACTGAATTCATACATGAATTACTAATTTGATCATTATAATTAATGTAAACAATATTTTTCATAACCACATAATATCTCTGAGTATCACATGATTTCCCTCATTTCACTTTTCCTTTGGTCCATAGATACATTGGGCATGGTTTACTTCACAATGAGGTAGATCTTCATGTAATTAAGAAAGGAAATGTGGGATAAATCTATATGTATAGCTCATTTTAAGTTTCTATTGTTTATACATAATTATTAATCATCCCAATCCCCATGTTTTGATCCTTTATTATCACTTTTCCAAAGATTAAAGGATATTTCAAAAAATCCTCCAATGAGTGTTAACCTATTATCATGAAGTTAAATAAATGGTTGTGTTACCATGTTATTCAAATCATAAATAGGTCTTAGTATTAACAAATATAATTGTATGTGTGATCATATTTGATTTCTGGGTTATGACTACTATATTCTTATTCCATTTTAGAGTTGAGTGAATTATGTTGGTTCATAAAGAAAATAATAATATTAAATTCTCATTATGGGTTTAATCACCACTACTAGGGTTAATGTTGACTCCATTCCTGAATATATTAGTTGGTCCTTTTATATTTTTCATCCCCCTATATTCTTCTTGTCATTGTTATTCATATTAAATATTTCTTGTAGGTTGTGTTCCTGCATTGCAAATATCTCTACATTAAGCCGAAGAACATCAAAATATTGAGTTTGTTATTTTTTTTATTTTCTTTTAAAGAGTTACTTCTATATTATTCCTTATTAAATATTTTTTTATTAAAAACTGATTAATCTATATAAATCCTAACTACCTATAAAATTGGGTGTCTCTGTATCCATTGAATCTAGCCTTATGGTAACATCGCCTTCAATAACTAGAATCAATGTTCTAAAATTCATAATTATAGTCTCTATGAAGTATTAAATAAGTTTTTTCAATGGGGAAATGATTTTTACCCATGTAGGATTAAAATGAATGCAGTTTAGGATCATAATGAGATTCTCAATTATCTTCATGGTCTTAAATATAATGTCACAATCCATTGCACCAATAGACATATCGGTTTTACCTATACAAATATCTTTTATGATGTCCTTCTTAAATACTGTAACTTTATGTTCTTGACTTTTTGTGATAATGTTATCTGATATATTTTTTAGAGTCTATGTCAAATAGAATATGTTGTAAAACTAAAACTCTATATATGAAAAATTCTTTTTTTAGAATACTCTATAAGTAAACGGTGTTTTATAATTTTCAAATACTTATTTGATATTTAGTAAGAATGCATATCTATTATTTTTATGGAATAACTTGGAATTATTTTAATATAGATGTTATAATAGATAATAAAGATCAAGATATTATTTTTTTGAATTAATTACACGACTGTCATAATTTTACTTGATATCTAACGTTGTTTGGTAGGGCTAATCATGAATTCAAACAGCTTAAGTATAATTTACTATTTATAGAACATCAAAATTTTGACCCTGTCAATATAGAAAAATATGGACTAAATTTTAGAGGCCAAATTGTGAATAGAAGAAAAAAGAAGATTATAACCTATCTAGAAAGAGTTAACCTAAGTCTATGAATAGGTTCAATAAATTTTATCCATGTAAAAAACCTAGGCATATTAAAATAAATTTGACTAAAAAGAAAAATATTTGGAAATATAAGAATCATCATTATGTTTTAGTGGATAAATAATTTGATAATTTTGAAGTAATTTATGTCTGTATTTTTTAAACATCATAGGAGTGGATCATCAATTTTTTATTATCCATTCATATGTTCCTAAAGAGAGATTGCTTCTAATAAATTGAGTGAAACAGAATTCGGTAATGAGTATGTTTGGAATAATAGGATTTTTTATCTCATGGGAATGTGTTTGATGTTTCTAGATATTCATGAATGGATTATAAAGACGTGGAATAATTTTAGGTGGGTTCCCAAGTTAAAAAAAATATCATTTCCATTAGAGTGCTTCACCAGAAAGGTTTTACCTTTTGGTTTATCTCTATTAGTATTAGGATTTCATGGGGATCACTAAGAATAATAAAAGAACTCTATTGATTGATCTATATTTTTTAGATAGTAAGTTTTATTAAAATTAATAAAATTCCTCACGGATACTAGTTCCAAATAATACTTTTATTAGGATTGGATGACTTCGATATATAAGGACCACATTTTTAAATAAATAAATATAATACTTATTTTTAACTAAAATAACCATGAACAATCATACCTTTTTTAAGGATTGTGTACTTGGTAAATCCAAGTGGGTCGTTTTTGAAAGTTATGAATATAAATATTAGAACTCCCTTTTAAATGTTCATTCATATATCTGGGGTCTAGCTAGTAGTTTCTCCCATAGAGGAAGTTATTTCATTATTATTTTTATTAATTTTATCTCTAGTAAATGTAGATTTACATTCTCAAATGTAATTATAGAAACATTAAAATCTTAAAATTTTTGAAATCCATTGTTGAGAAGAAAATAAAAAAATTTAAAATCTCATAGGACTAATAATTGAAAAGAATATTAGCTATATGATTTTTTAACACTATAATTTTGGGAGATCCTTAGACATAGAACTATAATGTATACCTAGAAAAGAATAATTTAGTTGAGATTATTAATAGAACTATTCTATATTGATTGAGAAGTAAGCTCCCAATAACAATTTCTAATTAGTCCTTTAAGGTAAAATCATCTATTATGGTAGTGTGCAAGATTAATTGCATAACTTATACTACTAACAGTTTTAAAATACATGAAGATATGTGCAGATAAAAGATACCTCATTTAGAAAACCATAGATTCTTTCATCATACTACATATTCCTATATTAATAATGATAAACTAGTTATAATGGTCATAAATTATATATTTTTTGGTTATTCATAAGAAGTTACAAGAGTCTTCCTTTCCTAAAAAATCTATTGTAACTAATAACATAGAAATTCTCAAACATGTGGGGGTTGAGGTTCCTATAAAATCCCCAAAAAAAATCTCAAACTCAGTTTGCCTCTATCAATACTACATAATATGATCAAAATTTGTGTAATTCCAATTTTTATTTAAAGGTAAAAGGATATCATAAAATTAATGATTATTATTTAACCTGATAGTGGGTAAGGAGAATAATTCACCCCTTACTAGATTAGTCATGTAGATAGGGATGGATATGAATTTAATATAGTATAAGTAATTAATAATTGTGAAAATAGACAATCATTATGAAATATATGATGTAAAGTTAATAAAATAATTAGTTTTCTTTAATAAAAGTTGAAATTAATTCCATTACTAAAAATAAATCCATCATTATTATAACTAAACTTGCAAATATTAAAGTAACAGATTGAAAATGGATTTTAAAATGGAAGGAAGATAACACCATGGAGTTTTTAATTAAATGCAATGTTTTTTAAATAGTAATGTATTATTTCAATTTAAAAGGATCAACTATTGTAATATTTTCTCCCCTACAGGGAAAAATTTATCTATTTAGGTATTACATGTATTTACTATTCATTATAGTTTCTGAATTGATTAGTTGAATGTTAAATTTCAATTTCAATAGTAAGTTAGATGAAATAATTTATATGAAACCTCATCAGGGGTTTTTAAAATATTTCAACCTTTTCAAGATTTTATTTTAGAAGAATAATTATATAGAAATAAATAGTTTTGTAGATTTTGGTATAGGTGATTTGATTCTTTTAGGATTATAAATTTCTTTAATAGAATCAATTTTTATGTATATGTTTATTTCAATTTTTTTTCATAAAATTATTTTTAGTAATATTATATGTTGATGACATGATTAATAACTATAAAAATATGTGGTAAACTACTTTTATAAAGATTCAATTTTACACTGCTTCTAAAATTTAGGATTTGGGTAATGAAATTTAAATATTATTCATTAATACCATAATAAACAGAAAAAATATAGTCGCTTATCTATCGTGGTGTTCCTACATAAGGAAGCCGTTTAAGCTGTATTAATTTAGGAATCTTAACCTGTTATTATACCTCTAGATCATTAATTCAAGTTATTACTTAGCCATTCCCCTATGTAACATCCTAGTGTTTCTGTATGAATAAAATACAATATGATAACATATTGGGAATAATTATACATACCATGATTTTATTTGGAAAATATATTTTATAAACTTATTGAACTCTAAGTAGGTTTATGTGTAACACATGTAAACCCTGCTAGATTTATTTAAAAGGGCACATTAGGTTCATTTGTAGCGCTTCTACTCTATTTATTTACACTGACTATAATAGTTGTTATGATAATTATGTATATGGATATTGTTACAAAAAAATTCTCACTTCTAAGGGGGGATCCTTTTCATTTGTAAATTTGTTTTTACCATGATTTATTGGACATTTTTTACTATTTTAGTGTTTTGGGGTATACAGTTTCGAGTCAGTAGTTTTTGGAGTCCACAAGAGGATAAATTGTGACCATTAAGGAAATGTCATAGATCACATGCTACATAGTGGAGATCCCATTATGGGAATGGTAATTTTATAGCCCAAATACAAAATCATGGAGGCCTATAAGTAGGGGATACCACCCTGAGGATATCCACAACACATTCGAGGAGCTAAGTCCCAAAGCTTTCTAGGGTGGGACACCACATATTATCCTAGAGGACTATGTTATGGGGACCTAGGTTATGAGACCTATCCCCACAGCCTATTTAAGGAACACCATGGCGCAACCCAAAGATCCATGTCATTGAGGGGTCTAGGAGAGGGACACCATGTCATAGCCCCAAAACTACAATATAGTGTACCCAAAATGAGTTATTTTAGAGGTTGAAGCCTTGAAATTACTATAATAACCACCTTTGATTTAAATCCTCTAGCCGGATTTTATCTCCCCTCAAGACATCCAGCTCCCTCCTAAACTCGAACAATTATACCCCCTTTATTTTATATGTTATTTTGTTGAATTTTGGAAATATTTTTCATGAAAACCTTAAATAAGTGGTTCCTCTCCATTTCAATTGATCTTTTTATCCTTACAAATTTTATATATATCTTCCCTAAGGTCAAGATGACATTGGTTTTTGGTTTTATGATTATTCTAGGTAGGTATTTTGGAATTAAATAATTCTTTTCCCCCTCTATAATCCCTCTTAATACATTAAGTGTATTATCCCTATATATTAGGGGTTTCTATATCTTTTATGATTGTTTCAAGGGAATAAGTTAGGTGGTTTTATGTTATTCCATTTCATTCTGAAATTAATTTCCTCACTTAAATTTATAAAGTAATTTTAATTGTTTTAATGAAAATTGTGTAATTGGATTATTAAATTCTTCTGTTTTATTCATTTCATATTATTTCTATTTTGAATGGAAATGTAAATGGTTTTATATAGACTGTATTATTTATATGATGAACTTTTTGTGGGAAGTGGATTGGTTGGAAATGGTATATCACATGGCACCCCAAGGTACCTTGGATGGATGACTAGAAAACATAAAAGAATTTCTACCCTACCTATCCTCTATACTATGATGAAACCCTAAATAAACAATTTTTACTATTGATGTGGTTACTATTGATACATTAAAAAGTTCTCCCAAACAACTTTTTCACAGGAATGATTATGAATGGTTCTATAACCCAGAGTAAAGTAATCCGAGGATGAGGTTTAAAATTAATTACCCTAGAGTTTCTCATGGTGCTTGGTTTTGGATTTCATACTTATTGATTCTTCTTTTAATTAAATAATATTTTTAAATCATGTTTTCAATGAAATTTTATATCAAATTACCATGTTTATTTTTTATAGAAATGGTTATTCATGGAAGGCATTGTGGGACCATAGAGGGTATTTTTTGTCACACCCTACATATAACCAATGGGTGTATATAGTCCTTGTTTTTTTAGATATATATAAAATCTTGGAATCACATGGATGTGTTGAGTACTCTTTCTAGTGGATCATGGTTTAGTTATGATTGTGACAAGGTGGGAGGTTTACCCTAATGAAACAAATAGATATGAGTCTTGATTTTGTTTCTTTTTTGGATTCTCTTCATAATATCTTTTCACCATTTTGTATTGAATTTTGGATCTCCGTACTTTTTCTTTTTTATCTGGTTATTGAATCTTTTTTATGCCATTCTTGGATATTATTTTCTTATATACATTGTTATATATTCTTTGAGGAATTATTTTTATTTTTTGATGGATTTATTGAGAAAAATATTTCTTAAGATACATTATTGATTCCCAAGAATAGGTTTCCAACCCCTGGAGACCTAGAACACCCTTTGGTAATTATGACAGACCACATAAAAAATGTTCTCAAAACCTAATCATTTGGGTCTATGTAATTCATAGAGTGGGATAGACTAGATTAAGAATTTTTAGGGATAAATTAAGTCATACATAGAAGTGTCTTACTAACACTATTAGTAACCTACCTTGAGTTACATGGGTGTTGGAAAATGTGGTTTTGATGCTATATATGTTTACCCCTCTTTGTTTAGTATAATGCATGGTTCTTATACTGTACACAGAAGTCATGTTTAACGGGAGGAAATAAGAAGTTGTTTTCTTTTGATTGTGATTTATCAGGTTATTTTAAATATTTTTATGATTCTATATTATAATTTATTATTGGTTTTGATTGTTTCTTCATTTTATTTATTTTATTTAGCATCATGCTTCCTCAAAAGTGACCTTTAAAACCTATAGAGAAAATTGTGGGTAACGCCCCATGAGTTAATCCACCAGTTGATCAGAATATAATTAAGATAGTTATTTGGGTTATTTAATTAGTAAAACAATGTGAAGGTTCAAGAACCTCTCAAGTTAAAAAGGATGAACCATATCTTAAAAAGGATGGAGTTTGGAAATATTTCAAACATAAGGCACCCAAATTTTAGGGAAGAAGTAATCCTACGGATTATTATGATTTGATAAAGAAATCCAATAGATTTTTTAATTTATATGTAACTAAAAAATCAATTTAGTCGAAGTTCACTACCTACATGATTGAAGGACCAAGACATAAATAGTGGGAGTTGGTTACTTAGGAAGAGTACCAAGAAATCTAGAGTAGAAGATTCTTAATGTGGTCTTTACTCAATAGAATATCATGATACCTTAGTAATAATTGAGTCTTGAAAATTTCGGATACTCTAGAAATGATCTCGATCGATCATGGAATATATGAACTGTTTTATGGAGTTGGGTGGAATATCTCTTGAGATTGTTTATAATAGAGAGGTAAATGATAAGCACTTCAACATGGGCCTATAATCTGAAATTTGGTCACATGTATTCTTATTAAAATTCAATACTTATTATAAGGTTTTTGATTGACATATATTGGTGGAGATCTACTAGGCCAGGATTTATTGGAATATTAGAGTCCCTCAAGTGCCAACAGAAGGTGGGATTGTTTCTTTATGGAAGATGATGAAATGTGAAGAGTATGGAAAGGTCAGCAGAAATAGTTCTAGGTATCTTCCCTGAACCTCTTCATTAGAAATGTTTGTTGGTGGATATTATGTTTTATATCAATATGGGAAGGCCCATTTTGTGTAGTCTTCATTTCCAACACTATTGAGGGATTTTCATTCAAGCAGATATATGAACCATTTTGTGTGGTTGTGCCAATCATGTATTCCCTCTCATGGTAGTGTATTCTCTTAATCCCCTACAATATCCACAGATTAGTTTGATGCATCCCATGTAATGGGACCTTGTTTTTTTGGAAGTAGGAAAATAAATGATTCTTAATATAGGAAGAATAATTTTAGGGATGATCCTCTAGTTAGTGGTGAATCTCCAGCACACAATGAGGTGAAGTAGTTACATATAGTTGATCATAAACTAGTAGAATCTGAAGTAGGTCAAATAATTGTAAAAGGTTCCATTATTATTGCACAAATTTTGGATGCAAAATTATTTTATAATAGAGTGTATCAATCATTTATATCAATTCTTATTTTGGAATTTCTAAAAATCCCTAACAATATAATGACTTCTGTCATAGATTTTCTTCTTAGGATAGAGAGCGAGAAAGGTTTTGGGTTTCCCTATTGTCTAATGTAGTAATTAAATATTAAGATGGATTAGAAATTAAATATTATTGAGATATATCCTTTTAATATAATTTTCACGATAGAATAAGAGATTTCCAATAAATAAAAAATTAATTTATATGGTTATAAAGTGAATTTAACTTTCCCTCCTAGGAGAACTATTTATTTCTAGGGATAAATGGATTTGAGTTATAAATTGGTTGGTCCTCCTCTTTTGAAAATAGTGTGACTCATTAGTCAACTATTTACTCTTCCTAGATGCTGAAAAAGGCAATTATGGTAGTGAGATACATCTTTTGGCCGTTGAATATTCCAATTTATTCTCAGATGAATTCAAAAGGTTATCCTTAGAGAGGGAAGTGGATTTTACAATTGATCTAGTGTCCATAACTTAGTTGATATCTCTCCCTTCATAACATCTGGCTCCCACAAGGATAAAATAGTTAAAGATACAACTTCAGGATTTTTTGTTAAAGGCTCCATTAAACCTAGTGTTTTTTCATGGTCCATAACAATATATTTTACCAAAAAGAAGGATGGTACATGCATCATGTACATTTTCTACTAAAATTTAAATTGAGATATGATTAAGAATAGATACCCATTCTCAAAATTTATAAAATTTTAATTCATATAAATAAATCAACCTGGTTTTTAAAAATTGATTATCATTCAAGTTATCACAGAATCAATGTGAAAGGAAAAGGTGTTCCTAAGACTAATTTTTGAATAATATATGTCTATTTCATGTTACTAGTGATACCATTTATTTTTATCAATTATCCTACAAATTTCAAAGAGTTTATAAATTGGAAAATCCAAATAAATCTCAACACCATTATAATGATTTTTTTCACATTCTAGTTTACTTTAAAACATGGGAAGTGAATGTGAATAATTTGAGAGCTATAATGGGATCCTTGTAGGGTCACCACCTATTCTCTATGTTATCAAAGTGTAGTTTCATGATTTAGAACATAAATTTTCTTATGAATGTGATATAAGAATAGAGTGTCTCTATCAGTCTGGAGAAGGCCAAGTCTATGATTTACTAAGAGGATCGCAAGAATCATTTCATGTTTATGAGTTTTTTGGGATTGGAAAGATACTAAAGATAGTTTTTGAAGTACTTATCTCAACTTACATCACACCTCATATCTCTAACTTGGAAGGGGTTGAACTTTTTATTGGATATGTAGTTTCAAGCATCCTTTCATTATTTAAAGTAATGATTGTCATCATCTCTAATTTTGATTAGACCGGAGTATTGGAAAGGTTTGTTGTTTATGATAATGAATTAGGTAATGGACTTCAGTGTGTTCTCATTCATGGTGAACATGTGGTTCCATATGGATCTCACAGATTCTAACCACATGAAAAATAACTACTCGACTTATGACCTTGAGTTCAAATCTGTTATTATTTCCCTAAATTTATAGCAACTCTATTTTTTAGGAAAAGTCCAATGGACTATTCATATCCTAAAATCTAGAGTTATATTTTTTTCTATGAAGGACTATAGTATTTAGTAGTGGAAATGGGTGGAATATCTTTTAGTATTTTATTTTTACATCTCTTGAAAACCAAAAAAGGAAAAATAGTTGTTGATCCTCTCATCCAGAAATTTACCTTTTAAGAACTTAAAGAGTCTATTGATGAATGGAATTTGATGGATCTTTTTTGTAGATTTTTCTATAAGGAAAGTAAGAAAAAGATAGAATGTTTATTACTTGTAACCAGTTTAAACCTTCTATCCTCAAGAGTATTCTAAGAGATCAAGAAGGTAATGGGTAATATCATCATATTAGGAGAAATTGATTCAAGGGAAATATATTCTGTTAGTATACATGTTATCATATCATAGACATGATTTTCATTAAAATTGTGACTCGAAAGCCCATATGATAGAGAAATGGCCACAATTATTTTAGAATCAAGCATAAAGTTGAATTTTTTAGGGAAAAATGATATATAGTGGGGGGTTTTCACTCCCTTTATTTTAACTTTCAATTTTGGTCACATTTTATTTATTTATTTATTTATATTTACCATGAGTTTTTTTTGTGCTTTATTTCAATGATATTCAAATTTTTTAGCCTATATATTTTTTAGAATTAGTTTTTTGAGCCTACATGAGGCTACAATATTCTTATTATGATCACTCTATAGAGCACTATGTAGGGTGTGGTAACGACATGGCCTTTTAAGATTCAACATGGGGCTCCTTATGTTGGATTGGTTATGTCATAGCATGAAGGCTACACAACAGAGGCCCTAGAATGGGGGATCTACCTCCCTGACGGTCTCTATAGTGAAGTAAAGGTTTTATCATTCAGAGGATTATAGGGGGAAACCATAGGGAAACGAAAATAATTACACCATTGACACCATGGGTAAGGGGCCTAACCCCACTTACTCTTCAAGGTTCAACATGGTGTAGCAAAATGGGCTCTTCTACTAATGTGTACATGGGAGGGATACCATGTTGTATCCCTTAAGATAATCTATGGTGTTTCATTATGTTATTCTTTTTTAAAGGATTTAAACTTGAATTAATATTATACCCTCCTTAGATCTAAAACCAATAACCCTATTTTCTCTCAACTCATGACCTCCAGCTCTATGTCGAACTCAAATTTCCTTCCACCCTTCATCGTGGGTGTGGTCTCAGTCATATTTTTCCATGATTTTTCAAGGAACACTCAACTGAGTGGTTTTTATCTATTTCTATTCTAATTTTATTCCTTCCCTCTTTGAATTATATATTCCCTATGGTCATGGTAACCTAGGGTTTATGTAGGCCAAATTTTAATTTATGGGTTTTGGAATTTATAGATTCGTATTCCCTATCATGTTTACCTCTTTCTATTATAAGGGGATTTATACCATGATTAACAAGTATACCTAAAATTTACAAGGTTCTCCAGTGAATATGATAGTTTTTTTATTATACCATTTCTTTATGAACTAACGGTTTTTGCCTAAATTTATTGATTTTTTGGATTTTTTGATTTTTTTGATTTTTTTATAAAAAGATGTATTTTCATAACTAAATCGGTGTTTTTGGTTAATTTAAAACTATTTTCCCATTTAATTGATATTTGAAAGTGAGGTTTTGTATATATGGAGAACTGGATGTGGAAAGTTGACTATTTTTCATGTGGATAGCAGATAGGAACCCCAGGTTCCACTTCCACAAAATAGGTTTTTATTAGCAAAAAATAGCCCTTATCAGTAATAAAAAAGAGATATTAATTGAGCCACTACTAAATGAGGTTACACTTTATTAGCACTATTTTTAGCGCTCATAAGGGACCCCTTTATTAGAGCTCATAAATTTTCTAATAAAGGCTACATTTATCAATGCTATTAAATGCGCTGATAAGTCCCCATTTATCAGTGCTTTAAATAGTGATGATAAAGGCGTCCTTGTCTAGGCATGATGTTTATATGAAACCACACCCTGTAACTCAAAAAAATAATAAGTCAACCAAAATAATAAAAGTAGAAAAAATAAAATACACAAACAAGCAAAAACGTGCTCAAAAATAACCACTCATAGTATGTATATATACAAAAGAACCACACACACAATTAGAATAATGAAAAAACCAGAAACGCACAAAAAAGTTTGAAAAACAATTCTATATACATTTAATTGACATAATTAATACAAAAATATTCACTTAGGTTATATTCCAAAAAACACTTACGTATACATTTTGAATTTTTTTTATAAAATTACATTTACAATTATCCAACAAATAGTTAAAAAATTAATATTTTCTCTTTTGGGAAATGCGGTCCCCTCTAAACAAAATGTGATTGATGGTAATACTCACTGAAAAAATCATCCCAACTAGAGAAAACGTTTTCACCTAAATAAAAAAAAATATTACATTGGTAATATCATAAAAAAATAAATTAAATATTAATATGAAGAATACATTAAAAATGTCAATTTTTAGTAAAAATGACACATTTGGAGTCATACTGGTGACACTGTGAGGAATATTGAGGTGGGCATGATTCCTACACATCCCAAAAGACTAGAGAATTGTTTTCTTAAAGTATCAAATAAATCAGAATTCATTTCCTCAGTTTTCATTATATCAGTTGTATTTTTTTACTAAAATTTCATTTCGAATAGAAAACATGCAATTTGAGCCATAATTATCGCATCATGCTTCCGTTTGATGTGAGACTACTTAATATGTGTCACAAAGTACTTAATAATTTTTTCCTTATTTTTAAACAAAATTTTAGTGTGTTTTCGTGTTTTTAGTGAGTGACATGTTTTGAGTTAAAATGTCATTTTTAAACTGATAGTGAACACTTTTATTCATACTGGTCACAACATTCATCGGATTGAGGTGGGGTTTATTCCTAAATGTCACAACTGACTCATGGATCGTTTTTCTAAAATATAAAAACAATTAGAATGTGTTTTCTCAGTTTTCATTATGTTAGAGTTCTTTTTTAATTGAATCAATGTAAATTTTAAATAACAAAACACATTTGGAGCCATATCATTGACATTGGGTGTCATGTTAATGTGTGGTTGATTCCTACATGTCACAAATGACGGATGAATCATTTTCATAAAGTATCAAAGTAATAATAATGCATATCCATAGTTTTCAGTATGTCTGTTTTTTTACTAAAACTTCATTTCAAACCAAAAAACGTGCAATTTGAGTCATAATGGTCGTACCGTGCATCGGTTTGGATTTATATTGCTACATACAGGTTAAAATGGCCTTATGAGTAATTGTCCTTATTTTTTAATACAATCAGAGTGTGTTGTCTTAGTTTTTAGTGAGTGACATGTTTTGAGTTAAAATATCAATTTTAAACTGATAGCAGAAAATTTTAGTCAAACTGGTCACACCGTTCGTTGGATTGAGGTGGGATTGATACTTACATGTCAAAACTGACTCATGGATCATTATCCTAAAATATCAAAATAATTAAAATTCATTTTCTTGGTTTTCAGTATGTCAGTTGTGTTTTTTTACTTAAATTAATGTCAATTTTAAATAACAAGGCACATTTAGAGTCATACCAGTCACATTGTGCATCATATTGAGGTGTGGTTGATTTCTACACATCAAAAATTACGGATGGATCATTTTCTTAAAGTATCCCAACAATCCGAAAGCATTTTCTCAGTTTTCATTATGTTAGTTGTGTTTTTTTACTAAAATATCATTTCAAACCAAAAACATGAAATTTGAGTCATACCAGACGCATTTTGCATCAGTTTGACATGAGATTATTCATACATGTCACAAAGGACTTATCAATCATTGTCCTTAATTTGGAAGAAAATCATAGTCTGTTTACTGGGTTTTCAGTGAGTGACACGTTTTGAGTTAAAATGTCAATATTAAATCGATAACGGACATTATTAGTCATACTGGTCCCAATGTTTGTTGAATTGAAGTGGGGTTGACTCCTACACGTCACAACTGACTCATGGATCATTTTCCTAAAATATTAAAATAATAATAATGTGTTTTCTCAGTTTTCAGAATGTCAGTTGTGTTTTTTTTACTTGAATTAATGTCAATTTTAAATAATAAGAGGCATTTGAAGTCATACTGGTGGCACCGTGCATTGGATTGAGGCGTGTTTGACTCTTACACATCCAAAATGACTAATTAATCATTGTCCCAAAGTATCAAAACAATCGAAATCAATTTCCTTTGTTTTCAATATGTCAATTGTGTTTTTTACTAAAATGTCATTTCAAATCAAAAACATGCAATTTGAGTCATAGTAGTCGCATCGTGCATTGGTTTGATGTGAGATTGCTTCATACACATCACCAAATATTTAAAAATCACTTTCCTTAATTTAGAAGACAATTGATGTATGTTTCACTGGTTTTCAGTGAGTGACAAGTTTGGAACTAAAATATTAATTTTAAATAGATAGAATAATATTTTAGTCAAACCAATCACTCTATTTTTTTGTTTGAGGTGGGGTTGATACCTACACATCATAATTGACTCGTGTATCATTTTCATAAATTATAAAAACAATTTGAATAAATTTTCTTGGTTTTCATTACTTCAGTGGTGTTTTTTACTTGAATTAAATTCAATTTTAAATAACAAGACACATTTTGAGTCATATTGATGACACATTTCATCTAATTGAAGTTGGGTTTATTTCTACATGTCAAAAATTACTAATATATTGTTTTCCTAAAGTACCAAAACAATCCGAATTCATTTACATGGTTTTAGGTATGTCAGTTTTTTTTTACTAAAATGTCATTTCAAACCAATAACATGAAATTTGATTCAAAACGGCCACATCATGTGTTGGTTTGACGTGATACTACTTCATTCACGTCAGAAAAAAAATTAAAAATCACTATCCTTAATTTAGAAGACTGTTTGAGTGTGTTTTCTTGGATTTCAGTGTGTGATATGTTTTGAGTTAAAATGTCAATTTTAAACTGATAGCGGACACTTTTAGTTATACTGGTCACCTCGTTCATCAGATTTAGGTGTAGTGGATTCCTATACATCACAACTGACCAATGTATGGTTTTCTAAATGTATCAAAACAATTTGAATGAGTTTTCTTTGTTTTTAGTTTTTCAAAGGTGTTTTTTTACTTCAATTAATGTCAATTTTAAATAAAAAGACACATTTGGAGTCATACTAGTGACACCATGTATCCGATTGAGTTGAGGTTGGTTCCAATATATCACAAATGAAAAATATATATGGTTTAAAGTATCAAAATAGTCCTAACGCATTTACTCAGTTTTTTGTATGTCAGTTTGGTTTTTTTACTAAAATGTCATTTCAAACCCAAAACATGCAATTTGAGTCATACTGGTCGAATCGTGTGTAGGTTTTACATGAGACTACTTCATACACATCACAAAGGACTAACGAATATCAATACTTAATTTGGAATACAATCAGATAGTGTTACCATTTTTTTCATTGAGTGACACATTTTGAACTAAAATGTCAATTTTAAACAGATAGGGGACACTTTCACTCACACCAGTCACATCGTTCGTCTAATTAAGGTGGGTTTTATTAAAATACATCACAACTATCTCATAGATCATTTTCCTAAAATATCAATACAATGTGAATGTGTTTTCTTTGTTTTCAGTATGTTAGTTGTGTTTTTTAACTTGAATTATTGTCAATTTTACATAACAAGACACGTTTAAAGTCATATTGGTGACACCGTGATTCGGATTGAGGTCAGGTTGTTTCCTATACATCAAAAATGAAAACTATATATGGTTTAAAGAATAAAAATATTCATAATGAATTTACACATTTTTTAGTATGTCAATTGTTTTTTTTTCACTAAAATGTCATTTCAAACCCAAAACATGCAATTTGACTCATACTAGTCGTATCGTGTATCGGTTTGACATGAGACTACATCATACACATCACAAAGGACTTATGAATAGCCATCCTAAATTTGGAAGACAATCAGATAGTGTTACCATTGTTTTCATTGAGGGACACATTTTGAACTAAAATGTCAATTTTAAATAGATGGCAGACACTTTCAGTCACACCGGTCACACCTTTCATCGAATTAAGGTGGCGTTGATTACTATAGTTTAAAAATAAATTTGGGATAATTTTAATAAAATATGAATATAGGGTGAATGTTCTTTCTTAGTTTTCAGTATGTCAGTTATGTTTTTTTAATTGAATTAATGTCAATTTTAAATAACAAGAGAAATTTGGAGTCATACTAGTGACACCGTGTGTCGGATTGAGGTCTGTTTGGTTCCTATACATCACAAATGACAAATATATATGTTTTAAAGTATCAAAATAGTCAGAATTAATTTACTCATTTTTTAGTATGTCAGTTGGGATTTCTTACTAAAATGTTATTTCTATGCTAAAACATGTAATTTGAGTCATATTGGTCGTATTGTGTGTCGGTTTGATATGAGACTACTTCATACACGTCACAAAGTAATTATGAATAGATGTTCTTAATTTGGAAGAAAATCATATAGTGTTACAATTTTTTTCATTGAGGGACACATTTTGAACTAAAATTGCAATTTTAAATAGATGGTCGACACTTTCAGTCACACCATTCATCGAATTAAGGTGGGGTTGATTACTATACTTCACAACTAACTCGTGGATCAGTGTAAAAAAATATCAATACAATATGAATGTGTTTTCTTTGTTTTAAGTATGTCAGTTTTGTTTTTCTACTTGAATTAATGTCTGTTTTAAGTAACAAGACACATCTGGAGTCATATCGGTGACATCGTGCATCAGATTGAGATGTGGTTGAATTATACACATCAAAAATGACTAATGGATAGTTTTCCTAAAGTATCAAAACAATCAGAATAAATTTCCTCATCTTTTAGTATTTTAGTTATGTTTTTTTACAAAAATTTCATTTCAAATCAAAAACATGCAATTTTAGTCTTACTGTTCACATCATGTGTCGGTTATATGTGAGACTAATTTATACAAATCACAAAGGGCTTATGAATTCCTATCCTTAATTTGGAATAAAATCAGAGTGCATCTTCTTGGATTTTAGTGAGTGATACATTTTGAGTTAACATGTCTATTTAAAACTGATAGCAGACACTTTTAGTCATACCGGTCACATCGTTCGTCGGATTGACATGGGGTTGATTCCTACATGTCACAACCAACTCAGATATTTGTTTTAAAAATTATTAAACCAATATGAATGTGTTTTATTAGTTTTCAGTATGTCAGTTATGTTATTTTACTTGAATTAATGTCAATTTTAAATAACAAGACACATTTGGAGTCATACTCCTGACACCGTGCATCGGATTGAGGTTATTTGTATTCCTACACGTCACAAATGATTGAGGGATTGTTTTAATAAAGAATCAAAACAATTAGAATTCATTTCCTTGCTTTTTAGTATGTCAGTTTTGTTTTTTTTACTTGAATTAATTTCAATTTTAAATAAATCCACATTTGGAGGCACACCAAGGGCATTGAGCAACGGATTGAGGTAAGGTTGATTCCTACCCGTCAAAAATAACTCATGTATAGTTTTCCTAAAGTATCAGAACAAATTTTATGTACATTGTTTTACCTGAAAACAATGCACCCTTTCCACTGAAACCTAAAAAAACACCTAACCTTCTTAATATGCTCAATCTACCCAGTTTATAAGGATTATAGAAATACATCTGATCTTTGTACGATTAATGTGGAATAAAAACCTCCTTCTTCCACATAGCTTTTTTCAGCCCTATAAAGAACCAAAATTCATATATTCATGAAAATCGTATGAATATATGGTAATTGGTTCTTCACTAAGTTTACTAAAGAGGGGAACTGCAAATGTTTCAGATTTAATAAATGTTTTTTGGAGAAAAACCCTTTCCATTGTTTAAATAAAGAAGAGTGGGGTAGGATCTTATGCCCTTTATGTCTCAAGATGTCACAACAAATTCAAGGGATGGGGAACCCCCTTCTAGATACTCATTTTGTTTCAGTCTATCAAAAACACACATACCCTATAAATGATGACCACTAATTTCTTTTGAAAAACTAATCAACTTGCAATTCATTTAGTGTGAAACCAAGGACCACAAATGACCATGATTTTATGTAGGGAATTTAGCCCATAATAATCACAATAATACCATCAAACAAAGATAAATATAAGGCAGAAAAAATTATTAATGTCGAAATTCTTTGAGAAGTTTATAATCTTCATTATATATTTGAAAATTTTTTCATCAGGTATACTTACCATTCATTTCTAAGAATATCTATATCATCTTGTGAATATGCCAGTTTTTGGAAGTCATGGTAGTAATGAAAAAATATAAAGACATAAAGGATTAATAAGTATTTTAAATGAAATAGAAATTATCTTGCAAAATACCTCTTCTGGGATATTGGTTTGTTCATGGACTATAATCTCCTTCATAAATTTTCAAACATAATAACCACAGTCTTTACCATTTGTTTGTTTCAGGCACTACAGAAACAATGAGAAAAATAAGTAATTTTTTATTTATGTTTTTGGATAGTGAGATATTATTATATATACCCCGTTTTGTATCTTGTCATAGTAATTCTCATGTTTCTTTTCCTTTTCCCCTGGCCTCATTCCATGATGTAGACGATATTCATGAACCACCCTATCAAAATAGAATCCTCATTAAAACATAATATAAATTATATAACTTGATGTTTAGATCTAAAATTCTAGATTTAGTTTATTACAAAATTAAAAACACCATCATTTGTGGTCAGTTTGTTGGATATCCATGCATTGAATCCAAAAAAATAAATCTTTAGAGTATCCAAATTGACAATGATGAGCATCCAATGGTGTCTGAGAACACAAAAAAGAATAATCAATGATTTGAATTAAAATATATTTGATATGAATAAATATTAGAGTTTTACACATGTATCATTGGTATTAGGAGGAGTTTGTTATCAATAATTTTGATGTTAAAGTATTTCAATTTTCCCGCCACTATCTCACCATGTTTTGTGGAAGTTATGTCTTCTTGTTCTATAGAGGTTACATGAGGACTAATAAGTACAAATTTTTGTTCATGGGGAAATCCCTTCAAAAAAAATTTCATATATATGCCTGTGAAAAATATGAAATGTATTTAGTCATTTTTATCATAGTATATTATCTTTTGGAAAATAAAATCATGAAAACATACCTCATGTTAACATTTACAATTAAGTCTCCTAACTAATCATAGTTGAGGATTTCAGTTTCACTCTTAACACCAATGAAATCTGAATCTTCCCCTCCATTTAAATTTTTTTAAAATTAATTATGTCATTGCCATCTTCTTTCAAAATCATATCCACATGATCCTTCAATGATAATAAATTTGGATATATAACAGGGGTGTTAATGTGCTTTGGGTAGACTATTTTTATCAGTTGGTTGATCCTTGTGATGGTTTTGAACTGGTCTTTCATTTCACCCGCTTCTATTTGTCTGTATTTAATAATTGCATCAGTTCAGATATTTTTTCATTAAATGTTTAAGGTTTAGTTTGAAAATTAATTTGCAAACAATTACCTCATTGTCGACATTTTTTTACAAGATGTGGTGGTCATGCGATGAATGTTTTTAGAGTTTGTTTGACCGTATGAATATCTTCATCATTAATTAGAATAGGTAGCTCAGCTCTCATCTCTAGGGAAATAGTAATTGACACTTTAATATGATATTTTGAAAGTGGCCGGTTGTGTAGCATGTCATTCTGGATATTGAACACTATAACCCTCGCTACACGGAGATGGGTGGGTGTTGATAGAGATAAATCACAGTCATTTTCACCCTATATAAAATCAATACATGAAATTTATCTGTGTATGGTGTCTATTAATTAACATTTCATAGAAACAATTATTTTAAAATTAACTACCTCAGTTAAGAATTGTTTTTAGGGGAATGGCTCACCTCAAAATGGGTGGGGGTGGGGTGGGATCTCCAGGAGCGGGCTGTTCTTGAGTTGTTTCTTCGCTTTTCTTCCACCCATTAAACTTACTGTCAAATCTATCTGATATTGTAATTCTTCTTGAAACATAGATAATGTTTCACTCATATTTTTCATTTCTTCATTTTGATCCTATGCTTGTTTTTTTCCTCCAAATATGTTTGGTGTGTCACCCCAAAACCCACACCTATGATGTAGCCATACTTTTCTGGTTGCTTTAATTCCATTGAAAGTATGTCTACATTTGGTGTGGGGGTTGTTGATTTTTGTGACTACGGATGATAGAAAATATAATAAAATAAGAAATAATTATTATGTAATATCAATTTAATGCAAAACAAATATTTTATTAGGAAATATTTAAACATATTTCCCACACTTTTTGTGTGTTTTCATCTATTATTTTTCAATATTTAGTTACATATACCTCCTTCAGTAGCACATGGAATGGGATTGAAGTGGTTGTGGATTTGGACTCTTCAATCTACATATAAACAAAATAACATAGTTATTGTGTTGTTTTATGTCACATAAAAGTATTTTAGTAGATTTAAAATACATACCAAATTTTTTTCAAGTGATATGTACACCGTCCTTGCTTTACGGTAGGGGTACTCAGGTTTTGATGCCCGTTGGTTATTTTCCACAATAATTTGATGTTTCATAAATAAAATATTGTCAATCAAAGTGATGAATACTTGTACTATCAAACAACGTATTACCACAAACAACATACCTGAAAAGACTTCTTCGCACGACATCCAATAAACGAATCCCACAATGCTTGGGTTATCAGGTGTGCATAAATAAGAGGTGGGTGTGGTTTTATTTTCCCTTCAGCATATTTAAGATGATATTTCTTTAAAAGTGATTGAAAACCCTTATGAATCCCTCTAGGAATCCTTAAGACATAGTATTTGTTTGAGTCATCTACTATAAATTCCCTCTATAAGAGATGATGAAGTGTAAGTCAATGTTTAATTATTTAATTGTTTGTAAATTAAACAAATAATATCATAATGTTACAGTGATATCCACCCACATCAGTGTCATAATCTCAGCCACAACATCGTTCCACAATGTTACATCAATCTCTAGGTGTTTCCGAGTGATTATTAAAATGTAACTACAGAACATGGACTTGTTGGGGTTAACAAGTTGGCCCCTCTTATTCTATCCAATCTTGTATTTCATGCCTTTATCATTAGCTTTAATTATTTTTTCTAATATCATTAAACTATGGAACTCATAGTTTCTCTGTGTCATCAGTGTTTCATCACCTTTCATTTCCTCATATCCCCCATCATTAATATGTTCATCCAACTCTATAGGGATAACATCAGCATGTACAGATGGTGGTTATACCTATGCACAGCGATCAGCAGCAGGTTTAAAACCAGTTGTTCATCTCCACTATAGGTAGTAGCCGGTTGGGAAACCCTTTGTGACTGGGGATTGGGAGAATCATCAGGTGCAGAAGAAATTATCTGAAAAAGTTGTTTAACATTTAATTTAGATAACATAAAAGCAACAATGAATAGATATTAACATAATGCAAAAAGATGGGAAACCTATTGATCATCTACACTATGAGCAGCAGCATCTTCAAAAACCTATTTTGCTTGGGTATTAGGAGAATCATCATGTGAAGAAGTCATTTTATATATAAATTTGATTAAAATTTAATTTAGATAACATAAAATTAGCAACGAATAGATATTAACATAAGGAAAGAGGTTGAGAAACCGATTGTTCATCTGCACTACGAGTAGCTGCAGGTTGAGAAACATGTTGTGCCTGGGGATTGGGAGCATCATCATGGGCAGAAGCCATTATCTATAATTTTTTTGTAACATTTAATTTAGATAAAATAAAAGCAACAACAAATAGATATTAACATAAATTAACATGATGTATATTGGAAAATATGTATATATATAACATGATTATTGAAGTCTCTTTCTCTAAAATGTTGACCGGATTTGAACCATCTATAGGCTATCCAAATCTCTTCATTATGGTATCCGCTAACATACAAAACATCATCTACACTAGAGCACCACTACAGTGTGTTGTAACAGCACATCGTGGCACCAAAACACACCATATATCTAGTAAAACGTGTCCCAATATAGTATTAAAATAAAATAAAATTGACAACAAAAACACAAGAATAAAACTATGTTATAGACATTTCAAACACCAATTTATAAAAATACATAAATAAAAATTATTATTTAATTTCAAAAACATAAATGTTCCTTTTAATCCAGACCTAACTCATGATATTTTTGAACAAACTACCCCTTCTTGAGAAAAAGAACACACCTGTATAATAAAACAATTCTTATGTTATAATAATATAAAGGAATAAATTAATCAAATGTGTTAATTTTAAAAAAAATGACGTTAATTTTAAATAAAAAAGATTCACTTGGAGACATACCAGTCACACCATACATCAGATTGAGGTGTGGGTAATTTCATACCCCTTCTTGGAGACATACCAGTCAAACCATACATCAGATTCTTATGTGTTCTCTCAGTTTTGAGTAGGTAATTTATCTTATTTACTAAAATTTATGTCAATTTTAAATAAAAAAATGCACTTGGGGTCATATGGATCACACTATGCATCAGATTGAGGTGAGTCTAATTCATGTATTCCTAAAATAACTTTTGGATCATTTTCTTAAAGTATCAAAACAATTTGAATGTTTTTGTTCAGTTTTGAGTATGTTAGTTAATTTTTTTTACAAAAATTGATATCTATTTAAAATAAATATTCACTTAGAGATATACTAGCCTCACCATGCATCGTATTGAGGTTAGTCTGATTCATACACATTCAAAATCACATATTTATTATTTTTCTTAAGTATCAAAACAATTTATATGGGTTTGATTGGATTTAAGTACATCACTTTTAATTTATATAAAAATGTCATTTTAAACATGAGAAATGAACTTTGACACATATGTATCACATCATATATTGTTTTTACGTGAGATTGATTCCTACATGTCACAAAATATTTATGAATCGATTCCTTAAATTATCAATAAAATCAAAGAACCTTTTCTTAGTTTTCAGTGAGTGAAACTTTTTAAAACTGAATGCTGATTTTAAACTCATAACTGACACATTGAGTCAATTTTCTTATTTACTAAAATTAATCTCAATTTAAAATAGAAATATGTACTTAGAGTCATATTGATCACATGGTGTGTTGGATTTAGGTGTATCTAGTTCTTACCAGTCCCAAAGTCTAAAAACAATCATAACTCCTAATGTTTCAATGATTTCAATTGAATTTCTTTATCAAGCCGCCCACACTGTATGAGAAGCTTTGAACAAACCTCCCTAAATCAAAAATAATCCAACTATATAAGAAAATAATTATTATGTGATAAATACAAAAAAAATTAAAAATAAATATGACTATGTGCATTTTTTCACAAATGGGACCCCCCCAACATTCGTTTAATGTTATGACTTCATAAATTTCTGAAAGATGGGAATTAATTTGTTGTTCCATAGAAAATGGCTCCCAATGTAAATTATTCACTTCTATACGCATCATAAATTTTAATACCTATATCCCACATCAATTTCATATCATCAATCAATCCATCCAAATAGACATCAATATCATTATTGGGTTGCTTTGGCCCATATATAAGCAAAGACAACATGATGTATTTGTGCTTCATGCATAACCACGGTGGAAAGATATAATTTTCCAATAAGATAGGTCATGTACTATGAGTACTACACTATATACCAGAAGTATTTATTCCATGTATTAATAATTCAAGAATGAAGTTTCTCATCTCATCTCAAAATTCAGGAAACTCGTAATCAGATTTCTTCGACTAAGGAGAATATCTTGGATGAAATAGGTTCCCATATTTAATACATTTATATCCATTCAATGTTAATTTTCTCATTGTTTCCTGACATCCATATAGTCTTCTAAATTGTGGAATGATAGGAAATTACCAACCAGATTTTAAAGGACTTGATTCATTTTTCTTTTCTTGATTTTCACCACTTTTAGTGAATTTTATGAGTGATTCATGGTCCTTGAGAAAGAATATACAATCATATGGAAAATAATTTATTTTTTAGATATCATTCCCATTGAATTTAACATTCATTTAGAATCATGTGTTTATCATCGTAGTTCATTTTTTTTGGTATCACATCTTTTAGAAGACCAAGTTGTTCTATAATATGGGGTCACGTAATATGCTACCAGCTTTCAAATTATATAAGTTCAATATAAATGACAATGTTTTTCATTTAGTACAACCCGTATAAAATGGTATCTTAGAACATATATTTAACATTTCAAACAAATTTTTACAATCATGAACGTCATCTTTAATTTTCATTGTCATTTCTACCATGTGATCTCCATCATATTTTACAAAGGTATTCAAAACAAATGATTCAAAAACAATAGTATCATCCTAGTCAATGTCCACATTAAGTTTTTTCTTAATGTTTATTCCAAAATTTATTTCTTTTATATATTCGGTAACAAAAAAATTCTTCCAAATCTTCCTGACTAATTTGTATTGAATAAAAACAACTTAAACACATAAAAAGAATTTTAGATGGGTCTTCTGCATGCTCTCTTGAAAACTTGATGAACTCTTTAATTCTATCTTCATATTCATTTGTAAAATGAATAGCATGTATCCATTTTCATTTCATATCCACCCTATTGGGTTCATAAAAGATTAAATTTAAACAATATATAACAAATACACATCAGATATTCATTATCAAAGGTGACAGTTATAGACAATTATAATAATGGAATGTCAAATTTTTATTTTTTTAAAGAATTTCAATATCTTGAAGAAAATGGGTAATTAAATTTAAGTAAATAATTTCACCACATAAAATCATTCTTAAATACCCTAAACAAATGAAAATATAATATAAAAAATTCAAAATTAATAAGAAACTAAAATATGATAATCATGAATAATAAACTCTCATTCAATCAACTAGAAGATATTAAACTACATTAGAACAAGTTTAGTAGAAACCTAAGTAATTATTACATTTAAAATTAAGGGTATATAAATATTTGAAAACATGTCAATACTCTTGGGATGTCATATCACCACACTGACCCCTCCCAAGGAAATTCAAGGTATTCTAAGTGGGTCTAAAATTAGTATTTACTAATGGATTACATGAATAATAAGTTTACATCAAACAAATAGTAAGTTTTCTTATTATTTAATATGAGAATAGTTTTTGAAAATCAAAAAAGGTGATCTATGAATTGAAACAATAAATAAGAGCTTGGTATTGAAGATTAGATTAATTATTAAAGAGAAATTAATTTAAAATATGTGGAATTGATCATAATAATTACATAGAAATTAATTTTATGGATATATTAGAAGAGTTTATCAAAGTGGATGACATAATATTTAGAGGTCTAATAGATGAATTATTATAGTAATTTTCTTCATTAAAAATCACTAATGTTTAAATGTTGATGATTAGTGAGTTGATATTTTCCTTAGTTTAAAGGAAACTCATAGAATTTATGGGATATTAATTTCACAATCCATGTATGTCATGGGATTTCTTTATATATTTCAAAATAAATATTGAAAACCCATGTTAACACCCATTGAAAATTGAATAAAATTTTCAAATGTTGTGGATGGAATGTCAATATATATCATGGAGTGTGGGAGATTCGTTATATTCCAAATTTTTTTATAGTAAATTTTTTTTACATAATATATTTATACATGTCATACGAAGAGTTAACAAAGTAATTCCCTGGAAATAAACTTTTTATTAGTTAAATAAATACTCAAAAGGTGGGGATTCTAGAAAATATTAATTTTTGAGAAAGAAATTATAACGTATTAAAGTAGTATGTTAGTCTCAAAAATATTGTTATAACTAGAATGGGAAAATCTAAAAAGGATATTTTTTATTAATTATTGTTATAGGGGAGTAGGAGGATGATAAAAAATTATAATGTAGTTGAAGAAACATACATGACATCTAGGTATGACATTTCATATATTATAATTAAAAGGATTTATAAATAATTTTGGATTAATCTAAAGTGGGGGGAAAATTAAATAGATTTTTATAAAGTGTAGAGACATGGGAAGTTGTATTTTTGAGGAAAGGTACAATGAATTTAATAATAAATAAAGTTTCCAAACCAAAACCAAGAAAACCATTTGTGAAACACCTGATCTAGTCCATGATAGTGTCCAAGTGACATTCTCAATCCCCCTCAGGCTGGAAACAAGTACCCGGGCATGAAAAAGAATGTAGGGGGAATAATTTGGCCCAAAAAAATAAAACTAGTAGAAAGAAAATATAAATAAAAACAAACATGATGAATCTATACATTGGATTACCTCACCAATATAGACAAGTAGAAAATTAATATATGAATTAGTATATTATAAAATAAATCCATAAACCTACCTTCAACTCCCTGACACAAATAATCCCTAGTTTAAATTTCTAAAATTTCACATGTATGGAATACCATTGAAAAAATATAGAATGAAAAATATGTATGAAAACTTTGGGGAATCAATTATGGAAATGAAAATAAAATAAAATAAACAACTAAACTCAATATGACTCCATATGTCACCATCAATTCTAGAAACAATAAGCTACGAAAGGGAGATCAAGAGTTGAATAAAAAGGGGAAGCTGAGAAAATTAGAAGGAATACCTCACTAGTATAAAATCACTGGACCACAAATAATGACATCGTCTATAAACAAAGTAAAAAATGAAACAAAAAATAAATAAAAATCGTATGACCCACTTAGATAGGTCAAAGAAAATCCAAAACCCTCTACAGAACCCCTAACTTCAATCAAACACTAGATGTCGGACGAGATGCTCGATAGGAAGTTGAGTGGTGTGATTTGTCGTTTAATTTACTGAGGAGGAGTGTCAGGAACAGGTGACTTCCACATAAATCTTCTGATATCATGACGGGTTCACAGATAGTTAGGGTTTTTTAATTAGATCAAAACACTTTTATGAGTGCCTACAAATAGGCACCGATAAAGATCCCTTTATCAGCACTAATTATTTAAGCACTGAAAAAGGACGCTTCATTAGTGCTTTTTTAGTGCTGGTAAAGGTAGGTCTTTATCTGTGCTAAAAACGTTCTGACAAAATCAATATTTAAAAACACTCTTTTTGGCGCTGATAAAACCTCATCCTCATCTTTGCAAATAAGAACTGATAAAGATGATTTTATCAATGCTAATTACTTAAATGCTAATAAAGTATTAATAATTATAATTATAAATAAAAAATTTAAATATATATATATACTTAATAAATATAAATGTAGTAGATATATTCCTTTTAAAATATATTTATTATAATCTTATAATTATTTATTTATAATAAAAGAAATATTTCTAAAATATTATATCTATATCTTTATATATATTTATATAATTATACATATATATTTTTAATATATATATATATATAGTAAATATATTCATTATTTAAGTAAATTTACTATAAATTTAATAATTATTGAAATATATATAATTATATATTCATAATTAGATAAATATTTAAAAAATAATATTTAGTTATTTATAATTATAAATATATAATTGTATAAATATAGTAAATGTACATTTATAAATATTTATATTTATAAATATTTTTTATAAATATATTTTAAACATTATTAATGAATATCTAATTTTAAGTGCATGAATATATGTTATAAATGAGAGAAATTGAATAAATTAAGAATAAGTACACTAATGATATTAAAAGAGTAAATATGTTTTATCTGTGTGCATTAAATATAAAAAATGCATTAATTATGTATATGTGAAATCAATATAACAAATATTTGATATATATATGTTAAATTGAAAAATCAAATGAAATTCAATTATATGTGGAGGATTATGTGCCCCCAGCGTTGTAGCCTAGTGGTTACATCTTTGAGGGGTCTCATGGGTGGTCTCAGGATGGAGTCTCCCTGATTTCTTGTAGGTGAAATAGTTTCATTGTTTTTTTTGTAATCCCCCTCCCCAAACTGTTGTAATATGTCAAGTACTATGAAATTAGTCAATATTTTTTATTTGCATTAATTTTTAATTATAATCCATTATTAAATAAATATATGACTATTTAATGTAAAGATCATAAATATTTTGTAATATATAAATTATATTTATATACATGAATATATATCTATATATTTAATATATTCAATTTAATAACATCATTTTTTATAATTATATAATTAATAAAATGTTTAATATTTAATAATGTGTAATCAATTTATTAATTTTTATCAATAATTAATAAATAAAATTTATAATATTTTTTTAATAAAATAACTTTTAACTTTTTATTTATTTTATTATTTTATTTTATTTATTCGGACATTTATCAGCACTATAAAAGCGCTGATTAAATAAATTTTTATTTGTGCTAAAAATAAAGAACTAATAAAGTTTCCCTTTATCAGTGCTACAAAAAAAGTTTTGAAAAAAGGTTAAATTTTTCAACACTTTCCTTAACATTGATAAATATTCCATTTATCATCATTTTTTTGAAGAGATGATAAATACCAAAGCTGTTAAACATGGGTTTTGTAGTAGTGCCCCTCCCTTGCCACATGAGACACCACTACATGACTATGCTCTTGACCATGTCACGCTATCTATATCTCATTTGACCCCTCTCTTTCCATAATTATGTTTCCTAATCGCACTTCCTCCGTGTAGGATGTGGCCTTGGTTGCACTGTTATTTTGATCAAACATTCTTATTATATGCACCCCTTTGTTTCCTATTGACTCATACGGGGATTGCATCTCCAAACTTTGCTCAACCAAACCATGCCTTATTTTACCATAGACATCCATGATATTCGAATTAAGGATTTACGGGAGTACCTTATTCCGGGGGAGAGTATCTTTTGATGTTCCATCTAATTGGTCATCAACCTCCAATGAAGAAGAAGTGCATAAATTGAAAGTGATTCTATTCGGTAAACCACCGAACTAAACATATTCTTTCACATCATTAGAACAAGAGGTAAGAGAAGAGTAGTAATGATGGTAATAATCAACCATCCCTAGAAAGATAATGTTACTGTCATTTCTCAATTCATATACTGATGAAGAATTTCTCCTTTCACTGTTGAGACTTTTGGATTCTAAACACACACTCATGGTGTAACCTAGTCTTACAAAATAATGACATTTCGTGGAAATATTATTTTCAGAAACTTTATATTAATATATTTTTGGGATCTTTTACTTATTTTCAGATTTTTCAATATTCTTCCTCTAATATATAGATTTCAGGTTCATAGCCTCACATGCATCACTTGTAAATTCTTCACTGAAGGGAAACATCACCTTTTCCTTTCTCATAAATAGAATAATTTTTTTTTGAGCTCCTATATCATTTATTATTTCTCATTTATCTAAGATTATTTCACCATGAACATATAACAAAATTCATTTCCATATTTTCCTCTCCTTTCTATAAGTTTCTTGATAGGTAGGATGCATTATTTCATTTCATTATTCATATCCTACTAATTTTTTATATTTTAAGACATTTTATCAAGAAGATCACATTATTTATTAATATTATAAAACATATTCTTAGTTTCTACATTTAGGACCATATCTACTCTTTTTACCCTCATTTCACGTATCTTCAATGATTATATACTCCACTTCATATATTATCTCAAATTGATCCCCCGTCCCATATAAGGATTGGATCCCATCTTAGTCTCAACACACACAATATCTAAATTGATAAATATTAATTATATCCATTTCTTCCTTATTAAAATTCTAAACATACACAACCATTTCATCTTCAACACTACACCCTCTCACAAAACTTGTATTCTCAAACTTATCACCATCAAATGGAACCTTAAATTTTTCACTCTAAAAAATTCATCCTCTAATTAATGAATTATTTTATTTTATTTTTCTTCAATCAAAGCCTTTAAATTTTCAATCACATTGGATTGCCTTTCAATTTTATGGTAACTATTTATAGCTTATTTTGAGTTCACCTTACCTAAAGATTCATCAATTAACACTTTATTGATTTATTTTATCTCCATTTAAAGATAATTTATATATTTCATAGATTCTTTCAACAAACCAGCAATCATTAAATATTTCATTATTCGAATATCTTATTCTTCAAGATAACCTAAAATTTATACATGATTATCTACAAAACCCTTTGATTCTTCAACCTCTAATAAAAAATTGGAACTTCTTGATTATCAAGAAAATTTCACAACATGATTAGAATCATATTTGATTGTAAAGTTAGAGTCAATCGCAAAGATTTAAAAACATGATCTACCGGGATCTATCTCCATATTATTTTTCTTTTTTTTTCTTTTTTTATTAAGGATCTATTTAGAAACCATGTTCATGAACATATTATATTTTTTTCATTTCAAAACTATACTTAATAGTGAAATAAAGAAATGATTTTCCCTTGTAGTGTTTCCATAAACAGCTTCTAGTGTCTTCCAAATATAATAATAAGTAATATAATGGGTAATTTTCTTTTAATCATCATCCAAAAATTCTCTATTTAAAAACATCTTCAACAGGGAATTTCCCATTTACTAATTTTTCATTCTCAAGTTAGTAATTTTTTGTTATAATTAATAAACACTTTACTAAAATCCTATAAGAACATGGGAATTTATTTCTTTGATCTATCAAAGTCGGTTCCACCAAAAAAATAGAGGCTTCATCAAATAATAATGTGCACAAATCCAAGTGCTAATTCTAAGATAAAACACTGAGCATATGCCTCCAACAAACAGTACTTTTTGAACTAGACACACTCTGATACCGGGGTGAGTTGGGGTGATGATTTAAGCAAAAAAAGTCTATAATTTTTTTATTTCTTTTAGGATCATGTTTCTATGTTGGAAAAAAAATGTTATTAACTTTTATTACTTGATACCATAATCACCAAAACAATTAAAAACAAATAGGAAAGTAAATAATATAAAAAATTGTTTTTACCTGGTCCGCCACAAAGGGTTCTATCTAAGGGGAACACATCAAGGATGTTTTGATGTTACAAAATCTAAAAATATTTAGTCATTCTATGGACACAATGTTTTTTTATGGTTACTCCATACCAAGATCTATTCCTTTATAATTTTTAGGGCTCTGTCTCTCCTCATCCAAGGTTCACTGCCTCTTCTTCACTTATACACAATTCTTCCAAGAAATAACATCCACAATTTATATACATGTAGATCTATTCAATATATAATGAATATGACGTTATATATCTATTTATAATGAGACTTGTATTGTATCTGTATATCTAGATAGATTCTCAATTATGATCCTCTTTGCTTATTTCCCTTTTCTTCAATTCTATATGATGATAACTCTTTATGAGGATATTAGTATTATTCTATACATTAAAAATTATAGATGATTGAATACTCTTGATTCAGGATAACATTGTTTCTTCTCATATTTATCTTATCAGCAACACTCACCCTTTCTTTATAAATATAATTATTACATATAAATATCTTCAAATTATCTTAATGTTCTACTAGGATGTCCTAGGGAGATAATATTCACACTACAGAATATGGATATGATAATGGTACTCTTCAGAAGATCTCTGGAATACATTTTTTAAACACAATATAATCCAAAAACAATTCTTGAATGAATTGTTAACTAGAGAACACCTCTTCTGCCTAACCCTTAAGAATGAATCCATAGTACTAGAAACATATGCATATTGATCCATGGGAAAGATAGCTGGAATGTAACTTATAGATGAATTTTATTGGTGTAATATCAAATGTAAGACTATATGAATGAGAACCATATGCGTGTAACTCTATACACATAACCTCGATCAAAAGACCCCTAATCTCATTACTTCTTTTCAGGACTATCGGTCTGTAAACCCTATTTCTATTACTCCCCCTTCTAATTGTGATCGTGAATCTCTAGTCACATGGTTTTGAGTTCTTAGGACCTGATCACAATCTTATTTACTATGAACCAATTTCGAGTCTACTTATATGGTCAAAATCAATGACACTAGTAGTGTATCCTATAATATGAATTTAATCATATAATGTATCTTCTATCTCTCTAAAATTTTACTCTAGAATAGTTCTATTAAGAATAATTATCCTTGCTTAATGATGTGAATTGTGGCCAACTAATTGAGTTTCTACACTAACTTTGTCTCCCAAAAATATGGTCAGTAGTGAGTTCCAACTCAAGACCCAAGAGCATCACTTGAATTTAATCGTGAATGAAACTTACATTAGGAACCTCTATCACATGATATCAACATTTTAAAATATATAATATTTCACTATATTTATAGATTAATTAATTTCACATTGATTATCCCAGAAAACTCTAAATGGATTCTCACTATTCACCTTTAGATCTTCAAACTCTTCTTCCATCCAAATCATTTGTGTATAATCATATGCATTATAATTATACAAAGTTAATAAATCCTCGTTTTTATATGGTTTTATTTTTAACAATTTCAACTCACACAATTTTCGCTTAAAAAAATTACACACTAACATTGATTACCTATCATTACAATATGTTTCACAGTCCACATTAGTGAATCCAAAAATGTTCATTTTCACACATCTATTATATATTAGAATATAACTCATAAAATATTGATATATCAAAGGATTATCTTTTAATACACCATGTTTGGTAACTTTGGAACACTCTTTATTTTAGTACATAATATTAATTCAAAGATAAATATCTATTCTTGATGTATTTATATAAATAATGAGATTCCCCATACCTTCACTTCATGTTCTGGTGATAAAAATATACTATTCATACCAGATTTGATACCAACAGATATGCCCTTACATGGACTCTCGAGTATGATTCTAAAAACAAATACTTTACGAATCATTTTTGATATCATATGAGATGGAACAACTAAACCAGAGCATATTTCACATCATTTTCATAATTTAAATTTTACATCTAGAACATAACCATACAACCCCAATAATCGAATGATTTGTACCTTTGGATATTAGCAATATAAAAATACAATTTTACATAATTATATCAACAATTCCCCAAATATATCTACATAAGAAATACTTTTACGCATAATATTGTATGTAATTACTTAGGTGGGTGAGAAAAAATGTTTATCTCAAGCATTCAATGAGGGAAAATCTTAAGAAATATTGATGAAGAGGTAAGATCATAAACATATGAAAAAGAATGGGAAAAATATAGAATAATAAAAGTTGTCTATAAGACATGATAAAAGGACATGTAACTGAAAATGATCAAAAATATACCATAGAATAAGAGTACAGAAACAGGAGACAGTAAACATGATCTATAATGTATAATATAATCATAAGTTTTAGTAATAATTTTGTGGCACAATTTTAAGAATAGGAAATCAAAACATATGTCAAGGAAATGTAACAAGATAATTATATCATAGTAGATAAGGGTTCAATATGTTTTTAGAATCACTATATTCTTCCTAAAGTGGATTTATCATTACTACACTTTTAAAATTATTATCTCATAGGATATAAAACATTAACCAATTTATTATAAAGAAATATATGACCCCATCTATCTTAGGTAATTAACAGACCCAACCCATCTCATTGATTTAATGCGACTATCCCATATTAGGGACTTAAGCGACCAAGTGCATCTAAAAATTATAAACCATATGCATGTGGACCAAATAAAACTAATCATAGATTATATCATCAAACCCTCATAGAAATAATATGGGTTGCATATCATTTCAAATTTAATCACATTAAACAATATCAATAATTCAATTAGTTAATCGAATAATTTAATCACCTAAAATGAGAATTTTATATAAGAATTTAAAGTGTGATTCGTGATAAATTTATCCATACATGGTAAATCCTTTAGGTATAATGATGAAATTTGAATTGAAATAAAAAAATAATTTCATAAAACGTTTTCAATATTTCTAATAAAAATACAAAGTTACAAGTCACTTTCGAAAAATAATTTTTAATAAGGAAACATGAAAATATTCTTAAAAACAAATTTAAAATAAATCCAAAAATAGAACCTTGAAAATAAATAATGATAAAATTAATAAATGGGGAGGTAAATAGAATATTCATAATTCTGCAAAATTAATTACTTTTTAGAACTTTAAAATATCTTTATTGAAACGCACATGATTTAAAAGAGTAATGGATATTCCTTTTGAAAAGTGGTAATGATAAATTTGATTGTAAAATAAGATAATACATGGATAGGATTAAAAATAATAAATTAAAAAAAAATTGAATGAAATAGTAAATACATGGATGAGAAACAACCATTAAAGAGGATGATCAATATTTTTAACAACCATGCATTTTTTATGAAGAAATAAATCCATAAAATGAAGAATAATTGATGTGAAAATAATTCTAAAAGGATATCATGAGAATTAATTTTAAATTAGTATAAAATTAATTGTACTAAAATTTTAAAAAAACCAATAGTGGGTTAAATTAAAAATAGAAGAATAAAACTATAAAAAACATTTTCTCTCCAAAATAAGAGATTATGTTATAAAAACTCTTATGAAATTGGTAAAATTTGAATCAAAACCATTTAAAATAGAAAACATGGAAGAGAAATATAAATACCATAAATCAAAATAATTTTTTCTAAAATAATTCTAAGGGTTGGTATATACACTATGTAAATTAAAATATGTTTATAAGAGAAAACAATTCTAAAAAATGGAAATTGAGATGGAAACCCTTATATTAACCATCAACATTCATGAAATCACTTTAACCTCATGTATAATAATCATAACTATACTAATGGATAATTTAATAGATTTATTCAAATAAAATATAATTTTTAAAATTTTATTATAATCATTAACTAAACATTACTTGTTTATTTATTTTTTATCTTCATCATTGGATGTTAGTATTCTTGATTATTTCAAAATCGTTTTGTCATGTTGGTGTAGCACCCATTATATGATAACTATTTCATCATAAGTAAATTATTTTAATTAATAAAATAGATGATATATATTGATATTTAATGTTCTAATTTCATTCAATGAGATTTTTAATTCTGATTCATTAAGATGAAATCGATGATGAGATTGTTTCTGTAATTTTTAAAAGATTAAAGGTGGTATATTAATAATGAGTTTCAATATTAATATTATATTTATAGAAAAAAACTGTAAATACCCGTAAATACCCGTAAATTTGAAGGAAATTTTTGTTCTTAATTACTTTGTAATTTTACAAGTCTGAAGTTTCTGACGGCGCCTGATTCTGATGTCCGGTGTGCCCAGAATCAATTTCTGAAGTTTTGTTCGAGTACGTTCAGTAAATATACATGCGGGTTTTTCTATATTTTGAACCGGTGCTCAGAATTGAAATCCAAGGACACCGATGAACTCACAGTGCTGATATTCGCTTAAGGGGACCTTTACCGTAGTTGTGTTTGATACAGGTTGAAGGTTAATTTTGGGGTTTCTAATTAAAAATTAAAGTTTAAATAAAAATGTGTTGTAACAGATTTTTAATTAGTTGGTGGTTTTTATCTCCAAAGGAAGGTTGGTCGTGGGGCCACCCCCACATAACCTCTCATGAGAGGATAATGTGTGGTGGGGCCCACACGAACTCAAACTTTTCACCTCCCCTCAACTCCCTTAAAACTCCTCATTAACAACCCTTAATTAATTTGACACCTCCCCTTATTAATTGGGACACTCCACCTCCTCTATGATTTGAATTTGATTCAATACTAGGAATTAATTAAATGAGTCGCCTCATTTAATTAAACACAACCATGTGTTGTTGTGTGAAAGTATTAATAGATATCACCTCTATTTCTTTCATGGTTGGCATAATCTTTTGGAAAGGCTTGAGAGAGGAGAGCTTCATCCTACCAACAAAGAACCGCCGAAGAACGAAAAACTTCTCCTTCAAACGTTGGCCACGACAAAAGAGAAGGAGTTTCCCGCAAGGAACGCCGACGACGCGCCATCCTCGGCTCCTTCATCCCCGACATCAACGAATTGATACCGCCAACCCGCGACTTCAACTACGAACGACAAACGAGGTAGGGGGATTGGATTAATTTTAATTGAATAAAATTGTACCTTGTTCTTCGTTGAATACCTTGGTTCTTCATTGGACAAATTTTAAAATCTAGTACATAGGGCGCGGGCCAAACCAACATAGCCCGGTGTTCCTTCGTTGCTTGTTGGTTTATTTGGCGACGGAGGTAGAGCCGGAAGAGTGCGGTGTCGTCGAACCGTGTTGGAGGAAGTGGCCACGGCCATGAGGTGACGGAGAATGAAGAAGGAAGAGACCGAAGTCCAAGGCCAGGCCGGACCGCGGTGGAGGAGGATTGGTGCTGTCGCGTCGGCTGCATGGAGGAAACCGCGGCCCGCGGTGCGGGATGCTCGGATGAAGTGAACTGGCTGGTCGTAGCCGGCCGGGCTGGAGGATCGCGGTGCCTCCTTGGCGCTACACTGTGGGAAGACTGCAGCCCGTTGTGCGTGCCTCTTTTTGGACGAGTCGGTGGGCTACGGCCGGCCGGGCAGGAGATCGGAGTGCCCTTTTGGTGTCGCGCTGCGGAGGAGACGCAGCCCGCTTCCGAGGTCCATGCGGCGGACGAACCGGTCGGCCGCCTGCCGGCCGGGCTAAGGGGAACTGTAGCGCTGCTTGGCACCGCGTGCGGAGGAACAGTGGCCCACTGGGCAGGCCACTCGCACTGGACAAACCGGCCGGCTTCCACCAGCCGGTCAGCAAGGAGGGGTGGCGCCGCTCGGTGCCACCGGGCGAGCCGAACCGGCCCGCGACCCGGGCCGGGTCCATGTGTGGGTCACGCACCACCGGACCGGGTCGACCCATTAACCGGGCCGGACCCGCCGGGTTGGGTCCCTGGGTGGGCCACACTCCAACAGACCGGGACGACCCCCAGCCGGGTCGGACCTGCCAAACCGATTTGGGCCGACCCGCTAGCCCACTAGGCTTGACGGGCTGGGCCTATTTTGCTTAAACGCGAATAACATCTAGATCGCGCGTACGATTGGCGCACCATCTGCGGCACTGGGATCCTCGCATTGATATGGTCCTTTTTTGATACTCTAAGTGAGTTTTGGAAATCTTTGGAAAATGGCTGGGTTTGAAATGAGCATAATTCCAACCGGGCCCCTGGAATGGAAAAGCCAATAACTCTCAGACCGGATGTCTGATTGACGCGTCGTCTGTCGCGTTGGGTTCCTTTTGATAAGACCAAACTTCTGGATACATCAACTCTGGACTTCGTGATATTTGATGTATCTACCCCTTTGCTCGAGGAGTAGACCCTCCTGGAATCGATCGTGTTGTGTGCTGGAACACTAGAGTTGGTTGCGACTGTGACGATTACTGTATTGGGATCCTACGTGGGTTCGGTAGCAATGACTACTGTACTGGGATCCTACGTGGGTTCAGCAGTGAAGACTACTATACTTGGATCCTAAGTGGGTTTGACAGTGACAACAACTATACTTGGATCCTACATGGGTTCGACAGGGATGACTTCTGTACATGGATCCTATGTGGGTTCGGTAGTGATAGCTACTATTTGGATCCTACGTGGGTTCGGCAGTGATGACTTCTATACTTGGATCCAACAAGGCTTTGATAATGACGACTTCTATACATGGATCCTATGTGGGTTTGACAGCTTAGATGAATCAGTGACAACAACTGATCATCTCTATCGATATACTAAAGATGTATACATGTGTGAGCTGAGTCTTGACAATCAATCATTATCATCCATTTGATTGACTTTACTTCCTGTGTGGAGTGGGTTGTGTTCAGGATCGAGAGTTGGAGCCAAAATGAGATTGATAGCTTTGGTATATGTATGGGCATATACCTAAGTAGGGTTAGTTGATACTTCATGTTTGTATCTTTCTACTGTGGTTTATCCTTTTTGGATTTTGTGAGACCTTGAGGGTCTTAGGGTCCCTACTAAGTATTCTTATACTCACCCCTACATGGGCTATGCCCGCACCTCGTTGTGTTGGATGCAGACTGTAGAGACCCAAAGCTTGACATACATGGATATTACATTAATTTTTCAGAATAATTAATACATATCAGAAAAATTCCCAAAGACCATATTAGTTCAGTGCCTTTGGAAACTCGGAACAAAATCTTCTAATCATGGTGAAAGATCTTCAACATCTCCCATATAGTTCTTCCCCTTTTTATTTTACCTAAAATTTTATTTATATTCTTGGAAAAATAAAACATAAAAATGGTGATCTCATATTCTCATTAAGGGTAAACATGAATAACATAAAACAATCTATAAACATTTGAACGTAAAAACATGGTCATAAAATCTAAACATCAAAATTTTATGTAATGACATAAAACACGGCAGTACATAAGGAATAGATCATAAAGGAACATTAATCATGATAAACTAGTATGGGAATAAAACATGTAATTGTGGAAACCATTAAGCACATGTTATTATTTACATATTATCCAAGGCATTGCTTCCAAGACCACCATAGTAGACAATGTCCCTTACTGAATCGAGTTCACTCATCATTCCAGTCCTGTATCACTGAACCGGATTAACTTTCTGTTCCATCCAAGTCTATATCATGAGATATAAATCTTTACCCAATGAATTGGAGGGAGATATAGGTCCCACCTATCTCATATTGAAACCATTCTTATGTGTGCCACAAAATCATATATCATATATCATAGCATAACCCATGTAATAAAAATGGGACTCTTAAACCTCATTCCATCATAACATAATCTATATAAGATAAAAGGACTTCATAAAAATAATTCCATCATCACATAATAAAATCAATATAAAAATAAGGATATAAACATAACCCTATATTATCATAGATGGAAAATAATTTTGATAAAACACTTGAACTCCATTCTTGAGGAAAATATCATTTCTACTTCAAAAAATTTTTCCTTTCTTAGAATGTCATAAAATTTTAAACTAACAGAAGTTAATTAAAAATAGAAATAAAAACTTGTAAAGGAATCTTCATGGAAATAATGTTCTATGAAATCATAAAAAATACATTCATGTCGTATAAGTCAAAAAACATTATCCTCATACTTTTTCCAGAAAAGTCAAAAAGTATCTCGTACTAAAAACGACAAAAGATTACTTTCATGTCTTTTACTAAAAACTCACCAATAGGTAAAATTGGATTTAAACAATTTTATTAGGATATAAATAATATTGCATATTGAGGAAAATGGATGTGGATGATAAATATTCCCCAGTAAATTCTTATGTATAAACAATCTCCGATAAAAATGAGATTGTGAGATTTTCCCTTACCTAAGATCTGATATGTTTTGTACATATCTGAACCTCCTATATAATGATTTAAATAATTTCATTGACTTATTCCATAATCATATTCATTCTTATGATATCATATATGACTCACTTAGGAATTTATATTACCCATTCATTTGTCAAGTCCATGTTAAAGTTACGTTTTGGGTAATATTCTTTTCATTTATCGTACATGTTTGGACTCATTGTTCTTGATATTATTATTAATTATATCATAATTTACTTAATTAAAGAATGTAAAAAATTATTTATATATCATATATATTCAGTATATATATATATATAATAGATTGATAAATGAAATGAAACACACCGTTCATGGAGACGGTAGGTCGTACGTACGCATGAACGTTGTTTTCCATTCCTTATTGACTTGAATAGAAGTAAATAAATAACATATACATAAATACAGTATAATTAATATTTCATATATATCATGATTATTTATTATATATATATTATAATCATTCTTTAATGGTTAACTTGGAAAATGAATCTCATAGCGTCGTGGAGACGGTAATTTGTATGTACGCACGAGCGATGATATCGTTCCAATAATTATTGAATGGAATTAGATTGGATGATATAAAATCTTAGAATTAGTATCATGTTATAATAATCATATATAGTTATTCTATACACCCTTATACCCATCCAAGTAAGGTGGTGGTGGAAAAACAGATTACAACACTGGGTGGAGACTGTATTCTGTACGTACGCACGCGTAGTGATTTTGTTTTCCGTAGGATGGATATAAGGTGAAATAGGGTTGTTTCATATTTATAATAACATATCAGTATGTAATTAATACTGATGTTATTACTTTATAATGAAACAACTAAATAATATGAAGTAAAATAATAAATAAACTTGAAAGAATCGGTAGACGGTATTACCTCTTCCTCCAAGTGCCTCCTTTAAACTTCCTCTTAAGGCACTAAAGTTGGTATTTGAAGAATACCAGGACCTATATTACGTTTCTAGGGAAGTTTGGAAGATAAATGGGAAGATTTTCCCCGAGCATGATGGCTCAAATTTGTGTGAGGAGGAGAGGGAGGAGGTGCCCTTTTATAAGGGAGGAGAGGGGCACCTTTGAAAACATAAGAAATATTAATTTATAATAAATTCAAAACCCACATAAAAACATCCAAAATGAATAAAATTATAATATTAGATGAGATAGGGTTGTAATATCATCATCCAAAAAATTTATACATGTTTGGAGTTTATTGTAAACCTTATCAATTTGATTTAGCCTTATTTAATCTATTTAAATTTATTAGTGGTAATAAAATTCTAATTTTTAAATTGTTATAAATACTTACTTATGTGGTGTGAATTTTCCATAATTAGATAAATTATTACATTTTATACCATATAATTTTCAATTTTTAATTGTTAATAATTTTTTTGATTTTTAAACAATTTAATAATATGTCATTTTTATAAAATATCAATAGTGTCAATTTTGACATTATTGAATTATTTGAATTTAAATAAAATACACAGAGAATATATATTCGATCAAAAATATTTAATAGATTTATAAAATGTCATATTCATCTAGAAAATTAGTGTAGAACATTAAATAGTTCATAAAAATTTATTTTAATATTTTTAAAACCATTTCTTTGATATTTATCTTAAACAAATAATTACTACAACATTTTTCTATAATTATTTAATATATCTATTTGTTGTATAAAAATTAAAAATAAAATCCAATGATGAATATAAATCTATTAAATTTCATAATAATACTTTTACTCGAATTTATAATCTTAAAATCACATAATTTAAATTGTTATATTTATTAAATTATGAAGGTGAAAACTTTGACATCATTTAAAATAAAATAATATAAGTGTCCCGATCGATTTTATAAGGCCCCAAATGGTCCAATATTAAACCATTGTATGCTTATGGTTTACATGTACATGAAAAAAAAGTTATGGTCAGGTTTTTGTGCCTTTATGGTAACTATTATTTTATTAAAAACTATATTATTGATTTTTCACTAAAAAACAATTTCTGCATCACTAGTGTGTCACCATTAATGATGATTATTTAATCCCTAAAAATTCAAAATAAATTCTCATTATGTAGATAATTTAATTAGATTTCTGGATATTATTTATATTCTAGGTTTTATGAATTTTATCACTAAATTAAAATTATTACACTTATAAGATATAAGAGAGTGACATGTTGTCACTTTCTTTGGTTTTAATAATAATTACATCCTTTTTATAGTCAAAAGTCAATGAAATGAATCTATTCCGACCCTTACGTGATATGGATCAACTTTTATACATCAAATGGAATTTTTGAAGGTGTTAGGGTAATTTTATAATCTTATTTTTAACCTTAATTACCCAATTAACCTTTAACTGTAGTAAATAAAATTTACCGTAGTTACTATTCATAATGTCTAAAAATAAAAAAGTAGCCTATTAACATAATTTGGACCTAATGATTCCAAATATGGAATCCATTTTTCAAAATTCAAAACACAGAAGTTTCAGTAATTAATTTAAAATTAATCTCGTTGTTAATAAAACGGGTTTTAAGAGTTAAAACTTTTCAAAAGATTGAATTGTTTTTACCTATGAATTCAGTGTAAAATTAATGCTAATGACTTAAATTATATTAAATGGTAAAAATATATTCTATTTATACATTAAGACCATTAAATATTATAATTTAACCATATAATTTATTTTGATGAAAAAATTTGTTTTTAATTAAAATTTAGCGTATTTTAAATATTCATCAAAATATGAAGGTTATCAGAAAAGTATCAAAAATTTATCCAATGTAAATTTTTATATCATGATTCAAAATAAGATGTTTCTTTTTTAAAATTGAACTTATAAACTTGTCAAAAATTATATATAAAATGGGTGTGCCGTCAAAAGGCGGTAACACTGCATTTCTTGAAAAAATACTTCTTTTATCAGAAAAATTGTTTTTGTTTTCATATCTAATTCTAGAAAATCTATAAGATGAATTATAATGTTATAAAATTAAAAATTTAGTTAATAATATTCATAATGGATAGTTCATAATATTATAATAATATATCATTGTTTAGTAAAACTCGGTATTGCATACAACACACGATATCGAGAAAGGTCGCTCTTGCGTGCAACACAAGCCAAGAATAGTGTTTGCGTATACTAAAATCTAATATGGTGTTGCGTATAGCTATATCTAATCTTGGTGTAGCGTAAAACACAAGACATCAAAAAAATTAAAAATAATATTTCCCATAAAATCTCGGGGTGTTACATTCTACCCCCCTTAAAATGAATTTCGCCCTCGAAATTCGTCGGGTTATAAATGGTTTTCTACATGAAATTTTCATTCATAGAAACCCACATTGTAAAAAGGAATAATAAAAAATCATTTTAAAAAGGAACATTAGAAACAAAATGGAAACCCAAAGTAACACATCACTAGGTTTCCACATAGTAGAATATTGTTGAAAATATGGATATGGAAGAGAAATATAACCATCAACTTCTGATGAAGAGTGGTAGAGGACATGGCTATGAAAAATCCAATAATCACAAAGCCATAAATTTGTAATGATCTAAGGTACCATCTGATTCATTAAATGTGAGGTCACTAGGAAAACATTTTTGGTTTTCAATATCATTTCCCAAATGTGGAATAATTTTTTAAATAAATACTTACTTGATTTTGGTACAATATCACCATTTCTCGTGCCTTGAACAATTTCCACTTCATCTCTTAAAGAAATGAAGTTTAACTTGTTTTTCATGATTTGTTACCAGATCATGCGACAGAATGATAGGTCATTCCATCTGTCTCAAACATAACGTTAGAAACATTTATATACATAAGTACATCTATGGTGAGATTAATTGTATATGGTTCTAAAAAAGGATGTATACTTCATCTATCATACCGCTTAATAAAATAAAACTATTTTATTCTAACCAGGGACTTACTGTAGGCTAGTGGTAGGAGATAAAGGCATGTCGCACTTCAGTTGTGGGTTCGATTCTATCAACCTTGTCTGACGCGACGGGTTGTCATCCATCCTGCATGTTGTACTTTTTCTAAAACTTCACCATTATAAAATTCCAAAAAAATATTGAAAAAAAGGTTTCTAGCCTTAAAAAATACTATCTGATGTCCAACTTAATCCATTCCAATATTTAGGCTTATCCAAAATACTTATATCCAATCTTATATTATAAAGTAAATGATTAATAGAAATGCCATCTATCGAGCATGTGAATACCATCATTTATCATACAATATATCTTGTTGGTCACATTCCAAACATGTGAATTCCTTAATCATGTATTCTCTTGAAACCTAAATTACCATAGAACCTTGGTGAAAACATGAATTCTATCAAAAGGTAACTCCTTCCACATACCAAAATCTGAAAAATTATATATACTCAAACCATGATATCAGTTTGTCCTTATATCAGTCATGAGCTCATGAATACTATCAAACATATTATTTTCTCTTTATTCATTCATTATGTTCATATCATCTGCTTTCCAAAAATATTTCAATCACTTTTCATGGTTACTGGTACCATACAATTATTAAAAACCAATACATTGATATTCCAAAATTCTACGATACAATAAATGAGATTCCATGATACTATTTGGAAATCTCGTTACATAAACACTTAATCATTCCACAACATCATTTCCATACTCAATGTCACAAATAGTGATTACATGTGACTTCCCTTTTTCACTTTTCGTTAAGAGTTTGCTCACGTTGATCATCATTAACCCCTGGATTAGGTAATTGATTAGCATAATTCCCCATTTCCTTGCACTTGATGCATTGAAATGTTGGTGGAGCATTCTCTGTACTCTTTTCTCTATTCACGTCATTAGAAACTTTTTTCCCACTACTTTGGCACTCAGCTACTCGATGACCATATTTTTCACACTTGAATCATTTTTTAGTACCTTTTAGACAATCTCCACAATGCTTTTTTCCACACTTTGAGCATAAAGAAACATTCACCTTCTTTTCACCATTGTTCTGAGATTTTTCCTTGAACTCCAACTTTCGTTTTTTGTCAAAACCATGAGATGCATATGTAACACCAACTTCCAATTCTACCTTGATAGCACAACGCACAATTTCATCATAGGTACTGAAGTCTCTTATAGTTAATTCCATTAGAAGACTTGGTTTTAAGACATTGAAGAATCAATCAACTTTACTTTCAGGTTGGATGATAAAGCCAGACGCATACCTTGCAATCCTTGTAAAATTTGCCTCATATATACCAACAGATTCATCATCCTTTTGCTTAAGCTCTAGGAACTCATTTTCCGTCCTTGTTCGAAGAATACGAGGGAAGTACTTACAAAAAAACAATTTCTTAAACTCATCCCATTCCATGGATTCAATTTCATGTTGGGGCCTTGTATTCTTAATTATAGTCCACCACTGGTCTGCTTCACCTTCTAACTGGTAGACAGCAAAAATTAATTTTTCATGTTGTGTACAGCGAAGTATGAAAAATATCTTTTCAATGTTATTGATCCATTGTTCAACAATAAGTGGATCAGAAGAACCACTGAAATAAGGTGGATGTTTCCTCATGAAGGACTCAATATAATATTGTTCCTTTTTATGGTCATTTGGAAGTCCAAAATGGTTCATAGATTGTGTAAGTATAGAAATAAGATTTTTCACTCCATATCCCATCACATTTAGTTATTCTGGAGGAAAATCATTGCATTCTCCATTACATTGATCAACACGGTTCCTTCGGGTTCCAGCCATCGTCTAAAACCCAAAAAAAATAGTGTGAGAGGAAAAACTCAATCTAGGAAAAAAACATAATAAACGTGGAGAACCTTCAACATGTAACATCTTAAGTTTAATTCTAAGATCATTACAATAATTATTGGACTATAACCTATACATATAGTTATCCTTAGGGACATCCCTAGACATACCTTAGAAATTTCTCAAGATATCACACTAAAGTTTTTACATCCTAGTTTCCAAAGGTTTACTAGACCATCGCTCTGATACAAACTATAGAGACCCAAAGCTTAACGTACATGGATATTACATCACTTTTTTGGAATACTTAATACATATCAAAAAAATTCCCAAATACCGTATTAGTTTAGTGTCTTTGGAAACTCGGAACAAAATCTTCTAATTATGGCGAAAGATCTTCAACATCTCCCATAAAGTTGTTCCCCTTTTTGTCTTACCTAAAACTTTTATTTATATCTTAGAGAAAATAAAACATAAAAAGGGTGAGCTCAAATGCTCAGTAAGGGTGAACATGGAGAACATAAAACAATCCACATACATTTGAACGTAAAAACATGAGCATGAAATCTAAACATCAAAATCTTAAGCAATGACATAAAACATGGTGGTACATAAGGCACAGATCATAAAGGAACATTAATCATGATAAACTAGCTTGGGAATAAAACATGTAATTTTCTTAACCATTAATCACATGTTATGATTTCCATAGTAGCCAAGGCATTGATTCCAAGACCATCATTGTGGACAAAGTCACTTACTGAATCGAGTTCACTCCTAGTTCTAGTCCTGTATCACTGAACTGTACTAATTTGTCATTCTGTCCATGTCTATCTCATGAGATATAAATATTTACCCAATGCATTGAAGGGAGATATAGGTCCCACCCATCTCATATTGAAACCCTCCTTATGTGTGCCACAAAATCATAAATCATATATCATAGCATAACCCATGTAATAAAAATGGGATTCTTAAATATCATGACATCATAACATAATCCATATAAGATAAAAGGACTTCATAAAAATAATTTCATCATAAAATAATCAAATAAATGTAAAAATAGGGATAGAAACAGAACCCTATATTATCTTAGACGGAAAATAATTTTGATATAACACTTGAACTCCATTCTTGAGGAAAATATCCTTTCTAGTTCAAAAACATTTTTCCGTTCTTAACATGTCATTCAATTTTAAACTAAAAGAAGTTAATTAAAAATAAACTTGAAATCTTGTAATGGAAGCTTCATGGAAAAAATGTTCTATGAAATCATAAAAAATCCATTCATGTCGTATAAGTTAAAAAAACATTCTCCTCATAGTTTTGCCAGAAAAGTCAAAAAGTATCTCATACTGAAAATGAAAAAAGATTCCTTTAATATATTTTTCTAAAAATTAACCAATAGGTAAAATTGGATTTAAACAATTGTAATAGGATAGAAAAAATATTACATATTGAGGAAACATGTATTTGGATGATAAATATGTCTCGGTAAATTCTGATGTATAAAAAATCTCAGATAAAAATGAGATTTTGAGATTTTCCCTTACACTATGGGAAAAAATGATTATTGTGACGGGGTATTTGCGACGGGCTTTATTCCCATCGCAAAAACTCCGATGAAAGGAGTATTTGCGATGGGAATATATTCCCGTCGCAAATGGTCTGTTATTTGCGATGGAAATACAGGACCCGTCAAAATTGCAATGGTGCGGTTTGCGTGCCAAAACATGGGAAGCCTAGTTGCGATGGGTAGAAGGGTACCCATCGCAAGTACCCAGTAGTGGTAAATAGTATTTTCGACGGGACAATTGTCCCATTGCAAAAAATTATTCACCAGGTGTTATTTGCGACGAGTCCGAGCGCCAATATCGACTGCGGTAAAGCCTATTTGCGACAGTCGTCTTCGACCTGTTGCAACTAATCGACAGTGGTAAATACTATTTGTGAAGAGACAATTTACCCGTCGCAAAAAATTATTCACCGGGTGGTATTTGTGGCAGGTCTCGTCGCAAATACCGGCGGCGGTAAATAGGAATTTGCGATGGGGATATCCTCTCGTCGCTAATGGTGTGACGGCAGGCAGTGATTTGTGACGGGTCCGTCGCAAAAACCCTTTTACTCGCCACCCGTAATTAATGCAGACAAAGGTATTTGTGATAGGTCTCGTCACCAATACCGGAGGAGGTAAATAGAAATTTACGATGGGGATATCTACCTGTCGCTAATGGTTTGTCGGCAGGCAGCTATTTGCGACGGGCCCGTCGCAAAAACCCTTTTACCCACCGCCTGTATTTAATGCGGGAGAGAGTATTTGCGACGGAATCTCATTGCAATACCTAGTATTAGCGACGGGATACCGTCGCAAATACGATAGTCACAAATAATCTAACCTATATATACACCCCACCCGTTTTTTTCTATAACATTCAGATCTATCTTCTTATCTCTCTCTAACTTTCAGTTCTGAGTAGAAATTTTTTTTGTTTTAATTTTTTCTTTCGAGAAGAGGAAGGAAGGAGTTAGAAGGCGCATATTACTTCAAAATATCACAGGTATTTATATTTTTTTATTTTTTAAATTTTTTTTAATTGTTCAATTAGTTTTAATTGTTAATTTTATTTTTAATTATTAATTTTATTTTTTTAAATAGAATGTTTAGTAGTTATATAGTATAATTAGATTATGTGGTTGTACCAAATAATCCTTGTCTGGATATGAAAAAGTTGAGGCATCTCTGGCACAGATGTACCTTGGACTGAAAAATATGACAAGTTGTTTCGAGCTTGACTCAGGGTAACCTGATACACGACAATGGGCCTTGCTACACTTTTGGTTCGACACTCCCGGAGGATGTTTTGGTAAAAATTAGAAATAAATATATAATTATCAAATAATTAAGAAATAATTAGATTTAATTAAAATAATTATCAAATAATTAGGAAATAATTAGATTTAATTGATTAGAAATAATTAGGAAACAATTAAAATAATTAGGAAATAATTAGATTTAATTAGGAAACAGCTAGATTTAATTAGAAAGCAATTAGATTTAATTTGGAAACAATTAGATTTAATTATTAAATAATTAGATTTAATTAAGAAACAATTATATTTAATTATGAAACAATTAGATTTAATTATGACACAATTTGATTTAATTAGGAAAAAATTATAATAATTAGAAAACAATTAGATTTAATTAGGAAATAATTAGATTTAATTATGAAACAATTATAATAATTAGGAAACAATTATAATAATTAGGAAACAATTAGATTTAATTAGGAAAAAATTATAATAATTTGGAAAAAATTATATTTAATTAGGAAACAATTATAATAATTAGGAAACAAATATAATAATTAGGAAACTATTATAATAATTAGGAAACAATTATAGAAATTAGGAAACAATTTTAACAATTAGGAAACAATTATAGTAATTAGGAAACAATTATAGTAATTAGGAAACAATTATAGTAATTAGGAAACAATTATAGTAATTAGGAAACAATTATAGTAATTAGGAAACAATTATAGTAATTAGGAAACAATTATAGCAATTAGGATGCAACTATAGTAATTAGGAAACAATTATAGTATTTAGGAAACAATTATAGTAATTAGGAAACAATTATAGTAATTAAGAAACAATTATAGTAATTAGGAAACAATTATAGTAATTAAGAAATAATTATAGTAATTAGGAAACAATTATAATAATTAGAAAACAATTATAATAATTAGGAAACAATTAAAAATAATTAAGAAACAATTAAAAATAATTAGGAAACAATTAAAAATAATTAGGAAACAATTAAAAATAATTAAAATACAATTAAAAATAATTAATAAACAATTAAAAATAATTAGGAAACAATTAAAAATAATTAGAAAACAATTAGGAAAATTTGTAAGCGTGATTGACCGCTCATCTACCTCAATTTTCTTTTTATTTGTGTGTTGAGGCTTGATAGGAAACTTCTACCTCCACATGTAATATCTGCTTTTACTATCAAAATTATCAACCTCATCACCAATGTAAAGGTGAGAAGGTATATAATTTTGATAGTAAAATCACATATAACATGTAGAGGTATAAGTTTCCTGTCAACCTCAACACACAAATGAAAAGAAAATTGAGGTAGATGAGCGGTCAATTACGTTTGTTTTTTTATTCAATGATCGATTAACCACCCGACCTATATCCATATCCTCGCATTTCTAATTAGTAACATAATTAGTAATATAATTAGTAACATAAATAGTAACATAAATAGTAACATAATATAAAATATTATATTACTATAATATTAATAATTAAATAATACTAATAATATAATAATTTTATTATTATATGTTTAATATTTATAAAAAAATATTAATATTATTAAAATTATAAAAAATTTACAAAATATTACAATTATCAATATTTTGAACAAGTTTTGCTTTATTCTTAACAATTCAAATCTTAATGGGTCTCCAATTTTCAGGTCATTCCCAATAAAATGTTTGTGTCAACCGTGTCCAATGTAAACTCTATAATTATTCTTTCTTGTCTGATCACCTCACAAGTAGCATTGCAATAGGACAACCCAAGTCATGTCTTTCTCATTACTTGTGCCGTCCTATTGCAACACTACTTGCGAGATGATCAACCCTATAAGGACAATTATAGAGTTTAAATTGGACAAGGTTCACGCAAACTTTTTATTGGGCATGACCTGAAAATTGACGACTCTTTAAGATTTGAACATGTTAAGAATAGAGAAAAATCTGTTTGAAATATTGAGATTTTTTATAATTAGTAATAATTACTAATAATTAATCAAAAATCAAATAAATTCAAGTACATGATTATAAATTGACACAATTTCCAGAGGATTGGCGGCTACCTTTTGTTCAACATCTCATATCTTTGCAACTTTCTCCCACTGAAATCAGTATGAAAAATGTGCTCTAACGTATGTCAGAGAAAGTTTTTCATAATGATTTCAGTCGGGAGAAAGTTAAAAAGAGATGAGCCGGCGGACAAATCAGAATAATTAGAAATATAATCTCCACAACGATGATTACGAAATTTTATTTCATTTTTCAAGCATATTTCATTTTTCCAAGTATTTCTAAGTATTTCAAAATTAATAATAATTAGTGGGAATGATTACAAACTAACTATGTCTCTTATAATTATTGGTAATTACTAAGAAATAACTATAATTATGTATCTTCTTTTTTTAGGATATTGTTTTTCTTATATCAAATAATTTAACAACAGTAATGGTTTTAAATTTTGTAAAAACATATATATAAATATAGAACAAGTAAATCGACATCAATCATTATTATATGATCTTGCTTGGATAAATCAGCGCATATATCAAAACAGTTCTAGTTTAAATCATGTATATGTTGATGGTGTTGAAGCTTTCTTATCATTCGCATCATCAAACCTGGAATTTGTTTCAGAAGGTACAATTAAGTGTCCTTGTAAAAAATGTGCTCTGAGAACATTTGAGACATTTGACATCATTGGGCAACATCTCTTGCGTTATGGTTTTCAATCAGATTATATTTTTGGTATCAACACGGTGAACTCAGTTCCAGAGAAGTTACTAATAATTTGATTACGGATCTATCACAGTTTCAGAATTTAGTACATGATGTTACAGGGTCATTCGTTCAACAAAAAGAAATTGAGGATGATGTTGATTTACCTCCCGAGTTGGCACCATCTGAATTTGCTAAGTTGTTTAGGTCTGCTGAGGATGGATTATATACTGGTTACAAGATAAGAAAATTAGAAGCAGTTGCAAAATTTATGGCTATTAAATTAGATAATGGAATGTCAAATAACTATTTTGATCAGATATTTTCTTTGGTTAAAGCATTTTTACCTGAAGGAAATGTGATGCCTACTAATTATTATGAGAGCAAGAGACTCGTTCGTAATCTGGACATTAGTTATAAGAAGATACATGCATGTTCAAACGATTGCATCTTATATTCTGGTGAAAATGAGTCGTTGGATAGTTGTCCCACATGTGGAAAATAGAGGTATAAAGAATATCAATTAGGGGAGTTTGGATTGATTCCTGTAAAACAGTTGAGATATTTCCCGCTTACACCCAGGTTGAAGCGTTTATTTATGTCTCAGAACACAACGACAATGATGTCATGGCACAAAACAAGTATTTCAAATGGTAGAAGCTTGATTCATCCATCTGATAGTGATTCATGGAAAAAATTTGATCAATTGCATCCGTCTTTTGCTTTATAATCCCGGAACGTGCAATTGGGTCTTTCTACTGACAGTTTTTGTCCATTTGGATCTTTTGGTAGTCAGTATTCTTGTTGGAATGTCTTTATAACTCCGTACAATTTGACTCCAAGGATGTTGATGAAAGAGCCTTATATTTTTTTGACATTATTAATCCTAGGACATCCGAAAAAGAATATTGATGTTTATTTGAAACCATTGATTGATGAGTTAAATTTATTGTGGAGTCATGGTGTTGGTACATATGATGCTGCTGCAAAACAGAATTTTGTAATGAAAGCTGCTTTGATGTGGACAATTAGTGACTTCCCGACATATGGTATGTTATCTTGCTGGAGTACACATGCTCCAAAATCATGTCCTTACTATATGGGAGACAACAAAGCATTTATGCTCGTGAATGGAAAAAACCTTGCTATTTTGACTGTCATAGAAGATTTCATCCAATCGATCATCCTTTTCAGAGGAATAAATCGCATTTTAGAAAAGGCAGAATTGAAAGAGATGAACCTCCAAAAATGATCTCAGGTACAGAGTTACAATCAGTTGTATTTTCATTACCTTCCATCACTTTTGGACCGACAATAAACCAACAGAAAATTCATGGTTTTGGGAAAAAACACAATTGGACAAAACGAAGCATTTTTTGGAATCTACCATATTGGTCTGATTTGTTGGTCCGACACATGTTGGATGTCATGCATATTGAGAAGAAATGTTTGGATAATTTATTTCATACAGTTTTTGATACACCGGGTAAAACCAAAGATAATGTAAAGGCAGGATTAGATCTTGCCTAATTTGCAGGAGACCAGAACTTGAATTGTTTGAAAATGTGAGATCACAGAGATTAATGAAGCCAAAAGCAGCTTATACACTGACCAAATAGAGTCACTTATTATTTTTTCAGTGGATTGCAGATTTGAGAATTCCAGATGGCTATGCTTTTAACTTGGGCATATGTGTTAAAAATGGTCATATTACCAGATTAAAAAGTCATGACTGTCATGTTATAATGGAAAGACTTATACCTATTGGATTAAGAAGTTTGTTGAATTAAAATATTTGGGATTCAATAATAGATATATCATATTTTTTCTGAGACATGTGTGCGGCGACAACAGACTACGATACACTAAGCAAACTGGAAGAAGCTGTTTTTGTAAATATATGCAAACTGGAAAAAATCTTTTCGTCGGCTTTCTTTGAATCGATGGAACATTTGATATTACATTTTCCACATGAATCAAAATGTGGAGGTATGGTTTAGTTTCGATGGATGTACCCATTTGAGAGATGCATGCAGAAATTGAAGAAAAAAGTCTGTAACAATGCATCAGTTGAAGGCTCTATTGATGAAGCTTATTTGCAAGAAGAAATTGCTTTATTCTGCTCTCATTATTTTGAATCTCAATATCCCTAAAAATTTAACTGCATGATCTAGAATGAGGGGAATGTTGATGATGATATGAACAATCAATTATCAGTTGTCAATCATCCCGAACTTGGCTTTGGTGGAGTTCATGATAGATGGCTTTCAGATGATGAACATCATAGAGTTTATACATATGTTCTACTCAACTATGAAGAAATGTCACCAATTGTACAGTGAGTGCTCTTATCTCTTATTCTATAGATTATGTTACAGTAAATTAATCATATTGTATTTGTAGGTTATATGATGATCATATCAAGAGATAATTTCCACAAATTACAGCAGCTGGCTTAGAAGAATGTCGGCAAAAAAAATTTTCCTACTGGTTTCAAAAACTGGTAACATACATTCTTTTTTGGTTTTACGTATAAAATCAATTTATTACTTGTAATAGTGATAAATGTTTTACAAATATTTAGGTATCTGTACATGCTAATAAGATTGATAGTCTATTGTGCATATTAAGTAGCCCACCATCCAAAAAGGTTAAATCTTATAATGCATATGTGGTGAATGGTTATCGCTTTCATACACGTGCATATGGGGAATCAAAGAAAACAATGAATAGTGCTCTTTTTTTGAAGGAATCACATCATAGAGATATTGAAGTTGACTATTACGGCATGCTTGAAAAAATTATTGAACTGTGTTATTTGGGAAACAATTATGTAACAATTTTTAAATGTCGATGGATGGATACTGAGAGAGGCTTGCATATTCATCCAACTCATGGAATTGTTGATATTAAACATAAAATTCTTCTTGCAGTAAATGAACCATTTTTATTGGCTCGTCAGGCATATCAAATTTATTATGCAAAATACTATGCCACTGCAAAAGAGTTGGATGATTGGTGGAGTATAATAAAAGTTCAATCTCGATAAAATCAGTTTACTCAAATTGAATGTGGTTCCACTGAAGTGTAAGGAAATGAAATTTTTCAAGACACTCCTCAAAACACATCTTTTTCACAAAGAAACATGAATATCGAGGATGACACCCCACAGTTAATGGTCGATGGTGACGATGTTGTCAATGATGTTAAAACTGAATTTGAAATGACAAGAGATGCTGAAAGTGAAACTAATATGGAAATTGATGGTGTTGATGAGGAATATAGAGAAATTGACATTGACAACTATGAAGATGATGATGAATATGGACATTGACACAGTAAAATGATGGTTAGAATCATACCAAATATATATCTATACATAATAGTTATTTTCAACTGTTTGCTAATAACAATAATTTCATGTTTCAGCTGGACTCGGAAATGTATCGTCAGTTTCTGGGGGTTGATCTACCTATGGATGATGAGGTTTTTGACTCATCTGACCCTCGAGTTGTTGGCACTACAGGGAGCACTCTTAGGGGGTGTGGTCTTGCCAGACTGATGATTCTAGATCCTATCCCGGAGCGACGTCCACCTCTTGGATTCGATGCGCACACGCGGTGGTATGGTAACCTATGTATTTTAGTGACCTTTCATTATAATTTATTAATATTATAATTTATTGATTATTTTTTCTTTTTCCACAGTTTTACGCTTATAGCTATTGGACAGGGGAGCGCTATCTTGCGCGATTATTTTTCTCAGCCCTGGCTCACATGGGATCAGATTCCCGCTAATGTGCAGGCCTCCATGTTCGATCATTGGCTGGTACGTAATTAAGTATTATTTATTTTGAAATTTAATTAATTAATAACTTTATATTAGGGTTTATGGTATCCCATCGAGGAGAGAATGCGTTCCACTATCCATGCGGCATGGGTGGTGTCTATGTGTGACCCTTTCCATCAGTTTTAGCATAATTTGAGAAAGACGGCTGTGAAGAAAGTCGGAGTGAAAGAATTTGATGAGTCCTATAGAGCCCACCGACCAAAGTACATTTCATCTCACGTTTGGGATGGATTATGTACACACTGGTTGGGTGGTGGGTTTCCGAGGAGATCTTCATGCGGTCGACAAAATCGGGGGAGACAAGAGGTGACGCATCGAGCCGGTAGTCGTACATTCGGTGTGCATAGAGAGTCTCTGGTAAGTTCTTTTTTTTAATATTTTATACAACTTTAAAAATAAATAGTTTATTTTATATTCATATAGGAATCCGACCAGCCCATTATTTCGGCGTACGGCGTTTATCGGAGGATGTACACTGACCCGGCTACTGGAGAGATTAGAGGTGACCTCTAGCATCAGATTGTGGTCAGTATTATTTTCTTCTCAGTTTGCAAATTAAATGCATATAATCTTTTCATTATTTTAATTTATAATTTAAACTTAAGGAGTCATATGAGGTCGCGACCTCTCAGATGCAGGCTGAGAGTCAATACGAGACGGGTGATCAGACTAGTACCCACCATTTTGATGAGACGGGAAGGATGCAGGCGACCCAGTATGGCTTCGAAAAGGGTCGAGTAGTTGGTATCGGCTCTCATTTGACTCCTGCATCTTATTATGGTACTGCTGTGATGTCGGCATCCAGCTCGATAGGAGCTCGTGGTGAGACATCATCTTCTGCCTCACAGTATCAGGAACAGCTGCGTGCTCGGAGTCAGCTTATAGAGGTTTTGCGTCAGGGGCAGGAGCAGATGCGTCAGCAGCATGATGAGGAGATGCGTCGATGGCAGGAGCAGATGCATCAGTAGCAGGATGAGGAGAGAAGTCGATATGAGGAGCAGCATCAGAAGTATATGGAGTATAGGCGTCGTCTGACTCATAGTTTAGGGATGGAGTTTCCTCCACCACCTCCTCCAGGTCCTCCAGATTATCCACCCCAAGTGATTTTTTTAGATGTAATAAACACTTGAGTTCATAGTTTATTGTCATATTAACTATTTACAATTCCTCTTTCATATTGGTACGAATATTGCATGATTTAATTTGTTTTTATTTTCTTAATATTTTATTACTTATTAGTATTATTTTTTATGTCTGCTTATTTTGGTAATATTACTTTTAATATTTTATATTTATTGTTAATATTGATAAGTGTATAATTTTATAATTTTATTAATATTAATAATATTAATATTATTTTTTCATAAATATGAATGTTTATTTTAATAATAATATTATTATATTAATTTTTTATATTAATAATATTAGTACTATTATAATTATTTTTTATATTAATATTTCATAATATATAATATTATATTATTTATATTCATATTATTATTATTTTTTGATATTAATATTTCATAATTATATTATATATATTTTTTTATTATTAATATTATAATAATATAATTTATTTATATTATTAATATTATTATTATTATTATATACATAGTTTAATAATAATAATATTATATTAATTTTTTATATTATTAATGTTAATATTATTATATTATATTATATTATTTATATTCATATTATTATTATTTTATATTAATATTACATAATTATATTTTTTATATTTTTTATTTATATTATAATAATATAATTTTTTATATTTTTAATACTATTATTATTATTATATAATATTATACGATTTGTATTAAATATTTTATTTTATTTTATTTTTTTAATATTTGCGATGGGAACATTTGCGAAGGGAGTTCCCATCGTAAATATTTTATTACTGTAACAATTGCGACGGGATGAATACCCGTCGGGAAAACATTTCTGCGACGGTCCGTCGCAAATACCTTTGTCGTAAGTATTTTTTTAATTTCCCATTTGCGACGGGTTTCTGACCCGTCGTAACTAATATATCTGCGACGGCCCATCGCAAATACCTTTTTCATATATAAACGAAAACTCATTTGTGACGGGGGAAAAATACAGTCGCAAATACTCTTTTTGCGACGGGACCACCGCAAAAACACCTATTTGCGACGCCGTTTTCGGCAACGGGCGATTTGCAAAGGAGCCCCGTCGCAAAAGACCTCTAGCGACGGGATCCCGTCGCAAATCGCCCGTCGCAAATATTCAGTTTTCCTATAGTGTTACCTTAGGTCCGATATGTTTTGTACGTATCCGAACCTCCTGTATAATGATTTAAATAATTTCAATAACTTATTCTAGAATCATAGTCATTCATATGATATCATTTATGATTCACTTAGGTATTTATATTACCCGTTCATTTGTCAATTCCATGTTAAAGCAATGTTTTGGGTAATACTCTTTTCATTTATCATACGTGTTTGGACTCGTTGTTATTGATATTATTATTACTTATATCATGATTTACTTAGTTCCAAAATGTAAAACATGACATATATATCATATATATTCAGTATATATATATAATATATAGATAAAGGAAATGAAACACACCATTCATGGAGACGGTAGGTCGTATGTACGCAAGAACGCTGTTTTCCATTCCTTATTGACTTGAATGGAAGTAAGTAAATAACATATACATAAATCCAGTATAATTTATATGTCATATATTCCATGATTATTTATTTTATATACTTTATTATCATTCTTGAATGGTTAACTTGGAGAATGAATCTCATGGCGTCGTGGAGACGGTAATTCGTACGTACGCACGAGCGATGTTATTATTCCCATAATTATTGAACGGAATTAGAGTTGATGATATAATATATCATATTTAGTATCATTTTATAATAATCATATATAGTTATTCTTTACACCCTTATACCCATCCAAGTAAGGTGGTGGTGGAAAAACAGATTACACCACAGCGTGGATATGGTATTTTGTACGTACGCACGAGTTGTGATTTTGTTTTCCGTAGGATGGATAGAAGTTGAAATAGGGTTGTTTCATATTTATAATAACATATCATTATATTGGTAATACTTATGTTATTACTTTATAATGAAACAACTAAAGAATAGGAGGTAAAATAATAGATAAAGTTGAATGAATCGGTAGAAGGTATTTCCTCTTCCTCGAAGTGCCTCCTTTAAACTTCCTGTTAGAGCACTAAAGTTGGTCTTTGAAGAAGACCAGGACCTCTAGAAAGTTTCTAGGGAAGTGGGGAAGATAAATGGGAAGATTTTGTCCGATATTGAAGGCTAAAAGTGGTGTGAAGAGGAGAGGGAGGTGGTGCCCTTTTATAAGGGAGGAGAGGGGCACCTTTGGAAACATAAGAAATATTAATTTATAATAAATTCAAGCCCCAATTAAAAAAATCCAAAATGAATCACATTATAAGATGATATGATATAGGGTTGTAATATAATCATCCAATAAAATTTATACATGTTTGGAGTTTATTTTAAACCTTATCAATTTGATTTATCCTTACTTAATCTATTTAAATTTATTTGTGGTAATAAAATTATAATTTTTAAATTGTTATAAATACTTACTTATGTGTTGTGAATTTTCCATAATTAGATAAATTATTACATTTTAGACCATATAATTTTCATGTTTCTATTTTTAATAATTTTTGTGATTTTTAAACAATTTAATAATATGTTATTTTTTAAAAATATCAATAGTGTCAATTTTGACATTATTCAATTATTTGAATTTAAATAAAATAAAAAGAGAAGATATATTCGACCTAAAATATTTAATAGATTTCTAAAATGTCCTATTCATCTATTAAATTAGTGTATAACATTAAATAGTTCATATAATATTTATTTTAATATTTTTAAAACCATTTATTTGATATTTATCTTAATAAAATAATTACTAGAACATTTCTGTATAATTATTTAAGATATCTATTTGTTGTATAAAAATTAAAAATAAAATCCTATGATGAAGATAAATCTATTGAATTTCATAACAATAGTTTTACTAAAATTTATATTCTTAAAATGACAACATTTAAATTTTTATATTTATTAAATTATGAAGGTGACAACTTTGAAATAAATTAAAATAAAATAATATAAGTGGAATAATCGCTTTTATAAGGCCCCAAATGGTCAAATAATAGACCATCGGATGATTATGGTTAACATGTACATGAAAAATAAGTGTTGGTCATGTTTTGTGGCTTTTATGATCACTATTAGTATAATAAAAACTATATTATTGATTCTTCACTAAATAAACATTTTCTGCATCACTATTGTGTCAACATTAATGACAAATATTTAATCCCTAAAAATTATAAATAAATTCTCATGATGTAGATAATTTTATTATATTTCTTGAGACTATTTATATTCTAGGTTTTATAAAGTTTATCACTAAATTAAAATTATTACACTTATAAGATATAAGATAGTGACATGTTGTCACTTTATTTGGTTTTAAAAATAATTACATCATTTTCATGGTCCAAAGTCCATGAAATGAATCTATTTTGACCCTTAGGTGATATGGGTATACTTTTATTGATCCAATAGAATTTTGGAAGGTGTTAGGGTAATTTAATTTTTACCCTTAATTACCTGATTTACCTTTAACTGTAGTAAATAAAATTTACAATAGTTACTATTCATAATGTCTAAAAATAAAAAAATATCCTATTAACATGATTTGGACCTACTGATTCTAAATATGGAATCCATTTTTAAAAATTCAAAACACATAATTTTTAGAAATTAATTTAAAATTAATCCCGTTGTTAAGAATATGGGTTTTAAAAGTTAAAACTTTGCAAAAGATTGAAATGTTTTTACCTATGAATGCATTGTAAAATTAATGCTAATTAATTACATTATATTAAATGTTAAAAATATATTATATTTATAATTTAAAACCATTCAATATTATAATTTAACCATATAATTTATTTCGATGAAAAAATTTGTTTTTAATTAAAATTTAGCGTATTTTTAGTATTAATCAAAATATAAAGGTTATCAGAAATGTATCAAAAATTTATCCAAAGTAAATTCTTACATCCTGATTAAAAATAAGAAGTTTATTTTGTAAAATTGAACTTATAAACTTGTCAAAAATTATATTTAAAATGGGTGCGCAATCAAAAGGCGGTAAAACTGGATTTCTTGAAAAAATACATCTTCTATCGAAATAATTGTTTTTGTTTTCATATCTAATTCTAGAAAATGTGTAAGATGAATTATAATGTTATAAAATTCAAAATTCAGTTAATACTATTCATAATGGATAGTTCATAATATTATAATAATATATTATTGTTTAGTAAAACTTGGTATTGTGTACAACACACGATATCGAGGAAGGTCGCTCTTGCGTGCAACACAAGCCAAGAATAGTATTTTCGTATACTAGAAGCTAATACTGTGTTGAATATAGAGAAAGATAATCTTGTTGTATCATACAACACAAGATATCAAAGAAATTAAAAATAATATTTCTCATAAAGTCTCAGGATGTTACACAGACGACGGACAGCGCTGATCGATGCGGAGTGTACGAGGACTGGACGGTACCCAGAGGTGGACCTCATGATGAGTTGGTACCTAGAGGAGACGGATGGACGTGGACCACTGAGGAGGCCATCTGTACCTACCCTTTAGGTAGGAACCCTGGAGAATGATCCAGGAGCTGCTCTTTACTTCCAGCTGTTTGTCCCTTTTTACTTGAACTCGTTGTTCAGTTGGGTTTTTATACTGGCTCATTTACTTTCCAACACACTCTTTTGTATTCGGTTTACATTTTTTTAATACCATTTGCGTACATTGTTGTTTTTTTCTTTTATATAGGCAATTCCTTCCCAGGTTAGGGATTTATGACTTTGGTGCTAGTCGACAGCCCCTGGCCTGTGGAATGCGGGCTTGGGGTAGTCACGGCATGGGCCCCGAGGACAGGTCCTGAAAAAAACAAATCATTATTTAATTTTTAAAATAAAATATTTTATTCAAATATGTTTTAAAATTCATCCATGATAGAAATTTATTACATTTTTCATGTATCTGGTCAAACTTACTAAAACAAGATTGTGATATAATTGATAGTAGGTACGATTGTGAAGTGATTTTGTTATAATATCATTATTTCATAAGTATAATGAAAATATTTGGACTTTTTTAAACAAAAAAATCATAATTAATAATAATTTTATGAATAATGTAAGATAGGAAGCAATTAGTTACAAAGAAGTAATTGTTTTCCTCGTTGTACGCTAATTTTCGGCGGTGAAATATAAAATGACCACTTATTGTTAATATTATTTCTAGAATGCATAATTAATATTAAAATATTAATAATGGTATGAATATTATATTTATTACCTTAAAATATTTTTATAATCATCTATAAAAGACAGTTAATAAATATGAAATGTGGTGTTTATGGAGACAGTAGTCTAGTGTTAACATAAGTGAAAGTTTCATTTTTTGAATGGATGGGAGGAAAGTAGTTAATGGTTATTAGAGTATTATAATAACATTTAAATTATAGTAATGATAATGATTTTATTATATTATTGTCTTTAGAATACTTTTATAGGATAATGATTGGGAAGAAAAGGTTTTGGTGGGGTTAGTACTCACATTTGGAAAAGAATCTTCTCTTGAAAGAATTATTAGAAGTGCGTGACATGGGATACTTTCTTTCATACAATGGTAGAAAAACATGGAATAGGAATATAGGGGAGTAAAACTTTGAATTTTTTTGATGTAATTTTAAAAGATTATTGTTTCATAAATTGAGTTAAATTGTTTTTTTTGTGAAAAAATGGACTTTTCCTTAGAATCTAAATTTATATAAGGGGTAAAAATGGAATAACATGGGATTTAGGAGAATTAGGTGAGTAATGGTTTTTGGTAAATTTGGGTATGTCTTTAAAACCTAAAAATGTTCTTATATTAGGTATAAATTTCATGTTAATTTATCTAAATTTGAACCACATTAAGTTACATATTTTTACCCTTAGTAACCATGATTAAATTTTTATTATGGTAATTAGATTTTAATAAATATATAAGATGACCCTTATTACAAAATTTAGAAGTGATGATTAACACATTTATTACATTTAGTCTAATTCAGTTAATAAATATCAAAAAGCATAAAATTTAAAAGAAACCATTAGATACCGGAAAAACAAATTATAGAATAATGTATTTTATACATTAAGTTTTTTTATTCAAGTATCCTATCAATTAAAAATTATAATGAGAATTAATATATTGTTTTAAATGTTTCAAAATCAAATTATAATCGTCAAAAAGTGATCAATTTATTTATTTAAACGAAATACACAATTTTTATTAAAATAATTCTTTCAAAATAAACCTTTTACCACAAACGTGGTAATTAAATTCACCACAATAGATTTTTTTTATGCCCAAAAATGAAATTAACCTTGTTACCTAATTTTAACATAAAGATTAAAAATATTAAAAACAATTTATCATATTGAACTTCTAGAGGAGATAAGAAATTATCTAAATATAGTCCTCCTTAACATATAAAAATAGTTTTTAGGACAAATGTACTTTTAAGCATAGAATGAATTAATTATTATTATTCAAGTAGTAATAATGATTAGATGAGTTTTTGTTTATTTTTTCACATATATTACCAATACATTTCATTTAAAATCATACTTTAATACTGATTAATTTTTTTAATATAAACACCCACAACCCTTAAAAAGAGTTCCCTGGAAAAATATCAATTTTAAATAATCTTTTCTAAATACTATTAAAATTAAATATTTTCATACTAAACATTTAATTAATTAATACATATATATTAAAATATTTCTATAAGTACTCGGCCTAAAAACATTACATAATATTTAATTAAATGAATAATTCACATTGAGGATCCTTTTGGGTTTAGTGTTTTAGAGAATTATTTCATAACTATTAAATTACATCTCAAAAGTTACAAAGTTGAAAATTATACTCAGTTCCCATTTTTGAACAAAAGAAAAACTCTTAAGAAAAGGGTCATGTTATGTTTCGTGTTTTAGACAGCATGATGTTTCATTAATCCCATATGTGACCCTATTCATCTTTAAGTCCTGTGAAAAACATTTCAAAACTTGGGATGAGTATAAAAAACTCATAAAGGGTTATAATACAAAGAAAGAAAACATTAGTTCATCAATAAATACATAACATATGCTCTTTAACTTCCCTAAGGAAATCATAATATTTACATAGTAAACACAAATAATAAAGGTAACTTGTGGAATCCATAACATACTTACATTATAGCTTTCATAGCTACGTAGGGAGTTACATTTGGAATACCCATCATTATATATTCCCTAAATCTCTTAAGAGATGCATTAACATTTTCCTCCATCACATTACCCAATGCATTGGAGAGCTATCTTGAGATCACCCGCCCTAGTTTTTTCTCAAAACCACCCGTATACATAACAATTCCCAAGAACCATAATATATTCATAACACATAAAACAAATATAAATGAAAAATAACATTTCAAAATTTCAATCACAATATATCATTTAAATATATTGACATAACAAATCCAATATCAAAACCATTTTCAATACCAAAATACGTAATAGAGTATATGGTTTTTAATTTTTTTTAAAAACATTATGGTTTGTTAAGGAATCCATAGATCAAATAATACTCGTGGCGGTGAAAAATGTCATTGTCACTGCTTACATTGAAAGAAACATTCTTTTTTGGTCCTTCAGTAAAATTCCTCATAGAAAAATATTCCCTTTTAATTAAATGAAATTTCAAAGGTGTTTATATAGTGTATAAAATAAAGTCCTGTATAAAACAAAATATTCCTCAATGAATGGAGATTGATACGAAGTCCCTTACCTCGTGTCAAACTTTACTTGTTCGTTCTTTAATCTCCTGAATAATAAACTAAAGTTAATTTCAAATTACTTAAGATCATTTTTCAAGTTTATCAATCCTTTTAAATCACTTATTACCATGTTATAAACATTATGTAATAATTTATGTTAATAATGGTCGTTTTGTCGATATTTGGAACTTGAGTCCAAAACGGACTTATTATAATTACAAGTTGTTCATGTGGTCATAAATTCATTATATCCAGAATGATATTCATGATTTAGATATTATATATATTGAGTATATACATGTATTTATAATATTACATAACATTTGCAGGTTAGAAATGAAATGCACCGTTCATGGAGACAGTAAGTCGTACGTACACATGAACGCTACTTTCATATCTATTTCATATTTAATGGAATTAAAACATAATGATACATAGTTATATTATAATTCTAGTATAATATCATATATATAATCTCAGTAACTCCATCCTTAATACGTTCTTGGTATGGCATGAACAAGTCAAATCACTTTGAGGTGGTGGTAGTCCGCACTTCCTCAAATAAAATTATCGCATTTACCCATAATGGAAACCATAAAGGTATGATATAAATGGAAAATAAAGAAGCATAAAAAACATAAAGATAATTTATATCATATATAAATATAGTTCCACCATAATGGCAACCATAAGTGGTGGTAGGATAAGATTGAATAATCATTGTTTCGTGAGGTGTTAGTTTGTCATCCACAGAAACAGTAAGTTCTTTACCCATTAGATGGAGGTGTGTGTAAGTGTAGTTTGAATCCTTCTCATAACAGAAACATTGTATGTTGAGGATACCTCTGTTGTTAGAAAATAAAAGAATAAAAAAAGTTTAGGTGGTTGGAGAATCAAAGTAAAACAAAATAACTAAAAAGAAGATGTTACCTTTAAATCAGGTAACTCCCTTTGGTTTGAACAAAAAGGTTTTCTTGAAGTGCCTTCTCCCTAAGGTAAGGATTCTAGGAGGAAGAGGGGGATCATGAGAGATTATTTTTTTAGAGTTTGGATGATCCAAGGGGATTGAGATGAGTGAGTATTGGGTAATAATTGAGGGGGTTGTATAAGTGGGGAGGAGGGGCTCTTTAGTAAAGTTTAAAAATATTATTTTATTATAAAATGAATTTCGGTTTCTAAAGTTACAAAACTTATTAAAGTATAAAATAAGAACACTTTTGGTCTAAATAAAATCATCTAACAATAATGGGACAGTTTTTGGATATTATTTTAATCTTTATAATCTTATTTATTTAAATCATTTATTAATGAGGTAAATACTACATCATTAATGTGTCATAATTAATTTAATTTATTTGATGTCTAAAAATTAAAAAAACCATAATATATGAAATATTTTTATCTTTATAATTAATACCTATAGTCAATAATATCATTTATATAACCCCACATTAAAATTGTTTTAGCAAAACAATACTTGTTTTTAATATTTTTATTTTTACTTTAAATAAAAAGTTATTAATATCATTATCTTACCCAAGTGGCATTAAAAGGACAAAAGTCTCACCCAAGGATTTTCTTGGTTGGCCATTACTCATCCAATAAGGATAGAACAACTGTTAAGATAATTTTATATTATTATAATATTGTTTTTAACTTGAATTACCCTATTTAACTTCAACTGCGGTAAATAAAAGTCAACAGTTACTATTCACCAAAAATTATTTTTATCTTATTGAACTACATTTTACTTATTAATAACAACCATGTATGTAGGATTTTAAAAATTCAATTCACAGAAGTGGTAAATGTCACGACCCGTCCTCGAGACCTGTGTCATGACTACCCCAAGCTCGCCTCCCATGGGCCAGGGGCTAGCGACTAGCACCAAGGCGTAAATCCAGACAAAAAGGGAAAGTAATTGCCTTTATAATGTAAACAAACACTGCAGAGTAAGCAAGCAGAAGAAAAAATAAGTAAAACTGGGTACAATAGTAAGTGCGGAAAGTCAATGGGACACAATACAAACCCAAACTGAATGTAAGGTACAACTAGAAAGAAGTACAGCAACTGAAAGTAAAGCAGCAATGTCGAGTCGTCTACTGGAAGTACCACCTGAAGTGTGGGTACAGATAGCCTCCACAGCTCCTCGAGTCCAGCAGTCCACTCCGTGTACATCTCGCCCAGTGGTCCACCTCCAGGTACTGACTTGCTCCACAAGCCTCAACCACGATCAGCGTTGTCCGTCATCTGTATCCAGCACAACGTAGTGTGGGCATAGCCCGTGCAGGGGAGAGTATACACTACTCAGTAGGGACCCTGAGACCCCTGAAGGTCTCCCAGAATCCACAAAGGATAATCCAAAATGGAAAGATACAATCATGAAGTAACAACCAACACTACTTAGGTATATGCCCACACATATACCTAAGTCATCAATTCCCGTTAGGCTCCAACATCCGAGCCCAAGTTTGATCACGTCCACATAAGAGTACAACCAAATCCACACAGGATAACACAACCCAATCCCGATAGGAAAGAAAGTCAATCATATCGAAGATATTGATTGAAATTCAAGACTCAACTCACACAGGTATACTTCTTCGTAAGGTGATAGAGATGATCAGATATAGCCACTGATTCATCTAATCTGGGACCCATGTAGGATACTAAACCAGCTAAGCCGTCGGCCCCACATAGGATACAGACCGAATACTCTACCAGACCCACGTATGATGGCAAGAATAGAGTCAAACACTGCCAGAACCACGTAGGATACAAGAACAGTAATCATCGTCCTCGAACCCATGGAGGATTTCAGTATGGTCTTCATCGCTGCCAAACACACAGAGGATTTCAGTGCAGTCTTCATCGTCGTCGAACCCACAGAAGATTTTAGTACAGTCTTCATCCCTACCGAACCCATGGAGGATTTCAGTGCAGTCTTCATCACCGTCGAACCCACGGAGGATTTCAGTACGGTCTTCATCACTGCCGAACCCACGGAGGATTTCAGTGTAGTAATCATCACCGTCAAACCCACAGAGGATTTCAGTACGGTCTTCATCGCTGCCAAACCCACGGAGGATTTCAGTGCAGTCTTCATCGTCATCATAGTTCCAGCCATCTCTAGGGTTCCCACACACAGAATGCTCATTTCCGGGAGGGTCCGCTCCATGAGCTAAAGGGGGTCGATACATCAACTGACACATAGTCCGTAGTTGATGTATCCCAAAGTTCCGTCTCAGCAAAATGAACTCAATATGATAGACGGCGCGTAAATCGGACGCCTGGTCTGAGAGTTATTGGCTTTTTCGTTCCAAGGGCCCAGTTGGTTGTTAAGTCAAAACCAACACGACCGCACTCCAGATATATCCAAACCTTGAGCAGAGAAAGAAAAAAGGTCTGTCTCACTAAGAGGAATCCAACAAAGTTGACGGCACGTCAATCGGACGTTCGGAGCTCAAGTTATAAGCGGTTGCGATCCGACGGCCCGGTTAGTTTCATGTTCGAACCAACCCAGTTGTACACAAATATCTCCTAAACCTTAATTGTAATATACCGAGACAACCATCTCGATCCAAGGATCGGATCACAACTAACGGTGCATCGATCGGAGGTCTGTAGCCTAAGATATGGGCAAAAGAACAAACCTGACTGGTTTTAGGGGGTTTTGGGTCCAGACCGACCCGGCCCGAGACCCCCTGGGTCGGCACGAACCGGGTCGACCAGAACTGGGTCCAAGTATGGCCCATTAGGGCGCGGCCCGGCCCGGTGCGGCCGGTCCGGCCTGGGTGGCCGGTTGGCCTGGAGCGGGCGCGGCCCGGTGTGGCCAGCTCGGCGTTGGCCGAGCCGAACGGAAAGGGGGTGGGGGGCTGCCCCCTTGATTGAAATCGCGGCCCCATGTGGGGTTACTCCTTTTCCAGTCGGGGGTTATGACCCCCGGTCTTCCTTTAGAAATGGATGTCCCGGTCTGGCCGGCCGGTGCTGCCACCGCGGGACCCCGCGGGTCCCGCCCTTCCGAGGTGCCGGCGACTGACAGTTCTGGCCGCCCCTCCTTGCACCGCCGCGGCTTTGAGCCACGACCTTTTCTGACCGGCGCGGCGCGATGGCGTCACGCCCCTCCGCTACGGCTCCGCTCTGGCCGCGACCTCTTCGTGGTTCTCCGACTGGCTCAACGGTGCCACGGATTTGTTCGGCCTCCACGGGACCGCGCGACGGCGCTGCGCTTCTTCTTTGTTTCCGCGCGGTGACGTTGCACCGCGCTTCCTTTAATCGTGTCGCGACAAACACAACATCAAAGGGGTAGCAGGGTCGACCGTGTTCGTGTGGTCCGACTTCCTCCCATTAATCCGATATCAAGCGGATAAAGAAAGAAAAATACACGTTTGGACGGCCAAGAATATTCGTGAACTAAATCAAACCCCCTACCTTGATGAATTCATCGAAAGATGTTTGTCGCGGGAAAGAGACGTCGCGGAAGACGGCGTCGCGGAAGGAGGATCGCCGGCGTCGTGGTACACGACATCGTGGTACACGGCATTGCGGAGAAGAGGACTGTCGGCGTCGTGGTACACGGCATCACGTCGTCGATCTCCGAGGAATCAGCGTTATTCATCGTCCTTCATCGGAGGTCGACGTTCCTTGTCGGTGACGGTATGTTCTTCGCGTTCTTCAAGGAGGAAGATGAAGATTCCCAGTCTTGAGCAATTCCTCTCCAACCTTCTCGCACAATGAAACAACCCTTAAATAAATAAGACTTTGTCTTATTTAATTAACACACACAAGCCAACAATCAATTATAATGTGAAAAAGAATTCAAGAATTCATTACATTGAATAACTTAATTCAATTCATTAATTAAGAGAGTTGACTTGGTATTTAATAAGGGGGGTGCGGGTGTGTTACAAAAAATAATGGGGGTTTGAAGAAGTTGAAAAGGTGGGGATCGTGTGGAGCCCACCTCACTAATATCCTATCAAGAGGTGTTAGGATATATTGGGTCCCACCTCAACTTCAATAAGTAGGTTTAAACTACTTAGAATATAAAATAAAAATTGTTACACAACTTTTATTTTATTCATTAGTTAACCCTTTTTTTAAAAAAAGCCACACCCGAGCAAACAAAACTCCAAAAATAGTGTTCATAAGCAATTATCGGCGATGTGGTTTCATTGGTGCCCTCGGATTTCGATTCCGAGCACCGGTTTAAAAGTTAGAAAAACCCGCTCGTTCATTCACTGAACGTACCCAAGCAAAACTTCGGAACTTGATATCGGGCACACCGGGCCTTGGAATCAGGTGCGGTCAGAAACTGTGTTCTTGTAAAATCAAAAAGAAAATTAAGAAAAAATTTACATTAAATTTTATGGGTCTTTATAGTAAAATTTTATTTAAATGAAAGAGTCATCATTTATCTACTACTAAGTGGTTTCACTATTAATCAAAAATGGAAGTTTTTCAGGAAAATACCAAAACTTTAGCCTAAGATATATGTGATATTCCGAATTCAAAAATGATGTCTATTTTACCAAATTCAAAATATATAAGTTGGATTAATTAATTTAAAATTAATTCCCATTTTCAAAACAAAAAACATGTTTTTAAGAAATATTAACTATCAAAAGATTGACACATGTTTATGTCCAATTTCAAAGAGAAATTAATTCCAATGACAAACATTGTATTAAATGTTAAAACTATAATCTAATTACACCTTAAAACCAATTAAAAGGATAATCCAACCATATAAATAAATTATATAAAAAGGTAGTTTTGAGTTTAAAAAAAGTATTTCACACCATTCATCAAAAATTGAATTTTATCAGCAAAATTCCAAAATTTTCCCCAAAGTAAATTTTGATGTCCCGATTCAAAAGAAGAATTTTATATGGTCAAATATAACATATAAAAGTAACCAAAATTATATTTAATGTGGGTTCAACATCAAAAGGTGGCAAATAAAACTTTTAAAATAAATTATGCTTAAAATAAGATTCATTCACATTTTAAGCCTCTAACTTTTATTGGATAAATGTAAAAAAACATTTAACAAATTTGTATAATCATATTGTAGTTAGTTTGGTTCATACCCGCCAATACAATGGCTAGGAGTTAACTACCATTTAAAATAATAATATTATATTATTATTGTGCAATGTAAAACTTCAAAGAAACTCGTTGTAGCGTATCAGGTACACCATCGATCATAGAAACCCCTTTAAAGTGAAATTAATATTTAATTCACAAAATATTAATTAAACTAAAAATTTATTATTTCTTTATTTACATGGGATTTACTTCCTTCCCCCCATTTGAAAATTTCGTCCACGCAATTTTATTCACATATCAAATAAATGGGGGTATTTAGTCCTCAGATCGTTTTCAGATTCCCACGTAGACTCTTCAACCATATGGTTTTTCCACAAGACCTTTACCTGGTAAATAACCTTATTCTGCAACACTTGTTCTTTGTGGTCAAGAATCTAGAATGGTTGTTCCTAATAAGAGAGATTCTCTTCCTATTGAACCTCGGACTCAACTCTCCCTTCTTACCAAAATGCATCACACACTTTCATAGAGAAACTTTGAGAAAGATATGATCACCTACCTCAAAAAATATCCTTCCTCTTTTTATCCGCATAACTTTTCTTCCTTCTCTAAGTTGTTCTCATGTGCTTTTGAATAAAGAGAACGTTTCCTTCCATCTCTTCTACCAATTTGGGTCCCATCAACTTCCTTTCACCTACGTCATCCCAAAAAGCAAGAGTTCAACACTGCTTCCCATATAATGCCTCAAATGGATCCATCTGTATACTGGAATGAAAACTGTTATTATATAAAAATTCAACCAAAGTAATATGTTGGTCCCAAATTCCCTTGTAATCCAGTAAAAAATTACATATCATATCCTCCAAGGTATGAGTTTTTCGTTCTAACTGCCCATCTAATTGCGGGTGAAAACCTGTACTAAATTTTAATTCAGTACCCAATGACTTATGAAAGCCCTTCCAAAAGTTAGAAGTAAACCTAGGATCATGATTTGATATAATGGAGAGGGGAACACCATGAAACCAGACTACCGATTTAACATACAACCGAGAAAGTTTATCTAGAGACAAATTATCTCAAATTAAAAGAAAATTAGCAGGTTTAGTCAACCAATCAACAATAACCTAGATTGCATTATTACATCGAGATGTCTTTGCTAATCCCACAATGTAGTTCATGGATATATTTTCCCATTTTCACTCTAGCACCAGTAAAGAATGAAGCATCCCTTTCTGTAACTGCCCCTCTACTTTAACCAGATGACAAGTCAAACACTTTATAGTAAAATCTTCAATATCTCTTTTCATTCCATCCCACCAGTAATACTCCCGAAGATCTCTGTAGATCTTAGTACGGCCAAGATGAACTGAAATTAGGGAAATATGAGCTTCATATAACAACTCATTCTTAAATTATGAATCATAAGTCACGCATAATCTCTTTACTAATCTCAAAAAACAATCATTGTCAATGTTAAATTCAGTCAACTTACCCTTCTGAACCAACTCTAACTTTTTCTGCAACTCACTCTCTTCTTTCTATGCTTGCTTTATTCTATTTGATAGAGATGATCTCATTGACACCTGAAACAAAACATAAGAATTTCCTTCACCAAATGCTTTTATTCAAAAGTTCATCAAATCAAAAATCAAAGGTTCACGTTCCAAATATAGCATGGTTAATAAAGTATTACTTTTTCAACTTAAAGTGTTAGCAACATTATTTTCTTTTCCCAGATGGTAAAGGATTAGGCAATCATAATCATTGATTAATTCCAACTATCTCCTCTGTCTCATGTTCAATTTTTTCTGAGTGAATATATACTTTGAAATTTTTTGGTCATTATATATTTTACATTTTACTCCACAAAAATGATGCCTCCAAATTTTTAAAGCAAAAGCAACAGCAGCTAATTCCAAATCATGTGTAGGATAATTTAACTCGTGAGGTTTCAACTGACGTGAAGCATAATAATTTACTTGATTATTCTGCATAAGGACACAACCATGTTTTTTCAACGAAGCATCATTATAGATAACAAACTCACCATTTCTGGAGGGTAGTGTAAAAACTGGAGCATTCACCAATCTTCTTTTCAATTCATGAAAACAATCATCCCATTATTTTGTCTGGATGAACCTAACACCTTTTCAAGTTTACTTTGTCATTGGAATGGATAACCATGAAAAATTTTCAAAAAACCTCCTTTAATAACCTACCAAACCAAGAAAACTATGAATCCCAGTTATATTTGTGGGTCTTTGCCATTCTTCAACAACTTTTGCTTAATAGGATCAATAGTTATGCCATTTTTTGAAACAATGTGACCAAGGAAATAAATTTGTTGTCACCAAAACTCACACTTTATGAATTTCCCACACAGTTTCTTCTCTTTTATGCTTTGTTTGAAAACCCTTAAATGACTTTCATGCTTCTCTTTACTTTTATAATAAACCAAAATACCATTAATGAATAAAACCACAATGTTATCCAAGAACTCATGGAAAATTCTATTCATAAGATCTCTGAATAAAACAGGTGCATTGGTTAACCCAAAAGGCATAACTACAAATTCAAAATGCCATATCTAGTACGAAATGAATTCTTCATAATGTCTGCTTCCTTTAATTTCAACTGATGGTACCCTGACCTCAAATCAATCCTTGAAAAATACTTACCTCTTTGGAGATGATCTAAAGAATCATCAATATGAGGCAATGAATACTTGATCTTAATAGTGATGTTATTCAATGATCTATAATCAATGAAAATTCACATTGAACCATCTTTGTTTTAAAAAAAAACAAGACAAGATCACCCCACGGTGATGTTCTAGGTTGAATGAAACCATTATCTAATAACTCCTGCAATTGCTTCTTTAACTCTAAAAGTTCTATTTGAGAAATTCGATAAGGGGGTTTTAAAATTTGATTAGTATCCGAAACTAAGTCAAAAGTAAATTCAACTTCTCGATTAGGTATAATAAGAGGAAAATCATCAGGAAAAACATTATGGTACTCAATTACCACTGGTACATCATTAATATGAATAGTTCCTTTATTTTCAACAATATGTTTAAGGTAAAATTCATTTTTGTCTTTTACTAGTTTCTCAGCTTCCGGACATGTTATCAAAAGTAAGGGTTCATTCTTGTACACAAACAGAAAATATTTTTGAAAATAAACCTTTTGAAATCTGTAGTCAATCATAGCATGATAAATAGAAATCTAATCCATACCCAGAATAACATCAAACTCTACTAATGGAAGAACAATAATGTTTGCTGGTAGATTCTTTCTCCACGCAAGGATAGGTAGGTTCTTATAATTTCTTTTTGTATCAACATTCCCCCGCATGTTTTACCATAAGTTCAAGATTCATATCTAGATATGGAATTCCCAATTTACTAGAAAATTTTTTCGAAATGAATGAATGTGTAGACCCTGAATCAAAAAAAACATTGGCATAATCTGAACAAAAAAACAGTATATATGATACTACTTCATTTGATGGCCCAACATCTGTTGAAATAGTTGCAATGGACTTCACCACCCCTTTTATCTTTTAGTTTTGTTGCTTTCCCTCAGTTGAGTTCTTCATTGGAAACTCATTTGCATAATGATCCATTTAATTACACATAAAACATTTTACTCATTGTAAATCATATTTTGTCTTCCCATTACACTATCCTTTTTTAGTGCAATTACGAGCCTTATTTCCTATTTTACCACATCAGTAGAACTTACTATAATTTTAAAGACATTCCCCAGCATGCTTTTTACCACAATTTTCACAAAATATAAATTTATGTTTTTTACCATTAGACATTTTTGAATAGTTCTTCCCTTTTCGTCTGCCACCTCGACCTCTTATTTTGTTGTCTGTCAAAGAATATATGATCATTGGAAAACTCAATTTCCACCTTCTCCATACATTTAACATGTTTTTCATAAATTTTAACTCATGAGAATCTAAATCCCTTCGATACATTGGCTTTGACTATGAGTAAAAATAGATTATTTTACTATTAAGACTTCGTAAGAAATTTAGAGCAGACCTTTCCAGTTGAGTGAATTTTTCTTCATAAGAAGCCACTGAGTCATCCTCCTTTCTCAATTCCAAAAATTGTTTTTCCATCCAAAGACGAACCACCTTAAGAAAATATTTCCCAAGAAACATACCTTTCAATTCATCAAAATCAAGATCATCAATCTCTCATTATCCCTGATATTTTTCAACATCGACCACCACTAATCAGCTTCACCTTCAAAAAAGTAAACAGCGAGACTAACTTTTTGATGTTCTTAACACCCCATGACATAAAAAATTTTCCCAAACTCATTAATTCACCCTTATGCTAGAATAGGGTCAGATGATCATCTAAAATATGGGGGATGTGGCCTCCTGAAATTCTTCACTACTGACATGTTCCTCTATGGTTGATCTGGATGATCTCATGCATGGATACCACCACAATTTATAGCTTGAGTCAACTGTTCCATCACTACAACAAACTGTTTAGTTCTGATTCTGACCATCTCATGTTGCTGATTTGGAAGGATGTCTTCCTCTTGAGGTCGTCCTACCATAGCTTCCATGTTTCTTCTATAGAAAACCATTCTAAACACATAAATATCTTAGATGAAGTAAGATGGTAATATGTAAATTCTATATCACTTCAATCTTACATTAAATTAATTTATGAAGATTAATTTAATAATATACTAACTTCTAAATTTATCTAAACGAATCTCTGATACTGACTATAAGGACTCCACCTTAAGATATTACATAATCTTAAATTAAATGAATAATTCACATTGAGGATCTTTCCAGGTTTAGTGTTTTTGAGAATTAGGTCATAACAATTACATTACATCTCAAAAGTTATAAACTAGACACTTCTACTCAGTTTCTATTTTTTCAAAAAATAAAAATTCTTAAAAAAAGAGTCATGTCTAGTTTCATGTTTTAGATAGCATGACTTTTCCTTGATCCCATCATTGACCTTATTCATCTTTATTTCATGTCAAAAATATTTCAAAACATTGGATGAGCATAAAAATCTCAGTAAGGGTTATAATACAAAGAAATAAAAAATTAGTTCATAAATACATACATAACATTTGCTCTTTAACATACCTCATGAAATCAAAAGATTTACATAGTAAACACAAATCATAAAGGTAATATGTGGAATCCATAACATAATTATGTTGTATCTTTAATAGCTACATAGGGAGTTACATTTCGAATATCCATCACAGTATATTCCCTAAATCTCTTAGGAGAAACATTCACATTTGCATACATCATGTTACCCAATGCACTGAAGAGCTATCTCAGGCTCACCAACCATAGGATTATCACGGAATAACCTGTATATGTACTAATGTCCAAGAACCACAATATATTCATAACACATAAAACAAATATAAATGAAACATAACATTTCCATATTTCAATAAAAATATATCATTTCAATATATTGACATAAAAAATCCATTATCAAAACCATTTTCAATACCAAAATACGTAAGAGATTATATGGTATTTATTTTCCTTTTAAAAACATTACGGCTTGTCAATGAAACCATAGATCAAGTAATACTTGCGGCGGAGAAAAACTTCATTGTCACCGCTTACGTTAAAAGAAAAATTATTTTTTGTTGTCTAGTAAAATGCCTCGTAGAAAAAGAATTCTTTGAATGAAATAAAATGTCAAATATATTTAAACAGCATATAAAATAAAGTCGTGTATAAAATAAAATATGCCTCAATGAAAGGATATTGAGATGAAGTCCCTTACCTCATGTCTGACTTGACTCGTTCATTATTTAATCTCTTGAATAATAAACTAAAGTTATTTTCAACTTTCTTAAGAACCTTTGTCATGTTTATCATTCCTTATAAATCACTTATTACTATGTTAAAAACATTATGTAATCATTTATGTTAATAGTGGTTGTTTTGTTGATATATGGTACTTAAGTAAAAAATAGAATTATTATAATTACAATATGTTCATGTGGTAAAATTTACATTATATACAGAATGATATTATCGATACTGTCATGAACCAACCCGGGTCGACCCTGAACCGGTCACCCGAGTCGGCCCGCGACATGACCCGAAGGGCGTTCCCGATCCCCACGGGCTACCATCTAACGCCGAGAATCAAAATTAAACAGGTGGAAACAACTTGGCCCAAAGGAAAATAAACTAAGTAGGGGGGAAATAAATAGAACAAAATCAGATAAATAAAGAACAATCAGCAATGCTACTAACCTGACCATGACCAAAACTCCATGTGACCTGTGGGTTACTCTCCAATACCACAACCAACATCGCTCAAGGCGAACAACTAAAGATAGAACCTGCGACAGAACTAAAAACAATAAAACACTATAGGCGTGAGTATTAAAACTCAGTAGGTAGGCCTGACTAATTATATTCCCAATGCACATACCAATAAATAAAGAATGTATCAATTCCAGGTTTGCACTAAATTGTATAAAATATGGTTTCCACACACACTTTCATTTTTAAAATAAGTAACATTCTATTTCCCTTTTTAATTTAAGAACGAATTAGTGTTTGGAAGAAATAAATACATTGCATTTTAAAACACTTTTGCGAACAATTTAGAAATCCAAATTTTAGTTTTTGGTCAAATGAGAAACCACACGAACACACAACACACACAAAGGGAAATTTAAAAAAGTGGCACACGGGGCCAGAAACCAAACAAGACCTCTCAATCGTCTGCCACATACAAATAACCACTAAAAGAAACATGGGTCGAACCAAGGAGGTTATGAACAATCCAGAACATACTATACATCTGACTCATCCTGAAGGCATGACCTAACTCGAGGACTTCATAACGCCCATATTACTACTCGGCATAGCCCCGCATGGCCTAACCGAGGTGCCCAATCCCCATACCAGCAATAACTCAGTATTCCCCTACTATGGGGCCACTTGCCAGTGCGTGGTCTAAACTAGTGAAGCAATCATTCTCAGAAGATTCACTAACTATGCCAGGTTCCCATGTCAACACATATAATAAAAGAGGGGTGCGTCCACAATGTAAATCAAGCAGTCACAATGCACTAACATCCCATACATCTCACGCAATCAACTCATGCCAAATATCACCCCTGAGTGGGTTTTCCAAAATAATTTATTTTATTAAAGTGCCAAACGAGCCTTCACCAATTTTAAAGCAAAACATCATTTCTTGAGAAAACCCAAAACCCATGTTCATAGGAAATCATATATCTTTAAAACTATAAGTACATTTGAAATTCCATGAATTATTTTTAAAGGCCAAACGAGAATTATTTCAATACTAGGTGTCCGCTCGTCAAGAAAATGTTTCAAGTGTTCGGTATAAAATAAACGGCTCTTTTCGCACCAAATAATCATATAAAAATTAATTATATTATATTATTTTCAATTTTATTAAAATTAATAAAACATCAAGAAATTAATAAATTCTAAATCTAAAGGTAAGTGCATTGGGGGAACTACCTCGGCTCGCTGTCCAAACACAAGGGCGCGACATGCATCGCGCAAGCATACAAGAAAGCGCAAGCTGGTGACAGCAATATCGCGGGGCTACCTTGCGAACGCGCTGAAATAAACGCATAAAACCAAAATCACACAAAGACGGACTAAAAACAATCTAAAGGAACAAATAGCACAAAAGAACCAGCTTGGCATGTTTTCAAAACACAACTCGCACCATCAACATTACCTATTAAACCACTTTAAAATCCACAATGTTCTTTCAAAAACCAAACCAACACCAACATAACTTACTAAACATTTTAAAGATCCGGCATGTCATTACAAGAAAACACTAGAGTGAAAAACCAGACAAAATCGTACGACACGTTGAAAACTACATTTAAAAGCACCTTCGCCTAAACACATTTTCAAAACCAAATTCGCAGCACCCAAATTGTTCAACAAATCATTGAAAATTTATAAAAAAATTTCATGAGATACCACAAGTTGTTATACGAAAACACTCAAATTGTAACACCCCAAGCTTCTACGGTACGTTTCCCTTCGAATAATGCGATAGCGTGTGTTGTACGCAACCTCGAGTTCTAACACACGCCACAACCAATCAAACTAGACGTTATGAATAGTAATACCTACTTTTTGAAATCATATATATTTTATATTTCAAAATGGACTTCATTTTTGGATTTGAAATATCTAATTTAGCCTAAGGTGAAATTTTGGTACTTTTTGGATAACTTTCATATTTTGATGAATAGTGAAAATTACTAAATTTTAATTAAAAACAACTTTTTTAATCAAAATAATTAATAGTGATAAATTATGAATTTTAGTAGTTTTAAAGTATATTTAGAATATATTTTTACCATTTAATATAATGTTGGTCATTGGACATAATTTTACAATTAAACCGAACCTAAACAAGTGTCAATCTTTTGATAGTTATTACCTCTTAAAAACACGCTTTTTTGTTTTGACAGCGGGAATTAATTTTAAATTAATTTCTGCCACTTCTGTGTTTTGAATTTAGAAAAATGGATTCCATATTTGGAATCAGGATGTCCAAATTGTGTAAATAGGTAACTTTTATTTTTAGACATTTTGAATAATTACTGTGGTAAATATTTTATTTACCATGGTTAAGGGTAAATCCGGTAAATAAGGGTTAAAAAATAATATTATAATAATACAAAATTACCCTAAAACGTGTCTTAACCTTATTGGTGGACACATACCCGACCATGGGCATCCTTGGGTCGATTTGGGGACCCCTTGGAGCCACTTGTGTGTGGTAGGGACACATTATATTAATAAAGTTAAAATAAAAATAAAAATGGCATAAGCTTACATATTTTAGAAGAACAATTTTTACATAGTGTTATACATGTTGGATTTTTGATTATAAATATTCATTAGAAATATAAAACGATTTCCTACATAATGATATTTTATTTATAATTTTTAGACATCAAATAATTTAAATTATTAATGACACAATAATGATGCAATGTTTACCTCATTAATAAATCATTTAAATAAATAAGATTATAATGATTAAAATATTATCTAAAACCTGTCCAATTCTTATTGGTTGATGTTATTTAGAATATGAGTCATCTTATCTTCGACCTCAATTATTTTTGGACCATTATAAACCGAATTTAATTATATTATAAAGTAATACTTTCACTCTTTCCTAAAGAGCCCCTCCTCTCCCTTATAAAAGGAGACCACTTCTACTCATTCCTCACACCTCTCAAGCCACTTGGCTCAGCCAAACTCTGCCCACATACTCTCCCAACTTCCCTCACTACAACATAGAGGCCTTAGTTTGATCAGAAATTCAACCTAAGGAGCCCTTTTGATCAAATCAAAAGGAAGAACCCGAAGAAGAGGTAATGTTTTCACCACCCCTTTTCGAGTTCATTTCTTCTTCCACTTCTTCTTTCTTTGTTCTTACCATTCTAAAATAATATCTCCAGTATCTCAAATATACTGTGATGTTATTATAAATATGGTAGAACCATATTCAGTATTCTATCCACCCTTTGAATAACATGTCACCATACGTGCGTACGTACGGCTTACCGTCTCCACGTCGTGGTGTAATTGTTATTCAATATATTATTATTTGGATGGGTATAATAATGATGTGCAACTCATGTAAATAATAAATATAACATGATAATGATTCTGTATATATTATATACTATCCAATTATATGTTATTTTAATATCAAAAAAAATGATATTGTCGCTCGTGCGTACGTACGGACTACCGTCTCCACGAACGCGATAAGATTCATTCTTCATCGTATCCATTCAAGTATAATTATCATTTGATGATTTAAAAATGATGTTTAAGGACTTGATATCATTCTGGATATGAATAATATACAACCTATCCATTACAAACATGGCTTACGTAACAAAACATATAAAATAAAACAAGTAAGTTAACACCCGAAACAACGATAATACTAAGATATTATTATCAAATCAATATTAAAAGATCATATATGATATCATATTAATATATATGATTCTTGTATAATTTACTAACAATTATTTCACCGTTATACAGGAGGTTAACCTACCCCAACCAAGGAAAAGTACAAGGTAAGGGTTATTTCACAATCTCTTCATTATCCGAGGTTGTTTATACGTAATAATCTACTGGGATATCGTTATCATCCACATCCATGTTTCTTCAAAATTTTATTTCAAAACATTTTTACAAGAATATGGGTTAAAGTCATTTATACCCTTTTTTTACTTTTTATAAGAGGAATCTTTCCGTCATTTTCCAAACAAGGTGCTTTTTAACCTTTTCGACAGAATTAAGATAAGAATGTTTTTTTTAACTTATACGGCGGGTGCAGTTATTTTCCGCCATTATAAAATCATCAAAGCTTCCCTTACAAGCTTATAAGAATATTTTCAAAGAAAATGTTTTATTTTATATGGATCTTAAATGATTTCAAATTAAAAGGAGATATTTCTTTAAAAAGAATATTGATTTCATCTATGTCAACATCCTTTGATGGATTTTAAGATTATTTGTAGTTGATTTATTATAATACAAAACTTCTATATTGTATTGAAGGTTTTGTTATATGTTTGACTGTGGATGTGCTATTTTTATACCATTCATAGTTTATGATGAAATTATTTACATTTTGTATGCTAGTTTTAATACGAATGTTTATGTTATGTTTAAACCTTTTCATATGGGAATGCATTGGACTTAATATGTGACAGGTGAAGCCCGCTATAGCTCCTCGATGCATCGGTAGGTCTCATGAGACAAACTAGTGTCTTGGCACAAGGCCTTGACAAAATCTTATTTGTAGTCTTGGCACGCGGCCTTGACTATGTGGTTATGATAGTCTGGCATTATGCATTCCAACATTATGAAAGTGGTTATTGATTTTTGCATGTGATTATTCGATTAGTAGAATATCCATGTGAATAAGTAAATGGCATTATTTCATTTTATTTATGCCATACCATGTTGAAAGTTCATGTTTGAAAGGCTTTTGTTTTAGTTATACATTGCCTTAAAAGCTTATTCTTATTTATGAAAGTTTCCGCTATATTGTTATCCTTACTGGGCATTTGAGATCACCCCTTTTCTATGTTTTATTTTTCCCAGGAAGTGAAGAAGTAAGTTATGAATGACCTGCAGGGATATTATGTGGGGATATGAGTGTGGATTATGGAGACAATATGTTGTTGTAGTAGTTTTTCATTTAATGATGTAATGTAAAACTTATGAATATATCTAGTGTTTCCAAGGCTACTAAACCAATCGGTCTTTCGAGATTTGATCTTTCTTGTGATCATGCCAATGTTATGTAATAATGCACCGACTCTGGGTAACTAGGGTCCGGGCGTTACAGTTGGTATCAGAGGAAGTTTAGTACAAACCTTGGAAGCTAGATTTAGATAAACTCTGATTAGAGCACGTAGACCTAAGATGAACTTTGAGGATTAGTATAGAAGAACTTCCTAGAATTTTGGTATTGTAGAGATTTTGTGAGTTTTCCGAGCAATACATCCCTGTCTGGATACGAGCAGGTAGAGGCGGCTCTGGCACAGATGTACCTAGGGGTAAAACCCGAAAACACCGCTTTGAGCTAGACTCGAACGGGAACTGGTGAATGACAACGGGCCTTGCTGCACTCTTGGTTACGACACTCCCGGGGGATATGCTTAGGAAAACTCTCATTTTCTTTACAAATCATTATGAAGGGTTTATGAGTATATACTTCCTCAAAGAAAACATTTTTATGATTATGGATTATATCCATAAATAGTTCAATTTATGTTAAGTGTTTTATAAGTATGGGATTATGTATTTTAATTCATAAACTGATCTAGTTTATGCCATTTTTTAGAAATGGCGCCTAGTGGAAGAAATGGAAACTGTATCAATGCACGCACTCCATGTAGGGATTGCCCTCCTACTCAAGATAATTATAGTGGGGCTGGTGATGCAACTGGTGCTGATCATCTAATCACCATACTGGGACAACTTACTCAGGTTATGAATAATAACCTTACCCGTATGGAGCACCCTGATCCACAGCGTGGAGGGTCAATGTTAGATTGATTCATGAGGCAACAACCACCAATGTTCAATGGGAGTACAAATCCCTTAGTAGCTGAGCAATGGATAAATTCCCTAGAGAAAATATTTCAGGCTTTGGGGAGCAGTGAAAGGGAAAAAGTTATCATGGCAATTTACCGCCTCACTGGAGATGCTGATCAATGGTGGTCATTGATTCAAAACATGAAGGAAGATGATGAAGTATCAAATACGGAATGGAGGGAGTTCAAATATCTGTTTTTAGAAAAATACTTCCCTCGCGACCATCGAGCAGAAATGGAAAGGCAATTTCTGAGTCTGAGACAAAAGGAGGATGAGAATGTCACAAAGTATGAGGCTAACTTTACAAGGTTAGCGAGGTATGCTGGAGATTATATTCGCAACCCAAGAAGTAAGATTGATCGTTTCTTTGATGGGTTAAAACCATTTCTCCGTCGAGCATTAGTCTCAAAATCCTTTTCATCGTACGAAGACATTGTCTCATGTGCTATCAAGACCGAAAAGGAATTCTCTAAGTCTTATGACTTTAAAGCAAAGCAAGAGAAGAAGAGACCTGCTGATCAATCTGGGAATGGAAATAAGGGGAAGAAGGGAACGGTTGAATATCCATCTTGTGGTAAATGCTGGAAGAAACATCCTGGTACTTGCTTGAAGGGAATGGGAGTCTGTTACAAGTGTGGTGAAAAAGGCCACCAAGCTCATGATTGCAAGGGGAATAAGGAAGCTACCAACATTCAGTGCTACAATTGCAGGGAGATGGGGCATTATGCAAATGCATGTCCTAAGCGTCAGGAGAACTTACCTCAGAAAAGGCCAAGGGATCAAGGCCAGGCTTTTGCTATCACTACTGTAGAGGTAGAAGCTCCAAAAGACGTGGTGGCAGGTAATTTAATGGTTTCCTCAAGTTTAGAAAATGCATTATTTGACTCTGGATCGTCGCATTGTTTCATATATTCCCAGTTTTCTAAGAAAATTAGATATTTCCAATTTGATTTAATAAGGGAGTTGTTAGTTAAAACTCCTAAGGGAAGTATCATTGCAACAAAGTTTTGTGAATCAGTCCCCATTAGAGCACATAAATTTTCTTTATCTGCTGAACTCGTCATCATACCTATGATTGAGTTTGATATAATCCTCGGTATGGACTGGCTTTCGGACTATGATGCGAAGATTTATTGTAAAAATAAAGAGGTTACGATTCTTGATGATAATGATAAGGAACACCTTATTTTTAGAGCAGAATCGTCACCACCTAATTCTTATTTAGATCCACCCCCAGTAGCTCAACTTAATTCATTTATTGGGGAGGAAGAGAATGAAATAACTGTCGGTGAGGAAAGGAATGTTCAAATAGAGGATGTACCTATTGTGAAAGAATTTGTAGATGTATTTCCGGAAGATTTACCTGGACATCCTCCAGAACGAGAAGTTGAGTTTTCCATTGATTTGATTCCTGGATCAAGGCCTATATTGAAGACCCCTTATAGAATGGCCACTGTAGAATTAGTCGAACTAAATAAACAACTAGAGGAATTGAGTAATAAGGGATTTATTCGCCCTAGTGTTTCTCCATGGGGAGCCCTTGTTCTTTTTGTTAAAAAGAAAGATGGATCTATGAGGTTATGTATTGACTACAGGGATATCAATGCTATAACGATAAAGAACAAGTATCCCCTACCTCGTATTGATGATTTATTTGACCAACTGCATGGAGCTCAGTACTTTTCAAAGATTGACCTTCGATCTGGATACCATCAGTTGTGTGTGAAGAAGGAAGACATTCCGAAGACAGCATTTCGAACCAGGTACGGGCATTACGAGTTTACTGTAATGCCGTTTGGATTGACTAATGCACCCTCTGTATTCATGGATCTGATGAATAGAGTTTTCAAGGAGTATCTCGATGAATTTTTGGTGCTATTTATTGATGATATCTTGGTATACTCCAAAACCTATGAAGATCATGAAAATCACTTGCGCATTATCTTGAAGACTCTGAGGAGGCATGAATTATATGGGAAGTTTAGCAAGTGTGAATTCTGGCTTCAGGATATTTCTTTTCTTGGCCATATTGTCTCTAAAGATGGAATCTCGGTTGATCCTTCTAAGACCAAGGCAATCCAAGAATGGCCAGCACCTACGAGTATAACTGAGGTACGTAGTTTTATTGGTTTGGCAGGTTATTATCGACGTTTCGTCCAGAATTTTGCCCGATTGGCTAACCCATTAACGAAGCTCACACGTAAAGGGGTTAAATTTGTTTGGACAAAAGAGTGTGAAGAATGTTTCAAAGAACTGAAGAGAAGATTAGTCAATGCTCCTATATTGACTCTATCATCGGGGAATGATGGGTTTGTTATTTATAGTGATGCATCAAATAAAGGACTTGGTTGTGTCCCTATGCAGAATGATAGAGTTATTGCCTATGCATCACGACAGTTGAAAATTCATGAACAAAACTATCCTACTCATGATCTTGAGTTAGCAGCTGTGATCTTTTCTTGGAAGATATGGAGACACTACCTCTATGGTGAAAAATGTGAGATTTATACTGATCACAAGAGTTTGAAGTATATTTTCTCACAAAAAGAACTCAACATGAGGCAAAGGAGATGGCTTGAATTACTCAAGGATTATGATTGCACGATACACTACCACCCGGGGAAAGAAAACAAGGTGGAAGATGCTTTGAGCAGAAAAGACCATGGAGTTTTGAACATGATGATAATTGAAAGGGATCCAATTTTCATGGATCTAGTGAAGATGGACATGGGAATAACCAGGGAAGGTGAAACATCAATGCTTTTTCAAATGGTTTCCAAACCATCTTTACTAGAAAGGATTAAGAGTTCTCAGACCGATGATGAAGAATTTCAGAAGAAGATTAAAGCTGTGAATGGTGGGAGATTGAGAGACTTTGTGTATGAAGATGGAATTTTGAAATTCGGGAAGAGGCTTTTTGTTCCCGATTTACCTGATCTGAAAAGGGAATTGCTGGATGATGCTCATAGTTCCAATTTCTCTATACACCCTGGGAGCACCAAAATGTATAGAGATTTGAAGGAACATTTTTGGTGGGACAACATGAAGAGGGAGATTGCTGATTTTGTGTCAAGATGTATGGTTTGTCAACAAGTGAAAGCTGGAAGGCAACAGCCTGGAGGAGTCATGCAACCTCTTCCCATATCGGAGTGGAAATGGGACAATATTACGATGGACTTTGTCATGGGTCTACCAAAGACTCATAGAAGGAACGATGCAATATGGGTTATTGTTGATCGTCTTACCAAGTCAGCACATTTTCTTGATATAAGAGAAGATCTACCCCTGGAACGTCTAGCAAGACTATACATTAATGAAGTTGTGAGACTTCATGGAGTACCCCTATCGATTGTTTCTGATCGTGATCCCCATTTTACTTCAAGATTTTGGAAAAGTCTTCAGAAATCCCTTGATACTGAACTTCATTTGAGCACTTCTTACCACCCTCAGACAGATGGACAATCAGAACGGACTATTCAAACCCTAGAAGACATGTTGTGATCTTGCTCACTTGACTTTCAGGGTATGTGGGATCAATATTTACCACTGGTAGAATTTTCCTATAACAATATCTTCCATTCGAGTATTCAGATGGCACCATATGAAGCGTTATATGGAAAGAGATGTCGTACACCAACCTGTTGGGATGAGATTGGTGAAAAAAAACTTGTAGGCCCAGAACTGGTGGAGGAAACGGTGGAAAAGGTGAAAGTAATCCAAAATCACATCAAAGAAGCTCAAAGTAGGCAGAAGAGCTATGCCGATAATCGAAGGAAGGATTTGGAATTTCAAGTCAGTGATCATGTTTTCCTGAAGGTATCTCCGTGGAAGGGAGTCATACGTTTTGGTAAGAAAGGTAAATTGAGTCCCAGGTACATCGGACCTTTCGAAATTCTAGAACGAATCGGGGCTGTAGCTTACCGATTGGCAATGCCGCCAAATCTCTCTAAAGTTCACGATGTGTTCCACGTATCTCTGTTGAGAAAATACATGCCTGACCCAATGCATGTACTCACCTATGAGGAATTAGAACTGGAACCCGATCTGTCTTATTGTGAAGAGCCTGTCAGGATTCTTGATACAAGAGAACAAGTACTGAGAAACAGGACGACGCGTCTGGTAAAAGTTTTGTGGAGAAATCATAAGATGGAAGAGGCAACGTGGGAACCCGAGGAACTTATGATGAAGAACCACTCGAGTCTTTTTATGCAGTAATACCCTAGAAATTGCGAGGACGCAATTATTTGAAGGAGGGGAGAATGTAACACCCCAAGCTTCTACGGTACGTTTCCCTTCGAATAATGCGATAGCGTGTGTTGTACGCAACCTCGAGTTCTAACACACGCCACAACCAATCAAACTAGCCGTTATGAATAGTAATACCTACTTTTTGAAATCATATATATTTTATATTTCAAAATGGACTTCATTTTTGGATTCGGAATATCTAATTTAGCCTATGGTGAAATTTTGGTACTTTTCGGATAACTTTCATATTTTGATGAATAGTGAAAATTACTAAATTTTAATTAAAAACAACTTTTTTAATCAAAATAATTAATAGTGATAAATTATGAATTTTAGTAGTTTTAAAGTATATTTAGAATATATTTTTACCATTTAATATAATGTTGGTCATTGGACATAATTTTACAATTAAACCGAACATAAACAACTGTCAATCTTTTGATAGTTATTACCTCTTAAAAACACGCTTTTTGTTTTGACAGCGGGAATTAATTTTAAATTAATTTTTGCCACTTCTGTGTTTTGAATTTAGAAAAATGGATTCCATATTTGTAATCAGGATGTCCAAATTGTGTAAATAGGTAACTTTTATTTTTAGACATTTTGAATAATTACTGTGGTAAATATTTTATTTACCATGGTTAAGGGTAAATCTGGTAAATAAGGGTTAAAAAATAATATTATAATAATACAAAATTCGCCTAAAACGTTTCCTAACCTTATTGGTGGACACATACCCGACCATGGGCATCCTTGGGTCGATTTGGGGACCCCTTGGAGCCACTTGTGTGTGGTAGGGACACATTATATTAATAAAGTTAAAATAAAAATAAAAATGACATAAGCTTACATCTTTTAGAAGAACAATTTTTACATAGGGTTATACATGTTGGATTTTCAATTATAAATATTCATTAGAAATCTAAAATGATTTCCTACATAATGATATTTTATTTATAATTTTTAGACATCAAATAATTTAAATTATTAATGACACAATAATGATGCAATGTTTACCTCATTAATAAATCATTTAAATAAATAAGATTATAATGATTAAAATATTATCTAAAACCTATCCAATTCTTATTGGTTGATGTTATTTAGAATATGAGTCATCTTATCTTCGACCTCAATTATTTTTGGACCATTATAAACCGAATTTAATTATATTATAAAGTAATACTTTCACTCTTTCCTAAAGAGCCCCTCCTCTCCCTTATAAAAGGAGACCACTTCTACTCATTCCTCACACCTCTCAAGCCACTTGGCTCAGCCAAACTCTGCCCACATACTCTCCCAACTTCCCTCACTACAACCTAGAGTCCTTAGTTTGATCATAAAGCCAACCTAAGGAGCCCTTTTGATCAAATCAAAAGGAAGAACCCGAAGAAGAGGTAATGTTTTCACCACCCCTTTTCAAGTTCATTTCTTCTTCCACTTCTTCTTTATTTGTTCTTACCATTCTAAAATAATAACTCCAGTATCTCACATATACTGTGATGTTATTATAAATATGGTAGAACCATATTCAGTATTCTATCCACCCTTTGAATAACATGTCACCATACGTGCGTACGTACGGCTTACCGTCTCCACGTCGTGGTGTAATTGTTATTCAATATATTATTATTTGGATGGGTATAATAATGATGTGAAAATCTTGTAAATAATAAATATAACATGATAATGATTCTGTATATATGATATACTATCCAATTATATATTATTTTAATATCAAAAAAATGATATTGTCGCTCGTGCGTACGTACGGACTACCGTCTCCACGAACGCGATAAGATTCATTCTCCATTGTATCCATTCAAGTATAATTATCATTTGATGATTTAAAAATGATGTTTAAGGACTTGATATCATTCTGGATATGAATAATATACAACCTATCCATTACAAACATGGCTTACGTAACAAAACATATAAAATAAAACAAGTAAGTTAACACCCGAAACAACGATAATACTAAGATATTATTATCAAATCAATATTAAAAGATCATATATGATATCATATTAATATATATGATTCTTGTATAATTTAATAACAATTATTTCACCATTATACAGGAGTTTAACCTACCCCAACCAAGGAAAAGTACAAGGTAAGGGTTATTTCACAATCTCTTCATTATCCGAGGTTGTTTATACGTAATAATCTACTGGGATCTCGTTATCATCCACATCCATGTTTCTTCAAAATTGTATTTCAAAACATTTTTACAAGAATATGGGTTAAAGTCATTTATACCCTTTTTTGACTTTTTATAAGAGGAATCTTTCCGTCGTTTTCCAAACAAGGTGCTTTTTAACCTTTTCGACAGAATTAAGATAAGAATGTTTTTTTTAACTTATACGGTGGGTGCGGTTATTTTCCGCCGTTATAAAATCGTCAAAGCTTCCCTTACAAGATTATAAGAATATTTTCAAAGAAAATGTTTTATTTTATATGGATCTTAAATGATTTCAAATTAAAAGGAGATATTTCTTTAAAAAGAATATTGATTTCATCTATGTCAACATCCTTTGATGGATTTTGAGATTATTTGAAGTTGATTTATTATGATACAAAACTTCTATATTGTATTGAAGGTTTTGTGATATGTTTGACTGTGGATGTGCTATTTTTATACCATTCATAGTTTATGGTGAAATTATTTACATTTCGTATGCTAGTTTTAATACGAATGTTTATGTTATGTTTAAACCTTTTCATATGGGAATGAATTGTACTTAATATGTGACGGGTGGAGACCGCTATAGCTCCTCGATGCATCGGTAGGTCTCATGAGACAAACTAGTGTCTTGGCACAAGGCCTTGACAAAATCTTATTTGTAGTCTTGGAACGAGGCCTTGACTATGTGGTTATGATAGTCTGGCATTATGCATTCCAACATTATGAAAGTGGTTATTGATTTTTGCATGTGATTATTCGATTAGTAGAATATCCATGTGAATAAGTAAATGGCATTATTTCATTTTATTTATGCCATACCATGTTTAAAGTTCATGTTTGAAAGACTTTTGTTTTAGTTATACATTGCCTTAAAAGTTTATTCTTATTTATGAAAGTTTCTGCTATATTGTTATCCTTACTGGGCATTTGAGCTCACCCCTTTTCTATGTTTTATTTTTCCCAGGAAGTGAAGAAGTAAGTTATGAATGACCTGCAGGGATATTATGTGGGGATATGAGTGTGGATTATGGAGACAATATGTTGTTGTAGTAGTTTTTCGTTTAATGATGTAATGTAAAACTTATGAATATATCTAGTGTTTCCAAGGCTACTAAACCAATCGGTCTTTCGAGATTTGATCTTTCTTGTGATCATGCCAATGTTATGTAATAATGCACCGACTCTGGGTAACTAGGGTCGGGGCGTTACACAAATCATCTTTTAAAATCAAACACACACAAAAACTATCCCAAACATGTTTCTCATCCCATACACAATTTAATAAACCATTAAAATATTTTATAAAACAAATTCAAAAAGTTCCGCAAGGCTTTTACACCAAAAACGCACCAAAAATACTCTTTTAAAAACAGCCATACTCAAACACCATATTAAAACATGACTCTCTGCCTTTATATAATTTAATAAACCAACTGCACAACTTATAAAATAATATTAAGTTGCACAAAAAGAGTTCACATGAGAAACACATCCAAAAATATATTAAACCTCAAGCATCAAGGACAAGGAATGGAAGGTAAAAGCATGGATTTTCTTACCTCGAGGAAGTCCAGTCGAAACCTTCTAACTCAAGCAACACCTCGCTTGAGCACGCGCTTGCACTTCCATATATATACATATATACATCTTTAAACTAATGCACGTGTTCCCCGCGCCATGAGAGAACACACACTCAGAAGGCATATATATATATATATATTCATACCTGGGGCAAAAAAGTGTGTGCGTGCACCTGGAATTGATCTCAACGCCCTGCAACAATTCCCAACACCGAAATCTCAGCGCAACTAGAACCAACACACGATGAAAGAGGTATTCAGTACTTGCATAAACAAAAGACCTTGAATAGGATGATGCGAAACAAAATAGTAGGTGCGAATCAGGAAAAAACAATAATTAGATCCGCTAAAAATTATATAGATTGAAATGGAACTGGAAGAGATGAGTAAATCTACCTCAGAGGCATGTGAACAAAACCACGCATCAATGGAAGGGAAAAAAGAATCTCGTGGACCCGTCGTACACCCTAAATACCTAGAAAAACGCACAAAACAAATGACACGCGGTACTTGAGTTATTAATTTCATAATAATAAAAAAAATAAAAAAATACCAGAGGAGGAGAACAATGGAAAGGGAGGTGAGGCCGAAATTGGCTGGGGCTGTTCGGCCGGGAGGTGGTCTTCGGAGGTGGTTGGAGCGAGCAGGGATGGTTTAGGTTGCCAGAAAGGGGAAAGCAGGGGGGTTTCAGGTTTCTGGAAAGGGACGACGAGGAGAGGGCCAGCTAGGGTGTGCTGCTAAGAAGTGGGCCAGAGGCGGCCGGATGGCGGGTGCACAGTGGGGGTCGACCAGCGCGGTGGAGGAGGGTGTTGCGGCAGGCGGTCGGGAGCTGCGAATCCCGGCAGGCTGACGAGGGGGAGCCAGCGGCTAGGCGGCTGCAAAGGGGGGGTGCACAGGGCATCACCGACGGGAAGAAGAGGGGTTGCGCGGGGCAGCTACACCGGAGTAGAGGGGGTCACGCTGCGGCGGTGGCTGGGCGAGGCGGAGGGAGCGGCGGGGTGCGGGGAGCACCGTAGCGCAGGAGGGTGAAAGTGGGGGGGGAGGGGTGTCGCGATGTTCTAGGGTTAGGCTAGATTTTTTTTTCATTTTATTATAATAAAATAATGACAATAGAAATAATAAAATCTGAAATAAAATAATAAAATTAGCAATAAAATAATAATACCAATAATAATACAAGAATAAAAATAGTAATAAAACTAACAATAATAAAGATAATACAAATAAATTTTTTTAACAATAAATATAATAATAATAATAATAATTAAAATAATAATAATAATAATAACAATTTAACAACCATAATAAGAAAATATTATACTTATTTTAAACATCGCTCACTGCACGACTCACGTGCCGCCGTGCGCGCGGTCGGGCGAACCGCGCTCGGACGATGCCACTGGGAACTATTCGCAAATAGGGTTAAGATGCATGATTGTTGTGCAATTTTATAACTCACGCACAAGTTGTCCATTAGTGAGATCGGGGTGTGACAATTCTCCCCATCACAAACACTTTCCACCCCCAGAAAGTCACCCAGTCAAACGATGGACAAAACAAGAATCCAAGCCCAAATAAAACTAGAAGAAACCACAACTTAAGAGAATGGGAGAACACGAGAGGGTTATCCCTACCACAAGAACTCAACTAGTGTGAAAATTTTAACACTCAAACATACCACCCCAATATGGGGGTGTCGACGCAGGAACTCCCAACCGATCCAAACTAAGTTCTATAGCACGATCGAACAACACCTTCACTAAAACCTAGAACTCTTGACCCAGACCAACCACTCCCAACACTAAGAGAAAAACCTCTGAGAAGTACATAACCCCAAACAGTTAATCTGAGCATAACCACAAGACTTGACTCCTCTATAGGAACTTACATCTCCAAACGAACGTAGTCAAACTGAGACTAACCCATACAAGGTTTAAACACACTTTTAAAGAAAAATGTACGATCCAAAGAATCATAATTCAAACAAACCAGACTTTTTGGATTACAACAAACACGTCCATCCCAACTTCATGAAGAAAAAATGGACCTACAACAATGCCAAAACTTTAACAGTGGAAGGACGAGAACAGAAGGACTTTAAATGTTTCGTTGGCAACACGGAACACCAAAACATGAACTGAGGATTCACACCCCTGACAACTCCTGACTACGCGCGAGATTCACCCCAAGACCTGTGGTTGTGGATCTGATGGTTGAAGCATCTCCTACCTCACAGTCAGGCACTGGAATCTTCTGGTCATAGTGTCTTCCTCAGGAGACGCTTCTTGCAAAAATTCTCTAGATGACCTAGACTCCTGCAATGATGGCAGGTCTTCGAAGGGGTGTGACATGACGGATCGTATGCCCTAAACGTCCATACTGACGGTACACCATTAGAAGATCTGACAAACTAGAAGTTAGAGCCACTGTAGATAACTCTTTAGAAACAAATTTACCTGACACACTCTTCTCATCAGATGGGGGACCTTCATGAGGAACTGGATACATTAGATTGCCAACCATTTGTGCTCCGAATACCAACTCAACTAAGAACACCTCATGCACCAACATCTCAAAAAGTGATGCTCTCAAAAAGGGAGGACTCACTCCTTGATCTCTAGATGAAGACCCCTGATAAAGGGATAAGTCTCCATCCAGTCCTGCGATACAACCCCCGGAAAAAGAGACACAAGATCCTTGAAATGGTCAACATACGCTTTCACCGTCTGCTGTCCATGTTGAACATGCATGAGCTCTTCCATTTCCTTTGTCCCCACCTACAAAAGTATAAACCATTGAACGAAGACGGCTTTGAAGACATACCACATCATCCCACCTTGCAGTAATGGCGGGGCGAACAACTCTTACTCGTCCAGAGCTGGACCTTCGAACAAACCCAGGACAGCATGCACTCTAACAGCTTTGGGAGTTCCCAATACCCTGAAGACACGTTTGAACTCTTCAAGACACTCCACTATCTCTAACAGACTCCAATCACCATGAAGGAAAGACAATGTCTGAGAAAGATCAAAAACTGGGCATGACTCATCAAAACTCTAGGGACCTTTTTGGGCGACATTTCTGAACAACATATATAACACCAATCCAAAAATCATATCAATCGAAACAACATCAATAATCACCCTCATCCAAAAAAACCAGCTCAAAAGAAACCAAACAACCACAAACACATCCCAAAATTCTATGTCCAAAGTTCTTGTTCCATTTTAGATTCCAAAACCACCCCTTTTTTATTTCAAAACTGCTTTCTTTCAAGACCACTTTCCAAATACCAACTCCACTTTTCAAACCAAAGTCACTTTTCAAAACCATTTTCCTCTTTAAAAGCCAATTTAGAAAACAAGGTCAAGCCTTTAATTTCAAACACACCTAGGTAATCCCATGAACCATTTCACATGTCTTCATCCTCTTTCATTCATATGCACCAACATGCACATTCCACGCATCCTCTCATATGTGCAAATGTTCATATGGAGTACTTGAGGTTTCACCCCAGACCATTCTCGGCCAATTTCCAAGAAAAACCCAGTTTTCCAAACCAAAGGATTTCAATTTTAAAACCCATTTCATAAATTTATAGTCATTTAAAAGAAATCAGTCCCATTTTCAAAAACCATTTTTCACTTCCAAAAACACTCTTACACCAACCAGAACGAAAATGACACTCAAATTGCATCAAACCATCAGAGTGAGGGACTAGCGGTCACACCTAACCTGGCGACATTGTAGTGGGTAATGCCCCAACTAAGCATCAACGACTTGGAGGAATTCAAACAGTGTACCCGGACTCCACATGGGTCACTACTCCATGTGAGATCACGATGAAACATTTGTTTACCTTCATTGTCACCCCTCAATTCAAAACAAACCAGAACGAAACAAAAACTCAATTCCTGGACTATCCCTTGCGACTCGAGGTGTGAAACAGATGAGGGTTCATGACGTCCTTCCCGTACGTCCATCTTGTGTCCCGAAAATCCTAATCTCCATCTACCAGACATCCCAAATAATAAGGGCCACCGCTGATACCATTTTGTCATGAACCAACCCGGGTCGACCCTAAACCGGTCACCCAAGTCGGCCAGCGACATGGCCTGAAGGGCGTTCCCGATCCCCACGGGCTGGAAACTAGTGCCGGGAATCAAAATTAAATAGGTGGGAATGATTTGGCCCAAATGAAAATAAACTAAGCAGCAGAAAAATAAAAACAACAAAAGAAAATAAATAAAGAACAACTAGCAGTGCTACTAACCTGACCACGACCAAAACTCCATGTGACCCGTGGGTCACTCTCCAATACCACATCCAACGTCGCTCAAGGAGAACAACTTAAGCTGGAACCTACAACAGAACTAAAAACAAGAAAACACTATAGGCATGAGTGTTAAAACTCAGTAGGTAGGCCCGACTAATTCTATTCCCATTGCACATAACAAAAAATAAAGAATTTATCAATTCAAGATTTGAACTAAATTTTATAAAATATGGTTTCTACACACACTTTCATTTTTAAAACAAGTAACAGTTCATTTCCCTTTTTAATTTAAGAACAAATTAGTGTTTGGAAGAAAAAAATTCATTTCATTTTAAAACACTTTTGCGAACAATTTAGAAATCCAAATTTTAGTTGTTCATCAAATTAGAAACCACAGACAACACACAACACACACAATGGGAAATGGAAAAAGTGGCACACTGGACCAGCAACTGAACTAGACCTCTCAATCATCCGCAACATACAAATAAACACTAAAAGAATCATGGGTCGAACCTAGGAGATCGTGAACAATCCTGAACATACTATACATCTGACTCATCCTGAAGGCATGCCCTAACTCGATGACGTCATAACACCCATCCTACTACTCATTATAGCACCTCACATCCTAACATAGGGTCCTAATCCCCTTAACAACAATAATTTAGTATTCCCCTGCTATGGGAGCACTATCCCGTGTGTGGTCTAAACTAGTGCAGCAATCGTTCTCAGAAGATTCACTCACTATGTCAGGTTCCCATGTCAACACATATAATAAAAAGGGGTGCGTCCTCAATGTAAATCAAGCAGTCACAATGAACTAACATCACATACAGCTCACGCAATCATCGCATGCCAAAGATCACCCTAGAGTGGGTTTTCCAAAATTATTTATTTTATTAAAGTGCCAAACGGGCCTTCACCAATTTTAAAGAAAAACCTCATTTCTTGAGAAAACCAAAAACCCTTGTTTAGAAGAAATCATATATCATTAAAACTAATAGTAAATTTGAAATTTCATGAATTATGTTTAAAGGCCAAACGAGCATTCTTTCAATACTGGGTGTCCGCTCGTCAAGAAAATGTTTCAAGTGTTCGGTATAAAATAAACGGCTCTTTTCGCACAAAATAATCATATAAAAATTAATTATATTATATTATTTCCAATTTATTAAAATTAATTAAACATCAAGAAATTAATAAATTCTAAATCTAAAGATAAGTGCAGTGGAGGGCTTACCTCGTCTCGCTGTCCAAACAGAAGGGCGCGACATGCCTCGTGCAGGCGTACAAGCAAGCGCAAGCTGATGACAGCAACATCGCGGGGCTACCTTGCGGACGCACTGAAATAAACTCATAAAACCAAAATCACACAAAGACGGACATAAAACAATCCAAATGAACAAATAGCGCAAAAGGACCAGCTCGGAATGTTTTGAAAACACAACTCGCGCCATCAATATTACTTATTAAACCACTTTAGAAATCCACAACGTTTTTACAAAAACCACACCAACACCAACATAACTTACTAAACATTCTAAAGAGACATCATGTCGTTACAAGAAAACACTAGAGTGAAAAACTAGAAAAAATCGCACGACATGTTGAAAACTACATTTAAAAGCGTGTGCGCCTAAGCACATTTTTAAAACCAAATTCACAGCACCCAAATTATTCAACAAATCATTGAAAAATTATAAAACAATTTCATGAAATACCACAAGGTGTTATACCAAAACACTCAAACCATCTTTTTAAACCAAACACACACAAAACCTATCCCAAACATGTTTCACATCCCATACAAAATTTAACAAACCATTAAAATATTTTATAAAACAAATTCTAGAAGTTCTGCAAGGGTTTTACACCAAAAACGCACCAAAAATTCTCATTTAAAACCAGTCGTACACAAACACCATATTAAAAAATTACTCATAGCCTTTATATAATTTAATAAACCAACTGCACAACTTATAAAATAATATTAAGTGGCACAACAAGAGTTCACATGAGAAACACAACCAAAAATATATTAAACCTCAAGCATCAAGGACAAGCAATGGAATGTAAAAGCAAGGATTTTCCTACCTCAAGGAAGTCCAGTCGAAACCTTCTAACTCAAGAAACACCTCTCTTGTGCACGCGCACGAACTTCCATATATATATATATATATATACATCTTTAAACTGATACATGTGTTCCCCGTGCCATGGGGGAACACGCACTTAGAAGGCATATATATATATATATATATATATATATATATATATATATTCATACATGGGGAAAAAAGTGTGTGCGTGCACCTGGAATTGATCCCAACGCCCTGCAACAATTCCTAACACCCAAATTTCAGCACAACTAGAACCAACACATGACCAAAGAGGTATTCAGGACTCGCATAAACAAAACACCTTGAATAGGATGACGCTAAACAAAATAGTAGGTGCGAATTAGGCTAAAACAATAATTAGATCCGCTAAACATTATATGGATTGAAATGGAACTATAAGAGATGAATAAATCTACCTCACAGGCGTGCGAACACAACCATGCATCCACGGAATGGAGAAAAGAATCTCGCGGACCCGTCGCAGACCCTAAATACCGAGCAAAACGCACAAAAGAAATGACACGTGGTACTAGAGTTATTAATTTCATAATAAAACCAAAAATAAAAATAAAAAAATACCAGAGGAGGAGAACAGAGGAAAGGGTGGTGAGGCCAGAATCGGCTGGGGCTGTTCGGCCGGGAGACGGTCTCGGAGGTGGTCGGAGCGAGCAGGGCTGGTTCGGGTTGCCGGAAAGGGTCAAGCAGGGGCGTTTTGGGTCGTTGGAAAGGGACGACGAGGAGAGGGCCTGCCAGGGTGTGCTGCTAAGCAGGGGGCCAGAGGCTTCCGGACAGCGGGTGCACGGCGGGGGTCGACCGGTGTGGCAGAGGTGGGTGGTGCGGTAGGCGGCCGGGAGCAGTGGATCTCGGCGGGCTGACGAGGGGGAGCTGGTGGGTGGGCGGCTGGACAGGGGGGTGCGCAGGGCGCCGCCGACGGGAAGAAGAGGGGCCACGGGGGGCGGCTACAATGGAGGAGAGGGGGTTGCACGGGGGCGGTGGCTGGGCGAGGCGGAGGGAGCGGCGGGGTGAGGGGAGCGCCACAACGGAGGAGGGTGAAATTGGGGGGGGAGGGGTGCCCTGCTTTTCTATGGTTAGGCTATATTTTTTTCATTTTATTATAATAAAATAATAATAATAGAAATAATAAAATCTGAAATAAAATAATAAAATTAGCAATAAAATAATAATACCAATAATAATAACATAATAATAATAGTAATAAAATTAACAATAATAAAGATAATAAAAATAAAAAAATTTAACAATAAAAATAATAATTAGAATAATAGTAATAATAATAATGAAAATAATAATAATAATATAAATAATAATAATAAAAATTTAACAACCCTAATAAGAAAATATTATACTTATTTTAAACATCGCCCACTGCATGACTCACGTGCGGCCGTGCGCGCGGTCGGGTGAACCGTGCTCGAACCATGCCACCGGGCACTGTTCGTAAATAGGGTTAAGATGCATGATTGCTGCACAGTTTTATAACTCGAGCGCAAGTCGCGCATCAGCGAGATCAGGGTGTGACAGATTTAGAAATCATATATATCATATATATATCTCGTATATACATGTATTTATAATAGTACATAATATTTATAGGTAAGAAATGAAATGCACCATTCATGGAGACGGTAAGTCGTACGTACGCATGAACTCTACTTTCATTTCTATTTCATATTTAATGTAATGAAAACAAAATGATACATAGCTATATTATAATTCTAGTATAATATTATATATATATTCTCCATAACTCCATCCTTTATATGTTCCAGGTATGGCATGAATGAGTTATATCACTTTGAGGGGGAGGTAGTCTGCACTTCCTCAAATGAAATTATCGTGTTTACCCATAACGGAAACCATAAAGGTATGTTATAAATGGAAAATACATAATCAAAAATAAAACATAAATATAATATATATCATATATAAATATAGTTCCATCACAATGGCCACCATAAGATGTGTTAGGAGAAGATTGACCAATCATCGTTTCATGAGGCGTTAGTTTGTTGTCCACTGAAATAGTATGTTCTTTACCCTTTAGATGGAGGTGTCTGTAAGTGTAGTTATAATAATTCTCAAAACAACAACCTAGTATATTGAGAATACCAATGTTTTTATGAAATAAATGAATAAAAATAGTTTACATGGTTTGATAAGGAAAATAAAACAAAATAACTTAATAGAAGACGTTTCCTTTAAATCGGGTAACTCCCTTTGGTTTGAACCAAAAGGGCTTCTTGAAGTGCCTTAATCCTAAGGTAAGGATTCTACAAAGAATAGAGGGATCTTGAGACTTATTTGGGTGGATTTTGGATGATCCATGGGGCTTGAAAGGTGTGAGTAGTGGGTTATAAGTGAGGGCTATTTATAAGGGGGAGGAGAGGATCTTTAGGAAAGTGTGACAATATTATTTTATTATATAATGATTTTCAATTTTAAAAGGTCCAAAACATATTAAAGTATAAGATAAAATGAATCATGGTCGAAATAAAATCATCCAATAAGAATTGGATAGGTTTTGGATATTATTTTAATCATTATAATGTTATTTATTTAAATCATTTATTAATGAGGTAAACATTGCATCATTGTTGTGTCATAAATAATTTAATTTTTTTGATGTTTAAAAATTATATAAAAAATAAAATAATGTAGAATATTTCTAATAAATATTATTAGTAAAATATTTAAATTATATAACCCCACATTAATTTTTTTTTAGCAAAACAATACATGTTTATGTTATTTTTTATTTTTAGTTTAAGTATAATGTTATTAATATCATTATATTACCCCAGAGGCTTTAAAAGGCAAAACGTCTTACTGAAAGATTGTCTTGGTCATCCATTAATCATCTAATAAGGTTAGGACAAATGCTAAGGTAATTTCATATTATTATAATATTTTTTTTACCTTGAATTGCCTAATTTACCTTTAATCGTGGTAATTAAAAGTCTAAAGTTACTATTCACCAAAAATTATTTTCATTTTATTAAAAAATATTTTACTTACTAATAACAACCATGTATGTCAGATTTTTGAAATTCAATTCAAAAAAGTGGTAAATTTTCATTTAAATGAAAAGGGCAATTTTTAACTTTTATTTAGTGGCTTCACTATTCACCAAAAAATTGATGTTTTTCAAAAAAAGATCAAAAATTCAGCCTAAGAAATATTTCATATTACGAATTCCAAAATGTTGTCTATTTTACCAAATTCAAAAAATATAAGTTGGATTAATTAATTTAAAATTATTTCTTGTTGTCAAAACAAAAAGTGTGTTTTTAAGAAATATTAACTATCAAAAGATTGACACTTGTCTATGTCCAATTTAAAAGTGAAATTATTTCCAATGACCAAAATTGGATTAAATTCTAAAAATAAAATTTAATTACTCTTTAAAACTAATTAAAAAGAAAATATAACCATATAAATTAATTATATTAACAAGCGGTTTTGAATTAAAATATAGTATTTTCCACTATTCATCAAAAATTGAATTTTATCAGAAACATACCAAAATTTTACCCAGAGTGAATTTTGATGTCCCTATTTTAAAGAAGAATTTTATTTGGTCAAATAGAACAAATAAAAGTGTCCAAAACTAGATTTAAAGAGGGTTCGTCGTCAAAAGGTGGTAAATCAACCTTTTAAGGTAAATTATGCTTAAAATTAGATTTATTCACATTTTAAGCCTCTAAATTTTGTTGGATATATGTAAAAACATTTAACAAACTTGTATAATCATATTTTAGTTAGTTTTGTTCATTCCCGCCAATAAAATGATTGGGAAATAACTACCATTTAGAATAATAATATTATATTATTATTGTGCAACGTAAGATTTCAAAGAAACTCGTTGTTGCGTTTCGCGTACTCCATTTAACATAGAAACCCCTTTAAAGTAAAATTATTATTTAATTCACAAAATATTAATTAAAATGAAAATGTATTATTTCTTTATTTACCTGGGATGTTACAATATCTTTCAATTTTATAAATACATAATTTTATAATTTCTTAATAATAATATTTAATGAATAAATATAGTTTTATAATTAAATATAATAGTTAAATATTTTATTTTTGGTTTATTATTAAATATTATTTTTTAATAATGTTATTTTAATTTGTTTCTAAAAATAAAAAAATAAAAACTTTATTTTAAACATACATATTGAATAACCAAATTTCCCTTTATAATGGATATATTTCCCCCATTGCATCCTATTTATTCATTCCACTATTACCTCAGGAATCAAACTTCTCAATCCATAAATTTTCATTAAGGATTAAAAATATTGAATAACCAAATTATTCTTATTTTGTTGCATACCATGTATGGATTATTTTATACTCAATTTTAATTCATTTGAAAGAACATAAAAAAAATTATAATTAAATATGTTTCATTTAAGTAAATATAAATTGTCCTAAAACCCATGGTGTTACATTCTTCCACCATTAAATAAAATGCATCCTCTAAATTTAAATTTCTTACACCGATGAAAATAGATGTGTGTATTTTTTCCGTAGTCTAGACTTGAGGTATACTTTCTAATGATATATTTAACTAAAAATATGTGGTAAGACTAGGAAACAGATATATCCAATTATAATAGGAATTTCTATGATATTGGGCATCTCTCTGACCATTTATCTAAACACCCTTAAATATTGGTTATTAAATCCTATATAATGAAACTAATTAACCTAGTAATTTTATAGGCATTTTTTCACTAGTAGTTGATTATAGGATGATTTGGAATATGAAATTTAATTTCCCTATTTCAATAGTTAATATAGTGTATAAGTGGATTAAACCTATTAATTTCTAAAATCACACTAAATTCATGAAATAGAAGATTGATAACTCCTTCACAAAGAACATTCCACCAAACTAGACCTTTGGAAGAAGTAATCATATAACACAAGGATTTTATTGACAATTCAATATCAAATAATCAGGGTGGTGATTTGATTTAACAAAAAAAATCTCCTAGATACAATAGAGTGTCTAGAATCATAATCCTATAAGACATCCGCAAATCTAGATTATAAGATAAGTTTTCCTTAATTATCACAACCCACTTCAGTGGTAGACATTACATAGGTTCTTTCTTGTTACCTTGGTATTGGAGGTCACTAATTTTTATTATCCTCATTATAACTCGGCCTTGGTTATAAATTTTCTTAATTACTAAAATATTTACTTTACAAAATTTAATTATTAGTTGTAGGTTAGGAAGAATATTATTTTCATCCATCATTCTAACCAAAATATTCATTTTTTTTAATTTAACCCCATGATAACCTCTTTTACCACAAATAAAATATCTTCTAATTAGATTAAGAAATTTCCATGGGTAATTCTTCACATATTTGTAAAACTTATGATATTTTATATTCTTTCCCCCACGGAATTTATCACTTAAACGTCCATAAAACTCCATTTTCCTATTATTTTATGTGTTAGGAAATTCAATATGGTTCAAATGGTAAATCATAACTTTAGAAATATAATTAGGTATAGCCATAATATTTCTCACTACAAATTCTATATCATTTGGCTTTAAATTCGGATAATTATCCCATTATATATGGAACCCATCGTTAAATTGGTTCCTTCTAGCTTCATCCATTACATTAAATAAAGGAAAGTTGAGGTATGAGAATACAAAAACTTAAAATTTTATAAAAGTAAAATAATGATCATAGAAAAGGTAACTCATATATGATGTCAAAAAAATAAATTATTAGTCTCTTGGTTTAAATCTAGGTTGACCATGTTCATATTTATATTAGGTTTTCTAAACTAACAAGTTGTATTTTGTATCATAAAATTCCATTTAAATCCTTCATATTAGTTTTTTAAAGACCATGCAAATCAACCAAAGATAATCCCACCGGATATTTAAAATGGGTGTCTAGTTAATCCCATTAGTTATGAAATGAGTTATTATGTAGTTAATAAAGAAAAAAACCTTGTTGTGGCTATTACCCTTGGGATCATATGAGCTCAATCCTGTATTAACTTATCTATATTGAGAAAGCGGTGTTATTAATAATAAAAATGCAATCAATACTTTACCAAAATTATAGAACTTTTTTCTATAGTTAAGGTAATACCTAGGGTTTCCACTAATGTTATATAGTATTAATACCCAAAAAATAAACCTTATTTTGATACTAATTGATATTCCCTAAACCCACACTCCATGATCTACGAAAAAAACACATACTTTACATACTATATTTGATACAATGTCATATGACCCAAGATAAACATTATTATATTTCATATAGTTCTTATAATTTAAGCATTATATCTCAAGCATGATCACACAACCAAGAGAAATTACGGTTTTCTAGTTTTTTATATTATCCACCTAAAAATGTTATTCCACATAACTATTTCGATATCTCCCATAATATCTGTACAAAAAAATTAGTTCCACACATAATCCTATATGTAACGCACTAGGAAAAGGGAAAAAATAAGGGACACCAAAAAATTCCTATTAAATAATATCATATTAAAGAGTCATTAAGATGAAATATTATAATTATATTAGAAAAAATTAGACAAATATGTAACAATAATGGTTCTTTATAAAGAAAGATAAAATTACATCTAACCAGAAGTGATCAATCATATTCCCATGAAAATGAGTACATGAACATGAGTTAGTAAATATGATCCATTGAGAATAACATAAGGATAAGTTCCTAGAATAATAGTGCAGCAGATTTATAACCTTATAAAATCATAACATATTCCTTCGATAACAATCAATACAATCATATAAAAGTTGATTAGAAATCACATGATATTTTCCATTACATAGTAGATCAGGAATCAGAACATGTTTTACATAGTGGATCAACCATCTCCAAACTTTTTCTATTATAATATCATGATATATAAAACTTTAACCAATGAATTTGTAGGAAATATAGGATACCATCTATCTTAAGGATTTAACAAACTAAACATGTCTTGGAGATTTAATGGACCTAACCCATTTTAAAAATTTAACCAACCTAATCCTTCTAAAAAATGATAAACCATATACAAGTGTGATGAATAAAATATACCATATATCATATCATGAAAAACTCGTGTAATTAAATTGGGTTTCAAGTCTATTAAAATTGTATCACATAAAAATGATATACAAGAATTCAATCAGATGATACTAAATTCAATCACACAAGAATGATATTTCCTAAGAAAATTTAGAGTGTGTTTTATGAGACCTAACACCATATGAGTTAGATCTTTTAGATATAAGTATGAAAATAGAATCAAAATCTATAAAATAATTCATAAAAAATTTACAATATTATCATTAAAAAAGTGTTTTATAATCCACTTTCAAAGATAGTTTTCAAGAAGGGAATGTGATTTTTTTTAAAATCACTTTAAAATAGATTACAATAATAAAACCTTGTAAAGAAATAATTATTGAGTCAATAAATTTTAATGGGAATATATATTACATGATCATGAAAATAATTTCCTTATTAATATTTTCAAATATCTTTATTGAAACTTTCATTGTTAAAAAGAGTAATAATGCATCCTTTTCAAAAGATAGAAAGAGAAACACGAAGATTACATAACATAAAAAATATTAGGGTTTCTAAAAATAAAATTAAAGAATTAATGGAACAAAATAATAGGTACATGGAAGTAAAATAATCATTAAATATGATGAATAGAATTATTAATAATTTTTCATTTTTAATGAAGATAATTCCATCAATGAAAGAATAATTGATGTAAAAATCCATTAAAAAGTAGTACATGATAAAAATTTATAAATCCAAAATAAAATAAAATGTATGTTTAATATAATTCAAATATACTGTAAAAGAAACAAAACAATGAATAATGAAACTCAAAAAAAATCATTTTAGCTCGATGATAAGAGACTGATTTATAAAAAACCATTAGAGCTTTAGTAAAATTTAAATCAAAACAATTTTAAAATGAAAACACAAAATAGAAATTTATTACTAATAAATAAAATATATTAATGTTAAAATATTTAAAATGGGTAGTATAAAAATAATATAAGTGAAAATATGTGTATAATACAAAACATTTCTAAAAATGGTAAACTCAGATGAAAAACCTTCACCTCAATACTCGACTAACACAAAAGCTCTTAAACTACACATATAATAAACATAGCCATATTAGTATCTCATTTTAGAAATTTATTCATATTGATTAACTTTCTATCATTAATTTTAATCATTTTTTAAACTTTCATTAGCTAGTTATTGATTATTTAAATAATTGGTTGTTACTGCTCTTGATTGTATCGTACAACTTTCATAATGTCAATGTTGATCCCCATTCTTTGATACCCAGTTAATTAATTATATATTATTTATTTTACTAGAATATATATTCCATAATAATTTATAGTTTCTTAATTTCATTCAATGATAGTTTTGATCATGAATCGTGAAGATGAAATTGATGATGAACTAGTTTTGGTAATTTTTACTAATCAAAAGCAGGTATATTAATACTGAGTTTAAATATTAATATGACCTTTAAAAACCCAAAAAACATTATTTACTCATTAATATCTAATTTTTACATTTTTTAATTTTCTACATTCATCCATGAAATATTTTTCTAACATTGTTCATGTAGGTAGTTAAATTGTCCTCAACAATAACATTCTATAATCAATGCATAAGGTGATTATGAATTTATTTGTTTATAACTTCATTATTCAATAATTATAATGATGTTATTAACGTTTAATTAAATTTATAAATCTTAATTTAGAATATTTAGATGAATGAGGTAAGATAATAAGTTTTTATTTATAAATAAGTAATCATTTTTATTCTTGGTACGCTCATTTTCGGGGGTTAAATTTAAAATGATCAGTTATTGTACATATTTTTTATATAATTATAATTTTATCTTTACATAACATTAATAATGTTTTAAATATCATATTTATTCATTAAATTATTTTTTTTATAACTTTTCATGAAAGAATATAATGAAAAATAAAATACCTTGTTTATTGAGGTGGTAATCCACATGTAACACGAATGGTGTTTTGATTTTTGAAAATAGAAGGATGTAAGGTATAAAATTATAATTACATGAAAAAAATATAATTTAAGTATAATAATGATACTAATTTCATTGTATTTTTATTATTGTAATATTTTTAGAGGATAAATCTAAGGAATAAATTATTATGAAGTAAATAGTACTCACATTGATGACTAGAATCATATCTTGAATGACTACATGGAAATGGGGGACAATGGAAACTTTATTTTAACTAATAGATACCAAAAATGAATGTGGTATATAGAGGAGAAAAATTGGTTATATTTTAAAAGTAATTTTGAAAGATAAGTGTCTCTTGAAGTGGGTGGAAGTGAGTAACATTTATTGGTGAGTAAGAGGTACATTTCCATGGAAGCTAAAGATGGTTGAGTAGTAAATATACAATCACATGTGAGTTATTTGAATTAGGTGGGAAATGTCGGTATAACCTCAAAAAATAAAAAGTTGTTATTTAACATCTTATTTTCATGTTAAGGTTGGGAAATTCTATATTGAGTTTCTCTTTTTAACTGTTGTTAAGATTGATTAAAATTTTAATATAGTAATTATTATTTTAATAAATATAAAACATATCCCTTCATAAAAAATGGATTTTATGATTCTAAATTTTGACACTATTTAATCTAATTCAATGTTTAAATAATATTAAAATAATTAAATTAATCCAAACCATCTTGAAATTTGTTTTTTGAAGAAAAATATCATTTTTATAAAATAAGTGTTTCTATTGTTATTTCCACTAAATTATAAATTAAATGAGTGATAAAATATTTATTTATATGTATTTTCAATAAAAATATTTCATTTTATTAAATTTCATGAAAAAACATAATGTTTTTAAAAATAATTTTTTGAAAAAAACTCATTTAGCATTACCGTGGTAACTAATTTTAACCTATGTCACTAATTTATATATCATAAAAAATACCTTATTAACTAATTTTAACATGAATATTCCAAATATAAAAAACATTTTATTTAATTAAACATGTAGTGGTGAAAATAATTTAATATTAATAAATGCACACATAATGCATAAAAACAGTTTTATAAAAAAATATTTTGAAGTGTAAAATGACTTTGTTCTTATTACATACATAATAATAACTATATGATGAATGTTAATATATTTTAAAATATATATTAAAAATAAATTTCATTCAAAATCATTCTTTATTAGTGATTAATTTTATTAGGACCAATATACTCAACACTTAAAAAATTGTTCTTTAAAAAACATTTAAATAATCTTTACCAAACAACATTAAAATTTATTTTTTGTATCCTAAACATTTAATTTTATCAATACCTTAATATTAATATATTTATTCAAATTTTATAAACATGTCATATTATAAATTAATAATAATAATATTTAAAGTATAAAAATATTTTTATAATTAAATATTTTATTTTAATATTATAATTTTATTTTTGTCATTATTATTTGGCCGTTATATTCTTTTAAATTTGTTATTAACAACACACAACTTTTTTTAATTATCTGGTACGTTTATATATAAGGACCATATTTCCATTTATAATGGTTATATTTCCCTTTATAACGGTCATATTCCCATATGAAATTTGTATTTCCCTTCCCTCTTATTAAGAGGATGTTTTATTGACCCTTCTCGCAGTGTGGGATTTCAATAATGGTATTTTCAAATAAAAACCCTTGATTACCCAGATCAAAATTAAATTTCAATTATGAAATTTATTTATGAGGGGTATAATTTAACACCCCAAGATTTTAAAATATTAAAATCATACTTGATAGATTGTAATTAATGTAACGCCGAGTTCGAATGAAACGCATACTCTATTAAAATATTATTATTCAAAAATTATAATTATAACCTATATATTAAATTAGTGGGAATAAATAGTGTTTTTATAATTATTAAACATTGATGTTTTAAAAATATATAAAACAATAAAATGGATATATATTGATTAAAGATAAAATTATGAAAATTTGAAATTAAAAAAGAAATATTTTCTAAAGAAATAGTAATTTTCTGAAATTCAGTTTTACATACATTGTGCACGTAATTTATAAATATTTTTTAACCAATTTACAAAAAAAATATTATAATAAATATGATTAATTCTTTAAATCTACATTTAAAAATTATGTTCAGTGGAATTTTTTTGACTCTTCAAGAATGCGTCTTTTTTTTATGAATGGTAAAAAATACAGAATTTTAATTGAAAAATGATTTTTTTTAACATTAATATAAAAATAAATTACAAATTAAATTAATTTTAAATTAAAAATAGTTTAATTTTATATCTATTAACACAATTTATGTTATTGGAATCATTTTCATGTTAAATTTTGATACAACAACTTTGTAAATTTTTTAACATTTTCTCTTTGAAAATAAGGTTTCTCATCACATCTGTGGGATTGATTTAAAAATAACATTTTCAAATTATATTAATGTAATTTTTAAAAATGTAATCAATATTTTTAATTATAATAATTAATATTATCAACTAATTTCAACAAAAGGTTTTGCCAAAATTAATAGTGAAATAAGTAAAAATTAATTACAACAGTTAAGGTAAAAATGGATTTAATGACGGTTAAACTAAAAAATAAAATTATTAAAATGACCTAAAAACTAGTAAAAAGTATATTTTATCCACATATTTAGACCAATTCAAGTCTAAGGGTCAGGAATACGCTATTTGGAACCATTATTGCATGTTCAAAACATCCTCCAATGGACCAAAGGCCTTCATTTTTTATTGATTTGGATAATCCGCCTTTCAACAGGTTACTTGGAACCATTATAGGGCTCGTAAGAGTATGTATCACATGGCCCGTAGGCCTTAGATGAATGCAATTTCTATAGGATTCAAACATTACAAACAACCCACACTAACTACTTAGAACTACTCTTCTCTAGTATCTTCATCGAGAAATCAGCTCTCCAACTTCGCTTGGTTGTTTAGATAGGCTTTTCTGTGATTGCATAGGCTTGTCCTGATGGCAGGTGACATACCCTCTCATTCTTGCAATCCATTTAGCTTCTTCTGTGGTGAAATCTTCTAGATAATCCTTCTTCTGGAGCTTGTTTCTTTGGATGTTGTCTAGTTTTCATTTGAAATAAGGTGACCCAAAGGCCTTGAGGTGGACTAAAGGCATTACTGACCTAAAGGCTTGGGTGGACCAATGGTCTTAATGGAATCAGGGATGAAATCGGTAGCCCAAAGGCCCAAACTGGGGAATATTCCCAACTGCTACTGTGACAAATAGTTCCTACTACAGTTCCTGCTATAGAACAGCTACAGTATCCTAGAAATATGCATCTACTTAGATTTGATCTCGGGTCTCCTGGATGCACTTAAAGATTCCTCACCAACTGGGCTGAGGCTCATGTGCGTGAAAAACATGGTTACACATTTTTCATTTCAAAAAAATACAAGTGTGCCACCCACCTCACTTACAAAATGCCACTCAATCTTCTCTATTTTTTAGACATTCAGTCCCATTAATTTAGAAAATATATATCCTGATTAGTGATTTACATCCATCATCTCATCCTAGAATCCATTATTTTGGAATAATGTGATCCATGGAAGGATTTTTATGAAACACTAAGGAGGATATAGAGAGAAGAGGTAACATTCTTCAATTTGCATTTTTATTTTCTTTATTCCTCCACCTCCTTCAATTATTATTAAACGATGCTGATATTTTAATATCCATGTATTATTTTTAGGTATGTCTTTTTTTAAGTTTATAGTTCAAATCCTTTAAATTTGGTTAACTAAATATTTATCGAGTTTGGGATGAGTGTTGGGGCTATCTTGAGGGTTTGGGAAATTAAGGAAGGGAAAACAAGGCAATCCAATGCATGCTGAATGATTTCTTAATGGTTATTAGTAATGGTGCACCTTAACAATTATTTTTGGAGATATGAATCGCGGTTGGTAAAAACATGTATGGGGAGGATCCAAGTCGTGCAGGCTTGGATAAAGCCATCCCACGTAGTTTGATAAACCATACGGGCTCCCCAGGAAGTCATGTAGCCTGACCCCCTCTTGGATTGGGAGTGGCACTTGGTTGGTGTAAATTTTATCTGACCATGTATCCAAACTGTACACCCCATTAAAAATTTAGTATTTTACCATTTTTTCCATCTATCTTTATGTTTCTTCACTCAATTTTCCTCCCCATTTCTCTTACAACATTCAAGGGTGATCAACCCTTCATCCCAAAACTCCCAAGGATTAATATCCTTTATTTCTATGTTTTATGGGGAAACATTAAGATTGGATTGATTCTTTGATGGATCCTAGGTTAGGTCTTCAAAGGTGTTTTGTTTTCGAATCAAAGGCTACAGTTAAGTGAGTGTTCATCTATAGAATCGAGTTAGGTGGTCTATAAGTTATATCCCATACTCTTGTGGTTAAATTTATGTGTATGTGGTTGGGGAATATTTTATTTTGATCTTTGTTTGTTTTAACATGGTAGAAATGATTAATTAATTGGTTAATTGATGAATTTTACTCCTCATGATCCTCTTGGGAAGCATTGATTTTGATTAGATATGGTTAAGGGCCACCATTGGGGTATCCCGCTTTCTTAAACATGGAATTGAGTTGTTAAGTATAGAGTCGAGATTTTATGAGATAGATCCCACGATAAATATGTTGAAATTTTACCATGATTTATGAAACATAACAAATGGTAACTATTTCTAGTTGTTTATATGTAATAAGGGGGTGTTATTATAATGATAAATGTGTCAAATGGATCAGGCTTGTGAATAGGGAATGTGTGTGATAGTGGATTAAGGATCATTAATGGTATATGTGTTATTGACTTATAAATTTCAAATGAATAAATCTATTAAATGGTTAAGATATGAAAATGTAAAATGGGGTAATGGGATAAGGCATGTAAATGGAAACTAAGCAAACAAATTAAGGGATGTGGATGGAATATGTGTTGAAAGGGTCATGATTTTAAATGATAAATGTGTTAAATGTTTATGATTTTTATTGGTAAATGAGTTATGGTTAAAAAATAATGTGTACATGTCTTGGTGGTATGTGGGGTATTAACTTGTGGATCTATACCCATGGGATGGGTTAGACTGAGGCTCTAAACACCACCCCTATAACACACGGGTTAGGGAGTCTGAATGAGGCTTCATGCCCCTAATGGTTTCATTTTATAATGCTACCTATATTAAGGATATAAGGTAAGTTTTTTTTACTTTTTTGTGAAACTTTTCCCCTATTAATGTATCTAACCTGACTTCTCCTCTTATGAATAGTTATGTGGGCTAAATAGGATGATGTGTCATTGATGAAAATTTTTAACACATGCAATTAAATGATGAATGTGGCTAATGTGAACATGGTAAATAAATGGAACCCAATTTAGTATGTTTACTTTGTTTTTAATTTTGTACTTGAATAAACTATTTTTTTAGACATGATATTTTTTATACACTATTTGTGGTGGCCTACAGAGTTGTACTCACACCTTGTTCAGGCTGACATTGGTTTCCCGAGAAGACTTCAGGGTTGTAGGTCAAGACAAGGCAAAGGGCCCAATGACAAATGATTTATTTGGACATGGTATATTCATGGAGGAGGGATACAAACATTGAGTCTAAACCTTTTTGGGTATTTTTATGTTTTTTTCATTTTGTGTTTCCTTTTCACTTGGAACAATTTGACATTGTGTAGCATATTTATTAATTGGTTTTGGGCTTGGACCCAACTTTGGGAAATGGTTTGTTATGAATGTTTATAGTTTATAGTTTATAGTTTTATATATTCTGTATTTATCTATTGTATATTACTATGATAATTTGGGTACAGTCTCCCCACATGTACCATTATACCCATTATTCTAGTTGGAAACCTCTAGTGTATGGGTAGGCGGACCTGAGGTCTTGTGGAAACCAAACTCAAGGCATTGTTTCATTGGATCCTAAGTTAGGGACATTACAAATTGGAATTAGATAAGTGTTTTTCTTTAATGTTTTCTTAATATTTGGGAATGTTTGATAAGAGAGTATGATGTGTCAAGCTTTTTTAATGAGCTCGTGTATGGGATTATCTAACCATTGTATGAGGGAAAACCCAAGTACCTAGGGTGGTAAGGTTATTATTGATATGTGTTCTCGTGGTAGGATGATGCTTCAGCATTGGGTGGTTCACATGTTGTGTGATATGACTAATTCATGATATTTTTATTGTGGAAAAAGGGTTATGATATTATGTATACCAGAAGCATTTTATGTACCTAGGGGTATATGTTACCTGCATCATGGAAAGAACACATGGGGAAAATGTGGGATGTGAGGGATAAATTTCATTTTATTTTCCTTGAAATATGAAAGAAATATTTTCTAATAAAGATGTTTCAAATCAGTGAATAAAAATAATGTGAAAGAATTGTTTAAAACTCAGGCCTAATATTGGGTCGTAAATGGGTTAAAAAAATATGTTGTGATGAGATGTAAAGATAGAAATGTTCTTAAATAAGAAGTATTTTGGCTATGAAATTGAAATGATTAAAAATGGTGTTTAGTAAAAAGAGTGGTTTTAATGTAAGATAGTTTACCCCATGTTGACCAAAACTGTGGTAGGGATGGTTAAGGGTAATAGTAGAAATGTGTCTATATCTGTTGGGATAGTGTTTGCGAGATGGGTTATTTATGGTTAGTAGTGGTACTTCATTATGTAAATTGTTTAAACACTATGTTATGTGTTTTGGAGGTGTGTTTGGCATTTTAAAGAGATGCCATTATGATGAAGTGTGTAGGTTGGGTGACAAGAAGGTATCCCCAAAAACACTCCTCCAATATTGAAGTAGAAAACCACATTGGTCTAGTTTAATAGAAGGGTTGTGAAGTTCTCTGATAACTTTTCTCTTTTTTGCAGATGATTGAATAGTACCTAGGGTGGGTTTCACCAATTATGTTTAATTTTAATAGATATTTTTCATTGTAGAACCCTCTGATGTCTGTTGGACGGAGTTTACTTGAGTGTCAAATGTGTGGTCGGATGGAATGTGAAGGGACACAAGAAATGGGTAACCCTAGTGATATAATCGGACCCTGTGTATGGGTTGTCTTGGTAGTGATGGTGCCTTAATTTGGAGACCTTGGTGAGTTTTGACGTGTGGAATAGAGGGTTATTCCTTGTTGTTCTCATAGTGGGGTTATGACCTAGAGGTTTTGAGGTATTTCATGATAATGTGAATGTGGTAAACTTATGGGTTGGAATTGTATAAGTTCTATATTAGGATCTAAGATCGGGATGCTTATTTTCTATGTTATTAGTGGTATTTTTGTTGTTACAGCTATGGAACCCTGAGTAACTTGTAACTTGTAACGTTATACAAGGTGTGTTTCAGTATAGAGGTAGGTGTTCCACTATGGGAAATGACTTCTTTTGGTTTGACATGTATGGTTTAGAGGGAGATATAGTGGTGTTTTCTTAGAATGAATCCACTTTAGGGGTCTTTTTTGTGATCGTTAAGGATGACCCATGATAGGGGTTTGTAAGGATGTTAGTGCTTTTGGGTGCGTATTCCACTAGTGTATTATTTGGACTGCGATATTGGTTGATGGGAATTGATTCCTAGCGTGGGTTTTTCTTAGTGGGAAAAGTGGGAAAGTTAACAGTTTTTAAGATGAAAATTGATTAGTGGTTACGCATCAGTGTTTTTTGAGAAGCAGGGGAGACCTTGTGGGTGGTTAGCCTAGTAATGCAGGTGCCTTGTGATATAGATCTCAGGTGTGTGCTTATGTGGTAGAATCAATGCATGGTAGCTACCCTCATGTTTTAGTAAAAATATCATGATTATGCATTAGTTTCTATATTAAAGAAGTTCTTTAGAGATTTAGTTTTTTTGTATGGTTGTTTTCAAATGGAAGGATCACTACTGTTCCTGAAATTGTGGTTGATAACGTTTGATGTGTAGATCAGGTTCAATTTGGTGGATGATACCGGGATGAAAGAGGCATGGATGGAGACTTTTTATATGGGAGTGACACCCAGGGTGAGGGTGGTCATGTGGTTGGTCCTGTTGATTTAATGGTTGGGTTTTTGGCTGGGAATGTTGAGAATGAATTGAGTTCGATGAGACTAACAAACCAGGAGGCATGGTTAGTTGTGTTTGTAGTTTATTGGATCTAGTGATGTATGACTCATAAATTCTATATTTGGGTAGAGTGTGTGGTTACAAGAAAGTGTGAGACCTTGAAGGATATAATGAGTTCTAGATGTCATCACATGCGGGGGTGTGATGATGCCATTTGGGGTAGGTGAACAGGTGGACCGAGATAAGTGTTTTTTGTTTTCAATGAAACCAAGTTAGGAAGCATGGTTATGCAAAAGATTGTTGGTTTTTGATTGGTTTAGTTGATCTTTTTGTAATTTTTTAAATATTGGGTTCATGATGGTAGAACTCAAGACGTGTGGTGGAAGTATTTTTATAGGATTCATTGGTTCATAGCATCTTGGTAGAGAGTTGTGAAAAAATAGTGAGTTTTGGTTGGAAAGATCATATTGATTTGTTTTTTGTGTCTGAATGTTAATAAGATAATGGTGGGTAGGGAGGCCTAAAATCTTTTTCAGGTTGTGGTGTACCCATAGTATAGGTGACATTGGGAATAGATAACTTGTGATTGTATTCCTTGACGACCTCATAGTGAACCCCTTTTAAGTGATGATCATTCAAAATATATTGATATCTTATGGAATTTTCTAATAGAGTTTTGGTTTTATACCAATCTACCTAAATGTGTTTTGGATGGATATGAGCCATCTTGGGGGGTTAACCTCACAGGACAAAATATTTGGAGTCAGATGGTGGGAGATATAACATCAACAGGTTTGGGTTATCTCTTCATGAGGGACTAAATGTCAACGAATTCCTTTATTTCCATTATCAGGAGCTAGGAATGGTTAGTAGTTGATGAATTTTTGTTCTAGTAGAAACTGCATGGCCATGTCCCAATTTTTTGATTTAGCTTTTGATCGATGAATGAGTTTTGGTACTAGAAATTACTTGAGTAAATTTGTGATAATGACACACTTATGGTGGGGAGGGGTATGTGAGTCATGGATATGTAGAGATGAATAGGGAGTAGATGTGGTGGCATCGGGATACCAATAAGAAACATGGGTGAGACATGTTTGGATTTCTTAATAAAGGATGGTTGGGCCATGGATGTGGTGTTTTATCAATACAAGAATTTGATTTGTGATTGGGGTGGTTCTAGAAGTAATACGAGAGGCATGTGTTAGAGTCGTTTCTATGTGTGATAGGGAATGAAAACGGTTTGTGGCAATGGAGGTTTGGTGCTCGAACCTCATCGGATGTCAAGCATGGAAGGGTTAGATGTGATCAAGTGACCTTGTAAGTATTTAAGTGTGAAGCCACTATGGTCATGTGATGTAGTGTCATCCCAAATGTGAAGCTAGGACTTCCAGGATGATGGGATCAGGGAAGGATAAACTCACTTAGAAATAGGCTCAAAAGTAGTTAGTTATGAACCACATTTAATGTATTTTAGAATTAAACGTATTTTTATAAATTGGATATGGGTTTTGAGGAAGGGCCTAATTGACTTTAATCGATGTAGAGATAGTGGAAGAGCTTGTGATCAAAATGCTTATGGTTGTGGTGGAGCATGATAATGATTTGTAAAGTGGTGTATGCCTTGACGTTGGAGTTTTACGAGAAGTCGGAGAATGAATCTAGTAAGTGAATTGAATATTTTTGGTATTCCTCAAGTGAGAAGGCTCCATGGGTAAGTCAAAGGGGTAGATTTTCAAATGAGTTAGAAGGGTGTTTGGGATAAGCTAGTCAGGGATGGTCTAACATGGTATGCTTGGAGTAATGGACATGGTAATTTAGAAACCACCATTGGTTTTATGTTTCATAGAAAGTACATTTTTAAAATGAAGGAAAAATTGAGAAAGGTCAAGTTGTTCTTGGACTACAGTGCATGGTGGATCCATTCATATTCCAGTTTTTTTTTTTGACAAAAAGTCTAGATGCCAATGTTGGGTGAATTTTTCATGGATGTTTGAGTGTGGTGAGTTGGGAAATTCATCGAGAATGTTGAGAGATATGAGGTGAGGTCATGGCGTATGCTACGATGGTGGAAGTACCCAACACTGGAAGATGGTTGTGGTGAGATAAAGCATATGGTGGGGCGCATCATAGTGGGGAAGTGACCAATGTTGATGATGTACCTGGTGTTTTAGGTTGGATGGGATTGAGTTACTTTCATCTTGGTGGTTTGGTTTTGGTTATGAGCATAAGCATGGTTTTTGACTGGTTGGGAGCCTTGGGTCCAAGATTGTTCTAGAGTTTCATTTTGGGTGTTTGAAAGTGGATTGAGGAAGTTGAACCATAATTTTTGGCTCTGATGTAGGTTGATAAATGTGGTTATAAAATCATATGATCCTTGGGTCATGCTGAGTTTGGGTCACATTCTAATTTTAAAATGGGTTAAGATGGAACCAAGTGATTTGGGCCATGAGACGTGGAGAGGATCTGTCTAGTAGAGTGTTGATTGGATCTTTCATGGTGTTGTGACGCTATGCATGATTTTTCCTTGTGTCATGATTTAGGCAGTGTTTACCTATCTTCATTATGAGGTCATGATGGTTGATGTTGGGATAGATATTAATCCATACCTTAAGGAGCATTGGGTTGTGATTATGGATCAAAGTGAAAATGTTTTTTTAGTTAATTTTTCACCATTAGTCTGATTTTTTTGGTAGAATCGTAATGTTTAGTAGGAAACTTGGGAGAGGGAGATCAATATGTGGACCTAGTGGCATGCTCATTTTACCTTTGATACCTTGCGATTCTTTGGAGTGCGACTTGAGTATAATCTGTTATAAGGTGGGGAGGTTGTAAGATCCTGTAATTATTTTAGAGTACTTATTTAATTTTATCATTTAAATCCTCTTAAGTGGGTTAACTAAATGTTTCTTGTGTTTTTGAGTAGTATTAGGGGTGTTCTAAGGGTTCAAGACATGAAAGAAGGAAAAATGGGGCATCTAGTGCATGTTACCTAGTTGGATCATTATTAGTAGCAATCGTGGACCTTAAAAATTATTTATTGGATAGGTGGAGCATGGTTGGTAAAATCATGAATGGGGAGGATCCAAGTCATTAGGGCTTGGACAAGTCCATCTCACATAGTTACCACGTGGTTTGATAAACTGTGTGGGCTCTCCAAGAATTTGTGTGGCATGACCCCCTCTCAAACTGAGGGTGGTGCGTAGTTGGTGCCTGGTTGGCACACGGTTTGGCCAATTGTGTGCACAAACCATACACCCAATTAAAAATATAGAATTTTACCATTTTTTCATAGGTAGTTATGTTTCTTAACTTATTTTTCCTCCCTATTTCTCCTAAAGCAGCCAAGGGTGATGGAACCTTCCTTTCAAACATCCAATGGATTGATCTGCATCATTTATAAGCCATTTGGGGCATTGTTGTGCATGGACAGATGCTTCAGTAGATCCTAAGATGGTTCTTTAAAGTTTGTTTTCTTCCAAATGAATGTCCAGGGTTAGGTGAGCATTTTTATACAGAATCGAGTTAGGTGGTTAACATATTATATCCCAAAGTCTTTTGGTTAAATTTGTGTGTAGGTGGTTGTACTCTTGTTCTGTTGTGTTCTCATTTTGGTTTTACATGGTATAAGTGGTGAATTAATTTTTTAATTGATGGGTTAGTCCCTTCATGATCCACATGGGATGAATTGAGGTTCATTAGACTAGGTTGAGTTCAACCCATGCGGTGTTCCACTTTCTTAAATATGGAATTGAGTTATTAAGCATGTAATTGAATTTTTATGATGTATAACCCATGATAAATATGTTAAAATGTTATCTTGACTTACTTTAAGGGAATAATGGTAATTTTTTCACGTTTTTCATGGGATAAGAGGGTGTTGGAATGATCATAAATATTTAAAATAGATAAAGTCATGTAAATGGAGAATATGTGTGACAGTGGGTTAGGGAACATGAATGGTATATGTGTTAATGAGTTATGAATTGAGAATGAGGAAATGTGTTAAATGGGTTATGATATGAAAAGTAGAAATAGAGTGTGTGTAGAATAGGGATTTGGACTTATATTTAGGACCCATTTGTATATTATTCTATTTATTTTATTTTTTGATTCTCTTACACTTGGCTTGTTATGACGTGGCATAAAATATTTATTGTTTGGTTTTGGGCTTATACCCATCTTTTGGAAATGGTTGGTAATGTATGTTTATTATTTGTAGTTTAATTTATTTTTAATTTATCCATTGATTATTACTCTAATAAATAGTTTATATTCTCCCCACATGTTCTATTAGACCCTTTCTATTAGTTAGAAACCTTGGGTATACAGGGAAGCACACCAGAGGTCCTATGGAGACCCGGCTCGGGGGACTGGTTCCGTAGCTCCTAGGTCAGAGATTTTATAGATAAAATAACCTCAGTATCATCCATACACTAATATTTTTTTATGTTAATTCTATAACCTACATCCATCTACACTTTCAAAATATGGGTTACCAAATCATCATTCGTGTGTACTAAAAAGTACTACATCACAAACCGATTTCATTCATTTTTTCATAACCACCTATGATGGTTGGTTATGATGATTGATAAAAACTATATATATGATATTTATAGCATAATTTTAACTATGGATTCATTAAATCATAAATAAATTTTTACTTTTCATTCCATATGAGATACGAAAATGTCACTCATGTGTGTAGCTGACTACTGCCAGGAGAAGCGATGTGAATTGTTTTTCACTAACGCTTTATATGGAAGGTAAAAAGAACAATGATAATGATTATTTGTGATATACATGAGATAATTAACACATAAATGAAATATTTATCTATCTTAAATGATAATATATCATTTTATTTCTTACCTTTTTACTCTTAAAAAGAAGATAACATCGTTCGTGTTTGTGTGAACTACCCCCTTCTGGAAGTGATGTTACTCTATTTTCATCATCACAACACATGGATAATATATTTATTTATATTTAAATAAATAATTGACTTTTTATGATATTATGATAATTTTATTAAAATAAAATATTACTTTCATAATTTCCATAATGATATTTGAAAAATGGAAACGCTGCTCATGTGTACGTATGACATACCATCTCCTTGATTATAACGTACATCATTTTTCAAAAAAAATATCTTGATTGGTATTAAAACCAAAATTTATTTATAAATATTATAATTATGTAATTATTGTTATTATTTAAATGATGTAACTACATAATATTCACAAGAATAGAAACATTTATGTCGAATCATGAATGAGAAAGAAAGGAAATTAACACCTAGAACCATGAAAATAATGAAAAATTATTAAAAAAGGGGTAATAATATATTAAAATAGGATCATTTATAATATTAAAAAAATTAATATGGTCTTATTATAATTTAATAAAAGGTTTAAAACCACTATAGAGTAAGTTAAATCATATTCAGCTAAAAGTAATCATGAGGTAAGGGACTTTGTCTCAATTTTCCTTCCATGAGGCATATTATAATGTTATGAACCTTATTTCTTTTATATAAAATGTATACTACCCCATTGACATGTAATATCATGATTTATTAATAATTCATGGTGTTTAAATTTTTAATTTTAATTATTTTGTCCATGATTATTTTACTTAAAAGTTACCAAGTGGTAGATAATATCATAACTCAATTTATTTTTATTGGGTTTTATTACTTTTTTGTTTCCTTGGATCTTATATGATTATGTGCATAATAAATTCTGGATATCTTATATTGTATTTCCTCTTCTTTCATGTATTTTTATATATGAAATATATAATTTATTCATTGATTAATCCTCAATTAAAATTAATGATCATTATAATGGTTTATTTCACAATTTCATTTTAATTGATTTTTTTTATACTTGAATTCTTATAGAAGGAAATTACTTGATAATTTTTTAATAAACCATTTATTTTAATTTTTTTATGGTTATTCAGGAACTTTTTCAAGTAATAGTACTATTTTTTCACTCTTTGGTACTTAAAAAGATTGAAAAAATTTGTTAATAAAATCTGACTTCATTTCTCTCATCGGTCAAAAATCATTTTTTCTTCAAAAACCATGTTTTATAAAGAAACATTTTGAAAATGTTTTTAAAAAATTCAAAAATTATTTATTTAATGAATTTTCACCCATTTTTAATTTTTTTAAAAATTGAATGGAATATTCATGTCTCTTTCAAAAAAATACCTATTTTGTTTTTACTAAAAAATGTGAAAGAAATATTTGATTTAAAATACTCAACATGTATGGAATTTATTTCAGTCTATACCAATCCATGTTTTAAAAAACACTTTATAAGTATAAAAGTTTATTTTCAATGAAAATCTTTTTCAAAAAAAATTGTGAACTTTTATTTCTAAAAGATAATTTTCAAAATGAAAAGTATATTTTCATCAAGATTGATTTCAAAGATATTTTATGGTATTTCTATTCGTCAAAGAAAAAACATTTATTTTACATATACTCCTATAGAGATATGTTTTTTTGATAAAGTTCACCTTACTCTAGATGGTTTATGATTATGTTAATTGATTGGGAAGAATAATTAAAATATGTATGCTAATTTAAATATGAATGTTTATATGCATTATGTTTCATCCCTTTTGTATTACAAATGCATTAAAATTAGTAAGTTATATTTGGAATCCCTTATTTCCCCTTTATTCCTCAATAGACCTCGAGATAAAAATTATATTTAGTTTTTTCCAAGGCCTTACACATTTATATAGATGTCTTGGAAGAAGGCCTAAATGGTATTAGATGTATTGGAACAAAGACTCAATGGTATGATTTATATGTCCAAAATTTTGAATAAGATCATTATGAACTCAATTATGGATATCCCATGTGATTATTAAATTAGTAATAATATTTTTCCTTAAGTTTCAAGATCATGTGATTATTTTTATTTAATTATACTACTAAAAACTTACACTATAGCCACGATTTTGAACCATGTAAATAAGCCTAAAAAATGTGACAATAGGTTATAGCCACAGTTTAATGAATTGTGGCTGGGATTAGTGTGGATATAGGGAAAGTCCAATAGACATGGTTTGAACCTATGTCTAAATCCCTATATTTGAAATTCAAACCTTGGTTAAAGACCTATAGCCACAGTTCAAAACGTGGCTATAGGGATATAGACTTAGTTTGAAACTATCGTAGAAGCTTAATACATACCGGGTTTACAGCCACAATTTGAAAATGTGGCAATAGGCCTTCCCATTTCATAACCCCTCCCCCCCCCTCACACCCCCCACTAGTTTTCCCTCCTTCCACTACCCCCTTTCTCCCACTGCCCCACCCTCTTACACCCCCCTGCCCCACCCCCTCCCCCTTTCTCCCAACGTATATCCTTCTCCTCCCCTGCCATGCAAACCCCCTACCCCCTCCCCCACCCCTGTATCTCCCCTGCAAGTCCCCCACACTGGCCCCCTTAGACCCCCTTCCCCACTGCCCCACCCCACTAGCACCCACTACCCCACCCCCTCCCCCATGCACCCTCCCCCTGCCATTCATACCCCTCATCCCCCACCCTCCTACACTATCTCCACTACTAGTTTTTCCAACCCCTATTGCCCCAATGCACCCCTACCCCACTTCCCCACCCCCTTACACCCCCCCACCCCACCTCCCCCCCCCCCTTGAACCCTACATACACCCTCCCCCTCCCCCTAACCTAAATACCCCCATGCACCCTCCCCCACCCCTTGCACCCCCCACAAACCCACCCCTACCAGCCCCCTGCCTGTCTCCCCCTCCCCCACCCCTACCTGTATCCCCCACCCCACCAGTTCTCCCCCTCCCAGGTCCCCCTACCAGTCCTCCTACCATTTTTTCAGAATGTATTTTAGTCAGAAAATTCTATCATTGAGTTCATCCATTCTAAAAATAATTTTATGGAACCAATACATAATAATATGTATAAAATTTCAATTTATACATTAGTTAATTAATAGTAATGAATATCATTCCACATGTGAAAAAATACCTATAAAGAAAAACTAATTACAATATAAAGAGAGTATGTTCCCTTCCTGTTATAGTGATAACCAATTCTCCTCTTTCAATTGTCAAAGGCATTATATTATATTTCTAACTGAATAAATAATAAAATTATATTGAAAAGTAACACACCTGCAACCATGTGCTTGCTCCAAAGCAAGATAGGTCTCAAACTGCCCTTAAAACATATTTTCAAGCAGCAAAATCTAGACAGATTTTGCAAAAACAAAATTAAAATATGCACAAGAAGATATGCAAGATAGGTCTCAAGATTCCCTTGAAACTTATTAAAATATAAAGTTCCCCCTACTAGTCCCAGTCTCCCCCCCCCCCACACACACACACACCCTTCCCCTGCAAAACCCCCTCACCCTACTAGTCTACCCCAGACTAGTTCCTGCCACCCTACTAGTTCACCCCCTCCCCCCCACCCCTACTAGTACCCCATGTTCTTGTCTCCCCCCACCCCACCCCTTCTAGTATCCACAATCCCACCCAAGTTAGTTCCTCCTATCAATCCCCCCAACTACTCCTACCAGTCCTCCATACTAGGTCTCCACCCATGAGAGTCCCCCACCACCACCCCTACCAGTCCCCCCCCCAACATCAATTTTCTTTAATATGAAAAAAACAACGTTGAAGTGACTTGGTAGGAAGTACATGCTTGTGGGAATTTATCAGACCAACCATTACTGATCATAGTGTGTTAAATCAAATATACACAAGAAGATATGGCTAGGACTGGCAATAACCACATAGATTTTATGTTAGGTATGTAGAAAATGAAATTAAAATTCAATCAAATATAGAAAATATTTATAAAAAAACACCAAAAGTCATCCCCCCATGAAGAACTTGATTATGTCATTGAGCAAGAATTTATCATTAATAAAGAAAGAACACATCACTAACCAGACTTCTGGTAATATGCATATGCATCCCTATAGAATTTCATAATGAAACCAAGTCAAAAATCGGAGAAATTAATAACAGAAATACTTTAAAATCAACTAAACATAAATACATAAGGCAACCAGAGAGGTATAGAATAATAAATTCTTAAGGGTTGTGAGAAACCTGGAATTTATGATGTTGATTAATATCTTTCAATTTTTCACAAACTTTCCTTAAGTCACATGTAACATTAAATAAGCCTTCAACATCGTGGTGAAATTCAAGGAATATAATCCTTTCACCAATTCCTAACTACAAATCTATGATGTGATGTGAAATAATAAAGAAAGGTATTAAAGTCATCTGCTCAATAAATAATAAATGGACAATAGACCGGGATCATTATAAGAAAATAGGCTACACCTTTAAGAATGATCATGACAATCCATTTCATTTTACGTGAATTCATTTTTTTCATTACAATTGAATGAAATGAAGTATTATCTAGAATTTCATATGGTTAAACAATAACAAAGAGCTAAGTTAATTAATGTAGCAATAAACATTGAAAAATAACCTTGACAGTCTTAAACCAATCCACAAAAAAACTCATTAAGAGAAAATCATTGAAAAAATAAACAAATAGAAAAATATAACACTAAAATTATTTCCAGAAATAATTGTTTATTTAATGGTGGCATGAGTAGGAAATCAAGTACAACATAAATAAAATTACACAATTATTAAAAGCTTTAGTAATCCATTTTTAAAATAATCAATATTTTTAAAGGAACAAAAAACATTAAAAAGGTCAGTTGGGATTTTCAAGAGATAGACCCAGGACATATGTAAAAAAATCATCAATAATTTTCATAATAATGGTAGCCTAGTTTACTAGAGCTTGTATTGGACCCACACACATCAGAATGCACTAATTCAAAATGTTGGATACTAGGTGAGAATCCCTTACATCAAGAATCATACAGTTTGGAAAACCATAGTTCTAAAGCTGATATCTGGAGTGTATGGACTCAAGCTTGAGTATGTACGTGTTTTTCTAGAAACTCTCATGATATACTAAGAAGTTACATACTTCAAGTGTTGCCCCCATCCCCACTACACCAATCCCCCCTACCTCAGCCCCCAGCCACCAGGCAGCCCCCTGCACGAGTCCACCCACCTGCCCCCCTACACCAGTTACCCCCATCCCATATCCCCCCTACTACCCCCAGTCCCCTCCACCAATCCCCTCAGCCCCTCTGGTGCCCCCATCTTCCCCCTACACTAGTCTTCCCAAACCCCCTACACTAGCCCCCAACCCCCCCCCCCCCCCCCCCGCACTAGCCTCCCACCTGCACAGGTCACTGTCCCCCCAACTACGCCCCCCCCCACACCAGTCATCATCCCCCACCTAAAAAAGCCTCCCCCGAGCCAACATGCTACCTCTAATGTAACACCCCAATCTTCCACGGTATGCTTCTCTTTGAATAATGAAATCGCTTGTGTTGTACACAACTTCGAATTCTAGCACACCATCACTAATCAAACTAGCCGTTATGAATAGGAATACCCACTTTTTGAAATTTTTTAAATTTTATTTTTCAAAATGGACTTTATCTTTGAATTAGTATAGTCAAAATTATCTTAGGATAAATTTTTTTATTTTTTTAAAAACTTTCAATTCTTGATAAATAGTGAAAAAGACTGCGTTGTGGTTTAAAACCAAATTTTTATTTTAATAATTATTTTTAAATTTGAATTTATTTTAAAGAAAAAATAGATACATAATACCTATATTAATCCAATTTTATTAATTGCAGTAATTTTATAATAATATTAGATATGTGAAATGTTATTGAATTTTTTAACATCTTTCACCCACCTTCTAGGCACATTTGTAAATTTGCATAAAATGTAATTTTACCACTTCTGTGAATAGAATTAAAAAAATACAAGAGACACAATTGACATCAGTGAATAAAATGTGGTTCAATAGGATGAAAATATTTTTTGGTGAATAGTAACTTTTGAATTTTATTTACCACGGTTAAAAGTAAATAGGGTAATTAAAGGTAAAAATGATATTACAATTTCCCTAACACATGTCCTAATTATATTGGATAAGTTTATTTAGACCAAAATCTACCTTAGGAATAAAATATTATCTTTTTTATCCACATGGATTAGATTAAGTCATTTATTATTATTTTATTTAAATAATAGTTAAAAGTGTTAAATTCAGTGTTTAATAAATAAACAATTTGTAATATATGGTTATACATAGGATAAATTAGACTATAAATATTAATTAAAGATTTAAATTGATTTCCTACATCATGGTATTTTATTTATAATTTTTATAAATTAAATAATTAAATTTATTTATGACTTAATGATGATGCATTAATTACCTTATTAATGAAGGATTCAAATAAATGATTTTATAAATATTAAAATAAATGTAAATTGGGACTTTTGATGCATTCCACGAATTTTATAGGTTAATATGACTTGTTAGGGTAGATTTAATGTATTTTTTGCAAAGTAATCAAGTTTTGTTGACTTTCACAAAAACCAAATACTAAATAGTGTCAAAATTGACATAAATGGGTATTTAAAACAAATACTATATTATTATATGATATAATATTCTTAAAAAAGTATGGTTTGTCTAATAGAATTATATAATTATATATATGTAATTAATGAAGAATTTTAGTTTCCCTTGGATATTTATAGTAAGTTTATTAACCATGTAATATAAAAATACAAGAAGACATGGTAAAAGTTGAACTATTTAACTAAAAAATTAAATCTAAATGATAAGGTTAATATGGTGATGTAAACTTTTCGAAAACCTATTGTTTGATATTATTTCGACCTTTCCCCACCTTATCCTAGAAATAAATCCATTTGTAGCCATTAGAAACCAGATATGATTTTATAATAAAATTATATTTCAATCTTTTCCTAAAGTGACCCTCACCTATCTTATAAAAGGGTACTTCCCCTTCTCTCAAAATCACACCTCCAAATCCATTTGGATCATCCCAGACCTACTCCAATATTCTCCTAACTACCATAAATTAAATTTATATGCCTTAATTTGATCATAAATCCCAACTAATGAGCCCCATTCATCAAATCAAATGGAAGCACCCGAAGTAGAGGAAATTATTTCATCACCTCTTTCAAAGTTCTTTTCTTCTCCCACTTCCTCATTCTTTGTTGTTTGCACTCCCAAATAATGACCACAGTACCTTTTATATACTATGATGTTATTATAAATATGGTACAACCATATTCATTATTCTATCCATACTATGAATGACAATGTCCCCATACGTGCGTACGTGCGGTTTACCGTCTCCACGTCGTGGTGAGGTTTGTTATTCAACACTTCATTATTTGGATGGGTATAATAATGAGTATAATTGATGTAAATAATAAATATAACATGTTAAAGATTATTTATATATAATATACCATCCAATTACAAACTATTTCACCATCAATAGAATGATATTTTCGCTCATGCGTACATACAGATTTCCGTCATCACAAACACGATGAGATTCATTCCCCATCGTAACTATTCAAGAATAATTTTAATTTTTTGATTACAAATAATGTTTACAAACTTAATATCATTTTGGAAATGAATAAAATACATTTTATCCATAAAAAACATGACTTACATAACAAAACATATAAAGTAAAATGAATCTATTAACACCCAAAACAATGATACTGCTGAAATATTATTAACAATGTAATATAGATGATCATATATGATATCATATTTATGTATATTGTTTTTTATAATTTAATAACAATTATTTCACTATTATACAAGATGTTAATGTATTCTAGACTTTGGAAAAGTACAAGTTAAGGGTTAATTTTACAATCTCATTATTATCTGAGGTTGTTTATTCGTGAGTATCTACTGGGACCACTTTATCATCCACATCTGTGTTTCTTTAAAATGTATTTTGAAACAATTTTACTATTTCATATAATATGGGTAAAAGTCATTTATACCTTTTTTGACTTTTTTTAAAATCTTTTTAAAGTAATATTTCCATCATTTTCCAAATAAGGAACTTTTTGACCTTTTCGACAAATTAAGGTAAGAATGTTTTTTTAACTTATACGATGGGTGCGAATGTTTTCCATTGTTATAACAGATTAGAAGGTTCCCTTAAAATATTGTAAGAATATTTTCAATGTAAATGTTTTCTTTTATAATTACATTAAATTTAAATTATTTCAAAATAGAAATTTATATTTCACTCAAATATTTTTGATTTTATCTATGTCAACATACTTTGATGGATTTTACACTTGTTTGATGTTAATTTATTATGATAAAATATCTAATATTGTATTGAAGTTTTTGTGGTATTTTTGAATGTGTATGTTATATTATTATACCATTCATGGTTTATGGTTAATGTATTAACATTTTATATGCATTTTTTAATACAAATGTTAATGTTATGTTTCAACCATTTCATATGAGGAATGAATTGGACTTGGTAAGTGATGGGTGGAGCCTACTATAGCTCCTTGATACATTGGTAGATCTCATGAGACAAACTAGTGTCTTGGAACAAGTCTTAACAAAATTTTATTTTTAGTCTTGGAATGAGGCCTTGACTTTGTGGTTATGATGTCTAGAATTATGCATTCCGCCATTATGAAATTAGCTATTGATATTACGTGTGATTATTCAACTAGTCGAATATCCATGTGAGTAAGTAAATGGAATTATTTGATTTATATTTTACATATTTTGATGAATTTTATGTTTAAAAGGCTTGTGTTTTAGTTTTATACATTTCCTTAAATGTTTATTCTTATTTATGATAGTTTATGTTATATTATTATCCTTACTGAGAATTTGAGCTCTCTCATTTATTATGTTTTCTTATTCCTAGGATGTGAATATGTATATTATGATTGACCTGCATTGATAGGCTAAGGGACATGAGTGTTTTCAAAGGGGACTTGATGTTGTTGTTTTTCAATTTTATAATGTCTTGTAAAACTTATGTATGTTTCTAGTACTTCCAAAGCTACAAAACAAATTGGGATTTCAAGACCTGATCACTTGTGATCATTCCAATGTTATGTAATAATGCATTGACTCTGGGTAACTAGGATCCGAGCATTTCACCCAGCCACTCTAATGCACCTCAACCCCCTACACAAGTTCCCCCTAGCTTCCCACTACACCAACCCCCCCCCCCCCACCTACACCAGCCTCCCAATCCCCCCACCCCATGCACCATCCCCCAGCCCCCCTGCAGCACCCCCCTACAACAGCCACCTGCACGAGCACCCCCTCCCCCTATGATAATTGACATAAATAAAACTTTTCAACCTTTATAATAGACAAATACATGTGTTGTGACCAATAAATTGTTTGATGTTGATGGTTCACATGAAGTTGTTTGTCTCATATGGGGGAGATTGTTGGTTGATAGTCAAGTGGGTATGATTTATGACTTTGTTTCTGGATTTTTTTGTCAATGTATCAATAAATATATGAATCATATTAAAACTCATGTGGAATTGGATAATTTTGAGATGTTGAAGACCATTTATATGTTTTGAATAGATTTAAAGAAGATTGGATTTGAAGAGAAAAGTTTTCAAAAAGTTCTGGTGCTGAAGAGACAATCACGCCACATTGGAAGTCATAAAGTCGGTCATGATAGTCCTAAATAAGATTAATGTTTGGTGAAGTCAGAACATATTACACCACAATGTATATAGTCATTCCATAATATGGTTCTGAAATGTGAAGATGCTTGATTCAGTCATTCACAACATGAATACCACACTGTAATGGTTTGACCATGAAATTTTGAGTAATTGTTTTTTGGTGTGGGAGAGAAGGTTACGTCATGAGGAAATAAAATTATGTCAGGAATTCATTGATCACAGCGCAATTTGGCCATGCCGCAATGGTCCCTAGATGAAAAAATAGTTATCAGGGGAAAAAGGTATTCTCATCATGGAGAGATTGTTGCACTGACTCATGGTCATGTCACGGTGTAGTTGGATAGGAAAATTACATGCCCCTCAGGTGTTGAGGTTTGAGAGGTCACGTAGAAATGGAGATTGATCACACCACAATTCCCTTGGCAGTTGTGTAGTTGGGAGGTAACCAGTTTTTAGAAACAGCCATATCATGCTGCGATGTACCTGTTGCATCTTGAAGAATATGGTCGCATTCCAATGTTTATGTTCACATCATGATTGGTGCCAGAAATCCAATTTCAAGTGTTTTGATCATGAGACTTATTGGATGATTCAAAGTCTACTCAAACTCGATCCTAGAATTATCTAAATCATTCAAGGATGATTAGATATACTAAAAACATTTATATATATATATACAAAAAAACTCCCAAAAACATATTATAAATATGAAAAATAATAAAAATAACATATATAAAGGAAAAATATATTTTTGAAATAAATTCATCAAATGCATCAAAATATTAATAAAAAGATTTAAAACAATCATGACTGGTTGTAAATAAAAATCTTAAACATATCATGTCAGAATAAGAATGAGCAAAGTGTAGTACAATGTGAAATTTAATGCAAATTGAAATGTGAAGTTTAATGGTCGCAATGAGAAACTTCTAGTAATGGTAACAACTAATGTTTGGATAATAATCAAAAGGATATTTTCAAAGGTATTGAAAATTTGGTTGTCAATGAATCCAAGTCAATTAATGAAGAATATGAACTAATAGAATGAAATATATTTCATTAAACCTATATCTAGTGTAAAGGTTTATAAAATAGTGGGTAGTGAAATATGTACTACCGAAATGACTAAACCTAGAAAAATTAAATCATAATGAACCAAATAAAATAGAATAAAATTATTCCAACCAAACTAAACAAAAATTTATAAATAGAAATAAACTTAACTAATTATAAGGGAACCAAATGGAATTGAACAAGATAGAACTAAGCCAAATCAAATAGAAATGACTTGAAATAACCTCAATTGAACCAAATAAACACATACCAATCTATCTTGAATCAACTAAAATTTAAAAAAAATTGAGATTTTCGTGTATTCCATTGATGATAGGTTCCTAATCACATGACACATATGTGAAATTCTAGGTAATAGAAATATAGCAATGCAGATCAAATGATATATTAAAAAAGAGTGAAACAACATTGCTATCATTGAGACATAGAATGGTGTTAAAGTTATAAGGATGAGGTATACTCAATATATTTACAGTTCAGGGACCATTTAACATGGAATTTATGTCAGATTTCCCACCATCCTAGATCATTAAACCAAAATAGTTTTACAGAGTTAAGCTTAAAATTAAAATCAGTGTATACTTCTGAGAAACCAAAGCTGATGATATGCACCTGCACGTTGTGATCCATCCAGAAAGAAGGATCCTTGTTCTATTCAGTTTGGCTGGTGAGATGTTCCAAAGAAGAATGATGATATTACCTATCATGGAAGGGGAAGGGTATTCACAATCCTATGTACAATTTTTTCCCTATAATAAACAAATTTCAAGGGAGTTCATGTGTTTTGTTGTTATAAAAACTGATACAAAAATCTTTTACCAAATTGTGAATAATATTTCAAGTACATATAACTTTTGAAAATATATACAGATATAAAAGGTTATTGTTATATTTTTTACTAAACATTTAAAATTAGGCTACATTTGACAGAAATTATTGGAAAGTGTTATGGATTCTCTACCACACAGGCAATGGACAATTATCAAAAACACAAAATCATGGATAGGTGAAAAATAGTAGTCATGAAAGGAATTATATTGAGACAATAACATATACACCTACTTTAATATATACCTACTTGGATCATTTATAGTAGTTTATCAAGAACACACCTGCTTGAATATATAAGTGACATAGAAATAGTAGTTTTGCCATAAAATATATACCTGATTGCATTGTTTATTATACTTTATCATGAACATACATGGGTGAATATATAAATAACATATAATAGTGTCTTATCAAATATTAACACATGAAAAAATTAATTAAACTATTTATAGAATTCAAACAAATATTTAAATAAATATAGATTTAGACAAAACAATGATAAAAATTAAATATAACCAAGACATACCTTTGACATGGTCTAAGCCTGTATAAATAGTGTAAATATATTTCATTTGTAGTGGAAGATGAGATTGGGGAAATAGAAATTCATAAATATAATTCATTTTTAGTGGCATATTATGGGTGAAAATAAAAAATAACTATCATATTAAATATAATCTCATAAAAATAGACTTTGATGGGAACCTTATCCAGTTATGCAGACTTCGGTGCACAATTCAGGTATTCACCATCTCTCTTTCTGTTTGGTCTTCTCCTCGGTGGAGGAATTCGTCCATGCATGGTTTAGAGCCCCTCGACGCATGGATAGGTGGAGTTTCAGCTTGGCGAGGTGGTCGATGGATGTTTGTAAAGGGAAGGAGAGCCCCAAAGCGGCGGTGTGGATCAGTCTTCCAGGAATACCCCTGCCCTTTCAGAATGTCTCCTTTATCAAGGCTATCGGTGACTCCCTTAGTGGATTTCTCTGTACGGATGACTGTACGAGGAGCGACGCTAATCTGTCGGTCGCCTGGTTGTGTGTTGAACTTGATATGTCTCTTCCAGTTCTAGAGAAATTCTCCCTATTGGTCCAGGGTTCGGCGTTGTGGTTTTCCTGGTGTTTCCCATGTTTTTCTCTTCCTGCCTCCTTCAAGGGAACTCTGCGCAACTGTGCAAGAGGGGCCATCGATAGAACCTTCGGTGGGAGGCTAGGCCAGCTTTGGGCAGTGAGCCTCCCCCTCGTGAGTCGGATGGTGCATCATCCTCCTCAGTCTAGGCTAGCCTGCAGGTTGTGGGTCTGTGGATTTATTGCATTGTAGTTTTCCATCAAGCTCCAGCAGGGGGTGCTCAGTCTTGTGGAGCTCTGGTCAGTATAGATCGGGGGATGGCACCTTCGTGGGTGGACAATCTTCGAGGTTGGGCTCTGGGTCCCCAATAGGCTCTCTCTGCGGGTGGGTTACTGTAATTCTTTGTGAGACTCCCTGTGGGAAATCGGGAGATGTGCCTTCTCCCCCTACTAGCAGTTTGGCTCTCTCTATGGTTGGGTTGTTGGTGAACGCTAATTCTTGTAGCAGACCGAGTGGTTTAGAGGTGGTTAAAGTGGTTGGGCTTAAGGACCCAGGTAACCAGACTCCACGAGAGAAAGGTAAACAGGAAATGGTACTGTCTTCCCCCAGTGACATGATTGGTAAGTATCCCAAGCCTTAATTCCATTTGGAAATGTCTCCCATAGCAAAGGACATGAGTTCGGGTGTAAGTAATCGGGTGAAATCCAAACTGCAAAGGGCACATTTTAGATAGTCTCTCTCACACCTTTAGATGGAGACCTTGTCGCCTAGGGCCAAAGACGGGCCAAAAAGTTACCAATGATACCCATATTCATATGGAATTATTGTGCTCTCAGGGTGAGGATCAAAACTGATTTCATAGCATCAGAGACCAAGAAAAAGAAAGCTCTCATTCCTGCTATTCTAGAACCCAAACAGGACCCGACCAAGATAGGGTATTTCACTAATAAGATGAGAATGCATACATCCATGCAGGTGGCTCCAACAAACATGCATATATGGATCTTCTGGAAGAGGGATATTTCAGTGGTTCTGGTTCAGGCAGGGGACCAGGCCATTACGACGAGGGTGAAAAAGGGGTCGCTTAGCTTCTACGCACCCTTCGTTTATGGGAGATGCGATAATGGTATTAGAGAATCCATGTGGCAGGAGTTGAGCATGTTTGACCCAGTAGATGAACCTTGGATCATTGTAGGAGTCTTCAACTATATTACGGAACCATCGGAGAAAAGAGGGCGTGGGGCGTTCCTGTGCCACACGAGCACTGCCTTCGTCTTGTTCATGGACAGCAAAGGTCTTAGGGACCTGGGGTACTCTGGTGACCGCTATACATGGTGTAACAATCAAAGAGGGACCAGGCATTTCTGGATCCGGTTAGACCACTTCCTTTCCAACGTGCATGCTCTATCCAAGTTCGCAGATACCAAGGTATTTCACCTTGTGAGGGGGATTTCTGATCACTCACGATTTCTGGTCTCTTTGTCCTCAAGGAGCGGTCACCAATGGAAATTCAGATTCTATTACCATTGGACCCATAATCTAGAGTTTCTCGAGGTGGTGAGGTCTTCATGGGGGGAACAGGTCCAAGGATCTCTCTGGGTGGTTGTGTATAATAAGTTAAGGAGACTTAGGTTGGTGTTACAGGACTGGGTGGGGGACCTCCCTACTTTTGATCAAGAGCTCGAGGAGACCAAAGGGGACATCGAACGCCTAGAGGCCAGCCTAGAAAAAACTTGGAATGATGATAGCTTTGAGGAAATTTCAATCCAGAAGAAAAGCTTCTCTGACATTATCCTAAGACAAGAGCGAGAGTCCTGGGATAAATCAAGGATATATTGGTTGTATGAGGGGGACAAAAACTCGACGTACTTCCATTCTTGCATCAAGGAGAAGTGCCGACCCATCAAACCCAACATCAAGCTTGAAGATGGCTCGTTTACATATGATAGAGACGTTATGGGTGGAATGGATTTTTCTTTCTTTAATGATCTTCTTGCAGGTGCTAATGAGAGGATGGCCAGCGGGTATCCGCAGGGGAGCTTAGAGCTTTGGGAGGAAATTCCAAGCAGGGTTTCCCCTGAGGACAATGCGTGCTTGGAAGAGGTCCCTGTTGAGAGAGAGATTTACGAAGTTATGAGGAAGCCGAACCTGGAGAGCTCTTCGGGCCCAATAGTTTTCCAGGTTCATTTTACAGAGACTTTTGGGAAGTGATAAAAGAATACATGGTAGCAACCATTCCGGATTTTTTTCGAGGTGGCTCCCTCCCGCGGGTTGTAAATGCAACGACTTTGGTCCTCATCCCAACGGTGAAGGACCCCTCCTCCATTCAACATTATCATACTGTGAGCCTGTGTAACTTCACATACAAGATCTTAGCAAGTATAATTAACTCAAGACTGGCGATGCACCTCCCACGATGGACCTCCATGGAACAGCACGGCTTCGTGCAGGGTAGATCAATTAAAGGGGGAATTGCACTGGTGCATGAAGTGTCGAGGGACTTGAACATCAAGATTTATGGATCCAATATGGCCATTAAAGTGGATATGAATAAGGCATACGACAGACTGGAGTGGGGCTTTTTTAATAAGGTTTTAGCATGCATGGGATTCTCTCCTATAGTCACAGATTTTCTATTCCGATGCTTCAGCTCATCTTGGATGGCAGTGAATCTCATGGGGAAATCCCATGGGTTTTTCAAGCCCAACCGTGGCCTCCGGCAAGGAGACCCAATCTCCCCGGATTTGTTTATTCTAATGCAGGATACTCTTAGCACCATGTTGAACCAGGGTATTTCCAATGGATGCATTACACTATATCGAAGGAAGATGAATATTCCTTCCATATCCCACCTCATGTTTTCCGATGACATGATCATCTTCTCAAATGAAGGGAAAAGATTTGTGAGGGAGATCAAGAGTATCCTCGATGATTATTTCCACTGGAGCAGTCAGATGATCAACCACTCCAAAAGTAATATTTTTATCTCAAACAAATGCACAGCGAGACGGGCCAACTCCATTTGAAGGAATATGGTAATGCAGCCTGGGAAATTTCCAATGGAGTATCTTGATTCTCCTATCTCTCCAGGTAGAACTCGCATTCTGTACTTTGATCATGTTGTTAGCAGAATTATGTGTTGAGTCCTCAACTGGAAGAATCACTTCCTATTCTTCAGAGGGATAATTGCTTTTTGAACAATGTGATGGCCTCTATCGTGGTCCATGCAATGGCAGCTACTTCGGTGCCTAAGGGGGTGATCAAAGACATTGACAAGGTCTTAGATAGGTTTCTCTGGGATGCTCTGGCAGAGGGAAAAAACACTGGGTTTCATGGGATATGATGGCTCTAACGTTCCAGGCGGGGGGATCAATGTTTGGAGTTTGAGGGACACTCCCAGGGGCATGCATGCCAAACTCGCATGGGATATCATGGAGGGGTGTAATATCTAGGGGATGATGATGAGGGACAGAGTTGAAAGCAACCTGGTGATGGTCAGGATGTGAGGATCTCCTCTATGGAAATCGGTTGTCCCTATGATCCTGACCCTCCAACACCACTCTCGGTGGATTATGGGAGAGGAAAAACTTTCATTCTAGAAGAAGAACTTGAGTGGCTCGGTGCAGTACTTCCCGGAGTTCTCGGTTCCTTCGATTACATTTTTGGACACAAGTATACACCCTGAATTCATTAACGCTGTGCTGGAAAAGAGAAAGAAAGAAATCTTTAACTTCATTACCCTCACCTCGGAGCCAGACCAGTGTGTCTTCACCCCCTCACTATCTGGGAAATTTAACACCAAGGAATTTCGAGAGCTCTCAACATTCCGGGTGCAGTAGGAAATCTGAAATGATACGCTATGGTGTAGCAAAAACGCGAAAAAAAATTAATTTTCTTCTGTGGAGGATCAGGAACTCTGCTATCATGTCTGATGCAGGTATCCAAAAAGCTGGTATCAATCTTGCCTCCTGTTGTCAGTGCTACAAATTCAATCAAGAAGAAAGCACCAACCATATATTCTTTGAAGGTGCATGGGCAAAAGAGGTTTAGTCTTTATTTGGGGGATCCCTCATGGCTTCTACCCCAGGGCTGCGGGCCACTTCTTTTCTAGAGAGTTGGTTCCAGGGGACTCCAGACAGAGGCCCTGAGAGGGTGGCAAGGACCATCATCCTCAGTGTCAGGTGCTGGTGCCTATGGAAGGCCTGCAACAAGGCGAGATTTGAGGGGACTCTCTCCACAGTACGGTCCATCATCATGATAACGAGGATGTTGTTGATCGACTGGGTCACCCTAGTTGATAATTGGTGTGACGCTCCATCCATGCGGTTTCTTCAGGGTCATCTTCCCTCTTATTCGGCCATTCCTCTAGTGCATGGAGCACAAGGGCGGTGGATCAAGTGGTCTCCTCCAACTGAAGGTTTGAAGTTGAACTTCGATGGTTCATGTACTAAGAGGGACATGCGGGGAGGTGGAGTGGTTCGAAATTCAGAAGGGCGTGTGTTCCTGGCCTTCACAGCCCATTATGGCAAAGGTAGTGATCTTCAGGAGAAGGTCCATGCGGTTCTCTCATGGCTCAAGTTATGAAAACAGAAAGTTATTGCACTCTATGAAGTGGAAATAGACTTAAGGAACCTTTACGTTCTCTGACGGGTAGAATTACTACTCCATGGACAGTGGCTTACACAATCCGAAAGTGTAACCAACTCCTTGACAGCAGGATTTGGATCACTCACACATGGAGAGAGGGGAACAAAGTTTCAGATTACTTGGCATCCATGGGTCTCCCAGGTTCAAAATATATTTTTCTCTTCAATGCATTTACTCTCAAAGATAAGGGGATTAATCTAATTTGAGGTGACACCCTCGGGCTCTATTATTTTAGGCCCCCATAATCTGGGGATGCTCCTGATCCCCTCTCTCCCTCTCACCCTCTCTCTTCCTCCTCCTCCTCTTGTTTTCTCTTTTTCTTGCTTTCGGGTCCTCCTCTTTGAATAAATATAAAGTATGGCGTCAAGAGGTAGAGATCTACACTGAAGGAGTAGGTTCATAGTGAGGTTGGGGAATCATAACCGCGTTAAAAGGGATTTGGGGAGGTTGTGTCGATGAGGAAGTGGGAACACAGCGACGAAGCTGCGTCGACAGGGAGGCATCAGAGCTATGTCGACGTCACATCGATGGGGAGGTGTGCTATCTATGTCAGAGACGAAGGGTGAGGAGGAATTGTGGGGGTGGAGGAATAACAAGGGTTGGGGAGGAATTTTGATGGAGTAATTGTCAAGGGAGAGGGTTTTGGAAGGGAGAGGGTTTTCTTATTGGAGATAAACCTTCGAGGACCTGCTGCCACACCCAGCCCTTTTCCTATGGCTATATCTCACCCTATAGCAACAGATCATTTGAAATGTGGAGAATCAATTAGAAGACCAACCATTTGAAGAGAATCTTAAACATAGGATCATCAATGGAAAGACTTCAATTTCTCATCTTAATTCTATTTATTTTAACTTGGTCAAGATTAGAAAATTGAATATCGGGGTTCAAGTGATGCGGTGTAATTTATTACTATGAAATATTGAATAAATTTATATATTTTTATTATTTTCATACTTCTTAATTCATCACTATGATATGTAACAAAATTTAAACTCCATCTTATGCAATGGATAGAGGACATTGCACTCTGAAGAATTAAACTCCCACTTATGTTAGGTTTCATAAAAAACTTATGAGGACCTAGGATTATATTTTTGCTTCTAGAGATTATGTCGAGAGAACACGACAAGGATAAAGTAGTCATGCTAGTATAAAATCAATAAATTTATGTGTAAATTATATAAAATAGTTTACTTATCTAAAAATTCCCACTATCTCAAAATAAGAATACATAATCCTTATACACTATTTCCCTAACCATTTATGTGGTTTCTTCTAGTTTAACTCAATATAACTTAGTTCCAAAATAACTCACACACTAGTATTTCCTGTGTAATTAAATTTAGTCGTCACACTTTACCAATAGTCACACACCATTATTTTTATTCTTCTTTCATAACTAAATAAAAAAATTGAAAAGAAATTAGATTTTAACTAATGGTATAACGTAGGTAACTACCATATACTATTTTACAACACCCTATGCACTTATAGTAGGCTATGTGATTTCCAATCACATTTGAAAGATTTAGGGATATTTTGTATTTTCATTGAACTTTACCAGGTTTTATTTGAAATCGTTTTCTTAATAAATGACACACATAAAATAAAACTAAAAATTGAAACTATGTAATTTGGAAAAATATATTTCATAGAAAATATATTTACAAAGAGTATTTGTAGAATATTTAAAATAATAAAGGAAACTGAAATCTAAAAAATCTTATGTTTTATCAAAGAAAGAACAATAAACATAATATATTTTATCATAAAAGGAATACTTAAAAAAAGAGATAGAATAATGATAAATTCATTGGAAACTCCCATTAGGATGTCTAAAATCCATTCACCATTAGTTTATTAAAAAATTAAATTTATCAAAAATATTAATTTTTATTAAGAAACAAAAAAACCATAAAATTGATGTTAAATGGATAATAGGAAGTGATACTCACAATGAAAGCTCAAAGAAAAGGTAACAAGTGACACAATTTTCCTTGAATCACATAGAAATATAGGTAAAAATGAAACCATGTGATCACATGATTTCAAATAGAAACAAAAAAAAATTATTTAATTATTATTTAAATTTTGTTATGAAACCAAAAAATAGTGAATGCGTGTGGGGGAGATTAAATACAAAGGAGTTAAAATTATATGAGAATATTGAGGGAGGGGTGGGTGAGAATAACTTAACCTGAATACAGGTGCCCGGAAATAGATACTGATACACCAAATATTCCTGACATCTGAAATTGAAACAAATAATTCAAAACAAACCCAATGAAGATTAGACAATGTGTCAAATAAATCATACATGATGAAATAAGCTTAGATAGCTAAACTCTATCTAGGACATATCTGACAAATAACAGGACAAAAAATAGAAACAAATAAATTTTTCCTAGTGAAAATTTAAGAGTCTAGGGATCTAAAATCAAAGAAACCCTACTATGAAATAAATCAAAGGGATGTGGTACGGATACCTAAGAGAAGTATCTTAAGGATGTGGGGTTACCACATCAGAGGATGACCACAGAAGGTGGTGTGGGTTTAGCGGAGTTGAGCTTGGTTTGTGGAGGAGGGTAACTATCATGGTGAGGTGTGGGGATGGGGACAATAGAGCTGTGTTATCAGGGAAGTGGGGATGTTGTGTCGATGGTCGTATGGGTGTGCTAGAGCTATGAAAATGGGGTGGTTGGCTGGGTGTGATGAATCCATAATGAAGGGGAGGTGGGATCGGTGTGTCGGGGTCGTGATAGAGGAGAGGTGGGATGGGTGCACCAGATTCATGATGGGATCAGATGTTTAAGAAGGGGGAGGGGGAATACCTGGGGTGGTAGGGGGAAGAATTTTTTAGGATGGATGAATTACAAGGGAGGGGAGGATTAAGAATGAAGGGAGGAGGGTACGGCCATAATTTTCCTTCCACCCATGGATTTTATGATGGATATATCCACAAATCTTATTAAATATGGATAAAAATCCATGGCTATAGACCAAATTTAAAGTAGTGTTATATGAGAATCATTTATTACAACAATATTATGCTCAAGATACTAATTAAATGGCATGTGTTCCAGTAATTATCCATTCCATTCTTATTATTTCTTATTTATTCAGAGCATTTATTGTATTCATAACATGTGTCACAAACCAGATTTGGTTTCCATCAAAACCAGCACCCGACCCGGACCATGATAAGGATAGAAGGTCTTTCCCGATCCCCATGGACTGGAACATGTGCCCGGGTATCAAAAAATGACTTTCAGGAATGATTTACCCATGTTTATAAACATTAAACAACAAACAAATCCAATAATGCTAATTTGGATTTTTCAAGCACAATCGTCTTTTTCAAAAACTAGAATGGAAATACATAGTTTAAAACAATTATAAAAGACAATAAAACTATATAAACCCACAATGAATATCCCAAGAACCATCCTCATGGAAAGAGGCACCACCCTCAAGCCATCTCTATAAGACATCACCATGAAGGACCTGCTAGAAACTCGAACCAGTGTCACTAAAAACTGTACCCAAACCTGCGACAAAAATAACCAAGTCTACATACACCCAATGGTGTAAGTAGCGTGTGATCCAAATCCCAGTAGGATACCACCACTATGATATTACATGTGATAAACATTTAGAGACTAAAATAATGCAAGTTTTCCAAACATGAAATGCTAGCTACAATTTCAGAAAAATGGAACTTTAAATAGAAATAGATTTCAAGTGGTATGTTTTAAAGAATCAACACTTTTAAAAATAAAATAAAAAGCTAATTAATTTTTTATCGAGATATACCATATGTCAAAGGTAAGTATAAAGGATCGAATGAGGAAAAGCAACAGGAAATAATTCCTAGGAACTAGCTCGTTGTGGCTCATAGGAACCTTGTATCTCAGTGAGAGTAACCGTCACAATATTTGTTCTCGTGCACGATACACTAGTAGGGAACTTACCCATAACCTAGTGGTCCCCAATAATCAACATCATAGTTTAGTTATTGTTGTAAGCATCAACATTTCTTAATGAAACTAAGCCCAAACCCCACAAATTCACTAGAATACCAGTACACGTCCACCCACCTAGATATCCAGGTTTCCCTCTTCTTATCAAACAAGATCAACAAGACAAGTAATATAATTTGCACATGAAAATATCATTTCAACATCAAAAATTCACCACACATCCAACATTTATGTCACAAAATTAAAAAAATCACTTTTCATTCAAATCTATTTTGAAATCCAACTCACCCCAAAATATCCCACAACTCTTTTAACATTTCGTTAACACTTCCACAAATCCTTTAAAAAATTTATAAAACCATTACAGGTAAATCCAATTCATATAAAATCCCACACACATATCACATAATACCCTTCTCACCATCAAAAATCATTTTTTCAACAAACTCACACGAAATATCCCACAACCATGTGTCTCACCCACAACACAATTAAGTAAAACATTTCAGTAATTTTTGAAACATTATAAAAATGTTTGAAATATAAATTCACCACATTAACCTTAATAACTCTTATTAAGTTTTCAAACGCACCTAAAAAGTACATACATAACATTTTCCCACTTTGTTTAACCAAATAAAACAATTACAATTTTCATAAAACAACCCGAGGAGGTATAACCATGATTTGCGCACAAAACACATTTCAAAACCCTCATTCAAGACCAAAACAATACTAATACCAATTAAAAATAGAATTTAAAGACCTAAAAACAGTTATTAAACCACCCCCATGTGTTATAAAAATAACTCAAATAATACCACAAAAGATAATCATGAAAAACTCTTGTTTTTATAAATCACTTTCAAGACGTACAACATGGTTTCACACCGTAAACCCATTAAGAAAACCCCATTTTAAGGCCACCATGACACTAAGGCATTTAAAAAATAGAATTTTCATCCCCTTTACAACACTAATATATCACAATCATATTTTATAAAATAACATGACTAATACCACATGAGTTATAGAATGAAAAATACCCAACTTTGAGCAAGAATGCAACTATGAAATTAAATACTTAACCAAATCCATCAAAAACAGTTTTTGCACCACACACAATATATGATGAGCATGAAAAATTCATAATTCAAACAAACTAACTCGTCAAGAAATGGTTTCACAAGTAATAACCTACCTTTTGAGTTGAAACTCCCAAATCATGCTGAGAAAGATCAAGTGCACCACTTCCACACCATAAGGAGGTGAAGAGAAACCTAAAATATCAAGATTGCATAAAAAAAGACACCATGTCAAACCCTGGGTTCTAAACCTAGTTTCTATACAACATAGAACTCAAGAAAGGGTGAAGGAAACCCTAAGGAAAAGGAATAAATCAAAGATGGAATGGATTAATTACATGATTTTGAAGTTCCCCCCATCAAATCTCCCTTTAAAAATGAGGTCCAATAGAGGGGAAGCGACCTTGGAGGCTTTCCATAGAGGTAGGTCATGAATTGGGGAAGAATGGATCATATTAGACTTATTTCACAGAGACCAAAATGGTAAATTCCAAAATATTTTTAATGACATGGACATACCTGTATGGTTGGCCGGCACAGTTTGGATCCTTACGGCCAGACCGTGCACCCAGTCTTAGCTACCCCCAAACCAGGAATTCTCCTCCAATTTAAAGGGTTCCATGGGGGAAACCAAGAGGGGAAGTTATTCCAAGAATATAGAAAAATATATACAAAATAAAACCTTCTTTTTACCCCAAGATTCATCCAATGCAAGGGTGCATACCACCTCAACAACTTACCCCACAAGTGGTGTCACTTGGAGTGTCACTAAGACAACTCCACAATACCACAAACTCTAAACATTCATTTGAAAAAATAGAAGTCCAATTACCCTAAAATACCACCCAAGAATAAGGTCACAAATCAATAACACAAGAGAAACCAAAATTCCAATCCCAGAACACCCAGAAACCCAGAGAAAACTAAGAACCGAGAGAGGATTTAAATCAAAGAATGGAATTAAAAATCTGGGTGTGACACCCTTACTGAGCATTTGAGATCACCATTTTCTTATGATTCATTATCCCCAAGATTCTAAAAAGTGTTTTGTGATTTATATGTAGGGATAAACTATGGAGAATAATGGAATTCAAAAATAAACCACCTTTTTGATTTTATGATTTCAATTTTAATAGTAATTTAAAAATGTATCTAGTTTACCAAAACTACTAAAACATTAAATATTTCTGGATATGATTCCTTATATATTATTCCAATGTAACAAATTAAACATTGGTTTCAAGATACTAGGGTCAGATTGCTATAGTTTGTATTAGAGAGAGCTTAGTAGAAACCTCAAAAACTAGATTTAGGAAAAAAATAGATTAAGGAACACCACCTTATGATATACTTTGGGGATAAATATATAATAACATCTTAAATTTTTGTTATAGAATAGTTTATGTGGTTTTTCTAGAATATATGTACCTATCTAGATACTATAAGTAGATTTGTTTCTAGAACATATTTACCTAGGGATAAATACTCTAAAAAGGGTGAATTGGGTTTGAACAAATTGCTACCTAGTGCACAAAAATAGACCTTACTGTGCACCTGGTATGACACTATCAAGGGATATTCTTGATTTAATTAACCTATTATTTACAAACCATTATTATGGGTTTGAAAATATTTTTTTGGTTGGAAAAAATAACCAAAAAAACTAAGTTTATGATTATGATATTAGTTATTCATAAATTTTTCAATTAATGTTAATTATTTCACTAAGATTGAGATTATAAATTAGGTTTCTTGATGTTATGATCTAAGCTTGTGAATGTAATTGGTTAAAAATGGAACCTAATAGAATAAATGATAACTATATCAATATGCATACCCCATATAGGGACTTCCTACCTGCGTAAGATTATGAAGATGGATCTGGATTTTCATTTTGAACTGATCAAATTATAATAATATTAGGGTAGCTGTCTTAGGCTATGAGTAATAACATTTCCTGTATAGAGAAGCATACTAAACTACTATATGGTGTAATGATGTTATATCGCTTCATTATCAGAAACCTTTATTATTAATTGGGACTTCAAATCCATTTTTATCTGAGAAATGGATATCTTCCTTAGAGAAAATATTTGTCCCTCTGAGAAGAAGTGAAGGGTAAAAAATTGTCATGGAATATTATCATCTCTCAAAAGATGAGGATAAATAGTGGTCCTTAATTCAAAACACTGATGATGTGGAGGAAATATCATGCATGGAGTGGAATAATTTCAACATACACTTCTTGGAAAAATATTTTCCTCATGAGAAAAGATAGGATATGGAATGATTTCTCTTATGCCTATGACATAATGAAGATGAAAATGTCACAAAGTATGAAGACAATTTTACAAGGTTAACCAGGCATACTGTGGACTATATATATAACCTAAAGAGTAATATTTATCATTTAATCAACGGGTTTATAGAATTCTTTTTAAGGGTCCTTTTCTTTCAAAAATTATCATTATATGTGGAAATAGTATCTTTTTATATCAAGATAGATATATAATTAACCAAGTCATAGGTCTTCAAAGATAAGTAAGAGAAGAAGAGGAAGGAATAGAAAAAATATATAAAGAAAATAAGGGAAAGAAGGATTTTCCAATACGTGATACTTGTGGAAGGAAACACATTGGTACATGCTTAAAAGGAAGAGGATTTTTCTTCAAGTGTAGAGAAAAAGGACACCATGATCTTGATTATTAGGGAAAGAAAGAATCTTCATATTTGAAATTATTCCATTGTAAGTAGATGGGGCACTATTCAAATGGAGTCCCCAAGTATCAAGGAAATTTTATTCAAAATACTTTAGGGTTCAAGGTAAATCTTGTTTTATTACTACAGATGAAGTGGAATGATTAATTTCCTTGTGGTTGGATTCAAGAACCATGTTATAGAAGAATTTTAATCTATGATATTATAATTATAATAAATAATAAATGTATAATTATTGTACTATATTACTATTTCATTAAGTATTTTAGTGCATATGTTTAATGGTACGGATGAACAAGAAAAATTATTTAGTGGTAAGTTGAAATTTTTGGAAAACACGTGATTTAGGGAGGATAATACTTACTATGTTCCTGAGGATGAGATAATAATGAAAAAAAGGTTATTATTAATTTATTCGTAACCTTTATGTTTTACCTTATCATTGATGTAGATTTAATTATACGCTATTATAATTCGGTAACATTATAGGAATTAAATTAATATATTTTTTAAAAAGCACATCTCGCATATTGGGGGATAACTCATCGCATCTAGCAAGGATGAAGGGCTTGGACCCACAACCAAAGGATGATAAGGTTTTAGAGCCAACCACTAACCTATTTTATTTCCTGGTTAATATGTAATTTTTTTTATTTGAACTATTTGATGGATTAATATTAAAATTAAACCAATTTTGGTTCTGTTGTGGTTTAGAGATTATTGTATTATATTTGATAACTTGTGATAACCATACTGGTTTTTGAAAATATTTATAAATCGAAAAAAAAACTTATCATTATTCTATGGATCTTATAATCTATTAAAATTTAATTTTAGTGATTTAGGCATAAATAAATCATCTTCAACATTCATTTATTATAGTAATAAATGAAGTGGTAAATGATCTATGCACAACCAAATGATGAAATTATTCCTAGGAAATACAAATATATCAAATAATTATATTTTTATATCTTCTTATTCAAGATAGAAAAAGAATTATTCTAACTTATAAATATGATGTTTTATTGAACCTTCTCATGATGTGGGATTTAAAAAACATATTTTCAAATAACAAACCCTGATAAACAATATCAAGATTAAATTTCTAGAAAATAATTTATTTAAGGTGGTAGAATGTATCACATTAACTTCATATTTGAGAGCTTACAACTCAAGAAACACCAGGTCTGAAAAAAATGTGATACTGTATTAAAATATTATTATTAAAACATTATCATTATAAATTGGTCTTGAAATTATAGGGTATAAATAGTACTAACTAAATTAGGAAAATTAGACACTTTATGTATAAAATAAATAAAATAGATATCTATTTACTAGACATAAAATTAGAACCATTATAAAGACAAAGAAATGTTTTCTGAAAAAATATATTTTTCTAAAAGCCAGTTTAATCAAGCTTTGTGTGCATAATTTATAATTAATTTTTACCACTTCTTGAAAATTTATCTGAAAAAATAAAAAATATTATTTATAAAGTTAAATTATATTTTAAACAAGTTTTAATATAAAATTAGTTCAATTATATATCTATTAATCGAATTTAGGTCATTTTAATCATTTTCACTTTAAATTTAAATATAAAAATTTGGTAAACATCTGAACATTTTCTATTTGAAAAACCGATTTCTTATCAAATCCATGGGATTAATTTAAAATTAAAATTTTCCACATATAATAATGTAATTTATAAAAAGAGGGTTACATATTATTAATAATAATAATTTTTCAAGCCTGATAAATGAAACTTAATTTTTCTAACAAAAATAATAGTGAAAACAATAAAAATTAATTATTTTGGTTAAGGTAAAAATGGATTTAACAGGGATTAAACTAAAAATATAAGGGTTAAAATAACCTAAAAACCTGTCTAAAATTTATATTATGGACATATTTTGATAATATAATGTATTAATATCTATAATAATCCATTTTAGACCCCTTTTTAATGTCAAAAGTGTGGTTACACCTTTTTATTGCTTAAAAATTAAGTGTGTCACCCACCTCACTTATAAAATTCCACCAACTATCATCTCCTATTCACACCTTAAAGATATTTTTTATCATCCAATACCTTCCAAAATAACTTCTATAATTCCCTCAAAACGTCCTGGAATCCTTTTTGTGTGAAAAAAACAATCTAGGATGGATTTTTCTTCATACTTAAGGAGGATACCCAAAGAATATGTAATGTTATTTAATTAGTATTTTTATTTTTTTCCATTATAGGCCTCCTTGAATTATTATTAAACCATGTTGATATAATAAAATAACAAAATTACATATACTAAGAAGTTTTTATGTTAGGTAAAATACCTAAAACCCTTTTCCAATTTCATCAAATGGCATACTGAATCATCATTTGTGTGTACGAAAGACTACCACCTCATGAACCAATGTCATTAACTTTTTCATTACCACCTCCCACAGTTGGGTATTATGATGGATATAAAGTATATATATGATATTTATAAAATAATTATATCTATTTAGTCATTATATCATGTATATCTTAATTAATTTCAATTCTATAGTGGATATGATAACATTGCTCGTCTGTGTGGCGAACTATAGCCTCGTGAAGTGATCTCATTCGTTTTCCACTAACGATTTACATAGAAGGTAATAAAGATAAATTTAAGGATTTTATGTGATATAAATTACATTTATATGATATTAATGACATATTTATTATTCTTAAATGATAATACATCATTTTATTTTTAACCTTTTCACTCACTTAATGATAATAACAACATTTTTGTATGTGTGGACTATGGCTTTCATGAAGCACTGTGACTCTTTTCATCACCACACCACATGGATGTTATGTATATAAATATATTTAACAAAGTAATAAGGTGTTTATGTTATTATTTTAATTATGTAATGATAAAATATTACTTACCTCATTTCCATAATAATCGTTGAAAATGGAAATGTTTCCCATCCATCTGTATGGCATACCGTCTCCATTATAGTAACATACTTCATTTTTCAAAACCTTATTTCAGGATTTTTTTTAAAGTATAATTTATGCATATATATTATGTTTATTTCCTGATTATTATTTTAGATATGATATAACTACGTAATATGGAAAAGAACCGATACTTTCATGACAAATAATAAATGAGAAAACAAGGCAATTAACACGTAAAAAATGAAAATAACGAAAGATTATTAATGATTGGGAGATTAGAAGTGTGGGGGGGTATAATTCTTCATGATTTCTCCTTATTAAGGCATATTGTAATTTTATGGACCTAATTTATTTTATATTTTGTATATACTTCCAATTTTAAAGGTATTATCATGATTCATTAATAATATATAGTAATTTAAGTATAAATTTTATTATTACATCTAATGTAATTTGTGATAAAAGTAATCAAGTGGTAAATAATTTCATAACTCAATTTTTTTCATTGGGTTATATTAATTCTTCATTGATTTTAATATTATAATATTATATGAGTAATGACTTCTGATTATTTGATGTTTTATTTTCACTTGTTTCATGTGGATTTACATTTGATACACATAATCAATTCATTAATTAATTATTACTTCAATGTTATAGTATTTTCAAGGGTTTATTTTACAATCACTTTTTAATTAGGATTTTTTATAATTGAAAGAAATTATTTAATAATTTTTTAATAAACCCTTTAATTTTTGTATCCTATATTTTTTTCATGAAATATTTCAAGTAATAGGACCATTTTTCACTCATAAGTACTTAAATTAATATATAAATAATTTTAGTAAATCCAACATAATTTTTCTCACCAGTCAGAAATCATTTTTCTTCCAAAACAATGTTTTTTAATAATTTTTTCCAGAATTTTTTTAAACATTTTAAAAATTATTTATTAAACACGTTTTTACCCATTTTTAATTTTTAAAAACAAAAATACAAATGAATCTTCGTATTATTTTTAAAACCAGTCCCACTTTTCTTTTACTAAAAAAGTGAAAGGAATCCTCTTTTAATGTACATGAAAAGTGGTGAATTTCCTATTTTCCTAACCACTCCATGTTTTAAAATTTCTTTTATAAGTTTCAAAGGTTATTTTCAAAAAAAATATTTTCAAACTTTTTTTCTGAACTTTTAGTTTTAGAAGGTGATTTTAAAAACGAAAATGATATTTTCATAATTAATGATTTTAAAAATATTTTATGTCATTTCTATTCATCAATAACAAAAAAAATTATTTTTCATATACTCCTCTAGGTATATGTTGTATTGATACCATTCACTTTATTCTAAATGGATTGTGATTCAGTTTATTGATTGGAGAAAGTAATTACATTTTGTATTCTAGTTTAAATATGAATATTTATGTGGATTATGATTCACCTATTTCATATGAGATAGTAATTGGACTTAGTAATGATGGAAAGGGCATGTTATATCACCTTGATTCAACAGTAGCTCTCATGAGACAAACTAGACTGGGCTTTCACCAATTCCACACCCATTTATAAATATTTATTTTCACAAGGTCTTGATAGTACTATATGTCTTGTGAAAAAGCCTCGGTAGTATGTTTTAGATGTCCAACATTGTGAATTACATTAATATGAATTCATTTATTGATATTCCAAGTGATTACCCAATTATTTATAATATAAGTTGTTATGTTTAAAGCTCAGGTGACTATTTATATGAAATTATTTGATCATGTTTTATTACTGCCGTATTATTCTCAAGTTATATATTAAAAGGCATGTTTTTTAGTTATTTACCATTTCATATTGATTATTCCTTACTTATTCATATCTTTCACTATACGCTTACCTATAGTGAGCATATGATATCACCCCTTTCTTTTGTTTTATTTCCCCCAGAATACTAGTAAGTTTTTTCTGATTGATATGCAGGTTTACGGTAAGGGGAATAATGGTTTTCTCCAAGAAAATTATGTGCGTATTTTATTCCATAAATTTTAATTATAAAAACAAATATATATATCTTTTTTTTCAAGACAACTACACCATTAGGTCCATTTTAATTTGAATAATTGTGTCTTATGATATTATAACAAATTAGACACTACATATGGGATACTGGGGAAAGGGAACAAATAAGCATTAATTAGAATAATATATATATATATAATTTAAAGAAATATGAAGTATACTAAAACCTAGAGTGTTAAATTAATGCCCACATAAATAAATTATGTTCTCACAATATTAATTTATACAACATATGAAAATAAATATGCCTATTATTTCCATAATTATGACTTAAGGTATAATTTATAAAGATATTTACCTTACAATCATAGTTAAAACAGTAAGATAGTATTTACCCTTATAATAGAAATAACCCTAATATTTATTCTCTTTCCAACCATTTGAGGTAAACACCCCCATTATTTTTTAATAAAACCTATATAATTTAATTAATTATCCTTGATAGTTCCTAGTTAGTCTCACACTAATAAATTATTATAGGTTGATTTGGAATATGATCCATTCTTGTGATTAATATATATCATAAGTGGATATATCCAATACATTTCAAAAATTGTATTAAATTCTTCTAAAATATTAACAATAGACCCTATATTGATCTGATTTCCAAGAAATTAAACTTGGGATAAAATATAGTGCAACAAGATTATTTCTCTGACAACTTAATATCAAATAATTAGGTTGCTGATTTGATTCATTTAGAAAATTTTCGAGATATAAAAGATTGGACAAAACCAGAGTCCAATAAGACATTCATAAATTTAGATTAGTATATAAGTTTACTGTAATTATCAAGATCCACTTCAGTAGTAATCATTTCATATGTTCTTTATTTTTTCTACGCACTTAGAGATTATTAATGTCTTTTATACTCATTGGACCTTGGGTTTGGGCATTGATCTACATAATTATCAAACTCAATTCATTTAAAATTTCAAATTATTAGTATTTTATTAGGAATAACATTATTTTACTCTATTATGTTAACTAAACTCTTCATTTTTTCCATATCAGTTGACTCCTTGATGAACTAATTTACAATAAATTAAACATCATCTAGTTCCTCTGAGATATATCATTGGGTGATTCTTTACACATTCTTAGCACATCAAAAATTGAGTATTCTTTTTTCCATGGTCTTTATCACTTGATCTTCCATGATACTACATTTTTACACTATTTTTCGTTCTTGTAAATTCAACCAGGATTAAATGGTTAATCATAACTTCAAATAGATGGCTAGGCATAATAGTAATATTTCTCACCACATATCTCATCTTTTTATTTATTTATTTGTGAAATAATTACATTTTCTGGGGAACTCATTGTTAACTTAGTTCCTACATGCTTTATCCATTCCTATAAATAAAGAAATGTTGATTTATCAGAATACTTATATTAATAAATGTAAGAAAAAGAAAAATGTGAACTTAGAAAAAGTATCTCAGAAATTTAATTCATAACCTAAATTATGAGTCTCAATATTTCAATATAGGTTATCATTTTTTATGACTTTATGAGGTTTTCTAACTAAACAAGTTATATATTAAATAATAAATTATTATTAAATTCCTTTATAATTTTTTTAAAGAGCATGTGAAAAAACCAAATAATACCCTCCATGATGTTTATACTATGTGTAAAGTTAGGCCCATTAGTTGTGCACTAATTGAAGATTGATTTAGTAACCAACAAAACTTTTTCAATGTTATTACCCCAAGGTGAATCCAGGAAAACCCCAATATCCACTTTTTTATCCAGATTGGGATTTTATTCTAAGATACCATACACATTACACTCTATCAAAATTTCAGCATATTTTCATATATTGTACCTCAAACCAAGAGTTTTCACTAATGTTGTCACAACCCGACCCAATATGGACCAATCCATAACAACTCTAAGCCCAACTATAATAGGTTAGGGGATGGGGATCATTGTTGAATAACCATATCCCACACATGGTATGAATTATTCTAATATACTGATACACTACCCATATCTCCAAGCCCATAAGATGTTGAAATGTAAATCAACTGATACCAATGCTTACATATACCTATAATTTCAATATCAAAGTATATAAAAATTACTAAAAATTATAAAAAGGGACATGTAAAAGTCCACAAAAAATAAACTAAAAACAATTACAGCCTACTATATTGGAGGGGACTTCTAATAAATTAAACCATTAGCACACACCTTGGTCTTTCTGGCTGACTAATCTTCGCTCAGTCCTAGTACCTCTTAGAATCCTTCAAATAGTCAGTCATCTGTACAATACAAGACACATGAGGGAAGAGATCATGTAGGGGTGAGTATAACAATACCCAAAATAAAAACTCTAAAAAAATAAACATAAATAATAAATAGTAATCAATTCATAAAAATAATATATAAACCAAATAAAATCACAGATATAATCAGGAAGAACACTACACCACCAAGATATCTCAACCAAACTATAGGTCATATGATTATACTTGAAGCTTCTTTGAAATGATCATTCCAATACAACTCTCTCCATAATTCGCAATATCACCAAAGATTATCATCCATGATTTCATGATCATTGTGCACTGGCCAAAAAAACTCCCTGGTCTCTGATGATATTGGTACTCAAATAGGGGATCACAACCCGGATTAGAGGGTGACACCACAAACCCAACATGGATCAACCTTCTATGTAGGGAATCATAAGGAAATGATACTGCAAACCCCATTGAAATGTCCTTCAACATAGATGATTGATTCCCTATGAATAGAGTTCATGTCGATTCCATGAACCCGACTAGGGTATAATAATTGATGATAGAGGGTCAGACTCTAATATCAATAAGGGACAAAATTATCTCTATCTAAAACACATTCTTTAGTCGGAATCACAATCCAGAGTTGTGGATATAATGTAGAACTATACCCTTGATGGGTTGGACTAAGGGGACACACTCGATCGATACTAGTCCAAAAATAATAAACAACGGGCTCAAAACATCCTGTAAGTGGGAACATGGCATGTACTGTGGGTACAGAACATGTCTAGACAAATCCTAGTCTATCAGTGTCCTTATGTATCACATGGCCTGTAGATATCCATATACACAGCGTGTAAGTAAGTATACATGGTGTGTATAGGTATTTTTTCACCCGTCCCATATCGTTTGTCCTTGCCTGTGTACTTATGTTGATGCTCATGTACAAACCCTGGTACACCTGGTTATGCCTGAGTACACCGAGTCATGTCCAATAACATGGCTCTTTTTATTTACTCTAACTATGTCCACGTACCCCGACCTAAATGTGCTTGTTTATCCTCTGAGATACACAAAGAGCCTCTAGCATATGCTAAAAAGTGTATGACATGTATCGTGGGGTGTTTGATCTTTTCTTCTCCAAGGAAACCATATAGCCACATAAAAATGACTACATGGAATGTGTTCATCAGACTGAATACAATGTTGTCCAGAATTTCCAACAAATTCCAAGATATTTGACGTGTCACCTAGATCTTCCATATTTTATACCAATCGCGTCAAAGGATTTTGAATCTAGCCCAACTGATTCCCACTATCACCTACTCACTAGAATTCAACCACAAAATCAGATATAAATACCACCTATGTCGCCACATCTTTACCATGTGTCACTTCTGAAAAATGATAAACCTCTAATATAGTCATGTTCCTCCTTGAATCAGCTAGTATCATTTTTGATACCCTAATTGCCTCCTCAGCCACAATTTGTACCTATGGAAATGATATTTTTCACCAAATAATGGTTGTACAACGATCTAATATGGGTTTTTCATTAAATTATGGTCCAAAAAAAATTTCTATGATTAATGTGCAATGAAATAGGGGTAGAAATACATAAATCAAAAACATGAGGAACAAACCTCAATTTTTTTTATATTTAGGCCTCAATCCATTCTCAATGAATTAAGTGAATTAAGAGGAAATAATCAATATAAACAAATAAATCAATCATAAATTAATCAATTGTTGATGGATAAATAAATTCTAGTTCATGGAATTTATCTATATTTGACCAATATAAATAAATTAGATGGAATCAAACAAATCAAACATCCTACCTAGAGTTTTTATAAATCTATAACAAAGAAAATTCCTATGTTGGCTTCATTTACAGGATCCATAGTCTAAAATAGTGTAACAATACCCTATCTTGATCAGATCTGATGTCGTCTGCCAATTATCCTCCACCAGCTCCTCTATAAGGACTCCTCTAAATACCTATGTTATGAAGTTAACCCTTAGTATTTAGGAATATCAAAGTTTAAATAGAGTATTATAGGTCAATGTGTTGAAATAAAATAATAGTTTTTATTTTATTTTATGATATGATCTTGTGAAAGAACATTACCAAAATACCCAATGCCAAAGAATATTATACCATGACTAGGGTAAATCCTACACTCTAAGCTCAACAGAGTCCTTATATTTCTGATCCAAGCCCCTATACTATATTTGTTCCAATTTTCATGAAAAATGTATGAACTTGATATAAATATTTTTTAAAAAATCAAATATAAATTACAAGATCATCAGGCCCCATAATATCGTGTCGTATCAGTTCCTAGATCTTGAAATAATACATATACTATTCTAAAAAATACATGAAAAAATGAGAGTGATTATATTATCCCCAAATTAGGCATCTTCATCTTCAAAAGTGAAAAACCTACTAAAAAAGAAGAGGGTACTAAGCTCACATCTGGGTCTCCTACTCCTAGGTGCTCCCCAGAAGATTCCCATACTACCACTAGAAACACCCACTATAAAAAATCAAACTATTGGTCACGAGTTATTTACAATGGGGTCCCGTTGCAAATAACACACCTCCAAAAACATAATCACATATAATCTATCCTGGTTTTTTAAAATATTATTTGTGACAGGTGAGCCTTCACATCACAGATAATTATTTGTGGTAACGGGCCTACCAATTGCAAATAAGTTAATGAAAATAGATAAAAAATTAAAAAATTAATAAAAATTAACAAAAAATTAAATAAATAAATAAATATTTAAAAATAATATAAAACATATTAAATAAAAAATTAATAAATATTTAAAAAAGTAATAAATAAATAACAAAAAGTAATAAATAAATACTAAATAAATGTTACAAAAATAATTCCAATAAAAAAAATATTTTCACCTATATAAAATACGATCTATGCAGAACTACAAATATGTGAATTAATTTAAATATTAAATAAATATGTACATTCAAATGTTTATATAGAAATACATAAATTTTTGGGGGGATCATTTAGAAGAGATGGTGGAGGGAACTCCATCCCTAAACCAAGATTTAGGCATCACATGTACTTCCTCGTTTCTTAGTGTTACTGCTCTAGTAATCGATGCATCTTCTCATCACGTTAATGATGCTACTTTCAACGACACATCACATTCTTTTTGCCTTGGTTTTGGTGACCTAATGAAAAAATTAGAGATGGATGGCATGAAATGGTTATTTCTAATCACCTTTTGATTGAAAATTCAACTATTTACTAAAAATTTATAAATCATAGATTTTACAATCATCAGATTTTGAAACCAATTTATGTAAACCTTGTCCAAATTTTTTATTGCACTAATTTATTCCATCCATGTCCAGTCATCAATGCATCTTCTCTTACTTCTACTACTACACCTATCATTGACATGTCACATTTTTTCTTCCCCAGTTCTAGCGACTTAATGACAAAATTGGACATGGATGGCTCAAATTTTTTATTTCTAATCACCTTAATATAGAAAATTATATGATTTACTAAAAATTTATAAATCATATATTTTAAAATCATTGGATGATGAAACTAATTTATGCCAACTATATCCAAATTTTTCATTACATTGATTTATGCTAACCATGTTCAATCATCAACATATATTCTCTTCCTCCTCCTACTACTTCTATCATTGATATCTCACATTCTACCTTCCCCAGTATTTTCTGGTCACAATGTGTGTCGGATTGAGGTGCAGTTGATTCTTACGCATCTCAAAGTCTCAAAACAATCCTAACTAACAATTTAACCATGTTTTCATTGTTTTTTTTGTCAAATTAACAATAGAATAGGTTGTCTCAATGTTCTTAGGTGAAACTTTTCTATAATTATTGAAATTCATAAGAGTATAAGAATATCATGTTCCCATTACATCATGAGAACTCACCATAATGGGAACATGAGCTTCCTATAATCTCCTATATTTCAAAAATGAGAAATGTTTTTTGGAAAAAAACATTGAATCAATATACAGTGCTCGTAGTTTGACAAAGAAATGCAATGAATATGGAAAATTTGGTTACATTATAAGAATGAATCATTTTATCTCTTTTGTGACTTGTTCCAGCTAGTTGAAAGCAAAATATGACTTCCCAAAAGATCTATAAAAAAATAAGTATTAGAGGAAAAAGATACTAAAATCAACTTAAAAATAGTAGATAAAATGATGAAAATTTTAATTAAATAACCAGTAGAAATTCACCTTTTCCTGATGGTTGTATTAATTCTTGATGTATTTCCTAATTTTTTCAAATTCTTGCTAGTTACCACTAATCACTACTAATTTATATTAATTATTGATAATTACCACTAATTTCCAGTAATTGCCACTCATTACCTCTAATTACCTATAATTACCACTATTTATAACTAATTACCACTAATTATTACTAATTACTACTAATTATTACAAATTAATTCTAATTACTACTAATTATTACTAATTATTACTATTTATTACTATTTATTACTATTTATTACTAATTATTAATATTTATTATTAATTATTACTAATTATTACTCAAATTCCCACTAATCACCACTAATTATTTCTATTTATTACTATTTATTACTCATTATTAATAATTATTACTATTTTTTCCTATTTATTCCTAATTATTACTAATTATTATAATTTATTCCAAATTATTACTATTTATTACTTATTATCACTAATTATCCCCAATTATCACTATTTATCAGAAATTATAACTAATTATCACTAATTATGTCGAATTATTACTAATTATAACAACTTTTTAATAATTGTTACTATTTGATAATATTTATTACTAATTATTGCTAATTAATACTAATTATTGTCAATTGCATCTAATTAGTAGTAATTACCACAAATTATTACTAATTATTACTAATTATTACTATTTAGAACTATTTATTACTATTTATTAATATTTATTAATATTTTGTTAATAATTATTTCTAATAGTTGCTAATTATTACAAATTATTACTAATTGTTACTAATACTTACTAATTAGTACTAATTAATATAAATTAGTACTAATTATTACTATTTATTACTATTTATTACTATTTGTTTCTAATTATTATCAATTACCACTAATTAGCAGTAATTACCCCTAATTGTTACAAATTATTGTTAATTTTAATTAATTATTACTAATTACCATTAATTATTACAAATTTTCTTTACTTTTTTCTAATTACTACTAATTATTACTAATTTTTAATAATTACTATTTATTAATAATTATTGCTAATTATTTCTAATTACTACTACTTTTTATTAATTATTACTAATTTTTATTAATTATTACTAATTGCCATTAATTTTTACTAATTACCACACAAATTATTAATAATTTTTATTAATTTTTACTAATTTTTACTATTTATTAATAATTAACATTAATATTTATTAATGTATGACAATTTATCACTAATTTATAAAATATATTGGAAATTATTACTAATTACCACTAATAATGACTAATTACCACCAATTATTATTAATTATCACATATTTCTAATTACAGCTAATTATTATTAATTACAACAAATTATTACTAATTACATAAAAGTAAAATAAATTATTGCAAATTAAAACTATTTAATTTTAATTAAAAACATTCATGCAAATTAAAACTAAATATTTTTAAAAAAATAGAGCAAAAAAATGAATTAATTTTAATTAAATCTAATTACATCTAATCAATAATAATTATTATTATTATTAAATAAATTAAATTAAATAAAAATTAAAAAAATAACTTGAAATTGATTCTTTGAGTGGATATAATACATTAATGTTTATCCCTTGTTACATTTGAAACTCTGAAAAAATTAACAAAAAAATATCAGAGCATAGAGGGTCAGAGAAGTTGAGATAAGTTTTGAATAAAAAATCAGAGGGATTTTGTAAGTTAAATATTTTGCAATGGGGTTAGTTGTGACAGGACCTATTATAAATAGTTAGATGGTTATTAATTGAGGTGGTGGTAAAAAACAGTATTTTCCACGGCTCCCATCGCAAATATAATTATTTGCGAAGGGGTCAATCGAAAATAGGCACCTGCCAACACATTATTTGCAACGGGTGTCGTTACCCGCCACAAATAATAGAAAACTAGGAAGGGTATTTACGATGGAACCCATCGCAAATACCCACCTGCTGGCAAATTATTTGCAACGGGGAACCACCCTCATCATAAATAATAGAAACCCAAGAAGGGTTTTTGCGACGGGGGTTACCCCGTCGCAAATACCCTTCCAGGATTTTAGTGGAAAGTGCACGACAAAGGTATTTACGACAGTCCATCACAAATACATATATTTTATGGATTACTTGCGACAAGATAAAATTCTCATCACAAATAGTATAATTTGACGTAGTTTTTGCAATAGGACCTATTCTCGTCGCAAATACCAAGTCCCAAAAAGATGAAATTTTCATAGTGACACTAAGGGGATCATTCTCCCATGAAGGATCCTCTCCTACCAATCCTTGATCTCCATCAGGTACTCAGTGAAGGTAGTCACATCCTTGATGTCTAACTCACCACAGTTGATAACATATGATTATTCATGCATGTACCTCCTCAATTGTGACATTTGAAAGATTTCATGTGCCCAGTCTAACTGTCGTGGTAAATCTATGTGGTATGCCACCTCACCAAATCTACACAGTATATAGAAAGGGCTAAAAAATCTCAGAGATAGTTTGTTAGTCCAACAAAATCTTCATAATCCACATTGTGGGGAGATACCAAGAATCACATGGACTCCATCCTAGAACTTCAAAGGCCTCTATAGTTGGTCTTCATAGAACTTTTGATAGCATTGTCTAGTCCCCATCCACTCTTATATGATCTACATCATCTCCGTAGTAGCCCCCACTAACTCTGGGTCTATGAGTTTTGAATCATCTGGATGATTCCAATAATGTAGTGACCTATAGAGTTTCCCAAAAAACGTCTTGAATAGTTCCATACTAATGGTGGAATGGAATATATTGTTGTACACAAATTCCAACAAGTTTATGTGATCCTCCCAACTACAGAAAACATCCAACTTGTAAGCCCACATCATGTCCTCCAAGACCTGAATGATCCGCTCAATATGACCATCAGTCGAGGGGTGAACCATCGTGCACAAATGAAACTGATTCCCAATGGATTATAGTAATTCTCTATATAATTGTGATGTGAAGTGAGTATCATGGTCATAAATGATCATCTTGGTAAATCCAAGGAGATTGACTACCTCTTTCATGCACAACTGTCACAAGCACTCTTCTAAACTCTACTCTCGAATAGGTAGGAAGTGGACTGAGTTGGTGAGTTGGTCTATAATAAACTAGATGTCATCATATCCACCATATGAATGTTGTAAAAACATCATTATTTCAATGTATATCCCATCCCACTTCCACTCTGCCACCTCAGGGGGTTGTGATAAGCCTCCTGGAACCTAGTCTCATCCTTTACATTTTGAAAATTGAGTCATCAAGAGAAAAACATTACAACACATCTCTTCAATCCTAGCCACCAAAACTGATATCGAAGGTCCTAGTGCTTCTTCTCCATACCTGGATGTACGTCCAAAGGGGAATTATGAAACTCCCTCGTAAACTCATCACACAATGTCACTAGTACCATCATCCATCCTATGAAAGGTATAATGTGCTCCTCACCTTTAGAGAATTCATCAAGAACACAACCAGTGGATATCTTTGTACATATGGTCCCACCGTCAGTATCTCCATGATGAAATTCCCTAACATGCTATAAAACTATTGGGGTAACAACCATTTATTGAAGATATGAAGCACCATCCCTATCCACTGATGACAACTATATTAAGTCTAACTTCTTTGACACATCGACCAACAATTGAGATCAAATCTTCATCTGTGAGGATTTTCCACCACATTCCCCATAACAGGAGTATAAAAATATCAAATTCATAGTCTTGGAATAACCATAACAATAATCATTACCTCATGTTAATATCCTTGTAAGATAATATACACTTGAGACTCTCATGGTCAGAGTAGACGATAAACCAATCACTCATAAGATAGTGTCACCATATCATTAGGGAGAATACTACAACCTCTAGCTCAAGATCATGGGTCTCATAGTTCTTCTCATGCAGTATCAGCTACCTAGACCCATATGCAGTCACAGCCTACCTCTACCTCAGAACTCATCTAAGTCGTGTCCCTATGATGACACAGAAAAATACATACTCAAATCCCTCCTCTTATAGTCTCAATATGGGGGTGCTCATAAACCTCTACCTCAACTCTTCAAAACAATACTATCACTTTTTTTACTAAACAAATGGTTTCCATTTTAGGTAAAATCTATCAAAGGTACTGAAACTCTAGAGAAATTGGGTACAAACATATGATAGTACTTTTATAACCCAAGGAAACTCTGGACCTCAGTAATAATATTTGGTAGCTCCCAAGATAGCACTACCACAACCTTCTTGGATCCCCTAGCACTCATACCTCTGAGATAACGATTCCTAGAAAGTGCACCTATCAAATCAAAAACTGACACTTTGAGATATCCCACAAATATGGTTCTCTCAGAGTGTGTCTAGAGCCATCCTCTTGTGTCTCGCGTGCTCCTCCTTGAACACAGAGTACACTAGGATATCGTTCATGAAGACCACCAAAAACTGGTCAAAGAATGGATTAAATATATGTTTCATGAATCTCATGAACACTGCTTGCGGACTAATCATACTAAAATGTATTACCAAGTACTCTTAGTGACTGTAGTGACATCCGAATGATATCTTTGGTATATCCTTGTCTCAAACTCACAAATGGTGATATCCTGATCTGAGTTCAATCTTTCAAGAACCATTTTCCCCCTATCAACTAATCTAAGAGGTCATAGATTTCAGATATTAATATATTTATTCTTCATAGTCACCTTTTTTAAGCACTATTAGTCCAAGAAATAACCTCATGATCTCATCCACCTTCATGGAGAACAATAATGGGGATTCCCAGAGGGAAACATTGGGTCTCCTGGAGACTATCTTCTGCAAGTCCTCCAATTCCTCCATCGGTTCACAAAGATCTATGGGATACATATAATATTATGGTGCATATGTCATGACATTCTTTGGGGGGTATTTCAATGAACAATTCTAAATCTGGGCCAAGTGGTAAGCCTGGAACATCCTTGAGAAATGTTTCCTCACACTCCACCACCACCATAGAAAACTGTAATCCAATAATATCCACTACATAATGTGTCATGCTAGGAAACTAGTGAGTAAACCATTACACTATTCTATGCCTAATTTCATCCTTCTCTGTTAAGGTTTCCTTTTCACTCAAAATGGAAACCCTCATCCCATCACCGCAGAAACACCACATCCACATCCTAAAATAGTTAATATACGCATGAAATATGGATAGCTAGTCAATTCATTATATGATTTCATAAGGCCTCATCACTACTAAAACGATATCCCATATGAAGATATTGCCTATTATAATCATATTTCACTGTCAGAAACAGTTTGAAATTAACGATCCACCTCCTCTTAGAGTCTCTAAGTGAAAGTTTCTAGCCAAAGCCTTAGCCGGAATATCTACATCTTGAACCATAGAAACAACAAGAAAGGAATGAATCACAACTGATTGTATTAGTTTAAAGCTAAGATATAAAATACACAAATCATACCTCATATCATTCCTAGAGATTTTGATCCATATGATTCCATATCTAACATCTTTTCTCATCCCTGAATCTCATCTCTATAAGATAGAAATGGGCCACTTGGGGTGGTGGAAATAGGTCAAACCTCTAACCATCACCTTCTTCTCTACCTTCCTCAATGCCACAACCACTTCCCTACAGACCTCTTAATCCTATATATATCTCTTTCTGGTCAATCCCTTGACATTATCTCAATTAGCTGTATGATGGGTTGGAAAATCCCCTAAAATATGTCCTTGACCATTGTAGGAGAAACACTACATATCCCTAATCTAACTCAAGTCATCCAATGAGACATGCACCACTGATACTCTATCTTAGGATTGTATCCTACTTTATATTATATGCCTAGATCCCTATGAGTTCCATTGACAACCTGCTCCCAAGTTCTATGCTCCTAGGTGCCCACTATCAGCACAACCTATCAGAGTCTACTCTACTATGAATCTCTCCACTAATATGTCCCTCCCAAGCAATCCAACATAGGTGAAAATATAAATATATAACATTGAATCACTAATATTAAGCATAATACCATATAAAAGTTCCATTATTTGATGAATGGTTCTTCCACCATATCCATGGAGATCTGCGAGAGATTGGTAAACCACACTGAATACTCTTCCATTATCATCCATCCCTTTTCAAGAAGTATAATCTTCTTGATGTGCACTGAATTCAATGTGAACCGATGAAATTCCTCCCAAAATAAATGCTCAAAATCTAACAAACATAGAGTTGTGTTATCATGAGACTGAGTCACAAGACTCCACCATTACCTAGCGGATCCCTAATGAAGACTTACCATGAGAACTTCCATCTGATCTGCCTACATAATCACAAGGTAGAAAACCCATGTGACTACCTTTATCTGGTACTCGTCCACTTTGGGGGGGGTCTACCTCACCCATATACCTGGGAGGTCACTGTATTTATAACTCATACAGTACAATAAACTATTCATATCCTCATTTAGTACATACGAGGAAAAATTAAGTCGAAAGTGTGGTAATATAGTAGGTAAGCCACCCGAAGATATTATCACATATATAGGCCCACTTATAATAGCATCATCACTCTACGTATCATCCTCATTACCATATAATGGAATCTTGCCATGTTTTCTTGACTACGACATCCTTAAATAAAAAGGATATATAATGGTAAAAGAGTATATATGTGGTGATGACTTAAAAAGGAAATTAAAACCATGACCCATTAATATTGGATGCATGTACCATTTTTTTTAACTACAACTAGTTTCTACATGTTTCGAGTTAGCAAGAAATTTTTTAGAGTTCGGGAGAATGAATAAGTTTTCCACCACACAAACATTAGGGTCACATACCTAAAATATGAACTTGAAACACTTTTACATTGTTTCCAAAAATCCCAAAAAAATATCACAAACTCTATTCCAAAGTTAGAACTGACTCCTTTGATACCACTCTATCATGATCCACACCAACGGATCCCGATCCATGACTGGCCTAATCCGACCTCCAATAGGCTAGGGTCTGTTGACCAACCCTGAGTAGACATATCAATCACATGGGAGGCATTAGACTAAGGTATTTATACACAAGAAAAAATATACAAACATATAATATGTTGAAATGTAAAAAAATCTAGAACTAATTCATGCATACATCTATAACCCTCCAATCAGAGTACATAATAAGTACTGGAAAGCATAAAAAGTCTAACTAAAATCCTACCTAAAAGAAATAAAAAGAATGTATTACCTATTAAATAGGAGGTTTCTACTACAAATTAAACCACCAAAAAACACCTCAATATTTCAAGATCACTATGCTTTTCCTGGTCCTGGTCACAATAGGACTTTTTCAAAAGGACGAGCATATATATAAGACATGACATGTGCAGTCAGAGATCATGTAGGGGTGAGTATAATAATACATAGTAGGACAGTCTGAAAACCCTAACTACAAATAATCAAGAGTATTCATATCATAAAAATAATATAGAAACAAAAAAACCCCAGATATACATAGGAAGGACAATATGCCTCTAAGTGGTATCAATGAAACTACCATCCACAGGATTCGGTGCGAAGCTTCTAGAAAATGATCGTTCCAAGAGAACTCACCCCAAAAGCTAAGTTGTCACCAGATACACTCATCCAAAAGGTAATGATCATTGATCCTCACCTAATAAAACTCACTAGTATCAAAATATCTCAATAATTAAATTGGTGATCAAACCCATGACATCTATGGGATACCACAAACCTAATCTAGTTCAACCCACTATATTATAGATTATAATATAATGATATTTTGAACCCTATTAAAGTGGATTTGTAGATGGAGGATCAATACATAGTTCATAGAGGTCATGAAAATTCCACAAACCCCGTCTAGTTTATAATTAGTAATGATAGAGGGTCGCAATTCTATCTCACTGAGGGATTCCAAAAACTCAATCTAAGACTCATCCTTCATAGAGGTTCACAATCTAGAGTGGTTGGTGTAATTCCACTCTATACCCATGAGGCGATGAACCAAGGGAACAAACTCAACTGATATTATTCAAAACTGAAGATAAAAAGGGCACTAAACACCGTAAAATGGGGTATATGGTGTGTATTGTGGGTACACAGTGTGTCTAGAAACCCTGATCTACATGTGTGCTTCTCTCTTACACAGCATGTAGATCTCCATATACATGGTGTACTATTAAGTATACATAATTTGTATAGGTCTTTTTTCACCCTTCCTATGATATCTTTCGATGCTTGTTTAATTCTTGACATGATCATGTACCGATCCACGTACACCTAGTCATGGATGTGTACACCTAGTGGTTTCTAAGTACATGGATCTTACCATGAATGTGGATTGTGTCCATGTACCCCAGCCTTCCTGTTATTGTGTATCCACCAAGATATATTCTGAACTTCAAGCACATGTCACACAACATGTGAAAGGTTTCCTGCAACATGTGATCTTTTCTTCTCCATGGAAACCCTAATGATATAGAAAAAGTACTACAAAGTGTGTGTTCATCAGACTACATGCTATGTATTCTTAAATTTCCCAGTAATTCTATGTTCCATTCAACTCCTAGATCCACCACCTCCTCCTCCAATTGGGCCCAAGGATCTTGTATATCATTTAACCTAGTCCCTCCATCGCTTTCTCCTCAGATTCCATCAACCAAATCAGATTAAGAATCCACCTTTTTCACCACATTTTCATCGTTCACTACTTCGAGAAAATTAGTAACATCTGATCTGGTCACATTACTCTATGAATCACCCCCAATCATTATCTATCATAAAATATTATCCTCAATTTTAATATATAGCCAAAGTAATGATCCATTTCATTGAATAATGGTCTCACAAGGACCGAATAACAAATATCCATTGAACGAAATGCCAAATAAATTTCCCATGATGAATATGTAAAGAAAAAAGGGATAAATCCATAGAACAAAATCATGAAGAATGAACCTCAACATTTGTTCATTACATACTAGATCCATTATTAAAGAATTACACAAATGAATAGGGAATAATCAACACCAACAAATAATTTAACCATAAATAAATCAACCATCGATGCATGAATTAATTCTTGTTCAGGGAATTGGTCCATGTTTAATTAGGAAAAATAAAAAAGATGCAATAACAAAAATAAAACATCTTACCTTGAGTTTGGATCAACCACAACCGAATAATTGTTATCTATTGTCATTTTTAGAGAGATCCATAATCTCTTATGGTACAATGATCCTCAATCTTTATCCAATCTAATGTCTTCCACCAATGATCTACTAATGGATCCTATCCAAGGGATCCTCTCAATACCAAGGTTATGTAGTTAACCCTATGGATTTAGGAATATATGTGTTTCAATTGAGGACTCTAGTTCAATTCATTGAAACAAACAAATAAATAAATAAGTAATATTAAGTAATGTCATTATTTGTGCCTCTGATAGCACTTTACCAAAATGCCTGACGTCATCAAAGATTACATTGCACCTAGGGTAAATACCATGATCTAAACATAATAGATGCCTCGAATTTTATTATTCAAGCCTCCTTTAAAGAGTTATTCCACTTTTTTAGAAAATTTAATATGGGTGATAATGATATTTTTAATATTATTCAAATATCAATTTCGAGATCACCAGGCATGGGAATCTTACATCATCTCAGCACCTAGCTCCAAAAATAATCCATATAATATTCCAAAGAAAAACATGTAAAATAATAGTCATTACAAATTTTCTCAAGTTATAATCCCTAAAAATAACTAAACCTACTCTAATATTGTAACAACCCAAGTTTTTATCCAAGATATAATTTGTAAGGAATTGGAATTTTTTTCTATTTGGTGGATGGGTCATTCTTTAAACTGAGCATTGAAATGTAATTCTGGGATTTGGAACACTTAAAAGTGTATTTTTAGATGTGGGTAATGGCTAAAGAGGTTACTCAGGTGCTCTGCCAAGTTTTGGGGACATCGTGATCAAAAAACTCAGAAACAAGATGAACTGGACAAGGTGCATTGTTTGTTTGAAACAGTACGACCAACTAGATAAAATTATGTGGTTGCGTCTTCTGTGAAAAACTTTACTGTATAGGAATCACATGGTTTCCCAAACTGTGCACCCATATCACATGGTTTGTTCCAATTAGGTATTATTCTCTCACTATTCAACACATGGTCAGTGCATGGTTAGGGAAAACCATGCAGGATAATCATGTGAGGTTAAGGTTCCAAGTAGTGGGAGATGCATAGTTGGTGCACAATTTGCACAGTCATGTGGCCAAACCATGTGACCCATATATGAAGGGTAAAATTGTACTTTTTACTAACAATATTTAAAACAATTTTCCTCCTTTCATTCACTCATATCAAGAGGTAGCCTTCTTCTTTCTCACGCATGAATCCCCTCCTCCTTCAATGTAGGGTTCTTGATATCTTCTTCATTCACCGTCTGAATCACTCATCATAAAGAGCATTGAAAATTTTGAGGTAGTCTATACACACCTCTTTCTTCCTTTATTTTTTAATATTTTCTATCAGTGTGTTATTTTGGTGTGACCTAATTCACCCTAATTTCTGGGTGTTCATCTATTTCTTAAATTTATCTCAAACTATACCAAATCAAGGCTTAATTTCATATGTGTGAGTCATCCTTCGTAAAAGGGAGGTGGTTAAGTTATCTACCAAATGTTCTATTTCTTTTCATGTGGTGTTCCATCATTCATGCATTATATTGTTCTGAAATTATTTCCTTATGGTTAAATAAATTGATTTTAAACATTTCCATGGCCAGAATGACCATAGTTACTGGTGAATCACCACTTGGGGTGATTTCCTTGACATTTTTCACTTAGATGGGTGTGGATCTTAATTTGGGACCCAATTCCCTTGATCCTTAACTTTTTTAACACCCTTGGGAGTATATTTCACCCTTAACAAATTTCTTTCATCAATTAAATGAATTAAAATTGAAAGTTAGGCTTGATTGACACCTTTTGACATAATGTATATACCCCATATTATGGATGAACTCCTTGTGTGAAATGATTTTATTTAATTTGGTGGAATAACATTGATGAAATACTTTTTTTTATTGATTATGTCTTACATTTCACTCTATATTTGTTGTAACGAACCTTATTTTTAAAATGGATAAAAATAAATAGGAATTCTTAAATTATGAATTTATTGGTTAGTCCATTTTTTCAAACCAAACATAGGAATGAAATTCCAAGAGTTGGAAAACTTAAATGTGTTTATTTTAGACTTGGTAAAAGTCATGTGGGGTCTCTTGGATGCTTCGTTGAGTTTCAAAAAAGTCAGGGCCTAGGAATCAAATTTGTGGAGGGTCTAGCAGCGGTGCATGGTTTTTTAGAAACCGTGTGTCCTCCAATAGAAAATTGTGTGGTATTAGAGAGGGATAAAAAAAATACATGCATAGTATGAACCCTATTTATCCAAAATATGTGACATTTCCATGTGGGTTGTTCCAATTAGGTAGTACCCTCACACTATTCATTGTACAGTTGGAAAATAGTTAGGGTAAAAGTGTGGCACAAATCATACGAGGTTGTATATTATATATGGGATATCATAGAATTGGTTCATGGTTTAGCCTATCCATGCGACCAAATGGTGTGAATTGGTTTTTTGGGTAAAATTTACTCTTCTGCACTTAGTGACATTAAAACCTCATTTCTATTTTTCTCCTTCTCCATTCGCGTGCATCTCCTCCCCTCCCTTTGGTGATCTCTCCTCCTCTCATACCTAGGATTAGAGATCACTTATGTTTTTTTTCATTCAAATAAATTTCCACCACTCTCTATGGATCTACATTTGTAATCTATTGAGTCATTTTTAACCTTTATTCATTTATTTTGGTATCAGTTGTGCTATTTTGGGAGGAGTCCATTTTCCCTATTTTCAGGGAAAATGTCAGACTCCTAGATTTCTTCTAAACCTGATCAAATTAGAGCGTTATATTAGAAAAGTAGATAATCCTTGGTATGAGTTAGGTGTTATATATATTTTTCCTAAATTTTCCTTCATTTTAAAAATATTTTTGTTGTGCCATTTGTTGGCCTTTGCCACATATTTACTTTAAATGGGTTTCCTCATATCAATTTTTCCATTGCACCTTGACACATGTATATTAATCATCATTTAGGGAGTTAGAGAAGGTTTATCCCTATTATGGGCACCCCAAGGGTGTGCTAAGTATTTTTTCTCTTTAAAATTAAATATACAGAATCCTAAAAAACCTTTTAAGAATTCAACTTAGAATATAAATAGAATTTCCACTTGATTGAAATTTTCTAAACGAGAAAGGCACCTTTGAAATTCCATATGAAGGTTTGTATATTAAATTTCCGTGATTAGTTGTTGTTTTAAAAAAATTGATAAATTAAAACATGCCTTTATAAGGGATGTTTAAATTTTTTAAATTAATTTTTGTTGAACAATTTCAGGTTTTTATAATAAAACCCCTTGGATGAGGTGCACTGCCTTCTAAATTAAAAAGATGTAGTTTACTACTCATATCATGCTTGACATATGGCTTTGAGCTTTTCTTAGGCCTTTTTTATAGTGTTTGATATGTGGAATATTAGTACATGGGCCCTTTGACATTATTAATTGGAGTTTTCCCCTTTATAAATGTTCATGGAACCAATTCATCTTCTAAGTACATGAATTGGCTGCTAGAATCTAATTGAAAAATGAACCAAACTACTTATAAGGTTTTATCTTTCTTAGATATGGTATTACCCAAGTAGGTAAATGTCTAATTAACCATGGTACCTTATAAGTTCCCTATTGACCCCTAAATTGAATTGACATGTTTGAGTAAATTAAAATGTAATTTGTTAATGGGATTGGAATATTTATAATGGATTTCCTACATAAGATAATTTTGAATGTTTTAAATGAGAAGACATGATTATATTACACTATTTATGGAAATGACTTTAAATGATGGTAATATCATGCATTTTTTATACTTAAACTAAATTCTTGTTATAGTATTGATACCCTTGATTATAATGGGTTATTTAAATGAAAATAATTAGAGTAATTTCTTCATGTCTGGTATTATAAATATAATGATGCCTTTATATGGGCTTGATGAATGTAAGGAATGAGACATATTACCGCATGGACATTTAATATAAATATGATTACGCTTCATACATAGTCTATGGATGATGGTAATGGGTGTTTATAAAGGAGGATAATCACACTCCCTTACATTAGGTGTTGAGTATGGAATCTCACAGTAGTGATACTATATGGGTGATGGGCTTTACATGCCATGTTACATGATTAAACTATTTCCAAAGCAGTTTACTCCTAATACCGAGTGTTATAGCATGAATTATCTTACTCAATAGGGGTGTTGGGAATATAAACTATTTCTTGATATTTTAGGATCATTTAGATTGGTTATGGGTGTATGATTTATGCCCTAATCCATCCAACAACTAGTATTCCAGGTTTATGTCAACTTATGATCATGCGTACATGGTCTATATAGGCAGACGCAATATAGAAAAATTATATATATAAATATATTTTATTACTATATATGTATCATAACTGGTCAAACACATATTATGGCTATGATATGAAGTAGTTATAGCTGTCAGGTATCCATTAAGAACTAGGGTAGGTTGTTGTGTATTTATTTATTACAGCTTGTTTATCTTTCTACTTATACCAGCATGCTTCCTTAAATTTATATTTCGCATATTGGATTCAGTCATAGACACCATGGGTGGTAATCTACTAGGATTTATATCACAAACCCTGCTTAGTCTACCATTGTACTGGGGTGACCCGAGTAGACCTTATGTTCACAGGACAATGGACCTTTGCTCGTGTTACTCTGATAGTACCTGGGAGTTATGATCAGAAGACTGAATTGGATCTTGGGATGCTTATTGAAATTTCCCTTGGGAATTTTACTTTTATTTATATTATTTATTCATTTATTGAACTGTATAACTATTTTAGTTTTTTATCATCATCAGGACATGCATTCATTATTGTAAAAAGGAACATGCCATCAATTATTATTCAGTTGATTATTATTATTATTATTCCACTACATTGTCATTTAATTATTACTGATTCTTCTATTGTAAGAGGTTCATTTTTTTATACCACTATGATAATATGATATTAGGTTATATTCTCCCCACTATACCACTCTTACACCCTCATTGTTAGTCAGTAGCAACTGGTGTATGGGGAGGTGTGCCTGAGGCCATGTGACCCATCGGTCTGGATATGATCTTAATGGTCGATTGGGCTGATATATTACAAAGTGGTATCAAAGGTTGTTTCATTTACTTTGTATTTCTATTTTGTGTCAGAAGATATGATACTATGAATGTGTATACCCTTGGTAAATAGCCATGTATGGGACTAATAACCCTAACCATGGTGAAATGATCAAGTGTTGAGGTCTAGGAATTCTTTTTCATGTTGTTTTCTGTTACAGTTGAATATGATTTCACCATGATTGAATGGTTTTATTTATATTTATTATTTATTTATAAATATTATATTAATTACCCATGGGATGATATTTCAATGATGAAGCATTTAAAATATCATATTAGGCACATATAAATTCACATGCCATACATATTCCATTCCATGTAGTCGTGCTTATAGGTTTCTGATTTGGATTAAGTGCCTTGAGTGTATTCCATGATTTTTTTTATTACCATGCTTGTTATATTTCATGATAGGTATTTTAGTGATATTATTAGTTATAAATCTTTTTAGGTAATTCTTAAGAATTACTTATTTTATGAAATGCTTAAGTGAGTGTATTCCATGTTGATTTCATTTTTTAGCATGTTTTTCATGTACATCATGCTTCTGGTTTAATAGAATGTTCTTCTTTGTTTGAATATTGACATAACAATCATGTTTTTATGTTTATATATAATTTTTTATATGGGATAAATATTTGGGTTGCGAGTAAACAAGATCTAGGTTTTGGTTGTAAGGTGTATGGGAGCCTTATAATTAGAGAAAGGTCACACGTGTACTTGAACTATCCTTTGAGATTTATAAAAAGCTAAAAATTGTTGTTGAAAATGTAAAAGGATACAACATGGTAAATTTTTAAGTGGAATGACTTCAATTAATGGGATCCAAATTCAAAAATATAGAGTGCATGGTTTCTTTATGGATTTGTAGATTGTCACCCATATAACTGAGTCAATATGCACGACCATAAAATATTTTGAAATGGTTATAAATGTATAAAAATTTTAATTTTTATTTTAAATGAATTCATTGCATTATAAAATGAATATAAGGACCCAAGAAGGTATGTTGGGGAATTTTTCTTATGATATAACCCGTTTGGGTGTTAGTAGTTTATATAATTACGAAACTACAATTGGGTTACATTACGATGAACCTAGGTTGGCTTAATGGGAACTTCGCAGGTCACCTTACAAATTAAAAAGAAATTTGTATGATAAATTTAGTAATTATGGTGGTATTTCAATAAATGGATAATATCTTAAAAATGAATTTTTATAAGATCGGCATGTTCTACCTTATTGTGATAGTTAAATCAGGTACCAATGCTTTTGTTTTATAATCGATACCTAATAACCTATTTGAAACTTTTAAATTTTTAATGAATAACCTAAATAATTATAATGTCCCTAAAAATGGGACCCTAGGTGGTTTCCCCTATTTAGACCCATTTGTAATGGAAGTTTAAGTTTTTCATTGATTATCCATTGATCAAAAACATGATCATTTTCCATAGGCCTTTTTTTGTTAGAAATGGCTTAAATGATAGGCATAGGGACAAATGATATATGTTGGTGTGACCTAGTGATAGGGTTAGCATTTTTTATTTTGTAAGGGGTAGTCAATGGAAGGTTTCACCCTTACATCTGGACAACCATACTGAATTCCATGAGTTTTGTTTTTGGTATAGTTCGGGTGTCATTATCCCAAGTATGACTTTTAACTTCCTAATGAAACCCATGTCTAGATGGGTGTTCATGCTTTTATTAGCCATTTTTGTGGGAATAAGCATCAACTAATGATTGGTTTCAATAGTTTAGACATGCCAAGGGCATGTTTGGTCACTTCATTGGTCTCATGACCCTTTTTTATTCCTCCTTGATAGACAACTTGGTATGTCAAAATCCAAGATAATGGTCATATGGCTTAATACAACTCTGAGTTAAATATTTTGTATAGACCACCAGATACTTGGATGCATAGAGAGGATAGCCTATGAAGGGTATTGGGGATTTTTCTTCTTTATCTTAATACATCGAGGTAGTATGTGTTCGCATAGGTGGTGCCCATTGAGTGCTAATTGATGTAATGAACCAGTTGAGTTTGGTGAAATCGTTTAGCTTTGAGCTGTTTAGTACGTTCTCGGGTCATCGCTATAATAAATTGACCTAGGTGTTAAGGAAATCATGTTCTTACCAATGATCGGGATGAATTTCTAAGAGTATCAAGTATTTTGACATATCGATATGGTTGGTCTTAACCCTTATTCCAAAATGTTGTGATGTGGTGATCCTAGCCTGGAGGAGCGAAACATGTACGTTTAAGGTAAATATAATCTTGTGTTATTATGAGTGCCTAATTTTTCCCTTATTTTGATGGATAGGGAACTCCTATGGTGTAAATTGTAATGTTTGTTCTTGAAAACATTTATTCAAAGTATAAGGAACATAATTAAAAAATACCATTTGGAAATGCTCGTATTTTCTTGAATGCCCTTGTGGCTTGCAAGCTTTGAATCATGTTGCTGCTTTCTCGGAAGCACAATATTGATGTGGTAGGATGCGTACAAAACCCTTTAGAAACACCATTGGTCGTGGAGTACTTTGGTGGTTAAAATTAAATGATCATGTGATTCCTTGTCTGGTGAAGGAAATGTGGTTTGGTTCATGTCAATATGTTGGTAGGTGAATTCAAGCTTCTTTCAATAATTAAATCAGTAGTGGTTCAACTATCCTTTTATGGTTTTCTTAGTAACCTATTATTTTAATCATATTTAATATATGTGAATGTATTGTATCTTGATGTCATCCTTGATTCACAAAGAGATTATTGGCCTTATGCCATGATAATGTTCTGAAATATGTTAGGCTATTTTGGGTGCTTAACCCAAGTGCATGTTGTACATAGGGATTTCTAATCATGGCATGGTTAGTCCAAAGAGATACCAAGGTTCCCATCTAAGAAATCTTTGGTCATAATCTTGGACAACATCCATTCCTTTTGACTTCACCATTAGTTAGATGTCGCTTTAGGCTCAGTGAATGATTGAATATGGACGTCTTAGACTTGTACTGATATCTCACTTGAAAAAATGGAGTTTAAAATACAATAGGTTTGTTCCTTGGACTCCAGATTAATTAATTATAGGTTATACCATGCATTTTTTTGAGATCATAGGTGATTTTTTAAGGGTGATGATTAAATTGGTCTAGATCTTGGTTACCCCTTGTTCATGCTGAGGCATAATAGTTTAAATAACCAGGTGACGGTTTGACCAAGGAATGTCTCCATAGGTCGAGTATGGATTTCAGCATACTTTTTGTAAACACAGAATGTCTTTGAAGGAGGATTTATGGTTATGTTGGAAGACATCGGCCATCTAAGATGATTGCTTTGGGATAATTCGGTCGAAGTAGATCATCTTGTTGTCCTCATAATTTAACAAGTATAATTGGGGAAAACTATTTCAAGCACACCGTCTAGTTAAGGAAATTGTGATGTAAATCTCATTAGTGTCTTTTTATGAAATACTATGTGACCATATTTGGTTTGGACAATCAAGATTTGATCATCTCTTGTAGTGAGGTCACTGATATGACCTCACAATAATTGGGTTCTCCCTGTTAAAGAAATCATTTCAAGATCATCTCTAAGATGTTTGGGTGTGATTTTTGTTCCATTCCAACACTAAAGGAAAAATGGTTTGGATTTTTCTCTATCTACGGTTAAATACCCAATGTGGGGAGCACCTTTAGTTAGTTTTTTAATGATACGATGACATGACCATGATCATAACTGGATGGTATTGGGTAAACCTTGTTTTAGTGTTCTGTTCAGAATCGAATGTTGGTTTAAGTTTTAAATGATTAAGTGTTATATGATTAAGTTAATTATTTAAGGTGTTTTTGGTATTTCAAAATAGAACTTTACCATTTTAATAAGACATCATGACCTTAGTAGGTAGGGTCATGTTTTTTTGTTCCTGGAGGTTTCTTTGGAATGAAAGTTCTAACGTGGGGAGGTTGTAAAGACTCGTGTTTTTTAACCTGATGAAACTCTAAAACAACTTTAAACATTTTCATTTACTTTATGGACCATTTTTCAAACAGATCTCAAAATGAAATTCTGAGAGTTTTAAAACTTCAATATTTTGTTTTAGGAATTAATAAAAGGCATGTGGGGTCTCTTGGATGTTCTGTTGAGTTTTGTAAGTGCTGGGATCTAGGAATTTAAGTATTGGAGGGTCTCATAGAGGTGTACGTTTTTTCTAAAACTATGCAGCCACCAACAGAAAATCGCGTGGCTGTAGAGAGGCATGAAGAAACACCATGCTCGTGATGTGTATGGTTTACCCTAATTGTGCACCCTTTCAATATCGGTATTTCCACTTAGAAACAACCCTCACACTATTCATGACATGGTTGCCACACGGTTAAGGTAACTATGTAGTACAAATTGTGTGAGGTGGTTTATTAAGTAGGGGATGTCGCATGGTAGGTGAAAGGTTTGGCCAAGTTATGAGGCTAAAATGTGTGACTTTCTTTTTAGGTGTGAATTTATTTTTTTACCATTAATAGGGTTAAAACTCATTGCTCTTTTCCACCTCCATTTGTATGAAACTCCTCTACTCCCCTTGGTGAGATATCCCACTCTCCATCAGATGCAAGGAGATAAATTATGATTTTGTTGTTTTAATTAAGTGTCTTCAGTCTCTATGGATTGAAATTGGTAATCTCTTGATTTCTTTTGAACCTCTCTTCATTTAGTTTGGTATCTTCTATGCAATTTTGGTGTGATCTTGTTTTCCCTATTTTCCTAGCGGATTCCTATTTCTTATATTTCTTCAAAACCTTGTAAAATCAAGCTTGATATTGGATAATTATATTTTCTTTTGTATGAGGCAGGTGGTCTATGGATTTTTCATAAAATTTCCATCATTTTAAAAATAGTTTTGTTCTGCTGCACACCGGACTTTGTCGCGTATTGCTTTTAAATGGGATTCTTCATATCAAATTGACCATTTCACCTTAATACATGTATCTTGATCATCATTTTGGGAGTTAGATACAGTTTATCCTTACAATGGTCACCCCATGGGTGTTCCATGTTTTCCCCCAAAAAAATTAATTGGTTAAAATCTTGGAATTAGTTCTAAGAGTTTGGTTTGGACTACAAATGTAATTACCCCATGTTTTTAATTTTATTCATGATAGTGGATCATTTAAAATTCCATTGGAACCATTGTACATTGAATTTCCATCTATGGTTATTATTTTAAAATGTTTATTTTGATAAATTGATACATGTATTTGGAGTGGATGTTTAAATATGTTAAATGATTTTTTGTTGAACAATGTAATGTTTCAATAACAAAAACCCTCATATGAGGTGTGTCGTATTTTAAATTAAAAAGTTTTAATTTCTTAGAAATATCATGCTTGACTTATGGCTTTGAGTTTTCCATATTCATTTGTGATAGTGTTTGTTTTGTGGCATGTTTGTACATGGACCCTTTGAATTTATTAAATGGATTTTCTCCCTTCCTTTATAAATGTTCATTGACCAAATAATCCTTCAATGTGCAAAAATTTTAGACTATAATCTAATTTATTAATGAACCAAGCTCCTTATAAGGGCTTGTATTTCTGAAATATGGGATTACACAAGTAGGTAAATTTACAATTGACCATGGTACCGTCTAAGTTCCCTTTTGACCCTCAAATTGAATTGACATGTTAGAGTAAATTAAATCACATGTGTTAAAGGGATTGGAATATTCATGATGGATTTTCTCCCTTAGTTGATTCTAAATGTTTTAAATGAGATGACATGATTATATTAAAATTCGTATGGAAATGAATTCAATTGATGGTAATACCATGCCTTCCAGTTATGATTAAATTAAATTCTTGTTACAGTTGTGATACCCTTGATTATAATGGGTTATTTAAATGAAGAGCATGAGAGTTATCACCTCATGGATTGTATAATAAATATGTTGATGCCTTTATATGGGATTGATGAATGTAAGGCATGAGAGGTATTGCCTCATGTAAATTTACTATAAATATTATTACCCCTTATACATAGGCTACGGATGATAGTAAGGGGTGTTGATAACGGTAGACAACCACACTCCCTTACATCATGTGTAATGTATGAAATCTCATAATATGGATACTATATGGATGATAGGATTTACGCCCCAGGTTCCATTATTAGAGTGTTTCCATGGCGGCTCACTCACCGTCCTGAGTGTTGTAGCATGATGTCTCTCACTCTATAGGGATTTAGGGAATGTGCCATATTTCTTGATCTTTCAATCTCATTTGGAATGGTTATTGATGTCTGATTTATGTCATGATCCAACCAAAAACTAGTATTCCATGTATATGGGCACTTATGTCAGCACGTACTTGGTTCATATAGGTGGATTCAATAAAGAAAAATAATATATATATACATATATATATATTATATATATATATATGGTAACTAATCTTACATTTTGTTTCGGGATATGAGTCGAATCAGGTATAGCTTTGAGGTATCCCTTAGCAACCTGGGTTGGTTATTGTTTATTTATTTAGTACTATTTGTTTACCATTATTACTACACATGTACACTACTTTACATTTATATTTCAAGGACTGTATTCAGTCATAAACACCATGGGTGGGAACCCATTGGGACTTATATCTCACACCTTGATCAGGTCATCATTGCACTAGGGTACCCGATTAAACCTTATGTTCATAGGACCATAGACCTTTTATGGTTTTGTTCTGGTAGTACTTAAGAGTTTGGATCACAAGACCGATATGAATCATGGTATGCTCATGTAGATCTCCCATGGGGATTTTACTTTAATTTATTTTCTTTATTTATGTATTGTATTATATCACTTCCTGTTGTATGCATTTGTTTTAGTTTTCTACCATCATCAATACATGCATGTATTGTTGTAAAATGGAATTGGAAATCTCTTATTATTCATTTGATTATTATTATTTTTCTCATGATTTTTTATTTATTTATTACTACTCGCACTATTTTCTGATGTTAACTTCAATTATATCACCTATCTAATCTTATATGAGGGTATAGTCTCCCTATTGTAACACCTTTACACCCTCACTACTAGTCGACAGTCTCTGGGGTATGGGAAGTAATGCTTGAGGCTATGTGAGCCACCTATCTGGCTACTGTCTTAGAGTTCAGTTGGGCCAAGATGTTACATTTTTTCCACTAACTATATATGGTATTCCTTATGTTGAAGTTTCTTTATTTATGTTAAAATGAAACAAATTTTTGTATAACAATGTCATGTTTTCTAATGAAACCCCTTGATGAGGTGTGATGTCTTCAATTGGAAAAGGCCATATGTACATGTCATGTTGCTTGTTGCATTTGTTTATGTTTATGAAATTGTTCTCATTCCCAATTGGTGATCCATTATGATTGTGCATTAAACCATGTTCCATCCATCTTATATAAGTTTTTTAATACTTATTCTTGTGACCCCTTTCTTATTATAATTTCCATGTGTGATTTCCTTGGATCTTTACGCATGTGTTTATTTTTAATGTCTTGTTCTTATTGACTTACTCTATAGTCATTTGGATTGGATTAAATGTTTTAATATATTGATTATTTTTAGTGTAAAATCTATGCCTTTTTAAAATATGATATTGGTTTATATGATTGACTACTTCTTGGATGGGAAAAAACCTAGTTCGCTACAAAAGGACAACATGGAAGGACTCACCATTCTCAGCTAAGTATAACTTGATGCACCAAGAGTGATCCTTTGGCTTATCCTTGGACTAGATCTCTAGGAGGTTTCTATACTCATGAGTGGAACTAGTTATATAGGGGAGAAACCATGGAAAAACTCACTGGCAAGATGGAAGTGACATGCATGTAATACTGGATCCCCTATATAAGATATTTATTACATGCATAGAGTATACCATACCATCAGGGATACAAGGTAAATCAATACGAGTCACCTAGGATGGACATTGTGGCATTGGTTATATAGAGGGTTCATGTATAAACCCATGTGATTCCATTACAGATCGCCTTGGATGGGAGTAGGATGCTAGTACTAGATTTAATGGGTACCCTATATGGATTACTTGTGGTTCCCTTTTATTATTCATGGTCATTATTACATTGTGATATCAAAATTTTTGATTGATTTACTATGGGTGTTACCACAAAGCTACTACACAAGAATTTTGTCTGCCCACTTATGTTGTTTCATATATATAATTCCATGTATATTGCATTTTCTTCTATAGGTTCTATTAGTTTAGGCATCCATATTAGGTCAAAACAGGAAGAATCAGTCAAGTATCTTTTTGGGAAACCTAACAGAAGTGTGATTTATTAATTTGTTTATTTATTTATTTCCTTGTATTAACTTTTCTGGAACACTGTTCATTATATAGTACAAAAACATGATTTATCTAGACACCATTGGTGGTAGGCTACTGAGATTATATCTCATTCCCTGCTTGGGCTGCCAATACACTAGGCTACCCGATCATTTATATGTGTTTATAGGTCCTTGGATTTACTTATTGTGATATGCAATGTACTTGGGATATAAGGAGCTTAGGAATGATCTCGTGCTCCGGATTCTAATGGAGTTAGACATTGGGATCTTTTTTTGTATTGTAATGAACTACTTGTATCTTGTAACACCATCCACACCTACATTCACTGTAGTATATTTGGAATTGGCCTCTCTAAATCAGTACTTATATTTATATTTCATTATTTTTCAACATATTATCACCGCTTCTACTGATTTTTTTTGTTTTATTGTCATTATATTGATGTTATACTCTGATCATGATGGTATATTCTACCCATTATACTACTTTTATACCCTCAAAACTATTCTAAATCCTTTGGTGTTTTGGGAGGTGTTCTTGAGGTCATGTGGAAACCGGTTTGGTTTAGGGGTTAGTCGGGGTCGGATGTTACCAAGTGGTATCAGATAAGGTTTTCCTTTTTACCTTACAGCTTGGTCTAGTAGATAGGGGACTATTAACGGACCAGATCTTGGTAAATAGTCATGCCTAGGAGTGATCATCCCATGTATGGGGAAAAGTCCAAGTGGATAGGGATGGGACAGTTTTTCATGTGGTTTGTTATTAAAGTTTACATTGAATTCACCTTCAGTGATTGGAGTAATTTACAAATCATATCGATTTATGATATTTATAGTATTTTACTACTATATTGTATAAAAAAGAAGTTTATTATAGACATCATCCAGAAACATATAAATTTACATTCCATGCATATGCCAATCCATATAGATTTTATTATTAAGCTATTTGAAATTGTTGATATACCTTGTGTGCTATGTTCCTACCTATTACATTCCATTTTAGAAATTTAATTACATTTTTAGTTTTTTCCTACTTACATATTTGATTCATGTGATTCGATAATTTAAATTATCTTTCTTATATTCCATTTTTTAGTATGTCCTTATTACTTAGGAACTTTCCATGTTTACTTTTCATTCTTTTTCTTATTTATCATTCCTAGTGATTCAATTATAATGTTTAATTTCATACCATGTTAGGAGACTAATTGACGTGGTTGTTGTAATTGAAATGATTCTATGCTTGTTTACCGTAGGATAAAACATGTGGTTTCCAAATAAATGGGATTCAAAATTCAGTTTTTAAGGTACATGGGAGCCTTATAAATTGGAAAGTTATAACCCATATAATCGAAAAATTCAAGATGCACCATATATATTAAAAGGATCTTTTATAAAAGATAATGTCATTGAATTTTCTTTTAATCATGGATAAAAGGGTTGTAGTTTTATGGGATCTGCTTGTGACTTGTAAGGTATATGTGGGTTTTATAATTTGATGGGTGGTACCCCATAAAATAGAACCATTAGTTATGAGCCTTCTATTTAGAAACTTTTGTAAAATATGAATGTCTAAATTTTTATGGTTTTTTTACTTGAACCCTATATGGTTTAATGATACCCTCATGGGTTTCCTTTTCCTTATTATGCCAAAATTTCTAACTCCATGGGCATATTATATGTTAAAATATGTTGGTTATTTAAATTGAATGTTTTTATAGGGTTTCGTACATGACTAGTACCCCTTTAAATTAATGGAATACCATTTAATTTGTTTAAAGATGAAGTTTTTGTTAGGAATTATAAATAAATGTATAGATTTTAAGATGGTTTAATGTGATAAAATTCCATAATTATATCGGTATGTATTAAATGATAATTTTTAAAGGAATTTAATGTAACATGCATGTTTTTCCTTGTGTCCATACTTAAATAATTGTCATATTTTTTACTTAAAATGATTAGTTTTTCATTAAATCTAATCCTTGAAGTGTTTAAGGAACTAATTGAGTTCTGGTTTAATGCCCTTAAATGGAAACATAAGTGGTGATCTTAGCTTTGACCCCTCGGTCAGGGTTGTTCAGTTTTCCTTGATATTTACTTTGAATGGGAGCGTGAACTTTTTACATAGGACTCTTCTCCTATTTATTAAACATGTGTGATAAGACCTTAATCCTAGTGACCTTTTGTAGGTGTGACCTGGTTTTGGGTCAATGCTTTAACTTTTTTAATAGGATAACCATTGTAGGTAGCGCCCACAAAACCTTAAGGAACCAATCAGTTGGTTTCAAGCAATTTATCTTTTGTGGTACAGTTCGGGTTCCATAGTTCTAGGTAGGACTTTTAGTTTCCAAAATGGCACCCTTGTTTGATCGGTTTTGATTTTTTTTTTTACGCTTTCTATGTGTGTGAGCTTTGTAGAATGCTATGTTCTAGTGGTCTAGACATTCTCAGGCCATGGTTGGACTCTTAGTAGGTTGTGTGACCTTTTTCACCTCCTTTAGTGTTGGGGGACAGAAGAGGTTGTAAGTATGTTTCATAGTCATTTTAAGTGGTATAAAATTGAACTAGTTTTCTATAGGTTTTGTCAGATACTTGAATTCAAAGGGCGTAAAATCCTATGGGTAATATCCAGGTTGTGTTTTTTCTCTTATAATCTCGAGGTTTTATGCATGTATTTATGTGGTTTCTATCTAGTAGTTAAATGTTTTAATGAACCAGTTGGGTTTTGTAGAAACATTGAGCCTTCATCTATTATGTACGTTCTTGGGTCATATCTGGAGTAAAGTAACCTAGGTGTTAAAAGAACCAAGTTCGTTGGAGTGATCTGGTTTATATTACAATATAATCAGGTGTTTTTACACACCGTTTAGGTTGGTTTTGGATCTCATGTCAAATTTTGTGGCATTTTTTTGTGACTCGAATAAGTATCACACATGCGTTTAATGTGGGTTTTATCTAGCATGCAAGTGGGAAGCTAGTATATCTCTCCTTTTGATTACAAGGACACTCTGAAGGTGTGAAAATTTTGTCAATTAAAATAAATATGTTCCCTTCCAAGTAAAAGGAACATAACCAAAAGGACTATTGGAAATGGTTGGGCATTCTTCAGTTACCTTGAGTCTTGCAAGTTTTGAATCATGTCAGAGAATTATCATCATCACAACCTTGAAATGGTTGGTTGTGTATGTAACCCTTTAGAAACACCATTGATCATGGAAGGACTTTGGTGTGTAATCTTGTGAAATCATGGAATTCCTTCAGTGATGAAGGCTTGGTGATCGCTTGGTGGTGGTGGGTTGGAAGGTGAAGCCAATATTATTCCAATAAGTTGACTAATAGTGGTTTTTAGTTCCTTTTTCTGGTAGTTGGATATCGTTGGTTCATAACTATATCGAGAAATTCATCTTAATTGGTGGGAGTGTCTCAATTCATCTTGGTAACCTATTAGTGGACTCTTTCTTAGTGACATTCATGTCTCCTATTATGGCATTTTCCTTGATGAACTAAGAGATAATCAGTTATATATTGAGATAAATGTTTCAAATGTCCATTTGTTTCTATAAATAGGTCATACTAGAGTTACGTGTTGGATGTGTGGTTTTATTGAGGAATGGTTAGTCCTAAGTGATACTTGGGTTCTCGTGTAAGAACACCTTCGATTGACTCCTCGGCAGTAGCTATTTTCCTTTGACTTGACCACTAGGAATTTGTTGCTCTGGGCTCAGTCAATTTTATTAATGAAGAAATTTTGTCCTTGTACCAACATATAACTTGTAAACATGGAGTGTGGACTACCTTGGGTCAGTTTTATATACTCTAGTTTAGTGAATTCAAGATTATCTCGGACCTATTTCTAGAATCAAATGTGTTTTGAAAGGGGTGGAGACTCTAATGGGTTGGTTCTAGGTTACACCCTTATTCATGATGAGTTAAGATAGGGGAAATGGTTTAGTGATGGCTGATTAGGGAACATCACTAAAAGTCAGGTATGGACTTTGGTGAAAATGGTCATCGTAAACAAGAGATTAGTTGGAAGAAGTAGTTGTGGTTAATCTTGTAAACTTCAATAATTTAATTCTGGAATTTTCGAGATAAGTCCTCTAGAGTGGATCAACCTGATATCCATATTGTTCAATGAATATAATTCAAAAGAACCTTTTTAATTACATAATCAGGTAAAGGTGGGTGTAGTGTAAAGGTTGTTTGTGTCTTTCAGGGAAAGCATGCACGACCAGTTTTGATTAAGCCAATCGAGATTAAACCATTTCTTTATAGTGAGGTACCTTATATAACCTCAAAATTAATCAGGTTCTCCCTATTAAATAAATCACATCGAGAGCATCACCTGAATGATATGGGGGTTCTTTTTAGGCAATTTCGACGGTGGCGCGTATCATGGTTCGGAATTGGACATTGAATTTTAAAGCATAAGGAGGGGATATCCTTTGTTTATATGTTTAAATAGAATAAAATTTGCTCATCACTCTAGCTAAATAAGCCTAGGTAAGCATCGTTATGGCATTGTAATTAGAAAATGAGTGTTAGATCTGGTTTACATGTCGTAATGATTCATATGATTAAATAATTCTTTACGGTGTGTTGGATTTTTGGAAAATTACCGTAATGTTTTGAATGAAATTATATGACCCAAATAGGTAGGTTTATGTTTTCATTATTTCCAAAAGGCTTATAGGGGAGATAATTTCTAAGGTGGGGAGGCTGTAATGAACCATGTTTTGAGCCAAGGTTGAATTACATTAGAATTTTAATTTTTTTGGCATTTAGTAGTAGGGATGTTCTTTGAACTGAGCTTCGAAACATAGTTATGAGAGTTTTAATTATTAAAATTGTTGTTTTTATACTTGTTTAAAGTACAAAGAGGTTCCTTGGGTGATCCATCAATATTTAGGGGCATCGGCATCTAAAAACTAGAAAACGGGAAGAATTTGATAATGTGCATAGTTTGTATGAAACCATGTGGCCAACTAGAGAAAATTGTGCAGCTAAAAAAGGTGTGAAGAGGTTCCCCACATGGGATAAATATTATTTCCCAAACCATTCACCCATCTCACCCGGTTAGTTCCAATTTGTCATTATTCTCATACTATTCTTTACATGTTCATTTCACAGTTAGGGAAAACCATGGAGGACAAACATGAAAGGTTAGGGTTCCAAGCAGTGGGATCCACATGGTTGGCACACAGTTTGACCAATTGTATGTCCAAACCATACAACCTGGTATTGAATAGAGAAATTCCACTTTTCCCCTTAATAATTTATAAAAATATTTTTCTCCTTTCTTTCTCCCATTTCTAGTGGTAATCCCCTTCTTCCTCATGCATGAATCCCCTCCTCCTCCAATATAGGGTTCTTGATATCTTCTTCATTCAGTTTCCAAACCAATCTCTATTAGAATTAGTATAAATCTTGAGTTATGTTTTACACTCCTCACACTTCCTTTATTTGCTAATATTCTATCTCATGTGACTACTTTGGTGTGATCTAATTCACCATAAATTCATATCGTTCATCTATTTATCCAATTTCTCTCAAACCTAACTGAATAAAGGATTGATATCAGATGTGTTAGTCATCTTTGGTAAAAGGTATGTGGTCTAGTTATCTCCCATAATTTACATTGAATTTCATATGGTGTTCTTTTGTGTTATATGTTGGACTCCTTCTGTGGCACCTTTTTTTGTTAAATGAATTAATTTGAACCATTAACATAACCAGTATGACCCTAATGAATGGACAATCACCACTTGGGGTGATCACCTTTACATTAGAAACTTGGATAGGTGTGGTTCATCATTTGTGACCCAATTCCTTTCATCCTTGACTTGTTGAACACCAGAGAGAGTGTCTTGAACCTTTAAAAAATTTCTTACATCAATAAAATGAATTAATATTGATTGTTGTCCATGAGTTATGCTCTTGAGATTAATGTTTATACCCCATGATATGGTTGAAATTATTATATGAAATGGGTTTTTTTAATTTGGGGGAATGACATTGATACAATACATTTTTTATATCTTATTCCTTACCTTACACTCTTTCTTTCTGCTGCTTAATATATATTTTATGACTTGGGGTGAAGTTTTTTTGTTTGATTTTAATGAAATTAATTATTTAATAACTATGTAATTTTTTCTAATAAAACCCCTTGATGAGGTGCACTATATTTAATTGGAAAATTCATTATGTTCTTGACCTGTAGCCTAGTTCTTTTGTTTATGTTTAGGTCATTGTGCTCATTTCCAGTTGGTGATGCATTATGATTATTACTTACACCATGTTCTATCCATCTTATAATTTTTTTCCAATATTTATGATTATGTCTCATAGCTTATGTTAATTTCCATGTGTTCTTTCCTTAGAGATTCAAAATTGTATTTTTTTTATTAATAACTTCTACTTATCACCTTATTCCATAGTCATTTGGATTGGAGTAAAAAATTATTTATTTCTTATTTTTAGTGTACATATTGTTCCTTGTTAACTAGTGGTATTAGTTTCTATTCTAGAATGCTTGCGGGCTGGGAGAGAACCTCGGTCCCAACTTAAGGATGTCGAGGATGGACTCTTTGTGCTTGTATTAGTATGACATGGCATACTAGGATGAATCCTTTGGATTATACATGGATGGTTCCTTAGGAAAATTTCTATACTTGTGAGTGAAACTATTTCCCTAGGTGAGCAACCATGGACAGAATCGTTAGCAATATGTCTATGTTAGGACTAGGGTGAAACTCGGTCCCCTATGCCAGATACTTAGTACAGACTTAGATTTTACCATACCATGAGTGATACGAGGGAAACCAATACATCAAGCCTCAAATAGACTTGGTGGTATTCGTTATATTAAGGGATCCTATAGCGACCCATGGGATTCCATTACAGATCACCTTGGATGGGCTTAGGATTGTAGTACAAGATTTCATGGATAAATTGTATGGATTGCCTAGGGTTTCCTTTTATTATTTTTTTTCATGATTACATAGTGATATCAAAATATTTTAATGATTTCCTAGGAGTGTGGATGCCATGTTACAACACAAGCTTGGGTTATTCCCACTTTTGTTGCTTCATATATATGATTCCATGTATATAACATAAATTTTCAATTAGTTCTTTCACTTCAAGCATCCAGATTAGTCCGAAGTAAGTAGAATTGGTCATGTATCCATTTAGGAACCTTGAACATGGTGTTAATTATTTATTTATTTTATTATTTATAACCTTATATTCACCTTTTTGGAACAATTTTCATTATATAGTGCATGAGCTGGATTGGGATTGACATTATTGGTGGCAGCCTATTGAGATTATATCTCACACCCGAGTGGGGCCTCCGTTGCACTGGTGTTCCCGAGAAGTTCTACATGTTGGAACATCCTTGGATTTACTTCTTGTGATATGTTGAGTACTTGGGAGCTAGGGAGAAAGGGCTGAGCTCGTGCGTAGGATTCGAGTAGATTTGGCCATTGGGGTATTTTCTTTTAATTATATTGAAGTGATTTTATCTTTTATCACCATCTGGACATGAATGCACTATAGTATATTTGGCATTGGATACTATTCATTAGTACTTATATTTATCTTCCTCTATTCTTACAATTATTATCATGGCGTAAAGTATTGCTTATTGTTTTATAATGATTATACCGTTGTGCTACTCTGATCACTAGGTTATATTTTCTTTATTATTCCACCTTTATACCCTTGTTTCTAATCGATAGCCATTGGAACTTGGGGAGGTTCACTTGAGGCCATGTGGTGAACGGCCTCACTTTTAGTTTAGTGGTCAGTTGGGTTGGGGAATTATAGATACCAAATAATATTCCCTGAACCCACACCCCTATGTTTAGTGATAAAAAACCAATTTAAATACAACCTTTAATTCCAAATGATATTCCTTAGGCCCATACTCCCAGGTCGGGTGCTAAAATGTGTGCTTTATATACCATATTTGACAATTAGTGAGATAACACAATCGAATCATGCATATATTTCACATCATTTTCCTAATTTAAAATTTTCATCTCATGCATAATTTCACAATCCCAATAACTTAAGGTTTAGTGTCTTCTGATAATAGATACATAAATATAATATTTCACATGATTGCTTAAATATATAAAATAATATCTCTGCATAATACTTTCTTTTACACGTAGCCCCATATGTAATTTTTTGGGAAACATCCTAAACAAATTATGAAGTGATGAAATTATCTATAAAGGAAAGTCTTATCAAGAAATCATTACGAGTTTAAATAATTTGAATCAAAGAAAATGAGTAAAAAATATAGAACAATAATATTTGTACCTAATCTGTGATTAAAGGACTTGTAACCTCAAATTATCAAGAATTTACTCTGGAATAAGAATATGGAAACATGAGATATTAAACCAAATTCATGGAACAAAATAGAATAATACCATTATGGAATTATAGGGTGGCATATATATAAGTAAATAAAATTATCTCATTTGTGATAGATAACTTCTAAAAAAATCATATCATAGTGGATCATGAACCACTACCAGTTATGTATTATATTGTGTATCAAGAATCACCAAATATTTCACATTGTAGATCGACCATCAGTACTCATTTCTCAATATTATCACATTATATGTAAAACTTTTATCGACACATTATACTAAGATATAAGACCCAATAACTCTACTGGATTTAATGGATCCTAACCATCTTAGTGATTTAATGAATCCAATCCATCATAATGATTTAACTGACCCAACCCATCTAAAAATGATAAACCAAGTGAATCTTCACCAAATGGATCCAATCATACATTATTTCATGAAAAATATATGGAATAAAAATGGGTTTTTTTCATTTTAAATGGTATCACATAAAAATCACATCAAAAATTACATTTGATGATAAAAAAAATTAAATCACCCAAGATGAGTAATCTATTAGGGAATTTTCATTGTGATTCCTAAAAAAATACATATAAGGTAGATATTTTGAGATAATAATGAAAATGGAATTGAAATAAAAAAAAGGTTTCATAAAACATTTTTTAACATTATTATAAAAAAAGTAAAAGTTATGAATAACATTCAAAAAACATCTTTAAGAAGGTAACATGAAACTTTTCAAATAAAAACATTAAAATAAATCCCAATAAAGGATTATAGAAAATATATAGTGATTAGGTTAATATATGATGTGGGGAATATAAAATATTTTATCATGAAAAGAAATTCCATTTAATATTTTAAAATGTCTTTATGAAACATTTATTTTTAAATGAGTACTGTATATTCCTTTTGAAAATAAATAAAGATAAATATGATGTTCACATGAGATAACAAATATTTCGTTGTCAAAATAAAAATAAAAAACACTATGTAAATAAAAAAAATATAGGCATGGACAAGAAACATTCATTAAAGTTGTTGAAGATTATTCTTAAAAATGTTTCGCTTTTTATGAAGATATAAATTTATCCAATAAAAAAAGAATTGATGTAACAGTCATTTGAAAATGAGTTTATGAGAAAGAATTGTAAATATGTATAAAATAAATTGCAATTAAAATATAGAAAAAATATAGGTAGAATTAAAAATAACATAGAAAAATTAAAAACAAAAAAATCATTATAACTCAATGATAAGTGATTGATTTATAATAAATTCATACAGATTTGGAAACCTATCTATCAAAACCATTAGAAAGATAAAATTTTAAATAGAAATTTTGTTACCATTAATGAAAATAAATTTATTGTATATCATGTCAAAGTAGAAATATATACACTATATAAACCAATATAGGTGTGTGATACAAAACATTTATCAAATAAGTGAATTTGTGGATAAAATCTCTTACATTAACTCTTTAATTCCTCGAAAGCACATTGAAATCATATTTAATGAACATAAAGTTGTCAAAAAACTCATTTCATAACCTTGTAAATATCTATTACTATAAGTACCTAGACTTAAACATTAAATGTTTTGGTTATTTTAGTCCAGAATTCACTTTATTACATTATTAATGATCTTTTAGGATTAGTTCTTTAGATAATTGTTTCATAACACTTATATTCGTAAAAGTTAACACTTTTGATCAATATCCACTTTTACCACATTATAAATTCTTTAAAATAAAATGTTACTACTTTTCATGAAAAAAACATCATGGATTCAAATTTACTTCTTCCTTTTCTTTACCCATCCTTAAAACATTGAAAACAACATTATTAAAATCTGGGATCTGTAAAAAAATCTCAGTAAGGGTAATAAGAAAGAGAAATTATTTAGTACAGTGAAAAATTTGAAACCCTAGGGAAAACCATTTCTTAAAAAACAAACATTTTTATCTAAAATGAGAATAAGTTTTCCTTTATTAATATCATTATATTACCTTTTAAAATCAAACAATTTCTATGAAAACAATTTAGAATTCATATAAAGGACATATAGGTGTATTGGAAAATCATTAATATATCACACTTACAATCACTCTTAAAAATAGTATAACCATATAGTCGATTTACACCTATGGATAACCTAATGCATTGGAGCGCTATATGGGTGAACCCCTTATATAAGCTATAAAAGGATCACTAATGAGCTATAATGGGCATAAAATCTTCATAAGTAGTTACCAAGGACTATATCATGAATTAAAACCATGAAAAAACACTTTCAAACCCATGTTCAAGAGACTTTAAGATATTAAAATATATTTCATATATATTAAAAAACATTCCTTTTGACTTTTGTAAAAAGAGTTGAAATGTGGACTTTAAAATAGGATTAAAAAAAGTCATTTACCATGCATCCAAATCATCATGTACATACTTTATATTACTAAATAAAAAAATTGTGTTAATTTTACACATTATTAAGAAAAAAATTCATGTTAACTATTCCTTGATTTCATTTAATACTATGGTATGTACTATTACTTAAGCAGTTATATTAACAATTGGTGTTTTGATGATATTCGTCTCATTTGACGGAAATGACTTCGGTAGGTTCAATGTGGTCAAAGAGTAAATTATTCCATCACATGAATAATTATATGAAATAATTATTAATTTTATATATCAAATATAATTTATATCAAACCATTATATATTGTTATGAAAAATGATCTATGTTATAATCATGGAGATGGTAGGTCGTACGTACCCATGAGTAAAGTTTCCATTTTTCAACGATCATTATAGAAAGGGGGTAAGTATTATTTTATGTTTCCAAAATGAAAATAATGTCATAAATATTATATTATTCCATTAAATATACTTATATATACCATCCATGTGATGTTCTAATGAAAAAAGAATCACATCATTGTGTGAAGGTGGTACTCCACACATACGCAAAAATGACGTTATCATTTTCCAGTGAATAGAAAGGTAAGAATCTAAATGATATATTATAATTTAATAACGATAAATATTTCATGAATATCATAAAAATTAATTCAATCATTATAATTCATTAATGATATATGTTAATGGAAAACAAATTCTATCAGTTCAAGAGTTAGTAGTTCGCCGTAAAAATAAAATTTGGTTTATTTTCCCATTTGATTTAAGAGCAGATTGAAATAGGTTATTATATTAACAAAAGAACATATTATTATATTTATGTTACTGGTTTTATTATTTTATCAATACAGAACAATATTTTTAGGAACTGTAAGAATAAATATCACAGAAATGCTCGATTAAAATTGATACATCTTCTTCAAACAACCTCTTTCTCCTATCAACTAAAGACCTCTAAGGTTAGAGATATTCCTAAAATAAGAACTCTATAATGAGAAAATTTATTCTATGATTGGATTTTATTATGGATTGTATAAACCAAATATGTTTTTAACTGTGAGGGAATGGGAATAATTGTTTTCCTTTTATAAGGGAGGGGAGGGGTACACATGAAATTCCTCAAAATATTAAATTAATATAAATTTATTTTCAGTTATATATTTCTCAAAACCAGTGTATTTTAAATATAGGATTATTATGGGTATAAATACAATCATAAAATAATATTATGATAGGTTTAGGTCAATTTTTTACCCTTATCTTTGGGTTTTAACACCTCGTTAACCCCTTTCACCCTTATCATTGCAACAAGTATTTTTAATATGTGACGGTTAATATTGTTATTATAAATTAAAAAACAGCTCTTAAATGAACAATAGTTGATATTATAAAATATATAATAATAAATTTTAAAAATATAAATTTTTTATTAATTTTTATATCATTTAAAGAAATATTATTAATTATAATATATTCCACATGTCAGTTTTTAGAACTCTTCACAACTTTGACATTGATAACATCATAAAAACAAGTAAAATTCAATAAAAATATATTATTATATCCCTAAAATTTCATTTTGATAAATAAAATTCTTCAAAACCTTATTTATCTTACACTATATTACTTTTAATATTTTTAAAATAATTTAATTTACGTTTCCATTAATTGAATAATTATTATGTCAGTGTTGTGTAAAAATTTAATGAGATTATTTGTTCACTAAAAATGAAAAATAAATTTCCATGATGAAGATAAGTATATTAAATTCAAAACTAATATCTATAACATAACATGGAAATTGGTTAAACCTATGTTAAAAATATTATATTTATTAAAAATAAGAGTGTGACATGTTTGACTTTTCTTGAAATAAAATTACTATAAATGTCATAATCTCAACCAAATGGCCAAAAAATTACACATAACAGAATATTAATGATTAAATATTAAATTTAATCATAAAATGAGATTAATTCAAGTTTTAGGGTCATTCTATAATCTATATAATTTAATATTTAAATTTAATTACTTAATTTATCCTTTATTATGGTAAAAAAATTACTAAAGTTACATTTCATATCGACCAAAAATAAATGTGACTTATTTAATAAATTCAGACTTATTGACTCCAAATATTTAATCCATTTTAAAAAATTAAAAACATAGAAGTGGTAAAATTTAATTCAAAATTAAACCGAAAAAAACGCAATGAAATATAGTTCTTCTAAAATTTTTATTTTTTAATATAAAATATTTTTATACTAAATTTAAGTATAAAATTAATTATAAAAATAGAATTGGGTAATTTTAAATTTTAAAGGAACTAATTAAATTTTAAAACTAATTCAAGATAGAATTTAACTTTGTAAAATTTAAAAAAAATGGTTATAAAAAATATATATTTTGCACTATTCATTGAAAAATTAATATTATCAAAAAACTGTCAAAAAAGAATCCTAAGATATTTTTGACTTGTTGAATTAAAAAATAAAATTCATTTTCTCAAATAAATTTTCTAAAATTTCAAAAAAATTATAATAATATTCACTCATAGAAATTAGGAAAATCCATTTTTTAGAAAAATGTATTTTTGAAGAGTACAATGTATTCACTAAAAATTAAGAGCTTATTTAAAAATAATTAATTAATTCATTATAAATTAGTATGAAGATTATATATATTTCATGATGTAGTTAATACTATTCCTTCTCATAAATTTAATGACTAGGTTATAATAGTTACATTTAAATAATAATAATTAATTGTTCTTTTAAGCTTAGGGTTTCATATCTTGTATGTTATCTAATATATTAATAATTTTTTAAAAATAAATATTATCCCCCCCCCCCCCGCAATAAATATTTTTTTCATAATTTTAATTCAGGATTGGTAACTAGATTTTGGATTCCCAAAATAACTTTGTCAAAAACCCGCATCATAAATAGGGTCAACAAGACTTTCTCTTGAAAACAGATAAAGGGAGGTATAAAGGTCATATGGAATAAAGCATAGTAGGATTATAATTGGGAGAACATAAGTGGGAAGTTAAAACATGTATATATAATAAAAACCTAATTTCTATGGAATATTAGAGAGTGATAGAGAACATGGTCAAGATAAAGTAAACCTTCAAAAAAAGATAAATTGGTGATGGGTTAAAAGGCCATTGATTTCTCCGTAACAAAAGTAAACAAATTACTATTTTTCTTTCGAAAACAAATTTTTAAAATTGATAAATTATTTTACTTCTTAAGATAATAAAAAAAAATATGTACCTATATGACAATTATAATTTAATCCTTTAATAAATTCCCATTATAATATAATCTTTTTTCTAAATGATGAGTATTCGAGATCATTTTTTGAATCATAAAGAACTAGAATCATCTTCTATGAATCACAAAATACAAAAAATAATAATAATATATTCCTATAATATTTTTGAATTAACCAAAACCAAAATTTCTATTGTAAGGAAAGATAATTCCAAAAAATAAACAACTTTCACATGAAGAAAAATCTACTTTATTATTCAATATTAAATTGACTAAAAATTAAATTTTTATTTCTAAACCACTTTTGAGGGGGAAGTGGAAACCCAAACAAAATTCGCAAAGACTAGATACATCAAAAGGATCAAAAGGACCGCATCAACCCAGATTAAAAATTCAAACATTCATAATTCAAATCACCTCTACCCATTTGCTTTCAGAAAAAAAAATGACCTCCTAACACCATCACTACAACCCATATGAAATCATCGGAATCACGTCATCAAGGACTTTACTGGTGAACTCCGGAGAGACTGAAACAGAACTTCCCTTTGAATTGTAACTAGTGAATCCATGGTTGTCGACCAACACATATGAAACCCCACACCAATGACATGCATTGCCATACAAGAACCACCATAAACCAGATTGAGGCCAATAAAGTATGCCCCTCTTGTGACACCTTCAACAGATCAGACTGCACATCCCAAAGCTTCTTTGAAACTACCAAAACTGACCAACTGGGAGATCCGTGAGGGAACTTGAAGCCAGAGCAGTGTTCGAAGTAGCCAAGGGAACCAACATAGATGCTCATCCTCACTTGGACCACCAAAATAACTGTCGAATCCAACACCAAGCTAAAAGACCACCTGTAACTCGACCCACATATTCCAAAACTCCCTGAGAAAACAAAACCATTCATTTTCAATGGATTCAGTATAATTCCACTCCAGTCTGAGAACTTCCATCTATCCACCACTTTTCATCAACCCCTAAACCACAGGAGCATCTATTTCATCAAAAAAGATCACCATCGCTTCGTCAAAAAATAAAAAAACACTGTTGCAACATCAAAAATTCTACTTCCATCATGAGTTCTTCCCACTACAAACCACCACAAGTTCTTCCAAAGAGAAAATCCCAGGAAACCAGATTCAGGCTAGGGAAGCATTGCCAACCATCACGAACACAAAACAACGAGATTCCCGAAGAAGATTCATCCAAAGAAAACCAACACAAATATGCAGAAATCCAAAGATATCAACAGGTGAATCCAGAATTGAGAAAGAAGAAGAAAGGTTGAGAGAGAGAACCCATCACCAAGCCCGGACACGATAGATCAACCAATCATATCTCGTCGCCACCAACAGTCTATCCAGAGAAGACCACCACGAACCTTTGAAGAATTAAATTTGTCGTATCCTGACCACATCCCTAAATCTCTGACAAACCAGGACGACACCACCCCACCAAAAATTGTGATCCCACGAATGCTTCAAAGAGTGAGCTGGAGAACAAAGCGACCTCGTCACAAACCGGTCTTACGCCCGAGTATCGTGAACCAAAGCGCCATGGAATCCAAGCTTGAAACCACAGTAGAACGGAGGGCTACAAACACGAAACAAAGAATACTGGAAGAATTCATAGCACATCCGCCACGGAGGGATGAAGTCGGCAGCGGGGGAAACCATGGCTCTGAAATCCGTTTGTGGGCACATCATGTTCTTTAAAGAAATATCATTATGGGGTTTTTTAGAATTAAATTGTAATACCTAATGTTTAATATAAATCATTCAAAAAAATTATTATCTCTAAAATTTGTAAAAAAATCAAAAAAAAAATCTAAAAATCAAAAGGATTTGATCACATAGTATTACAATATAAATTTAATATTTATCTTCCAAAAGAACAAAAATCACTCTAAATGTCACATACCAAAATGTTAACTGACCAAATCACATAATCTCTAAGATATTATAGTCATTTCTACGAATAACCAAATTAAAAATGTGAAAAAATAAAAACATATATGCTACCAAAAAATAATTTAACCATTATTTCTCAAATAAAATCACATAATATTATGCTTAACTTAATCCAATAATTCCTCTAAATATAATAGTGACCTTTTTACAAAATAACTTTAATCACATAATCCCAAAATCATTTTTAAATATCATATTTATCTATAAAATAAAACAAATTTTCCTAAATTTTACTTAACCTATGTCTTAAATATCGTTTAAATAAAGAAAAATAATTGGATACTAACTAGGAAATTACATATGTTAGTAGTAGGCAATGCACTCTTTTTACCCTTTGGTTTCCAGTTCAAGATTCACAACCTTTATTGGTGTGATGGGTTGTCACTCAGCTGTAAGTTGTCCTTTTTTAAATATAATCCTTATCAAATTATTAGAAATATGATAAATGTACTCAAAAATAACCTTAATATATTCAATATTAAATAAATGTTTTAACCCCAAGTGTCATATCATACTATTCATTTTTATTCCCAAAAATTAACTCATAATTACCTCAAAATAAATAACCATATAAACCCTAAAATTTTTATATATCATTATACTTATTTCCATGAAATTAAAAGACCATTCTTCATAAAAAAATTACATGATAAACTTAAGGATTTCATATACCTCGAGCATCTATAACAACTCAATAAAATTCTCTCAAATTAATCCCCTCAATAAATGATTGTTTATAATGGACTGATTCTCTCCGGTCCATTCCTTTGTGAAAATTTGGTGTTGGAGGTGTTCCAGGAGGTCAAGGTGACTTGGAGTGAGTTTGGGTGGACTTTTAAGGAAATCTAAAGGGTTATGGCCTTCGCACGGGAGGCGCACGGTTTGTCAAACTGTGTGGCCAAACCGTGCAAGGGTGGTCTTGGAGGCAGTGGCTAATGCACGGTTAGCGCACGGTTTGTCTAACCGTGTGGACTAATCGTGCGAGGAGTGTTTGGAGATGCAGAAGCTAACACACAGTTAGCACACGGTTTGTTAAACTGTGTGGACTAACAATGCGGGCATTTAATGTTAGATCCTAAAATTGTGTATCTAAGTCTTTTTTCTTCAATCACCTCGTTTAAGCCCCTAAGCGGCCATAATTCGGGATTACCCTTCCTTGGAGGAAGAAGAACCTATCCCAAGCATTTTGGAGGTGATCAGGGGGCTTCCCTTGGCAAATCGGAGCCGGTTTCTCGAGGTATGTGATCCTTTTTGGTTGGTTTCATAGATCTACCTGGATCTACTCCTCCTCTTCTCCCGGGATCTTAGATCTATGCCCGTTATGGGTAGATATAAGTGTATGGATGTCTCTTATGATGAGCTTTGGTCTTGGTTGTGTTAGGAGAAGATATCTAAGAAGGATTCGTGGAGAATCGACCCAGTTTCTTGGGTGTTCTTCGACCGTTGAGGGTTCTGTCAAAACTGTTGAGGTAGGGGATTCGTGGATTCTTTAATTGTTTATGTGAAATCGTATAGTTACCATGATTTAACCCTTTGGATCAAAATGGAATTGACTTAATTAAATACTTGAACTGGATGAAAACAATTGGTTTGAACGCATGTTGTTGCTTTGTGTCAGGATAACGGTTTGCCACTTGATTTTCTAGATAGTGTGATATCTATGCCTTGCTTGTTAGCATGGGGTTCTTGATGAAATTGAAAAATAAAATAAATTCGAAATTAATTGATAATTAATTGGCCAATTATAAAGAGTCATGAAAAAAAGGAATCTCGTTCTTGTTGTAATTTGATATTGATTAAATTAGCATAGTAAGCATGTTTAATCTTTGTGATAGCTTACTGATTTGGTTCATGATGTTGACACAAAAGAATTGAATTTGTTAATTCAATATGGATTAAAGAAATTGATTGATTGAATTCCCTAAAGGGTTCTGAGTTACCCTCTTATTGTGAAATACGGCTAAGAGCCTAATTGATGTGGTGTTTGTTTTTCCTGCTGCTTGTGATGTGATGTGATCCTGGAGGGGTGTTGTGATATGTGGAGGCAGTGAGGCCTTGTGGTTGTGGAAGTGGATGACGCCTAGGGTGGTGAGATGCAACGGTTTATGTATGTGGGTGTCGGGGAGGACATCCGGGATGATGGTATGGGATGGTTGTGATGGATGGATGTTTGGTGGTTTTGATTGGTTTTTTATCTACCTTACTTTTCCCCACAGCTCGAGGAAGCTGGTCTTTCTTACCCTTCTTATGAAAGGGGCGAAGACACGCAGGGTATGCCACATGCTTTCTGTGTTTATCCTCACAAGGGAGAATGGGTCTACGCTCTTTCTATTGGTGGCAAAGACTCTGAGGGTAGTATATCTACTCACCGTATTGATCCCCCTTGTGTTTACTAGCATAGGATATTTTTCTAGAATGCCTGGGAATATGGGAAAGTAATTCAATAATGAAATATTGATTAAATGGTGATAATCTACAGGGATAGAGAAGCTGTAATTTAATGGTGATGTTGTAACTTTTAAAGAAATAGATGATTTTTAATGTAATGCCAATGAAGTTTAATGTGGTTTTGTTCATAGTTAATCAATGGGCTAAGAATTAATTAACATAAATAGGAATTGATGAAAAAGGTAATGAAGTAAACTAATGATGTTTTTTAATTGGTTGTGTGCATATAGGATACCTAGTCTTAGAAATATTATCCCAGAGTCCGAGAGACATTAGTTGTAGTTGAGACTAAGATTAGGTTATTCCAATAGTGTGGTTGTGAGTTATATATATTCTGTACTTTTTTTGTTTCTATATACTACTCCACCCTGTCAGAAAGGGACACTAACACCCTGGGGATTCTGAGCCCTGGGGGTGTTTTCCCCAACATTCTGATGGGAGGTTGAATGGCTGACTACCCCCTTTAGCCCCACTCTCCTCTCTTGGTAGATACTCCTGCCATTGGAACAGCGGTGAGTTTTCCCCATATATGTGTATAGAGGGATGTAATGGCTTGTGGTTATTTCCACACATATATTCTGGATATAGTATCCTATGGACTACTATGGGTGTAACGTGTATAGGTTGTAATGGCTTAAGGATCCTTACTTGGTGTATGGGCTGTAATGGATTGAGGTATAATACCCGATGTATGATATATGTTATGCGAGCTATGGTGGCTCTCAGAAACTACCTGGTTACTTTTGGATGTGAGGATGGTGTGGTGCTTCGCCCAGGTGTCTGTGGGCAAGTCTTTGTGGTGCACGTGGTGCAGATTGTGGAACATAGCCCAAGTGTATACGAGCAAGCCTTTGGAGAGAGATGCACAAGATGTATGTCGTTGGGGAAAAGCGGAAAACCAGTGGAGAAGTAGTAGTAGGGTACCCATGATATTCTTTTATATATGATATATTCTTGTATGCGTTACATGGTGAGAGTATCCATAGTGAGGTTGGGAATATAGTATACATGTTTAGGTGAGGTGTTGGTTTCACTTGTTGTTCACTGTACTTTAGCATGGCTTCTTTTATTTTTTATGAGAGTATTTGCGGAGGATCCTACTGAGTATACTATTATACTCACCCTATGTATATATAAACTGTTTTTCAGGTCACTTGGAGTAGGTTGGAGATCAGGCTGGTTACTACGATCTTGTGGTAGCAGGAGCTATTCGGGCTATTGGTCGCTGCTGTTTTTACTTTCTCTTAGGTACTTGCAGTTTTCCATTTCAGTTGTAGTACTTTTTCATGGCATTTCATATATGTACTTGGGTTTCTTTTATATTTCAGTTCTAAGTTGGAGTTGGATGGTGTCTATCTTATCTCTCTCTTCCGCATGTGTTCTCTTCGAGGGTAATGCCTACCATTTGAGTGTTTATTATACCCTTGGTGCTAGTTGCCAACCTGAGGCCTACTGGAGGCGGTACTCGGTGGTCATTATCTCCCTTTTCAAATTGTCGGCCCAGGATGGGTACACTTTGTGGAGAGGGGGTCGTGATAGAGTGGTATCAGAGTTCTGGTTGAGGCATAGAATGGAGTTTGGAGTTAGGCACAGGTGAGGTTTAAGGGGTTGGAAGGGCAATAGTGTCCTTCATGTTTAGAAAGTGAGGTAAACACTAGAGGTCGGCTGAGACATAGGCGTTTAGGTCCCCCTATGATCTGATGTATGGACCTTTAAGTTTATTATGGATACTAAACAGGGTGATACTGGTTGCAGGGTAGAGACCTAGGAAAGGATCATGCATCATTCTTATTTGTGCCTATGTCTGAATGGGTAGACCTTGGGATAGGTTAACCTAAAACGAATAAAAATGAAACAATTAATTAATAAATGTTGAGTCTTCCATATTCCAGGCTTAGGAGCTCTAAGTGTTTTTTATTTTGCAGGTATGGCTCCAGGTCGACGTCCTCATCAGGTTCTCATAGAAGATGTTCAGCAGGCGGTTCCAGCAGGTCACCGTAGGGTAGAGGTTGATAACGACGACACTTGGAGGAAGACACTCCAAGAGTTTTAGCGCCAGAGTCTATAGAAGTACGAGGGATCCGTTTCAGATGCAATCATGGAAGACTGGTTGGAGGAGGTCGAGATAGGCTTCAGTTCGATCTGTGCTCGGAAGGAGCACTGGGTGTCCTTGGTTGTGATGAGGCTGTGTGGAGCAGTAAGGCAGTGGTGTTTGTTGTTCCTCGGGGATCGTGAGGAGTCAGTGATCTCATGGTAGGAGTTTCGAGACAAGTTCAGAGTTGAGTTCCTTTCTTCGACTGTGAAGGCATCTAGTCGCTAGGAGCTTCTTACCCTTTGATCGGGGAGCTACAGTGTTCGAGATTATGGAATCCATTTCAAGAACCTTTTATGATATTCTTCGGACCTGTTTCTAGATGATGAGGTCAGGGTGAGGCATTTCGAGGAGGCTTTGCGTCCAAAGATCCAGCGTCAGGTCACCCCATTTATGCTGAAGACATATCTTGAGGTGCTGGAGAGGGCAGAGGTTGTTGAGAGGACTTTGTCTTGGACCAGATCATCATGAGGGGGGGGGATCAGCATGATTCCTCATGAAGCAGAGCTGTGGTTCGGGGTTCATGGTTTTCAGGGCATAAGAGTTCCCATTCAGCCGGGGGTAGGTCCCAACCCTTCACGTCTCTTTTTTCCAGAGGCAGCAACTCTCAGGCCTATGCCAAGGGATCAGGCACTTGTTTTTATTATAGTGGTCATGGTCATCAGCAGCAAGAGTGCCCGACCTTTCAGAGTAGTCATCGTGCACCGGGCGCTCCGCTCTAGGTTCCTCCATTGAGGCAATTCCAGTCGAGGCAGCAGCGGCAGGTTGCACCAGTTTTCGATCAGTAGAGGGGAGATGGGGTAGGCAGGGGACAACCCCATGATGCTCCCCATCCTTAGAGAGTAGAGTGCGGCTATGGTGGTGGTCATCATCCGGGCCAGAGAGGCCGTGGAGGAGGTCGTGGTCAGCTTCATGCTCTAGCGTTGCCATCTCCAGACAATCCAGACGTCATTCGAGGTACCCTTTTCTTGTTTTCTACCTTGGTGTATGCCTTGTTTGATTCAGGAGTGACACACTCCTTCATATCACCTACCTTGTTCCATAATTTGGGACTTGATGTAGAGAGGCTTCCAGTGCCCTTGGAGTTGACTACACCAGTTAGAGGTCGAGATGACTTGTTTGAAGTATGTAGAGACTGTGATCTAGTGTTGGGGAAACACCACTCTTGGGGAGATTTCCTATGTTTACGAATACGACCATATGATGTCATCCTCGGCATGGATTGGTTGTATTCGGTGCAGGATATCATGGATTGATACAGGAAGAAGGTCGTTTTCTTCGATATGGATGGAGATAAAGTGGTGTTTGTTATTGAGAGAGATCCTTGGATGGGTCATATATGGGTTACATCCTTATCATCCATGGTGGTTGGGATGATGCTGAGTTCTTCATAGGTTTAGCAATTAGTGATTCCTAGGGTCGTGGAGGAGTACCCTGATGTCTTTCCAGAAGATATTGTAGCATTACCCCCTCGATGAGAGATCAAGTTTGGGATTGAGCTACATCCTAGAGAGTCTCATATATCTATGTCTCTATATAGGATATCCCCTTATGAGTTACGATAGCTACGTATATATCTTGATGGTCTGTTGCAGTGCGGTTTTGTTCGGCCAAGTGTGTCACCGTGGGGTGCACCAGTTTTGTTTGTGAAGAAGGTCGACGTCAGTTTGCGGTTGTATGTCAATTATCGTCGCTTGAACAAAGTGACAATAAAGACTCTTCCGCGGATTGATGACTTATTCGATCAACTGAAGGGCACAAGTTTTTTCTCAAAGATCGACTTGCGGTCAGGATATCATCAAATGGGGGTGAAGGATGAAAATATTCTAAAGACTACTTTTTGTTGTCATCATGGTCATTATGAGTTTGTTGTAATTTCATTTGACGTAACAAATGCTCCAGCTGTATTCATGGGATTGATGAATGCTGTGTTTCGTGAGTTCCTTGACAAGTTTTTGGTAGCTTTCATCGATGACATCCTTGTGTACTCCACATCTGAAGAGGAGAATACAGAGCATCTACGAGACATTTTGGGAGTTCTTCATTGACATCAGCTATTCAGGAAGTTATCGAAGTGTGATTTGTGGGCTCGAGAAGTCTGTTACTTGGGGCATGTTGTGTCCCAACAGGGATTAGCTATGGATCCATCGAAGGTAGAAGCAGTTGTGTCTTGGCCAGCCACTAAGACAGTTTCAGAGGTGCGAAGTTTCCTTAGTATCGCAGGCTACTACAGGAGGTTCGTATCCAATTTCTCATGAGTTTCAACTCCTCTGACAGCTTTGACCATGAAATATCAGGCTTTCATATGGACAGATCAGTGTCATACAGCTTTCGAGTATCTAAAAGAGATGTCATTAAGTGATCCAGTACTTTGTCTTCCAGTTGAAGGAGTTCAGTTTGATGTCTTCTGCAATGCTTCACATCTGGTGTTAGGCTGTGTTCTTATACAGCAGAGGTTATTTGTTTCTTATGGGTCTCGGTAGTTGCATCCCCATGAACACAACTATGCCACCCATGATCTTGAGTTGGAATCTGTGGTATTTTCTTTGAATTTGTGGAGACATTACCTCATTGGTAAGTGATTTGTGGTTTTCATCGATCATAAGAGTTTGAGGTATGTTTTCTCCCAGCGTGACTTGAACTTACTACAGCGTCGGTGGATGGAGTTCTTATAGAAATATGACTTCGAAATTTCGTATACACCTGGAAAATGGAATGTTGTAGCTGATGCGTTGAGCCAAAAGTCACGTAGTGATGCTGTGCATGAATCCGGTGATTCTTGTAGAGTAATGGAAGAACTGTCATCATTACATCTTGATATGGGAGAATTTGGGGGTAGAGGCTATCTTTTTCAGAAGACGGTGCAGTAATCCCTGATGTAGAAGGTGGAAGAATCCCAGTTGGGGGATCTTGAGGTGGAGGTCTAGAGAGACCGAGTTGTTTGTGGAGAGGCCACTGATGGTTGGTCGGAGGACCAACAACATTGAGTGTTGTATCATGGAAGGATTTTTTTCTCCTAGCGATGCACGAGACGGTCTTCAGTGAGTTATAGGGTTCTCCCTTAGTGGTACATCCGGGCGTGACAAAGTTGTACCAATCCTTGAGGAGTCGATTTTGGTGGCCTGGGCTGAAGCGTGCAGTTTCAGAGTTTGTGTCTCGTTGTTTAGTCTGCCAGAAGGTGAAGGCCGAACACCATGTTCCTGGTGGTCTTCTTTAGCCATTAGAGATTCCTTGGTAGAAGTGGGAGTACATCTCAATGGACTTTGTTATAGGTTTACCTCAAGCTCCGAGAGGACATGATGCTATTTGGGTGGCAGTGGATTGTTTAACAGAATCATCCCACTTCATAGTGATCAAGGATTAGAGCTCAGTGGAAGTTTTGTCGAGTCAGTATCTAGAGAAGGTGGTGAGACTTCATGGAGTCCCTAGGATGAACATTTCTGATCGAGATCCTTGTTTTACCTCCAGGGTGTGGAGAGGTCTCCAACATGCTTTTGGTTCTAAGCTATGCCTTGGTACTGCTTTTCATCCACAAACGGATGGTCAGACAGAGCGAACTATCCAGACTCTTGAAGACATGTTGCGCTCTTGTGTTCATGATTTTAGAGGGTCATGGATGAGGCACTTACCCTTGGTAGAGTTCACTTATAATAATAATTTTCAGTCCACCATCGGTATGGAACCGTTTGAAGCCTTGTATGGGTGAAATTTTCGTTCTCCATTGTGTTGGACTAGGGTCGGAGAGTCAGCAATTCTTGGACCAGAACTAGTGCAGAATACAACGGAGATGGTTCAGGTGATTCGTGAGAGGATGAAGGTAGCGCAAGATCGTCAAAAATCATATTCTAATCAAAGGAGGAGACCCTTGGAGTTTAATGTTGGGGATCATGTGTTTTTTAAGGTGACTCCCCATCGTGGGCAGTGAAGGTTTGGTCCTGTAAGTAAGCTTTCTCCCTAGTTTTTTGGGCCATTCGAGGTGTTAGCACATGTTGGAGTTGTGGCATATCGAGTAGCACTTCCCCCCTAGATGATTCGGATACATAATGTTTTCCATGCATCACAGCTATATCGTTATCTCCATGACGACTCCCACATCATCGATTGGTGAGTGATTGATGTTGATGATGATGCCACCTTTGAGGAGTGACCTGTGGAGATCCAAGACCACAAGGATAAGGTGTTGCGCGGGTGATCCAATCATTTAGTTTGTTTCTTGTGGTGACACAGTGGCTTGGAAGAGAGTACTTGGGAACATGAGTCACAGATATTTCCTTAGTACCCAGAGTTGTTAGATGTTTAGCCCTTTTCTTGTATCGTTGTAACTTATGTGGTTGTGGAACTTTCGTTTTTATGAAATGGAATCCTTTGTTTCTTTGGTTGCTTTCTCTCTTTTGAGAGGTATCTCATTGGGTGGCTGTTTAGACCCTGTTTTGTTTCCTCTTTAGGTGGGTTTTGGATTCTCAGGGACGATAATGTTTTGAGAGGTATCTGATGTAATGGCCCGTATAACGACCCATACTTTACATACATTTTTAATACTTCAAAAATTGAAGCACACTTATTACAACATATGACAAAACCACAAAGGACCGTATAGGTATAGTGTCTTTAGAAACTGGGAAACATAAACAACTGGTTCATAAATCTTCTACAGTGTCTCCCATTTATTTCATCATATCTAGGGTCCCTTTTAGCATATTCTACTTAATATCCATCTTCCTGACCTGGGGAAAAGAAAACATAAAAGGGTGATCTCAAATGCTCAGCAAGGGCAAATAAAGGAAATAAAAATCATATCATATCTTTTTGAAAATCAAAACCTGCAAAAGAGATCATAATATCTTAACATGGAATAAATCATAGAAGTGAAAATGAGATCCCCAAAATCATAACATAAAACTTGAAACTTTGTGGCATGCACACATAATCATGGAAAATCATTTCTTGTTAGTCATGACTCATTGCCAAGACTATCTTAGTGGACAAAGTCCCTTTCTGAACCGAGTTCACTCCTCGTTTCAGTCCTGTATCACTGAACCGAAATAACCTTCCGTTCCAGCCATGTCTATCTCATGAGATATAAAATCTTTACCCAATGCATTGGAGGGAGATATAGGTCCCACCCATCTTATAATGAATCCTTTCTTATGTGTGCCACATAATCATAAAACATACATCATCACATAACACATGTAACAAAAATGGGATTCTTGAAACATCATGACATCATAAATAAATTCATATAACATAAAGGAATTCATAAAAATAATTTCATCACAACATGATTAAATCAATGTAATAATAGGGATAAAATCAGAACCCTTTATTATCTTAGATGGAAAATAATTTTGATAAAACACTTGAACTCCATTCTTGAGGAAAATATCCTTTCTTCTTCAAAAACATTTTTCCTTTCATAACATGTCATACAACTTTAAAATAAAAGAATTTGATTAAAAATAAACTTGAAAACTTTTAAAGGAAGCTTCTTGGAAATCCATTCATGCCGTATAAGTTAAAAAAACATTCTTCGTACTTTTGTCGGAAAAGTCAAAAAGTACCTCTTACGAAAAACGACAAAAGATTCCTTTCTTATTCTTTACTAAAAACTCACCGAAGGGTAAAATTGGATTTAAACTATTGTAAGTGGATGGAAACAATATTACATATTGAGGGAACATGGATGTGGATGATAAAATACACCCCAGTAAATACTTACGAATAAACAATCTCGGATAAAAATGAGATTGTGGTATTTTCCTTACCTTAGGTCCGATTAGCTTTGTACGTGTCCGAAGCTCCTGTATAATGGTTTAAATAATGTTATTGACTTATTCCAGAATCATACATATTTATATGATATCATATATGGTCATATTATTAGCTTCTTGTTAGTAATATTTCATTGTTACTTGTTACTCGGGTCTTTATAACTTTTTGTTCTTATGCGTGTTTTGTCGAATAAATTCTTATTCTTATCTTTAGGTTATAGATAATTCATTTCCAGAATGTTATTAGTGTATTATATACCATATTCATTCATTCAATTCATTTATATAATCATTACGAAATGAAGATCATGTAGAACGAGTCGCATCACATCGTGGAGACGGTATTCCGTACGTACGCACGAGTGATGATATCATTCCTATGATCGTGGAATTGTATTGGAGTATATATATATTATTTCAGTATCAATATTACTTCATAATAATCATATTAAGTTACTCATTACACCATTATAACCATCCTTGTAAGGTGATGGTGGAAAATAGATTACACCACGGCGTGGAGACGGTATTCCGTACGTACGCACGCGCGGTGATTTCATTTTTCCGTAGGATGGATAGAAGGTGAATTAGGGTTGTTTCATATTTATAATAACATATCAGTATGTAAGTAATACTGATGTTATTACTTTATCATGAAACAACTAAAGAAGAAGAAGTTGAAGAAGAAAGAAATTGAAAAGATCGGTAATGGATATTACCTCTTCTTTGGAACGCTTCTTTGAATCCTCCACTTAAGGAACTAAGATTGGACTTTGGAGAAGACCAGGACCTCTAGGATTATTCTAGGGAAGTGTAAAGGAGAAAATGGCAGGGGTTGGCCGAGCTTGAGTGCTCAATTTGGTGTGAGGAGGAGGGGGAGGAGGTGCCCTTTTATAAGGGAGGAGAGGGGCACCTTAGGAATATCTCAAAGTATTATTTTATATTAAAGTCAAAATCGGTTTATAATGGTTACAAAGGGTCTTATTTCGAAGATAAAGTGGGGATGGGTCGAAATCCTATCAACCAATAGGATTTAGACAAGTTTAGGGTATTATTTTAACCTTATCAATTAGATTTAACTCTAAGTTAATTATTTTAACTTTTACCGTGTCTTTTTGTTTTCTTTCACTATATGGTTAATACACTTACTATAACATGCCAAACGAACCCCAAATTGTTTATTATTAATATATATATCCTTATCTAAGTCATTTGGCCGAACCTTAGATTTTTAGGAATAAAATAACAATTAATAATATAATATTTGATTTAAAAACTATTTTGTGTCAATTTTGACACTATTTGATATATGATTTGTTTGAAAGTCATAACAGAATTATATGTTCGAACCAAGTTGCTTAAATCAACACTAATATATCATAGTAACCTAGAAAATTAGTGGAATTCATAAAAAGTCTTAAATTACATTTATTTTGGTGTTTATAACATCAATTATGTCAATATTTCATTAATAAGATAATTACTGCATCATCTTTGTGTCATAAATAAATTACATTATTTGATGTCTAAAAATTACAAATAAAATATCATCATGTAGGAAATCTTTTTAGCTTTCTAATGAATATTTACAATTGAATTTATCTTATGTATAACCCCATATTAAAAATGATTTACTTATTAAACTTTGATTTTAACTATTTTAACCCTTCTTTAAATAAATTAATAATAAATGTCCTAATCTAATCCAAGTGGGCCTAAATGGTCATATTTTATTCCTAAGTTTGTTTTTGGTCGAATTACACTTGTCCAATAGAATTAGGACATGTGTTAGGGTAATATTAATATCATATTTACCCTTAGTTACCCTATTTACTATTAACCGCGGTAAAAAAAGTAAAAAGTTACTATTCACCAAAAAATTATTTTCATCTCATTGAACCACATTTTAGTCCTTGATATTAACCGTGTCTCTCGGATTTTCTAAATTCCAATCACAGAAGCGGTAAAATTAAGTTTTATGCAAAATTCAGTTTTTAACCTACCACTTAGTGGTTTCACTATTCATCAAAAATTGAAAGTTTTCAGAAAAATACCAAAATTTCACCCTAGGCTAATTTCGATATTCTGAGTCCAAAAATGAAGTCCATTTTGAAAAATAAAATTTATAAAATTCCAAAAAAGTGGTTATTACTATTCATAACGGCTAGTTTTAATAGCATAATGTTGTTTAGTGAAACTCGGTATTGCGTACGACGCAAGCTATCGAGGAAGGTCGCGATTGCGTGTAAAGCAAGCCAAGCAAGTGTTGTATAGAAAAAGATTCCTTTGATGATTTATATAACATAAAAGTCTCGGGTGTTACATTCTACCCCCCTTAAAAAGAATTTCGCCCTCGAAATTCGTCACTTTGTAACAAACAGATAAGGATACTTCTCCCTCATCATATCCTCAAGCTCCCATGTAGCTTCTTCAAGTTGGTGGTTCCTCCATAAAACTTTCACCAAGCGAGTGGTCTTGTTTCGTAGGACTTTTTCGCTACGATCCAGAATCTCTATCGGCTGTTCTTCATAAGAAAGATCTTGCTCCAGCGGTACAACTTCTGAGCTGAGTACATGTGAAGGATCTGGTATGTACTTTCTCAGGAGAGATACATGGAACACATCGTGAACTTGAGAGAGATTCGGTGGAAGCGCCAATCGGTAAGCTACCTTCCCAACACGATCCAATATTTCGAAAGGACCGATATATCTAGGGCTCAACTTCCCCTTCTTTCCAAATCTCATAACCCTCTTCCAGGGAGATATTCGTAAGAACACTTTATCACCCACTTCAAACTCTAGGTCTTTTCTTCGGTTGTCGGCATAGCTTTTCTGTCGACTCTGAGCTGCTCTTATGTGTTGTTGAATAGATCTGACCTTTTCTTCCATTTCATCAACGAGATCAGGTCCTAATAGCTTTCTTTCCCCAACTTCATCCCAGCAAGTTGGAGTCCTGCATTTCTTTCCATAGAGAGCTTCATAAGGAGCCATTTGAATACTGGAGTGAAAGCTATTATTATAAGAAAATTCCACCAAAGGTAGGTGTTGATCCCAACCTCCTTTGAAATCCATAGAGCAAGCTCTCAACATATCTTCTAGGGTTTGAATTGTTCTCTCAGACTGACCGTCTGTCTGGGGATGATAAGCAGTGCTGAAACTCAACTCTGTATCCAGAGTATGCTGAAGACTTCGCCAGAACTTCGAGGTAAATCTCGGATCCCGATCAGATATAATAGAAAGTGGTACTCCATGTAATCTTACCACTTCTTTTACATATATCCTGGAAAGCTGATCTAGAGAGAAATCCTCTCTAATAGGAATGAAGTGTGCAGACTTTGTAAGACGATCAACTATGACCCAAATAGCATTATTGCCTTTGGATGTTTTAGGAAGTCCTGTGACAAAGTCCATAGTGATGTTTTCCCATTTCCATTCGGGTATGGGTAATGGTTGTAACATCCCCTTAGACTTCTGTCTCTCAGCTTTAACTTGTTGACAAACCAAGCATCGAGAGACAAATTCAGCAACATCTCTTTTCATGCCATCCCACCAGAAGTACTCTTTCAGGTCCCTATACATCTTCGTGCTTCCAGGATGAATAGAGAATGAAGAACTATGAGCCTCATCCAGCAGCTCCTTCTTTAATTCGGGGATGGGAGGAACACAAACCCGATTCCTGAACTTTATTATCCCATCACAATCAAGGTTGAATTCAGGAACATTTCTCACCTTCTTTTGTAACTCGACATCTTCTTTCTGTGCCTCTTTAATCTTCACATGTATAGATGGTTGAACATTCATTTGAGAAAGATAAGATTTTTCCCCTTCCATTATAATTCCAAGATCCATCCTTTGTAAATCCATAAATATTGGATCTTTTGTGATCCTCATCATGGATAAACTAGCATGGTCTTGTCGACTTAATGCATCTACCACCTTGTTTGCTTTCCCAGGGTGGTAATGGATTGAGCAGTCATAATCCTTAATCAGCTCCAACCATCTTCTTTGACGCATATTCAACTCCTTTTGTGTGAAAATATAATTTAAACTTTTATGATCAGTATAAATATCACACCTTTCACCATAAAGGTAATGCCTCCAAATCTTTAATGCAAAGATTACCACAGCCAACTCCAAATCATGTGTTGGGTAATTTTGCTCATGGATTTTCAACTGTCGTGAGGCATAATCTATCACCATATCATTTTGCATAAGAACACACCCCAATCCCTTCTTGGATGCATCACTGTAGATCACAAACCTTTCTCCACTACAAGGCAGTGTGAGCACAGGTGCACTGGATAACCTTCTTTTCAACTCCTTGAAATTCTCTTCACATTCCTCTGTCCAGACAAACTTAACTCCTTTCCGAGTCAACTTGGTGAGTGGATTAGATAATCGTGAAAAATCTTTTACAAAACGTCGATAATATCCAGCCAAACCAAGAAAACTTCGGATCTCAGTTACTGTTGTTGGTCTCGACCATCTTTCGATAACCTCTGTTTTTGCTGGATCCACAGATATCCCCTCTTTTGAGATTATGTGACCCAAAAATGCAACTTTTTGAAGCCAAAATTCACACTTGGTAAATTTGGCATAAAGCTTCTCCTTTCTCAGGGTCTTCAATATAATTCTCAAGTGATCTTCATGTTCTTCCTTGATCTTTGAATAGACAAGAATATCGTCTATAAAGACTACCACAAATTGATCAAGATAGTCTCTAAAGACTCTATTCATTAGATCCATGAAGATAGCAGGGGAATTAGTAAGACCAAATGGCATCACTATAAATTCATAGTGTCCATACCTTGTACGGAAAGCCGTCTTTGGTATATCCTCCCTATTGACCCTTAATTGATGATACCCTGAACGAAGATCAATCTTGGAAAAGTATTGAGCTCCGCGTAGTTGGTCAAATAAGTCATCAATGCGTGGGAGAGGATATTTGTTCTTGATAGTGATCTTGTTAAGTTCTCGATAATCAATGCAGAGTCTCATTGATCCATCTTTCTTCTTAACAAATAGAACAGGTGATCCCCAAGGTGACGCACTAGGGCGTATGAATCCCTTATCAAGATTCTCTTGGAGTTGCTTCTTCAATTCCTACAACTCAATTGGGGCCATTCTATAAGGTGTCTTTGAAATAGGCAAAGCACCCGGTACGAGTTCTATTAAAAACTCAACTTCACGATTTGGTGGAAGACCCGGCAATTCCTCCGGAAAGACATCATCAAACTCCCGTACAATGGGCATATTCTTAATCGTGAGTTTCTCACCAACCATTTGAGATAAATAACCTTCATTTAGTGGAATCAATACCCATAATATGGAAGAAATTTCCACTGGAAGGTTATGTTCATCCTTGCATTGGTATACGATCGTAGATTGATCTGGAATATGAAATGTGACTTCCCTTCTTTGGAAATTGATATGAGCTCCATGTAGAGAAAGCCAATCCATGCCAAGAATCACATCAAATTCCACTAAAGGAAGGATCACAAGATTTGTAGGAAGCACTTTCCCACAAACTTCGATTGGAGAAGAATTATAAACTTTTGATGCGATTGATGTGCCATTAGGTGTTGTCACGGCTAACTCAACATCTAATTGTTGAGGTAATACGGTGATACCCTTAGAAAAGTCTTCAGAAATAAAAGAGTGGGTGGATCCAGAATCAAATAAAACATTTGCTACTTTAGAGTGGATGGTAAGTGTACCTTTCACCACATCGTTATCGTACTCCACATCGCTGATAGAAATTGCATGTGACTTTCCTTTGTCTTTAGCCTTAATATTTTGTTGACGTCGACCATCATCATCAACCCTTGGATTTGGGCATTGATTGGCATAATGCCCCATCTCCTTGCACTTGAAACATTGAAGTGTAGTAGGTTCATTCTGTGTATCCCTTCCTTTGTTTGCATCATTAGACATCTTCTTCCCATTATCACGGCATTCAAATGCCCGATGACCTTCCTTTCCACATTTAAAACATTTACTTGTCCCTTTAAGACAACTCCCTCCATGTTTCTTTCCACACTTTGAGCATAATGGAAAGTTCATCTTCTTTTCAGTGTGCTCTTTAGAGTTTCCTTTGAATTCCATCTTCCTCTTCTTATCAAACCCATGTGACTGATGGGTTACTCCAATCTCCATCTCGACTTTGAGAGCACATCGAACGATTTCCTCGTAGCTATTGAAGTCCCTTATGGCTAACGCCCTTCGAAGACTTGGTTTTAAGCCACTAAAGAATCGATCGATCTTACTCTCAGGTTGGATAATAATACCAGAAGCGTACCTTGCAAGTCTTGTAAAATTTGCTTCATAGGTACCAACAGATTCATCATCCCTTTGCTTTAGTTCAAGAAACTCTTTCTCCATCTTTGTTCGGAGAATACGAGGGAAGTACTTATTGAAAAATAAGTTCTTGAACTCGTCCCATTCCATAGACTCAATTTCATCCCTTTGCCTCATATTCTTAACAAGATTCCACCATTGATCAGCATCTCCTTCCAAACGGTACACTGCTAGGATGAATTTATCATGTTCAGAACATTGAAGAACTGAAAATATCTTTTCAGTAGTACTAATCCATTGTTCAGCAACTAATGGATCAGTAGACCCGCTGAAAGAAGGTGGACGCTGCCTCATGAAGGATTCAACAGAATGTTGCTCCCTCCTTTGCTCGTTTGGAAATCCTACATGATTCATAGCTTGAGAAAGTTGTGTGAGCATGGCTACAAGATTTTGCATTCCAGCTCCCATATCGTTTGGTTGCTCAGGGGGACAATCATTGCATTGCCCATCGCATTCCGCATTAACACGGTTCCTTCGGGTTCCAGCCATTGACTAAAACCAAGAAGAATAGTGTGAGCAACACTAATTATAATAGGAAACCACATAATTCAAGAATAAAATTTTCATGCTTATGGTCTTATCCTAGGTTATTCATGGCCATTTCTAAAACACTAAGATTGTGTTCTATGCTTAGACTTATCCTTAGGGTTCTTACTAAGGCTTTCACATCCTAGTTTCCAAAGGTTGACTATACCTTTCCTCTGATACCAACTATAACGACCCATACTTTACATACATTTTTAATACTTCAAAAATTGAAGCACACTTATTACAACATATGACAAAACCACAAAGGACCGTATAGGTATAGTGTCTTTAGAAACTGGGAAACATAAACAACTGGTTCATAAATCTTCTACAGTGTCTCCCATTTATTTCATCATATCTAGGGTCCCTTTTAGCATATTCTACTTAATATCCATCTTCCTGACCTGGGGAAAAGAAAACATAAAAGGGTGATCTCAAATGCTCAGCAAGGGCAAATAAAGGAAATAAAAATCATATCATATCTTTTTGAAAATCAAAACCTGCAAAAGAGATCATAATATCTTAACATGGAATAAATCATAGAAGTGAAAATGAGATCCCCAAAATCATAACATAAAACTTGAAACTTTGTGGCATGCACACATAATCATGGAAAATCATTTCTTGTTAGTCATGACTCATTGCCAAGACTATCTTAGTGGACAAAGTCCCTTTCTGAACCGAGTTCACTCCTCGTTTCAGTCCTGTATCACTGAACCGAAATAACCTTCCGTTCCAGCCATGTCTATCTCATGAGATATAAAATCTTTACCCAATGCATTGGAGGGAGATATAGGTCCCACCCATCTTATAATGAATCCTTTCTTATGTGTGCCACATAATCATAAAACATACATCATCACATAACACATGTAACAAAAATGGGATTCTTGAAACATCATGACATCATAAATAAATTCATATAACATAAAGGAATTCATAAAAATAATTTCATCACAACATGATTAAATCAATGTAATAATAGGGATAAAATCAGAACCCTTTATTATCTTAGATGGAAAATAATTTTGATAAAACACTTGAACTCCATTCTTGAGGAAAATATCCTTTCTTCTTCAAAAACATTTTTCCTTTCATAACATGTCATACAACTTTAAAATAAAAGAATTTGATTAAAAATAAACTTGAAAACTTTTAAAGGAAGCTTCTTGGAAATCCATTCATGCCGTATAAGTTAAAAAAACATTCTTCGTACTTTTGTCGGAAAAGTCAAAAAGTACCTCTTACGAAAAACGACAAAAGATTCCTTTCTTATTCTTTACTAAAAACTCACCGAAGGGTAAAATTGGATTTAAACTATTGTAAGTGGATGGAAACAATATTACATATTGAGGGAACATGGATGTGGATGATAAAATACACCCCAGTAAATACTTACGAATAAACAATCTCGGATAAAAATGAGATTGTGGTATTTTCCTTACCTTAGGTCCGATTAGCTTTGTACGTGTCCGAAGCTCCTGTATAATGGTTTAAATAATGTTATTGACTTATTCCAGAATCATACATATTTATATGATATCATATATGGTCATATTATTAGCTTCTTGTTAGTAATATTACATTGTTACTTGTTACTCGGGTCTTTATAACTTTTTGTTCTTATGCGTGTTTTGTCGAATAAATTCTTATTCTTATCTTTAGGTTATAGATAATTCATTTCCAGAATGGTATTAGTGTATTATATACCATATTCATTCATTCAATTCATTTATATAATCATTACGAAATGAAGATCATGTAGAACGAGTCGCATCACATCGTGGAGACGGTATTCCGTACGTACGCACGAGTGATGATATCATTCCTATGATCGTGGAATTGTATTGGAGTATATATATATTATTTCAGTATCAATATTACTTCATAATAATCATATTTAGTTACTCATTACACCATTATAACCATCCTTGTAAGGTGATGGTGGAAAATAGATTACACCACGGCGTGGAGACGGTATTCCGTACGTACGCACGCGCGGTGATTTCATTTTTCCGTAGGATGGATAGAAGGTGAATTAGGGTTGTTTCATATTTATAATAACATATCAGTATGTAAGTAATACTGATGTTATTACTTTATCATGAAACAACTAAAGAAGAAGAAGTTGAAGAAGAAAGAAATTGAAAAGATCGGTAATGGATATTACCTCTTCTTTGGAACGCTTCTTTGAATCCTCCACTTAAGGAACTAAGATTGGTCTTTGGAGAAGACCAGGACCTCTAGGATTATTCTAGGGAAGTGTAGAGGAGAAAATGTCAGGGGTTGGCCGAGCTTGAGTGCTCAATTTGGTGTGAGGAGGAGGGGGAGGAGGTGCCCTTTTATAAGGGAGGAGAGGGGCACCTTAGGAATATCTCAAAATATTATTTTATATTAAAGTCAAAATCGGTTTATAATGGTTACAAAGGGTCTTATTTCGAAGATAAAGTGGGGATGGGTCGAAATCCTATCAACCAATAGGATTTAGACAAGTTTAGGGTATTATTTTAACCTTATCAATTAGATTTAACTCTAAGTTAATTATTTTAACTTTTACCGTGTCTTTTTGTTTTCTTTCACTATATGGTTAATACACTTACTATAACATGCCAAACGAACCCCAAATTGTTTATTATTAATATATATATCCTTATCTAAGTCATTTGGCCGAACCTTAGATTTTTAGGAATAAAATAACAATTAATAATATAATATTTGATTTAAAAACTATTTTGTGTCAATTTTGACACTATTTGATATATGATTTGTTTGAAAGTCATAACAGAATTATATGTTCGAACCAAGTTGCTTAAATCAACACTAATATATCATAGTAACCTAGAAAATTAGTGGAATTCATAAAAAGTCTTAAATTACATTTATTTTGGTGTTTATAACATCAATTATGTCAATATTTCATTAATAAGATAATTACTGCATCATCATTGTGTCATAAATAAATTACATTATTTGATGTCTAAAAATTACAAATAAAATATCATCATGTAGGAAATCTTTTTACCTTTCTAATGAATATTTACAATTGAATTTATCTTATGTATAACCCCATATTAAAAATGATTTACTTATTAAACTTTGATTTTAACTATTTTAACCCTTCTTTAAATAAATTAATAATAAATGTCCTAATCTAATCCAAGTGGGCCTAAATGGTCATATTTTATTCCTAAGTTTGTTTTTGGTCGAATTAGACTTGTCCAATAGAATTAGGACATGTGTTCGGGTAATATTAATATCATATTTACCCTTAGTTACCCTATTTACTATTAACCGCGGTAAAAAAAGTAAAAAGTTACTATTCACCAAAAAATTATTTTCATCTCATTGAACCACATTTTAGTCCTTGATATTAACCGTGTCTCTCGGATTTTCGAAATTCCAATCACAGAAGCGGTAAAATTAAGTTTTATGCAAAATTCAGTTTTTAACCTACCACTTAGTGGTTTCACTATTCATCAAAAATTGAAAGTTTTCAGAAAAATACCAAAATTTCACCCTAGGCTAATTTCGATATTCTGAGTCCAAAAATGAAGTCCATTTTGAAAAATAAAATTTATAAAATTCCAAAAAGTGGTTATTACTATTCATAACGGCTAGTTTTAATAGCATAATGTTGTTTAGTGAAACTCGGTATTGCGTACGACGCAAGCTATCGAGGAAGGTCGCGATTGCGTGTAAAGCAATCCAAGCAAGTGTTGTGTAGAAAAAGATTCCTTTGATGATTTATATAACATAAAAGTCTCGGGTGTTACAGCCCGGACCTCTCTGGTCCATTAATTTGTGAAAATTTGGTGCTGGAGGTGTTCCAGGAGGTCAAGGTGACTTGGAGTGTGTTTGGGTGGACTTTTAAGGAAATATAAAGGGTTATGGCCTTCGCATGGGAGGTGCATGGTTTGTCAAACCGTGTGTCAAAAACGTGCAAGGGTGGTCTTGGAGGCATTGTCTAACACACGGTTAGCACATGGCTTGTCTAACCGTGCGGACTAACAGTGTGACGAGTGTTTGGCGAGGCAGAATCTAACGCACGGTTAGCGCACGGTTTGTTAAACCGTGAAGACTAACCCTACGGTCACATAAAGTTAGATCCTAAAATTGTGTATCTAACTCGTTTTTCCTTTAATCACCTCGTCTAAGCCCCTAAGTATCCATAACTCAGGATTACCCTTACCTAGACGTATAAGAACCTCTCCCAAGTATTTTGGAGGTGATCCGGAGGTTTCCCTTGGAAAATCAGAGCCGGTTTCTCGAGGTATGTGATCCTTTTTTGTTGGTTTCCTAGATCTACCTAGATCTAATCCTCCTCTTCTCTTAGGATCTTAGATCTATTCCCTTTATGGGTATATCTAAGTGTGTGGATGACTTTTATGATGAGATTTGGTCTTGGTTCTATTAGGAGAAGATATCTAAGAAGGATTCGTGGATAATCGACCCGGTTTCTTGGGCATTCTTCGACCGTTGAGGGTTCCATCAAAACCATTGAGGTAGGGGATTCATGGATTATCTAATTTCTTATGTTCAATCGTAGAGTTAGCATGATTTAGACCTTTGGATCACAATATAATTGACCTAATTAAATACTTGAACCAGATTAAAAGAATTGTTTTGATCGCATGTTGTTGATTTGTGTCGTGATAACGGTTTGCCTCTTGATTTTCAAGATAGTGTGATATCTATGCCTTGTTTGTTAGCATGGGTTTCTTGATGAAATTGATAAAGAACGTAATGCAAGATTTAATTGATAATTAATTGGATAATTATAAAGAGGCATAAAAATAAGAATATGGTTCTTGTTGTAATTTGATGTTGATTAAATTGGAAAAGTAATCATGTTTAATATTTGTGATAGATTACTGATTTCGTTCATGATGTTGGAACTAAGGAATTGAATTTTTTAATTAAATATGGATTAAACAACTTGATTGATTGAATTCCATGAAGGGTTCTAAGTTACCCTCTTATTGTGAAATAGGGCTGAGAGCCCAATTGATGTGGTGTTTGTTTTTCCTACTGCTTATGATGTGATGTGACCCTGGAGGGGTGTTGTGATATGTGGAGGTAGGGAGGCCTTGTGGTTGTGGCAGCGGATGACGCCTTGGGTGGAGAGATGCACCGGTTTATGCATGTGGGTGTCGGGGAGGACATTAGGTATGATGGTATGGGATGGTTGTGATGGCTGGATGTTTGATGGTTTTGATTGGTTGTTTATCTACCTTACTTTTCCCCACTGCTCAAGGCAGCTTGTCTTGCTTACCCTTCCTCCGAAAGGGGAGAAGACACGCGGGGTATTTCACTTGCTTTCTATGTTTCTCCTCACAAGAGAGAATGGGTATACGCTCTTGCTATAGGCGGAAAAGAATTGATGAGTAGTATATCTACTCACCGTGTTGAGCCCCCTTGTGTTTAGTAGAATAGGATGTTTTTCTAGAATGCCTAGGAATATGGGAAAGAAATTCTGTAATGAAAGATTGATTAAATGGTGATAATACATGGGGATGGAGATGCTGGAATTTAATGGTGATGTTGTAACTTTTGAGGAAACAGTTGATTTTGAATGTGATGCCAATGAAGATTAATGTGGTTTTGTTCATCGTTAATCAATGGACGAAAAATTAATTAACATAAAGATTAATTGATGAAAAAGGGAATGAATTGACCTAATGATTTTTCTTAATTGGTTGTGTGATTATAGAATTCCTAGTCTTAGAAATAGCAGCCCGGAGTCCAAGAGACGTTAGCTGCAGTTGAGACTAAGACTAGGTTATGCCCATAGTGTGGTTGTGAGTTATATATATTCTGTACTTTTTGTGTTTCTATATGCTACTCCACCCTGTCAGAAAGGGCAACTGACATCCCGAGGATTCTGAGCCCTGGGGGGTGTTTTCCCCAAAATTCCGTTGGGAGGTTGAATGGATGATTGTCCCCTTTAGCCCCACTCTCTTCTCTTGGTAGATACTCGTGCCATTGGCACAGTGGTGAGTTTTCCCCATATATGTGTGTAGAGGGCTGTAATGGCTTGTGGTTATTTCCACACATATATTCTGTATATAGTATACTATGGACTACTATAGGTGTAACATGTATAGGTCGTGATGGCTTAAGGATCCTTACTTGGTGTTCGGGCTGTAATGGCTTGAGGTACAATACCCAACGTATGATACACGTTATACGAGCTGTGGTGGCTTCGGGAAACTACTTGGTTACTTTTGGTTGTGAGGATGGTGTGGTGCTTCGCCTAGGTGTATGCGGGAAATCCTTTGTGGTGCACGTGGTGCAGATTGTGGAGCTTATCCCAAGTGTATACGGGCAATCCTTTGGAGAGAGATGAACATGATGTATGTCTTTGGGGCAAAGCGGCAAACCAGTGGGGAAGTAGTAGTAGGTTACCCTTGATATTCTTTTCTATATGATATATTCTTGTATGCGTTACTTGGTGAGAGTAGCCTTGGTGAGGTTGGGAATATAGTATACCTGTTTAGGTGATGTGTTGGTTTCACTTGTTGTTCACAATGCCTTAGCATGGCTTCTTTACTTTTTCACAAGAGGCTTCGGGGAGGATCCTACTGAGTATACTGTTATACTCACCCAACGTATATATAAACTCTTTTTCAGGTCACTTGGAGCAGGTTGGAGATTAGGCCGGTTACTACTAGCTTGTGGTAGCACGAGCTGTTCAGGCTTGTGGTCGCTGCTCTTTTTACTTTCTTTTGGGTACTTGTAATTTTCCTTTTCAGTTGTAGTACTTTTGCATGACATTTCCTATATGTACTTGGGTTTATTTTATATTTCAGTTCTGATTTGGAGTTGGATGGTGTCTATCTTATCATTCTCTTCTACATGTGTTCTCTAAGAGGGTAATGCCTCCCATTTGAGTGTTTATTATACCCCCGATTCTAGTCGCCAACCTGGTGCCTACTGGAGGCGGGACTCGGGGGTCATTATCTCCCTTTTTAAATTGTCGGCCCAGGAGGGGTACACTTTGTGGGTTGAGGGTCGTGACAATTTTAATAATTTTAAACATATGATCATCCTTAAAAATATCATTGTATCATAACTCTTTAATGTAAACACCTTAATCATTCAACATTCTTCATAATCAATTAACCATGTTTTTTCATTTTTTTTAATACTTATTTACTATAAAAATATGATTCATGTCCTAATATTTAACAATGTAAACCCATAATGCAATAAATAATCCATAAATTTAAATTTTCATTTAAAATTTCCATGTCTTCAACTATATTAGCATTAGGTATTTTTAAAAAATTCTCGATACAGTCTTTTTAATATCATTCATGAGCCATCCAATTAAGATATAGATTTATATAATGAACATTATCCACGCATTTAAAACATTCAATTGATACAATGGAAAGAAATTATTTCGCTTTCATGGATTTAATAGAACACTTCCTTTTTATATAGAACATTATTTCTTTATGAATTCCTTTTCCACATATAAAACATCTTCACATTTTTTAAGACATTTTATTGTGTTCTTATATCCACATTCTTTACATAATGGTCAAAGATAATATTTACCTTTGTGTTCATTATCACATAAACTTCCATATGGATTTATCTCCCTTATATTTGATGAATTAGAAAACTTTCCTTTGTTTAAGTTGTTAATAATTACTTCTAATAGGTAGTTATAAATAACCACAAGAGTTCTCAATACAGATCTCATTTTTTTTGGTTGCGTATTCAGACAACCACTACATTTTTCTTTCTTATCTGTTGCTCCTTTGGTTCTTCTTGTATCCACCCATTTACTAAAACAAAAAAGTTTAGTGTCAGTATATCAATAAAATCACAATAAACCATCTTCTAAGAATGATAAATACTAACATATCATTATTCGTGTTGACTAAAACTCTTTTGATTTATCTAAAATAACAATGATTTTATCTAACATGCTAAACTTTGTGGTTATAAAAAAATTTAACTTATGGTAAAATAACATCATATCCTATAAAGTTGTCTAAACCTTAATTAAATACCAATTGTTATGATCCATCCTTAAAAATCACATATTCTTGTGACATTAGACTAGAATTTTATTTCTTTCATTCCCAAATACCTTTTAGGTTTAGACCTTTAAAAAATTTGGTCAAAAATACAACATATTTTAAAAAGTGGAAACTTCTGCTCAGTATTAGTTTTTTTCATAATATAAATTACTTCAAATAAAACATAATTTATTATCATGAAAAATCATCACAACTTCAACAAGACTTCTTCCTTTTCTTTACCCATTCTTAAAACCTTATAAAAATTACTTTAAAAACAATATACTTTTAAGCTGAGTGTTGAATATATTATATGTTATCGAACATATACTTTATTTAAAAAAATATCTAGATATTAAAATTTACTTTTTTATTCTTTAATTATAATCATTCTTTATACATATATTCGTAAGTTGTTATTTATTATCATTATCGGGTGTTACTAATCTTGAAGGTTTCATCCATGTTTCATAATGTAGATCTCAACAGCCATTATATGATACCAATTTCATGATTCCTAGTTTATTTAAATTACAATAATATATTTTTCATAATGATATTTAAGATATAATTTCATTTTATGAGATATTTGGTTATGATTCATGAATATGAAATCAGTGACGTGATTTTTTGGAAATTTTTAATGATCAAAAATTGATAATTTAATCATGGGTAAAAATATTGATATTACCATTAAATAATATTAAAAAACATTATTTACTCATTAATATCAAATCGAAATATTAATTAATTTTCTATGTTCTTCCATGATAGAAATTTTTAGTATTGTTCATATGGAGGTTAAACTGACGTAAATAAACATGGAATAATGAATGGACAAGTATGAATATGAAGTGGTTCAGTTATAATATGGTTAATAATTAATTATAATAGTATTTTTTAGATTTTATTAATGTTTAGAATATTTGGATGATAAAGGTAAGATAATAAGATATTAGTTATACAGAATAAATCATTTTACCCTCAGTAGCTCATTTTAGATAATTAAATTTAAAACAATCACTTACTTAAAATATTATCAATAGATTTAATTGTTTGTCTTATAATATTTTCAATAATGTATTAAATATCATATATATTAATTAAAAAAATTATAACTATCCACTAAAGTTAGTGATAAAAAATTAAATAATGTCGTCCATGGAGGTAGTTGTCTGCACATAACACAAGCTACATTTTCATTTTTTGAATCACTAGAATGAATGGATAATATGGTAATTCCATCAATATAATAACATTTAAGAATACTGATTATAATTATGTAATTGAATTATAATTTTTAGAATAGTTTTTTAGGATATCGATATAGAAGAAAGGGATAGGGAGTGGATAGTTCTCAAGTTGATTAATTGAATTGTCTCTTGAAAGGATTCTACAAAATGGGAGACTTGGTAAACTTTCATGAAAATAAGGGATAAAAATCATAGATTAGGGATATAGCCTAGTATAAATATGTATGCATTCAATTAAAATATATTAGTATATGTTTTTCCTGTTGTTGGCAGAAGTGATCTCCTATTATTGGTGAAAAAGAGTGACTTTCATTGGAAAATAAAGTTTGGTGTGGGGTGAAGATGTAATAACATGAAAGTTATGTGAGTTAGGTGAGAAATATTTTATGATTCATGTGGTTATTAATTTCAAAACTAGTAAAGTTCTTCTATAATATCTAAGTTTCATGTTCATTTTCTGAAATTTAAGCAAAATTTAGTAACCTCTTTTTACCCTTATTTACCTTGATTAAAATTTTATAATAGTTATTATTCTTTTCATAATTGTATTTGATGACCCTTAATAACGAATTTGAGTGTTTTTATTATTAATTATTACTCCAATTAATCTATTTCAATTCCTAAAAATGGAAAAATTTACTTTCAAATTAAATCATTACATAAAAGAAAAAAATGTTTTCATACAAAAATGTATTTTTAAACATTATGTGTTTTATTTATATCTTATCAATTAAAAATAAATTGATTGTTAATATTTATACTTACATGTTCAAAAATAATTATTTATTCATTAAAAATATATCAATCTAACTTACCTAAAAAATTACAAAATCTTAAAAGAAATAATTCTTTGAATATAACCCTTTTACCAATACCATGATACTTAACTTTAACTTGAGTAACCTATTTTTATGACTTAAACAAAAATTTAAATTATTATTTAATTTGAATGTTCTAATTAAAATATTAATACCACTTTATCATATTCATCTTTTAGAGTTAATAAAAAATAATTTTGATATAGTTGTTCCAAATACATAAATATAATTTTCTACAAAATGTATACTTAAAAACAAAACAATTTTTTTTTGTTACTTACCTAATAATTTCTACTATAATAATTTTAATATATTTTATAATAAATATTTTCAATATATTTCATTTAAAATTTTTCTTTAGTAGGTATTAATTTTATAAGGATAATGTCACTCAACACTAAAAAAACAGTTCGTTGAAAAATATGACTTTTGAATTACCTTTACCAAATACCATTAAAATTAATTATTTTTATCCTAGAAATTAAATTTTATCAATCTATTGATATAATTTTTTTTACTTTATAAATAAATCATATCAAAATTTTATAATCATAAAATTTAGAAAATAAAAATATAATTTTAAATACATATTTAAATTACAAATTTTTCTTTTGTTTTATTCTTTATTATTTATTAATTATATTATTTTAAATTTATTTATATCTATAAATTTATTCATTAAACTTATAAAATAATTATATATATAATGATCATTGTTTCAATGACCATATTTCTCTTTAAAATGGTCATATCCCCCCCCCCACCCCTCGTTTCCTTTTATAAATTCATTCCATTATTAACTACTATGAAATACTTCTAATTATATAAATTTCCATTAAGGATTTTTCAAAAATAATCCTATTATAATTATTTTTTGTCATTTTATTTTTATTTTTTTTAATAGTGATTCTCAAGAGTAAATATGTTCAAAGGGATATCCTTATTTTAAAGATTTTATTCCTTTTTTATTTATTATCCCATTTTAATTTATGCACTTTTAATGGATTTAATCATCCAAGATATTTAACATAGCATGGAGTTAAATACATGGTGTCGTGTAACTTTGTTTTAGTTTTCCATTGTGAATGATTAAAGTGTTATTATTTTTATTCATATCATATATGCCATATTTTATATTAGATAGTAATTATTTTGAAATAATAGAAAAATTGAATTAGAATTATGGACATGTAATTTAAATAAAGATAAAGGTTCCCAAAATATGAGGTGTTACATCCCCCACCACCTAAAAAATTAAATTATCATGATTTTAATTTATTACACTAATGATAATATAAGTGTTTAATATTTATATATTTGTGACCTTTGTCATAATTTATAATGAGATATTTAACTTATAATCATAGATGAGAATAAAAAACCCATATTTCCCCTTATTATAGGCATGTCCAAATATTGAGTTTCCCTCTATCCATTTAAACTAAAACCCCCTCAAGATTTATTATTAAATACAGTATAATGGAACTAATTATACTATAGAGTTTGTATAAATCCTTACAATGATAAATGATCATAGGTTGATTTAGGATATTAAAAATAATTTCCCTATTTCAGTATTTAATATATAGTCTATGTGATGTTTTCCAGTTCATTTCCAAAATCATATTACATTCATATAAAAGAAGAATTATAAGACCGGTGTGAAGAACAATACGATAAACTTTAACTTTTGATGCAATAATAAAACAACTAAAGGTTTTCTCTGATAATTAAATATCAAATTCTTAGGGTGGTGATTTGATACACATAGAAAACTTCCTAAATATAATGTATTTCACATAACTAGAATCCAATAAAAAATCCACAAATCTAGACTGAAGGATAATTTTTAATTATCCTGATCCAATTTTGGGGTAGTCATTGTATAGGTTATTCATTTTTTCCCTAGTCTTGGATTTTGGTTATATCTATTATAATCATTAGCCTTTAGTTTTAGGGATAAATTTTCGTAATTACAAAACTCCTTTCAATTAAATCCCTAAATTATTAGTGATTACTTAGAAAGAATATTATTTTTCTTCATTAAGTTAACTGAACACTTCATTTTTTTCTCAATAGTTGATCTCTTAATAACCTCATTTAACATAAATAAAACATCTATAATTTTCTTTTCTACAAGTCCCAATGTGATGTTTCACACGTTCGTGAAATATAATAAATTTAATCTTATTTACTCTATGGTATTTATCACTTAAACTTATATAATACTTCATTTTAAATTATTTTGTGTGTTTTTAAACTAAACTAATGCAAATGGTTAATCATAACTCCAGATATAAGGCTAGAAATTAAAATAATATTTATCAATCTATATCATATTTTTTAGTTTATTTTTTAGGGAAATCAATGCATTTTCCATGGTACCCATTGTTAACCCGATTCTTTTCCGATTATCCAATTGTTTTAAATTAAGTAAATTTGAGGTGTAGGAGTACTTAAATTAATAAATTTATAAAAGGAAAACTATTATATTTGAAAATTTGACTCATAAATGATGAGTGTAACCTAACTAACAATTCTATTAGTTTAAATATTTGTTATCCAAGTTCTTGTTCCTATTATTCTTTTAACCAAAAAAGTTATATATTATATGATCAAATTCTATTTATATCCTTTATAATAGTCATTAAAGGGAATCTAAATGAAAACATTCATGTCCCCTGGGAGTTTTAAATTAGTATTTTAGTTATCCCCCTTAGCTTTTCACTATGTGAAGATAAATTTAATATTAAACCAACATTCTTTAGTGTTATTACCCATATATTATTTCAGGTTCTAGAATAGAGGTTAGTATTCTTGATTGTTTCATACAAGGTTCATAATGTTCATGTTGATCTCCATAATAATATAAAAAATCCATACTTTAATGTTTATTTTATTTAATGTAATATATATTTTATAATTATTTATAAAGTTTTAATTTTTTTCTTTGAGTGGTTTGGTTAAGATTCATGAATCTAAAATTGGTGATGAGGTAGTTTTTGTATTTTTAAAGGACGAAACAATTGAAAATAAATATTGAATTTAAAAATAATATTACCATTCATAAACTAAAAACAAGATGTTATTTTCTCAATATAATCTAATATTAACAATAATTATGTTTATATATTCATACATGATTTAAATTTATAGCATTATTCATGTTGGTAGTTAAACTAACCTAAACAAGAACATGCTATAAGCAATGGATAAGTATGAATATGAAGTGATTTAGTGATAATATATTCATTAAATAAGTATAATTATATTATTTAGGCGTTATAAATGATATTAATCATAATTCATATGTGTTCAATAAAGAATGAAAAATAAGAATACATTAGTTATAGAGAAGAAATTGTTTTTCCTCTTCGTATGCTCATTTTCATAAGGAAACTTGAAATGATCACTTATTGTTAATATTATTAACATAATGATTAATTAATATTTTAATAATATTAATCATATCATAAATATCAAATTTTATAATTAAATATGTTTTTATAACAATCCACGAGTGGGGGTGATGAAAAAAATAAAACATTCATGGAGGTGGCAGTCCTCAACTAATACGAGTGACCTTTTCTTTTTTGAATGGATGGGAGGAAGCTATAAAATGGTTATTCCATTAATAAAAAAATAGTATAATAATTATACTTAAATAATTATCTTTTTATCTGTAGGATAGTATTTCAATATAAATATAGAGAATAAATTATTATGGAGTGGATAGTACTCATGTTGAGGACTTTAATCTTCTCCTGAAAGGATTCCTAGAAATTTGGGACTTGGGACACTTTTTGTAAAAAAATCTCTGAAAATAGTTTAATAGGTAAATATGGAAGTATAAATGGTAGTATTTTCAATAGAATAATAAATTATAAGTGTGGATTGAAGTGGGTGGATATGAGATCAATTTATAGGTGATAAAAATGGATTTTTCCTAGAATACTAATGTTGGGTAAGGGGTAAAGATGATATCACATGGTAAATGGATGTGTTAGGTAAGGAAATATTTTTAATAAATGTGGTTATGAATTTAAAACCTAAAAAATAAATTATATAAGTTCTAAGTGTCAAGTTAATTTATCAAAATTCCATCCACATTAAGTCACTTCGTTATACCATTATTAACCTCAATTAAATTTGTATCACGAAAATTATTTTTTCCTAAATAATTTAGATGGAATTTCTTAAAAAAATTGGATGTTTAAATTATGAATTTAGACTCCACTTTTTATAAACAAATTTCTAAATATTAGAAAATTAAATTTTAAATTAAAACATAAGATATTGAAAAAACTAATCTTATAGTAAAATATACTTGTATACATTATTTTTTTATTCTTATTTAAAATAAATTGAAAATTAAATGAGTGTTAATATATTTTTAAACGGTTTTAAACATCATATTAGATTCATAAAAAAGATATCAATTTAATTTACTTAAAAATAATACATGTTGCTTATAAAAATAATTCTTTGAGAATAACCCCTTTACCATTATGTGGTAATCAACTTCAACCTCAATAACTTATTTTTATGACCCAAAATAAAATTACCATTATTGACTAGTTTATTTATTATTATTAAAGATATGAAAACCATTTTATAATATTCAAAATCTACAGGTGATAAAAGGTGAATTTCAATATTGGCACGCATAACGAATAAAAATATTAAAAATATATATATATTTAAACCTAAAATGTAATTATTTTTATTACATGCATACTAGAAACTATTTAATAAATTATATTGTATTTTATCAAATATAATATCAATATATTTTAATTAAAATCATTCTTTAGTAGGGATTGATTGTATTAGTATAAATATACTCAACACTTAAAAACACTTCTTTGAAAATTGTCCATTTTAAATAATCATTACCAAATTACATTAAAATTAAGTATTTATATCATAAACATTTAGTTTTATCAATACATTTTTATTAAAAAAATTCTTTTCATTTATAGACACATTATATCATAATATTGATAATAATAATAAAAATAATATTTAAATAATACAAAATATTTATAATTAAATATTTTAGTTAAGTATTATTTTTTCGTTTTAGTAATCATTATTTTTACATTATATTATTAAAATTTATTTCTAACAATACATGAATTTATTAATTTATTAGATCCATTTATATCCAACTTATATATTTCAAATGGTCATATTTCCCTTTATAATTGCTATATTTCCCCCAATTACATCATATAAATTCATTCCTTTCTTACCTATTAAATCAGACATCTCATTCTATAAATGGCCAGTAAATATTTTTAAAAATTATTTCCCTTTTAATGGTGTGAATTTTTCATTTAAGGTTTATTTCTACTAATAGTGGTTCTCAATGGTAATGATGATCTAGGGGATATCCTAGTTTTGAGGATGTTATTCAATTCTATTCGTCGTCCAATTTTAATCCATGAACTTTTAATAGATGTAAAAATCCATGGTATGTAATATTCCATAGAGTATAATAAATATTTTAATCTAGATTTTTGTAATGTTCTATTATGAATGAATCAAGTGTTGTTAGTTTGATTCATATTTTATATGTCTTATTTTAAAATCAATTTTAATTATTTAGAAAAATTAGAAAAAAATTATTTAGAATTATAGTCATGTAATTTAAAGAAATAAAAATGAACCTAAAACATGGATTTTTACATTCTTCACCTTAAATAAATTTTTTTCTATTAATTTTAATTCCATAAAATTATAAAAATACATGTGTTTATTATTCACATAGTCGGGACATGAGGTACAATTTATAATGAGATATTTACCTTACATTCATAACTAAGACTAGGAAAGACATATTTCCATTATAATTTTAATATCCATAATATTGAGTTTCTCTATAGACATTTTTTCTCAAAAACCCCTCTTGATTGGTCATTTAAATAATTCTAATGGAATTAATTATCCTATACAGTTCAGAGTCATCCATGCACGGATAGATGATTATAAGTTCACATGGAATATATAATCTAATTTCCCTATTTTGGTAATTACTATGGATTCTATGTGGATATACACAATTCATTTTCAAAATCACATTAAATTTAACTAAAAGAATAATAATAATACTTTCATAAATCATATTCCCACAATATTCAACTTGGGATACAATGATAATACAATTGTATTTTTTCATTAATAATTCAACATCAAATCATTGGGGTATTATTTTCTACACTTAGATAAATTTATATATATATTATGGTGGATAAATCCAGAATATAATAACATAACAACAAATATGGAATAGAGGACAAGTGTTCCTTGATTGTCCTGATCCACTTTAGTGGAAATCATTTCATAGATTTTTCCTTTTTTCTTGGTCATGAATTTTCCTGTTGTCTATTAGCCCCATTATCCCAAGGCTTTATACATTAATTTCAATAATACATAAACACATTGTATTTTATACATTTGTGGATTGTAAAAAATATTATTTTCCTCCATCGTGTTATTAAAACTCTCAATTTATTCATGAAAGTTGACTTATTGATGAACTCATTTATTATAAAAAAATATATTTTAGTTACTTTTGGTATATATCCCAAGGTGGTTATCCCCACATAATTGATACATATGAAATTTAATCTTCATTCCACAATGTAATTTTTTACTAAAACATACTTTAAACTCTATTTTTATCTTATCTATTTTATTTTAAAATATAACAAGGTTCAAATGGTGATTCATAACTTGATAAATAAGTTTAGGGATAAAAATAATAATTCTTACTCTAGATCCTACCTCATTTTATTATTCTTTTGTACAATCATCACATAAACCATGGCACCCATTATTAACTTGGTTCCTCTAGGATTTAAGAATTACTTTAAATAAAGGAAATTTAAGGTATGAGAATAAAAAAAATTAAGAAATGTATTGAATTAAAATTATGAAAAAGAAAAAGTAACTCATAAATGAATTATATAATGTAACATATCAATACCTAGTTTTCAATATAGGTTATCATTATTTGTATTCCCAATAAGTTTTATAAGAAAAGAGATTATATTTTATATCATAAAATTCTATTTAAATCAATAATAATTATTTGTAAGGATCGGGTGATTCTACTAAATCATGATCCATGGGAGTTTCCAACCAGTTGTCTAATAAGTCCTAATAGTCATGTACTTACTCAATAATAAGTTAAAACCTAACAAATAAATTTTGAGTAATTACACTTGGGTTCATCTGAGAAAAAAGCTGTAACCACTTATTTATATCAAGAATATATAATTTTTTTGGAAATCATACACTTTATACCTTACAAAATTTTAGGGTGTTTTCCTATATTTAGGATTATTCCTGTGGTTTATACTAATGCCCTATAGTCTTGATCACAAAAAGTAACTAAACTCTTCTTTGATTCCAACTAAAATTCCCTAATATTGAACTCCTATATTGGTCTAAAAACACATACGTTACCAACATTGATACCAACTAATATTCCCCGGACCCAAAATTTCAAGTCTCGTGCTAAAAACACATACTTTACATAATTTCAACGATACCAAGTGAGATAAACTAAGATAAAATTTCATATATTTTTCATTTTTTTATAATTTAAACATTATATTCTACACATAATTTCACAACCCCAAGAATCAAATGTTTTCTGACTTTATAGATTCACTAAATAAGAAATATTACTTTACATAATTGCTTAGATATATCATATGGTGTCTCTATATAATTATTTCATAAATAAATAACCATGTATGTAATTTCATAGAAAAATATGATGCCAATGAAGGCAGGATCATATATTTAATAAGGTAAAATATTATCAAGGAGTATTAATGAGTTTATATCATAATAATATGAGTAAATATAGAAGAAATATATAATGTGGTACACATATAAGCATAGAAAATTAGGAAATGTGTCATTAATAAATACTAAGAGAATTATATCATAGTGGATCAAGCAGCATGTCTTGTTTCCTATTATACAGTGGATAAATAATCACCACATATTTAACATAGTGAATTAAGCCTCCAAAATTTTTATCATTATTATCTCAAGAGATATAAATTTTTAAACAATCCAATGGATGGTGATATAAGACCCCACTCATCTCAAGGACTTGATAGGACCAACCCATCTCAAGGATTTAATAGATCCGACACTTCTTAATGATTTGACAGAGAAAAATTATCTCAACAATTATAAACTATACGCATGTGTGCCACATAAACATAGTTATATATAATATCAATAAAAACTAAGGTAAAATAAAATGGGTTTCATAAAGTTTCAAATGGTATCACATAAAAATGACATCAAGAATTCAATTGGATGATACCAAAATTCAATCACCAAAGGGAAATATTTCTTAAGGAAATTTAGAAAGTTATTCATGAAATGTAACTCCATATGTGGTAGAACCGATGATGATAAGTATTAAAATAAAATTAAAATTTAAAAAAATCATTAAAACATTTTAAACATTATCGTAAATAGGAAATTTTAGGATTCACTTTAAAAAATCACTTTCAAGAAGGTACAATGAAAATTATTTTGAAACACCATTTTCAATAATTTAAAATAATAGAACCTTGAAAATATATAATGATTATTTATATAAATCTGGAACAGAAGATACAATATATTTTAATGAAAAGAACAGACTTTTTAATATTTTAAAATATCTTTATTGAAACCTAAAACATTTAAAAGAGTAACAGAGATTCATTTTCAAAAGTTAGAAAGTGAATTATAAAGGTAACATTAGATAATAAATATTTGGGTTTCAAATTAATAATTGATAACAATTTTGGAATCAAATAATGTGGATATAGAGGAAAAAAACCATTAAATAGGATGAGGATTATTCTTAACAGTGTTGAATTGTTTAATTAAAAAAGAAATCCACCAAAAGAATAATAATTGATGCAATAATCTTAAAATATATTTCATGAAAAATAATTGTAAATACATATAAAATAAAGTTGAAATATAAAATAATACAAACAGTGTTTAGAAATCTAATCTTTGAAGAATAAAATGCAAAAAAATCATTATAAAGGAAAAATATGAGACTTTGTTATAAAAAAATAATACGGATTTGCTCAAATTTGAAGAAAAACTCTTTGAATGATTAAATATGAAATATAAATTTAATTTTCACTAAAGAAAATTTATTTATGGTAATAAATAAAATGGGTTGTATATAAACCAAATAAATGAAAATAGGTGTAAAATGCATAATAGATCTAAAAAAGGGAAATTGAGATGAAAAACCCTTTCCATAACTCTATAATTACACGAAAACACCTTAATCTACAATATAATAACATAATCGTATTATTAATATATTAAAAACATTATAATTTTTTAATACCTTTTTACTCTTTAATTATAATCCTTCACTATAAATTTTTTATCTAGTACTTTTTAATTTCATCATTAGATGTTACTATTATTGATGTTTTCAAAAAGGTTTCATAATGTAAACTTAAATCCCTATAACACCACAAGTTTTAGGTGAATCACCTATTTATTATGTATTTTTAACTTATATTTTTCTTGGTTTGTGTTCTGGGAGTTTCTACATGGTTTAATTCTGTTATGGAAGCATTTTTAAGGGTGAAGAGTTTAATCGTGGTTAGGTTAAATGGTACAACTTATCCAACAAACTGTGTAAAAGAATTAGGTAACTAACAGGTAGGTTGACATTTAGTTCATGGTTTGGCACAATAATGTGACTAACCATGTGAATTTTTTGTTTTTTGTAATATAAATACATGGTTGGTTCACCATTTGTCTAAACTATGTAACACTACCATGCATCCCTTGGTTATTTTCTAGTAACACTCACACAGTTGGTTCATGGTTTTTTGAACCCTTCATCCTAACTATGTGATTTAAATTAATAAAATATGAAAATTAGAATAAAACCCATAGTTTTTAGGCATAAAAATGGAATTAAAATCCAATTTTTGGAACCTATTGTTTAATGAATTTAAGTGTGTTTGATCTCTAGAATCAATGGTAAGTCTTCATAATATCAAATTATATCTATAATTTCTCATATCCTCTAACATGGAAGATTACATATAATATTATAGGGATATGTATATGGTATATGATGTTTCATTTTATGAGATTCTTTTACATCTATTAAAGGAATTAAATTTTGATCCTAGGTCTATAGGTTTCATTGTGTTGTTCATCGGTTTCCTCACCCATTATGAGGTAGGTGGATTATCTCTTTTCTCCACTTATTATAAAAATTAAAGGATTGTTTTTTATTTAATTTTTTATTTCAATTTTAAATGAAACTCATGTTTTCTTCCTTTTAGAAAACTAATTTTCTTAATGATTTGGAAATCTTGGATTTGAATAGTTTAGGGAAATTTCTTTTTGTTCTATGTTTTAATTGTGAATATGAGATGTAATATTCAAGGTATTTGATTAAATTAGTTAAAAATACTTATTTATTTAAAAAATGTATTGGTGTCTAAACTTCGAATATGTGGCCAGTGAATATTCATCACTTCATTAGATATGGCCTTGTGATTGAAGACTTGGCATGGGGTTTTATAATGGAGGATCCTGGTGAATGGTAACCTGGTTATGACTTGGTAGATTGATCCATAATCTCTCATGAGTATGAGACTGTCACCTAGAATGAATTTTTGAGTGATTTTGAGGATTTTTTTGGGTATAACAAGTGGAATAAAAATAAAAAATATATTTATTTAAATTTTATTGTTTTAAATTGGTGAACTACTCCTAATTACCCAAAATTTGTCTTAAATTATATTTTGAACTATAAGATAACATTTTCTTATCCTAATAGAATTGATTAAGAAGTATCTTGGTGAAATACATCTGATTATAGTTACTCATCCACTGTATGTTGTTCTTTATGACAGAGGTAAATGGAGGGTCTCCTATTTCTCAAGTGGATCATTATTATTCCATGTTCTTGAGATAGTGGTTAGATCTTGGATTTATATTATGGATTTGTTATAATGATTAAATATCCTTATTTCTATATTTAGATTTTATTTATTTTTCTTAGGCCACCTTATTCTACCTTTTCTCTACTACTCTGATATTTTGTTTTATTTCATTTGAGTTGTATTTCTTATACTTAGTGTAGAATTAGTTTAGTTTGGTTTTTTTTATTTTTTCTGATAGGTTGTTTCTCTTGAAAGGGAAATCATCCCCAAAATTTTTAATAAGACCATGGATTTTATTAGTAACCATTGGTGTCTTTAGGATGTCACTAAAGTTTATTGTAACCATTACCCTTTTCAAGTTAATGGTTAGGGTTGGGATGCTACAAATTCAATTAATTTTGGTCATTCTGTTATTTTATGTTACTGTCAAGGAGATTCGAAGAGTGAAAAAATTAAATTTATAGTATAAAAATGCATATATAGCCTCTTTATGTTGAAATTTTTATTAATATGGTATTCTGGGTACAAAAGGTGTTTTTGATAAATCTATAGGAATGTTTTTATTTAATTATCATGGGTTTTTCCAGTGAGTGTAACATATCATGCATAACTAATGTGACTTATTTCTAGGACTAAATTTCTCATATTATATTGTGTGATTCTTTAAAATTAGTTATAATAACTGTTATGATTGATTATTTGGGATATTCTAAGCCTTTAATCTACTAGTGAGTGATGACTAAGTGATATTTTTTTAGACTATGGGGAAATAGTACCAGTCAATTGACCTAGAAATTCAACAGAAGAGGATGTAGATAATGTGGTTGACCAAAAAAAAGTTAAACAATACCTTTTGTAGATAATTGTTCGATATTTTCAAGATATTGATAAGGGAAATTGAAATGATGAACCATGGCATATGGGTTATTCTATGTAGTTGTAGGTATAGAATCCGTCAATATTTTTGGGGTATTTGTAACTTGAAAAGCTAGAATCATTGATTATCATAATGAATTAGATATATTATTTCCTTAAAAACCTATATTATATAAATGTCAAGTTGATAGTATATATATTGGAGGATATTACACACCAATGGTGGGGTTTAGTTTCCCAAGTTAAATTTTACTTGGGCCTTATGTGGGAGTGATTCAAATAATTTTTAAATAAAAAATTCTACTTGCACACCTTCAAGATTTCTGAAATAACATATTTACTCTATTTTAGGAAACTAAATATTTCATTGACAAAATATATTGCTATGTTTATGAACTTGGTTAATTTTTTCTCTGGAAGTGGGTGTTAGTGCAACCCTAAAGGCTCATATATTGTAATTTAGAATATGACCAAAAATTCATTTGAATATAGTTTTTATTTTTATTATAGATTATACATACATGGTTAATAAAGTTAAAATAGTGTAAAGGGATATTACTAAAAAACCTACTGAAGGAAGAAAATTTGTTTACATGAGTATATTTTGGGACTCTATTATTGGGAATTATCAGAAGAGGGGCATGAACATCGATACTAGTAGAGAATCAAAAAAACAACCCACTAGATTGGATAACATTCCTTAATACCATAGTACAAAGTTTGGATGTTTCTAATGTAGATCATTTGAACACAAAAACTGATATATTACAACTCTGCCCAAAGCATTTCATAACAATAATCAGTTAGAAAATCTTCAGTGGTATTTCCAAGATGCTACAAAGACAGTTGCTGGAAAGATACCTCATGTCTCTCAGACATCTTATACCCCGACAAGAAGATCTCATCAGAATAGTTCTCGTCCTTAAATCCATGTAAACTAGGGTGATTCCATTAACAAATCGACTACTCATACAATTAAATAATATTAAGTAAGAAAGCAACAATGTGGAGTGAGTAAGTTGTTATATGGTGTTTATAAGATGATCACGAAGGGTCATTTAGTTTTTGTGAATGTATGAGGTACCATTCTACTCAAATCTATAATTGTTCATGTTCTATTTTATACTAGTGTATTCCACTCTTTTATCTCTTCATGTTTCATTAATAAAATAAATATTCACATCGATATAATTTCACAAATTATTTTATCTGAAAACTTCTTGGAAAATAGGAATTATAGGTATTTAAATGTATAGATCGTTCTCTAACCATTGACTACATCTAGTTTTTTTATCACTTATCTATTTGTACATGGATATATTTTAATTATTCCTAGGAATGTATTGGTGTAAGATCCTTGCCTTTTCTGGAGTCAATCTCGGGCACGTTTTTAGGTAATATTGATGTTTTTAAGTACCTCTGTTTTGGAGTTGTGACTTGGGGTGCGTTTGGGTGAACTTTTTAGTAAAACAAAAGGGCAGAGGGTTGTGCACGGTTTGTGCATGGTTTGAAAAACCGTGCGACCAAACCCTGACAACAAAGTAGAACTGGACAGAGAGGTACACATGGTTTGACAAACCGTGGGACCAAACTGTGTGGACCATGAAAATCTAGACAGTGAGGTCCTCACGGTTTATGCACGGTTTTACAAACCGTGTGCCACTGCCCAGGAAACCATGCGCGCAGTTTTTAATTCTGAAAATAATTTTTAAAACCACCCGAACCCCAGGACTTTCTTATTTTCTGACCTTGGATCGGGCTTGGAAATTTCTAGGTATTTCCAAATCCTCTTGGAGATATTCCAAGGTTATCCGAACACCTTTACTCAAGATTGAAGGCTCAGATTGAAGATCTGATCTCATTCCGGTAAGTAGATTTCATCCTTTTGTATCTTCTGTTCTTTCCTCTATCTTTCCTTGATATTTTCATGGGTTATTTCCATTTTTTCCATGGATCTAAACCTATGATTTAAGGTATAGATCTAGGATTGTGGATCTAGATCTAGTTTTTCAAAATCTTGATGCCTTTGATCTTATTTTTGGTTTTAAGGATTTAGATCTAGAACGTTATCGATGACATTGTGCCGCTTGGATTTTGGGGATCTTTGTTGGGATAACTTCCATCAATAAATCGAATTAGCTCGTCTAAATCCAATCCCATAGTCTCATCTTGTTAGGTGTATTTAGTTATATAAATTTCATGGAATAAATAATTAATTGGTGGTTTGGTTATGCGGTTCTTTGTGAATTGTGGATCTAGTTGAACATGGGTGAAAGTTATGATGGAAGGATAATGATGATTAAACATTTGAATAATATTGGGTATGTGAATTGGATATTTTATTTGAAAAAGGGTTTTGGGACACGGGCTGACACTCCTAATACCCACAGGGTTTCTAGACATGGCGTTCTAGAACCAATGACATGCATGAAATTGATATTTTATGGGACAAGGACTGATGCTCCAAATTCCCATCGGGTTGTGAGACAGGGATTGATGCTCCAAATACTCACATGTGTGCTAGACATGGCGTTCTACACTCTTTCATTTATTTTGTACTATTTTTTCATTTGTCTATTCATAAACATAATATTCATAAATAGTAAGTATGAATTGAATAGGGGAAATGGTTTAGGCTTCTACATGGGCCGAAGTAGGCATTGGGTTTTGGGTGTTCTTGGGAACCTGGATGTTTAACATATTAAATAAAGGTTAATTGGAAAATATAATTGTTTTCCCAATTATCTTTCTTTATTATTAATGCAACTGCATACACTGCTTATGACTAGATTTTTTTTGACACTGTTGGTGGTGATGTACTGATTCATACTCACACCCTACTCGGGCTGTCTGATTGGTACCCGAATAGACTTTATTGTTGCAGGACTGGACAAGGGAAAGATCCCTGGTTAGAGTGTTGTTTGGGGTTGGAGCATGGAAGAGGGAACTGGATGTGGGTCTGGACCCATTTGGAGTCGTTGTGTATTTACTTTCATTTTCATTGTAGACACTTGGCACTTGCATAGTCATAGCATGTTTTACCTTTCAGTTGAGTATTGTATTTCCGGTTTTCATTATGCTAGTGACATTGTACTTTTATATTTATATGTATTTCCGCTATTTCTTGGTTACTTCTGCTGGTATTTTATTTTGATAGTAGAGGGTATAGTCTCCACAATACTGACTTACTAGACCCTCACTGCTAGTCGGAACCCTCTGGCATATAGGGAGGTTCGCTTGGGGGATTGTGACCAACTGGCTTGGAGCACCGTTCAGTGGCTCTCGGGTCGGGACATTACAAAGTGGTATCAAAGGGTAAGGTTATTTTTTTTTCTTCTTCTTTTGTCTTACTATTTGGGGAAGGTATAAAGGAGACTAGCGAAAGTTGGGGCTTGATAATTAGCTCATGTATGGGAGTTGAAAACCCATATACGAGGGAAAACTCAAGTACTCAAGGTGGGATTACTGTTATTGTTGTTTGTCATTACAGTTGAATATTATTTCACCTTGGGTGATGCACTTGTTTTGTGATGTGATTATTATTTCTGGAAATTGTTGAGTATTGATTCGTGGCCCAGAATGTCATGAGTGTCTCATCTACATGCAACATTCTAGGCACTCAGGATTATTGTGACATGCATCATGTTAGGCATGCATGGGAAAATGGATAATGGGTAGATTGTTGAACTTAAACTATTTCTTTTCCTTTCTTTTAAAATTAAAATGAAAATGGTGCCTAATTTTTAAATTGAAAGAAATAATTGTGAAGTTATATGAATAATTTGGTTGTGTGTAATTGTGGTAACTTTGTGAACTGTTTTATAAGCTGCATGTTTGGATTTGTAGAATTATGCCTCCATGACACTTGTTGAAAGGATGAGAGGGGGTATAATTATAAATGGTCCTCCAATTGGTGAACCTGAGGCACCAATTGTACCAACTAAAGAAGCGGGGAAAAAGTTTTGAGAGAACCTCACTCATTTCATACAAATAATTGAAAGAGACCCATAGTGGGTTGTGAAAATTATGTCTGATCTTATGAGGGAGTTTCAGTTGCAGCACCTGTGGACTTTTACTAGAGAGGGTGGTCTAGAGAAAGTTGAGTTCTGGATTGAATCTACTCAGACTATACTTGACCACCTGGATACGCATGTTGATAAGAGATTCAATTTGGCAGCTTATATGTTGCGCGGTCAAGAAAAACATTGGTGGGATATCCAGACTCAGAATGGGTAGATGGAAGCTATGGAGTGGAAGGGATTTTAGGATAAGTTCGTTAAGAACTTCTATTCAGAGACACTCAGACAGGAGAAAGTGACTGAGTTCATGTGGCTAACTCAAGAGAATATGTCTGTAATGACTATGTTGGATGCTTTACAGACTTACAACATTTTTCTCCAGAATTGGCAGGAGACGAGGTCACTTTAGCAAGATGATTTCAGGATGGACTTAAATTTTAAATTAAGTCTCAAGTGAATATTTTCAGGCTGAAGAAGTTTATGGAAGTGGTTAATCAGGCTCTAATCTTTGAGGGTAACTTGAAAGAGGCTTCTAGTGGCGGACAAATTATTTTTACTGGACGGTCAGTTGGTGCGACTTTTGAGAGCAGGAAGCGATGTTATGAGAATGTCAGCCAGGGAGGTGGGAGACAGAGTAACCTGGTTGAGGGGTCGGTTACACCGGACCTTACCTGAGTGTTTTTTCACCAGTGTGGAAGGCTGGGGAATTATTGTAATCAATGTCCCTGACCCCCTGTTGAATGCAGATCCTGTGGTAGGATGGGACATCTCTAGAAGTTCTATAGGAACCCACAGGTGTCAGGTGGTGATGGATTAGCTAGACAGAGTCAGAGTGTGGGAAGGGGATCCTCTGCACCCTTTCAGTCCCAAAGTTTGAGTTCTACTGGATGAGGTGGTAAGTGTGATAGACGTGGTGCTCTTGGGCAGAAACACCCATATAAGTAGATTGGTACAAGTCAGGTGAGTCAGATGACATCACAGGGAATAGGAGTAGCACAGTTGTATGCAGTACAACCTACACTTGTGGATAGAGAGTTTAGACCATTGACAGTGAAGGGTACTATTCTTGTAGTTTCTACTTTAGCTAAAGCCATATTTGATATCGGTTCCTCCTATTCCTTTATATCTACAAAACATGTTAATGGTTTGATTTTGGCGGTGGAGTTTGAGAGCGGGGCTATAAATATAGTCACACCTTTGGTGGTACTGTTTAGAGACATTTGTATGTGCAAGGGATGTTCTCTTGAGATTAGGGAGTACCATTTCCTATGGGATCTATATATCCTTGATATGAGAGGCTTAGACCTAATCTTGTGTATGGTATGTTAGTCACATACCGATCCCACATTGATTTTTATCATCGGAGGGTGACAACTATATCACTTGCGAGTGACCATTACATTCACCATGGGGAGTGGGATATCTAGGTAGGCCGAGCAGGGCCAATTACTCAGCAACTGGGAGATCTCATAGCCCAAGTTTCTAGTCTTTTACTAGATGATGAAGGTGTTGGGCAAGATGTCCTTCCACCAGTGGTTGATTTGTTTCAGGATGTATTCCCGAAAGACTTCTCAGGGTTGCCACCTAAGAGAGATGTTGAATTTTTTATTGAGATCATTCCAGGATCTGAGCCAGTATCTATTCCACCATATAGAATGTCACCAAAAGAGCTTTAAGAACTCAAATCTTAGTTGGAAGACTTGAAGGATAAAGGATTTATCCATCCAAGTACGTCACCATGGGGATCTCCTATACTATTTTCAAAGAAGTTTGATGGGAGTTTATGTCTGTGTGTTGATTTCCAGAGGTTGAACAAGATGAATGTGAGGAACTGATATCCTCTACCACGTATTGATGATTTGTTTGACCAGTTGAAGGGAGCCTATGTTTTCTCAAATATCAACTTGAGATCGAGGTATCACTAGTTGAGAGTTCAGACTTCTGATATACTGAGGACAGCATTCAGGAGTAGATATGGGCTTTATAAGTTTTTTTTAATGCCATTTGGGTAAAAAAATGCACCAACAGTGTTTATGGCTATGATGAATAATATCTTTCTTCCATACCTAGATCATTTTGTGGTAGTATTTGTGTATGAAATCTTGGTGTACTCCAAGACTCGTGATGATCATGCCCAGCATCTTGACATTATCCTGAGTATACTGAGAGAGAATTGGATATATGCCAAGCAATCTTAGTGTAAATTTTGGATTGATTAGATACACTTCTTGGGAAACATCACCTCGAAGAATGGTGCTTCAGTGGATCCAGAGAAGGTGCAGGAAGTGATTTATTGGGAGTATCCCAAGAATATTTTCAATATCTGAAGCTTTCTGGGGTTAGCTGGATATTACAGGATATTTATCCAATACTTTTCAAGTTTGGCAACACCACTTTCAGGCTTGACCAAAAATGGAGTAAAGTTTTAATGGTCAGAGGCTTGCGAGACATCTTTTCAGGAGTTAAAGTAGTGTTTGACATCCACACCAATTTTGTCTCTACCTGAATCAGGTGAAGAGTACCCGGTGTATTGTGATGCTTCTAGGATAGGATTCAGAGCTGTGTTGATGCAAAAAGATAAAGTTGTGGCATACAGGTCTTGATAGCTGAGGTTGCATGAAAGGAATTATCCAATTCACAACCTTTAGTTGGCAGCGGTGGTTTATGCTTTGAAGTGTCGGCGACACTACCTCCTAGGTTAAAGTTTTACATTTTATACTAATCACAAGAGCTTTAAGTGAATATTTTCTCAGTACAATTTGAATCTTTGACAGTGGAGATGGGTTGAGTATATGCAGTCTTTTGATTTTGAGCTAGTATATAAACCTGGGAAAGGAAATGATGTGGCTGATGCTTTGAGTAGGAAGACTCAGAATCAGATTGTTCAAGAATCTAGTGTCGGGTGGAGGATGATGTTTTTGCTAGCTGAAATGCACGTTGCGGTTCAGGATAGACAGGAGGAAATGGCACTCATGTCGATTGTAGTGGAGTCTACACTTTTGAGACGGATCAGGGACAAGAAATATGGGGACACTAGATGCTTAGCCTTGGGAGAAAACTTTGAAATTGGGGAGACACCTTTAGACTGGAAGATAAATGAGAATGATATCTTTTATAAGAAGAATCGGTTTGTTGTTATGAAGAGCATACAAGAGGATCTCATGCGGTAATTTCATGCCTCAAGATGGGCAGTGCACCCTGGTGTGACCAAAATGTATCGTGATCTGCAACGAAAGTATTGGTGGTCAGGCATAAAGAAGGAGATAGTAGGGTTTGTGACACGATGATTTACCTGTTAGTAGGTGAAGGCAGAGCATCAATGACATGGAGGTTTACTACGACCTTTGTCCATTCTATAATGTAATTGGGATGAGGTGACCATGGACTTCGTGATAGGTCTTCCAAAAACACTTAGAATGAATGATGCTATTTGGGTCATTGTGGATCGACTGAGAAAGGTGGCACATTTCTTTTCTGTAAGGGAAACTTTTATAGTTGAGCAGTTGGGAGAGCTGTATTTATAGAATATAGTTTGATTGCACGGGGTTCCATGAACTATAGTTTCAGATCACGATTCATGGTTTACTTCGCGTTTCTAGAAGGGCTTGCAGAAGTCACTTGGTACGCAGGTTTTATTGAGTATGAAATTCCATCCGCAAACAGATGGATAGTCAGATCATACTATACAAGTGCTTGAGGATATGTTGAGGGTGTGTGTACTTGATTTTTGTGGTACAAGGGAGAATCACCTAGCTTTAGTGGATTTTTCCTAAAACAATAGTTATCAGGAAACTATACAGATGTCACCATATGAGGCTCTTTATGGTAGGACATGTAGATCACCCTATGTTGGATGGAAGTGGGTGAGTCAGAGTTGTTGGGACTGATTATTACATAGAAGACGACTGAACAGGTTCAGATGATTCATAAACTAATGACTACAGCTCAAGTCGGAAGAAGTCTTATGCTGATAGATTGAGGTGACCTTTAGAGTTTATAGTCGGTGATCATGTTTTCCTTCAGGTATCACCTAGGTTGGGTCACCGTAGGATACGAAGTTAGGTAATGTTGTCACCCAGGTTTGTTGAACCTTTTCAGATCGTGAAGAGATTCAGGCTGGTAGCATGCCAATTGGCTCTTCCACATAAATATAGTGTTATGCATGATGTTTTCCATGTATCACAACTATTATGCAATCACCCCGACCCTTCTCATGTGATCGATATGGATGATGTTGATCTAGATATAGATGCGTCCTTGGAGGAGCATTTGATACGTGTGTTGGATTGCAGTGAGAAGGTGTTGAGAGGAAAGACCGTACCAATAGTTTGTGTTTTATGGTAGCATGGACATGTGTAGGAAGAGACATGGGAAAGGGAGGCATATATACGGACTCAGTGGCCTGAAATTTTTAGCTTGGAATCTCAGAGAAGTTTGGGAGTACAGCTCGAGGATGAGCGGTTATAAGGTGGGGAGAATGTAAGATCCCGGCCTTTTCTAGAGTCAATCTCGGGTACATTTTTAGGTACTTTTGATGTTTTTGATTCACTCTGTTTTGGAGTAGTGACTTGGGGTGTATCTGGGTGAACATTTAAGTAAAACAAAATTGCAGTGGGTTGTGCATGGTTTGACAAACCATGCGACCAAACTGTTCCAACAAAGAAAAACTGTACATAGAGGTATGCGTGGTTTCCACACGGTTTCCGCACGGTTTGACAAATCGTGCAAACAAGCCGTGCAGACCATGTAAATATAGATAGTGAGGTCCACACGGTTTGCACACGGTTTGACAAACCATGCGCCACAGTCCAAGAAACCGTACACGTGGTTTTTAATTCCAAAAATCCTTTTTAAAACCACCCGAACCCCGGTAGTTCCTTATTTTCCATCCTTGGATCAGGCTTGGCATTTTCTATGTATTTCCAAAGCCTCTTGGAGAGATTTCGAGGTGATCCAAATACCTTTCCTCAAGATTAAAGGCTCAGATTGAAGATTCGCTCTCCTTTTGGTAAGTGGATTTCATCATGTTGATTCTTCCGTTCTTTCCACTATCTTTCCTTAATCTATTCATGGGATATTTCCATAGTTTCCATGAATCTAAACCTATGAGTTAAGGCAAAGATCAAGGATTGTGGATCAAGATATAGTTTTTCAAAATCTTGATGCCTTTGATCTTATTTTTGGTTTTAAGGATTTAGATCCAGAACATGATCGACGACGTTGTGCCGCTCATATTTTGGGGATTTTCATTGGGATAACTTCCATCAATAAATCGAGTTATGTGGTCTAAATCCAATCCCACAGTCTCATCTTGTTAGGCTTATGAATTTGTATAAATATTTTGGCATAAATAATTAATTGGTGGTTTGGTTATGTGTTTCTTTGTGAATTGTGGATCTAGTTGAACATGGGTGAGAGTTATGATGGAAGGATAAGGATGCTTAAACATTTGAATAATGTTGTATATGTGAATTGGATATTTGATTTGAAAAAGGGTTGTGGGACATAGACTGAGGCTCCTAATACCCATAGGAGTTCTAGACATGGAAATCTAGAACCAATGACAAGCATGAAATTGATATTTTATGGGACAAGGACTGATGTTCCAAATACCCATGGGGTTGTGAGACAGGGACTGATGCTCCAAATGCTCACATGTGTGATAGACATGACTTTCTACACTCTTTAATTTATTTTGTACTATGGTTTCATTTGGATATTCATAAACTTAATATTGTGAAATAGTAAATATGAATTGAACATGGGAATTGGTTTAGGCTCTTATACGGGTCGAAGTAGGCATTGCGTTTTTGGTGTACTCGGGAACCTAGATGTTTAACATAATAAAGAAAGGTTAATTGGATAAATATAATTGTTTTCTGCGTTTTCTTGCTTTATTATTAATGGAACTGTATACACTACTTATGAATGGATTGTTTTTGACATTGTTGGTGGTGATCTTATGAGTCTTACTCACACCCTACTCAGGCTACCTGATTGGTACCTGAATAGACTTTGATGTTGTAGGACAGGACAAGGGAAAGAGCCCTGGTTAGAGTGTTGTTTGGGGTTGGAGCATGGAAAAGGGAACCAGACGTGGTTTAGGAATTGTTTGGGGTCATTGTGTCTTTACTTTCAGTTTCATTGTAGACACTTGGCACTTTCATAGTCATAGCATTTTTTACCTTTCAGTTGAGTATTGTATTTCTGGTTTTGATTATGCTAGTGACATTGTACTGTTATATTTATATGAATTTCCGCTATTGCTTGGCTACTTATGCTGTAATTTTACTCTGATAAAATAGGGTAGAGTCTCTCCAAGACTAACTTAATAGACCCTCACTACTAGTTGGAACCCTCTGGCATATGGGGAGGCGCTCTTGAGGGCTTGTGACCAACCGGCTCGGAGAACCGTTCAGTGGCTCCCGGGTCGGGATGTTACAATTGGTCAGTGGCTTCCAAGACTCATTTCGATTGTTATGAATAATGAGTAAAGTTAACATATCCTTATCGGACAGGTAGAATCTTTAGAGGACATTGAGATGTGAATTCTATAAACGTAGAACCATTTGCACCAATTATTAGAAATATTTCCTCAAAATTAGCATATGTCATATTAGGTACTAATGAAATAATTAAGATAAGAGAATTTTCAAATATTTTGGATCGGAAACAAACGGGTTTTCCCTATAAAATTCATAGGATTTCCACTAGAAAAGAAAGTCAAATTGTCGATGGATATTATTATGTGAAAAAATTCTATTTCACTTCTATTATATAGAATATAACCAATATAATTAAGTTATTGAAGGTATAATTAGAATAATTGGAAAGTAAATTTGTGACACCCAGATGTGAGACATTCTTACTATGTTTCTTATAGTTATTTTCCCCTTGGTCTATGGGTGTCCAAGGTTGAAATGTTTGATATTTTTAGGGTTTTCCATGGGTATATTTTTTGGTTTAATGGTTTGGAAACCATAAATTAGAAACCAAGCACATTTTGTAGTGGGTATATGGAGAGCCAAAAGTCTACACATAGTTAAGGAAACCATTCAAAACAATTTTAAAACCATAGACAATGAAAAACACACTATCTATGCATGATTTGACAAATCATGTGAGATAACTATTTTTGCTTCACAGTTTGAGGTATTTTTCATTTACCCTTATTTTTTTGGATCTTATACCCTAAACATCCCTCATTAAAAACCTATGATCCAAATGCCTATTAAGGGGGGGGGCCTTTTCTTTGAATCCTCTACAAGTGGATTTGGTGTGGTTTATCTATGGTTCTTCATCTAAATCAATAGGTATGATCTCGTATTCTCTATTAATCTTTTATTCTCTCTTTTTCTCCAACACCTCTAACCATAGAAGTAATGTTTGTGAAATCTTCTTCGTTAAAGTTGGTATAAATTGGGTCTTTTGGTTTTAAATGGTTGTGATCCAATGTAGGAGTCCCTTTATATTAGATTTCATTAAAGGAAACAATATTCCAACAGTTGAGGTCGGTGTTTCTATTTCATTACATTTGATATAAGACTTCCATTAATATTGGGGTTTCTAAATTCAATTATAAACTAGATTATTATATTGTGGGTTATCCAAGATGGATTTGTTAAAGTTTTTCTGCAGTTTAATTAGGTTTTAATATAGATAATTAGTGGTATTTTATAATTAAAATGGTTCTTTGGTGTAAATAGGTTTTACATACATTTTCCATATTTGATAAAATTTCTAGATCGGTAATCATTGAGAAAAAAACATGTTCATTGGGTTTCAAGAAAAATTTAATTTTCAAATAGGGTTTCCCTTTTTAAAATGGTACGATTTTCTTCAAATGGCGATTTGGTTTTATAAATAGAATTAGAGTTACCTTGTTTTATTTTATTGTGATTATTGATGATTATGTTTTCATTTGGAATTAAGTTTCCATTACAAATTGTTTTAAAAAGTTATTTCCCAAATTATATGATATGATTGATGATATAGTGGGCCGGTTTCAAATTTAGGATGTGTGTATTGATTGGTCACTGTTGTTCCCTTATTTTTGTTCTTGATGATGTTCTGTTAATCCATGTGATGGGTGTTGTGATGCGGTTTATCTTATACTAATGTACTGGGGAACCTTTTCGAGGGTTGTGTGGGAGGAAGTAAGGATTTGATTATGTTGTTTTCCCCATGGGATTCATTATTATCATGTAATGAAATTGTTTGTTCATCGCCCACATCCTATAGTTATTTCATAGGGAGACAATGGCTACTATGTTTTAGGATCGTTTAGAATTACACACTAGATACCCCCCCCCCACACACACACACACACACCAATTGTACATAACACCTCTCTATTGGTATTGTCACCAAGGAGACTAGTTAAAGTGGTTCATTTGATATATGTGTGGTCATTAACCATCCAGAAGGAGTTCCACTTGTACATGTCCAACGTTGTCCCATTAGTCCCAACAATTTTTCCTCACTCTATGTATCATGTGTAATTCTTTCATTATATTTAGATCATTTTTTTTCTTTCTTGTGTATTTTAATGCATGTTGCTTATCATTTCGATACACTTACTTTGATTCCTTTATTATTTTATGGTTTACCCTTGTTTTTTGTAGTGTTTTCCCATATATTTTTTGGTATTGTCGATAACTATATATGGTTGTGTTTTATTTTGATTTCCCTTGTTTCCTTACTTACCCTTTAAATTTGGGGTGTCAAGTATTTTAAGGAAAAGGGGGTAATCATTTTTAAAAGTGTTTTTACTTTTTTTGTGTGATTTTGAAATGTTTAAAACTATGTGTGGGTTAATTTTCAAATGTGCATTGTGTTTAAGTTAAAGGATTGTGTTCCTTTTGAATTTGACTTTTTTTTTTTGAAAAAACACATTTACTTTATGAAATGGATACCAAAATGTCTTACCTTGAGAAAATTTTTTATTTAATGCTTATCTTAATCTCACATTTTGTAAAATAAATGAAAGCCTATTTTATCATTCCTTTTTTCAAACAAGAATTTTTTATTTATTTTATAATATAAATAAACCGAATCATGGTGGTGTCATACTTGCTTTAGCTCACTCCATACATACTCACATTGGTGGGTATGTAGTATTCATTTATTATACATGTTTCTTATATTTGGACTCTTAGGTTTCTCTTGATCCTATATTCCATGGGTAGCAGGTTTCATGGTGGTGAATTTTGATTCGCATGGAGATGTTGATCAGCACTTCAGTTTCTTGGAACCGGTTGGAAAGAGTTTGTTTCGACCTCTTTGTTCTTTATTTTGTTTTTTTTCAAATTCTGTTATAGATTTTAACTTCATATTATTTATTTATTGTGTTTTCTTTTGGATTTTATCTGGTTACTTCATGGTTATGCCTTTATGGGATTTTTTATTTTCCTTATTGAGGGTTAAATTTCCCCAATGGTTAAGTTTGATACCCTTTGTTCTTTCCATCAGCATAGGAGGTCAGGGATGCTCATCGGGTGTGTGTATGTTTTAAGAATTTGAAATAAGGTTCTTAGTTGAAAATTTTTCTATCTTTTTTTAGTCAATGTTTTAAATATTTATTGGTTGGAATTATTTTAAAATAATTTTTTTTGGGAAGATGGGGGTTTTTTATGTAATTTTTTTAACCTCAATTCATGGGGGTTGAGAGAATAAAATTGGTTTTGAGGTTATTTTAGTTTCAAAATGAATAGGTTGTGTGGTATGAAATGCTTCCAAATATTTTGGATGATACGTTGAAAGTTTTTTTTTTAATCTAAGTCTCGTTTCTTTAGAAATATGTTCCCTTCTGAGGAATTTTGTTGTCATTTGTAATCTTTTTGGCAAGGATTATTTGTATTCATTCACTTTATGTTGAATTTTAAAGTGATCTAAATGTGTGTGTGTGTGTGTGTGTGTGTGTTTTGAGGATGTAATATAATGATTCCCCTTTGAATTAAATTTAAAGTCAATAATATAATAAATCAGGTATTTTTCCTAGTGATCTAGGAGTTGTCCTTTGAGTCTCTAACTCTACATAGACTCATGATGGAGTGGTAGTACTATGTTCTTCTCAAATCATGGAACATTCATGAGAGGTTCTAAACAGATATCACACAGATTTTTTAGTGACTTAGGATCCCAAAATGAAATTAAGTTCCAAGAAAAGTTTGAATATATTTTTAACTCACTACAAACCCCTAAAACAACTCTGGTTAGTTGAAATTTGTTCAATGGTTTTCACTTTTAGTGGTGGAATATTTCTATTCATGCCAATCCACTCAAGGATCTCAGTTGGGGGATATTTAAAGGCTACCTTAATTTTTTTCTTCTTGAAGAAGTGAGAGATGAGAAGAGATGAATTTTTTGTCTATCCTTAAGGGTAATTAGTTAATAAAATAATATTTTAAACATTTCATTCAATTTGTGCCTTTCTCTCCAGAGTTTTATGTTGATTATTTGAAGATAGAATGGTCATTTACTAGGGTCATAATCTATAAATTCATCTATTAGTGATTCATTTTCTTTGTAAAATCTATACGGAATCAGTTTATGAGGTCTTCATTATTGAGTAAATCATATTATGGAACCCTAAAATTGGCAATGTTTCGATTCCTTTTGGGTGTAACAAAGATAATTCAGTTAAAAAGAAGGGTTAGTATGAAGGTGGTGGCCATGGGAAGTAATCTTCATGACTAACCATTTATATTTTGGAAAATTGGAATTGAGTAGTTTATTTTCAGTCTAGGAAGTCCTAACACATTTTATATTCATGTTCCTCACCTCCAAAGACCAGTCACCTGTGTGGATATCCTGGCCACATTCAGAGGTTTTGTGATATGGTCAGGAATCAAAATAAAAATTCTTAAACCTAGCTAATTTCAAGTATATGTTTTGTTTTTCTGCTTCCATTGGAGAGTTGGAAGATGAGTTTTCTTTTGATAGTGCACACTTTTTCAGTTTTACTTTTGGTTTTGGGTTTGTCCCATATTTTGTGTACCCAGTTCCAAAATATATATTAGATTAAAGGGATTTTGACCTTATTTTCATATCTTTTGATATGTTTATGCCTCATTAATTCTTTATTCATGTTTTATTTTATGCATGGAGTGAACCTTGTGGTGAGATTTCTTTGATTTTTGAAATGGGGATTCCTTGGCTATAGTCTAGGGTAATAGAGATAAGATATCTGATTCTGATTGGACTATATAAATGACAGAATTTATATTTTAATCCATATTTCCATGATTGTTCTTCTTTGATTCTAGCCCTGATTTACCCTCTACACTGTCTAATGACATGAGTGTAGAACCATGAAATTCTATGTTTATTCATGTTCATGTTGCGGGTATCCCTCTAGTAACCACTTTTTAATCGGGTTTAGTGACTTCTAGGTTTTTTTTTAGGAAAATTTCTCTTATGGTGTTTTTTAGTTGGTCGGCATGGTTTATGTAATTGGGTATTTGTGGTGAAAATATTTTTTTAGGGTGTTCTTATCTAATTTTTTACCATTGTATGGATATTATAAATGGTTGGGAGACCTATTACAGGTCTCTATGTGTTTTTCTCATTCTTGTCTAATAATCCCATATGATTCCTTTGGATTTCATGCATTGACATTTAGATTTAAGACCTCAAAAATTTCGAAGGTAAAGCTTTATGTAGTCCGATTAATTATTTTTGGATTGGGAAATATCTTGGCATAAGTGGTTTCACATTGATATTATCAATCCCGGAGAATATCATAGTAATGGATATCCCAAAAACTTCTATTATTGTATATTCTTTCTCATTTAGTGGGTTTTTTCTTCTTATTACTGCTATTTTGTTGCCTCTAGGTGATTTCAAAATAATTTGGTGGTTAACCTATGGTTGTGTTGTTTTTATCTCTTTTTCTTGATTTAAAGGTTTTGGGAAGTTGGTTGGTGTTTAAGTTCTCCTTGGAGGAGAGGTATTCTTGTCACTTCTTCTTAACCTATATTTCATAGGAATTTATAGGGGAATAAATTTATATGGTAGGGAGTCTATGACACCTAAATCTAACACTTTATTGGAAGTTCTATTATGATCATTTTCCCTTCATGTCCTGGGTGTACCTATAATAAATTTTTGAGTTTTTTGCTATTTTATGGGGGTGCATATTTAGGGATCATGGTTTAGAACCAATTAGTAGAAATTGTGCACCCTATGTAGTGTATTTTTTGGGAGATCAGAGTCTTCACATAGTCAAATAAATCATAAAACATAACTATTCCAACTTATATGGTGTAAAATGAATGGTTAATGCATGGTTTGACAAACCATGTGAGACAACCATACGGTATACCTAATTAGAGGTATTTTTATCATTTCCCCATATTTTTATATGGTAATTCTACACCAATACTCACTCATTCAAACCCCACAACTGAAACACCTCTTAATGGGTTCCCCTTCCTCCTTCAATATTTCTCAAGATGATTTTCGGTGGATCTTTGGTCGTTCTTCTTCAGATCAAGAGGTATGATTCCCTCTTCTCTCTTCTTATTTTTTTCTCTATTTTTTTCAACTAATATAACCTAATGTTCATGTTTGGATGATTTTATATGTAAGGTTTGGTATAAATTGGGTGTTTTGGTTTTTAATGGTAATGAGAAAATGTAGGAGTCCCTTTGCAATAGATTTCATCAAAGGCCACAAGGTTATACCACATAAGGTAAGTGTTTATATTTTACTGTATTTTATTTAAGATTTCCATTAATTAATGGGAATTTAAGTTTACTTATAACCTATATAATTATAGTGGGGGTTATCTAGATTTTTTTTCAATGTTTTTCCTTATCTTAATTGGGCTTTCATATGGAGAATGAGTGGGATTTTAAACTGGAAAGTGTGCTTTGCTTTAAATCATTTTTACATGTATTTTACATGTTTTATAAAATTAACAGAATGGTTTTCATTCATAAAATCACTTTTCATTAGTTTTTTATCTGAATTGGATTTTAAAAGAGGGTTTATCTTTATTTATTTTAAATGGGTCCCATTATTTTCAAATGGTGGTGTGCTTTTATAAAGTGAAGCGGAGTTACCTTTGTTTATATTATTCTGATTATTGATGATTATGTTTTCTTTAAGAATTTTGTTTGTATTAAAAATTTTTAAAAGTGATTTCCAAAAGTGTATTTTATACGTGATGAGGTAAAGGAACAATTTTCACTTCACATTGTGTTCATTGGTTGATCATTGTTGTTCCCTTATTAATCCCCCTTGTATTGTTAATGATTTCATGTAAATATATGTAATGGATGTTGTATTCTGATTTATGTTTTACATATGAATTGGGGATTCTTTTCAAGGGTAGTGTTGGAGGTGGGAAGGATGTGATTGTGTTTTTATCCCTATGGGAATTGAAATTTTCATGTGATGACATTATTTGTCCATGTACCACCACCTATAGTTATTCCTTGTGCAGATAGAGGCTACAAAGTGGGAAATATTTGGGACAGTTTTAAGGTATCTTAGATTTATGCACTAGATAGCCCTCACCCCCTGGTTTCACATAACACCTACCTAGTGGTATATTACCTGAAGAGATTGGTTAGAATGATTCGGTTGACAGATGTGTGACTGTTAAGTTTTTGGTAGTAGGTTCACCTATACATGTCCTTTGTTATCTTATTAGTACCTATGATGTTACCTCATGTTATGTATCATATGTTAGGAAATCATGTTATCTATCTTATGTTATTCCTTTCTTGTATCTTGTCATGTGTGTTTCTTATGGTGTGGATGGACCTATTTTGATGCCCTAATTCTCTTATGGTTTATCCATACTTTTGGATAGTTTGTTCCATCCATTTATTGGTATTATTATGAACTTTTATGGTTTTATCTGACTATGGTTTCCAATTTTTCTTTACTTACCCTTTAAATTGGGTGTGTAAAATATTTTAAGTAAAGTGGGGAGAATGTGTTTTAAATTGGTTTTCCTTAGTTGCAAAGATTTTTAAATATTTAAAACCAATTTTGGTTTCATTTTCAAAGGTATTATTCTTTTAACATAATGTTTTTTATTCCTTTTGAAATTGTATTTGTTTTGGAAAAATGTATTTCTATTGTGAAATGGTGTCCAAGATGACTTTCCTTGAAAAAAATTCATGTTTCATGCATGGATAAATCTCATGTTTTGAAAAATAAATGAAAAAATATTTTGAAAAAAATTGTTTTCAAACTAGATTGTTCAATTTCATTCATAAAATAAATAAAATAGACTCATGGTGGTATTCTACTGGATTCAGCTCTAACCCTACATACTCATGTTGTTGGGTAGGTAGTCTTTATATATTGTGCAAGATTCTTTAGTTTGGGTTCTCAAGTTTGTCTTGATCCCATATTTAATGGGAATTGGGTGGTTTTGGGATCATAGAGGGGACTTGTGAGTCACATTTATATGGTGATTGGACCATTAATTTAATGGAACTGTTTGGCTCGATCTTTTTTCATTGTCATTTTTCTTCCATATTTCCTTTCAAATTTCAGTATAGTTTTTTAACTCTTTATTATTTATTCATATATTAACTTGTACTTTAGATTGTATCTTGTAAATTATTGGTTATGTATTTCTTGGATGTTTTTTTTGGCTTCTTGAGGGTTAAACCAATCCCAAAAGTTATGTTTGATGCCCTTGTAACTTTTCATCAGCTTGGGGTGATCAGGGGTGCTCCTCGAGTATATGGATGGATGGTTTAAGCATTTTTTTAGATAGTGTATTGGGTTGGTTAATTAAAAAAGGTTTCATAAGATCAATTAGATCACCTTGGAAAACACCAGTTCATTTAATAAAGAATTCAAATGGTTAATTACAACTCTATATCAATTATTGTAAACTGATTCAGTCTATAATAAATAATAGATACCCTATTCCATAAATTTATGATATTTATAACCAACTAAAGGGATATCAATAAAACTATAAAATAAAATATATTGTATTTGGGAAGTTAACAAAGAACTTATTTGATATATCTAGCTTCTTTGGATTATTAGGTCACTATCACCATTTTTTAGGACATATCACATCTATCATCACCTATGCAAGAGATAATGAGTAAGAGAACTGTATTCTGCTACAGTGATGATTCTCAATAATAATTTTTAGAGTTTGTGACTTGGATCACTTTATCATTGATCATTTTCATTCCAACACCTAGGAAAGGTTATGTGGTTTATAATCATTTATTTGGATTTGTAATCAGTTATGTTATCATGAAAGGTGACCATGTTTTAGATTATGGTTCCTGAAAGTTATGAATTCATGAAAATAATTATCCAACCCATTAATTGAAATTGGTTGTGGTGGTTCTTGATTCAAAAACACGGTGTCATTATCTCTTTGGAGATAAGTTCATTATGTTGAAAAATCATAAAATCTTGAGACACGTGATTTCAAAAATGGATTTAAACCTAAGAAAAACAAAAATGAATTGAATATGTCCACTTGTTTGACATTGAATCAATTTATACACTAGAAAAAGGAAATTTTATTGTGAATAATTTATGTTATAAATTATATAATCTGTTGGATAGAGAATATCATGATCAGTGGAAATTGATGGGAATAATAGTGAATATGTATTTGGATTGAACTGTGTAGAATGAAGTTGTAATCTTCTTTATGGTGGTACTCATATCTGATTTGGTTCAATAAGTAAAGGATTATCAAAGATTGGATCTTGGTTATCTTACCATTACATCAAAACTAAATGGTGGGGAGACCATTGATATATAGAAACAAGATGGGAACTTGATGTTTCTCTTTCATCGTTATATAGTTATTGTTTCCTATTATCATGAACAATATATTTCTCCTTATCACCATTCTATGTAGGCAATTCATCCCAACATCAGAAAGATATACATGGCGCTAAGGAAAAAAATTTAGTGGTCATGAATGAAATGAAATGTGGTTGATTATGTTACTAAACTCTTAACATGTTAGTAGGTTATGGATGAGAATCAATGAATATTTAGAATGGTGTGATCTTTACCCATGCCCATATGAAAATAGTAGAATATAGTTATAGAATTTTTAATGGGTTTACCATGAACAATTTAGAAGAATGAGTCGATTTTGGTGATTATAGAATGACTCACAGTGTCATCTCACTTCATCCTTACACATAAATCTAATATGGTTGATGAATTTTCAATGATCTACATTCAGGAAGTGGTAAAAGAGAACGGAATTACAATTTTCACTATCTTTGAAAATGATAATAGATTTAAATTTTTTTTGATGTTTTCTTAAATATTTGAGTTCCTAATTCACTATGACCACTTCATATCATCCTCAGATGGATGTAAATTCGGAACAAAGGATTCAGACACTAGAAGACATGCTCTAGGATTCAATTTTGGATTTTGTTATATTCTGGGATGATCATTTTCCCTTAATAAAAATTACATATAAAAATAGTAATTAGTTTATGATAAATATGGATATATTTGAGGTATTATATGACCATCCAGGTTAATCCACATTTTATTAGTTAAATCCTAGAGAAACTACATTATTGGGACCTAGCCTCATTCATCAAATGAATAAAAAGATTCAAATGATCAAGAGATAGATAATTTCATCCAAAATTCATCATAAATCATATGCAGATAATCATCATCAACTTTACTATTTTATAGTGGGAGATCATGTGTTATTGAAAGTCTCTCTAAGGATATTGCATCATCAATTGGGTGAGAAAGGAAATTTTTCTCCTCAGTATGTTGGAACTTTTGAGATACTTAGACAAATTAGTGATCTTTTTATCAGTTGGATTTACCTCCATGGTTCAGTTTAGCCAAAAATATATTTCATGTTTCTTAACTAAGAAATAAGAACTCAATCTAACCCATGTGATTTTATGGAAACATGTAAATATTATACCCAATGTTATATTTGTTAATGCACTAATTTATATCATTGAAATAAAAGATAAATTATTACATGTAAAATTTATTCCATTGGTTTGAGTGTTATAAAAACATTGTTAAGTTAATTTTGAAACTAAGGGATGTGATAAATAGATGTTAGAATAAAGGATCAAAATTCTTAAAGCATCATAAATCTCCATCTTTTCAAGGATGGAAAACCTGATAGTAGGGATAATGTAACATGCCTATGCAGTTTCATGGTTTACCCAAAATATGTAACCAACCATGTAACTTTGGATTTTTCAATAGAATCAATACATGGATATAGCACAGTTTATCTAAACCTTGTGGTACAATTATTAAGTTCCTTATGTTTTTTCTAGAATCACTTATATTGTTGGTGTGGGGTATGTTAATCTATAGGGCCTAACCATGAAACATGAATTAATAACATCCAAAAATTGGATTTCAATTCCTTCTTAGGCCATATAACTCTCATTTTTCTCATATTATCCAAGAATATTGAACTAGAGAACACTTCTAGGTTATTTTTGCAATTCACTTGGATCTAAAACATGTTTTTAATGTATCAATGGTAATTGGATCAATAAAATCACCAATAAGTATTATTCCTCTCTATTTATATCTTCATCTTATCATATAATCCTACACAGAATGTTATATATGATTTTTATGCATAGATATATTTTTTATTTGGTGTTTTTATAATATCTTCATTGGATCTATTGAAGGAAAAAATTCCAAGCTCGAATCTAGAAGTTTCTTTTTCTTGTTCATCCATTTTCTTTATGATTTGGAAATCTTGGATTTGAATGGTTTTTGGAAAATCTCATTTATTAAATGTTTTAAAATTATAATTTGAGATACCATGTGAAATTTTTTTGATTAGATGATTTAAAAATAAATGTTAATTAAATAAATGAATAGGTTTTAGAAATTTCTATACATGGGTGGTTTGTGTTCATCTTTTCCTTGGATGTGTCCTTTCTATTGTAGACTTATCGTGAGGTGCTAGAATGGAGGAACCTGTAGATTTTTCATATGGAAATGAATTAGTGGATTGAGAATTAACTACTCATGGTTATGGTATTTTAACCATGCATTCATGTTTTCAAGAGTAATAGTATGTGGTTTTTCCATTCCAATTGGAAGAAATAGATAACATTTTTATTCTGTTAGGTTAAATTGATTTAAATTGTTAGACAGATTCTAAAGCTCCACCGTTTTGTATTAAATTATATTTTGAGCTATGAGATTATATTTTATTTTCCAATTTCCGTAATTTGGGGAGTCTTTGGGGTAAATCCTACTAGGTATTATTACTCACCCCCTACATATTCACTTCGGTGTGTATGAAAACATTGGTCTTGATGACATGGATAAAGAAAATTTCTATTATTTCTCAAGTGGAGCATCAGGATGCTACATTCTCCAGATGGTGGCTGGAGATTATATTTTTTAAATATATTAGTTGTATTGAATCCACATCAGTGTTTCAATGTCATTATGTCCTTTAGTTTTCTTGTATCACATTTTTCTACCTTTTTTGTTCTACTTTGATATTATTGTTTTTTTGGTTTTACATTTGAGTTGTATTATTTATACTTCATGAATCATATAGTTTGTTTAGTTATTTTTATTTATTCTAAATAGATAGGGGTTGTTAAAATGTAAAATCATTCCCCATAATTTTATTAAACCTCTATCATTCATTTCTAGCCTCTAGTGTATTGGGGACTTCACCTAAGTTCAGTGTCACCTTGGCTCTTTCCAAGCTAATAGATAGGATCAAGATGTCACAATCCCCATTCATTAATACCAATTTTATCATTACTATATTATTTAAGGTACTATAAAATATTTTTCATGTGATTTATAATGTTCTAATTTCATTCCATCAGTTTTTTAGTTATGATTCATGAAAATTAAATCGATGATGATCTTGTTTCAATAATTTTTAATGACCAAATGGTGGTGTATTATTAATGAGTTTAAATATTAATATTAACATTACTAAACTAAAAAAGACGTTACTTAATAATTAATATATAACATTATTGGTAATAAGTAATGTATATCCTTCTATGATAAAAATTTATTACATTTTTCACGTAGATGGTTAAACTAACCTAAACAAGAACATGTAATAGTAAATTAAAAAGTATTTTTATAAAATGATTTAGTTATAATATCATTATTATATAATTATAAAGACTTTATAAAGGATTAATTAAAGATTTAAAATATAATTTAGAATATTTGGGTGAAAATGGTAGGGTAATAATTTATTAGTTACAGAAAATAAATTGTTTTTCCTCATAGTAAGTTTGTTTTAGGTGGTCAAATTTAGAATGATACCTTGTATTTAATATTATCAATATAATTCCTAATTTAACTTTAAAAAATATTACTCAGGTCCTAAATATAATTTTTATTCATTGATTCATTTTTATAATTATCCATGAAAGGAGGTGGTGTAAACCCAAATAATCATTCATAAAGGTAGTAGTATATACGTTACACTGATGAAATTTTCATTTTTCAAGTGGATGGGGAGAAGGTAGAAAATATTTATTCATTAATAAAATAAAATTTTATTATACTGATTATTATAATTTTAGTACATTAATATGGTTAGAATAGTTTTTAATATAAACATAGACAAGAAAGGTTTAGTATTTGATAGTAATAATGTTACGAACTTGAATCTTCACTTGAAAGACTTCTCAAAAATGGGAGACTAGGGACAATTTATTTTAAACAAGGTATAAAAAAAGTGGAATTGGACTCTGGTGGAGTATAAAAATTCATCTTTATTTGGTAATTTATAATTTTAATGGAGTCTTGAAATGGGAGTAAGTAAGCTACTTTCATATACTTTTCCTAGGAAACTAATGTTAGGTGAGGGGTAAAGATATAATAACACTGAATTTGGGTTATTTAGGTGAGAAACTATTTCTGAGACATTTTTTTATGACTTTACAATGTAAAAAGGGTCTTCTATAAGGTATAAGTTTCATGTAAATTTATAAAAAATCAATCCACATTAAGTTGCCTCTTTTTCCCTAATTAACCTTGATTTAATTTTTGACATGGTAATTATTAATTTACTAAATAAATTAGGTGAACCACCCATGGGTCATGATGAGTTGGTTAAAGGCGGAGGCGTCCTAACCCTGATGTTCTAGGTTTGAGTCCTCGCTAGGCAGTGCACACTATATGCTAAGAAACATCTTGTGGTCCCCTCTACCCCATTGGGAACTGGACTAAGCCCAAGGGCTTGCCACCTTGGTCCTCGTTGGGGACGTGTGGTGCGTAGGTGGGGAGGCCACTCCAGTACCTCGTTACCCATCAACACGATTGGTTTTTGTGATTTTTTGGAATTGTGAATAGTTGTTTGGTTTGTGGTCCGCGGTGCAACGTTCGAAGTACTAGTGAAAACTTGACAACAATAGTGGTGAATATTGAATATATGAGATCGGGAGGTGGAAGGGATTGAAAACTGGTGATGCAAATGGTGATATGACTGATATTTTGTAATATGTCTTTACAATCCTTTCTGTGCACGTTTTTTCTTCTTATTAATTTTTCTTAGGAGTAGGTTTGCCTACCTCCTGAACTTTCTAGTAAGGTGACCATTCATAAAAAAAATTGATGTAAATATTCTTAATTTGGACTCTATTTAATCTAATACAATTTCAAAAAATTTTAAAATAAATTTTAAAATAAAAACTTAATATATTGAAAAAAATTGTTTTTTAGAAGAATTCCTTTTTATATATAATGTGTTTTACTTATTATTTTCTATAAAATATGAATTAAATTTATTTTAATATATTTTTTAAAATTTTTAAAAAAATATATTCATTAAAATGATATCAATTTGATTTATCAAAAAAATCATAACATTTATCAAAATAATTCTTTGAAAATAACCCATTTACCTTTATCGTGGTAATTAACATTAACCTTGATAACTTATTTTCATGCCTAAAAATAAAATTCCCCTTATAATATAATTTTTACATTATAATACCAATTAGGAAATCTATTTTCTCATATTTAAATTCTACAAGTGTAAAAATTTCATTTTAATGTAGTCATGCATAACACATAAAAAAATAGAAAGAATAAATTTTCAGTCATAAAATGTTGTGTTATTATTTCATTATTAGCAATAACTATTGGATTAATGGTGATTTAATATCCCAAATAATTTTTAAATAATTGTCATTTAAAATCACTCTTTGTTAATTATTAATTTTGTTAGGATAAATATCCCCAACACTTAAAAATAGTTCTCTGAAAAATATCACTTTTAAAAAATATTTACAAAATACCATTAAAATTAATTATTTTTATCCTATAAATCTAATTTTTTCAATCCATTAATATGAAATTATTTCTTTTAATTTTAGTAATACATTGTATAATATTTTAATAAAAATAATATTTAATTCATAAAAATATTTTTATAATTTAATATTTTAGTTAAATACTATGTTTTTGTTTAATTATTTATTATTTTTGAATTATATTATTTAAATTTTTGTTTATAATAATGAAAAAAAATCATTATAGTTATTGGATACATTTTTATTATATTATCATATTTGGGATGACCCTATTTCCCTAAATAATGGTTATATTTCCCCCAATATATTCTATAAATTCATTCCATTTTAACCTTTAAAATCAAAATTCGCATTCCCTAAATTACCATTAAATATTTTATATAATTTTTCTCGATTAATAATTTTTTTATCATTGTAGTTTTAGTTATAATAATATTGATTCTTGATGGTGAAGATGATATAGGGGATTTCTTAGTGTTAATGATATTATTATTTTCCCTTTATGGTTGTGTTTTAATTTTTTCACATTTAACGGATTTGATTACCCTTGGAATATAATATTCCATGGAGTGTAATACATGGTTTCATGTAGGTTTCGTAATGCACCATTTTGTATGAATAAGGTGTTTTTAATTGGATAAATATCTTGTGTTCATTATTTTCAATCCAGTTTTAATTATTCTCGAAGAATGGAAAAAATAATCATTAGAGTTAAAAAAATATAATTTAAATAAGGATAAATAGACCTAAAAACTAGGGTGTTATAAATATATTATTATCATATTTCTAAATTCCTTCTAATTCTCACATTTCATGGCTTCATCCTTACTTGATTCAATACCTACTTTCATGGGTGTAGATATATCTGTAGATTCTTCTACAACGAATTTCATTAAAAATTCCTTTTAATATTTATCTTGAGATAAGAAAATATATTTTTATTTTTATATAACTTTTAATCCCAAAATGAAACACATCACTCCAAAAATTGACATCTAAAAATACAACTTTATTTTTTTCGAAATTCATCACAAACATACTGTAACACCCCGACCCTAGTTACCCAGATTCTGTGCATTATTTTAATACATTGACATGATTACAAGGAATCAAGTCCCAAAGGACCAATCATATTATCAATCTTGGAAAATATATTACATACATAAACATTACATTACACTTTCTAACATACAATATATCATAAATAATCCTTTGAGAATGCCATTGTTCCCCAGCTTAACCCTGAATATCAATCATAAGACACTTCTTTGGATCCTGGGAGAATAAAACATAACAAAGGGGTGAGAGTAGATGCTCAATAAAGTTAAACAATTTAGCATAAGCTTTAAACTTTTAAGGCAAGATGTGTAATAAAAACAACATTCTTTTAATCAAAAAATTGAACATAAAATAGAAAAAATAAATAAAAAATTACTATATAAACATGCACATGGATATTATACTACTCGAATAATCACATGTAATGACTAATTTCATAATGATGGAATGCATAATGTTGGACATCATAACCACATAGTCAAGGCCTCGTGCCAAGACTACTGATAAAAAAAATTCAAGGCCTTGTACCAAGACAATAGTTTCTATCATGAGACCTACCAATGCATCGATGAACTATAGCGGGCTCCACTCATATCTTATTAAGTCCAATACATTCCTCATATGAAAATTTTAAAACATAACATAAAATTTCATATTAAAACTAGCATACGAAATGTAAATACTTTAACCATAAACCATGAATAGTAAAAAAATAGCACATCCACAATCAAACATAGAATAACTCATTTAATATAATATTGAAGATTGTATTATAATAAATCAACATCAATCAAAAATAATATCCAGTAAAGGATGTCAATATATATGAAAATGATCAGTAAAACTCTTTTAGAGAAATATCCCTTTTCATGAAATCATTTAAAAGTCACCTAATTTAGAAAGGAATACATTTAAAAGATATTTTTGAATCAAATTTTCCTATACCACCTTGAAACTTTTGAAAGTAATTTACATTTTAAAACATCCATGTCCATATAAATAAATCCTTAAAACAATTTTGAAAACATGGACATTAATGATAATGATTTAGAAGAATAAATATTTAAACCATTTAAAATGTTGTTTTAGTTAAAGTGTCCCTTAAAAAGAATATTTTTGAGAACTCTTTTATGAAATATGGAAATTGATAATAATTATCTCCCAGTAAAAACATACACATAAATAATCTCAGATAATAATGAGATTGAGGAATTAATCCTTACCTTCTACTTTCCTTTAGTCGAAGGTGTGTTTAAGCTCCATTATAATGACCACTGTATGATATTAAATTACATCAGAACCATATTAATATCCATGATATCATATATTATTCATTTATTACTTTATACTACCCATTTAATAATAATTTCCTTGTTAAAGTAACATTTTGGGTAATAATAACTTTCTTTATTGTAGGTGTTTTAGCTTGTTATTCTTCATCTTATCACTTATATCATGATTTACATACTTTCTGAATATAAAACATGATTTATATATCATATATATTCAGGATAAAAATATTTATAGTATATAGATATTTGAAGTGGACACATTCTTCATGGAGACGGTAGTCCGTACGTACGCATGAACATTGTTTCCATTTTCTTATCGTATAGTATGGATGTAAGTAAACAAAATATATTTATCTACATAAATATATTTTATTATATTAGTGAGATTATTTCATATACCTCAAAATTAATCAAAGTATTTATTTTTATAAAAAAAAATTGTAGGGTGATTGTTGAAGATGAATCTCATCGCGTTGTGGAGACGGTAAGTCGTACGTACACAAAAGTGATAATATCATTCGATTGACAATGAAATGGTATTTAATTGGATGGTATATTACATATACATAATAATTACCATGCTATATTCACTATTTAAATTAATTATACTTATTATTATGCCCATTAAAATAATGTATTGTTGAATAACAAATTACACCACAATGTGGAGACGGTAAGTCCTACGTACGCACGTATAGTGACTTTGTCATTCATAGGATGGATAGAATAATTAATATGGTTGTAACATATTAATAATAACATCACAATATGTACAGGGTAATGGAGTTATTAATTTGGTATGGTAATAACAAAGAAAGTGGAAGTGGAAGAAGAAAATAACATTGAAAGATGTGATGAAATAATTACCTCTTCTTCGGGTGCTTCCTATTGATTTGATCAAAATGGATCCTTAGGTTGGATTTCTGATCAAATTAAAGCCTCTAGGAAGAATTTATTTTAGATGGGAGGATATTTTAGTATGGTATGGCCGAGACAAATGGATTTGGAGGTGTGATTTGGAGATAAGGGAAAGTACCATTTTATAAGAGAGGTGTGGGTCACATTTGAAAAAGTTTGAAATATTGTTTTATTATAAAATTATTTTTGGTTTATAATGGATCTAAATTGATTTATTTAGAGTCTAGGGTTGGTATGGGTCAAAATACTCTCAAAAAAAATGTTTTTGACAAGTTTATCTCACCATATTAGCCTTATCTTTTAGATTTAACTCTTGGTTAAATAATTTAACTTTTACAATGTCTTTTTGTATTTTTATATTACATTGTTAATAAACTAACTATAAAATGCCAAGAGAATTCCAAGTGGTTCTTTAATGACATATTTATCATTATATAAGTTCTTTTGCCGAAACTTATATTTTTTGGAATATTATATCATTTAATAATATAGTATTTTTTTAAAAACTTATTTACATCAATTTTGACACTATTTTGTATTTGGTTTTTGTGAAATTCAACAGAACCTGATTACTTATAACCAAATAAATTAAATAAATCCTAACATCTCATATTAATCTAGAAAATTAGTTAAATGAATCAAATTGGATCATATTTTATTCCTATGGTTGATGAGGGTTGAAATACACTTATCCAGCAGAATTAGGATATGTGTTAGGATAATTATAATATCATTTTTACCTTGAATTACCATATTTACCTTTAATCATGGTAAATAAAATTCAAAAGTTACTATTCACTAAAAACTATTTTCATCATATTGAACCAAATTTTACTTATTGATTTCAACCGTGTCTCTCTGATTTTAGAAATCCAATTCACATAAGCGGTAAAATTACATTTTATGCAAATTTGCAAATGTTCAAAGAAGGTGGGTAAAAGACGTTAAAAAGTTCAATAAAATCTAATATATATAATATTATTAGAAAATAACACCAATAAATTAACTTGGACTAATATAGTTAATACGTATCTATTTTGACTTTAAAATAAATTTAAATAAAAAAATTATTATTTAAATAAAAGTCGGTTTAAAATAATAACGCAGTGTTTTTCATTATTCATCAAAAATTAAAAGTTTTCAGAAAAATGCCAAAAAATCGCCCTAAGATAATTTTTATATTTTGAATCCAAATTTTTTTCTATTTTTCCAAATTCAAAGACATATAAGTTTCATTAATTAATTTAAAATTAATTCCTACTATCAAAACCAAAAGGCTAGTTTTTTAAATGTAAAAACCATCAAAAGATTGGCTTGTGTTTATGTACAATTTAAATGTGAAATCACTAATAATTACCTAAATTATATTAAATGATTAAAATATGACCTAATTATACTTTAAACCCACTCAAATTAATTATTTAACACTAAAAATTATTTTGATTAAAAAAGTTGTTTTCAATTAAAATTTAGTATTTTTCACTATTTATAAAAATATAAAAGTTATCATAAAAATACCAAAAATTTATCCTTACTAAATTTTTATATCCTTATTCTAAATAAGAAGTTTATTTTTTTAAAATTTAATATATAAAAGTGTAAAATATTGGATTTAAAAAACGTTCTCCCATAAAAGGCGGTAAAATTTCATTTTTTTTGAAAAATACTTCCTTTATCTAAAAAATTGAATTTGTTCTTATACTATGTCTAAGAAACACATAATATGGATGTTTAAAATATATGGATTATATAAAATTTAAAATACAGTTAATACTATTCATAACCACTTTTTGAACGGATAGTTTGGTAAGTTGTGGTGTGCTCGAACTCGGTGTTGCATGTAGAGCAAGCTATTGAATTACTTTGAAAGTATAACGCACTATGAAATCCAAGGGTGTTACATTATCCCCTCCTTCAATAAATTGTTTCCTCAAAATTTTGAATTGTTCTTTGAAAATAAACGGTTGAAAATAAAAAATATATTTGTGGAAAACCCACATCAAAAATAGGGTTAATAAATTTAGTCTTAATAAGTGGGAAAGGGAAACAAAACATTCTGCACCAAATTATGGTTTCAAATAGGAGAACACGGGTGGAAATTATAGATACATAATTGGTGGGAAAACATAAATATTTATAAGGATTCATTGATTTTATTAATCGTAAAGAAGTTTAATATTGAGGGCCTCAAAGCCATCGATCTAGGATGATTTAAAATATCATCAGTTAAAAAAAACATAAGGTATTAGGATAACACATTTTTTGTTTTAATATACCTTCGATAAAGTTTAAGAATTAATTTATTCATTGAATAAGATAAAGAAAAAAATATTCTTGAGCAGTATAATTCCATTTTTCAACTAATTTCTACTACAAACTTATCTTTCACTTTAAAAGATAATAGAATTAAAAAATATTCTATTTATCCAAATCGTATAGGGATCCAAAAATAATGAATTTATAATTCATTTTTCATACTATTAAAAACTACATTATAAAAACATGGACATCACGTAGGCCAGTGGTAGGTGATGCACCCTTTTTGACCTTCGGTTGCAGGTTCGAGTCTCGCGACCTTGCCGGATGCAATGTGTTGTTGCCTGAACTCTGGGTTGTCTTTTTTATAACAATCCAAAAATAATCTTAAGAAATTTTTTAACCTTAAAAAATAATATCCAAAGACCAACTTAATCCATTACAACCTTTAGACTTATCCAAAATAATTCTGTCTAAACTCACAGTCCAAAATTTATAAGGAAGGTAAACATAACGAAGATCAGTTTTCTTCACATAATAACATGGGAATACCTTCATCATGTATTCTCTTAAAACATGGTAACACCCTGAATTACCATAAAAACATATTGAATATATTCATGCTCTCTAGTTCCTTATATAATTCTGGATATACTCCTCAAATCCTAAAATTTTTAATACTCCAACAATGATGGAATAAACAAACCATTAATCAGTTCCAAGGATGTCAATAATACCCAAAACACTTTATCCAATGCAATTATATCTTATTCCAAAATCACTAACTCAGTATCAGAACCATACTAAGGTTTATATTTCTCTCAGCCATATATTTTCCAAAATGCTTGACTTGAAACTGTGTCACTTTACTTGGTACCATAAAATCTCAAATCTGTGATGAAAATGTACTACAGTATAATCCTTATATACTTTATAATTCATATAACTTGTAAATCAATAATACAATAATCAAATGACACAATTCATTAATAAAAACATAAGAACACTAATTGTTATTTTTCATCTATAGTAGTATCATAACTTGATTATTATCCAATAAAATCATTTATGGTATACTCTGTTAAATGGGACATTGATTCGCGTAGTGTCCCAAATCTTTGAAGATGACTCATTAAATATTTGAAACCTTTTTCTGACCCTTGAAATTATGAACATGGTGTCCTTTTTATCCACACTTATAACAAACTCGTATTCCTTTCAAGCACTTCCCATAGTGATTCTTTCCACAGTTATCACATATGAGAAAATCCTTCTTTCCCTTCTTCCATTTATCCATATTTTTCTCTACAATCCTTATCTTCTATGGATTCCCTTAAAAGTCATACAACTTAGAGAATTATATACTTATCTTATTAACACATGACACTATTTCTTCATATGATAAGAATTCATGGGAGACTATTTCCCTTCTAAATTTTGTATTAACACCATGAAATATATGATCCCTCTTACTCTTTGGATCATGCATATTGCTGGGGTTATTATTCCTTCTATTGGAATCCATTTCTAAATGACTAAATACACTAGTTTATATCACATCATAATGTATAAAAAAACTAGAGAAATCCTCAACATTAATTGAATATTTTCACACATGTAGTCTCATAATCATAAAAATGGTTTCTCTGATGAAATTTTTAATCATAATTCCCTTATAATGGTTTCTAAAAAAAATCTGAATTATCCTAAGCATATCCATAGGGAGTGTCATAACCAAGATTGCAGAAAGGCCCATTGTCATGTACTAGGATACTTAGGATCAATCCTAAAACTCCTTGTCGGAGTTCTTACGCATAGGTACATCTGTGCCAGAGCTGCCTCTACCTGCACTTATCCAAATAGGGATGTATTGATTTAAAACTCACAAAATCTCTACATTACAAAATTCTAGGAAGCTCTTCTATACTAATCCTCAAATTTTTTCTTATGGTAATTTCTCTAATCAAAGTTTTTCTAAATCTAGTTTCCAAGGTTTGTAATAAACTTACTCTGATACCAACAGTATTTCCCTGACCATGGTTACCTAGAGTTAGTGTATTATTTTAATACATTCGCATGATTACAAGGAATCAAGTCCTAAAGTAATCATCAGTTTAGGAGTCTTGGAAAATATATTGCATACATGAACGTTACATTACACTTTCTAGCAAACATCACAGCATAAATAATCTTTTCAGAACACCATTCTTCCCTTAGCTTAACTCTGCATATTAATCATAAAACAATTCTTTGGATCCTAGTAAAATAAAACATAAGAAAGGGGTGAGCTCAAATGCTCAGTAAGGATAAGTAATTTATCAAAAGCTATAAACATTAAAGGCAAGATTTGTGATAAAAAGAAAATCCTTTTAATCATAAAAATGAACATAATATGGAAAAAATAAATCAAACATTACCATATAAATATGCACATGGATATTCTACTAGTCAAATAATCACATGTAATAACTAATATCACAATGAGGGAATGCATGATTTCGGACATCATAACCACATAGTCATGGCCTCATGCCAAGACTACTAATAAAAATTTTTGTCAAGTTCTTCTTCCAAGACACTAGTTTGTTCCATGAGACCTATAGATTCATCAAGAGGCTATAGTGTTCTTTAACCATCACTTACTAAGTCCAATGCATTCCTCATATAAAAATGTTGAAACATAACATAAATAATCGTATTAAAAATAGAATATGAAATGTCAATACATTAACTATAAACCATTAATTGTATAAAAATATCACATCCACAATCAAAAATATCATAACTCATTAATACAATATGGAAGATTATATTATAATAAATCAACTTCAATCAAAAATAATATCCAGTAAAGGATGTTGACATAGTTGAAAATGATCAGTAAATCTATTTGGGAGAAATATCCCTTTTTCATGAAATCATTTAAAAGTCACACAATTTTGAAAGGAATAAACTTAAAATAAATTTTTTAATCAAAGTGTCCCATACCACTTTGAATGTTTTGAATGGAATTAACATTTTAAAACATTCATGTTCATATAAATAAATATTTAAAACCATTTTGAAAACATCAACATTAATTAGAATGATTTAGAAGAATAAAAATTTAAACCAATTAAAATGATGTTCTAGTTAAAATGTCCCTTAAAAATCCTTTTGAAAACTATTTTAGGAAACATTTACATGGATAATAATTATTTCCCAGTAAAAACTTACACAAAAACAATCTCGAAAAATAATGAGATTGAGGAATTAACCCTTACTTGTACTTTCCTTTATTCGAAGGTACATTTAACCTTCTGTATAATGACCATAGTATGATATTAAATTACACCAGAAAAATATTAATATTAATTATATCATAAATTATTCATTTATCAATTTACACTACCCATTTAATAAAAATTTCCATTTTAAAGTAACATTTAGGGTAATAATCGCTTTCTTTCTTGTACGTGTTTTAGCTTTTTATTATTGATCGTATCACTTAGATAATGATTTAGATACTTCTAGAATAAAAAACATGATTTATATATCATATATATTCAGAATATAAATATGTATACTAGATAGATATTTTGAATGGAAACATCGTTCATGGATACGGTAGTCCGTACGTACGCAAGAACGTTATTTCCGTTTTCTTATTGTATAGTATGGAAGTAAGTAAACAACATATATTTATCTAAATAAATATATATTATTCCGATAGAGATATTATTTAATATACCTCATAGTTAATAAATGTATTTATTTTTATAGAAATTCTTGAAGGGTGATCGTTGAAGATGAATCTCATCACGTAGGGGAGACGGTAAGTCGTACGTACATAAGAGCGAAGATATCATTCTATTGACAGTGAAATTGTGTTTAATTGGATGGTATATTACATATAAATAATAATAAACATGTTATATTCACTATTTAAATTAACTTTACTCCTTATTATACTCATCCAAATAATGTAGTGTTGAAAAACCAACTACACCACGACGTGGAGACGGTAAGCCGTACGTATGCATGTATGGTGACTTTTTCATTCATAGGACGGATAGAATAATAAATATGGTTGTACCAAATTTATAATAACATCATAGTATGTATAGGGTACTGGAGTTATTATTTTGTTATGGAAACAACAAAAAAACAGGAAGTGGAAGAAGAAAAGAACTTTGAAGGAGGTGATGAAATAATTACCTCTTCTTTGGTGCTTCCTTTTTATTTGATCAAAAGGGCTCCTTAGGTTTGATTTATGATCAATTTAAGGCCTCTAAGTTGAAGTGGGGGTAGTTGAGAGGATATTTTATTTGTATTTGTTCAATCCAAATGAATTTGGATATCTAATTTTGAGACAAAGGGAAGTACCCTTTTATTAGAGAGGTGAGGATCACATTAAGAAAAGTTTAAAATATTATATTATTATAAAATTATTATTGGTTTATAATGGCTTAAATGGATTTATTTTGAGACCGAGGTGGGTATGGGTCGAAATCCTCTCAACCAATACGTTTTTGACATGTTTAGGTCACCATATTAAGCATATATTTTAAATTTAACTCTTAGTTAAATAGTTTAACTTTTACAATGTCTTCTTGTATTTTTATATTACATTGTTAATTAATTTACTATAAAATTCCAATAAAACCCTAAGTGGTTCATTAATGGTATATTTTTAATTATAAAAGATCTTTGTTCAAACCTTATATTTTTAGGAATATTATTTCATTTAATAATATAGTATTTGTTTTAAAAACTCATTTATGTCAATTGTGAAACTATTTTGTATTTGGTTTTGGTGAAAGTCAACAAAAACTGATTAATTCTAACCAAATAAATTAAATAAAGCCTAACATATCATATTAACCTATAAAATTCAGGTAATGCATTAGAATTATCAATTTACATTTATTTAGAGATTTATAATATCAATTTTTTTAATCTTTCATTAATAAGGAAATTACTACATCATCATTGTGTCATAAATTAATTTGTTTATTTAATGTCTAAAAATTATAAATAAAAAACCATTATGTTGGAAAAAAATTTAGATTTCTAATTCATATTTATAGTTGAATTTATCTTATGTTTATCTCTATATAAAAAGGATTTAGTTATTAAAATTGAATTTAACACTTTTAACTCTTCTTTAAATAAAATAATAATAAATGTATTAATATAATCCAAGTGAATCAAATAGGATAATATTTTATTCCTATGGATGATTTGGGTCGAAATACACTTATCCAATAGAATTAGGATATGTGTTAGGGTAATTATAATATCATTTTTACCTATAATTACCCTATTTACTTTTAACCGTGGTAAATAAAATTCAAAAATTACGGTTCATCAAAAATAATTTTCAACATATTAAACCAAATTTTACTTACTGATGTCAACCGTGTCTCTTGGATTTTGGAAATTCAATTCACAGAAGCGGTAAAATTGCGTTTTATGCAAATTGGCAAATGTGCCTAGAACATGGGTAAAAGTCGTTAAAAAGTTCAATAAAATTTTATATATCTAATCTTATTATAAAATGACTAAAACAAATTACATTGGACTAATATAATTACTATGTATCTATTTTTACTTTAAAATAAATTTAAATAAAAAATAATTATTCTTTAAATAAAAGTCAGTTTTAAACAATAACACAACGTTTTTCACTATTTATCAAAAATTGAAAGTTTTCATTAAAATACTTAAAATTAACCCTAAGATAATTTTTATATTTATAATCCCAAAATTAAGTCTATTTTACCAAATTCAAAACATATAAGTAGTATTAATTAATTTAAAATTAATTCCCGCTATCAAAACCAAAAGGCAGGTTTTTAAAAAGTAAAATTCATCAAAAGATTGACTTGTGTTTATGTCCAATTTAAATTTACAATTACTTTGAATGACCTAAACTAAATTAAATGATGAAAATATAATATAATTATACTTTAAAACCACTCAAATGAATAATTCAACACTAAAAATTATTTTGATTAAAACAGTTGTTTTTAATTAAAATTTAGTATTTCTCACTATTTATCAAAATATGAAAGTTATCACAAAAATACCAAAAATTAATCCAATGTAAATTTTTATGTCCTACTTCAAAAGAATAATTTTTTTTAAAAAATTAAATATACAAAAGTATTAAATATTGTATTTAATATCATTCGCCAATAAAAGGTGGTAAAATTACATTTTTCTGAAAAATACTTCCTTTATCTCAAGAATTGAATTCGTTCTTATATTTTGTCCAATAACCACATAATATAGATGTTAAAATTGTATGGAGTATAGAAAATTCAAAATTTAGTTAATCCTATTCATAACCGCTCTTGGAACGGCCAGTTTGGTAAGTTGTGGTGCACTCGAACTCGGTGTTACGTGTAGAAAAAGATATTGAATTACATTAAAGAGATAACGTACATTGAAATATTGGGGTATTAAATTATAACCTCCTTCAATAAATTGCATCCTCCCAATTTTAAATTGTTCTTTAAAAATAAAAGGTTGAAAATAGAAAATACATTTGTGGAAAACCCACATCTGAAACAGGGTTAATAAAATTTAGTCTTAATAAAAGTTAAAGAGAAATGAAAAAGTCCCCACCAAATCATTGTTTCGAATAAGAGAACATTTGTGGAAATTATAGACACATAATTGGGGGAAAACGTAAATATTTATAGGGAGTGATTAAGATCATCAATCACAAACAAGTGTAATATTGAGGGCCTCAAATCCATTAATCTATGATGATTTAAAATATCATCAGTTCAACAAAACATAGCGTATTAGGATAACGCATTTTTGGTTTTAAGATCCCTTCCCAAAAGTTTAAAAATTAATTTATTCATAGAATAAGAGAAATAAAAAATATATTGGGTAATTAGAGTATCATCCTTAAACTAATTTCTACCACAAACTTATATTTCACTCCAAAATATAATAGAATTCAAAAATATTCTATTTATACTAATCGTATAGGGTTCCAAAAATAATGAATTTATAATTCATTTTTCATACTATTGAAAAAACTACATTATATAAACAACCACATCACGTGGGCCAGTGGTAGGTTATTCACCCTTGTCACCCTTCGATTGTGGGTTCAAGTCTCGCGACCTTGCCGGACGTGACGGCCGGTTGCCTGACCTCCAAGTTGTCCTTTTTATAACAATCCAAAAAAAATCTTAAAAAATGTTTTAACTATAAACAATAGTATCCAAATTCCTACTTAATTCATTCCAAGATTTAGACTTATCCAAAATACTTCTTTCCAAACTCACATACCAAAATTTATAAGGAAGGTAAACATAATAAAGATATCTTTTTTCCATATAATAACATGTGAATACCTTCATCATGTATTCTCATAAAACATGGTGACAACCTGAATGACCATAAAACCAAATTTAATACATTTATTCTCCCTTGTTCCTTATAGAATACTATATATACTCCTTAAATCCAAAATTTTTGAATACTCTAAAAATGAGGGAATAAACAAACCATTAATCAGTTCCAAGGATGTCAATAATACCCAATATACTTTATCCAACTCAATTACCTCTTATTCCAAAATCACTACCTTAGTACTAGGACCATATTAAGGTTTATATTTATCGCAACCATATATTTTCCAAAATTCTTTAATTGAAACTATGACACTATACTTGGAACAATAAAATATCAATTCCTTGTTGAAAATGTACCGCAGTACAATCCTTATATACTTTATAATTCATATAACATGTACATAATTAATAAAATACTCAAATAACTCAATTAATTAATAAAAACATAATAACACTAATCGTTATTCTTCATCTATAGTAGTATCATAACTTGATTATTATCCAATAACATCATTTATGGTATACTCTGATGATTGGGACATCGATTCGCATAGTGTCCCAACTTCTTGCAAATGAATTATTGTACATTTGAAACCTTTTTCTTATCCTTGTAATGACAAACTTGTTTTCCTTTTTCTCAACACTTATAACAAACTCACATTCCTTTCAAGCACTTCCCAGGGTAATTCTTTCCACAGTTACCACATATGGGAAAATCCTTCTTTCCCTTATTTCCTTTATCTATCTTTTTCTCAACAATCAAATTATTCTCTAGCTTACCTTCAAATCTATACAACTTATAGAATTCAATAATTATCTTATTAACACATGATACTATTTCTTCATATGATAAGAATATGTGGGAGAATATTTCCATTATAAATTTTAGATTAATACCATGAAAGATATAATCCTTCTTACTCTTTGGATCATTAATATTGTTGGGGTTCTTATTCCTTCTATTGGGTGCCATTTTTAAACGAAAAAATACACTAGGTTAGATCATAACATAATGTATAATCCAAACACTAGAAAAATCCTAAACATTAATTTAATGTTTTTGATATCTAGTCTCATAATAATAAAAATGGTTTCTTTGCTAACATATTTACTCATAATTCATTTATAATGGTTTTTAAAGAAAATATGAATTATCCTAAGCATATCCCCCAGGAGTGTCATAATAATGAGTGTAGCAAGTCCGGTTGTCTTGTACCAGGATACCCTGGGTCAAGCTCCAAACTCCTTGTCGGAGTTTTCTCTCCTAGTTACATCAGTGTCGAAGCCTCCTCTTCCATATCATATCCAGATAGGGATTTATTTCTTAGAAAACTCACAAAATATTTACATTACCAAAATTCAAGGAAGCTCTTCTATTCTAATACTCAAAGTTTATCTTAGGGTAAAGTTATATAATCGAATTTTTTCTAAATCTAGTTTCCAAGTTTTGTAGTAAACTTCCTCTTATATGAAATTTAACACCCTGAACTTGGTTACCTAGAGTTGGTGAATTATTTTAATACATTGGAAAGATTACTAGAAATCAAGTCCCGAAGGACCGATCTGTTTTTCAGTCTTAGAAAATAGATTACATACAATAACATTACATTAAACATTCTAACATACAACATAGCAAAAATAATCCTTTGATAACTCCATTTTTCTCTTATATTTACCCAGCATATCACTCATAAAACACATCTCTGGATCTTGGGAAAATAAAACATAATAAAGGGGTGAGATTAGATGCTCAGTAAGGGTGAATAATTTAGCAGAATCTATAATCTTTCAAGGAAATATGTGTAATAAAACTTTCATCCTTTTAATCATAAAACTGAACATAATATGGGAAAAAATAAAGCATTGATATACTACTAGTCGAATAATCACATTTAATAACTAATTTCATAATGAGGGAATGCATAATTTCAGACATTATAACCAAATAGTCAAGGCCTAGTGCCAAGAATAATAATAAAAATGTTTTTCAAGGCCATGTTCCAAGAAACTAGTTTGTCTCGTGAGTCCTACCGATGCATAGATGATCTATAGCGGGCTCCACCTGTCATTTACTATGTCCAACGGATTCCTCATATGAGAATGTTGAAACATAACATAAACATTTGTATTAAAACTCTCAAACGAAATGTAAATATTTTTAACCCAAAACCATGAATGGTATAAAAATATAACATCCATAATCAAACATTTCATAACTAATTCAATACACTATTGAAGATTGTATTATGATAAAACAAACTTCAATAAAGAAACAAATCTAGTAAAGAATGTTTACATAGTTGAAAATGATTAGTAAAACACTTTAAGAGAAATATCAATTTTCATGAAATCATGTAAAAGTCACATAATTTATAAAGGAGTACATTTAAAAGATATTTTTTAATCAAATCATCTCATAACTCTTTGAAACATTTGAAAGGAATTAACATTTTAAAACATTTATGTCCATATTAATAAATCCTTAAAACCATTTTGAAAACATAGACATTAATGAGAATGATTTAGAAGAATAAATATTTAAACCATTTAAAATTATTTTTTAATTAAAGTGTCTCTTAAAAATAATCCTTTTGAAAACTCTTTTATGAAACATAGACATGGATAATAATTATGTCCCAGTAAAAACTTACACATAAACAATCTCAGATAATAATGAGATTGGGTAATTAACCCTTACCATGTACTTTTCTTTAGTTGAAGGTACGTTTAACCTATTGTATAATGACCATAGTATTATATTAAATTACATCAAAACCATATTAATATTCATAATACCATATATGTTTCATTTATCACTTTATACTACCCATTTAATAATAATTTCCATGTTAAAGTAACATTTCATCTAATACTCGCTTTCTTTATTGTTCATGTTTTAGCTTGTTATTCTTGATCGTATCACATAGATCAAGATTTAAATACTTACATAATATAAAACATGATTTCTATATCATATATATTAAGAATATAAATATGTATACTAGGTAGATATTTGAAATAGAAACACTGTTCATGGAGATGGTAGTCTGTATGTACGCATGAACGTTGTTTTTGTTTTCTTATCGTATAGTATGGAAGTAAGTAAACAACATATATTTATCTACATAAATATATTTTATTATATTATAGATATTATTTCAAATAACCCATAATTAATCAATGTATTTATTTTTATAAAAATTCTTGAAGGATAATCATTGAAGATAAATCTCATCGCGTCATGGAGACGGTAAGTCGTGCGTCGCACTAGCGATAATATCATTCTATTAATAGGGAAATTTAGTTTAATTGGATGGCATATTACATATACATAATAATTACTATGTCATATTCACTATTTAAATTAATCATAATCATTGTTATACTCATCCAAATAATGTAGTGTTCAATAACAAACTACACTACGACGTGGAGACTGTAAGTCGTACGTACACAGGTATGGTGACTTTGTCATTCATAGGACGGATAGAATAATGAATATATCTATAAAATATTTATAATAACATAATTTTATGTATAGTGTACTCTAGTTATTATTTTGGAATGTAAACAACAAAGAAATAGGAAGTGGAAGAAGAAAAGAACTTTGAAAGACGTGATGAACTAATTACATGATCTTCAGGTTCTTCCTTCTGATTAGATCAAAAGGGATCCTTACGGTGGCTTTATGATAAAATTAAGGAATCTAGGTAGAATTGAGGGTATTTTTTAGGATATTTGAGTAGGTTTTTTCTGAGCCAAATGGATTTAGAGGTGTGATTTTGAGGGAAGGGGAAGTACCCTTATATAAGAGAGGTCAGGGTCACATTAGGAAAAGTTTGAAATATTATTTTATTATAAAATTATTTTTGGTTTATAATGGCTCCAAATAGATTTATTTAGAGACTAGGGAGGGGATTGGTCTAAATACTCTCAACCAATATGTTTTATACAAGTTTAGGTCACCATATTAACCATATCGTTTAGATTTAACTCTTAGTTTAGTAGCTCAACTTTTACAATGTCTTCTTGTATTTTTATATTACATGGTTAATAAACATATTATAAAATGCCAAGAGAACCCCAAGGGGTTCATTAATGACATATTTATCATTATATAATTTCTCTGGAAAATCTTATATTTTTATGAATGTTATATCATTTAATAATATTGTATTTATTTTAAAAACTCATTTATGTCAATTTTGACAATATTTAGTATTTGGTTTTTGTGAAAGTCAAAACAAACACGATTACTTAGAAAAAAATAAATTAAATCAGTCTTAACATGTCATACTAACCTGTAAATTTAGTGGAATGCATCAAAAGTCTCAATTTAAATTTATTTGGATATTTATAATATCAATTATTTTAATCTTTTATTAACAAGGTAATTACTGCATCACCATTGTGTCATGTATAAATTTAATTATTTAATGTATAAAAATTATAAATAAAATACTATTATCTGGGAAATATTTTTATCTTTCTAATTAATATTTATAGTCGAATTTATCTTTTGTATAACCCTATATAAAAAATTATTTATTTATTAAAATATGAATTTAACACTTTTACCGCTTATTTAAATAAAATAATAATAAATGTCTTAATATAATCCAAGTGTATCATATTTTATTCCTAAGGTTGATTTGGGTCGAAATATATTTATCCAATAGAATTAGGACATGTTTTATGATAATTATAATAACATTTTTACCTTTAATTACCCAATTTACTTTTAACCGTGGCAAATAAAATTTAAAAGTTACTATTCACTAAAAATTATTTTCACACTACCGAACCAAATTTTGTTTACTGACGTAAACCATGTCTCTCGGATTTTGGAAATTCAATTCACATAACCGGTAAAATTACATTTTATGCAAATTTGCAAATGTGCCTAGCATGTGGGCAAAAGACGTTAAAAAGTTCAATAAAACTTTATATATCTAATATTATTATAAAATTACTCTTATAAATTAAATTGGAATAATATAGGTATTATGTATCTATTCTCAATTTAAAATAAATTTAAATAAAAATAATTATTATTTAAATAAAAGTCGGCTTTAACAATAACGCAACGTTTTCACTATTCATCAAATATTGAAAGTTTTCAAAAAAATACCAATAATTCACCCTAAGATAATTTATATATTTTGAATAAAAAAATTAAGTCTATTTTACCAATTTAAAATCATATAAGTTTCATTAATTAATTTAAAATCAATTCTCATTGTCAAAACCAAAAAGTGGGTTTTTAAAAAGTAAAACCATTAAAAGATTGAAATGGGTTTATATCCAATTTAAAATTGAAATTAATTATAATGACCTACATTATATTAAATGATAAAAATTTAATCTAATTATACTTTAAAATCACTCAAATGAATAATTTAACACTAAAAATTATTTCGATTAAAAAAGTCATTTTCAATTAAAATTAAGTATTTTTCACTATTTATCAAAATATTAAAGTTATCAAAAAAATAGGAAAAAATTATCCAAACTAAATTCTTATGTCTTACTTCTAAAGAATAAGATTATTATTTAAAATTGAATATGTAAAAGTTTCAAATATTGGATTTAAAAAGCGTTCTCCATTAAAAGGTGGTAAAATTTTCTTTTTTCAAAAAATACATCCTTTATCTGAAAAATTGAATTTTTCTCATATTATGTATAAAAAACACATAATATGGATGTTAAAATTATATGGAGTATTTAAAATTAGAAATGCAGTTAATACTATTCATAACTGCTTTTTTAAGGGCCAGTTTGGTAAGTTGTGGTGTGCTCGTACTCGGTGTTTCATGTAGCGTAAGCTATTGAATTAGTTTAAAGAGATAACGTACTATGAGATCCTAGGGTGGTACACATACTCCCAATCACTTATAAAAAATTTATCATTGACATAAATAACAACAATGAGAGTACTTATGCTTAATGTTTTTTTCCACCTTTCCTTTGGATAATTTCATCATTTTAAAGTTGTTGTTTTGGAATACCAAAGTCCAGTGGCATGTTTCAACCCATGAAATGTTTTTTAAAAGGTTAAAACCAGGTTTTCATCATTATTAATGATGAATCCTTTATTTTTCTCAATAAAAACATCTTCTTAAAGATCTTTATTTATGAAAGTGGATTGTACATCCATTTGATAAACCTTAAAAATGATATATGTCGTAATAGAAAGAAATGTCTCAATTACATCAAGTTTTACAACTGGTGAGGATGATTCTAAAATTTCAATATCTTCCACCTAATAATAAACTTTAAAAACCACAATGACATTTTCTATAAACCTCTCTTTTATCATTGTGTTTGTTTCTGAATACCCTCTCCAGTTAAATAATATTCTTTCCTTTGGATCATAGAAAAATATCCCAAGTTTTACGATTTTTAGTTTGATATAGAACTTCCTTAATATAATTCATCCACTCATTATGTTTAATTGCCTAAGAAATTGATTGTTGTTTAACTTGTGAAACAAGAGCTGTTTGATTTTTAACCCTTTGTTTTTTTCTAGTCTATACTGATTCTTTATAACTTTCAATGATATTATTATATTCAATATGCCTATATAGCCACTAAAGATTTATTTTCTCACCTTCAACAATATACTTATTATCACTAGACAATCTGAATTGGTATTAATATGATGGGTTTATGACCATATTCTTTTTCACTAAATTTTTAATAAACCTACCATTATATTCCATTTATTATTCATGGTATTCATTATGTGCTTCTCTAAAACTGAGATTACTTTAAATAATATTTACAACTTATGAATCAATCATCTTGTGTTTCCTTTTATACTAATATTTTTAGCCTCTTCCATTGGATAAATAGTATATTGAAAATTGATGTTCAGTATTATCTTCTAATATTCAGATATCTAACTTTTTATCTTCATAAAGCACGGGTATCAAAACACTTTGAAATATTTTATAATGGGTTAATTGTTATGTTAGATTTCATAAGATTTTATGTTTGATTTAACTCTCAAAAATCATTAATTTTTAACTTGAAAATCTGTACTTACAGCCTCTCTCTGAAATATTTTTGGTAGTTTGAATTCAACAAGCCTAGTTCTTTCTATTTCAACAAAACTTTTATTTTTCCATTATATAACTTCATTTTTATAAGTTTTATAAGAATCTTTATACTGATTTTTAATCCTGATATTAGTACGAAAATATTCAAACAAATCCAGTCAACTCCCCTCTGCTATCAAATCTCAACTTCTTAATAAATTCACTCAGCTCTTTCTCAACCTTTATTCTAAATATTTTAAATATCTATACTACATCAAGATTTAATTTCAGGAATATCAAATTAGTCATCATAATGAATTCATTTAAAAATTTAACAAAATAAATATAACTTCTAACAGATTAATGTCTCATTGACCCATATAAATCATATTATAATAGTTTATGTGGCTTAATCCACTAAATTTCCAATATTTTGTGACTTCTTGTATCATCTTATCTATTTGAATTGTTTCAAAAATAGCCTATATTTCTGAATTTTAATAGGGTAAGTCTCCCAACACTAATTTATTCAAGATTTTTCCCAAACTACATTGAGTAATATGGACATTTATTCTATTACATTGCTTATTTTTATCTTTTCACCCAGATAACAAGAGTCACCAGTATCAAAAAATTATAATAGGTCACCACTTATTCCATATCCCTTACTGGTAATTCATTCATCTTTTAAGAATGTTATTAAACCATCATTTATTCAAAAAAATATCATCATTACCATCATCAAAAATATTGGATTATACTATATTAGTTATGTTTAATCCCTTTCACAATAAAATCATCTTTAGATTTTAATATTTGGGTTTCAGTCTCAGTTGCACCAACTCATCCAATTTTCAATGAGACTTAATTCCCAAACATAACTGAAAATCTTTCAACGTTTTCAGAATTTTTGAATATTTTGGTGTATCATGTTATGTGAGATGAATATAAATTATCTAGAATATATGGATCAATACTTTTTAATTCTTTTAAGGAAACCTCAGTATTAAGTGTTCTTTAAAAAAATTATTTTTTAAACATACATTCCTACTTCATCATGAGGAAACTATCATTGAATAGTTATCAATTATTCTTATATATAGTGGCCTTATCAATCACAAATTTCACAAATTCCATCTATTAAATAAAATGTGTATTGTGTATATATAGTTTTAAATTTCTACTCTCATATTTCCTTAGCTTAGAATTACTTCTCATAAACTAAATGTTTCTCCCTCTCAATTCATGTCTTCCTTGACTCAAAGTAAAAAAAAATTGTACTAGAAACCATAAGAACTATGCGCAAATATTCTACAGAAGAAATAATAACCTATAAATATTTATCTTCAATGTTGATATGAGTTTTATCTAAAAATTAGGTTGAGTTGAAAGTATCCTTATGAATTTTTCCTTTCCTTTATGTATTGGAAATCACAAACACATTTTCTTATTAATTCCTTCTATCGATAAGGAAATTTATATGCAAAATATTTTATATCTAAGTCTAAAATTATATTTCTTAAGTCATAACAGTTACTGGAATAAATCTTATGCTTAAAAAAACTCAGAATCTTTCTTACAATCCAAATCAGCTAATTTTTTTATTCTAAATAACCATGTTTCTTAGATTTTAAATCACTCAGAAAAACAGATTCTGAATCAGAACATTTCTTAGATTCTGAATAGGTTATAAAAACTGATTCTAAATCAGTGCATTTATTAGATTCTAAATTTCTTGGACAAACCAATTCCAAATAAGAGCATTTCTTAGATTTTGAATCACTCAGAAAAAATGATTCCAAATTAGCGCATTTCTTAGAATCTGAATCCCTAAGAAAAACTGATTCTGAATCAATGCATTTCTTTGATTTTGAATCATTCAGAAAAACCAGTTCAAAATCAGCACGTTTCTTAGATTCTGAATCTCTAGGAAAATTGAATCATATTTACAATATTTATTATATTCTGATTCCCAAAAAAAATCAGATCCATTTTTTATAGTTTCTTAAATGTGATCTAATTTTAGATATTTCTTAAAGTTTTTATATTTTCATAATGTTATAATGTCATTAAATTTACTCTATTTACATAATGTAATGTTTCTTCCATTTATATTCTTACATAATATTGAAAATCTAATGTTACTTGTGATAGTTTTTATCTAAACAGTGTCTTTGTTTCAGTTACAATATAACTATTAAAAATGTCACATGTTCAAGTCCCTCTGAGATTTCAGGGAAAATATGACTTTTAGAGGAGAATGTGATTGTTGGAGATCTCACTGATAAATTCCCAATCATTTGAATGATTTTTAAGCGATGAACTTTTGGGAGAATTGATACCCTCTAAGAGCTCTACCAGATTTGCTTTGTGGGAAGTCCATGAAGAGTTTATGTTGTGAAAAGCTTGTTCCACATACTTAAATCTTCAACAAGATTTTTTATACTTAGTGAAATTCTAATTGTTATAGTATACAATTGAGGGCTTCCAATCTGAAGGAAGATATGGGTGCTTATTGACTTCTTATTCTATGGCTTCCAAGTTGAAGGAAGACAAACGTGTCGATCACCTTACATATTGAGGGCTTGTGGGGATAGAAAAATAGATATTGATCTTCATACTAAGGGCTTACCCCAATGTGGGTAAGACAAACTTTATTGAAAGTATAAATTAAGGTAAATTTATCCAATGTTGTTGGATACCCTTCTCTTTAGGATAAAATATTTCTTTACACTTGTGCTACTTGTTTAATTACATGTTCTTTAAATTCAACTTCATTTTTGTTAAAGATAGAAATTGAAACTTTATTACACATTATCTATTGTGTTAACTATAATTCAAGATTCTATACGCTTTAAAGTAGAATCTTACTTAAGTATACATGTGTTCTTATATCTTTAAAATATATTTGTATTCAAACTATGGAACCTTCTGATCTCTTTGTTAAAGACGGTAGAGGGTTTTGTGAATTTTTTTTGTTTAACATTGTTAAAAAATGTTTTCTTATGGTTAAAAGGGAAACAATTTTAAAATTACAATTCACCCCCACCCCTTGTAATTGTGTGTCTACATCTCATACTTCAATCCTAAAATTCTTATTATATGAGGTCTCTAAAATACTAATATACACATTTATATTAGAATAGGAATCCTCTTTGTCGATCTTACCTATTTTCTCTTAAAAGTTAGATTTATTTCTTTGATAAAATCTTTGTTTATAAATGCATACTACACTAACGTGTAGAGTGGAAAAGTTCTGTATTGAAATATGGTAGGAATGAATATCAGATCTTTAGATAATCTGAACCCTATAATACCACTAATTTTTTATCAGAATGATTAAAAATATTTGACAGACAAAATAAAGACTTATTTATCAACACTGGTGTTGAAAATTTTGTTATGCTTACTACAAATTATAAGATACCTGACAAGGAAGTCCAAACCTTTACCAATCAATAAAAGAAAGAATGTCAACTTAACTATAAGGTAGGAAATATATTTCGTTATTCCATAACTAGAAATATATATATCCACATATCTTCTTATAAAGTAGCCAATATCATTTGGAAGAAACTTTAAGTTACACATTTTGGTACATTGAAAGTTATTGAAACTAAAAGAGCCATGCTTATAGAAAAATATCATGGTTTTTTTCCATATTAAGAACCAATCATAAAAGTTTAATAAAGATTCATAACTACTGTGAATATTCTATATTCAATGGGAGAAAAAGTCTTAGATGGTTAAATGCTTGTAGACAATATTATTGACCTCATTCCCAATTAGTGGGAATCAAATAGAACTGCTATTGATGAGTCAAGGAAAGTTACAATAGTTACTCTTGATGAGATATTTAGAACTCTCTAAAAACATGAGACTATAATAAAGATAGATGTTTCTAATAAAAATAAGAAGAATGAGATGGTTACTTTTACAAATACTTCAAACCATATGAAAGTCAAGACTCGTGAGAAAGTTTCTAGGCCAAAAAAGTATAAGAATGTTGTTATTCAGTTAGACTCAAATGAATCTATATAGTGAGAGAGTGAGTTAGCCAATCATGCTTGAAGGGTAAAAAGTATTTTTGGAAACGAAGACTTTCAATGTAGATATAATAAAAAGGACATGAAGTATAAGAAATATTTTGAAGTCACATTTTATGAATGAAAGAAAGTTTTACATATCAAACCTTGTTATCATAAGATGAAAAGAAGTGACATGAAAGATATATATTTTGAGAGGAATAAGAAAATATATTACAAGCCAAAGTGAAATAAAGTCTTGAAGGAAAATTATTCTAGGAGTGCTAGTGGTGAATACTCATATGATGAATCTTCCAATAATGAATCTTCTAGAGAGAAGAATATTGGTCTTATTACCAGAATACCTATTGAAAATCATTGTCTCTTGGTGAAGATAAACACTACAACATCTTTAACCAATATATCCTTAAGTTATAATTATATTGATTAAGAAAATTATAAATCTTTGGATGAAGAATCTTTCACATCAAAAGATAATTATTTACCTTCTTTTGAATAAGTATCTAGATTTTCCAAGTTACTTGAAAATGAAAATAGAAATATAAATAAAAACATGATAAGGAAAACTCTAGAATCAATATTTTAACAAAAGATGTATGAGATAATTCAGAAGATATTGATGAAAAATATTTTGTAATTTTTTCTATTTAACAAAACTTTCAGGATGTTAATCCTGAAAAGATAAACTTTATAATGATTTAGAAAATGTTACTTCTAAGAAAAAAATTTTAGAGACAACTAAAACCCTAAGAAAAATAACGATGAGGATAAAAATTTAATCATTAGACTAAAATATGAAATATTTTCCTTAAAGAAACTTTTATCAAATTTACTTACACTAATGAAAACATTTATAAAATGTATTCATAAATTATTCCCCTTATGAATAGTTCTAAATTTGTTTATTCTCACTCAAAACCAGTTTTCAGTCATAATAATTTTGTTCCTCAAAGTTCCCCTTTTTGCACTTAGTATCAATTTGGTGGAAATTGGGAGAAACGTTGTTTTTTGAATAAAAATCAATCATTATGTTTTCATAAAGACCACATTATTATGAAAATGTGAATACCTACGATTTTACTTAACATTTCCAGATCCAAGAGTGTTTGGATTCCTAAAATATAATTGTTTTATTTTTAGGAAAAAAAATAAGTACCAACAAAAAGACAAGATACATGGACAGTGGATGTTCCCAGCACATTACTGGTAATAAAAACTTCATTGAAAAGATTATTAAGATCAAAGGTGGAAGATTAAATTTAGGATATAATCTTCAAGGAGAAATTGTTTGTATAGGTAACATTGCTATTATTGGGAATGACTATTTAAAAAGAGATAATATTTCACAATTCATTAGAACACAAGAACAACTTGGTGATATTTTCACAAAATCATTACATTTTGACAGATTTGAACACATTACAAAATCCAATAATGATAACTACAAGGTAATCATTCATATCTACTTTTTGTTAAAACTATATCGTAATATTAAGATACTCCTTTTCTTAGTGGGAGTACATCTATTTCCTAAAAAAGGGTTTTTAGAACCTTAACTAAAGTTTTTGTAACCTTAAAAAACGTTTTTGGATCCTTATCAATGTTTTTTGGACCCCTAAGAATTGTTTTTATAACCTTAACAAAAGTTTTTTGGAACCTTAAAAAAAATTTGGAAGCATATCAAAAGTTTTTGGAATCTTAACAAAAGTTTTTAGAACCTTAACAAAAAATTTTGGAAACTTAACAAAAAATTTCAGAACCAAATAAATGTTTTTTGGACTCTAAAAAAACTTTTAAAATTCTAATATTTCCATGAAGAATATTATCAAACACTAACAAACATTTTGAGAACTCTAAAAGGTACATTTTATTACCTATTTATTCTTATTTTAAATTTTTTTTGTTGGTATTTCAATCTTGTTTTAAAAAATATCAATAGATTTATCTTTTCCTTAAATCCATTTTATTTCCTTAAAACCTCAAAAGATCAAAACGTGTAAACCATCTTTAGCTTAATCTCAACTGTTAGATCATATCCATATGTTTTTAACCATTGGATAAATCTGGGGAAATGAATCATCTCATCAATGCCTATATAAATGAGGGACCCTCTTTGTGTCCTGCATTGGTATCTAGAGAATTCTCATCGAAGCATTTCTTCCCTTCAAAGACATTATTCTGAGTTCCATCATCTTTCTTAAAGTTTTTAATGTCTCTAGAGATAATTTCCTAGAATTCAATGCCTTCTCACAAGGAACATAAAGATTGGTTGATATTCCTAGAAAGGTTAGTTGATCAATATTTCTTTCTCAAATAAAATTATTTGATTTCAAAAATCATTAGGTTTTAAGGTCAGGTGAATGCTTTCATCGTAAAGAATAAGGGGGAACAAGATCTAGTATATTCATATTTGGTTTTCAAATTCTATCAATCAGTAGGTTTTTTCATATAAGGTGGAAAAGAGAAACTTTAAATTAACTTTTATGGAAAGACCTGTTTGATTCCTTATAAAAAATCTACAAACATTCTTCAGATACCTTATAATGGACAAAAATTATATCCCTCATAAGATTCCATATCTTGAAGTTTATTTTAACTACATTAAAGCTATTGAATCCATAGGTCTTAAGGGAGTAAAGAAACCCAAACTTTATCATCCTTCAGCTAACTTTTGTATTGTCTCCTTATGATTAGAAGTATTCTTAATACAAAGTAAAGGAGATAAGGACACACTAAACATCACAGATGTCTTATATTAGTATTTATGATTAATCTAAGTAATATTTACTTTATTAACTTTATATTTCTTATGATTATTAATATTAAGGATGAGATAATCATGTCACGAATTATTGTGTTCCCGACAATTTTTTCAATTATTATCATAAATTATTTATATTTTTTAAAAGATCCTTGCATCTCAAAGACCATAAAATTTAAGATCCTCTTGTTAAGTAATTAAACTTTGAAAAGGTTAAAATACTCTTTTTATATTGAGAAGAATGATTTTGTTGATCTTATGAGAAAAACTATCCAAGTTAGAGAAAGTTAAAAATTGAAACTGAAGAAAAGATAATCTCAAGTATTGTAACGGCATACAACTCAAGTTTTTAAACCCTCAAAGTCTAATAAACAAAAATCTTACCATGATGATGTTGTAGCTATGTGGAGAGAAGATATAGAGAATAGAAAATAAGGAGGTCTAGTGTTTGGGATAAACCTAGTTGAAGTGAAGGCATTAAAAATTAAATCTTTTGAAGATATTTAGAGGTAAGCTAAGGAAATGAATCTCAATAAAAAATTTAGAAGAAGAGATAATTCAGGCCTTAATAGAAGATACAAAAAGGGACTCATGATAGATTCAATTTCTGGAATCCTTTTTGTAAGAAATCTAACCTCCTAAAAAACCATTAGAAATGGTTTTAGTAACTTCTTCAGTAAAAAATTTCAAAGATATTGTCTTAGAATTAGTAACAAATTTTGATGTTCAAGAAGAAGAAGTGAATAGTTAATAGAAAGAAAGTGACGATGATATTAGAAAAATTAATGAAACTCGAAGGCAAAGTCAGTCAGACAATTTATACATAAGAACTTCCCAATCATCCTCTGTTAAGCTTAAATTAAAAAGAATTTCAATTCATAAATCTATTCAATAAGAAGAGAATGTTGTTGAAACTGATGTGAATAAAATCGCATCTAATGATAATGATGTTAAAGGGTAAAATTTTGATAAATAAGTTGATGGTGGTCAAGATATTATTGGTAGAATATCTCATGATGATGATGGCAATGTTGGTGATAGTATTGTTCAAGTTTCTAAAGAAATTCAAGTAGTTTAGAAAGTATAAAATCTAATTAATAAGAAGAATAAAGGAAAGGAAGTAGATGTTGGGAGATCTAAGGAAGTTGCCTCAAAATTATAAAATTCTTACTCCTCCCACAGAGAAAACTTTTTTTCAGTCATTGAAGAAGTTAAAGGACTCCATTTATTATTTTCTCAATCATGATTCTAAATGTCAGATTATTCTAGAATCAGAAAACTAGAAGTCAGACTCTATATCTCTTATCATGGAGAAACTGGTAAATCTTAAAAGTTATTTCAAAACCTTTGTTCTCAACTATGATTCTCATAAGAATTCATGCAAATAAATCCCAAAGTGGTTGAAGAAATTAAACCATGTTTTAAACATTATAATGATTACTTTGAAAACATCAATGGATCTTTCACAAAGACCAAAGAGAATATTAAATATCTTTCTAATAGTTTCTTAGAGAATATCAAGGATGAAGAAAGCCTCCAGTTTCAAGAAGTTCGAGATCTGAATGGGAAACTCAACTCTGTCTCTATTTAAGTAAAAATAATAAACGCTTAAAAAAGAAAACTTGGATGAAAATCATAAACCTAAGGATGAAAAGATTTAAAGTCTGCAATGAAAGATTGAATTTCTTGAAAATAAGGGCAAGGATCAAGAAGATCTTATCATGAAGTGTCAATATGATCACAAGGAGATGAAAAAGTTTAAGGCTATGCTCAAAAAATTAATGCCAAATAAGGATTAAATATTTTATTTAATTCCAATATGTTGTTATACAAAAACCTTTTCAATATTAAAATGTTATTATCAATTGTTTCTTATTATGTGTTTTCAAACTTTTTTAGGTACCTTATACTTCACTTTATTATTTTTGGAAATCAAATAGGTGAAGAAAGGATTATATTTTATAAAAAGAATAAATCTAAGGAAGATAATGTTTAAGAAAGGGGATATTGCTTAAAGAGAACATTTATTAAGAAAAATGTTTTTTTTCTCTTAAAAAAATATGACAATTTCATAAAGTCAATAATACAGTACTTAAGGGTTTATAACCAAAGAATGATTTTGTTATATTCACTCTAATTCAGAAAAATGGGGATATAGGTATTTTATTTAAGTTTAAAATATCATGTTTTTCATTATTAATATTCTTTTTACACATAGTTATTTATGATTTCTAAAAAGGGTGAGATTGTTTAGTCAAAAGATTGTTTATTACTTTTTCCCTTCCTTTATGTTTTTCAAATCACAAACACGTTTCTTAATTAATTCATTATATCAATATGGTCATTTGTATACAACATATTTTATATCTAAGTCTGACATTATGTTTCTAGTGTTAGAATAGTTAATGAAAGAAATTAGATCCTTAATAAAACCCAAAATATTTCTTACAATCTGACTTGAACAATTTTTTTATTCTAAATCACCTTATTTCATAGATTCTGAATTGCTCTAAAAATAGATTCTAAATCAGTGAATTTATTATATTACAACTCGCTTAGAAAATCTTATTCTGAATTAGTTCATTTCTTAGATTCCAAATCACTTATAAAAACTGATTTTGAATCAGTGTATTTATTAGATTCTGAATCGCTCATAAAAATTGATACTGAATCTTCACATTTATTAGATTCCAAATTTCTCAGAAAAACTGATTCCAAATTATCACATTTCTTAGATACCTAACCGCTTGGATAATTGAATTAAATTTACCATGTTTCTTAGATTTCAATTACCAATCATTTTTAGATATGTTTTTCATAGTTTCTAATATGTGGTCTTATTATATATATTTATTGATGTTTCTATACTTCCTAAATGTTATGATTTCATTAAAGTTACTCTATTTTCTTAATGTAATGTTTCTTAAAATCAGATTCCTAAATATTATTTCCAAGATAATGTTAATTGTGACAGTTTTTGTTATATAAACGATGTCATTGTTTTAGTTACAATACAACTATTACAAATGTTGCATTTCCATGTCCCTTTAATATTTTAGGGAAAATATTAATATTGGAGGAGAATGTGACCATTGGAGATATCGACTATAAATACCCAGTCATTTGAATGATTTTTAATCCATGAATATTTGGTAGAATTGATACTCTGTGAGAGCTCAGCCAGATTTTCTTGGTGTGAAAGCCTTAAAGAGTTTAAGTTATGAACATCTTGTTCCACATACTTAAATATTCATCAAGATTTTTTAGACTTAATATAACTCTTATTGTTATTGTATATATTCAAGGTTTTACAAGATTAAGGAATACAAAGGTTCCAATTACAAGCTTAATCGAGTTCTTCCATGTTGAAGGAAGATAGAGGTTTCGATCATCTTACAGATTGAGGGATTGTGGGGATAGTAAGACAGATAATGATCTTCATATAAAGGTCTTACCCTTGTGTGGGTAAGATAGATGTTATTTAATTTATAAATCAAGGGAACTTTATCCAAGGTTGTTGGATACCCTTCTCTTTGGATTAAAATATTTCATTACACTTGTACTACTTGTTTAATTATAAATTCTATAAATTCCGATGCATTTTTTCTAAAGATATAAAGTGTAACTTTATTACACATTCTATTTTGTGTTTACTTTCATTCAATATTACTTACTCTTTATGGTATAATCTTACTTAAGTATACATGTGTTCTTATTTCTTTATAATATCTTTTTATTCGGACCTTGGGATCTTCTGATCTCTCTGTTAAAGATAGTAGTGGGATTTTTGAATCTTTTTTATTTAACTTTGTTAAAAAAAAGTTTCCTTATGGTTAAAAGGGGACCTTATTAAACATACAATTCGATCTCCCCCCCCCCCTCTTGTAATTTATTATCTATATCTCATATTTTGATCCTATAAATTGTTATTATTTTTTGGTCATATATTTTATTTCCATTTACTATTTTCTTGTAGAGGAATTACTCTTAAAATACCCCTTATATTCCTTTGATGTTAAAGTAGATTTATAATGAACCTTATTATAAAAAAATAAACTAGTTTTAAATTTATAAATTATTCTATTTTTAAAAAAATATTTACCTTTCATTTTATCAACAGATTATTTTACATATTTTTGGGGATAACATTCTTAGAAGATTGATATGATGGGACCTAAACTTGTAAAGATTTTTTGTGACATTATATCATCATTTTTTAGGTATTTTTATCATTAATATAAATTAATTATTTCATTCTCCACTAAAATTGTTTTTCAAAATATTTTTCCCTAATAAAATTCAAAATTATACCCAATTTTAAAAAAATTTAACTTGATATTCTTAATTTATTAAATGTAACCCTCCTATTTATTGAATAAATCATCTTTAATTTAACTTTTACATTCATAAATTTCTATAAACATCCTATTTTCATATTTTAGTATTTTTCTTAATATAGGGCTCAAGTTCATCTTTCAACATTGTTCAATATTAGTCTCTTCACCTTCCTCATCACTACTTGAGGATTATTTGTCTTTATGAACATGGGTCATATTGTTCCTAAACGTTTTAGAATCTAATTCATTTAATTGACTAATTGTTTTGAAACATTATTCCTATTCTTTTCTCGATATAATTCTTTCACTTCTTCTTAGAAAACATTTCTTTATCTAAATGGGTTTCTTAATATACTAAAATATTTTACATCATTTAGTTCTCTAGAGTATTTATTCTTTCTTATAATCCACTTACTCAACACCTTTATTCTTTATAGAATCAATTAAAAAGTTCCCATTTACACCACACATTAAGAATTTTATTAGGATTTTACCTTTTTTACTTAACCATTCCTTCTCTATATTTCTTTTAAATAAGAGTAATTGTCCTCTTATATTATTTATCCTTTTATTCATCATCTTCATATTCACTAGAGTTTTTATTTTTATTTTCCTTGATTTTAATATTTTCATTTGATTTTAATTCTACCTAATTCTCCTTTGGGGTAATTTTTCAACAAATAAGATATTTCATAACTTCATAAACTACAGGTATGTTATGAGATTCATCAAGAGATAAATTATCAATATCTTTCAAAGTAGAATTTTTTTTCATCAAACCTATTAGACAGTAGTTGATCTTCTAACGTATCTCTAAAAAAATAATGCTTCTAAAAATATCATTCACTCCTATGAAGAAGTCATCATAGTTTATACCTTATCATTTCTCATATCTTAAAAATTTTCTCTCAATAGTTGTATCTTAGCTTCCGTAACTATGAAATTCCATTCAAAAATATTTTTATACATTTCCCAAATTTCATTTGTATTTTTGAGTAGCAACACCTTTCTGTACATGTTTTTAGATAAGAACATAAATTTAACCCCTTTCTTTTCTATCTACATTTAAATTCCTATTACAAGTAAATTTCATTAGATAATCATTCTCAATTGGAATAAACACAACACTTGTAGCATCTATAACCTATAGGTGAAGTATTATATCCATAATAGTTCTTGAAACAAAATATAGTTATAAATCTATTACAAAAATAATTGAAATTTTAAATCTATTATTCAATAAAATTGGTATCATTATTATGGATCTTGGATAGAACTAATATTATATAAAGTGTGATAGAATATGACATAAAACTGAGAGGTGAGGATGAATTAATGTTACTCTTCTTACAACATCCGTAATGGAACTAAACTATATAGATTTATAGAGTATAGAACCTTTCAACCTTTAATTATCATTGTTACATATATTTATATATATACAATTAACAAAAGTCATAGAAGATATTTATATGGTTCACCCCCAGTGTTTTTGACTATGTCTAAGCCATGTTTGTGTCGAGTCCAAGATAAAACTTTTTTTCACTAATATAACAGTGTGATTATAAATAGTAGTAAGGTATAATTATTTAACAAACACAATATCCAAATAATTGTCTCTCAGTAATGATTATTCCAGATACCTAAAGTTTATTAATTATCTAAAAGAAAATGAGAAATATTTTTTTATAATTTGGTTCCTTTTTATCTAAATGAATGATCTTCCTTCAAGCCATCAAATCATTCATAACGAAATCATTCTCACCTTAATTAACAACTTCACCATATGGAAACCAAAATATCAAACTATGAATTCATAAAATATCAATTCCCAAAGGATTTTATTATTTAAAATTTCAATAATCCAAACATCAAGAATATATATGGGTTACAATAGATTATTGATCTTGCTCAATAAATTACTAGTACCTCAACATCAAAAATATCAACTCTTGATCCAATACTCTATAGATTTTAAGAATACTTAGGTTGGTCTCTCTCAATAACCTCAGCCTCTTCTTTAACTCATATCTCCCCATTTTATACCAATAAATGATCAATGATGCCTATAAGAAAAGAGGTAGGTGGGATGACATTTGAATTTCATACTTTCATTAATAGTTAATTTTCTCATTCAAAAAATGGTTAATCTAATTTATCTCTTCCATAAAACATGTCTTGAATAGGAAATATTTTTAGCCAAATTTTAGACTTAGTCCATTAACTCTTCTAAGAAATATACCTTTAATATTTAATTAAGATTCATGATATTTAATCTATCAAGAAGAACAAAAAATAATCAAAAAAAATTCTCTAAGTCAACAAATTAAACTTTAATAAATTCATATTGAACTTCTAAAAACATTGGGTTACACTAATGTGGATTTTAATATTTCAAATCTCCTCACACAATTCTATGATCTTTTAGAATTTTCATCTATAGCCTCTATATTATTCATATATAAATCATTGGATTTTACGATCTTAATCAATTACAGTAGTGCTTCTTTTAAAACAGATCTACCACATCTAACATTATTACTTCATTATCATCTTGAAAAAGTTGGTTCAATTTTATCTTCCACATATTATCTTATTTATCAGCCTACTCAATAATTACTCTTCTACCTCCACTGCTAAGCTTTTATGTTATCTAGTAATTCAACATCATCCTTCCCAACCCTAGTTATGAATTGGATTTTATACTATAACATTATCTAAAGAAATCAATTCCACCTTCATAATTATAATAATTTCAAACTTTCACATCAATTGAATCAAATTTAATTACAGAATGCTTGCACTCACTTCTTTCGCATGTATTTTCTTTTCCTCTAGACACACCTAAAAACATGATGCTTGAAGATAATCCTCAACAAATTTAACTTTTACTTATGGAATTACTATTTGGAATGTTAATAAATCCTCACTTTTATTCTTTTGGATTGACCTTTTCATTAATCTTCCTCTTCATTTCTACTAATTATGGGTTTATCTCTAGTATTCTCATAAACTTGATCAGTATATAATCTTAACAAACAATATATTTTCATAAATTCATGGAAAAAGATGTATTACTTTTCAAATCTAACTCAAAATCATCATTACATCTCAATTATTATTATTCTATATGAAAACTTTATTTCATACATAGATTATCAAACTTAAAAGTCACGTTAGGATACCAAGTTCCAAAATTTCTAGCAACATGCTACACCTCAAAAACATACACCAGACTTAACCAATGTTTCTTATTCATGGTCGAAAAAATGCACCAACAATAATTCCTTGGGTTTTTAACATGGAAATAGGGAAATTAACTTCTAACCACAAGGTTAAGGGAGACATTTTATTTCAAATTCATGTCAAAAAAATATAATATAGTTCAATGGGATCTAGACAGCGCTTACCATATAGTTGTATAAAAGATACCAAATTTTTCCTTGTGCATCATAATGAATTTCCGAGGACATAAATCTTGATAAGCTTCACAATTATTCACTTGAAAATTAAAATTCACCTAAAATACTACTTTTTCATTTTTTTTTTGTTTTAGAAAAATAATGATATGGGAAAGAAGAATGATAATGAAAATCTTCCAAATATTTCATGAAAAAAATGGGGTCAGAAATGAAAGTTCTTTGACCAAGGGGTTTGTTTCAGTTTCCTCCATTATTCAACTTTATTTTTTAGAATTAGATTTGATAGTATAATCATTAAATCCAATTCTTGAACTACTATACATAAATTTATTGGGTGTGAAATCTTGAATTTCTGGGTAAACTAAATTTCACTTCCTATTATAATCTAGGTTAATGACACACCACAATCAAAAGTGTGGCATCTTCTAGGACCCAGTTCCTTCATATATCATTTCATCCATTGAAAAACTAAACTCTAGCCTGTGAATAGTTCTTATTAAATATAATTGAGGGAAAGATATAAATTAAAGAATAAAGATGAATTTGACATACATTTCATACTAGAAACCCACCGCTCTCATTCACTTTAACCTCATTCACCACAAAAAAAATCAAACATTTAAGAATTTAAATTAGATTTATGAACATAGATATCCTCCTCTAAGGCCAAGTCTCGAGTTAGTAAATCATTGTAAAGTGTGAAAGGTCATGGTGGAAATAAATTAAAATAGATAAGAATAATGATAGAGAGAGAGAATGAGAAATAGTGCAAGAGGTGTAATACTTTGATTAAAGGAATTCATGAGCTACAGATTAAAAACTAATCTACAATAGCAGAAAAGAAATAAAACAAAGTAGCACTTCTCCTAATTGAATTATATTATGATTATTTTCTAGTGTCACAACACCCTATTATTCATAGAGGGAGGAATAATATCTATATTTTTCTTTCATATCCTTTGTATCTTTTATTATCTAATATAAAGTTTCCCTTTTAAAAATTTGGATCATGGTCCATAGATATATCCATTGCCATTGGGATATCTAATATTTTTGTATAGACTGATTCTACGATACAGAGAGACATCTTGTAGTGCAACCTCATTTTCTTGTATATGGTAGTGCCTGGTTATGGTGAAGTGTAGTACCCATGGCACAACACTATCTTATTCAATAAAACATAGACACTATACTTATGGAAACCTCCACAATGCAGTGAAAACACTACAACACAGCATCGATCTAGCCATATTTTCTTCAAAAACACATCTCTTCCATATTTTGTATTTCTATGGGGCAAGAAACTTCCATGGTGTGGGATACTATAAGCCATTTTCTAGCAAAAAAATCACCAATACAATTCCTGACATGCCCACAGTGCAACTCCTCATCAATGGTGCAGTACCCAATTCATGAAAAATCATTATTCATGGAAACAATGTAGCTTGAGATCTACAATCGTAGCTCTCGTCATCCTTGAAATCATGCTACTTCCGAATTTGGAATTTCCAACTAGTCATTAATGCTTAAATATCTGGTTTTCTATATTCCTCTTTGGTGAGACTATATCGCACTAGTGATGGAAAAAAATTAGGCTTCGCATCAAGAAATTTGCCTTCGTAATGATCGGATAGATCTTCTTATCATCATGAAATATTGTTTTCATTGAAGTATGTTTCATTGAAGTCATCTGAGTTTCCAATTGGGATCCATGGTCATCTTAGTTTTTGGATGTAAAAATTTTAGATTGAAATTAAACTTCCATATAGATTCCTTGGTGATTTCCATTAATAGACATAATTTTATGGAAATCTTTATTGGTGGAGGTGGTGTGGTGTAAATGGTTAAGTGAAGAGGACTGAATCTAAGGTGGGATGGTGGAATTTTGGTTAAATAATGAAAAATATTCACTTAATCATCATCCCAAATTATATTAGCTTGCATTTGAGAAATTATATATAATAAATACCATTCCATAATCAGTTCAGAACACTAAAGAAATGGGGGATCTACATCTTTATACACTCACACTTGGCTACATGGCTGATACCAATATGCACACATCTGTAGGCCTTAGTTCAATCTCTACAGGATCACAATTTTGTGTAGACTGATCTCCTCTTGCACCTTCGTGGGCTCTCCCCTATTGGCTCACTTGAATGGTTAACCCTTCTTGGTCTAGCTAAGAGGCTTATAGGCCCTTGGGTTGAGGTCTAGTTAAGATGACCAATTTATTAACTTAGAAAATCATCACACTTAGTTAAACTCAACCATAAATTTTGAAGTAAACATTAGACTTAAAAATGAAATATTTTTATTCATTTACATTTATATTAATTCCTCATTTGTAATTTCCCTCATGTTTAATAAACAATTAATTAAATAGTAATTTTGATTAAAACTAAATTAAAACAACTAAATAATGTTCAAAAAATCACAAAAAATGAGTGCATCAAATACCCCCACATTGGAACTTTGTTTTTCCTCAATAATTGAATCTCGTCATCAAAATAAAGACAAACAAAATGGTACCAATATTTAAATATCATATCAATAAAAAAATTATTATCAATGTTAAACCAAATTTTTAGCTTCAATAATTAATATCAATTTAACTTCACATATTTCAAAGAAATAATCAAACCAATTATTTTACTTTTTCACTTTTGAAAATGATGGATTTTTCACTTTCATTCATTCAAGCTTCTCAATTTATTATTATTAAACATTCCAAGTCAAGATCAACCTTACCTGAATCTTTTTATAACACCACTAAAGGTACTAACTAAAATAGTGTTATTATCATACCTTGAATTCATGCACCTTTCCAAAATCTTTCAAAGGATCACCTTTCTCCACTTCATAAATTAAAAGGTCACAAAAATCATGAGGGATTTTTAGTTAAGGCTATAATAACTCTAAGGATTAAGTTTGGTAGGAATTTATATGAAAGGAATTAAGTCTCAAATAGAAGGTTTACTCCAAATAATTATGCATGATATCAAAATTAAAGTGAAATGAATATATCCCCTTTAAAATAAAGTCACTTAGTTCTCAAGACTCTAAGCTAGTTCATGATCAATTAAAGCATAACAAATTACTTGCACATTGTTGAATTTTCTCTACTCTTATTACTTTTTTTAAACTAATTTTTTAGATTGTTTATTACTTTTTTAAAATATATTCTTGTAATAAATCTAAAATCTAACACCTAACCCCATATGATAAAAATTATCATTCCATTAATGGTGATTTTTTATTTTCCCAAACAAAAATCATTTATTTTTAAATCATTTTTTAAATAAAAAACAAATAAAAGTGAAATATATGAATCAATAATCTTTACCATTACTGAAAATAACCCCCCCCCCCCCACACACACACACAACTTTTATATATAATTTATTGCTTCTACTTTATTATTACTTCCCTTACTCCCACAATTTAACTTTAAAATATCATGAAATCTACCAAGAGGAGGATAAAAATTGATATAAATCACTTCAAATATGGCTCATACCAAACAAGTAAATTCAAGGCCCATATGGGATAAAAAATATTGATGTAAAATTTGGTTTCAATCAAAAGTGTGGCATCTTCCATGACCCAATTCCTTTATATATCATTTCATCCATTGAAAACTAAACTTCGTCATGTGAATAGTTCGTGTTCAATAGAATGGAGGGAAATATATAAATAAAAGAAGAAATATGAAGTTGAGATCCATTTCATGGTGGAAAATCACTGTTATCATGCACTTTAACCCCATTCACCCTAAATAGATTCAAAAATTTAAAAATTAAAATTAGATTTAAGAACATTGATATTCTCCTCTAATTCAAAGTCTAGCGTTAGTCACTCATTATAAAATCAGATATGTCATGGTGGAAAGAAATCAAAAGAGATGAGAAGAATAATAGAGAGAGAGAATGAGAAATAGTGGAAGAGGTGGAACACTTTGATTAAAGGAATTCATGAGTTATAGATTAACAACTAATCTACAATAGCAAAAAAAATAAAATAGAGTAGCACTTCTCCAAATTGTATGATACTCTGATTCTTTTCTAGTGTCACAACACCCTCTTATTCATTGAGGGAGGAATAATCTCTATATTTTTCATTCATTTCTTTAGTATCATTATTTATCTAATCTAAGGTTTCCCTTTTTAAAATTTGGATCATGTTCCATATATATATATATAATGGCATTGCGATTTCTAATATTTTTGTATAGACCGATGCTACGGTATATAGAGATATATTGTAGTGAAACCTAATTTTATTGTATATGGTAGTGCATGGTTACGGTGAAGCGTATTATCCATGGAGAAACACTATTTTATTCATCAAAAAATAGCTACTACCCATATGGAAACCTCCACTGCGCAGTGAAAACACTACCACACAGCATCGATCTAGCCATATTTTCTTCAAAAACACATCTCTTCCATATTTTTTAACTCTATGGTGCAATAAAACTTCCATGGTGTGGGATACTAACTGCCATTTTCTTGAAGAAAAATATCACCACTACAATTACTAGCATGCCCATAGTGTAGGTCGTTCTCAATGGTGTAGTACCCAATTCATGAAAAATCATTCTTCATGGATACAATGTAGCCTGTGATCTACAACTATATCTCTCATCGGCCTAGAAATCACACTACTTCCGAATTTGGAATTTCCATCCAGTCGTCAATGCTTAAATATTTGGTTTTCTATATTCCTCTTTGGTGAGCCTATGGAACAATACTGATGGAAAAAAATTAGGCTTCTCATCAAGTCATCCAGCCTTAATAATGATCGGATAGATCTTCTTATCATCTTGATATTTCTTTTTCATTGAATTAGGTTTTACTGAAGTCATCTAAGGTTCCAAATGTGATCCACGGTGATCCTCGTGTTTGGAAGTGAAAATTTAAATTGAGATTTAACTTCCCTATGGATTCCATGGTGATTTACATTGATAGACATAATATTCTGGAATTGTTTATTGGTAGAGCTGGGGTGAGGGAAATAGTTAAGTGCGGAGGACTGAAGTGAAGGTGATATAGTGGAATTTTGGTTCAATGATGAAAAATATTCACATACTAATAATCCCAAATTATAGTAGTATGTATTTGAGTACTTATATATAATGAATTACGTTCCATAATCAGTTCAAAACACCATGGAAATGGGGGATCAACATATTTATACACTCACACATAGCTACATGGTTGATACCAATTTGCATAAGTCTGCAGGCCATAGTTAAATATATACATGCTCACGCTTTTTTGTAGACTCATCTCCTCTTGCGGCTTGGTGGGCTCTCCCTTATGGTCTTACTTGGTTAGTAAACCCTTCTAGGTCTAGTTAAGAGGCTTATAGGCTCTTGGGTTGAGGGTAATCTAAGATGGCCAATTTTTTACTTATAAAATCATCACATTTATTAAAACTCAACTATAAATTTAGAAGTAAACATCATACTTACAAAATAAAATATTTTTATTTTTTTCATTTATATTAATTCGAGAGTTATAATTTCCCTCATGTTTAATAAATAATTAACTACATGGTAATTTTTATTAAAACTAAATTAAAATCACTAAATAATGTTCAAAAAATTCACAAAAAAAATGAGTACATCAAATAGCCCCACACTGGAACATTGTTTTTCCTCAATAATTGAATATCATCATCAAAAGAAAGAAAAATCTGACGGTACCAATATTTTAATATCAAATCGATTAAAAAATTATTATCAATGTTAAAACAAATTTTTAGCTTCCATAATAAATATCAATTCAACTTCACATATTTCAAATAAACAATCAAACCAAGTGTTTTACTTTTTCACTTTTTAAAATGATGGATTTTCATCTTTCATTCAATAAAGATTCTCAAATTATTTTTATTAAACATTCCAAGTCATGATCAACCTTACTTGAATCTTTTTATAACACCACTGAAGGTGCCCACTAAAATTGTGTTATTATTATACCTTGAATTCATGAACTTTTCAAAAATCTTTCAAAGGATCACCTTTCTCCACTTCATAAATTAAAAAATTTGCAAAAAACGTGAGGGATTTGTTATTAAGGCTATAATAACTCTAAGGCTTATGGTTGGTTGAAATTTATATGAAATACAATAAGTCTCAAATAGAAGTCTTACTCTAAATGATTATGCAGGATATCAAAAATAAAGTGAAATGAAAATATCCCCTTTAAAATGATGATACTCAATTCCCAATACTCTAAGCAAATTCATGATCAATGTAAGCATAACAATTTACTTTCACATTCTTTAATTTTTTATACTTTTATTACTTTTTTAAAACAAAATTTTTAGATTTTTTTTACTTTTTCAAAATATATTGTTGTAATGAATCTAACATCCACCACCTAACCCCATATGATAAAAATTTTCATTCCATTAATGGTGATTTTTTATTTTCCCCTACAAAAAACCTTTATTTTTTAATCATTTTTTTCAATAAAATAAAAAATAAAAGTAAAATATATGAATCAATAATCTTTACCATTACCAAAAATACCCCCCCCCCATACACACACACACACACTTTTTTTATATAATTTATTGCTTCTTCTTCATTATGACTTCACTCACCCCCAATGCTTTTGTCACGACCCGACCTCGGGGCCCGTGCCGTGACTACCCCAAGCCCGCCTTCCATAGGCCAGGGGCTGGCGACTAGCACCAAGGCGTAAAATCCCGGTGAACAGGGAAGGCTTTGCCTTTATAAGTAACAACCACCACAGAGTCAGCAAGCGGAAAGTAACTACAAAGTGCAGAAAAGTAAAGGGGGCCGGAATACAAGCCCAACTGAAAGTACAACTGAAAAGGAAAAGAACAGCAACTGAAGAAAAGACGGCGGCCTCGTGCCATCCACTGGCAATCCCATCTGAAGGGTGGGTACAGATAGCCTCCAGGCTCCTCGGGTCCCACGTCCGCTCCGAGCACGTCCCGCCCAGTGGTCCGCCTCCAGGTACCGTCCTGCTCCACGCCTCAACCGAGATCAGCGCTGTCCGTCGTCTGCATCCAACACAACAAGGTGCGGGCATAGCCCGTGCAGGGGTGAGTATAAACTACTCAGTAAGGACCCCGAGACCCCCGAAGGTCTCCCGAAATCCACAAAGGATATAGCACAAAAGAAAGGGCAACCACGAAGAAACAACTGACTTGACTTAGGCATATGCCCATACATATACCTAAGTCCCCAATTCTAGCTCTGCTCACAAGCTCAAGAACAACTTAATCCACGCAGGAAAGCAAGACTCAAATCCACAACGGAGAGTAAACAGTAAATCCACAAAGGATAGTTCGACACAATCCACAAAGGAGAGTAACATAAGATTCAGCTCAACCAGGTATACTTTTTCAGATGACGTCAAAGATGATCACTGATCCATCTAAGTCGTCGGACCCACGAAGGATCGATAGGTACTAACCCCCGCAAAAGACCCACACAGGATCGGGCTCACACAGAACCTGTAGGCAGCGGCTCACACAGAACCGGTAGTAAGGACCCACACAGGATCGGTAGCACTGATCCACGTAGGATCGCTAAGTGCAGTAGTCGACGCAGTCCACTGAGGATCTCTGCACAGTCGTCGCCGCAGTCCACGAAGGATCTCTGCTCTGTCGTCGTCGCAGTCCACGGAGGATCTCTGCTCTGTCGTCGAAGTCACAGCCAGCGCTAGGGTTCCCGCGCACAGCGAGCTCGTTTAGGAGGGTCCGCTCCACGAGCCGAGAGGCTGATACATCAACTGACACGTAGTCCGAAGTTGATGTATCCAAAAGTTCCGTATCGACAACAGGATCTCAACGCAACAGACGGCGCGTCAATCGGACGCCCGGTCTGAGAGTTATTGGCATTTTCGTCCCAGGGGCCCGGTTGGTTTTTAGGGCAAAACCAACCCGACCGTACTCCGCCTGTGTCCGATCCTCGGGCGGAGTATGCCAAAAGTTCCGTCTCATTTAGAGGAAACTACCACAGCTGACGGTACGTCGATCGGACGTCCGTAGCTCATGTTATGAGCGTTTCCGCTCCGAGGGCCCGGTTGGTTTCGTGTACGAACCAACCCGGCCGAACCCAAAGTCTTCCGAAACCTTGAGTGTAATATACCGAAATGACCGTCTCGATCCAAGGATCGTGTAGCCGCTGATGGTTCGTCAATCGGAGGTCCCAGGCCTAAGATATGGGCAAAATACCGAAGAGGGCCCGAAAACGGGGGTTCTGAGCCCGGGGCGACCCGGCCCGAACCCCCCCTGGGTCGGCCGAACCGGGTCGCCCCGAACCGGGTCGGCCCGACCCGGCCCGACCCGGCTGGGCCGGGTCCGGTCCGGCCTGGGCGTGGCCCGGCCGGCTCGGCTTCGGCCGAGCGGCCGAAGAAACCGCCGCGGGTTTGACCCGCGGCTTGGAGGAACGCGGCCCGCGCGGGCCGCGTGCTGGGTGGCCGGACCGCGGACGCTGTCCGGGATGTCGCCGCCACCGCGGCTCGGCCGCGGCGGAATTTCCGGCGGCGCGCCGGGCGCCGCCGCCGCCGCCTTCCGCGGGCCGCCGGAGTTGCTCCGGTGGCCCGTTTTGCCTCCCGTCTGCACCATAGCTCCTCCCGGGGGCCGATCTTCACTGCGGGATCAACGGATCGCCCCTGCCGCACGGTTCGTCGTCGTCCGCCAAATCCGCACAACAAAAAGATCGGCGGAGGGTTGTCGGGTCTTGTTCGTTAGATCCGCACCCTCCGCGTTAGTCATAAAATCATCGGGAGGGATTAAGGCAGCCACAATTTTATCCAAAAATAAAATTGTTCAAGTTTGGTTCTTTAATTAAAAAGAATTAGATCACGGGAACGAATCACCAAGAAAAAAATAAAATCCCTACCTCGATGTCGCCGTCGGACGTGAGGTCGTCGCGGAATCGCTCGTCGCGGAAGGAGGGGATCGTCGCGTAGTCGCGGAAGAGACGTTCGTCGCACCGCGGGAAAAGCGTCGCGCCGACGATCTCCGGATCTAGAACAAATTAATTAAATCCGTTGTCATTGAAATTAAAAAGGGAGAATTAAACGATCCGTTTCTCACCTTAGTTGCCGAACGAGGATCGGCCGCGGAATAAGAGGCATCGCCGAAGAACGTCGCGGGTAGAGCTCGTCGACGTCGCAGATCACGGTGTGCGTCGTCGAATTCCGGTCGCCGGCGTTCTTCGCATTCTTCGCGAGGAAGGTGGAGGCTTAGAGGATTCGCACAACGATAGCAATCCTCCAAAATAGACAAGTTTGTCTATTTTATTAATTTTCCAACGAACGCAAACGCGTAAGTAACGACCCATTAAATTCGTTGAATTAATTCAACGAATGAAACAGCCCATTTAATTCACGAAATAAACCGCTCAATTAAATGGTCTCTTAAGAATTAAGGAAAACGCGTCGGTTGACTTTTCAGTTACTTTGACGGGTTTTCGCGGGTGCGTTACTTAGCGAAAGAAACGGCGGGGCTCGTGCGGGCCCCACCGCACAAATATCCTAACAAGGGGTAGGATATTTCCAGATAGCACCCTATCCGCTTTAACTCAGTTCAAGTGACTTCCAAGCGGCTTAAGTGAAATAAAATAAAGTTGTCGCACAACCTTTATTTTATTTCCAACTTAAAGCCCAAAATTTTAAAAACCACGGTTGAGCAAACGCAACTCCGGAAGAGGCGTTTCTAAGCAAATACCAGCGCTGCGATTTCATCGGTGCCCTCAGAATTCGATTCCGGGCACCGGTTCAAAAGATATAAAAACTCGCTCGTTCGTTCACTGAACGTACCCGAGCCAAACTTCGGAAATTGATTCCGGGCACACCGGGCCTCGGAATCAGGTGCCGTCTGAAGCTGCGCTCTTGTAAAATTCCAAAGAAAATTAAGAAAAAAATTCCCTTGAAATTTGCGGGTCTTTACATTGCTCCCACCTCAGGGCTTTACGTCCCCATAAAGATACATCAAAACTAGGGGAACAAATGGGGGTACTGAGCACGCATCTGAGCCTCCCGCTCCCAAGTGCTCTCCTGGAGGTTCCCGTGCTGCCATCTGACGCGCACAAGAGGAATCGACCGCCCACGTAGGACCCGCTCCTGTCGATCCTCGATCTCCACTGGGACCTCCGCAAAAGTCACCCCATCGTCCACGTCCAGCTCCCCAAAGTCGATGATGTGCGTCGGGTCGTGCACGTATCTCCTCAGCTGAGACACGTGAAAGACGTCGTGCACCCGGTGCAACTGAGGTGGTAGAGCCAGACGATAAGCCACCTCTCCTATCCTGCTGAGGACCTGGAAAGGCCCGATGAAGCGTGGAGACAACTTGCCGCCTCGGCCAAATCTTCGTAAACCACGTCGAGGTGAGACACGCAAAAAGACGTGGTCGCCATCCTCGAACTCTAGTGGCCTCCGCCTCCTGTCAGCATATGACTTCTGCCGGCTCTGAGTTGTCCTCATCCTCTCCTGGATGATCTGGACCTTCTCTGTCGTGGCTCGGACCATCTCTGGTCCCACGTGTGCTGACTCCCCAGGGTCTGTCCAGCACAACGGTGATCTGCAGGGTCTTCCGTACAACGCCTCGTATGGTGTCATCCCGATGGTGGAGTGGTAGCTGTTGTTGTACGCAAACTCCACCAAGGGTAGGTGGTCCTCCCATCTGCGACCAAAGTCGAGAACACATGCACGGAGCATGTCCTCGAGTGTCTGTATGGTCCTCTCAGTCTGACCATCCTTCTGAGGGTGGAAGGCTGTGCTCAGATGGAGCCGCGTCCCGAACGCCTCCTGCAACCCCTTCCAAAGCCGGGAAGTGAAACGAGCATCTCGATCAGAGACGATAGACGATGGCACACCGTGAAGCCGTACGATCTCCTGGACGTAAAGACGTCCCAAGCTCTCCACTGAGCCCTGCTCTCTGATGGGTAAGAAGTGTGCCGACTTGGTGAGTCGGTCGACAATCACCCAAATGGAGTCGTGACCTCTGGAAGTGTGTGGAAGTCCAGTCACGAAGTCCATAGATATGTCGTCCCACTTCCACTCCGGGACCTCCAAGGGTTGTACCAAGCCTGCTGGTACCTGATGCTCTGCCTTCACCTGCTGGCAGGTGAGGCATCGTGAAACGAACTCTGCCACAGCTTTCTTCATGCCCGGCCACCAGTGCTGTCGTCTGAGATCCTGGTACATCTTCGTCACTCCGGGATGCACCGCCAAGGGAGAAGTGTGAAACTCTCTCAGCACATCCTCTCGTAAAGCGACTGGTACGAAGGTACGTCCTCTGAAAAGGATGTCGTGCTCTACTCCAAGGGAGAAGCCATCAGGCGCCTGACCTGAGGATATCAGTGCACGCCGGGTCTCACAGTCAGCGTCCCCACGCTGAGCCTCTCTGACCCGCTGTAGAAGTGGAGGAGAGACTGTGAGAGACTGAAGAAAGGTTGATCCATCTCTATCCACGAAGGATATCTGTAAGGAGGCTAGCTGCTCCGTCGCCTCCTCAAGTAGTTGAATGCCCGTCCTCCTGCTGAGGGCATCGGCTACCACGTTCCCCTTCCCAGGAGTATAGACTATCTCAAAGTCATAGTCCTGGAGGAACTCATGCCATCTTCGCTGTCTCAGGTTCAGGTCCTTCTGAGAGAAGATATACCTGAGACTCTGGTGGTCAGAAAAGACTGTGAAGTGCTCGCCCATCAGATAGTGCCGCCAAGTCTTCAGAGCGAAGACCACTGCTGCTAACTCCAGGTCATGAGTGGCGTAGTTCTGCTCATGCGGCCTCAATTGACGTGATCCGTAGGCGATCACGGCCCGCTCCTGCATGAGGACGCACCCGAGTCCAGTCCCTGATGCATTGCAGTAAACTACGTATCCAACTCCCTCCTCAGGCAACCTCAAGATAGGTGCGCTGGTCAATCTCTGTCTCAGCTCCTGGAAGCTCTGCTGACATCTGTCTGACCACACAAAGGGTTTCCCCTTCTTTGTCAAAGCTGAGAGTGGTGCCGCAACTCTGGAGAAGTCTGGCACGAATATCCGATAGTATCCGGCTAGGCCCAAGAAGCTCTGCACCTCTGTCACGCTCCTGGGTGGCTCCCAAGCTAGCACTGCCTCGATCTTCGCGGGATCCACTGCAACTCCCGCCTCAGAGATGACGTGCCCCAAGAAATGGACCTCACGTAACCAGAACTGGCATTTTGAGAGCTTGCCATAAAGCTGGTGCTCTCGGAGTGTGTCTAGCACAACTCGCAGGTGGTAGGCATGCTCCTCCTCAGTCGTCGAGTATACCAAAATGTCGTCAATGAAGACCACGACAAATCGGTCAAGGTATGGCTGGAAGATCCTGTTCATGAGGCTCATGAACACTGCTGGAGCATTGGTTACGCCGAACGGCATAACCAAGAACTCATAATGGCCATACAGACACCTGAAGGTCGTCTTCTGCACGTCCTCGTCTCGAACTCTGAGCTGATGATAGCCTGACCGGAGGTCTATCTTCGAGAACCATCGTGCTCCCTTGAGCTGATCGAAGAGGTCATCAATCCGTGGCAGCGGATACTTGTTCCTTACTGTCACCTGGTTCAGGCGACGATAGTCGACACACAGTCGCAAGCTCCCGTCCGCCTTCTTGGCGAACAAAATCGGGGAAGCCCAGGGTGAAACACTGGGTCGGATAAACCCCTTGCTCTACAAGTCCTCCAACTGTACCCGCAGCTCTCGAAGCTCGGTGGGGGCCATCCGATATGTTGGAGTAGATATCGGGGCTGTCCCGGGGTACAAGTCGATGTAAGAGTCTACCTCTCTACGAGGAGGTAGCCCTGGAACGTCGTCGGGAAAGACGTCCACGTACTGGTCCACCACTGCAGGAAAAACTGGACTCCGCACGTCCACTGCTCCTAGGATGAGGCTAGCCAACTGATGAGAGATGGGCTGCACTCTCCTCCGCGGAAGTCCATCCTGTGCTGCAAAGGTTCCCTTCTCGCCGGTAAAGGTAAACCTGCTCCCGTCGGTGCGAACACATCACACCTTGCGCCTAAAACAGTCGATCTGGGCATGAACCGTGGATATCCAATCCATGCCCAAGATGACGTCGTAAGGCCTCGACGCCGCTACAAGGATATCCCAGCCGAAGCTCTCGCCTCCTAGAGTAAGCTCACACTGTCGGCAGCAGTGCGTAATCGTCGAGTCTGCTCCCGTAGGAGTCTCTAGCCGTAAGGATCGAGCCAACGGCTCAGTCGGAATCTCCGAGCGCCGAACAAGGGCAGAGGCTATGAAAGAGTGACTCGCTCCTGTGTCTATAAGTACTGCAGCAAGGGTGGAATAGACACAGATCGTACCTCGAATCATCTCTGGCATGTCGGGGTCGTAGGCCTCCACTGCCTGGAGCTGGGCCTGTCCCTGCCCGCCAGCTCCCTGTGGTCGAGGTGGCCCTCCTGGTGGTGGTGGGGGTAGAGCCTGGAAGCGTCGCCCACCACCCGCTGCTCGGCCAGCTCCTCTGCCTCGTCCGCCTCCTCCCTGCGGACCGCCACGGTCGACCCTCTGCCTCTGCCTGGGTGGCCCCTCCACCGTCTGCTGCTCCTCTGGTCGGCGAGTCGGGCAGTCACGAGCCATGTGACCCTGCCCGCCGCAGGAGTAGCACAGCATGCCTCTCGGAAGGCTGGCACTCCGCTGTGTGCCCCGCACTGCTGAGCCGGTGTCCTGAGGCCGTCTGCGTGGGGGTCTGGTCTGCCTGGACCCGAGAGTCATCCGCCGGATACCTGCTGCCGAAGACTCAGCTACCTGCCGCCCTGCGCTAGGTCTCGCCGCTGAAGACGGCTCTACCAGGAAGCTCTCGATCAGGAGGGCTCGCTCTAGCACTCCCGCCTGGGTCGGAATGCTGAGGGAGATCAGCGACGCCCGAATCTCCTGTCGCAAGCCCTGCTCGAAGGTCCGGGCCCGGAAGAAGGGGTCCCGTACCATGTCGGTCGAGTAGCGAGATAGGTCAGTGAACCTTGCCGCGTACTGAGCGACCGTCATGCTGCCCTGGCACAGCTGGAGAAGCTCCTGGATGCGCACCGCTCGGAGGGTGGCCGGGACGAACTCATAGCGGAAGAGTCTCTCGAAGTCCGTCCAGAGCAAGGATGCCTCATCGTGAACCTGGAGCATCAAGCTCCACCATCGTCCTGTCGCCGCCTGCAGGAGGCTCGCTGCGAGAATCACCATGAGATCCGCTGGTGTCCTCACTAGCCTAAAGATTCGTACCACCGCCTCTAGCCAGTCCTCGGCGGCCTGGGGGTCCGCCTCACCGCGAAACCTGGGCGGTCGCTGGCTCTGAAACTCATGCAGTGCCCTGAGGCGACGTGCATCGTCAGCGTCTGGTACTGGTAGCATCGGTGGCTCGGCGGGTAAAGCTACCGCCAGTGCCACTGCTGGCAAAGGGCCCTGCACCGAGGCCTCGTCGCTCGGTGGGCTACCGTCGCGCCCTACACTCGAAACCCTAGCTGGCTGTCGTCGTGGGGCCATCCTGAAAAGGAGAACAAGAGCACCATAGTCAGAACAGTATACCTGGTGAGCTGGCACAAGTAATCACAAGGAAAACTTGAGACTTTCATGAAGCAGATCAGTATACCCGGTGAGCTGACACAAGTAATCACAAAGAAAACTTGAAACACACACGCAATCAATGTTTTCATGCATTAAGTCGGAAATCAGGAGTCAGGGTCCTGGTGTACGGATACGTCGGCCGCCGCACCAACACTGGGCTCCCTGAACTGATAACCACACTCAATACACTAAACACTATTGCTTCATATAGAAAGAAAAGACGATCAGAGTCTGCGGTAGAACCGACCACCTTTGATACCAATTTGTCACGACCCGACCTCGGGGCCCGTGCCGTGACTACCCCAAGCCCGCCTTCCATAGGCCAGGGGCTGGCGACTAGCACCAAGGCGTAAAATCCCGGTGAACAGGGAAGGCATTGCCTTTATAAGTAACAACCACCACAGAGTCAGCAAGCGGAAAGTAACTACAAAGTGCAGAAAGTAAAGGGGGCCGGAATACAAGCCCAACTGAAAGTACAACTGAAAAGGAAAAGAATAGCAACTGAAGAAAAGACGGCGGCCTCGTGCCATCCACTGGCAATCCCACCTGAAGGGTGGGTACAGATAGCCTCCAGGCTCCTCGGGTCCCACGTCCGCTCTGAGCACGTCCCGCCCAGTGGTCCGCCTCCAGGTACCGTCCTGCTCCACGCCTCAACCGAGATCAGCGCTGTCCGTCGTCTGCATCCAACACAACAAGGTGCGGGCATAGCCCGTGCAGGGGTGAGTATAAACTACTCAGTAAGGACCCCGAGACCCCCGAAGGTCTCCCGAAATCCACAAAGGATATAGCACAAAAGAAAGGGCAACCACGAAGAAACAACTGACTTGACTTAGGCATATGCCCATACATATACCTAAGTCCCCAATTCTAGCTCTGCTCACGAGCTCAAGAACAACTTAATCCACGCAGGAAAGCAAGACTCAAATCCACAACGGAGAGTAAACAGTAAATCCACAAAGGATAGTTCGACACAATCCACAAAGGAGAGTAACATAAGATTCAGCTCAACCAGGTATACTTTTTCAGATGACGCCAAAGATGATCACTGATCCATCTAAGTCGTCGGACCCACGAAGGATCGATAGGTACTAACCCCCGCAAAAGACCCACACAGGATCGGGCTCACACAGAACCTGTAGGCAGTGGCTCACACAGAACCGGTAGTAAGGACCCACACAGGATCGGTAGCGCTGATCCACGTAGGATCGCTGAGTGCAGTAGTCGACGCAGTCCACTGAGGATCTCTGCACAGTCGTCGCCGCAGTCCACGAAGGATCTCTGCTCTGTCGTCGTCGCAGTCCACGGAGGATCTCTGCTCTGTCGTCGAAGTCACAGCCAGCGCTAGGGTTCCCGCACACAGCGAGCTCGTTTAGGAGGGTCCGCTCCACGAGCCGAGAGGCTGATACATCAACTGACACGTAGTCCGAAGTTGATGTATCCAAAAGTTCCGTATCGACAACAGGATCTCAACGCAACAGACGGCGCGTCAATCGGACGCCCGGTCTGAGAGTTATTGGCATTTTCGTCCCAGGGGCCCGGTTGGTTTTTAGGGCAAAACCAACCCGACCATACTCCGCCTGTGTCCGATCCTCGGGCGGAGTATGCCAAAAGTTCCGTCTCACTTAGAGAAAACTACCACAGCTGACGGTACGTCGATCGGACGTCCGTAGCTCAAGTTATGAGCGTTTCCGCTCCGAGGGCCCGGTTGGTTTCGTGTACGAACCAACCCGGCCGAACCCAAAGTCTTCCGAAACCTTGAGTGTAATATACCGAAATGACCGTCTCGATCCAAGGATCGCGTAGCCGCTGACGGTTCGTCAATCGGAGGTCCCAGGCCCAAGATATGGGCAAAATACCGAAGAGGGCCCGAAAACGGGGGTTCTGGGCCCGGGGCGACCCGGCCCGAACCCCCCCTGGGTCGGCCGAACCGGGTCGACCCGAACCGGGTCGGCCCGACCCGGCCCGACCCGGCTCGGCCGGGTCCGGTCCGGCCTGGGCGCGGCTCGGCTTCGGCCGAGCGGCCGAAGAAACCGCCGCGGGTTTGACCCGCGGCTTGGAGGAACGCGGCCCGCGCGGGCCGCGTGCTGGGTGGCCGGACCGCGGACGCGGTCTGGGATGTCGCCGCCACCGCGGCTCGGCCGTGGCGGAATTTCCGGCGGCGCGCCGGGCGCCGCCGCCGCCTTCCGCGGGCCGCCGGAGTTGCTCCGGTGGCCCGTTTTGCCTCCCGTCTGCGCCATAGCTCCTCCCGGGGGCCGATCTTCACTGTGGGATCAACGGATCGCCCCTGCCGCACGGTTCGTCGTCGTCCGCCAAATCCGCACAACAAAAAGATCAGCGGAGGGTTGCCGGGTCTTTTTCGTTAGATCCGCACCCTCCGCGTTAGTCATAAAATCATCGGGAGGGATTAAGGCAGCCACAATTTTATCCAAAAATAAAATTCTTCAAGTTTGGTTCTTTAATTAAAAAGAATTAGATCACGGGAACGAATCACCAAGAAAAAAATAAAATCCCTACCTCGATGTCGCCGTCGGACGTGAGGTCGTCGCGGAATCGCTCGTCGCGGAAGGAGGGGATCGTCGCGTCGTCGCGGAAGAGACGTTCGTCGCACCGCGGGAAAAGCGTCGCGCCGACGATCTCCGGATCTAGAACAAATTAATTAAATCCGTTGTCATTGAAATTAAAAAGGGAGAATTAAACGATCCGTTTCTCACCTTAGTTGCCGAATGAGGATCGGCCGCGGAAGAAGAGGCGTCGCCGAAGAACGTCGCGGGTAGAGCTCGTCGACGTCATAGATCACGGTGTGCGTCGTCGAATTCCGGTCGCCGGCGTTCTTCGCGTTCTTCGCGTTCTTCGCGAGGAAGGTGGAGGCTCAGAGGATTCGCACAACGATAGCAATCCTCCAAAATAGACAAGTTTGTCTATTTTATTAATTTGCCAACGAACGCAAACGCGTAAGTAACGACCCATTAAATTCGTTGAATTAATTCAACGAATGAAACAGCCCATTTAATTCACGAAATAAACCGCTCAATTAAATGGTCTGTTAAGAATTAAGGAAAACGCGTCGGTTGACTTTTCAGTTACTTTGACGGGTTTTCGCGGGTGCGTTACTTAGCGAAAGAAACGGCGGGGCTCGTGCGGGCCCCACCGCACAAATATCTTAACAAGGGGTAGGATATTTCCGGATAGCACCCTATCCACTTTAACTCAGTTCAAGTGGCTTCCAAGTGACTTCCAAGCGGCTTAAGTGAAATAAAATAAAGTTGTCGCACAACCTTTATTTTATTTCCGACTTAAAGCCCAAAATTTTAAAAACCACGGTTGAGCAAACGCAACTCCGAAAGAGGCGTTTCTAAGCAAATATCGGCGCTGCGATTTCATCGGTGCCTTCAGAATTCGATTCCGGGCACCGGTTCAAAAGATATAAAAACCCGCTCGTCCGTTCACTGAACGTACCCGAGCCAAACTTCGGAAATTGATTCCAGGCACACCGGGCCTCGGAATCAGGTTCCGTCTGAAGCTGCGCTCTTGTAAAATTCCAAAGAAAATTAAGAAAAAAATTTCCTTGAAATTTGCGGGTCTTTACATATTTAACTTTAAAAATCATAAAACATACCAAGAGGATGGAAAAAAATTGATATAAATGGGTTGAAATATGGCTCATCCTTAACAAGTTAATTTAGGGACTATATGGGATAAAAATTATTGATGTAAAACATTATTTAAATAAAAAGTGTGGCATCTTCCAGGACCCAATTCCTTTATATATCATTTCATCCATTGAAAAACTACACTCCACCATGTGAATAGTTCTTTATTAATAGAATGGTGGGAAAGATATAAATAAAAGAATAAAGATGAAGCTGAGATCCATTTCAGGGTGGAAAATCACTGCTCTCATGCACTTTAACCTCATTCACCACAAATAGATTCAAATATTTAGGAATTAAAATTAGATTTAATAACATAGATATCCTCCTCTAAGGCCAAGTTATAGGTTAGTCACTCATTGTAAAGTGTGGGAGGTCATGCTGGAAAGAAATACAAAGAGATAAGAAGAATGATAGAGAGAAAGAATGAGCATTATTTGAAGATGTGCAACACGTTGATTAAATTAATTCATGAGTTACAGATTAATAGCTAATCTATAGTAGAAGAGAACAAATAAAATAGAGTAGCACTTCTCTAAATTATATGATACTCTAATTCTTTTCTAGTGTCACAACTACCTCTTATTCATAGAGGTAGTAATAATCTCTATATTTTTTTATTCATATCCTTTGTATCATTATTTATCTAATACAAAGTTTCCCTTTTTAAAATTTGGATCATGGTCCATAATTATATCCAATGAAATTTGGATTTCTAATATTTTTGTATAGACCGATGCTACGGTATAGAGAGATATCTTGTAGTGAAACATAATTTTCTTGTATATGGTAGTGCATGGTTATGGTCAAGTGTAGTACCCATGGAGCAGAATTATTTTATTCATCAAAACATATCCACTACCCATATTGAAACCTCCACAGCGTAGTGAATACACTACAACACAGCATCGATCTAGCCATATTTTCATCAAAAACACAACTCTTCCATATTTTGTATCTATATGGTGCAATAAAACCTCCATGATGTGGGATAATATAATCCATTTTCTAGAAAAAAAATCACCACTACAATTACAAAAATGCCCATAGTCCAGCTCCTCATCAATGGTGCAGAACCAAATTCCAGAAAAATCATTCTTTATGGGTACAATGTAGCTTGCAATCTACGATCGTAGCTCTCACCATCCTTGAAATCACACAACTTTATAATTTGGCATTTCCAGCCAGTCATCAATGCTTAAATATATGGTTTTCTATATTCCTCCTTGTTGAGCCTATGGAGTAGTAGTAATGGAAAAAAATTTGGATTTTCATCAAGTCATTCTACCTTAATAATGATTAGATATATCTTCTTATGATCGTGAAATATTCTTTTTCATTGAATTAAGCTTCACTGAAGTCATATGAGGTTCCAAATGTGATCCATGGTGATCCTAGTGTTTGGAAGTGAAAATTTAGATTAAGATTAAACTTCTCTATGGATTCCATGGTGATTTCCATTAATAGACATAATACTCTAGAAATGTTGATTGATGGAGGTGGTGTGGTGGAAATTGTTAAGTGCGGGGGACTAAAGCTAAGGTGGTATGGTGGAATTTTGGTTAAATGATGAAAAATATTCACTTACTCATCATCCAAAAATATAGTAGCATGCATCTGAGTACTAATATATAATGAATACCATTCCATAATAAGTTCAGAACACCATGGAAATGGAGGATCAACATCTTTATACACTTATACACAGCTACATGGATGATACCAATATGCACCGGTCTGTAGGCATTAGTTCAATCTCAACATGCTCACACTTTTTTTCATACTAATCTCCTCTTATAGCTTGGAGGGATCTCCCCTATGGGTTTTCTTGGCTGGTTTAAGATGATTATAGGCCCTTGGGTAGAGGTTTAGCTAAGATGACCAATTTGTTTACTTATAAAATCATCACACTTATTAAAAAACAATCATAAATTTAGAAGTAATCATCAGAATTACAAAATTAAAATTATTATTACTTTTAATTTATATTAATTCCTCAGTTATAATTTCTTTCATGTTTAACAAAAAATTAACTACATGGTAACATTTATTAAAACTAAATTAAAATCACAAAATAATGTTCCAAAAATTCAGAAAAAATGAGTGCATCAAATACCACCACAGTGGAACTTTGTTTTTCCTCAATAATTGAATCTAATCATCAAAATAAAGACAAAACCAATTATACCAATATTTAAATATCAAATAAATAAATAAAAAATTATCAATTTTAAACAAATTTTTATCTTCCATAATAAATATCAATTCAACTTCACATATTTCAAAGAAACAATAAAACCAGGTATTTTACTTTTTCACTTTTGAAAATGATGGATTTTCCTCTTTCATTCGTTAAAGCATATCAATTTATTATTATTAAACATTTCAAGTCATGATCAACCTTACTTGAATATTTTTATAATACCACAAAATTTACCTACTGAAATAGAGTTATTCTCATACCTTTAATTCATGCACCTTTCCAAAATCTTTCAAAGGATCACCTTTCTCCACTTCATAAATTAAAAAATCACAAAAATAATGAGGGATTTTTAGTTAAGGCTATAATAAATCTAAGGATTAAGGTTGGTGGGAATTTATATGAAATACAATGAGGCTCAAATATAATATTTACTCCAAATAATTATGCACGATATCAAAATTAAAGTGAAATAAAAATATCCCCTTTAAAATGATGGCACTCAGTTCCCAAGACTCTAAGCTAGTTCATGATCAATGCAAGCATAATAAATTACTTGCTAATTGTTGAATTTTCTATACTTTTATTACTTTTTTAAACTAATTTTTTAGATCATTTTTTACTTTTGCAAAATATATTTCTGTAATAAATCTAACATCCACCTCCTTACCCCATATGATAAAATTTATCATTCCATTAATGGTGATTTTTTATTTTCCAAAACAAAAATCCTTTATTTTTTATTCATTATTTTCAAAAAAAGAAAAAAAATTGAAATTTATTAATCGATAGTCTTTACCATTACTGTAAATAACCCCCCCCCCCACACACACACACACACACACACATTTTTTCTATATAATTTATTGCTTCTCCTTCATTATGAATTCCCTCACCCCCATACTTTAACTTTAAAATACCACGAAACATACCAAGAGGAGGGTAAAAATTGATATAAATTGCTTGAAATATGGATAATTCGTAACAAGTTAATTCAGGTCCTATATGGGATAAAAATGATTGATGTAAAATAAGGTTTCAATCAAAAGTGCGGCATATTAAAGGACCCAATTCCTTCATATATCATTTCATCCATTGAAAAACTAAACTCTAAAATGTGAATAGTTATTGTTCAATAGAATAGAGAGAAAGATAAAAATAAAAGATTAAAGATGAATTTGAGATCAATTGAATGGTGTAAAATCACCACTCTCTTGCACTTTATCCTTATTCACCACAAACAGATTCAAACATTTAATAAATAAAATTATATTTAAGAACATCGATATCCTTATCTATGGCCAAGTCCCGAGTTAGTCACTCATTGTAAAGTGTGATAGGTCATGGTGGAAAGAAATCAAAAGATATAAGAATAATTATAGATAGAGAGAATGAGAAATAATGGAAGAGGTGGAACACTTTGATTAAAGTAATTCATGAGTTACAGAATAACAACTAATCTACAGCAGAAGAAATAAATAAAAAAGAGTATCACTTATTCTAATTGTATGATACTTTAATTATTTTCTAGTGTCACAAAACCCTCTTGTTAATAGAGGGAGGAATAATATCTATATTTTTTATTCAAATCCTTAGTATCATTCTTTATCTAATCGAAAGTTTTCCTTTTTTAAATTTGGATCATGGTCAATAGATATATCCAATGACATTGGGATTTCTAATATTTTTTAATAGACCGATGTTATGGTATAGAGAGATATCTTGTAGTGAAAACTCATTTTCTTGTATATGGTAGTGCATGGTTATGGTGAAGTGTAGTACCCATGGCATAGAAATATTTTATTCATTAAAACATAGCCACTACCCATATGGAATCCTCTACAGTGGAGTAGAAACACTATAAAACTGCATCAATCTAGCCATATTTTCTTTAAAAACATATATCTTCTATATTTTGTATCTCTATGCTGCAAGAAAACCTCCATGGTGTGGGATACTATAATCAATTTTCAAGAAAAAAATCACCACTATAATTACTAACATGCCCATAGTGTAGCTCCTCCTCAGTGGTGCAGTACCAAATTCATGACAAATAATTCTTCATGACTACAATGTAGCTTGTGATCTACAACCATAGCTCTAATCATCCTTGAAATTACCCTACTTTTGAATTTGGAATTTCTATCCAGTCATTAATTCTTAAATCACTGGTTTTCTATATTCCTCCTCGGTCAACCTATGGCGCAGTAGTGATGGAAAAAAATTAGGCTTCTCATCAAGTCAATCAGCCTTAATAATGATCGTATACGTCTTTTTATGATCATGAAATATTTTTTTTTATTTTAGTAAGTTTCACTAAAGTCATCTAAGGTTCCAAATGTGATCCATGGTGATCCTAGTGTTTGGAAGTGAAAATTTAGATTGAGATTACCATATTCCTTCCATTGTGATTTACATTAATAGACATAACATTCTGGAAATGTTGATTGGTGGAGGTGGTCTGGTTGAAATAGTAATGTGTGGAGGACTGAAGCTAAGTCGGTATGGTGGAATTATGGTTAAATGATGAAAAATATTCACTTACTCATCATCCCAAATTAGAGTAGCATGCATTTGAGTACTTATATATAATGAATACCATTCCATAATCAGTTCATAACACCATAGAAATGGGGGATCGACATCTTTATACACTCACACACAGATACATGGATGATACCAATATGCATAGGTCAGTAGACCATTTTTCAATCTCTACAAGCTCACACTTCTATGTTGACTGATCTCCTCTTGCGTCTTGGAGGGCTCTCCCCTATGGAATTACTTGGATAGTTAACCATTCTTGGTCTAGCTTAGAGTCTTATAGGCCCTTGGGTTGAGTTCTATCTAAAATGATAAATTTTTTTACTTATTAAATCATCAAACTAAGTAAAACTCAACCATAAATTTAGAAGTAAACATTAGACTTAAAAAATGAAATATTTTTATTCATTTTCATTTATATTAATTCCTCGGTTATAATTTCCCTCATGTTTAATAAAGAATAAACCACATTGTAATTTTTATTAAAACTAAATTAAAATCACCAAATAATGTTCAAAAAAATCACAAATAATGAGTGCATCAAATACCCCCACACTGGAACTTTGTTTTTCCCCAATAATTGAATCTCATCATCAAAATAAATACAAAACCAATGGTACCAACATTTAAATATCAAATCAATAAAACAAAATTATTATTAATGTTAAACCAAATTTTTAGCTTCCATAATAAATATCATTTCAACTTCACATATTTCAAAGAAATAATCAAACCATGTATTTTACTTTTTCACTTTTGAAAATGATGGATTTTCCTCTTTCATTCATTTATGCTTCTCAATAAATTATTACTAAACATTCCAAGTCATGATCAACCTTTCTTGAATATTTTTATAACATCACTAAAGGTACCAACTAAAATAAAGTTATTCTACTACCTTGAATTCATGTACCTTTCCAAAATAATTAAAAGGATTACCTTTCTCTACTTTGTAAATTAAAAAATCAAAAAACTGATGAGGTATTTTTCGTTAAGGCTATAATAACTCTAAGTCTTAAGGTTTCTAGGAATTTATATGAAAGCAATTATGGCTAAAATTTAAGGTTTACTCTAAATAATTATGCATGATATCAAAATTAAAGTGAAATAAAAATATCCCCTTTATAATGAAGGCACTAAGTTCCCATGACTCTAAGCTAGTTCATGATCAATGTAAGAATAATAAATTACTTACACATTGTTGAATTTTCTCTTCTTTTATTATTTTTTTTGAACTAATTTTTTTGATTGTTTTTTAATTTTTCAAAATATATTCTTGTAATAAATCTAACATCCACAAACTAACCCCGTATGATTAAAATTATCATTCCATTAATGGTGATTTTTTATTTTTCCAAAAAAATATTATTTATTTTTAATCATTTTTTTCAATAAAAGAAAAAAAAGTGAAATATATGAATAAATAATCTTTACCATTACCGAAAATAACCCCCCCCCATAATGTTTCTATATAATTTATTGATTCTCCTTCATTATGACTTCGCTAACCCCTACACATTAACTTCAAAATATCAGGAAACATACCAGGAGGAGGATAAAAATTGATATAAATGGCATAAAATATGGCTCATCCCTAAAAAGTTAATTCAGAGCCTATATGGGATAAAAATAATTGATGTAAAACACGGTTTCAAGGATAATTTATTATTAATAAAAATTCCTAAATCATATTAAATGTGACTCTTAATAATCATAGATTTGACAAGTCCTAATGAAATTCCAAGAATGTGACATCTCCATGATCACTCAAGAAATATGATCAAGTTAATAAATAAATTATTAGGTCTAGAAATCCTCTTTGGTAACAAATTATATAAATTTTTAAAATCACTCATGAAATGAAATAACAGTCTAAAATAAATTCATATGAATTTTATAAAATGAAATTATAAAAAATGTTAATTAAATTTCATTTAAATGGATCAACCAATTCCCTCAAAACATGATTTATCAAATTAACATCCGTGATTCACTATAAAAATTTTATTCTATATCTTACTAATTATATTGAAATATAAAACATGTAATAATTAGACTCCTAAGAAATTTTTTCTCTTAGATAATTGATCTAATGTAAGAATCCTAAGTGTGTCATGCACTTTCTAGTTCTATGTGAATACTTGAATTTCAAGTTTAAAATAAATTTGTACACAAAAATAAATGGAGTTAAAAGAGTATCGAAGAGTAAACTCTCCTTTACATATGAATCACTTTTATAGTCTCTTATGTTCTTTGGGATTTCTAGTGACTTCCTTCTATGATGCGACTATAGAAATAAAACAACTCATACAAGTGTAAGATACATCTAATTAAAACTAAAAGGGGAAGTGCAGAGAAGTGAATATATACTAAACTTCTAAATCCTAAGAAAACAACAAAAATTAGGATTCCATGTAAAATCTAATTTTGTTAAAATCATTATCTCAGCCTAATCTCATGAGAAGTAATCATTATAAGGGTTTGAAAATATTAAACTCCTCTACAGTTTCTTTAGGTAGATTAGAAAAAATAATTTTAAATATTTTCCCATTAACAGTGAATGGGTTTCCCAATTCTTATTTCTTGATCTTAATGGAACCAAATTAATATACATTAGTAAAAATAAATGTTCCTTCCCACCTAGAATGATGCTTACCCATCATTAACTTCAATTAGGAATTATGGAGGATAAATTGGTCCCTAGGTTGAAAGGTATTTAGATAAATTAGTTTTCCATGTGACACATGGGTTCTTCCCATGTATGTTCTAGAATTATAAAAAGTTTCTCATTTATTTTTTTCAACTTTTTCAATTTCAATTTCTTCTCTTTTCAAGCCCTCCAAAATTCCAAATTCAACCTTTTAACATCCCAATAAAGTTAGAGCTTCAAATCCACTGTTATATGATATATTTTTTCATAAATAAATTGATTTATGATCATACCTATAGGTTTATTTTAGGATATATATAGTATAAAAACAAGGTTCCTTCAATCCTTTATCACCAATAATTCTAGTTGGGTTTAAATATTTTCTCAAAAATACCTTTAATTTCCTAGTTAGACAATTCAACATTGAAATTTATTTGAGGGTGGTAGGGTGTAGATGTCTTGTGATAATCCCCATACTTCATAACAATACCCTCAATTATATTATTTCATAAATAATTCTCTCAGTCAGTAATGATGTATTTTAGTGTTAAAAATCTATAATCTTTGTGAGACCTGAAAAAAGAACACATGAAATTGGCACCATTAGTCTTGGTGACCTTGTCTTTCACCCATTTTGAGACAGAATCAACAAAAATCAGAATAAAAAAATTATTGATATACAAGTTGAATGGTTGGATAAAATTAATTCCACACACTTTAGATATTTCACAGAAAATATTGGATTTTTTAATCGTCTCTTTTATTTTCTAAATGTTTCTATAAAATTGACATTTTTCATATTTCATACAATATTTATGAGAGTCTTCAAAAAAATTAAAATGGATTCTGAATTTAAATACATTTATTATATTTATTTTAGATTCACAGTGTCTTCAAGAATTGAGTGTATTAGCAAAATAAAAAACAAGTTCTATTTAAATTTCCAATAAGAACCTTCTTATTCATTGATCATTTAAAATTTTCCAAATAAATAAATCCTACCAAATGTAGAATCTATATTTAGACTTGATTATTGATGAGAGTTAATGTGATATGGTACCTAAGATATGGATAAATAGTTTACTATGCTGGAATACCATTGAACTTAACATCACATGATGTAGAGTTGTTCTCCGGTTTGTGAACATTAAGTGGTTTCGATTCTAGAATTTCTATTTTAGTAGTGTTGGGAAGCCTACTAAAGGGAACCACAACCTGATTTTCAACTCCCATATTGTACTTGATCTCTTGTTTGAACACTTATAATATTTTTATCCATATTACCAAACTATTCTTTGAATGTACCTTCTTCATTAAGTAACAATGTGCTAAATGACCAGAAAAGACAACCTATTTAGTTTCATGTAAAAAAGATATGAATTTATCTAATAAAAAATAATAACAAGGAACACTTTTTCAATGGTTGTGTTATTGATCTGAGTAGCATCCAAGGTTCTAGAAGAATAAGTTATAATGTATGGACTTCCTTCAATTCATTATGAAAGAGATTCTCCATTATCTATGATTGATTCATCATAGGTCATTTAAAATGGGTGCTCCAAATTTACAGGTTTCATTATCAGTGAGGTGATCAGTATTTTCTTTGTTTCTTAAAATGAATTCCTAAAATCAAAATCAAAATAAAATTCTATGTATTTTAAAATAAATCTAGAAAGTTTAAGATAAATATTACTAAAATTCTTAATGAATCTTCTATATAATCCCACATATCCCATGAATGATCTAATATGTTTTAAAGAATTTAATATGCTAAATAATTAATTACATAAACATTAGAATTATATACCTCGATTTTTTGGTGAAATTATATTCCCCAACACAATTTATTTCTCAACAATTAAATGAAATTTTTAAAAGTTTAAAGCAATATTTTTCTCAATATACATCTTTTAAACTTTATCTAGATTCCCAAACCAATGATTGAAAGAATTACTAAAAACTATGAAGTCATAGATAAATTCCTCTTCGATGTCATTAATGTAATCTAATAAAAGATTTTAACAAAAACCATTAAAATGGACTTGGGTAATTGTATATCCAAAAAATTCATTCTCTTGAAGTAAAAGTTCCAAAATGACATGTAAAGGTCCTATTTTCTTTATCTTATGGTGAAATTGGTGCCTAAAACTATCCTAAAATCCATCTAATAAACATTAATTTTTTCCAACTAAACTTTCAAGAATTAGATCGATGAATGATATGGGAAATTAGTTTTTTCGATTGAATTAATTCAGCTTTATGTAATCTATACACACCCTACAAATTTTTTTAACTATAATGGGAATCAGTTTATTATTGTAATTCTTGATAATGGTTAAACTATTTTTAGGACTACATGGATGGGGTAGACCCATTGTGAATTACAGATCGAGTAAATGATGTTTGTTGTTAGAAACTTCTCAATATCCTTTTTAACAACCTCTATAATTTTGGGATTAAAACTTCTCTAGATCTTCCCAATAGATCTAGAATCCCCCTCAAATAGTCTTCTATACGAGCATATTGTGGGGTTAATTTACAGGATATCTCCTATGATAAACTTTATGGATGATATATTTATTCTAAAAAGGTAAATCAAGTTATGTTCATGGATTTGGGATGATTTTTTGGCTATGATTAAGGGAAACTTTTCTCCTCCATAAAATACACATACTTTAAATCAAACAAGAGAGGTTTTAATACCAAATTCGGGATTTACTCAAGAGATGAGATTGAAATTTAATTTACCTCTTAGATTTTATTGATTATTAAGAACTCACCAATTATTTGGGGATAGTGATCTCCAAAGGATAATAATTAATGGAGGATACCTAAGTCTTCAATGTGAACAGTACCATATTCATGGGATATTACAAATAGGTAATGATTTCTTGAAGGATTTTTATTGGAGGTAATAATATCAAAGTGCACCTTGTTTTCCTCAAGTTTCATGATAAAGGTTCCTTAATACACATTGATGGTCATTTTGGTTATATTTCGGAATGTTCTTTCCATAGTAATGGGTGAATTACCATTTATATTTCTTCATCCATGGTAAGAACATAGAATTTTTCTTGAAAAATAAATCTGTCAACTTGAACTAGTATAGCTTCCAACACTCCTGCTGGAAAAAACAGTGGGTTTTTTCTAGTTATACCACCATGATTATGAGATTAAATTCACCTACATTTAAACTTGGAAATACGAAGTGATACAACACATTTATGTAATCACAATGATCAAATAAATAAATATAAAAATCTAAAGAACTAATAGTTTAGGGAGATAAAATATCCCTGGATCTTGAAACTTTTTGGGAAATTAAGGTGTGATCATGTCTATGACACTCCTCCCTAGGATTACTCTCTCATTCACATCAAGTCTATTTAATGTTTTTTTATAAAATAACATTGAGAAATATTGCATAATTTGGAATTTTTTGTATGGTTTTGAAGAGAGGGATTTTAATTTCAACCTTTTGAAAGGTTTCTTGGATATCTCTCTGAATTTTATCTTCTTCAATCTTATTGGACTCAGTAAAACTAGAAGGCAATAGTAGGGGAATATCATTGTTCTCCATTTATTGAATTTTAGAGTGTTTTTTAGTCTTTACTTCCTAAATATTTTCCCCACTTCATCTTACTTATTTTCTTTTTCTTTTAGTTGTGTGGGTTTTTGTTCAAGAACCTATATTGAATTTTCAGTCTTTTTATTTAGTTTTTTCTCAGAATTAATTGGGAAAAGATGGATGAATATCCTTTCCACTATTAGGGGGATCATAACTACACACTCCATTCATTTTTTGGAAGTATTGAGATATAATTGTTCCTGGGTATTTCAACATCATGTTCTAAGACTTTCAAACTTACTCGAAATATCATTCACTGTATTTTTCATCTCCTTAATATCTGCTCCTTGTTTTCATTCGGCTGATGGTGCACAAGTATAGGGCTTCCCGTGTGAATTTTTTTAAAATGTGTGGTTGATAATATTTTTTTGGTATATTTTCTTATACATTTATTGGAATGGAGGGGGATCTAAAATGAATTTTGAAATGGAGTCTGATTTGGTTGTTGGTTTAAGAAGGGGGTTCAAACCAAGTTTTGTTGGATCCTAAATCCTATTTATCACAAAAGTAATCAAGATTAAATCACTAAAAATAGCACAAAATTTTGACAGTCCATGTCATAGTGATGTATAAAACCCACTAAATGTTTCCTAGTGTATCACAACGGATGACCAAGGTCATGCCACCTGAGGATCTGTATAGTTATTCACTCACTAATTATAATTCACTTAAACTTATTTTATGTTTTTTTATTATTTTAGGAAAATAAATAAAAGATATGTGAAATAATAATGATAACTAAAACCTAACTAACATTCAATTAAAACAAAATGGGGTTAGAAATAAAATTACTTGAACCAAGGGGTTGGGTTTGGGATCCTTAATTATTCAGTTTTATTCATTAAAATTAATTTTCCTAGTTTAATCATGAAATATCATTCATAAACTACTATACTTAAATTTTTTGATGTGAAATATTCAATTAATAGGAGAAATAAATTCCACAACCCAATATAATCAATATTTATGAAACAACTCAATCGAGAGTGTGTAATATTTGAGGACGTCAAACAATCTTATTTCATTTCGTCTAATGAGAAATTAAAATCCACCATTTGAAGGGTACTAATTTACTTTAAGGGAGGAAATGGTATAAATAAAATAATAAATATGAATTCAATATCCTTGTCATGGTGGATAATCATCTAACTTTCTGAATTTACACTCATTAACTATATATAGATTCAAATGATTTAGATTTAAAATAATAATCTAGGTACATTGAAATACTCCTAAAAGGCCAAGCCTTGGGTTAGTCACTCATTATCGAGTTTGATAAATCATGGTTTAAAGAATGATAAATAGATAAGAAGAATAAGAGAGAGAGAAATACTATTAGAAATGATATAGTAGAAATGAAATAAAAAAAGTGTATAGATAGGTCATGGTTTAAAAGAATTATTTAGTTATAGATTAGAAACTAAACTATAATAGTAAAAATGAAATAAAAAGGTGTATCACTTCTCCATGTCATGAAATAATATGATTCTTTTCAAGTGGTGTAACACCCTCTTATTCATGGATGGAGAAATACTATATATATTCTTCATTCATATCTTTAGTATATTTATTTATATCAATCAAAATTTATGGCTTTTAAATTTGGATCTTGGTCTCTAGATAACTCGTAAGATATCAAGCCTTCAAATATTTCAGTGTAGACTAATGATATGACGTGTAGAGATATTTTTTGGTGCATTGTCCTTTTTTGAGCAAGGTAATTCATAATTGTGGTGATGTGTAGTACATATGGAACATCTTCCTTTTATTCATGAAAACATAGACATTTCCCATATGGAAACCTGCACGATGTAGTAAAAACACTATGACTTATCATCGAGTAAGCTATATTTTCTTCAAAAACTCATCCCTTATATATCTGGTATCTCCATAGTGCAATAAAACCACCATGATGTAGTATTTTATAACACATTTTCTTGTAAACATTTTACACTACCATAACCAGAATTTCCACAACACAGCACCTCCCCAATGGTGCAACCTCAAATCACGATAGAACCATATACATGGCTACAGTGTATCCCGTAATCCACAACCACAACTCTAAACTCCCTTGAAAACATGATACTTCCAAATTTTTAATTTCCATTGGGTTGATGATCCACTATAGTGAAATATTCAATTTTATGTATTTATTCTTGGTGAGCCTATGAATTAGTGATGATGGTAATGGAATAGGCTTCTCATCAATCCATATGACCTTCATAGTGTCTGGATGGATCTTATTATCATAATTCAAGGCTTTGTTTTCTTTCAAGTAAGTTTTATCAGAGTCACCTGAGGTTCAATATGTGATCAATGGTGATCTTGGGGTTTATCGTTGGAAATTTTTCTCAAGATAGACCTTTCTAATGGCTACTATGATGATTTTAGGATATAGGAATAGTGGTCTAGTGACATCGAGTGATGGGGTCAAAAGGTGGAAATGTTAAAGAGTAAAGAAGAATAAAATCAAGATGGGGGCATTTTTGTTGAATGATGAACAATGTACACTTACTCACCATCTTACATCAGAGTTGAGCACATTTGAGCACTTATATATAATCAATCGTAGTATATCTTTGGTTCCTAATTCCGTTTAAGTACTTGATCGGCTCTCAGATACACTCAAATACACATAAATGGCCCTTGATGACACACGCGAGTCTACAGAACTTAGCCTAATATATACGCACTAAAACCTATGTGTTTCCTAATATACTCCTTCCACTCAATGGGATATCCCCTATAGGTTTACTTGGCTAGTCAGCCCTTCTTGGGATGGATTAAAGGCCTACAAACCCTTGGGTAGAGGGTAATCTTATCAGCACATTTTTTTTAATTATAAAAATATCACACTCAGTAAAAACAAACATAAATTCATAAGAAAACTTAAAACATTAAATCAAAAAAAATATTAATTTTAATTTTAATTAATTATTTAATTTTAGTTTCCCACATTTTAAATAACCAAATTAATTACATGGAAATATTGATTAAAAATCAAAAAAAATGTTAACAAATGTCCACAAAAAATGATAGCATCATCTCTATAATATAATAGATCTTAGTATAATAATAATAAAATAAAAAACATATATATTGACATTTAAATTTGATAAATCACTTCATTGAGATGTTTTCAATCCAAAAACTCATTAAGAATACAATATCTGAATAAAGTTAAGGATTTTATAATCTTGGTATCATTACTCTTCAATCCTATAAAATTTCCGATTATTTAAGTTATGGAACAAAAATGTTAACAACATATAGTGAAATTGGATACCCCTAAATGGGGAATAATTAAATTTAATATTAAATAATATACCTTGGAAACTATACAAGATTTATTATTTAGCATAATAATCCTTCTAAGTTTCAATGCCTTTTGATTAGGGAAATTGTTATTTAAATATTCATGTAGTAGTGAATTAAAATTGGAGTCCACACCTTATATTTGAAATACAATGTATTTGATGGAATAATTAGCAATGCATGGAAATTAAAATGTTATATAGATGGAAATAATTCCAATTTTCAGGATTTAGAAATCATATGCTCAATCATGTGATGGTTTACGCAGATTGAAATCAAACTTTACCTTGAATAAACACGAATGTTAAAGAGACTAGTTATGATAACCAATTAAAAATATTATGGTATAAATAAATTTCATGTAATTATATGGAATAATTTAAAAATTATTTTATGCATATGAGATGATGTGGTATTGGAGGGTGTATGGTAAAAAGTTAAACCAAGTAAAATTACCATAAGCCATGCATCATTTCATTTTTTTCTAAAAATATATACAAATAAGTTAATATTAAATTATATTGTAAAATATAAACTTATAAGAAGATAGATGTAGTTTATATGATTTATCTTCACGTCAATCAAATTTTTATTCATATTATTACTTTTAGGAGGAATGTTTATTGGGTAAAAATTTTTAAGAAGGTTCTTTTGAGGATTTTTGTAAGGATTCAATGGTTTAGTGTTTCCTTTTAACAGGTTATATTGATATTCACTTAAAAATTGGAATGAAAATGATAAATTTAAGCCATACATTTTTTGTAAATGATTACCCATTTATTTTTTCTTATTCTTAATACTCTCTAATGTCTATTAACTGGGAGTATTTTCTTCAATTTTCTTGATTTTTATTATAGTTTTCAACAATTTTACCATGTGGGAATTTCTTTCCATGAGCATAGAGGGTTTATCTAAACAAATTACATCAAACTGAATTTTTTTCTATATATCTAAATTTCACTAAGAGATACTTGCACATGCATAAGTAAAAATCATGTGTTAGTTTTATTTATATGTTAATGTTCCCTGATTCAAATCTAACCAATTTTAAATAAAGATAGATAATATATCATTTCATTATTTTTTAAAAGTATCCAAACTTTAATAATATTAAATTATCCTATAACTCTATAATGACAGTGGTAATTATTATTATGATAAAATTAGTTTCACCAAAAATACATAAAAATAAAACAAATAAATAGGAGTTGTATAATTTCATCATTCAATATCAACCTCCATAACACAACTAAATAATACTAACATAGTCTTTTAGGTGTACATTTGTTGAGATAAGTAATATTTCCAATATTATATACTTTTAACAATTTTTTGTTTCTTTTTACTTCCCTGAGGGTAAGAAAACAATGAAATAATATATAAACAAACTTTAAAAAATACTTATCTCTTCTAGAAAACAAGTTTTAAAGATATAAAATTTTTACAATATGGAAAACTAAGAGAATAAAATAGATGGTTATGGTAGATCACTCTATTGATTATAAATCTTATAAGCATTGATTTCTTTATTGTACCTTTTTCTACCTGATAGAGGATATGATCCACTGAATCAGTAAGAATGAAATATAAAATAATCATGGATGGGGTAAAAATAAAAATGGGTATATGAGAGAATTAGGGATATGGTTAATTGAGGATCTAAAGGAGTTGGGTTGAGGCTGAAATGGAAGATGTAATTGAGAATAATTGATTAGATCATTAGTTAGTGTTCATATTTTCATGAGACAAACATTAACACAAAATAAAATAAAATCATTTATTTTAAATAAATATTACTTATATTTTAATTATCATTTTTATATAAACTGATAATAAAAATAATTTTATTTTATCACTTTTAAAAAAATTACTGATAAATATTAAATATCTATCCACTATTGGAGTTTTATCCATTATCAATAATAAAAATGAATTTATTTATTGTTTTGGAGAATTAATAATGTTTATGATGACAAAAGATGTGTTTTATTGGTCTTAGTTTAGCACTAATGAGGGCCTTCATCAGTTGATTTGGTTTGATATAACATATAATAACATACTAAAATAACCAATTAAACCAAAAAAATGGTTATAATTTATAGCGTTGATCACAATATTTTCAGAAAATAAAAAATATATGAACATTTACACATTTTACCATAGTTATTATAAATATAGTATTGATAAATAATGCCATAGAAAATAAAAAACAACCTATACAAAAAAATGTTACACATAGAAGTTCTTTTATGAGGATTAACCAATTTCCAACAAAAGAAGTGTGTTCATATTATAAAAAAAATATTAATACAATATAAAGAAATAAAAAACAACTATAATTATAGTTTTTTATAATTCATGATAACAATTAACTAATTCTCAATATATTTTTCTTATAATACATGATATATAGTTAAAAATGGATAACATAATACATAAAAACATATCGCAATTTAATATAAAACCAACATGATAAATAATGATTATAGTAATAAAAATAATAATTTTAGATATATTAAAAATAAAATTAATATACAGTTTATGTCAACAATTCAAAAATGGATCAAAGATCATTATACTAAATTTTAATGATAATATAAGATATATTTTTTTGTTTTAATGGTTTGTTAATTAATTTTATATCACGTTTTAAATTGATTTTTGATGTTTTTATAATGGTGAAAAACTAGTGGAAAACTATTTCCTAAATTTTTATAACAATTAAAGTTTTGTTACTCAGTTTTGATTATATGAAACATATTCATAGAAGCAGAAAGATATTAACTGTAAAAAGAAAAATTGAACCATTCTGTAATAATCACATATCAGTTTAATGGTTTATTTTTTCTTATAGTTTACAAATGAATCAGTATTATTTATACTAAACTTATAAAATAATTTGATATCATTTTATTGGTTTTGATTATTTTTTGAATATTTATATAACATAGTAATTCACTCTTAATTATTCTTATCACATTTCATGTTAGATTGGTTTATGGGGTGTTTTACAACCTACAAATGAATCAAAGATCATTACCCAATTTTTTCATGGTAATTTGATATTTTAAAATAATTTTTTATCACATGATGCATGTTTATAGAACTATAAGGACATTTATTTGTATAGATCTTATTCATATAATTCTAGACGCATATCATGTCAAATTGATGTGTTGTATTTTTTTAACAGTCTCAAATGAATTTGTAATCATGGCGTTGATGTTTTGTGATAATCTAGGATCATTTTATCATTTTTGATTACAGGAAATATTTTTATGAAACATAATAGAAATTATATTCTAATAAATCATTTTGTATTGTTAATTTCATACCACAAGATTGATTAATGGGGGGTTATCTCATCCATAAAAAACATTTCATTGATCATTATCATAGATTTTTTCAATTATTGTATTTTTTATTGAGTTATTATTATTTTATACAATAATATTGAACTAAAAAATGTCTGATGGTGAAAAGGAAATTGTATATTTTTTACTCGATATAGGGTGGAATAGTGTTTGGTTTTGTGAGGGGTTGAGTGTGTATTCACTATCCTCGCATCATTTCACTACTCTTATCTCATATGGTTTCCAATGGGGTTTATTCATGGAATGAGAAATATTTAATAGATCCCACAAAACTGATGATCTATGAGCCTACTTTCCAAATTTATGTGGTCAATGTGGTTTCTTACAAATGACACTTGCGAGCTCACATTGGTCGAGAAGATGGGTTTTTGGGGTCATCAGACACCATTGGGTAGAATTATTTCCCACTCCATAGATATCTTGTATATTTAAGTCTTATTCGTGAATCTTTCTTGATACTCTATACAGGGTCTTTTACCCAAATAATAGTAATTCGTTATTGGCTTTTCAGTGGTATCTTATTGACATGAAAATTTGTATGTATCATAGGTTCTCTGATGATGGCACCATTTATACATATCATAGGGTATATATCTTGTCACTTATTTTTAATTAGTGATGTTGTTTTCCAAAGTAGTATGTTACAAATCCATATGGTTGGGTTCTCAAGAGTTTATCACCATATAGGAACAAGGTTGGTGTTTATGGGGTAGGGATTGGTCCCAATGAAGGGGATTCATATGTATCCTTTTGAAAGGAATCAGAAACCACATAGTTTGGTTCCACTTAATCAAGATATGTCATACCTTTTAAGGTTATGTGACAAAGAACAATCAAGGAAATTTAATGTCATTTGGTTAAAAGGGATAGGGAAATATGCTTATCAAGGGTTGGTGTGGTACATACATTTGAGTGTCCCTGTCTGGTTAACCTCGAAGTTCCCAATAAGGACGATTTGGTTTCACAAGGAGTATAGCCCTATGAATATAGATTCCCCTAGTAGTATATCCTGATGGGGATGATATGATAGGTATTATAATAAATTTATCCCTCTGAGTTGGGTGAATTATTCTATTGGGAATATCCCAACAAAAGGATGGTCTATAGGTAAAACATCCTTAACGGATGATATTTCCATACTCATGGGAGTATAGCTAGATGAGGGAAGGAAATAAATGATCTCAAGAGTAATATGGGTCATTAAGGATGAAAATGGGAGGTTAATGATGTCTTGTTTCAACATCAGAGAGGTATCCTATGTATCTCATTGAGACAAGAATCAAATTTCATATAGTTTGAGGGAAACAGTTTAAGGTTATGCGGAAAGATTGTACCATATAGTTTACCATGGTACGATAATGATGTTTTCATGAATTTTAATGTCATGCAACTAGAAAATATTTGAGGATATTTGAATATTGGATGTGGTGGATCAATCCTATAATACATTAGTGTTTTAAAAGGTGAGATAATAGAGGGTTTAACCGGGCTTACCCATATGGGGAATTCCCTAAGATGCTTCATTGGGAACATAGCCCTTTTAAGGAAAGGCATATTTAGTCAAGTATTACACCAAAATAGGAGGCCCATAATGGTGGTATTTTCATCATGAAAATCGAATGATCATTTCAAATATATAATCCCACATGAGAAAATCTATGGTGAGAAATAAGAGATAACATAAAATCAGACACATTGTATATAAGAATAAGATGTATTGGGACTTACACATAGAGATGATCCCATGGTGGGGTCACATTCCATATCCTCTAATGGATGAAAAAATATTTTTAGATTTAGTATCCAGATCAAACATAAAAGTGACATCCTATGGATCCCGTATAAACAGGAATCAAATTGCTCTTTGTTCAAATGTGGTGTAGTTTAACATCATGCGAAAAAGTTAGTAACCTTGAAGATTAATGTCATATGGTGAGGATGTAAGATATCGTAAATTATAAATAAAAAACTAACCATAACCACTAAACCTATGTGAGTTATCCTTGGTGTGAGAAATAATTGATCATTCATAGTTGGTTATATGTATCGAGGAATTGGTGATTTCATGAGGAGTATGGACTCAAAAAAGATAGTAATATGGATCTCAAAGTGAATATGAATCTTGGGTAAGGTTTTGGGCATTCACATAGAATAATGTAATATGAAGTATATAGGGAAACTTTGATGATAAAATCATGAGGTAATTATTGTCCCTATGTGGAATATATCCACCTAGAAATATAGGATTTAAAAATATATAAGAGGGTCTTAAATTTCAGATATAGGGCTCGCGACTTGCAAATGCATCATACAAATCATGTTCATAATAGGAATATAAGTCTAAATATTTCCTAAATAGAGGATAATATAGTTGAAATAGGCTTGGTTAATAGTCTTATGAGAGGAGGGGACTTATTTAGATGGTATTTAAGAGAATGGTAGTAAGGAAATTGCATGGAGATCATGAAGTATTATTGTTGCATAAAATAGGTGGGGTAACATGGTTTCATAAAGAGAATGGGGTCATTTTATTGCATAATTGGTATCATATTATATGATCATATGATGAGATCATGTGACCAAGATGACAACACATAATCATGAGATCGATATGTCTTCACATGAACAAGTGGCCAAGAGGTCATCACTTGATTGTCGGAAAAGTGGGTTACTATACGACCACAAGACTCAGTAGTAATATTACAATCCTAATACATAGACTTTCATAAATTTTTATGTAGTTGAAAAATTTCTACCCCTTTTCTAAGTCCCCATCCTTCAAAATTACTCACTAAATTTTCAAACGACCTACTTCAAAGTCACATAACTCTCCTTAAAAAAAATTCATAAATTTTTTGTTGTCATATATGTGTCTCTAATTTTTCTATCTATGTGAAATTCCCATCATTAATAAATAGGGTTTGGGGGTTTTTATTGTAATTTTATTCCTATATATACACCAATTCATAAGAAAAATAATCCACTTACATGGGTTTGAAGCATTGGAAGATAAACGCATAGGCCGGTGTCATCTCATGAACATCACATAACTAAGGAAACATAACATTGATGGTGTATCCAATGTGTCACATGGTCAAGATAAAATGAAAAATACTTTTCCTCAATGATAGACTTGTCTGAAGTGGATTGCATGAAGATTCTAGGTTCAATTGATCACATAACTCTAGGGTATCGTATAAGAAACAGTGACCACAGGAGGGTTATTCCATTGAAATAATTTTCCAAAGTTGATCCTGAAAGCATGGAATATTGTCTCATATCAACCGTTCAAAGTTCTGATGCTCTCCTAATCTGTATAGTAGCACTTGGTTCAAATCCTTGATGATGATACTTTTTAATAGTCGATTATTTTTAGTTGATTGTATTCTGATTGGGGGGTTTGTTTGAAAATCTTTAATGAAGTGATTAATGATTTGTGTTTGATTTAAAAAATTTATAAATATTTGGGTGAGTTTATTTTTAGGGATTTGAGCTTATGACATCCTTTATCTTTGATCTATATTTCATTTAAATTAACACTCACCTCAGAAGATAATGTTGATTGGAATTCCTATGTGTTAAGGATTTAATCCAATACTTAACTTAACTTGGGGTTATAATATAAATCAGAGCTTGTTGGTGGTAGTGTATTTATGTTTCCAATAATCCATGGAAACCACATGTTAAACAAAACAAGTCATTAATCCATGACATGTTAATTCCAACATACACAATGTTAAATTAAAGAATACTCATTGAGAAAAAGCTCTCAATCACTTAACATCTCTGAATAATGACTCACCTCAATGTTAGATTTACTCATCCATTAAGACAGTTATTAATCTGGTAATATATTATTATGGTGATTAACTAAATATAAAACAAAAAGAACGGGATAAGAAAAGAGTAGTGCGTCGAACACACACGATCATTGAAGAGAGTTGAAAAAAGACTTTCAATTGAATGAGAAAGCAGAAGAAGAGAGGGGATTTTAACTTGATTTAAAATATTTTAAGAACATTAATATTAAACTAAAAAAATTGGATGATAATAAGAGATAATTAAGAAGAAGCTTTCATTAAAATGGAATTACAAAAAACAAACACTTACACGATTACAAAGTAAGAACAACACAAAAGTAAATGAAATGAAGCAAGGAGGAATGGTTTCTCAGGTAAAAACTTGAGTATAGAATATCCTCAAAAGCCTTTATCATAGACTTGATCATACCAACCTATCCTCCTTTTCTTTTAAATTCCAACCCTTTTGAAACAAGAGGAGGGGATGTATCTATATTCCAAGGTGGTGGACTATTCGCATATCAAGACTACCCCTTCAATTGAATCAACAATTTTGACATCCATAGAGCTGAATATATAGATATATCCTTCTTCAAAGTTATGGATAATAAAGTTTACTAACTAATCTCCAAATTTATAGGCATTTGTACTTATGGATCCAAAGTTATAGTCGTTTTATTAAACAATGTTAATCTGTCCATTTCAATCCATACTTTTTAGAACGCCGAAATGTGAATGGGTTTAGCAATTGTAAGATGCCTTAAAATCCGAAAACATTATTTGAAAAAGTTTTTCGACTATATCCCTTCATTCTCACTACAAAATACCAGATTTATTTGACAATTAAGTCATGAACTATGTCATTAATAGTGTCTGGATTTTAATTTTCGGCTCGAATGTGGGGCTGGACTTCAAAGTATCAGTTGGGCCAATAGTTCATGTAGTTGTACCTTCAAATTTTTATCCATGATTATTTTGGATAATCACAAACATATAGTGGAGTTTCATAAAATTTTGGATTAATTACTTAGATTAGTAACTCAATCATCATGGTTGGTCCAGTTTCTTCATAGTTTATTTGCGTCTTCTTGTGTGGACCATATGACCCTTCAAATGCACGATTTGGCCAAAGGTTCCTTATAATGAAATTTTTTAATTTGAGTAAATATCCTTAAAAACAAGAATCATGAAATTTGGATAATTAGGGTGCATGTTATTATTAAAACATTAAACATACTTGAATCTAGATGAATTCAAATAGTGCTCTAAAAAATATTCAATATTTAAACATTAATATTTCACAAAAATTATGCACATTTCATATAAAATAAGTAAAGGGAGTATATAAAAAGTTATGAAAATATTAAAAACATGAACTCTCAACACTTAGTTTTGTGCATGTCTTCATGTACAATAAATATAAAACCATGAAAAAATCATTTTCTCTCACCAACAAATACAATAATTTGTTTTTCCCAAATAAGGGGAGGTTTAGAGTATTTCAGCCATCCATATTGATATCCACCACAAGTTGTCACAAAAACCAAGTTCCAAAAACAATTCATTTTTTCATGCTCAAATTTAGAAATGGAAAATATTGGCACCCAAAACATACTCCTCTAAAGATGATATAATTAATTTATAGAGTTTCACTCATTCACCAACCAAAAGTGAAAATTTTTGAGTTTGTAGGATCTCTCAGCTTCCACTCCCAATCCAAAGTGCTCAAAAATCAAGAGGTATTTTTATGGGTTTTTATGTTGTTATTGTGGAGTAGGAATATGATATCCAAAATAAAGGAAAAGGGGGGCAAAATACCAACATGGAAAAATCAATGCACATTTTTTTTGAAATGATACATGAAAGGAAATGGAAACACATATTTACAAGGAAATTAAAATGTGAAATAAGACACAAAATAAGAAGTAAATTTTAAGTTTATGGGAAGAAAAAATATTTACAAACCACAAAACATCTCCCAATAACATAAGTGTTCATTGTTTTCTATCTTTGTTTGTATTTTTTTAAAACTTGAACTTGAAAGAGATCTCACACTCATCTCCCAACTCAAGATTGATCTCTTAATGACACTAATTTTAATAGTTATAACAAGATAAAAGGTTTAGGAAGAGTTATTTTTGACCTACCCAAGACACAACCCATTTTTGTTACTTTTTTTTTTATTTTTTTATTTTATTTTTTTTTTGATTTTTTTTTAATCTTTTTTTTTGAAAACTTTTCAATATCATTTGTACAAGATAAACATATATACATTCCCAAATCCCCCAAAAGGAAAACCTATCCCCCACACTTAAATTGATTCTTGTCCTCAAGCATATGACAGCATGGTGAAAATAAACAAAAGGATGTCCAAAATGAAATCCCAACCCCCCACATTTAAATTTCTAAAAAAATATGCAATGAAAATACTTGTTGATATTGGGTGGGATATGGTATTGGGATTGTAATTTGGCTATCAAAGAAAATGTTTTAATAAGATCTAAGGAAATTTAAAAATGAGAATTAATCTATGAGAAATTGGACAATATTTGGCTATTTTCATTCTCATGAGGTTCAGAAAATGACTCTATCATATTAATGCACACTAAAGTGGGAAATTCACCTTGAAGGTCCACAAATTCAAGACTCAAAAATGGGGTTGAGAAACAAACATTTTGAAATGATGGACATATGTAGCCTTGCATGAAAGCTAATGGTGTTCCTCATAGTTGGGGAAAATCATTTTCCAAATCAAAAATTGAGAATTAAAAAGTTGTTGGTTTTGACACAATATTCTTTATCCAAATATATGATAAAAACACATGATTTTTTAGATGAAAACATGTCTTTTTTATCTCCAAAATGGTTGGAAAATATTTAAAAATTGGAAGGTGAGTAAGTATGAATCTTGATTTTTCATATTATTTTTTAAATGTTTTTTTTTATTTTTTTAAAAAGACACACTCAAAAAAAGAGAAAGAGTAAATAATATAGTGTGATGGGGAAATTGGTAAAAAATGAAAGAAAGGGGAAGAAGAAGAAAGAGGTAGAGAGAGGAAGAGATAGAGTTAAAGGGAGAGAGGAGCCCATTGGTTTGTATTTGGTGGGTTTCCATCTCCATCCAGTGGTGGGTCAACTGTAGAAGTTGGGGATCCGATGGAAATCAATGTGGTTCTAGGATTGTGAGATGTTACCTAAAAAAGAAAAATCATTATTCATCTAATAAAAAACTAAAAAGAAATTAAAATTTCAAAAAAGTAAAAGAAAACATGGGTTTTCACCCAAGAAGAGCTGCATTTATTTGTCTACAGCTGGACATTTTTAGTAGACTACCCATAGTCTGACGGTGACCATTGTATTTTCTCAATTCCATTGTGATTCCAAAAAAACTTCTACTTTTAGAGGCCAAATGATTCATTGGATAATTCCAACCCTTCCTTGTTGTTTCGCTTACAATTAAATGAGGGTTGGAAAATAATATGACTATCCTACCTTTGGTCTTTGAAGTGAGGAATGATTTTATCCACAAAGTGATGGTTTTCTATGATTGAAAATTCAGGAAGATGTCTAAATTCAGATGGCTCGTTTATGTAAGGTTCATATAACACAAAACCAGAGTATGAGATCCCAATTGTTTTTGACTCATTCATTTCATCACTTACCATTGTAGAGTAATGAAGATAAGTGGAGTCATAATACTGAATAAGTTTTTCAATATCCTTTATATCAATTTGGTTTTCCAAATAATGGTCAATTTCAATATCACCAGTGATCACTTTATTTATTATGGAAAAAATATCCCAACCTTCACTCCCATCAGGACAATATAAACACATTAGTTCGAGGTTCACCTCACATATAACAGAACCTTCAGAATCATTTATAGGAAATGATGAATGTTGTATAATCAGATTTGAATCAAAAAATGAACATGCTTGTTCATTTTTTCCATTACCATCCAAGTTGGAGCAGTGGATGTTAGAGGTTATATGGGATTACAAATAGTTTTCAAGATCCTTTAGATCAATGGACTTTTCATTTGTAAGGTCAACATCATCTTCTCTATTTATGACTTGGTTAATGAGTATTCAATATTCACAAACTCCTATATCAGTAGAATATAAATAACATGATGAATTGGGATTCAACACACTCTCAAAGAGACTTTCAGAAGCATGGATAGAGAATATAGATTGATTCACTGATGAGTATCGCCTGGATTGAAAGATATTGAACTTGACCAGTTGGTCACCAAATTCCATGGATAAGATGCCAACATGGACATCAATATTGGTTCTAGATGTCATAAAGAAAGGTCTTCCTATAATCAAGAGGGATCGAGAAGAGTTTGTCTCACCTTCTATGTTAAGGACATAGAAGTCAGCTGGGGAGATAAGATCATTGACTCAGACAAGGATATCCTTGATTATGCCCTTACGACTCCTAGTGCTTCGATTGGCCAATTGAATGAAAACATATGTTGGATTTAAGGGACCAAGATCAAGGTTAGAGAATATGTATTTGGGCATGACATTAATTGAGGCTCCTAGGTCTATGAGGGTGTCATCAAAGTTGGAACATCCAATTTAACATGGAACTGTAAAGTTCCCTAGATATTTACACTTTAGGGGAATAGACTGATGTGTGAAAATATTTTTGAAGGTCCTGTGTTGCCTCTTGTAGGTTCACAATTCCTTAAGAAACTTGGAATACTTAGGGATTTGTTTTATGGAATTTAAGAGTGCAATGTTGACTTCAACACATCTAAACATGTCAAGAATTTCAGGATTGGGTTCAAAGGACCTCTTTGGCTTATAAACGGCTTGAGGAAAAGGAATTGGTTTCCTAATTGGAATGGAAGGAGGTTAGGGAATGGCTTCAGGTTCCTTTCCAAGTTTCTTTTTTTCTTCATTTTCTAGGTCAACATTCAAATGGGGGTTAGAGGACTTATCTTCAGTAATAGAAATTTTCTTTCCCGATCTAAGTGAAATTGCACTTACATTACCCTTGGGGTTGGTTAATGGTTTAGGTGGGATTTGGGAAGAATATAATCGTTGCTGCTGACTAGGGTGGGATGCAAGTTGACCGATTTGGGTCACAAGCCGGAATGAGTTAAAGATGTCAGATCTTCAACTGCACTTTCCAATGGTTTCTTGGAAGAAGAGGCTTATCCCAGATTGGGATTTCCTTGATTTTGGTTCTTAGGAAAGTTATTGTATTGGTTTGGGAATTGGTAAGTCTCACTAGGATAGTGGAAGCCTGGAGGAGTAGGTGGAGGATTTCTCCATTATTTTTGAGGAACAAAAGGATGAGGTTGTTAGAAGTTACCAACACCTTGAACATATTGAAACTGGTTTTAGATTTAAGGAGGTAATTTAGGGGGATGAGATACGGGATTAACATACCTCAGTACTAGGTTATAGGAAGAATAGAAGGGCTCAGAGTGAGGTTGGTAGAAGTTTCTAACAAACTGACTAGATAGTTTAGGGTTGGTGTTCTGATGAGCGTAGCCTACATTGAGCTCCATTGGTCTAGATGAATCATATGGTTCTTATTGAAGTTTTGAACAGGTGTCTATTGGATGAGCTGGTGAGTTGCAGATTCCACAGTTTTTGACAGGTCCAGGAAACCTTGATTGTAGAGAAGATGAGGTTGGGGCTTTGGAATCTATAGCTAGTTGTCGCACAAGACCTGTAAGTTCACTCATCCACTTAATCATCTTGTTCGGCTATATAGATTGACTCTATTGGACTTTTTTGACTTGATCATGTGCTTGGGTATGGAATTGTTTTGTGTTTTCAGCCATGTTGCTTATGATATCTCTTGCAGTTGTAAGAGTTTTATCTACAAGATCACCACCACTTGCGACATCAATGAGGGTTCTATCTATAGCCAATATACCCTCATAGAAGTATTGGATTAAGATATTGTCAGGGATTTCGTGATGTGGATAGGTTTCCACAAGATTTTTGAACCTCTCCCAGTACTCATGGAGCGATTCATTTGGGAATTGATGAATACCACTTATTTTCTTTCGGATTGAAGCAGTATGAGAAGCAGGAAAGAATTTATCTAAGAAGAGTTGCTTCATGTCATTCCATGTGATTATGTAACTAATATGAAGGTATTAGATCCATGACATATTAGTTTTATCTAAGGAGAAATGGAATGCTCAGAGTTTTATTTGTTCCTCAGAAACCACTCGAGGCTTTATGGTAGAGCACACCACTTGGAACTCTTTAAGGTGGAGATGTGTATCCTCACTATCTAGCCTATGGAAATGATGAAGAAGATAAATCAAACCCAATTTGAGTTAAAATTAATCTTCTATGTTTGAATATTTAATACCAAGGGGTTGGTAATTCATATCAAGGGAAAAAAGTTCTTTAAGTTTTTGTTCCCTAGGATTGGTCATATATAATTCAACTGGTTGGACAAGGACTGGTTCTTAAATGAGTTGATTATATCTTATGTTCTTCCTAATTTGGAAAAGAGTTCACTCAATTTCAGCTTCAAACAAATCCTAGGTATTGTTTGGGAGGCTACGGGGCATTAAGAGATATTTTAGAAGAAAGAGGAAGGTAGGTTTTTCTTTGTGTTTTTTTTTCAAACTTTTTTTTATAATTTTGGTTTTTTTTTCTTTTATAATAACCATAAACTAAAGACTAATTAATTTCACAAACCCCATAAATGGAACCATTTTAAAGTGAATATAATTGTTTATTATCGGTCGGTCAAAGTTCTGATGCTCTTCTAATGTGTATATCAGCACTCGGGTCGAATCCTAGGCGATAAAACTTTTTAATAGTCGATTATTTCTTGTTGAAAGTATTTTGATTGGGGGATTATTTTGCAGAGATTAAATGAAGGGATTAATGATTGGTGTTGGATTTAACATCTTTATAAATATTTGTTTGAGTTCATTTTTAGTGTGTTAAGCTTGTGACATCCATGTGCTTTGCTTTATATTACATTTAAATTAACACCCACTTCACAAAATAATGTTGACTGGAATTCCTAAGTGTTAAGGCTTTAATTATAGCCTTAACTTAAATTAGGGTGATAATATCAATAATATCTTGTTGATGGTAGTGTATTTATGGTTCCAAGAATCCATGGAAACCACATGTTAAACAAAATAAGTCATTAATCCATGACATGTTAAGTCCAACATACACAATGTTAAATTAAAGAATACTCATCGATAAAAAGCTCTCTATCGCTTAACATATCTAAATAATGACTCACCTCAATGTTATATTTAATCATCCATTAATATAGTTATTAATATTGTAATATATTATTATTGTGATTAATTATAAACAAAACAAAAAGAATGGGATAAGAAAAGAGGAGTGCGTCAAACACACACTATCGTTGAAGAGAGTTGAAAAAAGGATTTTGATTGAATGAGAAAGCAGAAGATGAGAAGGGGTTTTAACTTTATTTAAACTATTTTAAGAACATTAATATTAAACTAAAAAATTTGGATGATAATAAGAGATATTTAAGAAGAAACTTTCATTGAAATGGAATTACAAAAAACAAACACTTACACTATTACAAACGATGAACAACACAGAAGTAAATGAAATAAAGCAAGGAGGAATGGTTTCTCAGGTAAAAACTTGAGTATGGAATATCCTAAAAAGACTTTATCATATAATTGGTCATACCAACCTATCCTCCATTGCTTTTAAATGCCAACCCTTTTGAAAAGAGAGGAGGGGATGTATCTATAGCCCAAGGTGGTGGACTGTTTTCATATCAAGACTGCCCCTCTAATTGGATCGATGATTTTGACATCCATACAGCCCAATATATAGATATCTCTTTCTTCAAAGTTGTAGTTAAAAAAAGTTGAATGACTAATCTCCAAATTTAGAGGCATTTGTACTTATGGATCTAAAGTTATAGTCATTTTATTAAACAATGTTAATCTGTCCATTTCAATCCATACTTTTTAGAATGCCGAAATGTGAATGGGTTTAGTAATAGTAAGATGCCTTCAAATCTGAAAACGTTATTCGAAAACGTTTTTCGACTATATCCCTTCATTATTGCTGCAAAATACTAGATTTATTTGACTATTAAATCATGGACTATGTCATTAATAGTGTCTGGATTTTAATTTTCGGCTCGAATGCTGGGATGGACTTCAAAGCATCAGTTGGGAAAATGGTTCGTGTAGTTGGACCTTCAAATTTTTATCCATGATTATTTTGGATAATCACAAACATATAGTGGATTTTCATAAAATTTTGGATTCATTATTTAGACTAGTAACTCAATCATCATGGTTAGTCCAGTTTCTTCACAGTTTATTTGGGTCTTCTTGTGTAGAACATATGAACCTTTAAATGCATGATTTGACCAAAGGTTTCTTCTAATGAAATGTTTTAATTTGAGTATGTAGCCCTAAAAACAAGAATCATGAAATTTGGATAATTAGGGTTCAAGTTATTATTAAAACATTAAACAGACTTGAATCTAGATAAATTCAAATAGTTCTCTAAAATTATATCTAATATTTAAACATTAATATTTCACAAAAATTATGCACATTTCATATAAAATAAGTAAAGGGAGTATATAAAAAGTTATGAAAATATTAAAAACATCAACTACCCACACTTATTCTTGTTCATGTCTTCGTGTACAAAAAATATAGAACCATGACAAAATAATTTTCACTCACCAACAAATATAAAAATTTTGTTTTCCCAAATCAGGGGAGGTTTAGAGTATTTCAGTCATCCATATTGATATACACTACAAGTTGTTACAAAAACCATGTTCCAAAAATAATTCACTTTTTCATGCTCAAATTTAGAAATGGAAAATAGTGGCACACAAAACTTACTCCTCTCAAGATGATAAAATTAATTGATAGAGTTTCACTCATTCACCAACTAAAAGTGAAAATCTTAGAGTTTGTAGGAGCTCTCAACTTCCACTCCCTATCCAAAGTTCTCAAAAATCAAGAGGTTTTTTTAGGGGTTTTTCTGTGGCTATTGGGCAGTAGGAATATGATATCCAAAAGATAGAAAAAGGGGGGTAAAACACCAACATGGAAAAATCAATGCACATTTTTTTAAATGAGACATGAAAGGAAATGGAAACACATATTTAAAAGGAAATTAAAATGTAAAATAAGACAAAGAATAAGAAATAAATTTATTAAGTTTATGGGAAGATGAAATATTTACAAACCACAAAACTTCTTTCAATAACATAAGTGTTCATTGTTTTCAATTTTTTTGTATTTTTTTTAAACTTGAACATGAAACAAATCTCACACTCATCTCCCAACCCAAGATTGATCTCCTCATGACACTAATTGTAATAGTTATAACAATATCAAAGGTTTAGGAAGATTTATTTTTGACCTACCCAAGACACAACCCATTTTTGTTTCTTATTTTTATTTTTTATTTTTTGATTTTTTTTGGATTTTTTTTTATATTTTTTTTGAACACTTTTCAATATCATTTGTACAAGATAAACATATATACATTCCCCAAGCCCAAAAAAGGAAAACCTATCCCCAACACTTAAATTGATGCTTGTCCTCAAGCATATAACATCATAGTGAAAATCAACAAAAAGATGCCCGAAATGAAATCCCAACCCCCCACATTAAAATTTCAAAAAAAATATGAAATGAAAATACATGTTGATATTGGGTGGGATAAGGTATTAGGCTCATAATGTGTCTATCAAAGAAAAGGTTTTCATAATATCTAAGGGAATTTCAAAAGGAGGATTAATGTATGGGCCATGGGATGATATTTGGCTATTTTCATTCTCATGAGGTTCAGAAAATGACTCTATCATATTAATGCACACTAAAGTGGAAAATTCATCTCGAAGGTCCCCAAACTCAAGACTCGGAAATGGGGGTGAAAAACAAACATTTTGAAAAGATGGACATATGTATCCTTGTCATGAAAGCTAATGTTGTTCCTCATAGTTGGTGAAAATCATTTTTCCAAATCAAAAACTGAGTATTAAAAAGTTTTTGGTTTTGAAACAATATTCTTTATCCAAATATATGATAAAAACACAAGATTTCTTAGATGAAACCATGTCTTTTGTCCCTCAAAAATGGTTGGAAAAAATTTAAAAATTTTAAGGTTAGTAAGTATGAATCCTGATTTCTCATATTATTTTTTAAATGATTTTTTTTATTTTTTTAAAAAGACACACTCAAACAAAAGAGAAAGAGTAAATAATATAGTGTGATGGGGAAAGTGGTACAAAAATGAAAGATAGGGGAAGAAGAAGAAAGAGGTAGAGAGATGAATAGATAGAGTTAAAGGGAAATAGGTACCCATTGGTTGGTATTTGGTGGGTTTCCATCTCCATCCAGTGGTGGGTCAACTGCAAAAGTTGGGGATCCAATGGGAAATCGATGTGGTTCTAGGATTGTGGTATGTTACCTGAAAAAGAAAAATCATTATTCATATAATAAAAAACTAAAAAGAAATTGAAATTTCAAAAAAGTAAAAGAAAAAATGGGTTTTCACCCAAGAAGCGCTGCATTTATTTGTCTATAGCTGGACATTTTCAGTAGACTGCCCATTGTCTGACGGTGGCCATCTTATTTTCTCAATTCCAGTGTGCTTCTAAAAAACTTTTACTTTTAGAGGCCTGATGATTCATTGGATAATTTCATACCTTCCTTGTTGTTTCGTTTAAAATTAAATGAGGGTTGGAAAATAATATGACTATCGCACCTTTGGTCTTCGACATGAGGAATGATTTTATCCAAAAACTGATGGTTTTCTATGCTTGAAAATTCAGGAAGATGTCCAAATTCAGATGGTTTGTCTATGTAAGGTTCAGATAACACAAAACCAGAGTGTGATATCCCAATTTTTTTTTGACTCATTCATTTCATCACTTACCATTGTAGAGTAATGAGGATCAGTGGAGTCATAATACTGAATAAGTTTTTCAATATCTTTTATATCAATTTTGTTTTCCAAAGAATGGTCAATTTCAATATCACCAGTGATCAATTTATTAATTATGGAAAAAATCTCACAACTTTCACTCCCATTGGGAAAATATAAACACATTGTTTTAGGGTTCACCTCACATATAACAGAACTTTCAGAATCATTGATAGGAAATGATGAATGCTTTATAATCAGATTTGAATCAAAAAATAAACTTGCTTGTTCATTTTTTCCATTACCATCCAAGTTGAAGTAGTGTATGTCAGAGGTGATATGGGATTAAAAATAGTTTTCAAGATCCTTTAGATCAATGGAATTTTCCTTTGTAAGGTCAACATCAACTTCTCCATTTATGACTTGGTTAATGAGTATTCAATATTTACAAACTCCTATATCAGTAGAATAGAAAGAACATGATTAATTCGGATTAAACACACTCTCAGAGAGACTTTCAGAAGCATGGATATAGAATATAGATTGATTCACTGATGGGTATCGTGTGGATTGAAAAATATTGAACTTGACCAGTTGGACACCAAATTCCATGGATAAGATGCCAACATGGACATCAATCTTGGTTCTAGATGTCAAACGGAAAGGTCTTCCTAAAATCAGGGGAGATCAAGAAGAGTTTGTCTCACCTTCTATGTTAAGGATATAGAAGTCAGCTGGGAAGATAAGATCATTGACTCGGACATAGATATCCTTGATTATGCCCTCAGGATTTGTAGTGCTTCCATTTTCCAATTGAATGAAAACACATGTTGGATGTAAGGGACCAAGATTAAGGTTAGAGAATATGGATTTGGGAATGACATTAATTTAGGATCCTAGGTCTATGAGGGTGTCATCAAATATGGAACATCCAATTTGGCATGGAACTGTAAAAGTCCTTGGATATTTACACTTTATGGGAATAGACTGCTGGGTGGAAACATTTTTGAATGTCCTATGTTGCCACTTGTAGGTTCACAATTCCTTAAGAAACTTGGCATACTTAGGGATTTGTTTTAAGGAATTTAAGAGTGAAATGTTGACTTCAACACATCTAAACATGTCAAGCATTTCAGGATCGTGTTCAAAGGACTTCTTTGGCTTAGAAACGGCTTTAAGAAAAGGAATTTGATTCCTAAGAGGAATTGAAGGAGGTGAGGGAATGGCTTTAGGTTACTTTCCAAGTTTCTTTTTTTCTTCATTTTCTTTGTTAAAATTAAAATTGGGGTTAGAGGAATTATCTTGAGGAAATGAGGAAGAAGATGAATCAAACCCAATTTGAGTTCAAATTCATATTCTATGTTTGTATATTGAATACCTAGGGGTTGGTAATTCATATCATGGGCAACAACTTCTTTCAGTTTTTGTTCCCTAGGATTGGTCATATATAATTCAACTGGTTGGGAAAGGACTGGTTCTGGAATGAGTTGATTATCTCTTATGTTCTTCCTAAGTTGGAAAAGAGTTTGCTCAATTTCAGGGTCAAACAAATCCTAGGGATGGTTTTGGAGGATACGGGGCATTCAGAGATATTTTGGAAGAAAGAGGAAGGTAGGTTTTTCTTTGTGTTTTTTTTTTCAAATTTTTTTTTAAATTTTGTTTTCTTTTGTTTTTTTATAATAACAACAAACCAAAGACTACTTAATTTCACAATCCCTTGAAACAAAACCATTTTAAAGTACATCCAATTGTTTCTTATCGGCCGGTCAAAGTTCTTATGCTCTTCTAATGTGTATATAAGCACTGGGGTCGAATCCTCAGCGATAAAACTTTTTAATAGTCAATTATTTTAAGTTGATTGTATTTTGATTGGGGGGTTCATTTGCAGAGATTAAATGAAGAAATTAATGATTGGTGTTGGATTTAACAATTTTATAAATATTGGGTTGAGTTCATTTTTAGTGTGTTAATCTTGTGACATCCATGAGCTTTGCTTTATTTTACATTTAAATTAACTCCCACTTCACAAAATAATGTTGACTGGAATTCCTAAGTGTTAAGGATTTAATTATAGCCTAAACTTAAATTAGGGTTATAATCTCAATCATATCTTGTTTATGGTAGTGTATTTATGGTTCCAATAATTCATGGAAACCACACGTTAAACAAAACAAGCCATTAATCCATGACATGTTAATTGCAACAAACACAATGTTAAATTAAATAATACTCAACGAGCAAAAGCTCTCAATCGCTTGACATATTTGAATAATGACTCTACCCAATGGTATATTTACTCATCCATTAAGATAGTTATTAATATAGTAATATATGATTATGGTGATGAGTTGTAAATAGAACAAAAATAATGGGATAAGAAAAGAGTAGTGTGTCGAACACACACGATCGTTGAAGAGAGTTTAAAAAAGACTTTCGATTGAATGAGGAAGAAAAGGAAGGGAAGGGGTTTTAACTTTATTTAAACAATTATAATAAAATTAATATTAAACTACATAAGGCGGATGAGAATAATAGATATTGAATAATAAACTTGCATTAAAACAGAATTACAAAAAACAAACACTTACACGATTACAAACGAAGAACAACACAAAAGTAAATAAAATAAATCAAGGAGGAATGGTTTCTCAAGTAAAAACATGAGTATGGAAGATCCTCTCAAGACTTCAGCAAGCCTTGGTCATTCCAACCTATCCTCCTTTTCTATAAAATGCCAAACCTTTTGAAAGAAGATGAGGGGATGTATTTATAGTCCAAGGTGGTGGACTATTTGCATTCCAAAATTACCCCTCCAATTGGCTTGGTGATTTGGACATCCAGACAGTAGAATCTAGAGATATATCCTTCTTCAAAATTTTAGATAATAATTTTTCTCTAGTAATCTAAAAATTTTGTGTCATTTGGACTTATAGAGCCAAAGTTATGGTCATTTGATTAAACAATGTTAATCTATCGATTTCAATCCATGCTTTTTAGAATGCTAAAATGTGAATGGGTTTACCAATATGAATATTCCTTCAAATCCGAAAACATTATTCAAAAAATTTGTCCACATATATGTCCTCCTTCTCACTAAAAAATATCAGTTTGATTTTATGATTACATCATGAGTTATGTTATGAATAGTATCTGGATTTTAACTTCCTTTGAGAATGGTGGGCAGGATTTCAAAGCATCAGTTGGGTCTATTTTTCGTGTAGTTGGACCTTAAAATTTTTATCCAAGATTATTTTGGATAATCACGAATATATGGTGGAGTTTCATAAAATTTCAGTTTTGGGATTTAGACCAGTAACTCAATCATCATGGCTGGTCCAGTTTCTCCATAGTTTCTTTGGGGCTTCTTGTGTGGACTATATGACCCTTCAAATTGAAAATTTGGCCAAAGGTTACTTCTAATTAAATGTTTTAATTTGAGTAATTAACCATAAAAAACAAGAATCATAAATTTTGGATATCTAGGGTGAGTTTTATTATTAAAACATTAAACAGACTTTAATCCGGATGAATTCAAATAGTGCTATAAAATTATATTTTATATTTGAACATTAATATTTCACACAAATTGTGCACATTACATATAAATCAGTAAATGAAGTATATAAAAAAGTTATGAAAATATTAATAACATCAGATCCTATAATGATTTTGGGATTAACTGGTCATATAACTTTAGGGGGTATAATGAGAAAGATAAATCATCGGAGGGTTATGTCATCGAGAGACTCTCCCCGAGTTGGAAGCATGAATCTATTAGGATCGCATGGTCACATAACCCCAGAGAATCACTTAACTAATAAAACTAAAAAAAATTATCATGTATATCCTTCTTCTTAATATGATCACATTAATCAATTTGAGTTTAGTAGCTTTATATCTTGGGGAGTGTCATGTGTTGCAGTGAATGTTATGTGATCGTCTAACTCGATCTCATAACCATTAAGGTGACATGAAATTTAGTAAAAAAGCTTTTTTCCTTTATAAGTTACTCTGTACCAAATTGGTATTTTTAATTTATTTATTACCATCACTTATTCATGACAATTTTCATATGGTGGTCATAAACAAATCCCCCACCCCACAAAAATGAAGTCTAGAAGAAGAAGGGAGGACCTAAATTTAAGGAAGTGGATTCTCACCTAAGTATGAGTTCCTTTGGTTTATTTATATAAATATTGGTCTTTAGAGATTCTTTTAAAAAAAATTATTTTATCATTATAAATATAATGATGAGGGGTTTCTTCATTGCCTGTGACTAATTTCTCAAGTAAGTTTTGATATTATTTAAAGATATCTCCCTTCGTGTGAACTGTTTGTGTGATCTAATAATATAATCATATAACATAACTAATTTGTATAAATTAATCCCATGACTATTAAAATTAATTACCTTAATATTTTCTTAGGATCTTTTATCCTTCATATATTTATTTGATCGCATAATCCTATAATGATCATGTGATTGTGTGGCCCGGTTATGGTAACATGATCACATGACTTTTATATATATCATGGGATCCATTTAAATTCAAATCCAACATTCTATAATAAATCTAAATATTACCTAATTTTATGTGTATCCCTTCAATAAATTAGGTTGACAAGTTTATGTCATGAAGAACTTCCATAATTAATTTTTTGGAAGATAACTGATGTGAATTTGTTTAATCTGATCATGATTATATTATGAGTGTGATAGGAATGGATCCTTGGATTATTCATTGTCTGGATGGATACCACATTATTGGTTCATCCTTTGGAATGTTGTTTCGATATCACCACCTTAGACATGGATCCTACCCACATTTTGGATCATCAACACTTCGAACACATTCTGTGAAAATATATCATATATGGGTCATACCATTCCTAAAAAAGGAACGCTCTAACAGTTTTTATAAGGTATGATTTGATTGATCTTGAAGGGAACGGGTGTGATTATGAGACCTATAATCATTTTTATATATTGATAATGTAAAATTCTATGTCAATCCAAAATTTTGGAATGCCATCAAGTTAGAAAATTTGATTAGGTAGGGGATTCAAAATGGGTCGAGGCTTTCCCTTCTAGGTGTAGCACATCGGCATAGAATTTTATAATGAACTAAAAAATGATTATATGAGGTATTTTATGTTTTATAAACTCTATCTCATTTCAAAAAACATCTTATGGTGTACCTCATTATTTTATGGATCCAAGATACTAATACATCCTACTGATGCATGGTGAATTTGATATAATCCTTTGGGATGTTGATAGGATTATTAGTGCATGAATCCCATGATAAATGTATAATGAATCACCCCCCCCCCCATCATTAACTTAGGATGATTCCAAATATACTCCTCCCAATGTAAAGAATCTTATCATCTTATCCAAAGAAGTCCTTGAGAAGGATCCATATCCAAGAGTGGATATATCTTTTAAGAAGTGTGATACATTGTCTTTCAATAAGATCCAATATTAACAAATAGCTAAGAAGCCCAAGGCATTCCCATATCACAAATCTTATAGGTATGAGGGTGTTTATTAAACAATGATTGAAGATGGGTATTTCAGAAACAGGGTATGCACAGTCACTTCTCAGACCCATTACCAAGTTTGGTTTGATGACTTCTATGCAATGACCCTTAGTGAGTATCTATTATTGGATCATGATAAGGGAGGAGTAAGTGTGCTTTCATTCATTATAGAATATAATTTGTAAAGTAGCATATGAATTTTCTGGTTCATTCCTATAGTATCCAAGTTGTATTTCCAACTTCCCCACATTTATAGGGGAAGGGAACTATAGAGGATTTAATTCCCATTCCAAGTGTTATCACGGTGGATGTAAGCTCACATGGATAGATATGAGTTCACTAATACACAAGTCATTATCATAGCCTAGTTCAATCCATTCCTCCATAAAATTAGTGAGGTCATACCTAGCACACTAAATAAATGGGTGATAAGAAACAAGTTTAATTAGTAAGATCGGTTTGTTTTTACTCCATGTGGATCTTCATCCTATTCTAATTCAAAAAATGGAAATAGATATATTAATTTTTGAGCTTATTTTATAGTTATTCATGAGGTTTTCTTGTCAACTTGTATTGAAATCATGATCTTCTATGTTGGTATGTACCTTTATAATTCAATTGGAAGTTTCAATGCATCTAGATAATGTGTCTTTATCCTCCTTGAAATATTAACATAGAGAGGCAGCGCGTGGTAGCTCTCTAGTTATAGAACGTGTTCTTGAGGGAAGAAAATCATATTTGAGTGAACTTCCTTCCAGGTAGTGTGGGTATTGGACTCTGAAATTCATTTACCAACACTTGGATTTGGTTCTACCCCAATGGATAACTAGTTATTTTGTTAATGAAGCTCAAATAGATTTCATCGATTATTGAGGGTGATGCCACAAGGGATCTAGTGACATCAATATGCCAAATTCTTGGTAATAAATTCGATTCTTTTAGGCTAGTGTATCAAGATATGTCTCATAAATAAGTGAGGTGATTAAATCCAACTTCTTTTCTGAGTGGAGTGTCAGTGGGTGGAGTGCACACAATTGGGTTTATAGCTGGTGGGGCACCCACTCCATTCATGGTGGTTTTTTTCCATTGAGTACTAGTAATGGGATGATTATAGGAGAAAAGAATCAAATGAAGAGGCATGGAGGGTTCTTTTATAGGAATAAGTAGGTATGGAGGGGTTTGAGAGTGTAACTACTCCTTAGGGAATCTTGTATGAGGAAAATTATATCGATGTTGATGAGTTCATTTGAGATATAAACACATAGATACACTCTAAAAAATGTCAAGTTCATTACGTAATCCATGCATTACATACGATAATTCTTAGTTCAATGGTGACTATAGGTGTAAAGGTAGATGAAAAAAGTTCTAGTGAAGAAGATAAATTTCATTATTACTCATATACAACTTGTAAACATTTTAAACCTCAATTAACTTTCCCTTTGATTTTATAGGAGGTTATAAATATTTGGAAACCAATTGTTTCTCTGGTATACTCTCCTATAGGAATAGAATTTGAATCTAATTCCAATTATGGTGAGGAGATTGATGATTTGGGATCTTTCATTTAAAAGGACATTATGAAATCAACAAATTTCTAATCCATAAGTGTTAATTCAAATTCCATGAGGGATTCTACTTGTAGCACCTTGGGCACTCATTCCATTAAAGAGGTATTCACTCAAAAAATAATATCAAGATAAAGTGAGTGTAGTTATCAATGAAGAGATATCATTCAGAGTCAACAAGTAATTGTTTTATTTGTATATTTTTTTATTGAACAACTCTAGTAACTTTTCCTAACTTGTTTGATTTTACAAGTTCTCATTAAGTCTCTCAATGAAATAAGTATCTATGGCTGATGAAGGTACACCTTTCATAACAATAGTCGGACCTCTAGTACTAGAAAGGGTCCTTTTATGGGTGGAAGTGATCGAGGTCCAAAAGAATCAAACTCAGTGACCAACACGAATTCACTATCCCTTATACCCATTGATCCAGCTTGTGTGAGTACCCTCTTAGAGATATTCGACTTAATAAATTATTATTCTTCCAATGTTTCCAACATAAATGAATCATTTGGTGAGAGAAAGTGTTTCCTATAAAATTAGGTACACCATCAAGGAAATACCATATATATGACCTCTATCTATATTTGAAGAACTTCATAGTGATGGTCCCAACACACTCTCAAAGTATAGTATATCAATGGTAGGGACAGTATCCATGTCTCATAGTAACTTACCAAAGGAGAAAATATATATTTCCCAACAATATTTGTATGAAATAAGATAAGCCACTTTTGTAGAAGAAGAAGGTACATTCTAAGTGGTTATCATAGTTACTGATTGTTCAATAATATTTTTTATGTCTATAAACTAATAAGATTTTGGTGATTAATTGCATCATCTCCAAATCAATTATCAAACAAAACAAATCTTGATGCTTTAGTATCTTACCCCATGTAAGTTTTTATGGTACAAGAATGATATACATCGATATCTCTGGGATATTTGAGTATGAGATGTTCACTCAATGAATTCGTTATAGAATAAATCCTTATTCCTAGGTTAAGCCAGATTCTAGGCTTGGAACACTTATCATTTCATCATAATCTAAGGTTATAAGTGTGGGGAGACATATGGAACTTGGTCATAGAGATCCCATTTGAAGAACATAAGGGACAATTAAGCCATATCTTGTATATGTTAATGACCCTTGGTTATATTGGTTTTTAATATCGAGAACTCTACACTTGGATGAATGAGATAATAATTATTAGGGATAATAATAAGGACCTTGAGTTGAGAGTATCAATAACAGAGGCCTCAAATTTGGTTGAACAACAACATAATTAGGATATTAACAAATCCTCCCAATATAAAATTGAATTAGAAACACATTATATATTGTTAATTGAAGGTAAAGACAAAATTGATAATATTCAATGGGATTTTCCACACCAACATTAAATTATTACTATGGATGAGAAGATGGTGATATAAAAATAGAATATCATTGATGTGGTTGAAAATTCTAAGATTGGTGTTGTCTCTAGAGTAGTGGTGTTTCTATTAACTATAGTGGCAGAAACTGCTATAATGGATCAATTGAACCAATCTATAAACACTCTCAGATGAAAAATAGTAGATATTGAGGTGTCTTCTATGAACATGTTATCATAGTCTTTCAATTTTAGGATCCACATATTTTCATGGATCATGGGTTGCATCTAATATTGAAGTTTTCTCAATCCTTCTAATTCATAAATTAATAAAATCATTATAATTCCATGAGTTTTTGTCTATTTTTTTTATTATTCATGGTATATGCATGACCCAACACATATTAAGTCACCAAGAAAAGTTAATATTCTCCAAAATACTAATCTAAAACAAATATAATTTAAATACTTAATCCCCAATGAATTACTACTATTCATGGATTACATACTGATATTAGTATAAATACCATCATCAACGCACCAATGATGGTCCATTTATAATAATTATGAATTCCAACTAAACAAGGATTGAGAATGGATATTGGTATAAACACCAACACTAATGTACTAGATATTTCCCATTTAGAAGAATTATGAATTTTTCCATGGTGTTTCTCATAGAAGGATATTGGTATAAACACCATCACAAACTCAATAGATCAAGACCAATTGAAATAATGATAAATTCTTCTTAGGAATGGATTATGGATAGATATCGGTATAAAAATTATCACTAATGTACTATAGACATACAATTTGGAATAATAAATATGGCCTCTTATGTGTGTCTCATAGAAATATATCGGTATAAACACTATCACTAAAACACTAGATCTAGTCCATTCAGAATAATGATGAATTTTTGGGTGATTTCGGTTAACGTGGCATGTAAAATAAGAGCTTTAACTATTTCCTAAATAAGAGGAATAGTGGGTATAGATTGGTTATTGTTGGGACTATATGTTGGGCCCCATAATATTTGTGTCTATTTCTTTTTCTACTTATTTTTTTTCTTTAGATTCATATGGGGGTGGATAAGTGGGGAAAACTTCTCTTTATTTTATTTTTCACCTTCCAAATTTTAGAACTAATAAGGTTTATTCCTTTTTTAATTTTGATATACTTATTTTTACCGAGACCAAGCAAGTTGTATGTCCACTTTAATGGTTTAAAAATTGAATAGGTAAAAATTTCCATAAATATATTAAATCATGGTAATGATATGGGTAACACAATTCAGAAATAATCATAAATTTCACTAGGGTCAAATGTTCTGTTGTAATAGTGTTTGGGTGCTCGAAAATCAGAGGGCCCTTTTACAAGTTTAAAATGTCTCTGGTTGATATGAAAAACTAGGTACACCTATACAAGATCTAACATGGGGTATACATGAAAAATAATGAAGAGGATTCTCTTGAATCAGTATATTATCTTTAATAGTATCCATGGATTGTTTTTAGGGATTCAAATACTCAAGGGATAAAGTGGGTCATGGAAAATGAGCATTAGAAAAGAGTTCTAGTTCCCTAAATATCACATCTTTATGTATTTAACATGTTAGAGAAGATAATATTTGATTAATTAGTTATATTAATTTTTATTAGACCCAATGATTCTAAAAAGAATTGATTAGATTCTGTTAGGGTCACATGTTGAGCCCTATGAGTTTTGCGCCTTTTAACATTGTGCTCTAAAAATTTTTGAATCCTCAAAGTTGAAAAGATTATAGAGTGAAGACTTAACTTTCAACAAATCCAACCTTTACAAGTTTTCATTATGGAAGGTTCTATGTATCTTTCACTAGAATTTTATGTTCTTATAATTTAGACCACATAGGGAAAGGGTTAAAGTCTATAAAACTTTGACCAATTTGCACACAGTTTAATGACATGATACGTGGACCAAGTGTGAAGTAAATAGTCCATACAGAATGGCAGAGTGAAACTCAATGTGAATGGATGGACTATTTTTGGTATAGTATACCTCAAAAAAATGGGAGAATTCATTTTATAGTAATGAATCTCTAACCGTGTATCATGCGGTTTAGGTTCATGCGGTGAGGACCGTCAAAATGTTCAATAATGAGGTACAGCATCATTTCCCCAAGAGGAATTATGATATATAATGGTGTAATGTCAATGATGAAAAATTTACTTAAGTATTTGTATTATGTTTCATATCAAATCTCAAGGTGTTTAAACCGAGGATGTTGAGAAGGGACAGACATGTCGGGGATGATCAAAAATCGCACTGGGGTAATGAGTTCTGCTACAATTTTGTTAGTGAGCACAAGGATCTAAGGACCTTTCTAACAATGTCAAATGCCTTAGGTTAACAGACCAAACTAGGGGTACACACAAAGGATCCAACATGGGGAACGTATGCATCATCAAGTATAGGATTCCGTTGAATTTGGGTACACACATTACGGATGGCTATGAAAGGTTTTTAAAGATTCAAACAATTAGATAATGATGTAAGTAATGGGGAAAAGTTTATCCAATGAGGGTTTTGGGAACCTAACTATTTTATCACCATGTACTGAAAACATTATCAAGGAAAATAGATTGGATAAATCATTTCTATATAGTTTTTCCTAGATTGTAAGGGTCTAGTAAGCATGGATAGAATTTTTATAGGGTTATAATATAGGACCCATAAGATTTACACCTCTTTTATTTACACTTTAACTTTTTTCTAAGATCATAAATACATAATCCTATCAAGTAGAGACTTGAATTTTTAAAATACTAACATTTGAATGTTTTTATTCTAAAAATTTGTATTCCTTTGTCACTAGAAGTTTAGGGTCTTGAAATTTACATTGTCTAAGTTTAAAGTTTGAGTTCATTCATCTTTTACCAAATTGCACATATTTTAAGTTCATTATGCATGAACTACATAAAACGGTCAATCAAAACAACCCCATTTGGGTTAAAAAGTTATAAAATACTTCAAGACCCTTTTTATCAGGGGATAAGGATGATTTAAATCATGAATAAAGGTTCTTATAAAATGAGTAATGGTATAGGAAATTCATTTTATGAATTATTATGAATCGCACTAGGGTGAAGAATTTTTCAACATTGGTGTTAGGGAAAATGAGGATTAGAGGGAATTTTTATAAGGAGAAAATTCTTATAGATGACAAGAAAAATTGGGGGAAAATATATAGGATCTGATGTGGGTAATTAATTCATATCCAAATAGGGGTGTCCCTTGAATCAAGATACACTCATCTCTAATATCCATGAAAGGTTTTTAGTGACCCAAGACACTCAAGACACTAAATATGATTTATTGAATGAGTTATTTAGGAATGGCGATAGAAGTATCCCGAATCTAGATTGACCATAGTTATTATATTGTATTCCTTGGATAAGAAATGATAATGTATAATGGTATGTTCTATTTAACATCATGAAACAAGGATGAAACTATCATGTTGTTTGACATCATGTGAAAATGACTCTTGTGTTCTGTAGTTTAGGGTCGTAAAATGAGAAGCTTATTCTATATAGTTTAATGTCATGCAATTTGGATGAGATATGAGGGAATTTTTTATCTCTATGGTGGGGGCCATCTGGGTGTCGTTTAACATCCTCTAAGGATAGGAATTAATCCACACATAGTTATTTTATTGTAATTCCCTATACAAATCAAGATCATATATAGAGGTGAAATATTTTTTTCATAGGCTCACAAAGAACTCAATGGTAAATACTCCAATATAGATTAGTCTCATATGTTTGATAGGGTATTTTATTTACCTTACTCTACAAAAATAAATTTCATGTGTGAGGGTAGAAACATGGGTTTCACCTAAGTGTTGTGTTATCCAAAAAACAAAAGTTTCACAAGCATATCCAAAATACTAAGGTGTCAGGATGCATTGTTTTTGAAATTATAATTTTCAATGTGGAATGGATTACTGGTGTCAGTATGTATCTCATAAGGATAATAAACAATTCATAAATAGTACTAATAAAAATCCACAAAATCAATTTGAATTATACGAAGAGGGGGGATTTTTCTTTAGGAATTATAGCTAGGTCCATGATAGTTGATCTAAGTGTCACTATATATACTAAAGATATAAAAATAAATCCACATGTAATTATTATATTATAGACCCACTATATATATAAGTCTTGTATTCAAGGTAAAATGGGGCATTTTACTTTGATTTTGGGATTTCATATAGGACAAAAGATCCTAGCATCACTACATATCCGATGATAATAGGAATTAAGTTAGGAGTAGTTCTTGAAGAAAATTCTCCTCCATGTAGATAAATCTTGTGTATAGAGGTGTGTATTTTCAATATATGTTCATAGATAAAGATCCCTATGATGAATACTCCTATATAGATCTAGTTTATACGTGGGATGGGGAATTTAACCAAGAAAAAAATGGTTGGTTTGAATGGTCTCTTATATATAGATATATCTCATGTGAAAGGAAAGATAACTGAGATTCACCTTAGTGTAGTTACATTAGGAAAAAATAAGTATTTATAAAAAACCCTCAAACACTAAGGCTGCAGAGCGAATATTTCAGAAATTTTTTGTTGGCCCTAGGGTAGGAGGTCCGGGCATCACTATGTATTCTATAGAGATAGGAATCAATCCACACATAGTTCTTAAATAAGTATACCCCATACATATCTTATTCATATGAAGGGAAAAAGGAGTGGTATTTTTTTGACATTGTATTTGGGCCTAATATGAGAGATCCAAGTGTCACTAAATATCCTATATTGACAGGAATAAAACCACACATAGTCCTCAAAAAAATATCCTATAAATATCTAGATCATATAAAGGGGAATGGGGAATTTATTCCTAAAAATAGAATAAATTTTCTACAGTGACGTGTAGTGGGGATAATATTTGTGACTGGACTTAGAAGAAAGGATTCAAGTGTTATTACATATCTAAAAATAATCAGGAATCAATTTAAATATATTTCTTTTATAAGATGATGACTTGCATAGATATAAATTTTGCGTGAAGAATAAGGGGAATTAATTCTCTAAGTTATAAGAAAATTATGTACAAATACATCTACATGGATAGAGATCTCATGTATGAGAGAAAGAGACCTCATGGAGTGGGGAACTCTATGTAATTTATAGTTATGCAGGAAATAATTCCACCTCCTAGTTTATCATCATGTAGTAGGGATTATAACTATACATTTTAACATCCTATGGTGGGGACAAGGGTGATATGAAGTTTATATTTTTTTTTGTACTTGGATGATCTCCAGTTTAAATTCTTGCCACATGTACTTTCATGGTATACATTTTAGATTCCTTTCAACAGGACTTGGATGCTCACTCAAGAATTATACAATGTATTTTTTGACAAACCTTTCATTTGTAGTGGGAATGGTGTATTCACCGCCCATCATAGACAAAGATGAAATATATATTGGAATTTAGGGACAAATACTAACTATTCATGAAGTAATGGGAATAGGTAGACATTTTTATTGAAGGATCACACAATCCAATTCTGATGGACTACCAGATTACGCAATGTATGAAACCTCTTCTCATCATGTCATTACAACACATCAATTATTATATTTGATTATTCAACTTCTCAAAGATAACAGTATATAATTATTCAAAGTGAGGGAAACTAGACTTAAATGGGTATCAGAACCTCTTTTCCATAAACAATAAAATATGGGGTTGCTTATGTGGTAGTATCAGTTATAGTATAATAGGCCCACAAGACATGTATAAGTTTTTATATCCAATATTTCTTGTCTTTATCCACCATTTTCTATATTATATTTTACAGGGACTTTTTAAAACCCTCTATTTTCCCATTTTTCAATGTGTGATAGTGGGATTAAGGGTTATACTTGACATTATACTCATGATGCAGCTTTTTCAACTTAGAAGAATGGATACTAGTGTCATTTTCTATCAATATTGTATGAGGTACACTAAATCTAGTGATGATGTTAGGCTTCAGGAATTTGATGATGTTTTTCATCACAAATTCCTTGAGGGGTATGTGATGTGCCAATGTTTTGATACTATATTTCCACATCGTTATTTTAATTTAATTGTTCTCTAATTTCCAAATTTACATTTTTAATAAACAATTTCAAAATATTTATGAATTGTTATTAAATTAAAATAACTATTAATTTTAACTTAAAATATGTGTTTAATTGTGTAATTTTAATTTTATGATTATTTTTTAGTTGAATGAGTAGGTATTAAAAAAATTTCATTTTATTAATTATCTATTTTCAATATTTTAATATTATATTTATTTATTTAATTTTCAAATGTTTTTCATCATATTAATTTAAGTGTTTTAAATTAATATTTGTGTTTTAATAAATTTATTTCTTATTTTATTTGTTTTTTATGTATAATTAATGTATAAATTTTTCTAATTTAATTTATTATTATTATGTTTCTATATTCTAATTTTAATTTACATTTTCCTTTGTTGTTTTTTAATTTTTAGGATGCAACAATTCACATAACTAAATGAGACAACCTACTGTATAGACAATTTGAGATCAAGACTATGAATATAAATATTAAATATCCCACATAACCAAATTATCAAGTATTTATACATCTCAAATTGTGCCTAGATCAATATAGGGTAATTACAATAGTATATCCACATATTTATTATTTCCAAGTGGAATCACATTGTATATTTTTCAATAGCCTATCATGTACACATTTTCCATTCATACCACATATCCAAATTAGTATCCACATATCAAAATTTATAAATAAACCATGTAATGGATTCCTAATCTCAATATATTAATATAGAAAGGTTTTTGAACCAAGTATTTCTGAAAAAGATATGAAGAAGGATGATACTCAAATCAAGCATGAAGAAGCTGTGGGTGAGCCCAAACAAAATTTAACGGAGCCCATCATCAATATTTTTAGAGGAAAACCAAGATTATGAGCATAATGAAACTATAACTAAGAAGATTAACACAAGCCCGTGGACCTTCACTGAGATTGTAATTCCACTTTAACCCGTCCTTCAAAGAAGATGAGTCTTATTATTTTCATATCTTGGCACTACCTAAGTTCGACCTACTGATGACTGATGATTAATACCTTTATTTATTTTTAAAACTCTTGAATATGATTTATATAGCTCTAAAGAAGATTAACTATTGATCTTATCTATATTTTAATAGTATGGTTTCATGAGGCTTGAATGAACTTGGATTTATACCCACTTCATGTTGGAAAAATAAAGATACAAATTGAAGTTTTGTTTGCAAGTTTAATCTGTTTTCAGTTCTAAGAAGAAATTGTTAGTTTTGAGTTTGTAGTGGTTTTGGTTGTAGTGATAAGTTATCATGAATGTAACATGTTTGAGTGAATTCCCCTAATCAATTAAAATTGGGACACCAACTGATATTATAATTCCACTTGAACCCATCCTTTAATGAAGATGAGTCTTGTTATGTTCATATCTTGGCGCTATGTTTGGTAGTTTGATGACTGATGATGACTACCTTTATTGATTTTTGATACTATTGAATATTATTCATAGAGTGATTAAGAATATGAATTCTTGAACTTACCTATATTTTAATAGTATGGTGTTTTAAATATTTTATGAACTAGGTTTTGGACCAACTGTAGGTTGGAAAAATAGAGTTATAAATTGAATTTTTATTTACTTCTTTAATCTATTTTCATGTCAAATATGAAACTGGTAGTTTTGAGTTTCTATTGGTTGTGTTTTTATTGATGAGTTACAATACATGTAACATGTTTTGGGAAATTCCCCCAATTGGTTTAAAATGAGACACTAATTGAGATTGGAATTTCACTTGAACCCATCCTTAAATTAAGATGAGTCTCATTATTTTCATATCTTGGCGCATCCCAAGATTGATAGTTTGATGAATGATGATAACTACATTATTTATTTTTTATATTTTTTAATATGATTTACAGAGTGCTGAAGAAGATGAATGCTTGATCTTATCTATATTTGAATAGGCTAGTTTTATCAAACTTGGATGAACTCTGATTTGGACCCACCACTAGTTGGAAAAATCGAGTTAGAAATTGGATTTTTTTGCTTCTTTAATCTATTTTCAAGTCTAAGATAAAACTGGTTGTTTTTATTTTCTAGTGGTTATGGTTTTAGTAATGAGCTACAATGAATGTAACATGTTTGAGGAAATTCCCCCAATCACTTAAAACTAATACAACTATCTTGATGAAGAACGATTGAGCTCGACAATGTTTAAGTGCTTCTAGTCAAATATGTAATCTCATAAGGTTAGACTAATGAAGCCCGATACAATAGAGGCTAACTGAAACTGAGTGTTGGTTTACTAATGAGATTGAAAATACCAATAGACTTTAACTAGTCTGATTTTGAGATAGAGGCCTATTTGTGCCTACCTCATCTGTGAACGTTGGGATAGTTTACAATATTTAAAATCTCAATTAAGCTATTAGTCCATATGACTTTGAAATAGAGATATAACCAGGTTCACTTGGAAGCTTGACACTAAAATATGAGGTGCATACTTTCATCATTTCATGCTTTTAAAAGTTAAACCGGTTGAATTTGAGTGAGGGTGTAAGTGTCTGAAGTTATTGAATGGGTTTTTCAAAAATTAAAAAAGGAGTAACAGAACTAAAAATAAAATATTAATAATAATAAAGTCTCAATTCATGTATCAAATGAAGACATTGATGAATGAAAAATTAGATTATCAAATGAAATCAGTGATGAGGATAAAAATAAAAATAAACCCTTGGAGAATTTTGAGGGCGCGTTCGTTTCATTCATTAACATAGACATTTAGAGAGGATAATAGAGATAACGTTTCTAAAGGATTCTTTAGATAACATAAGGTGGATATTTTCACTCTTACTTCAATGAATATGAAGTGTAAAGTTTCTATCTACACCACGATCTTGTTTTGATAATTTCTTCTAAATAATAATCTTGTAGTATAAAATGATGATTTCTTTCTTATCATAAATTTATTGAACCTCTTACATTAATTTCTCTCTAGATTTATAAACATTAAAATTCAATTGAATCTTGATTAATATATTTTTTGGCATTCAAATTATATCTTCCTTCCATTATAAAATGGTTACAACTCCAATTGAATATTTTTAACTAATTATTGTGGCCTATTAATTCAAGCCAAGTAATATATTGACATAGGTGATCAATACTTAATTTTCTTAATATGAAATCAATGATAGTGAGTATATCATGTGGCAATTGTGCCTATATACTTAGTGATTGTTGAGTCCATCGACCTTCTCTTACAGAAAAAATAAAAAACCCATATTTTAATTATTTTTATCAATATTTAAAGACTACTTATATTCATGTGTTGTGATTATAATATAGGCACTCAGAGAGTTATTAGTTTGAATACATTTTAAGTTATTAAGAACCACATGTCAGGAGATCTACAAGTTTTTTCCACTGGTTTTATTTTTTCATTTCCATAGATTTTAATTTTTTATTTATTTTTCTTTTATTCTTCCTTTTATAAACATATAAATTCCCCTCAAAAATATTTAAAATATTAAAAAATATTAAAAATCATGACAAAGAAACTTCAAAAAGGGAACAACATTAGGATACAACCTTAGGTATTTCCTTACTGTGGTATTTAATATATAAAAATATAAAGGATAAAAATGACACAAAAAAATATGAGCCTTATATTGGTGCCTTTTGGGAGGGTACTTAGTATTTTTTAAAAAAATTAAAAAGAGCATAATTTACTTGTTAAGTAAATAATAAAAGAATTCATTGTTAAAAAAATAAAATTCTATTGTTTGAAAGATAAAAAACTTAAAAAAATAGAAGTTTAAAATTTATAAAAAAAATATCATGAACCATATAAAAATAGAAAAATAAATAAGTTTTTAAATTTAAAAATATAGGAAAATTTAAACCATCTCAAAAGGAACCACGAAAAGAAAATTTTATAAAAACAGAAAACTCAAAAAATGTTGGTAGAATGGGCGAACAAATAACATTAAAAAAGCTAGGTTCTCCTGATTTTGTGAATATGTAAAATTTTTGGGGGTACCCTAAAGTTTTTCCTTGTTTCAAGCTTATATTACGAATGATATACCATTTACCTAAATTCAATGGTCTATCAGGAGAATATCCCTACAAAAACTTATAAAAAATGTACATGGTGTGTGTGAGTCAACATAAAACACCAAGGAGTAAGATAGGATTAGATAATGATAATAGAATTCCCATTTTACTTGGATGATCTAGCCAAGGAGTAGTTCTACTACTCTTAATATATAATTATAGAGAGTTGTCACCAACATAATAAAGTATTCTTAGAAAAGAAATTCAATACTCTTGGACTTCCTCAATTAAAAAAGATGTTCATGAGACTCGGTAGTTACTAAGAGGCCTTCATAAGTACTAGAATAGATTTAAGAAACTATGGTGTAGCTATCCTCATCACTAGACTCTATATTATATTCTAATACATTATTTTTATGAAAGATTAGTTTTTATGGATAGGATCATAATAGGTTCTTCTTCTAGAGGAATGTTAGTGGATAATACTCCCATATAATCTAGGAATTTTATTTCTAATGTGGCCCAAAATTCATAGTATTTTTGAACTCGTGGTCAAATTCATGTCAAAATTATCATGGAAGTATCTACTTACAATTATAATAATAGTTGAATAGAAATTTATCTGAGTGAACTTGATAACATGACAAGGCAGATTTTATCTAGAGATACCCCTCAAAAAACTCAACCTATACTAGTTTTTACTAACCAAAATCCTTGTGCCATTTGATCAAATTATGATCATTTCAATAATAAATGTCCTCAAATATAAGAAGGACTATAATTTTTTAATCTAATATTTATTATAAATCCTTTCTAAAACAACACAAATAGTAAATTTCCAATATAAAAAATTCAATCAAGGACTTTTCAAAAAAACCCTAATTTCAACGAAGGATAGAATTACCAACAAAATAATAGGTTTAGTATTAATGATCAACCAAATAGAAATTTCTGGCCCCAAAACTTTTATCAACATCCTAGGTGTGGTTAAGGTCAATTTGGAAACCAAGTTGGTGGAAATTTTACAAATTTCCAAAATCAAAAAAAATAAAAAACAATAAAATAATCAAAGAAATGATTCACATCATCAATATATGGTTAAAAACAATAATAAATCTCTCAATAAAAACAAGTGTTGTTACAAAACATCATAACTTGAATCCTTCAGATGGAAACATAAATTAGTAGATTAAAAAATCAAAGAACTGTTAATTTTCCATTACAATTTGAAGTGAACCTAAGAGTAAAAGAGAATGTTGGTATAATAATTATAAGAAGTGGAACTGAAATTCAAAACATTTAAGATGAAAATAATTAATAATAACCCAAAAAGGATAGTCTAACTTTTGAAAAAATAAAAAACCACATAAAGAAGTCACAAAACCTCATGTTGAACCAGTTCTTGAACCCACAAAACCTATTATTAATCTTACTGTCTACAAACTAGTAAAATACGAAAAACATAATAGAAAGGAAGAAATGGATCTAGAAATAAATTATGGGGATTTTATAAATTTAACGGGATCTTATAAAGGTAAGAACAAAGTTGAAATGATCTAAAAATTTATAGAGGGCCACTACCAAACCATAATGGTAGTCCTCTTATCAAAAATAAATTTTAAAATAAAAAAAATGAAGTAGTGATTAAAACTTATAGGAAATATCTCATGAATATATATTTTTTATATTTTGTAAAAAATATCCATAGATATGATAAATTTATAAAGTAAATGTACAATAATAATAGGATGTTCAAGGAAGGTGAGAATTTTAAAATTGATAAGAATGTTTCCTCCCCGATCCTATATTGACTCCCTGTTAAATTCATGGATCCAAGTATGTTTTATATTTCTTGTGTAATTGGAAATAATAAATTGGAAATTCTATGTTAGATTTAGTATCCACTATAAATTTTAAACCTTATTCTATATTTTTACCCATTATGGTCAAAGATCTCAAACAATCTAGTATTTTTATTAATATAGCTAATTAAATATTATTTAATCCAACTGGAATAATTGAAGATGTTTTACTATGAGTAAAATATTTTTCTCCATGCTCATTTTTATATGTTAAATTTTTATAATGGTGTATTTAGTTCACATGGGAAATTAATACTAGAAAAAATATATTAAGGTATTTATTAATTATTATAGAGGGACTCTATGTTTGGATTTTGGAGGAAATATGGTTAATTTCAAAATCTTTAAATCAGAGAAACTCTTTATGGGAGATCATTTTTCATTATAAGTTAATATACTTGAATAGTTTTCCCCATAGTTGTTTCATGGCCTTATTAAAAATAAACAACCACTAAATTCTTTTTTAAAAGGATCCCTATTATTCTAAATAAGTTTCTGTTACTAAAAATTTTGTAACATATTGTGATCAATCTAAAATTGAATCTATTTTTTATAGAACGACATTATTTTTTGAAATTTATTAATATAATAAGGATGAAGTATTTTATAAAAATGATAGTGGAATAAATGAGTTATTTTATAAATTCTTTGAAACATCATTTACTTCTAAAGAATATAAAATTTTGTGTGGAATTGAATATGAAATGGATGAAATTTTTTAAATTATGCTCAACACGATAGAACTATGGAAAATTTCTTTTTATTTGTGAATGTTTCTTATGAATCCACTATTTTCAACTTTAAATATTCTGAAAATATCATTAAAGTGGCCCCTCTTATTTTCAATATTGAATCAAAAAATTCTCCTCATGATTGAACATATTAACTAATTGAAAATTATTAGACTACTAGTTTATGAGTTTTTAATTATTCTATGATATAGAACGATTTATAGGCTGAAACTCATCACAAAGAACCCATAGAGCCTATTTTATACAAAGGTTACATCCCACACACACTTGAACCTAAATATTTACTTGATGTTTTTAAATATTCATGCTTGGGAGATGAATAAAAATTACCTATTATAGTTTCCTGTGGGTTTTCTAGTGAACAAGAGAATCAACTTTCAGAGGTTCTTAGAAATAATATGAATTCCATAGGCTAGAATTTAGATAATTTACCAGGTATTAAACCTTCGGTGTCTATGAATAGGATATTATAATAAGAAAAGTCCAAAACTATTATATAATTGAAAAGTATATTAAATCATATCTTTCTTGAAGTGGTTAAAAAAGGAGGTGATTACCTTGTTGGATACTGGTATAATTTACCCCATTTCCAATAGCTGAAGGGTAAGTCTAGCCTAAATTGTTCCTAAAAGGTGTGGGTTTATAGTTTACAAGAATTAATGTATATAATTAGTATGTTATATGTTTCCCAATGAATAAAGATTTTGTATTAATTATAGGACTCTAAACTTAATTACTTGAAAAGAAAACTTTCCCTTTTCTTTATCAAATCCATAAAATGTTAGTAATTAATTCCTATTATTAGTTCATGAATGATATTTCATGATATTTCTAGATTAATATATCTATAGAAAAATAGAATAAAATAACTTTTACATCTCTATTTTGTACCTTTATTTATAGGAGAACTCCATTTTGGACAATTAAATTCTACTACCACTTTCCAAATATGCATGCTTCGCATTTCTTCTGAATTTCTTAAGGAATGTATGGAGGTGTTTATTAATTATTTTATAGAGTATGGTATATATTTTGAGATATATCTAAGAAGTTTATGGACTATTATTAGAGTGTGTATTTATAATATCCTTGCTCTAAACTGTGAGAAAATTCATTTTATGGTTGAGAGTGGCATTGATATTAGTCATCAAGTGTCTAGGAATGGGATAAAAGTAGAAAAATCCAAGGTCAAAATTATTTATTCATTCACTTTTCCTAAGACAGTGAAGGATATTAGATCATTTATTTTCCATGATGGATTCTCTTGGATATTTATAAAAGACTTTATTTGAAGTGGCTTTCCTTTGAAAATACATCTACATAAATATATTTCTTTTTTCTTTGATTGGAAGTGTGGGGAAGCCTTTAATAAACTCAAATAAAATATAGTTTCCATGTAAATAGTTCAACCATATAATTGGGAATTTATTTTTGAGATGATGACTAATGATTTATAATTATATTTATGATTTTTCTTGGTCAGAGAGTATAAATTAAATTACATGTCATTTATTTTAATTCTAACTCTCTAGATACCACCCAATCAAATTCAACCACATTAGAGAAGGAACTATTTTTCATTTATCTCACTTGATTATTGTAGAAACTATTTGTCAACATCTATAGCTTTTATTTTCACTAACCATTCTTCTATTTTTTATCTCATGATAAAACAAGAATCAAAACCAAAGTTGGTTATATCGATCATACAGCTTCAGGAATCTGAACTAGAGATCCAAGATAGGAAATGAATTGAGAACACTATGGATGATAATTTGAGTAGGATACCTATAGAATCTTTCAATATAAATCATTTTTAAACCCATTAAATAGTTTTTAACTAATGATAAATTGTATTCTTTTTCCATAGATAATAGACCATGGTTTTCTAACGCCGTTAATTTCATAGTTATTGATATTATTCCTCACTAGTTTTCCAAATACTAGGTTAAAAAATCAATTTTAGAATCAAGGAAATATGTTTGAGATGATACCTAATTTTGTAATATATAGAGTGATCAAATTGTTAGGATATGTATTCTAAATTCTAATATTTATTTTGTGCTAAAATTTGACCACAGTTTGAGCTATGGTGGTCACTATGGTCCATATAAGACTTATAGGAAAGTGTTAAATTCTGGGTTGTTCTAGTCTACCGTCTTTAAATATTATCATGAGTTTTTTAAGACATGTAATGATTTTCAATTTTAAGGAATCACTTCCCAAATACATGATATTCCATTACAATATATGCTATTTTGTGTTGACTTGATGTTTGGGGAATTAATTTTATGGTCCCTTTTTCTAATTTCAAAAGATATTCCAACATCCAACTTATTGTAGATTATGTTTACAAGTGGATTAAATTCATTAAAACTAGTACTAATGATTATAGATCCGTTTCCCAATTTATTAAGAACAATATGTTTTTTAAATTTGGGATGTTATTGTTCATTATTATAGACCAAGGAACTCATTTCTATAATAATAATTTGGAATATTAGCTTAAAAGATATGGGGTTTTCATAAAGTGACTACACCTTATCATACACAAATTAATGGTATGGATAAAGTGTCAAATAGATGTTTTAATCACATTATTGAGAAAATAATTAACCCAAACAAGAAGAATTGGAACTTAAGATTTTATGATGCTTTGTGGGCATATAAGGCAGCCTATAAGACTACAATAAGGAAGTCACGTTATAGGAAACTTTTAGAAGAGATTTTAATTTTCTAATAGAGTTATAGGATAAATATTTTTTGGATGTTTAGTTAAACGATTTCAGTTTGTTTCAAGTTTTAAGAGAGAGGAAGTTGTTTCTATAAAAGCTAGAAAAATAAGGAACAATGGTTATAATAGTGGTAGGATTTTGAAATCGAAAATAAATTCTCTTCATGAACAATTAATTGTTAATAAATAATTTCATATTTGAAATAAGGTTTTGCTATACAACTCTAGGTTTAATCTATTCTCATGTAAATTTTTACATAAATTTCATGGTCCTTTTATTATGAGTCATATTTTCCCTTTTGGTGTCAGGAAAATTACAGATCCTTGAAAGGATATTATATTCACCATAAATGGATATAGTTTTAACATTTTTTGGGAAGGTATTAAGGAACCTTTGGGTTAGAGTTAATATAATTAGAAATTGTATACCAATTAATAATCCAGGTTGTTTCTTCCCTTTCTGTTTTTTTTTAAACAAGTGTGATGAAGCTAATAACCATTTCTAATGTTAGGTTTTTTAAGCTGTTTCATAGTTTTTTTAATATAATAAATTTTTTCTTCATTGGAGGATGAAACCAATTCTTCTATACATGTTATAGATGAGACAAAATACAATTTTTCAAAGTTTTAGAGAAGATACAAGCTAAATCAACTCAATTCATCCCTATTAATTTCTAAACTCAAGTTACTTTTTACATGAGTTGTAATTTCATAAAAATAATTTCAATCTATTTTCATCTATAAGATATTGAATTTAATAGACCAGAGGGACTTAATTTAGAATAAAAATTAGGTGCATTTGAGTTTATGGGAAATAAAGATTCTATATCATGGGAGTTATTATTTCCAATTCTTCTTCTTTACAAGGAATTTTAAAAAACCTATTTTATTTTTATTAATTTTTTGTAATTCCAATAGATTTAAACTTATATTTTTCATTTAATAATTTCTCAACATGAAACCCAACATGTAATTATTTGTAATTATAATCAAATTTTAATTGAGAAAAAAAAAGAATATAATTTTTCGGAATTCGTTTTGATATTAATATTTTTTTTGGAAAAAAAGATTTTAACTTTATTATGACCATATTTAAATGATTATACTATAATAATTATTTAAATATTTTAAAACTTTAAATTGAATTTACATGATTCTTCACCATTGATTAAATATTGGGGATAATGGTGTGTTTTTGTGAGGGGTAAAGGGTCTTTCAATGTGAATAAATTTACCACAATGAAGTTCATGTCAAAAACCCATTTAAAATTTTCAAATTTTATTGTTTTTTAATTTTTAATTAATTATTTTTAGTAGATTAAATTTTTATAAAGTTTGGATTCTAATTTTTTCCCATTTTGTAGGTTAATTATCTATTACCCCTTGGATATAATTTGGTAAATTATTTTTCATTTCCCATATCAAAAGTGGTTAAATTAAGTAAAATATTAGATGAATGTTATATAAGTATCATCACCCTTGAATTATTTTATTTGGATTTGAATTCATAAAATATGTATTAAAAGGAATTAAAAAATAAAAATCCAAATCTAGGTTGAACTCATTATTTTATTATTTAAGTTTTTAGATGATTTATTTATGATTCGATATGAATTATTATGTTTTCTCATCCAAATAGAGTGTCTAATTATTTTTTGTTCCAAATTATGTGAGTCTATTTCCCTAGAGGTGAAGAAAAGTTTACAATTTCAATGGAATAAATATATAAGTGGGACTAATATATCTTCAATCTTTAAGGTCAATCATTTTTGTAAAACATGAATAAAATTTTTTACTAAAAACGTTTTATTTATTAAGGGTTAATTCATTCACTGCTTAATAAAATTATACGAGGAAAAATCATTTTAAAAAATAAATTCTTATGGTCATATAATACTTTAAACATGAGATTCATTTTATTCCATTGAATTTGAATCATTGATTTCTTGAGTAAAAGAAATAGATTGTGTGGGGAAATTTGATGTGTCTATGTTTTGATACTTCTTTTTCACATTATTATTTAACACTTTATAATTTATGGTGAATTCTTCTCAAATTAATAAAACTCTTAATATTACTATAAAATATGACTTTAATTGTCTAATTTTAATTTTATAATTAGTTTTTAGTTGAATGATTAAATATTATAACCCTTCAATTTTGTTTTTCTGTTTAAATTTTGTAATGTCAATTTTATAATTTTTATTTATTTATTTCATTTTTAATTGTTTTTAAAAATATTATTTTAACTATTTTAAATTAATATTTTTTTTAATAAATTAATTCTTTATTGTATATATTATGTATATAAAAAATTTGTCAATGTTTTTGTTTAAATTTAATTTATCATTTTTATGTTTCTATATTTTGATTTTTATTTGTAGTTTTCTTTTATTATAATTTAATATTTAGGAAATAGTAATTCATGTAACCAAATGATCCCATTTGCTATGTAGAGAATTTTTTATGATTCCTACGTAGAAAAATTTTTAAGATCCCACTTATAAAAAGTCTCAAGTATTATTACATATCCAATTTGGATCAGATTCATGTAGAGGAATTCCAATAACAGATCTGCATATCTATTTTTCTTGAGTACAATTACAAAGCCTATTTCTTATAAACCTATTAAATATTCATTTTTCAGTGGTAACATATATCCAAATTAGTATCTACATATCTAAATTTATAAAGAAACAATATTACTAATTCCTAGTATATCTTTATCAATGTAGAAAATTTTTAGAACCCAATATTCTAAAATAATATACGAATCAGGATAAAACTCAAAGTGAGCTGGAATAAACCATGACTGAGTCTGAGGAAAACTTTACTGAGGCTATCATCAATTTTGATGGAGGAATACTGATCATGAAAGACTGATAAAACCAGAACTATGAACATTGAAGTTTTATTGAACCACTTACTATAATATCTCTATAGATTTATAAACATTGAAGTTTTATTGAATCTTATTGAATATATTCTCTATCATTTGGTTTATCTATTACTTATATTCTAAAATGGTCACAACTCTAATCAGAGTATCAATTTATGAGAATTTTTTGTTAAGTTAGGATAATTAATAGATCGATGTAGGTAAATGTTATTTAAATTTCTCAATCCTTGATCGAGGATTATGAGTACAGCGTGTGTCGGTTGTGTCTATGCACTTGGTGATAGTTGAGTACATCAACCATCTCTAACTAAATGGTGAATAACATTTAAGATTTAGGCCTAATGATATGCCTGAATTGTGATAGAAATTCATGCATTTATAGTGTTATTAGAATGAAAACTTTTTAAGTGATTAATAAAAGAATAACTAGGTGATTTACCTATTTTATCCATTTCTTCTATTCTCTAATTTCCACTACTTTTATTCTTCATTTCGCTAGATTTTATAATTACTTTTACAGTCATATAAATTCAACTTAAAAATATTAAAAACATTAAAAAAAATTTAAAACCATGATAAATAAGCTCTTAAAAGTAAACTTTGTTGAGATACAACCTTGGTTGCTGCTTTATTGGTCTATTTAGGATATAAAAATTTTGAGTAATGATAAAAATGACACACAAAATTAAAGATTCAAATTATTTGAAGTTTCCTTAAGGCTATCAAGGATTTTTTAAAAACATTCAAAAAATACATAATTTTATTTTTCTTAAAAGGTAAATAGTAAAAAAATATTGATAAATAAATTAAAATTTTGTTTTATGATAAATAAAAACATTAAAATTCTAGAATTTAAAAGTTTGTACAATTTTTTATCATGAATAGTATAAAAGAATAAAAATAAACAAGTAAGTGATTTTGAAAATATGAAAAAAAATTAAAACACCTCAAAAATAATCACCAAAAAATCATAAAAAACATGCAAAGTTTATTAAAAAATGGAAAAAAAAAAGAACTTTGAAGGAACAAGATTCTCCTAATTTCAAGAATCGGTAAAATTGTCTAGGGTGTCATGAAATCCCTCCTCTTTTAGACCTTATATAGGGTGTGATACATCATTTACCTAAATTCCATCATCTACTTGGAGATGCTCCACACAACCACTTATAATAATTCCTTGTGGTATATACACTAGAGAACCCCAAGGAGTTAGTGATGATATGATAAAGATGAGAGCATTCCAATTTTCATTGCATGGGTTTCCAAATAGTTTTTCCACTACTCTAAAACCACAACTATAGGTAGTTGGAACCAACTTAAGAAAATCTACTTCAAAAAATATTTACCAGCCTTTAGGACTGCATCACTTAAAAAGGATATATGTGGGATAAGAAAATTGCAAGGGAAGAGTCTTCATGAGCACAAGGAGATATTTATGAAGTTATACTCTAGCTCTTCTCAACATAGTATTTCATATTATCTTCTAATACAATATTTTTATGAAGGCTTAGTCTTGATGTATATGACCATTATAGATGCTTATGTTGGAGGATAATTGGTAGATAAGACTCCCATAGATTCTAGGATTATCATTTCTAATATTTACCAAAATTTACAGTAGTTTAGAACCAACGTTTTGATTCATTTCAAACTATAATTATAATTATCTAGTTCAAATTCTAACAATAATTGAATTGAAATTCAACTCAATGATATTTATAGTAAGATGAGGCAGATTCTTCTAGCTTTTTTCATCCCAAAACTACACTTAAATCAATTTTTCCCATCCAGATTCATTGGTAAATTTCCTCATATTTTTATCATTTAAATGATCAATTTCCTCAACTATAAAAATGATGTAAATTTTATAATAGAATATTTCTTGGAAATCCTTTTCAGAAATACCCGAACAGTCAATTTCTCAACCAAAACATTTAATATAGGTGTTTTTAACCCAAACAAAATATTCAGCCAAGGATATAATTACCAATATACTAATAGGTTTATTCCTAATAATCAACCAAATATGAATTTATATCCCCAAAAAAATAATTAAAATCATAGGTTTGGTCAAGATCAATTTGGAAACCCAGCTAGTGGGAATTTCAAAAAATTTCCTAATTAAGAAAATCAAAAACAACAAAATAATAAAGGAAGTGATTAATATATTAAAGAGAAGGTTAAGAAGAAACAATTAATTTCTAAATAACAACATCTGTTATTGAAAAACAAGGTAACTCAAATAGGTCAAATGGAAATTGAAATTAGTGAATTGGAAAATCAAGGAAGTGGAAATTTTCCATCACAATCTTAAGTCCACTCAAGAGGAAGAGAGAATGTTAGTGTAGTAAAACTATAAAGTGGAATTGAAATTGAAAACCCCTAAGTTGAACCAAATTAACAGTAACCTAAAAATGATATTCTATCTTTTGAAACAAATGAAAAATGACATGAAAATTTTCAGAAAACCTCATATTGAACCGGTTCATGAACACGTTGAACCTTTTCTTGAACCTGATATCCACAGACCTATAGAACTAGAAAAATAGAATAAAAAGGAATAGAACAAGATCAAATAAGTTATAGGGATTTTTTAAATTCAATGGTTTCTTATAAATTTAATAAAAAAAATATTTTGGCCTAAAAATGTTTAGAGATCCACTACCCTTCCATATGGGTAATCCTCCTATTAAAAATAATGATAAAACTGAAATAAATAAAGATTTTCTTGAAACATTTAAGAAAATCTAGGTTAACCACTCTTTTTTATGTTGGGAAAGTGATCTCTAGATATGATAAAATTATTGAGGAAATGTGAACTCATGAGAGGAAATTTCAAGGGAGGTGTTAAAGTCGACTTGGGGAGGAATGTTTCGTCCAAGATCCAAAATTCCCTCTCTAATAAATGGAAGGATCTATGTATGTTTGATATTACTTTTGTAATTAGAAATCATCAATTTTAAGATTCTATATTATATTTTTTATCCTCTATAAAAGTTATTCCTTATTATTTATTTTCATCTATTCATGTTGGAAATCTCAAGCAATCTGGTATTGTTATCCAATTGTATAATAGAATCTTAGCTGAGATAACTAGAGTCACTGAAGATTTTTTGTAAGAGTAAAGTATTTAGTCTGCCCTAATAATTTTTATGTGTTATATATTAAGTATGGAAGATTTATTTCAAATATTCCATCAATATTTGGAATAACATTTTCTAAAACTACTAATACAATTATTAATGTGCATAAAGGGACTCTATCTTTGGAGTTTGTAGGTGATATGGTTAATTTTCATATATTTTAATCAAAAAAACACCCTAAAGAAGATCGTTTTATAAAAAAAGTTAACATTATTGACTCTACATCCATATTTTTTTTTTATGAATTTATTAGAAATAATTGATTGTTTAATTATTTTGAATATTAACCTTGTATACAAAAGAGGTTTTTGTGACTCAAAATATTGAAACATGATTTGATGAATTTGAAATTGAATATATTTTTAAGAAAAATAAATTTTGTTTATGAATTTATTAAAAAGGTATGGGAGATACTTTTTCTTAGAATGATAATGGAATAAATGGAAAAAATTTTGAATTCGTTAAAACATCATTTACAGTTGAAGAATCTGAAATTTTATGTGGAAATGAACTTAAAATGGATTAAATATATTTAAATTCTAATCAACGTGAAAAACTATGTAAAAAAATTCCCAAATAATTTCTCTTTATAAATCCACTTTTTTAAAAGTAAATTTTGCTCAAAATTTCATTGAAGTGACACCTCATTTTTGTAAACTTAAATCTGAATTTTCTTTTGACAATGAAACATATTCACTGCTTGAAAATAATTTCACTAAAAGTTTTTCATTTTTAAATTCTAATATTATTTATAATTATTTAGAGGATAAAATTGAAATAAAATAACCCAAAGAGCATTTTTTTCAAATGTGACCACACATCAACACTTTAACTTAAAGCTTTACCTGAGATTTTAAAATATTCCAACTTGGGAGATGAAAAAAAAATTAGTATTATATTTTAAGGTGGGTTGTATGATGAAAAATAGAACCAACTTCTATAATTTTTTAGGAATAATATAAAGCCTATATGTTGGTCATTATATGATTTACCAATGATTAGTCCTTTGGTGTGCATGCACAAAATACTTTTAGTGTAAAATTCAAATCCTATTAGACTATTCTAAAGGATAATGAATCATACCTGTTTTGAAGTGGGTAAAAAGAAGGTGGCTACTTTGTGGGATAATGGTATAATTTACCCCATTTCTAATAGTTGATGGGTATATCCAGACTATATTATTAATAAAATGGGAGGTTTCATAGTCATCAAGAATGAAATTGGATAATTAGTGTCATCAAGGTTTCCCAATAAGTAGAGGGTATGCATTTATTATAGGAGGATAAACTTAGTGACTGGGAAGGACTACTTTCCTGTGCCTTTTCTTTATAAAATACTTGAAAGGTTAACAATTCAATCCCATTCTTGGATCTTGGATGGATTTTCATCATGTTTCCATATTCATGTAGCTTCAAAGGACCAATACAAAACAACTATTACATGTCTAATTTTCACTATTCCTTATAGGATAATTCCACATGGACTATGTAATTCCCCTACCACCTTCCAAAGATACATGATCAAGATTTTTTCTATATTTCTTAAGGAATTTATGGAGGTGTTTATAGATGATTTTACAGTGTATGGTCCATCTTTTGAGATCTTTTAGATAAATTTAGGGGTTGTTCTGATAGTGTGTGTTGAGAAAAACATTGTTTGGAACTTTTATAAATGTCATTTTATAGTTTAGAGTGTCATTAATCTTGGTTATGATATGTATAGTAATGGGATTACGGTGGATAATTACAAGGTTGACATCATTTCTTCATTCCATTTTCCTAGGATTTTGAATGACATTATATCTTTTCTTAGCCATGTAGGATTATATAGGAGGTTCATAAAATATTTTAGTCAAATTGATTTACCTTTAATAAGACTTATATAGAAAGATATTTTTTTTCTTTAATGGGAAGGGTGACAAAAACTTTAACAAACTCAAACAGAAGCTAGTGCACCCACAAATAGTTTATTTACTTAGTTTAAATGTTACTTTTGGGATGATAACTAATGATTCATAATTCACTTTAGGGTTTGTTCTTTGGTAGATAGTGGAAAGGAAATCATATTTTATTTATTTTACTTCTAAGACTCTTAGATTTTCCTAATCAAATTACTCCTCAATATAGAAGGAATTATTATCCACTGTGTTTCCCTTGATATGTTTAGAAGTTTTCTATTCTGATCTAGATTTTTGGTTGTCACTAACCATTCTTATATTTAATATCTCATAAAGAAACAAGAATTAAAACCAAGCTGGATGGATCTTATTGGTTTTGGAATTTGACAAAGAGGTCCTAATAGGAAATGAATTGAGAACAATATGGATAATTAATTTAGTCGGACACCTATTCAAGATAAATTGTATATTGAACCCAGTAGAGTGTTTTTCCTTAGGGATAAATTGTATTATACTGCCACAGACAAAATACCATGTATTTAAAACATATAGAATTTCCTAGTTGTTGATTTTACACCTCACTAGTTTTACAAATAGTAGGTTTAAAAATTGATCAGTTACTCAAATAAATATTATTAGGATGATACTTAATTATGGTGTATAGTGGGAGATCGTATTTTAAGGAGACGTATCCTGAATTTTGAGATTTATTTAGTGTTAAAATTATTCCGTAGTTTGAGCTATGGTGATCACTTTGGTCCAAAAAGTATGTCTAATAATGTGTTGAATTTAGGGTTATTATATACTAACAACTTCAAATATTTTCATTAATTTTGTAGGACCTGTAAAGCATATAAATTCCAAGTAAACATTTCCCAAATACATGAGATTCAAAAAAAATCTTTTTAAGGATTTAATTTTTGGGGAATGGACTTTATGGGATCCTTTCCTAATTACTTGGTATATTCATACATCCTAATTGTTGTATATTATATGTCAATGTGTATTGAAGTTATTCCGACTAGAACTAATGATTCTAGATTTGTGTCCCAATTTTTAAAGAGTAATTTGTTTTATGGATTTGGGATATCAAGGTTCATTCTTATAGACCAAGGAACTCATGTTTGTAATTGGACTTTGAAATATTTAATGAAAAGATATGGGGCTATCAATAAAGTGTCTAAACCCTATCATACATAGATGAATGGTATGGATAGATTATAAAAAATAGATATTAATAATATTCTTGATAAAATGGTAAACTCAAATAAGAAAGATTAGAGCTTAAGGCTTGAGGATGCTTTGTAGGAATATAGGGAATCCTATACGACTCCAATAGGGATGTCACCATAAAAGATATTTTTTAAATAAATTTTAATTTTCTCAATGATTTAGAGAATAAATATTTTTGGGTTGTTAAGTAAGGCAATTTGAATATATTTAAACCTAGAAGAGATAGGAAGTTCGGATTTCAAGAGTTGGAATAATTTAGAAAAATTATTATGAAAATTCTATGATTTTTAAAGAGAAAAAAGGTCATGTTCATGATAAATTAACTCTGAATAAATAACTTCATAATAGAGATAAGTTTCTTCTGTAAAAATCTAGGCTTAATCTCATTCCAGGTAAATTTCATTAAAAATGGGATGGTCCTTTTATCGCGACTCATATTTTCCCTTTTGGTGTTGTATAGATTAGATATCTTGTAAAGGATATTCCATTCACCATAAATGTACAAAGGATTAAGCTACTTTGGGAAGTTATCAAAGATCCTCTAGGGTAGGAGTTCCTATTGTTAGAAGCTGAATACCACTAAATAATCTAGTTTGTTTCTCTTCTTTATATTTTTTTATTTAGAGTATTTTTCATTTAGAATAAGTGTGGTGGAGCTAAAATCATTTTATAATTTTTTTTATAGTGTTCATTTATAGAGAATAAAGACATCTTAATGGAACGATAAAACTGAGGCCTCTTTTCACTTTATGGAGAAATTTTTTAAAAAAAATTAATTTCCTAGAGAATATGTAAGATAAAGAAACTTGAATCAGTCCCTCACTTTCTAAACTTTGGTTACCTTTTATATGAGTTGAAATTTTTTTAATTTAAGGTTATTTTTTTAATCTTTAGGAGCTTGAATCTGATCAAATAGGTGGACTTACTTTATAATCAAGATGGGGTTTATTTGGGTTTATGAAAAGAAAATAAATCATCTATATCACGAGAGTTATTAGTCAGAATTTTCATCTTTTACAAGTGGTTTTAAAAAAATCTGTATATTAACTCTTCATAATTCCATTGTATTTTAACTAATATTTTTTGTGTACTCATTTCTCAACATGCAACTGAACATGATCTTACTTGTAAATATGTTCAAATTTTAATTGAGAAAAAAATTTACCTTTTAGAACCTATTTTGATATCACTGTTTTATGTTGAAAAATACTTTGATCATTCTTGTAATCCTCAATACAAGATTATAGTATAATAAATTGCTAAATTATTTCAAACTTCAACTTGAATTTTCCTGTTTCCCCTACATGGATTCAAAATTATAGATAATGTAAAGTTTTACTATATGAGAAAGGTTTTTCAATGTGAAAAATTGTACCATAATGTGGTTCATATCAAAAACACACTTAAATTATTTAAATTTAAATTTTCATTAAAGTCTCAATTAATCATTTTTATTGTTTTAAATTTTTTTGATGTTTCAATAATGAGCTTACACTTTTGTAAGGTTAATTCTATATTACCCCTTGGATTTAGTTGGTAAAATTATGTTTCAGTTCCCTCTTGAAAATAAAATAGCTTCAATAAAATATTGGATAATGGTTATACAATTTTCATTACCTATGAATTATATGATTTAGATTTAAAATCATAAAATATGTATTCAAATAATTTTTGAGTTGAAAATCATAATCTAGGATGAACTCATTATTTAATTATTTAATCATTTGGATGAGTTATTTATGATACCATGTTATTTATTAAGTTTTCTCATCAAAATTGAGATTACTTATTTTTGGTTACAAATTATTTGAATATGTTCTCCTGGAAGTAAATAGAAGTTAGAACTTTCAGTTGAAATCAAATTGAAGTGGTTTTTATCTATTTTCAAATCTTTAAGGTAAATCATTTTTTGTAAAACATGAAAATTCCAAACCCATACCAATGTAATCACTAAGATGTGGGAGGAGTAAATAGGTGATATATTTTTCCTTTTATTTAATATTTCTTATAAAACAACCTTCACCTATTGTTAATTAATTTTCACTTTGATGAAAAATAAACATTCACACATCCATAGGAACATAAGTATTGATAATATTATATACTTCTTAGCATGGTTTGGAAATAATACAATACCACAAAATCCACTAGAAAAGAATCTATTTGTGTGGATACAACAAGTATGAAATACCCTTAAACTTGTGCATAAATTTGATCAATAAAATAGTGCATATTCTTATTCTAACTTGAGTGATGTAAATAAGATGTTATAAAAAGTTTAGAAACCTTAAAGAATTGGTTTTAAACATATTATTGGGATGCTTCAACAACATCAACTTTTCTAATTCTTCATAAGACAATTATTTGATTTCTTACTGAGTAGTAGGTGGGAACAACATCTTTATACTTTATAAAGAAATGTAATCCAAACACTCACTTTGATTATTCTATCAAATTCTTTAATTTGAAAACAATTCTAATTTTCTTGTCTAGAAATAAGTCTAATTCACTTCTTTCTTTTTCCTAAATCTATTAGACAGATTGCTCAATCTGATCTAATGAATCCTAACCACAACTCATTCTAAACACTTCTTATATCCATAAACATTTCTCAAAATATTATATTCAGAACAAAAACTCCAGAACTCAACCAATCACACATGTGAATTGTGTCAGAGTTCATTATACTTTCACCCCTTTATATGGGTGCTCTAGAAATAGAAAAGGCAAGAACTCGAAATTGTTTTCCCACTCAGAATAATTCACAAGTTTGAATTTATTTAAATATAAAAAAAAATTATTGGACCATTTATCAAGTATTATAAAATATTTTGGATTCTTGTCAAAACTTATTGAATCTTCTCAAAACCTAAAACATTTAAAATTTAAAAAAAATATTCAGTCTGATCATTTGAGTATGATATTTGTCTGTTTGGTTAATTTGATTCTTCTTTATACCTCAAATTTATTTTCATAGGATTAATTACAAAAATATAATCTAATAGATCAATATTTCATAACTACACAACTTCAAACTCCACTTTCTTTTCTCTCACCCCATTGAAAAATAAATAAGTAATTGATTGTTTCGATGCTTTGAGCTAACTAAAAAAATTTGACTATATTATTGTGGCTTCTTTAGAGTTTAGTTTCCTACAAAAACTATTATATTTAGTCCAGCTTACTCACCCCAATATCTTTACTCAATCACTTGGTAGTTTTAAAATATAAGTCTGATTGTATTCCTCTGGAAAATCATTTGTTCATCTGTTTTCTCAAAAATATATTTTCAACTTCTAAATACATCTGAACCATTTTTTTCCACTATGTTCATTTGTTCAAAAACTCATTAGACTAACGAAACTATACATACAATAAAAAAAATGTGATAACTTGTTTGTATCAAGAAGATCATCTGATTATTTGTATCAACTTTTCACGTGATGAATCAGTCTCTAAAACTCTTCTCATTCTCAAACAATAACTCTATTCCATATGATACAATTTGAGTAGTCTGACATTTTTCCATCAATGGAACACTGAATATGATGCCTTATTAGTTCCAAACACTTATCTGATGGATCAGTGAAGAAACTTTACAATGGATTGGTATCAACATCTACATATTTCTTTCTAAAACTCAACATGTGATGGTTCATTTGATGGATTGGTTCATCTGATGGATCATCCCATCTGATGGATCGGTCAAAAAAACTTCTGAAAACCCTCTAAGTTTATAAAATTCAAACTCTGAATCTATAATAAACTTATTCATATGGTATATCTCAAATTGATAATCTGTGTCTAGATTACATCAACATCATAGAAATACCATAAATTCTCATTTATCTTCTCTTCCACAAACACATTTTCTCTCCCTTTCTTTCACAAATCTTGGATCACAATTTTTTAGTCAACTTATGATGTCGAGAAATTTTTTCAAAGAAAATAATCATCTTATTTTTTTAACATATCTAAAGACATTATAAAACAAATTACCACTCCATTATAAAGAACTCCATTCTGGAAAAATGATTCCAGAAATAAGTTCTCCCTGAAAACAACATTTAGAACAGAACACTTCAACTGATGAACATTATCATCAAAACTGGGTTTGATATCTTGAGTTTGATACTCTTGTGCTTAGTCACCATAAATTAAAAATTAGGGATATTTACCAAAGTGACAATAAAATACCATACATTAAACAGAAAACATCTTACAACATCCAAAAAACCATCTCAATACAACTTATTCCCAACAGTATAACCCTTTGAATTGTGTTGTTAACCAACCTTCATAAATCACTGGAACTTATTAACTCAAGCTACGGATTAATAATAAATAATTATAAGCCTATGTGATTGAACTCATTATAGTAAATAAGAATCATTGAATAGAAAAACCATGTTATCCAAAATCAAGTTACTTAAGAACTTCTCTTAAACTTCAAACTTTCCACATCTTTAAAACCTCTTTATTCCTGTAAGAAAATATTTCTAAAATACGTGACTCCTTAAAAAGTTCTACCACATATCGATGGAAATATTTATGAAACAAATTTTTCTCCCCCCAATAACACTATCCAAAGACAGGATGAGAGAGGGGAAAAAACACATACCTCAACCTTGGAAAGAAAGAGGATGGACACCCATGTTCAACCTCAGTTTGTAAAAATATTCCTTTGGTAAAGGTTTAATGAAAATATCATCAACTTATTCCGTTATAGGAACTTATTCCAACTTGAGTTTATTCTTCTCCATGTTCTCTTTAATAAAGTGATATTTTATATTAATATTATCTGGATGAGAATGGTCGATTATATTTCTAATGAGATTTATATCACTTTGATTATCACAACCCAAGAGAAGGAGTAACTTCACTTCAACAAGAAAATATTCCAAAAGAGTCTTTATCCTTATAATTTATGTTTTATCCTGAGTAAAAGTAACATATTCAGCTTCATCCATGATAAGAATTTCATAATTATAATTTTTAGTATACCAACTAACACAACTTTCCCATAGAAAGAAAACTCCACCTTATGTATATCTTCTATCATCGAAAATTCTAACCCAATCATCATTTATATACCCAAATATATCAATTCTTCTTGGGAATTAAAATTTGATAACGAAATTTGTTATGCCTCTGATATATCTATGAATTTGTTTTCTTACCAAGAGAAGAGATTCCTTTGGAGAACTTTGGAATCTTTTATATAAGGTGATAGAATAAACAATATTAGGTTTTTAAGAAGGTAGATATAACAAACTTCTAATCATCTTTTTGAATTCTTTAGAATCTTGTTCCTTTACTTATACATATTTAGACAACTTGGTTCCCACCAAAATTGTTGGGGAAATAGATTTTAAATTTTCTAATCCAAAATTCTTAATAATTTTATTATAATCCTTCTCTTACGATGGAAAAATATATTACTAATTTTGTGAAATTTGTAAGACAAGAAAGTATTTCATTTCATTAAGCATGGAATTTTCAAAATTATTCATCTCTTCAGAAAATATTTTGTAAGTTCTTTCATCATTTCCAACAAATATATTGTTATCAAAAAACATAATTCAAATAAGAGAAATACCCTAATTTTATTTTATGTAGAGATTATCATCATCTCTCTCTTAAATTTCAACTTTCTTAAGTAGGTATTCAATTTGGAATACCAAGCTCTAGGAGCATGATTTAGCCAATTCAAATCCTTCTTCAAGTCACAAACATAACTTTCATCTTTCTCAATTATAAGTCCACATGTTTATTCAAAATAAATATTTTCATATAGTTCTTTATTGATAAATACTGATTTCACATCCATATAAAAACATTTATAGCCTCATTTTACATCAATTTCAAGAAATATACTAATTGTTTCTAACCTTACTATTGAAGAAAAAGCCTCATAAAAATTAATACCTAAATTTTTGAGTAACCTTTTCAAACTAATTATGCTTTGTTTATTATCACTTAAATTCCTTCATTCAACATATTTTAGAACACCCACTATGTACCAAAATCATTTTTATTATTTGGTATGGGTACAAGTTCCTAATTATAAATCTTTTCAATTTGTTCCAACTCTTCATTTATAGCATGAATCCACTCCTCATGTTCTAAATCTTCATTAACATATTTCAGATCAATTTTTTAATACAAATAAGTATGCGAAACAAAAATTGATGTTCTTATTGTTTGAATTGTTTTTTGTTGATCACCAATTATTTTTTTAGTTCCGCTTATTTCATCAGCCTAGGATGAGATATATGATGTTATTCCTCATAACTAGAAATAGATGAGTCTGATTCATATATTTTTGTTGCATCAACATTTTTGGAATTATTTTCATGTTTCTCAACAACAATACTTTCATATTCTCCACCTTCCTTCCCTCCATGTGATTTTGAAACATATTCTTCATATTTTTCAATAACTTTTAGATAAACATAATCAAATATCTTTCTTGTTTATTTATTGAAACATTTATACCCTCTAATATTTGAATCATAACCAAGAAAAATTCCATCTTCACCAATTTGATCAAGTTTTTCCAGAATTAAACCTATTTTATTTATGATTCATAGACTCCTAAAAATATTTAAAGTGTTTGAAACATGGAATTTATTTATAGAAATATTTATAAGGATTCATATCAGAATTTTTCTTAAAGAAATACTAATTCTGAATATAAAATTTCGTACTCATTTCTCACCTCTATAAGTAGTGAGATATGTAGTGTTAAATCAACATTTTACATCAAATATCCTCCAAACATCAATTCTTTATTTCATTAACACCATTTTATTTTGGTTTGTAACATGAACAAGACTCATGATAAATTCCATGTTTTTAAAGATAACATCTAAATTCTTCATTTTTTTACTCACCATAATTATCAATATGAAACTTCTCTACAAAACAACCATGTTCCTTTTATGCTCTTCTCCAAAAACTCTTAAACATTTTCAGAGCATCTTATTTATGTTTCAAATGAATAATGCAATTAATAAGATTAAAATCATCAATTTAAAAAATAAAGTACTTATCTTCAAATTTTTATTATCCATTCATTGGACCAAAAATATCAGAATAAATTTGTTCCCAGGTACGAGTTAAATGAATTTCAAATTTATTGTGCACAGAGTTTTTAATCCTACCTTTTTAACAAATTGAACAACACCAATATCTTATTCCTGTTATGTCAGAAATATCATGAACACTATCTCACTTTTGTAGCTTTCTCATATTACTTTGATACATATGACCCAAAGTTTTATTCTATAATTGGTTTTCTTCCATCGTACTTAGATAACATGAATTATTTACATCGCCAACTTGAAATAAGTTCACCTTTATATGTTTTCCTCTCATAAAATACTTTCCATATTCCACTCGTTTAACACAAAAAAATAATTTCTGTAAAAAAATTTATTACAATCATCAAAGATTTATGAAACACTTAACAAGTTAAATTTCATCCCATAAATAAATAAGGACATTTTGAATTTCATTTTTGTGTCTCCAATAATAGAATATCTAACACCATTTATTTTGAGTGATTCATAAAATCCAAACATCATTATCCCTTCCTTAAAATCATTCACATTAATTAAAAATTTCAAATATACTATCATATGTAAATATAACCCACTATCCAAAATCCAGATTTATTATCCTTTTATAACTTTGAGAGAAGTTTCATTAACAAGTACTTCTTTGGTCCGTTTATCTTCTTTCATATTCATATTTTTAAAATTTTTATCATCGTGTTGTTGTTTGAGTAGCAAAAAAATAAATTCTTTGGAAATATTTCATGGATTTTCACATCTTTCATAAATAGTATTTAGATGTTAGAATCTATTTTCAACTTTCAAAACAACTTTCTCAAAATTTCTTCTTTGAGAGGATTGAATCCCCCCTCAAACTTTGCTTCCTGTTACTCATAGGATAATTTTAATTTTGTTGATTAAACCAAGACATATTTTCTATGTGACCAAATCCACCAAAATAATACCTGTAAACATAGAATGAATATTTTCCTCTATAGCTTCTATACTGTATGGAGTTGTAAACTTGTAATTCTACAACTTTCTTGCCTTCCACATCAGAACATTGTTCAGACCCTATATTTTTTTTTATCACTTCAAATGTTATTCTTCAATTTGGAATTCCTCCCAACTCTAAAAGAATCAGTAGTAGTAGCAATATTTTATTTAGACATTGAAGTTATTCAAACTCCTAAATTTTCAAAATTATTGGTTTTGGAAACAAACATGATTTTATAAACATTATTCTTCTAATAAACATATTCAATTTTATATTCAACCTTTTAATATATATATATTTTTCTCTTTATTAGTTTAACACATCCCAAATCCATCACCATTTTCAGTAGTAGAGTTTTTAAAACATGTATCATCCTTCTCATATTTAGAGAAAATGTGTTGGAGAAGTTATAACTCACCCTCATTTAATTTTATCATAAAACTAAGATATTTATTCCAATTCATTTTTTTCAATATATTTCTTCTAATGATCGATATCTTCCAATAACATATATTTATCTTTAAGAAAATATTTTTGACTATTTTCCATAGAACCTTCCTTCTTTAACTTCTCAATTTCCTTCTCAAGTATTATAATCATTCAAATACATTATTTCAAATCTCTTTTTAGGGAAAATTCTAACTAATTAACTTCTTCATAACTAATACTTTGAAACTCTTCATCATTTAATTTTTTAATAAACATGTTTTCCATGAAAAATTTAGAGAAACTTCAGCTTCAACTTCACTGTCATCATCATTGTCATCTTTAGATAAAAAAATTATACTTTTGGATTTGGATAAATATTTATATTTTCCCTTGGAATAATATTTTTATTATTCAATATGTTTCTTCTAAGATCCTCTTCACTTAGATCTTGAATTTTTGTTATCTACATCACTTTCCTATTCATCCTTTCTTCACACACAATTTGTAGAAAATTTATCAATAGTTTCAAATTCAAATAAATTAGATGGTAACTTCCATTTATATTTATTTGTGCCTCTTTTCACATTTTTAGAAAACTTGTACAATAGATTATCAAAAGAATTATTAGAAACATCTTGAGTGACAAAGTCACAGTCTTCTTCATCTTTAAGACCTATCTTGGATTTCCATTTCTTGATAGCCTTGAAGGATATTTCTTGTTGATATATTTTATTTTATTTCCATAATTTTCTATATTATAATTTCATAAGGAAGTAGGGTGTTATATAATTCATCCAAATATAGAGTTTCAAGATATCAATCTTCAAAATATGAAACTTTAGCATCAAACCTGTTAAGAATATTACATAAGATCTTTTAAAAAATAGTTAAATCTTCCATATTCTCACTAAGAAATATTATGGTGAATAAAATATCATTAAATCTTGTAAAGAAGTCACCAACATATAAAAAATCACCCATTTTAGATATTCAGACTTCCGCCTCCAGATTTGTAAATTTTCCTTCCTCGCCTTCGTATTTCCTTCATAGATATTGTAATAACAAGGTATTTATAGACTAAAACATTTTCATTTCTATTAATATTTATGAATAAGATATTATTTTAATTAAATTTAATGCTTTTTCTAATAGCATACTCAACACGCAACAATGGGTTTTATTAAAATCTTATGTTGTACACAACTTGAGTTATATCAAAAAATAATATATTATTATTATTATTATTATAAACGGTAGTTAACGCCTAGACGTTCTATTGGAGGTAATTAATATAAATAACTATAATAGGATTATACATTTTTGTTAAATTCCTTTACATTTATCTGATAAATTTTAGAGGCTAAAAATAAGAATAAATTTGATTTTAAGCATGAAATACAATAATACTTTTTAAAGGTCAGTTTACTGAATTTTGATGGAGAACCCTTTTTAAATTTAGTTTTTGTCACATTTATATATTCTATTTGAACAAAAAACATCTTATATAGAATCGGAACATCAGAATTTACTTTGGATAAATTTTTGTAAATTTTTTGATGAAGTTTATTTTTTTAATGAACAGTGAAAAATACCGCATTTTAAGTCAAAACTATCCTTTCATATAATTTATTTATATAGTTATATTTTACATTTAATTGGTTTTAATGTGTATAATTTAAGACATTTTTTCATTTTAATTAATTGCACTTTGAAATTGGACATAAACACATGTCAATCTTTTTATAGTTATTTCTTCTTAAAAACACGCTTTTTGATTTTGAGAAAGAGAATTAATTTTAAATTAATTACTGAAACTTCTGTGTTTTTAATTTGAAAATTTTAATTTCATATTTTTAATCAATATGTACAAATTTTTTAAATATGTTCCTTTTATTTTTTTGACATTATGAATAGTAACTTCAATAAATATTTTATTTACCGTGGTTAAAGGATAAATCTGGTAAATAAAGGTAAAAAATAATATTATAATATTATTAAACTACCATAGCACATTTCCTAATACTATTGGATGAGATATTTTCTACCATGGTCATATTTGGGTCTATTTTGGGACCCCATGGAGCCACGTGGATGTGAAAATGATATTTTATAAGAATTATTTTAATGTAATGAAAAATGTAACATAAATATGTATCTTTTATTAAAACAATTTTTATATGAGGTCATATAAGTGATCTATTCGACTATAAATATTAATTAGAAAGATAAAAATCTTTAATACATTTTTGTATTTTATTTATAATTTTTAGACATAAAATAAATAAATATATTTATGACACAATGATGATGTAATGATTACCTTATTAATGAATTATTTAAATAAATAAGATTATGAATATTAAAATAAATTTATTTTAAAAATTATTATGCCATAAAAAAAGTTAATTCATTATTATGACTTTTTATCTTTGAATTAATGAATCTTTTTTAAAAGAATCAAGTTGTTAGGGATTTTTAAAAAAGTCAAGATATGAATAGTATAAAAATTGACATAAATGAGTTTTTAAAAAAATATTATTTTATTAAATAATATAATAGTCATAAATGGCTAATATTAGCCCCAATGACTTATAGAATGTTTAAAATGTTATTAATGAATCACTTGAGGTTGTACTGTCATTTTATAGTAACTATATTAACCATATAGTATGAATATACAAGGAAACATGGAAATAGTTAAATTAGTTAACTAAGGGTTAAAGATAAAAGATGAGGTAAATTTTGTGACCTAGACTTGTATAAAACCTATTTTTGAGTTTGTTTAGACCCAAAAGAATATTATATTTTAAATAAATAATTTTGGGCCCATTTGAAACCAAAAAATCATTTTATAATAAAATAATACTTCAAAACTTTCCTAAAGTGCCCCTCCTCCCTCTTATAAAAGGGCATCACCTCTACCCATTTAATTACACCTCTCAAGACCCTTATCTCTTAAAAATCTGACAAAATAAGCTCCCAACATCCCTATATTCATCCTAGAATCCTTTCCTTGGGTATAAGGTAATTCAAGAAATCATTTTGGATCGAATCAAAAAGAGTTACGCGTTTTATAGGTAGCGTCTTCTCTAAAGTTCCTTTCCATTATTTACTTATTAAATCTCTATTCTATTATTATTATTTGATTAAATAATAACAACAATATCCAAAATATACTATTATGTTTTTATGAGAAGTATTGTAAGTACACTTACACACACCTCCATCTAATAGATTTTTACATATTGTTTCTGTGTACGATGAACTACTACCTCACAAAACAATGATTGTTTGATTTCCCCCTAGCACCTCTCATGGTGGAAATTATGATGGAAATACTTTTATATATGATATATATTATATTTAAAAAAATTTATGCTTCTATATTTTTCATTTACATAATACCTTTATGCCTTTCATAATGTTTAAATAAAATAATTTCATTTGAGGAAGTGATGACCACCTCCCCCTCAAAGTGATATGACTCAATCATGCCATACATGGAATGTATAAAGGATGGAATTAATAAAATTATGTAATGTATATAAAATATTATATTATAGTGTAATTATAAAATAAATATGTATCATTTAGTTTTCATTTCTTTAAATATGAAAAATAAATGAAAGTAGAGTTCATGCGTACGTATAGCTTACCGTCTCCATGAATGGTACATTTTATTTATTATCTAAAAATGTTATGTACTATTATAAATACACATATATATACTACATATATTATTTAAATCAAGAATATCATTCCAGAGATAATGTAATTTTGACCACATGGACAGTTTTTAATTATAACAAGTTCGATTTTTACTAAAGTACCGAATATTGACAAAATAACTGATATTAACTTAAATAATTATGTAAGGTTTATTACATGGTAATAAGTGATATAAAAGTAATAATAAACTTAAAAAAATATCTTAACCAATTATAAATTGACTTAAGTTTATTATTCAATAATAACAAGGAACAAACGTGATGAAGCGGACTCAAGGTAAGGGACTTCGTCTCAATCCCTTTTCATTGAGGCATATTTTGATTTATACATGACTTTATTTTATACAGTGTATAAGCCCCTTTGAATTTTAATTTCATTCAAAGGGAATCTTTTTTTAGGAATATTTTTACTAAATGATAAAAATAATGTTTCTTTTTAACCTACACGACGACAATGACCTTTCCACCGTCACGAGCATTATTTGATATCTAGCTTCCTTAACAAGCTATAACATTTTTAAATGGAAAATAAATATTATATACCTATTTTATGTATTTTGGTATTGATAATGGTTTTGATAAAGCATCAATTATGTTAATATCTTGAAATTATATATTATGATTTCAATGTAGAGATATTGTCTTTCATTTATTCTTGTTTTATGTGTTATGTATATGGTATGGTTTTTGGGAATCTTTTACGTATAAGGGTGGTTCCGTGATAAAATAATGGTAGGTGAGCCCAATATAGCTCTCTAATGAATTGGTTAATATGATGGAGGTAAACATTAATGTTTCTCCTAAGAGATTTAGGGAATATATTGTGATGAGTATTCCAAACGTAACTCCAATGTAGCTGTGAAAGCTATAATGTAAGTATGTTATGGATGCAACAGGTTACCTTTACGATTTATGATTTCAATTTGTTATTGGTAAATCTTATGATATCATGAGGTATGTTAAAGAGCTTATGTTATATGAGTGAAAAGTATGATTTCATTGATTTGTATGAATTGATGGACTAATGTTTTCTTTCCTTATTTTATAAAACTTATTGGTCTTTTTATGCTCATCCCATGTTTTTTAAATGTTATTCACAGGGTATAAGTAAGGGTAAAAGAAAGTAATAATTCAAGAGTATTTATATCAATAAAATAATTCTTGTTTTATTTAAGGAGTTTTATTGTTGTGAAAAAGTTTGTTAGAGTATAAGTGTCTACTTTGTAATATTTTAGATGTAATGTAATAGTTATGGCCTAATTCTATAAAACTCTAAACTTGAAAGGATTGCCAATGTGAATTCACGATTTTACTCAAGATTAAGTAATGTTTTAAGGCTGGGGCCTTATAGTTGGTATTAGAGGTCGGTTTAGAAAACTTTAGGAGATGGGATATTGTTAAATTAATTTCCATAAATTAATTTATGGTAATAATGGAATGATATAACATTTAAATATTACCATGTTGCTTCACCTAAGATATTTCTCTGTTCAGAATGGTTTTTCATAGAGGAAATAGGGAAGATACAATGGGACAAAATCAAGAGGAAAACAACCTTCAAAATCAGAAACTTGGGATGGTTAGAATCGGAACTAAATAGTTTTTTACAGTGATGGCACAGTTGACTCATGCTATAAATGGTAGTGGTATCCACACATGATATCATCCAGATCAACCACATTGGAACATGTCAATAGTAGAGCATTTCATGAGGAAACATCCCCCATATTTCAGATGATCATCTGACCATGTGCTAGCTGAAGGGTGGATTAAAGAACTATAAAATATTTTTGATTCCATGGGGTGTTCATAACATCAAAAGGTTAGTCTTTTTTATTACCATTTAGAATTTGAATCCGATCATTGGTGGTCGATGGTTAAAAATATCAGGGATAGTAAGGAGATTTATTCTCTTGATTGGGATAAATTCAAAGGTATGTTTCTTGAGAAATATTTTTCTAAGGTGGTTCAACTTAGTATGGATAAACAATTCCTCAAATTGAAGTAGGAGGATGACTCATTAGATACTAATGAAGAAAAAGTCACTCGACTGGAAAGGTAAGCTTTGAATTTCATACGGGATTTTGATAGTAAAATAAATCAATTTTACTCATGATTAAAGAAAATTTATCAAAGTGAATTATCATATCATGAGTTAAAAAGTTATGTAAATCTTGTTCAATGTGTATAGAAGTTGGAAATGGGGTTTTTCGATGATCATCTATTCTTTGAAAAAAAATGGAATAAGCGGTTAAGGTGAAATATGAAAGGGAAGAACTCTTCCAAAAAGTCTGATGGAAAGAAAATTAAGATTACAGTTTGTGAAAATTGCGGTAAAAAGCACACTAGGGAATGCCTTTTGAATTCTGATAAGTTATTATAATGTCATAAAATGGGACATAAGGCTCATAATTTCACTGAAAAAGATTAGGGTAATGGTAAGACAAAATCTGATTTACATTCAGTAAAATGTTTTAAGTGCAATGAAATAGATCATTATGCAAATGAGAGTCCAACAAAAAACTCAAATGAAGGAAAGTAGTCATACTAAAATAGGAAAGGGGCGGTGAAATCCTTTGCAACTACTTCACCAGATGTTGGTGTAGGTTCTGGGTGCAGCAGAAGCGCATTGGTGGTTGTACCCAACTTTAATTTTAGCATTAACAATGATCAATCTAAGATCCATAACGATAATAAAATCTAGTATCTTCGGAATAGAACTAAGGGTGAAAAGAAAGAGGGAAGTCCTAGAACCATAGATAGGATCATCATATATTGGTTGTAATTAATTTAATTAATTGACAAGAATTACATTGATGTAATTATTTCTTTGTTGATGTTTCTGGTCAATATCTGATGTGATCCATTACTGCGTCGTAGAATCCAAGTTTATGATTCCTCTAGGGGTGATCCACACGTGCTCCACGTATCTCTGGATCTTGCCGAAGGGATCTTAGGGTGCTAGCATGGAAGAGAATTTGCTTGTGATATCCTCCTTCAATCACCTTTATCCGGTGGGGGTGGATCTCTCTCTCGTAGCTTGAGAGCGTTCTTGGTGGAAAAGTAATTCTATCTTGGCTTGAGAGCTTTTCCAAACCCATTGTTCACAATCGTAAAAATTGGCTAGACTGGTGAGAAATATATATAATTAGGATTTTTAATTACATAGAATATTAAAATATATTAATTACCCAAAATCATTTATTCATTTCATTTAATTCTTAGTAATACCCCATGTCTAATAATAATAGTTGACTATTATTATTACTTTACATGTGCCTAGAGAATTAAACCTAATATTATTTAATTAAATAAATAATATTATTTCTCATAAACTCCCAGAAAAAAACTACACGGCGTGTACTTTTATTTTCCATTTTTCTTAATTTACTCCACCACATTTATTACACCTTGAATAATGACTTTTTATTTATCAAATAAATATCACTGAATTACTTGATAATAAATATATTATTTTTCCCAAAATATATTCTCTCAAATAACTAGTGTCGAAATAAATGTGATCAGGCATCCTTGAATAATTATTAAACCACAATCGTGAATAATATTTATTCAACTAGTTAAATTAATATTTAACTGAAATACATGGACAAACTTAGCGTGTGACCCTCTAGGCCTCTTTCTCAGTGGAATTTGGTGGATTCTGCCTAAAGTCCAAGTTTCCTATCTACCAACATGCCAAGGAACCCATAGAGAAATAAGTTAACACTGCAATGACGTGTCACCTCCTACGAACGCTAACCATGTAATGTAATCCCTTTGTCTCGATATCTCAAATCAAGCGGGTTGAATGCTAGTGCCATCAACCCATGTGCTTGATTATTCTTTCTTTGACTTTCTGTAATTGAACTTTTCCATTCCTCACCATGGACATGGATTTATTTAGGCTTTATAAATTTCATCAAAGGGCCTGAGATATCTACTTCCGTTATTGAACAGAAGGGACAAATCCTTTATCGCATTATTTATTAATTCAATATCACTCGTGACGCACCCAACGTATCCTACCTCATTGCGAATAGTCTGTCATCACAGTTTTCATCAATACATCTATGTGCGTGAGTTGTAATACCCATTAATAATAATCTTAAAGTCTAAAGATCAATACACACATCCATAGATAGGAACATCCAATGACACGATGAAATGTGGATTTCCTACTGGCAGGTCTCGTTCTCATAAAATCCTCCTGAATATTACCAAGGGTGTACCCCATGAGAAGGTGCCTCATGTCTTCTTCCAACTCATCTAGACAAATTCATCTTGAATAAAATAAATGTAAACACGGATAAATAATTTTATAATGACCATTTTTATGTTTTGTTGCAAACTTTGTGTACTTTTTCATCCAATCCATATACTCATTTTTTATATGATTGAAATCCTTCCATTTTTATTTATATACATCATATTTGGTTCAAAAATATTAAAATTTTAAAAAAATGTTAGATAAATATAGATTATGTTTATAAATTCTCATTTATATATATATAGTATACATTTAATTAATATACTTATAAAAGATAACATATGCATTTATAAATTATAAAAAATAATATATATATATATATATATATATATATTAGTGAATGCATATATAAATTATATGTATAATGAATAAACATATGAAAAATTCACATAAACAATATATATTAGTTATAACTTATAAAGTACACAATGTGTAAACTATAAATATAAATTATATTTTAACATAATATTTATATATTTAAAGTTTATGTGTCATTGTGTGTAAATTTTTATATAATATAAATAAATGTTTAGATAATATATGTACAAATATATTTGTGTGTGTGTGTTTATAAATTTACATACATACATACTATAACACCCCCATTTTTCTTTTTCAATAAATAATTATAATAATAATAATAATAATAGGAATTTGAATAACTTATATTTATAAATTTTTGAGAAAATTGGAGGACGCATGGTTTAAGGGAAGGTGTGTAATTCAATCATGCACCATTTTAATGGTGAGACAATGAGTATCATAATATTATATAATGGTTTGGGTAATCATGTAGGCTAACTATTCATCCCCATTGGTTGACCTAAAACCACATTTTTTGTCTCTCATCTTCTCGAGACCCATCGTAATCAGATTATATATCATTGTAATGATGTTATAAAGTGCTTTAAATTGTTATATATCTTATGGATTTTATTTAAAATAATTTTTTTTACATTTTTCTTATGTGATTTTATGTGTTATGTATTATTATTGGCTTTTTGTTATTTTATTATTATATAATTATCAAAAATGAGGTTTGTATTTTATCAAATAGAGGGTGGAATTATTATTATAATCATTGAATTTGAAAATATGTTTTATGGATAATTCTAGAAACAAACTTAACTTGTTATTATTATCAATATGATGATGATTTTGTTGTTGTTGTCATTGTTTTTGTTCCCTGAATAGGTGGCTTGGGTGGTGGGGGTTGGATGTGGGGAAAGGTCATGGGGTAGACTCCCTGGATCGAGCGTGTGTGTTGTAGCATAGAGAAAAAAAAATAATATATATATATATATATATATTGTTATCATTGTAGTTTTTCTAAGAGTATATTTAATATAAGAGGGATTCTTCCACACCCCCCTTTCTATCATGTGCGGTTTACCTCAAGTAAATGAAATTATTCCTATCCTATCCTCTTCTCTTCTCCAATATCACTTGTGGGATATTCATAAGGATGGTTTTAGGTATCGATATCTCCCTTCTTCTCCCACTCTTTATCTTCTTCTTCACATTCTTCTTCTTTTATGTTGCCCTCTTTTAATCTAGGTTTTATGAAAATTAGGGATTCTTCATGTTGAGTAAAACCCCCTAATTTATAGGGAATTTTAGATTTTTTAGGACCCAGTCTCTCTCTATAACCTTGATCCATCATCTTTTCTAGAAGGCAATAAGTTTTTGTCATCTTACGAGTATATGTCTCTATATAAACTCGTTTTATTTGACAATATCACAATGATTGGTATTTATAAGTGGTTTATTTATCCTCTTACTGATAACAAGAGTTGAACTTGATCTATTAATTTATTTCCTTATCTTTTTTACTTCAAATTTATATTAAAGAATTTTAAGTGGGGTTTTCAACACTATGTTTCAAAAAAAAATCTAAGCGCATAGAGTGTTCGATAAAATTATTCAGATACTTATAATTTTACAAATGTATGTCTAATAATGGAATAGAATGAGTATTTATTTTTTATAAATATTTATTTCAATGGTTTCTATGGGTTATGTTATAACAAACAATTTTCATTCACAAAGGGTATTTAATAAATTTCCACTTAGAATTATTTTAATTTAATTGGATTTCTGAATGAGTTTTTGAATAGGTAATTGGTTTTGTGAGGAATGTTTTATTGATTTCACAATATTTTACATGTTATAAACCCCCGTTTGGTTTCATTCCCATTTGATAGATAATTTTGGAGTTAATTCTATATACATGACTTAGTGTGATAAAATTGATTATTGGGTTTGGAATATTGATGGTTGTGTTGTGAGATTTGGTGTTGAATTAGATATACATGGAAGCCTCAGTTAGTTGCATTGGAAATTAGAATGAGTGTTACACTAGCTTAGATTAATCACTATATAGTTTCCCAAGACATGATTTCTCTATCACTAGAGGATGTCACCTAGTGAGGCTAGGGGTATGTTGGGGTCTAGTCTTCCAAGTTCACTATAGGCCAGTAGGTTCTCTTTTAATGTGGTCTGAGGTTAACCTTTTATTCGACCTAAGGTTATATCCCTAAATTGATCCATATTTGAGGCATATTTTTGTTCCATGTGTTTTAATTTTATTTTATAACTTTTATTATACTATTATTTACTTATAGGTTTCCATTCCTGATATAACCTACCTTATGTTATGGATTACTCATGTCATGATTTGATTTATGTTTTGTTTTACACCATAATGTGATTTAATTTACATTATGAAAATTTTATACCTTATGTATGTGGTCTATATAAAACCTAATCTCTATTACTACACATGCATTTGTTTTTAATGTGAAAGAAAATGGTTTTAAAAAAACAACATAAAATGTTTTTTCCTTTATAATCACTAACAAACCAATTTATTTCAAACTAAAATTTTGAGAAATGACTAATAAAAAGAAGTTAAATGGATTATTAGTTGTATCCTACTGGGTTTTAGCTCACAACCTACATACTCATGCCATTATGTAGGTATAATTTTTATCTTATTTGATTTGTCTTGTAGATGGGGATGACTATCTTGTTATTAAGAGTGTACTGATATCTTGGAGATGAAGCTGTGGAAGGATTGATCATGTGACACGTGGATTTAGGCATGTATACTTTTCTTTTTAATTTTGGTATATATCATGTAGTCTATGTTCTCATTTTTACAATCACAGTGCAATTGTTATGTTTGTATGTCAGTCTTTAATATATTATTTTCACTTTGTTCATTTTATTATTTGTTGTATAATAAAGGGTAAATGTAATAATGGTTAAATAATTCTCATCATATGTGTGATACCCTTTCACACTTGTGCCAATCTAGGGTGATTAGGAATTCACCTTAGGTATGTGGCATGCTGGTTCTGGTACGATGGTTGGATATTCATGTCAGTATGTTAAACATACATACATACACACACACAAACATACATACATATATATATATACATTGGCATAAATATATATTTGTATGGGTATAAATTTAAATAATTTATAATATATCAATAAAATAAATATTTTTTGGGGTAAATATATGCTTATTTTTGTGTATATATATAAACAAATTCTATACATATATATGTGCATATAAATTTTCATACATTCATAAATATTTACATATACATATATATATCAAAAATTATATATCCTAAATATATATACATATATATATCAAATATCCTTAGTGTGAATTTAAGTAGACGATGATGAAACAAGATAAATCACACAAAAGAAACATTTATTTGAAAACAAATCAATAAAACCATTTTTCAAGTACAGACTATAGGTTAAGAAGATGATTCTTTCAAAGAATTAAGATAAAATTCAGTAGGGATTCGACTCGATGTTGAGCTTGTTGAAGAAGAAAGAACAGCATAGTGGCTAGGTTTAAAATAAGTGGGTATGGTGATTATCATCATTTTATAAAATGTGTTGATAAAGGTGTTATTTATTAAAGATAAATAGTTAGAATTGATAAAATCATCCTTTATGAGCATTTTATTGGTTCTAATAATAGTTAAACTATATATATTACCAATGGGGTGTTAGTCTCGTGGTACACCTAGTTGGTACTAACTCACTACACAAGATAAGTGGTGCATGATCATGTTCTTCTAGACTCTGAAACTATTTCTATTATGAATAGGGTGATTCAAAGAAATTTACTAGCAAGGAAACATGTTTAATTCACTAGGCTTAGTCAACATCCCCCACTGGGATTCGACCATTACCCTTCACATGTTTTACAGTTGGGGGTGTATCCAAGTAGTAACCCATGTCATCCTACATCCAAATGAATCGGGTTCAAAACCAGGTGGGGAGAATTATTGAGTTACTATAGTAGTTTTCATTGTCACACTTTTTTAGGTAGTGTAGCAGTACTATAGATATGTAACTATACATCCAAATTGGGTTTATAAGTCGCATAACCTATCCTTCAGGATGCAAGGCCTTCAAACCATCAAATTTCTCTAGTCCACTATAGGGCATCCATGTCACATATTGGAGCAACAGGGGACATAGAGTGATGATCTAATAGGTGTAGAATATCATCCATTTAGTGCATCAGGGAACCAAATAGCATTGTCATGTGTGCAGCTCGAAAGTGTGATGGGTGCATTAACACCTATCAACAGGCCTCTAAACACTTGGGACATTGGGGTGCTCTTCCGCGATGTTGAAAAGGGAAACACAACTTGATGGTTTTTAGAAAGGGTGGATGCATCGTATGAGTGGTGGTGACTATAAAAGTGAATCAATGCATCTTTGGTAGGTAGTGTGTCATGGAGACATGTAGGTGTTTCTAGGTGGATAGATCAAAAGAAAAATGGGTGCGCTAACACCTATCATATATCCCTCAACCTAGATGTGCTTTAAGAGGGTCGCTCTGTCTTAAATTTATGGGAGGCGTAGTGTGATGTGATGGTTTGTGGTAAGGGGTGTTGGGATGAGAAGATAGAGATCGTTATGTAAAGTTTAGATTCTTAGCTTGGGCCTTTAAGTCAACTCCTTCAGCTTTCAAGCTATATGGCCTTTGGACCATCAAGTTGTAATGGGCCTTTAGGACATATAATACTTGGGTCTATAAGTCGCCAGGCCTTTCATTTATGTAAGGGTTACCTCTCAACCTATTTAAAAGTGGGATTTATTTCCTTAATAAAAAGGGCCTATGACCCTAGGTTGTTATATATATATATTGTTCTTAGGTGTCTAGAGTACAATTACAATGAAATAAACACACTTCATACACCCTTAGAGCCGAATAGGTAGATCATAGCCCCCCTCAAGGGATAACTCACCCATCGAGCCCCTCTTATTTATTATATATGGCCCACATACCCTTAATATATGACCACCCATAGGCCCTTCTTCACCATGCTAGTTTCACATGCACCATCTTGCCTGATTTATGTCCGTCTATACCCGACCTGCCTTTATCACACCATCTTTCGCTGTATGAATGGATCTGTCAACCCCAGCCACCGTTGTCCATGCCTAGCGCTTGCATTATCTGCACCTGCTTTGTCGTGACACTCCGCTGCTAGTTGCATCGGCACGATCTGCCCACCTTGCCACTCATCGAGGTGCTTTCACCGTCAACACCTACTCTGAGGCGGCACTCCACCAGTAATTCCATCTACATCATCCATCCTCCCTGCCGCTCATGGAGGTTCTTGTATAGTCAACACCTTCTACGTAGCGGTACTCCACCGCCAACATCGCCCAGGTCATTTCTCATTGTACCAGCAAACTTCGCCCTCCCCAATCAACAACGTCGACCCCACCTCAGGCCTACTAGCCCACCACTACCATGCCTCACACCTGCTAACCCTCAATCACCTCAAAGACGATCTTCGGTCATAAATCCCAAATATTTAGCAATGGTAGGAATTGATCCTGGATCAATGCAGAATTATAGGGGTGCTTTTACCATAAGGCCAAATTTATAATATATTACTAATTACATATATAATAAAATTACAATTAACTATATTTTAAAAAATATTTCTAATTTTAATTTATATTTACATTAACAATTACAATTTTAAAAAGATTATTATATATTAAAATTTTATATTATTAATTATAAAATATATTATTATTTATATTTTAAAAATAATCATTATTTATATAATGTGTATTTATACATATAATTTGTGTGAAAAATATAAAAATTATATTTAAATATTATTATATGCATAAAAATATTAATAATTAAATTTATATTTAATTAAATTGAAAAAATATTATTAATTTTTATATAATAAGTGTATTATTAATAGTCTTTAAAAAAATTTATAATTTATTAACTATATTTACATAAATAATTATATTCTAAAAGGTGTTATTTATATATATATATATATATATATATTATTAATTTAAAAAATGATTATTATTTATATTTAAAAAATATCATTAATTACATAAATGTATATATATAGTTTTTAAAGAAAATATCATTATATATACAATATTATTAATTCTACTTAAATTTAGTAAAATTTACAATATATTTTTAAGATTATATATAATAATATTATTAAAAATTATATATTATAAAATTTTAGTAATCATTTATTAAATTCTAAAAAAAATAATGATATATGTAAAAAATATTATTATAATTATAAAAAATATTATTATTTATATTTAAAAATACCACTAATTTTATAAATATACAATTATATACATAATTATATTTAAAAATATTATTAACTATATGTATGTGTATATATACACAAATGTATATATATATATATTATTAATTATATTAATTATATAAATGCAGTTTGGGTGGTGCCCGAGTGGTAAACACCCTATCATCTCGAATTAGAGACTCTAGTTCAAATCCGAATAGGGTGGTATTTTTGAAGTTACTATAGCGGTATTGTAATGGGTACTATAGTGGTAATGTGGCATCATAACTATTCACCTGAATTGGGATTTTGAGATATAGATTTGGGTCTACATGGCATAGGGCCTTCATATAATCAATAGCCTTCAAACCACTAATGGGTTTTTGGGACATGATTTTTGGAAAGCGAGTGACATGGTGGGACCAGATAAAATGGCTTAATGCATAGCGGTGCAACATAGAGCCACACAGGCACCACCTAATGGGCAGCCTCAAAAGAGGGATGGGCTTTCATGTGTCTATCAACTAGACACCCATCCCCAAGGATTTCCAATGTGAAGTAGATAGTGGCCCTGCCAATGACTATCAATCAATGGGACTATCATATTATGTGGTATAGTAGAAAGGCAATGTAATGAGGTACCATGAAAGGCATCACCAAGTGGGTGGCTCAAAAGAGAAATGGGTCTGCTAACACCAATCATCGAGTCCTTTGACAGCACGGTTGTTGTGGTTAGAGGTGTTCCCTACTATGATGTATCAGATGGCAGCATGATGCATTGATTCTTGGCATAGGGGTGATACAAAATTTAGACTGGTGAAAAAATTCAATGACCACTATTTGAGGTGAAATTTTTTTTCACTAATGGGAGAGAATGATGCAGTCTACTCCATTGGTTCATTGGACAACATGCTTGGCCTTTGGTTTAATGGAAATTTAGGTCATCCTATGTAATAAAATAGGTCTGGTGGATGATTGGAATTCCATGTTGGGAGGGATTAGACATGAACCATTGAGGTGTCTATACATGTGTAGTGTCTCTGGTTTTTAAAAGGAAACAGTTTGTTCAATAGTGTACATGATACGCCACATTGAGCATAAACAAACAACTAATTATTATTATATAAATGTTACCTTTATAACCTAGTTGTTATAATAGTGGGTGCGAATAGTGTTAGCTAAATTATAAAATATGGTTTACAAATGTATATATTTTTTAAAAAAGACAGTTTTGACGCCTTTTAATGGCGCACTTGTTATAAATCTAGTTTTTGACACTTATAAGTTCTATATGGAAAATAAACTTATTATTTGAATTTGGGGTATCAAAATTCACTTTTCTTTAATTTTTGTTATTTTTTTGATAAGTTTCATGTTTTGATGAATAGTGAAAAAATAATGTATTTTAATTGAAAACTAATTTTTCATAAAATTTATCTATAATGTTAAATTATATTATTGAATGGTTTTAAAGTATAATTAGATCAATTTATCTATAATGTTAAGGTGTTAATTAAAGTAGATCATTTGAGGAAGAGGTGTCGTTTTAAATTAAGTGTTTATGTTTTATTTTTTCTTCCACATCATTCAAATATTATTCAAACATGATGAAATAATAACTACTTAATATATTTAGAAGTTAGTATTTTAATATCACCACCTAAATCCATCTCTAATTTCATCAAATCTAAAATGAATTATTCATTCATGTGCACAGCGAACTACCTCCTCGTGAACCGATATAATCTTTTTCCATCACCGTCTATCAAGAATGGTTATAATGATAGAATTAATGTTTATATATGATATTAATGAAATATTTATCATTATTAAATATTAATATATCATATAAATTCATATATTTCATGCACATAAAAATGATCACGTTGTTCGTGCGTGCGTGTGAACTATCACCTCCACGAAGGGATGTGATTTGTTTTTCATCACCACATCCCATGGATGATATATATAAGTGTATTTAAATAATTAATATGATATTAATTATATTATTATAATAATGGAAATATAAAATAATACTTACCTTCTTTATATAATGATCATTGAAAATGGAAATGTTAGTCTTGTGTAAGTATGGCTTACTGTCTCCAGGATTGTAACGTAGTACATTTTTCATATCCATATTTAATGGATGGATTTAAAAGTATAATTTATTTATAAAAGTGGTTATTATTTAATTAATATGATTCTAGGTATAATGCAATAATAACCAATTTTGACAATAGACATCATACTAAAGTCATTTTCAACTCATGTATCGAATATTTTCAAAATGTCTGACATGAACATAAATAATTAAGTAATTATTATAAAATGATAATAAGAGATATAAAAGGAATAATAAACTTTAAAATGGTTTGAAATAAATTAAATAATTTATATAAGTTAAATATTCAAGAAGATAAATATCGTAAGTGACGATTCAGACTCAAGGTAAGGGACTTTTTAACTAAAAACCTCATTTTAAATGTTTTAAAGTTTTATTCTAATAAATATTTATATTTTATGTCCATGTTTTCAAAATAGTTTTTATTAATGTTTTTATATGTAAATTAATGTTTTAAAATAGTAACTTTTTAATTTCTCTCAAAAAAATCCTAAATGAATCTTTTTAAGGGACTTTATTCTAAAAACACACTTCTAAAGTTCCTTTTTAACCCTATTTACAAATGTCAAAGGGAATGTTTTTAAAATTATAAGGAATGAATGGTTTATCCCTATTTCATGATGATTTATTACTTTAATGTTTTCTTTATGTGTTTTCATAGTTATTTTCAATAAATTGGTTTTGTTATTATGTGTGTGGTTTTTATATTTTAAAAGTTGTGTTTACAAAAAAAAGGTATTTTGATATCTGAAAGTGTTTTGATCATGGGTTTAAAACCGGTTTCGGGAGTTTTATTTAGGATATATTCCTTAGAAATTGTTTATTTTGTTTTAATCCCATTATAGAAAAATATATGATGGTCTTATGCCCATTACAGCTCAAGATATGATGGGTTAATCCTCATTATAGCTCAAGATAAGATGGGTGATTCCCATTATAGTTCTCCAATGCATTGGGTACTCTGAAGATAGAAGTAGACCATAATGTTATTCCATTTGTAAGGGTAAATGTAAGATTGATAAATTAATGATGTCCCAAGGCACCTATATTATTTTTCTATGCATGATAATGAGATTTTAAGAAAAGGGTTTTAATGGGTTTTCAGGTTTTCATTGGACCAAAAATTTTCTTTCTATATGTCCCTCACAAAGATTTTGTGATCATCCCAAGTTTTAAAACATTTTTCAAAGGGTTTAAAGAGGATTTAGAAAAATTATGAGATCAATAGAAAATTATGAAGATATATCATTATAATAAATCATGTTTTATTTTTAAAGATTTTTATTTTATGAAAAAATTGGATACGGAGTATAAGTGTCCACTTGTAATGTATGGGTTTACTATGCAAGAGTTTTTCTTAAATCTCTAAAAATCTAAAACAAAAAGATATTTGGTAAAATAATTTTATTTATAGTTTTAAAATAACTATAATATTTAATATATTGTGAAATTTAATTTAAAAAATATATATTATAGTTTAAGATTTAAATAAATTCATTTAAACATGAAAGTAAAAAATATTGAATTTATAATAATACTATATAAATCAGTTTAATTAATATATATATATATAACTACTATATATATTAAACTTAGTTTCTCCATTGTACATGTGTAATTCCCTCACCAATTATCTTCACTCAAAAACATTTCACCCTTAATTATCTCTTTCATGCCTAATAATCTGCTCATGAATCCCACCTCTTAAGATCTTGACCTTGAAACATAAGTTTTGTAACACCCCGAACTTCCACAATACGCTTCTCATTCAATAATGCAATAGCTTGCATTGTATGCAACTTCGAGTTCTAAAACACCGCGACTAATCAAAGTAGCCGTTATGAATAGTAATAACCACTTTTTAAAATTATAGAATTTTTATATTTCAAAATGGACTTCATTTTTGGATTTGAAATATCGAAATTAGCCTATGTTGAATTTTTGGTATTTTTCTGAGAACTTCTATTTTTTTATGAATAGTGAAAAATACTTAAAAACAACTTTTTTAATCAAAAAAATTTATAGTGATAAATTATACTATTTAGTGGTTTTAAAGTATAATTAGAATATATTTTTACAATTTTATCCAATGGTGGTCATTAGAATTAATTTAACATTGAAATTGGACATAAACAATTGTCAATCTTTTGATATAAATTGTTTCTTAAAAACACGCTATTTGTTGTGACAGTGGGAATTAATTATAAAATTAATTAATGCAACTTATATGTTTAGAATTTTGTAAAATAGACATCATTTTGGAATTCGGAATATCAATTATTGCTTAGGGTGAAATTTTGGCATTGTTCTGAAAAACTTCAATTTTCGATGAATAGTGAAACCACTAAGTGGTAGTTAAATAACTGATTTTTGGTTTAAATAAAATATTACCACTTCTGTGATTTGATTTTCAAAAATCCAACATACATGGTTGTCATTAATAAGTAAAATGTGGTTCAATGAGATCAAAATAATTTTTTGGTGAATAGTAACTTTTAAGTTCTTAATCGCGATTAGAGGTAATTAGTGTAGTTTAAGGTAAAAACAATGTTTTAATAATATGATATGAGCTTGAAACTTGTCCTACTCCTATTGTATGATTCATGTCCGACCAAGACAACCCATGGGTCAACTTGGGGACCCCATGGAGCCACTTTGGTTGGAAAATGACATTAATATATATTTATTTAATGTTAAAATTAAATTGACACAAACATGAGTTGTTTTACTAAAACAGTTTTTAAGTGGGGTTACATAAGTCCAAATTTTGATTATAAATATTCATTAGAAAGATAAAAAGATTTCCTACATCATAGTATTTTGTTTATAATTTTTAGACATTATATAAATTAAATTATTTATGACATCATGATGATGCAGCGATGACCTCATTATTTAACGATTTAAATAAAATGAGAAGATAATGTAAAATCTAAGTCTTACACATGTCCAAAGCCTATTGGATGAGGATATTTCTAACCCTTATCACCTTATACTCTAATTATACAAGTGTGGGACCTTTAGAATCCGAAAAGCATTGTATAATAGAATAACATTTCATTACTTTCCAAAAGTGCCCCTCCTCTCCACTTATAAAAGGCCCCCACCTCTCCCACCTCATTTACACTTTGAAGCCATTTGGCTCGGCCAACCTCTGCCCAAATACTCTCCCAACTTTCCCCTCTTACTCCTAAAAGCATCACTTTGGGAAGAACTCTTCCCAAGGAAGCCTTTGGCTCAAATCAAAAAGAGTTACCCGATTTTGAGGTAATGTCTTCTCTAATGTTGTTTTGTTTTATTTTTCTTCTCCAACCCCCTAAACTCTTTTTATTCATTTATTTTGTAACAAAAACAGTATCCTCAATATACTAGGATGTTGTTATAAGAAGTATTAGAGCTACACTTACACACACCTACATCTAATGGTTAAAGAACATACGGTTTCTGTGGATGGCGAATATCTGCCTCACGAAACGATGATTGTTCAACACTCATATAACACCTTCAAAGGTGGCCATTAAGATGTAACTATTTTTATATATGATATATAATATGTTTATGTTTTAATTATGCTTCTGTATTTCTCATTTATGGCATACTTTATGATTTCCATTATGGGTAAAACGCGATAATTTCATTTTAGGAAGTGCGGACTACCGCCCCCTCAAAGTGATTTGAATCGTTAATGCCATATGTGGGATGTATAAAGGATGGAGTAAATGGTATTATACACTATATTATACTGGAATTATATTATACCTTTATATAATTATGATTTCATTCCATTAAATACGAAATAGAAATGAAAGTAGCGTTCATTCGTACGTACGGCTTACCGTCTCCATGAACGGTGCATTTCATTTCTTACCTCTAAATGTTACGTAATATTATGAATGAATGTATATACTGGATATATATGATATATATTACATCTAAATCATGAATATAATTCCGGAGATAATGGATATTCTACCACATAAACAACTTGTAATTATAAGAAGTTTATTGTTGACTCAAGTACCAAAGATCGACGAAACGACCGTTATTAACTTAAATAATTACATAATGTTCATATCATTGTAATAAGTAATATAATAAGGATAATGAAATTGAAAATGGTTCTTAATAAGGTATATATTAACTCTAGTTTATTATTCAGGAGGTTAAAGAACGGTTGAGTCAAGTCAGACACGAGGTAAGGGAACTTCTTAACCCAACTTCTATTCTTTGGGTTAATCTCCTACTTTCAAATTATGTCATGATATTATTATGTCCAATCTTGTATTTATACTTTATTTATGTGTACATATATTGAATACACATAATAGATATATTTTATTTAAAAATTATCTTTTTAAGATATTTTGTCTCAATCTCCATTCATTGAGGCATATTTTGTTTTATACACAACTTTCTTTTATACGGTGTGTAAACCCCTTTGACTTTTACATTTATTCAAAAGGTTTTCTTTTATAATTATGTGATTTTTAAATGATTTCAAAAAAGAGATATTTCTCTCCAATATATGAAAATCCAGTGCAAATGTATACATATTTAACGCAAGCTTAAAAATGTTTTCAGAAAACCTGACTCTCGGGTGTGGTAGAAAGGAAGGGATTGGGCGTGGACCCATCATGGCCTGTAATTAGTCGAGCAATCTCAGAATTAGTTATTTTGTTTTCATAAGCTTGCATAATGTTTTCAAAAAAACACTGGAGTATATTTGAGCAATTTTAAACATAAGTATCTTCTAAAAAAATTGCATCGGCAGGTCTCATGAGACAAACTAGTGTCTTGGCACGAGGCCTTGAAAAAATCTTATTTGTGGTCTTGGAACGAGGCCTTGACTACGTGGTTATGATAGTCTGGAATTATGCATTCCATCATTATGAAAGTGGTTATTGATATTGCATGTGATTATTCGACCAGTAGAATATCCATGTGAAAAAGTAAATGGCATTATCTCATTTTACTTTTGCCATATTATGTTGATGTTCAAGTTTAAAAGGCTTTTGTTTTAGCCATACATTGCCTTAAATGTTTATGTTTATTTATGAAAGCTTCTGCAATATTGTTATCCTTACTGAGCATCTGAGCTCACCCCTTTCAATGTTTTAATATTTTCCAGGATGTGAAGAAGTATTTTATGAATGACTTGCAGGGATAGTCAGAAGAGGATATGAGTGTGGACTATGAAGACTTTGTTATTAGTTTTTCACTTTATGATGTAATGTAAGACTTATGAATGTATCTAGTGTTTCCAAGGCTACTAAACTAATCAGTCTTTCGAGACTTGATCTTTTGTGATCATGCCAATGTTACGAAGTAATGCACCGACTCTGGGTAGCTGGGGTCGGGGCGTTACAGTTGGTATCAGAGGCAGTTTAGTACTAACCTTGGAAGCTAGATTTAGATAAACTCTGATTAGAGCACATAGACCAAAGATAGACTTTGAGGATTAGTATAGAAGAACTTCCTGGAATTTTGGTATTGTAGAGATGTTGTGAGTTTTCTGAGCAATACATCCCTGTCTGGATACGAGCAGGTAGAGGCGGCTCTGGCACAGATGTACCTAGGGGTAAAACCCGAAAACACCTCTTTGAGATAGACTCAAATGGGAACTGGTGCACGACAACGGGCCTTGCTGCACTCTTGGTTACGACACTCCCGGGGGATATGCTTAGGATAATTCTCATTTTATTTACAAACCACTATGAAGGGTTATGAGTATATACTTCCTCAAAGAAAACATTTCTTTTTATGATTATGGATTATATCCATAAATAGTTCAATTTATGTAAAGTGTTTTACAAGTATGGAATTATGTATTTTGATTCATAAACTAATCTAGTTTATGCCATTGTTTAGAAATGGCGCCTAGTGGAAGGAATGGAAACTGTATCAATGCACGAACTCCGTGTAGGGATTTCCCTCCTGCTCAAGATAATTATTTTGGATCTGGAGATACAACTGGTGCTGATCAACTTATTATCATACTGGGACAACTCACTCAGGTTATGAATAATAACCTTACTCGTATGGAGCACCCTGATCCGCAACGTGGAGGATCAATTCTAGACCGTTTCATGAGGCAACAACCACCAACCTTCAATGGGAGTACAAATCCTATAGTAGCTGAGCAATGGATAAATTCCTTAGAGAAAATATTCCAAGCCTTGGGGAGTAGTGAAAGGGAGAAAGTTGTCATGGCAGTTTACCGCCTCACTGGAGATGCCGATCAATGGTGGTCACTAATTCAAAACACAAAGGAAGATGATGAATTAACAAACATGGAATGGCAGGAGTTCAAAGAGCTGTTCTTAGAAAAATACTTTCCTCGAGACCATCGAGCGGATATGGAAAGGCAATTTCTGAGTCTGAGGCAGAAGGAGGATGAGAATGTCGCAAAGTATGAGGCTAACTTTACAAGGTTAGCGAGGCATGCTACTGATTATATACGTAACTCAAGGAGTAAGATTTATCGTTTCTTTGATGGGTTAAAACCATTTCTCCATCGAGCTTTAGTATCACAATCCTTCTCATCATACGAAGATATTGTCTCGTGTGCTATCAAGACAGAAAAGGAATTCTCTAAGTCTTATGACAACAAGGTAAAGCAAGAGAAGAAGAGAACGGGGGAACAAGAGACAGATAAAGGGAAAAAGGGAAAGAAGGATATTCCATTATGTGATAATTGTGGGAAGAATCACCCTGGTACGTGCCTAAAAGGAATGGGAGTTTGTTATAAATGTGGAGAAAAGGGTCACCAGGCTCGTGATTGCAAGGGAAAGAAAGTGGCTGTCAAAGTTGAATGCTACAATTGTAGGGAAATGGGGCATTATGCAAATGAATGTCCTAAGCGTCAAGGAAAATTACCTCAGAAAAGGCCAAGGGATCAAGGCCAATCTTATGCTGTGACTACTGTTGAAGCGGAATAATTAATGTATTGGTGCTTTTGGACTCAAGGATTATATTCTGGTTATAAGAATAATGTGATATATATAAAGATTGTACTGAAGTACTTTTTGATTAAGGTAATATGATTAAGGTAATCATATTTTTAGTATGTGACAATAAGAGAATATTTTCTTTGTTTGGGGAATCTGATGTTACAATTGATTTTGGAATTTAGAGACCTTTTAGAGAAAGTCTGGATGGAGGTATTTTGGATAACTATTAAGGTTGGAATGGATTAAGTTGAACCATGGATAGTATTGTTTAAGGTTAAAGCATTTATGAAGATTATTTTTGGAATATTATAATACTATAGTTTTAGGAAAAGGACAACCTGCAGGGTGGGGCATAACCTGACGTGTCGGACAAAGCTGCAGGAATCGAACCCACAACCATAGTGCGACAGGCCTTTATTTCCTACCACTAGCCTATAGGAAGTCCCTGGTTATTACAAAATAATTTCACTAATCTAAATGGTATGTGTTAACATTTGGAACCTTATACAATTAGGATAAGTATAATATTTTTGAGTTCTATTATCTCTTTGAATGAAAGGTGAGTTGAAGGTTGAAACTCTAATTGTCAAGCATAAATATATATATACCTATCTGTTATTCAATGAATAAATTAATTCTTAAACATTAGTAAAGGGATATTAAAACAAAAAAATGTGTTACCCTAATACTTTATGTCTTGTTGAACTGATGATATTTTAAATCAACATAGATTGAAGGCTTTGAGGCCCTCAATTTGACAGTTGATTGTGATTGATGACCTCAATCACTCCCTACAAATATTTACATTTTTACTCCAATTATATGTCTCTAATTGCCACCAATGTTCTCCTTATCGATATCATAATTTGGTGGTGACTTTCTTATTTCCATTTCCCTCTTATTAAGGCTAAATTTTATTAACCTTATTTCCGATGTGGGTTTTCCACAAAGGTATTTTCTATTTTCAACCTTTTATTTTCAAAGAAAAATTTCAAATTGTGAGGACGAAATTTATTGAAGGAGGGGAGAATGTAACACCTCGAGCTTCCACAATACGCTTCTCATTCAATAATGCAATAGCTTGCATTGTATGCAACTTCGAGTTCTAAAACACCGCGACTAATCAAAGTAGCCGTTATGAATAGTAATAACCACTTTTTAAAATTATAGAAATTTTATATTTCAAAATGGACTTCATTTTTTGATTCGGAATATCGAAATTAGCCTATGTTGAATTTTTTGTATTTTTCTGAGAACTTCTAATTTTTTATGAATAGTGAAAAATACTTAAAAACAACTTTTTTAATCAAAATAATTTATAGTGATAAATTATACTATTTAGTGGTTTTAAAGTATAATTAGAATATATTTTTAAAATTTTATCCAATGGTGGTCATTAGAATTAATTTAACATTGAAATTAGACATAAACAATTGTCAATCTTTTGATATAAATTGTTTCTTAAAAACACGCTATTTGTTGTGACAGCGGGAATTAATTATAAAATTAATTAATGCAACTTATATGTTTGGAATTTTGTAAAATAGAAATCATTTTTGAATTTGGAATATCAATTATAGCTTAGGGTGAAATTTTGGCATTGTTCTGAAAAACTTCAATTTTTGATGAATAGTGAAACCACTAAGTGGTAGTTAAATAACTGATTTTTCGTTTAAATAAAATATTACCACTTCTGTGATTTGATTTTCAAAAATCCGACATACATGGTTTTCATTAAGAAGTAAAATGTGGTTCAATGAGATCAAAATAATTTTTTGGTGAATAGTAACTTTTAAGTTCTTAATCGCGATTAGAGGTAATTAGTGTAGTTTAAGGTAAAAACAATGTTTTAATAATATGATATGAGCTTGACTGTAAAGACCCGTAAATTTCAAGGAAATTTTTTTTTCTTAATTTTCTTTGGAATTTTACAAGAACGCAGTTTCTGACGGCGCCTGATTCCGAGGCCCGGTGTGCCCAGAATCATTTTCCGAAGTTTGGCTCGGGTATGTTTAGTGAACGGACGAGCGGGTTTTTCTAACTTTTGAACCGGTGCCCGGAATCAAATTCTGAGGGCACCGATGAAATCGCAGCACCGGTATTCTCTTAGAAACGCCTCTTCCGGAGTTGCGTTTTCTCGGGTGTGGTTTTTAATTTTCGGGCTTAAAGTTAAGAAATAAAATAATTTTGCGACAACTTTATTTTATTTCACTTAAACCGCTTGGAAGCCACTTGAAGCCACTTAAAGGCGGCTTGAACTGAGTTGAACTGGATGGGATGCTATCCAGAAATATCCTACCCCCTTGGTAGGATATTTGCAAGGTGGGGCCCGCACGAGCCCCGCTGTTTCTTTCCGCTAAGAAACGCACCCGCGAAAACCCGTCTTAATGAAAGTCAACTGACGCGTTTCTTAAAATCTTAACAGACCATTTAATTGGGCTGTTAATTTGTTGCAATTAATTCTTTGAGATTAATTGATCGTTTCTTTTCTTTTGAAATTCAATTTCTTATCTTGTGTTAATAAAATAAGACTTGGGCTTATTTTTTTTTTTTTTAGTCTTGTCACGTTGAGAGGATTTGGGGAGGCTTGAAGAACATCTTCTTCAACGACGAAGAACGTGAAGAACGAATCGGTCTCCGACGAAGAACGTCGTCACGTCCTTCTTCCGAAGAACGACGACGCGTCATCCCTCGTTCTTCTTTCCACATCAAAGGGAGACGTCGTTCCACCTCAGACAACCTCCGTCTTCGTCTACGAATCCTCTTCCGCGACACTGAACCGCGACGTGACATCGGCGATCCCCTTCCCGCGACGCTTTATTCCACGACGAGAAAATCCGCGACGAACCCTCGCTCGACGACGCTTGAGGTAGGGATTTTTATAATTTTGGAATACCCCTCTTTATTATTCCCGTGAACATTCTTTAAAAATTAAAGAACCGGAATCAAAGAAACAATTTTTATTTTATTAAAAATTGTTGGTTCATGTGTTGAACATTCTATTTTTCTCCCGTTGTTTTTATCTAACGCGGAGGGTGCGGGTCAAACGAACACGTCCTGGCAACCCTCCGCCGTTCTTCGTGTTTTGCGGATTTGGCGGGCGACGACGGAACGTGCCGCAACGAGTGTTTGATGATCCCGCAGTAAATAACGGAACCCGGGAGGAACAACGGCGCAGACGGGAAGGAAAACGGGCCACCGGAGCGACTCTGGCGGCCCGCGAAAGCCGGTGGTGGCGCGGGTCGCCGGCACGGCGGCGCCGGCGGCCGGAGGCGGCGGCACCCCGCGGGTGTCCAGCGCGACACCCCGCGGGTGTCGCGGGTGTCCAGCGCGACACCCCGCGGGTGTCGCGGGTGTCCAGGGCGACACCCCGCGGGTGTCGCGGGGTTGTCACGCGGCACCCCGCGGGTGTATGGCCGACACCCCGCGGGTGCCGCGGGAGTGTCAGGCGGGGCGGCGGCTTTCCCCCGCGTCGGCCGCTCGGCCGCTCGGCCGAGCCGAGCCGGACCGGCCCTGTCCGGGCCGGGCCAGGCCAACCGGGTCGGACCCGACCCGGTTCGGGCCAACCAGGGGGGGTCGGGCCGGGTCGGCCCGGGCCCTGACCCCCCGTCTTCAGACAGACTTCGTTCAAATGGCCGTATCTTGAACTACGGGCCTCCAAACGACCCGCCGTCAGCGGCAACGCGATCCTTGGATCGAGACGGTCATTTCGGTTTATCGCACTCAAGGTTTCGGAATACTTTGAGTTTGGCCGGGTTGGTTCGTACACGAAACCAGCCGGGCCCTCGGAGCGGAAACGCTCATATCTTGAGCCACGGACGTCCGATTGACGTGCCGTCAGCTTTGTTGAGTTCCTCTTTGTGAGACGGATCTTTTGGCACCCTCTGCCCGAGGTTTGGACGCAGGTGTAGTATGGTTGGGTTGGTTTTTCCTTAAAAACCAACTGGGCCCCTGGAACGAAAAAGCCAATAACTCTCAGACCGGGCGTCCGATCGACGCGCCGTCTGTTGCGTTGAGTTCCTGTTGACGATGCGGAACTTTTGGATACATCAACTCTGGACTTCGTGACAGTTGATGTATCAGCCTCTCGGCTCGTGGAGCGGACCCTCCCGAACGAGCTTGCTGTGTGCGGGAACCCTAGTGCTGGCTGTGACTGCTTCCTCGACGGCGACGACTGTGCAGAGATCCTCCGTGGACTCCGACGACGACTGTGTAGAGATCCTCAGTGGACTGCGGCGACGACTGTGCAGAGATCCTCAGCGGACTGCGACGACTACTGCACTCAGCGATCCTACATGGATCAGTGCTACAGGTCCTGCGTGGGCCTGGTCCTGTGTGGGCCCGATCCAGTACGGATCTGATCCAGTGTGGGTCAACACTCAGCGGTTCTGTGTGAGCCAACTCCTACAGGTCCTGCGTGGGCCCGATCCTGTGTGGGTCCGATCCTGTGTGGGTCACTGCAGAGATTAGTTACCTATTGATCCTTCGTGGGTCCGACGACTTATATGGATCAGAGATCATCTTTTCGTCATCCGAAGAAGTAAACCTGTGTGAGATGAATCTTGTGTTTCTCTCCTTTGTGGATTGTGTTGAGCTATCCTGTGTGGATTTACTGTTTACTCTCCTTTGTGGATTGTGTTGTTCTATCCTGCGTGGGTATGCGTTTTGCTTTCCTGTGTGGACTGGGTTGTGCTAGGGCTCGGACGTTGGAGCCGATCGGGAAATTGATGACTTAGGTATATGTATGGGAATATACCTAAGTCGTGTCAGATGTTACTTCGTGATTGTATCTCTCCTTCGTGGCTTATCCTTTGTGGATTTCGGGAGACCTTCGGGGGTCTCGGGGTCCCTACTGAGTAGCTTATACTCACCCCTGCACGGGCTATGCCCGCACTTCGTGGTGTTGGTTGCAGACGACGGACAGCGCTGATCGTGGAGGAGGTGTGCGGAGCAGGACAGTACCTGGAGGTGGACCACTGGGCGGGACGTACTCGGAGCGGTTAGGTGGACCTGAGGAGCAGTGGAGGCTATCTGTACCCACCCTTCAGGTGGGACTTCCAGAGGACGGCTTGACGCTGCAGTTTTTCCTTTCAGTTGTTGTTTTTCCTTTCAGTTGTACTTTACAGTTGGGCTTGTATTTCCGGCCCCTTTTTACTTTCAGCATAGCTTGTTCAGTTTTTACTTAGTGTTTACTTTTCCGCTTGCTTACTCTGTGGTGCTTGTTTACTTTTCAAAGGCAATGCCTTCCCTTTTTGATGGGATTTACGCCTTGGTGCTAGTTGCCAGCCCCTGGCCTATGGAAGGCGGGCTTGGGGTAGTCACGGCACGGGCCCCGAGGACGGGTCGTGGAAAATTGGTATCATAGGTGGTCAGTTCTACCGCAGACTCTGATCTTTCTTCTATGTGAAGCAATAGTGTTTAGCGTATTAAGTGTGGTTATCAGTCCAGGGAGTCCAGTGTTGGTGCGGCGGCCGACGTATCCATACACCAGGACCCTGACTTCTGGTTTCCGACTTAATGCACGAAAACATTGATTGCATGTGTGTTTCAAGTTTTCTTTGTGATTACTTGTGTCAGCTCACCAGGTATACTGTTCTGACCATGGTGCACTTGTTTCCTTTTCAGGATGGCACGACGACAGCATCTATCTAGGGTTCCTAGAGTAGTGTGCGACGACAGCCCGCCGAGCGACGAGGCCTCGATACAGGGCCCGTTGACAGCAGAGGCACCGGCGGTACCTTTACCCGCCGAGCCCCCGATGCTTCCAGCACTGGCAGCTGACGACGCACGACGCCTCGGAGCTCTGCACGAGTTCCAGCGCCAGCGACCACCCAGGTTCCATGGGGAGTCGGACCCCCAGGCAGCCGAGGACTGGCTGGAGGCGGTCGTCCGAGTTTTCAGGCTAGTGAGGACACCAGCAGACCTCATGGTGATCCTCGCGGCGAGCCTACTGCACGCAGCAGCCGGACGATGGTGGAGCCTGATGCTCGAGGTACACGATGAGGTCACCCTCATCTGGACGGACTTCGAGAGCCTCTTCCGCTCAGAGTTCGTCCCGGACACCCTCAGTGCGGTGCGCATCCAGGAGCTTCTTCAGCTGCGGCAGGGCAGCTTGATGGTCGCTCAGTACGCGGCGAGGTTCACCGACCTTTCTCAGTACTCGACAGACATGGTACGGGACCCCTTCTTCCGGGCCCAGACCTTCGAGTAGGGTTTGAGACACGAGATCAGGGCATCGCTGATCTCCCTCAGCATCCGACCCAGGCAGGAGTACTGGAGCGAGCCCTCCTGATCGAGAGCTTCCTGGCTGAGTCCACAGCGAGACCTACCGCAGGGCGGCAGATAGCGGAGTCTTCGGCAGCTGGTAGCCGGCGGATGACTCAGGGTTCCAGGCGGACCAGACCTTCCAGCAGGCGACCTCGGGACACTGGCTCAGTAGTGCAGGGCACCCAGCCCGGAGCCAGTCTTCCGAGAGGCAGGCAGTGCTACGAGTGCGGCGGGCGGGGCCACATGGCTCGTAACTGCACGACCCGTCGTACCGAGGGTCAGAAGACGGTGGAGGGACCACCCAGGCAGAGGCAGAGGGTCGACCGTGGTGGTCCGCAGGGAGGAGGCGGACGAGGAAGAGGAGCTGGCCGAGCAGCAGGTGGTGGGCGATGTTTTGAGGCTCTGCCACCACCACCACCAGGAGGCCCGCCCCGACCACAGGGAGCTGGAGGGCAGAGACAGGCTCAGCTCCAGGCAGCGGAGGCCTACGACCACGGTGCGCCAGAGATGATTCGAGGTACGATCTGTGTCTATTCCACCCTTTCTGCAGTTCTGATAGACATAGGAGCGAGTCACTCTTTCATAGCCACTGCCCTTGTTCGGAGCTCGGAGATTCTGACAGAGCTGTTGGCTTGATCCTTACGGCTAGAGACTTCTACGGGAGCAGACTCGACGATTACGCACTGGTGCCGACAGTGTGAGCTTACTCTAGGAGGCAAGAGCTTCGGCTAGGATCTTCTTGTAGCGTCGTTGAGGCCTTACGACGTCATCTTGGGCATGGATTGGTTATCTACGGTCCATGCTCAGATTGACTGCATTAGGCGCAAGGTGCGATGTGTGCGCACCGACGGGAGCAGGTTCACCTTCACCGGCGAGAAGGGAGCCTTAGCAGCACAGGATGGACTCACGTAGAGGAGAGGTCATCCCATCACTCATCAGTTGGCTAGCCTCATCCTGGGAGCAGTTGACGTGCGGAGTCCCAGTTTTCCTGCAGTGGTGGATCAGTACGCGGACGCCTTTCCCGACAACGTTCCAGGACTACCTCCTCGCAGAGAGGTAGAGTTTTATATTGACTTGTACCCTGGGACAGCCCCGATATCCACTCCATCATATCGGATGGCCCCCGCTGAGCTTCGAGAGCTGCGGGTACAGTTGGAGGACTTGCAGGGCAAGGGGTTCATCTGACCCAGTGTTTCGCCTTGGGCTTCCCCGATTTTGTTCGCCAAGAAGGCGGACGGGAGCTTGCGACTGTGTGTCAATTTTCGTCGCCTGAATCAGGTGATAGTGAGGAACAAGTATCTGTTACCCAGGATTGATGACCTCTTCGACCAGCTCAAGGGAGCACGGTGGTTCTCGAATATAGACCTCAGGTCAGGCTATCATCAGCTTAGAGTTCGAGAGGAGGATGTGCAGAAGACGGCCTTTAGGTGTCGGTATGGCCAATATGAGTTCTTGGTTATGCCTTTCGGCGTGACCAACGCTCCATCAGTGTTCATGAGCCTCATGAACAGGATCTTCCAGCCATACCTCGATCGATTTGTCGTGGTCTTCATCGACGACATTTTGGTGTACTCGACGACGGAGGAGGAGCACACCTACCACCTGTGTGTTGTACTAGACACACTTCGAGAGCACCAGCTTTATGGAAAGCTCTCGAAGTGTCAGTTCTGGTTACGTGAGGTCCACTTCTTGGGGCACGTCATTTCTGAGGCAGGAGTTGCAGTGGATCCCGCAAAGATCGAGGCAGTGCTAGCTTGGGAGCCACCCAAGAGCGTGACAGAGGTGCGGAGTTTCTTGGGCCTAGCCAATACTATCGGAGATTTGTGCCGGACTTCTCCAGAGTTTCATCCCCACTCTCAGCATTGACGAAGAAGGGGAAACCCTTCGTGTGGTCAGACAGATGTCAGCAGAGCTTCCAGGAGCTGAGGCAGAGGTTGACCAGCGCACCTATCTTGAGGTTGCCTGAGGAGGGAGTTGGATACGTAGTCTACTGCGATGCATCAGGGACCGGACTCGGGTGTGTCCTGATGCAGGAGCGGGCTGTGATTGCCTACGGATCACGTCAGTTGAGGCCTCATGAGCAGCACTACGCTACCCATGACTTGGAGTTGGCAGCAGTGGTCTTTGCCCTGAAGACATGGCGACACTATCTGATGGGCGAGCACTTCACAGTCTTTTCTGACCACCAGAGTCTCAGGTACATCTTCTCTCAGAAGGACCTGAACCTGAGACAGCGGCGATGGCTCGAGTTCCTCCAGGACTATGACTTTGAGATAGTCTATACTCCTGGGAAGGGGAACGTGGTGGCTGATGCCCTCAGCAGGAGGACGGGCATCCAGCTACTTGAGGAGGCGACAGAGAAGCTATCTGCTTTGCAGATATCATTCGTGGATAGAGACGGAGAAGCCTTCCTTCAGTCTCTCACAGTCTCTCCTCCACTTCTTCAGCGGGTCAGAGAGGCACAGCGTGGGGATGTTGACTGTGAGACACGGCGTGCACTAATATCCTCGGGACAGGCACCTGATGGTTTCTCTCTTGGAGCAGAGCACGATGTTTTTTTCAAAGGACGTACCTTGGTACCAGTCGCTTTACGAGAGGAGGTGCTGAGAGAGTTTCACACTTCTCCTTTGGCGGTACATCCTGGAGTGGAGAAGATGTACCAGGATCTCAGACGACAGCACTGGTGGCCGGGCATGAAGAAGGCTGTGGCAGAGTTCGTTTCACGGTGTCTCACCTGCCAGCAGGTGAAGGCAGAGCATCAGGTACCAGCAGGCTTGGTACAGCCCTTGGAGGTCCCGGAGTGGAAGTGGGACGGGATATCTATGGACTTTGTTACTGGACTTCCATGCACTTCTAGAGGTCACGACTCCATTTGGGTGATTGTTGACCAACTCACCAAGTCGGCACACTTCTTACCCATCCGAGAGCAGGGCTCAGTGGAGATCTTGGGGCGTCTCTATGTTCAGGAGATTGTACGACTTCACGGTGTGCCATCGACTATCGTCTCCGATCGGGACGCTCGTTTTACTTCCCGGCTTTGGAAGGGGTTGAAGGAGCTGTTCGGGACGCGACTACGTCTGAGCACCGCCTTTCACCCTCAGACGGATGGTCAGACGGAGAGGACTATTCAGACTCTCGAGGACATGCTCCGCGCATGTGTCCTCGAATTTGGTCGCAGCTGGGAGGACCACCTACCCTTGGTAGAGTTTGCGTACAACAATAGCTACCACTCCACCATCGGTATGGCACCCTACGAGGCGTTGTACGGCAGGCCTTGAAGATCCCCTTTGTGCTGGACAGACCCTGGGGAGTCAGCACTTGTGGGACCAGAGATGGTCCGGGCCACGACAGAGAAGGTCCAGGTCATCCAGGAGCGGATGAGGACAGCACAGAGCCGGCAGAAGTCATATGCTGACAGGAGGCGGAGGCCACTAGAGTTCGAGGATGGTGACCACGTCTTCTTGCGGGTCTCACCTCGATGTGGTTTGAGGAGATTTGGCCGAGGCGGCAAGTTGTCTCCACGCTTCATCGGACCCTTCCAGGTCCTCAACAGGGTTGGCGAGGTGGCTTATCGTCTGGCTCTGCCACCTCAGTTGCACCGGGTGCACGAAGTCTTCCACGTATCCCAGCTGAGGAGATACGTGCATGACCCGACGCACATCATTGACTATGGGGAGCTAGACGTGGATGATGGAGCGACTTTTGCGGAGATCCCAGTGGAGATAGAGGATCGACAGGAGCGGGTCCTACGTGGGCAATCGATTCCTCTTGTGCGCATCAGATGGCAGCACGGGAACCTCCAGGAGAGCACCTGGGAGTGGGAGGCTCAGTTGCGTGCTCAGTACCCTCATTTGTTTCCCTAGTTTTTGATGTAGCTTTACGGGGACGTAAAGCCCTGTGGTGGGAGTAATGTAAAGACCCGTAAATTTCAAGGAAATTTTTTTTTCTTAATTTTCTTTGTAATTTTACAAGAACGCAGTTTCTGACGGCACCTGATTCCGAGGCCCGGTGTGCCCGGAATCATTTTCCGAAGTTTGGCTCGGGTACGTTCAGTGAACGGACGAGAGGGTTTTTCTAACTTTTGAACCGGTGCTCGGAATCAAATTCTGAGGGCACCGATGAAATCGCAGCGCCGGTATTCTCTTAGAAACGCCTCTTCCGGAGTTGCGTTTGCTCGGGTGTAGTTTTTAATTTTCGGGCTTAAAGTTAAGAAATAAAATAATTTTGTGACAACTTTATTTTATTTCACTTAAGCCTCTTGGAAGCCACTTGAAGCCACTTAAAGGCGGCTTGAACTGAGTTGAACTGGATAGGATGCTATCCAGAAATATCCTACCCCCTTGGTAGGATATTTTCGAGGTGGGGCCCGCACGAGCCCCGCTGTTTCTTTCCGCTAAGAAACGTAGCCGCGAAAACCTGTCTTAATGAAAGTCAACTGACGCGTTTCTTAAAATCTTAACAGACCATTTAATTGGGCTGTTAATTTTTTGCAATTAATTCTTTGAGATTAATTGATCGTTTCTTTTCTTTTGAAATTCAATTTCTTATCTTGTGTTAATAAAATAAGACTTGGTCTTATTTTATTTTTTTTTAGTCTTGTCACGTTGGGAGGATTTGGGGAGGCTTGAAGAACATCTTCTTCAACGACGAAGAACGTGAAGAACAAATCGATCTCCGACGAAGAATGTTGTCACGTCCTTCTTCCGAAGAACGACGACGCGCCATCCCTCGTTCTTCTTTCCACATCAAAGGGAGACGTTGTTCCACCTCGGACAACCTCCATCTTCGTCTACGAATCCTCTTCCGCGACACTGAACCGCGACGTGACATCGACGATCCCCTTCCCGCGACGCTTTCTTCCGCGACGAGAAAATCCGCGACGAACCCTCGCTCGACGACGCTTGAGGTAGGGATTTTTATAATTTTGGAATACCCCTCTTTATTATTCCCGTGAACATTCTTTAAAAATTAAAGAACCGGAATCAAAGAAACAATTTTTATTTTATTAAAAATTGTTGGTTCAGGTGTTGAACATTCTATTTTTCTCCCGTTGTTTTTATCTAACGCGGAGGGTGCGGGTCAAACGAACACGGCCCGGCAACCCTCCGTCGTTCTTCGTGTTTTGCGGATTTGGCGGGCGACGACGGAACGTGCCGCAATGGGTGTTTGATGATCCCGCAGTAAAGAACGGAACCCGGGAGGAACAACGGCGCAGACGGGAAGGAAAACGGGCCACCGGAGCGACTCCGGTGGCCCGCGGAAGCCGGTGGTGGCGCGGGTCGCCGGCGCAGCAGCACCGGCGGCCGGAGGCGGCGGCACCCCGCGGGTGTCCAGCGCGACACCCCGCGGGTGCCGCGGGTGTCCAGCGCGACACCCCGCGGGTGCCCCGGGGTTGTCACGCGGCACCCCGCGGGTGTACTGGGTGACACCCCGCGGGTGTCGCGGGGTTGTCACGCGGCACCCCGCGGGTGTATGGCCGACACCACGCGGGTGCCGCGGGAGTGTCACGCGGGGTGGCGGCTTTCCCCCGCGTCGGCCGCTCGGCCGCTTGGCCGAGCCGAGCCGGGCCGGGCCGGGCCAACCAGGGGGGGTCGGGCCGGGTCGGCCCGGGCCCGGACCCCCCGTCTTCGGACAGACTTCGTTCAAATGGTCGTATCTTGAACTACGGGCCTCCAAACGACCCACCGTCAGCGGCAACGCGATCCTTGGATCGAGATGGTCGTTTCGGTTTATTGCACTCAAGGTTTCGGAATACTTTGAGTTCGTCCGGGTTGGTTCGTACACGAAAGCAACAGGGCCCTCGGAGCGGAAACGCTCATATCTTGAGCCACGGACGTCCGATTGACGTGCCGTCAGCTTTGTTGAGTTCCTCTTTGTGAGACGGATCTTTTTGCACCCTCCGCCCGAGGTTTGGACGCAGGTGGAGTACAGTTGGGTTGGTTTTTCCTTAAAAATCAACCGGGCCCCTGGGACGAAAAAGCCAATAACTCTCAGACCGGGCATCCGATCGACGCGCCGTCTGTTGCGTTGAGTTCCTGTTGACGATGCGGAACTTTTGGATACATCAACTCTGGACTTCGTGACAGTTGATGTATCAGCCTCTCAGCTCGTGGAGCGGACCCTCCCGAACGAGCTTGCTGTGTGCGGGAACCCTAGTGCTGGCTGCGACTGCTTCCTCGGCGGCGACGACTGTGCAGAGATCCTCCGTGGACTCCGACGACGACCGTGCAGAGATCCCTAGCGGACTGCGGCGACGACTGCACTCAGCGATCCTACGTGGATCACTGCTACAGGTCCTGCGTGGGCCCGGTCCTGTGTGGGCCCGATCCTGTACGGATCCGATCCTGTGTGGGTCAACACTCAGCGGTTCTGTGTGAGCCAACTCCTACAGGTCCTGGGTGGGCCCGATCTTGTGTGGGTCCGATCCTGTGTGGGTCACTGCAGAGATTAGTTACCTATCGATCCTTCGTGGGTCAGACAACTTATATGGATCAGAGGTCATCTTTTCGTCATCCGAAGAAGTATACCTATGTGAGCTGAATCTTGTGTTTCTCTCCTTTGTGGATTGTGTTGAGCTATCCTGTGTGGATTTACTGTTTACTCTCCTTTGTGGATTGTGTTGTTCTATCCTGCGTGGGTATGCGTTTTGCTTTCCTGTGTGGACTGGGTTGTGCTAGGGCTCGGACGTTGGAGCCGATCGGGAAATTGATGACTTAGGTATATGTATGGGAATATACCTAAGCCGTGTCAGATGTTACTTCGTGATTGTATCTCTCCTTTGTGGCTTATCCTTTGTGGATTTCGGGAGACCTTCGGGGGTCTCTGGTTCCCTACTGAGTAGCTTATACTCACCCCTGCACGGGTTATGCCCGCACTTCGTGGTGTTGGTTGCAGACGACGGACAGCGCTGATCGTGGAGGAGGTGTGCGGAGCAGGACAGTACCTGGAGGTGGACCACTGGGCGGTACATACTCGGAGCGGTTAGGTGGACCCGAGGAGCAGTGGAGGCTATCTGTACCCACCCTTCAGGTGGGACTTCCAGAGTACGGCTTGACGCTGCAGTTTTTCCTTTCAGTTGCTGTTTTTCCTTTCAGTTGTACTTTACAGTTGGGCTTGTATTTCCGGCCCCTTTTACTTTCAGCACAGCTTGTTCAGTTTTTACTTAGTGTTTACTTTTCCTCTTGCTTACTCTGTGGTGCTTGTTTACTTTTCAAAGGCAATGCCTTCCCTTTTTAATGGGATTTACGCCTTGGTGCTAGTCGCCAGCCCCTGGCCTATGGAAGGCGGGATTGGGGTAGTCACGGCACGGGCCCCGAGGACGGGTCGTGACATTGACACTTGTCCTACTCCTATTGGATGAGTCATTTCCGACCAAGACAACCCATGGGTCAACTTGGGGACCCCATGGAGCCACTTTGGTTGGAAAATGACATTAATATATATTTATTTAATGTTAAAATTAAATTGACACAAACATGAGTTGTTTTACTAAAACAGTTTTTAAGTGGGGTTACACAAGTCCAAATTTTGATTATAAATATTCATTAGAAAGCTAAAAATATTTCCTACATCATAGTATTTTTTTTATAATTTTTAGACATTATATAAATTAAATTATTTATGACCTCATGATGATGCAGCGATGACCTCATTATTTAACGATTTAAATAAAATGAGAAGATAATGTAAAATATAAGGCTTACACTTGTCCAAAGCCTATTGTATGAGGAGATTTCGAACCCTTATCACCTTAGCCTCGAATTATATAAGTGTGGTACCTTTAGAATCCGAAAATCATTGTATAATAGAATAACATTTCATTACTTTCCAAAAGTGCCCCTCCTCTCCACTTATAAAAGGCCCCCACCTCTCCCACCTCATTTACACTTTCAAGCCATTTGGCTCGGCCAAACTCTGCCCAAATACTCTCCCAACTTCCCCCTCTTACTCCTAAAAGCCTCACTTTGGGCAGAACTCTTCCCAAGGAATCCTTTGGCTCAAATCAAAAAGAGTTACCCGATTTTGAGGTAATGTCTTCTCTAATGTTGTTTTGTTTTATTTTTCTTCTCCAACCCCATAAACTCTTTTTATTCATTTCTTTTGTAACAACACCAGTATCCTCAATATACTAGGATGTTGTTATAAGAAGTATTCGAGCTACACTTACACACACCTACATCTAATGGTTAAAGAACATACGGTTTCTGTGGATGGCGAATTTCTGCCTCACGAAACGATGATTGTTCAACACTCATATAACACCTTCAAAGGTGGCCATTAAGATGTAAATATTTTTATATATGATATATAATATGTTTATGTTTTACTTATGCTTCTGTATTTCTCATTTATGGCATACTTTATGATTTCCATTATGGGTAAAACGCGATAATTTCATTTTAGGAAGTGCGGACTACCGCCCCCTCAAAGTGATTTGAATCGTTAATGCCATATGTGGGATGTATAAAGGACGGAGTAAATGGTATTATACACTATATTATACTGTAATTATATTATACCTTTATATAATTATGATTTCATTCCATTAAATACGAAATAGAAATGAAAGTAGCGTTCATGCGTACGTACGGCTTACCGTCTCCATGAACGGTGCATTTCATTTCTTACCTCTAAATGTTACGTAATATTATGAATGAATGTATATACTGGATATATATGATATAAATGACATCTAAATCATGAATATAATTCCGGAGATAATGGATATTCTACCACATAAACAACTTGTAATTATAAGAAGTTTATTGTTGACTCAAGTACCAAAGATCGACGAAACGACCGTTATTAACATAAATAATTACATAATGTTCATATCATTGTAATAAGTGATATAATAAGGATAATGAAATTGAAAATGGTTCTTAATAAATTATATATTAAATCTAGTTTATTATTCAGGAGGTTAAAGAACGGTTGAGTCAAGTCAAACACGAGGTAAGGGAACTTCTTAACCCAACTTCTATTCTTTGGGTTAATCTCCTACTTTCAAATTATGTCATGATATTATTATGTCCAATCTTGTATTTATACTTTATTTATGTGTACATATATTGAATACACATAATAGATATATTTTATTTAAAAATTATCTTTTTAAGATATTTCGTCTCAATCTCCATTCATTGAGGCATATTTTGTTTTATACACAACTTTCTTTTATACGGTGTATAAACCCCTTTGACTTTTACATTTATTCAAAAGGTTTTCTTTTATAATTATGTGATTTTTAAATGATTTCAAAAAAGAGATATTTCTCTCCAATATATGAAAATCCAGTGCAAATGTATAAGTATTTAACGCAAGCTTAAAAATGTTTTCAGAAAACCTGACTCTCGGGTGTGGTAGTCAGGAAGGGATTGGGCGTGGACCCATCATGGTATGTAATTAGTCGAGCAGTCTCAGAATTAGTTATTTTGTTTTCAGAAGCTTGCATAATGTTTTCAAAAAAACACTAGAGTATATTTGAGCAATTTTAAACATAAGTATCTTCTAAAAAAATTGCATCGGCAGGTCTCATGAGACAAACTAGTGTCTTGGCACGAGGCCTTGACAAAATCTTATTTGTGGTCATGGCACGAGGCCTTGACTACGTGGTTATGATAGTCTGGCATTATGCATTCCATCATTATGAAAGTGGTTATTGATATTGCATGTGATTATTCGACCAGTATAATATCCATGTGAAGAAGTAAATGGCATTATCTCATTTTACTTTTGCCATATTATGTTGATGTTCAAGTTTAAAAGGCTTTTGTTTTAGCCATACATTACCTTAAATGTTTATGTTTATTTATGAAAGCTTTCGCAATATTGTTATCATTACTGAGCATCTGAGCTCACCCCTTTCAATGTTTTAATATTTTCCAGGATGTGAAGAAGTATTTTATGAATGACTTGCAGGGATAGTCAGAAGAGGATATGAGTGTGGACTATGAAGACTTTGTTATTAGTTTTTCACTTTATGATGTAATTTAAGACTTATGAATGTATCTAGTGTTTCCAAGGCTACTAAACTAATTGGTCTTTCGAGACTTGATCTTTTGTGATCATGCCAATGTTACGAAGTAATGCACCGACTCTGGGTAGCTGGGGTCGGGGCGTTACAAGGTTACAACATTTCAACTCTTCCCTGTTCTCCACCCAACTCAACCTTCTATTTTTGGTCTCCCTAACCTCCTAATATAAACATATACCATACAGTTCCTTCATCGTCTCTCTTCCCTACCTGACCTAGCACTCAAGTGTCTCTCTCCAATCTCGATCGATTGTTCTACCCTTGGCTTCCTGAAAATACTATCTCCACTGATTCCAAATCCACTTCCACCTTGTCTTCCCCATATCCTTACCTATGTGCAAGATTATCCACCTCCTCATCCTCAAATCTCCATCTACCACCCTTTTATCTCCATCATTCTATGGTCAGTATCCATTTTTTCCAAGAAATTGGAACACCCAGTTCAAAACCCTAATTTCATTTCCTATTTCTTACCTTGATTATTACTTTCAGAACTGTGAACATAGATTATTTGTGAGTATTAATAATTTAATCTTGAAAAATGGGATCACCTTTATCAATTTTATTTTCCATTTTCTTTCTATCATTCATTATTCTATTGTATACATTACTCTATTTCCATCCATGACTTTGATTTCAAAATATGTGAATATTTAGATTAGTTTTTCTTTAGTGTCCACCCTTTCCTTAATTTCTATGAAACCTTTCATTTTTCAACTATGAAATAATATATTTTCATTCAAAAGATATCATTTATTCATAAGTATGTTCAATAATTATATTCTATGCTTGTATTAAACAATGTTATTTATATTAATTTTTGTATGTGAACCGTATTATTTTCTAAAATTCATATATTTGAACATGTAAGTTATGCATTATAATGAAGATATTTGAAATTCTAATAACATTTGGTGGGTTGGATTGATTAATAATTTCACTATTCCAGAACATAAAAGTTGATGAATTGGTATTTTTTGGAATGATTGAGTAGGTGTTTTTGTTCCTCTTTCTCATGATCTGAGTAGTATTGGTTTATTAGCATAACCATTTTTCAAATAATAAGTTTCATGTGAGGTACCTATAAAAATTACTTCATGGTCATGTTTTCCTACTTTTAGTCCCTTGTAATTAGTTTCTGTATGTATAATGTTCTCTTGATAGGAATATGTGTCAATATATCCTTTATGAATTCTGAATATTTGGAACATGAAATATGTGTTTTGAGTATACCCAATATGAATTCTAAAATATGAATTATGAATTATGCATTTTTTTATGCAATATGAATTATGTTTGTAAAATAGGAAATCTTTTAATGCAATATTCATTCTGTATATAAATGTATATATTATTTTTTAAATATATGCAACATGAAATATACATTATGTTTTTAATATATGTTTTATATCTATAAAATTGTGTAATATGGATTATATTTGAATACATGAAATATAAATTTTGTTTATTCTAAATATATTCTATATATATTCAGTTTATTCTGAATATATGTAGTTTGTTTATTCATCAAGTTAAACCCAAAATGATAAACCTCTTTTACACTTGTATTTATTTTTTCAATAATTTTTTACATTATGCACTTTATAAATTTTCAAAAATAATAATCTTTCATAATATTAGTTTCATAGGATTTCCCATGAAAATACAATTGTATACAAACATTTCTTATCAATTAATGTCAACTTTATCCCCTTATAATAAACATATATCATGAGGTATACATGTCAAATAAAATGGTTACATAGCTAGATTTTAAATTCCTGAAGGTATGCTTTCTTATAATCTTCCTTAATATTACACAATTGCATTTATAATTATAAAAACTTTAGACCTATTATTTTATGATGACTAATTCCATTGAATACTTTTTAACACAAGAAAAATTTATAAAGTTGTATTAATTTTTTCTATGTATATTTTCATATCATTACTGTTGTATTTACAACATTTGTATGATTATGTGAAAATAATTATCATATATCTTTTCAACTAGAAAAAATATTTCCAAACTTGTAAAATACATACATGATTTTAATATTATAATAATTTTTAATATTTATAAAAAATTAATATTTATATATATTTATTTGTTAACTTTATTACATTCTTTTAATCTCAAATATGTACTTTTAATATGATTATATTTTTTTCATAAATTGGTTGTTTTAAAAATAATTGCTTTATTTTTTATTTGTGATGGTGTATGTTTCCAGAATTTTAATAGAACATATATCTTGAAATTTAATAATTTTGTAGTTCATTTTTTAGATTATTTATTCTATTAATTACACTGATATAGATAGTTCTTTAAATATTTCTAAAAAGTCCTTTTTCAATACAAAAAAAATCAGTGACAATTGGAGTGAACTTAAAATCCATATGACTTTATTACAGATAGAAAATCACTGATAAAGGTCCCCTTAATCAACACTAAAAATTCTAGTAAAGTAACCCTTTATCAATTAATCTTTTATCACTAATAATGGGACCTATTTATCTATGCTTTTGTTTAGAACTAATAAAGGGTTCCTTTATCAGCGCTAAAAATAGAACCGATAAAGGGGGGCCTTTATTGGTGTTATTTTAGCACTGATAAAGGAAAATACTACTGCAATGTGTTTTTAAAATTTTGCTGCACTGCAGTAAAAAATACACGAAGAAAATTCATAATTTAATTGAAATAAAATTTACAACACAAATACACAAAAAACACAATACTATATACATTTAAAACATTGGTTTATACAATTACATTAATAAGTAAAATTTATCACAAACATTCAAAAACATCAATGTTCTTTTATATTTGTCCCTAGACCCCTGGTGATGCTATTAATTCCCAAACAAACCACCCAAGAACAAGCAAAATAATTCACCTGTATAAGAAAAAAATTATTATGTTAGTAATACTATAAAGAAATAAATCAAACACAAAGTATTAATTTCAAACTAAAAACATATAGTTTGATTCATACTAGGTACACTATGTATCAGATTGAGTTTTTCTTGATTTTTACACATAACATCATTTCTTATTGTTCTCAAAATTAGGTTCTCTTAAATTGGCTCATATCTTTGGTGATAATTCTCACAATGGATGTGATCCAATTCAAGAGAACATGATTTTGAGAACAAATCTTCAATTTTCATGCCATTTCTTTTTCATATTCAAGCATTATCTCTATGAAAATTAACTAAATAAGTATTATATAAAAATTCTAAATAAATTAATTAAGAAATAGTAGATAAAATTATGATAAAACAATCTGAGATTGCTTTCTCAGTTTTGGCTGTGTAATGTGTGTTTTAAACTAAAATGGAGGTTATATATTGAAAAAATGCACTTTAAGTAATACCGACCACATCTTGTGGCAGATTAATATGCGGTCAATTACTGCATATCAAAAATTAATTATAAATTATTTTTCTAATGTTCGAAAACAATCTAAGATCATTTTCTTAGTTTTTAATAGTGACATTCATTTTAAACTAAAATGACACCTTCATATTTAAAACATACACATAGTGTCATATCAGTCCCATCGTGTATCAGATTGATGTGCGATCAATTATTACACATCACAAATGAATTATAAACCATTTTCCTAAATATTAAAAGTAATTTGATCTAGTTTTCTCAGTTTTGGATATTTGATGTGTGTGTTTTAAACTAAAATAGTACATTAGTATTGAAAACAAACACTTAGAGTCATACTGACCACATTGTGTGTCATATTGATGTATAGTTGATTCAAACACATTATAAATGAATTATAGATCATTTTCTTAAAGTTTAAAAATAATAGAAGCTTATTTTCTTTGTTTTGATGATGTGATGTGTGCTTTAAATAAAAATGGAACTTTTATATTCAAAATATGCACTTTTAGTCATAACAACCACATTGTGTGTTAGATTGAAATGTAGTCAATCCCTACACATCAAAAATGAATTATGGATTGTTTTATTAATTTTTGAAGACTATTTTCTATGTTTTCTAAGTTTTTTCTGATGACATTCTTTTTAAACTAAAATGACACCTTTATATTAAAAGCATGAACTCTAAGTCATATCAATCATATTTTGTATCATATTGAAGTTTGGTTGATTCCTACAAGTCAAATATTAATTACATATCATTTTCATAAATTTTGAAAATTATCCAAGATCCTTTTCTTGGTTTTGGCTATTTTATGTGTGTTTTAAACTAAAATGAAACTTTTGTATTGAAAAGATGCACTTCAAGTCATACCGACAACATCATGTGTCAAATTGATGTGAGGATAATTCTTATATGCTAAAAATAAATTACGGATCATTTTACTAATTTTTGGAAACCATATGATCTTGTTTCCTTAGTTTTGGTGATGTGACACATGTTTTAAACTAAAATGACACTTTTATAATGAAAACATGCATTTCGAGTCATACCAACCACATTGAGTATTGGATTGATGTTTGGTGAATTCATACACATTAAAAATGAATTATGGATCATTGTCCTATATTTTAAAAATGATCCAATCTCATTTTCTTGGTTTTGGCTATGTTCTGTGTTTTAAACTAAAATAATACTTTTATATTGAAAATGCATACTTCGATTCATATAGACCACATCATGTATCATATTGGAATTAATTCAATTCATTTATATGAAAAATGATTTATGGATCATTGTCTTGAATTTTGAAAACAATATGAGCTTGTTTTCTCAATTTTGTAAATTTGATGTGCATTTTAATCTAAAATGACACTTTTATATTAGAAACATGAACTTAGATTTATACTGACCACATTGAATGTCATATTGAAGTGTGGTTAACTATTACACATTAAAAAATTAATTATGGATCATTCTTCTAGATTCTAAAAATAATATGATCATGGTTTCTCAGTTTTGCTTATATGGTACATGTTTTAAACTAAAATGACACTTTTATATAAAAAATGAACACTTTGAGCCAAAATTATCATACTGTGTGTTGAATTTATGTTTGATTGATTCCTACATGTCACAAATGAATTAATAATTGGTTTCCTAAAGTATCAATCCAATATCAGAATTTTTCTAGGTTTTTAGCGAGTGGCACACATTTTTAATGAAAACATCATTTTAAAACTGAAAACATGCCTTTTGAGTCATACTGGTTACACCATGTATCAGATTGAGGTGAGTATGATTTCTATACACCAAAAATGACTTATAAATCATTATCCTAAAGTATCAAAATAATGTAAATTTCTTTTCTCGATTTTTTGCATGTGACATGTGTTTTTAATTAATGTGTAAATTTAAAATAAAAACATACACTTTGACTCATACTATGAATACCATGTATTGTATTGAGGTGATTTTTATTCATACATTTTACAAATTAATTATGAATCATTTTCCTAAATTATAAAAACAATATGAATGTGTTTTCTTATTTTTGAGTATATAACATGTGTTTTGAATTAAATATCAATTTTAAACTAAAAACATAAACTTAGGGTCATAATGGGAATACCGTGTATAAGATTGAGGTTTAGTTGATTAATACACATGACACCTTTTATCTTCATTGTAAAATGCATTCAACATTTGGTGTTATCTAAAAATATTTTTTTTTGATAACCTGGAATGTTAAATGCATTGTAGAATAAAAATAAAATTTCATCATCATGAGTGAATCATCCCTATTGAGTTTATGATCATAACACATGAGTGCATCATCCTTTTTGAAGGATAAAAAATTATAGACAAGTTCATTTCTTTATGAAATTTTTGAAAATTAACAAAATAAGTTTAAAATAAAAATTTTAAAATTTTAAAAAAGATAAAATGATGAGAAAATTGACGGAATAATTATTGGGAAGAATCTCTTCATGATGTCTGTATACATTTTGGCACAATGTATTCTACCAATTCATTTCTAAACAAATAAATTTCTTCCATTATACTTCGCCTTAAGAAACAGATCAAAAATAATATATAATCATTACAATACTAATGATTTACATCCCAAATTTATCTCTAAGGTCATAGCCCATACTAGATCACAAACATAATAGGTAATCACCTAAATTTGATATCGGTAAACATTCTAACACCATGTACTCTTCCCACTCATCTCTAAATAAATTTACTTTTTCTTTTGAGTATATAGATTATTGAAAATCTTGGTATTACTAAGAAAATATAGACAAACAAATGATTAAGAAATATTTTTAATGAAATTTAATTACCTTTAGAAATTACCTATTCTGGGATGCTAGTATTTTGATGGTATATGATATCTTTCATAAATTTACAAATGTAATATCTATAATCGTTACTGTTATTTTCATGTGGACACTACAGAAACATTGACCAAAATAAGTAAATTGTTTTCAAATATGTTTTGATAGTTAAATATTTCTATATATATATTAATTGATCCCCATTTTAAGAAATTCATCGGCTTCTTTTGTTTAGTTACAGACCTCATATCATGATTTATAATATATTTATACATCTCCCTATCATAACAAAATTCTGGTTTAAACACAAATTGAAACATATAATTTTAATTTTATCTATAAAATATTGATTTTAGTGCATTACAAATTCACAATACACATCATGCATGGTCATTTTGATGGAAATCCATGCATTGGATCCAAAAAATAAACATTTGGGGTATCTAAATTGATTGTGATCATCATCCATTTATTCATAAAAAAAAATAAGTAATGAAAAAATAAAAAATATATTTTTATATGATTATATTTTAGAGTTTTACCCCTGAATTATAGGCATCAAGAAGAGTATGTATTCTGTTATATCCTTCTCAAACTCATTACTTATTTTGTCTTTTTTTATTATGAATTTATTCCACTTCTAAGGAAACTTAATGTGTAGAAACGATACAAGGATTAATGAATCCAAAATTGTGCTTCGTAGTTTTTTCCCTTTACATAGTATTAATATAAACAATTATAGAAAATATTAATAGTTATTATTATTAAGGAACATAGTAGATCATTTTTTGGATCGAAGGATTATTAAAATGTACCTCATATATGTATTCACAATTGAGACTCCCATCCATTCAAACTTGATAATATAATTTAAAATCACCATACCAACCACATCTGTAATTACATTTCCAAATATTTCTTCTTTATATTGAATATAGTACATATATCCATTTGTTAATATAGTGTATGCATGAACTTTTAATTTTAATACATGTTGTAGTGGAACTAGTGGGATGAATATACTCTTGAAAGATCCTTTTTTCATGGTTGATTCACTAGATTGTCTTGATTCGGCCTTCTATTTCACCATCATCTTATCTATATGTAATAACATACCTCGTTTATGACCTTTTTTCATCAACTGTTAAATGTTTTTAACTTGAAAAAAAATTTAATTACATACCCATATATCTTTATAAGATTATACATCCATGTTATTAAAGTTCCAATAACATTATTTTCTGTTGTAATATTCAGATAATCAAGCGGAACAGGAAACTCAGCTTTCGGCTCGTGATATAATTTTATCCCCACTCTCATCTGTTCTTTTCGAAGTTACTTATTTGTATCATTTATCATAGGATATTAAATACCATACACCTCACAACAAGGCAGTTAATAGGTGTTGATAGATAGAAATCACATACAACTTCACCCTACAAAATTTTAGTAATATAATGTTATCAAAAGTTATTTGATTCACATTTAGGATAAAGAGTAGTGAAAAAATTGATTACCTCAGGTAAGGTATGAGATTGAGAGAAATGACTAGCCTCAAAGATAGTGGGGTTATTTTTCTCTTCATGTGATGATATTTATTCCATTGTTGGTTTATTTTGATCCATTCATGTACATTGTTCAACCAAACCAGATTAGACAATAATATATATCAAATAATCTATTTTCACTTGTAATTATTTCATCATCTCATATGTATCTCCCTATAGCTTTTTCTTCTAAAAATATGTCCAAGGTGACACACCAAAACCGGTACCTCTAACGTGGCCATATTTTTCGGGTCAATTCAAAGCTACTAAAAGTAAATTTTCTTCAGGTATGGTAGATACATATTCTACTGTCTAAACCATATAAAAACATATAAACATAAATATATATTTGTATTTAATACTGTTATGAAGTGTAATGAATTAATATTATGTCATAATTACACATGCTTCCCATAATGCTTTTTTGTTTCCATCAACTAGTTTACCATATTTATTTACATGGGCCTCATTCCATAGCACATGAAATGGGTGGAAGTGCATTCAAATTTTGATTCACCAATCTTCATATAAACAAAGTAACATATTTTGTTTCATATAACATAAAAGTTTTATTAAATATTTAAAATACATATCATTTTCTTCTCTAGTGAATAATAATTCGTCCTTTCTTTATGATAGTGGTGCATTAGTTTTGATGCACGTTTTTTATTTTCAACACTCCTTTTCTATTTCACAAATTAATAATTTTGAATCAAATTGGATAAAGTGAATAATTTTAAATAATATATTCTCTTCTATAATTCACATGAAATGATTTATCATCATGACGACTGAAGAAAGCATTCCATGTTTGATAACTTTATAATCTGTGCAAACATAACTGGTCAGGGGGATTTACTTTCCCCTCAACATTTAAAAGATTAAGTTTGGTAAGAAGTTTCTAAAAGACTCTATGGTATTTTAAAATAACCATTAAGAAATATTTCTTATATAAATCATCTAAAATAAATAAACTATACAAGTTATAATGAAAAGTAAATCAATGTTTCATTATAAATTTTTTTAGTAAAATAGAGAAAGTATATCATAATATTACCATAATATCTTCCCAAAGGGTTTAATTTATTACAATATGTACATGGTTCCACATATCTATATAAATTGACACATTCATTATCATTATGACCCTAATATAATTAATGAACATTGACTTTTTGGGGTTAAAAGGTTGGCTACCTTGATTCCATCCAACTTAAAATTTTATACCCTTTACTCTTTACTTGATAATTTATTCAACATAAAACACTACATTTTTATTTTTGTCATCATCATTTTGTTGTTCCCCTAATAATTTTGTATTTTCATCATCAACCATATGTTATTCCTAAATGTTGGTGACATCATTGTGTGAAGAATCCATTATCTTCATGGGTAATAAAACATTTAATTTAGACAACATAAATAAATTAGAGAATATACATTATTATGATTAAAATCATAGTATGCTAAAAAACTTTAACCTAGTCATTGAACTCTCTTTATTTTCTTTAAATGTTGAAGGGATTTGGATCATCTATCAAGTATCCAAATCCCCTATTTATGGTCCCTTATAACATACAAGACATTTACTACATTGGGACCATTGTGGAATTATTTTTATCTCCCAATGAAAGGTTTATCCTCAATTGAATTTTCATCTAACTGGTGTTATTAATATTTGATAGGTAATCGATACAGAATCCAAAAACTTCTTCAACAATATATCATTCTGTAATACAACCTTCTAGATGACTTCAATTCTTGACATAACCTTTCAAAATCTTCATATAACTTGTAATGGGGTACATCCATCAATAATGTATAGGAACAAATATTTGAACCTCTCTAACCAAGTAAATCATCAAGTGGACCATTATATTAAAAAATGATGGTTTGAAGAACACCTCTAATTCACATAATATAGATGTAATCTCCTTAATCATGATTGAAAACTTCAAAAGTTCTATAACTTTACTGCATATGGATTTGAAAAGGAATTAGATTCTATTTAATTTATGTTGTACATCTTTAGTAAAAATGCAGCTTAAAGAGACGAGCATAAAATCTTGAATCAATATATGATATTCAGGTGATTTTAGACCCAATAGCTTCAAATTAGTTTCTAAAACAATATTCTTGATATTTTATTAATACCCCTATAAGAACTTTTACCCCATTAAGGAGGATAAAAAATTGCAATTTTTCTTATCTGGATAGAGTTTAAGATGTTAGTGGAAGAAAATTATGCATTTTACCCTTTGTGGTGGTCAAAACTTCCCTTATAATCATGTCAATCATGTCCAGCCTATCCTTGATTCCATCATTTATTTTCATTGTAACATTTAGTAATGTACCAATAACACTATCAAATAAATTTTTTTCAACATGCATGACATTAAGAAAATGTATTATGTACAAACGATTCCAGTATGGTAATTTAAAGAAAATTGATCGCTTTTTCTAACCTGAATTCATAAGATTTTTTGAGAAAGTATTACTAAAAACAATGTCAATGTATTTTACTTTCTCGAACATTTGATCACTCATTAGTGGAGATGGTGTTATACCATGTTTTGTATTCCCATCTAATGATTTCATCCAAGATTAGTATTTATGTCATTGGGGTAAAATTTTGTGATGTCCTAAAAATAAAGTCTTCAAGGAATGTTTTGACCAAATTGAGTGTGTGTATTCTTCACAAATAGTACATCCCAACATTATTTTAATGTTATAGCCTAAAAGTTTTCTATAAACAAGAAATTCATTTATCAACCCATATAACATGGCTCTCAATGTAAATTTTTCACTTTTATGAGAATCATACAATGTAACACTTATATCTCGCATCAATTTTAAATCTTCAATCAATGGGTCTAAATAAACATAAATATCATTACCAAGTTATTTTGGGCTAGAGATAAGTGAAGACAAGAAAATGTATTTGTGCTTCATGCATAACCATAGTGGAAAGTTTTAATTTACTAATATAACTGGATATGTACTGTGAGTACTACCCTGTACACCAAAAGGTTTCATTCCATCTATAGAAAATTCAGTATATAGTTTTCTTGACTCATTCCCAAATTCTAGAAACTCATAATCATTTTTCTTCTATTGAGGAGAGTCTACTGGGTGACATAGTTTATTATCTTCAATTCTAGAATCTGTATGCCATTTCAATTTTCTAGAAATTTCCTATAATCTATAGAGTCATATAAACCTCAGAATGATGGGAAAGTATCATAAAACTTTTGAAGGAATTGATTCATGTAATGGAAGGAGAATTATTTCTATGATTAATAAAATAACTTTTTTTCATAATGTCTATTTCATTCTTCACACAATAAAAGTACATAGAAATAATATGACAAAATAAATATTTTACATAAACTAATTATACCAATTACTATAGATATTAATGGTACAAGAATATAAAAACAAAATAATATAGACCATGAAATGGTACACTCCTTAGGTTATAACTTTAAAAAGATGATTAAACCTTCTATGAAAAATGTTATGAGAAAAATAAAAATAAAGAATATAATTGAAATTATCAAAGGAATTTTAATAAAATTTGGGAATGAAGTAGTAAATTTTTATGAATGGTTAAGTATATATATGATATAAATGAAAATTATACTCTTGGGATTCAATTATTATATGATTGTTGGTCAATATAACCAATGGTCAATTTGACCATTGGAAACTATACCTGCAACACCCAGAGATTTTGTGACATATTTTTTTCAAATTAATTTATATTTTTGATATTTTTCATTTAATTTGACACTATAAATAGTTCTTATATATATATTAAAAACTCTATGTCAACCATTCCTTAATCATACAATACTGACTTGCCATGTGCGACAAGCAATACCGACTCGGCTTGTGTTACAAGCAATATGGACTTGGCATGCGCTACATGAAATAATGACTTGGATTGAACTACATGCAATAAAAACTTATGTTTCATGAAATATTGACCTGTCATTCACTACTCTCAACATTGACTTGGCATACGTTATATGCAACATTGATGTTTTAAACGAAACATCATCATATTGTTAAAATTATTTAACCGAGATAAATATAACCTCGCAGTCAAACATAGCAATATTAATATTAATAAAAAATATTCAAATATTGTTTTTAATGTTTTTATATAAATAAAATATATTTATAATTACATATATAACTTTTAGTAAAGTCCTTATATGTTTAAAAATAATATTTTCTCAAATGAACTACACTTCATGTCCTTCTTTAAAAAACAATAAAATTGCTTTTAGATAAATCTAGAAATTAAATTTGACAAAATAAACATCATTTTTGAATTCAGAATTATTAAATTATATTAGGATGAATTTTTTGTATTTTTCTGAGAAACTTCATTTTTTTAATTAATAGAGAAAAAGAAATGCTTTTTAGTTAAAACTTCCTTTTCATTTAAAGAATTGTTAATGTTAAGTTATATTTTAAATTTGTTTTAAGATCACATTAGATAAATTTTATATATATTAATAAAATTTATTTCATTATAATAAATTTCAAAATGAAATTGAATATAAAAACTTAATAAACTTTTGAACATTTTACTTTAAAAACTAGTTCTCTCGCCACGTCTGCGGGATTAACATTAATCTTAATTTTTCCACTTATGTAAATTGAAATTAAAAAAACAGACATATAAAATTTTAATTACTATAATATTTCGAGTAAAATAAGATTAACTTAATTTTTTACCAAAAATATTAATAAATTGATTATAATTAATCACAACGATTAAGGTCAAATTAAGCTTAATTAGGAACTAAATATTAATAATATGGGCCTAAATGACCTAGACACTTGTAAGAACCCATTTTATGGACATATTCCATCCATAAAACTTCAATTATTGAATTTTATTTTTTTTCGTATGACTTTTTTTAGGCAAAAACGTGGGCACACCTAACTTGTTTTCAAAAATACCAATTGTGTCTTTTTCCTTCTCTATAAAAGGCCACCACCTCTACCCACTTCCTCACACCTATCAAGCCTCTTGTATCTACAAAACTCTAATAAAATAAGCCCCAAAATTTCCTATTTTCCTCATTTAATCCTCCCTTTTTTGCAAAAAGTCTTCCAAGGAAGCCTTTTGGCACAAACCAAAAAGAGTTACCTGATTAAGAGGTAAAATCTTCTCTCAAGATCTCTAGTTTTATTTCCATTCTCCACCCCCTAAAATAATTTTTTCCCATAATTATATAAAAAAACTTGTTTCCTAAATATACTAGTATTTTTTAAGTAAATATTTCAACCTAAACTTATACACACCTCTATCTAATTGGTATCAAATATAATGTTTCTATGTACGGTGAACTACTACCTCACGAAATGATGATTATTCAATTTTCCCTTAACACCTATCAAGGTGTCCATTATGAGGGAAAATATATTTATATATTTCATATATTATATTTATTATGTATTTAATATTCTTTATTCCATTTACAATGCATATCTTTTTACTCTCCATTTGGCGTAAATGCGATAATTTTGTTTGAGAAAGTGTGGAATACCGCCCCTCAAAGCGATGTGATTCATTCACACACTACATGGAATGTATTAAAAATGATTTCAGTAAAATTATATGATATATATAAAATTATAATAATTATTTAATAATATTATATAAATATACTATAATATATCATTTTCTTTCTTTTTTTTCAATACGACAATTAAAACGGAAAAAACGTTCATGCATACGTACGGCTTACTGTCTCCATAAACAGTGTATTCCATTTTATACTTCTTTATGATATAAATTATTATAATATAAATATAGTGGATATATATTATATTTATATCATGATTTAAATTCTTTTAATAATGATATAAATATAAGGACCAAAGATATAACAAATTTAGAAGTATGAGAACAAGAAAGGGAATATTACCTGAAGTGAATCCTTCACATAGGATCGTTAACAAGTGGGTAATATAAGGTCATAACCAAACCATATATGGTATTATATATGGTAATATTATTCTTTAAAATATTTATAATAAACTTATATTTATTATAAAGGATTCTTTTATGAGTACGACGAGAGTCAGGACACAAGGTAAGGGGATTTCATCTCACTTTTAATTTCTGTGAGATACATGTTACGTTCGCCACTCTTTCCTTTTGTGTGGTGTATGTACTGCACAAGATTTTATTATATGTATATTATAATTAAATTTATGTTTATTCACATATCCATTTCATGATCCTTTTTTCATGGGGCATATGTTTCAAAAGTTACCAAATCGGTAAAATAGATTCGTCTCAATTTTCCTTCTTTGAGACTCATGTTTTATTATGCACCAAAACATCATATTCATGGTGTATATACTTAAATTTTAAATGTTATATATTTAATATCAATATTTTAAATATATTTTAAGATTCATGAAATTTCATTTCTTAGATGGAGAGAATGATCCCAAGTTACCAAGTTATATAAGTTTATTAAGACAAACTCAACGCTTTTTGAGATTATTTATGTTTATGCTTCCTTTGATGAAATATTATGATCCATATATCAATGAAATTCATGAATTTTATTATCCTATGGTTTTTCCTGATATACTAATCTATTGGTACCGTATTTATACTCTATGTTAAATATTATATTTAAGAAATTGTTTTTAAGAAATCCCAAATTTACCCTCTCTTTGGTCAGAAATCTATGTTCCTTCCAAATATGTTTTCAAAAATGGGTTTCCAAGAATATTATACCATTATCCTATAATATTTAAAAGAATTTTTTACACTTTTTTATATTATTAATCTCTTTAAAGGAATATTCTTGTCTCTTTTCAAACAATTAATTTTTATAACCTTTTTACCAGCAAAAAGAAATGTTCTTTTTACCTCGTATGACATGTCTGGATTTATCCATGTTCATTTCTTTGATTCTTCCTTTTCATTTTTCAAAAGGTTAATTTTAAAGAAAATGTTTTTTAAAAGTAAATTTCAAGGAAAATTGTTTTCAAAATGTTTTCAACCTTTTTTATAAGTTTTTAAGGAAAATTTTTTTCAAAATATTTTCAATCCTTATTTATAAGTTTTCAAATTATTTTCAAAAAATGGTTTTCAAAACATTTTCAAGATTTATTTATAAATTTTTAAAAAAAAATTCAAATAAAAAGGTATTTAAAATTTTCTAAATCTTATTTTATAATTTTCCTAGGAAAAAGGTTTTCAAAATGATTTTAAGTCTTCTTTATATGTTTTTAAGGTATTTTCTAAGAAAATTATTTTTAAATAGTTTTATATATTAAAAATAATTTTTCAAATAAGAAAGGATATTTTCCTGAAGAAAAGTTTTTGAAAGATATTCATAAATTATTTTCCATATAAGATGACATATGTTGATGTTACTCATGCCCTTCTAGGAAATAATCTAAAGGTTCCATTCATATCCTTTCTATGAATAGGTTATGCTTAATTTCATGATCATTGTGAAACTCATTTCTCTTTCATGAGTTATAAGTTTATGAAATATGTTCCTCTTCCATAGGTTATATACTTTTGAAACCCATATCCTTTCATGAATTATTCTTTGATGAAATTATTATGCAAACTATCTATTTTCCATAGGTTATGATGTGATGAAATGTTATTAATATACATTTAAATTCATGGGTTATGATTTGATGTTTATAAAATCCATCTTATTTCATTGATCATGATATGATGAAAGTTTTAATTATCCTGTAGAACATATATGAATTATATGATTATAACATTGGAGGGACCTATATCTCCCTCTAATGAATTTGGTGAGGTTGGATAAATTATGAGTATAAATGTTATGTGTGAAATTGATTACACATTCAAAATGTTATGCATGGACCTGGTTTCATATCCATAAGTTTATGTTTGAACTAGATTACGTGTTCACAATGTTAGGAGTTAACCTTATTAGGTTTTCAATATTTAATGCATGGACCTGGTAGCATGTCCATAAGTTTATGTATGAACCTGATTATATGTTCATAGTGTCTTTCCTGAACTTGATTACACGTTCACAATATTATGAATGGACCCAATTTAATTTCCATAAGGTTGTGCATGATCTTGATTACACATTCATAATGTTATGAATAGACCTTATTTTATGTCCATAAGGTTATGCATAAACTTTATTACATGTTGACAATGTTATGCACAGACCTGGTTGCATGTCAACAATTTGATTTTTGGGCCTGATTTCATGTCCTTAACTTAATGAGTGAACCTGTTTCTACTTATACATGTTAAAAATGTTATAAACAAATGTAAAAACCACAAATTCCATGTCTTATTCCAATGTTATGCTTTCATGATTTATGATCTTAATTATCTTATGATCTTTGACTTATAAACTTCTAATCTTTATTATAATCTCTAATATGTAAAATATGATCTTCAAATGTTATGATCAAGTTACATACCCTATTTGTTTATGTTGTGCTTACAAATTTAATTTATTTAAACTCACTGAGCATTTGAGCTCACCCCTTTATAATATATCCTTTCTTCAGGTTATGAATAAAGGTTTTTATTAGAAGTACTAACAGTGTAGATCTTTATGAGAGATTTTGAATATCATTCACTACGATAAAATTTTTTGTTTCCAAGTTTCCAAAGACACTAAACTATTATGGTCCTTGGGCATGTATTTTTATAATGTACTAAATATTCATCTAAAATGACTTAATATCCATGTATGTTAAGCATCGTTCTCTATAGTTGGTATCAAAGGAAAGGTTTATTCAACATTTGGAAACAAGGATTAGAAAAAAATTAATGAGATCCCTAAGTATATTTATAAGGATATATTTATGGATGTCTCTAAGGATAACTACAAGGATGAGTTAAAATTTATGAAAATGTTATAGAATTTTGGTAAAGGATAGAGTGAGTGTTTTCCTAGAAATACATCATTGTCTGGATACTACAAGTGGATGTGGCTCTGGAACAGATGTACCTAGCGGTAACAACTCTGATAAAATGTTCTGGGCTGACTCGGGGTAATCTGGTACATGATAACGGGCCTTGTTACACACCTGGTCTGACACTCCCAGGGGATATCCTTTTAAAATTCACAAACACTTCATGAACCATCATGAAGGATTTAAATATAAGTTGGTTATGAATAACTTAGTATAAACCTAAGGTGTCCTTGATTAAAGGTAGGTGTCATGATTTAGTCATACTATAATTAATTTTTTATGATTATGTGGTTTTATTCTATGATATGTATTTCTCACCCTATGCTTTCTGGTTTTAAGAAAATGGATATAACTATAAGGAATATGGTAAATATTTAATGTTTCAAATTTTTAAAGTATATGAATTATGAAAATAAATTTCCAAATTGGAAATCTCATAAATAGAATCATGACAGTGGAATGAGTATTGGTTGTACTTATAAATATAAAGAGACTGCAAATGACATGTGAAAGGTATGTGATGTTCTTCCAAGTATTTTTTACATTAATCATAATAAGAATGATTAGATTGAGGTTGGGGAACCATAATACATGATTCATATTTCATATTCTAGGAAAGAATTATTAAGGAATAATTTGATGAAGAATGAGTAATGGTTTAAGAATAAAAGTTGGATGAATGAAGTACTTATGTTTTGGAATTCAAAGATTATGTAATATGAATCATAAAATATATAAGTATTTTCAGTATAAGTTTTCAATATGGATTGAAAATGATATGTTTAATGGTGATGAATACTTTGAAAAGTGATATTTTGATTAAGGAAAGGTAACCATTAATGCGATCAAGATAATTGAATAAATTTTGTTTCACTTGGATAAAAATATGATTAATTTGGATAAAGTAAATTGGATAGCACTGATTACCCTGGATTTGATTATTTATTGGTTGAAAAAGTTGTATATGTAATCAAGGATGAATTTTAATACTTATTTAATTAAAGGAATATATCCAATAACCTTTGTAAAAATTAAGCATGCATATTTTCCAAAAGTATTTATGGTAATTAAGGATGTTACCATGTTTTAAGGGAATATACAATGAGGTTATTCACATGTTTGAAATGTGACAACCAAGTTTTAACTTTTTATATATAGGGGATAAATGTTAATCCAATTTTATGAAATTATTTCCAAAGCTTTGAATTTTCATCTTTCTAAAGGGTTGTAAGGTTAAACGTTTATGGAAAGTTTAAGTAAAACATCAAATCAAGTTAGTAAGATTAAAGTTTTATCTCTCCATGTGAGGATTTATGTGTCATCGCCCATACTAGAGGGGACCATGTCATGACTACCCCAAACCTACCTCCAATAGTCTAGGGAATAGTGAATACCACTGTGTAGGCATATCCTACAAATGGGAGGCATTCTCTTAAGTACATGTACGCATGCACACATATCCAAGACACAAATACTAAAATGTAAAAACACTGAGTAAAAATGAATGTAAACCACTATAACCCAACCATAGTACAACAGTGAAAGAACTGGAAAGTAAATCAGGCCAGAATACATGCCAATCAAAAAGTAAAATGATTCTATAAACAAAACCCACACACGGAATCTCGGTCTAGGAAAGTGAAAGAACAAGTTTCTGAAACTCATCTGTAGAAAATCCTACCTGATCCAACCAGAAAGTGAAGGTATGAGGTCATTTGTCTAAAGACTTAGGAGCACCTATCTATCTGGTCTTTCAAAGCACCGCCTGGTCCTAGTCCACCTAAGACTCTGTCAAAGGGTCGATCATCTACACAAGATATGACATGTGTGGGAAAAGCCCGTGTATGGGAGAGTAAAATAATACTTAGTAGGATACATCAAAACCACAAAGGAATACCAGAAAGATTACCAAAAAGTACTACCAAAAGTATTACCACAAAGGAATACCACAAATAGTAACACAAAGTAATGTATAGTCATCTCATGTAGGTATTAGTTAGTAGTACTAGTAATAGGATTCTCAGTCATGTTTCATAAGACATGTAGTCTCAATAAGACACCTAGTCTCGATAAGACATACATTCGGTATAAGAAACTTAGTCTCGATAAGACACATAGTCTCAGTAAGACACATAGTCTCGGTAAGACACATAGCCTCAATAAGACACATAGTCTCGGTAATACACATGGTCTCATGGTCCCAGTGAACCATATGATTTTTCTCACAGAATGCTTATTCTGAGGGAACCTAATCCTCAAGCCACTAGTTCATATGCATAATTCTATAAAACCCCACTTAGGATATCTCAAAAAGAATGACTCATCACAAGGATCATAATGTTATGGAAAACTCATCAAACAGATGCACCGTTTGAAATTTATGATCATTATAGTAAAAAGATCTGACCTGGGTCCCAGCCAGGTCTGATCCGGCCTGCCGAACCCATCCCAACCCAACCCGGTCCAATCGAATCAACTTGACCTGGTCCATCCGACCCAACCCAGTCCTGCCTTCTACACCCGGTCTGGCCTCACGGATGCAGACCGGCTTGTCTGTCGCACATGCCCCCCCTCCCAGCTATGTTCCCCCCTGGTACCATCAATTCCGCAATGTGTCCCACGTAGTCATCCCACAGTGTCTATACATTCCCCATATTCTATGCCTTCCCACAGCCATGCCACTATCATGAGGCCCCTTTCCTTGGGCAACCCGTATCCTACAAGACATTGATGCACCATGCCACTGTGTGACTCTAGGTGCTGCTAGTGTTGTTACTTCCATAGGCCTCCAATCGTCCTTCAGTGCTCCATTTTTTGAAATGAAGATACATCCACGATCCTTGTGTCATGATATATGCTACCTTGGACTTTGATTCATCTTTCCATCACTCTGGAGGTCCGATCACCTTCTGAGCCTCCTAGAAATTCAATCCACAATCATGAGGGTCCAATGGTGAAGAACACCAAAAATGGGGGTAATAAAATCACAAAGAAAACCCTGAGGAATGAACCTAATCCTTTTTTTGCATCTTACTCAATTCATTCTCAGTATAATGAAGAATGAAGAAATAAGAACAATCAACAATCAACCCCAATGATTTCCCACAACAATGATCGAACTGCAGGTCAAACTATTCATTGGTCGATCCATGTTCCTCATTGATTCTAGAAATGGGGAAAGAAAAACTTGAAATCTTAATTTCCTACTTCCTTTGGATTAGTCACATATGAAGGATCAGTATTATTTTTGTTAGAGAAGTTCCTCTTAATCCGAGTGTGTTGTTGATCTTTGATCCACAATTTGATAGTATTTTTCGGAGAGAGATATATCTCCTTACCTTATAGGAATTCCAAGGTTATGTCATAACCCAAAATTCCTGACAAATTCATATGAAAATAAAAACCAATTCTGGGTCAAAAATAACTTTTTAACTAAATTATTAAGGATGTTTATTCCCTTTTCAGGTTTTTCTACTAAAGATTCTCATAGGCTAAAGTTAATTAATTCTAGGGTAAACCCTCCATTCTGAACTCAATGGTGCCTTTGGATTTCAAATCTAGGCACCCTTTAAGGAGTAATTACACTTTTTTATGAATACATCTCACACGCTATATTAAAAACTGATCATTTTTCAATGAATTTTTCTGGGCACACCGAGCTTCGGAATCATATTCCATCTCAATGCTTAATCTCATAATTTTCCCAATTAATTTATAAAAATAATAGTAAAGAAATATGATTCATTACATTCTCCACACCTTAGGTATTTACATCTCTGAAATCAAAAACAAGGGCTACTCAAATAAAAATATGGGGGTACTAAGCATGAATCTGAGCCTCCCAGTCACATGTGCTCTTCTGAGGATTCTCATGATGTCACCAAATGCTCACTATATGAATCGACCACCCATGAAGGATCCTCTCCTGTTGATCCTCAATTTCCACCAAGTACTCAACAAATTCACCCCATCATTGATATCCAGCTCACCCTATTCAATGAAGTGTGATGGATCAAGCACTTATCTCCTCAACTATGACACATGGAATACATCATGTACTCGGTGCAACTGAAGGGGTATAACTAGGTGGTATTCCACCATTCCAACTTTACGCAGTATCTGAAAGGGCCCGTTGAACCTCAGAGATAACTTTCTGACCTGGACAAATCTTCATATCCGACATCCAAGAGAGGCTCTAAGAAACACATGGTATCACTCCTAAAACTCCAAAGGCATCTATTTTCAGTCATCAATAGACTTCTGATGGCTCTATGAAGTCTTCATCCACTCCCGAATGACCTACAACTTCTTTGTAGTCTCCTGCACCAACTTTGGCCCAATGAGTGTTAACTCTATTGGGTCCTTCCAGTAAATTGGTGACCTACAGGATCACCTATATGAAGCCTCTAATGGTGACATACTGATGTTGGAATGGTCATTGTTATTGTACGTGAACTCCACCAGAAGTAGGTGATCCTCCCAACTGCAGACAAAATCTAACATGCAATCCCGTAGCATTTCCTCTAAAACTTGAATGGTCTTCTCGGTATGGTTGTCCTTCTAGGGATGAAACATCATGCTCAAGAAAAAATGAGTCCCAAAAATCTTCTTAAATCTATTCCATAACCTGGATGTGAAGTGAGCATCATGATCTGAGACTATCGTTGAGGTAACTCCAAGAATCCACACTATCTTCTGCATGTAGAGGCACCCCAATCTCTCTACTGAACTCTGCTCTTGGATATCTAAGAAGTGGGAAGAATTGTTGAGTTAGTCAATGATCACCCAGATGGTATCATTTCCCTTATACATTTGTGGTAAAACCATGACAAAGTCCATAAATATCCATTCCCACTTCCACTCCAGCACCTCAAGGGGTTTGGGTAAACCTGTTGAAATCTGTTCTTCAGCCTTAACCTAATGACATGTGAGGCATCTGGAAACAAACTTGGCAACTCCATTCTTCATACCAGTCCACGAAAACTAAAGTTGAAAGTCCTGGTACATCTTATCCACACCTATATATACCACCCAAGGGGATGTGTGGAACTCCCTTAGAACCTCCTCCTACAACACCACTGGTACTATTTTTATTCCTTTGAAAAGAACAATTTTCTCTCCACCTTTATAATATCCATCAGGGGCATGCCTTTTGGAAATCTGAGTACGTAAAGTTTCATAGTAGGTATCTCCAAATTGTGCCTCCATAACTCATCATAAGAGTGGAGGGGTGTAAACCATTGATTGTAGATAAGTTTATCCATCTCCATCCACAAAGGATATCTACAATGAGTCCAACTGCTCTGATTCATCATTCAACAACTGCAAACTAGATCTCCTACTGAGAGTATCTACCACCATGTTCTCCTTCCCATGAGTATAGAAAATATCAAAGACGTAGTTCTGGAGAAACTATATCCATCACCTCTATCTCAAGTTCAGATCCTTTTGAGAGAAGATATACTTGTGACTCTTGTGGTCAGAGTAGACGATAAACTGCTCACCCATCTGGTTGTGTCACCACATATTTAATTCAAAGACTACCACTACTAACTCAATCTCATGGATTGCTTAGTTATTCTCATGTGGTCTCAACTTTCATTAACCATAGGAAATCACCGCTTGACCTTTTATCAGGACACAACCAAACCTAGTTCTTGATGCATCATATAACACCACATACTCAACACCCTCCCCTAGACATCTAAATATAGGATCGCTCATCAATCTCTACCTCCACTACTGAAAACCATCCTAGAAATTCTCTATCTATATGAAAGGATATCACTTTTGTGTCAAATATATCAAGTATGTTGATGCTATTGAAATTTTGGGAACAAACCTTCGATAGTACCCAGCCAGACCAAGGAAACTCCACACCTCAATAACATTATTGGTTATCTCCAAAGAAACAACCACCTCAATATTCACTGGATCCACTTAAAACCCAGCCTCTTAAATGATGTGTCCCAGAAAATAGACCTCTCATATTTAGAACTAACCCTTCATTATCTTCCTATAAAGTTGGTTCTCTCGGAGTGTGTCCAGTACCATCCTCAAGTGTATCGCATGCTCCTCCTCAGACATCGGGTACACAAGGATTTCATCAATGAAGACCACCACGAACCGGTCTATGTAAGGATAAAATATCCTATTCATGAGTCCCATAAACACCACTAGGAATATATTCATTCCAAAAGGCATCACCACTACTCATAGTGTCCATATCGACATGTTAAATCTGTCTTCGGTATGTCCTCATCATGTACTCGTAGCTAGTGATATCCAAATATGAGGTCAATCTTCAAGAACCACCTCATCCCTTTAAACTAATCAAAGAGGTCATTGATCCTCATTAGTGGATACTTATTTTTCATGGTTACCTAATTTAGGAACCATAAGTTCACACATAACATCAAGATCTTGATTGCCTTCTTGGAAAACAAAATTGGGGCCACCTAGGGTGAAACATTAGTCCTCATGAATCCATTATTCTATAAGTCCGCCAATTTCACCCTCAAGTAAAAATGCTCTATAGGATCTATCAAATATGTAGGAGTAGATAATAGTGTCATCCCGAGGGATAGATCAATTCATAGGTCTACCTCCCTGTGGGGAGGTAATCCTGGAACATCCTCAGGAAAGACGTCCACATACCCCGCCACCACTACAGGAAACTAAGGACTCATGTCATCCAATAAACCGATGGTGAGGCTATCCAACTGATGATTAATTGGCTTCACTCTTCTATGAGTGAGTCCATATTGTGCTATATTCATTTCCTTTTCACCAGAAAAGGGAACCCTGGTCTCATCACCGTGAACACACTAAATTCTGTACCTAAAATAGTCAATCTAAGCATGAACTGTGGATAAATAGTCCATACCAGGAATGACTTTATAAGACCTTGAATTCACTATCAACAGATCATAATCTAAACTCTCACCTCTAAGAGTAAGGCCACACTATCGGCACCAGTGTGTGATAATAAAATTCCATCCTATATGAGTCTCTAAGCGTAAGGGTAGAGTCAATGGTTCAACTAGAATCTCTAGGCCCTAAAAAAGATTTATGGAAAGAAAGTAATGACTTTAACCTCTGTCTATAAAAAGTTTAGCTAGGGTATAAAATACACATATCATATCACTAATCATCCCCGGATCATCGGGGTCATAAGCCTCTATCACCTGTAGATGACCTCATCCCATTCCACCAGCTACCTAAGATTGACGTGGACCACCAGGGGTTGGTTGTGGTGGTGGTGGTGGTAATACATCGAACCTGTGCCCACCTCCTTCTACCAGGACTGCTCTTATACCATGTCCACTACCCTAAGGACCACCCTGATGTTGCCTCCATCTCTGCCTCAGTGGTCCCATGACTGTCATCTGATCGGCCATACTATGGTTCAGGAAATCTTATTCTAGATTTCTTCAATCGTCACATGAATAGCATAGCCTATTCCTCAACTGACTCAAGTAAAACTAGGAGCCTTGTATTGCTGATCTTGTGTGTTAGGGTTTCCTCCTAGAGTGTCTAACCTTCTTGGGTCCCTGTAACTGCCATCATCTACCTAATACCAAAGTCCTAGCTACCTGGTTCCCACTGGTAGCTCCTACTTCCAATTTTTTCTATATCAGAAAACTATACACTATCATAGCTCACTCAAGTACCCCTACATAAGTAGGAATATTAAGAGATATCATGGTTTCCCTGATCTCCCAGTTTAAGACTTTCTTTAATGTCCAATCCCTAAAGAAATATTCTCATTCCATATTCGTGGAGTAGCATGAAAGATTAGTAAATCTCTCTGAGTAATCAGTCATAGTCATATTACCCTACTGTAGATGCAGAAGCTCCTGTATGTATATTTATCGTAATGTAGTTGAAAAGAACACATCTCTAAAGAGATGTTTGAATTTTTTCCAATCCGGAGTTATCTCATCATGAGTATGGGTCTCTAAGCTCTACCATTTTCCTACAGAGCCCTAAAGAAGACTCACAGAAAGGAATTCCATCTGGTCAGTAGGTGTCCTTATAGGGCGAAAGACATGGGTAATCACCACCAACCAATCCTCAGCCACCTGGGGGTCTGGCTCACCCAAAACCTGGGAGATCACTTCCTCTGAAACTCATGAAAAGCACTTAGTATTTTTTTCATCCTTAGACATTAGTGTCAGTGGTAACTAATGCTCGATGAGTGGTTCTAAAACTGGAAAAGCACCCTGAGGTTCCATCTCTGGTATAGGCCCCTGTACCGATGCCTCGTCACTAGGAAGATCATCCTTGTGATCACACAATGGAATCGTGGATAGATGTCTACGTGGAAGCATCCTGAAATAAAACAATATATACCATATTTAATTAGATTATATCTAGTGAGATGACTTAAGAAGTACATGATAAAATAACCAAATCCTATATGATGCATGAATCCTTATTTTTTCTATAACCAATTTTTTCATGAACCAAGTCAAAAAGTAGGTTTCCAGAATCATGGTGTATGGATATGTCAATCGCCACACTAATACTGGATTCTTTGGCCGTAAATCCAAACTCAAAACACTCAAAAATATTTCCCTAAACCAACCTCACACACTCTCAATCCTAAAGTATAACTGACCCCCTTTGATACCACTCTTTCACGACCCATCCCATAGGGGCCCACGTAATGACTACCCTAATCCTTCCATTAACATGCCAACGATTGGTGACTAGCACTGAGTAGGCATATCCCAAAAATGGGAGTCAATCACCTATGTTCCTATATGCACACACGCATCACCAAGCCAAAAATGATGAAATGTAAAAACATTAAGTAAACAATTCTTGTAAACCACTATAACCCAACCAGAGTACAATATTGAAAGAACTTCAAAGTAAACCAATCCATAATACAAACCCACCAAAAAGGAAAAGGATTATGCAAACCAAAACCACACACGGAACCCCCATCTAGTAAAGTGAAAGCATAATATCCTGAAACTCATCTGTATAAAACCCTATCTAATCCAACCTCAAGGTGAAGGTACCAGGTCTATTTTCTAAAGTCGTAGGAGCACCCATCTGTCTAGCCTTGCTAATCACTGCCTGGTCCTAGTCCACCTAGGTCTCTATAAAATTCTCGATCTTCTGCACAAAACACAACACATGCGGACAAAGTTCACATAGGGGTGAGTAAAACAATACTCAGTTGGAAACCCCAAAACCAAAAAAATACCACAAAGAGTACCACAAAGGACTACCACAAGGATTACTAGAAAGGAACACCACAAATAATACCACAAGGAATACCAAAAATATTACCACAATGGAATATCACAAATATTTCCACAAAGGAATGTGTAGTCAACTCACACAATTATTAGTCGATAGTACGAATAATAGGATTATGAGTCGTGATTCATAAGACACATAGTCTTGATAAGACACCCAATCTTTGTACACCCCAATATTTTTCAAATAAATTTAATATTAAATTCATAAAACACTTAGTCTCTACAAAGAAAAACATTAAAAACCTAGCCATCAAACATAATTTTACCACCTCCATGATTTGAATTATGAAAAACTAGCAGACACAGTTGTGTTCAGTAAGATATTTAGAGTCTGATAAAATCAACTTAATTTTTTGTGAACAGTAACATTACCCTTATGAATAGTAACATACCATTATGAATAGTAATATGACCCTCATGAATAGTAACCACATCTTTGAAGGTATAAATAAAATTTAGATAACATATAAATGAAATAGGGTATTTTAGAAATTAATAATTAAGTGTTGGTATTTTTGTAAGTAATAAATAATTAATTATAATTTTAAATTGATAAATTGATTTGGAAGAAAATTCATTTTCATAAAAGTAATTCCGAAATAAAAAAAAATTCCAATAATTTTAGGATAATTTGTAATGCCCCAACCCTAGTTATGGGAGTCAGTGCATTATTTTAATACATTGGCATGATTACAAGGAATCAAGTCCCGAAAGACCGATCAGTTTAGCAGTCTTGGAAAATATATTACAAACATGAACATTACATTACACATTAGAAAATAAAACACAACATAAATGATCCTTTGAGAATGTCATTAATCCCTTAGCTTAACCTTTCTTATCAATCATAAAATACTTCTTCACATCTAGGGAAAAATAAAACATAGAAAGGGGTGAGCTCAGATGCTCGATAAGGATAACAATATAGCGGAAACTTTCATAAATAAGCATAAACATTTAAGAAAATGTATTAGACTAAAACAAAGGCCTTTTAAACTTAAACTTAAGCATAATATGGCAAAAATAAAATCAAATAATTCCATTTACTTACTCTCATGGATATTCTACTAGTCAAATAATCACATTCAATATCAATAGCCACTTTCATAATTATGGAATGCATAATGTCGGACTTTAGTTTCTGTGTTAAGGCCTCATTCCAGGACCTAGGGGCTAACTATAACTGGACCCCAACCTGGAGAGCCTGTGTAACCAGACTCCAACCCAAAGAGCCTATGTAACCGGACTCCAACCCGAAGAGCCTCTGTAACCGGACTCCTACCCGGAGGGTCTGCTGTAATCGGACCCCAACCCGGAGGGCTTACTTTTACCAGTCCCCAACCCATAACATACTATTCCAACACATTCATCTTAAGAAGAGGTTGAAAAATAACATAAACATTCGTATTAAAACTAGCATATTAAATTTCAGTACATTAACCATAAAACATGAATGGCATAAAAATAACTCATCCACAGTCAAACATATCACAAAACCTTCAATAAAATATGGAAGATTTGTAACATAATAAATCAACTTCAAACAAGTTTAAAATCCACCAAATTATGTTGACATAGATGAAAATGATTTGTAAAACTCTTTGAGTGAAAAATCTCTTTTTCATGAAAACATTTAAAAGTCACACAATTTAGAAAGGAAGACATTTAAAGACATTTTTGAATCAAAGTGTCCCATACCACAATGAAACTTTTGAAAGGAATTAACATTTTAAAAACATTCGTGTCCATATAAATAAATCCTTAAAAACCATTTTGAAAACATGGACATTAATTGGAATGATTTAGAAGAATAAATATTTAAAACATTTAAAATGATGTTTTAGTAAAAAAGTCCCTTAAAAAGAATCCCTTTTATAACTCTTTTATGAAACATGGTAATGGATAATAAATATGTCTCTGTAGATACTTATGTAAAAACAACCTTGGATAATAAAGAGATTGTGAAATTAACCCTTACCACATTGTAATCAATCGAGTCGTATGAACAAAAGTTAATAACCACCAAATAATTCACATAATACCATGAATATAAATATAATCATGATAAAATATATCAAATGGCAGTACACAGTACATCACATGCAATAAGCGGTGAACAATGGAAATCTCACATAATTAAAAGTGAGATAAGAAACCCCTTACCTCGGGCCGACTTCACTTGTTTGTTCCTTGTTCTTCCTGAATAATAAACATAAGTTAATTTATAATTGATTAAGAGACTTTTTCAAGTTTATTATTCCTTTTATATCACTTATTACCATGTTATAAACAATATGTAATCATTTAAGTTAATAACAGTCATTTTGTCAATATTTGGTACTTGAGTCAAAAATGAACACCTTATAATTACAAGTTATCCATGTGGCCAAGAGTCCATTATCTCCAAAATTATATTCATTATTTAGATATCATATATATCATATATATCCAGTATATGTATATATATTTATAATACTACAAAACATTTTGAGATAAGAAATGAAATGCACCATTCATGGAGACGGTAAGTCGTACGTACGCATGAATGCTACTTTCATTTCTATTTCGTATTTTAATTGAATGAAAAATTAATGATACACATTTATATTATAATTCCAGTATAATATCACATATAATTTCAATAAATTAATCCTTTATATGTCCCACGTATGGTAAGAACGAGTCATATCACTTTGACGGGGCGGTAGTCCGCACTTCCTCAAATAAAATTATTGCGTTTACTCATAATGGAAATCATAAAGGTATGCTATAAATTAAAAATATAAAAGCATAAAGAAAAAATAAACATAATATATATCATATATAAATACATTTTCATTATAATGGCCACCATAAGAGGTGGTAGGGGATAATTTAACAATCATTGTTTCGTGAGGCGTTAGTTTTCCATCCACAGAAACAGTATGTTCTTTACCCATTAGATGAATGTGAGTGTAATTTTAGTTCAAATACTTCTCATAAAAACATACTAGTATATTTAGGATACTAGTGTTGTTATAAAATAAAGTAATGAAAATATTTTAGTGGTTGGAGAAGTTAAAAAAAGAAAAGAATTTAAGAGAAATCGTTACCTTTTATTCAGGTAACTCCCTTTGGTTTGAACCAAAAGGACTTATTGAAGTGCCTTCTACATATATTAAGTCTTCTAGAAGGAAGATAGATATATTCAGAGCTTATTTGGGTAGGTTTTGGATGATCCAATGGGTTTGAGAGGTGTGAGGAATGGGTTACAAATGAGGTCTTTTTATAAGGGGAGGAGGGGTTCTTTAGGAAAGTGTGAACATATTATTTTATTATATAATGATTTTCGGTTTCTAAAGGTCCAAAACTCATTAAGGTTGAATATAAAATGACTCATGGTCAAAATAAATTCATACAATAATAATTGGATAGGTTTTGGATGTTATTTTAATATTTATATTCTTATCTATTTAAATCATTTATTAATGAGGTAAATACTGCATCATTTTTGTGTCATAAATAATTTAATTTATTTGATGTCTAAAAATTATAAAACAAATACAAACTTTTAATCCTTATAAATAATATTTATAGTCTAAAATATAACTTATATAACTCCATCTAAAAATTAATTTACAAAAAGATATTTGTTTATGTCATTTTTGTCTTTACTTTAAGTTAATTAAAATAAAGTGTCATTATCACTCTTAAGTGGCTTTATGAGGTCTAAAAATAGACCAAAAGATGACCATGGTTGACAATGACTAATCCAATAAGGTTAGTAAAAGTGTTAAGGTAATTTTTTATTATTATGATATTCCTTTTACCTTGAATTACCCTATTTACCTTTAACCGTGGTAAATAAAAGTCAAAAGTTACTATTCACCAAAAAAAATTATATTATTGAACAAAATTTTACTTAATAATAACAACCATGTATGTAGGATTTTATAAATTCAATCCACAAAAGCGGTAAAATTTCATTTAAATGAAACAGTTAGTTTTTTAACTACTACTAAGTGATTTTACTATTCATCAGAAATTGAAGTTTCTCAAAAAAATACCAAAAATTCAGCCTAAGCAATATTTGATATTCCTAATTAAAAAATGATTTATATTTTACCAAATTAAAAACACAGAAGTTGCATTAATTAATTTAAAATTAATTCCCGTTGTCAAAACATATAGCGTGTTTTTAAGAAAAAATATCTATCAAAAGATTGACACTTGTTTATATCCAATTTCAAAGTAAAATTAATTATAATGACCTAAATTGTATTAAATGATAAAAATATAATCTAATTATACTTCAAAACCATTCGAATTCATAATTTAACACTATAAATTATTTCGATTAAAAAAGTTTTTTTTAATTAAAATTTAGTAATTTTTACTATTCACCAAAAAATGAAAGTTATCAGAAAAATACCCAAAATTTATCAAAACTAAATTTTTTTGTCTCTATTCTAAAGAATATGTTTATTTTGTCAAATTGAATATATAAAAGTGTTAAATATTGGATTTCAAAAGTGTACTCCATTAAAAGGCGGTAAAATTGAATTTTCTGAAAAATACTTTCTTTATTTGAAAAATTGGATTTGTTCTTATATTATGTCTAAGAAACACATAATATGGATGTTAAAATTATATTGAGTATATAAAATTCAAAATTCAGTTAATATTATCCATAACCGTTTTTTGAAAGGTTTGTTTGGTAATTCGTGGTGCGCTTGAACTCGGTGTTGCGTGTAGCGCAAGTTATTGAATTACTTTGAAGAAATAATATACTATGAAATCTTGGGGTGTTACATTCTCCCATACTTCAATAAATTGTGTCCTCACAATCTGAAATTATTCTTCTAAAATATGAGGTTGAATATAGAAAATACCTTTGTGGAAATCCCACATCGGAAATAGGGTTAATAAAATTTAGTCTTAATAAGAGGGAAAGGGAAATGAAAAAGTCACCACCAACTTAGGGTTTCTAATATGAGAACATTGGTTGAAATTATAGACACATAATTGGAGAAAAACATAAATATTTATAGGGAGTGATTGAGGTCATCAATCACAAACAAGTGTAAAATTGAGGGCCTCAAAGCCATCAATCTAATATTATTAAGAATATCATCGGTTCAACAAAATCTAAGGTAATAGGATAACCCATTTTTGGTTTTAATATCCCTTACCTAAAGTTTAAGAATTAATTTCTTCATATAATAATAAATATATATATATATACTTGACAAGTAGAGTTCTATCCTTTAACTAATTTCTACCACAAACTCATCTTTTACTCCAAAAGATAATAGAACTCAAAAAAATTATATTTATCCATATAAAATGAATGAAACTAATCTATAAAAACTAGGTACTTCTTATAGGCTAGTGGTAGGTCATAAATCCTCGTCGCACTTTGGTTGTGGGTTCGATTCTTGTAGCTTTGTCCGACGCGATAGGTTATCACCTGGCCTACAGGTATTCCTTTCTCTAAAAATATAGTATTATAATATTCCAAAAATAGTCTTAATAAATACTATCCAAAGTTAAAATTAATCTATTAAAACCTTTATAGCTATCCAAAATACTTCTGTCCAAACTCATAGTCCAAAATTTATAAGGAAGGTAAAAAAATGAAGATCTCTTTTGCCAAGTAATAACATATGAATACCTTCATCATGTATTCTTTTAAAACATGGTAACAACCTGAATTACCATAAAAACTTATTGATTGCATTAATGCTCCCTTATTCCTTATAGAATACTAGATATATTATTTATATCAATTTTTTTTTAATATTACAACAATGATGGAATAAACAAACCATTAATCAGTTCCAAGGTAGTCAAGAATATCCAATATAATTTATCCAAATCAACCATCTCTTATTCCAAAATCACTACCTCAGTATCAGGACCATATTATGGTTTACCTTTCCTTCACCCATATATTTTTCAAAAAAATTAACCTACTATTGAGTCACTTTTCTTGGTTCCACACAATCTCAAGTCCTTAATGAAATAGTAATGCAGTACAATCCTTATATACTCTATAATTATTATAACTAGTACATCATTGATACAATACTCAAATGACATAATTATTTAATATCAACATAAGAACACTAGTAATTACTCTTCATATGTGGTAATATCATAACTTTATTATTATCCAACAACATCATTTGTTGTATACTATGATGATTTGGACATTGATTTGCCTAGAGTACCAACTCCTTGCAGATGAAGCATTGTACATTTGAAAACTTTTTCTTACCCTTGCAATCACGTACTTGGTGTCCTTTTTCTCCACACTTATAAAAAACTCTCATTCCCTTCAATAATTTACCAAGGTGATTCTTTCCATAGTTATCACATATGAGAAAATTCTTCTTTCCCCACTTCTCTTTATCTATATTTCTTTCTTCCATCCTTTTCTTCTCTTGCTTCCCTTCAAATCCATAGGACTCAGAAAATTATTTACTTATCTTGTTAATACATGATACTATTTCTTCATATGATGAGAATATGTGGGAGACTATTTCCCTTTTAAATGTTGTCTTAATACCATGAAATATAAGATCCTTCTTAATCTTTCGATCATGAGTGTTGCTGGAATTCTCATTCCTTCTACTAGGCGCCATTTATAAATAATGGAATACACTAGGTTAGTTTATGAATTGAAATTCATAATTCCAAACTTGTAAAATACCTAATATAAATTGAGCAGTTTATGGATATAATCCATAATCATAAAAATGTTTTACTTGAGGAAGTATTTACTCCTAAATCCTTCATAATGGATTGTAATGAAAATGTGAATTATCCTAAACATGTCCCCCGGGAGTGTCATAACCAAGAGTGCAGCAAGCCCCGTTGTCGTGCACTAGTTCTTGTTCAAGTCTAGCTCAAAGAGGTGTTTTTGGGTTTTACCCCTAGGTATATCTATGCAAGAGCCGCCACTACTTGCTTGTATCCAGACAGAGATTTATTGCTCAGAAAACTCACAAAATCTCTAAAGTTTTAAAATTCTAGGAAGTTATTCTATAATAATCCTCAAAGTCTATCTAAGGGTAATGTTCTCTAATCAGAGTTTATCTAAATCTATTTCCAAGGTTATTGTTAAACTTCCTCTGATACCAACTATAACGCCCCGACCCCAGTTCTGGGATTCAGTGCATTATTTTAATACATTGGCATGATTACAAGGAATCAAGTCCCGAAAGACCGATCAGTTTAGATGTCTTGGAAAATATATTGCATACATGAACATTAAATTACACATTTGAAAATAAAACACAACATAAATGATCTTTTGAGAAGGCCATTAATCCCTTAGCTTAACCCTTCTTATCAATCATAAAATACTTCTTCACATCCAAGGAAAAATAAAACATAGAAAGGGGTGAGCTGAGATGCTTAGTAAGGATAACAATATAGCAAAAACTTTCATAAATAATCATAAAAATTTAAGGAAATTTATTAGACTAAAACAAAAGCCTTTTAAACTTAAACTTCAGCATAATATGGCAAAGATAAAATCAAATAATTCCATTTACTTACTGGAATGGATATTCTACTAGTTGAATAATCACATTCAATATCAATATCCACTTTCATAATGATAGAATGCATAATATCGGACTTTAATTTATGTGTCAAGGCCTCGTACTAGGACCTAGGGGCTAATTGTAACCGGACCCCAACCTGAAGAGCCTTGGTAATCGGACTCCAACCCGGAGATCCTCTATAACCGGACTCCAACCCGGAGGGCCTCTATAACCGGACTCCAACCCGGAGGGTCTTCTGTAATCGGACCCCAACTCGGAGGGATTAGTTTTACCAGTGCCCAACACAAAACATACTAGTCCAACACATTCATCTTAAGAAGAGGTTGAAATATAACATAAACATTCGTATTAAAACTAGCATACGAAATTTCAATACATTAACAATAAACCATGAATAGCATAAAAATAACTCATCTACATTTAAACATATCACAAAAACTTCAATACAATATGGAAGATTTGTATCATAATAATTCAACTTCAAACAAGTTTAAAATCTATCAAAGGATGTTGACATAGATGAAAATGATTTGTAAAACTCTTTGAGTTAAATATATCTTTTTCATGAAAACATCTAAAAGTCACACAATTTATAAAGGAAGAAATTTAAAGACATTTTTTGAATAAAAGTGTCCCATACCACTTTGAAACTTTTAAAATTAATTAACATTTTAAAAAAATCATGTCCATATAAATAAATCCTTAAAACTCATTTTGAAAATGTGGACATTAATGGGAGTGATTTAGAAGAATAAATATTTTAAAATTTTAAAATAATGTTTTAGTAAAAAATTCCCTTAAAAATAATCCATTTGAAAACTATTTTATAAAACATGGATATGGAAAATAAATATATCCCAGTAGATACTTATGTAAAAACAACCTCGGATAATAAAGAGATTGTGAAATTAACCCTTACCACGTTGTAATCAATCGAGTCATATGACCAAAAGTTAATAAACGCCAAATAATTCAAGGAATAACATGAATATAAATATAATCATGATAATATATATCAAATGGAAGTACACAATAAACCACATACAATAAGTGGTAAACAATGGAAATCTCATGGAATTAAAAGTGAGATAAGAAACCCCTTACCTCATGTCCGACTTGACTTGTTTGTTCCTTGTTCTTTCTGAATAATAAACTTAAGTTAATTTATACTTGATTAAGAACCATTTTTCAAGTTTCTTATTCCTTTTATATCACTTATTACCATGTTATAAACAATATGTAATCATTGAAGTTAATAATGGTCCTTTTGTTGATATTTGGTACTTGAGTCAAAAATGAACACCATATAATTACAAGTTGTGCATGTGGTCAAGAATCCATTATCTCCATAGTTATATTCATTATTTAGATATCATATATATCATATATATACATTATATATATATATATATATGTATTTATAATAGTACATAACATTTGGAGATAAGAAATGAAATGCACCGTTCATGAAGACGGTAAGCCGTATGTACGCATGAACGCTACTTTCATTTCTATTTCGTATTTTAATTGAATGAAAACATAATGATAAATAGTTATATTATAATTACAGTATAATATCATATATAATTTCTATAACTTCATCCTTTATATGTCCCACATATGGTAAGAACGAGTCATATCACTTTGAGGGGGCGGTAGTCCAAACTTCCTCAAATTAAATTATCGCGTTTACTCATAATGGAAATCAAAAAGGTATGCTATAAATTAAAAATACATAAGCATAAAAAAAATAAACATAATATATATCATATATAAATACAATTTCATCATAATGGCCACCATAATAGGTGGTAGGATATAATTGAACAATCATCGTTTCGTAAGGTGTTAGTTTACCATCCACAGAAACAGTATGTTCTTTACCCATTAGATGGAGGTGTGAGTAAGTGTAGTTAAAATAATTCCCATAAAAACATCCTAGTATATTAAGGATACTATTTTTGTTATAAAATAAAGTAATGAAAATATTTTAGCGGTTGAAGAAGTAAAAAAAAAGAAAAGAATTTAAGAGAAACTCTTACCTTTAATTCAGGTAACTCCCTTTGGTTTGAACCGAAAGGACTTCTTGATGTGCCTTAGACCTAAGGTGAGGCTTATAAAAGGAATAGATGTATATTGAGAGATTATTTGGGTAGGTTTTGGATGATCCATGGGGCTTGAGAGTTGTGAATAATGGGTTATAGGTGAGAACTTTTTATAAGGGGGGGAGGGGTTCTTTAGGAAAGTGTGAAAATATAATTTTATTATATAATAATTTTTGGTTTAAAAAGGTCCAAAACTCATTAAGGTAGAATATAAGATGACTCATGGTCAATATAAATTCATAAAATAAGAATTTTACTAGTTTTGGATGTTATTTTAATATTTATAGTCTTATTTATTTAAATCATTTATTAATGAGGTAAATACTGCATCATTTTTGTGTCATAAATAATTTAATTTATTTGATGTCTAAAAATTATAAAAAAATACCATGATGTAGGAAAGATTTTTATCTTTCCAAAGAATATTTATAGTCTAAATGATAACTTATATAACCCCATGTAAAAATTAATTTACAAAAAGATATTTGTTTATATCATTTTTGTATTTACTTTAAGTTAATTAAAATAAAGTGTCATTGTCACTCTTAAGTGGCTCCATGGGGTCCCAAAATCGACCCAAAGATGCCCATAGTCATCCATGACTCATCAAATAAGGCTAGGATAAGTGTTAAGGTAATTTTTATTATTATGATATTCTTTTTACCCTGAATTACCCTCTTTACCTTTAATCGCGGTAAATAAAAGTCAAAAGTTACTATTCACCAAAAATTATTTTTATCTTATTAAACCACATTTTACTTACTAATAAAAACCATGTATGTCAAATTTTCTAAATTCAATTCACAGAATCAGTAAAATTTCATTTAAATGAAAAAGTCAGTTTTTTAACTGCTACTAAGTGGTTTCATTATTCATCAAAAATTGAAGTTTCTCAGAAAAATACCAAAAATTCAGCCTAAGATATATTTGATATTCTGAATTCAAAAATGATTTTTATTTTACCAAATTAAAAACATATAAGTTGCATTAATTAATTTAAAATTAATTCTCGTTGTCAAAACAAATAGCGTGTTTTTAAGAAACAATATCTATCAAAAGATTAACACTTGTTTATGTCCAATTTCAAAGTGAAATTAATTATAATGACCTAAATTGTATTAAATGATAAAAATAAAATCTAATTATACTTCAAAACCATTCAAATTAATAATTTAACACTATAAATTATTTCTATTAAAAAAGTTGTTTTTAATTAAAATTTAGTATTTTTAACTGTACACCAAAATATGAAAGGTATCAGAAAAATACCAAAATTTTATCAAAACTAAATTTTTATGTCCCGATTCTAAAGAAGAAGTTTATTTTGTCAAATTGAATATATAAAAGTGTCAAATATTGTATTTAAAAAGGGTTCTCCATTAAAAGGCTGAAAAATTTCATTTTCTGGAAAAAAAACTTCCTTTATCTAAAAAATTGAATTTGTTCTTATATTATGTCTAAGAAATACATAATATGGATATTAAAATTATACTGAGTATATAAATTCAAAATGTAATTAATATTATCCATAATCATTTTTTGAATGGCTAGTTTGGTAAGTCATGATGCGCTTGAACTCGGTATTGCATGTAGTGCAAGTTATTGAATTACTTTGAATAGATAACATACTATGAAATTTTGGGATGTTACATAATTTAAGAATATGTTAGTTAATTTTTGAAAGTATTATAAAATCAGTTTTAAATTTAAATTTGTATTTTTCAGGTAAATAATGATTTTATTTAAAAATTAAATTTCTCGTATCTAGAAAATTATTTTCATAAAATGGATTCGATTATTTAATTCTACACATAAAAAAATATTAAGGGTGAATTTTTGGGATTTTTATAAAATACTTGAAATTTTTATGAATAGTGAAATGAGGCTATTTACCGTATATATAAATTATCAGTTAAATTAACTATTCCTAGCATCATGGTTGATGTAAACACACTTCGTTAAAACTAACATTTAAATATTACTATTCTTGGTCAAAAGAATCAATACTATTGGTTGTCTTTGGCAAAATAATAAAATAATGAGTAAAATAATGGGAAAACCCACCTCTCCTCTACTATAACTCATCCCCCCCTCACTCCATCTTCTCTTAACTCCTCTCAAGCCTTTTTCCTTGTCTAAATTATACTCAAATATCCTCCCAAGATCCTCCTCCACTTCCAAAAGACCTTGGTCTCATAAAAAGACCAAATCCTCTCCCCAAAAGAGGCTCTCAAGGAAGATTAATTAAAGAGGTAAATTCCTCTTTTCAATTCTTTTACTTTCTTTTCAAGTTCCTCTATTTTATTTTCAATCCACACCTCTCCTCATCCAAATGTTATTAAAACTCCACTACAATACATAACTTTAATGTTTTTATGATTATGGAATAAGTTATTATCATCTCACCTTTACCCTTCTTTTATGCTAGTAGTAAAACACACCATCTGGGATGTGCTAATTCGCCACATTCAATGACAATGGGTTTTCAATTTCTATTATTGTCTTAAATTATGGTCATGAAATCATTATTATTGTTTAACCATACAATAATATATGTATTATGTCTCATATATGGTTATTTAATCTTTTTCCATACATGGTTTTGATTTATAAAGAAAAATGAGTTCATTGTGTTCAAAAACCACCAATTAACCCAAACGGTTATCATTAAATATTTTATTTAATGATTAATCTTCATTAAAAGTAAGAAAATGGTTTTTAAAACCATTTAACCTTTTTTATGTTCACTAATATCATATAACTTCAATTCTAGATAACCATGATCATTTTACATGATTCTCCATTCATGTATATAAGTATACCAATCATGAAACAAATGGACCCAAACAATAAAATTGAACCACTTTACCCAAAAAAAATCCATGAATGAACTTAATAAGGTTATACTGAATAATTAAATTTAAATGGGGTTTTGTAATTATTAATTAACAGACCTAAATTTTATTATTCAGGTCATTAATATTAAGTGAATAATATCATCGGACTTAAGGTAAGGGGTTTCCTCATCTCACTTCCATTTTTGTGAGATTTTACTTAATCACTACTATTTGTTGTGTATGGTGCATGTATATAACCCATTGATTTAAAATATCATGAATATATTTATTTTAATTGTATTCAATGTATCATTTGAATATTATTAATTTTTTGGCATACAAATCGATTGATTACAAAGTGGTAAAGGATTTCTACGGGTTACTCTTATTATATACTTACCTCAATGAAATTGTTATTTATTATTATATACGACTAAGAAGTTATGATTTAATGTTCTATATCAGTTTACCAATCAGAATCCTTTTTTATTTTATGTGTAGTTACATGTTTTAAAATAATCTTTCAAAAAATTGTTCTAAAATACAAGCCTGGTTTAAATAACTTCTCAAATTCTTACCTATTTTTAAGTTCACTCTATAATATGTTTTAATCCATATTTATCTTTCTAAAATCAAATAATTTTACACAAAAAAACTATTTTTATTTATTTATGGTTTTATGAAAGCAAAAATTCCTTTGTGCTTTAAAATCCTTTAATATTTTCCTTAAGCCCCACTAAAATGTTTTATTTATAAAACTTATTTAAAACTATTTTTAAACGATTTAACCTTAATAAGACCTTATTTAATCCTAAAATATAATTTCAATGACCTTACCATTTATTTTCTTGGATATACATGTGTACAATCTTATTTCATGATAAATACAAATGATTTTCCAAAATAACTCTTCTTTCCAAAGTAAAAAAGATTTTTCTCATCTCACTTTAACTTTTATGAGATATATGCCTTGTTCACCACTTATTTATTTATTTTGGTGTATGTAATTCCCTTTGGTATATCATATAAAGAGTCTCTTTATTCCCATGATATACTAAGGGATTATGATTTGAATGTTTCAAGGTGGTATGGGACACTTTGGTATGTTTAAGGATTATTTCCTCAAGAATTTTTCAGTGGCCTTATTTAAAAGTATATTTATTTATGTAAAAATCATTTGATGAATCTTGTATTTCATAGATATTTATCTTCTATGATATCATCAACCATGTTTTATTGAATTTTTTATGATTATTTTGATTGTGGTTGTTTTATCTTAAAACCATTCACCAATTTTCTCTGAATGGTTAGTATTTATGCTTAATGTTCGGGGAATGTTATTTACATTTCATATATTGGTTTCAATAAGAATTTATATATTGTTTATTTTTATCCCCATTCATAGGAGTAATGCATTCGACTTAGTAAGTTGGGGGTGGGGCCTGTTATTTCCCCTCGGTGCATCGCTAGGTCTCATGAGACAAACTACGGTCTTGGCACGAGGCCTTGAAAAAATGGTTATCTATGGTCTTGGCATGAGACCTTGAAGGTATGGTTATGATGTACCACATTATGAATTCCATCATTATGAAACTAGTACTTGAATATTCATGTGGTTATTTGACTAGTAGATTACCCATGATAATGCTTTATTATGGTATATTTACTCAGCTCATATTCCGACCATATTATGTTCAAGTTTATTTTTAAAGGCATGTGTTTTTAGTTATTCATAATGCCTAATGTTTATGTTTATGATATCTTCAACTGTATTTCTTACCCTTAATAGGAATCTTAGCTCACCCCTTTCTTATATTTCGTTTACTCAGGACATGAAAAATATTATTATGAATAACCTGCAAGGATAAACTTAGAGTTGTGGATGTTCCCAATAAAACATATATGTTGTGTTTCATTTAAAGTTGTAATGTTGAACCTATTTATGTATCTGGTTTTCCAAAACTACTAAACTACTTGGTCCTTTGGAAATTGATTCCTTATAATCATTCCACTATATTAAAATAATGCACCATCTCTAGGAAACTACAGTCGGGGAGTTACAATATTAATAAGACCCACGGTCTCTATAATAAATTTATTCTCGATAATACACGTAGTATCTATAGGACACATAGTCTCGGTATAACATATAGTCTCATTAATACGCATCATCTCAGTAATACATATAGTCTCAAGGTCACATCTAGCCATAAGATTCCACTCACAGCACTCTTGTTCTGGTGAAACCAACTCCTCAATCCACTAGGTTATATGAATACTTCTACAAAAACCAACTTATGATATCTAAAAAGAACCGCCTCATCACAAGGATCTTATTGCCGCATACATCTCATCAAATATATGCACTGTATGAAAGTTATGATCATTATAGTAAAAATATTTGACCCGAGTCCGGTCCGGGCCAAAACCAACTTGCCAGACTCAGTCTGGCCGACAGGACTAGACCCAATCCAGCCTTTTGGGCCTTGTCCGGCCCAACCTAGTCCAGCCCACATGCATGCGGGTTGGCTTGTCTGCCACACATGACCCGACTCAGTTGTGTGCCCAACTAGTCCTCGTGGTGCCACACCGCATCACATGTGGTCGGCATGCCCTGTCCATATGTGCCCCAAGCGCTTTGCCTGCCTATGGACATGCGGCCACTGGGGGCCCACTTTCCATGGCCAATCTACATCCCACACGATGCCGGCTACAGATGTCGTTGCTTCTGTGGGCCGCCAATCATCCTTTGGTGCTCTATTTTTCAAAACAAAGATACATCCACGATCCTCAGGTCATAATCTACACTACCTTGGGTTGTGATTCATCTTTCCATTAGTTCTTGGGTATGGTCATGTTTATAGCATCCCAAAAATTGATTCGCAACCATGAGGGTCCAACGGAAAATAACACCAAGAACGGGTGTGATAAAAGCATAAAGAACACAATGAAGAATGAACCTAGGAATTTTTTCACATTGGCCTCAATCTGTTCTCATTAAAACAAAGAACAAAGAAACAAAAATAGATAACAATGAACCCTAATGATTTCCTGAAATTAATCACATCCCGCAAGAACGATTGAACCACATGTCAACTAGTTCATTGCTTGATTTGTGTTCATCATTGATTATAGAAACGGGAAAAGAAAAACTTGAAATCATAACGCCTTACCTCGATTCAGACTAGTCATGGATGAAGGGTCATTATTGTTATCATCGATGAAGTGCCTTTGAATACAGGTGTGTTTTTCATCATCGATCCATGATCTTTCGGTGTTTGTTAGAGAGATATATGTCTCCATGCCTTAGAGGAATTCCAGGGTTATGTCATAACCCTGAATTCTTGAAAAAGTAATGTTAAAAGAAAAACCAATGTTGCTTCAAAAATAATTTTTTAATTAAATTATTAATGACGTTTACGCCCTTTTCAGGTTTTTCCAGAAAAGACCCGCGCTGACTAAAGTTAATTCACACATAGGGTAAACCCACCATTCTAAACTCAAATGTGCCTTCATATTTCTAATTTGAGCACCCTTTTAGGTGTAATTCCACTTTTTTAGGAAAATATCTAGTGTGATTTATTAAAAACTGCACATTTTTCAATGAATTTTTCCAGGAACATCGGGCCTCGAAATCACATGTCGTCTCAGTGCCTAGTCTAGGAATTTTTCTAATTAATTTATAAATATAAAACCAAAAAAAATGAGTCATTATATTATGAATATTGGATAGCCTGTTCAAACTAAATAATGTTGGTGGTAACTAAAGATAGATGGGTTGACTTATCATGGATTTCATGATCTATTAATACTTCAGGAATAAAAAAATCTCATTTATTTCTTAGGGTAAGAGATGAAGTGGAAATCTATAAAGGCATAACCAAAAGATGGGATTGTGTATAAGAAAGAGAATCACACTAATTAAGTATATTTCCTTATATTCTTGGTCAATAAAATTAATTACTCAATGATAGGATAATGATAAAAAAATGTGTTTTCCTAATACCTTAATTTCTGTTGAAATTATGGCATTTTAAATCATCAAAGATATAGGACTTTGAGGCCATTAACTTTTTTTATCATTCACTTTTTTGTGATTGATAACCTTAATCACTCCTTATAAATATTTATGTATCCCCACATGTCTAATATTCACTCGCAACCAATGTTCTTCTACAAGGAAACCTAGTTATATGTTACCATGGATAACTATTATAGTTACAACTTTCTCTTTTCAAAGGAAGTTTTTGTGTACATTTTTATGATGTGGGTTTCTATGAATGAAACTTTAATGCATTCCTATTCTGGGGTGTGGAAAAACAATTATTTACTAAGTTAAAATTTATTAAATTGGTTTACCTAGGATGTCTCCTGAAGATGAGTGAACACAAAAATAGTTTTTTACTTTTAATTAGAGGAAAACTAATGGGGTGGTTTTTTATGAATTGATTTTATTTTGGAATATGATTAAAAATAAATTAATTAAGAAAATTATTGAAAACAAATTGGAAAAATAAGATATTGAAAACTATGATATGAGAAGAGTGATTAGGTCACAGTCAGTTTTCTATTTTCAATGCTACCCCAGTTCTATTTTATTCAAACTTCTTCTGCTAAGTCATTTAAAGTGAGATTTCTTGATCCTTTCCTCTCACTCATTTGGTCAAATGGTGATGGTGAGGGGATTCAATACCAAGATTTCAGTTTGGTCTACACTCCTTCCATGTGCAATAGAGTTTTAATAAATATCCTCAATTGACTTGGTCAATACCCGATCGGGTCTCATTTATCCCAAACAGTCAAAAACATTCACTACCCCTCTTTTACGTAGTAACGATCATCGAGCACTTAACCACTAATACTTTTCCTATTTCATCATATATAAACCAAAACCTATTAGATAGATATAATGATCATTGACCAAAGATAAAATCAATAATGGAATCAAAAATCAAATATGCACTCACTTGATAATAAAAACCACTATATGAAATTGAAAAAAAATGTTACAGAAGAAGGGATAGAATTTTTCTTCAACAAAGTGCATGAAATCAAACAATAAAAAATAGAAAACCTACCCTTCCCCAATCACTAAAAGTTTTACCCCAACATGTTAAGGGTAATATATATTTATAGGGAAGAATAAGTCATTTCAAAACTATAAAAAAGAAAAGAGAGAAAAGAAAAGATGAAAATTTTTCCAATAGATTCTGTCCTCCAAAATTTTTCTCCAATTTGGAACCATCATCCTTAAAATCATCCCAAGGTACCATCTTTTACTATTATTAAAATATAATTTCCTTTCTATCCTTAGAATTTAAAATTAATAGAATTTTTCTAGAGAAAGATATGGAATTATTATTGGGGATAAATTTTTCTGGAAGATATTTCCAAAAATATTATTTGAATGATTCCTATTAAATATATACATAAATGAAACCAAATCTCCAAAAAATTCAAAAAAAAACATGTTTCCTTGAATTTTATTTACACTCCAGTTTGAATCACCTTAATTGGATTTGTGATGACCGATTTATGATTAATTCACTGAGGTGGGGTCCACGCAGTCATCCAGAAAAAATGTCCACCTTGATTGATTTGTTTTCCCTTTAGATGGAAAAATTAGCTCATGTATTAGAAGAAAACGTTTTAGCACATAAATCATTGGATCCTAAAAAACGAATCACATAAATTGGATCTATATTTTAAAATATATGTGTGAATTACTAAAACACATAAAATCCATTAAATTTACATAATTAAGAAACTTTTCAATTTTAACAAAAAACATACCAAAAATATAAAATTGATAAAAATAAACTAAAATTGATACATTTGGGAGGTTTAAATTTTTTAAATACATATAAAAAATTTTGAAAATATTAAATCTATCAATTCCCCCACACTTAGCACATGGACTCATAGATAAGTAAACATCAAAATTAAATCAAAGAAAATTCAAAACACATACCCATGAGATCTACCAAATTCACACCAAGAGACAAAAAGATATCATGACTCTTCAAAAACATTATTTCAAGTTCTCCATTTATATTATTTAATATATTTACACTTTTGTTCTCATCTCATGCACACAAAACACCTACCCCACATGAATTTTCTCCCATCTCACAAATGTTAATTTTTATCAAAGATTTTCTCATCCAAATCCATACAAGAGTCACTATAGGATTGATAAATTCATACTTCTCCACCTAATGTAAGTAAAGGACATGTGTTTATCATGAGTACTTTTTAGGGTTATTTTTTGGATTTTGGTAGGTAGGATTTACATGTTAAAAATTCTAAGGCCAAAAAAAGGAGGGCTTGGCTCTTTTTGAATAAAAATTACAAGATTCTAATTTTTAATCAAGTATGATCTTCTTCTCTTCCCCCATTATATCATATCAGATACATCATCATGTAAAATCGAGTAAAGTTCATGCCATTTATCATTCCACTATCAACATTTTCAATCTTCATAGTTTTTCTTGAAATCTCTAGATAGGAATAGCTTTCTTTCTCTATTGGAAATTCCAGAAAGGTATAGCTTCATTTTTATTAAAATCTCTAGAAAGTCAAAACTTTTAAAATAATGAATTCTTCAATAGCAACATCATCTCTTCAAAATTTCATTTCCACCAAAATTATCATCAATTGAGGTAGTACACCACAATACATCTTCCCCCACACTTAAGTTCAAAAAGATAATGCAATTTCACTTCAATATCAGGTTGGATATTGGAAATTGGCTTGTAATGTGGCTAACCTAATTGGTTGTTCATGGATTTTAAGGGATACAGGATTAAATGAATAGTGTAAGATAGAAAAAAAGGTATTTTTTTTTAAAATGTGGCTTTAAAACAAAATAGATTCCATAATCATTTAAAATACAAGTACCTCAAATCCTCAAGTTTTGATAGAAATAAATCAAATTCTAGTTAAAGAAATCATGGTCTAGTTCTCTCAAGAAATGAGTCAGTTTCATAGAATAGATTGGCTCACTCATTGTCATGGGTTTCAAAAATAGAAATGATAATCATTTCATCTCAAAAAATTTGAAGACACAGTAAATTTTTAAAAATAAACATAAAAATAACTTAAAAACAAACAATAATTTTTTTATAAGAACACTAAAATAAACAATAAATGAAAATCCTAAACTAAAAAGTTTACCTCACCCACACTTAAATGATGCAGTGTCCTAAATGAATTCAAATAGATTTAACAGGTAAGTATATTTTTTATGGATTCACAATAGACAAGTAATTGTAAAGGAGTGGTATAACCTGAATTATTCATAGTGAAACATTGAGATAAGATCTTAAGTGTTGCACTCAAAAAACCTACAAAAAAATAACGAAATAACACAAAATATATTTATTTAAATAAACTAAAGTATAAATAATATGAGAATATAAGGATAGATATTGGTTTAATCTATCATGTGGGCCTTGGGTTTTTACTTCCTTCAGAAGGGAAGTTCTAATTGGTTATCCCCAATCTGATGGTGGGTGAAGTTTCTTTCTCATGAACCAATAAAAATTATTCTTTCCAACATTTACTTCTACTTTTTATTGATGACTCCATGGATATAGTATTCCAAATCCACCTCTATTTTAATGAGATAAAAATTTCATGCTGGAGGTAGGATAATGAATGATTCCTCCTCTTTATTGTTTTCCATATGCCCAACATATTCTTCATTCTCTAGTGGTTTCTGAAGGTATGTTTCTTCAATAGAAAAATCAAATGGAAAAACATCATGTAATTTTATTTGAAAAAAATTAAAGCACGAAGTGTCAATATCAAGTTCTTTCCTTTAAAAGTATGCATTGTGTGTCTCTATTTACTTAGGGAAATCCACTTTGATCTATCTTAAACTCCCTCCAATAAATGATCAAAAAGTACAGGGATCTTTATAGGTTTCTCATCAGATGCATCTTATTTTTCAACATTTTCCTCCTCTAAGTAAAGAAAATTATTGGCCGAATCTAAAAATTTAAAACAATTAGAGGTGATACTAAATTTAGTTTTAACAAAATTATAAGATAATGAGTTCATGAAAATATCATCTCCCTGGTTTTGTTTGGATTCAATCTCTACTTCATTTGAAATAACCTCTTGGAGTTGAGTAGTAGAAGATATAGATAGGTAGTTAGACTCCTCTGTTTATTCTTCATATTCCACCACATCAGTGGTTTCTCCCTTAATTTTTCCAGATATTCCTCTTTTGGGAGACCAAGTTGTTCATCACACTCATTCCAGAATTCATTCAAATCTTGTTGATTCCCACCATGTATCTCAGGGTTTTATTTCTCTTGGGTAGTAATAACATATTCTGTTATCCTTTCTATTTTACCCTTTAGTCCTTCAACGGCATCTTTGAGTACCTTCAATTGAGATTTTTTGTACTCTAAAAAAATTGTTGTTGTTGTTGATGTAATTGTGTGTATTAATTATATTCAGAGTAATAGTATTAGGGATACTTCATGACAAAAATTTTGTTATTATTATTTTTTAAAATATTTTTGAAAAGAGTCAAAAAAAATAGATTGTGGCACTTCCTCCCCAAAAACGGGAAAAAATTGATGCATGCCTATCATAGGGCATGGAAAAACAAATATTTTCAAAGTTAAAATGTAGTAAAGTGGTTGACATATAATTTCTCCCTAATGGGAGAGCACACAAAATAGTTTCTCACTTTTAATTAGAGGAAAAAGAATGGGGTGGGTTTTTTAAATGATTTGATTTTGGAATGAGATGAAAAATAAATTAATTAAGAAAATGATTGAAAAAAATGACAAAATAAGATATTGAAAACTATGATATGATAAGGGTGGTTAGTTCAGGGTCAGTTTTCTATTTTCAATTTTATCCTTATTCTATTTTATTCAAAATTCTTATGTTAAGTCATTTAAAGTGAGATTCCATGATTGTTTCCTCTCACTCCTTTGGTTGAATGGTGATGGTGAGAGGCTTTTTTACCAAGTTCTCATTTTATTCAAATATCCTTCCATTTTCAAGATAGTTATTTTTAATATCCTCAATTTACTTGGGAAATACCCTATCGGGTCTTTTTTATCCCAAACAATCAAAAACATTCACTACCCCTCTTTCACGTACTGACGAACGTCGAGTACTTCACCACTAAGCCTTGGTATATTCCATCGTATATAAACTAAAACATAGTGGAAGGGGATAATTATAATTGAACAAAGTAAAAAATAAATAACATAATCACAAATAAAATATGATCTCACTTGATAATAAAAACCACTATATAAAATTGAAAACAATGTTGCAGAAGAGAGATAGAATTTTTCTTCAATAAAATGCATGAACTTGATAATTAAAAAATAAGAATCCAACCCTTACCCAATAAATAAAATGTTTACCCCACCATGGTAAAGTTAATATAGAATTATGGGGAAGAATAAGGCATTAAAAAACTATGAAAAATAAAAGAGAGAAAAATAAAAGAAGAAAACTTGTCTAGAAGATTCTATCCTCCAAATTTTTGCTTAAGTTTGGCACCAACAACATTCGAATCAGCCCAAGGTACCTTCTTATAGGATTATCCAAATATAATTTCCTTTATTTCCTCAAAATATAAAATAAATTTTATGTTTTTATATAAATATAAGTAATTATTATTGAGGATGACTTTTTATATCCGAGATTTCCAAAAATATTCTTTGAATGCATCATGTTCAATATCTACATCAGTTAAACCAAATCTCTAAGATATTCAACAGAAACATGATTCCTTGAATTTTATTTACACTCCAATTTTAATCACCTTAATTGTAGTTTTGATGACTGATTTATGATTAATTCACTGAGGTGGGAACCATGTGGTCATCCAGAAAAAATGTCCTGATTGGTTGATTTTTTTGGCACTTTAGATGGTAGAATTATCTCATATACGAGAAGGAAAATTTTTAGCACATAAATAATTGGATCCTAAAAAAATCACATAAATTGAATATATATTGTAAAATATATGTGCAAATTACCAAAATACTTAAAATATGTTAAATTTCTAAAATTAAGAAACTTTCCAATTTTAGCAAAAAACATACCATAAATCCAAAATTGATTAAAATAAACAAAAATTGATAAATTTGGGAGTTTTAAATATTTTAAATACATATAAAAAATGTTGAAAATATTAACTCTATCAAACTTTCAAGTATTAAAGCTTTTATAACCTAGATGAATTTCAAGGGAGAAATTCATTTTAAGGGGGGTATAATGTAACACCCCGAGATTTTGTGAAATTTATTTTTTAAAATTAGTTTATATTTTTTATATCTTTCATTTCATGTGACACTATAAATATTTATAATATACATATATACATATATATATTAAAAACAATATGCCAAACATTCCTTTCACATGAAATACTGACTTAGCTTGCACTATATACAATATCGACGTGGCTTGTGCTACATGCAATACCGACTTGGATTGCACTCCACACAATACCAACTTAGATTACACTATACATAATACCAACATATGTTACATGCAATACCAACCTGGATTTCACTACTCGAAACATCAACTTGGTGTACCTTATACGCAACACCAATGTTTTCTACGAAACATCATCTTATTGTTAAAATTATTTAATCGGGATAATTATAGTATAGCCATTAAACTTAGTAATATAAATAGTAATAAAAACGTTTCAAATATGGTTTATAATATTTTTATATAAATAATACATATTTATAACGAAAGATATAATTTTAATTAAAGTCCTTATATGTTTAAAAATATTATTTTCTCAAATGAACTACACTTCACGTCCTGCTAAAAAAAGAAATAAAATTACTTTTAGATAAAACTATAAATTAAATTTGATAAAATAAACATCATTTTTAAATTTAGAATTCCAAAATCAGATTAGGTTGATTTTTTGGGATTTTTTTAAGAAACTTCATTTTTTGATGAGTAGTGAAAAATGGTCCTTTTAGTTAAAAAATGTCTTTTTGTTTTAATTTAATATTGCATCAATTATATATATATTAATAAAATTAATTAATTAGAATAAATTTCAATTTTAATTTGAATATAAAAACTTAATAAACTTTTGAATGTTTTACTTTAAAAATGCACTCTCTCTCCATGTCTACAGGATTAACATTAATATTAATTTTGCCACTTATGTAAATTGAATTTAAAAAAATTGAAATAAAATATTTTAATAAGTATAATATTTAAATTCTAATAACATAAAATTAATTTTTGACCAAAAATATTTGTAAAAGTGATTAAAATTAATCTTAGTGATTAAGGTCAAATTAATCTTAATTAGGGACTAAACCTTAATATTAAGGGCCCAAATAACCTATCCACTTGTAAAAAATCCATTTTCTATCCATATTTCTTCCATAAACCTTTCTTTATTGATTTTTTAGCTTGGTATGACTTTTTATAGGTACAAATGTGGGTACACCTAACTTGTTTCCAAAAATTCCAAGTGTGTCCTTTCCCTTCCCTAAAAAAGGCCACCAAATATACCCACTTTGCCACACCTCTTGATCCCCTTGGCTTGACCAAACTCTACTCCAATAATCTCCCAAATTCTATTAATTCCTTCTTTATGCCTTCCTTTTTTTATAAATTCTTCCAAAGAAGCCTTTTGGCACAAACCAAAAGGAGTTACCTGATTAAGAGGTAACATCTTCTCTCAAGATCTTAAGTTTCATTTCCATTATCCACCCCCTAAAATATTTTTTTCCCATTATTATATAACAAAAACCATATCCTAAATATAATAGGATTTTTTATGTAAATATTTCTACCAAAAATTACACATACTTCCATCTAATGGGTAACGGACATGTTTTTTCTGTGTACAGCGAACTACTGCCCCACAAAACGATGATTGGTCATTTTTCCTTTTTCACCTATCTTGGAGGCCATTTTGATGGAAAATATGTTTATATATTTTATATACTATATTTATTATGTCTTAAATATTCTTTATTACTTTGAAAACACATATCTTTTTACTCTACATTTGGTGCAAATGTGATAATTTCATTTGAGGAAGTGTGGAATACTGCCCCCTCAAAGCGATGTGATTTGTTCAAACACTACATGGAATGTATTAAGTATGGGTTGAGTGAAATTATATAATATATATATATAATTATAATTATAATTTAATTATATTATATTATATACATATACACTTATATTTCATTTTATTTCTTTTTTTTCAATACAAAAATTAAAACGGAAACAACGTTCATGCGTACGTACGGCTTACTGTCTCCATGAATGATGTATTCCAATACATACTTCTTTATGATATAGATTATTATAATATAAATATACTGTATATAAATTATATTTATATCATTATTTACATTCTGTAAATCATGATATAAACATAAGGACCAATGTTATAGAAAATTTAAACGCAAGCGAAGAATAAAGAAAATATTAACAGAAGTGAAACCTTAACATATGATCGTTAACAAGCGAGCAATACAAAGTCATAAGAAAAAAATATATGGTATTATATATAATAATATTATTCAGTAAAATATTTATAATAAACTTATATTTATTATACAGGAATCTTGTACCAGTACGACGAGAGTCAAAACACATGGTAAGGGGATTTCATCTCACTTTTAATTTCTGTGAAATATATGTTATATTCGCCATTATTTCCTTTTTTGTGGTGTATGTGATTAACATGATTTTATTATATGTATATTATAATTAAATTTATAGTAATTCATTTTTCCATTTTATTATCCTTGTTTCATGGGGTTTATGTTTCAAAAGTTACCAAATCTGTAAAATAGTTTTGTCTCAATTTGCCTTCTTTGAGACTCATGTTTTGTTATGCACCTAAAATCTTTCTTCGAGGTGCATATACTTAAATTCTATAAGTTATATCATGAGTATAAATATTCTAATGATATTTTAAGATTAATTTCATTTCTTTTCTTACATGGAGAGTATGATCCCAAGTTACCACATTATATGAGTTTATTGAGACAATATCATCGCTTTTCAATATTATTTATGTTGATGATTCCTTTCATGAAATATAATGATCCATATGTCAAGTAAATTTAGGAATTCTATTATCCTATGGTTATTCATTATAAACTGATGTATTGGTACCATATTTATATTATTTGTTAAATAAGTTAGTTAAGAAAAAAAATTTAATAAAGCCTGACTTTATACTCTCTTCAGTCAGAAATCCTTGTTCCTTCAAAACATGTTTTCTAAAAAGGGTTTCCAAAAATATTATACCATTATACTATAATATTTAATATAAATTTTTACCCTTATTCTATTTTACCAATATATTCAAATAAATATTCTTGTCTCTTTCTGAATAATACATTTTTATAACCTTTTTACCATTAAAAAGAAATGTTTTTTTACCTCGTATGACATGTCCAGATTTATCCGCCGTTATTTCTTTGATACTTCCTTTGCATTTTTTAAAATATTAATTTTTAAGAAAATGTTTTTTAAAAGTAAATTTCAAGGAAAATTGTTTTTAAAATGTTTCTAACCTTTTGTTATAAGTTTTCAAAGAAAATTATATTCAAAATGTTTTCGAGCCTTATTTATAAGTTTTCAATGTATTTGAAAATAAATGGTTTTCAAAAAAAATTCTAGATTTATTTGTAAGTTTTAAAAAAAATCAAAGAAATATTTTTCTAAAATTTTTTAAATATTATTTTATAAGTTTTAAAGGAAAATTATTTTAAAATGACTTCAAGTATTATTTATAAGTTTTCAAGGTATTTCCTAAAAAATAATTTTTAAATGGTTTTATGTATTAAAAATACTTTTTCAAAGAAGAAAGGATATTTTCTTCCAGATATTTTGTTGAAAGATATTTCCATATAATATTAAATATACTGATGTTACTTATTCCATTCTAGTAAATGATCTAAAGGTTCCATTAAAATCATTTTTATTAATGGGTTGTGCTTAATGTCATGGTCTTTATGAAACTTATTTATCTTTCAGAGTTTAAACGTTTATAAAATCTATTTCTCTTCTGCATGTTATATTATTTTGAAACCCACTTCCTTTCACAGGTTATGCTTTAATGAAATTATTATGAAACCTATATCTTTTCCATAGGTTATTATGTGATGAAATGTTATTGATACCCATTTAATTTCATGGGTTATGATTTGATATTTATAAAACCCATATCTTTTTATGGATCATGATATGATGAAAGTTTTAATTATCTTGTGGAATATGTATGAATTATTTTATTATGGTATGGGTGGGACTTATATATCCCTCCAATACATTGGGTAAGGATGGATGACTCATGAGTACAAATATTAGGCATGAACTTGATTACACATTCACAATGTTATGCATGGACCTAGTTGCAAGTCCATAAGTTTAGGCACGAACCTGATTACATGTTCACGATGTTATGAGTGAACCTTATTAAATGTCCACAATTTTATGCATGGACTTGGTTGCATGTCCACATGTTTATTCATGAAACTTATTACATATTCACAATGTCATGGGTGAACTCGATTACAAGTTAAAAGTGTTATTCATGGATTTGGTTTCATGTCCATAAGATTATGCATGAAATTGATTACACATTCACAATGTTATGCATGGACCTAGTTTCATTTCTATAAGGTTATGTGTGAACTTGATTACACATTCACAATGTTATGCATGGACCAGGTTTTATATCCACAAGTTGATGTTGGGGTCTGATTTCATGTCCTTAACTTAATGAGTGAAACTATATCTACTTATAAATGTTCACAATGTTATAAACCAATGTGTAGGCCACAAATTCCATGTCTTGTTCCTATTTTATGATTTTATGACTTATGATCTTAATTATATTACTATATATTAATTCTAAACTTCCAATATTTATTATAATCTCTAATATGCCAGGTATGATCTCAAAATGTTATGCTCAAGTTTAATACCCTATTTGTTCATTTTATGCTTACATGTTTCCTTTATTTACCCTTACTGAATATATGAGCACACCCATTTCTTATGTTTCCTTTCTCTAAGTAATTAAGAAATTTTTTAGGTAGAATTACTAAAGGTGTATATATTTATGGGATATGTTAAAGATATTTCACCCGGATAGAATATTTTGTTTCCAAGTTTCCAAACACACTAAACTATTATGGTCCTTAGGCATGTCTTTTTGAAATGTAAAAAATATTCATCTAAAATGATGTAATATCCATGAATGTTAAGCCTGGGTCTCTATAATACCCATTGGTAATAATTCTACCATAATAATTAGTGTTTATAAGTGGTAATGAAAAAGGATAATTGATGTAGAAAGGAGAAATGATGGCCTCAAGCAATAGAGCCAAGTCGTTTGAAGCCCATTTGTCTAAAATTGGGAGGGAGGTAGCATCACTGGAGTTGTCCCTTGACTAATCCCAAAATGTGCTTCAACAAGTGGGTCTTGAATAAAATCATCAACAGGAGAAGTTCAAATTAGTGGTTATTACCACTTGTTCAACGTTAGTCGATCTACCCCATGAAACTACCATCATCGCACACCTTACCCTTAGGGTGTACGTGGGTATAATAAGAGATCACATGTTCATGACTTAATTTATTAAAGTGTAATTTCCTTTTAATAAATAAAATTTTTATTCCATTAATACCATTTTGAGAATAATTTTGTTTAATAAAATATATGTTTAATAAGATTAATTTGATAAATTGATTTTTGGGTAAAAATAAAACATAATTGTATTTTCAGAAAACATATACAATTTTATAATTAACTATAGTATAATAAATAAAAAAAATTAATTAAATAATATCTTAAAACACTCTTATTTAAATATAAGTGATAAAATAATTTTATAATGTCCTTGGAAATTTTTAAAAATGCCAGAAATTTGACTATGTCGTACAAACTACTATTTTTCAATAAAAAATTATATTTAGATTTAAAATTTCAATTTTTCATATTTATAGAATTATTTTTATAAAATAAATATTATATTTTAAATTATAATGGTGAAATCATGTTAGGTTTAATTTTTAATAATTTTCTAAAATACTTTATTTTTTAATGAATAGTAAAAATACAGTTTTTGGCTTCTTGTATGTTATATGACCTCATATTTATGTCATAATGATTTAATAATTAATTAACCATAGTAAATGGACTAAAATATGTTATTATATTAATATTATGTATTTTAATATATTTTAACCAATTTCTAAACTTATAAGTGACCTTCCAAAGTATAAAAAATTGATTTTAAAAACATTATTTTGTGGAAAATTTACTTTTCCATCTCTAGAGAAGTATTAAAAAATGTTTTTTGGTTAAAATTAAATTATCAAAAAATAAGACTCAAATGTCGAAAACCATGGGTACGAACCATGGTTAATCTATTGGTTTTTCATTTTTCACAACCTAGGTTTCCAATACCTATATTTGGAAATTATTAAACTACACCTCTAGTTTTACAATACATACCCACCCATTTACCCATTACTCTTCACTAAAAATCCATAATTTATAAAGTTATGGTCATGTTTATTCCCAAATATTCCCCCCATTTTTTCCTTAAACCCGAAAGGTTTCATCCTCAAATTTTAAAAGCAACTCTTCACAGTAAGGGAAACCTCTACTTCTCTTTTCCATTCAAGTCCCCCTCTTTATGGTATGTTTTCAATTTGAAAAAAACATTAATCCAATTTATTTTATCCCATTACTAAAAAAATAGTCTTGTGTCAATGGGATACCTTCATTTCCCCTCATTTTTCACTTTCCATAAACCACATTTTATAACCTTCATGCTGCCGAATTTGTTTCTTCAATTTCACTTTTTCAGAAGAAATTTTCAAATCGTGAATACCCAAACCACTCCTTTTAAATGTATATTCACCTAGATATAAATATAATTTATTTCTTTGGGTATTAACATATACTAAATCCACATTCCCTTTCCATGGGTTAAAAATTATGTTATGGTAAGTCTTTAAGCACTTACGTACTCAATGACTTTTTATGAAACACATAATTTATTTTCCTTGGGTTATTAGTGAAATAATTTATTATGATCAATATATATAACATTAATTAAGAAATATGATGGGGGTAACCTGATAGTGATCCAATGTATTGGGTAAATAATTTAATCTCTAGAGATTACATGTTTTATAATACCTTAGTGAATAACCTTAGTAATTTTCATGTATGACACCTTGGTGATAAACCATGGTGATATGATTATGAATGTCTCATTTTTATGTTGTTGGAACATTTCCATGTTATGATACATGTTATTTTTATTAATATATGCCTCATGTTCTCTTTATAATTTTATATTTTTATGCCTCATGTTCTTATTGATATGTCTCATGATCACATGATAAATGTCTCCCTTTCTTATTCACTTATTAGGCTTCATGATCACCCCTTTCATTTGATTTATGTCCCCATGATATGATATGCAGTAAAACTAAATTAGGGTGAACTCGGGAATAGTACTTTCAAGTGTATTAGAATATTCTTTTACATTTTCATGTATTATACTCCCAATTTCCAAGAAACTAAACTTTAAAAGACCCAATGTTTTGTTCCATGTAATCAAAATTTTATGCAATAAAAAGGTGGGTTCCATAGTTAGTATCGAAACATGGTTTAGTTATTTTTGGAAATAAGGACTTGAAAATTTTAGTAAGAACCCTCACGATAAGTCTGAATATAAGAAAACATCTTGTAATTTTTTTGAAGTATTAAGTGAGTGGTTTCCAAGAAATAAAAGACTTTTCTAGATACTACAAGTGGATGTGGATCTGAAATAGATGTACCTAGAGGTAATAAACCCAAACACATTGTATTGAGGTAGACTTTATTGGTAACTAATGAATGAAAATGGGCCTTTATTCACACCTAGTTTAATACTCTTGGGGGATATGTTTGGTTAATCACAAGATTTTTATAAACCATTGTGAAGGATATATAGAAAATGTAATTATTATTAGAGGAGATTAAAGATTAATATATTTAATGATGATGTTTTTGGATTTAAAATCCCTTTATAATTATAATATTCCTAAAATTAACATGTTTCTCGCTAAGGTTTTCTTCTTTTAGAAAAATGGATGGAAATGGAAGGAACCGCATAAATGATGAGTGAAACGGATAATGCACTGATAGCCTTTCAAACATGATGTAATATGGAATGGAAAAATTCATGAGGATGATGAATTAGCTATATTGAGTCATTCATAATAACTTGAATGGCATTGTGATACCAGATTCACCTCGAAGGAAACAACGTGACATTGAGTCCATTATATGACAACAACCATCTTCTTTTAGTGGGTCTATCGATCTATTTATTTATAAATAATGGATTACCTATATAGAAAATATATTTTTTGAGCTCTAATATTCAGAGCTAGATAAATTCACCCTATAAGTATACCACTTATAAGTAGAAGCTAATGAACAATGGAAACTAATTAAAAATGTAATTTCAATAGGGGAGACTGATGTTATATATTGAGAAGAGTTCAGGGTAATCTTTTTAAATAAATATTTTCCCCATTAAATGTGAACAAAAATATAGAAGGAATTCTTATAGATTAAGTATAAGGATAATTAATCATTGGGAAGTAATGAAATAAAGATTATAAGACTTTCTCGATACACCTCTATATTTGTTATGGATCCTAAGGGAAAGTTTGATAGATTCTTCAGTGGACTAAGACACCATCTACGGAGGAATTTAGAAAATCAATTATATTAAAGCTATGATAATATAGTGTGGAGTTCTATGAAGGTTGAATTGGAGTTTATAGAGATTATATGGTCAAATAGATCAAATTAAAGAAGATAGAAATATATCCAAACTCTAGAAATAATTCTTATCATAGAAGAGGAGGAAAAAAAGTGAAAATCCCCACATGTAAAAAATATGGTAAGAAGCATTTGGAGAAATAATTTCTTGGGATTGAAAAGTGATAAAAGTGTAGAAGATATGTCTATATAGCTCATAACTATCATAGTAATGTGAGTCTACAACTTCTCAATACAAACGATAAAGGGAAGATGGTGCAAACCCAACCTAAAGTTCAATTCTTCAATTGTGGACAGCTTGGGAACTTTTCCATTCAATTTCCAAATCAGAATATATTGGAGGGAAACCACTATCAACATAATCATAGAACAAAGGATAAAGGTTGGGAATTTTAAATCATGATGGATAAAGTAAAGTATCCAATCGATGTGATCGTAGGTACATTCATTATTCCCCCAAATCTAAAAAGTAATTTGTTTGATTTTGGTTTTATATATTTCTTTATTTAATTTAATTTTTCAAAGAATATAGAATAAATCCTTTAGCTGATAGAAGTATATTTATCAATAAAGACTCCTTGATGTATTATCCAAGAATCAATAGTGTATATAAACTCTATAATTAGCTTTGTCAAGTACAATCTCATCATAAATATAGTAGTCATTACTATTGTGGAATTTGAAACTATAGTTGGAATAGACTAGATCACAAAGTATAGTGCTAAGATAAACTGCAGAAGCAGGGAAATTTTAGTAGTCTTGAATGGAAAACATATCATTATTTTCAAAGGAAATATATCCCAGACTGAGCTTTGTCTATAAGCCCCTCCTATAGCCTTCTTTATAGATATGACCAGTGAAGAGGGAGAAGGAAATAAAAGTATAAAGATAGAAAAATTATCCATAGTTCAGGAATAGATTGATGTATTTCTTAAAGAGTTGCATAGACCTCCCCTATAAAGAGAGGTATAGTTCTCCATTGAACCCGTACCTAGACCAAATCAATATTGATGACACCATATAGAATAGAAAATGTGGATTTAGAGGAATTAAACAAACAACTTTAATATATTGTGGATGAGGGATTTATCTTACCAAGTGTTTCTCTTTGGGGAACACCTATTCTATTTGTAAATAAGAAGGATGGATAAATGCATCTATTCATTTATTACAAGGGACTTAATAGGGTCATAGTAAAGATAAAATAACCTCTCTCAAGGATTAATGATTTATCTAAATATCTTTATGTGGCTCAATTCTTCTCTAATATTGAACTCTGATTTGGGTATCATCAATTGAGGGTGAATAAATATGATATTCAAAAGACTACCTTCCAAAAAAGATATGATAATTATAGTTTTGTTGTTATTCCCTTCATCTTTAATAATTATTCTACCATATTTATATATTTGATTAATAGAGTCTTTAAGTCCTACCTTGATAAATTCATGTTAGTTTTTTATCTATGATATTCTAATATATTTCAATACCCATGAGGAGCATGAGTCTCATCTATGAGTTATATTAAAAACTCTGAGGAAGGACTTGTTTTTTGTAAAATTTATAAGATGTGAATTCTAGTTACAACAAGTTACATTATTGGGGAGAATTTTAACTAATGAAGGAATCTCAGTTGACCCTGCCAAGATAAAGGTTGTAGAGGAGTGGCCTCATCCTAAACAAATAATTGGGTTTCATAGTTTCCTTTATTTAGAAAGATATTATAGTATTTTTATGGAAAAAATAATAACTTTCTAATACACTAACCAATTTAACCCAAAAATGAGATAATTTAATATGGAAAAAGGAGTATAAATAAAGTTTCCAAGAAATAAATAATAGATTGGTTGCTACACCTGTGTTAACTCAACCCTCTTTCAAAGAAGTATTTTTTATCTATAGTGATGCATATCTAAAAGTTCTTGGGTGTGTCCTCATGAAAAATTACAAGGTGATCACTTATCCATCTAGACAAGCCTCGTGAGAAGAATTATCCTACTCATGACACGGAGGTAGCTTCATTCGTTTTTTCTCTAAATATTTCAAGGATCTATCTTTATGGGGATAAATTTAATATATACATAAACCATAAAATTTTGAAGAATATATTCATGAAAAATTAATTTAACATGAGACAAAGGATGTGATTGGTTATTATTTAAGACTATGACTATTTAATTCATTATCACTTCAGTAGAGCAAATAAATTTGTTGATACATTAAATAGGGAATACCGTATTGTGATGGAAATGGTGAGGATTCAAAGAGATCCATTTATCAAGGACCAAGTGAGGTTATAAATTGTAATCATAAGGGAAGGGAAATCATAAATCTTTTCCCAAATTATTTATTAACCATCATTAATATATAAGATAAAGAGAGATCAAAGAGATGATCCTTTGATACAAAATAAGATAGTGGCTATGAAGAATGAGAAGTTTCCTAAGTTCAATATTGATCAAGAAGGTGTGATAAAATTTCATACAAGGCTATGTGTCAGATATATCTCAGAGATAAAGAAGGATAATATGGATCAATATCATATATCGATATTCTATATAAATATATAAATCACTATAATGTATAGAGGCTTTTGTGATCATTTTTGTTGGGATAATATGAAAAGGAAGATTTCTGAAAACATTGTAAGGTGTGTTGTGTGTTAACAAGTGACAGAGGAGTGAAGACATTCTAAAGGGGTATTACAACCACTTCCCAAACTAACTGGAAGTGGTACAATATCACCATGGACTTCATCACTGATCTCACAAGAACATTCAAAGGAAACAATATGGTACGGGTTATATTGGATCGACTCACTAAGACTTCCCATTTTATCACTATTCAAGAATATTTATCTCTTGACTGACCTTCCAATATATATATATATATATATAAAGTGGTGTGGCTACATGGAATGAAACTTTCAATAATTTATGATCATGAACTAAGGTTCACATCTAAATTATAGATAAGTCTTCAAAATGCTATGAATACTGAATTAAATTTCAATACATCCTATCACCCCTAAACTGATGGAAAATATAAAATTACTATTAATACACTAGAGGACATGTTGAGAACATTTTAAATGGAATTTAAATATGGGTAGGATCAATGGCTCCCATTAGTTGATTTCTCATACAAAAATATCTTCCAATTATGTATTCAAATGGCACCATATGAAGCTCTATATGGGAAGCGATATAGAACTACTACTTGTTAGGATGAAGTTGGTGTGAGAAAGATACTTAGGCCTGATATTGTACAATATATGGTAGAAAAATGTTTGTTCCATCCAAAAGCATATAAAAGTTACTTAGAGACAATAGAAGAGTTATGTTGATAGTCATATAAGGGACTTGGAGTTTGATTTTGGAGACAAATTTTTCCTTTGGATATCAACATGGAATAGATTCATGCAATTTTTAAAGAAATGGAAGATTATCCCTAGGTACATTGGATATTTGAAATCCTTGATCCCATATAATTAGTGGTCTATTGGCTAGAACTTCTACTAAATCTGGCTCAAGTTCATGATTTATTCCATGTATCACTCTTGAGGAAGTAAAAATATGATCCCTCACATTTACTAAATCTGGAGGTTGTAAAACTCTTACATTATATCTCTTATGGGTAGTAGTTGGTGGAGATCTTGGACTGTAGAGACAAATTTATACGTAATAATACAACTCTCCTTGTAAAAGTATTTTGGAGAACCCATAAATATGAAGAAGATACAAGGAAAACATGGGAGACAATGAGACATAAGTATCATCACATTTTCTCAATTGAAATAATGATTTGAAATTTCTAGGATGAGATTTATTAACTGGGGAAGAATGTAACAGCATGAAAAATTAATTCTAAGATTAATAAAAGAATTTTTTTTCATAATACCTATTTCATTTTCTTCTCACAATGGAAGTAAACAGAAATATTATTACAAAATAAATATTATATTTCAAGTAATCATACCAATTATTATAGCTAAGAATGGTACATGAATATAAAAACCAAATAATGTTGACCAAGAAATGTTACACTCTATAATTTTGAACTTTGAAAATATTATTAAACCTACTATGAAAACTATTAATAGAAAAAGAAACATTAAGAATATGATTGATATTATATAAGTAATTGTAATAACCTTTGGGAATGATGTAGTAAATTTTTATGGATGGTGAATTATATATAGGGTATAAATAGAAATGAGGTCATTGGGATTTGTCCATTATATGATTGTTGGTCATATATGAACATTGGTCAATATAACCATTGGTCAATTTTATCATTGGGAACTATACCCATTGGTAATAATTTTAACATTATAATTAGTGTTTATAAGTAGTAATGATGAAGGATAATTGATACAAAAAGAGAAATGATAGCCTCAACTAGTAGAGTCATATCATTTGAATCACATCTATCAAAACTTGGGAGGGAGTTAGCATCACTAGGGTTCACGCTTGACCAAGTCTAGGTTGAGATTCAACAAATGATCCTTGAATGAAATCACCTATGGAATAAGTTCAAGTTTTTGTAGATTACTACTCTATTAATGTTAGTCGAGCCACCCCATGAAACTACCACCATCATAGACCTTACTCAAAGGGCGTACGTGAGTGTAATATATGGTTACATGTCCTAGAATTAGTTTCTTAAAGTGTGATTTCCTTTGTGTAAACAAAATTTTTATTTCGTCAATCCTATTTTGAGAATAATTTTTTTAATAAAATATATTTTAAAATAAAAAAATTGATAAATTAATTTTTGGACACAAATAAAACCTAATTGTATCTTTAGAAAATATAAACACATTTATAAAAAGATCAAGTATTATAAATAATATTTATTTTAATGATTTAGTCTTTTAAAACACTCTTATTTAAATATAAGTTATAAAATAATTTTATAATGGCCCAAAAAAATTATAAGTGTCAAAAAAATTACTATTTCGTAAAAAACTGTTATTTTTCAACAAATAAGGGTGTTTATATTTAAAATACAAACATATCATATTTATAGATTTATTTTAATAAAATAAATATTATATTTTAAATCGTCATGTAAAAATTAGGTTAAGGTTAATTTTTTAGAATTTTCTAAAGTACTTTATTTTTCAATGAATAATAAAAATACAATTTTAGGTTTTCGGTATATTTTATGACCTCATATTTATGTCATAATGAGATAATAATTAATTAAACACAATATAAAAAACAAAAATATTTTATTTTATTAATATTATGTATTTAATATTTTTTAATCAATTTCCAAACCTATAAGTGACTTTCTAAAGTCTAAAATAAAAAATTTGATTTTAAAGACATTATTTTGTGGAAAATTTATTTTCCATGTCTAAATTAGTATTAAAATGTTTCCTAGTTCTAATGGATTAAAATATCATAAAATATGACTCTTATTTCCAAAATCATGAGTAATAACCCTGGGTAGGCCAAATTTTTTTCATTTTCCACAACCTAGATTTCCAAGCCCTATATTTGGGAATTATTAAACAATTCATCTGCTTTTGCTATAAATACTTACCCATTTATCCATTCCTATTCACTAAAAATCAATCCTCTATGAATTCCTAGTCATATTTCCTTCCAAATATTCCCCCCAAGGTGTCTTTAATCCCCCATGTTTCCATCCTCAAGTTTTAGGTGCAACTCTTCAAGCTAATAGAATCCTCTACTTGTCTTTTCCATTCAAGTCCCCTTCTTTGTGTTATGTTTTCAATTTTTAAATTAGTTTCTTTTCATCCAATTTCTATTATCCAATTAATGTAAAAATATTATTTTATAAATGGTATACCTTTGGTTCCCATCATTTTTCACTTTCCATAAACCATATTTTATACTCATCATTCTACCAAATTTGTTTCTTGTATTTATCTATTTTTCATGAGAAACTCTCATATCATGAATATACAATGCTCTCCTATTCCATGGGTATTCACATATATGTAAATATAATTTATTTATTAAAGGATTAACATATACTAAATCCACATTCCATTTCTATGGGTTAAAATGATGTTATGGTCAAGTATTTAAGCACTTATGTACTCAATGCTTTTATATGAAACTTGTAATTTATTCTCCTCTCATCATTGATGAAATGATTTATTATGATCAATGTGTTTTATAGAAAATTAATAAATATGAAGGTTTTTTCTTGATAGTTATCTAATTAATTGGTTAAATAATTTAATCTCTATAAATGAATTTTTTTATGATACCATAGTGAATAACCCAGGTAATTTTCATTTATGGAACCTTAGTGATAAACCATGGTGATATGATAACAAATAAATCATTTTAATGTTTTACCCACATTTCTATTTTATGATTCATATTATTTTTATTATAATATTCCGCATGTTTTCTTTATCAATCTATATTGTTATCCTCATGTTCTTATTAATATGCCTAATGATTATATACTAAATGTCTCCCTTGCTTATTCCCTTACTGGATTCCATGATCAACCCTTTCCTATGATGTATGTCCCCAAGATATGAGATGTAGTAAAAGAAACTTAGGGTGAACCCATGAAGAATCATTTCTAGTGGGTTAGAAAAATTTTCTATGTTTCCTTGTATTATGTTCCTAATTTCCAATAAACTAAACTTTAAAAGGTGTTTCGTTCCATGTAATGAAAAGTTTATGTAATAAAAAGGTAGGTTTCCATAATTCAACTTTATTATATATATTTTTACCAGACTTAGGGAATTTTATGAGTGATTCATGGTCTTTTTTAAACAATAATAAATCATTTGAACATGTATATTTTTTTTCAAAGATTATTCCCATTGAGAGTAGCATTAATTTATCATCATATGTTCGACATGGAAGCTCATTTCCTTTTGGTATCATATCATTCAGGAGACCAAGAAGTTCTATAAACATGGTTTTGGTCCATCCACTACCATATTTCAAATTTTGTAACTTCAATATAGCTAACAATGTTGTATATTTAGTACAGTCGGTATACAATGGTCTCTTGGCACAACTATTTTACTTCTCAAACAACTTTGGATAATCATGAAAGTCATCTTAAATTTTCATCATCATTTATTATATATGATCTATATCAAAATTTACATTGTTATTCATATCATATTATCCATAACCCACAGTATCATCCCAATCTATGTGCACATTCAGTTTCCCCCCATGTTTAGTCCAATATTTATAGCACTGATCTATTCCATGACAAATCAAATGTTATTACAACTCTTCTGTACTAATTCATCTTCAATAACAATAATGTAAACACAAACAAAGGATTTGAGAAGGGTTTTATTCATTCTCTATTTCAAACTTTATGAACTCTTTAACTCCATCATCATACTCTTTTGTCATACGATTAGTGTGTATCCATTTTTTGTTCATATTCATACTATTAGGTTCATAAAATATTAATTTTTTATAAAAAAATAAATAAATGCACATAAGATATTCATAATCAAAGGATAAATTTATAGATAATTATAATAATGGGAACCCAACATTTGAATGTTATTGGTGATGATTCCTGAAAAGTTATCATTTTACACATGGGTGACATTAAAAGAAACAACTTGGGGTAAACATGTAGTTATTGGTCCAGGTTCTCAATTTGATATTGTGTGGGACAAAAAGGTGATAATTCTAGGATAGTTTCTATATCCTTTTTAGGTAGGAGTCCAAAAAGAGGGATGAGTTGATGTTTTTTCATTTATTCACTTGGTACGTGGTCGACCAGGTGGTGTTTCATTGAAGGGGTGCCTAGGAACCGAAGTTGGGGATCTTTTTTTAAATGATGAAATAATCAACTTCAATAAAAGTTGAAAAAGTGTGCTAGTGGGATAAATAGAAAGACTCATTTCAAACTAATGATTGGAGTATAATCCCAACTACATGAGATCATCTAAAAACAAAACTAAACTATAGTGGAACCAATATATAGAATCAACTCTGGAAAATGTTAGAGTGGAAACTGAGAGTTTTTAAAAAAATGAAAGAAATTATGGATGTTTTGAATTCTAGTCACAATACCAATTTAAATATGAAGGATAGTATTAGTGGATCTCTAAATAAAGTTCTAGGATTCCTCATCTCAAACTAATGTGGGTTATTATTACAATTTTTTCTATGGATGTATGTACTCCTGCACCTCAATAATGCCAAAGTTATCTCAATGATCCTACCATTATTGATTTAATAACTCTCAAATGGTTTCTATAACCTTTATATGTGAGAGTACAACAAGAGGGATGATTTGATTATAAAGTATCCTTGAGGGTCCTTTAATTTTTATACATTCACCTTTTCATTAGATAACATTATAACTTTTATAACTTTTATATATGTCATAAGAGGAATGGAGAGTCTTATTTGATAATAATGTTTTCTTATTTTCATAGTCACTTCATACCCTGGACCTTATTTCCACTTTCTCTTTTTTCCACTAATGGTCGGAATGAATGAAAGTGGGGGAAAAGTAAGAGTGCACTGAAAATAAAGACCCACTTATTAATTGAAACCAATGTTGAAATGAAAGTGGAAGGAATCCTCAATGGGGTTAGCAAGGGAAGAAACTACTATGAGTGAAAAGTTACAGAACTTGGGCATTACAAATGATAAAGTAGGGGAATTAACCTACTTAATAATGATCTAAAATTTTTTATGAAATTAATTAATATGATTTTAAAAAATAATTTTCCTTCTATTTAAATATTCACTCTGTATAAATTGTAAAAATACAAATTTAAAAACTATTTTCTTATAATTTTTTATGGGTTAATCAATAAATATTTAAACTAGTATAAATTAAATTAATATGATCAATTTAATTCTTGAAAATATTTACAAACATGATTAATATTATATATTTTCTTATAGTATTTTTTAAATATTTTTTCTAAATATATCAATTGTTAAAGTACATAGTAACATTTTAAAGAAACTAAAATAAATAAAATATTTGGCTTAATATCTATCTAATCAACATTTTTGGATTTTAAAATAAATTCCCAATTTTAAGGGTTAGTTATAGTCATAAAGAGCAGTGGATCGAGGATGGAGGGTATGGGGGATTATAGAGCAAGGAGAAATCATATATGAACCTATGAGAAGGGAAGTGTTTTTATGTTTAAATGGAAGGAAATACATACATTCAAATTTGAATGCTTTTGTATAAAAATGTATAAAATGTAAAATGAAAAAATATATTTTGAAGTGGGAGAAAGAAGTAGCATAAATTTGGACAAGACAAACACAAAAGAGAGGTCAATACAGAAGGAGTCAATATAGGATGAAAGACTGAGAATGGATCAACACTAGAAAATATATAGACGAACAGGCGCATGGAAGGACCAGTAGAAACGATGGTAGTGGGATGGTGTGTGATGGATTATCAACTAGCAGCCACACGTGGCACAAAGTTGATGTAAGAACATGAAATCAGAAGGTAGATCTAGGAAAAATAAATGTGAGGGTTAGGGAGATGGTGAAGCAATAATGTCCTAAGGTGATGGATATTGGGTGGAGAATCATTGAGGTAGATCGAGGAAAAATAAGATCGTTCACATGTGTCATTCAAACCCTTTGTAAAAATTAAAAATAGATAAAAAAATAACTAAAAATGATGAAATAATGCAAGATCCTGAATGGTAGATCATAAGTCGTGTGCCTTGGTTTTTGAAAGTGATGATTCATCCATGATGTTTGATGGGGAGTGATGAAAAACATTGGTTGAGTGAGAGCATGAACGGCGTGGGAGATGGGGAACTATGTTACGATTTTATTTAAAAGATTGAAAAGGTTTTAACAGTGCTTCCTAGAAAACGTTGATAAATAAAGTTTTTATTAGCACTAAAATAAATAACACAGACAAAATCAATTTCAATCATCACTAAAAAAGTCCTGATAAAGACCATATTTATTAGCGCTATAATTTTAGCACTCATAAAACATATCTTTATCAATGCTAAAACTATAGCGCTGATAAAGATCTGTAAAATTAATTTTTAATAATATAATTAAAAAATTTAAATTTTTAAAATTATACATAAATATAAATGAATATAATTATAAATAAATATTTATATAATTATAAATATGTATTTATAAATAAATATAAATATATATAATTATAAATACGTATTTATAAATAAATATAAATATCTATAATTATAAGTAATTAATTATTTATATAATTTTAAATATACTAAAATAATTATAAATATGTATTTATAAATATAATTATAATTGTAAATATATATATATATATATAATTATAAATATTTGTATATAATTATTAATATATTTTTATAATTATAAATATATTTATATATAATTATATATATGTATATAATTATATATGTGTGTTAATATAAAAATATAATAAATATATTTATTATTATATTATAATTTTATAATTATTTAAATATATAATTATTTATTTATAATTATATAAATAATTTTAAAAAAAGTGAAATTGAATAATTAAAAATTAATAAATTTAAAAATATTTAGAAAATGGTTATGTTTTATTAATTATACAAATTATTGAAAAAATAAATGTGGATATATATTAACGATAATAAAACCTATATTTATCAGATCTCTTTGGAAAGAACTAATAAAAACTATATAAAATAAATTAAAAAATATATTAAATGAATATATATTAAAATGAATATATAGTTATAAAGGTAAAAATTAATTAACATTATTATTAAATAGATAATATTAAATGTATGAATGCTATAAATGATTAAAATTTAATAATTAAAAATGAGTAGACTTCAAAAATGTTTTAAAAAATGAATGAGTTTTATTAATTATTTAAATTTTAATGACTCAGATTTTCTCTAATTTTATTTTAATAAATTAATTGGGAAAATTCTGAGATCAGGGACTGAGATGGCATTTGATTTTGAAACCCAGTGTTCCCAGAATGATTCAATGAAAACTATTAAGTTTTTAATAGTGTGCGTAAGTGGTTTTCCTGAAAAGTAGAATAACTTATAAATGGGTGTCTGGGTTAGAAATTTGAGGGAACCGTTGCGTTCAAAATGGTAGGTTTACCCTAGGCGTGACTTAACTTTAGTCGGCCCAGGTCTTTAATGAGAAAACCCGAAAAGAAAATAAATGTAAATAAAATAATTAAATAAAGTTATTTGATTTCAAAAATCGTAATAACTCATGAACGGTGACTCAGATTGAAAATTTGAGACAAATGCTGAGTTTGTAATATGGCGTTTTACTTAGGCAGGGCCTAACATTGATCGGCGCGGGTCGAATGCGAAAGATAATTTTTGGAAGTTTTAAAGGAGAATAAAATAAACTTAAAAGGTTTATTTTATTTCTTTTTAACATCTCGTACTGAAGCAGTGACACCACGATGGTGCATCCTGCTTTCTTTGATAATTTAAGCATCATGACGATGCTTAAATATGTTTTCTTCATTTAACAACTTGTTAGGGATACAGTATTAGATTCACAATCCTGGAGAAATTCCCTGGAAGCTCTGGATAAGAATAGAGTTGGTGAAACCTCTTGATGGTGAATGATGAACGACGATGATATGGCAGATCGAGATCGCTCATGGAAGGATTGTTGATGATAACGAATGTTCTTCACCAATCGATCCAAACTATAGGTATGGTGTTTATTTCTTAATGAATTTATTTCCCTATTATTTAATCCAAATATGAACGTGGACCAAACCATGAACAGGTTGATTCGTGGTTTGGTCGTTCTTGTGGGATGGTTAATTTGCGGTATTTGAGGGATTAAAGCTTAGTGATTTATCTTTTTTTCTTCACCTCTCTTTTATAATGGGAAAAATGAAGGCCAAAATGAACAAGGCTTACATTCAATCTATGGGTGTTCTTGTGCCTATTCTTTTATCCTCGTTCTTCGTTCTTCACCGACGGACCCACGTGGTCGTGTCAGGATTTTCCAGGATGTTCCAAAAGTGTCCAGACCCCCGAAACAATGGTAAGATGAATTGGAGGCCACAATAGTGATGGTGGCGACCCAAGGATTGCAAAGGTGTTCTCGGTTTTTAAAATAGACCATCATGGAGAGGGTGGAAGCACGCAGAAGAGGAGTTGTCACCAGTGCGTCCACCGAGCAGCAGGCAGCTTCTAGCTCAACGGTCAGCGGTGGACGGGCCCATGGTGGCATGGACTCGGTCAGGGATTGGAATTCATGGCCAGGGTGGGTTGCAGCGGTTCGGACCGGTGATGCGGCGGGGCGTCGCATCAGTCGGCTGGAACACAGTTCCATGGTCGATCGTGTTAACCGAGAGATACGGCCACTAAACCGCATCTTCCAGGCAGGAGGGGCATGGCCCTCGTGCTATGCCCAGTTAGATGAACCGGCCCGCATAGGCAGTCTAGGCAGGAAGAAAACTGGTCTGTCGGGCAGCCCAGTGGGTTGTACCGCATGGCCCAATGGGCCTGGCATTTAGTCCAAGCCAGTTCGGGTTGGTTCGGATCAGAGTTTGACCCAACAGAACCCTTTTTACTAAAATTATCATAAATCTAAAAATTTTGCATCTGTTTGATGAGTTGTTTATGGCGTTGGGAACCTCACAATGAGGCAATCCTTTTGAGATACTCTATGTGAGTTTTCGTGGAGGTTGTCATACTATCTATTGGCTCAAGGAGTATGTGCACCAAGAACGATCACACTAAGAGTAGAATCATGTGGCTGAGACCAACATAGAGTAAGTCTCTTACAAATTGTGACATATGAGGAGTAAGTCTTTGATAAATATGTGGAGTAAGTATCCTGGGAAGACGTGAAGTAGGTCTCCTGCCAAGACATGGAGTATGTCTCCGATGAAGACGCGGAGTAGGTCTCTTACGAGGACTCAAAGTAGGTCTCCTATGAATACATATAGAAGGTCTTCTATAAATACATATATTAGGTCTCCTGGGAAGATTCCGAGTAGGTCTCATGCAAATAATCCGAGTAGGTCTCCAACAAAGATGCGGAGTAGGTCTCCTATGAAGATGCGAAGTAGGTCTCCTGCGAAGATACGGAGTGAGTCTCTTGCAGATACTGTATTTCTTAATATATTTGAATATTCCTAGACTTTCTTAAGTATATTCATGCTATAGAAATTTACCTAGTGTGAGATTAATCTATTGAATCTCTTAATTGTACTTCTTAGAGGCTTCACTTCGTGTATAGATTTGGTAGTATGCCTTTGTGTATTGCTTTGTGGTATACCTTTGTGGTTTGAGGTCCCTACTGAGTATTGTTTTAGTTACCCCTGCACGGGCTTTGCCAGTACGTGTTGTGTCTTATGTAGATGACCGACAGCTTTGACGGGAGCCTTGGTGGGCCGGAAACAGGTGGTACTTAGAGGGATCCCGATAGACGAGGTTCACTTCAGCGACTTCAGACATCTTCTATACCTACCCTTCAGGTAGGGTTTTCAGCAGATGGATTCCTAGAGCTTGTACTTTTCTTTTCTTGGGATTTTCTATTGGACCCCTTTACTTTTAGTTTTCATTGTTTACTCTATGTGGGTTTTCTTAGTAGTATACATGCATGTCTGCTCAGTGTTTTTGGTTTTAGTACTTTTTCTTGGAGATGGGTGTGTGTATACATGTACTTGGGAAAATGCCTCCCACTTGTGGGATATGGCTACTCGGTACTAGTCGCCAGCCCCTAGCCTATGGAAGCCAGGCTTGGGGTAGTCACAACATAGGCCCCTGGGTACGGGTCATAATAGAGTGGTATTAGAGCCCAGGCTGGTTCTGTCTTAAGGTCCAAGAGTTTGTGAATTTGTTTTGGGGAAGCAATGTTAAGTGTTTCAAGTCTATATTTCATGCCAAGGAGTCTGGTGTTGGTGCGGTGACCAACATATCCATACACAAGGACCCTAAATTCTAATTTTTGAATTGATACATGAAAACACTGGTTTCATGCATCATATAGGAATTGAGTGTGTTCTCATGTCCTTCTTGAGTTGGAGTCATCTCACCAGGTATACTCTATTGACCATGGTACTCCTTGTTTTACTTCATGATACTTCCACATAGACAACCAGCTAGGATTCCACCGCATGATCATGAGGATGATTTGTAGGGTTATGAGATATTGGTACAGAGATTTGTACCAGAGACAGCATATCTAGGTGGTGTACCAGTTATACCACCACCTGTAGAGTAGCACATAGTACCTGTAGTGCCAGCGGATGAGATGCGTAGGATGAGTGCACATTACAAGTTTTAGCGATAAAGACCCCTCAAGTTCTGAGGTGATCCTAACTCTCAGGTGATATAGGACTAGCTTGAGGTGGTGACTGATTTTTTCATCCAGTCAGGGCACGAGCAGATCAGATGGTGGTACTGGCGGTGAGCCTTCTACATGGATCGGCAAGACGATGGTGGGGTTTATATTACACGATCCTACGATGAGGTGACTCTTCCATGGACATAGTTTGAGAACATTTTTCAAAGAAGGAGTTATCTCCTTAGAAGATAAGGGTTATTCATGTCCAAGAGCTTCTATAGCTCCAGCAGGATGACATGTCTGTATCTGAGTATTCATTGAGGCATACCGATCTTTCCAGGTACTCAAAAAATATGATACATGACTAGTGATTTAGGGCTTAGACCTTTGAGAAAGATGTTTTTAGGGACATATAAGATATTTTTATTCATCTATGCATTCCTACTTATGATAGGGTTCTAGAGAAAAACTTTGTGGTTGAAAGTCCCTTGGCTGAGTGGATACAGCTAGTGAGTGTCAGTAGTGGGCGAGCAGGGGAAAAGACCTCAGGAGTAGGAAACTGATGTCAGTCTCAAAGACTATACGTGTAAGACATTCTAAGAGGAGGTCTCAAGGAAGGGGATATTAATATCAGGTCTCATAGTATTAGTCCAATTGACCCAGAGAGAGACAATGCTTTTCATGTGACGGTTGGGGACATATCACTAGAGATGGTCCAGCCCGTTGTACTTCTAGTAGGGAAACCGTAGATGGGCCACCAAGGAATATCCAATGATAAGAACAGATGGATCTATATGGTGGAATACATGGTAGGGAGTTTGTAAAGTAGAAGGAGGTAGTATACATTTTAACATGTTACCACCACCACCCCCATGTGGTCCACACTAAGCTGATGGAGTTGGAGGACAAGGGAGGGGACAACTACACACAGTTGAGGCATATTACCCAAGGTTTCCAGGAATGATTTGAGGTATGGTTTGTGTCTAATCTTATTTATCATATTAATAGACACAGGTGCTAATCATTCTTTCTTGTCAAAAATCATTTTCAAGAGCTAGAGTTTTTGGTTAAATCATTGACTTGACCCTTATGTCTAGAGATACCTATAAGAGGAGACTTGATAATCACACTTATTATGATAGTTTGATCTAACCCTTGAGGTGATATTTTCAATTTTAATCTCTTGGTGGAAGTTTTGAGGCCTTACAACATCATTCTTGGTATGGATTGGTTATCAATAGTCTATAATCAGATTGACTATTTTACGCAAAGAGTGTGGTATGTCTGCAAATATAGAGCATGGTTTTCCTTGGTTGGCGAAAAAACCCCAGGAATCATGGTATGGAGTCATACATAAGAGAGTGTATTCAATCACTCACGAGTCATCTATCCCTACCCTCAGAGTAGTAGATGTTATGAGTTTTCAAGTTTCCAGCAGTAGTGGCAGAGTGTGAGGATTTCTTCCCTAAAGATGTTCTAGAATTACTTCCCCATAGATAGATAGGCTTATTAATTGTTTTATACCTTGGAATGGAATTGATATCAACATCATCATTTCAGATGGCTTCCGTAGAGCTTCGTGAGCTGAGGGTGAAGTTGGAGGACTTACAGAGGAAGGGATTAGTAAGACCCAATGTTTGAGGTTATGTGTGGATTACTAGTCCTTTAACCATATGACCATGGAGAATCAGTATCCCCTACCAAGGATCGATAATCTCTTTGATCAGTTTAGATTTAGTTTGACGAGCGCACCAATATTGAGTTTTTTCAAAGGATGGGGTTGAGTATGTAGTGTTATGTGATGCATCAGGGACCGAACTTGGTTGAGTCCTGATGCAGAGGAAAGTGGTGATTGCCTATGGTTCATGATAGTTGAGACCACATGAGTATAACTACGTGGCCCACGATCTTGAGATGGCAATGGTAGTCTTTGAATTGAAGATGAAAAGAAACTACCTGATGGGCAAGCGGTTTATATTCTACCCTGACCACAAGAGTCTCAAGTATATCTTCTCTCAAAAGGACCTAAACTTGAGACAGAGGTGATTGCTAGAGTTCCTCTAAAACTATGACTTTGAGATATTCTATACTCCTTGGAAGAGGGATGGGGTGGTGGATGCTCTCAGTAGGTGATCCAGTTCACAGTTACTAAACAAGGCATCAGATTAGATTTCCTCGCTATAGTTATCCTTTGTGAATAGATATGAGGAAGCTTACCTCCAACTGATGGTTGTTACCCCTCTACTCTTACAGTGAGTCAGGGAGGCACATCTCGGTGATACCGATTGAGAGACTTTACGTGCTCATATGTACATAGGTAATACCCCTGATGAATATTCTAAAGGTGGGGAGCACATTGTTATTTTTAAAGGGTGCATAGTAGTACCAGTGGTGTTGCAGATGGAGTTTTGAAGGAGTTCTATAAATTCTCCTTTTTAGTCGTGGTGTTCCCAGTTCTCGTGACAACAGAGGTAGCCTAGAGTGGTGAGATGCATTAGAATATGAATGTGGGTGTCAAGATGGACATTGGGGATGAAGAAATAGGTTGAAGATGATATTATTTATTGATATTAAAGTTGAGTTCTTGTTTGAATCAATTTCTTGTTTTATCAACTCATCGTGTTGAGCCCTCTATGATTGAATGGGGTTTCTCCCTTTATTTCTTGGGGTTCCAAAAAGTAAGTAGAAATTATATCAGTGGACTTCATAATGATTTTACCATATAAATCAAGGAGACATGATGCCATCTGGATGATCCTTGACTGACTCACCATGATGGCCTGCTTCTAAGTTTTTCAGGAGCAGAGATCAGTAGAGATCTCGGAACACCTCTACATGTAAGAGATATTTCAACTCCATGGAGTCCCTTAGATGATAGTTTCAGATATTAATGATCACCTTACATACCTATTATATAAGAGATTACAGGAGAAGTTAGAGACTTAGATACACTTGAGCACAATGTTTCACCCACAGACAGATGTCTAGACTGAGAGGACCATCCAGGTTCTAGAGGACATCCTACATGCTTGTATCATGTTCTTTGGCCGCAATTGGGAGGATCATCAATATCTAGTGGAGTTTACATACAGTAACTACTACCACTACATCATTGGTATGGCACTATTTGAGGCCTTGTATGGGTGACCATGCAGGTCATTACTATGATGGACAGACCCCGGGGAGTCAGCACTCATGGGACCAGAGTTGGTACAGGATACCACTGAGAAGGTGAATATCATCCAGGAGTATATGAGAACTGAAAAAATCTATCATAAATCCTATGATGATAGGAAATAGAAACCCTAGGAGTTTAAGGATGGAGAAAATTTGTTCCTTCGGGTCTCTCCTCAATGAGGGATATAGAGATTTGGTCAGGGCAGAAAGTTATCTCTAAGGTTCATCGGACCCTTTTAGATACTGCATAGAGTCTGTGATGCGGCGTACCACTTGGATATACCTCCATAGTTAGAGAGGGTGCAAAATTTCATCCACTTATCATAGATGAAGAGATACGTGCACGACACATCACACATCATTGACTAGGGCAAGCTGGAGATTGACGATGGGGCGACTTTTGTGGAGTACCTAGTGGTGATCAAGGATCAACGAGATAGAATCCTTCATGGATGGTCAATTCCTCTAGTGCGCGTTTGGTGGCTGCACAAAAATCTCTAGGAGAGAACATAGGAGTGGGAGGCTCAGATTCATGATTAGTATCCTAATATTTTTTGGTATCCCTTGTTTTGGATTGTGGGTATGTAAATCCCTAAGGTAGAGAGAATGTAATGACTCACATTTTTACTGGTTTTATTTTAATAAATTAATTGGGAAAATTAAAAGATGGGGCACTAATTTGACATGCGATTCTGAGGCCCAGTTTTCCTAGAAGGATTCAATAAAAAATGTTAATTTTTTAATAGCATGCGTAAATGGCTTTTTGAAAAAAGTGGAATAACTTCTAAATGGATATTTGGATCAAAAATATGAGGGCACCGTTGTGTTTAGAATGGCAGGTTTACCCTATGCGTGACTTAAGATTAGTCAGGGTAGGTCTTCAGTGAGAAAACCCAAAAAGGATGTAACTGTAAATAAAATAATTAAATAAAGTTATTTTACTTTAAAATCTTAATAACTTATGAATGGGGACTCATATTATAAATCTAAGACCATGGTTGAGTTTATAATATGGAATTTTACGTATGAAGGGCCCAATATTGATTGACGAGTGTTGACTGCTAAAGATAATTTTTGGGTGTTTTAAAAGATAAAAAAATAAACTTAAAAGGTTTATTTTATTTATTTTTGATGTTTTGCAGTGACGCTACGATGCCATGATGGGGTAGCCCGTTTTTTGACAATTAAAATAGCACGACAATGCTGAAACATGTTTTCTTCATTTAACATCTTGATAGGGATACGGGGTTAGATTCACAATCCTAGAGAAATTTCAAGGAAGCTCTGGAGAAGAAAATATTTGGTAAAACCTCTCGTTGGCGAACAACGAATGATGATGAGACGACGGATTGAGATTGCCTGTGGACGGATTGTCGATGACAACGAATGTTATTCAATGATTGATCCAAACTCCAGGTAGGGGGTTTATTTCTTTGTGAATTTCTTTCCTTGTTCTTGAATCCAATGACGAATGTGGACCAACACATGAACAGGTTGATCACTATATGCATTTATCACCTCTCGTGGGCCCCTCTACCCCGTGTGGAACTGGCCTGAAAGATTGGTGTCGTTACACCTGGGAATATGGATAGGGGAGTACATACAGGAGCTCGGTGGTGGGTGATGGCCCACCTATACCGTGTAACCCCTTAGGCCTAAAAAACCCAGTGTAATTTTTCCCCCATGGCGTAGGTCGAGTGGTTCACCTGTTGGGACATCTCACTGTCTAGGGGAACTAGCTTAGGCTTGAGTCCTGGCAGACTTGAACACTGTGCATATTATGCACAGAGAAATTCAAATTCGTTGCTTAGCTGGGGAACGTGTGGCGCACGCTGTCTTGGAAGAGCCCCAAATGGTCCCAAGTGTGTTTCCCTTACACATGTTATTCTGCTTTGGTGGTGGCGTAGTGGTGAAAGAGAGGGGTACAACAACGTCGTTCTTTGGGAGGTTCAGGGTTCGAATCCTGGGAGTCCGCTTTTGGGGCGAACCTCTCCCCTGGGATCCACTCACCTTGCCGGGTCACTAGGTTTCTGACTGGGTGGGAAAAATGAGGTGAAACCCACCTGTGCTAATGGATTTCTTGAATAACCATCGTCGCCCAAGTTATCACCCTTTGGGACGCTCTTCCATCTCGGCTGGCAATGGGTCCTTCGTAGCTAGGGCTCTCTCTAGAGTGACCTCTTCATGGGGAGGGGGGTTCCCTTCTGTGGAGGGTTCCAAAAGGCCACATATGGGAATTTCCTTTTCCAAAATAGAGATTAGTGATTTATCCTTGTTCTTTTATCCCCCTTTTCTAATGGGGTGAATGAAGGTCGAAACCAATAAGGTTGATTTTCTCTATAAGGGTGTTCTTGTGCCTATTCTTTTATCCATGTTCTTAGTTCTTTGTCGATGGACCCCCTTGGTCACGTCAGGCTTTGTTGGGAGGTTCTGAACCTAGAAGGACCCCTAGAGTGATGGCAAGATGAATTGGATGCCACAGTAGTGATGTTGGTGACCCAAGAATAGCAAAGGCATTCTCGGTTAGAAAAGCAGACCACCACAGTGACGGTGGCAGACCGCAGAAGTGAAGTTGGCGGCGACGGCATGCGGTAACTTGGCTAACTGGTAATAGGGGGCCACCGGCTCGATGGCAGACAGCATGGTCGCGGGCAGCGACCGGGTTCTGCAGCTAGGGTGGGATGTGGCGGTGCAGACAGATATCATGGTGGGGCACTGCATCGGCTAGCAGGCACACGATTCCATGGAATGCGTGCAGGAGGAGCGACCGGCCCGTGGTCACCTGACCGCGTCTTCTAGGTGGGAGTGGCACGCCCACGTGTTGTGCACAGCAAGATGAATTGGCCTTCATAGGCGGGCCAGGCTTAAGGAAAATCGGGCCAACGGGCTGGACCGTGTAGCCCAATAAGCCTGGTCTTTGGGCTAGGCTGGTTAGGGCTGGCCCAAACGCGACCGACTTGGGTTGGCTCAGCCGAACCAGGTCAGGTTGGGTTGTCCCGGTCGGGTCAGGTCGGGTCGTAGTCGAACCCAACTGACCCATTTTTACAAAAATTTCCATAACTATTAAACTGTGTGTCCTTTTGATGAGCCATTTGTGGCATTGGTACCCTCGTGATGAGGCAGTCCTTTTGAGACACTCAATGTGAGTTTTCATGGAGGTTGTCATATGACTTATTGGCTCGAGGAGTAGGTGCTCTCGGAATGAACATGCTAAAAGAGGAATCTTGTGGAAGATACCTACGCGGAATAAGTCTTCTACGAACTATGAAATATGCGGAGTAAGTTTCCAGCAAAGACAAGGATTAGGTCTCCAGAAAAGACACAAAGTAGGTCTCTAGTGAAGACACAGAGTTGGTCTCCAGTGAAGACGCAGAGTAGGTCTCCTATGAAGGCGCGGAGTAGATCTCCTGTGAAGATGTGGAGTGAGTCTCCTACAAAGACTATATGTCTCATTGTATTTGAATATTATTGTACTTTATTAAGTATATTAATGTTATACACATGTACTAGGTTTTATCTGACTCTAACGACTCTCTTGATTGAACTTTTTAGAGGCTATACTTCATGTACCTTTTTCATAGTCTATCTTTATGTATTGCTTTATGGTATACCTTTACTGTTTGGGGTCCCTATTGAGTATTGTTTTACTCACCCCTCCACGGTCTTTGCTCGCACATGTCGTGTCTTGTACAGATTATTGAAAACTTTGATGGGAACCTTCGTGGGCCAGACATATGTGGTACTTAGAGGGAGGATCGAAAGATGAGGTGCACTTCAGCAACTTCAGACTACTTATCTACAAACCCTTAAGGTGGGGTTTTCGGCAAATAGATTCCAGGACCTTGTACTTTTCTTTTTTTCAAGCATGTATGCTACCCTCCTTTACTTTCAGTTTGTACTGTTTACTATCTGTGGGTTTTTTAGTAGTATACATGCATGTATGCTCAGTGTTTTCGATTTCAGCACTTTTGCTTGGAAACGGGTGTGTGTGTACAGGTACTTGGGAAAATGTCTTCCACTTATGGGATATGCCTACTCGGCATTAGTCACAAGACCCTAGCCTATGGGAGGCTGGCTTGGGGTAGTCACGACACGGGCCTCAGGGGAAAGATCGTGACATAAATTATTAAAAAAATTAAAAAATAATATATATTATAAAATGAAATGAATACATATTAAATATATAAATTATAACAATATTAAAAACTTTAAATGTTAATGAATAAATATGTATAAATAAATATTAAAAATAAATAAATTACAAACAAAATAAAAGACTAAATATCAAGACTGATTAAATTATAAATAAAAGTAAAAAATAAGTAACAATATTAATGAATAAATAGTACTAAATAATAATAAATGAATGATTGTTAAAAAAGGGTAAAATTTAATAATTACAAAATTAATAGATTGTAAAAATATTACAAAAATGAACAAGTGTTATAAATTATATAGATTACTAAAAACCTAAAAATTAATATATGTTAAAATGAAAATGAATACATACATGTATATATATATATATATAACCTATAACCATATTTAAAACAATAAATGATGATGAATAAACGTGTATAAATGAATATTAAAAATAGATAAAATTACAAAAAAAATGAACAATGAAAAATTAAAAATTACAAAATTACAAAAATATTAAAAAAAATAAAAATTATTAAAGAATAAATAAAATTAAAAATGAATAAATTTGAAAAAATATTAAAATGTAATAAATACTATATATTGAATAAAATTATAAAAAAATGAAAAAAAAATTATCGATTTGAACCATATTAAATGTTAATAAGTAAATATAAATAAATATTAAAAACTAATAAATCTAAAAATATATATATTAAATAAATAATAATTAAAAACAAATTTAATATATATATATATATATATATTAATTAAAAATCAATAAATATTGTTTTTTTGTGTGTATAAATATATATTTCTATATAAGAAATAAGAATTTAATTATGAATAAATATTAAAAAATATACAATTTAAAAAAATTGTAAACAAAAAAAATTAATATATATATATATTAAATTTAAATGAAATAAATAGTGTGTGTGTGTGTGTGTGTAAATATATATATTTCTATATAAGAAATAAGAATTTAATTATGAAAATATATTAAAAACCAATAAAATTAAAAGAATATTAAACAAATAAAAATTAAAAATGAATAAATTTAATTTATATAGATATATCAACTAAAAATAAATAAATAATGAGTGTGTTTATGGGTGTGCATATTAATATATATTTTTATATATAAAATAAGAATATAATTATGAAATTCTCTTAGAATTGTACTTAAATTACTTTAAACTTTTTGGGGAAAAAAGGTCACTTAGCTAGCCTTCAACCTGAAGGGTCAACCCAACAAGGCCTACTAAGCAGCATTAGAAGAGTGTGTCGCACAGTGTGCAACAAGAATAGGGTGGGAAAAGGCACGCGGGGGGGGGGGATTGTGTGTCAACATGGGCCCATTTAGGCGTGCATAGCGTGTATGCGGAAGCTCATCCATGCAGCAGACTTCTGAGGTGGTCATGTCACGAGATCATATATAAACAAGTGGTCGAGCGTTCATAAGTTTGATGTGGGACTCATAGGCGCCATTACTACATATTTGGATTTATTTAGTTCTAGGTTTTATCAATACTAGTGAAAAGCGTTGATAAAATAAAACCTTTATCGATGCTTGTTTTTTAGCAAAAATAAAGATTGTCTTTATGAGTGCTAGTTAAAGTGCTGATAAAACTAAAGCGATCGCATGCGATTCCCATATCGAACTTGCAGACAATCGGCGACCTTTTTTTATATCATTCTGCTGCATAACAACACTAGAAGTTTGTTGCGGGGATGAGCTCCAACATACATTTTTCACACACCTATATAACCTTGGGCCTATAGGCATTAGTCTACATGGGCCTTGGCCCTCCCTATACTCATTGTGGACTTTGGCCCACACTCTGCTCCATCAGCCTTCCATGTTGGGTTGTTTAAATGGTTGTCCCTCAAGGTTGAGGGTTGACCAATTTATTAATTTTTTTATAATTAAAATCTTATTTAATATTTAAAAATAAAAATTGATATATATGAATATATTAAATATTAGTGTGTATATAAATATATATATATTAAATTTATGTTTTTTAGTTTTTATTTGTTTAATATTATTTAAAATTTATTTTTTAAATAGTAATTTATATTTATTAATTTTTTTATAATTAAATTCTTATTTATTATATAAAAATATATATTGATATATATTAAATATTGATATATAAAAATATATATATATATATATTAATATATATTGACATATATTAATAAATAATATATTAATTATTTAATTATATGTATAAATTATTAAATTTAATATATATATATAGTAATAAATAGTATATTAATTATTTAATTAGAAAGTAATAAATTACAAATATATGTATATATATAATTAAATAAGTAATACATTGTTTATAATTAATAAAAATGAATAAATTTATTAAATAGTGAATATACTAATTTGATAACTAATATAATATTTATTATATATATATATATATATATATTAAATTTATTCATTTATATTAATAAACATTTCATTAATAATTTTTTAAATAAATTTTTTTAAAATTTAATTTTTTAATACTGTTATAATTTATATAATTAATATATATTCATTTTTATTTAAACATATATCCATGCAGGTTCACAAGAAAAATTGGGTCAACCCCCAAATTTTTTATAATTTAATTTATTAAATTTAATATATATATATATATATATATATTAATAAATTATATATTAATTATATATATAATTAAATAATTAATATATTTTTTATAATTAATAAAAATGAATAAAAGTTTAAATACTTAATATGCTAATTAAACAATTAATTTACTATTTTTTTATATACTAATTAAATAGTTAATATACTAATTAAATACTTAATATACTAATTAAATAATTAATTTACTATTTACTACTATATATATTAAATTTATTCTTTTTTAATGATTTTATTCATTTTTATTAATTATAAATAGTATATTAATTATTTAATTATATATATATACATATATTTAAATTTTAATCATTTTTTACATGCATTCATTTAATATAAATTATTTATTGACAATTTTAAGTGTGTGATTACTTTTGTTATAATTTATAGATTTTAAAATTTTAATATTTTAATATTTTGTAATTTATTCTTTTTTAATGTTTTTAATACATAATTATTCATTAATATATTTAATATTTTTGTAATATATTCATTTTAAATTTTTCATTATTCTATATTTTTGTAATTTTATTCATTTTCTAATATTTATTTATATATATTTTTTTATTAACATTTAATTTTTTTAATATGGTTCTAATTTATATAATTAATATGTATTCATTTCCATTTTAACATATATAAATATTCATTTTAATTTTTTTATTATCTATATAATTAATAACAGTTATTCATTTTTTAAAATTTATTTATTCTAATAATTTTTTATTTCAAAAATTGACGCTATGTATTATATAATTTCATTGTTCAATTTAACATATATCAAACTTTTGTGTGTGTATACATTAATTTCACACAAACAAATATTTACATAATTAATGAAATCTTATATAAAAACACATACATCTAATATTTATGTAATTTATTCAAATTTTAATATTAATTTTAGAATTTCATTTAGTAACATTATATATTTAATATATGATGTTTTTAATCGGTGAATTTTATTTTATATTTTCAATATTTTTTCAGTTTATATTATTTATTCATTTTTTGTATTATTTTTTTTAATTTAATTATTTTCTAATATTTATTTATACATATTTATTTATTGTGTTTTAATATTTTAAATTTGTATTCAACTTCATTTCAATACATATCCATATTTAATTTTTTTAATAATTTGTATAATTAATAAAATTTATCCATTTTTTCAATATTTTTAAAGTCTACTCATTTTTAATTATTCAATTTCACTCATTTTTAACATTCATGCATTTAATATGCAAAAGGTTCAGGAGTCAAGCATGCGTGCTCTTAAAAAAGATTATTAGAATAGAAAACTGACAAAGATAAGAAAAGGATGAAGGGGGTTACACAACGGGGTCTTTCAAAAACAAAAGATTTGAGCCATCATTAGTATCGTTGGTTTCCCATTCCGACAGTGAGTTCTTTTTCTTGATGAGCACTAAGTACTTCTCCTTAATCTTTTGGTGGTCCAAAGTGAGCTCTCTGCCACATCCTCACCCACGACCTCCACGGCCTCTGCTATAATATATTTGATCCTTCTCATCCCATTATACATGATCACAACCCCTTCTATGAGTTTTTGGAGGATGTCCTCATCTCCATGACTTTGCATATTTCCAAGACCCTTCTATGTCATCCTGCTCAGACACATCCACACAATGGTTCTTTCCCTTCACACTTGACTTGTCCTTCTCCACTTCCATCACATTTCTAGTGTCTTTCGATGGCTGCACAACCTGCGCTTCAATAACTGGTGTTTAATAAATAGGGGCTTGAAAATCATGTGGATATTTTTCCATTGAAAGAGAATTAATATCAACGTTATGTTCATGAATATTTTACTCATCGTCCATGAGTTGCACGTCATATTCCATAGACATTAGAGTGGTGTTTTCCATTTCTTTTTCATCATCAGATACATTCTCCCACATCTCTAAGATTTCCAAAGACATATACAATTTCTAGATCTCCTCCTAAAACTTAGTTATATGTGCATCAGAGCTGGATTCACCATTTGAGTATCGTACTAACAAACCAAAACCAGAGGTGGTATATAGGGTGTCCTTATTGGGGTTGCTTGAGGTGCTTTTTATTGAAGCTACCTTAGTGCCATCATTTTCATTTCTACCAAAGGGACACTCCTCGGTGGCATTACCATGAGGAGGCCCACTCTCATCGAGAGAAAGATGAGCATCGACTATTTCAAATAGAGGATGATCTGTGTATTCACCTATTATCTGATGTAGAGTCATATCCAGTGTAAATGCATCCTCCTGTTAAGACCCTTGAGAGCCCACCATATGAGGCTCCAACCCAACCTCCTTATCAATGACATGCCCCTCGGAAAAGTCCTGCTAGATAGTCATCTTCTGACCCATAGTCATTTTCCTCTTTCTTCTTCAAGCATCACCAGTATGACCAGTAAGACCAAAATTTGTACAAATCATTCTTCTTCAACAGTTATCAATCTTATTACCACAATTGAAACAATTAGAATAGTAATCAAAAACCTTCTCATATTCAATGGCCAAATCGAATTTGTGGTCATCCATAGATAAGATAATCTAGCAAATAAAAGGAGAATTAATATTAAATTCAATGAGAACTCAAGAAAAGTTATTATACCTTGTTCTTTCAGTTTCCTTGTCCATCTTAATTGGGACACCAACACCAAAAGCAATCACCCAAAGGATTTGTGGCATCCAAAAAAATAGCCTAATCATTTAATCTATATCCAGACTTGAGAGATCGATTTTCTAACTGTTAGAGGGTTAAAATTCGGATCCCAATCTTAGATACGCATTACTCCAAGCTTAATATTAACAAAGCCTCGACCCCATGATTTGGATTTAAGATCTGAATATGGGAAGAAAATGTGGTAAAATCCTTTCTCAAGGGAGGTTATACTCCAACCATTAAATCTCTAAAAATCTAACAGGTGTTTCCTGATATTCAGGATTCCCACATGATTCTTCCTATTCATAGAAAGATAGGAAATAATATAGTGCTTGAACTATTAAAATATTGCCAAGAACAGGCCATGGTTAGCTTCGATGAAGGTGTTTTACCCTTTCCTACTAATCTTAGGGATGGAGGAATGGAACTCATCAAAATTCCTTCCACTTTCAATTGGGATCCTCGGTTGCCCATAAACGCATACAGTCGAGCGCCCAGAAACTTGAGTGTAGGAGGGATTGGAGGGTTTGGCTTCAATGGAAACAAATGAGGTCGATCGCACATCCACCACATCCAATCTATCCCACACTAGATCATAAGGACACACGGCATCCCGTAGTGCAACCACGCCCTCCCGTAGATTAGATCTATCCCACAACGCATTGATGCCCTCCCGCACCAGATCAGATCAAGCCTCATCATCCCATAACACATCCATGACCTCCCACACCAGATAAGAGTGAGACTCATTAACCCATAGCTCATCAACCCAATCTTTCCAACACTAGCTGGTGACACACCATCTCTTCCAGTATTCATGGCTGAAAACCCTAGAAACTGACTGGAACTCCATCGTAGAAAAGATCTGTAACCCACTGCAACTCTCCTCATCATTTCTCATGCATTTAAGATTATATATTCGCTAAAAATGTTAAAAATATATTTTTAAATAAATATATTAATAAATGTATATTTACTATATTTATGAAATTATATATGTATAATTATTAATAAATAAATATATTTTTTAAAAATGTATTTATATAATTATATATTTATATAATTATAAAATTATAATAAATATATTTAAATAATGAATATATTTTACTATATTTATATTTATATTTATATATATTTTTTAAATATATATATATATATAATTATCAAAATATATTTATAAATATATAAAAATATTTATAAATATATTTACAAATAGATTTATTTATGATTATAATTATAAATATATATCTATAGTTATATTTATAAATTCATATTTAAAATTCTTTTAATATATTTATAATGATATAAATTCATATTTATTTATTTATTTATAATTATATGTATTTAAAAAAATTAATTCTATTAATTTTGCTATTAAAATTAATTATATATGTTGTTATCAATGATAAAAAATGCTAATAAAGAGGTATTTTATCAGTGCTTATTATTTTAGCACTAATAAAACCCCTCTTTATCTGTGCTTTTTTGAAAGTATTGATAAACCCTCCCTAATTTTTTAAATAGAGAACTTTAACTAAACTGATTTCCCTCATGCCGCTCAAGCTCTCATAGAAGTTCATCTTTGTTGTTGGTACCCCTCGATCTTCTCTCGGATGGGTCAAATCTCAAATATAAGGTATGTTATTATTTATCCTCCTCTCCCATTTATCTTTCGTCGATCACCTCTTTCAAAAAAACACAATATTATTTTTCCTTTATTTCTTGCTTTTTGTTGTCTCACCTCCCCACCATCGTTGTCTTCATCCTGGGCCAACCACCAACAGTCACGAAGCAGCCCTCTAGTGACCACCCTTTCCCAATCTTTCACTCCCTTAGTCGACCAACACAGCATACCCTCCTTATCTCCCTTCTTGACCACCTCTCCTGGGTAGGGTTTAATACATATTTCTTCATCCATATAAATTCTAATTTTTTAATTTTTCCATGTTTGATTTATATAGTTCATTTCGTATTTTATGTGAATGCAAATTTCGAGATATTTCATTATTTTTATACTATAATACTATGTTAATTAAAATATATTCATATTATACATCAATTATGTGATTTCCCAGGAGAAATGGATTTTTTTTAAGATAATTTGAATGAAATTGAATAAAGTGATTAGAACATTGATGTGATTCCATTAATAATTATTTCTGTGTTTTTGCATGATTTCTTTATATTATGAATAATATTTGTATATATTTTCAATTTATTTAAACTAATAATAACATGTTGGATCTTAGATATGTATTTGGTCTTAATTTACTCTTAATAAGTTGTAATAAGTTATGATTCTAAATGTGAAATTATCAAAAGAATAATAATATAATAAAATTAAAATGGATGACTATAATTTGGAATTATAAATATTAATGAGGAAGAATGAACAAATTTTTCTAATCCCCCTTTATCCTACCAATAATTATTTAAGTTTTGAATATAAGTTGCCACATTATATTTTAATTTTTATATAGAAAATGGTTTAGAGATTCTAATAATATGACATTTAAAAGAAATAATGAAATTAAAGGTTGATAATCCATATAGTGTAATTTGGGTTGATTAATTCATATTATGAAATTATGGTTAGTGTTGTCTTTGGAATATTGTGTGAGATGGTGTAATATAAGGTTTTTTCATATCTTTAAGTGGTTGTGTTTAATTCATGAGTTGATATTAAAATAAATAATTTATCAAATAATTAAGTGGGGAGTTATGTATTAGCATGATCTTATAGTAAAATTTAGTAGTTATATCTTGTATGATGTTGTGATGTTTATTAGATCATGAATTTATAAGAATGATTTATCAATTATTGTTTTATTTTTACATATGATAACTCACTATGATCATTCGATTACTTTTATTGTATGTGATTTTATTCTTTATTAATTTTATGTGTGATTGTTTTCTTTCTTGATGGACCTATCAATTCCTAGGTTGGTTTCAAGTTGTTTTAGAGTGTTTTATTTCTTTTTGTATTAGAATAGAACTTCTATTATTGAAGGTGTTGTGAGATTTCCTTGGTTAATATAGATGTTGAGAAAATGATTTTTCCAATTCATTTTCTTATCTAGTTACTATAAATATTAGGGGTGGACAAAGAAAAATTTAGTCATGGTTTGAGGTATGTGGATAGGTATAAGTTTCATCTTCTTATTTATAACATTATTTATTTTGATTAATCTATGTGCACAATATTATTATTATTTTGATCTATTGTCGATCATTAGGAATGGTTTGTGTGTCACCCACAAAAAGTTATAATTTAAAACTCATTTATCTTAGACACATACAAGATTAGAAGATGGTGGAGGAATTTTATAAAGTTTATTATAATCTCCCCTAACCATACATGTGGGATGGATTTTATTAAAAATTAGTACACTATTTTAGATAAACCTGTGAAGGTTTTGAATACTAGATGCGGGCGATAACTTATAGTGATCTATGTCATTATTAGCGGTGGAATTAGAATGTTTTGAATCTCAATGATTTGAATTCCATTCTAATTGAATTTTTTGGAAAGCTTATTAATGGAAAGTATTTGTGTTGTTTTTAAGGAAATTGAATAGAGGTTTTGGATATTGAAGGATATGTGAAATATACTTATGATTGATAACTCTATTATTTTTGAAATATGGGTTCATCAGTGGATTATAGTAAAAATATATTTATTTTTATTCATATAATACATGGTCTAGAATAATCTACAAAAAATGAGAGTAACATGGAATCCAACTTTACTTTGTCATCGATAAAAGTTTCATCCATTTGTTTCATGAAATTCCAAGCTCCTCAAACCTGTTATAAAATTTGGTGATTACATGACCTTCTATTTTCTATGAAAATAAATTTGTATGCAAATTTATAAAGTGAGATCACAATTAAATGAGAATCAAGAATAAGAATTTTAAAAGGGAATTATTCCATCCAATAATAAAGAAATTTTGTTTACCAACATATTTATTGCTACCATTTTCTCCCACACAATATTAAATCGAGAACATAGAACAATGATTACATGTTTACCCTAGGTTGTTTCTTTTCATGACACTCTTGTTTAAAATGATAACTTGTTAGCAATCATAATCAATAACATTTAAATTTTGGGTTCCCTTATTAGATTTATTTATAACTTTCTCCTGTGATTATGAATATCTTATGTCTATTTATTTATTTATTTGTAAAAAATTAATATTTTATGAACCTAATAGGATGAATATGAATTAAAAATGGATTCGTGCTAATTGTATGATAAAAAATTATAAACATGGAGTTAAATAGTTCATCCATTTTGAAATAGATGATGCATACAAACCTTCTCAAATCCTTTGACCATGTTTATGTTGTTGTTATTCAAGAAACATTCGTATGAAAGTGTTGTAAGAACATTTTATTTGTCATGGAATAGATCATAGCTATAAATTTTGGACTAAACACAAGGAAAAATTGAATGTGCATATCAAATGGGATGATATAATGGTTTATCTATCATTTGATATGAATACCAGTGTAAATGATGATGAAGATTATATAAAAGAAATGGAAATGGAAATTGAAGATGAGATTTTTTATTTTCCAATGTTGGTTGAGGAGTTAAATAGTTGTTCTAAGAGGCCATTTTATACCAGTTGTACTAAATATACAACATTTTTAGCTATATTGAAGTTATATAATTTGAAATCTAATAACAGATAGAGTGACACCAGCTTTACAGAACTACTTGGTCTCCTAAATGATATACAACCAGAAAAAAATAAACTTCCTTTTCCAACAGATGATGTTAAATGAATACTACATTTAATGTGAATGATCTCTAAAAAATAAATTCTTGTCCAAATTATTACATATTGTTTCTTAAGGACCATGAATCACTTATAAAATCTTTAACTGTGGCATGAATCGATAGAAGAAAGATAAATCAAGTCCTTTGAAAATTGTATGATAATTTCCTATAATTATATGGTTCAAAAAATATATGGATCTTAGGAAACCATGAGACAACACAAATACAAGAATTAAATATGGCAAACTACATCATCCACCAGACTCTCCTTAATGGAATAAAATTGATTATGAGTATCCTAAATTTGGAAATGAGCTGAGAAACTTTTTTCTTGTGTTATCTATAGATGGAATAAATCCTTTTCGTATATAGAGTATTAATCACAGTACATGTCCAGTTATGTTGTTAAATAATAACTTTCCACCATGTTTATATATGAAGTGAAAATACATTATGTTTTCTCTGCTTATATCTGGAACAAAACAACTCAGTAATGATATTTATTGGTCAGAGTGACTATCTCAAGTGGGGGGTGAATTGAGTACCTAATAAAAAAATTTGTTAAAATTATTTATTTTAAATCCCCCAATTAATTTAAAATGGACCAATTAATCAATATATCATATCATTATAAGTTCTAATCTTTCAAAAGGTTTCTTAAATATTTATTAGTTATTTGGTAAGTAAAATACAATACTACTATTCCTTTGAAATAAATTTACTAAATTAAAATCTTATAAAAACACTAATAAAGATTAACTATTAAAGTATTAGTTTTTTTGTTAAAATAGTTTTAATTTTAAAAGCATAGTTAAAGTAAGAAAAAACATACAGTTGAAATTTGAAATAAGATGTTTAGTCTCAAGAAGAGACTTATTCCTCTCCACAAGGTGATCACTCACCACAAAGAAGTTTATATAAAATAAAAAAGTTTATCTATAACCTATATTGAGATTTATAATAGTTTAAAAAATTTCTAGGTCACACACAACCTCTACTACTATTATCTGTGGGAGTGAAAACAAATAGGTAACATAGAAACCTATACCAAAATAATATGTGGGAAAAAATATAAAATAATTTTGAGAAGATATCAAGTATCATCTAGTTTAATGTTGGAGACAGTGTGCATGTGATAGAACAGAGTATTCACACACACTTCTCAATATATATAGGAATAAATAAATAGAACTGTTCAACATAAAAGTGTAGGGATATAAATTCTCAGTTTGTTATAGTATAGCTCATGATTCTTGGAAAGTATTTGGAAATGCATCTTGATTCCAGTTCTCTTGAAATCATCAGAATAAAAGAGTGTCATAGACACTTATGTTATTCACTAGAGGAAAGAATCATATGTGTATGAACTTATTCTTCCTCATTCAAGTGTTTCCAGGATGTAGCAGTTTATCTCTTCAGCTCTATGTGTGTTTCTGCCTTTCTCATTTTTTATTCTCACTTAACAAGTATGTGTATATCTTATCTCTTCACAAGGATGTATACTTCTCTTTTATCAGCAGTAGAAAGAGGAAGAATATACACATGCATTCAGATATTCTACTTCCACATATAGCACGTCTAATATCCTATTAAATTCATTATATCAATCATTTAAGATACAATCATTAAAATAGAAATTGTCATTAACTTTAATAATATATCCATTAGAAAAATATTTAAATAAAAAGGTAAGTTAGAAATTGTGGCGGTGTCTTAGTTCTTCTGGTTTCTTGACTAAGCGGTGTCTTACTATAACAGTGTCTTTTACTTTTCCAAATTTCATGTCTGGCGGTGTCTAGTTGATGGTGTATCATGTCTAGAAGTGTCTGTTCTTAGCCAAAATTTTACTTCGTTGGTAGTGTTTCTTATGATAGTAGGTCTAGCTAGTGGTGTTTCATCTGATGGTTTCTCATACTTAGCGATATTTCCATGATGACGGTGATTCATGGACAATGGTGGATCAAATGCTACAGTGTCTCAAACATTATCAAAATTCAGTCTTTTTAGTGACATGTATATGACTAGCCGTGAGTCAACTTGATGGTGTATTAACATCAACAATGACTCACACTTAGAAAAAAAATTTATCACCTGTCTCATAATATAAGATTCTTATATAAAACATAAAACTCATTAATATCATTAGAATCATGTTTTTGTGATCATTAAAACAAGGAGGTCAACAATCTCCCCCTTTTTATGATCACAAATCATAGCATGAAAGGTATCACAAATAAAAAACATGACATCAAATGTAAGATCAAAAATAAAAATCATGACTTATCATCCATAGTTTGTGTAAATGGAATAATATATAAATAATAATAAAATATCAAGTATCAATGGAAACATAAAAACATCATTATAAAAAATTAGAAATAAATTCCATATAGTTATTTTCTTTAGAATAATTATCCAAAGGGAAATGCCATCTTTTTCTCCCCATATTGGGATTATCAAAAAGGTATAAGGAAAAACAAGAAATTTAGTAAGAATAAATATGAAAATCAGAATAATATTCATAAAAGGCATTTAGATAAGTGTTTAGAAAAAAGTTATTATAGAACATCCCATAAAATACATAGTTTAATCCAACAATATTAAGGTTTAAGGAGTTTAATATGGGTCTATTGGTTCTTTTACCTTATCCTTAGCTTTCTCCTGATCTAAAGAAGTAGGTGTAGAAGGAGCTAGAGGCATAGAAGATGGAACACTAGCTGGGATTCCACTGAGAGCTTGAGGAGGTAGAGGCTCTATAAGAATAAGAAGTTTGAGTTGTCTCATAGTTTGGTCAGGATAAAGAGGTAATGTTTGGAATTTGGCAGGAAGAGGTGTATTTATATTCCTATTAACTCTTGGTCTAAGAGAGGCCGCTACGATAATAGGAATTGTTTCTTGAGAAACAACTATAGTACCATGCACATGAAGAAATGGATTTATGAGATTAATGAAGTCCATTATAATCTGACCGCCATATTCCATTACACTGAATAAATCACCCTTCTCTTCTATAAACCAATTTAGCACATGGGAAATCTCCTTCAACTATCTTACTTACACTTTAAAGGCCTGAGTGACTAGTGGAATCCTCAAATTCTCAACTAAAAATTTGAAGTTAGCATCCATGGAATAATTGGTATAAATCCTGGAGAGATAAAATTTGATGGAATTAGTAATTGTCTATTAGTCATAATTCATATCCTTAGTGTATGATCTTATCATCATGTGATCATGCTTAGTACCATGATCAAAATTTTTTAGAATCTCGAATGGTATGATAGGTTCTCCACTATCAAGAAAACTTGAAGCAGTAACAACCTCTTCTCTCAAAATAGTTTGGATTTTATCAACATCAATTATAGGATGTTTTGTAGAGGTAGAAATGTATAAGGATACATTCTCAAGGATTTTAAGAATTCCATCCAAAGAAGCAGTGAAAGAAGACTTCATCTCTTCCATCATAGATTTAACAAATTCTACCTCTTTACCTATCCTTTTGTTTTCAATCTCAACCTTTTGGATGTGATGCATCATCTTAGGTTGTATGTGTTGAATCACTAGTTCAAAAAGATATCTTGTATCATTCTCACTAATCTTGGTCAGGAGTGGAGATTTATTATTCAAACACTTACCAAAATCTGAAAATAACTTATTACCAAAAGCATCTAAGTCACTCTTTATAACTACATCAACTAGTATGGTAGGAACCTGAGCAGCGGGTTCAGATTCACGAGGTCTAACTAAGGAAAATTTTTCTAGTAGATTATCAAAGTCAACTTGATCTATCATAGATCCCTTAGGATCTCCTTCATTATGAACCTCAGGTCCACCATCCTTTAGTGGAATCCTAATGAATTTACCCCATTCCTCTATCATAGGATCAACCCAACTTTTGGAAATCTTAGAAACAATAGGTACAAAAACTATATATACAATGATATAAGGGATAACAGCATGGGTATCAAAATTTTGAGCAGCATCATTCTGATCACCAACAGACTGTTCAATGCATGTAGGTGTTTCTTCCTTTTACTTAGCATTTTTCTATATATCATCTTTCTGGACAATAATAGTAGGTGAAGCTTCTATCTATATATCAATTGGATTCTCCTCAGTAGCCATACCAACCAATTGTACATCACTACCTAACTCAGAAGAAGGCATCTCTTTCTTATTTTGATCAACCACATGTTGTTCCACAACAACAATCACATACATCTATTCCACCATAGTATATTCATAAACATATTTTTCATCACCAGATAAACTCAATTTAGTTCCATAAATAGTTATATGACTTGGGTATTGCTCCCCCTCAACAATTGCATCTTTATATTTATGTACTTTTTTCACTTCTCCAATAAAATCTAGTTTCTCAGTAGAAACACATGGTGAAGCAAGAATCTTTGGATGCATCTCTATATCTTTCCTTATCATTCTTCCACCTGAACCAATAGGTTCAGAATCATAATCATTAAATTCACTATCATTACCATTTTTATCATCTCCATTGTCATTACCACTTTCATTCTCTTCTTATTCCTATTCATCGTCAATATTATCTTCTTCATCATTAGTTTTTGAACTGCTTTTAAATTGATCTTCTCCTGAGACTTATATATATTCTTCATCACTTTTCATCAACTTTTCCCTTTTTGGAAGTCTCCTAGGTGGGCTAAGAGCTCCATATTTAATTATTGGTGATTGAGGTGACAAATATGGCTCGCTACCTTCATCAATAGAACGTTATTTTTTCACTTATTATTATATAATAGATTATTCTACATCATCTAATTATTCAACAAATTCATCAGACTCTAAACCTAGGTCACCAATATCCCTTGGTCTGGTAGGATGATCCATCGAGTTAAACTCAACATATAGCTTGTCATTATCAGCTACCCGCTATTTATTCCAGGGGTTCCAATTGATCCTCATTATTGAAAAAATAGTTTTTTATATGAAAAAACCACCAAAATCAACCATTGTTTTCTCACCATATAAAACATTGTATTTTTCCTTTAACATTGAAGAAATCATCTTCAGATAAATCAGTGAATTAGACCTTGAAGTAGGATTTTTCATCTCACACATATGGACCATGATATTTCTGTATAAATTTATCTTATATCCTTATTTCATAAGATATATAAAGTAAAAAATTATGGTAACATAGGGTGGAAAAGCCACATTTTTTGGACACAACATATGTTGTAAAAACATAAACAACAATATACACTCTTCATCTAGTTCAGCAGTCACTGGTCTTCTTGTGATCCCATCTCTTGTAAGCTCTACTAGAGAATCCTCATATAGAAAAATATCACTCTATTTATAAATTATACCTTGGTAATATTCAAAAACTCCTTCATGTGTCACTCCTAAGCATATTTCTTATTGTATTGAAGAAAACACAACTTTTCATCCATCTATTATTGTATTTATCTAATTATCTTCTTTTTCATCTAATCCAAACTCTATGTATTTGTAAAAATGGTATACCAATCTTGGATAAATGGTTTTTCATTCAAGGAAAACCAATCCAACCAACCTTGGTATTGAAGAACATTGAGCACTGGACACTTACTTGAAGAAGAAAAAAAATTTATTCAACTTCTCTTCCAGCTACTACAACTCTATTTTCAAGCTCAGGGTTAATAGGTTCTACAATATCCAGTGCACTTAACTTGATCTTCTGTTTATTATCTGGTCTTAATCTATCTAGAAAAATAACTAAATCATGTTTCATTCATGACATAAAGACTGGTTCAACAAGCTCGGTCTAGGGTAAGGAGAAGGTTTGAAAGTTTGAAGGTAGGAAAAAGAAAGGTCGCACTAGGTTTGAAAGAGAAAGGCACAAGAGTAGAGGTGTTGTTGGAAATAAAAAAAGTGTCATTTTTGTATCATTTTGGATTTTAGGTATTCTAAAATAGAAATAAAAATTGAAAAATGGTAAAATAAACCTATTGGGTTACTGAAATAACATAAACTGGAAGAAAATATACTGACAGTTCAAAACATTTGAAGAAAAAAAATCTCAAAGGCATGAACGACCAATGGTGTATAAATCACAACAGTGAGACAACCCAGTGTTGTATCATACCAACAGTGTGTCATACCAAAGGTGTGTCATACAAATGGTGTTTCATACCAATGGTGTGTCATAGCAATGGTGTTTCATACCAATGGTGTGTCATACCAAAAATTAAACTCAATCAAAGTTAATCATTCCTAGTTTATGTTTGATATAGTTCAATCCCTCAGAATTTAAAGGGTTAGTAAATATATCACCTAACTGATGTTTTTTTCAATAAAATCAAGAGTGATATCACCATTTTGAAAATGATCGCTCAAAAATTTATGTCTTATATCAATGTGCTTTATTCTAGAATGTGAAACAAGATTCTTATAAATGTTAATAGCACTTGTATTGTTCCAATTTATGGGTACATGTCAGAATTAATATCCATAGTCTAGTAAAGTGTTTTTTATCTGCAAAATTTGTGCACAGCGACTACCTGGATCTATGTATTCAACTTCAAAAATAGACAATGCATCAAAATTTTTCTTCTTAATACATAATGAAACTAGATAATTTCTTAAAAAGTGACATGTTTTAGAGGTTATTTTTCTATCTAACTTACATTTACCAAAATTATCATTAGAATAACTCACTATATCAAATTATTTTATTCTAGAGTAAAACAATCCTAAATTAGTAGTATAATTGTTGTATTTGAAAATTATTTTAAAAGTATTTAAGTGTGACTCTTTAGGGTTTTCTTGAAAATGAGCACACATACACACACTAAATATTATATCAGGTCGGTTAGGATTAAGATATAAAAGACTTCCAATCATACCTCTGTAACTGGTTTGTTCAACTGGTTTCCCAGCTTCAACAAGATCCAATTTATAGGTGGTACTCATAAGAGTGTCACTAATCTTAGTTTCATCCAAGTTAAAATGTTTTAAAATGTATTTTTTTATATTTTCTTTGATTTAAAATAATTCCTTGTTTATTTTGAAAAATCTGAAAACCAAGAAAGAATTTGAGTTCACCCATTAAACTCATTTCAAATTCATTTTTCATCATATTATAAAAATCAGTACATAGATAATTTCTTTAAGATCCAAAAATAATATCATAAACATAGATTTACACTACTAAAACATCTTTTGAAATTCATCTTATAAAAAGTTTAGGATCACCTATACCTTTTGAAAATCATTTTAAAATAAGAAAATTGATGAGCCTATCATACTAAGCTCTAAGATCTTGTTTTAAACTATATAAAGCTTCTGTTAATTTAAAAACATGATTTTGAAAATGAGGATTTTGAAAACCATGGGTTTTTCTATAAAAAACCTCAACTATAAAACTAGTAAAGAATGCACTCTTTACATCCATTTGATAAAGCTTGAAATCTATATAATATTCATAAGAAAGTATAATTCTTATGAACTCAAATATGGGTCCATGTGAAAATTTTCCTCCAAGTCAACCCCTTCTTTTTGACTATAACCTTGTGCAAAAATTCCAGCCTTATTTATAACTATAATGCCTAACTCATAGATAATGTTCCTAAACATCCATTCAGTGCCAATAGTCAAGGTTTCCTTGGGCTTATCTACAAGTACCCACACATTATTTTTTTCAAAATGATTTAATTCTTATTTCATGGATATTACCCAAAATTCATCATTAATGGCTTCATTGATGTTCTTAGGTTCAAGATGAGATAAGAAATCTTGATGTTCATCCTGATTTCTTAGAGAATCTCTAGTTTGTGTACCTTTACCTCTATCTTCTACAATATCATCTAATGGGTGGTACTTAAGAGTTTTGAAATCTCTAGATAAAGTTGTACTAGTTAATTATGGTTCTACAAATTCGGGTTCAGGATGTTTTGGAAATTATTTATAACTAGATGATTTTTCTAACCATTTGACAATAGAGTCTAAAATTTTAGAATTTATATTTAGAAAATAAAAAACATCCTCAAGGTTTTATTTGGAGGTCTTAGGATCATGTGTATTAGTCTCATCAAATTTTACATGAACTGATTATTCTATAGTTTTGGTTATCTTATTAAAAACTCTACAGGATTTGGTAGATATTGAAGAACCAAGAAAAATTCCTTTATCACTTTTTGAGGTAAATTTGTTCAAATTATCTTTAGTGTTAAGAATAAAGACTTTGTAACCAAAAACTCTAAAGTAATTAACCTTATGTTTCCTATTATTCCATAGTTTATAAGAAATTTTCTTAAGGATAAGTCTAATTAAGACTCTATTTATGATGTAATAGACTATATTGATAGCTTCTTCCCAAAAATAAATAGGTAGGTCATACTCATTCAACATGGTCTAGTCTATCTCTTGTAACATTCTATTTCTCCTTTCTATAATTCCATTCTGTTGAGGGGTCCTAAGAGAAGAGAATTTATGAGTGTATCCATTATGTGAGAAAAAATAATCAAAATCATGATTTTCGAACTCACAAACATGGTCACTTCTTAAGTTATTAATTCTAATTCCAATAATATTTTCTACAGATTTGGAATACTTGGGGAAATAAGAGAAAACTTCACTTTTGTGAGCTAGAAATTATACCCAAGTATATCTATAAAAATCATCTACAAGAACATAAACATAATTCTTCCCATTTAAACTAGAAATTATAAAAGGTCCAAACAAATCCACATGAACCAACTCGATAGGTTGAGAAGTTGTCACTTCCTTCTATGATTTAAAAAAAAACTTTTTGTTATTTCCATTTTTTATAGGGCTTGAAAACTGTATTAGTTGGGAACTCAATCTTAGGTAGATCTATAACTAACCCTTTCCTAATCATCTTCTTAATTGAGTGAATGTTGCAATGGCCAAGTCTCATATTCCAAAACAAATATTCTTTATCAAAGAAACTTAATCATGAAACATTTTGATAAACTAAAGAATTTAAATCAACATAAACATTATCATTTTTCAAAGTAGTAAAAACTAGAACTTTTTTATAATTAAAAACATTATAAGCATCATTCTAAAAATTAACATAAAATCTATCATCACATAATTATAAAATACTGAGTAGGTTATACTTTAAACCATCAGTAAACAATACTTTAGAAATTATAATTGAATTGTGGTTACCAATTTGTCCAAGGCAGATGATTTTCCCTTCTATATTACCACCAAAGGTGACATGACTGCCATCAAACTTAATAAGTATATAAAAGAATGAATAATATCATATCATGTGTCTTTAAAAACTGTTGTCCAAGTACCATATACTTCTACAGGAGGTCTATAAAAAAATTATATAAAACAAAAATTTTGCAAGAAATGACTTTGGTACCCATATTTTCTTAGGTATAGAAATTTCAGTAATTAAATATTCATAAACGCACAATTTCTTAATGGGTTTCCTATAAATAGATTGAATAATTGTTGAAATAAAAAATTTAATGGGTCCTTTAGAAAAATAATTGGCAGAATAACTTTCTAGTCTCAACTTAAAAACAAATGTTCTTTTTGTTACTCTCCTCTATCTAGGTTGATATCCAATACCAGTAATATAATTAGGTGAAAATTGATTACCTAGAATCTGAGTAATCTTTTCTTTGCCATTTAGGAATTTTTCTAGGTCCTTCTTTAACTACTCATTTGAAAGTTTAAGTCCTGTATTTTCTTTCAGTAGTGAATCATTTTTCTCCTTTTCAATAGACAAATCATATTTAATGTTTTTAGATAAAGCATTTTGTCCTTTTAGAGTTTTATATTTGTCTCTTGGTTCATTAAATGTGTCTCCTATAATTTTATAATATTCAAAAATTTCATCCTGAGACATATCATATTCATTATTTTTATTTTCATAATTATCAGAAATATCATCATTGTGTATAGGTAAAAAATTAGAAATAGTAGGTACATCATTGACTTTTGGCATGAAGCATGTGTTTTCTCTATATGAATTCTCCTCATGGGATGTATCTGAATCATTGATCAATCTTCAGAAGCACTCTATGTAGCTTTCATTGCTTTCTTATACCTTCATCCATTATCAGCATATGTATTTTTGTACTTTAACTTTGGACAGTTAGCTTTGACATGTCATTTCCTTTTACACTCATAACAGGTGACCTCTTTTGAATAATCATCTCTCTTCCAGTCTTTCTTACAGTTTCCTTTAGTATCATATTTCCCTTTATAATTATGATTTTTGAAATTTTTCTTTTTACTATAAAATTTCTTGAATCTTCTGGATAGGTGAGACATATTCTCATCACTATCTCATGGAGATTCACTATCACTTAAATTAGAAACTTAAAATTTCTCTTTTTCTTTCTCCTTATCTTTTTTTCTTGATGTATTAGTCTTAAATGATACTGATTTCCTCTTAGGTTCTTCGTCATCTTCTCGATTTTCTCTTAACACTTCCTTATACATAATAAGCTTACCAATAAGCTCCTTGACTAACAGATTTCTAATATCACAAGACTCTCTGATGGAGACAGATGTTCTCTCCATCTTTCAGGTAGACTTCTTAATAGTTGCATGATTTATTCCTTATCTGATACAGGATTTCCAAACAAGCGCATTGTGTTGAAAATCTCATTGAACCTGAGGTACATGTCAGAAATAGGTTCATTAGGCTTCATTTTAAAGTTATTGTATTTAATAGTATGAGTGTTAAGTCTCATCTCCATGACATTAGAAGTTCCCTCATGAGAAACAGATAATGTTTCACGAATTTCATAAGCAGTTTTACATGCATAAATTCTATTAAATTATCCATCTCTTGGTGCTCAGTAAAGAATATTCATTGCTTTACAATTATTATTGTAAGCTAGCTTTGTAGCATCATCTTATTATTTCCTAGCAGTAACAAGTATAACATATTCATCTTTAATTACATACCAAACATCAAAAATCATGATTTATATATGCATTCTAATATTAATTTTCCATTGATCATAAATTTTTTTATTAAATGAGGGAGGTCCATTTGTAGATAAACCTTCTTGTCTATAATTAATTTAAAGAACTAAATTTAGAACTAAAAAAATGTAAGATCTTTAAAGCTTAACTAAAATCCCAGTTAAAAATAATTTAAAAACTTTAATACCAATGAAAGATATCCTTTGATACCAAATATTGGTCAGAGTGAGTATCTCAATAGGGGGTTAAATTAAGTACCCAATAAAAAAATTTGTTAAATGGATTTATTTGTAAACCAACATTTAATTTAAACAAATCAGTTAATAAATATATCATATCATTATAATATTTCAAAAGGATTTTTAAATATTGATTAGTTATCGGGTAAGTAATATAAAATACTACATAGTCCTTTGAAATCAATTTAATTAATTAAAATCTTATAAAAACACTAGTAAAGATTAACTATCAAAGTATTAGTTTTTTTTGTTAAAATAGTTTTAGTTTTAAAAGAATAAATAAAGTAAAAAAACATTCAACATAAATTTTAAATAAGAGGTTTCATCTCAAGCTGAGACTTAGTCCTCTCCACTTGGTGATCACCCACCTCTAAGAATTTTATATAAAATAAAAAAGTTGATCCCAAACCTGGATCAGGTTTTACAACAGTTCACAAACTATCTAGGTCACACATGATATCTTCAACTATTGTCCATGGGATTATAAACAAACAGTTCACATAGGAACTTCTACCATAGTTATACGTGGTAAAACAGATAAAAGAAGTTTGGGAAGATATCAAGTATCTTACAGTTTAATGTAGGAGAGAGAGTGTGTGTGTGTGATAGAATAGAGTATGCACACAAACTTCTCAATATATATAGGAATAAATAAATAGAACTGAACAATCTAAAAGTATAGAGATAGAAATGCTCAGTTTATTGTAGTGCATCTCGTGACTCTTGGAATGTATTTGGAAATTCATCTTGAGTCTAGTTATCTTGAAATATTCAAAAGAATGGAGTGTCGTAGACTCTTATGTTCTTGAATAGAGAAAATTAGTAGATGTGTATGATCTTTGACTTTCTCATTCAATTGTTTATAGTATGTATCACTTCAGATCTTTGGCACTATGTGTGTTATTACCTTTCTTGTTTTATATTCACACTTCACACATATGTGTATATCCTATCTTTTTCACAAGGAGGTCCGCTTATATTTTATTAGTAGTAGTAATAGGAAGAATATCCAAATTCATTTAGATATTCTTCTTCCTCATACAGCACATCTGGTATCCTATTCAATGCATTTTTTCAATCATTTAAGATAAAATCATTAAAATATCAATTGGCATTAACTTCAATAATACAACCATTAGAAAAATACTTAAAATAAAAGGTAAGTTAGAAATAGTGGCGGTGTCTCATTTTTGGCTATGTCTTGACTTGGAGGTGTCTTGCTCTGATACTATCTTTTACTTTTCCAAATTTTATGCCTGGAGGTGTCTGCCTGATGGTGTCTCAAATCTGGTGGTTTCTTGTACTTAGCCAAAATTTTACTTTTTGGTGGTGTCTCTTATGACAATAGGTCTGACTAGAGATGTTTCATCTAATGATGTCTTGGAATTAGTGATATTTACATGTTGATGGTGATTTATGTACAATGGTGACTCATACTTAGGGAAAAAACATCACTTTTCTCAAAATAGAAGATAATTATAGAAAACATAGAACTAATTAGTATCATCATAATCATGATTTTTTTATCATTATAACAAGGATGTCGACAATATTGATGTCTATTTGTCTCCATTGATCAAATATCTAAAATTGATGTGGGATATAGGTGTTATAATATATGATGCTCATAGAAGTGAAAAATTCACATTAAGTTCTATGTTGTGTGGGATTATAAATGAATTTCTTGATTATGAAATTTTTTAGGATATATAATTAAAGGAATATTGTGGTTTCCTATTTGTAAATAATACACACACTTAGTTTGGTTGAAACATTCCCCAAAGACTATATTTTTAGTACATCAGAAATTTTTACCTCGAGGGTATAAATACTAACCATGGATGACAGCATTCAATGGTAATACCGAATAAGGTACAACACTATATCCACTAACGGGTGATCAACTATCCGATAAGGTAAAAGATATTGGCACTATTTTGGTAAACCATTTTTAAAAAACCTTACAAAATCAGGTGGGAAAATGATCAATTTTATTTAAAATTATGTACTGGAATTTTTTGTTCATTATAAATTTTCTTAATATCATACATGCAGGAAAAAAATGTATTTGATAGTGTTATTTTCACATTACTAAATTTTCCTAACAAAAAAATATGGCATTAAGTCTAGGTTGGACATGATTTATATGGGGATATGGGAAGAGTTAGCACTGATGAAGGGTAAAAGGAATACTTTTCTTCCCCCAGCAGCTTACACTCTATTCGGATCAAAAAAAAATTGAATTTTTTTTATTTTTCTTAATGGGGTAAAATTTATAAAGGGGTATTCCTCAAATATCAATAATTTTGTGTCAATGACTAATTTGAAGTTACGGGGATGAAAATTAGATGACTATGATATTTTCATGTAAGATTTTATGCCCAAAACTTTATGTTGCACTCTTATTAAAAATGTATGACATACATTAACCATACTTTTCTTATTTTTTAAATCCATATGAAATAAAATTATAGACCTGGTGAAGTTTCCAATCAAGAATAAGGATGTTGTAGTCATATTATGGGAATTATATATGTCCTTCCCACCATCATTATTTGATATAATGGTCCACATGATGGTTCACTTGGTTAGAGAGGTTCAACTATGTGGTCTTGTCCTTTATATATGGATGTACCCCTCTGAATGTAATATGAATATTTTGAAAGGGTATGTTAAGAATTGAAGTTGTTCTGAATGTTGTATTAAAGAACGATATATTTTTGAAGAAGCTATTTAGTTTTGTACTGATTACCTATCAAATACTGATAGCATCGGTCTCCCAAAGTCTCATCATAGTGGATGCCTTATGGGAAAATGGATTTTTGTAATAAATGTTGTTACAATTACCATCATAGAGAAATAGTAAGATCACCTTTACATTTTTCATAATAGTGAAGGTGTTGATCCATACATTGAACCCACCAAGAAATTCTTAGACATTTGAATCCATCAGGGTATAAATAATGGATATAAAATACACAAAATCAAGAGTTTATAGGATGGTTCTAAGAGAGAATTTTTAAGGTGTTATATGAAAATAAAAATTTAATTATAGAATAAATTCTATGGCTAGCCAGGGGACCAAATAAAAATGTTATATCTTACACTGGTTTTGTAATTAATGGTTATAAATTCTATATAAAAGAACACGACAACCAAAATTCGGTGAAAAATAGTAGAGTTACACTTATGGAGGAAGTGATTCATGTATTTGGTTCCAAGGATAGAAATCCAATTTATGCAAATGACATATTTTAGCGTCATCGAACAGATATACGAGTTAGATTATACAACATCCCAAGTGCCGATTTTTGTAGCAAATAAGTTGAAAATAGAAGTGTAGTGAAAGTTGATGAAACGGTCTTCATGAAGTTAAATTTTAGTGTGGAAGGGTATAAGTATGATCAATTCATAATGGCATCACAAGCAGTGAAAGTACTTTATGTCTCAGATCCAGAAAACAAGAAGTGGACAATTGTTCTATTGGTGAATAAAACAATTATAAGGTCAGATGGAAATTCAATCGAGGGTGACACTTTCATTGGGATATCATAATCATTTCATGTTCTTTCCACTGTATACAATTTCTTAAACGTTATATGTAACACCTGGATGATTTTATGAAATATTTTATTTAAATAATTTTAAGTCTTCAATAGCTTGTGTTGCACGCATTCGTGAATTTAAACAAACCATGAGATTCTATTTGTATTAAAGGATAATTTTAACCTAACTATTAAGTTATAGGGAATAAATATAACTAACTTATGAAAATGTAGGGTGAATTATTTAGCTACCAATTATTTATAAAAAACATAAACCAATTAAATATAAAAGAAATATTTGTATTTTTTTATTAATAAATTAAGTTAACTACAATTAGTAAATTAAATTAATGAAATATATATGTTATATATTTGATAAAATATTTTTATATTAATAAAATATATATTTTAGTCATAGGATATGAATAAACCGTATTTTATGTATAAAAACCTATATTTTTCAAAGGGGTGATTTTACCACCTTTTAATGGTGAACCTTTTTTAAATTAAAATTTTGATACATTAATAAATTTTTTATGACAACATAGAATTATTATTTTGAATCAGGATATAAAATTTTACTTTGGATGAATTTTTGATATTTTTTTGATAACTTTCAAGTTTTGATGAATAGTAAAAATATACTAATTTTAATTGAAAACAAAATTTTTCATAGAAATAATTTATATCGTTAAATTATATTATTGAATGGTTTTAAAGTATAAATATATTATATTTTTATCTTTTAATATAATTTAGGTCATTGGAATTAATTTTATATTGAATTCATATGTAAAAACATTTCAATCTTTTGTAATGTTTTAACTCTTAAAAACTTGTTTTCTCATTTCGACGACGAGATTAATTTTAAATTAATTAATGAAACTTCTGTGTTTTAGATTTTGAAAAATGTATTCTATATTTATAATCATTAGGATACAATTAAATAAATGGATTTTTTTTATTTTTGGTCATTATGAATAGTAACTTCGGTAATTTTTATTAATACGGTAAAAGGGTAAATCATGTAATTAAAGGTTAAACTAAATTACCCTAACATTTATCCTAATATCATAAGATGATTTTTTTCGACCTAAATCATCCTTGGGTAAAAATTATATCCTTTGGAAGCCACTAGGATGAGATTAGTACATTTAATTTATTTTATTTAAAGAAAAGTTAAATATGTCTTACTTAAATTTTAATAACTATATCATTTTTAATATAAGGTTATACAGGAGATAAATTCAACTATAAATACTCATTTGAAATCTATGTTGTTTTCATTTATCATGGAAATTTATTTTTAATTTTTAGGAAATAAATAATTACCTTAATAGCTTATACATTAATGATGCAAAAATTATTTAATTGATGAGAAATCAATAAAATACTTTTTATTAAAATAATAATAACCATTAAAAGACAATAATACTTGACTAAATCTTATTATTCGAGTATATATTGACAATATTTATCTAAGGGTTGAGTTATTGACCATTTGGATCCATATGGAAAATATTATGACACTTATAATGTTTTATTTAAATTGATGTTAAAGTTGTCACATTCATGTTTTAATAAATATAACATTTTTAATATTAGATTTTTCAAAATATATATTTGACTATAAGTATTCTTATGAAATATATAGGATTTATCTTAATTTTTATATTTTATTTTAAATTTTTATTCAACAAATAAGTATGTTAAATAATTACAAAAAATTGATGTTGTGATTATTTTATTAATGGTGATAATAAATAAATATTATTAAAAATATTAAAATAAATATAATTTGGGATAATTAATATATAAAATGAATTTTATAGATTACCTTGACCTCTTATGAATAAAATAAAACATTTGGTTTGAAGTTAACATGTTATATTTATATTTTTGATAATCAATTAATTGTATAATATCAAAATTGACACTATTGAATGTTTATCAAAATAATGTATTATTAAATTATTTAAAAAATAAAACTTTTTTAAAAAATATACAATAATAATTAAATGGTCTAAAATGTTTTTAATTATTATTTTATATTCTAGTTGACATCAAATAATTAAATATTTCACCCTTTTAATATTGAAATATTTGTTACCTTAGTTAAAAATTAAATAGAATAACTAAGTGTTAATTAAAATGATAAGTTCTAAATTGATATAAAAACTTGTTTAAATTTTATTATTTGATTATATTACAACCTTATCTCGTCTCATATTCAAAACTAAGACATTTTGGATGTTTTTGGATGTTTTTTGAATTTAGTATAAATTATTTTTTTTGGAAATTCCAAAGCTACCCCCAACCTCAACTATAAAAGGGAACCTCCTCCCTCATTTCTTCATAACCCATTTCGCCTTCAATTTCATACATCCCCTACAAATTTCCCTTATTAACTTTCCTAGTCAAATTCTATATGTTTCGGTCTTCTCAAAAGACCAACTTTAGTGCCTTTAAGAGGAGATCTAGAGGGAGCTCACTAAAGAAGAGGTGATCTCCTTTACCGACTCTCTCAAGGTCATTTCTTATTCTAATTCCTCTTACTTTTTTTTATATTATTAAGTAATAACTCCATTATCATCTATATAATGAGGTGTTAATATGATTATGTAACAACCTTATTTCACCTTCTATCCATCCTATGAAAAACAAAATCACTATGCGTGCGTACGTACGGCTTACTATCTCCCCGCCATGGTGTAAAATATTTTTCACCACCACTTTAATTGTATGGGTATAATGATGGAAATAATAACTATATATGATTATTATAACAAGATACTCATTCTAGAACAATATATATACCATCCACTTCCATACCATTTCATAATTAAAGGAATGATATCATCGCTCGTGCTTGCGTACGGCCTACCGTCACCACAATGCGATATGATTCATTCTATAGGATATACATTAAATAATGATTATATAAATGTATATAATGATTAAATATGATATATATTATATTAATATCATTCTGTAAATGATATAACTATAATCTATGAATAATAATCAGAACTTATTTGACACAACATGCATAAGAAAATGAAGCCCTTTATACCTGAATAACGACTAATAATGAAATGTCATTAAAAATATATGATCATATGATCATATATGATATCATAAAAATGACTATTATTCTGTAATAATTCAATGAAATTATTTAAATCATTATATAGGAGGTTTGGATACATAAAAAGGATATTAGACCTGAGGTAAGGGATAATTTCGCAATCTCATTGTTATCTGATATTTTTTATACATAAATATTTACAGGGGTATATTTATCATCCACATCCATGTTTTATAAATATATAATATTATTTATATTCTTCTACAATTTTTTAAAGGTAATTTTTCCAATTGGTGAATTTTTATTAAACGGTATGAAAGGAATATTTTTCATTTTTTGATACAAGGTACTTTTTGACTTATTCGACAAAGGTATGAGAAGAATGTTTTCTTTTAAATTTTATGGAATGAAGGGTTTTTACATTTTCATAACACCATATTTCCATGAAACTTCCTTAAAATAATTCAATTTTATTTTCAAATAAATTATTTTCTTTTAAATTTGTGTGGCATTTTGAAAAAATAAAATGTTTTTGAAGAAGAAGAAATGATATTTTCTTCAAGAATTAATTTCAAGTGTTATATAAAAATTATTTTCCATATAAGATGGAATTATTTAATAGGGTTATTTTTCAAGTATATTATCTCTATTATTCCTATGTTGTATTATTTTTTTAATGGAATTCTATTTATGAAATCTATTTGTTTTATATGGATTATGTTATGATGGAATGATGTTTAATAAACCCATTTTATTCTTTAGGTTATGCTATGATGAATGATTTATGTTTTTATGTAACACATAAGAATGATTTCATTATGATATGTGTTAGACCTATATCTTTCTCTAATACATTGGGTAAAGATTTATATCTCATGAGATAAACAGGGATGGAATGGGAAATGATCTCGATTTAGTAATACAGCACTAGAATGGGAAGTAAACCCAGTTCAGTAATGGACTTTGTTCACTGTGATGGTCTTGGTAATGAGTCTTAACTAATATGAAATGATTTTCTATGCTTATGTGTATTCCGCAAATTCCATGTCTTATGTTATGACTTTTGTGAATATGTTCATTGATTCTTTATGAACTTTTATGATTTATCCCATGACATGATATCCTGATCTTTCATATGAAAGATAAGATTTTCAAATGTTATGTTCTTATGTCTTATGATTATGATATGATTGATATCTCCCTTGTTTAACCTTACTGAGAATCTAATCTCACCCTTTCTTATGTTTCTTTTCCCCAGGTTGTGAAGAATGGTATTAGTAAGATATGTCAAAATAGGGTCTAGATATGAAGGAATAAGCGGGAGACAATGTAGATGTCTTATGAACCAGTTGTTGATGTTTCCCAGTTTATAAATACACTAAACCTATACAGTCCTAGCATGGTTTTGTTATAATTTTTAATGAATATTATTCAATTTTTAAGTAATATCTATATATTTAAAGTATGGTTCATTATAGTTTGTATCAGATCAAAGATATAGTTAACCATTGAAAATTAGGATGATAAAACCTTAGTAACAACCCTAAGGATATGTCAAAGTATAGGTTACAATCCTAATGTTTTATAAATGATCATAGGATAAAACCTAAAGTGTACTAAATTGAAATTTTACTCTTGATTATTTGGTTTTCCTATTATGATTAGTTTTTCTCAAACTATGCTTCTTGGTTTTAGTCAATGGCTATAACCCGAAGGAACCGTGTGAATGATTAATGCAAAGGGAAATGCAATAATTGTTCTCCTGAGTAACTAAATGTTATGGGATATGGAATGAAAAATCATATTGATATGATCACACAACTTTCTCAAGATATTAATCATGTAGGACTTCCAAACAAACAATGGAGAGAACAACATTCTGTTGAGTCCTTCATGAGGCAACATTCACCTTCTTTCAGTAGGTCTTCTAATCCACTAATGGTTGAATAATGGATCAGTACCGTTGAAAAGATATTTTTAGTTCTCTAATGTTTAGAACATGATAAATTCATCTTGGAAGTCTATCATTTGGAAGGTGAATCTTATCAATGGTGTAATCTTACCAATAATAGAGGGAAAAGATATGAAATTTAATCCAAGGAATGGGATGAGTTAAAGAACTTATTTTTCAAAAAGTACTCTCCTCATATTTTTTGAAAAAATATGGAGAAGAAGTTCCCTAAATTTAAGAAAAAGGATGATGAATCGGTTGGTATCTACGAATCAAATTTAAAAGACTTGCAAGGTACACTTTAGGAATTATTATCCAACCTGAGAGTAAAATTTATTGACTCTTTAGTGGATTAAATGTAACATCCCAAGTAATTAATGAATAATAGATATTTTTATCTATGTCTATTAATGAATTAGATAGTGTTTTAGAGGCTTAAAATGAAAATAAATCCAATCTTAAGCATGGAATACACTAATATTCTTAAAAGATTGTTTTACTGCCTTTTGATGGAAAACCCTTTTTAAATCTATCTTTTGAAAATTTTATAAGCTATGTTTGTCAAAATAAAATTATTATTTATGATTGGGACATCAAAATTTACTTTGTGTGAATTTTTGGTATTTTTCCGATAAAGTTCATTTTTAAATGAATAGTGAAAAATGTTGTATTTTAATTCAAAACCTCTTTTTAATCTAATTTATTTATATGATTAGATTATCTTTTGAATTGGTTTTTAAGTGAAATTAGAATATATTTTTACCATTTTATCCAATGGTGGTCATTGGAATCAATTTCACTTTGAAATTGGACTTAAACTAGTGTCAATCTTTTGATACTTATTGTTTCATAAAAATACGCTATTTGTCATGACAGCGGGAATTAATTATTAAATTAATTAATGTGACTTATATGTTTTGAATTTTGTAAAATAGAATTCATTTTTGAATTCTGAATATCAAATATAGCTTCGGGTGAATTTTTGGTAATTTTCTGAAAAACTTCAATTTTTGATGAATAGTGAAACCACTAAGTGGTAGTTAAAGAAACTGATTTTTCGTTTAAATGAAACTTTTCCACCTTTGTGTTTTGAATTTCAAAAATCCGACATACATGGTTGTCATTAAGAAGTAAAATGTGGTTCAATGAGATTAAAATAATTTTTTGGTGAATAGTAACTTATTAAGTTTTTAATCGCAATTAGTGGTAATTAGGGTAGTTTAAGGTAAAAATAATGCTTTAATAATATGAAATTACCTAGACACATGTCCTAACCTTATTGGATGTTTCATGGCCGACCAATACAAGCCATGGGTCAACTTGGGGACCCCATGGAGCCACTTTGGTTGGGAAATGACATAAATAACTTTTTATTTAATGTTAAAGTAAAAATGACACAAACATAATATGTTTTACGAAAACAATTTTTATATGGGGTTATACAAGTCATATTTTTTACTATAAATATTAATTATAAAGATAAAAATCTTTCCTACATCATAGTAGTTTTTTTATAATTTTTAGACATTAAATAAATTAAATTATTTATGACATCATGATGATGCAGCGATGACCTCATTATTTAACGATTTAAATAAAATAGAAAGTTAATGTAAAATCTAAAACCTACACATGGCAAAAACCAATTGGATGAGTGGATTTAGAACCCTTATCACCTTATCCTCTAATTATATCAATGTGGGGCCTTTTGAATCCGAAACTCATTTTAAAATAAAGTAACTTATCTTTACTTTCCAAGAGTACCCCTCCTCTCCTCTTATAAAAGGCCCCCACCCCTACCTCCTTACCCACACTCCCAAAGCCTTTGGATCGGCCAACCCCTACTCATTTTGTCTCTCCACTTCCCACTCTTACTCCTTGAAGCCTCACTTTGGGCAGAAGTCTTCTCAAGGAAGCCTTTGAGCTCAAACCAAAGGAAGTTACCCGATTTTAAGGTAATGTCTTCTTTTGAGTCCTTTTGTTTTATTTTACTTCTCCAACCCCCTAAACTCTTTTTATTCTTTTCTTTTGTAACAACTCCAGTATCCTCAATATACTAGGATGTTTTTATAATAAGGATTCAAGCTACACTTACACACACCTACATCTAATGGTTAAAGAACATACGGTTTCCGTGGATGGTAAATTTATGCCTCCCGAAACGATGATTGTTCAACATTCTTTTAACACCTTAAAAGGTGGCCATTAAGATGTCACTATATTTATATATGATATATAATATGTTTATGTTTTCCTTAAGCTTCTGTATTTTTCATTTTGGGCATACCTTTATGGTTTCCATTATGGGTAAACGCGATATCTTCATTTAAGGAAGTGCGGACTACCGCCCCCTCAAAGTGATTTGATTCGTTAAATACCATACGTGGGACGTATAAAGGATGGAACTATGATATTATATATGATATTATACTGGAATTATAATATACCTTTATATCATTATGATTCCATTCTATAAAATATGAAATAGAAATGAAAGTAGTGTTCATGCGTACGTACGGCTTACCGTCTCCATGAACGGTGCATTTCATTTCTTACCTCTAAATGATTATGTAATATTATAAATGCACGTATATACTGGATATATATCATATATATTATATATACATCATGATTATAATTCTGGATATGATGGATACATGAACAACTTGTAATTATAAAGAGCTTATTTTTTACTCAAGTATCAATGATCGTTAAAACGACCGTTATTAACTTAAATAATTACATAGTGTTAATGACATGGCAATAAGTGATATAAAAGGAATAATGAACTTGAAAAAGGTTCTTAAGAAAGTATAAATTAACTCAAGTTTATTATTCAGGATATTAAATAACGATCGAGTCAAGTCGGACCCGAGGTATGGGACTTCATCTCAATCTCCTTTCATTGAGGCATATTTTATTTTATACACAACTTTCTTTTATACGGTGTATAAAACCCTTTGACTTTTACGTTTATCCAAAAGGAATCTTTTTTATATGAAGCATTTTACAAAATGAAAAAAGGGAATGTTTTTGTCGTACGTATGCGGCGACAACGACTTCTCCGCTGCCGTGACCATTATTTGAGTTTCGGCTTCCTCTACAAGCCATACCTTCTTTTTAAAAGAAAAATAAATACCATGATTTACTTTTCTTTTATTTTGGTATTTAAAATGGTTTTCATAATGTTTTTATATCAATGTGTTTTATTGATATCTTGTGATTGAAAGGTGGAAATGTTATGTTTCCTTTATGCATGTTTTATGTGATACAATTATGTTGAGGTTCTTGAGCATTATTATGAAGATGGGTGGTTCCGTGATAAACTAAGGGCGGGTGAGCCCGATATAGCTCTCCAATGCATTGGGTAACGCGAAGGAGTGAAACGTTAAGGTTTCTCCAAAGAGATTTAGGGAATATACTGTGATGGGTATTCCAAACGTAACCAAGAGGGTTACTCCCTACGTAAGAATGTTATGAATGCCTCAAGTTACCTTTATGTCTTATGATTTCTATGATTTATTCATGATTTGATGAGGTATGTTAAAGTGCTTATGTTTTATGGGTAAATTATGATTTCATTATTATGTATATATGAACTTATGTTTCCTTTCCATATTTTTATAACCCATACTGAGCTTTTTATGCTCATCCCAAGTTTTTTTGAAATGATTTTCACAGGTCAAGGGAAAGGTACATGATATGATGATAATGTCAAAGAAGTGTCAAGAAAGAATCCATGTTTTATCTTAAATATGTTTCCATTAATGGGAATGAAGAATACTATCTTTATGTAACCACTTTGTTTATATGTGGAATGTAATGAAAGTTTTATGATCTAATTCTCTAAAACTCTAAACCCGAAAAGATCCTCAATGCGTAATCTTGTAATAACTCAAGATTAAGTAAGGTTTAAGGCTGGGGCCTTATAGTTGGTATCAAAGGTCGGTTTAGATAACTTTAGGAGTTAGAATTCTATTAAATGATTATCCAAAAATATTTTTTTTATGGTCAAATTGAAATGATATAGCATTTGAATATTACCATGTTGCTTCATCTAAGACATGTTTGTTCAGAATGGTTTTCCACAGAGGAAACAGGGAAGCAGTGCTAGGAAGGCATACAGAAGGAAATAACCTTCCAAATCAGCATCCCGAGATGGTCGGAATTGGAACTGAACAGTTTGTTGCAGTGATGGCATAGTTGACTCAGGCTATAAATGGTGGTGGTATCCATGCACGAGATCAGCCAGACCAACTGCAGATGAACATGTCAGTGGTGGAACATTTCATGAGGAAACATCTTCCATCATTCAGAGGATCATCTGACCATGTGTTAGATGAAGGGTGGATTAAAACATTGGAGAAGATTTTTGATGTCATGGGGTGTTCAGATAATAAAAAGGTTAGTCTTTCTATTTACCGTTTGGAGGGTGAGGCAGATCAGTGGTGGTCGATGGTTAAAAATATCAGGGACGCTGATGAGATTGATGCTCTCGACTGGGAGGAATTCAAAGGTATGTTTCTTGAGAAGTATTTTCCTAAGGCTGTTCGACTTAGGATGGAAAAGCAATTCTTGTAATTGAGGAAAGAGGAAGACTCAGTGGCTACCTATGAAGAAAGGTTCACTCGATTGGAAAGGTATGCTCCAAATTTTATCCGAGACCTTGATAGTAAAATCAATCGTTTTTACTCAATATTAAAGCCAAAATATCGAAGGGCATTAGCTTCTCATGAGTTTAAAAGTTATGAAAAGCTTGTTCGATGTGCTGAGAAGGTGGAAATGGAGTTTGCCGATGACCAAGTGTTCTATAACAACCAACAGAAGAAGAGACTGAGGTGGTAGGAGAAAGGTAAGAGTTATTCAAAAAAGTCTGATGGTAAGAAAACTAAGTTTCCAGTTTGTGATAAATGTGGAAAAAGGCATGCTGGGGAATGTCTTCTAAATTCTGGAAAGTGCTACCGATGTGGTAAGATGGGACATAAGGCTCGTAATTGCACTGAAAAGGATCAAGGTGAAGGTAAGACCAAATTTGATTTACAGTTAGTGAAATGTTATAAGTGCAATGAGATGGGTCACTATGCAAACGAGTGTCCGACAAAGAGCTTGAGTGATGGGAAGTAGTTAGACTACAAGCAAAAAGGGGTGGTGAAATCCTTTGCAACTACTTCGGCCGACGTCGGGCCATCAAATGAAGTTGTATCAGGTACTTTGTTTGTTTTTTCAGATTATTCCAGTGTGTTGTTTGATTCGGGGTCTACACATTCTTTCATCTCTGAAAACTTTTCTAGTAAAATGGGAATACCATCTCAAGAAGTGACTCCTGAACTTCTGGTAAAAACGCCTGGGGGAAATGTTGAGGCAAAAAGAATTTATAAGAATCTTCTTATCCTTATCTGTGGAAAGAACCTACTTGCAAACCTTATTGTTCTACCTCTAGTAGAGTTTTATGTTATCCTGGGTATGGATTGGCTCTCTATTTACCATGCTAAGATTGACTGTAGAGCTAAAGAAGTTTCTTTTCAGAAAGACTTTCAGTTTGTGTACAAGAATGAAACCTTACTGTTGATAACTTATCAAGAGGCCGAGAAACTTGTAAAAGATGGAAATGAATGTTACCTTGCACACATCGTTGAAAATAAAGGAACTGTTCAGATTAATGATGTGCCAGTGGTAAATGAGTATCCTGATGTTTTTCCTGATGAGTTGCCTGGAATAATACCAGATCGGGAAGTTGAGTTTACTGTTGACTTAGTTCCTGATGATAATCCAATTTCAAAACCCCCTTATCGAATGGCTCAAATTGAACTTTTAGAGTTGAAGGAGAAATTGCAAGATTTATTAGAGAAAGGTTTCATTCGACCTAGCACATCACCATGGGGTGCTCCTGTTTTATTTTTTAAAAAGAAAGATGGTTCTATGAGACTTTTCATTGATTATAGAGCCTCGAATAATATCACTGTTAAGAACAAATATCATTTGCCTCATATCGATGATTTGTTTGATCAGCTCCAGGGAGCTCAGTTTTTTTTCAAAGATTGACTTGAGATCGGCGTACCATCAACTGAAGGTAAAGGAGGCAGATATTCTGAAGACCTCGTTCCGTACGAGATATGGCCATTATGAATTTGTAGTAATGCCTTTTGGGCTAACCAATGCACCTTCTGTATTCATGGACTTAATGAATAGAATTTTCCATGAGTTCTTGGATAAGTTTGTGGTGGTTTTCATTGATGATATTTTGGTGTTTTCTAAAAGTAAAGAGGAGCATGAAAGACATTTAAGGGTTATATTGCAAACCTTAAAAGAAAATAAATTGTATGGGAAATTCAGCAAGTGTGAGTTTTGGTTGCAACAAATTTCTTTCCTTGGTCACATTGTTTCTAAAGATGGGATAACTGTTGATCCTGCAAAAACAAAAGTTGTTGAAGACTGGCCAAGACCCGCAAATGAAACTGAGAATCGTAGCTTCCTTGGTTTGGCAGGCTATTACCGAAGGTTTGTTAGAAATTTTTCACGATTATCTAGTCCAATGACTAAGCTAACTCGGAAGGGTGTTAAGTTTATCTAGACAAAAGAATGTGATGATTGTTTTTAGGAATTGAAAAGAAGATTGGTGAATGCTCACGTTTTGGCACTACCTTCCAGGAATGGTGAGTTTGTTATATACATTGATGCTTCATTGAAAGGACTTGGTTGCGTACTAATGCAGAATGATCAGGTAATTTATTATTCTTCACGACAGTTGAAAACTCATGAGGTAAATTACCCTACACATGATTTGGAATTAGCTGCTGTTGTTTTTGCTTTAAAAATTTGGAGGCATCATTTGTATGGAGTAAAGTGTGAAATATATACCGATCACAAAAGTTTAAAGTATATATTTACTCAGAAAGAGTTAAACATGATACAGAGGAGATGGCTAGAATTAATCAAGGATTATGATTGTACAATTCATTACCATCCAGGAAAAGCAAATAAAGTGGCTGATTCTTTGAGTCGAAAAAGTAATGCTTCATTAGAAATGTTTCATTTGGAACGTGATCCTTTGGTTAAGGATTTGATGAACTTTGGCATAGAAGTTGTTGGTGCAGGAAGTCCTTCTATTTTGTTTCAGGTATCAGTGAGATCTTCTCTATCAGGTAGAATCAAGCAAGCACAGAAGCAAGACAGTGAGTTGCAGAAAAAGGTAGAGCTGGTTCAGAAAGGTAAGTTGCCTGAATTCAACATTGATAATGATTGCGTTTTGAGATTTGGGAAGAGATTGTGTGTGCCTTGTGATTCACAGTTGAAGAGAGAGTTGTTATGTGAAGCTCATAGTTCTCCGTTTTCAGTTCATCCAGGCAGTACTAAGATGTATAAAGATCTGCGGGAGTATTACTGGTGGGATGGAATGAAAAGAGATATTGCTGATTTTACTGTGAAGTGTTTGACATGTCAACAGGTTAAAGCAGAGCGGCAGTTACCGAAAGGGATGCTTTAGCCTTTACCAGTGCCAGAGTGGAAATGGGAGAATATATCCATGGACTTTGTTGTGGGATTACCGAAGACATCTCGAGGTAATAATGCAATTTGGGTTATTGTTGATCGCTTGACCAAATCTGCTCATTTCCTTGCTATACGAGATACTTTCCCTCTTGATCAACTTTCCCGTTTGTATCTTAAAGAGATAGTCAGGTTACATGGAGTTCCTCTCTCCATTGTATCGGATCGTGATCCCAGGTTTACTTCTAACTTTTGGAAAGGCCTTCAGAAGTCATTGGGTACTGAATTAAATTATAGTACAGCTTTTCATCCTCAATCAGATGGGTAGTCAGAACGAACAATTCAGACCTTGGAGGATATGCTACGAGCTTGTTCGATGGATTATCAGGGAAGTTGGGACCAACATCTTTCTTTGGTTGAATTTTCATATAATAACAGTTTTCATTCCAGTATACAGATGGCACCATTTCAGGAATTATATGGGAAGCGGTGTCGAACTCCAGCTTTCTGGGATGAAGTGGGTGAAAGGAAGTTGATGGGACTAGAATTGGTAGAAGAGATGGAAAAAAAAGTTCAGCTGATTCAGAAGCACATGAGAATAGCTCAGAGTAGGTAGAAGAGTTATGCAGACAACAGGAGGAAGGATCTATCTTTTGAGGTAGGTGATCATGTTTTTCTCAAAGTATCACCATGGAAAAGTGTGATGCGATTTGGTAAGAAAGGAAAGCTGAGTCCAAGGTTTATTGGACCATATTAAATTCTAGAGAGAGTTGGACCAGTTGCTTACCGAGTGGCTTTACCTCTGATTTTATCTTAGGTACACAATGTTTTTCACGTTTCGATGTTGAGAAAGTACATGCCAGATCCATCTCATGTTTTGAGTCCAGAGGTAGTTCAGCTGGAAGAGAACCTATCTTATGAGGAAAAACTGGTCCAGATTCTTGACCACAGGGAGCAAGTGTTACGAAATAAGGTGATTCACCAGGTAAAGGTTTTGTGGAAAAACCACATGATTTAAGAGGCAACAAGGGAATCTGAAAATGCAATGAGGGATAAGTACCCCCATTTATTTGATAAGTAAATAAATTGTGGGGACAAAATTTTCTAAAGGGGGGAAGGATGTAACATCCCAAGTAAGTAATGAATAATATATATTTTTATTTATGTCTATTAATGAATTAGATAGTGTTTTAGAGGCTTAAAATGAAAATAAATCCAATCTTAAGCATGGAATACACTAATATTCTTAAAAGATTGTTTTACTGCCTTTTGATGGAAAACACTTTTTAAATCTATATTTTGAAAATTTTATAACCTATGTTTGTCAAAATAAAATTATTATTTATGATTGGGACATCAAAATTTACTTTGTGTGAATTTTTGGTATTTTTCCGATAAAGTTCATTTTTTAATGAATAGTGAAAAATGTTGTATTTTAATTCAAAACCGCTTTTTAATCTAATTTACTTATATGATTAGATTATATTTTGAATTGGTTTTGAAGTTAAATTAGAATATATTTTTACCATTTTATCCAATGGTGGTCATTGGGATCAATTTCACTTTGAAATTGGACTTAAACTAGTGTCAATCTTTTGATACTTATTATTTCATAAAAACACGCTATTTGTCATGACAGCGGGAATTAATTATTAAATTAATTAATGTGACTTATATGTTTTGAATTTTGTAAAATAGACTTCATTTTTGAATTCGGAATATCAAATATAGCTTAGGGTGAATTTTTGGTAATTTTCTGAAAAACTTCAATTTTTGATGAATAGTGAAACCACTAAGTGGTAGTTAAAGAAATTGATTTTTCGTTTAAATGAAACTTTGCCACCTTTGTGTTTTGAATTTCAAAAAACCGACATACATGGTTGTCATTAAGAAGTAAAATTTGGTTCAATGAGATTAAAATAATTTTTTGGTGAATAGTAACTTATTAAGTTTTTAATCGCGATTAGTGGTAATTAGGGTAGTTTAAGGTAAAAATAATTCTTTAATAATATGAAATGACCTAGACACATGTCCTAACATTATTGGATGTGTCATGGCCGACCAAGACAAGCCATGGGTCAACTTGGGGACCCCATGGAGCCACTTTGGTTGGGAAATGACATAAATAACTTTTTATTTAATGTTAAAGTAAAAATGACACAAACATAATATGTTTTACGAAAATAATTTTTATATGGGGTTATTCAAGTCATCTTTTTGACTATAAATATTAATTAGGAAGATAAAAATATTTCCTACATCATAGTATTTTTTTTATAATTTTTAGACATTAAATAAATTAAATTATTTATGACATCATGATGATGCAGTGATGACCTCATTATTTAACAATTTAAATAAAATAGAAAGTTAATGTAAAATCTAAAACATACACATGGAAAAAACCAATTGGATGAGTGGATTTAGAAACCTTATCACCTTATCCTCGAATTATATCAATGTGGGACCTTTTGAATCCGAAACTCATTTTAAAATAAAGTAACTTATCTTTACTTTCCAAGAGTGCCCCTCCTCTCCTCTTATAAAAGGCCCCCACCCCTACCTCCTTACCCACACTTCCAAAGCCTTTTGCTTGGCCAAACCCTGCTCATTTTGTCTCTCCACTTCCCTCTCTTACTCCTTGAAGCCTCACTTTGGGCATAAGTCTTTCCAAGGAATCCTTTGAGCTCAAACCAAAGGAAGTTACCCGATTTTAAGGTAATGTCTTCTTTTGAGTCCTTTTGTTTTATTTTACTTCTCCAACCCCCTAAACTCTTTTTATTAGTTTCTTTTGTAACAACTCCAGTATCCTCAATATACTAGGATGTTGTTATAAGAAGGATTCAATCTACACTTACACACACCTACATCTAATGGTTAAAGAACATACGGTTTCCGTGGATGGTAAATTTATGCCTCCCGAAACGATGATTGTTCAACATTATTTTAACACCTTAAAAGGTGTCCATTAAGATGTAACTATATTTATATATGATATATAATATGTTTATGTTTTCCTTAAGCTTCTGTATTTTTCATTTTGGGCATACCTTTATGGTTTCCATTATGGGTAAACGCGATATCTTCATTTAAGGAAGTGCGGACTACCGCCCCTCAAAGTGATTTGATTCGTTAAATACCATATGTGGGACGTATAAAGGATGGAACTATGATATTATATATGATATTATACTGTAATTATAATATACCTTTATATAATTATGATTCCATTCTATAAAATACGAAATAGAAATGAAAGTAGCGTTCATGCGTACGTACGGCTTACCGTCTCCATGAATGGTGCATTTCATTTCTTACCTCTAAATGATTATGTAATATTATAAATGCATGTATATACTGGATATATATGATATATATGATATATACATCATGATTATAATTCTGGATATGATGGATACATGAACAACTTGTAATTATAAAGGGCTTATTTTTTACTCAAGTACCAATGATCGTTAAAACGACCGTTATTAACTTAAATAATTACATAGTGTTAATGACATGGAAATAAGTGATATAAAAGGAATAATGAACTTGAAAAAGGTTCTTAAGAAAGTATAAATTAACTCAAGTTTATTATTCAGGACATTAAAGAACGATCGAGTCAAGTCGGACCCGAGGTATGGGACTTCGTCTCAATCTCCTTTCATTGAGGCATATTTTATTTTATACACAACTTTCTTTTATACGGTGTATAAAACCATTTGACTTTTACGTTTATCCAAAAGGAATCTTTTTTATACGAAGCGTTTTACAAAATGACAAAAGGGAATTTTTTTGTCGTACGTATGCGGCGACAACGACTTCTCCGCCGCCGTGACCATTATTTGAGTTTCGGCTTCCTCTACAAGCCATACCTTCTTTTTAAAAGAAAAATAAATACCATGATTTACTTTTCTTTTATTTTGGTATTTAAAATGGTTTTCATAATGTTTTTATATCAATGTGTTTTATTGATATCTTGTGATTGAAAGGTGGAAATGTTATGTTTCCTTTATGCATGTTTTATGTGATACAATTATGTTGAGGTTCTTGGGAATTATTATGAAGATGGGTGGTTCCGTGATAAACTAAGGGCGGGTGAGCCCGATATATCTCTCCAATGCATTGGGTAACGCGAAGGAGTGAAACGTTAAGGTTTCTCCGAAGAGATTTAGGGAATATACTGTGATGGGTATTCCAAACGTAACCAAGAGGGTTACTCCCTATGTAAGAATGTTATGAATGCCTCAAGTTACCTTTATGTCTTATGATTTCTATGATTTATTCATGATTTGATGAGGTATGTTAAAGTGCTTATGTTTTATGGGTAAAGTATGATTTCATTCTTATGTATATATGAACTTATGTTTCCTTTCCATATTTTTATAACCCATACTGAGCTTTTTATGCTCATCCCAAGTTTTTTTGAAATGATTTTCACAGGTCAAGGGAAAGGTACATGATATGATGATAATGTCAAGGAAGTGTCAAGAAAGAATCCATGTTTTATCTTAAATATGTTTCCATTAATGGGAATTAAGAATACTATCTTTATGTAACCACTTTGTTTATATGTGGAATGTAATGCAAGTTTTATGATCTAATTCTCTAAAACTCTAAACCCGAAAAGATCCTCAATGCGTAATCTTGTAATAACTCAAGATTAAGTAAGGTTTAAGGCTGGGACCTTATATTAAAACCAAGTCGCTGAGGGGAATTAGCCATAATGGACTTCAATAGCTTTGAATAAATTGTTCTATGTGCTCTCAAGGTTGAGATGGATATTGGAGTAACCCATCAGTACTATGTGTTTGATAAGAAGAGAAAAATGTAATTCTAGGTAAAATCTAAAGACCAGATTGAAAAGAAGATTATTTTCCCTAATTCTCAAATTGTGGAAAGAAACATGGATGAAATTGTCTTAATGGTACTCGCAAATGTTTTAATTGTGGGAGATAAGGTCATCGGGCAGTTGAATGCTGAAGTGATGGGAAAAAATGTTTAATGACGTGAATAGAGAAAAGGCTACACATAATACACATCCTACACTTCAATGCTACAAGTTCAAAGAAATGGGGAATTATGCTAACTAATTCCCTAATCCAAGGGTTATCAATAATGATCGATGTCTGCAAACTCTTAAGGCCAAAGACAAAGTCAAGTCACATGCGATCACTATCGGTGATGTGGAGTATGATAATGAAGTGGTGAAAGGAACACTTACCATCCAATCTAAAGTAGAAAATGTTTTATTTGATCCTGAATCCACCCACTCTTTTATTTTTGAAGATTTTACTAAGGGTATCATCATATTACCTCAACAATTAGATGTTGAGTTATATGTGACAACTTCTAATGGTACATTGGTCACATCAAAAGTTTATAATTCTTCTCCAGTTGAAGTTTGTGGGAAAGTGCTTCTTGCAAATCTTATGATCCTTCATTTAGTGGAATTTTATGTGATTCTTTCCATAAATTGTATTTCTCTATATGGATCTCATATCAATTGACAAGTAAGGGAAGTCACATTTCATATTCCAGATCAATCTATGATAATCTATCAATGCAAGGATGAATATGACCTTATAGTGGAAATTTCGTCTATATTATGGGTATTGGCTCCTATAAATGAAGGTTATCTATCTCAAATGGTTGTGGATAAAATCACCATTAATAATACACCTATTATATGGGATTTTGTTGATGTATTTATAGAATAATTGTTAGGTATTGCACTAAATTTTGAAGTTGAGTTTTTAATAGAACTTGTACTGGGTGTTATGACTTTTTTAAAGACACCTTATAGAATGGTCCCAATTGAGTTATAGGAATTGAAGAATAAACTCCAAGAGAATCTTGAAAGGGGATTCATACGCCCTAGTGAATCACCTTGGGGTGCACATGTTCTGTTTGTTAAGAATAAATATGGATCAATGAGACTCTTCATTGATTATTGAGAACTTAACAATATCACTATCAAGAAAAAATATCATCTTCCCCACATTGATGAATTATTCCACCAAATATGTAGAGATCAATACTTTTCCAAGATTGATCTTCATTCAGGATATCATCAATTATGGGTCAATAAGAAGGATATACCAAAGATAGCATATTATACAAGGTATGGATGATATGAATTTATAGTGATGCCTTTTTTTCATACTAATGACCCCTCAATATTCATGGATCTAATTAATAGAGTCTTTAGAGACTATATTGATCAGTTTGTGGTAGTATTTATAGGTGACATTCTTATATATTCAAATACAAGGGAAGAGCATGAAGATCACTTGATAATTGCACTAAAGAACCTAAGAAAGGATAATATTTATGAAAAATTTAACCAAGTGTGAATTTTGGATTCAGAAAGTTTCATTTTTTGGTCACATAATATCAAGATAGGGGATATCTATAGATCTAGAAAAAACAGATGTTATTGAACATTTTCCTAGACCAACAATGGTAACTAAGATCTGAATTTTTCTTAATTTGGATGGATATTATCAACATTTTGTGAAAGATTTTTCATGACTATCTAATCCACTCACAAAGTTGGCCCAGAAAGGAGTTAAGTTCACATGTATAGAGGAATGTGAAAAGAATTTAAAAGATCTAAAAAGAAGGTTGTCTAGTGTACCTATTCTCACACTTATTTGTAGTGGAGAAAGGTTTGTGATCTACAGTGATGCATCAAAGAAGGGGTTGGGATTTGTTCTCATGAAAAATGATATGGTGATAGATTATGCCTCATGACAATTAAAAATCCATGAGAAAAATTACCCAACTCGTTATTTGGAGTTAGATGTGGTAATATTTTCATTAAAGATGTGGAGGCATTATCTTTATGTTTAAAGGTGTGATATTTATACTGATCATAAAAGTTTAAAGTATATTTTCACACAAAAGGAGATTAATATGCACTAAATAATATGGTTGGAGTTGATTAAATATTATGAATGCTCAATACATTACCACCCTAGGAAAGGGAACAAGGTGGAAGATGCTTTGAGTCAAAAGGACCATGATAGTCTATCCATGATGAGGATCACAAAAGATCCAATATTTATAGATTTATGAAGGATGGATCTTGAAATTTTAAAGTAAGGGGAGAAATCCTATCTTTTTCAAATGAATGTTTAACCATCTATACAAGTGAAGATTAAGGAGGTGTAGAAGGAAGAAATATAGAGATAAAAGAAGATGAGAAATGTTCCTGAATTCAACCTTGATTGTGATGGAATAATAAGGTTCAGGAACCGTATTTGTATTCCTCCCATACCAGGATTAAAGGAGGTGTTGGATGAGACTCATAGTTCTTTATTATATATTCATCTTGGAAGAAAAAAGATGTATAATGACCCGAAAGAGTATTTCTAGTGGTATAGAATGAAAATAGATGTTTCTAGATATGTCTCTTAGTGCTTGGTTTGTCAGAAAGTTAAGGTTGAGAGACAAAAGTCTAAGGGGATGTTACAACCATTACTCATACCAGGATAGAAATGGGAAAATATCACTATGGACTTTTTTGTTGGACTTCCCAAAACATTTAAAGTCCATAATGCTATATGGGTTATAGTTGATCGCCTTACAAATTCAGGACACTTAATTTCTATTAGATAGGGTTTCTCTCTTGATCAATTTTCTAGGATATATATAAATGAAGTGGTAAGATTGCATAGAGTACTACTTTCCATTATATCTGATCAGGATCTAAGGTTTACCTTGAAGTTCCGGTGAAGTCTTCATTAGGCTCTGGATATAGAGTTAACTTTCATCATTTCTAATCATCCTCAGATAGATGGTCAGTCTAAGAGGACAATTCAAACTCTAGAATACATATTGATAGATTTATCTATAGATTTAAAATGTGGTTGGGATCAACACCTACATTTGGTATAATTATATTACAATAATAGCTTTCACTCCATGATTTAGATGAATCCTTATGAATCCCTCTATGGAAGGAAGTGAAGAACTCTAACTTTCTGGGATAAAGTTGGGGAAAGAAATCTATTAGGACTAGATCTTGTTGATGAAATGGAAGAGAAGGTCAGATATATTCAACAACACATAAGAGCATCTCAAAGTAGGTAAAAATATTATGCTGACAACTGAAAAAAAAGACCTAAAGTTTGAAGTGGGTGATAAGGTTGTTAGGTCGGAATGGCTATACTGATGACACAAAAGGGGGAGAATTGTGGACTTTTCTAAATTTTACGATTCTATTGATTCACACAAATAGAACATAATAACTAGAAGTGTTTCTGTAATAGAGTATATGTAGAGGATTTGAACAAAGAACAAATCACAGCAATTTATAGTGGTTTGGGGCATAAATATCCCCTAGTCCACTCCACCAATTACCCTATTTGCAGACCTAGTGAATTTCAATAGTAAAGTCCTCGTATCATAAGACCGATCCACAACTGAGTGTAGGAAGTTGTCACCCTTACAAACAAAGGCTTATAAAACAGAGCCTTATGTTTCTCTTATAGGGAACCGATAAAACCACAGCTTAGTCCGAGAAGTTGACACTCCACCATGACTGAATACGAGCAGCTGAAACTCAAGATTGATAAGATTTAGTTTGATGAGAAATAGATATATCTCACAGGTGTAGCAGCGCGCAACTGATAAAAGATGGATCTTAGACTTCATAAGAAAATAAACTTTGAAATATATTTGAAGAGATCAGGTTGCACAAGAGATCTTCAATTTTAAGAACAGCAACCAAAACAGAGCATCGTGTTTCCAGATTTGAACATGTATATCTCCAAAATATAGTCCATGTTTGTGATATGCTTGATCGATGTAGCACTGAAAACAATTTTCATAGGAAAAAATTCAACAAATAATATTTACACATATATCTAAGAAGTATTCAAAGATCCGGGTTTTTTACAGATGATACTCAGAGATATATATAATGATAAATCTACAGCACGGTTTTAAATCCACAAAATATTCCTGAAAAAATGTCAAGATTCAAAATCAAAAATATAGATCAGAGTAGTTGTAACTTCCCTTAAGAATAGGAGATAAAATATCCATTGTAAATAGCTTTAAATTATTTAATATGATCTTTGAATCAGTCAAAATCGGTCTTTAAATCACCCTAATATTCTGTAAAAATTGTTGCAAAAAAATCTGATAAAGGCGTAAATTCAAATTTTCAGCATTAAAAAGTCAAACTTAAGGTTCCTTTACAAAACAACAAAATAACAAACATAGGGTTCAGCTTCATATTGTAGGGTTGATGATTTATATGTTTATCCACGTCAACATAGATCTCTAAATGTAAAATTGATTATCCATACGTTTACTTTTCCCAAATGTTAGGTTGACAATGTAAGGTTGATTACAAAAGTAAGTTTGATGATCCATACATTTGTAAAGTTCCATACTTACATAGGGTTCTTTAACCATGCTTTTTCTTTCTGCCAAATGTAAAGTTATTATCCAAACGTAATGTTCCTTAACCACATGTTTCTTTGAATGTAAGGTTGATTAATTATACACACTGATCCTTCAATCATAAATGTAAGGTTTTTTCCATACATTACTTTCTTCAACATATTGAATGAATAGTATTTCCATAAAATGACAAACAGTGAATAGTGTTTCCCGAATACACTTAAGATAATTCTGAACATTTTAACGAATATTTCTCACAAATAAATAGTTGAATATTATTTCAAGATAATAATTATAAAGAATATAAAATTTTCTGAAATACATTCAAAATAAAATCATTAGTAAAACAAATAAGGGTATTTTTGAGCAACAAAATCAATAATATTTATAGAGTATTGTTGAGACAATACATTCCCAACAATCTCTTCTTTTTTGATGATCACAAAACCCATAAATTAAAACTATAATCTTAGAAATATAATTTAGAATTTTGTAAACATTAAAAGAAAATAATTTTGATTTGATAGAATTATTTCGATAAAGAATAAATATCTAAATTTCTCCCCCAAAGGTAATATTCGAAGAACTATTTATGCTTATCTAAATTTCTCAAATAAAAGAAATGTTTTGTTATCTAAATTTCTCCCCCTTTTGTGATATAAAAAATAAATTATAGAAACATATTAAAACTCATTTAATATTGAATAGAATGATTAGTGAATGTTATAAGTAACTATAATGAATAAAGATAATTGGATTTTGGCTATCTGACAAAAATTCAAAAGTAGATAAAATAATGAAATGTAACATATAGACAGCAAAAAAGTTCATTAATCAATAAATACATCAATATAATAAAGTTTGTGACTAAGAAACAAAACTTATCATCGTCATGATTCAAGGTAGGAAAAAGGCTAGAGATTGGCTGGATTTGAATTTTTAATGGCTTTAAACATCTCCTTCAGCTCATCCATCTGCAATCTTAGCTTCTTTATAAAACAGTCTCCTAGATGAATTATCATAAGTCTACAATCTTGATTAACTTTCAAATCTACCACAAGATTGACTTTAAAAAAGTCATGTAAGCTTTACTCTTGCTTCATAAATTATTCCATCTTCTCTATAAACTGATTAAGCAACAATATGATACTAGGTTCTCCTTGAGTCAACTGATCAACAAGAAATTTTTGATTCTCTAGAATAACTGACAGAGGAGAAATGTTTCATTGAAGTTCTAAAAGATGATAATTCATTTCTACCATAATAGATGTAATGGCCTGAAATATTCTAATCAAATCCGGACCAGTCGCAGGGGTAAGAGTAGATGTACTGGCCTGATTCACTGAAACTGTTACTGATTCAAACTGACTTCCCAAGTACCACTTTAAATCTGAAAATTTTGTTTTCAAAATATCTTTAGATCTGATCTTCCCAGTCTCATTTAACATGTCTCTCTTGAAGGAATCAAAATACCTTCTAGAAAAAGTATTCTCATTAAGTTCCTAAATCTTTTTCTTTTCAATTTCAATCTCTTACCGCAGAGTGGTATTCTTTTCCTGAAATTTGTTAAATTTAATCACAATTTCTTCAACTTGATGAGATAATGAATTAGATGTCCCCTCATCTACATTCATAGCCTGATCTGCATCATCAGTAAGTAAAGGATCTACCACTATTTTCATTACTGATTCGTTATAAGAAAAAGACTAATTATCTAAAACTTCAGTTTGAGAACCAGATATATGATCTGACTATCCCACAGTCTGATCTACAATCAAGGGTTGAATTTATCTAACTGATTCATATAAAATCTGTTATTCTTAAATAGCTCCTTGTTTTGTAGCATCTTCTCTGACAATCTCTAAATGAACATTGTCAGTTTGAGTATTCTTTTCTTGAACTTTTTCTACCGAAATGCTCTCTTGTACCTGTTCATTCACCAGATGTACAATAGTAATCTCTCTAGCTTGACCCTCCATTGGAATTTTCTCTTCAATAACAGTTTTTTCCAAATGAACTGAGTATGTTACTTCTCAAGAAGCCAACATTTTCTCTTCAACTTGACGAGCATTTTTGTTCCTTGGTTGCATAATAAGTCATTCTTGACATTTTTCTTTTTCTACTTCCTCTTATTCAGTATTAAACCCAAGTCATATATTAGATGGTTGTGAGATTTCATATATTCATGATTCAAATACACCCTCCCTTTGAACACCTACTTTCTCCCCCTGAGAAAAATCTCCTGAGCTCTATTCTTCCTCAGCTCCAACAGGAAAAATATTTCCTTTTACAGTGATCCAGAAAAAGCCAAGCTTTCTTAACATTATAGAATTCAAAACATTACTATGATTACATTTGACTCTTTCATCAATTAGTCGGATCATGTCTTTTTTAAATAAAATCCTCAAATTTATCTGTCCATATGGATAGAAATTCATTCTTGCATCTAGTGAACAGCAGTAATGAAGGTGCCAAAATAAATACCATGGAAAATTCAATTTAATATCACTCAAAAAAAGAAACATGATATACATGTCTGGGTAAAGGATTTTATCCATATCATCCATCCTTGGCGCTATTACTATATGAATAAACTTCACCAAAATCTTGTGGTTAACTTCTAAATCCTTAACAAAAATCTTTATGGTGTGCGTCGAATTGAATAGAAAAGACATGATGTCTTTAGAAGAATGTTCCTTATCACCAATTGATCTAAGATCGAAATAGAAAACCCTTTCATGTGGGTAGTTAAAATTTTTTGCAACCTCAGTAAAAGAAATATAGAAATCCCTATCTTTGATACTAGAAAAAATCACATCCTATGAATCTCCGAAAATAAATTGTACACTCTTATAAAAATAGTTCATTTCTACCTCGTATATAAATTCTGAGTTGATATCATTGAAAGATGTCTTGAGTCCTTGAAATGTCAATTCTTGTGTCAGGAGTAAGTTTGTCTGATATAACCAATCAAGATCAACCATTTTTTCCTAAAAAAATCATGCTTGTAACTCTTTGTCGTTTTGGGTCCCCTACTTCTCATTCTTCGACTCTCTTTATTTTTGTCATTTCTAGAGATCTAAAATCAGAGGTTTTCGGCTTCAAGGGTTTGGAAGGACGAATGAAGATTGTGGGTTAGGTGAAATGATTTTTGAGTAAATAAAGGGTTTGGAAGAAGAAGGGTTTCTGATAGATGACACTTGTCCTCGTTTCTCATATCGCAGAGTAATTATGAAAAAAAATTAATAATTACATGGAATAAATAGATTTAAGATAAAATAGATTAACTAAAATATTGTAAGATAAAAATAAGAAAAGTAAATTAGATTTAAATAAATAAATTAGGCATAAAATAAATTAAAAATAAAATGAAAGTAGATAAAATAAAAATAAAATTATTTAATTAAAAAATTAAATAAACCTAACTCCCCCTTAATAAAATCAAAGAAAGCAGTGGGAATTGGTTTAGTAAAAATATTAGCTAATTGATATTTAGTGTTAGAAAATTCTAAAGATATATCATTTTTAAGAACATGATCTCTTAGAAAATGATGTCTAATATCAATATGCTTAATTCTAGAATGACTTATTGGATTTTTTTTTTGAAATGTTTATAGCACTTATATCATCACAAAAAATAGGTGTATTATTAAAATTAAGTCCAAATTATATTAGAGTGTTTTTCATCCATAGCACTTGTGCACAGAAACTGCCTGTAGATACATACTCTGCTTCGGTTGTTGACAGTGCAACCGAGTGTTGCTTCTTACTTGACCATGACACTAACGATTTTCCTAAAAAGTGACAGGTTCCTGAAGTTCTTTTTTTATATAATATACGTCCTCCAAAATCTATATATGAATATGATAATAAATTAAAATAAGAAGTTTTTGGATAAAGAAGAGATTGAAAAACACTTCCTTTTAAATATCTAAAAAACTTTTTGACAACAATAAGATGTGATTCTCTAGGATTTTTTTGAAATTTGGCACAAATACATACTGAAAACATAATATTAGGTCTACTAATAGTAAGATATAGTAAACTTCCAATCATACCTCTATATAACTTGTTGTCCACTAGTTTTCCAAATTCATCCAAGTCAAGTTTAATATTAGTACACATGGGAGTTAAATATGTCTTGTTGTTCTCAAGACCAAACTTTTTCAATAAATCAGTAATGTATTTACTTTGATTTAATAGATTTTCATAATCTTTTTGATAAATTTGAAGTTCAAAAAAGAAATTTAATTCTCCCATCATGCTCATTTAAAATTCTTTTTTTATAAGTTCTGAAAAATCATTACAAATTTTTTTATTTGTTGATCCAAAAATAACATCCTCAACATAGATTTGAACTAATAATAAATTAGAACAAATTATTTTCTTAAAGAGGATTAGGTCTTCCAAACTAACATTAAAACCATTTTTCAAAAGAAATGAACTTAATCTTTCATTCAAAGATCTAGGTGCTTGTTTAAGGCCATAGAGAGCTTTAGTAAGTTTAAAAACAAAATCTAGTTTTTGAGAATTTTCAAAACCAGGAGGTTGATCAACATAAACTTCTTCCATTAAATTTCCATTTAAAAAGACATATTTTACATCCATATGATATAATTTAAAATTCGTATGAGTTGCATAAGCCAAAATAATTCTAATTGCTTTTATTCTAGCTACAGGAGCATAAGTTTCATCATAATCTATACCTTCTTCCCAATTATACCCTTTGGCTACTAGTCTAGATTTGTTTCTAGTTATAATACCTTGGTCATCTTATCTATTACTAAAGACCCATTTAGTTATTATAACTGGATAATTCGATGGTATTTCCATTAATTTTCATACTTTGTTTCTTTTAAACTAATTTATCTCTTCTTGCATTTCTAATATCCAACTTTCTTCTTCTAAGGCTTATTCAAAAGACTTAGGCTCTAGATGAGATAGAAAACAAGAAAATTCCACTAGGTTTCCTAAACGTTTTCTAATTTTTATTCCTATGTCTAAATCTCTTATAACTGTTTCTAAAGGGTGATTATTTAGGATTATAGACTATCTAGGCATAGAACTTTTAGGTTCATAAGTATCATTTTCTTCTAAACTAGACTGAATTTTATTTATATTTTCAAAATCATTTTTCAAGTTATCAAGTCTCATGTTGTTAGAAGAATCATCAGCTTCATCCGTTCGATCTTTCTCTTTATTAAAAGGATCAGTTTCATAAAACTTCACATGAACTGATTATTCAACAATCCTTGACTTTCTATTAAATACTCTATAAGCTTTAGAAGTTTCAGAATATCCTAAGAATATTTCTTCAACAGCTTTTGGATTGAACTTACCAAGATTATCCTTTGTGTTCAGGATACACACATTGCATCTAAAAAATTTAAAGTAATTTACCTTAGGTTTTATATTATTCCAAAGTTCATAATGTGTCATTTTAAAAATAGGCCAAATTAAAACTATATTTATTGTATAACAGGTTGTGCTTATAGCTTCTACCCAAAAGTAGGTTGGAAGAATGTATTCATTTAGCATAGTCCTATCCATTTCTTAAATAGTTATGTTTCTTCTTTTAGCAATTCCATTTTTTTGAGGTGTTCTTGGTATAGAGAAGGTGTGTTTAATACCTATATTTTAGAAAAAAGAATTAAATTCTTGCTTCTCAAATTCTCCAACATGATCACTTCTTAATGAAATTATCTTAAAACCTTTTTCATTTTCAACACTTTTACAAAAAACCTTCAAAAATAGAAAAAGCTTCATTTTTTAGTTTTAGAAAATATACCCAAGTAAATATAGAATAATCATCAACTAAAACATATATATATATATATAATTTACCAGCAAAACTTTCTATTCTAGATGGTGAAAACAAATCCATATGAATAAGATCTAGGGGCTTTAAAGTGTCAATTTTGTTAACATATTTGAATGAAGATTTGTGTTTCTTTCCAATCTAACATGCATCACATAATCTATCACAATCAAATTTGAGACTAAGTAATCAGAAACTAATTGTTTCATAGATAACTTATTTAAAGTAAAAATATTACAATGACCAAGTATTCTGTACCAAATCCATGGCTCATTTACCTTAGCAGTTAAATAGTTTAATTTCTATTTACACAAGGAATTTGAATCCAAAGTGTAGACATTATCTTCTCTGGGTGCTCTAAATTTAAGAAAATTATCTTTAAAAAAAATATAGGAATTATTAGAAAAATCAACACAATATCCATCATCACGGAGTTGAGAAATATTTATCAGATTTTGCTTCAATCCTTGTATATAGAGTACTTTATTAATTAAGATAGTGTCTGGATCTCCAACTGTTCTGAGTCCAATAATTTTTCCTTTGTTATTGTCACCAAAGGTGACTAGGCCTCCATCTATTTTAGTTAGAGTACATAAATTTGATGAATTTACACTCATATGTCTTGAACAGCCATTTTCCATATACCATATATCTTTTTCTCTTATGTGGCATGTTACCTACAAGGAAAAATTAAACAAAAATTTGTTTTGGTACTCATATATTTTTGGGTCTAGTAGTTTTGGCTATCAAAGACTTAGGAATCCAAATAGATTTATTTTGATCAACATTATTACAATTAAAACCAGATAAAGCTTTTGAATAATGAACCTGCTTAACACCACATAATTGAGGTTTTATTGAATAGTATTCATTAGAATAATGTCCATTAATACCACAATAAAAACATTTAACAATATACATGCTTTTGCTTTAGAACCAGAAACAAAATGGTTTTTGTATAGTTTGGGTTTTTCACCCTTACTGTCAATACCAAACCTTTCCTTTTTAATTACATTTTTACCAAGAATTTCATTCAGTATGTTTTCTCCTTTTCTGAATATAATAGTATCACTTTTATAATTTTCTACTTCATTATTTAGTTTTTTAATCTCATTTTCATGGTCAGTACAATTTGTAGTAGATGAACTAAATTTCTCAACTAACTCTTGATTCTATTTAAGTAAAGTATCCCTTTATCCTAAAATAGAATTATGAATATTCTTTAAAGATGTTTGTTTCTTTAATAGGTATTCATATCTTTATTCTATCACAATATAGTAGGCAATAATTTTATCATTTGAGTAACTAGAATCAGAATCAGATGAATAGTAGGGTTATACCTTCTTTTCTTCAGCCATAAAGCACATATTAGCTTTCAGATTTGATTCTTCCTTCTCTGAATCAGAGATTGATGAGATGTTGGGGTCTTCAGAAACACTCCAAGTAGCCTTCATATCTCTTTTTTCCTTTTTCTCATAATTAAAATTCTTCTGATATTTCATTTTTTTTTCTTTCTCTTCTCTCCTTTCAGTTGAGGACAATCAGGTCTTATATGACCCAAATTTTTTCATTCATAACATCTTACTTCCTTTGAGTCTTTCTCATACTTTTTTAATGTTATCATGAATTCTTTATTCTTCCTATAAAATTTACTAAATTTTATAGCTAATTGAGGTAGCTCAATTTCTAAATCAGATGAGTCTGAATTTCTTTCTTCTTGTTTCATTTTTCTATTCTGATTTTGGGGTGTAACTTTTAAAGAAGTGTTATCCTTTTTAAAAAAGAATTGGTGATCTTCAACTTCATATTGAATTTCATCCTCATACATCATTAAAAATTCAATTAATTCTCTCATTATCAGATTCTTGACAGGTGTTTATTGGCGGATTGCAGCAGAAATTTCATTCCACTTCACAGGTAAAACTCTTAGAACTTTAAAATCTTGATCAGGTTGGATGATAGGCTCACCTAAAGATGTTATATTATTAACAATTTCCTTCATCCTTCCATTCATTTGTATAATGATCTCTCCATAAAACATTTTGAAAGTATCAAACTTTAATTTTTATGTATCATATCTCATTTGACTAACATTTTCAGTACCTTCATAGGCTACTGCAATTGTCTGTCAAATTTCATAGGTTGTTGTCAATTGAGATACATGGTTGAATTCATCTAGTCTAAGACTGAAAATAATAGCATTCATTGATTTAAAATTCATATCATACTCAGCCTCTATAGTAGTAGACCAAGTATTGGGTTTTTTAGAAATTTTATAGGGAGTAATAACTTTTTAGTATACTCTAAATCATATATTTCTTAAGTAGATTATCATTCGTGACTTCTAGCATCCATAATTCTCACCATTGAAATATGGATCATGAACCGTTAAAATTACTTCCTTGAGATTCTCCATTTCCATCATTAATATAGATATTATGCCTTTATCTTGTTATAGCTCTCTTGAAAAGCTCAACCTCTGATACCAAATGTTAGGTCGGAATGGCTATAGTGATGACACAAGAGGGGGTGAATTGTGTCATTTTCAAAATTTTATGATTATGTTGATTCACACAAATAGAAAATAATAACTATCAATGTTTTTGTAATATATTATATGCAGTGTATATGAATAGAGAACAAATCACAACAATTTATAGTGGTTTGGGGCAGAAATATCCCCTAGTCCACTCCACAAATTACTCTATCTATAGGCTTGGTGAATTTCACTAGTAAGGTCCTCATCTCATAAGACTGATCCACAACTGAGTGAAGGTAGTTTTCACCCTTACAAATAAAGGCTTATAAAATAGAGCCTTCTGTTTATTTTATAGGAAACCGATAAAACCACAACTTAGTGAGAGAAGCCAACACTCCACTATGACTGAATAAGAGTAACCAAAACTCAATATAGATAAGATGTAGTTTGTTGAGAAATAGATATATCTCACAGTTACAGCAACATGCAACTGATAAAAGATGGATCTTCGAATTCCTAAGAAAATAAATTTTTAAATATATTTGAAGATATCCGGTTGCACAAGAGATTTTCGATTTTAAGAACGGCAACAAAAACAGAGCATCGTGTTTCCAGATTTGAACATGTATATCTCCAAAATGTATTCCTTGTTTCTGAAATGCTTGATCGATGTAGCACTAAAAACAATTTTCATAGGAAAAAATTTAACGAATAATATTTACATAGATATTTGAAAAGTATTCACAGATCTGGGTTCTTTACAGATGATACTCAGAGAGATATATAATGATAAATCTCCAGCACGGTTTCAGATCTGCAAAATATGCTTGATAAAATGTCAAGATTTAAAATCAAAAATGCATCTCAGAGTAGTCATAACTTCCCTTGAGAATAGGAGATAAAATATCCACTATAAATGGCTTTAAATTATTTTATACGGGCTTTGAATCAGTCGAAATCAAGCTTTAAATCACCCTAATATTCCGCAAATACTGTTGCAAAAAGCTCCGATAAAGACGTAAATTCAAATTTCCAGCATTGAAAAGTTAAACGTAAGGTTCCTTCACAAAATGAAAAAATAACAAACGTAGGGCTTAACTTCATAATGTAGGGTTGATGATTTATACATTTATCCATGTCAACATATATATCTAAACATAACATTGATTATCCATATGTTTACTTTTCCCAAACGTAAGGTTGACAACGTAAGTTGATTATAAAAGTAAGGTTGATGATCCATACGTTTGTAAAGTTCCATACTTACATAGGGTTATTTAACCATACTTTTTCTTTCTAAAAAACGTAAGGTTATTATCCAAACATAATGTTCCTTAACCACACGTCTCTTCAAATGTAAGGTTGATTAACCATACGCACCGATCCTTTAATCATAAACGTAAGGTTTGTTCCATACATTACTTTCTTCGACGTATTGAATGAATGTTATTTTTAGTAAAAAAAAACGATGAACAGTATTTCCAGAATTCGCTTAAGAGCATTCCGAACACTTTAACGAATATTTCTCATAAATAAATAGTTGAATATTATTTCAAGATAAGAATTATAAAGAATATAAATTTCCTGAAATACACTCAAAATAAAATCATTAGTAAAAAGAACAAGGGTATTTGTGAGCATCAAAATCAATAATATTTATAGAGTATTATTAAGACAATACATGCCTAACAAAGGTGTTTCTATGGATGTCTCCCTAGAAGAGAGTAATGAGATTTGGAAAAAAGGGAAAGTTGATCCCTAGGTATGTCGGTCCTTTTAAAATTCTAGATCTTATTGGGAAGGTAGCTTATAGATTGGCGATTCCATCGAATCTCTCTCAAGTTCATGATGTGTTCCATGTAACTATCTTGAGAAAGTGCACACATGATCTTTTACATGTACTAAACTCATAATTCGTATCACTAGAGCAAGATCTTTCTTATGAAGAACATCTAATAGAGATTCTTGATCATAGTGAAAAAGTTCTATGAAACAAGACCACTCACTTGGTTAAAGTTTTATGGAGGAACCACCAATTCAAGGAAGCTACGTGGGAACTTGAGGATGTGATGAGGCAGTGGTATCCTCAACTTTTTTTATCCAAGTGATGAATTTCAAGGGTGAAATTCAGTTTAAGGTGGGTAGAATGTAACACCTAGATGTTTTTATGGAATATTTTATTTAAATAATTTTAATTCTTCAATAGCTTGTGTTGCACACAATCATAAGTTTAAACAAACCGTGAGATACCATTGGTATAGAATGGCCATTATAACCTAGTCATTAAGTTAGCAGGAATAAATATAAATAACTTATGAAAATGTATAATGAATTCTTGGGCAACCAATTATTTTTTTAAAAATATAAACCAATTAAATGTAAAATAAATAATTGTATTTTTGTATTAATAAATTAAGTTAATTATAATTATTAAATGAAATATATATGTTATATATTTTATAAAATATTTTTTTTATTCATACAATATATATTTAATCATAGGATATGAATAAACTGTATTTTATGGGCATGGTATGCCTATGGGACTTCGGGTCATGTATTGCAAGTCATGTCAGCCCTTGTGCCTTGGGCCTACGGGTCATGTTCGGGTTCCCCTTCAACCCTTAAAAGGGGGATTATCCATAATAAAAATAAAAAATAAGGCCTTCAGGCCATTCGGACAAAAGAGTGCTTTTACCGTCATTTAATAGCAAGCCCTTTTTAAATTAAAATTCTGACACGTTAATAATTTTTATATGAAAACATAAACTTCTTCATTTGAAGAGGGATATAAAAATTTACTTTGGATGAATTTTTGATATTTTTCTCATAACTTTCAATTTTTGATGAATAGTAAAAATATATAAAATTTTAATTGAAAACAAATTTTAATATAGAAATAATGTATATGGTTAAATTATATTATTAAAAGGTTTTAAATTACAAATATATTCTATTTTTATCATTTAATATAATTTAGGCCATTTTAATTAATTTTATATTGAACTCGGATGTAAAAAAATTTCAATCTTTTGCAATGTTTTAACTCTTAAAAACTCGTTTTCTCATTTCGACAATGAGATTAATTTTAAATTAATTACTGCAACTTCTATGTTTTGAATTTTTTAAAATGGATTCCATATTTGAAATCATTAAGCCCAAATTTTGTAAATAGTTTTTTTATTTTTTGGCATTATGAATAGTAACTTTGGTAATTTTTATTAATATTGTAAAAGGGTAAATCAGGTAATTAAGGGTAAAAATAATATTAGAAAATTACCATAACACTTGTCCTAATATCATTGGATGATTTTTTTGACCTAAATCATCTTTTGGTTGAAATGGTGTCCTTTGGAAGCGACTTGGATGAGATTATGACATTTAATTTATTTTATTTAAAGATAAGTTAAATATGTCTTACTCAAATTTTAATAATTATATCCTTTTTAATATAAAGTTATAAATAAGAAAAATTTGAATATAAATACTCATTTTAAATCTAAAATGTTTTTATTTATCATGGAAATTTATTTGTAATTTTTAGGAAATAAATAATTCTCTTAATAACTTATACATTAATGATGCAGAAATTATTTAATTGATGAGAAATCAATAAAATAATTTTTATTAAAATGATAAAAATCATTAAAAGACAATAAAAATTGACCAAATAATATTTTTCAAGTATATCTAGACCGTATTCATCTAAGGGTCGATTTATTGATCATTTAGATCCATATGGAAAATATTGACACTTATAATATTTTATTTAAAGTGATGTTAAAGTTGTCACATTCATGTTTTAATAAATATAACATTTTTAATGTTGGATTTTTTAGAATATATATTCAACTATAAGTATTATTATAAAATATATAGGATTTATCTTCATTATAGTATTTTATTTTTAATTTTTATCCAAAAAATAAGTATGTTAAATAATTACACAAAACTGGTGTTGTAATTATTTTATTAATAGAGATAATAAATAAATTTTATTAAAAATATTAAGAAAAAATATAATTTGGGATAATTAATATATCCAATAAATTTTATAGATCACCTTGATCTCTTATGAATATAATAAAACATTTTGTTCGAAGTTAACTTGTTATCTTTATGTTTTTAATAATCAATTAATTGTATAATATCAAAATTGACACTATTGATTGTTTATCAAAATAATGTATTATTAAATTATTTAAAAATCATAAAACATTTTTTTAAAATATAGAATAATTATTAAATGGTTTAAAATGTTCTAAATTATTCTTTTATGTTCTAATTGGCATCAAATAACTAAATATTATGCCCTTTTAATATTGAAATATTTGTTACCTTAATTAGAAGTTAAATAGAATTACTAAGTGATAATTAAAATGATAAGGTCTAAATTGATAGAAAAACTTGTCTAAAATTTATTTTTTGATGAGATTACAACCTTATATCATCTCATATTTGAAACTAATACATTTTTTAGGTTTTTAGATGTGGTTTGAATTTAATATAAATTAATATTTTTGAAAATTCCAAAGGTGCCCCCAACCTCAAATATAAAAGGGAACTTCCTCCCTCATTTCTTCATAAAACATTGAGAATTCAATTTTGTTCATACCCTACCCATTTTCCTTATCAACTTCCCTAGTCACATTCTAGAGTTTCTAGTCTTCTCAAAAGACCAACTTTAGTGCCTTTAAGAGGAAATCTAGAGGGAGCTCGCTGAAGAAGAGGTAATCTCCTTTACCAACTCTCTCAAGATCATTTCTTCTTCTACTTCCTATCACTTTATTGTTTCCATTATTAAGTAATAAATCTAGTATCACCTATATACTGAGATATTATTATGGTTATGTAACAACCTTATTTCACCTTCTATCCATCCTATAAAAAACAAAATCACCACGCATGCGTACGTACAGCTTATCGTCTCCTCGCTGTGGTGTAATCTATTTTTCACCACCACTTTAATTGTATGAGTATAATGATGGAAATAATAAATATATATATGATTATTATTACAAGATATTCATTCTAGAACAATATATATACCATCCACTTCCATACCATTTCATAATTAAAGGAATGATATCATCGCTCGTGCATGCATATGGCTTAGCTTCTCAACGATGCGATACGATTCATTATACAGGATATCCATTAAAGCATGATTATATAAATGTATAGAATTAATAAATGTGATATATATTATATTAATATCATTATGGAAATGATATAACTATAACCTATGAAGAAGAATCAGAACTTATTCAACAAAACATGCATAAGAAAATGAAGTCGTTTATACCCGAATAACGAGTAATAATGAAATGTTTTTAACAAATAGATGATAATATGATCATATATGATATCATAAAAATGACTATGATTCTAGAAAAAATCAATGAAATTATTTAAATCATTATACAGGAGGTTCAGATATATACAAAGGATATCAAACCTAAGGTAAGGGATAATTTCGCAATTTCATTATTATCCGAGATTGTTTATACGTAAGTATTTACTGGGGTATATTTATCATCTATTTCTATGCCTCCTAAATATATAATATTATTTCTATTATTTTACAATTTTTTAAATTCAATTTTAACCATTGGTGAATTTTTATTAAATTATATGAAAGGAATCTTTTTTCATTTTTCGATATAAGGTACTTTTTGACATATCTGACAAAAGTACGAGAAGAATGTTTTCTTTTAACTTATATGACATGACGGGTTTTTACATTTTCATAACACCATATTTCTATAAATATTCCTTTATAAGTGTTCAAGGTTATTTTAAGAGAATTAATTTTCTTTCAAAATTTTGTGGCGTTTTAAGAAAATAAAATGTTTTTGAAGAAGAAAAGATGTTTTACTCAAGAATTAATTTCAAGTGTTCTATCAAAATTATTTTACATCTAAGATGGCATTCTTTAATAAGGTTATGTTTCAATTATACTATCCATATTATTCCTATGTTTTATTATGTTTATAATTTAATTCTATTTATGATATCTATTTGTTTTATATGGATTATGTTATGATGGAATGATGTTTAAGAAACCCATTTTATTCTTTGGGTTATACTATGAGGTATGATTTATGTTTTTATGGAACACATAATAATGATTTCATTATGAGATTGGTTGGACCTATATCTCTCTCCAATGAAATGGGTAAATATTTATATCTCATGAGATAGATAGGGTTATAATGGGAAATGATCTCAGTTCAGTAATGCAGGGCTAGAATAGGAAGTAAACTCAGGTTAGTAATGGACTTTGTCCACTATGTTAGTCTTAGAAATGAGACTTGACTAATATGAAATGATTTTTTATGATTATGTATATGCCACAACTTCTATGTCTTATGTTATAACTTTTTGGGAATATATTCATTGATTCTTTATGAATTTTTATGATTTATCCCATGACATGATATCCTAATCTTTCATATACAGGATAAGATGTTCAAATGTTTTGTTCTTGTGTGTTATGATTATGATATGATTGATATATCCCTTTTTTACCCTTACTGGGCATCTAAGATCACCCTTTCTTATGTTTTTTCCCCAGGTTGTGAATAATATTATTAGTAAGATATGTTAAAATGGGGTCTAGATATGAAGGAATAAGTGGGAGACAATGTAGATGTCTTATGAACCAGTTGTTTATGTTTCCCAGTTTCTAAAGACACTAAACCTATATAGTCCTGGCGTGGTTTTTTTTATGTTTTGTAATGAATATTCTTCCATTTTTAAGTAATATATATATATATGTAAAGTATGGGTCATTATATTAGATGGGACCAAAAAGAGAGGATTTGGATTCTCGATAGAGGATCCAAATTCCTTCAACTTTTAAAGAAAATAAAGAGGGTTCAATGATAAGGTTAAAGTGTTTTTTAATATAATATGATTTTTTCATAATATTATGTGTTCTCTACACTATTAACATAATATAAATTAAATTTTTTTCTACTCATATAGACAATGATTTCTTCACATGATGATGCTACCAATCTCAAGGGAAGAACAGGCGTTTGATAATGAAACTGTAGAATTATTAGGGGATCAATAACATGTTAATGGAAAAAAATAATGACATGGTATCAATATGTTGACTAAAATTATCAAGTTAAGCAGCAAGGGTATAAAATTTGAGGTTGGCTAGAATCAATGTGGCCAACCTGTTGACCCTAACAAGTCAATGTTCATTAGTTATATTGGGGTCACAATGAGAATAAATGTTCTAATTGATATAGATTATTAGCACCATGTCTATCCTATAACAAAGGAAAACATTTGGAAAGATATTAAGCTAATTCTCTGATGTACTTTCTCTATTTTACCAAAACAATATATAATGAAACATTGATTTAATTTTCATTATCCCTTGCAGATTTTATTTATTTTAGATGATTTCCATAATAAATATGTCTTAATGGACACTAGAAAGTCCCATATATGCTTATAGACAATTCTTACCAAGTTTCATCTTTTTTATGCTGAGGGGAAAGTAAATCTCCACCCACCAATTACTTATACATGAATTATAAATTATGAAACATGGAATGATTTCATTTGTCATCATAATTAGAAATCATTTCAGGTGCATTTTAGTCGATAATATATTATTTGAATTTATTTACTTTATCCAATTTGATTCAAAAATTTAAATTTATGAAACAGAAAAGGAGTGTTGAACATAAAAAACATGCATCAAAACCAATGTACCCTTATCGCAAAGCAAGGATTGGGTACGCTTCACTAGAGAAAAAAATGGAATGTATTTTAAATATAAAATAAATGTTTTATGTGATATGAAACAATATATGTTCCTTTTTTTTATATAGATCGATGAATCAAAATTTTAATCCACTTTCATCCCACGTCATGTGCTATGGAAGGAGGATCTGATAAATAAATAGGGTAAACTAATTGATGAAAATACAAAAGCGATATGAGAAACATGTGTAAGTATGTCCTAATAGTAATTTTTTATGATTTATAATAGTATTACATAAAAATATCTATTTATGTTCATATGATTTTTATATATTTTAGACATAATAATCAGAAGCAACCATACTTGAAGAAAAACTACTTTTAGTATCTTTGAAGCGGTCAGGACAATATGGTCACATTAGAGGTGTAGGTTTTGGAATGTCACATCGAACACATTTCAAGAAGACAAGATCTCAAGAAGATACATATCAAATGATGAAAGGATCATTGTCGTAAATTGATGATTTTGAATATATTATTGTTCAATATGGTTTGGAAAACCAATATATGTGAAAGGGTCAAAGCAAACTAGTAGTGGAACAAAGATCAACACATGAAAAACCAAATGACCCCGCTGCATAACTTACCCAAGGTAATCAATTTTTTCATTACTCTTTCTCCTAAATGTGAATCAAAAAATTTCTGATAAATTTATATTACTAAAATTCTATAGGGTAAAGTTATATGTCATTTCTATCTATCAACACCCACGCACAACCTTGTTGTGAGGGGTTCGGTGTATAATATCCTATGAGACATGCTACATAACAAATAACTCCCAAACAGATCACATGAGAGTGGGGATTTAAGTATCTCAAGAGCCGAGTGTTGAGTTTCCTATTCCACTTGATGATCCGGATATTATAATGGTCAATGATTCTATTGGAACTTTCATAGCATGGTCGTTTAAGATTATAAAGATACATGAGGTATGTCCATAACAATTTTTTCAAATTAAAAACCTATAATAGTTGATGAAAAAATGTATTTAGTGAGGTATGGTATTACAAATGGATAAAATGACCTTCTGGGAGTACCTTCTCCCCGCCAGTTCCACTACAGCATATATTAACATTAAAAGTTCATGTAAACACCACATTCAAATATGGAGATATGTCCTACATTAAATATGAAGAATAAATATTTAGAAATTTCATTACAGATGTGCTTGGTATCAAGAGTATAAATGAGATTCTCAAGTTTGAATAGTTGAGAGTCTCAGTTGTGAATAATACATGAGGTACATTTTCATAATTTTTTTGTCCAAAAAATGATCTACTGTATTCATTAAAGTTAATAACTATTCATATTTTCTATAGGCGTTTGTATTACTATTATATAAAGGGAAAACCCTACAAAATGTGATTTGGATTTATTAATCCTTGTATTGTTTCTATGCAATAAATTTCATTGGAAGTGAAAGAAATTGATAAGGAAAAAAGAAGAACTAAGCGAGGAGTTTGAGAAGAAAATAATAGATGAAAGACTCTTCTTGATGCCTACAATGCAAGGGTAAAACTCTGCAGTCAAATCATAAAAACTTTATTTTTCTTTTTTCAATTACTTATTTGATTTTGTTTTTTAGGAAGCATTGGATGTTAATCGCAATCAATTTGGATACCCTAAATATTTATTTTTTTGGATCCAATGTACGGATTTCCATCAAACCGACCACACATGATGTGTATTATGAATTTGTAATGCACTACAATCAATGTTTTACAAATAAACTTTGAATTATATGTTTTAGTTTGTGTTTTAATGAGAATTTTGTTATCATAGGGTGATCTATAAATATAGGTCATGGTATGAGGTTGATCACTGAACATAAGAAGCCTGTGGATTTCTTCAAATAGAAACAGATTAAGGTATATATAGAAAGATTAAATATCAAAAAATGATTTAAAACAATTTACTTATTTTGGTCAATATTTATACAGTGTCCAAAGGAAGATAACAATAATGATTGTGGATATTATGTTTTCAAGTTTATGAAAGATATCATATACCATCAAAATACTAGCATCCCCAAAATGGTAATTTCTAAAGGTAATTACAATTTCATTAAAAAATCCCTAATCGTTTGTTTGTCTATATTTTCTTAGTAATACTAAGATTTCCAACAATCTACATACTCAAAAGAATAAGTAAATTTGTTTAGAGAGGAGTGGGAAAAGTACATTGTGTCAAAATGTTTACCGACATCAAATTTAGGTGATTATCTATTATGTTTATTTTTTAGTATGGTCTATGACCTTATAAATAAATTTGGGATGTGAATAATTAGTATCAGAATGCTTATATATTATTTTTGATCTATTTCACAAGGAGAAGTATAATGGAGGAAATCGATTTGTTTAGAAATGGATGGGTAGAATACATAGTGTCAGAATGTATACAGACATCATGAAGTGGTGACTTCCTACTACCTATTTAGTTAATTTTCTCATCATTTTGTCTACTTTTTTAGTTAATCTTCTTATCATGTATATCTAATACTTATTTTGTTAAATTGACACATTAGTTAAAAACACACATCACAAGCTCAAAATCAAGGAAAAAATTCAAATTTTTTGATACTTTAGGACAAAAATCCATAAGTTGTTTTCGACGTGTAGGAATTGACTGCACATCAATCTAACACACGATGTGTTCGATATGACTTGAAGTGCGTGTTTTCAATAAAAAAAGTATCATTTTAGTTTGAAACACGTATCACATGGAAAAACTGAGAAAACGAGCTCGAATCATTTTCAAAATTTAAAACAATGATCGATAATTCATTTGTGACGTGTAAGAATTGACCGCACATCAATTTGACAACTGATGTAGTCGGTATGACTCTAAGTCTATGTTTTTAATATAAAAGTGTCATTTTAGTTTAAAATGCAAGTCAATTAGCCAAAACTGAGTAAATGAGCTCAGATTGTTTTAAAATTTTAGAACAATAATGCATAATTCATTTTTCATATATAGGAATCAACCGCATGTAAATCTGGCACATGATGTGGTGAGTATGACTCAAAGTACGTGTTTTAAATACAAAAGTGTCATTTTAGTTTCAAACACGCATCAAATAGCCAAAAATGAGAAAATAAGCTTAGGTTGTTTTAAAACTTTAGGAAAATTATTGATAATTCATTTGTGAAGTGTAAGAATTTATTGTACGTCAATCTGACACCTGATGTGATCGATATGGCTCAAAGTGTGTGTTTTCAATATAAAAGTTTTATTTTAGTTTAAAACGTGTCATATCACCAAAATCGAGCAAACGCGCTCATATTGTTTTCAAACTTTAAGAAAATGATCCATAATTCATTTTTCATGTGTAGGATTTGACCTCATGCAAATCTAGCATGCGATATGGTCGTTGTGAATCATTTTAGATGTTTTCAATATATAAGTGTCATTTTAGTTTAAAACGCATCACATATCCAAAACTGAGAAAATGAGCTTAGATTATTTTCAAAATTTAGGAAAACAATCCACAATTAATTTGTGATATGTAGGAATTGACCACATGTCATGTAATGTCCTGAAAATTCTGTATAATTTTTTTTTAATTATATGGAATTATTTCGAGACCGCGAAATCTGACGGCGCGCGATTCCGAGACCCGGAGTGCTCGGAATGATCCGTCGAAGTTTTGTTAAGGCTTAATTAGTGCGTGTAAACAGTTTTCCTAAAAAAATAGAATAACTCTTAAACGGTTACTCAGATCAGAAATCTGAGGGCACAATTGCGCTCGGGGTGGTGGGTTTAACCTAGGCGCAACTTAAGTTTAGTCGGCGCGGGCCTCCTGTAAGAAAACCCAAAAATAGCATCACCGTAAATAAAATAATTAAATAAAGTTATTTTATTTTTCAAATACTTATAACTCACAAACGGTAACTCGGATTAAAAATCCGAGACCACCGCTGAACTCGTGAGGGTATGCTTTCTTTAGGAAAATACTAACATTGGCCGGGGCGGGCCACCAGTGAAAGTTAGTTTTTGGACGTAAATAAAATAATTAAGTAACAATTATTTTATTGTAAAATCCATAAATTTTAAACGGTAACTCAGATTGGAAATTCGAGAGTACTGTTGGGTTCGTTGGGGCATGTTTCATTTAGGCAGAGCCTAACCTCAACCGGCACGGGTCGAGGGTGACTGTTAATATTTTTTTAAACTTTTTTTCGGGTACGTTTAGTAAATGCGCGAGCGGTGTTTTGTAACTTTTGAACCGGTGTTCAGAATTGAAATCTGAGGATACCGTTGAATTCACAGCGCCGATATTCGCTTAAGGAGACCTTCACCTCAACCGCAGTGGGTCGAGGGTGGAAGTTAGTTTTTCAGATTTTCTTGAGAGAAGAAAAAAATAAAATAAATAACTTTTTTATTTATTTTATTTAAAACCACCATTTTGAATGCTTGGTAGTGGGGACATCCGAACTCCCAAATAATGTGGGGGAAACCCTTGGAATTCCTCTAGTTAATGTGCCAACTTTAATTTAATTAATGTGCCTACTTTAATTAATTTAATAAACTTAATTTATTAAGTTGGCTTCTCACATTGCTTGTGGTTAGAAAAATCGTTGGCAAAATAGGAGAGTCTTGGAGAGAGCTTTTGGAGGATCATTTTCCAACGAAGAACCACCCCCAACGAAGAACGAGGATGACGCACGAGCCCGAATAGGAAACGTGTTGCGGGAGCGACAAACGTCGGCGTCCCCTTCATCGACTTCGTCTTCTTCCCCACGATATCTCCAACGAACGTCAAAGTAGGGGTTTTAAAGTGAATTATGATTAAATCTATTTTCTTTTTTTATCCTTCATATTCTGGATTCACAACGACGATGGTCAAACAAACATGGTCATCATCCCGCACATATATCTCACCCATTTTTCTTTTGTTCTTCGCGTGTTCTTCATGCGTTCATCAACACCAAATAATTAATGACGTTGGAAACACAAAGTTTTGTTGAGCGCGATGTATGGACGTGGAGCCCTCGACCTGAGGATCATGAACATGCGAACGACATAATTTTTCAGGCTTGAATGAAGCCGCAATGGCTCGCGGAAGGAGACGATGACCGGCACCTGGTCGGCCGCGTGGAAGGAGGGTGGCGCGCGTCCGGACCGCCGGAAGAGGAGGTCACGGCCCGTCGGCCGCGGTGGAGCAAGGTGGCGGTCGGCATTCGGCCGGCCACGTGGCAGAGCGGCGGTGCGCGTCCGCGCTGCCGGAGCAGGAGGGCGCGACCGACACTCGGTCGGCCGCAGTGGAGCAGCGGCGCGCGACCGCGCCACAGGGAGGAGGACTGGCCGAAGCACCGTCCGGCCGTAGAGGAATGGCGGGACCCGCTCAGGTCTCGTAGGTGACATGGCAGCGTCTAAAGGTGATGTCGCTTGTTGTCCCGAACATAAGGGGGGAGCGGGCCGCTCCCCTTCGGCGCCAGCTCGGGCGAACTGCGCTGCCAAACAGGCCGCGCCCAGCGGGTTGGGCCAGCGGGCTGGGTCGGGCCCTCCGCGGCCTAGGCCAACCAGGCCGGACCCAGATCGGGTCGGACCGGACCCAGGCCCAATTAGACCCAGATACACCTTTTTGGTCGTAACTTGAGAACCGAGCGTTCGTTTGACGAACCGTCTACGGCACCAGAATCCTTGGATCGAGACGGTGCTTTTAGTATACTCCACTTGAGTTTTGGATAAAGTTGGAGTACGGCCAGGTTGGATCGAACCCCGAATTCAACCGGGTCCTCGGAGCGGAAATGCTAATAACTTACAAACCAGGCGTCTGATTGACGCGTCGTCTGTTGCGTTGGGTCCCTTATGACGTGACAGACCTTTGGGATACTTCTTCATGGAACTTCGTGGTGGTTGAGGTATAACCGATGGCTTGAGAATCATTTCTCCCAAACGTGCTATTAGCGGGAATCCAGTGGCTGGCAGTGAGCCAGAGGTTGGAGATAGATCATACGGAAGTTAGTTACCTATCGACTCTGGGCGGGTCGGATCCTTTGTGGTTCGTTACGGGGGTTAGTACCTATCGATCCTGTATGGGTCAGTGCTCAGCGATCCTGTGTGGGTCAGCGCATACCGATCTTATGTGGGTCAGATCCTGTGTGGGTCAGCGCTCAACGATCTTGTGTCGGTCAGCGCATACCGATCCTGTGTGGGTTAGTGCTCAACGATCTTGTGTGGGTCAGCGCATACCGATCCTGTGTGGGTCAGATCCTATGTGGGTCATTGCGGGGGTTAGTACCTATCGATCCTGTGTGGGTCAGACTCCGTATAATCAGAAGCAGTGCCTCTTTACAGAATAAGATGATCTAGCTTCACGACTGATCATCTGTACTTCTATACTTCACTTATACTTGTGTGAGCTGAGTCCTTACCTTTATGGTGCTTTTCTATGTGGTGTACCTGTGTGGTACTTGCATCTTCGTGGTGTACCTGTGTGGTACTTATACCTTCATGGTGTTACCTGTGTGGTACTTCTATCTCAGTGGTTTTACCTGGGTGGTATCTCAACCCTTGTAGTGTTACCTTTATGGTACTTTTCTCTGTGGTGTACCTGTGTGGTACTTGCATCTTCGTGGTATACCTGTGTAGTACTTATACCTTCATGGTGTTACCTGTGTGGTACTTTTATCTCAGTGGTTTTACCTGTGTGGTATCTCAACCCTTGTGGTGTTACCTTTGTGGTATTCTTCCCTCATAAATGGGATGGGTATATCTTGATAACTTAGGTATATGTATGTGCATATACCTAATTAGAGTTGAAGTATTTCTTTGTGGTATTTTCTTTTGTGGAACTCTAGGAGACCTACGGGGTCTCGGGGTCCCTACTGAGTATTGTTATACTCACCCCTGCACGGGCTACGCCTGCACCTTGTTATGTCTTGTGAAGACGGCGGACAACGCTAATCGAGGTCAAGGGTACCATACTGGAGGCTGATCGGAGGTGGACATTAGACCAGACGATCTGTAGGGGCGATTGTTCGAGAGTTGTACCTACCCTTTAGGCAGGGACCTTGGCGGGTGTTCACATGAGCTATTCTTTTCAATTTTACTTGCACTTTCTAGTTGGGCTTGTATTCTGGCCCCTTTACTTACTGTACACACCCTGTTTACTTTATAGTTTATCTTATTCTTGTATCTTGTTGTGTGCTTGGTTTGTGTGAGTTTACAGGTTAAAAGGCAATGTCTTCCCGGTTTCAAGGATATGCCTTTCTGGTGCTAGTCGTCAGCCCCTGGCCTATGGAAGGCAGACTTGGGGTAGTCACAACACAGGCCTCGAGGGATGGGACGTGACATGTCAATCTGACACCCGATGTGGTCGGTATGAATCAAAGTGCATGTTCTCAATACAAAAGTGTTATTTTAGTTGAAAGCACGCATCAAATAGCCAAAACTGAGAAAAGGAGCTCGTATTGTTTTAAAACTTTAAGAAAAAGTTTGATAATTTATTTTTGACATGCAGGAATCAACCACACATCAATCTGACACCTAATGTGGTTGGTATAACTTGAAGCGCGTGTTTTCAATATAAACGTGTCATTTTAGTTTAAAATGTGTGTCACGTCGTCAAAATCAAGAAAACAAGTTTGGATTGTTTTCAAACTTTATGAAAACGATTGATAATTTATTTGTGACATATATGAATTGACTACGTGTCAATACGACACCTAATGTGGTTGGTATGACTCAAAATGTGTGTTTTCAATACAAGTGTCATTTTAGTTTAAAACACACATCAAATAGACAAAACTGAGAAAACAAGTCAGATTATTTTGAAATTTTAGGAAAATGATCCCTAATTCATTTTTTATGTATAAGAATTAACCGCACGGTAATCTGACACCTTATGTGGTCGGTATGACTTGAAGTACGTGTTTTCAATATAACAATGTCATTTTATTTTAAAACACATGTCACATCGCCAAAACCAAGCAAACATGCTTAGATTATTTTTAAGCTTTAGGAAAAAAATCCATGATTCATTTGTCACATTTAGGAATTGACTGCACACCAATCTAACACACGATGTGGTCAGTATGACTCGAAGTACGTGTTTTCAATATAAAAGTGTTATTTTAGTTTAAAACGCATCACATAGCCAAAACTAAGAAAATGAGCTCGAATTGTTTTCAATCTGACACCCGATGTGGTCGGTATGATTTGAAGTGCGTTTTTTCAATACAAAAGTAGCATTTTAGTTTAAAACACTCATCAAATAGCCAAAATCGAGCAAATGATGTTGGATTGTTTTCAAATTTTAAGAAAACGATCGATAATTCTTTTGTGAGATGTAGGAATAGACCACACATCAATCTGACACTCGATATGGTCGGTTTGACTCGAAGTGTGCGTTTTCAATAGAAAATGCTATTTTAGTTTAAAACACGCATCGTATAAGAAAAAATGGGCAAAATAAGATCGGATTGTTTTCAAACATTAGGAAAACGATCCATAATTCATTTGTCACGTGTAGAAATTGACCACATGCCAATCCAGCACACAATGTGGTTGGTATGACTTGAAGTACGTGTTTTCAATATAAATGTGTAATTTTAGTTTAAAGCACACATCAAATAGCCAACACCGAGCAAACGAGCTCAGATTGTTTTCAAACTTCAGAACAACGGTCCATAATTCATTTGTGACGTGTAAGAATCGACCGTACATCAATCCAACACACGATGTAACTGATATGACTCGAAGTGTGTGTTTTCAATACAAAAGTATCATTTTAGTTTAAAACACACATCAAATAGACAAAATTGAGAAAACGAGCTCAGATTGTTTTCAAACTTTAAGAAAATGATTGATAATTCATTTTTGACATGTAGAAATTGACCATACATCAATCTGATACATGATGTGGTCGGTATAACTTGAAGTACGTGTTTTCAATACAAAAGTTTCATTTTAGTTTAAAACACGCATCACATGGACAAAACTAAGCATAATAAGCTCAGACTGTTTTCTCGTCATTTTATTTGCTATTACTTAATTAATTTCCTTATCAATTTTATCTTATACTTATTTAGTTAATTTTTATAGGGATAATGATTGAATATGGATAAGAAATGGTATGACAATTGAAGACTTGTTCTCAAAAAGCAAGTGCTCTGGAAGAGGCTCACATCCATAGTGAGCTTTTTTTATCACTACAGATGTGAGCCAGTTTAAGAGCACCTGTTTTTGAGAACAACAAGAAATGGTGTGACGTGTAAGAATTAACTGCAACTCAATTCAATACACATTGTCTCCCATATGACTCAAAGTATGTGTTTGTAGTTTAAAATTGATACTTTGCATTCAATTTATTTATTTATAGTATTATTAACATAAGAATAGTTTTCTTATACATGTGCATTCTTTTGCTCGAGGTGGGATGATTTTTTTAGCAACTAATAGCATGATCAGAGGCCGAGGGGCCAAAGACAGAGGAACATTGATGCTTTTTAAAGTCTATGATAATTTGTACTTACTCATGTAATTGTACAAACCAATGTTTGAAATGTATATAATACAATATTTTTATTGATTTTTGTTGTAAATTTTATTTCAATTAAATTATGTATTTGCTCCTGCATTTACTGCTACAATGTGTTGGAATTTTAACAGCACACTACATCAGTATGCCCCTTTATCATCACTAAATAAAAGCGCTGATAAAGACTTAGGGCTTTTAAGGGCGCGCCAATTGTTAGCGCTTTTTTGTGGTGACAAAGACTTACTATAGCGTTGTTAAAGGCCTTATGTGTAGTAGTGTTTTAAATCTAATGATTACCTATGATTTCTGTGTTTTATATCTACAATAACTTCGATATTATAATTTCCATGTCCTTAATTATTTTAATTTCCACCTTCATATTTAGTTTTGAGGGAAATTTGTGGGGGAAGTGTTTTTCAAGGGAAAAATTTGGGAGAGGCCTAGAGAAGGTGAGAATGGATTTCAAAAGACTTGTGAAATAATTATTCCATGCTTTTGAATTTTTCTAATTTCATTTATTATCCCTCACTTGGTGTTATATTCTATTTTTACTCTATATTTCTTCTTCATTTTCACTATTGTTCTCAATTAGCACTAAAAGTTATCGAAATGGTTATTGATGGGTTAAAAATTTGGATTGTAATATGAAATCATGCTTACATATCAATTGGGAAAAGTTGAGAGGAAAACTATTGTTACTCGGTCATTCATTGTATGGGTTTTTTCTATTACTTTGCACTATAGTTTCTCCATTCTTTCAATTAGAAAAATAGTCATCTTATAAAGGATACAGATAATGCAATGTCTTTTATTGACTACGGAAACAAGCAAATTGGTTGTCACTATAACATGAAGGGTCTTCACAATGATTAGAGATGACATGTGTTTGTGGTGAGACCAAGTGGTAGAGGCTCCTTTTTGACATTCAAAAGATTCATGTTCAAATCTGTGTGGGGCGAATTTCCGGTACTGTAGAAGCTGAAACTATTAATCCGATTTGAGCCTCCGGGCCACTAGTTTGCGCTTACGGGTCTCACAGCCTTCGGGCCACCAAAGGTCTTTGGGCTACAGGGTCTTCGGGCCACCATAGGCCTTCGGGCCACCGGGCCTCCGGGCCACAAAGGACCAGAAGCAACCCGAGCAGACCACATAGGAGAAGACCCCAGAAGAGGATTCAGAACAAGTAGCATCCACTAGAGAAGAGCTAACCGAATTAGAAGAACGAGGAGGTATGACAATTGTCATTAGTACTAGGCATCGTGCAGCTTTGCACGAGGCAATGCTAGCTAATCAGTCATGTGAGGTGGAAAATTTGTCGCCTTCAAAAATGTTGATGGTGGGGAGGGGGTATTTCCAAAGTGTAGTAAGATCTTAGGTCTTTAAAGGTCATGTATTGGGTCTTGTGTCACTGGGCCTTCAGGTCATGTACGGGTCTTGTGGCTTTGGGTCTACGAGTCATGTTAGGATCCCCCTCAGCCATTAAAAGGAGGATTATTCTAAAATAAAATAAAAATCTAAAGTCTCTTGGCTTTCATAGGAAGTAATATTTTCCTTTATTTTTATGTTTAAATTTGATTTAGTTATTGAAGGGTCTTTTGGTTTTAATATTGCATATATAGCATACTTCATTAATTAATACAACATTGTATATGTTGCCCGTAGGTGGTTGGGGTGGCATGGGGGGGCTGGGGTGTGGGGCGCTGGTCACAGGGTCGAGTCTCTGAACCATTTCTTAATGCAACGCGCGTATATATATAAACCCACCTTTTAATACAACGTTGTATATGAATGTTTATCCAATTGTTTGTATTCTATTTTTATTTGAAAGCTTAAAATTAGTATAATTGCTTTTGTCATCAATGAACAATAGTTATTATTATCATGTCATTAATTTGATTTATGCTTTCAAGTCAAACATCATTTTCAATAGTATTGACAAACGGTTTAACGATGTGACTTAGAAGTTGGGTGGGTGGGGGTTGAAGAAAAAAAGGGTGTAATTTGATCAATTTTAAATTTTAAATTTATATTTATTGTATTTTTTTTCTATCATAATCATTAAAATTATCAAAATTCTCTTAGATACATTTACTATTTTCTTTTTTCCAATTCATTTTCAACTTATTTCATTTATGAAATCTATAATTTTCAGTTTTAATTCTTCAAAATATTAATTTGTAAACATTATTTTTAATTAAGTTTAAATTTTTCTTATATACCCATCATGTTTTTTATTTCGCGCAACTTTTCTTTTTCACATACAAGACTATTGTATTTTCTATATTATCTTTTAGTTTCTTATTTTATTAAACCCAAAGATGGATAGCCATGTGATTTTGCACGGACGGAGTACAAATGTGTGTGTGTTTATATAAACAAACTCATACATTTAAACACAATTTAATATTATTTCATATATTAATATTGATTATATAACGATACTTTAAATATAATAATTGAAACACACACATACATTATATATCAAAATTATATTTTAATACATGAATGCATGCATACATACGTACACATACATATATAATAACTAATATTTATGAGGGATAATTTTAACATTGATAAAGATATTTTTTATTTGTGATTGTTACTTTTTAGGGTTGATAAAGATAACTTCTATTAGCGGTATAATAAACACTGATAAAATTGAAGGTTTCGTTTTTTGAGTTTATGTAGTGGTGGTGATCACTTTTTTTAAAATAAATAAATATAATAACTAATATTTATTCCATTATTTATATGATCATTTTTTATAAAAGTGTTGAAAAATATATGATAGTAAAAGTGGTTTTTGTAGGAGGTGGAGTATCATTAAAATGTAGAAAGAGATATTATCCATCCCTTGCATTGTCAGCTGGTCAAGTCAATTTGACAAAGGCCAGAACTTGGTTTCCTTTGGTCCACTTTTTATGTGTTGTAAAGGAAAGGGGACGGACAGTTGGCAGACAGGACGGGGGGATCGGCCTCAGGAAAACAGCACGGAGGGGGAAGCCACCCACCGCGGCCCCCTAGGCGGGGATGGACTCCACTGCCACGCCGAATCTCCGACACGTGGCGCCACCACGTGACTGCGGACCCACCGCTGCCGCCGTACTCGCCCTCCACGCCGCCTGCATGCCCCGCCCCCCATACTCAAATCATACATGTATTTTATTTTAAATAAATTAAGTTATCCTTTCCATGCACAACCCATTTCCCAATCATATAAAATTTCCATAAAATTTCTTTTTCATAAATAAAAGTGGCTTTGGCCCATTGGGCCCACATGTCAAGAATTATTTGGGCTATGCGCACCCAGCCACTCAATTATGAGCCTTTGGGCCATCATCAATAATTTGGATTTTGAGTCATTTCAAATCTCTAATAAGACCAAGTGATTGTCAATCATAGTAGGGAGAGATGTGTCTTGACCCACTAGTATAAGTGAGCGCGTGGATACTTGTAGTTTGAAATAATTTCAATAATAAATGATTATATATTTACAATATATATATGATTATATATTAAAAAATATAAAAAATGAATATATAAATATATTTAAGTAGTTTTACAGATAAAATGTATATTTAAAAGTACAAATCATATTAAAATAAATATTTTTATCAATCTTATTTTCTTAATTTATATAACAAAAAATTATCATATTTATGTTAATAAAAAATATTTAATAGTGTATTTAAATACATTAATAAATGTATTTCTAAATATAATATATTTAAATTTTATTTAAATAATTGTATAAATATATAAATGAACATATGTACATACATATAAACGTATAAATATATAAATATATATATATATACACACACATATGTAAATTTATATATACACATTTTGCAACAAATCTATATTAAAATACACACACATTTGGTGATAAATATATATCAAAATGTATATACATACATAATATAGACACACATAAAAGTATATCCAAACACACATATAAATATATATATACATACACACACATATACATATTTTACAACAAATATATATTAAAAATTATATAAATGCACAGACACACACACACACACATATTTATTTATATTAATATATCAAAAAAATATATATATATATTAACACACACACATATATATATATATTACAATATATCGTTATAAAACAAAGAAGTTGTTTGGGCAAGTGGTATTGAGATTTTCAAAGAGTTTCGTGGGTCCGAGCTAGCTGAGGCATGTCCGGGCGGTGATTTTTGGTGATAAAGGAAAACTTTTATCAGTGTATTTTTTAGCGATGATAAAAGTGTTCGGTTTTTATTAGCACTCGGGTCATCAATGTTTTTTTAGCGGTGATAAAATCTATTTCAAGTTCTTTCAAAACATATACATACATATATATGTAGTAGTGATTGGGTATTTTAATAAATAAATAATATAGATATATAAATAAAATGTATATATTTATATATAAATATTAAAATATGATTTTAAATTTTAAATTTTATTTTTATGAGAAAATGAAGTCTAAAATTATAATTAAAATTGAAAAAACAATTGAATAATTAAATCTAAAATGTGTGTGTGTATATAATATATTAGGTGACATGTAACACCTCGACTCAGAGGGGGGGGGGCAATTCTCAAGACCCAAGTCGGAGCACCACGTGGATTGTAGCATCCCACCGCTAACCCATTGGCTTGGAAAGAGGTAGAGTTGATATTGGCCTTCCTCAAGCCACCGAAGGCTGACAATAAATTTCAAGGGTTTTACTAAAACATGCGGGACGTATGACCCTTAAACAAAAAACCTACAACAGACAACATTGATAAGAAATAATACAATGCATGAAGATAACCGAAGCAACTCAATATCCAAAACAACTGAACAAAATCAGAGTAGCAGCAGAAACAAAACAAAACAGGAAACCATAATCCAAAGACATGCAAGACGCTAGGCACCAAGGTGACACCACTCTAGACACAGCGACTCGATCAACTCCTAAGCTTCGTCTCCCCGCTAAAAAAATATAAACCCCCTACCTGGGTCATGACAAACAACGTCTACATACACACTAATGTGCATATGGAGGGGTGAGTATATAAACTTAGTAGGCAATCCGCCAGGAGCTTCTCACACACACTACTCAGACGGGAACAAGTTAGCACAATTTATATAGACAAGTAGGAGTATGAAAACTATTATCAAAGAATTTCATAAAAATCAAGAAAGAGGCATATCAAAATAGTTTATTTCAAAGCATAAATTAACAAGATTTCCTTGATCAATTGGTTTATAAAACAAGCATTTTTATAAAAAATGTATCCGTTCTTTCCTCCTGACATACACATTCTATATACTCTCACACGCATGCATGCATCCAAGATGTCAATTCCATTACTCATGAGCGGTAACTCATATTCTATACCAAGTCGTCACTTAGTCATGCACTCACGTGCCCTAATTGGCACATGCAATTAAGTCCAAATCCAATAAGCCCCCTCGTAATGAAATCATGAACACAAGCCAACCCATGTATGTGACACCCTCCAGGTCACATGTATGTTTTATTTTGGGCTTAGTTTGTCTATCTTATGGTTTTAAAGGCTTTTAGATGTTGAGGGTCTAGATTTTAGAAATTTAAGAGATATAATCCAGACACATGGTCAGCACACGGTTAGTAGTAACTATGCAGTAATCATGCGATATGATTCTGTTAACTCCATCGACATTTTTCACGGTTTGAGCAGGGTTTTTCTAACTGTTCGAGATGCTAAGAAAACTATGCGGAGGTAGTTGCACAACTTGCACACGATTTTCCTAACCATGTGGTTTTTCCCAGGTAATCGTGCACTTTGATTTTCAAGGGGTAGTAGGGACCACAAAGTTAATGCATAGTTAGTCTAATCATGTAGCCTAACTGTGAGTCCCGAATGACTTTCTTAAAAATGGAAAATTACCCCGACACCCTTGGTCATTTTTAACCAAAATATCACCAAAATATCTCATTAACTCAACCCAACCTTTCCTTGACACTTTAGGAGGTTCTTCCATTTGGTTCTTTAGTGATTCTCCTTCAGTCTTGGTGGATCTCTTTGAGGCATGTTCTGATTTCCACCAAATTTCTCTTCCTCTTTCTTGATTTATCCTCAATCTCTATTCTCCCTCAAGTGTTGAAATTCTTAAGGGCTGTAATGACCATATCTAGAGGTTTTTATGGGGGATTGATGACATTTCCTTGTATCTAGGCTTGATATGACCTGATCGCTTCGTTTCCAATCACTTTTTTTGAATGCATTTATGTTTCCTTCATTGGCGAGGTAGGTGTCACTTTACAATGGTTCTTTCTCAGGGAACACTTGGTTATTGATTTTTCCTTTGGTTTGGATTATAAGAATTGTTGAATTTACATCTATGAAGATTCTTTTGTGTAATTACATATTTTTTGGCATGGAAAATGGTTTTAAAAGGAGTTTTTCACTAAAAAAATTTTATGCACTTTATGTGTTCGATGAAATGCCTTAAAGATGGTTTTGAATCTAAAATGATTTTCAAGATTCATAGTGGTAAAGCCTCGCTTGTAGATTTTTTTATTAAATTATGGTCATGGTTTACTTGAATGTCATGAGAAAACATACCACATAAGAACCTTGGATGTGTTAGGTTATGGACATATGCAAACCATAGTGAGCGTGGAACCATTAAGAGTTATGGTTGTGATACTGATAGACTGTGGTAGGACTCAGAATCATTAGGATTCACATTTTTACTGGTTATTCTTCCTTGCGTGTCCTAGTTACATATTCCCATAGGCTAGAACCCATTTGTGCTTGGTTTTATTCATGATGGTGACATTTCATGCTTTGAATTTCCATATGTTTATCATTTGAGATATGGATTCTTCTTATTAATACCCTCTATGTTATCGTTCTTGTTTATTTCCATATTATTTTGGCTTTGAATATGTATTGTTCTAAAGGAAACCAAAGGTTGTTTTTTGAAAAAAAATTCAAATGAAATTTCTTTAGGAAAATTGTTTCATTTTAAAGATATAACTAATGGTTTCATGGTGGTGGTCATTGTGTAGATTCATGGTGGTATACCATTAGGGGTTTACCTCAAACCCCACATATTCTTTTTGGTGTATGAAGACTTGGTTTTGCAAGATCCAGGTAAAGGGAAGGGTGTCATGTAACCCGATGAATTCTCTTGGTTGAGATTGCTTTCATAGTGGGTTGGGACAGTGGTGACAGATGGTCACATGGAGGCTTGGTTTTCGTTTGGATTTGTTTTTATTTTGGGATTAACATTATGGATTGTTTTTTATGTCTCATGGCTGTGTACCTCTTCTTCCACAATGCACACTGATTGTATATCTTTATCCCGTTATACATGAGAAATGTTTTGTTGTGTTTCCAAGGTGAAATCATTCTGATAGTTTTGTATATTGACACCCAAGTGTTTGTTTCCATCCCATGGTGACCATAAACATGCTTCGAACCCTGTAGAGATCCAACCTAGATGACATGTCAGGTCATCTCGGATTGGTTTGTTACAAAATGGCATCAAAATAAAAGGTTTTTCCATGGTTGGTTGGTATATTGGAATTAGGACCATCGGGACTCGGGTGGTAAGTGCAGAAGGGTGCCTATCCATCTCACTTTTGTATCTGATCTTATGTTACAATGGGTTTTCAGGGATGTCGCATCAAGCTTTTGAGATTGATTTTGGGTTTATTTAGATGAACCATGACATATTTTTCTGCTGTTTTCTGCTATTTTCTTAAATTATAATTGTTTACGGGCATAAATATAGATTTTTAATGTTCATATTTTGACTCAAAGATATATTCCTAATCTAATTTTGTGTTATCTCTTGTCATTAATAGATAATTACTCCTAAAAATATCTCTTAGAATCAGAGGGAAGGACCTGTGGGGTAAGTCGCACCGAAAAACCCTCCAGTGAACTTTGCTTTTGTGGAAACGATAATTCAGACTATTAAATCCTTGGATCAATTGGGCAGTGGAAATCATGAAGGGATGGTGGATCATGCTTTGGAGTTTACCAAATAAAATCGACTAATCTTCTATGGTGAAAAAGGAACCCATGAAACAGAGGAATGGATTGAGAGAATAAAAAGGATTTTCTACTTTTTGAAGACTCAAGAGGACTCTAAGGAGGGATTTGCCACTTATAAGCTTGAAGCACCTAGAAGGAAATTGTTGGATTCTATCATGAAAGATAAATTACATGAGGACCTCAATTAAACCACTTTCAAGAAAGACTTAAATCAAAATTTCTATCCTAAGACATTGCATGTGGTGAAGGATAAATAGTTTGTGATCATGGATTAAGGAGAACATTCCATGATAGATAATGCTACTCATTTCACCAAGTTGGTTCATCTATCCCCAAAACTTCTCACTAATGAATAACTCAAGGTTAGATAGTTTGAGATGGTTTTGAAGCCTGAGATTTGATTGATGGTTATTCTCACGCGCTTTCTGACCATTGTTGAGATACTTAATAAAGTGGCTATGAATGGGCCAAAATTATCCATGAATACAGGTCTTAGAAGAGTTTATGTGGTAGAAGGGGGTAACCAAGGTGTGTCATCTGGCCAAAAAGGAAAGCTGTAAGAACCCTGTTCTTATTCTTGAGGTACGTGTTTCTTCCTTTCTCCTTTCCTTAAGTTTTTTTGAGAAAATAAGGAAAATGAGGAAAAATCCTAAATTTTGGGACTACACGCCGTGTACTTTTCCACACCCCCTGTACTTTGGCAGTGTGGGATGAGTACACAGGGTGCGTAGCCATGTTGGTGATGAAGGGTGTAAAAACCAACTACACGCCGTGTAGTGGTATTTACACGCCGTGTAGTCAGTCGGTAGATGAAATAGTAAGGCGGTGGGAGCAATTGCCAGCTGGGTGACAGTACACGCTGTGTAGTAGATAATACACGCCGTGTACTCATGTTGACGGATGAAAAGTTTGGCGGTGCCGGCAGAGGAATGGTTAAATGAGGAAAGTACACGCCGTGTAGTCAAAACTACACACCGTGTACTTTGTTTTTTTTGCTTAAAATGGGCAGTAGCCAACCCTGTTCACCGGATTGGCTTAGAACTGGATGGGAGCTCAGGAGAGGATGACCGAACCTTCGTGGACCTCCAGATCGAGCGTCGGGAATCCATTTCTGCTTCCGTCGATCACGTTGGAACCCCACGGGTAAGCCCTCCCATCTCATTCCGTAGTTCTTTCCAATTATTCCTATAATGGAAGTTAATTGAGTTTGAACGGGTTTTCTTCTAACCCAGATCTACGTCGTCTTTGGGCGTTTCTGGAATCGACGTTCGCGTATACCATTCGTGGGTGTGTAAGGTAGGTGGCTTGGTGTTTAATTTTCTAACTGATGTGCGTTTTGTATACCGTTGTGATACGCGCCCATGAATGGGGTGTCGTATGGCTGAGACCTTGTTGAATTAAATACCTAGAATTGTATAGGTAATTTAAATGTGATAATAAACTGCTATTTGGGATCACTGCTTGGATCCAGGACCACCCCGGGGGTGCGTTCCTCTGTTTAGCTGTTTGTCCAGGATACCCGAGGGTATGCCATGTTAATTTTGTGCATTACTTTTTCCTTAAGAGTAATTGTATGTGTACTGCTTATTTACATGTTGGACATGGCCCGATTTCTTGTTTAGCCCGAGGGTGTTGTTTTACTTAGCCTGAGGGCAGTGCATCTTTTATCCTGAGGGCAACTTCTTCTGTGCCTGTGGGCAATGGACTTTGTGCCTGATGACGACACTTTGTACGCCTGAGGAAAATATCTGTTATGCCTGTGGGAAATTACCTACGGGTTGGATTCTGATTACCTGAGGGTAAGGGTTTGCGTGTCTGTGGACACTGACGGTTTACATATAAATTAACTGTGGTGGTTTCTTAAATAATAAATAATGAAATGAATATTAAAATGGCAATAACTGGTAAAGTTAGTTACTTTTGAGTACTACTTAGTTTATTGCATTTACTTTTGCACACTGTTGTTGCATGGTTACACATAGTTGAGCACGGGCCTTTGGTGGGTTCCTATTGAGATTATTTCTCACACCCTGTTTGGGTCATTCTTTTCGGCCCAAACAGATTACATTTCTGCAGGTGTGGATAAGGGCAATGATTCTTATACAAGTACTTGATTGCTGCTGAGGAGTAGGGGATCATGAGACCGAGCTTAGGCTCGCGATACTACCGACTGTTTTGTTTTGGTTTTGTTGTACTCTGTATTGTACTGTACTGTATTGTTTTGTAACATGTTCTGGCTATTTTCTTAAAACTTAAGACATGTTGCATTATCATCTATATAACTATTGGTTATCTTTTACTACAGTTGTTTATTTTAAATGTGTATGGTTTATTGCTTCCGTTGTTGCTGTATGCTTTCTATTTTATTCCGCTACGCTACACTTTGACAAATGAGGGTATAGTTTCCCCACTATCAGACCTGGGCCCTCGCTGTTAGTTGGCAGCCTCTGGTGTTTGGGAAAATGCGCTTGAGGTCACGTGGTGAACTGAGTTCGTGTCACCCGTTGAGTGGCACTCGAAACCGGGACGTTACAAAGTGGTATCAAAGGGGTTCTTTTCTTTGACTTACTATTTGGAGCCTTAGTCAGGGATAGGACTTGAACGGTAGTTGGTAATAAGCTGTGCCCGGGCATAGCTAACCCGTGTACAGGGAAAATCCAATTTACCTCGTATTACAATTTTACTGATTTTTCATTTTACAGTTGATTTTCATCGAATGGTGACACACTTGTTATTGTGCTGTTTATATTTTATTCATGGGTTCTATCTAGTTGCAACCCGATGAGATGAGGGTATGCCATTTCATGCATCATTTAGGCACATGCTAGAAATCACATGACATGCATTGTTTCTATGCCATGTAGGTGCATTAGACATTGCATGTTCTTGTGATAGATGTTGTGCTAGTAAAAGCATGCTGTTGTGTTAGCTGTTTAATAAATACCTGCTATGTGATAGGGTATCTTAGTATGAGCTTGTTGATAGAATGGATGCCAAACTTTAGTTTTTGGGGAGTATGGGCCCTCATTGACCGAAATTTGGTGGATCATTAGCTGTTTATTTTGTTATAACACAAATAAGATGTCAAACTTTGATTCGTGAGGAGTATGGTGCCTCACAGATCTGAATTTGACACTTAGGTGTTGTTTTTTCGGTATTTTCTGGGTCTCGGGGAAGTTTATGAGGCATACTGTCCGGAAAAAACCAGTATACACGCCGTGTAGTACCTTAAACATGCTGTGTATGGCCTTCTGTTCAGGAATAAAGGAAAACTTTTTGAGTACACACCGTGTACCCTGAGTATACGCCGTGTACCCTGAGTACACGCCGTGTAGTCTCTTTCTGTGTCACAAACCGTGTGGGCGGCGACACGGGGTAGGAAATGACTTGGGAAAAATACGCCGTGTACATGATGTACACGCCATGTAGTGTTTACCCGGAGTCCGCTCGTGTAACTAACAACACGGACGAAGGAGACCTTAGGACATACACATCGTGTCTATTATGGAACATGCCGTGTAGTCTGACCTGGGATTCGGCCATGTAACTAACAACATGGGTCGGTGTAATCCTTTCGTGTACATGCCATGTCCATCTGGAACATGCTGTGTAGTGTGAGCTATGTATTCGACCGTGTAACTAACAACATGGGTCGGCGAAGCTCGTCTAGAACACACCATGTACCTATAGGACACGCTGTGTAGTCTTTCCTGAGGATAGACCGTGTGGAATTAGCCGTGTGGCTGGGAAAACGGGATGGTGTACACGCCGTGTGCGGGTGTAACACGCCGTGTAGTATCAAGCCGAGTAGTCGGCCGTGTCACAAACGACACGAGCAGTTGGAAAATTACACCATACACGCCGTGTAGATTATATACACATCGTGTAGTTTTGTTTAATGGGAGCCGTGTGGCTAGGCCGTGTAGAAGGACCTGGGTAGGGGAAGATAAGTCAGGTACACGCTGTGTAATCATAAATACATGCCGTGTAGTCTTGTTGTGCAATCTTGAATGCCTCCTTCCTCCTGTTCCCCTTTTGGTTTCTTCATTTTCAGACTGTGATAATCTTGATCTAAGGTGTGCGTTTGACCTTATAGTGTCATGCCGCCGAGACCTTCACACGTTGTTTTCCAGGAGAGCGGCAACGAGTATACTCCGGAGATGGTGGGCCATGGGCTACCAGTGGATCCTCCAGCAGAGCCAGATGCGGCGCCAACCGTTATACCGGACACAGGCGCGAAGGCGCAGTTCTGTGAAGGCTTTATGCAGTTCATGCAGACCTTTCAGGGAGCACCACCGGCTGCCACATCTATGGATGAGTTGACTCGTATCTTCCAGCAACAACATCCGCCTACGTTTTCAGGGGATGGCGGACCTCAGGCTGCAGAGTCTTGGCTGGGGTCGATGCAGACTATTTTTGAGCACCTAGAGACACCTCCAGGGTGGAGGGTCAAGCTCGCGACTTATATGCTGCGTGATTCGGCCAAGAGGTGGTGGGATGTTACCACACAGTCAGAGCATCACAGAGACATGGCGTGGGAAGATTTCCAGATAGCCTTCTATAAATTCTTCTTCCCAGAGACGCTGAGGGTAGATCGAGTTTGAGAGTTCATGAATCTGCAGCAGGGCGCTATGTCAGTGATGGATTATTCTGCTCGTTTCATCGAGCTTCAATGTTTTGCACCTGTTCTGGTGGGCGATGAGATGCTGAGAGCCAGACGCTTTGAGGATGGTCTTCGATATGACATCCGAGCACTGGTGAATGTTTTCAGGTTGCCTTCAGTACATGCTATTGTGAACCAGGTTCTGATTACAGAGAGGAACCTGCGGGAAGATAGTGATGTGGGCGAGGGTGGTTCAGCACCAATTTCTGGTACTATTTCTACTAGTAAGAGGAAGAGACAGATGTACTTCCCTCAGGGTGGCAGTGCCAGCTAGAAGAATGTTTCAGGTGGCCAGGTCATATGCTACCAGTGTGGTAAGGAGGGGTACAAGAGGCCTCAGTGTCCATGGGACCCAATGGAGTGCCGAGCTTGTGGCAAGATGAGTCATCTGCAGCGCTTTTGCAGGGCATTTCCATCAGTGGCTAGTGAGAGGGGTTCTGTGCAGACTCCACATGCGGGGGTAGGACCAGCAGCTTCTTACCAGTCGGGGAACTGGAATACGTCAGGGCGTGCAGACAGGGATGGTGGACGTGGCCGTGGTAGCCAGACACCAGGATCTTAGAGGCAGCAGGGTGGGACAGCTCAGGGTAGCCAGGCTATGTCGCAGGGCCGCAGCACTGGGCAGACATATGCAGTGCAACAGACCCAGCAGGAGCAGGATCCCAGACCTTCCACTGTCATAGGTACTATTCTAGTAGCTTATGTGTTATCTTCTGTACTTTTTGATATGGGTGCTACGCATAGTTTCATATCTGTACCTATTGTGGAGAGCCTTGGACTCTGTGTTTCTACTTCTTCTGATATCATGAAACTAGACACTCCGTTGGGGACTAGAACGGCTGGTGTGTGTCAGTGCAAGGAGTGCCCCCTTGAGGTTGGTGGGTGTCACTTTCTTTGGGACCTCTATGTCTTAGAGATGATAGCTTATGATGTCATTCTTGGGATGGACTAGTTGGTTCCCTTTCGAGCCTTTGTAGATTGCTATCGCCGCAGGGTGAGTTTCACGTCACCAGAGGGCGGAGAGTTTCTATACAAGGGTGAGTGGGATGTTCAGGCGAGTCGAGCTGGACCAGGGCATCATGGGTGAGGTGGAGTCATAGCCCAGATTGCGAGCTTATATCTGAATGACCAGGGGACTTGTCAGAATGATTTCCCTCCAGTGGTTGATCGTTTTAGGGATTTCTTCCCAGACGACTTTTTAGGTCTTCCTCCAGAGCGTGAGGTGGATTTCTCTATTGATCTTGTGTCAGGGGCGACACCAGTATCTATTCCTCCCTATAGGATGGCCACACTAGAGTTGCAGGAGATCAAGATGCAGTTAGAGGAGTTACAGGCAAAGGGTTTCATCCGACCCAGTACTTCTCCTTAGGGTTCACCGGTCCTCTTTGCGAAGAAGGCGGACGGTACCCTCAGACTCTGTGTGGATTATCAGAAGTTGAACCAGTTGATAGTTAAGAACCGATATCCCTTGCCAAGGATTGATGATCTTTTTTATCAACTTCATGGAGCACGAGTGTTCTAAAAGATTTACTTGAGATCAGGATATCATCAGTTGCATGTTAGACCATCTAATATACCTCTCACAGCTTTCAGGAGTAGGTATGGTCTATACGAGTATATGGTTATGTCGTTCGGACTCACGAATGCACCAGCAATTTTCATGGCTCTGATGAATCGTGTGTTCCATCCTTATCTGGATTCTTTTATGGTAGTATTCGTTGATGATATCTTGGTGTACTCTCACACTCGACACGACCATGCCACCCATCTTGAGATCGTATTGAGTACACTGAGAGAGCATCGACTATATGCTAATCTCTCAAAGTGCTACTTTTGGATGGACCAGATACACTTCCTGGGTCATATCATCTCAGAGGCAGGAGTTGCAGTAGACCCAGATAAGGTGAGAGTAGTAGTTTCCTGGGAGAAGCCTAAGAACGTGTTTGAAATACGGAGTTTCTTGGGACTGGCTGGTTACTATAGACGCTTCATACATGACTTCTCCCGCTTAGCAGCACCGTTGAAGGGTTTGAATAAGAAGGGGGTGAAGTTCGTTTGGTCAGAAGCTTGTGAGACAGCCTTCCAGGAGATGAAGGGAAAGTTGACATCAACACCGATCCTGATACACCCAGAGCAGGGGAAGAGCTATACAGTTTACTGTAATGCATCGGGTATTAGGGTAGGAGCTGTGTTGATGCAGGGCGATCGAGTAGTTGCGTATGGGTCTCAAAAGTTGAGGCCACATGAGAGGAATTACCCGACGCATGATCTCGAGTTGGCTACAGTTGTTCACGCGTTGCGCTGTTGGAGACATTATCTCTTGGGAGAACATTTTGTGGTGTTCATGGACCACAAAAGTCTCAAGTACATCTTTACCCAGCGTGACTTGAACCTGAGACAGCGAAGGTGGGTTTAATACCTTCATTCCTTCGATTTTGAGCTTGCCTATACACCTAGTAAAGGTAATGCAGTAGTTGATGCACTGAGCAGGAAGACTCAGATACAGGTAGTGCGGAAGACCAATGGTGAATGGCAGCTGATGGCTTTGTTCTCTAAGATGCATCTGGAGGTGCACGACAGTCAGGTGCAGACCTATCTTTCATCTTTAGCTGTGACCTCTACCCTCCTAGATAGAGTGAGGATGAGATAAATATCCGATTTAGAAGGCCTAGTTCTACAGGAGTCAGTGGCAAGTGAGGACCCTCCTCCTAGTTGGACGATAGGCGATGATGAAGTATTGCGTTTCCATGGACGAGTGTGGGTTCCAGTGGATATATGATAGAAGATGATGTGGGAGTTTCATGCTTCAGTCTAGGCAGTTCATCCTGGAGTTACCAAGATGTACCGTGACTTGAGACGCCAGTACTGGTGGCCGGGGATGAAGAGTAAGATAGATGGTTTTGTTACGAGATGTTTCACCTGTCAGCAGGTGAAGGCGGAGCATCAGAGGCCAGCCGGACTATTACAGCAGTTATCCATCCCGGAGTGGAAATGAGATGATGTCATGATGGACTTCGTGACTGGGTTGCCGAGGTCACCTCGAGGTAATGATGCTGTGTGGGTTGTTGTGGACAGACTCACAAAGGTAGCTCACTTTTTGCCGATCAAGGAGACCTTAGGTGTTGACGAGATTGGGAAGTTGTATGTCCGAGAGGTCGTATGTCTTCATGGGGTCCCCCATTCTATTGTTTCATATAGGGATGCCCGTTTTATGTCTCGTTTCTAGTAGAGTTTTCAGAGGGCACTGGGTACATAGATGCTTCTGAGCACAGCTTACCACACTCAGACCGATGGTCAGTCAGAGCGTACGATACAGGTGTCACGACCCGCCCTCGGGGTCCGTGCCGTGACTACCCCAAGCCCGCCTTCCATAGGCCAGGGGCTGGCGACTAGCACCAAGGCGTAAATCCCGGTAAAAAGGGAAGGAATTGCCTTTTGAAAAGTAAAAAAACACCACAGAGTAAGCAAGCGGAAAGTAAACACTAAACAAAAGCAGAGTACAACTGGAAGTGCGGAAAAGTAAATGGGCCAGAATACAAACCCAAACCGAAAGTAAAGTACAACTCGAAAGGGAAAACAACAACTGAAAAGTAAAATCCGCTACTCCGAGCTGTCCACTGGAAATCCCACCTGAAGGATGGGTACAGATAGCTCCTCTGCTCCACGGGTCCCACCGTCCGCTCCGAGCACGTCCCGCCCAGTGGTCCACCTCCGGGTACCGTCCCGCTCTGCAAGCCCCAGCTAAGGTCAACGCTGTCCGTCGTCTGCAACCAACACAACGTAGTGCGGGTAAAGCCCGTGCAGGGGTGAGTATAAGCTACTCAGTAAGGACCCCGAGACCCTTGAAGGTCTCTCAAATCCACAAAGGATAAACCACGAAGAAAAGTACAATCACGAAGTAACAACCGACACTGCTTAAGTATATGCCCATACATATACCTAAGTCATCAATTTCAAATACGCTCCAACCTCCGAGCCCAAGTACAACTCAGTCCACACAGGAAAGTAAACGTATTACACACAGGAAAGTAAAACATAATCCACACAGGAATTGCACAACACAATCCACACAGGAAAGCAACAGGATTCAGCTCACACAGGTATACTTTTTCAAAGGACGATAAAGATGATCTCTGATCCATCTAAGTCGTCGGACCCACGAAGGATCGATAGGTAACTAACCAAAGGACGATAAAGATGATCTCTGATCCATCTAAGTCGTCGGACCCACGAAGGATCGATAGGTAACTAACCCCCGCAAAGACCCACACAGGATCGGGCCCACACAGGACCTGTAGGCGCTGACTCACACAGAACCGCTGAGCGCGGACCCACACAGGATCGGACCCACACAGGATCGGGCCCACACAGGACCTGTAGCACTGATCCACGTAGGATCGCTGAGTGCTGTAGTCGTCGTCGTCGAATCCACACAGGATCTCTGTACTGTCGTCGTCGCAGTCACAGTAACAGTAGTAGCAGTAGTAGTCACAGAACAGTCGCAGCCAGCACTAGGGTTCCCGCACACAGCAAGCTCGTTCGGAGGGTCTGCTCCACGAGCTGAGAGGCTGATACATCAACTGTCACAAAGTCCAGAGTTGATGTATCCAAAAGTTCCGTATCGTCAACAGGAACTCAACGCAACAGACGGCGCGTCGATCGGACGCCCGGTCTGAGAGTTATTGGCATTTTCGTCCCCAGAGCCCGGTTGGTTTTTAAGGCAAAACCAACCCGACCGTACTCCACCTGCGTCCAAACCTCGGGCGGAGTATTCCAAAAGATCCTTCTCACTAAGAGGAACACAACGCGACTGACGGCACGTCAATCGGACGTCCGTAGCTCAAGATATGAGCGTTTCCGCTCCGAAGGCCCGGTTGGTTTCGTGAACGAACCAACCCGGCCGAACTCAAAGTAATCCGAAACCTTGAGTGCGATATACCGAAACGACCGTCTCGATCCAAGGATCGTGTTGCCGCACACGGTTCGTCGATCAGAGGTCCGAGGCTCAAGTTATGGCCAAAAGACAGGAACTGGTTCGAAACGGGGTGTCCGGGTCCGGGCCGACCCGGCCCGACCCCCCCCCCCCCTGGGGCGGCCCGGCCGGTGCGGCGGCGCGGCGGCCGCGGCGGCCTGGCGGCCTGGCGCCGCACGAGGGCGGCACGCGGGGGGCTAAGCCCCCGCTTTCTTGGAGATGGCGGCGCGGCTATATGCCGCGCCCATTTTTTTTAAAACGCCCCCCCCACTTGGGGGGCCTGTTTGTGCGGAACCGGGGGGCCGGCTGCCCCCCTCCCTTCAAAGAACCGCCCCCCCTCATAAAGAGGGGGGTTTTTTGTGTGTTGGCTGGGGGATTAATTCCCCCGGTTTAATGCCTTCCGGCCGGCCAGCTGGCCGGCCGGTTTTCATCAACGGGACCGGAAATTCCGGTCCCCCCCTTCGGCTTCCGACGCCGGCGGCCCGGCCGCCGGTCTTCTCTTCCGCCACGGCCCGGAACCGGCCGCGGTTTTCGTCATCCGGCGCGGTGCGACGGCACCGCGCCCCTCCTCCGCACCTCGATTTCTTCAACGCGGCGCGACGGCGTCGCGTAATAAGGATTGGGCGAATATCCGCGTGGTGCGACGGCACCACGCCACCTTGATTCATCCACCCGCAAACAATACAACAAGAACGATGGAGGGGGGTTCGGCCGTGTTCGTGCGGTCCGGCCCCCTCACGTTAAGCAATAACGCAACTTAAAATATTTCAAAGCCACACGTTAGACTTGCTAAATTCATGATCAAGAATAGAATAATTAAACAATAAATCAACAACCCCTACCTTGGTATAAGGTTCGAAGATTTGTCTACGTTCCGCGGAAGACGACGTCGCGGAGGTCGGGCGTCGCGGTCGTCGTTCGTCAAATTCGATGACGAAGAGGTGAGTCCGAAGAGGCACGTCGTTGGCGAAACCTTGTACGCTGACGAAGGTTGTCCGAGGAAGAAGCGGTGTTCTCTCTCGTTGATACGGAAGACGAAGAAGAGCGGAGCGGCGTTCTTCATCGGAACTTGAGCGTTCTTCGTCAAGTCTTGAGGAAAGTCAAATAAAAAGAAAACAACGAACTCAAGAACCCCTACCTCGATAGACGCACGTTGTTTGATGTCGGAGGAAGAGTCGTTGTCGATGGCGTTCGTCGCGGAAAACCGTCGCGGAAGAGATGATGCGGAAGAAGAACGTCACGTCGCGGATATGGCGTCGCGGAAAAACCATGTTCTTCGGCGAAGAAGTTCTTCGTTGAAGAACGGCGTTCTTCGTGTTCTTCGTCGAGGTTGAAGAAGATGAAGAAACAAGAAGAACCTTCCCAACTCTCTCAAGGAGACAAAACTAAAACCAAAATAAAATAAGACTCTATCTTATTTTATTAACACAACAACACACTAGAATTTCAAAAGTTTGAAATTCAAAGAAGAGATAACTCCACATTAATTAACAAATTGTCATGTTAATTAAAGAGGGGTTAAGGGAGTTTGAGGGAAGATGTAAAGTTAGGTTTCGTGTGGGCCCCACCACACTTAATCCTCTCAAGGGAGGATAAGTGGGTGTGGGTCCCACACCTAACTTCCTTTGAGTGAAGTTAACTATTAAGTTTAAATAAAAATTGTGTTTACATATTTTTATTTAACTTATTCAAATCTCCCAAAAACTAACTCTCAACCCGAAACAAACGCAACTCCCAAAAAGGTCTCTTTAAGCGAATATCGGCGCTGCGAGTTCATCGGTGCCCTCGGATTTCAAATCCGAGCACCGGATCAAAAGTTAGAAATTCCCGCTCGTTCGTTCACTGAACGTACCCGAGCCAAACTTCGGAAATTGATTCCGGGCACTCCGGGCCTCGGAATCAGGTGCCGTCTGAAACCGCGCTCTTGTAAAATTCCAAAGAAAATTAAGAAAAAATTTCCCTTGAATTTTACGGGTCTTTACATTACTCCCACCTCAGGGCTTTACGTCCCCGTAAAGATACATCAAAAACTAGGGAAACAAATGAGGGTACTGAGCACGCATCTGAGCCTCCCGCTCCCATGTGCTCTCCTGGAGATTCCAGTGCTTCCATCTGATGCGTACAAGAGGAATCGATCGCCCATGCAAGACCTGCTCCTGTCGATCCTCTATCTCCACCGGGACCTCCTTAAAAGTCACCCCATCGTCAATGTCAAGCTCCCCATGGTCAATGATGTGCGTCGGGTCGTGAACGTATCTCCTCAGCTGGGATACGTGGAAGACGTCGTGCACTCGGTGCAACTGAGGTGGTAGAGCCAGGCGATAAGCCACCTCGCCAACCCTGCTGAGGACCTGGAAGGGTCCGATGAAGCGCGGAGATAACTTGCCGCCTCGGCCAAATCTCCGAATACCACGTCGAGGTGAGAACCGCAAGAAGACGTGGTCGCCATCCTCGAACTCCAGTGGCCTCCGCCTCCTGTCAGCATATGACTTCTGCCAGCTCTGAGCTGTCCTCATCCACTCCTGGATGACCTGGACCTTCTCTGTCGTGGCCTGGACCATCTCCGGTCCCACAAGTGCTGACTCCCCAGGGTCTGTCCAGCACAAAGGAGATCTACAAGGTCGGCCGTACAACGCCTCATACGGTTCCATCCCGATGGTGGAGTGGTAGCTATTGTTGTACGCAAACTCCACCAAGGGTAGGTGGTCCTCCCAGCTACGACCAAAGTCGAGGACACATGCGCGGAGCATGTCCTCGAGAGTCTGAATGGTCCTCTCCGTCTGACCATCCGTCTGAGGGTGAAAGGCTGTGCTCAGACGTAGCTGCGTCCTGAACGCCTCCTGTAACCCCTTCCAAATCCGGGAAGTAAAGCGGGCATCTCGATCGGAGACGATAGATGATGGTACACCGTGGAGCCGCACAATCTCCTGAACGTAGAGACGTCCCAAGTTCTCTACTGAGCCCTGCTCTCTGATGGGTAAGAAGTGTGCCGACTTGGTGAGTCGGTCAACAATTACCCAGATGGAGTCGTGACCTCTGGAAGTGCGTGGAAGTAGAGTCACGAAGTCCATAGATATGCCGTCCCACTTCCACTCCGGAACCTCCAAGGGTTGTACCAAGCATGCTGGTATTTGATGCTCTGCCTTCACCTGACTTGCTGCAGTAGTGGAGGAGTGACTGTGAGAGACTGGAGGAAGGCTGCTCCATCTCTATCCACGAAGGATATCTGTAAAGAGGCTAGTTGCAAAGATTTCTCCTTTGCCGAAAAGTGAAATCCGGTCTCATCCCCTGGATGAACCACATTCCTTGCCTAATACAGTCAATTCCGTCATGATTAGTTAATTTATGGCACGGATGACGTCGTAAGGCCTCGACGCTGCTACCAAGAGGTCCAACCGTTACTCTCGCCTCTAAGGGTCGAGTCACACTGTCGGCATCAGTGTGAGGTTACTGGGTCCCCTCCAGTTGAAAACTCAAAAGTGAGGGTCAAGTCAATAGTTTAACCGGGACCACTCAGTATCAATCAGACAAAAGGACAGTAAAACAAACAAAGATAAGTGTCTTTTTATTATTGCAGCTCATAGTACAAGACACAAATACAATAGCAAAATGGAACTAGAAGTACAAGGGACGTATCCACTAGTTCCTCTCCTGTCCACCTGATCTCGGAGCTCTACTGCCTTGTCCACTACTCGGCTGTTGCTCAAGCACTCGCCGCAGCTTCTGTCTCAGTGGCTCCTCTAACACCCGCTGATCAATCGTACGAGGAGTCGGACAGTCACGTGCCAGGTGACCCTTCCCGCCGCAGGAGTAACATTGTCCGTTTCTGGCACGCCTGGCTCTGACCCCACCTCGGGTGCCCCGCACCACCGGTCCTAAAACCCGAGATCTTCCAACTGCTAGTCTGGTCCTCCTGGACCTCTGCATCATCTGTCTACTGCCCACAGATGACTCGGCTACTGATCGAAAAACACGCGGCAAAGGCAGAAGCTCCTGTACACGCTCGGGGTGTAGAGCTACTGGCACAAACTCCACCTTGAGGAAGGTCTCGAAGTCTTCCCATGCGAAGGTCATCCCGTCGCAAAACTGAAACAAGTGGCTCCACCACCTGCCTGCTGCTGCCTGAAGGAGGCTGGCAGCAAAGATCACCATGAAGTCTGCCGGCGTCCCCACTAGCCCGAAGACTCCCACCACAGCCTCCAGCCAATCCTCAGCTGCCTGCGGGTCCGTCTCTCCCCGGAACCTGGGTGGCCTCTGGCGCTGGAACTCGTGCAGCGCACTCAAGTGGCGTGCATCGCCTACTGCTGGGGCTGGTGGCATCGATGGCCCAACGTATGGTAGTATCGCTGGTGCCTCAACTGCAAGAGGGCCCTGTACCGAAGCTTCATCGCTCGGTGGGCTGTCGTCACACTCGACTCTCGGAACCCTAGCTGGCTGCCATCGTGGGGCCATCCTGAATAGGAAACAGGTGCGCCACGGTCAAACAGTATACCTGGTGAGCTGACACAAAGAAATCACAAAGAAAACTTTGAAACACACACGCAATCAATGTTTTCGTGCATTAAGTCGGAAATCAGAAGTCAGGGTCCTGGTGTACGGATACGTCGGCCGCCGCACCAACACTGGACTCCCTGGACTGATAACCACACTCAATACGCTAAACATTATTGCTTCACACAGAAAAGATCAGAGTTCGCGGTAGAACCGAACTCCTCTGATACCAATTTGTCACGACCCGCCCTCGGGGTCCGTGCCGTGACAACCCCAAGCCCGCCTTCCATAGGCCAGGGGCTGGCGACTAGCACCAAGGCGTAAATCCTGGTAAAAAGGGAAGGCATTGCCTTTTGAAAAGTAAACAAACACCACAGAGTAAGCAAGCGTAAAGTAAACACTAAACAAAAGCAGAGTACAACTGGAAGTGCGGAAAAGTAAATGGGCCAGAATACAAACCCAAACCAAAAGTAAAGTACAACTCGAAAGGGAAAACAGCAACTGAAAAGTAAAATCCGCTACTCCGAGCTGTCCACTGGAAATCCCACCTGAAGGATGGGTACAGATAGCTCCTCTGCTCCACGGGTCCCACCGTCCGCTCCGAGCACGTCCCGCCCAGTGGTCCACCTCCGGGTACCGTCCCGCTCTGCAAGCCCATCTAAGGTCAACGCTGTCCGTCGTCTGCAACCAACACAACGTAGTGCGGGCAAAGCCCGTGCAGGGGTGAGTATAAGCTATTCAGTAAGGACCCCGAGACCCTTGAAGGTCTCTCAAATCCACAAAGGATAAACCACGAAGAAAAGTACAATCACGAAGTAACAACCGACACTGCTTAAGTATATGCCCATACATATACCTAAGTCATCAATTTCAAATACGCTCCAACCTCCGAGCCCAAGTACAACTCAGTCCACACAGGAAAGTAAACGTATTACACACAGGAAAGTAAAACATAATCCACACAGGAATTGCACAACACAATCCACACAGGAAAGCAACAGGATTCAGCTCACACAGGTATACTTTTTCAAAGGACGATAAAGATGATCTCTGATCCATCTAAGTCGTCGGACCCACGAAGGATCGATAGGTAACTAACCAAAGGACGATAAAGATGATCTATGATCCATCTAAGTCGTCGGACCCACGAAGGATCGATAGGTAACTAACCCCCGCAAAGACCCACACAGGATCGGGCCCACACAGGACCTGTAGGCGCTGGCTCACACAGAACCGTTGAGCGCGGACCCACACAGGATCGGACCCACACAGGATCGGGCCCACACAGGACCTGTAGCACTGATCCACGTAGGATCGCTGAGTGCTGTAGTCGTCGTCGTCGAATCCACACAGGATCTCTGTACTGTCGTCGTCGCAGTCACAGTAACAGTAGTAGCAGTAGTAGTCACAGAACAGTCGCAGCCAGCACTAGGGTTTCCGCACACAGCAAGCTCGTTCGGAGGGTCCGCTCCACGAGCTGAGAGGCTGATACATCAACTGTCACAAAGTCCAGAGTTGATGTATCCAAAAGTTCCGTATCGTCAACAGGAACTCAACGCAACAGACGGCGCGTCGATCGGACGCCCGGTCTGAGAGTTATTGGCATTTTCGTCCCCGGAGCCCGGTTGGTTTTTAAGGCAAAACCAACCCGACCGTACTCCACCTGCGTCCAAACCTCGGGCGGAGTATGCCAAAAGATCTGTCTCACTAAGAGGAACACAACGCGACTGACGACACGTCAATCGGACGTCCGTAGCTCAAGATATGAGCGTTTCCGCTCCGAAGGCCCGGTTGGTTTCGTGAACGAACCAACCTGGCCGAACTCAAAGTAATCCGAAACCTTGAGTGAGATATACCAAAACGACCGTCTCGATCCAAGGATCGTGTTGCCGCAGACGGTTCGTCGATCAGAGGTCCGAGGCTCAAGTTATGGCCAAAAGACCGGAACTGGTTCGAAACGGGGGGGTCCGGGTCCGGGCCGACCCGGCCCGACCCCCCCCCCCCCTGGGGCGGCCCGGCCGGCCGGCCGGCTGGCGGCGCGGCGGCGCGGCGGCCGCGGCGGCCTGGCGCCGCACGAGGGCGGCACGCGGGGGGCTAAGCCCCCGCTTTCTTGGAGATGGCGGCGCGACTATATGCCGAGCCCATTTTTTTTAAAACGCCCCCCCACGTGGGGGGCCTGTTTGTGCGGAACCGGGGGGCCGGCTGCCCCCCTCCCTTCAAAGAACCGCCCCCCCTCATAAAGAGGGGGGTTTTTTGTGTGTTGTCCGGGGGATTAATTCCCCCGGTTTAATGCCTTCCGGCCGGCCAGCTGGCCGGCCGGTTTTCTCCAACGGGACCGGAAATTCCGGTCCCCCCCTTCGGTTTCCGACGCCGGCGGCCCGGCCGCCGGTCTTCTCTTCCGCCGCGGCCCGGAACCGGCCGCGGTTTTCGTCATCCGGCGCGGTGCGACGACACCGCGCCCCTCCGCCGCACCTCGATTTCTTCAACGCGGCGCGACGGCGTCGCGTTCTTGATGTTTCTTACATGGTGCGGCGCGACGGCGTCGCGTAATAAGGATTGGGCGAATATCCGCGTGGTGCGACGGCACCACGCCACCTTGATTCATCCACCCGCAAACAATACAACAAGAACGATGGAGGGGGGTTCGGCCGTGTTCGTGCGGTCCGGCCCCCTCACGTTAAGCAATAACGCAACTTAAAATATTTCAAAGCCACACGTTAGACTTGCTAAATTCATGATCAAGAATAGAATAATTAAACAATAAATCAACAACCCCTACCTTGGTATAAGGTTCGAAGATTTGTCTACGTTCCGCGGAAGACGACGTCGCGGAGGTCGGGCGTCGCGGTCGTCGTTCGTCAAATTTGATGACGAAGAGGTGCGTCCGAAGAGGCACGTCGTTGGCGAAACCTTGTACGCCGACGAAGGTTGTCCGAGGAAGAAGCGGTGTTCTCTCTCGTTGATACGGAAGACGAAGAAGAGCGGAGCGGCGTTCTTCGTCGGAACTTGAGCGTTCTTTGTCAAGTCTTGAGGAAATTCAAATAAAAAGAAAACAACGAACTCAAGAACCCCTACCTCGATAGACGCACATTGTTTGACGTCGGAGGAAGAGTCGTTGTCGATGGCGTTCGTCGCGGAAAACCGTCGCGGAAGAGATGATGCGGAAGAAGAACGTCACGTCGCGGATATGGCGTCCCGGAAAAACCGTGTTCTTCGGCGAAGAAGTTCTTCGTTGAAGAACGGCGTTCTTCGTGTTCTTCGTCGAGGTTGAAGAAGATGAAGAAACAAGAAGAACCTTCCCAACTCTCTCAAGGAGACAAAACTAAAACCAAAATAAAATAAGACTCTATCTTATTTTATTAACACAACAACACACTAGAATTTCAAAAGTTTGAAATTCAAAGAAGAGATAACTCCACATTAATTAACAAATTGTCATGTTAATTAAAGAGGGGTTAAGGGAGTTTGAGGGAAGATGTAAAGTTAGGTTTCATGTGGTCCCCACCACACTTAATCCTCTCAAGGGAGGATAAGTGGGTGTGGGTCCCACACCTAACTTCCTTTGAGTGAAGTTAACTATTAAGTTTAAATAAAAATTGTGTTTACATATTTTTATTTAACTTATTCAAATCTCCCAAAAACTAACTCTCAACCCGAAACAAACGCAACTCCCGAAAAGGTATCTTTAAGCGAATATCGGCGCTGCGAGTTCATCGGTGCCCTCGGATTTCAAATCCGAGCACCGGATCAAAAGTTAGAAATTCCCGCTCGTTCGTTCACTGAACGTACCCGAGCCAAACTTTGGAAATTGATTCCGGGCACTCCGGGCCTCGGAATCAGGTTCCGTCTGAAACCACGCTCTTGTAAAATTCCAAAGAAAATTAAGAAAAAATTTCCCTTGAATTTTACGGGTCTTTACAACAGGTGCTAGAGGACATACTGCGTGCATGCTCCCTAGACTTTGGGGGCTCTTGGGAGAAGCACATACCCTTAGTCGAGTTTTCCTATAATAATAGTTTTCAGGAAACTATTGAGATGACACCATACGAGACTTTATACGGTAGGCCATACCGATCACCTTTATGCTGGATAGAGGTAGGTGATGCAGCTTTACTGGGACCATGTCTCGTGTAGGAGACTTCTGAGCAGGTCCAGTTGATTCAGAAGCGGATGGATACTGCACAATCTCATCAGAAATCTTATGCTGATCGCTACAGACGACCCTTGGAGTTCATGGTCGGGGATCAGGTTTTCTTGCGTGTTTCACCGAGGTTGGGACACAGGCGGATCAGGAGACAGGGTAAACTTTCACCGAGGTATGTGGGCCCATTTGAGATTCTAGAGAGAGTCATGCCAGTTGCCTATCAGTTGCAGTTACCATAGAGGTACCGGGCCATGCACGACGTCTTCCATGTATCTCAGTTACGCCGCTATCATTCAGACCCGTCTCACGTCTTTCAGCCCGAGGAGGTTGAGCTCGAAATGGATGCGTCCTTTAAGGAGCATCTGATTTTTATCGTTTATAGGAGCACGAAGGTTCTCCGATGCCGGTCAATTCCTCTCGTATGGGTGATATGGGAGCATGGCCGAGTGCAGGACGAAACCTGGGAGTGGGAGACCGACGTACGTGCTCAGTGGCCGGAGTTATTCACGACTATATCTTCACCACCCTTGGAAGGGAAATTCAGGGACAAATTGATTTAAGGGGGGAAGTTTGTAAGAACCTGATTCTTATTCTTGAGGTACGAGTTTCTTCCTTTCTCCTTTCCTTAAGTGTTTTTGAAAAAATAAGGAAAATAGGGAAAAATCTTAAATTTTGGGACTACACGCCGTGTACTTTTCCACACGCCGTGTACTTTGGCCGTGTGGGATGAGTACACAGGGTGTGTAGCCATGTCGATGAAGAAGGGTGTAAAAACCAACTACATGCCGTGTAGTGGTATTTACACAACGTGTAGTCAGTCGGCAGATGAAACAGTAAGGCGGTGGGAGCAGCCGCCAGCTGGGCGAAAGTACACGGCGTGTAGTCGGGAATACACGCAGTGTACTCATGTCGATAGATGAACAGTTTGGTGGTGCCGCCAGAAGAACAGTTAAATGAGGAAAGTACATGTCATGTAGTCAAAAGTACATGCTGTGTACTTTGTTTTTTTGCTTAAAATGGGCAGTAGCCAACCCTGTTCACAGGATTGGCTTAGAATCGGACGGGAGCTCAGGAGAGGACGATCGAACCTTCGTGGACCTCCATATCGAGCGTCGAGAATCCGTTTCTGCTTTCGTCAATCATGTTGGAACCCCACGGGTAATACCTCCCATATCTTTGCATAGTTCTTTCCAATTCTTCCTCTAATGGATGTTATTTGAGTTTTAACGGGTTTTCTTCTAACCCAGATCTACATCGTCATTGGGCATTTCTGGAATCGACGTTCGCGTATACCGTTCGTGGGTGTGTAAGGTAGGTGGCTTGGTGTTTAATTTTCCAACTGATGTGCGTTTTGTATACCGTTGTGATACACGCCCATGAATGGGGTGCCGTATGGCTGAGGCCTTGTTGAATTAAATACCTAGAATTGTATAGGTAATTTAAATGTGATAATAAACTTCTGTTTGGGATCACTGCTTGGATCCAGGACCACCCCGGGGGTGTGTTCCTCTGTTTAGCTATTTTTCCAGGATACCTGAGGGCATGACATGTTAATTTTGCGCATTACTTTTTCCTTGAGAGGAATTGTATGTGTATTACTTATTTACATGTTGGGCATGGACCAATTTCTTTTTTAGCCCGAGGGCGTTGTTTTACTTAGCCTGAGGGAAGTGAATCTTTTATCCTGAGGGAAACTTCTTCTGTGCCTATGGGCAATAGCCTCTGTGCCTGAGGGTGACACTTTTTACGCCTGAGGGCAATATCTTTTATGCCTGTGGGCAATTACCTGCGAGTTGGATTCTGATTACCTGAGGGTAAGGGTTTGCATGTCTGAGGACACTGACGGTTTACATAGAAATTAACTATGGTGGTTTCTTAAATAATAAATAATGAAATGAATTTTAAAATGGAAATAACTGGTAAAGTTAGTTACTTTTGAGTACTGCTTAGTTTATTGCATTTACTTTTACACACTGTTGTTTCATGGTTACACACAGTTGAGCACGGGCCTTTGGTGGGTGCCTACTGAGATTATTTCTCACACCCTGTTTGGTTCATGCTTTTTGGCCCAAATAGATTACATTTCGGAAGGTGTGGATAAGGGCAAGGGTCCTTATACATGTACTTGATTGCTGCTGAGAAGTAGGGGAGCATGGGACTGGGCTTAGGCTCACGATGCTACCGGCTGTTTTGTTTTGGTTTTTCTGTACTCTGTATTGTACTGTACTATATTGTTGTGTAATATGTTCTAGATATTTTCTTAGAACTTAATACATGTTGCATTATCATCTATATAACTGTTGGTTATATTTTACTACAGTTGTTTATTTTAAATGTGTATGGTTTATTGCTTCCGCTGTTGCTGTATGCTTTCTATTTTATTCCGCTGTGCTACACTTTGAAAAATGAGGTCATAGTTTTCCCACTATCAGACCTGGGCCCTCACTACTAGTCGGAAGCCTCTGACATTTGGGGAAATGCTCTTGAGGTCACGTGGAGAACCGGGTTCGGGTCACCTGTTGAGTGGCACCTGGAATCAGGACATTACAAAAGCACAATAAGGATGATTAGTTTTCATTAGGATTATTTTCAAGGGATTCTTCAAGAAAACACACGGTTGTTTACTTCTAGTGTGGAAGACCTAGCCATACAAAGATTGACTATACAATATCACCTAGGATTTTCCATTTGTGTGGAAAATTCAGTCACCTTAAGAGTTTTTTGTGGAAAAGTATCTCAGAGCATTAGAGTTGGATCCACCCTTACTAGAGGATCGAAGGCTCGGTCAGATGCAAAGAAAGGTGGTGGATCTCATTCTCATGAAAAGTGGGATACTTAGGTAATGAAGAAGGATTGGGTAGGGACTGAGGCCAGACACCTTTTTTGGTTAGAGTAATAATGGAAGGGGAGTGGGTGAATTTTATTTTAAAAATTAAAACATAAAATTCTAAGGGAAAATTCAAAACAAAATAATTTTGATACGATGAAGCGATAAAGTAATAAATTTGATATGTATTATAAAGTTAATATTAATATTAATTAATAGATAATTCACTACGAAAATGGAAATATCGAATTTGTTAAATTATTCATATTGTACTTGAATGATGCAATGTGTAAATTAAAAGAGAGATCTTAAATTGTTTGATAAAGGAGTTCGATAATAGCTCAACGTGAGCCCTTACATCTCTATCCCCACAGGTTGAGAGGTTTGTCTTATTTTTGTCTTGATTTTAATGAATATCAAGAATCAAGTACTCTAATTATTTTTTACGAAAGTAACAAGAAACTAAGCTTCCTCACATTGTCTATTGTGAGAACCTCCCTCACCTTGTGGCTGTAATCACCCTTTGTAGAAGAGGTGGGAAGAAGAGAGACTTACTTATAAAAAATCTACAACAAATCCAATCCCTTATATATATAGAAGTATTGTACAATTTATAGGAGATGCAGAGGAGAAAGTATATGATATATTTTGAGATTGAGAATTTAGAATTGACTTTTAGTGAGGATTTTGAGATTGGAGATAATTTGCTAGAGATACATTGTTAAAGCATTTCAATTCCACTGGTTATCCTACAATTTATCTTAAAGCCTATATGGACCTCAATTTATAGCCTCCATAATATATAGTAAGGATATGAAATTCATCGCTGTCATTAAGCATCATCAACATTAATTTAAGAACTACGAGGTCCACTGAAATTAAGAATTCCGACTTGATGGATCAAAGTCACCAGCTAGCAAGACGATCCCATTGGCAAGTTGGTGACACACTTGAGAATATCCTATCCCTTTCTACTACCATCGAATGGACAGTGATTCTACACTAGGTAGCCTATGGACTCCTACTGCAAGGGTGGGTCTATCCATTACCACTGACTGGCTGGTGGCTAAGCACCGGCGAGCCGGTGCCTCCTAGAGTTTTTCAATATTAAATTTGGAACTTCAAGATGCTTAAAAAGACTTCAAATTATCCTTACATATTTCTTCATGATTTCAATATAATCATTAATAATTTAATATAGACTTAAAATACTCTTCAATTGATTATCCATGATCTTCAAGTTCAACAAGATTCCTTCATTTGTTACATTAAATTCGATATATGAAATCTTGACAATGTAATTTCTATCCACTCAAAATAAATTTTCAAATACATAATTGAGTGTTTGGGATCATGAAAACATAATTATAGAGAGATATAGGTACAAAAACATTTATGCAGCAGAGTGTACACCATATAAATTTGAAGTGGGTCCAGCTACTGTTAGAGGTAAAATGTTTATTTTATCCTCTATTGTCCTAAATTTGCTTGATATTATAACATATCATTCTTTTATGTTATCTAAGTTGGTTGAAATGTTGGTATTATGCTTTTATATTATTTCATTCATGATGGATCTTTCCACTCCCTTGGGAAGGAGGAAAGAGGAGGGTTTTAAATGGTCCTAGTTCTAGATTATTATCATCGACCATGAGGTTGTTAGAGATTTCCTACTCCATGAACTCGATATCTTTGAAATCAATGTTGTAATGGATTTTATGATTAGTTTTAATCCCCAAATATTTTTTTTATCATCATTGGGTTCAGTTTCAATCTCCGGATTGGGCTACTCATGTATTTTAGGGTGAACGAGATCCAAGATTCAAGAGAGTGGGTCCAATTTTTCCTGAGGCTAGAATGATCTCATACAAATATTTAGAGATGTTTCTTGACACTATAAACTAGAATTTAAGTGGTTCTCTTAATTATGTAGTGGATGAGTACCATAAGGTATTTCTTGATTATTTTTCTATGTTACCGCCCTAGAGAGAGGTTGAGTTTACTATTGAACTACTTCTAGGGATGAGTCCTATCTAATTTCTATCTTATAATATAGAACATATTGAGTTGAAGTAACTTAAAGTTAATCTTGATGATATTGAGGCCAAGGGATTTGTTCATCCATGCATGTCACTTTGGTATTCACTAGTTCTCTTCACAAAGAATGCTGATGGAAGCCTTTTGCTTTGTATTGATTACTGAAATCTTATTTAGGTGACTCATAATAGCAAGTATCCTTTTCCAAATATTGATGATCTATTTGATAAACATAGGGGATCCTGATGGTTTTATAAGATTGATTTGTGGCTGGGGTACCATCAATTAAGAGTCTAAGAGGAGGATATTCCTAATAAAGAATTTAAGAGTAGGTATGGACATTAAGAGTATTTGGTTATTCCGGTCAATCTTACCAATGCCCCTATAGTGTTTATGAATTTGATGAATCATATCTTCCATTGGTTCTTAGACTCTTTTGTGGTTAATTTCATGGATGTTATTTTGGTATACTTCAAGACAAAGGAAGAATATAGGGGTCACCTATATATTGTTCTCAAAACTCTAAAAGAACTTCATTTGTATGAAAATATTTCTAAATATCAATTTTGGATCTAAGAAGTGATGTTTTTGGTCCATGTTATATCTAAAAGAGGTATCTCAGTGGATCCTGAGATGATTCATGAGGTGATTTATTGTGAGAAAACCAAGAATATATTTGATATTTAGAGCTTCTTGGGTTTGGCTAGTTATTAGAGGCATTTTGTTTAGGATTTATCCAATCTTACATCTCTTATGACAGAGTCGACCTATAAGGGTGTAAAGTTTGAATGGAATGATAAGTGTCAAATATTATTTTAGAACTAAAGGTGAGGTTAAATTTGGATCTAGTTATTATTCTTATAATATTAGGTTTAGATTATGATGTTTTTTGTGATACCTCAGGTATAGAATTAGGATGTGTTTTTGATACAAGTGAGGTAGGTGGTGGCATATGGATCTTGCCAATAACACCCTCATGAGAAGAATTATCCTACCCACGGACTTGAATTAGAAGAAGTGAGGCATGATCTCAAAACTTATCATTACTATCGCTTTAGAGAGTGGTTTACTATATATTCAGATTATAAGAGATTGAGGTATATTATCACCGAGATAGATCTAAACCTATGTGAGAGATGCAAGGTTTAATATCATTAGAATTTTGATTTTGATATTGAATACACACATAGAAAAGTTAATGTGGTCTATGATGCGTTGAGAAGGAATTTACCAACTCAATCCTTAAAGGAATTAGTGTAAGAATGGTATTTGATGTGTCTATTCACTAAGATGTGCTTGTATATAGAAGAAGATGATGGGAAGGTGTGATTATCTTGTGTGAAAGATAATTATTCATTTGATGATCATATTTGGATTGGAAAAGAAAAATACATTGATTTTCAACTTTTTTGTGAAATCATTTATGGTGGGCAGACCTGGGTGACTATTTTCAGTCTCTTGATGGTGTCTTGTGTTTATAAGGTGGATTGGTCATTCTGATAACTCCGAGGAAGGATTTTATGAATAGTGTGTAACTGTCTAGTTGGTCCATACACCTTGGTACTACTAGAATGTATCAATATTTGAGACATCAGTATTGGTGTCTAGGGATGAGGTAGTCAATTGTGGACCTCACATCACAATGCCTTACATACCATAAGATTAAGGTGGAGCACCAAAGACATTCCTATTTGTTGAAGAATTTACCCATTCTAGTGTGGAAGTTATATGAGATATCGATAAACTTCATAGTCAGTTTACTAGGGACTCTTAGTGGGAAAAATTTAATTTGGGTGATCATTGATCGACTCACAAAATTGGATAATTTCCTTCCTAATAAGTAAACAACAAAGGTGGAAGAGAAAAAGAACCCATATGCATGAGAGATCATGAAGCTCTATGGAGTGTCTTTTGATGTTGTTTTTGATAAGGATTCAAAATTTACATCCCATTTTTTTCAAAATTTTACAAGAGGAAATGGGTATCCAATTGAAGTTAAGCACGACGTATCACCCTTAGATGGATAGATAGACTAAACGAGCCACTCATATTACTAAGGATATGCTTCAGGCATGCATGCTTGATTTTAGTGGTAAATTAGAAAAGAATATGCCCTTGGTTAAGTTCACTTACAAAAATAGTTATTAATATTCAATTTAAATGGTTCCTTTTTTAGTGTTGCATGGGTAGCCATGTAAATCTCTTTTTTGTTGGGGAAAGTTAGTAGAACGGTCTTTGGTTGGACCGAGTCATGTTCAAGAGAAAATGAAGAAGGTGCAATTGATCTGAAAGAGGTTAGTGATAGATCAGAGTCTCTATAAATCCTATACAAACCATATTCATTACCCATTGGAGTTTATAGTAGGCGGTCGATTTTTTCTCATGGGTTCACCTCGTTTGGGACATCATCATTTGGGAAGACAGGGTAAGATGGCACTGAGATTTATTTTAACATCCTAGATTATCAAACTTATTGGAAAGTTTGAATACTAGTTATACTTACCATCTCACTTGACATTGATTCATGACATGCTTCATATTTCCCAATTGAGGAAGTATCAACCAAACCCTTCTCATGTGATAGAATGAGAATATGTCGATATTGAACCCGAAACCATAGTGTTTGAGAAAAAAGTTCAAATTATAGATTATCAAAGTTAGGTACTATGTAGTAAAATGATTCCCTTAGCCCGTGTACTATGGTAGTATAGATAGTATAACCATGAGACATGAGAGCATTAAGCACTAGTGATGTAATAGTAGCCTTATCTCTTTACAAGTCTAGAATCATGAGTGATTTCTAGGGAAAAATGTTTCATGGTTGGGAGAATTATGACACCCTCCAAGTCATAGGTTTATTTTATTTTGGTATTAGTTTTTCTCTATTTTTGTTTTAACGAATTTTGGGAGTCATTATAATAATATGGACTAAACTAGTGGGATATAATTGATACCTATCATAGAAATCCATTGGTGGGTAAACCTCTTGGGTGGGACACACCACCATCACTAGTGGAAACACTTTCCTCATGAATTCATTAGGCGGAGAGTTATTACTCACCCAATGTTCATGCGAGAGAGTTATCAAGGATCAGAATCACTCCTTTTCCTCTGATACCAACTATAAGGACCTATGATTTTCATACATAAATATCACATCTTTTTAGATGTATATTCAATGCATTTTATAAACACACATCCAAGGACTATAATATTTTAGTGTCTTTAGAGACTAGAAACACAATCTTCTTATTTCATGAAATATCTTCAACATCCCCCACAACGATATTCTCACATAGTACTCCTCTTAGGCATACCCTACCTAAATATTTCTACATAACTTGGGGAAGTAAACATAAGAAAGGGTGAGCTTAGATTCTCAGTGAGGGTAAGCATAGAATATATCAATCTATGATTATATGAAATCATAAAATAATCATAAGTGTATGTGAATATGAACATAACCTACAAAGTTTATACCCAACTTGTCATAGATCATAAACATGAGTCATGGCATAAATCTTTATCATTTTAGAAAACATGGGGCATAAAAGTGAGAAATCATCATAAATCAATCATGAACCATAAGATCATTTCATAAAAGTATGGAACCATCATAAATATATAAAACCATTTCATGTGTCAAGGTTAACTACCAATACCATCAACATAGTAGATCATGAATCATCACCTGTTTCCCATTGTGGATTAGGATGCACCTGTTTCCCCATAGCAGATCAGGACTCACCTATTTCCCATAGTACATCAATCCCATTAAATTATTTACCATTATTATCTCATGAGATATAAAGTCTTACCTAATTTATTAGAAGGTGATATAGGTCTCACCCATATCATAATGAAAACCATACTTATGTATGCCAAAATATCATAAAACATTCACCATATCATCACAACATAGCCCGTGTAAAGAAAATGTGTTTCATAAACATTTTATCAATTCACTATAACATAAACCATGAAAAATAAATGAGTTTCATAAAAATTTCATCAACATAAACATTAACCATACAGAGAAAGAATAAGGATGATACTATTAAATATTATCCCTAGTAAAGCATTCGTAACATCAAAAGATGTCATAATAGATAAAAAAATGATTTTAAAATATCACTTGGAACATTTCTTGAGGAAAATAGTCTTTCCACTTTTAAAAATACTTTTTAAAACATAATTTTTTTTAAAAATTATTTTCTTTTAAAATAACCTTGGAAACTTATAAAGAAATCATCATTTAAAACATTTTTTAGGAAAATATCCTTTCCACTTTGATAATTACTTGTTAAAACTAAAAATTAATAAAATATTTTTGAAATTATTTTATTTAAAAATAAAATTTGAAACTTATAAAATAATTTTTAAAACATTGAGTGGTCATGATAGCAGGAAATGCTGTACACGTTAAAACAATGATTCCTTTCATAGTTTTAATAAAAGCTAAAAGGGCCTTGTTTTGAAAACGATATGAAGATTCCTTTTATTTTTTATTTTGTAAAATAGTAAAACAAGGGTAAGAATTTATTTAATAAATCCTTTTCAAAATGTTATTTTTTTTTATTTTTTTAGAAAACATAGATATAGAATAAAAAAGGTTTTTTCAACTGAAGAGATAAATAAAGATGTTTTTCTTAAAAAAATTATTTTAAACTATTGAGTACATAAAAATAGGAAAATTAAGGGAAAACATGTATTCTCATGACATAATTAGAGGATAATAAATTTGATGAGTTTCTTGAGATAAGGATCATAAGATTTCATCATCAGAATCATAAACATAAACATTCTCGATAAAAGATGATATTGTATCATAAAACCCTTACCGCTTTGGTTACATTGAATCTTAATCCCCATGAAAGAATAATATTAAATTAAATATAAAATATCAAGAGAATAAATAAATTTATGATATTACATGTCAAAAAGAACTATATATACACCCCATAAAATAATATAGGTGTATAACACAACATATGTCTCAAAGAAGGCAAATTGAGAAAAAACCCCTTATCATATTGGTAGCTTTGAAATTGTAAACCCTATGAAAGATATATCCTAAAATGGATATTTAAATATACATAATTTTTAGGATAATCATCATAAAATACATTCATGGGTAGAATATACACCACATAAAAGAATCACATGGTGAATACGACATTTGTCTCATAGAAAATAAAAGTGAGATGAAATCCCTTACCATAAGTCTCTAATTCCTTCATACACATTTTAGCCTCATATATAATAAATATAAGTTTATTATAAATATATTATAGAAACATAACTATATATATCATAACATATATGATTTAATTATGAATTTTTATTACCTATTTATTAACAACTCCTTGTTAAAACCACGTTTCGGGTAATAATTGCTTTGTTTTTTGTGTATTTTTTGAATTGTTATTTCATTACTCTTAATTTTATCATGGTTAAATAATTTATAAAATGTTAAAAATTATAAAAATATAATATATATTCAGTATATATTTATTTAGATTAATCCATAAAATTTAGATATAGAAAATGAAATACACTATTCATGGAGACGATTAGTCGTACATACACATGAACAATGTTTCCATTTTCTCGATGAATAGAATGAAATGAAGGTAAATAATACATAAAATTTATAGAGTAATTATAATTACATATATATCACACATATTAATTAAATTTATCCTTATTACCTTCCATGCAATGTGTTAGTGAAAAACAAATCACATCACTTTGTGAGGTGGTAGTACACCGTACACACGAACGACGTTATCGTACCCCCCAAAGAGTAGAAAATAATAATGTATATGTGATATAATAATTAAATAAATATAATTTTACTAAAAATATCATATTTATTCATTTAATATATCCTTATTACCATCCAAGTAAAACAAAAACACATCACATCAGTTTGCGAGGTGGTAGTCCGCTGTACACATGAGTGGCGTTATTATTTTCCAATGGGTTGGGATGTAAGAAGGTAGTTGTTGTATTATAATTATAGAGGTATAATAATATCATAAATATAATATATATACATTAAATCAATCATTATATCTATCCATGATAGGTGGTGATGGAAAATGAAAAACATTGATTCATGAGGCAGTAGTCCACCGTACACACTGATAATGATTTTGTATCCCATTTGATAGAAGTGGAGATAGATATAGGTTATGAAATTAACATTATAAAATATAATTATATATTATATACCAGTTTTATTATTTTAAAATAATTGTAAAATATTTTAAGGAGTTGGAAGAAGAAGTAAAACAAAAATGCATAGTTAAAAACTTTACCTCTTCTTCGGAAAACCACTTTAGGTTTAACCTCAAGCCTTCCCAGATTGGATTTTTGATCTCAAAAAGGAATATAAGATGTGTTTAGGGAATTAATTAAGACATTTGGGTAGGTTTTGGATTAAACAAATGGTTTTATAAGTGTGAAGTAGATATGAGAGTGGGTGACCTTTTATAAGTGAGGCGAGTGACACACTTGTAATTTTTGCAAATAAAAAGGCGCACCTATTTTTTTCACATGAAAAAAGACTAAAAAAATGGTCCATCATTGAACCTTATAGGTGAAATGGTCTAAATATTTACATTAAATGTGCATTGTATAGGTTTATAGGTCATTTTACCCCTTATTATTTTAGTTGAACCCCAGGAAACCCATTATCACCTTAATCATGGTAATTAATTTTTACTTATTTTACTATTCATAATGGTTAAATATTAAGTTTAAATTATTATATAATAAAAATTATACTTATTACAAATATTTTATATATTTTTATAAATTCAATTAACAAAATTGACAGAACTTAATTTAAAATTAATCCCACAGATGCAACGAAAAAGTGGTTTTCTAAAGAGAAAAGTTTCAAAAGTTTAATTTTTTTATATAAAAATTCATATAAAATTGATTCCAATGACATAAATTGGATTAATAGATATATAATTTAACTATTTTTACTTTTAAAACCATATTAAAATAAAATTTAGATTGTAAATGCTTTGATTGAAAATAAATTTTTTTCCACGAACCAGCCCGAGTCGACCCTAAACCGGTCACCTAGGCCAGCTTGCGACAAGTCCTGAGAGGCATTACCAATCCTAATGGGATGGTGAAAATCACCTAGGGAATAAATAAAGTACACAATGGAACAATTTCTCCCAAATATAAACAATCAAACAAACAGTGAAAATAAATGGACAACCCAAAATACATTTACATAAAAATTGAACTGAACATTATTTGTACAAGAAACTGAAAGTATAACTAAACCAACAACTCAAATGACCAAACCTGATAAACAACTAACTATATGTGACCCTCTGGTCACTATCCAACACAATGATCACACATCTCCAAAGGTGATCAAACTCAAGCTGAAACCTACACAAGGGCTAAAAATAAAAGAAGACTATAGGCATAAGTATTAAAACTCAGTAGGTTAGCCTGATATTCTATTACCAATGAACATATTTTAAAATAAAAGAAACATAAATTTTAAGTTTTAAATACAAGATATAAATTTATGTTTTCCAAATTAGGTCCCATGCTATAAAAAAATTACTATACAAAAACATTTATGTTTTATAAACAAGAATGCTAGTAACAATTTTCAAAGATGTGCAACTTCAAAATGAAAATAGTTTTCAAGAGGGATGCTTTAAAGAATTTATAATTTTAAATAAATCACAAAAACTTCTGAATTTACAAACCAAACACACCGTATGCTGATGGTGAGTACAAAAAATCCAATGAGCACAAGTCACGGGAACACCCCTAGGCACTAGTTAGTTGTGAGCCCTAGGTACCTCGTATCTCGGTGAAAGTAACCATAATAAATATCCGTTCTCATGCACACAAGCCACTAGTAGGGAGAATACACATAACCTAGTGGTACCCCAATAATATCATCATCATAGTTTAGTTATTGTTGTCATCATCAAACTTTCTACGTGAAATAGGGGCCAAACACCACGGGATCACTAGCATACTAGTACACGTCCGCCCACCTAGATACCTGGGATTCCCTTTAGTGATCAATCAAGTTACACATATTATCAAATAAAATTTTCAAATAAAAAATCCATTACCATACCATAAACACACAAACATCCTGAAAACATGCTTCACATTTCTTTCACGAATCAATAAACCACTAAAAAGTTTCATAAAAAAATTTCAAGGAGTATAACGAGGTCTTGCACATAAAATACATTCAAAAATGATATTTTAAGGCCACAAACCCATAAAGAAAACATCAACACAGATTTGGAACCCCCAAAAAAAATTAATAAATCAATTTCATGGACCATAAAATGGCCCCAAAATATTGAACATGAAATACACATGGAAGCCATTTTTTTAAAAACAAATGCCAAACGGGCCTTTAAGACTTTCTCAAAACTAACATTTGAAAAAGGTATGAATTTCAATTTTATTAAGGATGTGTATACACACCATTTAAAAAAGAAAAACACATTCATAAATCCCTTAAAATACCCAGGTTACATATTCAAAACATAACCATTTTCATAAGGATGTGAAACAGACCATTTTTCGGCAACTCGGGCCAAAACATGTTGTAAACCAAAAACCCATTTGTTTGTGAAACCAAATACACATTGGAAAGATATAGAAGGACCAAAAAAAACCATTTTTATTTATTCAAATGAATTTATAGATCCAGACAAATATTTTTTAAATCACACTTAACACATAAAATCCAACCTGGAAATTTACCGAACACATGACACACACTTTTAAACAAAACAATTTATTTTAAGCACTTGAAAAGGAATAAAACACCAATTTCATGCCATATTTTATTCAAGATAATTTAACATGTTCAAAATACCATAAATCAGTTTCTAAACCTCACAAAACAGTTGTGAAAGATAGTGGAACATTTAAATAAACACGTGGTGTGCACTTTTATGACAAAACAACACTACCTTTCACAAAATAAGGCTTAAACAACCATTTTTCACACCAAGAAAATTATATAAAATATGAAAATAATAATAAGCATATATATCAGGTGATAAAAATAAGAAAATGATGAAACATAAATTATAAAGTCATGTTCAAGGGATATCCTACCTCAAATATATGGCGTAATGGAAACACACACCCAATATCACCATCTGAGGGTTTACAAACCCTAAACCTATGACGACCAGACCCAAATGAACAAAAATACCATAAAAAATCATGGGATAACAAAACCATATGTCTATCATGACTAAGGGAGATTATAAAACCAAGAAACAATGAAAGGAGGAAGAAGATGGAGGATAAAGGAGAAGGAATCTCACCTTTCCAACTAGAAAACCCTTCGTCTTCCATTATATATGCACCCTTGAAGAAAAGTTAATGGCTTGTAACTTCTTATAGAGTCTCCTAAGGTCTATAATAACCATATAAAGAAGATTTGTGAAAAAAAGAGTATGAATTTAATGATTTATGTATGAAATAATTTACCTTCTTAATTCTGGATGATTTGAGGAAACCTGAGAACTTTCTCCCTAATATGTGATTCAAATGAGCTCCAAAGATGTAAAATAGATTATGGGGGTGAGTCTAGGTATTTTTTATTCTAGTGTGATGTTGAATCACTGAAAAATATTACAAAATGAAAATGATATAAAAGAAATGATTTTTTTAAAACTGGAAATGGGCCCACGGGCTAGCCCAATACCTAAATAAGTAACCCAAATTCACCATTATTATGAATTATTAAGGGGTAAAAAAGGATATTTTGGTTTGAATATGTTAGTGTAGAAAATTTAGGAAGTAGAATGGGTGAAAAATATTGAAAAAAATGGAGTCATAAAAGAAACAAATTTGGTTTTTAAAACTGGAAATGGGCTCACGATTGGCCCAAATCATGAAGTAACCACCCTTTCTCCAAAAACTTCCAAACAAGTAATGGGAAACCCAAAGTAGTATGATTAGAAATATATTGAAGTTCAAAACTCAAAATTAATATAAAAAAACACTCAATAAAAGGATCAGGATTTTCAATGAACCGGATCAAAACCATGATATGAAAAGAAAAAAAACCAGGTGTGACAATTATCCCCACCATTAAAACTTTCCGCCCCCGGAAAGACATAAAACTTTATAACTGATATAAAAACACCTAAGGATTTTTTATCAACATAATAAAACCTATAAAGATAAGAAAATATCATTCACCAATAGTGGAACTTATTACACTTTCCCAAACCAAACACTAACTCACAACCACTTTTGGAGAAACAAAGGAAAGATTAAATCACCAACTCCACAACCAAGACAAGATCTAGATTGTTGGGTCTTCTGCCAATGAACCCAATGATCACCCAAACCATAGTTTACTCACAAAATACAATGACTTGGGGTGGAGGCTGTAATGAGATCCCTACCATTAAATCACAACTACCATCTGACAAATCCTAAAGGAAAGATCTTCAAGACTCATAGTGGGTCTCCCCACCATTAGAGACCAACTAGAAATGAATAATAAAAGAATTAAAAATGAACTAGAATTGGGACTTACCTACACAGGACCACCAAAACTCTCCCAAAAAAAACTATAAACCCAAATTAATAGGGTTACAACATAAACATCTAAACCACCCACTCTCGAATGGAGGGGATAAGAACCGGGCCAACAATTTCGGCACAGTTCCGGACCCCCACCACTCAGGGATGGGAGGGAAGGGGACCCAATAATTAGGCCACTGAAACCACAAAATAAACAAAGTAAATACCCAACACTCTACACCTACAAATAGGTAACACCAAGACCACACCTGATTTTCATAGGTGATCCACACAGGGACATTGATCAAAAACCCACATCCATGAAGGAATAACCATAGACACTTTGTGAGGGGTAAATCCACTACACTTGTTGTGACAAAGGGAAATTCATAGTAACGAGGAACCAAAATATATAAATAGAAACTACCTTACCACAATGGTGGAGGTAGGAACCTAGTTGAGCTATCCACACCTCTAGCGATTTCCTAATTGCATGAAAAGATTCACTCCAAGGCTTATGGTTGGAGCCCTGATGTTTGAAGCATCTTCTATGCCGCAGTTAGGAGATATGAATCACATTATCTCATGAAATGAACTGGCTCAAACAACACACCAATACCCAACATAGATTGAGGGATACACACCACCATTCTAACTTACTTAGATTAAGTATTGAAATAAACAAATAACAAGGTGAAACACACCAAGCATCACCGAACACAACCACTATAACCGAGAGAATCATCATAATAGGAAGGAACTATAAAACAAGCCCAAATAGATATGTATTTCAACAAAAGAGATGATGAATTATTTGAATAGTTGGATCTAGCTCACGAAATATGAGAAAGAATCCTTAGGTTGATCAATGGGAAATCTTGAAAACAGAGAACTATCTAGGGCCACATCACAACATCCAACACATATTTAGAAACCCACTGAACATTACTCTAAAAACAATCCAGCAACAAGATCCCATCTCAAGACACAACTAGAGTATGACTTTCAGATAAAAAGGAAGCATACTGAATAAAAAACTCTTCTAAGACATAGAAAAAAAACTATCCACATAACCATCAGTTTATAAATAAATGCCACAATTTTTCAGTTCAAAACACATTTAAAAAACAAACTAACATGGTGGATTTCCACATTCACCAATGGTGTTTCATCAAGTATCACTCACATTCACATTTCCATGCCACCTTAGGCACTCAACCACCATTCCATATGGTCCATCCTTACAGATATCAATAAAACCATGCATGTGAGCACCAATGAAAACACCAAAGTCTAAAAAAAACAACATCATTCCAAAAATCATGTCCCTTAAAAAGGAAAACCAACTACCAAGTCAAAAACCATTTTCATATTTCACAAAACAAACCACACTTAATCAAGAAACATTTGCTTAAAAAACCAACCGCTTTTAATTTTTACAAATTTCAAAACAACCAAGCTAGACCAAACAACCCCTTCCTATTTTCTAAAATTCAGCAAGGTATATTTTCATAATCTGATGTCCATTGAGACCAATACCCATTCTAGGAGAACACCAACCACTAAAAATCAATTTACAAAACCAATTCATCAGATTCAAACACTTTTAAAAATCCCAAAACACCCTATTTAAAACAAATATTCAGAATCACCATAAAATGATTCACACTTTTAAACCATTTTATTTCAACAAACCACAAGTTTGGATTAAGGAAAATCCAATCCCGTTAAATCATTTCCACTTCCTCCCAAAACACTGTTTCACAAAAAGCACAACCTTCTAAAACCATTATTATATTTAATTTTTGAAAACCCCTTTTACACTTTTCAAAAACCAACCACTCCTTTAAAACTCATTTTTACAATTCTCACACAAGTATTTTAAAAAAAAATCAGAATTCAAGAAAAGTCCAAGAGACCCAAAAAAATAAAGTAGTGTCGGTGGGTGACATGGCCATATGGTTGGAAGCCATATGTAAAACACAACACCAAAACGGAGAGACTTATTAGGACCATGCCCCATCTCCACATGGATTTTTAGTCCCAGCGAGCTCATGGAAGCCATTAGTCAGACTCCCCTTGTCATATCCCAACACCAAAAATCAACAAGAACAAAAGACACTAATAAAACTGGACTTCCCATGGAAACATGGGATTAGAATGAGAAAGAGTTCACGACACTCTTCCCACACTTACCCACCAAGTCCCAAAAATCCTACTCCATCTACCTTGGCATACTCTAAATAACAAGGGGGATCTAAAAAGAAAGGTCTACTAAGAGATGACCTCCTTTGATACCATTTTGTCACGAATCATCCCGAGTCGACCCTGAACCGGTCACCTGGGCCAGCCCATGACAAGTTCCAAGAGGTGTTTCCGATCCTCCTGCGATGGTGAAAATCACCAAGGGAATCAATAGATTACACAAGGGAACAATTTCTCCCAAATATAAACAATCAAAAAAACAGGGAAAAGAAATGGACAACCCAAAATACATTTACATAAAAACTGAACTGAAAATTATATGTACAAGATACTGAAAGTATAACTAAACCAAAAACTCAAATGACCATTCCTGATAACCAAATAACTCCATGTGAATCCTCTGGTCACTCTCCAACACAATAATCACACGTCTCCCAAGGTAATCGAACTCAAGTTGAAACATGCACAAGGGGTAAAAATAAAATAAGACTATAGGCATGGGTATTAAACCTCAGTAGGTTAGCTCGATATTCTATTCCCAATGCACATCATTTAAAATAAAAAAAAACATAAATTTCAAGTTTTAAATACAATATATAAAGGTATGTTTTCCAAATGAGGTCCCATGCTATAAAAAAATTACCAGATAAAAACTTTCAGGTTTTATAAACAAGAATGCTAGTAATAATTTTCAAAGAGGTGAAACTTCAAAATGAAAATAGTTTTCAAGAGGGATGTTTTAAAGAATGTACACTTTTAAATAAATCACAAACACTACTGAATTTACCAACCAAACACACCATATGCTGATGGTGAGTACAAAATATCCAATGAGCATAAGTCACGGGAACACCCCTAGGCACTAGTTAGTTGTGAGCCCCAGGTACCTCGTATCTCGGTGAAAGTAACCATAATAAATATCTATTCTAGTGCAAATGAGCTACTAGTAAGAAGAATACCCATAACCTAGTGGTATCCCAATGATGTAATCATCATCATTTAGTTAGTGTTGTCATCGTCAAACTTTCTACGTGAAACAGGGGCCAAACCCCAAGGGATCACTAGCATACTAGTACATGTCCGCCCACCTAGATACCCGGGATTCTCTTTAGTGATCAATAAAGTTACACATATTATAAAATACACTTTTCACATAAAAATTCCATTACCAAACCATAAAAATACAAACATCCCACAAACATGCTTCACATTTCTTTCACGAATCAATAAACCACTAAGAAGCTTCGTAAAATAATTTCAAGGAGTATAACGAGGCCTTGCACATAAAATACATTTAAAAAAGCTCTTTTAAGGCCACAAAACCGTCAATAACATATAAACCCAGATTTGGGAGACCCAAAACCAATTACTAAATCAATTTCATGGACCATAAAATGGCCCCAAAAGATAGAACATGAAATACACATGGAATCCATTTAAAAAAAATGCCAAATGGGATTTTAAGCCTTTCTCAAAACTAACATTTGACAAAGGTATGCATTTAATTTTTTTTAAGGAGGTGTATACACACCATTTACATAATCAAACCAAATTCATAAATCCATTAAAATACTCAGGTTACATATTCAAAACACTACCATTTTCATAAGGATGTGAAACGAGCCATTTTCCACCAACTCAGGCCAAAACATGTTGTAAACCAAAAACCCATTTGTTGGTGAAACCAAATACACATTGGAAATCCATAGAAGTACCCAAAAATACCAATTTTCATTCTTCAAATGCATTTATAAATACAAACAAATAATTTTTAAATCACACTTAACACATAAAATCCAACTGGGCAATTTACCGAAAACATGACATGAACTTTAAAAAAAAATAATTTATTTTAAGCACTTAACAAGGAATAAAACATCTATTGCATGCCATATTTTATTCAAGAAACTAGATCATTTTCAAAATACCATAAACTAGTTTCTAAACCTCACAAAATAGTTGCGAAAGAAAGAAGAACATTTAAACAAACACTTGGTGTGAACTTTTATGACAAAACAACACTACCTTTCACAAAACAAGGCTTAAACAACCATTTTGAACACCAAGAAAATTATCCAAAGAATGAAAAACAATAATAAACATATATATCATGTTATAAAAATAATAAAATGATGAAACTTAAATGATAAAGGCATGTTAAAGGGATATCCTACCTCAAATCCTTGGTGTAATGGAAACACACACCCAATATCACCATCCGAGGGTTTACAAACCCTAAAACCATGACGACCAGACCCAAAAGAACAAAACCCCCATAAAAAATCATGGTAAAATAGAACCCTAGGTCTATCATGACTAGGGGAGATTATAAAACCAAGAAATAATGAAAGGAGGAAGAAGAGGGAGGAGAAAGGAGAAGGAATCTCACCTTCTCAACTAGAAAACTCTTAGTCTTCCATTATATATGAAACCTTAGAGAAAAGGAAATGGCTTGGAACTTCTTGGAGAGGATACTAAGGTCTGGAAGAACCAGGGAAATAATATTTGTAGGAAAAAGAGTACGAATTGAATGATTTATGTATAAAACAATTTACCTTCTCAATTCTGGATGATTTGAGGAAACTTGAGAACTTTCTACATAATATGCGATTCAAATGAGCTCCAAAAAGGTAAAATAGATAATGGGGGTGAGGCTAGGTATTTTGGCTTCTACTGGGAGGTTGAATAACCAAAAAATATTTCAAAATGAAAAATATATAAAAGAAAATAATTATTTTTTTAAAACTATAAATGGACCCATGGGCTAGCCCAATACCTAAATAAGTAACCCAAATTCACCATGATTATGAATTTTTAAGGGGTCCAAAAGGATATTGTGGTTTGAATATGTAAGTGGAAGAAATGTAGGAAGTAGAATGGGTGATTTTTTTTTGAAAAAATGGAGTTATAAAAGAAACACATTTTTGGTTTTTAAAACTGGAAATGAGCTCACGGTTGGCCCAAATCATGAAGTAACCACCCTTTCTCCAGAAACTCCAAACAAGCAATTGGGCACCCAAAGTAGGATGATTAGAAATTTATTAAAGTTAAAAACTAAAAATTAATCTCACCCAACACCCAATAAAAGTATCTGGATTTTCAATGAACTAGATCAAAACCATGACATGAAAAGAAAAAAAACCGAGTGTGACAATTTTTTAATAAAAACCAATATTTTTCACTATTTACTAAAAAATTTATCATTTCAAAAAATTATAAAAAAATAAACCCAAGATAATTTTGAAATTATATTTTAAAAAATTAAGTTAATTTTTTCAAATAAATTTTCTAAAATTGGGAAAAATTAATTTTAAAATAAGTGCACAAAATGCGACAAAACAATTTTCTAGAAAAATACAATTTTAAAGATAAAATTGGATTTATTCTTATATTATGGCTAAAAAACACATAATATGATTGTTAAATATTTGATTAAATATATAATATTTAAATTTTATTAAAATCATTCACCAAAAGTGATTTTCTTAATTTATTGAGGTAAAAAACATTTGTGCGTATACAAATAGTTTTTTTAGAAAAAGATTTCCTTAATTTTAAAATGGTTTTTATTTTCATTTTTAATTAACTATTCATCAAATAATTAATTATATATACATGTGTAAACATATATTTTCATAATTTAGTTAATTCTATTCATACTTGCTATTTCAACGAATATACAATTACAATTATATTAAATAATAATATTTTAATAGAATGCTATGTTTCGTTAAAACTTAGTGTTGTGTGTAGTACAAGCTATCAAAGAAATTAAAATTATTTGAAAAAAATATTTCATAAATTATTAGGATGACACAGTTTACCCCCTTAAATAAATTTCATCCTTGTAATTTGAACTTGTTCTCGGTAAACAATGGTTTAACATTTTAAAATCTCATTGTGAGAAACCCACATTGTAAAAAGGGTTAATAAAGATTCCTCCTGAAAAGAGAGGAAGGGATGTATGAAGGTCACCTAGAATAACAAATAACTTGGTTACATATAGGATAACATTGTATGGGAGTGAAAACAGAGACATAAAAGAGAAAACCAACACCCAAATATCGATGGAGAGTGATAGAGAACATGTTCAGGAGAAATTTAACAACCAAAAAATCCATAAATATGTGATAGGTGAAAAGACCATTCCTTCATAAAAAATGAAGGTAAATGTATAAAATTTTATTTCCAGATCCTTTTATTAAAGTTAAATAAATTTCCTAGGAATATATACTTACTTTATTCCATTCCATTTCATAAGAACAATCTCATTGTTTGTTTGTGCTTCAATAAATTTACACTTCACCTCTTTCTCCAAGAAAAGAAGATGATTTTTTATACGTGAAACACCAGTGGATCATAATATTTATAAAATAATGATAATCCATTCCTTATTTATCTAGTTTTTATCATTTTTTTGTTAGAATAGGTTATATAATAACATAAAAAGTTCAACCTAACCCATTGCATGAATATTTAACCTTATGGCTTCTCTATATCTATCCAAAATTGAAATCTAAAAAAATTCAGAAAGAAAGTCACTAAATTTCAAAAATCAACTTGTCATTAATCCCCCAAACAACATGAAGTATCTCTTATTATCACATACCAAATATGTGAATACATTTATCATATATTCTTAATGAAAACATACATGCTTTCAAAAACTAACTCTTTCATCATTCCTTAAAATAAAACCATAAATTATTTAACATATTCCATAAATCCAAAAATGGTGTAAAATACACCAATGATAACATAAACTAATTTTTCAATAAGTCATTAATCAGTTCCAAGTTCATCAATACTATCCAATATTCTTTATTCATATCAACCATCTCCTTATCCCAACATCATTATCTCAACACGAGGAACATATTAAGGGTTATATTCCCTTAATCATGTGTTTTCCATAAAATTTCACCTTTCCATTAAATCATTTTTCTAGGCCATCAGAACTATTCAAAATATTCTTGAAAATAATTAATGAAAACTTATATTAAATAATCCTTATACATTTCATGATTCATATAACTTAATTATTAAATTTTAATTCATAAAAACTTCAATCACCCCACTTTATTCTTAAACTATTAACTAGGCTTCGTCATATTATTCCTTAATACCTCATTTATTTCATATGTCATTTTTAGTATCTCCATCATCAACAAAAAAACCTTTACTTGTACCACCTTTTTTATCCTCTTCTTGTGATTTTCCCATAGTACATTGATGTGTATAATGTCCATACTTTCCACATTTATAACATTCAACCATTGATGATGCCTTAGGGAAACCATTATTTTCATCCATTACGTTAACTGAATTTTCTCTCTCAGAAACATCCTACTCTATATCCCTATTCTCCACACATAAAACTTCTTCTCATTCCTTTGATACATTCACTAGAGTGATTCTTCCCACATTATTAACATATAGAAAACTGAATCTTCTTTCCTCCATGGTCTCTACCACCAAAACTCTAAATAAATTTTATCCTTATCATCTTTGGTGAGTCCAAGAGTTGGTTAAGGTGTATATTTTTAATCATATATCGTGATAACTGATTAGAAATAATCACAATATACTTTTCTCTAGTAATAATACCATTTTGTTTCTCATCAATTCACTATCTATCACATTCAACATTAACCTAGTTCTTTCTGTTTACTACTATTGAATAAAACCAAAAAGCATAGTGTGAGAAACAATATTCATAGTGGAAAGCAACATAATCATGAAAAATAATTTATAGGATGACTAAATCATGAAACCAAAATTTCAATTTATTACACCTTAGGCTTAACCTAGGTCATTCATAGCCATCCTCTATTTAAATACTTTATGATGGTTTGTAAATAGTTTGTGAATTTTCTAAGAATATCCCATGGGAGTGTCAAACTAGGTGTGTAGCAAGGCCCATTTTGATGCACTAGGTGATGATCTAGTCCTACTCAATGCACCATTTTTAGATTTATTAACCCTAGGTATAACTATTACAAAGCCATATCTACTTGTAGTATCCAGTCAGGGATGCAATTTCTTGGAAACCACTTGTTATATATTTCACAAAAATTCTAGGATATTTTCTTATACTTATAATTATCCTTAGAATTATCCTTATATATATCTTTAGACACATCCCTAGACATATCCTTAGGCATATACCTAGGGAGATCACTAAAGTTTTTCTAATCCTAATCTCCAAAGACTGACTAAAACTTTCCCCTAATACCAATTATAATAGTACAAACTAAACCAATGGGATATTATTGATACCCATCAGAGAAACACATGGGTGGATACACCTCCTAGGTGGGACACACCACCATACTTAGTGGCATCCCTTTCCTCATGAAGACCTTGGGCAGAGATTCACACTTCACCTAATGTTCACAAGCGAGTTTTCCCAATGATCGAGATCACTCCTCTACCTTTGATACCAACTATAAGGATATAGGAATTTCATATATAAATATCACATCTTTTTAAATGAATATTTAATACATTTCATAAACACACACCCAAGGACCATAATAGTTTAGTGTATTTGGAGACTAGAAACACAATCTTCTTATTTTATAAAATATCTGAAATATCTCCCACAAAGATCTTCTCACATAGTACTCATATTAGGCATATCCTACCTAAAAACTTATTCATAACATGGGGAAGGAAAAATAATAAAGGATGTTATTAGATGTTCCATGAGGGTAAACATAGAAGATATCAATCTATAATCATATGAAATCATAAGATAAGCATAAGGATATATGAACATGAATGTAACTTTTATACCCAACATAAATATATCATAAACATCAGTCATAGAATAAGATTTATCATTTCAGAAAATATGATCTATAAGAGTGATAGATAATCATAAATCAATCATGAACCATAATATCATGTCATAAAATTATGGCACCATCATAAATATAGAAAACCATTTTATATGTCAAGTTTAACTACCAATACCATCAATACAGTAGATCAAGACTCATCCCCCATTTCCCATTGTGGATGAGGACACACCTATTTCCCTATAGTGGATCATGACTCACCTATTTCCCATAGAGTATCAAGCCCATTAACATGGTTACCATTGTTATCTCATGAGATATAAAGCTTTACCCAATTAATTTTAGGGATATATACGTGCCAACCATCTCATAATGAAAACCATTCTTATGTGTGCCACAATATTATACAACATTCATCATATCATTACATCATAACCCATGTAAATAAAAAAAGTTTCATAAAAATTTAATAAATTCACCATAGAATATCCCATAAAAAATAAATGGGTTTCATAAAAATTTAATAAAAATAAACATTAACCATCCAGAGAAAGAATAAGTATGGTATCATTCAATCTTATCCCTAGTAAAACATAATTAACATCGAAGGATGACATCTTAGATGTAAAAATATTTTTGAAATATTACTTGAAACATTTCTTTAAGAAAATAGTCTTTCCAATTTGAATTTTTTTTTTAAAATATATTTTTTAAAAAATACTCTTTCTTTGGAAATATCCTTGGAAATATATAAAGGATTATTTAAAAATAGTTTAAATCATTTCTTTAGAAAAATTTCCTCTTGAATTTAAAAATAACCTTTTAAAACTAAAAATTCAGAAAATATTCTAGAAATAAATTTCTTTTAAAATAAATATAGAAAATTATAAAGTAATCTTTAAAACATTGAATGGTCATGATGATGGGAAATGCCATACATGTTAAAACAAGTACTCCTTTCACATTTTCACTAAAATCTAAATAAGCCTTGTTTTTAAAATGAAATGAATATATAGTTTAATTTTTTTTGTAAAAAAGTAAAACAAGAGAAATAATATATTTAATAAATCATTTGTAAAATGTTAATTTTTTTGAAAACATTTTTATAAAACCTGGATATGGAAGAAAAAAGGGGGTTCGATCAAAGAGAGAAATAAAGAGTATTTTTCCTAAAAACATTCTTTTGAAATCTTGAGTACATAAAAAGAGGGAAATGAAGGGAAAATATTTATCCTCATGAAATAAAAAGAGTATAATAATATTATTTTGTTTCTTGATATATGGATCATAATATTTCATCATTAGAAGCATAAAATTAAACAATCCCAATAGACAATGAGATTATATTGTAAAACCCTTACCACTTTGGTAACATTGAATCATATGCCCCATGAAAGAAAAAAATTAAACAGAACATAAAATATCATGAGAATAAATAAATCCATTATATTAAATTTATAAATTGTTTGTATGTAGATCTCATAAAATAAGATAGGTACATAACACAATATATGTCACAAAGAAGGCAAATTGAGACAAAACCCCTTACCGCATTAGCAATATTGAAACTGTAAACACCACGAAAGAGAGATCCTAAAATGAATATGTAAATCTACATAATTTTTAGAATAATAATCATAAAATACATTCATGTGAATTATATACACCACTTAAAAAAAACACATGGTGAATATAACATTTGTTTCACAGAAAATAAAATTGAGATAAAAATTCCTTACTATAAGTCAAGACTTCATTTGTACATGTTCAAAACTCATATATAATAAATATAAGTCTATTATAAATATATTATATAAACATAATTATATATATCTTATGATATATGATTTACTTATGACATTTTATTACCTGTTTATTAACAATTCCTTGTTAAAATCATATTTCAGGTAATAATTTATTTGTTTTTTGTGTATGTTTAGATTTTTTATTTTCAGTCCTCTTACATTGACCATGGTTCCATAATATAAATAATTTTAAACATGATATAAATATAATATATATTTTTTTATATATCCATTTAGAGTAATCCATAAAAGTTAGATATAGAAAATGAAATACACTATTTATGGAGACGGTTGGTCATACGTACGCATGAACACTATTTCCATTTTCTCAAAGAATGGAATAGAAGGAAGGTAAATAATAAATCACCTTTATAGAGTCATTATGATTTCATATATATCGCATATATTCATTAAATATATCCTTATTATCTTCCATGAAAATCATTACTGAAAAACAAATCACATCGCTTCGTGAGGCGGTAGTCTGCCGTATACACGAACGACATTATTGTCTCCTCCAATAAATGTAAAGTAATGAGTTATATGTGATATATTAATTCTATAAGTATAGTTATATTAAAAATTATAGATGTTTTAATTTAATATATCCCTATTACCATTGAAGTGAAACAAAAACACATCAAATCGGTTTGCGAGGCAGTAGTTTGCCATACACATGAGAGACGTTACTATTTTCCAACAGGTTGGGTGGTAAGATGGTAGATATGATATTATAATTAACAAGGTATAATAATATCATAAATATCATATTTAAACATTTAATCTATAATTATATCCAGTCGTGATAGGTGGTGATGGAAAACGAATAACATCAGTTTGCGAGGCGGTAGTCCACCATACACACGAAGGATGATTTCATATCCCATTTGAGGAAGTGGATATTGATATAGGTTTTTAAATCAACATAATAACATATAATTATATATTATATAATGGTGTTATTTTTTTTACATTTTTAAAATATTTTAAGGGGTTATAAGAAGAATTAAAATAAAAATTCATTGTTAAAAACTTTACCTCTTCTTTATAAAACCTCTTTAGGTTTAACCTAAAGCCTTTCTAGATTAAGTTTATGATCACACCAAGGCCTATAGGATATATAGAGAGAATTAAGTAATAAATTTGAGTATTTATTGTCCAAAATAAATGGTTTTGGAAGTATTAATAGGAGAGTATAGGGGGTGGCTTTTTATAAGTTAGGTGAGTGACACACTTGTTATTTTTGAAAAGAAAAATGTGCACCCATGTCTTTTACATTCAAAAGGCTCCAAAATGGTCCATTATCAAACATTATTGTTTATAAGGTAAAAATATGTCCATCCAATGGGTGTTTTATTAGTTTATAGATCATTTTACCACATATCTTTTTACTTTACCCCTAGTAAACTCATTTTCACCTTAACCATGATAATTAATTTTTATTGGTTTTACTATTCATAATGATCAAAAATTAAGTTTAACTTATTATAAAATATAAATTATGTTGATTAAAAATATGGTATCTATTTTTCCAAATTCAATTCACATAATTTAAAAAACTTAATATAAAATTAATCTCGCAGATGCGGTGAAAAAACGGTTTTTTAAAGAGAAAAGTTTCAAAAGTTTAAAAAGTTTTTATATACAAATTAAATATAAAATTGATTCCAATTAAAAAAATTGGATTAATAGATATATAATTCATCAATTTTTTCTAATTTTAAACTGTATTAAAATAAAATATAGATTGTAAATGCTTTGAATGAAAAGGCAATTTTTAATAAAAATCATTATTTTCACTATTCATTGAAAATTTTATCTTTTTAGAAAATTATAAAAAGATATCTACAAGATAAATTTTAAATTATGATTTAAAAAAGGAAGTTAATTTTTTAAAATAAAAATTATAAAAGTGAAAAAAATTAATTTTAAAGTAAGTGCCCAAAATGTGACAAAACTTCTTTTAAAAAAAACTGTTTAAGCATAAAATTTGATTTATTCTAATATCATTACTATAAATAACTTAATATGAATGTTAAATATTTGATTGACTATATAATATTTAAATTTAATTAAAATAATTGACCAAATTTTATTTTTTAATTTATTAAGATAAAACACATTTGTGTGTATAAAAATAGTTTTTTCAGAAAAAGATTTCCTTTATTTTCAAATGGTTTTTATTTTCATTTATAAAAAATTGGTTATCAAATAATTCGTTATATATACATGTGTAAGCATATATTTTCATAATTCATTTAATCCTATTCATACTTTCCATTCTAATGGTTAGGTGATAACCATTATATTAAATAATAATATTTTAATAGTATGCCGTGTTTCATTAAAACTCGATGTTGCATGAAGTGGAAGCTATAAAAGAAATTTAAATTATTTGAAAAAAAATATTTCATAAAATCTCTGGGTGTTACATTCAGGGGTTGATATTTTATAAATTTGAGAGATACAATCCCGGTTCATAGTCACCACATGGTTAGTAGTAACCATATGGTAACCATGAGATATGGATCTATTAACTCTAGTGGTGTTTTGTACGATTTGAGAATGGTTTTTATAACCATGAGAGATGCCAAAAAAACTATGTGAATGGTTGGGTTTGGGTACAGAGTTTGTTGCACAGTTTGTGCATGTTTTTTATAACCATGCATCATTTCCTGTACAATCGTGTGATTTGGTTTTCAATGGGAAGCAGGGACCACATGGTTAGTGCATGGTTTTTCAAACCATGCGGCCTAACCATCAAACCATACAACTTATTAAAAATGGGAAATTACCCCACTACCCTAGGTCATTTTAACCAAAATATTTTATTATCTTGATTCATCCTTTCCCTAATGCTCTAGGAGGTTCTCCCTTTGGTTATTTGGTGATTATCTTTCGGTCATATTATATTTCTTGGAGGTATGTTCTGATTTCAACCCGATTTATCCCCCTCTTTTTAGATCACTCATTGATCTCTCTTATCCTTTAAGTATTGAAACTCTTAAGGGACATGATGTCTAGATCTAAAGTTTTGATGTGTAATTGGTAATGTTTCCCTAGATCTATGCTTGAGAGGACTTGATCTATTCATTTCCAATCAGTGTCTCTGAAGGCATCTAAGTTTCTTTTGTTAATGAGGTAATTATCTCTATACAATGGTTATTTCTCATGGAACGCTTCATAGTTATTTTTTTTACTTTGTTTTATCTTATTAATTTTTTTTAATTTACATCTATAAGGATTTTTTTTGTGTAATTACATCTTTTTTGGCATGGAAAATGGTTTTGAAAGGGGGTTTCCTTTAAATTTTTTTACACACTTGATGTGTTCGATGAAATTCCTTAAATATTTTTTTGACACTAATTTTTTTTTCAAGCATGAGAGTGGAAATTATTCACTTATAGAAATGTTTTATTAAATTTTGGTCATGTTTTAATTTAATGACTTGAGAAAACATAGCACATGGGAACCTTAGGTGCACCGGGTTATGGACATATGAAAACCTTAGTGAGTGGGGAACACTAGGGGTTATGGTTTTGGTACCGATATATTGTAGTAGTAATTGGTATCATTATGAATCATGTTTATGCTAACTAACATTCCTTGAGTGAACTAGTTACATATTCCTATAGTCTAGAGCCCATTTGTGACCCGTTTTATCCATGATGGCGGTGTTTCATGCTTTGATTGTCCACATGTTTATCTTTTGAGATATGGATGCTTTTGATTACTAACCTATATATTATTGTTCATGTTTATTTACAAATTATTTTGGATTTGGATATGGATTATTCTAAAGGAAACCCAAATTATGTATTATTAAAAATGGTTTCAAATGAAATTTCTTTACAAAACTTGTTTAGTTTTAAATCTAGAATTAATGGTTTCATAGTGAAAAAAATTGTATAATTCCTGGTGGTATCCTATTGGGTGTTTGCATCTAAACCTGTATATGAATTTAAGAATATTCATACTTGGTTTTGTTGAATATAGGTAAGGGGAATGGTGTCATATAGACTGAATACTTCTCTTGGTTGATGTTACTTTCATGGTGGATTGAGATAGTGGTGATGGATGGTCACATGGAGACTTGGTTTTGGTTTGGATTTGTTTTGATTCTAGGATTAACCTTTTAGCTTATTTTATTATATCTCATGATTTTTTACTTATTCTTTATCAACTTACTATGATTTTATATCATTATCCTATTATATATGAGAAATTTCTTATTGTGTTTTCAGGGTTAAATCATTCCCATGGTTTTTTATGTTGATACACAGGTACTTATTGCCATCCCATAGCAATCAGGGACATGCTTCATGCCATGTGGTGGGATAGAATGGGTGACATGTTAGGTTTTCCCAGGTTGGTTTGTTATATTTTATACCAAAGTCTATTAAAAACACACATTCTTTAAAAAATTTCTCTTTTAGGCGTTTAAAAAAACAATTTGTGTGTATCTTTCTAAATTATGATTTGAATACCATATGATAAGAGTGATTTCAAAAATCTTTCTCTCATGGGGTTTTTGACTAAAAAATTATAAAAGCTATAAGGGTCTGTGCTAACTCAATTTTCTTCCATTGAGTTACAAAATTTCTTATTGAACTCTATTATTCCAAGTTTGATTTATTCTATATAATCAGTAATGTGTATTTTATTTACTACTTTTTTAGGTTCTAAAATTCTTCCATATCACCTCATTTTAAATAATCCTTACCTCAAATATTATGTTACTTGAAAGAGGTTTCTTGGCCTTAATATTATTTCTTAATACATTCTTCTTATTATGCACCAATTTAATTTTATATGGTATATACACTACTTATTAGTTATATTATATCATGAATTAAATTTCATTGTATTTTAAGTTAAGTTTAAAGTACGTACTCCTTCAAGGGGTTTGATTTAGATGATACTCAATCCATTGGGATTCTTATCTCAAATTTAATTTCTTGAGACACATTTCTTATTATACACCATGTTTTTCTTTGGAATTGATTATTTAATTCCCCTTTAATATTTTTCATCATGATACTCTCATTATTAATGGTATTTAATATATAATTTGAAATCACATCCTTCAAGGGGGTTTGATTTAAAAGATCATAATGTCATAAGGGTTTCTTGTCTAAAATTTAATTTCTTGAGGCATATTTCTTATTATACACCATGTTTTATTTGGAATGAAGTATCTACCACCACTTTAATATTTTTATCCTGATACTATTATTATTCATGGTATTTAATATTTAAATTTAAATTATATCCTTCAAGAGGTTTTTATTCAAAATTTTCTAAAGAAGTAAGTGTTATTTTTCTCCATTTTCAATTCAATGAGACATATTGATATTGTGAACCATATTTTCTTTATATGGTGTATTCACTACCCTATTTACTTCATGTAAAATTAAAACCATTAATTTCATTATATTTTAATTATCTCTATCATGTTCTTTTGATTCTTACGTTACCATTACTATAAGGGCGTTTGCATCTAATTTTTTTATTATTGATATATGATTAAAATTCCACAACTTATTTCCTTTTTGTGGTGTATATATAAGCCACAAATTAATTTCTAAATTATATCATACTTTTTTCCTCTAGGTTATTAAACTTTTATAAGTTTATCACTTCCTTTATCTTTCTAAATAATCCTTTTTTATGGGAATGGTTTTTTTTTCAAATCCCACTCCTCTACAAATACCCTATTTTTCATTAAATTTTTTAAAGGGAATTAACCTAGATTCCATACATCGATTGATTGGTGAAATTATTTACTTGACCACATACACATTACTCTATATAGTTTTATTTTGAGGAATGATTACATATAAATATATTCTATTTATTTATTGGTGAAATTTTGACAATATGTATACATGTTATTTCAATACGAATTCTTATTAATAACCAAGGAATACTATTTATGTATTTTACTATTTATTAAATCATTCACATGATGAATGAATTATAAAAAATTAGTGATGGGTGTGGCCTGAATTAACCCCTCAATGCATCAATTTGTCATGTGATATAAACTAGTTTGAGTATTTTGGTGTATGCATGCCTAGAACAAAATATTTCCTAGACACATGGCATTGATGGTAAGATCACTATGTCTAAGATCATGATGTATTGGATTAGGGAATATAATTAACTATAAGATATTATTAATTTCATTTCCAAGGAACTATTTATCATTATCCAAGTGATCCTTTCATTTCCATTTTTATCCATTGATATATTATGCCTTTAGTTTCATTAAATTATGATATTATTTTTGGTTATCTATTATTACCACATTATTTATGCTTATCTTATGCTCACTTATGATCTTTGATTATTATAACTTAATTTTACCTATTAATCATTTGATCTCATCCATTCATAATTTTAAATTTCTCTAGGTTATAAAGAAAAGTATTACACATGTTATGTTTAAAATGATAGCTTGTGCGAATAATTTATAGTAGATATTAAAGACTTATTATGTATTAATTAGTTTCTTATATAGTGAAAATAAAATTTTCATTAGTTGATAATGACATGGGATTTATTAGTTTATGATTTTATCCAATTCTCTAAGTCTATAAACTTTAAGGATTTTGGGAATGTATAAAATTAAATATTTTATTTAAGTCATTTAATTATGGGATAGTTATATCCAAGAATATATAGTTAGAATCAAAGAAATTATGTAAAGTATATGTATTGTTCACACCAAATCTGAGAGTGTGGGTATGGGGTGCTACAATTTGTCACGACCCGTCCTCGGGGCCCGTGCCGTGACTACCCCAAGCCCGCCTTCCATAGGCCAGGGGATAGTGACTAGCACCAAAAGGCATAACCCTAAAAGGTAAGGCATTTCCTTTAGACATGTAACACACACAGTCTGAAACACAAGCAGCAGTAAAAACAAATACTGGTATAAGAAGAGTGATGGAAGTAAATGGGCTAGTATACAAACCCAACTGAAGTACAAATACAAGTAAAAAGGGAAAATAGCTCCTGGATCATCCACCGAGGAAATCCTACCTGAAGGTTAGGTACAGATCTCGAAAAACTCATCTTTAAGGTATGTCCCATCTAGTCTATCTTTGAGCAGTCTCCTGTCCATCTCCCTCATCCTCGATCAGTACTGACCGTCGTCTGCATAGAACACAACAGGGTGCGGGCGAAGCCCGTGTAGGGGTGAGTATAACGATACTCAGCAAGGGACCCCGAGACCCCCGAAGGTCTCCCAAAATCCACTAAAGATAAACCATAGTAGTAAGATACAATCACGAAGTATCAACCATCCCTTATTAGGTATATTCCCATACATATACCTAAGTTACCAATTACAGTCCGACTCCAACATTCGAGCCCAAGCACAACCCATTCCACAAAGGAAGTAAAGTCATTAATCTCGATGATAACAACTTAAAGTCAAGAATTAGCTCACACAAGTATTTAACTCAAGTAGAGGGGTAGAGATGATTAGATGTAGCCACTGAATCATCTCCTCTGTCGAACCCACATAGAATCCTGGAACAGTGTCGGCACTGTCGAACCCATGGAGGATCCCGGTACAGAAGTCATCACTTTGAAACCCACGGAGGATCCCGATCCAGTATCGTCGCTGTCGAACCCACGGAGGATACTGGTATAATAGTAGGTCCACGCAGGATCTTATCATCTCAGTCGCAACCAGCCATAAGGTTCCCACACACAAAACGCTCGATTCTGAGAGGGTCCTCTCCTCGAGCCAAGTGTTGATACATCAACTACCAAAAAGTCTCGATTTGATGTATCCCGTAGTTTCTTCTCATCATAAGGAACCCAACATGACAGACGACGCATCAATCAGACGCCTGGTATGTGAGTTATTGGCGTTTCCGCTTCGAGAGCCCGGTTGGATTTAGGTTCAATCCAACCCAGCTGTACTCCAACTACATCCAAACCTCGAGTGGGGTATGCCAAAAGAACTACCTAAATTCAATATTTCTGTTGCTACAGATGGTTCGTCAATCAGACTTCTGTAGCATGAGATATGAGCGAAAAAGTGAATTGGGTCAAACCTGGGTCCGGGTTCGGTCCAGCCCAGTCGAGCCGACCCGGCACGAACCAGGCTGGGCCGACCTGACCCGGTCTTCGGGTCCGACTCGGCCCACCAGAACCAGCCCGGCCCGCGCAGCGGCCCAGCTCGCGGGTGGCGCGGCCTGCGTGGCTGGGAGGCAGTCCGCCAACCAAAGCCAGCGGGTTGCCGCGCCTTGTGGGCCCCGCCCTAACCGAGTGAGGGGGGGGGGGGGGGGGGTCAGTTCCCCCCATATCCCTATAACGTCCGACACATGGAACCGACCTAGTAACCATGGAACCCTTCGGGTCCCGCTTGTGGCATGCCTGCTGGCGGCTGGCTCAACCGGCCGCCCTCCTCCATCCTCCACGGCCCGCGTGGCTGTGGCTTTGCGAGGCGCGATGGCGCCGCACCCACCGTCCAACTGTCGCGACCCTTCCACACGCACGGTTCGACGACACCGCACCCCTCCGGTGGCCGTCTGGCTACCTTGCTCCACCGCGGCCCGGACCTCCATGCGGCGCGACGACACCGCGCTCCTCTGGAGACCTGACGGTCCTTGCGTCGCCGGTTCCTTTTGCGGCCTGCCCGTTACCAGCCGCCGTTTCTCCACCGTCATCATCAACAAAACAATGAAAATCAGAGGGGGAGGGTCGGGCCATGTTTGTGCGGTCTGATCCCTCCACGTTATGTTGATATCAATTGGCAATTCTCAATCTGTAAATTGAACGACGTAGAATGGGAACAAATTCAACTCAAACCCCTAACTCCTATAACGATGATCGTTGACGAAGTCGCGGAAAGGTGACATCGATTCATCAATGTTGGAAAAGGAAGAGGATATCTGTCATTGGAGGATAAGTGTTCGGAGGTGACGAAGTCAAAGACGGCGTTCTTCGCGTTCGAATCCTTCTCTTTTGGCAGGGTTGAAGATCGTTTTTCATTAGAGAACTAGTTTCTCCAAAGGTTCTCCAAGTTCTTCCAAGCCCTTTCTCAAAGCTCCACCAAATGAATTTCCAACCAAAAATAATGGGTTAATCTAACCCATTATTTAATTTGTTGGCCAAAATATTCAAAATAATTCAAAAGGTGTTTTAATTAAATGAGTTATCTCACTTAATTAAATGGGTGGAGTTGGCTCAATTGAATGGTGGGGAAGGTGGAGAGTTTTCTCCCCCTTTATGGGTAGTTAAGAGGGTTTAAAGACCGTGTGGTCCCCACCAAGGATATCCTCCCAAGGGAGGTTATGTTTGGGTTGGACCCACCACCAGAACCTCCCATTGGAGGTTAGGGTGTGGTGGCCCCCACCACTAACTACCTCTTGGAGGTTTTAACCACCTCAAAAATAAAAATAAGCTAACAATTATTTTTATTTAACTTTATTAAAAACCCCAAAAACTAACTTCCATTCTCAACCATCTGTCGTTGAGGCGAAATCCTTCTTAAGCGAATACCGGCACTGTGAGTTCAACGGTGCCCTCAAATTTCAATTCCAAGCACCGGTTCAAAGATATAAAATCCCACTCGCATGTTTACTGAACGTTCCCAAAAAAAAACTTCAGAAATTGATTCTAGGCACACCGGGCCTCAGAATCAAGCGTCGTAAATTTTCGAGGACTCGTAAAAATTCCATGTATTAAAAAAAAAAAAATTCCTACGAAATTTCTGGGTCTTTACACAGTTGGTATCAGAGAAGGGTTTATATAACTTTAGATATTAAGATATTATTAGTTAAGGATGTAAATTATATTAAGGAGTGATAAGTTAGGGTTGATCGTAATTTCAAATATATAGATAACCTTTTTGGTTTGTTGAGGTAATATTGAGTATTTTAGGGATTAAGATAAGATAAATTTAGTGAAAACCCTATAGATAATTCTAAGTGATAAGTCTAATTATATGATAACATCCCAATGTTTTGGTAAAGTGGAGATAATGAGACTCTCCTAGAAATTACATACCTATTTGGATACTTAGAAAGTGGATATAGTTGTGGACCATATACACATAGGGGTAATCACCCAAAAAGGCCAGTTGATCACTAATTCAATATTTACTTCGATACATGATGAGTGGGACTAACACTACACACCTAACTAGCCACTCTTGGGGGACATGCTTGGTTTATTCACATTCTTTTTACAAGCCATTACAAAGGATTTATTATGTTAAGGAATTAGGTTAAGTAACATGAGAGTACCCAACATAAATAATCCTAGATTAATCCAAGAGTGATTTTGATTGAACTGAAAGCTAAAGTAATAATTTAATTGAATAAGACATTTTGAGGTTGAAATTTTCATGTAATTATCTTACAATAGTCCTATTATTGGTTTAATTGTTCATCACTCATGATTAACTCCTATTGATTTTAGTAATGGTTAAATCCTAAAGGAACCAAGTTAAAAATGGATATCATAGATAATGTAGAGATTGTCTTAATGATAAACCTAATAGGATAAGATATGGAGCGAAAAATATTCTGATTATGACCATCTATCTATTAAGAATTATGATTAAAAAAGTGAACTTGGTTGAATTTCCAAACATAGTAAAGAAGAGAAGGATATAGTCTGATGGAAGTTGAGGTGATGAAGATGATAATGGAAATAAAATTCAATTTCCTTCATGTAAAAAATTTGGTAAGAATCACCAAGGGGAACGCCTCAATGGAATTAGAAGATGGTTCATATGTGAAAAAATAAGGAATAGAGAAAAAAGTTTCAAAGGAAAGTTAAAGTAATCAGTTAACATGATGGAGGTAAAGGATGTGTAAAACAGTCACACCTAAGATATTAATGTATACAACTAATTTGAAATTATATCTCGAGTTATGTATGTCCTTTATATATCCTTAAATAATTTTATTAGTGAGTGTTAATTAAAATTGTGAGGACACAATTTATTTTAGGGGGGATATTGTAACACCTTGAAATAATATATACCATACCAAAACAAACTATGAAACAATATATAATCGTTAAGATGTAGCTGTAGAATTGGAGGGTAAAAATAGAGCTAACCAAATTATTAAATATATGTAGAAATAAAAATAAATTTCATTATTAATACCAAGGAATTGATGAAAATGCAATTAGCGTAACTAAATAACCAATAAGTCTGATTTATGATTTTAAATGAAACCCTTATAATTTTTTTCTCTATGTGATATATTTTTGGATACTAAATATTTTATGTATAAAATGTATTATTGATATGAATAATAGGTTTATACCAAATTTTATTAGTAATACATAGAAAATAAGAATAATAATAGTTATTATATTAAAAAAATTATTTTCCTATGAAAACAGACTTCATTATATATGTTTGTTTTCATTTAAAAGTTAAATTATCAAATTTTAGAATTTAAATTTAACCAAATTGAATTAATTTTTTTATTTATAATAAGAAAATTATCTTAGAATGAATTTTTATATTTTTCTGAAATAGTTGATTTTTGGGTGAATAGTGAAAAATATAGTTTTTACCAAAACTGTAAATTTTAGCACTTTATCATTATATAATAAAGACCTAAAAGTTTATAAAACCTTTTAATTGATCAAATATGTATTTAATGAGTAAAATTATACATTTTTAATTACCATTCTATAACATCCCTGGTTCGGTGCTCTCTCACATGACCAAGTTGGGTGGGTTACGTGACCTCAAGACTACCTCCCTGTATGCCAGAGACTGTCGACTAGTAGTGAAGGTATAAGGGATATAGTGTGGAGACTATAACCTCTATAAAAGTGCATAAATATATCATAAAATAATAATAGTGTAACAAAAATAGAAGAACAAATTAATCAAAAACATGCATCCATAACATAATAAAGAAGAACTCCAACAACTCAATAATAATAAAATCATGTAATGATTGGTAAAATGTAACTAAATGATGTGATGTATGTCAAAAAAAAAACAAAAGACAAAAAATACTCAAATAAATACTCTAAAATACTAGTCTAGAACACCATTTCGGTCCCATCTACAAGTTCCCACCCATCACGCAAGTAACAATCAACAATAGGGTCCCTTGATGTTGTCCAAAATTGCATCCCTAAAATTTGTTGGGGTACCAAACAATAGGCTATCTAGAGTGTGAGTACAAATCGATAGGTTGATACCACCATGAATAAAAAAAATCTAGTGTGAGATATATAGTGTATGAAATAAATCGATAAATATGGTATTAATTTAAACAATTAATATTGCACATGAAATAAATAAACTAACCCTCGAGCTCCAGTTGGACACCCAAGGGTCAGCCCCAACCTGATTTGGCACTAGGTCAGATATATCTAATCATTTTGTGGAAGCATTCCGACAATTTTCACAACCCTACCATGGTATAACCCATAAATCATCACAAGAGAACCGGTAAAAGCCCAATTAGAATTACAATATAACTGGTCCAAGCCCCATGACCATTACAACATAACAGATCACAAATAATAACACATGTCATCACAATCCATTATAGTCAATTCATCGAATTACCATTTATCTTTAAATTTACACTCCATAATATTGGGATCCTAATTATCATTATAATTACATCAAATTCTATTCCATTTATCGATTAGACCCCCAAGGTCATTAGCATGTAAATGAACCAAATTTTAGTTCGTGTGATCCCATATCAAGGAATCACACTAATTTGACATATTATGACAATTCATAATATTAACTCAAAAATCATTCAAGTTCCAAAACATTATAGGGAATAATGTTCAATCCAACCAAGTCTAAAACAACATCAATGGATGGAACACCTATCAGGTGGCTGCATGTCTCAGTCTCAACACCAAAGGACCCAACATGATCCAATGGGAGGTCCATACATGTATATATTTTTAAAAATAGGATAAACCAATTATTTAGGTCATTCACACAATGTTATAACAAGATCAAATATATTGTACATACTAAGATAAATTAAAATAGACAAAAGGGATAAGTTCTAGACCACCCACTGCAAAAAATAAAGAAGGTGCGTAGAAACTCTTGAGGTCCAAGGTAGTGATTGATTCCTTCTCCGTTCCCTTCATTAACAATAAATAATTTTTTCAACAAGGGTTATACAAGAGGAAACCAATGAATAATAAGAAGGAGAGGAATCAGAAGACTTACCTTTTAACTCTAGTCCTGAAACACCAATATCGGATGGCTTGAGTCACCACAGATTGATCCCTAGAATGTGGGGGTTGAATCCAATGAAAAGGATGTCCAAAAGATTTTGAAAATATCTTCAAGGATCTTAGGGGTTGATAGAAAAATATTGAATGAAAATGATTTTGAAGGGGATCAGGGGTATTTATAGATATACTATTATAAATAGGACCATGGAACAACTCCTAGGCTACACCGTATAACCTTCTGACATTGGGTACACTATGATGTAGCCCAAGGGACCATGCCACAGTATCCCTTGGTCAAAGATTATCTAAAATATATGGTGGATACTATGACATAGAGCCTATAAACTTGGGGATATACTATAGTATAGCCGAGGCCACCATGGTGTAACACCCTGAATCCCTAAGGGATGACAATGTCGTAACCAGCCTCTACGCCACAAAAGTATCAAAATTGATAAAACTGACCAAATTCAACCCTAATACATTTATTATACAGCCACCATATCCACATCGTAGTGCTCAACTACCAAGGCAGTGCCTACATAGTAGTAAAACTCCATGGTGCAACTATGACATAATTGTAAGTAGCTCGTATTTTTCTCTTCCTAGGATCCTACGCTGCAACCAGGATCTCCATGCCACAACCACCAGTCTTATGATAAAACCCTAATATCCATATAATATAATCCTATACAGCTTATAAATTTAGAACAACTCCCCTCTTTTTATTTCCCAAATTAACTAAGGTTCAACCAACCAAGAAAAAATATAGTTTAAAAAGGTTTACAAAAACATTAAACAGGGATGCAACTTGAAAAAATATGAGATCTTACAAACTCTCCGCCATATAATAGATCATCCCTGAGCTGATCCAAGTATCACTATGGGATATCCATGAATAAGTTTGGCCATTGTGTTCACATATTAGACTCCCTCTCCCAGGTCTCTTTTTTCACACGACCATGTTGCCAATACACTCCTACTATAGGTATGATCTTTCCCCAGATATTATTCTCACTACAATCCAAAATATGAATCAGATACTGCTCAAAGGATTTATCAACATATGGATTTATGTCATCGGTTTCTATCATATAAGAAGGGTTATGATGATATCTTTGAAGCTACGAAATGTGAAACACATCATTCATGGCACTGTAGTGCTGTGGAAGGGGCAAATAGCACCCCACTGGATCAAACCTTTCCACTATCTCAAATGGCCCAAAAAACTTGAGTGCTAGATCTTCCTATCTCATGATAATGTGTTTCCCTATCCTAAGTGACACCCAATTTAAACATTTTAAGAAACATCAAAATCTAGAGGTCATCTCCCACAATTATCATATGATTTCTTCCAGCTCTATAAGGGAACCAACCACTTCCTAATTAACTAAACCATCTCATACATATCTTGAATGAGATTAGGTCCAACGAGCACTAAATCACCTTCCACTAAATAAAAATGAGGTTAAAGACATGAACTTCTATAAAAGGAATTGAAAGTATCCATTTGTATCGATTCCTAAAACTATTATTATAAATGAACTCCACAAGTTCCATATGCTACTCCTAATAACTATCAAAATACAAGACAAAGGATTGCAACATATCCTCTAGAATATGAACTTTCTACTCAGATTACTCATCAATTTGAGGATGATAGGATTTACTTAGAAGAACCTACAATCCTAAAGCCTTATAAAGACCCTACCAAAATTGAGATGCGAAATGAGGATCATAGTCAGAAGCAATACTCCTCAATACACCATGCAGTCGAATTATCTTTCACATGTAGAGACTACCCAGATCACCAATGGTGAAGGACTCTCCAATAGAAAAAAGTGAGCTACCTTTTTCATTTAATCCATGATCATCTATATAACATCATTATTGTGGGGTGTCCTGGGTAATCCTATCAAAAAATCCATAGTGACATCATACCATTTCCATTCCAGAATGGAAAGAGTTTGCAACAACCCAACATGCCTCTAATGCTCTACATTCACCTACTCTCAGGTGAAATATATCACTATAAAGCCTACTACCTCCATTTTCATCCCTAGTCACCTATTTTTCCTATAGATATCACAATAAATCTTTGTCAGACCTGGATGAACCACCCATTTAGAAGCATAAAACTCTCTCATAATATCCTCACACAAACCTATTGGAACCTATATTCAACCTCATAAAATAAGACCATCACCACTACCAAGAGACCATCATGATAATAGATCCCCACCATATAAGCTATCCCTTATAGCTAAGCTCTACAGATTAGATAACTAATCTATCTTGATCTAGTATAAAGTAATGGGTATAATAGATGTCAAAGTCAGGTCCAATAATCCCTGGGACTTTTGGACATCTAGATGCTTGTTTTCAAAGAGTGAAATCATTATACACTCATCACAAGACTCCTGCACTGCCTCTGTCTGCATCATATGACTCAAGGAATCAACAATGACATTTCCCTTTCCTGGTGTGTTAGCTAACTCGAAGTCTAAAGACTGTAGATACTCAACCCACCTCATCTTCCAAAGGTTTAGGTCTCATTGAAAAAATATTTACTTGAGGATCTTGTGGTCTATGTACAAAAAAACCTCTAGCCTAACATATAGTGTCTTCAACATCTCAGTTCCTGTACTATCACAACTAACTCTAGACCATGAGTAGGGTAATTCCTCTCATGCAGTCTCAGTAGTCTGGAGCCATAAGCAACAACTTGATCTTTCTGCATTAAAACTTCTTTGAGTCTAACTCCAAATGCATCATAGTACATGGTATAATATTTACTTAGTATGAGAAAAGTGAGGATCAATGTTGAGGTTAGCTTGTTCTTTAGATCTTGAAAATATTTATCATAAGCATTTGACCAAACAAACTTCAATCCTTTCTTGGTTATTTAGTACATAAATGCTTCCAAATGGGATAAGTACTAAATGAAACATTGGTAATAACTTTATAAACCTAGAAAGCTCTGAATCTTGAAGATATTCTTAGGTATCTACCAAGATATGATGACTGTAACTTTATCCCGGTCTACTGGAACTCTAGCCTATGATATTACATAGCATAAGAAGTACACTCGATCAATCCATAATTTGTATTTAGACAGCACAATTTAATGATTATGATTTCTCAGTGTACTTAGGACAATTTCAAGATGATGGGAATGATCATATACTGATTATGAGTACACTAAAATGTCATTGAAAAAAAAATCCATAAATTGATCAAGGAAAGGATGAAATATATAATTAATCAATTATATAAATATTGATGGTGCATTTTTCAAACTGAACAACATAACTATGAACTTGTATAGTCCATATTAGCTCCTAAAATTAGTCTGAGATATGTTTGATGGTATCATTATCAACTGATGGTACTCTGAAATCAATTATATCTTATAAATGATCCTAGAACCACTTAGCTGATCAAAGAGATCATCGATGCATGGAAGAGGATATTAGTTCTTGGATATCATCTGGTTCAATCTCTGATAATACACACATAAGTGAAAGGTCCCATCAGCCTTCTTGGTGAAAAAATAGAAGAACCCCATGGTGAAGTAATGGGCCATATGAATCCTTTGGATTCCAGATCATCCAACTAAACTTTCAACTCATGAAGCTTTGCTGGTGCCATTTTGTAAAGAAGGATAGAAACTAGTTTATCTTTCTATAACAACTTGATTGTGAACTCAATCTCCCACTTGGGTGGAAATCCAAAGAATTATTTAGGAATTATGTCCTGAATATAGTTCACAACTGGAGGAAAAGTAACCTGCTAAAATCCACCATCACCCAGAACAAGGTTTTCTATTTGAGCTGTGAGATAATCTAATCTACACTGAATTGGTCCTACATGACTAGTTTGAAGATCCCAATCATCTTAGGAATTATAGTTTCCCACTTTTGGTGATAAAAAGGTAACTATCCTCCAATAACAGTTTATATGAGTCTAATATAGAAATAGACAGTCCATACCAAGAATCAAATTAAAGCCTTCCATTTCCAGCATAAGCATATCTGAAGGAAAACAATAGCCACCAATTTATAGAGAACATGCCTTTGCAATGTTTAATAACCTCTTATGTAGTCCCAATAGTATGTAGATGGTCATAAAACCATACAAACACTCTATAACTAACCCCAAACCAGTGAAAAAATGAGCAGATAAAAATCAAAGAAATGATCATGTATAAAAAAAATGCAATCAAGGATAGATGATACAATAATCATACCTATGAAGGTAGAAGATCCTGTATCCAAAATAGCTGGAGTAGACTGCATAGCATGTATATGACTCACCCCTCTACCATGGGCTCCAGTCTAACTCCCTTATGCTATTACATTTGAATGGTACTATTGCTCATATAATAGGATACCACATCCTCTACAACAACCTGAACATCTAGTAGTACTCAAGATACCTATCAGTTAAGGGGTAGCTGAGTCTCTCCCTAAATTAGGTTTCCGTACAGACCCCTACCACTTTTATGATGCTGTAGGCTCCTGTAAAACCTTTAAAGATTACACATCCCGCCACAAACATGGAACTCCATAGTAGGGTAAGGACATTGTGAGCACTTATAGATAACCCTACCACACTAAAATCATTGCAACAGACCATACTCCTATGGTGAAAGTCAACTCCTCTGGATGCTTTTATCACTACTACATTGGTGGTAACTATCATAACAGCGCTTCATGCAACTAGAAAAAGAGCTTCCAGATCACCTTGTAAAAACTGTATGGACACAACTTGGGGACTGTCTCATATTCCCTTCCATGATGATACCTTGATTCATCATATCTACCAAAATTCTCAAATGGAATAACTTCAACTACAACTTGATATCATAATGTAGGACATCTTGAAAACACATCTCCATGGTGTTTTCATTAGCTTTTAAAGATATATAAAAACACTATAGGTCGATGAAGCATCCAATATACTCCATCATTGACATACCCTCCTATGTAAAGTTCATGAAATCACAGACCTTCTTATCCCCCAAGCTCTCTGGATAGAAGTGGATCAAAAAACTCACCTTGAAATCCTTCTAGGATAAATCCTCTTGTTGCCCATCTTACTCTAGGATGTCCCACCAATTCTTGGATAGTACTTGAATCATATAATCAGAAAGCTTCACCTTCCTATCAGTGACTACCTTAAGGTTCTTGAAGATCATATAGACTAACTCAATCTATAAGTTAGCTGCCTAGGGACCTCCATACCTAGTGAAATTAGGTAGTTACTATAGTTGGAACTCTCTCGTTAGCTCAAATATCATAGGTGTGGTGTCAAAAGTCTACCACTCCATGGATTTCTTGAACCTTAGGAAATTAACATGAAATTAATCTTACATCAAATTCTCCAAAGCTGTAGGAATTTCTGGATCCATTACGTTAGGATTGTGCTAGTACCACTCTCCTAATGCTCAACTTGAAGATGATTTGGATTCGTTTTCTTTACAAATACCAACACACTCCTTAGAATAAAAGAAAACAACAATACAAAGCTTAACAAGTTATAAAAATTGAAAACCACTGACTCAATGTTCCTTTTCACTTGGATTAAAAATGTAATCGGTATAACATACCAATTTTATTTCATTTCACTTTTCAAATATAACAAGGGATTTCATTTCAAAGTTCATATGGGAAAGTATGTCACATGCGGTAAATATGTACCTATCTTGAACATTTCATGTCAAAATATTTATCTATGTACTTATCATGATGCATACAAACTCACATTGGGTCATACTAGGCCATGAGTAAAAATATAAATAAACAATAACATCACACGACTTGTGAATCACCCAAGGTGAAATAACATCAAGAATATAACAAGAGAACATCAAAAGAAAAAATCCCATCCCTGGGTACTCAGACTTTTCCCCACACATGGGTTAGCTACTCCCATGAACAAGATCATTACCAAGTCCTAACACATCCAAGTCTCCTTTATACCTTCCCCAAATAGTAAAGAAACAAAAAAAAAACCTAAGACTCTCATACCACTTTCTAACATCCCGACTCGGTACTCCCTCACATGACCAATCCATGTGAGATACGTGACCTCAGGTTCACCTCCCCCCAGAGGATACCGACTAGTATTGAGGGTGTTAGGGATATAGTGGGGATACTATACCCTCTATAAAAGAGTATTAATATAGTAGAAAATAATAACAAAATAGAAAAAATAGCGTAAATGAAAAAAATAAAAAACATGAATCCATAATAGAATAAATAAAAACTCAAAAACTAAAAAATAACAGAATCATGTAATGATAGTCTGAATGTAACTATATAAAATGATAAATTTCAAAAAAATAGAATACTAAGATGAATAAAATAAATAATACAAAATCCCAATCCTGAACCACATGTCGGTCCCCTCTCTAAGCTATAACCCATCAAGCAAGTAACAATCAATAACATTGTCCCTATCCCTTGTCCAAACATGAATCCCTGAAATCTGTTCAAGTACCAAAAGGTAGCCTGTCCAAGGTGTGAGTACAAATCAGTAATTCAATGCCACCATGTCTAAACAAAATATAGTTTGAGATATATAGTGCATGCAATGAAGTGATAAACAAGGTATTGATTTAATCAATAATACTTTACATGAAATAAATCTACTAACACTTGAGCTCTAGTTTGACACCTGGGGGTTATCCCAACGTTCTTCAGCACCAGACTGGATATCTATGAGAATGTCACAAAACCATGCTAACCATTTCCACAACCCTGATAGGGTATAAACCTTAAATCATCACAGTAGAACTGGGCAAAGCCTTATTAGCATTAAAACATTACCAGACAAAGACCTATAAACATTATAACATAATTGAGACAAGTCATATAAGCATTACAACATAACCAGGAAAATACCTATGCATATTATAGCATAACTGAGAACAAATCATAACACATTTCATTATAATCCATTATGATTAATTCATAAAATTACTATTTATCTTGGCATTTACACCCCATAAGATCATGATCCCAATTATCATCATCATTATATCAAATACCATTCTATTTATTGTTTAAACCCCCAAGGTCTTTTTCATTCCAATTAACCAAATTTTAGTTCATGTGATCCTATATCAAGCAATCACACCAATTTCGCATGTTATGCCAATTCATAATATTAACCCAACAATAATCTAATTTCCAAAACACATAGGGTGTCATGTTCAACCTAACAAAGTCTAAAGCATGGCCAATTATCGACACAACTATCGGGTGACTACATATCTTATTATTATCACCAAAGGACCCTACAATATCCAATGGGAGGTCTATACACATGAACCTCATAAAAAATAGGATAAACCAATTTTTTAGGTTTCACGTATAGAATGCGGGTGTAATCACATATATTGCACATACTAGAAAAAATTAAAATAAAAAGGTATAAGTTATAGACCAACCACCTCAAAAATGAAGAAAACATGCATAGAATCTTGATGTATAAGGTAACATTTGGTTCCTTCTCCCTTACCTTCATTGATGATAAGTAATTCTTCCAATAAGGGTTCTCCAATAGGAAACCAATAAATGATAAAAAGGAGAGGAACTAGAAGACTTAACTTTAAACCCTATGTTTTTTAAATCAACATTGAATGGATCAGATCACCATATATTGATCTCTTGAAGGTAGGGGTTGAATCTGATGAAAAGGAGGTCCAAAATCCTTCAAAAAGATCTCAGGAATGCCTAGGTTTTGAGAAGAAAATATTGGATAAAAACAAGATTAGAGAGGATTAAGGGTATTTATAGACACACTTTTAAAAATGGGACCATGGAACAACCCCCTAGGCCCCACTACATAATCTCCCAACACATGGTACACTACAAAACAACCCAAGGGACCACATGATAATCTCCCATGGTCAAAGCACATTCGATATCAATGGAAGATTCTACAACATAAATCCTACAAACCCAGGGATATAATATGACATAGCTGAAGCCACAATTCCACAACACCTTATAATCCCTGAGGGATGGATAGAATATTGAAAACCTTCATTTCACAGGTGTGTCAAAATTAGCATATCTGACCAAACTCAACCCCAAGACCCCTACGCCGCAACCACAATCTACATGCCACAATACTCAACCGCCAAGGAAAGGACTAAGATGCATCAAAACTTCACATAACAACTATTCCATAATTGTAAGTAGCTTGGAATTTTCTTCTCTCAAGACCCTACACCCCAACCGAGAGCTCTATGCTGCATCTACTAGTATTATAGTTCATCCCTGAACTCCACGATATAGAATCCTATGCAGTTAAGAAATTCCACACAACTCTCCTATTTCTTCCTCCCAAAGAAACCAAGGTTCAACCAAAAAATAAAAATATCTAGTTCAAAATTGTTTACAAAATTGTTAAAGAGGGACAAACTTAGAAAAATAAGGGATCTTATATATTTTGATTTTATAAAACTCGTGTTTAACATTTTATGAACTTAAGAAATATTATCCAATAAAAGAAACTATTTTTAATATTTACTTTTTATTAAATATTATTTTGGTAAAATCTGGTTTGGATTTATTTTAAAGCCACATAACTTTTATTTGTTTTATGATAAACCAATTTGTATTCTTAAAATCATACATTGATATTTTTAACCTATACATAAATTTTAATATTAAATATATATAATTTTTCTAAAAATGGGTTATCACATGTTATAAGTGCTAATATTAAAATTTAGTTTTATCACACATACAAATTTTATAAAATAAAATATATTTTATATTTGTAATATTTAGGTCCAAATTATGTAATAAGTACCATTTTATTTTTTGGTATAAAAATGATTTACTTATGTAAAAACTAGTTACAATGGTAAATCCCAAAGTGGTAAAAGTAAAAATTCTAAGAGAAAAGAAGTTATAAACATGTTTAAAACACGTTTCTAAATAAATGGTTGAGGTAAAATCAACCTTATTTAATCTCCCACTCTATTATTGTCTATTTTGGAGTCCTCTTGACATGTGAAACATGTTCTCTCTTTACATTAAGTTGAAATATTTATAAAAATACCATTCTTACCACTTATAAAAGGGGCCTCTCACCACCCCTTAAAGAACACTCCCAAAATTAGATTTCATCTCAAAACACTAACCTTTTTTTCTTACCATATAATAATATTCATTTTTCTTGAGCCATTAGTCACATTAAATTGACTTAATAGCACTATTTCCAAGTATTCTTCTAAGGGAAATCCAAAGTCCTTGACGAGAGTACCTTTTTTATTAAGTTATTTTGTTTTCATCATTACTTTCAAAAATATAATTTTATAATTAATATATAAAAACATAAATATTTATTTTATAAAGAATTTAATTATGCTGATGGAATAACTATTAACCACCTTTAACCCCTTTCTATCAAGATAAATTAAATATTCATTCGTGCCTTATACATACTACTACCTCCACGAAGTGAGAAATTCAATTTTCACCACCAAATATCTTAGTTAGATATAAGGGTGAAATTGAAGAATAAATGTGACATATATAATATATTAAGATATAAATTGTAACCACCATATTTCCCTATCATTCTTCAAGAAATAAAAATGTTGACCATGTGTTGTGCAGACTACCGCCTCCATGAAGTTATGTATCTCATTTTTACCTAGTTTTTTATTTTTATTAAAATATATTAAAATATGATTAAAAACTTTAAAATTAACTAAATAATATCATTATTATTCTATAATAATGATATTATTTAAAAATAAATCATTTTCATAATCACAATCATTAATTAACTATTGTATGTTGATGTTTGGGTCGGTCTAACCACCTACTTGAATAATAATATAAAATAATACCATGGATGACTATGAGAACTTAATTAGTGATAATATAAGATATAAATAATTAAATAAATATTTATTTTGGTTATATAATGGTAACATTAATTTCAATCTCATTAATTAAGATACCAATGTCCGTTCATGCAAAATCACCGAAACATGCTCATCACCAATTTCATCTTTAAGGATCGTAAAAAAAATCCCATAAAATTACATTATAACATTATAAAAAATTTCAAAACATAAATAATAATACATTTTATGATTTTAATGATTAAATTTGGGATAATAATTAATTAAAACATAACTATTACAAAATTGGTTCAAAACGATCAAGATTACTCAAACTAGACATAGAAAATAGATAATAAATAATAAAAATGTAGAGAATAATTATAAATGAAGTATATAAATGGTTAAATATATGAATAATATTATTAAATAGGTTATTAAAATATTTTTTATACAGTAAATTCAAGTGATTTATCATAAGTTAAGACTTAAGGTAAGGGTTTCTTGTTTAAAATATTCACCCCTTGAGACATATTTATTATTATACACTATGTTTTATTTAAAATGGTGTATCTACTCCCCTTTAATATTATATATCAAGATTATATTATATTTCATGATATTAAATGTTTTATTCTCTTTTATTTCACTCAAGGAGTTTTGAATCAAAAATTACAAAAGATGTAAGGGTTTGTGCTAACTCATTTTTCTTCCATTACGTTAAAAAATTTCTCAATGAATTCTATTTTTCAAAGTTTGATTTATTCTAAATAATGAATAATTTTTATATTATTTCTTAATTATTTAATGGGGTTTTAAAATTATTCATTATAATATCATTTTCAAATTATTCATATCTCAAAAATTATGTTACTTGAAAGGGATTTCTTGGTCTCAATTCATATTTTTTGAGACATGATTCATTTTATACACCAATTTGATTTTATATCATGTAAATAATGACTATTTTTTATATTATATCATGAATTATCTTTGATTTTATTAAAATTTTATTTTCAATCTCTTCTTACTTCAAGGTATTTGATTTAGTTGATACTCAAGCCATAAGGGTTTCTTGTCACAAATTTAATTTCTTGAGACATATTTCTTATTATACACCATGATTTATTTATAATGAAGTATCTATGTCCCCTTGAATATTTTTCATCATGATACTATCATTATTATTATATTTAATGTTTCATTTAAAATAATATCCTCTAGGGGGTTTTGTATAATTATCCTATCATTATTAATGGAATTTAATGTTCCATTTTAAATAATATCCTTTAATAATTTTTGATTCAATTTTTTTAAAGTAATAAGTGTTATTTGTCTCTATTTTAAATTCCATGAGTTATAATTGATATTGTGTACTATATTTCCTTTTAAATGGTGAATTAAATACCCTATTTACTTCATATATAATGAAAAATTTCATTTAATTATATTTTAATTTCATGGTAACCCGCTCATGTTCTTTTTATTCTTATGTTACCATTACCTTAAGGATGTTTACATATCAATTTTATTTCCTTGTGACATGATTCACATTTCACCACTTGTTTCCTTTTTTGATGAATATATTGGCCATAGATTACTTCTAAATTCTCTCATAGTATTTTCATCTAGGGGATTAAAATATATTAAATCCATCACTCCCTTTGTCTTTCCAAATCATCCTCTATTATAGGAATTATTTTTCTTCTAATACATCGATTTAATGGGGAAATTATAGACTTGACCATATACTGATTACTCTATATAGAGCCAGTTTGAGTAATGATTACATATAAAACTATTACATTTATTTATTTTTGAAATATTGATAATCTGTATATTTATTCTTTCAATATGGATTCTTATTTATTACTAAGGAATGTTGATTATGTATTGTATAATTTATTAATTCCTTAATATGATGAATTAATTGAACTTAATTAATAATTTTTGGGGACCACAATTGCCCCATGAAGCATCAATATATATCATGAGGAAAACTAGCTTGGGTATTTTGGTTTATCCCTACCTATAACAAAATATTGCATAGACACAGGGTATTGATGCTAATATTATGACATCTAAGATCTTGATGTCTTGGATAAGGGAATGAAATTAACTATCCTACATTATCCATTTCATCACTAAGGAACCAATTATTATTATCTAGGTAGAATTTTCATTTTCATTATTATCCATAGATATATTATTCTTTTAGTTTCATTATATTATGGTATTATTTTTGATTATCTATTTCTACCATATTATTTATGATCATCATATGATAACTTATGATCTTTGATCGTTATCTCTTTTATTTATCCTTAATGAGATTTTTAGTTCACCCCTTATTGTGTTTTCACTTCCATGGTTATGAATTAGATATCACACATGATATGTATAATAGGATAAATTATGTGGATAATTTGTGGGAGATGATGAAGGATCATTATAGATTAATTAGTTTCATATATAGTATAAATAAAATATCAAATTGTTGATAAATACACAGGCTTTATTAGTTTAGGATTTTTCCTAATTCTATAATTATCTAATCTTAAAATGTCCTGGGAATTTATGCATTGAAATATTTTCTTTAATTAATTTAATTATGATATATTTATGTATTAGAATCTATAGTTGGTATCAAATCCAGTATGTAAAGTATGTGTGTTATTTTCATAAAATCTAGGAGTGTAGGTCTGGGGAGCTACACAAACATAGTATCAAGTATGGGTACCTAAATTTTGAAATCACACACGCAAATATAACCAAGTTCCTAAGGAAAATCTGTGTTTCCATTTCAAAAAAATCTCTTTACCATGTCAAGGTGTTTCAAACTCATCACTTAGAATCTCTATTTCTTGTTCCCTTTAAACATTATGACTTTTTTTTCATGTCTACATACAAATATTTCTAGCTTCCCAACCCAAGGTGAATCTCCTCTTAGTGAGTATTGACTTCTAGACCATCCAGTAGTCATCAACATGCCTAGGACATCTATCCCCATGGAGTGAAACCTAGAGGTTTTACTCATACTCTCTAGGACACCAATACACATGGTATGAAATATAGTGTTATTCAAAACAAGTATCACTAAAAATTTTTAAACACACATAACCTATAAACCAGTCATCCCATGGTATGGAACTTATAGATTTCTAAACAATTTCATTCATGCATATACATGTGAAACCATTGAACTCATGAAAATCCACTTTCATTATTCAAAACCACTTTTGAAATCCCAATTTCAATGTTATAACTAAAATTTCTAATTTTCATAAATATACTAGTTTTATAATGTTTTTTTTGAAAAATAAATTTGACATAAATAGAAAATGGATTTTCATTCCTCACAATCCATAAAAAAATTCATGAAATTATCCAATTCAAGGTTAAATTAAAAAACACTTTACAATTTTTATAATTATTGATAATTCCTTGATCCCACATCGACTATGCCACACCCAAGGCCTAAATATCCCATTTTCCTAATAAGGGAAACCAAAATTCACAATTAAATAACCTAATTTCCTATATCACAAGACCCATGCTCGATTACCAGGTCAAAAGAATAAGAGAATAGAAATTTAGAAATCCAAATACGAGTCTTAACAATATCTGATGATCAAACAATGAACCTATAATCATAATCACCCAAAAGAGGGAGATAAATCACTCAAAATTTTCCTTGGGGTCTCCGGGGGTTGAGGGAGTTCATACAAATTGAAATAATCTTAGAACCTCCATGATTATACTCATTTTATAGGGAAACTATCTTCGTAGTTTTCATTCTAGGGAAGATCTCTATAAAACCTAAGGATCATGGTGAAATGATTCCCTCCCCTGTTATATAGGCACACCAAAAAATCATATAGTCAATATCATTACCCAATGATATCCTCCACACCGCAATCCCCCTCCTCATGTCACAACTGAAGGTTTTGGGCATAGTGGAAGTTCTTATTAGGAAGTTTCCAACTTATATTTTTGTCATAATCTATGAATAATATGAGATATAATTGATAAATCATTTCATGAAAAATTGAATTGAATTAAAGATTAATTTATTGAAATTATTGAACTAAGAAGATATGATATTATAATATATAATTCATAGTAAATTTATTTGAATAATTTGCATTGAATTTATTTCTTCATGATTGTTGACCAGATAAAGATGACTTGTGATACTGTAATTTTGTCATATGAATCAAGGGTTTATTATCTATAACATTGATCCACATGTGTTCCATGAACCTTTGATCATTTCCGTAGAATCCTCCAAGTTCTAGTGTAGATGGTTCTAATGCTTGTGATAATTGCTAGTGATTGTAGCTGAATCCTTCAATATGATAAGGAATCATTATAATGGAGGAGGATAATTTCTATATGTTCTTATGAGAATTATAATGATATATACCTCTATTACTTGATATAATCCTCTCTATAACTCATTATACACAATGATTAGATAATGGATAGGGTTTTAAAACATCTTATAACTAAGTTTAAATAGATCGAGAGTTATAAATAAATGATTTCACAAGGGCCCTCATAATTTTATTAATCCCCATTTAACCCCATGTATAATTAATCATAGAATTATTATTATTTACTCAACAAAATCCAAAATCAGGGATAAAATAAATATTATTTCATTTAATAAATAATTTAATATTTATTCAAATAATATTTAATATGACATTTATAACCAAACCATTAAACTTGACCCATAAATCCTTCTCAATATTTATTAGATATTGAATAATTAATATTTATTTAATGAAATAAATATCACTAAATTATCCACCAGTAAATAAATAAATACATTATTCATTTAATTAGTGAATAAATATTTATTAAATATTCATGTAACTAAATAAATATTTTATTTCCTTGTGAATGAAGTAGAATAAATAAATATTATATATTAACCTAATTAAATAAATAATTACCATATGAATAATTAAATATTTAACTCACATATACATTATCTCAAATAACTTGTGATTGGATATTTTTTATTAAACTAACATGAATAGTTATTAGACAACATATGTGAATAATATTTATCCAATATGTTAAATTCATATAGAATTTAACTTAGATTTTAAATATACTTAATGTGTGACCCTTTAGTCCCCTTTCTTAGTGACCTTTAGCTAAACTGTCTAAATTCCAAGGTTAGAATCTAGAAACATGCCAAAGATCCCATAGAGAAAGAAGTTAATTTCACAATGACATATAATCACCTATAAAAACACACTATGTAATATAATTCCTTTATCTTATATCTAAAATAAATCATGTTGCATGAATGTGTCATTAACCTACGTGATTGATGTCTCTTAATTTGAATTTACAAAAATGAACTTTCCAAAAAAATTATAATATCATAGACTTAATCATGTAGTTTTATTCCCATTAAAGGACATGGGATATTAACTTCCATTAAAGAATATAAGGAAAAATAAATTCTCTTATTATTCATTAATACCATATCAATGGTGACACACCCAAAACACCCACATTCACCCTAAAGATAGGTCATAATGGTTTACAATAATACATCAAAGCACGTGACCCATGATATAAATTAATAACAATCTTAATGTTTAAGGACCATTACACACATCCACTTTTACAAACATATAATCACAAAAATGAATATGGATTTCCTACCAGAGAGTCAAGTTCATAATATTTTTTATTGAGATAATCAGGGATGAACTTCATTAGAAGAAGTCTTAATGTCTTATGATCCCCCAACCTTGATAGAATGTATCATTTGTGTCTTATCAAATGAAATATTCTAGGCATAGAACATATCTTTAAGAATAAAATCATGAACCTTCTGGGTTATAATCATATTTGGGAACTATTATGACCATTTTGTCTAAAATATACTCTTATAAAATTATCAAATACTAGATCACATAGAAGAATAATCATGATGTGATAAAAATTTACTAATATTTAAAATCCATGAATATATGTAATAATAAAGTATGTAAAAGTTGGTTTTAAGGAACCAACTCCAATAGACTCCCACTTTCACTTGATCTAATAACTAAAAACCTTCATTTTTATAGCTCTCACATGATACTCATGTTTATATTGAGAAAAGTTTTTATTTAATGGGTATACCACATTTTCTTCTATGGAATATTTTCTCACCATGACCTTACCCCATTTAGAAAAACACATCAAGAGGTGATACTTATAAAGTATGCATTTCATCTTATGATGTGACCTTGGTTGCTTCCTAAGTGCCATAACTATAATATCAACTAACTAACTAACTAATTCAATTTATCTTAATGTCTATACAAATAATATTAGAGATACCCATCATCTGATGCATCATAGAAAATAAACATCTTGACCAACATTTTTAGATAATTACATTGAATAAATTGATAATTTATTAATACTAAAAACCTTGAAACATATTCAACACACTACCTTCTAATTGTGTAATTAGGTTTTAATGATACAATTAATTATTATTTATGTTTTTTTTTAATTTTTATTATTATTAGATGAATACACAACATGCATTAATGAGATACATTCTGTGTTTTTCGCTTAACGTATATCCAGGATATATGCCTAGGGACCCATCCTATATCTCAGTTGTGATAAATGATGTGTACTAACCTGCTACATAGTATATGCTCCTCTTTCCATGTGTTCATGACACCTGCCTACCTCGTTAGCATGTTTCTTTGAAGAGGAGATTAATTATTCACTCGATGTGTATGATACCTACACAATGTGCATCTCATTAATGTTTTATCCCATCATTTTCACACATTATGTGACATGTATTTGACCACAAAGTTAGTACAAATTTCACCAATAAACCATGTGGACTACTTGGCGTGTACACCAACTACATGTCGTATGGTCTGAGAGTTCATTTGTTACGTTGTCCCAGTCAACATGCAGTGGGTATAAAATGTATCATGATTTATTTACTACTTCATGTGTTGTGTATACTGTGATATTTTTAGGTGTAGTGAAATTTGATACACGACTTATACTTTTGGTCACATGTTTTGTATCAATGTCTACTAGCCAGAACCCTTAACACCTCCCGACGGCGTCTCCAATAATTCTCTGTCTGTTATTAATATTTTCAAGATTGTAAGAAACATGAGTGAAACATGTTAATATGTCTATAATATGTTAGTTAAACTCCAGATTAAATAATTAATAAACTAGAAGCGAAAAACTAAGAAAACTTATGCATAATTGGTAAATGAATAATAAATAATTATAAATTATTATGTGACTTCTCTAATAGCACTTTAAGGATTTGTGTGTATGGGAAGAATCTATTTAGTAGTTTCCAACATGATTTTTTTTCTAAATCTACAAAATATCTGAGATTTACATATTGAAAAACTGCATGACCAATGAAATTAAATAAAAATTTAATTAACATAAATGATTTAACTAATAAGAGACGATCTTTTCACATATAATTTATAAATAATTTATTTTAATAAATAAATATCTTGTATTGAATTTATATCTTTTTTTTTTTAAATAATTGAATGAAAACCTCTTACTATACTATTGTTGGGTCATAGGAATCAAGGGTATATTACCTAAATTGGTGATCTACACACGTTTCTCAAACCACCAATCACCGTTGTAGAATCCTCCATGTTCTAGCTCAAATGGTTCTCATGCTTGTAACAATAATTATTTATCATAGTATAATCATTCAAGGTGAGAAGAAACTATTTTTAAGGTGGAGTATAATTTCTCTATGTTATTGAGAGAGTTATAGAGGCAGATCTATCTATAATTTGAGAGAATCCACTTTATAACTTTTTGGTGCATCATGATTAGAAACTTTCTAGGGTATTATAAAATGTAATAAGTGGGTTTAAATTGATATGGGGTTAGAAAATAATAATTTCACAAGGGACCTCATTATTTTCTTAATCTTTAGAGAACCTCATGTTTAATTAATAATAAAATTATTATTATTTAATTAACATGCATTGAACCCAAGAATAAAATAAATATTGTTTCCTAGAATAAATAATTTAATACCTATTCCAATAATATTTGATATGTCATTTCTCACTAGACCATTAAAATTGGCCCACTAATACTTTTCAATATTTATTGAACCTTAAATAATTAATATTTATTTAATTAAAGAAACATCACTACATTATTCACCAATAAATAAATAAATTTTATATTCACTAAATTAGTGAATAAATTTTTATTGAATATTAACATAACTAAATAAATATTTTTTTACCATGAAAATAAAATTGAATAAATAAATATTATATATTCACATAATTAAATAAAAAATTACCTCATGAATAAATATTTATTAAATATTCAACTCATATATTTATATATTCTCTTAAATAACAGGTGATTTAATATTTATAATCCAGCTAAAATAAATAATTATTAAACTACATATGGGAATAATTTTTATCCAATATATTAAATTCATATAAATTGTTTATGATATTTCAAATGCACTTAGTGTGTGATACTATAGGACCCTTTCTCAGTGGAATTAGGATACACCACCTAATGTCCAAGGATAACATCTATAAATACACCAAGGCACCCAATATAAAGAAGTTATTTGTACAATGAAATACAACCGCCCACAAACAAACACCATGTAATATAATCTCTTTATAGTGATATCTCAAATCATGTAAGTTTCATGTTGGTGTTATAAACCTACATGCTCGATGTATCTTTAATTAAATTTCTATAAATGAACTTGATAATAAAATTTCATGGTCATGGATATAATTAAGAAATTCCATTCCTATTAATGGGCCTGAGATACAAACTTTCATTACAGAATAGAATGAAAAAATCCTTTCTCAAAATATTCATTAATACCATATCAGTCTTAATTCACCCAAAAAACCAAAAATAAACTATCATGGTTTAATATGACCTATCACTAGATCCATCCTTCAATAATTCCCCAAAAAAGCTCCTGATCACCACGGGTTGGAGACAAGCACCATGGCATCATAAATAACCATTTGGGAATGATTTCACCCTTTGAAAACCAGCATGAACCATCCATGAATTGGATGGACACACCAACAAATGACAAGGATCAACATACATAACAAATATAAATATGTAATAGTGTAAACAGAATAATGACCAATAATAGATATCACAACATCATCACATCTCAATTCATAAACAAACAAACAAACAGACATACAGACACACACACACACACATGATATCCATAGTCAAAACTCAAATAGGGAATAAAGACCAAAAGTACAATAAATAACATCCCAATGATATAAAATCCTAAAACTAGTTCATAAGACTAAAATCTATGAGACATCTTCTCCACCATCCCAAAAAAAAAACACATACTTCGGTAATCAAGAAGCACCACCGAACTGCATGGTACCCTTGACCTTGCCTGTGTCTAAAAAAATAGGGCCTACATATGTCCAAAGGCATATTTAGGGTGTGAGGAACACATGATAGTAGTATTCCAACTTGAATCCATGTAATTACTTTATCCATGATAACTATTAAGTCATGTTTGAAACTCTTTTTTCAAAGAAAATTTCACTTTCTAAAATAAAATCACATTACAAAAATTATTTAGAAATCCATTTGGGTTTCCTCAAATAAATAATTTCCTCAAGTATGGAAAATAAGGCTCAAATAAATAAATAAATCTACCCAAAATAACATACTTAACATACCCACACATAAAATCAACTTTAGCATAATAATAAACACCATGATATAAAAAAATTAGGGGACATGGGTATAAGCATAAAATATCTCAATCAACAAAGCTACTACAATCAAGAAAAAAACATATAGAAACCAACCAAGCATAGGTAATATGCACCATGAACTCTAACCATAAGGATATAGTGTAATTTAGTCTAAAAAATGTTTTTCTAGCTAGGTATGAAATTATAATAAGTTTTAAATCTCTCTCTGCCTTCCCCAGTGTAAAGCTATGAATCTGTACTTACATAATTAGTGCTAAAACATGTTGTTTATTTTTTTGTATAAAATATAAATGAAAAATAAAAATTACATTATACAATTGAAGACCTTTTCTGGTCTAGATTTTGGAATATTAGACAAATATCACATTAAACTAGAGTTTACAAAAATAATTACAATATAAATAATTGGATTCATCTACATTGGAACTTTAACTGCCCCTTGAACTTCTAAGGAATCATATGAAAAATATTTTAAAAATTTGGGATGAGAACTAAAATATTAGTAAGGGAATAATCATAATAACAAATCTTATCACATGGGTTAGAAGGAATGACATAATGATATAAAAAGGCTTGGAACATGATTAAACCTATGGAATCATAACATATAAAACATGGGATCATATAAACATGGAATCATAGTAGTGTGACAACAACATAAAACTTGGATTTAGAATGAGTCAAGTATCATTACACATAGAGGAGCATAATTCAATGTTAACCCCCAAGACTGTTGCACATGGTAGCATGAATCAAGGATAACCACCAAGACCATTGCACATGGAGCATGAGTCAAGGCTAACCTCCGAGGCTGTTGCACAAAACATCTCATGAGACTCAACTTTACCCAATGCATTGGATCACTATCTGAGATCACCCAGAATAACATGTTCATGAATATTATTTCCACATAAACAATCATACATAATCAATCATACATAAACATAAGGGTACCCATGGAAAGAAATAGGTATCACAATCATGTCATAAAGCATAATGAATGAGTATATCATACAAGTGTCCAAGAAATAAAGGAATTAAAAAATTCATAGAACTTCCCAAGATAAAATAGTAATATATTATGGTTAGTGATGTTAAATATAAGTTATAACTTTTAAGAAGATTATTTAATAAATTTCATCATTAAAACATTTTAGTGCAGTTTCAAGGAAAAATACTAAAGAGAATTTAAAATAATAAAGGGAATAATATTTTATATAAAACATTAAGTGAACCAATAAGGTTTTCATAATAAAAATAGTGTTTTTATAAAATTAATGGTGTCTTAAAACAGATTATATAGTGCTTTTGAAATTGGATAAGAATCCAGGAAGTTCCCTTAAAACGGGTTTGCTTATCAAGAAGTATTGAGGAGGGAACCATTTAAAAACTTGTATATCCCCAAAAGAGAATGATAAATGAATATTGATACATTATTTTGGAGAATATAAAAAGAATTTAGAATATGTAAAAAAATAACATATAACTTCATTTGGGTAAAAATAAATATAGAGCAACCCAAAGGAATAATGGAGGTTCGGGTATAATCCCTTACCTTAAGTGCGATGTTGTCATTAACTTGATCTTAATGTCCTGTATAACCAAATTATATTAATTAATTAGTATTTAAATAAACTATTATACATGTAATTTATTTATTATAAACTTATTAAGTTCATTCATTACCTTTTTGATGGGTTAAGAGGTTCAATTTGATTGTTTGTTTCATTAGTTTTCATGATTGGTTCACATATATACATGTATGGATAAACATGTAAGATGAGAATGGTAGTCAAGAATTAGATTTATATGCTATTAGTAATAATACAGTATATTAATTGGTTATAAAATTCATTTTGTTATTTAGAGTGAAGATGAATCATTATATAATACTTTAATGACAACTGTCTTGGTTAATTGGTGTTTTTTTTTGATCATATCAAGCACATTTTGCTTTATAAATTAATATCTTGTGAAAAAAAGATTCAAGAACCTTAAATTAGACATAATAAATGTATTATAGTTATTTTAAACCATAAAAATGGTTTCATGACCATAATTGAATATGGTAATAGAAATTGATAACCCGTCGTCCTTAAATGTGAGAAATTAATACATCTCGGATGATGTTTTCATTCCTAGTATAAAAGGATGGGAAAAGAGAGATGATGATGAATTATTCCATTATCATAAAAAATTACATTAAATTAAATTTACTTTAGTTACCATAACATTTTGAGGAAATGAGGTGAGTAAAGAAAAAGAAAAGAATGGAACTTGAAAGAAAATAAAAGAAATGAAAAGCGGAATTTACCTCTTGAATATATCTTCCTTGAGAACCTCTGTAAGGGAGAGGATTTGGTATTTTGAAGAGAAAAAGGGATTATGGACATGTTATAGGGTATTAGGAAGATATTTTAGTAGAATTTGGACTATGAACAAGGCTTTAGAGGAGTGAAGAGAAGAGGTAAAGAAGGGTGGTATTTATAGTGGATGAGATGAGGGTTTTCCATTATTTTAATCATTAGTTTAATATTTTTGATCAAGACTAAAAATAGTATTTATTCTTGTAACCAAATAAACTAAAGATATCATGTGAGTTTGAACCAATGGCCATTTTCATAATCCATGACTCAATCATGTTGTATAAATTTATTTATTTAGCATTTATCGTAAATTATCAAATTTCATTATTCCAAAAAAATTCAAGTATTTTAGAAAAATCCCAAAAATTCACCCCAACCATTTTTTGACATGTAGAATTAAAAAATAAACTCCATTTTATGTAAATAATTTTCTAAATATGATAAATTTAATTTGTATTTAAAATCATAATTTACTTGAAAAATAAAAATTTTAAAATTAAAACTTCTTTTCTAACACTTTGAAAAAATAATTAAGGTATGTTAAAATTATTTTATAATCATAAGTCATAAAAATAATTATTTATGAATACATTTTATGAAAATAAACTTTCTTTTAAAATTTTAAATTAATCATAAAATTGTAATTAAATATTTATGTCATAAAAAATAACAACACTTATACTATGATCATATTGTTACTTATAAGATGCCTAAATTTTATTTATACATTCACGAGTGAGGTTACTATTCATTAGGATGATGTACTATTCATAAGGGTAAATTACTATTCATAAGGGTACATTACTATTCATAGGGGTAAACTACTACTCACCAAAAATTAAGTTGATCCTATCAGTATCCAAATAACTTACTGATTGCAACCGTGTATGTCTATTTTTAGAAATTCAATTCACAAAAGTAGCAAAATTATGTTTAAATTATAGGCTATAAAGGTCACATAGTATTTAGTAGTTCATTTAAGTACATAGGGTTTCTTTTTAAAATATCAGGATGTTACATCCCCCCCTTAAATGAATTTTCTCATTCATTGTACTTATAATTCTGAATTTACATATCAATAATTATGAAAAACTATTTTATTATGTGTACTTAATTAACAAGAAGTTAAAAAGTAAATACTATCTATAATTTTTTTATAAAAAAATGATAATATCTAATCTTCAAAGTTTTCTACATCGTTCTTCTAATACCAACTATAAATCCCTAAATCCACACTTCCAAATTCAGTACTAAAACATGCTATGTATTTTTTTGTATAAAAGATTACCGAAAAATAAACAAAACATTATAAAATCGAGGAAATTTTCCTATCTAGGTTTTGGAGGATTAGAAAAAACTTTCATTAAACCATAGTTTACAAAAATGATTACAATATAACTAATCAGATTCATCTACTTTTGCACTTTAAATACCCCTTGAAATTCTAAGAAATCCTGTGAAAAACATTTTAAAAACTTAGGATGAGCACAAAAAGTTTAGTAAGAGAATAATCATAAGAAAAAATCTTATCACATGGGTTAGAAGTCATGACATTATGATATAAAAAGTCATGGAACATGATTAAATATATGAAGTCATAACATATAAAACATGGGATCATATAAACATGGAATCATAGTAGTGCGAAAGCAACATAAAACATGAATTTAGCACGATTCAAGGCTTGTTTCACATAGAGGAGAAAAATTCAAGGTTAACCACCAAGACCATTTCACATGGTAGCATGAGTCATGGATAACCGCCATGACCATTTCACATGGAGCACGAGTCAATGCTAACCACCAAGACCATTTCACATAATGTATTATGAGACTCAACTTTACACAATACATTAGAGATCTATCCAAGCGCACCCATCGTAACATGTTCATTAATATTCTTTCCACATAAATAATAATACATAATCAATCATAAATAATCAATCATAAATAAAAATAAGGGTACCCATGGAAAGAAATGGGTATCACACTCATTTCATAAATGATAATTAATGGTCATATCATATAAGCGTCCATGAAATAAAGGAATTAAAATATACATTGAAATTTATAAGACAAAACAGGAATATATCATGTTAAGTGATGTTAAAAAATGTGACAACTTATAAGAAGAGTATTAAAGAAATTTTATTATTAAAAAATTTTAGTGCTATTTAAAGGGTAAATACTAAAGAGAATTTGAAATAGAAAAGGGAATAATATTTTATATAAGACTATAATTGAACTAGTAATGTTTTAATAATAAAAAGAGTGGTTTTATAATAATAATTATGGCTTAAAATAGATTATATAATTCTCTTGAAATTGGGTAAGAAGTCAGGAAGTTCCCTTAAAATAGGTTTGCTTATCGGGAAGTATTGAGGAGGGAACCATTTAAAAACATGTGTATCCCAAAAAGAGAATAATTAATGGATATTTATATATGATTTTGGAGCATATACCCAGCATTTATAATATTTACATAAAATAACAGATAACTTGATTTGCTTAAAAAGGCAGATAGAGAAACATGAACGAATAATGGAGGTTAGGGTAGGATCCCTTACCTTAAGTCTTATGGTGTCCTTCAATTGATATTAATGTCATGGATAACAAAATTAAATTCATTAATTAGTATTTCTATAACCTCTTATACATGTTATTGATTTATTATAACCTTATTAAGTTCATTTACGATCATTTTGATGGGTTAAGTTGTTCAATTTCATTGTTTGTTTCATTGGTTTTCATGATTGGTTTACTTATATACATGAAAGGATAAACATGTAAGATGATAATAGTTGTGTAACACCCCAAGGTTTTAAAAATAAATTTAAATGAATGAAACTTTTTTTAAGTAGATATTTATAACTATTCATTAAATATAATTTTTCCACTTATATGGTTTGGATTTCAAAAAACAGCCATCTACAGTTGTGATCAGTAAGTTATTTGGAGTATGATAGAACCAACTTGATTTTTTGGTGAATAGTAACATACCCTTATGAATATTAATATGAACCTAATTAATATTAAATTGTATTATTATTTTATTATCTTAAGGCTTCAAGATAATGACATCTTGGTTAATTTTTTAATGTGATATAAAAGCAATTATAGTTTTAAAATTGTTAATTTTTGAATAAAGTATGATTTTATTTTAAAATTAAATTAATCATATTTAAAAAATTATTTTCAAAAAATAGATTTCATTTTTTGAATTATATATTTTTAAAAATGGATAGGCTGAATTTTTGGCATTCTTCTGAAATTCTTGAATTTTTGATGAATAATGAAATACGGTAAAGTACCGTATATTCAAATTATCAGTTAAACACAATATTTTTGACATCATAGCTGATGTAAGACCACTTCTTTAAAAACCACATGCAATATTTACTATTTGGGTTCACATGAATCATGAATATTCATAATCTTGAGCAAAAATATTAAACTAATGATTAAAATAATGTAAAATCCCTCCTCTCCTCCACTATAAATACCACCCACATTCCCCTCTTCCTCACACACCTCTAAAGCCTTGATAATTATTTAAGTTCTACCAAATCCCCTCCCCAAGGATCTTCCCCTGTCCAAGACCAGTTGGTCTCACCCAAATGTCGAAACCAAAGGCCTTAAGGAGGATCTCAAGGGGAAGAGATCAAGAGGTAAGAATTCTCTTCCCTTTTTCATGTGTTTTCTTTCCAATTCCTTTCTTTTCTTATACTCTCTTCCCATCCACTTATCCAAGAGGTATGAAATATAAAAAATATTTTATATTCTGTTTATTATCATGTTCATGTAAAATATTCATAATCTTTCTTCCTCTCCTCTCCCTCTTATTCTAAAAATAAAAACACCGTCCGTGATGTGCCAATTTTCCAAAATCGTGGACGATGTGTTTCTAATTTCCATTAATTACTTCAAATAAGATCATAAAACCCTTTTAATAGTTGAATATGAATTTAAATTGTATTTTTAACCTATATTATGTTCTATAATGAACTTATATTCCTGAAATTAAATTATATATTGAAACAAGTTCATGATTATCAAGGAACCACAAAAATGATCTAAACAAACATCATTAATGTTTTATCTAACGATCCATCATTACATATGATAAAAAATAATTTATTGTATAATTATATATTATGTAAATATATTAATACCATTTCATTATGCTTCTATAATTTCACTTCTTTATGATAAGAAAATCAAATACAAACCGTCTATGGAAATCATGTAAAGAACGCACCCAAAATAATGGAAGAATCAAAATACTAATAATTAAAGGGTGGAATGATGTTATAAAATGATCATATAAGGTGTTATAAACATGAATATATTTCTTTAAGATATTAATAACACTATTTTAATCATTATAAATTATTTTTAAACAAGTATTATGTAATACAAACCTGAGGTAAGGGAATTATTAACCCAATTTCCATTCTTTGGGTTAACCTTCTACTTCATTAATTATGTGGTATTAATTTTTTTTGTGTGATTAATTTTGTTTATATTATGTTGAATTATGTTTATTTATAGTTTATATACATATTAAATCCATTATATTAATTCTCTCTTCAATTATATGATATTTTAAGGGGATTTTCTTTTAAAATTCATCTTTTAAAATTCTGTTTTTCAAAATTCAAAAGCATTGTTTTTATGAAATTACTCATGTTGTATGATTATGTTATAGTTCTTGAAAATTATTTATGATAAAGGTTGGGACATATATATCCCTCAAATTCATTGGGTATTTTTAACTTGGAGTTTGTTCGTATGATCACTCCTCATGTAGCTGCGATATTTACACCATAAAGTAACCATCAAGGTTACATTATAAGGTAGCTATGAGGGTTAAAAGTCATAAGGTGGATGTTAGGGTTACAATATAAGTAATTAATTCCCCAATGAACCTTTATGGTTCTATTTATGTTCATTCTGTTCTTAGGGAATCTCGTGTTTCACAAAGTAAGTATATATGGGTGACAAGTATGTCTTTTTGAAAATTATTTCACGCGTTTACAAGTTTTTATAGACTAATGTTTTATTTTCTTATTTTTATATCCCTTACTGAGATTTTTGTGATCATAACAAGTTTTTAAATTATTTTCATAGGTTATATGGTTGTTTAAGACAAATAAGGAATCCAAGTTAAATGTTATGAATATTTTTCAAAGAAATCATGTTTTATTTGAAAGGTTTTATATTTTGGAAGAAATGGATACTGTTTTTGTGGTATATGATCTATATGAATGTGGAATATTATGTATGTGTTATATCCAGATTCTCAAAAACTCTAAACTTGAAAAGATCTTCAATATTAAATGAAGTGAGTTCTTGACTAAAATTTGATATTATGTAATGTAATAAGGCTAGGTCTTTATAGTTGGTATTTGAGGATGGTTTAGATAACATTAGGGGTTAGGATGATGTTAATAGAATACCATAAATGATTTTTACTCTATGGTTAATTTGAAAATATGTAGAATTTAAGGATTACCATATTTCTCTAACTAAGATATGTTTGTTCAGAATGGTTTTTCCCAGAATAAATAGTGAATCTAAATAGGACAGGCACCGACATAACGATATCCTTTCGAATATGTAGCTCAGAATGGTAGGGATTGGAACCGAGCAGTTTGTGACAGTAATGGATTATCTAACATAGAAAATAAATAGTGGTGGAATCCATGAAATAGAATAACTAGAGGTATCACAATATAACATGATGATAGTGGAATATTTTGTGAGACAACACCCTCCTGCATTTAGTGGATATTTGGACCTGGTAGCGGCTGAAAGATGGATTAAATGCCTTGAAGAGATATTTAATGTTATGGGATGTTTAGATAATCAAAAGTTAAGTCTTTCCATTTATCATTTTGAAGGTGAAGCTGATCAATGGTTAAAAATATCATGGATAGAGAGAATATTGATTCCTTAGAGTGGGATGAATTTAAAAGTCTTTTCTTTGAAAAATATTTTCCTAAGGTGGTGTGAATTAGGATGGAGAATCAATTCCTTGAATTTAAGTAAAAGGAGAAAGATTTAGTGGCTGTTTATAAATAAAACTTCACCTGACTAGAGAGGTATTCTCCAAGTCTTATTCTAGACATTGATAGAAAAATCAACTACTTTTACTCAGGATTAAAGCCAAGGTATCGAAGGTAATTGGCCTCCTATGAATTAAAAAGTTATGAGAAACTTGTATGATGTTCCGATAGGGTAGAGATGAAGTTTTCTAATGATCACGTGAACTTTGACAATAAGAAGAAAAAGAGGCCCAGATGGCAAGTGATGGGTAAGAATCAACCAAAGAAATCTGATGGTAAGAAATTCTAGTTTCCAGTCTGTGAAAACTATGATAAAAGCACCATGGGGAATGCCTTACCAAAACTAGGAAGTGTTTTTGATGTGGTAAGTTTGGACATATGACCTAATATTGTAATTAAAATGATCCTAATACTAATCCTGATAAGAAAACTATAAAGTGTTTTAAATGTGGTGAGATTATTCATTATGAAAATGCCTTCCCAAAGAGAGATCTGAATAATGCAAAGAAGCTAGAATATAAGAAAAAAGGTGTAGTGAGATTCTTTACAACTACGTCAGAAAACATCGGGCCATCCAATGAAGTTGTATCAGGTACCTTTTTTTGTTTACTCAAATTTTTCTAATGTTTTTTTTGATATGAGGTCTACACATTCCTTTATTTCTAAGGAATATTATGGTAAATTGGAAATATCACCTCAAAAAATGAGACCATAACTTATTGTTAAAACATAATAGAAATTATATTATAGTAAAGAGGAATTATAATAATCTTTCTATCATGTTCTGTGGAAAGACTTTACCTGAAAACATTATTGTTTTTCCCTTAGTATATTTTGATGTCATTTTGGGAATGGATTGAATTTCTGTTTATCATGCTAATATTGACTGTAGAGCTAAAGAAGTTGTTTTTTAGAAAGGGTTTCAGTTTTTAGACAATAATGAAACCATACAATTGATAACATATTATGAATAAGAGAAATAGTTGAAAGATGGAAATGAATGTTATCTTTGTCATATTGTTGAAAACAAGGGAACTGTTCAGATTAATGATGTGCCAGTGGTAAATGAATACCTTGATGTTTTTTTTCAGATGATTTACCTAGTGTCATACCTGATCGAAAAGTCGAATTCACAATTGACTTAGTTCCTGATGCTAATCAAATTTCAAAACCCCCATATTGAATGACCCAAATGAAACTTATTTAATTGAAAAATCAGTTGCAGGAGTTTCTTGATAAAGACTTCATTCATCCTAGAACTTAACTATGGGGTTCTCTTATTTTGTTCATTTAAAAGAAACTTGGTTTCATGATAATTTTCATTGATTATATAGTCTTGAATAACATCACTATTAAAAAAAAGTATCCTTTACCTCATATCGATGACTTATTTGATCATCTCCAGAGATCTCAGTACTTTTCCAAGATTGACTTGAGATTCGGATACCATCAACTGAATGTAAAGGAGGATGAAATACCCAAAAAATATTTTCATACTAGATATGGGCATTATTATTTTTTTGTTATGCCATTTGGGTTAACTAATGCACCTTTTGTATTCATGGATCTTATGAATAGAATATTTCATGAGTTCTTGGATAAGTTTGTTGTTGTTTTTATTGATGACATAATGGTATTTTTTAAGAGTAAAGAGGATCATGAAAAAAAATCTAAGGGTTTTTTCAAACCTTAAAGGAAAATAAAATATATGAAAAATTCTTCTAGTGTGATTTTTGGTTTTAGCAATTTTTTTTCTTGGGTACATTGTAAATAAGTATGGAATAATAGTTGATACTACAAAAAAAAAAGTGGTTGACGAATGGACAAGACCTACAAATGTTACATAGATTCATAGTTTTATTAGATTAGTAGGTTATTACTGATGGTTTGTTAAAAACATTTCATGATTTTCTAGCCTAAAACTAAGTTAACATAAAAGGGGTTAAATTTATTTGGACAGAAGAATGTGATGTTTTTTTAGGAACTAAAGAAGATATTGGTGAATGCTCCAATTTTGTCCTTACCTTATCGAAGTGGTGAGTTTTTCATCTATATTGATGATTCATTTAAGGGACTTGGATGTGTTATGATACAAAATGATCAGGTAATTTCTTATGCTTTAAGACAACTAAAACCTCATGAGTTAAATTATCCCACACATGTTTTGGAATTGGCAGCTATGGTTTTTTTCTTTGAAAATTTGGAGACATCATTTATACAAAGGCAAAATTAAAATATATATTGACCATAAAATTATGAAGTATATATTCGCCTATAATGAATTAACTATGAGGTAGATAAGATGGATTGAGCTGATAAAGGATTATGATTGCACGATCAATTACCACCCGGGAAAAGAAATCAAAGTGATGAATGCATTAAGTCAAAAATATCATGCATCATTAACCATGTTATGTTTGGAACACTATCCCTTGATTAACGATTTAATGAATTTTTTCATAGAAGTTATTGGTGTAAGAAATACCTCTGTTTTGTTTCAGGTTTTAGTGCAGTCATCATTATCATATAGAATTAAGAAAGCACAGAAGGAAGACTGTGAGCTACAGAAAAAGGTATAATTGGTTAAAATGGGTAAGTTTTTAGAATTTAACATTGATAAAGATCATGTTTTAAGATTTGGTAAAAGGTTGTGTGTGCCTTGTGATTACCAATTAAATAAATAATTGTTGTGTGAAGCTCATAGTTCTCCATTTTTTGTTCATCCTGAAAGTACTAAGATGTATAGAGACTTTTGGGAGTATTACTGGTAGGATGGAATGAAAATGTTATTATAGAATTTACTATGAAATGTTTGACATGAAAAAAGGTTAAAATAATGTGGAAATTACAAAAGGGGATGCTTCATCCTTTTCCAGTTCCAGAGTTGGAAATGGGAGAATATATACATAGACTTCATTGTGGGACTACCAAAGACTTCTCAAGGTAACTATGCAATATGGGTTATTGTTGAAAGAATGACTAAATCCGCATATTTTCTCCCTATTCGAGATACAATGTCTTTGGATGAACTTTCTCAATTGTACCTCAAAGTGATTTTTAGGTTATATGGAGTTCCTCTTTCCATTGTATTTGACTCGGATCCCAGGTTCACTTATAACTTTTGGAAGGGACTTCAGAAGTCATTGGGCACAAAATTAAATTTCAGTACAAATTTTCATCCTCAATCATATGGGTAGTCAAAACGAATGATTCAGAATTTTTGTGGATATGATTCAATATTGTTCAATGGACTATAGGGGAAGTTGGGATCAACATATTTATTTAGTTGATTTTTCTTATAATAATAGTTTTCATTCTAGTATACAGATGAAAATTTTTGAGGCATTGTATGGGAAACAGTGTAAAAATACATATTTTTTTAAGATGAAGTCAGGGAAAGAAAGTTGATGAGACTAGAATTAGTATAGGAATTGGTTGAGAAAGTGAAAATGATCCAGTAATACATGAGAAAAACTCAGAGAAGACAAAAAAGTTATGCAGACAACAGGAGGAAAGACTTTTATTCTAAGGTAGGTGATCATGTTTTTCTTAGAATCTCACCCTGGAAAAGTGTTATTCATTTTGGTAAGGAATGATAATTCCATGGTTCATTGGACCTTATGAAATTATAGAGAAAGTTGGACCAGTCTTCTACCGATTAGATTTACCTCTGAGTTTATCTCTGGCACATAATGTTTTTCATGTTTCAATTTTGAGAAAGTATTTTCGAGATTCATCCCATGTCTTGAGTTCAGAAGTAGTTCAGCTGGAGGAGAACCTTACTTATGAAGAGAAACCAGTTCATATTCTTGATTAAAGGGAACAAGTATTGCAGAATAAGTTAATCCACTAGGTAAAGGTTTTGTGGAGAAACCACATGGTTGAAGAAGCAACATGAGAATCTTAAAATGCTATGAGGTAAATGTACCGTCACTTGTTTAATAAGTAAATAAAATCACAAGTATGAAAATTCCAGAAGGTGGGTATAATGTAACACCCCAATGTTTTAAAAATAAATTTAAATTCATGAAACACTATTTTAAGTAGATATTTATAATCATCCTTTAAACACAATTTTTCCACTTCTATGTTTTGAATTTTAAAAAATGGTCATCTTCGGTTGTGATCAGTAAGTTATTTGGAGTCTGATAGAACCAACTTGTTTTTTAGTGAATAGTAACATACCCTTATGAATAATAATATGACCCCTAATGAATTGTAAATTGTATTATTATTTTAGTTTCTAAATTATTTAAGATAATGACATCTTGGTTAATTTTTCAATGTGATATAAAAGAAGTTATAGTTTTAAAATTCTTAATTTTTGAATAAAGTATGATTTTATTTAAAAATTAAATTAATCTTATTTAAAAAATTATTTTTGAAAAAATTATTTTATTTTTGAATTATACACGTCAAAAATTGGATAGGGTGAATTTTTGGTATTTTTCTGAAATTCTTGAATTTTTGATGAATAATGAAATATGATAAAATACTATATATTCAAATTATCAGTTAAATAAACTATTTTTGACATCATGGATGATTTAATACCACTTGGTTTGAACTCATATAAAATATTTACTATTTGGGTTTACATTAATTAAGACTATTCATAGTCTTGATAAAAAATATTAAACTAATGATTAAAATAATGTAAAATCCCTCCTCTCCTCCACTATAAATACAACCCTCATTCCCCTCTTCCCCACACACCTATCAAGCCTTGATCATTGTCTTTGTTCTATGAAATCCTCTATCCAAGTCTCTTACCCATGTCCAAGACCTATTGGTATCACCCAAAGGACAAAACCAAAGGCCTTAAAGAGGATCTCAAGGAGAAGAGATCAAGAGGTAAGAATCCTCTTCCCATTATCATGTGTTTTCCATACAATTTCTTTCTTTTATTATACTATATTAACCTCCACTTATCTATGAGGTATTAAATATATAGAGTCTTATATATTATTTATGTTATCATGTTCATGTAAAATATTTATCATCTTTCTTTCTCTCCACTCCCTCTTATTCTAAAAATAAAAACACCGTCTGCGATGTGCCGATTTACCAAAATCATGGATGATGTGTTTCCAATTTCCATTAATTCTTTCAAAGCTGATAATAAAACCATTTTAATGTTTTAATAATAATTTAAATTATATTTTTAACCTATTTTATGTTTTTTTATGAACTTATTTTCATGAAATTAAATTAAATAATGCAACACGTTCATGATTATCGAGGAACCACAAAAAATGATATAAACAAACATCATTAATGTTTTATCTAATGTTCCATCATCATATATGATAAAAAAATAATTTATGGTATCATTATATATTATTTAAACATATTAATACCATTTAATTCCACTTTTATAATTTTATTTTCATACGACAAGAAAATCAAATACAAACCGGCCATGGAAATCATGTAAAGAACACACCCAAAACAATAGAAGAAACAAAATACTAATAATTAAAGGGTGGAATGATGTTATAAAATGATCATATAAGGTTTTATAAACATGAATATATTTTTAAGATATTAATACCACTATTTTAACCATTATATAGGAGGTTTAAACAAGTATTATGTAAGACAAACCCGAGGTAAAGGAATTCTTAACCCGTTTTCCATTCTTTGGGTTAACCTTCTACATCATTAATTATGTGGTATTAAAATTGTTTGTGTGATTAATTTTGTTTATATTATGTTTTATTATGTTAATTTAATTTGTGTATACTTATTCTATCCATTATGTTAAGTCTCTCTTCAATTATATGATATTTTTAAGGGTCTTTTCTTCTAAAATTCCTCTTTTAAAATTCCATTTTACTAAATTGGAAAGTAATGTTTTTATGCAATTATTCTTTTTGTATGGTTATGTTAAGGTTCTTGGGATTTTTTTATGATTAATTTTGATACCTATATCTCACTCCAATGCATTGGGTATGTGTAATTTGGAGGTAGGCCGTATGGTTTCTTCGTGTGTAGCTGCTATGGTTACACCATAAGGTAGCCATGAGGGTTACATTGTAATGCAGCCACGGGAATTAAAAATCATAAGGTAGCCGCGATGGTTACAATATAAGTAAGTAATTCCCCAATACACATTTATGTTTCTATTTATATTCATTATGTTTTATGGGAATCTCATGTTTCACAAAGTAAGTATACATGGGTGACAAGTATGTCTTTTTGAAAATGTTTTCATGCATTTATAAGTATTCATAGACTAATATTTTATTTTCTTTTTTTATATCCACTACTGAGATTTTTGTGATCATCCCATGTTTTTAAATTATTTTCATAGGTTATAAGGTTTTGCAAGACAAATAAGGAATCCAGGTTAAATTTTATGATGATTTTTCAAAGAAATCATGTTTATTTGGTAAGTTATATATTTGAGAAGAAATGGATACTATTTTTGTGGTATCTACTCTATATGAATGTGGAATGTTATGTATGTGTTATATCCCAATTCTCTAAAACTCTAAACATGAAAAGATCCTCAATATGAAATGAAGTGAGTGCTTGACTAAAATTCAATATTATGTAATGTAATAATGATGGGTTGTTATAGGTTCTTCAGAATTGGATTTATATGTGATTAGTGATCATCCAATAGATTAATTGGTTATAAAATTCATTTGGTTATTTTTAGTGAAGATGAATCATTATATAAAACATTAATGATAACTTTATTGCTTAATTGGAAGCTTTTTGATCATATCGAACACATTTTGCTTTATAAATTAATATCATTTGTACAAAAGATTCAATAACCTTAAATTAGACATAATAGATATATTATAGTATTTTTAAACCATAAAATGTGTTCATGAACAGAATTGAATACGATAAAATAAATTGAAAACCCATCATCCTTGAATGTGATAAATTAACACATCTCAGATGGTTTTTTTTCTTTCATAGTATAAAAGGGTGAGAAAAGAGAGATGATGATGAATTATTCCATTATCATAACAAAATTTAAGTACATTTAAGGTACTAGAGTTATTATAACATTTTTAGGAAATGAGGTTAGGAAATAAAAAGAAAAGAATGGAACTTAAAAGAAAATAAAAAAATGAAAAGAGGAATTTACCTCTTGAATATATCTTCCTTGAGAACCTCTTTAAGGGAGATGATTTTTTCTTTTGAATAGACCAAGGGTTTATGGATTTGGGAGAGGGGATAAGGGATATATTTTAGGAGAATTTGGACTAGGAACAAGGCTTGAGAGGAGTGAAAAGAAGAGGTAAAGAAGGGTGGTATTTATAGTGGAGGAGAGAAGGGTTTCCCATTATTTTAATCCTTAGTTTAATATTTTTGCCGAAGACAATGAATATTATTTATTATTTTGACCGCAAAATAGTAAATAGAGCATGTGAGTTCAAACTAATGGCCATTTTCATCATCCATGGCTCAAGCATGATGCAAAAATTCATTTTTTAGCATTTATTGTAAATTATCAAATTTTACTATTCACCAAAAATTCAAGTATTTTAGAAAAATACCAAAAATTATTCCAATTATTTTTCAATGTGTAGAATTCAAAAATAAACTCCATTTTATGAAAATAATTTTTTAAATATTATAAATTTAATTTTTAATTAAAATCATAATTTACTTTAAAAATACAAATTTTAAAATTAAAACTTCTTTTCTAACACTTTGAAAAATTAATTAAGGTCCATTAAAATTATTTTATAATAATAATTCATAAAAATATTTATTTATTAATACATTTTATGAAAATAAATTTTCTTTTAAATATTTAAATTAATTATAAAATTATAATTAAATATTTATGTCATAAAAAATAACAACACTTATACTATGATCATATTGTTACTTATGAGATGAATACATTTTATTTATACATTCATGGGTGAGGTTACTATTCATTAGGATGATTTAATATTTATAAGGGTACATTACTATTTATAAGGGTAAGTTACTATTCACCAAAAATTAAGTTGGTCCTATCATACTTCGAATAACTTGCTGATCGCAACTGTATATGTCCTTTTTTTGAAATTTAATTCATAGAAGTGGAAAAATTATGTTTAACTTATAGGATATAAAGGTCACATAGTATTTAGTAGTTCATTTAAGCACATAGGGTTTCCTTTTAAAATCTTGGGAAGTTTCACCTGGACTGAACCGTAATTCCATGGGCACACTCTGTCCACATAAACACAACTTAGAAGCTCCCTAAATATCCCCCCAAAGGGTCCCTTGGTCCCTTGGATAAAACTATCTCTATCTAAGTCAAACACACACACACACACATCCAAGGCTATCCATGTGCTAGTGAATGACAAACACACAAAACATCATCAAGCGACATCACAAAAACCATTTCAAAAACCAATTTAATAAACTAAAATTTGTATTTAAACAAAAAACCCTCCTTGAGATAAAAAAATATCACTTAAATAAAAAACCGCACTCAAGGTAAATTCATTTTAAAAAAACCCCTTTGTATCTATTTAAAAATATAAAGTCTCTTTGAGCCCTCTTATCAAACACATAGAGTGAATCAAAGAAAAATCCCTTTATAAATCCATGTAAAATCGTTAATTTTACATCATCATTAAATAATAAAAAAAGTATGGAAAAGCCATCAATAATAACTAAAATTAGAGGCAATTTAATTTACAAAACCAAGGAAAATAAATATTCAATTGAAATCCAGGGAAAAGCTCCCATAAATAAAGACACCTACTAGAATCTAAATATAAACTTACCACCTTTGGTAAAAACCACTTGAATCAATCAGGAAAGGTACCTACTCACCAAAACCATAAAGAAAACACTTGAAATACCAATAAAAAACCCTTTATTCATCCAAAATACAGGATAAGGTTTCTATAATGTATGGAAATGGAAGAACAAAGAAAGATAATGGGTAAGAAGGAAAAACCAAGAATAAAACAAGGATACCTCAAGCTAGAACACCAAGAATACATGAATAATCCACCAAAAGGAGGAGGAAGAATATTCAAGTCATGGGAAGAGGGCTATGCATGGATGGGGAGAGAAATGAGAGTAAAACCCTTAAAAATCAAAATAATCAAAACAGTAAAAATACACTTTTTAATGACATGGACACACCACATAGTTTGGCCACATGGTTTGACAAACCATGCACCAACCATGCGAGAGACACTATCTTCCCAAAGGAAAGCTACATATTTTTTAGAGAACACTGAATGGTTATAAAAACCATGAAAATGAGCATTATTACCAAAATATCACCCTCACATAGTGAGATGCACGGTTAGATAAACTTTTCAACGACCATGCATTTGGTCCTCTTTCATCAAAAACCAAGGTTTCCCCCCTCTAACTCCCAAAAACTAAAAGAATGAATAAATAAATAAATTTAAGTCAAAATAAGACATATCATTGACCTGATGGGTGTCACAATTATCTTCACTATGCCACTTTCTTCCCCTATAAATTGCTAAAGACTCTTTAGAATAAAACAGCTAATAACTACTCCCTATATGAAATTTCCTACTCCCAAGTATCATGGATATCTACACCATGTTTAAAAAGTTCATAAACTAATGATATCAACATACCATGGAGCACCTTTTTCTAATAGTCCAAGATATGAATATGATGCTCCATGATAGTAGTGTCGAGATCTAGCTTTAAGTATTCCTACTATATCAAAATAGTTGTCCCTAGATGAAACTTCTTCAACTAGAATATGTAGAATACATCATGAATTGAGGTTATCTATGGTGGAATATTCAGTTGACGGGCTACCTTCTCAAGATGCTCCCCAATCTGAAATGACACGACATAACACAACCCCAACTTCCCCTTCTTTCCCAAGTAGTGATGTCACATTCAAATCAATACCAAGATAAACACATAATAACACACATCAAACTCCAATGGGTGATGAAAAAAATAAATATATTATTTTTGGTGACTCTGATCTATCACTAATCTCATTCTGATTAACCAAAATTTCTTTGCAATCTTTTATATGAGGCTTGGTCTGAACAAGGAACACTCACCCAACTTAGCCCAATATTATGGGTACCAACACAACCATCTATACAATACCTAAAAGGTATCCATATTTATCAAGTACTAGTAAATATTGTTGCATGAAAATTGTACCAATGATAGATACCTATTATATAAACCCCCAAATTCAAGCACATAAGAATAAAGTAAATTTATAAGAACCTGGATGGCCTTCTCAATATTACTATCCATATTCAGGTGATAATTTGTGTTGGAATTCAATTAGGATTCCATAAACTCCTTTATACTTTTTTATAATTGAGAAGTAAAATGGGAATATCTATCAAAAAATACCACCAAAGGCCCACCATAAATCCTAACGATCTCTGAAATGCACAGGTTTCTGAGCTTCTATACCTTAACTGACCCCCTAATTGGAATAAAGTGGGATTAGTTAGTCAACTAATATATAATAAAAAAATAACACATTTTCCATTAGAATTATTTGGTAAACCAGTCAAAAAGTCCATAAAGATCTTCTTCCACCTTCACAATACAATAAGAAGAGGTTGAAGCAACCCGAATGGTCTCTGATGCCCTACTTTGATCCTTTGGAATATAAAAGATCAGGATACAAAATCCATAACCAACCATATAATCCTGGTTCACATGTATAGACCCCTCACAGTATAAAACATATTGGTAGTCCTTGAGTGAATGACCAAAATTAAATAATGAATCTTGTATATCACCTCCTGCATTAGGGTTAAAGGATCAACCCACCACTTACAAAAGAAGAGGGTACCATCAAGATACTCAAACCAAAAACTCTAGATATAGACACTATTTGAAAAATATTCTAATTTTATAGTAGTTAGGGTTAGTATCCTACTCACACCTAACCCAATTTATAATAGAGGGCATGACCGGAACACTGGTCAAGAACACTTTACCTTCATCCTCCCACCCCTCCAAACTTAGATCTGTAAACAAACCCATCAAAATCTACTCATCCATTTATTCTATAATGATATGGAGTAGTAACTTTCTGTTCAAGGCATCACTAACCACATTCCCCGTCTTAGGTGTAGAAGAAGTATCAAAATCAAAGGTCTGAAGATACTGCACCCAACATCTTGGTTTTAGGTTCAAGTCCCTGTTGGTGAAGATATACTTCATGATATTATAATTTGAGTAAGCTATAAACTACTACCTAGAGAGGTAATGACACCAAGTATTCAATTCTTGCACTATGTCTACCCACTCTAGGTTGTGGGTGAGGTGATTCTTCTCAAGGTTCCTAAAACAACACTTAGATGGTATCTACAGTCCTCCTCCATCTTGTAGTACATCAAGATGTCATAAAAAAACAACTACAAAGGAGACAAAAAATCAATAAAATATATATTTTATCAATGACATAAATATCATAGGAGAATTTGTAAGAACAAATGAAATAACTAGATACTCAAAGTCTTTTTAATGGATCCTGAAGGTCATATTAGTAACATCCTCTTATCAGACCCTCAATTGATAATACCCCAACATCAGGTCAATATTTAAAAACCATTGAGATCCCTTGTGTTTATAAAAAAGATCATGAATTCTAGAAAATACATATTTATTCTTAATTTTCACCTGATTCATCTTATGAAAGTCTATCAAAAGTCATAGAATCCCATAGGCCTTCTTTAAAAATATCATTGGTGACACCCATAATGACATGATAGAATATACAAATACCTTTATTCTAAGGTCCTCTAACTAAAAATTTAACCCTTTTAGCTCAAAATACTTATCCAGTATGATGAAAAAGAAAATAGTTTTTGTCTTTGTAAGTAGATAGATAGTGAACTTGACCTCTCACTAGTGAAAAAAACCCATGAAGATCATCCAGAAACACCTTGGTGTACAAATCAACAACCATTGGAAGACCAAAATCTAAACCCTAATCCATAGTATCAATAAAAAACCAATAAAACTAACATGATATAGATACCACATCTCGATCAACTCGACTCACCCTCCTTGACCAAAAATCCCACTCTCCCTAGAATATGTGAGTACTCTCATCAATATATATAAATTAGACCCTATGATGATAATAGTCAATATGATCTTTGAAATTGATCATACAATCCATTATTATGATTATATTGAAAACATGAAAATCCATTTTGAGGATGTCCAACATTACCTCCACATCAGTAACCAAAACACAATACTCTAAGCACTTAAAACCTTTCTATTTCTTCCTTCCCAATGGGGAAATAAGATACATAATAAATGGAATCAAATCCAAATACATACCCAAAGAATCAATAAAATATAAAAATATAATTAAATGGGAATCAAACCACTACTGGAAATACAGGCTTTCCCAATGGTTCTGAACCGTTGGGAAAGGATACAGAACCGTTGGTATATGTTATACCAACGGTTCTACAAACCGTAGGGAAGTAAGCCGTTGGGAAAGCTTTTCCCAACAGTTTACAATGAACCGTTGGGATAGGTTAGGGAAAAATTAACCTATCCCAATGGTTGTTCCAAACTGTTGGGATAGTTTTTCCCAACGGTTTGGATTGAACCGTTGGGAAAACCAAGCAGAGGGCTTCTTTCCCAACGATTTCTAAACTGTTGGGAAAGGATTTTTACCAAAAGTTCTATGAACCATTGGTAAAAAAAATACTCAGAGATGCTATGACAACAGTTTCAAACTGTTGGCATAGCCTATGCTGTGCAAATTGCACAGTAGCCTGCAATTTGCACAACAACTCTCATTTTGTGCAATTTGCACAACAGCATTCCCTCTCATTTTGAATCATTTCCAATTATTGTACCTACAATAAACTAACACATACATATACAATTATTGTACCTGCAATAACCAACTAACACATACATATAGAGAACAAATTCATACACATTTAACATATAATGCATCCTGGAACTATACACATCCATAATTAAATAAGAATTCATAACTTAATTATAAACATACACAATTAATTTAAAATTAAATTTAAAATTTAGATGACAATTATATGTGGAATCTAGAATTCAATTCATAATTTGATCGGTTTTTAGTATACCATATATTTTTACTAGAAATGATGCCCATTTTAAACAAAATACATACACTTGGAGTGATACCGGTCACACTATCCCTTAGATTGAGGCGAGGTTAAATCGTACACATCACAAATGACCCATGGATCGTTGTCCTAAAGTATGAACATATTCCGAAAGATTTTGGTCGGTTTTCTGTATGTCAGTTGTTGTTTTCACTTAAAATGAAGTGCTTTTTAAATAAAAGAGAGACACTTTGAATGGTGCCGGCCACACCGCGCCTCAGATTGAGGTGGGGTTGACTTGTAAACATCACAAATGACCCATGGATCGTTGTGCTAAAATATCAACACAATCAGAATCTGTTTGGTTAGTTTTCCATATGTACTTAAAATTTTGTCCATTTTAAACATAAGAGAGACATTTTGGGTGGCCACGGCCACACCGTGACTTGGATTGAGGCACAGTTGACTCTTACACGTAACATATGACCCATGGATCGTGGTCCTAAAATTTATATAGATTCCAAATGCACTTGGTTGGTTTTCCGTATGCCAGTTGTTCTTTTCACTTATAATCTTGTCCATTTTAAACAAAAGAGACACAGTTAGAGTGGTACTGGCCACACCACATCTCTGATTTAGATAGGGTTGACTCGTACATGTCTAAAATTACCCATGGATCATTTTCCTAAAGTATCAACACAATCTGAATGTGTTTGGTCAGTTTTCCGTATGGCAGTTGATGTTTTTCAATTAAAATGATGTCCTTTTGAAACAAAAGACAGACACTTTGAGTGGTTCCAACCACACTACATCTCAGATTGAGGTGGGGTTGATTCGTACACATCACATATGACACATGGATCATTGTGCTAAAGTATCAATACAATCCTAATCCGTTTGGTCATTTTTTTGTATGTACTTAAAATGTTGTCCATTTTAAACAAAAGAGAGTCACTTAGAGTGATCCCAGCCGCACTGTGCCTCATATTGAGGTGGGGTTGACTCATAAATGTCACATATGACCCATGGATAATTTTCCTAAAGCATCAACACATTTTGAATGCGTTTGGTCAGTTTTTCATATGCCAGTTGTTGTTTTCACTTAAAATAATGCCCATTTAAAAAAAGAGAGAGACACTATGAATGGTGTCAGCCACACCGCACCTGGGATTGAGGCAGGGTTGACTCATACACATCACATATGACCCATGGATCGTTGTGATAAAGTATCTACAAAATCAGAATCCGTTTGGTCGGTTTTTCGTATGCTAGTTGTTGTTTTCACTTAAAATGAAGTCCATTTTAAACAAAGGAGAGACACTTTGAGTGGTGACGACCACACCACACCTTGTATTGAGCTTATGTTGACTTGTAAACGTCACATATGACCCATTGATCATTCTCCTAAAGTTTCAATGGAAACCGAATGCGTTTGGTCGGATTTCCGTATGTACTTAAAATGTTGTCTATTTTAAACAAAAGAGATACACTTAGAGTGGTCCCAGCCACAACGTGACTTGGATTGAGGCAATATTGACTCTTACACGTAACATATGACCCATGGATCATTGTCCTAAAATTTCAACAGATTCTGAATGTGTTTGGTCAGTTTTTCATATGCTAGTTGTTCTTTTCACTTATAATCTTGCCCATTTTAAACAAAAGAGACACAGTTATAGTGGTACTGGCCACACCGCGTCTTGGATTTAGATGGGGTTGACTCATACATGTCTCAGATAATCCATGGATCATTTTCCTAAAGTATCAACACAATCCGAATGCATTTGTTCAGTTTTCCGTATGCCAGCTGATGTTTTCACTTAAAATATTGTCCTTTTGAAACAAAAGAGAGACACTTAGAGTGGTGCTAGCCACACCGCACCTCGTATTGAGGTGGTATTGAATTTTACACGTCACATATGACACATGAATCATTTTACTAAAGTATCAACACATTTCGAATGCGTTGGTCAGTTTTTCGTATGTCACTTGTTGTTTTCACTTAAAATGAAGTCCATTTTAAAAAAAAGAGAGACACTTTGAGTGGTGTCAGACATGCTATGCCTCGGATTGAGGTAGGGTTTACTCGTACATGTCAAATATGACCCATGGATCATTGCGCTAAAGTATCGACACAATAAGAATCCGTTTGGTCAGTTTTCCGTATGCTAGTTGTTGTTTTCACTTAAAATGATGTCCATTTTAAACAAAAGAGAGACACTTTGAGTGGTGTCGGCCACACTGAACCTCGTATTGAGGTGAGGTTGATTCATACATGCCACATATGACCCATGGATCTTTCTCCTATAGTTTCAATGGAAACTGAATGCGTTTGGTCGGTTTTCCGTATGTACTTAAAATGTTGTCCATTTTAAACAAAAGAGAGACACTTAGAGTGGTACCAGCTACACCATGACTTGTATTGAGGTGCGGTTGACTTGTACACATAACATATGACCCATGGATCATTGTCCTAAAATTTAAACAGATTCCGAATTCGTTTGGTTGGTTTTTCGTATTCCAGTTGTTCTTTTTCACTTATAATCTTGTCCATTAAAAAAAAAGAGACACAGTTAGAGTGGTACCAGCCACACCAAATCTCAGATTTAGATAGGGTTGACTCGTACACATCTTAAATGACCCATGTATCATTTTCTTAAAGGATAAACACAATCCGAATGCGTTTGGTCAGTTTTCCGTACACTAGTTGATGTTTTTCACTTAAAATGATGTCCTTTTGAAACAAAAGACAGACACATTGAGTAGTACCGACCACACTGCATCTCAGATTGAGGCGGGGTTGATTATTACACGTCACATATGAGCCATGGATCATTTTTCTAAAGTATAAACACAATCAGAATCTGTTTGGTAAGTTTTCCGTATGTACTAAAAATGTTGTCCATTTTAAACAAAAGAGAGCCACTTAGAGTGATCCTGGCCACATCATGCCTCAGATTGAGGTGGGGTTGACTCATACACGTCACATATGACCCATGGATATTTTTCCAAAAGAATCAACACATTTAAAATATGTTTGGTCAGTTTTTCGTATGTCAGTTGTTGTTTTCACTTAAAATGATGTCCATTTTAAACAAAAGAGAGACACTATGAATGGTGTTAGCCACACCGCACCTCGTATTGAGGCGGGGTTGACTCGTACATGTCACATATGACCCATGGATCATTTTACTAAAGTATCGACACAATCAGAATCCGTTTGGTTAGTTTTCCATATGCTAGTTATTGTTTTCACTTAAAATGAAGTCCATTTTAAACAAAAGAGAGACACTTTGAGTGGTGTCGGCCACACTGCACCTCAGATTGAGGCAAGGTTGACTTTTACACGTCACATATGACCCATGGATCGTTCTTATAAAGTTTCAACTGAAACCGAATGCGTTTGGTCAGTTTTCCGTATGTACTTGAAATGTAGTCTATTTTAAACAAAAGAGAGACACATAGAGTGGTCCCGACCACACCGTGACTTTTATTGTGGCGTAATTGACTCGTACACGTGACATATGACCCATGGATCATATTCCTAAAATTCAACAAATTCCAAATGCGTTTGGTCAGTTTTTCATCTGCCAGTTGTTCTTTTCACTTATAATCTTGTCCATTTTAAACAAAAGAGACACAGTTAGAGTGGTACCAGCCACACCACGTCTCGGATTTAGACGGGGTTGACTCGTAAACATCACATATGACCCATGGATCGTTTTCTTAAAGCACCAGCACATTTCGAATGTGTTTGTTCAGTTTTTTGTATGTCACTTGTTGTTTTCACTTAAAATTAAGTCAATTTTAAACAAAAGAGAGACACTTAGAGTGGTGTCGGCCACACCGCGCCTCATATTGAGGCGTGATTGACTCATACACATCACATATGACCCATGGATCATTTTCCTAAAGCATCAACACATCTCGAATGCGTTTGGTCAGTTTTTCATATGTCACTTGTTGTTTTCACTTAAAATGAAGTCTATTTTAAACAAAAGAGAGAAACTTTGAGTGGTGTCAGCCACAACATGCCTCGGATTAAGGTGGGATTGACTTTTACACGTCACATATGACCCATGGATCATTGTTCTAAAGTATCGACACAATCAGAATCCATTTGGTCAGTTTTCCGTATGCTAGTTGTTGTTTTCACTTAAAATGAAGTCCATTTTAAACAAAAAAGAGACACTTTGAGTGGTTTCGGCCACACCGAACCATTTATTGAGGTGATATTGACTCGTACACATCACATATGACCCATGGATTGTTCTCCTAAAGTTTCAATGGAAACCGAATGCGTTTGGTTTGTTTTCTGTATGTACTTAAAATGTTGTCCATTTTAAACAAAAGAGAGACACTTAGAGTGGTCCCGGATACACCGCAACTAGGATTGAGGCGTGGTTGACTCGTACACATAACATATGACCCATGTATTGTTGTCCTAAAATTTCAACAGATTCCAAATGCGTTTGGTCATTTTTTCGTATGCCAGTTGTTCTTTTCACTTATAATCTTGTCCATTTTAAACAAAAGAGACACAATTAGAGTGGTACCAGCCACACCACATCTCTGATTTAGATGGGGTTGACTCGTACATGTCTCAAATGACCCATGGATCATTTTTCTAAAGCATCAACACATTTTGAATGCCTTTGGTCAGTTTTTCGTATGTAACTTGTTGTTTTCACTTAAAATGAAGTCCATTTTAAACAAAAGAGAGACAGTTTGAGTGGTGTCGGCCACACTGTGCCTCAGATTGAGGCGCAGTTGACTCGTACATGTTAAATATGACCCATGGACCGTTTTCCTAAAGTTTTAATGGAAACCGAATGCGTTTGGTCAGTTTTCCGTATGTACATAAAATGTTGTCCATTTTAAACAAAAGAGAGACACTTAGACTAATCCCGGCCACACCGTGACTCGGATTGAGCCCAGGTTGGCTCGTACACGTCACATATGACCCATGGATCATTGTGATAAATTATCAATAGATTCCGAATTCATTTGTCCGGTTTTCCATATGCCAGTTGTTCTTTTCACTTATAATCCTATCCATTTTAACCAAAAGAGACACAGTTAGAGTGGTATGTTAGTTGTTTATTCACATTATTAAAATACACTATTTGACTATGATTCTTTAAATTAATTTATTTATGAAAAATTTACATTTAAAATGAGAATATCAGAAAATTAATAGAGGATAAAACTTTTATTAAAAATCCTTGTGGAAATATTACGGTAAACATGATTTATGAGAATCCTCATGTTTATATTAGTGGAATGGTATTTACTTAAAATCTTGTGGAAATTCATATAGAATATTTTTATATCATTCTTAGTATGGATTATATTTTAGTTTATTATGCTATGAAACATTTCATAGATAACAATGCCATGCCCAATGAATACATCCCTTTTATAACATACCAAGAATCTATGATATTGATTAGATGTGTAAATGTGATTTACATTTATTATCATGATGAAAATAAATAAAATATATATTATATATTTTCTAGTAGTAAATGAAATCAGGGAGGGTGGAGGGGCTATCCGGGGGGCTGTCCGGTGGGTGTCCGGGGGGCTGTCTGGGGACCAAGGAGGAGGGTGGGGGGCTGTGCGGGGGGCTGTCTGGGGGGTGTTTGGGGGGGGGGGGGTTGTCCGGGGTCCAAGGAGGAGGGTGGGGGGGGGGGCTGTCCAGGGTCTAGGGAGGAGGGTGAGGTGGGGGGGGGGGGGGGTGTCTGGGGGGCTGTTCGGAGACCAAGGAGGATGGTGGGGGGATGTCTGGGGGCTGTCCGGGGGGATGTCTGGGGTCCAAGTAGGATGGTGGGGGGTTGTCCAGGGTCCAGGAAGGAGGGGGGATATCTAGGGAGTTCCCAAACACACAACTATTAAAATACAATAACATCCATAAAAATAGACAATATATAAAAATAACTCAACTCCAATACTATACTACGGGTCTAGATAAAACCAACAACTAGAATAGATTAAACATCAAATCTCAGTAATATAAGTCAAAAATGTAATGGATAAATTTTTCACACATCACCATTACCATCATCATCATCATCATCACCCTCGTCCTCATCCCCATCATCGTCCTGACCCCCCTCAGCGCCCTCCTCCCCGCCCTCGCCATCTGCCTCGCCCTCCTCCTCTCCCTCCTCTTCCGCATCAGACTCCTCGCCATCATCATCGTCAAGATGTACATCGTCTTTAACACCACTAGAACTACCACCTAGTGCACCATATATAGAACTTATCGACAACATGTATTCATCAAAAGCTGGGCTGGCCTCTGCAGGAATTATTGGATGTAGAACTTCAATAAATTTCATAAATGCAATGTTTACCCTAGAAGACTGTTCTGCCGTCTCTGTGGCCCCTTTCTCAGCCTGTTCTGCCTGTTCCCTAACTTTTTGTAGCTCGGTGGAACTAAAAATCATACCTGAGGAGGGCCAATACCTCGTCGAAGCTATCCTAGGTCGGCAGCGTACTATGCCAGAATGCTCCTCTCCCAACACCTGATGTAACTGATCAGTTGGCCCAAAATTTTCTGGTTCTTGGGGATCGAGGGCCTCTAAAGCAGCTTGTTACAAATATAAATTTATTATTAAATTACAAAATAAATATTAAAATATAAAATCAATAGATTAAAACTTACAATCTATTGCTGAGTCACTTCGTTGACAACACTTCTATCCTTTTTCCGTCTACTCGAGCAAAACAGTTTTGCTCGAGGCACACGTCCTTCAATATTCTGTATTTTCCTCAACAATGACATTGAAAACTAAAGTTATATGAAAACTTTAGCAAATGATTAAATAATTGAGGAAACAAAAGAAAATTTAATTCGTAAAGAAAACTTATAAACAATTGTCATACCTGCTTCCTCTCATGATTCAACATCGTAGTACGTCCTAGTGTGTGCAAGTATTTTTTTGCATCAATGTTTTTTTCTAGATGATTCCTAATTAAAATTTGATAATTCAAAGGATAATATTAATGAAAAACATGAAAGTTATTATTTAAATACCTCAAATGTAATTCACACCTTAAACTGGGTACTCATCCAATGAGTAATCATTTGACGATACTGCTCTATAGGACAATCATCCATGACTGGTACCACCTCTAACTCAATTCCAACTCTAGAACACCAGCCAATATACAACTCATGCTTTTAGGCTCTCCAAAGCTCGCCTAAATCCTTTAGACGTTCCGTTCGTGCACCCTCACCATCGGGAAAATTAAATCGAAGCTGACATCAAAATATTAATTCATATAAATACAAAAATAATTCATGGAATTAAATACAACAAATTTTTTTACCCATATCTCTACCCAAGCTCTATCCCTGACCTCATGTGGAAAATGTCTCCATGATAGCGGGCTGACGGGAATGATGTCAGAGTATTTGGAAAGCATCGCAAAAAAACTCTGACATTGCTGCCCTGTTTTCTCAACCATTTGGTTGTCTTCATTGTAATCCACCATAACCTATGTGCGGCGGTTCCACACCGAACGCATGAATGTACGTCCCCGCCCCTACCTCCTGTCAGTAGATGTATCTGTCATGAAATAAAAACAAATATTTTATCAAAACATTTTGTAATGAAATTAAATATTGATATAAAAATTTGTTAGGGTTCTATAAATATTCCTACACCAGTCTGATCGCTGGGCGCTGCTGGATCCACAGAAACTGATGGAACACCTTTTGGTGGAACAGGAGTTGAAGACGATGGAATATAGAAGCTCAGAGAGATAGAAGTAGAAGGAAATGAATATGGGACAACTGTATGACCAGATTCTGACTGTGGAGTGGGAATCATCATGGGATGTGAAAATTATGGGCCACAAGATGAAAAAGGTAACGAAAACATGGGAGGCTTAAATATCCCGTGTGTCCCTAACAACACACCAGGATCAGAATGTGGGAAGGATGATATGTCAGTGGGAGGGGGAGGGTCTAGTCGGGTACGCGCAGCTGCTAGTCCACCTCTGGTACGAACCCTCCTCGTACCACCGACCTGAGTACTAGGACCAGTACAAGGCTCCTCGTTGAATATCTGTCAACATATAGGTGGATCCTACAAAAATGTTTACAAAAAAATTAATCACATGACATTATATTTTTTTTAAATATATATATTTGAAATAAATTACTCACTGTTGGCACTAATGGTGGAACGCCCATCTCCTCCATTCAACTATTGTTCTCCATCATTTTTTTCCTCTGTCTCTCTTCAATTGGTATCATTTCCTGCTTTTGAAAACAAATATGTAATTAATTAGAAAAAGGAAACTAATGTGTAAACCAAAAACTAAATATATGAGGGAATAGGGGGATTAATTGGTAATTTATCTATCAATTGTTTTAGAAGAGATTGAATGGATTTAATAAATCATACAAGTTGTAATGTTCACCAAGTTAGAAATATTGTTTGACTAGGTTTGAATACAGTTCAATTCCAAATTAGAAAATGCAATTAAAATAAAACTACAACCAATAAACATTGAAAATTCACGTAATGGTCAAGTAATCTAAAACATATTTGTGATCAATACTAAATCAATTTGAATATTACCAACCTTAACAACCCAACTCGAGGTAAACAAAAATAATTGAGAACATGGATGAATGATTATATATATTTTCAACCACACCCTCAGGTTCACAATCAACTCTAACAATTGAGCTATTGAAGTCATCAAAAGAAATAAATGGATTGGTTCTAATGGCACTAGGGATAGTGTCAATTCCATCATCACCATCATCAAAAATATGTCTTGGAATTACTTCAACTATGCTACCAAATTCAAGTCGAAGTTGGTCTTTGACATAAAAAACTTGTTTTTCCATTTATTCCAACACATATGGTTCTTCAGTAGCAAGAGTGCGAGTCATATTAATTACTCGAAATCCAAAATCATCAATAAATGTGCCCTATCTCGTCATCAAATCAAACCAATGGAATTTCATCATTGTGACTCGTCCATGAGAGTAATAATCTAATATTATTATTTTCTCAACAACTCCATAATAACCCACATTTTCAAATCGCAGTTTGCTATCTGATGCACTAGCATAACAATCTGTTGTGGCAGTAACCATAAAACCATAATGTTGTGTTCTCTTGTTCTTTTCTCGTTCAGTGATAATAAATTTGTACCCATTGATAAAAATTGATTTACAGTCACGAACCACGATATTAGGACCAAAAGCCAAAGCTCTTATTTCCTCAGAAAACTCTTTTCTATGCAAAGTCTCTCTATTTCTCAAAGATAAAGAACAATGCTTCCTATTTATCATTTTTTTATGTTCCCTGTAGATAAAAAATATGAATAGTTTAACAGATATATATTTAAGATATACATATTCAATTTAGTTACCTGATATAGTCATCGAACAAATCATAGTTGAACAAAACTGTGCGATGTGCCATCTCCCGCTCTTCATGGCTTAATGTCTTCAATGTATATGATCCATGAATTCCTCCAATTTGAGGAAGTGATGGAAAAATGGGTTCAATTTGCTCATACTGTTATTCTTCATCTCTCATTGGTCTGTTCATTCTTGTAGTAAGATCAGACAAATACATTGAGCAGAAATCCATACATTCTTGATCCAAGTAACCGTTCATGATAGAACCTTTGGGATGATTTATGTTTCGGACATCAGACTTTAATGTGAACATATTTCTTTCAGTTGGATACATCCAATGAAAAGAAACAGGTCCTCCGAGAAGTATTTCAGTGGGAATATGGATAGTCAGATGCAGCAAGCATGTGAAAAATGATGGAGGAAATATTTTCTTCAACTCACACAAAATTAATGGGGCATCTATCAACATTTTTTGCAAGAAAGACTTGGACAAATTATTATAAAAAATATCTCTAAACAAATGGAACAACCGAATAATAGTCACCCTTACATTATTGGACAAAGGATGACAGATTTCTATTGGAAGAAACTTATGCAGTAGAACATGATAATCATGAGTGTTCAAAGATTTTAGCTTCAACTCTCTTCTATTAACCCGTTTAGATATGTTGCTTGAATAGCCATCAGGAACTCTAATAGTATCTAATACTTCGAGAAATTGTTCTTTTCGTAGGTGTCATCACATAAGAAGAACATGGAAGTTGCCATTTATTTTTACTAATACGCATAGGATGCAATTCTGGTCTGATGCCCCAATCCACCAAGTCACGCCGAGATCGTAAATCATATTTTTTCTTCCCCTTGACATTTAGAAGAACTGAAAGTAGCATTTCACATATATTCTTTTCAATATGCATTATGTATAAGCAATGATGTAATAAATTGGTTGACCAATAAGAAAAATCAAAAAAGATACTCCTCTTCCTCCAATTGTAACAGGTTTCAGTGGAAACATTCTTTATCTTTCCATATTTCATTTGACCCTTCCCGAATGAAAAATTGAAATCTTTCAATTCATTAAGCACATCAGTTCCAGACATAAGATGAGGTGGATCATCGGTCTCTATGGTATTATCAAATCTTTGACCATTAATTCTATATGGATGATCATTTGGAAAGAATCGTTGATGTCCTATAAAAACTAAAACTATAGCGATGTTTCAGTCTTCTGGATCGTGTATTCTTCATAAAAACTGGGCAATAAATTTTTCCCTTCGTGCTCCATCTAGTCATGATTGCATAAGCCGGAAAATCATTGATCGTCCACATAAGCGCAACACGCATCTGAAATATGTCTTTCGAACATGCATCGTATGTGCACACACCCACATCCCAAAGAAGTTTCAACTCTTTTATTAAAGGTTGCATGTATAAATCAATATCAATTCCGGGATAAGATGGACCAGATATGAGTATACTCATGAAAGTGAAAGGTTTTTTCATACACAACCATGGGGGAAGATTATAAATGTGTATAAAAACTAGCCATGTGCTGTGCGAAGTAAACATCTTCCCAAACATATTAAAACCATCGCATGAAAGACCCAGCCTCACATTATGCACATCAGCTGCAAAATCAGGTTGTTGAGCATGAAATCTCTGCCATGCAAATCCATCTGCAGGATGAACCAACTCATCATTAGTCTTCTTTCTCTCGATATCATGCCATCTCATTTTTATTGATATTTCATCAGAAAAAAAAGATTTTGGAGTATGGGGATCAATGTAAAGTGCCACATTACTTTATGTGGAATGCAGGATGGTGTTCCATCAGATTTTGACTTCCAACGGGATGTTCCACATTTTATACAATCATTTCGTTCAGCGGTTTCCTCCCAGAATAAACTGCAATCCTTCGGGAAAGCATGAATTTTGTTTCTTTAAAATCCAAGTTCCTCAAGTAACTTCCATGCCATATAGTGGTTTGAGGGAATATCTGCATCATCTGGAAGTAAATCCTTTAATTGGGTAAGAATGTAATCTATTTATGTATTAGAAATCCCATACATAGTTTTCCCATGAAACAATCAGATTAAAAATTCAAGCTTTTTCATTTTATCATATTGTCGATATACTGGAGTCGTGGCATCATCATTCAATTTTTTCACCCTATCAATATCATGATTTTCATTAGATGCATCAGCTGTCCTTATATTGAAGTCTTCTTGAGTTGAAATCCTTTCTTTTTCATGATGACGAATAAATAGAAACCAATCATCTAATAAATTTTCCATTCTAGTCCTTTCATTTCAATCATCACCAATTTGAGATTTCATTTTCTCCCCATTGTGATAACACACAAAGTAGTTTTCTTGAAAACCATTTTTGGTTATGTGTTAGTGGACTTCTTCACGGCTCAACCAAGGTCTACCAACACAATTGGAACATGGCCAGCGTATGTGACCACTATCTGAAGCATTGTGAAATGCAAAATCTATAAATCTCTCCAAATTGTTTTGAAAATCTCTTGAGATCTGATCAGTTTCATACATCCAACTTCTATCCATTATGTAAAAAGAATTTATATAAGTCATTTTGTCATAAAAAATTCAATAGGATTGAACTTTAATAGAAAATACATTTAAGTAAACGATAAAGGATGAAATTTCTAGTCGATGTAGTGAACTATTAAAATAATGTAAAGAACAAGTACTCATAAATTAAATTAAAATTTATTAATATTCATTTTCATTAGGTCTATAAGTGTCACATGCCTTAGGTCCCATTATGTGTTATAGGCATCCCGAATCATTCACTCATGTTCAATAACTCATTATTGGAACCTCTATGGCCATACCTTTCATTACCCAATTACTTCCCCAAGTCAAGCGCACCCCATGGGTGAATAAATTTTAGGCTTCTACACTAATAGGTTGTTCATGGATTGTAAAAAGATTTAATTTCATTAAGTATATACAAAAACATTTATTTTTAAATTTGAGATTAATAATAAAGTATGTCAATGATAACAACATTACTGAATTAAACTTATGAATTATCTAACTTTTTTTATGGATGTCTACACATGTCAGCATGGGTAGTGAAAAGCACACCACCCTCATAAAAGTGAGTATTGGCCAAGAAGGACACATAATATACAATGTACAATGAGAACCATATTTAATTGACCCTAAAGTTATATTAGTACAGTCATCTTGGGGGAAATGGAATATATGATCTTGGTTAACTAATGAATTCAAAAGCTCGTATTCCATATGTTGGACACTATATAAGGTAATAACTCATATGTGGATGGGTTTACATCATTCAATTTCTTACATGCCAGTGAGAATGAAGGCCTAAATTAATGGCTTGAGTTCACTGATTAAATGAGGGTAGAGGTTGCATACACTGTGCGTGGTGGGGGAGTCTCAACCGATTTAGAAACTAAAATAAATTCCCATCATAGGCATCAATAAGAAACATCACCATCAAAAGAAAATCCAAATAAAAAAGGACTAAAAACATCAAACATTTTAAGAATTCACTACTATGCATGGTTTATCCACATGTTTAGGAGTAATTATATGTCTTAATCATGAACCACCTCTACATCTCCCAGTTTTCACCAATAAACATAAGGTAAATATCTCAAAATATCTTTAAAAAAACTCATTAATAGGATCAAAACGTAAATATAATCTTGAACCAACCATGGAATCTCTTTCACAACACATTCTCACACACCAATTATCTCATGTGTTACTAAATACCAAACATAGTCACATAGTGTACTATAAAAAATTACATTACACAAGCCTTATTTTTTTTTCATTTTAATAAAACACTTTCCTCAAGGAATTTTAAGGAAAACATTCATAATAACTTTGTTAAAAATTAATAAACACATATAAATAAATTTCCAAGTAACAATTAATTAAAAGATGAAAAAAAATCATAAAAACACATACTTAGAAAATCTATAATCCAACCGCAATGAATTTGAGATGCTTCTTCTTTGATGGAGGGTTAAGGATTTAATTAATTAAATGGATTGAAATGGATAAAGTCTAGATTAAATCAAAACAAAAAAAATGATATACACATCAAAATAAAAACTTAAAACTAAAATATGAGATGAATAACAATAAAAACAAGGTAGCACTTAAATATTTTACGTGTATAAAGAATAGAATATCTGATTTGAGACGATTTAGATGGTGTTTGATAGGTTCAGATGGGGGAAGTCGCGAGAGGAGCTGAGCCCTAGACAGATTAGGGTTCTGTCGTGAATGGGGGAGAGCAACGACCATTTTTGTATTTGGGGAAAACATTTCCCAACGGTTTTTAAAAACTGTCGGGAAAGGGGTGTCCAAGGCACCCTTTCCCAACGGTTCTAGTAGAACCATTGGGAAAGGGTTCTTTGGACACCCCTTTCCCGACGGTTATCAAAAACCGTTGGGAAAGGGGTACGGATTTCCCAACGGTTTCCTAAAACCGCTGGGAAAGGGCTTCTTTACCAAAGGTTTGCTTAAACCATTGGTAAAGAAGCGTTGGGAAAACCTAGATTTCCAGTAGTGAACATATAAAGTAATGATAAAACCATAAAATAATCAATAAAAACCATACCTCTCACAGTGGAAAACTTTGATTCACATTCCTCATGTGCCACATCTATTTCATAAATATATCCCAAATTATACCTTCCCTAAGCATTCCTAGCTATAAAAGAATACACTCTAGACTAAGGGAAAAATAAAACACCCATAGAATAATTTGAAAAGATATGAAACCCCATATAAAAAGAATAATGAACTCCACTTTCTTGAAGGGAAACCCTATAGAAGCGTTGAAGATAACCCATATGCCCACATAATTGGAAAATCCTTAGAGACTTTGGGAAACTAGTTTTGGTATGGGCAGGACTCCCACATGAACACCAAGTCCCCGACATATACCCATAATAACTCACTAGTATAAAACTTGATTAATAGTAAGAACCATTTCCACTAGCCAAACAAGGATCATCCTGCTTCCTCTTCTGATAAAAGGAATAAGTCTACATACCACCCACTACTAAATAAAACCCACTGATACTTGTCTTCCATACTAAATTCTAATCATCCATAACTAATTTATCTATAACATCAGCATAATTTGGTAGAAAAAGGAGGATAAACATCAATCTAATCTTCTACTTCAAGACCATTTCAAAATGTCTCACCTTAAGATATTCATTTGTAAGGATCTTAGGAGATAAATGAACTAACTTGTAAAAATGAGTATCATATTCCATTACTAAGAATTCTCCTTGTACTAGCATCATGAACTCATAATCCTTCTCCACCTTCCTTGTATTAGGATACAACTTTTGATTAAAATACTATTTGAAGGTAGCCTAGCTAAGATCCTCACGACTCCTTACTTATACTAAGAAGTCCCACCATTTATTACCGATCCTTCCAAAAATTAAGAGGTGAATCCTAATTTTTAGGTCTTAAGGGCCTTCAAGAATAAAAATATATGATCGATCCTCTCAATCCATTCCTCAGGCTCATAGGTACCCCCATCACCATGAAATACTAGCATATTTTACCTAGTGAACTCTTAGTCATGGTCCACTATTCATGTTTGAGCTCTATCACTCTCTTTTCCTAGAGATTAGATGGTATGGATCACTGAATTCACTAAATCAGGGTCAACCTTAGGATTATTCTATGAAATATGCTCCACAAAACCTTCCCTTTTCCTATAAGAGAACCATATGGGATGTATTTTCTATAAAACATAAGATAACAACTCAATCAAAACAAAATAATATCTCAATCAACACTAACTAAACTACATGTAACCCTTATAATAGGTTTCAAACAAACAAAATTAACATAAAAAATTCTTTCAAATGAATAAAAAGTGAAAATATAAAATTTTTAAACATTTTTCCACTCTGTATAGTTTGGGTACAGGTTCAGAGTAACCATGAACTAACCATTTTAAATGTCACTAGAAGATGGTAGAGCTGACCACATGAGTTTTTCTTGGTTATTACTAACCATGAACCTAAATCATATGCCTATACTATCCACCCTTATTGCACCTTGAGACTAAAAATTTCTTAGAAACACTAATGGACTATTCCCAAAACCCATAAAAAATGATTAAAAACATCAAATATCATCAAAATAACCCAAAAATGGGTTCAAATTATAAACACAATTCCCAACCGACCATGGAAAATAAAATGTTCGGTATAAAAAATAGCTATCTAGGCACTTCTCTACACCTACCTCCCGATCCATGGTGGTCCAATATCCTATTTACCACTAACCCCCAATTAAAAACCCAACTTTGATACTATTTTGTAATGAACCTTCCATGTTTAAACTGACTGAACATCTAATTCGGACCACCACAAGGTCGAAATCATGTTTCCGATCAACATGAGATGGTGATAAGAACTAGGGAATCCTATAAAAACATTTGGAAATGGTTTCTCCCTTGGAAAACTAATATGAACCATCCATGAATTATTTTTCCACACCAAAAAATAATTAGGATCACCATTATTAATAGTTATATATATTTAAAATAGAGTAAATATAGCAATGATCAATAGTATATATTATAACATCATCATATAACACGCCATAAACAGGTATATATCTAAATATGATATCCATAGTAAAAAATAAAATAAAAAATAAATACCAAAATGTCTATACATAACATAAAAAAGATAAAAAATCCCCAAAACACTTCATAAGAGATGAACACCATGATACCCCATCTATAACATCCCCAAAACAACAATGAACTTTGTTAATCAATAAGGTCCACCAAACTATAATGTTCCCTTTCCCTTACCCGTGTCTTAAAAAACAAGGTCTATATATGACTAAAGGCATATGTTAGGTATGAGTCATAAAGAACATTAGGATACCACCATGAATCTATGTAAGGCCTTTATCCATGAAAACAAAAAATTATAGTTTGAAAACTCATTTTTCCAATCCAAATTTAATTTTTAAAAACAAATTCACTTAAAATAATTTTTTATAAATCCCTTTGTTTTTTCTTCAAATAAGACATTTTCTTAAGAATAAAAAACATGGCTCAAATAAAGAAACTAATCCACCTATCATAACATGGTTAACACAAACACACATGGAATTAACATGATTATAAGAATAAAAACCATCATATCACAAAATAAGGGAACATGGGTGTAAGCATAAAATATATCAATAAACCAAGGAACTATGATCATGAAAAAATCATATAAAAACTAATTTATCATAGGTAATATGTACCACAATCTCTAATCATGAGGGTATAGTGTGACCTTCTCTAAAAAATGTTTTTCTAGCTGACTAAGCAAGTATTACGTGTTTGTAATTTCTCTTGGTCTTCCCTTATTGCAAACATAATTCCATGGGAACTCTCAGTGCACATGGATACAAATTGGAATATCCCTTGGTCTTCCTCCCATAGGATCCCCCAGTACCTTTGATAACACTCTCTTTGTCTAAGTTAAATGCATACTTACACCCAAGGCCCCACATGTATTAAAAAATTCTAAACACATAAAATAACATCAAGTGCTAATCACAAAATCCATTTAAAAAATAGATTTAATAAACCAGAATTCCCTTTTAAATGAAACAAACTACTTAAGGTAAAATGTGATCATTTAAATAAAACAACTTACTTAAGGAAAAACCCTTTTCAAAATTACCCATTGGCATCCTTTTAAAAAAATTGGGTACAACCACGAAAGTGGCACACGACGCAAGGAAGAAAATTACATTAAATTGCAAGCCCGGGGAAAAGAAACACATGGAGTCCATCAAAGATAACTTCCTTTGAAAATAAACTTTAAACCATTAAATTTAAATCCCTTTTCATGAATGATAAAAATCATGCATTAAATATAACTAATAACTCAAATTAAAGTAAATTTAATAAAAAAACCAAGGGAAATTAATATTTAAGGGAAATCCATGGAAAACACCCTTAAATAGAGAAACTTACCAAAAACTAAACTGAAAATTTTCACGCTTGATGAGAACCACTAGAATCAAGAAAGAAAGGTCAAAACACACCCAAAACACAAATAAAAAACATTAAATCACCATGAAAAACCATATATTCATCCAAAATAAAATCTAGTGTTTCCATACTCCATGGAAATGAAATAAAAAGGAAAGATAAGAGGAAAGAAATAAAAAATGAATAAAAAATATTAGATCAAGCTATAACACAATGTTTCCAAGAAGAATCAACCAAAGTAGAGGAGGAAGAATCTATAAGTCATGGGGAAATAGATATATATGATTGGAGAGAGAAACGATTCTATAAAACTTAAAAAATTATAACGATTGTTTTTTCAAAACCCACTTTTAATGACCTGGACACATCACAAAATTTAGTCACTTAGTTAGAAAATGCACCAACTGTGCAGGATCCACTATCTCTCCCATGGAAATTTGAATGATTTTTAATGAATCCCACATAATTATAAAAAATATGAAAACAACCAATGTGCTTAAAGCATATCCCTTACATGGTTATCCATTTGATAGAACAACTGTCCAGTAACCATGCTCCCGGTTCTATTTACTCAAAAATCAAGGCCCCCATCCAACTCCCAAAAACTTCAGGAATGAATAAGTAAATAAATAAAATCTAAAATTAAATATACAAGTGAATTGGAAGGTGCCACAACACCCAACCTTTATATGAATATATGTCATCATAGTTTTTATAAATACCTCAAATCACACATCTCATGATATGAATTAATAATAACCTTAAATTATATGGACCATTACATAAGAATAACCGTAAATTATATGAACCATTACATATATAAATACATAAAATCACACAAATCATGAAATGAATGAATAATATCCTTAAAGTCTATAGATTGAAACTTCTAATGACACATATGAATATGGATTTTATATTAAGGGACAGGTTCTCATAATCTCCGTTATTGAGATTACCAAGGAAAAAAATCATCACAAGAAGTCTCAATGATGTATGAAAACTCTACCCATGATATATTTTATCATTTTTGTCCCTTATAATGATATATTATGGCCAAAGAATTCATATTTAAGAATAATGTCACAATACTTCTCGGTTATCATTATAATAGTGAACTTCTATGACCTTTTAGTGAGGCATGTACTCTTAGAACATTATCACATACTATTTCACCTAGAAGAAAAATTATAATGTGATAAAACATTAATAATATATAAATTACATTAATATATGTAACCATAAATATTTAAAAGTTGGTTCTATTGAACCAAATCCAACAGTAGACACCTAGCTGAGGCCTACCCCTATAAATCTATACCTCTATCACAACACAACCCAAAACATTATAATGTGACCCATCCTTGCCATAAAAAAGGTCTAAATTTTGGTGACACATGTTGTGGCATGAAATACCCCATCATGTCACAACATGGCCTAGATTTTCTTAAAAATTTATCAAACACCCTCTCAACCACCATTAAAATAAAATAATTCTAGAAAAACATTCCCATAAATCACAAACCAGTTGGAGTTAGTTCCATAGAAAAAACTAACTTTATACTTATAATTACTTGTATATTAATTAAAATTGCATCACATAATGGGTTTTCTTATGTGTAACATTAAATGGATAATATACTTAGAGTATTTCTCACATTGAAAGTTTATTGAAGCTTATTTCTATAATTAGAACTTATTAATACTATGATAATATTCCAATTTTTTTTCCTATAGTATAGATAAAATTTGTTTGATGAGGAATAATTGATATTTTACTATTAGGTGTTGGAGGATCATAAGACATTGAAAGTTATTCTCATAATTTTTTCACTTGGTTATCTCAATGAAGGGAGTTCATGAAGGGATACCTTCTCATGAAATTCTTATATTTCATTGAATAATATTATATTTAAAAGTGTATATAGGACCTTAGACTTGCTATTATTATTAATGTATGTACTGAATAACATACTATGATGTATGGATGAAAACCATAACGACATATTCTCTCTTTGCAGTTGAATATGTAGGGTGTGTAATAAGAGATATGACATTAATTGAATAAGTCAATAAAAAATTTGTCCCATTCATATAAATTAAAGAAGATATCAATATCCCTTTGACTGAATTGGAACTATCTCATTAAATCCATGGTCAAAGCAGTTCATCAAAGAGTTTATTTCAGAAAGTCATTGAAAGATAAATCAAGCATATAGGGTGATGACACAAGTATGTATCCTTCTCGATGATATATCCATAGAAAAAGGAATTATATTACATATTAACATTCATAGGAATGTTTTTTTCATTACGACCATAACTTATTTCACTATTTGTGTGTTAACATGTTTCTCGATGCTAATCTTGGACTTCAGGTAAGTTTACCAAATGTCACCGTGAAGAAGGCCTAGAGGGTTTCACACTTAGTGTATCTATAATCTCATTAAATTATATTGAATTTAATATTAAGAATAAATATTACTCTTGGTTTATGGGGTAATAATTATTCTGGTAAAGTTTATTTCATTAATATTCAATCATGAGATATTCAAGTTTAGAATATGAGAATTTAATTTTATCTCTTGTTTATTATTCACATGTAAATGAATAAATATTTAGTTATCCACCAGTTTAGTGAAGAGACTAACATAAATATTTATTTAGCTACTTGAATGTTGAAATAAATATTTATTCATGAGTTGAACGAATATAATATTTTTTTAAAATAAATAATTTTTATTTGAATAAATAATTTATTATTCAAGGTTTGATAAATTCTGTGGGAGGTTTAATGGGTTGAATTAATTCCCCAGTTGAAATTATATATTTTAATTAATATCATTTAAATAAATATTAATTTATTTATTTAATAAATTAAATTTAAATAATCACATGTCTTGAGATATAGTAATAGTAATATTATTATTATTTGACTCAGGGTTTTACTTAAATTAAATATATTGATATGGTTATGTGTGTAATTATCAATTTTTTAACCATATGTATGAAACCCATATTATATTGTTTTATGAAGGATTTGTAGGTCAAGTTAATGGATTGATGTAAATTATATATTTTATTTAAATAATAATTTTCATGGAAATAGTAATAATATTATTAAATTTGATATGAGGATTTATTAGAATAAATTAATTGGTAAACACCCATTAGGAAATTATGAATTATTTTAACCCTAAGTATTATATTTTTTATATCTTTTTTAGAGGTGTAAAGATTTTTGTGCATAATATAAAGCTCTAAAGAATTTTCTCAATTCCTAGATAGAAAATCCTCTCATCATCCCTCTCATTAACATAGAGAGAACATGATAACTCCTTATTATGATCATAAATAAATAACTTTTAGCACTAGGTTCCTCTATCATAGGACCCAAATAACCAAGATCATCATTCAAAGATTTGTGAAGAACATATAAAAACACCTATAGAAAACCTCGTTTAGATTCTCAATGACAATGATAATAAAACAAGAGCAACAATGAAAATTGTTGAAGAGTATTATCATGTTCAATGTAATACCTATATTAAATTAATTATAGATTTAATGTAAAATATAATATCTATTATATTTCAGGGTTACATTCATATCTTTCTTTAGATATTATCTTTTTAAATTTATGAAAAATGAAAATTAGACACCCACCCACTACTTTTTCTACACCTCGAAATCTTCTAGTGGTATCAAAGCTTCCAAATTCTAATTTATATTTATTTGATCTTTTTCATATGTTTTTTTACCAATTTTAATTTTTAGATTATTTTTTGGGTGTAATGATAGATATAACATATTTATCTGAATTTATACAACCAAAAAAATTCAAGACATGTGAAAAATGCTCGAAGATCCCATTCAAAGTTTCCAAGGTCACATGCCTCATGAAATGGATACAGATTTTGTAATGTTAAATTAAAAATCATGTAACCATGGACAACTTAGATAAGGAGTGAGCTATATAACCCTCAGGTTATTATGTATTTTTTTTGTAGCATCATTACATGATACAATTTGACTGTGAACATGGCATGTGTTTTGGTAGGGATTACACAATGTTTAATTGGTGTACACACCATGTAACCCCACATGGTTTTTTACCCCACATAAATCATGGAAGTCCATGTGGTCAAATACACATCATTATTGCACACCATGTATTGATTTCCAATTAAGTTACATGGTGAGTCATATAATACATAATGTGTCGTTGTAAAGTACACAAATTGAAACATGTGTTAACCCGCAAAAGGTACATGCTGAGATTCTATGTGTTTCGTGTGGGTTTATACATGGAATAAAAAAAATCGACACATGCCTATATAACATGTAACTAGCTATACATTCCATGTTTCATGATTTTTGTCTACTATGTACACACTAATTAATTTTTGGTAAGTCACGTGGGACTAAATGATTAAAATTAAATGCCACATAAAATATGCCACTACATGACATGTAATGGTAATTTTACACATTGTGAACAATAAATAAATTTCTAGCAGTATATGTTAAACATATTATGGTGTGATATGTGGTCATACTTTTCATGAAGATTATGCAGATTGAACCATGAAACAACACAATGTTTATATTATGACATGCTATATAGACATACATTCCATGTATGTACATTATACACTAAAAGAATCATACACAGTATGGTTCACATGACATGTTGAGTGAAAATAAACTTTGTGTAAGTATTAAATACCATAAATTGATTTAATATGATATAGAAGGTACACACCCTATGGCCTTTTGAGTACACATTATGTAATTAGTTTTTTTAGAAAATTTATTTAATTTATTTAAAATAATACAAAATGGGATTCTTATTATATATCAAGGACTATTTGTATACAATATTAAAATAATTATTTAATTAATAAAATATAATGAAATTATATTAATTAGAATTAATTGAAATGAACGCTAGAAATTCAGAATAAATAGTCACTATTGGTTGTGATTGATCATGAGTTTGACCAACCAGTGTGGGTGTTGGATATTTTATTTTATTTAATTATTTATTTCATGGTATTAGGTGATAATTTTATTAAATTAAATATAATGATAAAAAATTCACCCCTCCCTTCTTTATTATATATATCCATATATGTCTAATTTTTATTTCATGAAATCCTAAAATCATGGTACTCCACACCTATATGTGTGTTAAAATTTCTAATGGATGGACCTATTAGTGTGAGGAGATAGTTTAATAATTGATCTCAGATGAAACCAACCAGGGTGATATAAAAGAGAATTGATAAATACTGGAACTCAATTTAATCATGTGATTCATGATTTCTTTCCCCTATATTTATGGTTCGTTTATCACCACTCGATAAATAAATTAGTAAATAAAAAATAATGATTATATACATATTTATTTTATTTTTTAGTGCATAGTTATTTATATATTTATGCGATGAATGGTTTATTTGGATGATTAAATGCAACCACATAAATTATTTAAATTAACAAGCATGATAAAGATAAAATAAAATAAACTAATTATACATAAATTATTTTTGTATATGTGGTAAATTACTTATTTAAATTACATATAATATTAACAAGGTTGGGAAGTATAAAGTAAAGAATATTTTTTCATAAGTCAAAAAAAATCATTCAATAAAAATATTACCTTTGAAAATTACTTCCAACACATGAGTTAGAATGCAAGTGTAGTTTTAAGTACATGTCTGGCCCTAGTCAGGGTGATTTTATTTATTGTGGAGTTTTAATGAATGTCTCGGGTTAAATTGCCCTTGTTTTCATCAAGGGTTTTTTTTATCTCAGTAAGAACTAATGTAACATGGAGGTGAGGGTTTTGGAACTCCATGTTTATGATGTCAAGAATGGGGAGTCCATTCAACATATCAAAGAGGTGAGAGTGAATGCATTTGGAGTGTAAATCCGGCCTAAAAAGCTTTAAATAATTTGATATAGACTCCATTTGGGTTATTTGAAGGGATATACAGATCCTTTCTACCAGAATATTCTCTCATATCCCGAATTGATTAAGATCGATCCACAAATACCCCAATACCACATCCAATAGCTAGGGGATGGAGACCAGTGCAGAGTAGGAAGATCACACATATTGAAGGCATTATCATTATATACCTGTACACACACACACATCTCCAAGACCATATAATAATGAAATGTAAAAAAAATCATAATAATGCATGCATACATCTATAATCCCATAATCATAGTATCATATAAAGTACTAGAAAACATAAAAAGGAATAAATACAAGCCCACCAAAAAATGGAAGTTAAAGTTAGACCTACTCATAAGGAGGGAATAATTATCAAATGAAACACCGACATACACCTCTGTCTGTCTATTCCAAACTAAGCTCCACCTTCTTCGGGTCCTCTAAGAACATCATAAATAGGTCCTTCATCTGCATGAGACATGACATGTGTGGGATGATCCCATGAATGGGTGAGTATAAAAATAATAAGTAGGACAACTTTAAATTAACAAGAACAAAGAATCAAGATTAGTCATATAATAAAACATATGTATTTCAACAAGATATGAGACATAACTATAAACAAATATATCCTAGATACAATCATAAATGACTTCGACTCATAAAAAGTCTCAACCACTATTTTCCATAGATCTACTATGAGGTTTCAAGGTAATTCTCATTAAGAAGATCTCTCTCCATAAGCCCTGCCATCCCTGATGGAACTCAACCAAGAGATATCATGCATCGTGTATCGATAAACTAATGGAACATCATTTCCATCCTATAGGTTATGCTCGTCTGGGAGGAACCTCTCCTCAAGCTTTACTGGAATTGACAAAACTCATTTTAGTGGTCATTTTTATCCAAGAGAAAATACTCCTCAAGATACACTTCTAATTATGACACTCATCTTAGATCCCACATTCTTTTAGGAGAAACTAATCACTGAGCTATACTACCAATGATGGAACTCATCTCATAGATCATGCTCATTAGGTCTAGCAAAGAAGAAACACATAGGAAACTGAGAGGGTTCATCTGAGTTACACACTCCATAAAACTAATACCCTATCAGAAAGATTATATCTCAATACCCAACTAAATGATCAACACTCTAGGATCACTGGGGGATAAAAGATCCTACTAGAATTACCCTCCCAGATAGGGGATAAACACCTATCTAACTGTTGGTTATGCTAATTCCACACTCCCTACCTAGGGAACCACAAAGGAATGAGGATCTCTTTGGTACTCTCACAGAGATACATCCTATGAACCATTGACAATATATCAAATATGACTGAGATGAATCACTTTAGGATAAGGTAAATCACCCACACTATACTGATCATCATGAAACTACATAGGGTTAACCATACATGATGAGAACATGATGCTACACTGAACCCTCATAGGAATGGATAAAGGGAACACACTCAATTGATAATGGTCCTAGGAAGATCATACAAGATCATAATGAAGATGAGATGAGAAGAAAGATGAATCCAAAATATCCTTAAATGAGTACATGACATGTCCCTAAGGGTTCATGAAATGTCTCTCAAAGCCTGGCACTGCCTGTGTCTCGCACTCACATGACATAAACTTTTCCAAAATACACAGTGTGTCCTAAGAGTAAATGGTGTGTATATATCACACTATAAATAAACGTTCTAGTCTTCCTATTACTGTGTACACTGGGCCATGCCCATGTTCTTTTCTATGTCTGAGTACACAACTCTTACCGTGTACTCCGACCCACTCATGTACTTCCCAAGTACATGATGTGTGGGGTCACATGGCCACCTGGGTGTGTACTCCCTTTACATGTAGATTCATCCACAATGTGTCTCACGACGTGTGACTAGGAACACATAGAGTGCAACACTACATGGTCTCCTGTGTGTATACCCATGTACATCCTAAGATAGTTGGATAAGGGTCACATGACATGTGTCACTTTTCAAATGGTGTGTGATACTAATCTCTAAGTATAAATCCTAGCACCACACAAAAGGTCCCACATGACATTCATCTTTAGATTAAATCCTTTTTAAATTGGGATTTTCCAAAACTATTGAGTCCTTCTCCATGTCACCATCCACACTACTACCTCCGTGATTCTAGTTAGGAATCATGGATATAAAGTCTTGTGTCCCCTTCCCATACTAATCGTCTATATATGGTCTTCAAATTTTTTTAAGAAATTCCCATATGATCCATCTATATTGGTGCTATCAAATTGGGATGAATAAAAATCACTGATTTGTTTCGAATGTCCTTCAATCATACTCTGTCATAATTTCACCTTGATCACACCCTTGATGAAATTCCATACTCATGGTATCAAAACGTTGAATAGAATAACAATCACACAATGGTTGAATACCAGGTATTCATTGAACCATGGGAAAAATGAATTTCCCAAGATGAACATGTGAAGAAAGGGGGAAAAAATACATAAAACATAAAATTTTAGGAATAAACCTAATTTTTTTTTATTTTTGGGCTTGATCAGTTGTAAAAGAATTTAATGAACCAAGAGGGAATAAAAAACACAGATAAATAAATATACTTTAAATAAAATCAATCATCAATGTGTGAATTAATTCTTATTTATGGAATTGATATTTGTTCAAATAGGATAAAATAATGAGATGGAATCATACAAATAAAACACCCTACCCAGAGTTTGGATCAATCACTAATGACAAATGATGATGCATTTTTTTCATTGGTGATATCCTCAAACTCTGATAGTGTAAAGATCCTCAATCTCAATCTAATCCAATGTAAACTACCATGAATGCTCTCCTCCAATGGTCCTATAAATCTCTAGGGTTAGGTTTCCAACCCTAAGCTCTCATAATAACCATATATTTATAGGGGAAAATATTTCATTGCATCAATATAATATAACAAACAAATTAACTAATTTATTTGATTATTTATGCCTATGATATCTTTTAACCAAAATCCCGACACTGATAAAGATCATGTTACACCTAGTGTAAAGAAAATGGTTTGAACTTAATGGTGACCTCATATTTCCCATATGGTCCTCTATTTATGATTTATTCCACTTTTTCATGAAAAATACACACACATGATATTAATATTTTTAATATTTTTAAAATATCAATTTTGAGCTCACTGGGCCTCAGAATATCACGCTGTCTCAGTGCCTAGCTCCAGAAATATTCCTAGAAATATTCCAAAGTCTTAAAAAGGAAAAAAGGAGACATTAAATTATTCCCCTCTTCAAGGATTTTCATCCTCAAAAAGAACAAGTGAAAAAATGTGGGGATAATAAGATCTCAACTGGATCTTATACTCCCATGAGCTCTCTTAATGGTTTCCTATACTACCAAAAAACACACACACAAGGGAAAAACTTTCCCAAAGAGGGTATTTCTCTACCGGTTATCAACACCATCGACTCCTTGAAAAAGAAACCTACAATTTGATAGAGAATATTATCTATATTGATATCACATAATGAATGATGCACATGCCTCCTCAGTTGAGATATGTGGAGAACACTAGGTAACAAAAACTACTATGGTAATGGGGTTAAGAGGTATAAAAACTCACCAAATACTTACCACATACTCTCATTAACCTTACTGTAATTTATGAATCATAATCTGTAATGATCCTCAAGGGAATTCCATGATGCCAGACTACCTCATGTACACACAAGTGTCCAAAACTCTCCACAAAGTTCTATTTTTCATCACCCACTGACTGTAAATATAATAAAGGTTTAACTTAAAAACTTAATACAACTCGCTTGGCTACCCAACTGACTCCAATAGATCCTAGTACATCCTCACCTCCATCAGATGTACTACTAAGGGAAAACAAACTCTTTATCACCTCATCTTATAGAATGATTGGTGTCACCGTCTGTACTCAAACAAGTATGAAGAGCTTTCCACATTTGTAAAATCCATTAGGAACATATAAATTTGATATATGGTCATATAACATTTTGAAATCAATATCCTTGAGTTATACCTCCCTATATATTTGAAGAATTGGAGGGGTAACAACTATAAAATAGAGGTAAACAACACCATCCTCAGGTGTATCCCTTTCTCAAACTTGGATGATGAGCACACATGAATGTTATTGAATAATACTACTATGAAATGATCCATAAATGGTTAAGTATCTGGTGCACAAGTCTTTCAACTATACTAAGCCACAGAACATGATGAAGGGTATCAACACAAACTCAAAACATCCAAAGTGGATTTGGAAATCTATGTTTGGTATATATTACTCCCAAAACAAAGATGGTGATAACCTAACCTGAATATGTCCTTATACTCCGACACCATTGTAGGAAAACAAAATATCATAACATCCACTACTCCAAAGGTATCACTATCTAACTAATTAGAAGTTAGTCGTAAGCTCTTGCATATGAGCTCATCCTACTATGCTTGAGATCACTCCTTATCAAATGATGAAAATTCCATACCAACTAGCTTAAAACACCTCCACAATCACTAGTGAATTAAACTAATCATGAATGATAGGAAAATAATCTATATTGATGAAAATATCATAGGGTCTTACTGTTACCAAAAAGAGATTCTATGTGAGGCTCTCTTTATCTACTCCCATAGTTAGGTCACACTATTGGTAGAAGCGTGCAATCACTAATCATCTCTATAGGATCCTCCAACACAAGGGTAGATAAAAAAGGATCCAATGGTATCACTAGGTATCAAACATGGGATATGTTAAGGAATAAGTGGATAATGACTACATGTGAAATCTTAAAATGGGGTAGTGAAGACACACTTCAAACCTCAAACCAAACTCAAAGCCTCTATAAGATCCTATAATTTAAAACTCATAGTATAATTTTCCCACATTTTTACCCCAACCAAGGATTTCTACGACACCATAGAACATCAAAAGGAACTCAAAAAAATGAGAACTACTAAAAAATAGGCCTTTAACATTGATATAATATGCATTTATCAGTGCTAAACAAGCGCTGAAAATCTAAGTGCGGTTAAAATCTAGAAACTTTTATCAACTCTAAAAAGGTGCTATCAAAGGCCCCCTATAAGAGCGCTAAAAAGCGCTGTTAAAAGGGTCCTTTAACAACAATTTATTTATCATTTTTAAAGGTACTTTTCAACAGTTCTTTTTTAGCACTATTAAATGGGCCTTTAACAGCTCTTTTTTAGCTCTGATGAAGGGATCATGGTTAAATAGGATAAAATTATATTTTTTTGAACACCTATGAGCCCGACTGAGTGCTTCCATGAACCCTTTAATAGCGCTCCACCCCAACTTTATCAATGCTATTCACCCCACCACCTTTTATCAGTGCTTTTTGAATTTTCATCCTTATGCGTGCCCACCTGGATTCGAATTATGCACCTTTTCTTTGAAGATGGAACACCTTTACCACTACACCGTGCTGTTTTGATTTCTATTTAATGATATTTCTGTTTATATATACATATATATATATTTAAATATATTTATATAATTATTTTAAAATAAATTTATACAAAATATATGTGTTTTTGATATATATATATATATATATATTTAATTATATTATATATTTTATTCATTTATATATACTAGAATATAATATAAATACATATTTCTTTACTAATACACACATATGTATATGTATGTATAATGTAAAAAATGGTTAGATATTTTTAAATACATTTTTAGAATATCTATTTATTTAAATTTATTAGAATATACATTTTTACATAAATATGTTGATATATATATTTATATTAGTGATTTATTATAAGTAAATATAAGAAAATATGAATATATTTAATTATAAATAAAATTAAATTGTAAATAATGTTAAAATTTTAAAACCATAATATCAATATGAATGTTATACATGGGAGTAAATTCAGTATTCACCAAAAAAGGAAATAATACTCCCTTAAATGAGGTTGAAAATCCATCGAATGTTAAAAAATCGGGGCACCCTGACTAAAAATTGAGTTTCATAGGCCTTCTTGGCCTTTTTTGGGCTAAAAAACGTGACATAGGTTTACCTATGTCAATAAGGGCGTAGAGATCATCAAAGGATTCAATTTTATATGTGGTGGAGCTCAAACAGACACCCAGATCAAAATTTATGGCCATTTGAAGTTTAAGTTACGTTTTCAACTGATTTTAGATATTTTATTAATTTTTTGATTTTTTATTTTCAAATTTATATAAAATGACTATTAATTTTTAATAATAAACTAATAATTAATTAAAAATATATTTTTTAATTTTTTTATAAACCATTTTCACAATATATCTTATATATTAAGTGTAAATTTCTATTTATCTTTTCTAAAACATATTTTAAAAAATATATATTATATTTATACCAATATAGATATATTTAAATATTAATATATTATTATTAATGAAATATATATTTTTTAAAGTATACCTTTATCAGTGCTACTAAAAAAGTGCTGATAATGGGTGCCTTTATCAGCACTTCTAAAAAAGAACTGATAAAGAACTTCCCTTTCAAAGTGCTTTTTTACAAGTGATATTAAATGACCCCATTTATCAGCACTTTTTTTAAAAGTGCTCATAAATGGTGGTCTTTATCAGCAATTTTAAGAAAGCGTTGATAAAGGCCCCCTTTAATAGTGATTTTTTTAGCATCAACAAAGGGGGTTTTTAACAGTGTCTTTAGCTAGTGCTTTTATATCCCTAGAACTGGATAATCCCAGTTTTGTTGTAATGAAGTCAATGGAACTCATCCACCACACCTTAAAGCTATCTATTTTGGGTAGCACTGACTCACCCCCATAGTGTTGTATCACATATCAAGAATGCATATAGATAGGGGAATTTTACCTCTTCCTTGAATATTAAAATTCATGCCAAACATCACCAAAAAAGGGTTCTACCAATGCTTCATGTCTCCCGACAAAAGACTCAAACAAAGGAGGAAAAAATTGGATCGGACCCATGTCTGACAGTACCACAACAGGAGTAGTGGAAACACAAATCATACCTCAAAACACTCTTGGAGCCTCTTAGTAAAAAACCTCTAGCACTTATAGTTGTCCAAGATCCTAACCACCAGCTTACCAATCCTAGAGTGGTCAACCTAGGGGTGGTGTTGGTAGCATAAAACCAAATCACCCGCCACCTCCTACTACCCCCCTTGATTCTCCATCACATCCTCCACCCTACTGACCACCTTGATTCAGCCGCTGCCTCTACCTAAGAGGTTCGATGACCATATATATAACTAAATCATGATGGGTAGGAGAATCCTGTGTGGGATGTCATCTCCTATCACAAGAATAACAATGTATCATCCTCATAGAATATATCTGTCCTCAAGATCTCTGATGAAACCTCATATTTTTTGACTTGCATCACATGCTTACTATCAGTAAGTCTCGATGACCCTACATCCCAGTATATCCAACCTCTAAATATCCTGATATACACTCGAACACAAGACATCATCATCTAGCACCTAAAGTGTCATCCAAAACTTAGTCTAGCATGCTGTACCCACCAGTACTACTGGAGGTGGGTCTAAGAACTGATCAACAAGAAAAATTCCTACATCCTAACCATCTTGAAGAAAGACCACCTCGTGAATAACCCACTTTAGGGAGGAATCATCACTCATCAAGTCTAACTCTCAACCCTATTATGGAAACCTTGATGAATGTCTTCATGAATAAACCTCTAAATAAGACAAGATTTAGCATGATCAATGAGTATATATGGTGAGATGACTTAAAAAGAACATGGAAAACAGAAACCATTCCTATATGATGGATGTACCAATATTTTCCCTACTACCGGTGCCAACATTTACTAAGTTAAAAAGTAGGTTATCAAAGTAATGGTGAATGGATGCATCAGATGCAGCACCAACACTAGATTCCTTGGACTGAAAGCTAAACTTGAAGAACTTACCAATGTTTCCATAAAACCCAAACCAATATAATAGACTCTGGTCTTAGGATGAAACTCATTTTATACCCTACATCTCAACCTAGGAAGTTTCATAACACTTTTGGCTAGGTATTACCTCTAATATCACTCTACCATTACCTGACTTAATGGGGATCGAGCTGTAAATACCCCGAGTCTGCCTCTAATAGGCCAGGGGATGTCGACTAGTGCCGAGTAAGCACATCACACACATGAGAGGAATTATCCTAATGTTACTATATGAATGGAAAAATCTATAATCCCATTAATGTTGAAATATAAAACAACTGATAATAATGAATGAATACATATATAATCCCACAATTAGATCATGACATAGAGTATGGAAAAAAATAAAAAGTTTCCAAATATAAGAACACCCGAAACTAGAAACTAAACATAAGGAGGGGACTGATGTAAAATGAAAAAAGTTATACACCTCAGTTTGTGTAGTCCAAACTAAGATATAACAGCTCTTATTCCTCTAAGGACTATATAAAAAGGTCTTTCATTTGCATAAGACATGACATGTAGGGATAGAGCCCATGCAGGGGTGAGTATAACAATACCCAATAGGACACCCTCAAATCACCAAGAATAAAACATCAAGAGTAGTCATATCATGAAACACAGGTATTAAAAAAACATATGATTCATAACTATAACCAAATATATCCTTTATATACTCATAAATGACTCTGATTCATAAAAGAACTCAGATAATGCTATCCATAAACCCATTATGAGTTTTCAAGGTAACACTCATCCAAAAGATATCACTTCATGAGACCTACCATTTCTAATGGTATTGAACTAATAGATATCACTCATTGGGTATCGATAAGTTGATGGAACATCCTTGCCATCCCATAGGTCATGATCATCTGAGAGGAACCACTCCACGAGCTATACTGCCACTGAAGACACTCATCCAAAAGGCCATGCTCATTTCAGAGAAACTACTCACTGAGCTATACTACTACTAATGACACTAATCTTAGAGACCACAATCATCTAGGAGAAACCACTCCTTAAGCTATATTGCCACTGAAAACACTCATCTCAATGGTCATTCTCATCAGGTCTATCCAAGAATAAGCCCACAGAAAACTGAGAACATTCATTTGAGATACACACTTTATCAGACTAATACCTCCTAAGAAAGATCAGATCTAGATATATAACTAGGGGGTCAAAACCTAATGCTCATTGGGGGGAACCTATTCCCTACTAGAATTACCCTCCTAGATAGGGTATTGACTCTTGTGTAAGTGTTGGTCACACCAATTTCACAAACCCTACCTAGGTAATCATGAAGGAAATGAGGATCAATCTGGGCGTCTTGGAGGGATATATGTTCCAAGATCTTGAGGGTTTTTCAAAGGAGACTAAGATTAATCACTATAGGATAATGAAACTATTCCACACTATATTGATCATCAAGAAGATATATAGGGGTCACCCTATATGATAATAACTGGATTATACACTAAACCCTCATAGAAATGGACCACTAGAACACACTCAATCGATAATGGTCCAAGGAAGCTCACAAAATCTCATAGTGAGGCTGAGTTGTGAAGACAGAGGACTCCAACATATCCTTAAAGGAGTAAATGGCATGTCCTTGAGGGTACATTTTGTGCATCTCAAATACTGGCACTACCTGTGTCTCACACTCACATGGCATGTACTTTTACACAATACACAGTGTGTCCCAAGTGTAAATGGTGTGTAGATATCACCCTAGAAATTTGTGTGTTGTTCTTCACATTCTAGTGTATACCTCATCATGGTCGTTTACTTGGCCATGTTCGAGTACATGGCTCTGCCCGTGTACTCTGACCAAACCTTGTGCTTCCCAAGTACATGGTGTGTGGTGCCACATGGTCACCCAGGCATTTAATCTGTGTACACACAATGCCATATTGCACATGATATATGGTGTGTGACTAGGCCCACACTATGTGTAAAACTATATGGACTCTTAGTCGGGTACCCCCAGTACATACCGATCTAGTCAGATAAGGGTCACATGGTGTGCAACATGTGTCACATAACATGTGATAGTTATTTCTACGCGAGAACCATATCACCATACAGAAAATACTATATGACATGTATCTTCAGATTAAACTTTGTGTTACTTAGAATTTTATAGAACCATATGGTCCTTCTCTACATCACGCTCTATGTTAACACCATCATGATTCTAGCTGGTAATTATAGATCTGAGGTTTTATGACCCTTTACCTCACCAATCATTGGGATTCGACCTTCAAAACGACTTGGGAAACTACAAAAAATGCTATTAATAGATGCGCCATCAAACATGGATGAACTAAAATCGTCGATCCATTACGATCCACCTCTGACCATAATTCGTTGTCATTGCACCTCGATCACACCCTCGATCAGAATCTGTACTCACAGTATCGATTCGTTGCACTGAATAATGGTCACACAATAATCAAATACTAGGTATTCATCAAACTACAGACCAAACGAATTACCTATGATGATTTTTAAAGGAATCGATGGAGAAATCCATAAACCATAAAATGTGAGGAATGAACATCGACCTTTGCTCATTTTTGACCACGATCCATTATTGATGAATTTTATGAACAAAGAGTGAATAAAAAACACAAAAAAAATAAATCAATCATAAATAAAATCAACCATCATTGCATAAATCAATTGTTATTCATGGAATTGATCTATATTAAACTAGGGTAAAAGAATGGGCTGGAATAAAACAATTAAGAATTTATAAAAAGATTTTGGATCAATAAATGATGAAGAAAAATATTTTTTTGTTGTCATTAGTGAGATCCTCAAACTCTAATGGTGCAACGATCCTTGATCTTGATCTGATCTGATGTTATCTATTAAGAATGCTCTCCTCCAACGATCCTCTGGATCCCCAGGGTTAAGTGTCCAACCCTGAGATCTCATCATAAACATATATTTATAGAGAAAAATAAGTTTATGCATCAATATAATAAAATAAATAAATAAACTTATTTATTTTATTATTTACACTCTAAATGGATTTTAATCAAACGCCCAACACTGACAAAGATTATGTCATGCCCAGGGTAAATCCCAATCTTTGAACTTAATAGTGGCCTTATATATCCAATTCAAGCTTCAATTCAAGAGTTTTTACACTTTTTCAGGAATTTTTTTTATGTATGATATTAATACATTTAATCTTTTTAAAACACCAGTTATGGGCTCACCAAGCATGGAATCTCATGATGTCTCAATACCAAGTTTCGTAAATATTCTTATAAATATTAAAATGTGTTAAATAGAAACAACTAAGTCATTACATATTCTTCCAAATGGATATTCAAAATCCACTAGAGAGGGTTTTTGGGATTTTATAAAACAATAAGTGGAAAATTAATTCACTAATTAAGTCACAATAAGTAATTAAGATAAATTTATAATAAATTTATTTTATTTATTATAGAAAATTTTCAAATATAACCACAATAAACTGAGATCAGAACTGTAAAAACAAAATGTTCTCACCAATAAAAAATTATAAGAGTGTTATAGGTTCTTTCAAATTGTATTTATACGGGAATATTTTTTTGATGTGTTGGAATCCCCTTTTCCTGACCAACCACCCCATGGAGTGAGTGAGGGTGATAAAGATGACTAAATTAGAAAAGTGGAGGATACTTTAGATGGTATTTAATCATGTCATCAACTCTATCTAGATAGATTAAGATAAAACATAAGGACATGTATTCACATACCATAATATCTCAACTCCAAGAACATGAGAAGGAGAAATAGAGTCCAAAGATAAATAATATTTTCACTGTACTATACAAGTGTAAACCTAAGTAAGTATAACTAGTTGGTGATTATATACTCAATATATTTTTGTATTTTGATTTTTTCGAAATGTTAGTATTATATATTTATAATAAATTATACATTAATCTCATATTATAATACTTACCACCTATATTATCCACATTAATTAAGAACTATAAATTAAATAGTATTGAGAATACAATAAAAAATATTTGACTATACTTTAATAAGATGATAATGACTTGTGAAAATATGGTTCCTCACCCATTATGGTTAACGAAGTAAAATAAAAGGTTGAAAATCCTATGAAAAGTTTTGAGTCAATGGTTATTAAAGAAGAAACAAATATAGACTGATGGAAATTAACAAGAGTCTTTTTGTTGTGCTTGTGAAAAAAATGTTACTAGAAGATGAATTTTAATAAATTGAAAAATAAGTAATAAAAAATAGAAATTTATGTAATTTCATAATTTAATATAATAATTCTAATTATCTTCTTGGGTATTAAATAATAAATGTGATCTACACATTTATATCAAAATATTTGAATCGATGAAGATAAAAAAGATTACAATAATTAAGGTGAATCTTTAAGTTTTTGATAGATATTAAGTAGACATCAGCTAAAAAAAATCATAAGGTAAATATTTATAAGTGGATTGATTCTCATAAAACTATTATTTTATATTTGATTTTACTAAAACATTTATCTTATTATCATAATGAGACATTATTTTATGTTTAAATAAATATTTTTATCTTATTCCATACTTAATATTTTAGTGATTCTTTAATAAAATATGTATAATATTGATAATTAATAATAAATTTAAAATATAAGACCCAAATAATAACAATTTATGGGATTATAATTATTTTTAAATTAAAACTAAAAGTAAATTTCAAGTATATACCCATAAGGGGTTTTAAAATCTTTGGATCCAAGACTCTTAAGTATTTTGAAATGATTATATGTAATGTTTTAAGATAGTGAAAATTTTAAAAATTAAAGTTCATAAAGCCCAAATTTTCTAGAATCAATTCAACAAGATATGTGTAAACTTTTCTAAGGAGAAATTATTGGTAAATTATTATACTTCATACACAATTAATTTAATATATTTTTTGAATATAATGCAGAGTAGTGAATATACTTTGCAAAAGATATAATATATTATAATAATGTAAGAAAATATCATAACCAATTGATCATCAATCATAAAAATACAGATTGAATCTATTCCTAAACACAAATTACCTTATAAACATCACATTTGTGATGATGGTAAAATGTTAATTGATTGTGGGTTTTATAACTATTGAATTTATTATATAATTCCTTTCAAGAATTTTTTTTACAAATAACAATGTTAAAAATTAACCATATAGAAAATATATTAACTAATGTATATAATATATATCATAATATGAAGGAAATCTATTATATTAAAGATTTACGTGTTTAGATGAGAACTATTTGTTTATGATAATTTTTAGAAACAAACATACATCAAGAAAAACATAAATTGAATCATAGTTAAATAACCTAAGTTACTAATGATATAACTATCCCTAATATATAAATAGATTAGTCAAGTGAATGAATATATTTATATAAGGTGGAATCACTTATCACTTGAAATAATAGGAGCATTCTGGAGTTCAATTAAGTCAAGGCTCTCAATTTCTATGAGTTGGCATATAAACACTAAACTCTACAAGATTTATTGGGATAATTTTTTCCGTAGATACTTACTGTGTAGTAAAGTAAAAAAATTATTTTTTTATTCCCCTAATTTGGTGATATATTATTTAGTAAGAATAATAAGTCCTATAAATAAGCAAAAATATCAAAAAAGATAAAATGATAAAGTTGATATGAATTCAGAAATGTATTCCATATACCAAAATATAGTTTTTTATTTTTTTTATTTCTCCAATTAATGTAATATAATTTGTGGGTATTCCAGAAGAAACTAGATATGGATGGTAAATTTGGTACCTATATGGTACGATTTGATTTTAAGGGTTTAGGTGATGTCAAATAATAATCAATTACAAAAACGTTTTCACCAATCATGATACTAAAATACATTAGAATTATATTTTTCATATAAACCTTCTATGATCATTTAATTTGATAAATGGATTTCAAGACCACCTTCTTTAATGGAAAAATTCTGGAAGATGTCTATATGACACAACTAGAAGGGTTGGGGACACCAAAGAAGGTAAAAAAGGTATATAATTTATAAAGATGCATTTAAGGGTTGAATAAAACATCATGAATATGTAATAATTATTTTTATAAAACCATAAGATATTTTGGTTTTATTAAGAATTAATTTTAGCCCTATGTTTGCAAGAGGTTCATGAGAGTGTAATAGTTTTCAAGTAAAATATGTTGATAAAATATGGAAGAAATATGTTATGTTTTAATGTTAGTTAAGACAAAGACACAAGTATTTCTCTATTAATGAATCAATATACCAACCCATGTTCTTAAGAATAAGATATAATAATTTAGATCTTTTGGGTTTGTTATATGTATTCATAATACATACACTGATAGGGTAATGAAAAATACAATATGAAACAATTTAAGAGTGAATTTTTCCCTATGTAACATGGAATAACATCTCTCTAAAATTATTTGCTAAATCATATAAGGATATTATATTGATGAATAATATTACACATTCTTAAGTGTTTGAATCTATAACATATGGAATGATATATAAAAATATTTTATATTGCTTAAGTGTAAAGCATCATTGAAAAATATCAAACAAAACCAGGAGAATTACATGAGGTATCAGTGAGAAATATCTAATAATACTAGAGAATATATAAAGGATGGGTTACCAATAATTTTATAAATGATAATAATAGTTTTCAAGAGGATAAAAAACTAGTTTTTCCTAATAGATAAGGTTCATATAGTATCACATATAGGTTAAGGAAATGAGAAATAGAAGATTATCAAATCTACTAGTATATATATCTATATATATCGATTATGCTATGGATTCTAATACAGCTTGAGAAATAGTTTAAGAGAAGATTTTTTCCAATTCCTATAATTATATTAAGAAATAACAATACAGTAATAATAATTATTATGATAATATTATAGCATAGATATAAACCAAGAAGCTAAGTTAAAGATTGAGGAAACTGGGTAAATACTTAGGTATATAACTTTTATGAGTTTTTCTTTGATAAGTGAAGTTATCTTAAGTATATTATCTATAGAATAATGTTACAGGGCCATAAAATTTTACCATATCTTATAAAAATCATGTTTTTCATGTGATAGTTAACAATTTATTAGTTATAAGTTGTCTATAGAGTAAGTTGGGGTTTGTTGGAGTTAGTTCCTTAGAACCAAATAACTTTGTACTTCCAATTACTAGTATACTAATTAACATCTTATCACATAATGACTAATCTTATTTTTAACATTAATGTGATAATTTACTTATATTATTTTTCACATTTAATGGTTATAAAAGTTCTCCACTATATTGAGAACTTATAAATGCTATGATAATATTCTTAAACGTATTTTTTATGGTTTACATAACATCTGTCTAACAGAAAATGAATAATGTTTAACTATTTGAGGTTGAGAGGCCATAAGACATTTATAATTCTTCTAATAATATTTTCACACGGTGATCTTCATGAAGGGATGTTATGGGTATAAATCCAACAATTGGAATTCCATATATATTTATGTGTCATTAATTATTCATTTTTTGAATGTGTGTCTTGGTATTTAAACTTGATATTATTATTAATGTATATCATGAATCATGTAATTTTATGTATTGAAAAATACCGTAATGACATATTCTCATGGTGAGTTAGAATACATGGGGTGCGTCATAAATGATATAACATTAATTGCATAAGTCAAGTAAGGATTTTCCCATTGAATATCAATGGGAAAGTCCCATTGATTGAAATAGAATTGTCTAATTAATTCAATGTCATTTATATTTTATTGATGATTTCATTTCAAAAAGTCAAAGAAATACAAATCAAGCATATAGGGTGATGTCACAACTATGCATCCTTCTTGATGAGATATCAGTACACCCAAATATTAGAAACAAATATTAATCTTGAATTATGTAGTAATAATTATTCAATTAATTTCGATCTCATAAATATTCAATTATGAGATATTTGAGTTTTAAACACATGATTGGAATCTTATTTCTTATTTATATTTAGAAGGTAATAAATAAATGAATATTTATTCATAAATTTAATGAATAAATTAACATAATTATATATTTGATTTTTTGAATATTAAAATATAAATTTAATCATGAGTTTCATGAATAAAATATTTATTTATTTATTGAATGAATAATATTTATTTTAATAGATACTTTTTGATTTAATGTTTGATAAATTTCATGGGTGTATTAATGGGTTGAGTTAATAGACCATTTTAGATCCATTTATTATATTTTATATAAATATTAGTCTATATATTTTATAAATTATATTAAAATAATCTCATGTCGTGGGAAAAAATAATACTAATTTTATTATTATTTGACATGGGGTATTACTTAGACGAAATAAATTGATAAGGGTTTTTACAGAATTACCAATTGTTTAAACACTAAGTATAAATTCCATGTTATATAATTTTATGGTGGATTCATGGTTTGAGTTTGTGGCTTGGTGGAAATGAAATATTTTATTTAAATAAATACATTTCATGAAAATAATAGTAATAATATTTTTTATTTGAAAAAAGGAGTACTAATAAAAAATAAATTTATCAAGGGCTGTTGGGAAAAAATCCCTCACAGTAACACCTCAATGGTTTTGGGTTGTTGTATTTGTTAAAAATATGGTTGAAAATGTTTTAGTGTGTTTTTTGATTAAGTGGTTTGATAAAGTCATTTTGGAAGCTCTTGAAGGTGTTTGAGAAATTTCATAGACAAATGGAGAAAGGGAAGGATTTTTATGAAAATTTAGAGTTAAATAAAAATTGTGATTCAGATCAGAATCATTAAAAATATAATAAAGGAAAGAGTTTCATGTAAGTTAGGTTCACTTTTAGAAGCGGAGTTGTTTAAATGTGGTTCACAAAGAAGAGAAATTTGTGTAAAAATGGGGCCCGAATAGTGTTGTTCATGAAAAGTGTCAATGGAGGTTTCACATTTTATGGGCATGAAATTTGTTTTAAAAGATCACCATGAATATAAATAGGCCACTAACTCATCATTAAACAAAATAAGATAAAGTCCTATAGAAAACATCAAATTCCTGTTTTCACATAATAATGACACAATTTAACTTCTTACACAAATTCATATTACACAAACATCATTTGAATGAAGAAAGAAGATCTTGTTTCAGGAATAAGTGAGTTTCTCAAAATATTTTGTTTTAAAATAGTGGATGTTTTTTGAAAGTGGGTGGCTGTGTGAAATTTGTAAAAATGTTACATAGAAGTGAGTTATGAAAATCTTAAGGGTATTTCCTAGAATTTTTGTGGTAAACTGAAGTTCATCATTAAAATAAAATATGATCTTCATGGTACACCAATTTTGGTTTAATAAAAATAAATCAAACATTCCATAAGTTTATTTTAAATGAACAAAAAGTACACTTTAGTAGAGAGAGTTGGGAAATTTAAAAAAGTGAGTGGTTATAATATTAGCGGGACATTGTGTCCACTCCAAACATTATAATAGTGATTCACATTCATGATTTTGGTACTTTGGAACATTGCCTCTATATTCTTCTTATATTAACCTAATTTTTGAAAAACATGTAATTTTTTTTTGTATCTTGCATGCTTTCATTTCTGTTTATATTTTTTCTTTAGTATAAGAGAGAAGAGTGTTTTGTTTAGTGTTGAAACAAGATCAAAAGTGAATTTTTTTAATCCAACATATCCCAATCCCTCCTCTCCAAAAATTTAACCTAATGGGTTCAAAAATTTTCATTAGTGTTAAAGTTTAAAATTAGTGGTATTCTCTCTTAGTGGAAGAAATGGAAGTAGTTATTGAAAGGGGGATTTTAATCTTTAAATGAAACAACTTTCAGATATATAATAATCAGATGAAATATTATTTACAATATTAACATATGGATGTTCATGTAGTGACTATGCATGGAATTTTGGTCAATATGGATAGTAGTTATTTGTCAGTAGGAGATTATAGAGAATTGGATACCTATTCTATAAGAATCAATGCTCTATAAGGATTATTGTCCAATAAAATCTTCATGAATATGATTTTGCATAAATACTCATATTCCATGTGATGAAAGATTCTTAATATCTATGAAGGAGATTTAAAATTATGATTAGTTAACTTGAATGATCAATAGAACAAGCATGAGGACATGAGGATGAAACTAAATAAATATATTGTTGTATATTTTTGATCAAGTGAATATTACTATGTTGAAAATGTGTATAGAGAAACCCTTGATGATGCAATGATAATTAATTGAATCCTGAGGATCTTACCCCATGGTTTAGTCCATAAGTGTTCAAACTTAAGGATAAATATCCAAAGTAGCTAATGTTTGATAGTTTATAGAGTACTCACGTCACATATGATATGAGAAATGATGATATTGAGGCTTAATATTAGAGAAAACTTCAATTGGGTGAATGTTATTTTGGATAAAATGATTGGTCTTGGAGAAACCCTCGATGATATAATGATTATTAAGTGAATGATGAAGATATTACCACCCCAATTCTCTATAATAGTGTCTGTTCTTGAGGATAAATATGAAAAGGATTTAATTTTTGATAGTATACATAGTTATATTAATACATATGAGATGAGAAATTATGGTATTGAGGTTATAGAATGGGTAAATTATTTGGAACTATAATCAAAGGCTATGAATTATCTCACTGTTAGGACCAAAAGGGGCCTATATACCCTGAGGGGGGGGGGGGTGAATTAGGGCATGGATATTCTTTTCTAAATTCGTTCTACCCCACTAGATCTTGACCTCTTTATCACAAGGGTCACATTTTTTTCACTTGTGTGTTTATTATGATCACTTCTTTTCTTCTTTATCTGATGATGATGCTTTGGATGCAATGAAGAGAAGCAAGCAAGAAGACACATATATTTTTACTGGGTTCACCTTCACTGGTCTACGTCCAAAGAGCATACAACAATGATGTTCCAATGTACCAAATCCACTAAATCTCACCGCCAATTTACAATATTAGGGCTAGATCACTTCTATGATTAGGCTCTCTGCCTTCACAAAGTTTAGGGTCAGCACACTACTTTACCAAGGGTCACTCCCTATTTCTCTCTATCACTGGCTCACTTCCAGTAAGGATCACCTTATATCTCTTCCTTTTCTCACTGCTCTGGAAAGGATCCACTCACAGTTTATAGACTTGTAGGTCCTTTAATTATCATTAATGAATGCATCCTCCACTATATGTAGATGCTATGTTGATGTCTAATTTTCATCCACTGATGAATACCCCTTTTCCACTGAACATTGATAAATACCTTTTTAACTTAATTTCTCATAGATAACTTCTTCACGAAGCATCCAATTTCTCAAAGATCAAACAAGCCTTTGAGAATTCCCTACTTATTTGAAAAGCACACACCTTCACAGAGCTAACTTCTTCACAGAGCACACTGCATCACATAGATCACTTATTTGAAGAGATAAAGCCTTTTCAGAGCATAGGCCGTCACATTGCTCAGGCCGTTGCAAAGTGACTTCCTTCACAAAGCTCACTGAGATAATGCAGAACACACCTCTTTCGCAGAGCAAGATTATCCACTATGAAGCTCCTTCCTTTTGTGAACCACACTTCCTTCGCAAACCTCTTTTGTGATTAGAGAGCTACAAATTTTTATTGAAAAACTCTCTACTCTTCTCAAGGTTGTCAAATCCTATTTATAAGTGATTCTACCAACTCAATAACCTTCCATGCAAAGTCAGTGCCACGTCACCTCAAATCGAAAATCTTTGAAAATTCAACCAAAATTATCTCTATATCACAAAGCACCACAAAAATTTTCAGATCTTAGAGCTCATTGTGATCAAAGAGCATTCTATAAATTCCTTTGTACTACCACTATAATGCTCCCTTGTAATAATCTTCACCTCTACTATTCACAAATCTTGTCATAATCTTAGAGCTCATTGTCAACATTCTTCATGTCTTTGCGAAATACAATTCATGAAGGATATCTTCACGAAATTAAGACCTTTTCCATATTATGATGAGATCTTAAAGAAAATACACTTTTCTAAAAGATCACAAAACTTCAAATTTTGGATCCAAAAAATTTGGCAAACACTTGAAAATTACACCACTATGTATCTATTATTTTTGTATTGCCTCTAGATCTTCCATATCTATAGAACTCGACAGTTCACCATAGAAACCAACTTTATAAAATAACAAAACCAACCCCAAAATTCTGAAATGATACCTTAAGGTATTTTTTCCCAATAATACCTCCCTTTGGGTTTGTTTACAACTCTTCTCATAATGATTCTCTGAACTTGATACCTCATAAAAGCTTCTTTCATCCTCTACCACCATTCTCCTCATGGAATTCAGATAGATATCAAAGATTTACTCAACACATACTCTAATACCACATGAGAAATGATCAGCATAAGAAATAAGAGAATTATGAAAATTTCATCTATGAATTACTTCATTCTTGACACCAACTGTCACCAATTATTGCTACCTTTACAACTCCAGTCTTCTGATTTCATGATGAACCTCAACAATCGTGATAATAAATATTTGATCAATCACTACTAGAATCTTCAGATTTAATACTCTCCCCTATCGCATTGACCCCCTATCTCACTACCCCACCTGTCAGTTTCTCCCCGTGTCTTGACTTAAGACATTTTCTCCCATAAAATACACACTTTCTCCCCTTAAACAATCACATTTTCCCCCTTTTTCAATGAACCCAAAGCTCACTCCTTTACAAGATGAAACAGGGTAAAAACCCACATTAGTACATTAGGGAAAAACACATCATACATCAGCGAGAGGGGGGTCCATATCCAAACTTTTTTAAGTACAGAGAGTCAACTGGAATCCTAGATCCAGTCGATGTCTCTCAAAATATTCCTTGGGTAAGGCCTTGTCAGAATGTCTGAAACCTGTAACTCTATAGGCACATACTCCAACTTTACTAGCCCTTTCTCCACCTTCTCCTTGATAAAATTATATTTTATCTAAATGTGATTTGTCCTTGGGTGATGGACTGAATTTTTTCTAAGATTGATAGCACTCTAATTATCACATTGGATTCCGATCGGAGACTTCAATTCAATGCCCATATCATCAATATTTAGTTTCTTCCATAATAACTATGTGCATTCTTGAGTGGTGGAAATATAATTAGCTTCTACGATGATTAATGAAATGAAATATTTCTTCTTTATTATCCAAGAAGTTAAAAAACCATCAAGATAAAAAGCACCTCCCAACATAGATTTATTTTCATCTGTTGATCTGGCCCAATCTACATCTGTATATCCCAAAAGCTCTGGGTGATATTTGTCATTATAATGAATTCAATAGTTCCCTTGATATATTAAAGTATTCTTTTCACTATAATCATGTGGATTTATTTGGTATTGCTTTGATACCATGCTTCTTATTAGGTGGAAAATACAGTATTCAGTCATGTCGTTATCAAGGAAAATAGGCTTCCAATGATCTACCTGTATTTTTTTTAACATTAATTACTTTGTGTTTATCATCCCATGACAATTTCATTTAGTTTAAAACAAGATTCTTCAAAAACTATTCAAATATTGAATACCACTCTCTTGATGCCTATTTCAAATCATATATTTCCTTTTTCATCCATTAAACTATGTTATCATAGTTATGAACGAGAAAATCATCTGATTTATCAATTTAAACTTCTTCTTATAGAACCCAATTAAAAAATTCCGATATTATGTCCATCAATAACACCTTAAACTTTTTTTGCATTGCAATGGCCAATTATAATCTGATTGTTTCCAGCCTTGCAACATGTGAAAAAGTCTCATCGACTTTAGTATCATCTATTTGGGAGTAGCCTTTTCACACTAGTCATCCTTTTTTTAGAATCACCATGCTATATTCTTTTATATTGTTGTGAAATATCCATTTAGTCTTGATGAAATTCTAATCTATTAGCCTCGAAACAATCTCCCACGTCTGATTCTTCTTAATTCGATCAAGATATTCGTTCATCACCTGAACACAATTCTCATCTCCAGCTACTTCACTAAAAAATTTAGTCTCTACCTATGATAAGTATGATGGTTTCTATAGAGTATTCATTATTTTTCACTTTTACTCCCCCTAAGTCTCTTACCTCCTCATCAAATTCATTAGGAAACTATTCACTATGTTGCTGATGATTCTGTTCAATTTCCATGATAGTGACATCATTTATCTCAATTACTTTTCCAAGATCCATGTTGAAACATCATTGATATTCTTTTACAGCTTCTTGGAATCCTAAAAATAGTTAGCTGATACATAATGTTAGAATGAAATAGATAATCATGAAATTCATGAATGTTTCTGCTTCTCCCGCAATATGTCTTCTCTCGATGGATATCTAATACTTGAACTAGGACATCTAGTTATTTATTTGATATCTCTTGTATATATTTATGATATTGAATGGTCCCCTATATTATGAAACACTTATTTTGGTTAGTCCCAGTATTTAATCCCACAAATATTTTTATTCTCCTGTATCATTTATTCACATGTGACGGCAGGTTTGAGAAATATTTCCAGCTCAATTATATCAATGTTATATTTATTGAATGAATTCCTCATTTAGAAATGATCCATCAACAAAACCTCTAAGACTAATGAGTTAGAACTTGGTGTAATAAACAATAGATAAAGTTAATAACACCATCACTAGCCATTGTACATAATTAATTCTTTTCATCTTCAATTCTGATAATAGTTTTGAATCAATTGACATTCCCAAGAACACTTCATCACCATGTTGCATCTTTTTATGTGGTTTCCACATGGGATGTATCTTCCCAAAATCCTGAAACACATGAACATTCCTTAATATAATTTAAAAACATAGGGAGAGGGGATCTTCTAGAATCATCAAGAAGAGGATTGTGGTTGATCTAGATTGATCAACGCTTTGACATTTTCTTGCAAAGCATTATACTATTTTTATGCTTGTTCAAAATGCCTTGACAACTTTAACTATTATGGCTATATGATTAAGCATTCTTTACCCACATGTTGTGTCTTCCTCTGATATATAGGTTCTGTAGGCTTGACCTTCTTCACAATTTGGGCTTTAAACCCTCTTATAAAAATTTCCTTCTTTTATTCTCCCCTGATATGAAATTTATCATGACTCTTTATCCGAGAAGAAATCTCTCCACTGATCATATTCTCTTGCTTCTTCCTCCATTGATGAGATATTTCTATCACCTTCACTTCCCATTATGTGGCATGAAATGTGAATTTTTATGAAATTATTTATTCAGGATGCGCCTCAGCTCCCACATTCCCCGACAGAGCTCACATGTGCCACCGACCTTTGCAAAATCACCCTGGTTGCTAGGTTCTGCCATCATCGTCCATCGATAGGTGAATTTGATCATTTTATCTTTGGTTCCTAGAAGCTACAGGAGTGCGCAGTGGTCAGGATTTGTGATCGGCACCACTTTATGATTCGGTTTCGATCGGAGGAAGACCTTGTTGTCACCTGGTCTAGGGCACCCTAAAGATGCAACGGAGCTTCCTTCCTTCTGTTTAGCTGGTGCTTTGAGTTTCATATGAGGCGCGATCCATCTACTGTCACAAATTGGGTTAGTCTCCCTGGTCTCCCTCTTTCCTTTCAAAATACATCTATATTATGTGTTACTAGGAATATGATCGAAAGATATCTCTGTTCTGATCGGAGAACAGAGGTCCTGTGTCACCATGTATGTCCAAGAATTTGAGTTGAAGTCGATGTTGCAAGGCCACCCATGAATTGGGTTTGGATCATAGATGGGGAAGAATTCCAGTGGAAGCAGGAGGTCATCTTTGAGTCCTGGATGATTTACTATGTCAATTTCTGTCGATTTGGTCATCTTGTGCCTGTCTGTTGTGGTAGGAATGTGAATGGGATATCGCGAGTAGAGGAACTGGGATTTAGTGGCTCTGGAAACAAAGGTATGGATGAATTTCTGGTTGAGGTTCAACATGGGATTTCCTTGCACGGGAGAACTTCAAATAGTGTAAGTGAGGGGAAGGATATTCAGCAAGTGGTCATGAAGCATGCTGGAAAGGTGGTCTCCTGTGAGTAGGGAGTGAGGGTGAATGGGTGGTCTCATCTGACTATAGAAGGTGAGGTTGTACATGTTCCTGTGGTTTCAACTGTGGTGAAGACAATGCAACCTTAATTGAATCTGATTGTGAAGCAATTTTTTGATAAACTGAAATCGGATCTTGGGGGCTGGAAGTGGCCCTTGCCCGATGTAAATGGAAGTGATAAATTTTAGGTGGTTTCTGTTTCAACCCATAATCAGTTTGAGGTTCTTGAGACCTAGAGGACTACTCATTTTGAGGAAGGCTCGCAAGGGGATGAGTTTGGGAGGATGCAGCTTGTTCCCTTTTCTCAGCCTGCTATGAGTGCGGTAACTCTTTGGAAGGAGCCCCATGATGATTGTGGCAATGAGATTCCCCTTCAATGCATTAAGCCAACTGATGTGCAATTGCAGTCGGCAGAAGGAGGATGTGTTTCTGTTTCAAAGGTTTTATTGATTGGAGGACTGATAGATGCCAAATATTGGGTTCCGTGTGCATCACTGGAAAATGGGGAAGTGCCTCTGATAGTGACAAGGACAATGTTTATGATGTCTCCATAATATCTTATAGTGATATTATTCAAAGTGAAAAAAGTAAACTGCCTGCATGTGAAGGTGGTATGACCGCTCCAACAGAAAGATGAACAAGAAAATATTACTCATACCTACCAAACCTAGATACTACTAGATCATCCTCCAAGAGGGAGAATTTTTCAAGGCATGTCAATGGTGTGAAGAAGGGAATGAAATCTCCTATAATGTTTCTCTCATTGGAAAAGTTGAATTTGAGAAGGAAGTATGCTAAGATCTTGAAGCATTATGAAATCTCAGAGTGGGAATCAGTTACTGCGGACGAAAATTTCCATCAGGAATATGGTGATGGGGATGATTTCTATGATTTGTAGTGTCCTTGTTGTGCTTTTCTTGTTTGTTGTACTTTTTAGTTATTTTAATAAATGGTCAGAGGTCTTCCTCTGGCTGAGCTTTCCTGGTATTTTGTCAATTTTTAGAGTCATTCCACCCTTTCTCTATGGGTTTGAATCTTCCACTGATTTCACATTCTTTTACTCACAACTGGAGTTGATCTTCCCTTGTTCTTCTAGGTTTGTTCACATTCTCTCTAGAAGAGATATTTTGACTATAATAGAGGAGGTGAATGATACACCTTTCTATGAGCTCCTTGTGATTTCCCTGAGACTGTAAACCTATTTTCAAATTACTATATTGACTTTTAGTATAGGATTTTTCATTGTACACTGCCTATTCTAGGGATCTCCTTCTGAGTTCCTTTTCCTTCCCATCTTTCTTCTTGCTGCACAATCTAGCCAAATTCCCATAATTAGAACATATGAAACATATTCCATTAAAGGCATACCTCATTTCATCATTTCTTAGCTAAGATGTTGATTATTGTTGCATTATTCATGTGACATTGAGATCATGGACTTCATAAAACATACTCACGGTGTGTCCCATTCTTCCACAATAAAAGTACTTCATGGATAATTTCTTCTGAGAGACTCTCCTTTCATAATTCTCAAGATGATTCTTCTTATTCTCATATTTAGAAATGTTTCTGTCTTCATAGAATGAAATATATTCCAATGCCTTTGAAGAAAAGGTTTAAGTGGGGCCATTAATCCCATAGAAATAGTACATGTTGTCACTACTTCTTGTAAATGTCCTCTTAGGTTTGTCTCCTACACCTATAGGATTTTCTCCATTTCTGGAACTGTTCACAACTCTCTTTTTTTCATGTATGATAGGGGATTCATCAAATCTAATACCAATATTTCTCAAAATGTATGGTCTTTGAGTTGAGATAATATGCTGTTGTTTCTATTTAAAAATAGCATATTTTTTTTTTCATTTTATCATCACTTGCCAAAGGACAATCAAATAGTAAGTGCAAGGCATCCTTCATTTTAGGCTTTCATTTGATATTGGATTTCTTCACTTATTTCTTCACTAACTATAACACTTCTTCTAAATTTTGAATCTTCATATCCTATGCTTAAAGTTGATCATTGAGTTATCTATCGAGATTCTTCCTTCTACTCATCATATCCTCTAACTCATGTGTGAGCTTATCCACCATGTCACATTTCTCATTTACTTTAAATTTTTCTAGAACAATAGAATCAGGGTAGCATGCACTCTCCTGTTGTAGTCTTTGGTTATCCTGAACTAGTTCGTTAGCTATACAACAAGATCATTATTTCTAGATTTAAAATTTTGAATGTTATCCGAGTTTATATTCTTTACCTTATCATCATATCTGCATTTATCTCTCTTTAAAGACATCTCTTGAAGTTATTCATCTTGGGAATCATTGTTCTTCCTTAGGTCAGTAGCCAAATCCACAATCCTTTAATTTAAGCCTCTTAGCTTGTTGAACTCAATTTCCAGTACTTGGATCCGTATATCTTTAGATTTAACTTCTTCATCTAATTTATGACCCAATTCCTTTTTCATGTAGACATCATCTACTAGTGGTGTTCTTGAAACTTCTTCATCATCAGAAGTTTCAGCATCACTTTGAATTTTAGGTACTTCACTCATTCCTACACCATTATTGATTGAATATATCTTTTACCTATCTTATTCATCCAAGCCTTCCTTCAACATGCTCTTTTATTCCTTTAGTTGAATAACACTTTTCTATAAATGATTCCACACTAAGGAATAATATCTGACTTCTGATTATTCTTTTATGTTTTCCCTTCTCCATGGAATACCAAGATAAGAGCAGACTGAATCTTTAACCACACAAATCGACTAAACCAAGTCAGAGAAAAAAAATCTGATAAAAGCAACATATGATACCAATTGTTATGACCAAAAGAGGCCTATATACCATGAGAGGGTGTGGATCAGGTTATGGATATTCTTTTCTAAATTATTCCTACCCCACTATATCTTGACCTCTTTACCATAAGGGTCATATTCTTTACACTTGTGTGTTTATTATGATCACTTATTTTCTTCTTTATCAGATGAAGATGATTTGGATGCACTATAAGGAAGAAAGCAAGCAGACACAACGATTTTTACTTTGGTCACCCTCACTAGGCTATGTCTAAGGAGTATACAATAGTGATTTTCCAATGTACCAAATCCACTAAATCTCACTACCAATTTACAATGTTAGGGATAAATCACTTCTATTCCTAGTCTCACTGCCTTCAAAAAGTTTAGGGTCAACACATTACTTTCCCAAGGGTCACACCCTATCTCTCTCTCTCTTTGGATCACTGCCGATAGAAAGGATCACCTTATTCTCCTTCCTTTTATCATTGCTCTAAAAAGGATCTACTCACAGTTTATGGACTTGTAGGTCCTTTCATTATCACTAATGAATGAATCCTCCACTATATGTAGATGCTCTGTTGATTTCTAATTTTAGTCCACCGATGAATACCCCTTTTCCACTGAACACTAGGAAATACCTTTTGGACTTACCTTTGCAAAGATCACTACCTCTCAAAGCACCCAATTTACCAAAGCTCAAATAAGCCTTCATGAAGTCCCTACTTTTTTGGAAAGAACACACCTTTACAGAGATAACTGCTTTGCGGAGAACACTGCTTCGCAAAGATCACTACTTCGCAGTGCTCAATGCTTCACAGAGCTCAAGACTTCATAGAGCTTAGGCTGTCGCATATCTCAAGCCATCACAAAGTGACTTACTTCCAAAAGCTCATTGATCCAATGTAGAACACCCTAATTTCGTGGAGCTAGATTAGCTTCAACAAGGCTCTTTCCTTTCACAGAGCACATCGCCTTCACAAACCTCCTTTTAGATTCGAGAGTTGCAATATTTTCTTGAAAAACTCTATACTCTTCTCAAGGGGGTCTAAGCATATTTATAGGTGATTCCACTGATTCAATAACCTTCTATGAAAAGTCAGCGCCATGAAATCTCCAATCGCAAAGCTCCTAAATTTCTGTCGAAATTATCTCTATATCGCAAAGAACCACAAAAATTTTCAGATTGAAGATATCATTGTAATCACGGAGCATTCTATAAATTCCTTTACACCACCACTGCAGTGCAACCTCATAATTCTCTTCACCTCTTATATTCGCAAATCTTGTCGTAATCTCAAAGGATCCCATTAATGTTCTTTATGTATTTTCGAAATACAATTCATGAATCCCATATTCACTAAATTCATCCCTTTTCTATATTTGTATGAGATATTCAAGGAAATACACTTTTATTAAAGCTCACCAAACATCAAATTTTGGACCCCAAAAACTTGGAAAACACTGGAAAACAAGGCCACCATGTAACTGTTCTTTTTGTACCACCTCCAGATATTCCACATCTCTGGAACCTGAAAATTAACCATGAAAATCTTATTTTTCAACAAACACAACCAACCAAAAAATAATAAAATATTACCTTGATGGATTTTTTTCCCAAAACTCACCATTTTGAAAGAATATGATAAAGAATATGTAGATAAAGTAATTCCATTCTTTTTATCAAACTTGAAAAGGAGGAAAATAAAATTTAAAGTAAAACTTCCATATTTGTTTTGTTGATGTGGAAAGGTTGGTAATCTTTTGAAAAAGTTTCCCATGAAGTTTCAATATGAAAATGTGGAAGATGAAGTTCCCATGAAGAAATTGTTAGCCAATGTGTCAAATAAGAGAAGACCAAAGAGAACATTCTTTAAGAAGAAAATCATAGTTTCATAGGAGGATAATAGTTTAAATGAAACTTAGGAAAATAATTTTTAGTAATGAAAATGACATATAGAAGATTCCCTCATGTATTTTGTCGGTAGTTCCTAAACACTAAAATAGAGTGATGATGATAAAGGCGATGTATAATGAAGAGTTGATTTCAAAAATGAGTTAAAGGTTTCTGTTAAGAATATAACTTATATAGATAAATCTTTGGATTGGATAACTAAAAAAGTCAATACAGTTATTTAGGATTCCATACACTATATACTATAACAATAATAGAATAATTTTGAGTTAATGAAAGAATTTTAAAGGATTAAATATATAAATATCTAAAACTCAAACAAGGTCATTGAGTACAAGATAAAATTTAAATAATAGTTCAAGGTTATCAATGGATTGACTAACATCATGAAAGATCAAGTGAAATGTATCAAATATATTAAGGAATAAGTTGTCAAAATATGTTGAAAATTATAAGATTAAGATAACTATTGACTCCTAATATGATGTTTAGAAATTATATCAAACAAGTGACATGAAATGTGAAAGTGAAGTGTAGAAGTCTGGAAAAAAGAAGAAGGATTTTTAGGGGAAGAAAATGTCACATAAAAATGAAAAATATACTATAGGGCTTGATCAAAAATAAAAATAAGTGATGGTTTATGACTTACCACAGACACCCACATTGAAGTTAAAGGTTGATCTAAGTGTGAATCAGAATCATAAAATTCAAATAACTCAATAGAAAACTGATGCTATAAAAAAGACACACAAGAATGTAACTCATATTAGTTGTTTTTTAGTGAAAAGTTGTGAAATTTTCAAATTGTCTATTCCATTGATAAAATTTACTAGAGGACCTAAGAGAAACATATTTCTATTAAATCAGAAAATGGAACTAGAGTACCTAATAGAAACATATGCAGTAGAGTAGAACATAATATTATAGGTATGATTTTTATGGTCACTATTTCTAGTGTGGGGGTTTTAGACACGTGGATAAGTATTTCTCCAAAACAATAGAGGGGAATATGTAGATGAAGACCCAAAACGGTCATATGCAGTAACTCAAGGAGGAATTAAGTAGGAAATTTAAAATAAATTTTCATATTTACATGATTAATTTGATCAATTATACTATGAGGAAGATCAATCAAACCAATAAAAACCTAGTGTGAAGGCCAAGACATGGATAAAAAAGAAAAGTGTTTATAAGGAAGAAGCAAAAAAGATTGATTTGAAATCAAAAGATCATGTTTGTGCATGCATACTTGATATTGAATATACTTCCCATATAATGGTAAATAAGGATATTTTTCACAAGAATTATATATAATAATAAAGGTGTTGTTATATTTGGAAATAATGAATACCTAAAGATCAATAGCTCTGAGAAAGATAAATTTGGGGGAAAAGATATGAGACACACTAATGTCTTGGTTATTGAAGGCCCAATTCACAACATGATAAGTGTTAGTCAACTATGAGACTTATGGAATGCAATAAAATTTACCAAGAAGGCCCGTATCATCAAAGGAATAGATGGCGTAGTTGTGATGCTAGGAAGTGCATGAAGTTAAATCTTTACCTTGTTAGTAGAGAAAAAGACATGTTTTTTCTTCCCAAGGAAGAAGAAAAGATCTATTTTCATAAAAAACTTGTTAATTTATGTCAACAATTCTTGTATGATATGGTGAAAAATGATAGAGTTAGAGATTTACCTAAACTATCTCAAGATTATAAAAACATGTGAAATGTGTGTCAAAAATGGGAGTTTATTTGAAAGATACAACAAGAAAAAAATATAAGTCAATAGAGGTTCTTGAATTGGTGCATGTTTATGTGTGTGGGTTGATATCACCAAGGTCTATTGATGGGAGGAGGTACTATATTATTTTCATTGATGATTGTAACATGATGAAATGAGTAATTTTTATCACTCAAAATTCAAAGGTGTATCATTCTCATTTTGAGGTTTTTAACCTTTTTTTTTATGTATTTTTATGTATTTAAATTTGTTTGGTAATGTTTGGGAAGGTTTTATAATGGTTTTGGGGCTTTTCTAAGGGTGTATGATTTGAGAACGGTTGGGGGAAACAGTGAAAAATCTCAAGAAAACCATACGGGTAGAGGAATTGGGCTTCACAAAGTTGGCACATGGTTTGTCTAACCATGTGGGACAACTGTGCGGACTACCCTTTAAGCAGTAACATGAACATGATAAGCAGATGGTTTTCCTAACTGTGCGAGATAACCGTGTGCGGAGTTAAAAATTTTGTTTTAAAAAATAGGACCGCTTGGGATTTTCCAAAAACACTTCATTTCTTCCCCAACTCAAACTCCACTCGATCTTTTTGGTTCTAAAGGGTTAGAGTGTCTCTCAAACTCATTTTGGAGGTGATTCTAAGGGTTTTTAAGTCATGATGAAGGAAATTATTCTCTAGAATGTCTCATCTCTTGGTTCTTTCTTGGTTTCTCTTAGATATACTTCTCCTAATTTATCAGTTTTCTAGATCTACACCTTCACATGTAGATCTATGGTTTTTTCCCTAAAATGACGAGGTTTGTTCAGGTTGATGTTAGAAAAAGATATATAAGGTGGGTTTGGTGGAGATTTCCCTTGGATTTGTGCTATGGTTATGATTTGGTCAATTTCAACAAAACCCTAAGGTAGGTGGCTTCTCTATCGGCACCATTTTTCTAGAACTATAATCCTTGTTTTTAATTAGTTGGGTTTTCCTGGATTTGGTTGTGATTATGATGTGAAAATATTTTTGAAAATTTATTTTGTGATGATTTTTGGATTTTGGAAAAAATGGGGTATTATGGTGAAATGTTCTTGATGTTGAATTTTAAAATGCGAATTTTAAAATTGGTTGTTTGGGTTGATTTATGAAAATGGTTTGTAAAAACAGTTTTTAACAAAAGGGGTTTTTTATTATAAGGTATTGTTGCTTTGATTATGTCCTAAGGGATTGTTTGGATTGGAAATGGTTGTTTTCACAATGCTGTTGCCATAATATTCTATATGATTGTTTGTTGGTCACGTATTTATGCATGTAATTGAAATGGATATGAAGTGGGTGGGGGGTACCACTATAAAAAGTGAATGGATTGTGGACAAAAGGGCCACCATCAATGATAAGTGGTTGGGAAGTACTACTAGATTGGGAAAGTAGTAAATGGGCTTGGACAGAAAGTTCCACCGTGATTTTTACACCAGGTTGAGTGTATTAAACATTATGGTTATGTTATAATTATACATGTGGCTATGAGAGATGAAATTTTTGGGATAATATGTTATGGTAAAATGAATTATGGCTTTCTTGTTGGATTTCCCTTGTATTTTGTGGATTTTGGTGAAAAATGGTTGGGTAAGGGTGTGTTTGGATTGTTGGAAATTGTTTCACTATTTGATGTTTTATATAAACTACTTTATATAAATGTTCTAGAAGTTATATCCTAGTTGTGTGTGTAGGGAAGTTATCTAGGGAAAACCTACTGAGTATTATTACTCACCCCCTTCTTTGGAACTTAGGTGCTTTTTCAAATTTGGTATTTCAGGATATAGAAAGAGGTAAAGCATCTCATTTTTCAAGCGGTTCATCGTGATTATGGAGAATTATTATGGTGATTAGATCATGGAGCTTGGTGTGGAGATGTGGAGTGTGTCATGGTTTCTTTTGGGCCTTTTTGACGAGTCTTCTTCTTGGTACTCTGATTTTAGGATTATTGTGATTTATTTGTATTCGTTTTTGGGAATTGTTATGGAAGAGTTTGGTTGTTTGGATATATCTTAGCAATGTGTTATTATTGTTTACTTTTTTAACATGCATCATTTAGTTTTTGTTGGTTATCCCTTGTTTGTATGGTTGGTTTTATTCTAAGGGAAGATGGTTCCCCAATTTTTTTTGAAGCCCTCAACATTTATTTCCAGCCTTTGGTGCCTTGGGAACATTTCCCAATCCAATTAGAATCTCACCACATTCTCAAGACAATGAGGAAGGGGTGAGATGTTACAAAAGGTGTTGAGTTTCATTACATAGTATCGAGGGAAAGATGAAAATATGATTGGGTAAAAAATTTTAAAATTATGATATGATAATGGCATAATGTTTAAAAACATATAGATAGACTATTATCTCAAAATAAATGGACAAGGTACTAAATATTAATATTGAGAAATCCACAACAAAATGGTACAATTGAAAGGAGAAACTAGATCATAAACAACTTTTCTAGAACAATTCTCATTGAAAAGGAATTACTAGGAAATTTTTGTAAGGAAGTGTTCATGGAAATGATCTATATATATAACATTTGTTTGTTTTGTTTGGGGGAATAAAATACTCCATATTAGATGTGTTATTGAAATAATTTACTGAAGTTATTTAGAATCTTAAAAAGTGTTTTATTCTAAATATGTATAAAGCCATGAAGTTTAAATCTCATGAAGATAAAGATATTTTCCTTAGATACTTAGGAAGAATAAAATCATATAAATAGATAGTCACATGTAATTTCTTACTCAGTAATTTAAAATGGTTGGATATTTTATCTATATGAATAACATATATCAGGAAAGGAGAAATTTATGAAAAGACATTGAGATACTCAAAGGTTTTACTTCTTATCCCTAGTTTCTCTTTAGTGATTTCAAAAAAATTCTATTCCCTTGTGAGGGAATTGGTTATCTTCACTTACTTATTTCTATTAGGAAATTAAAATAATGTATTGATGGTAATGAATTGATTAAATTTAGTATATTTGGTTCTAAATACACTTGGTATAAGAGGTACCTCAATATAAAGGTTGCTAGAAATATTGATCAAGATTTTGTCAATGAAGAGGATCTTGATAAATAGGAATCAATTTATAACATTACTCTTCTAAATTTTAAGTCTGATCATTAACCTATCCTTGTTAGTTTCAAGATAAAGAAGTTAAAAATATCCCCCATTTCAATTCAACAATTCTTGGTCTCAACATAGTGAATGAGATAGTCTTATAATTGATTTTTGGAATTGAATATATTGTGAAAATAGAGATTTTGCAGGTTGGTTAAAACTGAAGATTATAAAGTTCAAGAAGAATAATTGGAGAAAATATCCCTATTGTGGGATGGATAGTGAAATTATCCCTCTTGTGGCATCTCCTCAATATATTCAGGTGGAATCCTCCTAAGATAACTTTAATATGGACCTCTCTAAGGAAGATAACATCTCCTTTATGTTGAATTTTCTTCTTGCAATGAAAGAAAAGGATATTAAGGAAAAAATCAGAATTAAGTGTCTATAAGGGTGGATATGAATAATAATTTTTTAACTCTCTTTGAGAGAGTTAAGAAATATATTAGACCATATTAGTCATCAAAATTGGGGGATCAAGGGATCAACAATAGGGAGATCATTTCAGATCATATAGTTCCATATTACACATGTATCTTCAATGGAATTGGTATGAAGGGTGACTTGATTTAAGGTATTATTAAGTACATTTTTACTCCTTAGGAGAATAATTTTCTCACTAGTATCCCTTTGTAATTTGAGATAGAAGAAGAAGTATTTAGCCTCAATGAAAGTAGTGTTATTGTCCTAGATAGTTTCAACAATTTCTTTTTTTCATAAATATTGGGATATGATCCTTGTTGATGTTTGAAAGTTGGTCATTTATTTCTTTATTAAAGGATCTATTACTCATGGCATCAATGATCAATTAATCACTTTGATTAGAAAAATTGAAAATGCCTATGAAATTTATCTTTTTAGGTCTATTACCTTAGTTAAAAAAATTTATAAGGGGATTATCGAGATTCTTGCTAATAGATTTTCTAGAATTACAACTAAAATAATCTCATGGAATCAGTTTTTCTTCATCAAAGGAATATCCATAGAAAAATGAATTTGTACTGCTTTAGGGCATTTTAATTTTCTAATAAATTCTTGTAGCGGAGGAAAAAATTCTTTAAATATTTATACTAAGAAGGCATTTGATATAATAAACTAGAATTTCTTGTACAAAGTTCTTAGTAGATTTGTATTTATTAATATATATTTTTGAAATTGGGTCAGATCACTTTTTGGCTCTGATCACATCTTTGTGGTAGTAAATGGTTCCTAAAAGTGTAAAGTTCTCTAGAGTAGTTATACAAGGTGACCCTATCTTGACAATTCTTTTGTCAATTGCGGAGGATTATCTTAGCAACATTCTCTCTCATTTGGTGACATAAATAAATCTAAATCCAATCCAAGCTTTGAGGTCCCTCATTATTTCTACTTATCTCTTTTAGGATGATGATATAGTCCTCTTTCTTTAGGGAAGTAAGAAGAATATTCAGACCCTTAAATAAGATTTACATCATTATGAGAGTATTTATTGGAAAATATTTTGTTGAGAAAATTCCTTTATATACTTTGGGAAGTGGTTCCCTCTTCCAAGAAATAACTTAATCCTTTCAAATATGGGAATCATATTGGGGTCAATACCCTTAAACTACCTTGGAATTTCTTAATTCTACGAGAGGATAAAATCGTGTTATTTTTCTAAAATTATTGGTCATATACGTGGTTAAATATTGAATTATAAGGGGAAGAATCTATCGATGGATGGAAGAATAAGTTTGTTAAAATTTAATATAGTCTCTAATATGGTTTACTATTTTATTGTATATAAGTGGCCTAGGGGGTTGATTAAGATTTTGAATGTTAGTATTAAAAAATTTAATTAGATTGGTAGTGTTCGTGAAAGGAATATTGTCACCATCCCTTGGAAAACATTTTGTAATTATTTATCTAATATAGGTATGGGAATAAAGAACATCAACCTTTTTAATGAATCTCTCTAAGATTGGTTCACCTAAAACCTCATTAATAGAAACTTAGATTCTTTGGGATTCATTAAAGCTAGATTTTTGGAAATTTTAGAAATGGGAGTGTTACTTAAATGTACTCATCCTTTTAGATAACTATTAAATCCCTCTTCTATAACATCATGACTTGTTCTAGATAGATTGTTAATAAGAGATCTTCTCTCAAATTCTGGTTGGATAACTGGATAGGTTCTTCACTCATTAATTTTTCCTGCCACTGGATTATTCTGTTGATACCAAGATTTCTATCAAAGATTTTTGTGAAAAACCTCAACCTATTTTATAAGATGATGTTAAAATAATTATTAATGGATATAATTTCTCTTCCTACCCTAATTTGTTAATATGGTATCCAAACATAAATGGTTTTCTAAATTACAAGTCATTCTATCAACATGATACCAAGGATTCGAATAGAATTGTCAATTAGCTCAAGGATTTCAAAAAATTATGGATCATACCCTCTCAACTCTCTCTAATTTAAAGAATAGTTCACAATAGATTTCCCATTGATTTTGTTTTACAATTATTTTGGAATATTTTTTTGTTTCAGATGTGTTATGTGTAGTCACCAAGGAGAAGATATGGAGCACCACTTTCCTAGCTATGTGAATGCCTCAAATATGTGGAAGGAGGTGTTTTACATATTTGGGATTCAAGAACTTCTCTTCACCTATTTTCAGTTATTTTTTAGGTTTTTTAAGAGAATCACACCCTATTCCTAGATACATAACATGTTTCAGTTTGCTGTGACTGAAATCCTACACTCACTATGGTTCGGCTGCAACACACTGATTCATGATGGAACATATTTTTATTTGTGATCTATGATAATGATGATTATTGTCATAGTCAAGGATTAAATTCTGATGTAGAAGGGTTTTTTCGATAATAGTGCTCATGATTTCATTATTCTTAGAATATTGGGAATATATGGAAAATATAAACTAGCTGTGGGTACAATTGAGGTATTTTGGTTTCCTCATATTTCAAAATGGATTAAAATAAACTCTGATGGTGCTTCAAAATGGAATCCTGGGCCCTCGGGGTATGATGCAATCTTTTGTGATCATAATAAATTTTTTGGGATATTTTTATGGTTCATGTGTAGTAACATACCCACTTTAATTAGTGATAGAAGGAATCATTAATTCCATCTCTTTAAAAAATGAAAGGTTGGAATAACTTATATTTGGAAAGTGATTATTCTACTATTATTTAGTTTTTTAGAAATGGTACATTTCATCTTTCACAGAGACTCATGGACCTGTGGATGGAATGTATGAGTTCTCTATTGAGTTTTAATTTCATTGTCACATGTATTTAAAGAGGAAAACATAGTGGAAGATGGTATTGATGACAAAGGAGTTGGTATGAATATCACTTGATCAGATTCTCTTCCAAATTATTTGATTCCTCATTATGAAATATAATATAACAAACAACCACCTTTTATAATTTTGTAACATCTCTTTTCATTAATAAATTCCTTGTCATTTTTTTCAAGGAAATTATATAAAAAAAGTGTATAGAAAAAGTTTTTGAGATTAATAATGTTACTATAATAGAGAATGAGTAGAAAATTTAGAAAAAAAATGATATAATTCTGGAGGATAGTGATAAAGTGTTCAAAAGCTCAGGGGGAGACCAAGGGTTTGAAGAGAATTCATAAAAATTTATTGATAACGTGTAATATGAATTTAAACCTGCATCTATGCAAAAATTAAAGATCCAAGATGATGTTTGTGAGAAGAATATAATTAGTGAATAGATAAAACTAGTGTAGATTAAGAGAATTAAGTACCCATAATAATCATATTTCTTATCTCTAGAAGAGACAAAGTGTTTTTAAGAATCCACTAGGGATGAGAATTTGGTCCATTTAATGAATTAAGAGCTTGAAGAAATTGAAAAGAATCAGATTTAAGTGATTGTTTTTAGTTTAATTAAATTAATTTCATCAGGAATAAGTGGGTCTTCCTTAACAAACTTAATGAATATAACATTGCGATTCAAAAAAAAAATATCAACTATTGTTTAAGGAATTCTCCTAGATTGAGGGAATCAATATAGATGAATATTTTTTCACCCATAGAATGGTTGGAGATATAATAGTGTAAATGAAGTTGAAGGTATTCCTTATGGATGTCAAGTCAACATTTTTAAATATATTTCTAGAATAAGATGTTTATATGGAAAAATTAAATGTGTTTATTATCCATGAAAATGATAAAAACGTTTTTTGGCTAAATAAATCACTTTATGGGAGGAAGCAAGAACCGATAACTTGGTTTTAAATATTGGAACAATACTTGAGGAATATTAGTTTCTAGTATAATGGAGATGATTACAATCTCTATATGAACATTAAGTGTTATCAAAGGATTATGGTGCTAATTTATGTGGATGATATAATATTTAGTGGATCGAATGAAACATAGTTCAAACCATTTTGAAAAATTCTTGAAGTGGTATTTTTACATGTCTATGTTTAGATAATTTTTGTTTCCCTTGGTCTATAAGAATTATAATTAGGGAATTGTACATTCATATATCAATATAAATAATATAAGGAGATTATAATGAGATTTGGAATGGAGGATTCTAAAGATATTAAAACTCTGGTTACTAGTATGATGAAGTTTTCAAGATATGGAAATGAAAAAAAATTCAATGTCAATGAATACTTGTAAATCATTTGGTGTCATTTTTACTTAACAGTGACAAGATCTAACATTTTATTTTCCACATTATAGGTGGAATTATATAAAAGTAATCCCAAACAAGTCCACTTTATTTTATTGAAAATAATACCATGGTATATTGGTGGCCTGGTGGATTTTGGTTTGTTCTATAATGAAACATATTTGTAAAATTTATTAAGATACACAAACACTAATTGGGACAGTTTATTGATTTGAATAAATTCAACATCAATAAGAGCATTTTATCTTAGATAATTTTTCATTTATTAGCTAATAAATAAATAATACTACATCTCACTGAGCACTATATATGCTGAATATATTTTGGCCACTCTATTTTACACACAATTATTGTGGATAAGAAGAAACTTAAAGATATGAGAGCTGAAGTGAATTATTTGATTGTAATCTGCAGTGATAATTCACATACTATAAATTCGAGAAAAAATTCTATCCATCATTCACATATGAATCATATTGAAATCATGTATCAATTTATAAAGGAGAAAGTGGAGTATGGGTTGTTGAAGTTGCAGTATTTTTCCACTAAAATTTAAGTCATAGAAATCATGACACAAGGCTGATCCAAATAATAATTTGAGAGGCGTAAATTGGATATTAAAGTCCATTCAACCATCCACATTTAAATAGCATGGTTATGGTAACCCACTCCCCCTGAAGTGTTTTAATTTTCCATATGTGCTAATAATTATTCTTTTCCTATTACAGACTATAAAAGAGTGACTTTTGGGTTCACTAAAAAATGGGTAGAGGTATTGATAATTAATGGTAAGGTGGTTTATGAAACATTTTATAGGATAGAGTAATGTTTATAAAGGGGGATGTATATTATATGATGAATCATAGGTAAAAAGGATACAATGGGAGTAGTACAATATGATGATGTAGAAGTTATTCTATTAGTTCATACAAATCATGAATTTAGTGCAAGGATGACCTTTGGGTTTGTTTTAAAATTAGTAATAAAGCATAGTTTTTGAATTGATCTTGAGAAGTGACCATAATTTTAAAAATGGTATCATTATTCAAGTGGCATCAAGAATGAAGTGATAAATTGATAAAATTTTCAAGCTACTCTTGTTTCTCACACCAAGGTTTGGCTCATGCAGGCTTAGAGTATATGTTGTGTATGTTTGTTATATTTTTTTCGGAATTATAGAAGTTAAAATTTTATTTGAACATGGAAGTGTGCCAATTTTTTCAACATATATTTTTTATGAGTTTTTAAGTATTCTAATCAAACCGAAAGGTTTAGATTATTGGTAAAAATCCCTCATGGTGATGTCTCAGAGATTTTGAGTTGTTGTGATTTTTAAAAAAGCTGATTGAAAATGTTCTAGTGTGTTTTTTGACAATGTGGTTTGATACAGTGGTTATGGAAGCTATGGATAGTTTCTAAGAGGTTGTATAGACAAATGTACAATGAAAGGATTTTTATACAATGGATAGTTGAATGAAATGGTTTGATTTGAAGTTGCATTATTAAAAATAAAAAATTGGAAGTGTTTAATGAAAGATAGGTAGAATCATATAAGAGGTGTTTCAAAAATTAAGTGCTCGAAGAAGTGAAAGTTATATGAACAAGGAGCATGGATGGATTTTAATTTAAAAATTATCAATATAGGTATCACATTTTACAGGTGTATAAAGTTTCATGAATGGTTGGCCATGCCAATTAATATAATACTAACCGATCATTAAAAAAATAATATCCAGAATTGGAGAAATTATTAGGGATCCATTACCGTGAAGGAATAATGAGAATGTACTTCTCGCATGATTTTTTTGTGAGTGTCATTTGTGTAAAAAAGTATATTGCGTTTCATGTACACATGATTACCGAAATATTTGATGTTTTGTAAAAGTAGAAGTATCATGATAGTGTGAAGTTTTATGAATGTGTGAAGTTTCATGAAAGTGGGTGGTTGATTGAAAGTTGTGAAAAGGTTTCATTGAAGTTAGTTCTTTGAATTTCAATGGTAAATTAGAGTTCATCATTTGGATGAATGAAGAGCTTCATGGGACACCTATTTTGGTGTAATAAAAAGTGATTTAACTTATAAGAAGATTCTACTAATGGAACAATGAGTACACTTCAATAGATAGATAAGTGATCTTTAAACAAGTAGTGATTGTAAAAATTGAGGGATATTGAGTTTTCTTCAAAAATTGTAACAATATTAAACTTTAGTGATTTTAGTACATTGTCACAGTTATACTATATTCTTCTTTGATTATCCCATTTAGGATGAACTAAGTAAAATTGTTATTTCTTATGCATGATTTATATAAAAAACCCATCCTAAAAAACCCATAATGATGAGTTTAATAGTAACGACTTCACATTATTACATTTTATGGTGTTTTTATGTTTATAGTTTTAGATAATTATGAAAAGTATTTTATAAAAAAGTGTAAATATACAAACAGTGTACATTTTTTCAATAAAATTAGGTTCTTAAATTCACACCCATTTTTTATTCAAGACAAATTTTATTTATTTAATATGAGTCACACTAGTTGAAATATTTAACTTTATATATTTTCTAAACATCCTTAGATACTATTTAAAATATTTAAAACATTATATAAATAAATAAATCATAGTAAGGTATACAAAAATAAAGGAAATTTGTTAGTCTAGTAAAAAAATTGAAAACCCATAAAATTTTTACATTTTCAAAATAAACTTTGATCATATAAATAAATCATAAATTCATGTGAAAATAAAACTTTTATCAAATAAAAATATTAAAAATAATATAAATTATATAAAAACCTTGAAGGCATCTTAATGGATCATATTCACAACCCTTGTTAACTCTTTCATAAAATTGTTTCAATAGGAATAACTTAATCGGTTATCTCAAAAAAAATTTCTTATAAGACTAAATAATTACCCATTTTTTTGGAGAGATATATCCTCGGATCACTCAATATCATAATTAATACCTATAATACCCTGTTTTTGGAAGGGTTATGGAACTCAATGAGAATTATAATTTTCACTTTGGAGGATGATTTATTTTGAGAATCGAGACTCAGATTGGGAAACTAAGGGTTTGAACATCACAAAACCTTTTTTTATAACGGGGTTAGAGGATTGGGTAGTGACCCATGGTTTCAAGAGGATATTGAAGGAAGGATGGATGGTAGATCTGCTGTAATGTTATAGTAGTAGATTATTCATGACATGACTTGTAAGTCACACTGTGAAAGTGTGGGATAGGGGGTTGAGTCCCCCTACTAAGATGATTAATGGAGAGACCCATTTGGTTATGTCATGAAAGGATATTTGGAATTAAAAAAACGGAAGATTCCATTTTGTTCTTTTTTGAGGCATTTACACAGGAGGGATGATGGCCAGATGTCCCCCTTTTCTTTGACCCCCATCATTTGCGGTGTTTGTGGGTGTGATCATATGTCATTTTCAAGTGAGATATTCCCCCCCAAAACCATGTTCTTATTTACATGGTTAAACATTTATTTATTCAATTTTTGGGTTTTTATATCAATTCTACTAGATCAAGGTGTAATAGACCAAAGTGAATTGTGATTTTTCTTAACTTTGATAAAGGTGTCTTGAGATGTGGCCTGTATACTGTCCCTTGTGGTTTCTGTGAAGGTACATCTATATTTGGATTTTTATTTAGTTTCAATGTATATTAAATTATTGGTTTATAAAAATGGAAATTTTAATTGGGGATTTCATATAACCTAGATCTAATGATATGTACAAAGTGGACTATACCCTTTTGTTTGTTGTTTCAGTGCAACAAGGTCAATCCTTGAGTTTTAGGCATTTATACAATTTTAAATTTAATAGTTTTAATTAATTATAAATTGTTATAATTAACTTTTTTTGGTTTCCTTAGATTGAGTTAGGGCCTCACATGGATTGCTAGATGCCGTTAGGATTGGGAACAGATCAAGTGAGTGTTGATGGTTTTCATTTAAAAAGATTTTTCAATTTCGTATAAGGTAGGTGGTATTTATGCATTTAAACATTTATTTATAGGAATTTTTTATTATTCGCCCCACCACTTTAGGTGGTGATACCATTAAATTTTTTATTTCTTTGAAATAAAATCTGAAGCATAAATTTTATTGTAAAAGGAGTCGAGGGTCCTGCTGGACCCTTATGTATTATTTGGGCATCTCAACCATTGATTTCAAAGAATATAAATTAAACCAGAAGAGTTAGGATGAATTTACATGGTATTTTCCATGGGAGATACCATATATCTATTAGGATCATTGAGATAACCATGGCCTAAGTATTCCACCCCCACTAGGACATGACTAGTTTGGTGGTTAGGACCTATGGTGAGTTGAAGACAAATATGGTGTATGGGATTACCTAAAACACTAGAGAAAGGGAATAGGGTTTATTCTATTTCCATATTGTTACTTTTCTATGAGGCCAAGGAGGTCTTTATGGGACCAATGTATACCCTAGTAGGTTCTTAGTTTATTGTGACATTGGCACGATGATGGACTTGGAAACTTGTAGATATGGTAGTAGGTGTCACATTAGAACATATACTAATGATGTATTCTTGAGGGGATGTGGATAATAAAGATGATATTGGGTGTTTGGACCGAAATTATTATGTTTTTATATTATTTTTTATATGGTATCTGATTTCCCAAGGCACCTTGGAATTGGTCATCGGGCCTGACACTGATGTGATTTCCCAGGATGCTTAGGAATCACCTATTAACATGGATGATACCATGGGATTACCAGTATGTTTGGGATAGATTATAATAGTATATTGGGGGTGGATTCCTAACTATAATAACATCCATTTATTTGGTTTATGTGTGATTGATTTTTCTAAATGTAGTATATAGGATATAACATCATAGTGTGTCTGACCTTATAAACAGAAATGCCTATGATGGCAGGGGTTCCTCTGATATTATTCTACAATTGTGAGTTCTTGGGTGATAGGATTCGAATTGAGATACTAGTATACTATTGTGAATTCCAATTATGATTAGGATTAAAATAGTGGTATGATGTGTTATGTGGGTTTATATCCCCAAGCACATATGTTAGACATCCTAAGGGTGATTGTTGGATCCCCTCGATCGATGCCTAGGATACACCCTAAGACTAGGTGGATGTACTGGTGATGGTATGACTAAGTATATGTGAGATTTTGTATTCCCAAGAGATTATATATAGGATTTGGGAGGGTATTAACCATTTTTTTCTTGGTTCACCTAGGAGCTAGTAATTCCTAGACATATAAGCTTTTCTAAAGCCTACCCCTCCTGGGAATCAGTCATTGGCCTAGCATCGAGAATGCCCAGGTACTACCATGGGATTAAGCATAAGTTCTTGAGGATGATGATTATTGGTGATTCCCTTAGATCCACTACTCATTAGTGGAGGTGTGAGTATAATATCCCAAGAGTGTGGAAAAAAGTTCCCCTGAGGCGATGCTTATGCCCAATGATATTCCAACACTGGAAGAGGTAGGTACAGATGATCAGGATCATGGGCCTGGGTATTAATGATGGTGTTTTAGGCATGTACTAATTTATTTGTATTCTCACTTGAGGAGGTTAGCTTACTAGTTAGAAAGGTCATCATGACATGATCAGAGACACCCTGACACTAACTGATGTAGGTAGTGTGGTGTTTATTTATTTTTCAAAGGTTATTTATTTATTTCAGTAGAGTATGTTACATGCACATACACTACATGTAATGGTTATGTATAAGACCATGTTGGTGGTTCCCTACTGAGTTTTTTACTCACACCCTGCTAAGGACACCGCCACACTTTGGTACCTGAGAATACTCTTACTTAATTTTAGGTATAGTTTTACCTAAGGCTTGGGTTTAATCAAGCAAGATAAATCAGGAGATAACATGGAAATTGGGATTTGGTTTGGATTCAAGATTTCATAGAGATATAATCTTTATTTTCTTTTATTTGACCTACATATGTAATCTTTCGAGTGGGAAGTAAGTTTTATGTATGGCATGAATGTTTGGGTCTTTAAAACATTTCATTTATTATCATGTTGTTTATATTTATTTCTTAAACTTTCAGTTTATCTGTGATGTATAATACTTTGTTATTTTTCCATTACTATGCAGTCTGATATTTGGGGTACATCCTTCCCATGATACCTCCTTACATCCCCAGTTCTAGTTAAAAACCTTTGAAATTTGGGGTGGTGTTTCTAAAGTCATTTAGTGAACCATTCTGTTTACTGTTCATAGAGCGATTCGGGTCGGGGCATTTAAAAGTGGAATCAGAGATGTTTTATTTTTATCTTATTGTTTTAGGATTTGGTAAACCATTGAAATATTAATGTGTCCAATCTAATGATTGATATTTTACTAGTGCACTGATATCACTTGTTTTGGTAAGAAATATAGGTAACCAAGGATATGGGGTTTCCATTTTTTGTGTTGTTATGATTGTATATTATTTTTTACCTTGAGTTACTTAGATTGTTGTTTGAGATTCTGGGTATGTTATTTTATTTTTGGATTTTGTCCCATGTAAAGAGGTCAATGGTTTGATTTTGACTCTTGGAATGTGGAGGAAAGAGGTTCCTCATGTATCATATTATACATATAGGATTCACATGACAAGTAGTCCTTTTAGTGTGTGATTTCACTAATGTTTAAGGATTATTTATTTAAAATTTCAGTAACTAATCATTCAATGTTTTCCCATATAAGTACTTGGTGGAATTATACTCAGCTAGGATGACTTGTATTCGTACTCTCCTTTGATGGATGGTCTATGGTGATACACATATCAATGATGAAGATAAAATCCTTCAATATATAGGAATGAGGTGATCTAGTATGCTATAGAGGCACATGGTTCCATAGTGAGAACCACATAGTGGGTTTCTATTATATGGGTTAAGTTATTTAAAGTTATATTAATAATCTATATGGTAGTTTATCGTATAGATTGGAATATCAATTTACTTAACATAACCGTGTGATGGTGGTTCACTATTCAATGTTCACCAAAGGTAGATATTAGTTGAATGTATCATGTTGTATCAGTTATTTAAAGTGATAGTAAAAAACAATATAGTGTTTTATCATATATATTAGAATAAAATTCTATCTAACCAAACCTCATGTTTATGGTACCTCAACATAGATCATATTGAGCAATTTCGTTAGATGATTATAACCCTAGATGAGTTGGTATTCTTGAGAGAATTGTCCCATAAGAGGATGATTGAGGAGAATAAGTTCCCTAGAGGTTGATAGATTGGTATGAGGTTTCTAATAAATGGGAATATGAGCTCTAATAATGGTCTTTGGCACATCTGTTTCCTTGGACCATGATATAAGAGAAAGAGGTTGTCTATGAGTCATGATCCTTCATGAGACTTTGTTTTTGGGATTAGGAAGGAGACCCCAGTGTCCCCTGACATATGACTCAAACCATAGTGAGTTATCAATTTATAAAAGTGAGGGTAAAAACGACAAGAGGGGTTACCATGGTTTGGTGGTTTCTTTAGAATATAAAGTCTAGGTAGATTCTTTGGGGGAAGTGATCGGTGAACATGAGGTGCTACTGGGAGTGATACCTATTTTCAATGATACCATGGGGTTTTGTGGTGAAGATAACCTTGAGTTTTAGTTATATGGGCATAAAAGTTTGGTTTTGAGGGTAGGACTAGTGTGACTTATGACCCTATGTGCTTTGGATGATTTTAAGAAGTGTGGTTAGAGCATGGATGGAAGATCATGACAAGAATGGTTCCGGGTGGTGGCTAAGAATGTGGATGATACTAGCATTCCATGGAGCATGTTTAGATGATGGTTTAGGTGTTCAGGCCTAGTTCCTTGCTGTGTGACTCATGAAATCATGAGTTGGGTGATGTGATGAGGTAGTATGATATTGTACACCCACTGGATTAGATAATATTGGAATGGTATGTAGAAGTTACACATAGTACCCATTTAAGTTGGAATTGGTGGGTGACAAGTTGTGGGATCCCATGAGTTCTTATAATATATTGGACATATATATTCCCAATACTTTCCATTTATGAGGCCTCCTGTATGGGAAAGAAGTGGGAAACCTTCATCAGTATATCCATAATTACCCATACAAAGTCACTTTCTCGAGGTTACCTTGGTAACCCCATCACGAAATCAATTATGATGTAATCCCATTTCTATTATTAGATAGGTAGAGGATATAAATGGTTATTGTGTATCTGATGTTATTATTTCACCTACTCATAGAGGGAACACTGCGTAATAAATTCCATGACATCCTTTTTCATCCCAAGCCACCAATACCAGTGACACGAATCACGATTCATTTTTATAAGTCTGGAATATACCGCCCATTTAGAAGAATGATATTCTCACATTAGTTCCCATAACATGTATTTAAGAATTCTTAATCACCCACGGATATAAAAAATATCATCCTCATTGACAACCCAACTAGGTAGTAGTTTCTCACGAAAAATACCTTTCCTCATGACCAATACTTTAGGATCTGAAAGTTTCTTCCTGTTTACTTGATCCAAAAGTGATGAATACATTTTTAAATTTATGATAACGACCTTATGGAGACACCCCTAAACGTATATAATCATTTTAGAAAAATATCCATCAATTTCCATTCACTACTAGCTTCCTAAATTGCTTGCATCTGAGTCTTTCAGATCTGATTGTTAGCAACTGCATTTCCTTTACATAGAATTCATGTAATCTCAAAGTCTAAAGATTAAAAATATGCAACCTATCTTCTCTAATGGTTGTTTATTTCTCATTTAGAGAATATTTATTTGAGTATTTTATAGTCTATGTATACCAAGAACCACTCACACCACAAATAATGCCTCTAGAAATGCAAGGAATCAACAAAAGTTTCTAAATAGAGGTATTGTATTGGGTAATTATGACGGTGAGGCCTCAATTGATGATACCTATATTCCACAACTCAATCCCCTTTCATTAAAATATCTCTCACCCCGATTCCAAATTCATTACAATACATCATGTAGCCTCTTTAGAGCTTAGGTAGAATCAATATTAGTACTAAGGTTAACCTTCCCCTTAACTCTTTAAATGACTTCTGATAATCATTAGACCATGTGAACTATACAAATTTCTTGGTAAAAATTTTAAGAGGTGCTAAAAGGTGTAAAAATTTCGATATGAAGTTCCGATAGTAACCAGATAATCTCAAGAATCATTTTATTTGAAAACGTTTTTTTGGTTTGATCCTAAGAAAAAATGACTCTCACCTTCTCTAGATCCACAATTACCCCTTATTATAATATAATATGACCTAGGATGTGGATTTTGTCAATAAAAAAGTTTCACTTTGTGAGCTTGGAATATATCATGTCCTCTCTTACTATAATCAGTATGATTTCAAGATATTTAGCATGATTGTGTCTAGTCTGAGAGTAATCTACAATGTCATCTACAAAAACAACCACAAAGGCATCCAAATATAGGTGAAAAAATTAATTCATCAGTTCCATGAAGATAGAAGGTGCATTCCTTAGAATTAATAACATTAAAAGATATTAGTATATTCCATAGATTATTTGGAAGGCTCTACATGTTATAACTAAGGGTATAAATCTTACCTGATGATAACTTGATCTCAAATGATTCTTTGAGAAGATCCTGGCACTTAGAGATACTCTAAGAGGTCATCGATATGAGGAATTGGGTACCTATTATTAATTGTGAGCTGATTCAACCATCAGTAATGTACACATAGTAGTGAGGTACCATATGTATTCTTAGAGAAAAGTACAGGTGAACCCCATGGACAAGTACTAAGTCCTATAAACCCTTTGTCTTATTGGTTCTCTAACTACATATTGAGTTCCTGGAGCTCAGTAGGATCTATATTTTATAGTGGAATAGATATCGATTATTTTCTAAGACAAACTCAATGGTGAACTCTACCCCCTATTAGTAGGTATCCTAAAACAATCATTAGGGAAGACATATTTGAATTGTTCCACCACTAGAAGAGTTATAACACATTATAGCCTCTTATCATTAAGATAAAGGTTGGAAATATAGGCTGGCACTCCACCCCACATATGATGCTCATTTCCATCTTGAGTTTACTGGATATCCCATTCTTTCTTGGGAACATATCTACCATCCTTGAGTGATGGGAAAGATACCCTTCAAAAAAAAACAATCAATATGGTCTTTAAAAGATACTAACCATTCCTACTGAGGAATTATGTTTAAAACCACCATATTAAGGATAAAAATGTTCCATAAGAAATGGTATCCTCTTATTTCAATAGGAAACTCCTTACATCTATGAAAACTCTTTGACTGAGTTCCCAATAGAGTTTCAAGAGACATCACCCAATATAAGTATTCAATATTGACAATAATATTTCCCATTAAATATATGGATTATTATAAATATACTAAGTCGATTGAAGTATATAGAGAAGTTAAGGAGATTAAAATCATACCTCGTACTATAGATGACCCAATAATTCTCTCCTTAGGTGTAGGATGTACTGCGTATAACTATCCATATCCATGGCCTTGAGACACAACCTAACCTATTTAAGTAGTGCCAATATGATAGAACTTCCAAACCTATATCTCTCTCCCTTGACCTTGACTAATTCCATAAGCTAAATAGACATTATTACCCTACTTCCATATAAGAGTGGATTCACAGATTCCACTCTATAATTCAAAGCTGGTGTATATCCTCTCTCACTAAGAATCAGTGGAAAGTTTATATAAGATCTATAGATATTAACCATTGTACTATTGGCTCAGATCATTACTAAGTATCTACTATACTGGGATTCACATGAATATACCTTGCAGATAGATTCGATACCAAATAACTACCAATGTGTACACTCTAATTTCCACTTCCCTCATGAGAAGTCTCAAAGTTACACTTTCTAATAATGGTTGATGAACTATTAGGCCAAGAATCTAATTCACTATTACCTAATGGTAGAATCAGTGTGTGTTTGACGATGGAAAAACCATGGCGATTCTCTTCAGCGAGCGGTGACAATGGAGACTATGCTGGCCTTCCCCCCTTTGGGGGGGGGGGGGAAGGGAGATTCGTCGACCAGTGAGAGACCAGTTGTTTTTCGACCCTTCTCAAATATAGACTTCCTTCATCCTTTCTCGAAAGTCTCTTTGTGTCCCAAAGCTTTTGATCTGATCGATGGGTTCCCTAATATTCAAATTTCAACTTCAAAGTTTTCAGAATCTTCAGCACTTTTGAATCATACTTTGATCGTGCAATTTAGGAATAGATGACCTTCTGTTGATGCATTCGATAGGTTTATCTTTGGTTCATGGGATCTTTAGGAAAGAGCAATTGTTAGCTTTCTTGACAGGAATCACATCATGATTTGGTTCAAATCTGAATCAGATCTCATTACTGCTTGGTCGAGGGCTCCTTGCAACTTCAACGAATGTCGTTTCCTACTCTTACACTGGTCCTTTGACTTTCACATGAAGCATGACTCGCCGTAGGTAGCGGTCTGGGTAAGATTCCATAATCTACCACTTCCCTTCTAGAATCCTTCTATTATTCGCATGCTAGGTAATCTCGTAGGAAGGTATTTGTGTTCTGATAGTCGTACTGATGCTGTGTGCCACCCGGTTAACCCCCGAATTTGTGTGGAATTGGATGCCTCTTGACAACCTTTTGATTATGTGTGGATTATGATTGGAGAAGAGTATAGGTGCAGAAAACGGGTGATTTATGAGAACTGAATGGATTTCTGTTCTTCTTATCACCGTTTGGGTCATGGAGTGAAGTTTTGTCATAGGAGTGGAGCCTTGGAGGCTCTTCTTCATGCTCCCAGTTGAAGGGAGGGAGATAAACGGGGAATGTTATCAGAGTTTGGTGTGAGGGAGGGGAGTGATCAGAAGGATTCTGAACCTGATGGAGGAGGTGATGGATCCCACCTTTCAGTTGTGGCTCGTCAACTGGTTGATAATAGCAAGGAGGTATGTGAGGAGGTTCTTTCTCCTTATCCTGAGGAGAAGGAAACAAAAGGGGAAGGTAAGGAGGCTCAACCTCTAGTGGCAGCTGGACAGTTGGTAGAGGTCAGTATGGTGTTGGAGGAGGATGTTCAAGGTTCTAAGGCTTATGATGATAGGGTGATTTCTAGAGTGGGGTCTGATTTGGTTCAGGCAGTGGGGGATGTGGGAAATAGGCCCTCTTTTAAGGTTTCCTATACAAGGGAGGCTAGAGGCTTGGATCCAGTGGCCAGAACTTTTGTATATTTATCCAATATGTTTGAATGCCTTGGTAATGATAATTGTGAACCTGTTTTAAGTGTTGTTTCAGGATATGGGGATAATGGTGTGGGGGAATCCAGGGAGGATATTTTTGTTGGGAATCTGGGACAAGAGGAGATCGCCAAGGATGTGGATAATCATATCGAGGGGTTTAGGCCTTCATGCACGACTAAAAGTAATACTTCGGCCTATGGAAGGAGGGTTAAGAGAAAGTGCAATGATAATAAAGGGAAGGAGACCTTGTCCGTGGCCGTGGAAGAAGCTCCGACTAAAGATATGCATCTCCCTTTATTGGAGATCAACACTCCAGATTAGAGGCTGGGTAATATTATAGAATGACCAGTTTATGTTTAGAGGGAAAAACTTGGTAAAGGAAGGGAGAATTCTGGGGGAGGAAAAGACATCATGAGTGGCCCTGTTAGCCTTTCATTAAGTGATATGGTTAAGAGTGGGAATCAGAGGATGGCTGCAGGTGAAGGGCCTTTGTCTACATCAACAAGAATAAGAACAAGTAAGGATTAATCTCACCTTCCACGGACGATGCAGACTAGATCTGCCTCAAAGCGGAGTGGAGAGGTGGTTCTTGCTTTGGAAAAGGGAAGAGTGGTCAAAGATGCTTCATCTGAGTTGCCTGCACTAGAGCAGCTTAGAAGTCAGGTTCAAAGTGAAAATTTTTGGAGGCATATAGAGTGGGAATTGGCTAAGGGAGAAGAAGAATCATGCATGGGTTTTGGAGATGATTATGGATATTATGATGTGTAATGTTGTGAGGTTCTGTGTCATTTATGGTTCGTCTTTCTTGTTTACAATTGTGGTTGTAAGTTGGGGTACCGATCCCCTTTAAACTGGATTTTAAAAATGGAAAAAATGATTTACAAATTGATTGGTATACCTAATCCCATCCTCTAAGAACTTACCATGGATAGATCATCACCAAGGAGAGTGGGTGAAATGAATTGAAGCTCTATGAACCAAGATAAGTAATCCCTGATGAACATATTACCATACTATAGATGCATGAATTTCCTAGCTCAAACAGTTCTCAATGTATTCGAGAAAAAATAATCATAGAAACTAGTCTAGAAATCCCTTCAGACCATACCTCAGTGTTGATCAACATGAGTAAGAAATTCCCACCATCAATTGGAAGATCCACTTTGCATATAAATTTTAAGCTCCACCATCTTTTATAGTGGTGTCTTTTGATTTTCCAATATCATGAGTATAGACTCTAACCATGAATCCACATCCCAAGGACCACCTTCCGCTAATAATGTAGGTGGATAATTCTATTGTTACTCCCCTATAAAATCATAAATATTTAGTGCAAGTCATGAAGCTACCTCCATAGATTATAGTAAACATTTAAAACTCTATCCCAGATGAGTGTTAGTGCCCAATACAAGAATAATAAGTGCTACCATGGGAGGTACTGTAGATGAAACTAGAGGTGGTTTGTGTGCCACCGCCTTAAGACATGGTCACCGCTACCCTCTTGGTGCTCAACCTAAGGCCATTATAGAGGAATATATCTACAATTCCAAGCACATTTCTCAAATCAAGATACAAGGAAAAAGTTATTTCAAATAGGATAACCTGGTATGTATAAGGCCTTACTACATGAGATACACTACCCAAAACTTCCCGCTTTTAAGGTCAGGTCAAAAGGTATTATTTCAAGTCTTAATCATTAAGGTTTAGTTATATTGGGTGTCAATTCCATGTTATATAGAGAAAAAACTCTTTAAGTTGAAACTTAAATACTAATTAAATGGAAACCAATTTTTTTATCAACATTATGAATTTAAACTTTAACAAGTCTCTATATAATGTTTTAGTTATACAGATTTTCATTCCTAAGTTATAAAGAAATAAACTTTATAAGTTACTATTAGTATTCCATTTAAATATAACTGTCCTTTTATATTTGATATTAGAATGTAATAAGTTTATATATGATGGTATAGTTATATGGATTTCCATTCCTAATTTATATAGGAATAATATTATAAGTTACAGTTAGTAGTCCATTTAAATAAAACTAACTATTTTTTTTGGCTAATGTAACTAAGGTTCTATATCTTAACCATTTAAAATTGGTTAGGTAAGGTTCCATTATCAATATATTTGGGAAAGCACAATTTAGTTTGATATATACACTTTAAGAAAACATTTTATTTATATTATTTCCCTATAATATACATTAGGGATTACTAACATAGAAATAAACACACATAAAATAAGAAATAAAAGCAATGAAATATGCATGGCATGATATATGTGTGACATATAAATTCCTATGTGCCTATAATGATTCATAAGATAGTTTACCCTTTCTGTATTTAAAAAATACTGAATGTATATAAAAAATAACATTTTAGAAAATTTGTATCACCCAATTGTGAAAATAGTTCATCCGTAATAGGATAAATCCATAAAAATAAGTCCCATTCTAAGAATTTTTATTTTCCTCCAATCACTGGAAATATAATACTAGGAGAAACTTGTTACGAAATTTCAACACTTCGTAGTCTTCTATCTATCAATGAAAAACAATATGACAAAGGAAAAATAATTCATTGATACCACTTTGTGAGATTCCATGCTCAGTTCACTCAGAAGTCACCAAACCCAATAGACATAAGGCCTCAAGCATGCATCCCCGTATGCCAGAGGATGTTGACTAGTTGCAAGGGTGTGTGGTGGTATAGTGGAAAGACTATAACCTCTTTATTAGAGTGAAAAATAATTAAATATAAAGGTAATTTAGTATAATATATCCCGATAATAAATAATACATAATAGTCAGTAAACAATATCATATAAAAATGATGTCATGATGATACAAAATATGGAGTATGTAGATATTGTAAAATGTATAAAAATAGTTTTAGTATAAAAAAATAGGTAAAAATACCAAAAGAAACTAACACCAATATTATCATGATAATTTGATCAGTCAACTACTACCAAGATCCAATTTTAGAAAAAGAAATAAAGTATCCATAGCTGGGTGGTTCCCTTTATCCTTACATGTATCAATTAAGTATTCTTAGGAAATAGAAGAGAAACTGAATAGGGTGTGATTACAACTCATTATAACACTTCTAATGGCGTCTAAAGAAAATACATCCTATGAGTATAATGTGTAGCAGTGTGTATTATATAAATATGGAAAGCCATAAAGTAGAGGTGAACCAGGAAATAACACCTACTTTAACCTAATCCAGATGTATCTAAGCATAATACATTTTATTCATTGAGGGACCTATGGAATAAGCCTAGGGTATCCTAAAATAGTACCAAAATAATCCATGTATAACCATGTCAGTTTTGACCTTTTTGGATTTAAGTTTAATAAAAGGGTGTTCTAAGGCATTCCACTTTCTATAAGGCTCTAACTGAGCCCAAGGAGTAAGTCCAAGGTAGTATGTGGAGATAATTGATTGTAATCCTAGGAGATAATCTAGGGAATTCTATGTATGAAGATATCAAGCTGAATCATAGAAGCGCATTCCAGTAATTCTATGTTTTTAGGAGAGGAAAAAAATACTACGATGTTAATTTGAGTCCTTTATCAAAACAAGAAAAATAATGAATCCAAGATAGGTGTAACTCTTGTTATTCATGTCAATGAATTCGGTGGCATATTATGAGTTTTCTCAAGGTATTCCAGGCTAGGAATACAACACTTTTTAAAGATAAGAAAAAAATTTAGTAGCATGATCAATTCCATAATAATACTCAAGTATATGTGATAATAAATCATAAGGTCACGTGAAGCACCCATTCCATTTAATATTTTAATTAATTAAATTAGTATATATTACATGAAAAGGAAAGGAAAACACGCCATAAGGGATGGTTTGGTATTTAGTAAATTATTTTTTTCTTGGTTATTTTATCAAACACACCCTAAGGGGTAGTTTAGGTTGTATTTGTCTACCTATAATGGAGTATTAGTGTCCTATAACAAGACTAGGTCAAGGTTTTATTGACAAATTTCACGAATTAAAGATTTTATGTGCACTGTACAAAAGGTCCAACATGTGGAACAATGAAACAAATTATAATCTTGGAATTTTTTTTGGGAAATCAATAGAACACCTACCTAAGCCCTATTTAAGACTCCTCATCTGGAATCAACCTCATACTTGGCCTATAATAAGAGAAATTGGGAAACCAGACCAAAGACCTGAAAGTAAGGTATAAACATTAAACATGGGGTGAGAAATTTGGATGGAAATAAAAAGTGATAAATATATATTATGTAGTTTTACACTTATTGAGGGTGTTTCAATTTGATCGATGATGAAGTAATAAGAGGTTGGATAAGGGATATCCACAAAAAATATTCAAGGGAGGAAGGGAGAGCTACAATGGAGGCACTATGAAAATGAGGGAGAAGGAAGAAGAAGATCATTTTAAATTAAAGGTGAGGAAAATGGTAATTTATATCATTTTTAATAGAGATAGTGATTTTACAACATTATTGGACAAATGGTTCACAGACCACACATCCTTACTTTCCAAGTTTACTACACTTCACACAGTTTAAGAAAATAATTAAAAAACTATGCTTAAATTATGAATGGTAAACTTTTAATAAATTTAAGAACTCACATGATTTACTAGCCCTCTTTACATGATTTATCAAACCATTATGGTCCATTTTTAGGTCATATGATTGGGGTTTATGGTTAGTAAATCTGTGAGTTAACCATGTGCTATATCCAACTTCTCCAAAAACTTTAACATCAAGCCCCTGAACCCTTTTAAACACTCATGGAACCACTAATAATTCCTTAGAAACATAAATTTTATGAAAACAATGGGTTATGGAATATTTTAAATTGGTCCAAACCTCATTGATGATCCTGGACCACACATCTTCATCTTTATCATATCTTGGATTCACCTTACTCACTTGTCTTCTAGATACAAGGTGTAAAAACTATCTCAAAGTTTTTATGGTCATAGGAACTACCTAAAATTCTATTTTTTTATCTCTCTTAGAAGTTGCCAATTTTCTTATCTTAAATATTGAAACAAAAGTTACAATTAAATTTGACACCTTTCAGTGCATTATGGATCTGTAAAGAAACCGTTTATAACTTCTTAATAACTCCCACAATCTCTATTATAACAATTAAACCACAACTACTTCATGGATAATTATTTACCCCTTGCATCATGAATTAAATAACTAGTTAATTCAATTTAATAACCACTAAATATCAATAATAAATCATTATAGAAACATATAGTGAAACTAAAACCCTTTATTATCAAGACATTGAATAACTCATCATGCATCATCATAACCTGTTCTCTCAATTTGGATGCATGACCTACCAACATGTGCTTCACCACAATGCGCTAAAGAATCCTTGGCCATTTTAGACTTAATATGATGAACACTATGTTGTGTTCCTCTCATATTTCCTATTTTTAACTGTGATCCTCCATTATACCAAGATCACCAATATGATTATTTTGGCCTTCCCCGTGTGACACATGATGACATTTTGATCACCACACCCAACTATATGGTGTGGGACCTATCATTTTGGGATTTATGGACTCAAGACTTCAATTTAGTGCTTATTACAAGATACATGGTCACCATTACACCTATATTGGGTTGAACCTTGTTGCACAAGTGATATGTAGAATTACCATGTAGACCATTATGACTTAGTCATTGTTCATAATACTCATGTTGGGTATTTTTTTCTCAACATTCCTTATGTTATGGGCATGGATTTCTCTTATCCTATTCTCCATATTTACCATTCCCACTAACAATAATGTGGCCTTGATCATTTTGTATAACCAAAACACATCATGCATTATGCTAAGGCATGATCCTCCTTAGCCTTATCAATTTGGACTTATTCAGACTTAAAACCATATTATCAAAAAATCAAAAACCAAAAAACCCATCACAATCATTTAGGAAACCTAAAATATCTAAGAGGGTATTTCCCATTCGATAACCTAGGCCACATAAGAATTTTTCATGCATGGACGTATAGAATTGGCTAGGGCCTCCCATTCCTTGGAATCAATCATCAACCTAACATCCAGAACACCTAGGTTCCACCATAGGGTTCATTATGAGGGTATGAGGATGTGGTATGCTTAGTGATAACCTAGTATCCACTACTCATTAGTGGAGGTATGAGCATGATATCCGAAGAGTGTGGATACAATTTCCACTAAGGTGATACTCTTACTTAGAGACACTCTAACCTTGGATGAGGAAGGTGTGGTTGATCGAGGTCATGGACCTGAGGATCAATAATGGTTTTTTGGATTGGCCCAGTTTATATGCATGCACCCTTGGGGTGGTTCAGTTACTGGTTAGAACAATCACCGTGACATGCTTGGAGACACCCCATTAATGGAAAATGTTAGAAATATAGTAGTTATTTATTTTACATAGGTTATTTATTTATTTCATCTTAGCTTGTCAGGTAGGTATACACTGCATTTACTAGTTACGTATGAGACTACATTGGTTTTTCCCTACTAAGTTTTGAACTCACAACCTACTTAGGCTGCCATTGATCTTGGGTACCTGAGTAGAATCCCACTTGATTATAGGAACAAGTTGGTCTAAGGACTAGGTTTGATCGAACAGGATGTCTCAATATAGTACATGGATCTTGGGATGTGATTTGGGTTATAGATTTCATTGTTACATCATTTTTATTTCCATTTTTTTGATTTTTATCTGTAACCATTCCACTGGGCGATCATTTTAGTGCATGACATTGCAATTTGGGCCTTTAATGCATTTCATTTGTTATATCCCTATTTGTATTTATTTTTTTGTGATTTTGGTATATATTTTATCTACTATACATTGTTATTTTATCCATTACCTTGAACTATGATACATGGGGTATAAACTTACCATGGTACGTCTTTAGACCCCCACTACTAGTCAACAACCTCTGATGTCCTGGGAGGTGCGCCTGAGTTCACATGGAGAACCGATTTGGTTATTGTTAATAAAGTGAGTCAGGGTGTGGTTATATAATAAGAAAGTTCCATATCATGTACAAAAAATTTATAATCTTTCACATTTTCAATATAAACCCCTAAAAAACTCACCGATAAATGAAATCACTTTTCATTTTCGTTTAAAAATAAGAATAAATATATTTTTTCATTTGAAAACTATTAAAAATGAAAAATTACTTGAAGAATGATATTATGAAATTCTTTGAAAAACTATGAATACCTATAGAAGAATATTGAAAATAATAATGGGAAAATGCATTCATGTGGTATTTTTTTTCAAAAACATTCCTTTTACACCTTTATAAGGAAATTCAAAATGGCTTGTGTAGAAAATATTTGGAAGATTAATTTTTTAAAATTTGTAAATAAATTTAAATAAAACTTTAAACCATAATTTAAGTTTAGAAATGAAAATTATTTTTTTAAAAAACTATATTTGAAAGATAAAGAATTGAAAAAAGAAATTCAAAATATTTGAAAATGAGTTTTTAAAGAAATATACAATACCTTAAGTCTCATATTTCTTCAGAAATTTTCCAACTCCTAAATAATAAAATTATAATAATTTTTTCCATTGTTAATAAAGTTTTTAACCTTAATTATATTATCATTATTTCTTTTATTTTATTTATTATAATGGTTTATTTAGTTACTAAATCAGTTAAGTTTAAATCAGATGTTTTGAGGATGTTCGGTTCATAATATTCAATATAACTTCATTATGTTGACTAAGGTCAAAGGTTTGATGATTTAATCATAATAAAATCTTAAAAATGTTATAATTATCATTTTTATATTTTAAATATGATTTTATAATAGTTCTTGTATGGTAATGATGGAAAATGAGATACATATTTTATGGCGGCGGTAGTACGCATGTATGCACGAATGATATTTAAATTTTTATAATGTTTGAAAAGTGAATAAATTATATAAATTTTCAAATTAAAAAAGTTATAATAATATTATTAATATAATATTTATTCATTAAATCCGTACTTATGACCATCCATGTGAGACGGTAATGAAAAACAAAATGGGTTGTTCATGGAGGCGGTAGATTGCATGTACGCATGATCGAAATTTTCATTTTCCAATGGATAGAAGAGAGATTGAAAATAGTTTTTACATAAAAATAGTAAAATTATAGTGTATTAAAATTTCTGAAGTAATTATATCAGGATCGTTAGAATACATTTTTAGTAGGTAAAATTAGAAATAAACTTGAAATAATTCAGTTAAGATTTATAACTTCTCTTTGGATATATTCCTTTGGATTTCACCTTAAGCCTTATAATATTTATCGTTTCATGATAAAAATCACTATAAGAAACTGAGAGGATATTTGGGAAGGATTTGGGTAGATCTTGGTGAATTTAGGGTTCTCAACGTGTGTAGAGAAGTGAAGAGATGTGGTGCATTTTTATATGTGATAGGAGTGACACCCTTGTAATTACTAGGAACTTTTAAATATAATAAATGTATTTATCATGAAAAGTGGATCCAATTTAGTAAAATTTTAAATATATGATATATTAAGGTAGATATAAACTCATAAAATCACATTTAAACTCATTTTAGGGATATTTAAATCCTTAACCCTCTTTTTAAACCCCTCGTTAACCCTTTTAACCTTTACTGTGGAAACACAAATTTTCTACAGTGACTATTAATTATGAATAAAAATTAATTTGACCTAATTAAAAAATTTCAACATGAATTTACAAAATATAAAATCCATTTTATACAATTAAATTTCCGTAAATTGTAAAAATTACTTTTAAAATAAGTACACGTAACATAATAAAAAACAGTTTGTGGAAAAATTCCCCTTTTAAACATAAAAATGATTTTGTACCAAAATTATGTATAATATTGGTTTTAATAGAATTAATTTAATAATTTTTAATAATTAGATACCTTTTTTAATTAAAAAACAAATCCAAACAAAATTGAACCTTGTAAATACTTGATTAAAAGAGAAGAACCAAAAATAATTTTTATTTTTCCTAAAAACATATATTAGATTTTCAAAATGTCAAACATAGATTTCAAAGTTCAAAATTAAATTTTTGAATGAATTATATTAATTTTTAAATATATATTTGTTCTAAAAAGAATGTTTCATAAACTTACAAGTCATTATTATTTCATGATATTGTTGTAAACATGAAAATATTTGTTAAATTGACAATTTTAACTATTAATGTAAAAATAAACTACTTCAAACTTATCTTAAAATTATTTTTTAATGATTATATAAAAAATAAAATTTATTTTATCAATTAAAAATTATAAAATTAATTAATATTAATTTTAAATAAAACCATGTAATCTTTGGACAAACATTTTAATTAAATAATTTATTCCCTTTTTGATGGAAATATTATTTCTAAAACTTTAATCAATGAGAATTAATAAAATTAATAATTATAAATCATAAAACTTATTTATTTCTTAGATTACCTATATTTTCAAATTCTTCCCTACTTAAATAAATTTCTGCCTCATAGTTTTATTCATTACTTAAACAAGAAGGATATTTTCCCTCATAACTTTTTCAGATTCCCATGTTCTTTTTAAATCATGTGACTATTCTAAAAAACCTTAACTAGGAGATTAAATTTATTCTAAAATAAATTTTCTCTATAATATTGTATTTTAACTAAATTTCCTCATAATAAATACTCTTATAACTAAACAAATTCAGGGCTTAAAACATGATATGAATTATTTACATATTGTTGGGATCCCAGTTAAGAGGTTTTTCCAATAACTTCCTCCAAAGAGTTTATGTACTATAACTAGGATGAGATCCCACTTAAGCACCACACAAAACTCCATGAAAACACTTCACACACGAATATAAAAAATTATAGAATAAGGTTTATTTCATTAAATAAAACATTCTACATCCATGGGATAACACTCTAAACATTTTCATTGTAGGAAATTCAAGTGAATACAGAATACAACACTCACTTACCATAAATTTACAAAGTTTTATATAGTTAAGTAAAAAATACCCACTATTCATTATATACTCACACGAAAAGTATATCCATAGAGTTGGGCCACCATCTATAATTATAGATATCCTCAAAGAGTGAATAGGTTGCAATAACCTCTAAGATTCATTGTCAACCGCCAGTTGACTTGGGAAACCTCTATTACACCATTGAACTATCTGATGAAACTGCTAACAATCCACACCCATGTAATCATCCCATATAAAGAAACAACACCTTGGTGAATAAAAACCGATGGGACTATATTTAATGGACACCATCTGATGGACACCATCTGTTGGACACTTTCTAATGACTCTTCCACTCGAGTAAATTAATGTCTCACCATCGGAATTCTCTTTCCAGTAATCTCTATTCAATGGAATATGTTCAATCATCTATATTTGATGATTTTTTTTCTGTGAAAATATGTCATATGAAACTAAATAATTCCCAAAAAACCCAAAAATATCACACTTGTGAATTTATTTAGGGTTTAAATATTCTCCAACCATCCATATGATCCCATTATCTATCCAATCCATGCGGTGTTCTCCACATCGTCTGATTAGCTGAGTTAAATTGAGGCATAATATTTCCCTAGATTTACTTGGACTATCACATTTTTAAATATATTAACATGATTCTAATTTCCAACAATCATCTATAGCATCGACAATTTAACTTCTTAGAGACTTCATATAAAGTGATATTTTCGGTCAATGTGGTTTGTTCTTGCATGAAATACCATATTAGAATAAAGATAGATGGCACTATGACTATAACACAATAAAATTCCCCTATCTGATCATTTTCTGAGTTCCTTTAGCTAGAAACTTGACCATATTAACTCTTTCTCTATGTCAGTAGTATAAATAAAATATACTTCTTTTATAGATAAAGTAACAACTAGTTACAACCAAGACACACAACTGACCATTTTCCAACCAAAAGTAAATACAAAGTCAATAACACATTTCTCTGAATCCATACCTCTAGAAAATTCTATATCTATAAAACCTTTCAAATGAAAATCACCTCCAAGACATAAATTTGTATCCTTGACCCTTTCAATTTTGAAATAATCTATTTCAAAGATACCCAATGTTGACTTCTAGGATTTTACATGAAACAAGTAACAAATACCATTTTAAAAGAAATATCTAGTTATGTACAAACCATTATATACCTCAAACTTCAAACAATCAAGCTAAAATAATCCTTAACCATGTTATGAACCTCTCCACCATTGATAGTGATTGTGATTTATAAATTTTGAATTCTAATAAGGGGGTTGAGATAGGTTTACAACTAGTTATTCTAAATCTTTCAATGAACTTCTTAATATATTACTTTTAGAATAAAACCAAAGAGCATCTTTTCCTTTCCCTTTAATTTCTTAGCCCCAAGATCTTATTATGAGATATATACATTAGAAAATTCTCAATCTAGTAGAGGTTTATCATATTTTACTTCATCTGGTATTGGTATTTCCGATCATTCCCCATCCGATATCCTATGTATCAGAGAGATTGTCTATTAATCCCACCCAAATGTTTCAAGATAGAGATTATATTTGGCATCCCTTGTTCGATCAATATAAAATTCAATAGTTTATCTAAACTCAACATAGTTGTCATCCATGTTCATATATTTCTATATAATATATTCATTTAAAAATTCATATCTTATCGAGATGATTTTTTTCATTTCATCATCCCATAAGCGATATATAGAGTTCTCATCACCATATCTAACAAGAAATCATGCCATGTATTTCACCTCTAACTTATCTTTATTTTTATCATCAATATGATTATATGTGATACTTCTGAATACATTGAGATTCTTCACCTATGGTCTCTTATCAAAACAATTTCCCTATGGAAGTTCTTGTCCCACAGCTGAATTTAGACTTCTATTCTCCAAATACATTGGTGTATTTATTGTGTTTCTCCCAAATTCCCTTAGGCATTCCAAAGTTAGGCCTCATACTAAGAGATTTATCTTATAGAGTCTGATTCATTATTTCAGTTAGTCTATTTTGTTATGGAGTTCAGATAATAGTATTCTCATTCATGATTACATTCCTTGGATAAATGTTATGAAAGTTGTGTCTTATGTATTTCTACCTTTTTCGATCTGGAAACACTTCAACTTTCATTCACATTATTTTTCATCCAAAACATTTCAGCAAATAAATTACTAAAAATAATTAGATTTATTTTTCAGTAAGTAATCTAAAACATTTTTTTTGGAATAAAAAATAGAGGTTACCCATTATAGTTATCCTATAATAGAGTAGATAGGGGACGATCCCCAAAAATCAGAATTAAAAAATTCCATCTTTTAATTACTTGGCCTTCTATCATATGTGTTAAAAGAAACTCTATAATATTTTCCCAACGTATAACTCTTACATATTCCAATGTTTGTGTGATCCTGTTTAATTATTCTATTTACCACTTGAAATTTTAGATTCTTTTCACCGAGGTGATGAAACCTACAATGAAACAGTTCCAGACTATCTAATAAAGTGATTCTAGCCACTAAAACCTCATAATTGAACATGTTTAGGTATAAATTACCATTATTTACTTCATCAAAAATTACTATGGATTTTTTTTGATCCTTTAGAATTCATTCAAAAAATGAATTCCAAAGCCTATATAATAAAGATGTCCCACTAATGTGAGGTTCTTATGGAGAACTTGAATATGTCTAACATATTTAAGTCTGAAGAAAATTCCGTTTTTCATTCAAATATTAACATGAATTTTCCAAATTATATCCAAAGTTTCATCATAGGCAAGATGTGTTCTACCAAATCTCCCCATTGCATAATCTACCATTCACTTCTTACCAATTCAATTAAAATATACAATTAATTCAATAGCCGATGAATCTTCTGGAATGATCAGACTAAATATTAAATAGGAACTTCCATTTATTCATTATAGAGTTTTTCTATCTAGAAGTGGATTCCTTTGTCTGATTCCTTCAATATTTTTTGATATATCCATTCTTCTCATAGGGACATAATATAATACCTAAATCGACAATTTATATTAACTTCTTCACTGGGAATTATCATCTAAAGACTTATTCTGATGTTGGTCCTTCTGTTGAGGTGACTGTCCCTATCTAGTAGCATCGAGTTCAATTCTAGATAGAGTTTTAAATTCCTTCCACCTCAAATCCTCATTGAAGATCAGTTTTTGAATACTGTCAAACACAATATCCACCTTACCACTGGAGTTTCTCTATATTGTTACTATGAAATCACAACTCTATAGAAGTGAGGAAAAAAGAAGAAAATCCCAATATTCTTTTGTTAATGTTACCTTCACTGAGTTGAGATTCCCTCAGATTATATTGAATTCATTCACATGGTATGTTGTAGGCCTTTCTTCTGATAACCTCAATCTGAACAACATTTTCATTATGAAAACTTATTTAAGAGCCTTTGGCTTCTTATACATGTCATCCACATATTTCATAACCTATAAAATGGTTTTCTTCTATTTAATTTTGAAAGAAAAATTCCAAGAAAGTGATATAATGATCAATACTGAATCATTTATCTCCTATTGATCACATTTCAATTTTTCCATATTCTTGATACATTAACTAGAAAAATGAGAATCTATATACTTTTGTATCAAAATTACCTCCCATTTCATTATCTAAGAATTAAATTTCATCACATAAAACTTATAAATCTAAACTTTTCCTTACCTTAAAGACATTCTTTTGAAAATAAAAAAAAAACAATTGAAATCAAAACAATTTATAAAGCACAGACATGATTAACCTGAATGCTGCGAGTGAAGTTAAACTAACCCTATGATACCACTTGTTGGAAAAAATAATTAGCGACATTCCTGGAGCCGCAACGGTCTATCTGTTTCACCATACGAACATGGGCATTACTATGTATAGTGGATAATTATCCTTGAAATCACCACAATATACATAGAATAAAATTATACAAACATATCAAATAGATATTTTTATGATAATTGACTCTATTGAGTTTGTGCACTAGAACTAGAATAAGAACCCACAAAAATCATCATAAAAAACTCCATGAAAAAACATCACACATAAAAAAAACAAATATAAAAACATAATTTATGCGGTTTAAAAAAATCCTACATACATGATAGAAAAGTGGAAACATTTTTTATTATAGGAAATGAGAGAGAATAAAAAACTCTTCATTAAATTCCTCTCAATTTACAAAGTCTCAGTCAATTAATTCAAAAAATCTAACTATTCAGTATATACTTATATTAAATTTATATCCATAGATTTTGGACACCATCTATATTGATAGTGATATTCAAATGATTAAAAAGTTTCACCAAAATCCAAGATTCATGGTCAACCTCCCATTGACATAAGAAACCATTGATACACTATTGAATCATCTGATAAAATAGCCAGTAACTGGTACCCAAGAAAGCATCCCATTAATTGAAATATTACCTAGTGAACAATAACTTAGTATGATAGACTCCTTCCAATAGACTGTGTCCAATGAATCTTCTACTCAAATATACTAAAGTCACACCACAATAATCCTCTTTATGTTCATCTACACCTAATGCAATCTATCCAATCATCTCCGTCTAATGATATTTGTACAATGAAACTCTATCCAATAAAAATAAATAATTTCCAAAAAACCTAAAAATATTTCCTTAATAAATAAACATGAAACACATCATGTTCCTAAGATAAATTTAGATTTTATGCCACTTGTTGTGAAACTAATCCCACTTTTTCCAGAATTATTTATAGACCAATAAACAACAAGCTTAACTTTTATTTCTATCCAAAATGAATTATACATTTGCATGAAGATATTTTAAGAAATAAATAATCTCCAATATCAACTGAAAAGTATTTTCTATAGTTATGTACATAAATATTCCTCCTATTCTAGGATACCCCCATATGGTTATAAATCATCTTTATATTTTCAACTATCTCTTCGACCAATTCTCATCCCAATTACTTTCTTTTGGTGACATTATCCCAACATGCTGTTGTTAAACACCAATTTACATTTAATTCCTCAAATAATTCCATATGTATACTAAATGAAAAATGTTATTATAAGAAAATTTTACTAATTAAATATGTTAATACCAACTTCCTTGATAATATAATGAAAAATCCAAAAACGCATTTTCTAGATTAATAATTGATTTATTCAACTATCCATCAGATTGAGGATGAAAATATTCAGTAAAAATTAATTTAGTAGCCAATGAATTTTGAATTCCTTTTCAAAAATTAGATGTAAATCTTTGATAATGATCATATATAATTGAGATAGGTAATCCATGTAACCTAACTATCTCTTTAAGATAAAGTCTAAAAATCTGATCCAAGTACATACTACATCAAATAAGAAGAAAGTATATAGATTTATTTAGCCGATAAACGATAAAAAAAATCAAATTATTACCCCAATATGTATTTGGTATTCCCAAAATGAAATATATACATATATTATTCAATTTTCATTCCAGAATCAGAAAATTCTGAAGCATCCCCTTTGACAGTCTTCATTTAGCTTTAACCTATTGATAAAGAAATTTTTTAATGGTAATAAAAAAAATATAATTATTCATTATATCTAACCAATAATATTCCAAAATATATTTATACATATTAGTAGTTCCTAGATGAACAAAAAACATAGAGTTGTGAGTTACACAAAATAATACATTCTTTAAATGAAAATCATTCATTACACATAACCTTTTTCAAAAACATACATTAAATTATTGGTTAATATTAAATTCAGGTAACTTACCCTTATTAATTAATTTTATCTTTTATTAGATGATATAGTCTTCTTTTTTAGCATACTTAATTCTGTCTGACAAAGATGACTACATTGACACTTGATTTAAAAGAGATTAAGTTTTTTCACACATGATTTCTAGTCCATTATTCATTCAATCCTTAATTAATAGATCATTTTACTATTGTAACATTTTCAATAATTCATTATATTTTTGACTCAAGGAAATGAATAACTTTTTTTACTTGGGTGATTGTGAATCAGGAAACCATAGTCCTTTATCATTCCTGACCATCTTATCTACCTCATATTTGACACTTTTTGAGTAAATATATACTTTAAATTTTATGATCAACATATATTTCTCATGTCTACTCATATAGTAGTTGAAAATATATTTTTAAATAAAAACTGCTATATACAACTCATGGTCATGTATAGGATAATTATATACTTGGGGCTTAGATTACCTAGAAATATATGAAATTACCTGATCATTCTGCATCAAAACACAACCAAATCCCTTCGAAAAAGCATCACTATAAATAATAAATTACCCATTTCTTAATGAAAAAGCTAAAACTGGATCATTAATCAATATTCTTTATAATTATTGAAAAATTCCATTACAATACTTTTAAAAAAATAATTTAGTCCCTTTTAGAGTTAACTTGGTTAGTGGATTAGCTAATTGAGAAATATTTTCAACAAACCATTGGTAATAACCTACTAGTCCAAGAAAACTATGAATTTTAGTGACATTGGTTGGTATTGACCAGTCTTCTACTACTTTGGTTTTATCAAGATAAACCATCTTTATAAATTTAGTTACTATATTCCCAAGGAATGAAATATATTGTAACTAAAATTCCCAATTAATAAATTTTCCATAAAATTTATTTTATTTTATGATTTGTAGAAAAATTATTATATGTTTTTCATGATCCTCAAAAATTTTATAATATACCATAATTTCATCTAAAAATATCAAAACAAAAATTTCAAAGTACTCTTGGAAATTCTTTTTCATAAGATCCCTAAATATAATAAGTGAATTTTTTGATCTGGAAGGAATAAAAAAATTACAATGGATATAAATAGAATGAAAATATATCCTTAAAATGTATTCATTATTCAATTTTAGCAGATGACACCTGAGCCTAAGTTTGATCTTTAAAAAATACGAATCTCCCCAGAGCTGATCAAACATGCCATCAATATCAGAAAAATGAAAATTTTTCTTAAAAAAGATGTCATTGATTGCTCTATAATCAATGAAAATCTTCACAAAACAATCCTTATTCTTAACAAAAAATGAGAACCTCAATTTTAAGTGCTAAGATGAATGAAACCCTCATCGTGTAGTTATTTTAACTACTTTTTGATCTCTAATAGCTTTTCTGAAACCATTCAATATGGGTTTTTTAAAATTAGATTAACATACGATACTAAGTAAAAAAAATCAACCTTCCAATTAGGAATAACACTAGGAAAAGAATTAGTAAATATATACTTATATTAATTTACCATCAACTAATCACTAATTTAAAAAGTTCCCTTCTCTTCAATGATATATGTAAGATAAATTTCACTCCCATATTTAGTCAATTTATGAGCCTATAGATATGTTATAAAAGGCATGAACTCATTCTTATATATAAATCCATAATTTTTATAAAAATTAAATATGAATTATTCAGTTTGTAATCTATTTTAGGATGAAAATATGAAAGCTAATACATACTAGAAATATCATCAAACCCTATTATAGAAAATAAAATAAGGTTATTATGAACAACCATTCCATAGATAATAATAGGATGATGCATATATATTATTTTTATTTAATATTTCCCCTTGAAGTTTTTACCAAAATTTATGCCTCAATTTCATGAGGTGATATTTCCATTTCACTTAAATTTTTTATAAAAGTAAAAGAATGCATAGATCCCAAATCAAACATGGAATTGGAATAATTTGAGTAAGCAAGTAATGTACCCATCACCATTTCATTTTTGTGTCCAAAATCATCATTCTTTGTGGAAATATAATTTTTTAAATCTTTTTTATTTTAATATAGATGCTTCCCACCGTGAATATCTACTCGATACATGCATTTTCATAACCAACCAATTCATTGAAATTAGAACATTTTACTACATAATGGTTATCTATTTTATCATTTATGGTCAATTAGTATTATTTTTCTTGAAATAATGATCCAAATGACTAAACCTACCAAATTGGTATCACATTCTTGATCTTTTCAACCATTTTTTAAATTTATTCTTACCACATTTGGGACATGTTGGGGTATTAATTTTAGTTTTCTCTCTCAAATTATTCTCGATTTATTTTTTCCTTAATAAATTCCTATTCTTATGGTTATGCGGTACATAATTATTAGGAAATTATATCAAAACTTTTTTAACACATCTAAATACTTCTTCATATATTTTAAATTCATAATTTAGAAAAGTTTTTAATAAAATTTGTTTCAGTCCTTTGTAAAATATATAGATTTTATTTTCATAGTCTAGAAAAAAATTCATTTAATACATGGCTAGTATAATGAAATTTAATTCATAATCATCAAATGAGTTCTCTTCCCTTTTCTTAAATTCAATAAATTTCCTTTCTATTATATATTGAAGATATTTAGGGAAATATTTCTCAACAAAAGAAAATCCTTAAACACTGTCCACTCCATGGTATCAATTTAATTTTTTAATTATTATTTTAAATTAAATACCACCACTAATTAAAATTACCTTTATAATTATGGAATGTAAGAGTTAACCATTTTATGTTCTTTATAGGGAAAAACTTCAAATATCTTCTTCAATGAATTTATCTATCCATAATATTTCACTAGGTTTAAAGATACACCAAATGCTTGAGGGTCCTGTTTTATAAAATTCTTTAAATTGATATATTTCTATAGACATAATTTAGTTTATCTATTCCTTGGGTTCTACCATTTATTACCTGTATTAACTAAGTAGACATGGAAAAAAACTACCCAGTTTTGGCTTCAACTATTTGAGTTACTGATTCATTAGGATATTATCCTCTCAGTGACTTCTTACCACAGCCAGCCTATTTCCTATATGAAAAACAATTCTTAATAGACATGGATTAGATGAAGAAGATTGGAAATCATTAAAATATATCTCATGATAACCTTAAATTATAATATCTTAAGAGTGCCTTAAACATAATCATAACCTATAAAGTTATCTAAAATTTTCTCTAATACCAACTGTAATAACCCCATATTAACCAAACCATAATTATGTGTTTAATAGAAATGATTTTTCATAATTATATTCCCATGATATTTTTGGTTTATAGTTCTAGAGAATTAGGAAAATAATTTTATAATAATTAATATATTTTCACACAATTTATTTTTTTTCATTAAAATTTGGTTATTCGATTTAGAACCCCATTTCATTTAAGTTTACTTGTTATTCATTTAATGTGAGTCACTATAGAGGAAAAATTAAACATTATATAGTTTTAACACATACTTAGATATGATGAAAAGAATTTTAAAACATGGTATCATTAAAAAAAATCTAATAAAGGTGTAATAAAATAAATGAAACACATTACTACAAATAAATACATGAAAAACCATAAAAATGTTTTTCTATTTTCCCTATAAACATTGAGCATTTAAATAAATCATAACCACATGTGAAAATAAAGCTTTTCATAAAGAAAAATTTTCAAAACCCATAAAAAGCATAAAAAACCCATGAATGCATCTTGATGCACAATTTATAATATGTGTTAACACTTTCACAGAACTTTATCAATAGAAGTAACTTAATTATTTATCTCCAACATTTTGTATTTAAAGGATAAATCATTACCCAATACACTAGAGAGCTGTACCCAAGTCTCACTCATCATCATATATAATGACTATGTACCATATCTTGAAAAATATTTACAATCTCATAATTTCTCATCATAAAGCCTTGAAAGACACATTCAAATCCATAAAAAAATTGATTTCCATTTTCAGAAAAAATGAGAATATTATTTTCTATTGAGAACACTTAAGAAAGAAAAAATCCCCAAAGAATGAGAATAATGTGTTATTTTAAAACCATGAAAAATTAAATAGGAATATTGATAATTAATAATAGATATGAAAAAAGGTGTTCATGTGGTAAACGCTAAATAAAAATTCCTTTTACATATCTATAAATAAATAAAAAATTACTTGTCTGGAAAATGTTTAAAAAATTCTATTTTAAAACTTATTAATGAAAGTTAGAGATGAATTTAAACCATAAATTAAGTAAAAATATAAACTTCATTATTGATTTTTTTAATATGGATATGGTAGATAAATAACTGAAATAAAAACTTCAAAACATTTGAAAATGTGGTTTTAAATAAAAATCCATCACCTTAAGTCTTGTCTTTCTTCATAGATTCTATACTTCATAAATAATAAAATTATAATAAATACTAACTTTATCAAAAACCATTTTCATGTTCATTTCATCATAATTATTTCTTTTATTTCATTTATTAACAAGTTTTTTATAGTTACTTAATTAGTTAATTTAACATTGTAAATTTTAAGGTAGTTTGTTTCATAATCTTTAAAATAACTTTGTGGCATCGACCATGATCAAAGGTGACCTGGTTCCATTATCTAAAGAATATTAAAAATGTTATAATTATAATTTTTAAAAATTTAATATATTTTTAAAATCATCCATGTAAGGTGGTGATGAAAAATGAGAAACATCATTCATGGATGTGGAAGTCCACACATACACATGAGAGATGTTTTAATTTTTCTAATTGATGAAAAGGAAAAAAAGTAGATAAAGGTTAAACTTTATAAAATCATAATAATATTATAAAAATCATATTTATTTATCAAATCCATACTTATTTATGCCCATATGATACATTAATGAAAAATGAAACGTGTTGGTCATTGAGGTGGTAGTCCATACGTACACATGAGAAATGTTTTATTCTTTACAATTGATGGGAGAGAGGTATAAAATAGTTGTTCCATAAAAATAATATCATTTTACCATTATAAAGATACTTATGAAGTTATATTAGGATGGTTAGGGAAATATGATAAGTATGAGAAATATTTCATAGTATGTATCATGTCTACACCACAGGCATAATATTTAAAAACAAATCAATTTTCTATTAGTTTGAAGTAATATTATAAATTAAAAAAATTATGATTTTATTGAAAACTAATAACATGATCTCATCCATTTAATAAATTTTATTTGATACATATAGGATACACATTTCAAAATCAAAAATATCTTTTACGATTTGAAAGAAAAAGAAGCATTGTGAAGAACCTAATGGAATTGTTAAAGAATATTGTATTTTTTTCAACTATGAATGACGATTATTGGATGTATTTAAGGTTAAACTTCAAGTGTTAATTTTTTTTGAGTTTTTTTAATGTTATTTTAAATGATTAGTATTGGTTAAAATTTATTCTGATCTCATTTTAAGAATTCATGAATTCTTGAGTGGAAGCTAAAATTTTTCTAATTCCTTGCTCTTTCATATATACAAAATATTCTCTCAAATGATAAATATAAAATACTATGAGTTTAATCTTGAATTAAAAAAATTAAAAAAATAAGTAATATATTTCATTGATAATTGTGGATTGAAAATGGAAATGTAAATGATATTAACTATATATGTATGATTTAATTTTCTTTATACGTAAGATGTTTCTTAAGTTAAACCTGAATATTCTATAATGGATTAGTAGAAACATAAGATATTTTATCATATATAATATGTATTGAGTAATGTACAAGATTTTTTTCGACGATGAAGAAGTTAAAAAAATAAAAACATTTATTCATACAAAAGATAGTAGGGTTTATACACAAGATACTTGGGTTCATACATAATTTGTTAGTTCTGAGTCATTTATAATCTTATAAAGTGGTAATTCATGTGTAATATGTAATATGTTCACTCTAGTACATAAGAAGACTCCACTAAGAAGTTGATATGTAAGAAATAATATTTCTTAGATACTATTAAATAGTAAAAAAATGATAGGATCAATAAAGTAGATGAGAATTATAGAATATTATATCCCCATATCATTGTATACACTTTGCTTAATTAAATATAACGATGCGTTGATGGAATTAAAGATAAAAAATATCATGATCCAATAAATTCATCTTAATTCTATAATAAGTTTTAATAACTATTAAATGATAATATCTTGGGGAAATATTAATGGGAATTTAAAATGGAAATATTTGGAATTCATTATCATTATCAATATTGAGTATTTTCATATGTTGTTGGAGAGAATAACAGGTTTATATTACTATTGGTAAGTTTTCATTTTGAATTTGGAAATATCATTAAGATAATTATATAAATATAAAAAAGGAGAAAATAAAGAATTAAAAAGTGATAAAAAATTGAGAAGCTAATAATGTGAAGGACTAGAGAACTATTATACCAAAGAGAAAGAAGGGAAGATAGATAAGTACTATAACTCTTTGGTCATCTATATCAAGTCAATATATTCTATTTCTAATCATCTAGAGGTTTATATTTGAGGATATGGATAAAGATAGCCTACAATATCTTGATATATTAATGCAAAGATCATTTTTTGATTTAGAAAATACCACATGGATTATGTGAATGAAACGACATTGATTCCATTGTGGAAATAAAATACCTATTTATTGAGAAATTATTTTAATAGACCCATTTAAGAACTAAAATATACTAGTATAATCCAAGATCCAAATAGATTGTAGTTTCAATAACTATAGGGATACTGTTTCTGTCTCTTTACCAAGGTTCATGGATGTATACTTCCCTGAAATTTTAATAGTAAAAATATCCATTTAGGATTCAAGGATGTACATAGATCCTTAATATTGAAATAACTCATCAATATTAGTGATTAAATGGCGTCTCATAGCTTTACCCAAACACACCATGGAGTAGTTACCCACCGTGAGACTAAACCTTTTAAAAATATGCGTATTGTGTGTTTATTTATTATTAATTAGATATGGGTGTTCCCAAATTTAATTATAATAAATTTTATGGTTGGAAGAAAATTATGATCTCCTATATTCTATCATAACACATAGAATTAAGTGATGCAATTATAATTGGATTTATACTTCATGGGATGGATTCACCCATGAAATTTTTAGATTAGTGAAATATGTAAATATTTGAAAAGATTAGAAATATTATCCCATCATTACAATATGATAAAGCACATAAAAAAATTATGGGACTTAAGAAAACAAAGTAAATGTGGGATAATATCAAGAATACATATAAACGAAATTTTAAAATTAAAGAATCCAAATTTTAGATTTTGGGAGATAAGTTCGAAGATATTAGAATTATAGATGATAAGGAAATTAATGTTTACTTAACCATAATTAATGAGATATTAATCCATACCAGGGGTTTGGAGATATGTCAGAATACTCAACTATATTTAAGAATGTGATAAGACATGTTCCTAATATATTTGATATAATGATATCAATCATATAAGAGAAGGAAGTATTGTCTCTTGATGAGTTCCAAAACACAGTTCTCAATTATAAAATGAAGAAAAAACATATGTTCAAAAAGAAAGATAATGAATAAATAGATTTAAAATTCATGGAAAGATATAATATAAATAAATAACAAGTTGAATTTTCCAGTGAATCATATGATGATGAGAAAGATGATAAATATTATAATAGGATAATGGAACTAATCTTTAAAAAAATGAAAAGAGGATAAAGTAAGTATAAATTAAAAATTTCACTTAATTTCTTTAAGTGTGGCGTAATTAGATACTTTATATATAATTGTTTAAGTAATAATAATGATGAGGAGTAATATAAAGTGGATAAATATAAAACATATAGAAAGAAATGGGGATGTAACTCCATAAAAATCAATAATTTTTATGAGGAAAGAGAAAAGACGCAAATAAGAAAGATAAAAAGTATGTTAAGTAATGAATGTTTTTAATTATTTACCTAATTTACTAATAATGATAATGATTATGTCAAAAAAATTTAGTAATTTCTTGGATTATGTTAAATTATTAGAATAAAGTTTAATCATTGAGGAAGAAGCAGAAGAATCTTATAAAGAACACATGCTAAAAGCTAAGGATGAGTTGTGTCTTGAGAGGAACACACAATATAGAAAAAAATAGAATAAATAAAGAAAGGGGTTGTAAAATTTTAAAAATTAAAATGGATAAATCCAAAAAATAAAAAATATATATAATAATTATATTGAGGAAATTGATCTTCTTAAAGTAAATTTTTCTAAGAAAGAGAGAATGAAGAAAGCGTTTGTGTAGAAATTAATCAAAGGAAGATGTGTTAAACAGAACAAAGTAAATTTTTATTAAGGATATGAATAACCTAGTAAAAATGAGATATGGTTTTGATAATACTTTTTAAATCATATATTAGTCATCATAGGCTATTGAGAGATGCTGTACACAAACTCAGGTAAAAACTATACCTGTGGCACATGAAAATGTTACATTTAATTCATATAATAGTATAGGATTCAATTTAATTGTGTGGAAATAATTGTTTTATAGAAATTTATATATGGATACTCTTAGTTCAAATAATTTCAAGGACAACTTGAAAAGGAAAGGTTCCCTAAATTCAAATAAAATTGAGTTTGGAAATCCCTTAAGGAAAGAAGTTGGAATTCACAAAAAAACTAAAACATTTAATGTATTAAATAGTTTTAAAGGCTATTATTAGTGTTTTTTAGTATTTGGGTATAATAATAATAATTTATTTCATAATATATATCTCCCATAAAGTTAAATAAAGAAATAATTGATGGGGAATTTTCCAGTGAACATATGGAGTAAGTTCAAGAAGAAGTAGAAAGTAAAAAAATATTTATCTAATTTACTCATCTTAAACATGTTAGATTATTTATAAAAAAAATCTACAAATGATGTGACTAGTAAGATCAATATATCAATAAAGTATTTAATAATATTCTAGCAAAAAATTGAAAGGCTATTGATGGTAATAATACTCAAATTGATAATAAAATATAAATTCCAATTATTATTGAAGTTTCACTTAATGATAATAAGTAGACAAATACATTGATTCTTAATAGTGTATGATCACCAAATTTTCTTGGAGTCACCAGGACCTTATAGAATATTTAATAATATGTTGATAATTCTATTGAATTTGTGAATTAAATCTTAGTAAAGATAAAAAAACTGGATAAGTTGATATTTAAGCCCAAAAAACTAAAGTCCAAATGTGTCTTGTTTGTTGATGGGATTAAACATAACTTACTAAGTGTGAGTTATCCTTTTAATTAATTAAATGATATTAATTTTATAAAAAAACTTACCTCATCAAGAGGATAAGGGATGCAAAATTTATCACTAGAGGAAAAAGGAACCAGTGGTAATATTTTTCAAATTAGAGACTCAAGTAATTTTTTTCTAATTAAACTCAGAAATGAAATAAGTTATGGACTGACATATTGGGGAATATATATTAAAGTAATTTAATAAATTTTCCAAAGTATATATTGTATAAAACATTCCACATCTAATGATATAATAATAGGACAATCATAAAAATTTACAAAAGGGAAAAATGATACTAGGTATAGGAAAGAGTGGATTCCCAATACAATTAGACTCTCTAATTGACCCAATCATACTTATGTGGTAAAATAAGACATAAATCCACTGAAGGTGACTTGTATTTCATTATATTCACCATTTATTTTACAAGAATGAATAATGTGATCTTCATAATGTATAAGTCAAAATATGTGGAAATATTTAATATTTTTAGGAGAAGAGATGGGAAAGAATCAAGGTTTTGTATTAAGAAGATTGGATTTGATTCTGGTAAGGAATTCACAAGAAAATCATTTGAATATTAAAATGAAAATAATGGAATCAAAATTATTTATAACACTCCTTATACACCCCTTAAAAATATAGTATCATAAATAAAGAATAGAAATATGGTTGAGATGGGGTGAACCAAGCTAATAAAATATAATATCTCAATGTATTACTGGAGAGTGGTTGTATTCACAACTATGCATATCCAAAATAGGTACCTGCTAAGAGAAAATTCAAATATGGACTCTTATGAGATGTGCTATAATAAAAAACAAAATGTGGATTACTTCAAATTTTTTTAGTATATTTATAAAAAATATTAATTTTTATAGGGAAGTTTGATGACAAGACTAAGGATGAAATATTTCTTAGATATCTATCCAAAAAAATGATATATATGCTGGAGAAAGATGATTTAAAAAGTTATAGACTATTATGAGGTAAAAATAATTAGGAGTAAATCCAAAATTAGTGTTAAAAATTATATAGACTTTAAAAAACTCGATGAAGACAATGATTATATTTTTCATGAATACCCTCCATTGTAATCCCACTAGGTAGACAATGAAGATAAGAAGATAACCCTTAAATACACCTATAATATTCCTTAATGTGGCAACTAACTCCATGGGATTATCACCCACAAATTGGATACATTAACCTCTATGTGTAAATCTAAAAATAAAACATATGATGAGAAAAACTCCAACCAACTTCATTACAATACATGATAATCCCATTACTTGAATTTAAGGTCATATATAAATTAAAATAATTGAAATTACAAAAAATAATTCTCAGGAACAACTATGAATCTCCAATAATAACTAGAACTATTAACACCCAACTCGATCATAAACCAACCCATGAAGACCTAAAAAAAATTGTTTATATATACCTAGGGTGAGAAATACATATATACTTAGTGGGATCCTCCCCAACTATCCTAAAAAATGTGAAAAATCATAATAAAGACAAGTGAATATAAAAATGAAACTAACTAATCACCTAAACATGTTATAGTATTTACTATACTAACCCTGGCTCACCCATCAATTAATTCGTAAAAGTAAATCATTTATATCAAAGAAATATTTATAAATGAATGTTACCCACTTACATTTCCCCACTCGGTTGTTATTGTCACATCTCAATGCCACATATCCTATGCCCATCCGTTTAAAAAATAATTCCACACATCATGAATATGTATCATAGACCTTACCACATCATGTGTAGACTAACGTCTCATTTTATTGATGATCCCAAGTAGTTACCATGTGTATTTATAAAATTCACAATAGCCTTTGTAAATGAATTATACCTCAATCCATCACAACCCATACACATATAACTTTCAAAATATTGGGACACCATGGTTGGATAAAAATTTATACTATACCTCATGCCGTTATAGCCCAAAAATAATGTATAGTAAAACCATGATCCGTCAAAAAATGGGTAAGAATGCACCACATACCATATTCCATCATAGATCAGGATACGCCTACACCAACTATAGACAAATGTATGGTGGGGGAGAGGGAGAAGTTAACCATCCTCTACATCATTATGTTGGATTTTAAAGAAAACACCAATAAAAAAATTTGTGTGTCAGTTTCCCCACCAATGTTGGTGGGGTAATGTATAAAATAAAAAAATATAAATAATATTATGCACAACCACACTAAGGAGAACTAGCTAGATTTTAACTCATCTATTACTATCATCACACAAGACACCCGATGGCCACCACTAAGGTCTATTTCTCAAAAAAATATACAAGTGTTAAGTTCATATTTAATTTATTAATTATCCATTAATTAATATTATTTCATTTTCAATTTCAAGATTAATACTTCCATCTTCTAATACAATTTCCAATGGGACCATAATTTATTCTACTTATATTATCAAGTATTTCATCATCATTTAGAAACATTTTGAATCATTCTTATTCGTTTATTAATTAATTTATCATTTCATGAATTCCTAGTAATTTAGGACTCGTCATGAGATACAACATAAAAAAATAACTTTAGGTTCATAGAGTCAAACTTCCTTGAGCAGTTAGAAATCAAACATATAATATCGTGTCATCCAGCTATTTAAAATCATTATTAAAGATTGAGAATCGTTGATCATGACCTGCGCTAAACTCATTTCAACCACCTAGGGTCATTCCCACACCATTGTGCATAGTAAAATCTATCTAGACATCATCAACATTGACTATCAATTTAACCCTTGAACACCCATAATAATTCCCAATATATAACCAGCCATTAATACAGCCTTATGACTCCAACCCATTACTCGTAAAATCATTCCAACCATGTTAGGTTATCTAAAATCACATAAAGGATCTAACTTTCTTAGAGAATACATACATATTAAATGTTTTTTTACACAAACAAGTAAAGGAACTAAGGCCATGTCATAAATCCTGTTAAGTATCCAATAATCAAGAATGTGGTCGTTCAAATCCATTCATTTTTTCTTTAACAAACAACCATTTTAATTCCATATTTTTAACTAGTTTTTTATGCACAACTTTTTGACATCAATAAACCCATAATAAGTAGATCATAAAATCTAGTAAACAACATGAAATTTCTTCATAAACTATTTCTATGTTTAATAAATACAAATAAGAGTAGTATTTATTCTACTCACACCACTTTCATTTGAGTTATAACATCATCTAGATTTACATTTTTTTTCTATTTTAATAAATTAAACCATTCTAATTAAAAAAACAAAACTCATCTATGTTACAACACTATCTAGTAAATATCGAGAGGCAATATAAATATACTATAAACACAAGTAATCAAAAATAACTCCACAATTTATTTAATATACAATTTTAAATATTAATTATCTATATATAAAATAATTATCCCATCTAAATTATTTAATAATATAATTATATAACAATTTTCATCATAAAATAATAAACAAATACAACACAACATGTGATTCTAGAATTATTCCTTTAGTTTCATGCTCTAAATTAATATCAACAATTCTAATTGTGATTATTAATTTTCTCTTAGATAATTACTATAATAAATAATTAATATTCTTCATGTGGAACATGAAATAATTAAATCCTTACTTTAATTATCCAGATTAAAAGAAACAATTGTTATATAATTAAATGCTATAAAAATGTGTACACCAACTTGTATACAATTTAAGAAATAGTAAATACCATTTAAGTTACAAGTGATTTCTATATTCTAGAGATAAATATAAATAAATACATATTACCTCTTGGTTTGATATAATAATATTGTCCTACTGCATTTAATAATTTTTATGTAAATTATTTAATTTACATAATTAGAAAAATTAATAATATTTAAGTAATAATGACATCCACCTATAAATTTATAATTTTTCAATTTATAATAAATATAATAATTTTCATGCGATAATTAATTCTTATTCATTTTTTAATATCAATTTTTTTCAATAAGAATAATTCCTTCTATACACCTTTCACTCTATTTGATAATTTCCATATTATGATCTTGTTATAGTCAATCAAACCTATTCATATAGAGGTAAATAAATCATTATAAATTTACACTTACTCAAAATGGAAGAGAGAATTCAGATCCCCCAACTTGAAACATTTAATTCTACACTACATAAAGTAGAGTTAATAGGGAGACACACACAAGAATGGAAATAATTTTGAAGAGGTTAAAATTTATTACAGATCACTCATAAGACTCTAAAGATAAGGTTTCATTTTCTAGGTTTGAGAGAAATAATTAAGGTCTTGAAATGAAAGAAATATGATTTAAGAATATGTAGATATCACTTCACACATATTTCAAATTTAACAAAGTTAAAACACACTTATTTAATTTTTTTAGATTTATTTTTACTTGTACAATGAGTATTAAGTAATTTAAAATTTAAGAATTCAAGGATCACATTAAATCTCCTCATAATATATTTTATACAATTATTTTAGTGATTTTTTTTCATTTAAATCATGAAAATATATTTTTTGATATGAAATAGAAAGAAAAATAATATTGATTGATTTAAAATGATACCCCTACATGAGAATGGGTCTATAGGTGAAGGTATATTTATTGAACTTTATATTGTGTGGGTTTGAAAATACCCCTACACAACTGTGGAAATCTATGTAAAGGTAAGTAATTTTACCTTTATATCGTGAAGAACTGCAAGACTTCCCTATATATAGGATTTTGATATGATGAATATTACAAGAATCAAGAAATTACCTATACATAATCTATTAATCTTGATAATAACCTTTATTTACCGTCACACAACAAATGAATGACATATATGTAGTACTGTAACCTTAAACTAATTTAATTCCAGAATTAAAAGACAATAACGTATCCAATATAGTCTACCTTGTAACAACTATGAAAAAATGATCATAGATATGGAAAATGGCCTATGTAAGTTTAAGTAATATTTTAAGAAAAATAAATTTTCAATTAGAAAACTTATAAATTATTTGTAATGCAACTCATTATCTCTAAAAAAAATTTGAATCACTTAAAAAATTATAAATAAATTTCTAAAATAATTTTTAAAATATATATATTACTTTTATAAATCACATACCCAATTTTAATAAAACTTCTTAGATTTATAAAAACTCTCCCTAACCACCGAATACCATAGAATAAAAAAATAATTATTTAGAAAAATTTCAAAAATTTATAATAATTCTGAGAAAACCAATAAATTAAAAGACAAAAATATATAATATATTGTTGATATTTATTCTAGTCAGACCGGTGATGTTGAAGAGGCCACTAATGTTGAAAAAAATAATTATTAGAATCTAAATAAGAATATGGAAGTAGAGAATATAATGGGATATTATAACACCCTAGTATAGAATAGAAGAAGATTAAGTCTTGATAATTAAATAGTTACCATCTATCAAATTTATCCACATTTAATTTTAAATATTTTAAACACAAATAATGGGTTTAAGTAATGAATGAGGGACATGTTTAAATTGATAAGAATATGAATTGGGATCTTGTCTCTTGAACAAAAAGGGAAAAATAAGATTTGGTCTAATTGATTGTTTAGAAACCAGTTTAAGGATAAAGTGAAAATTTCAGGGAAAAATGGTATAATTTCATGAAAAGATTATTTATAGTTTTCAGGAGTTGATTTTAAAGAAACATATAGTCTTAGTTTTATGATGCAGATACCCGAGGGGGGGGGGGGTTGAATCAGGTGTTACTAACTTTTTACTAAATTCCTAATCCTATTTTATTTGTTAACCTACTTTGGGGATTGAACCCCTATTAATGGTTAAGAAAAAATAGATCTATTTGTTTTACTTTATTTATATATAACACATTCAATACCAGAATGATAAAAAGTATGAGATGCTTGTATTTTTAAATTTCAACCCGGATATGGGAATCTTACTTTTTACTGTGAACAGTTTTCATAGAGTCATAAATTCTCTATAATAAATCTTATCATAAAAGTATAGTGGGTTGACCAAGGATCACCATGAAACTCGGGTTACTATATTATATAAATGAACATTTAACATATTATATAGGTAAATAAAATTTGATTCTAGTAGGATATTTATACAAACTAAAATAAGCTCTCTAGACTTCTTATAAGCATTAACGTAGATCACCAATCTTTCTTAGGATGCAACTACATCTAAAAACCTGATCTACTTCGTGAAATATTATTATTTAACTACCTTATATTCTTTAAAATAGTAACATGTGACCATATTTCTGATTATTTTAAACCTCCAAATATTTTTAAGATTCTATTTATTAATCATATCAGAATCATCCTTCAGGAAACACAACCCCATAAACTAATACATCATGAGTAAAGAATGAATGACACAACTATATAACATTTCTTTGTAATGAAGATTTATAAAAATTTGGTTTTCTCTATCTTATAACACATATCTCTTCATAGGGCTAATTATTTTTCCTTTTCTTCTTAATCTTTTGCAATAGAAAATGTAGTAGGGACTTGTTTTCAAACCATATTTCTCTTCCTACTTATTTTTTCCTTCTCCTTAGATACCCATATAGTTTTATTTTCTATATAGGAATAACACATTATTCTTATTATTTTTCTTCCTTGGGTGTCCTTCTTCTTCCCTTGAAACGTACAATTGACAAATAACCTTGATTCAGTGTATATAATAGTATTTTATTCCTCTTGTGACTCATATTTTTCTTTGTCTTTAAAATCATAAAATCTTTCTATCCAAGAACATTAAGTTTCTCTCATTAATGTTAGTATAAAAAAATGAAATACATGGAATACTTTTTAGAGGATATCCAAAAGTATGATCATAAAACAACTACTTTTGTTTTTCTTATGATTGTACATGCATTTCTTAAAAATATCTCAAGTGGAGTAGTTCCCCAATTTGATTGACTGAAATACTCTTATCTTATTTTTATCATTTTATCATTTTATCTTAGTTGAATCGGAGGGATTCTCCGGCGTGGCCTCCCCCTCCCCCTTCTCCCGACATGTCTCGGTGTGGTCCGTTGTCACTATAGATTCTCAATACCATGTGAAGGATTTTGTTCTGGTGTCGCCTCCTCAAGAAGATTTCCGAACCGTTTTGCCTCCTTCTTGGTCTCCTAAGCCAACTGTGATCTGTGATTTTAGGTTTTGAATCCAAGATGCGGGATTCACTTCCTCCCGGTAAGTGGCTTTGGCGTGGAAATCTTCTAGAATTCCCTTCAGCGAGGCGACATAGCCTCATTTCCCGATGAGGGCTTCATATGGAGCTTCTTAAGTGGAAGTGGTGGTCACTGTCAAGGATTCTTTGAAAAAATTTGAGCCGCTTCGATTTGGAAATATAAAGGTAACCCTTTCTTCGTTGTGTTTTTTTCTTGAGGTTTTCAGATCTGTCAGTTCCAGTTTGGATCCCTATGGAGTGAACTGGATGTGTTCCGAGCTGATCAGCGGTGATTCAGATGTGATCATTGTTTGTTGATGATGATTTCCAAGCGTGGCCATGTGTGGATTTTTTGTTGCTGGTTTTGTCCGTGTGATCTTGTCTAACGATGATTAAATGAATATGTTGATAGATCTAGGAATTTCTGTTGGTGGTTTTGAGGGGTTGATGGTACTGGGATCATAATGACTCACTCTGGAGGTCCTGTCTACTCTTATGCTACGCTGGATTTCAGCTCCATTGCTGATTTTTAGGTCGGTTGTATGTGATGGCTTATAAGGATGTTTTGTGATGTGCTTGTGAGTGGTAAGGTGATCAAGGAGGAATGAAATACTGTGAACTTCTCCTTTTGGTTTGTAATTTGCAATTTGAACTTTTGGGGGCTGTGGAGATGGGATAAATTGAGGTCCTTGGCTGTGCGTTCCTCTGCTCTTGCTTCAGGATTTCGTCACTCCCTCCGAGGTGGATCTGAGTGGTGGTCTTCTTGATGCTTTGAGATGTGAGAGCGATCGACTGCTGACGTCTTGTGGTGTATCCATATCTATTATCTCTCAGTGATGTTCTTGAAGGTTTGGAGGTGGCTGTTTCATTTGAGAATGAAAAGCTATAAGGATCCACTCCAGATGAGGTTCCAGGGCAGGAATCTTTCACCAAAGATTTTCCATTCGGATTTGGAAGAATGAGAGGGTATTGCTTTTTCCATCGGTACCAGGCCCATGCAACCCTGCACGGGACAGTGAGCCGAGTGGCCATGCATTGGTGGAGGTTTGACATAATGATGTAATCACTGGGGAGGAGTGTTTCTTGTAGTCTTTATCTGGGTTGTCTCTTAGTTTAATGGTTTTTATTTGGTGAAGTTGTTAGGGTTCACACTTAGCCTTTAAAAGTGTCATTTGAAAATACAAAAAATGGATTCTGAGGTTAATCAATATAAAATAGTTAGAAGATAAAACATTTTTTCTCTTTATTATCTTTAATAAAAATTTTTATGTTTTTTTATAACTAAAATTATGTCCCAGGTTCCTCATATTTTCAATTTTGTATTTCCACATTTAATAAATTTAAAATTTTCTTATTTTTGGATAAATAAATTCTCACCCTTCAATATTAGATCCTATTTATATTTTCAAGATTGAATCATGGTTTGACTATGATTCATGATTATTTATTCCATGATAAAAAATTATTGAATAATCCCAAATATATTTATCTTTATATTACTCAATTATATAAATATCAATTTTTAATAAGAATATAAGGATAAATCCACTTACATAGAACTCCTTACATTAATTTCTTTCTTTGGATCCCCATATTCTGACTAAAACTTCATTATGGATCCCCATACGTCCTCAATAGATATGGATCCTTTTTCATGGTAGCATACATCAAATCCTTATACATGTCGATCCCCTTGCATGATGTGGATATCTTCACATCTAGCTTTATACTTACATATATCTATATACATAGTGTGGATTCCCTTATGTGGTCACCCACACATCAATGAGTCTACCTTGGATTCACTTATGTTAGAATCAATTTTTCAACCAACTTATCTAGGTATTGTTTTAATGTTTTTGGATTTGATTTTGAATTTCAGAACTAACTCATACACCCACAAAACCTCTTTCAATCATTCCAAGTCATATTGAATCACCTCAAAAACTATTCAAATGGATCCAGTACGTATTTAAGCCACTTAAAATAATATTTTATATTCCTTAATTCATTATAGGTATTATTAGAATAATTAAAAATGAGTTTTGCGTGCTTCCATTGTTTTTTATAGAATGTATACTCAACTTAGAGTAGTATAACTAATCTCACTAACTTCTCTTTTTAAATATTCAAACTCAACCATTATACCCTTAATATAAGTGTGTTTAGTCATATATTTCATCAGTCTTAAATCTAAATAAATACTAGGATGGTTTTTTCAATAATCAATCTAACTTCTTCCAATATTTTAAGCCATTTTATTCATTTTAAATACATATTTACAAAATTTTAAAAACCATGCTTAGAAACTAACTTCTTTAACCTCAAATACTCTATTATTTATGTGTTATAGAAATGAGTAATAAAACTTTAGTACTTGTCTTGGACTTAAGGACCAAGTCTATAATAATTTGGTTTTGGGGAATTTTTATAAATTTATTCAGCCAGCTATTCATTAGAAGCATCATATTTACCATTTTATGTATGGGTAACTTCTCATGTTCTTTATTTGTGAGCGAGTGGATAGTCACTCCATAAACCAATATCTACAAGTGATATTTTGGTATTATCATTAGCATAACATAAAATAAGAAATTAATGGGAACATTAATATTCCCCTTGTATTTGTTTTCAATACTTTGAACATTAAAATAGAATAAATACATGTTAATTTTTCTTTGGTAGTTCAATCTTTCTCTCTCCTTATTAATAATTACTTAAAATGGAGGAAAGTTATTCTCCCCTATAAATAATATAGGAAAAAACTAAAATTTGATTCTTCCCCTTCTTGATATAAAAAACGGCATGGGGGTGTATTTTCATATAAAGGTGACATATTCTACCATTTTAATTTCCCTATTTCAATATTTTCAACTAATTCCATGAGGGATGGGTGATACCACATTTTATATTAGTAATGCGCCATTAAATAACAATCTACAAGTCTACCCAGGATAACCTAGTGTAGAAATAAAGAGTGATTAATTTAGACAACAATGTCATCCATGAAAACATTAAATATGATACCAACTATAAAAACATTTTCTAGGGGATGTACCAACTGATTTTTCAAGAGATTTTATGAACCTTCACTTCACATGAAAAATGCATCAAAAAATTTCTAGTAAAAGTATGTTTTCCCCAATTTAGTAAGATAATCACTCCCCTTTAAAAATTATTTTGAATATATATCAAAAAAATAATTTTGGGAGTGAAAATAATAACTTAAACTCCTTTTATCTCAACTCTATCCAGAATTCTAGATTTGATAGAAAATAATGAAACTCTAGAAGCTTGGACTTATTTTATATCCCTTGTTTATGGATTCTATCCACTCTTTACCATGGTTGGTTATTATTATTTTTAGTAACTTATAATAGCATTTTATTTTTAATACTAATTAGGAAATTAACCCCACTTATGATTCACCATGATGTAAATCCTCAATGATGTCTATAAATTACTACTTTTTTATAGTTCTTTTCAGTCATTAATCACCTAAATTCCCTATTACAAAAAGAATAAGCAATAGGATATGCGAATAAGGAGGATAAAAATTTATTATTTAAAGTAGGAAATATGGATGAGACTTTTTTATCAACCAAGAAATTCCTTTCATTAAGGATATAATGTATTTGGTTCTCTTTTTTTAAGATCGAATCTTATTTTTATAAATATATTCATCTATAAAAATTATAAGTTTCTTTTCATCTTAAATTTTCTTCTTTATGATAAAAAGATTCTTTATTTTATAAATTAGATTAATTTCATTTATTTAAGCATGCCTCAACTTCTAACCCACTTACAACTAACATAGTAATATGGGTAAACATAGTTTGGGTACACACTCAACTTTATTCTTGAATGTGCACTCATTATTTATAAGGATAGTTTTATAAAATGGAGTCATAGGTGATTTACATTTATGTATAAAAAGCTTTCTTATTGGGGTAGCTAAGGAATTAACTTGGTACCTATATATCATTCCTTCTTTAAACTCATATAGACCTATTCATTAGACTTTAGGTTACATTTCTTTGAGAACCTCTCATGAAATTTATATTATTCTTTTAGAATTCCAAACACAATACCAATAATACTCTATATTTATTGAATTAACTCTTTCCAAGTTGATTTTTTCTTTCTTCCTTCTTTATTAAGATACATAGGCATTTTGAAATAGTACATGATGTGTCATTTCTGTCCAAAGTAGAATAATTTATTTCTTATTGTCTTGAAATTCCATTCTACTATCCTCTTGGGTGTACTCTTCAAAAATTTATTATATTGTTTATTTCTTTGGGAAACCAATTAATTTTTTTACCTTGTTTTATTTTTAGTATGTCCATGTATACAAAATAGAGTATGAATTTTTTTAGCACATATCATCTCTCGTTATAGTAGTGTATACTTCTATTATAAAATCATAGAATTTAGTCAATGTTTTAAATCTATTTTTCAATGAAAAGTTCAATTTGTTCTTTGAATACCAACTTTTTCAAGCTAGTTCCCTTCTGAGTTAATATATTCTCTCCCTTTTTAAGGAATTATATCATATCCATATACTAAAATGTTATTCTATCACTCAAGGGACTTATTTTTAAGCCTCCAAAACCACAGGTAGTGGCCTATATACATTTTCCCTTTCACTTTTGAAGTTATATGGCCTGATTTACTTGTTGATAAACTACTTATTTTGGTTCATTTTAGGGGTATAATTTTTTGGGATATGAAAACCTCCATTCTTGATGATGTAGGTCATGTTTTATAATTTTTACAAATCCATATTTATATAATTTTTTAATTTTTTACTAAATTAATAGATAAAACAGATTCAGTGATTACTAAATTAATTAGAGAATTAGTTATATTTTTAAATTAGTGTGTTATTGGTTGGTCATTATATGGTTATAATATATTATTGTTATATATAGATGTATTTTTAAGTAAAATACCCTTCATTGAATCTTGTGTGGAAGCATTCCCTTTATCAGAAGCTTGGGAAAATCCAAATTTAATATCATTGATATGTTAAATTTGATATTATTAGGAATTATAGATTGATAATATTATTCTTAGACTAAAAATACTTCAATATTTCTTCCCAATAAAAATTTATCTTTTTCATTTGATCCTTATATATTTTACTTGTTTCTAGAAAATAATTATTAATATATTTTATTATTTGTCTTTTTAATTCATACTGAGCATAATTAAAATTAATAGAGAAATTATGTAGCTTATTTAATGCATGGATTACTTTCTTGATTAAAAAAAAAAACAAATTTCTCACAAACAGTTATTTTCAATTCTTCATCAATCAAAAAAAATTTCCATTAAAAAAACACAATTCGATCTTTGTTCAACTAGTTTTGTGAGCATGTTACATCTTCTCATATTTTTAACTAAAAAATATTTCCCTCCATAAATTTAGTTTTCTATCTGTTACTTCTCATTAGGATCTCCCTTGATATATGAAAATATACACATAAAAAATCTAAATGGGATCTTTTTCTGATAGTCTTTTATTTCAAGATAAAAATCACTGATTGATTCATTAAAAAGATTTCTTCATAAAGTGATATACTTTATTAATTAGAGGAATAATCATAAATATATCAAACAAAACAGTCATCACTATTACTAATTTTGGATAATTATGATTCTTATTTCATCCTTAAACTTTTTATCATCAATTTAGTCTATTTCTTCGTCTTTATTTTTAATGTCTTGGAAGAAATCTCCATTTATTCTTCAATAGGGATGAAATATGAGTTTTTAATATAGGAATCATCCATTCCAAATCAATAAATATTATATTTAAGTACAAATAATATATTCTTAAAAAAATATATAATTATAGGTAACCTTTCTAAGATACCCATTAAAATTCCCAGTGGATTGGTATAAACACCTTAGACTGGAGCGGGGTGCGGGGGGGGGGGGGGGGGATTTGGTGTCACTGATATTTAATAAAATTAGAAATCCTCTTTTATTTTTCACCCCCTATGATACATCAAAACATATTAGCTGTTAGGAAAATAATGGATCTATTTGGTTTACCATATTGAGGCAGAAATCATGATATGTAATAATTTAGTAAAGTATATCAGATGTTTTTAGAAATTTCAACCCCAATATGGGAAACATAATTCTTGATATGATTGGGTTTCACCAATTCACATATACTCTATTATAATTTTTTTCATAAAAATAGTGGGTTGTTATTCGATCATTTCTAATCTAGGTTCATCATATTACACAAGTTAAAATTTACCATATTATATAGGTAAATAAAAACAAATTTTAGCAGGATATTTATACTTTCCCTATCTAATTATTTTCATTTTATTAAACCTTTTATGTAGATAAAAAACATCACTAGGGATTCCCCTATATCTAGAAATACGATCTTCATCCTCTACTCAAAGTATTTAACTACATTATAATCTTTAAAATAGTAACAAGAAACTCAATTTCTTATTTTTGTGTATCCACTATCTTCTTTAGATTCTATTTTTTAATATTTTCACTCCGTCTTCAAAAAAAAAGTCCCCATAAAATATTACATGTAGAGTAAAAAATGAATTTCATAGATCTAGAAACTTTTCTGGTGATGAACACTTTGAAAACTTGGGTATTCTCTTACTCATAATATACAATTCCTTATAGGACTGTGGTTTTTTTCCTTCATCTCAGGCTTCTAAATCCCACAGTGTCATAGGGAATAGATTATGAACCATTAATATCTTCCTATTTGTTCTCTTTTATTATTATTTGATATTGATATAGTTTTTCAATCAACATTGTATTGGCAAAAGTTTCCTATTATTCCACTTCTTCCAAGAAAATACATCTTCTTCTCTCAACACTCACAATATACATAATACCTTGGATTAGTGTATATAGTCTTATGTTATGCTTTATTCCACTAAATACTTTTCTTAGTCATAGAAATAAATAATTATTTATAGTTGATAGCATGAAATTGATCCCATGAATATCGATATACAAAAATGGAATACACATTAGAATTTTAAGATGTTAACCAAAAATGTGATTATAAAATAACCAATTTTTGGTTCCCCATTATTTTATTTGTATTTATTAAAAATACCTCATATGAATAAGTTCCACACAGAGTTACTAAAATTACCTTATTTTATTTTTCTAATTTTATTCCAGCTAAATAAATCATTAATTTTATTTTATAGGAGGATAATTTTTTCTTATTCATAAAATATATCATTGAAAATACACTAGAAAACAATCTTCAATTTTTTTTGAAAATAACATAGTAATACAGTTTTCTTTATGGAACCTCAGTTTATGGCATGAGTTCTTTTATGAACCAGTATAATTTCATCTTAAATTTCTACACAATAGCTAATAGCTTAGCTCTTCTTTCTCTTTCTCAACTTGAATGAATAATATTTTCCGATATTTAAATCACTAAATCTCAGTATTAGAATCCTCACAGTTTACATATTACATTTCATGGTTTAAGAAATATAGAAGTTCCTCATTTCAAGATAGATAAATTACAACAATTATATATCATCCCCCTTTATATTTTCAATATTTAATCATTGTTCGACTAAGCTTCACAATGTTTGAATCCATGATAAATAATTCAAGTATCATCCCATATTTGTTTCTCTTTAGAATAATCAATTATAGAAATATTAGTTTTTTATTCAGTATATAAGGATAAATCCCCCTAAATTGATCTCCATATATTGACACACGCCTATAGATCCCCATACGTTGACCACTATGCTATTGTATATCCCCTTAAATTAGTGAAAAATATTGATCCCTTTACATGGTTACATATTTCAAATTCTCATACACATGGACCCCCATACATGATGTGGGACCCATTATATTGATCTCTATATTTATAGGAACATGATACGTGGAATGTGACCCCTTATATGGTCATGCTTAAGTCACTGAATTTTCTGTGGATTTTCTTACATGAGTATCAATTTGTGAAATCCATTACATTTGTATTTTTTTTCATTTTTTCTATATTTTTTAACAGTTCAGAACCAATTAAAACACCCACCAAACAACTTCCAATCAATCCAGTCCATCTATAGATACCTCAAGAACTCTTAAAATTAATTCAAACCACATTAAAACCACATCAAATGATCTTATATCTACCTAAAGTAATTAAGATAATTAATATAATTATTATAAACCTTTCTATCTTTCTTCTAAGGTACATTGTAGCATGTATAATTGACTCAATATATTATAAGTATGATCACTAAGTTATTTATTTTTGATTCTATCCTCAATAATTCCATACTTCATACAAATTTTCTTCCACTAATTTCCATAGTATTCAAGATCACCATAAAATAGGATGGTTTCTATGACACTCAAGCTAGATTTATCCAAAACATTGAACTTTTTTTATTTATTTTAAATATATATTTATAACCTTAATTAAACCAATTTCAACCACCAAGTCCTTAAACCTTGGTTCCTATATTTTATACATATTTTAGACAAGTATTATCATACTTCAATACTTTTCTTTAACTCAAGGACGAAATATAAAATCATTAGTTTTTTGGGGATGCTCATGAATCTTTATAGCTAACTATTCATGGGAGACACTAGGGAAACTTTAGATGTTCCATCATGGTTAGTGGGTTAATATTCAATAAATTAGTTATGATTTATAAGACATATATTTAGATGCTTATTGACAACAAATATAATCACATATCTACTAGAATTTTATAAACCATTCCTCAAGTGGCTAGGATGGAAGACATAATAATGTTTCTAGCTATTATATCTCACTATAAGAAAAAATATATCAAATAGTTGTGAAATCAACCTTTTTGAATAAATAAATTTATGAATAATTATACATTGAGTAGGTTGAAATATTTATTTTATAATTGGATAGAACAAGGGTTTTCAAACTGAATTAGTCTCTATATTGTCTAAATAGCTGCCAAGATCTCGGTACTCATATTTGGATTGTTTTCTGAAGGAAATTATGTTAACTAAGAAAAAAGTGGACACAATCATTTATATAAAGTAAATTAAGGATAATAATCTCATTATAATTATTTATGTTAATGATATTATTTTTGTAGGTGACTAAGATATTTATTTCCATAAATTTTCAATAAAAATGATGAACCATTTTGATCTTTTATTACTGGGATAATTAAAATATTTTCTAGGATTGAATGTTTTTAGAAATGAAGAATTTATTTTTCTTTCTCAAGAAAATAATTCAAGAGAATTATTGAAGAATTTTGGAATGGAATACTATTAAAAATTTTCCATAACCATATAGGTTGTATTAAATCTTAACAAGGATGCGAGAGGAGGAATTTTAAATAAAAAATAATTTAAAATACTGATTAAAAGATTAAGTAATCTCATTGGATCAAGAAATAATATTATCTATGGAATGAGCATGTGTGGAAGGTGTCAAGGTTACCCAAAATAAAATGATATCTCCATTTTATAGAATATGATATCCCCATATTGTACAATGAACTCATTATCTTTTAATTGATGTACTTTGGGGGAAGAGCCCCACTATGATTTGGATTCTTTTGTCAAAGTAGGAGAAGAAGTACACAATTATGTTCTTTTTCATTTTTGAATCCAAAGCCATGGTTATTGTAAAAAGGGGGAGGGGAAGTTGAATGAGTTTTTGTATTGAGGTGTAATTCTATAAACAACACAACTATAACCAGTGGTGTGGTGTTAGGACAATTATTTAGGAGGAAGGCTACGATTTGATGTTTGTTTGAGTTAGTTGTTGAGTTTGACAAAAAATAAAAATGGGGAGACTGAATAACCTAATATAACTATTGAATAATATTGTATTCATTTTCAACATTAATTAATAATTACTAAAAGTTTTAAAGGTAAAACCTAAAGTTTATAATTTTTTTGAGATGTTATGAATTCATTTTAAATACCATGAGTTGGTTGAAAGATGTTATGAGAACATTTGTAGAATTAAAGAATTCTTGAGTTGAATATAAGATTTGGATAATTCCTTTAGTTTTATTTTATATAGCATATTATATTTGATTATATGTAAGAAATTATTTAAATTTAGTCCATAAATTAACAAATTTAGTGAATATGTAACACATTTCTCAGAGTATGGTGACTAGAAAATGGAAAAGGAAATGATATTTCTTATATATGTTTGATATTTTTTGGTTTATATATATGATGTTTCTTAAGTTGAGTACGAATATTTAAAAATGGCATGGGAGATATGTAAGACATTTTTTCATACATAAGGTTTGTTGAGTATTATAGAAGATGATTTCAAGAGGGATAGAAAATGTAGAAAATGAAAGAATATATTGTTCATATGTAAGATGCTTAGGTTCATAGGTAAGATGTTATTTCTAAATCTTATAGATTTTTACAAAATAAATAATTATTACATAATATGTAAGATTTTTATTAAATAACATTAAAATATTATACTAAAAATTTTACATTCAAAAAATAATATTTGTTAAATATGATCCAATAGTTAAGAAATAATGCATGGACTGGAGATGGATATAGGAATTATAGAATATGATATAAAAAAATTATAGAACATGATATGGTTAATTAATTCAGATGATTATAATATAGGTTTTAAGATAAAATATTTTAAGATCCTGTAACTATTCTAGTATTCTAGAAGATGTTTTAATAAATAGTAAATGTGAATGTCTTTGGGAAATATTTGTGAAAATTTCAAATGGAAATAGTTGAAATTCATTATCTAGGTCATGTTAGAAGATTTTTTGGAGTCCACTTTCTAGAAGATCAAGCTTCCAAAAATCATAGGGTGTTTCCATTTTCCATATAGAAATATTAATCACATAATTAAATAAATATAAAAAAGTATAAAAATAAGGAAGAATAAATGATTGAATATTGAAAAGGTGATACCATGGGAGACTAGAGAATTTCTGCATTGAAGAGATAGAAGTGAATATCAAAAAGTGATGGAAATTATTGATCATCTATGTCTTGGAAAGTGATTATATTTCTTATCATCTAGAGGATTGTATTTTATGAGGTTAAATATAGTGTGAAGTATCTTGATATTTCCATAAGTTATCATTTCGTGATTGAGAAAATTCAATAATGATAATGTACATGTAATACTATTGATTCAATTTTGACAATTGAGGAAATGATTCTTAAGGATTTATTTGAGGAGAACTATTTAAGAACTAAATGGAACCTATAAAATCTAATATCAAACCTTTAGAGAGGTTGAATAACTATAGGGAGATATTTTATTTCCCTTTACATATATTTAAGAAAGTAAAATGCCCTTATCTTATAATAGTTAAGATATAATTTTTTAATTCGAGGATGAATACTACCCTATTCCCATTGTAACCACTCTCCCATATTAGTGATTATAACATTTATTAGAACTTAACTAAAAAAAATTAACAATTTACCACATCAAGACTAAAATGAATAAAAAACTTGTGTGCCTCCTATTCATTTACATTTCTATTGCACGTGAGTCATGTAGATTTTTGATTTATATATGATTGATACCATAAAAAGTCACATAGGTTAATTTAGAAAATTAAAATTATAAAAACTATATAACCAATTCATCTCAAATTTTCATTGATACATAAAAGAACCTAGGAAATTCACTTTTGAAATAAGATAACATTCTAAATTATTTCTTGGAAAATACCCGTGTATAAGAAAACTAGAGTTAAAGTTAAATTTTTTATAAACCATATTAATTTTAATAAATAAGGAACATTTATTATTTTTAAAAGAAACACAAATAGTGGTAAACATATATTATAATAACCCAGAAATTTTGAAGGATCAATATAAAATAATCCTAAATCAACTATCATTTAAATAGAAAAATCAGAACCATTATAACATAATCAAGAACTAATAATCATGGGAAAACAAAAAATCCATAGAGATTATATAAGGAAAAAATACGGAATACATATAAATGGTGCTTGATAGGATTCATTGGATAATAATCAATTTTACCCTAACCTGGTTTTGTTAATAGAAAAAATCACCTAAGTGGACAATAGTTCTAACATGGGGCTACTAATTTTTTCTTTTTTCTAACTGGTGTTAAACACATACCAAAATTTCTCAATTAGGTTCCTTTGATTTCAAATGACATGAAACAAATATGAGAAATAATTATATATCTTAAATCACATATATAAAAATTTCAATAATCATAAAACAACCTCACCTTCAAAAAACCTTTATAGAATAATCCCCTATCTATACAATAATAATATATAAAACATTTTCCCCAACCAGAACATTTCCATAACCTTAAATTTTATATAAAAAATGTGTAATAATAATTAAAGGGTCTATTCAAATCCAAAAATTATTTTCATATGGTAAAAAAAGGTCCTTTTAAACATCCTTTAATAAACCAATTTATAAAATCCTCTTTTAAAATTAAATAATATAAACTTTATCAAAGTAATTTAAGTAATAAAAGTAACATGATGATATCATTAAATAATTAAAAGAATAGAATTAAAATAATAAATCATCCTTGTTTCTAAAGAACAATGTTTTCTTCATTATAAATAATTTTATAATTACATAACCCATTAAATTGTATAATTATTTGGGTAATAAGATCTAATAAATTTCATCATGGACTTGGATTACATAGAGAAATGAGTTTAATTCAAGAATATAGAAAACATATAAACCCTTTGATCAAAGTGAATTGAAAGATAAAATCATAATCTTTTGATAAGAAATCCATAAACAAACTCTTTGAAATCATTAAATCATTCAAATAATGGAATTAAAATAATAAATAATCCATGTTTCTAAATTTAAAAGTCTTTTTATAGATTAACATGCCTCAATACATTTCTTTCAGAAAGAATTGTTTTAAAGAACCTCCTCAATAAAATATGATATCTTATAATGCTGTTAATAGACCTAAAATATAGAAAACTGATGTTAATTGAATTTATACAAAATCGTAGTTATCCTTCACTATACATAGGGAACAAAAAAAGAGTAAGAGGGAGAAGAATAAAAGTGGGAAAGGTTTAGACTATTATACCTCAAATAATCTACATAAAAAGTGGAATTAAATTTTGGAGAGACCCAAAGTGGAAGAGGGAATTGAGAGGGAGAGGCACTACAGGGTTGAGGGCTCAAGTGGGAGGAAAATAAGAGGTGAATGGGTCAAATTTTAATAGGATAAAAGGATAAGATCCCAATTATTAATGTTTTGAACATTCTAAATAGTTTGGACAAATGATTCAAAATCTATAAACCAAACATTAATATGAGGAAACACAAACTTGATGTGTGCCACATGGTTTGGGAAACCAAGTGTTAACTATGGACACACCCTCGAAATATTGTAGGATTTTCATAGTTCAGTCACATGGTTTTAACTAAACCATTGATAATTATATGAAATACACTGCTTCCCAATTTTCTTCTAATTTCAAATTAATTAAAAATAGAATTATGTTTAATCAATAAAATTTAATAAATAAATAAATTAATAATGAAAAACAATGTTGGGTTGTGTAAATTATCCCCACTATAACAATTTCTACCACTAAAAAGTTTGAGTAGAATAGTTTAATCAAAGAATGGATGAGGTTTATCTTTATTAATAAAAATATAATCTTAAAAATGGAGGAAAACCATAATATTCACTTTTTACAGGCTCAAAACACTAACTAATATTAATAATATAACTAAACTCAATCACATTTCTTAAAGAACCTTAGAGTATACAACTAAAAACAAGACAATTTATGATCAATATAAAAATTGAATGTTACATAGGCTACCAAACTTTTTATAAACAAGTAACCAAACATAAATCCAAACAAGATAATAAAAAATTTCTCAAAGATAAAGAATCTATAACCTATCAGATGGTTGGGAAAACAAAACACCTCACATGATAGTCATGTTCTACTAACTTCATAAGGAAACAAAGAAAAATTAAAAAGAAAAAAAAAATCATATATGGGGGTCCTTGTATCATTTTATAATTCCAATAGTTCATTAATTTTTTTGTATAACTAATCACTCATAAGGACTGAAGAAATAGTAACTTTACATAAGAAAAAAATATAAAAAGTTAAAAGGAAAAATATAAATTAATAACCAGGTTCCTTGTTCACCCCCACCAATTCATTAACAACCTAAAAAATATACCAAATAATCTCTAAATTATCAAGAATACCTTAAAAATTCACTATTACCATTATATATAAATATCTTTATCAAAATTATAAATTTTGAAACACTACAACCTCAAATGGAAATCCACCACCTCAAGCTAAATAGGAGAGGGGATATATAAAAATGAATAACACAGGAGGATGCTATATCAATATCAAATTTTCTAGGTTAAACCTTAGAATAATTGTAAGGTTTATATCTAGATCCAATAATTTTACATACTAAGCCTCTAAAATATCTTTGTAGAATACCCATAGAAATTCAATTACGGGAGGTACTGTAAAGAAGGCCTCTTATGACCAAAATTCCTACATTGACGAAACACTAGGGACTTACTCCCATAAGATTTAAATGAAAATAAACTAGATGGAATCTTGATAACTCCACCCATTTGGTATGAAATTTCCAATTTACCTTTTATTTTACTTGGATTCTATTCACCACTCTTGGTAAAAGAAGATATATCAATCACTTCAAGAATCCTAGAAAGTTAGACCTTAAACTTTTCATTTTGATTCACTGACTCTATGTAATAGGTTTGTAAAAAATATATACCATCAACTAAAGGTACAAGTTAAAACCTTTAATAAAAAACGATGCCTTTATAAAGTAATCAAATGCTATCTTAGGCAGTAAAGGTTTCAGTTTAATGAAACGATGATCGTGATCAAGTCCTGATTGGTCACCCTACTCAATGAAATAGAATTCCATCAATATAGAAATTTTTATGGACTCAAATAAGTAGTTATTGATAAAAAATTCCTTAAAATATTTCCTTGTATATTCCAATAATGACTTGAATTGAATAATATACTTTCACCACTTCCTACATGGAAATTCAAGAAGAAACATCAAAAATTTAATCCAATGACACACAAGAAGCTCAAGAAGGTTAATGATATTCTATAAATTATCTAATAACTCTTTCACTTCCTATTAAAAGATATATAAATGTAATATAGTAGGATTAAATTTTAAGAAATATTCATGGTAATCTCTAGATTGATCAAGATGAGGAAGATCAAAATGATCAATGATTGTTTCTTATGGGATGACTAACTCCAGAAGAAATCATTCAACCTGAGGGTCTATATGTAGAAAACCACCAATAGATCCCACTTGTGTGTCTATAAAGACATTTTATGGGAATAATATAATTGAGTAAGAATCATATAACACAATAATAATAGGCCTTATTATTTAAAAACTCATAGAAGTAAATATAAATAAAATATTTAATCTCAATGTATCAAAATAAATTCATTTACACACCAATACATTCAATATATATTCATCAAAATTCAAAACTGAAGAAAATTATCAAATCCACCATTACCAAATTCTCTTAATCAACTATTTAACACATTCTATAACATATTCAGAATCAAAATTTTATTTTTAAGCATTTGAAAATAATTTTTATAGGTATTTAAAAATATTTTTTTAAAGAAACAAAATGAAATTTTATAAAACTTTTCAAGAATGTTCATAATTTTTTTACATAATGTATTTTTCACATCAGACTTCTTTTTTATTTTAAACCATTTTATTTCACCACTTTAAATAAACAATATCTACCCTTTCTAAAAAACATCAAAAAAATTTTCTCATGAAAAACTTATATTTAACTAAGTTAAATAACATAAAAAACCTTAAAAAATTCTGCAATTAATATTTAATAAACATTGTAAAAATAGAAACAATTTAGAATCTCAAAAAAAAAAAAGAAATTAAAAACTCTGCATGGTTTGACTGTACATCTTGGATAATCATGTGATAACCGCAAATAATATATAGGAAACCACCCAGTGTGGTATTCACCGTCTACATATTGTTTTTAAGTTTATTCATAGTAAGCTGTGTGACTTTGTGTTTCTTCTGATTTTCACTAAAAAATAATGATTTTATCAAAATAACTCCTTAATATTCTATAAAAAATATAAATAATAAAATAAATACTAAAGAGTCTAAAAAATATTCAATTATAAATCTTGAATTCAATACACCCACACATCTGAAACACTATTTATAAAAAAAGTTTCACCATGAAGGTTAGTGATCAGGAAGCTACTCATGACTTACCTATTGATTTCCAATAATCCTACATCGATACAAATAGAATCCCCAAATAATAATTAGGCTTGAATAATTTTTTTCATGAACCTACTAAGGATACCCTTGATTATAGTACCTATTCCAGCTCGAGACATAGCCTGAGGAGTATTCCCAGTTTCCATGAGGTAGAAACTAGTTCAAAGGTGTCAAAACATATATTATTGGGAATAAATTTTTTTCAGATTAAATAATAAACAAATATAATACTTACAAGTTAACGCATTTGTTTAACATTTTATAGGTTAGATAATAATAAAAATAATAAATAAGAAGTACCATAAGTGGAAAAAATAAAATTTTAAAAAAATAAGTAAACATTAATAATAACAAATAAATGAAACTTCATAAGATTAAGAAATAAGAACCAAAATCAATGAAACCAATATTTAATATAACTAAAAAATACAAATAAATAATCCAAATAAAAATTAATTACCATGATGATTATAATGGAATCAATAAATACCAAAATAAAACAAGACAACAAATCGATATTTTTAGGTGACTAACTGGATATTAATCAATTTATTTTCAAAAAGCACATTAAAAAAAGTGGGAAACCTAAATATCAAAACAAAGGTTCATCAAAAAACCATAATATATCACAAAATAATTTAAGGAAAGTTTAATAATATTCAAAACCTTCTCCCTCTATATACTCTAATGAATTATAATTACCACTGTATCTGGGTCATCCTTAACAAGGTCTTCAAATTATAGGCCATCTTTTCCCACATCTGAATATATTACTCCAAAGTGATCTTAATATCATTGAATCTAGGTGTCAAAATATGATATTGTCTTTTGATACACACCCTATTCTTCTCATTAGTAACAACTTCAATCATTATCTCATTTGTACTATTAACACTCTTCTGAAGCCTTAATCTCAATGACCTCATCTAAAATTTCTTCCTTAGAGTAAATAATACAATACTAAATTTTTTCTTTTTCTACTTCATCATTCTTTACAACACACTTCAAATCATTAGAAGGAATAAAAATCTGATACACTAAGTTTTTCTTAGTGATCTTAGAAATTTCAGCTTTGATATCCATTTTAAAATCCTCTGAAACCATTGATATTTCCTGAACATGGGCATGCGAAGTGGGTTATAATTATATTGACTTGGCCCCCATATTCTTGGAAGATCAAATATCCATGGGGTTTGATAAGTGAGAATAATATTTACACCATTTATGTTTCTTTACCTTATGCAAATTATAGTTCCCCGAGTCACAAGTTATCTTCCACTCCTTCTTCTTTCTTGGGTTGTGAATACCTCTACCACAAATTCAATCTATACTATCCACTAAGAAATGACTGGATATATCATTACCTAAATACATATATCCTTGTTGCTAGAAAAATATAAATATTTTTGGAACAATTATCATACTTGAATAGAAATACCAAATATCATTCATTATATCCAAATGGAACTTACAAAACCTGTAATATGATAGGAGTGAGAAAACATTCCATGTAGGTGTCCTTCCCCCACCCCATGAATAATATTTAAAAGTAAATCCATTTCATTCTTGTTTTAAATACAACTATAAATGAAAAATTTTCATTTTTATTGAAAACTAAAAACTTGATCTCATTGCTTGAAACAATTTTATTCAATATTTACAAGTTACATATTTTAAAAAAAATGTTATTTTAAAAATTTAAGGATAAATAAATAATTTTATATAATAAAGTATTTTAATACCTTTCTTGGAAAAAACCCGAGTATAGGTGAAAAAGAGGAAAAATTTTAATCCTTGTAAACCCTTTTCATTTTAAATAAATAACAAATATTTGTTCTCTTGAAAGAAAACACTAATAGTGGTAAAATACAATATTAAAAAAAAATAATAGTAAAGAATTAATTTAAAATAATTATAAGTAAATTGTACCAGAAATACTTTATTCAAAATCATCATAACATAACTAAGAACTTGTAATCATAGTAATACCTAGGATCCCTCAGGACAATCTAGGACAACACAGAAATAACTCCATCTAAATAGTTCCAGATATAATTCACTACTTAGGACTAGGTTTTACCCTAACCAAGATTTACTGAAAGGAAAACTTTCCAATGGTTACCATTCTCTATATCTAGGGCCACTATTCACCATGTTATCCTTACTAGTAAATTACTCATACCAGTATTTCCAAATAATCTAGCTGTGGTTTCCTATAAAATCAAATGGTAGTATATAATCGATATATAGCACAATTATCATATATAAAATGGAAATAATCATAAAATTATATTACCTATAAAAACCATTTATATAGGAAACCCCTTTATTAAGAATAATAAGAAATGAAACATTCCCCCCAATTGAGAAATTTCAATAACTTCTAATTTCACATAAAGAACAAGAGGTGAACTTGAAGGGTATATTTTGGTTTAGAAAATACTTTTAATATGGTAATGAAAAAAACTTTTAATCATATTATATGAAACTAATTTATAAATTCCTATTTTAATACTAAATAAAATAAATATTATCAAATTAACTCTATTAATCAATGTAACACGAGGATCTTTTTTTGAATAATCCGAACACAAAGCTAGATTATAATCATTTATTTAAAATATAATGATTTGTCCCTTATAAATCATATAATAATCCCATATCCCTTTAAGTAATCAAATTATTTTGGTAAGATATTATAAGGATTTTTATCCAACACTTGGATTACACAGATAAATGATTTGAAATTCAAGAAATTAGAAAACACAAAAACCCTTCAATAAATGTGAGTTTTATGAGAAAGTCGTAATAAATTGATAAGGGATACAAAGATAAACTATTTTACATCACTAAATCATTCAGCACATATAATGAAAAAAGTTAATCATTCATGTTTTAAAATTTAAAATTCTATGCATGGTGTAACTTAACTCATTCTTTAGCTTCCACTAAACATGATGTTAATCCATCTAAATATGGAAAAAGATTAGCCGTTAGAATTATATTAAAATTCCTAACATAGAAAACCATAAAGATAAATTTATAAATACAAAACCCTAATTCTATAAGACCATTATTGGGAAATAATAGAAGATTAAAATAGAGAGGAGTAATACTAAGAAGGTTTTAGACCCCTATACCTTGAGAATACACCTGAAATGTAGAAATAAATCATGGAGAAAATAAATGAGGAATGAAGAATCTAGAGAGAGTTGCACCATGGGGATTAAAACTTGAGTATGGAAAAATAGGAGGCCATGTTGTTAAGTTTAAAGGGGGAAAATGGGCAAAATCCTAATTTTTAAAAATATGAACAATCTATGTTGATTAGAAACATGGTTTACTAAACCATATTCCCACTATGCATATGGAAATTGATAAAATTGGGATGTTACACATGGTTTGGCCACATAGTTTGGAAAGCTATGTGCACACCTCTAAAATTAAAAAATATTTTCTAGATCGAGTCACATAGTTTTCCCTAACTACATACAAATCATGAGACATGAACAAATATCCCATTTTATCTCAATAACAAAGAAATTAAACCAGGAATTAATACCTTTAAATGAAAATAAATAAATAATTAAATTAACAAAGGAATATGAGTTCCAGTTGTTATCATCCTTATTGTAATCAATTATTAATGGTGTAAGGAATTACATTACTCCATTCTAGCACTAAGAATGCCAAGAAAATCTTTTTAATACTCATGGAGAATGTCTGGATACACCTAGAGGAGTCCTCCTTTGTATTCTTGGAGAAAAAAGGATAAAAATAGAAAATAATCATGCTGATTATTGTGTTTTAGGTAATTATTATTTTAAATTAATTATAATTTAAAATTGAAATATCATCTAAAGAAGATTCCATAATTTTATTTATCTTGTTCTTTAGATATTATTCATTGAAATAAAATAAAAATAAAAATTAGGAATCCTCCCACCTCATAAAATATGAATAAAAACTATAGAAACCATCTTCTATGTTTAAGTATTATGGTGAAAACAAGTAAATAACAAAATAACCATACTAAAAACAAAAACACAAGTGTAACATTCTTCTCTAAAGTTATATTTTTCAACTCTAAAAAGTCAATGGGTCTCCTACTTGGAAAATAAGTACATGAACTAATATTGTATCTCAAAATTTATTCCCTATGTATCCTATTAAAACATTTTGTGTTGAAACAAGATTTAAAATAATGTAAACCTACTACCATAAAGGTTTCTCTCTCCATAATTTATAATCCAAACCTATCTCTCCACATAAGAAGCAGTCAAATCTAACTTGAATTCTTCCCTCATTAGAAAATGATTAGATTATAGAAAATATTTATTTAATTTAGAGACATGAAAGTTTTTATAAACCTCAGAATGAAATCATTGTAACTCTATCTGGTACACCACCTATCTAATCTACTCCAAAACTTCAAAGGGTCCTACAAAACAAGTAATTAATTTCCCAAAACTTCAAATGTAACACCCCAAGATTTTATAATATATTTATCTTTAATACATAAATGAGTTTAGTATCTTATGAGACATGAAAACCTAAACTTATGTTAATAGTTCTTAAGAATTATCAAATGAAGAACATTATATGGTATTTAAATGAAATATAATTTTTAAATATAATTTTACATTCACTTTGGAAATACTATAGATCATAAATGGATGTTTTGGAATATTTTATTGTTGAAAATTATTTTTTTCACATATACTTTATTAAAAAATTAGTTCAGGGTATTTAACTTATTAGAAAATATTTTTTACACATGTATAAAATGAATTCCTTTCTTATCGATAGTTTTGAAATGAAAATAAAAGCTTTTGAAGGTTAAAAGAGTTGTTTTTTTGAAAATGAATTTTATCCATGTGATGCCTTTTAATCATAATAAATTAAATTAGTAAGTATTGATGTTTTATTTTAATTAATTTTTTATATAATACATTTAATAAAAAAATTTATCATTCTCTAAATTTTTGTTACTAGGGAAGGAATAAAAATATATTTTTTATCATGCTTAGAAATTATTATTTTCAAAAAACAGTTTTCTTTAAGTTTTGTGAACTTATTTAAAAATGAATTATACCATTTATAAAACTTAAATATGGCATTTTTTTATATTTGTAATAATCATGTCTTAATTTAGTAATAAGGTCAATTTTGTTTGTGGTTATTATGAACAGTAAGCATGAAAAACATTTGTACCATGGTAAGGGTTAAAAGGATTGGGGGGGGGGGGTGGGGTTAAAATTAAGGATAAGTCATACAATATATCTAAAAATTCAAAAAATGTGATAGGTTATGTATATTTCTACACAAATTTACATTATCTTCGAATTTTCCTTACCTTGGTGTCACTTTCACTAGAATATGACTTTGTTATATTTTAATGTTTGATTGATGTATATGTTTCCCACGCTCATAACTTATTAAAGGGAACCTAATTTAGTCATTTATTCATACATTTTGAGATTTATATATCATAAAATATCTACCAAATTATATTTCAAACTTCCCTCCACAGATACCAGAGCTTACGGTCTTCCAAAAATACCAACTTTGAAAGGCTTAAGGTGTAAGCCAAAGGAGGTTTCCTGACAAAGTGATAATTGTAACTACTGATATATTTTGAGTTTATTTCCTACTAAATATCATAAAAATATTCTATACCATATTAAAATTATAAAAAAATTACAATTAATATAATTAAATGTTTTTATATTAATGATATAACTATGTTTTACCTCTTTTACATCCTATGAGAAATAATAACGTCATTTGTGTGTGCTGGTAGACTACCAGCTCCACAAAATGAAATGATTCATTTTCATGGACACCATAAATGTATGGTCATATGTATGAATTTATTTAATATATATAATTTTTATTATATTATTATAACTCAATAAATATGGATTACTATTTACCTTTCTTTCTTTATATTCATTGAAAAATTAAAACATTACTCATGTGTACGTATGGACTACCATATCTACAACAAAACATAATTAATTTTTCATCTAAACCATATATTAATGATTTTTAAAGTGTATATAATAAATAAATATGACCCTTATAACATTTACAAGATATTAGATATTTTAAAACCTTGAACAATGTGCATGGATCAGAACCGTTGAACTAGAAAATGCATGGGAAATAGAAAAGTTGACACCCAAATCTTGATTTTAATGAAGAATTTTTATAAATATGTAATTGGAAATTATAAGAGAATGTTATATTTTAATATATATATATATATATAAATATTTTATTGCTTTATATTTATAATAAATATAAATTTATTCTATATGAACTTAAGAGATCGTATAAAGAAAGTTAAGACTTGATGTATGAGTTTATATTGTAATATCATTTTTAAATAGGATAGTTTATGATTGAATCTATTTTGGGTGGATTATATTATCTTTATATCTTTAAACCCATATGTTTTCTTACTCTATAGTTAATTATATGGTTTTATTGTTTTCTTTTCATTATCCTTTCTTTGTTACTTAAAATAATCAAGAAAATGTTTTTATGAGATGTCTACATTATTTCATCATTGGTAAAAAATGTTTTTATTCCACATCCATGTTCATTAATTTTTTTGATAAAGTATTTTCTATGATTCAATTATTATTTAATTTTATTTTCAACCATATTTTACTTTCTTTTAAAATAATTAACAATGAATTTTTACAGTGTTTTCTGGGTAGGTTATTTATAACTTTTTACAAAAAGTTTGAAAGAAATATCTATTTTAACATTTATTAAATTTTTTTATCACTATCATGACCATTATTTTATTTGAAGATTCCATTATGGGTTTATATATTTATTTTCAAATAAAACATTTTTCTCAATATTTTGGGATTTTTTATTTAAAATGCTACCAAAATAAAATGATATTTTTATCATATTTTAAAATAAAGGTTAAAATAATATTTTAAAGGTATTTTAATTCTATGTCAATATACATTTATATTTATAATGTTTCATTGGGCTTATGATGTTTTGACACCATTTATGTTTTTACCTAGTTGGCTTATGATGACGATTTTTTAGTATGATTCCATCAATACCATTTCTTTCCCATGAATTAACTATGCTATTATGAAATAATAAATATTTTTATGATCATGTGACACACAATATATGGTTTTAATTATATAATGGGTTGAAAAAAAATTATATAGACCTAAAATTCATTGGTTAATGGCAGATAACTAAATAGATAATATAAAAAGGATGAGGTGTCATTCTTTTCAGGGGATGGATAAAGGTTGGGTGTGAAGCTAATCCATTATGGGAATTTGTGAACTATGTGATGATAGTTTTTGTAGTTATACTTAAATAAATAAATAATTTTATGTGCTTATGATTATTCCATAATTCATGTTTCATGATCTTATACTTATGATTGGCTGTCATGTCTCAAAATTGATTAATGATAAGTCCCCACTCTTATGACTCATGTCATTCGAAATTATAAATATTTATGCCATGAATCATGATTTATGATATAATAATGATTAGGTATGAAATTAATAAGTTATGATTATTATCTCATACCCTCATTGTTATAATATTATCGCATAAGATCATGAATTGATATCTCCCATGTTTACTATAAATGAGCATCTGAGCTCACTATTTCTTATGTTTCTATTTTACATAGGTTATGAATAATGGTGTTAAGTTATAAATTTATAAGAATAGTTCTATTAGAGAATAATTTCTGGTATATGTCAAAATATAGTTTGTAAAATAATTTTATTATGTGTCTAGACTCTAAATGCACTAATCATTTATGGTTCTATGGAAATAATTATTGTGTAATACATTATTTTTTCATGTAAAATGATGAAATATGTATGCATTATTGTATTTATTGGGTCACCTCAGTTGGTATAATATTAGTGTTTAGTTACTTTTTATATACTAGGTTATAAATAATACGAGGATAGAACTTAATATTACATATAATTAAAAGAATATGATATAGGGTGAATTTAAAAGTGTCATTGGTTGATAAGATGGTGTCATAATTTATGACAAATAAATAATTATTTTTATGATCATATTATTAGTCACTCTTACTATTGTATCATGATGCTTACACTATGATTTTTTCTTTTATTCAATGACTGGAACTATGATGAATCGTATCAACAACAAATGTGGTGGATAACTATATGAATCTATTCTTGAGAAACCCAATGGTATGATGGAAATAATGAAAAATATTATTGTTATGTCCATTAAAATCTATCAAGATACTAGACTTTCTAAAATTATAAATGATAAAAGGCAGGACCGACACACCATTGATTCTTTCATGAGGAAACATCCAACTTATTTTAGTGGATCCTTTGATCCTCTAGTGGATGAGAAATGTATTAGTACTACTGAAAATATATTCTACATTTTCTAGTTCTTGGATCATGAAGAAGTTTTATTGTATGTGTATCATTTGGAAGGTGAAGTAGACCATTAGTGGAATATTATTTATATTATGAGGAAAGTGGAACAAAATTGATTCTATGGAATGGGATGAGTTTAAGATGAAATTTTTCTCTAAGTACATTCCTCAAACTCTTCATATAAATATTTAAAGGGAATTACTTAATCTTAATTAGAAGGATAATGAATATATTGATACCTATGAGGCATAATTTACTTGAATTGTGAGTTACTCTTCTGGTTTTATCATATCAAATGGAATAAAATTTATTGGTTCTTCAATAAATTAAAGCAAAGTATTCAAAAGGCATTGGACTTAAGAGACTTTAGTAGATTTAAAGAAATTATTTTATATTCTATAAATGTATAAATAAAGATACCATATTACTAAAATTACCATTGTTCTGATAAAAAGAAAAAGATGGAGTATTGAAGAAAATTTAAGATTAAAACCAATAGAAGAAATAAAATAAATCTTTCTTTATGCTAGAAGTTTGTAAGAAGCATGGAGAAAATTGTATCCAATGGATTGGTAAAATTTTCAATAGTGGAAAAGAAGACCATTGATAATGCGAATGATGAATAGATGTAAAGAGGAAATCCAATAAAATAAATGTAGAGTGTAAAGTGCTAACCTAGGAGCCTTTGAAAAGGTGCCTCAATCAGATTAGTGACATGGCCACAATCATGCCTCCTCATATGCTAGGGGGTGCCAGTTAGTAGTGCGGGTCCAAGGATGGTATGTTGGGGAGACTATACCCTCATGATCAGAATATCATAGAGGTATATAATAAATAAATCAATAGTGGATTAATTATAAAGAAAGGAAGTATAAATATAATCATTTAATCGATAATAAATGAATAAAATAGATAATTATAAATGATAAAATCATGCATGTCCATGTGATTATACAATGTATAACAAAATTAAATACAATAGGAAATACATAATAATAAATTTATAATGAAATTAATAAAATCTCAAAGGATTTATCCATGTAAATAATGAATGCTAGATCAGTCTTAAGCTCCTTAGATCCCATATCCATGTGTGAAATACACATCAAAATCCAAAAATCTGAACCTAAAACCATCAGGTATGTTTAGGTATCCTAGAGAAATGGAATTATGAAAAGAGTGTGACATATACAGAGTAGGCCATCTCCAATAGTGTCTAATTCAATCTAGTATGCAAGTATAAAATACACCACTGTGCAGGTACATCAAAAGTAAAGCCGGGAAGTGAATGAATAAATTTAAATAAGCTGAGGTCAGTTCTTTAAGGGACACATGGCCGATCATACCTTCTTTGGACTAAGAAAAGGTATCTATAAACTTGACCATATATATATAAGTATATATGTTACTAGATATATGCATAGATTTACATGAACGGATGAGAATTCAAGTTAGAAGACCAATATATCCAAATAATAGTAAGGGTGATGGTAATATGGTAGTTCTAAGACCCTTGGATAGAATCCCACACATAGAAGATTGATTGTCTCGAAAACCATAGAGAAATTTAGGGTAATCACAAGCATATGAACATAAGTCCATTAGCTAACCGAGGACTCGAGGTATATATCCATGTCATTCTAGTGAACTAATCATTATAAGAAGATACTTCTAGTATTATGTAATAATAAACAAGAATGATATAATTCATTTGTCCTACGAGCATGTCTAATGCATTCTGTAATGAGGAACCTTGGTATCACTCAAGGAGTAATGAAATTTCATTTATTCTCTGATGTAGTCCATGGAACCCTATAATGTGGAAATCCATGTTTCTCTCTTAACTTCCAATTTCTCTATGAGGCCATCCAAGGAATTCCATAAAAATAAAGCCCACGTATCTCTATGAGTGTGAGGAAAATAATTATGCAAATGTGCCTGTCTAAGGTGTTCCATGAAAAGTAAAACCAAGTATCACTCAAGGTGTAATATAATTTAAGTAACCTATGACCCAATCCAAAGTATTCCATGATGAGGAAACTGGTTTCAATCATGGTACATAATATCTAAAATAGATTTTTCCAATCCTAGGCATTCTCTACTAAAGAAAACAAGTATCACTCTTAGTGCAATGAAATTCCTTTATTTACATGTCACATATTAGTGTTTATTCATAGGATATGGTCTTCATCTATTCCACTTTCAAGTTTCATAACTCATTTTATTCCTTATTTTACTGTTTGATTTGTAAAATATAATCTTATTATCATTTAATTTAAAATTCCATGTATGTAAGAATGCAATTTTTTTACAAAAAAAGAATAAACAAAGTCTTCCATGCCTATAAACATGTCATAACACAATTCAAGTGTAAAATTCGGTTCATTTCATTTTTAAAAATATTTAGAAGGCCATGGGATGGACCATGGATTTGATTATTTAAAAAATTTACATTTAATTTCCCTTATTATTTTATTTAAAAAGACAGTGCATCTCACTGGTGGTTTTATTAAAAAAAGTCCCCTATTATCATTCCAACTGATTTAATTCAATTTAATCATCTTTTGGAATTGAGTAAATCAACCAAAACTCAAAGGTGAATAAAACGTATAAAGAGAATGATAAGTAAAGAATTTGAAACAATACCCAAAAGGGTGATTTAATTTCCTGGACTAAGCAAAGGTAATGGTTATATAATCAATGCACCCAGAAAGGGGTGGTTTGGGTTGAGGTGAGAATCTTATAATAGTGAAATTTAATACACAACAACTATCAAAACTCAAGGAATTAGGTTCCAACTAATTAATTTGATAGTTAATGGGAAACTCATGGAGATTCTATTGTATGAAACAACAACCTTAGTTATAAGAATGATATAATTTAAGGAAAAAACATGATACCACCTACCTTATACATAAGATGCTCTAATAATCCATTATCTGTCTTTTATTCGAGTTGTTTTGAGAGAAATCAAAGAAATTGTTAAACAATCTAATAATATGAATAAATATCCCACAAGGATTTTTAATCCTAAATGTTGAGATCAAATGAAATAATTAGTAAGAGTAATTGAGAGCTTACCAATACATATTAAATAAAATAGATGGAGCTTGATTCTGATGCTAGATGAGGGTAATGTATATAATACTAGAGGATATCCCATGGTTGGAGTAGAGTGGATTGAGTGTGTGTGAGAAATAAGGGAATAGAGGGGAGGGAAAACATTTAAGGAGGATATGAGAAAAAGGGTAAAATAACCCCATTTAATTTACCATAGTTTTTTTCTAACTATTTTCCAAACATGTAGTGTCACTTCCTAAGTGGCACTAAGGGTTTGAGCTAGGTGAGCAATTTTCTAAACACTGTACAACCCATGCACCCAGGTATACATTTTATTATGGACCCATCACATGGATGTACACCTCCTCTCTCATTGTTAGACAAAACCATGAGGCACCATCAATTTCCCTAGGCCAAGCCACACAATTTCTAATAGAGGGCCACATGGTTTGAAAAAACAATGTGCCCCTGCATGCTTCACCCTAAAATTGATTCCTCAGAGGTGAAATCTCAAAAAACTCATCCAAACACCTAAGACACTTCTCGTGCTTTAAAAACCATATAAAATTACACTTTTGAGTGTCCCAACCCTCAAAAATCTATTCTAAAGTCTGGTTTAACATTTGGGCCATCCCCCAAACAATTTTTTTCAAAATCCTATGAAAATTCAACCAATCTAAAACATAGGACCTTAAAATATCCCCACTATTGAACTTATCATCATTGAGAAGTATTGTGGAACTATGAAATGTCATCTGACCTACTTAGGTTGATTAAATCCTACTGAAATGAATGCATTTAATTTCAAACACCCAATACATCTTCATGAATCTCTTCAAGTTTAAAATACATAATCCATTAAAAATCAGCCCAACAATCATATCAAAAATTGAACATTGAGATAGATCTTTCCCAAGCTTGCTTAACCTGAGACATGATCAAATTTTCATATCATTTATCAACCGACCTATGGTTTTCACCACCATTTTTTAACTCTGGATGGCCTATTTCGAGTCATGGTTATCCCACAATTGAAATTTCATATTTAAGAATTCCCTTAGCATTATAATGACGTACTTAGGCATGTTTCCCAACACGATAATCTCTATTACGAGTGAGGACACTGCTCTCGATCCTTACCGAGATCGTACGGTCGATGTCCAACTGACCTAGTTCAAACAAGTTTTGCTAAATTTTCCTTATGAAGAATTGTATGACCTTAAAATTATTCTAATATCAAACCTATTTTGTGATAGACACAATTCCACAGTATCCTCATGCAACACAAGAGAGAAATTTCAAGAAGATCCACCATTGGTCAACCACATTAAAACAATGATCATCCTAGATGGATGATGAATATGAAAATGGAGTACATTTCCTATATCCAAAGTTATTTTAAGGTTTAAAACAAGCATTCTCACTATATCATATAACCATAATTCAGTTATTTCTCCAACCCAACCATTAATTTAGGTTCTCACATCACAACATGAACATAGGTGTGTACCCTATTTAGCACCCTTAGATTGTCACACTAAAAATATATCGTCTGATCCTAACTGAATGTTTGGGGGGTAACCACCAAATAAACGACTGATGTCTATGGAGTTCATCCAAGGTAGTCCATACTCTAGAGTATACAATTGAAATGTTAGTATATAGCTGAAATTTCCATGTATCAAAACACTAACTAATCCCCAAGAGGTATTCACTTTGCATTGAAGTCATTGAATCAATTGGTTTCTATGAGTCCATCTAAGGCCTTCATACTTAGGAATCCCAGTATCAATTAGGTTAATCCATTCCTTTAAAAAAATATTCCATGATTTTGGGCATAATCTTAAAGATTGCATTTATTATTCCAAAAAAGTGTTTAATCTCACTATCTATCTCGGTGTATAACCAATACTCTCTTAGTTTACCTAGGGTGATGTCAATTTAGGAGACATGATCAGCTCTAAAACCAGAGTGAACTAAGAGGATATCAATGATTACCAATGAGTCCGAAGAAACTTTTTTCATATCCTAGATGAAGTGATCGACATGGTTTCCAACCAATAATAACCAACCACTAATAAGAAGGATTAGAAAACCTTCCTCAGATGACTTCCTTAAATAACATGGTTATACCTACCGATGTGTCACTATTAACTGGCCATGAAAGGATCAATATTTAAGATTTACATGATCTTTAAAGCATAACATGAAAATTCCAACTTGATCAACAATTTTATTAGAGGTTACATACATAGCCAACCATTTTATCTTTATGATTCCTTGCAATCACTGACAAAAATAAAAAACATTACTTCTTGGGTTGCTGATGTGCCTGATTTGTGTGTACATTTCCATACATTCTATTTATTTTAATTTTTTTTCACTAGATATATGATTCTTCATAGAGAAAATGATTTTTTTCGGTATTCATGATGATTTTTAGGTGTTTTTCAGCTAAAGTCACAAATCATGAATTTTGAGGGAAAATAGTCAAATATACAAGGTGTTTTCCTTTAAACACACACTCTATACCTTTTCCCAGACATGGATCAACCAGACTGAGTACACACCCAAGAAGCCAGCTAGATCTTACACATTTTCTACTTCACTCTACATGCCATGTCAATACTTCTTAAAGTGGTTGGTGGATTAAATTGATACTACATGCCATGCGGGGTGGTGCAACATGTCATGTATCCCCACCAAATGATTTCAGACACCTTCAAAGTCAAGGGTCGGTGCCCCACTCACCTTTCTGTGTAGAATCAAACGGCAAATAAGAGGGAAACCCCTCCATGTTCAGGGTTGTAAATCCAATGGGGAGGTGTTTCTTCTCTACTATCTAATCATCCCTTAGATCCATTTCATGTTTTCCCTTTTATATTTTCAATTTTTGTTTTAGTATACTTCTCTCTTTCCCCCATTCTCCTCTCATATCCATGGTAGGGATTGAGTTTAGACTCAATCCACACACTGTGACCATGGTTATAAGAAGCTAGTTCCCCTAGTGTTAGGGTTGTAATAAGATTTTGGGTTGTAGTAATCTGAATTCAATAGTGTTTTTTTATTATGATGTTCATTTATAATTCCTTTAATGAATTCAATTCCATAATCACCATTGGTGTCTTATTGGACCCAGAATGAAACCAATGGAGAAAAATAAAGGAGTTACAGTGAATGAACCCCTGACTATTGGGGGAGTCCGTTTCCACTATTTTAGGGGTTTGGAACTTAAACATGTTTAAAGTAATTTACTACCAGACCATGGGGTTAATTAATTAAACATGAAATTGAATGTTTTCAGAACATGAAACATTAATTTAATTAAATCCCCAGAGTGAATAAATATCATTTATAATTTTAATTATAAGGAATAATGATCTCAATAAATCAAAATTGAATTGAAACCCCGACACAAATGTTTTATAATTGTTCTTATCTGCAACTGTTTTTATTTTTATTCTGTAAATTGTTTCAATTTAATAGATAGTTACCTGCACTTATTTTTGTTTCGATATTAGACCATGATTCATCCAATGTGTACTGACCATTGATTCACTATTTTCGTTGTGATACCGAACTTGACTGCCACCAACTAATTTGTAGTTGGTTCAGGAGGGAACAAAAAAAATAAGAATTATTAAATTCTTTATTTTATCCCACTCCTTGCGATAGGAGAAGTGCCAATTACTCAATCACGCAAAGAATGAATCTAGAATTCAAACTCCATCCAATTCAATAACTGGGTTTTATCTCAAGTATCTTTGAAATGAATAGAACTCAAACTACTGGCCTCAAGGGATTTTAGAAGGAAATGTGACCATTTGGAAGTAGTTTTTTATGGTTATGCTCCCTCTAATTGGACGGACATGCTAAAAAATGTGTGACACGATGATCCACACCTTAGGAGTGTCCTATTTGTTGTTTATTATTAAGGGAAACCCATCCCATGAGACAAGATCCATCAACCACTGAAAACAAGTCACGAATGTGTCCAACATGCTTTTACCAAGTTGAACTTTGAAAATATTGGAAAGATCAACCCTTAAAATTACACTATCTTAGATTTACTTTATAAGTATGTGTGATTGTATACCAAGAATTGATCATGACCATACCTACTAGAAGGAATCAAATATAAAACCAAACTGATTGGCATGTCAGAACACCTAATAATTTTACTACATCATCTCAACCATCTAGAAGAGTCTGATTTCCTTTAACACCCAGGTCACTCTAACTTAGATATGACCCATGATCAAAATGTAGTATCTCAAGGATTAAAGGATTTCCACCAAACTCATATGGTTCACTATACCATTTAATCAACTCAATGGGTACCATATGTATTTATACGTACCACACCAAGGTTTTATTTGTGTATTGGTACACCCATTAATACTGTCTATAGGATTATTAACCCTATAAATCCCTGTATGTGATTTACCATAAAAATTATTTAGATCAAAGTGGTGTTATCCATATGACTATCCACCTGGCCAATGACCTCCCTAGTTGTCCATCATTGAAGAAGAAGAAGGGTCACACTACTTTTTTAGCAGCTGACCATGCCCTAGTCATGTATAAATCCTAAATTAGAGAATTACATGATAATCATACTCTCAACAAGGTTCAACTTAATGAATGACCACCCATCTATCTGGGGTGTTGTTTCAATAGTAGGAGTACTTCTCAGGACTAATGGAACTTGAACAACACCTCTCATATAATAACTGAAAACAACATTTACAAGTGCTAAATTACCTTATAGAGAACTAACAATACTAGGATATACCTATCCCTAAGTAGAAAGCATCAAACCTATAGATTTTTCATGTTGAATAGGTCACTAGGATCTATCAACTATATTTTAGGTTTAAGAAATAGAAAAAGAGGGATATAAATACAACTCAAAAGAAGATAACATGTCTTTTATTAACAAGAGGAGACTAGTCAAGTAAGATGTCACCATATGCTTGTATGTAACACCGTATAAGTGGTTGTAGGAACTATAAATTACCATCCCATTTATCATAATCATACCCACCATGGGTTAAATAACACAGTATATAAAGATTATGGTGACCTATGAGGGTACTTACATTTCATTAAAGGTTTAAAAACACCCCTATTGGATTTATCATGTAAAAAAAATCCCCCAAATGATATACTTATTTCTAGTTGTGCATTTAGGAATTTTTTCTTGTGGGTCATCATGGTAAAAATATGTTGGTACTGTCCTTCATAAAGGAAACCAATATCAATATGAATATCCATTCATCACATCCATGGTTCTGTTAGATTCACTACCATTCCTAACTTATATCAGTATTTTCCTTTATAAGTTACAACTAGAATTCATGTAGTTACAACCAGGTGTTTTCATTTGTTTTCAAAATATATCTTGTTCATTTGAAGTGGTTCAATTATATGGGTTACCATTAAAAATTTATAAGGTTCCATAAACCTTATAAACTATGATTGGTACCCATTTATTCATAACCATAAATATTTTATCTTGTGTGACCAATGGTCTATGGATCAAAAATGTAATGATTGGTATGTTAAGGTTCGACCATCAAGATATATGGGAAGGCACAATTTTGGTTGTTGTTTTCACTTTAAAAAGAATTAATATATCACAATTATAGCAAAGAATTCTATTTAATGGAAACAAAGAATATAGACCTACAAATAGGAACTCACTGAAGCATGGTATATATGTAAATCATGATAAATCACTCAAGGAACATCCAATATGAAATCAGGAAGTCAAGAAATGAAACCCACATGGAATGGAATATGCATGGAATGTGAATTTTTATGAACCTATAATGATGCATGTATCGATACTTCCTTTTTATATGGGTCCAAGTGTAAAATACCATAAATATCATAAATTAATAAATAATAGAAAGTACATAAAATTCTTAATGTGAAATAATAATTAATTATAAAAATGAAAAACATGAATAATTGTCCCAAACCTAGACAATTGGTCTTTTACCCTTGAAAGGGTTGATAAATCCAAGATAAGACTATTTACCATGAACCAACATATTCTTTATTACCTATCTTCCAACCCAAAAAGTAAGACAAAAGGAAAATAAAGCTCGGGTATCTCTTTATGACATCCCAACCTAGGAACCACTACACCAGTGCCCTGAGCTGGTTGGTCACATGGCCTCAAGTGAGCCTCCCCACACACTATAGGTTTTTAACTATCATTGAGGGTCTATTTATGGTAATGTGGGGGAGAAAATAACCTCATTATTAGAGTAGAAAAATGCAATATAATAAATAAAACAATATAGGGTGTAGTATAAAGAAAGGAAATTGAAATATAATGACTAAAAATAAATAATAAATGAATTAAATGAAAAAATACAAATGATAAAATCATGCATATCAATGTGATGATAAAATGATCTTCAAAATGAAATAAAAGAAGAAATTCATAAAAATACATGTATAATGAAATGAAAAAAAATACCAGAGGCCATCTCCATGAGAATCCTAAGAACCAATTCAGTCATGTTCTCCTAATCTTTCATATCTAAGCATACAATAAAAAACCCAATCTATAAACATAAACTTATAACCATGAGGTACTTTTTGGTTCCCCAGTGAAATGGAGCCCTGAACATGGCGTGAGATATACTTATTAGGCCACCACTAATAGTGTGTAATGAAATAGTGTCTATGATTATAAAATAAAGTACTATATAGGTATATTAAAAGTAAATAAGGGATGTGAATGAAAAAATGTAAATAACCCAAGATAAGTTCCTTTAGGGACACTTGGTCTACCATACCTGCTTCATCCTAATATATAATATCTCTAAACATGACCATATGTGTAGTTTCCCAGTCAATATAGATGTATTAGTGAGGGTAGGGGGGAGGGGGTGAATCTGTGATATCTTTTTATTTTATGTTTCCTTACTTCTAAAATAACATTAACCTCTTCTTAAATATTTCTTTCCCTTCTGAAAACAAAACAAACACAAATCCATAGGAACAAAAGAATTTACATGGTTCACTAACCAATATGAGTATCTACGTCCTTGGTATGGTTTGTAAATAATCCAACACAACACAATCCACTAGAAGATTTTTTTTTTGTGTATAATATAATGAGTAGGATATTCCCTTACACTCATGTAGAACTATGTTCAAAAAAACACTAAAAGTGATTCAATTAGCATGAAGGTGTAATAAAATGTTTTTTTAATAAGCATGATATAGTTCCTCTTGATCAACATTCGCAAATATATGCTTCAAAATGATTCTTTACATTCTTACCCAGCCACAGATAAGAAATTATTCGACTTTTTAATGATACTCGGTACAATTCTAAATTCTCATTTATCAATATAAAAATATTTCTCCTTCAGAATACTACTGAGACAATTATGAACTACTTTAGTCTAAATCTATAAATCCCATTCTGATTTCTCAATCTGTTCCTAAAACCCTAAATATGATTTTTTTCTTCAACTTTATTCTTCTACTTTGATAATTTTCTCAATAATGACCAATCCTAAAACTTCTTCCCCCAAGAAATTTGGAGCTTCTCTCTCTTCATAAGTGAACATTATTTCTATTAGAAAGTACATATTACTTTCTCCTTTTATAGGTGATCCAAATAAGGCTTAGTCGATATTCTTAAAACTTTTCCCTCTCAATTTTTTTTCTAGATATCTTAATTTCCCTTGAATTTAAGATAAAGTTATGATTTCTTCAACGATTTTCAACTCTTATTGAGTATTCTCAAATGTTGTATTAAATTCATCTCAGTTCAAAATTCTTAACCAACATTAGTTTGATTCTAATTCCGATTCTGATTTCCGAATACGATTTTTTCATTACAATAAAGGAATTTGGACATTCAGATTATCTTAAACCATTTAAAAATAGAAATGAAGATACCCCATTATGTTTCTATGTAAAAATTTAAATACTAATATGTTGATTTATATTTCTTAATTATGATGAAGACAACAAATTCATCAATATGTTACTCTTGTACTAGTGGTGAAAAATGTGAAACACATGTCCTCCCATTATGATGGTCCATACCAAATAATGGAAAAAATAAATTATTCTTCAAACTCTTCAATATTCCTATCCCTATTTGATAAAACTTATAATAATATCCAAGAAAGATTCTTATTCTTCTTTTTTTTAGACCAATGATCCTGAATCTGATGAAGTTATCCGTGTTAGGTTACATCTGATTATTTGTCTCATCTTCACCCTCATGAATCACTGTCTCCTAAATTCTAATGTCTCATGAATCAAATGTTAAACATATCAGAGAAACACTAAATAATTATTTTTATTTTCAACTAAACCACTTGAAACTAAAACAAAATAGTTAAACCAACAATTCATCTTGATTAAATTTTTTGACTGTATTATTGATTGGTATCTAAATTTATTTTCGCATGAGTCCTAAAAAACATTACATATTTTCCGTTTCATTGGTCTCAGAATTTCTCAATCAAAAAAATTCCTCCTTCGATGATTACAATGGAATACTGAGTCCTATGGACCAGTATCAATATCTTCGACTTTAGTAAATTCTTTTTTTTTCTAAATACGATATTCGTAAACTTCTTTAAATAAATCTATTTCTAGTAATCCCAAACCAATAGACTAAGATATTGTTTGCATAAAAATTCCTCTAATTCCAGTTATTTATTGTAATAGTGACTTATTCAAGACTTTTAAAACATTTAAGATTAGCATTAATATCATTTTATTTATAGTGGAATGTTTTGTAACTTCCCATTATTCCAACAACATATTTCTTTCCAACCACCTAAATAAATTTAGAATCACATTTTCTCCTCCTTTACTTTATTAAGACAGAATCACACGGTTTAAAACTTACGTATAATTTGTGAGAAATAAAAAAAAATATAAAATCATCATCATATTTGCATAATATCCACACAGAATATGATTCCCTTCCTTATTAAGATCTTCTTTAAATTACAAATCCAAAGTGAGTTCGATAAACCTTTTCTTCTAAAAGAAACTTTTCAATCTAATAGAATTTTTTAAGAATTATGTGTACAATTTAATAAAAATGATTTTGTATCTTATTAACCTATTTTATAAACTATAGTGATTTAATTTATTCTTAAACATCATTGAAAATAAAAGGTAACTCCTAAATATGATCATCTACTTTATCAGATTGGTCCTAAAAATTCTTTCGTTGGATTTTGTTGTAAACCAATGTTCATAAATAATTTAACCTTGTAATATAAAGATATGGATTACTTATCAACAATTCTAAGCCTAAGTGAGATAAATCATTGTAGGAAACAAGAATTATTGATAGCAAAACCATGTTATCCAAAAATAGTGATATTGAGAACCTCCTAAGCTTTTCTTCAAATATTTCTTTACTTATTCACTTACCTTAATAACAAAAGTTTCCTATAAAGACTCCAAAAAATAGTTATAATAGTTCACACATTTATAATGTTGAAATAATAGCTTAAACACAACTTCCCCTTTTTAGATGCTTCATTAAAAGGCTTAACATATAACCATTGATAGATTTATGAAAAATTATCCCCCTTTAACAACACTATCCAAATAAAATATGTGATAAGGGACAAAATCACGTACTTAAACCTTGATAATAAAGAGGTAGAACACCCACCTTCAAACCCAATTTAAAAAAAGGTTCCTTCAGTAAAGGTTTTTTGAAAATGTCATCCACTTGTTTCGTTGTTGGAACAAAATGCAACTTCAGTTCATTCTTCTCCACATGCTCTTTTATGTAATGATATTTGATATCAATATGTTTTGAAAATAATTATGTCCAATATTTTTGGTAAGGTTGAATGTACTTTGATTATCACTAACCAAGAGGAAGGGTAACTTCACTTCAATAAGTAAATATTTTAACTGAGACTTCGTCCACATAATTTGGGTAGTGTCTTGAGTAGAAAAAGCATACTCAACTTCAACCATGTTAAATGTTGCTAAATTCTATTTCTTTGTATGCCATAAGGTAAAAATTTTACCCCGAAGGAAAAATACACTAGATATGGATATTCTTTCATCAATATTTCATTCCCAATCAACATTTGAATACCCAAAAATTTCAATACTTTCTAAACTATCATACCTAATTCCAAAATTTGTTATGCCTTTGATATATCTAATAATTATTTTCCATCAAGTAAATGTGATATTTTAGGAGCACTCTGAAATCAACCACATAATGTAACAAAATAAAAAATGTCAATTCTTAAGGTAGTAAAATATAAAAAACTTCCAACCAGTTTTGAAATATATTTTTGATTATCCTTATTTCCTTCTACATCTTTGGAAAACTTATTTCCTACTGAAATTGGTGTGGAAAATGGGTTCAAATTTTCCATTGATAACTTCTCATGAATTTCCTTAGAATACTTTTCTTGAGAAATAAAAATGTGTTTCTTCTTTTATAATATTTTTAACCAAAGGATGTATTTCATTTCTCCCTCCATGGGAATCTCAAACAAATTTTTTAACTATTCATAAAATATTTCAAAATATATTTCATCATTCGTAGTAAAGATAATTTCATCAACATAAACATTGAATATGAGGGAAAACTCTTGACTTTGTTTGATAAAAATATTTTTATAAACTGTTCATTTCTTAAAACTCATCTTCCTTAAGAAAGTATCCAATTTTGAATACCATGCCTTGGGATATTTTTTAATCCCATAAAAGGATTTCTTGAACCTATATATATAACATTCTTCTTTCCCAAGAATAGATCCATAGGGTTGTTCAATGTAAACATCCTCATCAAAATCACCTATCATAAATGATGATTTTATATCCACCTGAAAAGTTTTGTAACTTCATTGTGTAGTAATAGAAAAAAATATTTTGATAGTTTCTAAACTTTCCACAGAAGAAAAAGTCTCATAAAAATCAGTGCCTTCAAATTGTGAGTATTATTTTCACACGAATATTGCTTTATTTAATATTACTTCACCATATTCATTCATCTTGTTTCGAAAAACCCATTTTATTCCAATAATTTTTCTATCCATCTTGGGTAGGAGTTATAAAGTATCATTATTTTCTATTTTATCATTATATTCATTCAAATCTTAAACCGATTACAAATGATCAAAATATTAATTCATATATTTCAGCTCAACATTTTAATATAAACAAGTACATGCAAAATATTTTTTATTTTATTATTGTTTAAAACTTATGATGTTGATCACCAATAATCATATGAGCCTCCACTTTCTTAATCAAACAAGGATGAAATTTTTTAGTTTCTTCCTCATCACTTAAAATAGTTGAGTTTTATTCTTCTTATTGAGTAGGATTACCACTGTCACTTTCCTTACCATATTTGTTAACGAATATTTTGTTATCCTGCTCCACTTCCTTATCATCATGAGTCTATTTATCTTTCTCATAATTTTTAATAATTTTCACATAAGAAAATAAAAAATTATTCATATTTATTTTTTGAGTTATCTGTATCTTCATCCTTTTAGATCATAGAAAAAAAATTACATCTTTACATTTTTTTATCAAACATACTAAGGTTTCTACCTTTCTTCTTTACAATGCATGGAATCCCAAAAACTATTAAGTGTTTCAAAATTGAAGTTTTTTCATAAAACATTAAATATAAATTCATATATGAACTTTTCCTATAGAATTATTTGTTTTAAATTCACAAAGCTGTGCCCATGGATTTCCTACAAATGTAACGACAAAGACCATGTTCAAGTAACACAATCATCCATATTTTAACCAAAATTTTGTTATTTATTTCACCAAACCCATTTTTTGAGGATTTTATGGTGAAATGAAATCATGAATAATTCAATTATTCTCAAGATAATTTTATAATTATTTATTTATATATTCCCCACCATTATCAGTTCTTAGCTTCATCTCTGTATACTCACATTCCTTCTTAGTTTTCCTCCTGAAAATTTTAAACATTTTCATAGCATCTGACTTATGTTTTATATACATAAGAAAATTAATTCAAGTAAAGTCATCAGTGAAAGTGATTAATTACTTATGTTTATTATTTTATTATTTTATAATTGACCTATATATATCATAATGGATATGTTCTAGGGGTTATTTTAAAAAAATCTCAACTTTCTTATGCACTAAATTAGTAATTTTTCCTTTTTGAAAAATTGTGCAACAAAAATATATTCTTTTAGACATATTATGAATATCTCAAACACTATATCACTTTGATAACTTTAAAATGTTTCTATGAAACATGTGTCCTAGCCTTTTATGCCACAACTAAATCTCTTATACCATTCCCAATTAAGAAGAGTTTTTTTATTTCACCAACTCGAAATGATTTTACTTTTGTACGTTGGCCTCTTGTAACTATAATTACACCTTATTCACCCTTAAAAAAGAACCTATATTTTATGAAAATATATTTTTTGCCTTTATCATTGAGTTGTGAAACACTTTTTAAGTTTTTCTTCATCCCATCAACATAAAAAGATTTCTTGGACTTCAACTTTTCTTTACCAATATTGGTTGATCCAACACCATTAATTCTAATAGATTAATCAATACCAAATGTCACTATTACTTCTTTGAAAAATTTCACATTATTTAAAAACTTTAATTCTCTTGTAATATGATAATATCACCCACTATCCAAGATACAATGTTGTCATCCCTTTTTGGATTTAAGAGTGGTTTCTATAAAAATAGATTTTTATTTTCCTTTATCTTTCTCATTTTCCAGCTTCTGAGAATTGTTGAAAAACTTTTTTTGTGCTGTTAACAATACAAAACATACTTTTTCAAGATTTACAGGTTGATCACATCATTCACAAATAGTTTCAATGGGTTGGAACCTATTTTCAATTTTCACACCATCCTTCTCAGGTTTCTTTAGAGCATGATTCTCATACTTCTTCCTTTCAGGGTATTGATTCCCCCTCAAAATTTTCCTTGTGTAATTTATGGAATAATGAAAATCTTATTAGTTGAAGAAATATAGGTTTTAATTATATCCCCACAAAAATACCATCAATATCCATAGAAAAAATATTGGCCTATGAAACTTCCATACTGACCGGAATTGTGAGTATGTTTCTTAGAAACCTTTTGATCTTTATTATCTAAACTCCATTGATAAACAATATTACTAATATCAACCAAAATATTCTTATTATGATTGGTTTAATTTTTAGCCTTATCAGAACCAAAAATAATAGAAACTTGTTTAGACTCAGGGTTTTTAGAAACATAAAACTTCTAAACTTTATTGGTCTTGGCCACATACATAACATTCCCAGTTTCTTCTTCTTAGGTACAATTTACACTTTATTTTGAAAATTTAAAGGTAATTTTTGATCCTTCTTAGGTCTATCATTTCTAGAGATTTCACCAAATTCTGAGATATAATTTTCTAAAATTATAACCCTATGTTTAAATTTATAATTTTTTTTGGACAAGATCCAAATATTATTATTTTTCCATCAAATTCACTTGTAGATGTTCATTACGATTATTTTATTTATCTAGATATTTATTGAAATCATAAATCACTTTCAACAAATTAAATTTATCATCAGGAAATATTATTTATTATTTGTTAAATATTATGAAATTTTATGCTTTCTAATTTCCTTTTCATGTCTGCAATCCTTCTAAAACTTGATTTGAATTATTCTTTGAGATGAAATTATAATTGGGTTTCTTCTTCTTCATAACTACTACTTCCAAATTCTTTATTTTTTACTATTATAATGAAATTATTTTCCCCATACTTTTCAATTTTGTTTGGATTCGGTCTCACTATCATATTCTTATTCATTTTTAGATAAGAAACTTATCACTTTAAATTTAGATAATTTTCCATCATTTCCTTTGGAATATGATTTTTCCTTATCTCCCCATTTCTTCCATGACCATCTTGGTATTATTTGTTCTTCATTACTATATTTATCTTTCTTCTTTTGAGGAAAATTAGCCACAAAGTTCCCAACAACTACAAAGATAAAAAAATTTAAGAGAAGTTTACCTTTATATTTATCTATACCTCTTTTCACATTTTTGAAAAAACAAGGATAAAAATTCCCCATGGTTTTTACATAACTCATTTTTGGAGTTAGAGTTAGAAAAATCATCTTCCTAAATAATTTTTTCATACTTTTATTTCTTGGACACTTTGAAAGACAATTATATATTATCTTTTTCCCCTTCATTACTTTATCCCTTCTTATTTCATATGTAATAAGAGTTCTATAAAGATTATTCTGAGATAGAGTTTCCGGATCTCTATCTTATAATTAAGATACCTTAGAGTCAAACTTTTCTAGAATAATTATTAAGATATTTTAAACCCGTATGGAATCCTACATCATTACACCAAGGTATATAATAGTGATGAAAATTTCATTTAACGTGGTAAAGAATTACCCAATGGATTCATACTCACCCACTTTCAGATGTTAATACATTAGCTTAAAAATTTGTAATTTTTACTTCTTTACTTTTGTATTGCCTTTACAAATGGATTTGAGCTCATTCAATATACCTTTGGATGTGGAAAAACCCTTCACCCATAAAAACTCAATTTTAGAAAGTTATGAGAGTAATTAATTATTAGATCCTCCATCGTTCTCAAGATTCTTCTTGTCAAAAGATGTTAGAGTAAATTTATCACCAATAGGAGGAAATCCGTCTAATTTATCTTCAATAACATCATAACCAAGATACATAAGATATAACAACATTATATCTTTGTAGATATGATCGTTCTTACCATTAAAGAACATAATACATTTACTATTGACATAATTCTGATTCTATATCAACTTCTCATCAAAACTTCAACAAAGAATAAATAAAGGAAACCGTCAACTTTGATACCACTTGTAATTTCCTAGGAAAGATAGTTATTTAACTGAGATGGGTAGGGTGTGAATAAGTGATATCTTTTTCTTTTATGTTTCCTTACTTATGAAACAAAATTCACTTCCTATTAAAGATTTATTTCCATTATTAAAAAACAAACGCACATCCATTGGACCATAAGAATTTATAAGGTTCACTACTCAACAAGAGTAGATACTTCCCTGGTATAGTTTGGAAAAAATCCAACACCACATAATCCACTAGAATACAATTATTTTTGTGTGGAATACAATGAGTAAGATATTATATTACATTCATGTCGAACTATTTTCAATACAACCATGTGTGTTATTCAAGTAGTATGAACATATAATACTAGGTTTTTGTAATTGGAATGTTACATTGATTCTTGATCAACTTTCACAAATATAAGATTCAAATAAATTCTTTACTTTTTTACACAGTAATAAGAACAAACTTCCTGTAATTTGTAATGATACTCTGACTAATTTTCCAGTTCAATTCCCATATCATATTTCTCAATATAGAAATATTTCTCTATCAGATACCTTAAAGACAATTTTGAACTTCTTCACTCGAAATCCAGAAAACCTTGTCCGATTTCTTAGTTATGTATGGAAATCCTGAATATGATCTTCTTTATTCTCCTTTATTCTTATATTCACATAAATTTTTCAAGAATTTTTAATTTTGAAACTTCTTATCCCTTGAAATTTGGAGCTTCTCACTCTTCATCTTTGAATAATACTTGTATCAAAAAGTACAAAGTACTTTCTCCTTTTATAGGTGATCCAAATAAGGCTTAGTCGGGATTCTCAAAATATGTTCGGATCAACCAAATTTCTTGAAATCTTGATTTAATTTAAATTTAAGATACATTTATGACTTCTTAAACACTTATTAACTCTTATTGAATATTCTATTTGCTTTAGCTCACTTCAAACCTATTAACAAACTTCAGTCCAATTCCAATTCTGATTCCAATTTCTAAATATGATTTATTCATTTTGATAAATTCATTTGGTAATTCTAATTTTATTAACCCAATTGAAATCTAAATAAAACTGATAATATCCCATTACGTTGGTCTAAAATAATTGAAAGACTAATCAACCAATTCTAATTTCTTCATTATGATGGAGAAAATAGATTCTTCAATACATTAATCTTTTACCATAAGTGAAAATGTGAAAACATATGTCTTCCCATTATGATTCTTGATACCAATTAATGGAAACAGAAATATTATTCTTAAAAATCTTCACGCTTCCTTTCCACCTTTGACAACACTTTATAAAATCTCAAAGAAATACTCTTATTATTCTTTTATTCATAATCATGATCCTGAATCTGATGAAGTTATCGATGTCAGGTTACATATTATTATCAGTATGTTCTTCACTCAGATGATTTAGTGTCTCCTCTATTCTGATTTATCATGACCCAATTGTTAAACATATCAAAGAAACCCCGAATACTTCTGTTTCTTTTCTCTTGACTCACATGATACTAAAATAACAAAATTAAATCAATAATTCAACTTGATTAAAATGGTTGAATATATTATTGATTGGCCTCTGAATTTATTTTTAAATCACCCCAACAACTCTACTTAGTTTTATTTTTATTGATCCCATTAACTTCCAATGAAAAAAATTCTTCCTTTGATAATTACATTGGTATATTGAGTCAGATGGATTGGTATCATCAGCTTTGACTTCGAAAACTTCTTTATTTTCTAAATATGATACCCATTAACTTATTTAAGAAAATATATGTCTAAAAGTCCTATACCAATGGATTGATACCATAAAGTTTCATTTACAGAAAATTTATTTAACCTATTACTTGTAAGCATGACTTCTTCATGTATTTGAAAACATTTTAGTACAACTTTAACATCATCTGACTTACAATGGAATGTTTTATAGATTCCCACAATTTGAAAAACATATTTATTTCCAACCACCTGAATATGATTGGAAACACCTTTTATCCTCATTTTGTTCATCAAGAAAACATCATAAGCTTTAAAAATTTCTTATGTTTTTTGAAAAATATAAAATAGAAAAGCATCATCATATTTAAATAATATCCATATAGAATCTTATTCCATTACTTATTATGATATTCCTTATATTCTGAACCCAAGGTGTGTCAAATAAAAATTTTCTTCCAAAAAAATCCTTCCCAATTAAATGGAATTTCTTATGAATTGAGAGTCTAATTTAATAAATATAATGATGCATATAATTAATCTATTTTATAAAGTTAGGTTTTTTATTTTATTCTTAAAATTACTTGACAATAAAATTAAACTCCTGAATATGATAATCTTCCTTTTTAGTTTGGTCCAAATGGAATGTATATATAAGCATATATGTAACTAGATATATAAAAATATATTCATGAATTATCAATGATACAAGGAGCATGACAAAAAATACACATAATAGTAAGGGTGATGGTAATAATATAGTCCTAGTACCCATGGGTACAATCCATGGAATCCAAGAATGAGTGTGTCTAAAACCCTGAATAAATTATAGGTAGTTAAAAGCATTTGAACATAAGTGCATTAGCTAATAGAGGACCTGAGGTATATAACTAAGGTGTCCTAATGAACTAATCATCATAGAGAGACACCAAAATTCATATTTAATAATTAATAATCATGATATAAATCATTTTCCTATTAGCCCATCCATGATGTTGGGTTATGAAGAAACCATGCATCACCCAAAGAGTTATGTATTTTTTTTAATTAAATGATCCCATCCTTGGAATTCCATAATGAGGAAACCCAAATATCAATCATACTTTCCAATTTCCCTAGCACTCCATCCAAGGTGTTCTGCAAAAGGAAAACCCAAGTATTGATTAGATCATGAGAAAAATCATTTAGACTATGAGCCTATGCAACATGCTTCATAAAAAATAAATACATGTATTACTTAAGGAATAATACAATTGAAGTAAACTATGAGCCCGTACACAATATTTTGTAATGAGGAAATCAATATCTCTCATGGTAAATAAAATCTCAAATATCCCATGAGTTCATATTAGGAATTCTGTAATAAGGAACATCTGTATCACTCATTGAACAATGTAATTTTCTTTTTACATGTTTTATATTAGTGTTAATTCATTTCTCAGGGAATCATCCATATCAATTTAATGTTCCATAACTCATTTAATTATATGTTTTACAATATCATTTGTAAAAGTTAAACCAAGTATAATTTAATTTTTATGTCCATGCACACAAGTTTTTAGTTTTTCATAAAATAAGTATAAATCAAGAGTTCCATGCCCATAATCATGTCATAACAGAACTCAAGTTTACACTTTGGATCATTTAATTTTTTTTAAAAAATATATAAGGAAATGTGAAGGTCCGTGCCTTTGATAATTTCAAACATTTCCATTTAATTTCCCTTTTTATTTTATTTAAGATGACAATGCACCTCATAGGTGGTTTTCTAAAAAAATGGGAATGATTATCATATCAAATCATTTAATTCAGTTTAAGCAACTCAAAATTAGAGTAAATAGACCAAACATCAAAGGTGGTTAAAATGTCGGAATATAATTATAAATAAAGAATTTAAAACAACACCCAAAAGGGTGGTTTAATTTCATAGATCAGTATCGGTCACAAGTATATAAGAAACACACCAAAAATTGGTTGGGGTGAGAACATTAAATGGCACAATCTGATACAGAATGACTGTTAAAATTTGAGGAATTAAGATACACATAATTAATTTCAAATTATTGGGAAACACATGGAGAGTCCATTGTGCAGTACAATAGTATAAGTTATAACCATGGTATATTTTAAGGAAAAATAAAAAGAAAACCTACCCTATTCTTAGGTTGATTCACTCATCCATTATCAAGATTTTATTCCAGTTAGTATTAGAGAAATTTAAGAAATAGATGAATTCTCTAATAATAGGTAAAAAGAGACTTCATGGATTTATCATTCCATACATTGATGTAAAAAGAAATAATATGCAAGATGAATCAATATATTATCTATATGGATCCAAAAAGTTTTATTTTTCTTGATTCAAATACCATAGCACATATTTTATTTCATATGGGATAAAAAATTCTACCCATCGATCCTCAACTACCCTTACTTTTCATTCCTATCTATGAAAACCTGAAGAAAGAAAAAAAAATCTCAGAAATGATTGGATGATCTAGACTGACACAATGAAAATATATTATTCACCCTATAAAATATGGATATTCATTAAGATCAAGTTTCAGAAGATTTCAATAAGAAATTTTTTCCTTTGTTATTTCTTCTAAGGAGAACTAGTATTGGTTCTAAAAACCCCAATGATAATAGGGAAGAATGATCTAAATCTCAAACCATAGTCGGAATGAAACTATTTCTTGAAAAATTTATACTCCAATGGGGATTATTACTTTTTCATAATAGATGGGGAAGTCATCATTTCAACCACCAATGAAAGGTATCTCGAAAAATATATTGTATAAATTTCATGACGGTTCACTTAATCCTAGTTGCATGATGTAAAATTTTAGGACTGAATTCACTTCTTATGTTGTAAAACTACATGAACATCATCCCTATTAAACAACTTTGAAATATGTAGCACACATCCTAATTATAATACTTTAAAAATACCAATGCAATGTCATAGTCATACGATCTAAAACTGCATGACTACATTCTCATCATTTGACGTTAAACTACATAGTCAATGTTCCTACTGTATGAATTTAAACTATATAGCCATTATCTGAACTATAATATATTATAATGTATATTTAATTACATGGTTACAAGACGTTATAGGATGTGAAAACATACACAATTTTAATTTCAAATATTGTGGTGGGTAATGACCCGATGATGCTCTCTAGGGTGGTATATATGATCCTCTAATTTTCTCTTATTTCCCACATTGAGCATGAAAGACATGAGCTTAGGGGTTTTGGTTTATCAACCCATTCAGCATGACTTATAGAACCATTAAAAAAAGTGGGAAACAATTTGGTCTGTTATACATGACACTAAACTCTTTAGAGAGGCCTATTTCCCATTTCATAATTTTCCAATATGAGAGTTCACTAGTGCATACAAATTTTTTTTACGACAGTTATTTTTTGTTTTTAACTTCTGATTTTGGCCGATGTTATTACAGGAGACGTTATTAAAATAGTTTTATACGTCGATTATTTTACAACTGATGTAAAAAACACCAATTCGAAGCATTTTTCATGTCGGTTGATTAAAACCCGACGTGGAAAACACTTCAGAGTCCTGGTTTATTACATAGGTTATTTAATAACAGACATGGTATATACCCTTTCAAATTGGTTATATAATAACTGACATCATAAAGAACTCCTCCAAAGCATTTATCACGTAAGTTATTTTTATAACCGACATGATAAACCTGTCTGCCAAGCGGTTTCCAACGTCGATTATATCAAAACCGATGTAAAAAATGTATCTATGATGTCGGTTATTTTATAATTGATGTAAAAAAATATCCATTTAAATATATTACGTCTGTTATGAAATAAACAACGTAAAAACCATTTCCCATGAAGTTATTACGTCAGTTTCGAAATAACTGACGTTAAAACTAATACCAATGTATTTTTTAGGTTGGTTATTTCATAACCGACGTAAAAAACAATTTTTTTTAAAATAAAACCGAACCACTGCTATGCCCAGCCAAATTACCTGAAATAGAGAAAAAGGTTACCAAAAACAAACCAAAATAGACCAGAACTCCCCCCCCACTGGATAACCCCCACCACACCCCTAGACACCCCCACACCCCTGGACTGCCCCCACCCCCTGGACATCCCCCCACACCCCCAGACAACCCCCACCCTCCTGAACACCCCCACACCCCTAGAATATCCCACCACCCTAGGACATCCCCCACACCCCTGGACAACCCCCACCCTCCTGTATACCCCCACCCACTGGACAACACTCCCACACCCCTGGACAACCCTCCCATAACCCTGAAACAGACCAAAAAGTTACCAAAAATAGACCAGAACCCCCCCACCACACTGGACAACCCCCACCACACCCCTGGACACCCCCACACCCCTGGAATGCGCCACCACCCCCTGGACTGTCCCCACACCCCTAGATAACCCCCCACCCTCCTATATACCACCACACCTTGGACAACACTCCCACACCCCTGGCAACCCTCCCACACCCCTGAAACAGATCAAAAAGTTACCAAAAGTAGACCAGAACCCCCCCACCCCACTGGATAGCCCCCCACCAAATCTCCTGGATAGCCCCCCCACACCCCTGGACTGCCCCACCCACTGGACAGCTCCCCACACCCCTGGACAACCCCCCACCCTCCTGGATACCCCCACACCCCTGGACTGCCCCAACCCCTGGATAGCCCCCCACACCCCTGGACAACCCCCACCCTCCTGGAAACCCCCACAACCCTAGACTTTACCCCACACCCTAGACAGCCCCCACACCCCTGGACAAACCCCACCCTCCTGTACACCCACCACCCCCGGGACAACACTCCCACACCCCTGGATAGCCCTCCCATACCCCTGAAACAGACCAAAAATTTTCCAAAAATAGACCAAAATAGACCAGACCCCCCCCCACCCCACTGGACAACCCCCACCACACCCCTAGACACACCCACACCCCTAGACTTCCCCCACCACTAGATATCCCCTACTCCCATGGACAACCCCCACCCTCCTAGACGCCCCCACACCCCGGGACGACCCCACCCCCCGGGACTTCCCCCTATACCCCTGGACACTCTTGGACACCCCCCACTCACCTAGACATCCCTCCCACCATCCTGGACACCCTCCCACCCCACTGGATAGCCCCCACCACACCCCTGGACACCCCCACACCCCCGGACTGCCCCCACCCCTAGACATCCCCTGGATAACTGGTGTTGGGAGAGAAGGAACCTCCATCCCTCGTGGGGTTGAATGCCGCTGGAAGGTACTCATCACTCCCACATGCGAAGCTTGAGCTCTCAAAATGTTTCACCAATTTTTTATTCCCCTGTAAACATCATTCATTATATCACTTTGATGCCAGTATAACCAGGGGAAAACACCATCACACATGATGACATTTCCCCTAGTTATACAGGCATCAAAGTGATATAATGAATGCTGTTTATAGGGGAATAAATCTTTGGTGAAACATTTTGAGAGATCTAGCTTCGCATGTGAGAGTGATGAGTACCTTCCAGTGATGTTTATCCCCCCGAGGGATGGCGGTGCCTCCTCTCCCACCCCCTGGACTTCCCCCATCCCCATGGACACCCTGGACTCCCCACCCCACCGGACAGCCCTCCCACACCCCTGGAAACCCCCGTCACCCCACAGGACACCCCCATACCCCTAGACACCCCTAGACAGCCAACACTCCCCTGGACAACCCTTCAACCTCCTGGAAACGCTCCCACCCCTGGACTTCCCCCCCACTCTCATGGATACCCAGGACACCCCCACCCCACCGGAAAGCCCTCCCACACCCCTGGATACCCCCACCCCACTGAACACCCCCCACACCCTTGGAACTCCTCCCCCTAGACCATAATCCATACCAGAAAAACCATCATAAGTAGACCAAAACAAGAATTAGATAAAAATTAAACATTCTCATATATAACATTAAAAACATACAATGTCAACTTAAAAAAACTAAATCCAACCTAAAAGACTACCAAATACATAATTACAATGACAATATTCAAAATTAAATTTTACACTACAAACAACTAAAATTCAATCAAACCTATAAAATAATTTGACCATTCCACTTGTAAGTGTTTGACGTCTTGAGAACTATAGGTTTGAGGGTCATCAAATAGCTACAAATTAAAAGGATAGTAGTTAACATGCATAATGAATAAATCAAATGAAATGTTATGGAAAAGTTTAAAAGGAAATGTTACTAGTTCAAAGTTCATAACTGTCCCAGTTGTTATTATTTCATACATAAATCTTAACATATAATATCTGCATTCCATGATGCCTTGTTGTTCATGACAATTCTGTTTGAATGAGGGTAAATTCAATATATTATTTTTATGTAATAAATCAAAAAAGTACAAATTATAAATGGATATTTACCTTTAAATTTACATATTTGATCTTCCCATTCCTTTTCTTTTTGTTTTTTTGAAAGTAGACCCATCCCCTGTTGCAAAATAATATGAATGGTATAAATTTAAAATTCATTATAATATATAAAACTATTGAGAAATTGAAACTGACTTTTCCAAAATTTTCTTAAAACTTTCCCACACATCACCATGGACAGAGCATATCCAATAAAGTTTTTTATCTTTTGGGAAAAAACCCCTAACATCCAATGATCACTGATAAAAGAAAATTTAAGGTTCGTGGTTTTTTTGTTAAATTATAAAGAAATCTTTGAGAGAGATGTGTTTCATACCTCTCACAAAAATGCAACATCAAACATTGTGTGACTATATTCTATTCACGTCTTTCAGCAATATAAAGCATTATTTGTTCCTCATCCAATGCAGATGCTTCGGGGGAAGTCAAATGTGGGTCCATTAATCCATATACATCTATCCGCTCATTCTTCTCACAAATTTTATAAATATACCTAATACAAAACAGACATAAGTATATATTTTTAATAAATATAAGGCAGGGAAAAGGTGTTAAGACTTATATGGAAAACATTTACACCACATTGATGCCCAACTTATCTCCAGTAACAATCTCCATGATATCAGTTTTCACAATCCCTATCGTTATTGTACATCAACAAACATGAGCTTCCATTGGAAACTCATAATGATCCTCCAAAAAATTTGAATATCTTGAAAATCTGTCAAAACTACTAGAATATGTATCTGATGTCATATTCATTTGTCTTTGTTATTGTCTATACAATATTTATTTACCTTTGAAGTATTCCTGTAAAAATAAATATAAAAATATATTTGTTTTCAAATGATAAAACAACTTTAATAAAAAAAATAAAATGGAAGATATAACATACATACCTCTATGGTAATGAGTCGCAGAAGTATAGATGGACAAATTAAAAAATGGCCAATACTCTGTCCAACTATTGTCACCTCATCTATAGGTAATGGTACTCGAGATGATCTATCTATAATATCCTGTACAATGACCCTCTGATTCTCTACCTCTAAATTTTGATGATGAACTATATCTCCTATACAATATAGCAACCCATATGCAACTATATGATGTTGAGGATCATCAAAATATAACTCGCAATAAGTAGGAATCTATGGCAGTGGAGTAGGATAAAAAATGTGGTCTATAGGCTGAGGTGGGGGAGTGGGAGCTACTGGCGGAGGTGGAGGATAAATAATGGGGTCTGAAGGGGGAGGTGGAGGAGTGAGAGTTGTAGTCTGAAATTTTCTTTGCATGTCTGCAAACATATAATGTACCGATGCCCTAATATTTTCCTCCATCATCGCATTAATATTATGAACTTCACCCTCTAAGGATTATTTTTTTTATAAACACCCTCAACATAATAAATTTAAGAACATGAAAACACTTTTCTTACTGATACACCTACCAGATATCCTCATACATGACCATGATGTTTGGGATTTCCCAATACTGGAGATAAAATATCTTGCCTCCTAGAAGATGTAAATACCCCATGCGATCTCTTCTTCTTAATATAATCCTGTATTAATTAATTGAACATTTCTATAATGATTGAAATTATATCAAGAAAATAGTTAACTTAAATAAATAAAATAGATATCTTACAATCCTATCACCTACGATTCTCGAATATTCTTAAAGATATTGCCCTTTTTTTTACCATCCGAGATCTATTCCATTTTTCATATCTAGATGGAGGAGATGGAGGGTCCACCTCTCTAGATTTTAAAGACTCAGCTCTTAGTTTTTGTAATTTTTCCACCATCATTTTTTCTTCCAATAATGTATACCCTCCCCGAGATAAACTATGAGGGTATACATTTTTAGATTGGATCTCCTAATGAGATTTCATTATTTTTTGTTAAATAAGAATAATAAATCATTAACAAAAAATTAATAAGATCATTTATATAAGAATGCTTACAAAAGTTTACATTTCCCTTACCAAAAAGGAATATTTTCTTCTACTTTCAACAAACTGTCTCCATGTGTCTTCATCTATGGAAGGATATATATGACATGGATTGTCATGACTCCTATAACCAAAAATGAAATTAAATGTGAGGGTTGATTTGAAATCCCTCCATCTCCTAGCAACCATCGATAAGAATTTCTTCCTAACTCCTCCAGTGTTAGGAATATCAAATGTCATCTGATAAAGAAGAGGTTTAACATATTATATATACTAGAAACATTTAAAGAATAGGAAAAAAATAGAAAAATATCTTACCAAAATCGTCTCCCACAATAGAGAGATTATCGCTTTATCCATACTTCTCCTGTCATCATACAAAATGCTTACATTTCTCTTACCATGAGTTGATACAAAACTCTTAAAATCTTTTGTATTTGGACCTCTAGTGATATCATCCTCATCAAACCCAATGAGTATCCTCTGATCCTGCATATGGGAAAGATATAATTTTGGTAATCGTGTGCACCCATGTTTACCAACTCTTGAACTCTTAGTCATAATGGGAGCACATGAGGAAGATTGGGGAACATCAAGATGAGCATGTGAATGTTCCTCCCCAGAGGTATGACCAATATGCTCATCTCTAGAATCATGTGTTCGATCAACTGATTGATATGTCATTATCCTTCAAATCAAAAAAAACAAACATTAATTCACAAATATACAAATTCAAATATTACAATACTAATATAATCAGAAAATAAATTTTTTTACTAAGTAACGTAGTAGTAAACATGGTTAATATGGTAAGCATGTTAAAAAATTGTAAAGATAGTAAAGATGGTCAAGATGGTAAACATGGTAAACATGGTAAACCTGTTAAACATGGTAAAGTAATTGTCACTGAACAAAAATAATAGATATATAATTTATGTAATGGTAAACAAGATAAAGTAAACTAAACAAAATTAAAACAAACAAAAACTTATACTTATTTTGTTTTAATACATGTTTTAATAAAGAAAAACCTTACAATATATAACATTTTATGAAAATAATAAATGTAAACAAGAAATAAAAAAATGTTACTTGTAATTTTAGGTTTGTACAAGTGGATTTTTTCCCTAAATTCCTTCGTCGTGATTGTTCCTTATGTCACAAACCATGTCTTCAACATGATCATCATTATGTTCTGTTAATATTTCCATGGAGGTAGGGATATCACATAAATCAGCATCTTCATCAAGTTCATCCTCACAATCATATTGATTTTTCCCTTGTAAAACAATATCCCACTACATATCTGATTGATCTACTACATAGAAAATTTGTTTTGCATGTGTTTCCATTATAAAAGAATCAACTATGCCTTCTAATCTATTCAGATTAACAACTGTCATTCCAAATTCATCGTATCTGACACTATTGTTACCGATAAACCATTTATATTTAAAAACATGAACTTTAGTGTTAAAGTAATCAACCTCCCATATGTCTTCAATCACTCTATAATATTCACTTGATGCAGAAATTGGGTTTTTTTCCTTGGCACTCGAAAAATGCATTGCTTCTGCAGACACCAGTACACCACTATTCTAAACTACCCTTCTATTGTCCTGAGATTTCGTATGAAATGTATAGACATTAATGTCATAACCAGACCATGTTATCACATTTAAACATGGACCAACCACTACCCATTTTAGTGTCTCTGATACATCTGATCTACCAAGAAAGGTCTTTTTAAACCGTGACAAAAATGTTTTGTTGTGATCAATCAAAATCCCAATTTATTTATTCTTTAGATGACATTGTTTCAACTCATTAATATGCAATGTGATATATGGTTGAGCATCCGCTATGTTATTCAAGATGTATGATTCTAAATTATTCATCTCTTCAGCTGACAACAATTTGACCTTCAAGCCACGAATCCCCTTTCCCTCATTATTAAATCATTCATGGTAAGATGGAGGCAAACCTATTTGCCGCGCCACAACCAAGTAGCTCGTAAAAAACTCTGCAAACTCCTCACAAATATACTTTTTAATATTGGAGGATTTAGGTCGATATGGATTCTTAACATACCCCCTCAATATTTTTATATACCTTTCAAAAGGATACATCCAACGAAGATATACAGGTCCACAAATATTTATTTCTCGAACCAGATGAATCATTAAATGCACCATTATATCAAAAAAAGTTGGAGGAAAATACATTTCCAATTGAAAAAGTATACAAATTGCATTCTTTTCCAAAATGTTCAAATCATTCACATCAATCACCTTATTAAAAATTGAATTGAAAAAATAACACAACTTCATTATAGTCTTTCCAACACGGATGAGCAATATTCCACTCAATGCAACTGGTAGAAGTTGTTTCATCATGAAGTGAAAATCATGAGATTTCATACCCATCAACTTAAATTCCTTCAATGATACAATTTTTTTTACATTTTAAGAATAACCTTGAGGAACTTTGATATCATGAAGACACTGACAGAAGCTAATTTTCTCCCTCTTCGATAATTTATGACATGTCAGGGGAAGAAATGTTCATCTTCTATTATAAGTGGGAGCTAACTCCAAACGTATTCCCATTGATGGTAAGCCTAATCTTTCATTCAACCCATATTTTTTCTTTCCTTTAATTTCTAACAATGTTCCAATCAAACTTTCATAGATATTATTCTCCACGTTCATGACATCAATATTATGTTTAACTTCATGATATCTCCAATATGGTAGCTCAAAAAATACCAACCTTTTCTTCCAAATATGTCTATCATGTCTAGATTTCTGTGTCTTTCCCAATGTCACATCAAGGTTTTAGACCCACTCAAAATACTGATCATGGGATAATGGTTTTGGAGCAATATCAAATTCTTGTGAGCCATTGAATGCCTTTTTAGTCTTCTATAAGAGTGATCCGTAGGCAAAAACTTTCAATGAACCATGTATACTGTTTTTCTCCCATGATGCAATTAACAATATGAAGACTGTTGTTCGCAAATTGGACATGCTTTATGCCTTTTAACACTCTATCTAGACAAATTTACATATGCTGGGATGTCATTAATAGTGAACAAAATCACTGCATGCAGTTGAAAATATTCCATTTTATAAGAATCATACACCCCAATACCATCCTCCCATAAAAGTTTCAAATCATCAATCAATGGTGATAAGAAAACATCAATATCATTATCGGGTTGCTTCGGACCAGAGATCATTATACTCAACATGACATATTTTCACTTTATACAAACTTTAAGAGAGAGGTAGAAAATTACCAATAAAACAGGCCATGAACTATGTGTGCTACTGAGGGTTCGGTATGGATTTATTCCATCAGTGCACAACCCTAGTATGAGATTTCTAATTTCATTTCCAAATGTAGGACAATACTCATCAATTTTCTTCCATTGTGGACAATCACCTGGATGACGTTTTTTTCCATCACATAACTACTCATAATCATGCCATCTTAACCTTTTGGCATTATGTGAATTTGAAAATAAACGTTTGAAACGATGAGTTATAGGAAGATACCAAAATAAATTTGAAGGGATATTTGTAATCTCTACATCAGCCTATGATTTTTCTTTCCCCTTATACCAAGATGTCCCACATTTTGGACACTCTAACAAAAATTCAAATTCCTTCCTATATATCATACAATAATTCGGACATGCATGTATTATATTGTATTCCAATATTATCAGGCATAATATTTTCTTGGCCTTATAATGTGAATCTGGAAGATTGTTTTCTTTTGGAATAATGTATTTGATAAATTATAGCAGATCTATAAAAATTCTGTCACTCCATCCATGTTTCTCCTTCAGGTTAATCAATCTTAACACTGCTAACAAAAACTGTAAAATCTGTACAACCAGGATATAATGTTTTTTCATCATCACCATATAGATGCACGACTATCAGTTCTATATCAATTTGTTTTAATGAAATATCGCGAATCATTTCTTCAATTCCATCGGAGTCACCATCTTGAGAATCATTATCATCAGTGACATTCCGTCCAGTTTCACCATGCCAAATCCAAGGGCTGTAACTCGGATTAAAACATGACAAATCAGATGATATTTTGTGTCTCTACCTTTCAACTTCTTCATATTCAAACATTTCAGGCATGGATAGACAAAAATGTCACTACTTGAAACATTTCGTTTAGAAAATTCCAAAAAATACATCAACAACTTCCTCATATTAATTTCTCATTCGATGTGCCATAATCCAACTTTGACTCATTATTACCTATAAAAAATATCAAAATTATACATCTTTTTAGGATAAGACAAATATATGTTTATATGAAAAAAATCATAATTTGAATGTAAAACAATTTTGAAATATAAAACAAATCAATGAATATTTTAAAAAAATATACTTGAATATGATTTTAAAAAGAAAATATAGTTAGATATAACAGTTTTAAATTCATCTTGGATCATTTCTTCTTAAGGTTCACAAAGAATACATCCTGGTGAAACTGGATACCAAATTCACCCTTCCGTAAAAAAGAAATATGAAGTTTAAATATTAAAATATGTATACATTCGCTATTGAAAATTACACAGATCCTAACGATTTGATACCTCTGGATAGCCCCCCACCCCTCTGGACAACCCCCACCCCTCTGGACACCACCCCCACCCCCTGGACATCACCCCCACCCCTTGGACACCACCCACACCCCCTGGACACCCCTACCCCCTTGGAAAACACCCCCACCCCCTTGGACACCACCCCACCCCCTTGGACACCACCCCCACCCCTGGACATCACCCCTACCCCCTTGGACACCAACCCCCACCCTTGGACACCCTTACCCCCTTGGACAACACCCCCACCCCCTTAGACACCACCCCCACCCCCTTGGATACCCCTAGACACCACCACCCACTTGGACATCCCCCACCCCCTAGACACCACACCCACCCCCTTGAACACCCCCTAGACACCACCACCCCCTTGGGAAACATTTCACCCCTCTAGATATCCCTTGCACCTTCTGGACAGCCTCCACCCCTCTAGACAGCCCCACCCCCTTGGCCAGCCCACCCCTCCTGTACACCACCCCTAACCCCTACCCCCTTAGACACCCCCTGGACACCCCAAAACCCTAGATACCCCCACCCCCTTGGACACCATCCCCACCCCTTGTACACCCCTTGGAGACCACCACCCCCTTGGATAGCCCCCCACCCCTCTGGACAGCCCCCACCCCCTGGATAGCCCCCACCCCTCTAGACATCCCTCCACCCCTTGGACACCCCACCCCTCCTAATAACCCAAGAACACATCTATTACAATTAAAACGTCAATTTAAAGATGACCGTACATCCCTAATAATATAAGGAATGAAGGAGAAGAAGAAGAAAAAAAGAAACAAAGAATAAAGGAAGAAGAACATGGAATAAGTAACTTATTTAAGGAAATTCCATGGAATCTAAGAAAACCACAAGGCCTCCAATGGTTGATTATAAATAGGATAAAATGGAGTAAACCTGATAATCGAATCAAATTTAAAATAAAAACTCAGATGGAGAAAATCACAGTGTAAAGCCTATCATCACGACACAATGGGGTCAGGACAACTGCACATCTTTGAAAACCAAAACATGGTATCCCCCATAACCGATAATTTTCTCATAGTCAATTACTGGTCAAAATATATATAACCAAATATAATCATATTGAAACATCCCTCATCTTTTCATAACACTTGAATCCCTAAAAATCATAATGGAAACCTCAAACATAGACTGTAACAACCCCCTTGGACACCACCCCCACCACCTTGGACACCACCCCAACCCCATTAAACAACAGTAATAAATTATAGCCTAATATCCATGAAAAATATACAATCATCATGTCATAAAATCACAAACCACGATGAAATAGTCAATCCCAACTAACACTTATCCCCCACCCCCTTGGACACCACCCCCACCCCCTTGGTCACACCCTGGACACCACCACCCCCTTGGAGAGCCCCCCACCCCTTGGACACCACCCCCACCCCCTTGGACACCCCCTAGACACCACCACCCCTTGGACATCCCCCACCCCTCTGGAAAGCCCCCAACCCCTGGACAACCCCCACACCTCCAGACATCCCCCACCCCCTTTGACACCCACCCCTCTTGGACACCACCCCCACCTCCTACCCCCTTGGACACCCCCTGGACACCCCCAACCCTCTGGAAAACCTCCCCAGACAACCCCCAAAACCTCTGGACAGCCTCCACCCCCTTGGATATCCCCCCACCCACCCCCTTCGAGACCCCCACCCCTTGGACCCCCCATAGCCCTGGACTTCCCCCCACCACCATGGACACCCTGGACACCCCCCAACCATCTGAACAACCCCCCGAACCCTCTAGACACTACCCCACACCCTTGGACACCCCCTAGACACCACCACCCCTTGGAAATATCCCTCCCCTCTAGATATCCCCCCATCCCCTGGACATCTCCCACCCCTCTAGATAGCCCCCACACCCCCACCCCCTTGGACACCCCCTGGACACCCCCAACCCTCTGGACAGCCCCCCCAGACAACCCCCCAAACCCTCTGGAAAGGCCCCCACCCCCTTGGACAACCCCCACCCACCCCCTTGGACAGCCCCCACCCCCTTCGACCCCCCACACCCCTGGAATGCCCCCCCTGAACCCTCTGGACTGCCCCCCGAACCCTCTGGACTATCTCCACCCCCTTGGATAGCCCCCACACCCCCTGGACACCACCCCACCCCCTTTGACATCCCCCGCACCCCCTTGGACACCCCCAACCACCTTAGATATCACCCAACCCCCCTGGACACCACCACCACCCCCTTTGTCACCCACCCAAACACCCCCACCCAACTGGACAACCCACCCAACCCCCCTGGACACCCCACCCACTTGCACAACCCCCACCCCCTTGGAAACCCGCTGTATGCCTACACACACATGATAGAACACACAAAAATCGTAAAATTGCATGATATAACTTCCATAGTATTATTTTACCAGAAAATAATTTTGCACGGTATATATGAACACTATTAAACTAACCATGATGGCAATAACAAAGAAAAATAACATCTCAAAAAATTAGTTTAGGGCATCACGAAAAAAAAACTTAAAATGAGTTGTGTGAGGCTTAATTCAGTGTTGTGATTCGACCTGATAGATCTGATAATAATAAATATGAAGAATGATCTTGGAAAAATGTGGCTGGAGGGAATGACTTTGACGAATCGATTCTGGGTTTTCCACGTGAGAGAGACGAGTCGTAGGTCACCCGATCGAAGAAAACAGAATGACTGAATACGGGGTGTGATAAATCATTTAAAAGATTTATCACATCAGTTATTTAATAAACACCATGATAGAGTATTTTTTTAGTGTTTATAACGTTGGTTATTTAATAACTTATGTAGAAAACTATTTATCATGTGGGTTATTTTATAATCATCATGATTTATGTTGCTTTATACCGATGTGATAAATTGCTGAGATTGGCTTTATCACGTCGGTTTTTTTATAACTGACCTGGTAAAGTGCCGAGCTTTCCTTTAACACGTCGGTTATAAAATAACCGACGTGATAAAGTGCACTAGATTCGATTTTCATGTCGGTTAAAAAATAACAGATGTAAAAAATGGATCCTAATTAATCTATCACATCAGTTATAAAATAACCTATGTGATATATCGATCATTAAAGCTTTTCATGTTGGTTATACAGAACTAACGTGAAAAATTCCAATGTGTTAAATGTTTTTTCCACTAGTGGTTTGATTTATATTGTTTCCCTTGGATTAAAATATTCTTATACCCAAGTATATGCATGCCCCATTTATTTATATATGATATTGATTTATGTGGTGTAATTTTTATTAAATAACAACACATAGACCGATTCATTCTAATTCATTATACACATTGATTCTAGAATTTTTTATCCAAGGCTGAGTCATGAATAACAAAAAAATGACATTTCCCTATGTAAGAGCTTGATCTGCACATATATCCTCTATCCATCCCTTAGGAATTCAAGGGTCATGGATATAATGGCTTACCATGATATCATATTTTTCTTAACCTATGACAGAAAATACCTCATTTTCTGCATATAAGTATGATTTATATTGAATCCTTCATTATGGGGTACATAATTATTGAACACATGCTAAAATATTTCTTCCCAACTAATAAAAAGCTTTATCTTAAAGAGGCTACTTTAACAATTAAGTATGGTTTGCTTACTTCAATCAAAGGATACATAATGATACTAGGATACTTCATTCTAGGATAAACCAAACATATCTTTTAACTGTATATATTCTTGATCCTTATAGAGAATTTCTCTCCCAGAATTATGTATTTATGGATTCATATTACCACATCATATGTAGTGATGCATATATCCCTATATGAGACCCTCTTTAAAACCCAATTTAATCCCTTTTTTCCAAAATTTTAGAACCTTATATTCATATTGGTGTTCCCTTTACATGTTCAACACTAAGTGGAAGCCATATCCTTTTACACATGATCAAGATCTATGCAAATACCTCTTATAATGGACCCCATCATATGACCTTAAACTGTATGAAAGTCGAGTAATTATCATATAATGATAAACTAAATGAAAATTTATCAACCCTTCAGGACCTTAAACTACTTAGAGTGGTTTTTTATATGTCGTTACCTCCTAACATGAGACCCAAATCCATGCAAGGATGACTGATGTAAGTTTGTTTTGAAAACCAACATCAAGATAAAATCCACCTTTATATGATATCCTAATTTTTAGATCTTCACATAAAATATAATAATTATAAATGGATTAATTCCTATTACCTCATTATAGGTAGTGATTTCCAAATCACGTATTTAGGACCCAAACATAAGTCATTATCCATCTCTAACAATGATTCATCATAAATATATATCACTTTCAATAAAATCATAACAATGAGATCATTGAATTTTTAATTTTAAATTTCTTCTAAGACTTTTATCAGAAATTATTCTTTATAAATCATTCATCATGAATAATGTCTCTCAAGTCACCATAAATCATTCTAGATATTTGAAAAAAGAACATTGGACTCCAAATTACACTTCTTATTGACTATACATAAATCACCAAGGTATGGATCAACATTTGTTCCTCTGATATGGACAATCATCCAGAGGAATATTTTTTATAAGTATAAAGGTTATCTTATTTTTATATGTCTTCTCAATATCACAATAGAACTTTTTATTCAAATATGATCAATAATCAACTCTTATGGACCTATTTCATACCATTAATTTTGATCTAATAACCTTGATCTATGATTTAAAATATCATCAATCCATATTCGAAAGGTGCTGGGAAATTTTTAGACATTGTTCTCCATTTGGGATATTACTTTTATCCCTCAAGTCCAGGCATCATGATCATAAATGATGTGAACCTTCTCTATGATAGTTTATGGTGGCATTTGTTTATCTATTCACATTATGATTTTCCCATTTTATACTATATAAATTGTATCACTTGTTACTAAAAGCTGTACAACCTTAAACTCAAAAATTTTTGGTAAAATTTATACAACCATAAACTTAGTAGTTACTGGTCAATGCTATGAAACATTAAACTAAACACTCATTGGTAATTGTATTGTGTTGTTAAACTGTAATTGTTTTTGAAAAAATATATATGATATTAAATTCTATCTTTAATTGGTATAGATCATGAGACAATAAAAATCATCTGAAAATGACATAAAAATTATTTAGTAGATGACCTGTAAAGAGATTTGTAAGAAAAATTCAAGTCATCACTCATTAAGCCCCACAATTTCTAAGCTTAGGAAAAAGTTAGAGAATAAATAGGAAAATGGAAAAAATATTGTATATCCCATCATAAAGCCCTTGAGAAAGACTATCTATACTCACTAGAACCATTGGTTTAATAAAAAGTTAGATTCGTGACATGTCATATCCCTCCACCCCGATCGTGTGTTCGATACATAGTGGTGTAAACTTTATGGTGATATATCCCTTATTTAATATTTACTTTCTTCCATAAACCTAATTATTTTAATGAGTGTTTGAATCCTAAAAAATATTCCAAATTATTAGTAACGAGTGTATCTAACTCCAAATGACACTTCTATATGACTTTGTATAAACTCTCCTAATTTGGATTTATATATGTTCCCTTGATATGAAATATTGACCAGCGACATATTCATCCTCAAATGAAGATCCAATAATCTCTATATGCCCTAAAAACATTAAATTAGAACATATTTTTGAATATGGTCTATAACCATCCATAGAATATGTTTCTGATCTCATCATTCCAATTTAAAATTCCTTATTTTATAATTTACATGAACCATAATTAAACTCTTCAAGGGGATTTTTTACCCTCTATGTCACACACTTGTCCTCCATTCCCATATTTAGAGCTGGTATTCCACATATCACCCTAAAAACTTTGAATAATCCTTATCACTTGATCCTAAATCTCATGAAGCAATTATATAAGCTTCATAATCATAAACCGAATGATCATCCATGAACAATAGAGGGTATGAAATCTTTGTGTCATCATCTATTAACAATTTCCAAATCATATCAACCTAATGAGATTGAACAATCATGATTTGGGTAACTCTTGAAGATTACTCATATCTTCCTCTCTAGATCACAAAATCAATATTTGAAGCACTCTTGAAGAGTGTATTCCCACTACCAAAGATAACGATGGTCTTAATGATTGGATTCATTTGGATGTTCTTATTTATGGGTTTGTATGAATTGGTGAAATTGGGAATTTATAATTAATTTTGATCCTATCACACTCAAGTAACTGAATAAAGAAACCTATAATAATTTATTAAATTTGTTCTATCTTAAATAACATTTAATTTTGGTCTAAAAACTATGAACTTAAACTATGTGCTCCCTTTATAATCAATTTTTTCCAACCTTAAATATCAATTATATTAGTGTAAACTACATGTCCTAAAGCTACCTAAGGAAATAGGAATAATACTTTCCAGGTTGAGAACCTTTGAAGGGAGACCTAGGAAAAAGTTGAGTCTCTAGTCATTGGGAGTTCACCTTGATTGATCTGAAAACAATTGAGTGTTTGATATGAAAAAGGAATAAAACATATTAGGTTGAAAATATATAATGGACATCCTAAATAAAATTTGAGTCCCTACCAGCTAAAATTTTCCCATATGAAGATAAAGAAAAACATTGAGAAATGAATGAAGCACACAAATTTTATGGGATATACCATGATACCCTAGTAAAAGTAAGCAATGATAACTTGGCCCCTTGACTTAGGTCAAATTAAGAGAATTCATAAATTCTCTAATCCATAGAATATAAATCCATAGGACCAATAAAAAATTTACTAAGACATACCTTTAGGGTACTCAAGCCCTTTTTAATATTGGAATCCACATTACAAGATTCTGATGTGTGATCCTCATCACATCAAGTCAAATAATTCATCAAAATGGACTGAATCTAGTGTTATAGTGATGATAATTCTATTTATACCCATCTATGAGCCACACCCATGAGGATATAATTCATCCAAATAGACCAACTATAGTGTTATAGTGATGTTACATATTCATATACCTACCCGTGTTCTAGGATGAGGATGAGATCCTTTATCCAAATAGAATAAATTTAGTTTTATATTAATGGTAGCTATAAATATATCAATCCATGAGACACATCTGTGAGTAAATCATCCAAACTCAAGTTTTTGGGTATCAATATTGACTTTATTCATCTTAAAATTTGATATTTAAATTGTTTTTAGTAGCCTTTTATTTTACCATTTGAGGATTTTAGAGGTTCTCATGAATTTATAAGTTGATTAAATATTGGAAACTTACTACAAATTGACTGATATTGCCTTAGAATAATATAATTTTAATTAGAACAAAAATAAAATTATTGGGGGGGGGATTTTTTGGCACTATAATATTTTCCATGCAATTTTTGCTAGAATCAATGATATTATCCTCAATAAAATGATACAAGTCTGTATAAAAGTATCTCCCGACCAAAAGAAAATTATATTGGATTTCAATGCACCGTATGACTACTCACCAACTGGGGTATGAATATTATTGATTTTTTTACACAATTAGGTGATGTAAAGTTTAGTGCATCCCTCTTAGTATAGGCTATGAATTTTATAAATTTCTAATGAATGGTGTGTCAAAACATTAAAGTCCATTTCTAAGGGGTTTTATAGGATGTGTTTTCATTATAAAAATCTTACCAATGGGTATATACCATATTCTGGGGTGTAGTTTTATTCATAGGATTCTTTTTGAATAATCATAGATCTAAAACAAACCTACAAATAAAAAGTTACATGTAACACCCCGACCTCAGTTACCCAGAGTCGGTGCATTATTGCATAAAATTGGCATGATCACAAAGGGTCAAGTCTCGAAAGGCCGATTAGTTTGGTAGTCTTGGAAACAGTAGATATATTCATAAGATTTACATTACATCATAAGGTAAAAAAAACTACAACAACATCTTGTCTTCATATCCCCCCATACTATCCCTACAGGTCATTCATAAATTACTTCTTCACATCCTAGGAGAAATAAAACATTGAAAGGGGTGAGCTCAGATGCTCAGTAAGGATAAAAATATAATATAATCTTTCATAGATAAGAATAAACACTTAAAGCAATTGATAACTAAAACAAAATCCTTTTAAACTTGAACTTCAGCATAATATGGAAAAGATAAAATGAAATAATTCCATTTACTTATTCACATGTATATTCTACTAGTCGAACAATCACATGCAATATCAATAACCACTTTCATAATGATATAACGCATAATGCTAGACTATCATAACCACATAGCCAAGTCCTCATTCCAAGACTACAAATAATATTTTTCCAAGGCCTTGTGCCAAGACACTAGTTTGTCTCATGAGACCTAACGATGCATAGAGGAGCTATAGCGGGCTCCACCCATCACTTACTAAGTCCAATGCATTCCTCATATGAAAAGTTTTAAACATAACATAAACATTCGTATTAAAACTAGCATACGAAATTTCAATACTTTATCCACAAACCATGAATGGTATAAAAATAGCACATCCACAGTCAAACATAACTCATTCGATAAAATATGGAAGATTGTTTTGTATCATATTAACCTCAATCGAGAATAATGAAGGATATTGACATAGATGAAAATAATCATCAAAACTATTTGAGATAAATATCCCCCTTTTTCTTGAAATCATTTAAAAGTCACACTATTTGTCAAGAAGCCATTTAAAAATTGATTTTTGAATCAAAGTGTCCCATACCACTTTGAAACTTTTAAAAAGAGTTTTAATTTTAAAATTTTAATGTCCATATAAATAAATCCTTAAAACCATTTTTATAACATGGACATTAATGAGAAAGATTTAGAAGAATAAGTCTTTAAAACATTTTAAAATGGTATTTTAGTTAGAGTTTCTAACCAAAATAGAGGCACTTGAATACAAATAATTGGGGTAATAAAAACTTTGTAATATCATGAGAATAAAGGGATTCATGATATACTTTGTCAAAGTACATTATATACACCACATAAAAGTGATTTGGTGTATAACAAAAATAAGTCTCAATGGAATGTAAATTGAGATGAAATCTCTCATAAAGGTTGTATCCTCAGGTTAAGGATAAATAAACGACATAATTATGTGTGAAAAATATAAATACACTAAATATTATTGGATATTTAGTGTAAAACAATCAAAGGACATTCACACATATTCTAGTAAAAACAACACCAATGAATTGGATGTTTATCTCAAAAAATCGAGATTGAGTAAAAATTACTCCTATAAAGTTCATACCAATGACTTGAGAATTTTTCAATGGAGTGATTATGAGTATAAAAATTATATCCACATAGAGGGAAGTGGAAATTATTACATAATCAAATGAATAGTGATTCCACAAATAATCTTGGAGTAAAATAATCAATGAAGTATGTGTAAAGCCGAATGAGTGGAAATTGAAATTTCAAATTCCCTTATCGATTTGGTAACTTATGAAACATGCACCCATGAAAGAAGGATCATACAATGATGATGTAAATACCCACAAATTAAATTATATTACACAATGAATACAATCATGGGCAGTACACATACCACATGCAATAAATAAGTGGTGAACAATGGAAATCTCACGAAATTAAAAGTGAGATAAGAAACCCCTTACTTTGTAATTTTTCCTTGGTCGACGGTAGGATAACCTCTTGTATAATGGTGAAATAATTGTTATTGAATTATAAAAGAATCATTTACAATAATATGATTTCATATATGATCTTTTAACATTGATTTCTTAATAATATCTTAGTATTATCGTCATTTCGGGTGTTAACTTACTCGTTTTACTTTATATTCTTTGTTACGTAAGCTGTGTTTGTTATGGATAGGTTGTATATTATTCATATCCATAATTATATCAAGTCCTTAAACATTATTTTTAAATCATAAAATGATAATTATACTTGAATGGATACGATGGAGAATGAATCTCATTGCTTTCGTGGAGACGGTACTCCGTACGTACGCACGAGCGACAATATCATTCTTTTGATGTTAAAATAATATATAATTGGATGGTATATCAAATATACAGAATAATTATCTTGTTATATTTATTATTTACATGAATTACACACCATTATAATACCCATCCAAATAATAATTTATTGAATGACAATTATACCATGACGCGGAGACGGTAAGCTGTTCGTACGCATGTATGGTGACATGTCATTCAAAGGATGGATAGAATACTGAATATGGTTGTACCATATTTATAATAATATTATAGTATATAGGAGATGTTGGATTCATTATTTTATAATGGGAATAACAAATAAAGAATATGTTGAAGAAGAAAATAATTTGAAAAAGGGTAGAAAAAACTTTACCTCTTCTTTAGGTTCTTCCTTTTGATTTGATAAAAAGTGCTCATTAGGTCAGCTTTATGATCAAACTAAGGCCTCTAGGTTGTAGTGAGGGAATTTGAGAGAGTATTTGGGCCGGGGTTGGCCGAACCAAAAGGATTTGAAGGTGTGAAGTAATGATAAGGGGGAGTTCCCTTTTATAAGAGGGGTGAGGGGCACCTTTGGAAAAGCTAGAAATATTATTTTATAATAAATTAATATTCGGTTTCTAATGGCTACAAAGTATATTATTTAAAGTTTAAGGTGGGTATAGGTCTCAAAACACTCAAAAAATATAATTTATATAGGTTTGGGTCATTATATTAACCTTATCTTTAAGTATTAACTCTTAGTTAATTAGTTTCACTTTTACAATGTCTCTTTTTATTTTTATATTATATGGTTAATAAACATACTATATAAATCAAAGAGACCCCCAAGTGGTCCATTACTGATACAACTATCATGATATAAGTCTCTTGGCCGAACCTTATATTTTTAGGAATTTAATATCAATTAATAATATAATATTTGTTTTAAAAACTCTTTTATGTCATTTTTTACACTATTCAATAATTGATTTTTTTGAAACTCATAACAGAATGATTACTTAGCAAAAAGTCAATTAAATCAATAATAATATGTCATATTAACCTAGAAAATTAGTTTAATTCAATAAAAGTCTCCAATTATATTTATTTGGGTATTTATATTATCAATTATTTTAATTTTTCACTATTATGGTAATTACTGCATCATCATTGTGTCATAAATAAATTAAATTATTTAATGTCTAAAAATTATAAATAAAATATAATTATTTATGAAGTCTTTTTATATTTCTAATTAATATTTATAATCGAATTTATCTTATGTGTAACCCTATATTAAAAATGTTTTAGTAAATAAACTTTGATTTTAACTCTTTTAACTCTTCTTTGAATTAAATAATAATAAATGTCCTAATATAATCCAAGTGGACCTAAATGATAATAATTTATTCCTAAGGTTGTTTTTGGTCGAGATACACTTGTCCAATATAATTAAGACATGTTTTAGGGTAATATTAATATCATTTTTACCCTGAATTACCCTATATACTTTTAACCTTGGTAAATAAAAGTAAAAAAGTTATTATTCACCAAAAATTATTTTCATCTCAATGAACCATATTTTACTACTTGATATTAACCGTATCTCTTGGATTTTCAAAATTCCACTCACAGAAGCGGTAAAATTAAGTTTTATGAAAAATGCAGTTTTTTAACTACCACTTAGTGGTTTCACTATTCATCAAAAAATGAAAGTTTCCAGAAAAATACCATAAATTAGGCCTAATATATATTTTATATTCTGAATTCAAAAATGATTCCTATTTTACCAAATTCAAAACATATCATTTGCATTAATTAATTTAAAAATTAATTCCCGTCGTCAAAACAAATAGCTTGTTTTTAAGAGATAATAACTATCAAAAGATTGACACTTGTTTATGTCTGGTTTAAATGTGAAATCTCATCCAATGAACAACATTGTATTAAATGGTAAAAATATATTCTAAATATACTTTAAAGCCACTCAAATTAATAATTTATCACTATTAATTATTTTTGATTAAAAAAGTTGTTTTTAATTAAAATTTAGAAATTTTCACTATTCATCAAAATATGAAAGTTATCCGAAAAGTACCAAAATTTCACCCTAAGCTAATTTCGATATTACGAATCCAAAACTGAAGTCCATTTTGAAAGATAAAATTTATAAAATTTTAAAAATTAGGTATTACTATTCATAACATCTAGTTTGATTGGTTTTGGTGTGTTAGAATCTCGAAGTTACGTACAATGCACGCCACTGCATTATTCAAAGGGAAATGTGCCGTGGAAGCTTGTGGTGTTACATTACAACCATTAAAAGTTGGTCCTTTTTCATAATGAATTCCAAGATCATGTTTAATTAATTTTCATATATCCTTCTACAAACTCTTTAATTTACCAAATCCCTCTTTTTCATAATCTTAAACTTTTCATACATGATTCTACATGCATGCCTAGTCTAGTGAACCTCGTTAGTCCCTCACACTGTCATGGAACAATTACGCACCTTGGATTTGTGTTCCCATAACACCTGTGTACACCACCCATGTGCCAAAATACACATAGGGTTATGAATATGAATATGAATAGGACCCTTGGGGATACTCATTTTCTTTTTTTTGGAAAATAAATAATCTTCCCAAATCTATTCTTGCTCAAATATCATATACAGGTCCTCAAATATCTTCAGATAACTTGTTTAACCCTAAAACAAGGGGAAATTAAATAAAAAAAAGTATAATTGTATTCCTTAAGGGTTTAAAAATCAAAGATTATTTTTTGTTGGACCATTTCATTTAAATTCCATAAATATTTGGATGAAAGAACCTACCAAGACATACAATTTCATACATCCTATTCAAAGGCATCCATGGAGATCTCCGACTACTAGGGAAAATCCAGAGACCTATTTTTCTAGTTATAACATTACCTCAACCTGTTAACAATAGAGCTATAATTATCCTTAATATTACTTAAGAAATGTCATTTTCACCTTTAATAGGGTGAATTACCTTTTTCACCATCACTTAGGTGATTCTTCTTGCTCGCCCTCACTAGGGTGAACAATTTTTCTCACCCTTACTAGGTTGAAGCCTATTGCTCATCCTCACTAGGGAGATGCATTCTTTTCACTGTCACAATAGAGGACCTCACTATTTTTAACTTATACTAAGGTACTACCCATAATTTGGAATCCACGGTAAATAAACCCTTTTCATAAGTATTATAAATTTACCATTAATTATTAATGCCTCCCACAAAGTCACTATATTCACATTATTGGGACATTTAAACTAGCATGAACTACTTCTATCAGTGATTCCATTGATAAAAGGAAGCTTTAGAATTGTATTCCTAGATATATTGAACTCTAAGGTGGAATCATGATCATTGAGTACTGTTATAATGACAGTCCCTATCAATAAGATACTAGAGAAATATTTTATGTATTGATGATGGATTTCTTATCCATTCAGAGATTCTTTATAGAAAGGGAAACCCTGATGGATTAAGACTATAATATTTATTTTCGGGTACATACCCCCTATGTCCATATCGTACTGTGGATCTATAGTATTTTACTATTTTTTTTCTTTTAAATAAATCTAATGTGTTCAATAACTTTCTCCACTCACGACACCAAATTAAAACAAGATTCAATATATTAGATGAATATTATCAAAATAATAATAATAATAATAATAATAAAACATACATTAAATAAAAATATATCACCGAATTTAAAAAGATTATATTTAGGGGATATATAATTAATATGATTTAATATTTAAAAGGATTTTCCACTCTAAAATAACTATTTGAAGTATTAATCAATTAAAATCGACCACATATATATTATTATTATAATAGTTTATAATATATATATATATATATTAACTATTATATTAACATTATTTAAATTAGAAATTAGTATGAAATTATATCGAGAACACATAATGTTTAAGAAGATCTTTTTCGATAAAATAATATTTTTTTAATATATTCAATTTTCATTTAAAATTTAAATTTTTAAATTTTAGGATTTGAATTTTAAAAATTAACTTCATTTTTTAATTCCAAATATCAATACTGTCCTATGATGATTTTTTTATATTTCTCCACAATAATTTATTTTTAGGTGAATAGTCAAAAATATAGTTTTTACTAAAATCGTAGTGTTTATAACTATACCAAAATGTAAGTATGACATAAAAAATTATAAAAATATTTAATGATAAATTATCCATTTATAGAGAATATCTATACTTTTCAAAATACTATTACAAAACTATAAAAACAATTTTAAAAATTCAAGTAATATTTTCTAATATAAGAAACTGTATATATCTATTCTTTTAATTAAATATTATTATGATAAAATTTAGTTTTGGATTGATTTTAAATCCACATAAATTTTATTAGGTTTTCTAATAAACTAATTTATATTAATAAAATAAAAAACATTGATAATTTTATCCTATATATAAATTTTAATCCTAAAAATAAAAATTTTAAAAAATGGGTTTTACCCATTACATGTGTTAATATTAAAATTAAATTTTGTTTGACATGGATATTTTATCTAATAAAATGAATTTCATATTTGGAATTAGGAGCCCCAAATTATATAATAAGTGATATTTTATTTTTATGTATTAAAATTAAATTTCTTAGGTTAAAATTAGTTACCATGGTAGAAAAAGGTAAAAGTGAACCTTCTACAAGTAAAGAACTTAAAAATCTATTTAAAACATGTGTGAAAATGAATTTTTAGTTTTTATCAACCTTATCTTATCCCACACTCCATTATTATTTATCTTGACATATTTTTAACATGTAAAACATGTGACCTCATTATATAATGTTAAAATATTTTAAAAAATACCATTCCTACCACTTATAAAACGGGCCTCCCACCCCCTTCAAGACCACCCTAAAAATTCATTTTCCCCTTAAAAATAAATTCTTGTTTTCCTTCCTCTAAAATATTTTACCTTTTCCTTGAGTCTCTTACTTTTTTATTTCCTATATAATCCTCTTCCTTTTACTTTATATCTTAATTTTTAATTATTATTTTCTCATTTTATTTATAAGTACATCAATATTTTTTGTTGATTGAATTTTATTTTCCTAATGGAATAAATATTAACGACATTTACCATTTTCTATTAATAAAATTGGTACCATCATTTATTTTTTTCAAGGACTATCGCCTCTATAAAGTGATGAATTCCATATTTTTACCACCACCTATATTTCATGATTATGAGGGTTAATATTAAGTTTAAATGTGAAAAATAAAATTTAATTATTATTATGAATAGATAAATTAAAATTGAACTTATTTTTCACTCATTCTTTAAGATATGAAAACATTAGTCATGCGTTGTGTGGAATACCACCTCCATAAAGAAATGCATATTGTTTTTCAAATAGTTTTTATTATTTATTATACTCTCCCAAAATTTTATTCAACACCTTAAATTTATCTAAATAATAAAATTATTCTAAAATATATCAATTTTATAATAATAATCTTCAAATAATTATAATACGATCATATTTGGGTTGGTTTAAACACCAACATGAACAATGATATAAAATAAAATCATGGATTAATATAAAAAATTAATTAGGGATTATATGTGATATAAATAAGTATAAATTATTTTATTTTAGTTATTTAATTGAAAAATTAATATTAAACTCATTAATTAATATATCATCATTAATTTGAAAAAGATCACTAAAATATGCTTGTCGCTAATTTTTTATAAAAGAACCTTGAATAATACTCTTACTGAATGTAATTATAAATTTATAAAATATCATGAAAATACATTATTGTACCTTTTATGACTTATTAGTGGTGAAATTTGGGATAGTTCAGAATAACAACACCTCTTTTATGAAGCTAGTTTAAAACAACCATGATTTCCCCCACTCGATATTGAAAATAGATAACAAAAACAAAAATTCATATAGAGAATAATTATAAATGAAGGATGTAAAATATTATAGATATAAATAATGTTTTTAAAATGTTATTAAGGTAGTTATATTTTGTATACAATAAATTCATGTGATTTAGTGGAAGTCAAGAATTAAGTAAATGGTTTTGTGTCTCAAATTTAATTTCTTGTGACATATTTCTTATTACACACCATGTTTTATTTGGAATGGTGAATCTACCAAAACTTTAATATTTTGTATTATTATTCTCTCATTATTAATGGTATTTAATGTTTCATTTTAAAACATATCGTTTAATGGGTTTTGATTTCAAAGTCTCTAATGTCATAAGGGTTCTTTTTTCTCATTTTCAAATCCATGAGACATGTTTGGTATTTCTTGCCATAATTTATTTTATATGGTTTGAATAATAACTAATTATTTATTTATATATATTAATTAAATTGAATGAGTTTTAGGTTCTATATCATTTTATTTATTTAAATGTCCTTGGATTCAATAGATACTAAAAATGTAAGGATTTATGTTTATTAAACTCCCTCTATTGAGTTTTATTGCATCTTTTTGAAAATATTTATTCAAATATTGGTTTATTTTATATTAATATTTTATTCCATGGAATTTTCTTATCATATATATGGAAATCACACTTTTGATTTAAAATTTTCCCCTCTATGAATTTCTTCCCCATAGAAACTATATCATTATTAAGAACAATTCCCATCCTCTTAAGTGATGATATATCTTCCTTGACTATATTTTCCATTCCATCATATATTATAATTTATATTTGAAAATACAATTATGTGTTATATTGTATGACCTTTATATTTCACTAATTCTATTTTAAAAATTGAAAATTTTACCCTTTTTGATGTGGGTTTTTAACAAATTCTTTTTAAAATGTTTAAATGATCTCCTATCATTTCAAAATATAATTGTTTATATTAACTCCAAATTCATTTTTCTTAAACTTTATGTATTTTCAAATATTTATTATTGAATATTATTTTCATAAGTAAATTTTTTCAAAATATTTTAATTCCACCTTTTTCAAACCATTATTTCATTTTCAAAGCGCAATTGTTGAATATTATTTTTAAAAGTAACAGTTTTCAAAGTGTATTCACTTCACCTTTTTGGAACATTTATATATTTTTCATAGATATATTATTGAAATTAATTTTTAGATTTAAGTATATTTCAAATGTTTTAACTTCACATTTTCAAAAATTAATTTTTGAAGTGGTTGTAACTTCTTCTTTTCTGCTAAAGATAAAATGATTTTCTAAAAAAAATCTTTACGACCTCGACATAATTTTACAGTTTATAATTAAAGGATTTATCTCCTTAAAAATTATTTTTTATGAGTAACTTTCTAAATATTATTATTAAATAATATTTTAGGGTTATTTAATTTTGGGTACCAACCATTTACATTCTTAAGGTCATTTTTTCTAATCACATATGGAAATATTTGGAAACCCATTTTTCTTTCCATGGGTTCTATATGAGGTTATGGATATTTTTTTGGAATTGGTACGCATATGCTGGGATTATTTAAAGTTTGATAATGATAAATATATATAATGGGTTGGGTCTAATAAATCCCTTAGGTAGATTGGGCCTGATAATACCCTAATATATTTTGGGTATGTTAAATCCCTTAAATACGTTGTTTAATTATTTATATCTCATGATATAAATATGTTAAGCATGAACATTTGGTTCTTTCAAAATATGAAGCATTGAAATTTTTTTGTTCATAAAAGGAAATGTGGACCTTTTAATTTTTTCAAAACATAATGCTTGAACATTTTATTTTTTCATAATGTTATAATTTCAATTGGATAATTTTTGTACTAAAGTTTCTTTATATGATATTTTTGAAGTGCTTGTTACATTGTCAAGAAATATTTCCATGATTATGCTCCATGGATCATATTTATTGTCTCTTGATTATTCAATATTTTTTCATAACATATGTTTTTATTCATTTATGTAATCATTTCATGTCTTTTGAAAAACTCTTACTATTCCATGTTATTTTAAATAATAAATTTATCACTAATAATATTTTTTAATTTTCTTACAATCCAACCCTTGATGATATGTTGATGGGTTTTATATTACCAAGTGTTCCAGACACCCTTTATTTTATTTCATTTTTCTTAGTATTTTTTTAGAATACTATATTTAGAAAAGGAAATTTTATGTAGAAATCATTTGTGGGTGATGCTAAAGAAATAAAAAGGAAATATGTTTTTGTTGGAACAAACTTAATTTTTGGATGAGAAAGACATGTGTGTGAATCATGAAAGACACTAAACCTCCCATTAATGGAATTATGTGATTATTTTGAGATGTAATGTTTGGGTTATGGTAATAATATGGATAAATAAGGGTTTTAACATTTCGTATCTAAGATATTATTTAAATAAAGTGTTTTTAGCACCTGAATTGAGAGTGCGGGTTAGGACTTCAACCACAAATACAATTAGTAAGAATAAAGGTGAGAGGATAGGATTGATACTTAGGTATAAGGCCCAATAGGGTTCTTGAGATAACCTATACCCATAATCCCAGATCTTATTCAAAAAAAATTCTTTACACATGTGATTTAATATCACATGAGAAGACCGTAGTAGAAAAATATCTTTATCTTAAATCATTTTTGTATGTTAAACATTACATCCCATAAACAAACACACAATCCTAAGAATGTAAATTTAGTATATTTTATGCCCATATAAATAAGAAAATTATTTTATGATATTTGCAATAATTTATTGATAATTGAATCACACTTGAATCCATTATATATTTCTCATAATTTTTACTCATATTCATACCCACAATAAATGGACACATAAGAATAGGGGAAAGCTCAAACCCTCAGTAATGGTAATCATACGTGTTAAAAATTGAAGATAATAAATGAATATAGGTTGATCATATAGGTATTATTCGGTTATATGGAAGTAAGATATAAAAATTATACCCCAAAAAGCATAGATCAGAAATCAAGAGTCAAGGAATAAGTCTTATCATAACCTAAGTTACTAATCAAAAGTGAATTGAAACATTTTTCAATAAAATTTTCCATGATAGCATAACATGAGTATAATATAGAAATGTGGAAAAAACATTAAAATTGAAAAAAATCACTTTCATGAGTCAAAAACTTACCCCCACACTAGTGATTAAACTTGATTATGCCCGCATAAACAAATATAATGATATTTAAACTTTATCTAATGCATTAAAGGGTGATATAAGAACCCATCATTTATTCATCCATAATTATAGGTATCACTAGAAATAAATCATTCATCATAAAATAAATATCCCATGAAAATAAAATGTGTTACATATCATTTTGAAAGATATTTACATAAAAAAATAATCTATAATTCCATTAATAATCAAAAATTATAAATACATGGAGAATTAATGGTTATTCAATTATATTCAGTAAATTTCGATGAAAACAAACATTAATTAATGTGATGTTAGATATGGTATTTAAACCATATAAATAAAAATGTATATGTCTTATTCAACATTTTCCCAAATAAATCAATGTATGGTATCTATGTGGACACCCTTCAATAATTAGAAGAAAAAATAAAGTGTTCATAGAGTAAATTCATTAAAATAAGAAACATATTTATACACTTTGAATGATTAGGTAAAGAAATAGAATTAATTTATTTCTATGAGTTTAATACACAAAAATAACATAAGATAAATTAAAGGGTAATTTATGAAAAATAATTTAATCATGTATAAAACCCCTGTTGTGATAAAGATGAAAATTAGAGTGAATTATAAAAGTGATTTGAGATTTTTTTAACATTATCATAAATTAATAATTTTTTGGTCACTTTCAAAATTTATTTTCTATGAAGGTAATTTGAAAACATATACTTCTAAAAATAACACTCAATAAAGGAGACTTGTAAAATCAAGAAAAGTAATATTAAGGAAATGTTGTGTAAAAGATAAAAAAATGATCGAAGGAGGAATACGATTTTAATAATTAAAAAATATATTTATTGAAACCCCCATAATAAAAGTAGATAAAAAAACCTATACTTTATAAGATTAATATTGAAATGTGAAGGTTAAAGAAGATAACATGGTATTGGGATTCAAAATATAAATTATAACATTGTTGGGAGTGTAAAATATGAACAAAGTGGGGAAACCATAATTAATGTGGATGTGATTTATTCTGGATAGTGATATAATTTTGTATAAAGAAGTTCTTGAAGGTAAAAAATTTAAATTAAAATGAATTTTTCCTTGAAATTAATGGAATGTACCATGAAATTAATTCTTAGGGTGGAATAAACCAATCATTGGAGACAAAGTTTAATAAGAAGAACTTTAACCCAATGTAGGGAGTTGAGTTAACAAAAACACTAATGGTAATGGTATTGTAAGAGTCAAAAGAAAATAAGAGGGTTTATATAAAATGAAAATTAAAATATCATTAAATGGGATATATTCATTATGCTTGAAGGAAATAGGGAAGTGAATACAATATATAAAATAAATTATTGTGCACAATATCAAGGATGTCTCATGGAATTGAAAATACATAAAAATAACCCTTACCTCACATTCTTTATTACTTTATAAGTTCCCTAACCTCTTATATGATGAAAATAACTATATTAATTAATTTTTTGAAAAACTTATTGAAATATATTACAATTTTATATCCTTTACATTAAACTATGAATTATAAATATATTATTCAGTTATCATTTATTTCAATCATCATGGGTTAAAACTTTTGATTGTTTTTTATAAAAGTGCTATAATGAAGGGGTCCATTCATACATATTGGTTTAAAGTTCTTTATTATAATTTTTAAATACAAAATAATCATTATTTAAATTATTCCTCAAGTCCCATTTTAATTAGATTAGATAGATGAAATCATTTTTATAGAATTGAAATCATGATGAACTAGTTTCAACGAGTTTAATGATCAAAAGGGGATATATAAATTAATATGTTGATTATTAATAAAAAATTTCATAACATTTAAATTGTGTTAAATACATAATTATAAAATTATATTTCAATGATATAATATTTACCAATCATTAAAATATAAATATCATAACAACATTCACATAGGTGGTAAAATATATCTAAACAATAGCGTGTTATAATGATTTAATGAGTAAGGATTTTTTATGTTATGAAACTATAAATTTTAATTTTATTTTTAAAAATGTCTTAAATATAATATATATTTATAAAATTTATTCTTATAAACATCCATCAGGTATTGTGATGTAAAATGAAATTCGTCATTCATAGAGGCGATAGTCTACATGTACACACAATTAACATTTTCATTTATTAATGAATGGGATTAAAAAATGTATATGATAAATTATTATTTAAAAATAATAATTATTAAATAGGAAAAATTTTTATTCATAAAATAAATCCTTGTTACTATCCATGAGAGGCAGAGATGAAAAAAATAACCCCGTCACTTTGTGAAGGCGATAATGTACACGTAAGCGAGATCAATATTGTTTTGTTTTTCTTAGTTAATAGAATGGATTGAATAATGATTTATCTATTAAAATAATAATTTTTTGTCATATTAATAATATTTATGTTACTATATTAGTGTGTCTATAAATATTTCAGAAGAGTTATTTTAAGAATAAACAATTGAGGTGAGAGAAATACTCACCTTGAGAACTTTATATTTCTCTTGGAAATATCCTTCTAAATGGAGTAATTAGGATAACTAATTGAGAATATAGTCTTTTAAATGTGGTAGAATATTATAGGAGAATATAGTTGAATATTTTTTAGAATTAAATTAAATGGAATGGGTGTATCATGAAGTGTTCAAAGTGATCCCATTTTATTAGTGAAGGGAAGGGTAATTTTGGAAATACCCATTACATTTCAATACTAGCATGTCACTATTCATGGGTAAATGGATAAAAAATTTGAAATAATGGATCTTAGGGTGATATTGGGTTGATAAATATGAAATAATGAATTTTTGCAGTCGGTTTCAATATGGTTTTAGTCCTTTATCATTATATTTTTACACTTATTCATTTTTATTTGTACCTAGATAACTAGTTTTCACCTTGATAAATTAATTTTTTTAAACTATTAGGTAACATATATTACTAAATATTTATGATATGAAAAGAAATTTATGATCCATACAATACAATTAAAACTCTAAATAATAGAAAATAAAATTTTCAATTAGCACATTTAATATATAGAAAAACTGTTTTGTTAAAAAGCCTATTTTAACCATTAACTGTTCTTAATCTAAAATATATTAATTACCAATAAAATAAGTGATGGTATATTAGTATATATTTTTAAAAATAATATATATGTCTTTATATAAAATATATCAATTAAATTTTATATATAAAAATTATGCAACATTAATTAAAAAATTGTTTGAAAATAACCATTTCAACATTATCGTGGTCATTTACATTAATCATAGGTAATCATAATTTTTTTCCTAAAAATAAAATTTATCTTATTAAATAATATAATTTTTTTATATAGGATATAAAATAAATTTTTTGGATTTAATTTCTACAAGTGATGAAAAATATTATTTAATACAAGCGAATAAAAACAGTTTTAGAGTAAAACATTAATTATGTTTCCATAATGATGAAATTGGGGTTTATAAATTCAAAATATTATTTCAAAATGATGTATTTTAATTTACAAAAATTTATTTTTTATATAATAAAAGTTTCAAAAAATTTAATTTATTATTGGATTAAGATAGTTTCATAAAAGTGATGGTATTAACCAAATCGGTATTTTTTCATTATTCACATAGAAATAAATTACTTTGAAAAATATTAAAAAATAAAAGTAAGATAATTTTTTCTTGATTAATTTAGATGTTAAATTAATTTTAAAAAATTAAGATTCTAAAATTAATAATTTTATATTTAAGATTAAAAAAAATATATAAATTAAATATTATTTTATTGAAAGATGAACTTTAAAAAATATAAGTGTTCTTAGCCCAATTTTGTATGAATTTATAATTGATTACAATATATTTATTTAATATAATTTTTATTAATATGAAATTTTATTATTTATATTATTCAAATATGTAACAAATCATTTTAGTTTGGTGTTACGTGTGAAACAAGATATCAAACATAATATTAATTTTAAGAAAAATATATTACAAAATTTTAGTGTGTCATATTTTCACCTCCTAAATAAATTGAATCCTCACAATTTTAATTAGGAATGACTAATAATAATCACTAAGTTTGTCTAAAATATAACCATGACCCAATATATAACTTATAAATAGACAAAGACATTGCTATCTTATGGAAGACTGGGGAACATATGATTTCTCTCATAATAGGCATATATTAAGATTCTCAACCATTTATTTCAAATATTTCTATATTGGTATGTTATTTGATTTTCTAAAGACATACCTTCTATGATACCATATAAATGTGGCATAAACATTACCATAGTGAAACATGACCTCTGTAAGTTACAAACTTGTACCAACGCTTACTAGAAAACTTTATTATGCCCCACATACACATATCTTATGAGATATATAATTTTAACCAATGTATAAGAGGGAAATATATGACCCCATGCATCATTCATGAATACTTAAATGTGCCACTTGTAATAAATCATTCATAATAAAATAAATAACACATAGAAAGAAAATTGGTTATATATTTTTTATAAATGTATTTACATAATGAAATCACTCATAATTCCATAATTAATCATACCACGATAAACTTAAGGAAATTAAGTCGATATAAAATGATATTCAGTAACCTTATTAGTAAGTACCCTTCAATTAAGATTACGGGGTATAATATATTTACATTGAATATATAAAAGTTATATGATATAATTAATAATTTCTCTAGTCAATTTATGTATGATGTATATGTTAACACCCTTATATAAATCAAAGGGAATATAATGTGTTCATAGAATAAATTCATTGGAAGAAGAACTATGTTTATACATAAGCGATGATTAGGTATTCAAAAATCCATAATGGATTTCCATGAGTTTAATCAAATTTTTTTTTATTATTGAATATAGAGGGTAAATTATGTAAAATAATTTAAAAATAAATAAAAACATTTATTTTATAAAGAGGTAAATGAGAGAAAACTATAAAAGAGTTTTTGTAAAATGAGTTTAACAGTGCCATAAAATAAAAAAGTCATAGGTAACTTTAAAAAGTAATTCTTTGATAAATTAATTTTTTAAAAACATATTATTTTAAAAATAATCAACAATAATGGATACCTGATAAAGTGATAAAGGTTATCACAGGTAAATGTGGAGTGTAAGATAAATCAATTAATAGTGGAAGGAAAACCATTTTAATAATTTAAAATATCTTTTTTGAAACCCACATCATCAAAATCTATAAAAAAATTCCTTTTAAGAAGATTAAAGGTGGAGTTCTAAAGTCATATAAGATAACACATAATTGGGTTTCCAAATATAAAGAAAAATACTAGTGGGAAATAAAAAAATTGACTAGGAGGAAAAACATCGTTTAAGAGGATTCTATTTAATCTAAAAAATGATATTGTTTTTGAGAAAGAGGTTTATCAATGTCAAATATTTAAATAATAAATCATTTTAACCCTTAAAAGGAAGAGTGGGTACTATGAAATAAATTATTTTGGTGGAAGAAACCAATATTGAAATAAATAAGTTTAATAAAAATCATTTTAAATCAAAGAAGGGAGTTGGGTTAACAAAAATACTTATGGTAATGATAATGTAAGATTCAAAATAATATAAGACGTTATTCGTGAAATAAACATCAATACACAATTAAATGAAATATATTAATTATAATTGAAGGAAATAGGGTAATAAATACATTATATAATGAAATTATTATTCACAATATCAAACATATATCATGGAATTGAAAATAAAGACAAATAACCCTTACCTTGTATTCTATATTACATGATAATTACTCTAACCTATTGAAAATAAAAAGATCTATCATAAACACTTATTTGTGATCCTAATTTAAATTTATTAACCTTTTATATAGTTAATTTATAACCATATTTTAAAAATATATTATTCTATTGTAGTTCATTTTTATAATCAGGTGTTAGAAATTTTGATTGTTTTATAAATCTTCCTTGGGGATGGGGTCATTTATTATGTATTGATTCAATGTTATTCATTACCATATTACTCAGGATATAATAATCATTATTTTTAAATGATTACTCATGTACCATATTCATTACAAGATATACATGGACATGGTTTTGTGAAAAAGAAAATCATGATGAACTAGTTTCGGTGTGTTTATTAATCGAAAGGGGATATACAAATAATTTTTTTAAACATTAATAAAAACTTTTCATGATTTGAATAAATACTATATACATCCTTATTATATGATAATATATTTATATAATATTCCTTAATCATTCATGATATAAACACTATAACATCATTCATATAGTTAGTAGAACTCACCCCAACATGAGTGAGTTATATTTATTTGAAAAGAAAGGAATTATTTTTATATAAAGAAAATATAAATTTTATTTTTTAAAAAATTTTCATAAATTTCATATATATTCATCAAATTAATTCTTAGAAACATAAATGGAGAGTGGTGATGAAAAATTAAATTCATCGTTCATGGAGGTCGTACTCTACACGTACACACAATTGAAATTTCCATTTCTAAAAGAATGAAATGAAATAAAGGTATATGATAAATTATTATTTTTTATAGATAATAGTTTCATAATAGTCATATTGACTAATAAAATACACCTTTATTACTATCTATCAGAGCTGGTGATGAAAAAAAAACCACATCTCATTGTGGAGATGGTAATCCACGCATACACATAATCGATGTTGTTTTCTTTTCCTTAATGGATGGAAATAATTGTATAATTATGGATATATTATTTTAATAAAATTTAATTCAATTAATAATACATATTTCATTATATTATTACAAATGTAATTTTTTTAAGCGGAATATTTTTAAGAAAAAATTAAGGAGTAAGAAATGATAATGTTGAGAACTCAAGAGTTCTCTTAGAAATATCTTTGAAAATAGAGGCCTTAAAATAATTAATTGACAAAATATAATTATTAACATGGGTGGATATTATTTTAAGATAAAAATTTCATAGTTTCATGATTATATTAATAGTAATGGGTGTTTCATGAAGTGGTTGTATCAACACCCATTAATAAGTGAAGAAAAGGGAAATTTTGGAAGTACCCATTACATTTCCTTAATGGATTGTCACTATTCAATATTCAAAGTCTCCAAAAGATTGAGATAATGGAGTTTGGTTTGATGATGGGTTAATAAATCCTCAAAAATGAATTTTTACACATGTTTTAAATATGTGTTTTGGAATTTACCAATAGATTTTAACACTTAACCATTTTTGTTTTTACCTTTTTAACTATTTTTACCCAAATAGTATATATTTTATTAATAATATTATGAATCCCCGATTACAAATTTTTATTATTATAAAACTAAATATATGCTCCAGATTTTTTTAATAAAACCTCTTAATAAGAGAAAATCAACTTTTAATTCAAAATGTTTAATATACAGGAAATTTTTTTTAGTAAAAAAGTTATTTTCACCATTAAGTGTTCTTAATCTTATATAATATTAATTACCATTTTGATGAGTGATAATTTATTTATATATATTATCAAACATCATATCATAGTATTTATATAAAATATATCACTTTAATTTATTATACAAAAAATCTACAACATTAATAAAACAATTCATTTCAAAATAACCCTTTCACCATTATCATGGTCATTAACTTCAATATTAGTAGTGATACATTTATACCAAAAAATGAAATTAAATTCGTTAAAAAATATGAAAATGATTATATAGAACCTGAAATATTTTTTATATATTTAATTTATATAAATTATGAAAATAAATTTTTATTGTAAGAAAATAAAAACATTTTTTAACATTAAAATATTATTTATATTTCCAAAATGTAAAATATGAGATTTTTAAATTCTACATTATATTTATAAATGACTAAATTTAATTTATAAATTTTTAATTTTTATATTAAAAAGTTTTTAAAAACTTTTTAGCAATTATTATCTTATGATAATGTCATAAAAGTGACAGTATTAACAAAGTTGTTATTTTTTTCCTATTCACACAAAAATCAATTATTTTAGAAAAATCCTTTAAATATACTCTAATATTATATTTATATGAAATATTAAAAATTAAATTTCATTTTAAAAAAAATTAAAATTATAAAATTATAAAATTTATCTTTTAAATTAAAAAACAATACTTAAAGAAAACTAACTTTCATTGAAAAATTCTCTCATTGAAAAATAAATTATTCTTAATCCTATTTATTATGTATTTATAATTTATTGCAATATTTTTTTACTTTTGGATTTATTATTCTTAAATATTCTTAGTAATATTCATTTAACATTTAATGTATCTTTTTTATTTTAGTGTTGTTTGTGAAATAATATATTGAACATAGTATTATTTTTGAGAAAAATATATTTCAAAATATTGGGGTGTTATAGTTATTATTGGAGATGTTTGAAACTAGCCAAGGATACTTACCTAGGGTATCCATAATGTGTATTCCAAATTAAAATCTAAACTTTCTCTCTCATACTGTGTAAAAGATATTACGCCATCTCTAGTTTTTCACACCTAGTAAGACTCACATTTGCTTAGAGATCTTGGTTGATCATGGAATTTATATAATTTAAATGCCTCTAACTTAGGATTACTTATAGGTTTATGTTCAAACTTCTTGCTTAATCATGGATTTATTCTCTGTCTAATGGGACTCTTCTTAGGTTTAATCCCTAATTCTCAATTTCAATGTCACTCATGAGTTAGCCATACTCAATCCTACCTTATCAAAAATTTCATGACATTGACATCCCTATAGAAATCCATTATAATTCATGTATAAGGTCTCCCACAATGTGAAACTACATGAAAAAAATCCTTATATCATGGCATTACAATGTAAAGTATGATCCTATAAAACAACCTTAATCTTTTTCATCCAAACTATGTGGGCTTTGATTCTTGTCTATGCAGGACACATATGAAGCCGCTCCAAGGTACAAAACAAACATCATTAACATTTTATATCCAATCTAAATGGGATATATTATTCATGAATCAACATACATCTATACTCCCCAATAAATATTCCATGTGAGTTTAGAAATCCTTACCCTCTAGGCCATATTCAATTTGATACCTCATTTTTATCGATTTGGCCATATTCCCTATGGACTATCTGTATTAATAATGAAACAATTCCCCCATAATAAGGAAATATTACTTATAGATATTATTTTATTATAGTTAATAAGTTTTATTTCATAAGAGACCCATCATTGTTGTATTATACTCCCTTTGAGGTCAACTAAAAATGGTTAATCATGGGTAAGTAGCACATGAACCATTGCTATGAATCTTTGAGCTAGTCATCCTTACCATATGATGTATAAATACATGGATCATTCTATGTCACATGAAATAAAAAGGTATGTCATTACATTTTAATTGTAATTTAACTATGTGTGTTTTTATTCCATTCAATAGGATACATAAAAATCCCTTTTCATGGATCTGATCAAAATCCCGCAATCTCCGACCACTTACCAAGATGGAAATAAACTCCAGAGCACCTAGTTATGTGGATGTAAGTAATATAACTTTAAAAAAATTAACTCTAATTAATAAAATAATAAATATGTATATACTATGATATATACAGATGAGGCTATCTATTTAGGATCTTCAATACCTAAAAATTTTCACATTGACATGATATCTTTAATAAGTACAAACGTTCTAATCAACTCATGTCAAATGGCCATATATTGGAACATGGATAACCTATTCTACACCCATATTTATTAAAGAACATGAAATATGTCTTCAATATACATGAGAGTCAAATATTAGGAAATAATCCCCTAAAAAGGTGTGTTAATCCCAGCCTCTCAGTTTATTGACCCACATACGCCCTGAAGAGTCACTAGAAAATACCTCATTAATATCCTACCTTTATAAAGGAGGCCCGTAGTGACATCTATACTAGATCAATTTGTGAATGGGGGTGCATAGAGGTTTCCAATATGAAATAATAAAGAATAATAATATTGTTCTATTTTGAATAAATAACAACTTACATGTAATAAACTAGATTAATGTGATATTAAATATCATGAACCTTTTCTCTCCTTGATTTTTGGTTCAAAAATTATCCAATAATATTCATATATTTAAGATCAATATAAACTTGAACTATGACTCTACTCCTAAATTTTATGTATGTGATATGTACATAATTATGTTTATTATCTTTATATTTATTTAGAAAACACATGATTCATACACAAAAGATCACTCAAGATTATGCACCTCAGAAGCATCCCTCCATGTTTTCCACTAGCATATGGACTCCTCAAAACTTCCTCTTCTTCCTTGATGTAGTTTGGGTATCACATTTACATAGTTCAAATTTACCATGAAGATAGATCAGGAAAAATTGATTTACTAAATGTATAAAATATTAAACACAAGATCCAAAATGACTTTATGGTGAACCAATTAATCTTATAAAATGATAATTCCATTTGACTACTTATACCCTTTCACATTTAAACTCAATTTATTAACTATGAAGAACAACCGAATGTAAAAACTTAGTAGATAGATATTATAAATAATTAAGTGACTTGAGGGTCAAATTCTTGTATAATCTATCAGATGTTAAAATATCGAACAAATGAATGAAGTATCAACCATTTCAACGATCATTTATGGTTAAAAATTCTCTTGCTTCTCATGATCACACATGGTATAATTTATCTCATTTTAATTTTTGTCTTGATCGTAAGAGTTACATCAAGGTTTCTTAATGATTAGAGAAACCCTACCATGATGAATGTATAGGATAGTTGACATGGAATATTTTTGTCTATACATTTAGCAAATGAAATGTCTACATATTTTAAAGAAATGAACAATACCTACTTAAAAGAGGCTATCCTATATATATTTTCAAATTGGAGTGGAACTTTTTAATTTCCCAGGATGCTCCCCAACAGTGGTAATGGAACCCAATTGGGTGTTGGTTCCCACCCTTGGTTTCCCCTTCCACCCTAACTATGTGAGGCTATGAACCGACATACTCTTATAACCACATAGTCCTATATCGACCCATGCATGTTATATTCCTGTTCACCAAGAAAATATTAGCTAGCCAGATTACATTTGAACATGAATGGGCAGTCTCTCTGTGATAACTTGGCTATTCAAGTGTTTGGATAGCCTTTAGTTGACCATTTTTTTGGCTAACTCCCTTTTAACTCATTTGGTAAATACTACATAGTAAAATATAAAATCAAGACATCCCTTCCAATCTAGATTCAAACTCATATTCTTTTTTTCTTTTAATCAATACTTATTCATCACCGTTATCATAGAGATATAAAATGATCATTATAAATTATCCATGGGACTTAAAATCTTCCAAAATCATTTTTTCCTTCAATGTGATTACAACACTTCCAAGTAAATAACCATAAAAAATTTCAAAATAAAATGTCTGATATATGTATTAAATTATTTACATAGTTAATATAAATGACATAGTTATATGGATATTATTATAACTGTAATGATCTCATTTTTTACTTTAATTCATATTCCTTTTATATTGACAACCAGAATCATTGATACTTCAATTTAATATACCATAATTGAAAAAAAATTATAATACACATAATGTTTTCACAATAACTTCCCCCTTTATGTTTATTTTTAATACATTCAACATTATATATAAATTTGCGACTCATTCATTTTATCCAACTTTATCTTCAATATTTCATTTAAATTTTCTCCTCCTAATTGAATAGAAATAAAAATTACTCATGAAGTCATTATATGTATTTGAAGAACCTTTTTGATAATATTTTTTAAAAATTATTTTTTATTTTTTGACTACTATACTTTTGTTTGTAATATTTTTTTTTTCAACAATCAGATCCAGTCCATCATAATAAGTTCTATAAGAATTCTCAAAGTTGATGAATGTTAAAATAAAAGGATAAATGGGGAGAAAAGTTTTTGCATTTATGGAAGTTGTTTTTAGAAATCAGGTTTCTATAATTAGCAGTAAGAAATGTAGAAGCAATTAGAAAGGTAATTTTTTGATTAGATGATTTATTAGATTAAGATACATTGTAATGAATATTCATCTGACTAAACGTTTGTTAGCTTTTTTAGTATTTCTATTTGAAGTAGTTATGTTATTTATGAAGTGTTTTGAAATACTATTTTTACATGAGGAATAAAAAATTTTAATACCTTTTAAACCAAGTTAAACGATTCTTTACTGATCATGAATATCTCATAAATCAAGAAAAATCTCATGATAATATATTTTGATGAAATGGTAGATATATTTGAAGAAATTAAAAATTATAGAGTTAATAATTCCATCATAATGAGAAATTCAATTATAATGATCTGATAAGGAAAGTGAATTCATAATTAAATGATAAGGAAACAAAATTCACGATCATTTAGAAGGAAAAAAAATCATAATCACGTATAAGAAAAAAACTCGTAATCATTGATATGGAAGCATAATTTATAATGAGATGAGAATGAAATAGAATTATTAACCACTGAGAAGGAAAAATAATTCATAATTCATGAAAAGGAAACAAAATTCATAATGAGCTGAGAGGGGTTCAGAATTCATAATAACATGGATAAATCTAAGTAGTATTGAAGAAGTCAATGTTGATGTATAAATGTGAGAGATTTTTGGAGTTTTGAAATTCAAGGAAGCGAGGAAAGGTTTTAAGATTCCCGCTTTTGTTTTATGAGTCACCTATAAACACTTGATCAGAGAATTCATTCATTTTTATCTTTTATGTAAGTGGAAAAGGTGAATCATTGAAGAAATCAAGTGAAAGTCATTTTCAACTGGAGATATCATGAGGATGATTAGACAACTGAATGTTAGTTTACTAGTTTAAACATTTGAGCAGTGTTTGAGTTTTTCATATTGAGAATGGGTTCATCGTATTTAGTCTATATTATTTATAGAATTAGATTCAAACTCATCATATTGAGATAATCAAGTCTAGACTCATCATATTGAGTGAATCAATACCTCACTCATCAGATTGAGAAAATCAGATCCAACCAAATCACATTGAGGATTCAGACTGAACAATTGTGTATCCATTTAAAGGATTTTTCTTCTTCTTTTATTTGGATCAATTTTTTATAATAAAACATCTTAAATTGTGATGATTTAGTATTATATTTCTTATTGGGAGATACATGGAGTATAATAGGAGTTGGAAGAAGTTGTATTCACTTATTTATAATAGTGGATTTCCATAGACCCACCGGAGTGGCTACGGTAAGGATGTAGGTTCTCACATTGAAGTAGAATGTTGTAAATATTGTGTTCTTTACTTTCTTTCCTAATTTTTCATGCATGATTATTTAATAAAAGTTGATAAGGAAATAAATCATAATAGGTTGTAGTGGTAACGTTTCAAAATGTTTTGAAACATATAAAAAGTAAGCAAATGATTCAACCCCCCATCTCAATTGTTATTCGATCCTTTGGAACTTTAATTATTATCAAATCCAAGGTTCCCTTGTTGAATCATTATCATGGATAATATCAATTCTATCAATAGTAGAAGAATTACTATGTTTGATGGAAAACATTATCATGTATATAAGAATATGATGATTCCATCTCTCTTATCTCTTGGCCTGAATGTTATTGACAATGATACAATTTGTCTTCCACCTACTGATAAATATTATACTATGAAGTATGATTATAAGAGAAATATAAAATTTTATGGAAAGGTTATAATTTCAATCCTCATGTCCTTATCATAGAGTGTTAATTATAAGGTGCTGGGTTTAAATACTACAAAAATTATGTGGGACAAACAAGAAATTATTTTAGAAGGGAATACTAAAGTTAAGAAATAAAAGCTAAAAATATAGTGTAGTAAATGTGGAGACATCAGAATGAGAGATGAAGAAACTACTAATGAATAATTCAAAAGATTAAATGAAATTTTTTGCAATATCATAGGATTCAGAAATTTCCTAAAAGACTCTACAATTTTGAAGAAACTTATGAGAAAAGTTTCAGACTTGTCTGATTCTAAATTTTCCTCTTTAGATGATAATTATAACATTCCTATTGATGAATTTCGTAACTTTATTATTGCTTATGAAATGAGAAAATATCCAATGTTTAAAAAAAATTTGAAATATAAAATGGCTTTGGAGCTATGATAAAGATGAGAATCCATGATTTTGAAAACTGAAAACATATAAGTCTGAAGGTAAGGAATATTATGAATTGAATAATAAGATTATGTCTCTTATCTTTAAAAAATATCCTAGAGGAAGAGGAACATATGGATATAAACTTCCTATCTAATGTTTTCAGTGTGTTTGAATTAGACACTTTACTATGAATTTTCCTAAGAAAAACTTTGGAGAATATCAAGATGATTCTGATGAAAAAAATGATGGATGAAGTTGAATAAAAATAAAAAAGAATAAAATTATTTCCACAAGTATAAGAGGAATTTTTCTTAAAAAAAGTATTTAGAGTAAAAAAGTTTACTCAGACTCAACTAACAACAATTATTCTGAATATTAAAGTTTAGAAAAAGTAAAAACTCACTTAAAAAGTGTATAAAAAAATATTCCTCAGAGAGTGAAGAATTTGGTGAAGAATTATATAGAGTGTATCATATTAGAACATAACTTGTTTAATGTATTTAACAAAATAAAACTCTTAATAAAGAAATTATAGTATTGAATAAATTTAATGAAGAAGTTACTGATGAAAGAAAATATGTCCTCAAAAAGGAGGAAGAATACATTCCAGAGACCTTAAGTTACAAACAAAGAATTTCTAAATGAGGAAAAATGATTGAAGATCTATATATAAAGTTGGAAGCCAAGGAAGAATAATTTTACAAGTTTCAATAAAAAATGGTTAAGTCCAAAAGTACCTTGAGGAAGATGAATGAAAATTTCAACAGAGCTTCAAAATAAAATGCTGGTACTTCTAAAGTAGTTCAGAAGAATCAATTTGAGAATCAGGTGAAATAATAACTTTTACAAATTAATGTATCATCTGATTATTTTAATATTTCTGGTTCCAAAAAAGGAGTTTGGAAATATTGGGTGGATAAAGGATGTGAGTAACCTATCAAATATAAATAATTAGAAAAATCACTCAAAAGAAAAGATGGCCCATTTACTGATTATGTTAGAACTCAAATAAGTTACCAACCTCAGAAAATTTTATATAGAGAAAGATATTAATTTAATAAAAAATCAATATTTGATATCTATTGTTGGTGTGGTGGAATCTATGGCCATAGAGCTTATAATTTTTGGAACAACTCATCTCTACTCGGAAGAAGGTTTGAGAAAAATGGAAGAAATTGTGAAAGTAGAGTGATTACTTATCCTAACTTACAAAAAGATCAAAAGGTGAATTCTCAAGATGTTAGAAACTTTAAAACAAAAAATAAATTTGAGTGTTTGGAAGAATTTTTTGAATGATGTGATCAGGATGCTCATCAAGTTGAAATATGTATGACGCTACTTCCAGAACAAGTTTATTTTGATAGAAAATAAATGGAACTTGAAAAGAAGAAACTTAAGGAAAAAGCTTTTATTATTGAGACAACATTTAAAGAAAATAAAATGAACAAACCATGGATACTTGATATTGGTTTTTCTTCTAATATTATTTGTGATGTAAAAATATTGAAACATGTTGAAATTTATTATGGAGGAGTAGTTACCTACTGTAATTATAGTTCTTTAAAAATAAGAGGAATAAGAATAGCTGAGATTTTATTGCAAAAGTTGAAATATAAGGAATTTTTTTGTTGATAGGATAAAACATAACTTACTTACTATAATTCAACTTGTTATTATGGAAAAGAAATTTTTTAAAAAATATTTTTGTATCATGAAAAGTGTGAAATATGAAAAATTTGTTATGAATAGAGAAAGAACCAGTGGGGATCACTTCTTAATGGGATAATTTAACAACTCTCGATTCCTGAGTACATAATATGAAAATAAATTGAGCCACCAAAGACTTGGGAACCTTGGATAGAAAATCATGAAGAATATTTCTTATTTTTATGACATTTTACACTTTCTAGAATTGAAAACATGGGAAGAAGATATTTGTGTAACTTGTCAAGAAGGAATGATGACTAACAAAATTCACAAAAGATTTTAAATTCAATATACCACACCACTTGATATTATTCGTTCTGATTTATGTGGGCCAATGAGACATAAATAAAAAAAAGGAGAATTATACTTTATCCTTTTTATTGATGATTTAACTCTGATGAAAAACATCATGGTTGTGAAGTACAAGTCAGATGATATTGAAATGTTCAAATTCTTTGAAAAGTGTATTGAGAAAGAAATGGGGGGTTTCTATAAAGAATTTGAGAACAAATAATGGTATCAAATTCAAAAATAATAAGTTTGGAACTTATCTAATCATGGTATCAAAAAATAGTATACTTCTCCATATACTCCACAAATATTTGGATTATTAGAATGAAAGAATATAAGTTTGGTGGAAATGGCAAGATGTATGTTACCAGATTACACAATTTCAAAATTATATTAGAGAGAATCTATTAGTAATGTTGTACATGTTCAAAATATATTCTTATTGTGTACAGAAACTAATATGACTCCTTAAGAAATTTGGCATTACAAAAAACCTTGATTGAAATACTTAAATGTTTTTGGAAGTCCATGAGTTCTTAAAATAACAAATCCGAACTTGGGAATGTTTGATAAGAAAGATGAGGAATGGAATTTTTTGGGTAATTCTCTAAATAGAATAAGCAAAAAATGTTGGAACAAATGTTTACAAAAGTTGGTGGACTCAAATGATGTGAAGGTAATTGAAAATCATATTTCCTTAACAAAATTTGTTGTGAATTTTAATGAGGATAAATTGGATAATTTTAAAATAGTGAAAATAATTCAAACCATCCTTATCAAGATTCAAAAGAATCGTGTGATGATGAAATTTCATCTAGGAAAGAAACATTGAAATTTACTACCTTACAAAAGAATGCTGAATCCAAAAAAATTATTGTGAATCAGAAGGATCTGGTTCATACCAGAAGGAAGCTAAGATTAGAAAATAAGACTTCACTTATCTCAAAAGTTGAACAAGAATTAGTTCTAGAGGTGATTAAACACAAAGAATGGATGGATTTTATGAATGAAGAGTCAGATTAGATTGAGAAGAATGAAACATGGGAACTTATTTTATAATCAATAAATAAAAATGTTATCAGAACAAACTAGGTTTATAGAAAGAAATTGAATAATAATGGAGAAGTTTTAAAAAACAAATAAAGACTTGTTTGTAAAGAATTTTCACATGTGGAAGGTGTGGAGTTGGAAGAAAATTTTTCCCATGTTTCAAGAATAGAAAGTTTTAGAATGTTTCTTTTAGTGGCTGCACATTAGAATTAAAATGTTTATCAGATGGATATAAAGTTAGTTTTCATAAATTGTGAGATTGAGAAAGATGTTAACATTGGAAAACCTTGGGATTTTTTACTTAACAAGTTTGAAAAAAAGTTTGTAAAGTGAATAAAGATATCTATGAGATGAAACAATCTCTATGTTCTTGGTATTATAAACATGAATTTTTTTTGAGAATATTGAGATTTTATAATGGAAAATTTGATAGAAAATTAGTTTGAAATATGTTGGATTTGGAACTCTAATTGTAATTATTTAGGGGAATGATATAATTTTTGAGGGTGATAGAGAATATATTTTTAAAACATTTTCTAAGGAAATGTATAAGTATTTATAAATATATATGTGAGATGAATTAATAATCTTCCTTGGATTACAAGTTCAAAAATTGGAAAATAGATTTTCTTATCTCAAGAAAAGCATACCCTGGAATTGTTAAAGAGGTTTCGATTGGAAGAATCCAAAAAAGTTTCAAATCTTATTTTAGTGAGAAACAATTTTAGTAAAGATGAATCTTGAATAATTGGGAATCTGAAATACTTTTTGAAGTTGATAGGAAGTATTCTTTACCTCACAACCTCAAGACCCGATACTATTTATGCTGTGAATTTTTGTACCAAGTATCTAAGTAATCTGAAAGAATCCACTATGTTGGTAGGAAAAGAATACTGAGATTTGTCAAAGGAACAAATTCACATGGGTTATTATAGAAAATAAATTGTGAGATAAAGTTTCATGGTTATACTAATACCGAATGGGATGGATTTTGTATTGATAGGAAATAAACCTCAGGAGGAACATTTTTCTTAGGTGAATGTTGTGTGAGTAGACATAGTAAGAGAAAAAGTTCAATAAATTTGAGCATACCTAAATCTGAATATGTTGACACTACTTAGGGTTGTACTCTAATGATGTGGAAGAAATTTCAGTTAGAATATTTTAATATAAAATTTTCTAAACCATTGAAGATACTTTGTGACGTCTGGATTGAAATTGATATTTCTAAGAATCCTATACAACATTCAAGATAAAAACACATTGATATAATTTTAAATTTATAAAAGTGAAAGTTTTTGATAGAGGTGTTTTCCTAGAATAAATTTCAACAAAGTATTATATTTATGATTTTAAAAAAATAGGAATAAAGAGAGAATGGTTTGTGAAATTATGGCTAAAAATTCATGTTTAACCTCCTCCCATGAATTTCTAAACCTCTTAAATAAAAATCCCTATCGTGCTTGGGATTATGTTTTAAAATGGAGAGAGAAGGTAACGACATGTTTTTACTTACCATTATTGTATGAATCTAAGGTTTTGGTTATCATAAAATAGGAAAGGGAAAAAGAAAAGTGTTATAAAAAGTTAAAAGTAAGGGGGGTGGGGTTATATTTACATGGATGGAAAATTAGCTTTCCACCGAGGGATGTAATTCCCTCAAAACATTACATTATCTAGTAGTGTGGTTTTATGACACTCTCTTTTGAGAAAGGGCATGTTTTAATTAAATTTAATAACCATGAGCTGTTTACAAAAGTTGAGTTGTGAAAAAATTCTGAGAGTTGGAAAAGTAGTTAACGAGCATCATCAAAAAATACAAAGGGGGAGATTAAAGAACCTTCATCATAAATTGTTCGAACAAACTTTTTGTGTTTGTTTACAAATAACCTTTTTGAATAATAATGTTTTTGTTTTTTAGGAATCAGATGTAGTACATAGTAATTAGTTCTATAGGAATGTTGAAAGTTTTTGAATGTTAAAATCTATTGATAAAGGGGGAGAAAAGTTTTTTCTTTTAAGAATGTTGTTTTCCAGACTTTGGTTTCCGATTTGGGTAGTACCAAAAGAAGAAGAAGATAGAAATATGAGGTTTTTTATCAGATGATTTATCAGATTCAGATCCATCCTAATGGAAATTAATTAGAATAAAATTTTGTTACAAAGTCATATATTGTTGTTCAAATAAGTCATATGATTTCTAATGAGTTTTTAAACAATATTTTGATGTGAGGAATTAGAATGTTTTCATACTTTCTAAACCCAAGTTAGGTGATGCTTTATTGATCATGAAGTTATCACAAACCATGAAAACTTTCCTGATAAAATCTTTTGAAGAGATGGTGGAGAGGTTTGAAGAAATTCATAATTGTAGAGTGAATAATTTAAATATATTGGGAAATTAAATCGTAATAAGATGAGAAGGAAACAGAGTTCATAATGGGATGAGAAGGAAAAAAAATTCATGATGACTGAGAATGTAATGACCCAAAGTTTCATTAATGGAAATCCCTCTTGATCTAATTAAATTTCTCTTTATGTTTATATAAAATGTCAAATTCTTTGGTTTTATGTCAAGAATTTTGACCGTTGCTAATATAGCCGTTGAACAGTGATCACATGATTAGTATAAATATAGGGCTTTAACAAATCCAAATTTACGCAGACAAAGGAAGCGATGGCCTCATCCAGTAGAATTGCCTCATATGAAGCCCATTTTTTGGAGCTCGGAAAAGAGGTGGCATCCTTGGGCTTCGCTCTTGACCAAGACCACGCTGAGATTCATCATGTCAAGATCGAACGAGACTGTCTACGGGATAAGTGGAAGTTGATAGAAATTACCACTAGAGTGATGTTATCTGAGCCACCCCAAGAGTCTTTCACCATCGAACACCTTATCCTTAGGTCTTATACGGCTATTTTAAGGGGTTATGTAACAAATAAATAATACGATGTCCATGTACATTATTTTCTGTATATAATAACGAATATAATTTCTTGTCATTATTGATACATTGTAAATAGTTTTTAAATACAAATAATATTTTTATTTATTATTTAATTAAGAATTCTATTTCATTAAAATAAGGTATTTTTGAAATTAATGATATTTTAATAAAATATTATTATTATTATTAAATTAAATTTTATTAAATATAAATGATCTTATAATTTTATGAATTCAATTCTAATTTTCATTAAGGTTTGAAAGCCATTTCTGTCAAAGCCCGTGAATTTTTGATAAATGTAGGTTTTTATTTTGAAAGTGAAAATTAAAATATTTAGAAAATTATTTGGATAAAATAAATGTTAATTCTAGAATCAAGACGTCAAAATTATCCAACAGTGAATTTTTCATAATTTTGTGAGACAGTCACATTTTTGGGTAAAAATTAAATACCGTTTAAATATATAATGTGTTTTATGACATCATAAAGACCCAATATTGATGTAATAAAATACTATAAGCTTTATTTTTGGCTAATATATGTTTTACCATTAAAATAATGTGATTTTGGGTTTGTTTGACTTACTTTTAAAAGCATTAATGGACCCCTCAAGACTTATTAAACACCTTGTCTTTTTAAATTGTTTTCCATTGGAGTGTGACTCACCTCCACATAAGAAACCTTATTATTTTAAGAAGTTAGGACTTTGGACTTATAAAATATTGTTTTCCTCTTGCCTTTTCCAAAAACCATGGGCAAAAACTGTAACGTCCCGAGTCCGGAGCCCCTCTACTGGTGCCCCGTACCCGGTTCGCCACATGACCTCAAGCGTGTTTCCACGAACACCAGAGGCTGCCGACTAGCAGCGATGGCCTTGGTGAGTCGGTGGGGAAACTATGCCCTCATTCGGTAAGGTATACAAGGTAAGAAACAACAATAAGCATCGGAAGTAGTAAACAACATGCACAACAACAGAAACCAAACGACGGAAGCAATGTAGAGATATCACTATGATGAAAATGATGCAGCAGGTACAAGTATCTAAGGAAAAAAGAAAACACAACAATGTGCTGGAATACAACTGAAACCAAGTGGAAAAGAAAAACAAAATAATCTCCTCAGCATCGTGATCCACGGCTCGGTCCCATGCTCCCCCGCTCCTGGTGCAGTCATGATCCTGAAGTAGAAGGACGCTTGCCCTTATCTATACCTGCTACAACATAGTCTGCTTGGGCCCAAAAGGATGGCCCAAACAGGGTGTGAGATACAATCCCAGTAGGAAACCACCCAAAGATCTATGCCTAATATTCAATGAATACATGGCAGTACTAAAACAAGAAGCAGTAAACAGAAAAGCACAACATCTACATTCTACAGTTCTAACAAGCATGGCACACAAGTAAGCAGCCAACAACAAAAAGTAAACAGGTAACCCTATGGGTATCTCTCACAGTCTAACCCCAATGGTTCAACCTCTAAGTACTATAAACCCTCTAGGAGGCACACATAGTCTCACCCATCTGGTTCAGCTACATAAATTATGCAGACTCTCTGGGGAAGCACTCACCGTCAATTACCCCTATAGTCTCGTATCGTGCTAAAGGATCTCTAGGGAAGCACTCAACGTCAATTCCCCCTGTGGCCCGCATCATATTTAAAGACACTTTGGAGAATCCCTTCCATCAATTCTCCCCTTGGTCTCGCGTTGTGATTAAAAAGACACTCTGGAGAAGCCCTTCCATCAATTATCCCTTTGGTCTACTACTCTAGGTTCTCACAGTCCTGAGAAAAAGGTAATACATGCTCAGCGCACATGTACATCGTCCAAGTAAACCTCAAGAACTACTTGGCTATCAACTAAGGCTCAACAACAACAATAAAACAACAGTTCACAATCCTACAACTAGGCATGGCAAGGCAAACTGAGCACAAAACAAATACTCTAATCACAAGCAATAACCTCTACTAAAGCAATCAAGCAAAGCAGGAAAGCAGCAAGGGAAAAACAGGAAACACGCAATACCCCGTTCAAGGGTATTGGTGGAATTTGCACATAATATTCATCAAATTTCAACCGAAAGGCACAAACCACCTACCTCGATCCTAGGAGATCGATATACGTGAACCTCGATGACAGATTCCCCTTAGAAAAATGTAGATCTATGAAAACACACAAAACGTTCATCCCCTGATAACTTGGAAACTAGGAGGAATCAAGAAACAAGGCTAAAGTAGAAGGAAGAACTCACCGCTCCAATTCCAACGCAACTGACCATGCTCAAATCGGAGAACGGACGACGAGGTGGGAAACCATTGAAGATCCGGCCATACGGTCGCTCCCGAACGGTCGAAACCTGAAGAAGAAGACGGATATGGAGGTTAGACGTGACCCCGGTCTGTTTAATGAAGAAAAAGAAAGTACACGACGTGTACTTCAAATTTTCCGTACTCCGAAATAACCGGCCTCCACCTCAGCCTTACACACTATGTGTGTGGCCTGGACACGGCCATAACATGGCTTCGAGCCAGAACAGAGTACACAACGTGTACTCAGAAAGTACACGGTGTGTACTTCTGAAATTTCCCGAAAATTCATTTTCCTCAAAAATTACAAAAAAAGGAAAAACGTACCTACACGAAGATCCGGGTTCTTACAAACTTCCCCCTTAAAGAAATTCATCCCCAAATTTCCCTAACGAGGTGGAGAAGAAGAATCCCCGAACAGCTCTGGCCACTGCGATTGAACATCGGCCTCCCTCTCCCAGGTCTCGTCCTGTACTCGCCCATGCTACCATAGCACTCATACCAAAGGAACAGACCGCCCATGGAGAACCTTCGTACTACGATCGACAATTCATATATGATGCTCCTCAAATGATGCATCCACTTCAAGCTCGAATTCCTTGGGCTGGAAGACGTGAGAAGGGTCTGAAAAGTAACGTCAGAGTTGAGAGATGTGGAAGACGTCATGCATGGCCTGATACCTCTGAGGTAGCTGCAACCGATAGGCGACCAACCCCACTCTCTCCAAGACCTCAAATGGCCCGAAGTACCGTGGTGAATGCTTACCCTATCTCTGAATCCTTTTGTGTCCCAACCTCGGTGCAACACGCAGGAAAACCTGATCACCGACCTCGAAATCCAGAGGCCGTCTCCGCTGATCAGCATAAGACTTCTGACGAGACTGTGCTGTAGCCATCCTCTTCTGAATTAGCTCTATCTGCTCTGAAGTCTCCTGAACAAGATGAGGTCCTAGCAAAGCTGCCTCTCCTACCTCCAACTAGCATAAGGGTGATCGACATGGCCTACCGTACAAAGCCTCGTATGGCGCCATCTGAATGGTCGCCTGAAAACTGTTTTTATAGGAAAACTCCACCAGAGGAATATGCTTCTCCCAAGAACCGCCAAAGTCAAGGATGAAAGCTCAGAGAATATCCTCAAGCACCTGGATCGTGCGCTCGGACTGGCCGTCAGTCTGGGGATGGTAAGCTGTACTCAAAAGTACCTGTGTACCCAAGGCCTTCTGAAGTCCCTGCCAGAACCGAGAGGTAAAGCGCGCATATCTGTCTAAAATAATAGAGCGTGGAACTCTGTGCAGATGAACAATCACTCTGATGTAAAGTCAACCCAGATCATTGACACTGAAGGTCTCCTTGATCGGAAAGAAGTGATCAACCTTCTTAAGTCTGTTGACGACAACCCAAACAACATCGTTCCCTCAGGGTGATCTCGGCAACCCAATCATGAAGTCCATCGCAACATCGTTCCACTTCCACTCCAGAATGGGTAACTGCTGTAAAAGGCCTACTGGTTGCTGATGCACTACTTTCACCTAATGACAAGTAGAACATTTTAAGACAAAACCAAAAACATCCTACTTCATACTTGGCCACCAGTATTGGCGATGAAGGTCTCGATACATCTTGGTGACGCCAGGATGCATTGCCCAAACTGAGGAATAGAAATCCCGCATCAGCACCTCGCATATGTCTTCTAGCATCCATGCATGTCCCTGGAAGCGCAAGATCACATCCTCACCCACTGTCCATCCAGGAAGAGGGTCCCCTCCTGACACACTCTCCCGCAGGACTAAGCCTTCTGAGTCTGATAGCTGCCTCATCTGTACCCGATCAAGTAGCGTGGAGGTAACAGCTACAGAAGATAGAAAAGTCTGTCCCCGTCTGTCGTGAACCTCTAGATGCATCTCAGAGAACAAAGCCATCAACTTCCACTCACTACTGTCCTCCTGAACTGCCTGAATCCGAGTTCTCCTACTCAACGCATCTGCCATGGCGCTGCCCTTTCCCGGCATATATGCAAGCTTGAAGTCAAAAGACTGTAGATACTCAACCCACTTGTGCTGCCTCAGATTCAGATCAAGCTGAGTTAAGATATACTTGAGACTCTTGTGGTCAGTGGAATCCAAAAAGTGCTCTCCCAGAAGATAGTGTCTCTAACAGTACAAGGCATGAACAACAGATGCCAACTCCAGATCGTGCGTAGGGTAGTTCCTCTCATGTGGCCTCAACTGCCGAGACCCATACGCAATGACTCCATCTCCCTGAATAAGAACAGCTCCCAGCCCGATACCCAAAGCATCATAGTAAACAGTGTAGCTCCTACCTGTCTCTAGCAAGACTAGTATCAGTGCGGGCGTCAACCTCCCTTTCAGCTCCTAAAAGGATGACTCACAAGAATCTGACCATAAGAACTTCGCCCCCTTCTTGGTCAGACCTGTCAAAGGTGCTACTAGATGAGAAAAGTCCTAAATGAAGCATCTATAGTATCCATCCAGCCCTAGGAAACTCCGTACCTCAAAAACGTTTTTCAGCTGCTCCCAGGAAACTACAACTCTCACTTTCTCTGGGTCCACAGATACTTCTTCCTCTGAGATGACGTGACCCAAGAATTGAATTTGATCCATCCAGAAGTGACACTTCGAGAGTTTATCATAAAGCAGATGCTCTCTCAGTGTGCTTAGAACGATCTCAAGATGTATGGCATGGTCGTGTCGAATGTGAGAGTACACCAAGATATCATCCACGAAGACCACGACGAAGGAGTCCAAGTAAGGATGGAACACTCGGTTCATCAGTGCCATAAAAACTTCAGGTGCGTTCGTGAGTCCGAAGGGCATGAATGTATACTCGTATAGACCATACCTACTTCTGAAGGCTTTCATAGGTATATCTGATGGTCTAACGCGCAACTGATGATAACCAGACCTCAAGTTGATCTTCGAGAACACCCGGGCTCCTCAAGCTGATTGAAAAGGTCATCAATCCGCGGAAAGGGATATCGGTTCTTGATCGTCAACTGGTTCAGCTTCCGATAATCCACACAAAGCCGAAGGGTACCGTCTGCCTTCTTCGCAAACAGAACAGGCGAACCCCAAGGAGAAGTACTAGGTCGAATGAAACCCTTAGCCTGTAGCTCCTCCAACTTCTTCTTGAGCTCCTAATACTCAGGTGTGACCATCCTATATGGAGGAATGGACACCGATGCCGCTCCTGGAATGAGCTCAATAGAGAAGTCTACCTCACGCTCTGGAGGAAAACCTGAAAAGTCCTCTGAAAAGACATCCCTGAAGCGATCCACCACTGGAGGAAAGTCCATCTGTGGAGTCCCCTGATCATCCAGATAAAGACTAGAAATCTGGGTTGTCACTCCTCCTAGCCCAAGATGCTCGAGTCCCGCCTAACTCGCCTGAACGTCCCATTCACCTCTATGTAGAAAAGATTCACCCTCTGGTGAAACAAAACTCACTCTACGGTGATAACAGTCGACGACTGCCCAGAAGGGAATCAACCAGTCCATGCCAAGAATGATATCATATCCTGTCATCTCTAGGACATAGAGATCCCATAAGAAGCAACACCCTGCAACCTCGAGAGGGCACTCTCTACATTGGCGTACACTAGATGTCCTTGTCCCCAAGGGTGTGTCTAGTGTCAATGAGTTAGCAGAAGAAAAGATGCATAGTCTAAGGCTCTCCACAACAGAAATATAGATAAAGCTATGCGTACCACCAGTATCAAAAAGGACTGAAGAGAAAACTGAGGCTACTAAAACCGTACCTAGAATAGTAGAAGGGTCGGGATCCTGCTCATGATAAGTCTGCTCCACGGCGAAAGACTGGCCTGCACCGTGGCCCTGTTCCCCTGGATGACCACTCTGAGCTGAACCTCCCTACTGGTGCTGAGGAACTGGTGGCTGACCGCCATGGCCTCGACCTCCACCTCGGCCCGAACGACCAAAAGAACTCCAGTTCCCTGACTGGTGAGAAACTGGCGGTGCTGCTCCTGAACGAGGAGTCAAGGAAGAACCCCAATCACCTGCTGCTTGTGAGAAAACCAGGCAGAAATGCTGAAGGTAACCCATCTTGCCGCAAGATCGGCACTCCATGGGGTCTCTCTGGCACAACGGCCTCATGTGCCCCATCTGGCCACACTGGTAGCATGTCACTTGGCTTCCGGAAGATGCCTCTCGCTTCCTCGAATCACCGCACGTAGGCTCCCTATAGCGCCTTTTGCTGTCATCTGAAGCAAAGCTAGCTCTGGAAGCAGAACCGCCCTAGCACGAAGCTCCAGAGTCTCTCAGATTTCACTCCGCAATCAGTGCCTGGTTGACGATGGAAGTAATAGAAGTCAGCTGGAAGATGTTCACCTGCGAGCAGATCTCCCACTAGAGTCCATCCTCAAGCTTCCTCGCCAAGAACACCCCACTCCCATCCCGAAGGGGTGTAAAACACTGCAGCTTAGTGAAACGAGAGGAATACTCCATGACAGATAGAGTACCCTACTCTAAGCTCATGAACTACCGAGTTCGATCGGCCCTCAGGGTCTCCGGGTAGAAGTAGTCATAGAACACGCGCTGGAACTCCTCCCAAGTCATAGCCTGCTGCTGACCTGCCTGTGAGATCACATCCCACCACCTCTTGGCGGAGTCTCGGAGCATGTAGGTGGTGAGCTTGACCCGCCTCTCTGGAGGCGTCTCCAGATGCTCGAAGATAGTCAGCATGGCTTCCAGCCATGACTCTGCAGCCTGAGGTCCTACCTCCCCCGAGAACGTGGGAGGATGTTGCTACGAGAAAACCCATGTCAAGTCTGCCATAGACGAGGCGGGAGGCAATGCTCCTTGGAAGTCCTGTATCATCCTCATGAAACCTTCCCTGAACTGTACATCAGCGCCTGAGACTGGTACAACAACCAGTGCCAAGGATGGCTCAGCTGGGGGATCGACAGGAAGTCCTTGATCAGCCCTGTTTGGCGTCTGATCACTGCCTGACGACAGACGTACGACCGGAGGACGTCTCAGAGGCATAGCTCTGAAAGATCAAAAGCACAACTTAGATCAAGAAAACAAGGACAGATAAAATAATAGCACAAACGGGAACAGGGGAGAAAAACACACAAGATTGGAAAACACGACTACATGGCGTGTCTACTTAATCCACTGATAAGGGCGTGTACTCCTTCCCTACAAGACGTGTACACCTCAAACTACATGGCATGTTAACAACCACACACGATGTGTACATCAAAACTATCCCCCTGCTCGAGTCTCCTTACACGGCTAACCCACACGGTCCGTCTCAACCCGAGACTACATGACGTGTTCGAAACAAACACGACATGCACTAGACAAGGCTCCGACGGTCCGTGTTGTTGAGTACACGACCGTCTACACGGATGGACCTTACACGGCATTCTCCGAACAAGCATGGAGTGCATAGGTGAAGGCGTCACCGTCCCGTGTTGTTCGTGACACGGCCGAGTACCTAGGAAAGACTACACGACATGTTACAAATAAACACAGAGTGTGGAAAGGAAAGTAACGCCGGCCTGTGTTGTTCGTGACATGGCCGAGTACCTGGAAAGGACTACACAGCGTGTTCCCTACGGACACAACGTCTTCTACCCGAGCTTCCCCAGCCCATGTTGTTAGTGACACGATCGGGTACACGGCTCCGAACTCACATGGCGTGTACCAATGGTACACGACGTGTTCCCGAAGTTACTCCTATGACACCGTGTTCTACTCACACAGTCAGTGACATGGCCTAAAAACTACACGACGTGTATCTAAAAATTACACGCCGTGTATTCTGGGTTTTTCTGGGCAGTAGCTCAAAAACTGCACAGAATTCCAGAAATACTAAAACAAGGGAAAAAGTGCCAAATTCTTATTCGTGAGGGCCCATAACACCTCAAGAAACAAACTTCGGCGTTCACTTTAAGCAAATAACAAATCAAACAGTTTTCTAACACAACAGCAGAGAGTCTATCAAGCATCTATCACAACAGCATGTATAATCTCCACAGAGCCTATCACAACAACATGCAATCGCTAATGCACCCAAGATGGCATGACAAGAATGCATGACATGTGATTTCTAAAAGTTCCTATATGATGCATGAGATGGAATACCCTCATCTCATCGGGTTGTGACAGAAATATAACCAAAATATCAAAACAAGAACCACACAGGTCATACGAATCACTCTAGGTGAAAACATACCAACCATAAAATCTCAAAACCAGAAAACTGCAATTAACTAGGTAGTATGGCTTTTCCATGTACATGGGTTAGCTACTCCCGGGCATAGCTTAATACCAAGTACCGAATATGTCCTATCCCAGGCTAAAGTCTCCAAACAGTAAATCAAGAGAAAAGAACTCCTTTGATACCACTTTGTAACGTCCCGAGTCCGGAGCCCCTCCACTGGTGCCCCGTACCCGGTTCACCACATAACCTCAACCACGTTTCCCCGAACACCAGAGGCTGTCGACTAGCAGCGAGGTCCTTGGTGAGTCGGTGCGGAAACTATGCCCTCATTCGGTAAGGTATACAAGGTAAGAAACAACAATAAACAACAGAAGCAGTAAACAACAGGCACAACAACAGAAACCAAATGACAGAAGCAATGTAGAGATATCACTATGATGAAAATGATGCAGCAGGTACAAGTATCTAAGGAAAATAGAAAACACAACAACGTACTGAAATAAAACTGAAACCAATTGCAAAAGAAAAACAAAATAAGCTCCTCAGCATCGCGAGCCACGGCTCGGTCCCATGCTCCCCCGCTCCTAGTGCAGTCAAGTTCCTAAAGTAGAAGGGTGCTTGCCCTTATCTATACCTGCAGCAACATAGTCTTCTTGGGCCCAAAAGCATGGCCCAAACAGGGTGTGAGATACAATACCAGTAGGCAACCACCCAAAGATCTATGCTTAACAGTCAATGAATACATGGCAGTACTAAAACAAGAAGCACTAAACAGAAAAGCACAACAGCTACATTCCATAGTTCTAACAAGCCTGGCACACAAGTAAGCAGCCAGCAACAAAAAGTAAACAGGTAACCCTCTGGGTAGCTCTCACAGTCTAACCCCTATGGTTCATCCTCTAAGTACTAGCAACCCTCTGGGAGGCACACACAGTATCACCCCTCTGGTTCAGCTACGTAAATTAAGCAGACTCTCTGGGGAAGCACTCACCGTCAATTCCCCCTATAGTCTTGTATCGTGATAAAGGCTCTCTGGGGAAGCACTCAACGTCAATTCCCCCTGTGGCCCGCGTTGTAGTTAAAGACACTCTGGAGAAGCCCTTATATCAATTCTCCCCTTGGTCTCGCGTCATGATTAAAAAGACACTCTGGAGAAGCCCTTCTGTCAATTCTCCCTTTGGTCTACTACTCTAGGTTCTCACAGTCCTGAGTAAAAGGTAATACATGTTCAACGCACATGTACATCGTCCAAGTAAACCTCAAGAACTACTTGGCTATCAACTAAGGCTCAACAACAACAATAAAACAACAGTCCACAATCCTACAGCTAGGCATGAAAAGGCAAACTGAGCACAAACAAAATACTCTAATCACGAGTAATAACCTCTACTAAAGCAATTAAGCAAAGCAGGCAAGCAGCAAGGGAAAAACAGGAAACACACAATACCCCGTTCAAGGGTATTGGTGGAATTTGCACATAATATTTTTCAACTTTCAACCGAAAGGCACAAACCACCTACCTCGATCCTAGGAGATCGATATACGTGAACCTTGACGACAGATTCCCCTTAGAACAACGTAGATCTGATAAAACGCACAAAACATTCATCCCACAATAACTTGGAAACCAGGAGGAATCAAGAAACAAGGCTAAAGCGAAAGGAAGAACTCACCCCTGTGATTCCAACGCAACTGACCGTGCTCGAATCGAAGAACGGATGGCGAGGAGGGAAACTGTCGAAGATCCGGCCGTACAGTCGCTCCCGGACAGTTGAAACCTGGAGAAGAAGACGGATATGGGGGTTAGATGTGACCCCGGTCCCTTTAATGAAAAAAAAGAAAGTACACGGCGTGTACTTTTGGATTACATGACGTTTACTTCAAATTTTCCGTACTCCGAAATAACCGACCTCCACCTCAGGCTTACACACCGTGTGTGTGGCCCGGACACGACCATCACACGACTTCAAGCTGGAACAGAGTACACGGCGTGTAATCAGAAAGTACATGGCATATACTTCTGAAATTTCCAGAAAATTCAATTTTCTCAAAAATTCCAGAAAAAGGAAAAATGTACCAGCACGAAGATCTGGGTTCTTACAAAAACCATGGGATGGATTTTGGTTTGGATTAATTTAATGTAAGGGGTCCCATACCAAAATACCCTCACCTTTCTTATATAAACCCACCCAAGCTCCCACTTACTCTTCACTAAAATCCTTTTAAGTTCTTCAAACCTCTTCCCTACTCTCTCTAGAATCCTCCCAAAGTGCCCCAAGCTCCCAATAATCCTCTCACAAGTCTCTCTCTAGCCTTTGGAAGCACACTTCCAAGTAAGGGTTTTTTCTTCCTTTCTCATTTTTGTCCAATTTTCTTTAAGTTGTTTTGCCCTTTTAATTTCAATTATTAATGTTGGGGTATGGTTTCACACCTCCCTAATACTTCCCTATATATGTTTGAATGATGGGAGACCCCTTTCTCTCTCATTAAATGCCTCCCATGTACACCCGTTACTATGCCGAAATTCGGAAAAGAACTTCTCTCTCCTCTTTTAAATTCAAGCAATAATTTTGTATCATGAATCTAAATTCCATTAAAATTGTTGGGACATGTTTCTATATGACCTACTTACTGTCCATTACATGTAGATATGATGAAGAACCCCTTTCTCTCTCATCAACCATTTTTATGAATTCTTATGTCACATCGTTACACTGCCGAAATCGCACCGATTTTCTAAGACAATGCCATTGTGTAGTGAATACCATGCCCATTTCTCCATCAAGGGTATTCAATTTTATGCACATTTAATTATTTATTATAAAGTTTCATGTATGAATTCCAAATTCCTTCATCATGGAATAAATGATTATGTTTTTGGAATCCGTGTTTTATGATCCATCACTAACACAAATACAGCCTTTATCTGCGCTAAAAATGGCCTTTATCAGCGCTAGAAAAAGCACTGATAAAGCCGGCATAGATAAAGGGGGCGGGGTCCCCTTTATCAACACTCCGAAAAGCGCTGATAAAGACCACTTTTATCAGGCCTAAAAAAAGCGCTCATAAAAGGGGTCCTTTATCAGCGCTAAAAAAAGTGCTGATAAAAGTACCCCTTTATCAGCGCTTTCGTTTTAGCGCAGATAAAGGGCCCTTTTATCAGCGCTTTTCAAAAAGTGCTGATAAAAGTTAAAAAAAATTAAAAAATTAAATTTTTTTTTAAAAAAATTAAAAAATACTGCCAATCGGGGGGGGGGGGGGGGGCTTTTATAGCGTTTAACGCCCCCTTTTACAGTACTTTTGGGCCCCTATACAGCACCCCACGTACCCCACGCACCCCCCTCCACCCTTTAACAGCGCTTGCTCCAATATTCCCCAAGTGCGCGCACCCCTGCCTCCACCAGAATTTGAACTCGAGACCTCCCCCCTATGCGACTAAGCCCTTACCACTACTCTATTTTGATTTACTTTCCAATTCATGATATCTATATATATATTTATATTTATATATTTAGTTATATTTATTCATATAGTAATATATATTTATATTAATATATATATATAGTTATATTATAATATATATATAGTTATATTATAATATATATAGTAATATTAATATATATAGTGGTATTAATATATATCTATATCTATATATATATTTAGTTATATTTATTCCTATAGTAATATATATTTATATTAATATATATATATAGTTATATTAACATATATATAGTTATATTAACATATATATAGTTATATTAACATATATATAGTTATATTAACATATATATAGTTATATGAATATATATTTATATGGTTATATGAATATATATTTATATAGTTATATTAATATATATAGTGATATTAATATATATATTTATGGTGATATTAATATATATATTTATAGTAATACTAATATATATATATATGTAGTTATATTAATATATATATTTATTAGATTAATATATATATATAGTTAGGTTAATATATATATATATAGTTAGATTAATATATATATATAGTTAGATTTATATATAGGTATATAAATATTCATTGTATTTTAAATAAAATGGATGTTAGTTATTATTTATATAAAGCTAATATATTTTTTATGTAAATATATTTTATTATTTATATTTATAATTAAATTTTTAGGTGTGAATATTTAAAAAATACGAATATATTGTTATATATTTGATTATAAATAGTAGTTCATTATAAAAAATGATGAAATTTAAAATATATAATATCAATATGAATGTAATACCTTGGAATAAATTCATACCCCACCAAAAAAATCCAATAATACCCCCTTAAACGAGGGTGAAAATTCACAAAATGTTAAAAAATCGGGATACCCCGACTAAAAACTCAGTTTTGGAGGCCTTCTGGGCCTCTTTTGACCTCAAAAATCCCTTGAACGAGGTTTCCCCGGGTTAAAATGATGTAGATCTTGTCGCAGGATTCGATTTGATATGTGTTAGAGCTCAAACGGACACCCGGATCAAAAGTTATGGCCGTTTGAAGTTTGAGTTGCGTTTTCAACATATTTTGGATCTTTTTTTAATTTTTTTAATTTTTTTAGTCTTCAAATTGTTATTAAATGACTATTACTCCATAATTATTAGCAAATTATTAATTAAAAATATTTTTTTAATTTTTTAAGAAGCCATTTTCACTAAATATCTTATATATTATGTATAATAAGTGTAAATGTACATTTATATTATCTAAAATATATTTAAAAATTATATATTATATTTATATATCAATATAACTATATTTATATATTAATATATTTTTTTTTAAAAAAATTGAAGCCGACCCTTTATCAGCACTTTTTTGAGCGCTGATAAAGGCACCCCCCTTTATCAGCACTTTTTCGTTAGCGCTGATAAAGGGGGGGCGCTGCGAAAAACTGTTTTTGTGGTAGTGTATGCGGCACACTTATTCATGAAATGAAATGTTTAAGAAGTGTACATCCTTATAGCGCTCCAATGCATTGGGTAAAGTATAGTATCATGATACGTCATGTGCAATGAGTATTGACTCATGCTAATTCAAGTGAAACGAGGGTTTACTCGTGTTTCATGTGCAATGAGGATTTACTCATGCTCCATGTGCAATGGGCCTTGGCTCATGCTAATTCCATGTTAAGTGTTGTTGCCACATTTCCATGTTATGATTGTCATGCTTTATCATGCCTTTATGTTCATGTTTCTCTTGTGCTCTATTGATATGCCTAATGTCTAACATGTATTTTACTCCTCATGTTATTCCATGTGTATTCCCTTACTGAGCTTTATAGCTCACCCTTTTCTTATGCATGTCCTCAGGTTATCCCATGCAATGCTAAGTATAAAGGAATGTAGTGGTCATGTAAAAGAAGTTTTCCATAAAGATGTTGTATTTCATGTTTTAAGTTTTTATGTAATGATCCTAAGCCCCAAAGACACTAAACCTCTCTATATTCTTTGTTGTATCAAGTGAAGTTTTATGTAATAAATCATGTTTAAGTTTTTAATAAAAGCAGGGTTGTCATAGTTGGTATCAAAGGATAGGTTTAGTTATTTTTGGGATTTGGATTAGAAAACCCTAGTAAAGCCTTAGAGACAAGACTAAGTATAATAAAAACATCCCAAAGTTTTTCTAAGTACTGATTAAGTGGTTTATCAAGAAAATACATCCCTGTCTGGATACGAGAAGGTAGAGGCGGCTCTGGCACAGATGTATCCTAGCGGTAAAACCGGAAAACACCGATTTAAGCTAGACTCGAACGTGAACTGGTGCACGACAACGGGGCTTGCTGCACTCTTGGTTACGAAACTCCCGAGGGATATGCTTTGGTAAATTAAAAAAAAAATTCCCCTAAGAATATATGTTAGAATGTAGATCACGAAAAGCCTAGGTTGAAGCCTATAGACTCATGAGTTAAGGAAATAAAACTTTATTTTTAAGTCATCAACTTTTGTCTTTGGATTATCCTTTATGTGTTACCCCCTAACTTTCCTTTTATTCTAGCTAATGGCTAGTAATAGGAGGACTCGGGCTAACAACTGTTGTGAAGATCAGTGTGATAACTGTACTAATGAGATGCCCAATCCAATGGGAGTAAGAATCGTGAACTTTTTCATGCTTCTCTCTTAGATAACTCAAGTTTTGAATAGAAACACAGGTCAGGAAGAACGTTCAACCCCCCTTAAGAAAGAACAAGTTGCTATCGAGAGCTTCATGAGACAAAGGCCTCCTACTTTTAGTGGATAATCCGATCCCACGATCGCTGAATAATGGATCAACTCCATTGAAACAATCTTCTGCATCCTTCAATGTTCTGAAAAAGATAAGGTTCTCCTGGATGCTTATTGTATGGAGGGTGAAACTGATCAATGGTGGACGTTGATGAAAAATACGAAGCCTGAGGAGGAGATCGAGACATTGGAATGGAAGGATTTCCGGAAGATGTTTTTCGATAAATATTTTTCGTACACCCTCCGACTTAATATGGAATGGGAATTCCTTTCCCTCAAGAAAAAAGATGAAGAATCTGTTTGAGCGTACGGGGAAAACTTCACAAGGCTTGCATGATACACTTCTAGATTTTTCATTACCCCAGAATGCAAAGTTGACCGCTTCTTTGGTGGGTTGAAGCTTAGCCTATGGAAAGCATTAGAAATCCGTGACTTAGATAACTATTAGGAAATTGTCCGATGTGCCCTCAAGGTCAAAATGGAGATCAGAGAATCAAATGGGTATTATGGGATTAAGAAGCGTAAGGTGGATTTCAATGTTGGTGGTTTGATGGATAAATCCAACAGTGCTATGAAGATGCAGCACCCCACTTTCCAAAAGTGAGGAAAGAAGCACCCTAGAAATTGCCTTAAGGGGACAAGGAAATGCTTCAGGTGTGGAAGAGAAGGGCACCAAGCTGTTAATTGTCGACAAGAAAGACCCGCAGTTGCGACAAAGGAGAGGAATGCTCCGCTCAACGCGTTGTTCAATTCTACAAATGCAAAGAACCTGGTCATTTTGAAAATTAGTACCCTAATCCAAGGGTTTTCGGAGGCAACCAACAACCTCCAAGGCAGCAAGGAAGAGTTTTTTCCATCACATCTACCGAAGTGAACCCCGAAAACAAAGTGGTGACAGGTACGCTAGTTATTCGTTCACGAATAGAGAATGTACTTTTTGATTCAGGTTCTATGCATTCTTTTATATCTCGAAAGTTTAGTAGAACAATCCCAGCACCACCACAAATCATGTAAGTGAAGATGTAGGTGAGTACGGAAAATAGGGAAATCATTTCATCTCATGAATATAAGTCCTCCCTTGTTATAATCTGTGGATTGAATTTCCCGAAGAACCTAGTCATACTCCCTCAGGTGGAATTTGATGCAATTATTGGCATGGATTGGCTTTCCTTATATAGAGCCAACATAAATTTTCTGGAGAGGAAAATCACACTCCATTTGGAGAATCAACCACTGATTCTTTACAAGTGTAAGGAGGAAGATGTATCTCATTTAGCTCCATCATCTCAAGCATGGATATTAATGGCTTATGAGCATGCGTATCTGGCTCAGATGATTGAGTCCAAGGAAGAAACCATCCTTGAAGAAATGACTATTGTGAGGGAATTCACTGAAGTGTTTCCCGAGGAACTGCCTGGTCTTCCTCCTAGAAGAGATGTTAAATTTTCAGTTGAACTTATACCTGGGGCTTTACCAATATCCAAGACTCCATATCGAATGGCTGTTGTAGAGCTTGAATAGCTGAAGAAACAACTACAAGGGAATCTGGATAAAGGGTTTATATGCCCAAGTGCTTCACCATGGGGTGCACCAGTCCTCTTCGTCAAGAAGAAGGATGGGTCAATGCAGCTTTGCATCGATTATTGTTAACTTAACAAAATCATGATAAAGAACAATTATCCTCTCCCAAGAATTGATGAATTGTTCGATCAGCTTCATGGAGGACAATACTTCTCCAAGGCGGACTTGTGTTCGGGATATTATCAAGTAAGTGTGAAGAAGGAAGATATCCCCAAGACTGCTTTTCGCACAAGATACGGGCACTATAAATTCATAGTAATTCCTTTCACACTCACTAATGCTCGAGCAATCTTCATGGACAAAATGAATAGAGTATTTAGAGATTAATTAGACAAATTTTTGGTAGTCTTTATAGATGATATTCTAATATACTCCAAAACCAAGGAGGATCACGAGGAGCATTTAAGAATTGTACTAGAGACTTTTCTCAAGGATAAGCTCTATGAACATTACAGCAAGTTTCAGTTCTAGTTGAAGGAAGTCTCATTCTTGGGCCATATCATCATAAGCAATGAGATATCTGTGGATCCCTCCAAAACAGATGCAATTGAGGGATGGCCAAGGCCAACATCGGTAATGGATATCCGTAGATTATTTGGGTTAGCTGGATATTATCCACGATTTGTGAAAAATTTCTCACGATTGCCCAACCCTCTTACCAAGCTAACTCGAAAGGGAGTAAAGTTTTCTTGAAGTGATGAATGCGAAGAAAGATTCAAGGAGTTAAAAAGGAGGCTTACCACTGTGCCCGTGATCACTTTACCTAGAAGTAGGGAACTTTTTTTTGTTTTCAGTGATGCTTCAATGAAGGGCTTAGGTTATGTGCTGATTCATAATGAGAAACTTATATCCTATGCCTCAAGGAAGTAGAAAATCCATGAGAGAAACTATCCAACGCATGATCTGGAGTTGGTGGCGGTGATCTTTTCCTTGAAAATCTGGCTGCATTATCACTATGGAGAGAAATGTGAGATATATACTGACCACAAGAGTCTTAAATATATATTCACACAGAAAGAGCTTAATATGAACCAGGGAAGATGGATAAATCTCATCAAGGATTATGACTGTTCAATCCATTAACACCTTGGGAAAGCGAACAAGGTGGCATATGCCCTCAGTAGAAAGGATCCAACGATTCTATCAATGATGAGAATTGATAAGGATAAAATCTTATTAGACTTGATGAGGATGGACATGGGAATCATAGAGAATAGAACATCATCAATCCTTTTACAAATGATTGATCAACCGTCTCTTTTGGAAAGGTTAAAGGATGCTAAAAAGGATGATGTGGGAATTCAAGAAAAAGTGGAAGCTATCGAAAAATGGAAATCCTCGGAGTTTAATGTTAATGAAGAAGGAATTGTGTGGTTTGGGAAAAGACTATGTGTTCCATACAGTCCGGAGCTGAAGACGGAACTTTTGTATGATGCACATAGTTCAAATTTCTCTATTCACAAAGGGAGCACAAAGATGTATCGAGATCTCTGAGAAAACTTTTGGTGGGATAATATGAAGAAGGAGATCGCTGAATATACATCAAAGTGATTAGTGTGCCAGCAAGCGAAGGCATAGAGGTATAAGTCTAAGTGGATGATGCAACCATTTCCCATACCAGAATGGAAATGGGAGAACATCACCATGGACTTTGTCACCAGACTTCCGAGGACATCCAAAGGCAACAATGCAATCTGTGTTGTTGTGGATTGTCTTACAAAGACTGCACACTTCATTGCTATTCGGGAGTATTTCTCATTGGATCAACTGGAATTGATATATATCAGGGAAGTGGTAACGTTTCATGGAGAACTGATATCTATTGTGTCTGACCGAGATCCAAGATTCACCTCTATGTTTTGGAAGAGGCTTCAACATGCTCTGAATACTGAACTGAACTTTAGTACGGTCTATCATCCTCAAACTGATGGCCAATCCGAGCGGACTATCCAAACACTTGAGGATATGTTGAGAGCGTTCTCAATGGACTTTAAAGGAGGATGAGATCAAAATCTTCTTCTGGTTGAGTTCTCTTATAATAACAGTTTCCACTCGAGCATCCAAATGGTACCATAAGAAGCCCTGTATGAGAAAAGGTTCATAACACATGCTTGATGGGATGAGGTTGGTGAACGTAAATTCTTGGACCATAAATGGTCGAGGAAATGGTGGAGAAGGTGAAAACCATTCAGTAACATATCAAGGCGGGCCAGAGTCGATAGAAGAGTTATGAAGTTAATCATCGATGAGACCTTGAGTTTAAAGTTGGAGAAATGGTTTTTCTACGCATATCTCCATGGAAGAAGGTCATGAGGTTTGGAAATAAAGGGAAGTTAAGTCCCAGGTACATCGGCCCCTTCGAGACTCTTGATCGTGTCGGTGCTGTGGCCTATTGACTAGCACTTCCACATACTATGGCCAAAGTACATGATGTCTTTCATGTATCCCTCTTAAAGAAGTACATACCAGACCCTTCACATGTAATCTCTTCTGAGGTGGTACAATTGGAAGATGATCTTTCTTATGAGGAGAAACCAGGGAAGATCTTAGATTGTAGAGAAAAAGTTCTACGAAATAAGATAATGCCCCTCGTCAAGGTGTTGTGGAGAAACCACATGTTTTAAGAAGCGACTTGAGAATCAGAAGAAAATGATGAAGCTGAGTTACCCACATTTGTTTTAGTGTGGGAAAAGGAAAATTTCAATGGCGAAATTTCTTAAGGGGGAATATTGTAACGACCCAAAGTTTTATTAATGGAAATCCCTCTTGTTATAATTAAATGTCTCTTTATGTTTATATAAAATGTCAACTTCTTTGGTTTTATGTTATGAATTTTTACTGTTTTCTAATATAGCGGTTGAACAATGATCACATGATTAGTATAAATATAGGGCTTTAACAAATCCAAATTTACTCAGACAAAGGAAGCGATGGCCTCATCCAGTAGAATTGCCCCATACGAAGCCCATTTGTCAGAACTCAGAAAAGAGGTGGCCTCCTTGGGCTTTGCTCTTGACCAAGCCCAAGCTGATCTTCATCATGTCAAGCTCGAACGAGACCGTCTATAGGAGAGGTGTAAGTTGATAGAAATTACCACTCGAGCGATGTTATCCGAGCCACCCCAAGAGTCTGTCAGCATCGCACACCTTACCCTTAGGTCTTATGCAGCTGTTTTAAGGGGTTATGTAACAAATAAATAGTACTATGTTCATGTAAATTATTTTCTATATATAATAATGAATATATTTTCTTGTCATTATTGATACATTGTAAATAGTTTTTAAAGTACAAATAATGTTTTTAGTTATTATTTAATTAAGAATTCTATTTTATTAAATCAAGAGATTTTTGAATTAAATAATATTTTAGTAAAAATATTATTATTATTATTAAATCAATTTTTATTAAATATAAATGATCTTATAATTTTATGAATGCAATTGTAATTTTTATTATGGTTTGAAAGCCGTTTCTTTCAAAACCCGTGAATTTTCGATAAATGTCGGTTTTTATTTTAAAAGTGAAAATTAACATATTTATAAAATTATTTAGATAAAATAAATGTTATTTATGGAATCAGGATGTCGAAATTATCCAATTGTGAATTTTTCATAATTTTCTGAGACAGTCAAATTTTAGGGTAAAAATTAAATACCGTTTAAATATATAATGTGTTTTATGACATGATAACGACCCAATAATGATCTAATAAAATACTATAAGCTTTTTGTTGGCCAATATATGTTTTAACATTAAAATAATGTGATTTTTGGTTTGTTTTACTTACTTTTTATAGCATTAATGGACCCCTCAAGACTTATTAAACACCTTGTCTTTTTAAATTGTTTTCTATGGGAGTGTGACTCACCTTCACATAAGCAACCCTATTATTTTAAGAAGTTAGGAATTTGGAATTATAAAATATTGTTTTCCTCTTCCCTTTTCCAGAAACCATGGGCAAAAACCATGGGATGGTTTGTGGTTTGAATTAATTTAATGTAAGGGGTCCCAAACCTAAATAATAAAGAATTCTCTCACCTTTCCTATATAAACCCACCCAAGCTCCCACTTCCTCATCACTAAAAGACTTTGGAGTTTGTCCAACCTCTTCCCTACTCTCTCTAGAATCCTCCCAAGGTGCCCCAAGTTCCAAATAATCCTCTCACATGCCGCTCTCTAGCCTTTGGAAGCACACTTCCAAGTAAGGGTTTTTTCTTCCTTTCTCATTTTTGTCCAATTTTCTTTAAGTTGTTTTGCCCTTTTAATTTCAATTATAAATGTTGGAGTATGGTTTCAAACCTACATAATACTTCCCTATTTATGTTTTAATGATGGGATACCCCTTTCTCTCTCATTAAATGCCTCCCATGTACACCCGTTACTATGCCGAAATTCAAAAGGAACTTCTCTCTCCTCTTTTAAATTCAAGCAATAATTTTGTATCATGAATCTAAATTCCATTAAAATTTTTGGGACATGTATCTATATGAACTTCTTACTATACATTATATGTAGATATGATGAGGAACCCATTTCTCGATCATCAACCATTTTTATGAATTCTCATGTCACATCGTTACGCTGCCGAAATCGCACCAATTTTCTACGCCAATGCCTCTATGTAGTGAATACCATGCCCATAACTCCATCAAGGGTATTCACCTTTATGCACATTTACTTATTTATTATAAAGTTTCATGTATTAATTCAACACTACTTCATCGTGGAATAAATGAATATGTTTTATGAATCCATGTTTTATGATCCACGTGGCACACTTATGCATGAAATGAAATGTTTAAGAAGGGTGCACCCTTATAGCGCTCCAACACATTGGGTAAAGTATAGTATCATGATACATCATGTGCAATGAGTATTCACTCATGATAATTCAAGTGAAATTAGGGTTTACTCGTGATTCATGTGCAATGAGGATTTAGTCATGCTCCATGTGCAATGGGCCTTGGCTCATGCTAATTCAATGTTAAGTATTGTTGCTATATTTCCATGTTATGATTATCATGCTTTATCATTCATTTATGTTAATGTTTCTCTTATGCTCTATTGATATGCCTAATGTCTGACATTTATTTTAATCCTCATGTTATTCCATGTGTATTCCCTTACTGGGCTTTATATCTCACCCTTTTCTTATGCATGTCCTCAAGTTATCCCATGCAATTCTAAGTACAAAGGAATTAGTGGTCATGTAAAGGAAGTTTTCAATAAAGATGTTGTATTTCATGTTTTAAGTTTTTATGTAATGATCCTAATCCCCAAAGACACTAAACCTCTCGATATTATTTGTTGTATCAAGTGAGGTTTTATGTAATAAATCATGCTTAAGTTTGTAATAAAATCAGGGTTGTCATAGAGAAGGAAACATAATTCATAATCACTAAGAAGGAAACAAAATTAATTATAATTGAGAAAGAAAAAAAATTGTAATGAGTTGAGAAAGAAATAGAATTCATAATCACTGAGAAGGAAATATAATTCTTAATTATTGAGAAGGAAACCAAATTCGTAACGAGATAAAAATGAAACAGGATTCATAATCACTAAGAAGGATACATAATTTGTAATCACTGAGAAGAAAATAGGTTTGTAATGAACTAATAAATAAAGGAAGTTCCTAATGAACTGATTACAAAGAATAATCAAAAAAATTCCATATGTTTTATGAATTGTTAAAGAAGTAAAAAATTGAAATTCAATTTCACATAAATTTTGAAGAAATCTAATAAGGATTGAATAAGTCAAAGATGAAGTTTAATTATGAGGTATTTTATGAGTTTTAAATTTGATGAAGTGGGGAACATTTTCAAGATTCCTAATATTTCTTTCCGAGTCACCTATAAATACCTGCTCAGATCAATCATTAATTTTTAATATTCACGCAAGTGAAAATGGATGAGCACTAAATAAATCAAGTGAAAATCATTTTTGGTCATACATATCATGATGAGGATCAGAAAGATGAATGTTTGCTTAGCAGATTGAGAACTTGAGTAGAGTTTGAGTTTTATAGATTGATGATGGGTTCATAACATTGCATTAATTATATTGAGAGAATCTGATCAAAAATCATCTTATTGAGAGAATTATATCTAACATCATTGTATGGAGAGAATCAGATCTAGTCTCATCAGATTGAGAAAATTGGATCTAGCCAAATTGGACTGATGATTCAGATTGAGAAATTGTGGTGTAGTTTCAACAAAGGATTTATTCTTTTTTTTTTGGATTAATTTGTTCATAATAAAACATTTAAAACTAATGCATGTCAGTATAATACTTTTTATTGGGAGATAGAATAAGTTTAATTGGAGTTGGAACAAGTTTTATTCACTTCTTCCTCATAGTGTATTTTTATAGACCCATAGGAGTGGCTATCGCAAGGATGTAGGTTATCACATTAAGGCTTAATCTTTAAAATCTTGTGTGATTTACTTTATTTAATACTTTTTCATGCAGGATTAAATCCTAAAAGTTGATAAGGAAATAAACCTTAAAATGTTTCTCAGGTTTAGTTTCTAATTTTTTTGAAACTTATAAAAAGTGAACAACTAATTCAACCCCATTATTTTTTGTTATTTGATCATTTAGAACTTAACTATTAATAATAAAGAAATTTTATAGAACCTGTTCCACTTCGAGCCTACTTGAGAAATTTTTGTTGTATAAAATAAGAGTGATTGTTTTTAAAAATAAATCTATCTATTGAAAATTTAATTTTATACCAACTCTAATGAGTCACCCATTATCTTTTTCCAAAGATGTTGAAAAGTTTTCAGGATAAAGAAATAGTTGATTCGAATTGTGATATAACTTTTTCATGAAATATCAACCGAAATTTCCAAAATTTAATTAAATACATAGATTAAATGCATTTAATCACAAATATTGGATTTTATGTTTACAAAATTTCTCTAAACTCTACTTCAACCTTAAATTATATGTCATTGTTTTTTTTTAAAATTTACTTCCCATTAATGATTAGAACAATTTTTTGATAACCACTGATGATAGAATAAGAAATAATACTTCTTTAATGACATTTTTTCAAGAATATTTTAACATATTTTGATTTATATAATGTAATAATTCTGAAATATTATTCAATCATTATCCTAATATATCTCCCCAAAGGGGAAACTCTATATTGTATTTAATTCAATGTATCTCATCAAAATATAATTTTATTGATGTTCAATGTTTTTAATGCACAAAAATGGATCACATCAAGTGGATACCCTATTTTTAAAACATACATAAATTTATAAATAAAGGTCCTCTTAAATACAAGCTCTTTAGAGTGCCTTTTGAGAAATCAATCTAATATGGTATTTTATTAACTTTGAGATATCCAGTTATGTTATAATATAATCATTTTTAGTTTCTCTCCTTTAGAAAATGCTTCACTTTTCAATTCCCTATATATATAGTACAAAAATACTTGGAAATAAGGTTGATCTTCTTTCTCCTCTATGTGAATAGATATGTTGAGAGGATTTTGTAAACCCTAATGCTCCATTGTTTCCAGCATTCATAATTGAACATCTGAATTTAAATTATAATTTTTCTTTATTATTTAAGGTGATATTTAAATTTTCAACTTCATATTTTCTAGAAAATATATAAGGCCCCAGCCTTAAACCTTACTTAATCTTGAGTTATTACAAGATTACACGTTGAGGATCTTTTCGGGTTTAGAGTTTTAGAGAATTAGATCATAAAACTTGCATTACATTCCACATATAAACAAAGTGGTTACATAAAGATAGTATTCTTCATTCCCATCAATGGAAACACATTTAAAATAAAACATGGATTATTTCTTGACACATCCTTGACTCTATCATCTTATCATGTACCTTTCCCTTGACCTGTGAAAAACATTTCAAAAACTTGGGATGAGCATAAAAACTCAGTATGGGTTATAAAAAAACATGGAAAGGAAACATGAGTTAATATATACATAATAATGAAATCATACTTTACCCATAAAACATAGGCACTTTAATATACCTCATAAAATCATGAATAAATCATAGAAATTATAATACGTAAAGGTAACTTGAGGCATTCATAACATTCTTACGTAGGGAGTAACCCTCTTGGTTACGTTTGGAATACCCATCACAGTATATTCCCTAAAATCTCTTCGGAGAAACCTTAACGTTTCACTCCTTCGCGTTACCCAATGCATTGGAGAGCTATAACGGGCTCACCCGCCCTTAGTTTATCACGGAACCACCCGTTCTTCATAATAATGCCCAAGAACCTCAACATAATCGTATCACATAAAACATGCATAAAGGAAACATAAAATTTCCACCATTCAATCACAAGATATCAATACCACACATTGATATAAAAATATTATGAAAACCATTTTCAATACCAAAATAAAAGAAAAGTACAACATGGTATTTATTTTTCTTTTAAAAAGAAGGAATGGCTTGTAGAGGAAGCCGAAACTCAAATAACGGTTACGACGGCGGAGAAGTCGTTGTCGCCGCATACGTATGACAAAAACATTCCCTTTTGTCGTTTAGTAAACGATTTGTATAAAAAAGATTCCTTTTGAATAAACGTAAAAGTCAAAGGGGTTTATACACCGTATAAAAGAAAGTTGTGTATAAAATAAAATATGCCTCAACGAAAGGAGATTGAGACGAAGTCCCATACAAAGATAATTTTTAAAATAAAATAGATACATTATGTGTATTCACTATAAGTACACATAAATAAAGTACAAATAAAAGATACGACATAATAATATAATGACATAATTTGAAAGTAGGAGATTAACCCAAAGAATGGAAATTGGGTTAAGAAGTTCCCATACAAAGATAATTTTTAAAATAAAATAGATACATTATGTGTATTCACTATAAGTACACATAAATAAAGTACAAATACAAGATACGACATAATAATATAATGACATAATTTGAAAGTAGGAGATTAACCCAAAGAATGGAAATTGGGTTAAGAAGTTCCCATACAAAGATAATTTTTAAAATAAAATAGATACATTATGTGTATTCACTATAAGTACACATAAATAAAGTACAAATACAAGATACGACATAATAATATAATGACATAATTTGAAAGTAGGAGATTAACCCAAAGAATGGAAATTGGGTTAAGAAGTTCCCATACAAAGATAATTTTTAAAATAAAATAGATATATTATGTGCATTCTCTATAAGTACACATAAATAAAGTACAAATACAAGATATGACATAATAATATAATGACATACTTTGAAAGTACGAGATTAACCCAAAGAATGGAAATTGGGTTAAGAAGTTCCCATACCTCGTATCTGACTTGACCCGACCGTTCTTTAAACTCCTGAATAATAAACTTTAGTTAATCTCTACTTGATTATGAATCTTTTCCAAGTTCATTATTCCTTTTATACCATGTTATGAACATCATGTAATCATTTAAGTTAATAATGTTCATTTTGTCGGTATTTGGTTCTTAAGTCAAAAATAGACTTCTTACACTTACATGTTGTTAATTTGGTCAATGTTTCATTATATCCAGAATGGTATTCATGATGTAGATATCATATATGTCATATATATACAGTACATAAATGTATTTAAAATATTAAATAATCATTTAGAGGTAAGAAATGAAATGCACCATTCATGGAGACGGTAAGCCGTACGTACGCATGAACGCTACTTTCATTTCTTTGTCATATTAATGGAATTAAAACTAAATGAGACTTATGTATATTTTAATTCCAGAATTATATTCATCATTTAGATATATCATTAATTATATATATCCATTATATACATGTACTTTTAATAGTATATTACATTTGGGGATAAGAAATGAAATGCACCGTTCATGGAGACGGTAGTCCGTACTTCCTTAAATGAAGATATTGCGTATACCCATAATGGAAGCCATAAAGGTAAGACACAAATGAAAAATACAGAAGAATAAGTAAAACATAAACATATTACATATCATATATAAAAATAGTGACATCATAATGGCCACCTTTGAAGGTGTTAAATGAGTATTGAACAATCATCGTTTCGGGAGGCAGAATTTCGCCATCCACGGAAACCGTATGTTCTTTAACCATTTGATGTAGTTGTGTGAGAGTGTAGATAAAATAAATCTTATAACAACATCCTAGTATATTGATGATACTGGTGTTGTTACAAAAGAAGTAAATAAAAAGAGTTTAGGGGGTTGGAGAAGCAAAATAAAACAAAAGAACATGAGAGAATGAATTACCTTAAAAAGTGTAACTCCTTTTGAGTTGAGCCTAAAGGCTTCCTTTGAAAGGATTATGCCCAAAGGGAATCCTCTAGGATGAGGAGAGGAATGTGGAGAGAGCAAATGGGCAGGGGTTGGCCGAGCCAAAGGCTTGAAGAGTGTGTGAAATGAGGTAGAGGTGGGGGCCTTTTATAAGAGGAGAGGAGGGGCACTTTTGGAAAGTAAAGAAACATTACTTTATTTGAAAATGTGTTTCGGTTTTAAAAGGTCCCAAATTGATAGAATTCGTGGATAAGGTGATAAGGCATCGAAATCCATTCATCCAATTGGGTTTGGACATGTGTAGTTCATAGATTTTACATTATCTTTCTATTTTATTTAAATCGTCAAATAATGATGTCATCGCTGCATCATTATTATGTCATAAATAATTAAATTTATTTAATGTCTAAAAATTATAAAAAAATTACTATGATGTAGGAAATCTTTTTATATTTCCATTGAATATTTATAATCAAAATTTGAACTTGTATAACCCCACTTAAAAATTGTTTTCGTAAAACATATTATGTTTGTGTCATTTTCACTTTAACATTAAATAAAAAGTATTTTATGTCATTTCCCAACAAAAGTGGATCCATGGGGTCCCCAAGTTGACCCATGGCTTGTCTTGGTCGGCCATGACACAACCAATAAGGTTGGGACATGTTTCTAGGTCATTTTATATTATTAAAGCATTATTTATTCCTTAAACTACACTAATTACCACTAATCGCGATTAAGAACTTAATAAGTTACTATTCACCAAAAAATTATTTTAATCTCATTGAACCACATTTTACTTCTTAATGACAACCATGTATGTCGGATTTTCAAAATTCAATACACATTAGTGGTAAACTTTCATTTAACTGAAAAATCAGTTTGCTTGATTACCACTTAGTGGTTTCACTATTCATCAAAAATTGAAGTTTTTCAGAAAATTACCAAAAATTCACCCTAAGCTATATTTGATATTCTGAATTCAAAAATGAAGTCCATTTTACAAAATTCAAATCATATAAGTCACACTAATTAATTTAATAATTAATTCCCGCTGCCAGAGCAAAAAGCGTGTTTTTACAAAACAATAAGTATCAAAAGATTGACACCAGTTTAAGTCTAATTTCAAATCGAAATTGATTCCAATGACCACCATTGGATAAAATGGTAAAAATATATTTATATTACACATTAAGACCAATTAAAAAGATAATCTAATCATATAAATAAAATAGATTAAAAAGCAGTTTTGATGTAAAATACAACATTTTACACTATTCATAAAAAAAATGAACTTTATCAGAAAGGTACCACAAATTTACACAAAGTAAATTTTGATGTCCCGATTCTATAGAAGAGTTATATTTGGTCCAATAGAAAGTATAAGAGTGATCAAAACTATATTTAATGACGGTTCGCCGTCAAAAGGTGATAAGTGAACCCTTAATGAAAATTAGGGTATAAATTCCTAAAATTGAATTCTTTCCATATTTTAAGCCTTTATCTTTTATTGGATAAATATAAAAACACTTAAAAACATATATAATCATATTTTAGTTATTTCTATCCATTCCCGCCAATACAACGGCTACATGTTAACTAACATTTAAAATAATATTATTTTATTACTAGTGTGCAACGTAAGTTTTCAAAGGAACTCATCGTTGCGTATCGGGTACGCTATCGAACATAGCAACCCCTTTAAAATAGAATTTAATATTTAATTCATAAATATTAATAAATATGAAAATTATTTATTCTTTAATTACCTGGGATGTTACATCCTTCCCCCCTTTTGGGAATTGCGTCCTCGCAATTTTATTCACTTATCAAAATAAGTGGGGGTATTTATCCCTCATAGCATTTTCAGATTCCCACGTTGCCTCTTCAATCACATGGTTTTTCCAAAAAACCTTTACCTGATGAATCACCTTATTCCGTAACACTTGCTCCTTATGGTCAAGAATCTGGACCGGTTGTTCCTCATAAGATAGGTTCTCTTCCAGCTGAACTACCTCTGGACTCAAAACATGAGATGGATCTGGCATATACTTTCTCAACATAGAAACGTAAAAAACATTGTGTACCTGAGATAAACTCGGAGGTAAAGCCACTCAGTATGCAACTGATCCAACTCTTTCCAGAATTTCGTATGGTCCAATGAACCTTGGACTCAACTTTCCTTTCTTACCAAATCTCATCACACTTTTCCAAGGAGAAACCTTGAGAAAAACATGATCACCTACCTCGAAAGATAGATCCTTCCTCCGGTTATCCGCATAACTCTTCTGCCTGCTCTGAGCTGTTCTCATGTGTTTCTGAATCAGCTGAACTTTTTCTGCCATCTCTTCTACCAATTCTGGTCCCATCAACTTCCTTTCACCCACTTCATCCCAGAAAGCTGGAGTTCGACACCGCTTCCCATATAATGCCTGAAATGGTTCCATCTGTATACTAGAATGAAAACTGTTATTATATGAAAACTCAACCAAAGAAAGATGTTGGTCCCAAATTCCCTGATAATCCATAGAACAAGCTCGTAGCATATCCTCCAATGTCTGAATTGTTCGTTCTGACTGCCCATCTGATTGAGGATGAAAAGCTGTACTAAAATTTAATTTAGTACCCAACGACTTCTGAAGGCCTTTCCAAAAGTTAGAAGTAAACCTGGGATCACGATCCGATACAATGGAGAGAGGAACTCCATGTAACCTGACTATCTCTTTAAGATACAAACGGGAAAGTTGATCAAGAGAGAAAGTATCTCGTATAGCAAGGAAATGAGCAGATTTGGTTAAGCGATCAACAATAACCCAGATTGCATTATTACCTCGAGATGTCTTCGGTAATCCAACAACAAAGTCCATGGATATATTCTCCCATTTCCACTCTGGCACTGGTAAAGGCTGAAGCATCCCTTTCGGTAACTGCCGCTCAGCTTTAACCTGCTGACAAGTCAAACACTTCACAGTAAAATCAGCAATATCTCTTTTCATTCCATCCCACCAGTAATACTCCCGCAGGTCTCTATACATCTTAGTACTGCCCGGATGAACTGAAAACGGAGAACTATGAGCTTCACATAACAACTCTCTCTTCAACTGTGAATCAGAAGGCACACACAATCTCTTCCCAAATCTCAAAACGCAAACACAAACTTATCCAAGAACTCATGGAAAATTTTATTCATAAGGTCCATGAATACAGCAGGTGCATTGGTTAACCCACAAGGCATAACTACAAATTCATAATGGCCATATCTAGTACGGAACGCAGTCGTCTGCTTCTTTTACTTTCAACTGATGGTACCCCGACCTCAAGTCAATCTTCGAAAAATACTGAGCTCCCTAGAGCTGACACCACTTCATTCGATGGCCCAACATCTGCTGAAGTAGTTGCAAAGGATTTCAACACCCCTTTCTGCTTGTAGTCTAACTGCTTCCCATCACTCAAGCTCTTTGCCGGACACTCGTTTGCATAGTGACCCATCTCATTGCACTTATAACATTTCACTAACTGTAAATCAAATTTGTTCTTACCTTCACCTTGATCCTTTTCAGTGAAATCACGAGCCTTATGTCCCATCTTACCACATCGGTAGCACTTTCCAGAATTCAGAAGACATTCCCCAGCATGCCTTTTTCCACATTTATCACAAACTGGAAACTTAGTTTTCTTACCATCAGACTTTTTTGAAGAATTCTTACCTTTCTCCTGCCACCTCGGTCTCTTCTTCTGCTGGTTGTTATAGAAAACTTGGTCATCGGCAAACTCCATTTCCACCTTCTCAGCACATCGAACAAGCTTTTCATAACTTTTAAACTCACGGGAAGCTAATGCCCTTCGATACTTTGGCTTTAATCCTGAGTAAAAACGATTGATTTTACTATCAAGGTCCCGGATAAAATTTGGAGCATACCTTGCCAATCGAGTGAACCTTTCTTCATAGGCAGCCACTGAGTCTTCCTCTTGCCTCAATTCCAAGAATTGATTTTCCATCCTAAGTCGAACAGCCTTAGGAAAATACTTCTCATGAAACATACCTTTGAATTCATCCCAGTCAAGAGCATCAATCTCATCAGCGTCCCTAATATTTTTAACCATAGACCACCACTGATCTGCTTCACCCTCCAAACGGTAAATAGCAAGACTAACCTTTTGATTGTCTGAACAGCCATGACATCAAAAATCTTCTCCAGTGCTTTAATCCACCCTTCAGCTAGCACAGGGTCAGATGATCCTCTGAATGATGGGGGATGTTGCCTCATGAAATGTTCCACCACTGACATGTTCCTCTGTGGTTGATCTGGCTGATCTCGTGCATGGATACCACCACCATTTATAGCCTGAGTCAACTGTGCCATCACTGCAACAAACTGTTCAGTTCCGATTCCGACCATCTCAGGTTGCTGATTTGGAAGGCTGTCTTCCTCCTGATGTCGTCCCAACATAGCTGCTTTGTTTCCCCTATGGAAAACCATTCTGAACATTGAAATATCTTAGGCGAAGCAACATGGTAATCCGTAAATGCTATATCATTTAAATCATATTATAATTTAACACTTTTCTAACTCCTAAAGTTGTCTAAACCGACCTCTGATACCAACTATAAGGCCCCAGCCTTAAACCTTACTTAATCTTGAGTTATTACAAGATTACACGTTGAGGATCTTTTCGGGTTTAGAGTTTTAGAGAATTAGATCATAAAACTTGCATTACATTCCACATATAAACAAAGTGGTTACATAAAGATAGTATTCTTCATTCCCATCAATGGAAACACATTTAAAATAAAACATGGATTATTTCTTGACACATCCTTGACTCTATCATCTTATCATGTACCTTTCCCTTGACCTGTGAAAAACATTTCAAAAACTTGGGATGAGCATAAAAACTCAGTATGGGTTATAAAAAAACATGGAAAGGAAACATGAGTTAATATATACATAATAATGAAATCATACTTTACCCATAAAACATAGGCACTTTAATATACCTCATAAAATCATGAATAAATCATAGAAATTATAATACGTAAAGGTAACTTGAGGCATTCATAACATTCTTACGTAGGGAGTAACCCTCTTGGTTACGTTTGGAATACCCATCACAGTATATTCCCTAAAATCTCTTCGGAGAAACCTTAACGTTTCACTCCTTCGCGTTACCCAATGCATTGGAGAGCTATAACGGGCTCACCCGCCCTTAGTTTATCACGGAACCACCCGTTCTTCATAATAATGCCCAAGAACCTCAACATAATCGTATCACATAAAACATGCATAAAGGAAACATAAAATTTCCACCATTCAATCACAAGATATCAATACCACACATTGATATAAAAATATTATGAAAACCATTTTCAATACCAAAATAAAAGAAAAGTACAACATGGTATTTATTTTTCTTTTAAAAAGAAGGAATGGCTTGTAGAGGAAGCCGAAACTCAAATAACGGTTACGACGGCGGAGAAGTCGTTGTCGCCGCATACGTATGACAAAAACATTCCCTTTTGTCGTTTAGTAAACGATTTGTATAAAAAAGATTCCTTTTGAATAAACGTAAAAGTCAAAGGGGTTTATACACCGTATAAAAGAAAGTTGTGTATAAAATAAAATATGCCTCAACGAAAGGAGATTGAGACGAAGTCCCATACAAAGATAATTTTTAAAATAAAATAGATACATTATGTGTATTCACTATAAGTACACATAAATAAAGTACAAATAAAAGATACGACATAATAATATAATGACATAATTTGAAAGTAGGAGATTAACCCAAAGAATGGAAATTGGGTTAAGAAGTTCCCATACAAAGATAATTTTTAAAATAAAATAGATACATTATGTGTATTCACTATAAGTACACATAAATAAAGTACAAATACAAGATACGACATAATAATATAATGACATAATTTGAAAGTAGGAGATTAACCCAAAGAATGGAAATTGGGTTAAGAAGTTCCCATACAAAGATAATTTTTAAAATAAAATAGATACATTATGTGTATTCACTATAAGTACACATAAATAAAGTACAAATACAAGATACGACATAATAATATAATGACATAATTTGAAAGTAGGAGATTAACCCAAAGAATGGAAATTGGGTTAAGAAGTTCCCATACAAAGATAATTTTTAAAATAAAATAGATATATTATGTGCATTCTCTATAAGTACACATAAATAAAGTACAAATACAAGATATGACATAATAATATAATGACATACTTTGAAAGTACGAGATTAACCCAAAGAATGGAAATTGGGTTAAGAAGTTCCCATACCTCGTATCTGACTTGACCCGACCGTTCTTTAAACTCCTGAATAATAAACTTTAGTTAATCTCTACTTGATTATGAATCTTTTCCAAGTTCATTATTCCTTTTATACCATGTTATGAACATCATGTAATCATTTAAGTTAATAATGTTCATTTTGTCGGTATTTGGTTCTTAAGTCAAAAATAGACTTCTTACACTTACATGTTGTTAATTTGGTCAATGTTTCATTATATCCAGAATGGTATTCATGATGTAGATATCATATATGTCATATATATACAGTACATACATGTATTTAAAATATTAAATAATCATTTAGAGGTAAGAAATGAAATGCACCATTCATGGAGACGGTAAGCCGTACGTACGCATGAACGCTACTTTCATTTCTTTGTCATATTAATGGAATTAAAACTAAATGAGACTTATGTATATTTTAATTCCAGAATTATATTCATCATTTAGATATATCATTAATTATATATATCCATTATATACATGTACTTTTAATAGTATATTACATTTGGGGATAAGAAATGAAATGCACCGTTCATGGAGACGGTAGTCCGTACTTCCTTAAATGAAGATATTGCGTATACCCATAATGGAAGCCATAAAGGTAAGACACAAATGAAAAATACAGAAGAATAAGTAAAACATAAACATATTACATATCATATATAAAAATAGTGACATCATAATGGCCACCTTTGAATGTGTTAAATGAGTATTGAACAATCATCGTTTCGGGAGGCAGAATTTCGCCATCCACGGAAACCGTATGTTCTTTAACCATTTGATGTAGTTGTGTGAGAGTGTAGATAAAATAAATCTTATAACAACATCCTAGTATATTTATGATACTGGTGTTGTTACAAAAGAAGTAAATAAAAAGAGTTTAGGGGGTTGGAGAAGCAAAATAAAACAAAAGAACATGAGAGAATGAATTACCTTAAAAAGTGTAACTCCTTTTGAGTTGAGCCTAAAGGCTTCCTTTGAAAGGATTATGCCCAAAGGGAATCCTCTAGGATGAGGAGAGGAATGTGGAGAGAGCAAATGGGCAGGGGTTGGCCGAGCCAAAGGCTTGAAGAGTGTGTGAAATGAGGTAGAGGTGGGGGCCTTTTATAAGAGGAGAGGAGGGGCACTTTTGGAAAGTAAAGAAACATTACTTTATTTGAAAATGTGTTTCGGTTTTAAAAGGTCCCACATTGATAGAATTCGTGGATAAGGTGATAAGGCATCGAAATCCATTCATCCAATTGGGTTTGGACATGTGTAGTTCATAGATTTTACATTATCTTTCTATTTTATTTAAATCGTCAAATAATGATGTCATCGCTGCATCATTATTATGTCATAAATAATTAAATTTATTTAATGTCTAAAAATTATAAAAAAATTACTATGATGTAGGAAATCTTTTTATATTTCCATTGAATATTTATAATCAAAATTTGAACTTGTATAACCCCACTTAAAAATTGTTTTCGTAAAACATATTATGTTTGTGTCATTTTCACTTTAACATTAAATAAAAAGTATTTTATGTCATTTCCCAACAAAAGTGGATCCATGGGGTCCCCAAGTTGACCCATGGCTTGTCTTGGTCGGCCATGACACAACCAATAAGGTTGGGACATGTGTCTAGGTCATTTTATATTATTAAAGCATTATTTATTCCTTAAACTACACTAATTACCACTAATCGCGATTAAGAACTTAATAAGTTACTATTCACCAAAAAATTATTTTAATCTCATTGAACCACATTTTACTTCTTAATGACAACCATGTATGTCGGATTTTCAAAATTCAATACACATTAGTGGTAAACTTTCATTTAACTGAAAAATCAGTTTGCTTGATTACCACTTAGTGGTTTCACTATTCATCAAAAATTGAAGTTTTTTCAGAAAATTACCAAAAATTCACCCTAAGCTATATTTGATATTCCGAATTCAAAAATGAAGTCCATTTTACAAAATTCAAATCATATAAGTCACACTAATTAATTTAATAATTAATTCCCGCTGCCAGAGCAAAAAGCGTGTTTTTACAAAACAATAAGTATCAAAAGATTGACACCAGTTTAAGTCTAATTTCAAATCGAAATTGATTCCAATGACCACCATTGGATAAAATGGTAAAAATATATTCATATTACACATTAAGACCAATTAAAAAGATAATCTAATCATATAAATAAATTAGATTAAAAAGCAGTTTTGATGTAAAATACAACATTTTACACTATTCATAAAAAAAAATGAACTTTATCAGAAAGGTACCACAAATTTACACAAAGTAAATTTTGATGTCCCGATTCTATAGAAGAGTTATATTTGGTCCAATAGAAAGTATAAGAGTGATCAAAACTATATTTAATGACGGTTCGCCGTCAAAAGGTGATAAGTGAACCCTTAATGAAAATTAGGGTATAAATTCCTAAAATTGAATTCTTTCCATATTTTAAGCCTTTATCTTTTATTGGATAAATATAAAAACACTTAAAAACATATATAATCATATTTTAGTTATTTCTATCCATTCCCGCCAATACAACGGCTACATGTTAACTAACATTTAAAATAATATTATTTTATTACTAGTGTGCAACGTAAGTTTTCAAAGGAACTCATCGTTGCGTATCGGGTACGCTATCGAACATAGCAACCCCTTTAAAATAGAATTTAATATTTAATTCATAAATATTAATAAATATGAAAATTATTTATTCTTTAATTACCTGGGATGTTACAAAATATCTTTTTCTAGGCCTTAATTCTTAGTACACTTCTAATTTTATTTAATGGAACCTATTATACTGGAAGAATGGTTATACATTCTTTAAAATTGTGACCAAATTATTTTCCTCTCCCACATAGTTATTCATTAACATAGGGGTTTTATTTTGTTGAAAACTTCTCATGAAATTTTTTTTTCTTGTGAAATGCATTTTTTCATTTGTATCAAGTTTTATATTATGGTTTCACAATTTTTCTTTTTTTCTTCAAATTCGATGGGGCAAATTACTAAAATATCATTACCTACATCGGATGATTTCTTAGAGTCTATAAATGAATTTTTTTGAGTTTTCTTCTTCACATTATCTCATTTAGGTGTGACACTCCTTATAGACTTCTTAAACTTTAGTTTTTTTATATTTTTTGTTATTTAAGATTGATTTGTTTTTATTTTTCATATTCTCAAGAATAATTAGATTTTAAAAAATCTTAAGCTTGTTTACTAAGGAAACTTATTACTTATTTACCATATTTTTGGTATTATTTCTCCATTTTTTCTTACATATGTTTGCTAGATCATACAACACTTCTATTACTACTCCCATTGTAAACATCATAGATATTTCCAAGTTTTTAAAATCTTTTTGAGTTAGATATATCATTTTAAATTTATGGATGTTGCTTATTATTTTAATTTATCCTCAATTAAATGAGTTTCCTTTTTTTCCTTTTTGATTTGATTGATTGTATTAAAAAATTATTTCCATGTTCCTAAATCTATTATAACCCTAATAGAACCACAAAAATCTATATCTTGTTTTTATAAACTCCTTGTGGTTTATAAAATTTAGATCTATAGGTAGGATATTTTTTGTATTTCTTAACCATTTTATTAGCTTATTATTTAAAAAATTTCCTTAATAATCCTTATATATACCATTGAAATTGTGGTTGGCTTCCAATCACTTCTATTAAAACATTTTTATATAGGTTTTAATTTGAACCCCACACCATTTTTGGAAATAGATTTAGTATAATAAATTTAGTTTGAAATGAATGGTATCTTTTTATTTTGTGATTTTATTTAGGATTGATCATGGGAAGATCCAAATGTATTCTTGCCTTACAATATGGGGTTTTTAGAGAATAATCTCTCATATGAGTATTGTGTAGGAGCATCAACTTTTCCCTGAGGTTCATTAGAATACATATATTGGATTTTTTTTCATATTATCTAATGCAAGATGAGACACAAGATTTTCCATTTTGAGAAAGTTATTTTCATCCAAAATCACCCATATTATTTATTCAACATACTTCTTAATTCCTTTAAATAATTTATCATTCATTATATCCTTCTCTTATAACAATGTGTCAAGATCCCTATGAATTTTGGGTTTAGACTTTTATTTTGTATTCTTGAAATCATTGATTTTTTTGATATACTTAAAGTGATTGGAGATTATTATAAAATTATTTTTTGGCCACATCATTTTCTTCAATTTTATAATGCCACTAATTTTCATATTTTTAGTATCTTTATTTATGTTTCATATTTATTTCATCAATGGATCCAAATTTGTAAGAACCTTATCCTTTAAAGAATTATCTATATTCTCCACCTCTCTTTCAATACAAGTTTTGTATTTCTCCATGATATAAAAAATATTACAAGTGAAAGACACCTTTGCACTAGTATAAGTATAAAAAATATTTTTTAATTCTTCAATTGACATGACTTGATAATTTATTGTTATATGATCACTATTACTAGTTTGGGGTTCCTTTTGTAAACAATATTTCAAATATTTTTCATATATCTATTGAATATTTGAGTGATGTTAATATTTTCATTTAAAAATGTTTTTGATTACCTTGGTAATAGATTGAACACCATTTTCTTTAACTTTTATTTATTTTTAATTTTAAAATTCTAAAGAGAAATTAAAACTCTTACTTATTGGAAAGAGAGCGATGAAATCTTCAATATCTTTTCTCTTTATTTATCATATTCATAATGGTCTTATTGAAAATTAAATTGTTATATAAGATAGATAATACTTCAACAAACCTGAACTCCATTATAAATTCAAGTATTATACTCAAATCATCATTAGAGTAAAAATTTCAATATATTGAATCCAATCAGAGGTGTGATAGACCCTGATAATAATTTCGGGATAAATTTTGTATATGTTCAACATCAAGAGGGGAAAATTGAATTAGTGTTGTTTTATTTTATCCAAATCTAAAATTTTATCCCTTTACTTATCTAATCAGTTAGGATATCGATTCTCTCAATCATGGTTGTGTCTCAATTATTATAAGGACCCAACGTTAAAGATTACATAATATTGAATTGATTGAATAATTCACATTGAAGATCTTTTTAGGTTTATAGTTTTATAGAATTAGGACATATCTATTACATCAAAAAATATTACAAAGTAGACACATCTATACAGTTTCCATTTTTTTTATAAAATAAAAACTATTGAAAAAAAGTGTCATGCCTGGTTCTAGGTTTTAGACAGCATGAAATTTCCTTGATCCCATCCTTGACCCTATTTATCTTTAATTACTTTGAAAACATTTAAAATCTTGGGATGAGCATAAAAAGTTCAATAAGGGTTATAAAACAATGAAATAAAATATTTGTTCATCAATACATACAAAAATTAAACTCTTTTACTTACCTCATAAAAACATAAGATTTATGAATAACACATAGAAATCATAAATCATTAAGGTAACTTATGGCATCCATAACATGCTTACAATGTAGCCATCACAGCTACATAGGTATTTACTTTGGAATACCCATCACAACATATTTCCTAAATCTCTTAGGAGAAAAATTCACGTTTACCTCTGTCACATTACCCAACGCATTAGAGAGCTATATCAGGCTCACCCACCCTAGTTTTTTCATGAAACCACCCGTATACATAAATAATTCCTAAGGACCATAACATGATCATAACACATAACATCAGAATAAAGGAAAGATAACATTTCCACATTGCAATAAAAAAATATCATTTTAAGATATTGAAATAAAAAATCTATTCTAAAAATCATTTTCAATAATAGAATATGTAAAAAGAGTATATTGTATTAATTTTTCCTTTTGAAAACATTCTGTCCTGTTAAGGAATCCAAAGATCAAATAATACTCGCGGTGACGGAAAGGGCGTTGTCACCGCTTACATTAAAAAAACATTCATTTTTTTCTTTTGTAAAATGATTCATATAAAAATATTCCCTTTGAATGAAATGAAAAATTCAAAGGTGTTTGTACAATGTATAAAATAAAATCATTTATTAAAACAAAATATGCCTCAATGAAAGGAGATTGAGACGAAGTCCCTTACCTCATGTCCGACTTGACTCGATCATTATTTAATCTCCTGAATAATAAACTAATGTTAATTTTTACTTTCTTAAGATACATTTTCAAGTTTATTATTCCTTTTATATCACTTATTATCATGTTATAAACATTATGTAATCATTTATGTTAATAACGTCCACTTTATTGGTATAAGGTACTTGAGTAAAAAAGGAACACCTTATATTTAGAAGTTGTCCATGTGGTCAATAGTCCATTATATCCATAATTATATTCATGATTTAGATATCATATATATCATATATATCGAGTATATACATGTATTTATAATAGTACATAACATTTGGAGGTAACAAATGAAATGCACCGTTCATGGAGACTGTAAGCCATACTTACGCATGAACGCTAATTTTATTTCTATTTCTTATTTTAATGGAATAAAAACATAATGATACAAAGTTATATTATAATTCCAGTATAATATCATTAACTCCATCCTTTATATGTCCCACATATGGCATTAACGAGTCATATCACTTTGAGGGGGCGGTAGTCTGCACTTTCTCAAATGAAATTTTCACATTTACCCATAATGGAAACCATAAAGGTATGATATTAATGGAAAATATAGAAGAATAAATAAAAAAATATATATCATATATAAATACAGTTCCATCATATAGACCACCATGAGAGGCGGTTGGAGAAATTTGAACAATCATCGTTTCGTGAGGCATTAGTTTTCCATCCACAGAAACATTATGTTCTTCATCCATTATATGGAGATGTGGGCAAGTGTAGTTTGAATAATTCTCATAAAAACATCCTAGTAATATAATGATACTATTTTAGTTACAAAATAAAGGAATAAAAAGATTTTAGGGTAAGAGAAGTAAAATAAAAGAAAACAATTTAAGAGAAACCGTTAACTTTAATTTGGGTAACTCCCTTTGGTTTGAACCAAATGACTTCTTGAAGTGCCTTCTATCTAAGGTAAGGCTTCTAAGAGGAGGATAGGGATGTAGGAAGCTTAATTTTCTAGATTTTGGACGATCCAAATGGCTCGAGAGGTGTGAATAATTGGTTAGAAGTGGTATCCTTTTAAAATGGGGAGGAGGGGCTCTTTATGAAAGTGTGAAAATATTATTTTATTATATAATTATATTCAGTTTATAAAGGTCCAAAAATTATTATAGTCAAAGATAATATGACTCATGGTCGAAATAAAATCATCCAATAGGAATTTGAAAGGTTTTGGATAATATTTTAATCATTATAATCTTATTTATTTAAATCATTTATTAATGAGTTAAATACCGCATCATTATTGTGTCATAAATAATTTAATTTATTCAATGTCTAAAAATTATAAAAAAAATACTATCATGTAGGAAATATTTTTATATTTATAAATAAAATTTATAGTAGAAAAAATGACTTATATAACACCATAAAAAAATTAATTTACTAAAATATGTTTTTATGTCATTTTTAGCTTTACTTTAAATTAATTAATCTAAAGTGTCATTATCATTCATAAGTGGATCCATGGGGTCAACAAATCGACCCAAGGATTCCCATGGTCTACCATTACTCATACAATAAGTTTTGGACAAGTGTTAAGGCTATTTTGAATTATTATAATATTCTTTTTACCTTGAATTACCCTATTTATCTTTAACGATGATAAATAAAAGTCAAAAGTTACTATTCGCCATAAATTATTTTCACCTTATTGAACCAAATTTTAATTATGAATAACAACCATGTATGTTTTATTTTAGAAATTAAATTCATAGAAGTGGTAAAATTTTATTTAATTGAAGAAGTCAGTTTTTTTAACTACTATTAAGTGGTTTCACTATTCATCAAAAATTGAAGTTTTTCAGAAAAATACCAAAAATTCAGCCTAAGAATTATTTGATATTCGAAATTAAAAAATGATTTAGATTTTTCCAAATTTAAAACATAGATGTGGAATTAGTTAATTTAAAATTAATTCCCATTGTTAAAACTATTAGCGTGTTTTCTAGAAACAATAACTATCAAAAGATTGATACTTGTTTATGTCCAATTTCAAAGTGAAATTAATTACAATGACCAAAATTAGATTAAATGGTAAAAACATATTATATATACACTTTAAAACCAATTAAAAAGATAATCTAGCCATATAAATAAATTATATTAAAACACATTTTTGAATTAAAATACAATATTTTCACTATTCATTACAAAAATGATCTTTATCGGAAAAAATCAAAAAATTTACAACAAGTAAATTTTGATGTCCCCATTCTAAAGAATGATTTTATTTGGTAAATTAGAATGTATTAAAGTGACCAAAACTATATTTAAAGAGGGTTTTCCATTAAAAGGCTGTAAATCGACCTTTTAATGTAAATTATGCTTAAAAATATATTCATTCACATTTTAAGCCTCTTTTTTATTGGATAAATGTAAATAAATTTAACAAACATGTATAATCATATTGCAGTTAGTTTTGTTCATTCCCACCAATACAACAACTAGGAGTTAACTATCATTTAAAATAATAATATTATATTATTAGTTTGCAATGTAAGATTTCAGAGAAACTCGTTGTTTCGTATCAGGTACGCTATCGAACATAGAAACCCCTTTAATGTAAAATTAATATTCAATTCAAAAATATTAATATATATGAAATATGTATTATTCTTCATTTACTTGGGATGTTACATCCTTTCCCCCTTTTGGAAATTGTGTCCTCACAATTTTATTCACTTATCAAATAAATGGGGGTATTTATCCCCCATAGCATTTTCAGATTTCCACGTGGCCTCTTCAATCATATGGTTTTTCCACAAAACCTTTACCTAGTGAATTAACATATTCCAAAAAACATTCTCTCTATGGTCAAGAATCTAGATTGTTTGTTCTTCATAAGAGAGATTCTCTTTCAAATGAACTACCTCTGGGCTCAAAACATGAGATGGATCTGGTATATACTTTCTCAACATCAAAACATGAAAAAAATTGTGTACTTGGGATAAACATGGCGGTAAAGCCACTCTGTATGCAACTAATCTATCTTTCTCCAGAATTTCATAAGGTCCAATGAACCTCGGACTCGACTTTACCTTCTTACCAGAACATATCACACTTTTCCATGGAGAAAATTTGAGAAAGGCATGACCACCAACCTCAAAAGAAAGATCCTTCCTCTGGTTATCTGCATAACTTTTCTGTCTGTTTTGATCTATTCTCATGTGTTTCTGAATCAACTGAACTTTCTCTGCTATCTCTTTTACCAATTCTGGTCCCATTAGCTTCCTTTCACGTACTTCATCCCAAAAAGTTGGATTTTGACAACGCTTTCCATATAATGCCTCAAATGGAGCCATCTGTATACTGGAATGAAAACTGTTATTAAAAGAAAATTCAACCAAAGAAAGATGTTGTTCCCAACTTCCCTGATAATCCATCAAGCAAGCACATAAGATATCCTCCAATATCTGAATTGTTCATTCTGACTGCCAGTATGATTGAGGATGAAAATTTGTACTAAAATTTAATTCAGTACCCAACGACTTCTGAAGGACTTTTCAAAAGTTAGAAGTAAACTTGGGATCACGATCAGATACAATAGAGAGGGGAACTCCATGAAACCTGACTATCTCTTTAACATACAATTGAGAAAGTTGATCTAGAGAAAATGTATCTCTAATAGGAAGGAAATGAGCAGATTTAGTCAATCGATCAACTATAACCCAGATTGCATTATTACCTCGAGATGTCTTTTGTAATCCCACAACAGGGTCTATGGATATATTTTCCCATTTCCACTCTGGCACCGATAGAGGCTGAAGCATCCCTTTTAGTAACTGTCTCTCTGATTTAACCTACTGAAAAGTCAAACACTTCATAGTAAAATTATCAATATCTCTTTTCATTCCATCCCATCAGTAATACTCCCGAAGATATCTATACATCTTAGTACTACCAGGATGAACTTAAAAAGGGGAACTATGAGCTTCACATAACAACTCATTCTTCAACTGTAAATCACACGACACAAATAATATCTTCCCAAACCACAAAAGACAATCACTATCAATGTTAAAATTATGTAACCTACCCTTCTGAACCAACTCTAACTTTTTCTGCAACTCACTATCTTCTTTCTGTGCTTACTTTATTCTATCTGATAGAGATGATTTCACTGATGCCTGAAACAAAACAGAATAATTTTCTACACCAACAATTTCTATGCCAAATTTTATCAAATCAAAAACCTAAGGATCTTGTTCCAAACATAACATGGTTAATGAAGCATTAATTTCTCGACTCAAATCATTAGCCACTTTATTTTCTTTTCCTAGATGGTAATGGATCGTGCAATCATAGTCCTTGATTAATTATATCCATCTCCTCTATCTCATGTTCAATTATTTCTGTGTGAATATATACATTAAACTTTTGTGATCAGTATATATTTCAAATTTTACTTCATACAAATGATGCCTCAAAATTTTTAAAGAGAAAAAAATATCAGCTAATTCCAAATCATGTGTAGGGTAATTTAACTCATGTGGTTTCAACTAACGTGAAGCATAAGTAATTAACTGATCATTCTGCATTAGGACACAACCCAGTCCTTTCAATGAAGCATCAATGTAGATAACAAACTCACCATTTCTGGATGGCAGTGAAAAAACTGGAGCATTCACCAATCTTCTTTTCAATTACTGAAAAAAATCATCACATTCTTTTGTGTAGATGAACTTAACTCCTTTTCAAGTTAACTTAGTCATTGGACTAGATAACCGTGCAAAAGTTTCAAAAAACCTCTGGTAATAACCTACCAAACCAAGAAAACTACGAATCTCAATTATATTTTTGGGTCTTGGAAATTCTTCAACAACTTTTGTTTTAGTAGGATCAATAGTTATGCCATTTTTTGAAGCAATGTGACCAAGGAATAAAATTTGTTGTAACCAAAACTCACACTTGCTGAATTTCCCATAAAGTTTATTATCTTATACGTTTTTCATTATGAACCTTAAATGACTTTCATGATCCTATTTAATTTTAGAACAAACCAAAATATCATCAATGAACACAACCAAAAACTTATCTAAGAACCCACGACAAATTCTATTCATAAGATTCATGAATACTACAGGTGAATTGGTTAACCCAAAAGGCATAACTACAAATTCATAATGGACATATCTAATACGAAACACGGTCTTTGGAATGTCTGATTCCATTACTTTCAACTGATGGTACCCCGATCTGAAATCAATCTTTGAAAAATACTGAGCTCCCTAGAGCTGATCAAACAAACCATTGATATGAATAAAATGATACTTATTCTTAACAGTGATGTTATTCAATGATCTATAATCAATGGAAAGCCTCATTGAACCATATTTCTTTTTAACAAACAAAACAGGATCACCCCATGGTGATGTTCTAGGTTGAATTAAACCTTTATCTAATAACTCATGCAATTGCTTCTTTCGCTCTAAAAGTTAAACTTGATCCATTCGATAAGGGGGTTTTGAAATTGTCTTAGAATCAGGAACTAAGTCAACAATAAATTCAACTTCTCGATCTGGCATAATACTAGAAAAATCATCAGGAAAAACATCAAGGTACTCATTTAATAGTGGCACATATTTAATCTAAATAGTTCCTTTGTTTTCAACAATATGTGAAAGGTAACATTCATTTCCATCTTTTACTAGTTTCTCAGCTTCCTGATATGTTATCAAAAGAAAGGGTACATTTTTGTATACAAACTAAAAATCTTTCTAAAAAGAAACCTCTTTAGCCCTGAATTCAATCTTATCATGATAAACAGAAAGCCAATCCATGCCCAAAATAACATCAAACTCTACTGGAGGAAAAATAATAAGGTTTTCTGGTAGATTCTTTCCGCACACAAGGACATGAATGTTCTTATGTTTTCTTTTTGTCTCACCATCTTCTCCATGTGTTTTTACCATATTTTATATATTCATATCTTGAGATGGAATTCCCAATTTACTAGAAATCTTCTCAGAAATGAAAGAGTGTGTATACCCTGAATCAAACAACACATTGGCATAATCAGAACAAACAAATGGTGTACCTGATACAACTTCATTTGATGGACCAACATCTTCAGAAGTAGTTGCAAAGGATTTCAACAACCCTTTATGATTATAGCTTGGCTTATTTCCTTCAATTGTGTTCTTTTTTGGACAATCATTTGCATAATGACCCATTTCATTGAACTTAAAACATTTTACTCACTCTAAATCAGATTTTTTCTTACCATTACCCTGATCTTTTTCAGTGCAATTATGAGCCTTATGTTCTATTTTACCACATCGGTATCACTTACCAGAATTCAAAATACATTCCCCAATATGATTTTTACCACAATTTCTACAAAATGTAAACTTTGGTTTCTTACCATCAGACTTTTTTGAAGATTTCGTCCATTTAGCCTGCCACCCGGGCCTCTTATTCTTTTGTTTTTCAAAGAACACCTGATAATCAGCAAACTCTATTTCCACCTTCTCCGCACAACGAAAAAGTTTTTCATAACTTTGGAACTCACGAGAAGCTAAAGTCCTTTGATACTTTGGCTTTAATCCTGAGTAAAAATGGTTGATTCTACTATCAAGTTCTCGTATGAAATTTGGGGCATACCTTTTCAGTTGAGTGATTTTTTCTTCATAAGCAGCCACTGAATCGTCCTCCTGCCTCAATTCCAGGAATTTTTTTTCCATTCTAAGACGAACCACATTAGGAAAATATTTCTCAAGAAACATACCTTTGAATTCATCCCAATCAAGAGTATCAATCTCCTCACTATCCATGATATTTTTCACCATCGACCACCACTGATCAACTTCACCTTAAAAAAAGTAAACAAAAAGACTAACCTTTTGATGTTCTGAACACCCCATAACATCAAAAATCATCCCAAGTGATTTAATCCACCCTTTAGTTAGCACAAGGTCAGACGATCCTCTGAATGATGGTGGATGTTGCCTTATGAAATGATCCACTACTGACATGTTCCTCTATGGTTGATTTGGCTGATCTCGTACATGGATACCACCACAATTTATAACACGACTCAACTGTGCCATCACTGCAACAAACTGTTCAGTTCTGATTCTAACCATCTCAGGTTTTTGATTTGGAAGGTTGTCTTCCTTTTGATGTCATCCCAACATAGATGCCCTGTTTCCTCTGCGGAAAACCATTCTGAACACAGAAATATCTTAGGCTAAGAAACATGGTAATCTGTAAATGCTATATGATTTCAATATTAAGATAAATTACTTTATGGATATTAATTTAACAATACCCTAACTCTTAAAGTTATCTAAACTGACCTCTGATACCAACTATAAGAACCTGACCTTAAACATTACATAATATTGAATTAAATGAATAATTCACATTGCGGATCTTTTCAGGTTTACAGTTTTAGAGAATTAGGACATAACTATTACATCACAAAATTTTACAAAGTAGACACTTCTACACAGTTTCCATTTTTTTCATAAAATAAAAATTCCTGAAAAAAAGAGTCATGTATGGTTCCAGGTTTTAGAAAACATGACTTTTCCTTGATCCCATGCTTGACCCTATTCATATTTATGTCCGGTGAAAACATTTCAAAACATGGGATGCACATAAAAAGATCATTAAGGGTTATAAAACAATGAGAGAAAACATTTGTTCATTAATACATAAAAAACCTAAACTCTTTTACTTACCTCATGAAAACATATGATTTATGAATAACACATAGAAATCATAAATCATAAAGGTAACTTGTGGCAACCATAACATGCCTACAATGTAGTCATCACAGCTACATTGGGATTTAATTTGGAATACCCATCATAGTATATTCCCTAAATATCTTAGGAGAAACATTCATGTTTACCTCTATCACATTACCCAATACATTGGAGAGATATCTCGGGATCACCCCCCTAGGTTTATCATGGAACCGCCCATATACATAAATAATGTTCAGGAACCATAACATAATCATAACACATAACATAAGCATAAAGGAAAGATAAAATTTCCATATTGCAATAAAAAAAATCATTTCAAGATATTGAAATAATAAATCCATTATCAAAATCATTTTCAATACCCAAATATGTAAAAAGAGTATATGGTATTTATTTTTCCTTTTAAAAACATTCTGGATTGTTAAGGAAGCCAAAGATCAAATAATACTTACAGCGACAGAAAGGTCGTTGTCACCACTTATGTTAAAAAAACATTCCTTTTTTGTTGTTTATTAAAAAACTTCATATAAAATGATACCCTTTGAATGAAATGATAATTCAAAGGTTTTTATACAACATATAAAAGAAAATTGTGTATTAAAACAAAATATGCCATAATGAAAGGAAATTGAGATAAAGTCCCTTACATCGTGTCGGACTTGACTCGATCGTTCTTTAATCTGATGAATAATAAAATAAAGTTAATTTATACTTTATTAAGAACATTTTTCATGTTTATTATTCCTTTTATATCACTTATTACCATTTTATAAATATTATCTAATCATTTAAGTTAATAATGTCCATTTTTTCGGTATTTGGTACTTGAGTAAAAAATGAACACCTTATATTTACAAGTTGTCCATGTGGTCAATATTCTGTTATATCCAGAATTATATTCATGATTTAGATATCATATATATCATATATATCCAGTATATAAATGTATTTATAATAGTACATAACATTTGGAGGTAAGAAATTAAATGCACTGTTCATGGAGACGGTAAGCCGTACGTACGCATGAACGCTACTTTCATTTACATTTCTTATTTTAATGGAATTAAAACATAATGATACATAGTTATATTATAATTACAGTATAATATCATCTATAATATCATTAAATCCATACTTTAGACATCCCACATATGGATTTAACGAGTCATATCACTTTGAGGGGGCGGTAGTCCGCACTTCCTCGAATGAAATTATCGCGTTTACCCATAATGGAAACCATAATGGTATGATATAAATGGAAAATACAGTAGCATAAATAAAACATAAACATAATATATATCATATTTAATATATTTCCGTCATAATGGCCACCATGAGAGGCGGTTGGAGAAATTTGAACAATCATCGTTTCATGAGGTGTTAGTTTTTCCATCCACAGAAACATTATGTTCTTCATCCATTAGATGGAGGTGTGTGTAAGTGTAGTTGAAATAAATTTCATAAAAAAATACTACTATATTGAGGATACTTTTTTTGTTACAAAATAATGTAATAAAAAGAGTTTAGGGGTTGGAGAAGTAAAATAAAATAAAACAATTTAATAGAAACCGTTACCTTTAATTTGGGTAACTGCCTTTGGTTTGAACCGAAAGACTTCTTGAAGTGCCTTATGCCAAAGGTAAGACTTCTAAGATGAAGATAGGAATGTAGGGAGATTAATTGGAAAGAGTTTGGATGATAAAAATGGCTTGATAGGTGTGATTAATTGGTTAGAAGGGGTCTCCTTTTATAAGGGGGAGGAGGGGCTCTTTAAGAAAGTGTGAAAATATTATTTTATTATATAATGATATTCAGTTTCTAGAGGTCCAAAAACAATTATATTGGAAGATAATATGACTAATGGTCGAAATAAAATCATCCAATAAGAATTGGACAGGTTTGAGAAAATATTTTAATCATTATAATCTTATTTATTTAAAGCATTTATTAATGAGGTTAATACTGCATCATTATTGTGTTATAAATAATTTAATTTATTCGATGTATAAAAATTATAAAAAAAATACCATAATGTAGTAAATATTTTTAGATTTCTAAATAATATTTATATTAGAACAAATGACTTATATAATACCATATAAAAATTAATTTACTAAAAGAATTTTGTGTATGTCACTTTTGGCTTTACTTTAAATTAATTAATCTAGAGTGTCATTACCATTCATAAGTATCTCTATGGGGTCCCAAAATATACCCAAGTATACCCATGGTCGTCAATTACTCATCCAATAAGGTTTTGACAAGTCTTAAGGTAATTTCGAATTATTTTAATATTCTTTTTACCTTGAATTACGTTATTTACCTTTAACCGCGGTAAATAAAAGTCAAAAGTTACTATTCACCAAATATTATTTTAATCTTATTGAACCAAATTTTACTTACTAATAACAAACATGTATGTCAGATTTTTGAAATTATATTCACAGAAGTGGTAAAAGTTTATTTAATTGAAGAAGTCAGTTTTTTTAACTACTACTAAGTGGTTTCACTATTCATCAAAAATTGATGTTTTTCAGAAAAATACCAAAAATTCAGCTGAAGAATTATTTGATATTTAGAATTAAAAAATGATGTATATTTTTCCAAATTCAAAACATATAAGTGGAACAAATTAATTTAAAATTAATTCGTGTTCTTAAAACTATTAGCGTGTTTTTAAGAAACAATAACTATAAAAAGATTGATACTTGTTTATGTCCAATTTCAAAGTGAAATTAATTCCAATAAATAAAATATGATTGAATGGTAAAAATATATTCTAATTAAACTTTAAAACCAATTAAAATTATAATCTAACCATATAAATAAATTAGATTAAAATGCAGTTTTGAATAAAAATACAATATTTTCACTATTCATTAAAAAATGAACTTTAGCAGAAACATTCCACAAATTTACACAAAGTAAATTTTGATGTCCCCATTCTAAAGAAGGATTATATTTGGTCAATTATAATGTATTAAAGTTACCAAAAATATATTTAAAGAGTGTTCTCCATTAAAATGCGGTAAATCGACCTTTTAATGTAAATTATGATTAAAAATAGATTCATTTACATTTTAAGCATATTTTTTATTGGATAAATGTAAATAAATTTAACAAACATGTATAATAATATTGTAGTTAATTTTTTTCATACCCACCAATACAACATCTAGGAGTTAACTACCATTTAAAATAATAATATTATATTATTAGTGTGCAACGTAAGATTTCAAAGAAACTCGTTGTTGCATATCGGGTTTGCTATCAAACAAAGAAACCCCTTTAAAGTAAAATTAATATTTAATTCACAAATATTAATAAATATAAAATATGTCTTATTCTTCATTTACTTGGGATGTTACACTTATCATTTGAAAGTAAATAAAATAATGTAAACAATGAAAAAAAATAAATTTTCAAGGTTCACCACTCAATGAGAGTAGTTGGTCCTTATTATGTTTGGAATTTATTGATACATTGATTATGATGACAATTAAATACCAGTTATAGAAGTTTTTCCTGGGGCTAACTGTAACCTGAAGTGTGATAACATACACTTTATAAGGTCTTGGGGAATAATGATTTCCCTGGTCTAGTAAAAGAGAAACCCAAATTAGGCCTCACACTGTATAATTATTCTAGTACCTAATAGTCTACAAATTCTTCACATTCTTTATAATAAAAATGTTTTCTGAAACTAGTTGAGACATTATTTTATCAGGGGTCTTCCTACTTCCAATATTTATTTCTCATTTCTACTTCTAGAAAAACACATAATTATACATTATTCTTATTCTTCTGTATGCTAATTTGTACACACACACATACTCATTATTCTTTACAATATAAAATATATACTATTACTTATTCTTAACTTGTACAAGTGTAAGTTACTTATTTCTTCACAGATTCAAGATATTATCTTCTTCTTGTGAAATATAGATTACATGAAACTTTATTCTTATCTTATATTCTCTTATGATGAGTGCAAGTTACTTCTTTTTCCATGAGAACTGATTTAAACAAACCCTCCTCTTATCTCCTCCCATTATCATTCTCTTCTCTTCATCTTTTTTAGTTTATTTATATTTAACTAGTTCTTCTTACATTCTTCTTCTTCTTTGTACACAAAAAATACTTGAACACCATCTATCTTATATAATAATGAATTATATATTTTAATATTGTGTCATTTCTTTTTCTCTTATATTGATAGATGAATATATTTTTTAGAATAAAATTGTCTAAATTCTCTTTTTTATTAGTCTCCATCCTTTAATATGTATTTATATGAGTTAGAAAATATTTGATTTCTCATTATATTATTTTCCATTTTTTTCTTTAATAGTTGGAATAATTGGTTTTGAATTACCAATATTTTTAGTAATTCAAAACACTTTAAATTATTGATTTTCAAAGCTCCTTGAAACACACCGATAGACTTGTTTCATTTTCATCATAGTTTTGAAAAAATATGCATCCTTATATTCCTAACTATTATTTCATGATATATGAAAATATTACACATTGTTCCTTTTTAATTTTAATACAAAATATCTATATTAAAACTCCTTGTATGCATAAAGATTCATAGAGTTGTAGTTACAATCTCATCTATTATATTTGCGAAGAAATAATATCTAAAATATTCTGATTTCCATATTCAAAATAGGCTTTTATTATGATGAATATTATCATAATATTTTATTTAAGTAAATTATTACATGGAATTGATTGGATTAATATGATATTAAATATAATCAACTTTTCATCTCTGTGATTTGCGGTTCATAGATTCTCTATCATTCTTCATGCTTTCTAAGATCAATAAAATCATGAATTATTTTCACACTCTTAATTATTATGCACATTAATTTTACGATATTATTTCTACACTTAGGATTTTTATGTAGTGATGTTTATGTATACAATATATTATGCATACATAGAGGGTTAATCAAGCTTACATACTTTGTAAACATATTTGTGTTGTTATATGCAAGTTTTTGGAATCCTAATATCTTATTATTATTTCATAACATTGGTTAGGAATTACCATTACTCCACTCCATTAAACCTAAACATCAATCATACTGATTTACTATAAGAAAGATGATTGACTACATGAAGAAACTGTTACACACAAGATTGACCATGCCTTTCAAGAGATCCAATCAACTGAATTAAGTGACTCTTCCTTTTGACCACACATAACCTTATGTGTCTCAACTCAATAGATCAACCATGAATATCGACCACTACAAACTATGCAGATCAATTACACGACTAATTAACTTTAAAAGAGGATCTATTATTAGTAAAATATGACTACCATCAATGGATCTACCACATGAAAAAAGTATCGACCATGTAGATATTCAATATTATTCTAGCCTTATCATTCTTATCATGATCATTCATGATTAAAATTATCTTTTTCAAATTATTATATTGAACATAGGAGTCCCTTCAACGATTATTTATTTATGAAAAAACCTTACTATTGATGGATATGGAAGATGATTGATGTAGATTCATTTCATATAGTGACATTACTTATGAAATATCTCTATATTTTTAACAAATTAATATTCAAAATGTAAAATAGGTTATCCCAAATCAATTTTCAATTAGGAGTATCACTTTATAATTACCCAAGACAATTCCCAATAGTGGAAGATCAATATTTTTTGGGTGATTGTACTCATCCTCAGTTTCTGTGCCACTTTATACATGTGAGGATAAGCACCAACATGCTCCTCTGACCTCATACTCTTATGATGACCCAAAATGGGATGATTTTGGAAATCCATTTGGGAACTTCAATTAATAAGAAAGTTGAATTTGATCAATTTATCAACTTTCAATTCTATATTAGTAGCATGAGCGGGGTGAATTCTTTTGGATACTTGTTTGAAACCTTGATGATCATAGAGAAATCCTTAGTGATGGTTAAAAACATATGGGTTTATCCTTGTCATTTCTATAAAATTACATGTGAACATGCATCGATAATGCTTTAGGAATGCAGTGTACATATCTTTCTCACTGAGAGGAATATAAAAACTAATCAACATAGGAATCAAGTCTTCTTAATTTCCTGATTTACCTACATAATATCATCGATGGTGGTGGATACACCTTTCTCAAATGTGTATGGGGTGTTGCTAAGTCCATCATCTTCTTCTTGCATCACTATAACTGTGGATTCATTTTCATACTTTTTAGGTAATCTAGGGGAATCCTTGCCACTGTCAAGATAAGAGAATTCATAAGAAGGGTTATTGGCATCCTGAACTTCTATAGACATCACAATGAGATTATGGGTATACTCATCTTCTTTCAATATGATACTTAGTGTGAAAATTATATAGATATCTTAATTTATAGAGTTTGTCTCGGGTCAATCTTTGATGTATGGTAATGTAAAAAAGTGAATTCTAAGATCCTGATAAATAATTAATCTAAATACCCCTCAAAGAATCTATTTTATCTAAAGTTATTGATATCATATTGTAATGATCATGTGAAGTTTTTGGGCCATGATAACTTGTTGGGATTAAATCGACTGCCTCAATCAGGTTTATGGGAAGCACATGATCACTGTTGATCATGCTCCTAGGATTTTTAGGTGCAGTACCCAAGACATTAAGAATGAAAATCCACATATCAACATCCACCATTGGTTGTTTTTCTTCCCTCTTTTAGAAACATTCCTCATCATATATGGGCTTACAAGACTCAAAGGGGGTTCTATCACCATGTAGTATGTCAACCTATCCATCGATGAGGTACTTTAGCAATGATGAAATTTTGAAGGTACCTCAATATGGATATGGATCCAAGTTCATCCAAGAAGAAAATTATGAACTATGTCTTTTTGGATAACCATGAAATCAAAAATAGAAGTTAGATACCCAAACTGATCCATGAGCCCATTCTTCCTGAGAGGATTTTTCTTGCTCTTATTGTACACCTGAATGGTTTGCTTCATTTGAGATAATCCCCCATCACTATATCCAAAAATTTTGAGGGTATACACTAGAATTATGTTGGTCATATATCTAGTTTCAATAATATCCCTTCACATTTTTTACATAATCAAGTGTTTTTGAAACATATTGGGGCCTTATATGCCTTAGGATAACTTCTTTTTGATCTTTTTTGGTGAATGAGATTAAGGTATGAAAATTTTAAGGCATATTCTGAACTTGGTAAACCTTGTATGCAAAAAATTCTATATCAAACTCTTATGAGAGTTATATGGTCTTGATTAGTGCATATATGAGTTTCTTTAAAATATGGAGATCATTGAGGATTGAGAGTTTGAATGGATCATGACCAACAATTCCAGAATGCCCTATTTTTTTCTATAGGTATGTTCTTATAAATGAGGGATTTCTCCCTATTATGCACCTTAGGATATAAGGTTATTTCTTTGGAGAGGTTAGGTCGTAAGAAGAGGTCATGGTACAATCAGCTGTAAGTGGCATATGTCTCTCCGACCTTCCTCTTTGTTTGGGATAATCCAACAATCTAATCCGCACAGGTCATTCATGTAAAATGACTAGACATGAATGAATAATTAGGGGATATGAGTCATATACATGATTATATTGGGATTGGTGAAGTGATCAATGATGGATCTTGTCTGCATATATGGATTCCACTAGAATGTAACTGAAATATAGGGTTCGACCACACTGACGCCATCCCCTATTTCCTCTGCTTTTGTGTCCTTGAACTCTAGTTACCTAGATAGGTATGAGGAAGTTATAATTTATGGTGTATTAATCATCAAATAATGGATTTATTTAATGAACTATGTTAAAAGAAAAAAATTTATCGCTGCATCTGATGAGGGTTCTATTTGCGAGGGCGGTGCTCGTTCTCCGTACGATGAAGGAAATAATTATACAAGAGTATGAGTTTGTGTTGGATTTGAATGTGAATCTTATTATTGTTTATTTTTCTATGTATATATATATTTATTATATCTTGGATTCATATTAAATGAAACCCCCATAAGTGCTGAGATCCTTACTTGTTTGCAAAGCTATGCTCTCAAGATGACATAAGCTTGGTCAACTGTCTTTCAAGTCATCCAGTCATCAAAAAATTTTCCATGCTTAGCTAGAAATTATTTCTAGTCACTCAATTATTATAGTAGGGAGATGGTTATACAGGTAAAATTTTCCAAGGCCTTCTCTTGTATCACCTATCAATAATACATCATGCTCTGAAAAATGTATTTAAAGGAAAATTATTCCTAGATTGCGTGTTCCGGTCACCTATGGAAAGGGAAACTCTCAGGATGGTTAGTGAGTTTGGCCTCATTGGGTTTACTGAGTTCCAGTAGCATGATTAGGTTATTTTCAACGGTTTCTAGGAAATAAAAAAAAGAAACTATTAATTTCACAATGAATATACTTTATTTATAAATTCCTCAAACCTGGGGTGAACCTGATCTCTTTTTTACTTATGGACATGGGTGATTTTCTTTCTGTTTCCACTTGGTGGGAGGTTTCAGATGATTCAAGGCATGAATAGGTACTTGAATCGCCATTACTACTAGTTTGGTGGTAACTAAAGTAGTATATTACGTAAATACCTTTTTAACTATTCCAATAGAATGGCTTGAGATTTGGCCTTGGTACACTGATTGATTTCTTATCAACATTGTGCTATCATTGAAAATTCATGAAACCTATTGGGATACTTCATTAGGATCAATTTTTTTTTGCATTTCATCAAAGTTATTATCATAAAAAAGTTCTAAAAATTGTTCTTATAATAGATGGATACTGAGTGAATAGGTTAAACCGTTCCATTTTTCAATGAAATCATAAAATCTATAATTTTTACAATGTTAACAATTTAAATGGTCAAATATTATCATTTTTATTAAAATGGTGATGAAATATTAAAGGAGTTTACGAGGAAGGTATTCCCATCCCATAATAGATTCTTATGGAAGGATTATATACCAAATAAAGGCTATCCCCACTAGAGTATTCACAATACATCTCAGTTTTTCAATTCCTTTTGATCTTCAAGGCCCATCATTAGGCCACATTAAGACACTAAGTTAGTGATATTATATTCTAGATCTCATTCACCATCAAAGGTTGAGAAGATTGGATTTTCAAAATTTGGTGGTGGAAACGTTCCATCCACCCATACAAGATATAAGCTGCATGAGGGTGCACTTCACCTCCATGGATTTAATTTGAGCAGTAAGTGATTGGAAAAATTGAAGTTTTTTAGAGGTATCACTATCTGGACCATTTCTTGTCTATAATTATTAGGTGAGGATAAATGATGTGGCCCAGTTTTCATGTACTGGGGATTCTTGATCTGTGTCAGGACTGAATAATCACATAGACTAGGGAGAGGCTGTCACCATAATAAAGAAAATTCACAATATTTCTTAACTTCCTCATTTATTTAGATAGGTTATCTTGATATATAAATCGAAATATGCTCAAAATCCACCAATGTATGTACATTATCTATCTCTTGATGTATGGGAGGACATTTATATTTTTTGATTGAAGATGAAACCCAATTGGAATATTTCCAGTGAGTATTTACTCATTAACATCTCTAAGATTCTATATATAATTCTCATATTATTCCATTCATTCCTCTGTGGATGGAATTTAGGATCCTATGGGAGATTAAGGGAATGTAGCCACACCATTCCCTTTATCCTTAGAAGAGTTTCACCAAGGAGGTGGAAATTAATCAGAGGTTCCTAATTCTGGGTTTTTTTTATGATTCTGTGTACATATATCCTTATTTTTTGTATCCAAATCACCTATCTCTTGGGGATTTTTTTTTTCATTTCATCCCTCTTAATTTATATCTTGGTAAAAATATTTTTTTTGGATTGACGGTGACAACATTCAATGATTTGCATTGGGAAATAACAGTTATCCCATTACTCTCCATGAAATTAGGTGGTTCTGCATCACTTAATCTTCCTTTATGGGTTACATTAGGGTTATTTCTATAACCCTTGGTCATATTGGATTATTTTAGCTTAGGACCCTTTTGAGTTTTGACTACCTTTGTCATACATTCACCCTTTCTTAATGTGCGAATAATAACCTCAAGGGATTTTTTGGTTTTAAATTTCATGTGGGCCCAAAATATTAGAGGTGTGTCTCATAGTGGGAGGAATTGCTGTGATGCTATTCATCAATATTTATCCCTCTAACTGATTAAGAATGGCTCATTTTAAGAAGATTATTATGATAATATTTCCCCTAGCCCTATGGGATAGAGATGATTTGAGGTTGCTATTGGATCTTTTTTATCCCTTTTCCAAGGATATAAGGACTTTAGTTGAGGATATTATAGATAATATAATAGGAATTATGATATAAATACCCCCTAGACCTATGAGAATGGGTTGATTTGGAACCACCAATGATTTCTCGACGATCCTCTCAGGGTGTGATGAACCTGATGGTGGTGATTGAGATAAAAATTCCCCTAGCATAATAGTCTAGGGTTGGTTTATAGTCACCATTAATATTTATGGGATACTTTTTGAATTGTATGCCCCTATGGGTGGAGGTAGTGGTAAAAATTTCCCCATCCCTGTGGGATGGGTTTGCTACTAGATGGATGCTATCGTAGATTCTATTATGACCTATTTGATTTTGCAGAATTTTATTCTTGTATGATTTGGGTGTAATTGAAACTCATGATGGTAGTCACTTATTAAAATAAGTTAATGGTGTTTCCACAACTTTCGAATCCAGGTTTGAGATGTGGTCTCACATTGTTGAGAGGCCCAACTTAAGAGTCTACTTGTTGACCTATCTCTGTATTCGTAATGTCTTTATGTCATCAAAATGGAGGAGTATCAGTGTATTTACCAACTGGCCTATGCATTACCTGGTCCCCAAATTTCTTCTATGGCTATAACATTATATGATTCCATATCAAATGAAAATTTCTATTATAGAGACATAGTGAATTGAAATTATCTATACATCTGACATCCTTAGATATACACATTTATGGGGATATTGAAATATGTGAATGTAGAGTTTGTATGATAAAGAGAACAACAATTCATAGGATTTTTATGCAATTCTAATCCTATGTTCTAGGTTATTGAAAGAGTTTACATTTCTAGTGGACAAGAGAGTATATTTATGATTTGGAGATTACCCTCACATCCTTGGTAAGGGTGGTGTGTAACCTTGAACTACTGGCCAATCACCAACTTGTTCTGGAATAAGTAAGTCATAAAATCCTTATTTATATCACATGGGATCTAATATTCATAAGTAGATATGGTCTAGAACATGGTTATGATATTGTTTCAAGCTTACCCTCTCCATATAACCATGCTGACCTCTTCTTCATCAGGGGTGTATGTATCCACATGGTCAGACCTCAGAGGTTGCTTCTCTGTGTTCTTTCTGACCATGATGAAGGGATTATAATACTTTATTGAGTACTATATACGTTTAACCCTAGTGTTTATAGAACATATCTTTATGAAGGTGTTTATTAAATGAGTTTATTTCTTTTCCTGGGAGATATATTACCATAGAGTGGTTGTCTACAGTGGATATTAGTAGTAGTTTCCCAACGATCTATATCTAAACTACCATGAGGAGGAATATCAATCTATTTATAGGCTTATATTTTTGTTGAAGAGTCTATAAACCCTTTATGTTTTGTAGATTTTTTCATACAACCTCAAGGACACTAGCATTGAGAATATTAGGAATATGATCCTCATTCCGCATTACGGTCAGAATATGCCTATCTAACTTTTGGTGTTGATTAAGGATATAGTCCTGCTTCATTATGGTCTCTGGAATATGTTAATAATAATCCCATGCTTCATGGATATGATCCTACTACAAAGAATAAAGTTGAGTATGCTAGTGAACTTCCATATAATCAGTAGGAACTTGTGCCAACCTTTTGGTGGTTTTCGAAATATTCTGCTTAATCCTAGATGAAATGGGGGTAAAAGACCAATTCAAATATGAATTCCCCATTATAATATTATAATATACCTATTAAATGAGAAAAATGATATAAGGCTATGGCTATAAATACTCAGAAGGATGTTGTTGCTGTTGTTCATTAGTGGGAGTATGGATTTGAACCCAGCCTTCATAAGCTACTGAAATATGCTCAGTGGATTCATCAGAAATGATAAGAGCATGACCTAAGGTGATTAATATATTATTGGACGTACCTCAGTTAGAGTGGGGATATGATCCTTGTCTTATGAATTTGGAGTATTCCATTGGATTTTATTGATATGAATGTGCACCAATCCCGAGGCATGTTCTAAACTAAGTTGGTGATGCACGGTCAGAAGAGGGATATGAGATCAGTCTTGTTCCTCATCCATTACTATAATATACCGATAATCCTCCTAGTCAGGAGAAAGAATGTTCTATTTCCCTATATTATCCACCTATTCATATTGTTCATGTTTATATTCTGCTCTTGCTATAGGGATGAGGATATGTGACTATCCCTTTATCTGTATAAGGGCTAGAATATGCTGGTGAAGCAATTCAGATACTATTAGAATGTAATGACACATCAAAAAGTGTGTATGGTATTGTTATCCAACATGTTATCAGTCACCAATTTAAATTGGAATACATCTTCAATTGAAAAAGGGATATAAGCCCACCCCTATACTCCATATTCCATCAGATTATGGTGATGGGCTTCCTGTGTCAGGGAAGAGATATGTGCCTGCCCCGTGCTTTCTTCAAGAATACACATGAAGAGTTGATCCGATTGAGTAGGGATATGATACTGCTCTGTATCCACCACTAAAATACACTGATGGTCTTCCTCATTGGAGGAAGAGATATGAGGTAAATCCCATTTATCCATATCATTCCATGGTTAGTGATACCTCCTTGATACTCGTGCATGAGTGTCTGGGGTGTTAATTATTCGGGTAGTGATTATTCAGGTGGTTATGTTCGTAAGTGATTGAGGGGCATAGGCAGGATAATGTTCGAGATTACGGTTGACATGTTCCCTCCTAGGAAGGTCCTAAACCTTTATGTAGCCATTTTCAAATCCTTGATCCACCATCATAAGTTAAGGATGGTATTTATTTTCATGTTCCAAGGATAAACTTCCAAAGTGATTGGTGGAGGAAAACCGTGCTACTAGTTTCATTACTGATTTCCTTGAATGAGATGGAATTATTGGATTTATTTTCTAGATACTTTTACATTCATCCTCGAGGGTTGGGATTGTACAATGTTAGTGGTATTCCCAGACCATCATGTTCTCCACTTGATGTTGATGGATTCTGGTGGGTGATATTGTTTTGAAACCCATGGAGGTTACTACTATGGTAGAGGTTCCAAATAATTCACTTGATAAATACATGATCTCAGGTCAAGATGATGTTTGTGAGAGATGTTTCAACATTTAAAAATATGATAAGGAACAAGGTTAGTGATAAGTGCTTCATCGAAACTATAAAACATGCTTAATTAGCAATGCATGGGTGACACAATTGTTGATTCTTTTTGTTTGTTCAACTATTTTTCTCATCTGGAATTTTCACGATAAGAATGAACTATTTCATTGGAAAATGTATATATAATTTAAGGACTTCACATTGGGTGTACCTTTTTTTGGCTGGAAGATTAAAAAAAGGCCCGATGTGTGTTAAACCAATCATTTTTATTATTTGAGAGCTTCATGTCGGTTTCACCATTTTTTCCCATTTTGAGGGTGGAGCAGAATAATGTCTCTATGAGAACTTTTCAATATATCCATTTTAACCTATTAATGGAGTGACATAATTAAATTATTTTATATCAATTTATTTTTTCTAGATCCACATTCATTTCACCATATTTACTTCCATCTAACATTGGGGATGATTATTGATTACGTGGGGGTGGGGGGTAAATTTGGTTTCAAAATCATTCATGTCTAGTTTACCATTTATATCTACCATTGAAACTCTAAAAGGTTCCCACATCTATAAAAAGGTACGAACCTGCCTTCTAAATGAAGGTGTTTATTTAGGAATTTAAACCCAATGACACTTAGGAACTCACATTGGTCTAGATGATGAGAGTTGAGGCTCATCACACCCTTTTTGGGAGAAATTATTTTCTATTCCATGAATTTGTTATAGATTTTGCATATGTTTTTGAATCTATTCCCAATACCGATATGGGATTGGTTACCCTAATAAAATGGTCAGGTTTTGAATCCTTCTATATGTAGAGGTGATTTTATTAATGAGACCTTTTGTATGTATACAAGGGTTTCCATTCATTTAAATTTATTTATTAGCAATGAGATGCTTCTTGTTATTTTAAGACACATAACCAGGCACTCTAGAGTTTACATCCATCCAGGAGGTGATTGTTGTTTCAAAGATGGGATTGAACCTCTAAGAAGCATGCTACGTATCTAGTGAGAATAAGAATAAAAACCCACACAGTTCGTCTAGGTTCAAGACATTTAGTTTAAAGTCATATATAAAGGACATATATGAGGGAACTTTGGCATTGAGTACGGTGCTCAAGAATTTGGAAGGTGTCACATGTATCATGCTTATAACATGAATCATAGTCTTCCTAGTTATGTCTACTCTCAATTTGTTGATGGGAATGGATAATTGATTGGTTTCAATGAGGCTTATTTCCCTAGAGTATACTAATATGGTTATATCTTAGGGTATTAACTAAGGTGGATTCCCATGTATGGAGGAATATTCACCATGTAATTGGATGGGGATTATACACTAAGGTTTTCTTGATGAAGGTAATTTTATAATTGTAGTGATACGATTGTTCCAAATCCCTAACACTGTATGAGTCATATTCGGTGTGAGAAATAAGGGATAACAAGTAATCAAACTCACTGCATATGGATATGGAACTAATTCATAGGGGAGGCCCTTATGGAGTGTTTGATATAGATATTGAGCCTTAGAAAGATTCTTCACACACCCTACTAGTATCATGAATTAGTGTCTTTGTTGTTCAGTTTACCCTCAACCCACTGATGTGCTATGATATGTGACTAAACTTAGAGAGATTATTATTGTCTCTAAAGTTTAGAAATGTTAATGAATTATTATAGGATGTACACCCTTATTACATATTCATTTTCTATCCTATGATGGATAAAGATATATGATGAATGAGAAAGGTATATCGAATATTTTTTCTACGGCACATAGGCACATCTAAGGGCATGACTCAAGTAGGTTGGAATGAGTGTGTAACCCTAACCCATTAATGGAACTACCCTTGTAAAGGTGGTACTTAGAATAGGGTTAATGGCCTAGAGTGTAACACCTCGAGCTTCCACGATACGCTTCTCTTTCAATAATGCAATAGCTTGCATTGTACGCAAGTTCGAGATTCTGACACATCGCGACCAATAAAAATAGCCATTATGAATAGTAATGCCCAATTTTTGAAATTATATATATTTTACATTTCAAATTGGACTTCATTTTTGGATTCGGAATATCGAAATTATCCTAAGTTGAATTTTTGGTATTTTTCTGAGAACTTCCAATTTATTATAAATAGTGAAAAATACTTAAAAAAAACTTTTTTAATAAAAATAATTTATAGTGATAAATTATAATATTGAGTGGTTTTAAAGTATACTTAGAATATATTTTTACCATTTTATCCAATGGTGGTCATTATAATTAATTTCACTTTGAAATTGGACATAAACAATTGTCAATCTTTTGATATATATTGTTTCTGAAAAACATGCTATTTGTTGTGACAACGAGAATTAATTATAAAATTAATTAATGAAACTTATATGTTTGGGATTTTTCAAAATAGACAACATTTTTGAATTTGGAATATCAATTATAGATTAGGGTGAAATTTTTACATTGTTCTGAAAAACTTTAATTTTTGATGAATAGTGAAACCACTAAGTGGTAGTTAAAAAACTGATTTTTCATTTAAATGAAACATTACCACTTCTGTGATTTTATTTTCAAAAATATGACATAAATGGTCATCATTAGGAAATAAAATGTGGTTCAATGGGATTAAAATAAGTTTTTGGCGAATAGTAACTTTTATGTTTTATTAATCTCGATGAAAGATAATTAGTGAAATTTAAGGTAAAAATGATATTATAAAATTGTGAAAATAACTTTAAACATGTCCTACCCTTATTCGATGAGTCATGGCCGACCAGGACAATCGATGGGTCAACTTGGGGACCCCATGTAGGAACTTGGGTAAGAAAATGACATTAATAACTTTTTATTTAAAGTAAAAATAAAATTGTCACAACCATGTTTTGTTCTACTAAAACAATTATTATTTGGGGTTATATAAGTTAACTTTTCGACTAGAAATATTAATTGGAAATATAAAAATATTTCATACATCATGGTAACTTTTTTATAATTTTTAGACATAAATAAATTAAATTATTTATGACACCATGATGATGCAGCGATTACCTCATTAATTAAATATTTAAATAAAATTAAAAGATAATGTCAAATATAAGACTTACACTTGTCGAAAACCTATTGGATGAGTATATTTAGAACCCTTATCACCTGATCCTAGAAATATATAAGTTTGGGACCTTTAAAATCTGATACTCAATATATAATAAAGTAACATTTCATGACTTTCCAAGAGTGCCCCTCCTCTCCTCTTATAAAAGGCCCCCACCACTACCCACTTATTCACACCTTCCAAGCCATTTGGATCATCCAAGATCTACTCAAATACTCTCTCAACTTCCCTCTCTTACTCCTAGAATCCTCACTTTGGGAATAAGTCTTCCCAAGGAAGCCTTTGGCTCAAATCAAAAAGAGTTACCCGATTTTAAGGTAATGTCTTCTCTTATGTTGTTTTGTTTTATTTTTCTTCTCCAACCCCCTAAACTCTTTTTATTATTTTATTTTGTAACAAAACCAGTATCTTAAATATACTAGGATTTTTTTTGTGAGAAGTCATTTATTTTTACTTACAAACACCTTCGTCAAATGGTTAAAGAACATACTGTTTCTGTGGGTGGCGAATTACTACCTGAGGAAACTATGATTGTTCAATATTCTTTTAACACCTCTCATGGTGGAAATTATGATGACACTATTTTTTATATATGATATATATTATGTTTATGTTTTCCTTATGCTTATGTATTATTCATTTATGGCATACCTTTATGATTTCCATTATGGGTAAACGCGATAATTTCATTTTAGGAAGTGCGGACTACCGCCCCCTCAAAGTGATTTGAATCGTTAATGCCATATGTGGGATGTATAAAGGATGGAGTAAATGATATTATATATGATATTATAATTGAATTATAATATAACTTTATATCATTATTATTTTATTCCATTAAATACGAAATAGAAATGAAAGTAGCATTCATGCGTACGTACAATTTACCGACTCCATGAACGGTGCATTTCATTTCTTACCTCTAAATGTTATGTAATATTATAAAGTCAAGTATACAATGGAAATATATTATATATATGATATATAAATCATGAATATAATTCTAGATATAATGGATATTTTACCACATGAACAACTTTTAATTATAAGAAGTTTATTTTTGACTCAAGTACCAAAGATCGACAAAACGACTGTTATTAACATAAATAATTACATAATGTTCATAACATGGTAATAAGTGATATAAAAGGAATAATAAACTTGAAAAAGGTTCTTAAGCAATTATAAATTAACTCTAGTTTATTATCCAGGAGGTTAAAGAATGGTCGAGTCAAGTCAGACACGAGGTAAGGGAACTTCTTAACCCAATTTCTGTTATTTGGGTTAATCTCCTACTTTCAAATTATGTCATGATATTATTATGTCATATCTTTTATTTGTACTTTATTTATGTGTACTTATAGTGAATACACATAATAGATCTATTATATTTAAAAAATTATCTTTGTAAGAGACTTCTTCTCAATCTTCTTTCATTGAGGAATATTTTGTTTTAATACAAGACTTTATTTTATACGGTGTATAAACCCCTTTGAATTTTACTCAAAAGGAATCTTTTTAGATGAAACATTTTACTAAATGACAAAAGGGAATGTTTTTTTGTCATACATATGCAGAGACACTGACTTCTCCGCCTCCGAGACCATTATTTGAGATTCAGCTTCCTCTAGAAGCTATAACTTGTTTTTAAATGAAAAATAAAAACCAAGTTTTAATTTTCATTTATTTTGGTATTGAAAAGGGTTTTGATAATGTTTTATTATATCAATGTGTGGTATTGATATCTTGTGATTGAAATGTGGAAATGTTATGTTTCCTTTATGCATGTTTTATGTGATATGATTATGTTATGGTTTTTGATATGTTTAAACCTGTTTATATGAGGAATGCATTGGACTTAATAAGTGATGGGTGGAGCCCACTATAGCTTCTCGATGCATCGGCAGGTCTCATGAGACAAACTAGTGTCTTGAAACGAGGCCTTGACAAAATATTATTTGTAGTTTTGGCACGAGGCCTTGGCTACGTGGTAATGATAGTCTAGCATTATGCATTCCATCATTGTGAAAGTGGTTATTGATATTGGATGAGATTATTCGACCAGTGGAATATCCATGTGAATAAGTAAATGGAATTATCTCATTTTACTTTTTCCATATTATGTTGAAGTTCAAGTTTAAAAGGATTTTTTTTAGTTATACATTGCCTTAAATGTTAATGTTTATTTATGAAAGCTTCCGCTATATTGTTATCCGTACTGAGCATCTGAGCTCACCCCTTTCAATGTTTTATTTTTCCCAGGATGTGAAGAAATATTTTATGAATGACCTGTAGGGATAGTTTGAAGGGGATATGGGAGTGGACTATGGAGACTATTTTATTTTAGTTTTTACCTTTATGATGTAATTTACCATTTATGAATGTATCTAGTGTTTCCAAGGCTACTAAACTATTCGGTCTTTCGAGATTTAATCTTTTGTGATCATGCCAATGTTACGCAATAATGCACCGACTCTGGGTAACTGGTTTCGGGGAGTTACAGTTGGTATCAGAGGCAGTTTAGTACTAACCTTGGAAGCTAGATTTAGATAAACTTTGATTAGATCACATAGCCCTAAGATAGACTTTGAGGATTATTATAGAAGAACTTCCTATAATTTTGCTATTATAGAGATTTTGTGAGTTTTCCAAGCAATACACCCCTATATGGATACGAGAAGGTAGAGGCGGCTCTGGAACAGAGGTACCTAAGGGTAAAACCTAAATCTACTACTTTGAGCTAGAATCGAATGGAAACTGGTGCATGATAACGGGCCTTGCTGCACTCTTGGTTACGACACCCCTGGGGGATATGCTTAGGATTATTCTCATTTTCTTTACAAACCATTATGAAGGGTTTATGAGTATATAATTCCTCAAAGAAAACATTTTTATGATTATGGATTATATCCATAAACTGTTCAATTTTTGTTAAGTGTTTTACAAGTTTGGAATTATGTATTTTGATTCATAAACTAATCTAGTTTATGACATTGTTTAGAAATAGCACCTAGTGGGAGGAATGGAAACCGTATCAATGCACGCACTCCATGTAGGTATTTCCCTCCTACTCAAGATAATTATAATGGAGTTGGTGATACAACTGGTGTTGATCATCTTATCACCATACTGGGACAACTCACTCATGTTATGAATTATAACCTTGCCCGTATGGAGCACCCATATCCGCAGCGTGGAGGATCAATGTTAGATCGCTTTATGAGGAAGTAACCACCGACATTCAATGCGAGTAAAAATCCCATAGTAGCTGAGCAATGGATAAATTCCTTAGAGAAAATATTCCATGCCTTGGGGAGTAGCGAAAGGGAGAAGGTTGTCATGGTAGTTTACCACCTCACTGGAGATCCTGATCAATGGTGGTCATTGATTCAAAACACAAAGGAAGACGATGGAGTATGAAATATGGAATGGAGGGAGTTTAGAGAGATTTTCTTATAAAAATACTTTCCCTGTGACCATCGAGCAGATATGGAAAGGAAATTTCTGAGTCTGAGGCAAAAAGAGGATGAGAATGTCGCAAAGTATGAGGTTAACTTTACAAGGTTAGCGAGGCATGATGCAGATTATATACGTAACCCAAGAAGTAAGATTGAACATTTATTTGATGAGTTAAAACCATTTATCCGTTTAAGTTTAGTATCACAATATTTCTCAATGTATGAAGATATTGTCTCATGTGCTATCAAGACAGAAAAGGAATTATCTAAGTCTTATGACAAAAAAGTAAAGAAAGAGAAGAAGAGAACGGTGGAACAAGAGACAGATAAAGGGAAAATGAGAAAGAATAATTTTATATTATGCGATAATTGTGGGAAGAATCACCCTGGTACATGCCTAAAAGGAATGTGAGTTTGTTATAAATGTGGAGAAAAAGGTCACCAGGATCGTGATTATAAGGGAAAGAAAGGGGCTATCAATGTTGAATGCTATAATTGTAGGGAAATGAGGCATTATGAAAATGAATGTCCTAAGAATTAGGGAAACTTACCTCAGAGAAGGCCAAGGGATCAAGTACAATCTTATGCTGTTACTACAGTTGAAGTGGAATAATTAATGTATTGGTGCTTTTTGACTCAAGGATTATATTCTGGTTATAAGAATAATGTGATATATATAAGGATTGTACTGCAGTACTTGTTTTTTTCATTAAAGTTTTAATATGATGAAGGTAATAATATTTTTAGTATGTGACAATAAGAGAATCTTTACTTTGTTTGGAGAATCTAATGTTACAATTGATTTTGGAATTTAAAGACCTTTTAGAGAAAGTTTGGACAGAGGTATTTTGGATAACTATAAAGGTTGGAATGGATTAAGTTGAACCTTGGATAGTATTGTTTAAGGTTAAAACATTTCTGAAGATTATTTTTGGAATTTTATAATACTATATTTTTAGGAAAAGGACAACCTGCAGGTTGGGGGATAACCCATCGCGCCAGACAAAGATGCAGGAATCGAACCCAAAACCATAGTGCGACATGCATTTATTACCTACCACTAGCCTACAGGAAGTCCCCGGTTATTACAAAATAGTTTTCCTAATCTAAATGGTATGTGGTAATATTTGGAAACTTATACAATTAGGATAAATAGAATATTTTTGAGTTCTATTACCATTTGGAGTAAAAGATGGGTTTGTGGTAAAAATTTATTAAAGAATGAAAGTCTACATGACAAGTAAGTATATTTCCTTACGTTATACAATTGAGTGGTTTTAAAGTATAAATAGAATATATTTTTACCATTTTATCCAATGGTGGTCATTAGAATTAATTTCACTTTGAAATTGGACATAAACAATTGTCAATCTTTTGATATATATTGTTTTTTAAAAACACGCTATTTGTTGAGACAGCAGGAATTAATTATAAAATTAATTAATGCAACTTATATGTTTGTAATTTTTTAAAATAGACATCATTTTTGAATTCGGAATATCAATTATATATTAGGGTGAAATTTTGGCATTGTTCTGAAAAACTTCAATTTTTGATGAATAGTGAAACCACTAAGTGGTAGTTAAAAGACTGATTTTTCATTTAAATGAAACATTACCACTTCTATGATTTTATTTTAAAAAATCCAACATACATGGTTTTAATTAGGAAGTAAAATGTGGCTCAATGGGATTAAAATAATTTTTTTTTGTGAATAGTAACTTTTAAGTTTTATTAATCGCGATTAAAGGTAATTAGTGAAATTTAAGGTAAAAATGATATTATAAAAACATTAAAATACCTTTACACTTGTCCTACCCTTATTGGATGAGTCATGGACGACTAATACAATCCATGGGTCAACTTGGGGACCCCATGGAGCCACTTGGGTAAGAAAATGACATTAATAACTTTTTATTTAAAGTAAAAATAAAATTGTCACAAACATGTGTTGTTTTACTAAAACAATTATTATTTGGGGTTATATAAGTTAAATTTTCTAATATAAATATTCATTGTAAAGATAAAAAGATTTCCTACATCATCGTAATTTTTTTATAATTTCTAGACATTAAATAAATTAAATTATTTATGACACCATGATGATGTAGCGATTACCTCATTAATTAACGATTTAAATAAAATGAAAAGATAATGTAAAATATAAGACTTACACCTGTCAAAAACCTATTATATGAGTATATTTCGAACCCTTAACACTTGATACTCGAAATATATAAGTGTGGGACCTTTAAAATCCGAAACTCATTATATAATAAAGTAACATTTCATGACTTTCCAAGAGTGCCCCTCCTCTCCTCTTATAAAAGGCCCCCACCACTACCACCTTATTCACACCTTCCAAGCCATTTGGCTCAGCCAAACTCTGACCAAATACTCTCTCAACTTCCCTCTCTTACTCCTATAAGCCTCACTTTGGGCAGATGTTTTCCCAAGGAAGCCTTTGGCTCAAATCAAAAAGAGTTACCCGATTTTAAGGTAATGTCTTCTCTTATGTTGTTTTGTTTTATTTTGATTCTCCAACCCCCTAAACTCTTTTTATTATTTTATTTTGTAACAAAAACAGTATATTAAATATACTAGGATTTTTTTATGAGAATGATTTTATTTACACTTAGAAACACCTTCGTCAAATGGTTAAAGAACATACTGTTTCTGTGGGTGGCGAATTACTACCTCACGAAACGATGATTGTTCAATCTTCTTTTAACTCCTTTCATGGTGGCCATTATGATTACACTATTTTTTATATATGATATATATTATGTTTATGTTTTTCTTATGCTTATGTATTTTTCATTTATGGCATACCTTTATGATTTCCATTATTGGTAAATGTGATAATTTCATTTTAGGAAGTGCGGACTACTGCCCCGTCAAAGTGATTTGAATCGTTAATGCCATATGTGATATGTATAAAGGATGGAGTAAATGATATTATATATGATATTATACAGTAATTATAATATACATTTATATAATTATGATTTCATTCCATTAAATATGAAATAGAAATGGAAGTAGCGTTCATGTGTACGTACGGCTTACCGTCTCCATGAACAGTGCATTTCATTTATTACCTCTAAATGTTATGTAATATTATAAAGGCAAGTATATACTAGATATATATGATATCTACATCATGAATATAATTATGGATATAATTTATATTTTACCATATGAACAACTTGTAATTATAAGAAGTTTATTTTTGACTCAAGTACCAAAGATCGAAAAACGACCATTATTAACATAAATAATTACATAATGTTCATAACAAGGTAATAAGTGATATAAAAGGAACAATAAACTTGAAAAAGTTTCTTAAGAAATTATAAATTAACTCTAGTTTATTATTCATGAGGTTAAATAACGGCCGAGTTAAGTCGGACATGAGGTAAAAGAACTTCTTAACCCAATTTCCGTTCTTTGGGTTAATCTCATACTTTCAAATTATGTCATATCTTGTATTTGTACTTTCTTTATGTGTACATATAGTGAATACCCATAATAGATCTATTTTATTTAAAAAATGATGTTTGTAAGGGACTTCATCTCAATCTTCTTTCATTGAGGCATATTTTGTTTTAATACAATACCTTCTTTTATACGGTGTATAAACCCCTTTGAATTTTACTCAAAAGTAATCGTTTTATACGAAAATTTTTACTAAACGAAAAAAGGGAATGTTTTTTTTGTCATACGTATGCAGCGACAATGACTTCTCCACCTCCATGAACATTATTTGAGGAATGAATTGGACTTAATAAGTGATGGGTGGAGCCCGCTATAGCTCCTCGATGCATCAGTAGGTCTCATGAGACAAACTAGTGTCTTGGAACAAGGCCTTGACACAATATTATTTGTAGTCTTGACACGAGGCCTTGTCTACGTGGTTATGATAATCTAGAATTATGAATTACATAATTGTGAAAGTGGTTATTGATATTGCATGTGATTATTCGACCAGTAAAATATCCATGTGAATAAGTAAATGGAATTATCTCATTTTACTTTTGCCATATTATATTGAAGTTCAAGTTTAAAAGGATTTTGTTTTAGTTATACCTTGCCTTAAATGTTAATGTTTATTTATGAAAGCTTCCGCTATATTGTTATCCTTACTGAGCATCTGATATCACCCCTTTCAATGTTTTATTTTTCCCAAGATGTGAAGAAATATTTTATGACTGACTTGCAGGTATAGTCTGAAGGGGATATGAGAGTGGACTATGGAGACTATGTTATTGTATTTTTTCACTTTATGATGTAATGTACCATTTATGAATGTATCTAATGTTTCCAAGGCTACTAAACTAATCGGTCTTTCAAGACATAATCTTTTGTGATCATGCCAATGTTACGCAATAATTCACCAACTCTTGGTAACTGGGGTAGGGGCGTTAAAAAGAGTTTAAATGGTATTTATCCAATAGTGTCTATTGGATAAGCTTGACTTGTCCTAGGGTGCTTCATAACATGTCCAGGGTGTCTTCTTGACTTGCCCTAAGTTTCTAGATGAGATGTCTTGGTTGTATTCCAAACTTGTCTAGGGTGTCTTCTTAGGATAAGATCTAACACATCTAAGGACAATTTCATGATCAGTTTTATAGGTTTTGAGGACTTATCATGAACCAACTAACTTGTCTGAATGATTTCACGTGATCTTATTGACATATATGAAGGAATTAGAATGATATTATTGACATTTATAAAGGACTTAGAATGATATGGATGAAATTCCAGGACGGAATCTTGTGACTTGGATGAAATGTCCATACTGTTTCTCATGATCAAGTTTAAAGGTCCATAGGACTTCACATAGACAAGTTAACTTGTCTAAAGGACTTCACATGATCTTCTAGACTTTTCTAAAGGACTTAACATGGTTTTCTTGAAATGTAAAAAGGACTTAACATGATCTTCCTAAAATTTAAATAGAACTTCATGTGATAATAATTAAATTTCCATAGGGCATCATATGATCAAGTTTATAGGTCTAATGGACTTCACGTGAACAGACCAAATTTTTTGAATGACTTTAAAAAATATAGTTAAAATATCCAAAGGACTTCACATGATCATCTTTAAATGTTAAAAGGACTTAATGTGATATTAATAACATTTCAAGAGTGTTTTTTGTGACTTATCTAACATGTACAGAGGGTGTTACATGGTTGGACTGACACATCGAGATGCCATCACCTGATCCGACTGATATGTCTGGAGGAATTTTCATGATCATATTGACATGTCTGGGTACCTTCACATGAATAATGAATAGTTAATGAGAATTACATGACCCACTTCACATGAAAATAAGGGTACTGATATTTGTGTAAGGATTCTATCTTTTTCATCCTCTTATCGCATATATTCCTTAATGTTTTTAATATGCTGGACTATTGAGTCTTTGCATGACTAATGCTTCATACAGAAACTCCTTCATGTGATCTTAACCACATGATTATGGTTCTTATGATGATCAATTTAATGATCATGTGAATAAAATATATTTACCATGTAACATCTTATGTCATTCAGTGATTTTACCTAATGGATTAATCTATAAATTTTGTGGTTCTCTACTCTAATAAGTATTCCCTCACCTCTATGCTCCCATGTATATCTTTTTCTATTCTAGTGGGGGGGGGGATTTATAGGAATCTATAACCTTGATCTACAAATATTTTCACAATTATTAAATTGAATATATGGTCTTGAGTCTATTTTGGGAGTACCACATACTACATTTCACGTAAAGCTACCGTGATTCATCCAAGATAACATCTTCATGTCACGTGATAAACATCGACCATGATATCACTCCATAATTTCTATTTTTTTGTAACCCATGACTTACTAAGTGTCTTTAACATAATAAAATTAACATTTCAAAGGTACTTTTCAAGATCAAAGTGATATGTTTGGGCCCCTTTGTGAGATCAAACTAGCTTGTCAGAGGGAGTTTGAGTGTTTGAGGAAGAACGATCACTTGAAGCACATAGCCTCTTCACATGTAAAATAATGTAACTACTCTTAGAATTAATTTATTACCCTTTTTAGATTTTATTTTATAAAATATATGACATTTTCCATTAGTTTTAAATATGATAATCACTTGATCATTGATGTATCTTGCGATGGTATGGGATCATTTTCATGAAATGTCACTCAACTTGTGTGTGGTGGGCCATGTGATCAATGATGGGTCTCGCAACATCATGCGAGAATTTTCATGGAAAGTCTCTCTACTATTCTATAGTGAATCTTGTGATCAATACTAGATCTTATAATGACATGTGAGAATTTTCATGGATAGTCACTTCACTTGTTTGTGGTGAAATGAGTGATCAATATTGAATCTCATGATGGTGTATGAAAATTGTCATGGATAGTTTCTCCTATTATATGTGGTGCACCATGTGGTAATTGTAGGATCTTGTGAGTTCACGTGACAATTTTCGTGGATAATTTATCTGCTTGTCTGTGGTACGTCATGTGATCAATGCTTGATATTGCGATGTCATATGAGAACTATCTATGAAAGTCAATGTTATTTTTTTTGGTGTTCCATATGATAAATGATGGATCTTATGAAGGATCGCTAGCATTTTCATTGAAAATAACTCCAATTTTTTATGATGCCCTGTGTTATCAGTGATGTATCATGAGATGGTGTGCAAGTATTGTTTAGGATATCCGCTTCACTTTGTTGAGTCGTGTACCCTTATATGAAGTCCTATCATATAAACTATTAGGATTCCATGTAGAGAATAGTGATCGCATGATTTCCCCCTTATGGATATCTTTGTTCCAACCCTCGATATGGATAGGGTCACATGAAGGTGCGTGTTTGAGTCTGCATAACTGAGGATTCTCATGAGGATATCACTTGATATTCAAAGTGTCATACATGTTGTCCACCGATTAAAGGAATATTAGGTTATCACATGATTGAGGGTTGCATGTAAGGTCTTCCCATCACATACACTATTTTTTCAAAATTCTATACATATATGCTTCATTGGATCAATAAAATTCCCTTATTGACATAAATATTAACCTATAGTTCAACCACACAATTGGTAATGTGTGCATGATTTTTCTCTAATTTATGTTCTATAAAATCATATATAAAGAGTCCTTCCAAACTGATCACTATGGGATGAATGCGTGCCTCTCTAACACTATCCACATACCATCTTTGTGGCATCACATATCTATATGGAGGTTTAATGTAATCTCACATAATATATATTCTCAAGCTTTTGTGATCTGCATCATGGAATGAATTCATATTATTATGTTGTATCCTAACATATTGGAAGTTATATGTATAAAAATCAGAGTGGTGGTGTGATGAAGCTTATGTGGTTGATGTATGATATCAATTCCACACACAAAAGTCTGAAACTCTTACACGATGAAGTTGATGAAGACAAAATGCGATGTAATTTATACATATCATAAAATTAACCTTCTTAAAGTTAATAGAAGGTCACATTTTCTTTATTTTAATTATTATATATATTATTATTATTATTTTTAGAACATAATAATAGTAATACCCATTTAAATGTTTTAAGTAATACACACAACCAAAACATCATTAACACATGAAATTATGCATTATTATCTTCTAAAAACTTGACGTATGTATCCATACATGAAAAAGTGAAAGGAACACATTTAGTGGTGTTAGAAAAGTGGCTATGACACTACCTAAGAGTTTTTTAGGAGACAAAACTTGTCCTAATTCCGTGAAAACATTAAATGAGAACCCATTTTTCCCAATATCCATGCATTCTTCTGAATTGAATAAATATAAATATTGAACACATACCTTTTCTACAATCATTTGATTTGTGAAAGTTTATTTCATAGGAGGTTGATAGAAATAATATATAAATATATAATGGACTCATTCCTCTAAGGATATACTTCGGTTATATGATTTTATTAACAATTGGGATAGACATCCTTTAATCCATGGTCTACTATTAGAATTTTTTAATGGTATAATGAAAAAACAGTGAAAATAAATCATTGTCCTTAAAGTTTATGTGAGAAGAATGATTTAATAATGTATCATAGTAATTATATATATATATACATTATAAATAATCTTTTTTTATATTTTTTTATAATTAAAAACACAAAAAATGTACAAAAAATGAATCCAATGTTGTAAACCCAATGAAATTTATTACCCCTCATGATGAAACATTTAAATTTGTAAACATTTAATATTATGGTAAAAACAATATTTTAAATATAATTAAATGGTATTATAAATTTAGTATGATATATTATTGAAATATAAACAATAAGAAACAATTAATGACACTCTTTATGGAGTAAATTATTCCTTACCATGCACTAAACCATGTCATAGTGACTTTCACTACGTCAGTATTTACACTTGAAAAAATGATGATGTAATTTATACCACCTTTATATTTTTTGGATTTATATAATATTTTTAATAATTTTACATGGTAAAATATAAAAGGAATTTTAAGGATCTGTATATGTGAGTAATAATCACATCCAATTATGTTAGAACATTGTATAAATACAATTTTTATAAGATATCTAATTTTTCACCTCAAGGAAATTGATGTTTATCATGAATAATGACATGTGATGATAATTTATATGAAGGTATAACACCTTATATATTAATATTTGATTAATAATTTTATAAGGTAAAGAATATATTCATTGTTTTTTGTAATCTATACTTGAAAAAGTTTTTGAAAACAAATTCAAAAAGATAAATTTTATTTTTCCAACCTTTTTTTAAAATTTTAATTTGTAAAAAATATTGCTGATGTCTAGTATATATGAATACAATGATTTAATTTTCATGTTAAAAAATTATATATTAATGGAAAAATAATACATTAAGTAGAGAACTGTCGTAATTGATAATGGGATAAGGGAAGATATAATGACTTGACCCAAATCATTGATCGACAAAAACAAGGATTGCACATTCACCAAGTGCGTTAACTGATTCCTATAGATTAATGAATAACCAAAAGGATCTAAGTTAATCATTGGCTAATAATTTAGACTCCTTAGGTTCCAATTTAGTTCATTACTGGATTTTATTGAAAATCCTGTAAATTCTACCCCTATATCAAAAATTTAAAAATAAAAAATAATGACATAAAGGTTAAGGAGTACCAATTATACCTATATATTAATATAAATTGAGAATTTATATGTATGAAAAGTGAAATATAATAATAATAATAATAATAATAATAATAAAATATAAACAAAAAAATAAAATAAAATAGTATAAATTCAGTGATGTGATGATATTCCAAGGACTTCTAATGCTAATTTTCTCCCCCCATTTTATAATACTCTATGAAGACCAATTCTACTAATGCAACTTTAATTCCAACTTGTTTATAAAGCATGAGAGAAATTTTCCATATACCCACTTATATAGAAAAAATCACACATGAAATTTCTTTTCAATGAAGGTTCACATTCAGTGTGTGAATATAAATGATTAATATATAATAATATAATAAAAAATAACCAGAATCTAAAATAATATTTTCTTTTATAGATTAAAAACATAATACAATATTTTTTGAATGAAACTATACAATAATTTATTTTAATATTTAGTTAAGATCATGTATCATATCATATTTCTATCATTGAATGAGATACCTATGGGCATACATGAAATAATTGGTGAGATAAAATACTAATAAAGGTATAATTATAAGGCCCCAGCCATAAACCTTACTTAATATTGAATTAAATGAGTAATTCACATTGAGGATCTTTTCAGGTTTAGAGTTTTAGAGAATTAGGACATAACTATTACATCTTAAAAGATTACAAAGTAGTCGCTTCTACTAAATTTCCATAAAATAAAAACTCTTTAAAAGAAACATGTATAGTTCCATGTTTTAGGTAGCATGACTTTCCCTTGATCCCATCCTTGACCCTATTCCATGCTAAGTCCTGTGAAAAAAATATTTCAAAAACTTGGGATGAGCATAAGAAGCTCAGTAAGGGATACACAAATAATGAAAACTATTAGTTTTTCAAAACAACAAGTAAACCATGAATACTTTATCAATGTAATACTTTTCACCTACATGAAGTAGTAAAAACTCTTCACTGAATAAAGTATCATTACTTACCTTTTTGTAACCAAAGGATTACCATAAAAATCCATAAAAAGAACACATAACATATATAAAGGTAACTTGGTATATAAACATACTTAAGTGGAATAACCATACGGTCGACTCCCACACATATCACTTAATAGAATAGCCATACGACCAATTTCCATACATACTTAATGGAATAGCCATACGGCTGACTTCCATACCCAATGCATTGGAGGTTATAACGTAACCACCCGTCCTGGTATTCATGGCACCACCCGTCATATGGTTTATAACGTAACCACCCGTTAAAATGTCCAAGTACCAATATAAAATCATAAAACATAAAACCAATATAAAGGAATGATAAAATTTCCACATTTCAATCACAATATATCATAAATATATTGACATAATATAATCCTTTTTCAAAACAATTTTCAATACCAAAATACATAAAAGAGTATATGGTATTTATTTTATTCTAAAAACATTACGACTTGTTGAGAAAGCCAAAGACCAAATAATACTCGCGGCGGCAGAAAAGGTCGTTGTCGCCGCGTACGTTAAAAGAAACATTCCTTTTTGTCGTTTTGTAAAATGCTTCTTAGAAAAAGATTACTTTTGTATAAAAGTAAAAGTCAAAGGGTTTTATACACCGTATAAAAGAAAGTTGTGTATAAAATGAAATATGCCCCAATGAAAGGAGATTGAGACGAAGTCCCTTACTTCGGGTCCGACTTGACTCGATCGTTCTTTAACGTCCTGAATAATAAACTTGAGTTAATTTCTACTTGATTAAGAACCTTTTTAGAGTTAATTATTCCTTTTATATCACTTATTTCCATGTTATAAACATTATGTAACTATTTAAGTTAATAATGTTTGTTTTGTTGATATTTGGTTCTTAAGTCGAAAGTGGACTTGTTACAATTACATGTTGTTCGTGTGGTCAAAGGTTCTTTATATCTAGAATGACATTCCTGATTTGGATATCATATATATCATATATATCCATCATATACATGTATTTATAATATTACATAATCATTTAGAGGTAAGAAATGAAATGCACCGTTCATGGAGACGGTAAGCCGTACGTACGCATGAACGCTGCTTTCATTTCTTTGTCATATTAATGGAATTAAAACTGAATGATAGGTATATATATTTTAATTCCAGAATTATATTAATCATTTAGATATATCATTAATTATATATATCCATTATATACATGCACTTTTAATATTACATTACATTTGGGGATAAGAAATGAAATGCACCGTTCATGGAGACGGTAAGCCGTACGTACGCATGAACGCTACTTTCATTTCAATATCATACTTTAATGGAATGAAATAATAATTATATAGAGGTATATTATCATTCCAGTATAAAATCATATATAATAACTTTAAATCCATCCTTTACACGTCCCACATATGGCATTAACGAATCACATCACTTTGAGGGGGCGGTAGTCCGCACTTCCTAAAATGAAGATATCGCGTATACCCATAATGGAAGCCATAAAGGTAACGCACAAATGAAAAATACAGAAGTATAAGTAAAACATAAACATATTATATATCATATATAAAAATATTGACATCATAATGGCCACCTTTGAAGGTGTTAAATGAGTATTGAACAATCATCGTTTCGGGAGGCAGAATTTCGCCATCCACGGAAACCATATGTTCTTTAACCATTTGATGTAGTTGTGTGAGAGTGTAGCACGAATAAATCTTATAACAACATCCTAGTATATTTAATATACTGGTGTTGTTACAAAATAAGTAAATTAAAAGAGTTTAGGGGGTTGGAGAAGCAAAATAAAACAAATGAACATGAGAGAATGAATTACCTTTAAAAGTGTAACTCCTTTTGATTTGAAAATAAAGGCTTCCTTTGAAAGGATTCTGCCCAAAGGGAATCCTCTAGGATGAGGAGAGGGATGTGGAGAGAGTAAATGGGCAGGGTTTGGCCGAGCCAAAGGCTTGAGGAGTGTGTGAAATGAGGTAGAGGTGGGGGCCTTTTATAAGAGGAGAGGAGGGGAACTTTTGGAAAGTAAAGAAATATTACTTTATTTGAAAATGTGTTTCGGTTTTAAAAGGTCCCACATTGATATACTTCGTGGATAAGGTGATAAGGGTTCGAAATACACCCATCCAATAAGTTTTGGACATGTGTAGTTCATAGATTTTACATTATCTTTCCATTTTATTTAAATCGTCAAATAATGATGTCATCGCTGCATCATTATTATGTCATAAATAATTTAATTTATTTAATGTCTAAAAATTATAAAAAAATACTATGATTTAGGAAATCATTTTATCTTTCTAATGAATATTTATAATCAAAAATCTGATCTTTATAACCCCATGTAAAAATTGTTTTCGTAAAACATATTATATTTGTGTCATTTTTACTTTTACATTAAATAAAAAGTTATTTATGTCATTTCCCAACCAAAGTGTCTCCATGGGGTCCCCAAGTTGACCCATGTCTTGTCTTGGTCGGCCATGACACAACCAATGAGTGTAGGACATGTTTCAAGCTCATATTATTTTATTAAAGCATTATTTTTACCTTAAACTACAGTAATTACCACTAATCGCGATTAAGAACTTAATAAGTTACTATTCACCAAAAAATTATTATAACCTCATTGAACCACATTTTACTTCTTAATGACAACCATGTATGTCGGATTTTTGAAATTCAAAACACAATGATGGCAAAATTTCATTTAAACGGAAAATCAGTCTTTATAATACCACTTAGTGGTTTCACTATTCATTAAAAATTGATGTTTTTCAGAAAATTACCAAAAATTCACCCTAAGCTATATTTGATATTACGAATTCAAAAATGAAGTCTATTTCACAAAATTCAATGCATATAAGTCAGATTAATTAATTTAATAATTAATTCCTGCTGTCAAAGCAAATAGCGTGTTTTTATGAAACAATAAGTATCAAAAGATTGACACTAGTTTAAGTCTGATTTCAAAGTGAAATTAAAATCCAAAGACCACTATTGGATTTAAAGGTAAAAATATATTCTAATTTAACTTTAAAACCAATTCAAAAGATAATATAATCATATAAATAAATTAGATTAAAAAGGGGTTTTGAATTAAAATACAACATTTTACACTATTCATTGAAAAAAAAGAACTTTATCGGAAAGATACCAAAAATTTACACAAAGTAAATTTTGATGTTCCAATTCTAAAGAAGAGTTTTATTTGGTCCAAAATAATGTATAAGAGTGATCAAAACTATATTTAATGACAATTCGCCATCAAAAGGTGATAAGTGAACCTTTATTGAAAATTAGGGTATAAAAGCCGAAAATTGAATTCTTTCCGTATTTTAAGACATTATCTTTTATTGGATAAATGTAAAAACATTAAAAAACATATATAATCATATTTTAGTTATTTATATCTATTCCCTCCAATACAACGGCTATATGTTAACTACCATTTGAAATAAAATTATTTTATTATTAGAGTGCACCGTAAGATTCCCAAGAAACTCGTTGTTGCGTGTTGGGTACGCTATCGAGCATAGTGTCCCCTTTAATGTCATATTAATATTTTATTCACAAATATGGATAAATATGAAATTTCATATTCTTTATTTACCTGGGGTGTTACATCCTTCCCCCCTTTTGGGAATTGCGTCCTCGCAATTTTTAAAATTGAGCTTGGAAGCATCCTTGAAAGTCCCACATCGGAACAAGAGTCGGTAAAACAATCACTTTAAAATAAAGGAAGATAAGTACAGAGGTCACACGAGTTAACCCATACTAGGATTCCATGTAGGAAAACATGGACATGGAGGAGAAAACATAGGGTCATGTTCTGATGGAGAGTGATAGAAAACATGTTTAGGAGAAAGTTAACCACAAGAAAATCACAAACTTGTGATGGGTTAAATAGTATTCGATTCCCTAGTAGGAAAAGTTAATAGACAACATTTTTGTTTTAAGTTAATTTTTATTGAGGAATTTATTCATAAGGAAACATAATCACTTATCATGTTGACTTTCAACTTTTACTAGATTCCTTAATCAAACTCATATTTTTTCCAAAAGACGAGTATTTAGGGAGACTTGTTCGCATTAAGAGTACTATAATGAACTTCTAGAGAATCACCTAACCCAAAAAAAAGAACTACATACTTCCCATGTCTTTAGACTTTAACCAAAACAAAAACCCAAAAGATTAGTACAAGATCAGATAACCCAGAAAAGGATAACCCATTAGAAAGAAAATCTATTCATAATCTTCAAAATTTGTCCAACAAAACCCAAAGTTCAACGAGGAGAATTCTATAATAAATTTGTCCTTAAAATTCTTTAAATTAAACCAATATAAGATTGAAACCCAAATATTTGAAGGATTTAGTCACATAGTCTTCCATGTTAAATCGTAACATTTATCTCCAAACAACATCAGTTGCCCCTAAAGTCTCGTATTGAAAAGTAATTAACCTAATCACATATCCTCCAAGATCGGTTAATCATTTTCATAAATAACCCAAAATCAACTTAATCTTAATTGATAAAATTATATAACTAGAAAGAATCAGTCAAACTAACCAGGGACTTCACGTAGTCCAGTGGTAGGCGATAAATGCCAGTCGCACTTTGGTTGTGGGTTCGATTCCCGCTACTTTGTCCTACGCGACGGGTTGTCACACGGTCTGCGTGTTGTCCTTTTTCCAAAACTATATAATTCTTAAATCATTCCCCAAAAAGAGATAAAATCATCAAAAATGATCATAACATATTTTAACCTCAAGTTTATCTCATGCCTTTCATTTTCCAGCATATCATATAATAACCCATAATTACCTCAAAAGTAAGGATCATATAAACCCAAATGGTTCTTTATAACTATGTCCACAAAAGAAAAGATAACTATTCCATGAATAAAATTTGCCTATATTAAACACCAGGGTTACACATAATATAAAAAGTCTTCTAATGTAACCCCATCATCAAAATAGACTTAATACTCTTAAGAATTTCACCATAACTCTTGAAGCCCTTATATGTTGACATCTTACTCATTCAACATTCTTCATGATCCATTAACCATTCCTTTCCAACTTATTCCGAAATACCTCTTTCCTACAAACAAAATCATGAATCATATCCTAAGATTCCAAAATAGGAAAATAATAGTCATGGAATAATACATACCTTTGATTGGTCATTGTCAGTTTCTTCATCCTCAATCGGAATGGCGTTAGGTATTTGTAAACGAGTATTTGTATGATCTTGGTGATCCCATTCACGAAACTTCTTAATGGGACATGTGTTTGCATAATGACCATGCACACCACATTTAAAACATTCAATTGATACCTCAGAAAGAACTTCTTTCCCTTTCCTCGAGTCAACTGGATGCTTCCTTTTTCCATGGAAGGTTCTTGCTTTATGACCTTCATTTCCACATCTATAGAATATTTCTGTCCCTTTGAAATATTTTCCTAGGTGTTTCTTTCCACATCTTTGACACATAGGTTTTTGAACACACTTACCTTTATGATTATTACCTGTACTTCCGTAGGGATTTTTTTCTTGCAAATATGATGCCTTAGAGAAATCTCCAAGGTTTAGGTGGTCAATCATGACTCCATATAGTTGGTTGAGGATAAACACAAGAGTTCTCATTACAGCCCCCATATCATTCAGTTGCTCGCTCAGAAAACTATCACAGTTTCCTTCACATCCACCAATACCTTGGTGCCTGCTAGATCCAGCCATTTACTAAAACCAAAAAGGGTCAGTGTGAGTATATCAACAAAACCATCATGTACTAATGAGGAAGGTAAACACTAAGATATACTTACTCATTCACTTTATCTAAAATTAGGACTCTTTCTGAAATCCTAACCATTATGGTAATGTCACTTATTCTTAAAGAATACCCTAACCTCTAAAGTTATCTAAACCGACATTTGATACCAACTATAAGGCCCCAACCTTAAACCTTACTTAATATTGAATTAAATGAGTAATTCACATTGAGGATCTTTTCAGGTTTAGAGTTTTATAGAATTAGGACATAACTATTACATCTTAAAAGATTACAAAGTAGTCGCTTCTACTAAATTTCCATAAAATAAAAACTCTTTAAAAGAAACATGTGTAGTTCCATGTTTTTGGTAGCATGACTTTCCCTTGATCCCATCCTTGACCCTATTCCACGCTAAGTCCTGTGAAAAAAATATTTCAAAAACTTGGGAGGAGCATAAGAAGCTCAGTAAGGGATACACAAATAATGAAAACTGTTAGTTTTTCAAAACAACAAGTAAACCATGAATACTTTATCAATGTAATACTTTTCACCTACATGAAGTAGTAAAAACTCTTCACTAAATAAAGTATCATTACTTACCTTTTTGTAACCAAAGGATTACCATAAAAATCCATAAAAAGAACACATAACATATATAAAGGTAACTTGGGACATAAACATACTTAAGTGGAATAACCAAACGGTCGACTCCCACACATATCACTTAATGGAATAGCCATACGGCCAATTTCCATACATACTTAATGGAATAGCCATACGGCTGACTTCCATACCCAATGCATTGGAGGTTATAACGTAACCACCCGTCCTGGTATTCACGGCACCACCCGTCATATGGTTTATAACGTAACCACCCGTTAAAATGTCCAAGTACCAATATAAAATCATAAAACATAAAACCAATATAAAGGAATGGTAACATTTACACATTTCAATCACAATATATCAAAAATATATTGACTTAATATAATCCTTTTTCAAAACCGTTTTCAATACCAAAATACATAAAAGAGTATACGGTATTTATTTTATTCTAAAAACATTACGTCTTGTTGAGAAAGCCAAAGACCAAATAATACTCGCGGCGGCGGAAAAGGTCGTTGTCGCCGCGTACGTTAAAAGAAACATTCCTTTTTGTCGTTTTGTAAAATGCTTCGTAGAAAAAGATTCCTTTTGTATAAAAGTAAAAGTCAAAGGGTTTTATACACCGTATAAAAGAAAGTTGTGTATAAAATGAAATATGCCTCAATGAAAGGAGATTGAGACGAAGTCCCTTACCTCGGGTCTGACTTGACTCGATCGTTCTTTAACGTCCTGAATAAAAAACTTGAGTTAATTTCTACTTGATTAAGAACCTTTTTAGAGTTAATTATTCCTTTTATATCACTTATTTCCATGTTATAAACATTATGTAACTATTTAATTTAATAATGTTTGTTTTGTCGATATTTGGTTCTTAAGTTGAAAGTGGACTTGTTACAATTACATGTTGTTCATGTGGTCAAAGGTTCTTTATATCTAGAATGACATTCCTGATTTGGATATCATATATATCATATATATCCAGCATATACATGTATTTATAATATTATATAATCATTTAGAGGTAAGAAATGAAATGCACCGTTCATGGAGACGGTAAGCCGTACGTACGCATGAACGCTGCTTTCATTTCTTTGTCATATTAATGGAATTAAAACTGAATGAGAGGTATGTATATTTTAATTCCAGAATTATATTAATCATTTAGATATATCATTAATTATATATATCCATTATATACATGCACTTTTAATAGTACATTACATTTGGGGATAAGAAATGAAATGCACCGTTCATGGAGACGGTAAGCCGTACGTACGCATGAACGCTACTTTCATTTCTATCTCATACTTTAATGGAATGAAATAATAATTATATAGAGGTGTATTATAATTCCAGTATAACATCATATATAATGACTTTAAATCCATCCTTTACACGTCCCACATATGGCATTAACGAATCACATCACTTTGAGGGGGCGGTAGTCCGCACTTCCTAAAATGAAGATATCGCGTATACCCATAATGGAAGCCATAAAGGTAAGGTACAAATGAAAAATACATAAGTATAAGTAAAACATAAACATATTATATATCATATATAAAAATAGTGACATCATAATGGCCACCTTTGAAGGTGTTAAATGAGTATTGAACAATCATCGTTTCGGGAGGCAGAATTTCGCCATCCACGGAAACCGTATGTTCTTTAACCATTTTATGTAGTTGTGTGAGAGTGTAGCGCGAATAAATCTTATAACAACATCCTAGTATATTTAATATACTGTTTTTGTTAGAAAAGAAGTAAATAAAAAGAGTTTAGAGGGTTGGGGAAGCAAAATAAAACAAATGAACATGAGAGAATGAATTACCTCTAAAAGTGTAACTCCTTTTGATTTGAGAATAAAGGCTTACTTTGAAAGGATTCTGCCCAAAGGTAATCCTCTAGGATTTGGAGAGGTATGTGGAGAGAGTAAATGGGTAGGGGTTGGCCGAGCCAAAGGCTTGAGGAGTGTGTGAAATGAGGTAGAGGTGTGGGCCTTTTATAAGAGGAGAGGAGGGGCACTTTTGGAAAGTAAGGAAATATTACTTTATTTGAAAATGTGTTTCGGTTTTAAAAGGTCCCACATTGATATAATTCGTGGATAAGTTGATAAGGGTTAGAAATCCACCCATCCAATAAGTTTTGGACATGTGTAGTTCATTGATTTTACATTATCTTTCCATTTAATTTAAATCGTCAAATAATGATGTCATCGCTGCATCATTATTATGTCATAAATAATTTAATTTATTTAATGTCTAAAAATTATAGAAAACTACTATGATGTAGGAAATCTTTTTATCTTTCCAATGACTATTTATAATCAAAAATCTGATCTTTATAACTCCATGTAAAATTTGTTTTCGTAAAACATATTATATTTGTGTCATTTTTACTTTTACATTAAATAAAAAGTTATTTATGTCATTTCCCAACTAAAGTGTCTCCATGGGGTCCCCAAGTTGACCCATGGCCTGTCTTGGTCGGCCATGACACATCGAATGAGTGTAGGACATGTTTCAAGCTCATCTTATTTTATTAAAGCATTATTTATACCTTAAACTACACTAATTACCACTAATCGTGATTAAGAACTTAATAAGTTACTATTCACCAAAAAATTATTATAACCTCATTGAACCACATTTTACTTCTTAATGACAACCATCTATGTCGGATTTTTGAAATTCAAAACACAATGATGGCAAAATTTCATTTAAACGGAAAATCAGTCTTTATAAGTACCACTTAGTGGTTTCACTATTCATTAAAAATTGAAGTTTTTCAGAAAATTACCAAAAATTCACCCTAAGCTATATTTGATATTACGAATTCAAAAATGAAGTCTATTTTACAAAATTCAATGAATATAATTCAGATTAATTAATTTAATAATTAATTCCTGCTGTCAAAGCAAATAGCGTGTTTTTATGAAACAATAAGTATCAAAAGATTGACACTAGTTTAAGTCTGATTTCAAAGTGAAATTAATTCCAAAGACCACTATTGTATTTAAAGGTAAAAATATATTCTAATTTAACTTTAAAACCAATTCAAAAGATAATCTAATCATATAAATAAATTAGATTAAAAAGGGGTTTTGAATTAAAATACAACATTTTACACTATTCATTGAAAAAAAGAACTTTATCGGAAAGATACCAAAAATTTACACAAAGTAAATTTTGATGTTCCAATTCTAAAGAAGAGTTTTATTTGGTCAAAAATAATGTGTAAGAGTGATCAAAAATATATTTAATGACAATTCTCCATCAAAAGGTGATAAGTGAACCTTTAGTGAAAATTAGGGTATAAAAGCCGAAAATTGAATTCTTTCCGTATTTTAAGCCATTATCTTTTATTGGATAAATGTAAAAACATTAAAAAACATATATAATCATATTTTAGTTATTTCTATCTATTCCCTCCAATACAACGGCTACATCTTAACTACCATTTGATATAATATTATTTTATTATTAGAGTGCAACGTAAGATTCCCAAGAAACTCGTTGTTGCGTGTTGGGTACGCCATCGAGCATAGTGTCCCCTTTAAAGTCATATTAATATTTTATTCACAAATATGGATAAATATGAAATTTCATATTCTTTATTTACCTGGGGTGTTACAATAATAAATTATAAACATAACAATAAGATAAATCATATTAATCAACAAACATATCACCAAATCATGAAAGAAGTTGACACAAAATAATTAAATGAAAAAATTGAATATTAAAATTGATATCAAAAATAATATTGAAATTATAGGTATGTTAGAAACATAATAAAGTAAAATTAGAATAAAACACATTATCATAAATATATTTTAAGGATCAGTACCATGAAATCATAACATAATGTTCTTGGATCACAACCCATGCACTATATATACTATCTCAAGAGTTGTAAGCATTAATCAAACAAGTGAGGGGATACATAATTCCCATACCACATAGATCATCATAATATGTCATATAAATGTGTTCTAAAAATTAAAAAACAATACATCACGTATAAACATGAAATTAACCCATGAGAAAAAATGAGTTACATAACAATATGGATAATCATAGTCAAATTATGAATAACACATGCACCAAAAATAAAGAAGGTAAAATATCATATTAGTCATTAATAGGTTAGGATAAGGAAAAAATAAATGAATATAGTATATATAGAGAAGAATAAAGGTGAAGTAAACATTATAAGAATAATCAAGATGAGGTTTTAGAAATATATACTTTTTAGAAATCATCAAAAGTGGATAAGGATTAATACAAGGGAAATAAATACATATCAATATCCAAAAAACGTAGGGAAAATATTATATATTTTAAATAATGTAGCATATAAATAATAAAATAAATTGGGCATGTGATAACTGAAACATAAAAGAATTTTTTTTGGGAATTTTTTACTTATATATTATGTATTGTTTGAAAAGAGAAATTATTGGAAGGGTTATAGAAATACAAGTTTATTGTTAGAAAATGAAGGTAAAATGAAACATAAGGCATTATGAATATATTTATATAAAAAAATACTCATGTATGAAATATATAGAGGAAGAGAACATAACTAGAATGGAATGAAAATATTGTGTAGGTACCCTTACCACAAGTCAAACTTACAACAAAAGATCCTATTATATCTTAGATAATAAGATTTCATGCATTTATTGTATATTATAGAACCTTATTAATATATATTTAAAATATTATCAAAAATTTATTATTATATACTATTAATTTACTATAATTATTTATTTCATTTGGATTGTTTGATATTATTTACTCAACTGTTTCAAAAGTATCTTGGTAAAATGGAAAGGGCCAATAGTGTTTTTCACATGGATATATTAGTTCAAGAAGTTTAATTTTTCGATTCAGGTTATTATTTTATTATAAAAGTACTATATATAATTATATGTTTAATGAATTTTAAAAATCATGAAACATTTCTCATTAATCATATTTTTATGTAGTTAAACAAATGTTGATGTTTTATTTTCAATATTATTTATATCATACCAATTTTATCATTCTATGGTCTTAAGAGTGGTTTAATTTGATTAGTAATAATATAAAAATATGGGGAAACCATTCTTAAAACTATTAATTATACATGACAATAAATAACATTATCATTTACATATCTCATATCAAACTACAATAGTGTGAACTATGATTTTTTGAATGCTGAATAAAAATGAAAAATAATAAATATTTAGTTTTCATAATTATATTTGAATTGAATTATAATATTTTATTAATTTTATTAGAATTATAACTTAGATATGTAATTTGAAAGTGGATATTGAAAAAGTAAAGTGTTCTAATTTGGAACTCTTACCTTACTCTTTGAGACACCTCCTTTGGAATGAGACTTAAACCATCATAGGAAGATTTTTTGTTTAGATTGGTGCTTCACTAACATGTACTAGAGGGATTAAATTGAGAACTTGTAAGACATTTGTAAATGGATTACGTTTTTTAAGTAATAAGAAACAGTTATAAGAGAGTTTTATTTATAATTAAAGGAAAGGGGTGTTTTGAATAAAATATTAAATGGTTTATTATTATTTTCTCAAGACTAATAATAGTATTTATTCTTTTGATTTAAGATAGTATTCAATTATAAAAAATAAATTTTGTTTCCATATAAAGACTTGAAAAACTGAATTCAATCATTGGAATAATTTATTCAATGTTATAAATTTTAAAAAATTATTTATTAAAGTATCATCATGGATTTGAAAATTTATTTTTATGTTAAGAAATTGAATCTATTTTTTATAGATAATTACTTAAATTATTAAGTAATTTTTTATACATGAAAAATATTTTCTAAATTATAATTTTCTATATTACATAATGAAATAATAAAACTTATTGTATATACAGAAAATAAGTTTTTTTTCATTCTTACATGTTTTTTTTAAAATAACAATAATTTAACCATGGATATTTTTAACATATTGATTCAAATATTGATATCCTTTTTGTGAAAATAAATTTCAATTTTTTTTGATTGAAATATTTTAACTTTAATATGTAAATCATATTTTTACCAAATAAGTTAGAACATACCTTATTAGAAATATAAACTAATACATTCATTGCATTACATGATTTTAACATTTTGTGTTCTCACAAGAATAACAAAATTTCTTACCAAGTTAATTTATCCATTAAGAATATATTAAAGTGAGAATTATTATAAAAATAATAACCACTAATTATAAATATTATATCTAATTTATAAAATAAAAATCCCATGTGTGTGGCAAATTAATTTTAATACAAGCACTTGTAACGTGAAAAAATACCACTTTTACCCTCACCGCACTAGCAAAGTTTTTTACTATTTAAGGGTCAATATTTTCATTAAAAAAGACCAATTGTTCCATAAATGTACCATATTTCACATTTATTAAAATTTAATAATCACTTGGAAGATAATTGGATTTTTAGTAATTTTAAATCATTTTAAAAAATATCATTTATAATAAAATAACATTAATGTAAATTTTGACATTATTAATTTAATTTAAATTTAAAAGTATCAAGACATTGATGAAATTTTAATATATTAATTTTACACTAATTTCATGTGATATATTTCTATAAGATATTAATTTAATACAATAATTCATTCAATTTATTTCACTTTTAATATTTTTAGTATCATTTATTTTAGTTTATTAATAACTTAATAGTTATTGCGTTGGTGTTTCTTAATTATTTTAAGTAACTAATTCACTACTAAAAATTAATGATAAATTATTATGATAAAAAAAATAATATTCATTTCAAAATAATATGTATAACTAAACCAATGTATTTTTTCTCTATCCCAAATATTTGTAGATATTTAAAGCAAAGAAGGTTCCTTTATTTATTTTTCTTTTCTTAACATATTATATTGGTAAAATTCATGGAAACATGTACCTAAAAATCAAGAAAATCAGTCAAAAAGATAGAAGGGTAGAAATATGATGAGACAACGGGTGTTGTCAAAGTGTTGGGTAATACTCACCACTTATATTATATGTTTAACTGTTAAGTAAACTCATTTTTACTTTAACCACTGTAATTAATTTAAAAACTTTTCACTAATCATTATGATAAAAAATTAAGTTGAACTTATTAGATAAAATAAATTATATTGATTCAAAATATGGAATCCATTTGGTCAAATTAAATTTGTAAAAATGGGAAAATATAATTTAAAAATATTTCTTCGGAAGTGGTAAAAACGTGTGTTTTTTAAAGTGAAAATGTTCAAAAATTTACAATGTTCTATGTCAAAATTCATTATTAATATGATTAAAATGACATAAATTAGATTAGTTGATTTATAATTGAACTATTTTGAGTTTAAAAAAATTCAAAATATAATTTAACATTATAAATTATTTAAATGAAAAGGAAGTTTTTAAGTAAAAGTTAATATTTTTTTCTATTCATAAAAAATGGAAATTTTCAAAAAAAGAAACAAATTTTCCCGAATATGTATTTTTTATTATTATTAGAAAAATTAATTTTAATTTTCTATATATATTTCATAAACTTGGTAAAAATTAATTTTAAATTATGCACTCCAAATATAACTAAACCGTATTTTAGGTAAATACCTTTTTTCTGAAAGCATTTATTTTTCGTTTAAATGATTCTAATTATTATTTAAAATCAAAAGATAATAAATAAATGTGTGTAAAATATATATTTTCATAATTTAGTTAATCTTAATCATACCCTCCATTAAAAGAGTTTTCCAATAATAATAATATTAATAGTATATCATTGTTTGGCATAACCCAATCTTTTAACAAAAGCTTTTGGGGAAACTCGTTGTTGCATGTACAAAAATATAATACTGTGTTGCATGTAATTTAAAATACCAAAGAGATTTAATTTTTCTAAAAATTAATATATTATAAAGTTTTAGGGTGTTATATTCCTTTTTATTGTTGGTGTGGCCTATCATACACGCTCTCAATTACAGTGACATTATTTAAAATGTTGTGGTGTTATATTCTCCCCACATTAAATAAAGTGTGTAATCAAAATTGAGACTTGATATTGGTCATCAAAGGGTTGACATTTTGAAATACCATGGTTTAGAAAAATACACATCATAAAGGGATAATAAAATATCCTCCTAATAAGAGAGATTGAGGGAAGTACAATAATCACACAGAATAATCACACAACTAGGTTTCTGAGTAGGAAAACATTTGTGTGAAATAAAAATAAGGACATTGAAGAGAAAAATAACACACAAATACTGATTGGGAGTGATATATAATATTGGTAACAAGAAAGTGGGTTATCTATAGATGGTTAATAACCACAAAACTGTAAACCAAATAGGTGTGAAAAAGATCATTGATTTCATTAGAAATTATGGTAATATGATATAATTTTATTTTAAGATAAATTTTCCAAAAGTCGAGGAACTATTTTACTGTCAATGAATACAAGGAAATATACTTACTTGATATGTTTCTATTTTATTTTTGTAATTTAATCCTTTGGTTATGTTTCAATAAATTTACAATTCATTACACACTCTAATAAATGAATATAAAAAAACATTTTTTTCACTGAATCACTAAAATTCACTTTTAACTGATTGTAAAACCCATAAAACTGCGACAAGCCATTCAATCTATCTTAAACTATTTTCAAAAAACAATATATTTAGAATAATTTATCTAATATGAATAAATAACCATATGGTGACATAATACATTAATATCTAAAACCTCATCCAAAGTTCAACTTTAACCATTTTATAAATGGTTAACCTTATGAAAATTCCCAAAAGGCCAAGATCCATAACATTATAAATACGGCCACTAAATTTCAAAAATTAACGTACCATTAATCCAAAAAATATTAAGTTTCTCTTAATCACCTCATACCAAACACGATAATACCATGATCATGTATTCTCTTGAAACATAGAAATAACTTGAATTTCTATATAAAATTATTTAATAAATGCTTGATTCCTTAATTTTCTAGAAAAGACAGATTATTGGACATATTACTTAGATATAAAAGTGTTGTGACTCCATCAATTATAAACCTCTTTTTCAATAAATAATTAATCAATTCTAAGGCAATCAATATGGTCCAATTTACTTTATCCATATCAATTATCAATTTGTCCGAAAATCTTTATCTCTACATTAGGAATATATTAAGGCTTCTCAATAATGTGTTTCTAAGTAGTCCAACTTGCCACTAAATCAATTTTCTTGGTTATTGGTACCATTCAAAATACGATTTTAAATCCTGATTCAAAAAGTAATATAGTAAAATCCTTATATATTTCATTATTCATACAACCAGGATATTATTATTTTAATACTGAAATGACATAATTCTTGAATCCAAACAAAATAACATTAATCATTCATCTTCATCTATTTGAATAACATAAGTTTAACTACGATCCATTAGTACCTTCTAAGGTATATTACTTTGATTCTTGATAAATTGATTTGTATAGTGTCCCATATATTTATATTTGAATAATTATACATTTGAAGCATTTTATTACACTTGAATTCACAAGCTCAATGGTTTTCTCTCTAAAACTTTAGTAAAGAATCATTCTATTCTGTAAATTACCATGGTGTTTCCTTCCACAATTATCTCATGTGGGAAAACCATTATTTCCCTTTTCCCCTTTATCCACCTTTTTCTCTTTCATCCCCTTTTCTCTTTCTTCCATTAAAATCCATAATACTTGTATAATTTCTTCCGTATCTTTTTTATCATGTGATACTATGTCTTCATATGATGAAAATGTTTAGGAGACAAGTTTCTTTTGAAATATTTGATTCACCCCTTCCCAGAATTGATTGTTTTTACTCTTTGGATCATGTTAATTGATTTAGTTATCATTTTATATACTAAGTAAAATTGATAAATGATGGAATATAGTATATTATATCATAATATTATGAATTTTAAATCATAATGTATAATTCCATATATGGTGTAAAAATTAGCATAAATTAAAATTTATGGATTTTTAATCTCAAATTTCTAAACATGGTTTATTTGGGGATATATATTTTTTCAAATCATTCATGATGGCGTGTAAGTAAAATTTGAATTATCTTAATAATATCTCATGAGAGTTTCAAACTAAGTACATAGTAAGGACCATTTTCATGTAAAAGTTAACGTTCGAGTCAAAACCAAAATGCCTTTTTCAGAGTTATTACACCTAGGTGCATCTTTTTCAGAACTTTATCAACTTGTAATATCCAGACATGGGTTTATTAGAAGAAAAAACCACACAATCTCTATATTACAAAAACATTTGTATAATATTCTATAATTATCTTCAAATTCAATCATAGGGTAATGTTATTTAAAAGATTTTATATGAAATAGAGTTCCTAAGTTTTCTAATAAAGTTAATTTTATACCAATTGTAGTGAATCTGACCCTAGAAACCCAGAGCTGGTGCATGTTACCAGTATATTGGCTTAAGAAAAATTAAACAGTATACTGAAGGATCAAATAGTTAATTAGTCCTGGTTAACTAGATACATACATGAGTCTTATATTACATTTGAATACAAAAATTACGACATAATTTTTTTTCAATAATAATTTTCTTCCATCAAGAATATATTTTCAGATAAGTCATATTAAACTTCATGGAATCTTTGGGAAAGAAAACAATATTTGAGTGAGCACAAATGCTTAAGAAGGGTTAAGTACAACAGAAGCTATCAGGAATCAATAAGAATAATAATTATGGAATGGTAAATAACTAAAAATGAATTCAATTTTAATAAATTAAATATATGAATATATAATTAAGAATTAATTTATAATGGTAAATAAATAAAAACACATGTTATTTAATCAATAAAAACAGAATAAAATGAATCTGTAGAAAATATCATAGAGAAAATACCTTGTATAATAAAAATAGAATATGAATAAAGGAAATGATTAATTTTCATAAATCTCTTTTCCCATGAACATAATAAATTTACCTTTAAGACCTTTTATAAGACAGTTTAGATTACAACTATCCAGACCTTTCACGAGAGAGTTTAAAACATACTGATTAAAAACAAATAGGGTTTTTTCCAACTGATTTTCTATCATGAGTATGTCAATGCATCAAGGGGTTTTAATTAACTAGTCCCAAACCATGTATTTAATTTCTAAATAATTCCTCAAATATATAATAGTCAATTTAACTCATAAAAATGTGCCTTGTCAAATATCTGAATTGAATAAAATATTTAGATTTATCAATATTTCCTCAGTTAATCAAATGATTTTTTAAGTAAAGACCATACGTATAAATGGTATGAATCTTAAGAAATAATCATATAAATTATAAAATAATATTTATATGTAATATATATTTAATTTTTACTGGAAATTTTTACAAGTATGTTATTTTTTCAAGAGAAAGTTAATAATAAGAAAAGAAATTGAGATTTCACAATAACTCTTACAATTTGGAAATTTCCAAGTCAAAACCCCCTAGATAAAATAATTCAAATTGAATCTTAAAATAACATAATTAACGAATTATTTATGATATTACATGTTAATGTTGTTATATATGCACATCATTAAATAATTTAAGTTCATAATATAATGTACGTCTCAAAGAAGGAAATTTGAGACAAAGATCCCTTACCTCATGCTTTACTTTAGTTGAAGGTGCTTTAACCTCATGAATAATGGATTTAGGCATGTTATTAATTTATAATAGAACCATATTAATAATTATAATATCTGAAAATATCCTTTTATCACATCTTATCACCCATTTGTTAATAATCATTAATTAATTTCATTATTTTGGGTTTTAACTTATTTGTTTTCTCATGCATGTTTTTCCACGAAAGATCTAGTTCTTATGCATATTATACAAATTAATATTATAAAATATTAATAATGACATAATTATCATAATTATACATCAATTATACTTTTAAAACCAGTAATGAATGATGTTTATGAAAAAAGATGTATGTTATAATTATAGAGATGATAAGGTGTACATAACATGAGTAACATTTTCCATTTTTCAATGATCATTATAAAAAGAAGGTAAGTTAAATTTTAACATTAAATAATGATCATAATATCATTAATAAAATATTATGTACTTATATTATATATATATATATCATTCATGCAGTGTGGTAATGAATAGAGTGTCACATCTCTTTGTGAAGGCGGTAGTCCACATGTACACAAGCGACATTATCCACCTTCATTGACTGAAAAAGTTAGAAAAGAAAATAACACATTATATTATCAAAATTAAAAATATATCATGATAAACATAATTATTTCCTACATATCACATATAATTATTCCTTATCAACTTTCTTGTAATGTGTTAGTGAAGGCGGAATGTGTTAATTTGATCCGAGGGGATGCCCTCTGTCTGCATTATTTTATACCTCCATAGTTTTCTTATTCTACTTTCTTCTTTTCTTAATAAAAATTTAATTTGGATGGATGGAAGGACGAATCACATTTCTTTACGTAGTGGTAGTCTTCCATACACATGAGTGACATTATCACATCTCCTATGAAATAGAAAGTAATAATTTATATATGATATAATGACTCAAAAGGTATAATAGATTCATATTATATATATATATAAATATATATTTATATATATTATATATATATACTTTATATCCATTATAACACCCAACCTTGAGAGGTACTAATGAAAAAACGAAGGACACCATCTTGCGAGGTGGTCGTTCCCCAAACACTTGAATGATTGTTTTATAACCCATTTTATAGAAGTGAATATGGTTTTAAGTCATGAAATTATTATAAAAACATCCCATTATATGGAATATACTGGTTTTATTTTATCATTCTTATTTAATAAAATTGAAGGAGATGGATGAATAAGTAAAATAAAGATGCTCCTTGAAGAACATTGACTATTCTTGAATTATATTCCATTAGTTTGTAATGAACCTTTATTAGGTTGTATTTTTACCCAAATTAAGGGTTTGAGTATGAATATATGGATGTTTGGGAATGATTTTGATAGTTTTTTAAGATATAAATTTGTTAACAGGTGTGAATAAGTGAGTGCAGTGGGTGCTCTTTTATAATTGAGGAGGAGTGACATTCTTATATATATTGAAATGTATTCCTTATTGGGAAGTCATTATTACATAAAATGGATCCAATATTGATAATTTAATTTTTTGAGGGATTATATAGTCTAGAAACTCCTCCAAAACACAGTTAACCACATTTTTATACATTTTTTATTAGCTTATAAATTTTCCTATTTATACCATTTTGTGTTCTCAATAGGGTAAGTAATTTTCTAACCTTTTTAATATATCAATTAAGAATAAATTAAAGTGAGAATTATTATAAAATTTATACCCACAAAATATAAATATTATTTCCAATTTTTGAAATAAAAATATCATGTGTGTTGGAAATTAATTTTAATATAAGTGAATTTAAATCACAAAAACACTACTTTAACACTAACCAAGCTAACAAAGTTTTTTAATATTTAAGGGTCAGTGTGTTTAGTATAAAAGATCAATTAATACATTAATGTACCAGATTTAGAATTTATTAAAATTTATATATCAATTGGAAGATTATATGATTTTATATTAATTTTACTTCATTTAATAAATTATCATTTATTAAAAAATAACATTAATGTTAATTTTGAAATAATTAATTTAATTTAAATTTAAAAATATCAAGAAAATTATGGAACTTTAATTTATTAATTTAAAACCTATTTAAAATTAATTATTCTTCTATAAAATTAATCGATCTTAATAATTTATTCATTTTTCTTCACTTTTAATATTTTTAGTATTACTTATTTAATTAATTATTTACTACATACTTACTTTTTTGAAGTTTCCTAATAATTTTAAGTAACTAATTAATCTATAAAAATTATATATAAATTATTACGATAATAAAAACTCATTTATATTTCAATATAATTTGTATAATAAAAATAATTTTGTTTTTTTACTTATCCCAAAGCATTAAATATATTTTAAGACAGGGTGGTTCCTTTTTGTATTTTTCTTTACTGAATTTATTATATAGGTAACTTTGATTGAAAAGTGTTCCTAAAACTCATGAAAATAATTAAAAAAGTCAAAATTTTCTAAATATGGCCATAAAATTTGTTTTGGACAAGTTTTGGGTCATTTTTACAACATAGATTCTAAATTTGACCACTAAGTAAACTAATTTTTATATTCATCAATGTAATTAATTTTATCTCTTTCTACTAATATTTATGGATAAAATTATGTTGAAATTAATAAATAATATATATTATTGTTATTAAAAGTATCAAATCTATTTTTTAAAATTCAATACACATCAGTGGGATATTTTAATTTAAAATTAATACCGCATATGTGGGGAGAAAGTATTTTTTTAAATGTGAAAATATTCAAAAATTAACAATATTATTATTTATAAATTCAATATAAAAATGATTACAATGAACTAAGTGGGATTACTATATGTATAATTACACCATTTTGACTTTAAAACCAATACAAAATATAATATTACATTATATTTTTTTAAATGAAAGCATCTTTTAATTAAACTTCATTATTTTTCAATATTCATAAAAAAATGAAGCTTTTCCAAAAAATCCCTAAAATTTACCCTAAGATAATTTAGAATTCCACCTTTAAAAATGATTTTTTTCATATAAATTTTCTTAAAGTGGAACAAATTAATATAAAATTATGCAGGCTAAGCCCTAATAAATAGTGTTTTAGGAAAATAATTTTTTTTGAAAAGATTTTACTTTTAAATAATAATAATAATTAATTATAATAAATAGAAAGTAAATAAAATTATATAAATTATATATTTTCATAAGTTATTTAATCATATTAAAACCCTCTATTCTAATGGTTAGATGATAATAATAATATTAATTGTATATTGTTGATCAATAAAACATGGTTTTACGTTTAACTTAAGCTATCAAAGAAACTCATTGTTTCATGTGATGCAAGCTAACCCATTTTTCTGTGTAATTAAATATATTAAAGGGAATTAATTAATTCAAAAATAAATATATCAAAAAGTGTGGAGGTGTTATATTCAGTTCTACACTTAGTGCTATGTGTCATATACACTATTAAAAACAATGCCCTTATTTAGAAAATTTCAATATATATTATTAATAATAAATAATGTTCATGTAATTAAAATAATGTAAAATAATGACATGTTTCTCTTGGTTCACCTAAAATTGTATCAAATCCTTTTTTTAAAAAAATTATTTTTTGCACTAGATTTGAGAGGTTGGGTCTGTGGTGCCTGATTTGGTATCTAATTGGGGTTTATTTACTATTTTGGACGAGTTAATTTATTTTTAGGTATTAATTAGAGATAACCTTATACAACACCCAAGGTATGGTTCTTTGTTTAGGATAACATCTGAATGTTTTTGTAAAGTTTAAATTGTGTGGTTTATAAGTAATTAATTTTCTATCTAGATACCATAATGTGTCTATGATTGCGGAAAAAATTCACCCAGGGGAAATCACAAAGAAAATGTGTGGTTGATTATAAATGTAATCTTTATTCAGTGTATGATGAGTGGGCTAGTGATTTTACATCTATCAGGACACTCCCATGGGGTATTTTTTTTGGTAATTTATATGAAATTTATGAAACATTATGAGGGATTATAATATATTTAGGTTAGAGAACCTAATAGAAGAATTATTATGGATAACCTAGATTGGGACTTATATATTCTTATGTTAGTTTATAAATGTAATTTATGATTATTTTTTATAATATTATCATTTTCCTATCAAATTAATTAATTTAGACATTTTGAAAACTCAAATATTCTTTATGTACTGTTGTAGATGAAGCCTAGAGGAACTGAGGTAACAATGGGGGAAATGAACATTGCGACGATTATCCCAATTAGAAACCAAATGGGATAGAATATGGTGTTAAAAAACATGTAGGCATGCATACATAGATTTCATTATTTATGATTAATAATTGGAACCATAAACATACCCCACACTTTCTAATGAAGAGAAGGATAAATATTCCTGGATGTTATGGGAATAAAGAACAAATATGAATGAATATTTAGCTTTCCGTGTGTCATTGATATGGGAAGAAGAACCTAAAGTAATATCTCAAATGAATAAGGAAATGATTCATGTGTAGAAGGATTGGACATAGAGACATAACCATCAATATGGGTCAAATAATTTGATCAATGAAATGAATAGGATGAATTTTCAATGATTAAATTGTAATAAGTTTGGGCATTACGTAAATCAATTCCCAAAGAGTCCAATAAAGATTATAAACCTCAACAACCTCTTAAACCAAGATAACAAGGGAAATCCAATGCAAAGACAACTATTGAACAAGATAGTGACAATTAAGTGGTGTAAGGTACTTTAATTATCTAGCCCGTATTTCTAAGTGTCATATTAGATAATAGTCTATCAACTCTAGTATATCCTAGAAGTTTTATAAGAGCATCAAATCACTACTGAAATTATTTAGTGATTAATTTATTGGATAAATATTAGAGGTGTATGAGTTATGTATTCCAAGATTAATTTTATGGGATTATCCCTTGTAATTTTTTTATTATCTATCATTTCATTGAATTTAATTATATGTTTAGAAATGGATTTATTTTTATCTACTTTGAAGAAATAATTTTTTGGGAATAAGAAAATAACATTTCATATTTATAACGACCCAAGTTTGGCATTCATTGAAATTACATTTCTTTTATAGAATACATAATACATTATAAAAATATATTCCAAAAGATAGTATTAGTTTAGTGTCTTTGGAAACTTGGAACCGAATCTTCTAACTTAGTGAAGGATCTTCAATATCACCCATAAATATCTTCCCCTTTTATTTTCCTACCTAAATCATTTCTTTATATCTTGGGGAAAAGAAATCCTAAAAGGGTGATCTCAAATTCTATATAAGGGTAAACCTAGAGAACAAAAAAAACCATAAACATTTGAATCTAAAATAATGAAGATAATGTTTAAACATCAAAATATTTAGTAACCAAATAAATCAGCGTAGTACATAAGACACAAATCATAAAGAAACATTAACCACGATAAAATAGCATTAGTATAGAACATGGAATTGTGGAAACCAAATAATAACATAATATGATTTTCATAGTAGCCATAGAATTATTCCCAAGTCCATCAGAGTGGAAAAATTCTGTTGCTGATCTGAGTTTACTTTCTATTCGATCCATGTATTACTGAACCAGATTTAATTGTCCTTCCAGCCCTGTATGTCAGAACCAGATTAAATTGTCATTCTAGTCATGTATTACTGAACCAGATTTACTTACTATTCCTATCATGTATATCTCATGAGAAATTAATATTTACCCAATTCATTGGAGGGAGATATTGGTCCCTCCATTATCATAATTAAATCATTCCTACATATGCCACAAAAACAAAAAACATTCATAATAGCATAACCCAAGAAATAAAACGGGTTTTCATAAACATCATTCCATCAAAATCCATATAGAATAAATATATTTCATAAAAATAAATCTATCACAAACACAATGAAATCAAATTAATAGTAGGTATATAAATATACACTTATGTCATCTTATATGGAAAGTAATTTTAATAAAACACTAGAAATTAATTCTTGAGGAAATATCCTTTCTTTTTGGAAAAAATTTTCTTTTCATCAAAATTTCGTGATATTTTAAAAGAAATGAATTTAGTTGAAAATAAAATTGTAATCATGGTTGAATATTCATGGAAATAATGTGTTATGAAGATGTAAAAACCAGTTCATGCTGTATAAATTTTAAAACAGTCCCCTCGTAGTTTTTTTAGAGAAGTCTAGATGTACCTCATATGGTAAAAAAAGATAGATTCCTTTTGTACCATGTTGTAAATGCAAAAAATGGATAAAAATTACTTTAAGAATAATTAGAAGAATATTAAATATTTTATGAAAACATTTTTAGAAATAATGGACACAGATGATAAATATACCCCCATATAAACAATCACGAATAAAAATGAGATTGGAAAATTACCCCACACCAAAGGTCCAATTTCTTTTATATGTGTCTGAAACTCTGATATAGATGGTTTAAACATATTATTAACTTGTAATTGAAAAAAAATTAATATTTATAATATCATATTTTATTAACTTATGACTTTATATTACCCGTTCATTTGTCAATTCAATGTTAAAGCATCATTTTCGATAATAATAGTTTTATTTGTTGTACGTGTTTTGAATTGTTATTATTGATATTATTAATTATATAATTATTTAATTACTTCCAAATTGTAAAATGTGATTTATATATCATATATAATCAGCATATAAATATATATATAATAGATAGATAAATGAAAGTGAAAACACCGTTCATGGAGACGGTAAGCCGTACGTACACATGAACGTTGTTTTCATTTTATTATTGAATTGAATAGAATTAAGTAAATGAAATATATATATATATATCTACTAGAAATATTATGTCATATATTTCATTATTATTTATTATATATACTGTATAATCTTTTTTGAATGATTAACGTGGAGAATGAATCTCATCACATCGTGGAGATGGTAGACCATACGTACACACTAGCAATGATATCATTCCAATAATTGTTGAATGGTATTGATTTATATGGTGTATAATATAATATAATTAGTATCATTTTATTATAATAATATATATTTATTATTTACACCATTATACCTATCCATGTAGGGTGGTGGTGAAAAATAGATTACACCATGGCGTGGAGAGGGTAAGCCGTATGTAGGCACATGCGATGATTTTATTTTTCAATAGGATGTATTGAATATGAAATAGGTGTTTTTCATATTTATAATAACATATTAGTATATTATTGATAATTATGTTATTAATTTATAATGAAACAACTAAAGAATATGATTTAGAACTAAAAAGAAATTTTAATGAATCAGTAGAAATGATTATCTCTTCCACAATGTGCCTCCTTTAAATTTCTTCTTAGGGAATTAGAGTTGGTATTTTGAGATCACCATAACCTCTAAAAAGTCACTAGGTAAATTTATAAGATAAATGTTCTGGGGTTGGACAAGCATAAAGGCACAAAATGGAGTGAATAGGAGAGGGAGGAGGTTCCCTTTTATAAGAGGGGAGAGGGGTACTTTAGAAATGTCAATGAATATTAATTTATTATAAATTAACTTTCAATTTAAAATGGTCCAAATCATATTTAATTCTAATATAAGATGATTTTGGTTCCAATAAAAATCATCCAATATTTTTTAGACATGTTTTGAATATTAATTTATTCTTATCTTTTTGGTTGAACCCATATTTTACCCTTTTTAATCTTACCGTGATATCATGTTATTCACACATCGTGGGTTAATGTAATTACCATATCATGTAAAAAGACCCAGAAAAGTTATTTATGTTATATTTGGACTTATATTAACTCTTTGGACGAATCTTAGATTTTTATAAATTTAATACCATTTAATAAAGTATTATATGTTTTAAGTTATGAATTATTTCAATTTTAGACACTATTAATATTTGATTTTTTAAAAAATTTATAACATCCTGATTCCTTATAAATAAAGGCATTAAATCATCCCTAATATTTCAATTTAATCAATAAAATTATTGGATGACATCGAAATACTAAAATGAAATTTATTTTAATATTTATAAATTCGTTTATTTGAATATTTCATTAATGAGCTAATCAATACATTATAACTGTGTCATAAATAAAAATATTTATATAGTTTCTAAAAATTATAAATAAAATACCATTATGAAGGAAATATTTTTATCTTTCTAATTATTATTTATATAAATAGATATCGGTTATTTATTCTTATATTAAAATAAATTTTGAAAAAGATATATGTTTAGGTAATAATTATCTTTACTTTAAATTTAATTCTTATAAAATTTCATTTTCACATCCAACTGAATCCATGGGGTAGTAAAATCTACCCAAGAATTCCCATGGTCAAAAATGTCTCATCCAATAGGATTAGGACTTGTGTTAGGGTTGTTTAATATTATTACAATTTTATTTTTATCCTTTTTTACCAGATTTACCCTTTAACCATGGTAAATAAAATAATTACAAAAGGTACTATTGATAATGTCCAAAAATAAAAGGTACATATTTACACAATTTGAACCTTATGATTCCAAATATGGAATCCATTTTTTTTAAATTCAAAAAAAATAAGTTTTAGTAAATAATTTAATGTTATTTCCCATTGTTAAAATCAAAAAGCATGTTTTTCAAGAAATAATAACTATCAAAAGAATGACATGTGTTTATGAAAACTTTAAAAGTTAAATTACTTCCAATGACCAACATTAGATTAAATGAAAATAATATAATCTAATCAATCTTTAAAACCAATTAAAAATATAATCTGAATATATAAATAAATTAGATAAAAAGGTAATTTAGAGTTAAAATGCATTATTTTTCACTATTCATTAAAATATTAATCTTATTAGAAAAAACAAAAAAATTTACAAAAGTAAATTTTTATGTCTGTATTTTGAAGAAAAAATTTATTTTTCCAAATTTTACTTATAAAAGTGTAAAAAACTAGATTTAATATTGGTGCACCATCAAAAAGTTGTAAAAATTCATTTTTTGAAAAATACTTTTATCTGAAAAATTGATTTTGTTCTCATATAATTTTCTAGAAAATGTGTAATATGAATGCTAATGTTATATAAAATTCAAAATATGGTTAATATTATTCATAATGACTATTCTATATCCCATTAGATAATAATATTTTTATAATATATTATTGTTTAGTGAAACTCAATATGGCGTACAATGTAAGCTACCAACAAAGTTCACTCTTATGACATCCCAACTTTGATTACATAACTTTTCATTATATTTTACAAATAGAGGATCTTTAAATTCTAGTGTCTTGGAAATCAGGAACAATATACATGGAAACATTAAACATCATTCTAATCCACTTGTCAGGATTCATCAAAGGTTCATCTGAATTAAAATTACTACATCCCATAACCTGGAGACATACATCAAAGGAAAGGGTTAGCAGAAGGCCCTATAAGGAAAGAAAGGGAATTGGTTTACTTGTTATATCAATAAGAAATCGATGAAAAACATAAAGACATGAGAAATGGAAGCATATAAATATTATAATAAAAAGAAATATAACCTCAACTTGAATGTTAATCATCAAAATTTAATTTATACATTCATGAACATATCACCAAGGTTCTTCCCCAAGGTGTCATAAAAATTACCAAGGTTATTCACCAAGGTATCGTGAAACTTATTATCTCTAGAGATTAAATTATTTACCCAAGGCATTAGAGCGCTATCTGGGCACACCCTTAATATGTATTTTTTTTCATGTGATCCACGTATATCATAATCAAACATTTAATAAATAACCCAAATACGATAAAAGAAATGGGTTTCATGTCAAAATCATGATGTTTAAAAAGTTCTTAAAAATTAGATCATTATGTCATTTATAACCCATATAAATGTAGTGAGTGTTATATGTATGTAAATTATAGTATAAAATAGGTCAATTTTATTTCTTGATGAATTCCCCTAGAAATGAAAATAGATTTGGGTATTCACATCAATTAAGTAAGATAATTTCTTGAGAAAAAGAAAGATATTTTGAGATGAAAATTCAGTAGCATAAAGACTACATAACATATTTTTAGAAAACATTAAAAATAGAGGGGAAAAGGATAATAAAATTAGAAATAACTCATTATACATTATAGGTATAGAAAAAATATAAATAAGATCATGGTATATATATTTTAATGATATAAGACATGAAAAGTAAACTTGAAAGAAAAGAGAAGATGCAATTTATTTTACAAAACATTTGGCAGCCTAATGACCTCAATTAAAAATCTAGAAGATAAGTTGATGAGATTTGAAAGGGTTTCTCATCAATTGGAAATTAAATGGATAGTAATAAGGATACTGAAGAACATAACCCAACATAATATGATTGAAACTAGAAGACATAACATAAAGGAAGTCATGTCTAACAAGAGGAGGGTGAAAGGTTCCCTTACCTTGAAGAGTAACTTCAAAATCTTGAAGGTTGGGACCTTGGGGGGATTGAGGGAACCATAGGAGGACTCCTTGGGAGGTAAAAAGTCAAGTGCTTCATTGATGATGAATTTTGAATGAAGGAAATAAAGGAATGACTTGGTATTTATAGCAAAAGAGTGGAAATATTTAATTAATTTTCAAGGGACACCTCATCGGTGGTATTTGAAAAGCCATGGGCTTGACCATGGTATTAGAAACTTGGGACACCTCATAACACATCTTAGTATCCACAAGTTGACCAAAATTATTACATCAATATTACATCATTAATCATACTGAAACTTAAAACTATATGTTTACTATTCATCAAAAAACAAAACATTTTATAAAAATCTCATAAATTCACACTAACCTAATATCGATGCTCTGAATTAAAAACTAAATTCTATTTTATGAAAATAATTTTTTCATTACGATATATTTAATTTTTAATTAAAAAAACTATTTACCTAAAAAATACTAATACTTAACTAAAAATTTCTAAAACGGTTATTAACATATGCTATAATATCACTTCACCATTTTTGATGCCTAAGTTATATTAAGTAAGGTTACTATTCCATTTGTCACATTAATATTCATAAGGGTAATATTACTATTCATATTTCTCGATTCACCAAAAGTTATTTTGATCTTATTAGACTCTAAATTTATTACTGATCACAACTGTAGAAGTCCATTATTTGAAAATTATTTTACATTATTAATTATTTAAAGTATACAAAGATATTTTAAAATACCCTTTCTTCCAAAATTTCATCAATAATATTGAACATTGAAAAATTCATCCTATATTTATCCAGACATTTGAAATACACAAATTTTACCATAAGAATACATAATAATTTTATTTATATAAAAGGATTACACAAAGTAATTAAGGACCTGTTACATAGACCCTTATAACACCTGCATAGGACCTAAGTGTAAGGTGTGCTATGACGATAATACCTTGGGGTGGCTTGGACAACATTGCCTAAGTAGTGATTTCTATCATCTTGAACTTCTCTCTTAAGAGATTCTGTTAAAGCTTCACATGTTGAAGCTCATCTTGGGCCTGGTCAAGATCAAAGCCTAGTGATGAAACCTCCTTCTAATGATATGATAGATGAGCTTCGTATAGACTGAGTCTACTGGATGAGGCCATCATCTTTTATTTCTTTATTAATTAACCAATATCACTTGTATTTATATACAATATTCATAACATTAAGAATTTATCTTCCAATGTTCATATTGACCAATGGTCATATAACAGTCAAAACCTAGTGGTTTTATTTTAATTATACTCACTTAATTAATTAAATGATATAGTTTTGTTTATTATAACTTAATATAACACACAATATTAGGAAAAAAATATTATAAAAAAGTTCTGGTCGTTACATTCTTCCCCCTTAAGAAATTGTGTCCTTAAAATTTCAACTCATACCCTTAGAAGAGAAAAGTTGTGGTTACTTCTACCTTATAGACTCCTCTTGTTCTCACGTGGCTTCTTCACATTTTTGGTTTCTCCACAACACCTTAACAAGGTGGGTAGTATTATTTCATAGAACCTTGTCCCTATAATCCATGATCTCCAAAGGCTTCTCCTCATAAGAGATGTCATGTTCCTGCTGTACCACCTCTAGATTTTGTACAGTTTCAGGTATGTACTTCCTCAAGAGGGATATGTGGAAGACATCATGAACTTGAGCTAGATTTGGTGGAAGTCAAAGCCGATAGGACACTGCTACTATGTGATAAATGATTTCATACGGTCTAATATACTTAGGGCCGAGGTTCCCTTTCTTCCAAAAACTCATGACTCTCATACAAGGTGAAATTCGAAGAAGGAATTTGTCCACAACATCAAACTCCAAGTCCCTTAGATGGTTGTCGGCATAGCACTTTTTCCAACTCTGAGCAGCCTTAATGTGTTGGTGGATGACATGGACCTTTTCTATCATCTCTTGTATGAGATCAAGCCCAAGAATCTATCTCTCACCGGCTTCATCCTAAAAAGTAGGAGTTCTTCTTCACATCCCTTATAGAGCTTCATAGGGTGCCATTTGAATGATCGAGTGGAAGCTGTTGTTGTAAGAGAAATAAACTAATGGGATATGTTGATCCCATCTACCTTTAAATTCCATTGATCATGTTCTCAACATTTCCTCGTGTGTTTGAATTGTCCTTTTACATTGGCCATCAGTTTGGGGGTGATAGGCCATACTGAAATTCAATTCGGTACTTAGATCACGTTGAATACTTCTCCAGAATTTTGATGTGAACCTTGGATCACGATCATATATGATAGAAAGTGGAACTCTATGCAGCCTTACCACTTCTATTACATAAATCCTAGCATGTTGATCAAGAGATAAATCTTCCCAAATAGAGATAAAATGGGCAGTCTTGGTGAGATGGTCAACAATAACCCAGATCACATTGTTTACTTTGGATGTTCTCAGGAGACTAGTGAAAAAGTCCAATGTGATATTGTCCCACTTTCATGCTGGTATGGGTAGTGGTTGTAAGACCCTTTAGGAATTTATCTCTCTGCCTTCACCTGATGACATACTAGGAACCTTTAAGTGCAGTTAGAAATATCCCTTATCATATTATCCCACCAATTATGATCACGAGAATATCTATATACTTTATGCTTCCTAGATGTATAGAGAAAGTAGAGCTACGTTCTTCATACATCAACTTTGTCTTTATTTCTTGAATATATGGAACACATAGTCTTGTACAAAATTTCAGTACACCATCTTGGTCAATATTGAACTCAAGAAACTTCCCATCCTTTATAGCCTCATACTTCTTTTGTAATAAAGGATATTATTTTTTAGATTTCTTGATCTTCTCTAGTAATGGCAGTTGAGAAATCATTTGGGTTAGTTTTGATAATGTCCCTTCCCTTATAATTCCCATGTCTATATTTTCTAGGTAATTGATCAAAGGGTATCTTTGAATCCTCATCATAGAAAGAACAAATTGGTCTTTCCTACTTAATGCAATAGAGACTTTTTTTTTCTCTTCTGAGATGATAATGGATTTAACAATCACAGTCTTAAGAAGTTCCAACCATCTCCTTTGTCCCATATTCAATTCCTTTTGTGTGAAAATATACTTCAAACTTTTATGGTCTATGTATATATCACATTTCTCCCCATAAAGACAGTGGCGCTATATCTTCATACAAAAAATGGTCGTAGCCCGCTCTAGATCATGTGTAGGGTAGTTCTTCTCATGAGTCTTCAACTGTTGAGATGCATAAGAAATGAATTTTTCATTTTTCATGAGGATGCACCCAAGCCCTTTCAGAGATGCATCACTAAAAATAATGAATCCTTCTCCACTTTAGGGCAGAGTTAACATAGTTATAACAACCAATCTCTTTTTCATCTCTTGGAAACTTTCTTCACACTCCTTTTTCCAGACGAACTTGACCCCATTTCGAGTTAACATTGTTAATAGATTAGAAGCTCATGAAATTTTATTCACAAATCTCCTATAATATTTCTCTAATCCAAAGAAACTATAAATATTATACATTATTTTAGGATGAGGCCACTCATCTACAACCTTTGTATTTTTAGGGTCCACTATGATTCCTTCATTGGTTACAATGCACCCCAAGAAAGAAACTTTTTTGTAACAAAAATTCACATTTTATGAACTTTCAAAAAATCCAATCCTTTTGCAGAGTTTGAAAAATAACCCTTAGATGATCCTCATGCTCTTTGCGGCTTTTGGAATATATCAGAACATCATCAATAAAAACTATCACATAGTTATCAAGGTAGTTTTTAAGGACTCTATTCATCAAATCAATAAAAATAGCAGGTGAATTAGTCAGTCTAAAGGGAATAAAAACAAACTCATAATGCCCATATCTTGATCAGAAGGATGTTTTTGGAATATCTCCTTTCTTTTACCTCAATTGATGATAACCAGATCGAAGAGCAATCTTAGAGAAGAATTGAGCCCCACAAAGTTGGTCAAATAAGTCATCAATTCTTGGAAGAGGGTATTTTTTATTCATTGTGAGCCCGTTTAGTTCCCCATAATCAATGCATAGCCGCATTGATCCATCCTTATTCCTCACTAATAGAAAATTTTCTCCCCAAGGAGACAAACTTGGATGAATAAACCCCTTATACAAAAGATCTTGGAGATATTTATTTAATTCCTTTAGCTCCACATTTTCTAATCTATATGGGGCCTTTGATATTAAATGTAATCCAGGTATGAGTTCAATGGAGAACTCTACCTCTCTTTCCAGTGGAGGTCCAGGTAACTCCTTAGGAAATACATTAATGTATTTCTGGATGATGGGGATATTTTCTATCCTTATACTCTCATTTACTTCTTCTTATTCACCGATCAGATCCATAAAGAAGGATATAGAAGTTTCTTCTAGAAAAAGATCAGGTTTCTATATCTCTTCTTGGAAGAAAACTGTAGGATTTCCATTCAAGACTACTGAGATTTACTTGCTTCAGCATTTGATCTTAAAATTATACTTTTAGAGCCAGTCCATCCCTAGTATAATGTAGAATTCCAGTGTGGGAATGACTACTATATTTGCGATAAGATTGTGATCCCTAAAGTAAATACTACAGTTTCTAAACACTGAAAATTCTTGGATAATCCCACCAGGAGTATTGACTGATAACTCTACTTTTATCAATTTAGGGATTGATTCAAAATACTTTGCAAACTTGGAATAAATAAAGGAATGAGTAGAACTATAAACAAACAAAGTACTCAATAGATTTGTTGGAACAACAAGAGTACCAACCACCATATCATTTGGAGATTCCAAATTTGTTTTTGTGATATAAAAAGCATAAGCATGTTCCCTGAGCCATTGCTACGAATGACGGTGGTTCCCCTCTACTGCCCCCAGATTTGGGCAGTGATTGGAAAATTGCACAAATTGTACACACTTATAGTATTAGAAATCAGGTAGGGCCTACACCATCTTCCCTTTGTCATTAGTGTTGGGAAGTTGTGGCTTCACCTCACTACAACAATTTCATTTGACACAGACATCTCTTCCACACTTTTATAACTTCACTATCCTAATCAAGGAGTTCCTCGAATTCTTGTTACCACATTTATTACATGTGGGATGTTGCACTTGATTTCCTCCTCTTCCTTTATTGAAGAAAATCCGTAGGTTTGGATCCATTGATCTCTTCTTGTAATTGGATTTATGAGACCACTATGTCTCGCCAAACTTTTATTCGACCTTCATTGCACTCTGTAAGATCTCTACATAGCTATCATAGTCTCGGTTAGCTAGATTATTTCACAGATGAGGTATCAATCCACTAAAGAATCTATTAACCTTCCCATTAGGATCCATGAAAAATCTTGAATAGTAATGGGAAAGTATGTTGAAGTTCATTTCATATATTTTAACAGATTCATTCCCCTTTTGTTTCAGCTCTACAAACTCCTTCGACATTTTTTTTCTAATCAAATGGTGGAAATAGTTATTGAAAAAGATCCCTCTGAACTCTTCCCACTCAATATCTTTAACCTCTACTCTTGGACTTGTGTTTTTAATCAGTTCCCACACCTGATCATCTTCACCCTCTAAGCGATAAACAACTAGGGTGACATTCTCTTACTCAGAACAGTGGAGCACAGAAAAGATCTTATCTATAGAGATGATCCAATGTTTATCAATCAATTGGTCGATCAATCCCCGAGTGGTTGGGGGTTTTTTTTCACATAAAGGACTCAACAAAATGTTGTTCCCTTTGGGATGGGATCAGTCTCTCAACTACATTTAATTATTTCCCATAACTTGAGTCGGTTGGTTTACCATTCTCATGAAAGTTTCTATTCTGGCTTCCATCAGAGGGATGTCATTGCATGGTCCATTGTGTCACCATTTTCATGATTCCTACTATTTCCTGCCATTTTCTAATAGAATAAAACCTTAGTTAGAAGCATATTTCATTTATGAATCTTTTAATTTTAAAGGATTTTATTTATTAAAACTTCATGCTCATACAATTACATTTATCTATAAATCCTTAATAATGATTCCAAAAAATATTGTGAATAACCAAACATATCACCCGAGAGTGTCAAACTAGGTGTGCAGAAAGGCCTATTTTCATGAACCAGGATACCCCAGGTCAAGCCTAAAAATCCTTGTCAGAGTTTTCACTACTAGGTACATCTGTGTTAGAGCCACATCTACTTGTTCATATTTATATAGGGATTTATTTTTTTGGAAACCACTTACTTAATATTTCAACAAAATACACAGAAATTTGATATAATTAAACATTTCTATAGGGTTATTCCTTAATTTTTCATAGATTAATTTCTATTAATACCTAAACTATCCTTTTATACCAACTATGACATCCCTCTTTTTATTACATAACTTTTCATTACATTTTACAAATAGAAGATAATTGAAGTCTAGTGTATTGAATATCAGAAACAATATACATGAAAACATTAAACATAATTCTAATAAACTTATAAGGCTTCAACAAAAATTAATCCTATGTAAAATTACTGCATCTCATAACCTGGAGTCATACATCAAAGGAATGGGTGAGCAGAATTCCTAGTAAGGAAAGCAGTGGAATCAGTTTACTTATGATATCAATAAGAACTTGATAAAACACATAAATATATGAGAAATGGAAGAAGTGGAATATAATAATAAAAAAAACTTGAATAATAACTTAAATATTTGGCTATAAAATATAATTTATATATTCATGAACATATCACCAAGGTTCATCCCTAAGGTGTCATAAAAATTACCAAGGTTATTCACCAAGGTATCGTGAAACTTGTCATCTCTAGAGATTAAATTATTTTCCCAATGCATTGGAGTTCTATCTGAGCACACCCATAATATGATTTTTTTTCTTCATGTGATACACACAGATCATAATCAAACATTTAATAAATAACATAAATAGTATAAAAGAAATGGGTTTCTTGTCAAAATGCTGACATTTAAAAAGTGCTTAAAAACTAGATCATTATGTCATTTATAACCCATGGAAAGGAAGTGAGTGTTATATGTATGTCAATTATTGAATAAAATAGTTAAATTTTATGTCTTGATGAATACCACAACAAATGAAAATATATTTGGGTAATCACATAAATAAAACAAGAGAATTTATTGAGAAAAAGAGAGAGATTTTGAGATGAAAATTATACAACATAACAACTATATAACATGTTTTTAGAAAACATTAAAAAGAGAGGGTACAAGGATCAAACACACATAAATAACTCATAATACAGTATAGGGAAAGGAAAAATAGAAATAAGATCATGGTATGGATATTTTAATGACATACCACATGAATAAGAAACATGAAAGAAAAGAGAAGATGCAATTTCTTTTACGAAAAATTCGGCAGCCTAACGACATCACTTAAAAATGTAGAAACTAAGTTGATGGGAGAGGAAAGGGAATATAAAAAATTGTACATGAAATTAAAAGTAAAAAAGATATATTATAACATACCCCAACATAATAGGATGGAAACTATAAGATATAACATAAAGGAAGTCATGACTTAAAAGAGGAGGGTGAAAGGTTCCCTTACCTTGAAGAGTAACTTAGAAAGCATGATGGTTGGGAACATAGGGGGGTTTGAGGGCACCTTGGGAGGACTAATTGGGAGGTAATAAGACAAGGTATTTATTGATGATGAATTTTGGATGAAAGAAATGAAGTAATGGCTTGGTATTTATAATAAAAGTGAGGGAATATTTAATTAATTTCCAAGGGACACCTCATCAATGGTATTTTCCAAACCATGGGATTTTTAATAGTATTTTAATATAGTATTGGACACATGGGAAACCTTATAACATATCTTACTATTAATAAGTAGAAAAAAATTATTTCATAATTATTACATCATTAATGATGTCATTTATCACACCAAAACTCAAAACTTTATTTTTACTATTCACTAAAAAACAAAAAAAATTATAAAAATATCATAGATTCACCGTAACCTAATATATATGCACTAAATTAAAAAATAAAATCCATTTTATGAAAATAATTTTTTAATTATGAGATATTTAATTTTTAAGTAAAACACTATTTACCTAAAAAAATACTAATTCTTAACTAATAATTTCCGAAGCAGTTATTTACTTATGCTATTATATCACTTCACCATTCAAGATGCCTAAATTATATTTATATTTTCCTAAGTGAGGTTATTATTCATTGTTCACATTACTATTCATAAGGGTAATGTTACTATTCATACATTACTATTCACTAAAAGTTATGTTGATCTTATTAGACTATAAATTTCTTACCGATCACAACTATAGAATACCATTTTTTAAATCATTTTACATTATTAATTATTTAAATTATACAAAAATATTTTAATATGCCCTTTTTTCAAAAATTTCATCAATAATATGGAAATTCTATAAATTCCTCCTACAATTATTTGGAAATTTGAAATACACAAATTTTTCCATAAGAATAAATAACAATTTTATTTATACAAAAGGATTACACAAAGTAACTAAGACCTAATTACATAGCCCCTTATAACAATTGCATAGTACCTAAGTGTAAGGTGTGATATAATGATAGAATATTGGGGTGGCTCAAAAAACATTTACCAAGTTGTGATTTCTATCAGCTTGAACTTCTCCCTTAGGTGATTCCGTTCAAGCTTCACATGTTAAAGATCAGCTTGGGCTTGGTCAAGAGAAAATCCTAGTGATGCAACCTCTTCCTAAGATCTGACTGATGGGATTCGTAGGGCCCAAGTCTACTGGATGATTCCAACAAATATTTTTTCTACATTAATTAACCATGATCACTTGTATATATAAACAATAATCATAATTTTAAGAATATATCTTCCAAAGGTCATATTGTCAAAAAATCATATAACATTCAAAACTTAGTGGCATTATTTTAATTATACTCAATTAATTAATTAAATGATATAGTTTTTTTGAGTACAAAATAAAATAACACAAAAAAATTGGAAACAAATATTATTCAAAATTTTGGGTCATTACATCTCTTGCATGTAATGCAAGCCAAGTCAGTGTTGCGTGTAGTGCAAGATTTCTTTGGTGTTGTGTATAATATAATCCAAACATAGTTCATTTATACATTGAAAAAATTCTATAATCAGTGTTGTGTGAAATGAATTATATCAAAATTACTTGATATTGTGTGCAACATAAGCCAAGAATAGTGTTTCATATATTACAAGATAATATAGTGTTGTGTATACTGCAAGAAAATACAGTGTTGCGTATAGCACACACTAATCTTGGTGTAGCGTACAACACAAGACACAGATGAAATTAAGAAGAATATATCTCATAAAATCTCTAGTGTTATAATATCAAACTATGATACTCTATCAATAAAATGATAATTATTAACACCTAGAATAAAATTATATGTTATGGGTCTTAACACTGAATAATGATAGACTCTTGGTTGAAATGGTTAGATAAAAAATCAATATTTGGGAGAATACTATTATGAGGAAAAATATATATTTACTAGGTTAGAAATTATATCTCAAGGTGTGTGTATATTTTAGGCACACAAATCCATTTTCAGTAGTATTTAATAATTAAAATTTCAAGGATACATTTTATTTTTTTAAAGGAGAATATAAATCCTCTACACATTTGGAATATATTTTTGTCTAAATTAATATTATGTTCGACAAATTTAAATACATGAAACATAGAACTAAAATCATCCCTAATACATTAAATGAATATTTTTAAGAAATATATAAGAATAATAAATCCTCTAGTAAATAAAAATATATTTGAAAGATAAAATTTCATATATTTAGTGGGTAAAAAATTAACATGGTGTAATGTTAAAAGGTTTTTTTATTTAAAAAATATTATAGTTTTTTTTTCATATTCTATCCTAATAAATTAAGTTGAGAAATTTTATAATAATACTATAATATATTAAATTATAAATTAAAAATAATTAAATTACAAGTTGATATGAAATAATATTAAAAACACTCAATTTTTAAAAGAATCATTTTTCTATAAAAGTTGTTTTTTCTTTATATTTTTTATTTTCATCGAAAAGAATAATATATAAAATTTAGAAAATTAATTACATAATATGAAATTTATTTTTTAATTAATATTGTCAAAATTATATTAGTGTTAGTCTTTGTATTTTTCATAAATAATTTAGTTTTAGGCGATTAGTGAAAAATATAATTTTTAATGAAAATTGAAAATTTTTGGTCTTAATCATTATATAAGAAAGATATAGATGTTTATAAAGACTTCTAATTAAAAAAATATTTATTTATTAATTAAAACTATATATTTTTAAAATACTATTTTTTTGTTTGAAATATTATTATTTAAATTTTAAGGAATTACACAATAATTTTCTAATAATAACAATGTTCTGTCTTTTATTTTAATTAAATATTATTTTTGTAAAATTAATTATTTAATTTATTTTTAGTCCCCATAAATATTATTATTTTTTTATTATAAAAACATTTATGTGATTAAAATAATTTATTTTTTAAATTTTATCATACATATAAATTTAATACATAGAAATACACTTTAAAAAAATGGTTTCATCACATTATGTGAAAAAAATTTAAAATTTATTTTTCTCACTCTTATTTATAATATTTTGTATAATTCCTCTCATATTTAAAATAATTATATCAAAACAAATTAATATTGTAATTTTTTATTTTTTTCATTTAAATTTATTATTGTGGATAAAATTGAGTTACCATGGTAAAAGTCAATTTTCTAAAAAGTTAAAAGTAAATGGGAAATCCTAAAATCACACAAAAATTGTAAAGACTTGGAATTTCCATGTAAATTTATTTTTATCTAAATGAGGATTTTACGAGTCCGCCAAATTTTACAGCGCATGATTCCGAGGCCCGGAGTGCCTGGAATGATCTGTCAAAGTTTTTTTAAGCTTAAGTTAACGCGCGTAAGTAGTTTTCCTGAAAAAGTGGAATAACTCTTAAAAAATTACTCAGATTAGAAATCCAAGGGCACCGTTACGCTTAGTATGGAGAGTGTAACCTAGGCGTGACTTAATATTATTCATCGCGGGCCTCCTATGGGAAAACCAAAAAATTGCATAATCCTAAATAAAATAATTAATAAATTATTTTATTTTTCAAATGCTTATATATCACAAACGGTAACTCGGATTAAAAATACGAGACCATTGCTAAACTCTTGAGGGTATGATTTCTTTAAGAAGATACTAAATTTGGCCCGGGTGGGCCACCAGAGAAATTTAGTTTTTGGCCGAACATAAAATAATTAAGTGACAATTATTTTATTGTAAAATTAATAACTTCTAAACGGTAACTCAGATGGAAAATACAAGAGTACCTTTGGGTTCGTTGGGGTGTGTTTCACCTAGGCAGATCATAACCTAGATCGGCAAAGGATGATGGTGACTGATAATAATTTTCCAAACTTTTTTTCAATTACGTTCAGAAAACGCGCGAGCGGCGTTTTATAACTTTTGAACAGGTGTTCGGAATTGAAATCTGAGGGCACCGTTGAATTCGCAGCTCCGATATTTTCTTATAGATACTTTCACCTCAGCAGATTATAGATGAGGGAGGAAGTTAGTTTTTGGGTTTTTCAAGGAAATAATAAAATAAAATAAACTTCTATTTATTTTATTTTGATCTTCGATGTGGATATTTCAGGTGGGGTCCACCAGAACTAAACCTCATGGTTAAAGTTGGTAGTGGAGACCATCAGACCTTAACCTCCCGTGAGAGGTTAAGGTGGTGGGGACCACTTGAACCATAACCTCCCATGAGAGGTTATGGTGGTGGGGACCACCTAGGATGAAACCCCCCATTAATTGGGAGAAACCCTCAACTCCGAAAATTAATGAGGGAGATCCTCTTGACCTTCTCCACCTTAATTTTGCCAACGCAGATACCATTAATCTTGCCAGCGCACCACATCATTGTGCCAACATAAATTAATTGGCTTGGCCATTTTTAAATTAAGTAACAACATTGTTGGAATTTAGAAAGGTTCCTAATAAACGAACCGTCGTAATTTCAATGATCGTTTCCTACCTACATTCTCTCCTATATATATGGAGCTTGGGAGAAGGATTTTGGATAGATTCACCAAGCGATGAAGCGCTGGTAAAGTGATGTGATGCCCAACACTTAGAGGATTACTCTCTCCAATGAAGAACATGTTCTTCTATGAAGAACACTCCGCCGATGAGGAACGCCTTCGACTACGAAGAACGACCTCAACTTTGACTTCTTTTCTCGGAACTTCCTTCGACGTAGGATGTTTTCATCTACAAAAAATCTACATCTTCCTTATCGTGCCCATGTCAACAAACAATGATCAATGTAGGGATTTTATTTATGTATGATATTATAACCTTGTTTCTTTCCTTCCAAAACAAAGAACGCGGGCCAACTTATTATCAAGTGGATCCGCATATGTATTTCCTTATGGGATGGGAATATATTGCTAATGAGGGATTATGGGAATTGATATTTTTAAGATATCTTCCATGATTGTTCATTGTTTATGTTCTTGATGAACTGATTTCTACCACCCTAAACGCGGAGGGTGCGAGCCAAACTAACATGGCCCGACCCCCCTCTGTCATTCTTCTTTGTGATGTTCTTCAGCAAGGTGATGAAATAACGATGTGACAGAGGCGAGAAGCAATGACTGCGCTACCCATGGACTCCGCATCCCGTGCCGCCCTCGGGACGCTTTGGCCGAACCGGCTGCCGGCCGCCTGTCGGCCTCTCATGCGCCCCGTCCGAACCGCCCCAGCCCATGCCACCCGGCTCCCGGCCATCGCTGACCTCCTGTGCTCCCCGGCCAAACCCCGCCGGCCTGCACTGCCCAACTTTCGGTCACCGCTAGCCTCCCATACACCCCAGCCGAAACCCGCCACCCAAATCCCGGCCGCCATTGGACACCTTGGACAAGCCGCCAGAACGGCGCCACTCACTGCGCTCCGGGCTGAGCTGGCCCCGACCTCCCGTGTCGAGCCGCCCGAACCGCGCCCCTCGCGACACTCCGGGCCGAACCGACCCCTACCTCCCAGGCCGAACTGCCCGAAGCGCGCCCCCAGAGCACTCTGGACTGAATTGGCTCCGCACCTCCGGGCCGAGCTGCCTATGTGTCACCCTCCTTACTGAACCGACCTCGCGTCGACCCGCGGTCGGTCCGTGCCCTAATGACCAGTCCGCGCCCACGCGGCCTTTGCGGCTGGTTGGGCCAGGCCAAACCCAACGAGTCAGACCGGGCCAAACCCGAACTGGGTGAGCCCAGACTAAGTCGGGATATGTCAGTCCGATCGGGTCGGACCAGAACCGGGCCCACTACAACCCCTTTACTTTCTTTTGGCCATATCTTTGGCACCAGACGTCTGTTTGAGGAACCATCAGCGGCACTGGTATTCTTGGAGTGCGAAGTTCCCTTTGTATATACCCCACTGGAGTTTTGGGTATAGTTGAGATGCAGTCAGGTTGGATCAAGCATGAATCCAACCAAGACCCTGGGACTAAAATGCCAATAACTCTCAGACCGGGTGTCTAAATGATGAACAATATGTCACGTTTTTTTAGAAAGACAGATCTTTTGGATACATCAACTTGAGACTTCATGTCAGTTGATGTATAGAAACTTGGCTTGAGGAGTGGACCCTCCCGGAATCAGGCATGCTTTGTGTGGAACCCTGTGGTTGGCTGCGCTCTGACTACTTTTCATAGAACTTGTATTGGTTTGATAGCTTTGACTACTATTCCTGGATCCTGTGTGGGTTCCACAGCTCTGACTACTGTTCTTGGATCCTGTGTGTGTTTGACAGCTCTGACTACTATTCCTGGATCCTGTGTGGGTTCGACAGCTCTGTCTACTGTTCTTGGATCCTGTATGGGTTTGAAAGCTTTGACTACTATTCCTGGATCCTACGTGGGTTCGATAGCTCTGAATACTATTCCTAGATCCTACGTGGGTTTGACAGCTCTGACTTATAATTCTGGATCATATGCGAGTTCGATAGAATAAATGATTTAGTGCCTACATCTAATCGTATCTAACTTTCTACATAAGTTGTATACCTGTGTGAGCTAAGTTAGTAACCTTTGTGTTTACCTCAGGATTGAGATGGATTACATGATAGCTTAGGTATATATATGGGCATATACAAAATTGGGGTTATCTGTTGATTTAATACTTTGTGTTTTATCCTTGTTGAATTTTTGGAGTCCTTGAGGGTATCGGGGTCCCTACTGAGTATCGTTATACTCACCATTGCATGGGCTATGCCCACACCTCGTTGTGTTGGATGCATACGACGGACATCGCTGACAGAGGAGGAGAGTACTAGGACTGGACGGTACCTGGGGTGGACCTTATGTTGTGATGGTACACAGAGGATACAGACAGACCTCGAGTACTGAGGAGGCAATATGTACCTACCCTTCATGTATTAACCTCGGAGGATGTTCCAGCAATAGTTTTTCCTTTCTTCTGTTATACTTTTAGTTTATTATACTTTAATGTTGGGCTTGTATTTCCACCCCCTTTTACTTTGAGCACACTTTTGTTATATATTTTTACTTATTGTTTTGTATCCAGCAGTGTTCTCAGTTATGTGTGTATTATAGATTATAAAGGAAATTCCTTACCAATTTTTGGGAATTACGCCTTTGGTGCTAGAATCCAGCCCCTGGCCTATGGAAGGTGGGCTTGGGGTAGTCACGACACGAGCCCCGGGGGATGATCCATGACAAATTGGTATCAGAGGAGTCAGTTCTACCGCAGAACATAGGAATCTGATTTTTCTTTTCTATGAATTAATAGTGTTAAGAGTAGTGAGTGTGGTTCTAAGTTCAGGGAGTCCAGTGTTGGTGCGGCACTGACGTATCCATACAACAGGACCCTGACATCTGATTTATGACTTAGTGCATGAAAACACTGATTGCGTTTGTGTTTTTAAAAGTTTTATTTAAGTCAGCTCAACCAGGTCAGCTCACCAGATATAACTTTTAACCATAGCACACCTGTTTCTTTGCAAAATTCCTCTGTGCAGAGAGCTGGTTAGAGTTCCCAGAGTTGTACGTACTAATAGCCCACCAAGCGACGAGGCTCCAGTTCAGGGCCCTCTTACTATGTTGGCACCTTCGGGTGGTGTACTAGCAGTACCACCACCTGTTGGGTAGCAGATACCACCAACTGCACTAGCGGATAATGCAAACTGACTGAGCGCGTTGCATGAGTTCTAACATCAGAGGCCTCCGAGGATTCAAGGAGATATAGTTTCCCAGGTAGCTGAGGGCTGGCTGGAGGCGATTACAAGAGTTTCCCATCAAGCGGAGATTCCAGTAGAGCAAACAGTGGTCTTAGATACTAGTATTTTTCAGTGAGTGACCATGAGGATGGCCCTCTTAGTGATGAGGCTTTGGTACGTGGACCATTGCCCGAGATAGTATCTTCGAGTAGTGTGTAAGCTTTATCACTACCCATTGGTCAACAGTTACAACCAGCGATACTAGTAGAGGACACATGTTGGATTAGTGCCTAACACATGTTTCAGCATCAGATACCCCTCAGGTTCTGAGGCGAGTCCGACTCACAGGCGGCTGAGGACTGGCTTGATGAGGTGGCTGAGAGTTCTCTAGAATTTTTACACCTTCGGCAAGATGATATGTCAGTAGTTGAGCATTCATCGATGCGTATCGATCTTTCTTGGTACTTGATGAATACGATACAATCAATCCTTCAGGGCTTGAAATTCCGAGTGAGGTGTGTTTAAAGGACATTCGAGCCATCACTATTCCTCTATGCATTCCTACTTATTTTAGGTGATAGAGATAACCTTTGTGGTTGAATGTTCTTTGGATGAGCAGATACAGCCAGTGAATGTTAGTAGTGGGAAACCAAGAAACTGGTACTAGTCACAGAGACTTGAGGAAGATGAGTCTGTAGGGCAGCAGACATGGAAGAAGAGTTAGTAGAGCAGCATGAGGTGGTGTACTTTTCGACATGTTACAACCACCCCCTTTTCATGGACCCCGCCAGGCTCAGGGAGCTAGAGAATAGGGGAAGAGAGTTGTTTCATGATGTCAAGTAATGCGACCCAAGGGCTCTAAGAATGATTCGAGTTACAGTCTATGTCTACTACTAGCTACCGTATCAACAGACAAAGGTACTAATCATTCCTTCCTTCCACAAATCTTCTCTAGGACCTAGAGTTTCCCGGTTAAACCATTGACTTGACCTTCATGTCTGGAGATACCTTTGGGAGGATACTTGATAATCACACTTACACCGACGGTGTGATATGAACCTTGAGGCAATAGTTTCGGTTGGAACCTCTTAGGGGAAGCATCGAGGCCTTACGAAGTTAGTTTGGGTTTGGACTTGACTTCTATAATTCACACTCAGATTAACTGTATTAGGAAAAAAGAGGTTGTGGTTTATCTACAGTGTTGGGATGGGGTTTTCTTTGGTCAGGAAAAAGGAAACCCAGAAAGCATAGGATAAACTCATGAATAGGAGGGTGTATCCAATCATTCATGAGTCGGCCAACCTCACCCTCATGGAAACAAAATTTGAAGTTGAGATAGTCTATAATCATGGGAAGGGGAACATGGTAGTAGATACACTCATCGGGAGGTCTGGCCTGCATCTGTTGAGTGAGGCGATAGAGAAATTGGTTGCTTTATAGATACCCTTTGTGGATAGGGATGGACCATCCTTCCTTCAGGACCTTATAGTCACTTTCACACTTCTTCAGCGAGTGAGGGAGGCAAAAAATGGGGACACTGACTGCAAGACACAACGTGCTCAAATATCCACAGGGCATGCTCCTAATGGATTTTCAAAAGTTGGGGAGCACATCATCGTCTTCATGGAATGTACTGTGGTACCCATGTCACTTCAGGAGGAAGTGTTGAGGGTGTTCCACACTTCCCCTCTAGTGGTACCCAGAAGTGGTAAAGATGTACTAGGATCTCCGACGATAGCAATTGTGGCCAGGAATGAAGAATGTAGTAGCATAGTTTGTCTCTCAGTGCCTCACTTGTCAGCAATTGAAGGCGGAGCATCACATACCAGCAGGCCTGGTTCAGCCTTTAGAGGTCCCAGAGAGGAAGTGGGATGGGATATCCATGTACTTCGTGAAAGGAATTCTATGTACATCCAGGGGTCATGACTCAATTTGGGTGATCCTCGACCAACTCACCATGTTGGCCCACTTCCTACCGATCAAAGAACAGGGTTTAGTAGAGAGATTGAGACAAATCATTGTGAAGGAAATTGGGAAGTTACATGGAGTACCCTAGACGATAATTTCCTATCGTGATTAACGTTTTACTTCCCGGATATGGAAGGGGTTTCAGGAGGCTTTCGGGATGCAGATTCATTTGAGCACCGCCTTTCATCCTCAGACAGATAGTCAGACTGAGCAGACCATTCAGACCCTCGAGGATTTGCTCCATGCATGTGTCCTTGACTTTGGTCGTAGCTGGGAGTATCACATACCTTTGGTGGAGTTTGCATACAACAACAGTTGTCACTCCACCATTGGGATGACACCTTCTGAAGCGTTATACAAGCGACCTTGTAGATCAACTTTGTGCCAGACTGACCCTAGGGAGTCAGCAATAGTGGAACCAGAGATGTTATGGGCTACCACAGAGAAGACGTAGATCGTCCCAGAGCAGATGAATACTTCATAGAGTAGACAGAAGTCATACTATGATAGGATACGAAGACCTTTAGACTTCTGTCTGAGGAGATACGTGCATCATACCTTTCCAGTTCCTCAGCATAGTTGGCAAGGTGACATACCGCTTAGCTCTTCCACCTCAGTTGTACTGGGTGCACGACGTCTTCCACATATTCTGGCTGAGGAGATACGTGCATGTCCCTTCTCACATCATCAGTCATGGAGAGCCGGATGTCGATGTTGGGGAGACTTTTATGAAGGTTTCAGTAGAGATTGAGGATCGACTAGAGAAGGTCCTTCATGGATGGTCAATACCTCTGTTTTGCATTCGCTGGCAGCACGGGAACCTCCAGAAGAGCCTATAGGAACAGGAGGATCAGATGCGTGCTCAATACCCCCACTTGTTCCCTTAGTTGTGAGTTGTGTCTTATGGGGACATAGAGCCCTGAGGTGGAGAGAATGTAAAGACTCAAAATTTCCATGTAATTTTTTATCTAAATGGGGATTTTACGATTCCTTGAAATTTTACAGCCCATGATTCTGAGGCCCAGAGTTCCCGACATTCACTTAAGGAGACTTTCACCTCGACGGATGATGGATGAGGGAGAAAGTTAGATTTTGAGTTTTTCGTGGAAATAATAAAATAAAATAAACTTCTTTTTATTTTATTTTCAGCTTCCATGTGGATATTTCAGGTGGGGTCCACCGGAACTAAACCTCCAGGTGGAAGTTGGAAGTGGGGACCACCAGACCTTAACCTCCCATGAGAGGTTAATGTGGTTGGGACCACCCAAACCATAACCTCCAATTAGAGGTTATGGTGGTGGGGACCACCCAGGATGTAACCCCCCCTTTAATTGCGAGAAACCCTCAACTCCCACAATTAACGAGGGAGAGCCTCTTGACCTTCTCCACCTTAATTGTGCCAACGCACATACCATTAATATTGCTAATGCACCACATCATTGCGCCAATGTAAATTAATTGGCTTTCCCCTTTTTAAATTAAGTAACAACATCGTTGGAATTTAGGAAAGTTCCTAATAAATGAACAGTCATAATTTCAATGATTGTTACATATCTCCCCCCTCTCATATATATATGGAGTTTGGGAGAAGGATTTGGGACGACTTCACCAAGCGATGAAGCGCTGGTAAAGTTATGCGATGCCCAACACTTAGAGGATTACGCTCTCCAACGAAGAAAGCGTTCTTCCTTGAAGAACGCTCTACTAACGAGGAACACCTTCTACTATGAAGAAAGACCTCGAATTCGACTTCCTTTCTCAGAACTTCCTTCGAAATTGGACGTGTTCGTCTACAACGAATCGACGTCTGCCTTCTAGATCCAATGTCAACAAACAACGAGAAATGTAGGGATTTTATTTAAGTATGACATTATTCCCTTTTACTTTCTTTCTAAAACAAATAACGCGGACCAAATTATTATCAGGTTGATCCGCGGATGTATTTCCTTGTGGGTTGGCAATATATTGCTAATGAGGGATTATAGTAATTGATGTTTTCAAGATATCTTCCATTCTCATTCTTTTTTATGTTCTTGATGAACCGATTGCTACCACCCTAAACGTGGAGGGTGCGGGCCAAAATATCATGGCCCAACCCCCTCTGTCATTCTTCTTTGTGATGTTCTTCGGCATGGTGATGAAACGATGAGGCGACGGGCAATGATCATGCTACCCGTGGACTCTGTAACCTACACCGCCCACACGACGCTTTGGCCGAACCGGCTCCTGGCCGCTCGCCGACCTACCATGTGCCATGGTCGAACTGCGCCAGCCCACGCCACCCAACTCCCAGTCACCGCCAACCTTTCGTGTGCCCTGGATGAACTGTGCTGGCCCACACCACCCGGCTCCCGCACGCCACCAGCCTCTAGGGCCAAGCCGCCCGAACCGCGCCCCTCGAGGTGCTCTGGGCCGAACCGGCCCCGACCTCCCGGTCCGAGCCACCCGAACTGAACCCCTCATGGTGTTCTGGGTCGAACCGGAGGCTGAGCCACCCGAACCATGCCCCCACAGCGCTTCAGACCAAATCGGCTCCGCACCTCCGGGCCGAACCGCCCTCATGCTGAACTGTGGCTAGTCTGTGCCCTTGCGACCGGTCCGTGCCCTCCCGACGTTCACGGCCTGCTAGGCTGGGCCCCGCCGGCCTAGCCCAACCCAACGGTTCAGTCCAGGATGAACCCAAACTAGGTCGGCCCAGACTAAGTCGGTCCAGGTCAGTCCGACCGGGTCGAATCGGACCCGAGCCCACTACGACCCCTTTACTTTCTTTTGGCCATATCTTTGGCACCGGACGTCCGTTTGACGAACTGTCAGCAGTGATGGTATTATTGGAGTGTTAAGATAAATTTGTGTATACCCTACTAATTATTTGGGTATAGTTGAAATATGGTCAGGTTGGATCGAGCACAAATACAACTGGGCCCGCGGGACTAAAATGCCAATAACTCTCAGACCGGGTGTCCAAATGACGCACCGTCTGTCGCGTTGGGTTTATTTTGGAAACTCAGGTCTTTTGGATACATCAACTTGAGACATTGTGGAAGTTGATATATAGAAACTTGGCTTGAGGATAAGACCCTACCGGAATCAATCATGCTTTGTGCGGAACCCTGTGGCTAGCTGCGCTCTGACTACTGTTCCTGGATCATGTGTGGGTTCGACAGCTCTGACTACTGTTCATGGATCCTGTGTGGGTAAGAGAGCTCTGACTACTATTCCTGGATCCTATGTGGGTTTTACAGCTCTGTCTACTTTTCCTCAATCTTGTGTGTGTTTTAAAGCTCTGACTACTGTTCCTGGATCATATGTGGGTTCGACAACTCTGACTACTGTTCCTTGATCCTACGTGGGTTCGACAACTCTGACTACTATTCCTGGATTCTATGTGGGTTCGACAGAATAGATTATTTAGTGTCTACATCTAATAATCTCTAACTCCCTACATAAGTTGTATAACTGTGTGAGCTGAGTCAGTAACCTTTGTGTTTACCTCATGATTGAGATGGATTAGTTAATTACTTAGGTATATGTATATGCATATACCTAAGTGGGGTTATCTGTAGATTTAATTCTTTGTGATTTATCCATGTGGGAGTTTTTGAGACCTTGAGGGTCTCGGGGTCCATACTGAGTATCGTTATACTCACCCCTGCACGGGCTATGCCCACACCTCATTCTGTTGGATGCAGACGACAGACAATGCTGACCGAGGCAGAGAGTACCAGGACTAGGCGATACCCGGGGTGGACTTTATGGCGCGATACTACACGGAGGAGATGGAAAGAGCTGGAGTGATGAGGATGCGATATGTACCTACCCTTCAGGTAGGAACCTTATAGGACGTTCCAACATCAGTTTTTCATTTCTTCTATTGTACTTTCAGTTTCTTGTACTTTATTGTTAGGCTTGTATTTTTGGCTCCTTTTACGTTCAAAAAACTTTTGTTATACAGTTTTACTTAGTGTTTTGTATCCAAAAGTGTGCTTAGTTATGTGTGTGTTATAGGTTATAAAGGAAATGCCTTCCCAGTTTTAGGGAATTACGCCTTTGGTGCTAGTCGTCAGCCCCTGGCCTATGGAAGGAGGGTTTGGGGTAGTCATGGAACGGGTGCCGGGGGATGAGTCGTGTCAAAAATTATATCCAAATTGAATTTCCAAGTTAATCCTAGACCTTAACATGTGAAAAATTCCATTATTTTTCATTTTTTGAGCTTTTTAACTTGAATAGTATAATGACATTATTTTAAAGTAAGATGTATTTATAAAAAATCCATTTTCGTTACCTATAAAGGGAACTATTGACACCCCACTTCTCCTCACACACCATTCCTATTATTGTTTACATAAATCATCACAAATATCTCCCAAAATCTCATATAAATCTCTTATAGGTTTTGGAGCTATGAAAATTCCACCTCTCAAAACCTTAATCCAATTTGTAAAGGAGATTTTCAAAAGAGCAAGAGAAAATTCTCTATTACTCATTTTACATTTAATTTCCTTTATTTCTTCATATAATTCCTATTAATAAAATATACCTATTCTGGAATAATTACATCATCATAATAAATATAAATAAATATATTTATGTTTATGGCATAACCATTTTCTAGATTCTTCAAAACCATTCGGAAAATGAAAATGTTGCTTCTGCTACATGCATACTACCTCCTCAATAAAAAACACTATCCATTTTTCATTATCACCTTTAATGGATGGTTAAAAGGGGGTATTTAATTGATTAATATTATATTTATAAATTATTAATATCATGATATTATAAACTATTCCTTATATACTTCTCGTTCTCTGGAAAAAATGTGTCACCCAAGTGTACGTGCAGACTACTGCAACTAAGAAAATGACATATTTATTTTTTCATATAGTATTTTATTATATCTATAAATATCTTAAAATATGATTCAACAACATAAAGAAATATTATTACCATTATTATGCTTATGTGATATTTATATTATTCCAATTTAATAACTTTCTTAACAGTACTTACCAATAGATTATAACTTATTCTTATTTGGGTCAATTTAATCACCCACTCAATCAATGCTATATATTTCTATCATGAATTAATATTGGAATATAAACACTATTTTTTTACATAAATGATAAAATAATTTTACTTATGGTTCTATAAGGGTTATATTAATATTTTATATATTATTGTTGTCTTACCCTATTGTTTGTTAAAAATTAAGGAAACAAGCTCATCACAAACATCAGCATCATGAATCATAAGTGAAATACTAAATAGATACAAATAAAACATTATATTTCATTATAAAAAATATAATATATTATAATTATATCATATTGAATAAATTTGAAACTATAAATAATAATGAACATTTACATTATGAATCTAGTACTCAACAAACAATCCAAGATAACAACATCTGAAAATGAAAAATAAAATATAACTAACTAATATATTTATAATAAATGATTATAAATTAATTTTATAAAATTTTATATGTATGAATAAGGTTATAAATTTTGTGATTAATATATTTATTTTTTTATAAATGATTTTATAGCATGTTTGACAAAGTGGGATTAAAGGTTTGGGTGTTTCATCTAAATTTCCTTTATTTGAGACATGTTTTTATGTTATGAACCAAATTTAATTTAAATGTTATATATACTTCCTATTTGATATATGATATCATGAAACATATTTATTCATGGTATTTTAAGATCAAATATCAGACTTTCTATTTCAAGGGGTTCCTATTAAAATGTTTCATAATCCATAATAGGTTTCCATGACTCAACTTCTTTAATTGAGTTGTAATGATTCTGTTTTGGATATGATTTTACTTTAGGGGTTATTTTTAGTTATATTATGTAATTAAAATTGTTTCTATCTCTCTAGAAAAAAACGAAGTTTTTAAGTCAAATATTTAACAGAATGATTTTTTTCTCAGAAATTTTATCTTTATTAATAATAATTCTCATACACTTTAATCCTAATATCCCTTCCATATCCATATTTTATATTCCAACAAATTTTTTATTTTTAAGAAACCTAATTATATATTATTTCATGTGAACTTCATATTTTTGGTTTCCTCTTTTAAAAGGGAACTTTTATTTTACTATTTTGGTTGTGGGATTTAAAAAAAGGAATTTCAAAATATTAAAATGGGTTTCCATCCTTGATATTTTTTTTATAACTTCCACTCCATATTTCCTTGAGATATCCTTTATATCTTTTTAGGACACCATTATTTATGAATAATTTTATAAAATTAAAGGTTTTCAAAAAATTTCAATTCACCCATTTTAAAATTTCTTTTGAAAGTGACCCTTATCTTTTACACTTCTATGATAACGTTAATAATGTTTTATGAAATCTATTTTCTTTTTAAACACATTCTTTCACCATTGAAATCATTATTCTTAATAATGTTTCCTTTTTTATTTTAAAATGGTTATCAAAAATATTTTAATTATTTATTATTTTGAAAAAAAAATATAGTTATATTTTTCAAAATTAAAAGTTTATTTTAAATAGAAATTCTTGATTTTTAAATATTGATTTTAATGGATTCTTTTTTCAATAATAACATATATAATGTTTTTGTGAATTTAGATTTTTTTGAAATCATCTATATTTTTTAATTTCTTTATGAAAACTTGTGTTTATTTTAAAGGGTAATATTTACAATGATTTTTCATGATCATATTATTTTATTTTAATGAAATAACATTTAAAGAGGATTTTAAGCATTTAAAAAAGGATTATTTATTTTTGTATTTCAAATTTATTTATCCAATAATCCAGAAATGGTATTTTCCATCTAGGAAAAAATCCTTAATTATCCTTTTGTTACACTATGGATACTTTATTACATCCCCATCCACCTTCTTTATCTGGATGGCTTGTGAAATGTTCTATGGAAGATTTCATGAAACCCATCTTTTTTCCATGGGTTAATTAAGTTATGTTTAAACTATGAATGCATTAATGTTATCTTGGTACAAAAATTTATGTAAAACTATTACTAATTGGTGGGTTAAAATATCGAAGTCTAATGAATTCATTGATGTTTTATATCCCATAAGCTTAATGAGGTTACCCATGTCTTGTCCCAAGTCTAAGAGTGTACAAAGGAAGTATTTCCATCCTAAGAATGTATATGGGCGGTTATCCCATGACCTTGAGGGAACATGTGTTTTATCCCAAGCCCAAGAAGGTTCGGAAGTATTAAACCAATCCATTGTGGGTATATTAGTTGTTAGCCAAAGTCTAATAGGGTAAAATAGTTTTTATACCAAGCCCACCATGTGATGGGAATTAGATTGTAATTCTTGTTCCATTATTTTATAATTTCTTATGCTTTCACTTAGGAAACATTTCTATGTTATATAATTTTTTATTATACCATTTTTTATGTTTATTATTTCTTTTTTCTACACCCTTATACCTTAGATTATGATTGATCATTTAAGACTGAAGGTCATTCTATTATTCCTTATGACAAACTCCTATTATTCTATATTCATTTTAATTAGTTATTTATTCCACAATATTGTATTATCATATGATTATGATTTAACCCTTGATGATGTGTTTTTTGATATTTTCCCTTAGAAATATTTTTAGTTAGCCCCTTTTTTATGTTTATATTTATTAGGTAATGAAGATGGGTTTAACTTATAAAGAGTTTAGAAAGGAGTCTAGTGAGGTTTAATTATAGATAAATGTTCACATGTATCATAAAATAAGTTTCATATGTAGGTGATCCTCAATGGAACTTAACCTTTTTTCCTTTGGATTGTGTGACTATTTGTGAGGTTTAATGTTTAACTTATTATAATGATGTAAAATACTGATATGATTTTCTTTGGTTTCTTAAGTTTTTATCAAATACAGTGTTTAAATAAAGTATCTTTAGCACAACATCTATGAGTGTGTGTTTGGGGAACCTCTCTATAAGGGTGTCTAGATGGGAGATCCATAACTCTACCTCCTCAAAGGAGATTAGTCCATGGTCTATACCCTATTCCACAATATTCTTATGTTGGGGATTGACATGGTTTATAGATGAGGCTGTCCATGACACAAATTTAGATGCCACACTGTAACCCTTATGATGTATAGTTTTAATAGGTTTTTAGTATTTTTCTGGGGATACTATTTAGAACCCCTTAGGTTAATTTAACCTCAATCGTGATGGGAAAAGGGGGATCCCTATTTGGATTTCCCATAACTCCCTAATTCATACTTTGATTTGGGTTAATGAAAGTTGGTTCATCATGTTGTTTCTTGGTATGACTTCTTTATCACCTCCTTCTTATTCTTTCCATTAGTTTATTTTCAAATTTGGGTTATCCAACTATGGTTTTGGGTCACCAATTCCACTAAGTAGGAGTGAAATCATTTTTCTTCTTGGATATTTCATTAGAGGTTTGTAGAGGAGGTCCTAGAAGGGGATGTTCAAGTCATCCTTCACTAATTACCATGAGATGTGTCTCTCCATGTTTCTATTTATAGTTTTGGTGATTTAAAGTGAAACGTTTCATCAAATTGTCTATAATTATTATATATTTTATAAGGCTTAGTCTAGGGGGTGTAAAGGTATTTTATAATACCTTGTGGATCATTGTTTCAACACAATTATACCATATGGTGTCTATGGATTTGGTTATGTTGTTATAAGATTTTGGTTTTTGATGTTTTGTTTATTTATTATCGGGTGTTTATGTTTGAGTTAGGTTTTCATGGACTCAAAAGAGTTCACTATGAGTTTAGGATAATCTTGTAGTTCATCAAATGAGTTAGGTGGATCCATGTAGAAATTTTAAAATTTAAAGCCTTGATTTCTTTCATATTTTAATGCATATTTTGAACAACATAAAAAAATTGATATGTTATACACATACTAGTGGTTTTTAAAATACCATAAGGTCTCTTATTTATACTACTACAAAATAAAACTTTAATAGCATTGACCTTTATTAGCACTAGAAAAAAGTGGTGATAAAGTTACCTTTTATAAATGCCAAAAGAGGCGCTGATAAAGGGTACCTTTTATATGTGATTTTTCTAGAACTAATGAACAACACCCTTTATTAGAACATTTTTTAGCATCGATAAATGAAAATCTTTATCAATAATTTTTTTTACCACTGATAAAGGGAATCCTTAATCACTGCTTTATGTTTAGTTCAAAAAAAGAAAGCCTTTATCAATGATTTATTTTTAGTGCCCATAAAGGAATTATTTATCAGTGATTTTTTGGCATTGATAAATGTACTGATAAAATTAAATAACTAAATGAAAAAAATAAAATGGAATTTATTGAAATAATATTAAAAATTTTATTAATTAAATAATTATTTATAAAAATGAAGTAATTGATTATACTATATATAAATTATAAATAGAATATATTAAAAACACAAATTTAGGTAAAAAAATGACAAATGAAAATATGTAAATTGAGAAAAATATAAAACATTTTATTAATTAAATAATTTTGGAAAATGTTAATAAATAAAATATAATAAATATATAGATATATATTAATGTATATAAATATTATTTATATAATTCAAAATATTATTTATGATTTGTATTTCATAGTAATATAATTTAGTGAATAACTATTTATATTTAAACATTAATATGAATTAAAAATACTGACTAATTACATCGAGTAATGGACATAATTGAATTTCATTTGATTTTTCAATTTAACAAAGATCAAATATCGGTTTTACATTGATTTCATATACATGAAATTAATTAATTTTTACACACACGCACACACTATTTTTTTAGGAATTTAATAAATTTATATTATTTCTTATATATATATACTTACCATGTTTAAATATTTTCAATATTTATTCTTATTTATTTCAATATAAATCCATTTTTAATCATTTATTTTAATTAAACATTTCCAAATTCTAAAAATTATTCTCAATTTTAATTAATCAATTTTGCTGATTTTTAACATGCATGCAATTAAGATTAAATATTAACAATAATGATAAAAATACATTTGAAATTTTTTTAAATAAATATATTTTGAAATGTATATTTACTTTTTTTATAAATTTATAAATATAAATAAATAAATAACATTTTTTTAAAATGTATTTTTATAATTATGAATATAAAAATAAATAATTATAAAATATTAATACATGTATTTAAATAATTAATATATTTACAATATATATATATAATATTAATATATATAATGATATAAATATTTTTTTAAAAGTATATAAAAAATTATACATAAAAAATTATATATTCAAAGAATTAAATATTATTATTTTATAAAAAGTATTATTATAAGTATTATTATTATATATAATAATTATAATTTTTTAAAAAGTATTATTCTTTGAAAAAAGTATTATGACTATTTATTGGCGATTAAGAACTTAGCGCAGATAAATGATATCTTTATTAGTTCTTTTTAAAATCCCTGATAAAAGTTTGCCAATCTATTTTAAGAACCCAAACTATCACGAACTAGTTTATGATATCCAAAGCTCTCCACAGAAGCAATCGGCTACAGGAGCTCCTTGTTGTCGAATCCATGCTCAAATCTATGCTATAATTAAGGCTCCAAGTATTACAAGGATTGATTCTAATTCTCGAGTGATTTAAGGGTGGAACAAAACCAAGGTTCAAATGAAATCGAAGTTTTTTGGTATATCTAATTTCCCTTGGTTATCCACTAAACCATATTATCCCAACTCCATGTATCCCAATAAGTCTAGCTACACTATCATATAATAAAACAACCCAAAATTCATTATTTTTTCTTTTTAATGAGGTTTGCGCTTCTTGAAGAAGCCCATTCTGTTAAGATTAATACAAATAAGAAAATATTTACACTTGAGATTGAAATTTGTATCTAATTTGATCTCTATATCATTTTATTATTTGTTTATATTCCTTAAATGTCAATGGAAAATAAAAATTCATATAATTATATCCAACAAGAGCTTTCTCAGTGATATGTAGAGTGAATGAATGAATAAAATTGAATCCATTATTTTTTATCCATATGCTATAAATTAGAGTTTTCCTCAACGGTTTGGAAAGACTTTCCTAATTATTTTAAATGCTTCATGATATGATTTCATCTTACTCATATGTTGTACACAAATATTATTGAGAGAAAGTGGGGTTTTGTTCCTAGAATATGAAGAAAAAATATTCTTCAATCATGTAAGGTATATTATCCATTTTATATTTATGTTCATATTTTAGTATTAAGGAATTTTTTTCTAAGGATTTATTTTGAAGATGAAATTTTTTAGAATTATAATCTTATAAGGAGATTAATTGTTTATTTATTTTGACATGATTTATTTTTCCAAAGGGAATTTATTTTCATATTTCAAATTTTTATTCTGATAATTTTTCTTATAAAATTTATATTTTATTCGAATTATAATAATTATACTTGAGTAGTTATTTATTCACATTACATAACTACAAGTGATAATTTTTGAATTATGTGAAGACTTATATTTTTGATCTAGGAGTTCCCATAGCACACTATATATTCTTTATTTTGAGCCACTTTTCCATAGTTAGTGAGTTTATTATGGAACCCCCACATGGTTCTCAAAAAATTTATGTCATCCAGCCATAGAATAATTTCCCATGTCATGTTGTTCTTATTCAGATAAAGCTCCTCATGCATATATTTGATCCAATTATCATCCTTTCTAGCCTATCCAAATGATCTAGGCTCTACATGAAAAAATGAGGTTTTTTGGTAGACTCTTACTCATTTAAGTTTTCAAGGAATCTTTCTGATCACCAATGACATTTTATTCATTGATTTCAGACTTTCTTTTATTTCTTATAGTGGATAAGAATATATTTATCTTTCAAAGGATAAACCACTCATTAATACATCTTAAAAATCACTTTATTTATTTCATCACACATCTAAAAAACACTATGTATGTTTTAATTTAATCCATCTAAAAGTAGATCATTCTTTAACATTTTATTTTGGTTCCACCCTTAGGAATCTTTTATTACCATTAATGTAATTCTCACAAATGGGAGGCATTACCCCTTTTAGAGAACACAATGGAGTATAATTGTCTTCCTTATCAGTTTCATCTCCTAAACTTTTATTATTCCAATTTTCTTCTTTGGAATCATCCCCTATCTCTTTTATATTTCTTTTACTACTCTGAGAAGTATCCGTCATATATATGACTACCACTTTAATTATTTCAAGAAAAATAGGTGCATGTCCACTAGAGATAGAGGATGAGTTCCAAAAAACAAAATTCAATGGTAACTGTTCCGAATAATAGGTTATAAGGATGGAAATTATGTATTACTTTCACCTTGGTATGAATTTAGAGGATAAAACAAACCATAGTGAAGTAATTATTTTCTTACTTTTAATTACCCATTTTCTTCAAAGCGTATTGAAATTATTTGAAATAATCAAATGTAGAATTTCCTTTATTAGAATTATCTATAACTTTCAACTTTGAAAATGAATATATTATGTGTATTTATTTATTTATTGTATAAAATTAATATTTTATAAACACAATAGGATATATTTTATAACGACCCATACTATACATACATTGTTAATACTTCAAAATTGAAGCACACTTATTACAACATATGACAAAACCACAAAGGACCGTATAGGTATAGTATCTTTAGAAACTGGGAAACATAAACAACTGGTTCATAAATCTTATACAGTGTCTCCCATTTATTTCATCATATCTAGGGTCCCTTTTAGCATATTCTACTTAATATCCATCTTCCTGACCTGGGGAAAAGAAAACATAAAAGGGTGAGCTCAAATGCTCAGCAAGGGCAAATAAAGGAAATAAAAATCATATCATATCTTTTTGAAAATCAAAACCTGCAAAAGAGATCATAATATCTTAACATGGAATAAATCATAGAAGTGAAAATGAGATCCCCAAAATCATAACATAAAACTTGAAACTTTGTGGCATGCACACATAATCATGGAAATCATTTCTTGTTAGTCATGACTCATTGCCAAGACTATCTTAGTGGACAAAGTCCCTTTCTGAACCGAGTTCACTCCTCGTTTCAGTCCTGTATCACTGAACCGAAATAACCTTCCGTTCCAGCCATGTCTATCTCATGAGATATAAAATCTTTACCCAATGCATTGGAGGGAGATATAGGTCCCACCCATCTTATAATGAATCCTTTCTTATGTGTGCCACATAATCATAAACCATACATCATGACATAACCCATGTAATAAAAATGGGTTTCTTAAACAACATGACATCATAAATCAATTCATATAAGATAAAGGAATTCATAAAAATAATTCCATCACAACATGACCAAATCAATGTAATAATAAGGATAAAAACAGAACCCTTTATTATATTAGATGGAAAATAATTTTGATAAAACACTTGAACTCCATTCTTGAGGAAAATATCCTTTCTTCTTTAAAAATACTTTTCTTTTCTTAACATGTCATACAATTATAAACTAAAAGAAGTTGATTAAAAATAAACTTGAAAACTTGTAAAGGAAGCTTCTTGTAAATAATTTTTTAAAAATCCATTCATGCCGTATAAGTTAAAAAAAAACATTCTTCGTACTTTTGTCGGAAAAGTAAAAAAGTACCTCGTACGACAAAAGATTCCTTTCATACATATTACTAAAACTCACCGAAGGGTAAAAATGGATTTAAAAAATTTTAGGTGGATGGAAATAATATTACATATTGATGAAACATAGATGTGGATGATAAAATACACCCCAGTGAATACTTATGAAAAAACAATCTCGGATAAAAATGAGATTGTGATATTTCCCTTACCTTAGGTCCGATTAGCTTTGTACGTGTCCGAAGCTCCTGTATAATGGTTTAAATAATGTTATTGACTTATTCCAGAATCATACATATTTATATGATATCATATATTGTCATATTATTAGCTTCTTGTTAGTAATATTTCATTGTTACTTGTTACTCGGGTCTTTATAACTTTTTGTTCTTATGCGTGTTTTGTCGAATAAATTCTTATTCTTATCTTTAGGTTATAGATAATTCATTTCCAGAATGGTATTAGTGTAGTATATACCATATTCATTTATTCAATTCATTTATATAATCATTATGAAATGAAGATCATGTAGAACGAGTCGCATCACATCATGGAGACGGTATTCCGTACGTACGCACGAGTGATGATATCATTCCTATGATCGTGGAATTGTATTGGAGTATATATATATTATTTCAGTATCAATATTACTTCATAATAATCATATGTAGTTACTCATTACACCATTATACCCATCCTTGTAAGGTGATGGTGGAAAATAGATTATACCACGGCGTGGAGACGGTATTCCGTACGTACGCACGCGCGGTGATTTCATTTTTCCGTAGGATGGATAGAAGGTGAATTAGGGTTGTTTCATATTTATAATAACATATCAGTATGTAAGTAATACTGATGTTATTACTTTATTATGAAACAACTAAAGAAGAAGAAGTTGAAGAAGAAAGAAATTGAAAAGATCGGTAATGGATATTACCTCTTCTTTGGAACGCCTCTTTGAATCCCCCACTTAAGGAACTAAGATTGGTCTTTGGAGAAGACCAGGACCTCTAGGATTATTCTAGGGAAGTGGAGAGGAGAAAATGGCAGGGGTTGGCCGAGCTTGAGTGCTCAATTTGGTGTGAGGAGGAGGGGGAGGAGGTGCCCTTTTATAAGGGAGGAGAGGGGCACCTTAGGAATATCTCAAAATATTATTTTATATTAAAGTAAAAATCGGTTTATAATGGTTCCAAAGGGTCTTATTTCGAAGATAAGGTGGGGATGGGTCGAAATCCTATCAACCAATAGGATTTAGACAAGTTTAGGGTATTATTTTAACCTTATCAATTATATTTAACTCTAAGTTAAATAATTTAACTTTTACCATGTCTTTTTGTTTTCTTTCACTATATGGTTAATACACTTACTATAACATGCCAAACGAACCCCAAATTGTTTATTATTAATATATATATCCTTATCTAAGTCATTTGGCCGAACCTTAGATTTTTAGGAATAAAATAACAATTAATAATATAATATTTGATTTAAAAACTATTTTGTGTCAATTTTGACACTATTTGATATATGATTTGTTTGAAAGTCATAACAGAATTATATGTTCGAACCAAGTTGATTACATCAACACTAATATATCATAGTAACCTATAAAATTAGTGGAATTCATAAAAAGTCTCAAATTACATTTATTTTGGTGTTTATGACATCAATTATGTCAATATTTCATTAATAAGATAATTACTGCATCATCATTATGTCATAAATAAATTAAATTATTTAATGTCTAAAAAATACAAATAAAATATCATCATGTAGGAAATCTTTTTATACTTTCTAATGAATATTTACAATTGAATTTATCTTATGTATAACCCCATATTAAAAATGATTTACTTATTAAACTTTGATTTTAACTATTTTAACCCTTCTTTAAATAAATTAATAATAAATGTCCTAATCTAATCCAAGTGGGCCTAAATGGTCATATTTTATTCCTAAGCTTGTTTTTGGTCGAATTACACTTGTCCAATAGAATTAGGACATGTGTTAGGGTAATATTAATATCATATTTACCCTTAGTTACCCTATTTACTATTAACCGCGGTAAAAATCGTAAAAAGTTACTATTCACCAAAAAATTATTTTCATCTCATTGAACCACATTTTAGTCCTTGATATTAACCGTGTCTCTCGGATTTTCAAAATTCCATTCACAGAAGCGGTAAAATTAAGTTTTATGCAAAATTCAGTTTTTTTAACCTACCACTTAGTGGTTTCACTATTCATCAAAAATTGAAAGTTTTCAGAAAAATACCAAAATTTCACCCTAGGCTAATTTCGATATTCTGAGTCCAAAAATGAAGTCCATTTTGAAAAATAAAATTTATAAATTTTCAAAAAGTGGTTATTACTATTCATAACGGCTAGTTTTAATAGCATATTGTTGTTTAGTGAAACTCAGTATTGCGTACGACGCAAGCTATCGAGGAAGGTCGCGATTGCGTGTAAAGCAAGCCAAGCAAGTGTTGTGTAGAAAAAGATTCCTTTGATGATTTAAAAACAAAATATTACTCATAAAAATCTCGGGTGTTACATTCTACCCCCCTTAAAAAGAATTTCGCCCTCGAAATTCGTCACTTTGTAACAAACAAATGAGGATACTTCTCCCTCATCATATCCTCAAGCTCCCATGTAGCTTCTTCAAGTTGGTGGTTCCTCCATAAAACTTTCACCAAGCGAGTGGTCTTGTTTCGTAGGACTTTTTCGCTACGATCCAGAATCTCTATCGGCTGTTCTTCATAAGAAAGATCTTGCTCCAGCGGTACAACTTCTGAGCTGAGTACATGTGAAGGATCTGGTATGTACTTTCTCAGGAGAGATACGTGGAACACATCGTGAACTTGAGAGAGATTCGGTGGAAGCGCCAATCGGTAAGCTACCTTCCCAACACGATCCAGTATTTCAAAAGGACCGATATATCTAGGGCTCAACTTCCCCTTCTTTCCAAATCTCATAACCCTCTTCCAGGGAGATATTCGTAAGAACACTTTATCGCCCACTTCAAACTCTAGGTCTTTTCTTCGGTTGTCGGCATAACTTTTCTGTCGACTCTGAGCTGCTCTTATGTGTTGTTGAATAGATCTGACCTTTTCTGCCATTTCATCAACGAGATCAGGTCCTAATAGCTTTCTTTCCCCAACTTCATCCCAGCAAGTTGGAGTCCTGCATTTCTTTCCATAGAGAGCTTCATAAGGAGCCATCTGAATACTGGAGTGAAAGCTATTATTATAAGAAAATTCCACCAAAGGTAGGTGTTGATCCCAACCTCCTTTGAAATCCATAGAGCAAGCTCTCAACATATCTTCTAGGGTTTGAATTGTTCTCTCAGATTGACCGTCTGTCTGGGGATGATAAGCAGTGCTGAAACTCAACTCTGTATCCAGAGTATGCTGAAGACTTCGCCAGAACTTCGAGGTAAATCTCGGATCCCGATCAGATATAATAGAAAGTGGTACTCCATGTAATCTTACCACTTCCTTTACATATATCCTGGCAAGCTGATCTAGAGAGAAATCCTCTCTAATAGGAATGAAGTGTGCAGACTTTGTAAGACGATCAACTATGACCCAGATAGCATTATTGCCTTTGGATGTTTTAGGAAGTCCTGTGACAAAGTCCATAGTGATGTTTTCCCATTTCCATTCGGGTATGGGTAATGGTTGTAACATCCCCTTAGACTTCTGTCTCTCAGCTTTAACTTGTTGACAAACCAAGCATCGAGAGACATATTCAGCAACATCTCTTTTCATGCCATCCCACCAGAAGTACTCTTTCAGGTCCCTATACATCTTCGTGCTTCCAGGATGAATAGAGAATGAAGAACTATGAGCCTCATCCAGCAGCTCTTTCTTTAATTCGGGGATGGGAGGAACACAAACCCGATTCCTGAACTTTATTATCCCATCACAATCAAGGTTGAATTCAGGAACATTTCTCACCTTCTTTTGTAACTCGACATCTTCTTTCTGTGCCTCTTTAATCTTCACATGTATAGATGGTTGAACATTCATTTGAGAAAGATAAGATTTTTCCCCTTCCATTATAATTCCAAGATCCATCCTTTGTAAATCCATAAATATTGGATCTTTTGTGATCCTCATCATGGATAAACTAGCATGGTCTTGTCGACTTAATGCATCGGCCACCTTGTTTGCTTTCCCAGGGTGGTAATGGATTGAGCAGTCATAATCCTTAATCAGCTCCAACCATCTTCTTTGACGCATATTCAACTCCTTTTGTGTGAAAATATACTTTAAACTTTTATGATCAGTATAAATATCACACCTTTCACCATAAAGGTAACGCCTCCAAATCTTTAATGCAAAGATTACCGCAGCCAACTCCAAATCATGTGTTGGGTAATTTTGCTCATGGATTTTCAACTGTCGTGAGGCATAAGCTATCACCATATCATTTTTCATAAGAACACACCCCAATCCCTTCTTGGATGCATCACTGTAGATCACAAACCTTTCTCCACTACAAGGCAGTGTGAGCATAGGTGCACTGGATAACCTTCTTTTCAACTCCTTGAAATTCTCTTCACATTCCTCTGTCCAGACAAACTTAACTCCCTTCCGAGTCAACTTGGTGATTGGATTAGATAATCGTGAAAAATCTTTTACAGAACGTCGATAATATCCAGCCAAACCAAGAAAACTTCGGATCTCAGTTACTGTTGTTGGTCTTGACCATCTTTCGATAACCTCTGTTTTTGCTGGATCCACAGATATCCCCTCTTTTGAGATTATATGACCCAAAAATGCAACTTTTTGAAGCCAAAATTCACACTTGGTAAATTTGGAAAAAAGCTTCTCCTTTCTCAGGGTCTTCAATATAATTCTCAAGTGATCTTCATGCTCTTCCTTGCTCTTTGAATAGACAAGAATATCATCTATAAAGACTACCACAAATTGATCAAGATAGTCTCTAAAGACTCTATTCATTAGATCCATGAAGATAGCAGGGGCATTAGTAAGACCAAATGGCATCACTATAAATTCATAGTGTCCATACCTTGTACGGAAAGCCGTCTTTGGTATATCCTCCCTTTTGACCCTTAATTGATGATACCCTGAACGAAGATCAATCTTGGAAAAGTATTGAGCTCCGCGTAGTTGGTCAAATAAGTCATCAATGCGTGGGAGAGGATATTTGTTCTTGATAGTGATCTTGTTAAGTTCTCGATAATCAATGCAGAGTCTCATTTATCCATCTTTCTTCTTAACAAATAGAACAGGTGCTCCCCAAGGTGACGCACTAGGGCGTATGAATCCCTTATCAAGATTCTCTTGGAGTTGCTTCTTCAATTCCTGCAACTCAATTGGGGCCATTCTATAAGGTGTCTTTGAAATAGGCAAAGCACCCGGTACGAGTTCTATTGAAAACTCAACTTCACGATTTGGTGGAAGACCCGGCAATTCCTCCGGAAAGACATCATCAAACTCCCGTACAATGGGCATATTCTTAATCGTGAGTTTCTCACCAACCATTTGAGATAAATAACCTTCATTTAGTGGAATCAATACCCATAAGATGGAAGAAATTTCCACTGGAAGGTTATGTTCATCCTTGCATTGATAGACGATCGTAGATTGATCTGGAATATGAAATGTGACTTCCCTTCTTTGGCAATTGATATGAGCTCCATGTAGAGAAAGCCAATCCATGCCAAGAATCACATCAAATTCCACTAAAGGAAGGATCACAAGATTTGCAGGAAGCACTTTCCCACAAACTTCGATCGGAGAAGAATTATAAACTTTTGATGCGATTGATGTGCCATTAGGTGTTGTCACGGCTAACTCAACATCTAATTGTTGAGGTAATACGGTGATACCCTTAGAAAAGTCTTCAGAAATAAAAGAGTGGGTGGATCCAGAATCAAATAAAACATTTGCTACTTTAGAGTGGATGGTAAGTGTACCTTTCACCACATCGTTATCGTACTCCACCTCGCTGATAGAAATTGCATGTGACTTTCCTTTGTCTTTAGCCTTAAGAGTTTGTTGACGTCGACCATCATCATCAACCCTTGGATTTGGGCATTGATTGGCATAATGCCCCATCTCCTTGCACTTGAAACATTGAAGTGTAGCAGGTTCATTCTGTGTATCCCTTCCTTTGTTTGCATCATTAGACATCTTCTTCCCATTATCACGGCATTCAAATGCCCGATGACCTTCCTTTCCACATTTAAAACATTTACTTGTCCCTTTAAGACAACTCCCTCCATGTTTCTTTCCACACTTTGAGCATAAGGGGAAGTTCATCTTCTTTTCCGTGTGCTCTTTAGATTTTTCTTTGAATTCCATCTTCCTCTTCTTATCAAACCCATGTGACTGATGGGTTACTCCAATCTCCATCTCGACTTTGAGAGTACATCGAATGATTTCTTCGTAGCTATTGAAGTCCCTTATGGCTAACGCCCTTCGAAGACTTGGTTTTAAGCCACTAAAGAATCGATCGATCTTACTCTCAGGTTGGATAATAATACCAGAAGCGTACCTTGCAAGTCTTGTAAAATTTGCTTCATAGGTACTAACAGATTCATCATCCCTTTGCTTCAGTTCAAGGAACTCTTTCTCCATCTTTGTTCGGAGAATACGAGGGAAGTACTTATTGAAAAATAAGTTCTTGAACTCATCCCATTCCATAGACTCAATTTCATCTCTTTGCCTCGTATTCTTAACAAGATTCCACCATTGATCCGCATCTCCTTCCAAACGATACACTGCTAGGATGACTTTATCATGCTCAGAACATTGAAGAACTGAAAATATCTTTTCAGTAGTACTAATCCATTGTTCAGCAACTAATGGATCAGTAGACCCACTGAAAGATGGTGGACGCTGCCTCATGAAGGATTCAACAGAATGTTGCTCCCTCCTTTGTTCGTTTGGAAATCCTGCATGATTCATAGCTTGAGAAAGTTGTGTGAGCATGGCTACAAGATTTTGCATTCCAGCTCCCATATCGTTTGGTTGCTCAGGGGGACAATCATTGCATTGCCCATCGCATTCCGCATTAACACGGTTCCTTCGGGTTCCAGCCATTGACTAAAACCAAGAAGAATAGTGTGAGCAACACTAATTATAATAGGAAACCACATAATTCAGGAATAAAATTTTCATGCTTAAGGTCTTATCCTAGGTTATTCATGGCCATTTATAAGATTGTGTTCTATGCTTAGACTTATTCTTAGGGTTCTTACTAAGGCTTTCACATCCTAGTTTCCAAAGGTTGACTATACCTTTCCTCTGATACCAACTATAACGACCCATACTTTACATACATTGTTAATACTTCAAAATTGAAGCACACTTATTACAACATATGACAAAACCACAAAGGACCGTATAGGTATAGTGTCTTTAGAAACTGGGAAACATAAACAACTGGTTCATAAATCTTATACAGTGTCTCCCATTTATTTCATCATATCTAGGGTCCCTTTTAGCATATTCTACTTAATATCCATCTTCCTGACCTGGGGAAAAGAAAACATAAAAGGGTAAGCTCAAATGCTCAGCAAGGGCAAATAAAGGAAATAAAAATCATATCATATCTTTTTGAAAATCAAAACCTGCAAAAGAGATCATAATATCTTAACATGGAATAAATCATAGAAGTGAAAATGAGATCCCCAAAATCATAACATAAAACTTGAAACTTTGTGGCATGCACACATAATCATGGAAATCATTTCTTGTTAGTCATGACTCATTGCCAAGACTATCTTAGTGGACAAAGTCCCTTTCTGAACCGAGTTCACTCCTCGTTTCAGTCCTGTATCACTGAACCGAAATAACCTTCCGTTCCAGCCATGTCTATCTCATGAGATATAAAATCTTTACCCAATGCATTGGAGGGAGATATAGGTCCCACCCATCTTATAATGAATCCTTTCTTATGTGTGCCACATAATCATAAACCATACATCATGACATAACCCATGTAATAAAAATGGGTTTCTTAAACAACATGACATCATAAATCAATTCATATAAGATAAAGGAATTCATAAAAATAATTCCATCACAACATGACCAAATCAATGTAATAATAAGGATAAAAACAGAACCCTTTATTATCTTATATGGAAAATAATTTTGATAAAACACTTGAACTCCATTCTTGAGGAAAATATCCTTTCTTCTTTAAAAATACTTTTCTTTTCTTAACATGTCATACAATTATAAACTAAAAGAAGTTGATTAAAAATAAACTTGAAAACTTGTAAAGGAAGCTTCTTGTAAATAATGTTTTAAAAATCCATTCATGCCGTATAAGTTAAAAAAAAACATTCTTCGTACTTTTGTCGGAAAAGTCAAAAAGTACCTCGTACGACAAAAGATTCCTTTCATACATATTACTAAAACTCACCGAAGGGTAAAAATGGATTTAAAAAATTTTAGGTGGATGGAAATAATATTACATATTGATGAAACATGGATGTGGATGATAAAATACACCCCAGTGAATACTTACGAAAAAACAATCTCGGATAAAAATGAGATTGTGATATTTCCCTTACCTTAGGTCCGATTAGCTTTGTACGTGTCCGAAGCTCCTGTATAATGGTTTAAATAATGTTATTGACTTATTCCAGAATCATACATATTTATATGATATCATATATGGTCATATTATTAGCTTCTTGTTAGTAATATTTCATTGTTACTTGTTACTCGGGTCTTTATAACTTTTTGTTCTTATGCGTGTTTTGTCGAATAAATTCTTATTCTTATCTTTAGGTTATAGATAATTCATTTCCAGAATGGTATTAGTGTAGTATATACCATATTCATTTATTCAATTCATTTATATAATCATTATGAAATGAAGATCATGTAGAACGAGTCGCATCACATCGTGGAGACGGTATTCCGTACGTACGCACGAGTGATGATATCGTTCCTATGATCGTGGAATTGTATTGGAGTATATATATATTATTTCAGTATCAATATTACTTCATAATAATCATATGTAGTTACTCATTACACCATTATACCCATCCTTGTAAGGTGATGGTGGAAAATAGATTATACCACGGCGTGGAGACGGTATTCCGTACGTACGCACGCGCGGTGATTTCATTTTTCCGTAGGATGGATAGAAGGTGAATTAGGGTTGTTTCATATTTATAATAACATATCAGTATGTAAGTAATACTGATGTTATTACTTTATTATGAAACAACTAAAGAAGAAGAAGTTGAAGAAGAAAGAAATTGAAAAGATCGGTAATGGATATTACCTCTTCTTTGGAACGCCTCTTTGAATCCTCCACTTAAGGAACTAAGATTGGTCTTTGGAGAAGACCAGGACCTCTAGGATTATTCTAGGGAAGTGGAGAGGAGAAAATGGCAGGGGTTGGCCGAGCTTGAGTGCTCAATTTGGTGTGAGGAGGAGGGGGAGGAGGTGCCCTTTTATAAGGGAGGAGAGGGGCACCTTAGGAATATCTCAAAATATTATTTTATATTAAAGTAAAAATCGGTTTATAATGGTTCCAAAGGGTCTTATTTCGAAGATAAGGTGGGGATGGGTCGAAATCCTATCAACCAATAGGATTTAGACAAGTTTAGGGTATTATTGTAACCTTATCAATTAGATTTAACTCTAAGTTAAATAATTTAACTTTTACCATGTCTTTTTGTTTTCTTTCACTATATGGTTAATACACTTACTATAACATGCCAAACGAACCCCAAATTGTTTATTATTAATATATATATCCTTATCTAAGTAATTTGGCCGAACCTTAGATTTTTAGGAATAAAATAACAATTAATAATATAATATTTGATTTAAAAACTATTTTGTGTCAATTTTGACACTATTTGATATATGATTTGTTTGAAAGTCATAACAGAATTATATGTTCGAACCAAGTTGATTAAATCAACACTAATATATCATAGTAACCTATAAAATTAGTGGAATTCATAAAAAGTCTCAAATTACATTTATTTTGGTGTTTATAACATCAATTATGTCAATATTTCATTAATAAGATAATTACTGCATCATCGTTATGTCATAAATAAATTAAATTATTTAATGTCTAAAAATTACAAATAAAATATCATCATGTAGGAAATCTTTTTAGACTTTCTAATGAATATTTACAATTGAATTTATCTTATGTATAACCCCATATTAAAAATGATTTACTTATTAAACTTTGATTTTAACTATTTTAACCCTTCTTTAAATAAATTAATAATAAATGTCCTAATCTAATCCAAGTGGGCCTAAATGGTCATATTTTATTCCTAAGCTTGTTTTTGGTCGAATTACACTTGTCCAATAGAATTAGGACATGTGTTAGGGTAATATTAATATCATATTTACCCTTAGTTACCCTATTTACTATTAACCGCGGTAAAAATCGTAAAAAGTTACTATTCACCAAAAAATTATTTTCATCTCATTAAACCACATTTTAGTCCTTGATATTAACCGTGTCTCTCGGATTTTCGAAATTCCATTCACAGAAGCGGTAAAATTAAGTTTTATGCAAAATTCAGTTTTTTTAACCTACCACTTAGTGGTTTCACTATTCATCAAAAATTGAAAGTTTTCAGAAAAATACCAAAATTTCACCCTAGGATAATTTCGATATTATGAGTCCAAAAATGAAGTCCATTTTGAAAAATAAAATTTATAAATTTTCAAAAAGTGGTTATTACTATTCATAACGGCTAGTTTTAATAGCATATTGTTGTTTAGTGAAACTCAGTATTGCGTACGACGCAAGCTATCGAGGAAGGTCGCGATTGCGTGTAAAGCAAGCCAAGCAAGTGTTGTGTAGAAAAAGATTCCTTTGATGATTTAAAAACAAAATATTACTCATAAAAATCTCGGGTGTTACATATTTACTTTTTCTCGGATGATTAAAATATTTAATCCAATGTATATTGTTTTCTCCTCATCCTCCTCACCTGTTTAATGATTGTTTGGTGAGATCTACAAGCATTTTTTGACATTATTTATTCTTTACTGTTGGCATATACATGTGGTAAAAAAAATTTCATATTAAAATCGTTATCCCTAGAATTAATGTATCTCTCCATACTTATGTTTAATTTATTTCCTTTTAGTATTACTGATTTAAAAATGGTTTTATATTACAATTGGATTCTTTTGTTCTTGTTGGGTTGGTTTGTTTGAATATTCTCATTCTCATGAGGGATTGGACTTCAATACTACAACTTAGATAATGAATATAAGGAAATGCACCAAGAATGTATACAACCATCATTGAAAGGTGAATTTTTACTAATTATTTAATTAATTTTATCATCATTTTATCTATAATTTGTAAGTTAATTTCCTTATCATTTTTATATAATAATTATTTAATTTTTACAAAAATATTTTGGAAGTCCTATTTTTCTGTCAAATATCTTTAACATGCCAAAAAATATATATAATGATTATTTATACCAATGTAACCACATTTCCTATTTTTATTATCTGTATTTACCAAATTTCCAAAACTGTATATTGATTCAATGTTGTTATATGATAAACATTTCTAATTATTGAAGTCTATAATATTAGAGGAAGCCATTTACAAATTGTGGTGACTTCTCATGATAAAATGGGCACATTAGTTTCCTTTACTCTTATGATATTCAAAAATAAGAAATGTTTTTCAACTAATAATAATGAGTAAATATGATTTGTTAGAAGTTGGATATAGAAAGAAAATGAAAATATGGTTATGTTGGTTGTTAGGATTTTTTTGAGATTTTTAGATGTGTAGGAATTAACCACACCTTAATCCTACACACGGTGTGACAGGTATGAATCCAACTACTTTTTTTATATATTTAAAATTAACATTAATTTTAGTAAAAAAATACAAAAGGCATACTCAAATATTAAAATACATATTATGTGTAATGTAATGGACCTATATGGTCCATTACATTGAAAATGTGACGTTGGAGGTGTTCTGGGATGTCAAGGTGACTTATCCCTAGCACTTTGCAAAATTTCCAGTTCTGGGAACAATGTTTCTAGTTTTATGAAAAGTAAAGGTATGTGAATAGTGTTCTATCAGTGTGGTTTAGTGAAAAATGTTCTGTCGGTGAGGTTCTAACAATGTCCTTAAAATGGTGGACTTGAACTGTGTTTCCAGAACGGTGAGGTTCTAAGAGTGACCTTCTAACGTTGGACTTGAACAGTGTTTCCAGAACGGTGAGGTTCTAACAGTGACCTTCTAATATGGGGCTTGAACAGTGTTTCCAGAATGGTGAGGTTCTAACAGTGACCTTATAATGGTGGACTTGAACAGTGTTTTAAGAATGGTGAGATTCAAACAGTGACCTTCTAACGGTGGACTTGAATAGTTTTTCCAGAATGGTGAGGTTCTAACAGTGCCCTTCTAACGGTGGGCTTGAACAGTGTTTCCAGAACGTTGAGGTTCTAATAGTGACCTTCTAATGGTGGACTTGAACAATGTTTCCAGAACAGTGAGGTTCTAACTGTGACCTTTTAACGGTGGACTTGAACAGTGTTTCCAGAATGGTGAGGTTCTAACTGTGACCTTCTAACGGTGGACTTGAATAGTGTTTCCAGAACAGTGAGGTTCTAACAGAGACCTTATAACAATAGACTTGAATAGTGTTTCTAGAACGGTGAGGTTCTAATAGTAACCTTCTAACGGTGGAATTGAATAGTTTTTCTAGAACATTAGGTGTACAGTGTTTCCAGAACGGTGAGGTCTATCGGTAACCTCTAACGGTGAGGTCTATCAGTAACGTCTAACGGTGATGTGTATCGGTAACCTCTAACGGTTAGGTCTATCGGTAACCTCTAATGGTGAGGTCTATCCATAACCTCGAACAGTGACCTTTTCTTTCCTTTTCCAAATTTTGAGTATTTGAATAGTGTTTCCAGCTTCCTAGAGTTTCGCCCCTTTGAGGTTTACTTTGACGTAAAATACATTTAAAGCCTTATTTTAAGGAATCTTAAGGCCGATTCAAATGCCATAAATACTATATTAATTATTCCTATGGCTTAGGATGTTTTTACTTGGTCAAACCACATGGGTTAATCCGATCACCTTTTAATGGGGAATTAAGCGTATCATAAACCGTCGCCCCATTAAATCTTCAAAAAGGGATGAGATATCATTCTCCCTTTTTCTTCCTCTTTTTTATCGGCTATGAGATGATAGAACCTTTCAATCCTTCCTGTAGGAGTTTCACAATAAAAATTTACTCTTAGGATTGGTTCTACTGTATTTTGGATGCAACCGAGTTGTATTGGTCAATCTTCCATATAAGGTATGTTTTATCTTCATTCCTTTGGGGATAATCTTCTCCTGTTTCTCCCTTCATTTTTATAGCATGTAATCTCCAAGGTTCTAATGGGTTTTTTGTAGGGTTTGGTTGGTGCTGTCATACCGTGGCATCCTCAAGTGGATGCAGTTTCCGCGAGAAGAGGATCGAGACCCGTTGTGTGGATAAATAACATGAGGAACTGTTTGAAGTAGGGGATTAATTTCTTCTCTTTTCTTTTACGTGCGACTATATCATTAGCATGCTTCATCCAAGTGGATCACAATTTAATTGACATAATAAATATTTGAACTGGATAAATAAATTGATATCTATCGTATGTTATTGCCTCTTTTTTTTGCTAGATAGTGTGTTATATATGCTTTCTTGTTTAGCTGTTTGTTCTTGATGGAAATCTGTAAAGAATGTAAACTGGGAGTAATTTATAAGTGTTGTCTAAAGATAAAAAGGAATGAAAACGAATTTGGTTCTTGTTGTAATTTAATGTTAAACAAATTAGTGCAGTAAGCATGTTTATTTATTTGTGATAGCTTACTGATTAGGTTTCCTGAATTTTGGAACCTACGAATAACAAATCTATTAATTCAATATGGTTTAAAGAACTAATTGTTTGATAATGCCTTAAGGGGTTATGAGTTACCCTCTTGTTTGTTAAAGGGCCATGATACCAGTTGATATGTTGTTGTTTCCTATTGTTCGTACTGTGATGTGATCCTGGATGGCTATTATGATATGTGGGGGCCTGGAGGCTATTGGTTGTGACAGAAGATGACGCCTAGAGTGGTGAGATGCATCAATTTATGCACGTGGGTGTCAGGGAGGACACCAGGAATGATGGATGTGTTTGTTGGATGCTTACTAACTCTTATTGGGTGTTTATATGCTTTACTTTTCCCGACTGCTCAGGCTAGCTGGTCTTGCTTACCCTTATTCTGAAAGAGGCGAAGACACGCGGGGTATACCACGTGCTTTCTGTGTTTAGCTTCTCAAGAGAGGATGGGTCTAAGATCTTGTTATAGGTGGTAAAGACTCTACGGGTAGTAAAACTACTCACCGCGTTGATCCCCTTTGTGTTTATTAGCATAAAATGATTTTCTAGAATGCCTGGGAATATGGGAAAGTAATTCTATAATGAATAATTGAATAAATGGTGTTAACTCATGGGATTGGAGTTGCTGGAACATAATGACGAGGTTGTAATTTGGAAGGTACATTGGATATTGGGTGTGATGCTAATGAAGTTTAATGTTAAATTTTTCATGGCTAATTAATGTTTAAATAACTAATTAACGTACAATGGAACTGATAAAAAGGGAATGAAGTAATATAATAATACTCTTTAAATGGTTGTGTGCTTATAGGATACCTTGTCTTAGAAGTACCGGCTTGGAGTCTGAGAGACGTTAGCTGCAGTTGTGTCTAAGACTAGGTATGGCCCATAGCGTGGTTGTGAGATATAATATATTCTGTACTTTTTATGTTTCTATATGCTACTCCACCCTGTCAGTAAGGGAAACTGACACCCCGGGGATTCTGAGCCCTGGGGGGGGGGGGTGGGGGTGTTTTCCCCAACATTCCAGTGGGAGGATGAATGGCTGACTACCCCCTTTAGTCTCACCCTCTTCTCTTGGTAGATACTTGTGCCAACAGGCACATCGGTTAGTTTCCCCATATATGTGTGTAGAGGGATGTAATGGCTTGTGGTTATTTCAAACACATATATTCTGGATATAGTATCCTATGAACTACTATAGGTGTAACATGTATAGTCTATGATGGCTTGAGGTTCCTCACTCGGTGTATGGGTTGTAATGTCTTGAGGTATAATACCCGATGTATGATACACGTTATGCGGGCTATGGTAGCTCCAGAAACTTACCTGGTTACTTTTGGTTGTTAGGATGGTGTGGTGCTTCACCCAGGTGTCTTTAGGAAAGCCTTTGTTGTGCACGAGGTGCAGATTGTGGTGCTTCTCCCAGGTGTCTACGGGCAAGCCTTTTTGGAGAGAGATGCTTAGGACATGCGACGTTGGGGTAAAGCGAAAAACTAGGGGAGAATTAGTAGAAGGGTACCCTTGATATTCTATACTATATGATATATTCTTGTATGTGTTACTTGGTGAGAGTGGCCATGGTGAGGTTGGGAACTTAGTATACATGTTTAGGTGATGAGTTAGTTTCACTTGTTTTTCATTGTGATTTAGTATGCTTTCTTTATTTTTGCACGAGAGGCTTTGGGGAGGATCCTACTGAGTATACTGTTATACACACCCTATGTATATATAAACTGTTTTTCAGGTCACTTAGAGCAGGTTGGAGATCAATCTCGTTTCTACTAGCTTGTGGTTGCAGGAGCTGTTCGGGCTTGTGGTTGCTACTGTTTTTACATTCTGTTGGGTACTTTAAGTTTTCCCTTCCAGTTGTAGTACTTTTTCATGACATTTCATATATTCACTTGGGTTTGTTTTATATTCTAGTTCTGATTTGGAGTTTATTGGTGTCTATCTTATCTCTCTATTACGCATGTGTTCTCTTAGAGGGTAATGCCTTCCATTTGTGTGTTTAGTTTAGCCTAGGTGCTAGTCGCCAACCCAAGGCCTACTCGAGGCGGGACTCTGGGGTCATTATCTCCCTTCTCACAATGCCGGCCCAGGAGGGGTACACTTTGTGGGGAGGGGGTCGTGACAGAGTGGTATCAGAGGGAGGTTGAGGGATAGAATGGAGTTTGGAGTTAGGCACAAGTTAGGTTGCATCGTTTGGTAGGGAAAAATTGTCATTCATTTTTAGGAAGTGAGGTAAAAACTGGATACCAGCTGAGACATAAGCGTTTAGGGCCTCCTATGATCTGATGTATGGACCTTTTCCTATACAATGGCTACTAAACAAGGTGATACTAGTTGCAGTGTAGAGACTTTGTAAAGGATCATGCATCATTCTTCTTTGTGCCTATGTTTTAATGGGTTGACCTTGGGATATGTTAACCTAAAATGAAAAAAAGAAAACAATAAATTAATTAATGTTGAGTCTTCTATATTCTTGTCTTAGGTGATCTAACAGGTTTTTATTTTACAGGTATGGCTCCAGGTCGACGTCCTCGTCAGGTTTTTGTAGAAAATGTCCAGTAGGCTATTCCAGTAGAACGCCATAGGGTAGAGGTTGACAACGACGACACTTGGAGGAAGACACTCTGAGAGTTTTAGTACCAGATTCTATAGAAGTACGAGGGATCCATTTCAGATGTAGTCAGGGAAGACTGGTCGGAGGAGTTCGAGATAGGATTCAGTTCGATTTGTGCTTAGAATAAGCACTAGGTCTCCTTGGTTGTGATAATGCTGCGTGGAGCAGCAAGGCAGTGGTGGTTCTTGTTCCTCGGGGATGTTGAGGAGTCAGCGATCTCATGGGAGGAGTTCCGAGACAGTTTTAGAGTCGAGTTTCTTTCTTCGACCGCGAAGGAGTCAAGTTTCCAGGAGCTTAATACGCTTCAAAAGGGGACCTACAATGTTCGAGAGTTTGGAATACGTTTCATGAACCTTATACGATATGCTTCAGACCTACTGCCAGATGAGGAGTCCAGGGAGAGGAATTTTTAGGAGGCTTTGCATCTAGAGATCCAATGCCAGGTCACCCCCTTTATGTTAAAAACTTATCCAGAGGTACTGATGAGGGTAGAGGTTGTCGAGAGGACTTTGGCCAGGATAGGATCATCCTGAGAGGGGAATCTGCTTGATTCCTCACAAAGCAGAGCTGTGGTCTGGGGTTCCCAGTTTTCAGGGAAGAAGTGTTTCCGTTCACCTGTGGGTAGGTCCCAGCCCTTCACATATCGATTATCTAGAGGCAGCAACCCTCATGCCTATGCCAAGGGATCATGCACTTGTTTTTCTTGTGGTGGTCGTGGACATAAGTAGCGGGAGTGCTCGACATTTCAGAGTGGCCATCTTGCACCGGGAGCTGCGCTCTAGGTCCCTCTGTTGAGGCAGTTCCAGCCGAGGCAACAACAGCCTGTTGAACTAGCTTTAGATCAGCAGAGGGTAGATAGGGTAGGTAGGGGACATCCCCATGACGCTCCTCATCTTTAGAGAGTGGAGCTCAACCATGGTGGTGGTCATCATCTGGGTTATAGAGGCCGTGTAGGAGGTCGTGGTCATCTTCTTTCTCTAGCGTTGCCAGCTCCAGGCAAGCCAGACATCGTCCGAGGTACCCTTTTCTTGTTTTATACCATGGTGTATGCCTTGTTTGATTCTGGAGTGACAAACTCCTTCATATCACCTACCCTTTTCCATGCTTTGGGGCCTGAGGTTGAGAGGCTTCTAGTGCCCTTGGTGTTGACTACTCCGGTTGGAGGTTGAGTTGACTTGTTTGAAGTTTGTAGAGATTGTGAGCTAGTGTTTGGGCATCACCACTCTTGGGGAGATTTCCTATGTTTATGAATACAACCATATGATGTCATCCTCGACATGGATTGTTTGTATTCGGTGTAGGCTATCATGGATTGCTTCAGGAAGAAGGTCATCTTCATCGGTGAAGATGGAGAGCAGGTGGTGTTTCTTGGGGAGCGAGATCCTCAGATGGTTTATAGGCACATTCTTTCCTTATCATCCATGATGACTGAGATGATGTTGATCTCATCAGAGGTTCAACAACTGGCATTTCCTATGGTTGTTGAGGAGTACCCTGATGTCTTTCTAGAAGAGGTTGTAACATTAACCCCTCAATGAGAGAACGAGTTTGGTATCGAGCTACAGCCAGGAGCGTCTCTTATCTCTATGTCTCCATATAGGATGACCCATTCTATGTTACGATAACTACATATATATCTTTATGGTCTATTACAGTGTGCTTTTGTTTGTCCAAGTGTGTCACTGTGGGGTGTACCAAATTTGTTCGTGAAGAAGGCTGACGACAGTTTGCAGTTGTGTGTTGATTATTGTCGCTTAAACAAAGTAAAAAAAAAGAATTGCTATCCTTTTCTGCAGATCGATGATTTATTTGATCAACTGAAGGGTGAAAGTTAGTTCTCAAAGATCGACTTTTGGTCAAGATATCATCAGATGCATGTAAGGGATGAGGATATCCCAAAGACTACCTTCCATTGTCGTCATGGGCATTATGAGCTCATTTTAATGCCGTTAGGCATGAGGAATTCTCTAGATGTGTTCATGGGATTGATGAATGTTGTGTTCCGTGAGTTTCTAGACAAGTTCGCGGTAGTCTTCATCGATGACATCCTTGTGTACTCTACATCTAAAGAGGAGCATGCAGAGCATCTATGTGATGTTTTCGGAGTTCTTCGTTAACATCAGCTGTTTGGGAAGTTGTCAAAGTGTGAGTTTTGGGCTTGAAAATTCCATTTCTTGGGGCATGTTGTGTCCCAGAAGGGAGTAGTTGTGGATCCATCGAAGATAGAAGTAGTTGTGTCTTGGGCAACCCCCAAGACAGTTTCATAGGTGCGAAGTTTCCTTGTGGTCGCAGGATACTACAGAAGGTTCGTAGCCAACTTCTCTTGAGTTTCGACTCCTATGACAACTTTGAATAGAAAGGATTAGGCATTCTTATAGGCTGATCAGTGTCAGGAAGCTTTCAAGTATCTAAAGGAGAAGTTAGTAAGGGCTCCGGTTCTTTGTCATCTAGCTGAGGGAGTTTAGTTTGATGTTTTCTGCAACACTTCACATCTAGGGTTAGGATGTGTCCTCATGTAGTAGAGGTCAGTTGTTTCTTATGGGCCTCGGCAGTTACGTCCCCATGAATGTAACTATGCCACTCACAATCTTGAGTTGGCATCCGTGGTGTTTGCTCTAAAGTTGTGGAGAGATTATCTCATTGGTGAGCGCTTTGTGGTTTTCACCGATCATAAGAGTTTGAGTCATGTTTTCTCTCAGCGGGACTTGAACTTGCGACAGTGTTGGTGGATGGAGTTCTTGTAGGAATAAGACTTCAAAATATCATATATACTTGGGAAAGGGAATGTTTTAGCTGATGCGCTAAGCCATAATTCACGTAGTGATGCTGTGTGTGAATCTGATGATTCCTGGAGAGTAATGTAAGAGATGTCAGCATTACATCTTGATATGGGGGATGTTGGGGGTAGAGGTTGTCTTTGTCAGATGATGGTATAGTCATCCATGATGCAAATGGTGGAAGAGTCCCAGTTGGGAGATCTTGAGGTAGAGGTCTGGAGAGACCGAGTTGTTTGTGGTGAGGCTCCTGATGGTTGGTCTGAGGATGAAAAACACTGAGTGTTATACCAAAGAAGGATTTTCGCACCCTTGAAGATGCGCGAGACGGTTCTCAGAGAGTTCCATAGTTCTCCTTTAGTAGTACATCCTGGTGTGATAGAGATGTACCGATCCTTGAGGAGTCAGTTTTGGTGGCCTGGGCTGAAGCGTGTGGTTGCAGAGTTTGTGTCTTGATTATAATGTTTTCCAAAAGGTGAAGGCTGAACAATGTGTTCCTGGTGGTCTTCTCCAGCCATTAGATATTCCTCAATGGAAGTGGGAGGACATCTCAATGTACTTTGTTACAGGTTTACCTCGATCTCCTGGAGGACATGATGCTATTTGGGTAGTAGTGGACCGTTTAACAAAATCGTCCCACTTCATAGCGATCAAGGAGTCGAGATCAGTGGAAGTTTTGTCGAGGAAGTATCTAGAGGAGGTGGTGAGACTTTATGGAGTCCCTAAGACGATCATTTCTAATAGAGATCCTCATTTTACCTCCTGGGTGTGGAGAAGACTCCAACATGCTTTCGGTTCTCAACTATTCCTTAGTACTTCTTTTCATCCTCAAACAGATGGTCAGACAGAGCGAACCATCCAGACTCTGGAAGACATTTTATACTCTTGTGTTCTTGATTTTGGAGGCTCGTGGATGAGGCACTTACCCCTGGTGGAGTTTTATTACAATAATAGTTTTTACTCCACCATCAGTATGGCGCTGTTTGAAGCCTTGTATGACCATTCTTTCCGTTCTCCGTTGTGCTGGACTAGGGTCGGAGAGTCGGCAATTCTTGGACCTGAACTAGTGTAGTATACAACAGATATAGTTCAGGTGATTCATGAGAGGATGAAGACAGTGCAAGATCATTAGAAATCATATGCCGATAAAAGGAGGATACCCTTTGAGTTTAATGTTAGGGATCATGTGTTTCTGTGGGTGACTCCCCGTCATGGGCAACGATGTTTTGGTTGTGGAAGTAAGCTTTCTCCCCTGTTTGTTGGGACTTTTGAGGTGTTAGATCATGTTGGAGTTGTGGCGTATCGAGTAGGACTTCCCCCACAGATGAGTCAGATACATGATGTTTTCCACATGTCACAGCTCCATCATTATCTTCATGATGACACTCACATCATCGATTGGGGAGAGATCGATGTTGATGATGACGAAACCTTTGAGGAATGACCTATGGAGATCCAAGATAGCAAGGAGAAGGTGTTGCGTGGACGTTCTATTCCATTGGTTCGTGTTTTGTGGCGACAAAGTGGCATGGAGGAGAGTACCTGGGAACGTGAGTCACAGATACATGTCTAGTACCCAGATCTGTTTTAAGTTGTTGTCTTGCGTTTTCTTTGATCCTTTCTTTTATGTAACTCTGATGTGATGTTATGCTTGAATTGTTTGGTTATGGATTGTTTGGTCCCTTTCTCTCAAATGTCCTGGTTTTTTTCCATCTTTAGAATAACTCAGGGTGGTTTTCCCTGAGAGGTATGTTACGGGGTGGTTGTTCGGACCCCTCTTTTCTTTATATTGGTTTTAAATTCTCGAGGACGAGAATGTTTTGAGAGGTATATTATGTAATGGCCCAGACATATTCGGTATATTACTTTAAAAATGTGGTGTTGGAGGTGCACCAGGAGGTCAAGGTGACTTATCCCCAACACATTTCCAAATTTCTAGTTCTGTGAACAGTGTTTCCAGTTTTATGAACAGTAACGGTAGGTGAACAATGTTCTATCGGTGAGGTTTAGTGAACAGTGTTCTATCAGGGAGGTTCTAACAGTGACCTTCTAATGGTGGACTTGAACAGTGTTTCCAAAATGGTGAGGTTATAACAGTGACCTTCTAATGGGGGACTTGAACAGTGTTTCCAGAATAGTGAGGTTCTAATAGTGACCTTCTAATGGTGGACTTGAACAGTGTTTCCAGAATGGTGAGGTTCTAAGAGTGACCTTTTAATGGTGGAATTGAACAGTGTTTCCAGAACAGTGAGTTTATAACAATGACCATCTAATGGTGGACTTGAACAATGTTTCTAGAATGGTGAGGTTCTAACACTGACCTTCTAACGGTGGGCTTGAACAGTGTTTCCAGAATGGTGAGGTTCTAACAGTGACCTTCTAATGGTGGACTTGAATAGTGTTTCCAGAATGGTGAGGTTCTAACAGTGTCATTCTAACGGTGTACTTGAAAAGTGTTTCCAGAATGGTGAGTTTCTAATAGTGACCTTCTAACGGTGGACTTGAATAGTGTTTCCAGAATAGTGAGGTTCTAACAGTGACCTTCTAACGGTGGACTTGAACAGTGTTTCCAGAATGGTGAGGTTCTAACAGTGACCTTCTAATGGTGGACTTGAATAGTGTTTCTAGAATGGTGAGGTTCTAACAGTGACATTCTAACGGTGGACTTGAACAGTGTTTCCAGAACAGTAGGTGTATAGTGTTTCTAGAATGGTGAGGTCTATGAGTAACCTCTAATGGTGAGGTCTATCGGTAACCTCTAACAGTGAGGTGTATTGGTAACCTCTAACGGTGAGGTCTATTGGTAACCTCTAACGGTGAGGTCTATCAGTAACCTCTAATGGTGAGGTCTAACGGTGACCTTTTCTTTCTTTGCCAAATTTTGTGTATATGAATAGTGTTTCCAACTTCCTATAGTTTCGCCCCTTTGACGTTTCCTTTGACGTAAAATACATTTAAATCCTTTTTTAAGGACTCTTAAGGCCGATTCAAATGCCATAAATCCTATATTAATTATTCCTATGGAACTAGATGTTTTTACTTGGTCAAACCACGTGGGATAAAGTGACCCGCTTTTAATGGGTAATTAAATGTATCTTAAACCGTCTCCCCATTAAATCTTTAAAAAGGGACGTGATATCATTATCCATTTTTCTTCCTCTTTGTTATCAGCTATGTGATGCTAGAACCTTTCAATCCTTCCCATAGGAGTTTCACAATAAAAAATTACTCCTAGGATTGGTTCCGCTCTATTTTGGATGCAACTGAGTTGTATCGGTCAATCTTCCATATATGTTATGTTTTATCATCGTTCCTTTGGGGTTTATCTTCTCCTGTTTCTCCCTTCCTTTTTATAGCATGTAATCTCCAAGGTTCTAATGGGTATTTCGTGGGGTATGGTTGGTGTTGTCGTACCATGGAATCCTCAGTTGGATGTAGTTGTCACGAGAGAAGGATCGTGACACATTGTGTGGATAAAGAACATGAGGAACTGTTTGAAGTATGGGATTTGTTGATTCTCATTTCTTTTTACGGGCGACTGTATCGTTGGCATGCTTCATCCCAGTGGATCACAATGGAATTGACATAATAAATATTTGAACTGGATAAATAAATTGATATCTATCGTATGTTATTGCCTCTTGTTTTACAAGATAGTGTGTTATATATGCTTACTTGTTTAGCTATTTGTTCTTGATGGAAATCAGTAAATAACGTAAACCGGGAGTAATTGATAAGTGTTGGCTAAAGATAAAGAGGTGTGAAAACGAATCCGGTTCTTGTTGTAATTTGATCTTAAACAAATTAGTGTAGTAAGAATGTTTATTTATTTGTGATCGCTTACTGATTATGTTTCCCAAATTTTGGAACCTACAAATAAAAAATCCGTTAATTCAATATGGATTAAAGAACTGATTGTTTGATAATTCCTTAAAGAGTTCTGAGTTACCCTCTTGTTTTTTAAAGGGCCAAGGGCTCAATTGATGTGATGTTGTTTCCTGCTGTTTGTACTATGATGTGAGCCTGGATGGCTATTGTGATATGTGGGGTCTTGGAGGCTATTGTTTGTGACAGTAGATGACACCTTGAGTGGCGAGATGCATCAGTTTATGCACGTGGGTGTCAGGGAGGACACGAGGGATAATGTAATGGGATGGATGTGTTTGTTGGATGCTTAATGACTCTTATTGGGTGTTTAGAAACTTTACTTTTCCCCACTTCTCAAGGTAGCTGGTCTTGATTACCCTTCTTCTAAAAGAGGCGAAGAAACATGAGGTATGCCACATGCTTTCTGTGTTTAGCTTTTCAAGGGAGGATGGGTCTAGGCTCTTGCTATAAGTGGAAAAGACTCGACAGGTAGTACAACTACTCACCGTGTTGATCCCCTTTGTGTTTAGTAACATAGAATGCTTTTCTAGAATTCTTGGGAATATGGGAAAGTAATTTTCCAATGAATAATTGAATAAATGGTGTTAACTCATGGGGTTGGAGTTGCTGGAACATAATGATGAGGTTGTAATTTGGAAGGTACGGTGGATATTGGGTGTGATGCTAATGAAGTTTAATGTTAAATTGTTCATGGTTAATTAATGTTTAAATAATTAATTAATGTATAGTGGAACTGATAAAAAGGGAATGAACTAATATAATAAATCTCTTTATATGGTTGTGTGCTTATAGGATACCTAGTCTTAGAAGTAGCAGCCCAGAGTCTGAGAGACGTTAGCAGAAGTTGTGTATAAGACTAGGTAATGCCCATAGTGTGGCTGTGAGATATAATATATTCTGTACTTTTTATGTTTCTATACGATACTCCACCCTGTCAGTAAGGGAAATTGACACCCCAGGGATTCTGAGCCCTGGGGGGTGTTTTCCCCAACATTCCGGTAGGAGGACGAATGGTTGACCACCCCCTTTGGCCTCAGTCTCTTCTCTTGGTAGATAATTGTGCCAACATGAAAAGTGGTTAGCTTCCCCATATATGTGTGTAGAGGGATTTAATGGATTGTGGTTATTTCAAAAACATATATTCTGGATATAGTATCCCATGGACTACTATAGGTGTAACGTGTATAGGTTGTGATGTCTTGAGGGTCCTTACTCTGTATATGGGATGTAATGGCTTGTGTTATAATACCCGATGTATGATACACATTATATGGGCTGTAGTGGCTCCCGAAACTTACATGATTACTTTTGGTTGTGAGGATGGTGTGGTGCTTCGACCAGGTGTCTGCGGGCAAGCCTTTTTGGTGCACGAGGTGTAGATTGTGGTGCTTCACCCAAGTGTCTGCGAGCAAGCCTTTTTGGAGAGAGATTCTTAGGATGTGCAACGTTGGGGAAAATAGGCAAACCAGTGGGGAAGTAGTAGCGAGGTACCCTTGATATTCATTATTATATGGTATATTCTTGTATGCGTTACATGGTGAGAGTGGCCATGGTGAGGTTGGGGACTTAGTTTATCTGTTTAGGGGATGAGTTAGTTTCACTTGTTGTTCACTGTGATTTAGTATGCTTTCTTTACTTTTGCATGGGAGGATTTGGGGAGGATTCTACTGAGTATACTATTATACTCACCCTATGTATATATAAACTGTTTTTTCAGGTCACTTGGAGCAGGTTGGAGATCAAGCTAGTTTCTACGAGCTTGTGGTTGCAGGAGCTGTTCGAGCATGTGGTTGCTGCTGTTTTTACATCATGTTGGGTACTTGTAGTTTTGCCTTTCAGTTGTAGTACTTTGTCATGACATTTCATATATTCACGTGAGTTTATTTTATATTCCCGTTATGATTTGGAGTTGATTGGTGTCTATATTATCTCTCTCTTCCGCATGTGTTCTCTTAGAGGGTAATGCCTCCCATTTGTGTGTTTATTATACGCTCAGTGCTAGTCTCTAACCTAGGGCCTACTGGAGGAAGGACTCGGGGGTCGTTATCTCTCTTCTCACATTGCTGTCCTAGGAGGGGTACACTTTGTGGGGAGGGGGTCGTGAAATTATGATAATTTTTATACATTAGGGAAATGATCTATATGTTATTTGGGATGTGTAAGAATCATCCACAACTCAATTCAATGCATGGTGTAACCACTATGACTCAATGTGTTTGTTATTAGTTTAAAATTGACACTTTTGTTAAAAAAGGTCACTCATTGAAAAAAAATTCACTCAGATTTTCTTGATAATTCAGTACATAGATTATTAAGTCAATTTTGACATATATGAATTAGTTTCACATCAAACCAATACATGATTTGATCGATATGGTTCAAAGTGCATGCTTCTAGTTTAAAATGATATTTTAGTAAAAAAAAGAGATGTACTCAAAAAAGAGCTAATGTATTTATATTTTTCTATAAATTAGTAAAATGATCCATAAGTCATTTGTGACATGTAGGAATCATCCACACCTCAATCTGATGCACAGTGTGACCGGTATGACTCAAAGTAGGTAGTTTTATTTAAAATTATCATCAATTTTAGTAAAAGGTACGACTAAAATTTTACAAAGAAAGAAAGTTAATTTGGATTGATTTGATACTTTAGGGAAAGGATCTATAATCCATTATTTATGTGTAGGAATCAACTTCACCTCAATTCGATACATGATGTTCCTGGTATGACTGAATGCGTCTCTTATGAGTTAAAATCAACAGTTTTGTTCATAAAATTCCACTCATTTAAAACCATGAAAACACATTCAGATTTTTTTTATAATTTAGTAAATTGATTTGTAAGCCATTTTTCACATTTAGGAATTAGTCTCATGTGAAACTGATACACGATGTGATCAGTATGAGTCTAAAGTTCCCAGATGAGTGTGAATCACTGAGAGGGGGAGGGGGTAAATCAATGATCCTTTTAAACTTTTTTTCTAACTGACTATTTTAAATTAAACCTTTATGACTGGTTAAGGCCTCTATCCACTCTTCTTGTGTCTCTCAGCCTTACCTCGAGTGATGCTCAAAAAGTAAAGGCACTAAAACCAAGGATTTACAAGATTCATTTCAATGACCTACTCCTTGTTGTGTTGGTTATTATCCCCAACAAAAATTCTCCACTATTTTTTTATTAATTACAATGGTCAATACAGAGTCCCACTAATCTCTCCTAAGTCCCACATGAGGTTCTTTATACTGCTTCACACAGTGTCACCAGAGTCCCACTGGCCTACTCCAGAGTCTCATTGAACTCTTCTTCTACTCCCTGAATCTCACAAGGTTCTTCTAGCTCTCGAGTCACATGAGAAACTTCATTCTTTAAGTTATTTATTGATTCACTATAGATGATCTACTACTCTCTCCACACAGTCTTGCTGAATCACACTTGCATGTGTATCTCTTCAATAATCTTCAACTGCCTTTGGTAAGGTCTGTTGGCCTTAGTAAATAACTCTAATCACTTTTCTATTCTGTCCTCAGTCTCAAAAATTCTCAGTAAATTCTTTCTTCTTCTCATGAAGACCTAGCCTCACTTATGTGTGTGAAAATGTAGCACACAACCTCTTCAAGAATGCAAGAATAATTCTGAAAAATATTAGATATGTATTCTTTCTTGGATTCTCAAATACTGTAAACTCAGATAGAAGAACTTCTATAACTCTGTCTAGATTCAGCCTCAAATCTCATTCACTTCGTGCATGGATTTCATGGAATCCAAACTTCTTGTTTTTGGATATCTCAATTCCTTTCACACGTACATGTGTTCAGGCGTGATTTCATGCATGTGTCTCAAGATTTTTCAAATGAAATATCTTCTTGGATTCTTCTTTCTCAACATGAACACACACTTTTGATTAGTTCTTTACATTTTCATGTGCATGCATGCATGAATTCACTCTACCTTTGGTTCTTCCTTGTGTGAAAACCTCTATGGGTAAAATAATTTGAGCACACACACAATCTTTTCTCTTTCTCATTTTCTCTTTCTCTTCTTCCCTTTTGGTTCTTAGCCCACACATCCATACAACGACCCAATGGCCTTAACATATTTTTATTATTGATAAAGCCCCCTTTTAAGGGAATAAGGGATGAACCCAAAGGACTCCATAGACTTAGGAAAACCACACCTGAAAGACAGAAAGAGTGAAAACCAGACTGAAAACCAGAACAACCCCTCCCAGCATAAAAACAAGATGAAGCACTCCAATGTTACAAGGAAAATCGGAAAGCTAGTATCCTGTGTCAAGGCACATGCCCGATCCGATGGCTGACGACATACCCTCTCAAACAACCGAATCCGAAAAGCACAGAAAAGGTGAACCACTAGCTCTGAATCCTCTTCTGGGCTTGTTCCATGAAATCGAGTCGAGCTGCACTATCTTACCACCTTCAAAATCAAAACATACAAACTAAAAAACTTCCACACATGAAAAACCATGACAAGTTCAACCTCCACATCCAAATCCTTGACAAATTGAACCTCAGAGTGCCAAATCAGCAGCAGTAGCAGAAAAAAAACAAATGGGTAGAGCCATGATAAAATCTTCCACAACAATCACCGCTGGAACCAAAGCCAAAAGAAACTTGTCGTGACCCCAAGGCACCCTTCGAACACATCTGCATAAACCCAAAAGGATGAAAAACCAAGGAGTAAGAAGAAAAATCTTCATCACCCAGGACTGGAAGATCCAATAGCACATTGATGGAGTATCACCGTTAAGGGAAACCGAGCAGATCTGAGCGAGCAATGCTGCTCTGGGATGAAGCCGATCAGATAAAAGCCTCAGAAGGACCCACTCCGGCTTCCTAATCGGTCAAACCACAAGAGGCGGAAGGGACCAGTGGGGGAAAGGGCCCCTCCGGCGATGACACCACCGCAAGAACTCCAACAGCAACAACGCAAAAAAAAATCAAAGCATACAAATCCAAAATCAAACCTCCCCCCTATGAGTCGCTCAGAGCAGACGTCGAGAGCCATCCACTAGAACCGACGACGGGATACTGACCACCGGATCCCACCGAGATAGTGCCAAGCCAAGATCAAGACCACCAAATCCATCTCCATGTCGCGCCGTCGCCAAGACATGAGAGCTGGAGACAACCCGAGCCACCTCGGAACCACGCCGAAACTGTCGCCGATACGCCATCTTTAAGACAAGATCCAAAAGACGCTTTCACTGATCCACGACACCTCTGACACGAGATCCAGACGAGGATGATGCCGATCCGCTGAGCCACACCGAGCCACTCCGAAGGAAGGGAGGAGATGACTCCCATGAAGAAACCCTAGACCCGTACCGAAGAAGAGGATCTCGCCACTCAGAGGCCACTAAAAGTTTCCATTAGCCCTAAGATTTTCCATCTTTATCCCACACACATTTTTTCTTTTGATTTGGATTCAATGTAAGTGTGTTATGCTTGTGTTCATGTCAAACCGGAATGGGTGAAGTTCAATGTTTGGATTGTTCCTTCACACACGGATGTCTCAACTCATGCACATTGTTTGCTTGTGCATCATGCATGAATTCTACACTTTTTCTTTTCACAAAAAATACCTTCTTTTTCTTGACCACACAACCCAATTGGGTATAATAAGGGCAAGCATGGGTTGTTCTTATTCTTCAAGGGTAGTGTATATGTACACCATCCTTTTTAAAACACCTTTTTGTAAACACGAACCCCTACAAACAAAAACAACACACACACACAAACAAACAAAAACACTCACACACACACACACACATATTGACAGAAGGGTGTTCCTGACCTCTTTTTGAAACCTTTGGGGATCACGGGTTATTCTTTACAGAACCAAGGATGGTTCGTGGCTCAGTCTTCATGAAGCATAGTATGGTTGAGAGTGCACCTATTGCGTACTAGCAGGATGCTCCTTAAGAAACACAAGCGAGGGTTAAATAGAAATTATCATGTGCTTGTGATTCTTACATGAACTAGAGTGGTTCAATCTTATTCTTCGCACAAGCGATGCGTGAGACTCCTCCACACATCAAGGATAAGAGAAACTATCTTCTTTACATAGCATGGCAGCGTGGAAACTCTTAGTGCTCTGTTTTTCAGAAAAAAGGAGATTTCTCAATATCTTAAACAACCAAAATTATTTGGGGTGTTCTTACTTTTGTAGAAAGAGGTAGTGAATTGCATTGAGTTCAAATCCCATGAGATATGTCACAGGTTTCATATATTTTATTGTCCATGATCTATGGCTTTGAAATATTCAGATGTGGGATAAGAAATGGCATAGATCTCGGGGTTGTTCTCTTTAAAGAGGACTCCTCATTTACTTGAAAAAATCACGTGCATGTGTCTTTAAATTCATTTGATATGTCCTTCCTAAGCTTTATCCATGCTATAGAAGGCCTCAAAACTTTATTTTCTTTATCCTCATTTGAACTCTTCATCTCGATGCGTGCATGAAAATTTTAATGCATACATGAGTTTGGTTCATCCAAACGATCTATGTGGGCTTGAAATGGGCTCATATGATGGCTGGAGAGAAGAGATCAGTAGCCGGTATCATCACTTAGTTTGTGAGTGCATCAGGAGTTTCCAGAGGTTGAAGATAACTCAGTGAAGGAGATCAGGCAACCACATTTCAATCGCTGAGACGCAGGATGAGATGAGAAGTCCCGATTAGATCACTTTACTGCAAATTAGATGTGCATTTGAGCATGTACACGTGATTAGATGGACGTCAGAGATCACTTCCATGTTTTTAATATGTCGTCCCACATCAAAAGACCCTAAATTTTCAGCTTATTTAAATAAAAAGATATGACGACACATGCTCAAAATTATCATTCTCCCCTCACGGTACTGCCCCATACCGTGTCCCCCTAGTGGGCATGCTTCCGCGCCCACTCTACTCCTCGGGCGTGCACCTAGTGCCCTGTATGCACGCTAGCGAACAGGTTGATCACTGTGCGCACACCTGTGGGCCTATACACGGCCTTCACACACCCTGCCTCATGCGAAGATGTACTTTAGGGCTTATCTCAGGTGCAGTTGACCCTCGGGTCCTACATGTGCTTGAGGACAAGGACCTCAGCTGGCCTCCATGGTTGACCCCTTATTTTTTAATGTAAGGCCTTATATACTTGGTTAAAAACCAAGTATCTATTATAAGAATAATGCATGGAAACCTTCTTCATCCAAGTCCCATTCATGGGAAATACACTTAGTGGATTCTACACTAAGCCCATCCTCCTATCTTCTTCATCTTCATACATCATCCTTCTTTTATTTTTGGAATACAAAATCCAAGATCTTCAATATTACTTTAATACAACCATGTATGATGCATGGATCATTTATTCATTCCTTGTGCATTAAAGGATTATGCATGGATACTCCTTGTTGCGAGGGATGTGTTTTCTATTAACAAATATACTGGACTTTGAGAACTAGCTAAAGCAATCACCTGATATATAAACTTCATCCATTTAAATTCAATGGATGGATCTTCAACACTTCATCCACTTAGTGACTATGGATGGATCTTTACTTATTTCCTCATGAAATTGAGTATTTCACGGACTTCTTACAATGTTCTAACAAAGTATACTCCAGTGACACAAGTCTTGAAATATAGGATCAGTTCTAAAATCTTCAGATTTGTATTGTTTGTGACATCTTGGACATTTGATCATGTGTAGCCATTCAATGCTTTGAATGAACGAAAATTCTCCAAGTATTCACCAAAGTCTTCATCAATACCTTTCATTCACATATTGAATTCTCATTGATAACAAATAAAACCCTTATTCAATTCAATCTCCCCTATTGTATTTTGTTGTCAATATCACCTAAACACACTTTGTATGGGTCAATATGTGTGACAATGTTTTCTCCCTCTTATGTAAACCAAATTCAAAGGTTTAGTGGTGTCCTCTTCAAAAACATGTTCTCCTCCCTTAGAATAATTTCTTATTGAGTATTTATGAGAGAGGGATGATGTCACATGGTTCACTTAGAAAATAGCCTCTAGTAAATCACCTCTAAGTCTACTTAGGGTAAACTGGTGTAGAGATCCAGAGAGACATGACCAAGGGTTTTAATGCTATACATAAACAATCAAATATGTGAAATAATGCTCAGAATGTATCAAATCTTATCTAAGGGGTTGGAAATAGTCAGATTTATCAATGAAATGATAAATCCTACACATAATTCACCAAATATATTAAAAATTTAAGGTGAAAAGATAAATATCTTCTTTTCATCCCATCTTTTCATCAATCAAGCAGCCCCCATTAATTGATATGATAAATACAATTAAGTACAAGGAATGTGTGATCGGAATACCTTAGTTTCTGCTTCTTGAGATAATATGAGTTTCAAGATTTGTTATGACATAATCCATGATATCATCTCATTCCCATTTTCTCCCCCTCAAGGGGTGCACTCAATTTAATTTACCATGGTGGATAATATTATCAGATAAGCTTGAATATATGCATGTTGATAATTTTCCACTGTGGATTACTTCAAGTAATTATCAAATAATGAATGATTATTCCAACTTGTAGTTCTACACTTTTTTCATTCAATTATCATTTTGAGAATGACCTTCATCTTTAATTCCCTTAAATGTGAGTTGTAACGTCCCAGATCTAGGTGCCACTCAATGGGTGCCTCGAACCTGGTTGGTTACATGACCCCAAGAGCATTTCCCCAAATGCCAGAGGCTACTGACTAGTAGTGAGGTCCTAGGTATGATAGTGGGAAACTATCCTCCCATTTCTCAAAGTGTAATGCAGAGGAACAAAATACAAGCATACCAAAACAGAAGCAGTAAATAATAACAGTTTGAAGGACAATAGTACAAAAATAATGAAATAACCAACCATAATATATAGTGATGATGCAATATGTCCCTATGTCTAAGAAAGAAGCCAAAATAGGATACATTGCAATCTGAAACAATATAATACAAGGGATAAATACAGAAAAGCAAAATGAAATAGCGCAACAGGAACTCAGTAGCATTGCAAGACTAAGCTCGGTCCCATGCTCTCCAAATCTTATGTAGCAATCAAGTACCTATATATAGACTCTTACCTTATCTACACTGGTAAAAATATAATCTATTTGGGCCCAAGAAATGACCAAAATAGAGTGTGAGAAATAAATCTGAGTAGGCAACCACCAAAGGCCCTTGCCCAACTGTCAGTGAATTTGTGCTACAATAGTGTGAAATAATGAAATGCATTAAACTGGGAAGTACCAAAAAGTGGATACTCCTACCAGTTCCATTTTCATTTAATTATTATTTAAAAATCCAAAATAATTGAATTATAAGTTCTTGAGACTCAACCTCAGCCAAAAATCTCTTAAACAGTGCCGCAGAAAAACTAAAAAAGCTATCTAAGAAGTACAAGGTAAAATAATACCAAGCCTGTTCTTTAGCTTGGTAGGTATAACATGTATAATTACCACAGTGAATATGAAAGGTAAACAGAGTCCTCATACATTCAAAGCCTTACCCACAGTTAATCAGAAATGAAACCCTTAGGTGATTTCACACAGGCATAACAAATATTTCCCTCAGGGGTACGTGATAATGCCCTCAGGCACAGAAGAAACTTCCCACAGACATATGAAAGGTTTCCCTCATGCTAAACATAACCCTTTCCCTCAGGCATGAGAAACACTACCCTCAGGATAGACAAGAAACCAGGTCGAGCTCAATACATAAGAAAGAAAATATATACATTTTCTCTCAAGAAAACTCAAAGCATGATAAATGTCAACATACCCTCGGGTATCTTGGACAAACGACTAAATAAGGGAAACACACCCACAAGGTGGACCTGGATCCAAGAAATGATCTGAGACAACAATTTATAATTATCATCAGATTATTTATGCAATTCTATATATATTAATTAATCAAGCCCTCATCCATACGACACCCCAAACATGGGTGCGTAGAACAATGGTATAGAAAAACACTCTGCAGTTGGAATTAAACATCATACCACCTACCCTGATCTCCTCTGATCAATATACGTGAACATCGCCTCTTGAATCACCCGAGAATGGAATGGATCTAGGATAAACAAAAATTCCTTCAAACCCAAATAAATTCACCTCAGTAAATAATTGGAAGGAAGGGTTCAATAAGAGTGAAGAACTTACCCGTGCAGTTCAATAGAGACTATCGGTGAAGGAAACCGAGTTATGGTGTGCGTTCGGGAGCTCCTCCAAGCTTCGACCTTCACTCTTGGTTCTCCAAACATGTCCACTGCCTCCTCTGCTAAATGAGGAGGCTACAACCCTTTTTAATGGAAAAAACAAAATACACAATGTGTACTCTCAAGTACACGGCGTGTACTTTTCATTTGTTAACTATTCCTCTGGCATCCACTTTTCACCGCCGCACTGTTCCTTTTTCGACATTAGTACATGGCGTGTATTTCTGAATACATGTCATGTACTTTCTCTCCACTGGTGGATACTCCCACCACCTTACTGTTCACCTGCCGACTGATTACACGACGTGTAAATAGTAAGTACACAGTGTGTAGTCAGTTTTTACACCCTTCATCACCTACATGCCTACACAACCAGTGTACTCATCCCACACTACCAAAGTACATGGTGTGTGGAAAAGTACACAGTGTGTACCCACAAAATTTGGTATTTTTTCCCATTTTCTTTATTTTCTAAAAAACACTTAAGTAAAAAGGAAAAGAAGAGACTCGTACCTAAAGAATAAGAACTGGGTTCTTAGAAACTTCTCCTCTTAAAGCAATTCATCCCCGAATTGCCCTTCCATGGGTGCTGAAGATAAAGATCAGAACAACTCTAGCCACTGAGCACGTACGTCGGTCTCCTACTCTCAGGTTTCATACTGTACTTTCCCATGTGGCCATAGCACCCGTATGAGAGGAACTGACTGACCTTGGAGAACCTCTGTTCCCCTGTCAACAATTCGAATCGGATGCTCCTCAAAGGATACATTGATCTCAAGCTCAACCTCCTTGGGCTGAAAGACGTGAGACAGGTCTGAGTGATAACAGACCAGTTGAGATACATGGAAGATGTCATGCATGGACCAATACCTCTATGGTAATTGTATCCGATAGGCAACCATCTCGACTCTCTCTAGAATCTCAAACTGCCCCACATACCTTGGTGAACGTTTACCCTGTCTCCTGATCCACATGTGTCCCAACCTCGGTGAAACACGCATGAAAACCTAATCCCCGACCGCGAAGTCCAAGGGATGTCTGCGGCGATCAACATAATATTTCTGATGAGACTATGTAGTAGCTATCCTCTTTTAAATCAACTGGACCTACTCTGAAGTTTCCTACACGAGACTTGGTCCCAATAAAGCTGGCACACCTACCTCTAACTAGCACAAGGGTGATCAGCATGGACTACAATATAAATCCTCGTAAGGTTCCATCTCAATAGTTGCCTAAAAACTGTTATTGTAGGAAAACTCGACCAAAGGTATGTGCCTCTTACAAGAGCCCCCAATGTCCATGACGCATGCACGCATCATGTCCTATAGCACCTATATTGTACGCTCTGACTGGCCATTTGTCTGAGGGTGGTAAGCAGTGCTTAGAGGCACCTGTGTACCCAATGACCTCTGAAAACTCTACAAGAAATGAGACATAAAGTGGGAATCCCTATCTGAAATGATAGAATGAGGAACCCCATGAAGACGTACCACCTCTCAGATATACAACTTTCTGAGATTGTCAACACCGAAGGTCTCCTTGATCGGAAAGAAGTGAGATACCTTCGTAAGTATATCCACAACAACCCAAACGACATCCCTGCCTCGAGGTGACCTCGAAAATCTGGTCATGAAGTCTATCGTGACAACATCCCATTTCCACTCCCGAATGGGTAACTGCTGTAACGGTCCAGCTAGCCTCTGATGCTTTTCCTTCACCTGGTGACAGGTGGAACATCTCGTAACAAAACCAGCTACCTCTCATTTCATACCCGACCACCAATACCGACGTCTCAAGTCATGGTATATTTTGGTAACTCCAGGATGCACTGCTCAAGTTGAAGCATGAAACTCATGCATTAGCTCCTCATGTATATCCCTTGGAACCCACACTCGTCCGTGGATATATAGTACCTCATCATCACATATCGTCTAACCGGGAGGAGGGTCCTTACTCGCCACCGACTCCGGTAGAACTAGGCCTTCCGAATCTAATAGCTGTCTCATCCTCACTATATCCAGGATGGTAAAAGTCAAAGCTAAGAAATAAAGATAGGCTCACCCCTGACTATCGTGTACCTCCAAATGCATCTCAGAGAACAAAGCCATGAGCTGCCACTCACTCCGGTCCTCCTATACTGCATGTAACTGATTCCTCCAACTCAGTGCATCAGCAAATGTGTTACCCTTACCAGGTGTATTGGGAATCTCAAAGTTGAAGGACTGAAGTTATTAAACACACCTTCACTGTCTCAGATTCAAGTCACACTCAGTGAAAATAAATTTGAGACTTTTGTGGTCCATGAACACCACAAAATGTTCCCCCAAGAGATACTGTCTCCAACAACGTAACACATGAAAAACTTCAGCCAAATCGAGATCATACGTTGGGTAATTTCTCTCATGTGTCCTCAACTGCCGAGATCCATACCCAAATACTGGATCGCCCTGCATCAACACTGCTCCCAACCCAATGCCTAATACATCACAGTAAAATGTATAGATCTTCCCATGATCTGTAAGTATCATGATTTGCGCTGATGTCAACCTTCCCTTCAACTCCTGAAAGGCTGTCTCACAAGCTTCTGGCCAAACGAACTTCACACCCTTTTTAGTCAAACCCGTCAACGGCGCTGCTATGTGGGAGAAGTCATGTCTAATGTACCTCTAGTAACCAGACAGCCTCAAGAAACTCCATATTTGAAACACGTTCTTAGGATTCTCCAATGAAACTACTGCACTAACGTTCTCTGGGTCTACCGCAACTCTTGCCTCTGAGATAATATAACCCAGGAAGTGAATCTGGTCCATCGAAAAGTTGCACTTTGAGAGCTTAACATATAACTGATGCTCTCCCAGTATACTCAAATTTATCTCAAGATGGGTGGCATGGTCATGTCGAGTGTGAGAGTAAACCAAGATATCATTCATGAAGACTACCACAAAATAATCTATATAATGATGGAACAGATGATTCATCAGAGCCATGAAAACTGCTGGCGCATTTGTGAGTCCGAACAGCATGAAAATGTACCCGTATAGACCATATCTACTCTGAAATACTATAAGCGGTATGTTCGATGGTCTAACACGTAACTGATGATATAAAAATCTCAAGTCAATCTTCGAGAACACTCGTGCCCCCCGAAGTTGGTCAGAAAGATCATCAATCCTCGGTGAGGGATATTGGTTATTAACCGTCAACTAGTTCAGCTTCCGATAATCCACATAGAGTCTGAGGGTACCGTCCTCCTTCTTTGAAAATAGGATAGGTGAACCCCAAGGATAAGTACTGGGTCAAATGAAAACCTTTTCTTGAAAATCTTCCAACTGCCTCTTGAGCTCCTGCAACTCTGGTGTAGCCATCATATAAGGAGGAATGGACACCGATGTCGCTCCTGGCACAAGCACAATAGTGAAATCCACCTCTCTCTCCAGAGGTAGACCTGAAAAGTCATCCGAGAAGACATCCCTAAAATGATCAACCACTGGAGGGAAATCCTTCTGAAAATTTCCCTGGTAATCCAAATACAAACTCGCAATCTTGGTAGTCACTCCACCTCTCCCATGATGCTCGAGTCGAGTTCGACTCGCCTGGACATCCCATTCTCCCTTGTATAGAAACTCTCTGCCCTCTGGTGACATGAAACTCACCCTACGATGATATCAATCTACAAAGGCTTGAAAGGGTACCCACAAGTCCATCCCAAGAATGACGTCATAGCTCGCCATCTCTAAGAGATAGAGGTACCATAGATAGTGACACCCACAAACCTCTAGGGTGAACTCCCTGTACTGATGCACACCTACCATTTTAATCCCCAATAGAGGTTCTAGCATCATAACATCAGAAGAAGAAGAAACACAGAGCCTAAGTCTCTCCACAACATGCATAGATATAAAGATATATGTAGCACCAGTATCGAAAAGTAGAGAGGATAAAATAGAAGAAACTAGAATAGTACCTCTCATAGTGGAAGGTCCGAGATCCTACTCTTGTTGGGTCTGTTGCACTGCATTTGTCTGCTCAGTGCCACGACCCTACAACACAACCTGGCTACCCTGAGATGACACACCCTGTTCTCTTTGAGATCCTGGTGTCTGGCTACCACGACCCCGACCACCACCTCGGCCTGAACGTCCCAACATATTCCAATTTCCTGACTAGTAAGAAGCTTCTATCCCTGACCCCTCATGTAGAGTCTGCACATAACCCCTCTCACTAGCCACTAGTGGAAATTCCCAACAAAAATGTTGCAGATGACCCATCTTGCCGCAAGATCGACACTCCACTGGGTCATGTGGACATTGAGGTCTCTTGTTCACCTCTTTATCACACTAGTAGCACATCACCTGTCCACCTGAATAGATCTTCTGGATATTAATACCACCGTGAGAGAAATAAATCTTCCTCTTCCTCTTATCGGTAGAAATAGTACTAGAAATTGGTGCCGAATCGCCTTGGCCTACACCACTAGCTTTCTACAAGTTCTGCTCAGTAATCAGTGCCTGATCAACAATAGCATGCACTGTAGGAAACTTTAAAATGTTCACCAGCGCTTAGATTTCATATCAAAGACCATCCTCAAATTGTCAATCCCTCAATGTATCATCACCCAACGAACAGGTGAAAATCACTGTAGATCGGTGAAGCAGACAGAATAATCCATTGCTAACATGGCACCCTATTACACATTCACAAACTCTCGAGTTCTATCTTCTCTTAGCGTCTTTGGAAAGAAAAAGTCATAGAAGACTGCCTGAAAATATTCCCATGCCATGTCTCTATGATGCTCAGTCTGGGTGGTAACATCCCACCACATCTTGTAGAAATCACGTAGCATGTATGTAGCAAGCTTGACCCTCCACCATAGAGGCGTCTCTAGATGATCGAAGATAGTCTACATAGAACCCAGCCAAGACTTCACAAATTGTAGTCCGCCATCCCCTAAAAACATAGGAGAATGCTGCTGCTGGAAAATAGGAGTCAGCTCTTCCATAGATGTGGCAGCCGATGGTGCTCCCTATAAGGTCTACATAAACAACATGAAGCCCTCACGGAACTTCGCCTCCGTTCCTGTGTCCGGTATAATGGCTGGTGCCACATCTGGCTCTACTGGAGGATCCATCGGTAGCCCGTGGTCTACCGTCTCTGGAGTATACTCGTTTCCGCTCTCCTGGTGAGCAACTCAAGATCATCTCAGTGGCATGACTATACAAGGTCAAACACATGACTTAGATCAAGATTATCAAGGACTAAGAACCAAAATAATAAGGAGGTAACAAGGAAAAGAAAACATTCAAGTTTTACCAAACAAGACTATATGGTGTGTATAATAACTACACGGTGTGTTCCCTCAAGTCTTCCACATGGGAATGTACTTCTTCCAAAACTAGTGGTGTAACACCCCAAACACACAACATGTTGTCCATACACTCGACGTGTACTTGAATTTTCTTCCCCTGCATGAGTCTTTCTACAAAGCTTAGCCACATAGATCTTCTTAAAACTAGACTACATAGAGTGTATAATATCTACACAGTGTGTACTGGACAAGCTTCACTGACCCGTGTTTTCCGTGACACGACCTGGTACACAGCTCGAACTACACGACATGTTTCACACTGATACGACATGTACAACTTAGATTCCAACTGCTAGTGTTGTTAGTGACATGGCTGGAAACACAGCTGACACCACATGGTGTGTTACACCCACACACGATGTGTACACCACCCTACTTTCCCAGACACATGGTCAAGTCCACACAGTCTCTCACTGGTCAAGACTACACGACGTGTCCCTCAGGTACACAATGTGTACTAGATGAGATTTGCCGACCGTGTAGTACGTGACACGACCAGATACACGACGTACACTACAAGACATGTTCTACATGGACACATCGTGTACTTGAAAGGATAACACTGACCTTTGTTGTTAGTTACATGGCCAATTTCCCCAGATTACACTACACGACATGTATAAGGAATACATGGCCTACTTAATCGAATATTTCTTCGCCCGTGTTGTTAGTTACACAGAGGACACATGGTCAATACAACATGGTGTGTACAACCTGTACATGGCGTGTACCCTTAGAGTTTTCCCCTTCCCATGTTTCTGCCTACACGGCCTATGAAATGGTTAGAGACTAAATGACATGTACTTAGGGCACACAACGTGTACCTAAATTTATTTTTCTATTCTTCCTAAATAGAAGAGTACATGGTGTGTAGTCAAAACTACACAGTGTGTATTCTGGGTTTTTTTGGATCGTAAGCCATAGAAACTACTCCTGAGCCCAGAAAAACACTAAAACCAACACCTAAGTTCAAATTCCAATCTGTGAGGGCCTATACTCCCCACAAATCAAATCTTGGCATCTTATACATGTTATAAAAAGGTAATAAAGTCGACGAACAATCAAATTTCGGTTGATGAGGGCCCATACTCCTCAAAAACCAAAGTTTGGCGTTCATTTACAGAACCTTACATAACAATACCATATCAAATAATAAGTATTTTATCAAGGCATATATAACAGTAACATGCATTTTCTAGCACGACATCTATCAGAACAACTTGCAATTTCTAATGCACCTATATGGCATGGGAACTATGCATGGCATGTGATTCTAACATTTTCCTAAATGATGCATGAGATGGCATACCCTCATCTCATCGGGTTGCAACTAAATAGAACCCAAGTATAATAATTTAAATAGCACACAAGAAGTGCGTCACCCAATGGTGAAAATCAAATCAATTGTAATAATCATAATTAGAAAATAAAAATTTAATTCAAGGCAATCCGGCCTTTACCTGTACACGGGGTTGCTACTCCCGAGAACAGTTATTACCGAACTCTTCAATAGTATATCTCTTATAATTGTCACCAAATAACATAAGTCAAAAATAGAAAGAGCCCTCTGATACCACTTTGTAACGTCCCAGATCTAGGTGCCACTCAACAGGTGCCCCAAACCCAGTTGGCCACATGACCTCAAGCGCATTTCTCCAAACGCCAGAGGCTGCCAACTAGTAGTGAGGGCCTAGGTCTAATAGTGGGAAAACTATGCCCTCTTTTGTCATAGTGTAACACAGCGGAACAAAATAAAAGCATACCAAAACAGAAGTAGTAAATAGTAACAGCTGAAAGGAAAACAGTACTGAAGTAAAGAAATGACCAACAATCATATATAGTGATATGAAATATGTCCCTAAGTCTAAGAATGTAACAAAAATAGGATACACTGCAATCTTAAATAATACAATACAAGGGACAAATACAGCAAAGCAAAATGAAATAGGGAAGCAGGAACTCAACAGCATTGTAAGTCTAAGATTAGTCCCATGATCTCTTATTCCTCTGCAGTAATAAAGTACCTGTATATGGACTCCTGCCCTTATCTTTACCTGTAGGAATATAATCTGTTTGGACCCAAGACATGACCCAAATAGGGTGTGAGAAATAAATCCCAATAGGAAACCACCAAAGGCCCATGCCCAATTATCAGTGAATTTGTGAAATAAAAGTGTGAAATAATGAAATGTAGTAAACTAGGAAGTACTCAAAAGAAGATACTCCTACCAGTTCCATTTCTATTTAATTATTATTTAACAATTCAACATAATTGAATTATAATTTCTTGAGACTCACATTCAGCTAAAAATCTCCTAAATAGTGCTTCAGCAAAACTAAAACAAGCTATCTAACAAGTACAAGGTAAAACAATACCAAGCCTGTGCTTTAGCTTGGTAGGTATAACATGTAAAATCACCACAGTGAATATGCGAGGTAAATAGAGTCCTCAGACATGAAATGTTGTACGCTCAGGTAATTAGAAATGAAAACCTCATGTGATTGCCCACATGCATAATGAATATTTCCCTCAGGAATACGAGATAATGTCCTCAGGAACGGAAGCAACTGCCCACTGAAATAAGAAAGGTTTCCCTCAGGCTAAATAGAATACTTGACCTCAGGCATGAGAAACAGTGTCCTCAGGATGGACAAGCAACCGAGCTGAGACCAACACATAAGAAAGCAACTGTATACATTTTCTCTCAAGAAAACTCAACGAATGCTAAATCAGGACATACCCTTGGGTATCCTAGCCAAATGACTAAAACAAGGGAAACACACCCACGAGTTGGCCCTAGATCCAGTCAATGATCCCAGATAGTAATTTATAATTATCATTAGATTATCTATACAATTATATATATCTTAATTAATCAAGGCCTCATCCATACGACACCCCAAACATGGGCGCGTAGCACAATGGTACTAAAAAACACTCCACAGTTGGAATTAAACATCAGACCACCTACCTTGATCTCCTCTGATCAATATACGTGAACAGAACCTCCCTAAAGACCTGAGAAAGGAATAAATCTATGATAAAAAATGCATTAAAACCCAAATAACATCCCCTCAGGATAGAATTAAAAGGAAGGGTTTTAGAAGAGTGAAGAACTCACCTACGTGGTTCAATCGAGACTGTACGTGAAGGAAACCGAGTTTTGGTGTGCGGTCGAGAGCTCCTCCAAGCTCCGTCCTTCTCTCTTAGTGCTCCAAATGTGTCCACTACCTCCTCTACAAAATGAGGAGGCTACTACCCATTTTAATATAAGAAACTACACAGTATGTACTCTCAAGTACACTACGTGTACTTTTAATTTTTTTAAGAGTTCCTCCAGTGGATAATTTTCACTTCCACACTGTTCATCTGTTGAAATGAGTACACAAAATGTATTTCTTAATACACAGCGTGACTTATCGCTCCGATGGCGGCTACACACACCACCTTACTGTTCACCTGCTGACTAATTATACAATGTGTAAATACTAAGTACACGACGTGTAGTGAGTTTTTACACCCTTCATTGCTAACAGGCCTACACGCCCTGTGTACTCATCCCATATGGCCAAAGTACTTGGTGTGTAGAAAAGTACATGGAATGAACCCAAAATATTTGGGATTTTCCCTATTTTCCTTATTTTCACAAAAATACTTAAGGAAAAAGGAAAAGAAGATACCCATACCTCAATAATTAGAACCGAGTTCTTACATGAGCACACATACACAACAAAAAATAAAGAGAATAAGATGGAACACATGTTAGATTTTTAATAGAAGCACTGGGGCTGGGGATTTTATCTCAACCCAAGAAATCCTTTAATTAAATCTCTAAAGTGGCTGGTAATTATCACAGAAGCCTTCAAGATACTCAAATCTGTTCTTGATAGACATATTCTTCTTCATCTCTGTTTTCTACCACATCACAGGTTGCTTCATTTATTTTTATCTACTTTCCCTAAATGTTGGCCTTCTAAAATTTTGAATATGTTGATATGTTATGCCAGCAATCGTTTTCCTGATGCCCAAACTTCCAACAACACCAACAATATCCAACAAATATTTTTTCTTTTACTTGTAGTATCAGTCTGGATAGATTTAGTGCATTTTTGTTTCTGGAATTGTATTTATTTATTTGGAGCATCCTTTTTGGAGTATCTGTTATTAATAATTCCAGTATCAACCCTTGATGTTTTGATGGATGTATTGACATTTTTACCAATCCACATCTTCCCAGATTTTGGATTTGAACCTGTACTTGTAGATGAAACTACATTAGTAGAAACAGAAATAACTGGGATATGGGATACCTTCTTCTTGGAGGATGTTTCTAGTGAATTATAGGGTGATTTGACATTCCTCTTGGAATCATATTCCTCAATGAAAACATGAGTGGAAGCATGCATTCTTTCATCTGTTTGGGAAGTTCCAGCTCAAAGTGATTATGGATTCTTCAATTTTACCTCCATCTATAAACACTTCATGTTGAGGGAGTTTTTCTCATCCTCAACTAATATCAGCTTACTTTCTCAAATCTCCTTCACCTCCAACATTTGATCGTCATGTGTATTTCTTAATTCTTGTAAGGAGGTTTTGTGCTCCTATACTCTGTCAGCTTTGTATTCTTGTTGACAAGCTTTGACAGCCATAGAAACATTGTGTAACATTCTAAATTCATGGAAAGCTTCTACAAATAAAATATCAAAGAATTATTTCTCAAATATACTTCTCTACAATTATTTAGTAACTTGAACATGTATTTCATTGTAAAGAAATTTTTTTCTTCCTTTTCCTTCATTATTTTTGTGAGAGTGTTGGATATTCCAACCCTTTTAGCCAATGCATCTTCCATGGAATCATCTTCTTATTCTAGATATAATTTTTCATCTTGAAGAGTACTAATACGTAGAGAAATCTGTATTTACACTTATATAGGGACTTTATTCAGATGATATTTCAGTACAATATAAATATTACTAATTGATTTATCATCATCACAGCTGGAGCAGGGTTCATCATATGAATAAAAATTTTTATAACATGTTTTTTCTTTGAGATTATTTTGAGTGGAAGGTGTCTCTACATTAGCATTAAGATTCTTCTTCATATTCTTTTATTGTTTCTTCTTTATATTTTTGGAGTCTTGGAAGAAATCTCCATTTTAGGTTTCTCACTAATCTCCTCAAATTTTCACTTTGTGAATACTCCCTTGGATCTTTTAGATGTAACCTATCTCAGATTCCAATGAAATTTCCCAGATTAGTGTGAATCACTGAGAGGGGGAGGGGGTTAAAAAATTATACTATTAAACTTTTTACTAATTGATTATTTTCAATCAAACCTCTATGGATGGATAAATCTTAAATACACTCTTATTGTGTCTCTCAGCCTTACCTTGAGTATCTCTAAATGTAAAGGCACTGAACACATGGATTTATAAGGTTCAGGTTCCAATACCTACTCCTTGATGTGTTGGCTATTCTCCACAACACAGATTCTCCACTATAATTCGATTATTAATTAAAATGGTCAATACAAAGTCCTTCTATATCTCTTCTGAGTCCCACATGAGGTTCATTATACTGCTTCACATAGTGTTACTAGAGTCCCACTGGCCTACTCCAGAGTCTCACTGAAGTTTTCTTTTTTCTCTGTAAATATCATTGGGTTCTTGTAGCACTCAAGTCACATACACATCTTCCTTCCTTAAGTTATTTCTTGATTCACTGTAGACGATCTTCTTCTCTCTCCACATAGGCTTTATGAATTACACTTTCTTGTGTATCTCTTCAAGAATCTTTAAAAAACTTTTGTAAGGTCAGTTGGATTTTCTCAATAACTCTGATCACTTTTCTGATTAGTCCTCAGTCTCAATAATGATCTTGAAATTATTTCTTCTTCTTGATGAAGACTTGGCCTCACTTATGTGTGTGAAAATGGTGTACACAACCTCTTCAAGAATTTAGGAATAATTCTGAACAATATCATCCCTATCTTCCTCCTTGGATTCTCAAATATTGTAAACTAAAATAGAAGATCTTCTGTAACTCTATCTTGCTTCAGTCTTAAATCTTATTCACCTTATGCGTGTATTTCATGTCATCTAAACTTATTTTTTTTGGATATCTGAGTTCCGTTTACACCTACTTGTTTTGATGGATGATTGCATGCATATGTCACAAGTTTTTTCACATGCACTATCTCATTGGATACTTCTTTCTCAATATGCACACACACTTTTGATTTTTTCTTTACATGTGCATGTGCATGCATGCACTCCACCTTTTTTTCTTCCCTGTGTGAAAACTTGTATGGGTAAAATACTATGAGAACACACACATCACTTCTCTTTATATTTTTCTCTTTCTATTCTTCCCTTTTGGTTATTAGCACACCCACATTTGTTCTTTTAATTTGGATTCAATGTAAGTGTTTTTTCTTGTGTTCAATTCAAACCCAAATGGGTTTAGTTCAATGTTTGGATTGTTCCTACACACTCAGATGTCTCAAATCATGCACATGATTTTCATGGGCATCATGCATGAATTATCCACTTTTTATTTTCACACACAATCCCTTATTTTTCTAGACCACCCAACCCAAATGGTTATAACAAGGGTATGCGTGGGTTGTTCTTATTCTTCAAGGGAAGCGTATATGTACACTATCCTTTATGAAACAAATTCTTCTAAACATGGACCCCTGCAAACAAAAATAGTAGACACACACACACACACACACATATATATATTGAGAGAAGTGTGTTCTTACTATCTTTATGAAAAATTAGGGGATAACAAGTTCTTCTTCAAATAACCAAGGTTAGTTCATGGATCTATCTTCATGAAGCACAAATAGGTTGAAATTTCACCCATTGCATAGCGGCAAGATGCTTCTCAAGAAACAAAAACAAGGGTTCAAACATCCTATCACGTGTTTGTGTTTCTTCCATGAACCAGAGTGGTTCTCTCTCCTTCTTTGCGTAAGAGATGAAGAGGACACCTTCATATAGAAAGGTTATGGGGAAGCTCTTGGTGCTTTGTTTTTCAGAAAAATGGAGCTTTCTTAATATTTTTAACAACCAAAATGAGTCAGCGTGTTCTTCCTATTATAGGCAGAGGTAGTGAATTGCACTAAGTTTAAATCCCGTGAAATATGATGTTGATTTCAAATATTAGAATTTCCATGATCTATGGCTTTGAAATATTCAGATGCAGGATAATATTTAGTGCATATCTCGGTTTTGTTCTATTTAAAGAGGACTCCTCATTTACATGAAAAAATCACATGCATGTGTCTTTGAAGGCATGTGAGCCATCCTTCCCAAGATTTGTCCTTGCTGGGCGTGGCCTCACAACTTTGTTTGATTTAGCCTCATTCTAAATAATCATCTCGATGCATGAATCCAAATTTTAATTCATGTATGAGTTTGGTTCATCCAGATGATCTATGTGGGATAGAAATGGGCTCAAATGATGGCTGAAGTGATGAGATTGGTTTCCTGGATCATCAGTGGTTCTCAGGTGAATCGGGACTAGTAGGAGGTTGAAGATAACTTGGTGAATGATATCATACAACCAAAGTTCAATCAGTGAGACGTGAGATGAGATGAGAAATCCCGATTAGATCTCTCTACTTCAGATTAGATGTGTGGATGAGAGCATATGTGGGATTAGATAGATGGCAAAGATCTCTTAGTAGATTCCACACTATTCCCTTCCTCCTCTCTTCTGAATCATCAAACATCATCCTTCTTTTCTTTTGGAAATACCAAATCTACGATCTTCAATATTTCTTTGATCCAACTATGGATAATGTATGGATAATTTCTTCATTCCTCATGAATTAAAGCATAATACATGAAAACTCCTTATGGTGAGTGATGTGTTCTCCATTAACACATATCTTGGACTTTGAGAGCTAGCTCAAAAAATCATCTGATATATATACGTCATACATTTAGATTAAATAGATGTATCCTCAACAGTTAATCCAATTATTGAATATGGTTGGATATTTACTTCTTTCCTCATGAAATTGATTATTGCATGGACTTCTTCCAATGTTGTAACAAAGTGTCTTCCAGTGACACATGTCTTGAAACATAGGATCAGTTCTACAATTGTCAGATTTGTATCCTTTGTATCATCTTGGATATTTGATCATGTGTAGTCATTCAATGATTTTAATCAAAAACAATTCTATATGGATTCACCAACTTCTTCATCAATACCTTTCATTCAAATTTTTATTTTTCATTGACAACAAATGAAACTCTTATACACTTCAGAGTCAAAGGGAGTGTTTTAAATTTAAAATGGAATTTTTGTAAAAAAGAAAAGTGATGTACTCAAAACTAATTAAAAAAATTCATATTATATTGACACATTATGAAAATTATCCATATGCCATTTGGGATGTGTAATAATTATCCTCAACTAAATCTGGTACACAGTGTCACCGATATGACTCCAAGTGCGTCTTTATATTTAAAATTGACATTAATTTTACTAAAAATGAAAACTAGCCTACGTAGAATCTATAAAAACTCATTCATTTGGTTTTTATATTTTATAAAAGTTATCTATAAGTTATTTTTGACATGAAAGAATTAGTATCACCATAAACTGATGCACAGTGTAACCAGTATGACTCCAAGTGCATCTTTTTATTTAAAACTGACATCATTGTTAATAAAAATGACATCTAACATAACAAACCCAAGAAAATGAATTAAAATTGTTTTTATAATTTATTAAAACAATCTATAAGTGATTTTTGACATTTAGGAATCAGAATCACCTCAGTCCTACAGATAGTGTGACCGGTATGACTCATAGTGCATATTTTTTTTTTAAAATTTGACATAAAATTTAGTAAAAAGGACATCTGTACTTACCAAAACTATGAAAACACATTCATATTATTTTTACACTTTTTTCAAGGATCCATATATCATTTTTTTGTGTAGTAATCATCCTTAGCTAAATCTGATACACGATGTTCCTGGTATGACTCAATATGTCTGTTATCTGTTTAAAATCAAGAGTTTAGTTCAAATAATATAACTCAATAAAAACCAATAAAACACACTTTTATTTTCTTAATAATTTATAAAATTTATTCATATGTCATTTTGACATAAAGGAATCAATCTCACATCAATCCAACATATGATGTGATCAGTATGAGTCAAAGTACGTGTATCCAGTTTAAAATGACATTTTAGTAAAAAAGAAGTGATATGATCAAAACCAAGTAAACACATTCATATTGTTTTTATGATTTATTCCAACTATGTATAATCCATTTGGGATGAATAAAAATTAACTGGATCACAATATGATGTATGATGTTACTATTATGACCCCAAGTGTATCTTTTTATTTAAAATTGACATCAATTTTAGTAAAATGGACAGATGAGCTACTCAAAACCGAGAAAACACATTCTGATTATTTTGATAATTTAAGAGAATTATCCATAAGTTATTTGTGATTTGTGGGAATAAGAATCAACTCAATATGATTCATTATGTTTCCCGTATTACTCTATGTGTCCATTATTAGTATAAAAATGACATTTTAGTTCAAAATGTGTCACTCACTAAAAACTAAGAAAAAGTGCTTTACTTGTGTTTATAATTTAGGAAAACAATTAATAAGATAATTCTTGATATATATGGATTTTTATCAAGTCATGATGACACACTATGTGGCTGGTATGAGTCAAAGTGCGTGTTTCCAGTTTAAAAAGACATTTTAGTATAAAGGAGAAGCTATGTACTCAAAATTGAGTAAAAACATTCATATTGTTTTGATACCTTTAGAAAAAACTCCATAAGTCATTAAATATGTATAATAATTTGTCTCACCTAAATTCTATGCATGGCACTGTGATGCCAATTTTTTATTTTCATTTCTTAACTATCATTTAAGTTTAAAACTCGCATCACATCGCTAAAATCATGCAAATGATCCTAGATTGTTTTCTAATCATTCTAACCAGAATTTATTAATTAATTTCCTTATCATTTTTATCTTATATTTATTTAGTTATTTTTCACATAGATACTTCTTGAAGATGAATAAAAAATTGTGTGACATGCATGAATAAACTGAAACTCAATCTGATAAACAAAGTTCTTTATATGACTCAAAGTTTAGTTTAAAATTAACACTTTCTGTTAATTTATTTCTTTAAATTATTACTATCATAAGAAGTTTTTTCTTATACAGACAAAGGAAGACTATTGTTTTTTAATTTGGTCGATAATTTTTAATTTTTAATTATATAAAACAATGTTTAAAATGTATATAATATTGTGTTTTTCAGGTATTTTTATTCTATATTTTATTTAATTTAAATTATGTATTTGTAAATTAGTTTTCTAATTTCATGTTATTTTTTGCAGATGCTGTCTGCTGTTACAACACATTACATTGGTGATGTAATTTGCTATTACAACACTGTGCAGTATGCCCCTTTATCAGTGCTTAAAGAAGTGATGATAAAATGGTCCTTTAGAAGTTATAAAAAATGCACTGATAAAAGAATAGGGATTCTAATATTTTTCCAGTAGTTAGAGCTTCTCTAGCACTGATAAAGACATTTTTAACACTGTTAATGGTTTATTTTGTACCAGTGTTATGGGACATTGGTAATAATAATTCATTGTTTGAATCTTAATTATTTGAATGGTGGAAACTCAAAATTTTATAGAACAATTTTATAAAATAAAGATGATTTTATACGTTTCTATGGGTTTTTTTTGTTTTTTATGATTTTAGAGATGTTTTGTTCTATTTTTCTTGATATTTAGACTTAAATGTGGTTGGTTGATGTTTATGAAATGAATTAAAATTTTCAAATTATTTTTCCAAGAATATTTTTTCTAGATATGTTTTTCAAGTGATACAATTAACGACTTATTTCTCTAAATGTTGGTTCTAATGGTGAGTTTGGAACTTAAAAAAAGGGTAAAGGTATTTTTGATATAATAATTTCATTGAAGTAACATGTTTATATTATTTGTATTAAAATTAGATGAATGTTGTTGTTATGCGGGTTGGTGAGATTATCCCATATAGAGGATTTGATAATAAATTTTATTCTTATGAGGAAAAGTCTACTTATTTTAAGAGTTCTTATTGTTGATGGAATCTTTTTATTCTTGGTTTCTATATGTTCTTGTGTTTTTTTGAGAGTTTATATATTTGAATTCATGATTTATATTACTCACCTCTATCTAGATGATCATGGGAACATTGGGTACTTAGGTAGGGACATAAGAATACTACCATTATGAATTGGTTACACTATACCTAGACTTTTTATTATGGTGTAACATTAAAAAAATTTAAAATGTTACAGATATTATTACCACTTGATATTAACATAGTTACCCCTAACGAAACATGAAAAAGACTTTATATGGATGGATATAGATTCGTTCTATCACTGAGATTGTATGAGGATCTTTAGTTTTCATTAACCATAGTTTATCTAGGGACACTCTCGTGGTGTGGTTTAACTTTAGTTATCTCCTTCTATTTTACTGGTTTCCATTATCTCTTATATTAAAATATTTACTTTTTATCTAGAGTGGCAGCTAATACTATTTATACATAGTTTTTTTCTTTTATTTGGGTGGGTGTTCTTTCTAATTTAATATGTTTCCTTGTTATTATTTCTCTTATCTTATGTTTTTTTGTATCTTCGTGGAGTTGGATTGTTGAGATTACCTTTATTGGTCTTAGGGATGATTTTTTATTCTAAAATTCTGGATTTACCATTTTGATTCATTCGTACAGTGACTATAAAAGGGATATTAAGGAGAAGGTTATTTTTCTTTTACCTCTAAAATGTGGGTATATTAAAAAAAATGGTTTGAAAATATTCCTTTTACTTTAAACATCTTCCTATTTAAAAATGATGGAAATACTTGGTTTTTATAAAATTGGTGAAGTGATTACATCAAATGGTAATGGATTTGTATAATGGCCAAATATAACTTATCTAAAATGAAATTATAATTTTATAATTTTATTTCAAAATTACATGAACAATATTTTATTTTAAAGGTCATGCATGGGGTGTAGGGAGGATACCTACTGAGATTTTAGCTGACACCTATATACTTCATATTCTACGTTGGTCTAACTTGGTTGAGGTGGTTGAGTTTGAGTATCAGTTTGGTTTTGGGGGTGGTGATGGTGCCAAGTAATTGAGTTTTTCTTTACATGAGGTAATAAAATTTTGAGTTCATTATTTTATTCTAAAAATTTATTTATCACATGTGCAATGCCCTGATGGATGCATCTTTTCTATATCTCCCAATTATGTTGAATTTTCTTTTATTTAGATGCTCATTTATACTGGTTGGGTTTTGGTTAGGGCCCATGTGGTATACTTATACCTTATTTAGATTAGTTTAATTATGAAAAACTACTTAATTGGTTTTTATGATCATATGATATATGGAAAGTGAATGTCATATTTTTTGGTGTAGGTATGTTGCTTGTATTTTTTTATTATGTGAGATCATTCCTACTTGTATTAATTTGATTCCCATGGAATAGTTTCTAGCACAGGGGGGATTGGGAATTTTCTTAGGCCCTTTTCATTGACCAATATAGTTGCCTAGATAAGAAGTAACCCAGGTTGGTTCATGAAATGACATGTATTTTTCTACATTTATTTATCATTTTTATGTTAAAGACCCTTATTGAGGAACAATATCTATAATTTTGATGACTTCCCATCCTTGAGAGAAGAGAATATATTATTAATATAAGGGAAAATTATTATAATTTGGAGGGATATAATATAAAGATCTTTTTGGGAGAGTTTAGAGTTGTTGGGAGATAAATTCAATGGTCAAGTATGATACCTTTCCTATATGTATTAAATTTATTATATTAGTTATTCAACCTTGTCTTTTAATCAATTAGAACATAATAAGGTTATATTCATTAATATCAGGGAAAAACCTTGAAAAAATGTTATGTGTTGTGTTATCATTAATTTATAACTTAAATGCAGTGTGTTTGAGTTACATAATTTATTCAAGATCCATTTATCATAAAAAGTTTATATTTTTGAATAAATAAAGTGAAAAAATTGGTAAAAAATGATACACACTAGTTATTTTCCCTATTAGTGTGACTATATGATTCTACCAGGATTTTCAAATGGAGTGGGATAAATTTCTATACATATTATTCAATGTATTATTTTTTGTTTTTTAATCCTATATGATATAAAAATTTGAAAAAGTTTATGAGATGCTCTATATGGATAATGAAGTGGTTTTCCTAGTCAATAACAACGTAGATGATATTTGTAAAAAAAATAATTGTGATAGGTAAGTGACAAAAACATTGGAAAAGATAATATGGGGATAATGGATAAAGGGAATTCACCACTAGTTAATGGTTATAAATGTGGTAATTTATCTGATAAATATTGATAATTATCCTCATGAAGAATCTTTCTTATACTATGAAGTGTATGTGTTTATTAAATCACATCGTTATATTTAATATGAAATAAAATATTTCATAAAATATATTCCTATAGAAGTTTTCAACTCCACTTTTAACTTTATAAATTATCAATAGGATAAAATAATTCTAGGGATAGTGATTTATTTCTCATCAAATTCTTTGGCTAAGAATATATTTGGAAAAAATAATACCATATAACTTATTGAAACTAAAAAATAGACTTAATTATTATATAATTAAAAAATTATCCATGATTGAAGAAGAATTTAAATGGTTATTTGTTGAGAGATCCATGACTACAAATTATTTGATGACAGAATCCTTGAATTTTAGGAAACTCCAAAAGCTACCTTTAATGTAAAAAATGTTGAATTTTAGATTGAGGAAAAAATAATAAATAATCCTATAATTAATTCCCCGAAAAAATTATTATTCTTGAAGAAAAAATTTAGATATTAATAAATAATGCGATTATAGAATGAGATTAGCTGATGATGAAAAAAATAGAATCAACATGAAATGTATTGATATGGAACTCAAATAAAAAATATTAAATTGACACAAGGTGAGTCTTCCAAACCTTTGGGATAAGAGGTATCTGTATGGATGTCCTTGTCAAGAGTCTCCTTTTAATAAGGACTCATTATTGTGAAAATATGGTATTGAAGTAATCTAAAAATATATCTACTATAAGTTAAAGGAATGTGTAACACTGGATCTAGAAAAATTATCTTGATAAGATACTATAGGTTTCAATATAAATTTAATTATTGTATAGGTGGAGGAATATTTTTTAAAATCAACAATTTCATTAATGGTGTGGGGGAGTACTAGATGATATTTTTTTCAAAATAAATCTCAAAAGAAAGATTATTTTTTTGAGAAAAATTAAACTACCAAAGTTAGATAAATTGAAAAAGAAACCAAATGGGGGTTTATTGGTTTTTATTGGTGCTTTATAGTGTATTAAATTAAAATAAAAAAATTTCATTTTCCCACTTTCCTTTTTAATAAACCAATGAATTTAGTTTTAGTAAGATTTAAATTTTCTAAAATATTTTTATTAAATTAAAATATGACTTAAAATTTTATTTATATCACAACTACAACTTTTACCAAAGAAATTGTATCTTATTCAATATTTTAACCAAAAATAACCCCCTTCTCAAGTATAAACACCCCCATACTCCCCTTGGGAAACCAGTTCTATATCACTTACCAAAGCCAAAATTTTAAAAAATTACCTTTCCTAAGCCTCTTAGAATCCCCAGAGAGGTTATAGAGTCACTTAACTCTAAACATTCAAGGAGTCTAGTGCCGTTGGAAAGAAGAAAAACCAAGAAGAGGGTAATGTTTCTTTAAATTTTCTTCTCATTTTACTCATCTCTTCATTATTCTATCTAGTCCTTTAAAAACCAAACCATATAAAGTTATTTGATTAGTATTTTAACACTATATTTATTATATTAACCTATTATAATGATTATATGTATGACATATTTATATTTCATACTTATCTTTCCTCCTCTTCTAACAATTCGTTGTTAATAGTTGACTAACTACCAATGAGGATATTTACATCTCTCCTCCTATTGAAACCTTTATGGATTGTTATCATGAATTATATATAATATTTAAATATGTAATTTCTTGTATTTTTTTCTTCAATAATTAATTATATTAATCTATAAAGTCCTAGAACAAAAAATAAAGAAATCAAAACAAGATGCGATACTCTATTGGTAACATGTTATAAAAAAAATTCACATTTATCAAATAGTTTTATAATATTGAATATAATAATTATAATGGATGAATAATGAAATAAATTAATTTATTTCACTTCTAGTTTCATGTGATGGAAAACATAATTTTGTTATATATGAGGTGTAAATGAGATGAAACATAAGGAAGTTTAAGGTAAGGATATTTTGGAACCAGAAACTTTCTTTTTGAGTTACCATACCCTTACCATTATTTTTATAATGAATATTTCTCCAATATTCATAAAATGACCATCAAATATTATTTTCATTTTCTTTCTCGGGAAATACATGTTTTTACCTTGTCATACTAATTTCAAGGCCAATTATAACTATTTTCAAATAGTCTTTCATTTCGAAAATGTTTAATTGAACCCCCTTAATATGTTTCTTCTCCACTCAAGAATGATGCTGTTTTATAGATAAATATTATCTACCTTATTCATTTTGGAACCCTAATAGTTATTCATCAATTTATTTATTACAAAACCTTTAAGAAATTGTTTCATTTACATGGTTTTATTTCTCAACTATGATTGTTATACAATTTATTTCCATGTGTAAGGCATGATAATGACCATGTAATGATGTGACAGGTGGTATTGGAATTATATATTCATTAATTCATTGTGTAATTTTATATATCTCATGATATTGTGTGTGAAAAATAAGCTATCTTTGTTAAAAATTATGATTTTATGATTTATGTACATATATGATGTGTGAACATGATTCTATATTTGTCTACAACTATGTGTGGTTTTAAACACTATGACATGATGTCTAATTATTATGTATTTGACACATTTAATGTTATTTTTTTCAAATGAACCACTCATTATTATGATATGATCATTTTCTTACTTTATGATGATGATGATTATGCCCATCCATGTTCTAAACTATTTCAGATCTCATGTTCCTTCCCTTTTATTCATACCTATATTTGTCTTTTAGATCACCCTTTATTCGATGTATGTCCTTAGTGATTAGACATACTATAAATAATTTGGAAGGAAACAAGATGAATATGAAAAATAAATTGAATAATGATTAATGCTTTTTGTATTTTTATGTTGTACGATCCTAATTTTCCAAAGAAAGTAAACCTTTTTGTCCCAAATTATATTATTATAATATTCTTTATCTTAAAAATGATAAGATTATAATTTATGAAATAAGTGAGACCTCATAGTTAGTATCCAATAATAGTTCTATTAATTTTGTAATTAATACTAGAAAGAAATTATAAAAACCTTAGGGATAAATTTAAGTTAAGGGAAAAACATAAATTTTTGTAAAGTAGTGTGTGGTTTCAAAGAAATGAAATCCCTTAATGGAAAATAAAATTGGATATAGTTCTAATTTAGATGAACCTAGTGATAATAACCCTTAAAAGGGGTGGTTAGACATTAACTTGATCTTTATCGTAGGAATGAGTAGTGGGCCTTACTACTCACCTGGTTTTAAAATCCTGAGGGATATGCTTTTGTATATTCAAATTATCATTACAAACCATTATAAATGATATATAACTGAAGTAATTTTTCATCTTAGAGATTGAAATATATTTATGGATTTCATCCTAGAAGAATCATTTGAGAAGTAGGATAAATATATGGGTCCCATAATAGATTAATTTTTAATTAACTTTCTCATGAGAATAAATTATTCATTTCTTATTTATTGATCTATGTTTTGTTCAGTCCTTTTCTATTTTAGAAAATTGAAGGTGGTTGGATAAACTTGACCAAAGACCCATGTTAGTGATAACGCAATGATTATTTTAAATACATTTCCAAAGCAATGAGAGGTGGAGTTCAAGAAATTATAGAAATAATCCTATAGCTATCTCAGGGTATGAACAATATCCTAATTTATTAGGAGTGTGTTTTTCATCCTAGTAATTAAAAACTTTCTATTAATTCCTTTATGATGAAAAAAAACACTTGCATTTATTAGATCACACAATCCTTTTTTCATGGAATAATGGTTTAACTAAATTGAAATTATATTTTTTTAACTTCACTATTTTTAGAAACAGAAAGTCACACTTTCTATCAATTATTTAGTTATAGAAGATAATCAATGGTGGGAATTGATAAATAATATTAAGTTTAATGATGAAATAGAATTAATGTAGCGGGAAGAATTTAATAATATATTTATTAACAAGTATTTTTCTATAACTATTCAGAAAAATATGGAGACAAAATTTATCTAGCATAAGAAAAATGAGAGTGAACCAATTTTATAATACAAGGAGAATTTATCAAGACATTCAAGGAACACCTCAGTTTTTATTTTAGAAATTAAATTAAATAATTGATAGATTATATTGTGGGATTAAATAATATATCTAAATGGATTTATCTGTGCAAGAATTTTGGGATGATGATAATGTAGTTTGATGGGATCTCAAATTAGAGGCCAAATTTGGAGAATGTTCCGATGGATATTGGGATAATAAGTGAAGAATAAAGTTTCAATCTAGGGGGTAAAATTATACAGGAAGAATGTTCCAACCAAAAAAATGTCAACTATGTGTAAAGGAGAATCATGCACATTGCCTCCAGCTGGTGAGGAAATGCTTTATGTTTGGGAGAGAAGGCCCCTGAGCTCATGAATGTTTAACTTGAATAAAAATATGGCTACAGAAATAGAGAATAGTAAATTTACTTCTAATGAACCACCCATGATTCAATGATTAAATTGTAGGGATAAAGGGAACTATAAAATCCATTTCACTAAACCAATGGTCTTTGAGGGTAATCAACTGAAACAACCACCAAAGGAGTAAGAGAATGTAAAATATTATACCATCACCACTACTAAGTTGGAGAATTAATGTGAAGTCATATAAGGTACGATTCCAATTCCATAAATAATGGAAAAGGTTTTATTTGATTTTGGTTATATACTTTCCTTTATATCCATCAATTTTTATAAAAAAAATCACATTTAGAATACCTTTAAGTAGCTATATCCATAATAACACATAGTGGTGTGATCATTGAAACACAAGTGTTATAAGATTTTCTTTTTAGAATTTGTGGGAAGATTATATTATAAAATATCTTAATACATCCCTTGGTGTAATTTGATACTATAGTGGGTATGGCTTATATCTCATTATATAGAGATCACATCGACTATTTTGTAAAGAAGAACCTTCCATATCATAAAACATCCCATGATTCCCTAAAAATGAAAGGAAAATTATGTATATCATGTGAAGAATCCCTCAACGATGTGGGTGATGATACCTAGTAAAGAATCTTATCTTTCCCAAATGGATGAGTCAAAGGAAAGTATCAAATTTATTGACATTACCATTATAAGGGAATACACTGATATATTTACCAAATAGTTTCATATAAATCCCCTAAATTGTGATGTAGAGTTCTCAATTGAACTCATACCCAAAGCCACTCTTATCTTGAAAAGACTTTATAAGATGGCCTTTATCGAAAAGAAGGATATAAAGAGGTAGTAGAAGGAAATTTTTTAAAAATATCTCACACACCCTAGTGTATCAACATGGGGTGCGATGGTGCACTATTTTATGTAGAATGTTGGATCAATGTATATGTGTATCGATTAATAGGAGATCAATAAGATCAACATAAATAAAAAGTATCCATTGATAAGGATTGATGATTTATTTAGTTAAATTCAAGGATTAAAATTCTTATCAAAGGTATATTTTATAAAAAATTATTAGGTAATGGTGAAGGGAGAATATTTTCACTAGACACCTATTTGTCCAGGATGTAGATAATATGAGTTCATAATGATCCTATTCAGTCTTAATAATTACCCTACCATCAACATTGAATTCATGAATAATGTATTAAAATAAAACCTTGAAATATTTTGGTAGTTTTTATTGATGATATTTTCATTTTATCTAAGAGAAAGTAGGAACATGTAGAGTATTTAAGGATTTTTAAAAATACACTAATAAAAGATAAATTTTAAACTAGTTAAACAATTATGATTTCTATATTCATAAAGTAACATTCTTGGGGGATGTGATCATAAGTGAGGGAATATGTATGGAAACTTAAAAAAGGTAATTTGGTGGATGTGATCATAGGTGAGGGAATATGTATGGCAACTTAAAAAAGGTAATTTAAAAATGGAATCAGACCACTATTGTTACATATTCATATAGTTTTCTTAGATTATCTTGGTACCACATATATTTTTAAGAAACAAATCACGATTATATACCATAATAACTAAGTTAATATTGAATGTTTAAAGTATGTATGGATAAAATAATGTGAGGAAAGATTTATAGAGATAATGAAGCGGCTAATAAATACACATTTATGCACACTGCCCTCAATTGGAAAAGGGTTTGTGATATGTAGTGATACATCAAAGAAATTATTGAGTTGTGTAATTATGAAAAATGATAAAGTTATAATCCATGCCTCATGAAAGTTGAGGATCCTTGGTTATAAATATCCAAAACATGATCAGGAGTTATTAGTTATGATATTAACTTTGATGGTTTAAAATTAATATCTCTATTGTGAGAAATGGGACATATATATAGATAAAATATGTTTAAAGTATATATTAAAAAATAAATAACTCAAACTAAATCATTAAATATGGTTTGGGTTTTTTAAGGATTATGATTTCTTTATTCATTACCATTCAGGGAAATCAAATAATGTAGTTATTTTTCTTGGTGGAAAAGATCCTACCACACTATCCATGATGTGTAGTGAGAAGGACCTTATCTCCATTGATATAGAAAAAATAGATATAAAAATCATAATAATTGGGAATAAAGCATACCTAGAAAAAATTATTTCCTAACCATAAATCCAATATAGGATCAAATAAAAAAATGAGATGATTTGGAGCTTCAATAAATGTAAAAGAAGTAAAGGATTGAAAACTCCAAGGATTACACACTGAAAAACATGGTTTCATTTATTTGGAAACCACAATTTATGCGCCTTAATAACCTAAGATAAATAAATTGACATTGGATAATTCTCATAACTCTTTTTTCTCCACCCATCACAGATGTACCAAGATATACTAAGATATTTGACAGCACTTTTGGTGGGAAAATATAAATAAGGATATTTCAAAGTACATTGTAAAGTTATTGGTATGTTGTTGAGAAAACGGTTGCAGGAGATGACATAACCTTTACCCATAAAAACATTAAAATGGACGAAAATAACTATAGTCATTGTAATAGGTATTCCAGAGATTTCTAAAGGAAACAATGTGGTATAGATTGTGGTAGATCAACACATGAAGAAAACAAATTTTATCACTATTATAGAAGTCATCTCTCACAATCAGCTTGCTAAGATATACGTGAAAAAAATGGTGAGGCTACATGTATTACCACTTTTAATAATATCTGATTATGATTCAAGGCTCAAATCAAAATTCATGAAGAGTCTTTATCAAACCTTAAAGGAAACGTTGGACTTCAGTATAAACTATCCCCCTAGACTAATTAGTAATCTAAAAGGAAAACTTAAACTCATGAATACATGTTCAGATATTTCATGTTGGACATGAAAGGATTATGAATCCAACATATTACATTAGTTGAGTTCTCTTATAAAAGACACTTACTCAAGTATTAAAATAGATCTATATGATGATCTATATGGGAAGCAATGTAGAACACCAACATGTCAGTTTGACGTTTCTATACAAAAAATAATTTAAATTGATCTTATAGAATATAGGAAATAGAAGGTTTAGGCCATTAAAAAACATAATTTTTTTGTAGAGTTGATAGAAGAGTTATGATAAAAAATATCTAATGGGTATTAATTTATAGTTAAAGAAAAAATGTTTCTTTGAATATCAACATGGATGAGAGTTATGTGGTTTATAAAAAAGGAAAATATCATCCCTAGAATCATTAACCCCTTTTAGATTCTTGATTTTATATTATCATTAGCCAATCCACTTTCACATCCACCGAACACTACTCAAGTTCATAATTTTTTCTTTGTATATCTACAGAGGATGTACATACTGGACCCTCACATGTATTAAACACATAACTGGTACAAACAGAACATGAAATCTTTTATGAGGAGATATTAGTGAATTTGTTGGACTATAGAGACAAATTTTTAAGAAATAAAATACAACTCACCATATCTATGTATTGTGGATGAACCATAAATATGAAGAGGTGAAATGGGAAACTGAAGAAAAAATGAAACAGAAGAACACTAATCTATTATCAGCTGAGAATATGAGTTGAAATTTTAGGTATGAAATTAATAAATAAATAATAATGGAAAGACCCATAATTTATAAGGGATATTTGTTTTCTAAAAAAGTATATGTTATATTGTGTAGCATAATACATATACCCCACATAGTATAAAATAAATAACATTTTATTTGATTAATTTAAATCTTTATATAAGTGAATAATTAAATCCATGGGAATGAAAATTATTACAATGGGTTAAAAAACATAAAATATAAAAATTAGAATTGGAAAATTTTAATCATTACATTATACTAGAACTATCCCTCCCATGAATACCACAATGTAAAAGAAAAAAATATTAGTAAAAAATCTACATTTTATAAAATGAAAATATAGAACCTTAGGAGGAATTGTAGTGCTTTTTGTATGAAGAGATGAAGAGGTATTTATAAGAATTAATATAACCATTGGAATAGTTACATAATCATTTAGAATATTATTATGAACATTAGAATATAAATTTAACCAATAAAATTGTGTTGTGTCTGGTAAATAATGTTTAACTCAAATAAATTAAGTGGATATTAAAACAAGAGTTCCTAAAAATAAAAATAAAAATTAAAGGAAGTGTTGAGGAATTTTAAAAACATAAATTTTATGGAATTTTTTATATTAAAAATTAAATTACATTTGTTAGAATTGTTTTTATAAAATATACTTAATTTATGAAATAATTTTTAAAAAATTTCCTAATGGTTATTTTTGGTTTTTTTATAATATACTATAATTTTTAAGTGATTATCAAAAATAAATTTTTTACATAACCGATGTTTTTATGTAACATCATCAAATATATAACAATGAAATAATAAATTATATAAATTTTGGCTCAACCAAAAAATAATTTAATAAGATAAATGATTCATTTTTACATAATAAACATAAATTCTAAACTTAAATGTTTTTTTGAAATGTTTGAAATCATAAATTATTCCATTTAAATAAAAAATAACAATTTTTACAATTTCCTATTTAATAAACTGATGAATTTGGGTTTTCAGGGACTTAAAAGTATTAATATCATTTTATTATATTTAGATATTAATTTAAATGTTAAGAATATCACTATTATAATGTTTAACATGGAAAGTATATTTCATTCAATATTTTAACTAAATACCCCTCCCCTCAAGTATAAATACCGCTCTCCCTCCCCTTGGAAAACCACTTCTCTCTCATTTTCCAAAGCTGAACATATTATAGATTTCCCTCTACTAAGAACCTCATAATTCTTAAATAATAGTTAGAGACACTCAAATAAATGAATTCAAATAGCGAGTACCATATAAAATAAGTAACACCAAGAAGAGGGTATCAACATTTTTCTCATTTTCTAATTCTCTTCCTAATTTTATCTAATCCTTTCAAAAGAAAACCATATGAAAGTGCTTGCAAGGACATTTCCAACTCTTTTCTTATTACTTCCCTCATTTCAATTAAATAATATTTATAAATATATTATCCTTTAAAAAATACCTTTTTAATATAACATTTCACCAAAAAAACCATGAAAAATCAAATAAATCATGATATATTTTTAATATTGGATATGATTACTAAAACTGAGATGTGAAATTATCCAGTGTAAATTGTTGTAACCATATCATAAAACCCCAAAAGAGTATAAGAATTAATTGAATTAAAAATAAAAATACTTACATATTAATCGCATTTAGTCAAAATTTTAAAGGAGTTAGAATCATTAGGTTTTTACCTTGACCAAGCTCAATATGAAGTTGAGTAATTAGAGTTTGTGAAAAACTGTATATGGGGGAAGATCAAGATTATAGATATTTCCAAATGATCTATGCTAGTCGAACCACCACCTAAAATAATATGAAGAGAATATATGATTCTTATGTCTCACATAGTGATCATTAGAGTTTTTAAAGCTAAAATTAGAATCATATCTAAATATTATAAAATATTTATATCCATAGGTGTATCATGAATTTATATACTTTTTGAAATTCATTTTTTCTTAAATTCACCACATGACTTAAAAGTGAATTTTTAAGAATTATTAATTATATTTTAATAAACTATGTTTACTTTTATTGAATAATAACAAAGAATATTAACTCTATATTAATTATTAATTTATAAAAAATATAGTTAATAATACAAAATTCAGTTTTCTATTAAATAATTTTTCACAACATTTAATGATTTGAGTTATTTTTTATTAAATTTTATAATGAAATTTTTTAAAAATTATTTTATTTTTTTAATGGAAATATTATATTTTGATAATTTTTTTATTTTTTTTAAAATGTTCATTTTTAGTCATAAATAGTTATATTTATGAAATTATAATTTCCTAGATTTTATCACTAAGTATAAATAACCTATAATATTTAAAAAAGAATAAATAAATAAAATATTAAAATATTTTATTACTTTAGGTATTATTAAATATTATTGTTACATATAAAAACTATTTCAAGCATCTTTAGGGATAAAAAAAAAGTATACTTTAACATTAATAAAAAACTATTTTGGTCTTATCTATAAATAAAATATTTTCATGTGAGGTTTGGTTATTGATTTCCTTAGAGGAACCATAAATTTTATTAAATTAGTATTTAAAGAATTTATGGTTTTAAAAATACTAATCAAGTTAAATTTATCATATATAATTTATAGATATTCATAGTGTTATTTTTAAAAAAAGGTTTTCTATATTTAAGTGTATTTATTTTAAAATTAATATTTCCAACTTGTTGAAATTTTATTTGATAAAATTATTTTCAAAATTTAAATTTGAGGGTTAAAATTACTTAATTAATTAAAATTTAATTTTTTTCATTAAAATTTGTTACTATCATTAAAAAATAGTTTCTCTTGAAAAAGTAAAACGGTAAAATGTATTTTACGACCGGAGAAATGTATAAATATGTAAAAAACATGTTTGAAATTGAAATTTTGAAGTTCAAATAGATCAAAACTCAACCCTTATCTAATTTTACATTTTTGAATCCCATTACACTTTATAGTGAAATTAAATTATTCAAATTACAATGGTATTGCGAAAACTACCATTTTCTTCACTTATTAAAAGATTACACTTCTACCAAATCAATACTCACATACAATCCAAATTAATCATTGAAACTCTACCATTTAACTATTGATATAACACTATTTCATGAAAATAATTCCATTGTTACTCATAATCGTCCAAATCCATTCAATTTAAAGGGGAATTTCAAATAAAAATCAAGTCTTCAATAAATGTATTATCTCATTCTTAAGTTTTTGTTCTCAATATCAAACTTAAAAATATATTATCACCATAATAATATAACTAATTCATTATTATGAGTATAATTATTTGTTTTTATCATAATGGTACAACATTTATTCTTTAATTTTATCCACATAAGAAAATTAATGAAAGTTAATCGTGCTTTTTTGCGGACCGCCTCCTCCATGAAGAATGTTTTTCTTTCATTTTTATTAATTTGTTTCTTTAATTATGGAAAATTTCTAAAAATATGATTAAAAATAATAATAATAATAATATTATTATTATATTTTAATGATATTGTGTCAATAAAAAATATCCTTAACCATACTCAACAATCGAGTTAATGCATGTTCATGTTTAGGTTGGTTTAAATTCTTACATGAATAATGATTTAAGCGTCTATTATCTATGAATATTAGGACATGAAAGTAAAATTATAATTATTTAATATGAAAATAATCATTGGTTGATGGTTCTTGAAATATTATTTTAACAATTTAACTTATTATGTTTTTTCATTTTCTAAAAATCAATGAAATAAGCCAACAAAAACTCCATTTTCATGCAGCTTAACTAAAAATATAATTGAATAATGAAAGATATTTTTAAATACATTTAGTATATATGTAAATTTATCATATTTTATATAATTTATAATCAAAGTATTTTTAATTAAATCTATATTATAAAATGTGTGAAAACTGTTAAAGTTATTAACACCCCATAATTGAAATTAGCTGTAACTAACCTATATAGACAAATTAAATAATTATAAATGAGTAATATCAAAAAGATAAAATTTTTTAATAAGGATATTATATATATAATTAAGTTATTTATTTTTTATATGAATTTATAGTTTCATCAGATATGAATGGAAACAAGGTAATGGTTATTCATCTCAACTTCTCTTCAATAAGACATGTTTTTATGTTATGAAAAAATTTATTATTTATATAGTGTATATAATCCACAAGAATTTATTTTGGAATTATACTTTATTTAATTACTGATATTTATAGAAACACATATTTTTCAAGGTTTGTATGTCTTTTTATTCGAAAATTATTAATGTTGTATGGGGTTTTCGTGACTCAAATCTCTTCCTTGGGTCATAATCTCCCACCATTTCCTATTATACTTCATTATTGATCTATTATATCATATGATGATTTTAGGATGTATTTACTCCTTATTTTATGAGGGAATAATGTTTCACACAAAAATATTCTTCCTTTAGGATTATAGTTTTTATTTAAAATATTTTTTTATTAAGATCTCTGATTTCCATTAATTGATTTTCCTTTCACATCCACGTATTTACTTCCTACCCATGATCTCATTTCTCTAGTGAAAAATAAAATAATTTGTTTCTTAATTGATTGTATTTCATATAGGGTGAATTTATCTTGATTTTATGTTTTCATCAACCTTTATATGTTATTATGCAAGGAATAATTTTGGAAAATGAGATTTTTATATCCTATGATTTCTTTATTTCACATTACGTTATAGCTTTAAGAGATACATTTTTTTCCATGGGTTATTTAAGATACGATGATAATTGATTTTAAGTGGGACAAATTTGTATTTATAATGATGGGTAGGGTCCTATTTCTACCTTTAATTCATTGGTTTATGCTTTTATCTCATGAGATAGTTAGGATTGGATATAATGTGCTTCTTTAAATAATAGTGGGAATGATGTTTTTTCTCACATTTTTAGGCTCATATATAATTAGTGTGATCACATAAGAATGGGAATAATGGGTTCTCTCATATAATTTTTCCTTTGATTATGGTTGTTCTACATTCCAATGTTGTGTAAATAGTTATAAAAAATTATCAATATGCATTCATTTTCCTTGAAATGATTTTTTTTTTCAATATTATACCTTATTTATTTTTATATTATTCCACACTTTTATATTCTGATCACATGTTATTTGATCATAATTTGTGTTTTTATCCATTTCATATATTTAGTTATTTATTAATGTTCTGTTTACGATCTATGTTTCTTTAACATGTTTTATGATTATAATATAAGGTATTTTTATCTTTTATTATGATGTTTATATCTTCCTCATATTTTCATATAAGTTATAGTTGGTTCTTCCCTTACTGAGTGACTGATATCACACATTTATTATATTTCTAGTTACTAGGTTATGAATATGATTATATCATGTGATATGTATATAAAGGTTCAATAAGAGAGTAATTACATATAAATGTTTCCATGTGTTATAAAATAATATTTATTTGTTGCTAATATTTAAGAAACTACACATTTTGGTTGTTGGGTTATGTGACTATTTGTGGATTATATGATTTACATCATGATTTAAATGTATTATTTATTTCATGTTCATCTTGGGTTGGAATAGTATGTTTTAATGAATGGTTTATTTATTTTGGATACTTGTTTAATTTAGTTACTTGTGGGTATTTTTTTGTTACCTTTGTTATTACGGTTATAGAACCTTAGTAAACCCCATAGAGTTCAGTCTATGTATATAATGATATAATATAATATTTTTAAAGTCTTGAGAATATGGGTTTCCCTATAAATTCATCCATTTCTGGATACTACAAGTGGATGCAATATCTGAAACCTATGTTCCTAGTGGTAATTACCCTGAAAAGGGAATAGTGTGTATTAACTCAATTGTTACCTAGTGCATAGAAAATAGGCCTAAATGCACAACTAATTTGAAACTCCCATGGTAATTTACTTGGTTGATAATATGATCTTTAGGAACCACTATGAAATATTTATTTATAAGTCAATTTGATAATCATGAAAGATCCCAACTTAAATTATCCTATATCAAAATAAATTTGATATAGGTTGAACTAATTGAATAATGGGACAATGTGAGAATGGAATAGAAAAAAATATAGGATGGAATAAATTATTTGATTATGACATTTCCCTATATTGTAAACTCATTTTATTCTTTTAAAACCTTTTAGTTTTTAAAAAGGATTGCAATAGAAGGAACATGGGGTGAGAAGGATAATGAAGATATTACCTCAATGAAAATATGATAGGAATGGGATAAAGATGAAGAGAAATTTTGAGTATTGGTAACTAACTATCATGAAATATTATTAACAATGTGATGATATTCGATTTCCCAATCACACCAAAGAAGCGAAAAAATAGAGTCTCATTAATGATTAAGTGATGAAGCTAATGATTGTAAAACTATTCACTTTTTTTATATGTAAAAAATTATTGAATAATGATATAGTAAATTACATTAATAAGATTGGAATAAGATCTAACTACATTAAAGTAGGCCATAAAGCTTTAAAATTTCATCAGAAAATGATGAGGTCAGTTTGCATGATAGGAGTGGAAAACATGAATGCAAAGGCACCTCTAATAGTTTGATGACTTATGTGTAGAAAGGTATGACATTTTACATATCAGTTTCATAAATATAAGGAGTACAAGAATGATTTGAATGAAAAAAAACTATAAAAAGGGAATAAGGAGGATCCTGTTAGATGACATTTGATGAGGTATATTTCAATAACTAAATCCTCCACTTCAGAATTGTGAATATGGAATCTTTATTCTTACCACTCCTTATTTCCTTGATTAGTTTCTAAGTGTACCACCTCGATGTTGTATTATATAGTAAAATATATATTTTTATGATGATTTATTATTGAAATTTTTGTTTTTAATAATAAAAATATAACACCCCAAGATTTCATGTTACGTTATTTCTTCAAAGTAATGAAATAACTTGCACTACACGCAACACTGAGTTCTAGCGCACCACAACGTAAAAATTAGCCGTTCAAAAGAAGTTATTAATAGTATTAACTAAATTTTGTACTTTATACAATCCTTATAATTTTAAAATCCATATAATGAGTTTCTTATACATAATGTAAGAACAAATTCATTTTTTTCAGATAAAAGAATTATTTTTCAAAAAATGAAATTTTACCGCCTTTTAATAGAGAAACCTTTTTATATCCAATATTTGAAACTTTTATATATTCAATTTGACAAAATAAACTTCTTCTTTAGAATTGGGACATAATAATTTTGTTTCAATAAATTTTTGGTGTTTTTTCTGATAACTTTCATATTTAGATAAATATTGAAAAATACTATATTTTAACTGAAAAAAACATTTTAAATAAAAATAATTTATAGTGTTGTATTATAAATTTTAATGGTTTGGATGTATAATTAGATTATATTTTTACCATTCAATCCAATGATGATCATTTTATGTAATTTCACTTTAAACTTATACATAAAGAAGTGTAAATCTTTTGATAGTTATTATTTCTTAAAAATACGCCTTTTGGTTTTGACAATGAGAATTAATTTTAAATTAATTAATACAAATTCTATGTTTTTAAATTGGTAAAATATAATTCATTTTAGAATTCAGAATATCAAAATTAGCTTAGGGTAAAATTTCGGTATTTTTTTGAAAACGTTCAATTTTTGATGAATAGTGAAAAACATTGAGTTATAGTTTAAAACTGAATTTTTATTTAGATAATTTTTTATTTTATTTAAATTTATTTTAGGTAAAAATAGATACATAATACTTTTATAAGTTCAATGTAATTCATTGGAGTCAGTTTATAATAACTTTAGATATATAAAAATTTTATTTAACTTTTTACCGTCTTTACCAACATCCTAGGAGCATTTGTAAATTTACATAAAACATAATTTTGCCACTTATGTGAGTTTAATTTCAAAAATTCAAGAGGAACATTTTATATCAATAAGTAAAATGTGGTTCAATAAGACGAATATAATTTTTGGGGAATATTAACTTTTTACTTTTATTTACCACAGTTAAAAGTAAATAGGGAAATTTAGGATACAAATGATATTATTATTACCCGAACACATGTCTTAATTCTATTGGATAAGTTTAATTAGACCAAAATAATCCTTAGGAATAAAATATGATCCTTTAGGTCCACTTGTATTAGATTAGGACATTTGTTATTATTTAATTCAAAGAAGAGATAAAAGAGTTAAAATCAAATATTAATAACTAAAACATTTTTTATATAGGGTTACACATAAGATAAATTTGACTATAAATATTAATTTGAAATATAAAGATATTTCCTACATAATGGTATTTTATTTATATTTTTTAGACATTAACTACTTTAATTTATTTTTGACACAATGATGATGCGATAATGACCTAATTAATGAATGATTAAAATAATTGACATTATAAATATCCAAACAAAAGTAATTTGAGGCTTTTTATGAATTAAACTAATTTTATAGGTTAATATGTCATATTATGGTCAGTTATATGAGTTTTTTTCGAATTAATAACACAGTTATGATTTTAGAAAAAAATACCAAATAGTGTCAAAATTGACATAAAAGGATTTTTTTAAAAAAATATTATATTATTAATTAATATTATATTCCAAAAAATCTAAAGTTTGACCAAAATACTTATATAATTATAAGTGTATAATTAATGAACCACTTGGGGTTCTCCAGAAAGTATATAGTAAGTTTATTAACTATATAATATAAAAATACAAAGAGACATGCAAAATGTCAAACTATTTAACTAAGAGTTAAATCTAAAAGATAAAGCTAATATTGTAACACCCCAGGTAAATAAAGAATATGATATTTTTATATTTATCCATATTTTTGAATAAAATATTAATATTACTTTAAAGGGGAATGCTATGCTCAATGACGTACCCAATACGCAACAACGAGTTTCTTGGAAATCTTACGTTGCACTCTAATAATAAAATAATATTATTTTAAATGGTAGTTAATGCCTAGAATTTGTAATGGCGGGAATGAATATAACTAACTACAAAATGATTATATATGTTTGTCAAATATTTTTACTCTTTACAATAAATGTTAGAGGATTAAAAATGCGAATGAATCCAATTTTAAGCGTAGACATTCTAATATTCTTTAAAAGGTTGATTAACCGCCTTTTGAAGGCGAACCTGTTTTAAATCCACTTTTGACAATTTTATGTGTTATATTTGACAAAATAAAATTCTTATTTAGAATTGGGACATCAAAATTTTCTTTGTGTAAATTTTTGGTATCTTTCTGATAAAGTTCATTTTTTAATGGATAGTGAAAAATGTTGTATTTTAATTCAAAACCTCTTTTTAATCTAATTTATTTATATTATTAGATTATCTTTTGAATTGTTTTAAAAGTAAAATTAGAATATATTTTTACCATTTAATCCAATAGTGTTCGTTGGAATTAATTTCACTATGAAATTGGACTTAAACTAGTGTCAATATTTTGATACTTATTGTTTCATAAAAACACGCTATTTGCTCTGACAGCGGGAATTTATTATTAAATTAATTAATGCAACTTATATGTTTTGAATTTTGTAAAATAGACATTATTTTTGAATTTGGAATATCAAATATAGCTTATGGTGAAGTTTTGGTTTTTTTCTGGAAAAATTAAATTTTTTAATGAATAGTGAAATCACTAAGTGGTACTTAAGAAACTGATTTTTCGTTTAAATGAAAATTTACCACCTCTGTGTTTTGAATTTCAAAAATTACGACATACATGGTTGTCATTATGAAGTAAAATGTGGTTCAATGGGAGTAAAATATTTTTTTTGGTGAATAGTAACTTTTATGTTTTTAATGACGATTAGAGGTAATTAGTGTAGTTTAAGGTAAAAATAATGTTTTAATAATATGATATGAGATTGACACATGTCCTACCTCATTGGATGTGTCATGGACGACCAAGAAAATCCATGGGTCAACTTGGGGACCCCATGGAGCCACTTTGGTTGGGAAATGAAATAAATAACTTTTTATTTAATGTTAAAGTAAAAATGACACAAACATGAGTTGTTTTACTTTAAAATTTTCTAAATGGGGTTATAAAAGTCAGATTTTTGACTATAAATATTAATTAGAAAGATAAAAATATTTCCTACATCATTATATGTTTTTTATAATTTTTAGACATTAAATATATTAAATTATTTATGACATCATGATGATGCAGTGATTAACTCATTAATAAAGGATTTAAATAAAATGAAAATATAATGTAAACTCTATGACCTGAACATGTACAAAACTTATTGGATGAGTATATTTAGAACCCTTATCAACTTATCCTCTAATTATATTAATGTGGGACCTTTAAATCCGAATCCCATTTTAAAATAAAGGAACATTTCTTTACTTTCCAAGAGTGCCCCTCCGCTCCTCTTATAAAAGGCCCCCACCTCTACCACCTTACACACACCTCTCAAGACTTTGGCTCGGAAAAACCCTGCCCATTTCATCTATAAAAATCTCTATCTTCATAATTTAAGCCTCACTTTGGGCATAATTGTTTCCAATGAAGCCTTTGAGCTTAAATCAAAGAGAGTTACCCGTCTTAAAGATAATGTTTTCTCTTGTGTTCTTATGTTTTATTTTGCTTCTCCAACACCCTAAACTCGTTTTATTCTTTCATTTTGTAACAAAAGCAGTATCTTCAATATACTAGGATGTTTTTATGTTAAGTATTCAAGCTAAAATTACACACACCTTCATCTAATGGTTAAAGAACATACTGTTTCTGTGGTTAGCGATTTTCTGCCTCACAAAATGATGATTGTTCAATATTATTTTAACACCTTTAAAGGTGGCCATTATGATGTCACTGTATTTTATATATGATATATATGGTATTTATGTTTACTATATGCTTATTTATTTTATATTTAAAACATACCTTTATTCTTTTCATGTTGTGTAAATGCGCTAATTTCATATGAGGAAGTGTGGACTACCGCCCCCTCAAGTGATGTGACTCGTACATGAAATACATGGAATGTATAAAGAATGAAATTAATGAACATATGTGACCTATATAACATATATATTATACTGTAATTATAATATATATATATATATATCATTTATTTTCAATTCCATTAATATGACAAAGAAAATGAAAGTAGCGTTCATGTGTACGTACGACCTACCGTCTCCATGAACGGTGCTTTTCGTTTTTATCTCCAAATGATATAGAATAGTATAAAATTAATATTTACTGGATATATATCATATTTTAATAATTAATACTATTCTGGAAATTATTTACTTATAACTACATGGACAATCTTTTTTCAAACAAGTTCATTTTTGACTCATGTACCAAACATCGGCAAAAACGTCTGATATGAACTAACATTATTAAACAATTATTATAACATTATAATATGTGATATGAACTGAATAATAATCTTTAAAGGATGTACTTAGGAAATTATAAATTTACCGAAGTTTATTATTCAGGAATATAAAGAAACAAACAAGACAAGTCAGACTTGAGGTAAGGGATCATACTCCTCTCTTTCTGTTTAAGTACACTCTTTTATGTCATTCCTTTTAAGAACATATTTCTTGTGATTGGGATGTTATTTTATATTAATATTACTGTAATTTTTATATTCATATGATGAGAGACCCCATTCTATCTCATCAATCCATTTTGGAAGTTTTAAGTGGCGCCGTTAGGCTGCCTAGTTTTCGTAAGGGATTTTTCATCTAACTTTTATTCCCGTGAGATTTATGTTACATTTGCCAAAATTTCCTTTGAGTGGTGTATGTACTGAACATTATTTTACTCATTGTGTAATATAATTTTATTTATGAGTATTTACATAAATTTTTTATTGTCCTTCTTTTACGGGGTGTATGTTTCGAAAGATACCAATGTCAGTAAGGGAACCTTTCACCCTCCTCTTTTTGAAAGACTTCTTTTGTTATGTCTTTTAATTCACATAATCTTTTGTTGGGATATGTTATTCTATATCCTTATTGATTTAAATTGTATATCCATGTGATGAGATACCCTTTTTAGCTCTCATCAACTCATTTTCTGAATTTTTTAGTGACGCCGTTAGGCTGTCAAATTTTTGTAAGGGAACTTCTTACCCCAATTTCCATTATTTGGGTTAATATCCTACTTTAAAATTATGTCATGATATTATTATGTCCTATCTTGTATTTTTACTTTATTTACGTGTAATTATAGTGAATACACATAATAGATCTATTTTATTTAAAAATGATCATTGTATGGGACTTCGTCTCAATCTCCTTTCATTGAGGCATATTTTTTTTATACACAACCTTCTTTTTACGGTGTATAAACCCCTTTGAAATTTATGATTATTCAAAAGGAATAATTTTTTATACGAAGATTTTAACTAAATGACAAAAGGAATGTTTTTTTTGTCGTACGTATGCGGCGACAATGACTTCTCCACCGCCGTGACCATTATTTTAGTTTCGGCTTCCTCTACAAGCCATACCTTTTTTTATTATGAAAAATAAATACCATGTTTTACTTTTCTTTTATTTTGGTAGTGAAAATGGTTTTCATAATGTTTTTTATATCAATGTGTTTTATTGATATCTTGTGATTGAAATGTGGAAATGTTATGTTTCCTTTATGCATGTTCTATGTGATACGATTATGTTATGGTTCTTGGGCATTGTTATGAAGACGAGTGGTTCCGTGATAAACTAAGGGCAGGTGAGCCCAATATAGATCTCCAATGCATTGGGTAACACGAAGGAGTGAAACGTTAAGGTTTCTCCGAATAGATTTAGGGAATATACTGTGATGGGGTTTCCAAATGTAACCAAGAGGGTTACTCCCTATGTAAGAATGTTATGAATGCCTCAAGTTACCTTTATGTCTTATGATTTCTCTGATTTATTCATGATTTGATGAGGTATGTTAATGTGCTTATGTTTTATGAGTAAAGTATGATTTCATTGATTCTTATGTGTACATGTACTCATGTTTCCTCTCCATTTTTTTATCTCCCTTACTGAACTTTTTATGCTCATCCCATGTTTTTTTGAAATTTTTTTCATAGGTCAAGAGAAAGGTACATGATATGATGATAGTGTCAAGGAAGTGTCAAGGAAGAATCCATGTTTTATTTTAAATATGTTTCCGTTGATCGGAAAAAATGAATACTATCTTTATGTAACCACTTTTTTTAAATGTGGAATGTAATGAAAGTTTTACGATCTAATTATCTAAAACTCTAAACCTGAAATGATCCTTAATGTGTAATCTTGTAATAACTCAAGATTAAGTAAGGTTTATGGCTGGGGATTTATAGTTGGTATCAGAGGTCGGTTTAGAAAACTTTAGGGATTAGGTGTTTCTGTTAGACACATGATTAGTCCCTATATCTATTATTTCAGTTAAATCCTTGTTTAATAACTTTTTTCAAGTCAAGTAAATTCAGTTACGAATGGAAGGAGAATGATCTCAAACAACATTCCTATCTCTTCCTGATGACATGCTTGCAATAATTATTGCAAAGTCATGTTCAGATGATTATGAAACCTTTTCTAGCATACAACTCACTTGCAAGCAGTTGTTTGAGATATAAAACACCTCCACTATACATCGTTATCATTTTGGATCATGGGTTGTTTTTATAAAAATACTATTTTCACAATATTCTCATATTTTCAAGAAAGGTAAATATTATCAAGGTATTTTCAAATATTTTACCTTATCACAAGAATTTGAAGCATATTATGATTTTAAAAATGGTGCTGAGGAAGGAGACCCTTGCGCAACCTATTTATATTTGCTTTTAAAATATAGTCTCTCAACACATACTTATGGTATTTTAAAAGGACCAATAATAGAAATTTTCAACTCAAATTATGTCCGACTATTTTATAGAAATCATGTTTTATCAGATGTTTTGGAATTATATGTCATACATGATTATTTTCCAAAACTGTTTTTCTGTGAACACCCATATGACCCATGTTGTACAAGGTTTATTTGGATGGAGGAAGCAAATGATTTTGAAGGATCTCTAAATCATTTTTGTAATGCATGGGACTTTTACCTACGTGAGCAAGATGACGATGAAACTGAGTGGACGCCATGATCAAGGTATGATGTTATTCATTTTGGTAATCATTTTATTTTATCTTGTGGTGGTGAAATAAGTCTTCAAGAATTAAGATGTTGTGATCGTAACAAATTTGGATGAAAATGAGAGGTATAAGGAAACTATTTATGTTAAAACATGTTAGGGTTATTTTTTGGAGTTTTATAAAAAGGACAACACGCAGACCGTGTGACAACCCGTCGCGTCGGAAAAAGCTGCGGGAATCGAACCCACCAGCAAAGTGCGGCAGGTAATTATCGCCTACCACTGGACTACGTGAAGTCCCTGGTTAGTTTGACTGATTCTTTTTAGTTAGATGATTTTATGAATTAAGAGTAAGTTGATTTTGGGTTATCTATGGAAATTTATTAACCTATCATGGAGTATATTAGATTAGGTTAATTACTTTTCAATACAAGACATTAAGAGCAACTGATGTTGTTTGGAGATAAATGTTACGATTTAACTTGGAAGACTATGTGACTAAATCCTTCAAATATTTGGGTTTCAATCTTAGTTTGGTTTACATTGAAGAATTTTATGGAGAAATTGTTTATCGAATGGTCCTCATTGAACTTTGGGTTTTGTTGGACAAATTTTGGAGATTAAGAATAGATTTTCTTTTTATAAAGGGTTATCCTTTTATGGATTATCTGATCTTGTACTAACCATTCTGGTTTTGGTTTTCGTTAACATCTAAAGACATGGGAAGTATATTGTTCTCTTTTGTGGATAAGGTGATTCTCTAGAAGTTGATTATAGTACTCTTAATGTGAACAAGTCTTCCTAAATACTCGTTTTTTGGAGAAAATATGAGTTTGTGTAAGGAATCTAATAAAAGTTGAAAGTCAACATGATAAGTGATTATGTTTCCTTATGAATAAATTCCTCAATAAAAAGTAACTTAAAAAAATTTTGTCTATTAACTTTTCCTTCTGGGGAATCGAATATCGTTTAACCCATCACAAGTTTCTGATTTTCTTGTGGTTAACTTTCTCCAAAACATGTTTTCTATCATTCTCCATCAGAACATGACCCTATGTTGTCTCCTCCATGTCTATGTTTTCCTACATGGAATCCTAGTATGGTTTAACTCGGGTGACCTCTCTACTTATCTATATTTAATTTAAAGTGATTTTTTTACCGACTCTTGTTCCGATGTGGTACCTTCAAGGATGTTTCCAAGCTCAATTTTAAAATTGCGAGGAAGCAATTCCCAAAAGGGGGGAAGGATGTAACACCCCAGGTAAATAAAGAATATGACATTTTTATATTTATCCATATTTGTGAATAAAATATTAATATTACTTTAAAGGGGAATGCTATGCTCGATGGCGTACCCAATACACAACAACGAGTTTCTTGAGAATCTTACGTTGCACTCTAATAATAAAATAATATTATCTTAAATGGTAGTTAACGCCTAGCCATTGTAATGGAAGGAATGAACAGAACTAACTACCAAATGATTATATATGTTTTTCAAATATTTTTACTCTTTAAAATAAATGTTAGAGGATTAAAAATGTGAATGAATCCAATTTTAAGCGTAGACATTCTAATATTCCTTAAAAGGTCGATTAACCGCCTTTTGAAGGCGAGCCTCTTTTAAATACAATTTTTGACAATTTTATGTGTTATCTTTGAAAAAATAAAATTCTTATTTAGAATCGGGACATCAAAATTTTCTTTGTGTAAAGTTTTGGTATCTTTCCGATAAAGTTCATTTTTTAATGAATAGTGAAAATGTTGTATTTTAATTCAAAACCTATTTTTAATCTAATTTATTTATATGATTAGATTATCTTTTGAATTGTTTTAAAAGTGAAATTATAATATATTTTTACCATTTAATCCAATAGTGGTCATTGGAATTAATTTCACTTTGAAATTGGATTTAAACTAGTGTCAATCTTTTGATACTTATTGTTTCATAAAAACATGCTATTTGCTCTGACAGCGGGAATTAATTATTAAATTAATTAATGAAAATTATATGTTTTGAATTTTTTAAAATAGACATCATTTTTGAATTAGGAATATCAAATATAGCTTAGGGTGAAGTTTTGGTTTTTTCTGGAAAACATCAATTTTTGATGAATAGTGAAACAACTAAGTGGTACTTAAGAAACTGATTTTTCATTTAAATGAAATTTTACCACCTCTGTGTTTTGAATTTCAAGAAATTAGTCATACATGGTTTTCATTAAGAAGTAAAATGTGGTTCAATGGGATTAAAATAATTTTTTTGGTGAATAGTAACTTTTATGTTTTTAATCGTGATTAGAGGTAATTAGTGTAGTTTAAGGTACAAATAATGATTTAATAATATGATATGAGCTTGACACATGTCCTAACCTAATTTGACGTGTCATGGACGACCAATACAATCCATGGGTCAACTTGGGGACCCCATGGAGCCACTTTGGTTGGGAAATGACATAAATAACTTTTTATTTAATGTTAAAGTAAAAATGACACAAATATGAGTTGTTTTACTATAACAATTTTTAAATGGGGTTATACAAGTCATATTTTTGACTATAAATATTAATTAGAAATATAAAAAGATTTCCTACATCATGATATTTTTTTATAAGTTTTAGACATTAAATATATTAAATTATTTATGACATTATGATGATGCAATGATTATCTCATTAATAAAGGATTTAAATAAAATGAAAATAAAATGTAAAATCTATGACCTACACATGTCCAAAACCTATTAATTGGGTATATTTCGAACCCTTATCATATTATCCTCTAATTATATCAATTTGGGACCTTTTAAATCCGAAACTCATTTTAAAATAAAGGAACATTTCTTTACTTTCCAAGAGTGCCCCTCCTCTCCTCTTATAAAGGACCCCCAACTATACCACCTTACACACACATCTCAAGCCTTTGGATCGGCCAAACCCTACCCATTTAATCTCTCCACATCCCTATCTTCATCATTTAAGCCTCACTTTGGGCATAATTCTTTCCAAGGAATCCTTTGATCTTAAATCAAAGAGAGTTACCTGTTTTAAAGGTAGTGTTTTCTCTTGTGTTCTTATGTTTTATTTTGCTTCTCCAACCCCCTAAACTCTTTTTATTCTTTCATTTTGTAACAACACCAGTATCTTAAATATACTAGGATTTTGTTATGTTAAGTATTTGATCTACACTTACACACACCTTCATCTAATGGTTAAAGAACATACTGTTTCAGTGGTTGGCGATTTTCTGCCTCACGAAATGATGATTGTTCAATATTCTTTTAACACCTTTAATGGTGGCCATTATGATGTCACTATATTTTATATATGATATATATGGTATTTATATTTACTATATGCTTCTATATTTTATATTTAAAACATAACTTTATTCTTTTCATGATGTGTAAATGCGATAATTTCATATGAGGAAGTGTGGACTACTACCCCCTCAAGTGATGTGACTCGTACATGCAATTCATGGAATGTATAAAGAATGAAATTAATGAACATATGCGACCTATATAACATATATATTATACATTAATTATAATATATATATATATATCATTTATTATTAATTCCATTAATATGAAAAAAAATGAAAGTAGCGTTCATGCGTACGTATGTCCTACCGTCTCCATGAACGGTGCTTTTTGTTGTTATCTCAAAATGATATGGAATAGTATAAAATGAATATATACTAGATATATATGATATTTCAATCATTAATACTATTCTGGAAATTATTTACTTATAACTACATGGGCAATCTTTTTTCAAACAAGTTCATTTTTGACTCATGTACCAAACATCGACAAAAACGTCTGATATGAACTATCATTATTAAACAATTATTATAACATTATAATATGTGATATGAACTGAATAATAATCTTTAAAGGATTTCCTTAGGAAATTATAAATTGACCAAAGTTTATTATTTAGGAATATAAAGAAACGAACAAGACAAGTCAGAGTTGAGGTAAGGGATCATACTCCTCTCTTTCTTTTTAAGTACACTCTTTTATGTCATTCCTTTTAAGCTCATATCACTTGTGATTGGGATGTTATTTTATATTAATATTACTTTAATTTTTATTTTCATATGATGAGAGACCCTATTCTATCTCATCAATCCATTTTGGAAGTTTTAAGTGGCGACGTTAGGCTGCCGAGTTTTCGTAAGGGATTTTTCATCGCACTTTTATTCCCGTGAGATTTATGATACATTTGCCAGAATTTCCTTTGAGTGGTGTATGTACTGCCCATTATTTTACTCATTGTGTAATATACTTTCATTTATGAGTATTTACATCAATGTTTCATTGTCCTTCTTTCACGGGGTGTACGTTTGGAAAGATACCCATGTCGGTAAGGGTACCTTTCACCCTACTCTTTTTAAAAGACATCTTTTGTTATGTCTTTTAATTCACATACTATTATGTTGGGATATCTTCTTCTATATAATTATTGATTTAAATTTTATTTCCATCTGATGAGATACCCTTTTTATCTCTCATCAACTCATTTTCTGAATTTTGTAGTGACGCCGTTAGGCTGTCAAATTTTTGTAAGGGAACTTCTTACCCCAATTTCCGTTCTTTGGTTTAATATCCTACTTTCAAATTATGTTATGATATTATTATGTCCAATATTGTATTTTTACTTTCATTATGTGTACTTATAGTGAATACACATAATAGATCTATTTTATTTAAAAATTATCTTTGTATGGGATTTCGTCTCAATCTCCTTTCATTGAGGCATATTTTGTTTTACACACAACCTTATTTTTATGGTGTATAAACCCCTTTGACTTTTATGATTATTAAAAAGGAATAATTTTTTATATGATGCTTTTAACTAAACGACAAAAGGAATGTTTTTTTTGTCGTACGTATGCGGTGACAACGAGTTCTCCGCCGCCGTGACCATTATTTGAGTTTCGGATTCCTCTACAAGCCATACCTTTTTTTTAAAATGAAAAATAAATACCATGTTTTACTTTTCTTTTATTTTGGTAGTGAAAATAGTTTTCATAATGTTTTTTATATCAATGTGTTTTATTGATATATTGTGATTGAAATGTGGAAATGTTATGTTTCCTTTATGCATGTTTTATGTGATACAATTATGTTATGGTTCTTGGGCATTGTTATGAAGACAAGTGGTTTCGTGATAAACTAAGGGCGGCTGAGCCCGATATAGCTCTCCAATGCATTGGGTAACATGAAGGAGTGAAACGTTAAGGTTTCTCCGAATAGATTTAGGGAATATACTGTGATGGGGTTTCCAAACGTAACCAAGAGGGTTACTCCCTACGTAAGAATGTTATGAATGCCTCAAGTTACCTTTATGTCTTATGATTTCTATGATTTATTCATGATTTGATGAGGTATGTTAAAGTGATTATGTTTTATGAGTAAAGTATGATTTCATTGATTCTTATGTGTACATGTACTCATGTTTCCTCTCCATTTTTTTATATCCCTTACTGAACTTTTTATGCTCATCCCAAGTTTTTTTGAAATGTTTTTTACAGGTCAAGAGAAAGGTACATGATATGATGATAGTGTCAAGGAAGTGTCAAGGAAGAATCCATGTTTTATTTTAAATATGTTTCCGTTGATGGGAAAAAATGAATACTATATTTATGTAACCACTTTTTTTAAATGTGGAATGTAATGAAAGTTTTACGATCTAATTCTCTAAAACTCTAAACCTGAAAAGATCCTCATTGTGTAATCTTGTAATAACTCAAGATTAAGTGAGGTTTATGGCTGGGGCCTTATAAATATAGTGACCAAAACCGGTCTAAAACCTATTGGTTCAGTGGTTGTCGACCCATCCCCAAATTAGCCTTTAAATTATCCATTTTTTATCAATTAGAAACAGAATATGAAGTTATTATAAAATAATTTTTTATGTTTTTCCGAATGTTCACCTCACCCCTCTTATAAAAGGGAACTACCCCTTATCTTAGATTCACACCTCCAGAACCATTTGGCTCGGCCAAAACCTACCCAAATATCCTACCAACTATCCTCCCTTAATCCTAGAGGCCTTAATTTAGTCAGAAAGCTACCCTAAGGAGCCCTTTGGATCAAATCAAAAGGAAGAACCCGAAGAAGAGGTAAATATTTTATCACCTCTTTCAAGTTCCTTTCTTCTTCCACTTCCTCTTTCTTTGTTTTTTCCATTATTAAATAATAACTCCAGTATATTATATACATTGTGATGTTATTATAACTATGGTACAACCATATTCATTATTCTATCCATCATTTGAATGACATGTCACCATACGTGCGTACGTATGACTTACCGTCTCCACGTTGTGGTGTAATTGTTATTCAATACATTATAATTTGGATGGGTATAATAAGGATGTGTAATTGAATTAATAAAAAATATAACATGATAATGATTATATATATATGATATACCATCCAATTATATATGATTTTGATATAAAAATGATATTGTCGCGCGTGCGTAAGTACAGATTACTGTCCCCACGAACGCGATGAGATTTATTTCCCATCGTATCCATTCAAGACTATTTTTTATTAAAAGGTTAAAAATAATTTTTAAATACTTAATATCATTCTGAATATGTATAATATACATCATATCCATAAAAAACATTACTTACATAAAAAAATATATAAAGGAAAACAAATCAATTAACACCCGAAATGATGAAAATACTAAGATATTATTGACAAAGAAATGTTAAAAGATCATATATGATATCATATTAATGTATTTGATTATTTTATAATTTAATAACATACTAAAGTTTTTATATAGGAGGTTAAACGTACCCTCGACTAATGGAATGTACATGGCAAGTGTTAATTTCACAATCTATTTAATATATGATGTTGTTTTTACGTAAGTATCTACTAGGACATATTTATTATCCATGTACATGTTTCATGAAAGAGTTATTAAAGGGATTATTTTAAGGTATTTTTTACTAAAAAATCATTTTAAATGTTTTAAATATTTATTCCTCTGAATAATTATCATTAATGTCCATGTTTTCAAAATAGGTTTTAAGGATTTATCTATATAGACCTGAATGTTTTTAAAATGTTAATTCATTTGAAAAGTTTCAAAGTGGTATGGGACACTTTTATTAAAAAATGTATTTAAATGTATTCCTTTCTAAATTGTGTGACTTTTAGATGTTTTCATGAAAAGGGATATTTCTCTCAAAGAGTTTTACAAATAATTTTCATTTATGTCAACATCCATTGATGGATTTTAAACCTCTTTGAAGTTGATTTATTATGATACAAATCTTCTATATTGTATTGAAGGTTTTGAGACATGTTTGACTGTGGATGTGTTATTTTTATACCTTTCATCATTTATAGAAAGAGTATTGACATTTTGTATGCTAGTTTTAATACGAATGTTTATGTTATGTTTAAAACTTTTCATATGAGGAATGCATTTGACTTACTAAGTGATAGGTGGAGCCCACTATAGCTCCTAAATGCATCGGTAGGTCTAATAAGTCAAACTAGTGTCTTGGAACAAGGCCTTGACAAAATCTTATTTTTAGTCTTGGCAAAAGGCCTTGACTATGTGATTTTGAAAGTCTGGAATTATGCATTCCATCATTATGAAAGTGGCTATTGTTATTGCATGTGATTATTCGACTAGCAGAATATCCATGTAAATAAGTAATTGACATTGTTTGATTTTTATATTTTCTGTATTATGATGATGTTCATGTTTAAAAGGATTTTGTTTTAGTCTTATACATTTCCTTAAATATTTATTCTTATTTATAAAATTTTCCACTATATTGTTATCCTTACTGTGCATATGAGCTCACCCTTTCGGTGTTTTATTTTTACTAGGATGCAAAGAAGTATATTATGACTGACCTATAGGGACAGTCTATGGGATCTCAGTGTTGTCTATGGAAACAATTTTGTTTTAGTTTTCTATTTTATGATGTAATGTAAACCTTATGAATGTATCTTATACTTCCAAGGATTCTAAACTAATCGGTCTTTCGAGATTTTATCTTTTGTGTTCATACCAATGATACGTAACAATGCACCGACTATGGAATTCTGGGGTCGGGGTGTTACAATTGGTATCAGAGGAAGTTTAGTATAAACCTTCGAAACTAGATTTAGATAAACTCTGAATAGAGCACATATCCTTAAGATAGACTTTGAGGATTATAATATAAGAACTTCCTAGAATTTTGGTATTGTAGAGATTTTGTGAGTTTTCCAAAAAATACATCCTTGTCTGGATACGAGAAGGTAGAAGAAGCTCTGGCACATATGTACCTTGGGGTAAAACATGAAAACACCGCTTTGAGCTAGACTCGAACGGGAACTGGTGCACGACAACGGGCCTTGCTGCACTCTTGGTTACGACCCTCCCAAGGGATATGCTTAGGATAATTCTCATTTTCTTTACAAATCAATATGAAGGATTTACATTTATATACCTACTTAAAGAAAATATTTCTATGATTATTGATTATATTCATAAACTTTTGAATTTACATTAGGTATTTTACAATTTTTTAATTATTCATTGCAATTCATAAACTGACCTATTATATGCCATTGTATAGAAATGGTGCCCAGTGGAAGGAATATGAACTCCTGCAATACGTATGACCCAAAAAGTTAGAAGGATCATATCTTTCACGGTATTAAGCGAACTTTTAGAAGGGAAATTATCTCCCATGTATTCCCAACATATGAAGAAATAATATCATGTGTTAATAAGATAAATAAAGAATTCTCTGAGTCCTATGGCTTTGTAGGGAAGCAAGAGAATAAAAGGATGGAAGAGAGAAATATGGATAAAGGGAAGAGGGAAATGAAGGATTTTCCCACATGTGATAACTGTGGAAAGAATCAACATGGTAAATTCTTGATGGGAATGCGAGTTTGTTATAAGTGTGGAGAAAAAGGACACCAAGTACCTGATTTCAAGGGTAAGAAAAAGGTTTCAAATGTAAAATGTTTCATCTGCAAGGAGTTGGGACACTACGTAAATCAATGTCCCAGTCATCAGAGTATATCACAAATGATGCTATTGGATAATAATCAAGTTATGATACTATCTCAGATGAAGAATAATGACTAGTGTCCTTATGTTGTTATTATAGAATTATTTCATTTGAGTGTTGTATCAGCAATATACTGGTCATATGAATTATGAAGATAAATAAGGATTGTACTGCAGTACCATTTTATCGAGGGTTTGAGATTATATGGTTATAAGAAAAGTGACCTAATAGTAAGATACACTTTTTAAAAAATACAAGTTTTAAGGAAAGGTAATCCTTAATATGGTCCTGATAATTGGGTAGTGATTTTGGAATAAGAGATGGTCGATTTGGATAAATTATATTGGATAATCTTGATTACATTGAAATTAATTAATGATTTGTATATTCCATAATTGTTGGAGTTTACAACATTTTTTATAGAAGGAGTATATCTAGTATTCTATAAGGAATAACGGAGCATGAATGTAATTAATAAGGTTTTATGGTAATTTAGGATGTTGAAATGTTTTAAAATATTACACGATGCAGGTGTTCACATGTTATTACATGTCCAAAAGGATCTTCAATGTGTTCACCTTCCTTATCTATTTTTGACTGTGAGTTTGGACAAAAGTATTTTGGATAATTCTATTTTGAGATTATTTTTGGATTGCCATTAAAGGAAATCCCGGAGATCGGGCGGTAACCCATCACGTCCAGTAAGGCCGCGAGACTTGAATCCACAATCGAATGGCGACAAGGGTTTATCACCTACCACTGGCCCACGTGATGTCCATGATTGAATAATGTTGTTTTCTTAAAATTTCTGGTAGATTAATTATAAATTGATTTTTTGTAACCCTATATGAATAAGATAAATAGAATATTTTTTAGTTCTATTATCTTTTAGAGTGAAAGATGAGTTTGTGGTAGAAATTAGTTAAAGGATGGAATCTACTTGTCAAGTATATATATATATATATATATATATATTCTTCTCTTATTCTATGAAAAAATTAATTCTTAAACTTTAGGTAAGGGAACATAAAACTAAAAATGTGTTACCCAAATACCTTATATTTTGTTGAACATATGATGTTTTAAATCTTCATAGATTGATGGATTTGAGGCCCTCAATTCTACAATTGTTTGTAACTGATGACCTTAATAACTCCCTATAAATATTTACATTTCCCTCCAATTATGTGTTTCTAATTTCCACTAATGTTCTCTTAATCGAGATCATAATTTGGTGGTGACTTTTTATACCCCTTTCCCACTTATTAAGACTAAATTTTATTAACCTAATTTCCGATGTGGGTTTTCTCACAATGGTATTTTCTATTTTAAACCTTTTATTTTTGAAGAAGAATTTCAAATTTCGAGGATAAAATTTATTGAAGGAGGGAAGAATATAACACCCCAAGATTTTATAGTACCTCGTTTCTTCAAAGTAATGCAATAACTTGCACTACACACAACACCGAGTTCAAGCGCACCACGACTTACCAAACTAGCCATTCAAAAGTATTTATGAATAGTATTAACAAAATTTTGAACTTTATATAATCCATATAATTTTAGAATCCATATTATGAGTTTCTTAGACATTGTAACACCCCAAGATTTCATAGCGTGTTATTTCTTCAAAATAATTCAATAACTTGCACTACACGCAACACCGAGTTCAATCGCACCATGACTTACAAAAAAAGCCATTCAAAAGAGGTTATGAATATTATTAACTAAATTTTAAACTTTATATAATCCTTATAATTTTAGAATCCATATTATGAGTTTCTTAGACACAATGCAAGAACAAATTCATTTTCAGTATTGCACTTTTATCAACTTTTAATAGTGAAACCTTTTTAAATACAATATTTTAAACTTTTTGACTAAATGGGGACATCTAAAATTTAAAATGAAACATCCCAATCTTCCATGGTACGCTTTTCTTTGAATAATGCAATGGCATGCATTGTACGCAACTTCGAGATTCTAACACACCACAACCAATCAAACTAGCTGTTATGAATAGTAATACCTACCTTTTAAAATTTTAGAAATTATATCTCTCAAAATGGACTTCATTTTTGGATTCGGAGTATCAAATTTAGCCTAAGGTGAAATTTTGGTACTTTTCGGATAACTTTCATATTTTGATGAATAGTGAAAATTACTAAATTTTAATTAAAAACAACTTTTTTAATCAAAATAATTAATAGTGATAAATTATGAATTTGAGTGGTTTTAAAGTATATTTAGAATATATTTTTACCATTTAATACAATTTTGGTAATTGGACATAATTTCACAATTAAACATAACATAAACAAGTATCAATCTTTTGATATTTATTATATCTTAAAAACACGCTTTTTGTTTTAACAATGGGAATTAATTTTAAATTAATTTCTTCCACTTCTATGTTTTGAATTTGGAATGATGGATTCCATATTTGGAATCAGGATGGTAAAATTGTATAAATAGGTAACTTTTATTTTTAGACATTGTGAATAATTTCTGCGGTAAATATTTTATTTATCATGGTTAAGGGTAAATCCGGTAAATAAGGGTTAACAAATAATATTATAATAATAATAAATTACCCTAAAATGTGTCCTAACCTTATTGGTTGATACATGTTCGACCATAGTCATCTTGGGGTCGTTTTTGGGACCCCATGGATCCACTTGTAGGTGATAGGGACACTTTATTTTAATTAAGTTAAAATTAATACAAAAATGACACAAGCATATATCTTTTAGCAAAACAATTTTTACATAGGGTTATATATGTTGTATTTTTTACTATAAATATTAATTAGAAAGATAAAAATATTTCCTACATAATGATATTTTATTTATAATTTTTAGAGATTAAATAAGTTAATTTATTTATGACACAATGATGATGCAGTAATTACCATAATAGTGAAAATTTAAAATAATTGATATTATAAATATCCAAATAAATATAATTTGAGACTTTTAATGAATTAAAATAATTTTCTAGGATAATATGATATATTAGGATTGATTTAATTAACATTATTCGAAGTAATAATTCTGTTATGAGTTTCACAAAAATTAACTATTGAATAGTGTAAAAATTGACGTAAAAGAGTTTTTAAAAGGAATATTATATTATTAATTGATATTAAATTCATAAAAATATAAGGATCGGCCAAGAGACTTATATCATGATAGTTGTATCATTAATGGACCACTTGGGGGTCGCTTGGATGTATATGGTAAGTTTATTAACCATAAAATATAAAAATAGAAAGAGACACTGTAAAAGTGAAACTAATTAACTTAGAGTTAATACTTAAAGATAAGGTTAATATAAGTAACCAACCCTGTCTAAATTATATTGGTTGAGTTTTTTTCGACCCATACCCACCTTAACATTTAAAAAAATCTACTTCGGAGCCATTAGAAACAGAATATTAAGTTATTATAAATTAATATTTCTAGCTTTTCCAAATGTTCCCATCACCCCTCTTATAAAAGGGAACTTCTCCTTATCATTTCTTCACAATTTCAAAGCCTTTTGGTTCGGCCAAAATCTGCCCAAATACTCTCCCAACTTCCCTCACTACACCCTAGAGGACTTAGTTTGATCAAATATCCAACCTAAGGATCCCTTTTGATCAAATAAAAAGGAAGAACCCGAAGAAGAGGAGGTTAACCTACCCTCAACCAAGGAAAAGTACAAGGTAAGGGTTTATTTCGCAATCTCTTCATTATCCGAGGTTGTTTATACGTAATAATCTACTGGTATTTCTTTATCATCCACATCCATGTTTCTATGAAATGTATTTCAAAACATTTTTTACTATTTACAAAGAATGTGGGTTAAAGTCATTCATACCCTTTTGTGTTTTTAAAGGAATCTTTCCGTCGTTTTCTAAACAAGGCACTTTTAACCTTTTGACAAATTTAAGGTAAGAATGTTTTTTTAACTTATACGGTAAGTGTGGCTATTTATCGCCATTATAAAATCGTCAAAGCTTCCCTTACAATTTTATAAGAATATTTTCAATGTAAATATTTTATTTTATAATTATGTGACTTTTAAATGATTTCAAAATGAATATTTTAAGAATTTCGGAAAGGTACTCTTTATCAAAATCAGAATTTTAAATGTTTTAAATATTTATCTTTCTAAATCTTTTTAATTAATTTCCATGTCTTCGGAATGGTTTTTAACGATTTATTTATATGAACATGAATGTTTTTAAAATGTTAATTCCTTTCAAAAGTTTCAAAGTGGTATGGGACACTTTGATTCAAAAATCTATTTTTAATTACTTCCTTTATAAATGTGTGACTTTTAAATGATTTCAAAAAAGGAGATATTTCTCTCAAATAGTTTTAATTTCATCTATGTCAACATCCTTTGATGGATTTTATGATTATATGAAGTTGATTTATTATGATACAAAACTTCCATAATGTATTAACGGTTTTGTGATATGTTTGATTGTGGATGTGTTATTTTTATACCATTCATGGTTTATGGAGTAAGTGTTGACATTTTGTATGCTAGTTTTAATATGAATGTTTATGTTATGTTTAAACATTTTCATATGGGAATGCATTGGACTTAGTAAGTGACAGGTGGAGCCCGAAATAGCTCCTCGATGCATCGGTATGTCTCATGAGACAAACTAGTGTCTTGGCATAAGGCCTTGGCAAAATCTTATTTGTAGTCTTGGCACGAGGCCTTGGCTATATGGTTATGATAGTCTGGCATTATGTATTCCATCATTATGAAAGTGGTTATTGCTATTGCATGTGATTATTCAATTAGTAGAATATCCATGTGAATAAGTAAATGGAATTATTTCATTTTACTTTTTCCATACTATGTTGAAGTTCAAGTTTAAAAGGCTTTTGTTTTAGTTATACATTTCCTTAAATGTTTATGCTTATTTTTGAATGTTTCCGCTATATTTTTATCTTTACTGGGCATTTGAGATCACCCCTTTTCTATGTTTTATTTTTCCCAGGATGTGAAGAAGTACGTTATGAATGACCTGCAGGGATTTTATGAGGGGATAGTAGTGTGGACTATGGGGACATTATGTTGTTGTAGTAGTTTTTCACTTTATGATGTAATGTAAAACTTTATGAATATATCTAGTGTTTCGAAGGCTACTAAACCAATCGGTCTTTCAAGATTTGATCTTTCTTGTGATCATGACAATGTTATGTAATAATGAACTGACTCTGGGTAACTGGGGTCAGGGCGTTACAGTTGGTATCAGAGGAAGTTTAGTACAAACCTTGGAAGCTATATTTAGATAAACTATGATTAGAGAAAATATATTTAAGATGAAATTTGAGGATTAGTATAGAAGAACTTCCTAGAATTCTGGTATTGTAGAGATTTTGTGAGTTTTCCGAGAAATACATCCCTGTCTGGATATGAGCAGGTAGAGGCGGCTCTGGCACAGATGTACCTAGGGGTAAAACCCAAAAACACCGCTTTGAACAAGACTCGAATGGGAACTGGTGCACGACAACGGGCCTTGCTGCACTCTGGGTTACGACACTCCTAGGGGATATGCTTAGGATAATTCTCATCTTCTTTACAAACAATTATGAAGGGTTTATGAGTATATACTTTCTCAAAGGAGACATTTTTATGATTATGGATTATATCCATAAACTATTTAATTTATGTTACGTGTTTTACAAGTTTAGGATTAGGTATTGTTATTCATAAACTAATCTAGTGTATGCCATTGTTTAGAAATAGCGCCCAATAGAAGGAATGAGAACTCCAGCAATGCACATGATACAATGAGAAAGAAAGATCATAGATTTCATGGTCTTAAGTCAAAATTTATAAGAGAAATAGTCTCGCATGTATTATCATCATATGAAGAAATAATATCATGTGTTGATAAGATAAGTAAAGAGTTTACTGAGTCCTATGGCTTTGAAGGGAAGCAAGAGAAGAAAAGGATGGAAGAGAGAAATATGGATAAAGGGAAGAGGGAAAAAAAGAATTTTCCCATATGTGATAACTGTGGAAAAAAAACACCCTGGAACTTGCCTGAAAGGAATGGGTGTTTGTTATAAGTGTGGAGGAAAAGGGCACAAAGTACATGATTGCATGGGTAAGAAAATGGTTTCAAATGTACAATGCTTCATTTGCAAGGAGTTTGGACACTATGCGAGCCTATGTCTCAGTCATCATACTATGCTGCAAATGATGCTATTGGATAATAATCAAGTTATGATGCTACCACAGATGAAGAGAAATGATTAGAGTTCTTATGTTGATTATGTTATTTGAGTGTTGTTTCAACAATATAATTATTATAATAATTATGGAGTATATAAGGATTGTACTGTAGTACTATTTCATTAAGGACTTGAGATTGTGTGGAACAATGAAATGTGACTCAATAACAGATTAAATTTTTGGAAAATATATGGTTGAGAGAAAGATAAACCATAATATGGTTCTGATACCAAGGTAGTGATTTTAGAATAATACATGATTGATTTGGATAAATTATATTGGATATTTTTGACTACCTTGAAACTGATTAATGATTTGTATATTCCATCATTGTTGGGTTTTACAACATTTTTGGATTGAAAGAGTATATCTATTATTCTATAAGGAATAAGGGATCATGAATGTAATCAATAAGGATTTATGGTAGTTAAGGATGTTGCAGTGTTTTAAAAGAATGCACGATGAAGGTGATCACATGTTATTACATGGAAAAAGGGGATCTTCATTGTGTTTACCTTCCTTATAAATTTTGGACTCAAGTATTTTGGATATTTCTAGTTTGGATTATTTTGATTTCCATAAAAGGACAACCCGGAGGTCGGGCGGCAACCCATCACGTCCGGCAAGGCCACGAGACTTGAACCCACAACCGAAGGACGACAAGGGTGTATCACCTACCACTGAACCATGTGATGTCCAGTATTAAAAAATGTAGTTTTAAAAAAAAAAGATCTAGTAGATGAATTATAAATTCGTTTTTTTGGAACCCTATACGAATAGGATAAATAGAATATTTATTTACGTTCTATTATATTTTAGAGTGAAAGATGAGTTTGTGGTAGAAATTAGTAAAAGGATGGAACTCTACTTGTCAAGAATATATTTTTCTTCTTCTCTTATTCTATGAAGAAATTAATTCTTGTACATTATTTAATGAATCCTAAAACCAAAAATGTGTTATCCTAATACCCTATGTTTTGTTGAACCGATGGTATTTCGATTCATCATAGATTGATGAATTTAAGGACATAAATTTTACCCTTGTTTGTTATTGATGACCTCAATAACTACCTATAAATATTTACGTTTTTCCTCCAATTATATGTCTCCAATTACCACCAATGTTCTCCTAATCGAGATCATAATTTGGTGGTGACCCTTTTATTTCTCTTTTCCTCATATTAAGACTAAATTTTAGTAACCCAATTTCCGATGTGGGTTTTCCCACAAATATATTTTCTATTTTCAACCTTTTATTTTTGAAAAACAATTTCAAATTACGAGGACGCAATTTATTGAAGGAGGGGAGAATGTAACACCCCATTATTTCATAGTGTGTTATTTTTCAAAATAATTCATTAACTTTCACTACAGGCAACACCGAGTTCAATCGCACAATGACTTACCAAAAAAGCCATTAAAAAGAGGTTATGAATAGTATTTACTAAATTTTAAACTTTATATAATCCTTATAATTTTAGAATTCATATTATGAGTTTCTTAGACATAATGCAAGAACAAATTCATTTTCAGTATTGCACTTTTATCAACTTTTAATAGTGAAACCTTTTTAAATACAATATTTTAAACTTTTTGACTAAATAGGGACATCAAAAATTTAAAATGAAACATTCCAAGCTTCCACGGTACGTTTTCCTTTGAATAATGCAATGTCTTGCATTGTACGCAACTTTGAGATTCTAACACACCACAACCAATCAAACTAGCCGTTATGAATAGTAATACATACCTTTTAAAATTTTAGAAGTTTTATCTCTCAAAATGGACTTCATTTTTGGATTAGTAGTATCTAATTTAGCATAAGGTGAAATTTTGGTACTTTTCTGATAACTTTCATATTTTGATGAATAGTGAAAATTACTAAATTTTAATTAAAAACAACTTTTTTAATCAAAATAATTAATAGTGATAAATTATGAATTTGAGTGGTTTTAAAGTATATTTAGAATATATTTTTAACATTTAATACAATGTTGGTCATTGGACATAATTTCACAATTAAACTGAACATAAACAGGTATCAATCTTTTGATAGTTATTATATCTTAAAAACATGCTTTTTGTTTTAACAACGGGAATTAATTTTAAATTAATTTCTAACACTTATGAGTTTTGAATTTGGAAAAATGGATTCCATATTTGGAATCAGGATGTTCAAATTGTGTAAATAGGTAACTTTTATTTTTAGACATTTTGAATAATTACTGCGGTAAATATTTTATTTACCATGGTTAAGGGTAAATCCGGTAAATAAGGGTTAAAAAATAATATTATAATAATAATAAATTACCCTAAAACGTGTCCTAACCTTATTGGTTGATACATGTTCGACCATAGGCATCTTTGGGTCGATTTTGGGACCCCATGGAGCTACTTGTAGGTGATAGGGACACTTCATTTTAATTAAGTTAAAATGAATACAAAAATGACACAAGCATATATCTTTTAGAAAAACAATTTTTACATAAGGTTATATATGTTGGATTTTCGACTATAAATATTCATTAGAAAGATAAAACTATTTCCTACATAATGATAGTTTATTTATAATTTTTAGAGATTATATAATTTAATTTATTTATGACACAATGATGATGCAGTAATTACCATAATAGTAAAAATTTAAAATAATTGATATTATAAATACCCAAATAAATATAATTTGAGACTTTTAATGAATTACAATAATTTACTAGGATAATATGAAATATTATGATTGATTTTATTAACTTTATTCAAAGTAATCATTCTGTTATGAGTTTCACAGAAATCAACAATTGAATAGTGTCAAAATTGACATAAAAGAGTTTTTAAAATGAATATTATATTATTAATTGATATTACGTTCATAAAAATCTAAGGATCATCCAAGAGATTATATCAAGATTTTTTTATCATTAAAGGACCACTTGGGGGTCTCTTGGATGTATATGGTAAGTTTATTAACCATATAATATTAAAATACAAAGAGACATTGTAAAAGTGAAACTAATTAACTTAGAGTTAATACATAAAGATAAGGTTAATATAAGTACCCAAACCTGTGTAAATTATATTGGTTGAGTGGTTTTAGACCCATACATACCTTAAAATTTAAATAATTCACTTTGGAGCCATTAGAAACCGAATATGAATTTATTATAAATTAATATTTATAGCTTTTCCAAAGGTGCCCCTCACCCCTCTTATAAAAGGGCACTTCTCCTTATCAATTCTTCACACTTTCAAAGCCTTTTGGTTTGGCCAAACTCTGCCCAAATACTCTCCCAAATTCCCTCACTACAACCTAGATGCATTAGTTTGATCAAAAATCCAACCTAAAGAGACCTTTTGATCAAATCAAAAGGAAGAACCCGAAGAAGAGGAGGTTAACCAACCCTCAACCAAGGAAATGTACAGGGTAAGGGTTTATTTCGCAATCTCTTCATTATCCGAGGTTGTTTATATGTAATAATCTACTTGGATTTCTTTATCATCCACATCCATGTTTCTTTGAAATGTATTTCAAAACCTTTTTTACTATTTACAAAGAATATGGGTTAAAGGCATTTGTACCCTTATGTGTTTTAAAGGAATCTTTCCGTCATTTTCTAAACAAGGAACTTTTAACCTTTAGACAAATTTAAGGTAAAAATGTTTTTTTAACTTATACGGTGGGTGTGTCTATTTACCTCCATTATAAAATCATCAAATCTTCCCTTAAAAGTTTATAAGAATATTTTTAATGTAAATGTTTTATTTTATAATTATGTTACTTTTAAATGATTTCAAAATGAATATTTTAAGAATTTTGGAAAAGTACCCTTTATCAAAATCAGAATTTTTAATGTTTTAAATATTTATCTTTCTATATCTTTTTAATTAATTTCCATTTATTCATAATGATTTTTTTGGATTTATTTATATGAACATGAATGTTTTTAAAATGGTAATTCCTTTCAAAAGTTTAAAAGTGGTATGGGACACTTTGATTGAAAAATATATTTTTAATTACTTCTTTTATATATGTGTGACTTTTAAATGATTTAAAAAAAGGAGATATTTATCTCAAATAGTTTTTATTTCATCTATGTCAACATCCTTTGATGGATTTTATGATTATATGAAGTTAATTTATTATGATACAAAACATCTATAACGTATTGAAGGTTTTGTGATATGTTTGACTGTGGATGTGTTATTTTTATACCATTCATGTTTTATGGAGAAAGTGTTTACATTTCGTATGCTAGTTTTAATACAAATGTTTATGTTATGTTTAAAACTTTTCATATGGGAATGAATTGGACTTAGTAAGTGACGGGTGGAGCCCGCTATAGGTCTTTGATGCATCGGTAGGTCTCATGAGACAAACTAGTGTCTTGGCACAAGGCCTCAGAAAAATCTTATTTGTAGTCTTGGCACGAGGGCTTGGATATGTGGTTATGATAGTCTGGCATTATGCATTCCATCATTATGAAAGTGGTTATTGATATTGCACGTGATTATTCGATTAGTATAATATCCATGTGAATAAGTAAATGGCATTATTTCATTTTGCTTTTTCCATACTATGTTGAAGTTCAAGTTTAAAAGGCTTTTGTTTTAGTTATACAATGCCTTAAATGTCTATGCTTATTTTTGAAAGTTTCCGCTATATTTTTATCCTTACTGGGCATTTGAGCTCACCCCTTTTCTATGTTTTATTTTTCCCAGGATGTGAAGAAGTAAGTTATGAATGACCTGCAGGGATTTTATGAGGGGATAATAGTGTGGACTATGGAGACATTATGTTGTTGTTGTAGTTTTTCACTTTATGATGTAATGTAAAACTTTATGAATATATCTAGAGTTTCCAAGGATACTAAACCAATCGGTATTTCAATATTTGATCTTTCTTGTGACCATGCCAATGTTATGTAATAATTCACCGACTCTGGGTAACTAGGGTCGGGGCGTTACATACATAATGTAAGAATAAATACATTTTTTTATGATAAAAGAATTATTTTTTTTAAAATGGAATTTTACCAATTTTTAATGGAGAACCCTCTTTAAATCCAATATTTTAAACTTTTATATATTAAATTTGACAAAATAAACTTCTTCTTTAGAATCGGGATATAAGAATTTAGTTTCAATAAATTTTTGGTGTTTTTCAGATAACTTTCATATTTGGGTGAATTGTGAAAAATACTATATTTTAACTAAAAACAAATTTTTAAATCAAAATAATTTATAGTGTTGAAATATAAATTTTAATGGTTTGGAAGTATAGTTAGATTATATTTTTACCACACAATCCAATTATAGTAATTGTATGTAATTTTAATTTAAAATTGGACCTAAATAATTATCAAACTTTTGATTGTTTTTATTTCTTAAAAATACGCTTTTTGGTTTTGACTACGAGAATTAATTTAAAATTAATTAATGAAACTTTAATGTTTTGAAATTGGTAAAATAGAATTAATTTTAGAATTCGTAATATCAAAATTATCGTAGTGTGAATTTTTGATATTTTTTTGAAAATATTCTATTTTTTATGAATAGTGAAAAATACTGAGTTATAGTTTAAAACCAAATTTTTATTTAGATAATTATTTATTTTATTTAAATTTATTTTAGGTGAAAATAGGTACATAATACCTATAAAAGTTTAATTTAATTCATTGAAGTTAGTTTATAATAACTTTAGATATATAAAAATTTTATTGAACTTTTTACCGTCTTTACCCACCTCCTAGGAGCATTTACAAATTTACATAAAAATTAATTTTACCACTTCTGTGAGTTGAATTTGAAAAATCTGAGAGACACAGTTGATATAAGTATGTAAAATGTTGTTCAATATGATGTAAATAATTTTTGGTGAATAGTAACTTTTTACTTTTATTTACAATAGTTAAAAGTAAATAGGGTAATTTAGAGTTCAAATGATATTATTATTACCCTAACACATCTCCTAATTCTGTTGGATAAGTGTAATTCAACCAAAAACAACCTTAGTAATAAAATATGATCCTTTAGGTCCACTGGGAATAGATTAGGACATTTATTATTATTTAATTCAAAGAAGATATAAAAGAGTTAAAATCAAAGATTAATAACTAGAATATTTTTTATATAGGGTTAAACATAATATAAATTCATCTATAAATATTCATTAGAAATATAAAAAAATTTCTTATATAATGGTATTTTATTTATATTTTTAAAAATTAAATAATTTAATTTATTTATGACACAATAATGATGTAGTAATTACCTAATTAATGAAAGATTAAAATAATTGACATTATAAATATCCAAATAAATGTAATTTGAGACTTTTTTTGAATTTCATTAATTTTCTAGATTAATATGACATATTAGGGTTTGTTAGATGATTTTTTGATGTAATAACACTATTATGAATTTAGTAAAAACAAGAATCCAAATAGTGTCAAAATTGACATAAAAGGGTTCTTAAAAAATATTATATTATTAATTAATATTCTATTCCTAAAAATATGAGGTTCATGAAAAAGAATTATATAATGATAGGTGTATCATTAATGTTATACTTGGGGTTCTCATGGAAGTATATAGTAGGTTTATTAACCATATAATATAAAAATATAAAGAGATGTGGTAAAGGTCAAACTATTTAACTAAGAGTTAAATCTAAAAGATAAAATTAATATAGTTACCCAAACCTGTCTAAAACCTATTGGTTGATTGGTTCTTGACCCATCCCCAAATTATCCTTTAAAAAATCCATTTTGGATCCATTAGAAACCAAAAATGAATTTATTATAAAATAATATTTTAGGTTTTTCCTAAGGTGCCCTTCACCCCTCTTATAAAAGGGCACTACCCCTTCTCTCAAATTAACACCCCAAAGCCATTTTTCTTGACCAATACCTACCCAAATATCCTTCCAAATTTCATCCATTCATCATAGAGGCCTTAATTTAGTCAGAAATCCAACCTAAGAACCCTTTTCATCAAATAAAATGGAAGAAACCGAAGAAGAGGTAAATATTTCATCACCTCTTTCATGTTCCGTTCTTCTTCCACTTCCTCTTTCTTTGTTGTTTCCATTATGAAATAATAACTACAGTATCTTCTATATACTGTGATGTTATTATAAATATGGCACAACCATATTCATTATTCTACCCATCCTTTGAATGACATGTCACTATACGTGCGTACGTACGACTTACCGTCTCCACGTCGTGTTGTAATTATTATTCAATACATTATTATTTTGATGGCTATAATAATGATGCGTAATTGATTTAAATAATAAATATAATATGATAATGATTCTTTATATATGATATACCATCCAATTATATTTTATTTTAATATCAAAATAATGATGTAGTCGCTTGTGCGTACATACGGATTACCGTCTCCATGAACGCGATGAGATTCATTTCCCATTGTATCCATTCAAGAAAAATTTTCATTAGATGATTAAAAATAATCTTTAAAGACTTAATATCATTTTGAATATGAATAATATACAACCTATCCATAACAAACATTACTTACGTAACAAATCATATAAAGGAAAACGAATCATTTAACACCCAAAATGACGATAATACTAAGATATTATTAACAAAGAAATGTTAAAAGATCATATATGATATCATATTAATGTATATAATTCTTTTATAATTTAATAACATACTATGGTCATTATATATGAGGTTAAGTGTACCCTCAACTAAAGGAAATAAAAAGGTAAGGGTTAATTTCACCATCTCTTCTTATCCGAGGTTTTTTTACGTGTGTATCTATTGTGACATATTTATTATCCATGTACATGTTTTATGAAAGAGTTTTAAAAGGGATTCATTTAAGGCACCTTTCACTAAAGACTAATTTTAAATGTTTTAAATATTTATTCCTCTAAATCATTCTCATTAATGACCATGTTTTCAAAACAGCTTTTAATGATTTATCTATATGGACATGAATGTTTTTAAAATGTTAAGTCCTTTAAAAAGTTTCAAAGTTGTATGGGACACTTTGATTAAAAAATGTCTTTAAATGTCTTCCTTTCCAAATTTTGGTACTTTTAAATGTTTTCATAAAAAGGTATAATTCTCTCAAAGAGATTTACAAATCATTTTCATCTACGTCAACATCCTTTGATGGATTTTAAACTTATTTGAAGTTGATTTATTATGATACAAATATTTTATATTGTATTAAAGGTTTTGTGATATGTTTGACAGTGGATGTGTTATTTTTATACCATTCAATGTTTATGGATAAAGTATTGACATTTCGTATTCTATTTTTAATACAAATGTTTATGTTATGTTTAAACCTTTTCATATGAGGAATGCATTGGACTTAGTAAGTGATGGGTGGAGCTCGCTATAACTCCTTGATGCATCGGTAGGTCTAATGAGACAAACTAGTGTCTTAGAACAAGGCCTTGACAAAATCTTATTTGTAGTCTTTGAACAAGGCCTTGACTAAGTGGTTATGAAAGTCTGGCATTATGCATTCCATCCTTATAAAAGTGGAAATTGTTATTTCATGAGATTATTCGACTAGTAGAATATCCATGTGAATAAGTAAATGGAATTGTTTGATTTTTATCTTTTCCATATTATTCTGAAGTTCAATTTTAAAAGGCTTTTGTTTTAGTCTTTTACATTTCCTTAAATGTTTATGATTATTTATGAAAGTTTACACTATATTTTTATCCATAATGAGCATCTGATCTCACCCATTTATATGTTTTATTTTTCCCAGGATGAGAAGAAGTATATTATGACTAACATGTAAGGATAGTCTATGGGATCTCAGTTTTGTCTATGGAAACAATGTTGTTGTAGTTTTCCATTTTACGATGTAATGTAAACCTTATGTATGTATCTAGTACTTCCAAGGACACTAAAATAATTTATCTTTCGAGATTTGAACTTTTGTGATCATGAAAATGATACGTAATAATGCACCGACTCTAGGCTTCTGGGGTTGGGGCATTACAAAAAATCTTAGTATGGGTCCTTTAAATGGATTTGACATAATCGATTAACTATTTGAACTTACAATCAATATTCACCAATCATGGTTAGATTAACAACAAAATCCTCACTTTTAAAAAGATATGGGGGTGGAAACAACAACTAGTAAACACAGAAAAAGATATGTTAATGTCACTTTAATAGTATAGGACACCAATGAATCATCGTCATCATTATTCTTCAATACACTTTTAATGTGTATAGGCTTGGTTCTATTAAATGTTTCTGAATGAACCATTCCTATAGTAGATGTAGAATATAATTAAACTACTACACTACTACTAACCAATTACATGGTGGTTAGGCAAAAAATGAGGCCTCCTAGTTTTCTTAGGGTTGTGGGTAGTTTGATAATCAGGTTTAACATCCCATAAAAAGTGAGCCCATGCAACGTGTTTGGGAAATAGTTTGGGTCTTGAATGTCCTTGTTTGTACATATCAAATTCCACATGAATCATATAGGGTGAGTAATAAATCACTCTCCAAACTTTATTTGACAAGGATTTTTAGAGTAGGCTGTAAAAGGACTTCTGGTGGAGGTTGGAAAAGAGATGGGTGGTTATCAGTTGAAGATGGAAACAGAAACATGAGATAAAATGGAAAGAGTGTATGTTGTTGTATTAGATATAGATACTATAAAAATTGTTGGGAAGGGTTTTAATGTAGATAATAATGATATTTATATTCATGATGATGATTCTTCATTAACTACATCATTCAACCTCAAATTTCAACTTACACCACTATAATGTGGAACCAGGGAAGCTAGAGTTAGGTGTGTTGGTGGTGTAACTATTATAAAATTTTGGAAAAAATTTACTTACTTAACAAATTTATGATAATATTTCCCTATAATTATAAACTATAAATTCAGAGTAATATAAAATATTTATTAACAACAAATCATAAAAAATAATTTAAATTAAATGGTTAATAAGAAAAAAAATATTAGGATTATGCTAATTATATGTAATTGAAACGATTGATACCTCATTATAAAATTAATTATGAATTGATCTTAAAAATAACATCTGATAAATTTTTTGGTAAGTAATAACTAAATTTAAGGTACATGATTTATTTTAGGGGGATAATTTAATGACCCGATATTTCATTATATGTTATCATTAAATAAATATTTTTTTAATATAGTGTTTCACATGAAAAGCCAAACTGAAGTGAAAAACCGTGATATATTTTCAATACTAAATATAAATATAAAAACTTAGTCGATAAATTATGTAGTATAAATTTATGTAACTATATCACAAGACCTATAAATAAATAATGAATAAATAGAATCTCGAAGAATAAGTCTTCCTTATGGAGTTCATTTATCTGATCTGAGAAGGGAGGTATCTTAATTATGGTTTTCCCCTAACCATTCCCAATATAACATCAAGAAATTATGGATTGAGAAAATCTATACATGGGACAAGTAAAATATCATAAATATTTCCAAAAAATACATTATACTTAAACTACCTCCCAAAATTGAATCGAGATCTAATCTAACTCTTAGGTCATATACAGAGATAATAATGGGATATGCTAGTAGATATTATGATTTCATCTACAATATCCATAAATGAAGTAACCTAGAGAAAATATTTAATTTATTACATTGGAATAGATACAAGGGATATAATATAGAAGGGCTGGTCAATTTAGTAGTTTTGGAGAGCCAAATACATATATGATACCCATTTTACATTAGGGATAAAATAAAAAACAAATTAATTTAAAAAAATCATCATCCTTGAATTCATTTAATGAATTATTCTTCATATCATGGGGAATGGAAAGAAAAATAAGGGCGACCTAAAATACTCATTAAGGATTACATATAATGAATACTATCAAGATGAGATAATATATAATCAATATGGAAAGGTGGATAATTGAAAACACATCCCATTTAATCAATAACTTTTACAAAAAATTCATCCATGGATAATATTAATTAATTAATTTCATGGATAATAATAAATGAATTATAAATAAAGGTAATTATTAATATTGGTTATCATTATACCCAATATCTTGATATCTATACCCTCATAACCTTATGACAAGAAAGTGTAAATCTATTTGAAAAAACCCATTTAATTAGGCTAATTACTTTTACTCATGAGACTTATCAATGAATCAAGGGGTAATATAATTATGGGCCCTATATTTCACTACATGTACAATACATTCCTTATATACATCGAATGATTTATTAAATTCATTAACAATATTTCTGACCAATAAATATATGTATTTAGTTTTGAATATATATTTTTAAATATTTCCCAAATCAATCCAATAACTTTCAAAGTAAAATAGAATATGTACAATTGATATAAATTTTAATAAAAATTATATCCATGATAAGGAATATATATATTCATGAGAAATATAATGTAAAATGATAATAATAATGTTAATGTTTCAAGATATAGTAATGTACATGAAATTTATTAAAGATAAGTGTTGATCATTAGTTCATCAAGAGTATGGGATATTTTATAATGTCATTCCATTTATAAGAATAATAATAATGAAAGTGAAATATTAGAATAATATTTCAAAATATATTTTTTCTTTTTAAAACCATTGAAAATTTATAGAAGGAGATAAATTTCACATAATGGATAAAACATTGGGTATGTCTGTTATTTCTGTATATAATAAAAAACGTTCATTTTTAATTTTGTAAATAATATCAAGAACACACCTTTCCCAAAAAATTATAAATATTGCATAATTTTTTAAAAAAAATTAATGGATAACTTAAAATATACTTAAATAATAATTTGGGTATATAAAATGACTTTTGGAAAACAATTTTTAAAATCAATGACATGAAAGAAAAGTATATCCAACCAAAAGAAAAATAAAATAGATTTTCATTTTAAACATTTATTTGATTGATTAAGGTAACAATGAGAGGAAAATTTGGATGAAAATTTGGAAAATTATTAAATATACTGAAGATAAGAAAATTATTGGAGCTTATTAAGGATTTCTGATATGATTCCTTCAACAGAAATAAAAGAAATCCAACAATAATGTGAGATTGTAAAAAAAATTCTTATCTTTATGGTAACTTTTAAATTGAAACCCCATGAAAGAATATATTTTAATTGAAACAATAATTATCTTGAATAAATATATATTAATGATAAATACATAAAAGGTAAAATATGTACACTAAATAAATGTGAATAGGTGTAAAATAAAAAATTTGCCTCAATGAAGCGTCATTTAAGAAGAAATCAATTTTCTCTCGCTTATCTTTAGATGAAAATGATTTAAAATAATGCATAATATTTTTTAAATATGTTATTAATTTATTCCAAATCCATATTCATATTTATAATATCATATATGATCCTCTTATAAGATCTTATTACCATTTTGTTAATAATATTTCATTATCACCATTATTTCATGTGTCAAATGCTTCGTTTTCTCATGCATGATTGGACACAAAAGTTCTAATTATTATTTATTGGATATTTTTAAATCATATAAAAAATTATTTTCATGTATTTAATATAAAATTGACTCATTATGTACATTTTTATAATCTTTATTTAATGCTGGACATGGAAAATGAATCACATCTCTTCATGGAGATGGTAGGTCGTACGTACACATGAGTTGTGATATCATTCCATTAATAGATGAAATAGTAAAGAGATGGATGATGCATTAATTTTATATACTTATGTCAAGTCATAAGAATCATATATATTCATTATTTCAATCATTATAACTATCTTTGTGAGTTAGTGACCAAAAACAAATTACATCGGTTTGAGAGGTTGTAGTCTGCCATACACATGAGAGATAAATTTGGTTCCTATTTGATGGAGAAGGAGATGGGTATATATTATGTGAGGACCATTTTGGGATACACCTAACACTAATAGGGGGTGATTCAGTGTTGAAGCATTTTTAATCAAGTTTCATACTTTTTTATCCATGTACCTCTTAGACCTGTTAGGATCTTTATTCTCTTATTATTTTTTCCTTATCATGTGAAAGTATATGAAATAAGTAGAGATAGAACACGATATTTTTATAGGGTTCACTAATCAATAACTTTACCTAGTCCTTAGCATGGTTTTAAAATAATCCTGACCACACAACAAACAAAAAAATATTTATGTGTGGTTACAATGAGTAGTATAAACCCTTAAACCGGTGTGGTAGTTTGAAAACAATACAATAGTGCATGTTCTATAGCTCTCAGGTGGATATTTATACTACCTATAAAGATATTATTCTCCTTACTAATAAGGATTCATATCACCAAGAAAGTTCTCCACCTATTGAGTCCTCTCTGATATCACAATACTACTTTAATCATCTGCTCTTCACTTGTTACTTTCCTAGAAGAATGCAAGTAGCTCTTCTTACTTCTTCAAGTAGAAAAATTGATAGGTTCCCCGTATTCATCTTATATCAGTAACAATAACATGAATGTGTTTTGGAATGATTAACTGAATTCTCCATGACCCAAATGATATTCAATTGATATAAATTTGGCTAGTCACTTCCTCCTATAATCTTTTGTTTTCTTTTTCATTGCCAAATAAACCGCACTGAGATCACTTATTTTTTTTCAAGATGGAGTCACAAAACATAAATTTTGATTATTAAATCAATTAAGATAGTATCAGCCAATCATCATCACAATTAGGTTGTCCTTAATAACTAAATATAGATGGGACACTATCTTCTTCTTCCCACTTTCTTCTTCTATGGTACATTTATGAGTTTTGGTGCATTTCTGGTTCTTCTTCACACAAAAAAACATATGTTCTATCTCTTTTCTATCCATTGTGTATCAACTAGGTACACACAATATTATATTTTTCGAAACATAGTGATGGTATTATACCCAAGCACTAGTTCAAAGAATCATTATTTGAGAATCACTATAATATGCGTCGAGTGTTCCTGAATAATCTTATACAAAAAACATTATTGAGGGTGTAAACACATATCAATTGTATGTGGTATTTATACTTTGTGATATTCCCTATTTTCACCAAATAATAATTTGCACCATGTGGATCAAGTGTTTCACAGAAAACATTCCCTTTGGAAAACAACCTCTACTTCATGTACAACCGATGCCCCGCGTACTGTCGATGCTCCCTGAAGAACCCCTAATCTCGGAAAGACCTTTTCATTATAGGCCACCTTTCCTTTCATGAATCCACACTTCATCCATAGTATACATCCACTTCCATTGACCATATCTTCTTTTATTGAAAAATTTGACCTTCTTAGAATCTTTCTGTAACAGCCCAAGATTTTATAAAAAAATATTCGTTTTAATTTTATTAAAGTCTTGTGTTGTATGCTACACCAAAAGGAGCTTGCACAACACGCATCCTTGACTTGCCTTTCATTACACACAATCACGACCTTCCTCGATAGCGTGTGTAATACGCAATACCGAGTTTCACTAAACAACGATATGCTATTATTAAAACTAGACATTATGAATAGTAATAACCACTTTTTAAAAACTCTGTAAATCTTATTTTTCAAAATGAACTTCATTTTTGGATTCGGAGTATCGAATTTAGCCTAAGGTGAAATTTTGGTACTTTTCGGATAACTTTCATATTCTGATGAATAGTGAAAATTACTAAATTATAATTAAAAACAACTTTTTTAATCGAAATAATTAATAGTGATAAATTATTAATTTGAGTGGTTTTAAAGTATATTTAGAATATATTTTTACAATTTAATACAATGTTGGTCATTGGATGTAATTTCACATTTAAACCAGACATAATCAAGTGTCAATCTTTTGATAGATATTGTTTCTTAAAAACACGCTATTTGTTTTAACAGCGGGATTTAATTATAAAATTAATTAATGAAAATTCTATGATATGAATTTGGTAAAATAGACTTCATTTTTGAATTCGGAATATGAAATATAGCTTAGGATGAAATTTTGGCATTGTTCTGAAAAACATCAATTTTTGATGAATAGTGAAACTACTAAGTGGTAGTTAAAAAAAATTATTTTCATCATAAATCTTAATTTTACCGCTTCTGTGAATGGAATTTCAAAAATCCGAGAGACACGGTTGATGTCAGTAAGTAAAATGTGGTTCAATGAGATGAAAATAATTTTTGGTGAATAGTAACTTTTTACTTTTTTTTTTACCACGGTTAATAGTAAATAGGGTAACTAAGGGTAAATATGATATTACTATTACCCTAACACATGTCCTAATTCTATTGGATAAGTGTAATTCGACCAAAAACAACCTTATGAATATAATATGACCATTTAGGTCCACTTGGATTAGATTATGACATTTAATATTATATTATTTTATGAAGAGTTAAAATAGTTAAAATCAAAGTTTAATAACTAAAACATTTTTAATATGGGGTTATACATAAGATAAATTAGACTATAAATATTCATTAGAAAGATAAAAAGATTTCCTACATAATGATATTTTATTTATAATTTTTAGACTTTAAATAAATTAATTAATTTATGACACAACGATGATGCAGTAATTACCCTTTTAAAGAAATATTAACATAATTGATGTTATAAATACTCAAATGAATGTAATTTGAGACTTTTTATGAATTACACTAATTTTCTAGGTTACTATGATATATTAGTGTTGATTTAATCAACTTGGTTCGAACATATAATTCTGTTATGACTTTCACAAAAATCATATATCAAATAGTTTCAAAATTGACACAAAATAGTTTTTAAATCAAATATTATATTATTAATTGTTATTTTATTCCTAAAAATATAAGGTTAGGCCAAATGACTTAGATAAGGATATATTTATTAATAATATACAATTTGGGGTTCGTTTGGCATGTTATAGTAAGTTTATTAACCATATAGTGAAAGAAAACAAAAAGACACGGTAAAAGTTAAATTATTTAACTTAGAGTTCAATCTAATTGATAAGGTTAAAATAATAACCTAAACTTGTCTAAATCCTATTGGTTGATAGGATTTCGACCCATCCCCACTTTATCTTCGAAATAAGACCCTTTGGAACCATTATAAACCGATTTTGACTTTAATATAAAATAATATTTTGAGATATTCCTAAGGTGCCCCTCTCCTCCCTTATAAAAGGACACCTCCTCCCCCTCCTCCTCACACAAATTTGAGCACTCAAGATCGGCCAACCCCTGCCAAAATCTCTTCTCCACTTCCCTAGAAACATCCTAGAGGTTCTGGTCTTCCTCAAAGACCAATTTTAGTGCCCTAAGAGGAGGTCTCAAAGAGGCGCTTCAAAGAAGAGGTAATTACCGTTACCAATTCTTTCATCTTTATTTCTTCGTCCACTTCTTCTTCTTAGGTTGTTTCATTATGAAGTAATAACATCAGTATCACTCATATACTGATATTTTATTATAAGTATGAAACAACCCTATTTCACCATCTATCCATCCTACGGAAAAAGAAATCACCACGCGTGCGTACGTACGGAATACCGTCTCCACGCCGTGGTGTAATCTATTTTCCACCACCACCTTACATGGATGGGTATAATGGTGTAAAGAATAACTATACATAGTTATTACAACATCATATTGATTCTAATATATTGTATAATCCACTCCAATTCGATTCAATATTTATGGAAATGATATCATCGCTCGTGCGTACGTACGGACTACCGTCTCCACGACGCGATGAGATTCATTTTCCACATTAACCATTCATGAATGATTATAAAGAATATATAATAAATACTAATGAAATATATGACATAATAATGATACTGGATTTATGTATATTTATATGTATGTCATCTACTTAATTCCATTCAATTCAATAAGGAAACGAAAACAGCGTTCATGCGTACGTACGGACTACCGTCTCCATGAACGGTGTATTTCATTCCATTATCTATATATATTATATATTCTGAATATATATTATATATAAACCATGTTTTACATTCTGGATATAAGTAATCATGATCCAAGTAATCATATTAATAATTACAAGTTAAAAACACGAATGACAAATGAGGCGATTTTACCCAAAATGCTACTTTAACATGAATTTACAAAAGACCGGGTAATATAAAGCCATAAGAGAACCATATATGATGTCATAACAATGAATATGATTCTGTAATAAGTCAATAACATTATTTAAATCATTATACAGGAGGTTCGGACACGTACAAAGCAAGTCGGACCTAAGGTAAGGGAAATATCACAATCTCATTTTTATCCGAGATTGTTTATACTTTGGAATTTACTGGGGTGTATTTTATCATCCACATCCATGTTTCCTCAACATGTAATATTATTTCCATCCACGTACAATTTTTTAAATACAATTTTACCCTTCGGTGAGTTTTTAGTAAAATATATGAAAGGAATCTTTTGTCGTTTTTCGTACGAGGTACTTTTTGACTTTTCCGACAAAAGTACGAAGAATGTTTTTTTTAACTTATATGGCACGAATGGATTTTTACGGTTTTATAAAGCCTTATTTTCATGAAGCTTCCTCCAAAATATTTCATGACTATTTTCAATAAAATCTCTTTCTTTTAAAATTGCATGATGTTTTGTGAAAAGAAATTGATTTTGAAGAAGAAAGGATATTTTCCTCAAGAATTCAATTCAAGTGTTTTATCAAAATTAGTTTCCATCTAAAATAATAAAGGGTTCTGTTTCTATCCATATTTTTACATTGATTTTAATATGTTGTGATGGAATTATGTTTATGAATTCCTTTATCTTATATGAATGGTTTTATGATGTCATGTTGTTTAAGAATCCCATTTTTATTACATGGGTTATGAAATGATGTATGATTTATGATTTTGTGGCACACATAAGAATGGTATCATTATGAGATGGGTGGGACCTATATCTCCCTCCAATGCATTGGGTAAAGATTTTATATCTCATGAAATAGACATGGCTGGAATGGTAGGTTATACCGGTTCAGTGAAACAGGACTGAAACGAGGGTTACTCGATTTAGAAAGGGACTTTGTCCACTAAGATAGTCTTGGCAATGAGTCTTGACTAACAAGAAATGATTCTCTATGATTCTGTGTGAATTCCACAAAGTTTCATGTTTTAAGTTATGATTATTGTGATTACATTTCACTACTATGATTTATCCCATGTTATGAAATTATGCTCTCTTTTGCAGGTTAAGATTTCCAAAAGTTATGTTCTTATGAATATGATGTGATTGATTTTTCTTTTTTTTACCCTTACTGAGCATTTGAGCTCACCCTTTTATGTTTTCTTTTCCCCAGGATATAGAGAATGGTTTTAGGTAAAAAAAGGGGAAGATCTTTATGGGAGATATTGAAGATCTTTCACCACGATTAGAAGATTACGTTCCGAGTTTCCAAAGACACTAAACTTTTACGATCCTTGTGTGTGTGTGTTTTTGTTATGTACTAAGTATTCCGCAAAAGTAATGTAATGTCCATGTACGTCAAGATTCGGGTCGCTACATTTGGTATCAGAGGAAAGGTTTAGTCAACCTTTGGAAACTAGGATGCGAAAACATTAGTGAGATCCCTAGAGATATTTCTAAGGTATGTCTAGGGATGTCTCTAAGGTTAAGTATAAGTATAGGTTATAGTCCTAGAATTGCGCTAACGATCTTCAAATTTAACCTAAGATGTTAGATATTGAGGGTACTACCCCTTTATTATGTTGTTTTCCCTAGCATGATTTTTTCCTCTCACACTATTCTTTTGGGGTTTTAGACGATGGATGGAACCCGAAGGAACCGTGTTGATCAATGCAATTGACAATGCAATGATTGTCCCCCTGAGCAACCAAACGATATGGGAGCTGGAATGCAAAATCTTGTAGCCATGCTCACACAACTTTCTCAAGATATGAATCATGCAGGACTTCCAAACGAGCAAAGGAAGGAGCAACATTCTGTTGAATCCTTCATGAGGCAGCGTCCGCCTTCTTTCAGTGGGTCTACTGATCCATTAGTTGCTGAACAATGGATTAGTACTACTGAAAAGATATTTTCAGTTCTTCAATGTTCTGAACATGATAAAGTCATCTTAGCAGTATATCGTTTGGAAGGTGAAGCTGATCAATGGTGGAATCTTATCAAGAATACGAGGCAAAGAGATGAAATTGATTCCATGGAATGGGACGAGTTCAAGAACTTGTTTTTCAGTAAGTACTTCCCTCGTATTCTTCGAACGAAGATGGAGAAGGAGTTTCTTGAACTAAAGCAAAAGGATGATGAATCTGTTGGTATATACGAAGTGAATTTTACAAGACTTGCAAGGTATGCATCTGGCATTATCATCCAACCTGAAAGTAAAGTTGATCGATTTTTCAGTGGCTTAAAACCAAGTCTTCGAAGGGCATTAGCTATAAGAGACTTCAGTAGCTATGAAGAAATTGTGCGTTGTGCTATCAAGGTAGAAATGGAAGTTTGTGTTACATATCCATCTTATGGTTTTGACAAGAAAAGAAAGATGGAGTTCAAGGAGAAAACTCAGAATAATGGTGAAAAGAAGATGAATGTTTCCTTATGCACAAAGTGTGGAAAGAAGCATGGTGGAGATTGTCTTAAAGGGACTAGAAAATGTTTTAAGTGTGGAAAAAAAGGTCATCGAGCAGCTGAGTGTCGAAGTAATGGAAAATGGGATTCTAATGAAGTGAATAAAGCAAACACTGCAGAGAACGTACAACCAACACTTCAATGCTTCAAGTGCAAGGAAATGGGGCATTATGCTAATAAATGCCCTAATCCAAGGGTTAGTGATGATCGACATGAGCAACCGCTTAAGGCAAAGGACAATGGGAAGTCACATGCGATCACTATTGGCAATGTTGAATATGACAACGATGTGGTGGAATGATTAAGTGTTTATGTAATGGGATTCCAAAATAATGTTGTATCTTGGAATATTGGAATATTTATGTATTGGTATAATGTGGTATTCAAAGTGATTGAGATATTATGCACATAATGAAGGGAAAACGAGAAAATGAAATGTTTAACAGTATTCATGAGCTCATGATTGATATAAGGACTAAGTTTGAGTATATAGAATTTTGAGGATTTTGGTATGTGAAAAGTGTTAACTTTTAACTGCATTCATGTTTTCACTAAGGTATTCAAGAGAATACACGATTAAGGACTTTGAATTTTTGGAATGTGACCAACAAAACATATCTTATGATATATGGGGATCGATGATGGTGTTAAATCTCTGGTAATCATTTTCACTATATTATGAGAGTCGACTGCAGTATTATGGATAAGCCTAAAAGATTGGAATGGATTATGTTGGACATAAGTTAGTATTGTTTGTTTTTTCGATATTATTGATGGGATGTTATATAGTTTTGGAAAAAGGACAACCTGCAGGACGGGCGACAGCCCATCGCTTCGGACAAGGCTGTGGGAATCGAACCCAAAACCGAAGTGCGACTGGCCTTTATCGCCTACCACTGGCCTACAGGAAGTCCCTGTTTAGTAGAAACTAGTTTTATTATATTAAGCAGTATGATATATGAAGTATAAGTCCATTTTAGGAACCATATATGATTAATCTCACTATAGATCGACTTATGTATATAATTTTTGCTAACCTTTTGTTTGAGACAGATGGAATGACCCATCATTCTATCACATGATCTGCTAACACTTCACGAATAACAAATTCAACTTCATTTAAGAGATGAAGTGGAAATTGTTCTAGGCACGAACAATAGTGAGATTGTACCAAAATAAAGGAAGTATTTATTCCAATTCAAATTTTCAACTTTAGGGAAATGATCTTGAAAACCAAAAATGTTGTCCTAGTGATCTTATGCCTGATGAATCGGATGGTACCTTAGATCGTCACAAATTTATGGATTTGTGATTATTGGCTTTTCCATAGCCATGTTCTCTACCACTCTCCATCAGAACATGATGGTTAGATTTTTCTTCCATATCCATATTTTCACCTATGTGGAAACCCAATGATTAGTTTATTTGGGTAACCGTTACGTTTCATACTTTTGTTTTTAAAGATTGGTTTTGGTATTCCTTTTTACGATGTGGGTTTCTATTAAAGAAACTTTCGAATAGTAAACCATTTATAACCCCGACGAATTTCGAGGGCGGAATTCATTTTAAGGGGGGTAGAATGTAACAGCCCAAGATTTTATAAAAAAATATTCGTTTTAATTTTATTAAAGTCTTGTGTTGTATGCTACACCAAAAGGAGCTTGCACAACACGCATCCTTGACTTGCCTTGCATTACACACAATCACGACCTTCCTTGATAGCGTGTGTAATACGAATACCGAGTTTCACTAAACAACGATATGCTATTATTAAAACTAGACATTATGAATAGTAATAACCACTTTTTAAAAACTCTGTAAATCTTATTTTTCAAAATGAACTTCATTTTTGGATTCGGAGTATCGAATTTAGCCTAAGGTGAAATTTTGGTACTTTTCGGATAACTTTCATATTCTGATGAATAGTGAAAATTACTAAATTATAATTAAAAACAACTTTTTTAATCGAAATAATTAATAGTGATAAATTATTAATTTGAGTGGTTTTAAAGTATATTTAGAATATATTTTTACAATTTAATACAATGTTGGTCATTGGATGTAATTTCACATTTAAACCAGACATAATCAAGTGTCAATCTTTTGATAGATATTGTTTCTTAAAAACACGCTATTTGTTTTAACAGCGGGATTTAATTATAAAATTAATTAATGAAAATTCTATGATATGAATTTGGTAAAATAGACTTCATTTTTGAATTCGGAATATGAAATATAGCTTAAGATGAAATTTTGGCATTGTTCTGAAAAACATCAATTTTTGATGAATAGTGAAACTACTAAGTGGTAGTTAAAAAAAATTATTTTCTTCATAAATCTTAATTTTACCGCTTCTGTGAATGGAATTTCAAAAATCCGAGAGACACGGTTGATGTCAGTAAGTAAAATGTGGTTCAATGAGATGAAAATAATTTTTGGTGAATAGTAACTTTTTACTTTTTTTTACCACGGTTAATAGTAAATAGGGTAACTATGGGTAAATATGATATTACTATTACCCTAACACATGTCCTAATTCTATTGGATAAGTGTAATTCGACCAAAAACAACCTTATGAATATAATATGACCATTTAGGTCCACTTGGATTAGATTATGACATTTAATATTATATTATTTTATGAAGAGTTAAAATAGTTAAAATCAAAGTTTAATAACTAAAACATTTTTAATATGGGGTTATGCATAAGATAAATTAGACTATAAATATTCATTAGAAAGATAAAAAGATTTCATACATAATGATATTTTATTTATAATTTTTAGACTTTAAATAAATTAATTTATTTATGACACAACGATGATGCAGTAATTACCCTTTTAATGAAATATTAACATAATTGATGTTATAAATACTCAAATGAATGTAATTTGAGACTTTTTATGAATTCCACTAATTTTCTAGGTTACTATGATATATTAGTGTTGATTTAATCAACTTGGTTCGAACATATAATTCTGTTATGACTTTCACAAAAATCATATATCAAATAGTTTCAAAATTGACACAAAATAGTTTTTAAATCAAATATTATATTATTAATTGTTATTTTATTCCTAAAAATATAAGGTTAGGTCAAATGACTTAGATAAGGATATATTTATTAATAATATACAATTTGGTGTTCGTTTGGCATGTTATAGTAAGTGTATTAACCATATAGTGAAAGAAAACAAAAAGACACGGTAAAAGTTAAATTATTTAACTTAGAGTTCAATCTAATTGATAAGGTTAAAATAATAACCTAAACTTGTCTAAATCCTATTGGTTGATAGGATTTAGACCCATCCCCACTTTATCTTCGAAATAAGACCCTTTGGAACCATTATAAACCGATTTTGACTTTAATATAAAATAATATTTTGAGATATTCCTAAGGTGCCCCTCTCCTCCCTTATAAAAGGACACCTCCTCCCCCTCCTCCTCACACAAATTTGAGCACTCAAGCTCGGCCAACCCCTGCCAAAATCTCTTCTCCACTTCCCTAGAAACATCCTAGAGGTTCTGGTCTTCCTCAAAGACCAATTTTAGTGCCCTAAGAGGAGGTCTCAAAGAGGCGCTTCAAAGAAGAGGTAATTACCGTTACCAATTCTTTCATCTTTATTTCTTCTTCCACTTCTTCTTCTTAGGTTGTTTCATTATGAAGTAATAACATCAGTATCACTCATATACTGATATTTTATTATAAGTATGAAACAACCCTATTTCACCATCTATCCATCCTACGGAAAAAGAAATCACCACACGTGCGTACGTACGGAATACCGTCTCCACGCGGTGGTGTAATCTATTTTCCACCACCACCTTACATGGATGGGTATAATGGTGTAAAGAATAACTATACATAGTTATTACAACATCATATTGATTCTAATATATTGTATAATCCACTCCAATTCGATTCAATATTTATGGAAATGATATCATCGCTCGTGCGTACGTACGGACTACCGTCTCCACGACGCGATGAGATTCATTTTCCACATTAACCATTCATGAATGATTATAAAGCATATATAATAAATACAAATGAAATATATTACATAATAATGATACTGGATTTATGTATATTTATATGTATGTCATCTACTTAATTCCATTCAATTCAATAAGGAAACGAAAACAGCGTTCATGCGTACGTACGGACTACCGTCTCCATGAACGGTGTATTTCATTCCATTATATATATATATTATATATTCTGAATATATATTATATATAAACCATGTTTTACATTCTGGATATAAGTAATCATGATCCAAGTAATCATATTAATAATTACAAGTTAAAAACACGAATGACAAATGAGGCGATTTTACCCAAAATGCTACTTTAACATGAATTTACAAAAGACCGGGTAATATAAAGCCATAAGAGAACCATATATGATGTCATAACAATGAATATGATTCTGTAATAAGTCAATAACATTATTTAAATCATTATACAGGAGGTTCGGACACGTACAAAGCAAGTCGGACCTAAGGTAAGGGAAATATCACAATCTCATTTTTATCCGAGATTGTTTATACTTTGGAATTTACTGGGGTGTATTTTATCATCCACATCCATGTTTCCTCAACATGTAATATTATTTCCATCCACGTACAATTTTTTAAATACAATTTTACCCTTCGGTGAGTTTTTAGTGAAATATATGAAAGGAATCTTTTGTCGTTTTTCGTACGAGGTACTTTTTGACTTTTCCGACAAAAGTACGAAGAATGTTTTTTTAACTTATATGGCACGAATGGATTTTTACGGTTTTATAAAGCCTTATTTTCATGAAGCTTCCTCCAAAATATTTCATGACTATTTTCAATAAAATCTCTTTCTTTTAAAATTGCATGATGTTTTGTGAAGAGAAATTGAATTTGAAGAAGAAAGGATATTTTCCTCAAGAATTCAATTCAAGTGTTTTATCAAAATTAGTTTCCATCTAAAATAATAAAGGGTTCTGTTTCTATCCATATTTTTACATTGATTTTAATATGTTGTGATGGAATTATGTTTATGAATTCCTTTATCTTATATGAATGGTTTTATGATGTCATGTTGTTTAAGAATCGCATTTTTATTACATGGGTTATGAAATGATGTATGATTTATGATTTTGTGGCACACATAAGAATGGTATCATTATGAGATGGGTGGGACCTATATCTCCCTCCAATGCATTGGGTAAAGATTTTATATCTCATGAAATAGACATGGCTGGAATGGTAGGTTATACCGGTTCAGTGAAACAGGACTGAAACGAGGGTTACTCGATTTAGAAAGGGACTTTGTCCACTAAGATAGTCTTGGCAATGAGTCTTGACTAACAAGAAATGATTCTCTATGATTCTGTGTGAATGCCACAAAGTTTCATGTTTTAAGTTATGATTATTGTGATTACATTTCACTACTATGATTTATCCCATGTTATGAAATTATGCTCTCTTTTGCAGGTTAAGATTTCCAAAAGTTATGTTCTTATGAATATGATGTGATTGATTTTTCTTTTGTTTACCCTTACTGAGCATTTGAGCTCACCCTTTTATGTTTTCTTTTCCCCAGGATATAGAGAATGGTTTTAGGTAAAAAAAAGGGGAAGATCTTTATGGGAGATATTGAAGATCTTTCACCACGATTAGAAGATTACGTTCCGAGTTTCCAAAGACACTAAACTTTTACGATCCTTGTGTGTGTGTGTTTTTGTTATGTACTAAGTATTCCGCAAAAGTAATGTAATGTCCATGTACGTCAAGATTCGGGTCGCTACACTTTCCTCCGAAAACTACTTCCCTTTAAGGAATTATACCCATGTAATAATTCAGAATTCTCCAAAATTATTCCCACAATGAAGATAACTTATTATATAATTATATATAAATTATTGATCTCAATAGTGGTATTTATCTAGGAAAATAAATCCACAAATATTCCTAATTCATTTAATAAAACCTTATCTATGGGACAACCATCACTATGTACTGTGATATGCGGTCCCTTTTACGTTGCAGACTATAGTGCCCATAAAAACTCCATTTGTGAACTATCCCCATGAATTGTCTCTATTGTGGAAAAGATTTCATGTGAACTAATTCCTCTTTAATGAAAAATTTCTAAAAAAGCTCATCTCTTTTGCGGCGGCTAATGAATTCCGTAGATAGAAACCCTTTCTAGCATCCAAAATCATCGCCTCCATTCCACAATCGACAAGCCTTCCACATATGTTCAAGACTTCCAGGAAATTTTATCCACCTAGAGATTCTAAGTATCACACTAACTTTTCTCTTTACGCAGTCCACACAATGCACATTGTGGTCTGCATATCAGAGCTATGCCAAACTTCTTCCTGTGTCGATTTTCCTTTTCCTCTCTACGTACCTCCCATGTGTTCTATGAACTGTCCTTCAAGGTATGTTAACTGTACTTTGCAGAATCCTTTTCCAAAAACTCTTCCCTTTAAAAATAACAAACTTCTGACTATAAGGCCAAAAAATTTTAAATACACTAGAAAATAAATCCACCTTAAAAATATACTTCGACAACACCATCCACACTAATTTGTGATCAATTTATTTTATCATGATACTTATCTTCCATGATTTTTTAGATTTGAACGATCATACTTAACATTTTATGAATTTTTGAAGAAATCCTTGATACTTCCCTCTCTTCGAACAACATATTTATTTCCAATAAAAAATAAAAATGGTTGTCAACACATTTTCTTTCCCTTTATATCATAAGGATTGCATCACAAGTTCTTCAAACAACTTAGGATATATGTGCAATACAATTTAGAAAAGAGTCATCATATTGTCCTAGGATAATTATTCAACCCTAACATGGGATCCAGTGTCATCTAAAGTATCCAAAAATATTCTCCTAGCCTCACCATAAAACCAAAAGTCTTTAATTCTTTCACATGTTTCTTGGAATATCATGACTCAAGGACTTAATACAAGATCAATTTACGTTGGGACTTTTACATCATATTGAAAAAACTATTATCTTACTATTTCAGTGATCATATTTTTCGACTAATAAAAATCATTTGAAAGAGAATACAATCCATACACAAAGTCCACTCTTCAATCTTTCTCTTTGTATTTGTTGTAAATTCCGTCAAAGTTCCTTCTAAACAAATGTGTCCATATTTGAAAAAATTATCATCTCTATCCCATTTACCTTTCAAAATTTTATTTCAATTTATCCCCATAATTGAAAAGAAATAAAAAGTTCATGGGAAAAAGGGTGTCAATACAAACATAATAAATCTTTCATCCATCATTTCACACTATGTCAACTTGATATGTTCTCAGTGTAAGAAACAAGAGGATTTGATTTAGACAAAAAAGATATCCATTTGCATCTAATAATAGTGGCTTAATAAATGATATCTTATAAAATTTTATTCAATTATTTTTCACTATAAGTCCAATATCAAATTACGAATTGTGAGTTGACTCCTTTTAAGAACAATCAACCTGAAACCCCTTCATCTACTTTAACAAATTGATCCCAAACATTAAAGTTAAATATGCAGGATAAATGACCTTATGGAACTTCAATTACTATAATGTCTCTGAATAATTAAGTTTCTCCCCATTCTGGAAAATGTATGTAATTTTAATAACAAAAGATGAGATATTAAGATACATACATTTTCCAATGACATGATCTTAAGGAAATTTCCCAAATAATCTTATTTGATACATATTGAAATAATAGTTCTGGAAGATTATTCATATGTATCCACCTATGGGGAAACACTTATAATCATTTTCATAATTTTTAATCTCATCAAGGATGGATTTAATGAAATTATTGTACATAGAATACAACAAAATGGGTCTTCAACTCGTGACCATCTAGATTGGACTGCTTTCACAACTTCATCAGAGATGATCTTATAAAACATTTGTTCTTTGAAATACCATGAAATAATATCAAATCAAAAGTTATATTCTTTATCATGGATATTAATGCATTAAATTCATTAGGGATGATCCTACATCATATTAATACTTGAATATCAACCGAGGAATCATGTAAGGATGGAAAATTCTTCATATTTTCTATCAAGAATTGACAGCTCTCACTACTTCACAGGTTCCCCCCTTAATAACTTAATTCACCTTCAATTACATGTATTATAAACAAAAAAACAATAAAATATGATTTAAGAGAATAAGGTGGATCCCCCTTGATTCATTAATATGAAAAGAAAGGTTGAGATGTGTTTTCAACCAAGTTACTTCCCTTGTTCCAGTCTTCTTGATTTCACATATGAACTACTGTTCTGATTTATGTTGAGGCTACATGTTTTTCTTTCCATCCTATTCTTCATTTTGTATAGGACTTTTCTTATTAACAACTTTCATGGATAGAACATAATTACCCCTATTTATAAATGCATCTTTTTTTGGTAGTATGGTTAAATAAACTTTTTCAATATGATCAAATTTCTTACATCTCTCACACATAAATTCTTTAACAAAAGAGTTCCCTTTTCTTTTAAAACCCACATGAAATTTCCCTTCGTCATGTGGAATATTTTCTTCCCCCTTTTCAAAAGAATTAGCTTGTGTATATTTTATTTTTCTCATTCTTTCCAAATATTCAATGTAGATAACTAACATGTCATTAATAACTCTATTGGCTGGTTTGGATCTTCCACATAGATTCTTCTATGTTCCATCCCTATTAGTAGTTCTATTGGATGTACTAACCTTCAGGTTCTTTGATTTAGAATCAATGTTCTTCTCACTATTCTAACTTGAAATATTCATGGGAGAATTTGTGTTCACAAATTTCTTTTGATATCTTCAAAAGGATGATTGTTCATTACAAGCTAGATTTTGTGATATTATCTTCTTATCAGTTTTGGATATATGTTGATATGATCATGTACCAACCATGTGACCACTTCTATTGAATTCATAATAGATTTCATCAGGAATTAAAAAAAATCTATTTTCTAATATACAGATTCATCTATGCCTGTGGATGTTATTTCTTCGTATATATATTTCCTTCTTGAGATATGTTTCTTTTGTGGTTTTTCATTTTGAGGATTTTACCAACAATTTATTTCAAAATTCCCAAATTTATTGTAGTACCAAAATTGACCCAAAAATCCTGATTTCTTGATATCTTTTGTATGATATTTTTGGGTCTTATTCATGATTTTTTATTCTTTTTGTGGGGCATAAACTGACAAATTATTTTTCCAACCCCTTCCTCGTCTGCAATGTCATCCCAATTAGCATTTTCCTTGACATTCTGTTTAAGGGAGTTTGGGAAGTCCTCTTCATTTGTTGGTTCATGAGTAATATCCTTCTTTAGGATTTCAAGCATGTGCTAACTAAGAACATAGAGGAAGGCCACTATGATACAGACTTAGTTGACAGCCAAATGGAAATGGAATTTTATGCGCAAGCAGATGCAGATGATAAATTTAGACAAGAACATCATGAAGCAAATTGCCGAAAGGGAAAGAACTTTTTGGAAGCTTCAATCTCAGGGAAGAGAAGGAACAAAAACACTCATTTAGGTAAGGAAAAAAATTGACTCCTATGAATGGACTTGAGAAAGCTCCCTGCCCCGCCATAAAAATCAAGGATGTTGGTGGCCTCTCCATGGAGCTGTTGTTGACAAAAGAATGGAGTATGTCGACAAAGCAAGGATGTGAAGACAATGGTATGCATGAACTGGATAACTTAAAGGGGGTTGTGTCTCCCTCTAGGCCAGTGAATTTACTAGAGAACAACCTGCCTGAAAAACTACTACTGGATTCAGGTTTGCTGATCTCTAATGCTTCACAAAAGTACTCTGCTCCCTTTTCAATTACTGGTAATCATGTTATTTAATCCCAAAGGTATGTTTGATCTAATCTTCATGTGGGGGAAACTGTCCAAACCACTGTTTAGGGTTCAAATGAAAAGTTGAGCAAGGCTACAAAGCCTGGTTTGAGGCAGGACTCTCTAATCTGGGTCTCAGATGATCCGTATTCTCAATCTCATGGCAAGAGGGATAATATTTCCAGCCCAATGGAATGTATGCCAATTTATTTTACCCCAACACCTATTGGGAATGGGGATGACAATCTGAAAAGTTCTTCTCCTAAGCTGCATGTGCCTGCTCAAGCTTTCAAGGTGAGAACTAAACTGAAAGTAAATACAAAAAATGCATTTTCTCTGCTTGCATCTGCAGGTAGTGATGACGAGAGATAGCTTAGCGATGGCATGCCTAAATCCATTGAGATGCAAAAGTATGTTGACACTGGGCCTCCAGATGAAGGAGGTAAGACATGGATGCTAGTAACCACTAGAAAGAGGGGCCTTCATCCTCATGGTAGGGGTGGAAGCTCCTCTTGTCATAGCATGCACACTTGCTCTCAAGGTGCATGAAGTCTCTTATTTCTGCCCTTGTGTTTTTGGGGTCTTTTGGAATGGTTTCTTAATCCTCCTCTGTACTTTTTTATGTTTTTAATAATAAGGGTCCCTTGTGTGTCCACTTTTTTTTTTAAAAAATAATTTCTAGTAGAAATATTTTCCTTATTTTTTGAAGGCACAATATACGTCTTCTCAAGAGTAGCCAACAGACCTTCGAAATCTAGAAATTTTTTATTGATGATGATTTTTTGATCTTCAATCATAATTATATACTATTAACAAGACTTATTCATTCTTTAAAATTAATCTTCATCCAGTTTAACATTTTTATGAATCAAATATTCAAGTTCTTTGATCTTCTTGGATATTTATTCCAATTGTGAACCATTGACATCAGTTCTACTGTTACGTTCTTCTTCAAGTGATTGAATATTTTCTTCTAGTGTCTTTCTTTCTTTTTCATTCTATCCAAAATATTTGATCCATTTTGAGGAAATAATTTCCAGCCCACTCTTTGTTGCTTAAAATGTTTCAACCTGTATGGATTTCTTTAAACATTCAACAATTTTTCCTTGGCAGTCCTTCCACAAAACACTAGTTTCTTCTTCTAAATGGGTGATATCTTCCTCTAAACATTGAAAGACTCCAAAAATAATTGATGTACTTTCTTAATAAATATCATAGAGAATAGCTCTTAATCTATCAATTGATAATTCTTGATAAGTTGTATATTGATCATCATCATAACTTTTGATTTCATTTTCATCTTGAAGAATGTTTTCAAATGTACTAACACATTCCTCATGATCACAAAAGGTAGGAAGGTTCTCCATATTCTTAGTGGTAACTTGATCCAAATTCTCACTAATTTTAATGTATAATATGAATTTATTTTCAGAATGTTATGGAGAAACTGATACTTATTATTATTTAGATAATAGGTACTTCTTCTTCAACTTTATCTTCTATTTATTTTTCTTGTTCATCAATGTATTAAAAGATATAGAATTTTTCTTAGAGGAAATTGATTGATCACCAAAACTGCACTTCATTTTTTGGGTCAAGAAAGAAACTCAAGTCTTAAAAAGAGAGTAGCTTTACTGTAGAGAATCTAAGAGAGGTGAAATATGGATCTAATAAAAATTATATAGACCAGTTTGGTATACACATAACACTGAGAGGGAGGGTGAATCGATGTTTGGAATTTTTTAATCTAGTTTCAAATTTTTGTCCCTATACCTATTATACCTTTTAAAATATTGATTATTTTATTTTCTTTTCCCTATAGTATGCAAGTAAATAAAAGTAGTAAAGATAATAGATAATATTTTTACATGGATCAATAATAAATAAGAGAAGATAGTACTTGGAATGGTCTAGAAATAATCCTGACTCCTCAATCAAAATAAAAAAAATCTTTTTTTTGTGGTTATAATGCGTAGGATATACCCATACACTTGTGTAACACTTTGAAAACATTCCAATAGTGGTGTTTTACAGCTCTGTCCTATATCTTTATAATTACTCCCAAGAAAATATTCTTCTTGTTGATAATGATTTGTAACACCAATAAGGTCCTCCACATGTTGAGTCCTGTCTGATGTCATAGTACGACTTTGATCTTCCAGTTTACGCTTTTTACCTTCCTAGAAGCATATAAGTAACTCTTCTGACATATTCTGGAAGAAAACTTGACACCTAAACCTTCTTCTTCTTATATCAGTAACAATAATATGAATTTTTTGGGGATGGATGGACAAAAGTTTCCCTAACCCAAATGATAATCAACTGATATCAATTTGTCCAGTCAGTTTCTCCTATCCTCTTATGTCATCTTTTAAAGTGGAAAATAAACTTACACTAATATCTCTTCTTATTATTCTAGAAAGAGTCACAAAACTTATGTTGTGATTATTAAATCAATGAATAACATCATATCATTGCATCGCCATAATTATTATGTCCAGAATAATTGAATATTGATTTTCCACTAACTTATTCTTCACACATTATTTTTCCTTTGTGAAGATTTGAGTTTTGGTGTATATCTGGTTCTTTTTCACACAAAAATAAAATGTTTTCTTATATATCTATGTTCATTGTGTATCGACTAGGTACACACATAGTTTTACTTTGTGAAACATAGTGGGGGTCTTATAACCAAGTGCTGGTTCATAGAACCACTCCTCGAGAATCACTACAAAAGAATGAGTTTAACATGTGTCGATTATCCTCAAATAATCTTATTAAAAAGAAACGATGAGGTTTTAAACACCTATAAAATGTACATGTTATTTATCCTTCATGAACTGTCATGTTTTTACCATGTATAGAGTTGCACAGTGTGGCACAAGTGCTTCGTGGACAAGCTTCCCTTCTTCAAATTGCAACTACTTATTAGAAAACCGATTCCCAACGTACTATAGATGCTCCAGGACCACGCCTTATCCACAAAAGGCCTTTGATTCATGGTCCAAATTTTTTTCTATGGACCAATTCTTCCTCTGTGGACAACCTCCACTTCTACGGACCATCTTCTATTCGGTGGATAACTTTTTCCTTCATAGTGTCTTTCCTCCATGAACTAATCCCCTTCATGGAATTTTCCCCATGAACTAATTTATAATTCTATATAATTATTACCACAATGATGATGAATTATTTTAATTTTATTTATAAGTTAATGATTTCATTTGGGGTCTTTATATAGATTTTTTTTGGAAAATATCGCTAATCTGTTTAACCAAAAACTTTGATGCGGGACACCCTTGACATCATACTATGTTATGCGATCATTGTTCCTTTGCGGTTTATAGTTCCCCTAAAAATATCTTCCACGTAATATCCCCAAACATTGTCTCTATCGCAGAACTGATTCTGTGTGAACTACTTCCTCCTTCACAGAAAGGATAATCTCAGAACTCCTCTTCTTTGTAGAGGAAGAGGACTTCCGTATATGTAAACCCTTTTCGGAAGCCAAAATCTCCACCTATATTCCGAAAATTATGATCCTCCCATGTATATTCATGTCCTACATGAACTGTTCCCCCCTACAGACTTCAAGCCTCCTAAAAACCTATTTCCTTACACTTCCCATGTAGCACGCTTCACAATCCACATAACATTACTATGTAGAACATCTTCTTTTGTCGATTCTCCAAGCATCACCTTAAAACTCAAAGTCCTCAAATCATTAACCTATTTCTTGGAATATCATTACTCAGGGAAAGTCATCCAATATCCATTAAATTTTTAACTTTGCAACTTATTTTTCATTTTAACATCACTTTAATCTTCCCATTTAATTGTTTATATTTGTCCACCAATTAAAATTATTTGAAAAAAATACAATCCATACACAAAGTGGATTCTTCATATTATACTTCCAAAATAAAAAAATCTCAGTATATGGAAGATAATAGTGTTATTATGTTTGAATTGTTAAGACATAATTGAATATGATAAGAGAATAAATAAATAAAAGAGCTTGATGAAGTCAGTTACCTTTACTTAGATGAACCTCCATAAGATCAGTTTTTAGGGGATATATGGATGATATATTTGAATGAAATGAAGATCTATATTGTGTATGAGTATGTTGGAGATATATTTTTAAGGGTTTTTTTTGATAAATAGCCTTATATGTGTGAAGAAATGAGGGGAGTGGGTGTGATTTTACATTTTGGGAGTGATAATTTTGTAATTAGACAAAACTGTTCAATAATGGGAGGTCACTCTCAACCCAAGTGCTTTAATATTTGATAAATAATGGGGTTTTGGTATTATAAGGCTGAGAAATTCCTAAAAACCATTTTTTTTAAATATGTTGTATCCTTTACCCCCAATGTTACTTACATTAACCATTTGATTTTTCACCATGATAACTAGTTTTTTTTAACCTAGGGAATTTATCCGTTATTCCAAAAATTAAATGATAATTATCTAAAAATTTGGACCCGAGTGATTAAAAATTTTAAGTAAAATTTAATAATTTAAAATTATCTATGTATGTTAAATTAATTTGTTTACAAGCACAAGTAACACACAAAACCATGATTTAACATTAAGTGTTGTAATTAAGTTTTATAGTTTTTACTATTCATTAGGAAAAAAAATATAATTTTAAATTATTATAAAATATTAATTACTGTGATTCCAAATATATAACTCATTTTTATCAAATTAAAGTCACATAACTTAGCTAATTTGGTTCGAAAATTGACCATCAAATCATGTCCAAAAACGGGTTATCGAGAAATGCATTTTCCAAGCACAAGATGATCTTATATTAACAATATTTCTAGTAATCATCATTAAATGGATTTATGTTAATATATTTAGATATATAATATATAATTTTCATTTAACTCATTCTTTATTAAATATTTTTTTAATTAATTAAATTGGATATACATTATGACTTTTAAAAGAAAAGTATCATGAAAATTTTATTTTCCAAATAAATACACCATTTAACCTCAAAATGATTTTATATTTTTTTATAAAAAAGTTATAGTTATTAAATTTTAAATTATATATATTATTAAATATTTTATAATTAAAATTATGAATAGTTTTAAACCTCATTTTTTATTTTTCATGAAAGCTTATTTTTAAGAAGATATCTCAAAAATTTATTCTAGTTTTATTTTGACCATGTTAGTTCAAAATCAATATTCCTCCTATAAAATTATAATTTTTAATACATTAAATATTAATATGTTCATTGTATTATGGTTTTATTAAAAAATAATTTTCAACTAAATAATTTAAGCTAGGGTGTTACAAACTCCCCTCCTACACAAATTTCTTCCTCAAAATTTTCACGGATATTACTTTATTAAAAAAATGTTGGTCGTGCTTCTTCATAACATCATATGGCCACCAAATTTCTTTATCCCTTTTAAGTTTTCTCTAAATTAAATTTTCTAGTTGATTCATTTAATTTTTTAATACTTTCTCTCTCGTGTCATGAATCTGGTTGGTCTCTTTACAGTAAGATATATCTGGTTGGAATTCTATTTCTCTTTAGGTGGGAACATGCATTGTGTATAGAATGTATTTACTTAATAATGATATATGAAGCACATTATATAATTTAGATTGGATTGATGGAACTTTTTATTGATAAGACAAATCCTAAATTAAGTCCATAATTTCAAAAGGTCTATTGTACCTAGGGCACAATTTCCCTTTCTTACCGAACCTTATAACACCCTTCTATGGAAATAATTTCAGGAAATTGTGATATCCAACATAAATTTCCAAATATTTCCTGTAGTTATATGCATAAATATTCAAATTTCTTTGAACTACAATAATATGAGTTAGAATGGTATTTACCTTGGTCAAAATATCCTTAATAAATTTTCGACCCACAATTTTCCGTTCACAAACATTATCCAAACAAGTGGGAGTACGACATATCCTTCCATATAATGCTTCATACGACACTATTTGAATACTTGAATGGAAACTATTGTTATAAAAAAACTCTAAAAAAGTTAAATATTGATCCCACATACCTTGAAATTCATATGATCATGACCTCAAAATGTCTTCCAATGTATGAATAGTCCATTCAAGATACCAATCTGTTAGAGGATGGTAGGTGATACTTAAATGAAGCTTAGTATTAAGATCATCCTGAAGAATCTTTCTGAAATTTGATGTAAATTAGGGATCATGATCATACATAATTGAAAATGGCCATCCATTAAGTCATATAACATTATTAATATATAGGCTCATGAGGTGATCAAGAAGTAAATCATCACTTATTGTGAGGAAATATTTACTCTTGGTTATGAAATCAATAATAAACCATATTACATCATTCTTTCTAGGAGTATTTGGTAGTCCTATGAGAAATTCCATACCATGTATTATATAAAATTACACTATAAGTATGACAATTAATTAAGTAAACTAAGAATTTTTGATTTTTAAAATGGGAACTACCTGACACATCCTTATCATATTGAGATTCATGATTCATAGTAATATATATTTTTTCAAAAATTGATGCTTTGAATAAAGTATGTTATTCCACATTTTTGGGTACATCCACCTCAGTTGTAGTGCTTGTATAATATTGTCCCTCTCCCTTGACCCCTTTTCTGATATACCCCACTTGAGTCTTGGATAATTGGTGTGAATAATACCAAATTTCTCTATAGTAAAATATTGGTACGTCATTTATTTTCTTTTTTACCTTTCATTCATTATCTAGAAGACCCTTTTCACCACACTTGTAACAAAATCCCATGACCATCTTACAATTTCCAGGATGTTTCTTCTCAAAATTTTCATATGATCAAAATTGTTTCATTTTATTATTCTTTATATTCTTTGATATATTACCTTTTTCATGATGTTAAAATAAAATCTTCTTCACTTAATTCCCATTTAATATATATTTTCCCCAAAAAAATTCTATATTTTTATGGTGCATAAAACTATTTAATAATATGATGGGAATGTTTGAGAAACCAGCGCCCTTTAGAGGCTTGGATTAATTCCATCAAAGAAATGGTCAATCTTTCATTCTATATTGGATTTTTAATATTTATAATATCAGAATATTCTTTTAAATATTGCATCATACTTTAAAATAATTTTTTCTACCCTTTTCTTTAAGACTTGGAACATTATTTTCGTGTTAGTTCATTGCTCATGAAGGAATTATTTTTCGAATAATGTTTCCTTTAAATCTCTTCATTCCATATTTTTTATTTTTTATTCCCCACTAATATTCTAGATAAAACTCCACCATTGATATAAATAAAATTTTATAAAATATACTAAAATTATAACCTTTTCATTTTCATTACATCTCAAAGGCAAAAATATATATTCAAGGGGCTTAATGAATTACTTTCCTAGCATTAGATTAATAGTCATACTAAAAATGAGGGATTCAATTACCTAAAGTGATCCGAAATAGACTAATATTTAAGGGGAAAAATATGTTACTCTATTCAGTAACAATTATTTATTATAAGCTGATTATCTTACCCTAATATATCCATGATTTTCTCTGTTCCAATACCTACTATGTTAGATTTCTCAGTAGGGAAATTTCTACGCTAACAATTAGTATTAACAACATTATTTCTTCTAGTGATAGAATATACTAAATTATCTTAGTAAATTATGAATTTTAAATTATAATATATAATTTTGAATCTAGTGTGACATTTTAAATAAATAAAAAATTTATAAATTGTTAATATTAGAATTATAACCTTTGTTTCTTTGGGAATAAATTTTAATAATTTTTTTTTAAATACTTTATAATAATTTGTATAGAAAATTTTAATTATCCTAATAATATCCCATATGAGTGTCAAACTAGGTTTATATTAAGGCTGTTTTTTGTGCACCAGGTTATTTTTGAGTCAACGACCAATGTTCATATTTTAGAGTTATTGCCCCTATGTGTAACTATGCCAAAACCATGACTACATATAGTATCCAGAAAAATATGTATCTTCAGTAAAAACCAAATGATATTTACCTTACAAAAAACTTAGGATATTATTCCACAATTTAACATATTCTCAAAATCTATCCTAAAGTTATGTTCCATAATCTAATTTTTCCTTTATCTGGTTCCAAAGGTATCTACTAATCTTACTCTAATACCAACTTTAACAACTCTCACTTCAATAACCTAGAGCCAGTGGTTAGTATATTTCATTGGAATATATAAAAGAGGTAAAATCCAAAAGGACTGATCAGTTTTTTAGTATTGGATATCCTGATACATACATGATACCAATTGAACATTGGGGATAAAATATAAAACATATTATTGGAGGAAATTATGCATCGTTGAAATCATTCAATTATTCCTTCATCAAATCATGGGGAAGGAAATCAATATAAGGTTGGTCTCAAATTATTATTAAGGGTTATGTAAAATGGAAAATATCATGATTATATTTTGAATAATCAATATGAAAAGCTAAATAATTAAAATCCAAATCCATTTAATAAATAAACTGAGCATAAAATGCATCCATAGATAATATGAATGAAATAGTCTTATGGATAATAATAACTGAATTCTAAATGAAGGTAGTACTGAAATATTTGACCAAATAATATGAGATTACATGATATCTATACCATCAAGACCTTTCACCAAGATAGTTAATAATTATGGGTAAAATCCAATTTAATTTGGCTGAAGCATTTGTCCCATGAGCCATGGTGATGCATCATGAGGCTATATAATTTTTGGCCCACCTCTCCCTAAATGTTCAATATATTACTGATATATAAAACGATCTATTTAATTCAGGAAAACCAATATATATCATTAACTATCTATAATGAGCACTGAAAACAAAATTATCAACATTTCCCCAGTTAATCAAATGACTTTTAATGTAATTTTTTTTGTAGAAATGATATAAAATTTAAGAAATAATGATATCCGTGTCAATTAATATCAATGTTTTAGGGAAATATAATTTTACAATGATCACAAGAAATTGAATGTTTCAAGAGAACGAAATGACCACCAATTTCATAAGAGATAAGAGATGACCAACAGTTGATTCGAAATATGAGTTTTATTATAAAATCATATCATTTGTAAAAAATGAATGGAATATAAGTGAAATGTTAAAATAATAATTCATAAAATAGTTTTATTTATAAAACTAGTTAAAATTTATAGAATACGCTATTTATCATAAAACTTTTATGATGACGGGGAAATCTATTTTCGCCATACATGTTAAAAAACCATTCATTTTGACTTTTTCAAAGAAATTCCAAAACATACCCTTAGGATAAAGTTTTAAATAGTTTTCTTCAAGGACTTTTTAAATATAAAGTATACCTTAAAATTTCCATCATAAATCATATGAGGAAACAATAGGACTTTATAAAAATAATTTTAAAAAATATCAGCATGTATGAAAAATATATCTGATTAAAAGAGAAAGAAAATAAGGTTTTCTTTTAAAACTTTATTTGATAAATTTAATTACCAAATAGTAATACTTTTGAATAAAATATGGAAAATCCATAAATATATAGTGGATAAGAAAATAATACGATATTATGATGGATAAATGATATGATTCCTTCTATAAAAATAATAGCAATCCCAATAGAATGTGAGATTATAAAATAGTTTCTTATATATTAGGAAATTTTTAAATTGAAAACCCAAAAAACAAAACTAAATTGAATTGAAATATTAATTATCCTAAATAAATTGGTACTAATTTAAAAAAAAATTAAATTAGAAAAAAATACATCACATTAAATTGAATAAGTGTACAATAACGAAATGTACCTTTGGAGTGTAAATTGAGAGGAAATAACTTACCTCAGAAATCCCTTTAGTTGAACATGATTTAAAATCATGTATACTGGTATTCAAAATAGTGTTAATTTATAATGGCACTGTATTGATTTTAATTATTTTATATTTTATCCCCTTACAACATCATATCACCCATTAGTTAATATTATTTCATTTTTACGATTGTTTTGGGTGTTAACTACTTTGTTTTATCTTATAAGATTTATCATATATGTTACAGTTCTTGTGTATAATATATAGTTACATAATATAAAAAATTATATTAATGTTATAAATATCAAATTTTATCTTTATATAAATTTTTATAATCATTCTTGAATATTGGATATTGGAATTCAATCACATCGTTTCTTGGAGATGGTAGGCTGTATGTACCCACGATTGAAGATATAATTTCATTAATGGGTGGAATGGTAATAAATTGGATGATATATTAGTTTTATAGAATTTATATTATTTTACATGTGTAATATTTATTCATAATTTCCATCATTATGACTATCTATGTGAGTTGGTGATGAAAAATAGATTGCATCGGTTCACGAGGTGGTTGTCCACCCTAAACACAAGTGATGAATTTGTTTCATATTTGATGGAGAAGGAGATGGATATACATTATTACATAAACATAATAAAATTTCAGAATATGTGATATAATTTTGTTTTTATATTGGAATATTTATGACAAAATATAAGGTGATAAAGGAAGAGATAAAATGAAATAACTTATTGAAGACAATTACCTTCACTAAAAAAAAACTCCCCTAGATATCTTATCAAGGACCCTAGGATAAGTCTTATAGGAATAAAAAAATCTTAAAATTTGTATTAGGATGTTTTAATGAGTTCCTTATAGGGTTTTGTCAAGAAAAATGTTTTTATAGGTGTGAAGAAGTGATGGGAGGAGGTTCCATTTTATATCTTAGGAGGAGTGGAATTTTTCTTAATACCCAAAATTATTCCATAATGGATATCCAACCTCAACTCACATCCTCAAAAATTGATAAATAATGATTTGGTGAGAATATAAGGCAAATAAACACCTCCAAAACTAAAAAGAAACATGTTTTAAAGATGTTATTTCTTTTATCATCAATGTTACTTACTTTTACCATTTGAGTTGTCACCACAATTACTAGTTTTTTTTATCGACATAATGTTTCCTTTAAGCCTAAAATTAAATGAGGTTTTATATTCAATTTAGAACCAATAATTCAAATTATTAAATCAAATTTATAAAATTGAAATTCTTTGTGTGTATAAAATTAATTTTAACAGAAGAACATCCCAAGCACCAAACTTCATTTTTAACCATAATTATGGTAATTAATTTTTAATATTTCTAATATTCATATGATAAAAAAATTAATTTGACCTTGTTAACTAATAATAATTATGATGATCAAAAATACTAAATCAATTTAACCAATTTTAAATAAAAAATTGAATTAATTTAGTTTAAAAAAAACCTGAAAATCATTTTGAAAAGTAATTTTTCAAGAAATGTATTTTCAAGCATAAAATGATCTAATATTAATTACAAGATTTGTAATTATAATTATATGGATTAAAATTAAAATAGTAATATATATGATCTATAAATTTTATTTAAATCATTCATACTTAAAACATATTTTAATTTAATAAAATGGATAAACATTTTAGAATTTTAAAGTAAATTTTAAAAAAAAGTTTTATGAAAATTAATTTTTTGCTCCAAATGATCTTATGTTTAATTTTATAAAATTAAGGTTCAATAAATTTTTAATTATAAATATTCTTAGAAATTATTTTAAATAAAATTTGTAGTACTTAATAGTATATTTTTTTTTATAAATTATTATTTCAATGGAAAAATTTCCAAAACCCATTCTTGGCTTATTTTAACAAAGTAAGTTTAGGATGAATATTCATGCAAAAAAATTATAATTTTTATTCCCTGAAATATTAAAATGTTTATTTTATTATAGTTTTATTAAAAATTTACGTTCATATACTATAATTGATGCTCAGGTTTTACACTATCAAAATGTAATAAAATAATAATATATATAGATATATCATGATTTATTTAATTTTCAAAATTCATTTGTGATTAATTCATTTTATGCTTGAAAATTTTATTTTTTAGTAATTATAATTTATTTTAAGAAACTAGTTTTATTTTAATTTAACAATTAGAATATGTATTAATAGTAAATTAATAAGTAATATTTTTTAGAATATAAATATTATACCAAAAATAATTTTTCTATAAAACTGTTTTCACAAAAGTTTTTTATTTTTCATTAAAAATTAAATTTATATATTTTTTGATTTAACTTTAAAAAAAGCAACATTTTTTGATTTATCAAAGATACATTAACAAAATATTAGTTTTTAAGGATTTTAGAAATAGTTTATTTTTAGTTGAAAATACTGTATTTCTGAAAATTATAAGTTCTATGATTTTATCATTATATAAGCATAACCTTGAAAATTTGAAACCAATAGAAATAAAAATAATAATAAGTTATAGAATAAAATTATTCATTTTTAAAAACTGTTAGTATAAATAAAACCCATGTAAAACTTTTTTAGAATTAAATAAAAATGTTACTTTAATATAAAGAAAAAAATCAGTTTTTTTCCCTTCAATTAAAATATTGTATTTTCATGTTGAGGATCAATTTGGGATTGCGTTAGATGGATCTCAAATTTTATTAAATTAATAATAAATAAATTTGTATTTATAAAATTAGTTACTATTATAAATATATCTTATATAAATTTAAAATCATAGTGACATTATTTAAAAAAAATATGTTTTACACATTTTTTATTTTAAAATTAAATTTGCTTACTATATGAAATTTTATTTTATAAAATGGATTTAAAATTATAAATTATAATGATCAAATTTTGTAAACTTCCCAATTTTAATTTCAGTCCATAAATATTTTTACAGAGGTTAAAAATTAGTTACCCCGGTAAAAAGTAAAAATGGTAAATAGTATTTTACTAAGTGGGAAGTCAAAAAAATGATTCCATATGGATGATTGAGGTGTTTATCAACAAATATTCTTCTAGTTACCTCATTTTATACTTTTTATCACCTTTCCCCATTAATAGTGAAATGAAATTATTGAAATTCAATGGTTATTACTGAAACTACACTTTCCTTCACATAGAAATGGTAACACTTACACTATTACAAGAATCACTTTTATTTTACACTACTGAAAATTTAATCTATAGCCACAGACCTATAGCCACGGTTTTATAAGTCCATGGCTATAACTTGGTTATACCCATAGTTTAATTTCTATCTGTAGCTACACATTGCATTTCGTTTTTTTTTCGATTCCTGTCAGGCCTCCTTCCCCGATTTGAAACCCTCATCACGATCGACAACCTCCTCCTCTCGATGACCACTACTCCTCCCGATGAACCCTCCTCCTCCCGATGACCGCTCCTACTCCCAACGACCACTCCTCCTCCTGACGACCGCTCTTCCTCCTGACGACCGCTCCTCCTCCCAACGACTGCTCCTCCTCCTGACGACCTCTCTCACCAGCTTCGGTTCCTCCATCCCTCATCATGGTTCCTTCATCCACAATGTGGATTCTCCCATCACAGCTCGACTTCTCCATTCAGGGTTGCTCCATCCCTCATACAGTACTTTCCTCCTCCATGCCCTTATTTGTGTGTTGCTCATCCATGCGGTGCAACATCAGCTGAAGGGTTCCTCCCCTCCTCCACACTCTTTCAGTGCGTTTTCTATTTTGTGGCTCCTGTTTTGTGGGTTCTTTGAATATTGTTTGCAGTATTTATTATGTTTAGATATTTTTCAGTTTGCAGGAGGAGTTCAAGGAGGGGTTTGTGTTTATTTCCTATTTTGTGGCTCTTGTGTGTTGACTGGTATTCTGTCGACTATTATTCACTGGTATTTCATGGTTTATATTTCCTTCTAATTCTAATAATTAATATAATATTCTTGTATTCATTGTTTAATATATTTACTATTCTATCATCTATTTAATATTCTAGAATTATTATGTTTCTATTTACTATTATGTAATTATTAATCTGTTTCTAAGTGTTTTGTGTAATAGACTTTGTATTTCTGAAATATACAGAATTCAGAAGTTGGATATATTAGTCATAAATTCCAAAAGATAGGATTTTCACTATGTAAAGAACCTTACTTATCCAATTTTTACATTTTCATATCAACCATATTCATAGAATACCCTTTTATATGATTATGATCATGCTATAAAGGGTATGTTTATATTTTTCCTTTTTATTATATATTGTTAAGCATGTTTTATGTCCATTTATGTACATGTAAATTACATGGGATATGATTTTGAGTTATAAATGAGTATACCCCTTTAATTATTCCACGGGATGGGATGAGGCCTCCACTTTGTATAATCCTTCCCCATTCCATGGGATGGGCTTAGGAACTGACTCCAAAAGTGCACCTGCACCTGGGTGGGATGACCTATAAGATTTCCCTACACCTAACCAAGACAAGATGTCTTAAAATATTTCAATATCTCTAGATTGACATCGATAACAATCCCCATTAAAGAATATAAACTTAGGTAAGTTATAATATGTATTTTCCTAGTATAGAGAGTTACTTGATATAACTTTTATTTTTCATTCAACTACCTATTTACAATTATTTTAATATTATTTTGGTTATTTTCCTAAAAATGTTTTTTATTTAAACATGCTAATTAGTATACATGTTCACACTTACACTTGGTTATTCACTTGTGATTTGAGGTATGTCATTTATTCCATATTGAGTATATAAATTCTTATACCCTACATTAACACCTTACTGGACATGAAACTTTATGCCTTATACTTGAAGTGCCTTTTAAACAATGGATGTTTTGGGAATTGACTAGTCTTGGGTTGATTGAAAGCTATACCCTCTTAGAGATTGGATATTTAGAGGAGCATTCTTTGAAGTACCAACACGAATAAAAAAATAGGATTTCATATTGGCATTTAGATGATATTTATTTCATAATCGACATAAAAAAATTAATGATAGTTATTTAGATAATCAATGTTAAATGCATTTTACCACGGTTATATAGGTCCGTGGCTAAAGCCAATTTATACCCATGATTTAATTAAGAAACCATGCCTAAAATCAGCCGTGCCATTTTTTCTCCCAAAATCTTTCGATCTCCTCCTCGACCCTCCTTCCCTCACCATTTCTCTCCCCCGCGATCTCCTCCTCGCCGGGGGGGGGGGGGGGGGTGGAGGGGTGTATCTGTGGACAGTGGGTAGGGGGTAGGGGGAGGGTGGAGGGGTGCAGCTGTGGACAGGTTAATTAAATAATTCATCAATCTATAATAGAGGGAAGTGATTATTTAGAATCCCATGATTCAGGTGATGATAATTTATTTACAAACACTTACATCATTTACACTATATTATAAATTGAACTGATGCTTTCCAAGGGGACGCACTTGGAAGAACAAAACCAAACTTCAATAGACCATCAATTTATACCTGAATTTACATCAAATTAAAAGGAATCATCTAATATGAATTCATAGAGTTCATTAATTCAACTAGTAGTATCATTATAAAAAATTTCTCATTAAGTAGGTGACACAAAAAATACAATAAAAAGACATCATGATTCTACTACATCAACTGAATCATCTAAAATAGTGGATCATAGAGCATAAAACTGACCACAAACTTCATAATAAAAAATATTTGTAAATGTTAACTATTGATGAATATATACTATACAAGAAAAGATAAAAATTTCTTTAGTAGGATCCAATGGGAAAACCCCACTAGATTAAATAGATAGCAATGGATGAGACATACTCCAGAATGATTGACTACAATTTTTTCCAAACAGCTAGGAACTAATGATAGTAGATATTTAATGTAGAAAATCATGATGATTACAAACTCAATATAATATGGTCATAAGTTATGACCTCCCATGACCTATGTTGTTTCTATCTGATCGACATACAGTAGAAACATAAATAGTGTGACATGTTCCTCGATCTAAAAAAATACACCCAGTAAATTACCCTCCAGAGCCTCCTCATCAAGAATATATATTTGAGTAATTTTGATGTTGGGTCACGAAATATATCTAAAACTCTCACTTACTGATGCTTAACAATTGAAGGGTAAGAAAATTTTAGAAACTACCTTCCATCACGGTTGAAGAAATAAAATTTTCAGCAAACTATACCAATATTTATACAATGAAACAATCCAATCCACACAATATATAAAGAACAAGAACAACCATTGCCAATCTTTCACTAAATAAATTTTCACTACAAATGAATCCTAGTTCCCCTTTTTATCAGAAGTGAAATTGAATGTTATGTTAACCACCTCTGAAAATTCATTTTTCAATGCATATATAATCAACCACCCATACATTGGTACTCTGGTGTTATTTTTTTAACATTGTCTTCTAATTCTAACCAACATTTGAATCAACTCTATGCTGGTATTATGACTCAAAAAGAATATCATCTACACCATGATGCTAATTTTTATATCATACTGGGTATATAACTAAAAATATTTAATGAATATAGACTCATAAACCTATAATTTAGAATATTCATGGTTTATTATTATTATTATTATAATATTACAGTTACACCTAATCTCATGGCCTACCCATTTTAACACGCGTATGAATTGTATAATGATTATGTATCCTCTCTCATATTTATACTCTGCAACTAGTATCACTTCACTTATTTGTCCAATTATACATGAATGTGTTTTCATAGGATCATTGGGGCCCCTAAATACATGTGTTAATGCTGAAATCCCTTAGTTACGTTTGGTACATGGATCATCTAACAATATTCCCATAACTTATTGTCCTCAACAGAACCTACCTCTAGTATCTATCTTTTCCCTCTATCTAATCTTTTTATATTAACTTATCATGACCGTACCCCCATTGGTAAAACTCCAACACACCGCAGTCACACCGCGGTCACACCCCGGTCAGACCGCGGTCACACCGCGGTCACGCCGTGGTAATGCCGTGATTTGGCCTGCTCCGGCCACATCCACCCCACACCAGCCCCCTTCCACCTTCATTTCAGCCCACTGCCACCAGCATTCCTGCCCGCAACAGCCCCCCTACCACCTTCAAATCAGCCCGCACCATCCCCCCAACAAGTGAAACCAGCCCCCTTCCACCAGAATTCCAGCCTCCTCCCACTCCATTTGCTCATGGCCAGATGATGCTACCCCATGGATGTCGCTGGACCGGGCTGACCGTGGTCACGCCCCAATCAAGCCGCGGTCTTGCCGCGGTCACGCCACGGTCACGCCGCGGTCACGCCGCGATAATGCCGTGATTTGGCCCTGCTCCAGCCACATCCATCCCACACCATCCCCCTTCCACCTACATTTGTATTCTCCTTGGACAAATCTTCCATTATGCTATTTCTTGCCTATATTTTCAAATACAAGCAAGGATTTTTGGCATGAATCTAAGTTTTTCTCCTTCTTCCATGATAGAAGAACCGATCCTTTTATATTTAGCACTTGGCTTAGACTTCTTAGGTTTATTACCCAAGGATGTATGATCTTCCTTCTTTAAAAACTTCTTGGGAATAGTGTTTCCAACTTCATTTTTTAAAATTTTCCAAAGGAAGTTTTCTTCCATTTTTCTTCATCGGTGGTCTTCATTATCCATTTTTAACACATTATTAGATAAGAATGCTCCATTATAGTGACCACACTCAATTAAAATACAATAGAGATCTTAAATCCATTGTTACTCATGCATATTTATCTATTACCCATGGTATAAAAACAAATTCTGTACAAATATGGGTGTGATTAAATAATGGAAATCCATCTATGGGGGTGCAGGGGGAAGGAATAAAAGAATACTGAGAAAAATAACTAAACAACTCAACCACACTAGAAATTCCCAATGATTTTAGTAGAATGACTACAATGTAGAGTAGGGTAGGATGAAAGTTAGAGTGGGGGACTATTGCGGTATACTGATACTCATAACATTGATAGCACTTCACCACCCATCCATACAATAATTGATATAAACCACTGAGGTGATGTAGGGATCTTCATTCCTATATTTGACCCAACAGTTCATAGATACGAGAAAGGGTGGGAACAACCAAGTTGATGGGATATCCCTTTTCTAAGGTGACCACCATCATTAAAGTATAGATTCAGACATTAGTTATTATTATCATCTTCTTAACATTGTAATTCTCAGCCAATTATTTAATCTTAATGCTTGGTATATGATATGGTTTATATTTTCAAAATGTCTCTAAATTTCAATAAATCATTGTATATTTAATACAAAACATCACAACTTGTTATGAATTAACCCAAAAATTTTTGGGAATTGATTATTATTATCTCTTAGATTTCATATAAACTCTTTTTAATATAATCAATCCTCATTCTTGGAACTTATTTATGACTATTTGTGAATTTTTATAATTTAAAACATTTATGAATTCCCTAAACCATAATTTTAATATATTTGTTATGATTTTTTTATTAACTTGTTATTGATGATTACTTAATATCTTATGAAACAATATATATAATGTTAAGTTATTTTCTATATTATTTATTTAATGTATGTTTATCTGTTTCAGAATGGATAGAAACTAGATGTAAAACATTGATCAGATCACTGATGAATTTCAGAAGGAGTTACAATATTTTTTGGACATTGCATTCACTAATGATTTAGATGGCGGATTGATTCGATGCCCGTGTTTTGATTATGTTGGAAGACCATGGTTATCTCGTGAGGAAGTGAGTTACCATATCACTAAAAGTGGTTTCCAAAAAAATTATCATGTGTGGTATCACAATAGAAAAAAAAGCTCAAGGGTTGAATGACATCGATTCAGCGGAAAATATTGGTATGGAAAATCTGATTTCTGATCGGTTTCCTTTTGTTTCTGAATCTAGCTCCTCATGTAGACCGGTGCAAGAGGAAATGAATACTGGAACATAGTTCTCATCTATTAATCAGGATGATGACGTTGAGAGTGTTAGAAAGCTGATGGAAGATTCAAATACCCCAGTATATCAAGCATGTGAAAAAATGAGCAAAAATGAGTTTTTAATGTGATTATATCATGGGAAAACAATGTATGGATTTAGTAATACTATGGTCGACTATCTCCTTACATTTATTAAAGATTTACTACCAAATTATGCATGTATTCCAGAAAATGATTACATGGCATCAAAGTTGGTTGAAAAATTTGGATTTTCATCTAGTAAGATTCATTATTGTCTCAAAGACTGTTGTTTGTTCAGGAACGAGAATGTATACTTGAGTCAGTGCAAACAGTGTGGCACATCAAGGTGGAAGACTAATAAAGACAGATCTCAATCTTGCATACCACAGAAAGTGATGCGACACTTCCCTTTAATTCCCAGGCATCAAAATTTTTTATATCAGAACAAATGGCAAAGAATATGAGATGGCATGCAAATGAAAGAAATAAGGATAATAATGAAATAGTACATCCTGCAGATGGGTTGGATTGGAAGAAATTTGATAGGTTACATCCTGATTTTGCGGCTGGCCCACGAAATGTTAGATTTGGATTATCATGTGATGGTTTCAACCCATTTCTCCAAATGCATACTGCACACAGTACTTGGCCTATTTTCATTCACATTTATAACTTTCCTTCATGGATGTGTTTGAAGAATCCGTTCACTATCCTGAGTATATTGATATCTGGACCCAGTGATCTTGGAAATGATATTCATATATACCGTGCCTTGATCCATTGGTTACTTTTCATTATGACTGTGCCTTGTGTATTGTCTTGATTTTCATTATTGTGGTGTATTGGTTTAAATTGCATTGTAATGGGATCCTATTGGGAATTTGATATCGTATGAGCATTGTTGGGTGAACCTTTGGGCTATAGTTGTAGGTTTTGTGATTCTCTAGGACTGTGTGCAGGTGGGGGGGGGGGGGCAGGTGGGGTGTGTGTGCAGGTGGGAGGGAAGGGAAGGTGGCAGGGGGTGTGCAGGTGGGGGGCACGGGCAGGGGGTGTGCAGGTCGGTGTGCTGGGGCAGGGGGAGGGGTGTGTGCAGGTGGGGGGGGGGGGGACAGGGGGTGTGCTGGGGCAGGGAAATGGGTGTGTGCAGGTGGGGGGGGGGGGCAGGGGGTGTGTAGGTGGGGGGCATGGGGCAGGGAGAGGGGGAAGGGGGTGTGCAGGTGGGGGGAAGGGGGGTGTGCTGGGGCAGGGGGAGGGGTGTGTTCAGGTGGGGGGGAGGCAGGTGGGGGGGGGGCAGGGGCAGGGAGAGGGGGCAGGGGGGTGTGCAGGTGGGGTGGGGGGGGGGCAGGGGGAGGGGGTGTGAAGGTGGTTGGGCAGGGGAGGGACAGGGGGGTGTGCAGGTGGGGGGCAGGGGGCAGGGGGAGGGGTGTGTGTAGGGGGGGGGGCTTGTGTATTGTCTTGATTTTCATTATTCAGTATTGGGATTTACATATCAATCTAAATATTCTTTGTTCATTTTTGATTATGGTGTTATGTATCATTTATCATGTACAGTTGACGCATTGATCACATATCAATCTGAAGTTGTTATATCTCACTCTTTTTCCTATTATTTACGTACATGTGGTTACTTATGATGAGGTCGATTCTACCCACCACCATAGAAGGCATTGAGTTGAACATCAGATTCAGGTAAGGATTCTTCCATTTTTATTATTTGTCTCAATTTTAATTTGGGTTTTTGGGATTTTTGGGTTCCCTATCTTTTTGCAGAGCGTTTTGGATCTTGTTGAGGACAGTGAAGCACCACATGACTGGGATATCCTCTCAACCTGTGGGAATGAGGCCTTATAAAAGTTCATCACAAGGCCCAACTCCTTGGTTCAGTTTGGGCCAGGTTAGGTTTGCTAAGTTATTTTTTATTGGGTTCATTTTTTTTTGGTTTATGTCAATTTTAACTGGTTCATTTTTTTGGATTTGGGGCTATTCGGTTCAATTAAATTAATTTTATATCCAATTAGGTATGTTTCATTAGTTTCATTTTTTTCATGCTCAATTATGCTTTATTGATGTCAGTTTTGATTGGTTTGAGTTAGTTTGGTTACATTGTTTTCAGTTTGGTTTAGTTTTATCTTTTTCAAAACCATTTGGTTTGGTTCCACTTTACTCAAATTGGCTTCATGATGTATGATTTCGTTCTAGTCATATTCGAATGTTTTTTATTAGTGTAGTTAATTTGACTGGAATTTTTTGTATAATACCATATATTAGCATGTTTTTGGTTTTCTCAATTCAATTGCCTCGCCTCCTCCCGCTTCCTTCGCTCCTAGCCGGAAGATGCTGCCCTCCAGATGTCACTGGACTGGGCCAACATGTCACGGTCATGCCGCGGTCACGCCGCGGTCACGCTGTGGTCATGTCGCGGTCACGCCACGGTCACACCCGCGGTCACGCCGTGTTAATGTCGTGATTTGGCCCTCCTTCAGCCACATCCAGCCCACACCACCACCTTTCCACCTTCATTTCAGCCCGCTGCCACCAACATTCCAGCCCGCAATAGCCCCCCCTGCCACCTTCGAATCAGACCGCACCATCCTCTCAACACCTGCATCCAGTGCCCTTCCACCAGCATTCTAGCATCCTCCCGCTCCCTTCACTCCTGGCCAGAATATGCTGCCCCGCGGATGTTGCTGGACCGGGCCAACACGCCGTGGTCACGCCGTGGTCACGCCGCAATCATGCCGTGGTCACGCTGCGGTCACGCCGTGGTCACGCCAACGGTCATGCCATGGTCACGCCGTGGTAATATCGTGATTTGACCCTGCTCCAGCCACATCCAGCCCACACCACCCCCCTTCCACCTTCATTTCAGCCCGCTGCCACCAACATTCCAGCCCGCAACAGTACCCCCTGCCACCTTTGAATTAGCTCGCACCATCCCCGTAGCACCTGCACCCAGCCCCCTTCCACTAGCATTCTAGTCACCTCCCGCTCCCTTCACTTCTGGCCTGAAGATGCTGCCCCGCGGATGTCGCTGGACCGGGCCAACACGCCGCGGTCACGCCGCGTTAATGCCGTGATTTGACCCTGCTTCAGCCACATCCATCCCACACGAGCCCCCTTCTACCTTAAATTTTAAGGTGTTTTATGGTTTTTAGATTTTTTTAGGGTTTTTAGAAGTTTTATGTTTTTTTTAAAGGAAAAAAAGTACTATAAATATCAATGAAAAGATGAATTGCAACAGATCAATAAAAGGTGAAATGATAGTTGACCCAAGAACCCAAATTCATAGCTCAACCATATCAAGACATGGGAACCAAGATAAGTGCCCATTAAACACCAAGAAACCAAGAAAATAAGCGAACACGAGACCCTATGATGTCCAACCAAATAGAAATCAGATGGTGAGGTTCGCTTCCAAATTGGCAAAGCAACATCCATGAATGCAGTAGAAAAAAATAGTAACAAAACCATGACATCATGAACCAATAACCAAGAAGTCATAGACTGAAAGAACCAGTAATAGAAACTAGGGAGTAAGGGAACATCTAAGAGCCTCCCCAGGCCCTTCCATACTCCAAGAGAGACAACTAGCATCACCATTAATCGCATATAGTTGGAGATGTGCACACACAAAACTAACAGAAGACAGGGTGGATCCCCCTCCCTTCCAGTGGCACTCGAGCACTATAGAGACATCACCTATGAACTCATAGAAAGTAGTGACAGATAAACCCATGGACCCAGCAAGAAATACCTACAAGTGAAAAGAAGGTTCCCAAAAGGAACAAGCTAACCACAATGCAAGCCAAACTCAGAATCTATATCAACCAAACCGATAAACGCACACTCTAACACACCACCAACCATTGACACTACCCAATCCACTCACTCACACACACACAGATGCACACACTCACTCACAAAACACCACCCAAGAAATCTCCACTTGAATCCCAATAAAGTAGCAACAAGAAAAGAAACTGGAATCCCCCCAATCAACGACCAGCCCCTAAACACCTATAAGAAACCACTCCCACACACCAGTCCATATGAGACTGCACCTCACCAAACAAAAAAATAACCGACAAAAACTTTCACCATGTGACCAAAATGAATAACTCTAGCACACCCATGACACCTGACCACCGAACCCAGCAAAGACCAGCTCTATGCAAAGCAACCTGCAAACTAGATGACACCCACCCAATAGACTTCTAACCAAACTACTCCCAAACCGTCTTAATCTAAACCTCAAACCAGCCAACTCCACTCCTCCATCCATCAACACCCAAGCACCCACTAGAAACCTTATCCCACACCAACCCTAGCACAACCACCAATCAATGACCAAGGAATCCCCAAGAACCTATAGAAAACCTAGGAGAGTAGGCACGTTATTCCCTTCACCCCACCAATCCACGAGCACACTAGAAGCAAGCCACAACCCACATTCTCCGAGAAACCTACTCTAAAAAAGACAACATGCAACCTCACTAACCAAGAGACACACACCATCCACATGCCCCATCAAGAAACCACATGCACCGAGAAACCCATACAAACCATCAACTTAGAAACCATCAAAAAAAATATCCAGACAAGAAACATTGCAAAATACTATATCCTACCCAATTAACAACCATGAAAAAAGACCAAGCCTCACAAAAAGCTGCGTAACTCAAATACCATTCAAGGGAATCCCACTCCAACCGAGCCTGCATCCAGCACAAGGGCAGCCATAAGACCTGCAAGAAGAAAATAACAACCAAGGAGGAAGCATTCATCAACAATATCCCCTGCCAAACTAGAAGAACACACCTCTATGGGTCGGCCACACTAAGATACACCAGACACATCCTATAATGAGAACCGAACCAAAGATATCTGAGACCAACACTAGAAAAACAAAACACAAAAACCCACAAAAAACCATCAAATCCACTTCAAGATGCTCCAAAACTATCTTGCTCCACGCCTCGATGAGAATCCAGTGGAAGGAAAGAAAACCAGTAACAATGGAATCCAACAACCAACCCAAGCATCAAAATAGCTGCACCGCCAACACATCCTCTCTACCCTACAGAAGACCCATTTCTAGCAGCACCAGTAGCTCCGTCCAGAGACCCCAACACCACAAAATCAAGGCTACCTATAACTGGCTGAAGGCCTGATAAGAAGAGAGTCCCACAACACATGAAACCACACCTGCAAGTACCACAAAGCCACCCGCAACCAAATCCAACCACATGAAACAATATCCAATGACCTCATGAGTCTAGAAACCAAAGACATAAAAATGGAAGACAGAATATCAGACTTCACCAGATCCAATACACTCCATGTACACACATCCAAACCCTGCACTAACAAGAGTATCCCAACCCCATCCAACATCACCTCAACAAAACCCCCAAGTCTAATAACCAGAACCCTCACCCAAATCCCAAAAAAAACATATAGTTCCCTCTCAACCCTATAGGGGGGAGGGGTGCTGTCCAGGGGAGGCTTTGCAGGGGGGGAGGGGGTGGTAGGGGGGGTGGGCTATGCAGGGGATAGGGTGGGGGCTATTTTTTTGGGGGAGGGGGGCTGTCCAAGAAGGGGGGTGGGCTGTCCAGGAAAGGATTTATAGGGGGGAAGGGCTGTCCAGGGGGGGATTTGCATGGGGGGTTGTCTACTGCAAGGGGAGTGGGGGGGGGGGGGGGGCTGTCCAGGGAGGGTTTACAGGGGGTGGAGGCTACAGGGGGGAGGGGGGATACAAGGGGAGCGGGGACTGCTAAGGAGATTATGTTTCATTAAAGGATGGGGACCCACCATACATTAAATAATGTGATTATGGATTGATTATCTAACTCTATAATAATGGATCATATTCCCTCAACCTTGCACCTATTATTTTTTCCTAAGAATAAATATACTTTTCTCTTTTTGACCAACTCTAATAATGACTCTCTCTGTTGGAAAATATGAAAATAACAACTAGAGTCTAGGACCCACTCTTGATTGAGTGTATAAATGGACACATTCAAGATTTAAACAAATGTCATAGCCTGAATCGACTAGAAAATATAGGTTAGTGGGTTGTTTGGATTCCAACTCACGCATGAGTTTCCTACGCTCGGGCTTAATGTGCCCAGGATTACCATTGTGAAAACATATTACTTTTCTATCCATAGATCTTATCCTAGATTTGAGTTATTTATTAACCTTATTTTTGTCCCTACTGAATTGTTTTTTCTTACCTTTAGTTTAAGGTCTCCCCGTTGTGAAAAAATCTTATCCCCACCTTTTATTTTTGTTCTAGAATGAAATTACTTAGACAGATGGGCTGATTTGATATCTTTTAATGTTAAATAGACTCAACCATACATCATGGTCATAAAAAGTGTTCTATATCTATTTTCAAGAGTGATTAATATGATCATTTCTGGATCCTCATCATCTAGATATACAATAATATTGTCTAAATCTAACATGAATTTATTAACCTCATCTAAATGGTTTTTTATAGATGTACTAGGGGGGTGTGTTGAGGTAGGGGGAGGGGTGTGCAGGTGGGGGGCAGGGGGCAGGGAGAGGGGGAAAGGGGAGGGGTGTGTAGGTGGGGGAAGGGGGTAGGGAGAGGGGGCAGGGGGTGTGATGGGGCAGGGGGAGGGGTACGCAGGTGGGGGCAGGGGGCAGGGAGAGGGGACATGGGGGTGTGCTGGGGTAGGGGGAGGGGTGTGCAGGTGGGGGTAGGGGGCAGGGAGAGGGGGCAGGGGGAGGGGTGTGTAGGTGGGGGGCAGGGGGTAGGGAGAGGGGGCAAGGGGAGGGGTGTGAAGGTGGGGGCAGGGGGCATGGAGAGGGGCAGGGGGAGGGGTGTGCAGGTGGGGGGCAGGGGTAGAGAGAGGGGGAAAGGGGTGTGCTGGTGTAGGGGGAGGGGTGTGTACAAGTGGGGTGGGGGGGTGTAGGTGGGTGGGCAGGGGAGGGGGCATGGAGGTGTGTAGGAGCAGGGGGTGGGAGGTGCTGGGGAAGTCCTCTGAACAGCCAACACAGTTCACCGTGCTGGCTTTTTTTTATGTAGTGGAAAGCCCTATAGCCACCATTTGAACCGTGGCTATAGGGATATAGCCACAGTTTGAACCGTGGATATAGGGATATAGCCACGGTTTGGAACCGTGGCAATAGGGTTATAGCCACAGTGACCATGGCTTTTACTGCATTTATCGGGCTGGGCCTATAGCCACGGTTCAAACCGTGGCTACAGGGCTTTAGCCATGGTTGAAACTGTGGCTATAGGGTCAAACCTATAGCCACGCCAATACCAACCATGGTTCATGAAACTGTGGCTATAACCTATTGCCACGGTTTTGGGGCCTATAGCCACAGTTTGGAACCGTGGCTATAGCCCAAATTTCCAATAGTGTCAAAGTAATCATTGGAAATATATCATTTTCCCTCTACATATAACCTTCTCCCATGAACATCATCCCCTTGATAATCATAGTTAGCATAATACCTTAACTTTTAAGGGAATTTCCAAGGGAAAATTAAGTCTCCAACATAAGTATTATCTTCATATTAAGGGTTTCTTATTAATATCACTCTTGAAAATAACTTACCACCGTGATAATATGATGAAATCAGTATCATTATTGCATTGATTTTTTTTATATTAATTGTATAAACCTCAATTATCCATTTACATTCACTTTTAAACGTAAAGGGACATCAATCGTGCATGTGTTCAGACTATCGTCTCCACAAAGAACCATTTTTTTCATTATTATTATGGTTTTTCATTTTTATCACAAAATATTAAAATAGGGATAAATAAATATAATCATTCTATTATTGTGATATTATTTCAAAAAAAATAAACCACATTAACCATACTCCCCAATCTAGTTTAAGCATGTTCAAGTAAGGGTTATTTTAACTAGCTATATGAGTGACTCTATATAACTCTCTTATGGATGACTATGCGAACATGGGAATTTATTATTATAATATAATAAGAAAATTATTATTTTTATATGGTTTTTAAAGTATTATATTATTTATATAACTAATTATTAATGTATTTTTTTCATTTGATAAAATTCACTGATATAAGAAAACAACGATTCCATCTTCATGCATCATAATTGAAATACGTATAGAATGATATAAGATATTATTAAATCAATGCAAGTAATATATTATAAAATTATAAATTATATAACATAAAATAAAAGTATGATTAATGTCATCAATAATATAAAACACACATAACAATTAATGTTATTAATTCATGATGGTAGAAATTATCATTAACTAACCAATATAGCCATAATTAATAATTATTAATCATGAATATAAATGGTAACATATATAAATATGGTTATTAAATAGATTATTGAGGTATCTATATGTCAAGAATTAAATTGGAGTGCCATCTAACCTGATACTGGACCTGGCCTGTGGCATGGCACAAATGGCATTATCGATCCCCATGGGTGGGTAACTAGTGCCTTGCTATCAAAAAATACACATTGGTAATGATTTCACCCATTTATATAACCATAAAAACCAAAAATAATAAACATCACATAATTGATTATCATAACTGAATTTTATATAACAATTATGAGATTCATATTTTTAAAAATTTAAGTAAAAACCCAAAGACCGCAATGAATGGGGAACAAAAAGACCATACCCAAAGTCTCCTAGAAATAAAAGGGTCTTAACCCTCAATCCAACTACATTAAAACCTAAAAAAGTGGAACACTAGCTACTGAATCCACCATCCCCTCTATGGAACATCTTTCCTTTACTTGGTTAATACATAACATTATCTAAAGAGACCCAAAACTGTATGTATGGTGTGAGCCAAAACCCAATAAGACTCCACAAAAAAGAAAACTTTCCATTCTATAACATTAGAAGACAAATTAGAATTCACATTTTTATGAGAAATTTTTAAATATTTTTGAGGAACATATAATGTAAATCATTTTAAAGAAAACACTTTTAAGGGAATCATTTCACACATTAAAATTGATTTAAATTCCCAAAGTACAGATGGTCTACCGTATTTTGATTGTTGGAACTATATCACATAACAATCATATCACAAGAGAGAACCTTTAGAAATCACTATAGGCAACTAGAAAAATTTGGACCCTAGAAGACTCATACATCGGTGATGAAAATACTCCAACAAAAACTAACAATATTCCAGGGCATGATCTATTATGGGGAATCCCATCCCAAGATCTAATGGCCTCCATATCATAAGATAAAACTAACTGAGTTCCATGCATTATTCACTAGAGGGGTTCCAATCCCAAGGTCTAGTGGTCTCAGATCATATCACTTGTTTAGTTAGTGTTGTAATCAACAATCCTACTAGATGAATCTGGTCATAAGACACTTCCAAATCTACTAGCATAATTTTTCTAGTTCTCCCACCTAGATACTATATATCCCCTTTGTTATAAGATTACATTTCACAAGTCACATAAATTATCCCATTCACATACACTTTCCTAGCATCATGAACACATAATAAAATCATCACTATCACAGTTCACATTTATTAAATAACCAAGGATCACACGGAAACCACATTTTCTATAAAAAAATAACTTTAATTTCCCACACACTCCAAAACCATTTGGAAACACATTTCAAACCACATGGATTTTTTATAAATCCATTTTGTAAATAATTCAATAATATATGTAATGGCCCGAGTTTTTGGGGTCCATTACTTGGTAAAAATCTGATGTTGAGGTGTTCTGGGTGGGCTGGAAGGCCATCCCAGCTTCTCGGTGACTCCTAGTGGTAGCCTTGGCCTACCTGTAGCCTCGACCTACATGTAGACCTAGCCTACTGGTGACCTTGGGGTACCGGTAGCCCTCGACGACTGGTAGACCCCGACTACTGGTGGCCCTCAGATACAAGTGGCTCTCGGCTACAGGTGGCTCTCAGCTACCAGTGGCTCTCGGCTACCAGTGGCTCATTTCCAACTGGTATCTCTTAGATACCCATAGCTGTCGCCAACCGCTACCTCTCGGATACCGGTAACTCTCACCTACCCCAACAGGTTTTCCAGTAGCGCCTCCTTTTTGCTCTAATTGGGTTTTAAACCATGTTTTAACCCCTTTAGGACTGTTTTAAAGCCCATTAATTCCCATTAATGTCGCTTAATTAAATGATTGGTGAGGTACCCTGGTGTGCGACGGTTTAAACCACCCCAAAAGGCGGGGACCCTTTAATGACGTGTGGGGTGTTCCAACCGCGTGGTCAGACCACGATCCCACTCCTTACACAGTTTCAAGTTTTTATCTCTGTATCTTAACCATCCCGGGCATGCTGTATCTCAACCCTTATCAGCCTTCATAACCTAAAGTATTCTCCCTACATTTCTTTTTCTTGATCACCCTACGGTTGGAGTACCCATCCTCCTGATGAGCCGTACCCCTGTTGCTCCTGTTTTCCAGTTACCATGTGAGGACTTAACGTTGATCCTTGATCCTTCAGTTAGGGGTTTCACCTTTGTCTCTCCTTTCCGTGTATATTGTGGGGTGGGTACGCTACTACTTCTGTATAATTGAATGAACCAAACTTTAATGAAGATAATAATCAGACTCTAAAGAATGAAAGGGAGGGGTTTGATCAATGTTGTTGCTCTGTTTTTCTCCTCTTTCATGATTAATGATTTCTGAATTGTGCGGGCTTACGACTATGGAAAATCATGGCCGTTGGTGGTCATTCTTTGTGCACTAATAAACCCTTACCCCTTGTGATGTTTAAATGGATTTTATTTTGGTTTTGAAACTTTTTCTCTGTAAAGGAAATTGGTTGATTATGTATGTTCGGCTAAATAAATTGGAAGCACTAGGATCAACTCATTTTCTATGATAACCCCAGTTTAAGCCCAGTGGAATTGAAATCATGGAGTGTGTTAAATCTTTTAAATATGAAAATACCTTTTGAGTCTGCCTTGTGTTGGTAGTATTGGTTTGGTTTATTCCTCCATGGGCCGAGTACGGGTGACTTTATGGTTTTCTTGGATAGGGGCTTAGATTTCTGTGGTGATGTGGGTGAGGATGGGATCCTATGTTTGTATCAAGAAATGGGGTGGGATCCTATTCTGTTGTGAAAGATTATTATTCATAGTTCTAGGAAATTGTTACTGTATCTCACTTTGACATGCTTTGGTTCCAATACTTGGAGGGGTCTCACTTGATGTGCTTTTACAAGAGAACCGGGTGTGAATGTTTAAATTGCTGTTGTGTGTACTCTTTCCTTGGCTTGTGATTATTCTTTAAAGTAGCCCAAGTAGGTGTAGAAACCTATTTAAACATTATTACTGAACATGAAAACAAGGATGGGACAAATGGGGATTTGGTTTGGTGTGAGTTGTGACTTGGGCATGGGTGTTGTTCTCTTCTATTATGAATGAGTAGTAAGGATAGCGTTCTTTAGGTTGGCTGAAGGAAAACCTAGATTGGGTGAGTTCTTGTTACCTATACATATACATGTAGTTTTTTTATTTCTTATTCACACCCCAACCTATTTGAGCACTAATTACTGAATACCCCCACTTGATGGTGGATGGTGTTTTTCCCAATGCTCCTATGAGTGGCTGGTTATTAGCTCTTTTCTGCTCCCTTTCCTGAATAACCCAAGTCTCTATGGGCAGGCTGTGATGGGCTGAAGTCTATTATTAGCCAAAGAATCTTCAGGCAGGGTAGTGTGGTGGTTGGCCCATGTGCGTGCGGGTAGGTGGATTCCCAGGTATCTTCGGGATGAGGCCTAGGTGTCTTTGGGTGTGGCAGTAGTTCTTCTAGCCCAGGTGACTTTGGGCATGGAAGTGGTTGTTCTGGCCTAGGTGTTTACAGGCGTGGTTATGTGTGATGGTTGTGGCCTAGGTGTCTACGAGCGGGTTAGTGGCTGTGGCCCAGGTGTTTGCGGGTGGGATGTGTGGTTGTGGCCCAGGTGTGTGCGGGCGGGGTATGGTATTGAGACTGCGATGAGAATGGCGTGATTAGTTCGATGCATAGGATGTCTTCAATAACCAGAGGGAAAGTGGTGCGGGGTACTCAAACATCAATGTTCTATTATTATACATTACTTGACTTGTGTTATTTGGGGAGTGTGCCTTGCTGAGGTTTGGGTGGTCAGTTTCCTTGCTAGGTGCTTGGTTATCTATTTTCTCACAGGGCATTAGTATGCCTCCCCACTTTTGCATGAGAGTCTTTGGTTTTTACCGACTGAATATACTTGTATTCTCACCCTACGTATATAAAACTGCTTTCAGGTTTCTAGGAGGAATTCAAGGATCGTGCTAGACCGTACTAGCCCAGACCTTGTGACATATCATTGAAGTTTCTATTGTTATTTCTTCTGGTAGTTTTCTTTGTAGTCTACTTCTACATTGTGGATTTTACTTTTTTAACATGCATTAGGAATGGTTCTTGACTTTACCTTTACTTTCAGTTTTGGTGTTGTGGGTTTTAATATCTTATCTCCCGATCCTATTAGAAGAAAAAGGCAAATTCCTTCCATTTAGTGTGTGATTTCATGCCCTTGGTGCTGGTCGCCACTCCGTGACCTATTTAAGGCGGGTTTTAGGGGTCATTATCTCTCCTTCAACTTAAAGCAAGAAGGACCTAGCAATCTGCTGACGCTTCCCTCCTTTTGGTGAAGGCGGGTCGTGAAAATATTACACATGAAGCCCAATAATTTACATTTGAACAAACCCATTCAAATTCATACACACACAAAATCTAATTTTATAACATGCTTCATATCACTTCCAAAATTAAAAAACCAAATTTAAGGTGAAAAAATAAGACAACATGAAAAAACAATCTATTTCTATAGGATAAATGACTTTTAATACACATACACCTAATATTCCTTTAAAAATACATTTCTCACCTTTCACACATGGCATAAAACATATTTAGGGTTTATCAAAGTTAATCAAACAAGAAATATAACCATTTTTATTTTTCAAAAACCAACATTTTGTCGGATATGAATTTAAAATACATTTGAAAACATATTTCTCACCACACAAATAATCTATAGAACACATTTAAGAAACCATGAAAGAAATCCAAATTCATATAATAATATAAAATCTTGAAACCACCTAACACACACTTGAAAACTTCTAAAAACTGGAATAAAACCACAAATGAAGCTCAAGAGGACCCTATAAATACGAGATCAAACAAAAAACCATCATGATTTAACTAAACACCTTCATATCATACCCTCATTAGGATAAATAACTTGTTGGAAAATAATTACTCAAGGAGGGAAAAGAAACCCTATAATAATATATAAATAAAGATAAAAGATACTTAATTGATGATTCCTTGAAGTTCTGACACCAAGACCACATAAATATTGGAGTTCAATAGGTCTAGGGAGGTGAAGAGGGAGCTCCTATGGCTACAGAAAATGAATGGGATGAATTAAAGGGGGGTTGGGGATTAAATCTAAAGAGGGTAAGAAGGAAATTTTATACCTTTTAATTAATTTGATGGGGAAAATTGTAATCCCACATAGTTTTCCAAATTGTGCAATGACCAGGAATCCCTCACTATCTATGAAGAAAAAGATTCATGGTTACCCCACATGATTTTTCAGGTAGCGCGACAACTGAACAGTCACCTCTTTCCAAGATGAATTTTGATGCACAATTTCTTGGGTGATGGTGCATGGTTTTCCCAAAAAATGTTCCAACCATCTACCACCTATTGTGAAGCCAAAATATCCATTTTTCTACAAAAACTCACAGGGAACCCAAGGGATAAATTACAAAACAAAAATAAACAAATGAATACATTAAAATAAGAACACAGGTGTTACACTATGTATCACTACCCCCTCCCACAATGTTTTCCCCACCTAGTCCGACAATGTGAGATGGGAGATAGTGACCCTTGAGTCCTGCCTCCAGTGGGCCCTGAGTTGGAAACTAGAACTGATGGAATAGTAAACACAAAAAATTGGAGGCATCACCCTCTAAGAGAACACATGTTTAAGAGAGAGATAAGATAGACACCAACAAAATCCAACTCAGACAATAATATAAAAGAAATCCCAAGTACACAGAGGCAATATAATGAAAAAACTACTACAACTGAAACAGAAAACTGCAAGGACCAAATTAGAGTAAAAATCATAGTTAGCACGAAGCCCAATCAACTCTTGTAACCCCAAGCTAGTAGTGACCATCTTGATCTCCAAAATACTCAAAGTAACCGAAAAAAGTATATATATATATATATATATATATATACAGAGGGTTATTAAAATAGTATACTCAATTGGATCCTCCCCGAAGACTCTCGTGCAAAGGTAAAGAAAGAATTCTAAAGCACCATGAACAACAAGTGAAAATAACTCATCAGCTATGCATGTAACTAATTTCCTAGCCTCACCATGTATACTCTCACCAATAATTTCATACAATAGTATATAATTTAATAAATAATATCAAGGGTACCCCACTACCATTTCCCCACTCGTTTTCTACTTTTCCATAATGTCGTGTGTCCTATGTATCTCTTTCTAAAAAGGGTTCCTTGTAGAGACCTAGGAGAAGAACCACAACATGTACCCCATGAAACAAAACCACTAAATCCACATAACCAAAGTAACTAGGTTGTTTTAAGGGGACACCATAGCTCCTGTTACATATATCATACGTCAGGCATTACACCTCAAGCCGTTACAGTCCATACACTGAATAAGGATCCTCATGCCATCACATACTATACACCTTACACCTATAGCAGTCCATAGGGAAGTATATCTAGAATATATGTGTGTGAATAACCCTAAGCCATTTAATCCCTCTTCACACATATATGGGGAAAACTAACCTTTGTGCCTACCAGCACAAGTAATAATAAAGAGAAGAGAGTGTGGCCAAAGGGGGTGGTCATAAATCCATCCTCCGACCAGAATGTTGGGGAAAACAACCATAAGTCTTAGAATCCCCTGGGGTATCAGTTTCGCTAACTGATGGGGTGGAGTAACTTATAGAAACACAAAAAGTACAGAATATACTATTGCTCACAACCAAAACTATGTGCATAACCTAGTCTTAGAATCAAATGCAGCTAACTTATCTCGGACTCCTGGCTTCCACTGAATATACTTGGTATACTATATTCACAAAACAATTTAAGGAGATACATTAGATTCCTTTATCGACTTTTATCATTTGGACATTATATTAATTAATTATTTTACCATTAATTATCAATTATCAATTACAAATTATATTTCATTAGCATCACACACAAATCCCACTGTTCATTTAAATTTCAACCTGAGTATTCTATCGCAAAAAGCTCCAACTCCATGGGTTGATATCATTTATTTAATCATTTATTAACTTCTTTATCATTTTACCATATTACCAGGAATTCTAGAAAAAAATTCTAAGCTACCAAACATGAGTGAATCAACACGGTGAGAATATGGACTACATGTCAAGTCCTTGACACCTATAACATGAGCATAGACCAATTATCCCTCAAGAATATAAGCATGGAAAGCTTGTGGAATACCCCGTGTGTCATTGAAAATTTTGTAAGGAGGGTAAGAAAGACCATCTTCCTTAAGAAGTGGGAAAATTAATGCTCATAAATAACTAAAAATATTCATCAAACATTCAATCATTCACATCCAACCCGTTTTATCATCCCTAGTGTCCTCCCAAACCCCACATGCATAAATAAATTCAACTCGCCACTCTATGCATCAACTACTGACATAACCAATTGGCCTCTCTACCCCCAAATACCACAACAACCATTCAGGATCACATCACAACACAAGATGTTGGAAACAAACATCATATCAACTCTATTCTTGTTCGCTAAACAAGGCATACATATTTTATAAATAATGAGCACTCATGGATCCAAAGCACAATGAACTCTACCTTACAAGAAAGGGGGTTACTCAGAATCCTTCCTGAAATTATCTTTTATCCAATAGACGATTCTATAATCAATCTAAAATTTACTGATTTATTATTTTTAGGTTCCAACTAGAGGAAACCTAAACAACAAGCTATCATAGTTATCATAAATTAATTAAACATGCCTACTATGTAAACAACCAGATACATTTATATGCCTCTTTATCTTTTAAAAATAATTGAAATTATTCCTATTTTACATTCTTTACCAATTTCCATCAAGAGAGACACACTAATCAAGGATGGCAAAGATATCACACTATCAAGAAAAGAAAAAGGCAATAACATATGATCAAAACCAATTTATTTATTCAGTTCAACGATTTATTATGTCAATTACATTGTGATCCAATGGGATAAAACATGAAAACTATAAAGTTGCACATTAAATAATAGAGAAGAAAAAAAATACCCTACCTTAAAATGTTCTTGACGTTCTTTACATGAGAATGATCCAATCAACATAACATGATTTCCTCCCCCGTAACAACTGCATCTACCTGAGGATGTTGTGACATGACCGCACCAACCAACACCCAAGAAAACCCCATTAGAAACATGGAGATCACATACCATAACATGGTAAGGAGAAATGGGAGAAGAAGTGTCAAAGAAAACACAAGAATAGAGGTAGTCATACCTTCTAGAGATGACAAATTGACATTTAGTGGTTACACCAAAATAAGTGGTGCACATGCAGCAGGAAGAAAATTCAAGGGGAAATGATCTAAGGATTAAGATTCGATCACACAAATCCTATAGGAATAAAGAATGGTTCGAGCATCTTGTTGTAAAGAACAAGAAGGTACAACAAGGAAAGATGATATCTCATTCATTTAGAGTATTTAACAGAGCAATGATTTAATATATGTTAGATTTTCCATTAAAAGGGAATCACATTAAACTAAGTGGTTTGAAAAAGTAAATGAATCCTGAACCTTAGGAAAATCAAGATAGGATTTATGGTCTTCGAATTCGAAAAAATCCCTTAAAAAATGCATTTATTTCATTTTTTTTTTCAAGGAATAAGTTAAATGGGCGAACTGTAGGAATTTGGAAACACTGTACACCTACTGACAGTTGGAAACAATGTACACCTACTGATGGATGGAAACACTCTATTTATACAGATGTTTGGAAACATTGTACACATAACGATGGCTAAAAACACTGTACACATACCGACACCGATAGTATAAAATGACTCATCAATGCCGATTGTACAAATGACTAACTGATGACACTGTTCACATCTATCTCACTGATTTCACTATTCATATATGTCTTACTGATGACATTGTTCACATTTGGATCACCGATGAAACTATTCACGTCTACCTCAATGATAAAACTCTTCACATCTATCTCACCGATGAAACCGTTCAAATCTGTCTCATTGATGACACTGTTCACATCTGTCTAATCGATGACACTATTCACATTTCTATCACTGATGATAATGTTCACATTTGTCTCACCGATGATATAGTTTACATCATTCTCACTAATGAAACTATTCATAAAACTAGGACTACTATTCATTGAACTGGAAATTTGGGAATGTGCTTGGGATAAGTCACTTTAACCTCCCAGAACACCTCTGACACCATATTTCAGCAAAGGAATGGACCAAAGAGGTTTAGAACATTACATCAGATTCCTCTCAAACATTATCATCCTAAAGAATTAAAAACCAACCTAAAATGAAACAGAAAAGGGGTCTGAACAACTACCCATCGAGATACCTCTCAAATAAGATAAATCCCTAAAAGAAAAAAAAGAAATCCATATCATAAAAAAGGGTGTACAATCACAAACGAACATCATTACATGAAAAGAGTTAAACATCAAACAACTTAGGGTACTGAGCACATATCTGTGACTCGTATTCCAATGTACTATCCTTTATGCCACTGTGCCCCCACAAGACATGAACCAAGGGAATAGAATGCCACAAAACACCTCCTTTTGGTCTTGGATCTCCATAGGCTACTCCTCGAAGGTCATATCATCATAAACATAAATCTATCACCAAATAGATAACATGGGAGTCAACATAAAGATAACAACAAAGTTGTGACACATGAAAAACATCGTTTATCCGAATCATCTATGAGAGAAGTTACACTTGATACTCAATGACTCCAACACAATCCAAAACCACGAAAGGCTGAACAAACCAGGGATAAAACTTACTGCCACATCCAAACCTTCACTACCCATGATGGGAGTCACCTTCAGAAATACATGATGACCAACATAAAACTCCAAAGGTCTTCTCCTTTGATCAGTATAAGATTTCAGACGATCCTGCAGTTCCTTCATCCTCTCAAGAATCATTTGAACCATCTTTGTTGTGTTATATACCAATTCTGATCTATGAATTATTGAATCTCAAACCCCAGTCTAGCACAACAGAAAATGGCATGGTTTTCCACACAAGGCTTCAAGCGGCGTCATGCCAATGGTGGAGTGAAAACTATTTTTGTAAGATAACTCCACCAAGGGTATGTGACTCATCCACAAACCTCCAAAATCTAGGACAAAATAGCGCAACATGTATTCAACATTTTGGATGGTCTTCTCTATCTGACCATCCATCTGCAGATGAAAGGAAGTGTTAAGGAATAGTTGAGAATCGAAATCATACTGGAGACCTCTTTATAACCTAGTGGTAAAACGAGGATCTCTATCGTAAATTATCGTCCTCCAGACTCCATGGTGTGTCACCTCCTCCTCCAGACACTTCCTTGACAAAACCTCTATTGAGCTTGACTCTGTGATTGCAATGGAGTGAGATGACTTTGTAAAATGATCCATTACCTTCCAAATTGAGTAATGGACTCCCTGAGCTTAATGTAAACTAGTAACAAAGTCCATTTATATTTACTACTACTTCCACTAAGGAACATCTAATGGATAGAGAAAACCATTAGAGACATAGTGCACAACCTTCACCTTCTAGAAAACCGAACATCAAGACACAAACTACGCAACTACATGCTTTAACCCATGCCATAAAAGCTGACTCCTGAAGGTTATGTACATCTTTGACATGCCAAGATGCACCAATAAATGTGTACTATGGAACCCTCTGGAAGCCGTATCATGCATCACCAAAGAAATGAAAGGCCTTCCCTGATACAAAACTCAATGTTATTCATCCTCAAACTAAACATTAAGGGCTCAACACAAAAAAATCGGTCTCTCCAGGCTACCACCTCTAGATCCCCCAACTCAAAATCTTCCACCTGCAACACCAGAGATGACTGCACCATCATATGAAAAAGGCAATCTCGGTTCCCAACCTGTCCTACATTGCGATGTAATTCTGAAAGTTCTTATATCACTCTTTAGGAATCAATAGATTCACACACTACATCACTACGTGACTCCCTTATTAGTGCATTAACTATAATATTCCCCTATACTAGTGTATATGATATTTTGATGTCATATTACTGTAAGAACTCCAGGCACCAATGATGCTGCAAGTTCAAGTCATGTTGGGAGAAAACATACGTCATGCTCTTATTATCAGTGAAAACCCCAAAGTGCTCTCCAATGAGGTAATGTATTCCTAAATTCATAGAAAACACTGTGGATTCCTACTCAAGATCATTGGTGTCATAGTTACATTAATGAGGACAAAACTGCCAAGGACCACAAGAAATGACCATTATCTGCTGAATCAGAAAACAACCTATCCCTAGATTCGAAGAATCATAGAAAACATCAAATTGAACTCCATATGCCGGAAAAAAAAGAACTGGGGCACTTACCAACGTATCCTTTAGATACTCAAAAGATAACTGCACTGATCAGGAGACACGAACTTCTAATCCTTCCTGGTCAATGTTGTCAAAGGAGTCGTAACCTCAGAGAAATCGGCTACGAACCATCTGTAGTAGCTAGAAAGACCAAGGGAACATTCTACCTCTTCTACTTTATTTGGGGGTTCCTATGACACAATTCTTCTATCTTTAATAGATTCAAAACTACTCCCTATTAGGACACTAAATTCCCCAAGAAATTAAATTCTTTAACCCAAAACTCACACTTTCGACAACTTCTAAACCAACTGTTGTTGACGAAGAACTTCCAAAAGGCATAGTAAACACCATTGGCACTAGAAGCCTCCCTAACTTGAGTCCCAGAGAATGGAAAAGGGAAGGTGATATGGGGGAGTACGTCACACCCAAATCAATGAATGCATACAACCAAGTAAAAAACATGTGAAGGGTACATCGAATGATGTCTGGATTGCCTAGCACTGGAAACGCTAAAGCATGAGGATAACCAAGACCTCCTATATGATCTATTTGACCCTAATAAACAATGCCACTATGGAAGAGCTCTACTATATGAGGACGAGGTGCATCAAAATATTGTCCTATTCCTACCCTATTTTCTCTCTACTGATCCAAAGGTGGTGCAACTTACTGCTACTGCCTCGACTAGAACTAATTCAATGGAGGAACCAGGAGCGGAACACCTGGTGCATGATAAATTCTCTGAAAGGTCGGGAACTCTTGATACTAATGAACTGAACCTCCAAAAGAAAAAAAACACCTAATCCCTTGGAATAGGCCTGAGTACTACGACACCTAGAGAAATGATATGCTAAGAGCTGTAACCTACACCTGACCGAACAAAAACTCTTCTGCCCAGAAGAAACAGAATCCCCGTACCATATCTATGCTTTTTGAGGAATCATAACAACTCCCCTCTAGTGAATATGCGATTTTGGATAATGTCATCTTGATGACCTCTACCCTTCAAGTACCTGAATATATGTCTTCAGCCTAAATGGGGTGACCCGACACTAGAAATCTGGATGTTATGCCTCATCGAAATGCCTCACCCTGGCCCTGTCATTAGAAAATAGGTCCAAAACATATCATAAAAGGTTCTTGAAAAGTTTTCCAAACTCTATGATAATAGATATCCCTTGTCAAAGGGTAATAAGAACTGGGAGATTGGAAACCTTCATTCTTGAATAAAGAAACTCGACATTGATCTTGTCTCGAAACTCCAACCACATAATCACCAAATCCTTGCGATCCCCAAAGAACAAGAACCACTACTACCTCGCTTCCCCACACAGATTCATCACAACCAAAGACACCTCAGTGCTTCTTTCGAGCATGTATCGAACTGAAGGCTATCTCAACCACCTCCATCCATTATTCTATGACTACATCAAAAATAGAGCTTGTGTACTTCCACATACTATCGCATTGAAACTCTTGAAGTGTCCTCCTCTAAGAGTCATCGTCATCAACATCAACCCTGTGACGATATGCCTACATAGAATGTTGTACATCTTCAGTGTAAACCTATGGAGGACATCAACATGGAGCCATACCTGGAAAATAAAAAATAGTTAGAGCTCCTAAAACCGGAATTTGGAGGAATCAAAATTAATTAATTAATTGTTTTCTCTTATTCATTTTAGGTTAACCTCTCCAAAGGTCTACACATTCAAAAATTGAAACAAGGAAGAATGTTGCATGGTACATTTCTTGGTCTCTACCCTACAACCAATATCACCTTGTTTATTAGTAACTGTAAACTTAAAGTCTGTGCATCAGATCCTAGGGGGGCCTAAATGCATATGTCTTAACCGGTCTCTAGTGTTTGTATCACTTCTTAAAGATAAATGACACCATTTCCCTACCAACACATGTAACATCACCTATTCCTAACACCAAACTCCATCCTATCCCCCAAAATACATTTGATACCAGTATTTCATGACACCCTCGCCCGAAGGTGTACCCCTCTTGGGCAGACGATGTGAGAAGAGAGATAGTGACCCCCAAGTCCCACCTCCAGTAGGCCCCATGTTAGTGACTAGAATGGAGGTAACAATAAACACACAAAATGGGAGACATTACTCTCTAAGAGAACACATGCAGAAGAAAGTGATAAGACAAACACAAACCAAACCTATCTCAGAATGAAACATTAAAAAAATCCCAAGTACACATATGTAATTTCAAGAAAGAACTACTACAACAAAAATTTAAAAAATTAAGTACTAAAAGAAAGTAAAAATGACAGTGATCATAAATCCCAAACTGTTCTTGCGACCCTAATAAAGTAGTAACCATACCGATCTCCAACCTTCTTATAGTGACCTAAAATAGATTATATATATATATTGGGTGAGTATAATAGTATACTTAGTTGGATGATCCCTGGATCCTCTCACGGAAATTTAAATAAAGCATGATAAATCCCAGTGAACAAAAAGTAAAAATAACTCACCAGCTAAAATGCTATACTAAGTTCTCTACCTCACCATGGCTACTCTCACCAACTATCGCGTACAAGAGTATATAATATAATAAAAAATATCAAGGGCACACCGCTACCACTTTACCACTAGTTTGCCTCTTTGCCCCAACTTCACACGTCCTAAATATATATCTCCAAAAAGGATTTCCCATAGAAACCAATTCAAAGAACCATAACATACACATTGTGAAACACAACCACTACTTCCATGTAAACAAAGTGACTAGGTAGTTTATGGTAGCCACCACCACTCGAAGAACATGTATCATATTTTAGGAATTGTACCTCAAGCTATTACAACCCATACACAGAGTAAGGATTCTCAAGCCATCACAGCCTATACACGTTACACATATAGTAGTCCATAGGGAACTATATCCAGAATATATGTGTGTGAATAACCATAAGCCATTACCACCCTCTACACACATATATAGGGATAACCAGTTGTTGTGCCTACCAGTCCAAGTAACTACAAAGAGAAGAAAGTGGGGCCAAAGTGGGTAGTCATCCATCCATCATCCCACCTGAATGTAGGGGGAAACACCCATTAGGGATCATAATACTAGGGGTGTAGTAGCATGTAGAATCAAAAGAATATAGAATAAACCATAGATAACAACCAAACTATGGGTATAACCTAGTCTTAGAATCAAATGTAGCTAATGTATCTCAGACTCCCAACTTCCACTGCTAAGACATGGTATCCTATAAGCACACAACCATTTAAAGAGATACATTATATTACTTTATCATTTTTTATCATTTTAACAAAATGTTAATTAATTCTTTAAACATTAATTAACCATTATCAATTACACATTATATTTCATTAGTGTCACACCCAAAGACCTTTGTTCAATTAAATTTCAACCTCAACATTGCATCCCAGCAAGTTCAAATCCCATGGTTTAAAATAATTTATTCAATAATTTATTAACATCATTATCACTTTACCATATTCCCAATAATTTTAGAAAAGCATAATAAATAACCAAACATGAGGGGATCAACATGATGGGTAGATAGACTACCTGTCAATTCTTTTCCACATATAACATTAGCATAGACCCTTTCATCCATTGAGAAGCTAAACACAGAAATCAAATGGCATAAACCTTGTGTGTTTTCCCCTTTTGGAAAAAGGGTAAGCAATACTAGATACCTTGACTAGTTGAAAAATTAATGCTGATAAACAACCAACAATATTTTGCAGGCATAAAATCATTCACATCTAACCAGTTTCATCATATTTAGTGTCCTCCCTAAAACACACATGCATAAACTGTTTCATCTTGCCACTCTAGGGATAAACTGCTACTATAACCAATGGGCATCCCTACCCTCACATATCACAACACCCATCAAGGCTCACTTCATAACACAAGAAGCATGAAATAAACATCATATCAACTATGTTCTTGGCCCTTAAACAAGGTATCAAACCTTCATATATAATGAGAACTCATGGATCCAAAGTAGAAGGAACTCAGCCTTACAAGAAGTAGGGTAACTCAGAACCCTACATGGAATTATATTTTATAAAATAGATGGTTATTTAATCTATCTGTAATTAACCGATTTATTATTTATTGGTTCCAACTATGGGAAACCTAAACAACAAGATATCATAGCTATCACAAATTAATTAAACATGGCTACTAAATCCTGATTCAGATTCACATATATCCTTATTTATCTTTTGAAAATTATTAAAATTAATCTTAGTTTTCATTATTTACGAATTTCCTTCAAGAACAACATGATAATCATAAAAAGCATAGATATCACAATATCTAAAAAATAAGAGGTAATTTATACGATCGAAACCAATTTATTTATCCCATTTAAATATTTATTAGGTTATTTTTATTATGGTACAATGGGATAAAAAATAATAAATATATAGTTGCATGTAAATGAATTGAGAAACAATTAATCCCCAACCTAAAAGGTTAATGATGTTCTTTTGAGAATAATCCACACAACAGATCATGATCGCCTCCGTCGTGACAACTGCATCCACCTGAGGATGTCGTGGCATGACTAAATCAACCAACACCAATTAAAAAATCATTAGAAACATGGAGATAACATTTAAAAACATGGAAAAGGAGAAATGGTATAATAAGGATTGAAGAAAAAATAAGAACAAGGGTAGATCATACCTCCTATCAATGACAGATCAACACTAGTTGCTTGCACTAAAACAGGTTTTGTGCATGCATCAGGAAGAAAAATTTAGTGGAAAAGATCCAAGGATTAAGGTTTGATCACACCAATCCTATGGGAAGAAGTGATGGTTCGAGAATCTTGTACCAAGGAACAAGAAGGTAGAATAAGTGAGGAAGATATCTTATCCCTTTAGAAGATTTAATGAAGCAGTAGTTTAGGAATTAGTAGATTTTCAATTAAAATCGGATCGCATTAAACCATACAGTTTGACCAAGTAAATTAATAATGAGCCTTAATAAAATTAAGATATGATTTATGGGATTTTAATCTGCCTTAAATACATTAAAACAAGGCCTTTAATGTGTTTTTCATTAGGAAAAACGTTAAATGGGCGAACTATAGGAAGATGGAAACACTATACATCCACCAACAATTGGAAACTCTTTACACCTACCTATGGATGGAAACATTGTACCCTTAACGATGGTTGGAAACACTACATGCCTACATATGGTTGGAATCACTGAACACCTACCGACACTGACAGTACAAAATGACTCACCCACATTGACAGTACAAATGACTCACTGATGACACTATTTACCCCAGTATCACTAATGAAATAGTTCTTATATGTCTCACCGATAACCCTATTCAAATCTATATCACCAATGAAATTGTTCACATCTCTCTCACTGATGACACTGTTCACATCTGTCTCACCGATTACCCTTTTCACATCTGTCTCACTGTTGAGACTATTCACATCTATCTCACTGATGACACTGTTCACAACTATCTCACTAATGATAATTTTCACATATGTATCATCAATCATTCTGTTCACATTTTTCTCACCAATGACACTATTAAAAAAAACTAGAGACACTATTCAAAGAACAGGTTATTTGGAAAAGTGTTGGGTATAAGTCACATTGACCTCCCAAAACACCTCAGACACTATAATTGGTTGATTTATGGGTTATTGGTTTGAAAAAAGTTATATCATTGTTATCATAGGAACATCTGTATTAATTATAAATAAGAGGGTGTGATAAATTGTATTGATAAATTGATAATGTAAAAAATATATTTATATACTTGTATTGAAAAAAAATCCAAAGGGAGTGATAGAAAATTCTAATGGATTTTGATGAATATTATTATATTTGATTCCAATCAGTATGGTTTTCTTTAACACCATTTTATTTAAGTATATACTTTACATTTTAATAAATAATATATTTTATAGATTATTTCACAGGAAACATTGATTTGAAATTATATGGTGATATGTTAAAAAAAATAATTTTATTTTACTATTATAATTTATCCTTTAAATTAATTGGTATAAATATAAGTTACCAAATTGTGATATTTAATTAAGAAAAAGGAAATAAATTATAGTGTATAGTAGAATTATTTATTATGATGGCCAATTATTTGAGCATGAAAGGGAGGTTTCTGTACTAGGGTTTTCCCTAGAGAACACCCAAGCTAAATTCTAATAATTAAGGTTTTAGTGAATTTCTTTTTAGAAAAGTTCATGCTAAAAATATTTCATGAGATTATTTTAGCTGAAACACCACCGATGTAGAGACTCGATGCTTAACGTACAAGGACATTACATTACTTTTCCGGAATACTTATTACATAACAAAAACACACACACAAGGACCATAATAGTTTAGTGTCTTTGGAAACTCGGAACGTAATCTTCTAATCGTGGTGAAAGATCTTCAACATCTCCAATAAAGATATTCCCTTTTTTTTCTTACCTAAAAACTTTATTTATATCCTGGGGAAAAGAAAACATAAAAGGGTGAGTTCAAATGCTCAGTAAGGGTAAACAGAAGAAAAATCAATCACATCATATTCATAAGAACATAACATTTTGGAAATCTTAACCTGAAAAAGAGATCATAATATCATAACATGGGATAAGTCATAGTAGTGAAATGAAATCCCAATAATCATAACATAAAACATAAAACTTTGTTTCATACACACATAATCATAGAGAATCATATCTTATTAGTCAAGACTCATTTCCAAGACTATCTTAGTGGACAAAGTCCATTTCTGAACAGAATCACCCTCGTTTCAGTCCTGTTTCACTGAACCAGTATAACCTACCGTTCCAGCCATGTCTATCTCATGAGATATAAAATCTTTACCCAATGCATTGGAGGGAGATATAGGTCCCACCCATCTCATAATTATACTATTCTTATGTTTTCCACAAAATCATATATCATAGATCAATACATAACCCATGTAATAAAAATGGGATTCTTAAACAACATGACATCATAAAACAATTCATATAAGATAAAGGAATTCATAAAAATAATTCCATCACAACATAATCAAATCAATGTAATAATAGGGATATAAACAGAACACTTTATTATCTTAGATGGAAAATAATTTTGATAAAACACTTGAACAGCATTCTTGAGGAAAATATCCTTTCTACTTCAAAAACAATTTCTTTTCATAACATGTCATACAATTTTAAACTAAAAGAAGTTGATTAAAAATAAACTTGAAAACTTGTAAAGGAAGCTTCTTGGAAATAATGTTTTAAAAATACATTCATGCCGTATAAGTTAAAAAAACATTCTTCTCGTACTTTTGTCGGAAAAGTAAAAAAAGTACCTCGTACGAAAAACGACAAAATATTCCTTTCATATCCTTTACTAAAAACTCACAAAAGGGTAAAATTGGATTTAAACAATTGTAGGTGGATGTAAATAATATCACATATTGAGGAAACATGGATTTGGATGATAAAATACACCCCAGTAAATTCCAAAGTATAAACAATCTCAGATAAAAATGAGATTGTGATATTTTCCCTTACCTTAGGTCTGATTTGCGTCGTAAGTGTCTGAATATCCTGTATAATGATTTAAATAATGTCATTGACTTATTACAGAATCATATTCATTGTTATGATATCATATATGGTTCACTTATGACTTTATATTACCCGTTCTTTTGTAAATTCCATGTTAAAGAGTGTTTTGGGTAAAATAGTTTCATTTGTCATCCGTGTTTTGACTTGTAATTATTCATACGATTACTTAGATCATGATTAATTAATTTCAGAATATAAAACATGACTTATATATAATATATATTCATAATATACATATATATAATAAATCAGTAAATGAAAATAAATACACCGTTCATGGAGACGGTAGGCCGTACGTATGCATGAACGCCGTTTTCGTTTCCTTATTGAGTTGAATGGAATTAAGTAGATGACATACATATATATACACATAAATCCAGTATCATTATTATGTCATATATTTCATGATTACTTATTATATATACTTTATAATCATTCATGAATGGTTAAAGTGGAGAATGAATCTCATCACGTCGTGGAGACGGTAGTCCGTACGTACGCACGAGCGATGATATCGTTCTCATGATCGTGGGACTATATTGGAGTGTATGTATACTATTTCAGAATCAATATCAATTTAATGTATTCATATATAGTAATTATTTACACCATTATACCCATCCAAGTAAGGTGGTGGTGGAAAATAGATTTCACCACGGCGTGGAGACGGTATTCCGTACGTACGCATGCGTGGTGATTTCGTTTTCCGTAGGATGGATAGATGGTGAAATAGGGTTGTTCATACTTATAATAACATATCAGTATATTATTGATACTTATTTTATTACTTCATAATGAAAAAACATAAAAAGATGAAGTGGAAGAAGAAATAAAGGTGAAAGAATCGGTAACGGAAATTACCTCTTCTTTGAAGCGCCTCTTTGAGACCTCCTCTTAGGGCACTAAAATTGGTCTTTGAGGAAGAACAGAACCTCTAGGATATTTCTAGGGAAGTTTAGAAGAGAATTTGGCAGAGTTTGGCCGAGCTTGAAGGCTCAAAGTGGTGTGTGGAAGAGAGGAAGGGGGTTCTCTTTTATAAGGGAGGAGAGGGGAACCTTTAGAATAACTAAAAATATTATTTTATTATAAAGCCAAATTCTGTTTTAAATAGCTCCAAATTGATTAATTTAGAAGCTAAGGTGGGGATGGATCGAAATACTCTCACCCAATAGAATTTAGACATGTTTAGGTTCCAATTTTAACCTTATCATTTATATTTAACTTTAAGTTAGATAATTTTACTTTTACCCTGTCTTCTTGTTTTCTTACACTATAAGGTTAATAAACATACTATATCAAGACAAAAGAACCCCAAGTTATTTATTATTAATATATATATCCTTATCTAAGTAATTTGGACAAACCTTAGATTTTTAGGAATAAAATAACAATTAATAATATAATATTGTTTTTAAAAACTAATTTATGTCAATTTTGACACTATTTGGTACATGATTTTTATGAAATTCATAAATGAATGATAAGTTAGAACCAAGTTACTTAAATCAACAATAACATGTCATATTAACCTATAAAATTAGTGCAAGTCATAAAAATTCTCATATTACATTTATTGGGGCATTTATAACATTAATTATATCAATATTTCTTTAATAAGACAACTACTGCATCATCTTTGTGTCATAATAAATGGTACTTATTTAATCCCTAAAAATTATAAATAAATTCCTATGATGTAGATAATTGTATTATATTTCTGGATACTATTCATTTTCGAAGTTTCATGAAGTTTATTACTAGATTAAAATTATTATACTTATAAGATTTAAGAAAGTGACATGTTGTCACATTCTTTGGTTTTAATAATAATTAAATTATTTTCATTGAAAAAATTTAATTAAATGAATATAATCCGACCAATAGGTGATATGGGTCGACTTTTAGTCATCCAATAGAATTTTGACATTTTTTAGGGTAATTTTAAAATATTATATTTACCCTTAATTACCCGATTTACCTTTAACTATGGTAAATAAAATTTATCGTAGTTACTATTCATAATTCCCAAAAATAAAAAGTAGCTTATTAACATAATTTGGATCCACTGATTCCAAATATGGAATAAATTTTTCCAAATTAAATACACAAAAGTTGCAGAAATTAAATTAAAATTAATCCCGTTGTCGAAAGAAAATGGGTTTTTCTTTAAAACATTGCAAAAGATTGAATTGATTTAACCTACGAATTCCAGGTAAAATAAATGCTAATGACATAAATTATATTAAATGGTAAAAATATATTCTATTTATACTTTAAAACCATTCAATATTATAATTTAACCACATAATATATTACGATGAAAAAAGTTGTTTTTAATTAAAATATAGCGTGTTTTTACTATTCATTAAAATATGAAAGTTATCGGAAAAATATAAAAACTTTATCTAATGTAAATTTTTATATCCTGATTCAAAATAAGAATTTTATTTTGTCAAATTGAACTTATAAACATGTCAAAAACTAGATTTAAAGTGGGTGTGCCATCAAAAGGCGGCAAAACTGTAATTTTTGAAAAATACTTATTTTACCCGAAAAATTTATTTTGTTCTTATACCATGTTCTAGAAATGTGTAAGATGAATAATAATGTTATTAAATTCAAAATTTAGTTAACACTATTCAAAACGGATAGTTCATTATAATAATATATCGTTGTTTAGTAAAACCCGGTATTGCGTACAACACACGCTGTCGAGGAAGGTCGCTATTGCGTGTAATGAAAGCCAAGTCAGGGTTGCATATAGTGCACAACTTCTTTGTTGTTGCGTATAACAGAATCCAACCATATTTTATATATACATTGAATATATATATATATATATACACTCAATGTTGCGTAGAATAACTTCTATCAAACGAACTTGAAATTGTGTGTAGCAAGAGCCAAGAAAAGTGTTGCGTATACTGCAAGCTAATACAGTATTGCGTATAGAGCAAGATAATCTTGGTGTGTCATACAATAGAAGAAATTAATGAAATTAAAAAGAATATATCTTATAAAATCTCGTGTTGTTACATTCTACCCCCCTTAAAATGAATTTCGCTCTCGAAATTCGTCGTGGTTATAAATCGTTTACTATTCATAAAAACCCACATCGTAAAAAGAAATACCAAAACTGAACTTCAAAAACTAAAGTATGAAATATAACAGTTACCCAAATGAACTCATCACTGGGTTTCCATATAGGAGAAAATATGGACATAGAAGAGAAATCTAACCATCATGTTCTGATGGAGAGTGGTAGAGAACATGGCTATGAAAAAGCCAACAATCACAAAGCTATTGATTTGTGATGATCTAAGGTACCATCTGATTAATCGGATATAAGGGAACTAGGACAACATTTTTGGTTTTCAAGATCATTTCCCTAAAGATGATGAATTAAAAGAAATACTTGCATGATTTTGGTACAATCTCACTGTTGTTCGTGAATTAAACAATTTCCACTTCATCCCTTAAAGAAATGAAGTTCAATTTGTTATTCGTGATGTGTTAGCAGATCATGTGATAGAATGATGGGTCATTCCATATCTTTCAAAAAAATGGTTAGAAAAAGTTACAAGTCCATCTTATGGTTAGATTAATCATATATGGTTCAAAAAATGAACTTATACTTCATATATCATACCGCTTAATAAAATAAAACTAATTTATACTAACCACGGACTTCCTGTAGCCCAGTGGTAGGCGATAAAGGCCAGTCGCACTTCGGTTGTGGGTTCGATTCGCATAGCCTTGTCCGACGTGATGGGTTTTTGCCCATCCAGTAGGTTGTCCTTTTTCTAAAACTACATTACTATAAAATCCCATCAGTAATATCGAAAAAAGTTCTATCCTTAAACAATACTTAGCATATGTCCAACATAATCCATTCCAATATTTAGGCTTATCTAAAATACTTCGGTCCAAGCTCATAATATAAAGAAATTTATTACTTGAAATGTCATCAACCAAGCATGTGAATACCATCATTTATCCCCCATATATCTTGTTGGTCACATTCCAATCATGTGAATACCTTAATCATGTATTCTCTTGAAAAATGAATACCAATTAAACCTTAGTGAAAACATGAATGCTGTCAAAAGTTAACTCTTTCCACATACTCAAATACAAAAATTCTATATACTCAATCCATTTCATAACCTTCTCCTTATATCAGTCATGAGCTCATGAATACTATCAAACATTTAATTTTCTCCTTATCCCTTCATTATGCGCATATCATCTATCTTCCAAAAATATCTGAATATCCTTTAATGGATACTTGCACCATTAATAATACACTTTAAAAACTCAAGGAAAGACAACAGTGTAACAATCCTTCGATGTCTCTTTATTCCATAGTACCATGAGATTACTTATACAACATTACACTTGATAAATATGTAATCATTCCACTACCTTCTTAAACCATTGACCGAGCTTCAATAATTCTTTCAACTCACACATCATTTGTAGTATCTTCATCATCATCAACATAAATACTACCCATACGACCATACTGATTCTCTTCATGAGACTTTCCCTTAGGGAACTGGTTTTCATAATGCCTGTACATTCCACATTTAAAACATTTAACCATTGTTGATGTCGTAGCAATAACATTATCCTCATCCCTGGTGTTAACTGAACCTTTTCCTTTTCACTTACTGGATTTGTGTCCTTCTTTTCCACACCCAAAGCATCTTCCAGTTCCTTTGAAACATTATCCTTGATGCCACTTCCCACATGATTTACATAGGGGAAATTGAACTTTCTTTCCTCTATGATCATCATGAAACTCCATCTTTCTCTTATTAGCCGAGCCAGGAAACTTACCAAATTTTACTTTATTGATCATATTATGAGATTGCTGATTCAGCATAATAATGATATTTGGACTTCCAAATCCCATTTCATTTGGGTTCTTATGAAGAATATCATTCTATTGTCTATCATATCCTCCATTATCGTGAATCATCTTGTTTCCAGCCATTTTCTACAACCCAAAAAGAATAGTGTGAGAGGCAAAAATCATAATAAAGGGGGAGTAACTTCAATATCTAACATCTTTGGTTTAATCTAATATCGTTACCATAGTTCTAGGACTATATCATATACGTATACTTATCCTTAGGGACATCCCTAGACATACCTTAGAAAAATCTCTAGGGATCTCACTAACGTTTTCGCATCCTAGATTCCAAAGGTTGACTAAACCTTTCCTCTGATACCAACTATAGAGACCCGAAGCTTAACATACAAGGACATTACATTAATTTTACGAAATACTTATTACATAACAAAAACACACACACAAGGACCGTAATAGTATAGTGTCTTTGCAAACTCGGAACGTAATCTTCTAATCATGGTGAAAGATCTTCAACATCTCCCATAAAGATATTCCCTTTTTTTTCTTACCTAAAACCTTTATTTATATCCTGGGGAAAATAAAACATAAAAGGGTGAGCTCAAATGCTCAGTAAGGGTAAACAAAATAAAAATCAATCACATCATATTCATAAGAACATAACATTTTTGGAAATCTTAACCTACAAAAGAGATCATAATATCATAACATGGGATAAATCATAGTAGTGAAATGAAATCCCAATAATCATAACATAAAACATGAAACCTTGTGGAATACACACATAATCATAGAGAATCATATCTTATTAGTCAAGAATCATTTCCAAGACTATCTTAGTGGACAAAGTCCATTTCTGAACCAAGTCACCCTCGTTTCAGTCCAGTTTCACTGAACCGGTATAACCTACCATTCCAGCCATGTCTATCTCATGAGATATAAAATCTTTACCCAATGCATTGGAGGGAGATATAGGTTCCACCCATCTCATAATGATACCATTCTTATGTGTGCCACAAAATCATAAATCATACATCATTACATAACCCATGTAATAAAAATGGGATTCTTAAACAACATGACATCATAAAACAATTCATATAAGATACAGGAATTCATAAAAATAATTCCACCACAACATAATCAAATCAATGTAATAATAGGGATAGAAGCAGAACCCTTTATTGTCTTAGATGGAAAATAATTTTGATAAAACACTTGAACTGCATTCTTGAGGAAAATATCCTTTCCACTTCAAAAACATTTTCCTTTCATAACATGTCATACAATTTTAAACTAAAAGAAGTTGATTAAAAATAAACATGAAAACTTGTAACGGAATATTCTTGGAAATAATGTTTTAAAAATCCATTCATGCCGTATAAGTTAAAAAAACATTCTTCTCGTACTTTTGTCAGAAAAGTCAAAAAAGTACCTCGTATGAAAAAACACAAAAGATTCCTTTCATATCCTTTAATAAAAACTCAACAAAGGGTAAAATTGGATTTAAACAATTGTAGGTGGATGGAAATAATATCACATATTGAGGAAACATGGATTTGGATGATAAAATACACCCCAGTAAATGCCAAAGTATAAACAATCTTGGATAAAAATTAGATTGTGATATTTTCCCTTACCTTAGGTCCGATTTGCTTCATAAGTGTCCGAAACTCCTGTATAATTATTTAAATAATGTCATTGACTTATTACAGAATCATATTAATTATTATGATATCATATATGTTTCACTTATGACTTTATATTACCCGTTCTTTTGTAAATTCCATGTTAAAGAGTGTTTTGGGTAAAATCGTTTCATGTGTCGTCCGTGTTTTGACTTGTAATTATTCATATGATTACTTAGATCATGATTACTTAATTTCAGAATATAAAACATGACTTATATATAATATATATTCATAATATACATATATATAATAAATCAGTAAATGGAAATAAATACACCGTTCATGGAGACGGTAGGCCGTACGTACGCATGAACGCTGTTTTCGTTTCCTCATTGAGTTGAATGGAATTAAGTAGATGACATACATATATATATACATAAATCCAGTATCATTAATATGTCATATATTTCATGATTACTTATTATATATACTTTATAATCATTCATGAATGGTTAAAGTGGAGAATGAATCTCATCGCGTCGTGGAGACGGTAGTCCGTACGTACGCACGAGCGATGATATCATTCTCATGATCGTGGGACTGTATTGGAGTGTTTGTATAATATTTAATAATCAATATCATTTTAAATTATTCATATATAGTTATTATTTACACCATTATACCCATACAAGTAAGGTGGTGGTGGAAAATAGATTTCAGCACGGCGTGGAGACGGTATTCCGTACGTAAGCACGCACGGTGATTTCGTTTTCCGTAGGATGGATAGATGGTGAAATATGGTTGTTTCATACATATAATAACATATCAGTATATGATTTATACTGATGTAATTACTTCATAATGAAACAACCTAAGAAGAAGAAGTGGAATAAGAAATAAAGGTGAAAGAATCGGTAACGGAAATTACCTCTTCTTTGAAGCGCCTCTTTGAGACCTCCTCTTAGGGAACTAAAATTGGTCTTTGAGGAAGACCAGAACCTCTAGGATATTTCTAGGGAAGTGTATAAGAGAATTTTGCAGAGTTTGGACGAGCTTGAAGGCTCAAAGTGGTGTGTGGAAGAGAGGGAGGGGGTGCCCTTTTATAAGGGAGGATATGGGCACCTTTGGAATAACGAAAAATATTATTTTATTATAATGCCAAATTCGGTTTTAAATAGCTCCAAATTGATTTATTTAGAAGCTAAGTTGGGGATGGGTCGAAATAATCTCACCCAATAGAATTTAGACAAGTTTCGGTTCCAATTTTAACCTTATCATTTATATTTAACTTTAAGTTAGATAATTTTACTTTTACCGTGTCTTCTTGTTTTCTTACACTATAAGGTTAATAAACACACTATATCAAGCCAAAATAACCCCAAGTTGTTTATTATTAATATATATATCCTTATCTAAGTCATTTGGCCGAACCTTATATTTTTAGGAATAAAATAACAATTAATAATATAATATTTTTTTTTAAAACCTAATTTATGTCAATTTTGACACTATTTGGTACATGATTTTTATGAAATTCATAACAGAATGATAAGTTCGAACCAAGTTACTTAAATCAACAATAACATGTAATATTAACCTATAAAATTAGTGTAAGTCATAAAAAGTCTCAAATTACATTTATTTGGGAATTTATAACATAAATTATATCAATATTTCATTAATAAGACAATTACTGCATCATCTTTGTGTCATAATAAATGATAATTATTTTATCCTTAAAAATTCTAAATAAATTCCTTTGATGTAGATAATTGTATTATAGTTCTGGAGATTATTCATATTTGAAGTTTCATGAAGTTTATCACTAGATTAAAATTATTATACTTATAAGATTTAAGAAAGTGACATGTTGTCACATTCTTTGGTTTTAATAATAATTAAATTATTTTCATTGACAAAATTTAATTAAATGAATCTAATCCAACCCTTAGTTGATATGGGTCGACTTTTAGTCATCCAATAGGATTTTGACATTTGTTAGGGTAATTTTAAAATATTATATTTACCCTTAATTACCTGATTTACCTTTAACTATGGTAAATAAAATTTGCCGTAGTTACTATTCATAATTCCCAAAAACAAAAAGTATCTTATTAACATAATTTGGATCCACTGATTACAAATATGGAATCCATTTTTCCAAATTAAATACACAAAAGGTGCAGAAATTAAATTAATATTATTCCCGTTGTCGAAAGAAAACTGATTTTTCTTTAAAACATTGCAAAAGATCGAATTGATTTAACCTACGAATTCAATGTAAAATCAATGATAATGACATACATTATATTAAATGGTAAAAATATATTCTATTTATACTTTAAAACCATTCAATATTATAATTTAACCACATAATATATTATGATGAAAAAAGTTGTTTTAAATTAAAATATAGCGTGTTTTTACTATTCATTAAAATATGAAAGTTATCGAAAAAATATCAAAACTTTATCCCATGTAAATTTTTATATCCTGATTCAAAATAAGAATATTATTTTGTCAAATTGAACTTATAAACATGTCAGAAACTAGATTTAAAGTGGGTGCGCCATCAAAAGGCGGCAAAACTGCATTTTTTGAAAAATACTTATTTTACCCGAAAAATTTATTTTGTTCTTATACCATGTTCTAGAAATGTGTAAGATGAATAATAATATTATAAAATTAAAAATTTAGTTAACACTATTCATAATGGCCAGTTCATTATAATAATATATCATTGTTTAGTTAAACATGGTATTGCGTACAACACACGCTATCGAGGAAGGTCACGATTGCGTGTAATGCAAGCCAAGTCAGAGTTGCGTGTAGTGCACAACTCCTTTGTTGTTGCGTATAAGATAATACAACCATATTTTATTTATACATTGAATATATATATATATACTCAATGTTGCGTAGAATAACTTCTATCAAAAGAACTTGAAATTGTGTGTAACAAGAGCCAAGAAAAGTGTTGCGTATACTGCAAGCTAATATAGTGTTGCATATAGCGCAAGATAATATTGGTGTGTCGTACAATAGAAGACATGAATGAAATTAAAAATAATGTATCTTATAAAATCTCAGGTTGTTACAACTGACAACTACCAATAGATATTATCATATCCATAAGTCTTACAAAGAGATCTTGAGTTGTAATGCAAGTAAACTTTAGGATAATATAAGTTTTTAATTATTAGTTTAATAATTTATTTATATATCATATGTATTTTATACAATTTTCAATTTGAATTTCCATGAATTTTTTTTATTTCTAACACCAATGCATTGATAAAATTCTCTTGGTGTAGCTAAATAACTGAAATAAATTTATGCAAAAAATGTTAATTTTTTTCTAAAATTGGGTTCTAATGTAATTTTAAATTATTTTTAAAGGATATAAGTATATTAGGGTTAAATAATGATAAAATATATTTTTTATATGAATAATAAATTAATAGTATCAAAATTATTAGTTGATAATAAATAATAATAAGAATAGTTTCTATTTCAAAAAGTCATTTTACTGCCAGAACTAATTTTATTATATTGTATTATTCCATTTAAAAGTTCAACTCATCAAATTTAGAAATTAATTTTTACTACATAAAATTACTGTTTTTATTCCGGAGAAAATATTATATTTGGAATATTTTTTATATTTTTCTGATAGGTTTAATTTTAGTTGAATAGTTCAAGTTACTATTTTTACTAATACCGTATGTTTCGTGAGATTATCATAACATAAAAATGTTATAAATTTTAGAAAATATTTTTTTCATCCAATGTTTTATTTATAGAGTAAAATAAAACTTTTAAAAATAATATTTTTATTTTATGAAACCTAACATTAATATTTTGTAACTCAAGTAATAATTTATTTCTATAAAAACTATTTGTCGTCTATTAATTTAATTAAATATTCACATGGTGTATTTTAGTTTTATATTTATTTATAAGCCACATAAATATTATTTCATTATTGATAAACCAATCAAGAGTATTAAAATTTACAACATTGGTAATTTTATCTGAAATATAAATTTTATGATTAAAAATACATTTTTTTCAAAAAACCTTTTTTACACATTATGAGAAGTAATATTAAAATTAATAAAAATTTCACCATGAAATTTTATTTGATATAATTATTTTAATATTTAAGTATACATGTTAAAATTTTGTTATTCATTCAATTTTAATTTTCACCATTAAAAAATTACCATGGCTAAAAAAGGAGTTACCAGGGTAAAAGTAAATTATTCTAAAAGATAAAATAAAGTGGAAAAGGCCCTAAATTCTTAAAACCTTTCCACAAAGTGGGAGGTGTAGGGTTTTATTTACCTAATACTTTCGAATCATATATTATTATTAAAATTGGGAATCACATGCCTTGAATAGTGACTTTCCCTTTTATATTAATAAAAAATTCCCACTCCCCTAACTTATATAAGAAAACATCCACCACCCATTTACATACAGACTATTATTTTGAATACCATTTAAAAAACTAACCATTTTAAACCCCTTAGATACATATACCATGTTTTCATCCCCTTTATATGAGGAAAATCCATGAATCTTCCATTTACAAGAGGTCATCCTTGAGAAGTTTCAAATTCTCAATATGAGTACAAATCACTTTATAACCTATTTTATTATTTATATTTATCATCACAATATATTTTAACCATTATAGTATAATTAAATTAGTATTACTGTTATAATTTATTTTTTTATGTTAATGTTAGATCCTTTTGTATCCATCCCCTTCTATAGAAAAATTAGAATGTCATTTTTGCTTATGTGTAGACTACCGCCTCCCCAAAGAGATGTATTTTAATTTTCAAATAATCATTGAATGTTTGGTTATACAATTTTATTTAATATATAAATATGAAAATTTAATAAATACTAATATTTTTCAAGGATAAACCATTTTATAAATTTCACCTATTCAATGGAAAACCAAAATGTCATTTGTGTGTATGTGAAAAGTACTACCTTTATGGAGCGATGTGTTTAATTTTTCATCACTACCCTACTAAAATGATTATATGAATTTATATAATGAATAAAATTATTCTAATTACATTATTAAGGTTATGTAAATATAATTTTTTTATTTTATTAATAACCCCAATCATTGGAAAATGAAATCTTCACCCTAGTGATGCCCATACAGCCGCCTTCATGGATAGCGTGGTTTGTTTTTATCACTTACTTCATGAATAGATATTACAATAATAACATATTTTAATCTTATGATAAAATGTATATTATAGAATATTTAATATTTTTAAGGATAAAATTAAAATTATAAATTGTTATAAAGTAATTCATTGGTATTGGTAAATTGTAAGAAACAAGCTTTTCATGGGTCTCATTATCTCGATCTAAAAATGTAATTTCCATTAAATAAACAAGGAGATTATTAAATAATTGAATTAAAATGAATTTAATATATTTTATTATCACGGAATAATGAAATTAGATTTGTATTATAGGTTTTGATGTTCTTATTATAAAACTTATATGAAACAATTAAAATTACTATCATTTGGCGATGAAAATATACTTTTACTAGGTAATTAATGTATAAAAATGATTATGTTTAAATATTTAATTTTATTATTGATATTTATATGTTTATAAAATTGGATTAACATGGTTATGTTTATTATACATGAGGTTAAAGAACTTTTGTCCATGTTGGCAGTTATGGTAGGAGTGTATCTTATCTTATTTCTCTTTCTTCAATACATATTTCGTATTGACAATTTGTTTTATATTGTGTAGAATGTATACTTACCTATGGTTGTTTTTATTATATTATAATGAATTTCATTGGATTTAAAAATCCATATCATGTTCTATCTTTCCCAGGATTTTGATTCAAGAGATGCTATTATTGTAAGGGATTTTTAAATCAAACCAATTTTTTTGAGTTATAATGATTCACCATCAACACTTTTCTTATATGTTTGGTTTCACCCACAATATAATTTTATATTATGAGAATTTCAATTTCTATATGGGTTAATTGATAATTTTAACTTTAATAATCTTCCAAGATTAATTTTTATTAAAATATAAAATTGTTTAGAATAATTTCTGTCATTTTTAAGGACTATTTTCTCTCTATATCTTTATAATTTATTCCCTAAAATTAAATAATTAGTTATTTTGAAATATATATTTTTATTAATTCTTGTGATATTTATATTAATTAATTTATATTTATATTTTTATGTTTTATTATCCCTTTTTATGATGAGATTTTTTATAAAGGTATAATTTACGAAAACATTTAAAAAGTTTTTCCGTCTCCATTGTACATGTTTTCTTTCACTATACATTTAATTTGGATATAAATTATTCATTTTAAATGCCCTATAATCAGAATTTATTTCTAAAAATTATTGAAAATTTATTATTTTCAATTTCTGAAAATTAATAATTTTAAAATGGACTCATAACTTCTTATCTTTAGTAAAATGGTTTAAATTGATTTATAAATACACTTAAACATTTCACTATGATTTTCCTATTTAAATTAATAATATATAACTAATATGGAGTTACTTTTTTATGAATAACCATCTAAGTGAATTTGTAAAATACTCATTTTTCGTGATTGAATTTTTTGTATCAAATGATCAATTTTTTTATATCATGTTATGCAATAACCATTGGAAATGATATGAAAGCTATTTTATTTCATTGATATTTCATGATATGATGGTTGATTGATGTGTTATGGAATACATATTGTAACATCATACCCCATCCTATTGGATTGAGAGGGAGGAGGAATGCTACTTGGCCTTAAGATACATTTCCATGTCACCAAAGGATAGAAATAGAGGCTGAGGGCTTCGAGAATAAATTGGGGAACGATTTCACTTGAGATAAAATCAACCAAATAAATAATCCATTAATGAAAAATGACATGATGCGTGTCAAATAAACAACCCAACTTATACATTACCAAAATACAAAAAAACTATTCTATAACAAATTCCAAAATTCCAACAGAACCAAACCCATAAAAACAAGAGTACCAAAAAGAAGACTACACAATAAGACCCCAAATAACTAGGACATCATCCATAGCTCTATGCTCCGATAATTAAAAAATCACCAAAGAATCACGTTGAACTACTAGAAAAATGTGATGCTTTACCCTTAACAATATCCCGAAGTACAAAATATTCAAAACAAAAAAATTACCAAATCCCAGGGTGAGTAAAAATATTTAGTAGGATTCCCCTAAATGACTTCCCTACACACACCACTAGGATAAAACCATTAGCACATTTATATAAAATAGTTTTTATAAAACATTAAATAGTTCAAAAATTACTAATAATCCAAACACTCCATTACCATGTCACCTTACCCAAACCATGCATACCAAGGGAAATCCAAAAAACCATGCCAAATTCCACTTCACCGTTCCACATTAGCAGGAAAAATTCCATTTTCAAAGCAACAGACAAAAAGGCCACCAAAATAGCAGAGCTTGCGTCCAACATGTTCACTACATTTCCAATTAGGGGTTCTTCTTGACCACTATCTATAATTGTGGATATTCTATCCACTATCCATTACCATTTGTATTGAAAAATATTACCCACTTCCACACAATCAACAGAATCCACAAATCTTAATCAACCAACAAGCACAAAGAACCAAGGCTGCACAATAAGCACACTATCCTTTCCAAAACATGTGAATTCACTTCAATAAATCATCTATTTACTAAAAACACCCTTTAAAAAACATTCAATGCCCAAAAAATTTCAATAAAAACATCTTTATTGAGAAAAATCTTTCACAAAACATTTTCCATAACCATCCACTAATGATTATAAAATCACACAACAAATCCCTTTTTGAAACTATAACCCATTTTCCCCAAAAATACCAAAAATAATCACCAAATGGGCTTCCAAAAAGATTCACACATCATTATCACAACTTATTTCAGTGAAAACAAATTAACTAAAACCAATGTCACTAATTCTAACCAATTAAAGTAGACAAAGAAACCACATACCTTTAGGGTTCCGGTGAAATTGATCCACGTACAACCTCACCAAAAATCCTACAAACACTCCATATAAAACACTATAGATTATCTTACCTAACATAAATAGCCCTAATATCTTAATTAAAGGAAAAAAACTATATCTACAAAAAACAGATGTAGGTCAAGAAAATGGATTGAGAGGGATGCGTAAATATTGAGAAAACCAAAGAGAAACCAAGAGAGAAGACTTACCTAAGATGAACCACCTTCAAAACAAATTGAAACCCCTCAAACTATCTTCAAAAATGAATGGGAGAGGAAAAATAGAACTTAAAAAGAGGAAATCCCACATAGTGTTCATATGGGAGAAGAAATGTGGGATTTAGGGTAAATCCTGACTGACCCCATTTAAAAATAATCATTTTTAAAGGACTGCATAGTTAGCTTACAAGATTAGTCAAACAATGCACTAACATGCACATGTTTCTGCCTAAAAGGGGAATATTTCAAGAAATCCTCACACAATTATGAAACCCTTACACAAACCAGGCATAAACCCACTTCCTGCATCATTATCCCACACGATTTCCCTTAACCTTGATCAAACTATATAGCCCTAAAAGGAATCCAAACGTTTTGTAAACTTTCCCAAACTCTCCCAAAAACCACCCAACCATATTATATATTTGAAAATACACGAATAAGGGTTTCAAAACTCAATCCCGGGGTGATACACATATGTAGGTATGTCAAAAATTCTGATCATATATGGCCCTCTAATGCATTGGTTAATGTTTATATCTCATGAGATAAGAGTGTTGTGTAAGGACATGTTCAAATATTTCTTTTTCACATTATTTTTCATGTCTAAGATCATGTTATTCATTATTCACAAATTTTTTCAGTATATGATGACATTATGCTTCATTTAGAAGGTTTTGTACTGACATGATATTGTGATTATTTGTTCAAAATTTTGTTAATGGACACGATCTTCTTATTCATTGTTCAAAACTTTTTTTAAGGAAAGTTTTTGTTATACCTTTTTATGAGGTATCATTTGGAAATGAACAAATTATCACTTGTTCACTTGGTTGTTCATAGAAATTATCATAATATTATTTTCTCAAATGTTTATTCATATACATGATAACATTATGATTTTTTTCACAAGGTTGGGCATGTACATGATATCATTATGCCTTTTATAGGGTTACACATGGTCATGATTTCATTATTCTTTGTTCAAAAGTGTGTACATGGATATACTCATGTTATTATTTTTCTAGAAGATTGTGTTGGGACATGATTTATATTATCTTTGTTCACAATATTATGATTTCTTATTCCTATGATTATGCCACATTTCCCGGTTATTCCATTTATATGTTGTATATATCATGATTATTTTCTAATTATTTTATTCTATTAGTCCTTTATATATGATGAAATATTTGAGACTACATATCCTTATTACAAATTTTTGATAAATCCCATTGTACCATTCAATTTGTGATATGATATTTTTCATATTTTTATGATTTCTCACCTTATTATGATATAACGCTAATTGAAATGTTGATAGGTTTTTATATTACTTATAATTTGAGCTAAAATTTTATATTTCTATCCCATTAAATAGGTAATGAATATGAGTATAAATTATAATAAATCTAGAAGATTTTCTACCAAGGTTATACTACAGAAAAATGTTGACAAGTGTTGTAACATATGTTGATTATATAGATGATAATCAAAGCCAATTAAAATTTTGTTCTTGGGAATGTATTGTTATTTACGATACATAATGTTTAATTTATAGAAATGACAAAAAATAAAGATATTTTTAGCTTGGTTCATCAAACATGGTATGAAATCCAACGTGTAATGTATTTGGTTTTAGCGCCAGACCTTGGGAAGTGGGTCCATGGTGCCTCAATTGGTATCAAAGAAGGGTTTATTATTTTTGGTGACTATTTTTGTTATTTTGGGTGATTAGGACTAGATTACATTCGTAAAAAACTTTGGGTAAATCTACATATATGATTAGATCCAACAATTTTGGTAAAGTAAATTTTGTGTGGTTTCCCATAAATGAAATATATATCTAGATATAAACTAGTGTATGATGTCTATATAATAGATAAACTTAGGGAAAATATCCTTAAAAAAGTTAGGTTATGTATTAAATCAATATTAAATTATTGCAAAAAAATTTATCCTAAATGCACACCTATTTTTGTACTCATAGAGGATTTTTTTAAATAATTCAAAAGAACTTTAAGAATTATTTTTATGGATTTAAATAAATTTTTATTTGGTAAATAGTTAGGTTAGAGAACCTAATATTGCAATGAAAATGGAAAACCTTGATTGAAACTTATATATTCACATGTTATGTTATACATATCATTTTTAGTTAATTATTCTAAGATTATAATTTCATTTTACATATTTTATTAATTTTAAAATTCTTATTTCTCAATTTTTCTTTATGCAAGTAATGGATGGAGCAAGGGGATATTGAGTAAACAAGGGATATAATAGTTAATGTAGATATATTTCCAAAGATAAACCAAATAGGCTTCAATATGGTGTGTAAAATATTGTGATTATTCTCCCTCATATGTCATGAGTAATGATTAACAACCTAAATCTGAACAAACTCACTGACTTACCCAAGAAGAGAAGGATGGAGTTTTATAGAATATTTTGTGAAAATGAAAATGGAGGAAAGAATATTCAACTTCATTTATACCAACAATGTGTAAAGAAACACCAAAGGGAAAATCTCAAACAAACAAGAAAATGTTTCAAGTGTGTGAGGATTGATCACTAAGCTCGTGATTGTCAAGTAGATATAAAGAGTTAATCCATTGTAATGGAATGTATAAAGGTTAAAACTGATTCTCCACAAAAAATTCAATGCTTAAAATTCAATGAGTTTGGTAATTATATGAATATATTAACTAAATCGAGGGATACTGATGATAATATACATTACTAACCCCAAGACCAAGGGAAACCAAGACAATCTATATAATAAATATAACTGATTTAGATTATGGTAATTAAGGTACAATTATTCTACAATCATGATTCATGGATATCTTATTAAATTTTAGTTCTGGACACTCTATTATATAAATGATGTTTTTTAAGAGAATTAAATCACCGCCATAATGATATGTTACATTTTTTTAATAAAACTACTAGTTTTTTATTTATGTATCCCAAGTTGAAGTTTGTGGGAAAGTGCATCATGAAAATATTATTATTATTTTGTTAAAGGAATTTGATATGAATTTTGGAATTGATTAAATATCCATATATATGCCATTAAAATAATTAAAATAGATAAGTTACACTTAAAATCCTAAATATACACAGGACCATATTTTTGTTAATGTCTAAATATAAACTCCTTATGAAATATTACTTCCACTATATGGGTCTTAATACTCAACCATTATATGAGTTTCATAAATTTTTTAAAGTTAATACATTGAATGTTTTAATTTAAATTAAATCTCAAATCATTACTATAGTAAGAACCCATCCATATATTTTCATCGGTGATAGATATTAATTTTTTCAAGAGAAAATTTATTTATAGGGGGAATATGTATCACCCAAATATTTTAGTATATAGTTTCCCATTTAAATAAATACTTTATTTAATATATTATTTCATAAGAAACAATAAAATAAAATAAATATATGATACTTTAAAATAATTTTTTTTTAATTTAAACATTATAACATATCTTTTAAATTAATTGGAATGAATAAAAGTGACGAAATTATGAATTCCATTTTGAAAAAATGAAAAAATGGAATAATGTAAAATAAGTAATCTTTATAAAGCTTATTTTTCTAATATTTTTTGGGTGGTAGCTTCACTAGGCTTTTTCCCTAGATCAGAAAAAAGAAATTTTCCAAATTTTTTTGGTTTTAGTGAAATAATTTTTTATAGGAGTTCATGATCTTTGAAATATAAAAGAGATTGATTCTATTTGAATAACCAACCATGACTTACACCAGAGCTAATATTATCATTAGGTCATATGTGAAGATTATGAGGGGTTATGTTAGTAAATTTTAGAATATTATAAACATTTAATTTTAGTTTAATAATTTATTTATATGACCCTTTTATTTTATACTTTTTATTTCATTTATAATTTTCAAGGAAAATACTATTCGATTTTTAAAATAATTTTTTGAAAAAAATTAATTTGTGTAGCTAAAAAACTAAAAAAATATTGACGTCTAAAATGTAATTTTTATTAAAGGATACTTCCACCACATCATTTCATACACTCAAAAAAATTTATTTCCTCTTAAACCTATACCCATTTCAATTACCTTAGATCCCACTTTAATTATTTGGATCTTCTTGATCAAATTAAAACACCTAAATCCTCTATTTCCACGAAGAACTCCAAGTGAATGTTTATATTCTCATAGTGAGTATTAATCACTTCTTAACCGCTTTTTTTATCTATAATTATCCAAAAAAAAAACAATTTTAATAATTCTAATATAATATAATTTTAGTTATTAATATAATTTTTTTAATATTTTCATCTCATACCCATTATCTATCCTCCCCCTCAAAAAAATGAGAGCATCATTCCCGCATACATGAAAACCACTACCTCCTTGAAAAGACATATAAAATTTTACATAAAAAACATGCTTGGATGGTTATAAAAGGTTATTTAATAATTAAATATGATACTTATAACAATATTAAGATTTTTAAAATATAACCCCATTTTAATATTTCTCCCATTCTCTGGAAAATAAAAAACTTCTCCATTGGAACTTGCAGAGTACCGCCTACATGGAATGATGCATTTTTCTTTTCATCACAACACTAATGGGATAATCTTCACAAATTTAATAATCAATAAAATTTATTTTAATGACATGATTTAGTTTTTGGAAAAATAATTTGGGTATTCTATTAATAACCCCATCCATTTGAAAATAAAATTATCACTCATGTTATTTGAAGACCACCTCCTCCTTGGATTCCATGATATGTTTTTCATAATAACCTTAATGGGTAGTTATAGATATAATTTTATTTTTAAATAGATTTATTATAAATATATTTTTACTAATTTCATATTTTATAACAATGACACGAAAATCAATTATCATTATTATGTAATATACTGATATTATAAAATTACATGATACATGAACTTCATGGGTTAGGTTCTCTAAACCCCTGCCCATAGTTTCCCTAAAATAAAAATGAGGAATAATACATCAATGAAAAATTTAATTTAATAAAATTGTGAGAAATAGTCAAAATTACTAACAATTGGGTATGAAAATAGATATTTAATATCCAATGAATTCAAATTTAATCATTATATTTAAAGATTATATTTTTTTTGTATTTTAATTGGGTTTTAAAATATTTTATACACATGAATGTGGTAATTTTTATTATAAAACATGTTATTATTATTTTTTGGAAGTTTATAGTTAATGTATGGTTGTTTCACATATTTTTTGGAGACATATGCCATATTGAACTCTTGTTTTATATTTCATGGTATATATACTATGATGTGGTTTTTTTTTCAAAATTCTATTCAATGAATGTGATTTAATAATCCATATCAAATTATATCTTTCAAATAAATCTTGTTAAAGTCATACCAATATTATTTGGGATTTTATTAAATTAAACCTCCTTTCTTTGAGTCATAGTGCTTCTCCTTGAGATGATTTCTTTTACACTGTGTTTCATCCACCAAAATATTTTATTATATGATACTTTACCTTTCCCTCTATGTTAATTCCTATTTTTTATTCCAGGAATATTTATTTATGACTATCATTCTCATAATAGTATAACATTCCATTGAAGAATTTCCATCCCGTTATAGACTATTTTCCATCCATATCAATATTTTCTCTCCCCACCAGTGTCTTTATTCATTATTTCTAAAATCTATATATGAATTAATTCATGTTATATTAATATTAATATTTTACTTTATTTAATATGAAGTTTTCATTAACCCTTTTTTTATTGTGGGATTTGATAATTGTTTAAAAAAATATTTAAATGGTTTCCTCTCCCAATTATAAACTTAATCCTCCACCCCACATTTCCTTTGTCTAAAAATTATACCTTTTAAAATATCTATTTTAATAATTTCAATTATAAGTAATGTTCTAAAAATTAATGTTTCCAATATATAAAAAATTATATTTTGGAAGATACACACACTTCTTCCAATTATAACAATATTAAGACAGGTTTTTAAAGTCAAAATTATTTTTTTCCTTCATTAACTATTTATCAAAAAAAGAGAAATCATTTGAATTTATGTTTTGTAGATTTCCTTCTATATTCCGTCATAAAATACTCCTTTTGTGTGATTAAATTTCTAGTATCAATTGATCTATATTGGATACCACATTTTGTGATATTATTTTGAAAATATTTTATACACATTTTATTTTAATGGGGTTTCATGATTTGATTAATGAATGATATATTATATCCCAAATATGCATGGATTCTAATGGGTGGGTAATATATTTTTCTCCAATTAATTGTTCAATGAATTATATATCATGATATAAAAATTTTGTGCATGGGAATGATTGCATATTACTCAATTCATGAGGTTGTGAAAGAGAACAATCACATTATTCATTGTCCATTTGGTTATGTGTAAAAATCATCAAAAAGTTTTCTCCACAATGTTTTTCATTGACATGATCACATTATGTTTTTTATACAAGGTTGGGAATAGAAATTATAATGTTATTATTTGTTTAGATGGATCTACATGGGTATAATAATGTTTTTCTTTGTTTAAACAGTTGTCCAGGGATGAGATAACATTTTGATTTATTTATATACATGGATAAGGTTATGTTATTATTTTTTCAAAAAAATATTTCATGTAACCGAGCATGTTATTCCTTTTTCAAAAGTTTTTGTGTAGTCATAATCACCTTATTTATTTTTTTCACAAGGTTACATGTGGACATGATTGTAGATTTATTTTTTTCAAAATGTTTTTCATTTACATGATGGTGTTTTTATGTGTTCACAAGATATTTCTTGAAAATATGACATCATTGATCTATTCATAATATTAATATTTTCTATGATTATTATTATACCAAATTGTTATGTTATATGCTATTGAAATTCCCCATAGATCATGCTTATTTTCTGATGATATAACACTCTTATTCTGACATATTGATAAATTTTTCCATTACATAGAATTTGAACTTATTCCTTCTGTTATTTTCAAATTAACCTCTTTATAAAGATTATTATAACTTATGAGATGTCTAAAAAAGATTCTAGTTTGGTTTGATCATGGATAAATGATCATAGTTATAGTAAAATAAGTTTATATTGTTGTTTATCCTCAAAGAAACTAACCCATGAGTTCTTAGGATTATGTGGTTATTTGTGAGATGTAATGGTTGACTACTAGAAATGATATTTAATAATGATACATTTACCAATATTTATCTCACTTTTCATAAAAAAATATGCATAAAGTATTTTTTATAGTAGAAAAACTAGTATTAAGTGCCTAGGGTACCTTACTTTCAATATGTGTTTAGTGAACATAAAGATCCCAATGAGTGAATTGGTTGAATGTTTTAGTTACAGTTTTGAATTTCCATATATTCATCCAATTATCTTACTGCAAGAGATTCATTAATGTGTTTGAGAAGGAATATTCTCAAAAATTTAAAGGAATTGAGAAACTATAACCGTCACTAGGTGTTTTGATATACTTAGATGTAAAGATAATATGGGTAATGATTTGATAAAAATCATAACCTATTTTTGAAGAAGCTGATAATATTGAAGTGATACTGAGTGAAATAATAATGTCAAATGTGAGTTAAAAGAATTATTCACACTCTTTTTCCTTTCTTAAATAAATATATTTGAAATAGAAGTCCAACTTGGATAAAATTTATGTACTATGTATTATATTATTAGGATTTTGGTGATGGATTAATTTTATAATTAATAAATAAATTTTATGGAAGGTATTTCAGTTATATTAAAAAGTTGGTTTTTTCATGGTAATTGAAATTCATTAAAGTACTCAAATTTGAGTCATTCAAATATCAAGTGATTCATAATTATTCTAATTGGGGTAAATTTTTTGTGAATATATCATTAATTGATAAGAGATAATTGAGAATCATTGGGAATAATATATATTGGTATTAAGATGAATTAAATAGGTTAAGATATTTTATATATTATTTGAGTTAGTTAGAGAAGAGTTATGGTACTTATAAGTTAAAAGGTTTGATGAATTTTGAAAAGTAATCAATACATAATATTGACTTGTGGTTACATAAGAATAAAAATTCTTTATCTTTTGTATTTTTATTTTTTCAAAAATATAAATAAACCTAAATATTATTTCTAAAAATAAATTTGAAGAAAAATATTCACGAGTTCTAGTATCTTATGTTAAATAATGGAAGAAGAAAAAAAACACGATCCAAGTAATCTTATATGTATTAAATCATTAAGAAATAAAGAGACACATATGAAAGGTAATTAAATATGGTGGAATAAGAATATAAACCTTAAAAAATGTTGCTAAAGATTAATGGAAACACACATAATATTGAATAATATTCTTTTGTATTCTCATATGAGTAAATTAAAAATTTAAGTGGATAAAAATTATGGAATTGATAATATAGAAGATTAAATCTAGAAGTTATACATTATATATAAGAGAAATAAGATGTTGTGTATGTGTAACCATAACTTTCTAAAGGATAAATAAGATTATTTTTATTTTATTTTGTTGTAACATAACTCTAATGTAAGATTAAATTGAATTTATTTATCAATGAACTAGTTTTGGAATATAATATTTTTAGTGGATTTAAATGGTAATATTTTAAAATATTTATTTAATAAAAACTAAATTAGATAAAAAATTTAATGGGATTTAGAGAAATAAATATCATTATGGTTTGGGGAGGATCCATGATGGATGTTGATTCTTGAGGAAGAATTGAATGATAAATTCAATGAAGAAGTAATTGATTAAATAATGTATAGAAATGTATAAAAATTACACAAATAATTTTGAGAATATCTTTTATGAAAATGATAGATATTTAAAAGGAATGATATAACTACATCAATGGAGATTGATGAAAGGAGGATTAATCTCAAATAAAATTTTACCAGTTACAAAATATAAGGACCATAGAGATTTAAACAGAAAAATAACAAGGTCAAATATCATTGAGGGTTTCTTATTAAAAATATAGAATAAAATCATTATGATATTCCAACTAAGTTCATAAGGTGAAGAAGCGTATAAAAATTTGATATAAATATATTTTGAGAGACCGATGACACACTAAAGAAGAATATCTTGAGAATTGAAAAAAGAAAGTCAAGAATTGATTCCGACATACAATTACTCAATATATTTAACATCCCAAAAAGAGGATGTGGTTACAGAAAAGGAAAACATGGTATGGCTACATGAATATCTATTTATCATTTAATTTAATCATTTAAGAAGATAAAGACAATGTATATTATCCTATCATGTTCATGGGTTGATTATTCTATAACTGAGAAGTGGGTATTGTGATTGATATTGTATTCTTTTATCATAAAGATGTAATTTTTTTATTTTTGATGAAAAACCAGCTTATTGATTATCTAAAATCCGGAAGAGAAGAAAATATCATTTTTATATAATCTTCCAGGAACACCATTGTAAACAAGAGGGATCCATTATAAAGAATCAATCATGATAATGGAGATTTATTGAGATATAGATGTATTTATCAAGGATTATACATTCCCCATGTGTATTAAAATTATGATATTAGTACATTAACCTTGTCTAAAAATAAACCTAAACACAACAAGATAAATCACCCACATTAGTGGAAAACCCTGTAAAAATACACCATGCTATAGTATCGTTACATTCTACATCACATATAGGGTTTTTGTATTATATAATTCATATGATATAAAATTATTCTAATATGTATATTGGTTTATGTAATTAAATATAAATGAATTTAGTATAATTTATTCCACATTTGTTCTCCCCTCTCTTAATGAGACTTCACAATCCGACTAGATTTTTTTATATGCGTTTTATCGAATGATTTTTCAAAAAATTCTATGAATATTACATTATACCTCCTTCATAAAATTTATCTTCATAGTTTTATTTCAAGAACTAATATGAAAATAAATAATAGTAATTTTCTTTCATTATATCTTTAGGTTTCTCTGTTTTCTATTTATAGTTATGATTTCACTATTGTACATTAATAAGAAGGAAACTATTATTCCATAGTACATTATCTCTATGATCCAAGATTATAACCAGATCCACTTAATTTGATTTAAAATAACCCAAATGATTCACCTTTGGATTGATTAGATGAGAGGGATATGGAATTCAATTCTGAATGTGTGATATATGAAACACATTATTTACATATATATGTTTAGTGGATGTTATAGTAAATTGATTACAGCTCCAATATGATCAAGAATATTGAATGGTCTGATACATATTGGGATTTTATTTATATTCTTCCCAAATCATAATAATCTCTTAAATGGATATATTCAATTGAATAATTTTTCATTAACCTCAAACTCTAGATTTTATTAACGACAGTCTATATAGTAATTTTATTAACACCATGGTACTCGAATGTTTAACTAAATGGATTGGAAGTTCTATTTCAATATTTCCACTAATTATTGTCCCAATATAATTAAATATAAAATTAAATTATATATTATTATAGTTATATATTTATTCACATAAATGGACGCATATAGGGCCATTTGAATTATTGAGTGAAAGTTGTTGTTGTATGAGAACTTGAATAGTAGAAGGTGTTATTAACAAACTCCTTTGAAGTTAAATAATAATGCACTATTCACAATTTATAGAGTTTATATTGTATTTTTGGATTAAAAATATATGTAATGGTGATATAACCTACTATTCTATAACTATATAGTGAATTCCTTTCGAAGACTCCTCCAGAACATCAAGTTGAACCTTGAACCTCAATCAAATTTAATTGATAATGGTGTTCTATATAGTATCAAACCATCTCTGATATATATCTTAATATGATGATTGATCAATAAATAATCATAAATTGTGATTAATAGATAATTATTTATAAGATTATATTCCATAACCCATATGAATTTTTTCCTTAATATGTATTTAAAATACACATGTAAAAAATCCATGGTGTTTTTCTCAGTTCAATGTTGGTACTGATAATGGCCATATCACCCCTTGAAATATTTATATAATATATTAAATTCATTGAATATCATTAAATTTAATTTATATTAAAAAATATTATTCCTTATTTTATCCCACAGAAAGTGATGTCAATAAACTCTTTATATATTTTTTCTTCTTAGGTAGATAATGATGATATGTTATGTGCATTATATAATTGATCCTAATTTATTCCTAGTGTAGATAACAAATCAAATTGTATCCTAAATCATTTAAATATATATTTACATAGTTTTTACTCTAAATTTACACCTTTATTATTGTTTCCATCTTTTTTTGTCTTCCATCCCTTTATGTCACTTTAATGTCCTCCAGAATTGATGCCTCTAGAATCATTTGGGGAAATTAGCTTGTCATCCCTTCATTGAATATTCCTAGGACTATACTTTTTATTTCAAAGAACATTGGATCCCTTTTACCCCTCATAATGGAGAAATTTTCATAATATTTATAATTAGAGAATATTTCACATTTTATACCTTTATAGGATGAAAACGGATTGAGAAGGCATAGTCTTTGATAAACTCTAACTATCTTTGTTGGTTCATGTTGACCTATTTTAATGTGAATATACACTTTAAGCTCTTATAATTAGTGTATATGTCACAAAAAGGGATAATTAATCCAAATATTAGATATAAATATTTTTGTTTTTAACTACATATCATGGATTTTTTAATTTTCTGACAGATATTTAATTATATTGATTCAAAGGATATCATTTAATTGTTTTAAATAAGCATAAAAACCTTTATATTATTTTAAATAATTATTTATATCATAACAAATTAATTATGTGAAGGTAGTTTAAGTGTAGGTACCATGACTATCCTATTACTTAACTCTTTGAAGCTCTCCTGAAATTTATATGATTAGAAAAACAAAAGTCATTTCTTAGTAAAATTGGTTTTTGGGATTGAAAATCATATAAAACTTTCTCTAAAATTATCGATATTTCCCAAACAAATTGAGGGATTTATGAATATCCATCACCGACATTAGTTTGAGCTATTTTAATACCACATTTTCCATTAAAATATTAACATATGTCAATTTTAACATGATTAAATTCACTACGAATTAAATTTTTTATATCTATATGTTAAATTTATTATACTTTGAATATAACTTCACCTTTTTAAAATTCATTTTCCAGATACTTAAAATATAATTATATTTTTCATGGATATTTTATTGTATAAGAATTTAATTTTTAAATACCACTGGAAATTTATTTAGGTAATATCTAAGGACTCTATTCATCATGGTCATGAAAATTCATAGAGTATTTATGATTTTTAGTGGACACATTATGAACTCATAGTGTCAATAACTTTCCATAATGTAATGATAGAAAATATCCTCCATTTCACCATCAATTAATGATATCTAGATCTAGGGTCCACCTTTATGAAATACTTAGCCCCAAATATTTGATCAAAGAAGTAATTAATCTATGAAATTAAATACTTATTCTTTATCATGTCTAAGTTAAGGTCACAATATTCAATATTGGGAAAACTTTTCTTATCCTTTTTAACAAAGTGGACTGGTGTACTCAATGGTGAAGGACTAGGGAAAATAAAACCACCATCCAAATTATGTTACAATTGTTTCTTAAATAATTCTTATTCAATGGGGGTAATTATATAGGGATTCATTCATATGTGTAATGAAAAACGTATAAGTTAAATTCCAAACTCAAACTATGAGAAAAGATAAAGGCTAAGAGACTCTTCTTGTAATACATCAACATATTCCCTCACAATGTGGATGTAATAAAGAATGATCCTTTTGTCTGTATGATCCATTTTATCATGGTTCATTAGTTATAAGGTATGAGTACCCTTACTAATGAAGGAGTTATCGAAGGAGGTTCAAAATTAATCTTGAAAATAAAGGAAATATATGTATGGTTTAGAACACAGAATGATATTTACCTCTTTTAGAAGTTGATATTTCTCTTCTGTGATTATATCCAATCCATGGACATTATATCATTAAATTCTTATATGGTAAAATAATAATATTTTATGAAATAATTATAGCTTAAATGTTAATTATAGAATATATATATATAATTAAGATGTGATAATTGCACTTTTGTTTGTTTTAAATGATAACTCGACATCGATGTATAGAGGTGTGGATTAATGTCCAAAATCGAGTCACTTCTCATTATAGGAAAAATGATTTCATGTTGAATTTCTCTTACTTAGAGCATCAATGTAAAGAAAATACATTTTCAATAGAATTTAACTATTTCACCATGATTAACGGATCGAATAGTCAACTAAAATAGTGCAGTCATTTTATAATTAATGAATCATCCAAACCTTTTTCCTTCAATATAGAATATAGTTAACCCATATTATTAATGTGATTGTTTAAAAAGTGGGACTGTATAATTCAGATCCATAAAATATCATCATAACATGCGATGTATATATGTTCTACATATAAAAGAAATGACACATCAATCATAAACATGAAATAATCTCATGAAAAGTAAATCAGTAACATAAAAATGTTATAAAGCATAGTAAAATGATGGGTCAAGCTTATAAAAAATTAATAAGGGAATATATCATATTATAAATTAATTTTTTATAATTATATAATTATAAAATAATGTAGGACATGTTTAAAAAAAGAAAGGTGATGAAAATAAAATTAGAAGAATCAAGTAGAGGTCTCAAAAATAAAGTCTCTAAAATAACCATTAGTAGTGTTTAGAGATTAATATAAAGAAAAAAATATTTATAAATACCCTAAAACTATAGGATAAAAATATATTTTATCTATATTATATAAAGGGTTATATAAATAGTAAAATAAATTTGGCATGAGAGAAGTGAAACATGAATGAGTGGGATTTGGAATGTTTTTACTTACATATACCATATTGTTTGATATAAAAGAATCCATAGGAAGAGTACTAGAAAGATATTTATATCCTTATATAAGTATGGTAAAATGTAAAAAAGACAGCAAAAAGGGATTTATAAATAATATCATAGTAGTATATTCAAAAGAGAGATATATTCAAAGGATATAACACAAAAGTGCATGATATTGTGTCAGAGTTCCCTTACCACAAGTATGAATTTCCTATAAATCCCATATAAACTCATGTACAACTGAATTTAATCGGCTAATTATATATTAAATATTGTTATTAATGTTTATTTTAATTATTAATATCCATTTATTATCATCTTTTATTTACATATTATATTTATTTAGTCCTAGTGACGGTTTGAGGTTGTTCTTACGTAAATCAAATGCTTGAACGTAAAACTTATGGTTAGATATGTTTATTGAAATATTATATTTTTTTTAGAATTTTCATGGTATATATTCCTTTCATTATTAAACTATAAAATTTATATATAATAATAAATATTACAATAAAATATTTACAAATTAAGAAAAATTTACAAGAACAATTTTTCCATAACTAAAATGACCATAATGATGTATCTTTAATATTATTAATTGGAATTCCTTTTAATAATTTAAAAATTTTAAACAATAATTAAAATAATAATTAATACTATATTTGGCCATTATTTTTTTTAAAATTATAAATGATAATAAAAAATTAGAGAAACCATTTCCCACATTTACAGTTTGAAACTATGAAGGACCGTAGAATATTTTAAAAAAGTATTAAATAAAAGAAAATATTATCAATACATAAGTTTAATGATTATATTAGATTTTTTTATAATTATATCATTTATATTTAAGTGGTAATAAGATAGTGAAAAATTAAAATGTTTATATTTGGAAAACTTACCTTTCTCTTTGAGATGCCTAGGTTGGAATGATACTTAAGACTTAAAAGATGGTATTATTTTTATAAACAATATTCCCAAAAATATATATAATGGTTTAATAAGATAATTTTCAAGATAAATAAATTTTTTAGAGGTCCGGAGAAATGAGTGGAAGAGGGTTGTACTTATAGTAAAAGGAGAGGGTTGTTTTTGACTAAAATACTGATTTTTAGATAAACAATATGAATAATATCAATTTTTTGTTACTAATAGTAGTATTTATATATAAATAATAAAATTTATTTATATCTATATACTTAAAAATCATTATGTAATAATTGTAATAATTTATTCAAATTAATAAATCACAAATAGTTGTTTACAAAAACATTATTTAGGTTTCAGAAATTTATTTATTAGATAGGAAATTGAATTTGTTATTTTTCAATAAATTATATAACATATGAAATAAATTTTCAACTATGAAAAAATATACTATAAATTATCCTGTCATTTTCATATCGTAATGAAGAAATAAAATATATTTTAGTCATAAAAGTTTATTTTTTCTATTCACTCAATTTTATTTGAAAAAAATTGAAAAACTCATCCTTGGATATATTCACCTTGTTAATTAAAATTGTAGTGAATGGAACCCTATAAACCCAATGCCAGTGTGTAATTCCATTATATTGAATTTATTACATGAAATAAAATCCAAAAGGGATGATCATTTTATTAGTATTGGTAAAACAAATACATACATGAGGTTTGTAATACAAATGAATTTACTAATTACAACATTTTTTCCTTCAAGGAAGAAATTATTCTATGTTGAATATCGTTTTATATATTTCTTAGTAAAATTCATTGATTTCTGGGGAGAGGAAAGAAAATAAGGGTGATCTCAAATGCTAAGTAAGGGTAAATTATAGTGGAATCAATAATGAATCATTGAGAATAATAGTTATGGGATAGTAAATAATTGAACACATGTGATGTACCAAAGTGAATGAGAATTTAATTATTCCATGATATAGTTGGTTAAAAGGACTCAAGCATTCTTCTCCATATGGTTGAGGCCACCAAATAGTATTAAGGGCCTATGGTGTGACAGTTGAGAGACTATGCCCTCCAATTAGATTAAGTGGACAATATAAATATCTAAGTATCATACACCAAATTAAATAGAAATATTACTAAATAAATAATTAAACTGAAATAGATAATGAAATAATAATAAATGAAAATTATACAAAAATATGATCAACTATGGTATACATACAACACTGATCACCCATTGGGAAAACCATACACATAGATGAGTATAAAATAAATAGAAATAAAAACATAGGGATCTACTACTAACTACAAGATAGACGACATACCTATTCTCTACACACTATTTGTCTTCACCATATCAAATATAAGAACCCACATGAGAATCTACAATTGAACATGAAAAACTAGGACTCATCCCTATCCAAAGATGAACTATACTCAACTAGAAAAGAAGAAAAATGGTTTACAGGTACACTGAGGTGTAAGTAAAGGTGGTGATAAATAATATCATTTGGACACCCCGATGAGGAACCTACATGTTTTATGTTATATGTATATGAAATATTAAGGTTCTTAGACAACCCAAGACATATCTGAAAAGATAAATAAAACTAATAAACATGAAAAAAAGGCAAACCCCAGGTCCATAATCTTGATCCACTGGGAAAGTTCAACCATGGATTTCCATATCTATATACATATACATGTATAGTCGCATATCGATACACATATAAAAAAATAATAATATTCTTTTATAAGTGAATGAAATAATACAAAACCAATCACCATTTCATTCTTGGGTCTATAATCTTGACCTCTCGGACATCCTGTGTAAGGGAGTTGAGTTGGATGTCATACCACTCATGATGTGTATCATTATGTGAATATCTGTGTTTATAATCCTAATAGACATGTACTATATTTATCGATCACCATAAAAATACATTTGGGAAAGCTATGTCACCACAGAGGGATACTTTTCCTATACCTGGGTTCACCCATACTTTCTTATAATCACTATAATAATGTATTTTGGGGAAGTACATATAGAAATCCTATAAATGATCCTCGAGTTAACCTCCATGCTAGTCAGGCCATATAAATCTAGTTCAATGTTCGAGCCCTACGTCTTAATCCATAGGCAATAACAATATGAAGAACTCAAATAATCCATAAGGGTATGACCCTTATGCGATTTTTATGGAGAAATAATGGGTGAGATTCCATGTCCAACCATATAGTCTCTAATATGGGAGAAAAAAATCATCCCTATCATCCAGAATAGTGTAATCATTTTAGGTATCCAATGATGTGAGACACCATGCCCCACACCATGGTCAAGTAACCAGTTATGGAGTGTGTAATCATCCTTATCCCTTGGCAGAGTTTAATCATCCATGAGTATAAAAAGATATAGGATAGTAAAAATCTTCCTCATCACATATCAAACTGAGGAGAGAGAAATCATACTTACCATATATCAATTGAAAATATTAGAATAATTATGATTACTCAATATGGTGTAATCATCCATGATTATCATTACTAGGGATTACAAGCCCGTATATCATAATCATAGGCTCAACAACCAGATACCTTCAAACACCTCTAGACACCCCAATAATGTATTAATAAAACATGGAGGTGCAATAATTTAAACCTTGGTAGTAGATTTGTATATACTAGTATATATCAAAAACAACATGGCTTAGAAGCTATATCATAGAAAAACATCCAGGAATCCTAAATTGAAAGAAAGGTTCTCGCATCAGGATCAACATCCACCAACCAGGATATACCTACAGTTAACATCATTGCATTATCAATAATCTTATGAAAGAAAAAAGCAATGATTGATGGTGTATTAAATCCTAAACCCTACACCACATCCGCATCCGCATGGGCTTACATGTTTTGCATTAGTTCTAAGGTGACACCTTCTACCATCTCAACCAAGACCCGATGTACAAAGTCGTGGTCTATCAGGAAATGGGTACACATTGGTTCCCTCAAGTCAAATATGGAGAGGAATCTTACTTAGTATAATCAAGGTATACACATAATAAAAGTAATACTACTCGGGATACAAATCTATTAAGAAATGGAGGAATCCTACATGGGAACCTTTAAAGGAAACCAAACTGAGGTGTCCTATAAGTGATCCTCAGAATGGTACTTAAGAAAAGGAATCCTTCATGGGGCCCTTAATACAACATAAGAAGTATTAGAATACTACATGGGATACTAGGATTTACACAAAAGGAAAGGGATCCTATTGGGGACTCCCTAAATCATCTCATAACAAAAGGTTTCCCTCAGTGGATGCTTAGTAAACAGAATGTAGTTAGAGGCATTCTATACGGTATCCTCTATGTTGGAATGTAAAGAGAAGAATATCAAAAGGAATAATTGATAAACACCAGTCCCAACATCTCATATTATAGAAGGGGACACCTCAAAATTGATAATTCCTCAAAAGAAAAGCTATACAAGAATCTATTAATAGAGACAAATCATAGATCATCTCTGAACAACTCTCACTCTTAGTAGATTATTAAACATGATTGATAGAGGAAGAAACTCTCCATTTAAGAAACACCTGAATCACCACCTAGGTTTCCTCACAACACCACAAGGTTTTTACCATCGTGATCTATGTTAAACAATACTCAAAATGGATGACTCAAGGGTCCAATTATGACTCCTTTATGAAAAGATAAGAAAAAAACTCAAAAGGTAGCAATGGAGGTGTAGACGATGTGTTACCCTGGTACACAATGTGTACCCTCTATTCCTTGCCTGGGCATGTACTCTCACAAAAAAATGTTTCATGAGTTTCCATGTACATAGGATTTAAGGCGAGAACACGATGTGTACCCTACATTAGGTACCTGACCGTGTCCCTCAAATGACTTGTCCATATACTTAGACAAGTATTATACTTATACATGGAATGTCACCCACAGGGGGTCTGGCCATGTACTCTACATGACCCTGTACCCCTACATGGGTATCCTAACTGGGTACTTCGATACATGGATGAGTATCAGTACACGGTGTGTACTTACAAAACATTGTCTTCCAAAAATGGGAATAACACATGGCATGTCACCCTAAACCACACACTATTTTTCCTGGTTTTCTTGAACGCCTTGAAACCCCATTTTCTCTTGCAAATAAATAGATCATTACACAAAGGTACATAAGAAAGAATTATAGGGGTTTAAAATATGAAAAATATGAACATAAGAATTATTTTTGGTAAAACATAAAATTGAAATCTTTGGACTGAAACCATCAAATCATCACTCAATTCCACAATCCATGGTTTCCACATGTTGATCCGTCCCGTTGAGAGTTCTATGACAGTAGCTCCCATACTCATTCTCTCTATTTATAACTCCCTATTCCTTCTCTCTCAGTATCACGGTAAAGGATCCCATGGAGGATCATATGCGAGAAGTGAAAGGAATAAATAAAGGAAAGAAAAAGAATGGAAGTAAAAAAGAAAAAGAAATATAAGGAATATGGGGGCCCAACTAGCCCCAATACCCGACCTGATTTTATGCCCCATGTAGGAAGAAATCCACATTCCTAACATAACGGAGGAGAAAAAACATCTCAAAATGAAAATATTTTCAAAAGACAAGGATGAATGAACAGTGGTGAATAAATTAATATTTATTTAGTTAAATATCAAATATGAATTATTTAACTAAATTTTTAACGGCTCGAATTTCTTCCAAAATCATATCTTTGGGTAACCACACTATTCTAGGACTAATAGAGATGTTATAAAAATTATCTGAGATAATTTTACATAGATAAATTACCATTTTACCCCTTCCAAGTACATGAAGGAAAAAGTTCCAAATTGTCCTAAAAAATTCAGTTTGTTGAATCACAGTTTGACAAAACCTCCCTACCACAAACATTCTAATCCCTGATAAGCCTTGGTTGTTTGAATAAAATATATAATATTTACACGAGAATCTATATAAACAAACTATCTGGACTGTCAAATGACTAGCCTCATAGCATTAACAACTGTCTTCCATGGGGAAGACTATTTACTATGACCGATATTGTAATCCCCACCCCAGGAATAGCCTTATCACACTACGAGAAAAATGGGTATTTGCAACGGGTTATTTGCGTCGGGGATAAATCCCGTCGCAAATAGTCTCGTTAGAAACTTATTTGGGACGGGGGAATTTACCCATCGCAAATAAGTAGTTATTTCTGACGGGTTAGCTTTCCCCGTCGCAAAAATACTGGCGCACTTTGCGCGCCAAATCGTGGGAAAGTTAATTGCGACGGGTGGTTACCACCCGTCGCAAATAACCGGCAGCGGTAAAAGCTATTGGCGACGGGAATATACCCCCGTCGCAATAGGAAATCGCGGGAAAGTTAGTTGCGACGGGCGGTTACCGCCCATCGCAAATAACCGGCGGCGGTAAAAGCTATTTGTGACGGGAATATACCCCCGTCGCAAATAGTATGTCGGCAGGTTATTATTTCCGACGAGGCCCGTCGCAAATAACTATTTAACCGTTGACCGTAATAAATGAGGGCTAAGGTATTTGCGACGAGATACCCGTCGCAAATAGACCCGTCGCAAATGATCTAACCAATAAATACCCCCCCATCTGTTTTTTCATTCATTCTCAAACTCGATCTTCTCCTTCTCTCAACACTCTATTTTTAGAGTTCAGCGTTTCTTAAGTTTAATTTTTTTTTCCGGAGTTGATATTGATGTTTTCAACAATGATCAGAGATCAACCTCAGATAAATTTTAAAGGTATTTATGTTCATTTTAATTTAATATTTAATTTAATTTTTTTATTAGTTTCAATTATTCTTAATTAGTTGTAATTTAATTATGTTTACATTGTTTTGTTACTTTATAAATTTAAATTATTAGTATTCATTGTTCATAGTTAATGGTACTTAGGAATAATTAGTAATAATTTTCAATAATTAAGAGTAAATGCTAATAATTAGTAATAAATACCAATAATTAGGAATAATTAGCAATAATTAACAATAATTACCAATAATTAGTAATAATTATCAATAACTACCAATAATTAGTAATAATTAGTAATAATTACTAGTAATTCGTAATAATTACCAATAATTAGTAATAATTACCAATAATTAGTAATAATTTCCAATAATTAGTAATAATTTCCAATAATTAGTAATAATTACCAATAATTAGTAATAATTACCAATAATTATCAGTATTTAGTACTAAATAGTAATAATTAGTAATAATTACCAATAATTAGGAATAATTAGTAATAATTACCAATAATTACCAATAATTAGAAATAATTACCAATAATTACCAATAATTAGCAATAATTAGTAATAATTACCAATAATTAGCAATCATTAGTAATAATTAGCAATAATTAGTAATAATTACAAATAATTATCAATAATTAGTAATAATTACCAATAATTATCCATAATTAGTAATAATTACCAAGAATTACCAAGAATTACCAAGAATTAGTAATAATTTACTAATTACTAATAATTATCCATAATAAGTAATAATTAACGATAATTACGAATAATTAGTCATAATTTACTAATTACCAATAATTATCCATAATTAGTAATAATTACAAATAATTAGTAATAATTAGTAACAATTTCCAATAATTAGTAATAATTACCAATAATTAGTAATAATTAGAAATAATTACCAATAATTACCATTAGTTAGAAATAATTACCAATAATTATCCATAATTAGTAATAATTACCGATAATTATCCATAATTATTAATAATTACCAATAATTACCAATAATTAGTAATAATTGGTAATAATTAGTAATAATTACCAATAATTAGTAATAATTAGAAATAATTACCAATAATTACCAATAATTACCATTAGTTAGAAATAATTACCTATAATTATCCATAATTAGTAATAATTAGTAATAATTACCAATAATTATTAATAATTACAAATAATTAGTAATAATTACCAATAATTAGTAATAATTATCAATAATTACCAATAATTACCAATAATTACCAATAATTACCAATAATTACCATTAGTTAGAAATAATTACCAATAATTATCCATAATTAGTAATAATTACCGATAATTATCCATAATTAGTAATAATTACCAATAATTACCAATAATTACCAGTAATTAGTAATAATTGGTAATAATTAGTAATAATTACCAATAAATACCACTAATTAGTAATAATTAATAATAATTACCAATAATTAGTAAAAATTAATAATAATACCAATAATTAGTAATAATTAGTAATAATTACCAATAATTAGTAATAATTAGTAATAATTAGTAATAATTACCAATAATTAGTAATAATTACCAATAATTAGTAATAATTACCAATAATTAGTAATATTTACCAATAATTAATAATAATTACCAATAATTACCAATAATTACAAATAATTACCAATAATTACCAATACATACCAATAATTACCAATAATTACCAATAATTAGGAATAATTACCAATAATTAGGAATAATTACCAATAATTAGGAATAATTACCAATAATTAGGAATAATTACCAATAATTAGGAATAATTACCAATAATTAGTAATGATTCGTAATGATTACCAATAATTAGTAAGAATTAACAACAATTAGGAATAATTACCAATTATTAGGAACAATAACATAATTAAATTATTAGTATATTTTATTATTAATATTAAAATAATATATTTTTTTATATTATATATAATTGTCCTTTCATCTGTGTGTTTTCTATATCTACATGTAATATTTGTATGTGGAGACCGAAAACACACAGATGAAAGGAAAATTGTATATAATATAGAAAATTATATTATTTTAATATTAATAATAAAATATACTAAATATGTTATTTTTCCTAATTATTGGTAATTATTCATAATTATTGGTAATTATATGAATAATTACTAATAATTAGGAATAATTACCAATAATTACCAATAATTAGGAATAATTACCATTAATTACCAATAATTACCATTAGTTAGAAATAATTATCAATAATTAGGAATAATTACCAATAATTAGGAATAATTACCAATAATTAGGAATAATTACCAATAATTAGGAATAATTGCCAATAATTAGGAATAATTACCAATAATTAGGAATAATTACCAATAATTAAATTATTAGTATATTTTATTATTAATATTAAAATAATATAATTTTCTATATTATATACAATTCTCTTTTCATCTGTTTGTTTTCTATCTCCACATGTAATATTTGCATTCTTTTTCAAAATTATCAACCTACTCACTAATGGAGAGGTGAAAGTGAATGCAAATATTACATATGGAGACAGAATGTTAAACACACAGATGAAAGGAGAATTGTATATAATATAGAAAATTATATTATTTTAATATTAATAATAAAATATACTAATAATGTAATAATGTTATTATTATATAATTAATATTTATGAAAAAATAATATTAGTACTATGAAAATAATAAAAAATTTATATAATATTAAAATTATCAATATTTGTAAAAGGTTTTGCTTTATTCTCAACATATTCAATTCTTAAAGGGTCAATTTTTAGGTCTATCCCAACAAAAAGTTTGCATCAGTCGTGTATGATGTAAACTCTATAATTATCCTTGCTTGAGTGCTTTTTCTAACAAATTATTCAAAACCAGTAATGCTTTTATATTTTATAGAAAAATATGGAACAACGAGGTCGTCAACACTCATTATTAGGTGACCGCATATAGATAAATCAACATAGAAATCCAAACAGTTCTGGTTTAAATCCGGTATATGTAGAGGGTGTGGAGAATTTTTTATCATTTGTGGCATCAAATCTAGAATTTTTTTCAGAAGGAAAAATAAAATGCCCTTGTAGAAAATGTGCATTGAGAACGTTTGACATGTTTGAAAAATTGGGGGGACATCTCTTGCGTTTTGTTTTTCAACCAGATTATGTTTTTTGGTATCAACATGGTGAACGAAGTTCCAGAGTAGGTGATACCAACTTGATTCCGGATCCATCTCGGTTTCAAGATTTAGTATAAGATGTTGCAGGTTCATCTTTTCAACATACAGAAACTCCGGCTGATATAGCTTCAAATCCTAAGTTGGCACCGTCTGAATTTTATGAGTTGTTGAGGTCTGCTGAGGATGCATTATATCCTGGCTGCAAGATGAACAAATTAGAAGCATTTGCAAAATTTATGGCTATCAAATCAGATAACGGAATGTAAAACACCTGTTTTGACCAGATATTTTCTTTTCTTAAAACACTGTTACCCAAAGGAAATGTTTTACCTGCAAATTATAATGAGAGTAAGAGGATGGTTCGAAATTTGGGACTTACTTGTCAGAAGATTCATGCATGTTCAAATGACTGCATTTTATATTCTGGGGAAAATGAGTCATTGGATAGTTGTCCCACATGTGGGCAACTGAGATATAAATAAGGAAAACATGGGAAGTCTGGTTTGATTCCTGTAAAACAGTTGTGATATTTTCCGCTTATATCCAGGCTTCAGCGTTTATTCATGTCTAAGAATACAGCGACAATGATGTCATGGCATAAAGAGAATATTTCAACCGATAAAAGATTGAATCTTCCAGACGATGGTGATTCATGGAAAATTTTTGATAGAGTGTATCCATCCTTTACTTTAGAAGCTATAAATGTTCGACTGGGCCTTTCCACTGATGGTTTCTGTCCATTCATATCTTATGGTAGTCAATATTCATGTTGGCCTGTTTTTTAACTTCGTACAATTTACCTCCATGGATGTTGATGAAGGAGCCATATATCTTTTTGACTTTACTAATTCCAAGACATCCGAAAAAAAATATTGATGTTTATTTGAAACCATTGATTGATGAATTAAGTTTATTGTGGAGTACTGGTGTCAGTACATATGTTGTTGCAACGAAACAGAATTTCATACTGAGAGCAGATTGATGTGGACAATTTGTGACTTCTCAGTTTATGGGATGTTATCTGGCTAGAGTACACATGGTCAGAAATCATGTCCTTACTGTATGGGAGAGAACAAAGCATTTATGCTCATTCATGGAAAGAAACCTTGTTATTTTGACTGTCATCGCAGATTTCTTCCAGCTGATCTTCTTTTTTGCAGAAACATATCTCATTTCAGAAAAGGAATAGTTGAAAGGGATAGACCTCCAAAAATGATATCAGGTTCGGAGTTAAAATCCGTTGTATTTTCATTACCTTCCATCACTTTTGGTCCCACAATAAACCAACAGAAAATTTCTGGTTTTGGGAAAGAAAAAAATTGGATTAAACGTAGCATATTTTGGGAATTTCCATATTGGTCTGATTGGTTGGTCCGACATATGTTAGATGTCATGCATATTGATAAGAACTATTTTGGTAATTTGTTTCATACAGTTTTGGATACGTCGGGAAAGGGAAAAGACAATGTAAATGCAAGTTTAGATCTTGCCCAAATTTGTAGGCGTCCAGAACTGGAATTGTTTGAGAATGTCAGAACAGAAAGGTTACTGAAACCAAAAGCAGCTTATAAACTATCTAAATAAAACCGTTTATTATTTTGTCAGTGGATTGCTGATTTGAGACTTCTAGATGGCTGTACTTCCAATTTGGGTAGATGTGTAAAGAATGGTCATATTACTGGATTAAAAAGTCATGATTGTCATTTTATAATGGAAAGACGTCTACCCATTGGATTAAGAGGTCTGTTGAATTCTATGATTTGGGATTCCATAATAGACATGTCTCATTTTTTTTCGGGAAATTTGTGCGGCTACCGCAGATTATGATGTTCTATGCAAACTTGAAGAAGATGTTGTTGTAATTATATGTAAAATAGAAAAAATATTTCTGCCATCTTTCTTCGACTCAATGGAACATTTGATGTTACATTTGCCATATGAAGCCAAATTTGGAGGTCTAGTACAGCTTCAATTGATGTATCCATTTGAAATATGCATGCAAAAATTAAAAAGAAAAGTACGTAACAAAGCATCTGTTGAAGGATCTATTGCAGAAGCTTATTTGCAAGAGGAAATATATTTTTTCTGCTCCCATTATTTTGAATCTGAGTATCATTCAAAACACAACCGAATGGAACAGAACGAGAGGAATATTGATGAAATTGACAATCGATTATCTATTTTCAACCAGCTAGAGGTTGGTTTTGGTGGAGTTTATGAACGCTGGCTTTCAGATGATGAACATCATAGAGCTCATACGTATGTTCTGCTCAACTGTGAAGAGATGACATCAGTTTTACAGTAAGTGTTTATATCACTTATTCTATAATTTATGTTACAGTAAATAACTTTGGTTTTTATAGGTTGTATGATAATCATATCAAGAAAAAAATTCCACAAATTACAGCAGGTTCTCTCGAAGAACGCCGACTGAAAAATTTCTCTCAGTGGTTTCAAAAACCGGTAACATAAATTATTTATCTTTTAGAAACTCATTCAATGTATAGTTTACTATATTGATAATTATTTCACAAATTTTCAGGTGTCTAGACATGCTGATAAAATTGACAAACGGCTGTGTATATTGAGTAACCCACCTTCCAAACTTGTTAAAACTTATAATGCATATGTGGTGAATGGATTTCGATTTCACACACATGCATATGGGGAATCGAAAAAAACAATGAACAATGGAGTTAGATTGAGAGGATATCATCATCGAGAAAATGAAGTTTACTTTTATGGAATACTTGATGAAATCATTGAACTCTGTTATCTTGGACAACATTACATAACCATGTTCAAATGTCGGTGGTTGGATACAGAGAGAGGCATGCGTGTTCATCCGACTCATGGAATCATCGATATTAAATGTAAAAGTGTTCTCGCTATAAATGAACCATTCTTATTGGCTCAACAGGCACATCATGTTTATTACGCAAAGTACTGTGCTACATCAAGAGACTTTACTGATTGGTGGAGTGTAATAAAAATCAAAATTCGAGACAATCAGTTTAGTCAAAGTGAATGTTCTTTCACTGATGTGAAAAGAATTGAAGTTTTTCAAGAGAGTCATCAAAATCAATCTTTTTTACAAAGAGACATGAGTATCGATGACGACACCCCACATTTAAGAGTCGGTGATGACGATGATGTTAATGATGTCACATATGAATTTGCAATGGTAAGAGATGATGCAACTGGAACTTGAATGGATATCGATGATGTTGAGGAGGAATATGAAGATGACATTGACATATATGAAGATGATGACGAAGATGAACACTGATAGAATTCCATGGTAGTTATATACAATCATAATATATATATGTATATATAATAGTAATTATCAATTATTTTCTAACAACATTATCATTTTCTATTTCAGATGGACGACGACACATTTCGTGAGTTGGCGTATGTTGACCTGCCTTTCGATGCGGATGAGTTGCTGGTAGATGACCCTTAGCCTGCAGGTGCTCCAGGGAGTACGCGGAGGTGGCGCGGCCTTGCACGATTGATGATTTCTGACCCCATCCCCGAGCGACGTCCACATCTTGGGTTTGATCCACACACACGGAGGTGTGATAACCTGTGTGATAATCTGTGTATTTGACTAAGATTTTATTAATCTATTCACATAATAAATGTTTATTATTTTTATAGTTTTCCACATATAGCAGTTGGACTGGGCAGCGCTATTTTGCGCAACTATTTCTCTCAGCCATGGACCACATGGGAGCAGATTCCCATTGATGTGTAGCAGGCCATGTTCGGCCATTGGTTGGTACGTACTTAAATAAATAATTTTTATTTTGAAAATTATTTCATTTCTAACTTGATATTTTGATTTATTTTTAGGGTTTATGGTATGCGATCGAGGATACCATGCGTAACGCCATCCACAAGTCATGGGAGGTGGCCATGCGTGATCGCTTTCATCAGTTTTTGCACAATTTAAGAAAAGCTACCATGAAGAAAGCAAGAGTGTCAGATTTTGACGAGTCATGTAGGGCACACCGACCAGAGTACATTTCATCCCATGTGTGGGATGGATTATGTGCACACTGGTTGAGTGGTGCCTTTCAGAGGAGATCATTGGTGGGGAGGCAGAATCGGGGGAGACAGGAGGTGACTCATCGAGCTGGGAGTCGTTCTTTCAGTATTCATAGACAGCATCTGGTATGTACATTATTTATAAATATTTTATATAACTATAAATATTAACAGTTTATTTTTTATTCTTATAGGCTGTCGAGCACCCCGATATTACGGAGTACGACGTATATCAGAGGATGTATAGTGATCCTGCTACTGGGGAGCTCAGAGGTGATCGTCAGTATCACATCATGGTCAGTATTATTTGTTTTCAAGTTTAAAAATTAACTGCATATAATATATTCAAAATTTTAATTTTAAATTGCAACTACATGAGTCATATGAGGCCGCAACGTCACAGACCCGGCCTGAGAGTCAAGCCGAGTCATCATATCAGACCACTGGCCGTCAGTTTGATGAGGCGACATGGATGCAGGCCACCCAGTATGCCTTCGAGAAGGGCCGGGTAGTTGGTATTAGCTCTCGACTGACTCCCGGAGATTATTATGGCAGTGCTGCGATATCGGCGTCCAGCTCAAGAGGAGCTCGTGCATATTATTCTGCTACACAGTATGAGGATCAGTTGAAATCTCAGACTGCACTGATAGAGAGTCTCCGACAGGAGTAGGAGCAGATGCGTCAGCAGCAGCAGCAGCATGAAGAGGAGCGTCGACGCCAGCAGCAGCTGTACGAGGAGCATATGAGTCGGTGGCAGCAGCAGCACCAGGAGCAGATGGAGTACATGCGCCGACTCACTCATGCTTTAGGGATGGAGTTTCCTCCACCAGCATCTGCAGATCCTCCCTCCCCCCCTTCAGATTAGAGTTTGTTTTTATGTTATAAAGTTTGGTAAATCAAAATATGAATTTTTTTCTATTCGTAGTTTCTGTCTCATTATAAAATATTAATAATATTATATTTTGAAATAACAATATTAATATGAATAATAATATTATTTATATTTTATAATATTAAATTTTATATATATAGTAAAATTTTATAATATTATAATTTAATTATATTTTTTGTAATATTTGAATTATTTTAATAGTTGAATGTAATATAATTCTATTATTTTTATATTAATTAAAATAACTTATTAATATTTTTTTATTTATGAATTATAATTCTAATATTATTATATTAATTAAATCATTTATTAATATTCTATTATTTTTTATTTTTGAATTATAATTCTATTATTATTATATTAATTAAAATAATTTATTAATAATTTATTATTTTTATTTGTGACTTATACTTCTATTATTATATTAATTAAAATCATTTATTAATATTGTATTTTTTTTATTTTTGAATTATAATTGGATTATTATTATATTAATTAAAATAATTTATTAATAATTTAGTTTTTTTATTTTTTTATAGTATTTGCAATGGGATACTATTCCCGTCGCAAATAGTATTAATAATAGTATTATTTTTTTTTAAAAAAATAGTAATTGCGACTGGGCCCGTCGTAATTAGTATTTGCGACGGGCCTGTCGCAAATACCTATTCCGACGGGCCCCGTCACAATTACTATTTGAAAAGTTTTTACAAATATACAGAGTAATATTTGAGACGGGAAGGATCCCCGTCGCAAATCATATCTTTAGTGACGGGCCCGTCACAAATAATTGTTGTCATTGCAATTACTATTTTAAATTTTTTTACAAATATTCGGAGTAATATTTGCGACGGGAAGGATCCCCATCACAAATCATATCTTTAGCAACGGGCCCATCCCAAAAAATTGTTGTTGTGACGGCGTTTTCCGCAACAGGTGATTTGCGATGGGATTCCGTCGCAAATGACCCGTCGCAAATACCTGTTTTTCTAGTAGTGTCATCATCTCTAAATGAAACTATAAGCTTAGAATCTCCTAAAAATGATTAAATTAAATTTACAATGAGGTCACTACCCTCAAAATGTTAATGATGCCCTCCCCACTACATGGATTACCTTACACCACTACTCAAGAATAACCACCATAGGTATACTCAATTTGGAATGCATTTAGAGTGAAATGAATCTTAGTGTAGGGCTGATTCTCTCTCAAAAAACTCAAGATGATTTCAAGATAGTGCATGATTGTCTACAACTGTGGGTGCTCTAAAATTTCATAAAAGGCATGTACATCTCTCTTTGAGCCTTGGAAACCACAAAGCATTCCATACCTGCCTTTAACCAACACCATACACCACGTTAACCAACAATGAATGTTCGGTTCTAGTTATGGGTCTACCATCAATTGTACCCTATTCATCCCTGACGTCACCTCTACTACAGAGGTACATATTCCTTTCCACCAAACCTCATGGGAAAAAATCCCATGGAAAGTCCTAAAAACATCAGTTCTTAGTTAACAACCGGCCACTCACTGGTTTACAATTTAAAAACACCAAGAACAACCAGTGTTTCCCCTTACACTTGAATCATACTCCAACTAGTCATATATTATAAGGCTAAGCTTACCGTTATATATGAAATTTTAGTTTCATTAATCCAGAATCTCCACTTGAATGTCTTTTCAAAATTGGGTGTTTCACCCATGCCACTATTTATTACTACAACCACCCATTGCATGAGATCGTTCGTGTCATGTGCATCTTCTCATTCTCTGACTACAACAACAACAAAAACTACAACACTGATCAATCAGTCTAGGAACCCATATAGTCCTTCCCATCAATGGCTTACTTGATATCAAATAACCCGTTGTTCTTATCAAAATTTGAAGGCATAAACATGCCTACAACACAAAACTCGAGCACCTACCGTGAATCAATCCCAAATGAGCATAAAATGAAGCTCACTGAAAAAAATATCATATGAAAACATGGGACAAACTATCACACGGGATGACCTCAAACCAATAGATATCAACCTACATTAGTTTTAGTTGAAACTAAGGGCCTCTTAGTATCCCACCTTGCCCTACAAAACATGTCTCACAGATTGGAAAAAAGGTCTAACCAAATTTACCAAAATTTTAAAACTCTCGAAAGAAGGTAAGGATCATAATAAACCATGAGTGTAAAAATTGAAAAATGGCCTACAAGGGCTTGATCCTCACTGAAAATCCACATAAGGAACTAATCCTTAGAGGCCACGATACCAATAAAAAAGGGAGACAAAACTGACACTCACTGGTCATATATATACGGTAATACCTCAAGAGGTCTAGTTCACCAGAAAAGTTCAGGTATCCATTGGAATTGTACTTAGTGATCAACCTAGATAACCATGATCTAAAAAATGACACACTACCAGGGGTAAAAAAGAAGGGAATCACATGCCATATAAACCTATATGGGTCACTACACCTTCTGTTCCTGAGGGATGAGTCATTATCCTCAACACCAAACATATCAATTTATACCCACATAACTTACCATTATAATTAAATATATATATGAATGTAGGCTTAATTAAATATTCCTCAATCATTAGTAAAAGAAACACACTAGTAGGGCTATATGATGTGAATTCTACCTGACAAATATGATGCATGAGATGCCTCTTTCTTTTACCTTCCAAGAGTAAAATTCAATCTTTTTCCTATTTCCAATGGCCATGATCTAGATATCCACAATAAATCATAACATCTACACAACATGTGTCCCTATTATGGTGAAAATCTTATACAACTATATTATTTCAGATCATAACCATAATCCTATACAACTAGAAACCAAGAATTCTTAATGAATTAAGTTTTCTTGATGCACTTGTCCGATATCCATCAAAGGTTTTGATTAATTCTTAATACTCTTGTATACTATATCTAAAATAGTAAAGTATATGAAAATAACACCTCTAATACCACTTTGTAACCACATGACATGAATTCTACTTGAATGATGCCTCAATATGATTGGTTACATGGTGTCATGCACACCTACCCGTATGCAGAAGGGTACTTAATAACAGTCCTTTCCAAGGGTGTGACATTGGGGAGACTATTACCACATATTGGAGTAAGCATATTGAATAAATAACTAAATATCAAATACAAAATTAAATTAAAAGATTTATAAATAAGTAAATATTATGAAATAGAACATGCTGTAATAATAAATGAAAACAAAATAAATCTTAAATAGATATTCTATATATGCACCACTAGTCACCCACTAGGACGACCATAAATATACATGATTATAAATGAAACTAAAATAAAAATATTGGGTGCTACTAATAACTCTGATCCAAACCACGTACCTGGTCTCCAGACATTATCAAACTATAATAGCATGAATAGAATAAACCACGTGAGTAGATTCGCTAAAAAATGAAACACAAGGCCTTATCCATATACCTCAAGTCACTATGCTCGACCACAAAAAGAGGCAAAAGGTCTACACATAAACCGAGGTTCATGTGAAGGGGTGAGAAATAATCTTAGTAGGACACCCCGATGAGGAACCTATAAGTATGTTTCTATAAGTGTATAAAAAATCAAGGTGATTAGCCTAGCATAGACATAATTGGAAAGATAAGTGAAACCAAAAAACGTGAAACCATAGTCGAACCATGGGTTTGTAATCCCAAATATTTGGGAAAGTTCCCCCATGAATGTATATATCTATATACGTATACATGTATAGTCTCATACATATACCTTTATAAAAAATATGATCATTCATGAGTAAGTGAATGAAATAACATAAAACTAATCAACAATCAATTCTTGGGTTTGTAATCTCGATTTCCAGGACATTATGTGCAAGTTAATTGAGTTCGATGTCGTAACAATAAAGTAGTGTATCAATAAGTTGATCTATGGGTCTGTAATCCAAATTGACATATACCTACTTTAGTTAATGTCTTAAAAATATCTATGATAATGCTACATCACCACATGGTGATACTCATCCTATAACTAGGATCACTCATACTCATATACAATCACTATAACAATGGATTTTGGGGAAGTACATCCAAGCATCCTATAAATGGTCCCAGATCTGGATTCCATGATTCTATGTCCATGTAAATCGATTCCAATGTCTGAGCCCTTGTTGATATTCTATAGGTGGTCAAGACATTCAAAACCCATATAATCCTCTAGGGCCTTACCCTTAACCAATATGTATGGATAACTCACTGGTGAGATTCCATGTACCCCCTGGTGTCCTTAATAAGGGAGATATTAATTATCCATATCATCCGACAGAGCATAATTATTTTGGGTATCCCAAAATGTGTGACGTCATGCATAACACCATGATCAACCAACCATTGTGGGAGATCATAATCATCCCTACCACTCTAGAGAGCATAATCATGCCTGAGTATAAATATATCAAGGAGATAATAATCATCCTTGTCACATATCAAAATGAGGAGAGAGAAATTATCCATTTCATATATCAATAGAAGAGAGTGGAATCATCCTCATCACTCAGGAGAGTGTAATAATCCACAATTATCATTACAAGGGATCCCATTCCCATATATCATAATCATAGGCTCAACAACTGAATACTATGAAACACATCTCTATATCCCAATAATATAATAATCCAATATACAGGCTCAGCAACCAAATCCATGGTAGTACCTCTGGGTATAACATTAAATATATGAAATAACATGGCTCATATTCCAGATCCCAGGAAGAACATTTGATGAAAACAAAGAAAAAGAAAGATTCCTTATATCAAGCTTAACCACCACTAACAAGGAATCACCTCTACATAACATTATTTCATCAATAATAAAATTGTGAAAGAAAAAAAGAGTAAGGGTTTTTGAAAACCTAAATCCAACACCAAATCTAAATCTTCATGGGCTTACATATTTGTAATTGGTTCTAAGGCGACACCCACTACCATCTCTACCTAGAGCCAACATACTATCTCTGGGTAGGTCAAGCAATGGGAACCCACTAGGTCCCTTAAGTAAAACACAGATTCATCGTATCTGGGATCCTTGAGGTATAGACATATGTGATATCATCCTACTCAGGTTCATTAGTTGTAAGGTAAGGGAGGAGTCCTACACAGGAACCTCTAACATTAAGAAAACCAAGGTATCCTACAAGGGTTCCTCATAATGGTACTTAAGAAAAGGCTGATATAAAGGTCCCCAACATTGTGTAATAAGAAGAGGCATCTAACGTGGATTGTCCATGTAAATAGTCTATCCATTTACTTCTACATAGTGTGAGACCCATACAAGGTCTATCCTTCAACTGTACTTAGGAATATACCCCTAAACTGGTATCCACACAGAGTACTCTGCTACAAGGCCGAGTAACAGGACATAGGGTGTAATACTAGTACATGGAATTTAATTTGAAAACTTCTTATTTACCAAATGGGAAGAATATATTACATTTAATTCTAAACCACACACATTGTAGCATGGTTTTCCCGAATGGAAAAACACTGAAATGGATGAAACCCTTATTTTCACCCCCCAAATCAATAGATTAGGAAACAAGGAGATAAAAAAAGCATAATAAGGGCTGAGAACATGAAAAATAAAAATCAAAGGGGTATTTTTGGTAAAAATTAAAAGTCTTACCTTTTGTGGGAAACTACTAAAACATCACTCAGATATATGATCCATAACTGATGCACATCGATCCAGTGTATTGAGAGTTCTGCGATGGTACATACCTTTCTTCCTATCTCTATTTATATTTCACTCTCTATTATCTCTTAGTCACCTGTCGAAGGAATCCCTGTAGGGGTGTATGCGAGAAGTTGGAGGAAGAAAGAAATAAAAGAAAAAGAAGAGAAGGGAAAAATAAAAAAAGAAAAGGGGCCCCCAGCCGACCCCATTTCCCAAACTGAGTTTATGACCCTCCTAAAAAAACTCCCCATTCTTGAATCAAAAGAAGATAAAAAAATCTAACTTATACTCTCCATTCAACATGTAAGGCCAAACAAACCTATGAGAAATAATTAATATTTTTTTAATGAAATTTTAATTGTAAATTATTCAGCTAAAATTTGAACGGTTGAAATTTCAACCAAAATCCTTTCCTAGGATAAAAACATTATTCCAGGTCCTATTGAGTGGTTATAAAAATTATCCCAGATCATTTTTTTCTAAAAATTACAAGTTTACCATTTTTATGCATCTGAAGGAAAAAATTCATATGTCTTATAAAAAATTCAGTCCAGAAAATCACAGGTCACTACAACACACATATAATGAATTTAAAAACTAAGAAGGAAGTAAATAAATAATATGAAAAGATAATAACTGAAAAAAATTACCTTCAATTAACTAGATATGGAAAAATTAATATGGACTGGAATGAAACTAAAACATATGACATTTAATCAATTAACTATAAATGAAATGCATCCATAGACGTTGTCATAGTGTAGATATCATGGAAAATAAATAATTAATCAAAAAGGAAGACAATTACTAATTATTGGACATCATATATCTGGCACATAACACATTATACCGTCAAGATCTATCCCCAATATAGTTTAAGTCTATGGGTATAAACACTTTTATTTTAAATGTAAACAATCTTGAAGGGGTTTTGACCAACTAATTTTATCTCATGAGAAAATCAAAGCATCAAGGGGATATATAATGTCTGGTCCCCGCTTATCACTACATTTCCAATCATTCCTTACAGATCGAATAATTGATTAAATGAAAAAAAATATACCTTATCCGATATATGTATTAAATAGTGAATTGAATATTTCAATTGGACAAACAATGAAATCAAGGAAGTTAATTTCAACACTATCCTCATCCTAATAAATCATAAACCATATAGAGGAGGAATAAGGATGGTATCAATAAAACATATTCAGAGTGGATTAAAAATAAATGTTGTTGTCATTGATGAGTAGAAATACTATAAATAGATCTTTTAAAAAAATTCTTATGGAAAATATAATTTTCTTTTGACTTTTTTAAAAAAAAACCATTTCTTTGAATATAACTTTTTAAAATAATTTCTTCAAAATTTAACATTTTAAACATTCAAAAGAAGCTTCAATGAAATGATGGTGAGTAAAACTATACATTCCATATAAGGTAAAAAGAACTTTCCTTCTGCAAGGTTAAAAGGTTAAATATATACCTTATTCAGAAAGAAAGAAGAAGATTCCTTTTAAAAAATTTGGTAAAATACAAAAGTGTCAAAATTTGTTTAATGAATTATTTTCTAAAGGTTAACAAATATTTTATGAAAACATTTATAGGAAATAGTGTTTTATTAGAAAATGGGCTATCCAAATAAAGAGTGAATGAAGTTGGGTTTCCTTAAAAATATTTTCTAAAACATTTTGATTACTAAAGGGTGAAAAATTGTACTAATACTTGAAAAAATTTATGGATAACTAGAGTGTAAAAAAATAAAGGGATTATTGAAAAATTGTAAAATAATTTTTTTCAATGGAAATGAAATATCATTAAATTTATTCTCGAGGAAAATTATATTTAAACTTTATAAACTATCCCACAACATTTTAATTCATTTCTAATCATAAAAATCATGAAATAGTAACGTTAAATGAATGTTTTAAATAAAATAATGATAAAATTAATAATAATATAATATATCAAAATGGTTAGTAGATACACTATATAAAATAAGTGGTGCATATGACATTTATCTCACAGATGGAAAAAGTAAGATGAAAATCCAGTACATTGCATCCAACTTGTTTTGTTTTACTTTAAATTCCCAAATAATAAACTTATGTTTATTATTTTCTTGAATAATATCCTTTTTTCTGTTTATAATTACATTTATTTCACTTATTACCCTTATTTATAAAATTAATTAAACAATTAAGTTTATATTAGGTGTGTTTACAAAATTCAGTTTATGTATAAAAAAAATTTTGGTAGGTAAAATACGGTCAAAGGGGTCATTATATAACATATATAAAATTATATTAATGAAATAATTATCATTTTTATATATCAATTATAATTTTAAAAGAAATCATAAAATTTGGTTATGAAAAATGAACCAACATTACAATCTTGGAGTTGGTTGGCCATATGTACGCATTAGTAAAATTTCCATTTTTCAACGATAGTTATGGAAAGAAGTTATGTTACATTAATATCTACAGAATGGTCATTATAACTTAGAAAACCTATTATTTACTTATATATACATCTATATATAATTATTACGATCTAAAAGGAATCACATCGTGTTGAGGAGACGGTATTCCCCACATCCACGAACGCCGCTATCACTTTTTAAGTTTGTTAAAGGGTAATTATATTAAATAAAGGTAATTATATCATGATTATCATATAGATTTTGGTTTTGTCACATATTTTTAATTAAAAACATCCTGTATATATTCGGTTTATAGTGACTTCGAATCACATTGCTTTTAGGAGGCGACAATCCACTCATCCATAAATGATGTTATCATATTTACACAAAATGGAAAGAATAAAACTATTATTTATATAAAAAATAATGAATAACGAATAAATTATAATTATAATATATATAAAATATAAATAGAGTTTATATATTAACTCCCACCCCGAGGACTAGTAAATGAAGAATATACATCTTCTTTTTGTGAAGCGGTAGTTCACGATACACATAAACTGTAAGTTCCTTACCAATTAGATGGAAGTGTGTGTAAGTGTAGTTAAAACCCTTTACCTAAAAAATATAATTATAACGAGGATAATATTGTTATTATATGATTATTTAATACTAATTATTGAATTATTGGAAAATAAAATATAACTAAATATCTTAAGGAAGGATATTTTCTCTTAATTGGGTAACTTCTTTTTGTTTGAATCGAAGGGATTAATTGGATGGATTTTTGAACAAGGTGAGTCTAAATGTTTACGGGAGGTATTTTTTGGAGCTATTAGGTTGGATATTGATTTATAAAAATTATATTTACATGTGTGAGGATGTGGTATGGGTCAGTGTCTTTTTATAGTGGAGGAGGAGGGCCACTCTAGTAAATTTATGAAAAGGGAATTCCATACATATTTTTCCCATTTAAAGTGGATATAATAATATAAAAAATCATATTAAAGGGAGGATAATGTTTAAATATGGCCATACATTGTCTTTTTGATGAGTGTATAAATCATTTTGGATCTTAAGTTTATGGTTTAGACCCGTGTTATGGTGATTTTCTTCTTAATCTTTATAATTACTTTTTATTACTTTCTCTAATATTTTTGGTCAAAAAATAAGTTAAACTTATTAGAAATTATATATTATTATAATTCCAAAAATAAGAACCATTTTTTCAAATCAAAATCATAAAATTAGTAGAAATTAATTTAAATTTAATCCCACAGATGGGATGACAATGGGGGGTTATAAAGTAAATAAGTTCTACAATTTGCTATGATTTTATATCCAATTTAAAATTGAAATTGAATCCAATGAAATATATTTAATTAATTTAAAAAGAAAAATATAATTAAACTTTATAACCAATTAAATATATAATTTTTCCTTAATACTAAATTAGATGAAAATGTAGTTTTGAATTAAAATTCAATATTTTTCACTATTCATAAAAAAAACTCATAGAAAAATACCAATAATTCAGACTAAACAAATTGCAATGTTCATATTTCAAATATTATGTTTATTTTAACATATAATATTTATAAATTTTTCCAAAATTGTTTTTTAAAATAGGTTCTCCATTAAATGGCAGTAAAAGTGCCTTAATAAAAATATAGGATTTTATGTGTAATATTGGGTTTTTCCATTTATCATGCTTAACAAATGTACTAGATGGATATCAAAATATTTTATTAAATATATAATATATATATATATATTACATTAATATCAAACAACAATTGTAATTAATATTATTTATTAGGATAACATAGCTTTATGAGCATAAAAATAGTTTTCCATTAAAAAAATATTTTTATATTAAATTGATTCATATATTCAATTGTAATTAATTAGTTTCCAATGAAATAATTTCACATTTTTGAAAACCATTTATTTTCATAAGTTAGTTATTCCTTTTCATAAACACTAATTTAATATCTAGGTTATATCTTATTATAAAAAATAATATTTTTTGATAATATTTTAATTTCCAGTTAAACTCGATCATACACATAATACAAGCAATCAAAGAAACTCTTTATTGCGTGTGACACATGCTAACTCAGTATAATTTTCATTGAAAAATATATCATATATTAATTTTTTTTAAATAGAAAATATATTGTAATTTCCAAAGATATTATATTCCCTTACGCTCCTGGAGTTGCATGTAATACATTCCATCAAATACAATGTTTTTATTTTATAATTTCAGGGAATTACACAAATAAAGAGATAAATTTTATGAAACTAAATTCTGCAATTATGTAAATATAACCTTTAATTTTTTAATTATAAATTATAATTTTTATAAATAAGTTAAAACATACATAATTAAAAATATAAACTTATACATTATTTGAGTCATAGGATTTTAAAATTAATTTTATTGTGTAGTATATTTTATTTATTTCTTTTATTAATAGTAAATATCACTTATCCATGATTTTACTATTCCAAAGGTCTTTGTTATAATTATAACTCCTAGGATACTATTATAACATCTAGGTTATCAATATAATAGTTAGGTTACAATTCTTACTTTCATATTTACCATGGTCATATAATCTTTACACTTCATATAAATACCTTATATTTCATTCATTCAATTTTTTTCTTATGTTTGAATATATTTAATCATGAAATTAATATTTTTATTTTTATTTATTTCATACTATCATTTTTTTCAAAATTATGGTATTTTTATGAGACCATTATCTATCTGATTTCTAGCTTCTAGTAATATTATTTACTTGGGTTTATTTTCTGAAGATAGTTTTATTAATATTAGGGAATTATTCACCCAATTTTTTAATGTGGTGTTATAAAATAAGTTGATTTCTTTCACATGGAACATATAAAAATACAATGTATAATTGAGTAAAAAAATTATCTATACGAAATATCAATTTTATAGAATGATTTTTCATAAATATATGTTATATTACATTTACATAACATATATAACTTAACAATAAAATGAACAGGAAAAAATAGAGATAATCCAAGGAAAATTTCATATATTAATAAAATATAACTCCCATTCCACCAAAACGTTCTAAACCTACATCAAGAAATACTATGAATCCATGATATTAGGAACTAAAAAAATTTATCATGAAAACATATACACTAGTGGAAACCTATAAAATTAATAAACAGTCGGAGGTAATGAGATATAAAAAAAGTATAAACTTATATTGTTCTATTTTACACACCCCCATGGAGAAGGGATAAACACATCATTTTATAGCATGAACACCCATATTGGGGAAGGTGAATAACTAATAAAGTTTATGATACCCCCCCTATATCTCCATCATCATTATAACCATTAGAGTGATGTACCTATTCACGATTACTTGAGGTACCTTCTTAAAAAACAATAATAATATTTCCATCTCATATACGTACTTAAAATATTATTACCACATTTATATAATATCAAACATAATATCGAGAAAGATTCACAATATAAAGTGTGGGAAGCACTATTAATGGGTTTAGTACCTTTATACATAATTTACAAGAAAACCAAGAATATCAAAATCACGAGGAGGGTTTACTACCTTTTCATAGTTTATATAAAAAATATTCAATGTAATCCAACACATATAGTCATATAAAAACACGTGAAAACAACAATTGATAAATATTCACTATTTAAAGATAGATTAATATTTTAATGAATTGACAACTCAAAATTTACTTCTTGGATAACATTAACTACAAATATATTTGAAAATTATTCATTTATCCCAAATAATTCTCTCAAATGATTTTTCTGTACTAAATAATAAAATAAAAAACTTAATTAAATCCCCATGATCTATCCCAATCAATAACATTCAAATATTATGGTATTCATAAAGTTTCAAAATAACTAACCCAATCCCTCATGAAAAAATCACTCTCAAAATCACTACTAGTAACTTTTTATTTATAATGAATCTTAATATTCTAAAACATAACATAATGGGAAATGAAATAATTAAAAAAACCTAAAACATCAAGGAGAAAACCAAAGAATAGATAATGGAGGGATATACCCTTTATTTAAATTTATCTACTCTTGAAGACCATGTGTTACCATGAAAAATATCTAAAGTCACGATGAAAAATATAAGTGATACAATACATAAAAATATAGAATGGATAACCAACCAATTAACTATAAAATATGAAATATAATTTAATAACTCTGATAGATTTTTTTTAAAAGTGGGGAAATGGTGCAAATAAGTACAGGATCATGGGGGCCGGAAGAAATAGAGCCCTAAAGCATCTCAATTAGTTATTCCATGTCTTATAGTTGGATGAAGCTTCTAAAAAATAATTCTCCAATAATAACTACCTTAGATACCAATGTTAAAATGATACAAGATTAACATTTTAAATAATTAAAAATAATAATAAACTATATATTATTTTTTTACCAAAACCTAAGGATAAATCATCCCATTTCAATAAATCCAATCTTATGACTTACATCACCACATATGAATCCTCATAACCTAATGGTTATGTTATGTTTATTGAATTATAATTCATTCTAGTATTATATGTGATGAAATGATTCAAAAATTTATCATAATTGAGTACTCAAATGAAACACGTATGGGAAGAAATAATATATATAAATCACTACTCATTCAAGGGATAAAATATATTCCCAGAGGTATACATAGGTATAAAAACATTAAAATGCGAATAAATTTTTATATAAAAGATTATAAATAAACTATTAAATTGATATTCACGTTATAAATATTGATAATACAGATTTATCAATTAAATTAAAAGTTAAATGATAACATTATAAGGGTATGAAATCCAATAAATACAATAGAAAAAATTAAAAATGATTGGAAAAAATTAAAAATAGAAAAGGATTTAAAAGTATATGATAATCGATATAGAATGTTAGTATATATATATATAAGAATAATAATTTTTCATGGAATATAAATACGTAATATAATAACTATGTGTCAAATAGAAATTTATCTTTAAAAAAATACATATTTTGAAAACTCTCAATTTTAATTTATAAAATAAATGATTAACATTTATGAAGGAATATAAATAAATTATAGGGAAAATGATAGGAATAACCCAAATAAACACATCAATAGATTTGACCACATAAAAATAACCCAATAACAGGTTCATAAAACATCAGCATATATATATTATATACTTACATAAATTTTCATGACATTTTATAAATTATTTCTCCAAATTAATTAGACAAACCCACTATAGAATGATATTAAAATATACTAAAAACATAAAAAATGAAAATCAACAGATTCGGTGAAAACAATTAATTTCCACCAACATGTATTTATTCTCTAAAATAATCTATCATTAAATTGTATACAATAAAATAGTTTTATATGGAGTGTGACCAATATTCACCATATTAATTTTGTTAGACCACTCAAGGTAACCATCAAAATAAATTTTTTTCATAATGATATTGTAAATTATATCACGAAATACCAAACTAAAATGAATGATATGAAAGGAAGTGTATGTTAGAAATAAGAATAGAAGAGAGGGATTGACTATACCGTGATTTGGAAGGAAATATTTCCTAGGACACCAAGGAACAAGAGAATATTGGGGAGGTTTAAAAAGATAAAATGAGAGGTCCCACCCCTTAATTATGTCTGACCAGGAGAAAAGAACTAAATAATAATTTATAATGGTTTACCAAAAAAATTAGGAACAAATTATTTCACTAAACTTTAATAAAAATTTCCTTTGGGTATACTAGTTCAATCACCCACTAGAACTCCATAATAGTCCACAAAGATTCTCTTGGGAGTCCATCAGGGATGCTTCTATTTGTTGGCTAAATGAATACCCAAAGACACTCTATTTGGTGTCTAGTGTCTTACTTCTATTACTTATTTTCAATTTTATCCTTTACAAACTCTAATTACTATATAATATAACCACATATACATATCTAAATACTCACTTTAATATCCTAAAATACTATGATAATCACTCTTTATCAGTGAAGATACAAAAATCAAAACATTTACTAATTTGTTAGCATTAAATTTCTTAAATAAAAAATTAAAAATTTCCCTAGTAATTAAATATGGAAACACTTGATTGAAAATTATTCTTATATAAATAAAAAAATAATATATCTCCCTTTCCTATAGCTAGATACAATATTTTTAGTTAAGGGATTTTCTAGTTTTGTAGTTTCCTAAATGTTAGAGTTGTTTTAGAGGTGTATTCATCAAATATTAGATTTATTTACCGATTAATGAATAAAATTTTAATGGTTTAAAGTCAGATGATTTTAATATTTTCAAGTAAGATTTATTACCTATGGGTATATAATTAATTTTTCTTCAAAAACATTTAAGACACAATAACTATGATTTTACTCTTTTTAATACAATATTTGTCATTTTTATCGGGAAAAAATGTTTCCAATAATGGTAAAATTAATTTCTATTATATTTTATAAATTAGATATGTTATTTTCAACACCATTATTTGATATTGAAGTTCACTTTATAGTACACTTGGTGAGGGATATGTCACTTTTTTGTACATTAAAGATGGATTTTCCACATTAAAGTGTCTATGAATATATTAAAAATGTAATAAAAAATAATATTATCTAGAATTTTGAACTATGGATAAATATATTTTTAAAAAAATCCTTTTAATTAAAAAATAAATAGGTAACTTAAATGGATAACATTGATATCCAACAAAATCTATCACACAAAGAACCTCGAGGGTGAAGTAATTTCACGAAGAGATGTTATTAAAATACCCATAAAAAATTATGAGGAAGACCACTTATATCATTTATATACAATAATGATGGTTGTTATATATATTGAAACTCTCATGTATATCCATATGAAATTTTATCTAAAAAGGCCAAGAAGTTATATTTCAAATATATATAACAAACATTTTATGATTTTTTTTCGGGACCATATTTTTAAGGATTTATATGAAAGTCCAAAATCAAATTATAGAAGAGTACGATGTTAGTCAAAAAACCGAGGGTAAATGGATTATCATTTAATGGTTATACAATTAATGATTATATGTTTTATACAAAGGAACCTGATGACCATAGTATGATAAAAAAGATGATGAATATATTTATTTATAGGGTGAGATATATTGTTTAAAAAAATATGTCTTACATTGGAATCATGTGAAGTTTCCAGTAATCTGTGTATTCACGTTGATCTGGTGGTTATTTATTGTGAATTATTTTTATATAATTATTTTTATATTTCAATTACCTCTATAATTTGTAACCTCTATATCTATTAGGATGACTGAATCTACTAATGAACTCCCTATACAATACAACACTTGAAACTAGTAAATAAATCATTAATACAAGTTATTTTTATATGTTTATCCCATAATGTGGGTGGAAAAATCATTTTTATGTTTGGGTTGAGTCTATTATATAGATATCAAATAATATAATAAATTGAGTATATTTTACAAATTTATTATCCTTAACCCCTGACTATATATCCTAAAAATACTTTACTATCCCCCGAATGGTTCATTACTGTGGATCTTATTATTATATAATGAAATGACGAATCAGACTATGGAATAAGTTAGTATTATATAATACAATATGTAACTACATCAACCGATATGATCCTCTTTCTGAAGAAAAGTATTTGACTACTAATATATCTTCTACTAAAATATCATTAAAGTATGACTTTTACACTTATTCATAAAGATTAACACTGATAAGTATTAGGTCCCATTACACTATCTTCTTCCATAGTTATATATAATATTTAATGGGGAGAATATGATTAAAATAGTAGAAATATATAGATTCTTACCTAAATATTTTTCTACTTATTTGAAGTCATTGACACATTGATTATAAATAGATTGTAGTAGTGTTGGTCTTAAAAAATCCATTATTATTACCTATCTTAAACCATTATGAAATAATGGTGTCATAGAAAAGACATAAAATCTATTTTTACGATGATAGAGTATGAAGTATTAGAACATAAATGGCAACCTTATACTTCTCTTCTTCCTTTTCATCTTTTTATTTTCTATACAAAATGTTTTGAAATATTATTATCAATTTCTTTGGATAGAAAATCACTTCCTATTCTAATTATTCAACATTATATTCATACAATATCTCATGAATATTCCCAATAATTGTGTATAAAAATTCTAGAATATTTGGAAAACAACATTATTATTTGAATTATGGTCATCAAAATTCCCAATGATTTTTCGGCGTTTCCAAAATCTATGATCCAGAACTAACCCTCAAAAAATCACATCGGACTGTTCCCTATGATCCATATCTTTCTTAATTCATAATTTTTCCCCAAGATCTCGTAATATTATCTTTTTAATAGCCTGTCTCACTAGATTTTACACAAATACCCAATTCTTATCCTTCAAACTGGTCTAAAGATATTTTTTAATAATTTCTCCTGATTTTATCCCCATAAATGATTTTTAAACATATATATTTAAAATTTCTGAATAAATAGATATTGATATTTTTTAAAAAATTTCATTTAATTCTCCATTATACTTTACATTAATGTTACTTTTAGTTTCCTTATATTTTTTTTACCATGGTTCTTTTATCAATCACTAAAATCCACATCTAATTAATTTCATTAAAGAAAAAAAATTAATTTTTTTCAGTTTTATTTTTCTTTCTATTATTAAATAAAATTTACATAACATTATCCCCAAAATATGTCAATTTTTGTTTCAAATTTGTATAAATTCACTTGTGAGACAAATAAAATAACCTTACATGTCATTATGAAGGATCATACATATCCTACGAAATTTTCTGGTAAATCATACATAAGATCAAAAAAATATAAAGCATAATAAATAAAATAAAACTAAATATTACATACAATATTTATGACTTTACATAACCCATTTTGAATATTCCATATAATTCAATTCATTTTATGTATCACAATAAATCCTTTCCTTTTGAACATCACTAAATTAACTCATAATTGATCTTCTACATGTTTCATACTATATTATATATCAAAAATAATAAAGTACTTATTATATAAAATATTTTATTTATAATAAGTTATGCTACCAAAATATCCATTTTTCACACTATAAGATTTTATAAATGCCTTTTTTATTTCAATATTTGTAACTTAAAATTCCAAAATATAATTATCTTAGATCAAAATTATTCATAACTTTTCTGAGCATCATTATCCACTCCAAAACAACTTGAAGGAAATTTAAATGACTTATTTAATTTATCAAACCTATTTCTAACTATTTTATGGAATTCCAAAAGAATATTTCCACATATAAACTCCTATTTAATATTTTAACAAACCTCAATTGAAATTATTCAATTTTCCAAAAAATCTTAACAATTATTTTCATAAATAAAGCATTAATAAATTATCAAGTAAATATATGAATTTTTTCATGATTACCTTAGCATTATCCAACCATAATCCCAGTGTGTTAATAAATATATAAACATTCCATTATACCTAATAAAACAACTATGGTTACTCATCTAATTTTTTATCCAAATTTATTGTTTCACTTAATTAAACTTCTATACAATGTAGTAGATAATGAAATAATCATCCAGCTGCATAGGTTGTTGAATTCCATTAGGATAATATCTATGTACATCACATATAATAAGTTGGATTGACCTTCATAGATTATCATCTCACCCGATTCCTTAAAATATTCTCATTAATTTTTTTCTTCTTCAACCTAATCATTCTTTATCACTACTCAGAACATATCAATTTTTATTTTCATTTTCAAAAAATATAACACTATTCATATCCATTCATTGGATACTAAAATATCTATCATTTTATTTGTTATCAACACCGATTTCAATTAAAAAACCCACATCATTCTCTCCCTTGTTGCCAATAAATTTAGAGCTTCATGAAGAAGGTAATGTCACTATCACCTACTGATGTAATCTTGAGAAAACTCTCATCTCCCCCACATTGAAAAACATTAAACACTTGTGGGAATTTTGGATAAACTTTTCTAAAATTAGTGAGTCATAAACTAATCTACTATATCTATTTGTGATAAATCTTGGTGTATAAAACAAGAGAGATTAACCATGACATAAAATATATCAATACTTAATCTAATATGTTATACAAACTCAAAATTATCTTTAATGGTATTTTAAATTAGATTTTACCATTTATAAACTATAATTAACAAAAAAAACCTGAAAAATGTTCTAGTGCATCCAAATTTATCCCCATATTCCTTGTTAGTAATCTTAACTAAGAATCCTCTTAATAATTATAATTTATTAAACAAAAAATAATATTGGATAAATATGATAATATGACTTCAATATTGAACTCTTTGACACTTCTTAGGTGTATATATATTCACACTTGAATAATCTAATAGCTTCTCAAGATTTATCTCCATCCTAATGGGATGAATTCGAACATATTTTCTTCATGGATGGTTTTCGTAAGGAAAAAATCATATATTTATGATACTAAATTATGTTTTGTATGGATTTATCCTGATACAAGTAAAATAAATCCTTGGAATACTTTTAAACATGTTGTATGGTCATCATAATAACTACCAGATTAACGCCCTAAATAAAATATTTTTTAATTATTTGTTTTTAAAAATAACCATAAATATATGGGAATAATATTGATTCTCCATGTTTATTTAGTTGGAGAGTCATCCCTGATATTTTTTCCCAACCATAAAATATTTTGTTTTTAGATCCAACTTTGTGGGAAAAATCCATAGTTACTCCTTCTTTGATTTTTCAAACACAGATCTCCCTAGGAAGCACGTTCTTATTTATTTTCACAATATATTCTCTTATGGAATTGAAAATTTTACATTAACTAACAAGGTACATTCATTATTTTTTACATTCTCTATCATCTTATCCTTATTCAATTATTATTTCCAAAAAATAGTACTTTATAAAAATTATTAGATTTCATGGTTCTTTACTTGGTTTCTAATAATTGTTTGGGTCAACCAATTTTGTAATCCTCTCATTATATTCAAATTCTTTTTCTTATATGAATCTTACCAAAATAATCCATTTTTACTTTTATGAATCAATTCTAATTTTTTATTCTACATTATTTCTATAATAGTGATATTTGGGGAAATCATGAAATGGTATATGATGGTTCATTTTATCCAATAGTATAAGAATTTTTTATTTGGTTTGAAATCATTCAAAATATTAATCTTGAGTCTTCTTTCTTAAAGACATATCATTTTCTTACACCCCAAGGTAAACTCATTATATTTTCATTGATTTATTTTCATATTAGAAGTTAATCATACTTCTATAGACAATGAATCATTTTTAGTGGGTTTAAATTTGACTTCATCATCACAATGACCATTCTTATTGTATTATTAAATTTAATTTATTCATGATTTCAAATCTATTTTAGAGGTTATATTAATTCCAATATTTTATTGCGATTCTTACCTCAACTCATATTTTCTCCCCCATAATGTTTGATTTCATTATCTTCCAATTATAGAAATATCATACATAAAATAAATGGACTTGTGTTTAAACCTCTATTTGGAACAAAATTTAGGGATCAATTATTCTTACACATTATAAAATCCACCCTGGATGTATTAATGGATTTATTAGAATATTTTATTACCCATATTTTTCAGGAATTTAAATTATAACCTTCACTTTTAAGTTAAACAGCATTAGGGAGAATATTATTTTCTAGAGAAAGGGGTAATGTTTCAATTAACATGAAATAGTTAATTTTTAATTATCTCTAGATATTACTGGAAATAATATAGTTATTTTTAAAACCAAGACCCATATTTTTAGAATTTATTTAAGAACTTATTTTTTAATTATAATTAAAGATTTATGTTATTTTTATTCCATATTTCTCTGTTTGAATTCCAATTCAATATAATTCAAGTTGAAGGTGTTTTTACAAATTAGAACATATGTAATTTTTTTTGATTTTTAATATTATCTTCATGATTGTTCTTAATTTTTGGCATTGAATTTTCAATATAAGTTATTCATTTAGATTTTACATCATATTGAGCAATATTAAAATAAAAAATACATTTTTGAGTTTCTTCCAAAGAATGAATCATCTTTTCATAGATATTGATGGTATGGAATTTATGATTAATAATAATTTTACATAATTATTTATCCAGGCATAATTATTTTCTACTAGTCAATGGGGACTCTTCTTTGTCTTCAACATTTTTTATGAGGGAGGTTCAATTTTTGAAATTTTATGTCAATTATATTTTTGTTGCATTAACTTACAATACCTGCTATATTTTTTCTTTATGTTTTCAATTTATGAAATATAATATTTAAATGATAAATTCAACATGTATATTTTTAAAATAATCCTTTATTTCAAAGTAAAAAATCAATATGTAATTAAATAAGAATATACTTATCATAAATTGATTTTGATTTTTATTCAAGATAATTGTTAACTAATATGCCAAAAATATTAACAATTTGAGAACCATAAACTAGTGTTTGTTTAACATTATATTTTTTCACTGATGATAGATTCATTAATTTTATATCCCATTTCTTGTACTTGTTTTTAAATGGATTAGCTAAAACCTTTAGGTTTGTGTTGGTAGTGATGGAAATTGAATTCTCTATGAAAACCAATATTTTATATAAAAATTATTTCTTGATTTATTTCATAAATACACACATAATTAAAAACCTATAATTTCATGAGGCTTTGTTCCTTTAAGTAATTTGGTATGTAATGTAACAACTCTAAATAAAATTAAAATAAATTTTTTTAAAAACTCCATAACACGCTCTTATATTTTAGGGATCTTCTAAAACTATATAAGGTAACCTAACGACGTACATAAGAATGGGGTGAGATATAAATTCAAGTGAGGTAATGATCAAATAATATCATGATGGATATAATACATGTCATTAAATATGCATATCAAGGTAAAATAATAGGGTTGAGAATGAAAAACATGATTATAAAATCATGATAAATGATGATAACATAAAGTGACATGAGAATGTTGAAACAACATAAAACATGTAATCATAAAACATAAGTCAAGGATAACTACTATGACATAATAACATTATGTTATTCGGATAATCTCTCACACACCATAAATATCATCATATGAGATAAAATAATTCCCCAATGCATTATAGGGTAATATAATTATAGAACTATCCATTATATTCATATCATGTTCTTATATTGGGGAAACCCCCCTCAAGGTAATATTACTTTATTTTTGGGTTGATTGTGTTTGTCAAAAAAGATGGTTTCTATGGTCAGTTGTGGAGTTCTAGATATATTGTTAATAATTTTTGATGAAAAAGTTCGAAGACAATGGAATAGATTCTTGGGAGGTGGTATAAGATATTGCATATATAAAGTTGATCCAATTCCTAGTGTTTTCCAAAAAATTTGGGTCCAAAATTGGATGTTTGAAAAATAGTGTCTTTGGAAAAAGAATGATTTTCATGTAAAATTTAGACAATTTGTACAAGGCTGAAGGAGGTTTAAGAAGTTCAATGCAAGTAAATTTTCTGGACCGACACATAAAAATATGAAAAATGGAAAATATTCATGAAAGATATGAAACTACATGAAATCTTGAGTTTCGTGATGAAGAATGTTTCATGCACATTGAATAGTGGAGAAACATGTTTGATAATAAATGAGATGTCAAATCATTGAATTTTAGTGTTCACGTAATGTTATGATCGAGTTGGGAGATACACGATAAAAGGGATTGTTGTAGGCATTGTGGAAGGTGTACAAGAATAGTGTGTTTAGGGTTAGTCAAGTCTATAAATAAGAATATACCACCCTAATTTTACAATATCAGCTCTTTGATAAAATTATTTCTCTAAATCACTTAAGAGTTTCATTCAAATCATAAGGTTTGGGAAAAAATGAGTTAGAAAAATCCACAAATCAAAACATTTGTTGTGATAGAAAAGTAATCTTGCTTCAATGGCCAAGGAAGTGGTAGGAAAAGCATAAAATATTAATGAAAGAAGGATTTACTTGATAATCAAATAGTTGTGTGAATTTTTGGTGTTTTGTGACCCATCTCAAATGTTGCATTCTATAAGGTAGAGTTTCTCCCAAGCTATCCAAAGGTTGTGGGGAAGGAAATGTTGAGAGAAATAAAAGTGATTTCGAAGTACATCTATAGTAAATTGGTATTCAACATGTGGATGAAAGTGGAATATAATGATTCCCCAAATGAGGTGGAAAACATATTGATTAATGTGACCAGAAGATGAATCTTATGAAGGACAAGTGAGAACCCTTTTAGTTGAGAGAGTGGTGAGATTTCATATTATGATTGGTTATAAACAAGGAGGTATAGCGAGTCCACTCTAAACATTATAAATGTAGATAGAATGTTAGTGAAAGTGATATAACCTTAACCTTATTTTTGGAAATGAGCTTTTTTGGATTTGGTACACTGGGACATTGTCCTTTCATGATCCTTGGACATAGCCTTGTGAGTGTGAAATAGGTATGTTTTTGTCTCATACATGATTTCATTTCTATTCATAAATTTCTTATAGGAAAGGGTAATCATATATTTTTAACAAAGAAACAAGTTCTATAGGGGATGCTGTTTTAAACTTTCATAACCTGATTAAACACTCTCTTAGGATATTAAACTTACTTGGACTAACAATTGGTATCAGAGCCAATAATTAATTACAATGTTTCTCTTTAAGGTGACTTAATGGAGTCTGTCAATCAAAAATGGATTACAATATTCAATGGAATCAATTCTCAATTGTGTAATAATTCGGTCAAATACTTCATTCGATCATTAGGTATGAATGTGTCTATAGAAGCATTGTACGATATTTTTTTAAGTATGGACAATGGAGTTTTATCTAAAGAGGAATATAGACAAATGCATATTGATGATAAAAGAATCAATTATTTAGAGTGATCCATATCCCATTAAATCTATATGATGGTGATGTCATGTAAAACATAAAATTATATGTGGGAAAAGTTTCTAAATATTTATGAGGGTGAGTCAAAAGTTAGAGAAGAAAAATTGTAGGGTCTTGTAAAATGTATTAGGATCTAAGAATTCCCCCTAATGATTTTATAGATTCATTCTTTGATAGGGTGAATGTTACTGTGAAATAAATGTGTGGTATTAGATAAATTATCTCATAATTAATGATCTTTAAGTGCATCTTGATACGAATTCCACCTTGGTTCATCCCAAAAGTTTATGTTATGAAAGATAAAGATCTAAATGAATTGACATCAGACAATTTACGTAGTACCCTTGTCATATAAGAGGTGATAAATATTGATAATGAGTTTTTGGAAAACGAAAAGTATAATTATTTGGAATTAAAGTCTAGGATGAAGTTCACAATTGAATAGGGATTGGAAAAAGAAGATATGGATGAGGTGATGCCATTTCATTCCACAAATCTACAAAGAAGAGAAGGAAAATTAAAATGGAAACTCTCATTTGTTTTATTTAGATGTGTAAAGGTTGGAAATATTGTATCAAGGTACCCAATAAGTTTCAATAATATGATTAGTATGATCTCAAAATTCCCATGAAGAATTATTAATCTTATGTTAAGGGTAAGGAAAAATTCCCCGTATTCTTTTTAAAAAAAATAGCATTCTTTAAAAATAAAATGATAATTCAGAAGAATATGAGTTTGAAAAGATGTATAACTACAAAGATAAAGAAAAAAATTCTATTTTTTTAGTTGTAAGAAACTCCAAAAAGGGGAACAAGTTATATAATGAGGAATAATTTGAAGGGAGAGTTGATATGTTGGCTGAATTAGATGTTGCCTTTGAGGAGATAGATGTTTAGTGATCCAAAATTAAGAAATCAAAAAGTGTGATTTCTGATGCCAAAAATTATATGTATTAGCATGAAGAAGATAGTTTTAGATGAATGGAGAAATTGAAAAACTTATTTATTCAATTCAAGAGAAGTAATACAAATATGTTGAGTATAAGCTTAAAAAAGAAGAACCTAAAATGGAAATCGATAGTTTGACTAACAATGGAAAAAGACAAATTAAACGTATCAAAGAACATAAATAGAAAGTCTTCAGCCTACAAAGTAAAGTGATAGATCAAGAGAAATGATTGAATCCCAAAAATTAAGACACAAATCAAAAGAAAACGGTAAAAAAGAGTTCAAATTTATAGTGAAGGTGGAAAATGAATTCCAAGATAAGAAACCGATAGATCCGAATGATACAGTTGGTATGTGGTTGATCGAAAATAGAATGAAGTATAGGTTAACGTCAAACAAAAAAACCTTATCTATAATTTAATATTTATTTGGATATGAATCAACATGAGAATATTGGGATAACCCAAGGGAAAACAAGCAGTGTAGTAGTTACACAGAGTAATTCCCCCACACATTAGATGTTATTTCTGTATAAAGATGGAAAAATCAAAAAATGACAATTCTATAGACATGTTTTATATAAGGGAAAAAGGCTAACAAAATAATCCATCTATAGATCAATATTATAGGATATCCTTTGATGTTAATTTTTTTGGGTATTGAATATTCTGATACTATGGCATCCCAACCTTTTAATACATAACTTTTCATTACATTTTACATACAAAGGATCTTTAAAGTCTAGTGTCTTGGAAATATAGAACAATAAAACTTGAATAAAATATAAAAAATTCTTCTAATACACTTGTAAGGATTCATCATATGTTCATACTAAGTATAATTACTTCATCTCATAACCTAGAGACAAGAATTTAAAGGAAAGGGTGAGCAGAAGGCCCAGTAAGGGTAAACACGGGAATTAGTTTAGTTGTGATATCAATATGAACTTGAATAAAACATAAAGACAAGAGAAATTAAAGAATATGAATATAATAATGAAAATAACTTGAAACATGACTTTAATATGTGGCTGCAAAATTTCATTTAGACATTCATGAACATATCACCAAGGTCCATACCCAAGGTGTCATAAAAATTACAAAGGTTATTCACCAAGGTATCGTGAAACTTGTCATCTCTATAGAATAATTCTTTTCCTAATGCATTGGAGCCCTATCAAGGTTCACCCTTAATATTTCTTTACTTTAATGTTATCCACATAGATCATAATAATACATGTCATAAATAACCTATAGAGAATTAAAGAAATGGGTTTCGTGTCACAATCATGACGATTAAAAAAGAGCATAAAAATAAGATCATTATGTCATTTATAACACATGGAAAGGGAGTGAGGGTTATATGTATGTCAATTAAAGAATAAAATATATCAAGTTTATATATTTATTAACACCCATAGAAACGAAATAGGTCTGGGTATTCACATAAATAAAACAAGATAATTTCTTGAGAGAAAGAGAAAGAAATTTTGAGACGCAATTTCTGCAGCATAACAGCTATATAACATGGTTTTAGAAAACATTGAAAAGAGAGGGGACAAGAAACACCCACTCATAAATAATTAATAATACAGTATGGGTACTGAATAAGATCTTGGTATGAATATTTTAATGACATAGCACATGAAAAGGAATCATGAAAGAAAAGTGAAGACGTGATTTATTTTAGGAGAAATTCGACAGCCTAACAACGTCACTTAAAAATTCAGAAAACAAATTGATGAGAGTGGAAAGGGTCTCTCAAAAATTATAAATGAAATGTAATGAAATTATAACATATAATAAAATACCGTCAACATAAATAGATGGAAATTATTGGACACAACATAAAGGAAGTCATGGCTTAAAAGAGGAGGTTGAAAAGATCCCTTACCATGAAGAGTAAATTCGAAAGCTTGAAGGTCGGGACCTTGAGAGGGTTGAGGTAACTTTGAGAGGACTCATTTGGAGGTAAATAGAAAATAACTTCGTTGAGGAGGATTTTGGAATGAAATGGATGAGGGAAAGTCTTGGTATTTATAGGGGATGTGAGGGAACAAATCATTAATTACCCAGGGACACCTCATCACTGGTATTGGAAAAACCATGGGCTTGCCCATGGTATTTTCTTATGGTATTAGCCACTTGGTACACCTAATACTTTATATTAAAATTAATAATTCTACCAGAAATATTACATAATTATTACATCCTTAATGATTTCATTAATCACTCGAAACTAAAAACTGTATTTTCACTATTCAACAAAAATTCTTTTTTTTCTTCAAAAAAGTCCCCAAAAATCACCTTAACCTGATAATGATTCTCTGAATTAAAAAATGAACTCCATTTTATAAAAATAATTTTGTAAATATTTTTAATTTAATTTTTAATTTAAAACCACTATTCACCTGAAAAAGCTAATACTTAACTAATAATTTATGAAACAGTTATTTACCACTTTTATTGAATCACATTACTTAATAAAGGTTCCTAAATTATATCAATACATTCTTAGGTGAGTTTACTTAATCCATTTGGTCACACTATTAATCATAAGCGTAAAATCACTATTCATAATTTACTATTCACTAAAAATTAAGTGGATCTTATTAGACTCTAAATTTGTTACTGAACACAACTGTAGAAGACCATTTTTTTTATTATCTATACACATTATTAATTATTTAATGTTTTCATAAATATTTTTAAATATCCTTTTTTCTACACATCAATTATTTATATCCTATATTTATCCAGACATTTGAAAATTCACAAACTTCACCATAAGAAGATATCACAATTTTTATTTATATCAAAGGATTATATAAGGAAGATAAGGTATCGTTACATATCCCCTTATAACACCAGCATAGGACCTAAGTGTAAGATGTGATAAGGTGATATAATATTGGGGCGTCTCCAACAACATTCCCCTAGTGGTGATTTCTATCAGCTTGAACTTCTCACGCAGGTGATTCCATTCTAGATTTACACGATGAATTTCGGCTTGGGTTTGGTCCAGAGAAAAGCCCAGTGGTGCTACCTCCTTCACGATTTTCATCATATGGGCTTCGATCGGCCCAAGACTAACGGATGTGGCCATCGAATATTTTTTCTGTTTCAATTAACCAAGATCACATTTATTTATAAAAAAATTGTAAAGTTAAAGGTTTAGCTTCTAATGGTCATATTGACTAACAATCATATAACATCTGAAACATGACAGTCTCATTTAATTATACTCAATTAATTAATTAATGAATATAGTTTTGTTGAGTATAAAATAAAATAACACACAAAAACTAGGGAAAAAATATAAATAAAATGTTCGGGTCGTTATAGATACATGGAATGTTATTGCTCATCAAAAATGAAGAGAAAATTTTGGAAGAATACTAAATGTGGTCTTAAGAAGAAGATCATTGTATCGTTAAGTGAGATAAAAATAAAAAACTGATTTTTGGATGTTCAAGATGATGCTGGTTAATCATACTCTAAGTAAAATCAATATTATCAATCAATATTGGGTATGAAGTCAAAATCGTGGATAAAAAAGAAAATATTTGGGAAGGAAGTGGTTGTAGATATCTCCATTAAATCTTGATATAATTATGGTGTATTGATCCTTGATAGTGGATGAACTTCCCATATAATGGTAAATAAGGATCTAGTTATATTTATCAAATATTTCAAGGAAGGTGTCATCAAATTTATAAATGATGAAGGCATGAACATTATTGGCTGGGGAAATTCCAAATTAGGGGGGCAAAGAAGTGAGACATTTAGATGTCTTGTTTGTTCAAGGTCTCATCCAGGACATGCTTAGTGTTATCCAACTATGTGACTCTGGTCATTCTATAAGCTTTACTAAGAAGATGTGTATCATTAGGGGAGGAGATTGTGTAGATTTTCTATAAGAAAAATATATGAAGGGAAATAACTACCTTGTGAGTGGAGAAGAAGATACACAATTTCTATCTATATAGGAAGAAAACATGTTGTGGAATAAATATCTTGGAAATCCATGTCAACCATCCCTAGAAGATCCTGTAAAATGTGACATAGATTGAGATCTCCACAAGTTATCACGTAGTCATAATCACATGTTAACTTCTTATAAATAAAGAAATATTATGAGAAATACATACAAATAGAAAGAAATTAAGCCAACTAGAGTGATTGAATTAGTATATATAGATACCTGTGGACCTATCTCACCAAGATATATTGATTTGAAGAGGTATTATTTTCTTTTAATTGATTATTTGAGAAATATGGAATGGTAATTTTTCATTTCTCACATGTTTGATGTGTTCAGTTGCATTAAAAAATATCATAGGGAATCTAAAAGGATTCTTGGATAGAAGATTCTGATGTTCCATTACGGTAATCTTATAGAATTAAAAAATAGTCAAGTGAAAGATTATCTTGAGAAACATACGATTAGGCATCAAGTTTCAACAGTTTGAAGTTCTAAAAAAATAGTGGTTGATGGGAGGAATCGAATCATAAACCACAAGTCCATAAAAATGATTATTGAAAAGTACCCACCCAAGAATTTCTGGAAGGAAGCAATCTTTACATCATTCTACATATCCAATAAATATTTTTTATGTCTGAAGGAAGAAAAGACTCCATAGAAGTTGTTGTATTGGAGGAAGCAAACATTGAAATACATTCAAAAATTTTTAAGTAAATTTTTTTCTCAATAAGGAGATATACAAGAAATTTTAATCACAAGGAGATAAGGGGATATTTCATGGATATTCCGGAAAAATAAAAGCATATAAATGTTTCAACAGAAGGTTTGTAAAGGTAATTGATGTCAATTATTACACTATAGTAGAAAATGAATAAAATCTTCAACTACACAGTGTACAATTCCAAAATGAAAGTGATGAGGAGGTAAGTACATCTAGGGGAGATGAAGTGGAAAATTCTGATTCATAAGTAGATACTAATGATGAGTAGAAGGAATTCAAAACTATATCTACATAAAAACTAATGATTTGTGAAGATATTTAATGGAAAAAAACATCGGTGACCAGGTAGTTCCTATTAAAACAAGAAGAATGATTTTATTAGTGTATGAATACTTCATAACATAGGTATAGCCTAAATGTTTTGAAAAAGAAGCTGGAGATGAGAACTAGGTCCAGGCTATGAATGAAGATCTTGACTGAATTGATGAGAATCATAAATTGGTGATTGTTTTGATACCAACATACAAGAATGTAATTGGTAACAAATGGGTATTTCACAAAATAATGAATGAATAAGGTAAAATGACTCAAAGTAGAGTGAAAGTAGTGTGAAATGGTTACTCCTATATAGAGGGTATTTATATTGATCAATAATTTACAAATATTTCATGACTAGAAACAATAATATTATTCGTAGACATAATAGTGCAAAAAGGTTCAATGTTTTACCAATGGACATCAAGTCAGTGTTTTTGTAACGCCCCGACCCTATAAGCCCAGAGTCAGTGCATTATTACGTATCATTGGCATGATCACCAAAGATCAAGTCTTGAATGATCGATTAGTTTAGTAGCCTTGGAAGTGCCAGATACATTAATAAGGTTTACATTACATCTTAAAATGGAAAACTACAACAAAATTGTTTCCCAAGACAACACTGATATCCCATAGACTATCCCTGCAGGTTAGTCATAATATACTTCTTCTCATCCTATGAAAAATAAGACATAGGAAGGGGTGTGGTCAGATGCTCAGTAAGGATAACAATATAGCAGAAACTTTCATAAATAAGCATAAACATTTAAGGCAATGTAGAAGACTAAAACAAAATCCTTTTAAACTTTTACATCACCATAATATGACATAGATAAAAATCAAATAATTCCATTTACATATTCACATTGATATTCTACTAGTAGAATAATCACATGAAATATCAATAACAACTTTCATAATGATGGAATGCATAATGTTAGACTTTAATAACCACATATTCAAAGCCTTGTTCCAAGACTACAAATAAGATTTTTTCAAGGCCTTTCCCAAGAAATTAGTTTGTCTCATGAGACCTACCGATGCATTGAGGAGCTATAGCGGGATCCACCCGTCACTTACTATGTCTAATGCATTCCTCATATGAAAATGTTTAAACACAATAAAAACATTCGTATTAAAACAAGCATAAGAAATGTTAATAATTTATCTATAAACCATGAATGGAGTAAAAATAATGCATCCAGAGTCAAACATATCACAAAAACATCAATACAATATGGAAGTTTTGTACCATAATAAATCAACTTCAAATAAGCTTAAAATCCATCAAATGATGTTGATATAGATGAAATCAAAACCCTTTTTTTAGAAATATCTCTTCATATTTTGAAATCATTTAAGAGTCACATAATTATAAAGAAGTCATTTATTTTGAAAATATTCTTATAATATTCTAAGATAAGTTTCGATGATGTTATAATGGTAGAAAACTTCTGCACCCTCCATATAAGTTAAAAAGGACATTCTTACCTTAGTTTTGTCGAAAAGGTTATAAAGTACCTTGTTTGGAAAATGACAGAAAGAATTATTTTAAAAAAATATTATAAAAATTAAAAAAATGGTATAAATGACTATATCCCATAGTCTAGTAAATAGTAAAAATGTTTTGAAATATATTTTTAAGAAAAGACGGATGTGGATGATAAAGATGTCCCAGTAGATACTTACGTAAAAACAACCTCGTATAATAAGGAGATTGTGAATTTAACCCTTACCTTGTACTTTTACGTGGTCTATGGTAGGTTAAACTCCTGTATAATGGTGAAATAATTTTTATTAAATTATACAATAATCATATACATTGATATGATATCATATATTATCTTTTAACATTGCATTGTTATTAATATTTTTGTTTTATCATCGTTTCTAGTGTTAACTGATTTGTTTTCCTTTATATGATTTGTTACGTAAGTAAAGATTGTTATGGATAGGATATATCTTATTCATATTCAGAATGATATTATGTTTTTAAATATTTTTTTAATCATCTAATGAAAATTATTCTTTAATGGATTATGATGGGGACTTCATCTCATCGCGTTCGTGGAGACGGTAATACGTACGTATGCACAAGCGACAATATCATTCTTTTGATATTAAAATAATATATAATTGGATGGTAAATCATATATACATTATCATTATCATGTTATATTTATTATTTACATCAATTACCCAGCATTATTATACCCATCCAAATAATAATGTATTGAATAACAATTAAACCACGACGTGGAGACGGTAGGACGTACGTACGCACGTATGGTGTCATTCAACGGATGGATAGAATAATTAATATCATTATGCCAAATTTATAATAACATCACAGTATATAGAATATACTGGAGTTATTATTTCAGAATCGAAACAACAAAGAAAGAGGAAGTGGAAGAAGAAAAGATCTTCAAAGAGGTGATGAAATATTTACCTCTTCTTTGGGTTCTTCCATTTCATTTGATCAAAAGGGCTCCTTAGGTTGGATTTATGACTAAATTAAGGCCTGTAAGATGAGTGTAGGATAGTTTAGTGGGTATTTGGGCAGGGGTTGGCCGAGAAAAATGGATTTTAAGGTGTGAATTAGAGTGAAGGGAGACTGCCCTTTTATAAGAGGGGTGAGGGGAACCTTAGGAAAAGCTTGAAATATTATTTTATAATAAAATCATTTTCGGTTTCTAAATGCTAAAAAATGAATTATTGAAAGTATAAGTTGTGTATGGGTCTAAAACCACCCAATAAATTGGTTTTAGATAGGTTTGTGACATTATATTAACTTTATATTTTAGATTTAACTCTTAGTTAAATAGTTTGACATTTACCATGTCTCTTTTTATTTTTATATTATATGGTTAATAAACTTACTATAAACTTCCAAGAGAACCCCAAGTTGTTAATTAATTATACACATATCAGTATATAAGTATTTTTTCCGATCTTTATATATTTAGGAATAGAATATAAATTAATAATATAATATTTTTTTTAAAAACTCTATTATGTGAATTTTGACACTATTTGGTATTTGTTTTTTTCTAAATTTATAATAGAATTATTACTTATATTAAAATTCACTTAACCGACCCTAATATTTCATATTAACCTATAAAATTAGTTTTATTCATAAAAAGGATCAAATTAAATTTATTTGGACATTTATAATATGAATTATTTTAATCTTTCATTAATACGGTAATTACTGCATCTTCATTGTGTCATAAATAAATTTAGTTTTTTAATGTCTAAAAATATAAATAAAATACTATTATGTAGGAAATATCTTTAGATTTATAATTAATATTTATAGTCGAAATTATCTTAGGTATAACCCTATATTAAAAATGGATTAGTTATGAATCTTTAAATTTTACACTTTTAACTCTTCATTGAATTAAATAATAATAAATGTCCTAATCTAATATAAGTTGACCAAAAGGGTCATATTTTATTTCTAATATTGTTTTTTGGTCTAAGTAAACTTACACAGTAGAACATGGACATGTGTTAAGGTAATAATAATTTCATTTTTACCCTTAATTACCTTATTTACTTTTTACTGGGGTAAATAAAAGTAAAAAGTTACTATTTACCAAAAATTATTTTCATCTTATTGAACCACATTTTACTTACTAATATCAACTCTGTCTCTTGGAGTTTTGAAATTCAACTCACAGAAGTGTTAAAAATAAGTTTTATGTAAATTTGCAAATGCTCCTAGGAGGTGGGTAAAAGACGGTAAAAAGTTCGATATATTTTTTATATATCTAAAATTATTATAAACTGACTCCAATGAATTAAATTGAACTTTTATAGGTATTATGTAAATATTTTTAGCTAAAAAAATTTAAATAAAATAAATAATTATTTAAATAAAAATTCCATTTTAAACTATAACTTAGTGTTTTCACTATTCATCAAAAATTGAAACTTTTCAGAAAAATACAAAAAAATCACCCAAAGCTAATTTAGATATTCTAAATCGAAAAAAATGAAGTCCATTTTGAAAGATAGAATTTATAAAATTTCAAAAATTGGGTATTTCTATTCATAATGGCTCGTTTGATTGGTTGTGGTGTGTTAGAATCTCAAAGTTGCATACAATGCAAGCTATTGCCTTATTCAAAGGGAAGCGTTCCATTGAATTTGTGGTGTTATATTTTCTAAATGGTATACTAGATTAATAGGTGTATATCAAGAAACTAGATGACTTTATAATTAATGAATATGATAAAAGAGTTTGTCGGCTGAGAAAGGCTCTATATAAACTGAAACAAGCACCATAACAGTGTATTCAAGACTATATTAGTTTTTAAATAAGCTGGGTTGTTAGTGTGGTGGAGTTGATTACAATCTATATGTAAAAAATGACAGCAATTGAATGATTATGGTGCTTGTGTATGACAATGACATAATTTGTTGGGCATCTAATGATGTGTAGTTTAAAATGTTCACTGAACTCATGAAAAGTTTTCTGAAATGTAAATGATTGGTTAACTAACATTTTTCCTTGGTTTATATACAACCCAAGAAAGGAATGGAACATTCTTTACACTATCCTAATATGTTAAGGAGGTTCGTAGAAGATTCGGTATATATAACCTGGAAGAGATGACAACTTCTGAAGATACCTAGATGAAACTATCGTGAGATGACGATGGGAAAGTGGTTAATATTACAGAACAGTAGAAGGTCATTGGAAGTTTGTTGTAAATAATAGCCTGAATTTCCCGAAGTCCTTCTCTTTATTTTATTATTGATAATACCCCTTTTTAAGGTTTAAGGGGAACCCGAACATGACCCGGAGGTCCAAGGCAGACGGCCTGACTAACCCGCAATACATGACCCGACGGACCAGAGGAAAACCATGCCCATTACATGACCCATAGGCCCTACCCACTAGAACTTCCCCTCTCCAACTCCAGTTCACATATTCATATTGGTCTGGTTCAAAAAATAATAGTAAATAAACTTCAGGCGGTGCATTTTATATTTGAGGATAGTGTATTTCATGTCCAACCAATAAACAATATTTCATTTCATTGAGAACCCCAAAATATGAATATATTGAAGAAACTCAAGATTATTTGAAGTTATTGCAGATGAATCAACAACTTGATGTTATGTGAGCTCAATTAAGTCTTTGATCAGAATCCATTACGATAATTAAAGTACTATAAATCATTGAAAAAAATAGAATCCATCACTTGAGTATGTGACTACGAAACTCTAGGTTGAAGACTTTATGATGACAGACCTATCCAAATAATCACTTGAACAGCATTGGATGGATCTGGAAGTTCAGATTACTCCCCACACATAAAACAGTTTGGATATTGGACTCCTCTCTTAGAGATATGTCATGTTTTCCTTGGATTATTTATTTGTGTCCTTTAACCAATTGAAAACCAAAAAGGAGTTTCCTTTGCGTTCAATGAAAAAGGGGGAGAAGTTGTGGACATAAGAGGGGGATAAAATGTCTTAATAAAGACAGGGGTGAATCTGATAGGTAGACTTGTGAAGTAATAAATGTTTTAAATCGATGATGCTAAAGCTATTCAATCGAATGTTATATATCATGACAGATGGGGTTCATGGTGAATTTAGTTGACTATTTTGGGAAAAGAGTGTTTCATTGATGATATTTTCATTCTTCTCTTTTTTCTCACATAGAGAATATATTATGTGGGTCAAGAGCCTGTTTATAGAAATTATTTTATCACTATTCAAATCTCAATAAGGATGTTTTGGTATAATATGGAATAATATTTAATTATGTATCAAAATGAGAAGAGTTTTCAACGAACCTGAAAAGGAGATATTTTTGGGCCCAAATCCTTCAAGGCAACATTGCCAGATTTTTGGGATTATTGTGTTTATTGATAAAGAAGGTTTTGATGTACACTTTTTGAGTTATCTATAGATTGTTAAAAAGGTACATTGAAAATTTACTATGATAAAACAATGAACACTCTAGATCTCATAAAAAAATATCTTATACAACATGGCGCCAACTCTTAGTGTTTTCAAAAATTTGAAATATAAAAAATTGTTTCTTTAAGGAAGGAAGGATTTTTAGGTAAATGTGAAATTTCTGGTTCAAGGGTGTATGTAGATCAATAATTTGTTCACAAGTGAATTTTCAGGTCCAACAATTCAAAATATAGAAATGAAAAAACTTGTGTGAAAGATAAGAAACTACACGAATGTTGGAGATATGAAATAATGAAAGTCGCATTCAACGCGAAAGGTGTGAAAAGATAATTTAGAAAAAAGGGGGATTCAGATCATTGAAGTTAAAAATTGCTGTAAAATTTCACATGAGTTGGGAGTTATGTCAAAAATGTAAAATTTCATGCATAGTGGATGGTGCGTAAGGATTTTTCACACAGGTTTAGCAAAGACTATAAATAGAAGGTTAACCTCCTCATTTCACAAGGTCACCCTTGAGTGAAAATCTAAGCTCTGAATCATATAAGAGTTGCACCCAAAGAATAAGAGTTCCGTAAAGCGATGATTCAATATATGTTTTATGTATAGAAAGAAACTTCTAAGTTAATATCCAAGGAAGTTGCGTAGAAAGTAAAAATGATGTGTGAAAGGGGGAGTTCTATGATAATTCAAAATTTGTGAAAAATTTGGGGGGTTTCAATACCAAGAACAAATTATCTACCAATGTTTGTAGAGTTATGCATAATCCATCCATAGGTTTCAGGAAAGAAAAAGTTCTATGAACTAGAAGGTATTGCCTAGTAAATCTATGGTAATTTAGTATTTTTTCTGTGAAAGTAAGTCTAAAAAAATTAGTATTCAAATGTGGTTTAAAAAATATAGATTTAAGTGATCAAAAGAAGAATATTCTGAAGGAGCACTAATCACACTTTAATTGAGGGTTTAATGAGCATTCATATTGTGATTATTTGTAAACCTAGAGTGATATTTAGTCTGTCATGAGTCATCCCAAGGGGGTTGATTCCACCACATCCAAATCACACTTCTAATAGTTTGGGGGATGGGAATGATAAATTAGTAGGAATATCAATAACATGGGAGGCCTTAGCCTAAGAACCTTTACAGACAGACACACAAACACACAATAATATATGATTAATCAATCATGAAATGTAAAAACAAGTAAAAAACCATGAATGCATACATATAAATCATACAACCATAGTACAATGTGAAGTAAAAGAAGGTAAAAGAGGATAAATACTACCTCACCACAAATAGTCTGAAGAAGCGGTCCAACCTGAAAGGCAAGTATTGGGGACTACTTTTAAAAATATACTATAATACACCTTGGTATTTTTTCTCTTACTGAGAAATGTCTATTTCTGTTCTATTTAGGACTCTATTAAAAGTTTGGTTTTATATATATGGAACAACACTTGTAGGGAAATCTTGTTCAGGGATGATTATAAAAATATTCAGGAGGACACCTTGAAACAAAAAATAGTACAAAACATAAAATATAGTTAGCTCTACAGAGGTATATGTTTATGAAACATATTACCAGAATATCTAGATATACTTAACAAATACAGCCAGTCTAAAGGTAAGTCACAACCATAGTATACCATCCTAGGATTCTAGCTTGTATATTCTAGAAAACACTCTTCTAGGAGAAGACAATCCTTAGTCTGATAGCACAGATGATGTCTATTTGTGAGGTAGTGCTCTTTAGGTCTCATCATAGGAAGTTATTGATGAAGGTATGAAGAGATATAATACAAAAATGAGGATCACTTACAAGTCTATGGGGTGATTCTAAAAACTAAATCTAGATTAACCTACTAAGTAGAGGGTAAACACTCATATATTGTTTTTCATGACGATACCAATAAATCCACCTAGGGCATGAAGATGAATAGTAGATCTCACTACGGGCCTCTTAGAGGTATTCCAATGAATCTATCCAAGAAGTATCGTTGAAAACATCATAGTACTATGAGTAGGAGATGATTCCATAACAAACCTTATGAAGAGGAAAAGGAAAAAACCCCCAAAAAAACATTCCCATGATAGATAGGAAAATGTCTATAATACATATATGAAAATGTAGATGTCATGTAGTAGGGGTTACACACCGTGTCCCTTGACCCTAGGCTATTCCCGCTTAAATTAATCATGCATCTTTTCCATGTTTGTGTAAAATTACACAGTATATAGGCTTTTGGTGTAGTCTACGCATGTTTTAGTACAAAGATCTCACCATTGTAGATTTTCCCATGTACGAGTACATGGATTATCCCCATGTACATGGTCCAGGCTGCATCCATGAACAGGTGTAAACAACTTTCTCCAATCCATGTACTCTGACATATATCTATGGAACCTCCAAGGAACATTTCAAGTCTTAATGGAGAGTCCACATTTCACGTGATAGGGACATATTCCGTGTTATACATAAGTTTCTCCTAAAACCCTGGCCACCACATAGGGGCCCCACATTACTTATAGGTTTGGTTTACTAGTCGTGTAACAATGGAATTTCCAGAATCCCAGATCTTGAATCCACTCATATTATCCTTTTTTAATTATTTGATCTAGCATCCTCCATTCCAAAAAATCATTAATCTACGTATAATGAACCTTTATATTTTTGAACTACATGACTCAACACTACGATTCTCTTGTAAAATGGATTTATACAACATTATTCGTTGTGCACCAAAGACACAAATTTAGTTGTCTATATAACCATATCCACTACCCCTACCACTGCCAAACCTCCATTTTTTTATTATGATCCTGGATCTACAATTTCTGATTTATTTGGAAGGAAATGGGTGCACAACAATTGATTGATCGATATATGTTGAATCGTGGTCCAAGTGAAGAACACCCATAATGAACGAAGAATCCGAGGAGAGAAGAACAAAAGTGATCAAGAGTAACTGACCACTATCGATGTCCATGTTAATATAGGTTCATTTCCACTATAATTAAAATCGAATAATCAACGATTTATGTGCGAATTTTGTTTTTATGAAACCTCGATTAAATTAACCCATCCCACAAAACACTCGATTTGAGAATCAATCTGTTAGTTGATTGATTCACATTAATTATAATAATTGAGTACATGGAATGGAAAAAATCAAACTATCACCCAATATTGATTTTTATTAATTTATTACAATTAATGGGGTTGTGTTGTGATCATTGGGGAGATCCTTTGAATCTCTCGTGAGTCAATCATCGATCCCCTATCCCATCACCATAAACTTGAGAGAAATTATCCATCATTCTCTCCAGCATATCTCTAATGGATCTCGTGATATGTGACTAACCTTGTGATTTTTCCAAAGTAGTATATTTAAATAATGACCAAATCATAGAATCCGAAATTTGAAATAAAATAATTTTGTTTAATAATTTTATTTATTTCCATTCCCATGATGATTCTTTCATAAACGACCCACGTTGAAAAATTTTGTGGTGAACCTCGGTTTGATATCACTTTTTGAACACAATAGTACCCTTGAATTTCTAATCCAGAAACAAATTTAGAATTTAATACACTATTTCAATAAAATGACACCCATGTTCTATTTAAAATATTTAATGTATTTCAAAAAAAATTTCTAGGCACTCCGGGCCTCATAATCTCACAACATCTTAGCACATGGTCTTAAAAATAATCCATAAAATATCAAAAGACATTACATTGAAAATGTGAGTTATTAAATTCTCCCCATGTTAGGGATTTACATCCCCAAAAGCCCAAAACAATGGTTACTAAAATAGATGTTGGTACTGGGCATGAATATGAGCCTTCTACTCCCACATTCCCTTCTGATGATTTCCATCCTACCACCAGACACACACCAAAGAAATCTATCACCCATAGAGTATCCCATCTTTATAATAATCAGTCTTTACTGGGTACTCAACAAATGTCACTCCATCCTTAATGTCCATATCACCCTAGTAAATAATGTACGATGGGTCATGCATGTACCTCATTATCTATGACATGTGGAAGACATCGTATACATGGTCTAACTATGGAGCTATATTTAAGTGGTATTACACCTCTCCAAATCTACATAGTATATAGAAAGGGACAATGAACCTCAGATATAACTTTCCAACCTAGTCAAATCTCCACAAGCCATGTCAATGTGAAAATGGTAGGAACACATGGTCTCCTTCATCTATCTTTAATTGTATCTATTATCAATCATTATAAGACTTATAATGGATATGTGAAGTCTTCATCTACTCCTAGATGACATGAAATTTCTTAGTAGTTCCTCGCACAAACTCTAGAACCATGATTACAGACTCTACTGGGACAATCTAGAAAATTAATGACATATAGGGTCACCCGTACAATGCCTAAAATGGTTCCATAATTTTGGTGGAATGGTAAATGTTGTTTTATTAAAATTACACTAGTGGTTTTTGATCCTCCAAACATTTTCCAATGTCCAGCATGTAAGCTCTCCACATATCCTCTAAAACATGAATAGTTCTCTTACCTAGAGAAATAATTTGGGTGTGAAATGTTGTGGTCAAGAATAACTGAGTCTCAAATGACTCCAAAAATCCCTTCCACAACCAAGATTTAAAGAGAGAATCACATTCATAAATTATCATTGAATTAAATCCATAAATTTACACTATCCCATGAATGTAGAGGCAACATAATCCCTTTACTAAAATCTACTCTTGTATTGCTAGGAAATGGGTCGTCATGGTGATTCAGTTTACGATCTCCCAAAATTCATCATGTCCCTTGGTCGTACATTGTAATCCCATCACAAATCCCATGGATATCCCATCCCACTTCCATTTGGGAACCTAAAGGTTTTGATCAAATCATGCTAGAACGTTTTCCACATCATTGACTTATTGACAAATAATGAATTTAGAGAGAAACCGTACAAATATAATCTTCATCTTTTTCCACCAAAATAGACTTTGGAGGTCTTAGTATATCTTTTCTAGAAATGGATGTACCACCGACTAATACATATGAAATAATCTTTGAATCTCCTACCTTAATGTCACTAGAACCATAATGCATCCTTTAAAAAGAACAACAAGCTACCCACCTTTAAAAAATATATCAAGTGTGCGATGATTGGATATGTGATTATGTAGGGTCTTACAGTTAGTATCCCCAATTTATTCATTCCTGAATCATTGCAAGAGTAAAGGGGTGACCACCATCGACTTGAGGTAAGCTCATCAAACACTATCCACAAAGGATTACAATAATGTGACCAACTATCCTGATTCCTCATTTAGTAACTATGAAGAAGATCACCTACTGAGATAATTTTCTACCACGTTCCCCCTCAAAGGAGTATAGAAAATTTCAAAGCCTTAATCCTAGAGTAGCTATAACTATCTCCTTTGTCTCAAATTAAGATCCTTATGAGATAATATTTACTTGATTATTTTGTGATTGGATTAGATGATAATCCACTCACCTATGTGGTATTTCCACCACATATTTAGTGTGAATAATAACACCAGTAACTCATGATCGTGCTTTATGCAGTTATGATCATGTGGTCTCAACTAGTGTAAACCATAGGCAATCACCACCTTCCTATGCATCAGAACACAACCTATCCTAATTAATGATGAATTATAGAACACTACATACTCGACATCATCCTTTGGAAATCTTAGTATGGGAGCACTAATAATACTCTACCTCAACTACTAAAATTTATGTTAATACCCAAATGAACATACAAAAGGCAACTCTATTTGTGTCAAATATATCATGGGTGAATAAATACTAGAGAAATCAATTATTAATTATCAGTAATAGCCTGCTAACCTAAGGAATATCTTCACCTCCTCCACACTCTTGGGTGGATACCACACTAATACTGCCTTGAACTGGGATAGGTACACTACCACTCCATCCATTGAGATAACAAGTCCCACAAAGTGTACCGCCTAAATCCATATTTAGAACTTTGGGGGATTTATATAAAACCGATGTTCTCCAAGCACATTCAAAACTATCCTCAAGTGTCTTATGTAGATGCTAAGTACACATAGACATTGTCAATAAAGACTACCACAAGCTGGTCTATGAAGGGATTAAAGATCTTTTTCATGAGTCCCATGAAAAAAACTAGGGAGTTTATCATTCCAAAGGGCGTCAACAAGTAATCATAGTGACTGTAGAAACATTGGAATTTCATCTTTGGGATATCATCACACTGTACTCACAACTGTTTATAGCTTGACAAGAGGTTAACCTTCAAGAACCATTATTACCTCTTAACTAATAAAATAGGTCATCAAAACATGGTATCCAATATGTTTTATTCATGATCCCCTGGTTTAAGCATCGATAGTCCAAACACAACCTAAAGATCCCATCTTCCTTCTTGAAAAAAAATAAGACTGGCTATGGTGAAACACTGGGTCTAAAAAATCCCATAATTTGCAAGACCTCCAACTATACCCTTAGTTTGTAAAGCTCTGCGAGCACTGTCCGATATGATGGTAAAGATGTTGGTTCCATCCCAAGGGGTAGTTAAATTAATAAGTCTATCTCTTGGTGGGGATGTAAACTTGGAACATCCACAAATAATGCGTCCTTATACTCCACCACCATTGTAGAAAACTGGGAACTTATAACATTAACTACAAAAAATTTAAGGCCAAAAAACTAATGAGAAATCAACTACACCATCATATTAATGAATCCATCATATATTTCCTAGGTTTCCTTTTCATCGATAAAGTGAAAACTGGTTCCATTATAGTGAAGACCCCATGTCCTTCACATGAAACATTAATTCTGGTTATGAACTATAGATAAACAATCCATAGCCAGAATTACTTCATCAGTACTCAACACTAATACAGATTGATTCCAACATAAACAGTATCCTCCAAGATTCATGTCACATTTTTGGCACAATTGCGTGATCATTGAGTATTCTCCAGTAGTTGTTTCTATGTTTAAGCATCAATCCAAGGGATCAACCAAAATCTCCTAGGCCTGTACATGGTATTTGGAAAGAAATGAAGGACTGGAACCTATGTATATCTATACTATAGGAAAGTAGAAAAGAAATAGATCATACATTGAATAATTCCCAGAGCCTCTGGGTCATATGTTTCTACCACCTATAGTTGTCCCCTCCCCTATCCCCTAGCTCCCTCTGCCAAGCATAGACCACCAGGGGGTGGTGGTGGTAACAAGTCAAAGAATCAACCACCCCCTACTACATTTCTAGAGCCTCTTATGCATTGGACAACCTATGAATCTTTCTTATCCTATCAATACCTTTTCCTTACTGGCCCATCTATGTTCTCTTTATTAGGTATACGACAGGTCCGAAAATTTCGATAAAGATGTATCCTTCCATCAAATGAGTAGAAAAACCTCTCTCTAGGATTACTAGACCCACCCAATGAGCCCTAAAACTCATTACCTCTATCCTGGTACCTTCTCCTAAAACATCTTTCATGCAAAGGACCCTAATACCAACATTGTCTATTTCCAAATTTCAGCAACCACTAAATGTATCTACTCAACCAAGAAACTCTCTACTTGGAAAGATCAATCTAGAACCCCAACATAGTTAAGAATTCATATAGGGATAAAACTGGATTTTATGTCACTAGATAGACCTTGATTTATAGTTCTATCCCTTGAAAACTAGTCACAAACCATATCCATCGTGTATCTAGAGAGGTTGATAAACCTCAATGAATACACATATAATATCCTGATTCCCTACTGAAGCTGAAGGAGATCCTACATATCACATACCTCAACATACCAGTAAGAACACCTCTATGAATAGGCACTCAATCTCTGACCATGTTAGAGTCTCCTTGTTATACGACTTGGACACTAACCCCCACCACAACCCTCCTGAGTGGTGAGGAATTCTCAATAAGAGGACCGTAATATGATATACTAGTGTCCTCACTATATGGAAAATTTTTTCACTGACTCAATCCTATTCTTATCATCCTATGGGACATTATCTCTTCAAAACACGAGGGATCTCTATCCCTGAAACTCATGAAGCACACTTAGCCTGCACACCGCATCCACTTTTACTGTGGGTACAACATGCTTCCTGAAATTTGGTGGTATAGATAGAGCACCACATGGAGGTAACACCTCAAGAACATTTCCATGTATCAATTCCTCTTCATTGGGGAGATCATCACCATGATAATAATGAATCCTAGTTGGCATACATCACAGAGGCATCTTGAAAGTAAACAATTTGTACCATGATCAATGTGTATTTCTGGAGAGCTAACTCAAGAAGGAAATGGAAATCACAAATCATTTATAAATGATGCATTTACCCTTTTTTCCATACTACTAATTTCCTCATGTACTGGTTCAAATATAAGGTGGTAAAATTCATTTTGTATGGATACATTAGCTACCACACCAACACTAGAGTCCCTGGCCTAAAAGAAAAACATGAAATAGTTAACACTATTTCCACAAACTAATCTCATAGGCTCCAGTAATAATGTACAACTGACCCACTCTGATACAACTATGTCACAACCTATCCCAATGGGGCCCGTGCCGTGACTCCCCAAACACACTTCTAATAGGTTAGGGGATTGGGAATAGAACCAAGTAGGCATATCACTAACATGGGAGGCCTTAGACTGAGTACCTAGACACACAAACACACACTCACACATATCCAAGCCTATAAAATGATAAAATGTAAAAACAACTAAATAACCATTCATTCATACATTGAAATCCCACAACCATAGTATGATAGGTAGTAAATGAAGGAAAACAAGGCCAAATACAATCCCACTAAAAAGTCTGAAGCAAAATTCCAACCTAACAAGAATGTAATGGGGAGTACTGTAAAAAATCCATAGGAACACACCTCATTTGGACCGGTCTCACTAAGTGATGTCTAGTTCGGGTTCTCCTAGAACTCTATCAAAAGGTCAATAGTTTTCACAATACACAACAGGCGATGGAAAATATAATATAGGGGAGTGTATAACAATACTGAGTTAGAAACCTTGAACCCACAAAGCCTACAAGAAATTAAATAAATTAATCTCTACACATTTATATATCTACAACACATATAATAATAATATCCCGATATAATCAACAACAGAACCCAATCTAAAGGTATGTCAAAACCCTAGTATACCAGCCTATGATTATAGCTTGAATATTTCCTAAACAACTAATATATTTTAGAACCTTCTAGAGGATGATATCACTAATGAATTTTTTATGAGAGGTAGTTCTCATCATATCTCTTCGTAGGAATTACACGCTGATGGTTTGAAGAAATATGATACATTGATGAGGATCACTCCCAAGGACATGGGGTGATACCACAAAATAAATCTAGATTAACCCCTAATTAATGTATAGAGACCCATGTAGTTTTTTTCATTAAGATACCAAGAACTCCAACTAGGTATGGAGATGAATATAGTATCTCACACCAGTCCTTTTGGTGGGATTACAACAACTCAATCTATGAAGTCCTGCTGAAGGGATCATAGTCCTAGGAGTAGGATATGATTTCATACCACCCCTTAAGAGAAGGATAAGAGGAACACACTCTAATGATACACTTCCATGATAATTTTTAAAATGGATCCAAGTCGTATATAAAAAGTTACACTGTGTTTAGTAGGGATTACATGCCATGTCTCTTGACCCTAGGTTCTCCAACACATGTATATGTAACCTCTTTCACAAACCATATTTGGTACCCTAGTAAATTAGTAACCAAGCCTTACTTGACATATCCTGATGGGATTTCCCAATTCCCATAGTTCATCGACTAACACCTAGAATCACACAACATGAAAGTTGGAACAAATTTTTGACGAATCATCATAGAAGAAAATAAAATAAGAAAATATGCATAACAAAGGAATCTCTAATAGAAGTAATGTACCATAATAAAACAAAGCATAAAATTACAAAATACTAAAATCCAAGTTCCAAAATAGTTAAACATTATAATTCCCTAAGGGCACAACTCACCATATCCAATGTTTAACAGCTAGATCAATCTCCAAGAGGTCCTTTTACCTTGCTTGAAATTAAAAGGATAATGTCTTCAAAGACCCTAAGAAAAAAGTAAGGTGGGAGATAAAAGTCCCAGTAATACCTGAATATGGGTTACATAATAGTTTCCAACAAATGATTAAAAAATGTTTGATTTCAAATTTAAAAATATAAGAGGGTTTTCATTTCAAATTATATTTAGTCAAATCATGCTAAAAAGTTCAAATGATATAATGTACCTTAATAAATAACTTCACAAGTGATGTAATATATCTAAAATAACTTCTTCAATAAGTAATTTATATAAAATAGATCATATAAATTCAGAAGGCAAGTAAATCATTTTAAACAACATTAGAATACATTTATATCTCAAATATAAAAATAGTGAGCAAGATGGTCATCTTCTAAATAGGTACAGTAGTATAATCATATATAGGACTCCAAACTCTATAAGTTATCTTTGGAATATGTGTATACACACATCCCCTAACACTAGTTAAGGGAAACTCATCACCATCCTATCAAGGATGTAACCTGCTGTATCTATGTTTTAGAATGTTGTGATATTATAGAGTGTGTCCAAATAACTCACCAACTACCTAAGACTTACATGTTCTCTTGTACAATCAATGATGGGAAATTTATTTTACGACTTATTAAAATACAATTAAGTCTTATTACTCCCATTTTAAACACCAATTTTCAATTTAAAAATAGAAATTAGTTTTTGGTAAAAAACAATCCTTATCAACAAGATAAAACCTTTAGGTTTCAATCAAAACATTTTCAATCCATTTTCAAAACATTGAAATCCATTTAAAACAAATTTTTTAAATTTTGACAATTCATATCCATAATTATATTCAAAAATTTAATTTAGAACATTTCCGAAAAATTCTCAATTTAAATTCAACAATTTAAATTAACGAATTTCTAAAAAAACACACCCAAATTCAATGGAATTGGGGGTTTTCCCAATTTCCATGAAAAAACCTTTTCGAATATCCTAATTCACTTGAATTTGGTTGTATCAAGTCAGTTGAAATATAGTTTGAGATTGTAGAGACCCGAAGCTTGACGTACATGGAAATTACATTACTTTTGAGGAATACTTAGTACATAACAGAAACACACACACAAGGACCGTAATAGTTTAGTGTCTTTGGAAACTCTGAATATAATCTTCTAATCGTGGTGAAATATCTTCAACATCTCCCATAAAGATCGTCTTTTTTTAAACCTAAATCCTTTCTTTATGTCATGGGGAAAGGAAAACATAAAAGGGTGAGCTCAAATTCTCAGTAAGGGTAAACAAAAGAAATATCAATCACGTCATATTCATAAGAACATATCTTTTGGAAATCTTAACTTGCAAAAGTGATCATAATTTCATAACATGGGATAAATAATAGTAGTGAAATGAAATCCCAATAAACATAACTTAACACATGAAACTTTGTGGCATACACACATAATCATAGAGAATCATATCTTATTAGTCAAGACTCATTGCCAAGACTATCTTAGTGGACAAAGTCCATTTCTGAACCGAGTAACCCTCGTTTCAGTCCGGTTTCACTGAACCGGTATAACCTACCGTTCCAGCCATGTCTATCTCATGAGATATAAAATCTTTACCCAATGCATTGGAGGGAGATATAGGTCCCACCCATCTCATAATGATACGATTCTTATGTGTGCCACAAAATCACAAACCATACATCATATCATAACCCATATAATAAAAATGGGAATCTTTAAACATCGTGACATCATAAAACAATTCATATAAGATAAAATAATTCATAAAAAAATATTTCCATCACAACATAATCAAATCCATGTAATAATAGGGATGGAAACAGAACCCTTTATTATCTTAGATGGAAAATAATTTTGATAAAACACTTGAACTCCATTCTTGAGGAAAATATCCTTTCTACTTCAAAAACATTTTTCCTTTATTAACATTTCATAAAATTTTAAACTAAAATAATTTGATTAAAAATAAACTCGAAAACTTGTAAAGGAAGCTTCTTGGAGATGATGTTTCAAAAATCCATTCATGCCGTATAAGTTAAAAAAACATTCTTCGTACTTTTGTTTGAAAAGTCAAAAAGTACCTCGTACGAAAAACGACAAAAGATTCCTTTCATATCCTTTACTAAAAACTCACCAAAGGGTAAAATTGGATTTAAACAATTGTAGTTGTATGGAAATAAAATTACATACTGAGCAAACATGGATGTGGATGATAAAATACACCCCAGTAAATACCAAAGTATAAACAATCTCGGATAAAAATGAGATTGTGATATTTTCCCTTACCTTTGGTCCGATTTGCTTTGTACATGTCTGGACCTCCTTTATAATGATTTAAATAATGTTATTGACTTATTAAAGAATCATAATTATTTTTATGATATCATATATGGTCATATTCTTAGCTTATTATTAGTAATATTTCATTACTACTTGTTATTCGGGTGTTTATTACTTTTTGTTCTTATTCGTGTTTTGTCAAATAAATTCTGATTCTTCTCATTAGGTTATAGATACCTAATTTCAAGAATGGTATTAGTATAATATATATCATATTCATTCATTCAATTCATTTATATAATCATTATGAAATGAAGATCATGTAGAACGAGTCACATCACATCATGGAGACGGTATTCCGTACGTACGCACAAGTGATGATATCGTTCCTATGATCGTGGAATTGTATTGGAGTGTGTATATACTATTTCATAATCAATATAACTTTATAATAGTCATATATAGTCATTATTTACACCATTTTACGCATCCAAGTAAGGTGGTGGTGGAAAATAGATTACACCACGGCGTGGAGATGGTATTCCGTACGTACGCACGCGCGGTGATTTCTTTTTCCGTAGGATGGATAGATGGTGAAATAGGTTTATTTCATACTTATAATAACATATCATTATATTAGTTATACTGATGTTATTACTTCATAACGAAACAAATAAATAAGAATAAGTGGAAGAAGAAATAAAGATGAATGAATCGGTAACGGACATTACCTCTTCTTTGAAGTGCTTCTTTGAGACCTCCTTTTAGGGAACTAAAATAGGTCTTTGAAGCAGACCAGAACCTCTAGGATATTTTCTAGGGAAGTGTAGAGAAAAAATTTGAAGGGTCTTTCCGAGTTTGAAGGCTCAAAGTGGTGTGAGGAAGAGGGGGAGGAGGTGCCCTTTTATAAGGGAGGAGAGGGGCACCTTTGGAATAACTAAAAATATTATTTTATTATAAAGTCACGTTCGGTTTTAAATAGATCCAAATTGAGTTATTTCGAATCTAAGGTGGGGATGGGTCGAAATACTCTCATCCAATAGAATTTAGACAAGTTTATGTCATTATATTAACCTTATCTTTTAGTTTTAACTCTTAGTTAATTAGATTGACATTTACCATGTCACTTTGTATTTTTATATTATATAGTTAATAAACATACCATATACATACAACCGACCCCCCAAGTTGTGTTTTATTAATATATATAACCTTATCTAAGTCATTGGGTCAAACCTTAGATTTTTAGGAATAACATGACAATTAATAATATAATATTTGTTTTAAAAACTATTTTATGTCAATTTTGACACTATTTAGTAATTGATTTTTGTGAAAATCATAACCGAATTATTGTTTCAAAAAACGTTAATTACAGCAATATTAACATGTCATATTAACCTATAAAATTAGTGGAATTCATAAAAAGTCTCAAATTATACTTATTTGGGTATTTATAATATCAATTATTCTAATGTTTCACTATTATGGTAATTACTGCATCATCATTGTGTCATAAATAAATTAAATTATTTAAAGTCTAAAAATTATAAATAAAATATCATTATGTAGGAAATCGTATTATCTTTCTAATGAATATTTACAATCGTATTTATCTTATGTATAACCCTATATTAAAAATGTTTTCGTAAATAAACTTTTATTTTAACTCTTTTAACTCTTCTTTGAATTAAATAATAATAAATGTCCTAATCTAATCCAAGTGGGCCTAAATGGTCATATTTTATTCCTAAGGTTGTTTTTGGTCGAATTACAGATATCCAATAGAATTAGTACATGTGTTAGGGTAATAATAATATCTTTTTTTATCATTAATTACCCTATTTACTTTTAACCGTGGTAAAAAAATTAAAAGTTACTATTCATCAAAAAATTATTTTCATCTCATTGAACCAAATTTTACTTAATGACATCAACCGTGTCTCTCATATTTTTGAAATTCCACTCACAGAAGCGGTAAAATTGCGTTTTATGAAAAATTCATTTTTTTTAACTACCACTTAGTGGTTTCACTATTCATCAAAAAATGAAAGTTTTCAGAAAAATACCAAAAATGAAGCCTATGTTATATTTGATATTATGAACTCAAAAATGATGTCTATTTTACCAAATTAAAAACATATTTTCTGCATTAATTAATTTAAAAAATTAATTCCCGTCGTCAAAACAAATAACATGTTCTTAAGAGATAATAACTATCAAAAGATTGACACTTGTTTATGTCTGGTTTAAATGTGAAATTATATTCAATGAAAAACATTGTATTATATTGTAAAAATATATTCTAAATATACTTTAAAACCACTCAAATTAATAATTTATCACTATTAATTATTTCGATTGAAAAAGTTGTTTTTAATTAAAATATAGCGTGTTTTTACTATTCATCAAAATATGAAAGTTACCAGAATGATATGAAAATTTATCCAAAGTAAATTTTTTTTCATGATTCCAAAGAAGAATTTTATTTTTTCAATTTGAACTTATAAAAATGTCAAAAACTAGATTTAAAGTGGGTGCGCCATCAAAAGGCGGCAAAACTGCTTTTTTTAAAAAATACTTATTTTACCCGAAAAATTTATTTTGTACTTATACCATGTTTTAGAGAATGTGCAAGACGAATAATAATGTTATAAGATTCTAAATTTAATTAATACTATTCATAACAGGTAGTTCATAATAATATTATAATAATATATCGTTGTTTAGTAAAACCTGGTATTGCGTACAACACACGCTATCGAGGAAGGTCGTGATTGCATGTAATGCAAGACAAGTCAGGGTTGCGTGTTGTGAAAGAATCCTTCGTTGTTTCGTATAACATAATCCAACCATATTTCATTTATACATTGAATATATATATATATATATACATATATACTCAATGTTGCGTAGAATAACTATTATCAAAATTGTGTGTAACACGATCTAAGAATAGTGTTGCATATACTGCAAGCTAATACAGTGTTGCGTATAGCGCAAGGTAATCTTGGCGTAGCATACAACACAAGACATTAATGAAATTAAAAGAATATTTTTCATAAAATATCGGGGTGTTACATTCTACCCCCTTAAAATGAATTTCTCTCTCGAAATTCTTCGGGGTTATAAATGGTTTAATATTCGAAAGTTTATTTAATAGAAACCCACATCGTAAAAAGGAATACCAAAACCAGTCTTTAAGAACAAAAGTATGAAACGTAACGGTTAACCAAATAAACTAATCACTAGGTTTCCACATAGGTGAATATATGGATATGGAAGATAAATATAACCATCATGTTCTGATGGAGAGTGGTAGAGAACATGGCTATGGAAAAGCCAGAACTCACAAAGCCATAAATTTTTGACGATCTAAGGTACCATCTGATTCATCAGATATAAGAGCACTAGGACAACATTTTTGGTTTTCAATATCATTTCCCTAAAGTTGATGAAATTGGAATTAGAAGAAATACTTTCGTGATTTTGGTATAGTCTCACCGTTGGTCGTTCTTTGGACAATTTCCACTTCATCTCTTAAAGAAATGAAGTTGAATTTGTCATTCGTGATGTGTTAGTAGATCATGTGATAGAATGATGGGTCATTCCATCTGTCTCAAACCAAAGGTTAGAAAAGTTATCAAAAAATACCTAAGTCCATCTATAGTGAGATTAATCATATATAGTTCCTAAAATGGACTTATACTTCATATATCATACTTCTTAATATAATAAAACTAGTTTATACTAAACAGGGACTTCCTGTAGGCCATTGGTAGGTGATAAAGGCCAGTCGCACTTCGGTTGTGGGTTCGATTCCCACATCCTTGTCCGACGCGATGGGCTGTCGCCCGTCCTGCAGGTTGTCCTTTTTCTAAAACTACATTACTATAACATCACATAAATAATATCACAAAAAGTTTTATCCTTAAACAATACTAACTTATGGTTAACATAATCCATTCCAATCTTTAGGCTTATCTAAAATACTTCAGTCCAAGCTCATAGTATAAAGAAAATGATCACGTGAATGCCATCATTTATCCCCCATATATCATAAGATATATCTTGTTGCTCAAATTAAAAATATGTGAATACCTTAATCATGTATTCTCTTGAATAATGAATATCCATTGAACCTTAGTGAAAACATGAATGCAGTTAAAAGTTAACACTTTCCACATACCAAAATCCTCAAAATTCTATATCCTCAAACCATGATATCACTTAGTCCTTATATCAATCATGAGCTCATGAATACTATCAAACATATTAGATTCTCTTTATCCCTTCATTATGTGCATATCATCTGCTTTCCAAAAATATCTGAATAACCTTTCATGGATACTAGTAACATTAATCATACAATTTCAAAACTCAAGGAAAGACAACAGTGTAACAATCCTTAGATGTCTCTTTATTCCATAGTACCATGAGATTACTTATACAACATTACACATGATAAACATGTAATCATTCCACTACATTCTTAAACCATTGACTGAGCTTCAACAATTCTTTTATCTCACATATCATTTGTAGTCTCTTCATCATCATCCACATAAATACTACCCATACGACCATACTGATTCTCTTCATGATACTTTCTCTTAGGGCATTGGTTTTCATAATGCCCATACATTCCACATTTAAAACATTTAACCATTGTTGATGTCGTAGCAATACCATTATCTTCATCCCTGTTGTTAACTAAACCTTTTCCTTTGCACTTACTGGCTTTGTGTCCTTCTTTTCCAAACCCAAAGCATCTTCCAGTTCCTTTGAAACATTCTCCTTGATGCCTCTTCCCACATGATTTACATAGGGGAAATTTAACATTATTTCCTCTATGATCATCATGAAGCTCCATCTTTCTCTTATTAGCTGAGTTAGGAAACTTACAAAATTTTATTTTATTGATCATATTATGAGATAGATGATTCGGAATAATAATGATGTTTGGACTTCCAAATCCCATTTCATTTGGTTATTCATGAAGAATATCATTCCATTGTCCATCATGTCCTCTATTATCATGAATCATCTTGTTTCCATCTATTTTCTAAAACCCAAAAAGAATAGTGTGAGAGGCAAAAATCATACTAGGGAAAGAAACATAGTAAAGGGGGAGTACCCTCAATATCTAACTTCTTAGGTTAAATTCTAATATTGTTACTATAGTTCTAGGACCATATCCTATACGTATACTTATCCTCAGAAACATCCCTAGACATACCTTAGAAATATTTCTAGGGATCTCACTAACATTTTCGCATCCTAGTTTCCAAAGGTTGACTAAACTTTTCCTCTGATACCAACTGTAGAGACCCGAAGCTTGACGTACATGGAAATTACATTACTTTTGAGTAATACTTAGTACATAAAAAACTCACACACAGAAGGACCGTAATAGTTTAGTGTCTTTAGAAACTCGGAATATAATCTTCTAATCGTGGTGAAAGATCTTCAACATCTCCCATAAAGATCTTCTTTTTTTTAACCTAAATCCTTTATTTATGTCCTGGGGAAAAGAAAAACATAAAAGGGTGAGCTCAAATTCTCAGTAAGGGTAAACAAAAGAAATATCAATCACGTCATATTCATAAGAACATATCTTTTGGAAATCTTAACCTGCAAAAGAGATCATAATTTCATAACATGGGATAAATCATAGTAGTGAAATGAAATCCCAATAATCATAACTTAAAACATGAAACTTTGTGTCATACACACATAATCATAGAGAATCATATCTTATTAGTCAAGACTCATTGCCAAGACTATCTTAGTGGACATAGTCCATTTCTGAACCGATTCACCCTCGTTTCAGTCCTGTTTCACTGAACCGGTATAACCTACCGTTCCAGCCATGTCTATCTCATGAGATATAAAATCTTTACGCAATGCATTGGAGGGAGATATAGGTCCCACCCATCTCATAATGATACCATTCTTATGCGTTCCACAAAATCATAAACCATACATCATAGCATAACCCGTATAATTAAAATGGGAATCTTTAAACATCGTGACATCATAAAACAATTCATATAAGATAAAAGAATTCATAAAAAAATATTTCCATCACAACATAATCAGATCCATGTAATAATAGGGATATAAACATAACCCTTTATCATCTTAGATGGAAAATAATTTTGATAAAACACTTGAACTCCATTCTTGAGGAAAATATCCTTTCTAATTCAAAAACATTTTTCCTTTATTAAAATTTCATACAATTTTAAACTAAAAGAAGTTGATTAAAAATAAACCTGAAAACTTGTAAAGGAAGCTTCTTGGAAATGAGGTTTTAAAAATCCATTCATGCCATATAAGTTTAAAAAAACATTCTTCGTACTTTCGTCGGAAAAGTCAAAAAGTACCTCGTACGAAAAACGACAAAAGATTCCTTTCATATCCTTTAATAAAAACTCACCGAAGGGTAAAATTGGATTTAAACAATTGTAGGTGTATGGAAATAAAATTACATATTGAGAAAACATGGATGTGGAAGATAAAATACACCCTAGTAAATACCAACGTATAAACAATCTCGGATAAAAATGAGATTGTGATATTTTCCCTTACCTTTGGTCCGATATGCTTTGTACGTGTCTGAACCTCCTGTATAATGATTTAAATAATGTGATTGACTTATTACAGAATCATACTTATTTTTATGATATCATATATGGTCATATTCTTAGCTTATTATTAGTAATATTTCATTACTACTTGTTATTCGGGTGTTTATTACTTTTTGATCTTATGCGTGTTTTGTCGAATAAATTATTATTATTATCTTTAGGTTATAGATACCCAATTTATAGAATGGTATTAGTGTAATATATATCATATTAATTCATTAAATTCATTTATATAATATTTATGAAATGAAGATCATGTAGAACGAGTCACATCACATCGTGGAGACGATATTCCGTACGTACGCACAAGTGATGATATCGTTCCTATGATCATGGAATTGTATTGGAGTGTATGTATACTATTTCAGAATCAATATCACTTTATAATAGACATATAAAGTCATTATTTACACCATTATACCCATCCAAGTAAGGTGGTGGTGGAAAATAGATTACACCACGGCGTGGAGACGGTATTCCGTACGTACGCACGCGCGGTGATTTCTTTTTCCGTAGGATGGATAGATGGTGAAATAGGGTTGTTTCATACTTATAATAACATATCAGTATATTATTGATACTGATGGTTTTACTTCATAATGAAACAAATAATGAAGAAGAAGTGGAAGAAGAAATAATGATGAAAGAATCGGTAACAGACATTACCTCTTCTTTGAAGTGCTTCTTTGAGACCTCCTTTTAGGTCACTAAAATAGGTCTTTGAAGCAGACCAGAACCTATAGGATGTTTTCTAGGGAAGTGGAGAGAATCAATTGGCAGGGGTTGGCCGAGTTTGAAGCCTCAAAGTGGTGTGAGGAAGAGGGGGAGGAGGTTCCCTTTTATAAGGGAGGAGAGGGGAACCTTTGGAATAACTAAAAATATTATTTTATTATAAAGTCATGTTCAGTCTTAAATAGCTCCAAATTGAGTTATTTATAATCTAAGGTAGGTATGGGTCTAAATCCTCTCATCTAATAGAATTTAGACAAGTTTAGGTCATTATATTAACCTTATCTTTTAGTTTTAACTCTTAGTTAATTAGATTGACATTTACCATGTCACTTTGTATTTTTATATTATATAGTTAATAAACTTACCATATACATCCAAGAGACCCCCCAAGTTGTGTTTTATTAATATATATAACCGTATCTAATTCATTGGGCCGAACCTTAGATTTTTAGGAATAACATAACAATTAATAATATAATATTTGTTTTAAAAACTATTTTATGTCAATTTTGACACTATTTAGTAATTGATTTTTGTGAAAATCATAACAAAATGATTATTTCTAAAATAGTTAATTAAAGAAATATTAACATGTCATATTAACCTATAAAATTATTGGAATTCATAAAAAGTCTAAAATTAGACTTATTTGGGTATTTATAATATCAATTATTCTAATTTTTCACTGTTATGGTAATTACTGCATCATCATTGTGTCATAAATAAATTAAATTATTTAATGTATAAAAATTATAAATAAAATATAATTATGTAGGAAATCCCATTATCTTTCTAATGAATATTTACAATCGTATTTATCTTATGTATAACCCTATATTAAAAATGTTTTAGTAAATATACTTTGATTTTAACTCTTTTAACTCTTCTTTGAAATAAATAATAAAAAATGTCTTAATCTAATCCAAGTGGTCCTAAATGGTCATATTTTATTCCTAAGTTTGTTTTTGGTCGAATTACACTTATCCAATAGAATTAGAACATGTGTTAGGGTAAAAATAATATCATTTTTACCATTAATTACCCTATTTACTTTTAACCGTGGTAAAAAAAAGTAAAAAATTACTATTCACCAAAAAATTATTTTCATCTCATTGAACCACATTTTACATACTGACATCAACCGTGTCTCTCGGATTTTTGAAACTCCACTCACAGAAGCGGTAAAATTATGTTTTATGAAAAATTCATTTTTTTAACTACCACTTAGTGGTTTCACTATTCATCAAAAAATGAATGTTTCCAGAAAAATTCCAAAAATTAAACCTAAGCTATATTTGATATTATGAACTCAAAAATGATGTCTATTTTAACAAATTCAAAACATATCATTTGCATTAATTAATTTAAAAAATTAATTTCCGTCGTCAAAACAAATAGCGTGTTCTTAAGAGATAATAACTATCAAAAGATTGACACTTGTTTATGTCTGGTTTAAATGTGAAATTATATTCAATGACCAACATTGTATTATATTGTAAAAATATATTCTAAATATAGTTTAAAACCACTCAAATTAATAATTTCTCAATATTAATTATTTCGATTGAAAAAGTTGTTTTTAATTAAAATATAGCGTGTTTTTACTATTCATCAAAATACGAAAGTTACCAGAATGATATGAAAATTTATCCAAAGTAAATTTTTATTTCATGATTCCAAAGAAGAATTTTATTTTGTCAATTTGAACTTATAAAAATTTCAAAAACTATATTTAAAGTGGGTGCTCCATCAAAAGGCGGCAAAACTGCGTTTTTTGAAAAATACTTATTTTACCCGAAAAATTTATTTTGTTCTTATACCATGTTTTAAAAAATGTGCAAGACAAATAATAATGTTATAAGATTCAAAATTTAATTAATACTATTCATAACAGGTAGTTCATAATAATATTATAATAATATATCATTGTATAGTAAAACCCGGTATTGCGTACAACACACGCTATCGAAGAAGGTCACCATTGCGTGTAATGCAAGCAAAGTCAGGGTTGCGTTTTGTGAAAGAATCCTTTGTTTTTTCGTATAACATAATCCAACCATATTTCATTTATATATTTAATATATATATATACATATATACTCAATGTTGCATAGAATAACTATTATCAAAATTGTGTGTAACACGATCCAAGAATAGTGTTGCGTATACTGCAAGCTAATACGATGTTGCGTATAGCGCAAGGTAATCGTGGTGTAGCATACAACACAAGACATTAATGAAATTAAAAGAATATTTTTCATAAAATCTCGGGGTGTTACAGAGATATTTATTGTAAATCAAAATTTAAAATAAAGCAAGCAATGTAAGCTTAATCAATTTGGCTAATCGGGATGGAACCACCAAAAATTTCTCCTAAAAAACAATAGTCGCAATGACACTCGTCAATGAGAAGAGAGGTATACAAGGGATCAAAGAACTACCTATAGGCGAGATCTAACACAATGTGACATTAATCTATCAATTTAAGGATGATATATTTAAGTACCAAAGGAGGATAAAGAGATATAGATGAAGATTCATGGATAATTATTAATCGAGAATCACACCGCAAGTTTAATACTAATCGAATACCGAACGAGATTGTTATATTATTTAATCAGCATGTGTGTTTAGTTAATTATCTTTCATATTGATTATTTTTAAATATTTATGATTGCTTCTAATGTACTTAACCCTTACCATTCATTTTATATCACATTTATTTTGTTTCTTTTTTCCATGAATTCAATAAGTGTACTATGATTGGTATACATGGATATGATAGAGGGAATAATTTTATTCTGAAAATAATTATGACGTGAATTTTTTTTCAAATGTAATATGTAACGACCTGTTTTTTATGAATGGTTGAAATTATAAGAGAATTCCAAAATTTGTGTTTACTATATGGGATGTTTTTTAAACTACATATTGAAATAATATTCATGAGTTGGAACACTCTGATTTTTTGTTTTTGGAATTGGTTGAAGGATCGAGAGGTACTATGGAGGTCTCCTTAGGTTTTGGGAGCTCCAGGGTCAACAAATTAGGGGTTTCTAGAGTATTTAAGGGATGCATTGTTTTTATGAAACCATGTTCCCCCCTACAACAAACCGTGTGGCCTATGGAGAGGTGTAGATGCCAATCGCATTAGATGAACACTTTTAATCCAAACAGTGCACCTAGCCTGCGTAGTTTAATTCATTTTGGGTAGTATCATCACACAATTCATTAAATGGTCGATGCACTGTTATGGTAACCATGGGGGTCAAACTATGCGAGATGTTTTCTTATGAAGGGGTTGTCAAACTGTTGGTGCATGGTTTGGAAAAGACAGGCGACCAAACCATGTGACTTAGTTTTTAGGGTAAATTACCAAAATTCTATTAATGATTTATTATTTCCATTTACTCCCTTTTCATTAGTATTCCTACCGATGTGATCTCCCCATCTAGGAGCCTTTGTATCCTCCTCTAAGCCTATACTAGGATTCTGAAGATGTCCTCTATCGATTTTCCTAATCAAGCATCGTCTGTCTCTCGGGATCCACATCGATAAGATCATCAGTCCTTTGGAATATTTACTTATTAAAACTCCTCTTGGATAAACTATTTTAGTATGAGATATTTTTCTCTATTTTTAGGGAGAAGTTTAGTTTCTTATATTTCTTTCAAACTGGATCAATTCAATGCTAAATATTGGATGAGTGATACATCCTAAGTACAAGGTCGTTGTTCTATGTATTTTTCCTCATTTCTTTGTCGTTGTATGAATTGTTTCATTATGCCACCTACTAACATTTGTCGTGCATTGATTTATAACTAGTTGATTCATATTAAAAAGATTTTTGATCCTTAATACATGTTATCAAACACTTTTTATGGAATTATATATTATTTATCTCTTTTAAAGACACATCATGGGCGGGCCTAGTGAATTTCACATTATATTTAAATGTTGTGAAGGCTTGCAACACCTTCTATACATTAAACTTAGAATTATAATGGTTTCCCCTCATATATATCAATTTAAATTATAATGGATCCTTATTAATTCTATTTGAGCCTTATAGTGTGAATTTTCTAATGTGGTAGTTTAATTTATATGCCTCTTTTAATGAATTTTGACATGCCCTTGAAATGTATGTTCAAATATGATAAATGAGTTTCTTAAATATAAATGTCATGTTTTCATAATAAACCCCCTTGACAGAGGTACATTATCCTCTAATCTTAAAATTATGGTTTTGTGATATAAATCATGCCTAGCTAGTTGTATTGGTTTTCTTGAATGATTTGAAGCGTTTGATAGATAAATGGAATGCTTAGACATGGCCTTTATTAAAGCTATAAAATTAATTTAACCTGATATATAAATTATTAATAGACCAAGATCATTCTAAGGGATTATATTTCTAAATGAATGGGTTTGACCACATAGGCAATTTTCATCTTGACTATGGTACCTACTATGTACCTCTTTAAGCCTTTCAATGAGAATTTTCATGTTTTTTAATTGAGTGGAAAGTATCAAGTTTAATATCTTAGTCATGATTGTTTTTTATCCAGATGGAATTATTGAAATAAATAGAATGGATTGACATGATAGATTTATTTTATTGGAATGTTTAAATGTTATGTATGGATTATATTGAATTGCAAGCCTTTCCTGAATTAGAATGTAAAGGGTGGAAAGGACATTCCATTTATTTCACACTTATATGAATTTTTATAAATGTTGTACCCTTGATTATGATGGGTTATTTAAATGTAATAAATGTGTGGTATTTCCTCAGGTCTAGAATTATAAATATGATTAATCATTTATATAGGCTTGATAAATGTAAGGCATGATTGTTATTTCCTCCTGGAATTTTATTATAAATGATTACCACTTTTACATAGGTTGTGGAATGATGTAAATGGTTCAGTTGAGCATGGAATATCATTCCCCCTTACATCAAGTTTTGAGGATGACATCTCACAGCAGTGATAATATATCATCCTTAGGCTTTACACACCACATTCCATGATATAGAGTTTCAATGGATGCTCACTCACCATATCGAGTCATATAGAAAGTTATCTCTCGCTATATTGGGATGTACAAAATGAACCCTATTTCATGAGCTTGAATGCTTGTTAGAATGTTCATGGATGTACGAGTTCTGCCCCAGTCTATCCAGAAACCATTATTCCTAGTATGTGTCCACTAGGCGTCTTCGCTTACTTGATACATATTCGTGGATTAAATATATAACAAAACTATATATCCATGTATCCCTTAGGAACCCGAGTGGGTTATTTAATATCTATTATGAAATTCTTATTTATCTTGTTGATTCAATAATGTTTTATTATGACTTTTCCATTCCTTCATTTTTGAAAATCACAAACACCCTATCATAAGGATAATTTTATTTTCCTTAATAAGGAAAAATTTTCTTCCCCAAGGAAAATTTGTCCTTATCTTCTTTTCAGTGTTCATATTTTAGTTTCTATAAATCTAACATTTTATTCCTAAGTGTAAAAATATGTTTCACATCTAAAACATCAGAATTATATAAATACTTAGATATAGAGTATTATGTCTTCCAGATCTAAATTTAGGATCCGAATTATCTAAACTTCAGAATCCAAATTCTATGAAATTCAGACTATGAATTCTCTGAAATTCAGAATCTTATTTTTCTTGAAATTCAGACTCCGAATTCTCTGAAATTCAGAATCCCAATTCTATGAAATTCAGACTCCAAATTCTCTAAAATTCTGACTCTAAAATCCTTAAAATTTAGACTCTAAATTATTTAGAATTCAGTTTCCGAATTCCTTAGAATTCAGGTTCCAAATTCCTTAGAATTTTGGTTCCAAATTCCTTAAAATTCAGACTTTGAATTCCTTTGAATATAGGTTCCGAATTCCTTAGAATTCAGGTTCAGGTTTCCTTAGAATTGAGACTCTGAATTCCAGAGAATTCAGACTCTAAATTCCTCATAATTCAGGTTCGTAATTCCTTAGAATTCAGGTTCTGAATACCTTATAATTCAGAATCTGAAGTCTATAGAATTATTCGCAAGGAACTATGAAGAGAACATAGGGGAAGATCCAAAATGCCAGGTAAATTCCCTCCCCTAGAAATTGTTTAGGGAAGGAGACTCCAATCGCCTGAGACTTGAGTTTAATTGTTCTGTTGTAACCATTGATTCTTAATTTGTTTATCTACAAGGTTCTCACTTCCCCCATAAAAGTGTTTGAAAATAAAAAAGATAATTTGGAGTGACAAAAAAATGTCTATAGAATTATGACTCTGAATTCCTTGAAAAAGAGAATATAAATAATCATGCAATATAAAACCAGAATTTTCTTAGACTCCATACATTATTTTCCTAAGCACCAACATATAAATTTGGTTGAGCAACTATATTCTACTTAATCATGTTATGGTTATGAAATTATGAAATGTATTTTGTTTCTAACTGACCGTTGTTTGAGTGACACATATACAAGTCCCTCCAAATCAAGGAAAAATATATTCGTTGGAGGAGAGAGTCATCCATTGGAGAAGTACCTATAAATTAAAGCACATTTGAACAAACTCAAGACTTTTGGAAAACTAATTGTTCTACAACTCTAGAGATTACATGCTACTGAAGTGATTTCTAGAAAGACATGCTCTCATGTTTTGTACATACTGAGCATCTTGTTCAGATTTCTTTGTGAATCTTCAAATGTTGATGAGTACATTAGAGGGATTTCTAGGATAGGAAGACAGAGGTGCTAAATACCTTAAAGTTCGAGGGCTTACAGGGATAGGAATATAGAGGTGCTAACTACCATGAAGTTTGGGGGCTTGTGGGGATAGCAAGATAGACTCTGATAATCTTATCAATGGATTACCATGGTGTGGGTAAGACCGACTTTCTTGAAAGTATAAATCAACGGACCTTTATCAAAGGTTATTGGATACCCTACTCTTTGGGTTAAAAGTTTTCATACCTGTTACTTGTGTTGTTTCAAGTTTGTTTTCATCTGAATTTGATTAATAAGGAAAGTATAACTATATTATACTTTCTTATATTTTTACTTTGATTAAGTAAGAGTCTATACACTTTAAGGTAAAATCTTTGTCCTTGTAAACTTTTGAATAATTTCATTTCTGAAACCATATTTATAGAATCAAGAAAGTTTGGAGAACTAGCTTCATTTCTAGAACCATATTTCCTGAATCTAACAAGTTTATAGAACCAAAAGGTTATGTGAATTTACCTTGTTTAACTTTGTTAAACAATAGAAATGTTTTTATCAACAAAAAAGTTCCAAAGTAATTTTTAAAGGTTACAATTCACCCCTATCTTATATTGAGAATCTATATCATTATTTTTGATCCCACGATTAGTATCAAAGGAGGTATCTGAAATACTTATATTCTCATATAAGTTTTTTTTCTAGTTTTCATTTTCCTATATTTTCCTTGCTTAGGATTTTTATCCTTGTGTACAAAATTTTTTTACTAATAAGTTTGTGTGGATAGAATTTTTCTTATAGATGGCATGAATGAATGTTGGTTCGATTGATAGTATTAATGCTAATAGACCACCAATCTTTTATGGGAATGATTATGAATATTAGTGAGATCGTATGAAGACCTTTGTGATGAACACAGGGGTTGAGAACTACATTATGTTAACTAGAGATTATAAGATTCCTGATAAGGAACATAGAACCTTTACTAATGCAGAAAGGTGGAATAACAAATGAACTTTAAGGTATGAAATACTTTTCTTTGTTCCATGACTAGAAATATATATAGCCAAATTTCATCTTGTGATACAACAAATTGTATTGTGATGAATATTGAAGTAACTCACTTAGGAACTTACAAATTCATTGAAACTAGAAGAGATATACTCAGAGTTGAATATCATGGTTTCTCCTTTCATTAGGGAGAACCCATATGTAAGGTACAACAATGATCCATGACCATTGTCAATAGTTTACAATCTATGGATGAGAAAGGTTTAGATGATGAGGCACTTGTGGAAAAGATTATAGATATCATATCTAATGAGTGGGAATCTAAGAGGACATCCATCGATGAAAATAGAAAAGTTAATCACATTTCTCTTGATGATATTTTTGGAACTCTTCTTCAATATGAGAGTAGAATGAAGAGAGATGATGAAAATATTAAGAAGAAGAATAGAAATGTCAGTATTGCTTTTACAACAATATCAAATCATATGAAATCTAAGACTCTTAAGAGAGTTACAAGATCCAAATCTAAGAAGGTAGTTATCCAATATAAATCTAGTGGAAGTGAATCTTTAGAAAACGAGTTATCCAATCTTTCTTGAAGGATGAACCAGATTGTTGGATAGAATTACTATCAATCTAGATACAAGAATAAAGAAAGAAAGGATAATAAAGTCTCTGAAGTCACTTGTTATGAATGAAAAAGATCATGGAATATAAGTACATATTGTCTTATGCTTAAGAGAAAATATAGAAAGGAAAAGAATTCTGAGAGGAATATAAAGAAATGCTACAAGTCTAAAGATAATAATGTTCTGAAAGCCAATGACACCTTGAGTACCAGTTGTGGTGACTCTTCTGATGAATTCTCAGAGTACGAATCTTCTGATTAGAAGAATCTTGGTTTACTTTCAATGTTACCTATTGAAAATCATTTTTTAATGGCCAAGGTACATAATGTTGAATCAATAGCCAATTTATCCATGAATTCTAATTATAGTGATAGTAAATACTATGAATCTTCAGATGAAGAATCTTCTTTTGATGAAGATAATACTTTACATACCTATGAAGAAGTTTATAGGTTTTCTAAGCTCCTTGATGATGAAAATTATAAAATAAAAAAATCTTGATAAAGAAAATTCTATAATTACTATCCTTACTAATGAAATATCAGATCTTTCTAAAGATCTTGATAAAAAAATTATTATTTTGAAAATTTTTCAAAAACCCTTGAGGAAGTTAATTCTGAGGAGGAAAAACATTATAAGGATCTAGAAAATGTAATTTCTAATAAAAATCTTTTAGAGCCTAATTATAGTTCTAAAACTAATGTTTTTGAGGGTAGGAAAATAGTTATTAGACTGAAGATAGAAATATTTTCCTTGAGGAAGTGTTTGTCACAATTTACCCTGGGAAAGGAAAATTTTGATAAGATGTATTCCCATATTCAACCTCTAATGAACAATTCTGGATTTGGTTATACTAGTTCAAAACCAGTTTTTAGTAACAATTATTTTGTTCCTCAATGTGCTCCATTCTACACCATGTGTCAGTGTGGTGGGCTTTGGGTAAAAAATTGTTCCTTAATCAAAACTCAGTATTTAGGTTTCCATAAAGCTTATTTTTCAAAGAAAATGTAGACTCCTAAAATTTATCTTTATGAAGTTTTAGGTTCCAAGAATGTTTTGGTTCTGAAAGTCTAAAATTCTTATTTTCAGGAAAGTAAAGATAGTACCAAAAATAATACATGGTACATGGATAGTGGATGTTTCCCATCATATGATTGGTAACAAAAACTTCTTTGAATAGATTATCTAGACGAAGGGAGGAAAAGTAGATTTTGGAGATAATGCACAAGGATAAATTCTTTGTATAAGTAATATTGTTCTTCTTGGAAAAACATTGATTTCAAATGTTTTATTTATTAAGGGACTTAAGTATAACCTTTTTAGAATAAGTCAATTATGTGACGATGGTTACCTTGTTAATTTTATAAATGACAGATTTTTAGTACACAATTCCAAGGAATAGTTTATTCTTTCTGCCCATAGCCAAGAGAATATATACACACTACACATAGAAGATCTTAGGAGCCAAGATTTACCTTGTCTTAGTGCAATGTAAGATCATTATTGGTTATCGAAGAGAAGGTTAGGACACTTAAATATTAGGAACCTATGAAAACTCTCTATGAAAAGAATAGTTAAGGATCTTCCACAGTGTAGATTTTATACTTCAAAAGTTTGCGATCCTTGTCAATATGAAAAAATATATAAATCAAGTTCTAAGTCAGTCGGTGAAGTCTCTACCACTGATGCTTTACAGTTGGTGCGTATTGATCTTCTTGGTCCAACAAAAACATGAAGCATTAGAGGCTAATATTACATATTTGACTTAGTTGATTATTACACTAGATTTATGTGGGTCTATTTTCTAGCAATGAAATATGAATATTTTTCTAATTTCAAAAGTTTTAGAGGCCAAGTTAAAAATGAGAAAACCCTTTTTTGAAAACTATTCATAGTGATCATGGAGGAGAATTACAAAATTCTGATTTTGAAACTTTTTGAAGTAGAAAAGGCATTACTCATAACTTCCCAGCACCAATAAATCCTCAACCAAATGGGGTTGTTGAAATAAGAAATTTAATTTTTCAAGAGATAAACAGAACCATGTTGAGTGAATATTAGATAGCCAAGCATTTTTGGGCTAAAGCTGAAAGTACTTCTTGTTATACTATAAATCATGTTTTGATTAGAACATTTCTTAATAAAACACTTTATGAGTTATGGAATGGTAGAAAACCTAGACTTTCCTACTTCATGGTTTTTAGTTACAAGGTATTCATTGTAAATACTAAAGATAATATACACAAAATTGCACCAAAATCTAATGAATTTTCATAGGATACTCCACAACCTCTAAGGCTTATAGAGTTTTCAAAAAAAAAAAATACATGTACTATTGAAGAAACAATATATGTTAAATTTGATGAAACTGATCCCTTTGATTCTAACAACCTCAAACTACATATTCGGATGTGTTTTTAGAAACTTATTTTCAACCTTTTATAGAAGATCCTTATGATAAATAAAATGTTCATGAAAATGTTTCTGAAGCATTTATCCCAGAAGACTTCCTACCATACGTTGATGAACAAGTTTTATAAAACCCAAATCAATTTTTTCTTTAGAATCATCCCATTGATAGTATCATTATTGATGTAAATCAACCTGTAAGTACTTGATGTTCCTTGAGAAATGAAGTATAACATCTAGAATTACTTTCCAAATTAGAAAAAAAAAATTTATTAAGCTTTATGTGATGATGATTGGATAAAATCTATTCAAGATGAGCTAAGTAAATTTGAAAGGAATAATGTCTAGGCCCTGATTGAAAGACCTAAGGAAAATTCTGTGATTGGAATAAAATGGGTCATCAGAAATAAGTGTGATTAAAATGGAATCATAGTAATAAATAAATCTATATTAGTTTCTATAGGCTATAATCAATAAGAAGGAATAGACTATGAAAAAACCTATGCTCTAGTAACTAGACTTGAATTTATTCATATTCTACTTTCTTTTGCAGCATTTTTCAATTTCAAACTTTTTCAAATGGATGTTAAATGTGCTTTCCTTAATGGTTATGTTCAAGAGGATGTTTTTGTTGAACAACCTCATGGATTTGAAGATAAAAAACATCCTGAATATGTTTTCAAACATACCAAATATTTTAATGGACTTAAGAAATCCCCTCGATCCTGGTATGATATACTTACAGGGTTTTTGATTCAAAATAATTATGTTAAAAGAAATGCTGATCCAACCCTTTTGATAAATAAAGATAATAAAAATGTTTTGGTTGTTCAAATTTATGTTGGTAACATTATATTAGGCTCAACTCAGTAATATTTAACTGATTCATTTGTGGATCTAGTGAAATTTTTGTTCGAAATGAGTATGATGGGTGAGTCAACATTTTTACTTGGTTTTCAAATTTCTAAAAAACTAGTGGGAATATATATATATCAAAATAAGTATAATAAATATATTCTTAAAAAGTATGGATTTGAAAAAACTAATATTATTAGTACTCCCATTGGTACCTCAAGCTCACTTGATCTTGATGAAGCTGGGAAACAAGTAGATCAAAAATCTTTTAAAGGTATGATAGGAAGTCTACTTTACTTAACAGCTAGTCGTCCATACTTAATGTTTTTAGTGTGCTTCTGTGAAATATATAAATCCATTACTAAGTAATCTCATTTAAATAAAGTGAAAAAGATTTTTCACTACTTAAAGGGAACCACAGATTTAGGAGTCTTTTATACTTATGGAAATGATTTTTTTAAAAAAATATTTTTGGATGATGAATTTGGTGGATGTAGAATGGATAAGAAAAAGTACATCTGGAACTTGTCATTTGTTAGTAGATTCATTAGTTTCTTTATCATGCAAAAAGCAACACTTAGTAGAACTTTCCACTACTAAAGTTGAATATATAGCAGTTGGAAGTTGTTGTGCTCAAGTATTGTAGATGCAACACACACTCAAAGAATATGTTATGAGTTTTACCAAAAAACAAATATTGAATGATAATACTCGTGCCATTTTATTAAGTAAAAACCCTACACATCACTCCCGTTCAAAACACATAGATATTAGGCTTCACATTCTTAGGGATCACACACAAAAAGAAGATATCATTATTCAAATTATCAGAATGCAATATGAACTTGCTGATATTTTCACAAAGTCTTTACCATCCGATAGATTTGAATATATAAAACAGAAGTTAGGAATGATAACCATAAGGTAATATTCCCTATTAACATTTTATTGAAACCTATCTCCTTATAGTAACAAAATCATTTTTATTGAGGGAGTACATTTTCTTGTTAGTCAAAATTTTTGTAGTAAATTTTTTTTTCGTAATCTAAAATTTTTGTAGTAAAATTTTTTGTAGTTATAATTTCATAGTCAAAATTTTCATAGCCCTAAAGTTTTTCATAGTCAAAATTTCAGAATCTAAAGTTATTGAAGAAAAATTTTCCTCATTACAAATAATCATCCTAGTAATCCGAAAGGTAAGTTTCCCTTCTTAAGTCATAGTAATAATTTTTTTCTTTGTTGGTATTTACATCTGGTTTTAAACTCTTCGGATTAACTTTTCCTTAAATATGAATGATTTTTTTAAAAACCTCAAAAGATCAGATTCTATAAAAATCCCTCCTCGGCTATCATCTCAATCATAGGATCTTCTCAATATGTTTTCAACCGTTGGATCTATCTGGGAAGCTGAACTGTCACTTCGATTGCCTATATAAAGGACACTCGATGCTTTTCCCACATCGATCTCCAAGCCTTCATGTGCTGAATCTCTTCTCTTCCTATAAAATCCCGTTCTGGATCATTAAAGTTTCCTTACTTCTGTATGTTTTCTGAAGCCTCTTCCCAGAAATAAATTTAAACCGTTAAGGAAATTTCTGAGTGGCAGATCTACCATGAAAGGTTATTCAATGTGAAGTTTTATACCAAGTATGATTCTATTGTGTCTAAGAATATGAAGCTGAATATTTGTGAGAGTTTTTGTGTATCAAAACCAAGAGTACATGATCTGGTATATCTGAAATTCATGGTTGAATTCTATGAGACAAATGGTTTTATCAATGAATCAGGAAGAGAAGAAATTTCATTTAAGATCTATGGAAAGATGTATTCTACTTCTTATAACATGGAAGCAAATCTGATAGTACTTATTTATGAGGTAGAAGCATAGTTTTTCACTCACAAGCTTCTGGATGTAATAATATCTTTTAACAAGGAAGATGCTATAAAATTTCTTGGCCTGAAGGAAGTGAAGGCTCCAAAAATTATTCATCTCTCTACATATATTTGGATTATTCAACTTTGAGTTCAAGGTTTTCTCATTCCGAGAAAATGGGACAAGGTTACCCTAAAGAAAAGTGATATTTACATTATAGATTTCTTGCTGAACCTAAGAAAGATAAACCAAATTAAGCATATCTAGGTTATGATTGAGAAAATAAATAATGAAAATCTGAATTCTCAGATTATTATGTATATAGCCATTATTTCAAAAATCATTATCCTTTGTCTTCAATCATTAAATATTCCTTGCAGTTCTATGTTGTTGAATTTTAAGGAGATGCTTTTAAGTGATGATACTTTGAGGAGGATAAGAATGGATTTAATAGTAAATCCAGAGAATTTCATGATTTGTTGGAAGAAAAAGTTGAAGCTCCGTCAAATAAGCCGGAAGTGGATGAAGCCTCTAAAAAGGGTGGAAGGTAGAGGAAGATAAAGGAACTGGAAGTGCAAGGAAAAACCGCAGTGGCTAAGGAAACTCAATCCGCAGCTCCAAAACTAAAGAAGCAAAAAGTATATCCTGATGAAGTAGTGGATAAGTAGAGAGAAGATAAGAAGAATAGGAAGGAAGGGGAGCCTAATTTTTTCCTAGACCCCACTGAGGAAAAATCATTGAAGGAAAAGACTGCAGAGAATCTTGAAAAGGAAGAAAAAGAAACAAAGCATATGAAGAAATTATCTGAAGCTGAAGTAGTTCAATACCTTTAGAAGGCTGCTGAGAATGCCTCCAAAAATATCCTGCACTTAGAATAATTTTTGTTAAAATATTTACCAGAGACTCTGGGAAAGAAGTTAGTGAATCCGGAAAAAGATCAAGTTGAAAAAATAGTGCAGGAAGAAGAAGTTGAAGAATAATAAGAAGAAGGAAGTGGTGATACTGAAGATATCATAAAGTAAGTAGAATATTATAATGAGAAGGAGAGTCCCTCTGAGAAGTTATATATCAGAACTTCTGAAGACGAGCCATCAAAACTTCATACCCCTAGAAAAGAGTAGTAGAGTGAGGAAGAAGTGAATAAGTTTTCTGAAAATGATCGTAGAAATCATGAATTCATTCAGCTAAAGGATGCTGAGGAAGGAGATGAAAAGAAAGAAGTTCATGAAGAAAAAATTGTTCAGATATCATACAACGAACATGAATCTCCTGATCAGGAAGATTTCATTTCGAAGGATGATAATAGAAAATAGGTGGTTGTGGATACACCTAGAAAACTGTGGTAAAGAAGGAAGAAGTTGGTGGTTCATCCAAGAGGAAGGCCATTGAATTAGAAAAGGAATCCTCACTAACCAAAGTCTCTGATTTATAATCATCCTCTCTTGGACATGAATTTATAGTCTAGTATCTGAAAAAGATTTTTGGGACTATTCCAATATTTACTAGTATAGACTCGATATTCCAGATGCTTCAGCATTCATTAAATAAAAAATTGGATTTAGTGTCCATGGTTATGGATAAGTGTTTCAAACTCAAGGTAGATATCAAGTCATTTCTCATTAGGTACGAGGCTCATAAAAGATATTGAAAGTAGATGACAAGTTTCTTAAGAAAGTAAATATAAGAGATGAGAATCTTTGATGAATTTCAAGATAGTGTCAAGGATACCTTTGACACCAAAGAAGTGAAGACCAAGGATCTTACGAATAGTATTGAAGAAAAGTTGATTCTTGAATAGAATTCTCAGAAGCAAGAAGTTAAGGATATGAATTGGGAAAAAAATTCACCTGCTCAGAGTTGGAAGAGAGAAATGGATCTCAGAATTGAGATTGAAGAAATGATTTCTAAGAAAGAAGAAGTTCTAAAGGCTCTGGAAGAATGTCTTAAGGATCCAAAAGAGAAAATCAAAGCCTTAAAGAAGAAAACATGAGATCTGGATCAGTTTCTCAAGCATACAGAAGAGGATCATAAGGAGCTTTAGAAGTTGAAAACCATACTGAAGAATATAATACTGATGGATAAGGAAGTATAATCTTTTTCAAATCCGTTTTATGTTGTATTTTATTATTGTATGAATTCTTTCAATCTTAATGAAATTCTTGGTGCACTTCATATTTCTTGGTTGTTTAGTAATAATATTTCAGGTACCAAAATTTTCTTCCATTCCCATTATTCCTTTTTTTAAAATCAAAACGAGGGAGAAAGAAATTTCACTAAGAATATTAAGTAAAAAAAATTCCCCCAAGTAAGGGGGAGCTCATCTTAGGGGGAGTTTTCATTATGAATATTTTTGTAATCAAGAAAATGAAAAAGATCATTCAGGAAACTCAGAATATGATCCTTAGTTATTTAAAAGCTGAAGGGGAAGTCAGTCGTATCCCCTTTGATCCATAAGTTAAGGGAGATAAGTTTTTATTTACAACCCAATAAAATTTCTAAGTCCTTATATTATTTTTTTGTAAGGATGTTTGTGCTTTCCAAAAGGGGGGATATTGTTGAGTAAATAAGGCTTTCTTATGACTTTTCCATTCATTTATGTTTTGAAAATCACAAACACCATATCATAAAGAAAATTTTATTTTCTTTAATATGGAAAAATTTTCTTCCCCAAGGAAAATTTTTCCTTATCTTGTTTTCATTGTTCATATTATAACTGCTCTAGATCTAACATTTTAATCCTAAGTATAAAATTCGGATTCACATATAAAACCTCAAAATCCTATAAATACTTAGATATAGAGTATTCTATTTTTATTATTCGAGTTGAGGTTCCAAATTCTCTAAAATTCAGAACCTGAATTCTATGAAATTCAGACTTCGAATTCTCTAAAATTAAGACTCCGAATTCTATGAAATTCAGAATCCAAATTCTCTGAAATCCTGATTCCAAATTATCTGAAATTAAGACTTATAATTCCTTATAATTCATACGCCTAATTCCTTATAATTTAGGTTCCTAATTCATTAGAATTCAGGTTCCAAGTTTCTTATAATTCAGGTTCCAAATTCCACTGTATTCAGAATTCGAATTCCTTACAATTCAGGTTCTAAATTCCTTAGAATTATGTTTTCAAATTCATTAGAATTTATACTCTAAATTCCATATAATTCAGACTCTAAATTCCACAGAATTCAGGTTCCAAATTCCATAGAATTCAGGTTCTGAATACCTTAGAATTCAGACTCTTAATTCTGTAGAATTCTGTCTCTGAATTCCTTGAAAAATAGAATCCGTATATTAATTAAATATAGAATCTGAATGTTCTTAGACTCCTAACATTATTTTTCTAAACACCAAAAAATAAATTTGGTTGAGAAACCATATTTTACTTACTCATGTTATAATTATGAAATGATTTCATGTATTCTATTACTAAAATACCATTTTTTGAGTGACTCGTATATAGGTCCCTTCGAAATTCAAGGAAAAATATGAGAATTGGAGTAGGGAGTCGACCATAGGAGAAGAACCTACAAATATAAGCTCATTTGAATGAGCTCAGGACTTTTGCACAACTGACTGTTCTATGACTCTAGCGATTATATTTTGCTGAAGGGATTTCTAGAGAGAGATACTATCATTCATTATGCGTATTGAACTTCTTGTTTATAATTCTTCGCGTGACTCTAAATATTGATGAGTACATTCAAGGGATTATGAGAATAGAAAGACAGAGTTTCTGAATACCTTAATGTTTGTGGGATTCTAGTTATAGGAAGATAGAGGTTCTGACTACCTTGAAGTTCATGTGCTTGCAGTGATTGCAAGACAAACTCTGATACTCTTATCGAGGGCTTACCCGAGTGTGGGTAAGATAGAATTTCTTGAAAGTATAAATCAAGGGACCTTTATGCAAGGTTTTTGAATACACTACTATTTGTGTTAAAAGATTTCATACTTGTTACTTGTGTTGTTTCATGTTTGTTTTCCACTTCATTTGATTAATAAGGAAAGTATAAATATCTTATACTTTCTTATATTTGTAGTCTAATTAGGTACGATTCTATACGCTTTAAGGTAGAATCTTTTTCCTTATAAACTTTTGATAACTTTCATTTCCAGAACCATATTTCCGGAATCTATCTAGTTTCTAGAACTAGTTTCATTTCAGGAACCATATTTATGGAATCTGGAAAGTTTATATAACCAAGTGATTTTTTGAATTTACTTTGTCCAACTTTGTTAAACAATAGAAAGGTTCTTATCAACTTTAAAAGTTACGAGGGAATTTTTAAAGGTTACAATTCACCCCCCTCTTGTATATTGAGAATCTAAATCATTATTTTTGATCTCACATATATTTATTAATATATATACACACTTCTTTACATTATATTTTACATATTAGATTCATTCGCAGATAATTATGGTGGGAAGCTACTAGGATTATTATCTCACACCCTGCTGGGTTTGCTATTGCACTGGGGTACCGGAGTAGACCTTCCATTTGAAAAACCATGGATTATTGGTTAAGCTATTTAGATAGTTCATGAGAGTTAGATGTATAGGATTGAGTGGGAGATTAAGATTCTATTAAATATCATTCTTTCAGATTTTATTTAGTTTTTTCCGTGTACTTGTATTTTACTTTATATTGTTTTCCTAGATGTGTTTTCTAATTTAGTCTATCTATCATCATCATTAGAAAATGAATGAATCTATTATATACTGGTGTTGGTCGTTGTTTATATTCAGTTTATATGATTCGTCATCTACTCTCTTGTTCATTTTTAGATATATATTCCTCTATTTTTTATTATTTAACATTGAATATACCAATTTTCTACTTCAATATGTTGGTATAGTCTTTCTATAATCAGATCTGTAGACACTTTCTGTTAGTTGGAAATGTCTGGCATACATGGAGATGCAGTTAAGGCCCTGTGACCCATTAGTCTTACTACCATATTTGTGGTCAGTTTGGGCCAAGATGTTACATAATACGAAAATCGTGTACATTTACTATTATTACTAAACTAATAATTCATTCGTAATGCAATTCCTTGTATCATATTCTAATGTTATAAAGCAGACATAGACACCTGTCTATTAGGGTTGCAATCGTTTCTATGAGGGCACCTTTTAAGAGCTCTAGAGAGGGATTCTCAGAGTAGTTGTGTGATCCATGAGTTTTGAGTGAAAAGGAATGGGAGGATGGGTGGGTTTATCTAGAAAAAGTGATGGGCATAGTTTATTAATTTCTAAACTTATGTTTTTCACTCCATATGCTACACCCCAAGGATTTACATATAAATTTAATGTAGAATGTAATGCACACAATACAGAGTCTCAATGAGAAAAAAAATTTATTATAATTATTTAAACAAGATAGTTATAACCTGTCTATGAAATATAATTTTTCCACTTCTATGATTTGAATTTCGAAATACAGACTTACATGGTTACGACCATTAAGAAATTGAATATCCAATTGGATCAACTTAAATTATATGGGGAATAGAAACTTAACACTTTTGAATAGTAATGTTACCCATATGAATATTAATATGACCCCTATAATTAGTAACATTATCCATGAAAGTATAAATAAAATTTAAGCACATTATATTATATAATTGTATAAGTGAATGTTTTAAAAATAAATAAACAATTATTGGTATTTGTGTGTGTAATAAATGTTAAAATACGGTTATATAAATAATAAATTGTTTTGAAATAAAATTAATTTTCATAAAATGTATTTAGATATTAATATTTTTTTCATAGGATTTTTGGATTATTTAATTAGACATTAATAAATTTTTTAGGGTGTTATAAAATCTATTTTAATTTAATAAAAATTTTAATTTTCAAGTAACTGATGATAATAATTTAAAATTATATTTCTCATATTTAGAAAATTATTTTCATTAAATTGAGTGTTTTTTTTAATTCTACAGGTTGAAAAATGGTTAAGGGGAATGTTTTAGATTTTTCTAAAATACATGATTTTTTTGGTGAGTAGTAAAATACCAAAATTTATGATAAATGCTATATTCATGAATTATAGTGTCATGGATGATGTTTGTATAATGGAAGCACCGTTGGTTTAAAATAAATTTCACTCATTACTTTTTTTAGTGACAGGAATAAATAATATTTCTTGTTTGGTGAAAAATAAAAAAATAATGAATAAAATAATGAGAAATCACCATTTTCCTCCACCATAAGAACCACCCCACCACCTATTCTCCTCAAATCTCTATGCCCCAACTCTTTTCTAAATTATAAGAAAATACTCTTAACTATTTTCTCACCCACGTCCAAAACCTCTTGGTCTTTACAAAAGACTAAATCTAGTTTCCCTAATGAGGTTCTCAAGGAGGATAATTCAAGAGTTAAACCCCCTTCCCTTTTCATTAAATTTAACTTCAATTTATTTTATTTTTCAATCCTTTCCAAATCTACAAAATCCAAATTATCATGATAAATCCAGTATCATATATATACTAGAATGATATAGTGTAAATGGAAGATCGATCCTCAAAATTTTTACTATTTTCTTTTATATTAAAAATGAAATCATTGTCCCAAAGGTGCCAATTTACAACCTTCATGGATACAAAACATTCATTATTTAATTTATCCTTCAATAATGGTCATGAAATAATTTTTAGGGATGAAAAATATTAAAAAATATTTAAAATATCATATTTAAGGTTTATTAAACATTTAATATATATGATATTAAATAATAGTGTAAATCTTGTTCATTGCGATCGAAAAACCGCTAAAACAAAGATAAAAGATTATCATTAACTATTAGTCATCATATATGGAAAAAATAATACATAATACCAAATACACTTATGTATTTTCATTAATATCATATAAATTAAAGTATAGATAATTTTACCCAATTTACATGAACTTCCATTCTCATATACACGTATACCGATCATGAAAACCATGGAAACAAATGCTTCCGAGTGATAAAATTGTATATTATAACTCATGAAAATGTCAATAAATGAAATTAATAAAATTTTAATAAATAAAATACATCTATATAATGTTATTAATCTATTATTTAATTTATTTATTTTGATTATCTAGGACATTAAGGTCAAGTGAAGAACACATTAAGACATAAGGTAAGCATTTTATTCCCGAACCATCGTTTTCATTCGGGTTATGATTAATTTCTCTATAAACTAATGTGATTATCCATTATTTTTATGTAATTATTATAAATTATGTTTTTACATTCATATCATTTCATCTTTGATTTATGAGAATTACATGGTTTACAAGGTTATCTTCACAATTCTTCCTGATACCCAATCCCTATTGAAGGGAACATATCAATTTCATACCCATTATCAAGTACCAACCATAGCCTGTTTTTTGATACCATTATTTGAATAAAAAAAGTAAATTTTTAGGTGAAATTATATTTTTTTCATTATTGGTTTTATATAAACAATCATGAAAAATAAAAATGAAATTTCTAAAACAACTCTTCTTTGTAAAGTAAAAAAGTGTATTACTCTCAATAATTTATTAATGATTTTATTAGATAATTTTCACATATTTTAGAAACTCAGATGAATTTTAGGTTTTATTGTGGTTTATATATTATCATTATTATCCAAAATAATTTATTATATGGTTAACGATCAATTTGGTTGTATAAGATCTATCTTGACACTATTCACTACACTACTCAGAATGGTTTAAGATTATGTTAACAGTTTTGGGGAATGTTATTTACATGTCATATATATATATATATATATATATGTTTTTTACATTATAAACCTTAATATAAGGAATTAATTTGACATATTATGTGATGGTGGGGGACTTCAATATCCCCTTGTTGCTTTGGTAGGATAATGAGACAAACTGGCCTGGGTTTTGAACCATTATGTAAGGTGTCTTGGACGAGGCCTTTCCAGTATGATTATGATGTTTGACATTATGAATTACATAATTAATAGTAACTAATAGTATATTAAATTGTTAAATTATTTGAATATACAATTTTATGTATTATTACAGAATCATTTATTCAGCTTTTATTCTAACCATATTATTCTTATGATTTGGTTTTAATTGCTCGTGTTCTTTAGTTATTCACAATGCCTTATTATTTATGATTCCATTTTTTTTATTTACCCTTATTGAGTATTGAGATCAACAATTTCTTAATGTTCATTTTTCTCTAGATTCCATGATTAATTTTATGAATGACATGCAAAGATAATCTAGAAGAATAAGAATGATTACAAAGGAGTTTCTATGATGTATTTCATTTCATTTTGTAATTTTATTCTTATGTATATATCAAGTTTTTCAAAAATATACAAAACTATTTAGTCCTTTGGGATGTGTATTACTTGTTTATAATCCATCTTAATAAAATAATTAAACACATCTAGGATTTGGGGTCATGACATTATAGTTGGAATCAGAGGAATTTTAATAGAAACCTTTGATACTAGATATAGAAAACACAGATCAGGTATCATAAACCTAAGATAGTATTTAAGGATAATAATATAAGAACATCCTAGAATTATTATAAAATAGAGATTATGTGGATCTTACTAGAAATGAATCCATTTCTAGATCTTATAAGTGGATATGGTTTTTGAACAGATGTACCTAGGGGTAACAAATCAGACAAGGTTTGCTCGGCCTAACTTTGGGAATCTTGGTACATGACAATGGAATATACTATTAATGTGGTCTGACACTCCTGGGGTATATTATTTGGATAATTCACACCTTATTTACAAACCATAATTAAGTATTTAAATGTAAATATGTCCCCAAGTAAACCAAACTTTTGATTTTGAGATTATACATGCATAAAATTTCCATTTATGTAAAGAATTTTTTTATTTAAATATTATACATTATGATTCATAACCTAATTTAGTGTATGAAATTAATTATAAATTTATCCTAGTGTAAGGAAAGAAAATTTCATGAACATAAGTATATCGTGTAGGGATATCACTCCTTTTAAATGTAATGATGTCAATATTGGAGGTTTGACTGGAATTGAGAAACTTATAACTACACAAGGAAAACTGACTCAGGTTGAGAATAATAACCTTACCCATACGAAGCATCCTTATCCCAAACATTGAGGAGAAATGTTAGACCCATTTATGGGAAAATAACCACTATTATTCAGTGGGACTAGATACCTATTTATTGTTGAGAAGTGGTTATGTTTTTTGGAGAAGATATTTCATTCTTTGGGAAGTAATGAAAGTGAGAAGGTTGTCATAAAATTTTATCATCTCTTGATAGATTCAGATTAGTGGTGGTCATTAATTCAAAACAGAATGGAGGATTTTGTAATACCTAATATGGAGTGGAATTATTTTAATGAAATTTTCCAAAAAAATATTTTTTTTGAGAATAGTGTGTTGATTTGGAGAAGAAAATCTTGAGTCTATGAAAATAAGAGGATGAAGATGGTACCATGTACGAAGACAATGTTAAAATACTAGAAAGGAATGTAGAATAATACATATGTAGTCAATAGAGAATGGTTTATTGATTCTTTTATGGTTTAAAATAATTATTCCAAAGGGAACTGATCTCCCAAAATTTATCATAAAATGAATATATAATATAATGTGATATAAGGAAATAAAAATAATAATCAGAGTCATATGACTTTGAAGGAATGAAAGAGAAGAATATGGATTCTTAACTCTCAGGAAATGGAAATAAGGGAAAGGGGAAGAAGGGAATAATTTATTTTTCATCCTGTGATAATTGATAGATGAAACAACCCTGTAATTTCCTAAAGTGTAAGGGTGTTTGTGACAATTGTAGAGGAAAAGGACACCAAGACCAAGATTTTAACAGAAAGAAAGAATATACCAATGTTAAATTCTATAATTTCAATCAGATGATACATTATTAAAATTATTTTACTTAGTGTTAAGGAAAATTTACCAAAAGAAGGACAAGGGAGCGAGGCTATGCTTATGCGGCCATAACTCCCATGGTTGAAGTTCTTAATCATGTTGTGGAAAGTACTTTAATCATTTTATTTTACAAAACAAATGATTTATTTGAATATGTATCATTAAATTATTTTATATCTTCCCTGTATTCAAATAAAATTATACATTTCCCTTTTTATCTAATAAAGGATTTTTCACTCAAAACTCTTAAAAGAATGATCTTTGTAATAAAGATGTGTTGATCTGTCCCTTTTATGAGACATAAAATATCATTAATTACTAACCTTATCATCATAATCATGATTAATTTTGATATAATACCAAATATAGATTGGATTTTAAATTATTATGTGAAAATGTATTATAAGTATAAAAGTGTTAGAAGTTTTTAACGGTGTAGAATCCCTTATCTTTAGAGTAGAAACCTTAACAACTATTTCTAATCTAGATCCAACAATAATAGATCTAATGAATTCTATTATTGGGGAGGACATGAACCCAATATCTATGGGTGAGGAAATAAATACTTAAATTGAGTATATACCTATTATATAGGAATATATCTGTTTATTTTTAGAGGATTTACCTAGACATTTTCTGGAGCGGCAAGTTGGGTTATCTATTGATTTAATTAATAGTTCAATACTAATATCAATGCATCCTTATAGAATTGAAAATGTGGAATTAGTATAATTTAAGAAAAAATTATAGGAACTGAGTGATAAATTATTTATTATCCAAGTGTTTCTACATGGGGATCCCTTGTTCTCTTTGTTAAGAAGAATGGTAGATCCCTGTGGATGTGCATTGATTATAGAGAAATCAATGCCATTACTATAAAGAACAAGTATCCCCTACCTCTCATTGATCATTTATTTAATAAAAATCATGAATCTCAATAATTTTCTAAGATTTAACTTCGATAAGGATGTCATCAATTGGGTGAGAGGAAGGAATATATTCTGATAACAACATTTTGGACCAGTTATGAGCATTATGAGTTTGCTGTAATGCCTTCTGGACAGACTAGTGCACCCTCTATTTTCATGTTTTTCATTAATAGAGTATTTATGTAATATCTTGATTACTTTTTATGGAATTTATTGATGATATATTGTTAAAATACAAAATATATTAAGATCATGAGAATCACTTCTACACATAATTGAATACTCTTTGAAGGAACAAGTTATTTAGGATGTTTAGAAAGTGTGAATTCAAGATTTAAATAGTCTCTTTTCTATACCATATTATCTCTAAAGATATAATCCTAGTTGATCATATGAAGACAAAGGCTATTCTAGAATGGCATACACAAATGAAGATAACTGAGGAAAGTTGTTTTATTGGTTTAGTAGGATATTAATTGAATTTTTAAGAACATCACCCGATTAGCTAACTCTTTAGTCTGGATTACTCGTAAAGGGGTTAATTTTGTATGGAAAATAGACTATGATGAATTTTTGTAACAATTTAAGAAGAGGTTATTGAGTGCTCCAATCTTGACTCTTCCATTTGGAAATGATGAATTTGTGATTTAATTTGATGCATCAAAGAAAGGACATGGTTGTGTCCTTATGTAAAATGATAGATTTATTGCTTATGCATCAAGGTAGTTAAAAAATCATGAATATAACTATCCAACTCTTGATCTTGAGTAAGAAAATGTAATTTTTTTCTATGAATATATAGAGATATTATCACTATGGTGAATGATCTGAGATATATACAAATTACAAGAGCATGAAATATATCATATCATAGAAAGAACTCAACATGAGGATAAGGAAATGACTCGAGTTTCTTGAGGATTATTATTGTTCATTACACTATCACCAAGGGAAGGAATATAAGGTAGTTGATGAATTGAGTAAGAAGAATATGAGTGTTCTGGAAAAATGGGAATTGATAAGGATCCTATGCATATGGATCTAGAGTGGATGGATATGTAAAATATAAAATAAGGTGAAACATCACTACTTTTTTAATTGGTTTCCCAACTGTCCTTATTATAAAGGATTAAAAGTTCATAGCATCATGGTGAGAATATTCAAAGGAAAATTAAAGATATGAATAGTGGGAAAATGGAAGACTTCATACATGAAGTTGGAATTATAAAATTTGGAAGGTGGCTATGTGTTCCCTCTATCCACAAGGTAAAAAGGGATTAATTTGATTATTCCCATAACTCTAATTTCTCTATACACCATGGTAGAACTAAGATGTATAAAAATCTAAATGAATGTTTCTAGTGGGATAATATGAAGCGGGAAATTGTGGATTGGGTATAAATATGTTTAGTCCGTCCACATGTGAAGGCTAAAAGAAAACATCCTAAAGGAGTATTACAACCCCTTCCTATTCCTAAATGGGAATGGGATGACATCGTTATGGAATTTCTCACTATATTAAACAAAAATACGAGATGAAATGTTATAATATGGGTAATTTTTGATCGACATTGAAAATCTACACATTTACTTTCTATAAGGGATGAAATTCTACTAGATCCCCTCACACGACTGAGTATCAATGAAGTTGTAAGACTTAATGGATCACTTATCTAGATTGTGTCTGATTGTGATCCGCTATTTATGTCCAAATCCTGAAAAATTATTCAAAAAGCATTGGATATTGATCATCATTTGAGAACTGCTTATCACCCTAAAACAGATGGGTAGTCAAAAAGGACGATCCAAACTCTCGAATACATGTTGTGAACGAGATCACTTGATTTTCATGGTATGTGGGATCATTATTTACCTTTGGCAGTGTTTTCCTACATTTTTTTAATTATATCACTCAAATGGAAGAATATAAATCCTTTTATGGAAAGAGATGTCGAACACCAACTTGTTAGAATGAAGTTGGTGAAAGGAAGATTGTTGTCCCAGGGCATGCAGAGGAAACAATAAAAAAGGTAAATACTATTCAAAACCATATCAAATTATATAAAATTAAGAAAAAGATCTATACCATTAACCAAAAAAAGGCTTTAGAATTTCAAGACCAAGAGCACACTTTTTTGAATATTTCTCCATGGAAGTGGGTTATAATATTTGAGAATAAAGGGAAACTGAACCCTAGGTACATTGATACTTTTGAAATTCTATAGAGATTTGGTGATATGGATTATCATTTGGCGATTCCTGGTAGCATTTATAATGCACACAATGTGTTCCACATCTCATTGTTAGGAAAGTACATGCCATATCATATGCATTTCCTCACTTATAAAGGAATATATGAGGATCTTGATTTATTTTTCAACGAAGATACAATCTGAATTTTGGTCATTAAATAATAGGTGTTGAAGAATTAGATGACTCGGTTGGTAAAGGTACGTTAGAAAAATCATAAAATTTAACAGTTTATGTGGGAGACTAAGTAACTTATTAAAAAGAACTACCAAGATATTTTTTTGAAACCACACTTTTTTATTATAATTATTTAAACAAGATAGTTATAATATATCCATGAAACAAAATTTAACCACTTTTGTAATTTGAATTTTGAACAACAGACATACACAGTTGTGATCAGTAAGAAATTTAGAGTATGATAAGATCAACTTATTTTTTTTGTGAATTGTAACTCGGACCTTTTGGATAGTAATTTTAACATTTTGAATATTATTATGAACCTTTTTAATAATTATCTCACCCATGATGTTATAGATAAAATTTAAGAACATTATAAACACAATTACCATATAATGGTATAAGTAAGTGAATATTTTAAAAATCAATAATTAAGTGTTGTTATTTTTTGAGTAATAAATATTTAATTAAATTATATAACTAATAAATTTATTTAAAATAAAAATCAAGAAAATATAATTTATTCATAAATCAATATTTTTCTGTCATTTTATTTTAGTATAATTTAATTATACATTAGAAAATTTTTTAGAGTGTTCTAAAATCAATTTTAATTTTTAAAAAACTGAACTTTTTGGGAAAATGATGATTTTAATTAAAAATTTAAATTCAAGATATTTAGAAAATTATTTTTATAAAATAGTATTCATTTTTTTAATTCCACACGTTGAAAATTATTTAGGATGATTTTTGATATGTTTCTAAAATACTTGAATTTTTAGTGAATTGTAAAATATGATAATTTACTATAAATGATAAATACATGAATTATAGAGTCATGGATGATGTTTGGATGATGAAAGAAGCATTAGTTAAAAATCACATGCACTCCATAATATATATTGTCACAAGAAACAATACTATTTATTTTCTTGAGTTAAAAAATAAAATATTGAACAAATTAATGATAAATCACCACACTCCTCCACTATAAAAACCACCCTCACCCCCCTCTTCTAATAAAACCTCAAATATATTAAGTCTATATAAATTCTTCCCAATTCATATTCCCTAGTCTCTCACCCATTTTTAGGAGTTCTTGGTCTTTGAAAAATACCAAAACCCCTTTCCCTTAGGAGGTTCTCAAGGAGGACAATTTAAGAGGTAAACCCTCTCCCTTTTTCTTTTAATTTCATTTCAAATTGTTTTATTTTCATATCCCCTACTCACATCCTCTATAAAAATGATCATGATAAAAATATTATAATATATATACTTTAATTTTATCTTGTTAATGGAAGATCCATCATAAATATCTCTATTCTTTCTCTTTTATTTTAAAAATGAAATCATCGTCCGTGAGGTACCGATTTAAAAACTTCATGGATGAAAAACTTTTGTTCTTTAATTTATACTTCAAGACTGGTCATGAAACCATTTTTATGTTCTAACAATATTAAAAAATATTTTTTATCGATTATTGAATGTTCTATAACCATTGTACATATAGTATATTAAATAATAGAACAAAACTAGTTCATTGAGATCGAAAAACCACTAAAATTAAGCAAAATGATTATCATTAATAAGTCATCCTCATATATTGGAAAAAATAATACATAACAACAATTAAACATCTGAGTATTCAATAATATCTTATATATTTAATTTTTATGAACTATATCCATTCCACACGAACTTCTATACTCATATAGAAGTATACCGATGGTGAAAACCATGTAAATGAACACTGTAGAGTAATAACATGGTATCTAATAACTCATAAAAAATGGAATAAATGGAATTAATAAAATTATGATAAATCAATTAAATGTAGATAGTGTAATAATTAATTTAATTAATGGATCTAATTTGATTATCTAGGATGTAAAGTTCACGCGCAGAACATATTCAATCCTAATGTATGGATTTTCTTCTCGAACCTTCATTTTCATTCAGGTTATGATTTCTTCCTTTGTAAGGAAATGTGATTATTAAATATTTTTATATTATTATTATAAATTATGTTTATACATTCCAACCTCATTTATCCAGTGATTTCAAATTTCATTTATGATAATTACATGTTTTACAAGGTCCCCTTCTCAATTCTTCCTAATACACATGCTCGATTTAAGGGAATGTCTCAATTTTATTCCAATTTTCGAGTACCAACCATAATCTATATTAAGAAAACATTATCTTTTTAAAATAATTAATTATTTTCTAAATAAATATATTCTTTCATTACTATTTTTATAATAACAACCATGACAAATAAAAATGTTTTTTTCTAAAATAACTCTTCTTTGCAAAGTAAAAAGGGTATTTCTATCAAGAATTTGTTTATTATTTTGTTAGAGTATTTTCATATATTTCAACACCATTTCTAAATTATATGTTTTATTGCGGTTTATCTATTTTTTATCATCCACCATATTTTATAAAATGGTTTAAGATCAGTTTGGATGTGGGTGATCTATCTTGACATTATTCACCATTCTACTCAGAATGGTTTGTGATTATGTTGACAGTTTGGGGAAATTTATTTACATGCTATCTATATATGTTGTTTATGTTACCCCTATTCATATGGGGAATTTATTAGACATATTAAGATATGGGTAGGACCTTATATCTCCCTCTATCCATCTGTAGGTCTCACGAGACAAACTAGCCTGGGTTTCTACCCATTATGTGTGGTGCCTTTGTTTAGGCCTTAGCAGTATGATTATGCTATCCAACATTATTAATTCCATAAGAATGAAACTATTAATTGATGGTCCATGTGATTATTAGACAGTTATAATATCAATTATTGTGTTTTAGTATGGAATCATTTATTCGGCTTTTATTCATGCCATATTATATTAAATATTTTGTTTTAATGGAATGTGTTTTTTAGCTTTCACCACACCTAATTATTTATACTTCCATTGTATTACATAACCATACTGACTATCTGAGCTCACCCCATTCTTATGTTTATTATCCCCAAGATTCCAAGATAAATTTTATGAATGACATTCTATGATAATTGAGAAGAATTATATTGTTTATAAATGATTTTCTATGAGGTATTTCTTTTCAAGTTGAAATGTTAAACTATTGTATGCATCTAGTTTTTAAAAAGTTACTAAACTATTCGGTCCTTCAGGTTTCACCTTCCTTACTTATATTACAACATAATAAAATAATGCACTGAAACCAGGAACTTGTGGTTAGGTAATTATACCAAATGATAAATCAATCCAAATCACAAACTATACTATGTGTTGCCCCATAACAGGCTCTTGGACCCTCTCTGGTTTTAATGGTTTTAATAATAAAAAATCATGTCAACTTATGTAAAATAATTTCAATAATAAGTTTTAATATATTTGATTATGATTATCTATAATAAAATATGCATTTATCACACACTGTGTATATTCATGTTGCAAAACACTGAAAAATAAAAAATTGGATAAGTATGAGTAATTGTGACACCGAAAGAAGGATTGTCTCACCAAGAATAAAAACTGACTAACTGATAGATGAATCAACAAAAGTTCAAATATCACACTAACATAAGAAATGATTCACCAACAGAACATAAATGAGTCACTGTCACTTTGAGTCACCAATGTATGGAGATTTCGACAGAATGACTCACCGATAGAATGAGTCACTGATACCAATAGAAGGAATCACCGATAGAAGGAGTCACCGACAAACAATTTAAATTTTATTTTATTTGAAATATTCTCTAATAATCATGTTTTAGTGTTTTAATTCTACTGATTTAAATAATTCTTTTTACAGTCAACATTATTGACTATGTCAATAGACAGTATGAGGTACCTCCATGTGCTTATTGTTGGGATATAGAATATAAAAGAAAAATAACATGAAATCTTATAGAGACATATAAAAATATATTAGTGGAGTCACACGAGTATCCATAATGAACCTATGAAAAAAAATTAGAACACATGAGAAATTTCCATTTTTATTACAAAATGAACACAAAGGAGAAATTTCTTTTCACCAAAACTATAATCACCCTTGCAGAAAACAAATAAGAAGGAGGAAAATACCATCTTTTTGGAAAATAAGAATAGAAAGCATCATGACACTCTATTTTTAGTTTCGGTTTCCAGAAGAGGACTAAACCAAAACATGTTCTTTATCCAAAGATTCTAGAACTGAATTTCATATGCCTTGGATACTTATAATCTCTATCAATCTATTTTCTAATATATTGGTTTCATTTTTAATACCTTTAGATAAGTGTGTGTGTATTTCTAGAAAACACACACTATCTTCTAATATGAAATGAAGGATACAAGATATCCTTAAAAAAAATATGTTTACACCTTGTTTCTAGAAAATATTAATATGGAAGAAGTCTTTTGTGACCCTGATTTTATATTTCCCAGATAAAAATGTGGTAGAGTTCAAGGGACCTTGACATCTCTTTATGTTGTTGTAACCCCCGATCTTGGGTGTGGGTCAAAATTTAATTTTTTTTTCTTGGTGACAGGTGATCAATAAGTGGAGTGGATTAGGTCTGATCTTGAGACCGAATCACTTGTTTTAATCTTATATTTTTTCTTATTTAGTTTAATTTGTTATTAACTAATATTTCAGATAACTATGTTTCACTTTGATAGTTTTCCTTGCATAGTGTTTAAAACTATTATGATTTATTAAATTAGTTTCAAAGGTTATATCAATATCTCATATTTCTATAACTATGAAATAATCAATACTCTGAGAAATTAGTTGAATAATCAGACAATTATAAATTTTATACTTTGATTAAATGGAATATTTTGTTTTTAAATTTGGGGATCTTCCAAAATAGTTTCTAACAAAAAATTTTTATAGGCACTCAATTCACCACCCTCTTGAGTATCCTAATCCAACCAAAATTTTGTATTATTGGTTGTTTTTAAACTTAAATTTTCAATGGTTTTAAAATTTTTTAAAATCTTTTCAACTATGATTTTAGTTCTGTTTTAAATATCAATAAATTCTTATTAGTTCTAAATTCACTGTGATTTAAAATCTATTATTTACTCATTATTATGGATAATAGACTGGTGCATCTTCAAAAATACCTCCCTTATTTAATGGAAAATATTATGCTTAGTGGAAAATCAATATGAAAATTCACATAGAATTTATGGGATTTGATATTTGGACAGTAATAGAAGATAAATATAAAATACAAGAAATTGCAAGAACTACATGGGGTGATGCTACAAAATCTACTTATAATAATAATTCGAATGCAATGAATGCCTTGTTTTTTTCATCTAAGGGATGAATAATTAAATAGAATATCTTATTTTAAATATGCCTAAGAAATTTGGGATACCATATCTCTCTCACATGTAGGAACTACTAATGTTAATGAAATGTGACTCAATACCTTTACTATTAATATTGATATCTTTAATATTAAGAATGATTAACCCTTTTTTGATATATAACATAGGTTTAATGAAATAGTCAATATGAGGATATCCCTTGTAAAGATAGTTGTTTCCAATGAAAAAATCATGCGACTTCTCAAATGTATACTTGAAAGAAAGAGAGGATCCTCAGTATCATTTAGATAATCTTATGATATCAGTTATTGTATAGTCAAGGAGTTGAGAGGTAAGTTGATGATGTATAAATAATAATTAAAAGTCAAAAAGTAGAGGAGAATAAACCAAAGATAAATTTAGTGGCCTTCCAAACCACTACATCCAAAAAGAATGAAAAATAAATGATATAACATCATTTTCAAAGTACATGTAATGATGATTCACTATCGAACAATGATGAGGAAATAGATCAATTAGCTAGAATGTGTAATAATTTTTATATAAGAAGGAAATTATTCAATAATCCTAACTACAAAGTTAAATATGATAATAAGGGAAATTGGAAGATGAAATGGAAAAAGAATCAGAACTCAAATGAAATAGTTTATTTGGAATGTAAGAAAAAAGGACATGTAAAGGCTGACTATCCCAATATAATATATTAGAAGACATATGAATGAAAATATAGAAAGTATAAAAAGGAAATTAAATCAACATGGAGTGCTTGTGAGGATAGTTTTAGTGAGTCACAATCATCACATGATGAGAATGGTGATAAGTCAAACATGTGTTTCCTAATAAACACATTATAGGTAACCCTTGAGTCTCCTGTACAAAATTCCAATTTCTATGTAGATTAATGTGATTCTAAAAATATGACTAAAGAAGAAAGGCTTGAATACTTTCAAATTCTTGAAGATACATGAAATTATTTAACAAATAAATATAAATATTTAAAGAAATATCATGCTCTTACCTTTACTATTAAATATAATCTAAACATAGAAAATGAAAAGAATGCTCAATTTATTAAAGAAAATAATGAGATCAAATTGTCCAATGAGAAATTGAAAAATGATTTAGAAAAATTTACCAATGTAAAAGATATCGTGGTCCAATTTCTTAGTAAACAAGTTTCACTCTAATATAGAAGTGGTGCTGGATATCAACATAGAAAAATAAATTTTTCCCAAAACAATTCTGTATCTAAATATATAAAATCCAGTTTTATTCCTAGTTCTGGAAAATATTATGCATGTTCCAGCTATGAATCATCTTCAACTATTTCATGTTTTTCTGGCCTAGATAAAGTTTATTTTCCAATTATTTACAGACTATGTTTATGAAACCCATGAATCAAATGTGGTTTCCCAAAGCTCTTACTAGTATTATTTCTGGACCCAAACAAATCTAGGTACCAATATATTTTCTTTTCTAATCTATTTTTGTAGGAAAAATTATTGAAGATCTCATATAGAGGGCTATGGTACTTGGATAGTGTATGTTCAAGTCACATGACAGAAGTATACTCATGCTTCAAGGATCTAATAAAGATTGATTGTAGACATGTCACATTTGGTGAAAATGCTAAAGGAAAAAATAAAGGCCTTGGCCAGATTGGTAACTCTAACCATGTTTTAATTTCAAAAGTACATTTCTTTGATGCATTAAAGTAAAATATACTTAGTATCTTTCAAGTATGTGAAGATGGTTTTAATGTTAAATTTGAAAGTGATTATTACAATTTTTTTATTCTAAAAATGAATTAGTATTTTTTTAGAAATGAAAATATTTATGTTATTAATATAGATTCCTTTATTTCTCAAAATATTTCTTGTTTAAGTGAATTTCATGAAGAGATATGGCTTTGGAATAGGAGGTTTAGCCATTGTAAAATTCACTATCTTAAATGGATTACTAGGAATTGATTAGTCAAGGATATACTTAATCGTGAGTTTCCCAATGATAATGTCTCTAATCCTTGACAAAAGGGTGTAAAAAGGACAAAATATATTTCAAAATAAATAAATAAGTCTCAACTTCTCAACCTATTGAGTTGGTTCACATGGAAATTTTTGGACCAAATTGAATTTCGTGTCATAATGGGAAGCACTATGTCTATGTTCGGTTAGATGATTATTCTAGATATACATGGACCATTTTCATAGACCAAAAAAGTTACTCTGGTTCTAATTTCACCTAGTATTCTAGAACAGTTAAAAACCTTAGTGGTATTAGAATTAAAACCCTATTAAGTGATCATTTCCGTGAGTTTGAAAACCAAGAGTTTTAATCTTTCTCCTCACGTAATGGCTATAGTCATAACTTTTCTTCCCCTAGGACACGTCAAAAAAATGGTGTTGTATAAAAAATAAATAGAAACTTACATGAAATAGAAAGAACCATGATCAATCAATATGACCAACCTATCAATTTTTCTGTAGAAGTTTTCAATACGGTTTGTTATATAATTAATAGAGTCTTAATCAGACCAATCATTAAGAAAACTTCCTATGAGAAATGGAAAAATAGATAACCCAGAGTTAGTTGATTCAAATTATTTAGTTGCAAGGTATTTATACATAATACTAAAGACAATATTTAATTTTTTTCACCCAAAATGGTTGAAGGATTCTTTCAAAATTATTCAATTTCTAGAAAATCCTATAGAGTCTTTAATAAAAGAACCGAATGTGTGGAAGAACTTGTATATGTGAAAATTGGCGAAACATATCCACATGAACCCAAAAATACCCTAGAAAATCTTGAGGATGATCTGTCTAATCTAGACATAAATGAAAAATATTTTGACCCTACTGTTCAATAATCTGTTATATCTTCCAGTTTTTGAAATTATCCAGACTCTAGTCATGATGAACTAGAACCTATTAAAGATTCTAGAATCACTGCCCCTTGGTTTACTAGATATGTTTAAACCTTTAAGAACCACCCTTTAGATACTATAGTTGGAGACTTAGATAAAGGAACATAGGCTAAACCATTTCTATGAAATTAGGTTAAACATCATGTTTTCTTGTCACAACATGAGCCTAAGAACATCAGTGAGGGAATAAGTGATGAATTTTAGGTTATGGCTATGCAAGAAAACTTAAATCAGTATAAAATAAATAATGTTTGGAAACTAGTGTACAGACCTAAATAAAACTTAACTATAGGCACTAAATTGGTGTTTAGGAATAAAGTAGATGAAGCTGTTAATATTGTAATAAATAAATCTCGATTGGTTGCACAAGGGTATAGTCATGAATAAGGCATTGAATATAAAAAATCTTTTTCACATATTCCTATACTTGAAGCCATGAAAATATTACATGCATATGCAACACATCTAAATTTAAAACTATATCAAATGGATATTAATATTGAATTCATAAATTGGTATATAGTTGAAGATATTTTTGTTAAACAACCCCATGGATTAAAAAACCATCATTTTCTAAATCATGTTTAAAAAAACAAAAGCATTATGTGTTTTAAAGCATGATACAAGAGCATGGTTTGATAGAATAAGTAGTTTTCATATTTTCAATTTTTTTTAAAAGGTTATTGATGATCTTACACTATTTATAATAGGAATTTGTTATTTTTTTGGTTTTTAAAATCTATATTTATATTATTATTGGATCTTGAAAAAATTCATTATGTGTTGATTTTTAAAAGATGATACAGAATGAATTAGAAATTAGTTTAATAGGGGAACTGAAATTCATTCTTGGATTTTAAATATTTCAAAATTAATAATGTATTATTTTAAATCAAAGTAAATATAATAAAAATAGTCTCATTTTTTTTGGGATAGTACTAAGAGAAGTGAATCTTTAATAAATACCACTTGTAAGTTGGATTTGGATGAAAATGGTAAATCTACTGATCAAACCACTTACAGAGGAATAATTAAAAGTTTACTACACATAAATTATAGGACTAATATTATGTTTTGTGTGTGTATGTGTGATATTTTTCCAGAAAATCAGAAAGAGTTACATCTTCCTGTTGTTAAAAGAATTTTCAAATTCCTCAAACATACTACCAACTTAGGGATATTCTATCCTAGAGGACAATAATTTGATCTTGTTTACTATTCATATACAAATTTTGGTAGGTGTATATTATACAGAAAGATGACCTTCAGAATATATCACTTTTTGGAAAAGTCTCCTATTTCATGGTATAGTAATAAGACAAATTATGTTTCTTTATCTACTTACGAGGCTAAACACAAAGCTGATAGTAGTTTTTATGCTCATATTTTTTGGATAAAACACACTTTACTAGACTACAAATATCAATTTAGACATGTCCTTATAAACCGTGATAATAAAAGTTCTATTAACAAATCTTTGAATTATGTTTCTCATTCTAGAATAATGCATATTTATGTACAACATCACTTTTCTAGAGATCATTATAAAAAATGTTATATAAAATTATAGTTTATTGGAATTGAGCATCATCTTGCAGATATATTCACAAATCCATTGAACTCTGATAGAATGAATTACATAAAACATTAATTAGGGATTATTAATTTATAAGGGCCATATTTCAATAACTCTACATGAAAAATAAGTGCATATGTTATGCCGAAAATAACAATGTTATTCATATATTTTTCATTCCGATAACGATAGTTTATCATGCAAACATAGTTATCATGTCGAAACAGTTTTCATGACAACAATGACACTTTTTCGTGCTGACACTGACACTTTTTCAAGCCGACACTAACACTTTGTCTTGCCAACACTTTTCCATTCGGACATAGATAATGTTATGAAAAAACTATCATGCTGACACTGATGACTCACTCTTTTTTGTATTATGTTTTTATGCAAAATGAAATTGTTCCATCTATTTTTTTGATCTAGTTTCATGAATTTATGTTCTCTAAACCCTAAATGATACAAATTTAATCTGATCCACTCTACTACTTACCCACTCACATTAACCCTTACTCTCTTATAATTGCTCCATATCCTCAAAATTTCACCTTCTAACCTTAAACTCAACCGTATGAAATTGAATGGATGAACCACACCCTTGAATGTGGATCTGAAGAAGACTCGAAACCATCCAAGAAGGAAATGGGAGAATCAGGAAAGTATGTGCCTTTAAATGCTTCTCTAGTAAACCATTTGGTGACACCGAAAATGGATAATTTTTCATAATGGCTGCTGAATAGAAAGTCATTTTTGTTGAAGGTATTGTAGAACCAAGGATAACTGGAATGGTTTTCGAACAATGAAAGGCCCTACTATCCCGAGTCGATACACAATTTTTATATGAATTCTGAATTTATTTTGGAATATAGTGAATTCAGTTGGATGAAATCAGTAGTTAAATGAAGAAGAATTTAATTTCCATCTTCACAATGGGCAGATTTCCTAAAGGTACCTCATGAGGGAATCAATGATGACTACAAAAGAACTTATCCAGCTACTAGTGATCTTTTTTGTTTTGAGGCAACATTGATGGAGTTTACTAGGAATGAGGATCATAGGAGACAAATTTCTACTGAGCTGGATTGTGAATGTATGATGTTGTTTAAGTTCTTTTAGAACCAGTTCTATCCTATGAATGGGACTTTTAATCCTTGATGTATCAATATGTATACATTTTTTATTCAATAAAGCAACAAGTTAATGGGAAAATTTTCAGATATCTAATAGTTCATATCAATGAAATAATTAATCCCTACTATTGGACTAATTCCATATTTTACCCAAGAATTATCTTAGCCATGCTGCAATTGAAAGGATGTTTGGATGAAGGTGAAAAAAATATTTCATCTTGTAGTGGAATCTATTTGAGTAAGGAGATATGGAATTGTATGAAAATCCATTGGAACCCATGGAAGAAGCAATGGGTTGGTTATGAGGATATGATTTCTGAAAAATTCATCCTAGTGGACCATCCAATTTTTCTAATAAATTTAGTGGATCCAAGTATATGATCCAAATATGCTGAAAATGTTTATTATTATGAGAAAAATTCTTCTACTCCTGGTAGAGATTAAGGGTCTCCTATTAATGATCGAAGTGACCTTGACACCATTGAAGCTCCAAGAATAATGACTTAGGGACCTCGAAGTCCTCCTCTAGTATTACCTTTAGTTTAACCAACACTTGGTGATAATGGTGATGAGGAGACAGAAGTGTCTGTAATTGTTGAATATGTGAGTATATACAGTGGTTCTAATGGAGAATATAGAGGAGATGAAAAAGACAAAGAATAAGAATAAAGTGTAAGTAGATATGTAGGTGAGAAAGATAAGGAAAAAAGAAATAAAAATGATGATAGAAATAATGGAGATAGTGAAGGAAATGAAAGTGGTAATGATAATGATCATCTTGATGAGGATCAAGGTAAAAATGTTGATCTGGTTGATGATGTAGTTCATGAAAATCCCATATAATCTTCAAACATTGATACTGTTCGTGAGGTAGTGTTTGATGTTACAAGATAAGTGTATCCTCATATTAGATAAGAGTAATCATTTGAAATTGATGGTGTAGTGGAGCTCAGATTGTCTTTACACCACAACTGGTTTATGCTAGAAGAAGACCTCAAGTTTTGGGGGAGAAAAAAGTGAGAGGAGATCCATTTGAGGGGGAGTTTCAAGATAGAAGAGCTCAAGCTAAGGGATAAAATCAAGTAGGAAGATTGAGACTTGAGACCCTCACCCATGAAAATTATTATGTTATTCCGTAATGGGTATGAAATCTTGGATAATGTTGCTATTGGTTTGAACTATGAAGTCTAAGATGATGAGGTGTTCATACCTGTTTCAAGAAAATAAGTGGCTTCAAACCTTCTAAGTGACAATGTCACAAAGGATTAATTTAAAATATTTAAGGAATAAATGTTTCCACTATCAAGGAATATTTTAAAGCTCAATTTGTGCCCATGACTACTCTAATTGATGCGGTAAAATTTTAAAGGGATTTGATTAAACAAATGATGCAGTCTTTGTGTGCTGTTTCTATTTGAGTTCAGACAGTTTGTGTGAATGAGGTTTATGGAGTTAATTTTTCAAAGCAAGTGATAAATAATATTCAACCAAATTTAATTTAAATGGATTAAACAATTATTGGAAACTATACCAAGATTAAAAATATAATGAGAAAACTAGTTTCTGATATAAATGGATTCACCTATGAGTATAAAGGATGTTAAGAAACAAAGCTTTATGCTATTAAAGAACACTCCTTAGTTATTGTTGTTCCTTCTACATATGCTTAGGAATATCAGGCCTTGGACATTGAGATATTTAGAACTGTGATTAAAGAAGTGCCTAAAGCCTTATTTAGTACCTCTTTTTTTGAATGTATTTCTAAAATTGATAAGAACAAAAATCTTGTTCATGATATGGTCACATTTTATCTTGAAGAAGAATCTACCTCTGAGGAACAACATTATAATAAGATTAATTTATTTTTCTCAAATATTCACACCAAGAACCAATTGATAAGTAACATTAAGTATTTGAAAGAGAATTTGACATTACATTGAAATAAAAGATCATTCAATGAACAAGTAATGCAATTGAAATACATGAACCCTCTTATTGACATGTTTATGAAGAACAAGGATGATTTTGAGAAGTCCATGAAATATGGTGGTGAAATAATTGAGGATTTCATTAGTGTGTTAAATCCCTACCTCCGTGCTCAAAATGAATCTATCATGGTTCCAACTACTGCACCTCTCAGACCCTCTGATTCCTCTCCTTCCACATCCTTTCCTCCCAACTACGGTCTATGTATATCTCTCACACTCTGAGATAGATTCAGTTAGTTGTCACAGAACAGACTAAACCTTATATTTTGTCATTTCAAAAGCCTAGCCTCACACAATCCATTCCTTAAAGAGTCCCTATTAATCTTTTTTACACTTCATTCAAAACCTCCAATATCTCATCCCTTATCCATTAGATCGACCATTGATCATTTTAAAAAAATTAAAGGACAAACTATATACAAAAGAGTAGTGTGGATCTATATTTGATTGGGTTGAATGACAATAATTTTGTTATTTTCCACTGTATTACACATTACATTATTTATGAAATTCATAGATCTTTCAAATATATTTGTGCACAATGTCACTGTCTTTCTGGATTTTTATTTATTTATATCATTAAGCCTTTGGATAATCCAAAAAGGGGGAGAAATATCCATACATTATTAATTAGTGGAATTATTAATCAGTAATGTGATATGGTTAGTGGAATGATCATATTAATTATCAAATAATTTTAGTTTATAATACCATGATTTGTGATCATAAAAAATGGGGATATTATTGGACCATAAGATACTATTAGCCCCTATTTTGTTTATTGGTTTTAACAATCACAAATCATGTAAATCATTTCAATCATAAGTTTTAATTTGATAAATTATGATTATATATGATCAACTATTTATTTAACACACTCTGTGTATATTCTTGTATCAAGATAGTTAAAAATAAAAAATTGGCCAAGTATGAGTAAATGTAACACCGATAGATGGAATGTATCACCGACAATAAAAACTAACTCACTGATAAAAAAATCACTGATAGTTCAAATGTCATACCAACAGAAGGAATGACTCACCGATAGAAAAAATGAGTCACTAATGCATTGACTCACCAACACCTGGAGATTCTGATATAATGACACTAATAGAATGATTCCTCAATACCTATAGAAGGAATCGTCAATAGAAGGAGTCATCAACAGGCTGTTTAAATTTTCATTAATTTGAAATTATCTCTAATAGTCATATTTTAGTGTTTTAATGATACTAATTAAAATAATCGTTTTTGGAGATAACCTTAACAACCATCATAGTGGAAAACATGAGGTACCTCTACATGCTTATTGTTAGGATACAAAATATAAAATAAAAAGAACATCCATGATGATAGAGACATATATACATATAGTATAGGACTCACACGAGAACCCATACTGAACCTATGAACAAAAGGAAGAAGAACAAACAAGGAATTATCAATTTTTATTACTGTCTAAACACAAAGGAGAACAAAATACACAATAAAAATTCAATCATGCTTGCAGAAAAAAGTACAAAGGGTGACAATCACATCGTCCGAGAAATACAGAACACTAAGCTTCACAACACACTTTTTTTAGAGTCTATTTCCAAAACAAGATTAAAATATCACCTATGCTGTTTCAAAAGAGTCCATAACTGCATTTCATTACACTCATATCCTTCTATACTCTATCTTTCCTACTCTGTTATGTTCATTTTTATTACATTTTGACTGTTCATGTGTGTATCTATAAAACAAAAATAGTCTCTTACTCTGATATAAAGGATACAAGATATCCTTATAAAAACAATATTTTACACCTTGTTTCTCCCTTGTATTACTGGGGAAGAGGTCCTTTGTGACTTGGCTATTATATTATCCCTGTAGAACTGTGGTATAGTTCAAGGGACCAAGACAGATCTATATGTTGCTGTAACCCCAGATCCAGGGTGTGGATCCAACATTATATATATTGGTTCTTCGTGGTAGGTGATCACCAAGAAGAGTGGATTTGGTCTTTTATTGAGACCAAACCACTTGTTTTAGTCCTCTATGTTTTCAAATTTAGTTTACTCTTTTATTAACTCATATTTCAAAAAAATAATTTTCACTTTAATAGTTAGTCTAGGATAGTGTTTATAACTATTTTGATTTAGTAAATTAGTTTCAAAGGTTAAATCAATATATATTATTGCTATTTCTAAGAAATAATCAATCTTATGAGAAATCTATGAAAATTTCAAACTATTATTAATTTACAAATTTGATTAACTAGCCTGTTATGGTTTTAAATTGGGTGATCTTTAAATAATATTTTTAACTAAAATTTTTATAGACACTCAATTCAACCCCTCTTGAGGTTCCTAATATAGAAAAAACTGTGGTTTTCCTAGGGATTTTACCAAGGAGTTTCAGATTTCCATATTTAATAACGATAATAACACAAATCCTTAAAATAATTCCCTTAGAGATGTGAGTGTGAGTCATTTTTATAAATAATTTATTTTAATGCCTTAAAATATAAAATATGTTTTAGAAAATTAATTAACGATATATATAATTAATAAAATTTCATGAAATCACCTTTTTAAAGGGAAATTTAAATTGGATCATGAATAAATTTTATATATTAGATCACTTCTCTTTTGGTTCATTATGATGTCATAATACATATTTTATATTTATACCATATTTAAATTTTTCCAAAAAATTAGACTATCTCAGAAAATATAGAAAAATTAACAATTGGATAGTTTTTGTAGGTTGATTTCAAAAATAATATTCAATTTATTTAAATTATTCCCTAAATATTAGAATTTACACTTCTATATAAAAAACCCATTAATTGAAACGTAATATTTTTTTTATAATTGATGTGTTCTGATTGTTATAAAAAATATATTTGACTCCATAAAATTTGGTTATAATTTAAATTCCATAAATATTAATTATTAAAAATATTTTATTAAATTATTTTTTATTAGAGAAGTTATTTAATTCTCCTAAAATTGTGTCACGATTGAAGGAATAGTTATCCTAAAAATATAATTTGTGTTTCATCATAAAAAAAACTAATTTTTATCAAAACTACAATTTAATCATTATAAATTAACAAATATATATTTATATATATAATAGACAACCTCTTATTGTTAGGGTCTTGATACATAAACATGAAAAACACTAGTGAATTCCCTAATAATAAGGTATGCGATTGTGAGATTTTAAATGGGTGGTTCAACAAGTATAGTTTTGGATATGATCTTGATGAGACTAAAATTGCCCCATAAATTGGTTCACTCATGATTTTTCTGTTTAATCTCAACTTGGGGTTGGTGAAGGGAACATACCAGTGAAACTATCTCTCTTGGAAGATCTGATAAATGGGATTCATAGGGAATCATTAAATGAATTAAGGTATTCACTACCTTTTCTATGTAAATTGGAATTATTATAACCCTAATTATAAACTAATAATATGATAAATATATAATTTCAATGTAATCAATGACTAAGATGCTTAAAATTATTTTAAATCTAAAAGGATATAACACATACCAGTCCATAATAACCAATTTAAGTGTGTCTATTTTCTAAAAGTACATTACATGATAATGAAATTATTCATTCCAATAGGGGGTTCCATTAATAATTTTTTATGTTTGGTATATTATACACCCTATCCAAAATATTTCCCTAAAAATTTCTTTCATACACTAAAACAACTTTTGGGTACTTGTGTTTCATCATGTCTTCTGGTTCACAATTCACTTCCTCAAACTTGTGGTTCCACCAAACACTTTGACCGGGTGAGTTTTCAGGTTTTTTAGAAATTTGTATATATAATAATATTTCAACCTCGGATATTCCTTGACTGGATGGTCATTATTTATGGGTACCACTTGTTGATTTTTTACATGGGAAAATATAGATAAATACTTACTCTAAAGGTATAAATTGAAGTCAAAATGTTCCTTAGATTAGAGAGGTGGGAGTGATAGTTGATTGGACACTAATCCAATATAATTATAGATCTCTCAAGTGGTGATTTATCATTGATTAAGCTTTATATTATTTCCAAATATCATGAATTTATTACATGATTATATACAAAAGAACAATTTATCTCTGACCACAAACTCTAGGTATCATCAATGATTGTATGCATAAATTTTCTATCGACTTTGAGTGGTATTAATATAATGTTGTATGGTTTGAACCTTCTGTCATGACCTGTCACGACCCGACCCTACCCGGGCTCGAGCCGCAACTACCCCAAGCCCGCCTCCATTGGCCAGGGGCTGGCGACTAGCAACGAAGGCACAACAACTCGGGGAGGCCATTGCCTAAGTACCTATACACACACCCACACTCAGCAAACTCAATGTAAAATTGTAGAGTAGAAGAAAAGACAAGTAAAGAAAAGGGGAAACTGCTATATATATATACCACAATCATGCATCGACCTCTAAACAGTACAAGTAATGTGCTGAAAAGGAAAAATGGGCAAAACACGCGCCCAACCAGAAAAGGTGACACAAGCCGGCAACAGGTAAACAAAAAGAAACAGATGACGAGTCTCCCACCTGGAACCCGACCTCGACCACCGCACATGGTCCAAGCTCCCAAGCTCTTACACTCCACTAAAGCCACGCTCCACCTGTCCGATGTCTGCAAGGGCACACCAAGTGAAGGAAAAGCCCAAGCAGGGGTGAGTAAAAAAATACAAAGTAGGATACCCCGAAGACTCGAGGGAGCAACAAAGGAGGTACCTAAGGGTGAGCAGTAGATCGAACAGGGAGTAGAACAGAAGTAAAACAGAGAACAGCAAAGAGTCCGGCTCAACCCAAAAAGAGGAAAGAAGATAGACTCTTCCAGACACAAGGAGCTGGAAATAGTGATAAGACGAACTTCCCGTCGATTCTTCTCTACCTATAGCAGGAGAGTAGGCTCGTCCAACCACAAGAAGCTAGACATGGAAAGCACGTGGCATACCCTGCGCGTCTTCACCTCTCCTGTAAGGAGAGTAAACAAACCCAAGAAGTGGGTACTAGAACAAGGTATATACAAGTCCGTATGCTCAAACAAGAAGCCCAAACAAGATCGTAAGGGGATCTCCATACCATAGCTCAGCCCAAGAAAGAGTCGCCAACAGTCCCAGAAGTGACCTCCATCGATGCCCAGCATCCCACACATCTTCCCCGAACCGCAAGCCAAGGGGCTCAATCACCACACCTCGACACTATCCACTTTGGGCTGCACTGACTTGCCCGCACGATTTTAGATCGAGTCACAAGAATGCATCTCGGTGGAGGAAAGTTCCCCTCGAACTTGGGAGTTCTAGGGAATGTCAAACCACACCTCGTCACTGCCCTGTAGTCGAGAGGTCTCCACAAAGTCAAAGTCGTTCCATCACCGACCCAAACAACCAAGGGTCCCGCTCCGGTGGTCACGGAGGAAAGCAACAGAATAGACTATTAGAAAGGACTGAGTATAGAATGCCAACGGAGTCCCACTGCCAAGCCCTGCGGGAGGGTAATTCATAATAGGATATCGGGCGACCCACTGCCCAGCCCTGCTTGAGGGTAAACCATAATACATCATTAGGTGACCCACTGACCAGCCCCGTTGGAGGGTAGACCATAATACATCATCAGACAACCCACTGCCCAGCCCCGCTGGAGGGTAGACCTGGAATAAGTTGACAGGCGACCCACTGCCCAGTCGTGCTGGACGGTAGACCTGGAGCTAGACGACAGGCAACCCACTGCCCTGCCCTGCTGGAGGGTAGACCCTAAGAGGTCGTTGGGTGACCGACTGCCCAGACTATGCTGGATGGTAGACCCTAAGTGCGTCGGGTGACCCACTACCCAGTTTTTGCTAGACGGTAGACCCTAAGAGCATCGAGTGACCCACTGCCCAGTTTCTACTGGAGGGTAAACCGTAGAAGTCAGTGAGCAACCCACTACCCAGCCCTACTGGAGGGTAAACCTGAAGAAGTCGATGAGTGACCCACTGCCCAGCCCCACTGGAGGGCAAAACTCAGAACTGCTCTGACCATCTCTACAGGAGGGTACACCACTAGCCAAACGAACACGTAGTGGGTATCTCGCATCCACCCAACTCCAGTACAACTCACCCAAAGGGGGTTCAGCGCCTGTTCCAACACTAGGTGTCACTAGCATCGCTGCCGACCGATCCATTGAGAACAAAACCAGGGGGAGATCACTCAACCCTACTGGTCAAACAAACGCACAGAGCCAGGGGAAAAACTCCACCCTGCTAGTCAAAAAAACGAGCACAGAGGGACCCTATACGTCGCGAGAGGTCAAAGTACGCAAAGCAAAACGCGACACGCACATGGGTCCCACACGACGTGTGGCCCCAAGTCAACCCCAACCAAGCGCACGAACGTCTCAGGTACAAACCACACGTACCTCCAAGTACTCTCTTATACTCCCATAGTATACCACGTCTCCAGCCCTAGGGCTATTGTACACACGACACCCAACGTAAATGCGAAGGTGTGACGTAACAATTCCACCTCAAAGGCCTAGGCACGCCCAACCACATCTTGTGAACCAATTATATCACTCTCCCATGAGTGCGCAATCACACACCAAGGGTCCGCTACAAACAAGTTAGGGTGAACCACCACTGGAGCACCTTCCATGCTTCCACATTTAGCAAGATCACGCAAGAGGTTCCGCACAACCAAACGGAATGCACCGTTCTAATCCTTGCGGAAAAACATGCGAGATTGACTACTTACTAACCTCAAATGGACATCCGACGGAAAAGTCACCAACACCGCCTCACGCCCGAATGGCGTCCCATGATCCTGAGCCTCGGCCCCGAAAACATTCAGGAACATCACACCAAAGCAATCCCCTCGGGGAAACACATCAAAAGCACTACTCACTTTAGTGCAACATATATCCGGATAAAAAGATATGTTCCGGCGCACAACACACGAGCGGTGCTTCGTGGGACCCGCATCCTAGTCTCGAAACACAAAGAACGGATCGCACCATTGTGATCCTCTTGAAAAAGTACACGATATGGACTATTCACTTGTCCAAAACGGACACCCGGTGATAAAGCTGGAAATCACCGTCAAATCCTGAAATGGCCCTCGTGGGCCCCGCACCCTTGTGCCAAATTAGGGCGGGCGGATTTCGCCATTACAATCCCCTCTGAAAAACATCCAGAAATGACTGCTCGCATGCCCCGAATGGACGTCCGATGGAAAAGTTGTGAAACGCTGCACGCAGTTCAAAAGACGGGCCGTGGGGCCTGGGCCTCAACATCGGCCTCAATGCCTGGAACCACCCTGGAAAGCTCCACCTCGGTGCCAGGGTCCCAATGCCACTGACTGTGTTTAAATCGGACGTCGGACGCATCCGCGCCATCCAAGAAAATTTCCCCCCGAAAAAAATGACAAACCACTTAAAGACGCGTCGCGCATCCGCGGCCCCTTGTTTCGGGAATTAAAAATTCCTGAAACCATTTCAAAGTGTTCCCCTCAATGCGAGGTCCACGCTTCAACTGACGACGCGAAAAATGGATGCCCGTAGCGAAAGCTACGGGCATCGGAAATTCCAAAGCGGGAAACCGCCCTTGGGCCGGACCGGCCCGGTCCGGCCGGTCCGCCCACAGCCGGCCCGCGGCCCGGCCGCGAGTCCGGTTTGCTCCGCCACGACCAGCTGGTCGTGGCCTGTCACCACCGACCGGCCTCGAGGGTCGGTCGCTTCTTTTCTGCAGTGACCCGCATCACGCGGGTCGCGGTCGCGCCGCACGGGGTCGCGCGCCTCGCGGCCCCTCTCCCTCTTCGCGCTACAACTGCGCCGCCCGAGACCCCGCCTCACCTTCGCCCTGAAGCCGGCCGCCTCCGCTGGCCGCTCGCCCGACCGAGACACCTCGAACCGCGACACCACCGCCGCCTGCCGAGGAGAAGCCTCCACCGCATGCCGAGGAGAAGCTGTCGCTCCTCGGACCGCCGGAGCACCCAAACCGGCCGGAAACAATTCCAAAACCCGCAACCTTCGACGATCAACCCCAGCCTCCCCCGAGCTCAGATTTTGATTCCAAAATATGCGTTGGAAAGAGGAAAAACTCTACTACGCATTCATGTGGTTTGTTCAAAAATCTAACCACAATTAGATCACAAGATTTCTGTTCAAAGGAGGTGTGAGAAGGAAAAATGAAACAAGATCCTACCTCGTGGGCGTTGCCCGGAGCTTCACCGCGATCCGCCACCTTGCCGGAGCTGCCTCACAGGAGATGCCTCGCTGGAGATGGAGGAGGAGAGGGGAGAGGTTTCACCAGGGGTTTAAGGGAGAAGGTAAGGGGGAGGATTTAAATAAATTAATTAACAATTTAATTAATTTAAAACCCCCGAAAAGACCCGGATCCGAAACTCCCGACGGGGTTGAGGTTAAGCCTCCCCTAGGGTAAACACCACCTCCAGAGCACAAAGGAGGACTCCGAATTTTAATCCGAGGCCCCGTTCAAAAGTTATTAAACTCAATGCCCGAGGGTTCCAAATTACGAAAATGCCCATGGGGCCATTTTTTTCACAAACGACCCGCACCCGCGAAACTTATACCCTTCCTAGGGTAAACAACACGCTCCAAACTCAACGGTGCCGTCAGTTTTCCAATACGAGCCACCTTTTAAGAGATATTCAAGTTTCACCATCAAACAAATAAATTAATTAATTAATTTATCAGTTTAACCTTCCTAAAGAGAGTGAGGGGTCCCAACATCCTGCGCCGACAAGTTTTATGTCGTTCTTAGGGTAAACACCCCATTCTGGACCCATCCATATATTCAGATCTCTGATCCGGAACTCCGTCTATGAGTTATCCTATTTATTTGGTGCTTCTAGTGTGAACACACTAAAAATTTAATTCCGACCACACTGGGGCTCAGAATCGCACGTCGTCTAAAGGCGCTGCTCTTGAATAACATCAAAAATATTACAAAGTCTTTCACAGTAAAAACTGGGTTCTTACATCATTCCCTCTTTCAAGCTTTTTGTCCCCGAAAAGAAAAACTAGGGAGCAACACAGGGTACTATGACCACTCCAGGATTTCCCATACCCAAAAGAACCCACACACAGTTCTGCATCACCGCACACAGACCAAAGGATTGATTCATTCATGCGAGGTCGGCCCTTGCCGATGTCGTGCACCCACTCCAGACTTTGGGGTTAGGCCAAGGCGGTATGGTACCTCGCCATCCATTTACACTGTCTCAAACCGCCCGAAGGCCCTCGGGTGTAGCTCACCTCCCCGGTCAAACCTCTACGTCGCACGCCGCGACTGGAATCACCGCCCGCACCTGGAACAAGGGCCGATGATTCCCTCCTTCAGAATATCCATATGGTGAAACGCCTAAGGATATCTGGTCACGCAAGGTTCCACTGTCAATGTCACGCAACCAAGGCCCTCTTACACACTCGAAAGCGAAGGAGTCAACATCATCAACTAGGGAAAAAGGGCTCACGACTTTTACTTTACCAACACAGGGTTACACCGACTCCTCGCGCCACCCTAGTAACAAGTCAAACAAGGAGCTGAGAGAAAAGCATTTCACACGCAGAGTCTAACAATTATACTGCAAAAAGTAGAAGAGCTATAAAGCGTACCTCTTATCACCTCATGCTCTGTAGGATCGTAGACATACAAGGTTCGCGGCTATCCGCGGTCCCAACTGTCAGCTCCCGGAGCCAAAAGTGGACCTCCTAGTGGTGATGGGAAGACCTCGTAAGGTCTTCCTCCACTACCAGTTCCTCCCGCTCCTCTTCTAGCACCACCTCTCTAGCCATTACTCCGATCACGGTGATGCCTCTGCCGTGGTGGGGCGCCTGCTGCCTGCCCGAAGCTCTTAGCAACTCGGGTCGGGCAGTCACGTGCCAAGTGACCTCTCCCTTCACAAGCATAGCACTGACTCTCTCTGGGCTGCACTGGTGCCCTCCGGCGCCACTATGGTGTACGACCACGACCTGGAATCCACTCATGGAAAGGAATCCTCAGGTGAGGCCCTGCGCCTTTTCTCCACAGTGGTATACAACCATGTCTCAGAAACCAGTAGTTGGAAGGCCGCCTGCATCAGGTTCTGCTTGCCGACAACCGCTAGCTGCGGCAGACGTCTCGGATCCGTCACGCCCACTGCCACTAATAACCGTAAAACATGACAGGAAGCTCTCTTCCACCAACGCCTGCTCTGGCACCCCGGCATATGTGGAAATTCCCAAGGGTTCTAGGACAAGACGAATCTCTCGGCGGAGACCCTGCTCAAACTTCCACGCTCAAATGTTGTCATCACAGACCAAGTCCGGGTAAAAGCGTGTACGGTCTGCAAAACTATCCACGTACTCGGCCACCGTCATCCCTCCCTGCTGAAACTACAGGAGCTCCTGAATCCGAATGGAGCGCAAGCAGGAGGGGAAAAACTCCTCACAGAACAAAAACTGGAAGTCACCCCACAAAAGTGATGAATCGTCAAGAAGCTGAGTCACAAGACTCCACCAACTCCAAGCTGATCCACGGAAAAGGCTGGCTGCCAAAGCCACACTCTGATCTGTCGGTGTCAGCACAATCCTAAAAAAGGCGAACCACTGACACTAGCCAAACCTCTGCTGCCTGAGGGTCTGGCTCACCATTGAACCTCAACGGTCTCTACTGCTGGAACTCACGGAGTGTGCTCAACCTGCGCTCAAGATCAGCCTGCTCTGCTGAAACTGCCTGTTTCTCAACAAGTGGGGATGTTGTTACCGGCCCACTCGGAGAAAGGGGCTCACATGATGGGTCCTGGACTGTGGCCTCGTAGCTCACATGGTCGTTGTCACGAACCGAAGCTGATATCATTGCTGGCTGTCCTCGCAGAGACAACCTGAAAATTATCAAGGAGTGCCGCAGTCAGATGAGCATACATGTATATACCAATAGCAATGATTGGGAGCTGACTCAAGAAGGACAGTCAAAGACTTAATACTATGTGATGCAATATCCAATTTCCCTACAACAAGTGCCTCTTCATGACAAGTCAACAAGAAGGTTATCAAGGTCCTGGTGAATGGATACGTCGGCCACCACACCATCACTTGACTCCCTACCCTGAGAGCCACTCTCGAGACACATTAACACTGTTGCCCTATATCCCAACCAATTCCTTTTATTTTAGGGATATCCGAACAGTGTCCCAAGGAACGTACCACCTCTGATACCACTTTGTCACGACCCGACCCTACCCAGGATCAAGGCGCAACTACCCCAAGCCCGCCTCCATAGGCCAAGGGCCGGCGACTAGCGCCGAAGGCACAACAACTCGGGGAGGCCTTTGCCTAAGTACCTGTACACACACACACATGCAGCAAACTCAATGAAAAAGTGCAGAGTAAAAGAAAAGACAAGTAAAAAAAAGGGGAAACTGCTATATATATATATATACCACAAATGTGCATCGACCACTAAACAGTACAAGTAAAGTGCTGAAAAGGAAAAAGGGAAAAAACACGAGGCCAACCAGAAAAGGTGCCACAATCTGGCAATAGGTAAACAAAAAGAAACAACTGACAGGTCTCCCACCTGGAACCCGACCACAACCACTGCACACGGTCCAAGCTCTCAAGATCCTATGCTCCACTGAAGCCACGCTCCGCCTGTCCACCGTCTGTAAGGGCACACCAAGTGCGGGCAAAGCCCAAGCAGGGGTGAGTACAAAAATACTCAGTAGGATACCCCGAAGGCTCGAGGGAACAAAAAAGGAGGTACCAAAGGGTGAGCAGTAGATCGAACAGGGAGTAGAATAGAAGTACAACAGAGAGCAGTAAAGAGTCCGGATCAACCCAACAAGAGGAAGGATGGTAGAATCGTCCGGACACAAGCAGCTGGAAATAGTGAGAAGACGAACTTCCCGTCGAGTCTTCGCTATCTATAGTAGGAGAGTAGGCTCGTCCAACCATGAGAAGCTAGACACGGAAAGCACGTGGCATACCCTGAGCGTCTTTGCCTCTCTTGGAAGGAGAGTAACCAAACCCAAGAATTGGGTACTAGAACAAGGTATATACAAGTCCATATGCTCAAACAAGAAGCCCAAACAAGATCTTATGGGGATCTCTATCCCGTAGCTCAACCCAAGAAAGAGTCGCCAACAGTCCCAGAAGCAACCTCCATCGATGCCCAGCATCCCGCACGTATTTCCAGAACCACAAGCCAAGGGGCTCAATCACCGTACCTCGACACTATCCGCTTTGGGCGGCACTGACTCGCCCACATGGTTTTAGATCGCGTCACAAGAACGCATCTCGGTGGAGGAAAGTGCCCCTGGAACATGGGAGTTCTAGGGAATGTCAAACCATGCCTCGTCACTGCCCTATAGTCGAGAGGTCTCCTCAAAGTCAAAGTCATTCCATCACCGACCCGTACAACCAAGGGTCCCGCTCCGGTGGTCATGGAGGAAAGCCACAGACTATCCTAGTTGAAAGGACTGAGTCTGGAATGCCAACGGGTGTCCCACTGCCCAGCCCTGCTGGAGGGTAATTCATGATAGGATATCGGGCGACCCACTGCCTAGCCCTGCTGGAGGGTAAACCATAATACATCATCAGGCGACCCACTGCCCAGCCCCGCTGGATGGTAGACCTTAATACATCATCATACGACCCACTTCCCAACCCCGCTAAAGGGTAGACCTGGAATAAGTTGACAGGCGACCCACTGCCCAGCCGTGCTGGAGGGTAGACCTGGAACTAGAGGAAGGGCGACCCACTGCCCAGCCCTGCTGGAGGGTAGACCCTAAGAGGTCATCGTGTGACCCACTGCCCAGTTTCTGCTGGAGGGTAGACCCTAAGAGCGTCGGGTGACCCACTGCCCAGTCTCTACTAGAGGGTAAACCCTAGAAATCAGAGATCAACCCACTACCCAGCCTTGCTGGAGGGTAAACCCAAAGAAGTCGATGAGTGACCCAATGCCCAGCCCTGCAGGAGGGTAAAAATCAGAACTGCTCTGGCCATCTCTACTGGAGGGTACACCACTGGCCAACCGAACATGTAGTGGGTATCACACATCCACCCAACTCCAGCACAACTCACCCAAAGGGGGTTCCGCACCTGTTCCATCACTAGGTGTCACTAGCACCGCTACCGACCAATCCATCGAGAACAAAACCAGGGGGAGATCACTCAACCCTGCTGGTCAAACAAACGCACTGATCCAGGGGAAAAACTCCACCCTTCTAGTCAAAAAAACGAGCACAGTGGGACCCTATACGTTGCGAGAGGTCAAAGTATGCAAAGTAGAACATGAAACACACATGGGGACCACACGACGTGTGGCCCCAAGTCAACCTCAACCTAGCGCACGAATGTCACAGGTACAAACCACACGTACCTCCAAGTGCTCTCGTATACTCCCAGAGTATACCACGTCTCCAGCCCAAGGTCTATCGTGCACACGACACCCAACGTCAACACGAAGGTGTGACGTAACAATTCCACCTCGAAGGCCCAGACACGGCCAACCACATCTTTTGAACCAATTATATCACTCTCCCAAGAGTGCGCGATCACACGCCAAGGGTCCGCTACAAACAAGGTAGGGCGAACCACTACTCGAGCACCTTCCATGCTTCCACATTTAGCAAGATTATGCAAGAGGCTCCGCACAACCAAATAGATCGCACCGTTGTAATTATTACAAAAAAACATGCGAGATTGACTACTTACTCACCTCAAATGGATATCTGACGGAAAAGTCACCAACACCGCCTCACGCCCGAACGAAGTACCCTGATCCCAAGCCTCGGCCCTGAAAACAGTCGGGCCCATCACACCAAAGCGATCCCCTCGGGAAAACACGTCAAAAGAACTAATCAATTGAGTGAAACAGATATCCGGAGAAAAAGATACGTTCCGGCGCACAGCACACGAGCGGTGCTTCATGGGACCCACATCCCGGTCCCGAAACTCAAAGAACGGATCGCACAGTTGCGATCCTCTAGAAAAAGTACACGAAATGGACTATTCACTTGTCCAAAACGGACACCCAGTGATAAAGATGGAAATAACCGTCAAATCCCGAAACGGCCCTCGCGGGCCCCACACCCTCATGCCGAATTAGGGTGGGCGGATTACACCATTGAAATCCCCTCGGAAAAACATCCAGATACGACTGCTCGCGCGCCCCGAACGGACGTCCGATGGAAAAGTCATGAAACACTGCACGCTGCTCAAAAGACAGGCCATGGGGCCCACGCCTCAACTTCGGCCTCAATGCCTAGAACCACCCTGGAAAGCTCCAGCTCGGTGCCAGGGTCCCAATGCCACTGACGACATTTAAATCGTACGTCGGACGCGTCCGCGCCGTCCAATACAAGTTTCCCCCGAAAAAAAACGACAAACCACTTAAAGACGCGTCGCGCATCCACGGCCCCTTGTTTTGAGAATTAAAAATTTCCAAAACCATCTCAATGCATTCCCCTTGACGCGAGGTCTGCGCTGCCTCTGACGGTGCGCAAAAAGGACGCCCGTAGCGAAAGCTACGGGCGTCAGAAATTGTAAAGGGGGAAACCCACCTTGGGCCGGACCGGCCCGGCCCGCGGCCTGGCCGGGGGTCCAGTTTGCTCCACCGCCGCCTGATGGCCGCGGCCTATTGCCATAGACTGGCCTCGAGGGCCAATCGCTTCATTTCCACAGCGACCCGCATCACGCGAGTTGCGGTCGCGCCGCACGGGGCCACGCGCCTCGCGGCCCCTCTCCCTCTTCACGCTACGCCGGCGCCGCCCGAGACCCCGCCTCATCGTCGCCCTGAAGCCGGCCGCTCGCCCCGACCGAGCCCCCTAAAACCGCGATGCCGACGCCGCCTGCCGAGGAGAAGCCGTCGCGCCTCGGACCGCCGGAGCACTCAAACCGGCCGGAAACAATTCCAAAACAGCAAACTTCGACGATCAACCCCGACCTCCTCCAAGCTCAGATTTTGATTCCAAAATATGAATTGGAAAGAGTAAAAACTATTCTACGCATTCATGTGGTTCGTTCGAAAATCCAACAACAATTCGAGCATAATATTTAGGTTCAAAGGAGGTGCGAGAAGGAAAAACGCAACAAGATCCTACCTCGTGGGCATTGCCCGGAGCTTCACCGCGGTCCGCCGCCTTTCCGGAGCCGCCTCGCCGGAGACGCCTCGCCGGAGATGGAAGAGGAGAGGGGAGAGGTTTTTCCAGGGGTTTAAGGGAGAAGGGAAGGGGGAGGGTTTAAATAAACTAATTAACGATTTAATTAATTTAAAACCCCCGAAAAGACCAGCATCCGAAACTCCCGACGGGGTCGAGGTTAAGCCTCCCCTAGGGTAAACACCACCTCCCGAGCACAACGGTGGTCTCAGAATTTTAATCTGAGGCCCCGTTAAAAAGTTTTTAAACTCAATGCCTGAGGGCGCCAAATTACGAAAATGCCCCTGGGGCCATTGTTTTCACAAAAGGTCCGCTCCCGTGAAACTTATACCATTCCTAGGGTAAACGACACGCTCCGAACTCAACGACGCCCACAGTTTTCCAATCTTAGCCACCATTTAAGAGATACTTACGTTTCACCATTAAACGAATAAATTAATAAATAAATTTATCCGTTTAACCTTCGAAAAGTGAGTGAGGGGTCCAAACATCCCGCGCCGACAAGTTTTATGTCGTTCCTAGGGTAAACACCCCATTCCGGGCCCATCCGTACATTCAGATATTTGATCCGGAACTCTCTCTAGGAGTTGTCCCATTTATTTGGCGTTTCCAGTGTGAACGCACTGAAAATTTAATTCTAGCCACACCGGGGCTCGGAATCGCACGCCGTCTAAAGGCGATACTCTTGAATAACATCAAGAAATATTCCAAAGTCTTTAACAGAAAAAACTGGGTTCTTACATGACCCGTCCTCCGGACCCGTGCTATGACTACCCCAAGCCCGCCATCCTTAGGCCAGGGGCTGACGACTAGCACCAAGGCTTAAATCCCCTTAAAAAGGGAAGGCATTGTCTTTGTAAAGTAAACAAACACCACAGAGCAAGAAAGCAGTAGAAGTAAACACTAAGTAAAAACTGAGTACAATAGTAAGTGCGGAAAAGTAAGTGGGCCAGAATACAAACCAAAACTGAAAGTAATGTACAACTGGAAAGGGAAAACAACAATTGAAAAGTAAAGTCGCAGCGTCGAGTTGTCCAATGGATGTCCCACCTGAAGGGTGAGTACAAATAGCCTCCACAGCTCCTCGGGTCCAGCCGTCCACTCCGAGTATGTCCCACCCAGTGGTCCACCTCCAGGTACCGTCCTGCTCCGCAAGCATCAACCACGATCAGCACTGTCCGTCGTCTACAACCAACACAACGTAGTGCGGACATATCCCATGTAGGGGTGAGTATAAGCTACTCAGTAGGGACCCCGAGACCCCCGAAGGTCTCCCAGAATCCACAAAGGATAATCCACAAACAAAAGAAGAAATCACGAAGTAACATCCGACACTACTTAGGTATATTACCATACATATACCTAAGTCATCAACTCCAGTTCGGCTACAACATCCAAGCTCAAGTACAAACCAGTCCACATAGGAAATCACAACCCAGTCCACATATAGAAGCATAACGTAATCCACACAGGATAACACAACACAATCCACATAGGATAGCAAAATAGTATTTAGCTCACATAGGTATACTTCTTCGTATGATGATAGAGATGATCATATATATCCACTGATTCATCTATACTGTCAGACCCACAAAGGATCGATAGATACTAACCCCCGTAATGAACCAAAATGTATCTGACCCACACAAGATCGATAGGTAACTAACCCCCGCTATGAACCACAAAGGATCTGACCCACAGAGGATCGATAGGTAACTAACCCCCGCAAAGACCCACACAGGATCCGACCCACACAGGATATGTAGGTGTTGGCCCACACAGGACCGCTGAGTGCTGACCCACATAGGATCAGACCCACACAGGATCGGTAGTACTGATCCACGTAGGATCACTGAGTGTTGTAGTCGTCGTCGTCGAATCCACTGAGGATATCGGTACAGTCGTCGTCATCGTCGCAGTCGCAGTCGCAGCCAGCTCTAGGGTTCCCGGTCACAGCAAGCTCGTTCGGGAGGGTCCGCTCCACGAGCCGAGAGGCTAATACATCAACTGACACATAGTCCAGAGTTGATGTATCCAAATGTTTTGTATCATCAACAGGAACTCAACGCCATAGACGGCACGTCAATTGGACGCCCGGTCTGAGCGTTATTGGCTTTTTCGTCCCAGGGGCCCGGTTGGTTTTTAAGTCAAAATCAACCCAACCATATTCCACCTATGTCCAAACCTCGGGAGGAGTAAGAAAAAAGATCCGTCTCACTTAGAGGAATCCATCAAATTTGACGGCACGTCAATCGGACGTCTGGAGCTCAAGTTATAAGTGTTTCAGCTCTGAGGGCCCGGTTGGTTTCGTGCACGAACCAACCCATCCGAACACAAAATTCTCCAAAACCTTGAGTGCAATATACCGAAACGACCGCCTATATCCAAGGATCGCATCGCAACGGACGGTGCTCCGATCGGAGGCCCGTAGCTCATGTTATGGGCAATAGACCGAAAGAGGTTCGGGCCCGGTCCGACCCGGCCCGATACCCCCAGGGTCGGCCCGTACCGGGTCGACCCGAACTGGGTTCGGGTCCGGCCTGCTTGGGTGTGGCCCAGCCTGGGTGGCGTGGCCTGGCACTGCCGGCGCAGCCTGGCCCGGCCTGGGCGCGGCCCGGTCTGGTGGACTGGCCAGGCAGCCGGCCTGGCGTGCTGCGTGCTGGGCGCGCTGGCCAGGGGCTCGGCCGAATGGTCGTGCTGTTTTGGTGCGGGGGGGGGGGGGGGGGGGGGGGGGGGCGCTGCACCCGCGTGGAGAAATCGCGACCCCTTTGTGGGGCCGCTCAGCTGGCCGACCGGGGGTTACGACCCCCAGCGTTTTCCTCGAACCGAGCGGCCCGCACCGGCCAGCGGGCTGCGCCACCACGGGACCGGCAAGGGTCGGTCCCCTAGCTCTGATGCCAGTGGCCCCGGTACTGGCCGTCGGTTCCGCTGCTCCGCCGCGGCCCCGCTCCAGCCGCGGTGCTTTAGTGGTTCTCTGGTGCGGTGCGATGGTGCCACATCTTTGGTTCATTTTCAACGGCGTCGTGTCTTGGTTCATCTTCAACGGTGCGGCGCAACGGCGCCGCGCATCTCCCCCTTTATCAAAATTCCGCGCGGTGCTTCGGTACCGCATTTCCTTGATCGCCGCAACAAAACCAACAACGAAAAAATGGGAGGAGTGTTAGCCGTGTTTGTGCGGTCCGACATCCTACCATTATCACGATAACAGGCGGTTCAAAGAAAAGGAGAAAGCGAAATAAAACCCTACCTCAACACTGTCGTCGAATGAGCGTTCGTCACCGAATTAACCATCGCGGAAGAAGATGATCGCCACAGAAGAATAAGATCGCAGCAGAAGAAGAGAATTTCTGTTGGCGTTAGGTGATCTCCGAGGAAGGCGTCACTCGCTGTTTTCCGCCGTCGGAGATTGGCGTTCTTCGTCGGTGGTGGTGCATTTTTCGCGTTCTTCGTCGAAGAATGAAGAATCTTCTCTTTTTCTTCCAAAGGTTTAACACAACACAAACCCGAAAAATAATAAAATTAGTCCTCCTGTTATTTTATTATCAACATAAGAATTTGAAATACAAAAGATAAGAAATGAACAATTAATTCAAAGAATTAATTGTAACGATTTAAAATCCCATTTTAATGGGGCGTTTCTTAACCAGAAAAACATAATGTTTGACTTTCATTAAAAGGGGGGGGGGGTTGCGGGTGCGTTACTTTGGAGGGAAGAAACGGTGGAGATTGTGTGGGCCCCACCTCACAAATAACCTAACAAGTGGGTAGGATATTGTGGGTTCCACCTCATCCGCTTAACTTAGGTTAAGCGGCTTTAAGTGAAATAAAATAAAATTGTCCCACCCCTTTTTATTTTATTTCATAACTTAACCCCAAAAATTAAAAAACAACACCCGAGCAAACACAACTCTAAAAAAGGAATTTCTAAGAAAATACCAATGCTGCAATTCTATCGGTGCCCTCGGTATTCGATTCCGAGCACCAGTTCAAATGTCAGAAAAACCAGCTTGTTCGTTCACTGAACGTACCCGAGCTAAACTTCGGAAAATGATTCCGGGCACACCGGGCCTCGGAATCATGTGCCGTAAGAAACTGTGTTCTTGTAAAATTTCAAAGAAAATTAAGAAAAAAATTTCCTTGAATTTTACGGGCCTTAACCTTACTCCCACCTCAGGGATTTACGTCCTCATAAAGATATATTAAAAACTAGGGAAACAAAAGTGGGTACTGAGCACGCATATGAGCATCCCGCCCCCAAGTGCTCTTCTAGAGGTTCCCGTGCTGCCATCTGATGCGCACTAGAGGAATCGAACATCCACGTATGACCCACTCCTGTCAATCCCCAATCTCCACTGGGACCTCTGCAAAAGTCTACCCATCATCAACGTCCAGCTCCCCATAGTCAATGATATGTGTCAGGTCATGTACGTATCTCCTCAGCTGAGATACGTGGAAGCTGTCGTGCACCTGGTGCAACTGAGGTGGTAGATCCAGGCGATAATCCACCTCACCAATTCTTTCTGAGGACCTGGAAGGGTCCGATGAAGTGCAGAGATAACTTGTCACCTCGGCCAAATCTCTGTAATCCACGTCGAGGTGAGACACGGAAGAAGACGTGGTCGCCATCGTCGAACTCTATTGGCCTCCGCCTCCTGTTAGAAAAAGACTTCTGCCGACTCTGAGCTATCCTCATCCGTTCCTGGATGACCTAGACCTTCTCTGTCATGGCGTGGACCATCTCCGGTCCCACAAGTGCGGACTCCCTAGGGGCTATCCAGCACAAAGGAGATCTGCAAGTTTGTCCGTACAACGCCTCATATGGTTCCATCCCGATGGTGGAGTGGTAGCTGTTGTTGTACGCAAACTCCTCCAAGGGTAGGTGGTCCTACCAGTTGCGACCAAAGTCGAGGACACATGCGCAGAGAATATCCTTGAGAGTCTGTATGGTCCTCTCCGTCTTACCATCTCTCTAAGGGTGAAATGTGGTGCTCAGACGTAGCTTCGTCCCGAACGCCTCCTACAACCCCTTCCAAATCTGGGAAGTAAAGCGAGCATCTAGATCGGAGATGATAGATGATGGCACACCATGAATCCATACAACCTCTTGAATGTAGAGACGTCCCAAGCTATCCACGAAGCCCTTCTCTCTGATGGGTAAGAAGTGAGGCGACATGGTGAGTCAGTCGACAATCACCCAAATAGAGTCGTGACCTCTAGAAGTGTGTGGAAGTCCAGTCACGAAGTCCATAGATATCCCGTCCCACTTCCACTCTGGAACCTCCAAGGGCTGTACTAAGCCTATTGGTACCAGGTGCTCTGCCTTAACCTGCTGGCAGGTGAGGTATCGAGAAATGAACTCTGCCACAACCTTCTTCATGCCCGGCTACCAGTGTTGGCGTCTGAGATCCTGGTACATCTTCGCCACTCCAGGATATACTACCAAAGGGGAAGTGTGAAACTCTCTCAGCACCTCCTCCCGTAAAGAAACTAGTACCAAGGTACGTCCTCTGAAAAGGACGTCGTTCTCTCCTCCTAAGGAGAAACCATCAGATGCTTGTCCTGAGGATATCTGCACACGCCGCCTCTCACAGTCAGGGTCCCCACGCTGTGCCTCTCTGACCCACTGCAGTAGTGGAGGGGTGACTTTAAGAGACTAAAGGAAGGATGCTCCATCTCTATCCATGAAGGATATCTTCAAAGCGGCTAGCTGCTCTGTCGCCTCCTCAAGTAGCTGAATTCCCATCCTCCTGCTGAGAGCATCGGCTACCACGTTCCCCTTCCCAGGAGTATAGACTATCTCAAAGTCATAGTGCTAGAGGAACTCGAGCAATCGCCAATGTCTCAGGTTCAGGTCATTCTGAGAGAAGATGTACATGAGACTCTGATGGTCAGAAAAGACTGTAAAGCACTCTCCCATCTGGTAGTGTCGCCATGTATTCAAAGGGAAGACCACTGCTGCAATCTCCAGGCCATGAGTAGCGTAGTTCTTCTCATGCGGCCTCAACTGGCATGATCCATTGGCGATCACCGCCATCTCCTGCATCAGGACACATCCGAGTCTGGTCCCTGGTGCATCGCAGTAGACTACGTACCCTACTCCCTCCTCCGACAACGTCAAGATAGGTGCGCTAGTCAATCTCTGTCTTAGCTCCTGGAAGCTCTGCTGATATCTGTCTGACCACACAAAGGGTTTCCCTTTCTTCGTCAAAGCTGAGAGTGGTGCCATAACTTTGGAGAAGTCTGGCACAAATCTCTGATAGTATCCAGCTAGTCCTAAGAAACTCCGCACCTCCTTCATGCTCCTAGGTGGCTCCCAAGCTAGCACTGCCTCGATCTTCGTAGGATCCACCGCAACTCCCGCCTCAGAGATGACATGTCCCAAGAAGTGGACTTCGCGTAACCAGAACTGAAACTTCGAGAGATTTTCATAAAGCTGGTGCTCTCAGAGTGTGTCCAGTACAACCCGCAAGTGGTAGGTGTGCTCCTCCTCAATCGTCGAGTATATCAAAATGTCTTTGATGAAGACCACGACAAATCGATCGAGGTATGGCTGAAAGATCCTGTTCATGAGGCCCATGAACACTTTTGAAGCATTGGTTATGCTGAAGGGAATAACCAAGAACTCATAGTGGCCATACCGACATCTGAAGGCCATCTTCTACACGTCCTCGTCCCGAACTCTGAGCTGATGATAGCCTGACCTGAGGTCTATCTTTGAGAACCACCATGATCCCTTGAGTTGATCGAACAGGTCATAAATCCTCGATAGAGAATACTTGTTCCTCACTGTCACCTGGTTCATGCGACGATAGTCGACACAAAGTCGCAAGCTCCTGTCCGTCTTCTTGGCGAACAATATCGGGGAAGCCCAGGGTGAAACACTGGGTCGAATGAATCCCTTTCCCTGGAAGTCCTCCAACTATACCTATAGCTCTCGAAGCTTGGCGGGAGCCATCCGATATGCTAGGGTGGATATCAGGGTTATCCTGGGGTATAGATCAATATAAAAGTCTACATCTCTGCGAGGAGGTAGTCCTGGAACGTTGTCGGGAAAGACGTCCACATACTGATCCACCGCTGCAGGAAAACTAAGACTATGCACGTCAACTGCTCCTAGGATGAGGCTAGCCAAATGATGAGTGATGGGCTATCCTCTCCTCTGCGAGAGTCCATCCTGTGCTATGAAGGCTCCCTTCTCTCCCGTGAAGGTGAACCTGCTCCTGTCGGTGCGCACAAATCGCACCTTGCGCCTAATACAATCAATCTGAGCATTGACTGTAAATAACCAATCCATGCCCAACATGACGTCGTAAGGCCTCGACGCCACTAAAAGAAGATCCCAACCGAAGATCTCGCCTCCTAGAGTAAGCTCACACTACCGGCACTAGGGTGTAATCGTCCAGTCTGCTCCCGTAGGAGTCTCTAGCCGTAAGGATCGAGCCAACAGCTCTGTCAGAATCTCTGAACACCGAACAAGGGCAGCAGCTATGAAAGAATGACACACTCCTATGTCTATAAGAACTGCAGAAAAGGTGGAATAGACACAGATAGTACCTCGAATCATCTCGGGCGCACTGTGGTTGTAGGCCTCTGCTGCCTAGAGTTGTGCCTGTCTCTGCCCGCCAGCTCCCTATGGTCGGGGTGGACCTCCTGGTGGTGGTGGTGGTAGAGCCTCAAAGCGTCTCCCACCACCTTCTACTCGGCCATCTCCACTACCCCATCTTCCTGCTCCATGCGGACCTCCACGGTTGACCCTATGCCTCTGCCTGGGTGGCCCCACAACCGTATGCTGCTCCTCGGCACGATGGGTCGGGCAGTCACGAGCCATGTGGCCCTGCCCACCGCATGTGTAGCACTGCCTTCCTCTCGAAAGACTGGCTCCGCGCTGTGTGCCCCAAACTGCTGAGCTAGTGTCCTGAGGTTTTCTGCCTGAGGGTCTGGTCTGCGTAGACCCATGAGTCATCCGTCGACTTCCCATAGAAAAAGACTCTGCTACGTGCCGCCCCGCGGTAGGCCTCGCTGCTGAAGCAGGCTCTGCAAGGAAGCTCTCGATCAAAAGGGCTCGCTCCAGTACTTCTGCCTGAGTCGGAATGCTGAGGGAGATCAATGATGCCCTGATCTAATGCCTCAATCCCTACTCAAAGGTCCGGGCCTCGAAGAATGGGTCCCGTACCATGTCTGTCGAGTAGCGCGAGAGATCGGTAAATCTCGCCGAGTATTGGGCGACCGTCAAGATGCCCTTCAGCAGCTGTAAAATATCCTGGATGCGCACCGCACAGATGGTGGTTGGGAAGAACTCCGGGCATAAGAGGCTCTCAAAGTCCATCTAGAGGAGAGATATCGTGCTCCTGGAGCATCAAGCTCCTCCATCTGCCTACTTCCGCGTGCAGTAGGCTCACTGCGAGGATCACCATGAGGTCTGCTGGTGTCCTCACTAACTTGAAAAATCGTACCACTGCCTCCAGCCAATCCTCGGATTCATGGGGGTCCGTCTCCCCGCGGAACCTGGGCAGTCGCTGGTGCTGAAACATGTGCAGTGCACTAAGGAGGCGTGCATCGTCAGCGGCTGGGGCTGGTAGCATCGGTGGCTCGGCGGGTAGCGGTACCGCCGGTGCCTCTGCTGTCAAAGGGCCCTATACAGAGGCCTCGTCGCTCGACGGCCTGTCGTCACGTACAATTTTCGGAACCCTAGCTGGCTGCCGTGGTGGGGCCATCCTGAAAAGAGATAGGTGCGCCACAGTCAGAACAATATACCTGGTGATCTGACACAAAGTAATCACAAAGAAAACTTGAAACACACATGCAATCAATGTTTTCGTGCATTAAGTCGGAAATCAGAAGTCAGGGTCCTGGTGCACGGATACGTCGGCCGCCGTACAAACACTGGACTCCCTAGACTGATAACAACACCCAATAATCTTAACACTATTGCTTCACATAGAAAAAGATCAGAGTCCTGAGTTCTGTGGTAGAACCGAACTCCTCTGATACCAATTTTTCAGGACCCGTCCTCGGGGCCTGTGTCGTGACTACCCCAAGCCCGCCTTCCATAGGCCAGGGTCTAGAGACTAGCACAAAGGTGTAAATCTTGGTAGAAAGGGAAGGCATTGCCTTTGTAAAGTAAAAAAACACCATAGAGAAAGCAAGCAGTAGAATTAAACACTAAGTAAAAAATGAGTACAACAGTAAGTGCAGAAATGTAAGTGGGCCAGAATACAAACCGAAACTAAAAGTAAAGTACAACTGGAAAGGGAAAACAACAACTGAAAAGTAAAGCCGCAGCGTCGAGCCGTCCACTGGAAGTCCTACCTGAAGGGTGAGTACAGATAGCCTCCACAGCTCCTCGGGTCCATTCGTCCGCTCCGAGTATGTCCCGCCCAGTGGTCCACCTCCAGGTACAGTCTTGCTCTGCAAGCCTCAACCACGATCAGCGCTGTCCGTCGTCTGCAAGCAACAGAACGTAGTATGGGCATAGCCCGTGCAAGGGTGAGTATAATCTACTCAGTAGGGACCCCGAGACCCTCGAAGGTCTCCCAGAATCCACAAAGGATAATCCACAAAGGAAAGATACAATCACAAAATAACATCCGACACTACTTAGATATATGCCCATACATATACCTAAGTCATCAATTCCAGTTTGGCTCCAAAATCCGAGCTCAAGTACAACCCAGTCCACACAGGAAATCACAACCCAGTCCACATAGAAAAGCAAAACGTAATCCACACAGGATAGCACAACAAAATACACATAGGAAAGAAAAATAGGATTCATCTCACACAAGTATACTTCTTCGTATGACGATAGAGATGATCAGATATATCCACTGATTCATCTATACCGTCGGACCCACAAAGGATCGATAGGTAATAACCCCCGCAATGACGCACAAAGGATCTGACCCACACAGGATCGATAGGTAACTAACTCCCGCTATGACCCACAAAGGATCTGACCCACACAGGATCGATAGGTAACTAACCCCTGCAAAGACCCACACAGGATCAGATCCACACAGGATCTGTAGGCGCTGGCCCACACACGACGGCTGAGTGCTGACCCACACAAGATCAGACCCACACAAGATCGGTAGCACTGATCCATGTAGGATCGCTGAGTGTTGTAGTAGTCACCGTCGAATACACTAAGGATCTCTGTATAGTCGTCGTCGTCGTCGCAGTCGCAGTCGCAGCCAGCTCTAGGGTTCCCGTACAAAGCAAGCTCGTTCGGGAGGGTCCGATCCACAAGCCGAGAGTCTGATACATCAACTGACACATAGTCTAGAGTTGATGTATGGAAATGTTCAGTATCATCAACAGGAACTCAATTCCACAGATGACGCGTCAATCTGACGCCCTGTCTGAGAGTTATTGGCTTTTTCGTCGCAGGGGCCCGGTTGGTTTTTAAGTCAAAACCAATCGGACCGTACTCCACCTATGTCCAAACCTCGGGCGGATAATCCAAAAGATCTGTCTCACTTAGAGGAATCCATCAAAGTCTACGGAACGTCAATCGGATGTCCGAAGCTCATGTTATAAGCGTTTCCGCTCCGAGGTCCCAGTTGGTTTTGTGTACGAACAAACCCGGCCGAACCCAAAATTCTCCGAATACTTGAGTGCGATATACCAAAACGACCGTCTCAATCCAAGGATCGCATTACAACTGACGATGCGTCGATCAGAGTCCCTTAGATCATGTTATGTGCAATAGACCGAAAGAGGTTCGGTATTAGGGGGTTCAGGCCCGGTCCGACTCGGCCCGATACACCAAGGGTCGGCCCGTACCGGGTCGACCCGAACTGGGTCCGGGTCCGACCTGCTTGGGTGCAGCCCAGCCTGGTCGGCGCGGCCTGGGCGCGGCCCGGTCTGGCGGACCGACCAGGCAGCCGGCCCGGCGCGCGGCGGGCTGGCCAGGGGCTCGGCCGAGCGGCCGAGCCGTTTCTGTGCTGGGGGGCATGCTGTCCCCGCGTGGAGAAACCACAGACCCTTTATGGGGCTGCTCAGCTAGCCGGCCAGGGGTTACGAACCCCGACGTTTTTGTCGAACCGTCCGGCCCGCACCGGACAGCCGGCTGCGCCACCACGGGACCGGAAAGGGCCGGTCCCCTAGCTCTGATGTCGGCGGCACGGTACTGGCCGCTGTTTCCGCTACTCCGCCACAGCCTTGGTTCGTCTGGCGCGGCCCGATGACGTCGCGCCCCTCCACCGCGGCCCCGCTCTTTCCGCGGTGCTTTAATGGTTCTCCGGTGCGGCGTGACAGCGCCGCTTCTTTGGTTCATTTTCAATGGCGCGGCGTGTCGGCGCCGTGTCTTGGTTCGTCTTCAATGGTGCGGGGCGATGGCATCGTGCTTATCCCCCTTTATTTATCAAAATTCCACGCGGTGCTTCCGCACCGCATTGCCTTGATCGCCGCAACAAAACCAACAACCAAAAAAGGGGAAGAGTGTTGTCCGTTTTCGTGCGGACCGACCTCCTACCGTTATCACGATAATAGGCAGTTGAAAGAATAGGATAAAGCGACGGAAGATTTCATGAACTAACACATAAAATAAAACCCTACCTCAACGCTGTCGTCGAATGAGCGTTCGTCGCAGAATTAACCATCGCAGAAGAAGAGGATCACCGTGGAAGAAGAAGATCACCACGGAAGAAGATAATCGCCGTTCGCGTTAGGTGATCTTCGAGGAAGGCGTCACTCGCCGTCGTCCACCATCGGAGATTGGCGTTCTTCGTCGGCGGTGGTGCATTCTTCGCATTCTTCGTCAAAGAATGAAGAATCTTCTCTTTTTCTCCCAAAGTATTAACACAACACAATCCCCAACAATAATAAAATAAGTCCTCCTCTTATTTTATTATCAACATAAGAATTTGAAATACAAAAGATATGAAACGAACAATTAATTCAAAGAATTATTTGAAACAATTTAACTACCCAATTTAATGGGGCGTTTCTTAACTAGAAAAATGTATGGTTTTACTTTCATTAAAAAGGGGGGTTGCGGATGTGTTACTTAGGAGGGAAGAAACGGTGGGGATCGTGCGCGCCCCACCTCACAAATATCCTATCAAGTAGGTAGGATATTGTGGGTTCCACCTATTCCACTTAACTTAGCTTAGGCGGCTTTAAGTGAAATAAAATAAAATTGTCACACCCCTTTTTATTTTATTTCATAACTTAACCTCAAAAATTAAAAAACCACAACCAAGAAAACGCAACTCCGGTAAAGGATTTTCTAAGAAAATACCGGCGCTGCGATTCCATCGGTGCCCTCGGAATTCGATTCCGAGCACCGGTTCAAAAGTTAGAAAAACCCACTCATTCGTTCACTGAACGTACTCAATCTAAACTTTCGAAAATGATTCCGGGCACACCGGGCCTCAGAATTAGGTGCCGTCAAGAAAATGAGTTCTTGTAAAATTTCAAAGAAAATAATGAAAAAAATTTCCTTGAATTTTACATGCCTTTACACCTTCTCCATAATATCTTAGAAGATATCATTTCCTATAATATTCCACTCACCAACTTAATCCCAACCTATTAAAGTCTAAAAATTCTTTCTATATAGACCCTTATAAGGTTCCATTTGAAATCTTGAATATAACCTTTTGTAGTGTGAGAACAAATCTATTAAAACACATTGATCCTAAAATTATTGTAAAAAAAAGAAAAATATATAAAGAAATCCTCAATATTTTTAATGGTTATTTTAAATAGTGAATCAATCTTAGGTTGATAAGAAGTGTTGATTCTCATTTTTGTATCCAATGATTGTTGAAGGCTTCTCTAAAACAATTAGTAAAATGTTGGTTCTCTATAGAAAATAATAGAGAGTGGAACTCGATGTAGTCTTACCACAACCCTTATGTTTATCTCAGTGAGGTGGTATAGAAATAAATCTTCCTTGATAATAATGAAATATTATAACTTGGTAAAAAAATGAACTACCACAAATATGGTGTTATTTTCTTTAGGGGTCCTGGGGAGTCCTATAATAAAATCTATGGTTATTTTTCCCATTTTCATATTTGTATTTGAAATGGTTTCATTATACCCTTATGATTCTATCAATTATCTTTTACTTGATGGATTAAAGACCATTGAGATAGAAATTTGTAAATATCACTCTTCATGCTTTTTGAATGAATGTTTTACTTTAGATCTATATACATATTTGTGATTCCTGGATGAATATAGAAGAATGATCAACGTGAACCATGAAAAGGATCCCTATTCAATTATTTTTTAGGGGATACATATCTGGGTTCTAGACCTTGTAAATATATCTTTAGAAATGTTGAACTCCAAAAAATTTGCTACTAATTAATGTATCACCTCATCATCTTTTTGGGCCTCTTTGATCCTCTCTAGAATAGATGGATGAGTGGTTATTTGAGCAATACAGAATGAATATCCTTTTATAAATCCCTTTTAAATCCTTTTCAAGTACAATATGATTGGATTCCTTGAAATCCTCCTTATGGATTGACTTTAAAGATCCTTTATACTTAGAGAATCTTCCACGTTGTTCACCTTCCCATGATTTTAATGGATTTAAAAAATATTTGATTTGGTCTAACTTCATTCATTGGCTTATATTGTGGTTGATGTTCCCAATATGTATATAATAATTAATGTATATTATTGATTATAGAAACATGTTTTCACTCAATACACATTATTTAGTGTATTAAATGATTTATTTCTTTATTTCATGGGATTTTCAATAGATTTAATTCTGTTTTACATACCAGGTATGAATAAGAAAATATAAAAATATACAAAGTGTGTACTTTATAGAGACATAAAATGTACCTTTAATAGGTACGACTCGGAAGACCAGAGTACACGTCCATGTTTTTGAATAGAAACACACACTAGGTATTAATACTATTTTCAGGTACTCCATTCTAGAAGGTGTTGGTTGGTGAAACAGTGGATATATACTATGTACAATAGCGCTACATTGCATGTACTTCCACCAACAGACTGCATATGCTTCAAAAATTCAATGGATGGAACGTTTGGTCACCTACTAGGGGAGAAAACTGATAACAGTTGAAACCAGTACACTCCATGTACTTTTTATTACAGACAGTTTAATTAATTTATCTACAAATAAAGAGGAAACTATCTTGATTTTTTTTTCTATTCCTGGTGAGGTGCTGCCACTCTTCTATTTGATATTCACCTGAATCCAAGCAGGTGTTTTCTTCGGGTTTCTTCATATTTTAGTTTATTTCACTTCTTTCCACCCTTGTCCTCTCGTATCCCTATTAGTGTTGGATTTTTCACTCAATTTGCGCACTATTACTATAGTGACAATATTTTTTCTTACATAATTATGACATCATTTTTAAGATAATAGCATTATAGAACCAAGAATTAATTTTTGGGTAACATGGTAAAAAAGACCCATAAATTCATAAGGAATAATAATACATAAAGATTAATTTAATTACTACTTCTCAAGAATCTTGGTGGCCCCAAAGTTCTTCATATTACAAGTAATCACGTGAGGATAAAAATCAAAGAAATGAGTGAGATAAATGCCAAGTAAGTGGATATATAAGAAGATGAATGAAAAAAACATTGATGAGAACATTCATCATAATCATAACATAATTTTAGGTTCATTATCATAATCGTTAATCGAAGTATTAGAAAAAGACTTCAAATGTGGAAATGTATAAAAATGAACACTTATGACTTAGTGGTCCAATACCACACATAGTTGTGAAGAAGATAACATAATTTTCATGCATAAAATATGTGCATTATCATAACATCATCATAATTTTGAAAAAAAATCACTTATCATTCTCACATATATTGTACATTACATCTTATGATACAACATATAACCAAATTCATTGGAGTGATATATAATTCCAGGAAGATCTCTGTTATTTAAACATTTACATAATCTTCCAGGGAACATAGAATATATATTATTAAAATTGATGAAGTAACCCATGTAAAGGAATGCATTTCATAAGGATTTCATAATTCTTGAATAAACACTCGGTTACTAAATGAGAAGGGGAAATAATTTTTGAAAGGAGATTTAAAGAAACTAATAATGGATTTTACGTCTTAAATTATTCTCCCTAAGAACCACCTTAGTCAAATCGATTTTGGTATTTTTTTTGAGAAAATGGATCTTATTTTGAAGGAAGAGGCTAGGGAAGAATATTGTGTAGAATTTGAAAAATATTTAGAGAATTTATGTTATGAGTAGAATAGGTGGAGAGGGCTGATATTTATATGGGAAGAGGGGTATTTTTTATTATTTTATTCATTATTTTTATTATTTTATATCAAGAAAATCAATAGACAGAAACATACCAATAGATACACTAAATAAAAATTAATAGTTAGAGAATATGGGATTACATCCTACATAAATCAATTATGAATCAATAATTCACGCATTTCTTAAGTACCATAATGTTTTGTAATTCACTATTCACCAAAAAATAAACTATTTTAGAATAACCCCAAAAATATACCATAACAAGTTTTCAATATGTAGAATTAAAAAATTATATCCATTTTTTTGAAACAATTTTAAAAATATGTGAAATTAAATTTTTAATTAAAATCAACATTTATTTGAAAAATACATATTCGAAAATTATAATAGATTTTATGACACTTTGAAAAAACAATGAAGCTATCATAAAATTATCTGTTAATCATAACAAAAATAAATATTAATTTATGAATCTATTTTATGAAAATAAAATATCATTTAAATCATTATATTTAATATAAAATTGTATATAATGATTAATGTTTTACAAAAATACCAATACATAATTTTTCATTTTTAACGTTTATTTACTTATATTATGATATAATTATATCATAGTATCATTTATAAGATTCCCAAATTTGATTTATAATTTCATAGGTGAGTATACAAACCTATTGTCTGGATTACTATTCTTTATGGCTATGTTAGTATTCCTAGTATCAAGTTACTCTTCCATTGGTAAATGTTCCGTAATATCTGTGAATATCACTTATTTTATTCTCTATTTTTGAGAATAATTTTTTTATTTGGATATCTATACTATGTATATGTTTTATACCATATAACATAATTATAAGATGGGAAATTATATTGATAAGAGTTTGGGTCGCTACATTCTTCCCCCCTTTGGAAATTTCACATTTGAGAATTGGTTTTACAAAAATATGTGAGGGGATTTATAGTTCATTGTTTCCTCTAATTCACAAGCCACATATTCATACTTACATTTCCTACAAAACACTTTGACACGGTGGGTTGTATTGTTGCGTATAACCCTATCTCTTTGGTCCAAAATCTTTACCAGCTGCTCCTCATAAGTGAGACCATCTTCCATCTATACCACATCTGAGTTTAGTACATTTGAGTGAAATGGTATGTACTTCCTTAGGAGAGATACATGGAACATGTAATGAACTTGAGCTATACAAGGTGGAAGTGAAATCATATGGGCCACTAATACTATGTTATTTAGGATATAAAAGAGGCCAATGTACCTTGGGCTAAGGTTCCCTTTGTTTCCAAACAACATGACTCTTTTCCATAGTGATATTTAAAGGAAGACATTATCTAGAAAATAAATATCCAAGTCAATTTAAAGAATTTCCGCATAAATTTTTTTCCAACTCTGAGATGCTTGTATATGTTTCTAGTTGGATTGAACCTTCTATGGTATCTCTTGCACAAGAATAGGTCATTTTAGATTTTGAACACCAAATGTATCTCAACAGGTTGGAGTTCTACATCAATTTCCATATAGAGCTTCATACGGAGAAATCTAAATACTTATGTGGAATATATTATTTAATTAGATCCCAAAATATGGGATATTATGACCCCATGAACAATTTAATTACATTGTGTAGGATATTAGTGTATATTCAAGTTTCTGATTAGTCCTTTCTGATTGTCAATCAGTTTGGGGGGGATAGGTGGTACTGAAATTCAATTCTCTACTCAAACCATGTTGAAGAATTATCTATAATTTTGATAGAAAACATTGATCATGATCATAGATGATTAAAAGTGGAACCCCATGCATCCTCACTACATTAATCACAAATATCAAATCATGTTATTGAAGAGATATATCATTCTAAATAAGAATAAAGTGGGCAGTCCTAGTGAGTCAGTCCACCCCAACCCATATCACATTGTTTCCTTGGGATGTCTTCAAGAGATCAGTGAAGATGTCCATGCGGACTTTAAAACATTTAAAAGTGGGTATATGTAGTTGTTTCATTATCCATTTGGAGTTATATCTCTCTTCTTTAACTTGCTAACATACTAAACACCATGAGATATTTTTCACAATCTCCATCTTCATGTAATTACACCAGAAGTGCTCTTAGAGATTGCGTCACTTCTTGGTACTTTCAGGATGGGTGGATAATAGTGAGCATGAAAATTTTTAATAGCTCCTTTTTTATCATAGGTTATTTAGGAACACACAACCTCATTGCAAACCGAATCACAACATGAACATCGATATGGAACTCTTGCAACTTCCCTTTCCTTTAATGTATTCACATTTTTTCTGTAACGACCCAAAGTTTCATTAATGGAAATCCCTCTTGATCTAATTAAATATCTCTTTATGTAAACTGTTTATATAAAATTTCATATTCTTTTGTTTTATGTTAAGAATTGGTACCATTGCTTTTATATCCGTTGAACAGTGATCACATGATTAGTATAAATATAGGGCTTTAACAAATCCAATTTACTCAGAGAAAGGAAGAGATGGACTCATCCAGTAGAATTTCTCTATACGAAGCCCATTTTTCAGTGATCAGAAACGAGGTGGCGTCTTTGGGCTTCACTCTTGACCAAGCCCAAGCTGAGCTTCATCATGTCAATCTCGAACGAGACCGTCAATGGGAAAAGTGGAAGTTGATAGAGATTACCACTCGAGCAATGTTATCTGAGCCACCCCAAGAGTCTGTCACCATTGCACACCTTTCCCTTAGGTCTTATGCGGAGTTTTAATGGGTTATGTAACAAATCTCTAGTACTATGTTCATGTAAATTATTTTTGTATATAATAATTAATATACTTTCTTGTCATTATTGATACATTGAAAAATGTTTTTAAAGTACAAGTAGTGTTTTTAGTTATTATTTAATTAAGAAATATATTTTCTTAAATTAAGGTATTTTTGAATTAAATAATATTTTAATAAAGTATTATTATTATTATAAAATTAATTTTATTATATATAAATGATCATATAATTTTATGAATGCAATTATAATTTTTATTAAGGTTTGAAATCCATTTCTGTCAAAACCCGTGAATTTTCTATAAATGTAGGTTTTTATTTTAAAAGTTGAAATGAACATATTTAGAACATTATTTAAATAAAATAAATTATAGTTCTATAATTAGGATGTCGAAATTATCCAACAGTGAATTTTTCATAAATTTCTGAGATAGTCAAATTTTGGGGTAAAAATTACACATCGTTAAAATATATAATGTGTTTTATGACATCATAATGACCCAATAGTGACGTAATAAGACACTATAATCTTTATCTTTGGCCAATATTTGTTTTATAATTAAAATAATGTGATTTTGGGTTTGTTTTAATAACTTTTCAAAGCATTAATGGACCCCACAAGACTTATTAAACATCTTTTCTTTTTAAATTATTTTCCATGGGAGTGGGACTCACATTCACATAAGAAAACCCATTATTTAAAAAAGTTCGGAATTTGGAATTATAAAATATTGTTTTCCTCTTCCATTTTATAAAAAACATGGGAAAAAACCATGAGCTGATTTGTGGTTTGGATTAGTTTAATGTAAGGGGTCCCAAACCTAACAAATAAAGAACTCACTCACCTTTCCTATATAAACCCACCCAAGCTCTCACTTCCTCATCACTCAAAGCCTTTAGATTTCTTCCAAACTCTTCCCTACTCTCTCTTGAATCCTCCCAATGTGACCCAAGAAGCCTCTCTCAAGCCTCTCTCAAGCCTTAGAAGCACACTTCCAAGTAAGGGTTTTTTTCCTTTCAATTTTTTTGTCCAATTTTCTTAATATTGTTATGCCCTTTTAATTTCAATTATAAATTCTGGGGTATGGATTTTCACCTCCCCCATACTAGCCTATTATTGTTGGAATGGTGGGAGGACCCTTTATCTCTCATTAAATTCTCCCATGTAGACCCGTTACTGTGCCGAAATTCTGAAAGGAACTTCTCTCTCTTCATTTACATTCAAGCAATAATTTTGTATCATGAATCTAAATTCCATTACAATTGTTTAGACATGTATTTATATGACCCCTTACTATCCATTTCAAGTAAATATGGTGAGACACCCCATTCTCTCTCATCAACCCTTTTTATGAATTCTTATGTCACGCCGTTACACTGTCGAAATTGCACCAATTTTCTAATCCAATGCCATTGTGTAGTGAATACCATGACCATTTCTCCATAAAGGGTATTCACCCTTATGCACATTTAATTATTGATTATAATGTTTCATGTATGAATTACACATTTCTTTATCATGGAATAAATGATTATGTTTAATGAATCTATGTTTTATGATCCATGTGGCACACTTATGCATGAAATGAAATGTTTAAGAAGGGTGCACCCTTATAGCACTCTAATGCATTGGGTAAAGTATAGTATCATGATAATTTAAGTGCAATGAGTGTTGAATCACGATAATTCAAGTGAAAATAGGTTTTAATCATGCTTCATGTGCAATGAGTATTTACTCATACTTCATATGCAATGGGCATTGGCTCATTCTAATTCCATGATAAGTGTTGTTGCCACATTTCCGTGTTATGATTATCATGATTTATCATGACTTTATGTCCATATTTTTCTTATTCTATATTGATATGCCTATTTTCCAACATGTATCGTACTCCTCAGGTGTTCCATGTTTATTCCCTTATTGGGATTTATATCCCACCCTTTTCTTATGCATGTCCTCAGGTTATCCCATGCAATGCTAAGTACGAGAGAATGTTGTGGTCATGTAAAGGAAGATTTCAATAAAGATGTTGTATTTCTTGTTTTAATTTGTTATTTAATGATCCTAATCCCCCAAGAAACTTTACCCCTTGATCTTCCATGTTGTATCAAGTGAATAGTTTATGTAATAAATCATGTTTAAGTTTGTAGTAAAAGCAGGGTTGTCATAGTTGGTATCATAGGATAGGTTTAGTTATTTTTTGGGATTAGGATTAGAAAACCCTAGTAAATACATAGAGACAAGTATATGTATAATAAAAACATCGCTAAGTTTTGTTATGTACTTAGTGAGTGGTTTATCAAGAAAATACATCCCTGTCTGGATACAAGCAGGTAGAGACAGCTCTGGCACAGATGTATCCTAGAGGTAAAACCCGAAAAAACCGCTTTGAGCTAGACTCGAATGAGAACTGGTGAACGAAAACGGGCATTGCTACACTCTTGGTTACGACACTCTCGAGGAAAATGTTTTGATAAATTCAAAAGCTTACTATGAACCCTTATTGATGGAATTAAAAAAATTCCCCTAAGAATATATGTTAGAAAGTAAATCATGAAAATCCTAGATTGAGTCCTATAAACTCATGAGTTAAGGAAATAAAAGATTATTTATAAGTCATCAACTTTTGACATTGGATTACCCTTTTGTGTTACCCCCTAACATTCCTTTTATTCCAGCCAATGGTCGGTAATAGGAGGACTCGGGCTAACAGCTGATGTGAAGATCTGTGTGATGATTGTACTAATGAGATGCCTAATCTAATGGGAGCGGGAATCGTGAACTTTGTCACGCTTCTCTCTTAGATAACTCAAGCTTTGAATAGAAACATGGGTCAAGAAGAATGTCCAAACCCCCATAAGAATTAACAAGTCGCTATCGAGAGCTTCATGAGACAAAGGCCTCCTACTTTTAGTGGATCATCTGATCCCACGATCGCTGAACTGTGGATCTACTCCATTGAAAAGATCGTCTCCATCCTTCAATGTTCTGAACAAGAGAAGTTTCTCCTGGTGTCTTATCGTATGGAGGGTGAATCTTATCAATGGTGGATGTTGATCAAATATACAAAGCCTGAAAAGGAGATAGAGGCATTGGAATGGAAAGATTTATGGAAGATGTTTTTCGATAAATATTTTCCGCGCACCCTCTGGCTTAAGATGGAAAGGGACTTCCTTTCCCTCAAGCAAAAAGACGAAGAATATGTTGGTGCGTATGAGGAAAACTTCACAAGGCTTGCACGATACACATCCAGTTTTTCCGTTACCCCTGAATGAAAAGTTGACCGCTTCTTTGGTGGGATGAAGCCTAGACTACGGAAATCATTAGAGATCCGTGACATCGACAGCTATGAGGAAATTGTCTGATGTGCCCTCAAGGTTGAAATGGAGATCGAGGAATCACAAGGGTATCATGGGGATAAGAAGCATAAGGTGGACTTCCATGATGGAGGTCTGATGGATAAATCCAACGGTGCTAAGAAGATCCAGCACCGCACTTGCCAATAGTGCGGAAAGAAGCACCCTGGAAATTTCATCAAGGGGATGAGGAAATGCTTTAGGTGTGGAAGAGAAGGCACCTAGCTATTAACTGTGGGAACGAAAGACCCACGACTACGACAGTGGAGAGGAATGTTCCATTCAAACCTTAACACATTGTTCATTACTACAAATACAATTAACCGGGGCATTTTTCAAGTCAGTTCCCTAATCCAAAGGTTTTCGGAGGCAACCAACAACCACCAAGGAAACAAGGAAGAGATTTTTCCATCACTTCTGCCAAAGTGAACCCTGACAACGAAGTGGTGACAGGTACGCTAGTTTTTTATTCGAGAATAGCGAACATACATTTTGATTCAGGTTTTACACATTCTTTTATATCTCAAAAGTTTAGTAGAACAATCCCAACACCACCACAAATCATGGAAGTGAAGATTTCGATGAGTATGGAAAATGGGGAAATCATTACATCCCATGAATATAACTCCTCCCCTATCATAATATGTGGATTGAATTTCCCGGTGAATTTTGTCATACTCCCTCTAGTGTAATTTAATGCAATTCTTGGCATGGAATGGATTTCCTTATATAGAGCCAACATAAATTGTCAGGAGAGGGAAATCACACTCTATATAGAGAATCGGCCCCTGATTCTTTACAAATGTAAGGAGAAAGATGAATCTCCTTTAGATCCATCATCTCAAGAATGGATATTATTGCCCTATGAGCACGCATATATGGCTCAGATGATTGATTCCATGGAAGAAACCATCCTTGATGAAATGCCTATTTTTAGGGAATTTCTTGAAGTGTTTCCCAAGGAACTGCCTGATATTTCCCCTACAAGAGATGTTGAATTCTCAATTGAGCTTTTACTAGGGGATCTACCATTATCCAAGAATCCATATAGAATGGATTTTGAGGAGGTTGAATAGATGAAGAAACAACTACAGAAGATCTGGATAATGGGTTTCTATGCCCAAGTGCTTCACCACGGGGTGCACCAGTCATCTTCGTCAAGAAGAAGGATGGGTCAATGCAGCTTTGCATCGATTATCGTGAACTTAACAAAATCACTATGAAGAACAATTATCCTCTACTATGGATCGATGACCTGTTTGATCAGCTGCGTGGAGCACAATACTTCTACAAGGTAGATTTTCGGTCAGGATATTATCATGTAAGGGTGAAGAAAGAAGATGTCCCAAAGACTGCTTTTCATATAAGATACAGGAACTATGAATTCATAGTAATGCCTTTCAGACTCACTAATGCTCTATAAATCTTCACGGACATGATGAATAGAGTCTTTTGAGATTACCTTGGAAAATTTGTGGTAGTCTTTATAGATGATATTCTAATATACTCCAAAACCATGGAGGATTATGAAGAGCATTTAAGAACTATACTAGAAACTTTGCTCAAGGATAAGCTCAACAAAAAGTACCGAAAGTGTGAGTTTTGGTTGAAGGAGGTCTTATTAATGGGCCATATCATCACAAGAAATGGTATATTTGTGGATCCCTCCATAAAAGATGCAATTGAGGGATGGATGAGGCCAACATCGGTAACAGATATCCTTATCTTCTTGGGGTTACCTGGATATTATCGAATATTTGTGAGAAATTTCTCATGATTTTCCAACCCTCTTACCAAGATTACTCGAAAGGGAGTAATGTTTGATTGGAATAATGAATGTGAAGAAAGATTCAAGGAGTTCAAAAGGGGGCTTATCATTGTGCCCATGCTCACTTTACCCACAATTGAGGAAAATTTTGTGATATTTAGTGATGATTCAAAGAAGGGATTAGGCTGTGTGCTAATGAAGAATGATAAAGTGATATCCTATGCTTCAAGACAGTTGAAAATACATGTGAGAAACTATCTGACACATGATCTGGAGTTGGTGGCGGTGATCTTTTCCTTGAAAATATGGTGGCATTATCTCTATGGGGAGAAATGTGAGATACATACAGACCAGAAGTGACTTAAATATATATTCACACAGAAAGAGGTTAATTTGCACCAGAGAAGATGGATAGAGCTCATCAAAGATTATGACTATTCAATACATTACCACCCTGGGAAAGTGAACAAGGTGGAAGATGCCCTAAGTTGAAAGGACTCAGCGATTCTATCAATGATGAGAATTGAAAAGGATCCAATCATCTTAGACTTGATGAATATAGAAATGGGAATCATAAATAAGGGAACATCATCAATACTTTTACAAATTATTGCTCAACCATCTCTTTTGGAAAGGTTAAAGGATGCTCAAGAGGATGATGTGGGAATTCAGGAAAAAGTGGAAGCTATCGAAAAAGGGAAATCCTCAGAGTTTAATTTTAATGAATAAGGAATTATGCGATTTGGGAAAAGACTATGTGTTCTGTCATCTCCGGAGCTGAAGAAGAAACTTTTGGTTGATGCACATAGTTCAAATTTCTCTCTTCACCCAGGGATCACAAAGATATATCAGGATCTCTGAGAAAATTTTTGGTGGGATAATATGAAGAAGAAGATCGTTGTATATACATCAGAGTGATTGGTGTTCCAGGAAGTGAAGGCAGAGAGGAAGAAGTCTAAGGGGATGATGCAACCATTGCCCATACGGGAATGAAAATCAGAGAACATCACCATGGAATTTGTCACTGGACTTCCGAGGACATCCAAAGGCAACATTGCAATCTGGGTTGTGGTGGATTGCCTTACAAAGACTGCACACTTCATTGCTATTTTAGGAAGATTTCTCATTGGATCAAATAGAACGAATATATTTCAGGGAAGTGGTAAGGCTGCTTGGAGTACCACTATATATTGTGTCTGACCAAGATCCAAGATTCACCTCTATGTTTTGGAAGAGTCCTTAACATGCTCTAGATACTGAACTGAACTTCAGTATGGCCTATCATCCTTAAACTGATGGCCAATCCAAGCGGACTATCCAAACATTTTAGGACATGTTGAGAGCGTGCTCAATGGAATTTCAAGGAGGATGAGATCAACATCTTCATCTAGTTGAGTTCTCCAATAATAATAGTTTCCACAAGAGCATCCAAATGGAACCATATGAATCCCTTTATGGGAAAAGGTGAGAACAACGACATGTTGGGATGAGGTCGGTGAACGTAAGCTTCTTGGACCAGAAATGGTCATGGAAATGGTGGAGAAGGTGAAAACCATTCAGCAGCATATCAAGGCAGCCCATAGTCGACAGAAGAGTTATGCAGATAATCGTCAATGAGACCTTGAGTTTAAGGTTGGAGACAAGGTTTTTCTACGCATATCTCCATGGAAGAAGGTCATGAGGTTTGGAAATAAAGGTAAGTTTAGTTCAAGGTACATCGTCCCCTTTGAGATTCTTGATCGTGTTGGGGTTGTGGCCTATCGACTAGCACTTACACCTACCATGGCCAATGTACATGTTGTCTTTCATGTATCCCTCTTAAGGAAGTACATACCAGACCCTTCACATGTACCCTCTTCTAAGGTGGTACAGTTAAAGGATGATAATTCTTTTGAGGAGAAACTAGTGAAGATCTTAGATCGTAGTGAAAAAGATCTAAGAAATAAGACAATGCCCATCGTCATGGTGTTGTGGGAAAACCTCACGTTTGAAGAAGCGACTTGGGAATCGGAGGAAATGATGAAGCTGAGTTACCCACATCTGTTTTAGTGTGGGAAAAGGAAATTTCAAGGGTGAAATTTCTTAAGCATGGAATATTGTAACGACCCAAAATTTCATTAATGGAAATCCCTCTTGATCTAGTTAAATGTCACTTTATGTAAAATGTTTATATAAAAAGTCAAATTCATTTGTTTTATATTAAGAATAGTGACCATTGCTTTTATAGCCGTTGAACAGTGATCACATGATTAGTATAAATAGAAGGCTGTAACAAATCCAATTTACTCAGACAAAGGAAGTGATGGACTCATCCTGTAGAATTGATCCATACGAAGCCCATTTGTCAGATCTTGGAAAAGAGGTGGCATCTTTGGGATTCCCTCTTGACCAAGTCCAAGATGAGATTTATCATGTCAAGCTCGAACAAGACCATCTACGTGAAAAGTAGAAGTTGATAGAGTTTAACACTCAAGCAATGTTATCTGAGCCACCCTAAGAGTCTGTCACCATCACACACCTTACCCTTAGTTCTTATGCGGCTGTTTTAAGGGGTTATGTAACAAATCTCTATTACTATGTTCATGTACATTATTTTTGTATATAATAATGAATATACTTTCTTGTCATTATTGATACATTGTAAATAGTTCTTAAAGTACAAGTAGTCTTTTTAGTTATTATTTAATTAAGAAATCTATTTTATTAAATTATGATATTTTTGAATTAAATAATATATTAATAAAATATTATTTTTATTATTAAATTAATTTTATTATATATAAATGATCATATAATTTTATGAATGCAATTATAATTCTTATTATGGGTTGAAATCCATTTCTGTCAAAACCAGTGTATTTTTTATAAATTTTAGTTTTTATTTTAAAATTAAAAAATTAATATATTTAGAAAATTATTTAAATAAAATAATTGATATTTCTGGAATCAAGATGTCGAAATTATCCAATGGTGAATTTTTCATAATTTTTTGAGATAGTCAAATTTTTGGCTAAAAGTTAAATACCATTTAAATATATAATGTGTTTTATGACATCATAATGACCCAATAGTGATGTAATAAAATACTATAAGCTTTATGTTCGGCCAATATATGTTTTAACATTAAAATAATGTGTTTTTGGGTTTGTTGGCTTGGTTTTTAAAGCCTTAATGGACCCCTCAAGAATTATTAATCATCTCGTCTTTTTAAATTATTTTCCATGGTAGTGTGACTCACCTCCACATAAGCAACCCCATTCTTTTAAGACGTTAGGGCTTTGGCCTTATAAAATATTTTTTTCCTCTTCCCTTTTCTAAAAATCATGGGAAAAAACCATGATCTGATTTGTGTTTTGGATTAGTTTAATGTAAGGGGTCCCAAACCTAAATAATAAATAATTCACTCACCTTTCCTATATATACCCACCTTAGCTCCCACTTCCTCCTCACTCAAAGCCTTTGGAGTTCGTCCAACCTCTTACATACTCTCTCTAGAATCCTCCCAAGGTTCCCCAAGATTTCAATAATCCTCTATCAAACCTCTCTCAAGCCTTGGAAGCACACTTCCATGTAAGGATTTTTCTTCCTTTCACTTTTTTGTCCAATATTATTAATATTGTTATGCCCTTTTAATTTCAATTATAAATGCTGGGGTATGGTTTCGAACCTCCCCCAAACTTCTGTCTTGTTTTTTTAATGATGGGAGACCTCTTTATCTCTCATTAAATGCCTCCCATGTACACCTATTACTGTGCTGAAATTTCAAAAAGAACTTCTCTCTCTTCATTTATATTCAAGCAATACTTTTGTATCATGAATCTAAATTCTATTAAATTTTTTTGGAAATGTATATATATGACCCTATTACTATACATTTCATGTAAATATGATGAGACCCCCTTTCTCTCTCATCAACCATTTTTATGAATTCTTATGTCAGGCCGTTACGCTGCCAAAATTGCACCGATTTTCTAAGCCAAAGACTTTGTGAAGTGATTACCATGCCCATTTATACATAAAGGGTATTCACCTTTATGAACATTTACATATTGATTATAATGTTTCATGTATTAATTAATCATTCTTTTATCATGGAATAAATGATTATGATTAATGAATCCATGTTTTATGATCCATGTGGCACACTTATGCATGAAATGAAATGTTTAAGAAGGGTGCGCCCTTATAGAGCTCCAATGCATTGGGTAAAGTATAGTATCATGATACCTCATGTCTAATGAGTGTTGAATCATTATAATTAAAGTGCAACTAGGGTTTAATCGTGCTTCATGTGCAATGAGGATTTACTCATGCTTCATGTGTAATCGGCCTTGGCTCATGCTAATTCCATGTTAAGTGTTGTTGCGACATTTCCATGTTATGATTATCATGGTTTCTCATGCCTTTTTGTCCATGTTTCTCTTGTGCTCTACTGATATGCCCATTTTCTAACATGTATTGTACTTATCATGTATTCCATGTTTATTCCCTTACTGGGCTTTATAGCTCACCCTTTTCTTATGCATGTCCTCTGGTTATCCCATGCAATGCTAAGTACGAGGGAATGTAGTGTTCATGTAAAGGATGTTTTCAATAAAGATATTGTATTTAATGTTTTAAGTTGTTATGTAATAATCCTAAGACCCAAAGACACTAGAAATATCGATCTTACTTGTTGTATCATGTGGATATTTTACGTAATAAATCATGTTTATGTTTGTAATAAAAGCAGGGTTATCATAATTTCGAAGCTCTAGATCATCCCTTTATGTCTGTTGATCTTATCTTGGATATATGGATGATAAATAATTTGGTGGAGGTAGGATTTATTCCATACTATTATGATTTCATGATACATCTTTACATATTCATGAATATAGGGTCTTTATCGATCTCTATCAGGGATAAAGTTGCATGTTCATTTCAGTTAAGAGCATATGTTCTCATGTTTAGCATCCCATGAAGATAGTTAATAGAGAAACTATATCCCTTAATTATTATTGACAATATCCTTTGACGAAAGTTGAGTTCCTTATGTCTGAATATATAATTTTGACTCTTACGATTAGTATAAATTTCACACTTCTCACCATAGAGATAGTGCCACCATATTTTCAAGGGAAAAATCATAGCAACTAGATCCAAATCATTATTGAGGTTGTTGTTCTCATAGATTATCAAATTTTTTGTGGCGTAGGATTCAATTTAACATTTTCTATGATTTTAAAACCCATTAATTTCATTGATACATCACTATATATCACAAAACATTCTCCACTTCTTGGTAATATGATTATATTTGTAGTGATCAAACCCTTTTTTAGTTCAATAAATACTTCCTCACATTATTCCATCATGACATACTATAACCTTTTCCTCATTTACTTAGTTAACAGGCTATAAATTTGTTAAAGTTTTCTAAAAAAATGGTAGTACCCCTATAATCTATCAATACTGCAGATTTCCATGACACTAGTGGGTATGTCCCATTCCACAATTTCAATGTTTTAAGGATCCATATAAATTCCCTTACTTATGATCATGTGCCCTAATAATGTGACTTTTTTACATCCCAAAGTCACACTTAATGACATTGGCGTACATTCTTTCCATCCAAAATGTTGCCAAAATAATCCATATATGTTCATATTCTTCCTTTCTCTTAGTATAGATGAGTATATGATCCATAAAAACTACCAAAATTTAGTCAAGGCAGTGTTAAAATACCCTATTCGTAAATTCTATGAATATTTTAGGAGAATTAATAAGTAAGAAGGGAATCACTTGAAACATATAGTGTAGATACTTGTGTAGAAATAAGTATTCTGAATATAGTACTTTATCACCTACAGTTAATGATATCCAGAATAAAGATCCATATTTGAGAAGCATAGATCTCCCTATAGATGATTAAACAAGTCATCAATCCTTATAATGTGATACAAGTTATTTGTTTCAATCTTATTGATCTCTCAATAATCGACACATAGCTCCATTGATCCATCCATTTTATTGACAAAGATCACTTGTGAACCCTAAGGTGATACACTTGGGTTTATAAATCCCTTGTCAAAATCCTCTTAAAGATTCTTTTTTAAAACTTCCATTTTTATTGTGGCAATACTATAGGGTCATTTTAAAATAGTAGTGCCTTAGGGTATGAGATCTATTGAGAAATATGCCTCATATTCCAGGGGAAGTCTAAGATACTCCTATATAGAAACATCACTATATTCCTTCACAAAGGTAATTTCCTCCAGGTTTATACCATTATTTGACTCAACAATTTGAGAAAGGTATTATTTTTCACATGACATCAACACCAACACTGTTAGATTATTTTCCAAAGGTGATTCATGATCTTCCTTTCATTTGTTGGAGCTCATGGGATGGTTCATAATTTATCAAGATATTTCCATTTCTATAAATGTTATGTGAGATCTATATAATGGGAGAAAATCTATACCTAATATAGCATCAAATTTAACCAAGGGAAGTATCATGAAATTTTATGGAAGAATTTTTCCACATACAGAAGTAGGAGAAGAGATCAACAATTCAGTTCCAATGATCTCACCACTAGGTGTTTTTATGCATATATCTACTTCAATGAATCGGGGTTTCAATTCAATAATTCAAGAACATTTTATCATATAAAGGAATACCCATAACCATAATAAAGTAAGAATATTTCTATTATTTTGTGAATAATAAGTATACCATATATGAATTTATTTTCTTTATCAATATGAGTAGTAGTGATAGAATAAAACTTTTCTTCCTATTTTGGATCTGGGGGTTACTAACACTGATTAGCCTTGAGGAATCTAGATTTAGTGTAATAGAGAGTATAATTCCCTTACTCCATGCTATTGAAGCATTGAACCATGGATGGTTATATCATTTCCTCCATCATATTGTCCTTCTTTCTTTTATATGTTATACATTCATAATCATAGTATCCTTCAATCCCACAATTATAGAATTTCTATATCCCTTTGAGGTAGTTATCATGACACCTCGTCCAACATTTTTGAGTTGTGAGTGGATGATATTTCTTTCCACCTTTTTCTTTAGATCCTATATCTTGAAACTCTATCATTCATTTCATATCTCCTTAGACATGGGACAAGTATCCAAAATCCATATATACTTTTAGAGCACATCAAACAACTTATTCATAACTCATAAAGTCTTGTATTGCTAGATCCTTTTGAAGGTTTGGTTTTAAACCACTATAGAATCTATATATTTTTATACCATTTTTGATAACATAAGATGAGGTGTACTTGGAAATCCTTGTGAAATTTTCTTCTTAAGACATGAGTAATTCACATTCTTTTTTCTTGAGATATATGAATTATCTCTGAATATTTTTCCAAAGAGTTCAAGGGAAATAACTATTAAAAAATATTTTCATAAATTATTGCCACTCTGTCTGTTAAATTTCATCCTTCACATTTGTGTTCTTAATAAACAACATCCATTGTAAACCTCTCCATATAAATTATAAATGGATGGAGTAACATTATCTATCTCAAAATAGTGATTCATAGAAATGATCCTATCTATAGTGTTGACAAACTTTTCCAAGACTAGTGGATATTATGATCCACTAAACATCAGTGGTATTTTCCACATAAGAGACTAGATATACATTTACTTACTCTTTGGTGAAGGCATAAGTTCCACATTTTCAGGTTATTCTTTACAGTGTGAGATAGCTGGGTAATGATCACCAGGAAATTTTGAACCCCACCTCGAAATTCATTGGGGATGTCATTCATGAAATCACTTGATTGTACCAAAAAAGGTTTTTGTCATGATTTCTCTTGGAACCCAAAATTTTATAAAATAGAAATTGTTTGGACAAAAAAAAAGTCAACAATTCATGAATAAATAATTTATTCTTTTGTGAGGTTAACACTAAATGAATTTTTTTAGGATACATATTTTTAGAATTTTTCTAAAAAATATCTTATTGTGTTTTTACATTTAATTTGAATTATACTAATGGACTTAAAAAAATTTATATAATAATAATTCCAAAATTAATTAAATGTGCTTTGATACTAACTATAGTGATCGTACTTTTTCTTACATATCTATTACATAATTTTATAAACCTAGTGTTACAAGACCAGGATCCAAAGGATTATTATCCTCAGAAAATTAGGACCATACATCAATTTTCCAAAAAAAAAAGAAACATTATTTTAACTTCTTCATCTCTTGCCTCTTATTGGAAATTGTGATATTATTATTATAGGTAATCATCTCATGATATACATCTATGAAATGGGTGAGCTAAAATCCCAAAAATAGGATAAATAAGAACATCAATCAGTATAACATGGATGAGAATAATCATCACCATCAAAACATAATCATAGGGTCATCATCATAATCATGATATGAAGTATTGGATAAAGTATTGAAATGTGAAAATGTTTAAAAATGAAACATCATGCCTTAGTGGTAAAATTCCAGACGTAGTTGTGAAAAAATATAGTATCGGGTTTATAAAATATGAATATAATCATATAATCATCATAATTTTTGAAAAATATAACATCATATCAATGAATATTTAATATTATCTCATGAGATACATCACATTACACAATGAATTTGAGATCTACATAATTTATTGCACACTTGCCACATCATAACATTTACATAATCATGCATGCCACATAGAAAATAGATCAATTAGAGTCCAAAATAAACCCATATAATGGAATTATTTTCATATGGATTTCAAAAATCAATTAAAAAATTGGTTTTCTAAACGAAAATGGAAAAAAAATTATTTAAGATTCATTGTTCCTGAGTGAAGAATAAATAACTCAAGAGAAGTTAAAATTTGTTTTCAAAAAAGTGTTCTTTTTGGAAAATGTTTTTATGTGTCATAAAATCATATTCGAATCACATATCATTGAGTAAATAAATGGAAAGTAAAATGAAAGTATATTTTATTAATATTAATAGAGCATCCTCACTATAATTTTTCATAAAAGAAGTGTAACCCAAAGAAAAGGTGTTGGGTTCGAGAAACCCCTTAGCTTATCTCCAAAAAAATACTTCACATTAATATCTTGGATAATAAAATTGTATTCATTAATTAATAAATCCATAACATATTACACATGTGTTTTAATTATTACAATTTAATTGTGTTATTTTATGGCCATTATGATGTGTTATACTGTTCAATTCTGTTGTTTTGAGGGTGTTCATTTTGTGGATTTCCTAACTGGTTTGCTTGTATAAAAGTATAAAAGTTTATGTAAAATGAGAATTATTCTATAGAAATGGAATTATAAAGTATTAATGAACATAAATTATATTAATTGGTCTATTATATCATTTTATTATATATTATGAGGATGATTCATTAGATAATATGTCAAGGAAAATGATATAATTTATTTTTCGGTTGATTTTACGACCATCATGAACTTAGATCATTTTATTTAATATCATGTTTATATATTTGTTAAATAAAATTATATAAAATATGATAAAATTTAATTTTACTATAATACTGGTTTTATGGTCATCCTTGAAGGCGGTAATGGAGAATGAAACTGCATCGGCCGTGATGGAAGTAAATTATCACATTACAGATAATGTTTTTATTTTTAAATTAAACTTAGAGGAGAAGGGGCCATATGATGAAACATGAATTAAAATAAATAATTTTTACTATATAAAATATAATGGGGTTATCATTCTACAAGGATAATGTTATGTGATGATATAACAATAAAAGAATTTAAATTGAATGGATATTAAAAAAATGAAAGAGGATTTTACCTCTTGAATTCTCTAGAATGAGAAGATCCTTAGGGAAATTGGTTTTGGTCATTTAATGATAAAAAAGACTCATATAATTAGGTAATAATCTTGTGAAGAGTATTAGGGTGAATTTGGAGAATCTCAAAATCTTTTAAGGAATGGGGAGAAGAGGTTGTGGGGGTGGTATTTTTAGGGGTGGAGATGGGTGTTTTTTTATTATTTTAATCAATATTTTACAATTTTTTCTCAAAACTATCAATAGATTGAGCAATACCACTAAATATTTTAAACAATTAATGAGAGATAGATATTATGAGATTACATCATCCATACATCATCTAAGACTCAATAATTCATGTATTAGTTAAATACCATAAATTATCGTGTTTCACTATTCACAAATATTCAACTATTTTAGAAAAAAAAATTAAACCTAACCATTTATATATATATATAATTAAAAAATCAACTCAATTTTAGGAATATAATTTTATTAGTGTGAAAAATAAAATTCTTATTTAAAATAATCATTTATTCGAAAAATAACGATTTTAAAATTATAACTGATTTTATGACACTTTGAAAAACTAATTAAGGCACAAGAAAATTATCTTATATTTTTAATAAATCACAATATTAATTTAAGAATTTATTTTAGGAAAATAACTTTTCTTGTTTTAAATAATTATATTAATTATAATACAATAAATCAACATTTATTTTTACAAAAAATACAAATTCTTAATTAATCAATTTTGAAAAAATTCTTTACTTATACTATGATATAATAAAATCATATTATAATTTATAGGACTAGTAAATTTTATTTATAATTTTATAGGAGAGGATACAATTCTGTTAGTTGGATTACAATTCCTATGATTCATTCCTCTATTCCAAGGTTTATGTTACTATTCCATTGGTATAGGTTTCATTGATTTCTATGACTTCAATTATTTCATATTTAATTTTTTAGAATAATGTTTTTATTTGGATATCTATTCCTTGTATGTATTTTATACCTTATAAAATATTTATAAGAAGAGAAATTCTATTGATAAAAATTTGGTCCATTACAGTGACCATGGTCATAAGAAAATGATTTTGTTATGTTCGGGTTGTAATAAGAATATGGGTGTAGTGTAATAGAACATATGATGAGTATTTTGTAATTTATATTTTTCTTTATAATTATCATACTGATAAAATAACCAATGACACTAGTTTTGTTATTTTGTAGAAAGAATGAAACAATTAGGGAAAAATCAAGGAGTTTCAACAAGTGAATCCATTACCATTGTTTGAGTCTATTGCTATTGTTTTTAGTGTAATATTTTAAATATGAATTTGAAAATTCAAGCACCAGAATAATGGATTGGTATTTAAATACATATTTCCTAACTTCAAACCGAGAAAAAATAATTTAATTTAATTCCCATGGAAAAACTATTTCATAAATGACATTACTTCTAAATATATTTTTTAAATAAACCACAATCATGTTAAAAACTCTATATGTATTTTTATACATTTTTTCATCCCTTATTCTACATCAACTATTTTTCTATAATACCTTTATTCGTTTATATATTCTTCATTTTTTCCAATTGTCTTGATTATTGGATATCGTCACCTACTAGAGTGTACCATTTTTTCTCTCGTTGTCTATGGGATTGAACCCAATTTCTATTAGAAATATAATTACTTAGTTTATAAAAGAACTATTTTTTCGTTCCTCCCATTGGGTACCATCAATATTCTTTTGCGTGAATACACACTTGTGGGTTTTGTGGTCCGTATATATGTCACCCTTTTTCATGTTGAGGAAATGCCACTAATTCTTCAACATGAAGATCACTGCAACCAATTCTAAAAAATGTTTTCTGTAGTTCTACTCATGAATATTTAATTGATAATAGGAATAATACATCAATTATTCATATTGTATGAGTAAAAAACCCATTCCCTCTTTGGACACATCAATTTTGATAAAAAACCCCTTCACCACTGGTGGGTAATTTGAGAAAATTTATTTTGATTTTCCTCTATAATCATTAATTCTCTATTCACAATCATCAATTCATAAAAACATGACCCCTTTATGAGTTATCCTAGTTAGTTGGATTTATAATTATGATTTTTTATAAAAAATGATAAAATCAACCCGATAATCCAAGGAAATAATGTTTTTCAATCATAGATGTTAGTCTGGTCTATCTTTCAGTCACTTATTTTTTTTTGAAGGATCTATAGACATAAATATTTTGTAGATAACATTCCCCAAGAATGCTATACCCCATCCAAAATCTGTACTCACATTTATTTTCATATATCTTTTCTTTCCACAAGGTCTTCAATATATCATTAAATTCTCACCATGTTCCTCTTTTTTTTATAGAAAATTAGAATATAAATTATAAATAATACCAAAAATTTATTAGGGTTATCTATAAAGACTCTATTAATTATGTCAGTGACGATTTATGGAGAATTTTTGAGTCCAAATGGTATCACTATGAACTCATATTGTTCATACCATTTATGAAAAGAAGTATTAGGGATATCCAACTTCTTCACCTTAACATGATAATAGAATGACCAAAGATCCACCTTAGAGAAGTACTAGTATGCATGTAGCTAACCTAAAATATCCATCAATGTGTGTAAGAGGAAAATTTTTATTTATTTTTAATTTTTTGAGATCACATTAATCAATGGAGAGGAACATTAAACTATCATTCTTGTCAAAAAGGAGGACTGATTCACCCTAGGGTAATGCACATGGGCATATAAAACCTCTATCTATATTACCTTATCGTTTATTCTTTATATCCTAAAGTTCAATAATGACCATTTTATATAGATTCTAGATATTGTAAATGATTCGTCTATGAGCTTGATTGAGAACTAAACCTCACTACATGGAGGTAGACCATAAAATTCTTTAAGGAAAAGATCAATGAATTATATTATAATGGGTATTATATCAAGGATGATCATTTCCTTAGTCTCAACCATTTGAGCTAGATATTCCTGCTCATAAAGAAATAATATACATAAATGATATAAAGGAATGCTCAGTACCATAGTCATTTTGGAAATTTAATGATCATGAATTTATTATTATCCTACCTTTCATTTTTTTATTAGACTTATAGATTTTAATTTTTAATTTTGTAGGGAAATAAATGGGAAACTATGATTATTAAAGGGGTAAATCATAAATGAAATATATTCCATAATGTATGAATTAATATATTTCAATATAAGTTATCCCTGAGATATTTCCAAATATAAAGTCATATGGAAATTTACACCCATAATAATTGTAACATACCATGTAAGTAATGAATAATATAAATTCTTATCTATGTCTATTTATGAATTAGATAGTGTTTTGGAGGCTTAAAATGAGAATAAATCCAATCTTAATCATGGAATACACTAATATTCTTAAAAGATTGTTTTACTGCCTTTTGATGGAAAACAATTTTTAAATCAAAAATTTGACAATTTTATAAGATATATTTGTCAAAATAAACTTATTATTTATGATTCGGACATTGAAATTTACATTGGATAATTTTTTTGGTATTTTTCTGACAATGTTCATTTTTTTAATGAATAGTGAAAAATACTGCATTTTACATCGAAACTACTTTTTCATCTAATTTAATTATATGGTTAGATTATCTTTTTAATTGGTTTTAAAGTTTAAATAGAATATATTTTTACCATTTAATCCAATGGTGATCATTGAGATTAATTTAACTTTGGAATTGGGCATAAACAAGTGCCAAACGTTTCCTAGATATTGTTTCAAAAAACCCGCTATTTGTTTTGACAACGGGAATTATTTTTAAATTAATTATTGCAATTTATATGTTTTGAATTTGGTAAAATGGATTCCATATTTGGAATCAGAGGGTCCATATTATGCAATTAATACTCCTTTGTTTTTGGACATTATGAATAGTAACAATGGTAATTATCTTTAATTATCTTGATTAATGAGTAATCGGGTAGTTATGGATAATAAAATAATATCATAATAATAAAAAATGACTCCAACATGTGTCCTAATTCTACTGATTGTCTCATGTCAGACCATGGGATACCATGTACCAAACTTGGGGACCCCATGGAATCACTTTTGTGTGAAAGTGACTTTTTAACTTTTTTATTTTTAAAGAAAGTTAAATATAACAAAGAATGTATGACCTGAGTAAAAAATTATTAATTTTGTCTACATAAATTATATATTGGACTATAAATAGTCATTGAAAAGCTAAAAAGATTTCCTACATCATAGTATTTATTTATATAATTTTTAGACATTAAATAAATTAAATAATTTAGGACATCATGATGATGTAGCGATTACCTCATTAATGAACGATTTAAATAAAATGAAAAGATAATGTAAAATCTAAGACTTACACTTGTCAAAGACCTATTGGATGAGTTTATTTAGAACAATTATCACTTTATACTCGAAATAAATCAACGTAGGACCTTTAAAATATGAAACTCATTTGAAAATAATGTAACATTTTGTAACTTTCCAAGAGTGCCCCTCCTGTCCTCTTATAAAAGGCCCCCACCTCTACCACCTTACCCATACCTCTCAAGCCTTTGACTCATCCAGGATCTGATCATTTTGTCTCTCCACATCCCTCCCCTAATCCTATAAGCCTTAATTTATGCAGTAACCTCTTCAAGAAAACATTTTGTTCAAACCAAAGGGAGTTACCCGATTATAAGGTAATGTCTTCACTTGTGTTCTTTTGTTTTATTTTGCTTCTCCAACCCCCTAAAATATTTTTTTTCATTTATTTTGTAAAAAAACCAGTATCATCAATATACTAGGATTTTTTTATAAGAATTATTCGAGCTACACTTACACACACCTTCATCTAATGGTTAAAGATCATATTGTTTCCGTGGATGGTGAATTTCTGCCTCATGAAACGATGGTTGTTTAATATTATTTGAAAAACTTCAAAGGTGGACATTAAGATGTCACTATATTTATATATGATATATAATATGTTTATGTTTTACTTAAACTTATTTATTTTTCATTTATGGCATACCTTTATGGTTTCCATTATGGGTAAACGCGATATCTTCAATTTTGGAAGTGCGGACTACCGCCCCCTCAAAGTGATTTAATTCATTAATACCATATGTGGTACGTATAAAGGATAGAATTAATGATATTATATATTATATTATACTGGAATTATAATATTACTTTATATAATTATTATTTATTTCCCTTAAATTATGAGATCGAAATGAAAGTAGCGTTCATGCGTACGTACGGCTTACCGTCCCCATGAACGGTGCATTTCATTTCTTATACACAAATATAATGAACTATTATAAGTACATATATATAATGGATATAGTTGATGTATGTTAAATCTAAATGATTAATATAAATATGAAATTAAAATATACATATCTCTCATTTAGTTTTAATTTTATTAATATGACATAGAAATGAAAGTAGCGTTCATGCGTACGTACGACTTACCGTCTCCATGAACGGTACATTTCATTTCTTATCTCTAAATTGTTATATAATATTATAAATGAATGTATATACTGGATATATATGATATATATGATATATAAATCATGAATATAATTCTTCATATAATGGATATTTTACCACATAAATAACTTGTAATTATAAAGAGTTTATTTTTGACTCAAGTACCAATGATCGACAAAACGACCATTATTAACATAAATGATTAAATAATGATCATAACATGGTAATAAGTGATATAAAAGGAATAAATAACTTGAAAAATTGTCTTAAGCAAGTAGAAATTAACTCAAGTTTATTATCCAGGACATTAAAGAACGATCAAGTCAAGTCGGACCCGAGGTAAGGGAACTTCTTAACCCAATTTCCATTCTTTGGGTTAATCTACTACTTTCAAATTATGTCATGATATTATTATGTCATATCTTGTATTTGTGCATTATTTATGTGTACTTATAGTGAATACACACTATAGATATATATTATTTAAAAATGATCTTTGTATGGGACTTCATCTCAATCTCCTTTCATTGAGGCATATTTTTGTTTTATACACAACCTTATTTTATACGGTGTATAAACCCCTTTGACTTTTACGTTTATCCAAATGGAATATTTTTTATATGAAGAGTTTTACTAAATGAAAATAGGGATTTTTTTTGTCATACGTATGCGGTGACAATGACTTCTCCGCCATTGTGACCATTATTAGAGTTTCGGCTTCCTCTACAAGCCATACATTTTTTTAATTGAAAAATAAATACCATGTTTTACTTTTCTTTTATTTTGGTATTGAAAATGGTTTTCATAATGTTTTTATTATATCAATGTTTTGTATTGATATCTTGTGATTGAAATGTAGAAATGTTATGTTTCTTTTATGCATGTTTTATGTGATACGATTATGTTATGGTTCTTGGGAATTGTTATGAAGACTGGTGGTTCTGTGATAAACTAATGGCGGGTGTGCTCGTTATAGATCTCCAATGAATTGGGTAATGTGAAGGGGTTAAACTTTAAGGTTTCTCCGAAGAAATTTAGGGAATATACTGTGATGGGTATTCCAAACATAACCAAGAGGGTTACTCCCTACGTAAGAATGTTATGAATGCCTCAAGTTACCTTTATGTCTTATGATTTCTATGATTTATTCATGATTTGATGAGGTATATTGAAGTGATTATGATTTATGAGTAAAGTATGATTTCATTGATTTTTATGTATACATGTACTCATGTTTCCATTAAATATTTTTATATCCCTTATTGAGCTTTTTATGTTCATCCTAAGTTTTTGAAATGTTTTTCACAAGTCAAGGGAAAGGTACATGATATGATGATAGTTTTAAGGATGTTTCAATAAATAATCCATGTTTTATTTTAAATATGTTTCTGTTTATGGGAAAAATTATTACTATCTTTTATTGTAACCACTTTTTTAAATATGGGATGTAATGCATGATTTATGATCTAATTCTCTAAAACTCTAAACCTAAAAAGATCCTCAATATGTATTCTTTAAGTAACTCAAGATTAATTAATGTTTAAGGCTGGGGCCTTATAATAATGTTTCATAATGAGCTTGATAATTTACTGAAGAACATTATGTGTCAAACAAGGTTTGTGATGAGGCATGCTGTCATAAACCATGTGATGATTGTGTCCTGCTCAATGTGCCCTTTTTTATGATTATTATCCGTAGGTGAAACTATTCCATAACCACTTACACATGTATTATCTAGATAGGGATGTATTTTTTTTATAAACCACTAACTATTTACTTGACAAAAATTTAGATATTTTTTGGTATGATTAGTGTTATCCCTAAAGATTTTGCTTAAATTTTATAATCTTAATCCCCAAAAAACAACTTACCTTTTATATGATACCATCTATGAAAACTCATATATTCATACACTTTATATATTTATTTAATTCATAATGATACATATAATAAAAATCTAAAATATCATGTGGTAAAGTATATTTATATAATTAGGTTCTTATAATAAAAAAGTGTAATAAAATTACAGTAAAATTTTATAGAAACTTCATAATATTCTCTGATATACCATGGATCCTATAAAATACAACATCATAACCAAGGGGAATACATGTGAAATGTTTGATCTATAAAGGCCCCATGTGTAATAATAAAACAATTCCATGATAAAAGTAAAATGGGTTATTAAAAAGTTATATAAAGGTGACATAAGGGGGTGATAATCAAAAAATTGAACATCAAAACATGATAAAAGATGATAACATAAAAGAACTGTGGAAATAATATAAAACATGGAATCATAAAACCTAAGTAAATGATAAATGTTGAGACCTCCTAATATAGTGAGATTAAGAGAACCTACCGTGAAGCATTCATGTAATATCATGAGATAAAAACATTACCTAATGCATTAGAGATCTATATAATTTTGAGACCACTCGTCACATTCATATCCTATACATGCATAAGTTTCCTGTATAGATCATACAACAGAAGGATGTTTTCAAAAATTTTAATTCCATAAATATGTATTCTTTGTTACACAAATGGAATTATCCAATAAATTAACGATATTTATATCTATGTGAATACCGTTTAGTAGATATTGAGATGGGTATTTACTATAAAAATGATAGTCATGAAAAATAGTAGAATAATTTGGGAAGCTTAATGGGTATACATACAGGTTCATGGAAGGGGTAAATTAATGTGAAAGGGGTATATTATAAATTATTAATCATAATAAAACTAAGTGGTATGTGTCAAAAGATATCCCAATGTGAACTATATGGAACCAAATTCGTAATATAAAGAGGGTGCTTGAATAATGAGGAGAAGGAGAGGATCCCTTATCTCGAGAAGTCACTTCTTAAGGATAGGGAGGATATAAATTGGAGGTTCTATAAATTATAGGAGTGATATAAGGAATACATCGTAGAGTAAAATCACGATCTATGGGATTTTATTGAATAATAATGGGAGGATTGTTGGTTTTATTTAGAAAATGTGAAGGGAATTCTTCATTAATTTATAAACACACGTATTGGAATCTATATGATAATTAATTTAAACTAAAAAAAGTTGTTCTACCCATGTTTTCTACCAAAGATGACGATATTTAATTATTTTATAATAATAATTACCAATATAATTATCATAATTCTATTTTTGATGAGGAATTTTCATGTGTATAAATAATTTATTTTAAATACTTAAAAATATGATATTGGTTTTGGAGGATTCCTTAAGTCTTTATAAAATTAACAAAATAACATTAAATTAAAATAATTTAAATCTTAAATATATATTTTGTAGTTTATAACTTTTATGGATTATATTACACCACATGTGGGTACTTATTATGTCATAATACATACCATATATTTATGCCATATTTAACAGTTACGCAAAAATCTGAGTGTCTCTGAAATTGTTGAAAATTTTACCATACGATAATTTATAAATTATTACCAAAAATAAAATAATTATTTTCTCAAAAAAATTATCTAAATATATGGATTTACATGTTTAAATTTTAATCCCCATTTATTGAAAAGTACTATTTATTATTTATAACAACAGTTTAAAGACCCTTGAAAAAATTACATTTGACTTCATAAAATTATATAATCATTTATAGTTAATAAATATTCTTCCATAAAATCTTTTTATTAAATTATAATTTATTTCAAAAGTTCTTGAATTCATCAAAAGGAGTGTATTGAATGAAACTAAACGTATCCTAAAAATAAAATTTTTGTTTTGTCGTTTAAAAATATATTTTTTATCAAACATATTTTTTAATCACAATAAGGTAATAATGTTTGATAAATTTAATAATTTATATTGAAAATATAAAAATTTACTCTTTTAGGGTCTATGTACATAGACATTTATTACACCATTTCTTTCACTATGGTTATGGTATACAATGGTGACATTTTCATGGGGCGGTTTGATGAAAGTGGTTTCATCCATGATCTGGATGAGCTTAAAATTCTCTATTAAATGGTTTTACACATGCTTCACCTATTGAATCTAAGATAGAGATTATTTGTTGAAAAATCCCATTGAAGCAATCTCCCAGACATCTGATGAAAAATGGGCTTCATAGGGTACAATCTTACAAGTCGAGGTCATCACTCCTTTTTCTATGTCAATTGGATTTACCATAACCCATAATATTTACTTATTATAAAATTACTATATAAAAACTATATTATCAACATATATTATTATTAAAAATATTTTAAATAGAATTTGAGGTACAATGTTCGAGTTTAATACCATTTTAAGTGCATTTTTATTGGTGTAATACGCTTAGAGGGTTTGGGGATGAATAGTATGAACCAATTTTACCAAATTAATTTTATAGTTAAACTACCTATATTAATATTCAAACCTATGAACCAGTTAAAATTATGTAATTTTTTTTTTAAAATTCAATTCCACCACCATATTCATCATTGAAAATGAAAATGTAGTGGTACATGTAATTTTTAGTAGATTCACCAATGATGTAGGTGAATATATTAGTACTATGATTGATTCAAGTATAAGAAATTGTTATTCAATGTTCTTGAAGAAGGTGGCTATCTCACAAAATATAGTATTTTCTCCCAATAGGCCTTCATACTGGATCCTTACTATTTAAAATAAAACTCCTAATCATAATATAGAATGCAATTTTATTCTATACTATTGGTTGTCATTGAATCAACCGATAATAACTTCTTACTCAAGAAATGTATTTTACTAATAATGTAACAATATTAAATTATAAAAGAATTAAAATTTATTTCATAGAGTATGAACTAGGAAACCAAAAGATTAAAAAACTCACATAATATATTTCTTTAAATTTAATATCTTCACACCTTATAGAATACAAAACCCTATGTTAAAATGAATCCTAATATGTTATACATTTATTACATAACCATTAAATTGGTATATTTCAAGAGAACTATATAAAATATGAAAATTATATGGTTTACACATTTAAAAAAAATAATTGGTTATATATGGATTATAAAGAAAATAAGATTCAATTAAAAGAAATATAAATATCTCATGAAAAATTGTATTTTATTAATTGATGGGTTAGTCACGATTTGTGTATGCAAGTTAAATTTGAAGTCTACCAATTTTCTTAAAATAATTTTGTAAAATAAACATAATATTTTAATTTATTATATTAAAATTCCATAATGGTGAATTTTTTGTACTTTTTTCTAAAAAGTTATATTTATCCAATAATAGTGAAAAATATGGATTTTTATTTAATCATCCCTTTTCATTTAAAAAATTTTCAATAATAAATTTTTTTAAAATTCGTTTAAAATATAATTTGTTAAATTATATTATAATATATCTAATTTAGAAAATTATAATCAATTTAATATTTAATTTTTATATCCAAACCCCTTATACTTAGGACAATTTTCTTCATGAAAGCCGGCTTTTTCTCCTGTTTATGAGTTTTGTTTTTTATTTTATTTTACCACTTCAGTGAATTGAAAATGTAAAAATGGATTCCATATTTGGTATTAGGAAATATTATTTTTTTAATAAACTTAACATTTTTACTATAATTAATAGTGAAATTATTAAAAATTAATTACCACGGTTAAGGTAAAAATTGATTTACTAGGGGGTTAAAATAAAATGATAAGGATCAAGATAACTAAAAAATTATTCTAAAATATATCATATGCACATATTTAGACCATATTATTTAAAATGATCTAAAATAATTCATTTTTACTATAATGACCCAGATTTCTCGTGTATTTTTTTTAAATACCTGGGAATTTTACGAGTCCGCAGTTTCTAACGACAATTGATTCCAAGGCCCGATGTTCCCTGAATAAAATTCTAAAGTTTTGTTCGGTACATTTAGTAAACGCACATTTTAAATTTTATAAATTTTGAACCGGTGCTTGGAATTGAAATCCCAGGGCACCGTTGAGCTTGTAGCATCGGTTATTGCTTGGTGGGACCTTCACCGCAGTTGCGTTCTAGCGAGAATGGAAGTTAGTTTTTGATTTTTTTAATAATAAATTTAAATAAAAATAATTATGGCTTATTTTTATTTTGGCGGTTAAAATCTCCAAGTGGAGGTTGGAGGTGGGGGCCACCACACTATAACCTCCCATGAGAGGTTATGGTGGTGGGGCCCACCCGCACATAACCTCCCTTGGGGGGCTAATTAACGTGGGGACCACAGGGGCTTTATCCCCGTGTAACTCTTGGAATTTCTCCATAATTGTCCCAACCCTCTCTTAATTTATTTCTAACACTCCCCCTCCCCTATTCGAATTTTGAATCCATTCCACTCACTACCACAAAATTGGGCAAGGTAGGCGCCTGCCTTTATCAGCGCTTTTTTTAGAGCTGATAAAGGTTACATTTATCAGTGCTTTTCTTAGCTCTGATAATGTTTAACGTATACATTAAATAAAAAACAAATGTTATAACTATATATATATATATTTATAATTAAATAATTATAAGATTAATAATAAATATATTTTTTAGATTTATAAGATTTATTTGATTTATTAATTAATTATATATATTAGATTTTTTAATTCATTATATTTCATATATATTTGTTATATTTGTTTATATTTAATTTATTTTTTTATTTATAAATATATAATACCTTTTAATATATATTTATATTTAAAATTATTGAATATATATGTGTTTTCCAATGAATTTTGGTCAATGAATATATCATGCGTATATGTTATGTGATCATATATATATGTGCATGAATAATTTTCATTTATAGATTATAATTACATATCACGTTTATGTGTTATTGATTTATAATTCATTACGTTACCCATATAATATATATTTTCTAAAAAATTTACACTTATAATTAAAATTACATTATATTTAAAAAATAAATAAATATTTTATTATATTTTCAATGATATATATATAAATATCCCTTTAAAATAATTTTATAAGTATAAATAAAGATATATTTATTTAGAGTTATAATTATTAATACATATATATATATTATCATAAATATCATTTTAAATAAATATATAACACTATATAAAAATTATTAAATATATACATTTATCAGCGCTTTTATTAGCACTGATAATGTATGGATTTATCAGCGCAACAAAAGTGCTGATAAAGTCCTACCTTTAGCAGCGCTAAAAAAGCGCTGATAGAGTGTTACCTTTATCAGCGCTAAAGAAGAAATGATAAAGGCGGTCTTTATCAACGCTTTTCATTTTAGTGCTGATAAAGACCCCCTTTATCAGTGCTTTTTACTAGCACTAATAAAGGTCCCTGTGGGATTTATAAGTGCCACTGGGTCCTCCTTCTCCTCCCTACACCCAGTCCAGCTTTCGCAGAATCCCTACCCTGCACCTCTACCGCTGCCTCCTCTCTAGTACTTCCTCCTTCTCCTCCTCCTCTGCAGCGGCCGCTGCCTCCTTCTCCTACTCTGGTGCATAATTATCCTCCTCCTCCTCTTACTGCGACTCCTCCTACCCTCTGCCACTACCTCCTCTCTTCCATCGCCTCCTTCTCCTCCTCCTCTATCGCAGCCGCCACCACATCCTCATCCTTCTCTTAATGCGGCTCCTCCTCCTCCTCCTCCTCCTCCTCCTCCACCAAGGCTCCTCCTCCTCCTCCTCCTCCTCCGCCTACTCCACTGCCTCTGCTGCCTCCGAGCTTCCTCCGCTACCTCCGCGCTACCTCTACACTGCCTCCGCTGCCTCTGCTGTCGATGCCTCCTCCTCCTCCGCCACCAGGTCCTCCTCTTTAATTTGAGTAAAATTGAATTTTCATGAATTAATTATGTTTTCATTTATTGTCAATATTGAGATTAATTAATATTTGGTGTGATTCTTCTGTGTGATGCTTGTGTGTGTGACACATGTATATGTGGTTGGTTACTTGTTTGATCTTGATTAGCTCTCCCCACTATAGCCTTGTTATAGAAACCTAAATAGAGATTGTATTAATTGTGAAAGGTTGTTAAACTATATTAGGATTTCACTCCATCTAGTGGGCCTTAGTATAGATCTTTTTCTGATTTTGGATACTACCCCACAGTTAGGACAGGTAGGGTTTGAACCACCCGTGTTGGTGAATTCATGTCATCGGGTGAGGCATGCCAACGAGATGAGGCATAGTTTTAGTATGTTCTATATTGTCCACTATATTATACACTATTCTCCTTGGGTTCCAAAAAAATAAACTTTAATAGGGTTTCTAACAATTCCTGCCCACTGCCCACTCTCTCTGGGTTTGTTCATATACCATTTTAAATATCACATCCTTTCTAATAAAATAAAAGTGCCACAACCTCTCACATTGGGTGTGATTCACATATCATCTAATTCAACAACATAGAAGTTTCTCCCCTCTCAGTTACGGTGGATTTCACCATCACATCACATAAAAAACAATTTGAGGAGGGAATCTCTATAGACAACCTCTCACAAAACTACTCCAAAACAGTACTAAGTGATCCCCATTTCTATATCTCACATCAAATTATCATACAAAAAATGATCTAAGGAGGGAATCACAATATCCAACCTAGTGTTTTCAAAGGAAGGCGGTTCAATAAGGAGCAAAGGCTACTTGGGGATGTGGCGTGAGGTGCGGCGCGAGGCACAACTAAGGTGCAAGCGCACATAATTAAATATATAAAATTTACAACAATATTTTAAATTAAAAAAAATTAAATTCAATCAAAAAAATTAAAATTAAAATACATGATAATAATTTTTAACTAAATCATAATCAAATAATCAATCATTAAGAACCTAAACATTAAAATAATCGTGTTATGTTATATGTCTTTTGAAATGTTTAATGTGTTTCTGCTATTCCCTGCTATGTTAAATGAGTTTGAGAACCTAAACATAAAAATCATCGTGTTATGTTAAATGTGTTTATTATTATTCCTTTCTTTTTTTTGGTCGAGAGATGGTTTTATTTTTATAGTGTTTTATTTAGTTCTTCTTTTATTAATATATTAAATTTCATGTTATATTTAGGGATGTACAACTCACTTTTAAGAAAATATCCCCAATTTCCATCATCCCCTCTAAGCACAATCTACATCGCACGAAACCACAATTTCCACTTGCTCCTACCTGATTTCCCATGATTTCCCTGATATTCTCCTATTCATGATTTTCATCGCACCCTTGATTTTTTCCATCACTCCCGATTTCCATCGGGCCCTCGATTTCCACCTCCACTCTAAGCACGATCTCTACTGCCTTGTTTGCCCCTATTTATGGGTCTAGTGGTGTCCCTTTTCTGCGCATCGCGCCATAGCGCCTCTCGGGTAGGCACACGAGGCACGCGCATTAGGTGAGCCTCGGTGAGGTCGCTTTGACTCACCGATGGTGAGGCGCACTGGGTGTGCCTCATCGTGCCTTGCGCCAAGGCGCGCTGAAGTGCACGCCTTTGAAAACAGTGATCCAACCTCTCTCAGAAGTCAAAATGAACCATCAGTAGGTGGATCCCATGGAAGCCGCACACCAATCCCCTTTGACCAATGCCTTCTCACTCAAATTAGGGTCCTACCAACCCCTTATCACTTAAATAAAGGCCATCCATCTTGTCTCATGCTACAAAACATATAAATAGTAATCTAAAGAGGGTATCTAGATAGACAACCTCTCGTAATAGCTAAACCACATATTCAATAGGTGGGTGCCATGGATAATCATACTTAAACTAGGTGAAAGTCATATGAAGCCCAATCTCTTAGTCAGTCTGACCATAAATGATAAAAGTCACCATCCATTTATCCTTGAATAATAATCTCCTTAAAACCATATTGGTTATACATGAAAATTATTACCAACCTATCAACATTCTAATTCCACCTAAAAGGGAATCTACTAGGTTCTACAAACCTAACCCATATCTACTCATTGATACCAACACACACTCATCTATAAATGGGAATGTCACAAGCCACATGCTATACAAGATCTAGGCATCGATAATATAGTCTATATCATCTTCTACTTCCCACATTAAAAATCATTAAAAATATATAATTACCATCCTAAGAAACTCACACTAAGAGCCTTGGATACCCTATGCTAAGTAATCCAGACTATTACCATGACCCTCACTTAGGTACCATATCATATCTCCCCTTTAAGATCTCTTAATCCAATTATATGGAGGAAATACTCTATGTCACACTTCCCCAATCCCTATATGGAATATCCTACTCATCACACACACCATGACTCTTATATATCCTTAAGAGGGTGTTCCCCGTCATACGTGATATATAAAACTAAATTATCCATCGTTTTTAGGCCTAAGACTCTAATACCTACTAAAAAGACTTATAAAATCTAACTTGGCTATAAAAATATCATACCAAACCCGATCCTCTCATAAACACAACTATAAACCTCACCACTATGGAGACATAATCTCTAGATGATCACAAAATCACAAACCTTCAATAGAACCCTCTCTCTCTTTCTTGGTGGATCAAAAATAGTCTACTTATTTACCTAGGTTTCTCTTGATTTCTATCCCTTTCATTGGAACACATATTCTCATGCATGAATGCACAATCATGCATAAATTGGAACATGGTTTTGTATTATAGGGTCCAACTACCTCAAAAAATGGAGTAACCCCCTCACCAAGATCAACTCATCCTCAACCAAGACTATACATGCCTTATCTAATCTTGTACCAATGATTGAGACCCAATCTCAAGGAAAAATTCCCGAATAATTAAATATAGAAACTTATAATTAATTATTCTCCTTTATATAATTAGGAATAATCTTTTAAAAACTCACTGGGAAACACAACACCACCTAAACCACACAAAACATACGAGGATAACCTCTATCCAATACAAACAAAATCTACATCATCTAAATTGATTTGAAGACGATATAGTGAAATCATCACACAAATCCTATTTAAAATCTTCCCAAATCATAGGGAAATAAAGGATAATAGAATTAGAGAAAGAATGAGATAAGAACTCACTAACGCACTATAAAAAACTCCCAAGAACCACCCCTCATCAGGGGGGATCAGAGAGAGGAAGAGAATGGATGAATCCCAAAAACCACCCATGATTTTCTATTAATGGGAATGACCCCACCATTTTTGAAGTATCTAGATTTTTATCTAAATTATACTCATATTACTTATCCACAAACCTATATACCCATCCTTTGGATTTCAAATAGGATGAATATATATAAATAATGGATGAATTCAAATCGGTACACAAAAGAGTATGAAGAAGGCGTGAAAGAGTTTATCAAGTTTGCAAAAGATAATGTATATGATCTTTCTCAAATACTTTGTCTGTGTTTACGCTGTTTTTATTCAAAAAAAATTAGTCCATAGGATTTAGAAGAATACTTGATCTGTCACAGAAGAGATCAGAGTTATACATGTTGGAATAAACATGGGGAAAAATGAATGTAGGTAGTGGATGTGATAACACTGCGTTTTATGGATCATCAGATATGATTACAAGTATGACCAATGAATATGACCATATGGAGGATGTGATTACAGATGTGAATGATGATGAAGATGGTATTGTGGAAATGAAAAGGACCATCGAAGATGAACTTCGTGATTTCCCAAAATTGTTTGAGAAGTTAAAAAGTTTTGAAAAGACGCCAGTGTATGCTGGTTGCACTAAATATGCAGCACTGTCAGCCGTACTGAAGCTGTATAATTTGAAAGTAGACAACGGGTGGAGTGACACAAGTTTTACGAAACTACTTACTCTCTTTAATGACATGCTCCCAGAAGATAATGAGCTTCCGAGCCGAAGATACGACGCCAAAAGAATGTTATGCTTGATGGGTATGGTCTCTGAAAGAATACACGCCTGCCTGAATAACTATATACTATTTTTCAAGGACCAAAAATCACTTAAAGAATGCCCAAAGTGTGGTGCTTTTCGATACAAGAAAGTTGAATCTAGTGCTACTAAAGATGTATAGTACTTTCCGATCATTCAAAGGTTTAGGTGCCATATGGAAGTGAGGAGACTACATGACAATTGACATGGTATGCAGATACAAGAATTAAAGATGGGATACTACGTCACCTAAAAAACTCTCCTCACTGGAAGATAATTGATCACGAGTATCCAGAATTTGGAAACAAGTCGAGAAACCTTCATCTTGCGTTATCTACAGATGGAGTGAATCCTATTGGTTTTCAAAGAAACAGTCATAATACATGACCAGTTATGTTGGTAAATTATAACTTACCAAAATGGTTATGCATGAAACAAAAATAAATCATGTTATCTATGCTTATATAAGGACCAAAAAAACCGAGTAATGATATTGATGCTTATTTAGCTCCATTGATCGATGATTTGATATTTTTGTGGGATTCAGGTGTTAAATTGTATGATGCTTACAAAAAGGAAGATTTCACTTTGAGAACCATGTTGTACGGGATGATAAATGACTTCCCAGCTTATAGAAATTTGTTAGGATATAGAATTAAAGGAACTAAAGGGTGTCCCATTTGTGAACAAGGTACACAATCAATTATGTTGAAACATTCATTGAAAACTGTGTTTCTAGGAAATCACATATTTCTACCCTGACGATATATGTACTGATCTCGGACGACATCATTCGATGGATGTTTAGAAGAATATACAACACCGTCTCCACTAACAGGCAATCAATTATTTGAGAAAGTTAAAAATGTGGACACTACATTTGGTAAACCGTCTTCGAAAAACCTTATGAAAATTGGTTGGAAAAATAGATCAGTTTTTTTGAATTACCATACAAGAATTGTCTTTATGTCAGACATTTTCTTGATGTTATGCATGTAGAAAAAATGTATTTGATAGTTTCATTGAAAATTTTCTAAATACACCTGAAAAAAATGATAGAATTAAGGCTAGGTTGGACATGGTTGAGATTAGAATACGAGAAGAGTTGGCACCAATGAAGGGTGAAAAAATGAGCATTTCTTCCTCCTCCTTCTTACACTCTTTCCAGGTAGGATAGATATCAGTTTTTAATATTTCTGAATGACATAACGGTTCCAGAGGGGTATTCTTCAAATATCGAGAACCTCATGTCATTGAGAGATTGGAAGTTAAGAGGTCTGAAATCACATGACTTCCATGTTTTGATGCAAGATCTCATTCATATTGCTTTACCTTGCATTTTTCCCAAGAATGTCCACCATATATTAATGAAACTGTGTTTCTTCATCAAATTTATATGTTGCAAAGTTATAGACCCAATGAAATTGCTAACTATGGAATGAGAAATTACCATCATATTATGTGAATTAGAAATGTTCTTCTTGCCTTCATTTTTTGACTTGATGGTTCATTTGATGGTCCACTTGGTGAGAGAGATTCAACTATGTGGTTTTGTAAATTACAGATGGATGTTCCCCATTGATCGGTATATGAAGATTTTGAAAGGGTTTGTCAAAAATTGAAGTCGGATAGAGGGTTGTGTTGCATAGCGATATATTGTTGAGGAATCTGTTTAATTTTATACTGAATACCTATCTAGTGTGAAAAGCATTGACCTACCGAAATCTCATCACACTGGGCACCTTGAGGGTGAAGGAATTTCTGGAAGATAGGTTTTCACAATCAATATTATGGATCAGGAGCAGGTGCACCTTTATGTTTTGTATACCAATTTCGACATTGACCCATATGTTAAAACCCACAAAGAAATTCTTAGGCATTTGAATCCATCGAGGGGAAGAAAAATGGATATAAGATACACATAATCGATAGTTTATAGGATGGTTTCGGGACTATATTTTTAAGAAGTTGGATGAAAATCCAGAGTCGATTTAAGTCCGACTTCGATGGCTAGCTGGAGGACCAAGTGAGTATGTATTATCTTACAATTCTTATGTAGTTAATTGTTATACATTTTATACATATGAACATGATGAAGACAATACCATGCAGAATAGTGGGGTTAGACTTGTGGCTAAATCGATGCCTGTTTCCGGTGCTAAGGATAGAAATCCAATTTATGAGAATAGGTCATACTTTGGCATCATCAAAAAAATAAGGGAGTTGGATTATACCGAATTCCAAGTTACCATCTTTCTATGAAAGTGGGTTGATAACAGGAGTTCTTTTAAAATAGATGAATTGGGATTTGTAAAATTTGATTTTAGTAAGGAAGGGGAGAAAGACGAACCGTTTATAATGGAATCACAGGTAGTGCAAGTATTTTATGTTCCAGATCCCACAAAACAAATATGGTCAATTTTTCAGTTATCGAATAAAACAACTGAAGGTTCAGATGAAAATTCAACAGGGGATGACCCTTTCATTGGGACTTTGCAATTATTTCACAGTGGTCCCAATGTTGACAAAATTTTTTATGTTAGAGGAGACCACAATGAAGGGATATGGATAGTCTATAGAGGGGTCAAATACCTTCACCCTTAAAAAAATAGAGTTCAATAATCAGGTTATTTTTTTATTGTAATATAGATTGTGTTACATTTTGTTTTTATCGATTCGCTGCTGATTTTAAGTGATCGAAATTAAATGTTAAACCACTTCTTCAAATAATGACTTCGGCACCTGATGATGCACCCAATCCCGAGACACAACAGGTTTCGCAACCTGTTGCAACTTGTCCTTCTCCTGAGGTACAACAGGTCTCTCAACCTATTGCTGCTTGTCCCACTACTGAGGTACAATAGGTTTCTAAACCAGTTGTTGTTGGTCCCACTGTTGAGGTACAACTGGTTTCTCAACCTGTTGTTGATGGTCCCAGTGCTGCTACTACCTCTTTGGAGGAACATAATGATGATGCAGAAACTGAGGAAATGGTAGGAAATGAAACCCCGATGAAAAAAACAGGTGCGTCGTAGTTTTACAGTTTTAGCCAAAATCTTTAAGGAAAAAGAAAAAGGCATCAAATATGAGGTGGGATGGAATAAGCGAGGACAACATGTAAACCCCAACAAAGCCATGTTTAGTAGCTACATTGGAATCATCACTCAGCAACACGCGCTAATTGATATAGAGTCGTGGAACCATGTAGTCAGCAGGCTGAAAACATTAATTTGGGAAGATATTACGGTAACACTATAATATAATTTATTTAATTTATTAAAATTAAATAAAATAAAATATGAAAATATTGACTAAATCTATATCATGTTTTGCAGAGTGCATTTATAGTAGATGTCTCACACAAAGAATATGTATTAATACTGTCAGGAATGGTTCATAGAGGCATTCACACCATTTTAACGAAATGTCATCTGAAAGATGCTGAAGGGAAAATAAAGCCACACCCACCTCTTCTTTATTCACACATGATATCTCAAGAAGCATGGGATGCGTTTTGCAACCATCATGCGGAGAAGAGTTTTCAGGTATATTGTGTTTGGTAACACATTTTTTAACGTTACTTGTATTCATCACTTCGATTGAAATTTTTTTATTTATGAAATAGAAACTAAAAGTTGAAAATAATGAATGGGTAGCAAATCCAGCGTACCCCTACCGTAATGCAAGTCTGGGGTACACTTCAATTGAAAAAAAATTGTTACGTATTTTAAAAGTACTATAACACTTTTATGTGGCATAAAACAACACTGTAACCATGTTTCTATGTTTATATGAAGATTGATGAATAAAAACCCCAAGACACTTCCATCCCACTACATGTTTTATGGAAGGAGTCTCGTGTTAATAAAGAGGGGAAACTGGTAGATGAAAACACACAAAAGTGTAGAAAACATGTGTAAGTATGACATAATATAAATCTGTTTTGCTTTAAATCACTATTACATAACGATGATTACTTATTTTACAATATTTTCTATTTATCATTGTCATAGGAATCAACAACACCTTCACTAGATGCAGACATACTTTCAACAGCCTTGAAACAACAAAAACAGTATGGCCGCGTCAGAGGTGTGGGTTTTTGGGTGACACCCCAGACATATTTTCCGAAAAAAACAAGAGGAGGAAAAAACTAATGAAATGAAAATGATGAGAGATAGACTAGCTACCTTTTATGAAAAATTACAAAGTCAGGGATAGTTTCTAGAAACTATGATGGGGGAGAGGCGAAGAGAAGAAACAACTCAAGAACAACCCGCCCCACCCCCCATCAACTATGAGGCGAGCCATTCCCCTCAAAGAAATGACTTACTCAAGGTAGTCAATGTTCTAATATTTGTTTCTATGAAATTTGAATCACATAGACACTAATAATTTTAAGGTAATGATATTATACATGTTTAAAATTACTGTGATTTATATCTGTCAACTCCCACCCATTGCCTTATAGCGAGGGCTATGATGTTCAATATGTATAATGACACACTACACTCCAGACCACTTCCAACCAGTCATGTCAAAGTGTCGATTAACGTTGCTCATGAGATGAGCGCCGAGCTACCCATATCAAATGACGATGATGACATTCATATGGTGGAAAAAGCTGTTGTAACATTCATTGCATGGTCGTCGAATCTTATAAAAAAACATGTCGACTAGGTGGCATTTTATAATTCCCTGACCCCAGTTACCCAGAGTCAGTGCATTATTATGTATCATTGGCATGATCACAATAGATCATGTCTTGAAAGACCTATTAGTTCTGTATACTTGGAAACACAAGATACATTCATAAATGTTACATTACATCATAAAGTAAAAAAACTACAATAACATAGTCTCTATAGTCCACACTCATATCCCCTTCAGACTATTCCTCCAAGTCCGTCATAAAATAATTCTTCACATCCTGGGAAAAATTAAAATTATAAAGTGGTGAGTTCAGATGCTCCGTAAGGATAACAATATAGCGAAACCTTTCATAAATAAAAATAAACATTTAAGGCAATGTTTAACTAAAACAAAAGCCTTTTAAAATTGAAATTCAGCATAATATTGCAAAAATAAAATGAAATAATGCCATTTACTTATTCACATGGATATTTTACTAGTCGAATAATCACACGAAATATCAATAACCACTTTCAAAAAAATGGAATTCATAATGCTAGACTATCATAACCACGTATCCAAGGCCTCGTTCCAAGACTAAAAATAAGATTTTTTCGAGGCCTCGTGCCAAGACACTAGTTTGTCTCATGAGACCTACCAACACATCAAGGAGCTATAGCGAGCTCCGCTCGTCACTTACTAAGTCTAATGCATTCTTCATATGAACATGTTTAAATGTAACATAAACATTCATATTAAAACTAGCATAAGAAATGTAAATACTTTCTCCATAAACCACGAATGGTATAAAAATAACATATCCAAAGTCAAACATATCACAAAACTTTCAATACAATATAGAAGTTTTGTACCATAATAAATCAACTTCAAATAAGGTTAAAATCCATCAAAGGATGTTGACATAGATGAAATCAAAATTATATGAGAGAAATATCTATTTTTTTTGAAATAATTTAAAATCCACATAATTATAAAATAAAAAAATTACATTGAAAATATTCTTATAATCTTATAAGAGAATCTTTGAAGATTTTTCAATGGTAGAAAATATACGCACCCTCTGTATAAGTTAATAAAATACATTCTTACCTTAATTTGTCAAAAAGGTTAAAAATGTCCTTGTTTGGAAAATGACGTAAAGATTCCTTTATAAACTTCTTATAAAAAGTCAAACAAGGGTATAAATGACTTTAACCCATATTCTATAAAATAGTAAGAATATTTTGAAATAAATTTTTACAAAACATGGATGTGGATGATAAATAGGTCCTAGTAGATAATTACGTATAAACAACCTCAGATAATGAAGAGATTGTGAAATAAACCCTTACCAATTTGGTAACTTACAAAACATACACCCCATGAAAGAGGTAGAATACAATGAATATGTAAATACACATAAATTAATGTTTATTACACAAAGTATACAATTATGGGTAGTACATAAACCACACAAAAGGTAATAGTGGCAATAAGGAATGAATCTCACTCGAATAAGGAGTGAGATGAAAACCCCTTACCTTGTACTTTTACCTGGTTGAGGGTAAGTTAACCTCTAGTATAATGGTGAAATAATTATTATTAAATTATAAAAGAATCATATACATTAATATGATATAATATATGATCTTTTAACATTGATTTGTTAACAATATCTTAGTATTATCATCATTTCGGGTGTTAACAGATTCATTTTCCTTTATATTATTTGTTATGTGAGCCTTATTTTTTATGGATGGGATGTATATTATTCATATACCGAATTATATCAAGTACTTAAACATTATTTTTAATCATAAAATGACAATTATACTTGAATGGATATGATGGGGAATGAATCTCACTGCGTTCGTGGAGACGATAGTCCGAATGTACTCACAAATGCTACTTCCATTTCAATTTTTATTTTAAATGGAATAAAAAACAAATGGTACAAAGGTATATTATTATTACAGTATAATATAATATCTTATATGTGTTACTTATGTTCATTAACACCATCCTTTATACATTCCATGTATGGTGTGAACGACTCATATAACTTTGAGGGGGCGGTAGTCCGCACTTTCTCAAATGGAATTATCTTATATATATACAACATGAAATGAATAATGGAATTCCATAAAATGGAATTAAAGAAGACTATATATAAAATAAATATAATTAATATCATATTTAAGTATAGTTCCATCATAATGGAAACCATGAGAGGTGGTAAGAGATAATTGAACAATCATCGTTTCGTGAGGCATTTGGTTTCCATCCACAGAAACATTATGTTTTTCACCCATTAGATGGAGGTGTGTGTAAGTGTAGTTAGAATAATTATCAAAAAAATATCCTAGAATATTGAGTATACTAGTGGTGTTACCAAAGTTAATAATAAGAAGATTTTTGGGGTTGGAGAAGTAAAATAAAAGAAAAGAAGCTAAGAGAAATCATTAGCTATAATTTGGGTAACTCCCTTTGGTTTGAACCAAAATGGACTCTTGAAGTGCCTTATACCTATGGTAAGTATTCTAGGATGAGTAGAGGGATATAGGGAGCTTAATTGGGAACATTTTGGTTGATCCAAAAGGCTTGAGAGGTGTGAGGAATTGGTTATATGTGGTGTCCTTTTATAAGGGGGAGGAGGGGCTCATTAGAGAAAACATAATGTATTATTTTATAATAAATTCATATTAGGTTTATAAAGGCTGACAAGTGTATTATTAAAAGTATAAGGTAGGTATAGGTCGAAAAAAACTCATCCAATATGTTTTAGACTGGTTTGGGACACTTTATTAACCTTATCTTTTAGTTTTAACTCTTAGTTAATTAGTTTGACACTTACCATGTCACTTTGTATATTTATATTTTATAGATAATAAAAATAATATATACATCCAAGAGACCCCCAAGTGGGACATTAATAATACACATATCATGATATAAGTCCTTTGGCCAAACCATAGATTTTTAGGAATAAAATATCAATTAATAATATAATATTTGTTTTAAAACTCATTTTTGTCAATTTTGACACTATTCAATAATTGATTTTTGTTAAAGTCATAACAACTTTTTTAATTCGAACCAAATTCATTTAATAAATATTACATGACATATTAACCAATATAATTCGTGGATGTCATCAAAAATTTCAAATTATATTTATTTTAACATTTGTAAAACCAATTGTTTGACTCTATCATTAATAAGGAAAATAGTGCATCATTATTGTGTCATAAATAAATTTACATATTCAATGTCTAAAAATTATAAATATAATACCATTATGTAGGAAATATTTTTAGATTTATAATGAATAATTATAGTTGAAAATATAACATATATAACTCTATGTAAAAATTGTTTTTCTAAAAGATATATGCTTTTGTCATTTTTGTATTTACTTTAACATAATTAATATAAAGTGTCCTTATCACCTAAGAGTGGCTCCATGGGGTCCCCAAATCGACCGAAAGATTCCCATGGTCAGACATGTATCAACCAATCGGGTTAGGACACGTTTTAGGGTAAATTTATCCGAAAAGTAAAATTTTTTTACCATAGTATAATTCGATATTAAACATCAAAAAATGAAGTCCATTTTGAGAGATAAAATTTATAAAATTTCAAAAAGTGGGTATTACTATTTAAAATAGCTACTTTGATTGGTCGCGGTGTGTTAGAATCTCGAAGTTGCGCACAATGCAAGTTATTGCATTCTTCAAATGGAAACATACCATGGAAGCTTGGGGTGTCACATTCTCCCCTACTACAATAAATTGCGTCCTTGCAATTTGAAATTGTTCTTCAAAAATAAAAGGTAGAAAATATAAAATATCTTTGTGGGAACACCCACATCAGAAATTAGGATAATAAAATTTAGTCTTAATAAGAGGAAAAGAGAAATAAAAGGGTCACCACCAAATTATGATCTCGATTTGGAGAATATTGGTGGAAATTAGAGACACATAATTGGAGGGAAAATTTAAATATTTATAGGGAGTGATTGAGGTCATCAGTCACAAACAATTGTAGAATTGAGGGCCTCAAATCCATAAATCTATGATGATTTAACATATCATTGGTTCAATAAAAAATAAGGTCTTAGGATAACACATTATTGGTTTTAAGATCCCTTAACTAATTTTTATGAATTAGTTTTCATTCATAGAATAAGAGAAACATATATATATATATATATATGTACATGACATGTAGAGTTTCATCCTTCAACTAATTTCTACCACAAACTCATCTTTCACTACAAAAGATAATAGAACTCAAAAATATTATATTTATACTAATCATATAAGGATCCAAACATTAAAATATTACATAAAAATGAAGAAAAATACCTTGTAATGACCAGGGACTTCCTGCAGGCTAGTGATAGGTAATAAAGACCTGTCACACTATGGTTATAGGTTCGATTCCTGCAGCTTTGTCTGACGTGACAGGTTATCGCCCGACCTGCAGGTTGTTCATTTCATTAAACTATTGTTTCATAATATTCCAAAAATTGATCACAAGAATTGTTTTAACCTTAGACAATACTATCCAGAGTTCATCTTAAACCACTCCAAACATTATAGTTATCTAACGTACCTCTGTCCAGGCTCTCTGTAAAAGGTATGTAAATTACAAAATGAATTGTCTCATCAGAATCCTCAGGCAAAGCAAACTTTATCTTGTTGTCACATACTGAAAATATGACTACCTTATTCATATTAAAAACTTAATGAAAACAACAAGTACTACTGTACAATCCTTGTATATATCACATTATTCTTATAACCATACTATAATCATTGAGTCCAAAAACACAAATACATTAATTATTCCACTTCAACAATAGTAACAACATAAGATTGGCCTTGATCCCTTGGCCTTTTCTGAGGTAAGTTTCCTTGGAACTTAGGGAATTCATTCACATAATGCCCCATCTCTCTACAATTTTATCATTCAACATTGACAAAATATTTTTTCCCTTGCAATCACGAGCCTGGTGACCTTTTTCTCCACATTTGTAACAAACTCCCATTATTTTTAGGCAAGTACCGGGGTGTTTCTTCCCACAATTATCACATAATAGAAAATCATTCTTTTCCTTTTCCACTTTATCTATATATTGTTCCACCATTCTCTTCTTCTCTTGATTTACTTTATTGTCATAAGATTTAGAGAATTCCTTTTCTTTCTTTATAGCACATGAGACAATGTCTTCATATGATGATAAGGATTGTGAGACTAATGCTCGATGGAGAAATGGTTTTAACTCATCTAAGAAATGGTCAATCTTACTCCTCAGGTCACGTATATAATCTACTTCATGCCTCGCTTACCTTGTAATGTTAGCTTCATACATTGCGACACTCTTCTCCTCCTTTTTCCTCACACTGAGAAATTGCCTTTCCATATCTGCTCGATGGTCATGAGGAAAGTATTTTTCTATGAAAATATCTTTAAACTCCCTAAATTCCATAATTGATACTTCTTCATTGTCCTTTGTGTTTTGAATTAATGACCACCATTGATCCGCATCTCCAGTGAGGCGGTAAACTGCCATTATAACTTTTATCCTTTCACTACTACCAAATCCTGAAATATTTTCTCTAGGGAACTTATCCATTTCTCAGCTACTAATGGATTTGTAATCCAATTTAATTTTGGTGGTTGCTATCTCATGAAGAGATCTAACATTGATCCTCCACGCTGCAGATCAGGGTGCTCAATATGGGTAAGGATATTATTCATAACCTGAGTGAGTTGTCCCAGAATAGTGATTAGCTGATCAGCACCACTACCATCACCAACTCCACTATAATTATCTTGAGTAGGAGGGAAATCCCTAAATGGAGTGCGTGTATTGATACAGTTTCCATTTCATCCACTAGGAGACATTTCTAATCAAATGAATACACTATATTAGTTTATGAATCACAATACATAAATCCAAACTTATCAGAAATTGAATCGTTTATGGATATAATTGATAATCATAAAAATTTCTTCTTGGAGGAAGTATATACTCATAAACCCTTCATAATGGTTTTTAAAGAAAATGATAATTATCCTAAGCATATCCCATGGGAGTGTCGTAACCAAAAGTGCAGCAAGGCCCGTTGTCATGCAATAGTTCCCGTTCAATTCTAGCGCAAAGCGGTGTTTTTGGGTTTTACCCCTAAGTACATATGTGCCAGAGCTTCCTCTACTTGATCGTTTCCAGACATGGATGTATTTCTCGAGAAACTCACAAAATCTCTACAATACCAAAATTCTAGGAATTTATTCTACACTAATCCTCAATGTCCATCTTAGGTCTATGTGCTCTAATCAGTGTTTATCTAAATATAGCTTCCAAGTTTTGTACTAAACCTCCTATGATACCAACTGTAACATCCCGACCCCATTTACCTAGAGTCGGTGCATTATTACGTATCATTGGCATGATCACAAATGATCAAGTCTTGAAATACCAATTAGTTTAGTAGCTTTGGAAACACTAAATACATTCATAAATGTTACATTACATCATAATGTGAAAAACTACAATAACATAGTCTCCATAGTCCACACTCATATCCCCTTCAGACTATCCCTGTAGGCCAGTCATAAAACATTTCTTCACATCCTATGAAAAATAAAACATAGAAAGGTGTGAGCTCAGATGCTCTGTAATGATAAGAATATAGCGGAAACTTTCATAAATAAACAAAAATATTTAACACAATGTATAACTAAAACAAAAGCCTTTTAAACTTGACTGTCAGCATAATATGGAAAAAATAAAATGAAATAATTCCATTTATTTATTCACATGAATATTCTACAAGTCTAATAATCACATTCAATATCAATAAACACTTTCATAATGTTGAAATTCATAATGCCAGACTATCATAACCACATAGCCAAGGCCTCGTGCCAAGACTACAAATATGATTTTGTCAAGGCCTCGTGCCTAGACACTAGTTTCTCTCATGGGACCTACCGTTGCATCGTGGAGCTATAGCAGGCTCCACCCCTCACTTACTAAGTCCAAAGCATTCCTCATATGAACAAGTGTAAACATAACATACAAATTCTTATTAAAACTACCATAGGAATTGTAAATACTTTCTCCATAAACCATGAATGGTATAAAAATAACACATCCACAGTCAAACATATCACAAAACCTTCAATACAATATGGAAGTTTTGTATCATAATAAATCAACTTAATTAATGTTAAAATCCATCAAAGTATATTGACATAGATGAAATCAAAACTATTTGAGAGAAAAATATCTTTTTTGAAATCATTTAAAAGTCACATAAGTATAAAATAAAACAGTTACATTGAAAATTTTCTTATAAGCTTGTAAGGGAATCTTCAAAGATTTTACGACGGTGGAAAATAGCTACACTGGCCATATAAGTTAAAAAAAGGCATTCTTAACTTAATTTGTCGAAAAGGCTAAAAAGGTCCTTGTTTGGAAAATGACGTAATGATTCCTTTATAAAAATCATATAAAAATTCAAACAAGGGTATAAATGAGTTTAACCCATATTCTTTAAAATAGTAATAATGTTTTGAAATATATTTTTAAGAAACATGGATGTGGATGATAAAGAGGTCCTAGTAGATAATTACTTATAAACAACCTCAGATAATGAAGAGATTGTGAAATAAACCCTTACCAATTTGGTAACTTATGAAACATACACCCAATGAAAGAGGTATCATACAATGAATATGTAAATACAGATAAATTAATGTTTATTACACAAAGGATACAATTATGGGTAGTACATACACAACACAAAAGGTAATAGTGGAAATATGGCATGAATCTAACTGGAATAAGGAGTAAAATGAAAACACATTACCTTGCAATTTTCCTTGGTTGAGGGTAGGTTAAAATCTTTTATAATGGTTAAATAATTGTTATTAAATTATAAAAGAATCATATACATTAATATGATATCATATATGATCTTTTAACATTGCTTTGTTAATAATATCTTTGTATTATCATCGTTTCATGTGTTAATGGATTCATTTTCCTTTATATTATTTATTATGTGAGCCATATTTTTTATGGATGGGATGTATATTGTTAATATACATACTGTTATCACATCCTTAAAAATTATTTTTAATCATAAAATGACAATTATACTTGAATGTATATGATGGGGAATGAATCTCATCGCGTTCGTGGGGACGGTAGTCCGTACGTACGCACGAACGCTACTTCCATTTCATTTTTTATTTTAAAAGGAATAAAAACCAAATTATAAATTGGTATATTATTATTCCATTATAATATAATATCTTATATATGTTACTTAATTTCATTAACATCTTCCTTTATACGTTCCCTGTATGGTATGAACGAGTCATATCACTTTGAGCGGGCGATAGTCCGCACTTCCTCAAATGAAATTATCATATATATATACAAAATGAAATGAATAATGGTATGCTATAAAATGGGATTACAGAAGATTATATATAAAATAAATATCATTATTATCATATTTAATTATAGTTCCATCATAATGTAAACTATGAGATGTGGTAGGAGATAATTGAACAATCATCGTTTCGTGTGGCGTTTGGTGGCCATCCAAAGAAACATTGTTTTCTTCACCCATTAGATGGAGGTGTGTGTAAGTGTAGTTTTAATACTTATCATAAAAATATCCTAGTATATTGTGTATACTGGTGGTGTTACAAAAGTAAATAATAATAAGAGTTTAGGGGTTGGAGAAGTAAAATAAAAGAAAAGAAGCTAAGAGAAATCGTTACCTTTAATTTGGGTAACTCCCTTTAGTTTAATCCAAAAAAGACTCTTGAAGTGCCTTATGCCTAAGGTAAGGCTTCTAGTAGGAGTATAGGGATATAGTGAACTTAATTGGGTAGAGTTTGGATGATCCAAAAAGCTTGAGAGGTGTGAGGAATTGGTCAGAAGTGGTGTCCTTTTATAAGGGGGAGGAGGGGCTCTTTAGGAAAAACTTAAAGTATTATTTTATAATAAATTCATATTCAGTTTATAATGTTTCAAAGTGTATTATTGAAAGTATAAGGTGTTTATAGGTTGAAAACAACTCAACCAATACGTTTTAGACAGGTTTGGGTCACTTTATTAACCTTATATTTTAGTTTTAACTTTAGTTAATTAGTTTGACACTTACCATGCCACTTTGTCTTTTTATATTATATAGTTAATAAACATACTATATACATTTAATAGACCCCAAAGTGGTACATTAATAATACACCTATCATGATATAAGTCCTTTGGCCGAAACTTATTTTTTTTTTGAATAGAATATAAATTAATAATATAATATTTGTTTTGAAAACTCATTTATGTCAATTTTAAGACTATTCAATAATTGATTTTTGTTAAAGCCATGAAAACTTTATTAATTCGAACCAAATTCATTTAATCAATCCTATCATGTCATATTAACCAATAAAATTTGTGTATGTCATCAAAAATTTCAAATTATATTTTTTTTAACATTTAAAATACAAATTGTTTGACTCTTTCATTAATAATGAAAATACTGTATCATTATTGTGTCATCAATAAATTTTATTATTCAATGTCTAAAAATTAAAAATAAAATAAAATTATGTAGGAAATATTTTTATATTTATAATTATTATTTATAGTCTAAAATATAACATATATATCACAATGTAAAAATTGTTTTTCTAAAAGATATATGATTGTGTTATTTTTTTAACTTTAACTTAATTAATATAAAGTGTCCTTATCACCTACAAGTAGCTCAATGGGGTCCCAAAAATGACCCAAAGATGCCCAGGGTCGTAAATGTATAAACCAATAGGGTTAGGACACGTTTTAGAGTAAATTAATATTATTATTATATTATTTTTTTAACCATATTTACTGGATTTACCCTTTAACCATGGTCAATAAAATATTTACCGAAGTAATTATTCAAAATGTCTAAAATAAAAGTTACCAATTTACACAATTTGGAACTCCTGATTCCAAATATGGAATCAATTTTTCTAAATTCAAAACAAATAATAGGTAGAAATTAATTTCAAATTAATTCCTGTTGTTAAAACAAAAAGCATGTTTTTAAGAGATAATAACTATCAAAAGATTGACACATGTTTATGTCCGGTTTAAATGTGAAATTATGTCCAATGAACAAAATATTATTAAATGGTAATAATATATTATAAATATAATTTAAAAATATGCAAATTAATAATTTATCAATATTAATTATTTTGTTTAAAAATGTAGTTTTTAATTAAACATTAGTAAATTTCACTATTCATCAAAATATAAAAGTTATCCGAAAAGTACCAAAATTTTACCATAAGATAATTTTGATATTTTGAATCCAAAAATGAAGTCCATTTTGAGAGATAAAATTTATAAAATTTCAAAAATGTGGTATTACTATTCATAACGGCTTCTTTGATTGGTCGTAGTGTGTTAGAATCTTGAAGTTGCGTACTATGCAAACTATTGCATTATTCAAAGGGAAATGTACCGTGGAAGATTGGGGTGTTAAACATTAATTTCAAATTCATTTTCAAGCAGAACCTTTAACATTTAATTAGAAAAGGGCTGAACTAATGAATGTTATTACATAAGGACAAAAGGAAGGAGCTAAAATGAAATAACGGCTCAAAACGATCAACCAACCGATCAAAATGATCTACTGAGGGCACCTTCACCCCGCCCTTTATATAACCACATTTAATATTATTGTAAGATCATGTGGATAAAAAAATGAAAGGCATAAATAATCACACAATTGTTTGATAAAAATATATTTACGAAGATGAAACATTAGATTTCATTAGTGATAATGTGGTAGCGGAAATCATCACATACGACTAGCTAGGAACCTCAGTTATAAATGTATACATGAGGTATGTTTTCATGATTTTATTTTACAGAAGCTGATATACTATGATAATTATGGATATATAAATTTCATATTTTTCTCTGGCGTATATATGAAAGAAAATTGAAGGGATTTACTCATGAATACTAATTTGGACTCGTTAGTCCTCACACCATGTCTACAAAACTAAAAGAAATAGATTCCCATTTTCAGGCAGAATTAATATCAAACCTACTCTGAACGTTTCAATGAAAAATTATGACTAACAAGCTCTTTTTAATACCAACGTTTTACGGGTAAAACATTATATTTTAATTATATCAAATATATTTTCATTTCTATCATTACTTATTCCTTTTTTTAGTTTTTTGGTAGAATTGGATTTTCATTTCACTAATTTTGGATACTCCAAAGATTTATTTTCTGGATTCACTACATGGATATCTAACAAACTGACCTGACATGATGGTGATTGTAAATTTATAATACACTTGATCCAAAATTTTATAACAAAATATCTATTTATATAATTTATATTACGTTTTAATTAGGATTTTTTATGATAGGGTGGTGTATGAATTTCTTCTAAAGGCTGAAATGAATCCAGGGTCTAAGGACAAAAAGGCACACGAGATCTATAAATGGGAAAGTATCATTGTATATTTAATTATATTTCACTATCCAAATACATATCAAAATAGATTAGTTATTTTTCTTGATGATTATGCAGTGTCCGAAACAAACAAACGGAAAGGACTATGGTTATTATGTTTCTAAATTTATGAAAGAGATCATATTTCATGAACAAACTAGCATCCATGAAAAGGTAATTTTGAAAATAACTACTAGTTCATTTAAAATATTTATTAATCCTCTGTGTATTTATATTTTTTCTGTACTACTATGACTGTCGCAAAAACTCCTATTCACAAGATGATAGAGATGTGTTTAGAAATGAATGGGAAGCGTACCTGATGGAAGAATGCAAACAAATAGGACAAAGAAGGTGAATTCCTACTACTTATGTTATCTTTATATGATCATTGATATCTCACTTGTTTAAACATATTGAGAATCCACGATCACCCTTTATTATGTTTTATATCCTTAGAATATGAAAAATGTTTTTAGAAATGATTTGAGTTTCTAGTAAAGAATAACTTAATGAGAGACTCTTATGGAATACTGACATACTACAAATTGAGCCAACATGTTCGGATTATTTTGATACTTTCGGAAAATGATCCATGAGTAATTTGTGACGTGTATGAATCAAACACACCTCAATCTGATGCACTGTGTGACCGTATGGCTTAACATTTCTAATATCAGTTAGAAATTGACATTAACTTTAGAAAAAAACACAAGCGACATATGAAAAAACGAACAAACACATTCAGATTGTTTTGATATTTTAGGAAAACGATCTATGAGTCATTTTTGAGGTGTAAGAATTGACTGCACCTCAATATGATTCACGATGAGACTGGTATGGAAAATAGTGTCTGATATCAGTTTTAAATTGACATTAACTTTAGAAAACAACACAAGTGACATATGGAAAAATTAGCAAACACTTTCGGATTGTTTTGATACTTTGGGAAAACAATCCATGAGTCATTTGTGACGTGTAAGAATCAACCACACCTCAATCTGATGTGCGGTGTGACTAGTATGGATAAAACTGTCTAATATCAGTTTGAAATTGATATTAACTTTAGAAAACAACCCAAATGACATACGGAAAACTGAGAAAATGCATTCTGATTATTTTTATACTTTAGAAAAACGATCCATGAGTCATTTGTGACATGTACGAATCAAAATCATCTCAATTCGATGCATGATGTGACCGGTATGGCTTAAAGTGACTGATATCAGTTATAAATTGACATTAACTTTAGAAAAAAACACAAGCGACATACGGAAAACTGAAGAAACATGTTCATATTGTTTTGATACTTTTGGAAAACGATCCATGAGTCATTTTTGAGGTGTAAAAATTGACCGCACCACAATCTGACTTACTGTGAGACCGGTATGGATAAAAGTGTCTGATATTAGTTTGAAATTGACTTTAACTTTAGAAAACAACACAAGTGATATACAGAAAACTGAGAAAACATGTTCAGATTGATGTGATACATTGGGACAACAATACATGACTCATTTGAGACGTGTATGAATCAACCACACCTCAATCCGACACACAGTGTGACTAGTATGGCTAAAAGTGACTGATATTAGTTTCAAATTGACATTAGCTTTAGAAAATAACCCAAGTGACATACAGAAAACTGAGAAAACACATTTGGATTGTGTTGATACTTTAGGATAACGATCTATGATTCATTTGTGACTTGTAAAAGTCAAATTCACATCAATCTGATGCATTGTGTGACTGGTATGGGTAAAAGTGTCTGATATCAATTTCAAATTGACATAAAATTTATAAAACAACACTACAGACATATAGAATACAAAGAAAACACTTTCGGATTATTTTGATACTTTAAGAAAACAATCCATGAGTCATTTTTGATGAGTCATTTTTGAGGTTTAAGAATCGACCGCACCTGAATCTGATGCATGGTGTGACCGGTGTGGCTAAAATTGTCTGATATCCGTTTGAAGCTAACAAAAACTTTAGAAAAAAACACAAGTGACATACGGAAAACTGAGCAAACGCATTTGGATTATTTTGATACTTTAGTAAAATGATCCATGAGTCATTTTTGATGTGTAAAAATCAACCGCACCTCAATCCAATGAATGGTGTGACGGGTATGGCTAAAAGTGTTTGATACCGGTTTAAAATTGACATAAACATTAGAAAACATCACTACTGACATACATAATACTAAGAAAATGTGTTAGGATTTTTTTATACCTTAGGATAATGATCCATGAGTCATTTTTGATGTGTATGAATCAAACACACCTCAATCTGATGCACTATGTTGCCTATATGGCTAAAAGTGTCTGATATCAGTTTGAAATTAACACAAACTTTAGAAAAGAAAACTACTAATATACGGAATACTGATAAAATGATTTTGGATTGTTTTGACACTTTAGAAAAATGATACACGAGTCATTTTTGAGGTGTACTAATTGAACACATGTCAATCTGATGCACGGTGTGACCGGTATGACTAAAAGTGTCAGATATCAGTTTTAAATTGACATTAAATTTAGAAAACAACAGTACAGACATATGGAATACTGAGAAAACACTTTCAAATTGTTTTGATGCTTTAGTAAAATGATCCATGGGTCATTTTTGAGGTGTAAAAATTGACCACACCTCAATCTGATGCACGGTGTGATCGACATGGCTAAAAGTGTCTGATATCAGTTTAAAATTGACATAAACTTTAGAAAACAACACAGGTGACAAAAGTAAAACCATGAAAACACGTTCTGATTGTTTTGATAATTTAGGAAAATGATCCATGAGTCAATTTTGGCGTTCACGAATCAACTTCACCTCAATCCGATACATGGTGTGACTGGAATGGCTAAAAGTGTATAATATGTGTTTCAAATTGACATAAACTTTAGAAAACAACAATACTGACATTTGGAAAACCAATAAAATGTGTTTGAATTGTTTTTATACTTTAGGAAAACTATCCATGAGTCATTTGTGACTTGTAAGAATCAACCACACCTCAATCCGATGCATGGTGTGACCGTTATGGATAAAAGTGTCTGATATAGTTTTCAAGTTGACATAAACATTAGAAATCAACACTACTGACATATGGAATTCTGAGCAAATGCATTTTTATTATTTTGATACATTAGGATAATGATCGATGAGTCATTTGTAACATGTACGAAACAACTTAACCTCAATCCAATGCACGGTGTGACTAGTATGGCTAAAAGTGTCTGATATCAGTGTGAAATTGACATTAAATTTAGAAAAAACACTACTGACATATGGAAAATAGAGAAAACACTTTCAGATTGTTTTGATACTTCAGGAAAATGATCCATGAGTCATTTGTGGGGTGTACTAATTGACCACACCTCAATCTGACACGCGGTGTGACTGTTATGGCTAAAAGTGTCTGATATCAGTTTCAAATTGACATTAACTTTAGAAAACAACACATGTGACATACGGAAAACCACGAAAACGCATTCAGATTGTTTTTATGCTTTAAGAAAATGATCCATGAGTCATTTGTGAGGTTTATGAATCAACTGAACTTTAATATGAAGCACAATATGAACAGTATGGCTAAAAGTGTCTGATATCAGTTTCAAATTGACATTAACTTTTGAAAACAACACTACTGACATATGGAATACTAACAAAAAAATGTTCTTATTGTTTAGATACTTTAGGAAAATGATCCCTGAGTCATTTGTAAAGTGTATGAATTGACCTTACCTCAATCCAATGCCCGGTGTGACTGGTATGGCTAAAAGTGTCTGATATCAGTATGAAATTGACATTAACTTTAGAAAACAACATAGGTGACATAAGGAATACTGATAAAATGCATTCATATTGTTTTGATACTTTAGGACAACGATCCATGAGTCATTTTTGATTTGTATGAATCAACCTCACCTCAATCTGACACATGGTGTGACTGGTATGGCTAAAAGTTTCCGATATCAGTTTGAAATTGACATAACCATTAGAAAACAACACTACTGACGTACGGAATACTAGGAAAACACTTTTGTATTGTTTAGATGCTTTAGGAAAATGATCCAGGAGTCATTTTTGTGGTGTAAAAATTGAACACACCTCAATCTGATGCATGGTGTGACCAACAAGGCTAAAAGTGTCTGATTTCATTTTCAAATTGACATTAACTTTAAAAAACAACACAAATGACATACGGAAAACCGAGAAAACACATTCATATTGTTTTGATACTTTAGAAAAAATATACATGAGTCTATTGAGACATGTATGAATCAACCGCACCTCAATTCAATGCACGGTGTGACCGGTATGGCTAAAAGTGTCAGATATCAGTTTCAAATTGACATTAACTTTAGAAAACAACACTATTGACATACGGAATACCAAGAAAATGCATTCATATTGTTTTGATACTTTAGGGAAAATATACATGAGTCATTTTTGATGTGTACGAATCAACCACACCACAAATTTGATGCACGGTGTGACTGGTATGTTGAGTCAATAAGGTTTTCCTTATGACTTTTCCATTCCTTCTTGTTTTGAAAATCACAAAAACCTTATCTTTAAGAAAATTGCTTTTATAAGGAAAATTGCTTTCTTAAGGAAAATCGCTTTTATAAGAAAAATTATCCTTATCATATTTTAATTCATATTTTTTCTTAAGTATAAGTTTCGGATTCATTTTCTCGGAATCATTGAAACTTTGATTTAAAGCATTCTGTTTTAGGATTCGGATTCTGGACAAGAACTATATGGAAGTTTCATTCCGAATTCCGGATATGAACTCTAACTAAGTTCTATTCCAGATTCAGGATACGAATTCTGAAGAAGAATTCTCATTACGAATTCTAATGAAGAAATCCCATTCCTAATTCTCATTACGAATTCTGAGGAAGAATTCTCATTACGAATTCTAATGAAGAAATCCCATTCCGAATTCTCATTACGAATTCTGAAGAAGAATTCTCATTACGAATTCTAATGAAGAAATCTCATTCCGAATTCCCATTATGAATTCTGATGAAGAATTCTCATTACGAATTCTGATGACGAATTCTCATTACGAATTCTGATGATAAATTCTCATTACGATTTCTGATGACGAATTCCTATTCCGAAAATCTCATTCTGAATTCATCTATTAAACAGAATCTGATTATCATTGTTTTATACACTCTGAATTTATTCACTCCGAACCTTCACTCCGATGTTTTCATTCCGAACCTTTATGTTAGAATTAAAACGATGTCGTACTTTCTGTTACACTTATTTTGTTATAAAACGATGTCGTCTGTTTTGTTATAAACTAACCGTTGTCTAAGTGACACGTGTACAGGTCCCTCCGATCTTTAAGGAAAATATGATCGTTGGAGAAGGAGCCGACCTTACCTATAATTAGGAGCTCATTTGAAAGAGCTCGTAGCTGTTGGAAAAACGACTGAGTTTTGTGCCTACATGCTGTTGAAGTGAATTCTAGAGAGAGAGGCTCTTATTAACTCTCAAAGCTTCATGCGACTCCGAATGTTGGTGATTACATTCGAGGGCTTCCGGGGATAGGAAGACAGAGGTGCTGACTACCTTAAAGTTTGAGGGCTTCCTTGCTGAGGAGGTATAAGGACCCGCACTTATTTCATACATAATCTTGAATTTATTCAAGAAAACACTTCATTTTACATTGAGGATCTTTTCAAGTTTAGAGCTTTAGAGAATTAAGACAAAATATTCATAACATTACACATTGTTACATAGTGGATACCATAAAATCAGTTTCCATTTTCCTCAGAATATAAAACATTAAAACATAAAACAAGACTCCTTGAAAATTCTTCAACATTTAACATGTCTTCCTTCCTTGTATTACTCATCCATTAACCTGTGAAAAATCATTTAAAAACTTGGGATGAGCACAAAAGCTCAGTAAGGTATGAAAAAGAAGGAAAAATCTCATTAGTCCATGAATACACAAGACATATGAAAACATTTTCAAAATACACGATTTACACCCATAAAATCTTACTTTGTGTAACATGAGATTTACACAAGATCCACACAAACATAATTATAATCATAGAGGTATATTGGGGCATTACTTACATAATCTTGTAACCATCTTGGCTACCTTAAAATTTGTAACCCTCACGGCTACCTTACTTTGTGTAACCATCACAGTTACACTTGGAGTAACCATACGGCCGACCTCCAACTTACTCATACCCAATGCATTGGAGGGAAATATAGGTCCCACCCTTCATCATAAACAATGCCCAATAGCCAAAACATAATCATTCAACATAAATAATAGCATAAAAACATTGCCTTTGAATCTTATAAACCAGAATTTTTAAACGAGGATTTTAGAAGAAAAGTCCCTTATAAACATCATATACTTGAAGTGATACTTAATTGAGTGGATGGAATATGTATATACTCTGTAAATACACATAATTAAACATAATATAAACAGAACCCATCACACAAACAATTTAAATAGCACATAAATTATAAAGTAGAAGGTTAACCCAAAGAATGGAAATCGGGTTAAGAATTCCCTTACCTTAGGCTTGTCCTACTTCAAAATTGTTTGAACCTCCTGTATAATGGTTAAAGGAGTGTTAATAGGATTTTAAAGAAACGTGTTCATGTTTATAACATCTTATATGGTCATTTCATAACCTCATTTCACCCCTTATTTGTTAGTATTTTGTTCCTTGCATTATTTTGGGTGAGGTCTTTTGTGATTTTCACGATCGGTTCATGATGAATCGTTCTTGTTGATTGGAAGTGAAACTCCAGAATTGGAATGGAGTATTAGTTACATAACTCCAGTACCATAAATTATACCATTCATTACTTTGGTGCCTTATATGATGATGATTTATAAGTTAAAACATTAATTATGTTCGTTTAGATAATTTAAGTGGTTCTTTGATAATTACAATTTCATTTAGTCTTATAAGTTTGAATCATGAGTACAAAAGAATTACAGAACCTTATATGATTCATAAAACATATATTATAACCTGGTTCAACCATATAAATGGTTTCATGACCAGACTTGAAATAATTAATGGAAATTGAAAATACATCGTCCACGATATCGGTAATTCGACACAAATGGACAATGTTTTTTTGATTCTTTAAAATAAGTGAAAGAGGAGAGGAATAATGATTTGTAATTTTCCATAAACATGAAAACATCCAGAATATACATGATTCTGGAGATTTCATGCCTCTTGGATAAGAGGGGGTGAAGAAAGAAGTGGAAGGAATCATGAAATAAAGAAAACATGAGAAATTTCTTACAAAAAATTCGGCAGCCTAACGGCGCCTCTAAAAATTTCATAAAAACAAGATTGATGAGAGGAATGGAATATCTCATCAATCATACAAAATTTGGACAGTAAGGGAAATATTAAATGAAATATCCCAACAAAAGACAAAGGGAAAGGAAGAGAATAACATAAAATGGATGGAAAGAATGAAAAAGAAAGAGGATGTTTACCTCTTGATCTCTTCTCCTTGAGATCCTTCTTAAGGGCTTTGATTTTGGTCTTTTGGTGAGACCAGCAGCTCTAGGACGTGGGGAAGAAGATTGAGGAGGGAATTTGGCAGAAATTAGACAATGCTCAAGGCTTGAGAGGTGTGGGAGGAAGAGGGGAGTGAGGATGGTATTTATAGTGGAGGAGGGGAGGTATTTTAGATTATTTTAATTATTATTATAATATTTTTATCAAGACTATGAATAATCTCAAATCAAGTGGCCTTAATTAGTGAAAATATCATGTGATTTCGAAGCAAGTGGCCTTACATCACTTATGATGTCATAAATAGTGCATTTTTACTGATAAATTGATTATACGGTATTTTACCGTATTTCACTATTCACCGAAAATTCAAGAGTTTCAGAAAAATACCAAAAATTTACCCCAACCATTTTTCGACGTGTAGAATTCAAAAATGAACTCCATTTTTCAAAAATAATTTTCTAAATATTATTAATTTAATTTTAAAATAAGGTCACAGTTAATTCAAAAAATAACAAAATTGAAGTGCAATTAGTTTTATGTGACATTGGAAAATTAATTAAGATCCCATTATCCTATTGCCATGGGAAAATAAAATAATAATATTATTTACTATTCATGAGGTCATATTACTATTCATATTACTATTCATATTACTATTCATAAGGGCATGTTACTATTCACCAAAAAAACAAGTTTGTTCCATCAGACTCGAAATAACATACTGAACACAATTGTAGATGACAGTTTCTTGAAATTCAAAACATAGAAGAAATAAAATTATGTTTAAAGGATACTTATAAATATATACTTTAAACAAAATTTCAAGCATTTTCAATTTATTTTTAGAAAACCTTGGGATGTTACATTATCCCCACCTTCTTGAAATTGCGTCCTCGCAATTTTATTTACTTATTAAACAACTGAGGGTATTTTTCCCTCATAGCATTTTCAGACTCCCATGTTGCTTCTTCAACCATGTGGTTTCTCCACAAAACCTTTACCTGGTGGATTACCTTATTCCGCAAAACCTGTTCTCTTCGATCAAGAATCTGAACCGGTTTTTCTTCATAAGAAAGGTTCTCTGCTAGCTGAACTTCTTCCGGCCTCAAGACATGTGATGAATCTGGAACATACTTTCTCAACATCGAAACATGAAAAACATTGTGTACCTGAAACAAGCTCGGAGGCAAAGCTACGCGGTACGCAACTGTTCCAACTTTATCCAAGATTTCAAAAGGACCGATGAACCGTGGACTTAGTTTCCCTTTCTTACCGAAACGCATCACACTTTTCCAAGGAGATATTTTAAGGAAAACATGGTCACCTACCTTGAAAGAGAAGTCTTTCCTTCTATTATCTGCATAACTTTTCTGCCTGCTTTGAGCTATCCTCATGTGTTGCTGGATCATCCTCACTTTCTCAGCCACTTCCTCTACTAATTCTGGCCCCATCAACTTTCTTTCACCGACTTCATCCCAAAACGCAGGAGTCCGACACCGCTTTCCATACAAGGCCTCAAAAGGTGCCATCTGAATACTGGAATGGAAACTGTTATTATAAGAAAACTCAACTAATGAAAGATGCTGATCCCAACTTCCCTGATAGTCCATTGAACAAGCTCGAAGCATATCCTCCAAAGTTTGAATCGTTCGCTCCGACTGCCCATCTGATTGAGGATGAAAAGCTGTACTGAAGTTCAACTCTGTGCCCAAAGACTTCTGAAGTCCCTTCCAAAATTTAGAAGTGAACCTGGGATCTCGGTCAGACACAATGGAAAGAGGAACTCCATGTAACCTGACAATCTCTTTGAGGTACAATCGAGAAAGCTGATCTAATGTCATTGTATCTCGAATAGAAAGAAAATGAGCAGACTTTGTTAGTCGATCAACAATAACCCATATCGCATTGTTACCTCGAGAAGTCTTTGGTAGTCCCACCACAAAATCCATGGATATATTCTCCCATTTCCATTCTGGCACCGGCAAAGGCTGAAGCATCCCCTTCGGTAACTGTCGCTCTGCTTTAACCTGCTGACATGTCAAACATTTCATTGTAAAATCAGCAATATCTCTTTTCATCCCATTCCACCAGTAATACTCTCGAAGGTCTCTGTACATCTTAGTACTTCCAGGATGAACAGAAAATGGAGAACTATGAGCTTCACACAACAATTCTTTCTTCAGCTGGGAATCACAAGGCACACACAACCTTTTTCCAAACCTTAAAACACAATCTTTATCAAGATTAAATTCTGGAAACTTACCCATTTTAACCAATTCTACCTTTTTCTGTAGCTCACGGTCTTCCCTCTGCGCTTTCATAATTCTGTCTGACAACGAAGACTGCACTGAAACCTGAAACAAAACAGATATATTCCCTGCACCAACAACTTCCAAGCCAAAATTTATCAAATCATTAATCAAGGGATCACGTTCCAAACGTAGCATGGTTAATGATGCATGATTTTTCCGACTTAAGGCATCCGCTACTTTGTTTGCTTTTCCAGGATGGTAATTAATCGTGCAGTCATAATCCTTTATCAGTTCTAGCCATCTTCTCTGCCTCATGTTTAATTCCTTCTGAGTGAATATATACTTAAGACTTTTATGGTCAGTATATATTTGGCATTTGGTTCCGTATAGATGATGCCTCCATATTTTCAAAGCAAAAACCACAGCTGCCAATTCCAAATCATGTGTGGGATAATTCAGCTCATGAGGTTTAAGTTGTCTCGAGGCATAGGCAATTACCTGATCATTCTGCATCAAGACACAACCAAGTCCCTTCAAAGAAGCATCACTGTAGATGACAAACTCACCATTCCGGGAAGGTAAGGCCAAAACTGGAGCATTCACCAATCTATTCTTTAGTTCCTGAAAACAAACATCACATTCCTCTGTCCAAACAAATTTAACCCCTTTCCGTGTTAACTTAGTTATTGGGCTAGATAACCGTGCAAAGTTCTTAACAAAGCGTCGGTAATAACTTGCTAAGCCCAGAAAACTACGAATCTCTGTAACATTTGTGGGTCTTGGCCATTCATCAACTACTTTTGTTTTGGTAGGATCAACTGTTATTCCATCCTTATTTACAATGTGCCCAAGAAAAGAAATCTGTTGCAACCAAAAATCACACTTGCTGAATTTTCCATATAGTTTCTTTTCTTTTAAAGTTTGTAAAACAACCCTTAGATGTTTTTCATGCTCCTCTTTATTTTTAGAAAAAACCAGAATGTCATCAATAAATACCACCACAAACTTATCCAAGAACTCATGAAATACTCTATTCATAAGATTCATGAATACAGCAGGTGCATTAGTTAACCCAAATGGCATAACAACAAATTCATAATGCCCATATCTAGTACGAAAGGCTGTTTTCGGGATGTCATCCTCCTTCACCTTCAGCTGATGGTATCCGGATCTCAAGTCAATCTTGGAAAAGTACTGAGCTCCCTGGAGCTGATCAAACAAGTCATCAATATGAGGCAAAGGATACTTGTTTTTAACAGTGATGTTATTCAAAGCTCTATAATCAATGCAAAGTCTCATGGAACCATCTTTCTTTTTAACAAACAAAACAGGGGCTCCCCATGGTGAAGTACTGGGACGAATGAAACCTTTGACAAGCAAATCCTGCAACTGATTTTTCAATTCAAGAAGTTCTATTGGAGCCATACGATATGGGGGTTTTGAAATTGGCTTAGCATCAGGAACTAAGTCAATTGTGAATTCAACTTCTCGTTTAGGTATGACACTGGGTAACTCCTCAGGAAAAACATCAAGGTATTCATTTACCACTGGCACATCATTGATTTGAATAGTTCCCTTGTTTTCAACAATATGAGCTAGATAACTTTCATTTCCATCTTTCAGTAGTTTCTCAGCTTCTTGATATGTTATCAATTGTATGGGTTCATTCTTGTATACAAACTGAAACTCTTTCTGAAAAACAACTTCTTTAGCTCTACAGTCAATCTTAGCATGATAACCAGAAAGCCAGTCCATCCCCAGAATAACTTCAAACTCGACTAAGGGTAAAACAACAAGGTTTGCAGGTAAAGTCTTTCCACATACCACAATAGAAATATTCTTATAATTCCTCTTTGCTATAACATTTCCCCCTGGTGTTTTAACAACAAGTTCGGGTATCATTTTTTTGAGGTGATATTTCCAATTTACTAGAAAATTTCTCAGAGATGAAGGAATGTGTAGACCCCGTATCAAACAAAACTTTAGCAAAATCTGAGTGAACAAACAAAGTACCTGATACAACTTCATTGGATGGCCCAACATCTGCTGACGTAGTCGCAAAGGATCTCCCTACACCTTTCTGCTTGTAGTCTGGCTTCTTTGCATCATTTGGATCCCTCTTTGGACAGGCATTTGCATAGTGACCCATCTCACCACATTTAAAACACTTTACAGTTTGCTTATCAGGATTAGTCTTTGGATCATTTTCATTGCAATCTCGGGCCATATGTCCAAACTTACCACATTTAAAACACTTCCCAGTTTTGATAAGACATTCCCCAGGGTGCTTCTTGCCACACTTTTCACATACTGGAAACTGTATTTTCTTACCATCAGATTTCATTGGTTGATTCTTACCCAATGCTTTCCAATTTGACCTCTTCTTCTCTTTGTTTCCAAATTGCATGTGATCGTCAGCAAACTCCATCTCTACCCTCTCAGCACATCGGACAAGTTTCTCGTAACTTTTGAATTCACGGGAGGCCAACGCCCTTCGATACCTTGGCTTCAATCCTGAGTAAAAGCGGTTGATTTTGCTATCGAGATCCAGAATAAGATTCGGAGCATACCTCGCCAGTCGGGTGAAGTTCGCCTCATACATAGCCACTGAATCTTCCTCCTTTTGTTTCAGTTCAAGGAATTGTTTCTCCATTCTAAGTCGCACCACCTTAGGAAAATATTTTTCAAGAAAAAGACTTTTAAATTCATCCCATACTAAGGCATCAAAATCCTCTCTACCCCTGATATTCCTTACCATTGACCACCACTGATCAGCTTCCCCTTCAAAACGATAAATGGCAAGACTTACCTTTTGATTGTCTGAACATCCCATAACATCAAATATCTTTTCAAGGGCCTTAATCCATCCTTCTGCTGCCACTGGGTCAGAAGATCCACTGAATGCAGGAGGATGTTGTCTCATAAAATGTTCCACCACTGTCATGTTCCGTTGGGGTACATCTATTTGTCCTCTTGCATGGATGCCACCACCATTTATTGCCTGTGTTAGCTGAGCCATTACTGTCACAAACTGCTCGGTTCCAATCCCTACCATTCCGGGCTGTTGATCAGGAAGGATGTCATTCTGTCGGTGCCTATCCTCTTCAGCATCCATGTTCCTTCTGCGGACAACCATTCTAAACAAACATCTCTTAGATGAAGCAACATGGTAATCTTTAAATGCTATAACAAATTAAACATAGGGTGAGAATTATTTATGGTTTTCTATTAGCATCACCTTAACCCCTAAAGTCATCTAAACCATCCTCTGATACCAACTATAAGGACCCGCACTTATTTCATACATAATCTTGAATTTATTCAAGAAAACACTTCATTTTACATTGAGGATCTTTTCAAGTTTAGAGCTTTAGAGAATTAAGACAAAATATTCATAACATTACACATTGTTACATAGTGGATACCATAAAATCAGTTTCCATTTTCCTCAGAATATAAAACATTAAAACATAAAACAAGACTCCTTGAAAATTCTTCAACATTTAACATGTCTTCCTTCCTTGTATTACTCATCCATTAACCTGTGAAAAATCATTTAAAAACTTGGGATGAGCACAAAAGCTCAGTAAGGTATGAAAAAGAAGGAAAAATCTCATTAGTCCATGAATACACAAGACATATGAAAACATTTTCAAAATACACGATTTACACCCATAAAATCTTACTTTGTGTAACATGAGATTTACACAAGATCCACACAAACATAATTATAATCATAGAGGTATATTGGGGCATTACTTACATAATCTTGTAACCATCTTGGCTACCTTAAAATTTGTAACCCTCACGGCTACCTTACTTTGTGTAACCATCACAGTTACACTTGGAGTAACCATACGGCCGACCTCCAACTTACTCATACCCAATGCATTGGAGGGAAATATAGGTCCCACCCTTCATCATAAACAATGCCCAATAGCCAAAACATAATCATTCAACATAAATAATAGCATAAAAACATTGCCTTTGAATCTTATAAACCAGAATTTTTAAACGAGGATTTTAGAAGAAAAGTCCCTTATAAACATCATATACTTGAAGTGATACTTAATTGAGTGGATGGAATATGTATATACTCTGTAAATACACATAATTAAACATAATATAAACAGAACCCATCACACAAACAATTTAAATAGCACATAAATTATAAAGTAGAAGGTTAACCCAAAGAATGGAAATCGGGTTAAGAATTCCCTTACCTTAGGCTTGTCCTACTTCAAAATTGTTTGAACCTCCTGTATAATGGTTAAAGGAGTGTTAATAGGATTTTAAAGAAACGTGTTCATGTTTATAACATCTTATATGGTCATTTCATAACCTCATTTCACCCCTTATTTGTTAGTATTTTGTTCCTTGCATTATTTTGGGTGAGGTCTTTTGTGATTTTCACGATCGGTTCATGATGAATCGTTCTTGTTGATTGGAAGTGAAACTCCAGAATTGGAATGGAGTATTAGTTACATAACTCCAGTACCATAAATTATACCATTCATTACTTTGGTGCCTTATATGATGATGATTTATAAGTTAAAACATTAATTATGTTCGTTTAGATAATTTAAGTGGTTCTTTGATAATTACAATTTCATTTAGTCTTATAAGTTTGAATCATGAGTACAAAAGAATTACAGAACCTTATATGATTCATAAAACATATATTATAACCTGGTTCAACCATATAAATGGTTTCATGACCAGACTTGAAATAATTAATGGAAATTGAAAATACATCGTCCACGATATCGGTAATTCGACACAAATGGACAATGTTTTTTTGATTCTTTAAAATAATTGAAAGAGGAGAGGAATAATGATTTGTAATTTTCCATAAACATGAAAACATCCAGAATATACATGATTCTGGAGATTTCATGCCTCTTGGATAAGAGGGGGTGAAGAAAGAAGTGGAAGGAATCATGAAATAAAGAAAACATGAGAAATTTCTTACAAAAAATTCGGCAGCCTAACGGCGCCTCTAAAAATTTCATAAAAACAAGATTGATGAGAGGAATGGAATATCTCATCAATCATACAAAATTTGGACAGTAAGGGAAATATTAAATGAAATATCCCAACAAAAGACAAAGGGAAAGGAAGAGAATAACATAAAATGGATGGAAAGAATGAAAAAGAAAGAGGATGTTTACCTCTTGATCTCTTCTCCTTGAGATCCTTCTTAAGGGCTTTGATTTTGGTCTTTTGGTGAGACCAGCAGCTCTAGGACGTGGGGAAGAAGATTGAGGAGGGAATTTGGCAGAAATTAGACAATGCTCAAGGCTTGAGAGGTGTGGGAGGAAGAGGGGAGTGAGGGTGGTATTTATAGTGGAGGAGGGGAGGTATTTTAGATTATTTTAATTATTATTATAATATTTTTATCAAGACTATGAATAATCTCAAATCAAGTGGCCTTAATTAGTGAAAATATCATGTGATTTCGAAGCAAGTGGCCTTACATCACTTATGATGTCATAAATAGTGCATTTTTACTGATAAATTGATTATACGGTATTTTACCGTATTTCACTATTCACCGAAAATTCAAGAGTTTCAGAAAAATACCAAAAATTTACCCCAACCATTTTTCGACGTGTAGAATTCAAAAATGAACTCCATTTTTCAAAAATAATTTTCTAAATATTATTAATTTAATTTTAAAATAAGGTCACAGTTAATTCAAAAAATAACAAAATTGAAGTGCAATTAGTTTTATGTGACATTGGAAAATTAATTAAGATCCCATTATCCTATTGCCATGGGAAAATAAAATAATAATATTATTTACTATTCATGAGGTCATATTACTATTCATATTACTATTCATATTACTATTCATAAGGGCATGTTACTATTCACCAAAAAAACAAGTTTGTTCCATCAGACTCGAAATAACATACTGAACACAATTGTAGATGACAGTTTCTTGAAATTCAAAACATAGAAGAAATAAAATTATGTTTAAAGGATACTTATAAATATATACTTTAAACAAAATTTCAAGCATTTTCAATTTATTTTTAGAAAACCTTGGGATGTTACAGGAGGACAGAGGTTGCCAACTACCTTGAAGTTGAGGGCTTGCGGGGATAACAAGACAGAGACTCCGATCTTTGTATCGAGGGCTTACCCTGGTGTGGGTTAGACAGACTTGCTTGAAAGTATAAATCAAGGTACCTTTATCCAAGGTTGTTGGATACCCTTCTCTTTGGGTTAAAAGACTATTATCTTGTTACCAGTAGTTTTACTACTTGTTTTTATTCCGCTGCAATTTGTATCTTAAGGAAAGTATAACTTTCTTATACTTCCTTAACATACTCTGATTCATTTAGATTCTATACACTTTAAGGTAGAATCTCATATTGTAACTTTTGTTAAGTTTCAAATTCCGGAACCACATTTCCGGAACCTACTTATGGAATCTCTTTCCAAGTTTAGTTCGGTGTTAGAGGTGTTGTGAATTTACTTAGTTTAACTTTGTTAAACATAGCCCTTTCCTTTTCTTAAGGAAACTTTAGTTATTCATAACTAACTTTAAAGGTTCCAAAGGAATTTTTAAAGTATACAATTCACCCCCCCTCTTGTATATTGAGAATCTCATATTATATTTCGATCCTACAATTGGTATCAGAGGTTGGAAACCTCTTACTCTATACCAATCTTACATTTGGTATCAGAGGAGGTTACTGAAATACTTGTACTCACATACAAGTTTTTCTTGCTCACTTTTCCATTCCGAACTTTTTCATTCCGATTTATCCATTCCGAACTTTTCTCATTCCGAACTTTGTAATTACGATTCTGAGGTACTAACAAGTTTGTGTGCAAAGTTATTTCTAGTATGGCAGGAATTAATGTTGGATCAATTGACAATCTAAATCCTACAAGACCACCTATATTTGATGGTAATGATTATGAATACTGGAGAGATCGTATGGAGACATTTGTTATCAATACTGGAGTAGACAACTTTGTTATGCTTACTGGTGATTATAAAATTCCTGACAAGGAAGTCAGAACCTTTACTAACCAAGAAAAGCAAGAATATCAACTCAACTATAAGGTACGCAATACTTTACTATGTTCAATGACCAGAAACATATATAGCCAAATTTCTTCTTGTGAAGAAGCTAACTGTATATGGAAGAAGTTAGAGGTTACACACTTTGGGGCTTCTAAGGTGATTGAGACTAGAAGAGCTATGCTTAGAGCTGAATATCATGGCTTTAATTTTCCTTATGGAGAACCTATCTGTAAAGTTCAACAACGATTTATGAATATTGTCAACAGTCTACAATCTATGGGAGAAAAAGGTTTAGATGATGAAGCTCTTGTGGACAAGATAATTGACATTATGCCCAATGAGTGGGAATCCAAGAGAACAGCAATAGATGAGAATAGGAAAGTTACTCAAATTACTCTTGATGAATTATTTGGAACTCTTCTATAACATGAAACAAGAATGAAGAGAGATGCTGACAACATCAAGAAGAAGAATAGAAATGGTACTATTGCTTTTACTTCAACTTCAAATCAGATGAAAGCTAAGACTCCTGAGAGAGTAACCAGATCCAAGTCTAAGAAAGTCATTTTCCAATCCGAATCCAGTGAGAGTGAAGTCTCAGAAAATGAATTAGCCAATCTTTCTCGAAGGATGAACAAGATAGCTGGACAGAGAAACTTTCAATCCAAGTATAAGAAGAAGGATAGGAAAGATAAGAAAGATGGAGAAGTTACTTGTTATGAATGTAAAAGAGCTGGACATATTAGACCAGATTGCCCTATGCTCAAAAAGAAAGAAAGGAAGGAAAGACATTCAGACAGGAACAGAAAGAAGTTTTATAAATCCAAAGCTATGAAAGTTCTGAAAGCTAATGACACCTGGAGTGCCAGTGGTGGTGACTCTTCAGATGAATCTTCTGATTATGAATCTTCAGGACAGAAGAATTTTGGTCTTATAGCCAGACTACCTATTGATAATAATTGTCTTATGGCTAAGGTACGAAATGCTGAATCATTGACCAATGTTTCTTTAAATTCTAATGATAGTAAATATTATAACTCTTCTGATGAAGAATCATCTTCTGATGAGGAAAATACTTTACCTAATTATGAAGAAGTCTCTAGGTTTGCTGAACTTCTTGAGATTGAGAATTCCAAACTCAATAAGAAACTTGATAAGGAAAACTCTAGGAATTATATTCTTACAAAAGAGATATCAGATCTTTCTAAAGATCTTGATAGGAAAAATGCTGATTTTGAAAGTATTTCAAAAAATCTTGAGGAAGTAAGTTCTGAGAAGAACATACTTTCTAAAGAATTAGAAAAAGTAATTTCTAATAAAAATATTTTCGAGCCTAACTCTAGTTCTAAAACTAATGATTTTGAGGATAAAAACTTGGATGTAAAACTCAAGTCCGAAATTTTTTCCTTAAAGAAGTGTTTATCAAACTTTACCAATGGTAAAGAAAATTTTGACAAGATGTATTCTCAAATACGACCATTAAGGAATAAATCCGGATTTGGTTATACCCATGCAAAACCAGTTTTCAGTAATAATTATTTTGTTCCTCAAAGTGCCCCATTTTGCACTAAGTGTCAATGTGGTGGTCACTGGGCAAAAAATTGTTCCTTAAACAAAACCCAATCTCTAGGATTTCACAAAGCTTACTTTTCCAAGAAGATGTGGGTACCTAAAATTTTATTGTCTGGAAATCTCAGATCCAAGCAAGTTTGGATTCCGAAAATCTAACTTTGTTCTTAATTTCAGGAAAATAAAGAAAGTTCCAGCAACAATACATGGTACATGGATAGCGGATGTTCCCGGCACATGATTGGTAACAAAAGCTTTTTTGAAAAGATTATCAAAACGAAAGGAGGAAAGGTAACTTTCGGAGACAATGCTAAGGGAGAGATTGTTGGTATTGGTAATATTGTTCTTTTAGGTAAAACCTTAATTTCAAATGTTCTTTTTGTTAAAGGTCTTAAGCACAACCTCATTAGCATAAGTCAGTTATGTGATGAAGGTTACCTTGTGAATTTTAGAAATGATAAGTGCTTAGTTCAAAATTCCAAGGAAGAATTTATTCTCTCAGCCAACAGGAAAGAGAATGTTTACACCTTAAACATAGAAGACCTAAGAAGCCAAGATCTACCTTGCCTAAGTGCAATAGAAGATCACTCTTGGTTATGGCATAGAATATTAGGACACTGTAATATAAGAAACCTATGTAAACTCTCTAAGAAGGAACTTGTTAAGGATCTACCAGAGCTTAGATTTGATTCTTCTAAAGTTTGTGATCCTTGTCAATATGGCAAGCAACATAAATCTAGTTTTAAATCAATCGGTGAAGTCTCAACAACCAATGCATTACAGTTAGTGCACATGGATCTTTTTGGTCCAACACAAATTGGAAGTATTGGAGGAAAATACTATGTGTTTGTTCTAGTTGATGATTAAACTAGATTTACTTGGGTCTATTTTCTAGCAAAGAAATCTGAAGCTTTTTCTTATTTCAAAAGTTTTAGAGCTCAAGTTAAAAATGAGAAAAACCTTCCATTAAAAACTATTCATAGTGATCATGGAGGAGAATTTCAAAATTCAGATTTTGAAACTTTTTGTAGTAAGAAAGGTATTACTCACAATTTTTCAGCACCTAGAACTCCTCAACAGAATGGTGTAGTTGAAAGAAGAAATAGAATTCTTCAAGAGATAACTAGAACCATGTTGAGTGAATATTCTATTTCTATACAATTCTGGGCTGAAGCTGTAAGTACTTCTTGTTATACTATAAATCGAGTTTTGATTAGACCTTTTCTTAATAAAACTCCTTATGAGTTATGGAATGGTAGAAAACCAAGACTTTCCTACTTCAAGGTTTTTGGTTGCAAAGTATTCATTTTTAATACTAAAGATAACTTCCATAAATTCGCACCAAAATCAGATGAAGGGATTTTCTTAGGTTATTCCACAATCTCTAAGGCTTATAGAGTTTTTAATAAAAATACTTGTACTGTTGAGGAAACAGTGCATGTGAAATTTGATGAGTCTGATCCTGTTGTTTTTAAACCATCTCAACTTACATCTTCGGATGTGTTTTCAAAAACTGATTGTCAACTTTTGATAGAAGAACCTTCTGATAAGGAAATTATTCAAGAAGATACTTCTGAAACATTTACCCCAGAAGATTTTCTACCCTATGTTGATGAACAGGTTTTACAAAACCCAAATCAGGTGTTTCTTAAGAATCATCCCAGTGATAGTATCATTGGTGATGTAAATCAACCTGTAAGGACTAGAAGTTCCTTAAGAAATGAAGTAGAACATCTAGCATTTCTTTCCCAATTAGAACCTAAAAGCACAGATGAAGCTTTAGGTGATGATGATTGGATCAAAGCAATGCAAGATGAACTAAATGAATTCGAAAGGAATAAAGTCTGGACCTTGGTTGAAATACCTAAGGAAACTTCTGTTATTGGAGTAAAATGGGTTTTCAGAAATAAATGTGATGAAAATGGAGTCATTGTTAGAAATAAAGCTAGACTTGTTGATAAAGGCTATAATCAGCAAGAAGGAATAGACTATGAAGAAACCTATGCTCCAGTAGCTAGACTTGAATCTATCCGTATTCTACTTGCTTTTGCAGCATTCTTTAATTTCAAACTTTATCAAATGGATGTGAAATGTGTTTTTCTTAACGGTTATGTTCAAGAGGAAGTTTTTGTTGAACAACCTCCTGGCTAAGAAGATACAAAACATCCAGATCATGTTTTTAGACTTACCAAAGCTTTGTATGGCCTTAAACAAGCCCCACGAGCATGGTATGATAGACTTACTGGATTTTTACTTCAAAATAACTATGTTAAGGGAAATGCAGATCCAACCCTTTTTATAAAGAAAGATAAGAAAAATGTTTTGATTGTTCAAATTTATGTTGATGACATTATATTTGGTTCAACTCAGCAATCTTTGACTGACTCTTTTGCTAGTCTAATGAAATCTGAGTTTGAAATGAGTATGATGGGTGAGTTAACATTTTTCCTTGGTTTTCAAATATCTCAAAAACCAGAAGGAACCTACTTATCTCAACATAATTATATTAAAGATCTTCTGAAAAAGTATGGTTATGACAACACTAAAAGTATAAGTACTCCCATTGGTACCTCAAACTCTTTAGATCATGACGAAGCTGGGAAACCAGTAGATCAAACATCTTTTAGAGGTATGATAGGAAGTCTACTTTACTTAACATCTAGTCCACCAGAATTAATGTTTTCAGTATGCTTATGTGCAAGATATCAATCCAATCCTAAGGAATCTCACTTAAAGGAAGTAAAAAGAATTTTTTGCTACCTTAAGGGAACCATGGATCTAGGATTATTTTATACCTTTGGAAATTATTTTGTTCTAAAAAGCTTTTCTGATGCTGACTTTGGAGGATGTAGAATGGATAAAAAATGTACATCCGAAACTTGTCATTTCTTAGGAGATTCATTAGTTTCTTGGTCCTGCAAGAAGCAACATTCAGTTGCACTCTCCACTACTGAAGCTGAATATGTAGCAGCTGGAAGTTGTTGTGCACAAGTGTTGTGGATGCAACACACACTCACAGACTATGGCTTGAGTTTTACCAAAACTCAAATTTTGTGTGATAACACAAGTGCCATTGCCCTCAGTAAGAACCCTGCACATCACTCCCGTGCAAAACACATAGATATTAGGCATCACTTTCTTAGGGATCACACACTTAAAAGAGATATTATTCTTCAGTTTATCGGAACGCAAGATCAACTTGCTGATATTTTCACAAAATCTTTTCCTTCTGATAGATTTGAATATATTAAACAGAAGTTATGAATGATAACCGTAAGGTAATCTTCCTTAATTAACTTTCTGTTGAAAAAGTCTCCTTACAGTAATAAACTCCTTTTTATAGGGGGAGTACATTTGATTGATTGATTAACAAAGTGTTTCTTAAAATTTTGTTTTCTAATTTTTCGGAACGAAAATTTCCGGAATGAAAAATTTCCAGAATGGATGTTTTCATACATAATACCTTTGGAATGGAAGTATTCATATTGAAAATTTCTGGAATGGAAAACTTTCGTACTGGTACTTTCATAACCAGATTTTCGTACCAAGTTTTTTTTCATATTTACTTTTTCGTGTGGAGTTTTTCATATTTAGTTTTTTCATATTGAGTTTTTCGTAGTCATCTTTATATTACCCATTACGAATAACATTCCTAAGCTAATCCGAAAGGTATGATTTCCTTACTCAAGTTTTTACTTGCTGGCATTTTCTTTATGTTTTCGTATTTTAGATTTCTTAATTCTTTGTTTTAATAAAACCTCAAAAAGATTGGATTCGAGTTTTCAACCGTCAGATCTGATCGCAGCTCATTCCAACCGTTAGATCAACTATGGAATGTGAACCGTCATCTCGTTGCCTATATAAAGGGGACCTATATTCTAGTCCCACATCGGTTTCAAGCTTTCGCGTGCTGAAGCTCTGCCCCTCTGTTTTAAGGCTGTTCCGAACTTCAGTCTTCTCCGTTCCGAATTTCCCAGAGAACTTCAAATCCGAATGTCTGCAGAGTTAGCATCTCAAGAAATGTCTTCAACTAAGCCTATATCTAAGTGTTTAGTTTATAGTGAAAGGTTAGTTCATCTGACATTCTTCAACATCTACGATTCTATCATCTCAAAGAACATCAAGTTGAATGGCTGGGAGGATGTTGCGTTATCTAAAACCGGGAATCAAGAGGAAGTATATTCTGATTTACTTGTCGAATTTTATGAATCAGTTTCTTTCTTTAAGGAAGATGATAGAGAGAAGTTTTCTTTCAAATCGTATGGCAAGACATATAAGCTTTCTTACACCAAGGCTGCATGCTTGGTAGGGTTAACTTATGAAGGTGAAGCTGAGTTTATTTCTCACGTATTGCCGGACTCTAAGGGTAGCTTCAACAAAGAGATAGCCTTAGAAACTCTCGGACTGGCTGATGATAAGGCTCCGAAAATTGAAAGTCTATCTACAAATTTTCGGATTCTGGAACTATGGGTGCAAGGACTTATCGTACCGAGAAAAGGTGATAAGGACAGCTTGAAGAAGAGTGAGATCTATATCTTAGATTTTCTGATAAATCTAAGGAAGTTTAACTTCATGAGGCACATCCTTATAACCATTGAAAACCTCAAGAAAGGAAATCTCAGAGCTCAGATCGTTATGTACCCAGCAATATTATCAAAGCTCATAGTTCGGTGCCTAGAATCCTTCAAGGTAGCTTTCAGATCTAAGCCAAGGGTTTGTAAAATCTTGTTGCTTAGTGATGACACTCTTAAGAGGATGAATGTGGCTTTCAACAAAGAGATTGGAGACTTCATTGACTTTCCTGATCAAGAAGAAACGGTTCTGATGGCTGCTGAACCGGTTTCATCCAAACCAGTGAAGAAAAGGAAGTTGAAGGAAGTTGCAGCTGTAGTCGAAGATCCCAAGTCTAAAGAAGTCCATTCCGCACCTCCAAAGCCTAAGAAGAAGTAGACCTATCCTGACGAGGTTGTTACAAAGTGGAGAGATGATAAAGAGAAGAGGAAAGAAGGGGATCCGTAGTTCGGACTTGACCCTGCAGAGGCTAAAGCTTTGAAGGAGAAAACTGCTGATGAGCTTGAAAAACAAGCTAAGGAAAAGAAGCTTAAGAAGAAAATGTCAGAAGCTGAGGCAGTTCAAGCGTTGTTGAAATTCAATGAAATGATTTCGGCAACAATTCCAGTTCCGAGATCATTCTCTCTGGAATCTCTACCTGAGACTCTAGGAAGAAATATTGTTGCTCCGGAAGAGGCTGTTGCTACTAATACTGAGGAAGTAGAGCAAGTGGAACAAGTTGAAGAGGCTGCTGAAGGAAGTGGTGAGACAGAAGATGTGCTAAAACAAGTAGATGAGTACAAGGGAACTCCTTCGAAACACTTATCACTCCGGACTTCAGAAGCTGAATCTTCGAAGCTAGTTACTCCTGTAATGGAATAAGAGAAAGGAGAATAAGATGTTGCCTATCATGGAGAAGAAGAACAACTTTTACATGATATTTCTCAGATGAAAAACGTAGAGGATACTACTCAGGAAGTTGCTGATGAGGAAGATTTTATTGTGCAAGTTTCTGACAGTGAGAAGAGAACTCCGGAACATGATTCAATTCCGAAACAAGATAAGGGGAAACAAATTCTTGCTGATACTCCAAGTTCAGAAAAGAGGATGAGAAAGGAAGACGGTAGTTCTTCTAAGAGAAAGTTGGAACTTATTGAGGAAGAAAACTCTCCAAGAAAGATTTCAGATTCGGAGTCATCTTCATTGGGGCATGACTTTGTTGTTCAGTCTTTGAAAAAGTTGGTGGGAACCATTCCGACCTTCTCAAGTATTGATTCACGATGCCAGATGCTCCAACATGCGTTGAATCAGAAAACAGACTCCGTATCCATGGTTATGGATAAGTGTGTTGAGATTGAAGCCCAGTTCAAAACCTTATTTGTTGGTTACGAAGCTCATAAAAGATCATGCAAGAGGATGACAAGCTGGTCTAAGAAGACTGTGGAAGAGATGAGGCTTTTCGATGAGTTTCAAGATAATGTTAAGGATGCCTTTGAGATTGAGGACAAGAAGATTAATGAGATGACTGCATCCTTTGAAGAGAAGTTGACAGAGGAAAAGAACTTTCGGATTCAGGAAGTAAGAGATCTTAATGGGAAGCTCAATTCCGTTTCTCAAAAATGGAAATTTGAAAGAGATCATCGGATAGATTTTGAAGAAAGGATGAAGGCTCAGGAAGAGAAGATGAAAGCTCAGGAAGAAAAGTTGAAGGCTCAGGAAGAAATAATTGAAGCTCAATCCGCAAGAATAGTGGTCTTAGAGAAGCAAGATGAAGAAGATCATAAAGAACTCAAGAAAATCAAGACTATTCTAAAGGGCCTCATGTCTAAGGAAAAAGATCCGAAATAATCCATTCCGATCTTTTTGTTGTATTTCTTTTGTTGCTGACATTTCAAATCTAATGAGAATTGTGCTTGTTGTTTCGTTTGTTATTATTACTAATATCTTAGGTACTTTGTTACGTTTTTTCCATTCATCTAATTCTTTTTGAAAATCACAAAGGGGGAGAAGGAAAAGATCCTTAAGAAAAAGAGGAACTCTAATAAGAGTTTGTCAAAGGGGGAGAAAGGAAAAATACCCAAGGAAAAAGAACTCTAATAAGAGTTTGTTTAAGGGGGAGTTTTTCTTAAAGAAGACATTCTTTTCTATCACTCCGGAAATCTGAATACGATCCTTAGAGTTTCAAAGCCTAAGGGGGAGTTAGTCGTATTCATCTATATCCTTAAAACAAGGGAGATAAGCATAAAAATGTTTCTTTCTTCGTAGAATTTTTTTTGTTTTTCGTAAGGATGTTTGTGCTTTCCAAAAAGGGGGAGATTGTTGAGTCAATAAGGTTTTCCTTATGACTTTTCCATTCCTTCTTATTTTGAAAATCACAAACACCTTATCTTTAAGAAAATTGCTTTTATAAGGAAAATTGCTTTCTTAAGGAAAATCGCTTTTATAAGAAAAATTATCCTTATCATATTTTCATTCATATTTTTTCTTAAGTATAAGTTTCGGATTCATTTTCTCGGAGTCGTTGAAACTTTGATTTAAAGCATTCTATTTTAGGATTCGGATTTGGGACAAGAACTATAAGGAAGTTTCATTCCGAATTCCGGATATGAACTCTGACTAAGTTCTATTCCAGATTCAGGATACGAATTCTGAAGAAGAATTCTCATTACGAATTCTAATGAAGAAATCCCATTCCTAATTCTCAATACGAATTCTGAAGAAGAATTCTCATTACGAATTCTAATGAAGAAATCCCATTCCGAATTCTCATTACGAATTCTGAAGAAGAATTCTCATTACGAATTCTAATGAAGAAATCTCATTCCGAATTCCCATTACGAATTCTGATGAAGAATTCTCATTACGAATTCTGATGACGAATTCTCATTACGAATTCTGATGATAAATTCTCATTACGATTTCTGATGACGAATTCCTATTCCGAAATTCTCATTCCGAATTCATCTATTAAACAAAATCGGATTATCATTGTTTTATACACTCTGAATTTATTCACTCCGAACCTTCACTCCGAATTTTTCATTCCGAACCTTTATGTTAGAATTAAAACGATGTCGTACTTTCTGTTACACTTATTTTGTTATAAAACGATGTCGTCTGTTTTGTTATAAACTAACCGTTGTCTAAGTGACACGTGTACAGGTCCCTCCGATCTTTAAGGAAAATATGTCCGTTGGAGAAGGAGCCGACCTTACCTATAAATAGGATCTCATTTGAAAGAGCTCGTAGCTGTTGAAAAAACGACTGAGTTTTGTGCCTACATGCTGTTGAAGTGAATTCTAGAGAGAGAGAGGCTCTTATTAACTCTCAAAGGTTCGTGCGACTCCGAATGTTGGTGATTACATTCGAGGGCTTCCAGGGATAGGAAGACAGAGGTTCCGACTACCTTAAAGTTCGAGGGCTTCCTTGCTGAGGAGGACAGAGGTTGCCAACTACCTTGAAGTTGAGGGCTTGCGGGGATAGCAAGACAGAGACTCCGATCTTCGTATCGAGGGCTTACCCTAGTGTGGGTAAGACAGACTTGCTTGAAAGTATAAATCAAGGGGCCTTTATCCAAGGTTGTTGGATACCCTTCTCTTTGGGTTAAAAGACTATTATCTTGTTACTAGTAGTTTTACTACTTGTTTTTATTCCGCTGCAATTTGTATCTTAAGGAAAGTATAACTTTATTATACTTCCTTAACTTACTCTGATTCATTTAGATTCTATACGCTTTAAGGTAGAATCTCTATTGTAACTTTTGTTAAGTTTCATATTCCGGAACCATATTTCCGGAGCCTACTTTTGGAATCTCTTTCCATGTTTAGTTCGGTGTTAGAGGTGTTGTGAATTTACTTAGTTTAACTTTCTTAAACTTAGCCCTTTCCTTTTCTTAAGGAAACATTAGTTATTCATAACTAACTTTAAAGGTTCCAAAGTAATTTTTAAAGTATACAATTCACCCCCCCTCTTGTATATTGAGCATCTCATATTATATTTCGATCCTACATGGTATGGCTAAAAGTGTATGATATCAGTTTCAAATTGACATAAACATTAGAAAACAACACTATTAACATACAGAATACCGAGAAAACACATTTGGATTGTTTTCATACATTAGGAGAATGGTCTATGAGTCATTTTTTATGTGTAAGAATCAACCACATCTCAATCCGATTCATGGTGTGACCGTTATGGCTAAATGTGTCTGATATCAGTTTGAAATTAACATTAACTTTAGAAAAAAATAGAAGTGACATATGGAAAACCGACAAAACGCATTCCTATTTTCTTGATACTTTAAGAAAATGATCCATGAGTCATTTTTTAGGTGTAAGAATCGACCGCACCTCAATCCGACTCACAGTGTGACCGGTATGGCTAAAAGAGTCTGATATCTCTTTGAAATTGATATTAAATTTAGAAAACAACACAAGTGATGCACGACAAACAGAGAAAACACAATTGGATTGTTTTGATACTTTAGGAAAACATTACATGAGTCATTTTTGACGTGCATGAATCAACCACACCTCAATCCGATGCACGGTGTGACCAGTGTGGCTAAAAGTGTCTGATATCAGTTTGAAATTGTCATTAACTTTAGAAAACAACACAAGTGACATACGAAAAACTGAGCAAACACATTCGGATTGTTTTGATACTTTAGGACAATGATCCATGAGTCATTTGTGACATGTATTAATCAACCTCACCTCAATCCAACACATGGTGTGATCAGTAAATATTTTCATTATATAAAGAATTATTATTTATTAAATGAGATAAATCATCCAAAAACATATTGATTTTACATTACTACATTTAATTGTTATCAGAATGAATACATTTGAGTTTATTATTTCCATATTTTAGTTTCACATTTCCATATTAATGTATTCTTTCATATTGATGTTTTAATTTATTTCATTATTGTATTACTAACATAATATTTGTTTTCAAATATAGGTGAATATTTTTCCTTGAGTTCAGATGCTTTATTGGGAAAGAAATATAGTTGAAGACATTTTTAGAGAGAGGATCATAATTATCAAAGGATGAAACATTAATTTTTATAACTTTTTTTGGATAATTGTAATTGTAACCATGTAAAAAATTGTTTGAAATGTATATAACAATGTGTTTTTTTGTATTCATGATGTTAAGTATATGTATATAGCACTGTTTTTCAAAATTTTTTGTGCGCGTGCTATTTTTTCCAGGTGTGAAGGTGTTGGTTGTGCAGGTGTAGGGGAAGGAACCTTTATCATTTCTTTTTTGAGCGCTGGTAAAGGACCACTTTAACAGCATTGATAAAGGGCCTTATTATCAGCGCTCAAGATAGCACCGATAAAGGGCCCAATTATCAGTGCTAGAAAAGTGTTGTTAATGATGGCGTAGATAAGGGGGGGGGTCCCGTTTATATGTGCTCCAAAAAGCGCTGATAAAGGAGACCTTTATGAGCTCTAAAAAAACACCGACAAATGTGGCCCTTTATAAATGCTTTTTTAGCGCTGATAAAGGTCACCATTATCAGTGCTTTTTGGAGCACTGACAAAGGGGACACCCCTTTATCTACACCGGCATTAACATCGCTTTTCTAGTGCTGTTAATGTCTATTTTTAGCCCTGATAAAATGCCAAGTTGTAGTAGTCACAAAAATTAATTAAATGAGTTGTCTCATTTAATTAAACACAATTCTTTGTGTTGTTTTACAACAAATAATAGTCTTTTATTCTATTATTTTTGGTTGGAAACTTGGTAGAGCTTGGAGAACCCTTGGAGGAAGCTCTCAATAGAGAACCATTCTTCCAACGAAGAATATGAAGAACACTAAGAACATGAAGAATTTCCTCTAACATCTTCCTCCTTCTTCAACCAGATCAAAGGAAGGAGCCTACCATGAGGAATGCCGACAACGCTTCTTCCTCAGTCTCCTACCCCAGATTATTCCCGATGTCGATGAATCGATGCCGCCATCCTGCAACGTCATCAACGATCAATGAAAAGCGCGGTAGGGGGATTTGAGTTAATTTTATATATGAGTATAAACCAATTTTCTTCTTCATTCGAACTGAATTATGGTTTTCCATGACGAGGAGGGCTCAGACCGCATGAACACAACCCGACCTGCCCCTTTTGTTTGTTCTTATTTGATGATGACGGGGGCGGTACACGCGACAACCGGCAACGAGTCGACCATGAAGAAGCTGTCAGCGCAAGGCCGCTCTGTCACCATAAGGGAGCAGCATCGCTTTACTGTGTAGAGAATCGAGCTGCGGTCAGGCGAGTCTCGGTTGTACCGGAGGGGCGTGGTGCCATCGCACCGCGCCGCGAGGAAGGGCCGTGTCCAGGAGGGCCGCAGTGGTCGGATGACGAGCGCAGTGCCGTCGCGCAGCGCAGAAAAGCAGGAGGCCATGACTAGGGTCGGCCATGGTGTAGAAACTGGGCGTGGTGCCGTTACGCCGTGCTAGAGAAGGAACTCAACCTTAGGCCATGGTAGATAGGGGAGGGCGACCGGTTTAGGTGCGCACTACTGGTGGGACCCCTTAGGTCCCACGGGAATCACCGAACCGGCGCCAAGCACTGGTTCCTTCAGAAACCATGGGATGACACACCCCCCATGGCATGGCCAGTCGGGCCACATGACCAGTCGGCCCATGCGGCCCCCCGGCCGGGCCCCCTGGCCAGCGAGCACGCGACTAGCCAGCCAGGCCATGCGGCTAGCCAGCACACGGCCAGCAGGCTGGGCCGCCCGTCCAGCCAGCCGGGCCGTACCTTCAAGCCGGACCACCCCTTTCGACCGGGTCGGAGTCACAGACCGGGTCGGACCCTGGTCCAGACCCAGGTCAGGTCGGGTCAGTCTGACTGGGTCAGACTGGACACGGGCCCATCAGACCCGATTACACCTATTTGCCCGTCCCTCGGGCTAAAGGCATCCGTTTGACCAACCATCAGTGGCACCAATATTCTTGGAATAAATCTATCCCTTTAAGAATACCACATGGGAGTTCAGGTTATAGTTGAGATATGGTCAGGTTGGTTCATACACGAAACAAACCTGGATCTCAGGACTAAAAGGATAATAACTCACAGTCCGGGCGTCCGATTGACACACTGTCTATTGCGTTGAGACCCTTTTATGTGGTGTATCTTTGAGATATTTCTATGTGAGACTTCATAACAGTTGGATATTTTCCCATTATCTCTGGAAGTAGATGCTTCCAGTGACGAGCAGACAGAGTGCAGAGACCTAGTAGCTGATAGACCTGACGACTACTTGACATATTCGACTAGCCTAGTGGAGAGCGCTCATCATTTGGTGGTAGACCGATGATGGAGGAGAGACTGGTATTTGGCGGCAGACACACGACACTCTACTGGAAGGGTACCTCTACAGGCTATTAGGGGGAGCACCCTATATTTGGCGGTAGACCCACAGTGGAGAAGCGCCTGGTATTTGGCGGCAGACCCGTGATACTCGACCGGAGGAGTACCTCAGCAGTTCAAGGTTAGTGAGAAGCGCCTTGGTGTCGCGACATGCCCACTGTTCTCGACAGAGGATGAGTTTCCAAGAGCCATGGTTTCAATAATGAAAATCTTGGTTTGAGCTGAATCATTGACTTTTATGTTACCTCATGATTGAGATGGGTTACTAGATAACTTAGGTATATGTATGGGCATATACCTATGTATGGGTAATCCGTTGAATCCTTAATTTTTGGTTTATCTTTGTTGGATATTGTGAGTCCTTGAGAGTATCGTGGTCACTACTGAGTATCGTTATACTCAGCCCTGCACGGGCTATGCCCGCACCTCGTTGTGTTGGATGCAGACGACAGACAGCGCTGACGGAGGCCGAGAGCGCCAGGACTGGATTGTACCCAGAGGTGGACCTTTCGACGAGTCGGTACATATAAGAGTTTGACGAACGTGGAGTGATTAGATGGCAATCTGTACCTACCCTTCAGGTAGGAACCCTGGAGGAAGATCCAGGAACCGCTCTTTACTTTTCATTCCTTTGTCCCTTTTTCAGTGGTACATGCTTTCAGTTATACTTGTACTTTACTTTTGGGTTTGTATTTTTGGCACCTTTTACCTTCCAGCACCTCTTCTATATCCAGTATTTCTTAGTTCTTTTCTTCCAGTTGTGTACTCTGATTGTGTGTGTTTACTTTTTTAAAGTCAATGACTTCCCAGCATAGGGATTTACACCTTTGGTGCTAGTCGCCAGCCCCTGGCCTATGGAAGGCTGGCTTGAGGTAGTCACAGAACGGGTCTCGAGGATGGGTCATGACATTTACCCTTTTGGAATGTAGAAAACACTGGTATACCATTTTTCTTTTCAAAAATTACTAGTGTACTAGTCACCTCACTTCCAAAAAGCCACCCCAATACTCACTTATTGGTACCTTCAATCCATTTTGGATCATAAAATAACTTGCCAAATGAATTCATTAATTAAATACATTAATCATAGAATTATTTCATTGGTAATAAATCCATTCCAGTAATCCTTTCTGTATAATCTTAAAGAGGTAGCCCGAGAAGATGTAAAATTCCTAACTACACATTTTTTATTTCATCTTCCATATCATTAAAATATTTTCCATTTATTATTATATAAATAAGTATCTCTAATAAACTAATATTTTATTATTTTATGGAAATGAACTATGTAACACCCCAAGCTTCCACGGTACACTTCTCTTTGAAAAATACAGTAGCGTGTGTTGTACGCAACTTCGAGTTCTAACACACACCACAACTAATCAAAGTAGCCATCATGAATAGTAATACCTACTTTTTGAAATTTTATAAAATTTATCTTTCAAAATGGACTCTATTTTTGGATTCAGAATTTCAAAATTATCCTCTGTTGAATTTTTGGTATTTTTCTGAGAACTTCAAATTTTTTATGAATAGTGAAAAATACTTAAAAACATATTTTTTAATCAAAATAATTTATATTGATAAATTATAATTCTGAGTGGTTTCAATGTGTAATTAGAATATATTTTTACCATTTTATCCAATGGTGGTCATTAGAATTAATTTTCCTTTGAAATTGGACATAAACAATTGTCAATTTTTTGATATATATTGTTTCTTAAAAACACACTATTTGTTGTGATAGCGGGAATTAATTATAAAATTAATTAATGCAAATTATATGTTTGTAATTTTGTAAAATAGACATCATTTTGGAATTATGAATATCAATTATAGCTTAGGGTGAAATTTTGGCGTTGTTCTGAAAAACATCAATTTTTGAAGAATAGTTAAACCACTAAGTGGTAGTTAAAAACTGATTTTTCATTTAAATGAAACATTACCACTTATATGATTTGATTTTAAAAAATCCGACATACATGGTTGTCATTAGGAATTAAAATGTGGTTCAATGGTATTAAAATAATTTTTTGGTGAATAGTAACTTTTATGTTTAATTAATCGCAATTAAAGGTAATTAGTGAAATTTAAGGTAAAGATAATTTTATAATAATATGAAATGACCTTTACACTTGTCCTACCCCTATTGGATGAGTCATGGCCAACCAAGAAAATCCACGGGTCATCTTGGGGATCCCATGGAGACACATTGTTTGTAAAATGACAATAAAAACTTTTTATTTAATGTTAAAATAAAATGGTCACAAACATGAGTTATTCTACTAAAAAAAATTTTAAATGGGGTTATACAAGTCATATTTTTTACTATAAATATTCATTAGAATGATGAAACGATTTCCTATATAATGATAGTTTTTTTATAAATTTTAAACATTAAATAAATTAAATTATTTATGACACCATGATGATGCAGCGATTACCTCATTATTTAACGATCTAAATAAAATGAAAAGATAATGTAAAATCTAAGACCTACACATGTAAAAAACCTATTATATGGGTGGATTTCTAACACTTATCACCTTATCCTCGATATATAATTTTTTTTGACCTTTTAAATCCGAAAAGAATTTTATAATAAAGTAACCTTTTATAACTTTCCAAGAGTGCCCCTCCTCTCCTCTTATAAAAGGCACCCACCTCTACCACCTTATTCACACCTTAAATCAATTTGGATCAGCAAAACCCTGCCCATTTTGTCTCTACACATCCCACTTTTACTCCTAGAAGCCTCACTTTGGGAAGAAGTCTTCCCAAGGAAGCCTTTGAGCTCAAATCAAAAAGCATTACCTGTTTTAAAGGTAGTGTTTTCTCTTGTGTTCTTATGTTTTATTTTTATTCTCCAACCCCATAAAATCTTTTTATTCATTTCTTATATAACAACACCAGTATCCTCAATATACTAGGATGTTGTTATATGAAGGATTCGAGCTAAACTTACACACACATACATCTAATCGTTAAAGAACATACTGTTTATGTGGTTGGTGAATTTCTGCCTCACGAAACGATGATTGTTCAACACTCATATAACACCTTCAAAGGTGGCCATTAAGATGTAACTATATTTATATTTGATATATAATATGTTTATGTTTTACTTAATCTTATTTATTTTTCATTTATGGTATACATTTATGGTTTCCATTATGGGTAAACACGATATCTTCATTTTATGAAGTGCGGACTATCACCCCCTCAATGTGATTTGAATCGTTAATGCCATATGTGGGATGTATAAAGGATGGAGTAAATGATATTATATATGATATTATATTTGAATTATAATATACCTTTATATCATTATGATTTCATTCCAATAAATACGAAATATAAATGAAAGTAGCGTTCATGCGTACGTACGGCCTACCGTCTCCATGAACGGTGCATTTCATTTCCTACCTCTAAATGTTATGTAATATTATGAATGAATGTATATACTGGATATATATGATATATATGATATATAAAACATGAATATAATTCTTGGATATAATGGATATTTCACCACATGAACAACTTGTAATTATAAGATGTTTATTTTTGACTCAAGTACTAAAGATCGACAAAACGACCGTTATTAACATAAATAATTACATAATGTTAATAACATGATAATAAGTGATATAAAAGAAATAATTAACATGAATATTTTCTTAATCTAGTATAAATTAACTCTAGTTTATTATTTAGGATGTTAAAAAATGGTCGAGTCAAGTCGGGCATGAGGTAAGGGAACTTCTTAACCCAATTTCTGTTCTTTGGGTTAATCTCCTACTTTCAAATTATGTCATGATATTATTATGTCATATCTTGTATTTATACTTTCTTTATGTGTAATTATAGTGAATACACATAATTGATCTATTTTATTTAAAAAAATGATCTTTTTAAAGGACCACATCACAATCTCCATTCATCGAGGCATATTTTGTGTTATACACAAATTTCTTTTATACGGTGTATAAACCCCTTTGACTTTTATGTTTATTCAAAAGGAATCTTTCTTATATGAAGAATTTTAATAAACTAAAAAAGGGAATGTATTTTTGTCGTATGTATGTGGTGACAACTACTTCTCCGCCGTTGTGACCATTATTTGAATTTCGGCTTCCTCTACAATCCATAACATTTTTTTTAAATGAAAAATAAATACCAAGATTTAATTTTCTTTTATTTTGGTATTGAAAATGGTTTTCGAAAGTATTTTTATTATATCAATGTGTTGTATTGATATCTTGTGATTGAAATGTGGAAATGTTATGTTTCCTTTATGCATGTTTTATGTGATACGATTATGTTATGGTTTATGACATATTTATACCTGTTCATATGAGGAATGCATTGGACTTAATAAGTGACAGGTGGAGCCCGCTATAGCTCCTCGATGCATCAGCAGGTCTCCTGAGACAAACTAGTGTCTTGGCACGAGGCCTTGACAAAATATTATTTGTAGTCTTGGCATGAGGCCTTGGCTACGTGGTTATGATAGTCTGGCATTATGCATTCCATCATTATGAAAATGGTTATTGATATTGCATGTGATTATTCGACGAGTAGAATATCCATGTGAATAAGTAAATGGAATTATCTCATTTTAATTTTTCCATATTATGTTGAAGTTCAAGTTTAAAAGGATTTTGTTTTAGTTATACATTGCCTTAAATGTTTATGTTTATTTATGAAAGCTTCCGATATATTGTTATCCTTACTGAGAATCTGAGCTCACCCCTTTCAATGTTTTATTTTTCTCAGGATATGAAGAAATATTTTATGAATGACCTGCAGGGATAATATGAGGGGATATGAAGACAATATGTTGTTGTAGTTTTATTTTACTTTATGATGTAATGCAAGATTTATGAATGTATCTAGTATTTCCAAGGCTATTAAAATATTCGGTCTTTCGAGACTTGATCTTTTGTGATCATGTCAATGTTACGCAATAATGCACCGACTCTGGGTAACTGGGGTCGGGCGTTACAGTTGGTATTAGAGGCCGTTTAGTACTAACCTTGGAAGATAGATATAGATAACCTCTGATTAGAGCACATAGCCCTAAGATAGACTTTGAGGATTAGTATAGAATAACTTCCTAGAATTTTCGTATTGTAGAGATTTTTTGAGTTTTCCGAGAAATACATCCCTGTCTGGATACAAGCAGGTAGAGGTGGCTCTGGCACATATGTACCTAGGGGTAAAACCCAAAAAAACTGCTTTGAGATAGAATCTAACGGGAACTGGTACACGACAAAGGGCCTTGCTGCACTCTTGGTTACGACACACCCGGGGGATATTCTTAGGATAATTCTCATTTTTTTACAATCCAATATGAAGGGTTTATGAGTATATAATTCCATAAAGAAAACATTTTTTATGATTATGGATTATATCTATATACCGTTCAATTTACATTAAGTACTTTACAAGTGTGGAATTACTCATTGAAATTCATAAACTAACCTAGTTTATGCCATTGTATAGAAATGGTGCCCAGTAGAAGGAATGTGAACTCCATCAATACATATGATCTAAAGAGTAAGAAGGATCATATCTTTCATGGTATTAATCCAAAATTTAGAAGGGAAATATTCTCCTTTGTGTTCTCAACATATAGAGAAATAGTATCATGTGTCAATAAGATAAGTAAAGAATTCCCTGAGTCTTATGGCTTTGAAGGGAAGAAAGAGAAGAAAAGGATAAAAGAGAGAATGGTGGATAAAGGGAAGAGGGAAAAGAATAACTTTCCAATATGTGATAACTGTTGGAAGAAACACTTTGGAACTTTCCTGAAGGGAATGAGAGTTTGTTATAAGTGTGGAGAAAAAGAACACCAAGTGCGTGACTGCAAGGGTAAGAAAAAGGTTTCAAATGTACAATGCTTCATCTGCAAGGAGTGTGGACAGTATGCAAACCAATATCTAAATCATCAGAGTATGCCCCAAATGATGTTATTGGATAATAATAATGTTATGATACTACCAAATATGAGGAGGAATGATTAGATTTCTCATGTTGTTATTAAATAATTTTGGCATTTGAGTATTGTATCATTGATGTACTCGTTATAATAATTCTGGAGTATATAAGGATTGTACTGCAGTACTATTTCATCAAGGACTTGAGATTGTGTGGAACCAAGAAAAGTTACTCCACATCAGGTTAATTTTTTTGGAATATATATATATGAGAGAAAGATAAACCGTAATATGGTTCTAATACCGAGATAGTGATTTTGGAATAATACATGATTTATTTGGATAAATTATATTGGATATTATTAAATTCCTTGAAACTGATTAATTATTTGTATACATTTTTGGATAGAAGGAGTATATCTAGTATTCTATAAAGAATAAGGGATCATGAATGTAATCAATAAGGATTTATGGTAATTCAGGATGCTACAGTGTTTTAAAAGAATACATGATGAAGGTGTTCACATGTTGTTACGTTGAAAAAAGGATCTTCATTATGTTTACCTTCCTTATAAAATTTGGATTGTGAGTTGGAAAGAAGTATTTTGGATAACTATAATGGTGGAATGGATTATGTTTAACCTTGTATAGTATTGTTTAAGGTTAAAAAATTTCTGAATATTATTTTTGGAATATTTTAATACTATAGTTTTAGGAAAAAGGACAACCTGTAGGTCGGGGGATAACCCGTCACGTCGGACAAAGCTGTAGGAATCGAACCCACAACCACAGTGAGACATGCCTTTATTACCTACCACTAGCCTACAGGAAGTCCCTGGTTATTACAAAATAGTTTTCCAAATCTAAATAGTATGTTTTAATAGTTTGAGCCTTGTACAATTAGGATAAATATTATATTTTTGAGTTCTATTATCTTTTTGAGTGAAAGATGAGTTTGTGGTAGAAATTAGTTGAAGGTTGAAACTCTAATTGTTAAGCATAAATATATATATACCTATCACTTATTATATGAATAAACTAATTCTTAATTTTAGTAAAGGGATATTAAAACAGTAAATGTGTTATCCTAATACCTTATGTTTTGTTGAACTGATGATATTTTAAATCAACATAGATTGAAGGCTTTGAGGCCCTCAATTTTACACTTGTTTGTGATTGATGTCCTCAATCACTCCCTACAAATATTTATGTTTTTCTTCCAATTATATGTCTCTTATTACCACCAATGTTCTCATAATCGAGATCATAATTTGGTGGTGACTTTTTTACTTCTCTTTCCCTCTTATTAAGGCTAAATTTTATTAACCTTATTTCTGATGTGGGTTTTCCACAAAGGTATTTTCTATTTTCAACGATTTATTATCAAAGAAAATTTTCAAACTGCGAGGATTCAATTTATTTAAGTAGGGGAGAATGTAACACCCCAAGCATCTACGATACACTTCTCTTTGAAAAATATAGTAGCGTGTGTTGTACACAATTTCGAGTTCTAACACACACCACAACCAATCAAAGTAGCTGTCATGAATATTAATACTTAATTTTTGAATTTTTTTAAATTTTATATTTCAAAATGGACTTCATTTTTGGATTAGGAATTTCGAAATTAGCCTATGTTGAATTTTTGGTATCTTTCTGAGAACTTCCAATTTTTTATGAATAGTGAAAACAACTTAAATTTTTTTTAATCAAAATAATTTATAGTGATAAATTATAATATTGAGTGATTTTAAAGTGTAATTAGAATATATTTTTACCATTTTATCCAATTGTGGTCATTATAATTAATTTCACTTTGAAATTGGACATAAATAATTGTCAATCTTTTGATATATATTGTTTCTTAAAAACACGCTATTTCTTGTGACAATGAGAATTGATTATAAAATTAATTAATGCAACTTATATGTTTGGAATTTTGTAAAATAGACATCAATTTTGAATTCATAATATCAATTATAGCTTAGGGTGAAATTTTGGCGTTGTTCTGAAAAACATCAATTTTTTATGAATAGTGAAACCACTAAGTGGTAGTTAAAAAACCGATTTTTCATTTAAATGAAACATTACCACTTCTGTGATTTGATTTTCAAAAATCCGATATACATGGTTGTAATTAGGAAGTAAAATGTGGTTCAATGGGATAAAAATAAATTTTTGGAGAATAGTAACTTTTAAATTTAATTAATCGCGATTAAAGGTAATTAATGTAATTTAAGGTAAAGAAAATGTTATAATAATATGAAATGACCTTTACACTTGTCCTACACATATTGGATGAGTCATGGCCGACCCAGAGAATCCATGGGTAAACTTGGGTACCCCATGGAGCCACTTTGGTAGGAAAATGACATTAAAAACTTTTTATTTAATGTTAAAATAAAAAAGGCACAAACATGAGTTGTTCTACTAAAAAAATTTATAAATGGGGTTATACAAGTCATAGTTTTGACTATAAATATTCATTATAAATCTAAAAATATTTCCTACATCATTATATTTTTTTTATAATTTTTATACATTAAATAGATTAAATTATTTATGACACCATGATGATGCAACGATTACCTCATTATTTAACGATTAAAATAAAATTGAAAGATAATGTAAAATCTTAGACCTAAACATGTCAAAAACCTATTGAATGGTTGGATTTAAAAATATTCTCACCTTATCCTAGAAATATATAATTTTGTGACCTTTTAAATCCGAAAAACATATTATAATAAAGTAACCTTTTATAACTTTCCAAGAGTGCCCCTCCTCTCCTCTTATAAAAGGCCCCCACCTCTACCACCTTATTCACACCATCAAGCAATTTGGCTCGGCCAACCCCTGACCATTTTGTCTCTCCACATCCTAATATTACTCTTAGAAGCCTCACTTTGGGCAGAAGTCTTCCCAAGGAAGCCTTTGAGCTCAAATCAAAAAGCATTACCCGTTTTAAAGGTAGTGTTTTCTCTTGTGTTCTTATGGTTTATTTTTCTTCTCCAACACCCTAAAATATTTTTATTTATTTATTTTGTAACAAAACCAGTATCCTAAATATAATAGGATGTTTTTATAAGAATTATTCAAGCTACACTTACACGCACCTACATCTAATGCTTAAAGAACATACTGTTTTTGTGGATGACGAATTTATGCCTCACGAAACGATGATTGTTCAACACTCATATAACACCTTCAAAGGTTGACATTAAGATGTCACTATATTTATATATGATCTATAATTTGTCTATGTTTTACTTAAGATTCCGTTTTTTTCATTTATGGCATACCTTTAGGGTTTCCATTATGGGTAAACGTGATATCTTCATTTTAGGAAGTGCGGACTACCGCCCCCTCAAAGTGATTTGAATCGTTAATGCCATATGTGGGATATATAAAAGATGAATTAAATGATATTATATATGATATTATACTGGAATTATAATATACCTTTATATCATTATGATTTCATTCCATTAAATATGAAATATAAATGAAATTAGCGTTCATGCGTACGTACGACTTACCGTCTCCCTGAACGGTGCATTTCATTTCTTACCTCTAAATGTTACGTAATATTATGAATGAATGTATATACTAGATTTATATGATATATATGATATATAAATCATGAATATAATGCAGGATATAATGGATATTTTACCACATGAACAACTTGTAATTATAAGAAGTTTATTTTTGACTCAAGTACCAAAGATCGACAAAACAACCGTTATTAACTTAAATAATTACATAATGTTCATAACATCGTAATAAGTGATATACAAGGAATAATGAACATGAAACGGTTCTTAAGAAAGTAGAAATTAACTCTAGTTTATTATTTATGAGGTTAATGAACGGTCGAGTCAAGTCGGACACGAGGTAAGGTAACTTCTTAACCTAATTTCCGTTCTTTGGGTTAATCTCCTACTTTCAAATTATGTCGTGATATTATTATGTCATATCTTGTATTTATACTTTCTTTATGTGTACTTATAGTGAATACACATAATATATCTATTTTATTTAAAAAAATGATCTTTTTAAAGGACCTTGTCTCAATCACCATTCATTGAGGCATATTTTGTTTTATACACAAATTTTTTTATACGGTGTATAAACCACTTTGAATTTTACATTTATTCAAAAGGAATCTTTTTTATACAAATAATTTTACTAAATGACAAAAGGGAATGTTTTTTTGTCGTATGTATTCAGCGACAACGACTTATCCACCACCGTGACCATTATTTGAATTTCGGCTTCCTCTACAAGCCATAAATTTTTTTTAAATGAAAAATAAATATCGAGATTTAATTTTCTTTTATTTTGGTATTGAAAATGGTTTTTGAAAGTATTTTTATAATATCAATGTGTTGTATTGATATCTTGTGATTGAAATGTGGAAATGTTATGTTTCCTTTATGCATGTTTTTTGTGATACGATTATGTTATGGTTTATGATATGTTTAAACCTATTCATATGAGGAATGCATTGGACTTAATAAGTGACGGGTGGAGCCAGATATCGCTTTTTGATGCATCGGCAGGTCACATGAGAGAAAATAGTGTCTTGGAACGAGGCCTTGACAAAATATTATTTTTAGTCTTGGCACAAGGCCTTGGATACGTGGTTATGATAGTCTAGCATTATGCATTCCATCATTATGAAAGTGGTTATTGATATTGAATGTGATTATTCAACCAGTAGAATATCCATGTCAATAAGTAAATGTCATCATCTCATTTAAATTTTTCCATATTATGTTGATGTTCAAGTTTAAAAGGATTTTGTTTTAGTAATACATTGCCTTAAATGTTTATGTTTATTTATGAAAGCTTCCGCTATATTGTTATCCTTACTGAGCATCTGAGATCACCCCATTCAATGTTTTATATTTCTCAGGATGTGAAGTAATATTTTACGAATGACCTGCAAGGATATTATGAGGGGATATGAAGACAAGATGTTGTTGTAGTTTTATTTTACTTTATGATGTAATGTAAGATTTTTGAATGTATCTAGTGTTTCCAAGGCTACTAAACTATTCAGCCTTTCGAGACTTGATCTTTTGTGATCATGCCAATGTTACGCAATAATGCACCAAATCTGGGTAACTGGGGTCGGGGAGTTACAAACTATGTACATCTCTTATTTCCTTAAATTGGAAGCAATAACGTCGCTCATTTGTATGGAAGAAAACCACCTTTCAAACTGATGTGACACATTTTTCATAAAAACATATAAGGGTTTGGTGTGATGGTGAATATAAATCATATATAAGATATTTATAACATATTTATTACAATAGATTAATTATATCATATATACCATTTTTTACATCAATTCCCTCAGGGATACAACGATGTCTCTTTAGTATACGACGAACTGCTATATCGCGAAGCGTTGTGATTCATTTTTGATTAATGCATTACATGGAAGGTAATAAAGATAAATTTAATAAATATATGTGAAATAAATGAAAATAGTGTGATATTGATGAAATATTTCTCCTTATGAAAAGATAATATGTCATTTTATTTCATCCCATTTCACTCATAGAAAGATGATAACGACATTCATGTACGTGTGAACAACAACCTTCGTGAAGTGATGTGACTCTCTTTTCATCACCACACAACATGAATGATATATATATGTATAATATTCTATTTATTATATTTTTATCATTCATGAATCTTAAAATATTACTTACCTCATCCCATAATGATCACATGAAAATGAAAAATCATTGTGTACGTACGACATACCATATCTATGATCATAACATAATTAATTTATAAAAAACACCCATGATTGGTATCAAAATATTAATTAAAGGATAAATATTATTTTTATATTATTATTATTATTCATATTTTTAAATAATGACCTCTGAGAGTAATACCCAACCCACTGAATTCATTTTTGACATATAAATCAAATATCACTGAAAGAACCGACATATAATTAATTGATTAATTAATTATACATAACATGGTAATAAGTGAAAGAAAATTTCTAATAAAATAGAAAAATGTTCTTAATAATTTATGGAACTAACATAAATTTAATTTTCAAGAATATAAATAACGTATGTGATGATTCAAAGTTAAGGAAAGAGACTTCATCTAAATTTATATTCCATGAAGAATGTTGTAATATTATAAATCTAATTTAATTTACATGGTGTGTGTGTGTATATATATATATATTCAATTTTACTTGTAATACCAGAAATCCTTCATAATTAATGATATTTTATGTTTCAATTTTAATTATTTATTAACATTTAATGTTTCAATTTTAATTCAATTCACATGCATGATTGATCCATTTATTTATTTTCACTACAACATTATAACATTTTTAGGGTTTATTTTAGAATATCATTCTAATAAAAATTATTTCTCATGAATTTAAGTTGAAGGAAAGTTTTTATTCATTATATAAGGAACCCATTTAATTTTATTCTCTGAAATTTATTCTTAAAATTTTCCTGTAATATTACCATTTTCCACTCTTTTGTTCTTAAAATAATTACGAAAATTTTTAAGAAAATATGACTTCATTTATCTCTTTGGCAGTATATCCTTTCTCTTCAAAAATAATACATTTTAAAAATATTTCCCAAAATGTTTTTAAACATTACCAAATTATTTAATAAATATAATTTTACCATATTTTTACATTTTCTTTTTTTAAAGGAATCTTCATGTGATTTTACAAAAAATTCCCATTTGTATTTTAATGATTATGTGAAAAGAATCTTTGTTTTAAAGTGAATCAAATGTATGAAATTTTATTTCATTATAAAAAATATATATATAAATATTAATATATATTCTTATAAATTTTATTTTGAAAAAAAATTCTTTTAAATTTTTTTGGTGAAATTTAATTTTTATTTTTTTTAAAATAGAAGGAAATTTTCTTCAAGAATAGTTTCAAAGTGATTTTTATGGGGTTTAAATTCATAAAAAAACCCAAGAACATTTTTTACGTATGATCCAGTAGGTAGAATTTTTGTTTATACCATTCATATTCTCCCTTGGGATGGTTAATGATTATTTTGACCATGGATATTATTGACACTCTCTTCTATGATTAATTTTTGTAGTTCCTGTCATTATTATGATATTTGGATATTAAATTTCTATTAAATATACATATATTTTTTGTGTATTTGTTTATTTTATAAAACTTATATCATTTCTACATTTGGTGTTTTTATTTGATAGTTATTTGATAATGGGGAAATATTGATAATTTGTATTCATTCATAAATTATGATATTTAATGGAAAGACATATTGTTATTGAATTAAATAAATTATTTGATATATGAGGACTGACTTGGACATATATATATTAGGGGAGATCAATTATAATTATCCCCTCAATGCATCTATAGTCTCATGATATGAATTATTCGATTGCCTTAGTTAAATGTTTATATCTTGTATACCAACACAGTAATTTTAAATTATATTATAAATGATATTCGTAGTTGTGCAATCATGTACTTGATATGATGATGTTTAATAATGAGAAATTAACTTCATTGAGAATTTATTTATTATTATCAATGATATTTTCTCATTGATATTTTATTTTGATGAATTTTATTATCAGTTTATTGACTAAATGGAATGTTTTTATATGTTATTTTCCATTCCATATTGATTATGAATTATCCTATTATCCATGAATTTTTTGTAATGAATCTTTCTTTAGATGAATTTAATTACCATTTTATTCGTTGAATAAAAATTGATTTTAGATATTTAGCTTATCATATTGATTAATCCTTATCTTATATCCATGATATTTTTTTAATGATATTATATCCCGATGCATTACATTCTTAGCTTATTGATAAAATGGCATGGGATTATAATTATTTATGTTTACATATTTTTTAATACATTTATTATCATGAAAGTAATGTTATTTAAGTGGAATTTCTGTTTAGTTATTTACCTTTCCATAAGGGTGATTCTAGTTGATTTAAGATTTATTCCACTATACTTAGACCTTATTGAATATTTTATCTCACCCTTATTTTTTTCCTTTCTAAGGAATCCATTAAGTGTACTATTTTAGTTATGAATGGATATTCTAGATATAATCAAATTATTCTAAAAAAATTAATGGTATAATCTAGGTTTTAAAATGTAATTTGAGAATCATATATTTATCTAGTTTTCTAAGTCCACAAAATATTCAGTCATTTGGGTGGATATTTTTAAATTTTTATCCCATTATATAAAGTAGACACAAGAAAAATTTTACTGGGGTTGGGGTAATTAAAACTAATATATCATATACTATATTATCTTTTTAGTCTGTCGTAAAAAATTATTTAGAATGATCAAAACATATAAGTCCATGGTTCCATCATGTTGTATTCTTCATCTTTTATATAAGATCTTTAATGGATAGAATATAATCAGAATAATTATATAATATTAATTCATACCTCAATATTATAATTAATTTTATGAATGAGAATATACATATAGATTATGAATTGGATGTTATAGTGTTATAATTCTTTAATATCCCTCATTCCTTGTTCTTCGTCATATTTTTATTTTTTCTTTATAATTAACTCGTAAGACACTCAAAACATCTCTTATTATCATTCTATGAAACATAGAATCTTCTTAAATAATTCCATTGATTTTTTATTACAAAATATTTTTTCTCTATTTACACATAGACCTTTACATAATCATAATATTAAAATAATATTTAATATGGAAAAATATTGAAATTATGAAAACATTACATAAGATATTATGATTTAAATTTTATCAAGTAATATGAAATGTATTTTCCTAACTTTATATAATACATGTTTACTAACTAATTATAAATAAATAAAGTGGGTCAATCCGATATGAACTATGACCATCTTAAGGCTTAAATGTTTCTAATTTTCTCAAAATATTACTTTTCTAGAAGACTATATTAGTTGATTTTCAAATAATATCCATAGTTTCTCATATAATTAATTGAAATGATATTTACAAGTAACTAATCAACCATTGATTTGTATAAATAATTTTAGAATCATTATAATTGAAAATATTTATTAATAAGGTATATATATTCAGAAATAATTCTCATTTAAATCTCTCGATGACCCAACCTTATTTTTTTAATTTCCTCACAATATTCTATGTATTGAATAATGAAATAAGAATTTAAAGTATTTTTGTATTTTTTTCATTCAATAATATTAATTCATAATTTAATTAATATATTAATATGGTTCTTCTATCTCATCATTTAAATTCCAGAAATATTGTCCTTAAAAATATTGAAAAATATGTGAAAAATTTATAAAACTTCACCTATGAAAAAACATGAAAAAACTTATATGTATGCATTAAAGAAAATTATATATCCATTGAAATTTACATGTAAATGATAAATATGTTAAAAATGTCATATATAAATGGAATAATAATTGATCAAATTACATGTACCAATTTTTTTTTGTTATGAATCAACTTGTAAATTTTTTATATGCTTTGATTCATCTTATGTATCACAATTATATATTCCCTTAACCACATCTCAGAATGAACACAAGATTTAATTTCCTAATGTAATGGGATATATTATAAATCATTATAAAAAACATTGATTCAATCTAAATGATGTTATATATCAAAGTGTAAGATCCCATCACTTTTCCATTTTTCTCGCTGTAAGATCTTACACATTCATTTTTTATCCTTAATTCACTAACTCTAAATTTTAAAATTAATTTTTTATCCTATTGACTCCAACTCAAAATTACAAAATTTCATAATTTTTTTTTCCAAAACTCTTCAAAACTTATCTTGGATTATCCATCCACTCTAAGTCATGTAAAAAAATAAATGATTTCCATAAGTTATCATAAGTTTTCAATGGTTTTTAACACAATTATAAATATTTCATCCTTATGTAAACTGAAGTTGAATATTTTAATAAATCTCTAGTACCTCTATTTATTTTTTGATCCCTTATTAAAAATTATTCATAGAAATTATGATATAGTTAATTATAAAATAAATACATCACCTTTATCATCATTACATAACAATTCACTAACCAACATTAATGTGTTTTAATTAACATATGAAAAATATTCATGCTTTATTAAGCAAGGATACTTACACATGTTCCTCTACATTAGGCTTTACAAATTCACTTAGAATCACTTCAAGATCATATAATAAATATTTTTTTATTATCCTTGAAAACATTCAATTTATTATTTTCAATAACACCTCTATAATTATCACATATAACAAACTGTGTAAATGTTCATATCTTATCATCTAATCAGATTCCTTAAACTCTTCCCATTATTCCATCATTTCATTCCCATATTTATTATTCATATTTACTATGAATTTATAGACTTTTTTAATATATTAATAATATACAACACTCTTCATTTCCATCAATTAGGTACATTTTTATAAATAAAAAATATGGTTTAGATTATATTAAATATCATTTCCATAATTCTTAGATACAACTGGATTAATAATATGAGTTAAATTAATATTGATGAATTTAGATTCATTAAAGTGAATTTAATTAAATAATGATATAGAGACAAATGTTTACTAATGTATTTATAATAATTTTATATATTTTACGCAATATAATATATAAATTAAAATTATTCTAATAATGGTTTGGAAACTCAATCAATATAAGAATAAAAAGAAAATTCCTTTCAAATCAATCTGTTAATTAGTACATTACAATGATTTCATGGTGTCCCCAGTGTAGTTGGTATCTTGTTTCTTATAAGGGATCACAGAGAGGGGATTTGGATAATTAATAATAGGAAATAATACCTTAAACCATTTGAAAAATAAGAAATAATGTAATAAGCTAATTTTTTTATCTTTAGATTATTTTAAAATTTTTAGGTGTTTTATCTATATAATATTTCCTTAAAAAAATATTCATATTAATTTTTTTTTATCAAATTTATGGTGAAGATATTGACTTATTCGCCTATTGACGGTACCTATGTTGGGGAAATACTAAATTGTGATCTTGAATGTGAGGAATAAATTTACTGTGAGTAAAATTATAGAGATAACATTATTGAAAAAATGGTCATAAAAAATAAATATAAGTTCTTTATTTATAATAATTTGTTAAAAAATTAGAAAATAATTTTATAGAGTTAAAATATTTCGGTTGGGTGGAATTTTCATAGTGAACTTATTTACCTAAAAAAAATATCACCCTTCATATTTAGGTTAGTACTAAAATACCCCTATAAATTGGCACATATACAAGACATAATAGTGCACCTTTAATAAAAACAACCATTTTAGAAGAAATTTATATATCACATTTTACATATTCTATATTTTATAAAAAAATATCGTAACTAAATGGTGATTGTTTATCTTTGTTTCCTTTATGTTTATATTTATAATAAAATAAAGCATGATGAAATTTGTATCAAGGGTTTCTAAAAATATTCATATATTATTTTGAAATACTGTTTCAAAATAATATCATAGAAATATCTATGGGACTCTCAATCCTCTTCCACCATCTATATATTTAAGAATAACAAACTAGGTAACATTGGATATTTTCATTTCATGACTATAAGAGGACCAATTTATGGACCCATTTAAATATTTTATGTTATTTTACATTATATATATATATATATTAATTACATATATCAATTCATATATAAGAAAATGATGTTTAAATATTAAAGTGTGTGTAGTGCAACCGCAATACGCATACCAAAAAATATGTATGTGATATTATATACTTGAGAAACAACTGGTATGTGAATTAAATATATATTTAAACATTATCATAATATATAAAAATCATTTATTTCATCGAGATTATATGAGGATTGATCTATCATATTTAACATCTTCATACATCGTATTTCATTTGATGTTCAATGTAGATTATGTAAAAAAAATATATCTAATAGTTTAACAGACACCAAATGTTTTGGAATCATTTTCATGTATAAAATAACTAAAATTTAATCATTTTTATATATTTAAATGATGTTATTAATAGTTTTTTTATTTTATTTTTTGGTTCAAACACAAATTGTGTTAATGGATGTAGCTAATAAGGAACTTCTCATGATGACTATGAATCTTCTATAGTAGAATGAATTTTTATATAGGAAGGATTATGAGTCATAATGAGATATTGCATTGGGGAAATATTAGGTTAGAAATATTTTTAGGGGAAAATAATATAGTTAAATAATATAGTTGAGGTTGTGAAAGGAAACATAAATAAGAAATTTTATTACTAGAAATTTAAATTTTAATAGATCAATGAAAATAATCAACACAACATAATCATTGCGTAGAGACAAACCCTCAATTTTAAGGGTAGTTACTCCCCTCAAATAATTACCATACACGAGGTAATTATTTTTTTCCTGATATTTTATAATATTTATGAAATAAATAACAATAGACAATTTTCTAATCAAAAGCAGAGTTAAAATGATTGTGGTTTATAACTATTTTAACTGACTCAACACATAGTTGTACAAGGTAAAATATACTATATTCAAGGTGATACCCCACATAATAATTTATTACTATACAATCACATGATAAGTGGGATTATAGTAGCTCAGAAACCAAGATATGATATAAATATTTTGAATCATATTGTTAAAATTCAAATATGGGACCACGATACTAGTCCATTATTTTCTAGGTAATTTGATTTTATAAAGAAATATGATAATAAGGATATCTTTTATTTCCATGTTATATATTATTAAATATTTTTATGAAGAATCCGATATTTATTAGGTAATGAATGTTTTTTTGAAAAGGGATTAAATAATAGGTCAAAAAATCCAAGCTCTCAATTAAGGGATCATAAATTCTAAATCAGCATAAATTTTTCCACCAATAAGTTTTTAAATATATTTACATTAGAAGTATTTATGGATAAAATTTTACAAAATAGTGATACCAATGACATTAAATTTTGAAATAGCATATATGATAAAGAGAGTCATGAAATTTTTGATTTTGAGAGCACATATGAAATTATAAAACATTAATTGTTAATAGTGTCTCTTGGGAATCTATATATTAGGTAAATTTAATAAATTTAAAATCCTAATAATCATTGTATATTTTTTATTACAATTTATAAATTTAAATTGTTTCATGACATTTATATAAAGATATTGTAATCACATCACTTGATGGCAATAGTTTTAAATTTTTAAGTCACCATGTTATGTGTAATTTTTTTTAATAATGAATTGTAATGAAATTATAAAAAATAAAGATAATATTGTGATATTATTAAACATAATATAATAAATGATATAATATTTTTAATACCTAAAATATAGAGTTAAAAATATATATTCTTAATATATTTATGATATTATAATTTTTTTTACATTACTAGTTCTTTATTATTTTTAATGAATATATAAGCTCATTTAAATCATACTAGTTAATTAAATGAAATATATTTTCGATCCAATACTAGATATATAATAATTAAATCAAGCATGATTTCCCTTGTTAGTTAGTTATATAATAAATTAAATATTTAATATATTAAAATTCAATCATATGTTTTCTATTATGTTTTAACAAGATTATTTTCCATTATAGTGTGATGTTTATATATGAACAAGTATGTTTTATTCTAACAATATGTGAACATAAGAACTATGTATTGTGATATATGTTTATGTGTAACAATATATATAAATCGTTACAATTCACTATTGAAATATATGTCATAAAAAATTACAAATATTTTAAAAATTTTATAATATCTAAAACAAATGAATAGTTATTAATGTGGTTTTTGTATTTTTAGATTTATAAAATATTCCTTCATTGATTAAAAAATTTATATACATAAAAATATATATAGTAGATGTGTCTACTTTTTTATAAATATAATTTTAGATAAATTTTTTATTAACTCTTTTATATAACTAAATATTTTTAACACCATGAGGATGTTAATAATAATTAATAATAAAATTTAAAAATAAATTCCCATAAACAATTAGTGGAAAACTAAAATGGTGTGAGAATATTACACTTTTTAGTAAATTATATTAAGTATTATTTTCTTCATAAATATAAAATAATATAATTCTTAATACTAAATTGTCCTAGAATGTTATCTTATGATGACCGATATTAAGAATTATTTAATTATAACACTAGTTACTATTTTACATGTGATTATTTATGTTTCAATCTACACCATTGATTTAATACCCTTATTTATAATAGCTATATAGAATATAATATTATTTTTTATATCTTCAATATTATTCATGAATTACTTATTCTATGATAGTTTTTATTATACGATTTCTCTCACTAAGGATATCATATCACCCATTTTTATGTTTCTCTTTCCCTAGGATACCAATAAGGGATATATAAATGATTTCTTGTGTGTAGTGGAAGAAATAATAATTTCATCTCCATAATTTTTAGGTTTTATTTAATTTATTCATAGATAATGTGAGAATCATGTATGTATCTAGTCTCCCAAGGCTACCAAATTATTTAATACATTGTGTGGTGTTCCCTTACGTCTCGTTCCAGTGTAGAAAAATAACCACCATCTCTCTTGTTAGTGGATTTACGGTTTTAAGTTGTGTATTAAAGGAATTTTATTATTAAAATTTGAATCTATATTTATTATAACATAGATTCTATAATATAAATCTATGAAATTTTTTGAGGATAAGTATCAGTATAAGATAATATCATAAATGTTTGGAAAATAATAGATTTTGCGGTTTTCTAAGAGTATACATCCCTATGTAGCCACTATATGGTGGAAAAAGCTGTGGCACATATGGACAGATCGGAAACAACCCTGAAAGGTGTGGATTGAGTATTAACTTGATCATCACCAGTGTATCATGATTGGGCCTAAAATTGCACAACAAAATAGACAACCCCTTGGGATATTATTTTGTTTATTTCTATACACTTTACAAATTGTTATTATTTATATGAAATATTTTTTATGATTTTAAGATAGTCCTATAGGTCCTAACATTAGGATTTTGATATTAGAAGTTCATAAATATTAAATTTATGATAAGTTTTAATCCATATTTTGAATCGTAAACTGTGATTTTAAATTCATAATGTTATGAGGTAATTTAATATATGACAATATCAAGAAGTGTCATATAGTACATGGATTGGAAACAACATCAATACACATAATAAATATATGGATTTTCCTCCCAGGAAAGAAAATTAATTTGGTGATGGAAATGAAAGAATTATCACTTTATTATGGAAGTTGACTCAAGTTATAATGAATAAAATTGTGTGTATGGAGAAACATGTTGATCCTAGACATGGTTCCACAATGTTTTATTAATTTATTTGTTAAAAAACTCTATTATTCAATGGGACATATTATCTATTAATTTCTATGAAATTTAACATGTTTCTAGAGAATACATTTCTTTCTTTATAAAGTATTGGAAGTGAAAAATTATCATGATGATTTATCATCCTATTATAGATAAAAATTAATGTTGGTTATTTATCCAAAATACTAAAAAGATAGATGAAATAAATAGTATTATGTAGTTGACTTTAACGAAGATATTCTTAAAAAAATACATATTCATGAGTAAAAAGATGATATTGAGAGAAGATATTTCAATCTATGGAAAAATTAATGAGAAAATGTTATTGAATATGAAGCTATGTTAATAAGGTTCGAAACTCATTCCATAAATTATGTGCACAATCAAAGGAGCCAAATTTATCTTTTCATTGTTTGGATGAATCATATCAATAAAATGAAATACTTATCTCAATTATTTTTATTATTTGTGTATTTAGTAATAAGTTCCATCAGGATAGATAAATAATATTTTTTCTATTATGAATTTTATGAAAATAAAGACAAGTAGTGGGTGGTTGGGAATTCAGAAAAATAAAAAAAATAAAAAAGGGGTAAAGGAAGCGGTAAATTTTCAACTTGTAATCATTTGGGAAGAAACACCATAGAACATGATTTATTATAATATTAATTTCCTTCATCTTTTGTGAGAAAGTCCATTAGGCTCGTGATTTTAAGGGAATTAAATAATATTGCAGTGTTCAATGCAGTAAATATAAGAAGATGATGCACTATACAACTGAATGCACAAGACATTAGTGTAATTATAGTTAGAAAATAAAAAAGGGTAAAGGTAAATCTTATGTGATCACTATATTTGTGGTTAATGTTTTTAAAATTTTAATGGTGTGTACATTGATCTTAACCTCAAATTTTGCAAACTATCTATTTCATTATGGATCTTTATACTCTTATATATTTTCTATTTTCTCTAATAAAATTATATATTACCCTATAAACATAAGAGGGAAATTTTCTATAAATACTCATAGTAGAAATGTAACATAAACAATAATGTCTTAGTTGGTTCCCATTAAGAGACATAGACTAACCCAATTTTAAAAATTGATTATTACACCTTTGGTTTACTTTGATATAATCTATTGTATGGATTGGATTTAAAATTATAATATGAAAATTTATTATCAAGAGAAGGACATTATAATTTTTTATTGAGATATTGAATCCCCCTTCTTCAGGAGGAAGATAACCCCATATAAATTATGTCTGAATCCAACTATAGTGGCTCCCCATAATGAAAATTTTGTATAAAAATAAAACACAGAACCATTAAATGGAAAATATCCATTTATTAATAGATGTATCTATTATACAAGAACAAATTACAGTGATTCTTGAATAAAAAAATGGGTAACCACTTAATAACTCCATTGAATTTTATATTGATCACATCCATAATGAAAAACCTACATGTAATTCTATCTACAGGATGGGTGTGTGCAATTATTGGAACAGAAGAAACTATAATAGGATAAGTGTGATACGACAGTAATATGTCCAACTATTTCATCGTTGGGAGCCATTATTATTTGTGTCAAGAAGAATCACAGTTTTATGTGTTTAAGCATCAATTAAGGGGAAATCAATTCCTTTTCTATAAAGAACAAAAATCTTACACCCCACATTGATTACTTTTTTAATCAACATCAATGAGGTAGATATTTTTTAAATATTTTTATTTTTTTTGGGTGTCATCAACCATTAGTAAAAAAGGATGATATTCCCAAGATGAATGTTTATACAACTTATAAATAATAAAATTTACTTAGAGACCCCTTGGATTGACTAACACGCCCTGTATTTTTATGAATATGTTAAATATAATATTCCTGGATTTTCCCAATATTTGTTTCATATTTATTGTTGATAAAATGTTAAAATAGAAAAACTATATTGATGATAAAATCCATTTTTAATAAATTTTAATAATATTAGAGAAAAATAGTTATATAGAAAAATTAGCTAATGAAAATTTTAGCTTTAAGATATTTATTTTCATAGTTATATTGTCTATAATGATGTAATATTAGTTGATCCTTTAATTATTAGGGATGTTATGACATGATAAAAAAATATGAATATAACTTTGGTATGTAGTTTTAGTATATTAAAATGTTACTTTTAAATATTTCTTAATATATTTCATGATTATTTAACCTGTTAACTTAACTGACATGTAAAAGAGCTATGTATATATTGTCAGAATAATCTAAGGAGTGTTTTTAATATTTAAAGGGGATATTTTTCAATTAATCTATATTTAATGTAGCATTTGTAAGTGGTGGAATTATTATGTAACATGAAGCTATAAATGAGTTAATTAGATGTATACTTATGAGGAACAATAAGGTCACAACTAATAAATCACGGAAGTAGAAGATTCCTGAATTGAATTATCCAACCCCTGATCTTGAGTCTAAAACCATAATATTTTCATTAAAATTATAAAGGTATTAATTTTATGGTGAAATATATATGAATAAAAAACGTTTTAAATAAATATTTTCATAGAAATGTCTCAACACAAGTCAAAGAAAATAGTTGTAACTACTAAAGAATTTTTATTTCTCAATAAATTTCCCAATGAGGAAAAAATAAGGTGGATGGTGAATTTCATAGAATATATTAAAGAGTTGTGACTAAAATTTGGATTTAAAAAGATCATATATTCATTTATATTGTAAATTTTGATATGAGAATCAACAAGAAAGAAGAAACATCATATATATTATAAATTATTTCTAAACCATACATTTTTGAGATAATAAGAATACTGTGCTTGAGGATGATAATATTCAAAACAATATCAAAGTTTTGAATGATGGGAAGTTGGTGGAATTAATATATAATGATGGGATTTAAAAAATTGGAAAAAGTATACGTGTTCCATATAGTCCTAAGATGAAAAAATAACTGTTAGATGATGATAATAGATCAAATTTATCAATACAACCTTTTAGAACCAAAATGAATCGAGAATTTATGGAACGTTTTCAGAATGATAATATGATATGGTAAATTTTCAGACTATTTATTAACATTCTATGTTCATTAATTGGTAATGCTTAAATGACAAAATACTAAAGGATTCATGAAATATTTAACTATTCTCATGTGTAAATGCGATGATTTTATTTGGGATATTGTTACTATAATTCCAAAGTCTCTTAGAAATAATATTTATATATGGGTAATTTTTGATCACCTTACCAATTACACACATTTCTTATAGCCACCCCCATTTTTCTTACATATCTATTTCCTAATTTTTGAGATAAAAAAATATATTGATACAAAGATAGAAATGTTTAGTGTCTATGGGAACATAGGATCATATATCAATTACATATAATATACAATAAACATTATTAAAATCCTTTTTCTTTACCCAAATAGAATATTTCACATTCTCTTTAGTACATGTAGTCACCTAAGGATATACATAGATGGAAGGGGTGAGTTAAAAACCCAATAAGGGGAAGGATAAAATAATAGAAATAAGTGACATGATTTAATAAAAAATTCTGGAGAATAATAATAATCATTACATCATAATAATAATACCATCATTAATATCTTGAGGGAAATTTTTAATAAAGGAGTGGAATGTGTTGATGCATAAAAATTGAACATCATGTTATAGTGCTTCAAGATCACCCATAGTTGTGAATAAAGCTAGAATAATGTTCATGCATAAAATATGTTTATGATAATAACATCATAATTGTTAATAAAATATTTAAAAATGTTATTGAATAATAAAAATTTTATAATTAGACAAACCATATTACTCAATTCATTAGAGGTCCATATATTTTTTGGACCACTCATTACATCATAAATTCTAAAAAATATGTATGCCACATAAAATGCATAACATTCAATTTAATAAAATAAACCATAAAAAGGATTGGGTTTCATAATGATTTAATAAATTATAAATTCATAAATAATCATTATGGTTACCAAATGAAAAGGGAAGATCATAATTTGAAATAAAATGTCATTTTTATTTGAATAGGAATCACCACATCTAGAGTTGAATATTTTTTTAGAATGAAAAGACTTCTGTAGAAAATATTTGTATTTAGAGTAAAAATTATTAGGATAAAATATATATCCCTGAAAATAAATTAAAATGATAATTACAGAATATTAGAGAAATATATATATACTTAATATTTTGTGAAATATGGACAACCCAAAGAAAATGAGTTGCCATTGAGAATCTCCTTTCCCAAATCCTACTTTATTTCGTCGATTTTTTACCTCATGAATAATAAATATAGATTTTATAAGACACTTATGAATAATTTAATTATGTTAATTTCTTCACTACTTATGAAATATAATAGTTTTATTGTATTTATTAATTTCTATTGTTGAAGTTGAAGTGTTTTGACATTATTTTTTCCTAATTTTTTTTTTCACTTAGATTTCTCTATTTGATTGTAGGTAATTTATTCAGAAGTAGAATCAATTTCAAAAAAACAAAATTAATATATTTATAAATTTATATATTATAAATTAATTTTTTAACAATCTATACCATTCATGACAACTAAAGAAGATGGGAACATCCTCATTGGCGGTTAACCGACTATTATCTGGAGCATTGTCCAAAAGAGGAGAAAGATAGATATGAAATAAAAATACCTCAAAATATATATATTTTAAAATTTTTAGATAATTTACTCAATTTTAGTACAATTACAAATTCATATTTTGATATTTTGTATTTGGATGGATGTATAAATAGAGAAATAGAAGTGGAAAACACAAATAAGAGAAGATGAAAAGATACAATATTCTTGGCGTTTCTTCCCTTGTATGTCATTAAAATCCCTTGGTGATTGGAGTTGGGATAATCCATAATACCCCTATGGACTATTAGAGGTTTAATAGAGATAATGGGGGTAGATTTTTTTATTTTTAAAGTGTGGGATGAGTCATTTTCCAAGGGGAAGGAGTGGGATTATTCATACTTGTGAAGGAAGGTGTTTTGAGACTAAAATATTGAATAAAAATATTTTATCAAAAGTAAAATTTCTAATATAGAGATATAGAAAATATAAATAATATATAAAGAAAATTTACTTGTTTTATGTATGTAAAATACTATATAACTCATGTTCACTTATTTTATTAAAAATAATATTGGAAAAAAGCAAAATTATTTTTTAAGGGATCACTTTTGACTTTATGTTTTGGGAAATGTTTTTTAGGATTTAGAATGATGTATGTTGTATTTTAATGAATATTTTATGAAATTAAATCAATTTTGGTCAATAATCTAAATATATATATTATTATTACATAAATAAACCCTGAATTATTTAACTTAAGATACATCAGTTATAAGAAAAACTGTATTTTTAATATTTACCAGAAAATCGAAGTACAACAAGAAATTAATAAAAAATAAATATTGGAAAATTTAAATGTGTTGATTTTAAAAATTATATCTATTTTAAAAAATTAAATTTATGAAATATTTTATTTCAATTTTTAATATAAAAAATATGATTTTTAAAGAAAACTAGAAAATACCATTCATTAAAATTATGTTTTCATATTCTGTGAGTTTTCTAATCATGATATTTCTTTCATGGAATTATAACATTTATATTTATTTAAATTGATATCGATAAACACTATTTATATAAAAATTTATTATTTTGAGGTTATATTTCTATACCAATAGTCAGGTAACTATTCCCTACAGTTTGGTTTATGTTCCAAACTATAAAGTTACTATTCCTACCATCACATTACTTTACTAATCATCATATTACTTTTTTTTAATACCTAAAAATTCATAAAATAATTATTCAGCTCAATTCATCTAATGGTTTTTAATTTCTATTTTTATAATTCTTATCTATTTTGCCAATATTTTCATTCTTTTCTATGGTGTTTTTCATGTGAAGGATGATTCTAAAAGATTGGGGTAATACATATTTTATCATTATAGTTTTTCAATTTTCTTTTTTGTGCCCTTTTAATATTTGAAATTTTTATGGTCTAAGTGTCTGAATAATTTAATGACTTAAATTTATCAAATAATTTTTTTGTTTCTATATGTCTTTTATGTGTATACTATTGTATAATATAATATAATACACATTTATTTCAAGAAAAAAGTCATTTTTGTAACAATCCAAGATTTTATGAACCATTTTTGGAATAAATTAATTTTTATTGATGTATTTAATTATGAGATAAACCAATTAAATATTTAATTTTTTGCAACACCATGATAGGCTTTATCTATAGGAAACACCGACTTGGCCTGTGTTAAACACAACAATTAGTTTCTATGGGAAAATAAATTTATTATTATAGTTGTCAAAATAATAATGTTATAAAATAAGCATTTAAATAGTAATATAATTTTTAATAATGATTTTTTAAATATTATTAATAATATTTTTAAGAAAATAGAACATATTTATAATAAAATATACAATTTTTGGTAATGTCTTCTTATAATTTAAAATTCAATTTTCTCAAATAAACTTACTTTATGTCCTTCTATAAAAATATAAAAAGTAATTTTATAAACTATTATAAAATTGATTTTATTAATTGAAATTCATTTTTAATGTCATAATTTTAAAATTATCTTCGGAAGAATATTTGGGATTTTGTTGAAAACCCCCTTTTTTGATGTATAGTGTAAATTGCTGAATTTTATTTTAAAATATTTTTTTCATCTTATTTTTTTATAATATTAAATTATACGTTAATAATGTTTTAATGTGTAATTAAATCAATTTTTAATCAATTAATCTAATTTAAGACATTGAAAGAAATTTCACATTAAAATTGGATATAAGAATAATTCAATATTTATAAAATTTCGCTTTAAAAACCCGCTATCGCGACATGTCTATGAGAATAAGTTTAAATTAATTTCTGATACTTATGTGATTGGTATTTGGAAACATGTATTCTATATTTTTAATAAAAATAATTTATAATTTATAATATGGTCAACATTTTTTTTCCAAAAATATTAGTGAATTTAATTAAAATTAATTACAACAATTATGGTAAAAACAAGAATACTTAGTTGTTAAAAATTAATTTAATGGGGGAAAACCTAGAAACACTACTTACATCCATTATATGGAAATATTTTGACCATATACCCTATTTTATAAAAAATGTAAAATTATTGGAGTCACATGATGTAAGGGAGACCTCTCAATAGTGTTTACTTTTTATAATTATATGAATGCCACTCCTCTCCCACTATAAAAGGGAACTATGCCCCCTCACATATTCAAAACTCTATATATATTTGGATCACTAAAAAACTACCCAAATATCCTTCCAAATTCACCGACTTCATAAAATAATTCTCCCTTTGGGATGAAATCCAACCTATGAATCCTTTTATTTCTAACTAAAGGAGTTACCCAAAAAAGAGGTAACATCCTTCCACAAGAAATATTGTTTTATTTTCTTTATCAAACCCTTAAATTGTATTTTTAAATAAATATATATTAAAATATATATCATTTATATATTGATTTTTTTTTTCTTTATACACTCTTGCACAATTCCATCAAACGAGATACACAATCATTGTTCATGTGTTTGACAGTCTACTTCCTTGTGAACCTATGTTGCTCATACTTCCATTACAACATATAAGGTTTGTAACAATGATTTAAATACTATTTATATAATATATTTTTGATTTTTATGATTTATTTATTCTTTAGGTATTATTATGCAACATATCCTATTATGCTTTCCATTTTATTAGAATACGACAACATTGTTTGTTGACATGTAGACTACCGCCTACCCAAAATGATGTGATTTGGTCAATCATTACATGGAATGTATTAAGGATGGGTTTAGTGAGATTATATTAAATATGAAATAATAATTATACTTTAATTATAATATATGTATCATTTTCCTTCTTTTATTCAATATAAAAATAAAATGGAAACATCATTCACACATAAATACAACCTACCATCTACATGAACAATGAATTTCATTTTCTATATCTACATTTTATAGATTAGTATAAATAAATATATACTGAATATGTATTAAATTTATATCATGTTTTACATTCATGAGATCATGATATTTTTATGAGGAAAAGAAATATAAGAAATCAAAAAACATGCAGAAAATAATGTAGTTATTACCTGAAACATAACATTAAAATATAATTGTTAATAAAATTATAATAAGGGGTCATAATAAAATATTATATTGTATTATATAAATGAATATTTTTATATAATAGATTTATAATAAACAAATATTTATTATACATGAGTTTTGGGTGAGTATTATGAGAGTTAAGACATAAGGTAAAGGGATTTCTAGCCCCAATTTTATTTTTTTATTAAAAGAAACCAAATGATAGGATCCCAATAACATATAAGAAATCCAAGAAAAAGCAAAAAAAAGAGTTAGCTAACTATATTTCTGTTCATCCATTCAGTGAGCATTCTTTCTTCTTCACTCATTACAGGCCATGCGGCCCTTCCATGACCATGCCCTCAAACTCCTGCTCTCTGCCTACATGGAGAAATATATTGAAGTATTTTAAGAAGAGTCTAAATATCTGTAATGTCAGAGTCAGATCTATCCTCATTTATCTCCCTATAGTGTTTAGGATATGTATCTCTCGTCACTAGGATAATCATCTCTTCAACCTTGATTTCATCAGTTGAAACAATCTTTTAATGCCTTTCCACAAGAGATACCAGCTTTGTATCCCACATTTGAATGTCATAATCATTGTTATAATGGTTAGCCTCTATAGTTGGTAGCTCAACCATCACTTGGTGTTCACCCGGAGACTTTTTAATTTTATAGTTTTTTTTGAATCCCCCATTATCCATGATAGATTTATAAGAAGTAGTGAAAATTTTAAAAGTGAGTGGAACTTCTAAAATTTTCTTACACTTGTGGTTACATGAAATTTCTATTTTATCATAAGAAAGATTGTGATAAACCACTTGTTTTATTTATCCTTCATTGAATTTTTCAACTATATAGTCACTGTCACTGATTTCGATTAAGGACTTAGTTTGCTACAAGTCAACACTTTTTCCATTTCTAAAAGTCTCAGTGTCATTGATATATACATATTCTGAGAAAATGGAAGCCAAAGATTTTTTCTTGCTTTTAGAATAAGTGATCACATTAGTTAAATTTTCTACCCGACCACCATTTTCTCTTCTCAAAGATTTGACAAGCATCCCCATTCTATTGGGCTGTTGGGATTCAAGAATTAACACCTCAGCTACTTTGTTAATAGGATCAACAAGGTGGCCACTATCATGAATAGTAAGTTTTGACAAGTCCATGTATTTTATCTTTGACCTCCTTCGATAGATATTAGTGGGTTGACCACTAATCCCACATCCCTCACATAAGATATTCTTCTTACATAGCTCCAAAGAGTGCCCAATATTCATACACTCATTACAAAAAATAAGATTTTTTCATACTCAACATCAATTTGGATGTTATCAGAATATGTAAAAAGGGTTAACTTGTCAATCAGGGTTGATCTGATATCAATCTCCACTAGAATCCATATGAAGTGCTCGAACCAAAAATCTTCAGTTCCTATGTCAAATTGGATATGGGTCCCAATGGTTGTGCCTCTGTCATGAAATATATTCAGAGGCCAAAAAACCCAATTGAGTCCATGAAATCAAACCCATACATGAAAAAAAGTAATATGTTCCCATGAGAAATTAATGTCTTGGGACCATTCTTGTAAATGGAGCCATACCAGTTTTAACAGAAAGGAACCATTTCCCCCTGCTCGAAGCTTCAAGTATTCTGAAGGAAATCGAAATTGAAAAAAAAATTACCTAGAGAGACATAATTCTAGTTATAGAAACCCCACAAAATTTAGACCCGATGAACAAAATCAACAAGTTTCCATGGTTTTAAACCTTTATGTAAAGCCATGCACACAATCGATTAATTATTTCCAGTTTCTTGTCTCTCGGAAAATGCTTCCGGATTTTCTTCCCCTTGGGCTGATGTGCCCTTTAGAATGATTCTAACATGATGCGAATCTTTGATCAAAGATAATTATCTAAATTCACCAGGCTTCTGCCCTATATATGAATTATTCATAATGGCATTGGTATAGTTTCTTCATGAGACATCATCTTGGGACAGAGCATGAGTCTCTTGAGAACCCCGCAGTGCTGCATCCAAGGGAGAGGGCTTCACTGATGTTTCGTTCTTCTGACCGAATGGACCATCAACTGTAGATAATGGGATAGAGGTTTGAATAGAAAATTTAGATCCAACAAACAAAATTGTATCTGAGGTTGATTAACAAGCATGATCAATAATCCGCCTTGAATCCTTATAAGTATGAACATAAACAGAGTCACGTGAAACCATAGAATATGCCCACAGGATCAACAAAGAGGGATCCAGCAACTCAGATCAATTAGAGGTGTGGAGAAGTTCGAAACTAAATTTTATTTGGAATCTTAATGAATAAAAAGGAACCCTAGACAACTTCATCGTGTTAAGGGAGAGGGCTCCCACTCTACATGCCCATCCTCCATCCCTAGTCTCACTTTTATATTTATGGGTCATATACCTTAATTAACACTTATTTATTTTGTGTGGTGTATATAATTACCTTAAATTTACTTAAAAATACTTACACATAAATTTATGGGTACTTAAATACCCAATTTATGATCTAAATTTCTATGGGGGTTTTTAACTCAAAAGATAGCAAATTAGTAAGGTAGTGTTGTCTCAAATCTACTTCTTTGAGACACAAGTCTAGTTATGCACATATATTATTTTCTGAGGTGTACATACAACCACTTGAAATGTTATATTAGGAATCTAATCCTATTATTGTTATTTTATAGAATTATTTATTGTTATTTTCATATATGGGGAGTTTGATTCAAAGTTACTAAAGTAGTATGATTTTATTGAAATAAACTCATTTTACCAGGATTATTTATGATTATGCTTCCATTAATGGAATGTTATGATCCATATCTCAAGAAAACTGATGAATTTTTTTGTCCTCTAGTTTTTCATGATATATTAAAATATTAGTATGATTTTCAACTCTTTTGTACTTAATATAATTAATAATTTGATTTTATGAAAATATAAAATCATTTCTTGTTTATGTCGGAAATATTTTTTTTCAGAAAAAACCATGTTTTCAAAAATGATTTTTAAAATGACTAATTAAGATTAGTTTAAATGAAAAAATTATATTAAGGATTTTTAATGGTTTTCAAATCATCCTTTATGAGTTTTAATTTCTATTTCCAAAGAAAAATGCTTTCTAAATAGTTTTATATTATTAGAAGTGATTTTCAAAGATGAAAGGATATTTTATTCATGAAATGATTGTAAAATATAATTTCAAACTATTTTACATCTAAGATGAAGTCCATTATAATTAATCACTCATTTATTGTGAAATTATCCAATGTTTCCATTCATATTCTTTCTATGAATTATTTATGCTTAGATGGAATGATGTTTACAAAACCTATTTCTCTTTCATGGGATATATTATTATGAATCCTGATTATTTTCACAAGTAATTCATTGATAAAATGATTAGTAAAATGATATATTTTCCACAGGTTATGATGTTATTACATTGTTATGATTTCAATTTCATTTCATGGGTTATGATATGATAAATGTTTATGATAAAGTGAAACACATATGAATGATTTCATTATGAAATGGGTGGGACCTATATCTCCCTCCAATGCATTGGGTGAAAATTTATATCTCATAAGATAGATTCAGTTGGAATGGGTAGTGAACCTGGTTCATTAAAAGACTATGTACATTAAAAAGGTATTGGGAGTGATCTTTGAATACAAATATGGTTTAAGGAGTAGACCCATTCCATTAAATTGGCCTTGTTAGCGATTCCTTGACAACTATGGAAATCATTTTATATGTTAATGTTTCTGAAACAATTCCATATCTTATTCCATTTTTACAATTTCATGGATTATTCTCTTGAATATCTTTTGATGCATGTTTTTTGAAATTTTAATATTTATTCAATGATTCTGGTTTATTTTCTTATATTTTCAAGGTATGATCTATCAATGTTATGATCATGTTATCACACCCTTATGCTCATGTCTATGCTTACATATCTCCAACACTTACCATTTCTGAGTATATATGATCACCCATTTTTTTATTTCCTTTACCATGTTTATAAAGATATATATTATGTATGATGTGTCTAAGAAGGGTTCTAGTCATGAAAAACCTAGTGGTAGATAATTTATCCCACTTGTGTACTAGTGTTTATGTTTCCATGGTTCTGAAGGCACTAAATCAATTCTTTATTTGGGTGTCTATTTATCTAATGTGTTAGGTATTTTAAAAAAATGATATAATTTTAATGAATAATCATGTTAATAGAGGACATTTATTGATGGTGCCAGAGAATATTTTAGTTTACCTTTGGAAACTAAGATGAGAAAACCTTAGTGAGATCACTAAGAACAATTCTCTAAGGATAAATCAAAGGATGAGTATAAGTATCGGAAAAAGACATGGAAATTAGTAAAGGATTAAGTCATTTGTTTACTATAAATACATCCATGTGTGGATACATCAAGTGGACGTGGCCCTGAAACAAATGTACAAAGGGTTAACCGCCCAAAAATCACCGTATTAAGCAAGAATCGATTAGGAACTGGTGCAAAAAAATGAGCGTTGATTTACACTTGATTTAATACTCCTAAGGGATATTATTTGGAAATTTAAATACATTTCATGAACACTAAAAGAACTATTTAAATAAAATTTGGCTATGAATAACCTTGTATAAACGTAAGGTGTCATTGATTAAAAATGGTGTCATAATTTAGACATCCAATAAGTGGATTTTCCTGAATTTTTGATTCACCATAATGATAATTGTTTATTAATATATGTTTTTTGGGTTTAGTTAATGGATGGAACCTGAATTAAAAACATTAATATTCATTGAGATAGAAAATGTAATGATTATCCCCTAGAGAAACCAAATTCCATGGGATATAGAATTTAAACTCTTAGTGTTATAATCACACATCATTCTTATGCTTTGAATATTGTAATACTTCAGAATATGAAAATATGGGATCAAAATTATGTTGATTCCTTCATGAAAAAATGTTCAAATTATTTCGTTCCACCTGTTTCTAAACAATATATCAATACAACTAAAATTATATTCTCTATTCTCTAGTGGTCTAAACATAGGAATAAAATTTTATTCATTTATTAGTTAGGAAGCAAAGTGAATTATTGGTGGACATTAATCAAGAATATTAAGTAGTATGATGAAAATTAATCCATAGATTGGGACAAGTAAAAGAAAATATTTTTTAAATATTAAATTCCTTGAATTGTTCATACAAAGATGGAGAAAGAGTCCCTTGAGTTAAATCAAAGATATGATTAATCAATTAGTAAATAAGAGGCTAATTTAATAAGACTTGTAAGGCATGATTATGGTATTATGATCCTACATGAAAGTACAATTTATAGTTTCTTTAGTAGACTAATGAAAAGTCTAATAAGGGTGTTGGCCATAAGAGACATGAGTATCTATGAAGATATTATGCATTGGATAGTCAATGTTGAAATGGATGTTGGAGTTATGTATCAATATTTTGGTGTCAACAATAAAAGTAAGATGGAGTTCAATGAAAAAACTAGAAAATTTAGAGAAATGATGATGAGATTTTATTTATCCGATAAGTGTGGAAATAATCATGGTGGTGGTTTTCATAAGAGGTATAATAAATATTCTAAGTGTATAAGGGAAGGTTATTGTGAATTTGACTACTGAGGTTATGTGAATAAAGCAGCTAACAATACGAATGGAGAGAACAAAGCATAGAATGCACATCCCACACTATAGTGCTAATGTTTACAGAGAATGGGAATTTTGATAACCAACTCCCAGACCAAAAGGTTAATGATTGTGATTAACATCAGTATCCTCTTAAGATGAGGGAAAATGGGAAATCTTCTACTATCGCTATTTCTGGCGAGATGTGTGATAATGACACAGTTAAAGTTTTACATATGATACACTCTAGAACTTATAACATGTTACTTTATTCTAGATCTACCCACTCTTTCATATACTAATAAATTGATAAAGATGTTATTATTCCACCAAAATGAATAGATGTGCAATTAGTAGTGAAAAAAACTAATAGTAAAATGATTGAATCTCAAGTCTATGATTCCTCTGAGGTTTTTGATTGTGGGAATATACTTCCTACAAATCTGGTAATTATTCCTATATTATAATTTGATTACAAGTTTGGCATGGATTGGTTTTCTCATCATAATGACCACAAAAATTTCAAGGAAGAGATGTTAGGTTGGATATTTCAAACCAAACAATTATCTTCTATCAATAAATTGATAAGTATGAACTTCCTTTGGAGGTTACATCCAGTGTATAAGTCTTAATTACTATTTATAAGTGCTTTTTATCTCAATTGGTTTACGATAAATTCGAAATTGGTGATATTACTATTGTTTGGTAACATTTGAAAGACTTTCCAAAAGATTTTCCTAGACTTCCACCAAAACATGATGTTGATTTCTTGATAAAAAAATACCTTGTTCCCCACAAATTTCAAAGACTATCTATAGAATTATCCTAATTGAGTTACAAAAATTAAATAAAAAACTCCAAGAATAGCTTGATAAGGGATTCATTAGGCCAAGTGTTTCATCTGGGGGTTCACTAATTCTTTTTCTGAAAAATATCTATGGATCAATGAAACTATACATTTATTATTTGGAGTTCGAAAACAGTATGATAAATAATAAGTGTCCTATTCCCTATGTTTATGACTTATTTCATGAAATGTGTGAAGGTCAATAATTTTCCTAGAATGTAATTAATTATGGATACCATAAATTGAGGGTCAATGTGGAAGAAATAGACATGACAAAATTATGTATAGGGTATGAAAAATATTAATATATAGTGAGTCCTTTTGGCCTTACTAATTCTACTACTATCTTCATTCATTTTAGGAATAGTGTATTTAGATATTACATCAATCATTTTGTGGTAGTCTTTATAGATGATATTATTATCCATTAAAAGTGTAAAGAGGAGCATGACGACCACTTGAGAATTGTACTAATGACCCTAATGAAAGGGAAAATGTATGAAAAATTTATGAAGTGTGAATTTTGTCTACAAAAAATTTCTTTTTTTGGGTCATATAAACTCAAGAGAGGGTATAGTAGTACATCCATCAAAGACAGAGGAAATTGAATGATTTCATAGACAAACCATGATGACTGCGACTCATTGGTTTCTTGGTTTAGCATGATATTATCAATGTTTTTTAGAGAAATTCTCATGACTGTATAATCCTATTCCCAAGTTAACTCAGAAGGGTGACAACTTCATCTATATAGATGATTGCGAGGAATATTTTAAGGAACTAAAGTAAAAGTTAGATAAAAAACCCGTTCTTACATTACCATGTCGTGGAGAGGGGTTTTTAATATATAGTGATGAATCAAATAAGGGATTGATATGTGTTCTCATGTGGAATAAAATTGTTATAGGCTATTCCTCATGAAAATTGATTGTTCATGAGAAAAATTACCCAACATAGGGATTGGATTTAGCCGCAAAAATTATTTCATTAAAAATATGAAGTAATTATCTTTATATGGAAAAGTGTGATATATATACCAACAATGAATTTTTTGAAATATATATTCCCAATGGAGTTAAAAATGTGCCATAGAATATGGTAGAGGTGATAATGGATTATGATTTCTCAATACATTTCCACATTGCGAAAGAAAACAAGGTTGTCAATTTCATTGAGTCAAAATGATTATTCTACCTTACCCTTGATGAGGATTTCAAAAGATCCAATATTTATGGATTTTCATAGGATGTATATGTAAATATTTAAGGAAGGGGAAAATCCTGATCTTTCACAATTTAATGTTCAATCCTATATCTTTGTATATATTGGTGAGGTGCATAATGAAGTTGTATAACTGTAGAATAAGGATATGAGTGCTCTTGAATTTATCCTTTATCAAGATATATTTATAATTTTCATGAACTGTGTATGTGTTCCATCCATACCATATTTGAAGAGGGATATCAAATATTTTGTGTCTCAGTGCTTGGTATTACTGCACATTAAGGCTACAGAAAGTCAAAGGGGATGTTTCATCCAATAACCATACCAAAATTGAAATGGTAGGACATCACTATGTAGTTTTTCCTTCTACTCCCCAAAACATATAAATGTTTGTCTTCTATAAGGGTGGTATTATATTTCGTTACTAAGACATCACACTTAATTTCTATAAGAGAAACATATATTTTGATTAGTTTTCTAGGATATAGATTAAGAATGTGGTAAGGATTCATGGAGTACCAGGATCTATTATATCCGATCAGGATCCAAGGTTTACCTCAAAATTCGGGAAAACTCTTCTGCATTCCCTTAATACAGAATTTAGTTTGACCACAATGTATCATATTCAGATGGATGTTAAGTCTAAATGAACAATTCAAAACCTAGAGGATATGTTGATATCTTGTTATCTAGATTTTAATGTTTTTTGGATTCAACAAATTATTCTAGTTGAGTTTTCAAAACCATTTCTTTCACAAAATAATTCATATTTTTTCCTTATGAAGTCCTCTAGTGGAAGAAATACAGATCCCCAATATGATGGGATGTAGTTAGAGAAATAAATCCATTCATTCATTAGATCACTTGAGAAATAACTAATAAGGGTAGAAACATTCTACAAAATTTTAGTGAATCTCAAATATGGAAGAAACTTAATGATGATATATTAGTACCTTTGTCATTATTGATCATATTATGATGGTGGTTTATCACATTGAACATCCCAGAAATATCTTTCATGTCCATTATGTTTTCATTGTTTCTCTCCTAAGGAAGTGAAAACATTACCTTGCAGATTTAATGAACTCAGAGGTCCTACTTTTCGAGCATGATATTTCTTACGAAAAATAAGTAGAAGAAATTATGGATTGAAATAGAGATGTTCTATGAAATAAGACCACTCACATGGTCAACATTTTTTAGTGGAATCATTAGTTATATTAATCTCTGTGAAAACTCGATTATATGACAAGGCATAATTATCCTCATTTATCTATATCACAGTGTTTCAACGAAACATAATTTTATTTCTACAAATTTATAAATGATATAGTTATAACATAGCCATTTATCATTGTAATATGAATAGTAATAAATAATTTTAACATATTATTTACTACCATTTTATAAAAAAATATTGATAATAAAGCATAGAATTTTTGGTAATGTATTTATATGTTTGAAAATTATATTTTCTCAAATGAACTATGTTTATATCCTTATTTGGAAAATTATAAAATTAAATTTAGAAAATTTTAGAAATCAAATTTGGTAAAATAGAACTTATTTATGAATTAAAAATTTCAAAATTTTAATTGGGTGATTTTATTTGTTTTTTATGAAAGAGTTCATTTTTTAGATGAATTGTAAAAAATAAAGTATTCTAATTAAAATATGCTTTTACTTCTAATTTATTTTTATCATTAAATTATATTTTAGTTTATTTTTAAAGTGTAAATAGATCTATTTTTCAAAATATAATATATTTTTTGTCATTTTAAGAAATTCACATCAAAATTTGATGTAAAAACATTTCAAACATTTAAAAAAATTTGCATAAAAAACCCAGTATAGTGAAACCTCTACAGGATAAATTTTAAGTTAATTTCTACCAATTATGTGATTAGATTGTTTAAACGAGGATTAAATATTTGGGATCAGAACAATTTTTATGTATAATATGGTAAAATAAGTTTATTTAGCAATAATTTATTGAAGGTAATTAAAATTAATTACAACGATTAAGGTAAAGACCAGATTACTTAGTAGTTAATCTCTAATTTAAGAGAAACATAACCTAAGTACATGTCAAAAAGAAATTTTATGGAAATATTTATAAATATTAGTCTATTTTATATATAATGTAAAATTTTTTGGAGACACATGATGTATAGTGGACCTCTAAATTGTGTGGATATTTTTATAACAAAAAATGTCCCTCCTCACCCACTATAAAAGTCCACATACCCCTCCCTTATTCACACCAATAAATACCATTGTATAATCTATAACATACCAAAATATCCTCCCAATTAGCATAAAATCATCTTAAAATCCTACCATTGGGAATAAAGTTATCCATGGTATCCCTTTGGTGCATACCAAATCGAGTTACCCAAAGAACAATTAACATCTTTCCACAAACCCTTTTTTTTCATTTTTCACACACTAATATCATGTAATTAAATGATTATATAATAACATCAGTATCATAAATCTAATTATATGTTTTATGTTAATATTTCAATGTATAATCAAATTAAATTTCAAAAAATGGGATACAAAATCACCGTCTCTATGTACGACAAACTATCGACTTGTGAAACAATGTCACTTGTCATTCCAAAAACACCTTTCAATGTTAGGAATAATGATGGAATTTATATTTTTATTATATAAACGTTAATTTTAATAGGTCTTTAGGATTCTAGAAATATTAGGAAACACAAAACATTATGATTTCCATTTTTTCCGAACAGGACTATATCGTTTGTGGACTTGTGGACTACCGCTAGCTCAAAGTGGTGTGATTTAGTCACAATTTAAAAGGAATTGATTAATTATAGTCTTAGTGAATTTATATTATATATATGAAATAATAATTATAATGTAATTATAATTTATGAATTATTTTTTTCTTTTTCCAATACAAAAAAATGGAAATAGTGTTCACACGTACGTACGACATACTGTCTCCATGTATGGTGTGTATCATTATCTATTTATACATTTTTATTTATTATTTTAAATAAATATAAACGTAAATATATGATATTTATATCATTTTTTAAACTCCGTATATCATCATATAATTATAAGGAAAAAAACATAAAAAATCAAAAGGCATATGAATAATAAAGTGGTTATTAACTAGAACATAAATTTAACATGGAATTATTAAAAAACATGTAATAAAAGGTCATAAAAAATCATATATATTACTATATAAAACAATATTGATTTTTCATATATTTATAATAAACTTATATATTTTATATATCAGTTTTTTATGAGTTTGAAGAATGTCATTAAAAAATCTAATGGGACTTAGAGTCTCACTTTTATTTCATTGAGTCTTATTCCTTATTCACTACAGGTTTCTTTTATGTGATTCACATACTACCCATGAATGTAATCTATTATACTTATCCTTAATTTTTGGGTATTTCAATATGTATTTTATTATATCTACTTCATGGGTTTTTACCTTTCAGTTGATTCTAAATCACTAATATAGTTTTGCCTTAATTTAATTTTCATTGAGACGCATATTTAGTTAAACAACTATATTATTTCATGATGTTTTTATGCTACCATTTTCATTTTATATCATGAATTTAGACATTTTCATGAATTTTTTATATTCTTCTAATGTCATTTTCATACATTAGGTGTTTTATTCAAATTTACCAATGTGGTAAGATTTTATTACCGCAATCTCATTATGTATCGAGATTGTTTATGATTATGCTTTCAATGATGATTTATTCTGATCCACCTCTCAATAAAAATCATGAATTTTATTAAACACAGGTTTTTCATGACATATTCATGTAATAGTACTATTTTACACTCTATGGAACTTAATATAAATAATAAAATGTTATTAATAAAATATGATCTTATTTATCTATTAGGTCCGGACACTCTTTTATTCAATGAAAATCATATTTTAAAAAATGTTTTAATTTTTTTAAATCACCTCTTATGATAATTTTTAAGGAAAAAATATTTATAAATTATTTTTATGGGTTTCAAGGATTCTTTTATATGTTTTAAAATCAATTTAAATGAAAAAGCTTTTCAAAAATGTTTTATGTTTTAAAAAGGGCTTTTCAATGAAGGGAATATATTTTCCTCAAGAATTGTTTTTAAAAGAGCCTTCCAAATTATTTTCCATCTAGGATGCATCAATTGGTGTGACACTGTTATTTTTCGAGAGATTATCCAATGTTTTACTTAATATTATATCTTTAAATGGTTTATGTTTTAATTTCATAATGTTTATGAAACCCATTTTTTTCAGGAGTTATATGCATATGAAAGAAACTTCTTTTCATGGGTTATACTTTGATGAAATGATTATTAGAATTATGTATTTTCTATAGGTGATGATATGATCACTTGTTAATGATTCCAATTTCATTTCATGGGTTAAGATATATTAAATGTTTATGATCTAGTGGAACATATTTGTATGATTTCATTATGAGATGAGTGAGACCTATATCTATTTCCAATGCATTGGGTGATGATTTATATATCATGAGATAGACATGGATGGAACTGGGAGTGAAATTAGTTTAGTAAAGGTTTATATATCCTAAAATTGTATTATGATTGAACCATGAATACTAAGATGCACTGGGGTGTGAACCCATTCTATATTGATGGACTACACAATTATTCTTCAACTACTAGGGAAATTGTTTTATATATTTATGTGTTTTCCCCAATTTCTTGTCTTATTCCATTGTTATTATTTCATTTATTTTTCTCTTTATTCACTTATGATTTATATCTAACAAACAACCAATATTAGTGCGATTATTGTTGTTTATGATCGTTGATATGCAGGTATGATCTTATAGCATTATGATCAAGTTTTCATACCCTAATGATCAGGTTTATGCTTACATATCTCCATTTTTTACCCAAACTAAATGTATGAGCTTACCCCTTTTTATGTATCATGTCCTCGGGTTATGAAGATATTTATTATTTATGGTTTAAATAAAATGGTGCATACCATGAAGAACTTAATGGGAGATTATATATAACAATTATATACAAGTTTTTATGTTTTTAGGTTTCTAATGACACTAAATTAATATTCTCTTCTATAATTTGTTTATTTTATGTATTATGTATCATGAAAAAAATAATGTAAGGTTAATGTATATTCATGTTAAGTGAGGGTCACTTTAATTTTTAAACTATGGGTTGGTACACTAGTCAACCATTAGAAATTTTCTTCATAAAACTTGAACTCATAACCTTGGTGGAGTTTAGGAAAGGGTACTTAAATTTCATTGTTTCCAATAGTTCCCAAGTTATCTATTCATACATATGGTTCCTCAAAAACACTTTGACAAGGTGAAATCACTTGTTTCATAGAACATTGTCTGTACTGTCCATGATATTCACTAGATACTGTTTATACTAGATTTAATTATCTACTTGTACCCACTATTGATTAATTACATGTGACTGGTTAGGTATGTACTTCCTCAGGAGAGATACATGGAACACATAATAAACTTCAGCCATATTTTGTAGAAGTGAATACTGCTAGGCCACTACTTCTATGTGATGAAGGAGCTCAAAGGGGCCAATCTACCTAGAATATTCTTCCCATTCTTTCCAAAGACAAGAATCTCTTCTATATTGATAGTCTAAGGAAAATCATGTCTCAAGTATTAAAATTTGATCCCTACAATAGTTACCAACATAGATCTAATTTTGACTATGAGAATATTTTATTTTTTATTGGATGGATTGAACCATATTTATAACCTATTTCATAATATCAGGTACAAGTAGATTTAATTCTCAAACATTATTCGAAAAAGTATGAGTTCTATATTTCTTTCCATATAGAGCTTCATTATGGAATCCCGCCTTTTTTTTACATAACTCTTCATTATAATTTACAAATAGAGGAGATTTAAAGACTAGTGTCTTAGAAATAAAGAATAAAAATAGATGAAAACATAAAACATTATTCTAATCCACATGTAAGGTTTCATCATAAGTTTATCTTATGTACAAATTACTACATTTCATAACCTGGAATCATACATCAATTAAAAGGGTGAGGAGAAGGCCCAATAAGGAAAACAAGGGAATAATTTAACTTTTGGAATCAATTAGAACTTGATGAAAACATAAATACATTAGCAATGGAATTTGAGGAATTTAATAATGAAAATAACATGAAACAGAAACATGAATGTTTTGATAAAACATTTAATCTAGACATTCATGAACCTATCACTATGGATCCTCCCCAAGGTGTCATAAAATTTACTATGGTTATTCACCAGGGTTTAGTGAAACATTTCAACTCTAGAGATTAAATTCCTTTTTCAATGTATTGGAGCAATATCAGGGTTCAAACATAATATGTATTTACTTTAATGTGAGACACATAGATCATAATCAAACATTTCATAAATAACCCAAATAGAATAAAAAAAAATGAGTTTCATGTCAAAATCATGATAGTTAAAAAGAGATTAAAAATAAGATCATTATGTCATTTATACCACATGGAAATGGATTGATGGTTATATGTATTTAAATTCCAGAATAAAATATATCATTTTTGTGTATTTATTAACACCCACATAAATGAAATATGTCTTGGTATTCATAAGATAATTTCTTGAGAGAAAGAGAGGAATTCTTGAGATGAAAATTCTGCAGCATAACAGCAAAATAACATATTTTTTGAAAATATTAAAAAGAGAGTGGGAAAGGATCACCCCCACATAAATAAATCATAATATAGTCTAGGTACAGAATAATAATAATTAAGATCATGGACAGTTTAAGATTCACATGTTGTAGTTCGACTTTGGCTTGGTATAGAGCAAAGCCCAGTGATGCTACCTCCTTCCCATGCTCTGACAGAAGGGATTCATATGGATTGAGTCTACAGGATGATGCCATTCATTTTTCTTTCTGTATTAATAAACCAATATCATTCAAACTTATAAACAATAATTGTAATGTTACGAATTTACTTTCTAATGGTCATATTGACCAATGTCCACATAACTATCGAAACCCAACAGTCTCATTTAACTATACTCACTTCATTAATTATAGGATATAGTTTCGTTGAGTTAAAATAAAATAACACAAAAATATAGGAAATAAATATTATTAAAAAGTTTGGGTCATTACATTATTCCCCCATTAAGAAATTTCATCCCTGAAATTTGAACTCGTACACTTAGAAAAGAAAAGATGTGGGTACACTTGTATAGACACCTCTAGTTCCCACGTGGCTTCCACACATTTGTGGTTCCTCCAAAAAACCTTAATAAGGCGAGTAGTCTTTTTTCATAGAACCTTGTCTCTACGATCCAAAATCTCCACCAGTTTCTATACCTAAGAGATATCATGTTCCAATTGTATCACCTCTAGATTTAGTAAATGTGATGGGTCAGGTATGTACTTCCTTAAGCGGGGGATAAGGAAGACATAGTGAACTTGTGCTAGATTTGGAATAAGTGCATGTAGATATGCCACTTCTCCAATGCAATCAAGGATTTCATAGGGGCTAGTGTACCTAGGGCTGATATTCCCATTATTCCGAAACCTCCTGACTCTCTTCCAAGGTGAAATTCGAAGAAAGACCTTGTTTGCAGCCTTAATGTGTTGCTGGATGGCATGGAATTTTTCTGTCATCTCTTGCACAAGATCAGTCCTAAGAAGCGTTCTCTCACCAGATTTATCCCAACAAGTGGGAGTTATACATCACTTCCCATATAGCGCTTCATAGGGTGTCATTTGAATGCTTGAGTGGAAGCGGTTGTTGTAAGAGAACTCAACTAAAAAGAGATGTTGATCCCATCCACCTATAAATTCCATTGAACATGTTTTAAGCATTTCATCAAGTGTTTGAATGGTCCTTTTAGATTGGCCATCAGTTTGGGGATGATAGGCCATTCAGAAAATCAGTTTAGTGGTTAGAGGATGTTGATGACTTCTCCAGAATTTTGATTTGAATCTTGGATCACGATAAAAAATGATAGAAAGTGGAACTCCATGAATCCTGAACACTTCCTTCACATAAATCCTGGCTAGTTGATCAAGAGTGAAATCTTCCCGAATAGAGAAAAAATGGGTAGTCTTCGTGAGACGGTCCACAATAAGCCATATCATATTATTTTCTTTTATTGTTATAAATAGACCATTGACGAAGTCCATAGTGATATTGTCCCACTTCCATGATGGTATGGGTAGTGGTTGCAACACCCCTTTCGGAAGATGTCACTCTGCCTTCACTTGATGACATACCGGGCCCCATGAAGTGTAGTTTGCAGTCTCCCATTTCACATTATCCCACCAATAATGACCACGAAGGTCCTTATACAATTTTCTACTTCCAGGATGTATAGAGAAAGAAGAACTAGGAGCTTCATCCATTAGATCCTTATTTATTTCTGGAATATATGGAATACATAGTCTTGTACGGAATTTCAATACACCTTCTTGATCAATATTGAACTCATGAAACTTCCCATCCTTCATAGCCTCAAACTTATTTTGTAATAAAGGATATTCCTTATGAGATTTATTTATCTTTTCTAGTAATGATAGTTGAGAAATCATTAGGTCTGATGATGTCCCTTCCCTTCTGATTCCCATGTCCAGCTTTACTAGGTCATTGATCAAAGGATGTGTTTGAGTCCTCATCCTAGAAAGAACAGCTGGGTCTTTCTTTCTTAATGCATCAGAGACTTTTTTTCTCTTCAAGGATGATAATGAATTGAAAAATCATAGTCTTTGAGAAGTTCCAACCATCTCTTTTTTCAAATGTTCAATTCCATTTGTGTGAAATTATACTTCAAACATTGATTGTCTATGTATATATCACATTTATCTCCATAAATATTGTACCTCCATATCTTCAGAGCCGAAATGACCGTAGTTAGTTCTAGATCATTTGTAGGATAGTTCTTCTCATGAGTCTTCAACTATCGAGATGCATAAGTAATGACTTTGTCATTTTTCGTGAGGACACACCCAAGCCCATTCAGAGATGCATCACTAAAAATAATGAGTCCTTCTCCACTTGAGGGAAGAGTTTACACAGGTGCATTAACCAATCTCTTATTCATCTCACTGAAAAATTCCTCAAACTCTTTTGTCCAGATGAACATGACCCCTTTTATAGTTAACGTGGTAAATGGATTTTAATGTCATGAAATTTATTTCACAAACCTTCTATAATATCCAGATAAACCATGGAATCTACTAATAATAGATATTATTGTAGGCTGAGGACACTCCTCTACAATGTTTTCTTTGCAAGGTAAATTGTGATTCCTTAATGGTAATAATGTTCCCCATTAAAGAAAATTTTTGTAACCAAAATTCACATTTTCGGAACTTTCCAAAATTCTATCCTTTAATAGAGTTGGAAAAATAACCCTTAGATGATACTCCTTCTCCTTGCGAGTTTTGAAATATATCAGAATATCATCAATAAAAACTACCACCAAGTTATCAAGGTATGTCTTAATGACTCTATTCATCAAATCCTTAAAAATTGTAGGTGAATTAATTAGTCTGAAGTGCATAACAACAAACTCATAATTTCCATATCTTGATCGGAAGGATGTTTTTGGAATATCTTCTTTCTTCACCCGCAATTGATGATAACCAGAATGAAGATCAATTTTAGAGAAGAATTGAGCTCCACCAAGTTAGTAAAATATTTCATCAATTCCTGGAAGAGGTTATTTGTTCTTTACTGTGATCCCATTTAGTTCTACATAATCAATTCATAGCCGCATCGGTCCATACTTATTCTTCAAAAAGAGAACTGGTGCTCCTCAAGGAGACACACTCGGTCGGATAAACCGATTCTCCAAAAGATCTTGGAGTTGTTTCTATAATTTCTCCAGCTCCACATTTTCCATCCTATATGAGGTCTTCAATATCGGATGAGATTTAGATATGAGTTCAATGAAGAACTATACCTCTCTTTCTGGGGGAGGTCTGGGTACCTACTTAGGAAATACATCAATGTATTCCTGGACTATGGGGACATTTTCTATCCTTAAACTCTAATGTGCTTCTTCCTCTTCACCAATCAACTCCATAAAGAAGGATATAGGGGGCTCTTATAGACAACGACCATGTTGATATATATCTCCTTGGAAGATAACTATAGGTTCTCAATTCAAGACTACTGATATTTCCTTGGTACTGCATTTGATTATTGTATTATACTTTGAGATCCAGTCTATCCCTAATATAATGTCGATTTCAATCACGGTAATGAAAACTAGATTTGAGATAGGATTGTGCTCACTAAAGTAAATTCATGAGTTTCTAAATACTGACAAGAATTGGATAATCCCACTCAGAGTCTTGACTAATAACTATACTTATACAAAGTCAGGGGTTGATTATAAACTCATTGGAGACAAAAAAGAAATAAAGGAATGTGTAGAACCAGTATCAAAAAATGTGATTTCTAACTTTGACAGAACAACAAGAGTACATGAAACCAAGTCATTATAATCTTAAACTTCATCTGTCGTGATAGAAAAAGTATGAACTTGCTCCCTTGGACATTGCTGAGGATGATGGTGGTTCCCCTCTTCTGACCTCAGATTTGGACAATGAATGGAAAAGTGTCCAGGTTTTCCACAATTAAAGGAGTGGACATCAGGTGGGGTCTATAACATCACCAGTTTTTATTAGTGTCTATAAGTTTAGGTTTCACCTCACTAATTCAATTACTTACAATATCGCATTCTCTTCCACACTTGTAGCATTTCTCCCTCCTGAGTAGGCAGTTCCCCAAATGATTTTCCCACATTTATTACATGGGGGATGTTGCACTTGCTTGTGTCCTCTTCCCTGATCAATGATCTTTCCTATGCTGGGCTCCATTAATGTCTTTTTATTGATATATTTATGCGACCACTATGTCTCACCAAACTCCAGATCTACTTTCATCGCACTCTGAATGATCTCCTCATAGCTATCATAGTCTCAGTTGGATAGATTCTTCTGTAGATGAGGTCTCAATCCACTGAATAATCTATCAACATTACCATTTAGATTCTGGACAAAGCTAGAGGTGTAACTTGAAATCATTGTGAAGTTCATCTTCTATCTTCACATAGATTCATTCTCCTTCTTCTTCTGCTCGAGAAACTCATTCTCCATTCTTGTCCCCATCTGTTGAGGGAAATACTTGTTGATGAATTTCCCTTTGAACTCTTACCACTCTACAGATTCAACTACCAGTCTTGGCCTTGTGTTTTTAATCATTTCCCACCACTGATCAGCTTCTCCCTCTATGTGATAGACAATTAGGGTAACCATCTCATACTCAGAACATCAGAGCACATAAAAGATATTCTCGATAGAGATGATCCCCTGTTTAGCTATCAATGAGTTGGTAGATCCACTGAAGGTTGGAGGTCATTGACACATAAAGTATTCAAAATAATGTTTTTCCCTTCATCGTGAGATCGGTCTCTTAGGTTGATTCAGGTTATTTCCCATAACATGATTCATTTGGTTCATCATTCACATGAATGTTTCCATTATGGATTCCATCAGAGGGACTTCTGCGCGTCGTCCATTGTGGTCACCATTTGAACGGTTCCTCCTATTTCCCACCATTTTCTAAAAGAATAAAACCTTTGTGAGAAACTTATTTTATTTACAAATCTTTTAACTATAAAGGATTTTATGCCTTAAAACATCTTTCTTTAAACAGTTTGATTTCTCTATAAATTCTTCATAATGATTCATCAAAAGCATATGATAAAAAAAAATATCCACTATGAGTGTCATAAAAAAGAGTGAATAAAGGCCCGTTTTCATGTACTGGGATACCCTGGGACATGCCTGAAACACCTATTCAGAGTTTTCACTCCTAGGTACATCTGTTCTAGAGCCGCCTCTACCAACTCGTATGTAGACATGGATGTATTTTCTTGATAAACCATTTACTCAATACTCACAAAAATACCTGGATGTTTTTCTATATTTAATCTTTTCTATAGGATTTATCCTGAAGTTTTCATAGCCTAATTTACATAAATAACTAAACTATCCTCTGATACTGACTATAACATCCCACATTTTTATTACATAACTTTTCATTACATTTTTCAAACATAGGATCTTAAAAGTCAAGTATCTTTGAAATCAAGAATAAAAATACATGAAAACATAAAAAATTATTATAATTCACTTGTAAGGCTTCATCATAAGTCCATACTATGTAAAAATTACTACATCTCACAACTTGGAGACATACATCAAGGGAAAGGGTGAGAAGAAGGCCTAGTAAAGAAAACAAGGGAATCAGTTTACTTGTGAAATCAATTAGAACTTGATAAAAACATAAATTAATAAAAATGGAATTAGAAGCATTTAATATTGAAAATAACATGAACCCTAACATGAATATGTGGATACAATATTTAATTTATAAATTCCTGAACATATCACCATTTTTCATCCCTAATGTGTCATAAATATTACTAAAGTTATTCACCAATGTATCGTGAATCTTTTCATCTCTAAAGATTAAATTCATTATGCAATGCATTACAGTGCTATCAAGGCACACCCTTAATATTTATTTACTTTAATGTGATCCACGTAGATCATAATCAATCATTTCATAAATAACTCAAATGGAATCAAAGAAATTATTTTTATGTCAAAATTAGGATTTTTAAAAAGAGCTTAAAAATAAGATCATTATGTCATTTATAACCCATGGAAATGGAGTGAGGGTTATATGTATTTCAATTCCAGAATAAAATATGTCATTTTTGTATATTTATTAACACTCATAGAAATTAAATAGGTCTTGGTATTCACAATATTATTTCTTGAGAGAAATAGAGTGGAATTTTTGAGATGAAAATTCAATAGAATAACGGCTACATAACATATTTTTAGAAAACAATAAAAAGAGAGGGGACAAGGGTCACCCCCTCATAAATAACACATAATATATTATGGGTACAGAATAAAAATAAATAAGATCATGGTATGTATATTTGAAGGAAATACCATATGAAAATGAAACTCTAAGGAAAAGAGAAGACGTGATTTCTTTTACAAAAAATCAGCAGCCTATCGACGTCACTTAAAGATTCAGAAAATCATTTGATGAGAGTGGAAAGGGTCTCTCATTTTTTGGACATGAAATGGAAAGAAGTAAATATATAGAATAAAAATCTACCACATAATAAAATGGAACTATTAGACATAACATAAAGGAAGTCATGACTTAAAAGAGGAGGGTGAAGGGATCCCTTACCTTGAAGAGTATCTTTGAAAGCATGAAGGTAGAGACCTTGGGAGGCTTGAGGGAACCTCAGTAGGACTCCATGGGAGGATGAAATACCAGAGATTTATTTAAGAGGATTTTGGAATGAATATAATGAGGTAATGGCTTGGTATTTATATGAAAAGTGAGGGACTAAATTATTAATTTCTAAGGGACACCTCATCGGTGGTTTTTGAAAAACCATGGGCTGGACCATGGTATTTTCCCATGTTATTGGTCAAATGGAAAACCTCATAGCATATATTAATATTCATAAGTCTACCAGAATGATTACAACATCATTACATTTTTATGATTTCATTAAACACGTAAAACTCAAAACTCTATTTTTACTAATCACTGAAAATTCAACTATTTCTGATAAATCCCAGAAATTTACCCTAACCTAAAAATGATGCTCTAAATTCAAAAATGAACACAATTTTTTAATTTTTTTTTAAATATTTTAAATTTAATTTTTAACTAAAATCTTTATTTATTCCAAAAATAGAAATTTAAAACTATAACTCATTTTGCAACACTTTAAGAACGTAATCAAGGTCCCATAAAATTATCGTAGAAACATATTAAAATAAAGTATGAAATTATTATTACCTTAGATAAAAATACATTTCTATTTTAAATTATTAAATTAAATACAAAATTGTAAAAAAATATTTATGACATACAAAAATACCAAAATTTAAACTATGATCATTTTTTCCACTTGTAAGATGTCCACTATGTATTTATACATTCATGGGTGAAGATTCTATTGTTTTGGTCGATTTACTATTCATACGGGTATGTTACTATTCATAATTTACTATTCACTAAAAAATAATTTGATCTTATTAGACTCTAAATTTCCTACAGAATAAAATTGTAGAAGACCATTTTTTTGAAAATAAATTCACATTATTATTTAATGAAAGAATACAAAAATATTTATAATACCCCTTTTTTTCCAAAATTCATCAACAATATGGAACTTTTACCAATTCGTCCTATATTTATCCGGACATTTGAAATTCACAAATTTTACCATAATAAGAAGTAAAAAATTTATTTACACAAAAGGACTATAGAAAGTTACTAAGGATTCAATACATAGCCCCTAAGAAAACCTGAATACGACTTATGTGTAAGGTGTGCTGTGGTTATAGACTCTTACTGTGGCTCGGAAAACATTTCTTGAGTGGTGATTTCTATCAGATTGAACTTCTCCCTTAGGAGATTCCATTCATGATTCACATATTGAAGTTCATCTTGTGCTAGGTCCAGAGAAATGCCCAGTGATGATACCTCCTTCCCAAGCTCTGGAAGATGGTCTTTGTATGGCCCAAGTCTACTGGATGATTCCATTGACTCTTTTTTCTGTATTAATTGACCAAGATCATTTGAATTTATAAACAATAATTGTAACATTAAGAATTTAGTTTCCAATGGTCATATTGACCAATGTTTATATAACAGTCGAAACCCAAAAGTCCCATTTAATTATAATCACTTCATTAATTAAAGGATTTAGTTTTATTGAGTTATAATAAAATAACACGCAAATTTAGGAAATAAATATTATTAAAAAGTTTTCATCATTACATTCTCCCCCCCATAAGAAATTACGTCCCTAAAATTTTTACTCGTACCCTAAGAAGAGAAAAGGTGTGGGTACTTCTACCGCATAGACTCCTCTGGTTCCAACGTGCCTTCCTCACATTTTTGGTTATTCCACAACACCTTAACAATGTTAGTAGTTTTGTTGTGTAAAACCTTGTCTCTATAATCCAAGATCTCCACCGGCCGCTCCTCATAAGGGAGATCATGTTCCAATTGTACCACCTCTAGATTTAGTACATTTAAAGGGTCAAGTAAATACTTCCTCAAGAGGGATATGTGGAAGACATCAGTAACTTTCCATAGATTTGGTGGAAGTGCAAGACGATAGGCCACTGCTCCTACACGATCAAGGATTTCATAGGGGCTAATATATCTAGGGATTAGGTTCACTTTCTTCCCAAACATCCTGACTCTCATCTAAGTTAAAATTCTAAGAAATTCCGTGTCACCAAAATCACACTCTAAGTCCCTTCGATGGTTGTTAGCATAGCTCTTTTTCTGACTCTGAGTAGCCTTAATGTGTTACTAGATGGTGTAGACCTTTTCTGTCATCTCTTGTACAAGATCAAGCCTAAGAAGCTTTCTCTCACCAGCTTCATCCTAAAAAGTGGGATTACTACATCACATCCCATATAGTGCTTGAAAGGGTTCCATTTGAATTCATGAGTGGAAACTGTTGTTGTAAGTGAAATCAACTAAAGGGATATTTTGATCCCGTCCACCATTAAATTCCATTGATCATGTTCTCAGTGAGTCCTTGAGTGTTTGAATAGTCCTTTTATTTTGTCCATTAGTCTGTGGGTGATAGGATATAGCGAAATTCAATTTAGTTCTTAGAGCATGTTAAAGACTTCTCCACAATTTTGATACGATCCTTGGATCATGATAAGAAAATATAGAATCTGGAACTCCATGCAGCCTTACCACTTATTTCATGTAAATCATGGCTAGTTGATCGAGAAATAAATCTTCTCTAATACAGATAAAATGGACAGTCTTGGTGAGACATTCCACAACAACCCATATCATATTATTTCCTTTGAATGTTCTCATGAGACTAGTGATAAAGTCCATAGTGATGTTGTACCACTTCCATACAGGATTGTGTAGTGGTTGAAACACCCTTTTAGGAAATTGTCACTCTGCCTTCACTTGTTGAGATACCAGGCACCATGAAGTGTAGTCCACAATCTCCCTTTTTCACATTATCCCACCAATAATGATCACGAAGTTCCCTATACATTTTTTTGATTCCAAGATGTATAGAGAGAGTAGAACTATGAGCTTCATCCATCAGATCCTTTTTTATTTCTGGAATGGATGGAACACATAGTCTTTTTTGAAAATTCACTACACCTTCTTGATCAATATTGAACTCAGGAAACTTCCCATCCTTCATAGCCTCAAACTTCTTTTGTAAAAAAAGATCTTTTTTCTGAGCTTTCTTGACTTTCTCTAGTAAAGACAATTGAGAAATCATTTGGGTTAGGGTTGATGATGTCCATTACCATATAATTACCATGTCTAGCTTTACTAGGTCATTGATCAAAGGATCTTTTTGAATCCTCATCATGGAAATAGTTGTTGTGTCTTTCCAGCTTAATGCATTAGCAACTTTTTTTTCTCTTCCAGGATAATAATGAATTGAACAATAATAGTCTTTGAGAAGTTCCAACCATCTCCTTTGTGTCATGTTCAATTCCTTTTGTGTGAAAATATAATACAAACTTTGATGGTATGTGTGTATTTCACATTTATCCCATAAAGATATTTTCTCCATATCTTCAGAGAAAAAACGACTGCAAATAGTTCCAGATCATGCGTAGGATAATTCATCTCATGAGTATTTAAATGTCGAGATGCATAAGCAAAGAGTTTTTCATTTTTCATGAGGACACACCCAAGACCTTTCGAATATGCATTGCTAAAAATAATGGATCCTTCTCTACTTGAGGCCAGAGTTAAGACGAATGAAGTAACCAATATCTTCTTCAGATGTTGGAAACTTTCCTCACACTCTTTTGTCCATATGAACTTGACCACTTTTCTAGTTTACTTGGTCAATGGATTATAAATTCATGAATGGTTTTTCAAAAAACTTCTATAAAATCTTGTTAAACTAAGGAAACTACGAATCTCTGTTATTATTGTAAGATGAGGCCACTCCTCTACAAATTTTGTCTTTGCAGGGTAAACTATGATTCCTTCATTGGTAACAATGTTTCCCAAGAAATCAACTTGTTGTTACCAGAATTCACATTTTCTGAACATTCCAAAAAGCCTCTCCTTCCATATAGTTTGCAAAATAACCCTTAGATTATCCCCACTCCCCTCGCTAATTTTAGAATATATTATAATATCATTAATAAAAACTACCACCAAGTTATCAAGTTATCCCTTAATGACTCTATTCATAAAATCCATTCATTAGTCAGTTCGAAGGGCATAAAAAAAAACATAATTACCAGTGATTCTTTCTCCTTCCCAAGCTCCGACAGATGGGATTCATATGGCCTGAGTTTATTGGATGATTTCATCGACTCTTATTTCTATATTAATTAGTGAAGATTATTTGAATTTATAAATAATTACTATAACAATAAGAATTTAGTTCCCAACAGTCATATTGACTAATAGACATATAACAACCGAAACCCAACAGTCTCATTTAATTATACTCAATTAATTAATTAAATGATATAGTTTTTTTGAGTTTAAAATAAAATAACACACAAATTTAGGAAATAAATATTAATAAAAAGTTTGGGTCGTTACATTCATATGGAGAAATATGAATACTCGGGTTTCCAAATGTTTTTATATTAGGACTAAACTAATGGGAGATGATGATCCTATCATCCTTTTTATCATTCTAAAGTCTCTAAACATGTACACAAGTTTTTGAATATTTCATTCAGAATGAGAATCATTTTGGGGGTGATAGGATGTATTGAAATTTATTTTAGTACTCAAATCATGTTTTGTAATTCTATTTAATTTAGAAGTAATAAACTGATCACAATCTTAAACGATCAAATGTGGTACCACATGTAGGCTCACTACATCAGTTATATATATCTTAATAAAATTTTCAAGTGATAAATCTTCCCAAATAGTGATGAATTGTGAATTATTTTTGATTCAATTCACCACAATCCATATCACATTGTTTCAATTTAATTTATTTTGGAGAACATTGAAAATGTATATAGTGAAATTATTGCATTTACATATGTGTATAATAAATGGCTACATCATCCCTTTGGACTTTTATAACTCTGTTTTAACTTGATGACGTGCCAAGTACTTTGAGATATATTCCACCATATGCTTCTTCTTTTTTTCCCAATAGAAGTGCTCTCAAAGATCATGGTACATCATGGAAATTCTAGGATGGATAAAGAAATATGGGAATATACATTATCCAATAGATCCTTCATTATAATAGGAAATACAGGTACAAAATATGTATTTTCAAATCAAATTATTCCATCATAATTTGGACAAGGTAGGTTGTATTATCCTCTTTTAGGATTTGATAAACCATCATTTGAATATCTAGGAAGATATAGTCTTTCTAACTCCACACCATGGATAAGATAACAGGTTTTTTTCACCTAAAGTCATCTGATACCCATTTTAACATTCTTAGGTGGTTATAGAAAGAAAAATTGTAATACATTATTATCTCTAACCATGATATTTGATGCATGTGTAGACCCTTATATGTAAATATATTCTATAGAATCTAATAATAGGTATATATTCTGAACACCCCACCATAGACAAAGTGCCTCAAAATATTCATGGTGAAGATCACAACTAATAACACTAGATCACGTTTCATGTAGGTTTTATCATATATATTAAAATTTCACGAGGAATTGAACATCAACTTTTTATTATCCATGAGTTCACAACCCGATACATTCTTTTAATCATCATAATATATCACAAAACCATAATAAATTGTTCATAGTTTGAGCATAGGAACAATGATTAGCCTTTTATTAAGATCCTAAAATCATTCATATCATTCTTTTTTCACAACATAATTTACACATTTTTTGTTAACATAGTTTTCCATCTAGATAATCTTGATAAATTTTTCACAAATCACTCTTATCACCCTACAATTCCATGAGATCTGTGGATTCTCATGAAATTAGTGGCCTTGGTCCATTCCTAAAATAACTTTATATTTGAAGGGTCCACAAAAATTCCCTAACCTATAATAACATTTCCTAATAATGATACATTCCATAACCAAAATCCACACTTACTAATCTTAGAATACATATTCTTCTTCCTTAATAATTCCATGAAAGTCCATATATGGTCTCTATGTTCCTTCACACTCTTGGGGTAATTGAAAATAACATTAATATACACTAAAAAAATAATCTAGGTAGTCTCTTAAGACTCTATTAATAATGTCCATGATGATTACATAGTAATTAGTATGTATGAAGGGAATCACTATGCACTCATATATCCATACCTTTTATGGAGGACAATATTAGGAATATATTCATTATTCACTTCCATCTAATGATATCCATAACAATGATATACCTTTTACAAGTATAGAGATCATTTTATATGATCGAAAAAGTCATCAATCATAGGTATGGGATACTTGTTATATATATTGATATTATTAACATCATGGTAGTCATTACACTACCACATTGATCCATCCTTTTTCTTGATAGTGAGAAATGGTGCACCCCAAGGTGGTTCACTAGGAAATATGAACCCTTAGTACAAATGTTATTGTAGTTTATTCTTTTACTCATCTAGTTTGATCAGAGCCATCATAATGGAACATTTAGATATAGGTTTGGTTCCAGGTATAAATTCTATTGAGAAAAATACATCATAATCTTTGGGAATTATGGTTAACTTTTCTGGAAATACATAATTGGATTCTATAACTATTGTAATTTCCTCTAGGTTGATACCTCATTTGACACAACCATTTGTAAAATGTATGACTCTTCATAGGGTATCAAAATTCACCCCATTGCGTAATTTTAAAATGTAGATTTATCATCTTCCATGAATTAATAGAGGAGTATCATTTGTCTCAGAATATGAAAAGTGATTTTCATTTCCCAATAGTTGATGCATTCTCTATAGAAAGAGATATAATCCAAGCCTAGTATAGAAAGACTTTACACATAGTGAATTACTACAAGAATATTTGGAAGAATCTTACCATAGTCATTTATGGGAAAAGAGCCCAAAACGTGGGTTGAAATGTTAAAAAAACTAGGTATTTTTACAAATATGTCCACTTTTAGGTTTTGGAGCATCTAGTCCGTAGTTCTATTAATGATGTAGGATATAAATGAATGTGTAGAACCATAATCAAATAAATTGTTTTTGATTATTGAGTAAATATAATGTGTATATTGTATGAATTCTTTTTCGCACTCCACTTCAATAGTAGTGATGGAATAATATTTCCATTGATCCTTCAGCTCTAGTTGTTGCTGACACTGATAACACTCAAAGACACATTGTTTTATACATTATCATGAATAGTTCTATTTCTATATATAGTTTAGTAATAGTACCATTGGTGATGAATTTGGAGGTATCTTCTATACTGTATCATATTGGATAGACTCTTCATGTATCTTTAACATTCACGAGTTTGGTAGGATTATCTCCAACACCGTAATTATTTCTCCATTCATTTTTACAATTCATAGGATGCTTCTTCTAACATTTTTGAATCATGGGTTGTTGGATAATATTTTCTCCTATATCAATTAAACCATTATCATGAAACTGCATTATTCTACTCTTAAATCCTTGTATAATGGTCTAATATAAAAAATATATCTTTACTTTAATATCAAATTAATCACTTGTTTAGGACCCATGATGTCTTAGGTAGCTGTATCCTTTCAAATTTTTAGACTTAAACCCTTGAATAGTCTAACTTTTTTTGTATCATTTTTATACGAATGAAAAATGTTATATCTTGCAATAATTGTGAAGTTTTTATCACTAGTTGTGTCATATTCTCATTTCATTTTACCCATGTCTTTGAATTTTCTCTTTATATTTTATGGAATAGTTCAAGGGAAATACTTGTTAAGAAATATTTTCATAATTTTTTCTATATAAATATATTCAATTTCATCATTTTTCATGGTGTTCTTCATAAACACCCACCATTTATTAGCTTCTACATCTAAATGATAGATGAACAGATCCACCTTCTCCTACATAGAATATTGGGGCACAAAAATGTTATAATATAAAGAGTTAACCCATATTATAGTGGCAAGTGAATTAGATGTTATATTAAATGTTGGAGGTCATTTCCATACAAAAGTTTCAATATCAAGTGTCAACTTATTGTGTGAAGGAGGATGTTCCACATGACTCAAGTTATTTTTCATAGCTTGAGACAACTGGGTAATCATTTCAATAATGTTTTGAACTACACCACCCATGGTATTGGGGATGTTGTTATTAAAATCCTTTCATTTTACGTCACATGGTTTTTTATCAGGGTATCTCTTAGTTCCCACCATTTTATAAAATATATTATTTTGAACAAAATAGATGATAAAAACCATGAATAAATAATTTATTATTTTGAGAAAATTAACTCTAAAGAAATATCTAGTAGGATCCCCATGTTTAGAATATTTTAAAGATGTTTATAATTAGATATTTTTCATAAACATTGATATATAATTTTATTTTTAATTGACATTTTCTAATCCCAATTCCCAATTCAACTAAACCACTCTCTAACACAAAATATAGAGACCCTACTTTTCTTACAAAAAAATTACATATTTTTAGGAAAAAATAATAATTATTATACGTTCAATGATTGAAAGGTTTATTATCTTGGGAAAATTAGGATCATACATATCTAATAACGAATAATGAATAAAAATTATGAAAACACTAATTCTTTATCCACTTAAAAGATTTGACATTCTTCTTAGTACATGTAATCATGTTAAGAAATAACATATGTTAAAAATCATAAAATCATCAATTTGAAAAAATATATCATCTTTTTCACTCAAAATATACATTATATCATTAGATACATCACATTACCAAATGTATTATTGGGATATATCATTCCATGACTACCCTTCACATCGTAAAATCAATAAATAATTCACGCCACATAGAACATATAATAATAAGAGGAATGAAATATACTATATAAGAGAATTGGTTTCCTAAGGATTTCATAAATCAATCATTTATTAATAAAAATTGGGGTTTACAAATAAATAGAAGACCTTATGTTGTAATAATATATCATTTTTCTATAGATACTAAATAACACACGAGGCATTGAATATTTTTTTGGAAAGAAAATACTTCATTTAAATTGTTTATACTTGATTAAAAACAACGTTGAAGACATGTATATTCACAAAAAATAAAGTTAAATGAAATTTAGGTAATATTTTAGAATAAAAATGAAAAAAATATCATGAAAAATGGATTAACCAAAATAAAAGGAGTAAAATTTGAGAATATCCCATCCTTAAATCCCGCTTTATTTCTTCACTTTTATGATTCATGAATAATAAAATTAGATTTATTAAAATATCAAAAAATAATATTAATAATTTAATTGATTCCAATATTTATCTGTTATAACCATTCTATTAAATTTTTTAATTTATGTTGATTATGTTGAAACGTTTTGATATCATTTATTCCTTCAAAATTTCCCTATTCACTTTGATTTCTCTATTTTGTTCAAGAAAATTCATTCATAATAAGAAAAAAATATAGAAGAATAAAATAAAAATATATAAAAATATATATCTAATAAATAATTTATTTTAACCAACCATAAATTTTTTTATATGGGAGAATTTTAAAATTTCCTCACCAGTGGTGAACTGATAATTTTTAGAAACGTTGTCCAAATGAAGAGAAAGATAGATAAAAAATATAAATACATTAAAATATATTTTTTAGTATAAAATAATTAATAAAATGATAAAATACATATTAAATTATATTATAAGATTATTTTTCAAAGGGATAATGAAATAAACGAATATGGTAGGAAAAATAAAAATGATTTTTTGAAAACAAACCCTCTTCTTAGAGTTTCTTCCCATTTACGAAACTGTAATCCATTAATGATTGTATTTTTATTATGATAAAATATCCATATAGATTATAATAGTATTAGGAGATAATATTTTGTAATATATTAGGTATATTAAGGATGGGATTACGTTTTTCCAAGGAGAGGGAGAGTAGTTATTTATATACAAGGGGAATGAAATTTCTGGGATAAAATATTGAATATAATATATTATTAAAGGTAAAACTTGTAATTTTGAGTTTTAATAATATAGATCATAAATAAATATAATATATTGGTTTTAGGAGGTTAAAATCTATTACAATTGGAATTTAATTATTTTATAAAAAAAGTTGGAAAAAACAAAAAATGTTAATTTAAGGGATCACTTTTGAATTTAGTGTTTGGAAATTATTTTTTTGGTTTAGAAATTAATTTTATAATATTTTAATGAATAATTTTTGAAATTAAATATATTTTGGTCTTCGATAATGTTCTTGAAATTTTTAAGTCATTATTTCTTAATTAATGGTGGAATTTAAGATACACTATTTATAAGAAAAACTATATTTTGACTATTCACATGAACATAATATTGTTTTATAAAATTACAAAATAAATCACCCTTATATAATGTTGGTGTGATCATTTAAAAAATGATACCCATTCTTTAGAAATTAATTTCTAACGTAATTAATTTTAATTATCAATTTATAGATTATGTTTTTCATATTATACATTAGATTAGAGTTTATTAAAATTGTGATTATATTCTCCTTATTTTTTTTAACCCTGGTATTTTTTAAGAATTATAATATTTATATTTACATAAAGTTAATTATGATAAATTTTATTTGTATTGAAATTTATTATTTTGAGGCTAAATTACTATTCCCATGTCCTTCTTAATATTCCCAATGGCCAGTTTATAATTCCCAATGTTTAGGATACTATTCCTCAGTCAAATTACTATTACAACAATCACATTATTTCTTACAAATACCTCAAATTAATTCATTAATTATTCAAATCAATTCCTATCAAGGCTCTAAATTTACATTTTTATAATGTTGATTGGTTTATTAATATTTTGTTTCTTTTTAGTTGTGTTGTATTTGGTAGGGTTGATTCTTACTGATTGGGGAGAACTATAATTTTTTCATTTCTATTTTTTAATTTTATATTTTTTTATTCCTTTAATATTTTTCATTTTAATTGGATTAATATGTGACAAATTTTATGATTTTCATTTATGAAATAATGTGTTTTTGGTATATCTATGTATTTGAAATGTATAATATTTCATAATATAATATAATACACATTTATTTTTATAAAAATATATTATTGATAAAATATAGGTTATTAAATTTCCTATCCATAATGGATTATATACCATTTGAGTATCACACATGGGTATTTATTAATAAATTAATTTTACATCTTAGAGAACCACTTTTTATTTTATCTTATCATGATTCATAGTTTGCATCAAAATTTTGGAAGAGTTTCCAAAGGGATATTGACACTGAGATACATTTGAGCAGATCCTATAATTCTCAAACCAATGGATGGTTTTAATATAATACAACAATATTATAAGTCCTAATGAGGTCATGATGACTTTATTGTCATGGTATTTGGGATTATCATTTACCATTGACAGAATTAATATATAATAATAATATTTTATCAATAATTAAAACAACAACATATAACTAACTATAGGTTAAGTGGAATTATACTCCAACTATTTGGGGTTAATTTTGGTTTAATGAAGATTTTTGGTTGAGATATTTTGGAAGATAAAATATATAAATTCAAGACTATTCCTAAAATACATTTCAATATTTCAAGGTAGATAACAATTTTATGATGATAACCAAAGTAATTATTATGAATATAATGTGGTAGATCATGTTTTAATGATGGTATATTAGTGGAACTATTTTATATGGATTTTAAATAAATGGAAACTAAATATTGGGTACATCATGGCTTATGAAACTATAGAAAGAATTGGATCAATGTATTAGAATTTGGAAATTCCACTATACCACGATAACGTGGCTAACACATTCATTATCACATTATTAAAAAAGTATATGCTATAACCAGTTCATGTTCTCTACATTAGGAAATAGAATTGTAATAATATTTAACTTCTTGTGAAGATTTTTTTTGGATTCTTGATATTATGGAACAAGTGTTGCAGAATCCAATAAATCGATTTTTAATGATACATTCAAGAAATCATAAAATTGAATAGGGTAAGTGGGAACCTAAAAAGATATGAAGAATAACAAACCAAATCAATTAATGTGATATAGTTATTAAATTTTTATGATGATATTATTGATGGAGTGAATAATTTATCACATAACGTTCATTTATCGTAAATAAAACATTATTCATATAGAAAGAAATAGTATAATGCACATAGATTTATTGAAAATGTGATTAAAAATTATAAAATTATAAATTTTTTATTTAAATAAATTAATATAATTTATGAATTCATCATATCAATGATACATTTTGATGATTTTTTTATATTTTACTAAAATAGTTTATTTTTTGATGAATATTAAAAATGGAATGATTTGACAAAACATTAACATTTATGAAATTATAATGCTATAGGAAAAAATATATGTTTTATGAAACGAGTTATGCAGAAACAATATTTGTTTATGATGCAATATAATAAACATAAAATTTAAATATTGAACATATAAATTCCTTCATAACACATTGGAAATATATGTAATGTTTTTCGTAAAAGAAACTATTCTTAAATATAATTCATATGAAACTACTTTTATGGTTAATTTTAATTTTATTTTGGTTTTAAGGAAAAATGAGCCTCATTTGATTTAAAATAATATAATTAATTCCATTTTAATTTACATTATTCCTTATTTTTTCATAAAATCATTTTGAAATTGAAAAAATATTTTTTTTTGGAAAACCATTTATCATTGGGTTTTATAGGTTTATATTTAAATTAATTTCTAACAGTTATTGAAATTAAATATTATAATGTGTAATATAAACTGGGGTTTATATTCTAATATTTTTCAATGTAGAGACCTTCATTTGTTTCATTTTGAATATTAATTTTTTATAAAATTAAGTTTCCACAGTAAGAGTTAAAATTTATAAAAAGGGATAAAACTAAAAATTTTAGTGTTAAATGACCCAAAATTTTATAAATACTATTTAGGGTAATAATTTTACCCTTTTTAATATATTATTCAAATAATAATTATTTTGGTGGTATTTTTATTATGTAATACATTAATAAATTTTAATATTTTGAACATTCCAAGTGTGACCCCACCATTAATTATAAAAGGACACCATATATCCTATTTTCACAAAAAAATGGAATATTAGATAATATAATGCATAGTTAAATAAAATAATAATATACCTCATCTTTTCTAAGATGTATTTTTCTGATCAAAATACTATACTAATATGGATTTAGGAATGTACAAAAAGAGGTTGTTTGAATAGGAGGTATAGTTCTTACCCCCTTGTTTTATTTTCTATTTATTACTATATCCACTCAAATACACATATAGATATTTTGAAATAATAATGTATATATTTATTGTATAGTGATATTTTTATGTTTATAGTATAACCATTTTTCATCTACTTATCCTTCTAATGGAAAATGAAAACATCTTTGTTGAATATATGAAGACTACAACATCGTGAAGACGATTTATTTCATTTTTCATCATTTGTTTTATGGTTGGCCATAATTGTAGATCATAATGAAATAATTATATATTTATATATATTATATTTATGAAATAATTATTTCTCTATTAATATAATATTCTAGTTAATTTTTTACTCTTCCTCCTGTTAAAAAAATAGTAACATCTTTTTATGTGTCTGTGGATTACTACCACACTAAACAATGCGATTCATTTTTCATATAATTATATAAAGAATGATTATATATATATATATAAATATATAAAATAAATAAATAAATATGATATTTATATCAATATTAACATTTTCAAGATGATTCTGTCTTGATAAATATTAAAGGACCAAGTCTACTATGCTGAATCTTAGATAAAAAAATAGTTAACAATATAAATGAATCATGAACGATGAAATTATTATTCAAATGGTGATGAAATATTATAAGTTGATAATAAATTAAAGTATATGGTTTTCTACAAAATTATAATATATTTATATTTATTATATATGAGGTTAAAAGAACTTAAGAAGACAGTTTGACCTATAGTAAGGGTTTATTTGAAAATATCATCTTTATTCAGGATTGATTATGTTTTAGTATATGTGGGACGAATTATATGATATTTATATCTTAAAATATTCCTATTTTCATATAATATGGTTATTTTTTATGTTTTCCATTATTAGCTCTATTTTTTACATCTTTGGAACTCAAAAAGACCAAAATGGATTTTAATGAAAACTGACATTGTTTTTTGGTTCGATAATCAATATTTTTCTTCAACGTCCATATAATTTTGTAAATTGTTTCAAGAATGTCTTAGATATTATAAATTGATTTATTTATAACTTTTTTTATGTTCTATAAAAAGGTTAAAATGAATATTATTTTCATTTTATAATGGAGGAACTTCTTATCAACAACAGAAAAAATAATTATTTTCACTCATAGAACACAAATTAATTTTCCCACGATTATTCAAATTCCATAACTTTAACATTATTTTATGATTTTACATGGTTATATTCAATGAAAAAAATTTATATAAATTTATAGATATTTTATACTTTAATATATATGGATTCAAAATGAAATGGTTATTTTCTCTGAGTAATATTCCTGTGATTTTTAATATATTTTCCAATATATTAACTCAGTTTGATAAATATTACACATTACTGGGGATTTAATCTATTGATACCCCTTTACAAATTAATCTATATTTATTATGATCAAATTATTTCAATTATTGTCCTAGTAAAATATTAATGTTTCAATATCTAGATTTTCAACATAAATTATTATGTTGATTTTGTTATGGTTATGTATTAATTTCATTAATATAATGAATGAAGTTTACTTATTATATGAAGAGAATGGATTATTATTGCCAATAGATGCATCAATAGGTCTTTTGATATAAACACATTTGTGTATTTAGAATACACCTTACCTATTTATGTATGGTGTTTTGGAAAAAGTCCTTGATGATCACATTATAATGTCAAACATTATAAATTCTATGATTATGAAACTAGATATAATTATCTATGTGATTATTTATGTTTTTATGTCATACATGGATTTATTTCCCATTTTTGATATTTTCAATATGGAATATTTTATTTTTTTATCTCTATCATATTATTCATGTTTTATTTTATTTTTTATATATTATGTTGTATGTTTCCCATTAATAAGTTAATTTTCAACTTTTATTATGTTTTACATTACAGATAATAACATAAAGGGATATATGAAGGATTTTAGGGGTTTACTATTGGAAATAATATTGTCTTAATGAGGGTTTTAATTTTTATTTCATGATTTTTTATATAATATGAACAAAATTACATATATATCCAAGAATAAAAAAATATTAAATCATTTGGGTTGTGATCCTTTATTACGTGTGCCAATATAGTAAAATAACCACGTGTTTTGGGTTAATTTTGATAGCCCTTATTTTTAATTACACCTTAATTCATATTTATTTATATAAGGATACACATAATTAGACCTGAGAAGGTTGGGAGGACTAGTGTATTTTCAAAATTTTTAATATAGAACATTAACTTGAAACATGGGTACTATATCACTAATAAGAAACTCTAAAATAAGAAGTTATATTCTTTGGATCTTCTAAAACTCCACAAGAAAACATTGGGATTTATATCAAAAAAGGGTGAGCTACAAAGCCTAGCATGGGAATAAATTAATAAATTAATTATTTAAATCACTACATATGAGTTAATAGGAATATAATGGAAGAATAATATGGGTGAGAATCATAATATTGAACAATGAGACACGATATAACCTGACAATAAAAGGAATCATAAGAATGTGGGAAAAGATAAAACATGATATCATAATCATATGTTGAGACTAAACAAAAAAATCATTATGTACTATTATTAGGATAAAATTACATTCAATATAAATGGAATATCATGATAAAAAAGACATAATGTATTGGATGGCTATTTAATTTTAGGACAACCTCCATACTCAAATCATGTAAATGAATTAGTTTTCAACATATATCACATGATATTAAGTTTTATTTAATTATTTTTAATCCCATTATTAAGGAGTGTGAGATAATTTCATATAGGAACCCAATAAATATAATTTATATAAATCTAGTTGAATCCCAATTAGTGGAAATGGGGATGGGTGTTCACTACACAATATTTTGGAATAGAAAATCACAGTATAATTTCAACAGCATATCAATAGGACATAATGTTCACTGAAGGGTTAAATGAGAGTTTAAGTGGGGAATAATCACTTTGAAATCATACTTATTTTTACATTGATGTGTAAGTACATAACCCACCATGAAAAATTGGAATTTTTAGGTAATAATATAAAGTAGTTTTGTTTAATATGAAGGACAAGGATAGGATCTCTTACATTTTGAATGAGCTTCTAAAATCATGTAAGAAGCATCTTTAGATATTGGGGGCACATTTTGAGGGGTATAAAGAGGGAATGAACAAGGAAATTAGTGATCCAATGATTTTATTGGAGATTAAATGGCAGTTGGGAGGGTTTATATAGAAAAATATAGCATAATTATTTATTAATTTCCATATACAGGTTTTGGACTCTATTTGATAAAGAAATCAAAACCATAGACATCATAATGGTCATTACCATGGTTTATAGAAAGTAATTGTTGTTTTAATTATTTAATAAGTTTCTGAACCAAAAACATTAAAATAATTTCATTGTTGTTGTGGAAGTGAGTCATAATTATAAATATATCATTTTAAAACATTAAATTATAATATATGTTTTGGAAGATTCATTAAGGTGTTATAATTTTAATAAAATAACATAAAAAATAAATTTCATAAATTGGAAAAATAATTTTTTTTATGTATAATATTTATAGAATTTATTAAACCTGTTTTGGAATTTTATTTTATCATAACACATACTATATAAATATATAGTATTTAATTTTTACCAAACAATTGAACTTTCATAGAAAATTATTAAAAACTCACAATTTTATAATTTTTATGTTATGATTTCATAAATATTATTAATTTTATCAAAATAAATCTTTAAATATGATAAATTACAGTTTATAATCCAAATACCTATTTTTTTAAAACACAGGTTTTTCGGACAATAATAGTTCTCTTACCCTTTAGAAAATCACATTTGATTTTTTAAAATTATTTTATAATCTATATATATTTAATTTTATCTAATCATAATATTCAATTAAAATATTATTTAGTTCAGGATTTATATTATTTAGAGATGTGTATTTTTTGACTTAATCTATATATTTATTAACGATACAATTTGCGTTTCATTACTTGAAAATACTTTTTTTATAGAAATAATTATTTAATAATTTAAAAAGAAATAAAAAAATGTATAATTATAAAAAATATTTTAATATAAATGAAATAACAAAATTCATACTAATTATGTGTAGAAAAATATCCCTTTATTACAATTGATAATTCCATATGTGTATGGTGTGCGATTGTGAAATTTTCTTGGGGTGGTTAGATGAACATGGATTGGGCTATGATCATGATGAGCATGAACTATTACCATAAATGGGTTTTCTAATTTTGGAATTGTTTAATTTTGGCTTATTATTGGTCAATGGGAAATACTATTTTATCCATGTCCCATGGAATCTTTGATAAATGGGATTCATAGAGAATGATCCTACCCGTCAAGGTTGGTACTTCCTTTTTGTGTATCAAATGGAATTTATCCTAAAACTTTACATAATAAAATTTATGGTCAACGAATATTAATTATATTATCATGATTTGTGGGTCTGAATGATATTTTTAATGTTAAAGGCTATATGATGGTTCAGAATATACAATGTAGCCTATGTGATTTTAAAAATATCATTTCTCAATAAGGAGTTTTCTCATTATTAGAAAATAGCTTCTCTTATAATTGTTCGAGTCATTAAATTATTACCCTATTCATAAACATCACATTCAAAATTTTCATTTCACACACTAAAATAGATGAAGAATCTTCTATTTCATCACTTCTTTTGATTCCCATGTATCTTCCTAAAACATGATGTTCCACTATAACACATTGACCAGGTTAGTTGTCTTATTTCATAAAACATAAGATCTAAGATCTTCATTGGATGGTCAGACTATGAAAGATCATTAACCAATGGTGCCACCTTTTGATTCAGTATATGTGGGCGGTCTTCTATATACTTCCTCAATAGGGATATATGAAACACATAATATATTTGAGATAGGTTAGGTGGTATTTTTAGTCAATGGGCCACTGTTATGATGTGATATAATATCTAAATGGCCCATATGTTTCTAGGACTAATCATTCCATTATTCCTAGATCTCATAACTTGGTTCCACAATGATATTTGGAGGAACACTTTATTTATGTCCTCAATCTCTAGGCCTCATAAACGATTATATGTATAGCTTATATACCAATTTTTCGGAATATTTCAAATGATATTGAATGGTTTAAATGATCTAATTCATTTTTCATATAAGATTAGGTCTTAATAGATTAGCCTCACCAAATTAATCACAAAAAGTTAGATCCTGACACCTCTTCCCATACAAAGCTTTTTAAGGCACCATCTGAATTGTAAAAATGAAACTTTTTTTTATGAAAACTCTAATAGGGGATGGTGTTGGTCCCGACATCCTAGGAAATCCCTTGACCAAGATCTCAAAATGTATTCCATATTTTAAAAGGACATTTAGAATTAAATTAGTTTTAAGGTTATAATCTATGATAAAACTCAAATCTATTTTCAACGAATGTTGATGGATTTTGAAAAAACTCAACATGAATCATGGTTATCGAATAGATACAATAGATATTAGAAATACACGAAGTCATATAATAAAACTAAATATCCCCTGATAGAAATGAAACTTGACAAATTTTTTAGGTGAGGGACTATCACCGAGATGATGTTATAGCCGTTAGGTGTATTTGGAAGTCATATGAAATTTTTTTGTATGTTTTCCTATTTCCATAGTGATATAGAAAGTTTAAATCGTACCCTGTACATTTGTATTTACTACTTTAATTTTTGGTATGCTTGGAATCAATATAAAAACCCCATCAACTCATGCTTCTAGTTCTCACACAAGAAGTTTTTATTCAAATATCTACACATATTAGTGTTTCATGGATGAATTGAGAGGGATGATCTATAAGTATCATCTACAAGTTCCCTCTTAAGTTATGGTTTTTATGAGACACATTTCTATGTTCCAAACCATATAACTCTTTCTTAATAAAAGTTGAAATCTAAATTATTCACTACCTTCTTCTATAGTAACTCATGATATTTATATGATTCCTCAACCTCTTAGGGATAAATGGTTGAAACATTATTTTATAAAGGTAGGATGTATATCCCTTTATTATTCCCATAATCATCTTTTGTATTTCTAAGTAGATTGGACCCCTTTCAATCCCAATCATGGATTGTGTTGTGGGATCATTTCGACTTAGATCATCCACCACTTTCTTTTTCTTCACATAATGCTAATGGATTGAATAATCATAATTCTTGACCATATCAAACCACCTTTTTTAGGGAATAATAAGTTCAGTTTGTTTCAATATATTCCCGAGGCTTTTACGATATGAATATATGTAACAATTTTTTCCTTATATATGAAATTTACAAAATCTATTAACTGTAAACCACTAGTAGAAATTATAGATCATGCATTGGGTAGTTCTATGTATTTATATTTAATCGGATGAAATAATGTTCTATCAACTTTTCATCATTAAAGAGTAATAATCCCATAAATTTCATGATGCATAAAATTATGTCACAAATTCCACCCCATTGATGGGTAATGAGGGCACAAGTGTGATGAATGGCCTCTTCTTAATCAATTTAAATAATTCTTTACATTAATTAGTCCTAAAAAATTTACCTATACTCTATGTAATATTATTTAGTGGTATTTAAAATCATGAGATGTTTCTCATAAATAAAGGTTAATACCTAGCTAATCAAAGAAAACCACATATTCCCATCACTGATGTTGTCCTGAGCTATCTTTGAATTGACTTTTTTTTGAAGGATTCATAGATATAACTGTTTTATTGAGAAAATTCCCTATGAAACTTACTTTTTCCAACCCAAAAACACATTTACTATACATTGCATATAAATTTTCATTTTTAAGGTCATCAGTACAGTATTTACATACTCCACAGGTTTCTCCTAACTTTTCCAGTTGATAATAATATCTTATATAAGGAGTACCAAAAAAACTCAAGTAAATTCATACATTATCTGCTCATCAAGCCCATTTATATTGTGGGGGATTTTGTGGGTCAGAATTGAAACATTATGAATAATTGTTCACATAAATTTTATGAAAATATATCTTGGATATATTATTATCATTAAAATTTAATTAATAATATTGATACCAAGGATTCAATATAGAGAATTATTATTCTTCACATAGCATATAAAATAATTCATTAATTCATTGTAGGAGTAACTTTTTATTTGTCGTGATTATGTTTGTCTCATGATAATCAATGTACAGGCACATTAACCCATCATTCTTCTTAACTATGTGAACTAGTAGACCCCATAGTAAAACCCTTGGGTATATAAACCCATTATCCTAATTCTCATATAAATTTTCATTAGCTTATTAAGTTCAACAATGACCATTATATATGGAATCTTGGATATTATAAATGCTTTGGTTATGATTTCAATTGAGAACTCAACCTCATGTCAAAGAGGAAGACTGGGCCACTATTTGGGAAACACAACAACAAATTCCCTTATTATGTGAATGTCATCAATGAAGACCTTTTTTATGTCTTATTCATTTGAGATAGATAAACTTCCAACAAGGAATAAATATCACTAAATTAGATGTTGGATCCAAATAAGATTCATATTCATCCATAGACTTTTTTATAACCATAAGATGATTTGTGTTACAAAAGGTGATTTTTTTCGCTTCGTAGTTTATATTAGATCTATTCATGGAAAGAATATCCATACCTAGAATATTATTTAATTCCAATAACGGTAGTTTTTAAGGGTGTTCTGATTAATTTTTCCTAAAAATCTAGATAGGGGATGAGTCATATTCTTGGGATGCAACAATTTTCTCATTTTTTTCTTCCCCTATAACTCATAATTAATGTATTTCAGATGTGTTTGAGTAGTTATAATAAACATTTTTTTGCATGAAAAAATATATCGAAATAAAATATAATGTTATTTTTACTATCCATGAATGAATAACCAAAACTTTTCTTAGATTAATAATTTTCCAACAAAAAAGGTTTAAAATTTATTTTAGGTGTAACTAATAATCTGGAGGAATATTATGCATTAATTTTTAAGTTTTCCTTATATTCCTGAATAGATTCATTATCCCTTTTCTTATGGATAAGAAAATATATCTACATTTTTCGTATGAGTGTGAAAAAAAAATATTTTTTTAAAAAAAAATCTGGAATACGTACAACACCAATGATTTGATATTTTCCTCAGCTTTTGTTTTTTTGAACAACATCTACTATTGATGAACTTCTCCTTCTTAATGATAAAAATACAACACAACCTTGTATTGAAAAAATTATTGAATTATATAAAAGATATTTTTAAAGGAGTTAAACTATTTTTATATTATTAAGTGATGGGTAGACCTACTAAAAGTTAGAGTCTTTTATTGTATAAAAGGACTAAATTGAAACATTATCTTTCTTATAGGTATTTGATAAATACTCATGAATCATGTTTCATTTAAAAACATGAGTTAATTGAGAATGTATTTTCATTAAGTTCTTAAGTCCTACTTCAATCAAGTTGGGAATCTCATTTTTTGGCCATTAAATTGCTCATGACATTAACCAGGTGACGATCAATTTCATTTTAATTCACCCTTTTCATGGTTATTATCCCTATGTACAACTATTCCAGAGCCACATAAACTTGTAGTATCGAGGTAGGGATATATTTTCTTGGAATAAACTTAATATACATATTGTTTAGTTTTTTAGATGTTTTCTTATGTTCATTATTATACATAAAGATTTTATAGAAGTTTTCTAATCCTAATACAAAAAAATAAATTAAAATTCCACTAATACAAAATATGAAAACCCATATTTTGTTACACCTTAATTAATGATTTTTTGTATAATTATACAATAAATACAACAATATATGATCACGAGGCCTAGTGTCATTAAAAAATTTAGTACATAGAATATTAATATGAAAGATTGGTACATTACTAAAAAACTATAAAACATTTCCTTGTATTCCTTGAATATTCTGAAATTTCATGGGATAACTTGGGGAAGTGAATATTAAATTGGTGATATATAAATACATGTAATGGAATAAACAAACCATATAATAAGTGAAGAAATTAAATCTGATACAAGAGGCATATCAATGTAACAAAAGATGGAATAGAATCACAATCTTGAACAATGAGGCATGACATAACATGATTAAAAAAAAGCAAAAGAGGAATGTGGTAACAATATAAAACCTGATATCATCAAAATTAGTCAAGAATAATCACCAAGAAATCATAGCATATTTTTCTTAGTATATCCTCCAATGCTCTATAAATTGCATCTCAAGAGATAAAAATGTTACCCGCTGTATTGTAGGTATATAGATTTCCATTCCAACCCATAAAATGCATCTAATGTACATAAATAAGTGTTCCATGTTGATCATAAAATATAATAATATAATTCATAACTTTTTTCCCATTATTATGGAGTGTATGATATATACATTAATGTCCCAAAAAAATGAATGATAGGTTCACCTCGGAGAAAAACCACGAGTTAAAATGTAGTTAGTTGTCACTCCCAGAGTTTTTATGGAACTTATTTTAGAATAAATTAAATTTTAATTTATTTATTTAAATTACATAATTAAAATATTCCATTAAAATGAATTCGACTCAGTGTATGTTACATAGAACATTGACTTGGTGTACGTTACACGTAACATCGATGTTTCTACGAAACATCATTTTATTATTTTAATTATTTAAAAGAGATAATTATTACCTCGTTTTTAAACATATTAATATGAATATTAATAATTTTCTGTAAAATATTGTTTATAATGGTTTTATATAGATAAAAAATATTGATAATGAATGATATAATTTTACGTAAAGTCTTTACATGTTTTAAAATATTATTTTGTCAAATGAACTACATTTAGTGTCCTTTAGAAAAACTATTAAAATTAATTTTAGACTCAATTAGATAATAAATTTTATAAAATAAACTTCATTTTGGAACTTATAATCTCTAAATTATCTTAGGGTGAATTTTGGGGATTTTTCTCAGACCCTTCATTTTTTGATGAATAGTTAAAAACAATGAATTTTAACACAAAAATTATTATTCATATAATTTATTTATAAGGATAAATTATATTTTAAATTTATTTTAAAGATTAATTAAACATTATTTAAACATTTAATAAAATTTCATTCAATGGAACCAATTTCACATTGAAATTTGTTATAAACACTTATAAATACTTTGGACATTTTTACTTTAAAAACCCGTAGGGTTTTCCCTTCAACAAGATTTTTTTAAATTAATTTTTAACAATTCGTTCATTATAATTTCAAAAAATGGATTGAATATTTGGAATCATAATAATTTAAAATTTATAGTAAGGTCATTAGATGTTTTTTTCAAAAAATAATATCGAATTTTATTAAAATTATTTACAACGATTAATTGAAAAAAATAGGATTGCAATGTGATAAACCATGAATTTAAGAGCCAAAATGCATAAGAAAAATGTACCAATACCATTTTATGTACATTATTCTACCATTTACCTTTAATAATTTTTTTTGTTTTTTATAACGTTTTTATGTAAAAAAATTATGTACACCAAACTTGTTTCCAATAAAGTCAAGTGTGTCCTTCCCCTTTCCTATAAAATGCCACCACATTTCCCTATTCTACACACCTATCAAAAAACATAGGATCAGACAATATATTACCAATAAAGTTCCCATAAACCATCCCTTTCTCCTATAATCCTCTTATTAGTATGAGATAATTTCAATGAATCCTTTTGTCACAAACCAATAAGAGTTACAAGATTATGAGGTAATGCCTTCTCTCAAGATGCTTTATTTTTTTGTTTCTCCCCCCATATACTCCCATTATTCAATGATTGTATAATATAAACGTTATATTCAATATACTAGGTTGTTTTTATGCTATGATTTCAGCATGAAATTACACACACCACCATATAATGTGTAACAAACATCGTGTGTATGTGTACGATGATCTACAGCCTCACAAAACAATGATTGTTCTTTTTTTATTAACACCTATCATGGTGGGAATTTTGATGGAAAATATATTTATATATGTTATATATTATATTTCTTATTTATTTAATCTTATTTAATCCTTTTACAACACATATAATTATACATTTCATCTGCTATAAATATGATAATTTTATCTGAGGAAGTGTGGACTACCATCCCCTCAAATGGATGTGATTTGTTTACACACTACATGGAATGTATTAAAGATGATATTAGTGTAATTATATAATATATATGATATTATAATTCTAATGAAATAATTATATATATATATATATATACATATATATACACATATTTCATCTTCATTGTTTGTTTCAACAAAACAATAAAAACAGAAAGAATGTTCGTGCATACGTATGGATTATCGTCTCCCTGAATAATGTATTCCATTTAATAATTCTATAATATATTGATTATTATTACAAAAAATACTGAATATAATTGATATTTATATCATGATGTACATTTTTTTAATTATTATATAAGTATATGGACTAGAGATATAACAAATTAAGATATCGACGAATAAAGAAGTTTATATTACTAAAGTGAAAACTGAACGTAGGATTGATTTCAAGTGGGTAATATAAATTCATAATAAAACCATATAATAAATTTTATAAAATAATATATTTCTTTTATATATTTATAATAATATTATATTTATTACATAAGAGGTTTGAAAAATTACGATGAGAGTCAAGACACAATGTAATGGGATTTCATATCACTTTTTATTTATGTGAGTTACATGCTTTATTCACCACCCATTCCTTTTTTACGGGGTGTATAATTACCATGTATGAATTATATGATTCTTTTAATTAAATGTATGGGCAGTTACATATCCCTTTTATGATATTTCTTTCATGGGTTTTATGTTAAAAAAGTTATCAAATCGGTAAAATAGTTTTGTGTCAATTTTCTTTTTTGAGACTCATGTTTTTTATGCAGCTAAATTAATTTTTGAGGTGTATAAACTTCCATTTTATGTGTTATATCATTAATTTACTATTTTTATGATATTTTAAGATTCAATATGTTTTCTTTTCTTACATGGTGAGTATGATCCTATGTTACCATGTTGTAAGAGTTTTTTGAAATAATCTAACCTCTTTTCAAGACTTTATGTTTAGGTTTCCTTTAATGAAATCTTATCATCAATATTTTAGGAACACTCATGAGTTTCATTATCCTATTTTAATTCAAGGTATAACCATGTATTATTACAACTTTCCTGTTCTTTGGTACTTAATATATCTATGAACATGTTTTAAGACAAATATAACTATATTTCTCCCTTCAGTCGGAAATTAATTTTATTTCAAAAACTATGTTTTCAAAAATGTTTTCAAATGACTCTTGAATGTATTTTTCAAGAAAAAAGTTTTTTAAAATATGTTTTATTGTTTTCAAAACATCCTTTAAAAATTTTCAAATCAATTTTAAAATAAATTTATTTTAAAAAATGTTTTATTTTATAAAATGAGTTTTTCAACAAAAAAAGATATTTTCATCCAGAAATGTTTTTAAAGGATATTTAAATTTTTTTCCCATCACAGATAAGATCCTTTGGTGTTAATCGTTCCTTTATGAAGACATTATTTAATATTTTGCTTCATATTATTTCTCTAAATAAATTATGTTTTGATGGAATGATGTTTATAAAACATGTTTCTCTTTCACATGTTATATGATTTGGACACCCCCTTCTTTTCACAGGTTATGTTTATGATGAAATGATTGTGAAACATATTTTTTCCATAGGTTATGATATGATTACTTCTTACACTACGAATTTCATTTCATGGGTATTGATATGATTATTTATGGTCATATGGGCCATGTTTGTTAAATTTCACTCTGAGAGGGGTGGGACCAATATCTCCCTTCAGTGCGTTACGTAAAAATTTATATCTCATGAGATCAACTAAAATGGTATTGGTAATTATCCTTGACTACTAAGATGGAAATACGAGTGAATCATGACTAACAAGATTTTATGAGGAGAGGACTCATGCTACTCAGATGGCCAAGGGTGTGAAACATGAATACCAAGATGGTATGGGGAGGGAACCAATAATACCATGATTTTTTCCATGATTCAGGTTTATGATATTTTATATGAAATGTATGATCTTATATTTTCCTTTTCATGTTCTCACACCCTAATTCTCATGATTATTATTACGCGTCTCCCCTATTTACACTTACAAATAATCTGAGATTATCCCTTTTTATGTTTACTTTCCCCCATATTATGAAAAAATGTATTATGTTTGATGTGTCTAAGATGGTTGATAGTCATGAAGAACCTAGTGAGAGATGATGTAGCATATGTATTTACCAGTGTTTACGTTTCCATGTTCTCAAATATACAATAGTAGTATGATCTATTGGCATTTCTTTTTATAATGTTTTAAGAATTCAGAAAAATAAATAAAAGTTTAATTTATGAAAATAAGGGTTACTATTTGTATTAGATGGAAGGTTTAGTTAACATCTAGAATCTAGGATGATAAATCTTTTTTTAGAACCCAATGGACATATTTATGGTAATGTTTAAGTACCAGAAAAAGAAAATTAAAATGTCCTAGAATTTTTGAATAGGATAGAATACTAAAAGTTGATTTGGTTATAACACAAATATACCTATGAGTAAAAATCACTAAAAAGATATTTCGGGCCTAACTCTAGGTAATATGGTAAACAAAATATGGCCTTGCTACACACCAAGTTTTCTATTCTTAGGGGATATGCATTAGAAATTCACAAACTCTTCATGAAACATCATAAAGTATTTAATAGAAGTTGGATATGAATAACATAGTATAAACCTATGTTGATATAAATTAATAATGGTTTCATAATTTAGAAACCATATTTTGGTTCCACTTTATAATAAATATTTCTTACTCTATGCTCTTGGTTTTTTCAGTTCTTAGAACCTGAAGAAACCAAATTAATGGTAACTGTGAAAGACAATGAAAATATTTTCCTCTTGGGAAAATTAATTCTATGGGATATGGAATGGGGAACCTCATTTATTTGCTCACATAGATTTCTCAAGATATGTATCATTGTGGACTACAAAACGAACAAAGGAGGTAACGACATTCTGTTATGTATTTTATATGGTAACATCCACCTTCTATAAGAGGGTATTATAATTGATATGTTGTTGAACAATGGAACAATAATATTGAAAATACATTATCCATTATCTAGTGTTCGGAGTAGGAGAAAGTAATTTTTGTTTTCTATAATTTTGAAATGGAAGCGGACAAGTGGTGGACACTAATCATGAATACGAGGTATCATGTTGAGTTTAAATCCATGGATTGGGATGGGTTCAAGAACTTATTTTTAATAAGTAATTTTATTTGATTATTTATACTAATTTGGAGAAACAGTTCCTTGACTTGAATAAAGGAAATTTTGAATATATTGGTACCTATGATGCTAATTTAATGATAATATAGAGTCACACTTCATGAATTATCATCCAATCTGAATGTAAAGGTGGTATGTTTTTCAGTGGCATAAATCCAAGTCTTATAAGGGTGCATGCCATAAGATATTTTTATAGCTAAGAAGAAGTATTGTATTTTGAAAACAAGGTTTAAACGAAGTTTGGAGTCACAAATCAATCTCATGATTTAAAAAATAAAAGGAATATGAATATTGGAGGAAAATATAAAAACCATAAATAGAATAAGATGAAATTTCCTTTATAATCTAAGTGTGGGAAGATTCATTGAGGAAATTTACATAAGGGGTCTAATAAATATTTTAAGTATAGAAGAGATATCCATCAATGTTTTTATTTCTGAATTTATAGAAATAAGATAGGAAATGGTGTGAATGGAGAAAAACAACAAAGAATTAACCTCCTAATATTTAGTTATAAAAGTGTACAAAAAATTTGAATTATACTAACCAGTACCAAAAACCAAGGGCTGGTGATAATGATCGATGTCAATAACCTCTTAATTTTAGAGACAATGAGAAATATCATATAATGTCTATTTCTATTCAAGGGAGTGATTACAATGTGATGAAAGGTACACTTACCATCCACTATAGAAATATTAATGTCATATTTGACTCTATATCTACCCAATCTCTCATATCTTAAGAATTTTCCAAGAGAGTCATGATTCCACAAAAATAATTTGACATTAAATTAGAATTGAAATCCGTCAAATGTTTTAATGATTCCATACCATGTCTAGGATTCTTCGATGGTTGATTTTTGTGGGAATGTTCGTCTTGTAAATATTTTTATTTTTTATTTGGTTTAATTTGATGTCATTTGAGACAAGGATTGGATTTTTTAAAAAAAAATATTTCATCAATTGGTGGGGAAAGGAAGTTACATTTGATATTTCAGAATCCCCAATAATAATCGATCCTTGTAATTATATGTACAATGTTCGTGTGGATATTATATTTTGTGTATAATTCATAGTTAATATTCAGATGTGTTGTTTATTTCAAATGGTTTGGGAGAAAATCGACATCAATGATTTGCCATTTTTTATGATTTTGATAATTTATTTCAAAACGAGTTATATAGGCTTCCACAAAAATGTGATGTTGATTTTTGAATAGAACAGATACCCATTTCCATAAAAATTACCGATAATCCTTATAGAATGACCCAAATTAAATATTAGGAACTGAAGAAGAAACTACAAGAAGATCTTGAAAAGGGATTCATTCGACCATGTGTGTCACCTGGGGGTTCACCCATTATTTTTTTTTAAAAAGAAGGATGAATCATTGTGGATTTGCATTGATTTTGAGGAGTTGAAAAAGATCAAAATCAATAATATATATCCTCTTACCTGTATTTATGACTTGTTTGATCATATGCATAGATCTCAATACAATACCAAGATTGACCTTAATTCAGGATATCATCAATTGAGGTTCAAGAAGAAGGATATACCCATATGATGTTCCGTACAGGGTATGAACACTATGAATATATTTTTGTGACTTTTTTTCTTACTAATTCCCCCTCTATATTTTTATATTTAATGAATAGAGTCTTTAAAGATTATTTTGACTAGTTTAGGTAGTCTATAAATATGATATTCATAAGTATTCAAGGAGAAAGGTAGTGTATGAAGGTCACTAGAGAATTGTAATAATGACCCTAAGGATAGATAATCTGTATCAAAAAATTATAAAGTGAAAAAATTTTGCTGCAAAAGCTTTCATTTTTGTGTCACGTGTTCTCATGATATAGAATAGTTGTAGATATATCAAAGATGGAGGTTATTAAATGCTAGCCTAGACCAACATGATGAATAATATCTATAGATTTATTTGTTTATCTAGATATAATCGATGGTTTGTTGAGAAGTTCTCACAAATATCTAATCTATTGACCAAGTCAACTCATAATGGTTTCAAGTTACTCTTTATAGTTGAATGTGTGGAACATTTCAAGGAATAAGAGAGAATATTATTAAGTGAACCTGATCTTAAATTAACCATATGTGGAGGAGGATTTTAAATCTATAGTAATGCATCCATGAAGGGATTGGGATGTGTTATTATGAAAAATAACACGGTTATTGGTTATTATATGATTTAGTGAAATATTCACTTGAATAATTACACAAATCCTGATTGGGATTTAGCAGATGTAATTTTTTCCTTAAAGATATGGATGAATTTTCATTATGGATAAAAGTGTAATATATATACCAATCACAATAGTCTGAAATATATATTCACAAAAAGAGAGTTAAACATGGGCCAGAGAATATGGTTAGAGTTGATAAAGGATTAGGATTTTTCAATTTTTTACCACCTTGAGAAGGTGAACAAGGTGTGTGATGATTTGAGCTGGATGGATCATGCAATCTTATCCATGATGAGGATCACATATGATCCATTATTTCTAGGTTTACAAAGGATGGATTTAGAAATATTTAAGGATGGGTAATGATATTATCTTTCCCAAATGATTTTCTACCCTCTATCCATGTGATGATTAAATAGGAGTATAAGGAATATGGAGAGCTGTGAAATAATGTTATAAATGTTCTTGAGTTTAACCTTCCTCAAGATGGAAAAATAAGGTTTAGGAACAATGTCAGCGTTCTTTTCATAAATGTTTTGACAGAGATGTCAGAGGAAGATCATAGTTATTCATTCTCTATTCATCCTATAATTATAAAGATGTATAGGGACTTAGATGAATACTTATATATAGATATAATTATTAGCGATATCATAGTGTTTGTATCTCAGTTCAATGTATACCAATAAGTTAAAGATGAAGAAAAAAAGTTAAAGGGTATGTTTCAACCATTTACCGTACCCGAATGAAAATGAGAGAACATCACTAGAGATTTTTTTACTAGACTACCCCAATCCTCTAAAATATTTAATGATATATGGGTGGTATTTGACCTACTTACTATGTCAACACACTTCATCGCTATCAGAAAAGTCTTATCTCTAGATCATATTTCTGGGATATACATTAAATAAGTGGTAAGGCTATATGGAGGACCACATTTAATTATATCATATTGAGATATGGGGTTCACCTCAAAGTTATGGTGAATCCTTCAGCAATAACATCATATAGAATAGAGTTTCAACACAACTTATCATCCTCATACACGTGTTCAATCTAAAAGAAAAATTAAACTCTAGAGGATTTGTTGAGATATTGTTCTATAGATTCCAAAGGTGGTTGGGATCAAGACCTTCCTCTAGTTGACTTTTATTAAAATAATATCTTTCACTCTACAATTCAGATGATAACATATGAATCCCTCTATGGGAAGAAATGTAGAGCTCCAATGTATTGAAATGAGGATGTAGAGAGAATATAATTGGGACCTAACATCGCTGAAAAAATGGTTGATAAGATTAGAACCATTCAGCAGTATATCAAGGCAGCTCAAAGTCTGCAGAAAAGATATGGTGAATACTGATGATGTGATATAGGATTTGATGTTAGTGAAATAGTATTTTTATGAATCTCACCCTGTAAGAAAGTTAAGATGTTTAGAAAGAAATAGAAACTAAGACCTAGGTATATTAGTTATGTTGATATTCTTTATCGTATCAAGATAGCAACCTATTATTTGGAACATCCTAAAAATATCTGTCAAGTCTAGGATTTTTTCCATATATCCCTCATGAAGAATTATATGCCTGACCCTTCACATGTATTGAACTCATTAGTCATACCCCTCAATCATGATCTTTCTCATAAGGTGCAACTAGTTGAAATTATGGATTGTACAGAGAATGTTCATAAAAAACAAGACCACTCATTTGTAAATGATTTGTTGGGAAATCACCCATTAGTTGAAGCTACGTGGGAACTTGAGGATATAATGAAGCAAAATTATCTTCATTTTTATTACCTGATTGATGTATTTTAAAATCCAAGATACATTTTAAGGGGGGTAAAATGTTACACCTCAAGATTTTATGGAACTTTTTTTCCAATAAATTAAATTTTAATTTACGTCTTCCAATACACTATGTAATAAATTCCTTTCACATGACATCAAATTGACATATATTACAAGGAACATCAAATTAGTGTACCTTACATACAACATCGATGTTTATACAAAATATAATTTTATTGTCATAATTTGGTAAATGAGATAATTATAACAAAACCATTAAAAATTATAATATGAATAGTAATAAATAATTTTAAAATATGTTTTGTAATAGTTTTATAAAAATAAAACATATTGATAGAAAAAGATATACATTTTTGTAAATTCCATCCGTGTTTAAAGATAATATTTTCTCAAATGAATTAATTTTAATATCCTTTAGTGAAAAAATAATAAAAATAATTTTAGACACATTTAGAAATTGAATTTGATAAAATAAACTTCAGTTTTTAATACAAAATTTCGAAATTATCTTTGGGTTGTCTTTTTGGAATTTTTTGAGCAAATTCATTTTTTTGGATGAATAATGAAAAATAACAAATTTTAATTCCAAAATAATTTTTCAACTCATTTATTTATATATAGAAATTATATTTTAAATTATATTTTAATGTTTAATTATTTAATACTTTTATAAATTAATTCAATTTAGGACATTGGATCCAATTTCACTTAGAAATTAGGTATAAAAAATTAGTAACATTTTGGACCTTTTATCATTAAAAACTCACAACGTCGTCCCGTACACAAGACTATTTTTAATATAAATTTAGTGGATTATCTAATTAGAATTAGGAAAATTTTATTCCATAATATTAATAATAAAAATATATAATATATAATATTTTTAACTTAGTTTTTTACCTAAAATATTCATGAATGTGATTGAAATTAATTACAATGATTTTGAGATGCATTTAGTAAACAAAGTACTAAACCTTACATTTAAGACACAAAACTTCCTAGAAACTTTTACAAGACCCATTTTATTTCCTTTAGTCTAAAAATATCCTTAAATTATTTAGTTTTTTGTTTTGTTATGTTTTATAGATAAAAATATGGCACACATAATTTGTTTTAAAAAATACCATGTGTGTCCTTTCCCTTACCTATAAAAGGCCACTACATATCCCTATTCATTACACATATATAACCACTTAGGTTTGGATTATATATTACTAATACACTTTCAAACATCCCTAAACTAATCCTATAACAATACCCTTTTTTAGAAAGAAACCCAATGAATCCTTTTGGCATAAACTAAAAGGAGTTACCTGATTAAGAGCCAATGACTTCTCCCAAGATCCTTTCAATTAAGTTCTTTCTCTACCCCTACACTCTATTTGTTACAAAAGTGTATGAAACAACATTATATTAACTATAATAGGGTGTTTTTATACTGATTCTTAGATCTAAACTTACACGCACATTTATATAATGGGAAATGGACATACTGTTTATGTGTATGACAAACTATCGCCTCACAATATGATGATTGCTCATTTTACCTTAACCCCTCTCATAGTATAAATTATGATCGAAAATATTTTTATATATGTTATAAATTATATTTATTATGAATTTAATATTTTTTAATCCTTTTATAATACATATTTTTTATTTTCAATTTGGTGTAAAAATGATAAATTTGCTTGAGGAAGTCCGAACTACCGCCCCCACAAAGTGATTTTATTTGTTCACACACTACATGTAATCAATTAAGTATGGGTTTAGTGAACATATTTGATATATATGATATAATAATTCAACTAGAATTATGATATATATTCATATATATAAACATATTTCATTAATCATTTTTCATTCCATACGATAATAACAACAGAAACAACATCCATGCGTATGTATGAATTACTGCCTCCATGAACGGTGTATGAAATTAGATAATTATATATTAAATAGATTATTATAAATAAATAAACTGAATATATTGGAATTTTATATCTTTTTATAAAGTCTAGAAATCATGAAATAAGTATATGGACCAAAGATATAAAAAATCTAGACACATGTGGAGACCAAAGAGAAATCTACCCAAAGTGAAACTATGACATATGATTATTAACAAGAGGGTATTATAAGGTTAAAATAAAAAAATATAGGGTTTTTTATATAATAATTTGGTTTTATTATATATCTATAATAAACTTATATTAATTATACAATATTTTAGAATGAGTACAATGAGTGTTAAGATAATAGGTAAGGGGACTTCATCTCACTTTTTATTTCAATGAGATATATTATTAATTAAACACCCACTCCCTTTGTGTGGTGTTTATACAACACATGGATGAATTATATTATTTTTATACTTAAATTTAAGGGTTCTTAAGTAACCATTTTATGATTTTATTTCATGTAGTTTTAATTTCAAAAGTTAGCAAATAAATAAAATAGTTTTGTCTCAATTTTTCATTCTTAAGGACTCATGATTTTTTATAGACTTATATTATTTTTGAAATGTATATACTACCATTTTAAAAGTTATATAAATAATATCATTATTTTTATGAGATTTTAAAATTTATTTAATTTATTTTTCTAACATGGAGTGTATGATCCCATGCTACCAAGTTATAAGAGTTTATTAAAATAATCTAATCATTTTTAAATATAGTTTCCAATTATTTCTCAATTGATGAAATATTATTACCAATCTCTCAATAAGTATCATGAGTTTCATAATCCTATTTTTATTCATGTATTATCTAGGTACTATTACTAATTTTCCACTCTTTGGTACATAAGACAATAAATAAAATGTTTTATTAAAAATATGACTGTATTTATCCCATCTTTTGGAAATATATTTTTATCAAAAACCATGTTTTCCAAAAGGGTTTTAAATAATCATTGAAGATAATTTTATAGGAAAATAGAATCATTAAAAAATATCTTATTGTTTTCAAATATTCTTTTATATGATTTCAATGATATTTTTGAAGATTTTTTTGAAAGATGTTTTATGTTTTAAAAAACATTTTCCAATGCCGAAAAATTATTTTCCCCTAGAAATGATTTTAAAAGATCATTAAAAATTATATCCCATATAAGATAACATTTGATGGTGTTACTCATCGATTTGTTGGGAAATTATCCAATTTTCACATTCATATTATTCATATTAATAGATAGTGTTTTTATTTCAATAATGATTTTTATAAAACATATTTCTCTTTCACAGGTTATATGATTTTGAAACCCGATTCTTTTCAAGGGTTATTTCTATGATGAAATGATTCTGAATACTATTTTTTCAATAGGTTGGGATATGATTACATTTTTATAATACCCATTTCATTTCATGGGTTATGATATAATTATTTATAATGTTGTGGCGTATGTTTGTATGATTTACCTATGAGATGAGTGAATCCTATATCTACCTCCTTTGCGTTGGTAAAAAATTAATATCTGATGAGATAAACAAAGATTTTATTTGGAATGAACTTTTACCATTAAGATGTCCATGAGAGTAAACCATGACTATGAAGATGGTACGAGGAGTGAACTCATGAAACTTGGATGGTCATGGGATTGTACCATGACTAAATATACTATATGGGCAGTGATGTCATACTTCTAAGAAGTTCTCGGATGTGATGCCTTGGGAATAATAGAAATCATATTATATACTTATTTGTCTGCCATAATTCCATGTTTTGTTCATGTTTAATGATTTCATTTGATATGATATTTATTAATTTATGATTAATGTCTTATGAACTACCAAGATTTAATCCATGATTCATGTTTATGATCTTTGATATGAAGGGAATGATCTTCTATTTTCACGATCGTGTTCTCATACCCTTATTCTCATGATTATGATTACACCACACCTATGTTTACCCTTACTGAGAATATAATCTGACCCATTTTTATGCTTTATTCCCCATAGTTTTAGAGATATGCATTATGATTGACGTGTATATTATGGGTGCTAGTAAATAAGAACCATGAGTGGGATGATGTTACTCATTTATGTACCCGTGTTTATGTTTCCTTGTTTTCAAAGGCATAAGACTGGTATGGTATTTGGGAGTCTGTGGGTAGAATTTTTTATATATTCCACAAAATTTATGCATTTTTAATGTATGAATGGTGAGGGTATCTATAATTGGTATTAATTACATAATTTATTTCCATGAAAAATCACTGTATAATTTCAACAACAAAACGACGTTAAAGAATGATTCGTAGAAGGAATTAATGAGAGTAAAATGGGTATATCGTCACATTAAATAATAAAAATAGTTAGAGGTATGTGTAATAACTAGTCAAAACATGGATAATTGAAACATTAAAGGAGTAATATAATGATGGTTCCTGAATAAAGAGGAGAAGAGAATAATCCATTACCATGAGAGGGAATTTCTAAATGCTTGGTACGAGAATATTAAGATATTGGGGACACCGTGAGAGGCATATAGAGATATAAGGGCAAGGTAAATTTTTAATATTTTGGATTTTAATGAAGAGGAAAGGATGGATTTATGAGTTTATATATAAAAATATATGATAATTATTTATTAATTTCCCGTATTTTTTTGAATCCATATGATAACATAATCAAAACCATAGTCCTTCCCAAGGACTTTTCCAGTGCTTTATTCAAAATATGAGTGGTTTTAATTATTTTATTACTCTAAGAACCAAACACATTAAAATAATTCTCTTGGTGATATAGATGTGAGTCTAGTTTATGAAGAATAGATTACAAATATTAAAATATAATATAAGATTTGGTGGATTCATTAATATTTTATAAAATTAATTGAATAAATTAATCATCACATTATTATAAAGGGTATATATAATTATGGTTGTGGATAATATTTATAATAATTATTACATTTATTTTAGAGTTTTATGATGTCAAAATAAATACCGTATAATAAAACAGTATTTAATTTTTACTCCAAAATATAAATATGTCCAAAAGTTATGAAAAATACAATATTGGATAATTTCATTATAATAATTTCAAAAATAATATTTATTTTATGAAAATAATTTTCTAAAGTTTATAATTTGAAATTTTAAATTGAAATCCATATTTAATGAAAATGATTGTTTTTTATAAATAATATTTTTTATAACCCTTTTAAAAATTAAATTTGACGTCCTAAAATTATTTTATCAATTAAATTTAACAAAAATTTATTAATAACAATATTTAATTAAAATATTAATTATTTATAAAAATGTTTAATTCATCAAAATGGGTGTCTTGATCGGAACTATACATTTCCCAAAATTATAATTCCTATTTGATCACATGAAAATCTTTTTTTATATCAAACTGATTATTTTATCATTTATAAATTTCTAAGAAAATGAATAAAAGTAATAATTAATTTATAAAAAATATATTCAAATTCACTCTATTAGGATCAAAATACACAACCCTTTATTACACCAGCAAGTCCCCTAAGGGTGTGATGTGTGATGGATAGATTTTCCTGGGTTGGTTCAACATACATGGTTTGAGCCATTATCTCGATGATCTTAAACTTCTCTGGTAAATGGTTTCCCTCACGATTTTGTTATTAAATATTGGATTGTACTTTGTTAAGGACAAATCCCATTGATGTTATCTCTCTATGAAGCTCCAATAAACGGGCTTCATAGTATATAATCCCATTTTTCAAGGACACCAAATATTTTATCTATTTCATACTTAATTTATCATAATGATTTACAAACTATTATTAATGGTAAATTTACAACAACTATATTATGAACTATTTTGAATCATAACAATCTTTTAAATTTTAAAGACTATATGAGGGTCTGAAATAATAAATAAAGTGCTTATGTTTTCTAAATCTTCATTTCTTAATAAGGAATATAATTTATAAAAAATCATTTATAAAGGATTGGTTTGTTATAATAAATTTTTTGGGGTGTTACATAAATTTTTTTCAATCATCATTATCTGTTTGTTTCTTTTAGTTAGGCAATTATTTTTCTTATGTGATTTATTTTCGAATATTTAATAATTTTTGATATTGTATATTCTATGTTTTTTCATCGAAAAAGGATTTTTATAATTATTGGTGACTGAAATGTTCCAAAAATATGCATCAAATGATTAAAAATGAGTTAATTTTTATAGATTATCATGGATCTTTTTGATAGGAAACATTGATTTATTTGTGACATGTAGGCATAAACTACATATTATTCTAATTCCTAATGTTTTTATGTCAATATAAAGTGACTTTTTATAAATAAAATTATTTAAAATTATGTAAATATGAGTTAAGTAATCAAATATAAGAAAATTAGTATTTATTTTCATTACAGAATTGGATAATTATTTTAGATTTTGTAAGGAAATATAGGAAAGAATGATATATATATATCATATGTGTGATGTGAAAAAATGATTAATAGAATAATTTTTTATATTTAATAAATTTTCATATAAAAATAATAAAATAAAAATATGATCTAAAATTATTATATAAATTGTAGTTTATGATAATTCAGTGATTTATAAATTATAGGAAAGAACCTCATGTAAGTCCAATGTGTGGTGCACCCATGATTATAAAAATTTTACTTGTATAATTAATATTAATTTTTTTTGATTTTTTTTTTCAAATGATAAAAACCTATAAAATGAAATTATATTTCTTCAAAAATTTGGGAAAAAGAATCATTGTTCTATTTTCATCTATTGGAACAATTTCACATCAATGTTACATATAGTTTGATAAGAATGATCAAAAATTTATTTTTATTATTAACAATATTTTACATTTTATAAATGCACATAAAATGATTAAAACCAAGAAAATGCTATAATACAGTCATTATTGACACTGAAAATCATTTATAAAAAGGCTTTTAGAAGAATAACATGCAGAAGAGACATGTTAAGAAAAAAAAGGAAAATTGACAATTTAACATGGAGTTATATGAGTTTTCAACAAAAGGTACAATAAAACTCCACTTTCTGTGTAATAAAACAATATGTTTTTTTAAAATAAAATTTATATCACTATGAATCTATTTACTTGGAAAATCATATAGGAATTTTGTTATCTCCCAAATATCATAAACATGAGTCTTACAAATACAACCATATGACCATTTCAAGGATATGACCATTGGGATTTTTATGATGAGGCTATATGATCTTTTATCTTATAATTACATGAATTTCGATAATTTAAATTTCCCATTAATACCAATGATAGGAAAAACATAAAAAATACATCAGACAAGTTATTAAAATTATTAGAATATTCTAGAGACTTTATCAAAATTTTCTCAATGATAAATAAAAAATATCTATAAATGTCCAATATTTAATGCACATTATCTATTCATGAAACACATTTCTTGAATTAATCTTATTCCATGTAAATACACTAGATTCCATCAATTCATAAAACTCTATTTCATGAATGTTAAGGGAAAAAGGTTCACAAAAATGTTTAACATGTTATCCTTTTTGTAAAATCCATATACTTGACTAGTACCATCAACTCTAATCTCCAATCCCTCCGCACCAAGAATATTCTACAAAGTCATATTTCCAATTTTTACTTAGAAAATATACACTCACCCATTCTATTTTTCACTAATAATTTAATGGATAGAAGCCATGAATGTTTCTCAAAATAATTGGCTGAGAAATACCTCATATTCATGAGTTGAAAACGTATCCTTGTTTCTCCCAAGAATCACTATTATGCCTCACTAAGGTAAAATACACAACCAATATTTAATTAATGATTTAACACAATTTTTCTACACAATGGGACATTCCTATAGCAGGGAAACACAAATGCATAATAAAAATTCAATCCCCTTATACTGCCACTCCCACAAAAACACTTTCTTTACCGTAAGACAATAAATAACATGGACCAATCCTGTCACAAAATATTAAATTTTCCTCAACAACTATGCGGGGTTTGGTTCTTATTTCCATCATGTTGTATTGGATTCCCTATTGAGGTTAAATCATTATTTCAACACCATTATATCTCCAATTTGTAGTTATTACCTTCAAATACTAACATTCTTTTAGGGAATACCAATCCTTTCATAAGTTCCCCCAAAAGTCTCCACATGGATTTAAAATTTTGGGACCCTCATTATATATTAAAAATTACTCTTCTCTTATATGATAAGAATATGATAACACACAATTAATAATAATAAATGAATCTTTATTCATTTGTTTTGTATTGGTATTTCTAGGTGATATTTCTAGGACACCTATGTTGGTGAGCCTATAAAGAATTTTGTGATGAGAATAAAAATATTTTATTAAAATCATAAAATCTCTCCAACATTACCATTATTAACGATGATTTGATTATATCACAGTTTGTGTGACAACACCTTAGGTGAGCACTGTGAGATGCCTTATATTATGAGTATAATAGGATTATGTAAAGTGGATATGACCTCGTCATTCCCCCCTTTGGTGATGATCCAAATATTTTTCCCATCCCTATATTGAAGGAATGTGATTCCTTATGTGATAATGACATCTGTTCCTCGTGGGATGAGCATGATATATGAAGGGTGATGGGATTAGTATTCTTCATCATATGATATTATGGAGAATTATGAGAAAATATAAATATTCCATCTTAAAATTACATGTGGAATATATTTTTAGATAACTAACATGTACAACACACTCAACAATTGCAACCGCAAGGTGGATACCCTACGAAGAAAATAAGATATGTAATTAACAAGTTTTCAAATGCTGATAGAATAAAGTATATGTTTCAAAATAATTTCTCGCACCTATAATGGATACATAGATTAGGACACAAAATTCACAATTGAATCTATAGAGGGAAGAGATGTCATTCTGTGACACTATTTAGATCAAGGAGAAACAAAAATAAATCCCAGATGTGTTAGGCCACCTAGCTTTGGAATTATAATTCCCCACCTTATATTACTATTAATAGTAACCAGAGTATACCACCGCATGAGATTAGGCACACCTCCCCATATTTCAAATGCTTATGACTAGAAAATAGTATCTATAAGAATACCATGGGGAGATGGTAAACCCTATATCAGAGTGTAAAATCATAAATCCAATAACCAAAACACATTAATCAATAAATAAGCCCTCATAATTCATAGAATAAATAGATAAATCACTTTAATATCTCAAATAAAACATGAATTCTTGAACTTTTATTCTAACATATAAAATAAAGACAATGAGGCTCAAGGAATACCTCATCCCAATCTGTTGCCCATATGATCTATCCTTCTCAATCATATGAACTGAAGCCTCTTCCCAACCAGTAAATATAATAGTGTTGGATTTTGATCAATTATCCTAGTGAAATAGTATCCCATGTAGGGTGTGAATGCATAACTAAATAGGTAACCACCAATGAGTTCCTTTAAAACACCAAAAATATAAAGATACGTGCTTGCATCATGCTCAGATTAAATAAATAAACCACTGAAAAAATAATTAAATTGAAACCTAATACCTACATCTACTAGATACTGTAATTTTTTTGAGAGTATAATGGAAACTATTCCAACCCACATACCATTACCTCTAGAGGGGATGAATATTAATCTATATACACACATGATAAACATCATTAATCCCTAGGTTTGTGACCCTAATCAACCATACATACTTCATCCAATTTTGGGTGCCTTTGAGAATGTACATCAGCTCAAGAAAACCTAATTTCATGCTTTGTATATACCATACCCATGCCTCTGTCGTGGTGAGAATCAACACTTGGGCAATAACTAAGAATCTCTTATCCTAAATCCCCTATGTAGATCCTAATGGAAATACCAATGAATTCATCATTGTTAGGCCGACGTAAGATTCTTAAGGGGAGAAGGCACTAGAAAAAAGATATCCATTAATGACTGATTCCTAGGTTACCTAGGAAATATAATGGAATACCCTCTTATATCCCCTAGTCCACACATGGGAATTCAATAACGTACGGCTCCCAAACCGAATTCAACAATGGAGTGTCTACCCAATAGTAGAGGTTATCCTAGGCATTGATTAAGTGGATGAAAATATCTCTGTAGGTATTTCCAACATCCATGATTGGTTTTTTATTCCCACCCCACACCACATACAACCATTAAAATCTTGAGAGTCCCATAAATTCAAAATAGATTCCTTGTATCGAAGGAATCACTCTCATTAAAGTAATGTCTATCTGTACAATATCATATAATCTAATACAGGATCCTATAAACCAATATCTGGAATCCCCCATTTAATTAACCATATTTATTTATTTAAATACTACTCATCATCCGTTAAAATACTATGAGACTGGATTCTAAGAATCTCAGGAATCAAATGGTCCTTTCCATCTCATCAGAAAAATCCCAGGTATCCTAGGAAACAATAATAATCTAACCCCAATGTCTAATTCACAGGAATCCTTGGAAGTAATGTTTGATATAAAAAATTAAATAAAATAAAAAAATTATATGAACTAGATTAATTTCTAGTCCCATCCTCATCACTGTAAACAATTCAATATTACTAGTTTTTTTGTCTCTTGGTAACACACATAAAAATATGTAACCATAGAAATATACATATTTTTCAAGGTAATGTCTCAAATGGGAACAAATAAGGTTCCCGTATATCATCAATATATTGGGGGAATCCCCCATATAATCCAAGATCACAACTTTTCTCAAAGGCAAATGACTGAAATTCCAATTAAATATCATCCCATAATATCCAAAAATTCATCAACCCTCTTTATAGGCCTCAAGGTTATGCCTTGCTAGAAACCGTCTGAAGATATGTATCAAAGACCATCTCAATGTCCAGGTTCACCCCTACCTCGTCAATACACTCGGACTATCTCAAATATTCTTTTGGCCTATCCACCAAGGCCTAATGAATTTCAATAGTAAAAAACATTCTTACTAGGTTTTTCATTCATAAGTCACATTATAACCTACCATGGAGGCATGAAAGAATTATGGTATCCCCTTAGTATAGGTGCCATTCATCTATGTTTGGGGTGTCATTATAGTGCACAATGTACATTGGGGGTTTTTCACATAAATCATTTCATCCTAGAAATTTTACATAGGTTAATTCATTTTGAATTAAAAAACCATTTCATTTGAATTAACATAACTATTTAAATTAAACAATTAATTTTTATTAAATAAGCTAGTGCCAAATGATGACCAACCCCACATAGATGGTCAATGTCGTTCCTCTGAATTTTCTTTCAGAAAAACATTTATCAGAAGACACGAGAATATTATCAATTTAAAAAATAATAATTGAAAAAACTCAATTAATAAGAAAACATCACCTACCTTATTTGAAATGATGAGGTATATTAGGGGGAAAATGTCTCAAGGCATCCATTACGAGGGTTAAAAAAATCCTTATCTATATCACCTGCTTCCATAAATATCTAGTATTATCAGAATCACGAAGAAAACTGGGAAAAATAAAAATTACCACAAAGAGAAGAGGGACTCAATAGATTTTTTAAGTTGAATACATACATTATATTTTTGAGAAATACCCATTAGTATATCCCTCTTGACGAGTTTAATGGAGGATAACCAAGGAAAATAGACACCATATCATATGATGAAAAAAGGGGAGAAGATGAACTGAACCATTAAAAAGTAAATAGGTTAAAATAGTAATTTTTCCCACTTTTAATTCCACAATATATTAGGTGGAACACATAGTAGTACCTAGGAAATTTCCCATCCCATCACCCTACCAGTTGATGCAGGATGCCGACCGGCTAGCTCAATATCTATTTAAAGAACTCTAGATCCACCTTACCAACATTTAACTTCTATTCAATGTCTAATACACTTATTTTTAGAGGTTTAAGCTTCTATAATTCCATGGAAAATCCCAGTTCAAAACTTATCGTAGTCATTAAATTGAAATCTCAAAATTCTATATAATTTCATGACCCATATTTATCCATGAGAATTATAAACTCCCCTCCATAACACTTATAATTCTGAAGATGTCTTGGTGGACACAAAAATATATTTCTCATCCTACTTTGGTCATAAATATATACTCAAATGGACATGTTCCATCTTTTAACTCCAAAAATGAATATCTAATGACACTTTGAACATATGTGACATAAACCAACAAATACATATCATTAACTCAAACTAATTATCAAAAAACGTAAATGATGTTTAACCGAGTCCATCCATCATGAGACAATTGAGTTCCATCACCCAATAGATCACATAGCCCATGTTGATCCTCACCATGTTATGCTGTATATGACTACAAATTCTAATGATCTAGAACTTATACTAATGGAAGTTTCCTATTATACCTCTATACCGAAATTTACATGACACACCCTATATGATTTCCTAGCATACCACATCTAAATATATGTTCAATCATAAGTCCAATGCTGACACCCCTCAACATTAACCACACCCGAAAAATATATAATTACCTTCATCATCAATGAACCCTTATAAAAAGCCAAACATTTCAATGAAAAGTTTTGAATAATCTATAAAACACTGTCATTTTTCTAATATGATATACCCATTCTAATTTCTCTCAAACTATATTACTTATCAATAAATTCAATGGTCACATGTCCTTTGGATGACATTCCTTGAAAAAAATCGGCAACACCCAGCGATGAATTACAAAATTACCCAACCCCATTATCTCAAATGTCAGAGGAAAATGTGATCATTTAAATAAACTAACAGTGTTATCAACAAATATTACAAGGGAATTCCATCTTTTATTAATCAATAATCCAAATTTTTCATCACAATATTTCACAAAATGACCAATACTATGCTTGAAATCATATCAAGTTCATATCATATCAATTCATCCTATGTCCATGTTCTACTCTTAGACTCCATCTAGTATCTCACAAGAATTAATACTTGGAGGATTCTAGGGATCCAATTAAAATCGTTTTATCTACTTACTGACATTCTATTTCTCAAAACAACTGTTAAACCACCAGTGTTATTCATCCAGACACTCTATTAGGATTGGAATACTATTATGTCTATCATTCCAATCCCAAAAAGGGAGTGACCTTTCCATCATATCGTGGGGATGAAATTCAATCTCTAATGCCCATATCATTCATATCACAAAATATAATGACTGTGGATGACTAAAAACCTCATACATAAGTTCTATTCCAAAACACTGATTCATCATACATTCTTTATCAAAGGGAACCTCAATAACAAAACCCACAGAAAATTCAATTCATTATGAGGGTCTCCACCCATAATCAACCACTAATGCACTACCCACCATATAGATTTTCACATAAGGATCATACAGTTCCATATCAATTGGTTCCATTTCCTAATTCTTTATGATTATATCGATACTTGATTATGCACTTAATTAATTTATAATACTTCTACCAAGTTCTAAATTGTGTCATTTCTAGTACAATACCCAATCTAGTCAAGGTGTAAAATTTCTCTATAGAGACACCTCAATTTTCACAGAATGACCATGCTTATGGTCCATACTCAAGTAAGAAATTTAGTGAAGAATGATACATAAATAATTTCTCCGTTACCATGTAGGTATTTTTTGTATTCCCATACAATCCATGGGCCACCATGGATACAAGAATCTTATCAATTAACATCACCCTAGCTTGCACATAGCCGTCACCAATTCCAATTTAAAAAAACCATGTGTAACCCGCACAAAAAATGGTTCAATATAATCAAATAATGAATGGACCTACATTATTTTACTTTCAAACCATTGAAAACCCAACTAATTATCACATGATTCACACACCATTAGAAATAGTCTATTTTTTAAAAAATACAGACCATGCTACAGGAATGTAAATTTTACGTAACTAGATATCACTTGTCAATCCTATTCAAAATCAGGCAATCCATTTGTGAAATTGTTCATCACACGAATACCTATTTTCTTTTTCTATTCCCCTTCCACAAGTGTCTACCCACACCTTCACTATGGTTCTAAATTCATCCAAATCATGTAAGGTCAACTACCTAAACAATACTGACATTCAAAATTAGTATCTGTACTAGATTATTGATGGTTCCATTCTTATAAAACCCCAAGTCATTTTCCCCCATCTTACATTAACCTTATTTAACTTCCCACACATTAGTCTCATAAAAATTCACACTACTACAAACATGCATTATATTATGCCAGTGTTTATCAAATCTAGAAAAAATTGCTGAAAAATGACATCTTTATCAGTGCTATTGAAAGCACTGATAAATTTAACCCTTCATCCGAACATGATTTATTTGAATTCATAATGTGAACCCTTTTTTAACTCTTTGTTTTTAGAACTGATAAATGGTATCCTTTATCAATGTGATATTTTTAGGCTCATAAAGTTTTCCTTTATCAGCACTTTTTTAGCGCCGAAAATGTTCCGAATAAAAAAAAAGAAATAAAAAAATGAGATTATTCAAAAAAATATTATAAACATTATTATTTAAATAATAATTATTAAAATGAATAACTTGATTAGACTATATATAAGTTATAAATACAAATAAATTGTTTGTATTAAATGTATAGATATATTAAATATAAAAATTTAACAAATGAAAATTTAAAATAATTAAATGGAGAAAAATATCAAAACCATTTTTAATTATATGATTACTGATAATGTTAATAAATTGTATAATATATATATATATATATTAATGTATATAAATATAATTTATAGATTAAAAAAAATACTTTTTTCACTTTATATTAAATAGTCATATATTTAGTGAATAATGGTTTATAATTAAAAATAAATATGAATAAAAAATACAGATTCATTTATTATGTAATAGACATATAATTTAATTTTGTTCGATTTTTCAATTTAGCATAGATAAAATGTATGTTATATTGATTTCACCAAAATATAATTAATGCATTTTTATATACAATTCATAGACACCAAACTTATCCATTTTTTTAATATTTTCAAAGAGTACATATTTTTAATTTATTAAATTTCACTCATTTATAACATGCATGCCCATAAAATTTGATATTCATTAATAATGATAAAAAATATATGAAAAAAATATTTTGAAAAAAGTATTTAAAAAAATATATATTTATAAGTTAATATATTAATAAATGTACATACTATATTTATAAAAGTATATACTATATTTATAAATGTACGTACTATATTTTAAAAATTATATATTTATAATTATATATAAATAAATTTGTTCTAAAAGTATTTATATAATTATAATTAAATAATTATAAATATTTAAATAAATAATTAATTTATAACAAATTTACTTAAATGATGAATATATTTACTATATTTATATTTATGTATATTTATTATATATATATATAATGACATAAATATATTTTTTAAAAATAATTATATAATTATAATTAAATAATTTTATATTTAAGTAATTTTAAAATTATATTAAATATATGTAAGGGTTGCATATATTTTTATCAATTTAATTTTATTATATATATATCTATGTGTGTGTGTGTGTGTGTGTGTTTGTGTGTGTAAATATATAAATCATTCTATCTATTTATATGTGTTTTCAGAACTTATAATGTAAGGGTGATTTTATGATTATTTATTCACAAAATACGGTTCTAGGTTATCTAATTCAAGAGGGATTATATTTATTTTCATGAAAAATTGTGTTTAAATGTGCATTTTTTTAGAAATTATGTGTATTATAAATTCGATTATATATATATGTTTAAATGTGTATAGGATATACGTTGCAAGGGTTGGGGTGTTCTTCTTCATTATTTGTGATATATATTGTTGATGTGTATTATTGAATTATCCAAAATTATTTATGAAACTCCATATAATCTCAAGGATGGGTCAATGTGTATAAAATGGACGCCCTAGAATAATTTAGAAGGGTAGATATGATTTGAAGACCGCCCTAAAATCCTTGGGATAAGCCGATGTGGAGATATAACATCCCAAGAGTCTTGAGATGTTTTCAAATATTTTATATAACAATAATTTTAAATGTAATAAGTCCATAGGTTGCTATATCACTTCTTCCAAAAACAATAATGAATGTTATCAAATCCTATATGTTGGAAATTATTTTTAGGTATTCATCATTTTTGATATATATGTATTCGTTCCACACCTAGGAATCTCTAATTACTATCCATGTATATGAAATGACCTTTATTTATTAAAATTTCTTATCAATTCATTTTTATATATTCTAGTTGATTGAATGAGAGTTTATTATACCTTTCTATCATATTTTTCTATTTGTCCTAAATTTCATATAATATATATTCATTTGTTTAGGGGTTTTAAGAAAGTCTTGATGTGTACCAAACAATAGTTATTATTCTGATTTATTACCTGAGACTCATCCCCTACCGCTTCTATGAAAAAAATGTCATCCTTATCGACTTCTTCTCTCAAATATCCATTATTTCAATTTGTTTCTCAAAATTCATCCCCTATCTCTTTTATATTCCTTTTTCTACTCTGAGAATTATTAATCCCATGGATGACTAATTCATAGAGTATTTAAAGAAACATAGTTACATGTCCTCAAGAGATGAAGGATGTTTGAAACACAAAAATAAAATTATAAATGTCCGGGAGTTGGTTTGATGTGGATGATTTGCCTATAACATTCACCTTTGAGTGAATTCATAGGATAAAACCTTCTATAGTAGTGTAATTATTTTCTTTAATTCAATTAAACATTTTAATCAAAACATACTGAAATTATTTTAAAAAATCAAATGATGAGTTTCCCTTATTAGAATTGTCTATAATATTCACCTTAAATAAGGAATATATTGTGTTTATATATTTATTTATTTGGAAAAATTAATAATTTAGGAATCCAATTGGATGGATTTGAATCAATAATGCATTCATACTATTTATTTGGAAAAAGTGTATGAAGATGGAGTTAAATAGTTGAACAAGTTATCAAGAGAGATTTCATACAACCCTTATTAAATACTCTATTTGTGTTTACATTGTTTATATTTAATAAAAATTAGTCTAGAAGAGTTGGAATAACATTTGATTTATCATGGAATAGATATGATCTATAAATGTTGGACTAAACAAGAAAAAAAACTAAATGTGGACATCGATTGGGATGGTATTATGGTTTATGGATCAATTTATATGAATAACAGTGTAAAGAATGATGGAGATTGCATGGAATAAATGACGATGGAAATTTAAGATAAACTTAATAGTTATAAAAATTTGTTTCAAGAGTTAAATCTCTATTTTAAAAAACTGATGTATACCAGTTGCACTAAATACACAACATTGTCTTCTATTTGGATGTTATATAATTTTAATGCTAGAAGAAGATGGAATGAAACATGTTTTACAGAACAACTTGGTCTCTTGAATGATATGGTACTAGAAGAAAATGAACTACCTTAATAAACATATTATTCTAAATGATTTTTATGTTCAATGGGCACAATATAAAGAAAATTATGTTCCAAATGATCGCATTTTGTTTCTCTAGGACCATAAATAACTCGTAAAATTCATAAAGTGTGGTGATGATCTATAGAAGATAATTGAATCAAGTCCTTCAAAATATGTATTGTAGTTTCCTATCATTCTATAGTTTAGAAAAATATATGGATATACAGAAATTGTGATACAAATGATAGGGTATTCCGGTGAAACAATTAGATATGGGAACCTATGTCATGCATTATATTCTTCTTAGTGGAATAAAAATTCTTATGAGTATCCTGAATTTGGAAATGTGATGAGAAACATTTTTTTTTGATTTACCAATAGATAGAATAAATACTTTTGGTGTATAGTGTAGTAATCATAGTATAGATCCCATTCTGTTAGTAAATTATAACTTTGTACCATGTGTACGCATTAAGTGCAAATACTGTATGTTTTCCCTTATTATATCTAGACCTATGAAACCCAATAATGATATTTATTTTTAATTGGATACATTGATCAAAGACCTGGAATTGATGTGAGATACATGTGTTATAGTTTATGATGATCATAGTAGTTATGAATTCACACTGAGGTCTATGTTTTAAGGAATGAAACATGAATTTATACTTATGGAAATTTATCAAGATATTTCATTAAAGAAATGTTGGGGTGTCCCATTTTTGAAAAACTGAAATACTCTGTTCGGTTGAATCATTCCTTGAAGACTGTGTTTTTAGTATATTGGAGGTTTTTAGCTCGAAGAAATTAATACTAATCGTGGATAATAATATTCTACGAGAATATTGAACAAGGTATTACAGAGTTTCTATTAATGGGTGATCAACTGTACAATAAAGTAAAAGAAAATGACACTATTTATAGAATTTTTTTTTTGAAAAACCTTTCAAAATATAGTTGAAAAAGAGATCAATTATTTTTGAATTATCATATTATAATTGTTTTTATCTCATACTTTATCTTGACGTCATATATATAGTAAAAAATTTATTTTATAATTTCATTGGAACGTTAATAAATGTTCCTATAAAATTGAAAGGTGAATTAAAGGCTAGGTTGGACATGATTGATATTGGGATTTGGGAAGAGTTGGAACTAGTGAAGGGTAAAAGGTATAATTTTCTTCCTCCACCAGTATACACTCTTTTCAGATAAGAGAAATTGAAATTTCTCGTTTTCTATAATAGTTTAAAAGTTTCATATGGGTATTTATGAAATATCTAGAATGTCATGTAAATGACTAATTTGATGTTACAAGGACTAAAATGACACACCTGTCCTATTTTGATACAAGATTTAATGCCTATTTCTTTGCATTGTATCTTACCACAAAATGTAGGACACACATTAACGAGACTCTACTTATTTTTTAATTCCATATGCTGTAATTTTATAGACCTAACTATTTTACCATCATGAATAATGAGGTGACAATAATATTATATGAATTAGAGATGTTATTCCCCCCGCAATTATTTGATATAATGATCCACCTAATGGTTCACTTGGTTACAGAGGATAAACTATGTCGCCCTATCAATTTTAGATGGATGTACCCCATTGAACAACGGGTGAATATTTTGAAAGGGTATGTCAAGAATCAATGTTGTCCAGAAGTTTGTATTGTAGAATGATATATTGTTGAATGAGCTATTAAATTCTGTACTGATTACCTATAAAATGTAGACAACACATGTCTCTTAAATTCTCTTCACAATGAACATATTATGGGTGAAGGGATTTCTGGAGGAGATGTTTTTACAATTACCTTAACAGATTAGGAGAAAGATCACCTTTACATTTTATATAATGTGATAGTGTAGATCCATATATTGAATCCCATTAAAATTTATTATAGATTTTAATCCATCAGGTGATGAAGGATGGATATCAAATACATACAATTAAAATTTTATAGGATGGTTCCGAGAAAAAAAAAGATGATATATGAAAATCAGAATTCAATTGTTGAATGACATCAATATCTAGCTAGGGGAGCAAATAAAAATTTTATATCTTACAATAGTTTTGTAATCAATGATAATAAATTCTCCCAAAAAACACAATGATTATATTATAATTCAAAATAGTGGTGTTATAATTGTGGCTGAAGCAACAAACATATCGGGTGCCCAGGATAGAAATCCAATTTATTCAAATATGTCCTATTTTTGTATTTCCAAAAGGTATTTTTATTGGATTTTACAACATTTTAGAAGGCAATTTTCCATTGAAAATGGTTTGAGAATGTCATTGTATTGAAAGATGATGACATGGGATTTGTGAATGTGAATTTTTGCTTAGAAGTGGGAAAAGTCTATCCATTCATAATGGTATCACAAGAAGTGAAAGTATTTTATGTATCTGATCCAAAAAAAATTAACTGGTCGAATGTAGTGCTGGATACTAAAACAAATTTCGGGTCAGATGAAAATTCAATCATGTTTGACCCTTTTATTGGGAGATGAAAATCAATTCAATCCAATCCTAATGTAGAAAATTTCTTGTATGTTACAGGGACCAAAAAGAGGGGATTTGAATTCCCAAAAGAAGAACTAAATCTATGAAACCATTAAAAAAGTATATAGAATTTAATGAGAAGGTAAAAGTGTTTTTTAATATACCACGTTTCAATGTCTAAAATTATATGTTTTCTATTTCATTAACCTAATATAAATGAATTGTTTCGATACCCATGAAAGTAATGTTTTCTTAACATAATGATGTTACCAATCCCTTAGAAAAAGAAAATATAATGAGTGAAACTATTTGGGAAGAAGTAAAGGTAATGTTACGATATTATTTTTCTATTTTACAAAAAATTATATAATGGAATATTGATTTAATTTTCCTTATTCCTTGAAGTTTTTTTTATCTTAGAATATTCATGACCATATATCATAACATTACAGGAAGAGAGATGACATTTTCTCTACTTAATTAGAGAAGTAGTCTTGATGGTTTCCCATTAATATCATTATCCATATAATTAATGTATATTTTCATATTTATATTTAATTTATTTATATATATTATTACTCAAAAAATAATTTCATTCCTAAAGAGGAGGATTCTTTTTTTTGAGTTGGGATGGTCTGTCCGACTATTATGCATTTCATTATAAAAAATTCCCCAAAATTTTTCTCCCTCGAATATTTTCACCTATGTAGATAGTCATTTATCAAGTTCCTTCATGTTTCATTCATTTACTTTGTCGGAATATAGATGATTCTACCTCAACACAATAATAGAGGTAATATTGATGTTTTCCCAATAAAATCATTTTACATAGAATTAATTTATTTTTTTTATATTTATTTTTATTTTATATAGTAATAGTATTAATGAAAAACTAATTGATTTCTTATACAGGTGGATTATTTTGTTTGAGTTGGGTATGTTTCTCTATATTTCAAGGATTTTTATACCAAAACATACAAAAAATTCTTCTCTCTCCAAACCTTCTCACCCCTATAATGTTTCATTTATTGGTTTCCTTCAAGTTCCCTCCACTGCCTTTCTGTGGACTGAAACGACACTACCTATGCATAATCACATAGGCAATATTATTGTTTTCATAGTAAAATAAATATCCATAGAATTAATGTATTATTTCATATTTAGGTTTAATTTATTTCTTTTAATCATTACTCACAGAATAATGGTTTCTTATACATGTGGATTATTTATTTTATGATGGGGCGATCTCTCCATATTTTATGCCATTGTGCACCAAAATATTTTCATATCACTTATCCCTCAAAAAAATTCACCCCTACAATGTTGAAATTTATCACATTCCAAGAAGTTCCCTCAACTAATAAATAACATAGTCAATATTGTTTTTTCTATAGTAAAATCAATTTCCACAAAAATAATTTATTATTTCCTAATTATGTATAATTTATTTATTTTAATTATTAATCATACAATATTTTCTTTATTATATATTTGAATTATTATTTTTTCATAAATGGGTGGTTTGTTTGCATCTGCTCTAGATGTTTTGATAGTTTGACAAATAAATTCAATGTATATTATGGTGAAAATAAAAATTAGGATTTTTTGAGACTTTGGGATTTTTAGGAATCATACACCACTCAATCTCCACATGATGTGACTGGTATGACTCTAAGGACTCTATATTTTAGAAATTGACATTAATTTTAATAAAATAGACAACTGAAATAATAAAAACCATGAAAACATATTCATGTTATATTTATAATTTAAGATAATGATCTATAATCTATTTGTGTTCTGTAGGATTAAGCCTCACCTTAATCTGATACACGATGTACTTGATAGGATTAAATGTATCTGTCATTAGTTTAAAATAAATAATTTAGTTCAAAAAGTGTCACACAATGAAAACATATAAATCAAACTATTATTTTTCTAAAAATTTATAAAAATGATTCATAAGTCAATTGTAGCATGTAGGAATCAATTTCACATCAAAAAGATACATCATGTGGTCAGAATGAGTCAATTTGTGTGTTTCCAATTTAAAGTAACATTTTAGTAAATAAGACAATATACATACTCAAAATTAAGAGAACACATTCATATTGTTTTGATGACTTAGGAAAATTATCCAAAAGTCATTTGAGACATGTAGGAATTGTGTACACATTAATCTGACCCATTGTGTGACTAGTATAACTAAAAGTGTAAACTTTTATATAAAATTAGAATCAATTTTAGCAAAATGAAAAAAAACCTACTCAAAGCATAGTGAAAGTATTAAAAAAATTATACTTTATTAAAATGATACATAATTCCCTTTTGATGTATAGGGATCATCCACCCATTAATTTGATACAAGATGTTCCCATTATGATTGAATGTGCTCATTATCAGTTTAAAATTGAAATTTTATTTACAAAAGTGTCCCTCAATGAAAACTAATCAAACATGCAAATATTTTTGTGATAATTTAGTAAAATGATTCATAATTGATTTTTGATGTGTTGGAATTAATGTTTGATCAAAATGATACACTATGTGCTCAAAATGAGTCAAAAGTTCATTCTTCGAGTTTAAAATAAAATTTTAGAAAAAATGACAACTAACATACTCAAAACCGAGAAAACACATTCATATTGTTTTGATACTTTAGTAAAATGATCCATTTGTCATTTTAGACATGTAAGAATCATCCAAAACTCAATTAGACCCATGGTGTGACTGGTATGAATCAAAGTACATATTTTTATTTCAAATTGAAATAAATTTTAGAAAAATGGACAACTAATATACACAAAACTGAGAAAATATTTTTGGATTATTTTTATACATTATGATAATTATACATAGGTAATTTATTACTTGTATGGATCAGATTAACCACAATCTAATTCACGATATTCCTGTTATGACTGAAAGTATCCATTAGTAAAAGGATTCATAATTCATTTGTTTAGTGTACAAATATGTTTCAAGTAATACCAATACATAATGCGACCAAAATCAGTAAGAAGTTCATGTCTAGAGTTTAAAATTTAATTTTAGTAACGAAGAAAAATTAAATACTCAAAACTAAGAAAACCCCTTTGGAATATTTTGACAGTAATTAAAAATGATCCATAATTCATTTGATATGTACAGAAATCAACCAGTCCACAATATGACCCACATTGTGACAAGTATGAATCAAATTGCGTATTTTAATGATAAATTGACATCAATTTTAATAAAATGGACAAATTCCCTACTAAAAACCAATAATACGCATTTGTATTGTTTTGATATGCTAATAAAACTATCGATAAGTCATTTTGGTTGTTTAGTAATCATCCTCACCTCAATCTAATACTCTATGTACCCTATATGAATTAAATTTTCTTTTATCATTTTAATATTAACATTACTGTTCAAAAAGTGTCACCCACTAAAAACTAATCAAATGTGCTTATATTTTCTTGATAATTTTTTAAAAGTATTCTATAGTCATATGTGATTTGTATGAATTGGTTTCATGTATAAATTGATACATGATGTGAACAGACTGAGTCAAAAGTTCATGTTTCCAATATATAATGTCATTTGAGTAAAAAATATAAATAACATACTGAAAACTAATCAAACACAATCTAATTGTATTGATACATCAAGAAAATGATCCACAACTTATTTGAGACATGTTGTAATTAGATGAACAATAATCTGATCCATGGAGTGACATGTATGACTTTAAGTGTGTCTTTATTATTTAAAATTAAAATATATTTTATTAAAATTAACACTTTCAATAAATTTATATCTTTAAATTATTAGTAACATTATAACTATTTTATAATATAAGTGAATTTTTTTTCTCAACTGGGGATTTTTAATTTCAAATGTTATCCTACTAGGTAGCGATTCTCATTGAGTATCTTCCTACATGATTTTACCCTTGATATTCAAGAATAATATATGTTCATGTATCTTTAAAAAAAATTCCATGATGATTAGAACTGAAGAACCATCAACATAATAATTAGTTAGAAAGAATTACATTCCAAGCTATATGGGAAAACAATATATATGTCCTTACTCACACTTTAAATAATTGAAACTTTAGGGTATATTAAACAAGAATCACCCTGTGAAGATACACATCCATTTAGCCACAATCACATGATTTAGTTAAGTATAGTTCTATTCTAAGATACAAGAAAAAACACCATATATGCTCTTACTAACAGTTTATGTAACTAAATCAAATACTAACAACTCACAAGGGGTTCTTTCACATGCATCACATTAATTACTTATCTACTAGGGTTACCTAATGTTTCATAGAACGAGGGGCATTATTATCATCCTCGAAAATAATCTCACCCTATATCTACAGGACCATCGAAAATAAGAAAGTGGAAATACATATCAATCTACCTGAGTAGATTTCCACAAAGAACATTTACAGTAAAACAATTTATGAGTATATATTGACATTTTAAATAGATAAACCTATCAGTAGTGAAACAAATATAGGATTTAGGGTACATAAATGTCATGTTAGTCCATCATACTAAATCCTGATGCTTTTACAAGGAACTCTAGCCCCTATAGGCCAAGTATGTGATTTAGTATAAATCCAAAATCTAAGAACTCCATGTGCATCACTTATGTTGAAATCACATATAAAACCATAATTCAAAGAACCAAAACAGTAATACCATCCTATGAAACTCGAAGTTCCTATCATTGATGTTTTTATTGTTTTATTATGCTGGTAACTATCACATGAACTGATATACTCATATATATATATATATATATATCATGGTTTATATTTCCCCAATAGTTAGACAAATATATTTATCCCTTGAGAGCACTCTATAATTCCTTAACAGGGATTACTATAAATAACAAAAAATCTAGACAACCACATGACCTTTGGAATACCTCCCAATATTATAATGGATTTAAACTATAAATGGGGTCTATAGGAATACCTAGGGGAGACTATAACCCCTATATCAATGTGTACTATATTAAATAAAATAATCAAAATTCAACCCTCAATACAATATCCATTATGTATGAAGAATGAATAAAATATAATAAATAAAATATGAAATTTATAACACACACTTTAATGGTCAAGATCACATATAAAATAATGAAAATTAGGATCTACAAATACCTCATCATAATTACTTTACCAAACTAGCTTTCCTGCTCGATCATGTGAACAGAGCCTCTACCCAACATGAACCAACAAACAAATGAGAGTCTACATGGGTAACCCAGTGAAATGGTAACCTGATCATGTTTTTATTTCATAAATCAATAGAAAACCACAAATATAGTCCTATACTACACCCCATATTTAGTAATATGTTCTGTTGATAATTTTAAAATAAATAAATAAAAAAATAAACAAAATAAATAAAAATGAAAAAATTCCTTTTTTGGATTGATTTAAGAATTTATCTTAAAATATAATTTAACATATTATAAATTTACATTATATTTTTTAAATAAATTTATTCTCTTTGAAAATGATCCATATTTATTTATCCCTTTTTCCTTAGAAAAACGTGCTTGGAATTATTTATTTGAAAATTTTCAATGTGTTCCCTCTCCCCCACTTATAAAAGGCCACCCAAAATCAACTCATTTAAATAGTTCCAAAACCAATTTAATAGGAAAATAAAGACCTAATTTATTTTTATACTTCTATACCCTAAGCCTAGGGTTCTTGTTCTGGTCAGAAATCAATCCTAATTAGGGTTTTGGTGTAATCCAAAAGAAGTGGTTTGAAGAAGATGAAACAACCTTACCGAGTGTTTTATTTTATTTCTTCCTCAACATACATAAAATATATTTATAACAAGATTATATAATAAAATTATTATCTTAATCATTCAATGATGTTTTTATGCTAAGGGAATGTCTTAAACCATCTCCTCCTCCCTCAAATGGGAAACAAATCTGTTTATCATGTGATCAACAGACTACCTCCTTGCAAACCAATAAAATTCATTCTTTATCACTAATTCTCAAAGATGTATACAATGAAGTATCTAATATATATACATATTATTAATTTTATTACTATACTTCTATAATTATTATATCATATATTCTTATTTACATTCAATTCTATATTGAATACAACGACGACCAAAATGTGTCTGGTGATATTTTACCTCTTGAAGATATCTGATTCGTTATTCACTTGTAATTTATATTGGAATTAATAAGGATATATTTTATACTTTTATATTATATTCATGAAATATTAATAATCTAGGAAAATAAATTTATTATACAATTTCTTACATTACCATCCATTGAATAAATGATAACATTGTTCATGTGTGTAGAGGACTTCCACCTAAAAAATCGATGATATTAATTTTTATTTTGATATCACATAGATTGTATGTACATGATTTTTTAAATAAATAATTTGAATTTATGATATAATGATCATTTTTAATGATAAAATAACACTGAACTCATTATATCATGATCTTTTAAAAATCGAAATGTTACTCATGCGTACATACGACCTATAGTCTCCTTGATTGTAACATAGTAAAATTTTCATAACATCATTTAATGGTTGGATTAAAAAGTATAATTTAAGTATAAAAATGAAAATTATGTAGTTTTAAAATTTATAGATATGATTAATTAATAATTATTTTTACCTCGGTTTACTTACCAATGTGATTTTGAACATATGAAATTGTTTTCATTCCAAAAGCATATGTCAAATTAATTGTTTAAGAAATTCAATATGATATGGAAAAAATGAAAATAAGAGGAATAATAAACCTAAAAAAGGATATTAACTCGGTAAATAATTAAACTATATTTTTTATTCTGGGAGATAAATAAAACACATGAAAAATATGGATCTAGGTATGCGATATTTCTAACACACCCCTTTCATGAGGTTATGAACATTCTCCTTAAACTCAATTTGCCTATTTTAATGTTATGGAATGATTCTAAATTTTAATAAAAAAAACATGAGTTAACTAGTTTTACCACCCAATCTAGCAAATAATAGTTGTAAGGTTCATCAAGATAATAAAAAAATGTTTCATATATATATAAAACAAAGCATACAAGCATAATACAACATAGAAGAAGTGATACAAATAGATCTATACAATCTAATAAAAACAAGAAAACCCATAAATTATAACAAGAAAAGAACAAATATTATCCATGATACTAATCATCACCCTAAAAAATTTCTACTTGAATCATCCCAGAACAAGAGAATCCATTATTCTATAATACACCCTTCCATTTACCTGGACCCTACAATACATCATCCACAACATCTGAAAGGAAATGGTAGGGTGTCAGCACAAAGACTACTTGTATAATATAATAGAGTCTATAAAAGTTCTTATATAATTAATTCAATAGTTATATATTATAAAAGAAAATATTTTTAAAATTAATTTTCATAAATTTAGAAACTTGTATAATTCATTTTCAATTGGGGTTTTCATAAAATGATTTCATATTGAAAAATACCTGAATATGAAAGGTATATGTGATAAAATATGAAGATTATATCCATAAAGCATAAGGTATTTAAGTAAACACATATACAATATATAATCCATCATTTGAAACCATGTGATAAAACCTTCTGGGAAAGAATTTGAACTACAACCCATGAGTTAGACAATCATGCGTTAAATAACATTAAATGGAAAAGAAAGACATATCTGGATCAAGGATATTTGAATACATTGCTTAAATAATAGATCCTATACTAAGAATATGTTGGTACCGAGAAATATTGAGTCCTAACATAATCCATAGATATACTAAAGGAAACCCATAGTGAAGACACACATAGTTGGGTCAACTATACTCCTTTCTCGATGCACACAAGGTTCCCAGTCAAAAGTTGGTCAAAAATATTTAAAAAGAATGATCAAAATTTATAAAATATCTTCAAAATAAGACAATCCTATTCGGTGTTTGAAAATCCACTTCCAAATACAAACCACCATCCAAACATTTAATCAAAGAGTTTCACTTCCAAAAAATTTACTTCTAATGATTTTTTTAAAACATGCATATTTCCATAAAATCTGATAAAACCAAAAATAAAATCCATTAATTGCATAAAAAAAATAATTTGAAAATATCTATAAAAAATTCATATAATTAACTCATTTTATTGTAACACATAACTCAAAATGGAGGTAACACAACCAAAACTCAAGAATACAGGTCATTGAAGGATAGATAGGTTCTCATGGTCCTATATACATTAGATAAAATTTCAAAACACTATCAAACCCATATGATAAGGCATATAAATCACTTTTGAGTTCCAAAAGGTGAAAAGAGAAGAGATACAATAAGGATCCATAAAGAATAAAAGTAATCCGATAAAAAATTCAACATTCATTGATATGATCCATTGAGAATGAATGAATTCTTGGAAGAATCCAAGTTGAGATACCTCCAAAGCACCAGTGATGTATACTGATGAAAAAATGGATTTATGGGTTGATTAGTTTTAAAATTACCATGTAAAAATAGTAAAATATTGGTTTTTAAATGTTTGGAAGGGGGTTACACAGTTTTTTAGGGATGGAAAAATGGTCAAACTAACCATAAGCATTAACTATGTTCGCCAACTATCCATTCTGGGTGGGGGGAGCTGTTTAGCCACATCTTAAATTAACCACGCACCAACCATGAAAAACCATCTATCCAATGGGTGCATAGTTTGTGATAAAGGCCATACTATTTCTTTAACTATGGTAAAACCTTTTGAAAAAACTATTTCTAAACATATATCCATACAGTATGGTTACCATGTGGTTTAACTAGCTATTCACATTAACTCTATCCCTATACATTTTCTTCCAAAGACCATTTTTCAACATTTGATCCCCCAATCATTATTATTCCCCCAAAGTGAAATAATAAGGTTCGATAAATTCATACCAATGACCCAAAGGATGTCCAAATTATCCCCAACATTTGTTATTTCTATGATCAATATGTCCTCAATATTATATACCCAGAAAAGGGAATTCCACTACTCCCTCATGAATTACTCATTCTCCTAAATCTTGTGGATATCTCATCAGTACTTCCATAGTATTCAGGTTAAGGAAATCATTTTACTATGTAGTAAATTATCCTAGGAATACCAAATCTGGGATGGTAACTCAAAATTATTCTATCGGGATTACGGTCAACATCATCTCATATAGTCACACATGAAAGATCTGGTTGATACCACATGATCTTGGAAATATGAGACACATAATGGGTTAAATTCAAGGGAAATTCTAAGTAAAACTGATATTTCACCATTCTAGTTCTCTCCACTATCTTAAGGGGATAAAAACATGTGTGTGAACTTAACCAACTTACTAAACCAATGATGTGCACATAATAGTGAATCTCTGAGAAAAACCAAATCACCTACCCCAAAGTCTAGTTATTAATAATGATATTATACATAATATTTATGATTACAATGTGATATGACCAACCTCTTCTAGATCAGCTTCACATTTTCTATTGTCTCTTGAATGATACTTATCCAAAACATAGAGTATCCTCCAAACTCTTCCAAACATAATGGGGATCTACATGGCCAACCATAGATTGATTCAAAGGGTGTCATATTTATCAAAGACTTATTATTATTAATATAGGAAAATTATATTAGAGGAAAATAATTTTCCAAAGATCCATAAAAAGAAACTTTTTAATGTCAAAAGATATCCTAAATAATTATATGGAACTCATTGTATAAACATCCATCCATGGATAATAATCCGTGCTTAATTTCTTCAAGAAACCCATCAACTCTTGTTCAATTTGATATAAACTAGATGTGAACCTTGAGTTCCTATTAAATACAACCATAGAGGTAACCCCATGATTTATAAAAAAAAACTTCCATATAAATCCTCGAGTTAGTCCCTCTTATCTTTCACTTAGAATGGTAATAAATGAGTTTGTTTCCTATGTCGACCAATGACCACCCAAATTACATCTTTCTTACTAGGAGTCTATGGTAAAATAATTAATAATTCTATAGAAAACTCATCAAATTTAAAAATTGTAATGGGTAATGGTTGAGAAATACAGCTAGTCTCTAGTGTTACTCATTAATTTTATGACAACCGAGACACCTCTAAATGAAAAAGAAAATTTACCACCTCATCTTTGGCTATCGATGCAAACAGTTCAGGTCACGATACATCTTCGTTTCCCAAGGGAGTCTGAACCAACATGATTGGAGTACACCATCCATCAAATCCCACTATAGGGAAATTAAAAAATCCAACTAACTACAAGATCACAAAGAATTAATGGGTGATTGAGACCAATCACCCAACCTCTCCCCACCATAAATGCTTTTATCATAGAATTGGAAGTTGGTTTCAATCACTTTATAGAGATGAACAATCTCATCAAAATATGATCTATATTTCATCAAATAAAATATCACTAGTAAACCAACCTCTTTCACTCCGAACCACATTGCATAAAAAATATCATTAGCGAACATTCCTTAACAAATTCATTCATATATTGTGTTGGTAATTTTTATTCAGGGCATCGAGAATCAATTTTTTTTTCTAAAAATGTTTGTAAAATCAAAAAACCAAATTTATAAGATACACTACCCAATATATATATTTCATGTTAAGATCACTATGAGTAATAATATATTTTAGGTTATTATGTTAAATAATAAAATATAAACACCTCAACAACACTACAAAAAATAGGGGACTAGTAGTTTAAACTAATTCCAAATTCTTCCACTACATTTTTTAAACGACAGAAAAATATGAATCGACACCAAAATTATTTTGATTTCCTTATTTTAGCTATTTATTTTGGGAAGTCTCATGAAATAATTTTTTAGTGGTGGTTATTTTATTTTTATTGGATGTTTTACACTATTTTTTGTGGATTTAACAGTGGATTAAACTACACCAAAATCCAATAATATATAGTGGTGGTTTATATCACAATTTTTTAGACATATATAGTGGTATTTTAAATGGCCCCTATATACTTATGTAAAAAATACTATGTAGAGTCTTCATCCTTATAAAACCAAATAGAAACTAGTATTAAATTATAGTAATTAATAAAATTAAAAAATAGTAGCCAAATCAAACTACTAACCAAACAGCTATTATAAAATTGATAAATAATTAAACTAATGTTCTAATAAAAACCCAAATGAAGACATGAATTTGAAAATTTATAATAAAATTAAATTTATATCAATGAAATTTAATGAAATTCTATAAATCTACATTGTTATGATATTAAACTCATAACGAGTAAACTACATATTTCATGATCTATGGAATAAATTCAAACATAATTTGGTAAATAAAATACGTGAAAGAAATTGCCTCAACTCACATGAAATTTTAATTAAGATGAGTAAAATTATCCTAACATAATGTAAATATCATTATTATCATCCATAATTATTGTATAACATTAACTAAAGACATCAAAAATAATTCATAAGGGAAAACAGGTCAAAATAACTCCCCAACCAAATTTTAATTATATTAATAAAACTGGTTTCCCATATAACCTACTAATGAAACTAACTAGTTAATCTTTAAACTACATGAAATTATATAATTATAACCAAGTGGAAGTATAAATCATAAATTAACTACCAATAACACCATACCAACATATCATGGATGATCGAGCTTTAGAACAAAAGTTTTTCACAAGGCACTTATTCATACCTACCCACTACATCATATTGATCATATATCTTTTTTAACCTGAATAACCTAATAGAAAATAGTTCAAAATATATTTAATGCCATTTTTTCTGAATCAATTAGAAATATCTTTACTTAATATCTGATTCAATTTGTGTAATGATCTGAAGGTCATCCTTGATCATCACAGTTTAGAAAATAATGTTTAATCATAAAAGAAAAACTCTTTGTAATGGGTTTCCCTAATTTAATATAAATTTATAAGTAGTGGATTTATTTTTATAATCAAGTAGGGTTTTTCTACCTATGATATTTTCTCGAAATATCGAATAATATGTTTTAAAAAAAATAAACAAAATATTTCATAACATAAAAATATTTAACTACGTTATTTTACATAACAAAAAACATGTATAAAATACTCAATAAATTTACAAAAATACCTGGAAAATGAATTTTCTAACTGAAACCATAATCAAAATATTCAATATAAACACAAATAATGGACCACAAGTATCTATGTGACTTAAGGTCTCCATCCAATATCACCACAGAAGCAACATTATGAGTAAAAGAAGTGAAATTACATCAATATGTAAAAATAATAAACAAAAACTAAAGGGAGGAATAATAAACATTATAGGTAAAAATTTATAATAAGAAAAAAATTATCAACCCAGAATTTAGATTAAAAAAAATTTAATGGAAATATAGATATCCCCTACCTCAAACCAAAACATGGTTTCCCAATCACCCAATAACTTTTTTGATTGTCATGAGTTTAGTTAACAATCACCATTGACAAATAGAAAGTCAACATAATTAACAACCCAACGATATCTGATTGACATTGTCTCCATCTCCATCTAAACTTCTAACTATGGTAACTTGTATGAAAAGTTTCCTAAAAATTAAACATTGATGTATATTTAATTTTAAAATTAAAACCAATAAATATTTGTTTATTAAATAATTGTGAAGTAGTATGTTTCACCTTCTCACTCAATCTATCCATAAATGGAATATCATCATGGGAACATCTATTCATCTTCCAATATAATTCAAAAAATTATTTTTATAGAGAAACAACCTTGAAATTTAGTATCTGTATATATGCCTCATGTTTTTGGGTTCTAATCCACTATTGCAAAATTTTTATTACCATTACAATAATATATATATATATGAGAATCTTGATATCGGGTGTAACTACAAGAAGGATTAGATGATGTTGTATTCTCCAATGATTTTAAAAATACCATAGATAGTAAAGGTCAGAAATCTATCCCAAACACATGACCAGGATAATCCTTCATAAGGACTTGACCAACTAGATCAGCATGTGAGATTTAAGGAGAACTAAATGAGGTTTTCATCCCATAGTTATTTAAATTTTTACTACAACTAAAATAACATTAAAATTTAAAAAATTTAATATTAACAATGTGACAAATGATAATAATATATTACAATGAAAAATAAATTCATACACAAACTGCTTTGGTAGGATAATTTACATAACTCCCATCCGATTTTATATGAATATATGTCCAAAGATCTATTCAGGAGACTTGGTTCCCTAAATTCATTAAATACATTAAAAAATTTAAATAAAAAATTTGATATATTAAACATATATTGTTACCATATAAATATTTAAAATAATTAAAATAATACCATATTTGAAATTTTAAATGAAAAAAATTATTATAACAGGTAATGTGAGGGGTAGTTTTTTAGTTCGACCTGATAATATTTTTCTTTTAATATTTATGAAATAAATAGAATATAATTTTAATAGCAATGTATGATATGTTATATCTCTTTCATATTAATGTATATATGTAAAACTAGATTAATATAATATTATATTTCTCAATACAAGGTTCGTTTCAGGGTGATAGATATCAAAAAACACCTTACACTACTCTCTAGTTACCCCTTAAGGTACCTTATTATAGTACTAATGAGTGTTCAATGACGTATCATTGAATTCATTTCATAATCCCCATTTAAAATCTTTTTGTTTCTTACCAATAATTTTCAATGTACAATGTCAAGTGTTGTGATCAGCAGTGGTAAAGTGGAATAACAATTCCTTAAAGAGATTCATTTTTAAAATATTAGAATTTAGTTACATAATATTATTAAATTGAGTCATATTGTATTTAAAGTAACTATATTTAGAAAGAAAAAAAATTCCTCCAATATTGATGCTTATACCTTTAATAAAAATATATAATTAGAAGGGTAAACAAATTTGCTGCCAACTAGTCTAGAATCTAGGCAAATAATACAGAATCATCATCAATGTGGACTCTATAACCATAAAATGAGAAAACTATCATTAATCCATTCAGATTCGAGACATCTAAAGTAGTCTAATTTTTATTTCTAGTAAGATTCATTCGATATTCAATGAAAAAAAAGATATTACAATAAAAAGAGTGAAATATCATTATTCACATTAATAATTGTACATTTAACTATCACCCTCCAATATCCTTATGGGGAAACATAAGTGACCACATTTTCCCTTATTTTAGATTCTTAGAAGATTAAAAGTCATGAATCGAGGGGCAACATGCCAAATGATGATGAGTCCAAGAAGGAGGGTGCACCAGATAATGATAGAAAGGATTGGGGGAGGGGGGGGGGGGGGGGTTCTTAGATATCAATTTGGGAAAATGGATGGTTCCTAAATGCTATAAGGAGGGATCCTGATTAATCATCTCATTTTTTTGTGGTCAAGGTAAAATAAATTATGATTTGAATGTGATTACTAAAAAGATTCTTATTTTTATTTTATAACATTTAAATAAGTAAAAAAAATTTATAACATGTAAATATTCAAGAAAAATAGGAATATTTTAAATATAAAAATATGAAAAATACTGAAAAACAAAATATACATATGTATGGTGATGAAGGACTACACATATAAACAACTATAAAATTTTCTTTTTCAAAATTAATCTAATCATGACTAAAAATTAATTTTAATATGATATAAAATCCACCATAATGGAAATAAATAACTTATAACATAGGTGGCTGATAAGATAACATATGGCCACACATACAATCATTTTTCCTCTAATCATGTCATCATGTTGCACCATAATTACTTCATATACAATATCCACCCCTTCGAGAATAAGTTTTTGAATATCATGATAGAAAAATTAGAATGTTTTTTTTCTATTTATGGATTTCAATTTTAGAGGACTTATATTCCCCAATATCACCCATATCATAAAAGTATCTCTAATTTATGTGAACAAATGCACTAAACACTTAATTCATGAAATATTCTTCATAATATACCAACATCTGTTGTGATGAGAAGATATATAAAAAATGTTATTAATGATCACCGACATCAATGAGAGAGAGTGGTTCATATATGTAAATTTCATGGAATCACTTTTGATACCCATGTTAATATGTTCCAACTTTCATTTAAATAAAACCACTGTAAAATGATCGTTGTAGTTATAATTAGATAATATCAGTCAATTTTACATAGTATACCAAAATTAAAATAGTAAATATACCACTATTGTGTGTTTTAAACCCTCTTTCCATTGACTATATTAATTTCACATCCATTCACATTATAAGCATTAATCGCTCTAGCTTGATTTAGAGGACCTTCAGCTAGAAAATTTAAAATAAATGGAAAATCAGAAAAATAATTACTATCCATGATATGAAAAAATATTTATACATTATTTTGTTTACAAAATAAATGTGTCAACCCAACATATATATTGATTTCAATATTTATGAACTTATACACAATGAAAATGATTCTACCGTCTCTTTATTGATGACTTTTTTTAAATCTTTCTCATTTCATGTTATACATCTCATTAATCTATTGTTTTATGAAGATCTCTTTAATAAATGGATCTAAAGTTACACTATTTAGAAACAAATATCTTTGTTCTTATTATTTTTCTATTTCCATCATCTTAATACTTGAGATCCCCCCAAATCACCGGCCTATAATAGGATGTATTTTTGATTTCCCCAGTAGTATAGACTGAATTGAAATTCTATCAAACATATAACTTGATTAAATATTCACCAGAAATCATCTAATTATTTAGAAAAGAAATTTTTGACACTCCTCTAAAAACAAATTTTTGAAATAGAGCCTTCAGGTTGATTATTATTTTTCACATATGATTTCAGTCTACCAAGGAATTAGTGAAATAAAATAAATAAAACACAATTATGTATTTAATTATGTGAGAATAAATTTTTACTTATTCTGAAAAAATCATAAATAATGTACCTCTAAATATTATACATCCATTGATATTGAACGAGAACGCTTAATTTGATTTCTTCAACAAATTTCATTGTTAAATGTATTATGACAGAAAAAACTATAGAGGAAAGACAATATCCATTGAACAAATTTTCTATAAGAATCTATCTTAAAGGATTGAAGGCACATCTGGTTTTTGGGTTTTCTCACATTGTATTATGAAAAAAGAATTATTTTTGAGTAAAATAATATTAAAAATTTTCGGAAACAAATTAACCCATTCCAATGTTAACAACTACTATAAAAAAATTTGTGAATCATGAAATTTAAATCCATGTAACCTACTATGATATACATTACCACACATTAATATGTTACCTAAATATCAATATAATACCAAACCATGCATAAAAAGTTTATGTAATGTATCTTTATTAGTATTTTTCATTAAAAAAATAGTTATAGATTAATTTCAATTCTTATATGTCCGTATATCACTCTCTATATATTCATTTATTTTATATCCTTCAGAGCATTGAGATGGTCCTTTGATTTTCTATGCTCATTCAGTAATGTAAAGATCAAATTTTCAAATTCATTCTTCTCAACATGAAAAAATATAGAATGCAATAAAATCAATAAAATTCACAACACAGAAGTTTTTAGAATAATATTTTTTCCATTGTTTAATTACAATTCCAATTGATTATACACTTTGAACATGTTTCCAGAAATCAATCAAATTGTGCTCATTCCCAAATTTGGTTTTAAAATTTACAAGTTGGTAAAATATTTCATTACTTATTAATAAATTTATAGGTGGTATATGATCAATATAACCTCTTAATTATAAATTGTCCAACCATAATCTATGAGATGTATCGATAAATTGGCATTGAAACAAGAAGAACAAGTTTTTATTATAATTTAGTTATTATAACTCAACATGAATGTTACAAACTAGAAAATCCAAATCCATGCAAGTGTTCAAAAGAGATATGTTCCCAATTCTAGGGAATTCACTAATGGTACACATTATAGAAACATCCCTATTGATCATTTTACGTGAATATGTATCATATTTGTCAACATTGTTGCTCTATAACACCTGTAATTATTTATTAAAAGGCTAAAAGTATACATCAAGATCATTTCTAGGAATTTTTTTTTCTAGGAATAATCTCCAAAATTATAAAATATGTTTGTTTCATACAAATCTAAGGTGGTTGATTATATGGTATCAAATCAACTAGCCAAATTCTAAAACAATTAGTCAATGTACCAAATTGGTTGAAGCCATCGACAACCAATCCCAATAGCACATCACTAGGATTAGATAATAAATATGGATGTAATGAATCAAATGTACTCAATTATTTTTTATCTCTTGAGTGTTGGATTATTCCATCATTGATATTTTCTGTAGAATGAAACTCAGGTTCTTGGGGGATTTCAATGACCTGAAAAATACATAGAATCATGGTTTAAAATGGTATTAATGAAAGACCATTATTGGGGTTTCTTATTATTTTTCAAAATAGTATAATGATTCAAACATCCAACATCATCAATTAACTACCATCTAGAAGATGAAAATTATTTTAATCCATTCTATTTGAATTCTCTCCCATGTAAATCATTAAATCATTTGAACATGCTTTTATTTTTTAATTATTCAGAATAAACATGTTATCAAGTTTTTTCATTTCATAAAAATAAACATGTATAATAGATTACAGAAATGTGTCCCCATAATATTCTAATATCTTGGAAATCATCTTGTTTATAATTCCACAAAGTCATTTTATATAGAACACCAACAATTGGTAAGAATGATTTTCATATTTCATATATTCACCACAAAACTCTTAATTTCAATCATCAACTAAATCCAAGAAACCAATTTTTCTACTTAGTGATGTTGTCTCATATATTGGTATATTTAGTATCAATAATATGATCAAATAATATGATATTATCTAGATCTAGTTGTCCTATAGTTCAGAAAACATCATTTTTTTCAAATTATAATTGTAGCACCCTCAACTGGTTGTTATGATATGTTTTGATTTGACACTATTTCCTTTCCATTTTGAAAACATCATTTCTAAGGTATTTCATTGAATTTTCCATTTTTGATGAAGTTCGGAGATCATTATTTGGATGAAAATTTGTTACCAAACTCTTATTAATGTTCTATTTTCTTTGAAAAATCAAAACAAAAATATTAAGCGTAAAATTTCTCCAATATAATGTGTTTGTAAACTTTATGTCTTTTTAATAATATTTTAAATTTACATTTAGGTCATGGAATCTTTCTGTACGATCAAAAGATAAGTTTGAAGTTGAAAAATCAAAATACCCCTCAACCTTAGTATACTGGGGTGCGTTTATCAATAATGTGATTTCAATTTTATTGATACATCACAAAGTTACTACATTTAGTTAAAGAAAATTAAATCATATAAAAAAATTATGTCATTTAAAAAATAATTACTTATTTAATCAAAACCAAAAATTAAAAAATTCTCTATGATTTTTAATTTTAGTAATTTTTTAACCAACATATTTTTTTAGATTTTAATTACAATGTATATAATCAGTCACACAACCAAGGAAGAGATGATCTAAACTTTATCAATTAAAGTAGTAGAAGTTAAGCCTTAAAGTATTAATCAACACTTTAAAATTGGGGTGTCCATGGGTTGGGTTGGGTAAGGTTAGGGGGTATTGTGGACCCAACCCAAACAAAAATGGTCTGATCGTGTTAGGTCGGGCCATATGAATTTTTTTGCAATGTCACGACATGGAACGGGTCAGGTTGGAATGGGTGGAGTTAGTTTGGTCAGGTAAATAAATATAACAAATAATTACACAAACTAGTTAGAATATTGAAAAAATTAAAACTAAAAAATAAAATTTATTTATAAATATTACATAAATATAATATAAATATAATAATGTATAACAATGTATGACATTTCATAACATAAATAAAATTTTATATAACATAAATATAACATTATATCTCAATGAATCAAATATTATATAATGTAAATATAACATTTTATAGTATGAATATATTAAAATATAATTTTATATAATGTAAATATAATGTTAATATACTGTAAACAAGACATCAATATAATGAAAATACAAGGTTATATTTACATTATAATTTCATTATATACCCTTACTATTTATTTTTGGTTTTTGGTAGTTGATATTTATTATTTAGTATAAATTACTGTTAATTATTAACAATTAATGGAAATTATTAGTAAGTAGTTATTAATTATTTTTTGTTAATTATTTTCAATGAATATTCATTTTTAGTTATTATTTATTTTATAATCATTTTTTTTGTGTCCTTTGGGTTGGATTTGGATAAATTTGTGTAAAACCCTGAACCAACCCTACCCAAAAATAACCCAAGCCTAAAAAACTCAACCTGACCATACCTCGTGCATAACCAAACCCCACCCAACCTATCATAGTCAGGTCTGGCTTGGTCCATTGAGTCAGGTCAGGTTTGGACACCGCTAATTTAAAAACAATAATGCTTTTGTGAACATGGAATCAATGAGGCACAAAAAAATCACAAAATGACCATCAATCTTGTAAAATATATGAACAAGATATAAACAACATTAAAGAGACAAATAAATCCATTAAAAATGAATTTCAATGAAACCCCCATTGTGTCCCTTGAAGTTCTTTTTTAAATGAAAACAACCCTTTCTAAATAATTTTTCCCATTGGAAACTCATATTTGGATGTCAATCTTATAAATATCATAAATAAAATTGAAAGATATAATTTAATAAATTAAAATATTTCTTTGATTTTTTGAAAAAAAGAAAAAAAATGGAAACACATACATTGATCAAGCATGCTTAAAGGCAATCATTCAAAAATGAAGAGAGGAGATCTCCAGGATTAATCTTCAAAACCTATGAACCAAAATTATAAGATTTGAACTAAATCTCAACCTAGGTATTGACAAGAAAACTAATATCTAATGAAAAGATATAGAAAAGTGATGGAACAAAGAGAAAATTGGAAGGAATTATAAAAACATAATGAACTCACTATGTAGAAAAGGATAATTCAAAAAACCATAATGGAAAAGGAGGATCTCACATTGGTGTGCCTTAAATGGGTTATCAGTGAGAGATAGGGGGGAAGAGTTAGGGATGTCACACTATATAAAAAGACATGGTTAGTTGTGGTTTATTTATAATAGTTCTAGAAATAAATGATTTTTTTTGTTAAAGTATATATAATATCACAATGGATTAATGGGACTGTCAAGATTTTTTTATGTTATCCATTAGATTTAGTTTCAAAAAAATTTCCACTAAAATAAAATAATAAAACCTCCCCCACCCCCTCTCCCTCTGTGCGACCCTGAACTCCCCGACCTCCCGCTGCCTCCTCTCCTCTTTCCATCGGAGACCCTGAGCTCGCTTCCCCTTTCCCCCACGTCCACATGTAATCTTCTTGGTGGTAACCTCAACCCTGCAACCACCTTTACCTTCACTCCTCCTATTATAATCTCAACAATGGTGACCCCATTCCAACGACCCATAACACGCACGAGCCCCCTATGAACCGGAACCGTGCCGCCCCCCCTCTGACCTCCTCTCTAACCAACTTGTTTGCAACGGGATGCCCCTCCAACCTCTTCTTTGTCCATATCACTGGGGATGGAAACCCCCCTCTGAACTCCTCACCCCTACTCGATACCCCATCACAGTGGGACATTTCTAAAAAAAGGTGTCATTACAGCACCATCCTCGGAGTAGAACCAGTGAGATTTTTTTCATTCCAATTGCATCAGATTGGTTCGTTAGCAACAAAAATATATGGATCACATACATTATTTTCCGTTACATCATTTAATAAAATTTCCTGAGAGATACATCTAATTTGTAGCTACCATAATTTCTAGATGTTCTTATATAAAAATTTGTGAACATTTATATGATTATATTTTTATTATCAATGAGTATATGAATCATTATATTTTACTATATTTTAATGATAAACTCTATATATATATATGAATTGCGGCATTATTTTACAAATACTATATCATAGATCTATTGCATGATATGATATAGGACTCTAATAAACACCCTAGGATTTAGTTATGATAATAATGTTGTGTTCGATATATATAATATTCAATGAATATATTAAAATATAATTGTGATTCATATAATATTATTCACACAGTTTATTGAATATTTATTAGTTTCTCACACAAAATAAAGTAAATTAATGTTTTTTTGTTTTACATATGAATTTTATGTGAGTCTATCAAAAATAAATTAAAAATAGTTTATAAAAAAAATTAATTTTGAAGAAAAAGTTTTCCAATCATTTTAATGTATTTTATACAACATTACTTTGTAATGATATGTTGCTTTTTCATATTAAATTTATGAATGTTGAGAACAATAAAATTGTAGGATCCCAGTCGATCAGCATCTCAGAGTATGCCACCACTAATTTCAACTTCCATGGATTATAGTGATTCTGTTTTACCCAAGACTTCTAGAAAGACAGTTGTTTCCCTAGATTTCATTGGTATTGCTCCACCTGATTCATGTCTAGCAATGGAGAAGTTCTTAAACAATCCATATATGGGATATTGATGCGTAGAATTTACTGGTACATGTGTCATTTTTAAAAAATAAAGCATTATATTTTAATAATTATTTAGTTTATTTGTAAAAAACATAAACAAAATCATATAAGGGATAAAAATATGAACATAGAAGATGTATTGGACCTGGGGGCATCTAGATTATTTTTCCATTGAATGAGTTTGTGGTGCCTACCAGTGACACTGTTGGAATATATGGTCATATTATAGGGAAGTTTTATAATGATACGGTTAACATTCCCAATAATTATATATATTAGAGACATATTCCTGCAACTTGGAAAAAAGGGTTATTTGAAACACATTTAAAGGTAATATTAATTTAATATTCCTTGATATGTAATTTATAAATCATGATTAATTTTCTTTCATATACTAATAAAGAGTTGTGTTTTTTATTTCTAGATGTTTTATTATTTTGATATCCCTAACTATTTTTCATTCCCATGGACATTGAATATTTTGGGCAAAAAATTTAGATATTTTAAAGGATATTAGGGTATGATTTTAATTACCATTATTTGAAATCATAAAAAAGTTTACAAGAAATTCCCAGAAGGCATTTGTTGTGGGAAATGGAAGCTCTCTGTCAATATCAATAGGGAGTCATAACATGAGGTAATTGAATATTTTATAGTATCTAAATATCCTAAACACAATAAAATTATAATTTTGATGATTTTTTTATTTTTTGAGAGAATTAAAAAATCAATTCTATGAATCATGGGAACTATGTCATTCGTCACATAGTAGGGATTCAAAAATTTTCGAGAAAAATTAAAATTTATTTATGTTATTAAATATTATTAATATAATTTTATTATAACTCAAGGCCTATTCTAAATTGTTTAATTTATTTATGATGTCTAATAAATTACATCACTATATTATCTGAATAGAGATGGGGTTTAATGAGAATTGGAAACGAGATGGCAGTTTTAAAAATGAGTCTACCAAAGACGATGGAGTAAGTACAATTCATTACCATTAAAACATAATAATAAAAAACATAATTTGAAAAATAAAAACCCTTAAACCCAATTAAATGGGTCCATCTACATTGATCGAACATTGTCAACTTTTCATCATTTGATACATCTTGTCCGTCCCAATTAATTGAATTTATGGATAGTTTATTGTTATAATATAATTTTAAATATAATGTTTTTATAGTTTTGAAATAAATATAAAAAATAAATAAAATATTATTAATTAGATAAAATTATTATGTTCATTTATTTCAAAAAATCATTGTTTATTTTTTTTTGTATTAACAGTTTAAAATTCAAGAAGTATTGGATGCGAGCCATTTGTAATCTGTAGCGGTTTCCAAGAATGATACAATAGAAATATTTTTAGGTATGGAGATTCTTGAACATGTATGGGGATGATTTCTGGGCCAAATCCTTAAGATGTATTTGTTATAGAGGCATAATATGTTAGAATTAAACATAGTGGATGTTCTTATAGTTCTGTTGATTAGGAATAACAAAGATAAATTGGAATATTAAAAGAAAAACTAAAATAACAAGATTGTTATTGGAAAATAATGGATTAATGGCAGTCAGAAATGGAAAATTATTTTGTTTCTTTATTTTAGTGAAGGACCAGTGTGATCCATGAAAAAATCTACAAATATATAGCTCATCATGGCAAGGTAAATTCCAATTTTAATAGATCATTGATCCATTTTGAAAGAATAGATACAATATCAACAATTTATAAAGATATAATTTATGATATCCATAACTAAATAAATTTATTTTATATATTTTGTGATGATTCTTGTGAAATACCCATAAATAATTTTCCAGTGGTTATATTAACATTTTCCATTATATTTTTTACTATAAAATCTACCACCAAATTAATAAAAACCCACCGTAGAGTACCCAAAAATGACACAAATAAAAACTACTTCTCAACTATAAAAGTTTCTTCTAGATGATTATGGACCATGAAATACGTGGCAGTTTTTATAGTAAAATTATATTTCTTCAATCAAATTTGATCACTGAAAGATGTAAAATAACTAATCCACAATTTAGTAATTAAAAATAATAATATAATAATTAAGGGTAAATAATTAATTTTTGAATAATTTATTATTTAAACAATTATAAGTTTTTGTAAAATATTTAATGATTACAAAACCGTTGGTGGGGAAACAACCACATATTGATTTGTGAAATGTAAGAATTGACACCATATCAATTTGATTTACAGTTTACTTGTGATTCCATTAAATATGTTTTTAGAGTTTGAAAAAACTAAAATGACCCTTTAATGATTCATACAATGAAAAATGATCCCGTATTGACATGAAATCATAAACAAACCAACATTGAATAAGTATTGACATGTGAAACTAAATAACATGTTCAATCAACGTGTTGTGTACTCTGAATTAATCAATAAGAAATTTTAAAACATATAAATTTTTTAAAGACAAGAACTAATTGGTTTAAATCCCAGAAAAGAACATCAAATTCCCTTGAAATCACTTTAAAATGACTGTATATTTAATTTTGAAATGTAGTAATAGAATAATGTTCATTCTAAATGTATATTTTCCCATTATCTCTAAATATTTGTTTTTAGTGTTTTAAAGCACTAAAACATGCATAGAATGACCAGAGAATGAAAAAACACATCAAATTGTTCTAAAATATGGGGAAAATGAATGTATATTTAATTGTAAAATATAGGAACCTACGACATGTTTTAAAAAATGACAATTTCACTTTATGTATTTAAACATGTATTTAGTCTTTTAAAGCATAAAAAAATTCATAGAATGGTCAAAACTAGGAAAATGACATCAGATTGTCCTAACATAATTCGAAAAAGACCATATATTTAATTGTTAATTGTTGGAAGCAATAGAATCACATTCTAAAGGATGTTTTCCTGTTATGGCCATGAACATGTTTTTAGTGTTTCAAAAGACTAAAACTTGTGTGGAACGGTGAAATCCATGAATAAAAAGTTTTTATTGTCCTAAAATAATAAGTAAAAACCCAAATATTTAATTGTGGAATGTAGGAATTGATAACATGTTATTCCAAATAAAGGTTTTCCCATTACGCCCGTAAATGCTTTTATAATGTTTTAAAGCACTAAAATGTGTATGGAACAGTGAGAAATAAGAAAATGACATCAAATTATTCGAAAATCCATGGATAAATACTGCATAATTAATTCCGAAATGTAGGAACTAACAACACATCTTTCCAAATGATAGTTTTTCCCTTCATCGCCCTATAAAAATTTCAATTATTTTAAAACACTAAATCATGTGTGGAATGGTAAGAGGCCAAAAAAGGTTTTGGATTATCCTAAAGACATGGGAAAATGACCATTGATTTAATTTATAAATGTAGGAAATGACAACATATCATTCTAAATGATGGTTTGCCCATTATTTTTGTTAACATGTTTTTAGTATTTTAAAACATTAAAACATACGTGGAATGGTCAGAAATAGGAAAATGATGTCAGATTATCTGATATCATAGAACAAGAACTATATATTTTATTTTGAAATGTAGGAACTCACTTCACATCATTTTAAATGATGGTTTTCTCATTATGTTTTTAAATACTTTTTTCATGTTTTTAGTCACTATAACATGCATAGAATAGTCAATAACAAACAAATAATTTTGTATTTTCCTAAAATCCTAGAAAAATAACCATATATATTTAATTTTGAAATATATAAATTGATGACACATAATTCTAAATGATGGATTTTTTATAGTTGTAAACAATTTTTTACTGTTTTGATACACTAAAAATGCATCAAATAGTGAAAAACCTAAAAACAACGTCAGATTGTCTTGAAATCAGGTGTTTCGGAATTCATATTTAATTTTGAAATAAAGCAACTAGTAAAACATCCTTTCGAATGACAGTTTTCCCATTATGGAAGTAAATGAATTTTTAGTGTTTTAAAGCACTAAACATGCATGGAATGGTAAAAACTAGGAAACCGATATTGGATTTCCCCGAATTCTTGTAAAATTTACTATAGATTTTTATATAATTTACGAACTGAAAGAACATCATTCAAAATGACTATTTTTCCGTTAGGGTTATATATGTATTTTTAGTGTTTTAAAAAACTAAATTTTGCGTGGAATGGTTAAAACTAGGAAAAAACATGGGATTTTTAAAAATATAGTGAAAACCACCATATGGACAATTTTGAAATGTAGGAACTGACGACACATCATTCCCTATGATGGTTTTTCCTATATGGCCGTAAATTCATTTTTTTGGGATTTAAAACACTAAAACGTACATCAAACGGTCAAAACTAGACAACAAATGTAATATTTTCCACAAATCAGGGGAAAAACAATAAAGATTTAATTTAGAAATGTTGGAACTAAATAAATTTCATTCAAATTGGTGGTTTTCCTATTATTGTTGTATACACATTATTAGTGATTTAAAACACTAAAACATGTGTGGAATGGAAAAAACAAGAAAAACTATGTTGGATTTTCTTGGAATTTGTGGAAAACCACTGTATATTTAATAAGGATCTTTAGTAACGGACAACATGCCATTTTGAATGACAGTTTTCTAGTTATGTTTGTAAACACATTTTGTGTGTGTTTTAAACAACTAAAACATGTGTGGTTTGGTGAAAACAATGAAAATTATGTTAGATTGTCTCAAAATCATAGGGAAGATAACATTATATTTAATTTTGAAATATAGGAATAGGAAAAAATCATTCCTAATGATGGGTTTTAGATTATGGCCATAAATCAATTTTTAGTGTTTTAAAACAATAAAACATGCATGAAATGGTTAAATCTAGAAAAGAAACACCAGATTGTCCTGAGATCAGGGGAAACCATAGTAGATTTTATTATGAAATACAGTAACTGACATCACCACATTATGAATGGTGGTTTTCCAGTTATGGCTGCAATAATTTCGTAGTGTTTTAAAACACTAAAACATGTATGGATGGTTAAAACCAAGAAAACCCCGATGAATTGTCCTTAAATCATGAGAAATACACTATATATGTAATTATTAAATGTTATTACTGATAGTTCATCATTCTGAATGATGGGTTTCCTGTTATGTCTATAAACACGTTTATAGTGTTTTAAAACACTAAAATGTGCATGGAGCGGTAAAAAATGTGCAGATGACAACAGATTGTCCTAAAATTAGATCAAACCCATCTCTTTTTCTATTTTTTACATGTTCAATCGCATACACATAGCTATAATTGCTCTCCATCATATCATCCAGGTGGTCCTCCGTTTCGTCGAGTGCCTATATATTTCATCCATTATTGAGCTACATAAGGAGATATAATTGAAACTATTTTTGGGGTTTGTAGAAACATTTTAGGCCGCAGTGGACATCCTCAAGCTCATACCCATTAAAAGACCTCATGAGATGTCATTTTCAGAAATCAGAATAGGCCTCAAAATTTATATTGAGTAATTTTCTACATCCATGGTATTCCACACACTGTAGCTTGGGCCATCAAAATCTGAATTAGAGACCCTCTGGCAGATGATATCCTGAGATTCTCATAATATGCCTGATATAAGGATCACTAAATCCACCAATCGTTGAGGCCCTCTACTATGTATACTGAATAAAGCCCTTACATGCATGGTTTTCCTAAGCCAAGTCTCAAAACAATTTCATCTAGATGGATGTAATTATACTCATAACATACATGGGTGGCCCTACAGTAAACATGGAATCTCAGTTCACATTCTATTACTGAGCCCAGACTTAGAGAAAATGAGGTACACTAATGGGTGCTATTTCATTACACACCTAGATCATTATCCCATCATCTTTGAGACCACCCTACCACTCACATCTCTCAATCATATGGAATCCATTAACGTCAACATGTTTCACAAGATGTTGCTCATAAACAGGGACGTTGATACCTACTGATGGTCATTAGGTGTTACAGAGGCTACTAATGAGGCCCCAAAAGATCCTGTAGCCGCCCCTGCACATGCTCCACCCACCACTTCAGCACCACCCCTATAACCCATTTTCCACCCTTAATTATAAATTACCATACTACTCCACAATCCACATCACATCTATCAAATCTCATTGATATTCATGATTGTATATTAGAGAATGCATTCTAGATATCCTAGAATGTCCATATCTCTTTCATAGAGTTCTCCAAGTTTTCTACACCATATTCACCCTCAAAATCCCCTTTAAGTACATCCTCATATAACACTGATGCCCCATCCACCACCCTAATCAACGTACCATTAGAGATGAGAGATCCTACTACTAAGAAGGAATATCTAGCAGATCAAGACTGAAGGGGAAAAGAACCCGCAACAAACCCATCCACAAATGTACCCTTTGTCAATACTTATTCCAAATCCACAGCCACAATACAAATTAGTAACACCCCACCACCCATTACATAGATAGATTCCAACACCTTGACGCCATCATCCATAACTAACAACCCAATCCATTCCTCCATCACACCTATTTACCAGGTGAGGTAATTTCAACCACACATTCTTCAGGAGTGGACTATCAATGATGTAATTAGTGATATTAACTTTTCATAGTGTACCCTAGTCACCTCCCCCAATTTTTGAATAATTTTAGAATTATTATATTTATTCCTATTAATAATTTTCCCCATCTTGATGTATCGTTGTAATTAATTTCTATATATAGGATTGTAATTTTTCTCCATTTTCCTAAGATAATTTTTCTAGACATTACACATTTATAATATCCATGTCTTGCTCCTCTGTTTCATCTATGGTTAGCGAGGCACTTGTTCCACCATCTATTCTTGTTTGATGAGTGAATCATCCCATGTATAACATCGAGTGAAAACACAATGAGCTTTCCCTTGAGATAAATTCTCTATATCCACCACTTCGAGAATAGATACATTTTCATCCATCTAAAATTTGAGATTTTTTTACTTTCCCAAAGTGATGAATCCTTCCAAAAGACCTCGATATCTAGAGGAAACTACTATGAGAAGATGCAGAAGATAGAGGGGAGACTGAGCCAATGGAAAATTATTCCTGATACTTTTCTCTATCTTTATGGCTGACATAATCATTATTTTTTTCTCTATGGTAGGTGACCCATATTTTTTATGTTATCTCATTCGTTTTAGTTTTGATTTTTTCACATTCATCCATTTACAGTTTTCTAATTCTATCCATGAGTCAGTTTGAGCCTTATTTTACACTCATTCATGAATTCTTTATCTGATATCTTATATTACTTTTCACCAAGTTCACATATCTATTTTACATCTTATAAATTTTTTTATCCCCATGGACTAATGTTTTTTCTAGTGTAGGATTTTTTATGACACTTATTGTTGGCATCCTAATTCCATAAAACAAGGAATCATAAATTTCCCAATGGTATAACACTATATTCAAGGATCTCTTGATTCATGATCATTCAAATTTAGAATTTTAATTTCCATTCCTCTATATTTATCAAACATAAACCTCCCACAGTATATCCTAAAACATTGCAGACTTTGTCTCCTTCTATGTTGTAGAGAGTTTTTCTTGAGTTTTACTTTTGATACACTTGAATATTCGGCTATTCTAATTAATATACAAGAAAATATTTATTTCATGGGCTTCATTAAATGTGAAAATCATTATACCAATTTTAATAATATAAAAATTTATGTTTTTATTTTTTGGAAATCCATGTTTTTTGGTTTATATTTATAAAATTATTGTTGGGCTTAGTAACTTAACTCAAAAATCAATGTTTTTTAAATTACATTTAGTTGACTTATTACATGGTTTTATACCCATAGTGATTGCATGTTTTTTTATTTATTCCCATTATTAAAAGGATTTTACCCTATAATTTCATAATATTTTCTAAGCATATTTTCAGAGTGACACTTGAGACATGAATACCTATCAAATAATGCAATGATAAATTTTTGAGGTTATGACTGAACAAATACAATTTCAAATTGATTATGGATGTTTTTGTAGAGATACCTTTTCCCAAATAATCACCTTATATATAATCATTATTAAGCTTTTTAGTTTCCATAAATGACCTTATATGATGCATTTACTCCAAGCCTACAACCCCTTTCTACCATGCACTTTTTAAATTTTATAGATTTACTTTGAACAAGTGCAGTTGAATTTTTCATCCTAAATAGGATGATTTTCACTATAGATAAGCATTTTGTTGCTAACTAGAATGTTTGAATGTGATCCATGTATACTTTTTGAAATTTCACATCTATCATGTTCCTTTGAAAAATAAGAATGAAAAAGAATAATATTTGGGTTGTGTATTTGGAAGGCCAAAAATCATCATTTCCATACCAATAAGTACCTTTAAGGATCATATGTGGTTAGGGGATTGACGTGAGATTTGAACTAGACATGACTTTTTAAAAATAAAAAAAATAAAAGGAACAAGATACCTTTTTTCACTGAGTTGATATATATACATTAATCCAATTTTAGCTAATTGGAGTCTAGACATTATTAGCTATTGAGGACTCAGTTCATTACACTTTTCCTCACATTCATTCATTATTCACTTGATCCTACCAAAATTTTAAGCATATTTTTCATTGTTTACCCATTGGACCATTGCTTCAGAGTCATTAAAACATAATTCATGAATCCCTCATGATTTGTTTTTCATTTTTATTTACAAATCAGAGATAATAGATGCTATGAAGGTCTACGATTAAGAGAATGTACTTATGGAATGAGAACAAATCCAGCATCATTTGACCATAAGTGATAAGAAAAGATTAATTTAAATTTAATTTGAAAATGGGTATAAAGTTCATGGAACTGTTACAAAATTTTAATTTAATGATAATTTTTTTAAAAAAAAAAATTATCAGTGATGCGTAATTAATTTTCATTTCATGGATGATTCTAGAGACGATATTTTCTACTTACACATATTTTTGTTTAACTTTTTATATTGAAAGTTTCAATTTTTTAGAAGTGGCTATCCTTTTAAATCACTATTTATTTAATTGTATTGAGGAAAATAAATTGTCTATGTGTATTAAAATTTGATAAGTTGAAATCATATATAAATTTTCTATAATTTTATTAAGAATTTGCAATGATTTACTCAAAAGTGCACCAGGTATGTGTTTTTATTGTAGGAAAAAGAATTTTATGGTTTCAAAGGAAAGAATGAATAAAATAACTAAAATTAGATATTACATGTCGTGAATCGTCATTACAAAACATGATTTATCGTTTCAAAATATTCTAAAAGAACTGAAGCCATGTCATGAGAAACATCATGTCATGAAATCCTTACATGACGTGATTAACCATTACACATTGTGTAACCATATAATTGAATTTTCTATTTAGGTATAAATCCCAGAGGTTGCTACATTCCATGAGTCCCAGATAAACATTGTCAAATGAGTAATGTTTCTAATTATACAATCAGGCTTCACATGACTTTCGTACAGATTAAAAAATTACAGAAGAAAAATTGAATCAGAATTACATGATTTGAAACACCATTACACATTATGTAAAATGATGATTAATTACCTATAATAGTTTAGCACTGATAGAACAGATGGAAATTTTTTTATTACTATCATTTTCTCCCTCATTTATCTTGATATTCCTATACCTTATACTGTCTAAACTCAATTTCATCATGTATATCAGTTGTTTTATGATTAAACAAGCATTCTGGATCAATTAGTGAAGTTCCCTTCATCTATTTTCAATCATCAAAATCAATCATTGAACATTCAACATCTCTCTAGGCATTCTACATTGATGATTAATTTTTCTTGTTCTTATTTTTATTTCTTTCATGTAGTTGATTGAAATGGTTTTTGATTCAAAATTTATATAGATTATTCTTAATTAAATGTTCTTCAATTGGATAATATGAATCATTGAATATTTTTCAATCATTTTATCTCAATCTCTATTTCCATGATAATCATGACTTCAATTTATTATGAATCTATAAACGATTATTCCATGAGTAGATAAAATGATTACGGTTGGGATCAAGAGTAAGGGTGATTGAATCTAATTAATCATTAATTATAAACATGGTAATCTTATGGAATAGTATTCATGGTAAATATAAATTGTTAATCGAATTCATTTAAGAAACCCAAACCATGGGATGTTTGAATGAATGACTCTATACTTATTAAAGAAGATTAGTCTGTGAACACTAACCTATGATACATTCAGCGTTATAATCTAGGCATAATTTGTAACACCCCATGCTTCCACAGTACGCTTCTCTTTGAATAATTCAGTAGCGTGTGTTGTACGCAAATTCGAGTTCTAACACACACCACAACCAATCAAACTAGCTGTTATGAATAGTAATACCAACTTTTTAAAATTTTATAGATTTTATATTTCATAATAGACTTCATTTTTCCATTTGGAATATTGAAATTAGCTTAGGGTGAATTTTTGGTACTTTTCGGATAACTTTCATGTTTTGATGAATAGTGAAAATTACTAAATTTTAATTAAAAACAACTTTTTAATCAAAATAATTAATAGTGATAAATTATGAATTTGAGGGGTTTTAAAGTATATTTAGAATATATTTTTACCATTTATTACAATTTTTGTCATTGGATGTAATTTTACATTTAAACCAGACATAAACAAGTATCAATCTTTTTATAGTAATTATTTCATAAAAACATGCTTTTGGTTTAGACAAGAAGAATTAATTTTAAATTAATTTTTACGGCCTATGAGTTTTGAATTTAGACAAACGGATTCCATATTTATAATAAGGATATCCAAATTGTGTAAATTTTTAACTTTTATTTTTAAACATTTTGAATAATTACTTAGGTAAATATTTTATTTACCATGGTTAAAGGGTAAATTCGGTAAATAAGGGTACAAAATAATATTATTATAATAATAAATTACCCTAAAACGTGTAATAACCCTATTGGTTGATACATGTCTGACCATGATCATCTTTGGGTCTATTTTGGGACCCCATGGATCTAGTTGTAAGTGATAATGACACTTTATATTAATTAAGATAAAGTAAATACAAAAATTACATAAGCATATATCTTTTATCAAAACAATTTTTACATAAGGTCATATATGTTATATCGTCGACTATAAATATTTTTTAGAAATATAAAAATATTTCCTACGTAATGGTATTTTTTTAATTTTTGTACATTGAATCATTAAATATATTTATGAAACAATAATGATGCGGTATTTTCCTTATTAACGAAAGAATCAAATAATTGGTATCATAAATGTAAAAATAAATATAATTTGAAAGTATTGATGACATAAACTAATTTTATTGGTTAAAATATCATTTTAGGATCGCTTAAATGAATTTGTTTTGAATTAATAAAAATGATATGACTTTAAAAAAATAAATTATTAAATAGTGTCAAAAATGACATAAATGAGTTTTTAAAACAAATATTATATTATTAATTGATATTATATTTATGAAAATATAAGGTTCGGTAAAAGGACATATATAATAATAATTGTGTCATTAATGGACCACTTTGGGGTCTCTTGGAAGTATATAGTAAGTTTATTAACTATGTAATATAAAAATACAAAGAGACATGGTAAATGTCAAACAATTTCACTAAGAGTTAAATATAAAATATAAGGTTACTATTGTGACCCAAACATGTCTAAAATATATTGTCTGAGGGTTTTTCGATCCATCCCCACCTTATAATTTTAATAATCGTTTTTGGATCCATTATAAACCGAATATGAATTTAATATAAATTAATACTTTATGTTTTTTCTAAAGAGCCCCATCTCCCCCTTATAAAAGCACACCACTTCTAGACAATTACTCACACCTCTAAAGCATTTTGGATCATCCAACCTCTGCCCAATTAATCTCCTTACACCTATCTCCTACTCCTAGAAGCCTTACCTTTACAAGAAGGAAATTTAAGAGTCATTTTTTTTCAAACTAAAGGAAGTTACCCAAATTTAAGGTAACAATTTTCTTAGCATGTTTTTCTTTTATTTTACTTCTCCAACACCTAAAATATTTTTATTCATTTATTTTGTAACAACACCAGAATAGTCAATATACTAGGATATTTTCATGAGAATTATTCAAACTACACTTACACACACCACCATATAATGGGTGAAGAACACAATGTTTCTGTGGATGGCAACCAAACGCCTCACGAAACGTTGATTGTTCAATTATCTCCTACCACCTCTCAAGGTGGCCATTACGATGGAATTATAATTAAATATGATATTTATGATATTTATTTTATAGATAAGCTTCTGTAATTCCATTTTATATCATACCATTATAGGTTTCATGTTGTATATATATACGATAATTTCATTTGAGGAAGTGCGGACTACAACCCCCTCCACGTGATATGACTCATTCATACCATAAATGGAACATATAAAGGATGGTGCTAATGAAATTAAGTAACATATATAAGATATTATTTTTAATAATAATATACCTATGTATCAATTGGTTTTTATTCCTTTTAAAATGAAAAATGAAATGGAAGTAGCGTTTGTGCGTACGTAGGGATTACCGTCTCCACGAACGCAATGAGATTCATTTCCCCATCATATCCATTTAAGACTAATTATAGTTTTTATTATTAAAAGTAATGTTTATGGACATGATATCACTCTGGATATGAATAAGATACAACCTATCCATAAAAAACATGGCTTACGTAACAATTCATATAAATTAAAACGAATCATTTAACACCGGGAATGACGATAATACTAAAATATTATTAACAAAGCCATATTAAAAGATCATATATGATATCATATTTATGTATATGATTCTTGTATAATTGAATAACAATGATTTAACTATTATAAAGGATGTTAAACTACCCTCAACCAAGGAAAAGTACAAGTTAAGGGTTTATTTCACAATCTATTCATTATCTGAGGTTGTTTATACTTAATTATCTACTGGGACATCTTTATCATCCACATCCATGTTTCTTAAAAATATATTTCAAAATATTCTTAATATTATACAGAATATGGGTTAAAGTTATTTATACCCCTTTCTTTACTTTTTATAAGAAGTTTATAAAGGAATCTTTACGTCATTTTCCAAACAAGGAACTTTTATCCTTTTCGACCAATTAAGGCAAGAATGTATTTTTTTTAAGTTATACAGCTGGTGCAGCTATTTTCCACCATTGTAAAATCTTCAAAGCTTACCTTACAAGATTATAAGAATATTTTCAATGTAAATGTTTTATTTTATAATTATGTGACTTTTAAAAGATTAAAAAAAAGAGATATTTCCCTCAAATAGTTTTGATTTCATCTATGTCAACAATTTTTGATTGATTTTAAGCTTATTTGAAGTTGATTTATTATGATACAAAACATCCATATTTTGTTGAAGGTTTTGTGATATGTTTGACTGTGTATGTGTTATTTTTATACCATTCATGGTTTATGGAGAAATTATTTACATTTTGTATGCTAGTTTTAATATGTATGTTTATGTTATGTTTAAACCTGTTAATATGTGGAATGAATTGGGCTTAGTAAGTGATGGGTGGAGCCCACTATAGCTCCTCGATGCATCAGTATGTCTAATGAGACAAACTAGTGTCTTAGAATGAGGCCTTGACAAAATCTTATTTGTAGTCTTGGCACAAGGCCATGGAAATATGACTATGATAGTCTAGAATTATGCATTCCATCATTATAAAAGTGGTTATTGATATTTCATGTGATTATTCGATTAGTAGGATATCCATGTGAATAAGTAAATTTCATTATTTCATTTTATTTTTTCCATATTATGCTGAATTTCATGTTTAAAAGGCTTTTTAGATATACATTACAATAAATATTTCTGCTTATTAATGAATGTTTCCACTATATTGTTATCCTTAATGGGCATCTGAGCTCACCCCTTTCTATGTTTTATTTTTCTGGGGATGTGAAGAAGTAATTTACGAATGACCTGTAGGGATAGTATGAGGGGATATGAGTGTGGACTATGGATACTATGTTTTTGTTGTTTTCATTTTATGATTTAATGTAAGACTGATGAATGTATCTAGTGATTCCAAGGCTACTAAACTAATATATCATTCGAGAGTTGATCTTTTGTGATCATGATAATGATACGTAATAATGCACTAACTCTGGGTAATTGGGGTCGGGGCGATATAGTTGGTATCAAAGGATGTTTAGTACCAATCATGGAAACTACATTTAGATAAACTCTGATTAGAGCAGATAGACCTAAGATGGAAATAGAGGATTAGTATAGAATAACTTCCTAGAATTTTGGTATTGTAGAAATTTTGTGAGTTTCCCAAGCAATACACCCCTGTCTGGATACGAGCAGGTTGAGGCGGCTCTGACACAGATGTACCTCGGGGAAAATCTCTAAAACAACGCTTTGAGAAAGAATTTAATTGGAATTGGTGCATGACAACGGGCCTTGCTACACTATTGGTTACGACACTCATGGGGGATATACTTAGGATAATTCTCATTTTATTTACAATCCATTATAAAGGGTTTATGAGTATATACTTCCTCAAGGAAACATTTTTTATGATTATAGATTATATCCATAAATAGTTCAATTAATGTTAAGTGTTTTACAAGTATAGAATTATGTATTTTGATTCATGAACTGATCTACTTTATGCCATTGTTCAGAAATGGCACATAGTAGAAGGAATGGAAACCATATCAATGCATACACTCCATGTAGCGATTTCTTTCCTTGTCAAGATAATTATAGTGGAGTTGGTGATGCAACTGGTGCTGATCAGCTAATCACCATACTGGGACAACTCACTCAAGTTATGAATAATAACCCTTCCCATATGGAGCACACTGATCTGAAGCATGGAGGATCAATGTTAGATCGCTTCATGAGGCAAAAAACACCAACATTCAATGGGAGTACAAATCCATTAGCATCTGAGCAGTGGATAAGTTCCCTAGAGAAAATATATCAGGATTTGGTGAGTAGTGAAAGGGAAAATGTTTTCATGGATGTTTATCACCTCACTGGAGATGCTGAACAATGGTGGTCATTCATACAAAACACGAAGGAAGATGATGATGTATAAAATATGGAATAGAGGGAGTTCAAAGATATTTTCTTAGAAAAATACTTTCCTCATGACCATCAATTAGATATGGAAAGGGATTTTTTGAGTCTGAGGCAAAAGGATGATGAGAATGTCACAAAGTATAAGGATAAATTCACAAGGTTAGCGAGGCACGCAACAGATTATATACTTAACCTAAGAAGTGATATTGATCATTTCTATGATGGGTTAAAACTCTTTCCACATCAAGCATTAGTCTCACAATATTTCTCGTCGTACGATGATATTGTCTCATGTGATATCAAGATAGAAAAGTAATTCGCCACGTCTTATGAATTTTAGGTAAAGAAAGAGAAGAAGAGATTTGCTTACCACTCTGGAAATAAAAATAAAGGGAATAAGGGAGAAGTTGATTATCTATCCTGCAGTAAATGTGGGAAGAAACACCCTGGTACTTGCTTGAAGGGAATGTGAGTCTGTTACATGTGTAGTGAAAAAGGCCACCATACTCATGATTTAAAGGGAAAGAGAGTTGTTGTCAATGTGGAATGCTATAATTGTAGAGAGATGTGACATTATGCAAATGAATGTCCAAAGCATCAGGGTAAATTACCTAAGAAAAGGCCAAGGGATCAAGGCCAAGATTATGCTATCACTACTATTGAGGTTGAAACTCCGAAAGACATAGTGGCAGTTAATTTAATGGTTTCCTCAAGTTTAGCCAATGCATTATTTGATTCTCGATCATTTCATTGTTTCATATCTTCCGAGTTTGCTAAGAAAATTATATATTTCTAATTTGATTTATCAAGGGAGTTTTCAGTTAAAACTTCTAAGCAAAGTATCATTGAAACAATGTTTTGTGAATCAGTCCCTATTAGAGCACATAAATGTTCTTTATCTGTTGATCTCACCGTCATACCCATGATTGAATTTGATGTAATCCTTGGTATGGATTGTCTTTCAGACCATGATTCAAAAATTTACTGTAAGAAGAAGGAGGTTACTATTTATGATGATGATGATAAGGAACAAATTATCTTTAGAGCATAATTGTCACCACCAAATTCTTATCTAGATACACCCCCAGTAGCTCAACTAAATTCAATTATTGGGGAGGAAGATAATTAAATGACTGTGTGTGAGGAAATGAATGTTCAAATAGAAGATGTACCTATTGTGAAAGAATATGTAGATGTGTTTTTAGAAGATTTTCCAGGACATCCTCCAGAATGAGAAATTGAGTTTTCGATTGATTTAATTCCTGGATCAAGGCCTATATTGAAGACCCCTTATAGAATTGCCACTGTGGAATTGTTTGAACTAAAGAAACAACTAGAGGAATCGGGTAATAAGGGGTTTATTTTCCCTAGTTTTTCTCCATGGGGATCCCTTGTACTTTTTGTTAAAAAGAAAGATGGATCTATGAGGTTATGTATCGACTACAGGAGATCAATGCTATAACAATAAAGAACAAATATCCCCTACCTCGCATTGATGATTTATTTGACCAACTGCATGGAGCTCAATACTTTTCAATGATTGAACTTTGATCTGGATATCTTCAGTTGTCTGTGAAGAAGGAAGACATTCTGATAATAGAATTTCGAACCAGGTACGAGCATTACATGTTTATAGTAATACCTTTTGGGATGACTAATGAACCCTATGTTTTCATGAATTAATGAACATATTTTTCAAGGAATATCTCGATGATTTTGTAGGGGTATTTATTTATGATATCTTTCTATACTCTAAAATCTACTAAGATCATGAAAATCACCTACGAATTATCCTGAAGAATCTGAGAAGACATAAATTATATGGGAAGTATAACAAGTGTGAATTTTGGATTCAAGAGATTTCTTTTCTTTTCCATATTGTCTCTAAGGATAGAATCACTATTTATCCTGCTAAGACAAGAGAAATCCAAGAATGGCCAGCACCAATGAGTATAACCAAGGTATGTAGTTTTATTGGTTGAGTAGGTTATTATCGATGTTTTGTCCAAAATGTTTCTCGATTGGCTAACCCATTAACAAAGCTCACACGTAAAGGGGTTAAATCTGTTTGGAAAAAAGAGTGTGAAGAATGTTTTGAAGAACTGCATAGAAGATTATTCAATACTCCTATATTGACACTTCCATCAGGGAATGATGGGTTCGTTATTTATAGGGATGCATCGAATAAAGGACTTAGTTGTGTCGTTATGTAGAATTATAGAGTTATTGCCTATGCATCATGACAACTGAAAATTCATGAGAAAAACTATCCTACTCATGATCTTGATTTTGCTACTGTAATATTTTCTTTGAAGATATGGTGAAATTATCTCTATGGTAAAAAATGTGAGATATATACCGATCAAAAGAGTTTGAAGTATATTTTCTCACATAAATAACTCAACATGAGTCAAAGGATATGGATTAAATTACTCAAGGATTATGATTTCATGATACACTACCACCCGAGGAAGGAAAATAAGGTGGAAGATGCTTTGAGCAGAAAGGATCATGGAGTTTTGAACATGATGAGAATTGAACGGGATCCTATTTTCATGGATCTAGTGAAGATGGATATGGGAATTACCATGGAAGTTGAAACAATGATACTTTTTCAAATGGTTGTCAAAACATCTTTACTAGAAAGGATAAGGAGTTCTCAGACCGATGATGAAGAGTTTCAAAAGAAGATTAATGCTGTGAATGATGGGAGGTTGAATGAATTTGTGTATGAAGATGGAATTTTGATGTTTGGGAAGAGACTTTGTGTTCCCGATATACCTGATCTAAAAATGGAATTGTTAGATGATGCTCATAGTTCCAATTTTTCTATACACTCTAAGAGCACCAAAATGTATAGAGATTTGAAGGATCATTTTTAGTGGGACAACATGAAGAGGTAGAATGCTGATTTTCTATCAGGATGTATGGTTTTTCAATAAGTGAAAGCAGGAAGAAAACATCCTGGAGGAGTCATGCAACCTCTTCCCATACCTGAGTGGAAATGGGATAATATTATGATGGACTTCATCATATGTCTTCCAAATACTCCTGTAAGGAACGATGCAATATGGGTCATTATTGATCGTCTTACCAAGTTAACACATTTTCATGCTATAAGAGAAGATTTACCACTTGAATGTCTAGAAAGACTATATGTTAATGAAGTTGTGAGACTTCATAGAGTATCCTTATTGATTTTTTCTGATCGTGATCCCCATTTTACTTCAAGATTCTAGAAAATTCTTCAGAAATACCAAGATACTGAACTTCATTTGAGAACTGCCTACCACACCCAACTAGGTGGACAATCAGAACGGACTATTAAAACCTTAGAATACATGTTTAGATCTTGCTCACTTGACTTTCAGGGTCTGTGGGATCAATATTTACCTCTGGGGGAATTTTACAATAACAATAGATTCCATTCAAGTATTCAGATGGCACCATATGAAGAGTTATATAGAATGAGATGTCACACACCAACCTGTTTAGATGACGTTGGTGAAGGAAAACTTGATGTCCTAGAACTGGTGGAGTAAACGATGGAAAATGTAAAGTTAATCCAAAACCACATCAAATCATCTCAAAGTAGGCAGAAGAGCTATGCCGATAATCGAAGGAATGATTTGGAATTTCTTGTAGGAGATCATGTTTTCTTGAAGGTATGTCCATGGAAAGTAGTTGTACATTTTGGTAGGAAAGGAAAATTAAGTCCCAGGTACATCAGACCTTTCAAAATTCCATATTGAATTGGGGCTGTAGCATACCGTTTGGCAATGCCGCCAAATCACTCCAAAGTTCAGGATGCGTTCCACGTATCACTGTTGAGAAAATACATGTCCGACCCAACGCATATAATCGCTTATGATAAATTAGAACTGGAACCTAATATATCTTATTGTGAAGATCCCATCAGGATTCTTGATACAAGATAACAAGTGTTGAGGAACCGGATGACTCTTCTGGTAAAAAGTTTTATGGAAAACCATAAGATGGAAGAGGCAACATGGGAATCCGAGAAACTTATGATGAAGAACCGCCTAAGTCTTTTTATGTGGTAATATTCTAGAAATTTCTAGGAAGAAATAATTTGAAGGAGGGGAGTATGTAAAACCTCAAGCTTCCATGGTATGCTTCTCTTTGAATAATACAGTAGTGTGTGTTGTACAAAACTTCGAGTTTAACACACACCACAACCAATCAAACTGGCTGGTATGAATAGTAATACCCACTTTTTGAAATTTTATAGATTTTATATTTCATAATAGACTTAATTTATGGATTCGGAATATTGAAATTATCTTAGGGTGAATTTTTTTTACTTTTCGGATAACTTTCATATTTTGATGAATAGTGAAAATTACAAAATTTTAATTAAAAACAACTTTTTTAATTGAAATAATTAATAGTGATAATTTATGAATTTTAGTGGTTTTAAAGTATTTTTTGAATATATTTTTACCATTTAATACAATGTTAGTCATTGGATGTAATTTCACATTTAAATCGGACATAAACATGTATCAATCTTTTTAAAGTTATTATTTCTTAAAAACATGCTTTTTTGTTTTGACAATGAGAATTAATTTTAAATTAATTTCTTCCACTTCTATGTTTTGAATTCAGAAAAATGGATTCCATATTTAGTATCAGGAGGTCCAAATTTTTTAAATAGGTAACTTTAATTTTTATATATTTTGAATAATTACTTCGGTAAATATTTTATTTTCCACGGTTAAACGGTAAATCCGGTAAATAATTGTAAAAAATAATATTATAATAATATTAAATTACCCTAAAACGTGTCCTAACCCTATTTTTTGATACATGTTTGACCATGGGAATATTTCTGTTGATTTTGGGACCCCATGGATCTACTTGTAATTGATAATGACACATTATATTAATTAAGTCAAAGTAAATACAAAAATGACATAAGCATATATCTTTTAGAAAACAATTTTTGAAATAGGGTTATATATGTTATATATTCAACTATAAATATTAATAATAAAGATAATAATATTTACTACATAATGGTATTTTATTTATAATTTTTAGACATTGAATAATTAAATATATTTATGACACAATAATGATATAATATTTTTAATTATTAATGAAAGAATCAAATAATTGGCATCATAAAGGTTAAAATAAATATAATTTGAATTTTATGATGAAATAAATGAATTTTATTGGTTAATATGACATGTTACAATTGATTAAATGAATTTGGATAGAATTAATAAATATGTTAAAGCATTAACCAAAATCAATTTTTAAATATTATCAAAATTGACAAAAATGAGTTTTTAAAACAAATATTATATTATTAATTGATATTATATTCTTAAAAATCTAAGGTTTGGTCAAATGAATTATATAATGATAGTTAAATCATTAATGGACCACTTTTGGGTCTCTTGTATGTATATACTAAGGTTATTAAATATATAATATAAAAATACAAAGAGACATGGTAAATGTCAAACTATTTAACTAAGAGTTAAATATAAAATATAAGGTTGCTATAGTGACCCAAACCTGTCCAAAATCTATTTGTTGAGTGTTTTTCAACCCATCCCCACCATAGAAATTTAATAATTCACTTTTGAGCCATAAAAAACTGAATATTAATTTATTATAAATTAATACTTTATGTTTTTCCTAAAGAGCCTCTTCTCCGCCTTATAAAAGGACATCACTTCTAACCAATTCATCACACCTCTCAAGCCTTTTGGCTCATCCAACCTCTACTCTATTAAGCTACATACATCTCTATCCTCCTCCTAGAATCCTTAACTTAGGCATAAGTCATTTCAATAGTCCTTTTGGTTCAAACCAAAGGAAGTTACCCAAATTAAAGGCAACGATTTCTCTTAGCTTCTTTTCTTATATTTTACTTCTCCAACCCGTAAAATCTTTTTATTATTTTCTTTTGTAACAAAACCAGTAAAATAAATATACTAGGATACTTTTATAAGAAGTATTGTAACTACACTTACACACACCTCCATCTAGTAGGTGAATAACATAATGTTTCTGTTGATGGCAACCAAACGCCTCACGAAACGATGATTGTTCAATTATCTCATACCACCTATCATGGTGTCCATTATGATGGAAATATAATTAAATATGATATTAATGATATTTATTTAATACATAATCTTATTTAATTCCATTTTATAGCATACCATTATTTGTTTCATGTTGTATATATATATACGATAATTTCATTTGAGGAAGTGCAGACAACCGCCCCCTCCAAGTTATATGACTCGTTCAACCATACATGGAACACATAAAGGATTTTGTTAATGAACATGAGTTACAAATATAATATATTATATTGGAATAATAATATACTTATGTATAAATTGGTTTTTATTCCTTTTAAAATGAAAAATGAAATGGAAGTAGCGTTCATGCGTACGTACGGATATCCGTCTCCATGAACGCGATGAGATTTATTTCCTTATCATATCCATTCAAGACTAATTATCATTTGATGATTAAAATTAATGTTTAAGGACTTAATATAATTCTGTATATGAATAATATACAACCTCTCTATAACAAACATGGCTTACGTAACAAATCATATAAAGGAAAATGAATTAGTTAACACCCGAAACGACAATAATACTAAAATATTATTAACAAAGAAATATTAAAAGATAATATATGATATCATATTGATATATATGATTATTTTATAATTTAATAACAATGATTTAACAATTATAGATGAGGTTAAACTACCCTCAACCAAGGAAAAGTACAAGGTAAGGATTTATTTCACAATCTCTTCATTATCCGAGGTTGTTTATATGTAATTATCTACTGGGACGTCTTTATCATCCACATCCATGTTTCATAAAAATCTATTTAAAAAAATTATTACTATTTTACAAAATATGGGTTAAATTCATTTATACCCCTGTTTGACTTTTTATAAGACGTTTATAAAGGAATATTTACGTTATTTTCCAAAAAAGGACCTTTTTAACATTTTTGAAAAATTAAGGTAAGAATGTTTTTTAACGTATACGGTGGGTGTGGCTATTTTACTCCATTTTAGAATCTTAAAATCTTCCCTTGCAAGATTTTAAGAATATTTTCAAAGTAAATGTTTTATTTTATAATTATGTGAATTTTAAATGATTTCAAAAAAAGAGATATTTTCCTCAAATAGTTTTGATTTCATCTATGTCATCTTCCTTTGATGGATTATAAGCTTATTTGAAGTTGATTTATTATGATACAAAACTTCCATATTGTATTGAAGGTTTTGTGATATTTTTTACTATGGACGTGTTATTTTTATACCATTCATTGTTTATTGAGAAAGTATTTACATTTCGTATGCTAGTTTTAATACGAATGTTTATGTTATGTTTAAACATGTTCATATGTGGAATGCATTGGACTTAGTAAGTGATGGGTGCAACCCTCTATAGCTTATTGATGCATCAATAGGTCTCATGAGACAAACTAGTGTCTTGGCACGAGGCCTTGAAAAAATATTATTTGCAGTCTTGGCACGAGGCCTTGGCTACGTGGTTATGATAGTATGGCATTATGCATTCCATCATTATGAAAGTGGTTACTGATATTTCATGTGATTATTAGATTAGTAGAATGTCCATGTGAATAAGTAAATGGAATTATTTCATTTTATTTTTTCCATATTAAGTTGAAGTTCATGTTTAAAAGGCTTTTGTTTTAGTTATACATTGCCTGAAATATTTCTGTTTATTTATGAAAGTTTCTGCTATATTGTTATCCTTATTGGGCATCTGAGCTCACCCCTTTCTATGTTTTATCTTTCCCATGATGTGAAGAAGTAATTTCTGAATGACCTGCGAGGATAGTATGAGGGGATATGAGTGTGGACTATGAAGACAATGTTGTTGTAGTCCTCATTTTATGATGTAATGTAAGACTGATGAATGTATCTAGTGATACCAAGTCCACTAAACTAATAGATCTTTCGAGATTTCATATTTTGTGATAATACCAATTATACGTAATAATGCACCGACTCTGGGTAACCAGGGTCGGGGAGTTACATAATTTGTCTGGGCTGTAGCTATCTCTAGACAGATGAAGAACTATATCCTGGATAGATGTAGTTGGATTCACCATAGCCAACTAGTGACCTATTCTTGATTTGCAGCCTTTACCTTATGACCGTACTAAGTTAGAATGAAAAATCTTATTTTCTCCTAAACCCCAAAATTTTTCTATATCCTCTTCTAATCTCGGATCATTATCCATCAAACTTCTAGTCTTAGTCATTTTCATAAACTCAAACATCTTGCGTGGACTCCTACCCCAAAGGGTTCTAAGCCATGTTCCTTCCAGTTAATCCAAAATTCTCATGGGGCCGACCCTACACAACCACTATATTACACCCTAGTATAAAGTGTTATTAAGGAAACATAAATCTAATTAGACATCATCCTGTGTGAATTAAATGTCACCTATGGGCGTGTCCGATTGATATGTATTCTAAGACTCTTGGGAACCCTCTATTAATTTCCCAATTAAATTTTATATTGTATATGGACATCATTTCCCTCATCCACCTTGATTATAAGTAATGTGATATTATCACCTGAGTGATAGATCATGAGGACATGCAAGCTATGAATCTGTGAAGAAACTAATAATAATGATCTTATAGGGGAGATACCCCACCCCCATTTACACTACCAACCATTATAGGACCCCATCCATATAGTCAAATGTTTTGTATCATTCCCCTCAATGATTCCAAAAGCACAATTCCACCATACTAATAATTAAAAAAGACATTATTATCCAATATTTTCTCAACTATTTTGAAATTTTATTGCTCTAACTTTTTTGGATAGACTCCAATGATTCTCCTTGGGAGATATATTAAAAATATAAAATTCACCCTTCTACCACAGTCTCATCCCTTTAATTTCTCACCATTTTTCTTAGAGAAATATTCTCTAGACTAGGATTGAGACCCATACGTCACACCTAGTAAGATGGGTTAACTCTCATTCCTATAGTTTCCACAAAACTCTATTATGGGGACCTATTCCTGATGTAAAACAAATCCATAGAGGTCCTTCCTAATATACAAGAAATATTCATAGAGTTACTCCTCATTATGAAGTAGTTTGTCACCTTGAAGGATCTACCCACGGTAGAGGGACTACCAGCCATTATATCAGTCCTCCCTATGAAAATAATAAAAATGTTTCTGAGGAATCGACCTATGAAACTCAAAATATGACCCTTGATAACTACATCATTGATAATTAATGAATAATTTAGGGAAAAAATTCCAAATAACTTTTTACATTTTAGAATCATAGATCTCTGATGATTTACGAGATACGTTTCCACCTGTTTCACCATAATTACCAGAAGGTACCCATCCATCAAGGATGAACATTCCTATGACTGAAGTGAAAGATGTTAAAAAATACTTGTTAAGTATATATATATATATATATGAAAAATTATATTATTTCAAGGGACATTCTATGAAAAAATTCCAAGAACTGTAAAAATAAATTTTCCTTATTTTTTACTGAATTATGGAGATACATAAAGATCTATGGTATCACTCCTAGATGAGGAGAAACACAAATTTTAGACAGAAGAACTTGAATAACTCCTTAAAAAGGAATAAACAAACTCTCCCTCTTATATGGAAATTCTGTTGATGTTGAATTCACCTTAGCGGGACAACGTATTTTATAGCATATGTATAACTTTGTCAAAGGAAATCCCACCTGGGGATTTATAGTAGAAGAGGTTTTCATCAATTACAAAAATTAATTAATATTAAAACCCCATTTTTGTGTAGTATTTTCCTTATGAAAATGGATAAGAGGATTACATGAGCATGTGGTAGGCCCATGAAACTGACTATATTTGAGGCAAGTTAAAACTTCATGCAACCCTATTATCCCCTATCCTGGAGTTGTTTTTTGTAAAGAATAAAAAAACATATCCTACATACCTATGAGTTATTTTAAAATTAATTTATTTCTATAAACTATGCACTAAAGATGTATTAGATCGCCTTCTAGAACAATAATAACAATATCATAATGTCATGGTCATATCACAACTAGTGGATCAATATCCAAAAATCTGAAATACATCATCAGAGCTTTCTGTAAGTGTGAATTGATTGTATCATATTAATTCAATAAATTTTTGAAGAAGAATCTCCACCGGGGAGAATCAAATATTTGGGATAGCATAAAACAATATAGTATAGTAATATTCTATGGAATCAAAATGTTACTTAATTTTTTCCACCCAATGATTCCAACAAAAATCCTCTTTTGACCACCACCAAAATCAATATCACCAACATCAACCCCCAGTATGATAAGAAGAATGAAGTTGGTCATTAAGAATGTCTTTGGGATATTCCCTTAGGGGGTGAAATAGATTTTAGATACCTTCTACAATGATCTACACCGATTAATAGATATATTATATGGTTCTTATAATTTTATTCCACACCTAAACACCAAAAAATCCATGAAGAGAATAATTGAGTGTCCACATAATTTATTATTCCTAAATCTAATGAGGAATACAAATTAGATATCAATATTACCACATTACTCATGTATCATAAGGGTTACAAGAATCTCGATGATGATATCCTTTAATAATATCATCCATACTATGGGTAAAATATATAGAAACCAATCACAGTTCATCTAGAACCCCAATAACAGATGGTTCTTTTTTTATAAACCATGGAAAAATTGACAGTTTTCTCTCTTCTTAAAAATATTATAGTTGGTGGATACTCCCACTCAAGAAAAAGTCTTGTATTTACCATGGTTCTCCCTCTCATGGATCTATGTGTTTTCCCACCACTGAATCTTGGTCACTGAACTTGACATGCTAACCAACAATTCTAAGGTTGATTTTAACAGAATATATTATAGTGACATAATTCATAATCTCATAACTCTCTATTGTATTCGACCAAAACACCTTTATTTAAATGATCTCAAATCATGTTTACAATGTTATTAATAAAATTTATATTTTTAGTTAGTTGATGATTTTTCTCCAAAACTACGAAAATGGATTTCAGGACCTTATCCTGAAAACCTACAACATGTAAAATTGGCTTACCATCTGAAGAAATTGAACAAACCATGAAGGTCACTTAATTTTGTTAAACCTACTATATGTTTTACTTTAACTAAATTAATTTTCAAACAACCCACAAAGTGTCAGTTAAAAAATTATATTAATGTCATGAACTTACCGCACATTGAAGTTGAACATATTGGTCATTGAGAATCACCCTACCACATGTACAATCAATATTCCATAAAATATAGAATTAGCTACCATGACTATGAACGACCTAAATTTTTAAATTAGGGAAGATACCATGTAAATGAATCAACTGACCTCATGAAGAAATCCAACTACCGTACAATGGTTTATATAATTTTCATTAAGTTATATGTTGAACATGTCCATTATTATTGTAAAAACTAGAAGTGGTATGAATTCTATAAGATCAGTCAAAATAAATTCATGACAGAATAAACCCACCAAAAACATTTCCATTTTAACATACCATGGAAACCTATCGTATCATTTTTCCATTCCAAAGATAAATTACGTAAAGATTTCTTTCCATGTTTAATTTTCTGTGGATAATTTCAAATATATAAAATCCAGTTCATGTAGCATTAATTAAACCATTAGTGAATTTGAGAATTCCTTGAATATTATCCAATGAAAAATTATAATAAAGACATATTTATAAAGAAAAACTTATCATTTAAAAATACAAAAAACATACACATACAGAGAACTACTTGTGAACCTGTTAAAAAAATAATACTCATTTATTAATCTCTATGATAATTACTTTTTTGGAACCTTCTATGAACGTTGGTTAAGATAAAAAAATAGAAATTGAAAAGACTCTTAGGCAACTGATGCTATTTCGATAGTGTGGCACTATATTTTCATGTCATTTATCTCTCATGATTTTTGTTTATGATTTATATTTGAGATATGTTTTTTATTTATCTATTTATCTATTTAACATAGTATCTTGAGCTAAACTAGTGAATAAATGAAACACACTAAAATATTTTCATTTTAATTCCCATGAACAACTGTGGAAGAGGTCGTGTGTGATCTGAATTTTTTTATCCCACTAATAAAAATAGAATAGGATATATTCCTAGATAGTCTTGTGTGATGTTGTTTGTAAAAACCAATCGAAGTTATGGATTAGATTATTTAATAATAAACATAATTGAAGTGTTCATTTTCTATATAGAGGGTATTATGTCTTTTCTTGAGATCGAACCACATTTTTGAAATTATGATATGTTTTATCTGTTTTTTTCATCATATTCAAAAAAATAGTTTCTATTTGAAGTTTATAAAAAATTATAATGTAATAGCTAACATAAATTGGTGATTTATATACATTCTTTTATACTTTTAAAAAAGTTTCACATGTTTGAGTATATTAAAAATAACTTTTATGTAACCTGTGATGAATCCTTTTAGATTAACAGTGATATAACTCTTGAGTTTATTTGTACTAAACATCATATTATTGGTATATAAAAAATACTTTTTAACATTGAGAGGATAAATTATATTAGAAATGATTTGGGTATGATAAATTATATCTGATTGTATTAATTTTTATATTTTTATTTAATTATTTTTTAAACCATTAAACATTTGAGATTTTATAGAAATAACTTGGTGGTTTTGTTCAAATGGTTTGTTTGTTGATTGTGAATTTTTGTTTATATGACTAGTATACCTAACATGGAACATAACTCACCCAATCACCATACATACCCTGAGTATTTACTCACACAGTCAATATGATAATCTTTAATGATTGGTTACACAACTATGACATCATCCTATTAACATTTCATTCATGTTGTTAGGATACCTACCATGAGGTCATTGTCATCATGCCTGCTAGGCACAGGGTATCATATATCTGCAGTTCGTATGAATACTGTGTCCATTTGCAAACTAATAATTTTTTCATGAAAATATTTTTGTTGGATTACATATAATAATATTACTATTTTACACCACAAATTATTAAATTTTATTTTGAATCCAAATTTGAATCAACTCTATGTTTTCACAAAAATCACACTCCATTTACCTCCTTACAATCATTAATTTTCTCACACACTCTATCTTCCCACCAATATCACACAAACTCTCTAACTATATCTTTAACCTAAACTATCTAGTTTTGAAATTAACATGTGATGATAAATAAATAGAGAAACCAAACCGAGGTGAAAATGGTGACGCTGAATTGAGTGTTGAAATGGAATTTCCTGTTTAGTCATCTCCTTTTATGATTTTGATGAAATTTAATGATAAAAAAGTATTTATATCAAATATTATGATTCTATATCTAGTTGGTAGTATAGTCATTATCTTAATGGGTGTTGACACATAGTGGATGAAATATTGTAATTTGATAGTTTCAGATATGATTCAGTCTCAAGGTTAGACCAGTTGTTTTAAAAATAATGGTAATCCATTATATCCATGAAACACGAAGGTATTTTAGGCTCTCCATGAATGTTTTACTAGAGATAGAAAAGATATTGTTAAGATAATTTTTAATGATTAAGTTCTAGAGTCCTCCCCAATGTAATAAGAAACATTCTTAGTTGATCCTCACTAAGTATAATATGAGGATGCCCAAAGTTCATATCTAATTAATTATAATCTCTTTGAGAATAAAAGTTACATAAAAGAGATAACTTGGAATGGAACACCAGATAGAACATTGTATTTTGAATTGAGAGGATAATGTAAGCCACTAGTGAGGTTTATTCAGAACAAAACTTGTTTAAAAAAATGGTACATTAATATCTTAAAAATAGATCATAGTTTTCATGTTTCTCATGAAGAATGGATTTCGGATTAATGTTTGTAGATATTTCCGGAGTCATATTGTTGAGTGGAGTAATCCAATATCGATCTTTAGTTCTCTTCCCCATCCTATGATTATTTCATCATTTTTTTGTGAAAAAATTTATAGTTCCTCAGGGGGAGGAAAGTATTACCTCATCATATGGCCTCTATCATATATGCTTGATTTATATGAAAATGAAGGTAATAAGGAACACTTGGGATATAGAATGGGTTGCTGACCAAGATAAAACGTTCGAAATGATTAATCCTATATAGTACATTATTAGACCTAAGGATCTTTTGGATCGAGGATTGGATCAAGATTAAATTGATCAATATTCATATGATGAGGTGGTTTTTGATGAGAAAGATGAATTAGAAGTTAATGAAATTATATAATTGGAAGATGAACAATGATATACTCATTTATAATGAAGATGAGCATTTCTAGACATATTATTTCAACATAAAAAACATACCTTACCACAACCACAACCCGAAGAAGAGTTGTATCTATCAAAGGATATAGGATTGATTTCGATGAATGTTTTGAGGGTAATGAATGTAGTTCTAGTGGATCACCTATTAATGGAAGTAAACCATTCAGGACTTGTATCGTCCTAACCTATATTCCACTAAAATAGTTCCCTAGGTAGGTTGGTTATAAGGCCTCAGGTGTACCATCACATATATCAGAGGATACCAACTAGTAGTGAGGGAATAATTTTTTTATAGTGGGGAGACTATGACCTCATATCATAGTAATAAAAGAATATAAATAAATATGTATAATGCAAATTAGTACATAAATATAGTGAGGAAGAAGTAATTAAACTGAAATAGAACAGTCTGTAATAATAAATGAAAATTCAATTAAATCCCAAACAATAATTTCAAAAATAAAACACTGGTAACCCACTAGGTCAACTATACAGATAAAATAGTGCAAAAGAATCTGGAATAAATGTATAGGGATACAACCGAATATTTTAGATAGAGCACATAAATGATATCTAGACACATTCAAACTACACCAGACCGATCAATATAACCCACTCGAGTAGCTATTCTCGATCAAGAAAATCCAAACTCCCTCCAATCCACCATTTAATTGTGGTCATCCTAATAACCAGACATAAAGTTTACATGTACATTTAGGATCACATTCAAGTGTCATAAACAATATTAGAAGGCCAACCAGATGGTGAAACAATAAAAATATGTTGATATAAGTTCATTCAAAATCAATATGCCTAGCCTATCTAAGACACAAATTCAATGATAATTAATTAAAATAAGCATGAAACCACAATCAAACCCTTAGTCTGTAATCCAGTTCAACAAGCAAGGTTACACCATGGATGTCCATATCAATATGCATATTCATGCACAGTTTTATACCTATACAAATATCCAAAAAATGACTATTCATGATTAATTTGATCAAAATAACACAAAACCAATCATCAGTCGATACATGGGTCCATAATCATGATCATCTAGACATATTGTGCAAGGTAATTGAGATTAACAACATGCTTCTATTGTTGTGTGTCATTATGTCAGTCTCTCGATTTTTAATCCCAATCAACATATACCTTCTTTGTCTAGTGTAATAAGCATCTCTGAGAAAACTACATCACCAAAGGGGGATACTCTTCCTAAACCTAGTTTCACCCGAACTCACCTCCAATCTCTGTAACAATGCAATCCAAGGATATACATATGGATATATTACAAATGCTCATCGATCAATATGATATGTTTATCATTCCATGTAAATCCATTCAAATGTCTAGGACCTAGGTCCCAGTCTATAGAAGGTCACAAAATTGTGACTCAAATGAACCCTACGTGTTTGTCACTTAAGTGAGTTGTAAGGAGAAATACCTGATGAGTTGTTATTACTAACACTCAATATTATAATATGAATGTCAATCAAAGGTACGAGACTCCATACTCAACCTCCCAGAAAAACTAAAGCACCAGAAGCCTCATCCCAAAGAGAATATATAGAGACCCTACTCATATGATAAATTGAGGAGATCATAGTCATCCAACATACACAATAGGTTTAGGAGAGTGTAATCACTATCTATATACCATAGGTCATGTAGAGAGTAATCATACACCAACAAAACTTGGTTGGGGAGTGAATAATCAACCTCATTAAACCTATGAACCAAGGAGAGAATAATCATCCTTATCACCCAGGAGAGAAAAATCATCCATGAGTATTATTCCTAGAGATTCCATTCCTGTATATCATAGTTGTAGGCACAACAGAAGTATACCAGGAAACATATTTGGAAATCCCAATAATCAAATAATGAAATATATAGGCTCAATAACAAGATAATAGGTAGTACCATTGGGTATATAAGTAAAAATAAAAATAACATGGCTTAAAATTTGGATCTCAGGAGGAATGTTTTGGTATCCCAAAATTAAATGGTGACCCTTTTCATTTGGATCAATGAACACTAACTAGGAAACAAAAATTTTACGAATAATTACATTATGAATAAACAAGTGAAAGTAAAAAAAATGAGTGAAGGTGTCTTAATGAATAAACCAACCAATACAGATAGGACCACATGGACTGAAATATTTGGTATAGATTCTAAGGTGACACCCGATATTATCTCTACTAAAACTCAACAACATAAATCAGGTTCAGTCTAAAAATGGGCAACCATTGGGTCCCTTAAGTTAGACGGTGTGAGGAATCCTACATGGTATCCTCATAAGAAAAGGAATGGGAGGAATCATACATATGATCCCCAATGTCCACACATGAAAATTAATATTAACTAATATCCTTAATTATAATTTAAAAAAGCAGGAAAACTAAATAGTATCCTAAAATGATGGGAAATAATGAGGCATAAAACATGGAATCCTTGGAACAACACATCAGCGAAGGCTTCTTAGAAAGAACATTATTTAGCTGAATAAGAATGGGTAGATATCCTACACGGGATCCTCAGAAAGGTACACAGACAAAGGGTTCTAACATGGAATTCCCTAGATTAACTCGCAAGAAAAGATAACCCTTAAGGGATCCCTGAAAAAACTAGTCTCTTGGAGTCTTCATCCAAAAGGGAACATCTCAAAAGGGAGACGTCCTCAATGTAGAGCAATGAAGCATCAATACAGAGAGATAGGTCACGAATCATCTGAGAACAAGTATGAACCTCAAAAGAAAACTGAAATCACATATGATAGTAACCCACTCTCAATTAAAGAAGAAAAACCTATGAGTAAACCTCATGTCCCCTAGTATACGATGTGTACCCTCAATTACCCATTTGGTCATGTACTTTGGCTAGAAATGGTTTGTAAATACCCAAGTACATGGAATATATTATTGGTACCCAATGTGTATCATGCATTGTGTGTACCCAACATAGATTAGATTCCCATTTCCCTCAAATGGTGGTTCCATGTTCTTAGCATGGCCATGTAATTCTACATGGCATGCGACCCACACGGGGTCTGACAATATACTCTACATGGCCATGTACCCCTACATGAACAACCTATTCGGGTACTCAACTTCATTAATGTGTCTTAGAACATGATTTTTACACCCTATTATATAGGGTGTAAATCAAAAAATTTATCTTTCCCAAACAACAAGAACACATGGCATCTGTTCCCTAAATAACATGCATCGTACATGAGTTTTTTCGAACAGAATACCCCTGAATCACCCTAATTCCCCCATTCTCACCCAACAAGAAATATATTGGGATACAAGGGAATGTAATAAAATATTAAAGATATTTAAAACATTAATAAATTAAACTACACAGATTTATAGTGAAACATTAAAATGGCATACCTTTGGGTAGAATCCACCGAAGCTTTACCCATTACCATGGTACATAGTTTCAGCACGACGATCCGACACATCCCAAGAGCCCCAATGGTAAATCATTCTGTATATATATATATATATATATAAATAAACATTATTCCAATAATGTATGATCCACAAAATGTGTTCGTGAGAATCTAGAGGAGAAGGAAGAACATAAAATTGGAAAGGAAAAGAAATAAAAAAGAAAAGAAAAATAAATGTTAGATTTGGCTGACCATGGTTCCCAACTAGTGTTTATACCATGATTATAAAAAAATCCCAATTTCAGTCTCAATGGAGGAGGATAATTCTCAATTACACATTCCGTTAAAAATATATGAACAAATGAAAATGAAAAACAAAGTAATTTTATTTAGTTATCTATTAAATATTAATTGTTCCTATAAAATTTAAATAACTTGGATTTCCAAAAAAATCTAGTCCTAGGGTAAACACCCTATTACATATACAAAATAGTGGTTAGAATGTTTATCTGAGGTCATCTAATAGAGAAAAAAATACCATTTCACAATATACCATCATCTGAAAAATAAAATAAAATTTTTTCTCAAAATTTCAGTCTAGAAAAATATAGGGCATTAAAATATGACCACCATAAACCTTATCTTACCAAAGAATACATGATGGTAAGACTAGAATCCATGCTATAAAAACAATAATATGGATAACCAAGCCATATGGACTAACCAATGATCAGTCTCATAGCATCAAAAACTTTTTCGAACATGGGAGACACTTAATTACGACCGATCTGGTACTTTAAACCAGAGTAATACAATTATAATAATATTAAAAACAATCTCCATGCTCAATGGATCAATGAAATTTCGAATTTAAAATAAAAATGTGGGTTACCACTCCCAAATTTAAAATGGCTGACACCCCACCATATGTATTTCCTTACATTGCTTCCTTGAGTGAAACATTAATTGGTTTCCACCAGCCAACTAGAAAAGTCATTTACAAGAAAAAAAGATTATATTTGATATGAAACTATCTCATCATACTTTAGATTAATTAAAGATAGATTATGATCATATTTTACTAGGATTACATTAAGATTCCATCGAAAGGTGTGTGTAACTCTATTCAGTCTACACTCACCATCATGTCAATACATGATGAGGATTCTTCCATGGTCCAACCATATTGTGGTACCCCATTTATCCTCTATATAACCTCTAACATATAAGGACATTATCTATTTTAAACATAACTTCTAGTCAACAATTCCCTTTGAATTTCGTGAAAACATCGTTCCTCGACTCACACACAGACACACACTAATTAAGATTCAAATTGTACCACACACAACCAATGTGTACCTTTTTCACCCTACTCATACTCCATTGAGTCCTAAAACATGAGGATTGGATGAACATGATATATGACACACATAAATTTAATTATTCAAAAATATCCCTTGGAAATACTCTTTTAAAATGTAACCTCACTTGTTCCATTATTTTTTTCATGATTGTCTGTTACCCAACATAATTCTTGTCATGAGCATATAACCACACTCTAAATTCATTATAAATAGTCTAAACACTAGTCGACAAGGATCGACACCCAAACAATACTGCTTGTATAACTTAATAGTGATACAAAATCACCCTAGGTGCATGTCAAAAGATAAAGGCATCAACATGACAATATTGAAAAACTCAAGTTCCTACTATGACTCTATCTCAAAATGAATGAAAAAATGAGTTCACTACCCAAAAAGGAATCTAAAAAGTCATTCCAAACTCTTATGAATATTTCTAATGAACAAAATTGATTTCACCCCACAGGGACCAAGTCTATATAATGACCATTATGTATCCCACACAGCCCTAAAGAACAAGTCTCACATCTACTTCTCTAGGTCTAACCACATATCCCAAAACATTAAACTTGTCTAAAGAAGGTAAAGATCATGTTTTTATACAAGGGTCATAACTGAAAACATGTCCTTCAAGGGACTGATCCCCTAAAATAATCCTCATATGGAACTACTCCTTTGATGTAATGATACCAATGTTAAAAAGACACTGATCTAACACTCACTGGGAATCTATATATGACAATACCCCATGGAGTTCTAGTTCACAAGAAAGGTCATGGTATCCATCAACATGATACTTCGTGATCTGACTAGATGAAAAAAATCTATGAAACCACACCACATATGGGGTACGATATAAGGGAATAAAATTCCATATTGACCTAAAAGGGTTGCTTCACCTCTCGTGCCTGAGGACTGAGTCATAAGCCTCACATCTAACATCTAAATGTAGATCCACACAACATGCCATAATAATGAAATATATATACCTGTTGGTAGGTAAAATTAAATAGTCCTTTGATTTCTGTAGAAACAGTCACATGCAGGCCTATATGATGTGAATCCTACATGACAAATATGATTCATGAGATGCCTCTTTCATTTTCTTTACCAGAGTTAATATTCTTCATTTACCTCTTGCCAATGGCCAAGATCCAGAGATCCATTATAAATCATTAAGTATATAAAAAAATTTGGTGTTGGGGAAAATATTATAAAACTATGACATCACCGAATAAGAAATGACCCATATTTTAATATTTTTTTTAAAAATTATTTGGAAAATTTTTGAGACCATGCTTGGAGATGGAGGATGATTCCATGGCCAAATGTCCATGGATCAATTCATTGAAACTGTTATGTTTTTATTAACACATGGGCACAACATTCCAGAAAAAGTTGAATATTTTTTAAAAGAATGTCCTCAAAATAAATATGAGAGCACTGATGAGTTCAGAATGGTGGATTTACTTTTGGGGCGACCTATATTTGGTATTAAGAGGTTGTCTGAAGAAAAATTCACCATGGATGTAACCATAAATAAAATAATAAAAAGAACTTTTTTTAAATTTTAAATCCTAATATTTCATGAACGGTGACTCAAATTGAAAATATAACACCATATTTGATTTCATAATGTGGTTTTTTCCTAGGAAAGGATGAACATTGACTGGTACAGTTAGTTTTTTAAAAAATAGTTTTTGGACCACTTAATGAATAAAATAAATTGTGAGTTTATTTTATTTTAACTTTACATTGAGATAGTGAGGATGTTTATTTTAAATGAAGAGCTTGGAAGAGACCCCCAGTTAGGGTCATAACCCTTGAAATTATTTGGAGGAACTAGACATAATCCTTTTAGAAATTTCATACCAGGAATGAATAACGCAAGTATCCAATATCATTCTTGTTGGATCTCCATAGCCAATATGCCCTCGACTACGAATGATCAATATGCCGGATGGGGCATTTGATTTATGTTTTCTTTTCCTCATTATTAATTTCCAAGATAAACATGGTTCAATCCACCAACATACTGATTTGAGGTTCCATCATTGCAGTGGGATGGGTTATTGATGCGGGATTATCAAGATATTAGTTTTTCTTATGAGTTTAACCTACTAATGAAAATAAATCAATGTCGAGACGAACAGAGGTGAAGGTTTGTTCTTTGTAATTTATTGGTTCTTTTCTATCCCCCATTATTGGAATTCTCCACTATGGGATCATCATAACTATAGTTCAACTTACCAAGTGGATCCAAATGAAATCGAGACCCTAGATTGGAGGGAAACCCACAATGGATAATGATTCCATTTAGATCATGACCTGAGGAATTCAGTTCTTTGGCCATTTCAAAATCTATCCATCAGAGGTGGTGCTGTGGTTTGTAGTTGTGACCACCAACAGGATGGCCTGGAGAGGAGGTTCAATGCATAGAGTTTGTGGCGACAACATTGGCTATATATGATCGTAGAGATGGAATAGTATTCCATATGGGATCTGATGAGGTGGCCATGTGATGTTGAGTGGAATCAGTGGTGAGCGGCAGGTCATCCACATGGAGGGGTGGGGTGGTCGTGTTGTGAAGAGTACGTGGCCAGGGAGGCTGTGTTGGACGACCCTCCTTCAAGTGTGATCTTCTATAAGAGATGGGATGGGCCCATTTGTAGAGGACCGGGACCATGAAAAGAGGACCCTTCAACCTAGATAAAGCCGGGCGGGTCAGCATAGTGGATAAGACATGATCTAGGTTAGACCCGGGTCTGACCCAGGTCGAACACCGGATCGAACATAGGTGGTCAACCACTAAGAATGCTCAAGCTGCAGTAGTGTAGTTTACATTAGAGTGGTTGAGTATGGGGAGGACAATTCGTGGTGGTCAACTGCTAGGGTTATTGGACAGATCGTGAGTCTTTCCACAAGCCTAGTGACCACCCATCTTCTAAAACATCAAACCCACTTAACTTTGAAACAGTGTTCCAGTTTGATGATCTGTCTACAGCATTGAGAACCGTACGATGAGATAACTATTATAGATATCCTAGGTGGAGTTTTAGGAGTGTCTATAAGACATAATGGATTGAGGATTGAGTTCTGGAGGAACAAGTATGCTTTTAGAAATGTTTTTTTGGATGGTTTTGACCTTTAGAATGTGTGTCTTATAGAGACAATGTGTCATTTAACAATTGTGTTTCATATTGAAAGTATGTTTCAAATGTTACTATGTGTCCTATTGATACTTTGAGTCTTATTGTATTGATTATATCTAGATGTTATTGATATATTTTCTAGAGACATATATCTATGTTGTGCTGACAGTGAATTCATTTGTTGTATTCCCTAGTGGGTTTCCATCATGGTATTCCCTATTTGGTATTCATTCATGGTATATCATTTTTGGTATTACTTTGTGGTATTTCATTTATGGTATTTCTTTTATGGTATTACCTTTATGGTATTCTTTTGTGGTATATCCTTTGATGTATTTCTTTATTTATTCCTTCATGGTATTTCCTTCGTGGTATTCATTGGTGGTTTTGAGGTGTCCTAATAAATATTGTTTTACTCACCACTGCATGGGATTTTCCATATGTGTTGTGTCTTGTATAGATGAATGAAACTTCTATAGAGTTCCCAAAAGATAGGGACCAAGTGATTCCTTGTGCGTTCAAACATGTCGAGGTGTGTTTCAAAAGATTTTTTGATAACAGTCCCAGTTCTTATTACTTTATAGGTTGGACTTGTGGATGTAGATTCTTTTTTTATTTTGATTATTTTGGCCCTGATTACTTCCCAGTATGTTCACTGTTATTCCACGGTTATGGGATATAGTGGGTTTTCATGCAATGTTTACTTATTTCTTTTACATTTCATAATTTGTGTCCTGGATATGTTTTCAAGCTTACTAGTACATTGGGAAATGCCTACCGTTTAGGGGATTTGACTAATCAGTAATAGTCACTAGCCCCTATAATATTGGAGGTTGAATTGGGGTTGTCACATCACAGGCCCCTCTAGGACGGGTCAGGTCATATAATAACAACAATCCTATCCCTTGTAAAAAATGACTTCATACCATAACTAGTGTTCCCGACACACATGTCCAATTTGCAACACATGTTCTAATACTTTGCTAATAATTCTATATACCATAACCAAAATAGAGAATACCTAGAATAGAACAACCCTAATACCAATTTTTATCATGATGATGTAGATTCCATTAAATGGTTCCCCGATCCTTGTAGTTACGAGGTCTCAATCATGCATCTATATATACTAGAGGAACACAAATAGTTGCGAGGGCCTAAGATGTGATGGTGGGGAGACTATGTCCTCATTTAAAAGTAACGAAACTAGGAAAATAGATAAGTATCATAAACTATAATATATATATAAAATAAGTAAATAAAATGGAATAGAACATTCAATAATAATAAATGAAAATATTATAAAATTCCAAAAAAGCGGTGTCATACATAAAATAATGGTCACCCACTTAGATGACCATTTAGATATAATAATACAAAAAAAACTGAGAAAAAGTATATGGATCTACCACTAAATTGAAGCGAGACCACATACCAAGTATCCTAACACAGTCTAACTGTACCATCCTGATTAGAAGAACATACATGAGTAACCCTACATGATCGTGAAACTTGGGCCTCATCCCTATCGACTGTGCAACTGTGATCAACATGAAAATCATATATAAGGTCAACTCATACACATATGTGAACATGAAGGGGTTAGAAATAATACTATTAAGACACCATGATAATATAACTATAAAATATGATGCATCAAGTGCATGAAAATTTAATATGATTAACCTAGATGAGACAAAAAATAAAATATAAGTAAAAAAGTAAACAAAAAACCACAGTCATACCCTGGGTCAAAAATCTATGTCAACTGGGGAAGTGCCACCATGGATTTCCATATCTATATCTGTATACATTTATTGTCCCGTACATATATATATATATATATTGATAAATTTTGATATTCAAAAGTTTTGAGAACTAAATGACATAAAAAATCAATAGTAATTAATTTGGTCTGTAATCCTAATAACCTAGACATCATGGGAAAGGGAATTGAGTTAGACGTTGTGCCACTCAAGTCACGTATCCTTAAATTGATTTATGGGTTCGTAATCCTTATTGAGATATACCTAATCTATCTAGAACAAGAAATCTATCTATGGAAGGTAAGTCACCACAACTCATCCTACGAAATAGTCTACCCGCACTAATCACCAATCACTATAATAATGAATCACATGGAAATATGTCAGAATATCATGAAAATGGAAACCTAGCTAGATTCTATGATGTTCATGCCATTTAAATCCAGTCCAATGATTGAGCCATGTGTCCCAGTCTATAGAAGGTAATGACATTACAACTCAGATGAACCCTATGGATCTTACCCTTAGGAAATCTCTAAGGAGAGATCACCCATGAGACATGAAACCCACCCAATGAGTTCCAAAAGTGAATTTCAATCATAGGTGTGAGATGACACGTTCAACCACCTCGAAAAAGTAATGGCTCATATTTCTGATCATAGAAAACCTATCTCGAGACCCCCATTATAAGAAACTTTTGAGGAGAGAATAGTCATCATACATAAGCCATAGGTAAAGGACAACGTAATCATCCTCTCTAGGAAAAAAGGTGAGGAGAGTGTGATCATCCACAAATAATCCTAGGTTGATAACAGCGTAATCATACTCATTAAACCCACTATCCAAAGTGAGTGTAATCATCATCATCACTCAGGAGGGTGGAATCGTCCATGAGTATCATAACTAGGGACGTTATGCCCACATATCATTCTAGTATATTCATCATTCGAATATCGAGGAACACATATAGAAGTCCCAATAATTGAATAATATAATATACAAGATCAACAACCTTATCTGAGGTAGTAAATTTGGCTATACTATTATACATAACAAATAACAAAGCTCATAAGCTAGATCCTAGGAAGAATATCTAGGAATCACAAAGGGACAAAATGATGCCTCCTTTGAGGAACCACAACAACCAACCAGGAAGCACCGTTTATAATCATTGTGGAATCAACAATAATCAATTGAAATTAAAAAAAATGTTTGAGGGTTTCTGAATGCTTAAACCCACAATTAATTCAACAATCACATGGGCCTACAAGTACAGTATGGATAATAAGGTGACACCCATTACCAGATCTATCAAAACTAGACATACCATATCAGGATCGATCAAACCACTGTCAGTCACAGGGTCCCTAAACTCAAGCACTAAGAGGAAACCTATTTAGGTTACTCAAGATAATTGGTAAAGGAGGAATCCTGCATAAGAACCTCATGGTCCAAAAAATATAAGGCTTCCTACTATGAATACATATCTATAATAGAAATTGGAGGAAACCCTTATGTGTTCCTCAAATGGAAAGCAAGAGTGAGCCATCCTAAATGGAATCCAAAGAACAACTCATCAGTGAATGCATCCTTAAGGTAATCCCTATAACTATGTAAGAAGAAAAAATAGTCTAATATGGGATCCTTGGAATGGTACATGGGAAAATGGATCCAACATGGGATTCCCTATATCATGTCATAAGAAAAGGAATCCCCTCGTGGATCCTAAAATATGGTATCACGACCTCTTAGACTAAAAGGACACATATTATATGGGATCTATCATCAGGGAAAGAAAAAAAGAAGCATTTGTCTTGATAGACAAGTCATGGATTATCTTAATATTATTCTATACCTCACGAGATAATTGATCACTATTCTCAAAGGAAGAACCTCTTCATTCAACAATCCTCACATAAGAGTCCCAAAAACAACTCAAGGGTCCTTCCATTACAGTCTATGAAAAAAGAGACTCAGAATGGAATACTCATTGGTTTCATTCTGATGCCTAGGTGAATGGATTCAAAAAACCATCAAACGGTAGAAATGGAAGAGTACATGGGGTGTTACCTTGGTATAATGCGTGTACCCTAAAATCCCCACATGGTCTTGTACATTAGCCATACATGGCATGCAAATGCCAAAGTACACAATATGTAATATAAGTATATATTGTGTACCCTAAATGGGTTACCTTCCAATGTATCTCAGATATCTGAGCCATGTACTTGTCCTGTCCATGTATTCCAAATGGCGTGCGACCCTCATGGGGTTTGGTCGTGTACACAACACGACCACATACCCCTACATGAGTACCTTGACCGAGTACTTGGCTACAGAGATGAGTCATAGTACATGGTGAGTACACCATAGTACATAGTGTTTAATTCAAAAAAATCATCTTCCCAGAACAAGAAGAACCCATGACATTAGTTCCCTAAACAACACACAATTTTCACGGGTTTTCTGAAATGGGAAATCCCTGATTCACCATAAACCTCCATTTTCACACTGAAAGGATAAGGTCAAGACATGATATGCCATAAGAAAACATTAAATGGATTTAAAACATAAAATCGATTAAAATAGAAGTATTTATGGTGAAACACTGAACAACTATCCTTTGTGGGGGAATCCAAGAATGCTTCTCCCATTACAATGGTCCAGAGTTGTCGCATGACAATCCAATGTGTCCCAAGATACACAACATTACCTCCTCCTCTCCATATCTATTTATATCTATCTCCCTCTCTCTCTAATTAAAAATATTACATTGAAGGAAACGAAATGTTTCTTCATGGGAATACATAGGAGAAGGAAAAAATAAAAGTGTAAAAGAAGAGAGAAAAAAAAGAAATGGAAAAGGGATTCCATGACGACCCTGATGCCCAACTTAGGTTTATGGCATGACATGGAAAAAATCCATGTAATGAACATAATAGAGATTAAAGAAACTCAATTTTATGCCCATATTAATAAATATGACCAAAAAAACATGGGAATATAAATTAATATTAATATTAATTATATATTAACTATTAATTATTCTAATTTTTTGAAAATATCGGATTTCCACCAAATTTGTATCCTAGGCTAAATACCATATTTCAGGACCGATTGAGTGGTTTGAAAAATTATTTAAGGACATCTCCTAGGGGAAAATACTATTTTACCCATTATAAGAGTATGAATGAGAAAATATACATTTCTTGTCAAAAAAGAAGTTTGAAAAAATGTTGGACTTTATGTAACTAATCCCAATGAATATTTTAAGTAGGAGAAATACCTTAGATGCCTTTTTTGGGGGATAAATTCTATGGATTTAGAATCTTACTATAATTTATGATGGGTAATTTTTTTAAACATTTTGTAAATCTGTTTTGGAATATTAATATAATATCTTGTTTCATTCTCATTTATATTATAACTTAATCCTTATAATATATATAATTTTTATCTTTTCACACTTTTTGATAATCTCAAGGGGGGTATTTGTGTGTGATTTTAATTTAATTGAATTTATTTCCAATCTTTGATATCATTATAGATCCTGATACTCGTTTTTTTAATTCATAATTTTTTTATTATATACTCTACAAATATATTTTAAATGCTTTCAATCCATTTCACTCTAAATTTCATGAATTGTGATAAACATGATAACAGAATTTTTTATATTAGAAAAGAACCTATTTATTTTTATGATCCCAAATATAGTTTATATTGTTATTATAAAATTTAAATTTTTTTGATAATTAATGATTTTCTGGCAAAACATATAAAAATGGTTGTCTCTATCCAATCATGAAAACCTGCAACATGTGAAATTCACTTACCATGTAAAAAAAATGAACTAACCATGGAAGAAATGTTACCATGAAGAACCTAACAAACACTATACTTTACAAGTTCACATGTTCAAACTAACTATCATGTGTTAGATGGAAAAATTCTATCAAATTCATGAACTAAACATGCATTGATGTTTACCTTAGCATGGGTTGATAATCACCATACCATATGAACAATCAAACTAAATTGAAACCAAGAGGCCCCTACTATGATTACCGGAGATCTGACCATATGATTCTATGATGGGACCATGTAATGAAAACTTCCTACTTAATAAAGAAATAATTATATAATTCCAATGTCCTTAAATTTTTTATTTAGTAATATACAAACCATTTCTATTATTTTATTAACCAAATGAAGAGGAATTCATAAAAAAATATCAAACGAACTTACCACGTGAAGGATTGTACTTTCCTGAGCTCCATCTAAATAAAAATTAAATGGGATTCTAGAATAATAAATATATTTGGATAAAAACAAATTAAATTTTATTATAAATGTTTAACATGAGATTTCTGTTTATTATTTACCTACATGTTATGTATTTTTATTTCTATATTTATCTATTTAACATATTCACCTAATATAAATTATGAAGTACCTAATACTCTCAAGTATTTTAATTTTTATTCCCATAAAAAAATATGAAGGTGTTTTTTTGTAATCTATACATTTATTTTACCCATGAATGGTCCTAGAGGAGTCTCTATGGTAGGATAATGTCTGTGTTAGTTGTTTTTAAAACATGATATACGTTTTGAATTTTACTATTTAATTAGAAACTTCTTAGAATGAGGTGATTTCAAAGTGTAGGTGATTGTGTCTCGACTTGATACAGAACCCCTTGTTTAAAATTACGTTGCGTTTTATCTATTTTGTTATTTTATTTCCAGAAGAATTTTTTTTAGTTTTTAGTTTATAAATAAAAACATACACTAATAGTTAACCTATATTGGTGTTTTATATACAATGTTTTATACTAGTATAGTAGTTACACATGATAGAGTATTTTGAAAATGACTTTATATCTAATATGTGATCATGTTTTTTGGAATATTTTTTGAAAAATTAAATTACATATTTATATAATTATTTTAGTTGGTATATTTTATCTAATTGTTTTATTTAATAATTTATGTTTTTTAAAATATAAATTTTATTGGAAACACAGTTTTCCCTAATCATGAGTTATCCACTTTGACCAACACTTTCCTTAAATCTATAGAGTAACAAGTATCTTTATTACAATGTTAATGTATGTTTTTACATGGTGAGGTTAGACCACCTCCCACCACCAATATATTTTATCAATCAAATAATCACCTCTTTCAATGGTACTGATAACCCAGAATAACAACTTTCCCATGTTGCCTCTCGGTGTGGCATAATAATGTTATCTCTAGAGAAAGATGTGGTAGTAAAAATCTAATTATTTATCAATATAATGTTTGGAAATAAATTATTCTTTAATATACATCTAGTTTTAATGTCCATTACTAACTGGGTAAATATTTTCTAACATCCCCCAACCAAGAATGGTTGTTATGAAGGTTTGTAGAGAATTTTTGAGATAATATACTTTTAAACCACATATATTCAAAATATATATGGATTTATAAATCTCTATAATATTTCACAAAACCTTAATGTGTATATGTACCTAACTAGGAAATGGTGTCTCCCATGACCCGCTTCACTACATGAAGTATTGGGAGTGGATTTTTTTTCAAGAAAACCCTAGATTCACAGCTAATGAAACTTCCTGTGACCCCATAAAATAATAATTGGGAGGAATATACATGCTCAAATAATGTCTCATAGGGTCATCATCAAGGATGATAATTCATACCATTTTTAAAATAAATAACGACGTTCTATTCCATCATGAATGAGAAGGTATGTGGATTCTTGTTCTATATTTTGTAGAACATCATTCTCAAGATTCAAGAGATCAATAAACTATATGAGTTTGAGTTTAAAAATTCCCACCACAATTCCCCCTAATATATATTCCTTTCATAGAACATAAATGAGTGTTTTTTCCTCATAGATTGGTTATATGAATTGGTATATTGAGAAATAATAGAACCATATGATCCTTATGTGTATGCAACTTGTATTCACGCCACCAAAGACAATGTTTACGATATCAAGGGTGGACTACATGTCTATAATTTAGGAGTGTTAAAGTTTGTTATTTGGCATCATGAATTCCTATAAGATGAGATTGTGGGATCTTTCTTGGATGGTTGAATTGTCTTTCACCCTCCATTGAAAAATCTTTATCTACACACACCCCATCAGTTTTGTAGCCTTCCAAATATCAATAGAGCTAGATCCATAGTCAAAATTCTGATCAGAGATGATTTTGTTGAACCATATCTATTATATACCTAGATGGATTTCACACCCCACCCCAAAATAGGATGATTTTAAATGATTCATTTGGTCCTAACAGAATCCAATAATGAAGTACATGTTTATTCCTCGATTAATTCCATTGAGCTGGAGAATCACTATACAAAGATAATAGATAATGAATATTAGTTGAGTCATCCTCTGACTCCTCATTAATGTTCTTGTGGTGATAAATGATTCCACATTTTAATTTTTTTTAAGGGGTTGTACCTAAAAATTAAATATTTGTTTCTATGATGAAAGTATAATAATTTCTATAAGGTATTTATAAAAATACCCCTATAAAAAATCCATTGGTAATGCTATATAACCCATTAGAATGGATGACCATCTAGTTTACCCATATAAAACGAATTCTTTGTCACAACCAACCTAATTTTGGTAGAATTTAGTATGTTCTAGTCAAGAAAAATCATATCATCCTGCTGAACCCTCCACACTTCCCATCAAGGAGTAACCACATGAGGGGAAAAATCCCATATCTCACAATTAAGACATGCTTCGCCACCTCACTTGTTTCCCAGGCCGACTCTCAATCCCAAACACACTTATTTTTTCCAAGAAGATTTATAAATCTCTCATCAAGTAATTTAAGAGACTGGTTATGATTGATTCTAAGATGGATGATATTGAAGCATACAATATCAAGGAGGACCAGCATGGGGACTTCTAAACTATCCTATCCTTCTATTAAGAGGATAAATGTGAAATCATCTTAGGGAATATACAATGTCTCTATGTATCAGTTAATATAAGAAATAAATATCTTATATGGAATGGTGGAAGATGGCTCCAAAATCTATCTCAATTCAACCAAAAAAATCTATAATTTTGGGTACACTGAGGATGATGTATCATTTTCTAACCATAAAATCCAAGATATTAAACGATTGAGTTCAATAATCTAAGAAAGATCTAAATTTGGCCACATTTAGGATATTTTGAATCAAATATCGAATTCAGTGTTTTCTCTAAAGAAGTCACCTTTAACACCTTATTCGGAATCCATTAGCTCCAAAAGAATGCAATTATCAATTTAGGTTATAACCAATGTCTCAAGCACTCCATAAATAGGTGAGTTGGTTTTCTATATGGTGATTCCAAACCATTAATATATTAAAAAAACTAATTTTATTATGGTTATTATAAATGGTATGTATAATTTCCCCAATTCGAAGGAGTAAAATATATAAACATTTCCAATATAGTGAAACCCTCCTCAGATAATCCTCAAGATAACGTAAATATCATTTTTATCAAATCGATCCGTCATCTAGAAGAAAAAACCCAAGACTCGGGGAACTATTTTAGTATTCCTATAAAAAGGAGTGCACTTATATTACCTCTTATTTATACGAGGGACATGTGCTTTGGAATATTGGAAATCCCATTCCCTTAACCATTAGAAAGTACATCCTATGGATGAAAATATACACCATGATCAAATATAACAACAACATAGTTCTACCAACTGGAAGGTGACCATACCATGCTTCCTTGTCATTGTAGATAGAATACATAATAGAATATGACACAGAAGAAGATCAATGAACTCTACCACTACGGTCTTCATGGAAATCGAAAAAATGAATTAATTCATATTATTTGACCCTTCAAATAAGAAGATGATGCCACATCACAACTACATATAGCAGAAGAGTCATCTCCTCCCACAATTATTCATATTCTGAATGTTGTGAACTTTGGAAAGTCTCATCCTAAATATTATGAAGTAGTTTCCACCATCATTGATAAGATGATACATGTGAACTATGATGCCGAGGAATATCTGAGTCTCACTTTGATAAGTGACTTCATAACTCTTGATGAAAAGCCATAGTATATTTTATTTCTAAAAAAACATCATGGTATATTTACATGGAGATATAAAAAGATTTTATCTCATAACCCCTTGGTCACTATTTATTGGATTAGCATCCCCAATGGACATAATGGATTACAATTATGACACTAAATGATTCATACCTCCAATGGTTCCAGGGTTGATATTAAAATTGATAAGGCGATCAATGAAAAATGCATCAACAAAGGTTAATACCCAAAATGGACAACCAATATTGTCTAAATCAAGGAGATGAATTACAATTCAGAGTCAATATTGACTTCTAGGAACTTAACCGTCACCACTCAGTAGATGGCTTCTATGTATTAGTTACATTTTTTCTATTCAACTTAGCAATGAAATTATAGGCCCTCCCATTCTGGGATAGATTCTATGGATATAATAAAATCAAGATAATCCCTCATGATAATGAGAATGATAATTATAGTTCATCTCAAAGAACATTTTATTACTATTTTATGGACATCAAATTGAAAAATGTTGGATATGAATATAAGTTACACATTCACAACATCTTCAAACCTCTCTAGGGAATAATAGTAGGATTTATTGGCTATAAAATCCTTCAAATTCTAGGACCGTATCCAAAATCCTAAAAATGTGTCTATATGGATTCCATTAAAATACCCCATAGGCGTATTCTAGTAAAATTATGAGGCCTTTAGGACCATATAGATTCCATTAAATTTATTATATGAAATTTATTGGTAAATGTTATCCTATAATTATGTTGATAAATAAAGGATCTACCTATTGGTGGGACAAACAATGTGATACTGTATTTGATTACACCAAGCGATATTGTTTATATCCTCTATTTCTGATGGCACATATCCAAAAGTAACATTTGGTAACCTATGTGACCGTACATGATAATATTTATCAGTTCCATTCTAACATAGAAGAACACCAACCCTAATGAGAACAATTTTTACCACTTTAGTCACATTATTCTTGATGTTGATGCCAAATATTTTCCCTTTGATTAAAATTCCAATGAATTGGAATTCATAGTCTATAAATTTTGTTACTATCTACATCATAATGATGTCTAATTTATATCAAAAATAAACCCATGGAAGTATATCCTCAATCATAACATGTTTACAAGACTATTGTGGTGCTGTATATTTATCCTTGAATGTTCATAATTAGGTTTATTCCCAAGAAGGTTATCCAGGGGACAACACATGCATATTTTCGTACCTTACATCAAAAAATAATGTAGTGTCTCCTATATTAAATATTAAAGGATTTATTGAATTATTTATATCAAGGTAGTAATTCCATAATGAAATATTCACTTTGACTATGGCTCTTAAAGAACTATTAAGTGAAGCATTAACAACTATGCACATAATATGTTCATCCATTGATTTTTCCCCATCAGTCCCTCAAAGGAACTCTTATCATACTTCTTCATCATGTTAGTGGGATGCATAAAAATGATTCCAAATAACAATACAACATTATTGTTCTCAATATGGACCTTTATATTGATGTTTTTTCATTGAATCGTAATGGATACTCTGAGTTTGACATAAATAAGAAAAATTGTTATTAATTTCTCATAAATTTGTAGGTCATCCCCATTCATGAGAAAAATTGCAAGGTAACTGATCAATTTATCCTCTAGATACCAGTTTCACATATCCCATGAACCTATTTTGATTAAACACAATATAAATATAGTAAGTGGCCATTACTAAGATGCACTAGGATTATATAGACATATATGTTTCACATTGGAATGTGATTACCCCTCCAATCATTATGAGTAAGATGAAGAAGTGAATGAAATCACCCTATCACCCCTTAGATAGAGACTAAATATTTCTAAATATGGAATAACCCATCGAATGGATGACTCCCATTATAGAGGGTTTCAAAAATTTAAGTCTTCTAATAATTTGGAATGATATATAGAGTGGATATGTTGGCGTTCATTATATTTTTACCTATGTTATTTTCCCAACTGCGAGGGATTTCACTACAGATGTATTTTCACGATAATCCTAATCTTCTTTAATCATGTATGATAATGTTCTTATATTTGGAAATTAGTCCATTCTTTGATTTGTGGAGTTCATTAGTCAAAAATAAATATCTCCCATCAGTTTTGAATATTTTTCCATTTTTTTCAATTTGGTTCATAAATGTGCAGAATTCATTAATAAGTGTCATGCATACCAAATTCATTCCAAATTTGTAAATAAAATGTAATATCCTCTCCATTCTACCAGGGATTCATTACCCAATTCTATATGGGAAATTTATCTCATGGATATCTTCTCACTAGTAGTTGGAAACAAATCTTGTTAACTTTTACTACAAAAAATTTCATTTTGATGTGGGATGAATCTATTTTCCTTAAAAAGGTCAAGAAGAGGTTCATGAATGAGTTTGTGAAATCCCAAAACTTCAATAAATTTTGGATCCCTAACATAAATCTCATAGACAATAGAAATAACTCTTAAGATACTGATATAAAAATATATACACCAGATATAGAATTCATTTTAACTATACACTCTACTGCCATGTGTGGGAGAATTTAAAAATTGATGCATTAAAATATTTACAATCTAATATGATACAGAAGATGTTGGATAAGAACATGAATATATAGCATAATAATATATCTAATAACCTAAAAGAATATATGATGATGACATAGAGTTCACGTATAAAACATATTACTCCCAAGCATATGGAATAAATGTAATGTTTCCTTCAAGGTCCATCTTTCTTATCTTTGTGATACTATTTATAACCGGTTGATATCTAATAAAATATCACATTTATGTCAAGATGACTTAGAAGCCCTTGATGAAAATACATTCCAATAATTTTAAAATTTCTATGTCCATCAAAACAAAGTTGAGTAAACATCTGAGAAGAAGGCTCCACATTAATCCTTCCACTAAGGGAATATGATCCAAGTCTAATGACCTAAAATGAAATAAATTTGGGCTTGATTTGCATGAATGAATTCTACATAGAAAATAAGCATTCCCCATGGGAAGTGAAACTATGAATAAGTAATCATCATATAAACCAAAATTATTTAAAATATGGTCTTTTCAACACGAATATAAAATATATAGGTTATTTTCAACAACATATGATGTTAATATTCACAATCAATTTTAATTCAATATAATGAAAAATATTTTAGAATAGGTTCTTGTTTCATGGACTTGAACTTTATAGTAGTAGCTAGTTTACATGATTTTTAACATAAAAACTGGCTTATATTATTCCTTCAATAGGACAAATCCCCAATTGAAAATGGTCTTCTAACACACCACATATTAAGAACTATAAATAGATAGATTTAAACATGACATGACATGTCATGGTGTTGGAGTTTCTTACCTCTAGAACGAACACCCTCTCTTCCCCATCCTCTCCATGTATTTATAACCATGGGACTTTATTTGGGATCATTTTCATCTGACATATAGATTGATATCCAGTAAATTAATAGTGTTTGACACTATCTATTATATATATTCCCTTGAAATGCACACAATTCATAGTGGCGTAGGAAATAGAGTTTTTAAAATCTAAAAAAATATTACCTATGAGTCACCTTTACCCATTGAGTATTCATTGGTCTAAGTCATTATTGACCACTCATTACCAAATGGGCTCCCATGTGGGGATGATATAATTATACAATGACACAATCACCATATAGGTCACAATTATATGTGAATTTTTGAATGAAATATGAAAGGTACCATGTTTTGATGATATGGTTAGTTGAAAATCCTAATTCCAACCTCTATCCTTGATGATGTGGTAGTGAAACCGATATAATTAAGAAATAGTTATTAGTCATCCTAAACCCATTTTTCACTCCCATATGATTCAAATCCTAGAGGTTACTATATACATCAAATCCATCCTATATTTTTAATGGAATCTAGTGATTTTAGTGTTACCCCTATAGGGCATTCATGTGCATTGGTATTAAAAATTATCTTTGTAGGGTTTCCTCTAGGAAACTTACCTTAGGTTGAGTCACCTATAGTGGTCAATGTTAAATTCTATTATGGACCTGTCCACCAATGTTTTCCACTCTAACCTGAAATTGATAATCTTATTCTACTCCTTTTTACCAAACAAAGCATGAATACTATGGGCCTTGGGGTTTTAATGGATCAAATCAAACATTGATTAAGGTGTGACATATTTATGAGGATGGATCCCACACTATAATAGAAATATTACATTAAACTAGGGAACCCCATCAGTCCAAGATGCATGAATTTAAAATGAACAACCAATTTCTTAGATACCCTATGATTTCAAACATCATGTCTGATTTCAATCCATATGATGATTATCATAAAAACTCATCCTCCCTCACATAGTTTAATCTATAATAATACTGTAGGACATGGTCAGATTGGATTCCCATTTTTTTATATTTTTGGTGTTTTATTATGTAACCATTCAGATCAACATATGTCTTTATTCTTATTTCATTTGATACATAATGATACATGGATCTTCTAACCTTGGCCTATCCATGGTGTTTGTTTCCATTAACCATAATTAATATTAGGGGTAATAATTTAACCACAACTTATAAGATTTCTATATCCCGTTTCTAGTTGAATCACCATTCAAGTTTTTTTATCCCTCTTTTCACCATGAGTTAGATATGTAAAAAATTATCCATCTTAATAACTATATTGGATTTTTTATAATCCATGATATATATTGTGATGCCCATGTATCATATCTTTTTTTAACTAGAGGTCTCACATCACCTTTTCCTTCTATTGGATATTGATACCCTACTTCTCTAGAATCCTTTAACTCAAGTGCATCAATTTTGTGCTGCAGTATTAAGGGGATTGTCCCAGAGTCATGAATTTACACTAAAAAACTTCATGGATTTTTTAAATTTTAATTGGTTGTCCAATTGAAATTGAGCTTTTTCCCTACCTAGTAACATGCAACCTCCACCGTCTAGTCTAATTTCTATATCCTTAAAAATATAATAACATTTGACAAAGTAATACAACCTTGAATCTATGTAATTCATAATATGATTTCTATAAATTTAAAAATGTTACCATTATCTTGAAGGATGGTTACATTAGTATTGATTCATGAAGACCGTATTTTAAATTTATCCTCCACCCGTTCCATATATACTGCACAACGTCGGTATTCCCACCATGAAGATAAACATTATTCATTCAAATATGTGGTTTTTTATATTATCATGTGTTATGATCAAATACATCACATTAACCACTAAATCATTGATAATAATACAAAATATCCCTTATTCCAAGCACCGTGACTATAAAATATCTGCCTTCTTTTTAGAGTTTATCTACATTAGTATCATGAACTTAATTTTTTGAACAACATTATGTGTATTTTTATGATTTCCCCATGGTATGAACCACTAGGTCCCCAATCTTGTAAAAAAATTTGGAAAAAAGTTTCATAACCTGAAACTATGTGCATCCACCTATGATATGGTTCTCAAATATCATTGAAATACCCAAGCACTTTTGTTTCTACATTCCCTCTAATTCTATGTAGACCTTCTCATCCATTAGGCACAACTATAATAACTTAAAAAACATTATTCCTAGTTATATTTCCATTAACTAAAAATGAGAACCATAATAAACAAATTATGAACTATCATTTTTAGAATTACCCTTATGTTTTTATATATAATAACTAGGATTATAATTCACTTTATTTTTTGTCCCTACTTAGTTTTTTATAGACTACATCACCATTGGTCAATTCTTGATGATTTTAAACTCTACATTTTCAATGTCCAACCCATTTCTCCCCAAAGCATGGTCAAACATTTTCAGTGTATCTTATGGTTATGACACTATAAATTATGGTGCACCATGTTGGTATGTAAAACCCAATATGCTATAGAATTAGGGTTCTCAGTCATTTGATTTTGTTTTTTTTCATCAAAACACTTTGTGTCCCGATAGTTTTTGTTTCTATATTAATCCTCTATGTCTAAATGGTCTACCATATGGTGATGAAAAAACCCCATGAAGGTCATTCTCATGACCATGGTACACATATTGAATGATTATTGATAGAAAAAGGACGGGTCTTATGTTTCAATGATATGTTAACTGATCAAACCTAATTTATTTTCCCCAAATCATGATGATATGTAAGTAAAGTATTTATTGAAAACATACTAAATTTTCACCCTTAGCCTATATATTACCAAATTTTAATTCTGATTATGGAATTCATAATTTATCTTCTTCCTCTCTGGTACATGAGTGGTATCTTAATACCCTTGGTTCTACCATCACATACCTTTTGGAATATAATAAGGGTGAATCTGTTTCTTATAATCAATCTCAAATGATTTTTACAATTTTTAGGGTTCCTTCAATGATCGATGTTACAGTCATATCTTGACCCATAAGTCATTATCCCGCACTCTTATATTTAATGAATACGCTTTAACTTATAATTTATCTCACAGTAAGAATTCCCCCACATTCTAGGTCATTTTGGGACACTTTCCTCATTATGACTTTTGATATTCCCACTTTCATCCTTGATATACAATGTTAAAATACATACTCAAAATACTTATCAAATGATCTTAAAATACACTACATTTTCCTTATATAAAGTGTTAAATGTATGCATTATCATATTCCTCATTTTAGGGGACACACACTATGTGAAATTTCTCTCTAACCATGCCTTTACTTTGGAGAGGTCCATTAATTGTACACTCTGATGAACTCATGGAAGATTACCTTTCCTTATGTATTAGATAGATCTTCAAGAGAATTTTTCTAATTTATTATCCAGAAATAACTGAAATCCTAATTTACATCAGGTATCATCTTTTATTTGTTATAAGAGAATCCACATATTTTCTCTTTTCCCTTGTATAAGGACCATATGTACCTGAAGAAATTTCCTCATCAAGAACCATTTGTGACAACATTCCCACTCTAGGAGATACTCCATGAAACATAAATATCCTATCCCAGACCCAACCATAATTTCCATTTAATATTTATCTTATCATGGAAATTGATTCCCTTGTGGTCTAAATATATGCACATAATTCTAAGATAATGTCACCCTATATCGGGATATTTCAAGTTACATATCTTGAAAATTGTAAACTATTATCATACATCTCAACTCTAAACCATGTTACTCATATAAGATGTTTTTTATGCCAGCCTTGGGATTTGTAATTCATGTCATTTTTTTCAACCTTATCATGGTAAACCACAATCCCATGTTCTATGCATTTGAAACTTCAAACTTCTATAATACCATGTTCTAAGCTACGTGAACTTAAAAACCAATAATAGTGTTTAGAGAGACATTTCAAAAATAACCTTGTTCACATATTGTGTGTTCTTTTATGACATGACTAATCTTTTTTACTTATTTTTTACATCACATGACATGAAAAATATGGTAATATGGATTTTAATATATCATTTAATTGATCATTTTAGGTGTATCATAGCTATAAAATCATACCAATTTTCTAAGAAAAATATATCTAAAATTCACTACCCCTTTAGTTATCGTTTAATAAAATTAAAAATGCCATATTTGATATCAACACCATCAATTTAAATTTCATGCCCCTATAGAAAATGATATGAGAACTCAAATTATTATTTTTTATGTGGTTAAAGATATATGAACATAAAGTATAAATCCCCCAAAATCAAAATTTATTAGCTTCCTAGATAATTATCTAATAACATTTTGAAGTCTCTCAAATAGATGGAATTTATGCTTGGACATCTAGAGCACATGGCTTCCAATTGTTCTAGAATCACCCTATATTTTTGAAATTAATAATGAAGTAACCCTAAATGTTATAGAACACTTATTAGGAATTATTTTTTAAAACATAAACACTTTGTGTTTCTTATTTTGAATCATCATCCTTCCTTTATTTTTTAATAGACTCTCATATGTTGATAGAAAAACACTCCAAAGGGATGAATCCCCTATAAAGTATATTACCTCGATGAACTATTCCCTTTATTTGTAAATTTAAGTCGCTACATTGATGATAAAACTCTACAACGACCCACTAACCATCTATGTTTCACACCCCAAAGGAAAAATTTCTTGAATTTCTTAATGGCACCCTATGGTGATGAAAAAATAATCTAAAATCCACTTATTTTCCGCGGTATACATCTATAAGGGATCATTTCCTATTGTAAAATAGTGAAACCTATATTATAAACTTAATTAATTATATTATTTAACCCATCTAAACCTATATATCAGTTTAGACTCCTGGAGACATAACTTACCATTCCCCAGATTCCATTTATAATGTTTAATTATAACACACTTAGTTTCCTCCCTCATGAATTCTACACATTATTTTATTAAGAATAAAAAAACCAATTCCATATCCTCAAAATTTTTTCTATTAGTGGGAGATGTAATATTTTGACCCCAACCCATCCATCCCTTTCGATAACAACCTTATAATTGTATGATCTTCTATTGATACCTTATTTCAACCACTAAACAGAAATTATATATGGGATATAGTTATTAGTTTATTTCTCCATTATTATAACGAAGATACATAATCCAAAAACTATGAGTGTGAACAAGTTATAATTTTTTACATGGCTAAAAACTAGGTTTTTTTCCACTGATTAGAGCAACTATTTGGTTATAAATTAGTCCCTCATGGATTGACAATGTTGAACAATTTCTTGTGATAACAAAAATTTATGATGTCATGTTTCAATTTCTCTCAATAACATAAATAAAATTTATAATTCCTTATCTTATGGTGTATACTCCTCATTCAACCACTATTAAAGCCTTCCTTTATCAACACTATACTATAATACTCAGGATTTATCTTGTGTTGACTTGAACTTACATGTGGCTAAAAGTCTCATCATTTTAAAATATGATGAATTTACTCTAATGTTTCTCATTTTATAGCTGGTTCATATACTACTCTTCCATAAGAACATATTTTACATCATTGTAAATAAAATCTTATCCAGTTAAAAGGAGATATCCCAACTCCAAATTCTCTCATTCACCTAGGAAGTATCGATTCAAAGCATGGAGCACATGATTTTTGACCCCACCAGTCCATTGGGACATTATCCAATGTTTAGTGGAATTCTTCCTTTCCGTCACCCATCCTAATGGTAGAAGGTGATGAAGATCAATACATTCCACAAAAAATTGGGAAAGATTAAAATATTATTTATGGTTGAATCTAATGAAACACCTCATGATTATAGGAAATAATTTTTTCCATTAAATTACTTTTTGATATATTTTTTTATACACAACACTCAATTTTAATGAATTTTGATATACTATTAATATTATTATTTAAAATTGGAAAATATATCATAGTTGATAAATTTGGTGGTATGAATATATAGATACAAATTTTAAAATTTATGAATAATGTGTTTAGATTAAAAAATAATCTTATTTATATTTAAGAAATTTCTATAACAATATATATACACTTAAAAAATTATTCTTTCTAAAAAATGAATTTTATTACACTTTTTGAAAAATAAATTTAATTTATAACACATTTTAATTTTTTTTAATAAAATAAATAAATTTTTTGAATCAGAATTTCAAAATTATCTTATGGTCATTTATTATAATTTTATGTAAAGATTAATATTTCATTGAATATTCATAAGTTTTTATTTTTATTTAAAAGTGACTTTTCATTTAATGAATTTAAAAAATCCGTACTATTTAATATATTTTAAAATAAAATTAGTTAAATAATTTTATAATTTAACCAAATTTAGTTCATATTAATCGGAATCATGTTTTATTTTTATACTAAAATATTCTATACATTCGAAAATTTTAATTTTGGAAATCCGCTTGCATCTATGAATTTAATTTGAAATTAAATTTTACCACTTATGTGATTGTAATTTATAAAAATATATCCCATATTTTTAATGACTAAATTAAATAATATATAATAATTTGAACCGAATTTTATGTCAAAATGAAAATAAATAGGTGTACAAAATTAATTACAGTTGTTAATGACAAAACAGGTCTATCGGGGGTGGGGGGGGGGGTAAAATAAAAAGATGAGGGAGAAAATAACATAAATAATTGTCCAAATATAATTGTATGTAAATATTTAATAATATTATAAATTAATTTTTTTTATGACGAGTCATTTTATATCATTCTGACATGTTTGAAACATGGATACACATTTCTATTTTAAAAAGTCCAAGTGTGTCCTCTCACCCACTAATAAAATGGTAACTCCTCTCATCTCCAATTGATACATAAAAATCCATTATGTTTGAGAAATAACTTCCCACATATCTTCCTTAATTTAATAACAATGTTATTGAGGTTTTATTTTGATTATTAATTCCTCGTAGTAGTGATTTCAGTGAAAAACTAAGGAGATTGTTTGAAGAATATATAACATTCTTAACCATGAATTTGGATATACATATTCATCCACTGCATTAAAACATTACCCCAAATATGATGATATAATAAAATAGTATCTTAAATATACCTAGAAGTTATTATTTAAATTTAATAACCTTTATCCATATCCTCATTGATCCAATGGCACACAAAACTGTTAACCGTGTGTACTCCAGACTACTGCCTCACAAACTTTTATAATTCGATTTCTATCACAAACTATCACAAGTGGATTTAATTAATTATTTAAAATAATTATTTTATATTTATTACATATTTATACTTATTATGTGATAATAAAATTTCTATCTTCTTACCTTCGAGTCCTTTGTAAAACAATAACATTGCTCTTACATCTGTGTGAACTACCACTTCTACAAAGAGATATGATATGTTTTTTCATTTTATTTTAAAATATATGGTACTGAAGATATATTAAATAAAAATATATTATATATAAGTAATATAAATGTTCATATAATGGTTATATATTATTTACATTTCATTCATTCTGTTCTATAAAGAAAATGGAAAGAGTGTTTTTGCGTTTGTACGACCTACCATCTCCTTGAATAGTGTAATTTATTATCTATCTATATATTTAATGTATTAATATAAATATATATATAATGAATATAAATTATATTTATATCACTGTTAAGATTTATTTGTTGATGGATCCATGATCTATGTTAACAGACCAATGATACAAAACCGAAACTTACATGAAAACTGAAGTAGTTGTTACCCAGAACTTGATTTTTAATAAGGTAATGTTCAATAAATGGTTTATAAAATTTCATAATTAAATAATATATGGTTATATATATATTATTATGGTATTAAAATGTACATATAATACACTTATATAATTTATATTAAATTTTCAAACATAAATTAATAAATTTGATACGTGAGTTTAGGGCTTTCCGTATCAGTTTTATCTCTGTGAGGCACTTACTATATTCATTACGAATTTCTTTTGTGTCATGTACATGATTCCCATGAATTTATTTATGATCATTGTTATAAATTTTATTGGGATTAAAATTATAATCTATGTATCTCTCTTTCATTTTGATTATGATTCATAAATACCGATGTGGTAATGTTTTTTATATTACAATCCAACTGATTATCCGGATTATCTAAGACAATGCATGTGATGATGAAAAAAATATGATATAACTCTTAATAAATTCATTAATTTTCATATAATATGTAAATTTCTTTAGTATCTAAGTTTTAGTTTCATTTTATTCTCTTTATTAACTAATGATAAAAAAGAATATTTTTATGAAATATCAAATTTATTAATCTCTTGAGTCAAAATGTTTTTATTTCAACTCCATGTTTTATAAGAATTATTATAGAATGTTGTTAATATTATAAAATGATTTTTTGATGAAATTTATACCGTTGATTAACATTTTACAAAAAATTCAAAAAGGAATATTTTTTCAATTCCTGAATGAGGCACTTTTTATTTGTATAAAAAATGAAAAAGGATTCTTTGTTTTTACACACATGGAATGAAAGGGAACCAAGTTACTTTGGATAAATTAAAGTGGAAAATATTTTAATGAACTAAAGAGAAGTTTATACCAGTGAACCTATGATTAAATTTCCATATAGTGAAGAATGTTTTTCAATATATAAAAATTAATAGAAGATGTGAATGAGATGTGTTATCATGAAATCTAGCTTGGTTTTAGAATAGGCCTCTCTAAAATTGAAGGTTCATTATAAAAATTACCAAACACATGATTTAGAGTTTGATATGTTAATTTTTGAAATAAATATATTAATTAATTATCTCTATAATTATAGGTGTGATATATATAATAATCATGATAGTCTTGAGAGTATATTGACATAGAAATAATTGAATATTCAGTAAAGAAGATGGGTGTAGCAAAGTAAATATTATGATTGCTATATAAATTACCACCCCATGAAATTGAACAATGTGATCGATGGTTTAGGTATAAAGGATCATGATAACAAATATATGATGAGGATAAAAAAGACATAATATTTATAAATTTTCAAGGGATATATTTGGAAATCATGAAGGTGGTGTAAAATATCATTGTACTCAAAAAGTGATCAACCATATATCCACGTGATCCATAAAGAGCCACAAATAGAAGATATTGAGCTTTAGAAAAAGGTGAATAATGATCCTATGATTAAAATTGATTATTATGGAATGATAAGTATTAGAAAATGTGTATATGTATGATCTATACCAGATTTGTTGAAGGAACTTTTAGAGGTGGATCATTGATCTTCATTCAATATTCATCATGGAATTATGATGATGTATAGTTATCTAAATGAGTGTCTATAATATGATGCAACAAAGAGAGATATTTTAGATTTTTTAAATCAATTATTTCTATATCACTATGTTAAGGTTGAGTGGAAAAAGACTAAGGAGATGTTAAAATTATTACCCACACTTGAATGGAAATGGTAAAACATCAACACAGATTTTGTTTTTGGACTCCCAAAATTTTATAAATTCAAATTGATATATTGGATGTAGTAGACAATAATATGGAGTTATTACAATTTATCACTATTATAAAATATTTCTCCATGGATAATATTTCTAGGATATATATAAAGAAAGTGGTAAGGTTACATGGCGTAACACAATCTACTATATAAGATCATGATCTAAGGCTTACCATAATGTTGTGGTGATGTCTTCAGTATGCTCTAGATACATAGTTGAGTTTTAGAACTATGCATATTCTTTAAATATATGACCAGTCTAAGAGAATATTTAAAACCCCTGAGGATAGTCTAAAATCTTGTTTTATGGATTTTAAAGCTAGTTGGGATCAACACCTCCCTCTAGTCATGTTTCCAAACAAATGTACCTGTCACTTAAAATATTTAGATGGATCCTTATAAATCATTATATATGAATAAGTGTATAAATATAATGTGATAGGGAGAATTTTATGAAATAATTATAATGTTTTTTTGAAAGAAAAAAAAATGGCAAAGAAATTTTGATCCATTGAACAACACATCTTGGTATCTCCGAGACGGCATAATATTCATTCTGATAAATATTTGTGTGATTTAGATTTTGAATTTGGAAATTAGGTTTTACTACAAATATATACATGTAATAAAGTGATGATATTTGAGATGAAAGGAAAGATGATCACATTGTATATTTCTATTTTTGATATTTTGATTAAGTAGGGAAAGTTTCTTATCTCTTGCAACTTTAACCAAAACTATCCCAAGTCCATGATGTGTTCCAATTATGTATCATAAGGATGTAGGTAACTTATACATAACATGTTTTAAACCAAGATCATGTAAAAAGAGATTACGATATTTCTTACAAATAATAGCCTCTAGAGATTTTGGATTATTGAGAAAACATTATATGAAACAAGACTGCTCACCGAGTAAATATTTTATCCTGAAACTACCAACATAAATAAGCTATGTGGGAACCTAATGTTATGATGAGGTAGAAGCATCCTTAGTTATTTATTTTGAAGTTATATACTTTAAGTGGAAAATTCATTTAATTGGTGGTATAATGAAACACATCCAAATTTTATTGCTACCCTATCTTTTCAAAACATTAACATTACATAACATTTGAAGAATAATTAAATAATATAATAAGAGAAGCCCAATTACAATAGGTGGTATAGTGCATTTGGAAACATGGAAACGTAAACACTGGTACATATGTGATCTACATCATCTCCCACTATGTGCGTCTGGACTAGAAACCTTCTTAGACATTTCAAACATTGTACATATCATTATAACCTAGGGGAGAAGAAAAATAAAAGGGGCCATATCAAATGAACATTAAGGGTAAACAAGGGATAAATGTAATCATAAATCTAATAATAAAGGTATAAGAATGTGATCATTAAAATAGAAGATCATACCCTACATATCCAAGATCATAATAGCGATCATAAAATGAATATTTACAGTTCATAAGACTCGAATCTAGATTAAATAGAGAACATAAGCCATGAAATCATAACAGTGTAATTAAACATGGAATTTTTTGAAAAAAAATAAGAATATAATGATTTCCATTGTAGCCCATGCATCGTTGTTGGGACTATATTAGTAGTATGGTTTCACTACCCATACTATTATAGTAGTTAGGGTTTTCTCACATGGCCATCATAGTAGCTTTATTTTAATCCTCATACCATCTTATTATTCATGGTTTACTCCCATGGCCATCATAATATTCAAGGTTCACTCCCAAGTTCATCTTAGTTTATATCATAAGGCTTAAAACATTACCCAGTGGATTGGAGAAAGGTATAGGTCGCACCTGTCACATAATGAAATAATAAATATAGGTGCCAAATGATCATATATAAACATGTAATATCCCATGAAATTAAATGGGAATCATAAACATGTAAACATATCATAACCTATTGAAAGTGATAGGTTTCATAATCATCACATCATAAACATTACCTTTGAAATGAAGCAGGTTTCAAAACAATATAACCCATGAAAGAAAATGGGTTACATAAACATATTACCCATGGAGGAGAAATAGGTTTCATAAATACCACGTCATTAATAATTACTCATACATAGATAGGATATGCAGAGAACATTTAGATAATTTCTTAGAAATTAATGAGTAATATCATTAAATGTTATCTCAGAAGGAAAATAATTATGAAATAAAATCTGAAAAGGCTTCTTTAAGAAAATAAAATTTATTGTTTAAAAATGTATTTTTAATACATTAAAACATTTGAAAATAATTTCCTTGGTAAAGAAATTTAAAAAATAAAAATAATACATGAAATCATTTTGAAAACCATTTTCCTTTAAACCCTTAAAAATAATATTCAAAACATTTTCAAAAGTAGTTTCATTGAAAAAAAATTAAAACATATTCAGAATGAATAAAATTGTTTTCAAAACCATAGATTTTAAAATACATTGAAATAATATAAATAAATCATGAAAGAATTTTGAAAATAATTTTACATGAAAATTTATAAAAAATAATGAATGTTTATTGAAAAAAATTTCCTTGAATGCACTTTGAAAACATGTTAATACGACTAGAAAACAATTTAAAAACAAATTTTCATGAAATCATATAATATTTTTTTGAAACCATTTTGAAAACCAATTTCATTGGAACATTAATTTTTATATTTTTTTCTTATGGTAAACCATTTTGATAATGAATAAGGGAGCTTTAAAGAAATGATGTCGGTTATATTTGAACATGATGTATGACCTCAAAAGAACATTCCTTTTTCATGGTAAAAGGATAAAAAGTGAATTGTTTGTAAAGATACAATAAGATTAAAATTAAGATTTTGGTGAAATAAAAAAATATTAAAAATTTCTTTAAGATATTATGGGGTAATTTTATTATATTCTTGGAAACCCTTTTTAAAGAACATGGATTTCTCACTGAAGAGAGGGTAAAGTCAGGATTTCTTAAAAACACATTCACAACCATATTATGTACCAAAGAGTATAATACGGTACAAATACATGATTATATCAAGAAATAATAGAGGATAAAGAAACTCATCAATATTATTGATATATTGATCAAATAACTTCTTCTTATAAAGCATAAGCATAAACAATCTCTGAAAGCGATGAGATTGCCTCAATAAACACTTATAACTCGGTAACTTGGGATCATACTCTCCGAGTAAGAAAACATATTTAAATGAATCTTAATATATCATTAAAATAATTATATTAATTATATAACATGTAATATTTGTTTATATACATGTCAATAATGACTTCACATGCATAAAAAAATGAGTCTCAAAGAATGAAAATAGAGACAAACCTATATTATTTAGTTGGTAAATTTTGAATTTGAAACCCCCTGAAAGAAGAAGCATAAAATGGATATGTTAACAACCAAAAATTGAAGTATATAATATATATAATACAATCATGGGATGTATATACACCACACAAAAGTAACGAGTGGTGAACATAGCTTGTATCTCACATAGATTAAAAGTGAGATGAAAATCCCTTACTTTGTGTCTTGATTCTATATCTACTCATACAAGTTTACTATATATTAAATATAAGTTTATTATAAATAATATTCATAATAATATTTACATATATATTAGAATATATGATTTGATTATAACCATTTATTAGCCACTTGTTAATGATCCTATCTTAAGGTTTAACTTTGGGTAATATTCACTTTGTTCTTCGCATATGTCTTAATTTGTAATATCATTGATCCTTATACTTATATCATGATTATTAGATGTAAAAAATGATATGAATATATTTTATACCTAGTATATTTATATTATAATAATCTATATTATAATAAAGTATGTAATGGAATATACTATTCATGGAGACGGTATTCCGTACATACGCATGAATGATGTTTTCCATTTTTATTGTCATATTGAAAGAATGTATGTAAATGATATATATATATATGTAAATATATATATATAATTAATCTAGTTTCATTAATATATTATATATATCATATTATATCTGCAATCCCATTTTTAATACATTCTATGTGGTGTCTGAATGAATCAAATTAGTTTGAGGGGATTGTAGTCCACACATCCTCTAAAGATATTATCATTTTAACAAAAAATGGATGGTAAAAATGTAGGAATTATAAATGGAATACATAATATTAAATAAATAAAAAATATAATATATTACATATAAAAATAGATTTCCCATTGTAATTTCTACCATGATTGGTGGTAAAGGAGAAATGAACCATCAACATTTCATGAGGATATAGTTCATTATACAAGTAAACTGTATGTTTAAATTCTATTAGAGGGAAGGGTGAATTTGTGCAGGTAATAAAAATTTCATAAATAAATAATCAAATATGTAGGATATTGTTTTCTTCTACCAATATGGGAATAAAGACAGTGTAGGGTGTCGAGAAATAGGATAAATGGAAGGAACTTGAGATAAGATGTTTCCTCTAAATCAGGTAACTCATTTTGGATTGTGCCATAAGGATTCCTTGGGAAGCATTAGGCCCTAAATAAGGTTTCATGGTTGAATGGGGGATTTTTGGGAGGCTACTTGGGAAGATCATAGATGAACATAAAAAGCCTGATAGGCGTGAGGGATGGGTAGTGGTGGTGGCCTTTTATTGGGAATGAAAATGACTCACATGGGATTTTTAGAAACAAAATTGGTGTGCATATGTTCTTACATAAAAAATTTATAAAAAACCCAAATACAAAATAATTGAAGTATTGTGGATATAATATGGTCCTCCAAATGGTTTTTACAGGTGTTCAGGTCTATTGGGCCCTTAATTTTTTGTTTTAGTCCCTAATTGAGCTTAATTTGACCTTAATTGTTGTGATTAATTTTCATCACTTTTAAAAATTATTTTTTTCAAAAATAAACATGGAAATATTAGACACTACATATTAGACTTAATTAAATAATTAATGTATTATTTTTTAAATTCACTTAATAAAATCTGAAAAATTAAAAATAGTTCTAATCCTGTAGATTGTATGAAATAACAAGGTTTTAATGTAATAATGAATTCAAAATGTTGTTAAGATTTTATATTAAGTCTCAAAGTGAAATTTATATAATAAATTAAATTGTATTAATAGATGTAATATTTATCTAATGTTATCATAAAATATATTTATAATATCATCTATAATTAATAAATAATTTTGAGAAAGGGAGTTTTCAACTAAAAATATTTTTTCCCCTATTCATAAAAAAATGAAGTTTCATAGTAGAATCCCAAAAATTCCCCCTCAGTTAATTTCAATGCTCATAATTAGAAAATAAATTTTAATTTATCCAATTAAATTTATAGGTGATTCAAAAATTAATTTAATTATTAAAATCAATTCATTCAATAAAATAATATTTCTAACATAAATGGACTTTAGAAAAAATATTATCTTTCGTTATCAATATGTTTTATTTATATAAAAAACTATAAAAATATTTTAATTTTAGTTATTACAATTAAAATTATAAAATTAAATGTTTAGTTTATAATTATGTTATATAAATAATCAAAACATTTTAAAGAGATGTTTCTTAAAAAATCAGTGTTGCATGCATCGTACGCCAGGTAAGTGTTTGTTGTATTGCAAGCCAAGTTGGAATTGAGTATTGCACAAGAAAAGTTGGTATTTCATTTGAAATGAATTTTATAATTAGTGTTTTAATATATATATAACTATTCCCAATGTCATGTGAAATGAAAAAAATATTGAAAAGATATATTAATTTGAAAAATAAATATTCTCAAAATACCGGGGTGTTACATTCTATCCCCCTTAAAATGAATTTCACCCTCAAAATTCATCTAGGTTATCGAAATTGTAATACCTGAGAGTTAAATTCATGAAAAACTACATTGTAAAAATGGATATTAAAACATTCCTTAAAAATGTAAATTTGAAACCATAACAGTTACTATAAATTGAAATATTACTTGGATTCTACATAGGAGAACATAGGATTAGAGTGATGATTTGACATATGGGAAAAGCATAAATATTTACAGGGAGTGATTGAGGTCATTAATAAAAAACATTTAATGATCAATGTAACGTTGAGTGCCTCAATGTAATAAATCCGTAATGATTTAAAAGGCCATCATCTCAAGGAATATTAAAGTATTAGTACAAAAAATTTTATTTGATCACTTTCAGATCATTTATTAATTCATTATAAATTTCTATAAACAAAATTTCATTCATGGGTTGTTCTTTAAAAAATTTGTAATACATCAATTACCACATGGAATGAATGTCTAGAAATTTTCATTGATGAATAAAGAACTAAAATACACTTTTACCAGATCTTAACACCCAGAATTATTTAAAAGTCTAAATATTTGTCTTAGAAAAAAACAACAAGCATTAATCTATAAAAATAAAAAGTAACACTAATAGTCCATCATAAATATTTATTCATTACAAAGAAATAAAAATTAACCAGGACATCACATAGGAAAGTGATTGGTGTGAAACCCTTATCATCCTTCAGTATTGGGTTTAAGACCCGCGGCCTTGTTGAACATGATTGGTTTTCATCGAACATACATGATGTCCTTTTTTTAATCTGCAGTAATATAATATATAATATTGACATCCTTGAAATATGGTTATTAAATGATTATCCTTTTAACCTAGGTTTTCAAGTTAAAATCAGTAAACAAATACTTACTCCAAATTTTAACTTAAACTTTTCATGAAGATATTACCTTATAACCCATCAGAAAGATGAAAATCCAAAATCGTAGAGAGAGAATCATGAAATCAATTTAAATTTTATTCCCCTATATCACAAAGTATCTCTTAATTGTAAAATTAAAAACAGGTCAATACCCATAATGTATATTCCCTAGAATCATGTTAACAACTTGAACTATCATAAAACCTTTTGGATACCATGCATGATTCCTCATTCGAAAGTATATTGGATATTCTCCTTAAATCTAAAAAAACTGAAGCTTCATCAATTATAGAGAAATACACCCATTAATAAGTCTGTACATATTTACAAGGTAATCAATAATGTCCAATTTACATATTCATAAACCACATATCTTTATCTATAAAAAATTATCTTACCATGAGGATCATGTTAAGGGTAACCTTCCTTTAGTCAAAATACCACCTTTTCATTTTATCACATCACCAATAAATATGAAACTTTCAACATAAATATGAAAATATTGAGAAAAAACACAAGTAAAACAATTCAGGTATATTTTATCATTCATAGATTCAGAATATGAATACATAAATAGTTTTATTAATTCATCCTTAATCCATTAACGATAATACCACATTCCTTCCACATTTTAGTCTTTTCCTATCATCATCAACAATGTAATCATTACCTACACTACCTTTCTGAATCTCATTAGGAACATTTTTATTGGGGCATTGGGATTCATAATTACCATTTTCTCCAAACTTAAAAAGCATAACCTTCGATGACGAATACGGGAGGCCAAAATTCCAATCCATTTCTTTAACTAAACTCTTCAGTTTCCCATACAATAACGTTTTTTGGTTCATTATTTTCCACATTAAGAAAAATTATTTTTCCTCTTAGACATTCACATATGTGGTTATTTACACATTATTCACATAAACGAAACAAAATTCTCTTTCCTTTGTGGTCTCTATTGCCTTAACACTCTGTGATCTCCTTATTTCTCTACCATTTTGAATCCAAGAGTTGGTTAAGGTAATCATTTTAATCATGTTCCATGAACACACATTAGGCAAGATTGTCAAATAATTTAGTCTATTGATCATAAAAATTGACATCCCATAAAAATGTCTTCCATGACGTTCATCCTCAATACAATTTATTATGCTTCCAATTATTGACTAAAACTAGAATCATAGTGTGGGAATTACATATCGTAGCTGAAATCCACATTGTAATGAAAATAATTTCATATATCATATCTAAATCCTAATACCCATGTTTTAAACTAGGACATTGACAACAAACATATATTTAAATACTTCATAAGGGGTTATGCCGAGTATATGAATTCGCAAAAAAAGATCCCTGGGATTTTAAAACCTGGTGTGCATCATAGTCTAATGTCATGTAATAGATTACCCTAAGTCAACCCCAAAACATCTTGTTGTAGTTTTTCCCCCATGGTACATATGTGCAAGATCCACATCCACTTATAGTATCCGGAAATGGATGTATTTCTAGGAAACCACTCACTCTATTCTATACCAAAATTTTAGGAAATGTTCATAATCATTATCTCATACATATACTTATCCATAGAGACATCTCTAAACATATACCTAGAAATATACCTAGGGATATCACTAAGGTTTTTTCATCCAGCTTCCCAAATGAAAACTATACCTTTACTCTGATACCCACTATAGAGACCATCTCTTTTCAAAACATTAATATTACATATCTTTTGTAGAATACTTAAATCTTATACAAAAATATGCTCAAAGATGATAGTTGGTATAGTGTCCTTGGAATAATGGAAACATAAACACCAGTACATATGTGAGATACATCATATCCTACCATGTTATTCTTGACTAGAAACCATCTTAGATATATCATAAATAGTACATATCCTCATAACCAAGTGGAAAGGAAACATAAACATGGTGAGCTCAAATGCTCAGTAAGGGTAAGAAAAAGAGACATGTAATTATAAACATGATCATAATGATATTATAATGTGATCATGAAAATTTAAGATCCTACCCTACATATCAAAGATCATGGCAAAATGATTGGAATTTTATAAGACATGAATCGTGATTAAAAAGAGAGTATAGTCCCTGAAATAATAACCTAGGAATAAAACATGGAATTTGCGAAAACAAATAAGCATATAATGAATTCCATAGTAACCAAAGAATATATTATAAGACCATCTTAGTAGTATATGTTCACTCCCTATACCATCGTTGTAGTTACGTTTTAATCACATGGCCATCATAGTAGCATGAGTTCACTCCTTATACAATCTTAATAGTCATGGTTCACTCTCATGGCTATCATAATAGTCAAGGTTCACTCCCAGGATCATCAATGTTTTTCTATGGAGATATAAAACATTTCCCAATGAATTAGAGGGTGAAATAGGTCCCACCTATAACATAATTAAATCATACATACATCTATCACTAGATAATAAATAAATATATCATTACCCATGATATAATAGGGGTATCAAAAAATTTAAACATATCATAACTTGTGGAAATAGATAGGTTTCATAATCATTTCATCATTAAAATCACCCATGAAATGAATTGGGTTTCAAAATAACGTAACCTATGAAAGAGAATGGGTTTCATAAACATATTACCCATGAATAAGAAATGGTTTTCATAAATAACATGACATTAAGAATAACTCATTAATAGAAAGTATATGAATGAAAATATTAAATAACTTCCCAAAACAGAATGAGTAACATTAACAGATGTCATATTAGTTGTATTTTTTTGAATTACACTATAAAACGTTTCTTGAAAAAATTATACTATATTTTTTGAAAAAGGATTTTTAATACATTCAACCATTTCAAAATTATTTTCATAGAAACTACATTGAAATCTTATAAAGAAGACAATGAATCATTTTGAAAACCTTTTTCCATGAATTTTTTTAAAATAAGATTCAACACATTTTTAATGCCTTTTTCATTGTAAACACTTGAATTATTTTAAATAAATCATGAATATGTTTTGAAAACCATTTCATGGAAAATACAATAAAATAATGAAAATATGACATGAAAACTTTTTTGAAACAATTTTCCATGAAAACATGTAAAATATGTTTGAAACTAATTTGAAAACAATATTCCATCAAAATTACTTTTAAATTTGTTTTCCCGAATATTAACCTTCTTAATAACGCAAAAGGGAGATTTGATGAAATGATAATTGGTTAATCTGTACAACTCATATTAGGTCCAAATAACATTCCTTTTTCATGGTTAAAAGGATAAAAAATTGACGTGTTTGGAAAGGGAAAAGAAGTTTACCTGGAATATATTGGTAAAATAAAAAAGGGTAAAAATTTCTTTTAGATATTATTGGGGAATGGTATTATTTTTATTGAAAACCTTTTTAGAGAACATAAATTTCTGAATGAATATAGGGTAATGTCGAGCATTCTTAAAAACACTTTCATAGCTACCATTTGTAACAAAGATTAAAGTATGGTACCAATATATGAGTATATCATTAAAAAAATAAGAGAATTATACTAATGATAATTCTTGATAGATTTATCATAATATTATATCAGGGGAATGATAAATACAAACTATCTCCAAAAGTGATGAGGTTGTCTCAATAAACTCTTATAACTCGATAACTTTTGATCATACTCTCCATGTAAGATAAAGAAATTACATAGATATTATGATATCATGAAAAAAAGTATATAATTGATATAACATGTAAAATTTATGTATATACACCTCTAAGGAGTGTTTAGGTTCATAACAAAAATGAGTCTCAATGAATGAAAAATGAGGCAAAATTATTTTATCGATTTGGTAGCTTTTGAATGTTAAACCCCATGAAAGAAGGGTCATAAAATGGTAAAATGAATACAAATAAATTTAGGTACAATATATATAGAATAAAATAATGTATAGTACATACAAAACACAAAAAGAAATAGTTGTGAACAATTCTTCTATCACATAGAAATTAAATGTGAGATAAAAATCCCCTGACCTTGTGTCTTGAATCTCTCCATAATCATACAGGTTCCTTATATAATAAATATAAGTTTATTATAAATATCATAGAAAATAATATTATTATATCTATTAAAATATATTTTTTATTATATCCTTATACTACCATCTTGTTATTCGTCTTATGTCATAGTTTCACTTCTGGTAATAATGACGTTGTTCTTATATTGAATCATAATGTGTTATATCATTGATCCTTATACTTATATCACGATTAAAAAATATAGAAAATGATATAATTATATTTTATATAAAATATAACTATATTATAATAATATATATCATAGTGAATTATATAATGGAATACACCGTTCATGGACACGGTTAGCCATACATACGCATGGATGTTGCTTTCCATTTTTATTGCCGTATTGAATTAAAGTATGTAAATGAAATATATATATGAATAAATATGTGTATATATATATCATTATTAAATTCTAATGACTATATTATATATATCCTATAATTTCTCTAAATCCATCGTTAATACATTCTATGTTGTGTGGGAACAAATCACATTAGTTTGAAGGGGTTGTAGTCCAGAAAACCTCAAACGAGATTATCATCTTAACACAAAATGGATGGAAAAAAGATGTGAATTGTAAAAAAATGAATATTAAAGAAATAATAAACACAATAGATTACATATATAATTTTTTTCCATCATAATGGCGACCCTGATTAGTGGTAAAGGAGAAATGAACAATCATCATTTCGTGCGACATTAGTTCGCCATACATAGAAACAATATGTTCTACATCAATTGGATAGAGGCGTGTGTAATTATAGGATAGAGCCTTTTCATGTAAAAATCATAGTAAATGGTGGATATTGGTTTTTTCACAAAATAAACGAATAAAGATATTGGAGGTGGTTGATAATTAATATAAGTGGAAGGAGCATGAGAGTAGACATTACCTCAAAATTGGGTAACTCTTATCTATTTATGCCAAAAGGCTTCATTGGGACACATTATTCCCAAAGTAAGGATTCATGGTAGAGTGAAGTATACTTTTGAGTATAATTTTTCAGATATGGGATGACCTTAAAATTTTATCATGGTGTGAGGAATGGGTAGATATTGTGGACTTTTATTGGGAAGGAAAATAACTCCCATGGAATTTTTAGAAAAAAATTATGTGTTCACATGATATTACCTAAAAAAAGTCTTACAAAACTAGCCATACTAAAAAAATGGAAGGTATATGGATGGAAAATGGACATAAAATGGCTTTTTTACATGTCTCATAAGTCGTTTGGACCCATAATTTTAAGGTTTAGTCCTTAATTAATCGTAATTTTGCCATAACAGCTCTAATTAATTTTAATCACTTTTAGTAATCATTTTGGTAAAAAAAAGTTACATGGTATTAATAGATTATAAATATTATATTGAATACAATGGTGTATGTATGATTTTTGAAATTCATTTCACAGAATCTGAAAAATTAAATTTTTTTCTAATTTTATAGATGTGATGAAATCACGGGGTTTTGATGTTGGAAAAAGTTCCTATGTTTGTTAAGATTTTATATAAAATTTCCATGTAAAATTCATTCAAATGAATTATATTGTATTAATATAACTAATATTTATCTAATGTAACCTTAAAACATAATTTAAAATATCATATAGTATTAATAATTTAATAGAAGAAAGGAAATGTTTAAATGAAAATAGTATTTTACAATATTCCAAAAATAATGAAGTTTATCAGAAAAATCCGAACAATTCACCCAAGCAAAATTTCACATTTTTGGTTTAAAAATAGAAATTTATTTTATCCAATTCAATTTATATATGTGTCTAAAATTAATTTCTTTACTTAAAGTTAATCATTCAAGAAAATAATATTTTTAACCTAAAAGGACTTTACCTATGATATTATATTTCATTATCAAATATATTTTATTTTATATAAAAAAATTATAAAAAAATTAAAAAATTATTTATTACTATTCATATTACTAATTTATATGTTTAGGTTACAATTAACTAATTTAAATAATTAAGACAATAAAATGAGATGTTTCTTAAAAACTCAGTGGTGCATACATCGTAAGCCATGTCGATGTTGCTTGTAGTGCCTGCCATGTTGGTATTGTGTGTAGTAAAATACAATAGGGTAATCTATTCATTTTTCAATTTTTTGTGGAGTTTATATACTCGAGACACATAAATGTGTTATAGCCTATAATGAAACATAGAATAAAACATTATCGACAACTTTTCTTATTACATCCATGAAATCACAGAATGTTATTGTTGTTCATGTTTTTCATTATTTTCATATGTTTTCACATCATCTGACACACATTTATTTTGTGGTTTTGATTTCATATAGATTTAAATCTTGATCATTTCTATAAGAGGTATATCTTACATCATATTTTCATGCATTTTTATGATGACACACACCATTCTTTTCTGTGATCTTGTTGACCCATATGCATGTATAGAACTAATAGAAGGACATGTGAGACTATGGTGATGTGGACCAGGGTAACAATGATAACGAAGATGATGACACAATACCTCTATGAACTTATGATGTAGTGTATACTTCTTTAGCCTTTTTTAGGCATTAAATTCATAAGTAAATAATAATTTATATTAATTGGTAGATTGGTATGATTGATTAGGTGGAAGATACAGTCTATATAGAGTGATATAATGAAAACCTAGTGGAATCATATTTATCTAAACAAGGATTCCATAAATCTCTATGTGGTAAGTCTTAGGGAGATTCATCCAAGAAATTCCATTAGATGTGTGCCTAGATGATGTTTTGTTGGTCATAATGTGATGCCCCAGGTTTTATAAACTAGTTCAAGTAAGCTATGTTATTCCTTTAATGATGTCTCTTGTTGTTTTTGTTGTGTTTTGGGCATTAATAAGGAATAAAACATGGAGAATAAAGTAAACTGATATATATTTAAAAGTTACATTGCAACAAGAACGAACTAGTTGAAAATACCATGAACAAGACCTAACAGAGCCACAAGAAGACTACTATGAACCACCACACGAGTAATCAGATAGTCCTCATCTTCATAGTCTATCAGCATGAAAAATATAACAGCCCGGGCCATGACACACATGCTTAACACCAAAGGTATGAGGATAACCATCCTTCCTAGCTCAAGTGTTCTGATTTTAAGAAACACCCTACACCCCTGTTTTTATAATGATCCTATGAATTATGACCGTTGGAAAATATAGCCATTGGGTTTTCAAAACAACCATTGGGTTTCCGTTGATAAAGTTTATATTTATATTAAAACTTGTTTTTAATGATATTATAATTTTATAATGATATGTCTAAGGTATATTTCACAAAAGAATCATAGTTTTAAAATTTAAAGAGTGTTCTCAGAAATAAATCCTCTTGTTTTCACAAAATTCCGATGGATACTTATATATTGAAAACTTTGTATTATTTTTATAAAATATATGTTTTAAGGGTATCAATAATAATATCATTTGAGATCTAAAATTATGAATTTTTGAATTAACTAGTGGTCTTTTATAATTTATTTAAAGATCCAAATAATTATAATGGTTTTGTATGTAAAATAAGAATGGTATATCTTTTAAAAGATTTATATATGAATTGGTAAAGGGGCTTAAATTTTATGTTAAAACTATTTGTTGTTATTGAATATTGACTCATTTTGTGAAAATATTTATATTATGACCTAAGCATAATTAAACTAGTTATTTCAAAAGTCTGAATACATTTTCTTTTAGAAAAATTTGTGTTGATATGAAATATTTTTCATAAGCTAGTAAAAGGATTTAGATTTTTATTTAAAAAATATTTATTTTTATTGTATTAACTCTCTTTTGTATAAATATTTATACTACACTTTATTTTGAAATAAGTATATTTATACTGGTTATTTTATAAATTTAAATAATTTTTTATTAAAAAAAATAGGTTGGGGCTCGGACAAGCCGAGGGCATCCCTTAAGGGACAATCCCTCTAGGCCGAGACCAGGCCCCAAGGGACGAGAGGTGTCCAACCAGGTACCGAGGCCGTTTCGAGCATGGGTTTGTCCAGTCACATGTGGTCCCATGTGTAAGGCCCGCGGTGCGCGGTGCGTAGGGGTGGGCCGAAGCCCATATTGGGCCCGTGTGTAAAGCCCCGGTGTGTGTGTGTGTGTGTTATCGAACCGAAGCTAGCATGCTTTGTATTATAAGCTGCGCCTCAACTAGGATCGTTTCGATGTGGGATGCGTTCCGCGTAATCAGGACTGTCCGATCGAATCACGCTTCGATCTCGACCGTCCGAACCTGTTAGCCTCTCGATCGCCCCACGTTTCACCGTGACCGCCCGGTCTCACTCGAGATCTAATCCTGACCATCCTTTCCTTTACCGCGTCGACCCCCCGCCATCTTCTTCCTCAAAGCAACACCCGACCAGTAGGCCTGCGCAAGGACGCCTCGGCCTCTCCCCCGTACTGCTCCCCTTGTCTTTCGAACACCCCTCCTAGGTCTCAATTTTCCCATCTTCCACACGCCGGTCTAGCCTCTTCGGTCGAGTCATCTTTGGATACCGAGGCCTATATAAACGCCTCTGGCCTCATGAAACTGCGGCGGTTCCTCCTCCTTCCCTCCCACGAACTTCCATCAATATCAGCATGGTGCACCTGGTCCGAGATTCTCCTCAAGCAAGGTAAGGTTCTTTTTATGCTTACTTTCTTTTAAAAGAACCTCTATTTTATACTCTCGGTATATGTACAGTTTATATATATATATACTTAATATAAAACCTTCGGTTTTTATAGCTTTAAAGGAATCTGTCTTCTTGTTTTCAGTAGGGTGCATGTGTAAGCATGGTTTCATGTTTTTCTTTCCTTTGGAAGAAACCCGTACCATTATACAGTCAGTATATATACAGTTTGTATAAAAAAATAAAAATGTGAATATATAGAACCCAAACCCTTCGGTTTGGGGTATCCATGGTAATTCAGCAAGGTTATACTAAGTAATATATGTATAATGAGGTTTCATTTTAAATCGACTCTTAACATATGTTATTCACATAATATATATATAACTAAATATTTATGCTTGTTTTCAAAACGAGTCAGTATGATTTTAGGGGATGAATGCCAATCCTCGAACGATATTTGGATGCAATCTAGGCCATTGGCTTAAGTTCAATTATGTTGTTGTTTTAAACCAATGTTGCTAAATTTTTATGTATTTTCTCATGGATATTGAACCCTCTTGAATTTTTTGGTTCTTAACTAAATAATATTAAGTGTTTTTTTTGAACTGAAGAAAATTTTAATGGTTTTGTTGTTTTAGTGTAAAAACCTTTTTTTCATTCTTGGTGTATATATGGTGATGTGTAAATATATATATTCCAAACCCTATTTTTAAGTAATGATTACCAGGAATGACTTTATATTTTGATACATGTGTGATTTTAATAAAGGATAATTTTGGAATTTACTAAACAAGTATTTTATACATGTACCCACAAATGAACATGTTGTAATAAAGGAGCTTCTTTGACATGGCCCATGACATACTTTATGATAATGTGTATATTTTGGCTTGATTAATATGTATTAAAGGATTTAATATTTATGGGATCATTTCGTCATGTTATATTCACTTATTATCTGAAGAGAAAATGAACTCAATTTGTTGAATGCGTTAATTTATCAAGTTATGGTTTACTTTATTTACAAGATCAAGGGCCTATTTATCACCATAACTAATTTCAAGTGTTTTTCTTAAGCAATCGTTTTCCATGGATTTATAATGACAAATATTCATCATTTTGTATATCATTATTTTATATGCTTTAGTGAAAAGAATGTTTTACTAAGCTATGTATGCCTTTGATTAGTTACTGACACATTTGGCAAGTTAACTATCATACCTTGTATTAGCAGAATTTGTGGTGGTTCATTATTTATTATTGTACAAAATGCATGCTTATGACATATCACTAAATGAACTAAGAAATTAGATTACCCAAAGTGGTATGGGACCCCTTGGGTAAAAATGAAAATGAATTAGATATTCAAGGTGGTATGGGACATCTTGCATATGCATGTGATTTAAGTAAAGAATGAATGTTGTGGCTCACATGATAATAAAGAAATTTCAAGGGTGCACCCAGATAGCGCTCTAATGCATTGGGTAAAGACTTAATCTCTAGAGATGACCTTTTTGACTAATACCTCAGTGAATTACCTTGGTAATTTTTTTATGCCACCTTGGAGATGGACCTTGGTGAAATGAAATGATTGTCAATATTGAATGTTGATGCCATATAATTCAAGTTATGTAACAAGTTCTTTCTAAAGATAAAGTTCTTTCATGACTAATGCCATTAAAATTTTCATAAACTTTTTATTTCACTAGTATAAGCTTGGAGCATGATTGGTGTTATCACTTAATAGAATAGTAACCAGCATATGAAAATTTAGTTGTTTCCTTTATGCGCAACTCTGATTATGCATTACTTTTAACTGTTTAATTTATGCTTAAGTAAGACACATGTCGTACCTGTTTATGATAACCATTGTTACTCCTTCGAAAATTAAAATAATTGTTCCATGTTCTTCTTGAAAACCTGGATTGAGCATTTTTATGTTATGTGTTATAATTTTCCTTTAATAAGTGTTTAATATCTTTTAAAATAATGTATTAAAATGTTACAATGTTTTAATTCTTTTATGAAACCCCTTACAGAGTATTTCAATGCTCACCCTACGTTTTGATTTAATATTTTTATGTATCAGCTTTTAAAAGATGAATTGTTTCAGAAGTTTCCAATTTCCCAGAACCCGAACCGCACACGACCCTCTGTATGGGACATGATGTGTTGTTAACAATGTGTGCTTTATTTTAAGATAACACATCATGTTCAGAAGGCACCGACTCCTTGACTTTTGGGGTCGGGGACTCTATAGTTGGTATCGAAGGTTCGGTTTGGATAACTCTGGAAAGCCAGAAACTGAAACAAAAATATATATATGTATATGTACTTCAATTTATTAAAAATTGGGTTTTCTTAAATTTTAGATGGAAAACGAAGGCACAAATCTCTTATCTCTCCCCACAGAGGCCCTAGAGGCCATTGTGTCTTTAGCTAGCCGTGAGGATTTTCTAAACTATGCCCATATCTGCATGACATGCACACACCTTTACGAAGTATCCAATTCACCACGGGTGCTTCAGTTACACCAAGGGGTAGGAATAGATTACCTCCTTATGATGATAACTCAGTTTCCCTCATATTTGCGTCAGGGAAGGTACCATGAGGGACTTCTCTGGATTTTCACGGTGGGTGAGAGCTTTGGAACTATGATTGATAACCCTTTTCAAGAAGCTGCTGCTGACGAAGACCTCCGAGCGAGCTACCTTTGTCAGATTTTAAACTATTGCTTCTTGGGTCAGTTGTTGGACTTCAGAAGGTTAGAAGACGAGTCCACCCGACTGTCTTGCAGACGACAAGTGTATGAAGATGTCTCTCAACTTCATACCCCTCATGCTAGACTCATTAGACGTCATAGGTTCCCCCATGAGTTTTTCCCTGAATGCTCGGCCTGTGTTTGGTTCGAGGAGTTAGGGTGTTTTACTTCTCTTGTGGATTTCATTTAGTCCGTCAATAAGGGAAACTCAAGAAATAATAATAATAAATGTATGTTTATTGAAATTTTGTCTTTCCCCTTCCTTGTATTTACTTTGTGTATACCTTTGAATGATTTACATGTGATTGAATTTCCATCTTAAAACTTTCAGATGGATGGACAAACCCACCTGTTATCCCTTCCCACTGAGATTCTGGAAATCACTGTGATAAAAACATGTGAGGACGAGTATGACCCTTCACAAATTTTCGAAGAACGTGCAAGTAGTGGTTTGAGGTAACAAACAGTCTGAAGATTCTCCACACCTGCCAGGGGAATGCCTCCATCTATTACCGCATTGGCTCTGCATAGCCAGTCAGACGTGACCAATGAGGAAGTTACCACGAAGGGCTCTTTCTTGTGTTTCACCCTAGGCCTAAACTACACAGCCAGAGTGAAATTTCAGGAGGTTTTTTTAGAAGGATATCTTTATGTGGCTTATATGCTCCAACTTCTTAGCTCTAGCGTATTTGACCGTATCTATGCCTTCAATGTCCTCTACCGAGACATAATTCGGCGAGTCCTTCGTACTTTGGTCTGCAAAGACATTTCATAAATTTTTACTATTCTAGCTTCCCTCTAGAGGCCTGAGGCCCGAAACATAAGTGCAACCCCTCCTGACTTAGGTGTGTTTGGATTAGGGAGCTGGAGGAGTTGATCATCACTACGGGGATTCCGCTGAATGCACTTGTTGACCCTATACGTTGGTGGAGGTGGTAGGAACGTTGCTGAACCTTGTAGTGTTGTGAAATAAATTGCGAGGACACAATTTTCAAAAGGGGGGAATAAGGTGACGCCCCGGGTTTTATGAACTAGTTCAAGTAAGCAATGTTATGCCATTAATGATGTCTCTTGTTTTTTTGTTGTCTTTTGTGCGTTAATAAGGAATAAAACATGGAGAATAAGGTAAACTAATATATATTTAAAAGTTACATTGCAACAAGACCCAACTAGTTGAAAATACCATGCACAAGACCTAACACATCCACAAAAAGACTACTAAGAACCACAATGCGAGTAATCAGATACTCCTCGTCTTTAGAGTCCATCAGCGTGAAAAATATAATAGCCAGGGCCATGGCACACATGATTAACACCAAAGGTATAAGGAGAACCATCCTTCCTAGCTCATGTGTTCTGATTTTAAGAAACACCCTACACCCCTGCTTTTATAATGATCCTGTGAATTATGACCGTTGGAAAATATAGCCGTTGGGTTTTCAAAACAACCTTTGGGTTTCCGTTGATAAAGTTTATCTTTATATTAAATCTTGTTTTTAACGCTCTTATAATTTTATAATGATATTTCTAAGGTATATTTCCCAAAAGAATCATAGTTTTAAAATTTAAAGAGTGTTCTAGGAAATAAATACACTTTTTTTCAAAAAATTTCGATGGATACATATATATTGAAAACTTAGTAATCTTTTTATAAAAGATATGTTTAAAGGGTATCAATAATAATATCTTTTGAGCTCTAAAATTATGAATTTTTGAATTAACTAGTGGTGTTTTAGAATTTATTTAAAGATCCAAATAATTATAATTGTTTTGTATGTGAAATAAGAACGATATATCTTTTAAAAGATTTATATATGAATTGGTAAAGGGATTTAAATTTTATGTTAAATCTATTTGTTTTTATTGTATATTGACTCATTTTGTGCAAATATTTATATTTTGAACTAAGCATACTTATACTAGTTATTTCGAAAGTCTAAATAAATTTTATTTTAAAAAAATTTGTATTCATATGAAATATTTTGCATAATCTAGTAAAAGGATTTAGATCATTAGTTGAAAACTATTTGTTTTTATTGTATTAACTCTCTTTTGTATAAATATTTATACTACACTTTCTTTTGAAATAAGTATACTTATACTGATTATTTGGTAAATTTAAATATGTTTTTAATAAAAAAATAGGTTGGGGCCCGGCCAAGCCGAGGGCATTCATTAAGGGACAAGCCCTCTAGGCCGAGACCAAGCCCCAAGGGACCAGAGGTGTCCAAACAGGTACCGAGGCCGTTTAGAGCTTTGGTTTGTCCAGTCGCATGCGGGCCCCTGTGTAAGGCCCGTGGTGCGCGGTGCGTAGGGGTGGGCCGAAGCCCTCATGGGGCCCATGTATAAGGTCCCGGTGTGTGTGTGTTCATGTTATCTAACCGAAGCCGACACACATTGTATTATAAGCCGCGCCCCAACCGCGGATCGTTTCGATGTGGCACGTGTTCCGCGTAATCAGGACTGTCCGATCGAATCACGCTTTGATCTCGACCGTCTGAACCTATTAGCCGCTCAATCGCCCCACATATCACCGTGATCGCCCGATCTCACCCAAGATCTAATCCCAGCCGTCCTTTCCTTTACCGCGTCGACGCTCCGTTATCTTCTTCCTCGCAGCAGCACCTGACCAGTAGGCCCGTGCAAGGATGCCTCTGCCTATCCCCCACACTGCTCCCCTTGACTTCCGAACACCCCCTCCTAGGTCTCTGTTTTCCCGTCTTCCCCACATCGGTCTAGCCTCTTGGGTCGAGTCATATTTGGATACCGAGGCCTATATAAACGCCTCTGGCCTCATGAAACTGTGGAGGTTCCTCCTCCTCCCCCCCACGAACATCCAGCAATATCAGCGTGGTGCACCTGGTCTGAGGTTCTCCTCAAGCAAGGTAAGGGGCCTTTCATGCTTACATTCTTTTAAAATAACCTCTGTTTTATACTCTCGGTATATATACAGTTTTTTTATATATACTTAATATAAAACCTTCAGTTTGTATAGCCATCATGGAATCTTCCTTTGTGTTTTCAGTAGGGTGCATGTGTAAGCGTGGTTCCATGTTTTTCTTTCCTTTGGAAGAAACCCGTACCATTATACACTCAGTATATATACAGTTTGTATAAAAAATGTAAATATATAGAACCCAAACACTTCAGTTTGGGGTATCCATGGCCATTCAGCAAGGTTATACTGAGTAATATATGTATAATGAGGTTTCATTTTAAATCAAATATTAACATATGTTATTCACATAATATATATATATATATATATAACTAAATATATCTGCATGTTTTCAAAATGAGTCAGTATGATTTTAGGGGATGAATGCCTATCCTCGAATGATATTTGGATGCAATCTAGGCCATTGGCTTAAGTTCAATTATGTTGTTGTTTTAAACCAATGTTGCTAAATGTTTATGTATTTTCTCATGGATATTTAACCCTCTTAAAATTTTTGGTTCTTAACTAAATAAAATTAAGAGTTTTCTTTTTAGAAATCAAGAAAATTTTAATGGTTTTGTTGTTTTAGTGTAAAAACCCTTTTTTCATTCTTGGTGTATATATGGTGATGTGTATATATATATTCCAAACCCTATTTTTATGTAATGATTATCAGGACTGACTTTATGTTTTGATAAATGTGGGATTTTAATAAAGGATAATTTTAGCGTTTACTAAACAAGTATTTTATACATGTACCCACAAATGAACATGTTATAATAAAGGAGCTTCTTTGACATGGCCCATGACGTACTTTATGATAAAGTGTATATTTTGGCTTGATTAATATGTATTATAGGATTTAGTGTTTATGGGATCATTTTGTCATGTTATATTCACTTATCATCTCAATAGAAAATGAACTCACTTTGGTGAATGCGTTAATTTATCAAGTTATGGTTTACTTTATTTACAAGATCAAGGGCCTATTTATCACCATAACTAATTTCATGTGTTTTCCTTAAGCACTCCTTTTTCCATGGATTTATAATGACAAATATTCATCATTTAGTATATCATTATTTTATATGATTCTGTGAAAAGGATGTTTTACTAAGCTATGTATTCCATTGATTAGTTACTGACACATTTTGCAAGGTAACTATCATACCGTGTATTAGCACAATTTGTGGTGGTTCATTATTTACTATTGTACATAATGCATGCTTATGACATATCACTTAATGAACTAAGAAATTAGATTACCCAAAGTGGTATGAAACACCTTGGGTAAAAATGAAAATGAATGAGATATTCAAGGTGGTATGTGACATCTTGAATATACATACGATTTAAGTAAAGCATTAACGATGTGGCTCACATGATAATAAATACATGTCAAGGGTGCACCCAGATAGTGCTCCAATGCATTGGGCAGAGACTAAATCTCTAGAGATGACCTTTTTTACTGATACCTCGGTGAATAACCTTGGTAATTTTTTTATGAAACCTTGGGGATGGACCTTGGTTAAACGAAATGATTTTCAATAATGAATGTTGATGCCACATAATTCATGTTATATAACAATTTCTTTCTAAAGATAAAGTTATTTCATGACTAATGCCTATATAGTTTTCATAAAGTTCTTATTTCATAGGTATAAGCTTGGAGCATGATTGGTGTTATCACTTAAAAGAATAGTAACCAGAATATGAAAATTTTGTTGATTCCTTTATGCGCAACTCTGATTATGCATTAATTTTAACTGTTTAATTTATGCTTAAGTAATACACATGTCGTACTTGTTTATGGTAACCCTTTTTACTCCTTCGAAAATTAACATAATTGTTCTATGTTCTTCTTGAAAACCTTGATTGAGCATTTTTATGTTATGTGTTATAATTTTCCTTTAGTAAGTGTTCAATATCTTTTAAAAGAATGTTTTCAAATGTTACAATGTTTTAATTCTTTTTAAAAACCCCTTACTGAGTATTTCAATGCTCACCCTATGTTTTGATTTAAAATTTTCAGGTATCAGCTTTTAAAAGATGTATTATTTCAGAAGTTGCTGGTTTCCCAGAACCCGAACCGCACACGATCCTCTGTATGGGACATGATGTGTTGTTAACAAAGTGTGATTTATTTTAAGATAACACATCATGTTTAGAAGGGACTGAATCCTTGGATTCTGGGGTCGGGGTCCTTACACATAACCCCTAGTGTAACCTCTTGTGGGTGTATTGTGAGACCTCATATCCATAAATATGAATATAGATAATAACATGTTGGTTCCTAATTCTTCTTGGAAGTATCCAAAGTGATAATATTTCTGGTGAAGGGATAGTCAAGGTTAATGATGAAGGAATGTTTTCATTTATAGAAATTCAATTTTATTTAATGTAACTTTTATAAGGATCATAAAAGAGGATTCATATGTTTTCAAGCAGCCTTAGAGTATATGTCACCCTAAGTGATCCTTCCAAGATACATGGTTATGTTTTTGAGCATGGTGGGCACAAAAAACCAAATATGAAACCCATGTGATGGTTGGTGTGTTGTGAAGGTTGATAGAAATGTATTTTTGTTTATAAAATGGATCATTGTGTGACCTCGGGTGGGGAAGATCTATAAAATTAATGTGCATTGAAAACAATAATGGAAATTGAGTTAAAATTATAGGTCCATGACTTGTTAAATAATAAGAATGCATTGGAGTATGTGTTTTATTTCCATTAGTTTTTAGGAAATATTTGATTAATAACAATTCATTTGGTGGTTATACATAGTGGCATTGGTTCACCCTCATTTTGACATTAATTCCACCCTTTTTGTTGGAATCAAAACATTTTAGAATGAATCTTATAGGATTTTGTATCGTAATGGTTATTTAAAATGGATTTTTCTCTACAAAGGATGTTGGAATCAATAATGAACTAGTGTACCATTGTGTGGTCTATATAGGGTTGTCATTGGAATAGATAACACAGTTCTATGTAGTGATTGCATTAGGGGAATTTTTTTTTTGGGATAGGAGTCATAACCTATAATTGGGATATTGAAGAATTTTGTGCACTTTGAGACTGGATAATTGGGTAATGTATAATGTGTTTTGAAAAATCCTAGTATACTCAATGTAACAACCCAATTTTTTTTTAATAAAAAATCCTATTCTAGTGGAATTAAATTTTTTATTATGTATTATGGTTGTAGAAAAAATATATTCATTTGTTTTTATTACATCCTATTGAATTTTATTTTCCACTAAGAGTATTTTTTTTCTGAAATATAACTATTTAATATTGATAATATGATTTTTATAAATATAGGATTATAATAAATCCAATTAAAAAGTAAAAAAAGTGATGTCCTCGGCCTATAGGATTGTACCTCATGAATCCCATTTATCAATGCTTATGAGAGAGATAAAATCTTTGGAATGTTACCTTGACCAATCCCTAGGCCATATCCTACAAATAAATCACGGGTAAAACAGTTTACAGAATATGTTATATCTCATTGAGATCACCACCCAAACAATATACGCTATGTCACCCCGGAAAATATCTCCCTAGATTACTATTCCCTAAGGGTGTTTTTGTGTGTAATAAAAAACTATTTATAAATTCTCTAATAAAATTAATATTAATAATTTATTTTTAATTGAATGATAAATATATTTAACTTATATTGTTTTTACTTTAAAAATATTTTTTATTTTGTAAGGAACAAACACAAATTAATTTTTTGGGTAATATTGAATTTCAATTAAGACAGTTATTTTGAAAAATTAACAGATTGATAAAATATGAATTTGTAATAAAATAATTTTAATAAATAATTATTATTCCCAATTCATAATGTTGAGATATGTTTTTACACATCCAATATGCAACCAATTTTATCTCTAAATGATGAGAGATCCCTTTCTCTCCCATTAAACCATTTTATGAAGCTTTATGTATGATGATTATGATGCTAATATTTCACCATATTTTTTTCCGTTCCAAACTATTTTTTGGTGAAAAATATCGTGAGTTTAACTAATTTTTATTCCAATAGACATAAGTATACTAATTTAATTGGTTAATTACATGTATTTAATCCAAATTCCATGATTATGGATTCAAATATGATGAAATATGTTCTTTTGTTATATGATATATGTGGAATAATTATGTATATACATGACATAATTATGATTGGTGTTCGAAGATAACACCCTTAAGCATTGGGAAATTTTTTAGAATCAAGGGATTTCATGTATACTGGACATGTGGTTATCATATGATCATTATGTTTTTATGTTTTTTTGCTTTACCTTGACTTATGTTTATGATTTCAGGTTTAAAGATGTTTACACATTCCCATGTTGCCTTTATCTCATCATGCTATATCAGGTCTCTTTGTTCATGTTTAGGATTATCATACCTTTTATATCCCAATGAAATTTCTATTTTCTAATAAGTATTACCTTTTTCATTTAATACTTTTCTAATTCCCTTTATAATATTTATATCTCCCAACTTTCCTATATAATTTCCCATGTTACCCCATGCAATTGTATAAATGATTGAATCATTTGAGCTTGTTTAGAAATGTTTTATGAAAGACGAAATTCCGCATATTTGAAGTTGTTATATAATATACCTAATTTAAAAATTCCCCAAAATTTTTAACCTTCTATGGTGTGTTATGTGTACTCTTTTATAGAAAATCAAATAATAGTGTGTAATAAATACATGGGTTATTATAGTTGGTTTGAAAAAAATGTTTTGTTAATTGTGGGAGTAGGATTGGAAAATCAAGAGAAGCCCATATAAATTAGACTAAAATAGTAAAACATCCCTATTTTTTAAAATAATATATTTATTTATTTTTTAAAAAATAGATCCCTATCTAAATAATACTTGTAGATGTGGCTCTAGCATATATGTACCTTGAGGTAAAACTGGAAAACCCCACATTGAGCTAGACTCTACTTGGAAATAGTTCAAGAAAATGGGTCTTAATGAAAAATTGGTTTGACCTATATAGGAGATATGATTTGGTAAATTCATAATCTCATTAATAACCATTATTTATAGTATAAATATTACTTTAATTTTCTAGGTTAGAAAATATATCTTGGACAACATATATTAAAGGCAAAAATCATATGTTATAGAAACAAGTTTCTTTTATAAATTGACCCTTTAATGATATTGTATTCATGATTCCATTTTAAATATTTTTAAATAAATCATTCATAAGATTCATATTATTCTTACGAATGGTTGGAAAATGGAGGGACCATATTAAAAATTACCGTGAAGTGAAATGCATTGACTACCTAATCGATATGTGTCACCCAATAGGCGAAAAATCATGAATTTTGTGATGAAATTCACGCAGTTGATTCTAGTTCGTAATAGAATCTTCAATTATGAGGAATTACCAAAATTCAAATAAGAACTAACTACTAGTTATCGATACATTTATGTAAAAAAAGTACTTTATATTTAAATTTATGACCTGATTACTTAATTGTGGAATAATGTTTCAATTCCATTGATAAGATCTTGTACATCCATTAACATTATAAGAAAGATAAGGTTATATTGGTTATTTATCATATATATGGTGAAGCTGATTAGGGAAGGATACTGATCAAAAATAAAAATCATAAGGATGATATTAATGTGATGGGGTGGAAGGTGATCCATAAAGTGTGTTCTGAAAAATATTTTCCTCAGACTCCACAAACTAAAATCGTAAGGAATTTCTTTTACCAAAATAATAGAGTTGAGGAATCCATCGAGGCATATAAGGCATGATTTATTTATACGCATCTAACTTTTTTGTTACCCCCGAATGTAAGGATTAACGAATATTTGGTTGGCCAAAACTGAGTCAAATAAAATCCCTTGAGATTCATGATTTTGATAACTATGATAAAATTATTTGATGTTCCATAAAACATGACATAGAGATCAATGTCACGACCCGACCCTACCTGGGCTCGAGCCGCAACTACCACAAGACCGCCTCCATAGGCCAGGGGCAAGCGATCAGCGCTGAAGGCACGACAACTCGGGGAGGCCTTTGCCTAAGTACCTGTACACACACACGCAGCCCACTCAATGCAAAAGTGCAGAGTAAAAGAAAGAAGAAGCAAAGTAAAAAAGAACAACTACTATATATATACCACAAATGTGCATCAACCTCTAAACAAAACAAGTAAAGTGTTGAAAAGGGAAAAGGGGCAAAACACGCACCCAACCTGAAAAGTGCCACAACCCGGAAACAGGTAACCAAAAAAAATAGCTGAAAGGGTTCCCCACTTGAAACCCGACCATGACCACCGCACGCGGTACAAGCTCCTGAACTCCTATGCTCCACTGAAGTCACGACCAACATGTCCGTCGTCTTCAAGGGAAAACTATGTGCGGGCAAAGCCCAAGCAGGGGTGAGTATAAAAATACTCAGTAGGATACCCTAAAGGCTCGAGGGAGAAACAAAGGAGGTACCGAAGGGGTGAGCAGTAGAGAAAACAGGAAAAAGTAAAGGGGTACAACAAATAGTGTAGTAGAATACGAATATAGTCAAACTCAACCCAACAAAAGAAAGGAGGTAGACTTGTCCAGACACAAGGAGATGGAAACGGTGAGAAGATGAACTTCTCGTCAAGTCTTCGCTACCTATAGCAGGATAGTAGACTCGTCTAACCATAAGAAGCTAGACACGTAAAGCACGTGGCATACCCCGCGCATATTCACCTCTCCTGGAAGGAGACTATCCAAAACCCAAGTGGTTGTTACTGGAACAAGGTATATACATATACATATGCCGAACAAGAAGCCCGAACAAACTTGTAAGGGGATCTCCACCTCATATATCAGCCCAGGGAAGTGATTCGCCAACACTCCCAGAAGTAAACTCCATCAAAGCCCAGCATCCCGCACACCTGACCCGAACCGCAAGACGAGGGGCTCAATCACCGCACCTCGACACTATCCGCTTTGGGCGGCACTGACTCACCCGCACGGTTTTAGATCATGTCACAAGAAAGCATCTTGGTGGGGAAAGTGAACCTCGTACTTGAGAGTTCTAGGGAATGCCAAACCACACATTGTCACTGCCCCATAGTCGAGAGGTCTTCTCAAAGTCAAAGTCATTCCATCACTGACCCGTACAACCAAGGGTCCCGCTCTGGTAATCAGGGAGGAGAGCAATAGACTAGCCTAGTAGAAAGGACTGAGTCTGGAATATCAAGGGGTGTCCCACTGCCCAGCCCTGCTGGAGGGTAATTCATAATACACCATCAAGTGACCCACTGCCCAGCCCCGATGGAGGGTAGATCTTAATACTTCATCAGGCGACCCACTTCCCAGCCCCGCTGGAGGGTAGACCTTAATACTTAATCAGAAGACCCACTGACCAGCCCCGCGGGAGGGTAGAACTTGAATAAGTCGACAGGAGACCCACTGCCCAGCCTTAATGGAGGGTAGACTTGGAACTAGATGACGGGCGACCCACTGCCCAGCCCTGCTGGAGGGTAGACCCTAAGAGGTCGTCAGGTGACCCACTACCAAGACTCTGCTAGAGGGTAAACCCTAGAAGTTCGTGAGAAACCCACTGCCCAGCCCTGTTGGAGGGTAAAACCGAAGAAGTTGATGTGTAACCCACTACCCAGCCCCACTGGTGGGTAAAACTCAGAACTGCCCTGGCCATCTCTACTGTAGGGTACAACACTGACCAACCGAACACAGAGTGGGTATCGCTCAACCACCCAAATCTAGAACAACTCACCCAAATGGGGTTCAGTGCCTGTTCCATCACTGGGTGTCACTAGCACCGCTACCGGCCTATCCATCGAGAACGAAACCAGGGGGAGACAGCTCAACACTACTGGTCAAACAAACAAGCACAGACCCAGGGGAAAAACTCCACCCTACTAGTCAACAAACGCGAATCGAGGGACCCTCTACATCGCGAGAGGTCAAAGGTACGCAAAACAGAACACGACATGCACATGGGGCCCAGAGGACATGTGGCCCCAAGTCAAACCCCAACCAAGCACACGAACAATCTAAGGTACAAACCACACGTACCATCAAGTGCTCTCGTATACTCCCAGAGTATACCTCATATTCAGCCCAAGGGATATCATGAAAACAGCACCCAAAGTCAATGCAAAGGCGTGGCGTAACATCTCCAACTTGACAACGCAATGACTGGGGCACGACCCACCACATCTGTTCAAGCATCACTTCACTCACACGGGCGTGCACGTGATCACATGCCAAGGGTCTGCTATGAACATAGTAGAAGAACTGCCTCCGGGCCACCTTAACATTTCCACATTTAATAAAATCACGTATAAGGCTCCACACAACCAAACGGATTGCACCATTGTAATAATTTCGAAAAAAACACGCGAGATAGACTACTCAATTGCCTCAAACAGATATCCGATGGAAAAGTCTCCATCACAGCCTCACGCCCGAATGACATCCCGTGATCTCGAGCCTCGGCCCCGAAAACAGTCGGGCACATCACACCATTGCGATCCCCTCGGGAAAACATGTCAAAAGCACCATTCACTTGAGTTCAACGGATATCCAGAGAAAAAGATGTGTTCTGGCGCACCACACACGAGCAGTGATTTTTGGGACCCACTACCCAGTCCGGAACGCAAAGAATGGATCACACTGTTGCGATCCTCTAAAAAATTCACACAAGATGGACTATTCACTTATCCAAAATGGCCGCCCGGTGATAAAGATGGAAAATCACCATCGATGCCCAGACGGCCCGCATGGGCCCCGCAACATCGTGCCGAATTAGCGCGGGCGGATTGCACCGTTGTAATGCCCTCTGAAAAACACCCAGAATCGAATACTGAAACACCCCAAATGGATGTCGGGTGAAAAAGTGGTGTTTCCCCGTTAAACGTGCAATGTAGGCCCCGTGGAGCCCACACCTCGTCTCCAACCCAAATGCTTCAGAAAGCTCTTGAAAAGTCCACACGAGGACTGGGATCGCGCTGCCGCTGACGGCGCATCAATCGGACATCGCAAGCAGGAGTTAGGTCTGACACGACAACCATTTAATTAATTAAATAATTAATTAGTTATCCACATTGTGTTTCGTGCCACAGAGCGACGAAACCAACCCGCGTAGGTTCCAAACCACATTGGATGGACCGTCTCATCCTCAGTGCCACAACACCTCCAACGGCGGGTCAAATGGACGTATGGCTCGCGAGCCACGTCCATTGCAACTTTAATAATAAATTAATATTTTTAAATTAAAACTCTTGGGTCACACGCCTTCGAGAGCATAGCCGAAAAAACCCCAGACCATCCTTAAAGGGACCACCTTGGCAACACGTTCCCACAGCCGTAGATGGCATGTCAATCAGACGCGCCGTTTAAGAGTTACAGCCACCCGAATGCAAGGGGGCCTAACCTGGCCGGTCCACCCTCGCCAGCGTGCGGGCCAGCCGCGGGTCCGGCCCCGTCCGCCACGGCCCGCTGGCCACGACCCGCCTCAAACCGCCGGACCCAAGCATGTCCGTCCCTCCTCAAACGACCGGCCAAATGGCCGGTCTCCGTCGCAACGAAGGACCCGCATGAGGCGGGTCCTTGCCGCCTTTGAAACAGACCGGCCGAAGCCGGTCTTCGTTGAGCCAAAGAAGACCCCCGCAGTGCGGGTCCTTCCTCCTCCGCCGAACGCGACCGGCACGCCGACCTCCTCCGCGGCACCCCCACGATCTCCTCGCCCATGTCCGCCTCGCCTCTGCCTTCACCACCGGATGGAGTCATCACCACCGCCGCCTCCCCAGACCGAAGCCGTGCTGCCCTGGGAACTCGGCGGACCGCCGGAAGCCGCCAGAACAACCCAAAATCCATCCGGAATCAAATTAAAAACATGAAAACTTCGAAGAGCTGCTGCGGCCTCCTCCGAACTCTGATTTCAATTCCTAAAGATGCGTTGGAATGATAAAAATGTATACTACGTGTCTATGGGATTTTTTCTAAGATTTAACATCAAATTGAAAAATAAAGTTGAACTCAAAGTAGGTGCGGGAATAAAAATTGAAACCACGACAATCCAACCTCAGGGGCGTTGCCCGGAGCTTCGCTCGCTGAACCGCCACCTTATCAGAGCTGCCTCACCGGATTGGTGGAGGAGAGGATGGAGGAGCTGCCAAATGTCACTGTCCAGGCGAAGACGAGGGAGAAACAGAGGTAGGGGGTGGGTTAAGTGTTTAAATAGAAAACACTTAACCACCCGCCTGTCGGCACGAACCTGAACTCTCGACGAGGTCGGGATTTAGACTTTCCTAGGCCAAAAACCATGATCTGAACATAACAGAGGTCTCAGAATTTTTATCCGAGACCCGTTCAAAAGTTATTAAACTCATTTCCCGAGGCTGCCAAATTACGAAAACGCCCTCAGAGCCATTTTTCACAGACGCACCGTGCCCGCGAAACATATACCCCACATAGGGTAAAAGGCACGTTGTGAACTCAACGGTGCCCTCGGTTTTCCAATCTAAGCCACTGTTGAAGAGATAATTTAGTTTCACCATTAAACAATTAAATTAATTATTTAATTTATCCGTTTAACGTTCCGAGAGCAAGCGAGGGGTCCAAACGTCCCGCGTCGACAAGTTTTATATCGTTCCTAGGGTAAACACCCAATCTTGGACCCATCCGTACACTCAGATCCCTGATCCGGATCACAGTTTATGAGTTATACAATTTATTTGGCGTTTCCAGTGTTAACGCACTGAAAATTTAATTCCGGTCACTCCGGGGATCGGTATCTCACGTTGTCTGAAGGTGCTGCACTGGAATATCATCAAGAATATTCCAAAGTCTTCTGTTGTAAAAACTGGGTTCTTACGTCATTCCCTCCTTCAAACATTTCGTCCCCGAAAAGCAAAACTAGGGAGAAACACAAGGTACTAAGGCCACAATCGGATTTTCCTTACCCAGAAGAACTCTCACACAGCTCTGCGCCACCGCACACAGACCAAAGGATTGATCTGTTCACGCGGGGTCATCCTTTACCGATGTCGTGCACCCACTCCAGACTTTGGGTTTAGGGAAAGGCGGTAGAGAACCTCGCCATCCCTCTCCACGGTCTCAAATGGTATGAAGGACCTTGTGGGTAGCTCACGTCCCCAACCAACCCTCTACATCGCACGCCGTGACTGGAATCACCACCCACACCTTGAACAAGGCCCGATGATTCCCTCCTTCAGAATATCCATATGGTGAAACGCCCAAGGATATCTGGTAATGCAAGATTTCACAACCGATGTCACTCAACCAGGACTCTCATACACACTCGGAATGTGATGGAGTCAACACCATCGACTACCGAAAAAGTTCTCACGCCTTTTACTTTACCAACACAGGGTTACACCTGACGCCCTGCGTCACCCTGGTATCAACTCAAGCAATGAGCATGGAGAAAAGCATTCCACACACAATGTATACCAACTCTGCTGCAAAAAGTAGAATATCCATAGAGCGTACCTCTTACCACCTCATGCTCTACATGATCGTAGACATCCAAAGCTCGCGGTTGTCCATGGTCCCAACTGTCAACTCCCAGAGCCTGACGTGGACCGACTAGTGGTGATGGGAAGACCTCGTGAAGTCGTCTCCCACTACCCGCTCCTCCCGCTCCTCTGGTAGCACCACCTCTCTGGGTACTACTCTGATCATAGCGCTGGCCCTACCATGGTGGTGCGCCTGTTTCCTTCCTGAAGCACCCAACAACTTGGGTCAGGCAGTCTCGTGCCAAGTGATCACGCCCATCACAAGCATAACACCGCCGCTCCCTGAGCAGTCCTGGTGCCCTCTGGCGCAACTGTGGTGTACAACCACGGCCCGGAGCCCCCTCATAGAAGGGAACCCTCGGTTGAGGCCCTGCACTTTTCCGCCATAGTGGTATACAACCACGTCTTTGAAACCGACCGTAGAAAACCCACCTACATCGAGGTTCTGCTTGCCGACGCCCACTAGCTACGACAGAAGTCTCAGCTCCAACATGCCTGCTACCACCACCAACTCTAGAACATGACAGGAATCCATCTATCACCAGCGCCTGCTCTAGCACCGCGATATATGCGGAAATGCCCAAGGGTCCTATGACATCACAAATCTCTCGGCGGAGACCCTGATCAAACTTCCGCGCTCAGATGTTGTCGCCATGGACCATGTCTGGGTAAAACCGTGCATGGTCTGCGAAACTAGCCGTGTACTCAGCCCCCATCATCCCTCCCTACTAAAACTGCAGAAGCTCCTGAAATCGAATGGAGCACAAGAAGGAGGGGAAAAGCTCTTCATGGAACGACAATAGAAAGTCTCCCCATGAAAGCGATGACTCATCGGAAACTGAGTCACCATACTACACCAACACCATGCTGATCCATGAAAAAGGCTGGCTGCCAAAGCCACTCTCTAATCTATCAGTGTCTGCAAAAGCCTGAAAAGGCAACCCACTGTCTCTAGCCAAACCTCTACTGCCTCAGGGTCTAGCTCACCACCAAACCTCAATAGTCTCTGCTACTGGAACACACGGAGCGCGCTCAACCTGCGCTCAAGCCCAGTCTGCTCTATTGAAGCTGTCTGCTTTTCAACAGGTGGGGGTGCTGTTACTGTCCCACTCTGAGAAAGGGGCTCACAAGATGGGTCCTGGACCGTGGCCTCGTTGCTCAGAGGGTTGTCGTCAGGAACCAAAGTAGGTATCCTGGCTGGTTGTCTTCGCGGAGACATCCTGAATGTTATCAATGAGTGTCGCGGTCAAATGTGCATATATGTATATACCAATAACAAAGATTGGGATATGACTCAAGAAGGACAATCAAAACTCAATCCTATGTGATGCACAAAATAATTTTTCCCTGTAACAATTGTCTCAGCATGCCGAGTCGACAAAGGGGTTATTAAGGTCCTGATGAATGGATACGTCGGCCGCTGCAGCATCACTGGACTCCCTGGCCTGAGAGCCGATATCGAGACACATTAACTTTGTTGCCCTATATCCCAACCAATTCCTCTTTTAGGGACGTCTGCACAACGTCTTAATGAATTAACCACCTCTGATACCACTTTGTCACGACCCGACCCTACCCGGGCTCGAGCCGCAACTACCCCAAGCCTGCCTCCATAGGCCAGGGGAAGACAACCAGCACAGAAGGCATGAAAACTCGGGGAGGCCTTTGACTAAGTACCTGTAAACACACATGCAACCCACTCAATGCAAAAGTGCAGAATAATAGAAAGAACAAGCAGAGTAAAAATAACAACAGCTATATATATACCACAAATGTGCATCGACCTCTAAACAGTAAAAGTAAAGTGTTTAAAAGGAAAAAGGGGAAAAACACGCGCCCAACCAGAAAAGTGCCGCAACCCATCAACTGGTAACCAAAACAAATAGCTGGAATGGTTCGCCACCTGGAACCCGACCACGACCACCGCACGCGGTCCAAGCTCCTGAACTCCTATGCTCCACTGATGTCACGACCAACCTGTCCATCGTATGCAAGGGCACACCAAGTGCGAGAAAATCCCAAGTAGGGGTGAGTATAAAAATACTCAGTAGAATACCCCGAAGGCTCAAGGGGGAAAAAAGTAGGTACTGAAGGGGTGAGTAGTAGAGAGAATAGGAAATTTAAAGGGGTATAATAGAGAGTGCAGTAGAATACCAGTAGATAGTCCAGCTCAAACCAACAAAAGAATGGAGGTAGAATCATCCAGGCACAAAGACCTTGAAATGGTGAGAAGATGAACTTCTTGTCGAGTATTCGCTACCTATAGCAGGAGAGTAGACTCATCCAACCACGAGAAGCTAGACACGGAAAGCACATGGCATACCCCGCGCGTCTTCGCCTCTCCTGGAAGGAGAGTAGCCAAAACCCAAGGGGTGGGTATTGGAAAAAGGTATATACATATACATATGCTCAAAAAGAAGCACGAAAAAACTCATAATGGTATCTCCATCCCGTAGCTCATCCCATGGAAGTGAGTTGCTAACAGTCCTAGAAGTGAACTCCATCGAAGCCCAGCATCCCGTACGCCTGCCTCGAACTGCAAGCCAAGGGGATCAATCACCGCACTTTGACACTATCCGCTTTAGGCGGCAATGACTCGCCCACACAGTTTTAGATCGCATCACAAGAACGCGTCTCAGTGGGAAAGTGCCCCTCGTACTTGAGAGTTTTTGGGAAAGTCAAACCACACCTCGTCACTGCCCCGCAGTCGAGAGGTCTTCTCAAAATCAAAGCCGTTCCGTCACTGAACCGTACAACTAAGGGTCCCTCTATGGTAATCATGGAGGAAAGACATAGACTAACCTAGTAGAAAGGACTACATCTAGAATATCAACGGGTGTCCCACTGCCCAACCCTGCTAGAGGGTAATTCATAATACATCATCTGGTGACCTACTGCCCAGCCCTGCTGGAGGGTAGACCTTAATACATCATTAAGAGACCCACTTCCTAGCCCCTCTAGAGGGTAGACCAGGAATAAGTTGACAGGAGACCCATTGCCCAGCCTTGCTGGAGGGTAGACTTGGAACTAAACGACGGTCGTCCCACTGCCCTGCCCTGCTGGAGGGTAGACCCTAAGAGGTCATCGGGTGACCCACTTCTTAGTCTCTACTAGAGGGTAAACCCTAGAAGTCAGTGAGCAACCCACTTTCAGACCTACTGAAGGGTAAACCCAAAGATGTTGATGAATAACCCACTAACTAGCACCGCTGGAGGGTAAAACTCAGAACTACCCTGGCCATCTCTACTGGACAGTACAACACTGGACAACCAAACATAGAGTGGGTTTATTGCAACCAAAAACTTCAGAAAAACTCACCAAAAATGGGTTCAGCACCTATTCCATCACTGGGGGTCACTAGCACCGCTACCGGCCGATCCATCGAGAACGAAACCAGGGGAGACCACTCAACCCTACTGGTCAAACAAACGAGCACAGAGCCACGGGAAAAACTCCACCCTACTAGTCAACAAATGACAACCGAGGGACCCACTACATTGCGAGAGGTCAAAGGTATGAAAAGCAGAACACGACCTGCACATGGGGCCCACACGACGTGTGGCCCCAAGTCAAACCCCAACCGGGCACACAAACAGTCTGAGGTACAAACCACATGTACCTCCAAGCTCTCTCGTATACTCCCAGAGTATAACTTATTTTCAGCCCAAGGGCTATCGTGCACACAACAACCAACGTCAACGCGAAGGCGTGACGTAACATCTCCAACTTGTCGCCTTAATGACTGGGGCACGACCCACCACATCTGTTCAAGCATCACTTCACTCACACAGGAGTGCACGCGATCACTCTCCAAGGGTCCGCTACAAACAGAGTAGAAGAACCGCCCCCTGGGCACCTTCACATTTACACATTTAATAATATCATGTATAAGGCTCCGCACAAACAAACGGATCGCACCGTTGTAATCCATGCGGAAAAAACACGCGAGATAGACTACTCCCTCACCTCAAACGGATATCCAACGGAAAAGTCGCCAACACCGCCTCACGCCCGAATGGCATCCCGTGATCCCGATCCTCGTCCCCGAAAACAGCCTGGTGCATCGCACCATTGCGATCCCCTCGGGAAAACACGTCAAAAGAACTAATCACTTGAGTGCAACGGATATCCGGAGAAAAAGATGCATTCCGGCGCACCGCACATGAGCGGTGATCCGTGGGACCCACATCTCGGTCCCAAAACTCAACCAACAGATCACACCATTGCGATCATCTCAAAAAAGAACACAAGATGGACTATTCAGTTGTCCAAAACAGTCGCCCGGTGATAAAGATGGAAAATCACAGTCGACGCCCAAACATCCCTCTTGGGCCCCGCACCATCGTGCCGAATTAGAACGGGCGGATTGCACCATTGCAATGCCCTCGGAGAAACACCCAGAATCGAATACTCAAACACCCCAAATGGATGTCGGGTGAAAAGTGGTTTTCCCCGTAAAATGAGCGAAGTAGGCCCATGGGGCCCGCACCTCGTCTACAACCTGAATGCTTCAAAAATATCTTCAAATAGTCCGCACGAGGATTGGGATCGCGCTGCCACTGATGGCGCGTCAATCGGACATCCCAGGAAAGAGTTAGGTCCGACACGACAACCAGTTAATTAATTAAATAATTAAATAATTATTCACATTGTGTTTCATGCCGCAGAGCGACAAAACCAACCCACGGAGGTTCAAAACCACATTGGAAGGACCGTATCAGCCTCAGGTCCACAGTGCCTCCGACGGCGCATCAAACGGACATCTGGCTCGCAAGCCACGCCTGTCGCAACTTTAATAATAAATTAATATTATTAAATTAAAACTCTCGGGTCACCTACCTTCGAGCACATAGCCGAAAACCCCCTAGAACCAACTTAATGGGACCACCTCAGCAACACGGTCCCACAGCCGCATACGGTGCCTCAATCAGACGTGCCATTTTAGAGTTACGGCCCCCCAAATGCAAGGGGGCCTAACTGGGCCGGTCCACCCCGGCCGCCCCGCGGCCCAGCCGCGGGTCTGGCCCAGTCTGTCGCGGCCCGCTGGCCGCTTGCCACCTCAAACCACTGGACCCGAGCGGGTCCGGCCCTCCTCAACCGACCGACCAAATGGCTGGTCTCCGTCGTAACGCATGACCCGCATGAGGCCGGTCCTTGCCGCCTCTGAAACAGACCGGTCGAAGCCGGTCTTAGTTGACCCAATGAAGTCTCACGCGGCGCGGGTCCTTCCTCCTCCACGGAACGCGACCGGCGCGCCAGCCATATCCACGGAACCCCGGTGCTCCCCTCTCCCGTGGCCGCCCCGCCAAAGCCGCCACCGCCGGATGGAGTCACCGCTGCCACCGCCTCCCCGGACCGAAGCCATGCCGCCCTGGGAACTCGCCGGACCGCCGGAAGCCGCCAGAACAACCCAAAATCTGGCCGAGAACAAATTAAAAAGACGCAAACTTCGACAAGCTGCTGCAGCCTCCTCCTATCTCCGATTTCAATTATGAAAGATGCGTTGGAAAGATAAAAATGTATAATACACATCTGTGGGATTTTTTCAAAGATTTAACATCAAACCGGCACATAAAATTAAACTCAAAGTAGGTGCATGAATAAAAATTGAAACCGCGAAAATCCTACATCGTGGGCGTTGCACGGAGTTTCGCTCACCGAACCACTGCCTTGCTGGAGCTGCCTCACCAGATTAATGGAGGATAAGATGGAGGAGCTTCCGCCTACCGCTGTCCATGCGAAGAAGAAGGAGAAACAGAGGGAGGGGTGGGTTAAGTGTTTAAATAGAAAACACTTAACCACCCGCCCGTCGGCCCGAACCCGAACTCCCGACGGGGTCGAGATTTAGCCTCCCCTACTCCTAAAAACCACGCTCTGAATGCAACAGCGGTCTTGGAATTTTAATGCGAGACCCCATTCAAAAGTTATTAAACTCAACGCCCGAGGCCGCTAAATTGCGAAAATGCCCCAAGTGCCATTTTTCACAAACGACTCGTGCCCGCGAAACTTATACGCAACCTAGGGTAGGCGGCACACTATGAACTCAACGGTGCCCTCAGTTTTTCAATACGAGCCACCATTTAAGAGATAGTTGAGTTTCACCACTAAACGATTAAATTAATTATTTAATTTATCCGTTTAACTTTCCAAGAGCGAGCGAGGGGTCCAAACGTCCCGCGACAACAAGTTTTATGTCATTCCTAAGGTAAACACCCCATTCCGGACCCATCCGTACACTCGGATCCCTGATCTGGATCACTGTTTAGGTGTTATCCCATTTATTTTTCATTTCCAGTGTGAACGCACTGAAAATTTAGTTCCAGCCATTCCAGGGCTCGGCATCGCACGCCGTCTGAAGGCGCTGGTCTAGAATATCTTCAAGAATATTCCACAATCATCTGTAGTAAAAACTGGGTTGTTACATTCAAATAATATCAAGGTTCTCATAGAGATAAGAATTGGAATGTGGAGTCTAGTTATATAGGTGAAACGAATAAATAAATTTTTTTGAATAAATTTTAACATTCCACATGTGAAAATTGTAGAAAGATGCACACTTGGAATTTCATAAGGGGAGTGAGGAAATGGTTTAGGTACGAAAATGAATGGAATCTAGCTAGATATAGTTGATGAGAGAAACTCACTAATGAAATGGAAGGGGGGAATTATCCATCCTACCCTCAAAATATTTTTTGATGTTTTTTTAAGTGCAACAATGACACTATGCAAAAAACATTCAAAAGCCATGAGTTTTTTGAGACAATTAAAACCAAAAACTTACAAGGAAGAATGGTTGAGTATATTCCATTACTACTTCTGAGGTGGATCCCAAGAGTGAAGTGGTTATAAGTACACTAGTAATTAATTCAATTGTGGATTACATACAATTTGATTCGAGTTATACACATTACATTATAAAAAACTAGTATAACAGAACCATTAAAACACCACTAAAAATCATGTAAGTAGAGTTTTCCTTGAAAATGATAAATGGAAAAATAATTGCCTCCCAAGTATATTACTCATCCCTTATCAAATATATTTGTTATAAATTCCACTAAAACGTTTTGATACTCTATTTAGTGAAATTTTAAGCAATTATTTTCATAGAATATACTTCCTTATATAGATCCAATATAAATTTTCGTGAGATGAAAATCACCATCTCTATAACTAATCATCCCATGATTATGTATAAGTGCAAAGAGGAGAAGGAATATTATTTTTCACCAACATCTAAAACGTGGATATTATTTTTCCATGGGAATGTTTATGTAGTCAAAATGATATAGTCTATATACAAGATCATCATTGAATACATGCCCATTTTAAGGGAATATGTTTATGTGTTTTGGATGAATTTCAAAGTCTTGATCCTATATGAGGGGATGAATTTTCAATCGATTTTATACATATGGAATTTTCATTATCCAAGAATATACATATAATGAATATTTTGGAACTGGAGGAGATCAACAAACAACAATATGAAAATATAGATAAAGGGTTCATACGCCCAAGAGAATCACTATAGGGTCCACCAATCATCTTTTTTAAGAAGAATGATACGTTGATTCACCTTTTCATTGATTATCATGGGCTAAATAAGATCATTATAATGAATAAGTACCATCTACCATGTATTTATGACTTTTTTACTCAACTACATAAATCCTAATACTTATCCAAGGTGGATCTTATGTTGGGGTATTATCAAGTAATCATGAAGAAGGGGGAGATCCCCTAGAATATTTTCCATATAGGAATAAGCACTATGAGTTTATATTAATTCCATTTAGACTCACAAATGATCCAATAATATATTGGAATTGATGAATATAGTTTTTATATTTTACATGAAAAAATTTGTTAGCCTTTATATATGATATTATAACATACTACAAAAGAAAGGATGTGTATGAAAAGAATTTGAGAACTATGTTAAATAACATACAAAAAGATAATCTTGATGAAATATGGGAGGTTTTGTATAATTAAGTCACCTTATTGTCGTATATTATCATATGTAAATGAATATATGTGCCCATTTCAGTGATATAGGCAATTGATGGATGGCCAATGCCATCATTTTTATAAAAATCTATTGTTTCCCTTGGTTAGCTTGGCACCATCATCAAATTTTGATAATTTTACCATGATTTTCGAACAATTTAAACATGAAATATTGGAAGGGAATAATGTTTATTTTAAATAATTAATATGAAGAGATATTCAAGGTGTAGAAAAGAGGCTTATCACTATACATGTTCTTATTCAACCCCTAAGTGGAGAACCTTTTATTGTATAAGACATTACTTCGATGACGGGCTTGAGCGGTGTACTCATGAAGAATGAAATGGTGAAATATAAATTTTCAAGGTAATTGACAGTTCATGAATCGAACTGCCCAAAGCATGATACAATGTTATATTTTGTAATCATCAGGTTAAAAATATAGTTGCATTATCTCTTTGGGGAGAAGTCTGAAATATATATGAATTATAAGATCTAAAAGTATATATTAACATAGAAAGAGTTGAATATGTGAAAATAATGATGATTATAACTAAATAAAGATTATGAATTTTCAATCCATTATAATCCTGACAAATAATATAAGGTGAAAGATTCTCTAAGTATAATGGATCCAATATTTTTATCATTAATGAAAAAGAAGAAGGATCTGATCATATTAGACATAAAAAGGATGAACATGAGAATCATAAAAGATGGAGAATCATCAATTATTTTAGAAATGTTTGGTCAACCATCCCTTTTAGAGAATATTAAATATTCTCAAAGAGAAGATGTGGAAATTCATAAGAGGTTGGAAGTTATGAGAAAAGAAAAATCCTCAATTTTTAAAATTAATGAAGAATGAGTAGCAATATATGGGACAATACTATGTGCTCAATTAAATTATGAAATAATGGTGTTGATGGATGATTCACATAGATCAACATTTTCCATCTATATAGGGTGTAAAATGATGTATTGAGACATCTGAGAGATGTATTGGTGGGTAAATATTTAAATTTCGATCACAGAATATAAATTATGGTGTCTTGTGTGCTAGAAAGTGAAGACTAAAATGAATTAAACCAAGGTGATGATGCAACTATTACCCACACAAATAATAAAATAGGAAAAACTAATGTCTTTCCAATACATCAAGTGGAAATAATTCCAAATGGGGTTTGGTGGATAGTTCTATAATGTCATCTCAATTCATTGCAATACGAGACGACTCTTCACTAGATCAATATACCAAGATATAAATTAGATAATTGGAGAGGTTTAATGGAACACCAATATATATTATATAGAATTAATATCCATGGTTTATCTCAATGTTATATAAAACTCAATAACATGATAAAAAAATGAGTCGAAATTATGAATGTTTTATCACCCTCAAACTAATGGCCATTCTGAGTAGAAAATCTTGAATGTCAAGGATATTTTGAGAGCCTACTCAATGAACATCCAAGAATGATGATATCAACATATTACACTATTCTAGTTATCATAAAATAATATTTTTCAATTAATCATACAGATATATATCTATTATGCACTTTATGGGAAGAGGTACAAAAAAACTGTATGTTGGGATGGCATTAGTGAACACGAACTACTCGGTCCTGAAATGGTTGGGGAAATTGATGAAATTTTCTAGATCATTTAGAATCATATCAGGGATACATAGAGTCAGAAGAAGGGAAATAAAGGAAAAAATCATTGAGAACTGGAGTTAGAGGATCTAGATATGGTTTTACTTATCATATCTCTACAGAATAAAGTCATTAGATTTTGGAGGAAGGTAAAGCTTAGTCCATGATTCATTTACCCCTTTGATATGCTTGACCACATATAAGTAGTGTCTTATTAACTAGTAATCTCACATTTCCTATCTCATATTCATGATGTGTTGCATTTATCCCTGTAGAAAATTTAAATTCCAGACCCCTCACATGTGTTGAATTTGGAGATCGTACCACTAGAAAATGATCTTCTATATGAATACTAGTTAGTGAATATCATAAATTGTAGATAAATAGTTCTATAAAATAATACAATGCACCTGGTCAAAGTTTAATAGAGAAAGAAATTTTTTGAAGGAGTGGCTTGGGAACCAGAAGAGATGTTGAAATTGAATTACCTGTATCTGTTTTAGTTTATGAAATGAAAATTTCGAGGAAGAGAAATATGAAAGGGAAGATTTGTAATGACCTAAACATTTATAGGAAAATCCTAATGTGGATGTATTAAATTCTGAATTTGTTATTATTTATATATAGATCAGATTTACATATTTTGTTTTATTATATCTTATAGAATTTTAAAGATATTTAAGTATCATAATCATTGATAGTATAGATGTATAACATTGATCATATGATTATAAAAAATATTGTATTTTGAAAAATCAAATTTAAAAATACAAAAGTAGTGTTTTCCTCAACTAGTAGGATCATATGCTATTAATCCCAATTATAATATATTTCAAGGGGGATTACATCAAATGTAAATTTCCTAACTAAATACCAAAATGAGATCAAAAAAATAAATCATGAGGAATGTATTTTATAGTATAATTTCACGACCTTTAAGATCCTCGAGCAAACCATTTAGGTATAACCTCACTATGATCATCTCACAGTAAAACACCTTACCCTTAAAGAAGTTTTTTGGGTAAAAAAGGTTTTTGTAAAAAAATATAAGAAGATATAAATATATATTTTATTTTAAGTAGACTAAAAATTATTTCTACTCATTGTTGTTAATCTATAAGAACTTTTTATTTTGATAATATAAATTACTAATTTTGTTTTGGGAAATACGAAACTTCTATTAAGAAATATTTTTAATGAAATATTGAATTTTTGAAATTAAAAATATTCTAATATAATATTATTATAAATTTTTATAATTAAATATAAGTGATAATATTTTTTATTTTTTTGTTAAATGTAATCTAAATAAGTGCTCAAAAACTCTTATTGTCAAAAGACCCATAATTCATCAATAAATTTAAATTATTTTTGAAAAGTGAAAATTTAAAAATATAGAATATTTTTGTTGATAACATAAAATAATTTTTGGAATCATCAAATTAACATTACCCAAAATTGATATTTATATAATTTTCTAAGACCACAGAATTTCTATGTAAAAACTTAATTCGATATATATATATATATATATATATATATTGTGCATGATGAAATAAAAATGAAAAAATGGAAATAAGAAATTCTATAAAATTTATACAAAACCAAATCTTTGTGTCTCATTTAAAATAATGTTTTTATAATGTGATATGATTAATTTTAAAAATCCTTTATAAATCATCTAAAATGTATATTATAATATATTATTTTAAATCACATCTTTAAGAACAATATTAACTTCCACATCAACAAGGGTAATATTTTAATGAGTTATTACCTTGTTCATATTATATATTAATAAACAATATTATTTGGCCTAAATCATTGGAAAAAAACTCTGTATGGTATGTTGATTTGATTAATTTATTGTATAGAATCAAAAACCTATGTTTTGGAAATAATAAAGAACACACCTCTCTTATTCATAAATAAACTCACCCAATATCTCATTCATTTTCACTCAAATACCATTGAACACATCCATACTCTACTATACACTCTCTAGAACCCTCCCAAGGGGAACCCAAAATCTCATGATGATTATCCCATTCAATCGGAATCAACATCTAAAGGTAAGGTATCCTATCCTTATCATATTTATTCAACCATATTATTTATTTTATGACTTTTTATATCCAATTCCTATTTTAAGGATAATTTTCACACATAAATATTACACAAATTTTAATTTCTAATGATGAGAGGCCCTTTTATCATTCAATAATCAATTTTTTGAAGCTTTATGGATTTAATTTATTTTAATGAAATTTCACTATGAATAATCCCTACAAAAACCATTTTATTGATAATTCCATCGCTAGTACGACTCAATGATATTCACCATGAAATACCAATACATATTTTATTATGGGAATTAATTTATTTTTTCCTCACTCCTTGATTATGGAATTAAATTTTATGAAATTTATTATCATTTTATATGATATAAATGGAACACGTGTGAAAGTACCTGATTTGATTAATATGGATATTCATAGATAGCTCTTCAATGCATTGGGTATAGTTTTAGTCTCACGAGGTTCCATGCACAGTGTATGAGAGGTTATTTTAACCACATAATGTTATGATTTAATTGTGGTTACCCTTTAATTATGATTATGATTTCATGTTTAATGTTTGTTCCATATTTGCATGTTTCCTTTATATTATATATTGGTATAATGATTCTGTATTCATGTTTTTTATTATCACCCCTTTTATGTCCCATTTATATACGTATTGTATAACATGTAACACCTTGTTCATGTTTTTCTTTTCTTATTCCATTATTGGTCTTTATATCACTCACATTTCTTCTGTATGTCCCCAGGATAACCCATGTAGTTTTATGAATGGTTGAATACTATAATCATTTTAATGATGATTTTAATATAGTGTATGGGCCCCTTGTTTTAAGTCGTTAGGTAATATAACCAATTACCCAATAAAATATACTTTTAAATATTATGGGGTGTCATTATTGTTAATCAATTGTAATAAATAAGGAATTAATGTAAAAGAATGATAGGGGTTGTATGACTTCGTAAGTTTTTACATTGGTTTTTTGAAATTGTATGATATTGTGGAAAAACATAGTCATCATATTCGATAATAACAAGTTGAGTGATAGGTAATCTATATCATTTATGGGAGGGGATAATGTGGTCACTCCTTCGATTGGGAGAATCAAACTGGTCACATGTGAAATGAACTTACATGGGGAAAGATTCATGGTCATGAATAAAAATGACAATTGGAAAATTATGGTGACTCCAGAGACTGAGGTGTAGTGAATCTAAGATTATCTTATTTCAAATTGAGTTAATAATATTCGTTTTATATATTTATATCAATGTAAATCTGATGCAGGATTTATAATTTTGGAAAACATTGTTAAAGTTGAGATGGATTAATAATATTTGTGCATTGAAACAAGGTTTTGAGGATTGTGATTGGTGTAAGTGGTTGGTGAACAAATTGTTAAAAACCCAAAATGTTAAGTTGTTCAAGATAGTTACATTTTGAGGAAGATGATTCGAAATGTTAGGAATAGTGTTTCCATGAGAACCTAAATCCAATGGGTCAAAACCACATCATTCCCATTGTATCCATTATGAACAAGGTGTTGATCATTAGAATTGGATAAACTTATAAATAATGAGAAATCATTAGAGTGGGTGAATTGTAATATTCAAAATTTTTAAATGATCTCTAAACCCTCTTTATTTATATTGGATTAAAAATGATTGTGAATATTTAAAAATTTTCAACTAAATATATACCATTATACAAGTCATAAGTAATAAGTAAAGGTAATTTATTTATACCCTTATGAAGTCTGGTTTTTTCATGTTTTATAAGGAAAACTCATTACATATATACGTTTCATAAGGGTATATCCTCTACTGTATACTGGTAAATGGAATTTCTATACAATGTGTGTATGAAACCTTGTTTCCCTATTGGATTTATTGGGGGTACCTTAGATGCTCTATAAGATGAGGCCTAGTTTTCTATGAGTTATGTAGGGTTAATGATAATTTTGGTCGACTGGCTAATTCCATAGGGGGGGTGAATTGTGGAGTTCCTTTTTTATTGTTAAAACAAGTTTAATAAAATAACACCAATTTAAATAAATCACTCTCTTAATGAAATTTTTTGGTTAATAAAATTTCAATATTTTAAATGATTCTTGAAATATTTATTGCTTGTCAATTTAAATAATGTTATTATTAATTTATATTTTTAAATAAATTTAAATAATCAAATAAATAAATAAACATTGATTAATGTGAATTATCAATGTATTTTTGGTTTCATAGTTTTAAAAAATTTAGTTTAAAACATTAATGAATGAAAATTAACCAAAGACACATAACATAATAATATAAAAAAGGTTCATTATCAAGATGTGCCATATGACCCTCCACCTGGAAATGACTAATCTATACGAAGAATTTGTAAATATTATATTGATCCACAATCTATATTTTTATGGAGAAACTACCTCACCTTCCCTCTAAGCCTTGAATGGACCTCTTAAAATATAACCATGTGATGAAAACAAGAAAAATCCACATAAGGAACAATTCCACAAACACATGGGAAAAAATGAAAACATAGAGTAAGGGAATATAAAATTTTCCCAACTACAAAACATGAGGGAGTATGTGATGAAACATATGTTGATCAAAACACTTTTTGAATTTAAAGAGAATTTAAATAGAAAGAGAAAGTAGTAAGATTATATAAATATTTTTTATACTCAGTATTAATTGCTGGATATGTTTTAGTTTATTCATATGTTACTTGGAGAGGAGGTAAATCAAATTATCTAAAAAATAATGTTAAATTGAGCATTGTATTCTCTCATTGTTCTATTTGTTTGGAATTTTCTAATTTCCTTGCATGTACTCCTCTTCCACAATCGATTTTAGGTAAGGTTAAATATGAAATATATTGACAGATGATCCTCTTTGATTAATCAATTGGTTTCATCTTTATCTCTACCAGAATAGTAAATGTTTTTTGATACATGAGAGTTTTCTATTATGAATAATCATAAGGATCTAATAACTCATTTTTCTGAACTCCTAACATTACCTTTAATGAATCCCAACAATTTTGTAGAAACCAATTCATAAAAAAATTATTTATCTGAATTAATATATATGTTTTGGAATTTAATTTAAAATTAGAAATACAACAAAATTATGTAATGTTGAAGAAAGGAAACTCTGAATGTGTATCATCTGGATGATGACTCAAATTGGCAGAAATTCATCAGGTGAAAGTCTTCTAGTGGTGATTTATTAAGAGGGAAGTCATTTGAAAAAATGGAGAGACATTATAGTGGTAGTTTATCCTATTATGATTCATTTTAACAAATGGTGAGACATTTTGGTGGTAGGTCATCCAATGACGACTCATTCAAAGTGGTAAGTAAAATAGTAGTCAGAAAACTCTAACAATAGTCCTATCCAACACATAACCAAATTCCATGGCAGTTGGTGATGTATGACATAAAATAATTTTTGGATGTAGGTACAAATTTACTAATGTTTTCTAATCCCAGAAAGTTTTTTACTTATTATAGTAGGAATTTTCAAGACATAGGGTAAATTTCATCAGAGTGCCTTATATTATAAAATTAGATCACAACACAGTTAAACCATTTTAGTCATAATTAACATCATTTTTTATTATTAAAACAATTATTTAACCGAAATATTACAATTTTTATGATAAAAAACCATTGAATGTTAAAATCCATGTATAAAATACACCTTATTATAAATGTTTTTTTCATAGTTATGAACCTAATGCTTAAAATATAGTATGAACAATACTGGCATCCAAGGCAGGTAAAAAAATAGTAAAAAATTGTATCAAATGGAATAAATTAAAATATAATAAAACGTATATTATATTTTAAAAAATATTAACATCCAATATATTCTATAGACACAAACAATTTTTTTTTTCATAATTATTGTCCCCCATTTTTGTAACACCCAATTATTCTAATGTAAGAACATTGTATTTAATAGCATGTGTGAAACACAAACCCATGTATACAAAAACTGTAATTTATCAAGATATTTTTTATTAAATATTCTAATTAAATATGTTCTATTGGTTTTAATTCAAGTAACACCATGTTATCTAGTGTCACATGACCGAAGGAATTTTTTCTATAGTTTATGTTACACACAATACTGAGCTTCATTGAAAAATAAGATATTATTAAAATATTGTTATTTAATCTAATAAAATATAACCTAGATGTTAAATTTTAGTTTATTAATATTATTTAAAAACATATATTAATATATCGTTAAATTAATATGTTAGAAATTAATTATAAAAGAATGTAGAACGTAATTGAATATAAAGGAACTGTATTGATAAAAAAATTTGTGTAAATTTTTTTTTATCTTAATAAATAAAAAAATTAATATTATTGACCTATTTTAAAATAATTTGTACAATATATAATCAATAAAACATTTTCCACATTTATCCAAAATAATTTATTGAATTAAGATTAGAAAAACCCCAATATAATGAAAAAAGATATAGTTTTTATAATAGATGATATTTCACCTTTAATAGAACACATATTTTATATAAATGTTGAAAAATTTACAAAATTTACGTTTATAAATAAAATTCATTTTAGAAATAGAATGGTAAAATTATAATTTTATATAAAAATATTTCATTCTTCTGAACCATTTTACATTATGACCCCACTTTTTTACAACACTGATCGAAGGATTTACCACTTCTTGGAAGGACTTAATCCAAATCTATTAAGGGCTCTAGATTCTCAGACATTATCATAATATAAAGAAATAAAATAACGTTCCATAAAAATAGAGAAGGAATTTTCTAGGTTAATTATATTCAAGGGGAACCAAGAGAAGTTGGGGTTTTCTAAACACTAAGATAATGATAATGCATCAAATAAAAATATAAATAAATTTCCATCATGTGAAATATTAGGAAATATTCACACATGTAACTACATGGAAATAATCATAATTTTCTATTTGTGTTCAGAAAAGGTTATCTATTGAATATAATGAATTGAGATGAGATAAAAGGATTATATTCATTGTTATAACTGCATGTAGTTGAGGCACTGTGAACTAAAATTCTCAAAGAATGATATGAATGTACCTCAGAAGAAGCTGAGGGATAGAAGACATGAATATTTTGTTGGAACAACTAAAGTGGGATGATTAATCTGATTATTTATTTATATGTAAGTAATATATTTTAAAATTATTTAATTGAGGATTTTCTAAAAATACCAATAATGAAATATATAAAGAATTTACATAAGTACTTTCTCATTAAATATTCTATACAGTATTTTAAATAGTGCATGGAAAAGTGATTTGGTAATAAGTTAAACTTTTTTGATGGTATATGGTTGAGGTAATGTTAAGCCTAATTAAATTTTTGAAACTTAAATGATGATGCTTGGTATGTAAATTGGATAAAAATAACTACTATTGAAATGATTCCTATGTGTTAGATCATAATCTGTTAGAAATGTTATCCATTTATGAAATGGTTTGATTTGATCTCTGGTTGTGGTTTTAGAATTTGATGTATTAATTCAAACAATGATGAAACTTCTTCTATGGTATGATGTACAAATAGTTTAATGAACATACAAAGGGTATGATTTGGTTATAAAAATTTATCAAATAGGTATATTTACAAATATCCTTAAAAATGAATATATTCCTCAACTCTATGGAAACTTTTCTTGAAACAAAAATTTTGTCTTATTATAATTATTTTTGAGGGTATGAATCACCATTATTCAAAAATCTGTTTTATATTTTTGTGGTTAACTTCTTTTCCCTGAACATGTTCTCTTTCACTCTCAAATAGAACATGATAGTCAAGTTTCTCTTTGAAATCCATATTTTCAATAATTTTCTTATATTTGGAAACCCAGTATTGTGGTGACCTTAACATTTAATTTTAACACTTAATATGAAGATGTGATGTAAACCTTAATTATAATGTGATTTTTTTCAATAATAGTTTACTTTCAAATATTAGTCCCTCAATTTTATGGATTATGTTCAAATTTCCAAGACATAATTTAATAAAGGATAGGAAATGATTCAACGTGTAATTAAAATATAAGAACATTTTATCTAATATTGTATTAGACATAAACAACCAATCACATGAAAAATTATTATTTCAAAAGAATTTATGATATATTTAATATTATATATAAATAAATTTTTTTTAATGCTCACAACACTGTGTTAGTTTGTGTTACATGTCAGAACGACTTTTTTTTGATAGTTTTCATTACACAAAAGTCTTAATTTTAGAAAACAATAATATACTATTAAATCATTCTTATTTATTTAATATGATATAAACTATATATTAAATAGGTTGTTATGAATAGTATTAAATGAAATATAGAATTTCTTGGACTAATTCATTAGATTCCAATTAATTATAATTTAATATAAAACAAGATTATATATAATGGAAATGTTTTTATAAAAAAATATTATTATTTGAAGTAACCAATTCATCATAAAAAAATCAAATTAATTACTATTAGTGGATTTTCTTAATAAGATATAAATATTATTTACTTAAAAAAATATTTTTTTCATTGATACAATTTATTTGATAGGAATATGAGAAGAACAAACCCAATCTTAGGCATAAAAAGATATATTTTTATAAAGGTAGTATTTTTCCATTTAATGTCGCACCTCATTTATATAAAATATTAAAAAAGTTTATAAATTTTATATTTAAAAGTATTATTTATTATTTATGGTTTTTAATTAAAATTATCTAAGTTTCAATTTTACGTGTTTTTATGGGGTTTCATTTTTTAGTAAATAGTAAAAAATTTGAATTATAATTGAAAACTATTTTTTGATCTACATTATTTACAAGGATAAATTATATTTGAAATTTGGCTTATAGTAACATTAGATAAATAATAATAAATTTAATTCATTTTATTTAATTATAATACATTTTCACTTCCAATTGAATATTAAAACATTTAAAATTTTGGAACATTTTTTAATTATAATCCCACTTTATCATCCTATTTATGAGATTAAATTTAAATTGATTTATTCGATTTATATTATTGGAATTTCACAAAAATGGATTCCATATTTGGAATCATAATAATTTATATTGTAAAATATGGTACAAATAAATATTGAAGAAAAAATAGTGAATGTGATTAGAATTACTTATAGTGGTTATTGTAAAAACATGATCACTTTGTGGTCATAAAATTAAATTTGGGTATAAATATTTTACTAAATTTTTCAACACCCATTTTCTATCCATATTTATTCCTCACCCCATACAGGATATAATTTTTAGTGTTATGGTATAGTCTTAGTAGGCCAAAACATGGGGATCTCATAATTCTTTTCGAGAATGGCATGTGAATCCTCTCCCTCCACTATAAAAGTAACTCACCCCTTACAAAAATTCTCACCTATTAATCCATTTTACTCATCCAAAAGCCTCTAAAATAATCTAAAAAATTCCACCTCATAATATTATTAGAATTTTTTTTTTCATAAAAAATTCCATGAATGACTTTTGGTATAAACTAAAAGGAGTTACCCGAATAAGAGGTAACTCTCTTCAATTATCACCTCTGTTTCACATAAATATGCACCCCTTGAATTTTTCTTATATAATTCCTATATAATTAAAATAGTATACTTAATATACATGATTTTTAATTTTATTATTTGGAAATAAAATTTCACACACATCTACAAAATGGGATACACAATCATCATTCGTGCTTACAACAAACTGCCACCTGGTGAACTGATGTCCCTCGTTGTTCCATTTACCACCTATCAAGGTATGAAATAACAATGGATTAATATATTTTAAATATGAAATATATGATATTTATAATTTATTTAATCTAATTTTATTTCTATGTAATACCTACCTTCATGATTTTCATTTTGTGGTATTATGATAACTTCATTTCTGGATGTGTGGACTCCAGCCTCTTACAAGTGATGTGATTCATTCATGCTATACATGGAATGCATTAAGGGATGATTTTAATAAGAAAATGTAACATACATTATATAAATATGATATAGAGATGAATATATAAATACATATATATATATGACTTACTTTTTATATTTTATAATGAAATAGAAGTAGAGTTCAGACGTATGTATGACCTACCATATCTATGAATAGTGAATTACATTTACTATTTCCAAATATTATGATATTTTCTAAATATATATATAATTAATATATATATGATAATTAAACCATGTTTTAAATTATGTATATTATTAATGTATGACTGAAGTAATAGGAACAAAGAATTACTAGTCAATACATACTCGAAAAATAGCCAATTAACACCAGAAATAGTGAAAATATTGAAAATTACTAACAAATGGGTAATAATATATTATAAAATCATCATATAAGATATTATAAATATGATTATGGTTTTAGTATGATTTATTAACATGTGTTAAAAAACTATATAGTATGTTAAATACCATGAAACTCAAAGGATGCATAATGCATGGGATTTTGTCTCAATTTACATTCCCTTGAGAGTTATTTTTTATTATAACATAATTCATATTAATGGGGTGTATATACAAACGTTTTTAATTTAATAACATGATTGAACAAAATTTATGGTATTTTATGTTTCAATTTGAACTGTCTCATACATCCGAATTTCAATTAATAATTACCATGTGGTAAAAGGTTTCTTTTCAATATCACATTCTTTTGTGATCGTTATATTTCTATTGTAATAATCAAATGATTTTGATCATTTTATTGAACATTAATTTAAAATATCTATATTTTCATGAAATTGAAATCATTATTTCCAAAATCATATTCTATATTTACATATAGTGTTCACTTTAAAAAATATTTAAAAATTAATCATCCCATATAATTTTATGAATAAAAATATTTGTGGATAAAGAATGTTATTAATTAATGAAATTTATTATTTTATATACGAGTAATGATTTGTATATGTACAATATATGTTTGGGACTAGTTAATTAAATCCCCTAAATACATCAGTAGTCCTAAGAATAAGAATTAGTAAGAAAGCTATTGATAATTGGTTTTTACCCAGAACATTTTAAAATGTCTAAAGGATTGATCTTGAAGGTAATGTTATCATGTCCATGGAAAACATGAATCCATTAATTAATAATTTACTATATTAATAATTCAATTATAATTATTAACCATGATATTTTTTTCATTTTCATATATATGGATGTATTTAATTCTCGGATTATTGATAAAATGACATGTGTTTCAGTAATCTACATTGTCATATGGATTATGCATTATCATGATATTTATATGGAACTTGTAATCGAATATTTATGTTTTCATGTTTATTTATTATTATTCATTCATCATTTCTTCCTATTTACTTACCTTTATGGAGTATTCGAGCCCACACTTATTATGTATCTTTTATCAAAGATATTAAGAGGAATCATTTAAATGGGTTTCGTTGATGTTATAATTTGACATATGTAATAATTTATTTTCATTTACCAATAAATTATTGGTATCATGTATATAATTTGGTCTTGTAAAACTACTAAAATGTTTTTTTCATTGGTATTTGATTCAATATAATTCTGCTAATGTAAAAAAGTAATGCACCAGCTTCAGGCTTCTAGGTTTTGGGGAATTACACTTTTGGGATTATAAAAAAGAAAAGAAAAGAGGAAAAAAAAATTGAAGCATAAAATTAATATTAATAGGAATTTTAGTAGTGGAAAAGATGAGTTCATCACTATGAAAATGACATGGAAAAATATAAGGATATTCTATTTCAAAGGCATTTTATAGTCTGAATCACTCTTATCTTTAGTAGTGGGAGTATAAAATAATTTCCCATTGTTAGAGACATAAGTCATTGAGGGTGTGTATAAGGTTATGTTTGGGGGAAGAGTTGGTAGAGAATTAAAGGGAAAATATAATATGATAATCGACCATAGGTGTAGTAAAAATTGTCTTGGAGTTGATCTGTTGGGCCGGAACCATGAAGATAAAAAAGAATTTGGATCCCCAGTAACAAAAATTATGAAGATCGTAGGTCTAGTATCTTGAGGAGTTAGATGAGAAGTCTCTAGAATGTCTTCCATAGATACCAGTATTTACGCACACAATTATAAAAAATTCGTGATTATATAAATAAATTCCATGATTATATTTCATCATCGACCCATGGTAATAAAAAAGTATATATTTTACTTCATAAATATCTAATAAACTTCTGTCATCTACATTAACTAACTGATTTTCTCCGTAAAGGATCTAGTCACTAGAAGAATTTGAAAATTATCTCTTAGATATAGGAAATGGGAGTTTAGTTCATGAATTTTTTAGATTCTGGAAAGGTAATACTTAATTTCCTTTTTATGAGTTTCATGAACACTTTTGATAACAATTAATATTTTCCTATTCGATTGGTAAATATTATTACGATGATATATAGTCTCTATAAAATCTTCATATTGAGTATCTTGAAGATCTCCTAGAATTATATAACTCTCCTCTCTAATAATTGAATGGATATTCTCTATAACCAAAGAAGCTGAGGGAGGTAGAGCACATGATGTAGAAGTAACTACATGGAGGGACAAAAACCATTCTATCAAGGAATATATCCTAGAAGAAAAATTAGATTACATATCCTCCTTTATTGACCTCTTAGTATCCATTTCCCATTTCATCTGATTATTCAAAATTTTAACCTACATTATGTGATGATTCATTTTCTATTTTATAAGGAACCCTTCAAGCTAAAAAATGTGTCTATTATCCCTCTCACTGAGCCAAGAAACTACAGGTTTCTCGCACCTCAACATCCTACAAATGTCAGATAAAATAATCCATTTGATGTTTTCTATGTCAGTTTTGGAAATGAGATCCATAGTCACATGAGTAGGGGATGGAAAGTGGTATCATCCTCTACTAACACATCTTTAGAATCCGCATATAAAAAAGTTATTTTGGAGCCCTCTATAAAAATATATATCATCATCGATGGATCCCTTTGGATATTCCAAAAACTAAACCAAATTAGCAGGTCCATAATGCATAGATGTAATACTCTCATCGACATTAGAGTCTAAGTAATATTGACAGTTTCTTTAAAATCCTTGAAATTTATCGCATTTATAATGACCCGATTTACATTTATTGACTGAATGAAAAACTCTATGCTCAACAACAATATGGGTTCCCCCCATCAAAAGATGTTATAATCCCATTAGACCTAGTATAAAGAGTCCAAACTAGAGAAGTAAATGTTCTTAATCCATCTCATGGTCATAAAGATCATCATGATCTGAACCACCATTACAAACATTATCACAACCAACTCCTATGTATTCACCATATTTCTCAACTTAATCACCATTAACTTTCTAATTTCCATTAGATTCATCATGATCATATTCCCCATCATCACCATTACATTTTTTATATCAATTAGATTTACAAATTCTATTCACATCATCAAATACATAAATGAAATCTATTTAATTATAATATGAAGAAATTTTTAACTTCCCCTCTTCAGACACCTAACTATCCAATTTTTCACATCTGTCCAATTAAATAGTTACTTTAGAAGTTAAAGATCTCGGAGGGCTTGTTGGACCAAAAGAAACCACTAGGATATTTAGAACATTAGGGTCTCTAACCTCCTCATAAGATGTCACCTACTCAGCATATTACACTTATTCCACATCCAAATACCCAACTATCCTATCCAGGTCTAGCACAAGATCAATAAGGTATTTCTGTAAAGTAGGTTCATTAATAGGATTGAAATCCTCATAAAGAATGTCAATATAAATAATTCACTTACTCAATAAGAGTATCCAAATAATAGAAATTCTATTAAAAATTATTTTTCTAAAAAAAATTCCTCCATAATTCACATAAGATTGTTCATATTCTCTAAAAAAACCCTTGGCATGAAGAATGTTAGAATTTTTCATAGGTTTGATACATGAGTTTGAATTTGATGGTGGTATAAAAATCTCAAACATATGAACCCTCAGATATCTACATAAAATTATTTTATCTGCACCCTTGATCCTTAAGATATACATCAAGATATCACATGGTAATGTAATAAAGTTTCTTTGTTCATAACATGTGATATATGAAATTTAATAACTACCGACACTCACCATCCAAATAATTTTCCTCTATTCTTTTAAAGAAGATATATAGTAAAATCCACAAAATCTTCCACACACACAAGTGATATTCTATAATTAGTTTTTTTTCCCGTGACTGTTTTTTGAAACTAATAAATTCGGAACTTTGAGGCACTTTTCCGATTTATTCATTGAGAATCAGACATCCTTTCCATCTACTACACTTTTTATCCCATCCAATTTTTCCAAGTTATGAAATTTTAATGAATATAACACTCATGAACCAAACTATGGGAAAAAAGTCTATCATTACTCAAGAAAAAATCCATATAAATGCAGTCCTCTACCACCTGAAGCACTAAATATCTACTTGATATCAACCAGTAAACATTAACATACTTCTTAAATATTAATATATAACTTTCATGATTCATATTTCATAGCGTAGAAGGTGGTATGTTTGACTATACCTTTTGATTCATTAAATGGTTTGACTCATTAGGAGTCAACATTGAAACTCACATCACTATAAAAATCACAATAAATGCGGATGGTTCTAGGGAGGTTGATGGAATGAAATTTTTTTGGAAATAATTGACCCTACAATTGTTCAAAGATAAATAGGGTTGAGGGTTCGGGTGAACAATATATTTAAATACTGAAAATTTATTTAATTTTTGAATTTAAGGATTTAAAAAATTAAAAAATAAACAAGACACCTAAATCAATTAAAAATATTAACCCAAAATTAAATTAGCAATTATAGGTTAATTTTAATGGAAAGAAGTTTCCAATGGGGGGTTGTTCTAATAGTGGGTTATCGAATGGTGAGTAATCTAATGGTGGGTTATTTTTAAAGGTGGGTAATTTCCAAAAGTGGTAAATTTATAATGGTGGGCTACCAAAAGGAAAAAATATCCAATCTTATAATTACTAATTCATGTTTTATGTAGATTTATATCTCAAAACTCAATGCTTTGGTGAATACAAAAGGAATATATTGTTTCCTAACTGTAATCTCAAGAGATATGAATACTGTTTGAAAATGATATCACAAACAGTGAATTTTTAAATCAATATTCGTTGTTCTATGGTGAGACACATTACTCTTTGAATTATTTATAGGAAACGTTTCGTCACAATTTATCAGGACATGTAGGAATTGATATCTATAGTCTAGTAATCCCGGTTTCATCCACAAAATTTGAGAGAAATAGATACACAGATCTATGTATTCGTCTTCATCAGTAGATTATGGAACCAAATTGTTCTAATTACTACACCATGAAGAGAGAGACTTCTCTAAAATATGCCATGTTATGGTAGTTCATTTTTCTATCTGACTTATAACCACCAATACCAGAATCGTAATAACTCAGTAAGTCAAATTGTTATCCTCTATGGCAGAATAGTCATAAATAGGTTGTTTAGAAGAGGTATTTATAAATCCATTTTATAGAAAGTATTTGTGACTCTTTTTTATTTTATTGAAAATGAGAACATATACCCACAATACAAATTATTTCAGGATACCAAGTAGTTAAGTATAGAATATTTTCAATCACACCTTTGTAATTAATTTGATCCACTAGTCTTTTAGCTTCATTAATATCCAATATATAGGTGGGACTAATAGTAGTGTTAGTACTCTTAATATATTCCAAAACAAAAGGATTTGAAAAATAAGTAGTTTATTTATTTTGATTTGAAATATTTTCTTTTTTGATTGGAAAAATCGTGAAAAAAATTATGAATTTTAATTCCAAAATTAATCTCATTTCAGAATCATATTGCATCCTTATTTAAAAATTAGTATATAATTTTTTTATTGAGATGCAATTTTAATATCATCTTCATATATTTGAACTAATAATATATATTTTAAAATTTATATTTATAAAAAGAGTAGGGCCATTTATACCTTTTTAAGAACCTTTTGGAAATATAAAAGAGCTAATCATATCATACCTTTCTCTAAGATCATTTTTAGACCATATACATATTTTATATTTTCTAAAAAATTATTTGGAAATTTAGGATTTTGAAAAACAAGGGGTTGTCCAACAAAAAACTCCTTAACAATATAGATATTTAAGAATAAGATTTTGACATCCATTTGATACAGTATGACAATCATGATAAGCTGAATTGGAAAGAATAATTCTTTTGGTATTGTGTATTATACAATTAAAGAGGATTAATCATAGTTAATAACTTATTCTTCAGTATTCCGTTTTTAAAAAAACCATTATTTGTTTCTTACTATTATTACAGAATCATCAACTATATTTACAAAGACCCATTTAGTCCCTGTAGTCAATGTGTCTTTGGGTCTAACTAAAAGTTCACAAAAAAATTAATTTGAACCTGATTATGATATTCAGGCTTATAATATACCTAGAATTCATCATTGATTGAATCAATGATGTTTTTAGGTTCAATATATGATAAGGATTATTAATGATCAACCTGAGTCATAAGAGAATATATAGTCTGAATACCTATCTCTAGGTCGCCAACTACAACGTATAATGGATAGAATGTATGATTCCAAATATCTAAATAAAAATAATGTATGGTCACCTCCTTTACTTATAAAGGTTCTAGTTTAGTTTATTTATGTTCAATATAACTGTATTATTTTTCATATTTCTTTATATAATTGTTAGAAGGTTTGAAATTGATGTTCATTGAGGATAAAAAACTACATGTTTCAATAAAGTGGGTTTCATTTAATGTCGGTCTGCTTCATCAAATATTACATGGACATAATCTTAGATAGTATTTATTATTTGGATAATGACTATATATGATTTTCATGATTTTGAATAGCCATGAAAAATTACTTCATCAGTCTTGGATGAAAATTGGTCCAGATTATTCTTAGTGGTTGAATAATGACTTTGTATAAAAAATTATAAAGTCATTTACCTTTGGATTTATATTTTTCTAAATCCCAGAATGGGTTTCATTTTAGATAAGTCTAATTAAAACTCAATTAGTTATATTTAAAGTTGTATCCATATCCTCTTCTAAAAAAGCATATAGTTAATAATATTCATTTAGCATTATATGTGATGTCTCTTGAGAAGTGTTCTATTTCTTCTATATTCAACTCCATTCTACTGGGGGGTCCTAGGGTAAAAGATTTATAGTTCTAAAAAATTTATGATAAAAAGGATTCAATGTATTTTTTTAGAAACTCATGACCATGGTCACTTGTTGAGGTCCTCATCCTATATCCACTTAGGTTTTCTACTGATTTCTCAAAAATGAAAAGTGAGTGCTTGCATAAATTTTTTTAGGAAAAAATAATAGGAATGTATACTTAGAAAGTTAATTTACAAGTTAATATACATAATGATGTATATTTAAAATATAAAATAAATATGATCCAAACTGGACAATGGGAACCAATCCTCTGGGATTAGAAGTTGAAACTTCTATTATTTGATTGAATGATTTTTTTGTTTCAGATTTTTATAGGGGTTAAAAAATTAATCAACTAGGAATTCATGTTTTTATTGGAACCATGACTAAAAAATTAATATTATGATATTAATGTGACTAAATATTATAATGGCCTAGTATCTTGTGGAAAGGGAATGATTCATTATGAAATAAACTTAGAAAAGAATCATTTTTTCATATTAAAGATGCATGATTAATAGGAAAAACGTTTTTAGATCTCAATGTATTAAATAGTGAAACTTTTTTAAAATTAAAAAAATTACAAGACTTATTTATAAACTCAGATAAAAAACAATAATCAAATATCTTTAAAATGCTATGCAGATTTTGTTTTAAATCATAATAAAATATAACCATTGAAATAAAATTTTAATAATAATTATATACTTTTCATGGAGTAGTAATTTTTCCTTTGTCATTGTCACAAAAGGTGAAATTTCCACCCTAAACAAATATCAGGTTTCTGAATTTTGAGAAATACCATTTCATATGCTTGGAATAGCTAATGTCTAGGTATCATAGAATTTTAAATAATATATTCATGTTTTTCCAATACAAAAAAATTCTATTACATGAATAATTTTTTACCTAAATTTTCTTGGATTAATAAATAGTGGTGATCAGGGATTTTTGAACCCCAAATTTTTAATGAGTTTAAAATAGAAAAATTTAAAAAATTTAGAAATAGAAACATTTTTTGGCCATGTTGATTAACAACTAGATGTAGCGTTGGAACATGGAATATATTTATCCATAATAATACTTATCTATCCACGTTCATATCCAACTCCATTGGTAAATTTTGGTGCAGTTTGTTTTCCTAAAATATGATTAAGTGTGTTTTTTCCATTAGTTAAACTATGTAAGCCTTTATTATATAGATCATTTAAAAATTCCAATTCGGTATTTTATTTAAACTATTGATGATTGCTTTATTTTCCATAGTAAAGTTGACTCTAAAACTACCAAATAAGGCATGTTGTTTCTTCCAGGTTTTGTATTTATATTTTAACTCATTGAAGGTATTTTAAATTTTATTAAAATATTAAATAATATCCACTTTTTTCATATTTTCACCATTATAGTAATCTCCATAATTATGTGAAATAAGTACATATAAGATAGTGGAATCCTCAGATATCTCTGTCTTGAATCACATATTTTCTATAAAAGGATTTTCTCTATGAGTCAATTCCATGTCACTATAGGAGTCCCCAAAGGCAAAAATGGTGGATTTAATTGATTTCATATATTTTAAATATATATCATCACGATTGTTTTATAATTTTATCATGGTTTAGTCAGTCATGATATTCCAATTTATTTTACTCTCAAAAATGGTAATCTCATTGGAATTAATATATATTTTATAGTTTTCCTTCCAATTTCATAAATTATCATAATTTATCTTGGAGATTGGTTTCCTGAATAATTAACTCTTCTTATATAATTGGATTTATGTTCCATATCCACATAAATATTGTCCAATTATTATTTATAACTGGAGCTTTCACCTTGACCATTTTACTTTTTTATGCAATAGTCTTGAAATCTTGTGAATTCCTTTTAGGAACGTAATCACCTTATTGATTAAATTTATGTTATTATGCATACATAATTTACTTCTCAATTAAATATTTAATATGTATCTTACAAATATCACAATATTATATAATTTAGAATGAGGTTCCTCTCCATCTCATTCGAAGAAATCTCACTAGTTGCATAATTTGGTGTTTTTAAGAGACTGGATTTGGCAAGGAGTTTATTGTATTCATTATCTCATTAAACTAGAGACGCATTTTAGAAATACTATCATCATGTTTCATATTAAATATATTATAATTTATTGTATGAATATTTAATCTCATTTATTTTTCATTATTTTATCTTTCATAAGAAATAAAAATTAATTCCCAAATATCAAAGGTAGTTATTCCAGAAGATATCCTTTTAAAATATACATACACTAAATCATAATAAATTGAATTAATGTAATTGCATTAATTTTTATTTTCATGTTTAGTATCATCAATCGAATAATTTTTAGTTGTTCTTGTAAGTTCATATTTTTCTTCTTTGTCTATCCATATTTCAAAACCCATGTTATTAATGTTTGTATGTTCTATTGGTTTTACTTAACAGAATCCATTGATATTAAAGAAAGGTGTTCTATTGGTTGAATAGGTTTATTTTCTATTATCTATTAGAAAATTAAATTTATAACTAATATAATTTTATGACCTATAAAACACAACAAAAACCAAAATAAAAAATATTTTTAAATCCTTTGATACCAGATGAATATCAAAGTTATTATATCATGTGTTTGTGTGTGTGTTTTTGGGGTGGGGGGTGAATTAACTACCTAATTTATTTTATTTAAAATTATTTTAATAAAATAACCAGAAATTAAATTAAAAACTATTAATCAAAAAGAGATGTTTGATAAAAAATATATATCTTTTTAATGATTCCTCAAATCTTGATTACTTCTCTATTAACAAATGTGACAATTAATTATCTTTTTAAAATCAACATAATTAAAAAAATAAGTATATAAACATAAATTATTATTAACTATCATTGTAGTTTTTGTTTCATATTTGAAAAAAAATTATTCAAAACATAAAATATTAAAAACATAAAAAAGGTGCACAGAAGAATAAAAAATAAGAGGTCCAGTCTAAATCCGAGACCGAAACCCCTTCACATAGAAAATATAAAATTCCATAAATATTATATAAATATAATCACGATCAACAAACTTGATTGGGTAAACAAATAATAGATAACTAGTTATCCATTCCACGGAGGGAAAACTCCCACAATAATTATTGGAAGAAAACATTCACAGGCCAGAAATGGACCTCTTCCAAGGACATGTGGGTAAATAAAAGTATTTATAGAATAAATTAATAACATGTATACTTCAGTTTCAGTAAATGAGGCAGTTTGTGCTGATAAATAGGTCTGCAAGACACTACTCTAATATAAAGAGTATCTAAAAATTGAGAATGTTTTACGATTACATAAATAGTGTTATTGCTCATTCTAAAGTACTTAATATGAATGAAAATCCTCATATGTGACATGGATAGTATTTCAATCCAATTATATGAAAAAATACAGAAAAATAGACTGTTTTACTATCTCTCAGTCATCTCTATGGGGAAAATTTTTAATGTCCTGTATGTTCTACTCTTTTACATTCAAGTGTTTGTAAGGTGCACCATGTATTCTCTTGAGAGGTGATCATCTTTGATTTAGTAAGTAGTGAACTTTTTAGATATATAAAACACACTATAATTCATCATGTAGGAGCATCCACTTTTAGGAATAATCATCAAGATATACTGACTCCTCATACTAAACTCATGACATAGCCTTTAATTCATTCCTACAATATCTAAGAAAATAATAATAAAATAATGCATTTATTAAAAAAATTAAGACAAATGTTGAGGAATTTAATTCAAAATATATGAGAGAATAATGTACGGAAATAATGCGGCTTGTGAACTGAGGAGGTGACTCATCCCGATAGTGAGTGAAATGTATGGTAATCCATCTGGTGTCAAGTCATATTGAGGAAATTAATTTGCCTATGAGTTATTTAAACTAATATATATACATAATTATGGTTGGTCACCCAATGGTGAGTCATTTTACTAACAATGAGACCTAATAGAGGTTAGTCATTCAACAAGGACCCATTCATATCATTTTGTATACAAGATGTTGGTAAAATCTAGCATCAATCATTTTCAACACTTATACAAATTTCATGGTGGTTGGTGAAGTATGACAAAAAAATCCTTCTAGGGGTAGGTAAAATTTAACTAATTGTTAATAATCCCTAATAGAAGGTAAGAACTCATGGTTCGTCTTTTAACCACATAGAAAAACTTTAATCAGGATGCATTAAATTATAAAATGATATCATAGAATAGTAGAACCATTACAAACAAAATTAACATTATTTATTACATTTAAAACAAGGAGTTTCCAGTTTTGAAATTTAAAAGGGTTGTATAAATGTTCATTAGTACTCTGTTTATGTAATATGGAATTCCAATATATTATATAAGGGAAACATTGGTGTTTCATAATTATGACCTAACATTTACTCTACAAGCAAATGGGGAAAACATCATTACAAAGGATGTGTAAAGTTAGGTCCTAGTTTTTAAAGGCTATGTAAGGGTAGCCTAGCCCCTACAAAAGGGTAAAATCAGTTTTAGTTGTGAGTGTAAGTATAGTATTGAAATGGTTTAAGGTTGAAACCCCTATATAAAGGATTTATAATCTTTATTACTAATGATTCAGGTAAAATGAAAAGTTAAATCTATATTTTAATTTGAGGGTTTTAATGCAATGAACTTTTATATAGTTTTACTTTTTATAAAATACCTAAATCTAACATCCTTTAATTTTGTTATTCTTTTGATTCTATGAAATCTAATAATTCCCCTATTTATGTGTGGTCATGATTTCATCAATATATAATAGATCCTCATCCGGGTTCTAGGCATGGTCAGACTGTCAGCCTCTCTCCATTATTCTAGATTGAAATGTTCAGAAATGGTAAATTTATAGATATTAATTTAGCTGTATAATTTGAAAATAATACTTTCTATGATTTCTAAAAAAATTGAATTAATTGTTCTTAATTTATAATAGTCTGTAAATAATCAATGAAAAGTAAAGATTAAATATCATTCTTAACGTAGATTTTTCAATAAATCTAGAATATTATCATATATGAAATTATAGTTGATAAATAATAATGAAAATGTTAATAAATTGATATTACTGAAATCGAAAATTTGGAAATTAACCTGGAGAGATAATTTTATAAACACATGTGTTTTTTAATTTCATTTTGGAAATAAAAAATTTGGTACCAGTTAAATGATTCCCTAGTGAGTGGGTGGAATATATTGATATACAATAATATTTTGGGTGAGGATTCTTTGGAGAACCATGACTTTGATATTGATAACCTTTAGGTAGGTATCATTTGTACTAAACCATTTGGTATTATAAATGTGTATTGTAATGTGAAATTAGGTTAAACACATTTGGTTAGTGACTATTAGACACATAATGTGTGGAAAATAATTAATAACACTTCACTAATTAATGATCTTTAAGTCTTAAATAGTTAAGAATAGATGCCTGATGTAAGTTGAAAATGTTATAGAGGACATAATGGACACTTGTTCGCTAGCTTGATGTTACCCCTGATGGTCTAGGGATGATCACAAATAAGTACCATACAATTTTTAACTTTTGTAGCTCATGATGATTCCATGATCCATTAATATTCTCACTCTTGGTTATATTGATGTGATATATGAACTGGAATAATGTGTTGACCATGCTTGATAGTTATTTCATGTGTGTAAATTAGTATCCCATGGTATTATTTATGACACCTTATTCTATGAGTATTCTTGTATGAAATATTTTTTTATTTTGGTGAATAACTCTTAATATTATACCCTTGTTACTAATACTCATGATGATGTGATGATTTGTGTTATTCTCACCACATAATGCTCTGTTTGAATTCGTGTTATCTTCTCATTGTATGTTGTTATGGTTTCCATGAAAGGAGGACCATCATGTCATGTTTAACATTAGAGGGGAGTATTCATGATAAATGTTGGAGATAATGTTAAACCGATAAATTTAGTTGGATCATGATATCATTCTTCCTGATCATAGCTTGATAACTTGAAGATTTTGCTAACAGGATGATACAATGTGCCTTTTATATTTTTAGTAATATGATTCTATCAAGACCTTGAGTATTTTGAGGGACATGACACCAATACTGGTGGATACTCAACCATATTTCTTAATATGAGGCTAGATCACTTTTGGATTCCCATGAAATGTTCAGTAGATAACCTTATGTAATAAAAAATACAAGACGTCTTGAGGAATCTATGAATTATGATGCCACTTTTATGGCTAGAACTCAATCACTTATAACATCCTTTATGACTAAATTTCAATATACAGATAAAATAGGTATGTAAGACTATATTTTTTACTTTGTCTACATATGAATGCTCAACATAATGTCTTTACTACTTTGGTGTTCTTGGGGATATTATACTATATTTTTTAAGTATGCATTTTTTATTTACCTTTTACAGAGTACATCACACAAACATACACTTTATATTATTAGTTGGGTGCCGGAACACATTATTGGTGTCAAAATGAGTTGTAATAAAACCATATTTTTGCATCTATGACACATAAGTACCTAGTATTCCCTAAAATAGTTCAGGTACATGTTGGGGTAAGGTGCCAATTTGATCAACTGGTGATATATATCTCTATGATTGTGGAGATTTTTATGAGATGAGTTTGGGAATAATATATCCTTTTTTTTACTTTATTATCTTTCTGTATATGTGTTATGACTAATGGGTGATCATTTTTTTACATAAGTTGAGTCAATTTTTATGAATTCATATTGCTCAGATATATATGGCTTCACTTACTTTGATTGTGTACTTTTAACACGTGAGGTTAAAAATTGTTATTTTGTAATTAGGTTTAGGGTAATGTCTCCCCAAAACTCTTATATAAACACTTGTTACTAGTAAACAACATCTTATGCAAACCAAGGAATTCCTAATGTCATGTTGTATTCCATCTCAAACCCAATAATTCCAGTCAGCATGTTACAACTAGTATAATCAAATCACATCCGTAGACACTCAACACCATGACTGGGATTGGTAGTCTCTTTTACATTTTCATTAAATTATAGGTACTGTCACACCCAATATTTTTTCATTAATAATAGACAATGAAGAATCCATTCTTCCTCATCCTATTTACTAGTCAGTTGTCATTGTATACGTGTGAGGCCCTTATATTAAATTTATGTTCTATGGAATCACCACAATCCTCTCTCTAGTATAAACCCTAACTATTTTATCATTATTTATGTATCAATTGTTTTCTACCTTAGGATTCATACCTATTATAGGGTATCGATGTTTGGAAAGCTCGATTCAATCCATTGATATTTCATATTTCATAAAACAAGAATCCTTTCCCCGTGACAACGAATTACATGGACTGGTCATGTTACAAAACAACAAACTATGATCCCATCCCTTTAAGGGGTTTGATTAATTTTTCTAGATAGACATGTCTGATTCCTATTTTAGCTTTAATATAAACATCATCACTATTTAATATCCCATTCAGAAGAATGTATCCATAATGCATGTTGATTTTTTAAGACGAACCAAGCATCTCACTAAAACATCTATAAGATTCCATAAGACCTGAATTAATAGATATTTTTGAATGGAAATAAAACATATGCCTTACATTATAGTTAAAATGAATATAGATATATTCCCAATATACATTAAACTTTTACCACCATTATGTGATGATCTTCAGTGGAATCCTTAGTCATGTGAGGAACATGAGGTCTTGTATATAATTAGTATAGGAAAATTCCATTGATTCATCATAACAATATCCTCCTCATTTGATGATCATAGAGAGTCCCAAGTGATGATCCTGTGGTGCCTATGGTGATGAGTATATTATTCTTTATGTCATAAAGATAATAAAACTATGAGTTAATAAAATTATATATTCACCAATCTATTAAGAGACGTGTATAACATTCTATCATTTCCTAGGTGTCTTTCACCAAAAATATCATGTAAGTACCATGAAATTTCCTCTGTAATGAGAATAGTAGCCTTTGTGATGAATATAAGATCATTTGATTATCTCCTTAGGTGACTGTATTATGATTCTACACATCCCTATGTGACGAGAATTTGTTTCCTTACGTTTCAATCAAAGGATTCTTCATGTCTTGGGGATGGGGTGTCCTAAGTGATGAGCCTATGTTTCCATAAATTATTTTATAAAGAAACATTGTTTAAAGAGCATGATATAAAATCATAATTATAGACAATGATGATATTTTTTTATTCCCTACCAATCCTTCATATTAACCAGAAAAAACATCAAGGTGAAAACCATACAATATTAGAAAATGTTTTTAATTAACATGTTCTCACATGAATATGACATCAATAAAAATATTAAGGAACATTTATTAAATATATTAGAGAGATAAAGACTAGGAAATGAATTCCACATTGTAATCCATGGATGGATGTGAAGAATACCATCATCACAATCTGATAAAGGAGCTAAAACCATCAAATCTAGTGGATATAGTAAGAAAGCCTTTTGGAATTAACAATATTAGATTGGTATTATGGCTATTTGATAATTCATCAAAATTAGAAAGTGGTTCTACTGTAAATAATTTGAAAATTGTAATAGAATTTGCAGATAAAATATTCTAGAATTCTTTTTAAATAAATAGTCTAATAAAAATAAATTCTATCGTTATTTTATTGAAGATATCTAAAATATTATTCTTATAATTAAAATACTATTAACTTGTAAAAACATGACTCCATTGACCAAAAACTTAAAAATGATAGTGTATTATCATAATAATACACGAATTTAATCTTTATTTCAATTATAATTTATAGAATAAAATTTCATATAAAACTGACGTGGTATTTAAAAGACATATAAAGTGGGGTTTTAAATATAAAATATTTTATATTTTAAAAAACACACAACCAATGATTAAAATTAACCAAATAATTTCGGATTATCATAAAAATCCTTGAAAATAATTTGAAATTGTCTCTTCGTTTATAGAAATAAATAGTATATCCACATGATATGTGATGTGATATTTTTGATCCAAGTGAAATATTAGAATTAAATGTGTTATATGTGATAAATGTTCTTCTAATGGACTAAATAATTAAAATTAATTTGGAATGATAAAAACTTTTGAATTTATTTATTCATGATTTATCAAAACATACAAATTCTAGACCAATCCAGTTTGTGATGTGACTTGTTTCTACTAATGAGTGTTATTACAATTAAAAGATACAAATTTTTTCAAAAATTGTTTCAATTAATCAAAACTGTGAAAGCCATCATATATTTTCAAAAAAATTTACGACAACAATTATAATTTCATATATGATGTATAAGAACAAACCACTTTTTATTCAGACATGTGATTTTACTATGATGATTAAATTTATTTTTTCTAAATTCATAGTCGTTTTAGTTATATAATTTTTTATTTGGTGATCAAAATGATGAAAATAGTCTAAAAGTTTTCAAAAATTTATACAACTAGATTCGATTCATTTATGATCTATAATAATTAATTGTACATAATTTTCATTTATCCTAACTATTCAATGTTACATTAAAATATTTTTCAAGATTATTTATTATCACTTTTAACTGTGTAATTTTATTATTCTTATAGGGTAATCAATTTTTTAAATAAAAGCATAATTTTTTTCAAATTTTAGTTTTTTTGAGTATATTTATAATGAAAGTATTGGTTGTATTATACAAAACCCACTATGGTATAGATATTGTTAATAGATGGTTCATATTTCGATTATACACTCCCCATCAAGTTCTTTATTAAAATTTTATTATTTATATTTTTTCAAATTTTTCGAAAATACTTTAAATTTCAATGATAATAAAAATTAAAATTAATAATTTAAATTATATCTAATATATGGGAAGTAATTAAATAATATTTTTATTTTAAGATGTAAAATACATTACTTTAGAATAAATTTTAAGAGATTATCTAATCCATATCTTATCTATTCACAGTTTTCCAATAATAGTACATTTTAAATAGTAATTATCCATCCTAATTGAAATGAAATGTCTAGTGGATCATTTCAATAACATCCTCCTCATTCAATCAAAATTATTCCATAACTATTCACGTTGATAGAGGCAAGATAGATCAAGAATCCTATACTATTGATATTCTAAAATAAACATGATAACCTAGATATCCCTAGTATATATATGGATATTAGTTTTATCATGGAGAGATGCTTTTATAATTGGGTTATTGAATTTTATTGAGTTTGATGAAACATATGTGAGTTTAGAATTAACATTGGTTAGGAAATTCAGAAATTCAATACTCTCGATTGATAAATTTTGTAGATCTACGAACTTGGAATTGGATTTTAAAATAGTTTGTTAATTTTGATACTGAAATATATATCTATAAAGAAAAAACTTATTTGATAAATGGGTTAATATTTAAGGGATTACTCTTCCATTTAGTTATTATTTAATAGATAATATTATAGGTTACTCTATTGGTCAAATTATTTTTCTAGATGAGTGTACATTAAAAGGGAAATTTTACTTCCTAATCAGGATGATCATCTAGAATTTTATATATCCACTACAATAAAATCACATAAAAACAGTGATATTTTTGGTTTGGATGTTATCTAAACCCCCCAAAAATGTTCCAAGGTCATTTTCCAGAAAATTATTCTAATGTTGGCATTGATATCCGTCCCTCGTTAGTTACCATAACAAAATTTATCCATCCCACCCGCAACAAACCTTTGGAAATATCCATATTCATGTAAATTAAAATAAATCAATTATCTAATAATGTCACAGTAAACATGATTAAGAAGAAAAGTTAATCATGAGGATCAATAAGTATGTAACCAAAACATTTGAAATTATTATTCCTAAAGTGCCATATGATTATTTTTCCATTATATCTAGAATCTGAAGTGATACCAGATCACTACCCAATGAACTTTGGTTGACACGCTCTCCCTCTCTGTATCTAATTTCTATTACTGGATCCTTAATGAAAATTATATTTAAAATTAAATATTATTTTATATTTTAAGTAACACAAAAAAACAATAAAATATTTTCTTGATAATGAGTACGATTTTGGGTGATTTACCTACTCACTACCATCCCTTGAGGAAATATCCTTAAGTATATTTCCATTAATCTTATGATTTAATGCATACAACAGTGTCCACAATGTGATAACCTTTTTCATTGTGCATTGTTATATGATCCCCCTATTCAATAATTTTGATATTCATAGAAATAAAATCCCACTTTTCAAGTAATCTTGTGATATAATCTGTCGATATCACATAATAGTCAATAATATCACAAAAGGAAAATTATTGAAAGGATAACAGATGCTTAGTGATTGAAAAAAATATAACTATTATAATGAATGACTACACATATAACATAAGTGGTTTATAAATTATGTGATGATTGCATATACTATCATTTTCACTTAAATTATTTCATTTTAATAATCTATCAATACTTCATCTACTTCAACAACCCTTTCAAGACTAATAATTTCAATATCATGATGGGAAAATAAGTTTACATATGTTTATTGATGGGATTCAATGTATGATGTAAAATTTGACACTCCAGTACACATATCATAAAGGTCATTTGTTTTATGTGAAAAAAATACACTCTACCCTTTACCCATGAAATCTTCCACATAATACAGCCTTTTCACTTTATATGGTATGATATAAAGATCATGTAATTCATAGTCACCAACATACATATAATGATATAAATACATTGATGTAAATATAATAGAATATATTTTAACACCTCTAATAATATCACCCTAATTGAATTTGAAAAAAAACAACTAAAAAATATCCCTTGTAGATTACATTGATAAATCAGTCAACATTCCATAGCATCTAAACATAGAAAACATAAATATACCAATTTTCAATTTTTATGAACCCTCTTCCCAACTGAGTGTATGAAATTTATTTCTAATGACATTGTATGTTTCATAAATTATAACTTACTTTAGAACACCTTTATATAGTCAATTAAATTCATCTGAAAAATCATCATTATTATCAGTATTAATGAGCTAATAATATAATCTATATTATTTGATTAAAAAAATATGTGTGTCAACTGAATATCTATATTGATTTAAATATTTATGAACATACACCACGTATAAGCCATTCTAGATTCCCTTTATTAAAAAATTTTGTTAAATATTTCTCATTTTGGGTTCATATTTCAATTCATATATTTTTTTATCCTGTTATATTTAATAAATGAGTCTTAAATTTCAATATTCAGTGTCACATATCTATGTTCTTGTAATAATTCTATTTTTTTAAGAGAAACATTAGAGATTCTCCCAAAAAATCGGCCATTAGAACGAAATATTTTTTATTTCCTACATATTTAAGACTGAGTTGATGTGTATTCAACACTTAAAACTCAATTTAATCATGTGTCCATATTATCCATTTATCTGGAACAAAAGGAAATTAGAACCTCTTCAAAATAGACATTATAAATTGATCATTTAGGTTGAGATTTATTTTACAAGTATGAATACAAATGCATCAGATATTTGTGAAATAAAATAAATAAATAATTATTGTGTATTTATTGAATAGTAAATTATTTATTACTTAATATGAAAAACAAATAAATAAATTACCTCTAAATTGTATTAATTTAAAGATAATTTACAAGGCCTCATAAGTTAGATTCATCTTCCAAATGTATAGTTAAATACATCATGATAGTAAAAAATGAGAGAGGATAGATCATATCCATTGCATAATTTGTAAAAAAAAACAATTCCTAACAGTTTTGAAGTTGAAATGGTTGAAGAGTTTCATCACATAGTGGTCTCAATAATGTTCAAAATTTGGGTACTAGAGTTGTAACATTTTCAGGTAATAATGTTCTCAATGAAAATTGTCGTAATTACTATAAAAAATATGAGAGTCATGACTTTTCAATACCCATAAAATATGATATATTAAGTCAACACACCTAGAGATGTTAGATAAATACCCCTCAGATACCTTCTCACGATTTATAATTTTAAGGAATGTATCCTTATTAATATTTTTCATTTCATAAATTTTCAGATAATACATTCCATTATCATCTGTTAAGAGATCACATTTTATATTCATTGCTTGTAAGTCCAACACATTAGGACCGTCCTTTGATTTTCATGCTCATAAATAAATGTGATGATCAGATTCTCACAAAAATTATTCTCAATATAAACTAAATTATCATTATACCACATCAATTTAAATTCCAAATAAATAAGATTCATTAGTATACTTTTTTTCATTCATTTTTATGTTCCTATTTCACATGAAGAATCATCTTAAACAAGTTTCCAACTATTATTAAAATGATGCACCTTACCAAAATCTGTTTCAAAATTTTCATGTTGTGTATATATTTTTTAACCTTTAAACAACCTATGAGGTGGTTTACAATCAATTAAACCACTAAATTTTAACTTTTTCAGCAATACTCTATGATATGCATCAAGAAATATTCAATGAAACCAGATGCATCATTTTTTTCTATGAGGTAGTCATTCGGGTTGAAAATAAAATTTATGAAAAATACAAACGAAACTTGTGTTTGTATTTTAACCTACTAAATTTACTATTAATGGGAAGTCAATCATAGTCCACATTAGAGAAGCATTCATTTTGAAAATCACTATAACAGATACATCATATGTCTCAACACAATTTCTCCATTACACTTGTAATTATTCAACTATAGGCTTCAAGTATACATCAATATCATTTTGAGGCATTTTTTGCAGTAATAATTATCAAATTTAAATAATTTATTTGTTTAATACAAATTTAGTGAGGAATATTGTAGGGGATCAAAACAACCGACCAAGTGCTAGAACATGTGATCAATGTTCCAAATTGGTTGTATCCATTGGCATCCAATCCCAATAACACATTACTAAGATTAGATGGGAAATATGGATGCAATGAGTTAACATTCTTCCATGAATGTTAATCTATTTGATTTCGTGTTATCCCATCATTGTTATTTTCTATATAATTAAACTTGAAGTGCTCTTTAATTTCAGATGAACTGAATAATATTTGCAATGGAGGATTTAAATTAATGTAACACAATAACATTTCAAGTATGTTTGTCTAGTTTTTCATAGTATTGTGATGATTCATAATTCCAATATCATCCATTTAATTCTATCTAGAAGAAGATATTTTTTTGAAATCATGTATTCTTGAATACTCTCTATAATAAAACAAATAATAATTTGGAAAAAAATTTAATTTTTATAATCCAGATCAGCCTTATTATTATTTTTTAAATCATAAAATGAAATAAGGATCTCAACAATAGGAAATGCGTAATGAAGAAATTCCAATATCATGGGCATATCATTATTTTTAATTCTATATAGGCATTTGATATGGAAGAACATCAGTAAAAAAGAATGTTTTGAATATTTCAAACATCCACCATACAGATCTTGATTCTCATAATAAGATAAACCCAAATACACAATTTTCTTTTAAGTGAATCCCACTCTTACATTATCCTACACATAATCTAGTGAAGGAACCAATGATATGATATAGTATTGATCTGGTTGTCTATTAGTCCCAAAACATCAGTTCTCACGTTTCTATTTGTATCACCCTCAAATGGTTTCTCTGATATGTTTTGATGTTTATTTTTTTGTCTTTCATTCTCTAATAAATAATTTTTAATTTTTTTTTCATTTGATTATACATTTTTATGATATTGGAAGCTTATTTTATCGATTGACATCATTTCTAAAACTTTTTGTATCATTAGATTCTCCATGCCAAATCCATCAAAAATATTGAGCAAGAAATTACTTCATTATAATGTGTTGATAAACATTATCCCTCTTTAACTATCTTGTAAATTTACATTCAGGGTCTGAAAATCTAATTCTCCCATAAAAATATCGATTGGAAATTGAAAAATCTAAAAACGACAACAAACCCTTAGTATTCTCAGGTGTGTTCCTTTGTTCTGTGATATATCTTTTATCCAAACATATCATAATGCTCCTACCATTTATTATAAAATAATTAAAACATATAATTATTAGTAAATAGGAAAAGAGATAAATATAAATGCATAAACCCTACATAGATAGGTATACGTATTGTCATATAAGATCTAAAAAAGTCAATGTAAAAAAGAAAATTAATCATTTATAATATAATATAAAACAGAATCAAGAGAAAAATAATACTATCAATAAGAAATGAAGAAGATGTATTAAAAAATATCATCCTCAAATGGGATCACATGCACCCTTGCATGTAATAATTGTTACAGAAGTCACAATTGGGTCTAACATATTTATAAAATCTTTTATTAAAAAATCAATCATGTTTTCATAAAGGGATTCATAAGAAATTCCATTTTCACAATATCTGAAATCCACATTTCAAATGTTTTTTGAATCCTATATATCAAACAACACACTTATAACCAATTTAGAAATAAAAATCTTCCCATAAAATAACTTTTGAAGGAATGAAAACCATCTTTAAAACAATTCAACTACTATCAAGCACCCAATATTCAAAACCAAAATTTTACCATTTTAAAACATTTCAAGCCACAATGAGACTTATGGTCTCAAAAAATTTTAAGATAAATATTATTGTCTTTTTACCATCATTTACTAAAACATGTCTTTAAAATAATAGACACACATTTTAATGAAAAAATGGATGTCGAGCAGCCCTATAATATATACATATATGCGCCATATGATTTCAATGATATATGATATTGTGATTTACTAACAGATGTAATATCAATGAAATACCATTTCTATAAGGTATCCCATTAATAACAATAGACAATTGGATTATATGATAACCAATATTTAATCAACCAAAAAGTATACTGTAAAAAATTTCAAGGGCGGGCATGAATGAATTGAAATTTTCTTCAAACTTCTTGAGAAATCCATTTATTGGATGCCTAAATCGACCCATGATGTACCAGCGGGGAATTCCAAATCATAGTAGGATATCAAAAATTTCTATGATAACATATAGATTCAAGGACAATTATTTCCCCTAGGAATTATTCTAAAATAAAAAATATAAATCCAGTGAATAACTGATTTGGACAGTACATACGTTAAATGTCCTTGAAAAATCATATATTAGTAAATAATAAATAAAGTATTAATGGAATTTGAATAATAAATTCTTACAGTCACCATAGCTATTTTTTCCTAGAAAAGGTATAAATCCACCTGAAATATTCATTTACCTTTTCCATATTCCTATATTGTGGACCTATGATAACTTAATAAAAGTAGTAAAATACATGTTTTCCAATTTAAATTTAATAAAGTTCCATATACCTGATAGTTTGTAATAACATTGTCTAATTAGATATTGTAATGGGAACCAAATGTCAATTGTGATAAAATATTCTTGACTTCAGATCAATCAATTATCTCAACAAATCCAAATGAATATTGAGGTAATGAAACTGAAATTATTGATATAAATGATTTACAACTATTTAACCATTCTAAAGATAAATCACCCACAATATATACACTATAAAATAAATATACATTGATTTCTAGTTTTAAATATATTTTTAGAATTTTTTATATTACTAATCCTATAAATCAAGATATATCCAAAGTTATTTTTATAAAATTATCTTTTTATATTATTTAAATGGAACCATTCACCTGAAAAACAATTATTTTGAAATAAATAACACTATATGATGGAAAATTATTTAATTTTAAAAGATCATTTAATATAAATGTTTAAAATGATTTTGAAAATAATCTCACACTAATTTAATTGAAAATAAATTGAATAATGTTACCATGAACTATATAATGCGTGGAAATAAAAAATCATCTTAAGTGCCATACATGTCAGTAAAACAAGGGATTATGATTAATCAAGATGGATCCCAACATCAATATACCAATCAAATGAAAGTTTCAAGGGATATACCCAATGGTTTGTGTGGCTAGTTAACCTCAACACATATATTTCCATAATTTAACAAAATGGTCAATAAGATGGCACTTTCTAGTGGGGGGGGGGGGGGTCAACATAAATTAATATTATTACTATTGGTAAGGGAGACCATCTCAGTTCAGTTATCATACACTATAACCGGGTTCACATGAGAAAATTAAATCTATTGTGATAAAATAATAAATTAATGTAGTGGATAAATAGAAACAAAAACTTATCAAATAACTCACCCTCGCCCCAATATGCCAATCATGAGACTACCCCAATTTTACATCCATCCCTTAAAATAAAATACAATTCATGTCCCTTGCTCCATTATCTACGTCAAAAAAAGACATATGAGATTTTTAGAGGATATATCATACATGAATTAGTTTATAAATATATCAAAATTTCCACACAAACCCCTCAATTATATTTTTGATCCAATTCATAATTATTTGTTTCTTTTAATTTTACTCATGTTCACGTACACACATGTATATATAAATTTATCATTATGAACCAACTCAAATATTGTAATGTAAATTTTACACATAAATAAATATATTTTCATCTATATCTATTTTAATAATGAATATATATGTATATATATCCATGGATGTTTAACCAAAAAATAAAATTTCTATTAAAAATAATATTTTTAATGAGAGAATGTTACATCACATTGTATTTCCAAATATATTTGAATCATTTTTTCTAAATATATTGTGTTTTTTATAAAAATTTTATTTTTCAATCAATTTATAAAAACCAAATATATAGACTATTAATTGGTAATCCTACCTCAAATAAATTGTGTATGATCCAAAATGTGTCAAATATTATAGTGTAAAACCAAACAAGTAAGAAGCGGTCTCTATGTATCCTAATCGTTGACGAATCCCAAAAAATGCGTTAAATTAGTATCATAGAGTAACAACCCATTACTATTCTAGTTTTTATTTTTTCTAAAATTACCATGGTATTCATTTTTCTTTTTGTTGGTAGGGATGAAAGGGAAATGGGATGATACCTATAATGGTGAATTAAGAGATTTGTTGGCGTTTTTGGCATAAAACCTACTGGTTCTATAGCATGAAAGAGGATTACAAGTTTTTTAATAAATTTATATTACATGTGACTAATAAATAAAATTTAATAAAATTTTCATCAAAAGTAGAAGGATTTCACGATGATTATGGGATTTGAAATGTATAGGATTTTAATTGTGTCACATGCCAAGTAAAGTGATGATGACTATTTTTTAAGAAGAAATCCTTGATTATTACTCTTTTTAACATCCTCTGTATTTACTTTATCTCATCCTAGATCCATCCGTAGTTTAATTTAGGAGCCCTCTAACCCCTTCGGGTCTTTTCACTTGGCAATAATATACATTATAGTCTTTATTAGACTATTTTGTAACAATGGGTGTATGTTCTTGAGGTTTGGGGATTTCCACCTTTCCATTGAACCAATTTTATAAATTTAAAATATCTTTAAATGAGGGTTTTATTCATTGGTTTATGTAGACATAGTTGTGTTTCATTATTGGTGGATCTCGTTACGCGTTTTTACGACTCCAGTTTTGATGTGGGTGATTCCATCACTTGCCTATGTTTAATAAATTTTATTATTTTTTATTTATAAATTGATTTAAAAATGAATTGGCTTGAAATTTGGATGAATTTTTTATGTTTTAGAAATGGATTATTTTGAAAACTGATTTTCCATGGTTTTTGATAAATGTGAAGGAAATGGGTATTTTCAAATCGTTTAATGATTTATAAAAAAGAAGCGGGTATAGTTACCTTAATAAATACAGGATTGTTAAAATGGGTTTTTAATGGTCTTCAAATCATTGCGATGATTATAAAAATAAGAAAATATATTACATTGGGTAGTAGGTTGGAGTTTTATCTTACGGTCATAATCTATTTTGGGGTTTAAATTATATGTGTTCCTCTTATACAAGTTTATATATTATTCTCTCAATCTATTTATATTATATTGGGATTTGTCACAAACTAAATAGGTTCTCCATCCGAACCAGCACCTTCCATGGTCTGTGAATAGGTCCGAAGGGCATTCACAATCGCCATAGGCCGGCACATGTACTCAGGTATCAAAAAAATGAATTTTGGAATGATTTACCCGAGTTATAAACATAAAAAACAAACAAATCCAATATAAAAAATATGGATTTTAAAAAACAACCCATATTTTAAAACAAATAAATAATTTTATTACATAATTTAAAAAAAAATCTCAAAAACTATAAAAAATGAAAAATACCCAAATTGATAGCCCAAGAACCTCCTCATGGAATGATTCACTGAACTCAAGCCATCTCCACAACACTTCATCATGAATGACTGCTAAAAACCCAAACCATTAGCACAAAAAGCTGTAACCAAAACTGTGAAAAAAATAACAAAGTCTACTTATACCCAATGGTGTATATATGGTGTGATCCAAATCACAGTATGATTCCACCAATAAATTATTCCATGTTATAAATATTCAAATAAAAATTTATACAAGTTTTCATTAATAAGTTATGATATTCAAACATTTAAAGAGATGAAACTTTAAATAAAAATTGTTTTCAGGTGGCCTACATTAAATAATCAAAACATTTAAAATATAATGACAAAATACTTAATTTTCCATCCAAACATACCATATGATTATGGTAAGAATAACATATCTAATGAGGAAAATCAACGAGAATATAACCCCTAGGCACTAGCTCGCTATGGGTTTGAGGAACCTTATATCTCAGTGAACGAAACCATAAAAATATTTGTTCTCATGCATATAATCCTCTTATAGGGATCATGCACATAACCTACTAGTCCCTTATCAGCATAATCATTATCATCATAGTTTATTAGTTTTTTTATCATCAAAATTTCTTTGTGAAACTGGATCCTAACCCCTTAGGATCCCTAGCATACAAGTACACATCCACCCACCTAGATACACAGGTTTCCCCCTTGTTCTCAAACCATTTCCACATGCCATAAAATATAATTTTCACATAAAAAAACTTACAAGTCACACATAAAATAAAAATAATAGACAAAATCTCCATTGTACACCGTTCACAAAAAAAATCAATTTTTTACAACATAATCACACAAAAATTCCCACAAACGTCTTTCACACCCTTCTTGATATTTAGCAAAACACTTCAAGAATTTATAAAACATCATTATAATGTTTGAAATAGTAAATCACCATATTTACAATAAAAACCCATATTAGATGAACACACTCACCAAAACAGGGCATGTACATCCTTTTCCCACTTTTTAACTCAAAAAATCATTTACAATTTTCATAAAACAATCCAATGTATTATAACCAGGTTTTGCACACGAAACCCATTTCAAAACCCTCTTTAAAGGCCAAAATCACCCTATTACGAGTCCATAATAGATCTGGATTCCATATAAAAACTTATTAAACCACATTAAAGTGTAAAAATACTACCTCAAATGATCAAACAAATGATACACATGGAAAACACACATTTTAAAACAAATATGCAACTTTTAAATTAAAAACTTAATCAATACAACAAAAAATGGTTCCCTTAAAAAAATAATGTAATATTACGATGTTGAAAATATTAATTAAGAAAATAAAACCCATCTTAGGATGCTTACACACGGTACCACCTACCATTTCTGCCAAAACTCAAAATCCTGGTGCAAAACTTCAACAGCACGACAACCGCACCATAATGAAGTGAAACCAAGACCTATTACACCTTATTTAACAACCTATACTCTAGGTTAAACCATATTTATGAACTGTAACTGCTGTAAATTTCAAAACATGAAGATAAGTGGAAGAAACTCTATGAAAATGGAATAAACATGAGTCAGAACCCACTTACTTGATTTATTTTTAATAAAACAACCCAAATACACTAGTTTAGGAATTTCCAAACATGCAAGAATTAATGTGAGTTTTGAATACGGATGAGGGGGTCATGTATAAACTATAATGGGGAAGAATCATAAACATTTAAGGAATTGTTAAAGAAATAACTTACCTCTTCAAATATGTATGGTTTGAGAAATCTATAGTCATTTTTCCATAATTCACGATGAATATGATCTACAAAGAGAGGGAGGAGATAATGGGGGAGTTCCATGTGTATGTGGGATCATTTGAGTGTTAGAATCACTAAAAAAACATAAACATTGAATGAAATATTAATCAATTAAAAAAATTATCATCAGAAATGGGATATCAGGCCAACCCAATACCTTAATTAAAATCCAAATCCATCATGATTGTGGATTCATATGAGATCCAAATTGATATGGTGGTTTTAATATACAAGGGAATGCCAATTGGGATGTGTAATGATTGTAAAATGGTTAAAAATGAAGGAGTTAAAAATGAAATAAAACTGGTTTTTAAATATGTAAATTGGCTCACGGTTTGGACCAAATCATGAATACCCACCATTTCTTCCAAAAAATGTACGGTAATCCCCCAAAACAAAAAAATAATGGATATTAAATGAATAAAACCATTAAAATATGTAATGGATGTGATAGAGTTTCATCCATTTTGGTGTATCCCTAGTCTCAGATATAGATAATTGGCTTCAGGTACCACAATGCACTAGTCATTGATTTTTTGGTATGATTAGTCTACTTCATGATCTTTTGTATTCCTTGGTGTTAGGATGCTAATGTTGATACTGTTGTTTTTTTAGTTCATTTATTTTTACTTTTTCATCCATGATATGAATATTGATGCTTGTGAAATATGACATTGAAAATTTTATTTTAAATTGATATACCTATTTTTCATTTTGAACTATGAAAAAAGGAAAATGTTTACAATGTTTTCTTTAAAAATGTTTTTCTACTTATCTTGTCATGTTTTATTAGAAATGATAATACATGAATTTATTTTAAAAATCCTATTATAGACTACCTACGTGGAATCATATAGATCCTGTTATCTCACACCCCATGCATCCCTTTAGAAGTTTGTATACCTTTGTATGTATTTTGATGCATGGAACGGAAGTACAACAAAGTGATGTGGTGGGTCTTCATTTCAACTGAGATGGGAAGCTGGTGGAGAGATGGTGGGATGATTACCATGTTATCACTAGGGGTAGTTTCTTGTTTTAATTTTCAATTAAAGTTGGCCTTGTATCGTTTAGATTCTATCTTCATTAGTGGTTGTTTTGTTTCCAGGATATTGTTATAGTTATGGTCCCTATATACATCCGTCCTCTAATACTTCTTTTAATTTGATTATGTATTTATTTCCATGTTCATTATTCAGGTTGGATGAAATCATTCCCTTTTTGGGTAGATTGATTCCCATGTTATTTTCACCAGAATATAGGGATCATAAACACCTTTTAGGTATGTAACAAATCAGTTTGAGAGCCATGTTTTAGAGTAACTCATGATGGTTCATAAAAAAGTGGTATCATATGATGTCTTTCCACAATATTCCATGTCTTAGGATGTCTGATAAACATGATATAGAAGTTTTAGTACTTGAGTGGTATGTTGTGATATGTGAATATCCAAATAATATCTTGAAGAGACTCAATTTTATATTGAATTTTGGTATATGTGTCTTGAGTGATGGGTTTTTCTTTAAATATATGTTTCTACTTATGGGTTTTTTTGTTTAAACTAAGATATAATTCGTTTTATGATCATTACTTATTTTTTAGTTTGTAGTAGTGTGCCTCTGAGATATCAACCCTGAGTAACATAGTAGGGAGCATCTGATGCACCTCAAGGGAATATTCCAATATATTAGAATTTTATTAAGCTTATAGTATAGGAAATTCATGTAGTTGATCATAACATATCATGATTTAAAAATTCAATTTTTTGGTTTATCTAGGATTAGGATCAAATGGAAATTGATCACACGATTCATCGCATGAGAGGACACCAAAATTTAAAAAAATGAATGAACCACATGAGTTGGTGGACTTTCTAGGTATGATCGATCAAAAAATCCACATTATAGTGACACCTAAAAAATGTAAAGGTGAAGTGTGCATTGTTCAGGCTCAAGGAATTTTTCATAAGCTGTGGAGGTATTCCATAGTCTAGGTGGATTGAAAGGTGGAATTTGATTAGAAGGTTTTCAAAACCCTATTCTTACAACAAATAGTTATCGAATCAATGATGATATAAAACTATATTGATTATGTCTTTTTTCCATATAGATAGTATTCGGTTTGATCATACAACAACTAGTTGCATAAGTTTGTCTGTTTTGTACCGAACATGATAAAGAATGACTATTTGAAGGCTCAAAAGTTCCTATAGGGTTTGCCACAAAATATAATAATGTAGGTAATTATGTTATAGATTTCTACCTATGCAGATTTGGTAGATAATGATATTATGGTAGAGATGATTATGGGAGGAAACAATGGATTTTCCGGAACATCTCTTCTATCTAGTGGAAGATTCAGTGGCACATTTGGTATGAAAAAGAGGTGGTCATATCATCACATGAGTGGTGCATGTGGTTCTCTGTAGCGAGCCTCCTACACACCATCTACTATATATAGTAGATAACCTATGACTTTCTATTAGAGTGACAAATTCTGACACATGATATTTTTTTCCCAATGCCCATGAAGATGTCCAACAAATGTTGATATCTAGGTCATTTACAATTCCATAGTTAGGCTATGTTTACAACTCATTATAGCGAGGGTTTTCTATCTCCAAAGGATACTATGGGGAATTTAGATGATTGCAATTCAATCCCCTTCAAACAGTATATGAGTGTCCAACAGAAGCTAATACAAGGGGATTGAATCCTAAGGCCTATGGATGGATCCATTTAGATGATTACAATTTAATCCACTTCAAACAGTATATGAGTGTCCAACAGAAGCTAATACAAGGGGATTGAATCCCAAGGCCTCTGGATGGATCCATTTTGGTGTATCCCTAGTCTCGGATATAGATAATTGGCTTTAGGTACCACAATGCACTAGTCATTGATTTTTTGGTATGATTAGTCTACTTCATGATCTTTTGTATTCCTTGGTGTTGGGATGCTAATGTTAATACAAGGGGATTGAATCCTAAGGCCTTAAGATCTTGAGTTTTTTATGATGTTGAAATTGAGACAGATGACATTTATTCTATTATTTTCCTTACCATTGATTTTCATGAATTTTTTTATGTTTTCCCACATGATATCTCTAGTCTTCCACTAATTAGAAAGGTAGAGTTTAAGACTGACATGTTCCCAGGGATGTAGCCGATATCAATACCTTCTTATCATACGTAACCAGTGGACCTAAAAGATCTTATAATTCAGTGGGATAAACTATTGGAATTTTTTTTTCACCCTAGTGTTTGACCATTGGAAATGCCTAAGGCCATTACCATGAAGGTGGATGGTTCACTTCGATTTTCCGTTTATTATCATGTGTTGAACTAGGTAATAGTTAGGTAAATGTATCCTTTTCCTCATGTGGATGATTTTTTGATCAGTTAAAGGGTGGAATTGATTTTAAAATATTGATAATTGGATAGGATATCATCAACTTAGTGTTTAGGAGTCAGATATAATGAATACATATTTCATGAATTGGTATGACAATTATGAATATTTTTTGATTCCTTTTTTTAAAACTAATTCTCCTGCTATTATTATGAATTTGATGGATTAGATATTCTATCAATATCTTGAAACTTTTTTTGTAGTATTTATGGACGATATTCTACTTTATATTCAATGCATTCATGAGCATTAAACCCTTAAGTATTTAATTCTAGAAATTCTGAGAAGTCACCATTTATAAGGAAATATTTGAAAACATATTTTCTCTATTAAAGAAGTGAAATTATTAAGGAATGTGAATTATGAAAATTTCTTATTAGTTGATCAAGAAATGGTAAAGTATGTATTCTAATGTAAATAACCATATAATTTCTTTGTGATTCTAGGTTTTCATGGACATGATGAATATTACCAACATTTTCATAATGATTTCCCTAAAATGGCATCACCTTTAAGTACCCTTAACAGTAATGTAGTGAAATTCACCAGGGATGAACAATGTTAGTCTTATTTTAATGAACTGAAAATATATCAATCATCAACTCATATACTAATATTACCTAGTCCAAGTAAGGGATACATGATGTTTGTTAATGCTTCTTGTTCTGTTTTGTGATTCAAAATTATGCAGTATGACCAGGTGGTGGCTTATGGAACGTGTCAGCTCATACCACATGATAATAATCACCCCAGTCATGTCATAGTGATTTCCAGGATAATTAATGTTCTTAATATGTGGTCACACTATCATTTTTGTGAAAGGTTCCTAGAATTTGGTAATCATTAGTGTTTAAGATATATATTTTATCATATATACTTGAAGCTCATACAAAGATGATTTGTTGAATACATTCAGTTGTTTGACTTTTTTATCACTTAAACCCTAGGGAGGGGTAATGTCTTGGTAGATACATTGAGCTAAAACCTTTTGAAAAAGATAGTGAAATAATCATCACATGAGTAGAGATTTATGTATTAATTTTTTTAGTTTAACATTAGAGTCTAGGAATAAGGGTTGGAGATATCATTGAATTTTGTTCAGTTTACCTCATCTCTTCTCGAGTTGATTCACCAAAGAATGCATCCTGAAAATGTGTTACATGGAATTACAGAATATCATAAATGTGGTGAGACCATTTTTGAGTGATATTTATCAAATGTGGATTTTATTTTCTTCCAATATCATTTTTGGGTTCCAAATTTGTTAAAGAGAAGAAATTTTTGGTATTTATATTTTCCATAGTAGACTGAGAACCCAAGAACCACAAAGATGGTCTATAGCATGTGTATATATTCTGGTACACTAGTATGAGATGAGACATTATAGAGTTCTTATAGTATTTACATATATTAAAATAAGTGAAATACGAGTATTAGAAACCCTTAGGTTCTCTTTATCCACTTCCAATTCCTACATGGAAGTGGGATGAAATCTATATGGAATTTTTTGTTGGGTTTCCGTATAAATAGAATATGAAAAATGTGATATTGGTTGTGTTAAATATACTAATGAAATTGACTCAATGTATCCCAATTCAGAATAAACCAATATAGAAGTGTTGGTAAATATCAATGTTAAAGATATTGTTCAATTTCATGGAGTTCCATCTGAGACAATTTTGGATAGAGATATCTAGTTTAATTCATGCTTTAGAAATGTCCTTCAGGAGGTTTTGCGATATCATGTTCATTTGAGTATGAAATTCCCTTATTAGTTGGATAGACATACAAAAAGGGATATAATTATATTTAGGATATATAACAGGCTTGAATTCTCACATTTTGTGGGTTTTGCGATGATCACTCAATGCCTGTTGACTATTCTTATATTAGTAGTTACCAGACCATGATTAGAATGTATCATTTTGGGGCCTTGTATAATCAAACTTGAAAATATCCACTGTGTTGGTTGGATACTGGTTAATGTTCCTTGAATGGGAAAATCATGGTTCAAGATATGAAAACACAGATTCTGTTGATTCGTTAGAGGATTATGACATGATATAACAGGTATAAATCTCATGATGATCATCATCATATGTCATTGGATTTTTTAGTTATTAACAATGTGTTCTTGAATGTTTCCCCCCATTTGGGTCATCAACAGATAGGAAGAGAAGGGAAATGTTGTCCCAATTTTGGGGACCTTTTCTGATTTTACAGAATGTTGGGATTGTTTTTTACCATCAGTAACCTCCACCACCGTTATCATTGATACATAACATATTTCATTTTTATCAGTTTTATAAGTATCTAAATGATCCATCTCATGTTCTTAAATGTTGTGATATTGATGTTGATTTTGACTCATCTGTAAATGAGCATCCGATCGGTAGAGTGAATTCTGAAACCATGGTACTTCGTGATAGGAAGACCCTATTGGTTAGAGTGATATGGAAGCATGGTTGTATTTCTCATTATAAGTGAGATCATGGAGCACTGATAAGAAATAAGTGGTCTCATTTTTTATCCTAGAGGATTCATTGAAGTCATTTTGGGAAAAATTGTTTCTAATGTGGGGAGGCAGTAACATCCCATTACTCTTCTGATAGGCACATTTCTAAACATTTTAGGGTATTCATTTTTTTCTTGGTATGACTGAGAAGGAAATGAGGGAATACGTGTAATGGTGAAGTTAGATATTTTATGAAATTTCAAGCACAAAACCAACATATTCAGTAGCCTATAGAAGGATTACATGATGTGTAAACAGGTTACATGATATGTAATTCATTAATGAAATTAAATCTAATTTTTATTAAAAATGTTATATATTTTTTATGTTTAATGGAGTTGACAATTACACAATGTGTAATTGCGATACACACTATGCAATTCACTGATGCATTTTTTTAGTAGGCTTCCCAACTGATTTCTATTTTTTTCTTCCAGAATTATTTCTATCAATCTAGTTCCATTTCTAGTTATTATTGATATCCCACCAATAAATTTAGGTCATTACATTCAGCGATTGATTATTTTTCTGGTCGTTTTTCATAGGTTTCTCTATGGTGGGTTTATATCCTTAAGGTATGTGGTTTTCTTCTTCTTTCTGACCCATTTTTCTAAATTTAATATATCTTGAGATTTGGATTAGGTTATGATGTTTCTGTTCACATTGTTGGGATTCATTGTTTGTAGATCTAATTTTTTCTCAGTGAGACCTGAGTTTTAAGGTTGGTGGTTCTGTCACCATCCTAAATTTAATAAACCGTATTGTTTCATTTTAATGAGTTGAAATAAAAATAAATTGGTACGAAATTGAATGATTTTTGTGTGTGTGTTGGAAGACAATATTTATAAAATGTGGGGGATTCCTTGGTTTTTAAAAAATTAAAAGAAAAGGGGTATTTTCAAATCATTGAATGTTTTGTGAAATATAACTAGTATGATTACCTATTAAATTTGGTATTGCATAAATGGATTTTAAATTGTTTTCAAAACATTAGCGATGATTTTGAAACCATGAACATTTGGTCCCATGGATAATATGAGGATATATTAGTTTGAGGATATCACCCTTTATAGGGGTTGAAATTTTGGGTGTTCCTTTTGCCTTAGAGTGTAGATTATTGGCTCAAGGTAGATATAAGACATTGGGGCATCCCATGTTGGGGGTGTATCCCAGGTCATAGAGTTTAGATAATTGGATTCAAGTACCGTAGTGCACTGTTCATCGAATTTAGGTTACAAGTAGTCTACCTCCTGACGTATTTTATTCTTTTGTTGGTGATACCTATGCTTATCATTTTTTTTTATTCTTGGAATTATACTATTTTAGGCTAGATATGAATGTTTATTCTTGTGAAAGATGATATGGAAAATATGGTTTTAAATTGATATAACTACTTTTATTTTAAAACTGTTCAATAAGGGAAAAGGAAACTATATTGTCTATAATTTTTTTCTTCTAATCATGTCATTGTTTAATTGAAATGGGCATACAAGTATATTTATAAAGAGACATGTTATAGAGAACCTGGGAGGGATCCTTCTAAGCCTGTTATCACACACCCTACACACCCATTTGGTTGGGAGTAAACATTTGTAAGTCCTTCAATGCATGGAATAGAAATGAGCCATAGTGAGGCGGTGGATTTTTCTTCCAGTTGAGTTAGGTAGTAGGTCGTGAGATAGTGGGAGGTTTACCAAACTATCATATGGAGTAGTTTGGTTCATTCATTGTACTTTTTAGTTAGAATTGTTTGTCTGAGTTTGTAGCTACATAAACAGTTGTTTTTCCCCTGTCTTCTAACAGTTATGGAATATTTATACATCAATATCCCCATATTTCATTATGATTTTATTATGTTTATCTGGTCATGTTTTTTACCCAATTTGGATGAAATCATCCCCTTGGTGTGTTGCTCGATGCCTAGATTCTTATCACCTGGACACTAGTATTAGGAACACCAATCTAGTATGTAAAGGACCAGGTTGGGTTACAGGTTTTTGGGTACCTCGGGTTGGTGCATTACATATAATTTTTTTAGGAATATGTTAATTTAATAGGTGTAATTAAAATTAAATAATTAATAAGAAGGTAAGTCATAGGACGTCATTTGACCATAGCTTCGGCATGAGCTCACCAAAAGGTGGTAACTTGGGGTGGGATAGGTCTCTAGTGAGGGAGGTGGATCAAGAAAGGGAACGGGTGGGTGAGTCCAGTCAGAGGGCTATGACATAAATTCTTGTGAAGCTAATAGTGGCTCATCCTCAGAGGGATTCGAAGATAATCAAGCATCTTTGAGGGGGAAAGACAGTGATGTTAGGGCTCGAGGTCAAGAGGAGGAGGGGGGGGGGGGCTTTTGGGATTCTAGGGAGAACGTTGGTGTGAAAAGATAAGTTTATTATTTATATGAAAAAGGAATATTTAGTAGTCATATTTAAAAAAACATTGTGATATCCTTGATTTTTTGTGGCAGTGTAGGAAACCATCATAAAAAACTACTTCTAAAATGTATTTTGTTTTAGTCCTTGATCATTACACAATTTTCATAGATTTATATTGGTGATCATCTAATTAAAAATAAAATTATATAATAGTCTATAGTAAATTATTTTTCATTAATATATTTCAATTTTCAGGAGATATTAATTAAAAAAATCTTTTTATATAGATAGAAAATCATGTAGTAATTATTTTAATGACATTGCGGAAAATCCATAAATTGACTATTCAAATGTAGTTTGTGAATTTCCAATATAATATTAAAATTATAAAAGCATAAAAATGTATTATTTATCATATTAATCACAAAAAACCGAGAATAAACAACACAAATAATATATTTCATTAAATTTAATCTCTTAATAAACATGTATAATAGGAAACCCCAGGTCTAAATGAACAACAATGCAATAAACATTCATAAACTGACCATTAGATTGGATGGTATTAATAGTACGAATTTTATTTTGAATATTAAGACTTTTAAAAATTAAAAAAAATTAAATAGTTATATATTGATTATAAATAAAATAATAACAATTAAAATGAAAAATAAATGTCTTCTGAAAAATGATTTTTTTTTAAAATACTGTTTAGTTGCACTTTCACACATAAATTGAAATTATTTATTAGTAATATTAGATAATTTATTTGATAAAATTACTTTAAATTTTTTATATGAAAATATTAATCTCTTCTTAGGGAGAATGTTTGTTATTTTTATGAAATGTTTAGTTTTTTGATGAATTGTGAGAAAATTGATTTTCTTAAAATGTTATTTCTGTATAAATGATTTAAAAGAAATTAGTATATTTTATATTTATCTAAATATAATATTAATATAATTATATTACCTGTTAACAATTATTTTTTTCACTTTAATCAATTTCATATTGGGTTCTGAAAATAAATACTTCAATACATAGGAGAATTTTCTTCTTGAAAACCCTCTTTTTCATTATGTTAATGAGTTTGTTTTAAATATTATATGTCCATTCAATGAATTAAATTTTTTTAAAATATAATACGTAGTTTTAATTAAAATAATTTATATTTTCTAAAATGTAAAATTTTTTTTTGTTATAATAATGAATAGTGAAAATAAAAAAAATTAATTTCCACATTTAAGGTAAAAATGGGTTTATCAGAGTTTAAAATAAAAATTAATGATTAAAATATTGAAATAAAATATCTGAAACCAATTTTGTTGCCATATATGGACCATATATTTTATAATAATTGAGAATAATTCATTTTTGACCCTTTTGGAATGTAAAAATTTGGGCATACCTTTTTCTTTTAAAAAATAATAAGAATACCTATAACCTCACTTCTAAAAGGCCACCCCTATCGTCTCTTATTCACATATTTAAACCATATTGGTTCATCTATAATCTACCAAAATCACATTAAAACTTCCATAAAATAATCCTAGTGTATATTTTTTTTATATAGATAATCCCATGATTTTTATGAATAATCAGAAAGAGGTGGTATGAGAAGAGGTAAAATTTCAAAGTACACTTTTTTGTATTATTTATTTCTTGAAATCATTAAAATATTATTATTTTTGGATTATATAATAACAAAAAAACCACCATATTCGGAGATATTTTTATTTATTATTAATGACCTATATCCGTCTCTTATTTTCAATAATGAAAAAACAATAATGTCGCTCGTGTGGGTGGAGGATTAACATCTTGGGAACGGATGTGACATGTTTTCAGTCAACACCTATCATGATGGGGTATGAATATGGATATAAATTATATATAATAAATTTATAAAATAATTATTCATATATATTCATTATATCAAATATATTTATTTTTTTTACTTTCCATTTCGTTGGGGATACAATAATGTCGCTCTTGTGTGTGGTGGATTACCGCCTCATGATGTGCTGTTATTCATTTTTTACAGATGCATTACATAGAATGTGATAAGGATAAATTTAATGAATATATTTGATATAATAATAATAATTATAACATCTAGTACATTCATTTCATTCTATAAATAAAATTTATCATTTCCTTCCATCACCTTTCTCTCACAAAAAGATGATAACATCATTTGTTTAGGGGTGGACTACCACCTTCACGAATCGATGCCAATTTATTTTCATCACCACTCCACATGTATTATGTATATATAACACTATTTTATGAAATAATATTGTAGTTATGATATTATTATAATTATTTAATGAAGTAATAATAATTTACACCATACAAAAAAAATATTGAAAAAACCGAAACGTTAGTCATGTGTACATACAGATTCCAATATCCTTGATCATAACCTAATTATAGTTTGCAAAATATTATTTCATTACCAGTATTAATATTATAATTTTAATATTATATTTATAGATATGTAATGATCATTATTTTGGATATGGTGAAATATATATTTCTTGGGCCAATAGTAAACCTTCCTAAGTCATTTCTGACTCATCATTCATATATCATCAAAACACCGAATATAAATATAATTGATTATTAAAATGTACATACAATTGTAAAAAATTTAATAATGTAATAATTAACATTAAAATGTTTCATAAAAATGTAAATAATTAACATAAGTTTATTACTTTCGAAGATAAGTAATATATGTGATGATTCTGACACAAGGTACGAGACATCTTCTCAATTTCACTTCACTAAGGCATATTATAATGCTATTAAAATAATTTATTTTATATGGTGAATATAATTTCCATTTTATATGTAACTAAATGAATCATTAATACATAATTTTATTTTTTATTTCAATTTGAATCATTTAATCCTAGTGTATTAACTTCAAAATTACCTTGAGGTAATGAATTTCAAAACTCAATTTCTTTTCACAGGGTATATTAATACTTTATTGTCTTTAATATTCTATGATTTTGTGTTTATGAAATTTAGATTATAATATATTAAAATTCCACATTTTATATTTTTATTTATATTTGAATCACATAATCTATTCATTGATTAATTGACACATAAACCATATAATCACTATAACTGTTTATTTTACCATATCATTCTAATCATGATTTTTTATTCATGAATTTCTATTTTAGGAAATTATTTGATCATTTTATAAAAAAAATTCATTTTATTGTCCTATAGTAATTCATGATATTTACATTTCCTAATACTTTTTGCACTAATTGATAGTTAAAATAATTAAGAAAATGTTTTAATGAAAATTCAACATCATATACCGCTTTATCTTGAAATCTTTTTTCATCCAAAACAATTTTTTCTAAAATTGTTTTCAATTTTTCATCCTTTTCAAAGTGATTAATTAAATATATTTTTAATAAAATTTTATATATCCAAAATTTTTTGAATGGAATATTATTTTCATTTACTGAACCAGGAAGGTTTGGTTTTTACTAAAAATTTCAAAGAAATCATTATTTTAATGTACTCAACATATTTGAAATTCAAAAAATTCATGAAATTTTAGTGCTCTAAAATATCATTAATAATTTTAATATATAATTTTTATAGATTTGAATTTTCAAATTTTATTTGAACTTTAATATTTAAAATAATTTTCAAATTAAAATTGTTATTTTCCCGAAGAATGTTATTAATGTCATTTTTATGGTATCTTTATTCATTGAGGAAATCAAACCATTATTGTAATTATGATTCACCTTTTAATGTTGTATTAATGTCTTTCTTATTATTTATTTGGATTATTTATGCCCATTTTTAATAAATAATGTGTTAACACAAACATTCATGATTCATTTTTTTGTCATTACTCTTCCTTCGATACATTGACTCTCTTGTTATTATTGTACAATTAATTTTTGTAAAATATCCATATTCTTTATTTCATGGATATGATTATATCGTAAGCTGCATTTCATTTTTACATAATTGTTTTATTAAATATCCAAATTTTTTTTATCGGGGATATTATTATTTTCTAAACTGTATACCATTCATACATATAATGTTTTGTTTGAATGCTATTTAATTAAGTAGGAAAAATTTTAAAAAAAATATTCCTTAATCTATATAGATATATTTAGTGATTAATAATGGTTAATTAATTAATTTTATGGTTGGATATGCAAGGAATGATTTTTAATTATAGTTACATGTAGGGCCTGAAATTTTATGGTACCTCAATGAATCAGAATTTTTATAGATATAGTTTGTTAGCTAAAATTAAACAATTTTATAACTATAGTTTTAAATAATACTATTAATTTCATTGATGTTAAAACATTCATGTTACTGAGAACATGAAATCCAATGATTAATCAATTGATTAGTTAGTAATTCAGTTATTATTATCCCCGGTATCATAACAATGATAATATATCTGGATACATTTCCTTCTTAAGTTATGGATAAAAATTAATGTTTTATATATTTTCTATATGTATAAAAATATTATTCCATATAATGTTATGATATTTAAGTTATTTAATAAATGTAATATGTTTTTAGCTATTTATCATTCCATATTTATTTTAATTTTTATGATATTTTAATGGAAAATGTGTTCAATTATTTACTTTTCCCTGATTATGATTTCTTATTCTTGATAGTATGCACTATACTAAACACTTACTAATAATTTGAGATCACCATTATTTTGTATCCTTTATTAGGAATCCATGATGTGTAATATGATTCATATTTAAAGATATTATAGTGTTAATATTGTTATTCTATAAAAAAATTAAATTGATATTTTATTTTAAAATGTAATTTTTGAATCATATATGTAATTATTTTTCCATGATTACAAATCTATTCCATAATTAGTAATATTATTTTTTATATATTATCCCAATGTTTTAAATTTAGACACCAAATTCAGGCTATTAGTGTTTATAACACTATAGTTGGTATTAGAAGAAGTTTAGTAGAATCATATGGAACTAGATTTTAGAAATCATAGATTATAGAGCATAACCCTATTATATAAATTTATGACAATATTGAAAGAACATAATAATGTTATTGTAAAAAATAAATAATGATGTTTTTTCCTAGAAATACATCTCTGTCTGGATACATGAAGTAGATTTGGTTCTAGAATAGTTGTACCTAGGGGTAGTAACTCTTTAACGGGTGCATTGGGATTGACCCAATCATCACTTAGTGCAAGAAAACTGACCTTACTGCACATTTGGAATGACTATGACTTTGGGTATGATTAATATAATTCACTATTATTTTTCGAAATAATTGGATGGATTTGAATAATTTATGATGTTGAATGAATATTAATTATTAATAAGTGTTGATACCATGGAGGATTAATAAATAATTTGATATATTGGGTAACATGTACTAACCATATTGAATTTGGAAAATAGTTAGTGGAATATGGAAAACATTCCAATGTTTTTTAAATCATAAAATATGATAAATTAAATTTTGTTATGTATGGATAAAAAAATTATTTTTTCATATTGAAATAAATGTTTTCCTATTACCTTTATATCTGAATAACCAGTAAGAATTTTAAATAATTAAATATTAATGCTTTTGAGGTTCTTAACATTCTACTGATCATTCAGATTATTTTGATCAAAGATCACTACATGTCATTATAATTATTTTTGGTTTTCTTTATTGTATATACTACCCATTTCAAGAAATTCACTCTTAATTATAAACCCAATTATGTGTTATTTTTTAGGACCTTTGTACTTACCTTTCTATATTATGAAGAGTATTTTTCATTAACCCTTTTTATGATGTGGGTTTTCAATAATGGAATTTGAATGCAGAAAACCTGTAATTTTATAGTGCAGATCAAATTTTAATGAAATTTTTTAAGGTGTTGGGAATTAAACAACAAAAAATTATAAAATAATTATACTGTATTGGATAAAATTTGTGACATTTAAACCCATGAACCAACAACAGATGAAATATATTTATTTAAATTTAATCTCTTCAGTAGCTTGTGGAACTCGCAACCCCAAAATCATATTGAACTATAGAATTGTTTTTTCATTATAATCTAGCCATTAAATTGGTGGGTATGAATAATACTAAATATATTATGAAAATTATATTTTTTATAGATTATTAATAAATCATTGGTTATCTATTGATTATAAATATAGAAAAAAATGATTTTTTATAAAAATAAATGCCTTAAAAAGGTATTTTATTTTAAATGTTGGTTTGGACATGGATTGAGTGTGTATTTTAAAAATAATTCATAAAATTTTACTCAAATATTATTTGATAAAATTATAATTATTTTTTAATTCATCAAATAAACAATTACCTTAGGGTGTTTTTTTGGGATATATTAGAAATGACTCATTTTTTGATTAATAGTGAAAATATTGATTTATATTGAAAACAGTATTTTCATTTAAATAAGTTATAAAGAAAAATTTTATCATAAAAGGGTCTCTATCTACATAAGACCCTACATGAGTGGGAAATAACTATTCATGGGTGATAATAACAACACTCGGTTGGATAACCCAAAAATAGTAAACATGGAGAAAAAAAGTACATTTAGGTAAATTCTAGATATAACAATCAATGAATAATATAAAAAATTAGATATAATAATGAAAGAAACCATGAAAACAGGCAGTTATTCATAACTACCATTCACAAAATTCATCTCAGAGTAATTATTATTTCATAATAATCAACTCCACACTAAAATTTATAATCATTGAAAATTGAAAAATAGGTCTATCTCATTGGTTCCCACCAAATAAAACCACACTAGTCTAATAAGACAATGATACACATATAGGGGGCCACATCCAAAACTAGTAGGGAATACAACAAAACCAATCTAGATCAACCTTCTATGTAGAGGATCATATGTCAACAATACCAAAAACCATAGTAATATGAACATATATATGGAGGATCAACACCTTATATAGGGATTTAAATATATTTCCTCAAAGTGTAACCAGTGAACAAAGAATGATAGAGAATCACACTTTAGTCTCACGGAGGGACACCACAAACCTATCCAATACTCGTCTTCTAAAGGGGATTAGAATTCACTATTACAAATGGAATGTTTCATTATAACCTCTAGGTAAATGAAAAATGGAACCAAACTCATCATATACTAGAAACACACTTGATGGGGGTGAACGATGTGTACCAATGGGTACACGGCGTGTCTAACTATCCCAATTCCTACTCATGGGGAATAAAATTGCACAGATTGTAGTCTCCGTATAAATGGTGTGTATAAGGAGTAAAAGATGGGTAGGAAACCAAAATGACATTCCAATTTCCCTTAGTTGTGTCATTTACTAGGGTTTTGTTTGTGTGTCAGCCCATATACACCAAACTAGGTTACTGTACATGTACAAGGCATGCCATCGGAATGGGTACTTTTACCAGTGTCCTTATAAAAACCAATGTATAAACCAAATAACATGGAAGGGGTAACATTACATGTGACATGGTTCATACATAATGTTATCCTTAACTTTAGCTAAAACCCTAGTGCTAGATCTAGGGGGCCCACATGACATATAATCCAGAAGTATACACCATGTTTCATACAATTTCTTGATCAGGTTCCTCATTATCCAACAACTCTACGAAGACTCTGGCCATTATAGAAACGACAGATCGGGCTTCTTCTAGTTCTCTTGTCATCTAATATAAATATTCCAATATCTAATTCTTCATAGATAATGATCTGTCTAGAAAAACTATCACCATTCACCAAAAATGAGAACTGTGAGATCCAAAAATCCATTTATTACACTTTTGAATATCCACTACCACCATCACACCTCAAACAAACCATATATGAAAAACCAATCCTATGGTATTGATTTGTTTTCCCCATTAATGGTCATGAAATGTTAAAATAACGGGTATTAATCTAACAGTTGGAAAAAATAAAATTCCCATGATGGACAAATGAACAATAGAGGGAGAAACCCACAAGCCATAATATGTGAGGAATGAAGCTCAACTATTGTTCATTTGACTGTGATCCATTATCAAAGAAAAGGATCAACAAATATTGATAAATAAACAATTTTTTTTATTATTTAGTAAAATTAATTAAACTGATTATGTACTTATCAATTAGAATATTGGAATTGACCTACGTTCATCCAATAATAAATAATGGGATGGAAATAACATGAAAAAACAGCCTTCCATGAGTTTTTATATATTTCTGATGAAGAATAGTTGGGTTTATGTGATTGAAAAGATCATCTTACATTATTGGAATGATAATCCATGATCAGAAATATAATTAATTATCGTTTCCCTTTAATTCTCTCTAATGGTTGTGTGAATCTATAGGGTTTGAGTGTCTAACCATAAGGATATTCTGTAGTTATGAATTCAATGGATAAACATTCTATACATAAAAATCTAAAAATAATAAATTATATATTTTATTTCAATTAATTCATTTAATTATTCCCATGATGAGTTTTCAAAAAAGGCTATTGAGGGAAAACATTATTTAGAACCTACGTTAAAACATGCAATCGGAATTCAATTGATCCTTCATATTTTTTTACCCTAGGCTCCATTTGGTATTTATTCTACTTTTTTAGGAAAAATATACACAAATGGTTTTATATATATTTAATATATTTCAAATACATATTTTTTACACACAGGGTCTTAGAATCACACGTTGTCTCAGAATTTTTTCCGGAAAATAATCTATATAATATGAAACAAACAAAATATAGATAATATATGAAGTTACATTTTACCCACCTTAGTAATTTAAATAATGATAAACCAAAACAGGGACTAAATAATTATTTATGGGTACTAACCAGAAAGCTGATCCTCCCACCACCATGTCATCTCTTAAAGATTATAATGCATCCACTGGGCACAGAAATGGGGAATCTAATGCCCATGAAGTATCCTCTCCCACCAAACCTCTATCTCCATCGGGTACTCTACAATGGAAGATCAATCCTCGATGTCCATCTAGTCCTATTTGATAACATGTGGTGGTTAATACACATACCTCCTCAGCTGTGACATGTGGAAGTATTCATGTAACAGATCAAAATGCTATAGTATTTCTAAGCACTATGCCACCTCACCAACTCTTTATAGTACTGAGAATGTACAAATGAATCACTTTGATAAGTTATAACACACGCCAAATATCCTATATCCACTTTGAGGGAGACTATCAGGAACACATGGTCTTCTTCTTGAAACTCTAGAGGTGTCTTCTAGTGGTCCTCAAAAAAATGTGATAGATCTATGTTGGCTTCATCCACTCTTGGATAATAATAATATATTATGTTGTAGATTACACCAAATCCAAACCCGTGAAATCTGCTTCACCATGATCAGTGAAACAATGAAGTGACCTTCAGGTACGCCATTACAAAGCTTTGAATTTTTTCATTCTAATGGTTTAATGTTATCTATTTTAGTACAAAAATAAACCAACGGTTAGTGATCCTCCCAACTATGACCAATGACCGACATGAAAACCTAATGTGTGTCCTCCAAGACCTCAATATCCCTCTCTATTTGGACATCAGTTTGGTGTATAAACACTGTGCTCAAGTGTAACCAAGTCCAAATTTCTTCTTATAATACTCTCCATAAATAAGATATTAGTCAAAAATCATATTCAATGTCGATCATTAAGGTAAACCTATGGATTTAGACTATCTCATCCACATAGAGAAATCCTAATATCTCCACTGAACTCATCAATTGATTGAATAGATATTGGAATGTATTTGATAATCATTATATGATCACCTAGATGGAATTGTGTCTAATAGACTTGAATGCTAATCCCATCATGGATCCCAAGATATCTGATCCCACATCCACTCTGGAACATCAATGTGTTGAGCTAAAACTACAAAAAAATGGGGGTCAAGTTTTATATACAAAGAGGTAAGGAATTGAAAAGAAAAATCTATAATCATTTTTATTATACCTGGACACCAAAACTGATGTTGGAAGCCTTATTACATTATTTACACACATAGATGTACCATGAAGGGGGATGTCTGAAACTCACACAACACCTACAACCAACACATTAATTTTACCATCGTACATCTTATGAAAAGGATCATGAGATCCACAATATATTAATATCCAACATCTGAATTTCCTATGCACATCTAATTGCGTAAGGTATCATATTCATTATATCCGTTGTGAGATACCTTACATGCTTTCGAAGATGTTTTGTAACAACCATTGACTAAAGATATGATGAACTATCCATTTCTACAATGGAAAACTACAACGAGTCTAACTTCTCTGGCTCCTCAACCAACAACAGAGAACAAGATATCACACTAAGAATATATTCCACCATATTCCCCTTATAAAAATTACATGAAATCAATAATTTGTTACCCTAATAAAACATTATCGAAATCCTCTCCCTCAGGTTAAAATCCTTTTATGAAAATATATACTTGAGAATCTTGTGGATAGAGTAAACGATAAACTCTACACCAATCATGTAATGTCACTACATCTTTAGGGAAAAGTCTACCACTATATGCTCTAGACTGTTGGTTGTGTTGTTAAACTCATGTGGTTTTAAATGTAATTAACAACAGGTAACAAACCCCTACCTGTCATCAACAAACAACTAATTTCTATCCTTGATGCATCATAGAACACTACCTACTCAACACCCTACTTTGGAAATATCAAAATGAGAGTTGTCATCACCATCTCTCCAATTATTTAGAAGAACTGTTGGAACCTCTACAGTAACATGAATAGATTCCCTTCTGAGTAAAATCCTACAATGGTGTTGCATCTTTGGGTAATTCTGGTACAAACTTACAATAATACCCTGCCAACCTAAGAAAACTTTTCTCCTTGGTAACAATCATGGGTGGCCCCCATGAAAGAAATGATGCAACCTTCCATGGGTCAACTTCAAATCATCACTATGAGATGGAGTATCCTGTAATTTGGACATATCAAATTCCAAATTGACCATTCTATAGATTCTCATAATGATAATTCTCTTAGAAAATATCCAAGACCATCCTTATGACTCTTATGTACTCCTTGTCAGACGCTAAATACACTACGATATAATCGATGAAGACTACCATAATTGCATATAAGAAAGGCCCAAATATACAGTTTATGATCCCCAAGAACACTTTTATGGAATTTAATATTTAAAACAACATCACCAAGTAGTCCTAGTGACAGTAGTGAAATTATAATGCTGCATTTAGTATATCATCATCTCGTACTCGCAACTATTGATAACTAGATTTGAGTTCAATCGTTGAGAACCATCAATCCATAATCAACTATTGAAATAGTTGATCAATCCTTAATAGTGGATATTTATTCTTCATGGTCTCCTGTTTCAATTTATGATAATGTACATATAATCTCAAGTCCCCATTAGTATTTTCTGAAAACAAAATTGGGGATGCCCAGGGGAAACACTGGTTCTCACAAAGACCTTCTCCTGTATGTTCTCTTACATCAAACATAGATACTGAATATCTCTCGGAGAAGTTTGAGAAGATGGAAAATATATTTGTGCCATCATGGGATGAAATTTGATTAATAATTTTATCTCTCAGAGGGGAGGTAAACCTAGTATTCCAATATGAAATATGTCCACATACTCCACCACCTCCATAGGAATCTGATATCTGATATATTTTGATGTCCCAATCATCATGATAGAAACATGATGAGTAATCAACTACACTCTCCTTATCCTTAGATCATCCTACCATCCAAAGGTATTATTTTCACCCACATAGAAAAATCTCATTTTGTCCATGTGGACACAATACTTTCTCTGCATAAGAAAAACAATCATTGCATGAAATGTGGATATCCAGTCCATAGCTAGAATGATGTCTTAAGCACTCATTTATGTAATGAAGATACCCCATACAAAAATCTCGCCTCTAATGGTAAGATATCACTTCCAACACAAGTGAACAATTACTGAGTCCCTCCTTTCAGAGTCTCCTACCAATGGTCAAGCCAAAGGCTCAACTAGAATTCTTCTATGTTGAAATAGAAAAGTGGAAATTATTAAATGATGGAATCAAATTTCTATCGACACTAAAAATAATGAATAAAATACATATATTGTACCAAATATCATCCCTGGTGTATCCGGGTCATTGGAATCCATAGATATAAGATGGAATAGTCCAATCTTGTCAGCTCCCTAAGCCTACAGGGGACCACCAGAGGGTCATGGTAATAATAGAGAAGACCTTTCACACCCCCATGCTGCCCTATCAAACCCGCTACCTCATATTCAACCTTGAAGATCACCATGATCCTATATATGAATATGCCACAGAAGTACCTCAAACATAACAATATTATATACATGATGTGTTAGAAAATATTTAGAAAGATGTCCCATACCATCTCCACAGAAACATCACTTCTTCCTCAGTTGATTCGAGACACCCTAAGTGCCTTTAACTGTTGTCCATAAGTCCTGAGATCACCTCATAAATCATTCGACAAGTTTTGACCCCTTTGAATTCCACATACTACCTAATACTATGGTCTCAACTACCGGTTTCCCACTCTTATCTACCACTACTGGGGTATGATCTGCCAGAAATCACTCCTCCAATAAGGCTTTCATAAACAACTAATCATAGGTTGGAAAGAAAAGAGATAATATTGAATCCCTGATGTCCCTAAACAACCCCTACTCAAAATTCCAATATATAAATTTCTATTACGGATCCATATCTAAGTATTATAACAAGAGGTCAAAAAACCTCACTCATTAATCCACAATGATCATAGTTCCGCACTATATATTTAGAATCACTTGTATGTGTATTGATCATTATGTGTCTCAATGGAACTTTTCTCTGAAGATACACACAACATTTTTCTAGGAGTGACATTTATCATCATGTTACTAAGTCACCAAGCTCCACTATCACCTAGATAATCACTGAATAAAACTCACTGTGATGACTACCATTTGATCAATTGGTTTCCTCACAAGGTAGAAAAAGGGAGTGACTGCCTCTAGCCAGTCCTTAGCCACCTGGGGGGCTAGATCACCTTGAAATATGGGATATCACTACCTCTATAACTCAATAATTAAACCCAAACTATGTTTATCCTCATCAATTACTTCATTCTAAAGATGATACTCATTAAAGTGTGGTATATTTGTTAAAGGACCTAAAGATGCTATCTTAGGTAAAATCCCGCGTACCAATGCCTTGTTATGAGTTTAATCATCATGATGATCACATAGAAGATTCCTGGATGGATGTATTTCTGGGGGAATCCTGAAATTATAACAAGCGGTAAAATGGTCAAAATAGTATATTCGCGGAGATTACTCAATAAGGGCATGGAAAAAAACCATTCCTAGATGATGTATGTACAAAAAATTTCTCTACAAAAAATGTTTATATGTACCCTCTCCAAAGGATAATTATCATAGTCTCAATGAAGGGATATATCGAACATCACAAAAAAAATTTAATCCCATGCATGAAATATGAAATAAAAACACAGAAGATTGTTTCCCGATACCAATTCAATGATTCTAGTCCAAGGGTAGAACCAAATCCTCTAATACCACTACTTCACAAACTGACCTGCTAATGTCTGACCCATGACTACCCCAAGCCCACCTATAATAGGCCAGGGGATGGGGATGAGTGCTGAGAAGGAATATCCCACAAAGGGAGAAATTATCCTAAACAACATATAGAAACACACACAAATGAACACAAAAATGCACACACACAAACACATATCCAATACCAAACAATACATAAATATGAATTAGCTGAAACAATAGATGCATACATATTATATCCCATTGAAGATTTCGATAGTAAAAGTACAAAAATGGGAAAATTGATCAAATTATAAGAAAATAAAAGATAAATGTATAAAATACTCTAAGGAAGAAGTTTTAGTAAAATTTAAGACCTTAGTAAAACACCACATTTTTTCAAGCACTACCTAGTCTCCACCGACTCCCTGTCCTCATGGGAAATCACCAATAGGGCCATCCTCTACATAAGACACAACATGTGTGGGAAACTACCATTCCATGGTGAGAGTAAAAATACTCAGTAAACATCCAAAAAACACCAAACCTGATTCACCTAGTAGAGTAATAACAATACAAGATATATAAATCAATGTATAACCAAAACACCCGTATAAACTCATGAAATACAACATGTCACAATGAGGTCATTACCAAATGCCAAATACCTTATTCAGTGCTATGAAATGCAATTTTATGGAGAATAAAATCCATGGGCCATGTTATAAATGGACACACATGAATAAGAGGTGTAGCTCATTGGGAACCTCCCAAAGAAATCTTGTTTGTCTAAGAGGACTTTGATACACAAATACAGGGTCATTACCTAAACTGGTGGGGGATGCCATGAACCAAATATTTATTAACCCACTATATAAGGGATTACATATCAATGATACCACAAACTCTAATGATATGACATACTATCTTGAATATCAATTAACTTCTCAATGTGGTCATACTTATTCCACAATCTCCACAAAGGGAACAAATGCGGATAGATGATCACAGTCTAGTCTCATAGAGGTACACCAGAACTCTATCTGAGACTAATTCTCTAGAGGGGATCACAATCCAATGATATGGATGAAATTAATTACATTACCCATAATTTAATGGTCTAATTAAATCAAATTACACCTATACGAGTCCAAACTATGAAAATAAAGATCCATAAGAACTCTTGAAGTAGGGTATATGACATGTACCAGGGAGTTAATGGCGCTTCCTACATTCCCCATTCGTACATATGTGGAGGAGCCTCACCCAAGATGTATAATGAAGATACAGAACATGTAGAAGGAGTAATTCATAAATAGATAGATACGATATGGTGTTTGAGTCGCATGGCCCAGTCTCTTATAGTGGCCATGTCCATGTACCGGCATGTGTACACTACGCCATGTTTGTGTAAAATTACTAGGCAAGAAAACTATCATTGTAATTTTACCCATGTCCATGTATTCTATGATCCTCCTTATAAAAAACACAGAATGATTCACAAACCATGTGATAGGGGTAAGACACCATGTGATCCTCATGTCTTGCTAAAACCATAGTGATACATCCAATGGGCCCAAACGATGTGTAATCCCAAAGTACACGTCATGTTTCTCTCAATTTTTAGATCTTTTTTCATTCCATCCCAAACCTCACTTAACCCTCCACCTATGTTAAGACATATAGATTAGTGTTTTTACAGTTCCCTAGTTGTATGATATCAGAACATGTGTTTATGAATCCTCTTGGACAATGATATATTGCACAAAACCATCACCATTTTCTAAAATTAGGAATAATTAGAACAAAAATTCATATTTTCTACTATTTATTATCCACCTCTATTATCCCATTTTGACTGCATCATCTATCACGAACCACACATGAAATGTCTATCTGTTATTTCTTAGAACGTCCACACAATGACCAAAAACCTGGTATTCCTTGAACCTTGGGGAAAATAATTAAATAACAATACATAATGTGAATGGAAAAGGGGGAGAATACCTAATGAAAAAAATATCAGAAATGAACATAGAACATTGTCCACATGGCATAGATTATCATATAAAATGATACCCAAAGAGAATAAAATAAATAAGAAAACTATATTATTCCATCAATTAAATCAACTGATGTTGTGCATATCAATTATGTCCATGATATTAATCCATGTTTATCCATGATTAATTAAAGGAAATAAAATGAAAACAAAAAACATCATACTTAGATTTTGGATCTATTTTTTTTATAATGACCGGTTATGTTACCCTGGTTGATAAGATCCTCTAAATCCATTAGCCCAATGATCCACGATTTGAACTCATATTTTTCATTTCCCACCAAAAAATATATCTAATGGTTTTTGGAATCTTTTGTGTCTAAGAGTAAAACACATAAAAGATTAAATAACCATCAATTTAATTTAGAAATAATAATTCTATCAAAAACCAATCAAAATAAACTATTTATTTATTTTATTTTATTTAATTACACTCATGATGAATTTTTTCACAAATGGATCAAATTGTCAATGATTATGTTGAATTGAGGGTAAAAAAATTCATTAATAACTCAATGGGTCCATCATAATTATGATATGGGGCTCTGTTCAAAATTAATTCCACTTTCTTAGGAAAATAGAGCACGTGTAATATTTATTATATTTAATATATTTCTAAAATATATTTTGGGAACAGTAGGTCTTAGAATCACATTCATTCTGAGCTTGTACTCTCAAAATAATCCACATATTATCTAAAAATAATATTAAAATAATTCTATATTTTATATTTTTATATTAAATATTTGTATACATATACAAATTTTCTTCTTAGAATCCCGCATTTTCATCGCATCTATGAGTTTTGATATAAATTTAATATTTACACACTTATAAATTGAATTTTGTGGGATGGATTCAATATTTGGAATAAAAATAATTTCTATTATCTCATATGTTCCTCTTAAATTTTCACCATAATTAATTTTCATAATAGTAAAAATTAATTACCAAGGTTAAGGTAAAAATTGGACAACCATGGTGTTAAACTAAAAGGATAAGTGTTAAAAAAAATTAATTTTTTTCTTTATAAAATATATGGATGAACTTTTAAAGAATAAATAATTTACATATCTCTAGAATACATTATTATATAAATTTTTTCCCTTAAAAATGTGGGTATACCTTTTTCTTTTAAGAAATAGCAAGTGTGTCAGTCGCCTCACTTATAAATTTCCACCCCTACATTCTCTCCATCACACCATTAAAACCTTTTTGTTCATAAATCCAAATAAAATTCTCATGATAAAATCCATAGACTGATCATAAAATCTATGGGTTTTTTCATAAATCTATTCTACAAATACTATTCTTATAATCATAATATGGTGGTTTGGGAAGTGGTAAAATTCATAACTATGCATTTTTTTTGTTTCTTATTCAAAATCGTGAAAAAATATTAATTATTATTATATAAAAAACAACTATCTAAAAAATAAATATAATTTTTTTGTTAATTTAGTGAACAATGTCCATACATTTTTTTCAAATGGGGAACGACTATGTTGCCCATGTGTATGGTACACTACTATCTCACGAACCGAAGTGACACGTTTTCCATCAACAACTCTCACTGTTGGGTATGGTAATGTGTATAATGTATATATGTGATATTGAAAGAATAATTATACCTATAAATTCATTAAATTATATATAACGTTTTTTACTTTTCCTTTCACAGGGTTTATGATAACGATACTCTTTAAATGACGGATTACCACCTCATAAATCAATGTGAATAGTTTTTCACAAATACATTAAATGGAAGGTAATAAGTATAATTATAATTAATATATATGAAATATATGATATAATTATCATATTAATTACATATATATAATCCTTTAATGTAAATATATCATTTTATTTCTTCTATTTAATGTCACGGAAAGATGATAGCGTCGTTCATGTACGTTTGGTCTACCACCTTCATTAAGAGGTGTGAGTTTCTTTTAATCACCACTAATCATGAATGATTTATATAAGTATATTTAAATAAATAATATTATATTTATGATATTATTATATTTTTTAATTGTAAAATATTTCATACCTCTTTTAAATAATGATCATTGAAAAACTGAAACATTACTCTTGCGTATATATATCATACATTCTCCATGATCACAACATAGATTATTTTTCTTTAAAGGCTACAAATTTTTGTATTAAAAGTATAAAATATATATATAAATGATAATTATTTCATGATTATTATTCTGGATATATTGAAATAAGGGCTTCATCGACAAATATTTAACCTACATAAGCGCTTCATGACGTATAAGACAAATATCATGAAAACAACAGTCGCAAAAAATAATTGATTGATAATTTTATAAAACATTGTAAGAATAGAATAAAAGGAATAATAATATTGAAAATTTACCTTAAAAATGTAAGTAATTAACATATCTTAATTACTTATACTGATAAATAACCTATAAGATGAGTCAAACTCATGGAAAGTGACTTCATCTAAATTTTCCTTCATTGAGGATTATTTCAATGCCACACTTGTAATTTCTATTATATGGTGTATATAATTTATATTTTACATGTAATATCATGAATTCATCATTATTCAAGGTATTTGATGTTTCAATTTATGTTATTTTATCCCAGTGTATTTGAATAGAATATTACTACGTTGTTATGAATTTCGTAACTATATTTCTTTTCATTAGGTTATATATTACCTCTTCAATTTCCATAACATTCTAAGATTATATGTGTATTAAATTTTTAATATGTTATGTTCTATGTAATATTATTTTAGATGGAATTATAGTTGATACGCATAATCATTTCATTGATTAATTCTAACATCAATATTATAAGCATGGTAAGGATTTATTTCAGAGTAACATTATAATTGATATTATTTATTATTTAATTTATTTTTAAATTTATTATTTAAAAATTTATTTCTAAAAATATTTAAATTTATAATCCTCTAGTAATTCGTGGTATTTTGAAGTAAATTCACCAATATTTCACTGTTTTTACATAAAATAATTTAAAAATATCTATAATAAAATATGAAATCGTTCTATGTGCATTTTAAAATCTATTTTATTACAATGTTTTTAATAATATATAAATATGTTTTTATCATGTAGAAATTAATTATTAAATAAATTTTAACCCATTTTAAATTTTTACAAATTTTTTTGAAGGAATATTCATATGGTTTTTAAAATAATACATTTTTTTGTTTTTACTGATAATATAAAAGGAATATGTTTTTTCATACAATGTATGTACATAATTTAATGTTAGGATTAAGAATAAGTTTTTTAAATATTACACTATATGTTTCCTTTTTTATTTTAAAATTGATTCATTTTCAAAAATGTTTTGTGAAATTTTTTTTTGAAAATGGTTATCATTGTAAAGGTTTTTTTCTCACGAATATTGTTAATGATATTTTTATGGCATTTCTATTCATCATGAAAAAACCCTTTTTTTGAATATGATTCAATAGGGTAATGTTTTATTTATCTCATGAATATTGTTTATTTTCATTATTTATGATCATTTTGACCAATTAAATTATAGAAAATCACTTTTTTGATTCATTTTTTTAAGTCATTATGTTTCATTCAAAACACTCACCAAATTTTGATCATTTTACAATCCATTTCACTTAAATATCCATATTCGTCTTATCATTGATATAATGTTATCTTAAACTGTATACAATTTTTACATAAAATTCTTTATTTTAATGTTAATTTATTAACTAGGAATTATTAATATATATACATTATTTAAAAATACATATATTTGTTGATAAGGAATATTGATTACTGAATGAATTTAAAAAATTAAATATTCGTTGAATTAATTGGACCAATAGTAACTGGTAAGGCTTAAAATTATACACCCCCATGATGTATAAATATTCTAATGAGAAAAATAAGTAACTTATCATTAAATAGGGTTCTACCAATAGATTTAATCCATTATGTGCTGGAGAAAATTACATCAAATGATTAATCATTTACATCTTTAATAATTCTATTATTTGTATCTATGAAATTTTAACAATATTATTATATATAGAGGCATTTAATTTCCAATTTACTGATTAAATTCCATGTGTTTTCAAATAATTACATTTTCATATTGATTATAACTTATCCTATTATAATGGTCATGTTATTGATTAAATGGTATGGATATTATGATATTTAATTTTCCATATTTTGTATGCTAATAAATTTATTTAAAAGAATATATATTTTATTGTTTAACTTTCCAAGAGAATGATTATTGAATCATGATATATCAATTTATACTTAACTCTTATTAATCATTTGATCCAACCATTATTTGGTTTTATTTTATAGGAGTCAATAAAGTGTACTGTGATTAATATAAAAAGATATTATAGATTGAAAAATTTTGTTCTAAAAAAATATTATATTGTAATTTTTTTTCCAAATGTAATATTTCAATCACCCATTTATCTAGTTTACATTGACAACTTACCTATTGAGTCGTTTGGTATGAAATTACTTATATGTTATTCTGTCATAATAAAGAATAACATTGAATCCAGTCTAATTGGTTTTTGTATTCCTAATTTCACATACATATGGTGAAATTTCCTAGAATAATATTTTGATTTTGATCCCTTATAAGTATGGAGTTTCAATAAAGGGGGATGGAGGATCATCTATTCATATTTTTTTATCCCAGATAATAATATTTGAAAAACTGATTACTTTGGTTGTGAAACGTTTTTCAGTGAAATAAATTCCCTAAAATGCTTATTCCATCAAATATTATGTGTCCAATTTTAAATTACTATTCCATTAGGATATAATTTATGTTTATCATGTAATTTCAGAGTCTAGTTCCAAGAAAATAGATAAAATATCACTTTTTACATTTTTAAATTTCTGAAACGATTTACTGTGGGTCACTATAGTGGAATAGATGGAATTGTGATTCATTATAACGAGTGCTTAATTCCAATATAAATTTTATATATTTTATGTGTTAATTAATGTGATACAATAGTTTAGGCTGTATGTTTATAAATTTATGCTGATTGTGATAGTTAATCTAATAAGTGATAGAATTAGTGTGATACATAATGTCATACTTGTGGTTCACATGTGAGAAATATAATATTTATTAATTTTTAATTAAAATATGTTATTCTTATAGGATAATTCATTATTTATAATGTAAATAATGAAAAATTTAACTTCTCTCTTTGGATATATTTATTATTGCTCATCATATATAATAATATCACATTGAGGACTACTTATCCAAGATAAATCCAAGACAATATACCATTAATTCTATATATGGATAATCAAGTATCCATTGATAGAAATCATGGATCAACGGACAAATATTAATAGATTCTTAATGGGGAATTTCTTGTTTAGGTAATCAAATAATTATTATTAAAAGAGTAATAGTCCAATGGTAAAACCCAATAATCTTGAAGAGGATGAAGATATGCATGATTATCAAAAGTGTATTTTACTTGAAGAAATAATATAATATATAGTAAACTTGGATGTGTTTCTTCAAGATGGAATAATATTACATAATCATAGAGAAATTCAGTTTTCACATGGAATGTTTTCTAGAAAAACAGATTTTTAATGGATGTTAATTTATCACTCTATCACTCAGAAGATTATTGATTTTAGGAGTGAAGATGTGGGTGGTCTCATAAAAAGAAATGTTTATGGTCTTTTTATTCTCAATTTTAATTATTATTTCTAGAATTCTATTATAGTTTATTATTCCTTATCTATAAATGAGGCTCATTAATAATAGATTTGTCTTTAAATAAATTCTTATTTTTATATAAATTGATTATTCAATGAAATATATTTAATGATTACTAATTTTTTAGAAAATTTTTATTTGGAAATAAATTACATAAACTAAAGATGGAATTTATCAATTTTATAGTTTAGCATTTATATATATTATTATTTTATCAGTAAAAAATGAGATAATAAAATCCATCTTTCTTTGTGTTCTATGATAATGAGGAAAAAAGGCCCCTTTATCCTAATTTTACAACCCAAAAAATTGGTATATTTTTGTATTAAGAATATATTTATAAAATAAATTAATATAATTATAAAATTATTTTTTTCCACTGTTAGATTCCCATGATATAGTCTTAGAGGAATGTTACATTTTTATATTTGGTCAATGAAGATATGATTTACAGTGTTTCATGTGATGAGGTGGGTTAATATGGGAGAATTGAAGGGGGAATGTGAAAAACTATTAGTTCAATTGAACATATAGGTTTTAATGAGATACATTGTGTAGATAGACATAAATTATACATATAATAATAAGAATGAGACCTTGATAAAATAAATCTATGTTATAAATAAAAAGGTTTATAATATTTAACATTATAGGATAGGATAGAGACATTTTAAGGGAACATGAAGGCCTGCAGGAAGTCTTAATCATAAGAATAAATGGTCATTTTAAGGGTTGAAAATTTTACAGGTTGAGAAAAAAATTTCTGATCCTATGATAAAATTATTTTATGGGTGGCCTGTTTCTAAGAGTGACATATTCTTTTAGTTTTTCTAAATTTATTTATTTGGGAAAAAATTTAATATTATTGAAATTCATAAATATAACTTGATAAATTTACTTATTTTTGTGAAAACAAATTCACAGAAGAACATAATGAATGATATATATATAATGGTTCATAACGTTCCATATAACTCTCTCTCACCCACACACACACTTGTATGAGTTCATGATAATTTATTAAAAAATATATCATATATTGTATAAAATTATGATTTCATGGATAAAAATATATATGAATGTTAATTAAAAAACCATCATATATTACAAAATTAAGAAAGATTTATTTTAAAACCATAAAATTTGATTATAAATAAATATTTTTATAGAAAACTATTCTATATTTTCATTAAAATAATTTCCAATGAGTCAAACTTCATTCTAGGTCTGTTTCGATATATAACCCTAATCGATTCTGAACCCATGATAACAATCCACTATCATCCTCCTATATAGTTCAACCCAAATTGTTTAAATTATTGTCGCTGGAGACATCCACTATTCTATCGATGATATTTAGATCACAACCCATTTGATATTATAAACAGAAATTAATTTTCATGATTTAATATATATTCATCATTTTTCAAACTAAAAATTTACATAAATACAAGCATGCATAGATGCATGAATATATACATTCATAAATACATATATAGACACATGGGTTTGATTACAATGTGTGTGTGTTTTTATTTTTGCAATTTTTTGAATATATATATATATATATATATCTACATGTGTGTGTTTTACTCAGTGTGTGTCCTTTTGAATAAATATAAATATATATATTTCTTTTCCAATACAAATTACCATTCCAAGGTTTTATTTAACTATAATTGGACAATAAATTTTTTATTTCATATATTGGTTCATTAAGACATAATTAGTATTTTTAGTGAAATTTAATCCCTACCCCAGATTTTAGTTGTTCTCCTCAACATGTATCAATATGAACAAGATGTTTTTTTTTCAAAAATTATGTATTTAATAATACTTATACTATTTTAATTTAATAGTTTCATTTTATCATGTATTAATCATATCTATGACTATCATACTTATTCACAAAAATACTTTATAGGGATTGTGATAATATTTTATCCATTGAATCACATAGGAAACATATAGTTTATAACTTTTAATATTAATCCCCTGAAAATTTTAATTGTCAACCATTTCATAGTTGAAATCATTCTCACTATCTTGGGTCTATAACTAATTCTCCGTTTGGCCTCCTAGAACATCATAACTTCAAACCAAATATTCCATATAACATGATCTCATTTAATATATTTGAATTCCAATATAATTGGTTATAAACATATTGAAACTGATATATGAAATTTGAATATTATTTTTTATACAATGAGTTATTTATGAAAATTTAATTACATTATTTTGTGTTTAATTTTAAAAAAAAATGATAATTATGTCATATATTGATATTACTAGGATTTACGATATCATCACTAAATAAATTAGGACTTTTAAACAATGTAGCTAAATTAGAAAAAATAGGCGATTGGAACTACATATTGTTTTTAACACACTTTTTTATGTTAATAATATATATATATATACATATTAAAAATAGAACCTGTTAAATATTCTTTTAAACTATTAAACCTCTTAAACCAAGAGTATAAAAATAATTCATTTTTCATGAAATTGTTTAAATATAATATTTATTAAACATATTGTAATTTATGTAAAAGTTTTCCATATTTATATAAAATTTTATACTAGTTATTTAAAATAACTTCATATATATTAATATATATTTGAATTATTAGGTCAAATTAAATTCTCATTTCATAGTTTATGGATTTTCTATATAAGATAAATTAGATTCACCACATTCCAATGTATCATCTATGATATAGAAAACTGAAAATTTTAAATTGAGACATACCCATGTGAAAGGTGTTCTCTTTAATATTAATCTAACATCATAGGTAAAATAAAATATATAAATAATTAAGAAAATTCTATCGATATTTTATATGAATAAATATGGGATTAATATTAATTATATCATAACTATTAGTTTTATATATTCCTTGATGACTATTGTAATAATAAATAAATAGTTTCAGCCAATCTATAGTGAATGTAATAAATTTTGAAAAATCAATTATAAAATGTTTGAAAAATTGTGTTTTATATTTTTAATATATAATTAATTTAAATGAGGATAATATGAAGTATGGAAAATAATATCTTAATGATAGTGGATAAAAAATATATTTTGACCAACAATTAATCTACCTATATTTATTGATGTCCTTCCATCAAAAACATATTGACATGGAAAACATTTAATTTTTTTCTCTTATTTTTGATCCATTAATTTATGAAGAGTTAAACATTCATCTATATGGTTGGAATAATTATAGGTTTCATTTTAGTTGTTATTATTTATTATCTAGATAATAGATAATTAAAGTTCATGTTATTTTGATCCAAAAATATCTGGTTAAATATATAATCATTACATTATTCCATAATTTGAGTCCTCAATGGATCCCTCAAATTTTCTTTCATTTTAGTTGAATTGAATCTATTAAAATACAATTTAAATTGTCTTTATATTAAATATTATACTCTAAGATTTGGTAAAATAATTATTAATTGGATATCCAATATAAGAATTATCCTAAGAGAATTGATAAATCATTCTAAATTTTATTCTATCTCAGATTTTTTAGATTACTTTATGAGCACACCAGTCATGTATTTTGATCTCAAAGTGAATGATTAAATTTAAAATATGGATGAAGTCACACTAGAAAGTGGGAAAATTTATTTATTTTTAACAAAAACCAAAAATATTATTTAATGAAAAATTGATTAGATAAAATGATTCTAATATAAAGAAAAATTAAGTATTATTGAACATAAATAGCATGTAAATACAATTCTTTATCAAAATTGTCATATTCTAATGTTTAAAATAATGTAAATAATCCCAAAAATGATAGAAATAGTATACCACTATAATTATAGGTTATATGGTCATTAATTACATTATCACGTTTCTTCATATTTGTTCTAAAACTGTGGTCATAAATATATTTATAGAAACCTTTAGTCTATGGTTAAAATATAATAAAATTGTCTAATATATTTTGAACCCAATAATTTCTTCGAGGAATAAAGATTCCTTATATAGTATCATAATTAAAACAATTAATTATATATTTCATCTTTATAGAAACATATTTAACTATAATTATTTATTATTCATTATTTATCTCGATATTATTTTTAAATATTCAATACTATGTATGAATTACTAACTTTTTAAATCAATTATTTATTATTGATCGATATTTATATTGATATTGTTATTACAATATAGTAATATAAATAAAAAATATGAATTAAAAATAAAGATATTAAAATATTTTTTTTAACATATTTTTTGAACATTACATAAACCATGACCATTACTCCTCCTACTAACACAATTATAATGAACCATGTTAAAATGTGTTAGTTATGACCATAATTTTTAAAACCCTAAAAATAATGATTTTAAATATTGTATTTCTAAAACTATTAGAATAACACTATATAAAGTGAATGAAATTCATATAATGGTGGTTATTGATTGGTTATTTATAAATAAATATATTTTTATATAATAATTATATGTTTGATAAATATTACATTTCAATGGCTTATTATAAATTAGAATGTCCCTCCCCTTGTTCTAAGAGTCATTTTACGAGGAAAATATGATTTTTATTTAATTATTTTCAATTCTTAATAATTTTATTAAAATAGAAAAAAGAGTTTCATGTGTATTAATTAAGATATACTACTTATTATTAATAATAATAAATTTATTTTCTAGTTTTAGGGTTAAAATATTTCTTAAAATATTTGGTCATATAAGTTATTGATAAATGAAAATTTACTATAAGAAAAATAGAGTATATTCCACATCTAATATGTATAAGATTAAAATTGTTTCTAATTATATTTAAATATAAATTTACTGATTTTAAACTTCTCAATCACTAATTTAAAGTGAGATATGTATATATTAATTTATTTTGGTATTATCTCTTTAATATTTAAACTACAATATAAAAAGTCTTCGACCTTTAATACTCAATTTTACAATTCTTCTTATTTTTATTAATGATTTTATGATTTTTAAATTAATATATACCATTTATTTATTGGGTGATAAATATACACAATTTTTATTTTTAAAAGACTAGAAGGATAATTATTTTTATCTAATTTTAAATTTTTTGGGGCCAAAAATATATTGCTTTATTATAAGAAAAAAAATTCAATTACAAAATTGATTAATTTTTATTAAAGGATTTTATTTTTGAATTTTCTCTTTTGTGTTTGTTAAAAATTATTGCTATCATTAATAAAATTATTATGTTTCTATATTTATAGGTAAATTTTAATATTTTACAATATTGTTTACACTTCTTTTTTATGGTAAAAACTCTACAAATCAATTTAAAAAATCTATAAAACTATGGTGATTATTTTAAAATAAATAATATAGAACCACATATATAATTTTTATCTAAACAACTATCATATGTAAATTCAAAACACAAATAGAAATATATGATGGTTAGTAGTCACAATTTACAAACCCCCATCTATATATGAAGGTTATTAATAATAACCAAGATATATATATATATATATATATATATATATTTCATGTATGTTTTTGGGAAATATATAATTATATCTAAAATAATTGAAATAAAGATAAAAACACCTAAAATAAATTTAATTTTATATATTTTTATAAAATATATTATAGAGATATATATGACAATATAAAATAATAATTTTTTAGTGAACCAATTATAATATATTTGTATTACCATGTTTTTGTTCCATTAATTGGGGAAATTTACACTGTTGATTAAAATATTTTGGTTAAGGTGAGATAGAGAGAATGAGGGGGGGGGTTGTATATATAAAGAAAATTAAGTATTTATAGAGATGATTCATCTAATATTTTTTTGATTTTATAATAAAATTAGAAATGTATTAGGAGACATAGGAATTAACTTATCCACGATATATATTTATTATTTTAGAGATTTCATCCCATTTTAAAAGAATTATTTCTCCCTGCACATTGTCCTTTCTATTATCACCTTCCCATTAATTCACATCACATTTTCTATTTATTTAAATATCTAAAACCTCCAAATCGATTTTTATATTATCTCACAAGTTTTATCTTCACTAAATACCCATAAAATCTATACACTCCGTAAATATTTTGTATTGAAATAGAGATAAACTAACACTAATAAGGTTATCCACAAATAATGATTATATATCAATAATTTTTTTCCCAAGAATATTGATCTATATTTGAAACCATGTATAACCAAACAATGCTCTTGTCCAAATAAAATAGAGGTTCTAAATATTTTTCAACGAATCCCATAATGAATCCCCTATCAATTATGAAGAAACCAAATCATTATGAAATACCAATTATAATAATAAATAGACATTAAACACTTAATTATATCAAAAAAGTTATTGGTGTGTCAAACATAACAAAATTTTGTTACATGTTCTTTTGGGAACACAACTAATATCAAAAAGTTATGTAACAATGAGATCTTTTGTTAAGTTATTCATCAATACCACCATAATCATGGAAGTGATATTAATATTTATCATACATATTATGATGTTCTTGAAGGATGTTTTACTCCTATCAAACATGGATTTATTTCTTGAAATCTTAATGTGATGTAGTGATGGAACACCATAACTAAATAATATTGTTCTTAATATTTCTCCAATGTCTAGTTATTGAAAAATTACTATGGAATCATCCATTTAAAAAAATACATGATAGTTGAATAGGGACAAAAATTATTTCAAATATGATTATAAAATGTGCATTTTAGAAACAGGTGGCTTCTAAAATCATTATTTTCGATGAAAAGTGAGAATATATCATCCAACATCTAGATGATAATTTGAATCCTATCATCAATTGGATGTATATTAATATATATATATATATATATTCAATTTGAGATTATTACTCAATTGAGTAATAAAATTCCACTTTTAAATATTAATCCATTAGATTTGGAATTCCATATATCTACATGAGCTACAATAACATAGTTTTAGGTTGAAGATACCAATCCTGGATAGGAACCATAAAGTGATGTCATACTCCAAATAGTTATAAGTGTCAGCATCCTGCTAGATATAATATGGAATAAGTAAATTATCCAATTAAAAATGACTGATATAATTATATATAGAAGTTATCATAAATTTAGGGTGTTGATATGCTTCAACAATCAAGGTGCTAAGCCGGTATGAATACCAGAAATTCTGAATGATGGTTTTATTGGGTATCCCTGATTTTTCATTATGATTGATGTAAAATAATCTCTATTTACCAGATAAAAATAGAATCTATTGAATATTTGATTTCGAAATTGATATATTCTAGTGGGACATTATCTATTAAAATGAGCTTAGGATTAGTTGGGATTAATTTGGTGTCAAAAATAAATAGCCATCAAGAATTCATAAAATAATATAAAAATTTTGATAACAAACTATCCCATGTTGATGGATTAAAAAAAATTTCCCAATGAATCTATCAATATAGTAACAATTTTTATATCTTACACCATAAATTTTTCCATATATTTTCAACTAATTAATAATCACCCTTATCCATTGTTAAAAAAAATGTAACACCTCAGACTATATTATAACACTTAATCACCATATCTTAAAAAATCAAGAAATGATCTTTGTATAGATCCTTAATTCATCACTAGATTAAATGTGTTGATTTTATAAATTATAATTTACCAATTTAACTTAAATTTATAACTGATAATATCAATGTTATAATAATATTTTTTTTTTATTTTTTTCATGAATTATTGATTTTTATTAAAAAATTAGAGTTTATAAGATAATTGTAAATTTTATTAATTTATCTTATATAATAGTGTATATTAATTAATAAAAACCTTTATGAAATAAAATAAAAATGTTATGCATAAAATTATTCATTTTAAAATTATCATATAAGTAAGAGAACCTATAGAAAATAATTTTATAACAAATTAAAATTTACTTTAAAATAAAAACCCTCTTCAGTCATTTAATTAGATCAAATATATTTCAATATATATTTAATTTTTTTATAGGCTTTGAACCGTCATATCATTTAACTTTTAATAAAAATTCTATCACTATCATTATAATCTATATCCATGATAATTTTACCATATTTTTTAATTTGAATCTTAGAAACATTATTTCCCAAAAAAGTGTTTTATGTGTTTATGTGATTGTATTCTTAGATTATAATTTATTACAAATAGAAATTATATTGGATAATTTTTCTAAATCATGATTCCATAATGTTAAAAATGATAAACATTGATATTATAATTTTTTTAATTAAAATTAACTATTTTGGAGTAAAATTAGTCCCATAAAAAAATAAATATGGAAACGAAATTTATAACTTTTTTAGAATGGAAAAAACATATTAAAAAATGTTTACAAATTGATGTTTATGGTGTGGATAATACCAAATTCACCTTCTTTCCTCATTTTTTATTTTTTTTGATCCCTTCAAATTTTAATAGTAAAATAAAAACATTGAAATTAAATGTGTATTTGGAAAGCTACCATTGACATCACTTATAAATGGGAAAATTATTTACCAGATTAATAATATATTATTATTCTAATTTATTTTTAATAATATTTCAATTTTCACATCCTCTATCCGAATATAATTTTTAATTCAATATTCTGATTATTAAAAAACACTACTGCTACATTTTTAAGGATTTTTCCAAGAAATATTTCTAGTCCAATACATGAGTATTATCAACTACATAGTTGGGATCTTAATTAACATCATATAAATATCTTTTATCATCAATAATAAAATTGTGTTATTATTTTATATTTATATATATTTTATATTTCTATATTAATGGCATTTTATTTATTTTTTTACATACCCCACCCATTAAGTATAACAAAACCATTATTCGTGCATTTTATAGACTATCAGCTCCCCAACACAACATGTTTCATTTTAATCCCCTCCATTAAAAGGTTGTATATAAAGATGTAATTAAAGGATAAAATATAGATTTATGGTTTCATTATGGGGTTTTAATTAATTTGAGAGAACTGATTAATGATATGATCAATAATCACTATTAATTAGATCATTTAAAATCAGTGCGCTAAGAGGATAATCTATTATTCATTTCATGTATGGATTTAATATCACTAACATATTATTTTAATTACATATAATTTTAATATATCACAATAATAAACAAAAAATAATATCACTATTTACCTATTATAATGAAATTAAAACAGACCCTCCTCACGACCATTGATTAAATCATGTCATGTTCAAGCTTGGGTCATTTTAACCACCTCCTTATAAAATAATTTTCACTTTTTTAACGGTTGAGTGTGATAACTTATATTCCCATATAATATGATCAAAAAGAGAATTTGTTTTAATTCTAGATATACTATATCAATATCAAATTTATAAATTAATGAAACATCATCCACTCAACAAAAATCACCAAAACATATCTCTTATCCACTTCATTACCATGGATATTTTTAATGAATCCAATTAAAGAAGTTTTAAACAAAATAAAATATTTTAAATAATCCCAATTATCAATTTTATGTACATTGTAATATTGTAAATTGGATTATCATTGAATATTAATAGAGCTAGTTTGAAACTAGTTCAAATGATCAAATATATAAACCATGAAATTGTAAATTGGGAGAATTATTATAGAGATTGAGTATTTATGAATAGTATAAATGATAATTATTATTAATAATTATTTGAAAAAATTAATTAATTTATATATATATATATATGATTTTTATAGGAGTTAAAATCATACTCATGGGTGTCAGGAAAATGTGTTAGGGGATTCTTTCTAAATTTATTCTCATTGTGACAAATTCTTTATTAAGTTGCTAATTTACAATATGTTTTTTATATACTACCTAATTAAAATTTTATACCATGTAATGAATTAATTTATGGTATTATATGATCATTTTTAATACTTATATTTCATGTTGTAATTATTATGTTTATACCCAAGCCATTAGTGAGGTTTTTTATCTGGATTTTAATTTTTTGGTTTTCAGGTTATAATCACCAACTGTTTTATTTTGCGTCGCGACTATATTTTGATGGAATAAAATTTTCTCAATTAACCATGGTATTTAAGGTATTTAAAAGTTTTTATTTTTAACCCTATATCATACTATTTTAATATAAGGGTTACCTTTCCCATTTTGGGAAATTATCCCATGGATTGGTAAAGTGATAGTGTGTGCAATTTATCAAAAAAATACATCACTATTAGGATATGGGAATGTGGACACAGTTACGATACTTTAAACCATGGGTTAATCACATAAAGCATGGTTAGTTGAGAAGTGAATAAATCATGACATTAATGTATGTTTAGTGGGACTAGGAGTACACTATAGATGACACACTCTTGAGGGATATGATCTAGAATATTCACATGTTCTTAATGAACCAGGATGTAAAATTATCATTACCATTTCCATGGTCCCCATATAATTAAAACATTAGAATTCGATTAATATCTTCCATGGATAACCTAACACAATGATGGTACCCTTAACCATATATTTCATTGATAGGGGCACTAGTTTCTAATTTGATGTTACCCCATGAATTGTAAATTGATTAAGAGATGTTCACCTAGAAATCCACATTATTGTTTTAAATGTGGTAGTGTTTTTCTTAGGTGGTTAGCATTATATGTATCGTCATGTTTTATTAAAAAATAGGTCATATAGTTAATGGTATTATGTTTTTTGGAAAATATTATGGAGAATACATTAGACATAATGAAGTGATGGGTAGGGTTGAAGATTATATATACACACAAGGTGTCAACAGGTCTCTTGGGGAAAAAATATTTTGTTTTTGTGTATACATCCTCCCATTGTAGGATAATTTTATTTCCACGAGGACTTGGTATCCTATTTTGATGTCTTCTAATATGAATTGCATCAGTATGAAATCATTGAATTTTTTAATATATGGTTTCATTTACTATCATGGATATAGATTTCCATTAGTTCTAGTAGATAATAGATTAATGTTGTTCCATTATTATTTCTATATCAATTATTTTATATTTATCTATGTAAAATTTCACTATATGCTACTTTTTACTAAGAAAATGATATCGCCCATATATTTTTCATTGCATAAAAAACTTATAAGAGGATGTTGGGTAATTTTAAGAGATTTAATTGAAGGTTTAATAAATTCCCCTCAATTTTTTGTTTTAATTTATGTTTTAAAATATGTATGTATTGAGTCTTCCATGTTTAGTGACATGTTTAATCTTAAAGTATCTTTGGAATACTATAAAAATAACATAATAAAAATACCTCATATGGGTTTATAGTTTTCATGATATTATAGTTAGTATTTGAGCTAGTTTACTAGGATCCAATGGAATTATATTTAGAGGTACCAAGTTAGAGAGTTAAATTTATATGAAAGACCATCATGACTTATAAGAAAAAATTTAAAAAATATAATATTATTTGTATTTTATAATTAAATTTAATTTCCTAGTTATTTTGATTCTATTATAGAAGTATGGAGATAAACTGTCAAAATAGGAACAATACCAAGAATTATAATCAATTTAGGTAAATTCCCATAATCAAGATAACTATTCAAGAGTTGAGGCTAATCATCTCATAATGATATTAGGGAAGTTTTCATAGGTTATGAAAAATAACATCACTCACATTGGGTGACCTATGAATCCACAATATTTTTAAACTAGGTTGTATTGTTCCATGTGGCAACGACCAATAATATTTGGTGAAAATAATAATATATTTTATGCTGACAATGGATCATGTCCCTTAAGACTACCTTAATTACTTTGAGTCGTGAAAAGGAAAAGGTTGTCATGGAAGTCAATCATTTAAAGTGAGATGAAGATCTGTGTTCAAAAAAAAAATTAAATAATAAATAATAATATGATATCAGGTCAATGTAATGGGAGACATTTAAGTAGGAGTAATATGAAAAATTCATTCATTGTGAGAAAAGATAAGAAATTTACTGTATTTATCAATATTATACAAAAGGATTGGGAAAATATTTTTGAAAATTAAGATTAATTTCCAAGGTCAACTAGAATTGTTGGGGACTATGTAACCAAATATAATAAAATATTTTTAATACCTTTTATGGGAAAAATGTTTTCCTTTAAAGGGTGACAGTCTCCCAAAAACATTAATCATACGAGAATATATTCTAATGTACCATTAAAATTTATAAATCTTTATATGATGAATATATTTAAAATAAGTAAAGATAAATAGAGCGGGAATGAGAATAATGGGTAGAAAAATATTACAAACGGGAAGAAATGAATGGAGGGATTTCCCAAATCTGATAACTAAGTGAAGAGGCACCTAGGGTATGGTAGTAAGGAAATCCAATGTTTTTAAAATTATTAATAAAAAGTCCATTGATCTCACTAACACATTTGAAAGGTAGAATAGGTTGATGGTCAATGATTTAACTATATGAAAAGGGAATTTTTTTAACAAATGACCCAAAAATTAAGGGAATATACCTAATTAAATTCCATGGGAGAATGTATAATCTTATGTGTTTACCAAATCAATTTTTAAATGACATGGTGAAATAGAGTTTTATCATAGGATAAAAGTAAGTCAATGATTTATTTTGTTGTGGATACTCTCGAAATTTTTTATCATCCATCTTTTCAATACAAAACATTAGATTATTCACAATGTGTTGATGACATATTTTAGCGAATATACCTAATTAAAACAATGATTTGGCAGGTAGTTTTAATTATTATTTATCAATGTTCCCAATTTCTAAATCAGTTTGTTCCAATAATGATGTGTTTGGTACTATAATGTGTTGATGACGTATTTAAACAACTTCAATTGGAATAATAAATTTGAGTGATTTGTTTTTTCTCTAGTTATCATCAACTATGGGTGAAAATTCAATATATACCACATAAAATATTTTGAAAATGGTATGTACTTTATGAGGTTAAACATTTCATTTTTTATTGAAGAATGTACCTTATGTATTATTGGATATATTGAATAGATAATTCATAGGGAATCTTACTAATTCTGTTGCGGTATTTATTAATAATACAATGATATATTTTATGATCCATAATGAGAATTATAATCGTCTATAGAAAATTTTGGAGACACTCACCAAAAAAAGGATTATATGGAAAGTATAGTAGTTTTGATTTTTGATGAAATATTTTTTTATTGCCTATATTATCTCCAAGGTTGGAATATTTGATAACCCATCAAGTACATAGGTAGTCAAATAATTTCGTACACTAAGGAAAATAGCATATATCTGATATTTTTTGGTTTTATTATTTTACTATCAGTGGTTCATCTAACAATTAACTTGAATAGTAAACTCATTAACTAGGTTAACACGCAAAGGGGTAAATTATCATTGTTAAGGGATTGAGAGGAACGTATTGAAGAAATTAATAAGAGGATGATTAATACACATTTATTAGCTATACCATTTGGCAATGAATGATTTTTAATTTATAGTGATGTGACAGTGAAACTAAATGGTTGTTTATATATACAGAATACTAAGGTTATTAGTAATGTGTCGAGGAAATTGAAAATCCATGAATAAAATAATTGAACCCATGACCTTGCGATGAAAGATGTAATATTTTATTTGATAATATGGTGGAACTACCCCTATGGTGAATTATGTGATATATATATATATTAACCAAAATGGTATTAATTATATATTATATTAGAAGGATCTCATCGTGAGGATAAGATGATGGGTTGAACTAGTGAATGAGTATGATATCATGATACACTACCAACATGGGATGTAAAATAAGGTGTCTAATGTGTTGTGTAGGAGGGGTCACATATTCAATGATTAGTATTAAATATTATCACATACATATATATCATGTAATCTTATATGTTTCAATTTATAGTTATGAGGGGCCATCATTCCATTTTGAATAAATTTTTAAACCATCCTTAGTAGTGAAGAATATGAAGTTCCAATGGATGTTGAAAACATATAATAGTAGATTAAATTTGTGATTGATGAGAAATTCATGTGATTTATTAATAATTATAGAGTGTTGATGTTTGGGAAGATGTCATATGTTCCATCTATAGTATCAATAATATGGAAACTTAGAGATGGTGAAAATAATTAAAATTTCACAAGACACATTTGTAGGAAGATTATATATAGGGATATAAAAGAATATTCTTATATGATTGGTATAAAGTGGTAAACCTTGGATTATATTCCAATATTCATAGTAAGCCAATATGTGGAGGCTAACAGAGAAAATCCTAATGAAATTATGAAACCCATACCAAAACCTATATGGAAGTAAGACAATGTTATAATGGAATATTTAACTATAATAAAATAGTATGAAAGGATGAAAAATGAATTATGGGTCACCATTTATTTTCTTACAAAGTATTATCATTTCATAGAAATAATATATAACCGATCTCTTGATAACATTTTTCAGATATATATATATATATGAAATCACAATTTTTATGGGTTACTATATTATATTTTATCTGATCATGGCCTAGGGAATACATTAAAATTCTAGAAGAGTATTTAAAGGGGTATCAAAAGTGAGATACATTTAAAAATCCCCTATAAACCCAAAACCAATGAATAGTCTTATGGAAGTATATAAACTCATAAATAAATGATGATACCATGTCTCTAGAGATAAAATTTAATTGCTATCAATATCTATTAATTGAAATTTAAATTTAAATTGATAATAAAAATGAAGAATACATGGAAGTGTAACATAGGAAAAATACAACTCAAAGAGATTTGAAATTCAAGAGACCGAGAGAATCTCCATGGTTAATTTTATTACATTCTATGGGTAGTGATACCACCATGTTTTGATAAATATGGTTTTTATCATCCCTCCATTCTTGATAAAACCCTCAATATAAGCCATTGGTGGAATTTCAATTGAAAAATTACTTTCCTATGATCAACAAAATGGAAACATTCAAAAAAATTAATGAGGAGAGGTGTTGTATCCCATCTTGTTGGCATGCCCTTGGGGAATTAATGTTATTTGGCCTATAACATTTAATGTATACAAGTATGAATGTTCGGACTATTAATGATCGCATTAAAATAACCTAATGAAGAGAAAAGTACAATGAAAATAATCAAAGGAAATACTTAGAATTTTTAGTGGGGGTCATATATTCATAAATTCATCAAAATTGAAGGTAGATGCAAGATTTGTTGGAAAAGGGAATTTTATCCCTTGTTATGTTGGGAAATTTTAAATACTACAATGAATTAGAATTGTAGATTATTTTTTTATGCTTCCCAACCATTATAAGGTACAAAATATATTCCTTATTTAATTTATGAGAAAAAAATATTCCATATAGAGTGAATCTGAACACATATGAGGGAATAGAGTGGTACACTGATATTTCATATAATAAAAATCCTATCCAGATCCTAGAAACTATAGAGAATGTACTATGGAATTAGGAGACTCGTTTGGTGAGTGTCATTGGTAGAAATTAAAATCTAGGAAAGGGAAATTAACAACCAAAAGAATATAAAATTATGGATTATAATCATTTTTCAATTGATCATATATATCAAAATAATATGGATGAAATTATTTAAGGGGGTGAGAAAGTAACACCTGATCCTCTACTGTATCATGAAAACACCATATCCTGAACTATCATGCAATACGCCCATGAAAAAGCCTTTATTCATGGATTTATTTGAAATATTAATTTAAAAATTTAAAAATGACTAAAAAATTATAATTTGACCTAATAATATCAAAATTTTCATAGTATTAAATTTTTATCTTTTTCCAGAAAGGATGATTTTTAGTCGAAAAAATAGGTTTTCATGAAATCTATAATTTGTGTGACCTTTTAATTATATAAGAATGAACTATAAATTTATAAATCCATTTATATAATGAAAAAGTAACAGTTTGAATAAAATAATTCAATTTAAATGTTTATTCAAACATATAAATCTTATATAATACATTTTTATAACATATTAAAATGTTGCTTTAATATGAAAATTATTTTTGAAATTTTTGTTGAGTTAATTATTATTCATATAAGATTTTGTTCTGTATTTTTTGGAAGTATACTATATTTTAATTCTATTATAATAATTCAGTTTTTTAACTGGAGTCAGTATTAAATATATTTTTAAATATATATATATAGAAGCATAAAAATATTTTTTTATAAAGTCTATTTCACTATTTTATGTGTGTATATTTTAAAAAATGTTTTCAAACATGTAAAAGAATTATTTTATAAATGGAATTAAAAATTTAAAATCACAATATATATATTATTTAATAAATAAAATTTAAATATTGGCCATCAAAATTAATTTCAAAGAAAAAAAACTAGTTACCCCACTAAAGAGAAAAAATGGAAAACAATATTAAACAAAGGGGAAACGAGAAAAAATGTTAAAATATGTTCAAAAATGGATGTTTAAGGAGTTTCTCGAGCAAAAATATCCCAATTTCCACATATTTACTTTTTTAAAGGCTTTGGAAATTTAACAATTTAATAGTATTATTGAAATATAATTGGTATTTCAAAAACTACACTTCTCTTAACATAAAAAATAGTAGCACATTAAACAATAAAAGACCAAATTATCATTTCAATTTCAACATAATACTATATGAATTCAATATTACAATATTTTTCTCATATTTTTAAATGTTTATAGTCTCTATCACATAGAATAAGGCCAATATTTACAAGAAGAGTTCAATGGAGAAAATTTAAGTGCCGACCTCAGTAGTATCAACTATCGAGTATTCTTCTTAATTGTCTTACATAAAATTTATTCTAGAAAAAATTTTATAATTCTTTTATAATCATCAATTTAATATAACGTTAGTATATTTTTGTTATTATCATTGGTTAATTATGGAAATCATCCTTTAATAAAAATACATCCATTAATCATGTGTTGTGAGGACTACTACCTCCACAATGTAATGCAATTAATATTCATCCACATATTTACAAGGATATATATAATGATTATAATAATGGATAAATATGATATTTAGGAAATAGTTACGGACTTTTATATCAAATTAGTGAACCTATTCATGATATCATCAATATATTATATTTGTAAATTTAATCGTATAAAATAAGTGATCTGAGATTATAATCATTTATTCAAATCATGTAATATTTATATCCATTAATTCATATTATAGTTCATTAAAATTATAACATGTCATGTTTTTAAACATTATATTAGATCATTATTCTTATGTTATAATTGTATTACAGCAAAACCACCTCCTTATTATTCATTAAATAAGGGTGTGTTCATGTTTTTGTCAGTTTAACTACTAGATTGAACAAAACTATTTATTTAAATGATGGACGACTATGAAAATGTATTTAGTTATATAATATGACATAAATTTTAAAATAATAAATATTTTTTCCATATTTGTTAAATGTCAACATCAAATTCATAAATTAAGGAAACACTCTCCATTCATCAAAAACCCAAAACATGCTTATTATCGACTACATCATTAAGGATAAGGTCTAAACTACTAATGAAAGGAATTGTAATAAAAATAAATTATTATATATCACCGCTAAAATAATATTTAATTACATAATGATAATTAATATTTTAATTCCATTGAATATGAATACTTTTACAATGAAACTAGCACAAATGATCAAAACTACAAACCCTAATGTGAAAACTCAAAAGAATTAATATAGGGAATAACTATATTTGAATAATAATAATGAAAATAATAATGATTATGGTAATTAATATTGTTTTTTATATAGGTATTTTTATGAAACATGATGTTAAAATATGTTTGGAAAATTTTTGGTCCAGTGGTAAGGGTTTTCCTTCACAATTTTTTATATTTGAGATATATTTTGTGTTATGCAACAAATTTACATTATAGGATGCATGTATTACATTTTTGAAATGTTATATCCTTAAATTACTATATTCATGGTATATTGAGATCATGATTATTCTAAATATTTGATGTTGTTTTGAATAAATATCTACCAAAGAAATATATGGTAATTTTACATCATAATTTTCATTCTTTGTTGTTATATTTTAATCAACACCTATTTTCATTATTGTGGTGAATAAATATCCATATATGTTTTTTTACTTTTTACACATGAAATTTATGGGATTTAAATGACTATATTTTTAAACATATCTCACATTTTTTCATAAAATAGATTTCTTTTCCATGGTTGGAAATCCATCATATGATTTTGGTAATGTAAAAGTGTAATTAATTTCTGAGAAAATATATCCCAGAATATAAATGGGTTTGCCGATGTTTTTGTAAAATTATTAATATAGGGGTAATCACCATAAAAAATTTTGGTTGAGAATTTCCTTATTCATCACCATAATAAATAATTAGCAAGCCTAAGACTGAAAACCATTAGGTCAACGACTATGTGATATGATTTGGAATAATCCCATGATCTTAATGAACCATAATGAATGATATTCCATAACATTTCCTTGGTCTCCTTCCAATTAAAATTATTGAACCAAATTACTATTTTTTATTTGTTACCCAACACATTTATGGTAGCCTTACCTTATATTTCATTTATATCGAAACACTCTATTACATTTATGATAATCCATGGATTCTAAGTAGATTAATAGAAGTTTCCATAGAAACCCAAAATACTCTATTAAATTGGGATGTATTTTATGTTAATATTCATTATTAAATAGATACATTTTTTTATTAATTATATGTGTCCTCATATAATGGTATAAAAGGTCTTGATTAATTTTATTGTGAATTAATGAGACTTAAGCAGATGATATTTGTCGAAGAGAATTTTATATCCCATCGATGTAGAAAAAATTCCCTTAATATAAAATGATTTTGGTTTAAGTACAAAAATCTTACCATAAAAGTGTAAATTACTTTTAATGAGGATTTTAAAATAAGTTTTTAGGTATAATATTATTCATTACATCAAGATGAGAGAAATTATTATTGTTATTATTGTTATCATTTATTATCAGGGATATAAAATTCCTCTTGTTTCAATTGATTATAACTTAATGATTTTTATTTATCCTTGAAATATCACTTATTCTTTTTTTTATGTTATGTTAGATTATAATATACGCAACTCTTTACTAATAATTTTTTATCACCCTTATTTTTTCCCTTTCACAATTAAAACCTAGAGAAAGAATATGTGTAATGTTTAGTGATATGATTGAAGGTATAATAACGTTTTGAAATAAAATCATGTTTTATGTTCAATTTTTAAATATATATATATATATATATATATATTGTCTTTCAAGACTACATTTATGTTTGATCATACATAAAATATTTTATTCTATTCAAATAATGTAATATTAATCCCAAATTTGGGTTTTCGGGTTATAGGATGTTACCTAAAATGAATAGAGACAAATCATTGTAAGGACTATATTTCTTGGGAAAATTATATTCTCTTGAGGAAATGTCTTCCCATTCCAAATAGTAATGATTTATTGGTAATTTAGTATAACACTTCCATTGGATAAAGTTATCATTATAGAATTTAATAACCTCTCCCCAAATTTAACATTTATATAATTCATATTTAATATTTTAATTATTTTAGAAAGGTTTTTCCAAAAACTAAAAAAATTATTTTATGAGATATCCAATCAATTGAAATATTAATAATGGGTTAATATGATCTTATTGTACTCAAATAATCATTTTTATACTAAATAAAATTAGATAATATCATAAATTTAAATAGGGTTGGTGGGAACACTAAGATTCATAATAACTTTTATATGAATAAGATCTAATATCTAAACAGATTTTAGAAGATGTCTACCTAGGAAATAATCAACTACCACATAGAGGAGTCAATAAATGGGTTAACTTAACTGACACCTCTAGAGTATCTTGATTATTATTTATCCAATTTTTAACAAATATTCCCCTATTTTGATTTTTTTATATTGGATGTTAAATCCATTCAATGCTATGTGTGGAGTGTCATGGAATTTATTCTCATTATTAATGGGAAGTTGGTTGGGAAAAATATTCCGACATTTGAAATTCCCATGTATAATTGATGTAATTTTAACCATAATCATATGGATTTCGTTTCAAATTAAAATAGTTCTATTGTACTTCACCCATATCGTGTGCTCTACATTCCCGATAATATTGATAAAACAAGAATGGAATCTGGGTATGAGATACCCCCATTTTAAAACCTCCTAGACAACTTGAGTATCCATATGTTGAAAAATATTTTAGTACATCATAAAGTTACTAATAAAATAGTCATCATGGACTACAGTACTATCCACATTATGGTACCATAGAGAATTCTTGAAGTTTTCAAAAAATATATTGGTTATAAGAAAATCGCTATATATATAAAATATAGTGTTGATGATAGAATCATAGTGCGAAGGTATTTGGAAACTATTGATCTATTAACTGTATTATTTATTTTGAAATCAAGCAATCCATTACAAATTTCATCATAAATATTATAAATTTAACCATTAATACTAATGTATTTGATCATGTTCTAGGATTTTATATCTATATGGATGAGTGGGAATATTTTTGAGTACATATATTTTCTCTACTATAATATTATTTTTTCCATTAAATTTATTAATTAACTATTAATAACAGTGTCTAAGTGATGATAATTCTAGATCTACTCATCTGAAATTTTATCCATCCTTGAATTTCAAGCGTTGAAATTAAAGTGATCACTCTCATCTTGGGGAATGTTGCAATCCAAGTTATAGAAGTTGAATTGACTATAAACACATAGAGAAATTTTAGTTTTCTTGAGTGTCTTTTAGATTCCATTGAATGTATCCTTAGTATTATTTAAATACCATTATCTAGATATTGATTCCCTAAAATCAAAAAATTTGATACATAAATTAATATGATGGAATTTTTAGTTTTAATTTTTACCATAACCTATTGAGGATTTTAAAATAGTTGTGTGATGAGAGTGTATCCCTAAGATAACTCCACATGAATGATGAGATATGGGTTACAAACTTGTTATGGAAATTAAATCTCTATCAATTTTTCTAGCATATCATTTATTTACAGGGTAACTCAACTGATGATATTTGAAACCATCTACATGATCTTGGATATGAGAAAAAAGTATGTGAATGTTGGAATTTATATTCAGGAAACTACAATGATTTCACATCCAATAAAATCATCCATAGTTAAAAAGAAAATTAATTTATCCAAGTAGGATCTAGCCATGCCTATTTTTGTTAGAGACTAGGGATAAATCATTCAATAAATATATTATTTTAAAATAATAGGTAAATGCATTTATAATGAAGACCATACACAAAAATTTTCCGATATATATTTTAATAGTGATGTATTATTTTTAATTTTAGAGAATATGGGGTCATAAACATTTTCTATTATGTATCCGTATGGTTTCCACATGTGAAGTGTTTATATTATGAGACATAGAGACATATCTAATTTTTACCCAGGGAATCATTCTAAATATTTCAGACAAAATGATTTTTTATGATTTCATTTAATATAACATGATATTATGATATAAAACTCATAAGGTTATGTGGTATAACAACATTGGTAACCCTATGTTTGTTCCAAAAAAATTATAATTTTAGAGATAGTATTACCCTTTTTTGAGGAAATTTCATCATTTATTCCACTATATTTGGATTCTTTCTTTTTTGTTAACACATTCCCCATTTTATTGGGTTTATAACTGTCCACATAGATATTGATTTTCTAAATATGAATAGATTCCTAAATATATCAAGAGAGTAAGATAATCCTTAGATTAATCTACCATAAATTTTCTACTAAGGGCATAAAATTATATTATTTAAGTCTCAACACCCGTTGATTTTACCTGTTAATAATTCATTAAAGAAGATTTAGATGCAAAAAACTATTTTATAGTAATTCATTTAATAATCATGTTGGGGTATGGATGTCCCCAACCTTGACTTTAATATGATCTTGAAAAAGTATAATAATTTTCCAATGTCAAAGTGGTAACCCCCATAATAGCATTAGGTTCTCTATTTGTAGTTATCTCTTCACACACTAGTTTTACAAGGATGGAGGTCTCATATTAGGATAATATTTAAATATTCGACATCAATTTTTTATTCACAACCTCCCTAGTAGTGTCCTACAATAGGTTATTGACCCCCCAAGATGGGGTCATTAGGTGGAATTATGATCACCTCATGGATTAAAGAAATTTTTTTTGCGCCATCCATTTCCATAGTAGAGAATTTTCCATTCATAGAATCATGAAATGAATTATCTAAATAATATAGTGGGATGTAATTAGAATAACCAATATTGGGTTCAATAACTTGAATTAATATAATAAATTATAATGGAGGTTTAGGGGCCTTTGATTTCCATGTCAGCATTAATTTTTTTCCTTCTACATATAACATCATCATTACACCTATGTTTTAATAAATTAAAAACCATATATTTTAAAAAATCCAAAGAAAGGTTACTAATGAAATTTAATTCCTTTTAGAATATTATTGGCCATTAAAATTAAATTTCAAAGGTGATTCAATCCTCAATTATTTTTAGGACTATTTACTCCAAAACATTTACTATGTAATCCTCTTCAACCATAACCCTGGAATTGTTTCCAAATACCGAGTTGTTATTTCCCTTTAAAATTTTATTTTAATTCTAATTGATTAGTCAATATCCAAGATTATTTTTAGATTCTAATTTAACAAATTTATATTTACTACATTTATCAAATCATTGGTATGTGAGTTCTTCACATAAGAGGGACAAAAATTGTGACCCCATTATTGAATTATAAGGAGGTATATTTTTAGAGATATTGATATGAAGTTGCATGAATTCCATTTATAGCCATTATAGGGGTAGTAAATATGATAATAACCCCTGGACATCATAGAAATTTTATACTCATTAAAACCCCTTATATGGTCAATCATTATATAGGGATAATTAAATTTACATAATGTATCCCCTTTCTGAATAAGAATACTCATAATAATAGAGACCATGAAATGTGTGAACCTCTCAATTATTTTTCTTGATTAGTTGGGATATGGGACACTCATCCCTTCCTAATAAATTTACCTTTGTATTACTTTTTTAAGTTAAAAATTATAGAGTTTTGGATGGTTTCATGAATTCATTAATGTCTTTATATAGTACAACAACCCTTAAAATCTCAATGTTATCATTCAAATTAAGTTTCATATATGAATTTTGAATGATATATTTTTTCCAAAAAACATGTACTTCAACTATAAATGGATCTAGATCATTTCCCTATAAAGTGGTCTAATCTTGATCACATAGAAAATAACAGGAGGTGTCTTCTACATTCACTTTCTCAATATAGTAATAATTGAAACAATATTAGTAATTATTATATTATTATTTTAACCAATTATCACTATTGGGGTTACAATTTTTGTAAAAATCACACAAACAATGAGTCCAAAATGGTAAAAGTTACATTCCTCTTCCATGGTTAACACTCACACACAACAAATGAACCAAACATTTTACAGTTCTAAGGTACTATATTGAAATTTATTAGTACTATTGCATAAAAATTAATATTCCAAACCTTAAGATATGTGTTCAGTAAAAAATCAATAACAAAAAATGTTATCATTAAAAATTGTGATTGTTAAACCAGGTGTTTAAATAAATGATGTTATACATCAAATATTAAAGTGGAATTTTAAAATTAAATGATCTCCATTATTAGAATAATTTAATATAATAAGATTATTTAGCAAAAACCCTTCATCTAGTAGAAATATATAATATTATTACCCTCTTGATAAATTTATTAAAAATAAGTTTATATTTTATTTAATAACTATTAATATTTAATCTAATAATTCAACATGCTCAAATATATATTTTAGGATCTGTTCACAATAAAATTTACCACCAAAATAGAATATTATTCTAAAAAAAACATTAAAAACCACACCATCATTGAATTTTCATGAAAAATAATTTCAAAATGCATCATGCCAGAAGTAATGAAATTTCGAATGATTTTTTAAAATTTCACACTAGAAACCTCAAAATTTTTTAATCATTAAAAATTAATTAGAAATGAATGAAACTCCCATATTCATACCATAAATATTATCTTTCAGTATACTATGTTTAGGAGGGATCCATTTTGATAATTTATAATACATGAGAATTTTATTCATTGGAAAAAATGAAATTCTAATATTATCAAGTCTTATATGAAATTATCCATTGTTGTAAAGTATAATAGAGAATTATATGATTCAATTTTATTTTGAATATAAATAAATTTACTAATAAATATATATTTTTAGTGAATCAAGAATAAATTCTTTTCATTTGTTTAAAATTCAATATAGAAGCATCTATCATTACAATATGAATATAGATTTGGTAATTGTCTGAAGAAAAAATGATATATTTTATTACATCCCTAATACCCCATTTATAGGTAGATCACATTTGAAAAAGATATAAAAATGTAACATCATGGTTCTGAGACCACTACGTAGGTTCCTCAATATTTTATTCTAAAGTACCTCTTGCACACCCCCTCATATGATAGAGGTTCTTGACTAGAACTAGAAGTCTAATGTGGCACTGTTAAGATAGTGTATCATAATAATATAGTGTCCAATAATATTTAAATAAACAAAAATCATACATATCTCTGTATGTATAGAAATTAAATCAAATAAACATTCGATAATTAAATTAAATATGAAAAAAACACTCGAATAATCATTATATACCCATAAATTTGTATCCCACTAGGCCATGCACATATAAAATAAATTTTATATTAAAATAAATGTTTAAGGATCATTAACCAACATTGTAACATACCACATAATTAGTTCCCAAAACCCTATTGAGTTATTTACTTCTGAAAAAATTTCACCACATGATCCCCTAAACATCATCATCAAATTCGAAGCCTCCTACCAAGAAAATGTGAATTGTGATCATCCTAGAATTAGACAGATGGTCTATATAAATATCCAGTGCACATAAAGTGGTTGAGAAATGAATCATAGTAAGCTGTCATAATGGAGATCCTAAAAATTGATTCCATAAATGAATTATGATGAAATATACATAGACTAGCCAAAAAATAATAGAAATAAAATAAATAACAAAAAATCAACATCAATCCTCGAGTATATGACCTCAACCGACCATACTCATTTCATCCATTTCTATTTTGTCTCTGAGAATATCATTATGTTTTGACAACAATATAAAAATTTTATCCTACAGATTATCTAAGCAATACCCGATAATTATTCTATGAAATCTAACAACTCATCATGAAGGTATCCATATGCAGATCCCATATGTCCTTTGAATCTATATGAACAAAAAAAATAATTCATGGTTGAAGTAAAATTGTACGGAATCCCTGAATAAATATGAATCTAAAAAATCACTATATTACCAAGAAAAGCATCCATATTATAAAAGCTCTCAATCATACCAATTATCATCTAATGTCATCAGGCTTGAATGGATGGACTGTAATGATGGCCTAGAAATATGAAAATAATTATAAAATAAATAAATAATACTAATCCAAAAACACAAGAGTAAATGGAGGGATCCTAGACATATATGGAATTCTAGGCACCCTTGGAGTCTATAACAAGCCATATTGACTTGAGGTGAAATCTCAATGTCCTCTGAAATAGTTGCATGGCTAAACAGTTTGTTCCCAATCAATAATCATCATCCTTGACAATATGATGGTCTCTAATCTATATCAAACAAGAACATGATGAACACAAATATTGGGTCCCAATAAACACCTCTAATCACCAACCATGTAGTCATCTTATCATATAAGGATAATAAGATGGATCCTTCAAAGTTTGATTTAGAATACAAAATATAATATCATTACATTAGGCCCATGGGTAGGTTTATGGAAGCATGAATGGGAATCCATGATTGTATCATAAAGAAGTTGGGGAAAGAATAAAAAATAAAGAGGTTATGTTAACATCTAATCGCATTACAACAATCCACATTCTCGAAGGATGATATGTTAGGTATAGGTTTTACATTAACACTCACTAGAATCTATAGTAATGACCACACACTTGGCCATGGTCATATAAAAAAGGTACATACATTGGGTTCCCTAATTCATCACTATTGTATATACATCTCAATAAAAACCCTGAAGGTCAATACAGAAGAACATTAATTCTTATTAGTATACTCTATGCCAAAAATATTTTAGAGAGGAATTTGTATTGGGGTTATTAGGGTCAGAAAAGACATCGTGGAATCCCTTTTGGGGTCCTCGAACGTAACTGGTCTCTTAGGACAACACCTTTCACATTGGGTTTGTACATACCATAACTGAATATCCAACATATTGTGGACTTATATTCTTAATATAGAAAAAATCAAAGGGTAGATGACCTCAATCTTATCCTATAGTTATGTAACTATTGGTTGTCCAAAACACAATACCAATCGGTTTATTCATAACATAACCAAGTCCCACAAACCATGTGACCATATCATCCATTGAATAAAAAAGGGATATTTGATACATATGAAAATTCATTCCATCACTCTATGGACACATACATGAGTCTCATAACTTGTCTCCCTCAAAATAATTATTAATCCATATACTAGAGGAATAACCACTCCAGAACATCATTGTTTCCTAGAATCAGCTCTTATATATCCTCAAAAGAAACCAAGGGTTTATAAATATCATTCTACATAGAAATATTTAATAAATAGAATCCATAAATGACTAATTCTATATTCTAGGTGAATATCAACAAAACCAATCAAATGGGTATCAAGGGAGTAGTACACTATATGTACCCCAAGTGTATGTAATGTACATAAAAACCTATAACCTAGCCATGTACTTCTACACACACTATGTAAACATGGTGTCTAGTCTAGAACCACTATCAGACAAGGGTGCACCTTGGGTCAATATCTATAATAATATATGGATAGTGTAAATATGTAGTCTGGACATGTACTACTGCACAACTGTTTCCCCCTTATATTGGGTTTCTAGCCATGTACTCAACCACATGGCCATATCCTATAACATAGACTATGCTCAGACTACATGTAACGTAATCAAAAAAATTTCTTTATTCTCGAATAAGAACACATGACATGTGTTCTTGAAACCACACATCATGTGATAAGATTTTCAAAATGGGAACACCCGAAGATCCTCCAAAAAACACAATTTACCCTAAAATAATTAAAATAAACTCCCATGTGGTTACCATAAACTCATATAAAGATATTAAAATTTAAAAAAACAATTTTATAATGGTCTGTAGACTAAAATAAAAAAACTAATACCAACCATTGTAAATTGATAAATCTTCATTGGTATCCACACTCACCAGCTTCCGCATGATGATCTAACTACTCTAATGTTGTATTGTGGCTGCAAAATTATTCTCCTCTCTCTCCAAAACTCTCATTGATACCAAAATTAAAAGACCAAAGTGGTTGTAGAAAATAATCATGTGTATAAGAGGAGAAATGGAAAAAAAAATGGTGAAAAGAAGAAAAGGAATAGGGGGTTGGGGCTAGGCCCAACCATTAACATGTGGTTGTGCCTTAAATAGGCAAAACCTCAAATTCTAGACTAAATGTTATTGAGGGAATCTAAAAATACAATACATGTTCAAAAGATATCACTGATTGTGTGAACAAAAATAAATTAATATATAATTAATTGAGGAATAAATATTTCATAAAATGTTTGTTGGACTATAATTCTACCAGACTCGTGTTCTAGTGTGAATTCCCAATTGCAAGAGCAAATTAGTTGTAGACAAAATTTCTCCAGATTAGTTAAAATGTAAAAGTAAATATTCTACACATCATGAAAATTTGAAACAAAAAATATAAGTATATATTAATTTTCATGAGCTAAAAAATAATGGGGTTTTACCATCACCCTTTTATAATGCTTCTCATCCTCATAGTGTCTTTACGACTATCCAAGAGCCATATTTCCACTCAATGTATTTTCAAAACAGACAATTTCTTTCCCATCCATCAAACATTCTAAAAACCTCACAAAATATCCCAAGATGGGTGATATTAAACTATAAAGTGTTGATTTTTATTCCCATAGTATTATCCTTATCATCTTCTCACAAAATAGTTTAGAATACACAACCCAAATTATGAGTGCAGACTCTTCATGTTCAACCAATTCATGCACATCACTCCTCCTAATACATGATCTTTATTCTATCAATAGATGACCAAAATTGATATGGATCGACGATTACACTACACCGCATACATCACCAATGTCCCACAAACAACAGAGGGTCATTTCTCATTTAATCATAAATTATGGACAATCTTTTCCACAACATATAATTGAAACCATTAGTTATCTTCTCACACATTTACTCTCACTAATTTCCTAATTCAAAAGCACATCATATGTCTAGAGTGAACAACATCAATCTCAAAAAACATATATTTCATGTGTCCCTACTATGATATTCTATAAAAAAAATACTAATTATTCTCTGATTCCTACATAAATAAATCAAGACTGATCAAGATCCAGGGTATGCCAATATCTATGAATGAGTGAAATTTATTTCCTGGTATTTATAATAAGTCACCTAACCATTTCCAATCTTAGAAACCCATTTAATTACCACCCAACTCTATTCTATGTCATGATCATCCATGAAAACTCTCACATGTATAATAAAATAGATCCTAATAATAGTTCCCAACACCTGGCCATTCTTGTCCTCAGAATCTCACCTTCATAAAATGGAACTATCAGTTTGACACACTCATAGGCACTCACAATCAAGGATAAATTCTCATAAAACACCAATAAATAACAATTCCTATAAGATAAAATTTATTGAACCTCTCATACAATAATTCTAGAAATCTGGAATATACTCTTGATTCATGTCTAAAAGGTATCCCCAAACCCAGACCAACCTCTTTAGATGATTTCCCTAAATCATTACAAAAACACTATCTCACTAAAGACTTTGCCACCTATCACAGTCTCTAGGCATTCCCACGAAGATAAAAGGTCTAGTATCATCCCCTGATATTTCTTCCACACATATATATTAATAAAAAATGATATCCAATGTTGAAAATTCCATGTCAACTGTCATATATCCATAATGATATCATATTCTAAGTCATCATCCTACAATGGTAGTGTTCATAACTATGAATCCAACTACTAGACTACATGATTGATAATAAAAACTCATATATGAAAACTATAATATCCAAAAACATCTTCCTTGATGATGTTACCAAGGGAAACCACAACTATAGCAATAATTAAGTGGATTAATATGACATGAAATATAGTAAATATTATTATATGTTGTCACTGGATCTTTAAATAAGTAGACATGAATATTATTGGCCTACAACACATTTTACCCTTGAGGCATAAAATTCTAGCATTGATCTAATATTGTCACACCAAGTCCCATAAACCAAGGAAATGTGTCATCTTTATCAATGAAAATCTCACCATATATCTACAAGGCTGCCCGTGAAAGAGATTAGTTTATAAACTAATATGTCGATCTATCTGAGTAAAATTCAACCAAGTAATTATTTTATAAAATTCCATATAGGTAGTTGTTATCAATTGAAATAAGTTATACTAAATAATGAGTTATAAAAATCAAACAATAGGGACCTTACATGTCATGTGAATCCAACATGAAAACTGATAAGGCATGAGATTCCTCTTACCTCCATGATCTAATGTAAAATCTATAAATTGTTACTTGAAAATGGGTACAGAGTTAGATGTCCATTAAATATAAATAATATCAAACCACATGTACGCCACATGAGGTGAAAATAATATGAATAAAAAAATATAAATAGAACATAAATAACAACCTTTGTAATGTAGACGTCCTACTGATGAAGGTGTTGTTGATGCACGAGTTTAGAATCCATAATGTTCTCTAAATCATTCTTATATCACATGGTTGGCCAATACCAAATATTAAGACGAAATAAAAATAAAGGCACTAATACCAATTTTTAATTTCCTAATATGAAGGAACAACAAATAGATTATACAAAAGAGCTCAAGCATTCCATCTCGTATGCTAGAGGCTTGTAACTAATAATAGGGATCTAAAGTGGTACTACGTGGAGACTATACCCCCATATATTCATGCAAAATATCTATAAAAAACAACATAAACATCATAGTATTTATCAAAATTAAATAAAATGATAATTATATAACAAAAATTATATAATTTATAAAACATGATTCGTGTTCTTAGACACCTCAATTGAAGGCCCACTATTTTGACCACATATACAAGATAAATATTCATAAAATTAATTTTCATGGATCCTCATCTCTCTCCATGTCACACCACATACTAAATCTGGAGAAACCTATTAAGAATTGAAATCCATATTATAGGAATACACATATGTGGATCCACTTGATCATTCAATCATTGGACTATACCCCACCCACTATGCCATGTGCTTAGCCTGAAAGTAGATATGAGGTTTACATGAACATAGTTGTGCATGTACAAGGTGTGTTAAATTAATCCTAATTGTCAAACTTCAATGTTTAACATATAAAAATATTTAATATGTGAAATCTAATTTAATATTAAATTCCAAGATTACATATATATAATATAAATAAAATAACAAAAAACCACCATCCATCCTCAGTTTTGTGACCTAAATTGACTATACATTCTTCATCCATTGTTTGGGTGTATCTATACAAAAAATGATATAATTAAAACATTATAAAAACATTATCCTATGGTGTATCTTAGGAATAATTTATTCTTATGCTCAAACAACCAACAAATCATCTTGAACTACACCCAGTCTTGTTTCACAGTATCTAGCGAATCTCTTCAAACTCCAATTATAAGAAATTGATATATGATGATTCATGGAATCCAAAATGAACACTAAATTAGAAAAATATCCATAATAGAATTCTAAAGAGATATATCCCATGAATACAGACCACACAACCACCTTTCAATGTCATCAGGTTTGAATAATTGAATATTGTTGGAGACCCAGGTATCATTGATGAATAATCATCTTAAAAATAATAATAGTGATCACAATATGCAAGCCTACATAGATTTATCATATATTATCTAGGAATAGTTTGGAATCTAGGAATCCAATGTTCCCCATATTGACCCTAGTTGAAATAATGGCATACATTGAATTATTCACGAGGATAAACAAATAGATCATAGGCAGCACCGAGAATCCATGGTTATATAATCACGTATAAGATGAATCACACAAGTATTTTAAGAATTAAAAATATGGGTCCTAAGAAGCATAACAAGAAACCACCATATAGTTAGAATCACATATTAGGGAAATAGGATATATCCCAAGATGTATGTATGTGCATACACAACATTCTATTATCACATTAGGCCAGTGTATGGGTCCTAGGAAGCATGTATGAGAATAGATCGCTATATAAAAATTCAAATTAGTTAAATAATAAAAAAAGGATGGGGATAGAAAATATTTTTATGCCATTTATATATTCCATATCCTGATGGAATCATTTGTTTGGATTAGGTCCTAAGGATACTACACTATAATCACTACCCAAACCCATAATCCAACGTCAGTCCAACTTATGAAGGGCCAACCATAGGTATAAACATTGTAAAAACAATAGTTTATGAATAAATCATGGATTCATTAACATCAATATCTATGTGGAGATCCATATTGGGAACCAATATATTATAAAATCATAAATGGAATCCATATTTGGATCTTTTAGGAAACGACACTTGTTGAGTCAACCCTATTGGGATCGTCGTTCATAACTAGTATCTTTGTCCAACACCTATCACTTAGTGGTAGAAATTACCACATCCTAGTGTCTATCATCCTATGGTCTCAAATAAAAATTGAGAAAAACTTACAAGGGCGATTTCCTTAGTCCCATCCAATTTCTAAGTCACTCTAGGATGGCCCGAACACCTAAACAATCCACCATTTTGAAACATATCAATGTACCAAAAAAATAAGGGATCATATACTGCCATAAATTTCTTAGGGAAATTTAATTCCAACAAAAATTCATTACACCATTCTCTCGATACTTAACTGGGTATCACAACACATCTTCTAGTGGAGGCCTCTGCATGTATTTATTAGAGGAGAAACTCTCCATTACATATCTCTCAACAGAATTCATCTCTTAGATATCTTCAAAGAACCCCAACAGTTTCACCTTCATGATATATATGGAATAACTCTCAAAATGGACTAATCAAATGGAAAATTATATATTTAGGTTGAAAAATAAACTATCCCACAAAAATGGGTAACCATCGAGCAGTACACGACGTCTACCCCAAATACATGATGTGTACTCAATAATAACTAGTGAAACAAAGATGTTATATATGTCTATATCACACCAAAGGTCTGGAATTTTTTAATTACATGTCTATTGTGTACCTTGGTTTTGGATGTGTTTACTCCACCAACTTACCCCACTCTCATGGGATTGTAGCAATATATTCGGCCACATTTCATTGTCCCACCACACCAATGTTTTCAAAATACATGGGTTTTAATCTAAAAATGACATAATACCAGAACTAGAAGAAAAGAAAACAGGTTTTCATGATTCCACATGTCGTTTAATTGGAGTTTTTAAATGAGAAACATTTTTAATCATCTCTAAACCCCTGTTCTTCCCATAATAACCCTATGTAGACCCTTATTGGGTTTGTATAGACACAAAAAAGGATTTAAATATTAATATAAATTATCTTATGAGGATATATATTTTAATATAAAAAATAGGTGTAACAATGTGTGGAATACACTATTGCTTCTACCACATCTGTGATCCACTGCTAATGCACAATGATACGACTCATCCTGAGATTAATAGTAACACCTACCTTCATCACATATCTCTATAACCTTCCCAAACTACCTAAGAATACCTTTATAAATGTCACATCTCATCCCAAAAAGTGATAATGCCTAAGGGGCTGTACACAAGACATAGGGGGAGAAGAGGTGAAATGAAATAGAAAATCGAAAATGAATAAAAAGTGGAGGAAATGAAAAACTGGGCTAGACCCATCCATGAAATTTTAAATTAGGTTATTACTACCATAAGATAATATCGCACTAAATAATAAATGAAAAATATATAATATCAATAAAATAATCTATTCATATGATAACAATGAATGTACATTTTTATAAAGATTAATATTTAATTAAATATTAAAAATTCTTCTAAAACTCAAGTAGCTAAAAATTCCACCAAACTACGATCCAATTATAAAAACCATATTTTAGGACCAATGGAGGGGTCAAAAAATTTATCCGAGATTAGAATATATGGTTGTTGGACATTTTACCTCTTATAATATTTCAAAACCGAAAATATAAATTTTATATAATTTCATAATCCTAGAAAAACCTTGGGTTTTATGAAAATAAATCTATATATAATATTTAATATAACATAAAATGAATAAATTTTGAGAATTTTTCTATTGTCTTATTATAATAAGATCAAAATGTGTCCATTGAGAAATAATTATTCCGTAATAAATCTTAGTTGGGATGATTATTTATCAAAATTATCTATAAAATTATTTACATGGATGATAAAATGTACTCATTTAGTGTTTTACAAAGACATAATGTGTATCACCTCCCAAAAGAAAAACTAAAACACTACATAGTTGTTGGTTTAATGATTCATAAATTTTACCCATTGAAAAAAGGAATTTATGATATAATAATTTATATGTGAAAGATTTGATGGAAAAATGTAATAATAAAAAATTAATATCAATGAATCCACCATAAATAAATTCATAAGAACTAGTAGAAATTTCATATTTCATAGCTAAAGTTTTCTAAATAGAATTTCAATGAAATTATTTATTTATAGTTAATACAGATATTCTATTTAGAGATTAATGTGATATATAAAATAATATTTTCTTGTATCGCCCCAACTAAAGTCATAAGGTCTTGTTCAGGGTGCAACATGAGCTGATGTATTCCTCTCCAAATGGATGAGTCTTTTGTCTTGTATAGAGGGCCAAAATGGCGTCATGAGGAGACAATGAACTCAGTAAAAATTTCCATATTTCAATACCATTGGAAAAAATAAATAAATAATTGAAAAAATTGAAATATAAAATAATAAATATTAATTTTATACACTAAAAAGTGTAAAAAATGTCATGCATGATAAATCAATGGACCAAAAATGTTGACTGTGGAAAAATATATAATGGTAGAATGAAATATACTAAGTATTAATTTTTATTAATATAGAATCTGTTTTAAATTATCAATTATCTGCCACCTTCACCAACTCATCTACATGACATAGGGCCCTTACCCTTAGTTTTATCCCTGACCATTAATTTATGATGAACATAGAGATTTTTATGAAGGGTGTTCTTATAAACTAAGAAATACACCATCAATGTGCCACTAATATAATTGAAACAATATATAAAAAATTATTCCAAGATACTAAGGTAAATGTTTAAATAACCAAACATGTGTTGAGTCGTCGTAAGTTAACCATGATGTCAATAACCTCATATCTACCATCTTTATCATTAGGATGATGATGAGTCATATTAGTTTTTGAAGACTTATATCATGTTGTATGTTCCATAAATTAGTTCAACAAGTTAAATCAACTATCCTCTATCCATGTTTTACCTTTATAAATCAATTTATTGTCTCATTTTATGGGAAGGCATGTAACACTTTAATGAGTTGTTATAGGGTCATCCTAACAAAATACACCTTCATGATTATTCCTAATTCACATGATGGAATGTACACATGAAATTAATGAATAATTAGCAGTCTAATCATTTAAAAGAATGTTATGTATCGGTATAAATTAATAACGTTCTGATTCATAAACCTCTTCCATTGATATATATTCATTCACACATTAGATGTACATGCCATGTTATGAACCCAACCAATATTGTACCCATACCCTTAGGATACTTATCCCATCATATATGTTCCACCTCTTTAGAGGGAATGAAAAAAGTAAGTTCAACTTGGTTATCTTAACATCTCAATAATTGGTTCAATAGGCTATAAATATATCCACATATATAGCATAATATTTAAAGGGACACTATGTTATATCAATAAAGCTCTCATTGTCCACATATACACCCACATGCTTATCACATAATAAAAGGGTCTCAAGATATACACACAAAAACAGACAAATATCATAAATAAACATTCATAAAATGGTCCCTAATGGTATGGAATTAGAAACTCATGAGTATTGATTACCATGTAAACAAATACCACTAAGATCATGAAAATAGATGTAGTTCCCTAGATAAAATTTGACTGAATCTCATGGGATTCTAGAATCAGGGTCCTAGAAAATGAACATTTGGAGAGATAGTAATTGTTAAAAATTACTCAAGTAGAAACATTTACAATGATAGATCTAGATGTGACTAAGAGATAGATGAATATTCTCTTGATCTAGGTTTTAATCGAGTAAAATTATGAAACAATTCCATTAGGGAAAATTGGATTCAAAATTTTTGGACATGGAAACATATATTAATGAATTTACCTAAGAGAAATAGTGTATTATGGTTAGAACAAGTTAAACATATTTAATGTGTGTTTTTGAATCAATGAAACATCTAAGAATTGAGGAGATTTAAAAGAGGGAGAAAAATACACTATAGATGGTACCCTTAGTTCATTTTGTTTAAATGGGTTTCAATTTCAAAAATATAGGCATCGAATAAAGGATTAATGGGCAAATGATTCCCATGATAAAAAGATACCTAGGGCCCACTGACAGGGTAATGGCTTTATGGAATTGTCTATTTTTCTCCTAGAGTGGCTAAAAGATCTAGGTTGATCCTGGGGAATTTCCACAACTACTGACTCTGCAGTGATCTCCATAGAATTGGATATCTTTTTAAAATTCTGGATATTTTTTGGTTTTATTGTAAGGGATATATAATAACCCTCCAATAGCTTTTATTCTTCTATATGCGCATTTTTCTTCTTATAATTCTCATACAAAGTCCCTAACACCTCATATAAATTTAAAAAGTAGGAAAAAAATTTGTTCATGATATTTGAAAACATGAATAAAGCATATCTAAAAATTAAATGATGTTATATTTTGTATATCTAGACACCTATATGAGTAGATAAAAATGATATTCAAATAGAGAAGGTAATTTATGAATATGTATCAAATTTCAAGGAAATATTAATAAAACTAGAAAATTCAATTTAATGTAAAATTATAAACCATAAACTCATTAAATTTACAATTATTTTTTATAACCATAATTCCAATAAAAAATAGAATGATTTTATTTCTCATTATGATAATGATGAAAATATTTTCTTGTATTCTATCACCCTAGATATAATTACAAATTTCTTCCACTCAATATTTTCAAATTCCATGATGATATAAATAAAATTTGTGATTTTAATCCTATTTTTATTTTCACTATAATAATAAAAATGGGATATGAATCTTCCAGAATAGTGTGTAGGGATGTGAGGGAATACATGCATCAAAGATAGAGGGATTTTAACTCATCTGTGTGTTAAACATGGATGATAATTATAGGAGAAAAATATTGTGTATCTAAATGCATTAGAGTTATAAAATATAGTGAGAAAAATGAGAGAGTGAGTAACAAATCATATGTAATTTTAATTCAGAAGATGAATTTTAGAATCGTTGGGAATATGATAACTATAATATGTGTATTTTTATAACATTACATATTCATTTTGATTTTTATAAGAATACATTTCATGTATGTATCTTTCACCCTAACATTGAATAATTGAATCCCAATGTATTGATATTAGAAATATCACCTTCTCACTATATGTAGTGAGGTTATATAGTTTCAATTTAAAAATTGAAGTCCACTTATAAAGAAAATAAGATACATTTCTAAGTGAAATATTTCCCTAAATGTATATCATATTGAGATGAAATATTGAGAATATAGTTAAGAGTTAATTTTTAACTTTTGAGAAATAAAAACAATAATATTAGCATAACATAAGGAGACATAGATTTTATGTTCTTAGAATCCTTAATCTATAAAAACATACCAATAAATATAGTTTTTATTAGATTTATCGGTAATAAAAAAAACCCTTAAAAATGCTAAATATAGGGTTACATAATTGTTCAATCTTGAAAAAAACCCTCTAAAAAATTTCCATTATTGTACTAATTGATAATAAACAAAATACCTATGGTATTAAAGACATCAACAATGATTTTAATAATCACATATTCAAAGTTAAAGTTTTAAGGGCATTACTTAGTGTCAAAGACCATTTAAATGTCAATATTTAGTATAATATTTTAATATTTAGTCATATTATGATAATGATTGATTCATTCAAATGAAATGTAAAACCAATCCTAAACTCAGATCCAAACGATAAGTCCAAATTAGTAACTATGGTCAATCATTTGTAAAATACATCAAATTTTCTGTCTATGAATATAGAAATATTTTTGGAAATGGTATTAACTATTATATTTATTTTAATGTCCTTGTTTTAAATATTTTAATCCTTTTCAAGAATCAATGTAATATATTGAGAATTGATTATAAATTTTAAGAAACTAGTTATGAATTTTTCTTAAATAGAATCATTTTTGTCACAATGCTTATCATTAAAACAAAAAATGTTTGTAATTCCATTATATTGAGATTAAAAATAACAATTTATTGAAAATATATAATTTTATTATTTTACATAATTAGATGTAAGAACTAGACATCTATTCTAAAAGTCATCAACCCATGATGCTGTCATGTCATCTAGGAAAAATTCTTCACAATAGTATCACAAAAAATAGAATTCAAATATTTACTAATATAAAAGAAATGTTAGCATCAATATAAAAAATTAGATCATAAATTATAATAGATTATATTGGAATATAATCTCTTTTAACTTCAATTTGATTAAAAAATCATCAAATTTGTTTATCTATCCTTAAACAAAAAAAAAATATTTTTCCAAAAGAATACCATATTAATAATTATTTTTTATTTTTCACCTTATTATGATTATTAAACCCCTCCAATGAATCTAAAAACTGTTTCTTGTTTTATAATCCCCATAATTCAATAATAATATTATATTAGAAATACTAATAATCAGAAATTGTAATTTTATTGTGTTGAAAACCTGGTCAATACAACCATAATAAATTAATAATAAAATTTAATGTGTTTAAAATGTATTTATAAAAACACCTTTGTATAAATTGGAATTTACATTTAAAAATAGAAAAAAAGATTGTCTTTAGGTATTGAAATGTAATATCACAAACATTCAGATGGTGTTAATATTTATGATACTGATTTTATAAACTAATTCCATTATTGTTATATGTATTTCTCCAAACCCTCTATGTTTTTAGGTCTAAAATTATCGATGATGTGATATTTTAGGTGTATTTTCACCTTTTCACACTCTAGGGGAGATGTGGTAATTTTTATGTTATATATCACCTCAGATAAAATTTTCAATGGTTCTATTGAGTTTGAAATTTGGTGTATTCCCGAAAATGGATCTTCGTTATGAATCAGTGATGATTTTATTTTCAAGAATTTATTATTTAATTATATGAAATTTATTTTAAATTTAAATCCTTGGGGAAAATCATTGTAAATTTAGAAAATATATCATGTTATCAAAATATGATGGCATATCATTTAATAAGACAAATTTTGTCATATAAAAAACAAAATAATTAAATATTTGTCTCTATGAAATACTTTGGACCCATAATTGTATATAAATAAACTATTGAATTGTAAAAACCCATATTCAAATTTCTTGGGGGAACCCCATTAAAAAATTCTATTAATGAAAATTCATTTGTTTCTATCCCCTGAATATTTTTTTTCAATTAAATTTCCACAATTATATTTCTTCAAGTAGACATAATTACTATTTAGGTGATATGTATAAATTTTATTGACTTTTAATGTCTTAAATTTTTATTATAAATTATAGTGTTCATTTCCTCTATGATGAATAGTTCCATCATTGGCAATGGTCGCTAGTGAAACACTACCACACTATGAAATGTTCTATTGATTTACCAATTCCATATGTTAGTATCTATATATTGTCTTAATCAAGAATGTATTCTTTGATTATAGGTAATATATTACTGAAAATAAATTATGGTTGTTGATGGATGATGGTAGTACGATGAGCCATGAGAAGAGAAGATGTAATGTTGGTTCATAATTTGATTGTTAGTCTTGATTCAATGGTTGAATATACAATATATAAAAAACCTCTATATTTGGATTATCAATTGGGAAATAATAAGAACATGAAAAAAATGATGAAGCAAAAACCCACCATGTTTTTGGTTTTATGTCAAAAATGTTGTTAGAGGTTGGGAAACTATAATTAAAGATATGATGATAATTGGTGAGAATGTTGTAGCATTTGAATATGATAAATGTAGTACAATTTATCAAATAAAAAATATTGATTGGTATATAAGAGGTTAATCATTACTTAGTGATGTTTTCCAATGGAGTTCACAGAGTGGAGGCATGAACAAATAGGTTGATCATGACATCTACTAGGTAGATTAGATACCATATTGGTAGGTATTAGTTATTGATTACTTTATTATGTCCCATCCATTAACTTCTAACTCAATAAAGCCATCCCTTCCATGTTGTATTCACCACCCATATATGTAAATATAAATTTTTACAAATAATAACAATCATAAAAAAAGAAAAGGAATTCTTTTTGGGAAAATTATTGTTTTTTTAAAAAAAATTATTTCAGTCGGCTATCTATAAATATAAAAATTATTTTTTTTTCAAGATAGAATTCAATTACTTAAAGGAATTTCTAGAAATTTATTTTATTAGACATAATGATAATTTTTGATATGGCCTAAGAAAATATTATGTGAATTTTTTGTCCACTTTATCAAAGTGAGTACCCCGTTGCTTCCATTATGTGATTTTGAGACCTTAGGATGTATAAATTATCAAATAAAAATAGTTTAATGTGATCTTACAAACTCAACATCTAAACATCATTATGGTTATCATGATATATCAGTACTTTAATAAGACCCACATGAAATGATAATATCTGTGATTACTTTACATGGTATATTAGAGAATCTAAGTAGGTGACTTGATATTATGATCAATATTGTTATATTTTTATTGTATTTAGAAGTTAAAACCCTTGTTATGTTATCAACTACAGCACAATATATATATGTATCTATAAAATTTTTTCTCTAAATATATCTTTTATTGGCTATAAAATATAGATATTATTGGTAATTTCTCCCAAAAGTTGTCTTATTAGATGGGGGTGTTTTTATTTGATACTAATATTGTGTTGTAGACATGTTAGATTAATTTTTTATTTTAAAATATAGTTTATGGGTGAGTATTCAACTGGTTATCCAAATTAACAAACCAAGCTAATTAAAATTGGATAATTTGGTTGTATTTTTTTACTATAAATCAATGATTTATACCTTAATAAAGAATATATAGGTTATGTATATTGGATTGCTGTTTTGAAATTAGGATACTAATTTACTTTAATTAATGACTATAGTAGTCAAGGAATATATTTTTTTAAATTTTGTGTTGATTAGAAAAACTAAAATAATGCTTATAATATAAATAATCATTTAAAATTTTTGTTTTATGAATTTGGTATGCATATATTATTTAAATAAATTGGTTCTAATAAATTTTTTTATTTATTAAATATATAACTTATAAAATATATTTCAAATTTTTTTAATTGAATTTATTTTATGAAAATTCGTTAATTTTAATTTTTGGTTTAACTTTATTGTTTTTTTGGTTTATATATTTTTATATTTATATAAGATATTTTGTTTTTTGAAAAAATCAATCCAAAATAATCTAACCCACTGATTTCACACCCCTAATCCGGTTAACATGATTTTAATTATCTTATCTGAATGTTGAGTTTATAAATCACTATAGAGTGGACCGTGATGATACAGTTTGTATAATGATGTATTATGATATATTTTGAATGGAATTTGTTATTTTTAAGAATATTTAATATTTAGTTTATGAGGATATTTCATTAATTTTATCACACATTTCTATGTATCCACAACATGGGTGTTATTTTCTCATATGCGTCCCAATATATAGATTACTGAGTAGTCCAACTGGATGTTCACATCACAATCACCTCTATAATCCTACTAATTGGAAATAATGGTAGTTTTGTTGAATATAGATAGGTTAATCTAATTTGGAACTCTTATTACACATCTTGGTATTTTTGGGTAATATAATTACAAATGTATGAGTTCACTATAATATAACTTCATCAGAACTAGGATCCTCAATAAAAAAAATTTAAACAACCAGTTTTTAGAAATCGTAGAACATATCATCCATCAAGTTTTATTAATAACACTTTTGTAATAATTATAACACCCTAAATGACCACTCTATCTCTACACAACTTTTTTTCACACACATAATCATATAAATAATGAAAAATTAAAAAATAATAAACTAATAGGATACTTTAATTTTATGTGGTTTAGATAGTAAATATTACATCTACTGGAGAAATTTGTAAAAATATTCTTATTCTTTAGGATGTTAATATAATTTTTCGTGACTAGAACTTGGATGTAATGAAGATAAAGAAATAGTAATGATAAAAATTTATAGGTACATGTTTTCATAACTCTCTTTTATATAAATGATTACAGTGTTTGTAAAATATATTTCCAACCCTTTCCACTCAATTGAACAGATCACACAACCACTCCATATCAATATACCACTTGACATAGCAGCATTAGAAATTAGAAACATTAAATCCACTTGATGTCACCAGAAGTAATGCTTCCATTGTGTAAAACCATAAATGGATGACATATTCTCATGCACATCTCATTCATGTTAATTTATAATAAAATGAAAATAATAATCATAACACCAATAAAAATTTCCCTCTTGAATATTTTATTCAATGAGACTATGGATCCTAACACTGTATTTTTCTATCATCCATTACACTTTTATTGAATTAAGAGATCTCAACTAACTTCTGATTACCCATTTCTTACTATGGCATAGTGTTTCCTTGAACATTATTATATAAAGAATATAGTTTATATGTTTGGAATCTTTTTTATTCCCATATATCTTCTAAAGATATATCTCTCTATTTTCCATATAAAGACTAATGTCGTGGTATTTTAGGTCTTTATGTTTTCTTATTGAGAGAATGACTGTATTTTAAACCATTTGGATAACTCTCTAATTTCATCAGAAAATAAGTCCACATTCTAAGACATTTTCGTGCTCTACTAAAAGGACCCTCAACCATACCATCTACATCAGTACATCCATTGATTACAGATATTCTACATCAAGGTTAGAGAGTAAAACTACTAACAATAATATCAACACCCACATCATCATGATTAATATAGATATAAACAACTATTTTTATGTAATCTTTCATGTATAATAATAAACTTTCTTATTAGAATATAAATACCCTTAAAATGGTTTTCCCAACAAGAAAAATAAGAAAATTTATTCCATTCCCTTGAGATAACTGATAGTACATTTGATGGATTCCCAATGTATTTTCCCAAAATGTTCAATGTAGTAGATATTCACTAACAATGAGTAGGCTTTTGGTAGAGCCCATTATAAAATATATATCAAAATATTTACTTCTAAATCAAACATTCCTTTTTAAATCTATCTCACTTAATATATTGACCCTGATGCAAGTTCATATAAAACATTGATGTGTTTCTATTGAGGTATTGAATGTTACATATATTTAATCATAAAAAAAACTAAATGACAATACATATGTAATAAATTTCAAAAAATAAAATAAAAATAAGCTTCTTATATATTAAATCCACATCCCGAAAATTGTTTTATTGTATCAATAAAATTTTCAATTTAACATATTAATAAAACACGCATTTCATCCAAAAATCCACTTTATATCATAACATAAAAAGTTAATTTCATATAAATATTGGAGGGTGAAGATAAATAAATTACCATGAACCACATTATGAAAGACACAATGATTAGGTTTTCTATGAAAAAAATCCATTTCAAAAATAAATGAATTAAATTTCAAGATCCATTGGACGAGTTCTTCTTTCAATCCAACAAGACTGCATTTTAGTTTATACAACAAGTCCTTGTTGTTATCATCAATGAAAATGGTTGGTATCATAATGAAAATATTTATCTACAAATATCAATATAAAAGTGAAGACTTCATATAAATAATTTCTAATTAAAAATCATCAATAAAAATGAGAATTAGAATGGTCTAGTAGGTAGTGTGTTAATCCATTATATAGAAAACCTCTATTAAACATGATACCTCCTCACATGGGAAGTGCTTCACCACAAACCCAAAATTATAGATCTTAATTTTATCAAAATAATAATTTTTTACTTGAAGACCCAATTATTCACTAAATATGTATTCACTAGTGTTAAATATACTATCTCTTAGGTGTCATTCGAATGAAATGAGTGAAATTAATATTTCATAACTATCTACCACTCTCTAGAATAACTGATTGTTTATTCTATTTAAGGATTTAGGTTCTCCCCCATCAATTACATGAAATTGGGGTATGTCGTGACTAAATCCATATAATGACTACCTAAATGAAATAGATCTTTATAACTCAATATATGATTCTTTTTTATCATGTTCATTATCATGTATTTTGGTATCTTCTATAGGCCAACCTTTCAGAGTTCTATATCGCACCTATACAATCCTTTAGTACTTATAATTAAATTCCTCTAGTATAATTTCCATAAAATATATGCCAATATTTTAACATTAAACATAATACGTGTCTCTAGAGATATCTTCAAGATAAACATGATCATGGACATTTAATTTATTCTTCTAATATTAATATTGTTCCTTGTTTTGATCATTGTATAATACCCTCTCATTGATGAGAATGTTTTATAATATTTACATCTCTTTATAATCATAATCTGATATCCATAATACAATATTTTTTATTGAAAAAATCTATATTGAAATATACAAAAGAATTATCCTTGAGTTTTACCTTTCCTTACCTTGATTACATACATATGTAAAACAATTGATTTTTCCATTTCCTTACCATGAGTATATACATATTTAGTATATACATATTACTTATGTATCTTCTATATCGAGATGTAGTAGTTATTGAGTATTTTTGATTCACATAATTTTCCTTTCATAAATTTTGACTACTGATGACCACATTTTTTATGAATCTAGGCACACCATGCCCTTTAATTGGATATTGAAAACGTTGTAACTTCTATAAGGGTAGAATCATAAGGATTTCTGGAGGTTGAGCCTTCTTTATGATATGTAAGCAACATGGGTGTGATATAAGTGTAATTATAGAGTGAACTCGTCCTTGAATTCATTACATCCTCTAACATTGACTCAAAACATGATCAAAATGTTATCAATATTATCCATATCTCCTATAATATCACGTGATAGAATATTTATATACATCAATCTGTCAAAATCCTTAGAGAAAAGTTTCTAAAAATCATCATAATATTCATTATATATTTAATATGATTTGCTATGAATTGTTTGAATACCACGTAGTCCACAATAACATGAATCAAATTCATTCAATACATTGGGATGCATAGCTTTCCTAAAAAAAATATTATAATTAAAATATTTACATTTTATACTCCAAGTCTCTTAGACATAGTTTCCCTAGAAGAGTCCTATAATACAGAGGTGTAAAGAGATAATTGTTTAATTTATAATAATGTAAATGATCAGATGGATCATCTTGAATTTTTTTTTACCAATTTGATAGGGATACTATAAAAGAATCATTAATTAAATAAATAATACAAGTTCAGAGAAATTAATGCTACAAAAAGGATTAATGATATTCAATTTGTGGAAGAATCTAAGGTTATAGTGTTTGTCAAAAATTGCCATATTGTTAATGTGGCCTGATAATTGATTATTGATCTTTAAATTTATTTTGAGGATATTATGTAATATAATTTATCACAAATATATATTCTAGTTTTTTGGATGTTTTTATACCTCTTATAAAATGATATGAATCAACTTTATTCCCAATAATTATCAATTATTTGGACTCCTTTTTACATTTATTATGACTATAAATATACTGAATACTCTAGAAATTAATATTATGATGCCTTGAACCGTAATGAACATTTCACTGACAAAGTTTAATGTCAATCACGATACCCAATAACTTCACTTAAAATTATTTCTACTAGGACCTTTCTCCTGAATTGATATTGGCATAAATACCGTATCCATAACTGAAGATTCAAACCATTCAAATGAATGATTTCCACATGGTAATGGATAATTAATGGATATTGGAAAACATATCATCACTATAACACTGTAGTTATTTCATTTAGTTGAGTGATTTATAGTGTTCACTCTTTATAATCAAATATTAGAATAGATACTATAATTTAATCACTAGAGTTGTTCTTTTATGATGATTGTTTTCCCCCTTCATATGGATCAAATATAGTTATGGGAATACATACCATTATCATAAAATTGTATATGGACCATTTGGATGAATATTTTACTACTATTCTTGTCCCACATTCAGGTATAGGTATAAATACCATCACTGTAACACTAGATTTTGATCATTAGTATGAATAATGAAATGATTTCATGAGGATCATAATAAAAGAGTTTTTCTTGGTAATTAAATGTACATGGGAATTTTAGAACCCTTAATGTATTCTTTAATGAGAATCACATAAATATATGAAACAATTTATTATGAATGGGAAAATTAGATAAATGTTTTCTAGGCTAAGAAAACTACTGAATATTGATTAACTTCATCTAGTATCATATTTTAGTCTTCATATGATTTAATTCTTCCTATTTAATTTCAAAATTTTTATGCCTTATATAGGCGTTATAAAGTTGATAGGAATAAATTTTTATTGTATCATACTTTACGGGGTTTTAATGTAATCGTTTTGTGTTGTTTCATTTTAAATGATCCATTTTCATTCTGGAAAATGAAAATTTTAGACCCAACAGGTAGAGAATCTAAATTTTAATAAGACCACCTTAGTGGGGTTTCATATTAGTGTTTCCTATAACTCTTTTTATAGTCATTTCAATTTCATTCATTTTAGATGAATCCGGTTGGTGTATTTGGCTGAAAAATGTTGACCAATGTAATGTTTGGATGTTTTCATTTTGACCTAAGAGGATTAAACAAAATGTAAATTGGAATTTTTTGATGATAAAGATATAAAAATCCTAATGAATAGTTTCATCTTATTTATATTCCTAATTCCCATTTAATATGACTAGTGCAACCATTATTTCTATTGATGGTGGGAAAGAACTCTCTAACCGTGTACTAGATGTTTAATGTAAAAAATTTAGAGTCATGTACTACTTAGATAATTTAAATAGGTAAATTTATGGATATTTCATCCTCTTTTCATTTTTTTTTTCAAAAGACCTTGATATTTTTGGTTATCTAGATTTGAATAAAAGAAGGATGAGGAACTCTCCACTAAAAAATGAATATAGAAAACCTAATGTGAGTGAAGATCCTTGTTTCATGTATGTATATGACATTAAGGAATGAAAAAAAAGATTTTAAGGTCATAATACATAGACCATATAATATTGAAGTTTAATACTAATCAATATGGGCGTCAAATTTTTACTGAAGATGTATTTATTTTAAAGGGATAACATATACATTTTTTGAGTTGATATCCCACCTCCAATATAAAACACCCTGTTTTATGGGAAAATAGTTTAATTTAATAAATATTTGACTATCATGTATTGTAGTTTATTTTAGAATATTCAGGACCAACCGAATGATTAAGGGTGAGATGTTGAATATATTCTCAGATGGTGGTCATTTTGCATACGTGTGGAACATTAATATTATAAAATCTATCTTAGAAGTCAGATTATTGGGTGCGTAAATTTTATCTAATGAAATTTGGATATGGGGTTTTGAGTTTTTATATGTGTTCCACATATATAGACTAACAAAATTTCATTGACAGGTTATACTAAATTTTTTATGGTCATGTAAAGAGGAAATGATCCTCTCCCTAAGAAACATATTCATCTGATTGATATGTTTTATTTTGGATGCATATACGAGTCCATATTTGGGACGTGTATGTATAATGAAATAGAAGTGTCTTTTGGAGTCCTATATACATCTTATCAATTTTTTGAAATATTTTTTATTATATAAACAATTTTATTAAAAAGTAGATTCATAGAGAAAAGTAGTATTTCAGGAGGGTTCAATTACCCTATAGTTTATGCCACTATTTATCGAACAAATATATGGGGTGGATAAAAATTAATTGTAATTGAATCACATAATTATTTGATGTGTATATATTTTGGGGATTGACTGACCATTTCTAGGGTTATATAGTGAAACTCACAGAACTTGTGCCTTTTTATATAATTTTATACATTATTTTTTTCATATACTCAGAAAATAATATCATCAGCAGTTTTACAAATGTCTTTTGCTGACAGTTATCTCCATGGGGTGTTGACCTATTTTTTTATGTCTATCTGAACTATAATTTAGGGTCATACATTTGGACTAATATGTGATAGTGTTTAATTCCACACTTATTTTAAAAAATAACAATATATGGGGGATAAAATATACAATAAGGGGGAGGAGAAACCAATCATGATTATAGATTCCAATTCTTGTACACACTATATCATCGATGTGAAAATAGTTTATATTCATAGTGAATGGACTAGACTGAAATGGTGGAAAAATCAAATAGGGCCCAGAACCAATGAATTCCTCAACACGTTTTTAATTGAAAGTAGAGAATTCTTAAATTGAAATAAGAGGATTTTGGATTTGAAGTGGTGATAAGTGACGAATTCTCTAGGGTTAAATACTGAGAAAACTCTATTATCTTATTCCACATTTATTCTATGGGGGAATATATAGATTAGTGGAACATCCCCTCGATACTTATATAACACTAGATGATAGACCATATTGTCAAAACCTATGAAAATGTATATTTTTGGAATATAGAAATAATAAAAGAGATGTGGACTTTACAATAAAGTAAACTCAATAATAAAAACAAATATGTTCTATGAAAATACATGTCAATAAAATCATGAAGGTTCATGTCTGAAAAATGATGTCCATGAAGGGCTATTGAAGAATTTTAGATGTGATATATTCAAGACTATGATTTTATAATTAACATGGGAGGAGTGGATAGGGATGATGTTTTGTGGTAGGGTGTTAAATAATTAAATATGACATTATAATGTATATTGAGATGGCATGAATAAAAACACAATAGTTGGGGTTTGGATTAGTGTTAAGCACCTCATAATGCAACATGAAAAATGGGGGTTCAAAAACCATGATTTGTAGGAACTGTAGCAGTACTGTAGCGCACTGTAAGTGCAGTGAAAACAATAACAATGAAGGGAACTGTAGCGACAACATGTCACTATTGCGGCGGCAGGGTACTGTAGTTGAGGCGGGTAGTGTTCGGTATTGTAGCAGTGTGGGTACTGTAGAAGTACTATTCACAGAATGAGCATTGGGCCAAAAAATTTGGGTCTACAGGCCATGTAATGGGCTAAATTCCCATTGGGCCTTCGGTCTATGTAATGGGTCTCCCTCTACCCAGTTAAAAAGTGGCCTTTGCTTTGATTTAATAATAAATGAGGCTTTGGCCCCAACCTTTTAAAAAAAATGAATAAAAACACACATATTTCTAATATAATAGGGGCATATCTACACAATAGGATATAAAAATAAGGTTGGAAAATTTGTTCTGTATTTTTTTAGTGACATGGACTTCACTAAGACTTCTTAAATGGATTTGGTTCTCTTTTATAGATATTATGCTAGTAATTTTAGTAAACTCTTCGCAAATAAAATTAATTCTGGATGGACCACACTAAATAGTTTTAAAAAACATCATGTATAATATACATCATATATTAAAATGTCATAAAACAAGTTATTAGATGTCATACAGTTTATGGTGATACACCAAAGAGCTATTATAACCTCATCTTAGTGATGAACATATGAATGTAAATGCAATATTGAATAAATGGGATTATAATCTTATATAAATTATGGGATTTTGATGATGTTTTTTGGATAGGACTGTGATATATTTTCCTTACATCACTATATATCATAAGGTAATAAATGTCCAACCACATGTAGTTTTTATAAATTCTTTTTGAATGTGTCCATTAAAAAATACTCCATTTCAATTGTTGAACCTTAAACACTAAGGTGTGGTAATTGTTTTATTGTAATTAATAGATGGTTCAATGATAGATGATTCAAGATTCACTTAATATCATGGGATAAAAATAATAAATCCACTCATATTTCCAATAAGAAATCCACCATTTATCAGATGAAATAAAAGGATGAGATCAAATTATAAATGGTATAGTGGTTTTCCACTAAAATATAGTGGGGGTCATTTTAATGATCTAGCTCATGATAGGGTCCGACTAGAAAAACGCCACCATTTGGCCCCAAATAATTAGAAACCATTGGAACATAGTTTTCTATATGATCTTCTGATAAATATATCACTTATGTATAGAAGTGTAAACTTACAATTCACCCTTCATGTAGGGAGGATATTGAATATCCTCCATTTCTAGAAGGCCTTGAGACAGAGGTGAATATAGTGCATTTATTATTTGTATAATTCTAGGATGGGAATCTGATAAGTCATAAAGGTGTCACTACCTATCTCATTATAATGATATTCAATATTCTTTAGTTCCTTTAAATTTGATTCCCTATGTATATTAGACACTTTAATAGGGGTGATCATTTATGTTCTCAAACATAAAATTAATTAGGCTACAATAATCACTACATAGATCATGATAGTATTTAATAAATCTAGGGCATAGAGTGTAGGTTACTCTAAGAATGTTATGGTCACGTTGGATGGTGCATATCAACTCCTGTCTTTAGACATTATTCCCTTCAATCATGCTGATTTGTTGAATTTACTAGGACCTCTTTGTTAAAAAATCTCATGGTTAGTGTACGAAACAATTGGGTATTATAATATTAATCAAACCAATCTAAAACAATTTTCTTGAACACTTTTTACACAAACTATGTAATTTAACATTTTTATGGGGATTTTGATATATATTTAAAATAATTCTTTAACAACTTATGTACCATGAAATTTTTTGTCATGCTATAAGGATGATATTGTGTAGTTTTTTGTCAAATTACTATGATAATAATAATGTATATTAACATTATATGGAGTGTAAAATCAATGAAAATTTTCATTGTTTGGTAATGGTGATGTGAACCAACATGAAATCAAACGATTTTTTTTAGAAACACTATAATGATGGAGGTAATGAAGCACCTTCCATCCATTGTATCAAAATAATAATATCTATTGAGAATGTCCATTTATAAGACATAACTTCAATCCCACATTAGTTTTACATTTAGATTATTACAACCTATTATCATCAGGTTTATGATTGTCAATACCATATCTACCTAAAGAAATTATTGGAGTGAAATTTATTATTGACTACTCATGAAATTATATTTTGATTGGATTATATGTGGGGTGGAGGTGAAATATCTTCTCAGATAGTCTATCAAACTCGTCTATTCGGTTACAATACTTCTAACCTTTAGAAAGTTGGTTATATTTTCGTATGTGATGTGAGTATAACTGGAATTTGATTTGTGGGACATGATATGACTCATATATAAGGTAATATAGAATCTATTACCTAGAAGTACATGTTTTGGTGAGATCAGTGCACAATGAATATAGAAGTTCACATGTATAATATTATATATCGTTATATAACATATTATATAGAATTTTATATAGAGTTTTATTGAATTCATTGTTCTATATATTTTCCACTTAATGGTACATTTAAAAGTGATTGGAATGAATTATATATTTTTGATACAACAACATGAACTAATATGATATGACAGTGGATCCATTTTTTATGAAAAATGTGTATATGAGAAAAAATTTGGTAATGGTGTCTGACATTTAAATGTTAATGATAGACCTCATTGAAAGGGTTATAACCTTAGGCCACATGGAAAACAACTCATCATCAATAATTATGTACTTGAACTACCTCGTGGTGTGTGGGGGATATGGACCCATGATATATATTCCCCTAGTGGAAAGAATCCAAGAATCATTAGTATTATCCCATTTCTATGGGATTTATTAACAATATAAAAATTTAATGGGAATTCCTGAGATTTCTTGTGAACTCCATAAAATAATAAATTGTAAATGGATATAATATTCTATTCCTCTTGACATGGTGGGAGATCTTGGTTCTAGATTCCTAAACCCCATAGGTTCCTTTATTGAATTGATACATAATGGAAATGGTATCTTTTACATCATTACATAGATGTAGGAATCCATCAACACTCATTTACAGCGGAAATTCTAAGGTTTCAATTCATCATAATGAAAATGGTTGACAGACTACCACTAGATCTATATTTTTAATTTGTTTAATGATTTTTTTTTCTATTTTAGTGTTTTTACCATATTAGTGAAATCCATATAATGGAAGTATCAGTTATAGAGTACACCATCCTAACATTGTGAATGCTGGTTTTGATTATATTGGTCACCTCCATTTAACATCCAATGAATAGATATACCACCATGCATTTTGAGATGATTGTGATGGTATCATCCTATTCTAGATCATCCATGGATATTTCTATATTTTTTAATGTATATGAAAATTTATATTCTGAATATTTAACTTGATATAATCTTTTATTAGAGGGAAATTCATGCATCCACACCATTATGCAATCATGATGAAGAATCAGTTCTTCTTTCTAAATGGAATATTCATCCTTAATTTATTTGATCATTATCATTGAATCTCCCCTTCAATTTTGGTGGATAATTTGTATCTAGAGGATCAATTACACGTCTATAATGACTGAATATCATTCATCCTCATTGATGGTGAAATATTCTAAAAACAAAAAGTGTAAGGAATAACATCCTTTTCTGGATAGATAAGAATTATTTCCATTCACTATTTAGTTTAAGATTCTTCTCAGACTCCATATTATTAGTTGAGATGTTTAATTGGAATTAATATCCCATGTATATAGAGTTTCATGAATGGAGAATAACACTTCATCTTGTAGATATATGTACACTATCACTCTTTTTGATGTATGATGCATTTTTAGAATGTATACTAAATATTACTAAATGGTTTATTTTTGGGTAATGAATGTGATATAATATTACTATAGGATGAATTCCCATTGTGACATACATCCAACCAAAACTGGATGATTAATGTTTTATTTAAGTGGATATGTTTATGATTCTATGTGTTATTTGTCAAATTTTAGGTAATGACTCAACTTCTGAACCAAAAAAATAATAAATGATAATTATTCTCTATGTTATAGTATCAAGTTTCAAAATATTAATAAGTTATATTGAGAGAGTAGTAAATTATATCTTTCCCACATATCATTATTCTATCAAAATGATGAACTATGTTACCACTCAAGGACTACAATATATAAGATGAATTCCTTTCCTTTGAATGGAGGCATCAAAATTAGTGGTAATGAAATTTATTTCATGAGATTATTGAAATATTATTGAAATGATTGTACTATTAATAGTATATTTCATTCATCCTCATAATGGTTAAGGTTAGGCATCAACCTGTGTGGGTGAATATGAAGAATTTGATATTTTTGAGACATACATGTACACCATTTAACATTTTATGATTTCAAGGAGGATTTATGTTAATAATTTTTTTCCTTATCAGTGTCGACCTCGATGCAATGGTAGAATACCACGAACCAATGAAATTTTTATGTGACACTAAATGTGTATTTTAAGGGGTACATTTATAGGCTGACTTGACATTGTTTATCAATTGAACACATAATCACTCCATTGTTCAGATTAGACCACTACATCATCCATATAAAAATACATGGACTTCCTAACAAGTGGATTTATGATATATTACATTAGAAGTTTATATGTATTGTAAAATATAATTAATCTAGAGGTAATCACTCAATTGAAATAAACTTATTTGGGTGTCTTGAATATTGTGTCCTTTTTATCTGAATTAATATATAACTAGTTTGGTTGTAACTAGAGTGTTAGTCTCGAACGTATATGGTTTAGAATGTTGAAATTTCATCAATAGAAATCAATCTGAGGAATTCAAAATCATCTTTTGGAATATACCAATTGAGATCCCTGAATTAATTGAAAATTATAATATATTATTTATATTTTGTCCCAATGAATATTTTTGAAATCTATTTTGAATATTGAACCTCATAAATGACGATGCATTTAATTAAATTTTCTACTTAAACATCCACCTTAGCATCGTTTGTCATATGTATTCAGAGGGATCCCTTATTATATCCATGGTGATCATTAGATAGACCCAAATGATATATGTACACCCTGATATCAATTCCATTTATTTCTGTGTAATTATATGAATTTTTTTTATGTTTCATGAACAATGTGGAATATATACCTTTTTTGGGAGACATAGTAGAAATGAATAACTTATGGAACAATATTTCCTCTATACCAAGAGTCACATTCCTGTGTTTAGAAATGTATGTTAAGATTTGTTCCTTAAATTGGGTATGAGAAGCTATTAAATTATATTTATCTTTTCCCCTACCTCAATTTCCGTGGAAGATGGAAAAGAATTGCCATTTTTGGGGATTATAAGACAATATCTGTCATTTTTTATCTTATATGAATGAAAAGAAGTAATTTATTTACTCTGAGGGTTCTAGGAAATTAAAATCATCATGAATGATATTATAGATATCCTATATTTTTATTTCAGTATAATCAAGGGAATAAACATATCCAACTTCCATAAATTCATGGAATAACATGAGGGTGTTTTATTTTCTATAGATGAAGATGAGGTATCCTCTGATTATTATAGATACAGAAGGATCTTCTTATATATTAGAGAAAAATAGGATGTATTATCATTCATGTTAGCATAACTATTTATATGATCACACCCTTCTTGTACATAACTATATTTTTCTGGCGTAACAGATATTGGGAAGATATAGAGATCATTTTAGATCCTATAGCCTTCCTTCTTCCCCTGGTATTCATATCCACTGGGAAAATTTTTATTGGTTGAAGTTTTTATTGTTAGATATCAATCAGACCAACATTATTGAGGATATATTGAGAAAAAATTATGACCTATATTTTTGGTGTTAAATTATTTATATTAGGTAATGGTGGGTTTTTTAAGGGAGAGTTAACTACACAATATTATGATATGAATGTACTCAAATTCATTATCCTCTTAGATAAGGATGAGGGGATTGATTGGTTCCAAAAAATGGAGTATCTTCATTATTTACATTGAATTTCAATACATAATCTTCATCATGTTTATGTAATGGGTTGATTGGGGATACTCCCAGACCATTAGGGGTAGTTGTTTAGATGACATAACTTATTTTTGGTTATTTCAGACACCATTTATAGAATTACACATAAATGTATTGTGGTTTTTGGGAATTAAAATGTCAAATATCACCATAGAACAATTTTTCATGTCTACTAAAAGAGTAATTGTTGAATTAGTGGTCTAATGAAGGGACTACTTCATAAGAATAAATTCAGGATCTTCTTTATAATATGTTGAATGTAATTTCTTCTAGAATAAATATTAATTTTTAATCAATTTAAATTTACCAATATTAGTCTTTCTACATTATCTGAATCAGATTTCTTTTATCTCTAGAATCATTCACATGGATTGTTTAATTAATGGGATAAAAATAAGCTTCAACTTAAAACATTCATAAAAAAATAGAGTGTGGAATGAGATTGATAAGAGAACAATTATAAATGTGGGATAAAAAAAACTAAGTGTTTTGTAGGATTTTTGTGTGCAAGGGACCAATATGTCCATATATAGCCCTCTCCCTATAATTCCTTATAATAGAAAGGATCTCATGGAATTGGTTGGTTTTTCTCTTTTCAAGATGTTCTTCTACAGTCGTGAAATCTGTTTATGATTTTTGATGTACTAATAGAGACTCAACAATTTCTTTTAGGAGAAATTTTGGAAAATTAATGTCATCTAAAAATTAAATATTCTTTGAAATGATGAAAAATTAATTCAAAATTAAATACGAAAATTCCATAGGGAATGAATTCTTACCATGATGATTCTCCCAAGAATGAGATTTAGATATCGTATGCATTTAGAATTTTGAATGCTATCTATATTAATAATATGGAGGTGTCATTGTCCTCTGTGAGTTGAGTTGAGATGATCTTCCCACATATTGATGTTGACTAGATAGATGTTAATTCATCATTTTATCCTTCTATATGATCGAGATTGAATTAGAACAAGATGATTATTTTAACATCACTGGTAAATATAGAATACTATGTTTTTATATTTATTAATATATGTTAATTAAGTTCAATTTTACCTTAAATGGGATGCTATTTTCGATGGCGTACTCGATACACAACAACATGATTCTTTGAAATCTGAAATTGCACACAACGTTGGGTCATTTTGAAAAGTAATAATATAATATTACTTTTAAATTATTATTAATTCCTAGCCATTGTAATGGAAGGAATGAACAAAACTGACTAAAAAATGATTATACATGTTTGTTAAATTTTTTTACATTTATCTAATAAATTTTAGAGGCTTAAAATATGAATGAATCTGATTTTATGCATAAATACTCTAATATTATTTAAATGGTCGATTTACCGCCTTATGATAGGGAACCCTCTTTAAATCTAGTTTTGGTCACTTTTATATATTCTATTCGACAAAATAAAATTTTTCATTATAATCGGGACATCAGAATTTACTTTGGGTAAGTATTTGGAATTTTTCTGATAAAATTCATTTTTTAATGAATAGTGAAAAATACTATATTTTAATTCAAAATTTCAATTTAATTTAACTAATTTATATGGTTAAATAATCCTTTTAAATGATTTTAAAGTTTAATTAGATTATATTTCTACCATTTAATCCCATGATAGTCATTGGAAGAAATTTTACTTTGAAATTGGACATAAACAAGTGTTAATATTTTAATAAAAATGGTTTCTTAAAAACACGCTATTTATTTTGACAATGAGAATTATTTTTAAATTAATTAATGAAACTTCTATGATTTTAATTTTGTATAATATACATAATTTTTGAATTTTAAATATCAAATATAGCATAGGCTGTATTTTTGGTAGTTTTCTGAAAAACATCAATATTTGATGAATAGTGAAAACACTAAGTAGTAGTTTAAAATCTAACTTTTTCATTTAAATAATATTTTACCACTTTTTTGAATTTAATTTTTAAAATATAACATACATGGTTGTTATTAGTAAGTAAAATGTGGTTCAATAAGATGAAAATACAATTTTGTTGAATAGTGACTATTGAATTTTATTTACCAAAGTTAAAGGTAAATTTTGTAATTCATGGTAAAAAGAAAATTATAATAACAGAATTTTACCTTAAAACATGTCCTAACATTTTTGGATGAGTCCTGGCTGACCATGGAAATACTTGGGTCAATTTTGGGACACCATGGAACCACATGGGATTGATTATGACACCTTAGATTAATTAATTTAAAGTAAAGAAAAAAATGACACTAACCAATATCTTTTAGTAAATTAATTTTTATATGGGTTTATATAATTTATCATTTAAACTATAAATATTCATTGTAAAACTAAATAGATTTCCTACATCATGGTATTTGTTTAATAATTTTTAAACATCATATAAATAAAATTATTTATGACAGAAAATGTTGTAGTATTTACCTCATTAATAAATGATTTATATAAATAAAATTATAAATATTGAAATAACATCCAATAACTGTCCAATTTCTCTTAGATGAATTTATTTCAACAATGAGTCAACTTATCTTATACCATATTCAGTTTTGGACCATTAGAAACCGAAAATCATTATATAATAAAATAATATTTTCACACTTTCCTAAAGAACCCCTTCTCCCCCTTTTAAAAAGCCCCCAATTCTAACCAATTTCTCACACCTATCAATCCACTTGGATAATCCAATCCCTATCCAAATAATCTTTAATAATCCCTATATTTCTCCTAGAATAATTTACTTTGGAATAAGGCACTTCTAGAAGTCATTTTTGGTCAAACCAATGGGAGTTACCCGAATTAAAGGTAACATTTTCTCTACATTATTTTCTTTTATTTTACTTCTATAACCCCAAAAACTATTCAATATTTTATTTTATAACAACACCAGTATCCTAAATATACTAGTATTTTTTATTTGGAATATTCTTACTAAACTTACACACACCTCCATCGAATGGGTAATGAACATACTGTTTTTTTTGGGTGGAAAACTAACACCTCATCAAACGATGATTATTCAATTATCTCCTACCACCTCTTATAGTGGACATTATGATGGAAATATATTTATATATGATATATATTATGTTTATGTTTTCTGTATGCTTCTTTTATTTTTAATTTATAGCATACCTTTATGGTTTCCATTATGGGTAAACGAGATAATTTCATTTGGGAAAGTGCTGACTACCACCCGCTCAAAGTGATATGACTCATTATTACCATATGTGGGATGTATAAAGGATATATATTTTGAAATTATATATTATATTATACTGGAATTATAATATAACTATTTATCATTAAGTTTTCATTCAATTAAAATAGGAAATAGAAATGAAAGTAGCATTCATGCGTGCATACTGCTTACCGTCAGCAAGAACAGTGCATTTCATTTCTTATCTCTAAATGTAATATACTATAATAAATAATCATATATACTGGATATATATGATATATATTATATCTAAATCCTGAAAATAATTTTAGAGATAATTGACTCTTGACAACATGATCTACTTGTAATTATAGGGTGTTCATTTTTCACCCAAGTACCAAATATCGACAAAACAAACATTATTAACTTAAAAGATCACATAATATTTATAAAATTTTAATAATTGATATAAAAGTAATTATAAACATTATAAATGGTTCTTAATCAAGTATAAATTAACTTAGGATTATTATTCTGTAATAACAAGGGACAAAAAAGTCATGTCCGAAACGAGGTAAGGGTTTTTTTATGTAGCTTTTAATTCCGTGAGATTTCCAATGTTCACTACTTAATTATTTCATGTGGTGTATTGTGTATTGAAATTTGACATAAATGATCATGATTATATTAATATTCATGTGATTCAGTGATTTATTTGGTGGTTCATCACTTTGGTTCATATGACTTGATTGATTACAATGTGGTAAGAGATTTTTATCTCACTTTTATTCCCGTGAGATTCATGCTATATTTTCCACTATTTCCTTTTGTGTGGTGTACATAGTAACCATGATTGTATTAATTTTGCAATATAATTCAATTTATGGGTATTTTCATTAAAAGTTATGATCATTCTTTAACGGGTTTTATGTTTCGTATATTACCAAATCGAAAAGGGAACCTTTTAACCCTATTTACATTCCTTGGGTTAATTTTCTAATTCTTAATTATGCCATCCTAGGATTATGTGTGGAATCAATATTTATTTATTTATTTTGTAATTTACACTTCCCTTTGGGTGGATATACTTATGATAAACAGAATCAATCTATTTATAAATTCTCAATCATGGATATGAACTTGGTAAGAGTAATTTTAACTCAATTTTCATTCATTGAGTTAAACATCCAATTCATTGGTGTTGTTTAAAAAAATATGTGTGAATGTTATATGATTTATTTATACTAAATATCAAATCCTATTAAGTGTATTTATATTTATAACACATTATTATATAATTGATTTAACCTTAATCTAAGGATACAGTTTTTATAAGGGATTTTGTCTCAATTTACATTCCATTGAGACTTCCTTGTTTTTATTAAACAATTCAATTTTATATGGTGTATATACTGTAATTAAGCATATTATATCATGAATATGTTTATTATCATGATATTATAATTTTCTTGATTAAATTTTATTGTTTAATTATTTGTTTTCAAGCGTCTCTAAATTTTTAAAAACTCATTAACTGAAATTCAGTTTTAAAGGTTTTAATGATTTATTCTTCTAAATATTTTTCATTAATGTCCATGTTTTGAAAATGGTTTTAAGGATTTATTTTTATGGGTATTAATGATTTAAAATGTTAATTCCTTTAATACCTTCAAATTGGTATGGGACACTTGGATTCAAAAATCTCTTTATTAAATGTTTTAAATGGTTTTAAAAATGGTTTGATAAAGCGTTGATTTTGTCAATATCATGAAATGATATATAGTGATCGCAATGTGGAAATGTTATTTTCTATTATTATTTTTTTACATGTTTTGAATATGTAATGGATATTAGAAATTGATTATGTATACGAGTGGTTTTCTGATAATCCTATGGCGGGTGAGCCCGAGATATCTCTCCAATGCATTGGGTAATGTTACGGAGGTAAAAGTTAATATTTCTCCTAAGAGATTTAGGGAATATACTGTAACATGTATTACAAATGTGACTCCCTATGTAGCTGTGATAGCTACAATGTAATTTTGTGATGAATTCCTTAAGTTAACTTTATGATTTATGATTTTTGTATATTATTGATACATTTTAAGATTTCATGAGGTATGTTATGATTGAATAGTTTGGTTTCATTTATTTGTATTTATTGATGGGATAATGTTTCTTTTCACTATTTTATAACCATAAATGATCTTTTTATGATCATCCTATGTTTTGAAATGTTTTTCATAGGATATAAAGTTGAATTGGGTTAAAGATGAGATCACGGAAAAATCATGCTGTCTAAAACATTGAACTAAACATGTCTCTTCTTTTTCAAGAGTTTTTATTTTATGAAAAATTGAAATGGGTAACAGTTTCTACATGTAATATTCATGTTTTTATGTAATAGATATGGCATAATTCTCTAAAACTCTAAACCTGAAAAGATCCTCAATGTTAATTCTCGACATAATTCACGATTTTGTAATGTTTATTTTCATGTCCTTATAGTTGGTATCAATGGTGTGTTTAGAAAACATTATAGATTAGAAGTTTTTGTTAAACAAATGTTTAGTCCCTATGTATATCATTTCAGTTAAATTCTTTATTTTATAACTTTTTCAGATCAAGTAATGTTAGTTAAAAATGGAAGTAGGATGATCTCGAATGACATTCCAATCTCTTCCTAATGACTTGTTAGAAATAAATAATACAAAAGCATGTTCAGATGATTGTGAAACTTTTTCTAGCATACAACTAACATGGAAGTAATTGTTTGAGATATCAAAAACCTACACTATACCTCTTTATCATCATGTATCATGGGTTATATTTAAACAAATCTTATTTTCCCAATACTATCATATTTTCAAGAATGGAAATATTATCAAGGAATTTTCAAATAGTTTACCTTGTCACATGATTTGGAAGCATATTACAATTTTGAAAAATGTTTTAAAGAAGTAGACCCTTGTAAAACCAATTTATATTTTCTTTTACAATATAGACTCTCAGAACATACCTATAGAATTTTAAAATGAAGATTAATTGGGTGTTTCAATTCAAATTTGGTCTGACTATTTTATAGAAATCATGTTTTGTTAGATGTTTTGAAATTATATGTCATACATGATTAATTTTAAAATCTATTTTTCTTTGAAAAACCATATGACCCATGTTGTACAAGGTCTATTTGGATGAAGGAAGGAAATCATCTTGAAGGATCTCTAAATCATTGTTACAATGCAAGGACATTCTACCTATGTGAAAAAGATGACAATGAAACCAAGTGGATACCATGATCAAGGTATGATGTTATTTATTTTGGGGATCATTTTATTTTATCATATGGTGGTGGAAAAAATGACAATATTAATAAGACTTCAAGAATTAAGATGTTTAGATCATAATGAGTTGAGACCAAAATGAGAGGTATAAGGAAACCATTGAGGTTAAAACATGTTAGTGTTATTTTTGAGTTTTATAAAAAGTACAACATGTAGACCATGTGACAAACCATTGTATCAGACAAACCTGGAAGAATTAAACCCACAACAAAAGTGTGATTGGGATTTATCAGCTAGCACATGACTATATGAAGGCCCTAGTTAGTATGACTTATTCTTTTTAGTTAAATGATTTTATTGATCTAGAATATGTTTATTTGGAATCTTAGGTTTTATCAAATGGACATACTTAGTATAAGAAAATTATTTGCTGGTTAAGTGATACAAGTAATTTTGGAAGACGTTCTATCTTTTGGGAACACTATATGCTTAAGAGAAATAGAATACTATTGGATTACATTTGTGGAGTAATGGTTGAAATTTAATTTTTGAAAAATATATGTTTTTATTGTGGGCATATAAGGATTTGGGTTATTTACAGAAATGATTAACCTATCATAGAGTATATGTGATTTGGTTTATTATGCTTCAGTATGTGACTTTAAGAGTAGTCTATGTTTTTGGAGTTAAATGTTAAGATTTAATGTGGAATACTGTGTGATTAAATCCTTTTGAGTATTGAGTTTTAATATTTGTTTGGATTATTTTGAATAATTTTAAGGACAATTGTGTAATGAATGGTGTTTCTTGAACTCTGGGTATTTTTATTGGATTTTGGAGATTAATAATAGTATTTTTTTTATAAAGTATTATCCTTTTTGGGGATTATATGATCTAGTAGTAACCATTTTGGTTTTATTTGATGTCTAATGATATGGTAAATATATAGTTCTTCCTTTTTTGATTATGTGATTCGCAGAATGGTGGTTCTTGTTCTTTTGATGTGAATAAGTCTGTTTCAATGCTCATTGTTTAAAGAAATGATTATTTATTGGTAGAAACATATTAAAGGATGAAACACTACATGAAACAAAGTATATTTCCTCGTGTTCTTATTCTATTTCGTAAATTAATTACTCAGAATTATGAAAAGGAATGTAAAACAAAAACCTTGTTGGTTTACTTTTTTTAAAGGATAATAATATTCTATTTAACACATCATATTTTTGTGATTTTATGGTGGTTATCTTTATCCCAAACATGTTTTTTATCACTCTTAATAAGAACATGATAGTTTGTTTTCTCTTCCATATACATGTTTTTCTGCATGAAATCCAAGTATGGGCTATCTCGAGTAACCTTTGTACCTCTCTTTCTTTATTTTAAAGTGATATTTTAATTGACTCATTTTCTAACGTGGGACATTCAATGATGTTTCCTAGCCAAATTTTAAAATTGTGAGGATATAATTCCCAAAAGGGGGGAAATATATATTATTCCATGTAAATAAAAAAAATAAAGGTTTTATATTTTCTAATATTTGTGAATTAAATATTATTTTTACTTTAAATGGGATGCTATGTCCGATGGCATACCCGATACACAACAACAGGTTTCTTTCAAATCATAGGTTGCACACAAAGTTGTGTCACACTGAAAAATAATTACATAATATTATTTTATCTTTGTTTTTAAAGCCTTTCCATAATAATAGAGGGAATGAATAGACCTAACTAAAAAATTAGTATACTTGTTTGTTAAATGTTTTTACTTTTGTCCAATAAATTTTAGAGGATTAAAATTAGAATTAATTTGATTCTAATCATAAATACTCTCATATTCTTTTAATGGTTGATTTATCACATTTTAATGGAGAACCCTTGTTAAATATAGTTTTGGTCACATTTATATGTTCTATTTGTTAATATAAAATTTTTATTTAGGATTGGGACATCAAAATTTCCATTGGGTAAATTTTTGGTATTTTTCTGAAAAAATTAATTTTTTTAATCAATACTGAAAACTAATGTATTTTAATTCTAAATGGATTTTTAATTTTTTTAGGTCCACAAGGGTGATTAACCTGAGGGGGGGGGGGGTGAATTAGGGGATGACTAATTTAAAATTAAATCCCGTTCTGATCTTGTTTCGTTATTAAGAAAAACACTCTTCTTTCTCTCTCATGTTGCATGATATAAATAGAAAGTAAAGAAATCACATGACAGAACAATTTTACTTGGTTCACCTCTAATGGCTACGTCCAAGGAGCATATGCTTATAGGATTTTGGTCGTACAAAATTCCACTAAAATTTACTAGCTGTGGATTACAAGGTTTGGTAACAGTCAATGTGTCCCAGGCTTAATGCCTTTACAATGTTTAGGGTCATCTCACTGCTTTCCCACGGGTCGCTCCCTGTTTCTCTCTCTCTGTCTCAATGCTGGTGGAGAGGATATGCTTCTTCCTCTTCCTTCGCTCACTGCTCTAGAAAGGATCCACTCACAGTTTATAGACTTGTAGGTCTCTTCAATTCTATGAATTAATGCATCTTTCTCTTTATGTAGATGCTATGTTGAAGCATAACTTTCACCAGTAGATGAATCTCTCTTTGCACCGAAGGTATCGGGAAAATTTCCAGCTTCCACGCAACCCGGAAATCACTGCCAGAAACAAACCTTACATGGAATGCAAGTCTATCTCGGTGCACAAGTATCGGTGTGCAAGTCAAAACTGGCACGCAATTCCACCTCACACACTTGCGCGACACAACCTTCTTTAACTCCAAACTTGTGCGACACCCTTCCTTTTACACCCAATCCAATATTTGCATGCAACTACCAACAACCGCCCTTCTTCAAATCGGGCATGCAAGTCCCACTTGTGCCACACACCACCAATTGCGTGACCACGACACCTGCGTGATGAGAGTTCTAATTCTTAAAAGTGTTGAACTCCGTTTGGAAATGAGGAGGGGTGGTCAATTATTTATAGTCAAATTGACCACCCTACACGATGACGTGCAAGTCAACCCTCAGCGTGCAAGTCTCGATGCACATGTCTCTTCCTCGATAAGTCCCTTGAACAAACCACTTAAAAACTTGCGTGAACTTCTTTACTTTTCCTCATTTTGATGTTTTGATCCTGAATAACAATAGGTGCGCAAGTTTCCAATCCTCCTAGGCACCGACGTGCAAGTCCTTTCTCTTGTCACGCAAGTCACATGCGCGACCATGAAATCCCCTTTGTCGATGTTCATGAATCAAACATTGATAATTAACCAAAACTCTTAAAATCGGCATGCCACCATGAAATCCACATTTTCAACAAATTTTTTTGTCATGTTTTGATTCTTCAATAATCATAGCACATTTGTCCACTTTGTCAACAAACACAATCACCTCAAAAATGCTTCAATGATACCTTGAGGGATGTTTCCTAAAAAATTTCACCGATGTATGTGGTTAGATTATATTTTTAAATGGTTTTAAAGAGTAATTAGATAATATTTTTACCATTTAATACTAGTCTGGTCATTGGAAGAAATTTCACTTCGAAATTGGGCATAAAGAAGTGTCAATCTTTTGATAGATATTGTTTCTTAAAAACACGCTATTTGTTTTGAGAACACGAATTAATTTTAAATTAATTAATTCAAAATCAATGTTTTAAATCTTTTAAAATATATATCATATTTAAATATGGAATATAAAATATATCTTAGGCTGAATTTTTGGTATTTTTCTGAAAAACATCAATTTTTGATGAATAGTGAAACCACTAAGTAGTAGTTAAAAAACTAAATTTTCATTTAAATGAAATTTTACCTCTTTAGTGAATTGAATTTCAAAAATACAACATAAATTATTGATATCAGTAAGTAAAATGTGGTTCAATTAGAGAAAAATAATTTTTGGTGAATAGTACCTTTTGACTTTTATTTACCGCATTTAAAGATAAATAGGGGAGTTCAAGGTAAAATGAATATTATAATAATATAAAATTACATTAACACTAATGTTAACCATATTGGATAAGTCATGTCCGACCATGGGAATCCTTTGGTAAATTTTGGGACCACATGGAGCCACTTGGACATGATAATGACACTTTAGATTAATTAATTTAAAGTAAAGAAAAAAATGACTCAAACAAATATATTTTAGTAAATTAATTTTTACATCGGTTTATGTATGTTATATTTTCGACTATAAATATTCATTAGAAAGATAAAATTATTTCTTATATCATGGTTGTTTCTTATTATTTTTAGATATCATATTAATAAAATTATAGGGAACAAAAATGATGTAGTATTTACCTCATTAAAAAATGATTTAAATTAATAAGATTATAAATATTAAAATATCTTCCAAAACCTATAAAATTTTTATTGGATGAAATCATTTCAACTATTATTCATCGAATCATTGATATTAATGTGTTTTGGAATTTTATAAACTGAAAATAATTATATAATAAAATAATATTTTCACACTTTCTTAAAGAACCCGTCCTCCCCTTACCAAAAGACCTCATTTATAACCATTTCCTCACATTTCTAAAGACCATTGGCTCATAAAAACCCTGCCCAAATAAGCTTTTAAGATTCCTATCTTCCTCCTAGAAGCCTTACCTTAGGTATAAGGCACATCGTGAATTCCTTCTTGTTCAAATCAAACAGAGTTACCTGAATTAATGGAAATAGTTTCTCTTAAATTCTTTTCTTTTATTTTACTTCTCCACCCCCTAAAATCATATCATTCCTTTATTTTATAACAACAAATATATCCTCAATATACATTGATGTTTTTATGGGAATTATTCTATCTACACTTACACACTCCTCAATCTAATTGGTAAAGTACATATTGTTTCTGTGGGTGCCAAACTAACACCTCAGGAAACGATGATGGTTCAATTATCTACAACCACCTATTATGGTGGCCATTATTTTGGAACTATATTTATATATGATATATATTATGTTTATGTTTTATTTATGCTTCTTTAGTTATAGTTTATATCATACCATTATGGTTTCCATTATAAGTAAACATGATAATTTCTTTTGAGGAAGTGTGGACTACCGCCCCCTGAATGTGATATGACTTATTCATACCTTATGTGGAATGTATAAATGATGGAGTTATTGAAATTATATATTATATTATACTAGAATTATAATATAATATGTATCATTATGTTCTAATTAAATTAAAATATGAAGCAGAAATGAAAGTAGCATTCATTCATACGCACGACTTAATGTCTCAATAAACGGAGCCTTTCATTTATTATGTACAAATGTTATATACTGTTATAAATACAAATATATGATGGATATATATGATATATATGATATAAAAATAATTAATATCATTCTGGAGATAATGGACTCCTGACCTCATGGACAACTTTTAATTATAAGGTGTTTATTTTTGACTCATGTTCCAAATATCAACAAAACAACCATTATAAACATAAAAAGATTACATAAAGTTTATAACATGTTAATAAGTGATATGAAAGAAATAATAAACTTTAAAAATGTTTCTTAATACATTATTAATTAAATAATGTTTATTATTCATGAATAACAAGGAACAAATAAGTCATGTCGAACACAAGGTAAGGTGTTTCTTATCTTACTTTTAATTATGTGAGATTTCCATTGTTCACCACTTATTTATTGCATGAGGAGTATTTTTTACTACCATTTGATATTTATTATCATGAATCTATTTAAATTATTTGTATTCTATGATTCATTTGGAGTGTATTATCATTTGATCATACTACGCCATTGATTACATCGTGGCAAGGGATTTTCATCTCACTTTTATTTCCATGAGATTCATGTGATATTTTCCCCGATTTCATTTTTTGTGGTGGACGTACATCCCATGATTGTATTAATTTGGTAATATAGTTCAATTTATTTGTATTTACATCTTTATTTTATGATCCTTCTTTAATGGTATGAATGTTTTTTAAGTTACCAAATCAGTAGGGGAACCTTTTAACCCAATTTATATTCCATGGGTTAATCTTCTAATTCTTAATTTTTCCATGCTTTGATTATGAGTGGAATCAATGTTTATTTATTTATGTTTTAATATCCACTCCACTTTCTACTGATATAATTATGATACACATAATCACTCCATTGATAAATTCTCAAGTCATTGATATGAACTAAATAAGAGTGATTTTTTACTCTATTTCAATATATTGAGTAAAACATCCAAGACATTGGTGTTGATTTAACAAAAACATGTTTTAATGTTATTTGATTTATTTACACTAAATTTCAAATCATATTGAGTATATTTATATTTTTCAAAGATTATTATGTAATTGATTTATCCTTAAACTAATGATACAATTTTTATAGTGGATTTCATCAAAATTTACATTCTATTGAAAATTCATTGTTGTTATGCACCAATTAACATTTATATGGTGTATATACTTTCCTTTGTAATATTATATCATGAATCCCTTAATTCTGATGATATTATAAATTTTTTATTAAACGTTATTCCTCAATTATTTGAATTCAAGCGACTATCATTTTATTAAAAACACTTTAACTAAAATATTGTATTAAATATTTTAATGATTTATTCATCTAAATATTTCTCATTAATTTCCATGTTTTAAATATTATTTTAAGGATTTATTTATATGGATATTAATGGTTTGAAATTTTAATCCCATTAAAATATTTAAAGTGGTTTTGACACTATGATTCAAAAATCTATATATTAAATGTTTTAAATGGTTTTGAAAATGGTTTGATAAAGCATTGATTATGTCAATATATTTAAATGATATATTATGATTACAATGTGGAAATGTTATCTAGCTTTATAATTATTTTACATGTTCTAAATATGTAATGGATATTGGGAATTGTTTACGTATATGGCTGGTTACGTGATAAACCTAGGGTGAGTGAGCCTGATATAGCTCTACAATGCATTGGGTAACGTGACAGAGACAAACATTAATGTTTATCCTAAGAGATTTTGGGAATATACCGTGATGGTTATTCTAAATTTGACTCCCTATATAGCTGTGATTGCTAAAATGTAAGTATGTTCTGAATTCCATAATTTATCTTTAAGATTTGTGATTTTTTATTCATAAATCTTATGATTTCATTAAGTATGCTATGATTGAAAATTATGGTTTCATTGATTTGTAGTTATTGATTGGTTAATGTTTCTTTTCATTATTTGATAACCACTACTGAGATTTTTATGCTCTTCCAATGTTTTGAAATGTTTTTCACTGGACATAAAGATGCATAGGGTCAAGTAGGATATCAAGGAGAAGTCATGCTATCTAAAACATAGAGCTAGACATGCCTCTTTTTTAAAGAGTTTTTATTTTATGAAAAATGGACACTGGGTAGTTGTGTGTAAATTTAATATTCATGTTGTTATGTAATATTTATGGCCTAATTCTCTTAAAATCTAAACCTGAAAAGATCCTCAATGTGAATTCATGACGAAATTCAATATTATGTAATGATTAAGTCTGGGTCCTTATTATTATGAGGATATTTCTGTTCATACTGAGACGGCTCAAATGACTATATAGGGTTCTCTTGTACATATATAGCTTCAAGAAGGATATAAAAATAATATATGGGCTCTTACCAAACTCTTATTCAATAACACAATCAGACATGGTGAAATATTTTTTGCATATCCCCAACTGTGGGGGGGGAACTAAGGTCTATATTTTCTTTCTTCATCAAATAAATGATTTAAAAATAGAATCATTTTGAAAGTTCTTTAGTACGATTATTTATTTATAGTGATTCTATTTAATGTTCAATTCCCTTTAGATCAATTTTAGGGTAGGTTCCCATATTCCTAATAATGAGAGGAGAAATCATTTATATTCCAAACAAATTTAGTAATTAACATGTGATCCTCTTTTTAAATCATTGCATTGTTAAACTAATTTTACCAGTTTATAGTAGATCAAATATTAGTGTTTTCCAAAAAATATAGAATAATATTGTTTGATAATATTTTGGGACAATCAATCATTAAAACCCAATATATTCTTCAATATGACTTCTTTCCATTATCCTTCTTCTGGTGGGATGAAAGAAACACAATCCTCGTTTTTCAAGGCATTCCTGACATGAAATTCATATAATTTAATATCTTTCATATTAAATACGTAAACAAAAATTAAATCCTAGATTATGCTCCCCAACATATAGTTGAAGGGACATTAATTAGGGAGGTTTACTTGGATGACGTAATTTTGATTCCATGGTTACAGAATATTTACCAAATTATTCTCTATCACTATGATGATGTATCCATAAACCTAAAATATCCAAAAATAGTAATCTTTAACCTTTTGGTCATTATAATGTCTGCATATCTACTTGTTTTCCCTTCTTTATGAGGACAATTAAATAATTTATATTTTTTAGAAGGTTGTACCATGTCACATTTTGTTGGATTAAGAGCTAGTCCTAGTCTCATTGGTTTATTAATAAAATTTATAACACCATGATATTTTATGAAATAGATATTTTTTCTAATAAATTTTAATTATTCAATATCTAGTGTTATACACAACATTGAGTTTTGAAGAACCACAAGATACTATTAAAATATTATCAGGTGATATAATTATCATATCCAATTTATTGATGGGTATGAAAATAACTAACATAATTATTAAAAAATGTGTTTTACATAATTCTAATATTATTTAACTATTTATCAATTAATTATAAATTAATATAAAAATAGACGAAATGTAAAATCAAAATTTTCAGAGAAAATATTTTTGACAGTAACAATGTATTTTAAGGATAATAAATTATATTATTTCATATTTACATGTTTTTTAACAAAATAAATATATTATATTTAATAAATCTGGTTAACATACCTCTAATATTTTTATTGTTATTGAATTTTTATAAATAATGTTTTATACATAAAATTTATTTTTCTAAAAATCGGTCTTCAACATGTGATGCACACTGAATTTTAAAATAATTTCCTCTAATTTTAGTTTTCTAATTAGATAAATTAGAACCAATATTTTGATTCAATAGGCACATACATGTTATGTAAATCACATTTTATGTTTTGATCAATATGAATAGTATCCTTATAAAAATATACCACCCTAGTAAAGGGTAAATCATGTTAATCAAGGAATAAACTATTTGATAAAGACATAATATTTCATCATTATTCTTATTGGATGAAGGTAATCCAATCTATATTACCTTAGTCTGAAAATATAATTGTTTAAATTATAGTAGTCCATGAAAATGACCTATACAATACTTAAATCATAGAATGTTACAAAATGTAATTCTCTTACATTTAAAATTTGTTTTATATGTCCACTTTGGGAAAATATAAATTTTTAAATGAATCAAAGATCCTGATTTCAGATTAATTAATTTTTTATCTTGATATAAATTTATTTCATCTTTTTAGTAATATTAAAATGACCATAAATTCGTATCCAACACCAATGCAATATTCGTCAAATTAATAAAAATTATAATAAATTATTTTAAAAATAATAAAATAAATTTAACTTTTATTTATAATTTGTTATATGATTTAATTAGATGAATATAATATATTAGTGTTACATTCAATAATTATATTCAAATTTAATCTTTATCATTATGTCTCTCAAGTCAATGAAATTGAATAGTGTCTATATTAGAATTAATGATATTTTAGGAAAAGAATATTTTATTTATTTACATAAAAATAATTATAATATTAAATGGTAAAATGGGGGTAATATATAGTCTATTTTTTCATCCTGAGAAAATTTATCTTCCATTTGGAATATTTTTTTTGAGAATTAAATTAGTCAATTTTAATCTTTTAAGAAATTCAAATAGTGATCCTCCCAACAATTATAAAAGGTCACAACTTCTTCCTCTACTACACACTAAATTGTGCTTTATAGGTCATTCAAACTCTAAATTTTTTTTTACACTCCCCTAGTCACATTATAGAGGTTCTGGTCTTCTGAAATAAACAACAATAGAGCTCGTAGGAGGATATCAAAATGAGTCATTTCAAAGAAGAGGTAATTTTTGTAACTGATCATGTTTTATTTAGTTGTTCTTCCATCGACCCTAAATATATTATATTATCAATTAAATAAAATATTTAGTATCCTATATATAACAAAATTCTATTATTATAATGTAACAATTTTTATTCCCCATATTTTTATGAAGTGGCGAGTTAAGATATCTCTTATGTGTACATATGAATTACTGACTCCACATAGTAATAAAATTCATTTACATCACCATCATTCACAAAATTAATATTTTGATAGGTTTTATTTATATAAATGATATTTATTCTATTTTTATGATTTTATAATGTAAATATAATATCTACCATCTTACCTCATTTACTTTTGAGAAACGATAACAATGCTCGTATGTACATGTGGACAACTATCTTGAACTAGAAATGTGAAACATTTTTTGTCTATTTCAAAAAGATAGTAATACATATAGATGTTATAAATAAATATTACATATATGATATATTAATTATTTTTTATTTGTGAATTAATATTAATATTTCTTTCTTTCCATCCATCAAAATATAAATCTACTGTCCAAGTATGTGTATAGATTACCATATCCTAAAATGATGTAATTAATTATTCTTTACGTAAATTTTGTTTAAAATATATCTCAAACCGCCACTAAAGTTAACATTTTATTATTTTTACTTGATATTGGGTTATTTTTTGTTTTTAGGGTTATGTTCTATTTGAAAAATTTAATGTTTTGGAGTTTCTTGGTCTATTTTCAACATATACATGGTTTTTGGTTTGGGTTATGTTCTTTGGTGGCATATGGAACATGTCATCTCATACAAAATGATAATAATTACCCCAGTCATTTCATAGTGATTTCCATGATTATTAATGTGATTAATATTTGGTCACACTATCATTTTTGGGAAAGGTTCATAGTATTTTGTAATCATAAGTGTTTAAGAAATATATTTTATCAAAAATAATTGAATCTCAGACAGAGATGATGCATTGAATACCTTCAGTTGTTTGACTTTGATATCGCCTACACCCCAGGGAGGTGTAATGTCTTGGAATATTCATTGAGCAGAAAAATTTTGAACAAGATAGTGAAATAATCATTATAAGAGCGGGAATTTATTTATTATTTTTTGTACTTTAACATTAGAGTATAGGAATCAGTGTTGGAGATATCATTTAATTGTGTCTAGTTTACCTACACACTTCTCAAATTTATTCTCCAAAGAACGCATCCTGATAATGTTTTACAAGGCATTAAAGAATCTCGTAAATGTGATGATACCATTGCTGAGTGGTCTCTATCAAAAGGGGATGTTATTTTCTTCCAAAATAATTTTTTGGCACCACATTTAGTGAAGAATACTATTTTGTTGGATTTCTATTTTCCCCAGTGGACAGGGAACCCAATAACCACTAAGATAATCTATAGAATCTATATATATTCTGGTATACTAGTATGATATGATACATTACTAAGTTTTCATAGTATCTCCATATATTAAAATAAGTTAATGATGAGCATTAGAAACCCTTAGGTTATCGTTAAAAACTTCTAGTTCCTAATTGGAAGTGGGATGAAATCTATATGTAATTTTTTGATGGGTTTCCACATAACTAGAAAATGAAAAATGTGATATTGGTTGTGATCAATATTCTACTGAAATTGACTCGATGTATTCCAGTTCAGAGTCAAACAATATGGATGATTTGGGAAATCTCAATGTGAAAGAGATTTTTTAGTTTCATGGAGTTCTATCTGATATAGTTTTTGATAGAGATCTCTAGTTCACTTCATTCTTTAGGAATGTCCTTCAGGAGGTGTAGCAATCTCATGTACATTTGAGTACAACATTACATCCATATTTGGATAGACATAAAAAAAGGGATATAATTATCTTTAGGATATATAAAACACTTGAATTCTCGAATTTTGTGGTGTTTTCTATGATCACTTAAGGTTGGTTGACTATTCTTATAACAACGGTTACCAAACCATGATCAGAATGGATCAATTTGGGGCCTTGTATGATTGAATTTGAAAATATCCAATGTATTGGTTGGATATTGGTTAATGTTCCTTGATTGGGAACATCTTTGTTCAAGATATGAAAACAAATATTCAGTTGATTCGTCAGAGGATTGTGAAAGGATATAACAGGTATAAATATCTTGTTGATCATCGTCATATGTCGTTGGATTTTTTAGTTATTAACAAGGTGTTCTTGAATATTTCCCCCCATTTGGGTCATCAACAAATTTGAAGAGAAGGGTAATTTTATCCCAATTTTGGGGACCTTTCCTGATTTTACAGAATTTGGGGATGGTTTTTTACCATCAGTAACCTCCACCGTAGTTAAAATTGTTAACTAACATATTTCATTTTTCTCAGTTTCAAAATTATATAAATGATCCATCTCAGGTTCTAATATGGTGTGATATTTATGTTGATCCTGAAACATCTGTAAATAAGCAGTCGATCGGTAGAGTCAATTCTGAAACCAAGGTACTTCGGGATATGAAGGCCTTGTTGGTTAGATTGTTAAAGAAGTATGGTTATGTTTCTCATTATAAGTGAGAGAATGAAGCAGTGATGAGAAATAATTGGACTCTTTTTTTATCCTAGAGGCTTCATAATAGTCATTTTGGGAAAAAAAATTTAATATGGGGAGGAGGTAACATCCAAATACTCTTCTGATATGCACATTTCTACACATTTTAGGGAATTCATTTTTTTCTTGGTAGGGCTGAGAAAGAAATCAGGGAATACATGTAATGGTGAAGATACATATTTTATGAAATTTCAAGCACAAAACCAAATAATTCAATAGCCTGTAAGATGATTACATGATGTGTAATAAGGTTACATGATATGTAATTCATAAATAAAATTAAATCCATTTTTATTAAAAAGGTCATATATTTCACTATGCTAATGGGAGTCGACAATTACAAAATGTGTAATTGGGAAACAAACTTTGTGATGCCCAGATATTTTTTTAAGTAGGTATCCCAACTGATTTCTATTTTTTTCTTCCAGAGATTATTTCAATCAAACTGGTGCCATCCCAAGTTATTATTGGGATCCCACCAAAAAATTTGGGCCATTACATTCAGCGATTGATTATTTTTCTGGTCGTTATTCACATGTTTCGGTATAGTGGGTATATATTCTTGAGGTATGTGGTTTTCCTCCTTTTTTATGACCCCTTTTACTAAATTTAATTTATCTTGACATTTGAATTAGATTATAGGGTTTTTATTTACGTTGTTGGGATTCAATGTTAGTGGATCCGATTTTTTCTTTGTGAGACCTGTGTTTTAAGGTTGGTGGTTCTGTCACTATCCTATATTTCATAAACTGTATTGTTTCATTTTTAAGTGTTGACATAAAAATAAATTTCTATGAAATTGAATGATTTTTGTGTGTGTGTTGGAACATAATTTTGATGAAATGTGGGTTTTTCTTTGGTTTTTTATAAATGGAATGAAAAGGGGTATTTTTAAATCATTTAATGTTTTGTGAAATATAAATATGTTTGGTTACCTATTAAATTTCTAATTTCCTAAATGGGTTTTAAATAGTTTTCAAAATAGTAGTGATGATTATGAAACCATGAACATGGGGTCCCATGGCTAATATGTGTATGGTTTAGTTTGAGGCCAACATCATTTGTGGGGGTTCAGATTTTGGATGTTCATTTTTTTCCAAGAGTGTAGAATATTCACTCTTTGAACATATAATACATTGGGTAATCCCATGTTGGGGGTGTATCCTATGTCCTGGAGTTTAGATAATTGGCTTCAAGTACTATAGAGCACTTTTCATTGAGTTTTCGTAATGAGTAGTTTGCTGCCTGACTTATTTTATTCATTTGTGTGTCATACCTATGCTTATCCTATTTTTTTGATTCATGGATTTATACTATTTTTGGCTTGATAAGAATGTTTATTACTGTGAATTATGATATGGAAAATGTGGTTCTAAATTGATATACCTGCTTTTATTTTAGAACTGTGGAATAAGGGAAATGGAAACTATGTTTTCTATAATTTTTTTCTTCTAATCATGACATGGTTTAATTGAAATGGGAATACAAGAATATTTATAAAGATACATGTTATAGAGAACCTGGGAGGGATCCTACTGATCCTTTTATCCCACACCCTACACACCCATTTTGTTGGGAGTAAACATTTGTATGTCCTTCAATGCATGGAATTGAAATGAGCCATAATGAGGTAGTGGGTTTTTCTGTCAGTTGAGTTAGGTAGATAGTGGTGAGACGGTTGGATGTTTACCAAACTATCTTATGGAGTAGTTTTGTTCATTAATTGTACTTTTTAGTTAGACATGACTATTTGATTTTGTATCTACATAAGCAGTTGTTTTTTTTCTTGTATTCTTAGAGTTATGGAACATGTATACATCAATCTCCCCCAATTTAATAATGATTTTATTATGTTTATCTTGGCATGTTCTTCACCCATTTAGATGAGATCATCCCCATGGTGTGTTGCTCGATGCCTAGATGCTTGTCACCAGGATACTAGTTTTGGGAACACCCATTGAGAATGTAAAGGACCTTATTGGGTTCTAGGTTTTTGGGTACCTCCAGTATGTTCATTACATATAATTTTTTCCAGAATATATTAATTTACTAGGGGTAATTAAAATTAAATAATAAAGAAGTAGGTATGTCCTAAGACATGATTTGACCGTAGCTTCGACATGAGCTCACCAATAGGTGATAAATTGGGGTGGGGAGAGAGGTCTTGAGTGGGGGAGATGGATTAGGAAAGGGAAACATTTGGAGACACTAGTTAGGGGGCTATGACATAAATTCTTGTGAAGGTAATAGTGTCTCATCCTCCAAGGGATTTGAATATAATCAAGCGTCTTTGAGGGGGGAATGGCGGTGATGCTAGGGCTCGAGGTCAGGTGGTGGAGGAGGTTTAGGGATTCTAGGGAGAACATTGGGGTGAAAATATAATTTTATTATTTATATGAAAAAGGAATATTTAGAAATCATTTTTAAAAATCCATTGTGATATCCTTCAATTTTTTAGTGGTGGTGTAGCAAACCGTCATAAAAAACTACTTCTAAAAAGAATTTTGTTTTAGTCCTCGATCACTACATAATTTTTATAGTTTGATATTAGGGATGATCTAATTAAATTTATATTATACAATAGTCTATAGTTAATTATTTTTCATTATTATATTTCAATGTTCAGGGGGATCTTAATTAAAAAAAATCGATTTATATAGATAGAAAAGCATGTGGTGATTAATTTAATGACTCTGTGTAAAATCCATAAATTGACTATTCATATGTAGTTTGTGATTTTCCCAATATAATATTAAAATTATAAAAGAATAAAATGTATTATTTATCATATTAATCACACAAAAATGAGAATAAACAACACAAATAATATATTTCATTAAATTTAATCTCTTCATAAACATGTATAATAGCAAACCGAAGGTCTGAATGAACAATAATACTATAAACATTTATAAACTGACCATTAGATTTGATGGTATTAATAGCACTAAATTTCTTTTGGATATTTAGACTTCTAAAAATTTAAAATAAAATTAATTAGTAATATATTGATTATAAATAGTGTAATAACTATTAAAATGAAAAATAAAAGTCTTCTGAAAAATGAATTTTTTAGAAGATAGTTTAGTCACACATTCACACATAAATTAATATTATTTATTAACAATATGTGATAATTTTTTGATAAAATTAATTTCATTTTTTATATGAAAATATTCATCTCTTATTAGGGATAATGTTTTTTATTTTTATGACATGATTAATTTTTTGATGAATGGCGAGAAAATTGATTTTTTTTAAAAAATTATTTCTGTATAAATGTTTTAAAGGAATGAATATATTTTATATTAATTTAAATATAATATTAATATAATTATAATACAGGTTAACAAATTTTTTTCACAGTAATCAATTTAATATTGAGTTTTGAAAATAAAGACTTCTATACATAGGAGAGTTTTCTTCCTGAAAACCCGCTTTTCGTCATGTCAATGAGTTTTTTTTAAATTTTATATTTCCATTCAATGAATTGAATTTTTAAAAATATAATACATAGTTTAAAATAAATAATTTATATTTTATGAAATGTAAAACATTTTTTTTTACAAAAATACATAGTGAAAATGAAAAAAAAATTAATTTCTGCATTTTAGGTAAAAATGGGTTTATCAGTGATTAAAATTAAGAATAAATATTAAAATATTGAAATAAATTATCTAAAACCAATTTTATATCCATATATAGACTATATATTTTATAATAATTGAGAATAATTCATTTTGGACCCTTTTGGGATGTAAAAATTTGGGTACACCTTTTTTTTAAAAAATTATAAGAATACCTCTCACCTTACTTATAAAAGGACACACCTATCATCTCTTATTCACACCTTAAAACCCTACTGGGTCAGCTATAAAATACCGAAATCACATTAAATATTCCATAAAATAATACTAGAGTCTAATTTATTATATATATATTCCCAGAATTCTTTAGGTATAATCAGAAAGAGGTGGTATGAGAAGAGGTAAAATTTCAATCAAACTTTTTTTGCATTATATATATTTTGAAATCATTAAAATCTTATTAATTTTGGATTATATAATTAAAAAAATCCACCATATTCTGAGATCTTATTATTTATTGTCAATGACCTATATATGTCTCTTATTTCCAATAATGAAAAAAACTATAATGTCGCTCGTGAGTATGGAGGATTATCATCTTGCAAACTGATGGGACATGTTTTCAGTCAACACCTATCATGATGGGGTATGATAATGGATATAAAATATATATAATATATTTACAAAATAATTATACATATATATTCATTATATCACATATATAATTTTTTAACTTTCCATTTCGTTGGGGATACAATAATGTCTCTTGTGTGTGTGGTGAATTACCGCCTCGTGATGTGCTGTTATTCATTTTTCACTGATTCATTACATAGAATGTGATAAGGATAAATTTAATGAATATATTTGATATAAAATAATAATTATTATATTTATGACATTCTATTCATTCTTAAAATATAATTTATCATTTCCTTTCATCACCTTTCTCTCACAAATAGATGATAACATCATTTGTTTAGATGTGGACTACCACATTCATGAAGTGATGCCACCCAATTTTCATCACCAATCCACATGTATTATGCATATATAACACTATTTTATGAAATAATATGGTAATTATGATATTATTGTAATTATTTAATTAAATAATAATACTTTCCACCCTTTAAAAAACAATATTAAATAATCGAAACAATACTCATGTGTGCATACAGATTCCAATATCATTGATCATAACAAAATTTAGTTCTAAAAATATTATTTCATTAATATTATTAATATTATAATTTTAATATATTATATTTTTAGATATATAATGATTATTTTTTGGATACAGTGAAATATAGATTTCTCAGGCAAACAATCAACCTTCCTAAGTCATTACTGACTCATCATTCAAATATCATCAAAACACCTAATATAAATATAATTTATTATTAAATTGTATATACAATTGTAAAAAATTTAATAATATAATAATTGACATTAACATGTTTCATAAAAATAAAAATAATTAACATAAGTTTATTATATTTAAAGATAAGGAATATACCTGATGATTCTGACACAAGGTATGAGGAATCTTCTCAATTTCACTTCACTAAGGAATATTATAATGCTATTAAAATTATATATTATTTACGGTGTATATAATTTCCATTTTCAATGTAACTAAATGAATCCTTAATACATAATTTTATTTTATGTTTCATTTTGAATAATTTAATCCATGTAGATTGACTTGAAAATTACTTTGTGGTAATGAATTTCAAAACTAAATTTCTTTTCACATGGTATATTACAACTTTATTTTCTATAATATTATAAGATTATGTGTTTAATAAATTTAGATTATATTATTTTTATTTTCCAGATAATTTATTTTTATTTATATTTGAAACACATAATAGATTCATTGATTAACTGACACATAAACCATATAATAATTATAACACATTGTTTCACAATCTCATTCTAATCAGTATTTTTTATTAATGAATTTCAATTTTAAGAAATTATTTGATCATTGTATAATAATAAAATTTTCATTTTATTTTCCTATATTCATTCATGATATTTACATGTCCTAAAGCTTTTTAGCATTATTTTATTTTTAAAATAATTGAGAAAATGTTTTAATGAATGTTTAAAATCACATATCTCTTCAGTTGGAAATCAATTTTCATCAAAAACATTGTTTTCAAAAATGGTTTTTAATTTTTTTAAACTTATCCAAATTATTCATTAAATATATTATTAATAAAATTTTATAAATCTAATGTTTTTGGAATGGAATATTATTGTAATTTACCAGACCTGGAAGGTTTTGGTTTTACTAAAAGTGTGAAAGAAATCATTATTTTAATGTACTCAGCATATTTGAAATTCAAAACATTCATGAAGTGTTAGTGTTTTAAAATATCATTAATAATTTTCAGATATTATTTTTATAGATATGTGTTTTCAAATTTTATTTGAACCTTAATATTTAAAATAATTTTAAAATTAAAATTAATATTTTCCCCAAAAATGTTGTTAATGTCATTTTTATGGTATTTTTATTCATTAAATAAATAAGACCTTTATTGTAATAAGTATTTACCTTGTAAATGTGGTATTAATGTCTTTCTTATTATTAATTTTTATTATTTATGGCCATTTTGAAAAAATAATGTGTTAACACAAACATTCATGATTAATTTTTTCCATTAATCTTCCTTTGATACATTGACTCTCTTGTTATTATTGTACAATTAATTTCATTAAAATATCTATATTCCTTATTTCATGGATTTTATTATATCATAAAATACATATTATTTTTATATAAGTTGTTTTTATTAAATATCGATATTCTTTTTTTATCAGGGATATGATTATTTCCTAAACTATATACCATTCCTACATACAATGTTTAGTTTTAATGCTAATTAATTAACTAAGAAAATATTGAAATATATATATTCTCTAATCTATATAGATATTTTTTGGTAGTTAATAATGGTCAATTAATTGATTTTATGGTTGGATATGCAAGAAATGATTTTTAACTACAGTGACATGTGGGGCATGGAACTATATGGCACCTCAATGAATTAGTAGTCTTATATAGAGAGTTAGTAAGATAAAATTAAACATGTTTATAACTGTAGTTTTAAATAATTCTATTAATTTCCTTTATGGTAAAAGCATCATATTACTAAGAACATCACATCCAATGATTAATCAATTGATTAGTTAGGAATTCAGTTATAATTATCCATGATATCTTAACAATGATATTATATATGGATACATTTCATTATTAATTTATAGATAAAAATTAATGTGTTTTATATTTTTTGTATGTATATAAATATTATTCCATATCATGTTATGATTTTGAAGTTGTTGAAAAAATTTAAAATGGTTTTAGGTATTTAATATTCCATATTTATTTTTACTTTAATGCCATTTTAATGGAACAAGTGTTCAATTATTTACTTCTCCGTGATTATGATTTCATATTCTTGATTACTTGTACTATACTAAAACCTTACTAATAATTTGAGCTCACCATTATTTTTTATCCTTAATTAGGAATCCATGATGTGTAGTATGATTCATATGTAAGGGCATTATAGTGTTAATATTGTTATTATCCACAAATATTAAATTGATATTTTTGTTTTAAAATGTAATTTTTGAATCATATATGTAACTATTTTTCCATGATTACAAATCTATTCAATAATTAGTGATGTTGTATCTTATATATTATCCCAATGTTATAAATTTTGACACTGAATTCAGGCTATTAGGGTTTATAACTCTATTGTTGGTATCAGAAGAAGTTTAATAGAAAAATTTTGAACTTGATTTCAGAAATCATAGATTATAGAGAATAACCCTATTATTGAATTTAATGATATGTTTGAATGAAAATAATAATATTATGGTAAAAATGAAAAAATCTAGTTTTTTCTTAGAAATACATCTCTGACTGGATAAAAGAAGTAGATTTAGTTCTAGAATTACTGTACTAATGGGTAGTAACTCTTTAAAGGGTTCATTTTTCAAGACTTAATCATCACATTGTGCAAGAAAACTAACATTACTGCACACATCGTTTGACAATGCCTTGGGGTATGATTCATATAAATCACTATTATTTAAAAAAATAATTTGATGGATTTGAATAAGTTATGACGTTCAATGATATGGGTTAAATCTAAGACGAAATAGACTAAAAATAAGGTGTTATGATATAAACCTTATGTAAATGATTCTATGGTTTTTCCATTACAATTACTACTTCTTTCACTATATGTTTTGGTTTTAGAATATTAATAGAAGACAAAGAAAACGTGTTACCAAAAAACTTATTGGAAAATGTGGTGGCTATTTGAAACCAAATGATATGATTATAGGTGTGAATGATATCATGATTTTTTCAATTTATTTTATCATTGAATATGGTCAACATCCTAGTCATTATCCAACTATCATCCCCCCTAAAATTGATAAGGGTAATTTTTCCTAAGAGATCAAGTGGTAGAAACCATTTAATAATGAAGGATAGATTTCCATCATGTGAGAAATTTTTATCGTGTCATCCGAGAAAGTGTGTTAATGGAATGGGAAAATTTTTTAATGTTGGTAAAGTATTGAATAATATAATGGATTAATGAGGTAAATTAATAGTATGATAGATGGAAATAAACATCATCACAGGGATCCATTTTTTGCCTATTATCTTAAATGAGGTGAAACTGGTCTTTATCTGAGTCAATTCCCTCTTCTAAAAGATTTAACCTAGATCAAGAAATTAAATATGTTAAAATAAAATGGTCAATGTATTCATGTATCAGATTTCAGTAACTAAAATATTGAAGTATTTTTACCTTCGACTGGCATACATGTTTTCATGGTTAACTTTTCACTATTTTTAGTTAAATAATTTTATAAATAGACATTAATTATTAATAAGTGGTGATACTGTTGAGGATTAATAATTAATTTGATATATTGGATAACAAGTGATAACCATATTGTGTTTGGAAAATAGTTAGTCGAACATGGAAGACATTCCACTGTTTTTTAAATCAAAAAATCTGATAAAATAAATTTTGTTTTTTATGCATAAAAAAATAAGTTTTTTATATTGAAATAAATTTTTTCCTATTACCTTTATATCTGAAGAACCAGTGGGAATTTTAAATAATTAAATATTAATTTGTTTGAGGTCCTTTACATTCCACTGATCATTCAAATTCTTGTAATCAAAGATCACCATATGTCATTATAATTATTTTTGATTTTCTTTATAGTATATACCACCCGTTTCAATAATTTCACTCTTAATTATAAACCCAGTTATGTGTTATTTTATAGGACCTTTGTACTTACCTTTTTATATTATGAAAATTATTTTTTTTATTTACCCTTTTTACGATGTGGGCTTTTAACCATAGAATTTTCATACAGAAAACCCCTAATTTTTGAGTGCATGATCAAATTGTAATGAATTTTTTTTAAGGTTTGTGGAATTAAACAACAAAAATTTATAATATATATATATAGTATTAGATAAAATATTGGTCATTTAAACCCATGCACAATCAACCGATGAAATAAATTTAATTAAATTTAATATCTTCAATAGCTTGTGGAACATGCAACCCCAAAATATAAATGAACCATAATATGGTTTTCCCATTATAATCGAGCCATTAAATTCGTGGGTATGAATAATAGTAAATATTTTATGAAAATTATATTTATTATAGATTATTAATAAATCATTTGTTATCTATTGATTAGAAAGAAAGAAAAAATCATTTATTACAAAAATAAATGCCTTAAAAATGTATTTTATTTTAAATGTTGGTTTGGACATGGAATAAGTGTTTATTTTAAAAATAATTCATAATATTTTACTAAAAAATTATTTTAATAAATTATAAATATATTACAATTCATCAAATAAAGAATTATCTTAGGGTTATTTCGGGTTTCTATTAGAAATGAAACATTTTTTTATTAATATTGAAAATATTGATTTTTATTGAAAACTGTATTTTCATTTAAATAATTTTCAATAATAATTTTTGTCATAATTTTTTTTCAAATTATAATAGGTTCATTTTATTAAAATTTACTAATTTAGGCCATTTTTATCAATTACATATTGAAACATTTTTATGACTCGACCCACCGATGTCTGTCTCGTGACGACCCCAAGCATGCCTACAATAGGCCAAGGGAAGAAAACTAACATCGAACAAGAATATCCCACAAATGGGATAAATTATAATAAACAATAATTATAATGATATATAAATATATAAACATAAACAATGATAAAATAAAAAAACTAAAACAATTCATCCATACATCTAACATACCACATCAGTGTGAAAATAAAAAAGTACTGATATAGAAAAGGGGGCCAAATACAAACCCAACCAAAAAATATAAAAGTCTTACCAACTCCAAGATTATGGACTGATGGGATTTCAATCACGTGATGAAGCAAATCTATCTTTAATGCTCCAACTATGATCTACCTGCTCCATATATTGCAAGAACACCATCAAAAGCGTCTCCATCTGCACAAGACACCACATGAGTGGGAAATGGCCATTCATGGGTGAGTATAACAACACCCATTTAGACATACCAAAAATACTAAACATGGATAAACAAGAAAATTTCGGTCAATTATTGATATAACAACCAATGAATAATAGAAACAATTAGATATACTAATAAAAGAACCCATGAAACTCGGCAGTCATTCCTAACTACCATCCACAAGATTCATCTCAAAGCAATGATAATTTCATGATAATACACTCCACAATACATTTTATAATCATTGATACTAGAAAAATAGTTCTATCTCATTCGTACGCACCAAATAAAATCACAATAGTCTAATAATTCAATGATACACACATAGGGGGACACACTGAATACAGATAGGGAATACAAAAAAACATATCTGGATAAATATTCTACCTTGAGGATCATATTTTAACATTACCAAACACCATACTAATATGGACCTATATATGGATGATCAACAAAACATGTTGGGATTTCATTATACTTCCTGAAAGTCCACCCATGGAACAAATAATGATATATAATCACACTTTTGTCTCACAGAGGTACACCAAAAACTTATCCAATACTCGTCTTATAAATGGGATTACAATTCACTATTACAGATGTAATGTTTCTTTGTAACCTTTTGGGAAATGACAAAGGTATCAAAACTCATCATATACTAGAAAAAAATAATAAAACAAAGTTCAAGAAACTCACTTGATGGGGGTGAACGATGTGTACCAGGGAGTACACGGCGTGTCCAGCTATCCCTATTCCCACTCTTGCGGAATAACATTACATAGATTGTAGTCTGCATATAAATGTTCTGTATAAGGAGTACAAGATGTGTAGAAAACCAAAATTACTTTCCTATCTCCCTTATTTGTGTCCTTGTACAATGGTTGTGTTTGTGTATCAGCCCATATTCACCAAACTGTGTTGTTGTACACGTACAAGGCATTCCATCTGAATGTGAAATTGTACCAGTGTCCTTGTAAACACCAATTTATAAACCGAATAACATGGAAGGGGTAACATTACATGTGACATGGTTTATAAATCATGTTATCCTTATCTTTAGCTGAAACCCTAGCACTAGATCCTGGGGGCCCACATGACAAATAATCCTGAAGTATATGTCGTGTTTCATATGATTTCTTGATTAGGTTTCACATTATCCAACACCTCGTCGAAGAGTCCGCCCACTATAGAACCTACAGATCGGGCTTCTTCTAGTCCTCTAGTCATCTAATCTCAATATTCCAATATCTAATTCCCCATAAAAAATGATCTTTCTAGAAAATATATCACCGTTCAAAAAAATTGAGAACAATGGGATATGAAATTCCATCTATTATGCTTTAGAATATCCACTACCATCATCACACCTAAAAAACACATATATAAAAAACCACTCATACGGTATCGATATGATTTACCCAATAATGGTCATGAATGGATAGAATAATGGGTATTCAGCTAACTATTGGACAAAATAAATTTCCCACGATGGAAAAGCCAATAATAGAGGTAGAAACCCAAAAGCCAGATGTTGTGAGGAATGAAGCTCAACCATTGTTCATTTGAACATGATTCAATATCATAGAAAGGGATCAACAAATCTGGATAAATACACAATTTTTTTTTGTTATTTAGTCAAATTAATTCAGCCGATGATTTATGTATCAATTAGAATTGTGGAATTGACCTATGTTCATTCGAGATTAAAGAATGGTATGGAAATCACAAAAAAAATGTCCTACCATGAGTTTGTATATATTTTTGATAGAGAATAGTTGTTTTTATGCCATTGAGAAGATCATCTTACTTCATTTGAATGATGATCCATGATCTGAAATCTAATCAATTATCGTTTCCCTTTAATGCTTTCTATTGGTTGTCTAAATCCCTAGGGTTTGAGTTTCCAACCATAAAGAAAATTCTATTGCTATGAATTCAATGGAGAAACATTCTATACATAAATAAAATTAATAAATTATTTAATTTTTTATTTAATTCGTTTAATTATTCACATGATGTGTTTTCAAAAAAGGATATTGAGGAAAATTATTATTTAGCACCTAGGGTAAAACATGCATTCTAAATTCAATGGATCCTTCATATTTTTTTCCCAAGGCACTATTTGGTATTTATTCCACATTTTTAGGAAAAATATCCCCAAATGGTTATATATATATATATTTAATATATTTTAGAAACAAATTTTGTACATCCAGTGTCTTAGAATCACATGTTGTCTCATTATTTTCTCTTGAAATTAATATATATAATATGAATCAAATAATATATAGAAAATATATTTAGTTACATTTTACCCACCTTAGCGATTTAGATCATGAAAATCCAATACAACGACTAAATAATTAGTTGTGGGTACTAACCACAATGTTGATCTTCCCACCCCCATGTTCACTCCCGATGATTCTAATACTTCCACATGGAACACACATGGGGAATCAAATGCCCATAAAGTATCCTCTCCCACCGACCCTCTATCTGTATTGGGAACTCTACAACGGATGATCAATCCTCCATGTCTATCTCGTCCTAGTTGATAACATGTGATTGTTCATGCACATACCTCCTCAACTATGACATGTTGAAGACTTCATGTAACTGATCTAACTGCTATAGTATATCTAAGAACTACGCCACCTCACAAAATCTTCATAGTATTGAGAAAGTACAAATGAATCTATTTGATAACTTATAACACTAGCCAAATATCTTCTATCCAATTTGAGGAGAGACACTCAGGAACACATGATCTCTTTCTTGAAACTCCAGAGGTGTCTTCCAGTGGTCCTGAAAAGACATGTGATAGGTCTATGTAGTCTTCATCCACTCTTGGGTAATATTAATATTCTATGTTTTTATTTCCCCAAATCCACACCCATGAGTTCTGCCTCACCATGGTCAATGCAACAACGAGGTGACCTTCAGGTACGCCCTAACAAAGCATCAAATTTTTTCTTTATGATCAATTAGTGGTATCTATTTTGGTACAAAACTACACCAAGGGTAGGTGATCCTTCCAACTATGACCAATGACCAACCTGAAATCCTAAAGTGTTTCCTCCAAGACCAGGATATCCCTCCTTACCTAGCCATCTATTTGGGGGATAAAAACTACGCTCAAGTGTAACCATATCCAAATTTCTTCCTATAGTACTCTTCATAAATTTGATATTAATCAAGAATCATAGTCAAAGTCAGTAATTAAGGTAAACCCATGGAGTCATACTATCTCATCCACATAGTGGAATCCAAATATCTCAACTAAACTCATTAATTGAATGAATAGTAAGTGGTATGTCTTTGATAATCATTCTATGATCACCAAGGAGGAATTGTCTCCAATAGGCCTGAATGCTAATCCCATCATGGATCCCTAGATATTTGATCCCACATCCACTCTGGAACATCAATGTGTTGAGTTAAAACTACCAAAAAATGGTGGTTGGGTTTCACTTACATAGATGTATGGAATTGAAATGAAAAATCTATTATCCTTTTCTTCATTCCCAAACAAAAAAACTAATTTTGGAAGCCTTGTTACATTATTTACACACCTAGATGTACCATCAACGGAAGTGTGTGAAACTCACACAAAACCTACACCCAAAACATTAATTTTTCCATCATCCATCCTATAAAAAGGATAATGTGATCCATAACAAATTAATATACAACATCAGAATTTCCTGTGCACATCCAAGCATGTAAGGTATAATATTCGTTATATCCTTTCTGAGCTACCTAACATGCTATCATAGAATTATTGTAACAACCATTGACTAAAGATAGGATGAACTATCAATTTCCAAAATAGAAAAAATGCAATGAGTCTAACTGCTCTGACATCTTAACCAACAACCGATAACAAGATCTCATACTGAGATCATATGACACCATATTCCCCTTTTAAAAATTACATGAAATCAATAATTTATTACCCTAGTAAAACATTATAAATCTTCTATCCCTCAGGTTAATATTCTTTTAAGAGAGAATATACTTGAGACTTTTGTGGATAGAGTAAAAGATAAACTCTGCACCAATCATGTAGTGTCACTACATCTTTGGGAAAAGTCCACCACTATACGCTCCAGACCATGGGTTTTGTTGTTCAACTCATGTGGTTTTAAATGGAATTAACAATAGGTAATAACCACCTTCCTCTCATCAACACACAACTAATTTCTATCCCTGATGTAATATAGAACACTACCTACTTGACACCCTACTTTGGAAATATAAAAATGAGAGTTGTCATCAACATCTCTCTCATCATTTGGATGAACCATTGGAACCATTAAATAAACAAGAATATATTCCCTTCTGAGTCAAATCATCCAATGTTGTTGCAAATTTTGGTAATTCTAGTACAAACATCCAATAATAACCTGCCAACCTAAGAAAAATCTGCTCCTTGCTAATAATCTTGGGTGGCCCCATGTAAGAAATTACTCAACCTTCCATGGGTCAAAAAAAAACTCAACACTATGAGATGATGTGTCCCATAATTTGAACTTCTCAAATTCCTTATTGTCCACTCTATAGATTCTAATAATTCTAATTCTCTTGGCGAGTGTCCAAGACCATCCTTTTGACTCTCATGTGCTCCTCATCGGACGCTAATTACACGAGTATTTCATCAATGAAGACAATAATAATTTAATCCTAGAAATTCCCAAATATTCAGTTTATGATCCCCAAGAACACTTTTATGGAATTTACTATTCAAAATAACATCATTAAATAGTCCTAGTGATCATATTAAAAACATAATTCCGTATTTAGTATATCATCATTTCGTACTCGCAACTATTGATAACTGGATTTGAGTTCAATATTTGAGAAACATCAAGCCATAATCCAATATTGAAATAGTTAATTGACACTTAATAGTGGATATTTATACAACATGGTCTTTTTTTTGAAGTGTTGATGATGCAAATATAACCTCAAGTCCCCATTAGTATTTTAGGAAAACAAAATTGGGGATGCCCATGGGAAACACTGGGTCTCACGAGGACCTTTTCCTGTAAGTTCTCTTACAACATACATAGATCATCAATATCTCTGGGCGAAATTTGAGAATATAGAAAATATATCTATTCCATTTTGGGATGAAATTTGATCAATAATTTTATCTCTCGGAGGGGACGTAAACCTAGTATTCCAATGTAAAAGTAGTGAACATACTCCACCACCACTATTGGAATCTGATATCTGAAATATTTTGATGTCCCAATAGTCATGATAGAAACCTGATGTGTAATCAGCTACACTCTCCTAATCCATAGAACATCTTACCATGCTTAGCTATCCATTTCACCCACGTAGAAAAATATCATTCTGTCCATGTGGACACAACACTTTCTCTTCATAAGAAAAAAATCCTTGCAAGAAATGTGGATATTTAGTTCATAGCTAGGACGATGTCCTAAGCCATAATTTATGTAATTAAGATACCCCATACAAAAAACTCGCCTCTAAGGGTAAGATATAATTTACAACACAAGTGCACAATTAATGAGTCCCTCCAGTCAGAGTTTTCTACCAATTTTCAAGCAAAAGGGACAACTAGAATTATTATATATTGAAATAGATAAGTGAAAAGTAATAAATGATGAAAACATATGTCTATCAACACTAAAACTAAAGTAGAAAATACATATATTGTATGACATATCATCCCTGGTGTATCAGGGTCATTAGACTCCAAAGATAGAAGCTAGAATAGACAAATATTGATAGCTCCCTAAGCCAAGAGGGGACCACTAGAGGGTCGTGGTTATAATAGAGAAGACCTTTGGCTCCCCCATGCTACCCTATCGACCCCACTACCTCATATTATACCTTGTAGAGAACCAAGATCCTACAAATGAATCAGCCTCAGATGTCGATCAAGAATATTAGGATTATATATCTGATGTGTCATAAAATATTGGGAAAGATGTCCCCTACCATCTCTAGAGAAAAACCACTTCTTCTGCGGTTGATTCGAGACACATTAAGAGCCTTGAACTATTGTACATGAGTCCTGAGATCACCTAATAAATCATATGACATGTTTGGATCCATATGAAATCCACAGAATACCTACTGCTGAGGTCTCAAATACTGATTTCGCACTCTTATCTGCCACTACAGGGGTATGCTCTGCCCAAAATCACTCCACTAATAAGGAACACGTAAATAACTAATCATAGGTTTGAATGAAATGTGAAAATATTGAATCCCTGATTTCCCTACACAATCCCCACTCAAAATTCCAATATATAAAGTACTATTAAGGATCCATATCTAATTATTATAAAAAGATATCAAACAAACTCACTCAGAACTCCATAATGATCACTGTTTCCTACTATATATTCAGAATCACTTGTATGCGTACTGATCATTATGGGTCTCAATGGAACTTTTCTCTGAAAAGACACAAATTTTTTTTCTAGGAGTGATATTTCCCATTATGTTACTAAGTCACCAATCTTCACTATCACCGAGATGATCAATGAATAAGTCTAACTGTGATGACTACTATTTGATCAACCGGTTTCCGTACAAGGACGAAAAAGGGAGTGACTGCCTCTAGCCAGTCCTTAGCCACCTTGGGGGCTAGATCACCTTGAAACATGGGAGAAAACGGCTTATATAACTCCATAACCAAACCCAAACTATGTGTATCCTCATCAATTACTTCTTTATCTAGATTATAATCATTTGATGGTGGTATATTTGGTAAAGGACCTAAAGGTTCTATCTTAGGTAAATGCCCACGTACCTAGGCCTTGTTATGAGGCGAATCATCATGATGACCACATAGCATATTTCTGGATGGATGTCTGTCTGGAGGAATCTTGATATTATAACAAGATGTACAATGGTCAAAATAGTATATTTGGGGAGAGTAATCAAGAGGGACATGGAATCCATAACCATTCCTAGATGATGTATGCACAAAAAATTTCCCAGCAAATAAAGTTTTTATGTGCCCTCTCAAAAGGATAATGATCAGAGTCCCGATGAAGGGATACATCGACCAACACACAAAAATTGAAATCCCAGGCATGAAATCTGAAATAAAAACAAAGAAAATTGTTTCCCCATTCCAATTCCATGAATCCAGTCCTAACATATAACCAAATCCACTAATACCAACACTTTACAAACTGACCCGCTAATGTCTGACCCAAGACTACCCCAAGCCCTCTTATAATAGGTCTGGGGATGGGGACCAGGGATGAGAAAGAATATCCCACAAAGGGTGGAATTATACTAAATAACATATAGACACACACACACATTAACAAAAAAACTCACACACAATAACACATCTCCAATCCCAAACAATTCTTAAATGTGAATCAGCTAAAACAATACATGCATACATCTTAGATCCCAATGAAGAGTACGATAGTAAAAGTAAAAAAAATAGTGAAAAGGGATAAAATTACAAGAAAAAGAATGATAAATGCATAACATACTCCAAGGAGGAATTCTTATTCAAATTTAATATCTTAGTAAAACACCACATTTTTTGAGCACTTCATATTCTCCACCCACTCTCTTTCATCCCGAGGAACCGCCAATTGGGCCATAGTCTACATAAGACAAAACACGTGTAGTAAACTCCCATATAGGGGTGAGAATAAAAATACTAATTAATACATCCTAAAAACACTAAATTGGACTCACCTAGTAGAGAAATAACAATACAAGATATAGAAATCAATGTATAACAAACACACCCATATAAAATCATGAAATACAACATATCACAATGAGGTCATAACCAAATGCCAAATAAATTATTTAGATCTAGGAAATTCACTTTTATGGAGAATAAAAGACATGAGTCATGTTATCATTGGAGACGCTTGAAGAAGTGGTGTAGCTTATTGTGAACCTCCCAAAAAAATCTTGCAGTTCTTAGAGGACTTTGATACACAAATACGGGGTCATTCTATAAACTAGTGGGGGAAACCATGAACCAAATATAGATCAACCCACTATATATGGTATTACATATCAATGATACCACAAACCCTAATGATTTGAAATACTATCTAGAATATAAATTACCTTCTCAATGTGGCCATATTGATTCCACAATTTCCACTTTAGGAACAAATGATAATAGATGATCATAGTCTAGTCTCATAGAGGGACACTAGAACTCTCTCTGAGACTCATTCTCTAGAAGGGATCACAATCTAGTGATATAGAAGAAATTACTTACATTAACCATAATTTAATGTTCTAATTAAATCAAATTACACCTATACTAGTCCAATATATGAAAATGAAGATACACAAGAACTCTTGAAGGGGGGTACATGACATGTACCAGGGGTTAATGTCGCTTCCGACATTCCCCATTCCTACCTATGCGGAGGAGACTCACAAAAAATATAGAATCAAGATACATAACATATAGAAGGATTAATTTATAAATAGAGAGATACAATATGTTGTTTGATTCGCATGGCTGAGTCTGTGTATAATGGCCATGTCCTTGTACCGACCTGTGTACACTATGTTGTTTTTGTGTAAAATTACTAGACAAGCCATCTATCATTGTAATTTTACCCATGTCCATGTATTCTATGATGCTCCTTATAAGAGACCCAGAATTATTCACAAACCATGTGGTAGGGTTAAGACACCATGTGATCATCAACTATAGCTAAAACCATAGTGATACATTATGTGGGCCCAAACGATGTGTAATCCCAACGTACACGTCATGTTTCCCTCAATTTATAGATATTTTTTCTTTCCATCCCAAACCTCACCAAAGCCTCATCCTATGCTAAGACTTATAGATTATGGTTTTTACGGTTCCCTAGATTAAGGATCTCAGAACTCATGTTTCTAAATCCTCTTGGAGAATGATATGTTGCACAAAACTATCACTGTATTCCAAAATTACGAAGAATTCGATCGAAAAATTCATCTTTCTACTCTTGATTATCCACAACAATCATCCCATTTTGACTAAATCATTTATCACGAACCACACATCGAATGCCTGTCTGTTATGTCTTAGAATGACCACATAATGAATGAATACTAGGTATTCAACGAACCATGGGGAAAATAATAAAATACCAATATTGAATGTGAAAAGAACAAGGGGAGAATACCAAATGAAAAAAAAGTCAGGAATGAACATAGAAAATTGTCCACATGGCATATATTATCATAGAAAAGGATAAAAAAGAGGGAAAAATAAATGAGAAAACAACATTTTACCATCAATTAATTCTACCGATGTTGCGCGTATCAATTTTGTCCATGATATTAATCTCTCTATATTCGTAATTAATTAAAAGAAATAATATCATAATAAAAAACTTCGTACTTATATTTTGGATCTACTTTTTATAACGACTAGTTATGTTTCTAGGGTTGATGAGATTATCTAAATCCATTGGTCCAGTGATCCATGATTAGATCTCAGATTTTTCATTTCCCACTAGAAAATATCTCTAAAGGTTTCTGAAATTTCTTGTGTCTAAGATTCAAACCCTTAAAAGATTAAATAACTACTAATTTAAATTAAAAATAATAATTCTATCAAAACGCAATCAAAATAAACTATTTATTTAATTTATTTTTTTAAATTACACTCATGATTAATTTTTCACAAATGGATCACATAGTTAATGAATATGTTTCAATGATTATAAAATAATCATTATAGACTCAACGGTTCCAACATAATTCTTGTATGGGTCTCCTTTCAAGATTGAAACCACTTTTTTTTGGAAAATAGTGTACATGTGATATTTATTATATTTAATATGTATCTAATTTTTTTTGGAACACTGGGACATAGAATAACATTCCTTCTGAGCTTTTACTCTCAAAATAATCCACATATTATTGAAAAATAATATTAAAATAATTCTATATTTTACATTTTTATATTAAATCTTTATATACTTATGTGAATTTTCTTTTTAGAAACCCACATTTTCATCGCATCTATGTTTTTTAAAATAAATTTAATATTGAAACTTTGAATTTGGTGGAATGGATTCAATAATTGGAATAAAATAAATTTATATTATCTTATATGTTACTATTAAATTTTTACCATAATTAATTGTCATAATATTAAAAATTATTTACCATGGTTAAGGAAAAATTGGATTACTGGGGTGTTAAACTAAAAGGAAAAGTGTTAAAATAAATTAATTTTTTTTCTAAAATCTATTAATGAACATGTTAAGAATAAATAATTTCAATATCTCTAGAATACATTATTATTGACAATTTTCCATTTAAAAATGTGGGTACACCTTTTTCTTTTAAAAATTAACAACTGGGTCAGTCTCCTCACTTATAAAAGGCCACCCCTACCCTCTCTTAGTCACACCATTAAACCCTTTTGGTTCATAAATAAAAATAAGATTCACATGATAAAATCCATAGACTGATCATAAAATCATGGGTTTTGTCATAACTTTATTCTACAAATACTATTCTTATAATCATAATATGGTTGTCTGGGAAGTGGTTAAATTCATAAATATGCATTTTTGTTTTATTTCTTATTCAAACTCTTAAAAACTATATTAATTATTATTATATATAAAACAACTATATAAAATATAATTAGATGTTTTTAAGTTAATTTAATTAACAATATCCATATTTTCTTTTTGAAATGGGCTACGACTATGTCGCCAATGTGTATGGTGGACTATTATCTCACGAATCGAAGTGACACGTTTTCCATTAACACCTCTCACCGTTGGATATGGTAATGAGTATAATGTATATATATGATATTAAAATAATAATTATATCTATAAATTCATTAAATTATATATAATGTTTTTTGACTTTCCATTTAACAGGGTTTATGATAACGATGCTCATTATACGACGTATTACCACCTCATTAAACAATGTGAATAGTTTCCAAAAATGCTTTAAATGGAAGGTAATAAGTATAATTATAATTAATATATATGAAATAAATTACATAATTATGATATTAATTACATATATATAATCCATAAATGTTAATATATCATTTTATTTCTTCGATTTACACTCACTGAAAGATGATAACTTCATTCGTGTACGTTTGGTCTACCACCTTCATAAAGAGGTATGGGTCTCTTTTAATCACCACTAACCATGAATGATTTATATAAGTATATTTAAATATATAATACTATATTTATAATATTATTATATTTTTTAAATGTAAAATATTACATACATGTTTTCAATAATGATCATTGAAAAATTGAAACGTTACTCTTATGTATATACATCCTATAGTCTCCATGATCATAACTTAGGTCATTTTTCTAGAAAGGATACAAATTTTTGAATTAAAAGTATAAATTATATATAAAAATGATAATTATTTCATGATTATTATTCTGGATATGTTGAAATATGGGCTTCATAGAGCAATATTTAACCTATAGAAGGGCTTTTTGACATATAAGTCAAATATCAGCGAAACAACCGTCACAAAAAATAAATGATTGATAATTTTATATTACATTGTATGAATAGGAATAAACGGAATAATAATATTGGAAATGACTCTTAATAATGTAAATAATTAACATATCATTTTTTTTATACAGATAAATAACCTAAGTGACGAGTCGAACTCTTGGTAAGTGACTTCATCTAAAATTTCCTTCATTAAGGCTTATTGCAATGTTATGTGTGTAATTTCTATTATATTGTGTATATAATTTTTATTTTACATGTAATATCATGATTTTATCATAATTCAAGGTATTTTAAGCATCAATTTATGTTATTTTATCCAAGTGTATTTGAATAGAAAATTACTAAGTTGTAATGAATTTCAAAAACATATTTCTTTTCATTGGGTTATAAATTACCTCTTCAATTTCAATAAAATTATAATATTATGTGTGTATTAAGTTTTCAATTTGTTATGTTATATGTAATTTTATTTTAGATGGATTTACATTAGATACACATAATTATTTCATTGATTAATTCTAACATCAATATTATGAGCATGGTAAGGATTTAATTTTGAGTCACATTATAATATATATAATTTATTATTTTTATTATTTTGAAGGTTATTATTTATAAATTTATTACTAAAAACATTTGACATTATTATCCTATAGTTCTTCATGGAATTTTGATGTAAATTTATAAATATTTCACTATTTTTCACATAAAATAATTATAAAATATCAATAATAAAATATGACATCTTTCGATATGCAATAAAAAATATATTTTATTATAGAACAATGCTTTTTTTAATAATATTTAAAATATGTTTTTAACCCGTTAAAATTATTTATTAAATACATTTTAACCGATTTTAAATTTTTACAATTTTTTGAAGGAATATTCACATCATTTTCAAAATAATACATTTTTGGTTTTTACTGATAATATAAAAGGACTCTTTATTATCGTATAAATTATGTACAGAATTTCATGTTATCATTAAAAATAAGTGTTTTAAATATTACACTATATATTTCCATGTTTATTTTAAAAATGATTCATTTTCAATTTTTTTTTGTATATTTTTTTTAAAATGATTATCAATGTAAGGGTTTTTTCCTCAAGAATATTTTTAATGAAATTTTTATGGCATTTATATTCATAATAAACATAAACAATTTACTTTACATATGATTAAATAGGTTTATGTTGTATTTATCTCATCAATATTCTTTATTTTCATTTTTTAGGATCATTTTGAACAATATAATTATATAAATGTACTTTTTTGATTCATTTTGTATAGTCATTAGGTTTCATTCGAAACATTGACCATCTTTTGATCATTTTACAATCCATTTCACTTAAATATCCATATTCATCTTATCATGGATGTAATGTTATCTTAAACTATATACAATTTTTACAAACACCTCCTTATTTTAATGTTATTTTATTAACTGGGAAATATTATTATTATATATATATATTATTTAGAAATACATATATTTGTTGATATGGAATGTTGATTCATGAATGAATTTAAAAAATAAAATATTTGTTGAATTATTTGGACCAATAGTGACATGTGGGGCATAAAATTATAGACCCCCATGATGAATCAATATTCTCATGTGAAAATTCAGTAATTTATCATTAAACAGGGGTCTACCGATAGATTTGAACCATTACGTGCTTGAGAAAATTACATCAAATGATTGACCATTTACTTCATTAATAATTCAATTGTTAGTATCCATGATATTTTAACCATATTATTATATATAGAGGCATTTAATTCACAATTTATTGATTAAATTCTATGTGTTTTATGTTATTTATATTTTCTTATTGATTATACCTTATCCTTTTATAATGGTAATGTTATTGATTAAATGTTATGGATTTTATGTTATTTAATTTTCCATATTTTGTATACTGGTAAATATATTTAAAAGAATATTTTTTTAAAATTTCTTAGAGTATGATTATTTTATCATGATAGATCAATTCGTACATAACTGTTATTGATCATTTGAGCCCACTATTATTTTTTTATAGGAGTCAATGATGTGTACTACTATTTATATTAAAAGATATTCATGATCGAAAACCTTTGCTCGAAAAAAATATAATATTGTAAATTTTGTTTCAAATTTAATATTCCAATCACCCATGTCTCTAGTTTACTTCAAAAACTAACCTATTGAGTCATTTGGTATGAAATTACTTATATGTTATTCTATCATAATAATGTAAGACACTGAATCCAGTCTAATTGGTTTTTGGTTTCCTAATTTCACATACATAGGGTGAAATTTAATATAATCATATTTTGATTTTTATTCCTTATTAAGATGGAGTTTCTAGAAATGGGGATAGAGGATTATCTTTTAATATTTTTGTATCATAGATAATAATATTTGAAAAACTAATTTCATTGATTGTGAAACGTTTTTCAGTGAAATAAATTCTCTAAAATGCTTATACCATGTAATATTATGTGTATAATTTTTTATTAATATCCCCTAAGTATATAAGTTTTGTATATCATGTAATATCGGAGTTGAGTTCCATGAAAATATATGGAATGTCACTTTTAACATTTATAATTTTCTGAAATAATTTACAGTGGTTCACTATAGTAGAACAGATGGAATTGTGATTCATTATAACGAGTCCTTAATTCCAATATAAATTTTGTATAGTTTATGTGTTAATGAAGGTGATACAATAGTATTGGTTGTATGTTTATAAATCTATTATGATAGTGATAGGTAATTCTATAAAGGATATAATTAGTGTGATGCAAAATGTCATACTTATAGTTCACATGTGGAAAATATAATATTTTTGAATTTTGAATTAAAATATGTTATTCATATAGAATAATTAATTATATTTAATTTAAATAATGAATATTTTAATTTACCTCTTTGCATATATATATTGTTTTTCATCATATATATTAATATCACATTGAAGACTACCTATCCATGCTGAACCCCACAGCTGGATAACAATCATACTATTTGGGGATGATCAGGTATCCTTTGATAGAAATCATGGATCATGGCACAAATATTAATAGATTCTTAATGGGGAATGTCCATTTTAGTGAATCATGTTATTATTATGAAAAAATAACACTCAAATGGTAAAACATGATCTTCTTGAAGAGGATAAAGATATGAATGATTATCGAAAGTGTATTTTACTTAAAGAAATAATATAATATATAATCAACGAGGATATGTTTCTTCAAGATGGAATAATATTATATAATCATATAGAAATTAAGGTTTCACATGGAATATTTTTTGGGACAACATATTTATAATGGATTTTAATTTAGGACTCTATCCCTTAGAAGATTTTTGATTTTAGGAGTGAAGATGTGGGTGTTCCCATAAAAGGGATTTTTTGTCTTTTTATTCTGTATTTTAATTTTTATTTCTTACATTCTATTATAGTTTATCATTCCTTATCTATAAATTAGGTTGACTAAGAAAGAGTTGTCTTTAAATAAATTCATATTTGTATATAAATTGATTATTCAATGAAATATATTTAATAATTATGAATTTTTTAGAAAAAGGTTATTTGAAATAAATTACATAAACTAATTTTGGAATTTATCAATTCTATAGTTTAGCATTGATAATTTTATTATTTTATCAGTAATAAAAATGAGATAATAATATCCATATTTTATTCGTTCTATGATAATGATGAAAAAGGATCTGTTTATCCTAATTTTACAACCCTAATAAAATTGGTATATTATTTTATTAAAAAGATATTGATAAATTAAATTAATATAATTATAAAATGATTTTTTCCCACTAGTATATTCCCATTATATAGACATTGAGGTTAATTATTTTTTGATATTTGGTCAATTAGGAGATCATTTTTACAACCCTAATACAATTGGTAGATTTTTTTATTAAGTAGATATTTATAAATTAAATTAATATAATGATAAAATGATTTTTTCCCACTAGTAGATTCCCATAATATAGTCTTTGAGGTCAATTATTTTTTGATATTTGGTCAATTAAAAGATGATTTAGAGTGTTTCAAGTGATGAGGTTGGTTACTGTGTGTTAATTTAAGGGGGGAATGTGAAAAACAATTTGTTCAACTGAACATCTCGGTTTGAATGAGATACATTATATAGATAGACATAATTTCTACATATACTAATTAGAAGGAGGACTTGATAAAATAAATCTATGTGATAACTAAAATTTTTTCTAGTATTTAACATTATAGGATTGGATAGAGACATTTGATGGGAACATGAATGCCCATAGGGAGTGTTAATCATAAGAATAAAAGGTCATTTTAAGGGTTGACAATTTTACCCATTGAGAATGAATTTTCTGATCCTATGATGAAATTATTTTATGGGTGGCCAGTTTCTAAGAGTGACATGTTCTTTTAGATTTGATATATTTATTTATTTGGAAAAAAATCTAATATTATTGAAATTTTTATATATAACTTGATAAATATAGTTATTGTTTAGAAAACAAATTCACATAATAACACAATAAATGATATATATATAGTGGTTCTTAACATGCCATATTACTCTCTCTCTCTCTCTCACCCACACACACACTTGTGTTCGTTCATGACTATTTATTAATAAATATATCATATATTGAATAAAATTAAAATTTCATTTATAAATGAATATATGAATTTTATTTATAAAAAATTATATATTAAGAAATTAAGAAGGATTTATTTTAAAACCATAAAAATTGATTATGAATAACTATTTTTATAGAAAACTATTTTGTATTTTCATTTAAATAATTTATAATGAGTCAAACATCAGTCTATGTCTCTTTTGATATATAGCCCTAATAAATTCTGAACCCATGATAACAATCCATTGTCATCCTCCTATATCATTCAACCCAATTTGTTTAAATTATTGTTGCTCAAGATATACACTATTCTATCTATGATATTTAGATCACAACCCATTTGAAATTATTAACTAAAAATAAATTTTCATGATTTAATATATATTAATCATGTTTTAAACTAAAAATTTATATAAATACAAGCATGCATGGATGCATGAATAGATAAATGCATAAATACATATATAGATACATGGGTTTGATTACAATGCATGTGTGTTCATTTTTGTTATTTTTTAAATATATATATATACTTGTGTGTATGTTTTACTCTGTGCATGTTTATGGATAAATATTAATATATATTCCATTTCCCATAAATATATATAAAAAAAGGTTTTTTTGTGTTGTTGTGTGTCTGTGTGTTTTGAATATATAAACATTAAAATATACACACCAAAACAGACTCACACTCATAATTAAATACATACTTACATACACCCACTAATACACAATCATTAAAGAATCTTTCATTAGAAAACAATTTATTTTAATAAAAAATATATATAATAGTGTCATATAATCAAAAAAATTCATGTAATATATACATAATAAAAAAAATATTATATATCTTTTAAAATTGACAATAACTAGTTTGGTAATAAAACATATAGTTTTCCACTACGAATAACGTCTCCAAAGTTTTCACTAACTATAATTGGACAATAAATTTTTTATATCATATGTTGGTTTATTAAGAATGAATTAGAATTTTTTAGTGAAATTAAATCCCTTACCCTTATTCTAGTTGTTTTTCTCAACTTGTTTCAATATGATCAACAATTTTTTTCAAAAATTATGTTTTTAATACTACTTAAACTATTTTAATTTTCTAGTTTCATTTTATCATGCATTACTCATATCTATGACTATCACTATTATTCTAAAAAAACATTATAGGGAATGTGATAATATTTTATCTATTGAATCACATAAGATACCAATTTTTTATAAAATTTTATATTAACCCCCTAAAAATTTTAATTTTCAAACATTTATTAGTTGAAATCATTCTCACTATCTTGGGTCTATAACTAATTCTCAATTGGGTCTCCCAGAACATCAAACCCTCAAACCAAATATTCCATATAACATGATCTCATTTACTACATTTCAATTCCTATATAATTGGTCATAAACATAATGAAACTCATATATAAAATTTGAATATTATTTTTTATACAATGAATTATTTATGAAAATTCAATTAAATTATTTTGTGTTTAATTTTCAAAATTTTGGTAATTATGTCACATATTGATATTACCATGATTTAAGATATCATTACTTAATAAATTATGATTTTTAAACAATGTAGTTAAATTAATAATAATAGACGATTGGAATTATATATTGTTTTTAACACAGTTTTTTTATGTTAATAATATATATACATATTAAACATAGAACCTGTGAAATAATTTTTTAAACTATTAATACTCTTAAACCAAGAGTATAAAAATATTTCATTTTTCATGAAATGGTTTAAATATAAATTTTATTAAACATATTGTAATTTATTTAAATGTTTTCAATATTTATGTAAAATTTTATACTAGTTATTTAAAATAACATCATATATATAAATATATTTTTGAATTATTTGGTCCAATTAAATTCTCATTTGATAGTTTGTGGATTTTTAGTAAAAGATAAACCAGTTTCACCACATTCCAATGTATCATCTATGATATAGAAAACTGAAAATATTAAATTAAGACATACCCATGTGAAATGTATTCTCTTCAATATTAATCTAACATCATAGGTAAAACACCATATATAAATAATTAATAAATCTCTATGGATATATTCTATAAATAAATAGGGGATTAATATTCATTATATCATAACTGTTAGTTTTATATATTCCTTGATGACTATTGTACCTATAACTAAATTGTTTTAGCCAAACTATAGTGAATGTTATAATTTTTTGAAAAATCATGTATTAAATGTTTGAAAAGATGAGTTTTATATTTTCAATATATAATTAATTTAAATGCAGATACTGTGAAGAATGGGAAAATATATATTATTGGGAAGGGATAAAAATATATTTTGATAAATAATTAATCTAACTATATTTATTGATGTCCTTCCATCAAAAACATATTCACATGTAAAACATTTAATTTTTTTCTCTTATTTTCAAACCATTAATTTATAGAGAGATAAACATTCATCCATATGGTTGGAATAATTATAGGTTCCATTGTAGTTGTTTTTCTTTATTTTATAGATAATAGATATTGACAGTTCATGTTATTTTGATTCAAAAAGATCTGGTAAAATCTATAATAATTTCATTATTCCAGAATTTGAGGCCTTAATAGATCTCTCAAATTTTCTTTATTTTTAATTATATTGAATATATTAAAATAAAATTTCAAATGTCTTTATATTAAATATTATACTATAAGATTTGGTAAAATTAATATAAATTAGATATCCAATTTAAGAAGTAATCCTAAGAGAATTGATAAATCATTCTAAATTTTATTATATCTATGAATTTTAGATCAATTTGTGAGAACACCAGTAATGTATTTTGATCTCAAATTTTATTATTAAATTTTCAATATGAATGAAGTTAAATAAAAAATTGGGAAAAATTATTTATTTTTAATAAAAACCAAAATTATCATTTAATGAAGGATTTATTAGTTCAAATGATTCTAATATATTAAAAAATTATGTATTATTCAACCTAAATATCATGTAAATACAATTTTTTTTAAAATTGTTATATTATAATGTTTAAAATAAGTGAAATAATCCTAAAAATGATAGACATAGTCTACCACTATAATTTTAGATTATATGGTCATTAATTACATTTTCACATTTCATCACATTTGTTCTAAATCTGTGGTCATATATATATATATATATATATTTCTATAAACCATTAGTATTAGGGTAAGATATAAAACAAATTGAATAATATGTTTTGAAACCATAAATTTCTTAGATGAATAATTGTTCCTTATATAGTATCCTAATAAAAAAAATTATTATATATTCCATCTTTATGAAAACATATTTAATAATAATTATATGTAATTCATTATTTATCTCAATACTCATTTTTAATATTTTTTATTATTTATGAATTACTATCTTTTGAAATCAATTATTTTTTAGTGATCAATATTTACATAGGTAATTCTATTAAAATATACTTATATAAATAAAAATATGAATTAATAATCAATATATTAAAATAATTTTTTTGTTTCTATATTTTTTTAGAACATTTCAAAAACCGTGACCATAACTCCACCTACTAACACAATTTTAATGAACCACGTTAAAAAGTTTTGGTTATGAAAATAATTTTTAAAACCATGGATATAGTGAATATAAAGAAACTATTTCTAAAACTATTAGAATAAAACTGTATAAATTGAATGAAATTCATATAATGATGGTTATTGATAGGTTATATTTAAATAAAAATATTTTTATATAAGAATTATTTGTTTTATAAATATTACATTTGAATGGTTTATTATAAATTCTAATTTCCCTTCCGATGTTCCAAGGGATGTTTTATAAGGAAAAAAGGATTTTTGTTGAGTTATTTTAAATTCTAAATAATTTTATTAAAATAAATCTATGAGTTTCATGTGTATTAAATAAGATATACTACTTATTATTAATCATCATACATTTATATTCTAGTTGTAGGGTTAAAATATTTCTTAACATATTTGGGCATATAAGTTATTGACAAATTAGAATTTACTCTAGATCATATAGATTATATTCCACATCTAATATGTCCAAGATTAAAATTGTTTTTAATTAAATTTAAATAAAATTTTATTGATTTTAAACTTCTTAATCACTAATTTTTAGTGAGATATGCATCTGTTAATTTATTTAGGTATTATACTTTTAAAATATAAACTTCAATATAAAAGTTTCTGTACATTAATTCTCTATTTTACAATTCTTTGAATTTTAATTAATGATTTTACGATCATTAAAATTATAGTTACCATTTATTTATTAAGTTATAAATATACAGAATATTTATATGTAAATGATTATAAGAATAATTATTTTTATCTAGAATTTACATTTTTGGGGAGAAAATATATTAGTTTATTATTAGAAAAAAAAACTCAATTACAAAATTATTTAATTTTTATTGAAGGATTTAATTATTTTTATTTTCTCTTTTGCGTATGTTTAACATTATGGATAACATTAATAAAATTATTATGTTCCTATTATTATAAGTAACTATAAATTTTTATATTTTTGTTTACACTTCATTTTTATTAAAAAAACTCTACAAATCTATTTAAAAAATCTATAAAACTATGCCGATTATTTTAAATTAAATAACATAGAACCACATATATAATGTTCATCTAAATAACTATCATATGTAAATTAAAAACAGAAAAAGAAATATATGATGGTTATTAGTCACAATTTACATACACACATGTACATATGAATGTAATTAATAATAACCAATATATATATATATATATATCACATATGTTTTTGGGAAATATATGATTATATCTAAAATAATTGACATAAAGATAAAAACACGTTAAATAAATTTAATTTTATAGATAGTTAAAAAATATATGATAGAGATATATATGAAATTATAAAATAATAATATTTTAGTAATCCAATTATAATATATTGGTATTATTATATTTTTGTTATATTAATTGGGGAAATTTACACTATAGATTAAAATATTTTTGTTAAGGTGAGATAGAGAGAATGTGGGGTGGGGGGGGGGTTTATATATAATGAAAATTAAGATTTTATAGATATGATTTCTCTAATAGTTTTTTTGATTTTAAAATAATTTTAGAATCGTCTTTAAAGATATAGGCATTAACTGATCCATGATATATATTTGGAATTTTATAGATTTAAATACACTCTGATTGAATTATTTCTCCCATATTCTCGACCATTCTATTATAAGCTTCCCATTAATGCACACCACATTATTTATTTATTGAAATATCTAAATCGTTTTAATCAATGTTTATATCATCTCACAAATTGTACATTCTCCAAATACCCATAAAATCTATACACTCAGTATATATTTTGTATCGAAAGAGATATAACCTAATACTAATAAGGTTATCCACCAATAAGGATTATATATCAATAGAATGTTTTTCCATGGAATATTTATGTATATTTAAAACCATGTATAACCACACAAAGCTCTTGTCTAAATAAAATGGAGGTTCTAAAAAGTTTTAAAAGAAACATAATGAATCCCCTATTAGTTATGAAGATACCAAATCATTATGAAATAACAATTATAAAATTAAATATACATTAAACACTTAATTATATCCAAGAAGTTATTGGTGTGTTAAACATAACAAAATTTTGTTACATTTTCTTTTTGGGAACACAACTAATATCAAAAAGTTATTTAACAATGAGAACTTTCATTGAGTAACTCATCAATTCCACCAGAATCATGGAAGTGAGATTAAATTTTATCATACCTATGATGATGTTCTTGTAGGATGTATTAATCCTATCAAACATGGATTTATTTCTTGAAATCTCAATGAGATGTAGTGTCGTAACACCATAACTAAATAATATTGTTTTCACTTGTTAACCAATGTTTATTAATTGAAAAATTACCATCAAATCATCCATTTTAACAAAAAATTTACCATTATAAAATAATACAGACTAAAATTCTTCCAAATCTTCTTATAAAATGTGCATTTTTGAAAAAGGTGGCTTCTAAAATCACTACTATTGACGAAACGTGAGATCATATCATCCAACTTATAGATGAAAATTTGAATCCTATCATCAATTGGAATTATATTAATATATATATATATATATATATATTCAATATGAGATTATTCCTCAATGGATTAATAAAATGCCACATTTAAATATTAATCCTTTAGGGTTGCCATTACACATATCTATATAAGTAACAGTAACATATTTTTGGGTTGAGGTTACCAATCCCTGATAGGAACCATAATGTGATGTCATACTCCAAAATGTTATATGTGTCAGTAGACTGCATGATATATTATGGAATAAGTAAAATACCCAATTAAAAATGATTGATAAAATTTTATTTAGTTGTTATCATAAATTTACGGGGCTATCATGCTTCAACAATCAAGGTGTTAAGCCAGTATGAATTCTATAAATTCAGAATGATGGTTTTATTGGGTATCCCTAATTTTTCATTATGATTGATGAATAATAATCTCTATATACATGATAAAAATGTAATCTATTAAAGATTTTATTTCAAAATTGATATATTCTAGTAGGAAATTATCTAGTAATATCAGCTGAGGATTAGTTGGAATTAAGTTGGTGTCAAAAAAAATATTCATATGGAATTTATAAAATAATATAAAATTTTTTATAACAAACCATCACATTTTGATGGATTAAAAATAATTTCCCAAGGAATCTATCAAAATTGTAACAATTTTATATCTTACACCATAAATTTTTTCATTTATTTTTTAACTGATAAATAATAACCTTTATCCACTGTTAAAACCAAAATGTAACACCTCAAACTCTATTATATAAGTTAATCACAATATCCCGAACAATATATAAATGATATTTTTATAGATCCTTTACTAATGACTAGATTAAATGTATTTATTTTAAAAATATCAATTTTCCAAACTAACTTAATTTTTTAACTGATAATATCATTATTATAATAATATAATATTTTGAGTTTTTTTTGAATTATTGATTTTTAGTAAAAATATTATAGATTATAAGATAATTGAAAATTTTATTAATTTATCATCATATAAAAGTGTATATTAATTAATAAAACCCTTTATATAATAAAATTAAAATGTTAGGCATAACATTATTCATTTTAAATTATTATTATATCTAAGAGAACCTTAAGAAAATATTTTTATAACAAATAAAAATTTACTTTAAAATAAAAACTATCTTCAGTCATTTAATTAGATCAAATATATTTCAATATATAATTAATTGTTTTTAAAGGATTTGAAGCCTCATATAATTTAATTTTTAATAATAATTCATTCGATGCCATTATAATCTTTATCCAACACAATTTTACTATATTCTATAATTTGAATTATAGAAACATTATTTCCTAAAAAAGTGTCTTATGTGTTTATGTGTTTGTATTTTAAAATTGTAATTTATTAAAAATAGAAATTTATTTGATAATTTTTCTAAATCATGATTCCATAAGATTAAAATTTGATAAACATTGAAATTCTAATATTATTTATTAAAATTAATTTTTGTGGAGTAAAATTTGTCCCATAATAAAAAATAAAAAAGGTAAAATTTTATTTACTTTTTTGGAATGGAAAAAAACATGTTAAAAAATGATTAAGAAATTATTATTATGGTGTGGATCAAACCAAATTCACCTTATTTTCTCCTTTTTTTGATTCCTTCACACTTTAATAGTAAAATTAAAACATTGAAATTAAATGGGTATTTTAAATACTACAATTGTCTTCACTTATAAATGTGTAACATATTTACAAGATTAATAATCTATTATTATTATAATTTATCTCTCAAAATCTTTCAATTTTTACATCCCCTTTCCCTATATAATTTTTAACACCCTATTGTGCTTATTAAAAACAATACAGCTTCATTTTTAAGGAGTATTCCAAGAAACATTTCTAGTCCAATACATGAGTATTATCAACATCATAGTTTTGAACTTAATTAACTTTATATAACTTTGTTTTATCATAAATAATAAAATGAAATTATTATTTTATATAGATATATATTTTATATTTCTATATTAAAGGGATTTTCTTTATTTGTTTACATACCCCATCCATTAAAAATAAGGAAACCATTATTCATGCATTGTATAGACTGTCACCTCCCCAACACAAGATGATTCATTTTCCTACCTTATATTTCAACATTGTATATAAGGATGGAATTAAATGATAAAATATAGATTGACAGTTTCATTATTGATTTTTAATTAAATTGAGAGAACTGATTAATGATATGATCAATAATCACTATTAAATAAATCATTTAAAATCATTTTGCAAAGAGGATGGTCTATTATTCAATTCATGTATTGATTTAATATCACTAACATATTATTTTAATTACATATAATTTTAATATATGACAACAATAGACACAAAATAGTATCATCATTCACCTGTTATAATGAAATTGATACAATCCATCCTCATAACCATTCATTAAATCAGGGCATGTTCAAGCATGGGTCATTTTAGCCACCTCCTAATGAAATAATGCTCACATATATAAAGGTTGACTATGATAACTTTTATTCTGGTATAATATGATCGAAATGAGAATTTATATTAATTTCAGATAAATTATATGAATATCAAATTCATCAATTAATGAAACACCATCCATTCAAAAAAAATCTCCAAAACATTTCTCATATCCCCTTCATCATCAATGATATTTCTTATGAAACCAATTAAAGGAGTTCAAAACAAAATAAAATATTTTAAATAATCCTCATTATTAATTTTAAGTACATTATAATATTGTAAATTGGATGATCATTGAATATAAAAAGAGCTATTTTAAAACTAGTTGAAATGATCAAATCTATAAACACGAAAATTGTAAATTGGGAGAATTATTATAGATATTGAGTATTTATCAAGAGTAAAAATGATAATTCTTATGATTAATTATTTCAAATAACTCATATATATATATATGATTTTTTATTGGAGTTAAATTCATAATTATGGATGTGAAGAAAATATATCAGGGGGTTCTTTCTAAATTTATTCTCTATGGGGAAATTTCTTTATTAAGTAGCTAATTTACATTATGTTTTTTATATACTACCTATATAAAATTTTATATCATGCAAATAATTTATTCATGTTATTATATGATCACTTATAATACCTATCTTTCATGTGTTAATTATTGTGTTTCTACCCAATCCATTTGTGGGGTTTTTTTATCAGGATTTTCATTTTTTGGTTCTCATGTTATAATCAACACATGTTTTATTTTACATCGTGACTATAGTTTTAGGGAATAAAATTTTATCAATTAACCGTGGAATTTATGGTATTTAAAAGTTAATATTTTTAACCCTATCTCATAATATTTTAATATACGAATTACCTTTTACATTTATGGAAATTATCTAATTTTTTGGTTAAGTGTTATTGTTTGCAATTTATCAAAAAAATACATCACTATTATGATAGGGGAATGTGGATACAGTCCTCGTACATTAAACCATGGGTTAATCGCATAAAACGTTGTTGGTTGAGAAATGAATAAATCATGAAATTAATGTATGTTAGTGGGACTAAGAGTGAACTACTAATGACACACTCTTGAGGGATATGATTTGGAATATTTAAATGTTCTTAGTAAACAATGATGGAAAATTATCTTTACCATTTCTATGGTCCCCATATAATTTAAACATTTAAATCCAATTAATATTTTTCATGGATAAACTAACACAATGATAGTACCCTTACCCATATATTTCTTTGATAGGGGTACTAGTTTCTAATTTGATGTTACCCCATGAATTATAAATTCTTTAAGGGATGTTCACCTAGAAATCCACCTTATTGTTTAAAATGTGGAAGTGTTTTTAATACATGGTTATCATTATATGTACAGTCATGTTTTATTAAAAAATAGGTCATATAGTTAATGGTATTATGTTTTTTGACAAATATTATGGTTAATACATTAGACATAATTAGGTTATGGGTAGGGTTGAAGATTATATATCCACACGATGTGTTAACACATCTCTTGAGAAAAAAACATTTTTTTTGTGTATACATCCTCACGTAATAGGATAATTTTATTCCCATAAGGACATGGTCGTAATTTTTGATGTCTTCAAATATGAATACCATCAGTATGAAATAGTTGATTATTTTTATATATGGTTTCATTTAATTTCATGGATATAGATAACAATTAGTTTTAGTAGATATTAGATTAATGTTTTTCAATTATTATTTAAATATCAGTTATTCTATATTTATGCTATCTAAAATTTCACTATAGGCAACTTTTTACTAATAAAATGATATCAACCATATTTTTTTCATTGTATAAAAATCTTATAAGTGGATTATGGGTAATGTTAAGAGATATAATTGAGGGGATAATAATTTACCCTCAATATTTTTTAATTTTATGTTTTTAAATATGTATTTATTGATTCTTCCTAGTTTAGTAACATGTTTTATCATACAATAGCATTGAAATACTATACCAATAACATAATAAAACTACCATGTATGGGTTTATAGTTTTTATGACATTATAATTTGAATTTTATCTAGTTTACTAGGAACCAATGGATTCATATTTAGTGGTACCAAGTTAGAGAGTGAAATTTATATGAAAGACCATCAAGATTTATAGTCAAAATTCTAGAACATATAATAAGATTTTTATTTTATAAATAAATTTCATTTCTTAATTATTTTTATTATATTATATAATACTGGGGAAAAATGGTCAGAATATGAACAATATTAAGAACTATAATCAATTTAGGAACATTTTCCTAATCAGGATAACAATTCTAGAGTTGAGGTTAATAATCTCATAACGATATTAGGGAAGTTCTCCCCGGTTATGAAAAATAATATCACTCACATACGCTGACCTAAGAATCCAAAACATCTTTTTAACTTGGTTGGATTGTTTCATATGAAAATGACCAATAATATTTGGCGAAAATAATAATATATTGTTTGCTGATAGTGGATTATGTCCATTAAGAATACCTTAATTACCCTGAGTCGTGAAAAGGAAAAGGTAATCATGGAAGTAAATTATTTGAAGGGTGATGAAGATCTATGTTGAAAAAAATTAAAATAATAAATAAGAATATGAGATCAAGTTAATTTAATGGGAAACATTTAAGTAGGGGTAATATGAAAAATACATTCATTGTGAGAAAAGAGAAGAAATTGATAGTATTTCTCAATATTAAACAAATGATTAGGGAAAATGTTTTTGAAAATGAGGATAGATTTTCAAAGTCAACTAGAATTGTTTTGGACTATGTATACAAATGGAATAAAATATTTTTAATACCTTTTATGGGATAAATGTTTTCATTTAAAGGGTTATGGTCTCCCAAAAACATTAATCATATGAGAATATATTCTAATGTTCCATGAAAATTTAAAAAGTTTTATATGATGAATATATTTAAAAGATGTTAAGAGAAGTATAGGAGGAATGAGACTAATGGGTAAAAAATGTTATAAAGGGGTTGAAATAAAGGGTGGGATTTCCCAAATCTAATAAGTATGTTAAGACGCACCAAGGGTATGGCATGAAGCAAATCAAATGTTTTTTAAATTATTAAGAAAAAGTCCATTGATCAAAATAACACATTTTAAAGGTAGAATAGGTTGATGATCAATGATTTAACTATATGAAAAGGCAATTTTTATTAACTAATGCTCCAAAAAATTAAGGGAATATACCTAATAAAATTCCATGGGAGAATATATAATATTATGTCTTTACCAAAACATATATCAAAATTTTAATGAAATGGTGATATAGAGTTTTACCATAGGCTAAATTCAAGACAATGATTTAATTTATTGTGGATACTCTCAAAAAAATTTATCATCCATTTTTTCAATACAAAAAATTATATTTTTTACTATCACCCTATTAGGGGATTTGTTAGTTATGAAACAAAGAGGGAGTCTTATTAAAACAATGATGTATGAGGTTGTTTTATTTATTATTTATCAATGTTCCCAATTTCTAAATCACTTTGTTCCAATAATGATGTGTACGGTACCAAAATGTGTTGTTGACTTATTTAAACAACATCAATTGGAATAAAAAAATTTAGTGATTAGTCTTTTCTCTAGTTACCATTAACTAAGGGAGAAAAATCAATATATACCAAAGAAAATATTTCAAAAACAGTATGTACTTTATGAGGTTAATCCTTTCATTTTTTTATTGAAGAATGTAACTTAAGAATTTTTGGATCTATTCAATTGATAATTCATTGGGAATCTTACTAACTCTGGGTGGTATTCATTGATAATATGATGATATATTTTATGATCCACAACGAGAATTATAATCTTCTATAAATAATATTGGAGACGCTCACAAAAAAAGGTTTATATGGGATGTATTGTAGTTTTGAAATTTGACGCAATATTTTTCTTTCTTGCCAATATTATCTCCAAGGTTGGAATATATAAAAACTTTCAAGTACATAGGTATTCAAATAATTATGTACACTGAGGAAAATAGCATATATCCAATATTGTTGGTTTTCATAAGTTTACAATCCCTGGGTCATCTAAGAATTTACTTGAATAGTTAACTCATTAACTATGTTAACACGCAATGGGGTAAAATAATCATGGTTAAGTGATTAAGAGGAATGTATTGAAGAGATGAATAAGAGGATGATTAATAAAATTTTATTAACTATACCATTTTGCAATGAACTATTATTTATTTATGGTGATGTGACAGTGAAACAAAATGGTTGTTTATATATACAGAATACTAGGGTGATTAGAAATGTGTCAAGGAAATTGAAAATCCATGAATAAAATAATTGAACCCATGACCTTGCGATGAATGATGTAATATTTTATTTGATAATATGTCGGAACTACTCCTATGGTGAATTATGTGATATATATATTAAATAAAAGGGTATTAAGTATACATTATATTAAAAGGATCTCATCATGGGGCTAAGATGATGGTTTGAACTAGTTAAGGAGTATGATTTCAAGACACACAAACAACATGGGATGTAAAACAAGGTGTCTGATGTGTTGTTTAGGAGGGGTCACAAAGTCAATGATTAATATTAAATATGATCATATATATATATAGATCATGTAATTTTATATGTTTCAATTTATATGCTTTAGGGGCCATAATTCCATTTTGAATAAATTTTAAACCATCCTTAGTAGTGAAGATATTGAAGTCCTAATATATGATAAAAACATATAATATTAGATAAAATTTCTGATTGTTGAGAAATTTATGTAATTTATTTTTAATGATAGAGTGTTGATGTTTGTGAAGAGGACACAAGTTCCATACATAGTATCAATAATATGGGAACTTAGAGATAGTGAACATATCTCAAATTTCACTTGACACATTTGTAGGAAAATTATGTATAGGGATTTAAAATAATATTCTTATTTTGTTGGAATGAAGTGGTAAACATTGGATTATATTCAAATATTCATATAATTCCAATATGTGGAGGCTAAGAGATATATTTATAATGAAATTATGAAACACATACCAAAACCTATATGGAAGTAAGAAAATGATAAAATGGAATGTTTAACTAGAAATAAATAGTTTGCAAGGATGAAAAATTAATTATGGGTCACCATTTATTATCTTACTATGTATTATCATTTCATTGAAATAATATATGATATCTCTCTTGAAAACATTTTTCAGTTATATATATATATATATATATGAAATCACAATTTTTATGGGTTACCATATTAAATTTTATCTGTTCATGGCCTAGGGATTACATTGAAATTCTAGAAGACTATTAAAAGGGGTATCAAAATTGAGATACATTTAAAAATACAGTATTAACCCAAGACCAATGAATAGTCTGAATGAAGTATATAAACTCAAAAATAAATGATGATATCATGTATCTAGACATCAAATTTAATTGGTATCAATATCTATAAATTATAATTTAAATTTAAATTGAAAATTCAAATGATGAATACATGGAAGCATAACATAGGAAAAATACAACTCAAGGAGATTTGAAATTCAAGAGACCGAGAGAATGTCCATGGTCAATTTTCTTACATTCTATGTGTAGAGATCTCACTATGTTATGATAAATATGGTTTCTATCATCCCTCAATTCTTGAGAAAACCCTCAATTTCAATAATTGGTTGAATTATAAAAAACAAATTACTTTCTTAGGATCAAATAAATTGAAACATTCCAAAAAATAAAGGGGGAGAGGTGTTGTATCCCATGTAGTAGGCTAGATCATGGGAAATTAATGTTAGCTAGCCTATACGTTTTAATGTAGATAAGTATGAAAGTACAGACTATTGAAGATCACATTAAAATAAACTAATGAAGAGAAAAGTGCAATGAAAATAATCAAAGAAAATACTTAGAATTTTTAGTGGGGGAGTCATATATTCTTAAAGGCTTCACAATTCAAGGGAGTTGTATGATTTGGTGGAAATGTTAATTTTATCCCTAGTTATATCTGTAATTTTTAAATACTATAAGAAAATAGAATTATAGATTACTATTTTTATGCTTCCCAACCATTCTAAAGTAACAAATATATTCCTTGTTTCATTTATGAGAAAAAAATATTCCATATCCAATGAATTTGAACACATATGAGGGAATAAAGTGGTATCTTTAGTTTTCATATAAAAATAATCTTATCCAGATCCTTGAAACTATAGAAAATGTACTATGGAATTAGGAGACTCGTTTGGTGAATGTCAATGGTAGAAATTAAAAACTAGGAAAGGGAAATTGACAACCAAAAGTATCTATAAATATGTATTATAATAATTTTTCAATCGATCATATATATCAAAAAAAATTGACGAAATTATTTAAGGGGGTGAGAAAGTAACACCTGAGCCTCTATTGTATCATGTAAACACCAAATCTTGAACTATCATGCAATACGCCAAGGAAAGATCCCGTATTCATAGATTTATTTGAAATATTAATTTAATAATTTTATAATGATGGAAAAAATTATAATTTGACCTAATAATATCAAAATTTACATAGTATAAATTTTTTATCTTTTTCTGGAAAGGATGATTTTTTGTCGAAAAAGTGGGTTTTCATGAAATCTTAAATTTGTGTGACCGTTTCATTATATAAGAATGAACTATAAATTTATAAATCCATTTATATAATAAAAAATTAATTTTATGAATAAAATTATTCAATTTAAAATATTATTCAAACTTGAAAATCTTATACAATACATTTTTATATCACATTAAAATGTTTCTCTAATATGAAAATTATTTTCAAAATTTTTTATTTGTTAATTATTTTTCATATAATATTTGGTTATGAAATATTTTTGGAAGTATCATATATTTTATTTCTGTTATAATAATTCATTTTGTAAATTATAGTCAGTATTAAATATATTTTTCATCATATATATATATAAGTATAAAAATATTTCTTCTATAAACACTATTTCACTATTTTATGTGCCTATATTTAAAAAGAATGTTTTAAAACATGTAGAAGAATTGTTTTCTAAAATGATTTTAAAATTTAAAATCACAAAATTTACATTATTTAATCAATTAAATTTAAATATTGGTCATTAAAATTAATTACAATGGTAATAAACTAGTTATCCCATTAAAGTGAAAAAATGTAAAAAAATATTAAACAAAGGGGAAAGGAGAAAAAATGTTTAAAATGTTTAAAAATGGATGTTTATGGTGTTTATCAAGCTAAAATATCCCACATTCCAAATATTTACCTTTTTAAAGTCCATGGACATTTACAAATGAAATAATATTATTTAAATTCAATGGGTATTTCTAAAACTGCACTCCTTTTCACTTATAATATGGTAGCACATTCCACACTAAAAGACTTACGTATCATTCTAATTTCAACATAAAAATATATGAATTTAATATTAAAATATTTTTCTCATATTTTTAAATGTTTATGGTCTCTATCACATAGCATAAGTCCCACATTTACAAGGAGAGTTCAATGTAAAATATTCAAGTCCCGACATCAGTAGTATCAACTAGCAAGTATCCTTCTTAATTGTCTTACATAAAATTTATTATAGACACAATTTTATTATTCTATTATAATCTGTAATTTACAATAATGTTAATATATTTTGGTTATTATCATTGTTTAATTATGAAAATCACCCTTTAATAAAAATACATCCATTAATCATGTGTTGTGTGGACTACCATCTCCATGACGTAACACGATAAATATTCCTCCACATATTTATAAGGATATATATAAGGATTATACTAAAGGATAAATATGATACTTAGGAAATATTTAAGGTTTTTTATATCAAATTTGTGAACCAATTCATTATATCATTAATATATTATATTTGTTAATTTAATTGTATAAAATTAGTTTTGTAATATTATAATCATTTATTCAAATCATGTAATATTTATATCAATTAATTCATATTATAATTCAGTAAAATTATAATACATCATGTTTTTAAACATTAAATAAAATAATTATTCTTATGGTATAATTATATTCCAACAAAACTACCTCATTATTATTCATTAAATAAGGGTGTGTTCTTGTTTGGGATAGTTTAACTACTAACTTGAACAAAGATATTAATTTAAATGATGGATGACTAAGAAAATGTATTTAATTGTATAATATGAAATAAATTTTAAAATAATAATTATTTTTTCCCTACTAGAAAAATGTCAATATCTAATTCATAAATTAAGGAAACACTCTCCATTCATCAAAAATCACCAAAACATTCTTATTGTCGACTTCCTATTAAAGGATAAAGTCTAAACTAGTCATGAAAATAATTTTAATAAAAATAAATTATTATATATCACCACTAAATTAATATTTAATGACTTAATGATAACTAATATTTTAATACCATTGAATATGAATACTTTTAGGATGAAACTAACACAAAGGACCAAAACTACACACACTAATGTGAAAACTCAAAAGAATTACTGTAGGGAATTACTATATTTGAATAGTGATAATTAAAATAAATATGATTTAGATATTTAAAAAAGTTATTTATATACGTATTTTAATGTTACATGAGGTGAAAATACGATTGGATAATTATTGGGCTAGTGGTAAGGGTTTTCCTTCATAAATTTCTATATTTGAGATATATTTTGTGTTATGAAACAAATTTACATTATGCAATGCATGTAATACATTTTTTAGAAGTTATATCTTTAAATTACTATATTAATGGTATTTTAAGATCATTTTTATTCAAGATATTTGAGTTTGTTATGATTGAATATCTAACCATGAAATATATGGGGATTTTCCAGTAAAATTTTCATTCATTGTTGTTATATTTTAATAAAAACCTATTTTCGTTTTTTGTGTGAATAAATTTCCATATATGTCTTTTTTAGATATTACCCATGAAATTTATTAAATTTAAATGACTATATATTTAACCATATCTCATATTTGTTCAAAAACTAGATTCCTTTTCAATGGTTGGAAATCCATCTCACATTTTGGTAAAGTAAAAGTGTAATTATTTTTTCAGAAAATATATCCCATAATATTTATTGGTGTGTTGATTTTGTTGTAAAATAATTAATATAGGGTTAATCACCATAAAAAGTTTTGGATGAGAACTTCCTTATTCATCACCATATTAAATAATGGGAATTCATAAGACTAAAAACCAATAGGTCTACTTATATGGGATATGATTTGGAAAATTCTTAGGATCATATGAACCATAATGAATGATATTCCCTAAACTTCCCATCGTCTCCTGCCAATTTAAATTATTGAACCGAATTACAATTTTCCATTTATTACCCAACACATTTAAAGTATCCTTACCCTATATTTCATTTGTATGGGAACATCCAATTAAATTTATGATACCCCGTGGATTCCTAGTAGATTAATGGAAGTTTCCATAGACACCCAAAATATTCTATTAAATTGAGATGTATTTTATGTTAATATTCAATATTAAATAGATACATTTTTTATCATTTATATGGGTCCTCGTATAACGGTATTAAGGGTTTTGATGAATTTTATGGTGAATCAATTAGACATAATCAAGTGAAAGTTGTTGAAGAGAATTTTATATCCCATCGATGCATCAAAAAGTCCCTTAAAATAAAATGATTTTGGTCTTAGTACATAACTCTTCCAATAAAATGGTAAATGTCTTTTAATGAGGATTTGAAAATAGGATTTTATGTATAACACTATTCATTACATCCATATGAGAGAAATTATTATTGTTATTATTGTTATCATTTATTATTAGGGATATAAAATTTTTCTTCTTTCAATTGATTATCACTTAATGATGTTTATGTATCCTTGAAATATCACTTATTACTTGTCTATGTTATGTTAGATTATACTATATGTAAATCCTTAATAATCATTTGGGATCACTGTTATTTTCTTCCTTTCCCCATGAAAACATAGAGAAAGAATATGTGTATATTCAGTGATATAATTGAAGGTATAATAATGTTAGTGAAATATATTCATGTTTTATGTTATATTTTTAAATATGTCTATATATTGTCTTTAAAGACTAAAATTATGTTTGATCCTATGGAAACTACTTTATTCTATTCCAATAATGTAATATGAATCCCAAATTTAGGTTTTTAGGTTATAGTATGTTACCTATAATGAATCGAGAGAAATCATTGTGAGGATTATATTACTGGGGAAAATTATATTCTATTGTGGCAGTGTCTTCCCATTACAAATAGTAATTATTTATTGGTTAGTTACTATAAAACTTCCAAAGGATAAATTTATTATTATAGAAGTTAATAACATCTCCCCAAATTTAACATTTATATAGTTCATATTGTATCTTTTAATTATTTTAGAAAGGACATTCCAAAAACTTAAAAAAATTATTTTATGATACATCCAATCCTTTGAAATAATAATAATGGGTTAATATGATCATAATTACTCTCAAATAATCATTTTTAAACACAAAAAAATAAGATAATATCATTAATTTAAATATGGTGGGTGGGAAATCTATGTTTCATAATAACTTTTATATGAATAAGATCCCATATCTAAATAGATTTGAGAAGATATCTTCCAAGGAAATAATCAACTACCACATAGAAGAGTAAATAAATGGGTTTTCTTAACTAACACCTCTGGAGTAGCATGCATATCCTCTTGGTGAACTATTGAGGAATAAAAAATAAGTTTAGATTAAGAGCAAGGAATAATTAATGAAAAAAAATATTCAAGGTATCCAAAGTTTTTTATGAATTTTAGAATGGATATCCATTTAAAAGTATAAATGTATAATTATTTATCCAATTTTGGGGAAATATTCACTTATTTTGATTTTTTTTCTATTAGATGTGAAATCCATTCAATGCAATGTGTGGAGTGTCATGGAATTTATTCTCATTATTAAAGGGAAGTTGGTTGGGAAATTTTTTCCCATTTTTGACATTCCCATGTATAATGGATGTAATTTTAACCATAATCATGTAGATTTAGTTTCCAATTAAAACAGTTCTACTGTTCTTCACCCCTATCATGTGCTCAACATTCCTAATTATGTTGATAAAACAAGAATGGTATCTTGGTGTGAGATACCCCCGTTTTGATACCTCCTAGACAAATTGAGTCATGATATGTTGAAAAATATTTTAGTACATCCTAAATAACCAATTAAAATAATCATTATTCCCTATAGTACTATCGACATTTAGGTACCATAGGGAATTCTTGAAGTCTTCAGCAAAAATATTGGTTATAAGGAAATCTCTCTATATATTACATATAGTGTAGATGATAGAATCACAGTGCGTATGTTCTGGGAAACTATTGATCTAATTACTGTATTTTTTATTTTGAAATCAACCAATCCATTACTAATGTCATAAAAAATATTAAGCATATCACCATTAATACTAATGTATTTGATCACATTCTTGGATTTTCTATCTCTATGGATGAGTTGGAATATTTTTGAGTCCACATCTTTAAGCTACTATAATATTATTGTTTCCATTAAAGTTATTCATCAACTATTAATAAGAGTGTCCAAGTGGTGATAATTTGAGATCTACTCAACCGAACATATATTCATCCTTGAATTTCTATCATTGAAATTAATGTGATCTCTCTCATCTTTGGGAATTTTATAATCCAAGTTACATAAGTTGAATTAACTATAAACACATAGAGACATTTTATTTTTCTTGAGTGTATTTCAGATTCCATTGAATATATCCTTAGTATTATTCAAAGACCATTATCTAGATATATTTTCCCTAAAATTATAAAATTTGTTACATAAATTTATATGATGTAATTTTTAGTTGTAATTTTTACAATAACCCATTTAGGATATAATAATAGTTGTGTGATGAGAGTGTATCCCTTGGATAACTCTATAAGAATGATGAGATATGGGTTCCACACTTGTTATAGAAATTAAATCTCTATCAAATTTACTAGCTTATCATTTATTTATAGGGTAACTCAATTGATGAAATTTTAAACCATCAACTTGATATCTGAAATGGGAGTAAAGTATTTGAGAGATTGAATTTATATTTAGGAAACTAGAATGAATTCACATCCAATACATTCATTGATAGTTAGGAAATAATTAATTTACCCAAGGAGGATCTAGCCATGACTATTTTTGTTAGACACCATGGATAAATCATTCACTAAATATATTATTTTTCAATAATAGGAAAATTAATTTAGAAAGAAGACCTTACACAAAATGTTTCTGATATATATTTAAATAGTGATTTGTTATTTCTAATTTTTGAGAATATAGGGTCATATACATTTTCTATTATGTATCCATATAATTTCTTCAAGTAAAGTGTTTATATGATGAGACATATAAACATATCTAATTTTTAATCAGTCAATCATTCTAAATATTTCAAACAAAAAGATTTTTTTTATGATTTCATTTAATATAACATGATATTATGAGATAAAATTCATAGGGGGTATGTGATATAACAACAATAATGACCCTATGTTTGTTCCAAAAGAAGTTATTAAATTTGGAGATAGTATTACCCTTATTTGAGGAATGTTATTCTTTTATTCCATTATATTTGGATTCTTCTTTTTTTGTTAACACATTCCCCATTATATCATGGTTATAACACTCCACATGGATATATATTATATAAATATGAATATATTCCTCAATATATCAAAAGATTATTTGATTACTTAGCTTCATCTACCAAAAATTTTATACTAAGGGGATAGAATTATATTATTGAATTCTCAAAACCCGTTGATTTTGACTTATAATAATTCATTATAGATGATTTAGATACCAAAACATATTTTATTGTAATTCACTTAATAATAATATTGTGATATGGATATACCCAACCATGACTTTAATAATATTTTCAAAAGTATAATAATTTTCCAATGTTAAAGTGGTAACCCCAATAATATCCATAGGTTCTGTATTTGTAGTTATCTCTACACACAATATTTTTACTAGGAGGGAGGTCTCATATTATGAGAGTCTTTACATATTGAACATCAATTTGTAATTCAAATCCTCCATAGTAGTTTCCTAAAATAGGTTCTTGACCCCCCTAAGTTGGGGTCATTAAGTGGAGTTGTGATTACCTGATGTATTAAAGGAAAATTTACTATGCTATTCATTTCCATAGTACTGAAAAAATTATTCATAGAATAATGAAATGAATTATATAAATCATAAGTTGGTATGTAATTATAATAACCAAAAGTGGGTTAAATTACATGCATTAATACATGAATTATAATGGTGGTTGAGGGGACTTTAATTTTGATGTCGGAATTAATTTTTTTCCATCAACATATAACATCATCATTCCACCAATGTTTTCATAAATTAAAAAACATATCTTTTAATAATTAAAAGGTAAGGTTACCAATGAAATTTCATTCCATTAAGAATATTCTATGTCATTAAAATTAAATTTCAAAGGAGATTCTATACTCTATTATTTTGAGGACCATCTACTCCAAACGATTTACAACGAGATCCTCTTCAACCATCACCGTGGAATTGTTTCAAAATCATGAGTTGTTATATCCCTTTAAAATATTATTGTAATTCCAATTGATTAGTCAATATACAAGATAATTTTCATATTCTAATACATCAAATTCCTATTTACTATGTTTATCAAATCATCGGTATGTGATTTATTAACATAAGAGGGATAAAAATTATGACTCGATTATTGAATTCTAAGGAGGTATATTTTTAGAGATATTGATATGACGTTTCATTCCTTCAATTGATAGCCATTATAGGGGTTGAAAATATTATAATAACATCTACACAACACAGACATTATATACTCATTAAAACCCCTTATATAATAAATCATTATATATGTATAATTTAATTTACATAATGTATCCCTTTTATGGATAATAAGACTCATAATAATAGAGTACATGAAATGTTTGATCCCCTAAATTATTTATTCATTATTAGTTGAGATAAGGGACATAAATCCTTTCTTAATAAATTTCTCTTTATATTACTTGTTTATGTAAAAAAGTGTTTTGGATGGTTTCATGAATTCATTAATGTTCTTATATAATAAAACAACCCCTAAAATCTCAATGTGATAATTCAAATTAAGTTTCTTATATCAATTTTGAATGATATCCTTTTTAAAAAAATCATGTACTTTAACTATAAATGGATCTAGATCATTTTTCTTTAAATTTGTCTAATAATGATCACATATAAAATCACAGGATGTGTCTCCTACTTTCTCTTTCTCAATATAGTAATAAATGAAACAATATTATTAATGAGTATATTATTATTTTAACCAATTATTACTATTGTGGTTATAATATATGTAAAATACACACACACAATGAGTCCAAAATAGGACATGTTACGTTCCTCTTCCTTAGAAAACACTCATACACACAAAATGAACTAAACGTTTTATAGTTCCAAGGTACAATATTGAAATATATTAGTAATATTGCATAAAACCTTATATTCCAAACCTTAGGATATGTTTTCAGTAAAAATTCAATCCCATAAAATTTTATCATTAAAAAATATGATAGTTAAATCATGTGTTTAAAGGTATGATGTTATACATCAACTGTTAAAGTGGAATTTTAAAAATAAATTCACTTCATTATTAGAATAATTGAATATAATAAGATTATTTAGCTAAAAAACTTCATCAAGTATAAATATATAACATGATTACCCTCATGATAAAATTTTGAAATATATGTTTATATTTTATTTAATAACAAATAATATTTAATCTTATCATTCACCATGATCAAATATATATTTTTGGATCTATACACAATAACATTAACAACCTAAATAGAATATGAATCTAATAAAAAATTTAATAACCACACCTTCATTGAATATTCATGAAAAATAACGTTAAAATTCATCATGTCAGAAGCAATGAAATTTCAAATGAATTTTTAAAATTTCACACTATAAACCTTAGAATGATTAAATCATTAAAAAATAATCAGTAATGATTGAAAATCTAAAATTCATACCATAAATATTATCTTTTAGTCTACTATGTTGAGGAGGGGTCCATTTTGATAATTTATAAGACATGATAATTTTATTCATTGGAAAAAAAATGAAATTCTAATATTATCAAGTCTTATATGAAATTATCTATTGTTATGAAGTATAATAGGGAAGTATATGATTCAATTTTATTTTACACATAAATAAATTTACTAATAAATATATATTTTTAGTGAACCAAAAATAAATTCGTTCCATCTATTTAAAATTTAATATAAAATCATCCATTATTAGAATATAATTATAGATTTGGTAATTGTATGAAGAAAAAATGATAGATTTTCTTACATCCGTAATACAGCATCTATAGGTAGATCAAATTTAAAAAAAGATCTAAAATTGCAACATCATGGTCCTGAGACCACTTAGTAGGTTCCTCGGTATTTTCTTCTAATGTACCTCAGGCACACCCCCACATATGATATATTTTTCTTCACTAGAACTAGGGGTATAATGTGGCACCGTTAAGAGACTATATCATAATAATATAGTGTCCAATAATAGTTAAATAAACAAAAAACATACACATAACAGTATTTATAGAAGTTAAATCAACTAAACATTTTATAACAAAATTAAATATGAAACAAAACTCAAAAAAATCATTATATACCCATAAATTAGTATCCGACTAGGCCAAAAACATATAAAAAATATAATATATAAATAAATGTTTAAGGATCATCTACCAACATTGTTATATACCACATAATTAGTTCTCAAAACCCTATTGAGTTTTTTACCTTAGAACAATTGGCTCCACATGAGCCCCTCAACATGATCATCAAATTCTAAGCCTCCTCCCTAAAAATTGTGAATTGTGATCATCCTATAAGTATATGGGTGGTCTATATAAAAATCGAGTGCACATACAGTGGGTGAGAAATGAATCATAGTAATATGCCGCAATGCACATCCTATTAATTGAGGTCATAAATGATTTATGAAGAAATATTCAAACCATTGAAAAAACATAATAGAAATAAAATAAATAAATAAAAATCAACATCAATCCTTGTGTCAATGACCTCGATCAACCATACCCATTTCATCCATTTCAATGATGTCTCAGAGAATATCATTATGTTTTGATGACTATATAAAAAATTTATCCTACAGTTTATATAAGGAATACACAATGATCATTCTAAAAAATCAAACAACTCATCATGAAGGAATCCATAGGAAGATCTCATATGTCTTATGAATTTATACGAACAAAAAAAATAATTCATGTTTGAAGGAAAATTATATGGAATCCTAGGATAAATATGAATATAAACAATAACTATATTACCAAGAAAATCATCCATATTATAAAAATCTCTATCATACCAATTATCATCTAATGTCATGAGGCTTGACCGGGTGTACATTAATGGTGGCCTAGAAATATAAGAATAATTATAAAAATAATAAATAAAAATGATAAACAAAAAACAAGATTACATGGATGGATTCTAGACATACCTGTAATTCTAGGTATCCTTGGAGTCTAGAACAAGACATATTGACTTGAGGACAAATCTCAATATCCTGTGAAATAGTTACATGGATTAACAGTTTGTTCCCAATCAATAATCATCATCCTTGAAAATATGATTATCTCTAATCTATATAAAAAAAGAACACGATGAACACAAATATTGGGTCCCAATAAGCACCTCTAATCACCAACCATGTATTCATCATATCATATATGGATAATAGGTTGGATCATTCAAAGTATGAATTTGAATACACAATATAATATCATAACATTAGGACTATGGGTAGGTTCATGGAAGCATGTCTGGGAATCCATGACTGTATCATTAAGAATTTGTTGAAAGAATAAAAAAATAAAGAGGTTATATAAACACATAATACCATTAAAACAATCCACATACCTGAAGGATCATACGTTAGGTGTAGGTTTTACATTGACACCCACTAGCATCTGTAGTAATGACCACACACTTGACCGTGGTCATCTCATAGAGGTACATCCACAGTGTTCCCTAATTCATCACTATTGTCTATACATCTCAATTTGAATCCTCAAGGTCAACAAATAAGACCATTAATCCCTATTAGAATCCTCTATGACAAAGAACTTTTATAGAGGCATCCGGATTGGTGTCCTTAGGTTCAGAAAATATGACATGGAATCCCTTTTGGGGTCCTCGATCGTAACTTTTATCTCAGGAAAACACCTTTCACATCGGGTTATTACAAACTATAACTGCATCTCCAACATATTATGGAATTATATTCCGAATATGGAAAAAATTAAATGGTATATGACCTCAATATTATCCTATTTTTATGTAACTAATGGTTGTCCTAAACACCATTCCAATCGGTTAATTCATAACATAACAATGTCCCACAAACCATGGGACCATATCATGCATTGAATATGAAAGGGAGATTGAATTCATATGAAAATTCCATCAGTCACTCTCCGGACACATACATGAGTCTCATAACTTGTCTCTATCATGGGAAATTTTAATTTATATACTAGAGGAATCACCACTCAAGAACATAATTGTTTACCAGAATCATCTCTTAGATATCATCAAAATAAACCAAGGGTTCCAAAATATCATTCTACATAGAAAAATGTAATATGTAGAATATATTAATGACAAATTCTATATTATCGGTGAAAACCAATAAAACCAATAAAACCAATCAAATGGGTATCAAGGGAGTAGTACAATGTATGTACCCCAAGCGCATGTAATGTACAAAAAATCCTCCAACCTAGCCATGTACCTTTACACACACTATGTACACATGGTGTCTAGTCTAGAACCACAACCAGACAAGGGTGCACGTGGGGTCAATATCTATAATAATATATGGGCATGGTAAATCTGAGGTCTGTCCATGTACTACTACATAACCATTTCACCCTTATATGGGGTTTCTGGACATGTACTCAGCCACATAGCCATATCCTATAACACATACTTTGCTCAGAATACATGGAATGTTATCATAAAAATTTCTTTATTCTCGAATAAGAACACCTGACACGTGTTCTTGAGACCACGTGCCGTGTGACAGGGTTTTCTGAATGGGAACACCTGAATATCTTCTACAAAACACAATTTATCCTAAAATAATTAAAATAAACTCCCATGGGGTTACCATAAACTCATATAAATATATAAAATTAAAAAAACTATTTTAATAGGATCTGTAGACTAAAATAAAAAAACTACTACCACCCATTAGAAATTGATGAATCTTCATCAAAATCTACACTCAACACGTGTCGCATGATGATCCTACTACTCTAATTCTCTACAGTGGTTGGTCAATTATCCCTCCCTCTCTCCAAACCTCTCTTGGATACCAAGATTAAATGACCAAAGTTGGTGTAGAAAATAATCATGGGTATAAGAGGATAAATGGAATGGAAAAATGAGGAAAATAAGAAAAGGAATAGGGGGACGAGGCTAGGCCCAACCATTAAAATGTTGTTGTTCATCATATAGGAAAAACAACAAATTCTAGCCTAAATTTTATTGAGGGAATATAAAAATATAATACGTGTTCAAAAGATATCATTGAATGTTTGAACAAAAATATAATAATATTTAATTAATTGAAGAATAAATATTATATAAAAACTTGACTGGACTATAATTCTACAAGACTCTAGTTCTACTGTAAATTCCCAATTCCAAGACAAAATTATATGTAAAAAAATTTATCTAGTTTGTTAAAATGTGAAAATAAATATTGTACACATCATGACTATTTAAAACCGAAAATTAAAATCTATATTCATTTTCATGAGTTAAAATATAATGGGGTTTTACTGTCACCCTATTATAATGCTTCTCATACTCATGATTGCATTAAGACTTTCCAGGAGCTGTATTTCCACTCAATGTATTTTCAAAACTGATAATTTATTGACCATAAATCCAACATTTTCAAAACCTCATCTTATCTCCCAAGATGATAGATATTATACTATAAAAAATGGATTTTTCTAGAATAGTATTATCCATATCATATTCTCACAAAAACGTTTAGAATACAGACCCAAATTATGAGTGCAAACTCATCATGTTTAAACAATTCATGCTTATCACTCCTCCTAATACATGGTCCTTATTCTATCAATAGATGACCACGATTGATATGGATCAGCCATTCCACTGCACCACAAACATCACCAATCTCCCACAAACGACATAGGGTCATTTCTCATTTAATCATAAATTATGGTCAATCTTGTCCACTACATTTAATTGAAACCATCAGTTATCTTCTCAGAAATTTACTCCTGGTAATTTCATAATTCAAAAGAACATCATATATCTTGTGTAAACTACTTCAATATAAAAAAACATTATTTTCATAAGCTCCTACTACAGTTTACTATAAAACGGACTCATTATTCTATGATTTTTATATAAATAAATCAAGGCTAACCAAGTTCTAGGGTATTTCAATATGTTCGAATGAGTGAAATTTATTTTCTTCTCTTTATAATAAGTCACCTTACCATTTACAAGAATAGATTTTCATTTAATTACCACATAACACCATTCTAAGTCATGATCATCCATGAAAACTCTCACCTGTATAATAAAGCAGATCCAAAACTTAGTTCTCAACCCAAGACCAATCATGTCCTCAAAATCTCACCCTGATACAATGGAACTATTAGTTCCACACTTTCATAGGCACTCACAATCAATGTTAAATTATCATAAAACCCCAATAAATAAGAATTCTTATAAGATAAAAATTATGGAACCTCATATACACTAATTCTAAAAATCTTGAATGTAATCTTGATTCAAGACTAAAAGGTATCCAAAAACTCGGACCAACCTCTTTTGATGATTTACATCAATTATTACGAAAACATTATCTTACCAAATACTGTGTCACATATCACAGTCTCTAGGACATTCCATATAGATAGATGGTCTAGTATTGTCCCATGAGATTTCATCCACTCATCTATCCTAATAAACAATGACATCCATTGTTGAAAATAGCATTTCAATTATCATATATCCATAATGATATCCTATTCTAAGTCATCATCCTACAAGGTCACTGATCCTAACTATGCATCCAACTACAAGACAACATGCTTGAGAATAAAAACTCATTTATGACAACTATAATATGAAAAAACATTTTCCTAGATGATATTACCAAGGGAAACCACAACTATAGCCATAGTTAAGTGGATTAATAATCAATGAATATTAGGAAGTCTTATAATATGTTGTCACTGGCTCTTTAAATAACTTGACCTGAATATTATTATACCACATGGAATTTTCCACTCGAGGCATAAAAATCTTGCATTGATCTACTATGGTCACACCAAGTCCCATAATCCAAGTATATTTGTCATCTTAATCAATGATAATCTCACCAGATATCCACATGGATACCCATAAAAGAGAATAGTTTATACACATATATGTCGACCCATCTAAGTAGAATTCCACCAATTAATTATTTTATAAAATTCTATATAGGTAGTTATTATCAATTGAAATAGATAATAATATATAACTAGTTATAAAAATTAATCCATAGTAACCTTACATGTCACGTAAATCTAACACGCCAACTAATAAGGCACGAGATTTCTCTTACCTCTATGATCCAAGAGTAAAATCCAAAAAAATTTACTTAAAAATGGGCACAGAGTTAGATTTCCATTAAATATAAATATTCTCAAGCTACATGTATGTAACATGAGGTGAAAATAATATGAATAAAAAAACATAAAAATATAACATAATTTTCATCCCTTGTAACCTTGAAATCCTACCGATGAAGGTGTTTTTGATGCACGAGTTTAGAATCCATCATGTTCTCTAAATCATTCCTATATCACTTGGTTAGCCAATAAAAAATAGTAAAATGAAATAAAAATAAAGGCACCAATACCAATTTTTAATTTTCCAATATGAAGGACCAACAAATCGATTCTACAAAACATCTCAAGCATTTGGCCTCACATGTTAAAGGTTTGTAATGAACAGTAGGAATCTAAAGTGGTACTACGAGGAGACTATACCCCAATTTTTGCTTGCATAATACCTTCAAAAAACATCATAACCATCATAGTATTTATAAAAATTAAATAAAATAAAAATTATATAATAAAAATTAAATAATTTATACAAAATTAAGGGTGTTTTTAGACACCTCAATTGGAGGCCCACTATTTTGACCACATATACAAGATAAATATTTATTAAATTATTTTTCATGGATCCCCATTTCTCTCCATATCATACAACATACCAAATATCGAAAAACATATTATGAATTTAAATCCATATTAATGGAATACACATAAGTGGATCCAATTGATCATTCAATCATGGGACTCCACTTTAGCAACAAAGTCGTGGGCTTAACCTAAAAGAAGATATGAGGTTTACATGAACATCATGTTTCATGTACAAGGTGAGATAAATTAATCCTTGTTTTCCACCTCAAATGTTTAACCCATAATAATATTTAATATTTAAAATCTCATGTAATATTAAATTCAAGGCTTAAAAATATATAATATAAAGAAATAACAAAAAATCACCATCGATCCCCAGTTCTGTGACCTAAATTGACTATACATTCTTCATCATTTGTTTGGGTGTATCTATATAGAAAATGATATAATTAAAACCTTATAAAAATATTATCCAAGGGTGTATCCTAGGAATCCCATATTCCTATGCTCAAACAACCAACAAGTCATCTTGAACAACTCCCAGTCATGTTCCCCAATGTCTAGAGAATCTCTTCAAACTCCCATTATACCGAATTTAACAATGATGATTCATAGATCCAAACTGAACTATAAATTTGAAAAATATCTGTAAAATAATTCTAAATGGATATATCCCAGGAATATAGACCACACAACCACCGTTCAGTGTCATCAGGTTTGAATAATAGAGTATTATCGGAGGCCCATGTATCATTGAAGAATAATAAACCTAAAAATAATAATAGTTATCCCAATCTGAAAGCCAATATAGATTTATCATAGACTATCTAGGCATAATATAGAATATAGGCTTTTAGTGTGCCCTATATTGACTCTAGGTGGAATCATGTCAGTCTTGGAATTATTAATGAGGATAAAAAATAGATCATAGGTAGCACCGAGAATCTATGGCAATATAATCATGTATAAGATGAATCACACAAGTATTTTAAGAATTAAAAATATGGGTCTCAGGAAGCATATTAGGGACCCACCATATAGTTAGAGTCACATATTAAGGACATACGATATATCCCAAGATGTATTTATGTGAATATATAACATTCTATCATCACATTAGACAAGTGGATGGGTCTTAGGAAGCATGTATGAGAATAGATCGCTACATTAAAATTAAATAAGTTAAATAATAAATAAAAGGTTTGGGATAGAAAATATTTTCATTCCATTTCTATATTCCATATCCTAATGGAATCATTGCTTTGGTGTAGGTCATAAGGTTACAACAATATAATCTTTACCCAAACCCATAATCCCACTTTAGTCTAACTTATGGAGGGCCACCCATAGGTCTAACCATTGTAAAAATAATAGTTTATGAATAAATCATCGATTCATTAACATAAATATCTATGTGGAGATCCATATTGGGATCTAAAATGTTAAAAAATCATGAATGTAATACATATTTGGTTCCTTTAGGAAATAACACTAGATGGGTCATCCCTATTGTGATCCTCATTCGAAACTAGTCTATTTTTCCAAAACCTATCTCATACTGGTAGAAATTACCACATCCTAGTCTCTATCATCCTATTGTCTCAAATGAAAATTGAGAAAAACATACAAGGTGGATTTTCTTAGTCACATACAATTTCCAAGTCACTCTAGGATGGCCCAAACACCCAACCAATCCATTATATTGAAACATATCAATGTACCAAAAAAATAAGGGATCATATAATGCAATAAATTTCTAAGGAAAATTTAATTCCAATGAAAATTCCTTACATCATTCTCTAGATACTTAACTGGGTCTCACAACACATCCCCTAGTGGAGGCATCTGAATGTATTTATTTGAGGAGGATCCTCTCTATTACATATCTCTCAACCCAATTCAACTCTTAGGTATCATCAAAGAACCCCAACAGTTTCAATTTCATGATTTATATGGAATAACTCTGAAAATGGACTAATCTTAGGAAAAATTATATCTTTAGGTTGAAAATTCCACTATCCCACATAAATGGGTAACCAGCGAGTAGTACATGATGTCAACACCAAATACATGATGTGTACTAAAAAATAACTAATGAAATAATGATGTTATATATGTCTATATTAAAACAAAGGTCTTGAAATATTCAATTACATGACTAGGGTGTACTTGGGGTTTGGATATGTTCTACTCCACCACCTTTCGCCACACTCATGGGATTCTAGCTATATATTCCGCCACATTTCAATGTCCCAAAACATGAAAGTTTCTCAAAATATATGGGTTTTAATCTAAAAAATTACATATTACCTAAACTGGAATAATAAAAAACAAGTTTTCATGATACAATGTGTCGTTTCATTGGATTTTTTGAATGAGTTGCATTTTCAATCATCCATAAACCCATGTTATTACCATAATAACTCTATGTAAACCCTCATGGGGTTTTTATATACTCATATAAGGATGTAAATATTAATATAAATTACGTTATGGGGATATATAGATTAATATAAAAAATAGGGGTACCAATGGGTGGAATTCACTAATACTTCTCCCATATTTGTGGTACATAACTAATGCACAATGATCCGACTCATCTCGAGATTAATATTAACACCTATCATCATCCCATATCTCTATACACCTCCCTAACTACCTAAGAATACCTTTATAAATCTCATATATCATCCAAAAAAGTGATAATTCCTAAGGGGTTGTACACAAGACATAGGGGGAGAAGAGGAGAAATGAAATAGAAAATCAAAAAAGAAGAAAAGTAAAGGGGAAATAGGGGGGTTGACCCATACATGAAATTTGAAATGAGTTTATTACTATCATAAGATAAAATCCCATTAGAAAATCATTAAAAAATATATAATATATATCAAATACTCTATTCATATGATAACACTGAACGTACATGCTCATAAAGATTAATATTTAGTTAATTAAATATTAAAAATTCTGCTAAAACTCAAGTGGCTAAAAATTCCCCCAAACTACCATCCTATTATAAAAACCCCATTTTAGGACCAATGGAGTGGTCAAAAAATATATTCGAGATCAGAATCTAGTGTAAATGGAAATTTTACCTCATATATGATTTCAAAACAAAAAATATAAATTTTATATAATTTTATAAACCTAGAAAAACCTAGGTTTTTATGTAAATAATTCTTTATATAATATTTAATAAAATTTAAAATGAATAAATTGTGAAATTTTTTCATATTCTTATTACAAATAGAACAAAATGTGTCTATTGTGAAATAATTATTATGTAATGAATTTTACATGGGATGATTATTTCTCAAAATTCTATATAAAATTATTTACATTGATGTTGAAATGAAATCATTTAGTTTTTTATTTATACATAATGTGTAACACCTTCCAAAAGGAAAGTAAAACACTACATAGTTGTTGGATTAATATTTCTGAAATTTTCCCTATTAGAACAAGGTATTTATGATAGAATAATATATATGTGAATGATTTCATGGAAAAAATGTAATAATAAAAAATTAATATCAACGAATACACCATAAATAAATTCCTAAGAACAAGTAAAATATCATAGTTCATAGATAATGTTTTCTAAATATTATTTCCATGAAATTATTTTTTTAATATATAATATAGATATTCAATTTAGAGATTAATTTGATATCGAGAAAAATATTTTCTGGTATTTCCCCAACTAAACTCACAATGTCTTGTTTAGGGTGCGACATGAGAAAATGTATTACTATCCAAATTTATGAGTATTTTTTCTTGTAGTGAGGGACAAAATGGTGTCATGAGGATGCAATGAACTCATTAAAAATTTTGATATATCAATACCATTGGAAAAAATAAATAAATAAATGAAACCATAGAAATATTAAATAATAAATAATAATTCCATACACAAAAAAGTGGAATAAAAGTCATGAATGATAAATCAATGGAACAAAAAATGTTGAATGTGAAAAAATAAATAATTATAGGATGAAATATACTAAATATTACTTTTTAATAATATAGAATCTGTTTTGAAATATAATTTTCCACCACGTCCACCAAATCACCTACATGACATATGGCGCTTACCCTTAGTCCTATCCCTTCCCATTAATGTTTTATGAACATAGAGATTTTTTTAAAGGGAGTGATTATAAACAAATAAATACACCACCTATGTTCCACTAACACAATTGAAACAATATATAAAAAAATTATTTCATGATACTAAGGTAAATGTGTAAATAACCACTCATGTGCTGAGTTGTCGTAAGTTAACCAAGATGTCAAAAACATCATATATACCATTTTATCATTAGTAGGATGATAAGTCATATTGTTTTTCTAAGACTTTATCATGTTTTATGGTCTATAAATTTTTTCAACATGTTAAACCAACTATCCTCTATTCATGATTCACCTTTATAGATCAATTTATTGTCTCATTTTATGGGAAGGAATGTTACAATTTAATGAGTTTTTATAGGGTTCTCCTAACAAAATAAACCACCATGATTATTCTTCATTCACATGATGGTATGTACACATGAAATTAATGAATAATTGGAACTCGAATCATTTACCCGAATTTTATGTATTGGTATAAATTGATAACGTTCTGAATCATAAACCTCTTCCATTGATGCATATTCATTAACACATCTGATGAACATTCAATTTCATGAACCCAACCAATATTTTAATCATACCCTTAGGATAAATATCCCATCACATACGTTCCACCTCTTTAGAGGGAACCAAAAATGTGTGTTCATCTTGGTTATACTGACATCTCAATAATTTTTTCAATCGGCTATAATGATATCCACATATATAGATTAATTTTGAAAGGGACACTATGTTATATCAAGAATGGTCTCATGGTACACATATAAACTCACATGATTATCACATAATGAAATGGTCTCAAGGTATACACACAAAACCACACAAATATCATTAATAAAAATCCATACAATGGTATTTAAAGGTATTGACTTACAAACACATGATTATTGATTACCAAGTCAACCACTACCACTCGAATCCCTAAAATAGGCGTAGTTCCCTATATAAAATTTGACTGAATCTCATGGGATTCTTGAATCAGGGTCCTAGAATATGAACATTAAGGGTGATAATTGTTTTTTAAAAATTACACAAGTAGAAACATTTACAATGATAAATCTAGATATGACTCAGAGATAGATGAATATTCTCTTGATCTATATTTATATCGAGTAAATTTCTGAAGAAATACAATTATATGAATTAGATTAAGAAAATTTTGACATGGAAACATATATTAATGAAGTTACCTAAGATAAAGAGCGTGTTTGGGTTAGAACAACTTAAACTTATTGAATGGTTATTTCTGAATTAATGAAACATCTATGAATTGAGGAGATTTGAAGGAGGGAGAAAAATAAACTATAAAGGGTACCCTCAGTTCATTTTGTTTAAATTGTTTTGAATTTCAAAAATATAGGTATCAAATAAAGGATTAATGGGTAAATAATTCCTATAATAAAAAGTTTCATAGTGCCAACTGACAGGGTAGTGGCACTATGGAACTGTCTATTTTTTTACCTAGAGAGGCTAATAGATCTTGGTAGATCCTTGGGAATTGCCACAAATATTGACTCTACAGTGATCTCTGTAGAATTGGATATCTTTTAAAAATTCTAGATATTATCTGGTTTTGTTTTAAGGGATTTCCAATAACCCCTCTACAGCTTTTAGTAATCTATATGTGCCATTTTTCTTCTTATAATTCTCATAAAAAGTCCTTAACACCTCAAATACATTTCAAATGTAGGAAACCAATTTATTAATGATATTCAAAAAATTGAATAAATCATATCTAAAAATTCAATGATGTTATATTTTATATATCTAGACACATATATGAGTAGATAAAAATGATATTCAAATAGAGAACGTTATTTATGAATTTGTATAAAATTTCATTGAAATATTAATAAAAATATAAAATTTAATTTAATGTAAAATTATAAACTATTACCTCATTAAATTTAGAATGATTTTTTATAACCATTTTCCAATAAAAAATAGAGTGATTTTATTTCTCCTTATAATAATGATGAAAATATTTTCATGCATTCTCTCAATCTAGATATAATTACAAATTTTTTCAACTCAATTTTTTCAAATTCCATGAGGATATAAATTAAATTCATGATTTTAATCTAATTTTTATTTTCACTATAATAACTAAAATGGGAAATTAATCATCCAAAATAGTGTGTAGGGATGTGAGGGAATACAACCATCAAAGATAGAGGGATTTTAACTCATGATTGTGTTAAAGGCAGATGAGAATTATAGGGAAAAAATATTGTAAATCTAAATGCCTTATATTTATAAAATATAGTGAGACAAATGAGAGAGTGAGTAACGAATCATATGTAATTTGAATTCATAAGATGAGTTTTAGAATCATTGGGAAGATGAAATCCATAATGGGTATATATTTCTAACATTCTGGATTCATTTTGATGTTTATAAGAATACATTTCATGTATGTATATTTCACCCTACCATTGAATAATTGAACCCCAATGTATTGAAATTAGAAATATCACCTTCTCACTATAAATAGTGATATGATATAGTTTCGATTTAAAAAATGAAGTCCACTTATGAAGAAAATAAGGTACATTTTTAAGAGAAATATTTCCCAAAAAAGTATATCATAATGAGAAGAAATATTGAGAATATACTTAAGAGTAAATTTTTAACTTTGGAGAAATAAAAACAATAATATTAGCATAACATAATGGAGACACAAATTTTAGGATTTTAGAATCCTTAAACTATAAAAACATACAAATAAATATAGTTTTTATTGGATTTATCAATAATAAAACAACCCTTACTAATGTTAAATACAGTGTTAGATAGTTTTTCAGTCTAGAAAAAATCCTCTGAAAAATTTCTATTATTGTAAAAATTGTTAATAAACAAAATACCCATGGTCTTAAAGACAAAAAAAAATTATTGTAATAATCTCATAATGCATGTTAATGTTTTAAGGACAATACATAGTTTTAAATCCATTTAAATATCAATCTTTAGTATAATATTTAAATATTTAGTCTTATTTTGATTAATATTTATTCATTCTTGTCAAATGTAAAACCTATCCTAAACCCATCTCCAAAGGCTAAATCCAAATTAGTAAATATGGGAAATAATTTGTTTAAAACATCATATTTTATGTCAATGATCATAGAAATATTTTTTAAAATGGTATTAACTATTATATTTAGTTTAATGTCCTTGATTTCAAATTTATTATCCTTTTCAAGAATCAAGGTAATAAATTGAAAATTGGTTATAAATTTCAAGAAACTTGTTTTGAATTTTTCTTCAATACAAACATTTTTGTCACAATGCATAACATGACAATACAAAATGTTTGTAATGACATTATGTTGAGATTAAAAATTACAATATATAGAAATATATAATTTTATTATTTTACATGATTAGATGTAAGAACCATACATCTATTCCAAAATTCATCAACCCATGATAGTGTCATGTCATCTAAATTCTTCACAATAGTAACACCAAAAAAAAATTTAAAAATTTTACTAATATAAATGTAATGTTACAGTCAATATAAAACATTAGATCATACATTTTAATTTATTATATAGGTATATGAAATCTTTTCACTTCAATTTGATTAAACAATTATCAAATTTATGTATCTATCCTTAAACAAAAAACATTATTTTTTCTAAGTGATACCTTATTAATTATTATTTTTTTATTCACCTTATTATGCTTATTAAACACCTCTAGTGAATGTACAAAATGTTGTTTCTTGTTCAATAATCCCCACAATTGAATCATAATATTAAATTAAAAATACTAATAATCAGAAATAGTGAGTTTATTGGAATGAATACCTGGTCAATATACCCATAATAAATTAATAATAAAATATAATGTCTTTACAAATTATTTTTAAAAACAGTTTTGTATAAATTGGCATTTACATTTGAAAATAGAAAAATAAGATTTTATTTTGGAATTGAAAGGTAATAACACAAACTTTCAGATGGTGTTAATATTTCTAATACTGATTTTATAACCTAAATCCATTATTTTTATATTTATTTATCCAAACCCTATATTTTTTCAGGTCGAAAATTATCGATGATGTGATATTTTATGCATATTTTCCCCTTTTCACGCTATATGTGATATGTGGTAATTTTTATGTTGTATATTACCTCAGATAAAATCTCTAATGGTCCTATTGAGTTTTCAATTTGATGTATTTCAAAAAATAGAACTTCATTGTGAATCAGCGGGAATTTTATTCTCTAGAATTTATTATTTAATTATATGATATTCCTTGTAAATTTAAATCCTTGAGGAAAATCAATGTAATTTTAAAAAATATATCTTGTTATAAAAATATGGTGGGATATCATTTAATAAGACACATTTTTCATGTAAAAAACATAATTAAATATTTGTCTCTATGAAATACTTTGGACCCACAATTGTATTTAAATAAACTATTTTATTGTAATAACCCATATTCGAATTTCTTGGGGAATCCCCATTGAATAATTCTATTAATGAAAATTCATTGAAATCTACTCTTTAATTATTATTTTTTTCAATTAAATATCCACAATTATATTTCATAAATTAGATATAAACATTATTTAGATGATAAATAATAATTTTATTGAATTTTAATGTCTTAAATTATTATTAAAATTTATAGTGTACATTTTCTCCATGATGAATAGTTCCCCATCGACAACGGTCGCTAGTGACACAGTATATAAGACCCCAGCCTTAAACCATACTTAACATTGAATTAAATGAATAATTCACATTGAGGATCTTTTCAGGTTTAGAGTTTGAGAGAATTAGGACATAACTATTACATCTCAAAAGATTACAATGTAGAAACTTATACTAAGTTTCCATAAAATAAAACTCTTAAAAAGAAACATGTCTAGTTCCATGATTTAGGTAGCATGACTTTCCATTGATCCCATCCTTGACCCTATTCCCACATTAAGTCCTGTGAAAAACATTTCAAAAACATGGGATGAGCAGAAAAATATCAGTAAGGGATACACAAAGAATGAAAACTGTTAGTTTTTCAAAACAACAAGTAAACCATGTATACTTTATCAATGTAATACTTTTCACCTTTTCGAAGTAGTAAAAACTCTTTACTGAATAAAAGTTCATTACTTCCCCTTATGTAACCACAATATTACCATAAAACACATATAAAGATCACATAACATATAAAGGTAACTTGGGACATAAACATACTTAAGTGGAATAACCATAAGGTCGAATTCCACACATATCACTTAATGGAATAGCCATTCAGCCAACCTCCATACATACTTAATGGAATATCCATACGGCCGACTTCCGTACCCAACGCATTGGAGGTTATAAATTAACCACCCTTCCTGGTATTCAGGGCACCACCCATCATAGGGTTTATTACGTAACCACCCGTAAAATGTCCAAGTACCATTTTAAAATTATAACACATAAAACCAACATAAAGGAATTATAACATTTCCACATTTCAATCACAATATATCATTTAAATATATTGACTTAATAGAATCCTTTATAAAAACCATTTTCAATACCAAAATACATAAAAGAGTATATGGAATTTATTTTATTTTAAAAATATTACGGCTTGTTGAGGAAGCCAAAGATCAAATAATACTCGCAGCGGTGGAAAAGGTCGTTGTCACCACGTATGTTAAAAGAAACATTACTTTTTGTCGTTTAGTAAAATGCTTCGTAGAAAAAAGATTACTTTTGAATAAACGTAATAGTAAAAGTGGTTTATACACCATATAAAATAAAGTTGTATATAAAACAAAATATGCCTTGATGAAAGGAGATTGAGACGAAGTCCCATTTAAAGACGATATCCTTGGATTAAGGATAAATCAATTACGTAATTATGTGTGACAAATGAATCCCCCCAAATATTAGTGGATATTAAGTGTAAAACAATCAGAGGTTATTCACACATATTCATAGAATGACACATTCATGGAGTGCAAGTTTATCCCAATAAATCAAAATTGGGTTAAGAAGTTCCCTCGCCAAAATTCGACAGCCTAACGGCGTCACATCAAAATTCAGAAAATGAGTTTATGAGAGAGAAAATGGTATCTAATCACTTGGACATAATATTTACATAAATAAGGATATATAAGAACACAACCCAGCATAATAGCATGTGAAATAAAAGACATAACAAAAGAAGTCTTTTAAAAAGAGGAGGGTGAAAGGTTCCCTTACCGACATGGGTATCTTTCGAAACATACACCCTGTGAAAGAAGGACAATAAAACATTCATGTAAATAATCATAAATTAAAGTATATTACACAATGATTAAAATAATGGGAAGTACATACACCACTCAAAGGACATTGTGGAAAATGTAGCATAAATCTCACGAGAATAAAAGTGAGATGAAAAATCCCTTACGAAAACTCGGCAGCCTAACGGAGCCAAAAAAATGGATTGATGAGATAAAATAGGGTCTCTCATAAAATTAACATAATGTTTACAGAAATAGGAGTATAAAAGAACATCCCCCGACATAATAAAGAGAATCTTAAAAGAAGTGACATAAAGGAGAGTACTTAAAAAGAGAGAGAGAGGTTAAATCTCTTATGAAAATTCGGGAGCCTAACGGCGCCACTCAAAACATCCAAAATGGATTTATGAGAGATAATAGGGTATCTCATCATATGAACATAAAACTTATAGTAAGATTAATATAAAAGAACATCCCAATAACATAAAAGATTAACTTTAAAAGGAATGACATAAAAGAGTGTACTTAAAAAGAAAGAGAGGAGTAGGATCCCTTACCTCGTGTACGACATGACTCGATCGTTCTTTAATCTCCTTAATAATTAAATTTTGTCAATTTATAATTTCTTAAGGACCACCTTTAAATATTATTATTCTGTTCATATCACATATTATAATGTTATAATAATTGGTTAATAAAGTGAGTTCATATCAGACGTTTTTGTCGATGTTTAGTACATGAGAAAAAATTGAACTTGTTGGAAAAGAATTTTCCATGTAGTTATAGGTACATCATCTCCAGAATAGCATTGATGTTTTAAATATCATATATATCCAGTATATATTCATTTTATACTATTCCACGGCATTTGAATATAATAATTAAAAGCACCGTTCATGGAGACGGTAGGTCGTACGTACGCATGAACGCTACTTTCATTTTTTGTCATATTAATGGAATTAAAACAAAATGAGATATATATATATATTATAATTCCAGAATTATATCAATTATTTAGATGTAATATATTACATATATATCCATTATATATATGTACTTATAATAGTACATAACATTTGGAGATAAGAAATGAAATGCACCATTCATAGAGACGGCAAGCCGTACGTACTCATGAACGCTGCTTTCATTTCTATCTGATACTTTAATGAAAAGAAAATAATAATGATATAAAGGTATATTATAATTTGAGTATAACATCATATATAATAACTTTAAATCCATCCTTTATACATCCAATATATGGCATTAACGAATCAAATCACTTTGAGGGGGTGGTAGTCCGCACTTTCTAAAATGAATATATCACGTTTACCCATAATGGAAACCATAAAGGTATGACATAAATGAAAAATACAGAAGCTTAAGTAAAACATAAACATATTATATACCATATATAACTATATTGACATCTTAATGGCCACCTTTGAAGGTGTTATATGAGTGTTGAACAATCATCGTTTCGTGAGGCAGAAATTCGCCATCCACAAAAACAATATGTTCATTAACCATTAGATGGAGATGTGTGTAAGTGTATCTAGAATAATTAACATAAAAACATCCTAATATATTTAAAATACTGGTTTTTTTACAAAATAAAATAATAAGAAGAGACTAGGGGGTTGGAGAAGCAAAATAAAACAAAAGGACTCAAGTGAAGACATTACCTTAAAATCGGGTAACTCCTATTGTTTTGAGCTCTAAGGCTTCATTGGAAAGACTTATGACCAAAGTGAGGCTTCTAAGAGTTATATAGGGATGTGTATAGACAAAATGGGCAGGGTTTGGCCCAGCCAAAGGCTTTGGAAGTGTGGGTACGGAGGTAGAGGTGGGGGCCTTTTATAAGAGGCGAGGAGGGGCACTATTGGAAAGTATAGAAATGTTACTTTATTTTAGAATGTGTTTCGGATTTTAATGGTCCCACATTGATGTGTTTTGAGGATAAGGTGATAAGGGTTCGAAATCCACCAATACAATAGGTTTTGTTCATGTGTAGTTCTTAGATTTTACATTATATTTCCATTTTATTTAAATCGCTAAATAATGATGTCATCACTGCATCATCATGATGTCATAAATAATTTAATTTATTTAATGTCTAACAATTATAAAAAAAATACTATGATGTGTGATATCCTTTTATCTTTAAAATGACTATTTATAGTAAAAACTCTGACTTGTATAACCCCATGTAATAATTGTTTTAGTAGAACAGCTCATGTTTGTGTCATTTTTACATTAACATTAAATAAAATGTTATTTATGACATTTCCCAACCAAAGTGGCTCCATGGTGTCCCCCAGTTTACCCATAGATTTTATTGGTCTGCCATGATACATCCAATGAGTGTAGGACATGTTTCATGCTCATATAATATTATTAAAACATTATTTTTACCTTAAACTACACTAATTACCTCTAATCGCGATTAAAAACATAATAAGTTATTATTCACCAAAAAATTATTTTAATCTCATTGAACCAAATTTTACTTATTAATGACAACCTTGTATGTTATATTTTTGAAATTCAAAATACAAAGGTGGTAAAATTTCATTTAAATGAAAAATCAGTTTTTTAAGTACCACTTAGTGGTTTCACTATTTATCAAAAAATAATGTTTTTCCGAAAAATACCAAAAATTCACCCTAAGATATATTGGATATTCCGAATTCAGAAATAATGAATATTTTACAAAATTCAAAACATATAATTTAAATTAATTAATTTATTAATTTATTCCCGATGTCAAAACAAATAGCGTGTTTTTATGAAACAAAAAGTATCAAAAGATTGTCACTAGTTCAACTCCCATTTCAAAGTGAAATTAATTTGAATGACCACTATTGGATTAAATGGTAAAATTATATTCTAATTTCACTTTAAAACCACTTAAATAGATAATCTAATCATATTATAAAATTAGATTAAAAAGATGTTTTGAATTAATATACAATATTTTTCATTATTCATTAAAAAATGATCTTTATCGGAAAAATACAGAAAATTTACACAAAGTAAATTTTGATGTCCCGATTCTAAGAAAGAATTTTATTTGTTCCAATAGAATGTATAAGAGTGACCAAAACTATATTTAATGATGGTTTTCCATCAAAAGTTGATAAGTGGACCTTGAGTGAAAATTAGAGAATATATGCGTAAATTGAATTCTTTTCATATTTTAAGCCTTTATCGTTTACTGGAGAAATGAAAAAACATTTAACAAACATATATATTAATATTTTTTTTATTTATATTCATTCCCTACAATAAAACGACTATGTGTTAACTAACATTTAAAATAATATTATTTTATTATTAGTGTGCAACGTAAGATTTCAAAGGAACTCGTTGTTGCATATTGGGTAAGCCATCAAGCATAGCGTTCCCTTTAAATTAATAGTAACATTTTATTCAAAAATAGGGATCAATATTAAAATGTAATATTATTTATTTACCTGGGGTGTTACATCTTTCCCCCCTTTTGGGAATTGCGTCCTCACAATTTTAAAATTGGGATCAGAAAAATCCTTGAAAGTCCCTCATCAGAACAAGAGTCGGTAAAACAATCACATTAAAATAATGAAAGAGAAGTATATAGGTCACCCTAGTTAACCCATATTAAGATTCGATGTAGGAAAACATGGAAATGGAGGAGAAAACATAGGGTCGTGTTCTGATGGAGAGTGATAGTAAACATGTCTAGGAGAAAGTTAACCATAAGAAGATCACAAACTTTTGATGGGTTAAACGGTATTCGATTCCCCAGTAGGAAAATTTAACAGGCAAGATTTTTGTTTTAAGTTACTCTTCATTGAGGAATTTATTTATGATCCTAACTAAAACATAAGGATGTATACATAATTTTCATGTTCACTTTCAACTTTAATTAGATTTCTTACACGAACTCATATTTTCTCCACAAGGCGAGTATTTAGGAAGACTTGTTCACATTAAGAGTACTATAATCAACTTCTAGAGAATCACCTAATCCAAAAAAGAGAACTATATATTTCCCATGTCTTTAGACAAAATCCAAAACCAAAACCAAAAAAGTTAGTACAAGATCAGATAATCCAGAAAAGGATAACCCTTTATAAAAAGAAAATCTATTCTTAATCTCCAAAATTTGTCCAACAAAACCCAAAGTTCAAAGAGGACCATTCGATAAACAATTTTTCCATAAAATTCATTAATGTAAACCAATCTACGATTGAAACCCAAATATTTGAAGGATTTAGTCACATAGTCTTCCAAGTTAAATCGTAACATTTATCTCCAAACAACATCAGTTGCTCCTAAAGTCTCTTATTGAAAAGCAAGTAACCTAATCACATATCCTCCATGATAGGTTAATCATTATCATAAATAACCCAAAATCAACTTACTCTTAATTCATAAAATCATATAATTAAAAGTAATCAGTCAAAATAACTAGGGACTTCACGTAGTCCAGTGGTATGCGATAAATACCAGTCGCACATTGGTTGTGGGTTCGATTCCCGCAGCTTTGTCCGACGCGACAGGTTGTCACACGGTCTGCGTGTTGTCCTTTTTCCAAAACTATATAATTCATAAAACATTCCCCAAAATGAGATAAAATCTTCAAAAATAATCATAACATATTTTAACCTCAAGTTTATCTCATACCTTTCATTTTCCATCATATCATATAATAACCCATAATTATCTCAAAAGTAAGGATCATATAAACTCTAATGGTTACCTTTATAATTAATACCTGAACTTCCACATCGATTGGTCATCTCATACATGATGCATTACAAAACATTCCAAGGTTCAAGTGGATGATCATGACTCCTTGATAGTTGGTTTAGAACAACCATGAGTTTCCTCATTGAATCCCCCATTTTATCTAGTATCTTAATCAGAGAACCACCACAGTTTCCTTCAAACCTGTTGTCTCTTTGGTTCTTTCTAGATCCATCCATTCACTAAAAACAGAAATGTCAGTGTGAGTATATCAACAAAACCATCATGTACTAATGAGGAAGGTAAACACTAAGATATACTTACTCATTCACTTTATCTAAAACTAGGACTCTTTCTGAAATCCTAACCATTATGGTAATGTCACTTATGCTTAGAGAATACCCTAACCTCTAAAGTTATCTAAACCAACCTTTGATACCAACTATAAGACCCGAGCCTAAAACCTTACTTAATGTTGAATTAAATGAATAATTCACATTGAGGATCTTTTTAGGTTTAGAGTTTTAGATAATTAGGACATAACTATTACATCTCTAATGATTACAAAGTAGAAACTTCTACTATGTTTTCATAAAATAAAAACACTTAAAAAGAAACGTGTCTAGTTCCATGTTTTAGGTAGTATGACTTTCCCTTGATCCCATCCTTGACCCTATTGCACGTTATGTCCTGTGAAAAACATTTCAAATACTTGGGGTGAGCATAAAAAGCTCAGTAAGGGATACACAAAGAATGAAAACTCTTTGTTTTTCAAAACAACATGTAAACCATGTATACTTTATCAAAGTAATACTTTTCACCTTTTGAAAGTAGTAAAAACTCTTCACTAAATATAAGTTCATTACTTACCCTTCTGTAACCAAAAGATTACCATAAAACCCATATAAAGATTCCATAACATATAAAGGTAACTTGGGACATAAACATACTTAAGTAGAATAACCATAAGGTCGACCTCCACACATATCACTTAATGGAATAGCCATTCGGCCAACTTCCATACATACTTAATGGAATAGCCATATGGATAACTTCCATACCCAATGCATTGGAGGTTATAACGTAACCACCCATCCTGGTATTCACGGAACCACCCGTCATATGGTTTATCACGTAACCACCAGAAAAATGTCCAAGTACCATTATAAAATTATAACACATAAAACCAACATAAAGGAATGATAACATTTCCACATTTCAATCACAATATATCATATAAATATATTGACATAATATAATCCTTTATCAAAACCATTTTCAATACCAAAATACATAAAAGATTATATGGTATTTATTTTATTTTAAAAACATTACGGCTTGTTGACGAAGCCAAAGATCAAATAATAATCGTGGCAGTGGAAAAGGTCATTGTCACCGCATACGTTAAATGAAACATTACTTTTTGTCGTTTCGTGAAACGCTTCATAGAAAAAAGATTCATTTTGAATAAACATAAAATTCAAAGGGGATTATACACCATATAAAAGAAAGTTGTGTATAAATCAAAATATTCCTCAATGAAAGGAGATTGAGATGAAGTCCCATACAAAGACGGTATCCTTGGATTAAGGATAAATCAATTCCATAATTATGTGTGACAAATGAATACCCCAAATATAAGTGGATATTAAGTGTAAAAAAATCAGAGTTTATTCACACATATTCATAGAACGACACATTCATGGAGTGCAAGTTCATCCCAATGAATAAAAATTCGGTTAAGAAGTTCCCTCGCAAAAATTCGACAGCCTAACAACGTCACTTCAAAATTCAGAAAATGAGTTGATGAGAGAGAAAATGGTATCTCATCACTTGGACATAAAATTTACATAAATAAGGATATATAAGAACATATCCCAACATAATATCATGTGAAATAAAGTACATAACAAAATAATTCTTTTAAAAAGAGGAGGTTGAAAGGTTCCCTTACCGACATTGGTATCTTTCAAAACAAACACCCTGTGAAAGAAGGACAATACAACATTAATGTAAATACTCATAAATCAATGTATATTACACAATTAGTAAAATAATGTGCAGTACATACACCACTAAAAAGACATTGTGGAAAATGTAGCATAAATATCACGGGAATAAAAGTGAGATGAAAAATCCCTTACGAAAACTCGGCAGTCTAACGGTGCCACAAAAATGGATTGATGAGATCAAATATGGTGTCTCATCATATTTAAATAAAGTTTACAGAAAGAGGAATATAAAATAACATCCCCCAAAATAACAAAGAGGAGCTTAAAAGTAGTGACATAAAGGAGAGTACTTAAAAAGAAAGAGAGAGGCTAAATCTCTTATGAAAATTCGGGAGCCTAACGGCGCCACTCAAAAGATCCAAAATGGATTGATGAGAGAGAATAGGGTCTCTCATCATATGAACATAAAAATTACAGTATGATTAATATAAAAGAACATCCCAATAACAAGAAAGATGAGCTTTAAAAGGAATGACATAAAAGAGTGTACTTAAAAAGAAAGAGACGAGTATGATCCCTTACCTCGTGTCCGACATGACTCGATCGTTCGTTAATCTCCTGAATAATAAAATTTGGTCAATTGATAATTTATTAAGAAACTACTTTAAATATTATTATTCCGTTCATATCACATATTATAATGCTATAATAATTGGTTAATAAAGTGAGTTCATTTATGTTTTAAATATCATATATATCTAGTATATATTCATTTTATACTATTCCATAGCATTTTGAGATAAAAATTAAAAGCACCATTCATGGAGACGGTAGGCCGTACGTACGCATGAACGCTACTTTCATTTTTTTGTCATATTAATGGAATTAAAACAAAATGAGTTATATATGTATATTATAATTCCAGATTTATATAAATCATTTAGATGTAATGTATTACATATATATCCATTATATATATGTACTTATAATAGTACATAACATTTTGAGATAAGAAATGAAATGTACCGTTCATGGAGACGGCAAGCCGTACGTACGCACGAACGCTACTTTCATTTCTATCTAATACTTTAATGGAAAGAAAATAATAATGATATAAAGGTATATTATAATTCCAGTATAAAATCATATATAATAACTTTAAATCCATCCTTTATACGACCCACATATGGCATTGACGTATCAAATCACTTTGAGGGGGCGGTAGTCCGCACTTCCTAAAATGTAGATATCGCGTTTACCCATAATGGAAACCATAAAGGTATGCCATAAATGAAAAATACAGAGCTTAAGTAAAACATAAACATATTATATACCATATATAAATATAGTGACATATTAATGGCCACCTTTGAAGGTGTTATATGAGTGTTTAACAATCATCGTTTTGTGAGGCAGAAATTCGCCATCCACAGAAACAATATGTTCTTTAACCATTAGATGGAGGTGTGTGTAAGTGTATCTCTAATAATTAACATAACAACATCCTAGTATATACAATATACTGTTATTGTTACCAAATGAAATAATAAAAAGAGTTTAGGGGGTTGGAGAAGCAAAATAAAACAAAAGGACTCAAGTGAAGACATTACCTTAAAATCGAGTAACTCCCTTTGGTTTGTGCTCAAAGGATTACTTGGATAGACTTATGACCAATGTGAGGATTCTAAGAGTTATAGAGGGATGTGGAGAGACAAAATGGGCAGGGGTTGGCTGAGACAAAGTCTTTGGAAGTGTGGGTAAAGAGGTAGAGGTGGGGGCCTTTTATAAGAGGAGAGGAGGGGCACTATTGGAACGTACGGAAATGTTACTTTATTTTAGAATGAGTTTCGAATTTTAATGGTCCCACATTGAGGTGTTTCACGTATAAGGTGATAAGGGTTAGAAATACCCCTATCTAATAGGGTTTTGACATGTTTAGGTCTTAGATTTTACATTATCATTCCATTTTATTTAAATCGTTAAATAATGAGGTCATCCCTGCATCATCATGATGTCATAAATAATTTAATTTATTTAATCTCTAAAAATAATAATAAAAAATACTATTATGTAGTAAGTCTATTTAGCTTTCCAATTACTATTTATAGTCAAAAATCAGACTTTTATAACCCCATGTAATAATTGTTTTAGTAAAACATTTCATGTTTGTGTCATTTTTACTTTAACATTAAATAAAATGTTATTTATGTCATTTCCCAACCAAGGTGGCTCCATGGGGTCTCCAAGTTGACCGATGGATTTTCTTGGTCGGCCATGACACATACAATGAGGTTAGGACATGTGTGAAACTCATCTCATATTAGTAAAACATTATTTTTACCATAAACTACACTAATTACCTCTAATCGGGATTAAAAACATAATAAGTTACTATTCACCAAAAAATTATTTTAATCCCATTGAACCACATTTTACTTATTAATGACAACCATGTATGTCAGATTTTTGATATTCAAAACACAAAGGTGGTAAAATTTCATTTAAATGAAAAATCAGTTTTTTAAGTACCACTTAGTGGTTTCATCATTCATCAAAAAATAAAGTTTTTCAGAAAAATACCAAAAATTCACCCTAAGATATATTTTATATTCTGAATTTATAAATAATGCCTATTTTAAAAAATTAAAAACATATAAGTTATATTAATTAAATTATTATTTAATTTCCGCTGTCAAAACAAATAGCGTGTTTTTATGAAACAAAAATTATCAAAAGATTGACACTATTTAAAGTCCGATTTCAATGTGAAATTAATTCCAACGACCAATATTGGATTAAATGGTAAAAATATATTCTAATTTCACTTTAAAATCACTTAAAAAGATAATATAATAATATTAAACAATTATATTAAAAGGGTGTTTTGAATTAAAATACAATATTTTTCACTATTCATTAAAAAATGATCTCTATCTGAAAAATACAGAAAATTTACACAAAGTAAATTTTGATGTCCCGATTATATAGAAGAATTTTATTTGGTCCAATAGAATGTATAAGAGTAACCAAAACTATATTTAATGATGGTTCTCCATCAAAAGTTTATAAGTGGACCTTTAGTGAAAATTAGAGTATATATGCCTAAAATTGAATTCTTTTCGTATTTTAATCCTTTATCCTTTATTGGAAAAATGTAAAAACAATTAACAAACATATATAATCATATTTTAGTTATTTATATTCATTACCTCCAATACAACGACTACGTGTTAACTAACATTTAAAATAATATTATTTTACTATTAGAGTGCAACGTAAGATTTCAAAGGAACTCGTTGTTGCGTATTGGGTAAACCATCAAGCATAGCGTTCCCTTTAAATTAATATTAACAATTTATTAAAAAATAGGGATAAATATAAAAATTCCATATTCTTTATTTACCTGGGGTGTCACATCCTTCACCCCTTTTGGGAATTGCGTCCTCACAATTTTAAAATTGGGCTCAGAAACATCTTTGAATGTCCCCCATCGGAACAAGAGTCGGTAAAACAATCACTTTGAAATAAAGAAAGAGAAGTATAGAGGTCACCCGAGTTAACCCATAATAAGATTCCATGTAGGAAAACATGGACATGGAGGAGAAAACAAAGGGTCATGATCTGATGGAGAGTGATAGTAAACATGCCTAGGAGAAAGTTAAACACAAGAAAATCACAAACCTGTGATTGGTTAAAAGGTATTCGATTCCCCAGTAGGAAAAGTTAACATGCAACATTTTTTTATGTTACTATTAATTAAGTAATTTATTTCTGAGCTTAACTAAAACATATTGAAGCATTCAAAATTTTCATGTTGACTTTCAACTTTTACTAGATTTATTACACGAACTCATATTTTCTCCAAAAGTAGAGTATTTAGGAAGTCTTGTTCACATTAAGAGTACTATAATGAACTTCTAGAGAGTCACCTAATCCAAAAAATAGAACTATATATTTCCCATGTCTTTAGAAAAAATCCAAAACCAAAACAAAAAATGTTAGTACAAGATCAGATAATCCAGAAAAGGATAACCCTTTATAAAAATAAAATCTATACTTAATCTCCTAATTTTGTCCAACAAAACCCAAAGTTCAATGAGGACCATATGATAAACAATTTGTCCATAAAATTCTTCAAATTAAACCAATCTAAGATTGAAACCCAAATATTTGAAGGATTTTGTCACATAGTCTTCCAAGTTAAATCATAACATTTATCTCCAAACAACATCAGTTTCTCCTAAAGTCTCGTATTGAAATGTAATTAACCTAATCACATATCCTCCATGATAGGTTAATCATTATCATAAATAACCCAAAATAAACTTACTCTTATTTCATAAAATCATCTAACTAAAAAGAATCAGTCAAACTAACTAGGGACTTCACGTAGTCCAGTGGTAGGCGATAAATACCAGTCACACTTTGGTTTTGGGTTCGATTCCCGTAGCTTTGTCTGACATGACGGGTTGTCACACGGTCTGCGTGTTGTCCTTTTTCCAAAACAATATAATTCTTAAAACATTCCCCAAAACGAGATAAAATATTCAAAAATATTCAAAACATATTTTAACCTCAAGTTTATCTTATGCCTTTCATTTTCCATCATATCATATAATAACCCATAATTACCTCAAAAGTAAGGATCATATAAACTCTAATGGTTACCTTTATAATTATTACTTGAACTTCCACATCGACTGGTCATCTCATACATGATGCATTACAGAACATACCAAGGTTCAAGTGGTTGATCATGACTCCTTGATAGTTAGTTTAGAACAACCACGAGTTTCCTCATTGAATCCCCCATTTTATCTAGTATCTTAATCAGAGAACCACCATAGTTTCATTCAAACCTGTTGTCTCTTTGTTTCCTTCTAGATCCATCCATTCACTAAAAATAGAAATGTCAGTGTGAGTATATCAACAAAACCATCATTTACTAATGAGGAAGGTAAACACTAAGATATACTTACTCATTCACTTTATCTAAAACTAGGACTCTTTCTGAAATCCTAACCATTATGGTAATGTCACTTATTCTTAGAGAATACCCTAACCTCTATAGTTATCTAAACCGACCTTTGATACCAACTATAAGACCCCAGCCTTAAAACTTACTTAATATTGAATTAAATGAATAATTCACATTGAGTATATTTTCATGCTTCGAGTTTTAGAGAATTAAGACATAACTATTACATCTCAAAAGATTAAAAATATAAACTTCTACTATGTTTTTATAATATAAAAACACTTAAAAAGAAACATGTTTAGTACCATGTTTTAAGTAGCATGACTTTCCCTTGATCCCATCCTTGACCATATTCCACGTTATGTCTCGTGAAAAACATTTCAAAAACTTGGGATGAGCATAAAAAACTCAGTAAGGGATACACAATGAATGAAAATTGTTAGTTTTTCAAAACAACAAGTAAACCATGTATACTTTATCAATGTAATACTTTTCACCTTTTCGAAGTAGTAAAAACTCTTCACTGAATAAAAGTTCATTACTTACCCTTCTATAACCAAAATTTTACCATAAAACCCATATAAAGATCACATAACATATAAAGGTAACTTGGGACATAAACATACTTAAGTGGAATAACCATAAGGTCGACTTCCACACATATCACTTAATGGAATAGCCATTCATCCAACTTCCATACATACTTAATGGAATAGACATACGTCTGAATTCCATACCCAATGAATTGGAGGTTATAACGTAACCACCCGTCCTGGTATTCACGACACCACATGTCATATGGTTTATCACGTAACCACCCATAAAATGACCAAGTACCTTTATAAAATTATAACACATAAAACCAACATAAAGGAATGATAAAATTTCCTCATTTCAATCACAATATTTCATTCAAATATATTGACATAATATAATACTTTATCAAAATCATTTTCAATACCAAAATACATAAAAGAGTATATGGTATTTATTTTATTTTAAAATCATTACGGCTTGTTGAGGAAGCCCAAGATCAAATAATACTCGCGGCAGCGAAAAAGGTCGTTGTCACCGCGTACGTTAAAAGAAACACTACATTTTGTGGTTTAGAAAAACGCTTCGTAGAAAAAAGATTCCTTTTGAATAAACATAAAAGTCAAAGGGATTTATACACCATATAAAAGAGTGTTTTGTATAAAAAAGATATGTCTCAATGAAAGGAGATTGAGATTAAGTCCCATACAAAGACGATATCCTTTGATTAAGGATAAATCAATTACGTAATTATGTGTGACAAATGAATACCCCAAATATAAGTGGATATTAAGTGTAAAACAATCAGAGGTTATTCACACATATTCATTGAACGACACAATCAAGGAGTGCATGTTTATCCCAATGAAACAAAATTGGGTTAAGAAGGTCCCTCGCAAAAAATTTGACAGCCTAACGACGTCACTTCCAAATTCAGAAAATGAGTTGATGAGATAGAAAATGGTATCTCATCACTTGGACATAAAATTTATATAAATAAGGATATATAAGAACATATCCCAACATAATATCATGTGAAATAAAATACATCACAAAAGAAGCCTTTTAAAAATAGGAGGGTGAAAGGATCCCTTACCGACATGGGTATCTTTTGAAACATACAACCCGTGAAAGAAGGACAATAAAACATTGATGTAAATACTCATAAATGAACATATCTTACACAATGAGTAAAATAATCGGCAGTACATACACCACTAATAGGACATTGTGGAAAATGTAGCATAAATCTCACCGGAATAAATGTGAGATGAAAAATCCCTTATGAAAACTCGGCAGCCTAACTGCGCCACAAAAATGGATTGATGAGATCAAATAGGGTCTCTCATCATATTAACATAATTTTTATAGAATGAGGAATATAAAATAACATCCCCCAACATGAAAAAGAGGAGAATAAAAGAAGTGACATAAAGGAGAGTACTTAAAAATAAAGAGAGAGGTTAAATCTCTTACGAAAATTCGGCAGCCTAACGGCGCCACTCAAAACATCCAAAATGGGTTGATGAGAGAGAATAGGGTCTCTCATCAGATGAACATAAAAATTACAGTAAGAATAATATAAATGAACATCCCAATAACAAGAAAGATGAGCTTTAAAAGGAATGACATAAAAGAGTGTACTTAAAAAGAAAGAGAGGAGTAGGATCCCTTACACCGTGTCCGACATGAATCAATCGTTCTTTAATCTCCTGAATAATAAAATTTGGTCAATTTATAATTTCATAAGGAAATCAGTTAAATATTATTATTCCGTTCATATCACATATTATAATGTTATAATAATTGGTTAATAAAGTGAGTTTATATCAGACGTTTTTATCGATGTTCTGTACATGAGTAAAAATTGATCTTGTTAGAAAAGAATTTTCCATGTAGTTATAGGTAAATCATCTCCAGAATAGAATTGATGTTTTAAATATCATATATATCCAGTATATATTCATTTTATACTATTACATAGCATTTTGAGATAAAAATTAAAAGCACCTTTCATGGAGACGGTAGGCCGTACGTACGCATGAACGCTACTTTCATTTTTTTTCATATTAATGGAATTAAAACAAAATGATATATATATATATATATTATAATTCCAGAATTATATCCATCTATTAGATGTAATATATTTCATATATATCCATTATATATATGTACTTATAATAGTACATAACATTTGGAGATAATAAATGAAATGCACCGTTAATGGAGAGGGCAAGCCGTATGTACGCATTAAAGCTACTTTCATTTCTATCTCATACTTTAATGGAAAGAAAATAATAATGATATAAAGGTATATTATAATTCCATTATAACATCATATATAATAACTTTAAATCTATCCTTTATACATCCTACATATGGCATTAATGAATCAAATCACTTTGAGGGGGCGGTAGTCCGCACTTCCTAAAATGAAGATATCGCGTTTACCCATAATGGAAACCATAAAGGTATGCCATAAATGAAAAATAAATATTCTTAAGTAAAACATAAACATATTATATACCATATATAAATATAGTTACATCTTAATGGCCACCTTTGAAGGTGTTATATGAGTGTTGAGCAATCATCGTTTCGTGAGGCAGAAATTCTCCATCCACAGAGACAATATATTCTTTAACCATTAGATGGTGGTGTGTGTAAGTGTATCTCGAATCAGTAACATAACAACATCCTAGTATATTTAAGATACTGTTTTTGTTACAAATGAAAGAATAAAAATAGTTTAGGGGGTTGGAGAATCAAAATAAAACAAAAGGACTCAAGTGAAGACATCACCTTAAAATCGGGTAACTTCCTTTGGTTTGAGCTCAAAGGCTTACTTGGAAAGACTTATGACCAAAGTGAGGATTCTAAGAGTTATAGATGGATGTGGATAGATAAAATGGGCAGGTTTTGGACGCGCCAAAGGCTTTGGAAGTGTGGGTAAGGAGGTAGAGGTGGGAGCCTTTTATAAGAAGAGAGGAGGGGAACTGTTGGAAAGTAAGGAAATGTTACTTTATTTTAGAATGAGTTTCGGATTTTAATGGTCCAAAATTTATATGTTTCTATGATAAGGTGATAAGGGTTCTAAATACACCCATCCAATAGGTTTTGGACATGTTTAGGTCTTATATTTTACAATATCATTCCATTTTATTTAAATCGTTAAATAATGGGGTCATCGCAGCATCATCATGATGTCATAAATAATTTAATTTATCTAATGTCTACAAATTATAAAAAAATACTATTATGTAGGAAATCTTTGTATCATTCCAATGAATATTTATAGCCAAATATATGACTTGTATAACCCCATGTAATAATTTTTTTAGTCAAACATTTCATGTTTGTGTCATTTTTACTTTAACATTAAATAAAATGTTATTTATGTCATTTCCCAACCAAAGTGGCTCAATGGGGTCCCCAAATTGACCCATAGATTTTCTTGGTCGGAAATGACACATAAAATGAATGTACGACATGTTTCAAGCTCATCTCGTATTATTAAAACATTATTTTTACCTTAAACTACACTAATTACCTCTAATCGCGATTAAAAACATAATATGTTACTATTCACCAAAAAATTATTTTATTCCCATTGAACCAAATTTTACTTCATCATGACAACCATGTATGTAGGATTTTTGAAATTCAAAACACAAAGGTGGTAAAATTTCATTTAAATAAAAATCAGTTTTTTAAGTACCACTTAGTGGATTCACTATTCATCAAAAAATAAAGTTTTTCAGAAAAATACCAAAAATTCACCCTAAGCTATATTTGATATTCCAAATTCAGAAATAATGTCTATTTTAAAAAATTCAAAATATATAAGTTGAATTAATTAATTTATTAATTAATTCCCACTGTCAAAACATATATCGTGTTTTTATGAAACAAAAAGTATCAAAAGATTGACACTAGTTCAAGTCTGATTTCAAAGTGAAATTAATTACAACGACCACTATTGGATTAAATGGTAAAAATATATTATAATTTAACTTTAAAACCACTTCAAAAGATAATCTATTCATATTAAAAAATTATATTAAATATAGGTTTTGAATTAAAATACAATATTTTTCACTATTCATTAAAAATGATCTTTATCGTAAAAATACAGAAAATTTACACAAAGTACATTTTGATGTCCTGATTCTAAAGAAGAATTTTATTCGGTCCAATAGAATGTATAAGAGTGACCAAAACTATATATAATGATGGTTCTCCCTCAAAAGTTGATAAGTGGGCCTTTAGTGAAAATTAGAGTATATATGCCTAAAATTGAATTCATTTAGTATTTTAATCCATTATCCATCATTGGATAAATGTAAAAACATTTAACAAACATATATAATCATATTTTAGTTATTTCTATTCATTCCCTCCAATACAACGACTACGTGTTAACTAACATTAAAAATAATATTATTTTATTATTAGAGTGCAACGTAAGATTTCAAAGGAACTCGTTGTTGCGTATTGGGTAAGCCATCAATCATAACATTCCTTTTAAATTAATATTAACATTTTATTCAAAAATATGGATAAATATAAAAATGTCATATTCTTTATTTACCTGGGGTGTTACATCCTTCCCCCCTTTTGGAAATTGCGTCATCGTAATTTTAAAATTACGCTCGAAAACATCCTTGAAAGTCCCACATCAGAACAAGAGTCGGTAATACAATCACTTTAAAATAAAGAAAGAGAAGTACCAAGGTCACCCGAGTTAACCCATACTAGGATTCCATGATGGAAAACATGGACATGGAGTAGAAAACAAAGGTTCATGTTCTGATTGAGAGTGATAGTAAACATGTCTAGGAGAAAGTTAACCATAAGAAAATCATAAACTTGTGATGGGTTAAACGGTATTCGATTCCCCAGTAGGAAATGTTAATAGGAAACATTTTCTTTTTAAGTTACTCTTCATTGAGGAATTTATTTATGATCTTTACTAAAACAAAAGGAATCATACATAATTGTCATGTTTACTTTCAACTTTTACTATATTTCTTACACGAACTCATATTTTCTCCAAAATACGAGTATTTAGGAAGACTTGTTCACATTAATAGTACTATAATCAACTTCTAGAGAATCACCTAATCCAAAAAAGAGAACTATATATTTCCCAAGTCTTAAAATAAATCCAAAACCAAAACCAAAAAGGTTAGTACAAGATCAGATAATCCAAAAATAGATAACCCTTTATAAAAAGAAAATCTATTCTTAATCTCCAAAATTTGTCCAACAAAACCTAACGTCTCGTATTGAAATTAATTAACCTAATCGCATATCCTCCATGACAGGTTAATAATTTTCTTAAATAACCCAAAATAAACATACTCTTAATTCATAAAATCATCTAATTACAAAGAATCAGTCAAACTAACCATGGACTTCACGTAGCCCATGGTAGGCGATAAATACCAACAGCACATTGGTTGTGGGTTCGATTCCCGCAGCTTTGTCCGACGCGACGAGTTGTCACACGGTATGCATGTTGTCCTTTTTCAAAAACTATATAATTCATAAAACATTCCCCAAAATGAGATAAAATCTTAAAAAATAATCATAACATATTTTAACCTCATGTTTATCTCATGCCTTTCATTTTCCATCATATCATATAATAACCCATAATTACCTCAAATGTAAAGATCATATAAACTGTAATTGTTACCTTTATAATTATTACCTGAACTTCCACATCGATTGGTCATCTCTTACATGATGCATTACAGAACATACCTAGGTTGAAGTGGTTGATCATGAATCCTTTATAGTTGGTTTAGAACAGCCACGAGTTTCCTCATTGAATTCCCCATTTTATCTAGTATCTTAATCAGAGAAGCACCATAGTTTCCTTCAAACATGTTGTCTCTTTGGTGCCTGCTAGATCCATCCATTCACTAAAAACAAAAATTTCAGTGTGAGTATATCAATAAAACCATTATGTACTAATGAGTAAGGTAAACACTAAGATGTGATTACTCATTCACTTTATCTAAAACTAGGACTCTTTCTGAAATCCTAACATTATGGTAATGTCACTTATGCTTAGAGAATATCCTATCCTCTAATGTTATCTAAACCGACCTTTGATACCAAATATAAGACCCTAGCCTTAAACCTTACTTAATAATGAATTAAATGAATAATTAACATTGAGGATCTTTTCAGGTTTAGAGTTTTTGAGAATTAGGACATAACTATTACATCTCAAAAGATTACAAAGTAGAAACTTCTACTACATTTCCATAAAATAAAAACTCTTAAAAATAAATATGTATAGTTCCATGTTTTAGGTAGCATGACTTTCCCTTGATCCCATCCTTGACCCTATTCCACGTTAAGTCCTGTGAAAAACATTTAAAAAACCTGGGATGAGGATAAAAATCTTAGTAAGCGATACAAAAAGAATGAAAACTGTTAGTTTATCAAAACGACAAGTAAACCATGTATACTTTATCAAAGTAATACTTTTCACCTTTTCGAAGTAGTAAAAACTCTTCACTGAATAAAAGTTCATTACTTACCCTTCTGTAACCAAAAGATTACCATAAAACCAATATAAAGATCACATAACATATAAAGGTAACTTGGGACATAAACATACTTAAGTGGAATAAACATAAGGTCGACTTCCACACATATCACTTAATGGAATAGCCATTCGGCCAACATCAATACATACTTAATGGAATAGACATACGGCCGACTTCCATACCCAATGCATTGGATGTTATAATGTAACCACCCATCCTGGTATTCACGGAACCACCCGTCATATGGTTTATCACGTAACCACCCGTAAAATGTCCAAGTACCATTATAAAATTATAACACATAAAACCAACATAAATGAATGATAACATTTCCACATTTCAATCACAATATATCATTTAAATATATTGACATAATAGAATCCTTTATCAAAACCATTTTTAATACCAAAATACATAAAAGAGTATATGGTATTTATTTTATTTTAAAAACATTACGGCTTTTTGAGGAAGCCAAAGATCAAATAATACTCGCGGGGGCGGAAAAGGTCGTTGTCACTGCGTACGTTAAAAGAAACATTCGTTTTTGTCATTTAGTAAAATGCTTCGTAGAAAAAAGAATCCTTTTGAATAAACATAAAAGTCAAAGGGGTTTATACACCATATAAAAGATAGTTGTGTATAAAACAAAATATTCCTCAATAAAAGGAGATTGAGACGAAGTCCCATACAAAGATAGTATCCTTGGATTAAGGATAAATCAATTACATAATTATGTGTGACAAATGAATACCCCAAATAAAAGTGGATATTAAGTGTAAAAAAATCAGAGGTTATTCACACATATTCATAGAACGACACATTCAAGGAGTGCAAGTTTATCCCAATGAAACAAAATTGGGTTAAGAAGTTCCCTCGCAAAAACTCGACAGCCCAACGACGTCACTTCAAAATTCAAAAAATGAGTTGATGAGAGAGAAAATGGTATCTCATCACTTTGAAATAAAATTTACATAAATAAGGATATATAAGAACATATCCCAACATAATAGAATGTGAAATAAAAGACATAACAAAATAAGTCTTTTAAAAAGAGGAGGGTGAAAGTTTCACTTACCGACATGGGTATCTTTCGAAACTTACACCCCGTGAAAGAAGGACAATAAAAAATTGATGTAAATACTAATAATTGAAAGTATATTACAAAATGAGTAATATAATGGGCAGTATATACACCACTCAAAGGGAATTGTGGCAAATGTAGAATAAATCTCTCGAGAATAAAAGTGAGATGAAAAATCCCTTACGAAAACTCGGCAGCCTAACGGCGCCACAAAAATGGATTGATGAGATCAAATAGGGTCTCTCATCATATTAAAAAAAAGTTTACAGAAATAGGAGTATAAAATAACATCCTCCAACATAACAAAGAGGAGCATAAAATAAGTGACATAAAGGAGAGTAATTAAAAAGAAAGAGAGAGGTTAAATCTCTTATGAAAATTCGGTAGTCTAACGGCGCCACTCAAAACATCCAAAATGGATTTATGAGAGAGAATAGGGTCTCTCATCATATGAACATAAAAATTACAGTAAAATTAATATAAAATAACATCCCAATAACAAGAAATATGATCTTTAAAAGGAATGACATAAAAGAGTGTACTTAAAAAGAAAGAGAGGAGTTGGATCCCTTACCTTGTGTCCGACATGGCTCGATCGTTCTTTAATATCCTGAATAATAAAATTTGGTCAATTTATATTTTCTTAAGGACCTCCTTTAAATATTATTATTTCGTTCATATAAAATTATATAATTTTATAATAATTGGTTAATAATGTGAGTTTATATCAGACGTTTTTGTCGATGTTCAGTACATGAGTAAAAATTGAACTTGTTGGAAAAGAATATTCCATGTAGTAATAGGTACATCATCTCCAGAATAGAATTGATGTTTTAAATTTCATATATATCCAGTATATATTCATTTTATACTACTCCATATCATTTTGAGATAAAAATTAAAAGCACCGTTCATGGAGACGGTAGGCCGTACGTACGCATGAACGCTACTTTATTTTTTTGTCATATTAATGGAATTAAAACAAAATGAGATATATATGTAATTTAATTCAAGAATTATATCCATCATTTATATTTAATATATTACATATATATCCATTATATATATGTACTTATAATAGTACATAACATTTGGAGATAAGAAATGAAATGCACCGTTCATGGAGATGACAAGCAGTACGTACACATGAATGCTACATTCATTTCTATCTCATACATTAATGGAAAGAAAATAATTATTATATAAAGTTATATTATAATTCCATTATAAAATCATATATAATAAATTTAAATCCATTCTTTATACGTCCAACATATGGCATTAACGAATCAAATTACTTTGAGGGGGCGGTAGTCCGCACTTCCTAAAATGAAGATATCGCGTTACCCATAATGGAAACCCTAAGTTTATGCCATAAATGACAAATTAAAAAGCTTAAGTAAACCGTAAACATATTATATACCATATATAAATATAGTGACATCTTAATGGCCACCTTTGAAGGTGTTATATGAGTGTTGAATAATCATCGTTTCGTGAGGCAGAAATTCTCCATCCACAGAAACAATATGTTCTTTAATGATTAGATGGAGGTGTGTGTAAGTGTATCTAGAATCATTAACGTAACAACATCCTAGTATATTTAAGATACTGGTTTTTTTACCAAATGAAATAATAAAAAGAGTTTAGGGGGTTGGATAAGAAAAATAAAACAAAAGGACTCAAGTGAAGACATTACCTTAAAATCGGGTAACTCCCATTGGTTTGAGCTCAAAGGCTTCCTTGGAAAGACTTCTGACCAAAGTGAGGCTTCTAAGAGTTATAAGGGGATGTGGAGAGAAAATATGGTCAGGTGATGGTCGAGCAAAAGGTTTTGGAAGTGTGGGTAAGGAGGTAGAGGTGGGGGCCTTTTATAAGAGCAGAGGAGGGGTACTATTGGAATGTAAGGAAATGTTACTTTATTTTAGATTGAGTTTCGGATTTTAATAGTCCCACATTGAAATTTTTCTAGGTTAAGGTGACAACGGTTCGAAATCATCCCATAAAATATGTTTTGGACATGTTTAGGTCTTATATTTTACATTATCTTTCCATTTTATTTAAATCATTAAATAATGAGGTCATCGTTGTATCATCATGATGTCATAAATAATTTAATTTATTTAATTTCTATAAATTATAAAAAAAATACTATTATGTAGGAAATCATTTTATATTTCCAATGACCATTTATAGTCAAAACTCTGACTTTTATAATCCCATGTAATAATTGTTTTAGTAAAACATCTCATGTTTGTGTCATTTTTACTTTAACATTAAATAAAATGTTATTTATGTCATTTCCCAACAAAAGTGGCTCCATGGGGTCCCCAAGTTTACCCATGGATTATATTGGTCGCCCATGACACATCCATTGAGGGTAGGACATGTGTCACACTCATCTCATATTATTAAAACGTTATTTTTACCTTAAACTGCACTAATTACCTCTAATCATGATTAAAAACATAATAAGTTACTATTCACCAAAAAAAAATTATTTTAATCCCATTGAACCACATTTTACTTTTTAATGACAACCATTTATGTCAGATTTTTTAAATTCAAAACACAAAGGTGGAAAATTTCATTTAAATGAAAAATCAGTTTTTTAAGTGCCACTTAGTCGTTTCACTATTCATCAAAAAATAAAGTTTTTCAGAAAAATATAAAAATTCACCCTAAGATATATTTGGTATTCTGAATTCAGAAATAATGTCTATTTTACAAAATTAAAAACATATAATTTTAATTAATTAAAATATTAATTAATTCCCGCTGTCAAAACAAATAGTGTGTTTTTGTGAAACAAAAACTATCAAAAGATTGACACTAGTTCAAGTCCGATTTCAAAGTGAAATTAATTCCAAAAAACACAATTGGATTAAATGGTGAAAATATATTCTAATTTAACTTTAAAACCACTCAAAAATATAATCTAATCATATTAAAAAATTAGATTAAAAAGTGGTTTTAAATTAAAATACAATATTTTTCACTATTCACTAAAAATGATCTTTATCAGAAAAACACAGAAAATTTATACAAAGTAAATTTTGATGGTCCGATTCTAAAGAAGAATTTTATTTGGTCCAATAGAATGTATAAGAGTGACCAAAACTATATTTAATGACGTTTCACCATCAAAAGTTGATAAGTGGACATTTAGTGAAAATTAGAGTATATATGACTAAAATTGAATTCTTTTAGTATTTTAAGCCTTTATACTTTATTGGAAAAATGTAAAATCATTTAATAAACATATATAATCATATTTTAGTTTTTTATATTCATTCCCTCCAATACAACGACTATGTGTTAACTAACATTTAAAATAATATTATTTTATTATTAGAGTGCAACATAAGATTTCAAAGGAACTTGTTGTTGCGTATTGGGTAAGCCATCAATCATATTAACATTTTATTCACAAATAGGGATAAATATAAAAATGTCATATTCTTTATTTACCTGGGGTGTTACACAGTACCACTCAATGAAATGTTTGTTGATTTACCAATTCCATATGTTATTATCTATATATTGTCCCAATCAAGAAATTAGTCTAGTCTTGGAGGTAATATATTAAACAAAATCAATAATGATTGTGGATGGGTGATGGTAGTATGATGATCCATTAGAAGAGAAGATGTAATGTTGGTTCATAATTGGGTTTTTAGTGTTGATTCTAGGGAAGAATATATGATCTATAAAAAACCACTATATTAGGCTTATCAATTGGGAAATTAGAAGAACATGAAAAAAAATAATGAAGAAAAAACCCCCCATGTTTTTTTAGATATAAAAAATTTTGTTGGAGTTTTGGAAACTATGATTAGAGAGATGGTGATAATTGGAGAGAATGATGTAGAATTTGAATATGATAAATTCAGTACAATTTATAAAATAAACAATATTGATAGGTATATAACATTTTATTCATTACTTAGTGATGTTTTCCAATGGAGTTCACTGAGCGGAGGCATGACCAACTTGGTTGATCACGACATCTACTAGGTAGAGTAGATACCATATTCGGTGGGATTAGCCATTGATTCCTTTATTATGTCCCGTCCATTAATTTCTATCTCAATTAATCCATTCCTTCCATGTGGTATTCACCACTCTTATATGTAAATAAATTTTTTTACAAATATTAAAAACCATAAAAAAAGAAAATGTAATGTTTTTGGGAAAATTATATTAAAAAAAACATTTTTATTCCCGTTGACTATCTATAAATATCATAATTATTATTTTTTAAAGATAAAATTTTTTTATTTACAGGTATTTCTGGAAATTTATATTATTAGACATAATGATAATATTTGATATGGCCAAAGAAAATATAAGTGGAATTTTTTTCCACTTAATCAAGGTGAGTATCCCCATTCATTCCAATACGTGATTTGGAGACCTTATTATGTATAAATTATCAAAGGAAAATAATTTAATTTGAGCATACAAACTCAACATCAAATTATAATTAGGGTTACCATGATATATCAGTATATTAATAATACCCAATTTAAAGGAGAATTTCTTTGATTACATTATATGGTATATTAGAGAATATATGTAGGTGACATGATATTATGATCAATATTGTTATATTTTTATTGTATTTAGAAGGTAAAACCCTTGTTATGATATCGACTATAGCTATATATATATATATGTGTATCAATATAAAAATTTCGCTAAATACATATTTCGTAGGATATAAAATATAGATATGATTGGTAATTTCTCACAAAACGTGTCTTATTAGACGGGGGTGTTTTGATTTGATACTAATATTGTGTTGTTGACATGTTAGATTAATTTTTTCTTCTAAAACATAGTTTATGGGTGTGCATTCTGTTATTTAGCCAAATTAACAAACAAAGATAAATGAAATGAGATAATTTTGTATTATTTTTTTCTAGGATTCAATCATTCATACCTTACTAATGAATAGATAAGTTAAGTATATTGGTTTGGATTTTTGAATCTAGGATACTAATTTAATTGAATTAATGACTATATTAGTTAAATAATGTATTTTTTAAAATTTTGTGTTGATTAGTTAAACTAAAATAATGTTTATAAAATAAATAATCATTTTAATTTTTTGTTTTATGAATTTTTAAGCATATATTATTTAAATAAATAGGTTATGATAAAATATTTAATTTATCAAACATATAATTTATAGAACAATGTTCAATTTCTTATTAATTGAATTTATTTTATGAAAATTCATTTGTTTTTTTATTTAACTTTTTTGTTTTTTCATTTATGATATTTTATATATTTATGTGGGATATTTTGGTTTTTGAAAAAATCAATCCAAAAAATCTAACCGACTGATTTGACACCCCTAACCCAGTTATCATGATTTTAATTATCTTATCTGAATAATGAGTTTATAAATGACTACAGAGTGGTTCGTGATGATAATTTTCGTGTAATGATGTACTATGATATATTTTGATATAAATTTGTTGTTTTTAAGATGATTTAATATTGATTTTATAAGGATATTTGATTAATTTTATCACACATTTCTATGTATCCACAACATGAGTGTTATTTTCTCAAATGTGACCCAATATATAGATTTCTGATTTGACCAACTGGATGTCCACATCAATATCACCTCTATAATCCTACTAATTGGAAATAATTTGTGGTTTTTTTAATATAGATAGGTTAATCTAATGTTGTACTCCTATTATGTATCTCGGTATTTTCAGGTAATAGAATTACAAAAGTATGAGTTCACTAGAATATAACTTCACCAGAACTAGGATCCTCAATAAAATATATTTAAACAACCAGATTTTAGACACTGTAGAACATATCATCCATCATGTTTTTTGAATTGTACTTTATTTATAATTATAACACCCTAAATGACCACTATATCTCTACTCAACTTTTTTCACACAAAGAATCATATAAATAATCCAAAATGAAAAAACAATAAACTAATAAGATAATTTAATATTATGTGGTTTAGATAGTAAATATTATATCTACTAGAGAAATTTCTAAAAGTATTCTTATTATTTATAATGTAAATATAATTTTATAGTGACTGCATCTTGGATGTAATGTAGATATAAAAATAATAATGATAAAAATTTATAGGTACATTTTTTCATATCTCCCTTTTTTGTAGATGTTTACAATGTTTGTAAAATAAATTTCCAACCCTTTACACTCAATTGAACAGATCACACAACCACTCCTTCTAAATATACCTCTTGACATCACACCATTAGAAATTATAAACATTAAATACACTTGATTTCACTAGAATAAATGCTTCCATTGTCTAAAACAATCAAATGATGAAATACGTTCATCCACATAACCTTCATGTTAATTTATAATAAAATAAAAATAATCATCATAACTCCAATAAAAGTTCCCACTTGAAGATTTAATTCAATGAGACTAAGGATCCTAACACTTTATAATTTTTTATCATCCATTGCTCTTTTATTTAATTATGATATCCCCAATATCTTATGATTTCCCATGTCTTACTAAGGTATAATGTTTCATTAAACAATATTAGATGAAGAATATAGTTTATAATTTCAGGTCTTAATGTTTTTTTCTTGAGTGAATGACTATATTTTACACCATTTGGATAACTCTCTGATTTGAGCAGAAAATAAGTCCACATTCCAAGGCACTTCCATGCTCTATTAAAAGGACCCTCAACCATACGATATACTTCAGTACATACATTGATTACATATATTATACTTCAAGGGTAGAGAGTGAAAATACTAAAAATAATATCAACACCTACATCATCATTGTTAATCTAGATATAAACACCTATTTTTATGTACTCTTTCATGTATAATAATAAACCGTGTTATTAGAATACAAATACCAATGAAATTTATGACCCAACATGAGACATAAGATAATTTATTCCATGCCTTTGAGAAAACTAATAGTCCATTTGATGGAGTCCCAATTTACATTACCCAAATGTTCTATGTAGTAGATATGTACTAACAATTTGTAGGATTTTGGTAGATTCCACAATAAAATATAAATAAAAATATTTACTTATAAATCAAAAAAACAATTATAAATATCTATCAAATAATATATTTACCATGATGGAAGTTCATTTAAAACATTGATGTGTTTCTATTGAGGTATTAAATGATACATAAATTCAATCATCAATAACCACTCGATGAAAATACATATGTAATACATTTGAAAAAAAACAATAAAAATCAGTTTCTTATATATTAAATCCCCATCCCGAGAATTGTTTTAGGCTTTCAATAGATTTTTGAATTTATCATTTTAATAAAACCTACATTTCAATCTAAAATCCACTTAATATCATAACCTATAAAGGGGATTTCATAGAAATATTGGAGGGTGAAGATAAATCCATTGACATGAACCACATTATGAAAGACATAATGATATGTGTTTCTATTCATAAAATCCATTTCAACCATAAATGAATTAATTTTTATGTTACTTTGGATGAGTTCTTGTTTCAATCCAATGAGAATGAATTTTATTTTATACAACAAGTCCTTATTATTATCATCCATGAAAATGGTTGGTATCATCATGAAAATATTAATATCCAAATATCAATGTAAGAATGAATGCTTCATATAAATAATTTCTAATTAAAAATCATCAATAAAAACCACAATTAGAATGGTCCATTAGGTAGTGTGTTTAACCATTATATAGAAAAACTATTTTAAATTTGATACCTCCTCACATGGGAAGCATTTCACCACAAACCCAAAATTATAGCTCTTAATTTTATCAAAATGAAAAATTTTACACGAAGAACAACTTATTAACTAAATATGTATTCCCTAGTGGTAAATCTGCTATCTCTTATGTGTCATTAGAATGAAATGAGTAAAATTAATCTTTCATAACTAACTACCACTCTCTAGAATCACTTAGTGTATATTCAATTTAATGATTGAGTTTCACCCCATCAATTACATGAAATTGGGGTATGTCATGACCAAACCTATATAATGACTACCTAAATGAAATAGATATTAATAAATCAATATGTGACTATTTTATTTCATGTTCATTATATTTTATTTTGGTATCTTCTATAGGTCAACCTTTCAGAGTACTATGTCGCACCTCTACAACCCTTTTGAACTTATAATTAAATTCATCTAGTCTAATTTCCATAAAATATATGCCAATATTTGAACATTAATCATAATACATGTCTCAATAGATATCTTCAATATCCACATGATCATGGAAAGTTAATTTATTCATCTAATATTTTTATTGATCCTTATTTTGATCATTTTATAATACCCTCTCATTGAAGAGAATGTTTTATAATATTTCCATCTCATTATAATCATAATCTGAGATCCAAAATATAATATTTTTCATTTAAAAAATCTATATTGAAATATAAAAAAGAATTATCCTTGAGTTTTCCCTTTCTTTACCATGAGTATATACATACGTGAAAAAATTGAAATTTTTGTGGTTATTAATTTGATTTAGGTTATCGGATCTTAACTACTAATGAATATACTTTATCAGGATGTAGTAGTTGGTGAGTACTTCTGATTCACACAATTTTCCTTTCATACATTTTGACTACTGATGACCACATATTTTATGGATCTAGGATTACCTTGCCCTATAATTGGATATTGAAAATAATGTAACTTCTCTCAGGGTAGAATCATCAAGATTTGTGGAGGTTGTCCCTGATTTATGATATATAAGCAAAATGCGTGATATTTAAGTGTAATTATAGAGTGAAGTAGTCTTTGAGTTCATTACAACCTCTATCATTGACTCATAACATGATCATGAAGTTTTCTAGAGTATCCACATCTCCTGTAATATCACATGTTATAGTATATATATACTTCGATCTCTCAAACTCCTTAGAGAGAAGTCTCTAAAAATATTCATAATATTCATTATATATATAATATGATATGGTAGGAATTGTTTGAATACCACGTAGTCCACAATGACATGAATCAAATTCATTCGATTCATTGTGATGAGTATCTTTCATAAAAACATATTCTAATTAAAATATTTTCTTTTTAAACTCCAAGTATCTTAGAAATAGTTTCCCTAGAAGTGTCCTATAATATAAAGGTGTAAAGAGATAATTGTTTCTTGTATGATAATGTAAATGATTATATGGATCGTCTAGAAAAAAAGTTAACAAAATTTTATAAAGAAACTATAAAATAATCATTAATTAAATAAAGAATATAATATCAGAGAAATGAATGCTACAAAAAAGATTAATGATATTCATTTTTTTAAGAAACTATGGTTATAATGTTTGTCAGAAATTTCCATATTGTCGATGAGGCTTGATAATTGATTATTGATCTTTAAATTTATTTTTAGATTATTTTGTAATAAATTTTTATCATAAATTCATATTATAGTTTCTTGGAAGTTTTTATTCCTATTATACAATGATATGAATCAAATTTATTCATAATAATTATCAATTATTTGGACTCCTTTTCAAATTTACTATGACAATATAATATCCTAAATACACTAGAAATTAATATTATGATGCCTGTAACAATCTTGAACATTTGACTGTCAAATTGTAAAGTCAATCATGATACCCAATCACTTCATTCAAAATGATTTCCACAGGGGCTTTTCCCAGGAATTGATATTGGCATAAATACCAACTACATAACCCAAGAGTTGGCCCATTCATATGAATGATTTCCACTTGGTAATGGATAATTAATGGATATTGGAAAATATATCATCACTCTAACATTTTTGTTAGTTCATTTAGTTGAATGATTACAGTGTTCATTTTTTATAAACAAATATTACTATAGATACTGTTATTATATCAGTAGATTTTTTATATTAGGATGAATTATTTCCCCCTTTATACGGATCATATATAGTTATGGGAATACACACCATCATCATAACATTTTATATGGACCATTAGGACAAATATTTTACTACTATTCTTGTCCTACATTCGGTTATAGGTATAAATACCATCATTCTAACATTAGATTTTGATCATTAGTATGAATTATGAAATGATTTCATGGGGATCAGAATAGAAGGGTTTTGGTTGATAATTAAATGTACATGGGAATTTTAGAACCCGTAATATATTCTTTAATGATAATTACATAAATATATGAACCAATTTATTTGGAATGATAAAATTATATAATTTGTTTGTAGGCTAAGAAACCTACTAAATATTGATTAACATCATCTAGTATCATATTTTAGTCTTCATATGCTTTAATTCTTCATATTTACATTCATAATTTTTTAATATTTATATAGGTGATATAAACTTGATAGGAATACATTTTTTATTATATCATACTTCATGGGGTTTTAACGTAATTGTTTTGTGTTGTTTCCATTAAAATGATCCATTTTCTTTCTGGAAAATGAAAAATTCAGACCCAACAGGTAGAGAATCTACTTTTACATGGGACAACCTTGGTGGAGTTTCAGATTAATGAGTTATATGACTCTTTCCTCAGTAATATTAATTTCATTCATGTAAGATGAATATGGTTGGTCTATTTGGCTGAAAAATGTTGACCAGTGTAATGTTAGGATGTTTTGATTGTAACCTTGGAGGAGTAAACGTAATGTAAATTGGAATTTCCTGATGATAAAGATATAAAAATATTAATGAATGGTTTCCCATCATTTATATTCCTAAATACCATTCAATATGACTAGAGTAACAATTTTTTCTAGTGATGGTGGATATGAACTCTCTAACCATGAAGTAGATGTTTAATGTGAAACATTTAGAGTCATGTACTACCTAGATATTTTAAATAGTAAATAGATGGATATGTCATCCCCTTTCCAAAAAATAATTCCAAAGGATATAGATATTTGTGGTTATCTTGATTTGAATAAAAGAAGGATGAAGAACTCTCCAATAAAAAATGAATATAGACAACCTAGTGTGAATGAATAAACTTTATTCCTGCATGTAGATGAAATTAAGGAATGAAAAACACATTTTAAGGTCATAATAGATGGATCATAGAATTTTGATGTTTTATACTGATCAAAATTGGCGTCTAATTTATAATTAATATGTATCTATAGTAAAAGGATAAATAAACATTTTTTATATTGATATCCCATATTCAATATAGGCCACCCTATTTTTATGTGAATTTAGTTGAAATTAATAAAGACTTGACTATCATGTTGTGCAGTTTATTATAGAATATTAAGGACTGCCCAAAAGTTTAAGGGCAAGATTTTGAATATATTCTCAGATGGTGGTCTTGTTTCATACGTGTGGAACATTAATAGTATAATATCTATCTTAAAAGTCAGATTATTGGATGCATAAATTTTATATAATGAAATTTGGATATGTTTTTTTGAGTTGGTATATGTATAACACATATGTTGTCTAACAAATTTCAATGACATGTTCTACTATATTTTTGTATGGGCATGTAAAGAGGAAATGATCCTCTCCCTAGGAAACATATGCCTTTGATTTATATGATGTATTGTGGGTGCATATACGAGTCCATATTTGGGACGTATATGGATAATGAAAAAAATGTTTCTTGTGCAGTTCTATATACGTGTTATTGATTTCATGAAATATTTTATTCGATATAAAAAATTGTATGAAAATGTAGATTCATAGGGAAAAGTAGAATATCATGAGGGTTTAATAACCCTATAGTTTATGCCACTATTTATCGAACATATATATGTGGTGGATAAAAATTAGTTGAAATTTAATCACATAATTATTTAATGTGTAGATCTATTGGGCATTGAATGACCATTTTCTAGGGTTATATAGTGAAACTCACAAAAAACGTGCCATTATTTTATAAATTTATACATTATTTTGTTCGTATACTCTGAAAATAATATCATCAGCAGTTTTATAAATGTCTTTTACTAACACTTATCTAAATGGGGGTGTTGACCTATTTTTTTATGTCTCTCTGAGCTATAATTTAGGGCCATATATTTGGACTAATATGTGATAGAGTTTAATTCCACAATTATATTAAAAAATAACAGTATATGTGGGATAACATATACAATAAGGGGGAGGAGAAATCAATCATGAGTATAGATTCCAATTCTTGTACACACTATAACATCGATGTGAAAATAGTTTATATTCATAGTGCATGGACTAGAAATAAATTATAGACAAATCAAATGGAGCCCAAAACCAAATAATTCTTCAACACATTTTTAATTGGAAGTAGGGAATTCATAAATTGAAATAAGAGGATATTGTATTTGAAGTGGTGATAAGTAACGAATTCTCAAGGGTTGACTAAAGAGAAAACTCTAATATCTTGTTCCAATTTTATTCTATGGGGGAATATACAGATTAGAAGAACATTCCCATTAGACATTGATACCTCTAGCTGATAGGCCATATTGTCAAAACCTATGAAAATGCATATTTTGGGAATATATAAATTATAAAATAGATGTGACCTTTATAATAAATTAAACTCATTAACAAAAACAAATAAGTTTTATGAAAATAATTGTTGATAAAATCATGAAGGGTTGTGTCTGAAAAATTATGTTCAGGAAGGGGTATTGAGGAATTTCAGATGTGATATTTTCAAGACTAAGATGTTATAATTCACATGGGAGGAGTGGATAGAGACGATGTGTTTTTTGTAAGGTGTTAAATAAATCATTATGAAATTAAAATGTATCTTGATATGGCATGAATAAAAAAACACATATTTCTTATATAATAGGGGCATCTCTACACAATAGGATATAAAATTATGGTTGGGAAATTTCATCCAGATTTTTTTTGTGACATGACATTTCTTATGAATTCTTTAATGGATTTGGTTCTCATTTAGAGATATTATGCTTGTTATTTTAGTAAACTCATAGCAAATAAAATTCATTCTCATCAACCCACACCAAATAGTTTTTAAAAACATCAGGTATAATATACATAATATATTAAAATGTCATAAAACAAGTTATTAGATGTTCTACAGTTTTTGGTGATACATCTAGGATCTATTATAACCTCATCTTAGTGATGATCAAATGAATGTAAAATCAATATTAAATAAAGGAGATTAAAAACATATATAAATTAAGTGATTTTGATGATATTTTTGGGTTGGTCCAGTGATAGATTTTCCTAACATCACTATTTATCATAAGGTAATAAAAGTACAACCACATGTAGTTCTTATAAATTCATTTTGAATGTGCCCATTAAATAATAATCCTTTCTAATTATTGAACCACGAACACTATGGTGTGGTGATTGTTTTATTAGAATTCATAGATGTTCCAATGATAGATGATTCAAGAGTCCCTAATTATCATGGGATAAAAATATTAAATCCACTCATATTTCAAATAATCAATCCCCCTTTGTCGAAGGAAATAAAAGGATGAGGTCAAATTATAAATGATATAGAGATTCTACAACTAAAATATAGTGGGGGTCAATTTAAGGATTTAGCTCATGAATGGGTCCGACTAGACCAACATCACCATTTAGCTGATAAATATATCACTTATTTATAGAAGTGGAAAATTACAATTCACCCTTCATGTAGGGAGGATAGTGAATGTACTCCATGTCTGGGAGAGCTTGATACAGAGGTAAATAGAGTGCATTTTTTCATATAATTCAAGGTTGAGCATCTGATAAGTTACACAGGTGACACTACTTCTACCATTATAATGAGATTCAATATTTTGTAGTTCCTTTAAATTTGATTCCTTATGTATATTTGATCCTTTAGTAGGGGGGATCATTTATTTTCTCAAACAAAAAAATAAACTGGGCTACAATAATCACTACATAGATCAATATCGTATTTTTGAAATGTTGGACATAGAGTGTAGGTTACTCTAAGAATTTTTTGGTCATGTTGGATGGTCCATATAAACTCTAGTCTTTAGACATTATTCCTATCATTCATGCTAATTTAAGGAATTTACTAGGTCCTCTATGTTTAACTGACTCATGGTTAGTGTAAGAAACAATACGGTATTAGAAGATTAATAAAACCAATCAAAATAATTTTTAATGAACATTTTTTACACAAACTATGTAATTTAACAATTTTTATTGGGATTCTGATATATATTTAAATTAATGTGGTTACAGCTTATGTACAATGAAATTTTTTGTCATGATACAAGGATGATATTGTGTAGTTTTTTGTCAATTTACTATGATAATAATAATGTATTTTATCATCATATAGATAGTAAAATCAATGAAAATATTCATTGTTTGGTAATGGTGGTGTGAACAAACACAAAATCATACGATTGATTTTTTTAAAAACTCTATAATGATGGAGGTAATGAAGCACCTTCCATCCATTGTATCCAAAGAATATGATCCATTGAGCATGTACATTTATAAAACATAACTTCCATCACACATTAGTTTTACATTCATATGATTAGTACCTATTATCATCAGGTTTATGAGTTTCAATACCATATCTCCCTAGATAAATGATTAGAGGAAAAATTTCCTCTTGACAACTCATGAAATTGTATTTCGATCAGTTTATATGTTGGGTGGAAGGTGGAATATCTTCTCATATAGTTTATCAAACTCATCTATGCAGTTATAAGACGTATAATCTTTTGAAATTTGGATATATTTTCAGATGTGATGTGAGTATAACTGGAAGTTGATTGGTAGGACATGATTTGACTCATATAGAAGGGATTATGGCTTCTATTACCTTGAAGTACATGTTTTGGTGAGATTAGTGCACAATGAATATAGAAGTTCATCTGTATAATATTATATATCAGTATCTAATATATTATAGATACTTTTATATAGAGTTTTATTTAGATCATTTCTCTATACATTTTCTACTTCATTGTAGATTTACAAGTGATTTGAAAGAAATATATATTTCTGATACAACAATATGAACTAATATGAGATGAAACTGGATCCATTTTCTATGAAAAATGTGTAAATGAAAAAAATATGGTAATGGTGTTTGAAATTAAAATGTATATGATATACTACATCCAAAATTCATTGAGGTTTATTACTTTAGGTCACATGGAAAAAAAGTCATCAGCAATAATTATGTACTTTAACTACCTCATTTTGTGTGGGAGATATGGACCCATGATATAGATTCCCCTAATGGAAAAAAAATCCAAGAATCATTATTATTATCCCATTTATATGGGGTTTATTAATGATATTAAAATATAATTGGAATGCATGAAATTTATTTTGAACTCCATAAAATATTACATGTTAAATGGATTAAATAATCCTTACCTCTTGACATAGTGGGAGATCATTACTTCAGATTCCTATCCACCGTATGTTCATATATTCAATTGATACATAATGGATATGGTATCATTTTGATCAATACTTTGATTTAGGAATCCATCAACACTAATTTATGGAGAACAATCTAAGGTTTCAATTCATCATAATGAAAAAGGTTGACTAACTACCACTATCTCAATATTTTTTATTTGTTTAATGGATTTGTTATGTTATAGAATTTTTACCTTATTAGTGAAATCCATATAATGGAAGTATCAGTTATAGAGTACATAATCCTAACATTATCAAGGCTAGTTTTGATTATATCAGTCACCTCCATTCAATTTATGATGATTGTGATGGTCTCATGCTAGTCTAGATCATCCAAGTATATTTCTACAGTTGTCAATGCATATGAAAATTTATTTTCATAATATTTAACTTCATATCATGTTTATTAGAGGGAAATTCAGGCATTCACACCTTTATGTAATCATGATGGAGAATCAATTATTATTTCTAAATGGAATATTCATCCATAATTTATTTGATCATTATCATTGAATCTCCCCTACAATTTTGTTGGATCATTTGTATCTATAGGACCAATTACATGTCTATAATGATTTAATGTTATTCACCCTCACTGTTGGTGAAACATTATAAAAAAACAAATGTGTAAGGAATAACATCTTTTTCCAGATAGATAATAATAATTTACAAGCACTATTTAGTTTAAGATTTTTCTCAGACTCCATATTAGTAGTTGAGATGTTTTATTAAAATAAATATCCCATGTGTATAGAGTTTCATGAATGGAGAATACCACTTCATCTTGTAGTTCTATTTATACTATCATTCTTTCTGAGGTATGAGGCATTTTTAGAATGTATACTAAATCTTACAAAATTATTTCCATTTGTGTAATGTACAAAATATAAAATTACTATAGGATGAATTCCCATTGTGACATAAATCCAACCTAAATTGGATGATTAATGATTTATTTTTGTAGCTATGTTTATGATTTTATGTGTTATTTTTCATATATTAGGTAATGACTAAACTTCTGAACCACAAAAATAATAATTGATACTTATTCTCGATGTTATAGTATAAAGTATCAAAATACTGATAAGTTTTATTGAGAGGGTAGTGAATTATCTCATTCCCACATATCATTCTTCTATCTACAAAATGACTTATGTTACCACTCAATGACTACCACATATAAGATGAATTCCATTCCTTCGAATGGAGGCATCATCCTTAGTGGAAATGATATGTATTTCATAATATTATATAAATATTATTCAAATGATTTGTACCATTAGTAGTTTATTTCATTCATCCTCATAAAGGAGAAGGTTAGCCATCAACCTGTGAGGGTGAATATGAAGAATTTGATATTTGTGAGACATACATATAAACTATTTAACTTTTTATATTTTCAAGGAGGATTCTTGTTAATAATTTTTTTCCTTATCAGTGTCAACCTCGATGCCATGGTAGAATACCACGAACCAATGACATTGTTATGTGAAACTGAAAGTGTATTTTAAGGGGTACATTTATAGGCTGACTTGAAATAGTTTATGGATTGAACGTATAATCCCTACATTGTTTGGATTAGTCCAATAAATCATCCATATAGAAATTCATGGACTTCCCAACAAGTGGATTTATGATATATTGCATTACATGTTTATACATATTGTGAAATATAATTAATCTAGAGGTAATCCCTCAATTGAAATACACACATTTGGGTTTTTTGAATATTGTATCATTTTTATCTTAACTAATATATAACTAGTTTGGTTGTATCTAGAGTGTTAGTCCCGAAAGAATATGGTTTAGAAAGTTGAAATTTCATCAATAGAAATCAATTTGGGGATTTCTAAATCATCTTCTGGAATATACCAATTGAGATCCCAAAATTAATTGAAAATTATAATATATTATTTATATTTCTTCCCAATGAAGATGTTTGAAATCTATTTTGAATTTTAAACATCTTAAATAAAGATGGATTTAATAAATTTTTCAACATAAACATCCACCCTAGCATTGTTTGTCATATGTATTCCGATGGATCCCTTATTATATCCATGGTGATCATTAGATAGACCCAAATGATATATGTACACCCTGAGATCATGTCTATTCAGTTATGTGTAATTATATGATTTTTTTGATGTTTCATGAACAATGTGGTATATTTTTTTGGGAGACATAGTAGAAATGTATAACCTAAGTCATGATATTTCCTCAATACCAAGATTCACATTCATGTGTTTAGCAATGGATGTTAATATCTGTTCCTAAAATTCGGTATGAGAAGCTATTAGATTATATTACTTTTTCTCCCTAACTCAATTTCAGTGGAATTGGGAAATTAATTGTTATTATTTGATACTTTAAGAAAACATCTGTCAATTTTTATCTTATATGAATGAAAAGAAGTAATTTATTGACTCTGAGGGTTCCATAAAATTAGAATCATCATGAGAGATATTCTAGATATCCTATATTTTTATTTCACTATAAGAAATGGAATAAACATATCCAACTTCCATAGATTCATGGAATAACATGGGGGTGTTTTATTTTCTATAGACGAAGAGGATGTTTCCTCTTATTCATATAGAGACACAAGGATCTCCTAATATATTACAGACAAATAAAATGTATTCTCATTCATGTTAGTATAATTTTAAATATGATCACACTCTTCTTGTACATGACTATATTTGGTTGGCGGAACTAATATTTGGAAGATATATAGATCATTCTAAATCCAATGGCCTTCCTTCTTCACGTAGTATTCATATCCACCGGGAAAATTATTATTGGTTGATGTTGTTTTTGTTAGATTTTAATAAGACCAGCATTATTTAGGAGATTTTGAGAAAAATATATTTACTTGTATTTTGGGTGTTGTATTATTTATATTAGGTAATGGTGGGTTTTTTAACAGAGAGTTAACTACACAATATTATTATAGGAATGTGATCAAATTCATTATCCTCTCAGATGAGGATCAGGGGATTGATTGACACAAAAAAATAGCAACAACCATATTTATATTGAAGGTCAATACATAATCTTCATCATTTTTTTGTAATGTGTTGATTGGGGATACTCCAATATCATTAGGGGTAGCTGTTTAGATGACATAACTTATTCTTGGTTATTTCACAAACCATTAATATATTCCTACATATACGTATTGTGGTTTTTGGTAATTTAAATGTGAAATATCACCATAGAACAATTTTTCATTCCTATTAATAGAGTTCTTATGAAATTATTGGTCTAATGAAGGGACTATTTCATAAGAATAAATCCATGATCTTCATTATAAAATGTTCAATGTAATTTCTTCCAGAATAAATATTAATTATTAATCAATTTAAATTTCCCAATATTGGTCTTTCTCCTTGATCCGAATCTGATTTTTTTATCCCTGCAGTCATACAAATGGATTGTTAAATTGCTGGGATAAATATAAGCTTCAACATAAACAAATCATCATAAAATCGACTATGGAATGAGATTGATTAGAGAACAATTATAAATGTGGGATAAAAAAAATTAAGTGTTTTTTAGTCATTTTATGTGCAAGGGCCCGATATGTCCATATATATCCATCTCCCTAAAATTCTTTATAATAGAAAGTATCTCATGGAATTGGTTGGGTTTTCTCTTTTCATGATGTACTTCTATGGTCGTGAAATTTTTTTATGATTTTTGATGTACTAATGGAGACAGAACAATTACTTCATGGAGCAATTTTGGAAAATAAGAGGCATCTCAAGAATGAAATATTCTTTGAAAGGATGAAAAATAGTTTTAAAATTAAATACAAAAATTCCACAAGGCAAGACTTACCATGATTATTATTTCGAGTACGAGATTTAGATATTGGATACGTTTAGAATTGTGAATGCTTTCTATATTCAGAAAACAGAGGTGTCTTTTTCCACTATGTGTTATGTTGAGATGATCTTCCCACATATTGATGTTGACATGACAGATTATAATTAATCATTTGATCCTTCTATATGATCAGGATTGAATTTGACCAAGATTATTATTGCAACATCAATGGTAAATAAAGAATATGATGTTTTCATAATTATTAATATTTGTTAATTAAATTTAAATTTTACATTAAAGGGGATGCTATGTTCGATGGTATACTTGATACACAACAACACGATTCTTTTAAATCTTACATTGAACACAACTTTGTCTCATACTAAAAAATAACAATATAATATTATTTTAAATTTTTATTAATTCATATCCATTGTATTGGTGGGAATGAACAAAACTAACTAAATTTTTTTTAATACATGTATGATAAATGTATTTATGTTTGTTCAATAAATTTTAGAGGCATAAAATATGAAAGAATATGATTTTATTCATAAATACTCCAATATTCTTTAAACGGTCGATATACCACTTTTGATGAAGAACCCTCTTTAAATCTAGTTTTGGCCACTTTTATATGTTCTATTTGACAAAATAAAATTTTCTTTTAGAATTGGGACATCAGAATTTACTTTGGGTAAATATTTGGTATTTTTATGATAAAATACTTTTTTTAAATGAATAGTGAAAAATACAATATTTTAATTCAAAATTTCCTTTTAATTTAACTTATTTATATGTCTATATTATACATTTAAATGGTTTTAAATTGTAATTAGATTATATTTTTACCATTTAATCCAATTCTAGTCGTTTGATGAAATTTCACTTTATAATTGAGCATAAAAAAGTGTCAATCTTTTGAAAGATATTGTTTCTTAAAAACACGCTATTTATTTTGAAAACGAGAATTAAATTTAAAGTAATTAATTCAACTTATATTATTTGAATTTTGTAAAATAGAAAAAATTTTTGAATTCAAAATATCAAATATATCTTAGTCTGTATTGTTGATATTTTTCTGATAAAAATCATTATTTGATGAATAGTGAAATAACTAAGTAGTAGTTAAAAAACCGAATTTTTCATTTAAATAAAATTTTACCACTTTTGTGAATTGAATTTTGAAAATATGACAAACATGTTTGTTATTATTAAATAATATGTGCTTCAATAAGATGAAAATAATTTTTTGTTGAATAGTTACTTTTGACTTGTATTTACCGCACTTAAAGTTAAATAGGGTAATTCATGGTATAAAAATATTATAATAATACATAATAACCATAATATTTGTCCTAAATTTTTTGGATGAGTCACATCAAACCATGGGAATACTTGGGTTGATATTAGGACACCATGGAGCCATGTGGGAGTAATAATGATACTTTAGATTAATTAATTTAATGTAAAGACAAAAATGATACAAACCAATATCTTTTAGTAAATTAATTTTTACATGGTTTTATATTAATTGTCATTTTGACTATAATGAATCATTGGAAAACTAATACAATTTACTACATCATGGTAATTGTTTTTAATAATAATTAGACATCAAACAAATAATATTATTTATGACACAAAATGATGCAATATTTACCTCATTAATACATGATTTAAATAAATACAATTATAAATATTAAAGTAACATCCAAAACCTGTCCAATTGTTATTGGATGAATTCATTTTTACCCTGAGTCATCTTATTTTATAACTTAATGAGTTTTGGACCATTATAAACTGAAAATCATTATATAATAAAATAACATTTTCACACTTTCCTAAAGAACCCCTTCTCCCCCTTATAAAAAAGCCCCAACTTCTAACCCATTCCTCACACCTCTCAAGCCACTTGTCTCGTCAAAACCTTACCCAAATAAGATTTAATGATCCCTAAATTTCTCATAGAATCCATTCCTTTGGAAGAAGGCACTTCCAAAAGTCCTTTTGGTTCAAACCAATGGGAGTTACCTGAATTAAAGGTAACAGTTTCTCCCAAATTCGTTTCTTTTATTTTACTTCTCCAACCCCAAAACACTATTAATTCCTTTTTTTATAACAACACCAGTATTCTAAATATACTAGTATTTTGTTATGTGAAGTATTCTAACTACACTTACACACACCTCCATCAAATGGGTAATGAACATACTGTTTCTGTGGGTGGAAAATTATCACCACACGAAACAATGATTACTCATTATCTACTACTGCATCTTATAGTGTACATTATGATGGAACTATATTTATATCTGATATATATTGTGTTTTTGTTTTCTTTATGCTTCTGTATTTTTAATTTATAGCATACCATTATGGTTTCCATTATTAGTAAACATGATAATTTCATCCGGGGAAGTGAGAACTACCGCCCATCAAAGTGATATGACTCGTTCATACCATACATGGGACGTATAAAGGACAATGATTTTGAAATTATATATGATATTATATTGGAATTATAATATAAATATTTATCATTAAGTTTTAATTCAATAAAAATATGATATATAAATGAAATTAGCGTTCATGCGTGCATACTACGTACCTTCAGCATGAACGGCGCATTTCATTTCTTATCTCTAAATGTTATGAACTGTAATAAATAAATATATATTATAGATATATATGATATATATGTTATCTAAATAATAAATATAATTATAGAGAAAATGGACTCTTCCCACCTGGATTACTTGTAATTATAAGCTATTCATTTATGACCCAAGTACCAAATAACGACAAACGACCATTATTAATATAAAAGATTACATAATATTTATAACATGGTAATAAGTGATATAAAAGGAATAATAAACTTGAAAATGGTTCTTAATCATGTATAAATAAACTTATGTTTATTATTCCGGATGAACAAGGAACAAAAAAGCCATGTCCGAAACAAGGTAAGGGGTTTCTTATGTCACTTTTAATTCTGTGAGATTTCCATTGTTCACTACTTATTTATTTCATGTGGAGTATTGTGTACTACCATTTTATATATATTATAATTATTAACATTATATTAATTCTATTCTATGATTCATTTGGTGGTTACTCACATTTGTTAATACGACATGATTGATTACAACGTGGTAAGGGATTTTTATCTCATTTCTATTCATGTGAGATTCATGCTATATTTGCCACTATTTGCTTTTGTGTGGCGTATGTACTTCCCCGTATTATATTCATTCTATAATATGAATCAATTTATGGGTATTTTAATTTTTATTTAGTGATCATTATTTCATGGATTGTATGTTTCATATGTTACCAAATCGTAAAGGGAACCTTCTATCCCAATTTATATTCCATGGGTTAATTTTCTAATTCATAATTATTCCATGCTATGATTATGTGTGGAATCACTATTTATTTATCCATGTTGTAATTTCCACTAAATTTAGTGTGGATTTACTTCTGATACATATTATAAATCCATTGATAAATTCTCAAGTCATCGATATGTACATGGTAAGAGTAATTTTAACTCATTTTCCATTCATGGAGCTAAACATCCAAGTCATTGGTGTTGTTCTTACAAAAATATGTGATAATGTGCTTTGATTTATTTACACTGAATATCAAATCATATTGTGTGTATTTATATTTTTAAAACATTATTATATAATTGATTTATCCATATTCTAAGGATAAAATTTTTATAATGGATTTTGTCTCAATTTACATTCCATTGAGACTTCATTGTTGTTATGCACCAATTCACTATTATATGGTGCATATACTATCATTATACTTATTATATCATGAATACCATTATTTTTATGATATTATAAGGTTCTTTAATAAATTTTATGCATCAATTATTTGTTTTCAAGCGTCTCTCATTTTATGAAAAACTCATTAACTAAAATATTGTTTTAAATGTTTTTATGATTTATTCTTCTAAATACTTTTCATTAATTTCCATGTTTTGAAAATGGTTTTAATTTTTTTTATAAGGATATTGATGGTTTAACATTTTTATTTCTTTAAAAGATTCAAAGTGGTATGGGACACTTGGATTTAAAAATCTCATTATTAAATGTTTTAAAATGTATTGAAAATGGTTGATAAAGCATTGATTATGTCAATATCTTGAAATGATATATTATGATTGCAATGTTGAAATGTTTTCTTCTATTATGATTGTTTTAGATGTTCTGAATATGTAATAGATATTTGGAATTGATTATGTATATGGGTGGATTTTTCATAAATCTAGGGTGGGTGAACCCGAGATAGCTCTCCAATGCCTTGGGTAACGTTACAGAGGTAAATGTTAATATTTATCTTAAGATATTTAGAGAATATACATTCATAGGTATTCCAAATGAGACTCCCTATGCAGTTGTGAAATCCACAATGTATGTATGTTATGAATTCCACAAGTTACCTTTATGATTTATGATTTCTGTATGTTATTCATACTTCTTATGATTTCATGAGGTATGTTATGATTGAAGAGTATGGTTTCATTTATTTGTATTTATTGATTGGATAATGATTATTTTCATTATTTTATAACCCTTACTGAGATTTTTATGATCATCCCATGTTTGGAAATGTTTTTCATAGGACATAAAGATGAACAGGGTGAAGGATGAGATCAAGGAAAAGTCATGTTGTATAAAACATTGAACTAGACTTGTCTCTTTTTTCAGGAGTTTTTATTTTATGAAAAATAGATTCTGGGTAGTAGTTTTTACATGTAATATTCAAGTTGTTAGGTAATAGTTATGGCCTAATTCTCCATAACTCTAAACCTTAAAAGATACCCAATGTGACTTCTCGGCATTATTATTTATTTTGTAAGGTTTATGTTTAGGTCATTATAGTTGGTATCAGATGTCTATTTAGAAAAAATTATAGATTATGTGTTTTTTATAGACACATGGTTAGTCCCTAAGTCTATTATTTCAGTTAAATTCTTGATTTTATAACATCTTAAATCAAGGAAAGATAGTTAAAAATGGAAGGAGGATGATCTCAAATGAAATTCTTATCTCTTCCTGATGAATTGCTAGAAATAATTTTTTCAAAATCATGTTCAGATGATTGTGAAACTTTATCTAACATAAAACTTACTTGCAAGCAGTTGTTTGAGATATCAAACACATACACTATACCCCGTTATCATCATGTATCAGAGGTTGTATCAAAACGAATCTTATTTTCCCAATGTTCTCATATTTTCAATAAAGGTAAATATTATCAAGCCATTTTCAAATATTTTACCTTATCACCAGATTTTGAAGAATATTATGATTTTGATCAATGGTATAAAGAAGGAGACCCTTACGCCACCAATTTATAATTTCTTTTACAATATAGTCTCTTCGCACATAACTATGGAAATTTAAAAGGACAATTAATTTATGGTTTCAACTAAATTTTGGTCAGACTATTTTATAGAAATCATGTTTTTTCAGATGTTTTGAAATTATATGTCATATATGATTATTTTTCAAAACGGTTTTCTATGAAAATACATTTGACCCATGTTATATAAGGTGTATTTGGACGAAGGAAGAAAATGGTTTTGAAGGATCTATAAATCATTGTTGCAATGCATGGACCTTCTACCTACATGAACAATATGGAGATGAATCCAAGTGACAAAAATGATCAAGGTATGATGTTATTTATTTTGGGGATATTATTATTTTATAATATGGTTGTGGAATAAAAAAATGACAATATTTATAAGACTTCATGAATTAATATGTTGAGATCATAATTAATTGATATGAAAAAGAGGGGTATAAAGAAACCATTGAGGTTAAAACATGGTTGGTTTATTTTTGAGTTTTATAAAAATTACCACATGCAGATCGTGTGAAATCCCGTTGAATCAGACAAACCTGTAAGAATCAAACCCACAACAAAAGTATGATTGGGATTTATCGCTTACAACAAGACTATGTGATGTCCCTATTTAGTATGACTTATTATTTTTAAATAAATGTTTTTATTGATATATAATATTTTTATGTGGGATCTTATTTTTTATGAAATGGATATCCTTAGTATAAGAAAATTATTTGCTGGTTAAGTGATACAAGTGATTTTGGAAGATGTTCTCCCTTTTAAGAACACTGTATGATTATGAAAAATAGAATACTATGGGATTACATTTGTGGAGTACTGGTTGAAATTTTATTTTTGAAGAATATATATTTTAATTGTGGATATATTGCAATTTGGGATATTTATAGAAATGATTAACCTATCACAGAGTATATGTGATTTGGTTAATTATGCTTCAGTATGAGTCTTTACGAGTAGTCTATGTTTTTGGAGTTAAATGTCAAGATTTAATGTGGAAGACTATGTGATTAAATCACTCTGTGTTTTGAGTTTATATATTAGTTTGTATTATTTTGATGAATTTTAAGGACAATTGTGTAATGAATGGTATTTCTTGAACTTTGGGAACTATATGATTAATTTTGGATATTAAGAGTAGTATTTTTTTATTAAGGGTTGTACTTTTGGGGATTATATAATCTCATAGTAACCATTTTGGTTTTATTTAATGTCTAAAGGCATAGGAAATATATAATTATTATTATTTTGATTATGTGATTCTTTGGAAGATGACTCATGTGCTTTTGATGTGAATAAGTCTTTTTGAATGCTTATTGTTTAGAGAAATGATTTTTTTGGGTAAGAACTTATTAAAGGATGAAACTCAATGTGAAGGTAAGTGTATTTCCTCATGTTTTTATTCTATGTAGTAAATGAATTCCTCAAAATTATGAAAAGGAACATAAAACAAAAGCCTTTATGGTTAAATTTTCCTACAGGGTAATCAAATACCATTTAACACATCATATGTTTTTGATTTTCGGGTGGTTATCTTTCTCCCAATCATGTTTTCCATCACTCTTTATCAGAACATAACAATCTGTTTTCTCATCCATATGCATGCTTTCCTACAAGGAATCCAAGTATGGGTTATCTTAGGTGACCTTCATAGTTCTATTTCCTTATTTTAATGTGATATTTTAATTGACTCATTTTCTGATGTGGGACTTTCAATAAAGTTTCCATGCCCAATTTTAAAATTATGAGGATGCAATTCCCAAAGGGGGGGGGGAAGGAAGTAACATTCCATGTAAATATAGAATTTTAAGTTTTTATATTTATTAATATTTTTGAATTAAATATTAGTTTTACTTTAAATGGGGTTCTTAGTTCGATGTTGTACCCGATACACAACAACGGGTTTCTTTGAAATCTTACGTTGCACACAACGTTGGGTCATACTAAAAAATAATAACATAATATTATATTAAATATTTTTTGACGCCTTGCTATTGTAATTTTGGGAATGAATATAACAAACTAAAAAGTGATTATACAGGTTTTTTAAATGTTTTTAATTTTATCCAAAAAATTTTAGAGGATTAAATTCAGAATGAATATGATTTTAAGCAGAAAAATACTAATATTCATTAAAAGGTTGATTTACTGCCTTTTGACGGCGAACCCTCTTTAGATCTTTTTTTGTTCACTTTTATATATTTATTTGATAATATAAAACTTTTCTTTTATATCGGGACATCAAAATTTACTTTGGGTAAATTTTTGGTATTTTTCTGATAAAATTCATTTTTTTAATCAATGGTGAAAAATAATGTATTTTAATTAAGAATGGATTTTTAATTTAACTGATTTATATGGTTAGATTATATTTTTAAATGTTTTTAAAGAGTAATTAGATTATATTTTTACCATTTAATACTATTTTGGTCATTGGAAGAGATTTCACTTTGAAATTGGGCATAAACAAGGGTCATTCTTTTGATAGAAATTGTTTCTTAAAAACACGCTATTTGTTTTGACAACATGAAATAATTTTAAATTAATTAATTCAACTTCAATGTTTTATATTTTTTAAAATAAAAAACATTTTTAAATTTGGAATATAAAATATATCTTAGGCTCAATTTTTGGTATTTTTCTGAAAAACATCAATTTTTGATGAATAGTGAAACCACTACGTAGTAGTTAAAAAACTGACTTCATCATTTAAATGAAATTTCAACACTTCTGGGAATTGAATTTTGAAAATCTAACATATGTTATTGTTATTTTTAAGTAAAATTTGGTACAATAAGATGAAAATAATGTTTGTATGAATAGTAACTTTTGACTTTTATTTACCATGGTTAAAGGTAAATAGGAGAATTCAAGGTAAAAAAAATATTATAATAATAAAAATCTAAATTAAAACATGTCCTAACCTTTTTGGATAAGTCATGGTCGACCATGGGCATCCTTGGGTCGATTTGGGGACCCCATGGAGCCACATGGACGTGATAATAACACTTTAGATTAATTAAAATAAAGTAAAGAATAAAATGACTCAAAAAAATATATTTTAGTAAATAAATTTTTACATGGGGTTATATAAGTTATATTTTCGACTGTAAATATTAATTGGAAATATAAAATGATTAACTAAATCATGTTTTTTTAATTATTTTTAGAAATCAAAAAAATATATTTATAGGACACAAAAATGATGTAGTATTTACCTCACTATTAAATGATTTAAATAAATAAGTTTATAAATATTAAAATAACATCCAAAACCTATCCAATTTCTATTGGATGAATTTATTTCTACCATGAGTCATCGAATCTTCGACATTAATTAGTTTTGGACCATTAGAAACTGGAAATAATTATATAATAAAACAATACTTTCACACTTTCCTAAATAACCCCTCCCCCCCCCCTTACCAAAAGACCTCTCTTATAACCCATTTCTCACACCGATCAATCCCCTTGGATCATTAACCCCTACCCAAATAAGCTTTCAAGATACTTATATTCCTCCTAGAATCCTTACCTTAGGTATAAGGCACATCATGAAGTCCTTTTGGTTCAAATCAAAGGGAGTTACCCGAATTAAAGGTAATAGTTTCTCTTAATTTTTTTTGTTTATTTTACTTCTCCAACCCCTAAAATCTTTTCATTACTTTTTTTTATAACAACACCAGTATCGTCAATATACATTTTTGTTTTTATGGGAAGTATTCGAACTACACTTACACAGATCTCCATCTAATTGGTAATGAACATATTGTCTCTATGGGTGGAAAACTAACACCTCAATAAACGATGATTGTTTAATTATATTCCGCCACCTCTTATTATGGCTATTATGGTGGTACTAAATTTATATATTATATATTTTTTTAATTTTTTCTTTATGCTATTGTATTGTTAATTTATAGGATACCTTTATCGTTTCTATTATAAGTAAATGTGAAAAATTCATTTGAGGATGTGCGGACTACCGCCCCCTCAAAGTGATAAGACTTGTTCATAACTTATGTGGGATGAAAAAAAGATGGATTTATTGAAATTATATATGATATCATACTTGAATTATAATATACTGTGTATAATTATGTTTTCATTCAATTAAAATACGAAATAGAAATGAAAGTAGCGTTCATGTGTACGTACGGCTTAACGTCTCCATGAACAGTGCATTCATTTATTATCTTAAAATGTTAAGTACAATTATAAATACATATATATACTATATTTATATGATATATATTATATCTAAATTATGAATATTATTTCGGAGATAATGGAATTATGACCACATGGAAAACTTGTAATTATAAGGTGTTCATTTTTAACTCATGTTCCAAATATCAAAAAAACGACTATTATAAACTTAAATGATTACATAATATTTATAACATGGTAATAAGTGATATTAAAGAAATAATAAACTTTAAAAATTGTTATTAATCAATTATAAATTAACTCATGTTTATTATTCCACATGAACAAGGAAAAAATAAGTCAAGTGGAACATAAGGTAAGGGGTTTCATAACTCACTTTTAATTATGTGATATTTCCGTTGTTCAACACTTATTTATTGCATGTGTTCTATTTGGTAGTTCTATTTGATATATATTATCATTATTCTCTTTATATTCATGGTATTATATGAATAATTTGGTGGTTATTTACTGTTTTTCATACTACTCAATTAATTACATCGTGGAAAGTGATTTTCATCTCACTTTTATTCCCGTGATATTCATGATATATTTTCCCCTATTTCCTTTTGTGTGGTGTACGTACAACACATTATTGTATTAATTGGGTAATAAAAATTAGTTTATTGATATTTACATCAGTATTTTCTGATCATTCTTTAATTGGATGTATGTTCTGTAAGTTACAAAATCTGTAAGAGAACCTTTTAACCCAATTTATATTCCTTGGGTTAATCTTGTAATTCTTAATTATTCCATGCTATGATTATGTGTGAACCACTATTTATTTATTTATTTATGTTGTAATTTCCACACCAAATTGTGTGGGTATACTTTTGATACACATAATCACTCAATTGATAAATTCTCAAGTAATTGATGTGAAATAAATAAGAGTGATTTATCTCGATTTCAATATATTGAGTTAAATAACCAAGTCATTGTTGTTGTTTTTACAAAAATATATGTGAATATTATTTGATTTATTTACACTGAATATCGAAACATATTTTGTGTATTTATATTATTCAATCATTATTATGTAATTGATTTAACGTTAATTTATGGATACTGTTTTTATAAGGGATTTCACCTCAATTTACATACCATTGAGACTTCAATCTTGTTATGCACTGATTAAAATTTAGATAGTGTATATACTTTCCTTTAGAAAATTATATCATGAATCCCTTAATTCTCATGTTATTATAATGTTTTGATTATATTTTATTCCTCAATTATTTTTATTCAAGAATCTATCTTTTTATTAAAAAAAACTTTAACTAAAATATTTTTTAAAATGTTTTAATGATTTATTCATCTAAATATTTATCATTAATGTCAATGTTTTAAAAATGGTTTTAAGGATATATTTATATATATATTAATGGTTTAAAATGTTAATTTTGTTAAAATATTCAATGTGATATGGACACATTGATTCAAAAATATATTTAATAAATGTTTTAAATAGTTTTGAAAATGGTTTGATAAAGCATTGATTATATGAATATCTCGAAATGATATATTGTGATTACAATATGGAAATTTTATCTTCCTTGATAATTGATTTAAATGTCCTTAATATGTAATGGATATTGGACATTGTTTATGTATATGGGTGGTTACGTGATAAACCTAGGACGAGTGAGCCTGAGATAGCTCTCCAATGCATTGGGTAACATGACAATTATATAATTGTAATGTTTCTCATAAGAGATTTAGGGAATATACTATGATAGGTATTCTAAATTTGACTCCCTATGTTGCTATGATTTCTAAAATCTAAGTATGTTATGAATTCCAGAAGTTACCCTTATGATTTTTGATTTTTGTAGGTTATTCATAAATCTTATAATTTCATTTTGTATGCTATGATTGAAAATTAATGTTTCATTGATCTATATTTATTAATGGGATAATGTTTCTTTTCATTATTTTATAACCCTTACTAATCTTTTTATGCTCATCCCATGTTTTCAAATGTTTTTCACTGGACATAAAGATGAATAGGGTCAAGGATGAGATCAAGGAAAAGTCATGCTATCTAAAACATTGAACTAGACACGTCTCTTTTTTTCATGAGTTTTTAATTTATGAAAAATGGATACTTGGTAGTTGTGTCTACATGTAATATTCTAGTTGATATCTAGTAGTTATGGCCTACTTCTCTAAAACTCTAAACCTAAAAATATCCTCAACGTGAATTCACAACAAAATTCAAGATTATGTAAATTTAGTTCTGGGACCTTATAATTATGAGGATATTTTGGTTCATACTGAGCCAACTCAATTGACTATCTAGGGTTATCTAGTACATATATGGATTCAAGAAGTATATAATAAGAATATATGGGCTCCTAACAAACTCTTCTTCAATGACACCATCAGACAAGGTGAAATATTTTTCCTATCCCCCATTCTGGGTGGGAAACTAAGGTCTATATTTTTCTTCTTCATAGAAGAAAGGATATACAAGGAGAATAATTTTGAAAGATCTTTTTTATGATTATTAATTTATAGTGATTATATTTAATTTTAAATTCACTTTAGATCATTTTCTAGGTAGGTTCACATATTCCTAATAATGAGAGGTGAAATCATAAATATTCCAAACCAGTCTAGTAATTAACATGTGATCCTCTTCTTCAATCATGCCATTGTTTCATCTGTTTCACTAGTTTCATGAAGATCAAAAATTAGTGTTGTACTAAAAGGATAGAATACTATTTTTTGATAATATTTTGGTACATTCAATCATTAAAACCCAATATATTCTTTAATATGAATTATTTCCATTATCCATCTTCTAATTAGATGAGAGAAACAAAATCCTCATTTTTTTGAAGGCATACCTGACATGAAATTAATATAATTTAATATCATTCATAGTATATAAGTAAGAAAATACAATCCATGATTATGATCCCCAACATATTTTTGAAGGGACATTAATTAGGGAGGTTTCATTGGAAGAAATAATTTTGATTCCATTGTAATAGAATATTTATCAAATTATTCTCAATCGCTGTGATGAAGTGTCCATGAACATACAATATCCAAAAATAATAATATTTATCCTTTCGATCTTCATACAGTGTGCATATATACTTGTTTTCCCTTCATGATGAGGAAAATTCAATCATTTCTATTTTTTAGAATGTTGTACTATGTCATATTTTGCTGGTTTGAGAGACAGTGCTAGTCTGAATGGTTTGTTAATAAAATTTATAATGCCTTGATATTTTATGAAATATATATTTTTTCTAATAAATTTGATTTATTCGATATCTTGCATTATACGCAACAATGAGTTTTGATGAACCAAAAGTTACAATTAAAATATTATCATGTGATATCATTTTCATATCCATTTGATTGATGGGTATAAATGGAACTAACCTAACTATTAAAATAATATGTTTTACATAATTCTAAAATTATTAAATTGTTTATCAATGAATTATAAATAAATATAAAAATAGACTAAATATAAAATAGAAATTTTCAGAAAAGATATTTTTGATGGTACAATGTATTTCTATGTTAATAAATTTATTATTCCATATTGACTATTTATTTAACATAATATATATACTAGATTTAATAAAATGGGTTTACATTCATCTAAAATTTTTATTGTTATTGAATTTTAATAAACAATGTTTTATACATAAAATTTATTTTTCTAAAAAGCGGTCTTTAACATGTGATGCACACTGAATTTTAAAAAAAATTCGTCAAACTTTAGTTTTCTAATTAGATAAAGTGGATCAAATATTTGGATAAAATGTACCAAAATAGTTATATAAATTGCATTTTTATTTTTGATCAATATGAATTGTATCCTTAGTAAAATATACCACGCCAGTAAAGGGTAAATCATGTTTATCAAGGATAAAACTATATGATAAAGACACAATATTTAATCATAATTATTATTGGATGAAGGTAATCAAATATCTATTACCTTAGTATGAAAATATAATTGTTTAAGGTACACTGCTCAATGGAAATGAACTATAAAATACTTCAATTAAAGAATGTTACAAAAGGTCGCTCTCTTAATTGGGACAATATAATTTTTTTTATGAAACAAAGAGCCAGATTAGAGATTAATTAGTTTTTATATTGAAATAAATATCATTCAACTTTTTAGTAATATTATAATGACCATAAACTCGTATCCAACACCAACGCAATATTCATCAAATTAGTAAAAATATAATAAATTATTTTAAATATAATAAAATAAATACAATTTTGTTTTTTAATATGTTATATGATTTAATTAGATGAATATAATATATTAGTTTTACATTGAATAATTATATTAAAAAATTTAAACTTTATCATTATGGCTCTTAAGTCAATGTAATTTAATAGAGTCTAAATTAAAATTAATGAAATTTAATGAAAAGAATATTTTATTTTATTTTTACTTAAAAATAATTATAATATTAAAAGGTGAAATGGGGGTAAGATATGGTTTATATTTTCATCCTGTGAAAATTTATTTTCCATTTGGAATAAGTTTTTTGAGATATTATTCGTAAATTTTAATCTTTTAAGAAATGAAAATAGTACTCGTCCCCACAATTATAAAAGGTCACACCTTCTTCTTCTAATACACACTAAATTGTTATTTATAGTTCATTAAAACTCTAAAATTTTCTTTTTTTCACTCCCCTAGTCATATTATAGATGTTCTGGTCTTCTGAAAATAACAGAAATAGAGCTCTTAGGAGGATATCTAATGGAGTCGTTTCAAAGAAGATGTTATTTTTGAAACTGGTCATGTGGTATTTAGATGTTATTCTACCTACCATAAATCTATTTTATTTTCCATAAAATATATTATTTGGTATCCTATAAATATCAAAATTCTGTTATTTTAAAGTAACCATATTTATTCACCCTATTCATTATCAAGTGGTGAGTTAAGATATCTCTCATGTGTACATATGAGTTACTGTCTTCACATAGTAATAAAATTCATTTTACATCACCATAATTCACAAATTGAATATTATGATAGGTTTAATTTATATATATGATATTTATGCCATTTTTATTATTTCGTAATGTTAATATAATATCTACCATCTTACCTTATTAACTTTTGAAAAATGATAACGATGCGGGTGCGTACGTGTGGACAAGTATCTTGATGAATAAATGTGAATCATTTTTTATATCTATTTCAAAATGATGTTAATAAATATATATTATATATATATTACAAATTTGATATGACAATTATTCTTTATTTGTGAATGAATATTAAATTTTATTTATTTTCATCCATCAAAAAATGAATCTAGTGTTCAAGTATGTGTATGGATTACCGTATCCTTAAATGATGTAATTGATTTTTGAATATATAAATTTTGTTGAAAATATATCTCACACCCCAACTAATGTTTTCATTTTATTTTATTTTTTATTTTATTTTGGGTATTTTTTTGTTGTTTGGGTTATTTTCATTATGAAAAATTTTGAGTTTTGGAGTTTATTGGTGGATTTTTGGCATATCCATGTTTTGTGTTCATAGTTTGTTGGTTAACAGTGTGGCTTATTAAGGCCAATGATGTTTCTAGTTCAAATTATTATTGAAATATTTCACTTTCTTGAATTACCCATGGTTTCTGAAAAACCATATGTGGATACAGAGAATCCATGTGACTCTTGGGAAATCTCTCGGTTAAGGAGAACAACCTATATATGGTTACATGAAACTCTGCATAAAGCATGTGAGGTTTTATATAATTTTTATTAGAACCACAACCCATGGTTGGGGGAAAATTTCTATAAACATGAAGATGGACTCTGTGGGTTTCCCTTTCCACTTGTAGGGATCACACTATTGGCACGTGGTTTGGAAATTAATGTGGCCAAACAATTAAATTTTTCTAGTCCATTAGAAATTGTGAAATTTCACTTTTTCACACATTGTATATTGACTAGTAAAACCACTTTTCTTATATCTATCATTAATGCAGCCCTATGAGAGCCTTGAGTGGACTCCTTCTCCCTCCCTCCTTCAATATATCATTTTTGGCCTTTTTTATTAGTGGATTCCACATTAGTTTAGCCCATTTATCACACGCATTCCTTCTAAAACTAATTTATTTGTTCTTTCCTGGTGGTCTCTCTCTCGGTTGAACCCCAGTGTGAGTGTTAGATTTTTTAGTTCAATGTCTTCAATGTCGGGGTGAAAATAGCATTCAATGCGCTCAGTTCTTCATTCATGTATGGTTTCATTTCATTCATATGTTGTTGATGTACGTGATTCCATTTTTTTCTTTCCATCACATTCCATTGATGGTTGAGGTTTCCTAATTTCATTATAAATGTGATTTTATTTCTTGTTGTTTGTTAGTTTGAAATTTTGTGATGTTTTGATGGTGAAATAAAGATGAATAATGGGTTTTCAATAGAATTTATTACTTATTTCTATATATATATAAATATGTGTTTGAAAAAATTATTTTTGGACTATAGAAAAGAACTTTGGTTCTTTAGATGGTAATTGGAATTGATTATGTTTTGGTTGTTTATGATTCATGGTTAATTGAATTATTTTTTGGGATTTGGGAGTCTCATTCAAGCTAGATTGTTATGTTCAAAGCGTTTATATGGCTCATCTGGGTTTTAAATGGGAACTTTTTTTAACCTTTTAGTGTTTTGGATGAGTTATTAGATGTGGGAACATCCATAGATGCATGAGATGCACATATTTATGGAATCAGAAATCATTATGGAAACTAGAAGAGAACTTCTATTTCTTGAACCTAGATATTGAAAAACTTATCCCCACTCTTTTTTTCTTCTGCCATATCTTCCCCTCATGGTTCATTAAAATATATTATTACCTTCAAAAAGTGTTCTAGGTTAAAAACTGATTCAATTATGGGTTTTAAAGATGATTTACAATTTCTTGAAAAGTTTGTCACTATGAGATGTGGTTTAGAAACTAAATTACATAATGTAATATTTGGAACCATTGACTGTGTTTTATTTTTTCAAAATGATAGTGGAATTTATTTTATTTTCAAAAATGTACAGTACATGTTAGTATATAAATATGATTTGTATTTTTTTGAAACCCATGGTGTGTGTAGGCCCAGTTGTCACTTTGATATAGATTGATATATGATTGGAACCTCTATGGTGGACACTCTATAGAGGTGTTCATCGCATAACTGTTGTTAGTTTTTTGTCTAGGAAATCATGGTGGTTGTGGGTTTCAATTTTAGACATATGTGTGAGGACTTCACTATACACAACGTACTATTATCATTGGATATATAGGATTCATCGTTAGGGTCAAGTGATAGTTTGTTTTCCAAACTTATTAAATGGGTTGATACCCCACGTATTTTTTGAGATTCCAGGTTTGATGTGCCATTAGATTTGATGTTTTAGAGTTTCTAGTTGTATATTGACTGTAGAGATTCACCACACATTGGAATGTGAGTAAAAACCAATTATGTATAGAGATTGTTTCTATGTATGTTTATAAAATGGACTTTATTACTATATGTGTGTTATTTTTTAATCTATAGTATTTTATTCCCATATTATCATGATTACATTTCTACACTCATGTTGTTTCCTTCATTATCAATTCTTTTTCTATCTGATGATTTGTATCATTTTTTGGTATTGGGTTTATAAAATCATTTTACTAAAATAAACATTGTTTACAAAAAGTCAAAAGTATTGCATGTTTAATAAATAACAATTTTTGGAATGATATTTTTTTAATAAAAATTCAAATACCTAATATTCATATGTACTTAAAACAACTTTCTATAGACTATTTTGGTAAATTAAATGTATGTACTCTATGTTTTTACCTACTAATTTCGTTATGCTCACACCCTATATTAGAAATAAATAATAGATAGACTTGATTTGATTTTTTAGTTTAGGTTTGTGTTTTTGTTTTCCATTTTAGCAAGAAGATCTTATGGTCGGAGGTGAACAAGTGGTGAAAAAAAGATTGAGTTTTTTCCAATTTGGTTTAGGTTTAGTTTTGTATTTTCAATTGTGTTCTTCATTTGTTTTATTTAGGTGATTTTTTAGTTATGTATAATTAATTATTATTATTTAATGATATGTACTCTATTTTTTTTATTTGAAAATGGTGTTTTATTGGGAATTTTTTTCCCACTTCGATATCTTTTATTCTCTGTGCAATAGGATAAACTAATAGGATCAAGCATGGTTTTATGCCTTTTCATTGGACCAAACATGTTTCGGGTTGAATGGAATCCCTCAATGGATCATGAAAAAATATTATTAGAGAACCCCTTTTTTATTTTGGGTCCTCAAGTAGTTAATATATTAGGAATATCCAGACATAGGAGGTTGGAATGAGAAGAGAGTCAAAAACTCTTACACATCCCAATGCACACGATGCAATGTGTAGTATGATATTTGATTATTTTGTCCTGGTTTTTGGTCTCTGAATGATGAATGACAATAGGGGTGAACTATTGATGTGTGGAAGGATTTGGGGAGTAATTAACCTTGTGGATCATTGTAATATCATTAAATACAATCAAAGTGATTGGTTCCTACTTGATGGACTATCTACCTGATCTTGTTGCTAATATTTGTATCCTAACTAGTTCCCCAATTCTAGTGTTGTGTATGAGATCTGTTTTGGTTTGAATTTAGTCAGTGTGTGTATATTTTGAATTGGAAAATTCTTTTGGGAAAAAGGTTTCAAAATAAAAAATGATATCAGTGAGTGGTTTTGTTCAAAAGTAGGATTTTGTGATTAAAATTGATATGAAGAGTGAGGTCAGTTTTTAAAATAATGCCTTCGAATTCCGAATGTGTCCATGGGGCCATGTTTTGCAGAATAAGTAATGGGTAATGGTGGTCTGAAAATGAGATTCGGTTTTATTTGTGGATTTTTTTTGAGTCGTCTATTTGGCTCATGTTTTACTTTTTAGATATGTTTTGGTTGGATGTTTATTATGGTGTGTGTCCTTGATATATTTATAGTAAACCTCCCAGAAAATCTTTTTACGATTCAAGTGTGTATCTCAAAATTGTTAGAAGAATCAAGAATTTGAGTGGGGTTGAAAAGAGGAATCCTTATCAGTTTCTGATGGTCTTCCATTGTGATAAAGTTCCATTAGAAGCTATAGTGTGCATTGATTAAGTTGAATTATTTTTCAAGTAGTTGAGAACCCTTGAAACTATGAGAGTTCATACAATTTTTAGTTTTTTGAAGGTCTATGTTTAGATCAGTGGAAGGTGATTGTCAACTCATTATTGCAAGATTTAATTACATTAGACATGATTAAAGACAAATTTATCTAATGGTTCATACTAGAGGTGTTAAAAGTAATAAAAGTGAGAGAGATATCTAATATTCATCACAGATAGTATATGGCGAAGGCTTACATTGAAATATTTAAAGAGATTGTTTCATTTATACCTGAGATAGCATCAATAGGTCTATTCAAGGATCTTCTCATCAACTGGGGTCATTTTTTATATATAAAATAAAAAATTAATCAATTTTTTTTGTTCTATTTGAGATGTTCTTAAATTTTTCATTTCCAAATTATTTGGTTCTAAAAGTATAATCTATTACAGTTGGAAATCCAATGTATCTGGGTGTTTATAAAGGTTACCCTTGATGTGAGAAGTTCAAACTAGAATAACTTAATCATAAAGATTCTCCCTATTGGTAATATCATGTCATTCATCAGATCTCATTTACTTGTGTTCTCATTGTGGTAATTTCAAAAATTCAAATTATTCATATCAAAATCCATAAAATTATTATAATCAATGAGTCTATTTGAGTCAACTAGATAAATAATACAAGTGTTTCCAAAAAAGTATGTTATAGTAAGAGTATGAAAAATCATGATTGTGGGGTAACATATTCATCAACCCACCTATGCTCCTATTGTAGTCCCCTAAGTGTATCTATTCGTGGAGACTATTTTTTTTGTGGTGTGAGGTTGTTAACCTTGTATTTGACTCTGATGTTGGTGTGGGAATGGCTTATGATTTCTAGTTGTTATTTTTTCATTTTTTATAACTCCTTATTTATAATTAAAATCTCATTGACAATATACTCTTATAATTTGAATGGTGGTTCCATTTTGGGAAGGGAATATTTGATTATCCACTCTTCTATATACATAGTATTTTCATGGGATGGTTTTTGTTTCTGGGTGTTTTCATTTTATAGATGTTTTTATCTTGATGAACTGATAAATTATTAATGGATTTTTCATTTTTTTAGGTTTAATCAAATATTTTATTCTTTTGTCGGGGGGGGGGGGGGTGTGTGTGTCTTAGTTTAGGTCTGTCCATGTTGCATGTTCCCGACCCTAGTGTTGGCTATTTCTAGATGGATTCTTATGGTGGGGAGAACAATTCAATTTCTATTTCCAGTTATCACATCATTTTGTTTTTCTGTTGAGAAAGTTTGGTGCGAGTAGTCTAGTTGAATGGTAACACTTTGTTTCACGGTTCCTTTTGGCTTCATTCCATATTGGGTTGAGTATTTATCCGTGTTTATCTAGGTGATGTTATAAGTGAATAAGTTTATATGGTGTGGATAATTTCCACACTCTAAACATGTTTTTTATATTATTTTATAATTTTATTTATATTGATAATTTTGTTTGTGGATTGTGTCATGTTCATGTTGAAATTTTTTGAGTTTTTTTGTTTCTATTTCTTTTCTTGTCATGTTCACGATTTGTGGGTTCACCATGAATCATATAATTTAAGAGGGTTTTTTCATTGAAATTCTACTTATCTTATTTTCCAGGAATGTTTTGTGCCTATATTGGTACCAAAATGATGGTATATAGAAATACTATGTGGGTCATGGATGGTTTCTGGTTCATAGGGAACATCTTGGATATAGTTTGAGGAAACTATGCAACAATCAAGCATGGTGTTTTGCAATTCCGGATAGAATTATGGAACACAATTTTCCAAACTATGTTTCCAAACAAAGTGGTTATCCCATCACTCTAATATGGTGTTCATGGTTTTAAAAATCAAAAGTCTAAATCATGCGAATAACCAAGGTCATTCAAATGTATGAACATACACTTTTGCATCCTTTTCGTTTATCCCAAAACCCATATTTTCTCTTCCCACTGATTTGTGTAGATCTAGGGGATCATTTGGAATATTCCTCCTTCAAATATTCAAGGATCTAGGGTTATTCTTCTTTTATTTAATGGTGTATTCCTCCTTTGAAAATTATTCTTGTCATCCTCCATCATACGTGTTCTAGTTTTTTTCGATCATTCCTAGTGTGTTAGCTCTTGGCCAAACCCTAGGGTGAGATAATCCTTATGCAGTTCTATTTGATTGATGCTAGGGTTTGAGGATCATTTTTTAGGATTATTTCATCCTTCTTTAATGGTTTTGTTTAATTATCACATCATTGTTGTAGGTGTTTAATTATTTTCCTTTATGTCACATTCCGTTGATTCTAGATCTTTCCAAATTTCTTTCAAAATTTTATATTATTTCTTTAAGCGTGTTAGTAATTGTTTATGCATTTCATGTGAAATGTGGATGATAATTGAGGTTTTATGGCTCTCTCTTACTTATTACTGTATATATGCACACAACATGTCTGAAAAAATTCTAATTATCCTTTGGAAACTAAATTGGGTGATTTGGATGATGTTTGACCTTGATTAATTTTGGGTTTTTTAATATACATTGTGAATTAAATTTGGATTGTGGTGTGGGTGTCTCATCATGGATTGATTTATATGTTTAAATCATTGAATGGTTTTTCGAGTGTGTAAATATTGTCTGTTTAGAAACCAGAATTATTTTTAGTGAGCTATTGGATGTGAGAACATCCTTAGGTGCATATAATGAACATATGAATGGGAACATAAATATTGTAACACCCCAATATTTCATAGTATGTTATTTCTTCAAAGTAATTCAATAACCTACAATACCTGAAGCATTGAGTTGAAACGCATAACGACATACTAATCTAGCAATTCAAAAGTGGTTATGAATAGTAATAACAGAATTTTGAACTTTATATAATCCATATATTTTTAGAGTCCATATTATGAGTTTCTTGGACATAATGTAAGAACAGATTCATTTTTTCAGATAAAAGAAGTATTTTTCAAAAAATGAAATTTCACTGTATATTAATGGATAATTGTTTCAAAATCCAATATTTGAAACTTCTATATATTCAATTTGTCAAAATAAACTTCTTCTTTAGAATCGGGACATAATAATTTTGTTTTAATAAATTTTTGGTGTTTTTCTGATAACTTTCATATTTGAGTGAATAGTGAAAAATATAATATTTTAACTGAAAAAAACTTTAATAATACAAATAATTTATAGTGTTGAACTATACATTTTAATGGTTTAGAAATATAATTATATTATATTATTACTATTTAATCCAATGAGGGTCATTTTATGGAATTTTAAATTTAAATTTGATATAAACTAGTGTCAATCTTTTGATGTTTATTATTTATTAATAATATGCTTTTTTTGGTTTTGACAATGGGAATTAATTTGAAATTAATTAATGAAACTTCTATGATTCTAAATTCGTAAAATAGACTTCATTTTTTCATTCGAAATACCGTTATTATATTAGTTTGAATTTTTGGAATTTTTCTGAAAACCTTAAATTTTAGATGAATAACGAAAAACAATAAGATATAGTTTAAAAACTAATTTTTATTTAAATAATTATTTATTATATTTAAATTTATTTTAGGTCAAAATAGATACATAATACCTATATAATTTCAATGTAATTCGTTGCACTCATTTTATTATAATTGTAGATATATAAAAAATTTATTGAACTTTTCACCGTCTTTTACCCACCTCCTATGAAAATTTGCAAATTCACATAAAACAAAATTTTACCGCTTTTGTGAGTGAAATTTCAAAAATATGAGATACACAGTAGATATTAGCATCAAAATTTTGGTTCAATAAGATGAAAATAATTTTTGGTGAATAGTAACTTTTTTACTTTTATTTTCCACGGTAAAAAGTAAATTGGGTAATTAAGGATAAAATTATATTATTACAACCCTAAACCAAGTCCTAATTCTATTGGATAAGAATTATTAGCCAAAAAAACAACCTTAGGAATAATATATGGGCCTCTTTGGTCGACTTTCTTTAGATTAACACATTTATTATTATTTAATTCAAACAAGAGTCAAAAGAGTTAAAATAAAAGTTTAATGACTAAATTTTTTTGAATATAGGGTTATACATAAGATAAATTCGTCTATAAATATTCATTAGAAATATAAAATTTTTTCCTACGTAATTATATTTTATTTATATTTTTTAGACACTAAATAATTTAATTTATTTATGACACAATGATTATTCAATAATTAACTAATTAATGAAATATTATAATAATTGATATTATAAATATCCAAATTAATGTAATTTGAGACATTTGATGAATTACAATAATACTCAAGGTTACTATGACATATTAGGTTTGTATAGATGAATTTTTTTAGAAATAATAACGCTGTTATGAATTTAGCAAAAACAAAATACCAACTAATGTCAAAATTGACATAAAAGAGTTTTTAAGACAAATATTATATTATTATCTAATATTCTATTGAAAAAAAATATATGGTTCGGCCAAAGGACTTATACAATGATAGGAGTATCAATAATGAACCACTTGGGCTTCGCTTGAATGTATATAGTAAGTTTACTACCCATATAATATAAAAATAAAAAGAGACAAGGTAAATGTCAAACTATTTTAATAAGAGTTAAATATAAAATCTATAGTTAATATAGAGACCAAAACCTATCTAAAACCTATTGGTTTAGTGTTTTTCAACTCATCCCCACCATAGAATTTAAATAATCCATTTTGGATCCATTAGATATCGAAAATTGTTTTATTATAAAATAATCTTTCTAGATTTTCCTAAGGCTCCCCTCACCCCTCTTATTAAAGGGCACTCCCCCTTCTCTCTAATTTAAAACTAAAAATCCATTTGGATTGGCCAACCTCTGCCCAAATACCGTATAAAATATCCTCCCTTCATCCTAGTGTAATTCCTTTAGTTATAAAGGAAACCTATGGAGTCCTTATGATCAAATCAAAATGATGAACCTGAAGAAGAGGTAAATATTTAATCACCCCTTTCAGGTTCTTTTCTTCGTCCACTTCCTTTTTCTTTATTATTTATTTTCTAAAATAATAAATCCATTATCTTCTATATACTTTTATGATATTATAAATATTTTACAACCAAATTCATTATTCTATCCATCCTTTGAATGACATGTCACTATATGTGTGTACGTACGGCTTACCGTCTCCACGACGTGGTGTAATTGTTATTCAATACATTATTATTTGGATTAATGTAATAATGATGTGTAATTGATGTAAATAATAAATATAACATGATAATAATTCTGTATATATGATATAACATCCAATTATATATTAATTTAATATCAAAAAACTAATATTGTGGCTTCTGCATACGTACGGATTACCGTCTCCATAAACGAGATGCGATTCATTTCCATCGTATCCATTGAAGAATAATTTTCATTAGTTGATAAAAAATAAATTTTATATAATTTATATCATTCTATATATGAATTTTATACATCTCATCCACAACAAATATTACACACAGAATAATGAATATAAAGGAAAACGAATCTGTTAACACAAAAAACAACGATAATACTAAGATATTATTAACAAAACAATTTTAAAACATCATATATGATATCATATTAATGTATAAGATTATTGTATAATTTAATAACAATAATTTCAGCATTATAAAGGATTTTTACCTACCCTATACCAAGTAAAAGTACAAGGTAAGGGTTATTTTTACAATCTCTTTATTATCTGAGGTTGTTCTTACCAAAGTATCTATTGGGACCTCTTTATCATCCACATCCATGTTTCTAAAAAATATATTTCAAAACATTCTTAATATATTACAGAATATATGTTAAAGTAATTTATACCATTTTTTTACTTTTTATAAGATGTTTATAAATTAATCTTTGCATCGTTTTCCAAACAAGGTCCTTTATAACCATTTCGATAAAATTAAGTTAAGAATATATTTTTTTAACTTATATGGCGGGTGTGGTTATTTTCCGCCACTGTAACATCATCAAATCTTCCCTTAGAATCTTGTAAGAATATTTCCAAAATAAATGTTTTCTTTTATAATTATATGAATTATAAATGATTACAAAATAGAAAGAGATATTTCTCCAAAAAAGGTTTTGATTTCATCTATGTCAACATCCTTTGAAAGATTTTATGTATATTTGAAGTTGATTTATTATTATTCAAAACATCCAAATTTTATTGAAGGTTTTGTGAGATGTTTGACTATGGATGTGTTATTTTTATACCATTCATGGTTTATGGATAAATTATTGACATTTCGTATGCTTGTTTTAATACGAATGTTTCTGTTATGTTTAAACCTTTTCATATAAGGAATCCATTGGACTTAGTATGTGATGGGTGGAGATCGCTATAGCTCCTCAATGCATCAATAGATCTCATAAGACAAACTAGTGTATTGGCACAAGGCCGTGACAAAATCTTATCTGTAGTCTTGGCACAACGCCTTGACTATATGGTTATGAAAGTCTGGCCTTATTCATTCCATCATAATGAAAGTGACTATTGATATTGCATGTGATAATACGATTAGTAGAATATCCACATGAATAAGTAAATGAAATTATTTGTTTTTATATTATCCATATTATGTATATTTTCATGTTGAAAAGGATTTTGATTTCATCTAATACATTTGGTTAAATGTTTATTCTTATTTAAGAAAGTTTCTGCTATATTGTTATCCTTTCTAAGCATCAGAGCTCACCCCTTTCTATGATTTGTTTTTCCCAGGATGTGAATAAGTATATTATGACTGAACTAGAGGGATAGTCTAATGGATATGAGTGTTGCCTATGGAGACTATGTTGTTTTAGTTTTTCATTTGTTTGTGTAATGTAAATCTTATGATTTTATATCTTACTTCTTAGGCTACAAAACTAATACATCTTTCGGGACTTGATCTTTTATGAACATGCCAATGTTATTTAATAATGCACTAACTCTGGGTAAAAAGGTTTGGGGAGTTACAGTTGGAATCAGAGGATGTTTAGTAAAAACCATGGAAAGTAGATTTAGATAAACTCAGATTAGAGCATATAGCCATAAGATAGACATTAAGGATTAGTATATAAGTAGTTCCAAGAGTTTTGGTATTGTAGATATTTTATGAGATTTCCAACTAATACATCCCTTTCCGAATACGAGCAGGTAGAGGCGGCTCTGGTACAGAAGCACCTAGGGGTAAAACTCAAAAACACCACTTTGAGCTAGACTCGTGCGGGAACTAGTGCAAGACAATGGGCATTGTTTCACTCTTGGTTACGACACTCCCGATGGATATACTTATGGTAATTCTCATTTTCTTTACAAACCATTATGAAGAGTTTATGAGTTTGTAATTCCTCATATAATTTTTTTATAATTATGGATTATATCCATAAACTGTTCAATTTATGTTAGGTATTTTACAAGTTTTGAATTATTCATTGGAATTTAGAAACTAACCTTGTGTATGACATTTTATAGAAATGGATCCGAGAAGAAGGAATGTGAACTCTAGCAATACGTATGATGCGAAGAGTTAGAAGGAACATATATTTCATAGTATTAACCCAACATTTTTATGGTAAATCTTACCCCATGTATTCTCAACATATGAAGAAATAATATCATGTGTTAAAAAGATATGTAAATAATTATCTGAGTCCTATGGATTTAAAGGGAAGCAAGAGAAGAAAAGGATTGAAGAGAGAAAGATGGATAAAGGGAAGAGGGAAAAGAAGGATTTTACCATATGTTATAACTGTGGAAAGAATCACATTGGTAAATGCTTTAATGGAATGAGATTTTGTTATAAGTGGGGAGAAAAAGGACACCAAGTACGTGATTACAAGGGTAAGAATTTTTTTTCAAATATACAATGCTTCATATACCAGGAGTTGGGACACTACACGAATCAAGGTCACAGTCATCAAAGTATACCTTAAATGATTCTATTGGATAGTAATCAAGATATGATACTACATCATATAAAGAGGAATGAATCGTGTTCTTATGTTGTTATTATATAATTATTGAATTTGAGTGTTGTATCAATAATATACTAGTTATATGAAATTTAGAGATTAATATGGAATCTAATGCAGTACTATTTTATTGAGGATCTGATATTATATGGTTCTTAGAAATGTGACTTAATAGTAAGCTATACTTTTTGGAAAAATAAATAGTTGATTGAAATGTAATACTTAATATAGTCCTGACAATGAGGTAGTGATTTTGGAATAAGAGATGGTTGATTTGGATAAATTATATTGGATATTCTTGACTTCCTTTGATCGGATTAATAGTTTGTTTATTTCATCATTGTTGGAATATTCAATAATTTGGATATAAGAAATATATCCAGTATTATATAAAGGATAAGGGATCATTAATTTAATCAATATGGTTTTAAGGTAATTCATAGTGTTACCATGTTTTAAAATAATACATGATGAAGGTGTTCACATGTTATTACGTGGAAAAAAGGATATTCATTGTGATTGACTTCCTTATAAATTTTGGACTATGAGTTTGGATTGAAGTATTTAGTATAATTCTAAATGTTGGAATGTATTATGTTTGAAATTGGATACTATTGTTAATGTTATTTTTGGATTTTTATAAAAAGGACAACATGTAGAACGTGTGACAACCCGTCGCGTCAGAAAAAGTTGCGGGAATCGAACCCACAACCAAAGTGCGATGGGGGTATATCGCCTACCACTGGGCTATGTGAATTCCCTGGATTGTATAATGTATATTTTTTTATGGTTTTTATAGGTGAATTATAAATTCAATTTTTTGGAACCCTATACAAATAGGATAAATAGAATATGTTTAAAAGTTCAATTATCTTTTAGAGTGAAAGATGAGTTTGTGGTAGAAATTAGTTAAAGGAATGAACTATACATGTCAAGTATATATTTTTTTCTTCTCTTATTCTATGAAGAAATTAATTCTTAATAATTAAGTAAGGGATCATAAAACTAAAAATGTGTTATCCAAATACCATAAGTTTTTCTGAACCAATGATATTTTAAATCATTACAGATTGATGGATTTAAGGCCCTCAATTATATAATTGTTAGTGACTGATGACCTCAATCACTACTTATAAATATTTATTTTTTCCTCCAATTATGTGCCTCTAATTTCCACCAATGTTCTCCTAATTGAGATCATAATTTGGTCGTGACTTTTTCATTCCCCTTTTCCTCTTATTAAGACTAAATTTTATTATTCCAATTTCCCATGTGGGTGTTCCCATAATGGTATTTTCCAATTTAAACCTTTTATTTTCGGAGAACAATTTGAAATTGATAGGACTAAATTTATTGAAGGATGGAATAATGTGACACCCAATGATTTCATAGTACGTTATTTCATCAAATTAATTGAATAACTTGCACTATACGCAACACTGATTTCAAGCGCACCACGACTTACCAAACTAGCCATTCAAAATAGGTTATGAATAATATTAATTGAATTTTTAAATTTATATAATCCTTATAATCCTTATAATCTATATTATTTGTTTCTTGAAAATAATGTAAGAAAAAAATTCATTTTTTCTGATAAAAGAAGTATTTTTCAGAAAATGCAATTTCACCGCCTTTTAATGGAGAAGCATTTTTAAATCCAATATTTGAAACCTTTATATATTCAATTTTAAAAAATAAACTTCTTCTTTAGAATCAACATAATAATTTAGTTTTAATAAAATTTTTGTGTTATTCTGATAACATTCATTTCTGGGTGAGTTGTGAAAAATACAATATTTTACGTGGAAACAATTTTTTTTAATGAAAACAATTTATAGTGTTGAATTATACATCTTTATGTTTTGGAATTATAATTAGATTATATTTTTACCATTTAATAAAATGATGGTCATTTTAAGTAATTTCACTATGAAATTGGATATAAACAAGTGTCAATCTTTTGATAGTTATTATTTCATAAAAATATGTTTTTAGTTTTGACAACGGGAATTAATTTTAAATTAATTAATGAAACATATATGTTTTTAAATTGATAAAATAGAATTCATTTTTGAATTCATAATATCAAAATTAGCATAGGGTGAATTTGTGGTATTTTTTTGAAAACCATCAATTTTTTATGAATATTGAAAAACATTGAGTTATAGTTTAAAACTAATTTTTTTTAAATAATTATTTCATTTTATTTCATTTTATTACATCAAAATAGATAAATAATACCTATATAAGTTAATTTTAATTCATTATAGTTAGTTAATAATAATTTTAGATATATAAAAATTTTATTGATCTTTTCACTGTCTTTTACCCTCCTCCAAGGAGAATTTTTAAATTCACATAAAACATAATTTTACTGCTTATGTGACTGAAATTTAAAAATTCCGAGATACATGGTTGATATAAGTATTAAAAATGAGGTTCAATAAGATGAAAATAATTTTTGGTGAATAGTAACTTTTAAATTTTATTTACCACGGTTCAATGAAAATAGGGTAATTAAGGGAAAAAATGCTACTATTATTACACTAACACATGTCCCAATTCTATTGGATAAGTATAATTCGACCAAAAAACCCGTAGGAATAAAATATGTACCTCTTTGGTCCACCTGGTTTATATTAGGAAATTTATAATTATTTAATTAAAAGAATAGTTAAAAGAGTTAAAATCAAAGTTTAATAACTAAAATTTTCTTAATATAGGGTTACACATGAGTTAAATTAGACTATAAATATTGATTAGAAATATAAACCAATTTCATAATTAATATTATTTTATTTATATTTATTATAAATTATATAATTTAATTTATTTATGACACAATGATGATATAGTAATTACTTATTTAATAAAATATTAAAATAATTGATATTATAAATATCCAAATAAATGTAATTTGAAACTTTTTATGAATTCCACTAATTTTGGAGGTTAATATAACATAATAGAGTTGGTTAGATGAATTTTATTTGAATTAATAATGCTGTTATGGATTTAGAAAAAACAAAAAACAAAATAGTGTGAAAATTGAGAAAAAATAGAGTTTCTAAAATGAATATTATCATATTAATATATATTTTATTCCTAAAAAATCTAAGGTTTCACGAAAAGACATATATAATGATATCAGTATCATTAATGAACCACTTCTGATTATTTTAAATGTATATAGTATGTTTATTAACTATATAATATTTAAATACAAAGAGACATGGTAAATTTCAAACTTTTTAACTAAGAGTTATATCTAAATGATAATGTTAATATTATGACCCAAACCTGTCTAAAACCTATTGGTTTAGTGGTTTTCAACCAATAATAGCTTTATTATTTAAATAATTTTTTTGGAGGCCTTAGAAAACGAAAATTATTTTATTATAAAATAATATTTCTAGCTTTTCTTAAGGTGCCCCTCACCCTCTTATAAAAGGGAACTCCCCCTTCTCTCAAATTTACACCTTCAAAGCCATGTTTCTCGGACAAACTCTGCCCAAATACCCTCTAAACTATCCTCCCTTCATCCTAGATGCCTTCCTTTAGTCAGAAATCCATCTTAAAGAGCCCTTTTGATCAAATCAAAAGGAGGAACCCAAAAAAGAGGTAAATATTTAATAAGCTCTTTTAAGTTCCCTTCTTCTTTCACTTCCTTTTTCATTGTTGGTTCAAGTATAAAATAATAATCCAATATCTTCTATATATACTATGATGTTATTATAAATATTTTACAACAAAAATCATTATTCTATCCATCCATTGAAGGACATGTCACCAAACATCCGTTTGTACGGCTTACCATCTAAACATCGTGGTGTAATGGTTATTTAATAGATTATTATCTGGAAGGGTATAATAATGATGCTTAATTGATGTAAATAATAAATATAACATGATAATGATTCTGTATATATGATATTGCATCCAATTATATATTATATTTATATCAAAAAATGATATTTTTGCTCGTGCGTACGTACGGATTACCGTCTCCACGAACGCAGTGGGATTCAATCCCCATCATATCCATTCAAGACTAATTTTCATTAGATGATTAAAAATAATTTTTAAAGACTTTATAACATACTGGTTATGATTAAGATACATTCTAACCATAACAAATATGACTCACATAACAAAGAATATAAAGGAAAACAAATCCGTTAACACCTGAAACAATGATAATACCATGATATTATTAACAAAGAAATGTTAAAAGATCATATATCAATGTATATGATTCTTAAATAATTTAATAGAAATTATTTCACCATTATACAGATATTTAAACTACAGTAGACCAAGGAAAAGTACAAAGTAAGGGTTAATTTCACAATTTCTTTATTAGCCGAGGTTGTTCTTACGTAAGTATCTTCTTGGACCTCTTTATCATCCAATCCATGTTTCTTAAAAATATATTTCAAAAAATTATTATTATTCTATAGACTATGGGTTAAAGACATTTATAACTCTGTTTGAATTTTTATAAGATTTTTATATAGGAATCTTGCCATCATTTTCCAAACAAGTTCCTTTATAACTTTTTCGACAAAATTCATGTAAGAATGTTTTTTTAACTTATATGGTGGGTGTGGCTATTTTTTGCCATTATAGCATCATCAAAGCAGCCCTTACTATCTTATAATAATATTTACAAAATAAATGTTTTCTTTTATAATTATATTTATTTTAAATGATTTCAAAATAGAAAGTAGTGATTCTTAAAAATGGTTTTGATTTCATCTATGTCAACATCCTCTGCTAGATTTTATGTTTATTTGAAGTTGATTTATTATGATACAAAACTTCCATAATGTAATGAATGTTTTATGATATTTTTTTATTTTGGAAGTGTTATTTTTATACCATTCATGGTTTATGGATATGTATTGACATTTTTTATGATTGTTTTAATAAAAAAATTTATGTTATGTTTAATCCTTTTCATATAAGGAATGCATTGGACATAGTATATGACAGGTGGATCCCGCTATAGCTCCTCAATAAATCGGTAGGTCTCATGAGACAAACTAGTGTCTTGGAACATAGCCTTGAAAAAATTTTATTTTTAGTCTTGGCACTAGTTCTTGACTATGTGGTTATTATAGTCTGGCTGTATGCATTCCATCATTATGAAAATGGTTTCTTATATTGCATGTGATTATTCGATTAGTAGAACATCCACGTGAATAAGTAAATCATATTATTTGAATTTTTCTTTTCCATATTATGTTTAAGTTCACGTTTAAAAGGCTTTTGTTTTAGTCTTATACATTACCTTAAAATTTTATTCTTATTTATGAAAGTTTCCACTATATTATTAGCCTTACTTAGCATCTAAGCTCTCCACTTTCTGTGTTTTATTTTTTCAAGGATGTAAAGAAATATATTTTGACTGACCTTCAGGGATAGTCTAACAGATATGGGTTTGGCCTATAGAGACTATATTGTTTTTGTTTTTAATTTTATAATTTAATATAAAACTTATGAATGTATCCAGAACTTCTGATACTACTAAACTAATCGATCTTTCAAGACTTGATATTTTGTGATCATGCCAATGTTATGTAATAATGCACTGACTCTGGGTAACTAGGGTTGGGGCATTACAAATATTGATAGAAACAGGTATATAATGTCTTTATATTTAACCATTAATTTCAAAAACTCATCCCCTCTTCCGTTTCTACCACATTATAATCCCATGAGGGTTCATTAAAGACCCTTGGTACCTTCAAAATGGTAACTTGATTTCAATGTGACTCAAATGTGGGTTTTAAAGATGATTTCCAATTACTTTACATTTTTTGAATTATAACATGTTGTTCGGTAGCTAAATGATATAAAAGAAAATTTGATAATTTTGAGTGTTTTTTATGTTTTAATAAGGGATTTGGTTATTTTTTTGAGACAAATTAATTTTATTTGTAAAATTTAAAGGTTTGGTAGGTATTTTTTAATTTTGTTGAATTGGTTTTGAATCCCAGGTGTATTTAGGTCATATTGGCACACTAAGTCAGCTTTTTGATTGATAAGAACCTATATAGTGGAACCACTATAAAGAGGGTCATCAAATATTTGGTTTTAGTGTTTGGGAATGGAATGAATACTTTTTGTGGGTTTTAAATTTGAGACATGCATGTGAGGACCTCAAAACTCACAACATAATATTTTTATGAGATTCCTCATATTCATCTAGATGTTCATGTGATGGTTGATTATAGAAATGATTAAATGGGTTGATAACACATGGATTTCATGAGAGGATTGGATGGATATACAATATGATAAAATAGTATAGAGAGGCCAATTTTCGATCAATTATGGGGCTGAACCATAAGCCGACATTTGATTCCAAATGGAGTACATATAATTATTTAATATAGAAATTATTAAGCATTTCTTATGATTAATAACATGATGTTTCTATTTTTTCCCAATAGTATTTAATTCCCTATATTTGTTTTTTTACCATTCTACACATTTGTTGTTTCATTCATTACTATCTATTGTTTTCAGTCTCCGTATTTTTGTAATCATTTGGTATTGGGTATAAATAATTGTTTAAATAAGTAAGAAATCTATTTTGAAAAGAGAATGGTAGTTTGTGGTTAATTAAAAATTGTTTTTTGATACTACTATTTTTTCATTATATGTTAAAAGATATATCTTCTAAATTTATTAAATGATGTTTTTTGTACTATTTTAGGAAAAAAATGGATGGACTCTATGATTCATAACCATTTAGATGTTTATCCTCACACCCTTTTTATACATCTTAATTTTTATATAACTATGTTTTCTAACACATTCAATTTTTTGTTTTTTGATTACCTTTAGATAATGTTGTTGTTATGTTTTGGAGGTGACAAAGAGGTAATGTGGAGGTTTAATTATTTTTTTGTTTTGTTTTGGTTCGGTTTTGTAGTTTCTATATCAAACTTCTTTTTTTAATTAGATAAATTTCCTAGTTATAGATATTAAATTATTTTTATTTTTTTAGGGATTCTATTTATTATTTGATCAAGGTTGATTATAGGGATTAATCATTCCCACTATGATATCTTTGATTCCAGATAGTAGTCACTAGCCTAAGAGGATCAAGAATTCCATTTTAGACTTATCACGGGCTAGGTCAGGTGTTATTTCATATAATGTCCAGACCAGTTCAATATAATATAAATATGTGTGTACTAAATATATATGAAATTTTTATAATGATTAAAAATTCTCGATATTATGTAACTGTGATAAATGTAATTTTTTTGAAATTGTTAAACTAAAAACTATATGAAAACAGAATTAGTTATCACCGTAAACAATTAGTTTAATAGATAATTATTTTTTATGGGTGAAAAAAGGTTATAAGTAAATAATAGGTGGTTTTATATATAATATTATTATTATATAATACGTTTGTAATATACATACATTTATTATACAAGATGTTACATTACATAAGAAGGAATTCTATCATTGGGTAAGTGATTTTCATCTCAATGTTTTTTGTGGGATTCATTCCATAATCAACATTTTTTATTTTGTTTAGTGTATATAAACCACCCATGGATTTGTTTTATTATTATTATTATAGAATTTATTGGGATTTACATATTTGTATAAGGTTTTAACTTTTGTGGGGTGTAAGATTCAAAAGTTACATAAGTGAAATGATTTTATGTGATAATATCATTATTTATCAGGATTGTTGATGATAAATATTTATGATGACAATATATTTTGATATATATCTCAAGAAAATCATATAATTTCTTCTTGAAAGTATATAATGTCCTTTCATTTTCCTCCCATGAAGTACACAACAAAACAGAAATGTGTTTTTAGGAAAATAAAATTTATTTGTCACCTTATTCGAAAACCACTGTTATTCCTTTTCCATGTTGTCTAAAAATAATTTAAATAATGTTTTTAATGTTATCCAATTTATTTTTAACATCGATTTTAAATATATGGTCTTTTTATAAAATCGTTCAAAAAACAACTTTTCAATTTTTGATTGTGGTAATTGTTGACTTTTTTACAAAACAATGTGAAAGTAATTTTTGCATTAAATTATAGGGAATGAATGAAATATCCCTCCATAATGAATGATAAATGTATTTCAGATTATTTTACAGGTTCCTCAAGATATTTTCAAATAAAATGTTGTCTATAATATTTTATCAATATGATTATTTTATAGTTTATTTCAAAATTGGACAACTTATTTTCCAAATGAAATATTTTATTTTTCTTTTAATAGAATTTTCATATATGACAATGACTATTGTTGTTAACTATTAATCCATTATACAATTATTACTCTCTCTGTGAACTATTAATGGTTACGTTGATGTGATTTTTATAGGACCAATTAATTTTCCAAGGGTTAGGAAATGATGAATTGAAGAAATGATTGTGAAACCTATTTTCTTGGAAAGAGTTATAATGTGTTTATAGACATAATATTTAATTATATTTTGGTAATTATATTTATATTTTTCATTATGTGATGGGTGGTTCTATTATAAACTAATGATAGTGGTTACATTATATCCAAGGATAGTGGTTATATTATTAACAAAGAGAATGGTTGTGTTACAAATAATGATGGTGGATACATTATTACTAAGGATGGGTATGACATAAATTATATATACCCCAAATTAATTGGGTAAAGATTGATATCTCATGATAAAATAGTATTATATTGAGAAGTGATCCCAATATAGTAAGTTAGGTTTTCCAAAATTATATTCATTTGAGTGAATCTTGACCACTATGATGGTTTGGTGAGTGAACCCATTCAATGATGATATCATTGCAAATGATACTTGAGTACTTTGGAAATGATTTTTTGAGATTTTTTATATAAAATAATTCAATATCGTATTCCAAATTTATACTCTCATGGATCATGTAATTTTATTACTTTATTAATCTTGCATTATGAACTTTCAAGATTTTTTTAATGACTCTATATCATTGTGTTTGATATATTGGGTCTGCATATCAAATATTAAGCTCATGTCCTCATACCAGTATTCTCATGTTATTATGATGTGATCTAGGATATCTCCCTTTTTCCAATAATAATAATATGATCTCAGAATTTATTATGTTACGTTCCACATATTATGAATTTTGTTTTTATGAATTCTATTCCTTTGATGGGCGCGTGTTATGAAGATCATAATGCAAGACCCTTATTAACTATTTTTTTTTCTATGTCCAGGATTCCGAAGGGGATAGAACTATATGATTATAGGTTTAATATTTTTTGATTTAAATGAATATTCATATAAAAAGATGAAATATCTATCAATGAAAAGTCTGGTTTGTGGTAGTTGGTATATAGTAATTGTTTAGTTAATCATTGGAAACAGGGATAAAACAATTTGTGAGCACAGTGGAGAAATATATATGTATTGATTATAAGACATATATTTTTTTGTTAATTATTATGGATATCCTTAGTAAAATATAAGGGTTCATATATATAGAAGTAGGTTGCATGATTTAAGATTCCTATAAATTATTTTTTAGGACTGTGGGGTTTTATAATATGATCATTTTTTTTCTCAAACTTTTCTTCTGATTTTTGTCATTGGATAGAACTAGAACATATCATTCTAAAAATGAATGTGATGGAAAAAAATGATTATCCACCTGAGAATCCAAATACCATGGGATATGGAATGAAAAATTTGGTTTCTATTCTCACACAACATTATCATTCCATGGGTCTCTTCAATCTTCTACACGTCCAATGGAAGAAAAATATACCACAAAATCTTTTATACTAAATCATCGACATTATTTTCTTGTATTTTTTGATCCACTAGTGTTTCAGTGTTGAATCATAACAATAGATAAAATATTTTATATTCTATAAGGTTTAGAACTTGAAATTCTATCTTATTAGTTTGTAATTTAGAAGGTAGAGACGGTGAACAATGGGACATTTTTTAGAATATTTGACATGAGAAACAAATGAATGACTAGAATCTGATGAGTTTAAGAGTATATATTTTGTTGAGTAAATCCCTCATATTCTAAATATGAGGATAGGGATGAAATTTCATGAGCTCATGTAGAAGTATGATGGATCATTTGGATACAATGAAGGTAATTTCACAAGGCACATAAGGTATGATTATGGGTTAATCATCCTCTGAAAAATATAAAATGATGGATTGTTTAATGGTTTAAAATCAGATCTATTAATGTCACTTACTAGAAGAGACTATAATATCTATAAATAAAATTTTCATATTTCAGTCAAATTAGAAATAGAAATTATGGATTTTCTCTAATCTTGTGGTATTAAAAAAAAGATTTAGTAATTTGAGAACATGAACAACTCACATGAGGGAATGAAATTATAATGAACTACATGGATGAAATTTTGGAAGAAACATCATGGTAATTGTTTAAGTGTAACACGGTACAGTTCTAAAAATTGTAAGGCTATTCATAGAGCATGTGAATGTCGAATGTAATTGAAAAAGCATAGTTGATACAATAGAGGAAAGGAAGGTGTTGAATAAATAACCACACTATATATAATTCATAATATCTAAAGAATAAGATAATTATTGAAACAAGTACATGAATATGAATGTTTTCTTTTATTAGATCTAGTATCCTCCTAAGACCAAAGACAAAGGGAAACATCATGTGATCACAAATGACAGAGTGTTTATGATAATGATGTGTTTAATGGTACACATTTTATATAATATAAAACCACTAATGAAATATTTTATTATAGATAAATTAAGAATATATATCCATATAGTTTGAAAATTATATTTAATTACTAAATCATGGATTAGATATTGTGTTTGTCGTGAAAACTGTTATTGTATGATGATCGAATCTCAAGTATATTGTTTCTTTATAGTTGATTATTCTAGGTAAGTTATTTATTCAATACTTTTGGTTATACCTTTGGTTAAATTTTATTTGATTTTATGCATTGAATTAATTTCATTATATGGATCCCACATCAATTGTCTAGGTAGGTAAGTAAATATTCTTGTACCAAATGAACCCATTATCATCTATCTGTGTAATGGTAATTATGAACATCTATTGGAAATCACAACCAATGTATGGGTATTGATTCATAGTAAGAAGGGATGATTATATAATATTATTGGAGATAAATTATATATAGATGATATGATAATAATATAAGAGTTTATAGATGAATTTTAAGAATAATTCAATAGAGTTCATCCAAATTTTGAAGTTGAGTTATCAAAAGAACTCATACCTGGTTCAAAACCTTATTTATAGACTCTCTATATAAAGACCCTAATAAACTTATATTAGTTGAAGATGAAAATAAATTAGAATATTTTCATGGGATACATTTTTCCAATCACATCAACTTGGTGTGAAACTATTCATTTTATTAATAAGAAAAAATGAATCAATGCGGCTTTATATTGATTATCAAGACCATATCCAAACCACTATCAAGAAAAGTATCCTATACCAAATATTTATTTTTATTGGATAAATTGCACAACGATTAATAATAATCTATGATTTAACATCATTATGGATATTATCAATTAATGGTCCAGAATGATGATTGACCAAGAGGGAATTCTATACAAATTTTGTACATTAGGAATTTATAGATATTATATTTGGAAATAAAAATTCCCCCACTATGTTAATAGATTTAATGAAAATTGTATTTGGTCATTACGTTGATATGTTTTGGAAAGTGCATAAAGGTGATATGTTTATATATTCAATGAGAAAGAAATATCATGAATATCAAATGAGGATTGTACAAAAAACAATAAATGAGGAGGATATTTATGGAAAATTTACTATGTTTAAATTTTATATTTGGAATTTATAATTAAAGGATCATATAATTTCATGCTATTTAATATCAAGGGATCATTAAAATATAAATGTTATTAAACATTTACCCATACCAACCAATATGACTAAGATCAATATTTTTCTTAGTTTGAAGAATATTTTAGGTGCTTTGTTGACAATTTATAATAGATTCCTAATAAAATCAACATGATAACATAGTATCATTACATGTTCCTAGAAATATCAAATGTCAGTATACTTTGAAGGGTCTAATGGGAATGTTCATTAGTACACCTATCCTAAAACTTCCATATAGCGGAGATGGGATTTTAATCTACAATGATGCATCCATGAAGGGACTAGGACATGATCTCATGTTGAATGATACAATGATAGTGTCTGCCTTACAAAAATTGAATGTTCATGAGAAAAATTACCAAATTCAAGATAGGGATTTAGTTGTAGTAATTTTTTCATTAAAAATAAGGTGTAATTTTTTATACAAACAATTATGTGACATATATAATGATAAAAAAAGATTAAATTATAATTAAAAACTTCTTGAATATGTTTTAGAGATTATGGTTCGATTTGAGTGATGATTATGACTCATAAATACATTACCAACCTGGGAATGTAAATACGGTGGATGATTCTATGAGCTAAAATGATTTTCCCAGCTTATATATGATGGGGATCAGTTATGGTATAATATTTTTGTATTTTAAAATTAGGATATTTGAATCAATAAAGATGGTAATAAGTATTATCATTCTCAAATGAGTATTCAACCATCTAAACCTATGATGATTTTAGATGATCGGAAAGAAGACATGGAACTATGAAAGAGGATTGGAAATGTATAAATTATTAAAATTTATAATTATGGAATGATAAGGCTCAAGAATTCTGTTTATGTTCCTCTAATGGATTATTTGTATAAGGGAAATTAATGGAAGCTCATATTTCTTCTTTATTTTTTAATAATAGTGGAATAAAGATGTATAATGATATGAAAGAGTATTTCTAGTGGGATGATAAGATGATTGAAATTGGAGAGTATGTTTCTTTGTGCTTGTATATCAATAGGATAAGGTTAAAATTCTTTGTGTTTGTTACAAAAATTTACCATAATAGAATGGAAATAAGAAATTATTACCAAATAATTTTTTTATTTAACCCCAAAACGATATAAAGTACATAATTCAAGTTGGGTTTTAGTTTATATCTATATAATTAATCACAAATTATTACAATTATAGAATGTTTATATTCTGATTATCATTCCATGATATACAATAAGTAAGAGGAAATTTTTTATTGAGTGCTATATTATATTTCTTTTACCAGAATTGTATACATACCTTGATTTTTTTGGGAATTACTTATTGGGATCTTGATATAGAGATGAATTTTAGTGTGAAATATCTTACTTAGGTAGATGATGACTAGAAGATAATAAATTAAACCCTCAATGTTATGATAAAATATTTTTTTATAGAACTTAATGTTGGTTTTCAGCAACACCTTCACCTAGTTGAGTTTTATTATAATAGTAACCTGAACTTAATCATTCATATGTATCATTATGAATAACTTTATGGATGTAAGTGTAATAATCTGACTTATTATGATGAATTTGGGTAGAAACATTTATTAGGGTTTGATTTATATGAAGAAAGATATAGAAGCACTGATCTATTCGACAACATATAAGGGCCAAATAATGTCAATAAAAAATTGTAAGTTGAAAATCATTGATGTGGAAAGGAGAATAATTTTTTTGATAAGGTATTCGTATGGATATCTCATTGGAAGAAGGTTATGGGTTATTGAAACAAATAATTTTGTAATAGTAAATATATATTTTTCTTTGAAATTCTTTATCATATCGGGACAGTGTCATATCATTCAGAGCTTCTATCAAAGCACTAACAATTTCAAGATGTGTTCAATGTATCTCTCCTAAGGAAGTACATTGCCAATATTTCAAATAAAATAAAATACTTGGTCATACTGCCATATCATGATACTTATTATTCTTTCTACATGCCCATTAATCTGGAAAATGTTTTTTAGAAAAATCATAAAATTAGAGAAGCTACATAGTAACCCCAAATATATGATGAAGTAGAAGTATCTTTTTTTATTAGAATTATGTATTTTGATGGAGAAATATATTTTATATGTGTAATAACAAAACAACCCCATATTTTATAGAATATGTTTTAATTTTTTTATATTTCATCAATATGTCTCGTTATATGAATCAATGAGTTTAATGAAACTGCAGGATACTTTGAAAATATTTTAATGTGACTGCTATAAAATATCTATTTGGTAGGAATATATTAATATATATAACTAAATTATAAAAACATTGTGGTATATATTTGAAAAATATTAATTTTTCTTATCGATTAATTTGAAATGAAAATTAAATTCATTTGGAAATAAAAGATATATTTTCTGGAAAAGAATAATATTGTGTGTAATTGTTTACATAAAAAAATAAATTATTCAGTATTTGTGAATTATTTTAATTTAATATATATTTATATTATTTAGTGCATCAAATATTATAACATTTATATAATATTTTTCGAGTCATCAGAAAATAATAATTAGCATTTAATACTTAACAATATATTTTTTTATAAAGTGGTTTGGGTCAAATGTTTTCTGTTTATTTTCAAATATATTTATTCCACATAAATGTATTTAATTTGAAAAAATTATAACACCCCATGATTTCTATTTAGTTATTTTTTCAAAGAAATTCAATAACTTGCACTACCTGCAACGATGAGTTATAACGCACCATGACTTACCAAACATGTCATTCCAAAGCAGTTATTAATAGTATAAACTGAATTTTGAACATTTTATTATCCATATAATTTTAGAATCCATATTATGAGTTTCTTATCCATAATGTATGAATAAATAGATTTTTTCACATAAAAGAAGTATTTTTTAAAAAATGAAAATTTACCAACTTTTAAGGGAAAATCCTTTTTAAATCCAATATTTAAATTTTTTATATATTAAATTTTACAAAATAAACTTCTTCATTAGAATCGGGACATAAGAATTTAGTTTCAAAAACGTTTTGGTTTTTTTCTGATAACATTCTTATTTGGGTGTATAATGAAAAATACTATATTTTAAGTGAAATCAACTTTTTAAATCAAAATAATAAATATTGTTAAATTATAAATTTTAATCGTTTAGAAGTATAAATAGATTATATTTTTACCATTAAATACAATAATGGTCATTGTAAGCAATTTCACTTTGAAATTGGACACAAACAAGTGTCAATCCTTTTGTAGTTATTATTTTATTAAAAATACGCCTTTTGGTTTAAAGAGCGGGAATTAATTTTAAATTAATAAATGAAACTTCTATGTTTTGAATTTGGTAATGTATACTTCATTATTCAATTCAGAATATCAAAATTATCTTAGGGTAAATTTTTTCTATTTTTTTGAAAACTTTTAATTTTTGATGAATAGTGAAGAACACTAAGTTATAGTTTAAAACTGAACATCTATTTAAACAATTATTTGTTTTATTTAAATTTATTTTATCTCAAAATAGATACATAATGCCTATATAATATCAATTTAATTCATTGGAGTCAGTTTATAATAATTTTAGATATATAACAATTTTATTGATCCTTTCACTGTCTTTTACCCACTTCCTAGGAGAATTTGTAAATTCACATAGATCATAATTTTACTTCTTCTATGAGTGGAATTTCCAAAATCTGAGAAACACAGTTAATGTCATGTAGTAAAATGTTGTTCAATAATATAAAAATAATTTTTCGTGAATAGTAGCTTTTTTATTTACCACGGTAAAAAGTAAATAGTGTAATTAAGGGTAAAAATGATATTATTATTACCCTAACACATGTTTTAATTCTATTGGATAAGTATAATTCGACCAAAAACAACCTTAGGAATAAAATATGAACCTCTTTGGTCCACATGGATTAGATTTGTACAATTATTATTATTTAATTTAAAGAAGAGTTAAAAGAGATAAAATCCAAGTTTAAGAACTAAAACTTTATTAATATAGGGTTATACATAAGATAAATTCGATTATAAATATTAATTATAAATATAAAATTATTTTCTACAGAATTTTATTTTATATATAATTTTTAGAAATTAAATAATTTAATATATTTATGACATAATGATTATGTAGTAATTACATTATTAATGAAATATTAAAATAATTGATATTATAAATAGACAAAAAATATAATTGTAATTTTTTAATGAATTCCACGAATTTTATTGGTTAATATGACATGTTATGATTGATTAAATGAAGTTTGTTCAAATTAATAAATAAATTAAGACTTTAACAAAAATCAATTATTAAATAGTGTTCAAATTGAAATAAAGGAGTTTTTAAAACAAATATTATATTATTAATTGATATATTATAACAAAAAATATATGGTTTGGCCAAAGGAATTATATGATGATAGGTATGTAATTAATTAACCACTTGGGGTTCTCTTTGTAGTTTATAGTATGTTTATTAACCATATAATATAAACATACAAAAAGACCTGGTAAATGTCAAACTATATAACTAAGAGTTAAATCTAAAAGATATGTGTAAGATATTGACCCACAATTGTATAAAATATATTGGTTGAGTTGTTTTAGACTATCACTTCCTTATAATTTGAATAATACACTTTGGAGCCATTAGAAACTGAATATGATTTTATTATAAAATAATACTTTAAGTTTTTCTTAAAGAGCCCCTCCTCCCCCTTATAAAAGAACACAACTTCTAACCAATTTCACACACCTCTCTAGCCTTTTGGCTCGTCCTAACTCTTCCCAATTAAGCTTCCTACATCCCTCTACTCCTCCTAGAATCCTTAACTTAGGCATAAATAACTTCTATAGTCTTTTTTGGTTCTAACCAAAGGGAGTTACCCAAATTAAAGGTAACGCTTTCACTTAGATTCTTTTATTTTATTTTACTTCTCTAACACCGAAACTCTTCTTATTATTTTATTTTGTAACAAAAAAATTATCCTAAATAGGCAAGGATTTTTTTATGTGAATATTTCGAACTAAACTTACACACACCTCCGTCTAATGGGTGACGAACATACGGTTTCTTTGGATGGCAACCAAAATCCTCACGAAACAATGATTGTTCAATTATCTCTTACCCCCTCTCATGGTGGACATTATGATGGTAATATAATTAAATATGATATTAATGATATTAATTTTAAATATAATCTTCTTTAATTTTATTTTATAGCATACCATTATTTGTTTCATGTCGTATATATATATATATATATGATAATTAAACTTGAGGAAGTGTGGACTACAACCCCCTAAAAGTCATATGACTCATTCATACCATACATTAAATATATATAGGACGGTGTTAATGAACTTAAGTAAGACATATAGGAAATTATATTATACTATAATAGTAATATACTTATGTATCACTTGGTATTGTTTCATTTTAAAATGAAAAATGAAATGGAAGTAGCGTTCGTGCGTACACACGGATTACCGTCTCCATGAACGCGATTTGATTTATTTCCCCATCATATTACTTCAAGACTAATACTCATTTTTTGAATAAAAATAATATTTAAGGTCTTGATATCATTCTTTATATGAATAATATACAACCTATCTATAAAAAACATGGCTTACGTAACAAAGCATTTAAAGGAAAACGAATCAGTTAACACCCGAAACCACGATAAAACTAAAATATTATTGACAAAGAAATATTAAAAGATCATATATGATATCATATTTATGTATATGATTCTATTATAATTTAATAACAATTATTTAACTATTATACAAGAGGTTAACCTACACTCTATCAAGGAAAAGTAAAAGGTAAGGGTTTATTTCACAATCTCTTCATTATCTGAGTTTGATTATATGTAATTATCTACTGGGACCACATTATCATCCACATCACTGTTTCTTAAAAATGTATTTCAAAAAATTCTTACTATTTCACATAAATTGGGTTAAAGTCATTTATACACTTTTTTACTTTTTATAGTAATTTTATAAAGGAATCTTTACGTCATTTTCCTAATAAAGACCTTTTTAACCTTTTCGACAAATTAAGGTAAGAATGTCTTTTTTAACTTATACATTGGGTGAGGCTATTTTCCACCATTGTAAAATCTTTGAAGCTTCCCTCACAAGCTTATAATAATATTTTCAAAGTAAATGTTTTATTTTATAATTATGTGACTTTTAAATGATTTCAAAAAAAGAGATATTTCTCTCAAATAGTTTTGATTTCATCTATATCAACATCCTTTGATGAATTTTAAGCTTATTTGAAGTTGATTTATTATGATTAAAAACTTCCATATTGTATTGAAAGTTTTTTGATATGTTTTACTATGGATGTTTTATTTTTATACCATTCTTGGTTTATGTAGAATGTATTTACATTTTGTATGCTAGTTTTAATACGAATTTTTATGTTATGATTAAACCTTTTCATATGAGGAACGCATTGGACATAGTAAGTGATTGGTGGAGCCCTCTATAGCTCCTCGATGCATCAGTAGGTCTCATGATACAAACCAGTGTCTTGTAATTAGGCCTTGAAAAAATCATATTTGTAGTCTTGGCATGAGGCCTTTCCTATGTGGTTATGATAGTCTGGCATTATGCATTCGATCATTATGAAAGTGGTTATTGATATTCAATGTGATTATTCTACTAGTATAATATCCATGTGAATAATTAAATGGCATTTCTTTTTTATTTCTACCATATTATGATAATGTTCAAGTTTAGCGATATTTTTTTAGTTATACGTTGCCATAAATGTTTATGCTTATTTATGAAAGTTTATGCTATATTTTTATCCTCACGTGGCATTTGATCTCACCCCTTTATATGTTTTATTTTCCCCAGGATGTGAAGAAATATTTTATGAATGATCTGCAGGGATATTATAAGAGGATATGAGTGTGGAGACAAAATGTTGATGTAATTTTCACATTATGATGTAATGTAAAATTTATGAATGTATCTAGTGTTTCCAAGGCTACTAACTAATAATTCTTTCTGGACTTGATCTTTTGTGATCATTTCAATTTTATGTAATAATGCACCGACTCTGGGTAATTGGGGTCGGGGCATGACAAAAATTGTTTCTATACTTTGAATTAAATGTCATTTTTTAAAAATATCATCATTTTTTGGTTAATATAAATAGTTACTATTGTAATATATATCATCTCAATAAAGGGTAAATCCAGTCAACCTAGGTTAAAACATTGTGATAAGGCCCTAATTTTTCATCTTTATTTTTTGTTAGATGATGGTTATTCAAACCCATCTCTTTATGATCAAGATTTAATTATTTAAGGGATAGTTTTCTATATAAATGACTTATATATTATTTCAATCAATAAATGTACCAAAAAGTCAGTATAATAGATTTAAATTTCTCTTATGTGTCCATGTGGGAAAAAATAAACTTACTAATGGATATATGTTTAAATTTTCAAATTAATGAAAATAATTTATTGGTAAAAATTTCTTTATCTCTATTTATATATATTGTTACCATAAATTATTATGAAACACCAGTATGGTATTTATCCCAACAATAAAAAAATATAATAAATGATTTTAAATTTTGTGAAATAAATATAATTGGATCGTGTCAATGTATAAAAATAATTGAATTCATGATTATGATTTATTAATGTTATTTTAAATAATTATATTGTAATTCCAACTTTTCTATGTCTTTTAAGTCAAAATAAATGATTTTTTCTTAAATTTAAAATTGTAATATTTTATGAAAATAATATTTTATTAAATGACTTAAAAATAATAATTATATTAAATTTTTGAATTGAGTATAATATATTTTCTAAAATTTCATTCTGTTCCCTTTTAGTGTAAATTTAGAACCATTTTTCATGAGATTAATTTTAGTATGTTTAAATTTTTTATGAACTTTCATGAGTCCCCCCCCCACTCGATTAATAAAGGGAACCCATCATTTCCATTATTCAAGCATTAATTGAGAATTATTGGTCAAAAAACCTATTAAATGTATTATTATCCACTCCCATTTCCAAATTCTAAAGGTGATGTCCTTCCTAAAAGTCCAACAACAGATCGCTAAAGATGTTATCTAAAGGAGCTACTTCAATGAAGAGTTAATCATCTTAAATGATCTCATTATTTATAATTCATATTTTACCTACTCTAAATAAGATATATGATTCATATAATAAAAAATATAGTATGATAAATATTGTAAATATTTATTCCGAATATCAAACTACCTTTACTAAAACTTTTTCTATCAAATGGAATGTTAATTTATTTCTCATGTATAGGTACAACAAACCATCTCCAAATAAAGATACAAATGATTTTCTATCACCATCTCTCCCGAATGGTTAATATGATGTGTTAAATTTTTATATTTTTAATTTATGAAATAATTATTAATATAAAACTATAATATAATATCTACATTCTTATGTTTCAAACTACTATGAAATGTTAATTTCAATCATGTGTATGTGTGGACTATTTACTCTATAAACCGATGTGATTCGTTTGTCATTTCTATTTTACATGGATTGTAATAATGATTTGTTTTATATCTAATATATTCTTCATATGATATCATATTTTTTTAAATGTGAATTAGTATTTACCATTCTTTATTTTCACCCATTAAAAAATGAATTCAGCATTCATGCATATGTTCGAGTTACCATATCCATGAACTATGAATATCATTTTTTGATTGCTTAAATTTAAATATGAATATAGAGGTACGTATATATTGAATATATGAGATAATTATTTCACTATAAAATTTTTAATATGTTGGAATAATGTTTAAATTATAATGTATGAAATGAAAAAACGAAAACAAACATGAAATACAAAGTGTTTATCACCTAGAATTATAATTTAAAGAATAAATTTTCAACAAAAAGTGATAAAAGATTATTAATAAATTAAAAATATTTATTTATATATATGATCATGGATATTTATTATGAATTTAATATACCTATATTTATTATATAGGAGGTCCAAATTTATAAATGGATGTTAGGCCTAAGGTAACATATTTTTATCTCAATTTTATATCCAAAGTGGAAAGGCTTTTATGTAATAATTTCATTATCTATTAAGATTGTTTATAATTATAATTATAATGATGAAATCCTAAAATATATGTCACAAGAATAATTTTAAATTTTTTATGCTTTTGTTATTTCATTAAAATAAGTGTGTTTATTTCATTTTTTCTTCTTATTTACTCAAGAGATATAAAATATGTTTTTAAGAAAAAACTACATCATCTTTCTCTTTGATCAATAAATGTTTTTCTTACATATTACTGTTTACTATGAATTTTTTTAAATATAGTTTTTAATATTATACTATGATATTTTAATTGATTTTTTTTTATTTTTAATTTTTTTAATAAAAATTAAATTGTATTTTCTTATCATATTCAGAAGGAGGAACTTTTTGAATTTTACAAAAAATGTGATGGTATTGATTTCATTTAAATTATACAAATTCAAGGGAATTCCACAGAGTCTTGAAAAGAAAGTATTTTGAAGGTTACATTTCATGTTTCCAAGGATCATTTTAGAGGAAAAATATCCATATTATTTCAGAAATATTGTTTTTTAAACGGAATATCCAATGTGGATGGTTATTTTCAAAAAAATTATATCAGTAAACATTTATTGAAATTTTAATATACGATAAAATAATTTAAGGTAAATTATACTTAAATGACCCCATTATTACCCTATATATAAATTTTTAATATTTATGTTTATTATATTTTTAATAAACCTAGTTATATTCAATGCGTTATTTATTAGGGAATTGAGGAAACAATTATGAAACATGTTTTCTTGGAATGATCTAAAATGTGACGTTGTGTTGAATGTTTTATGATCTTATAAAACACAGAAGTATTATTATCATTATGCGATGAGTTATTATGTTATAAAAAACAATAGTGATTGCGTATAACCAAGGATGGGGGTAATATTATAACCATGGACAATAGATAAATTATCACCAAGGATAATGGTTATGTTATAACCAAGGAAAATGGGTTCACTCTTACTATGTATGGATGAGTATATAATTATATATACCATCAATGAATTTATTGGTTATTGAAATATCATGAGATAATAATGACTGAAATAGAGATGGAATCCAGTTATTTAATAGACCTTTTCCACTCTAATAATATGGGGTTGAACCTCGACTACTATGATCGTTCAGGGAGTCAACCCATTATATAATGATAAATTAATAAATGTGACTTTTCAAATATGGATGTGATATTCAATTCTTATGTTCATGTGTTTATTCCATGTCATATGCCAATATAATGCTCACTGAGATCATGCCCGTTTATTCCTTTTTAATTCATGTATTATGTATAGTCAGTCTTTATGCCATGAATCAAGATTATGTATAAGATATACATAGTATGTATTTCAGATGATAAGATCTTCTACTCATTCATATACATTATTATTATAAGTATTTGTTCATTATAATCTCCCTAATTTACCCTTGATGAGAATCTGATCTAACCATTTCTTATGTTACCTTTCCTCATGTTTTTTAGAATGTTTCTTGAAATGTTATTCCAATGAAGGGTAATAGTATTGGAGAATTTTATTGGATGATCTTAGAAACATTTTTAAATGTGTCCATGTTTCCAATGGAAATAGAAATGTTATATTCTGTAGAAGATGATTATGTAATATAGTGAATATTCTTCCAAAAATATCTAATATATTGGTTCGTAATATTTAGGTTTCTATACTAATGGTTTATATTTATATATTTTAATTTATTTTTTATTAGTCTTTTATTGTTGGTAAGAAATTAAATTTGAGTTCTAAACTACATTGTCCAGCCTTTGGGCCCCTGCAGGAAATCATGGAATCTACTTGGGGTGTTAGTGTGAAATCCACAATCTCAACAACTCCTCACTCAAAAAAAACTACATAGATCTATAGTGTAGACTAGTGAAATAGTTACATGTTTAGTGGTGAAGTAAAATAATTCCATATATAAATAAATCCTAAGATACTCGTATTCAAATATTACGTGTAATTTAATAGTTCAATGACTATTTTCTTTCACTTTGTTAAGTTAAACTAAAAAAATTCATCTAAGGTCTTCCCAATCCAGGATTGACCCATCTACTAATCTATTATACCATAAAAAATCCATACATGGAACTATAATAATATAATAATATATACTAAATTATCAATATTGTGGAATCAAAACAACGTTCCACAACATGATACATTGTTAATAAAATCAATCTTAGTGTTTATAGTAAAATTTATAATAGTGAATGTCAAATTATTGATGATAGGTGATGGAAGATTCAAGTCTACCCACCCAAGATAGGGTTTCACCTATGGTTCGACCAGTTCATGTTGTCCTTATATATATAATTAAAGATATTATATGGGTATAATATATTCAAAAATTTCCTACATAATATTTGTATGGACAAACAATTTAGTGGAGGTAGAAGGTAGAACTAAATATTGTTTGATTTCACATATTTATTATTGATAACCAGTATGAGTAGGAATCCATGGGCATCTCATCTAACATTGTTTCTGATAACTCCCCAATATAGGGAACACTTTATATTCCCTAGTCCCCAATAATACATTGAATTAATGTTAAAATCATGATATTATTGGATGACCGTGTTTCACTCCTATCAATATTTTATATTCTCTATGTATAGGAATATTTTTTGAATGATAAATCTTAGTATCTATTAGAGGGTAAATATTATGGTGAATATTATCCCAAATTATTTGTAATATTGTTTTTTTTACTTCATTAAAAAAACTATGTATTAACAAAATTAGTATTCCACCGCAGGGGCCTCAATGTTATTGGGTGGTGGGTGGGATTCATCTATGATCTTCTAATTTTCATTATATATAGATCATCAAAGAAATGTAAAATAATAATTTAGAGGAACCCATAAACATCCAACATTTCTTCAATTATAGGTGCATAACTCCATTATAAATTTCGATGTAGACCTAGATTCCAAATGAATATTCTGTATCATTTTCCTCTAACAACGCTTCATGTTCTAGGTCACATTCAATGTATCTACTGATGATATTAACTGATGTATAGTGAATTTTTGGAATCATTTTCTCATTTTATGTATAATGGTTATATTTTTATTCTGGATCCCTTTCAAGAGATACGTTTCATTCTGTCTTTAAATTTCTGTTCGTAGTGAACTATTTCATGTTTCAATAACTATGAGGTTTTTACTTATCCTTCTAATTCTCCCATGGAACATATTTATTGAGGGAGATACAAAATAATACTTTATAAACCCTTAATTATCATTTAACCAACGAAATTTTTTGAATCATGCAATTGGAGGAACAATGAAGAATATTTCTGTGTTTTCCCCTAATCTAGAGATGGATAGCCTTCATAGGGGGTATATAAAGACCACCAACCCTGTTGTAAGGGGTTTATTCAGTCCCCCAATGAATATTTGGACCCTATATAAAATTTTCACCAATATGTGTGGTAGTATTGGAAAATATTGTCCCCATGTATATGGGAAGAAGATTCTCTTGCATTGCAACATCAACGAAATTTTATAATGCCCTTTTGATCTTAGAAGATCTTATTTAAAGATGATATAGATTCTTATCATATTCTAAAAATGAGATACTAAATATTATGAATATGGATATATCAAATAATTTCTTTTTAGTGAGAGAAATTTTCATCCATTCTAGAGGCTTGAGTATGATGTATGTAGATGGATCATTCTCAGAGTGTACACTATTTCTAGGATTTGGACATGATGGGGTGTTACTGGAATGAAAATCTAGCATGTTCCAAGTATATTCATTAGTACATTAAGGAATGTCTTACATTTTATGATTCCATTATCTAGAGACTCTCCAAACCAATGAGTGGGGTGATAACAACTCTTTATCTTCGCACATCTCCCTATAATAACATCAACTAGAGAATAAATAATTAATCAGCATAGAATATGTAAAATATTGAGGTATTCTTATTGGATAAATTTATTCTATCTTTATAACACTAGGTTCTATTTTTCTAGGGGTGTACAAGTATATTTTCTAGTGATAACAACTATTATCCTAATGTGGCTTGCATAAAATTCATAAGATAGATTTATATTATTTAAAAAATTTCATTTCTTCTATAGATTGTGATGAATTGAATTCATATATTTCTATATAGAAGTCTATATAATGTTATAATGAGATGTGTCTATAAGATTAAACATTACCATTTAGTGGACATTGGGTAGTTCAATCATCATGATCAGGACCTTATCCACTTTTTATAAGAGATATTCATTCTCCAATTACAATTAGAGGGTTTATTTTCCGACTACCATATAAATGAGTGCATGTTTATTCAGTATTGTCATTATAATTACAAAGTGAACTTCATCTAATGTTGTTAAGAATCTTAAAATTTTGTGTGAACCATCTTCTAGATTAGAATGGATACAAACCAAAAAAGGTTATTTTTATCGAATTTTTAGACTCCTTAACTAGTGTGTCTATCGATATGGGAGACTTCAATGTTTAGATTCGTAAAGAAGATGATATTCTTGAAAAAAATGTGATCTTTTATGTCATGGAACATTTTAATGAACTCCATCATGTGGAAGAATATCATTATTTCTAAATTCATGGATATTTGGAGGATTATTATAGAATATCCAATGGGGAATAGTTTTTTCTGTAAAAATTGATTGATATATAGACAAGGGAGAGGATTTTTTCCAATTTATATAATCTCGGTGAGGATGATTTTCATATTTATCACCATGAGTAGGGTTCCTATGACCAATTTTCATATTTATATGTGGTTGACTTTTGTGGAAGACATTCTGAGGGTACCAGTAAATGTATTGGTGGTTATATCAGGTGGACATCCTCCATGATTGTAGCTACTTCTTCACTCCATTTAAAGGGAAAATATTTCTTGGAACACTATTTTAATGTTCAATAAGGTCTCAAGTACACCCGTATAATTTTTTGTAAGGATATGGGAATACCCATATGATTTATACTAATGAAATACATGTTCTTTAAAGCTATTTTTTTGGGTGGATTGTGTCATCTATTACACAAAAAATGATTCACATGTGGGAGACCTCATATGAGTGAACCATATTTCAATGTGAATATATTGATGTGTCCTTTTAGAATGATAATGATTAAGGTCCAAACTCTTGTTCACCATTTTGATATATTGACTTTTTTCTACACATTAATGGGGATCATGAGAATGATCATACTATTGAGTGAAAGTTATAATATTTTGATGAGTTTTTATTGATAATATATGATTATGATCCTTCATTTAATTTTCCACATTGATGGTATGATGATCTAAAATAATAATCAGTATATAATCCCAAACTTGTTTTACATCCTTTAACAGAAGGTGATAAAAATCAATCATAATTAGAGAAAGAATATGTTCATGGTACTATGTTTTTTCGATGGTGTGTTAATGAGATAATATTGTAGTAGGTGTGGTAATATTTTATCATCCCAGAAATATTTAGAGGATAATTTAATCATTTCCTTACACTACTACTTCTAGAATGTACGAATAGTCTCTCACAGCAGTTGGGATTTGTGTTTTACCTTCGATCACAAATAAGATTTTTAGATGAATTAGTTGATATGAATAACAATATGGGGCCATTATTTTATGGTAGTGTATATATAATCCTACCAATTATTCTAGTTTTAGATTTCTATTATTGTGATGTAACATTTAACGGTTCATGAGAATCTTCTAAAATTGTTGTTTCTTCTTGGATATGTTGTCATGATCCTCATGATGTTAATAGATTATATAGGAAGATATGATGAAAGTGAATAGAAATATATGAATTTTCATAAAATTATACTAGTGTGGGTTACAATATTTTCTAATGGATTTGTGTACATGATCATACTCCCTAGAAATTATAGTCTACAATATAATGTGATCCCTTATGTGCTCAGGTCATTGTGAGTGGTGTAGATAACTACCAGCTAGGGTTCTCAATTAGGTTTCAATATAATAATAGGAACCTACTTCTAGTGATTACATAATATGTAATTATACATCATTTGAGACACATGATATGTGGTGATTACATTATTGACCTCTTGAAATGCATCTCTATGACAATGGTGTTACATAATATATTTTTTTTGGGGATGGTGATGAGAAATACTAGAAGGTGGGGATTGGTTCCACCTAATTTGATTCTAGATATCATTTAATTATTGTTAAATGAGGATTTTTTTATTAGATGGATTCATGTGTGACCTACAATGTACAAATAATATCATTTGAACCAAAAAAACAAACCAGTGCTTTTATGACCATTCATTGTTGATGCTTCATTGGTGACTACATTCCTTTGGATTTCAAAACTACCATGAAATATTATTATCATTGAGACAAGTCCATCAAATTGGACTGATGTGTATGTATTTTTAATTATAATGATAAAAAAACACAATTTATATAAATCATATATGAAAAATAATAATTAAAATTATGGTAGAACGATCATTTTCAGTGGTAAAGGATTTATAGTGGGCTGGAATTTTTTCAGTTTATAATTGATTCAAAAAAGAACTTCTACTTATTTATACTACAAGGTGAATTGTCACTGAAGTCATATTATCCAAAAATTTTGGGTAATTTTTTATTATAGATAACAACAATATTGATGTCACATTGGTTGAGAGCATGGGAGGTAATGATCAGAAAATATTTTTGAGGTGATTCATTCATACTCTTGGAATATCAGTATGATTCAAGTGAGGTTTGTAAATTGGTTCCAAATAATAGTGAAAGAATATTTACCCATATATATGGGTCGGGTTATTAAAATCGATTTATATGCATATATATATATCCAAAATTAACCATATTTATTATTTTATTTACTAGTAATTCATTAGTTTTAATCTATAATATTGGGAACAAAAGTTTTTATCACCATCCTCATAGGTGATAGGTGTTCATGGAGATGCGATTGGGAATTATAAATAAGTTTCCTACACATAATTATGAATGGATTATGTTCTCAAATATGTTTTTTGGTCCCAATGTTTTGGGATGTCAACAAGACAAGGTGGTGAACAGTATTTAAAAAAAATAAATCAATAAAATATGATTAGAAGAGAGGTAAAAAATATTAAATGTTTCATCTAAATAAGAAATTATGTTTTATGTTTATTATAGAAGTATATATACATATGAACCAGGTCAAGTATTCTTTCTACTATACTTGGTGGCAAGACTTGTATTTACTGGTTATTCCCATTTAACAGGGTGTGAGAACCTTATTATATACCAATGTGCAATTTCCTTGCATGGTAATAATTCCCATGACTTATGGTGGAGTCACATCCCACCTAAATTTTATTTAGGGCTCACTACCATCTATTCCTCCAAAATAAGACGAATAACTCATTTGATAGGATTTGGATTGGAAAATCTAACCAGACTCCAAAAAACAAACATATAATATAAAAGAATACAATGATGAAAAATAGAAAGATTATAAGAAAATGAGAAGAGAAAATAAATTTTATTGTTGAAGAAATTCAAGATATTCAATCACTATAGTATAAGATTATGAAAACTATGAATTCATTCATGATCAGAACAATGGAGAAGTTTTCATAATTGAAAAATATTACTTTGAAAAGCTCTTTGAAAGTTTTATTTTTCTATATATGTAATTTTATTAATTTATTTTTGTTCAAACTTTTGAATAAAATTTTATTTCATTCAACGATTTAAAGATCAATGGATAATTTCATATCATTAAATCCAATGATATTGGAGCATCTATTTAGATAATGACATAACAAAATATAAGATACTAATAATATATATTTGTAATATATTGTTTACCAATATTTTCAAAATATATGGATGAATATTAAATAGTTGGATCTTGTTATTTCTCTATGAAATATCATCATAATTATTAAATCAACAATTATAGAAAATATATATATGACAGACATTTATAAAACAACTATAATTATATAAATAATCATTTAGTTTATTGGAATTTAACAATATGTGAAAATTGTGTTTCATACACATACTTTATGTTCATTTAAAATATTCACTAAATTTTTTAAAAAAATTTCAATTTTATTTTTGAAAATAATACTCAATAAAATAAAATTTTAAAATATATTCCATTCGTAGTAAAAATAATGATATCAATTATAATTTTAGGAAAATATTTTTTTAAAATTTTTTGATTTTAGATAAAGTAATACCCATTGGTTGGAAGTGGTTTCTACTATTGAAAAGATTCCATCACAATCTACCATTGCAATTCTATATCTTTGTATGGAAAAAATTTGTACTTCCATTCAAAGTGATCTATCTTCAATGTATTAATTTTCAATTATTGTATGATATTTCTTCTATCATAGTAGTTTTCAAATAGAAGATAATATTCATGATGATGTATAGTTTTCCAAAGATATACTGTGGAGGAGTGATCTACCATTAAATAAATATCATTCATGTATTATAATACACCATTCTGAGTTATATCATGATCAATGTGAATGATCTACTATTTCCATCCATCAGATCATGTGCTTGGAAAGTTGGAAATGCTACAATTGATGTTCACACATCAATAGTGATGGGATAAAAAATGAAAGTAATTGTATTGGTGTTGAAACATTTATAGGGAATCATCTTATATTATTATGATGTGGCTGGAGCTTTGTATGATGGAGGAATGGTTGAATATTACATGAAGGGTTGGTGGTACCTCTATCGGTAATGTATGTTATTAGTTCAAAATGATTAATGAAATTATATTTCCACTTATTAACCGTCTTTTATGATGACATAATTGTACGAACACTCATGAATGCCACAATATTCACATAAAACAATAATGCACATGATTATTCATGTTTGAAAATGTCTTCAAAACATTATTTTCATTTGACCAAAGACTGTATTAATGAAATTGGGATTCCTACTACAATCAAAAATGTTGATAACTCCTACATGAATATGATGAATAGTCAAAGATGGCTGAATAATGATTTTATCCACCTCATATGAGAATGATATGACAAATATAAATCAATACAATATCTAGGATTGATGAATGTGAAATAGTACATATGGGATCAATCATATAGATCTGATTGATTAAATTGGACAGCACATGAAATATGTGTATTATTAAATGTTGGATGAATATTTTCTACTACTCACTATACTACATCATAATATCACCTTTTCTAGCCTCTACTGTATCAATAAAGTCATACCTCATTCATCTTTGGATGAATATACGATTCAAAAAACTTTACAAATTCAAAAACACCATCACAAGTTGAACTTCATCGGCGTTGTCCCACCTACATTCCTGATGGTGCACTATGTTCCCTCGATGTTTTTAACCTACACATGGTCCACCGATACACACCCATGAATCCTCGTGGTCATCTTGGTCATTATTTCCCATGGTATTTACCTTTTGGTCCCCTATGTGGTCGAGTAGCTTGATCTTGTCCTTGTCTATGGTTGGCCACATTTTGTTTACTAAATGAAACATAGAAGAACTAATTAAACACTTCTAATAAAAAAAATATTTTGTATATGTAAAAAATATTAAAAATGTAAATTTATATTTAAAAATACTAAAAATATTAAATAATAATATATTAATTAAATGGAAACAATGGATTCAAAATTAAATTTAAAAAAATGAAATTTGTATAAAAATACTTATAGAAAACATTTTCCCCTATTTTTCAATTTAATAACCACAACCAATACTTTTTATTTTAATAAGCCCCTATTTTCACATCAATTTTATCCCCTTTATGAATTTTCTAAAAAATTCATAGGAACGAATGCAATTTTTAATTATAGTACAAAAAAATATAAAACCAAATATATATCCAGATAAATTCATATGACTCTACAGTCAAAGATATAAAATCAACAAAAATTATTATCATGTGCCCTCAAAAAATGAATTTATATAATGCCCAGTTCAAAAATTACATTTACAAACCTTACAAAATCATTTTTTTAGATAAATACTAGTTGGTTTTTTATTATAATGTATTCCAACATAAATTCACTTTATTAACATAATCTATTTAATTGTGAAAACCGCCATCTATAAGTTCAGCTCTATAATTATTTAAAGGATAATTAAATATAGAAATGGTATAATAATTTTAAAATTAAATGATCATTTTATATAATTAAACATTGGAATAACATTCATTTTTTTTCATGAGGATTAGTTCAAAACAATTGGCTAGAACAATGCACTCTGCCTCATCTATTGATAATGGAACTGAAAATTAATTTTTGGAACTCCATCATATTAAAAAATTACATAATTAGTGACATATACATCATATGATACTCTAGACAAGACTAAGACCCTCATAGTGATAATAAATATATGATAATGGATTAAAACTGTTATTGTTCTAGTAAAATAAAATAGTTTTGATATTTACATTAATATATCTAATTATTTTAGTTACTAACATTAAATGTCCATAAATTGAATTAATTTTATATTTAGAACATATTTAGCTTTACAATATAATATCATGACCTAATTATATTAAATAAAATAGTCTTATTATAAATAAATTTTAAATTTAATAATTTACATACTTTTTATATTCATGCACTACTACATTAGAATTAGTTAACACTGGAGTTATCATAGTTTTAGATGAATCCACATTGAATTTTTCAACTAAATCCCAAGCATATTTTCATTGATTTTAAAAAATATCTTCTTTTAATTGTAAAATTTGAAGACTATGTTTTTTTTCTACACTGAGGATTAAATCATATTCATTAGTCATTACTTTTGAATACTCATTATTAAGAATATCATTTAATGATACAAATACAATAACATTAACAAATATTTTCAACTTTAATATCTTAGGAGAGATTTTATTTATAAAAAAGGATGTATCATCATTTCCTTAATTAAAACCACTTTTTGTAAAGATATGATCATACATTCAAACAAAAATATTGGATATTTTATCATTACACATAATTATTTATCTAATTTGAAAACATGGGTTGGAAAATCATTATTTTTGAATACTGGATGTCTATTAAAATATAAATCTCATGAAATTATACTACTTTAAAAAGTGGTTTTTACATCAATTTTCAAAATTTTAAATGTTGATACATTTTAAAAACTAATAGAATCAAAATCAAAACTAATTTAGAAATGGTTGAAAATGAATCTTCTAAATTAATACCTCATTATTATTAATAATCTTTGTATATTAATATTTCTTCATGTAAATCATTATTATTGGAAATTTCCATTTAATTTCAAAAAAATCAATTTGGGTTTGATAGACCATTTATCTTTAGAGAACCCAATTAGATTCTAGAAGTTATTTAAATAACAATATTTAAGTTCATAATGAATAGAATTTATTAATATTGAAATATTCATTGTTTCTATAATTTTAATAGGTATCAAAGGAAAAATATAGGAATAATTTGACCTAGAGTTGAAAAAAAATTATATTTATTGTTTCAGAGTTAAAATTTCCCGTAAAATTATTTAATGAACAATATATGACTGTTTTAAAATATATAAGATCATATTTAGATGAGATATGACCCCCATAAATAGTCAAATTATCATAATTTGTTTTATTTTTATCAAAAGTAAATTTATTAAATTATTCAACAGAATCAACAGAATATGAATTCTATTATTTAATATCTTAATTGAGATTCATATGTACATATTCCTCTATTAACACAATTATCTTTTTCTATTATATTTCAGTATTAATATTAGTTTAATATCCTTGAAATAATCACTCCTTCATTTAGACTAAAAAATCTCTAGATTATCTTTAGTATTTATCAAACAAACTCTACATAAAAATAATTAAAATTAACAAATCTTATGTTTTTTATTTAAAAATTGGATTAAGTTTATTCAATAAAAAATTTATAATGTAAGATATTTTTGTGATATATCAAACATTTTGAACAAATTAATCCTAAAATTATATTATTATGTCTAATTTAGTATGTAATTTACATTTCCTTTTTTGTATTCTTTTGTTTTTTTCTCTCTACAATCCCATTTTTAAAGAGATCATACAGAGTGAAAATTATGTAAATATCAATTATAGTTAAAAAAATCTCAACAAATAATTTTAATAATTATCTTCCCTTTCAATTATAATTAAACTTATTAAATAATCTTTTTATTTTAATTTTATTACACAATATAATAAAACTGATTACAGTTTCAATTTTATGTGATAACAAAAGAATCCATGTGAAGACACTAAATTCCTGTACAATTACAAGCACACATCTCTTCAAACATATGATATATATTCTAATGGGTCCAATTAAATCATCATTACTAATTTATATGAATCTTATAGTGTTAACCATATTGTTAGAAAAAATAGGATTTTAGTTGCTCTTACCCTTTAGACAAGAATCACAGAAAAAATAATTACGTGGTTTAAATTTTTGATGTAACAGAACCTATACATGTTTTAACAAGATCATTTGATAAAGATGACAATTTAGAACCAATATATTCCAATTAATGTGTTCTATTTTTATATTATATAAGAATTTTTAATTTTTTTATGATAGTTCTAAAAATATACATGGGGTTGATATTTTACTTTAAATTGGAATACAATTTAACAAAATTATCTTTATAAAAATAAATTTATTTTCTTGAAACCCTAAAATCATACCATCATCACAAGGATGAGGTTGGATAACTTAATTATGTTTTCATCAATCAATGTATTATAAATAAGAAATTAAAACAGTTCATTGATTAATAAATTCTATAAATTATTTGACCATAGCTTTAGAGTGGTCATCGATTTTGACACTTCATCCATCTCAAAAATTATAAGACAATATTTCTGGGATGTAACCAATCATATTCCTAGAGTACCTATTTGCCATATATCATAAATATTTATATACATTTTTGTAGGTTTTTTATAAAACATATTATGTTTTTTTTAACTGGATCTATTAGGGGTTCAATTAGATTAGTAATGAAACTGTTAGAAACCCATATATATTTATGTAATTTAATATTGTATATTTTAGAGGTTATAATTATATAAAAATGTCTTAGGGTGGAATAGTGATTGAATAAATATTAAATAACAATCATTGGAATAATTTCCATTCTTAAAAAATATATTAAATGCAACAGTTGTAATATTTCAATTACAACATTTATCAATAGTAGCTTTATACCAACAACGAGAATGTATATTATATGAAAATATTGTTTAATCATTGTTATGTTTATTCATTTCTATCACCTTATCAAATTTATCATTTCAATAAAAAAATATAGGGTTCCTTTTAATTCAATAATTTCCATTTTATGGTCATCATTATATTTTTTAATAACATGCAGGCCATCAAAAATTTTTACAAGAGAAAATGATCTTGTATTTATTTTAATTTCTTTTTTCACGTTTTAGATTCTTAAATATATTTTTAATTTTATCCAAATCAATATAATCTAATAAAAATAAATTTACATGATATTTATCATTTTTACATGAAATAATTCATTATTTAATTCTCATCATTAAATTTATTTCATTTAGAATCTATAAACATTTTTTCTTCAATAACATTATTTCTTTCTGTTTTAATTTCTATGTACATGTCAATCATGCTCAAAATATCAGTTTGAAATATTTCATTTTATTAGTCAATTATTTAACATCTATTTCAATAACAGTATCATAACCACAATTTTTATTATAATTGGTATTTATATCATTAAATTTTGATTCCATCATGGAAATATTAGATGATTCATTATAACTCAAATAACCATAAAAAACATAGTATGAATCTTTTATACAACTACATCCTGGATGATAAGATTTTTTTCCCTATAACGCATTTCTTGCCGTCCCTTATTATTTAAATTTCTTATTTTCAAATTTTATATGTCTATTTTTTTCATTACTCAAAGTATATTAATTCAGAAAAATCATATTTACAACTTTTACCTAATTTACATCCCATTCTATCATCATTTTGAAGATCTATTATATGATACTTCTTGAAGCCTATAATTCCATTAATTTACTTGTAGTCACCTTTGGTAAAATTTTCAATTTAATAATTCTCCCTTTGTTGTAACTAGGAATAATAGGAATTATAAATAACATTAATATTATATTTGAATTCTAGATAATTACTCTCATCTTGATAGTATAAAATGAATTCTTTATTTCAAAGTCATATTGAAAAATTGATCTGATTAGCTCATCCATTGAGTACTTAGTGAAATCCTTACTCATATTAATTGATAACTTATTTGAATTACATATTTTAGTTATATATTGATTTATTATTTTTATAAGAACATCTTTATTCTATATCTCTTTGATAGTAATTATGAAAATTACAATTTTTGAGAATCTCTTGTTCATCCCATTGTTTCCCTCTTGATGAGTAATTAAAAGTTCATGAATTTTAGCTCTATTAATATCTAGATTATCCCTTTGTATCTTTTATGTTCCATGATGGGGAAATTTTAACATCATACTAATGTAAGGATCAATTTTACAAGATGATACATGTATATATATTTCAAATTTATGAATTACAGAGACTGCTCCTAAATTTGTAATTTAGAACACATTTTTTATAATCCTTACTGCTTTTAGTTTCTAAATATACATATGGAAGTTAATAAGTATTTGAAATGACAACCCATAATTAATGATATATTTTTTATTTAAAATACCCTTTTCTAATACTTCTGGTAAAAATAGTCTCTTCCATTGTTGTGAGGTTGACTAATGGTATTCAACATCTGATATTCCTAAATTTCCATAATAAAGAAGTGGTTCCCTTCATTAGATAGTTATTTCTAGGATAATGGTTAGTTCAAATATAAAATTAAATATTTACAACCAATCCAATAAATGTAACCACATTTAGATACCGGTTTTTGGGTCCCAATATATGAAAATATTGATTGGGGGGTTAATATACCCTTTAAAAAATTATCAATAAAATTTGACTACTAGAGAGTGAAAAATGGTAAAAATGAATAAAAAATTAAACAAATAACACATGATGTATTTAGATTATTTTCTATCACGATGATCCTAGTCGTCTATTAAATTAACTGCTCTCAGTGAGAAGACCAATAATTACTTGTTCCTTGCTTTAGATAGGGGTAAAATCTAATTTCAAAAAAAAAACACAACTTTCTCTCAAAACGCAGTATTTCTCAGTCCATTTTATTGAGTTAAAATAATACCATGAATTTATAACGAAGGAATAACCTATTTGATAACTTTTTTATGAGAAAATGTTAAATAGACTCTAAATGACAAATATATAATAGAAAGAAATACAATAGTGTAAAATAGAATGAAAATAAGAATAATAGATGTGAGGATAATCTAGAATATTGATGTAGCTCATAAAATTTGTTAACATTAGTTATGGATGTTGAAAATGATGAAGTTATTCATGATCATAGCAGTGAACTAGTATTTTGAGTCAAGAAAATCTATTTTGAAAAGCTCATTTGAATGTTGAATTTTTCTGTCTATGTAATTGTATCAATACATGGTTTTTAGATGGTTAGATAAAAATTTATCACATTATTTGATTCCAAAAAAAATTACTAATTTCATATCATGAAATTGAATAATCTTATGGCCTATTATTGGATAATAAAATAAAAAAACATTTGATAAAAATAATGAATATTTATAATATATAAATTAACTATATTCTTAAAATATCATGTTGAATATTTGACAATTGGCACTCTTAGTTTTTACAAAAATAATATCATAATACTTATAACATTATTTATAGAAAAATATTATATAATACATATTTAAGAAAAATATTTAAATTAGTGAATATTAATTAGGTTAAAAAATGCTAAAAAATGACAAAAACAGAGGGTTATAAATAAATTTCATGTGTATATATTTTTCACTTAGAGAAATTTAACAAGAAGTAAATAGAATCATTAAAAATATAATCAGGAAAATTGAAATGAAATATAAATTTCAGTTGATTTAATTTAAATGATATCAATTTTTTTTTGAAAAATTTTCTATTAAATATAACTTTAGAATATATATATATATATATAGTTATTAAGTGGTTTCTACTAGTGAAAAAATATAATTGATATCTACAGTTGTGGTGATATATCATCGCTGGATAGGGAATGGTACATATGTTCTACAAGATCTACTATCAATGTTGTGATCTTCCATTGTTATAAAATCCTTCTACTATCATCATGATTTGGAGGGAAAAGATAGATTTTTTGAATATATACTATTACCTAAAGATATACCATGGAAGAGTATTCTACCATTACATGATGATAAACAATGTGGTGTGATCTACCATTATGTGAGATCTACAATTGGGTGTAAAATATCATCTGACGTTATCTATTGGAGGTTTTATTGGTAAGGTAGGAAGTTCTACTATCAAAGATCAAATTTTTTAATGGATGAGATATGCATAATAGGATAGTGAGGGGGGGGGGTTCCAACTATTTTATTGAACCTCATCTAACATCATGAAGAGGTAAGAGATACCACTATTAGAAGAATAGTCAACCATTAGTGGTAGGGAAGAAGTTTCATTATTGGGTGAATCATGATACTGGAGTCAAATGGAAGATGAATCTGCTTTTTTACTGTGAGGGTTCCATAAATGATAAATATAAATTGGGATAAATCATTCACATGATATTAATAACACAAAAATTTAAAGTTCATTCTCTCCCATGTTTTCAAATAGATATGTAATTTTTTTTATGAAAGTCATGACTTCGATTAAACTACAAAAATGTAAGATATACCTACAAATACACAAAAAAACCATTTTATATTCAAAACATTCCATCATAGGCCTTTCAACACATGCATTGGACCATTGGAAATTTTGTGGGACACTATGTATCCACTCTTACATTGGCTTATACACATCCTACCTATGCACACCCATGCCACCTTACATGATCCTTAGTTGTCTCCCATAAGGGGTTCACCTTCATTTCCCCAATGTGGTTGAGTGGATAGCTTTTGGGAATGTCCATGTTTGCCCCATTTTTTCAAAATTAATATTAAAAAACAAATAATACAATTTTGAAAATATAAGGTGTTTTTATATGTAATTAAATATAAAAACTATAAATTTATATAAAAAATAGTAAAATTATAAAATAATAAAATAATAAAACTTATAAAATGGATTTAAATTTATCCATGTAATAAAAAAGATAGAAAAAAAATCTCATTGAAAATAGTTTGGTTCCACATTAAGGGACACATTATACCTTTTAAGGTAATGCGACATGTACCATTACATGATGTTAAACATCATGAAATTAGATATTATTGTGAAAATTTACATCATATGATTTGGATATTTTTTATGTATTTTAATGATATAATGTGAGGATATAAATATGGTAAAACTTGAGACTGAATAGGATTTATTGGGGCATACAATTATGATGATGCATTATTTACCAAAATAATTAGTGACATAGTTGAATGAAAAGAGAGAGTTGGTTCTTATACCCAATTATAGGACAAGGAATCTTCATTATAATTATGTCTATTTCTCTCTTTATTTTACATGAATAGAGACAACCCTTCTGATTCCTATGTTAAATTGGAATGGATATTTGTCAAATAATGTTTAATGTCGTGGAATCCCTTTATGATTCATAGTGATGAAATCATCCAAGAAAATCATCCTCATTTTAATACCGAAATGGTAGACCATGTTTACACAGATCGTTGATTAGAATCAATATCAAGTATTTCCATGTTCATCTAAAATATTTCCCACTACTACAATTGTGTTTAAGGTTCTTTTTATCAATGGGATTTATGATTTAAAACCCTTTATCCCCAATCAAATAGGGAGAACAATTAAAATGATCCCTTTATCAAGGTAATTGAATAATGAAGTCGGGATAATCAATATATCCCAAGAATCTGGATTAAAAATTATAGGTGGATTTGGAAGTGGTGTCCAATTGACCATTTAGAGGTTTTCTTATAAATAGTTGGTCGTTGGCTGATTAAGTACCTCATACATAGAATATTATGTAAGTAGGGTCTAAGGCACCATAATGGGGCCTAATCTACATGGTAAGTACATGAGGAAAGTATGGGATGGATTGTAGGTTAACACTGATCATCATTTAATGGTAACCAATCAAGGAAGATTGAAGGAATGATTTGTATGACCCACATAGGGGAGGGGCTTATGAAGGGTCCCTATACTATATTTAATCCTAGGAATGAGGCTGGTCCACCCAATGAATTCATGGAGGAGTGAGGTCTATGTATAATTGGAATGTGAGACATCCTCTACGGTAGGGATCCAATGGTTAGTAGTAGTGTTGTGTAGGTGATTAAAGAGAGAACATGATGGAGAATATTCTAATACCAGGCTTGCAGCAAAACCTATAAAGAAGAGAATTCATGGCTGAAACCATGAACATGGTCAATGGCGGGAACAAGAATTACATGTGTCTTCTATAAAAAATATTCTCACACCACATTCTTCTCTATACCATCCCAACATAGAAAAACAGAGTATCTACAAGAAATCATTGGAAAATACATCCAATATTTGGTAGAATTATGGTAAATTGTATTTAAGGAAAATTTTCATTACCAATATTGTCCACATGAGGGTTGTATACCTACTAAGGGAGTGGATGTAAAGATTATAGTTCCAGAATATCATGTTATGATATTTTATTATGAGATTATAGATAAGAGGGAGAAACCATTTTTGGAATGTACATGAAGTAGTTGGGGGAGGAGGGGGATCACATTAGAGTACAAGATTTAGTGGACCTTTACGTAGTGAAAGACTACATATGATCCCTTTGTTGGCTAGGCAGTCATGTTGTGTGTGTTCACTTCATGTATTCATTATTGGTTGGAATTAAAATAGAGAATATTTTCTTGGATCTATATAGTATATATGAATATTAATGAATAATTAGGTCAATAAATTTTCCCATGAAGTGAGTTGGAGCTTTTGTAGTGGCACTTCCTTCATAGAACATTACAAATAAATGTATCGTGATGGTTTTCTATTCTACATTCATTGGAGATGTCTACATTCATAAAAATATTTATGTTTTTGGTTTAGGATTAGGTTAATAATAGAGTTGATCAATGATAGATCATTTTATTTATACTCATCACATCATAGAGTTTATATATTCCTTTATGTCTTATTGATGTATGCTGTTTTTTTGGGTTTCAATATTTTTGGATTTAAATGTGTATTTTCATTGGAAAACACGATCCTTTCATTGTTGTCTAGAATTATTAAAATATATTAATTATGACAATGATTTAATCATGTATATTATTTATTTTTAATAGATTTAATCCTTTTTAACTATTAATAAAATTTCATTATACTATCTATGCTGGAAATACCACCCATTGAATAGTTACACCATAGTTTCTATATTCAGACACATGGAATACATAATGTAAATTTCAATTTCCACACCAAATCACCCGGAAAATCTCATGATGTATTTCATTAGGGTTGATTCATGATATATTTGGGTTAGAATATTTTAGTAATATATAGGCTAAATTTGTAGTAAGTACAAGAGAGATTGTATTGGTTTAGTGAGGCATAGGTTTCTCTAAACATAAGAAATAAATTTTTATAAAGAGCACAACTATAGATAGAGGTGACCAATTTATTCCTATGAATATACCATACTGATTTATTTTTTACGACTAGATGAAGTGTACACTCTCTACATGGAAGAATATATTTTTTAGAATTATGGATTATATAATTACATTAATATATGAGGATTTTATATACAAATGTGGGAATGAAATTTCATATAGGGTGACCCAAGGGGGTATAGAATCAATTTTCCACCATATTTATATCATTTTATTTAGGTTGATTGTAATTTTGCACACTCAGTTCACCAAAATATAACAAATCATGGTTGGTCACTTGGTCTTAAGTTCACCTCCCCATACATCAGGTGATGATGACTAGTATTCAGGATCTATAATGATATGTTGGGGAGACTATACCCTCTTTTTCATATTGGTATCACAATTGTATAGTATATGAATGAACAATGAAAACATAATAAATTAAACAGTGGAATCAAATATGAATCCAAAGTAAATAATTATAATAAAATAAACAGTCATGTATAAACTATATCTAGTATCATATATAAAATATAGTCATGTCATGTTTTGATATAAATGTCAGATCCTTGGGAGAGCGGGTGTCCTGAAAACAAAAAAATCAATAAAAATAAACAAGATTTCTGTGATATTTAACCAATATAATAGTTAGTATAGGATCCATCCTCTAGTCTCGTACTGCATCATATAATAGAATGTTTAGAATCCAATTGTGAACACTTCCATTTGTTCGTACATACATCCATGAATTCTTCCATGTTTCCAATATTTTTCCCAAATTAGATGAGAAATAAACTAAGCAGGCCACCACCAAAGGTATCTATTACTATAATACATAAGAATATACAGAGAGAAATTTTCATGTAATAATCAAAATAAAATAATAAATAAATAAAATACATCAGTCTTGGTTCTTCATAGTATACTCATCAAACACAACCTGCTTACACCTAAGCCAAAATGTATATAAAATATTATTATATTAATAGAAATAATTTGTATTGTGACCTTTAATTATGCATAATCAATATTGAATATTATTTCCTTTATATATAAATAAACAATGTCGATGATAGTGTCAACTAGAATTGAATAATCACTATGGAACATCATATCCACTATTCATAATTAAACTTAAAGGATCATTTTTCCTCTAGTTCAAAATAGATAATATGGAATGTCATTTCAATTTTCCCCATCCAACAATAAGGAAAATCATTCGGACAAATACCATGTGAATAATAATTTATGTCACTTCCATAATCATAGATAACAAAATGGAATGTCATGTCCAATATTGATGGAAACATGATGTAGTCAGATCATGTAAAAATTATATTCAAGAGTAAAGAGAAGAAATCATTCAATTATTATTTTCATTTCCTAATTTATGATAGGTTACTAACGTGTAATTTTAAGGGGCCAATGTTTATATTCCATAACACTATATCATACAATTATATCATCTTTTAACATTTCATTCGAGAAAGACAAGAAAAAAAATCATTAGTGGTGTTTCAGTTATATGGGAATCATAATTAAATATGAAATATCATTGAACTCAACCAAGGTGTAATTTATTTAATTTTTAGTGTATTATTTCTAAATATTTTAAGGAATTATAACAGGACAAGTCTTTTCAATGACGTGTGATTCTGAGTCCCAGACTGCCTGGAATAAATGTTTAAAATAAATTAAACCATTAAATAGACCAGACATGCAGTTTTATGAGAAAGTGGAATATCTTTTAAATGGATGCCCAGATCAATAATTTGATGGAACCGTTGTGTTGAAAGCAGTGAATTTACATTAGGCGGGGCCTAACATCGACCGGGGCAGGTCGGCTGCAAAAGTTAGTTTTTTGGGAATTTTAAAAGAAACATTTTGGATGAAATAAAATAAATAAATAATTTGTTTTAAAATATTTATATAACACAATGATGCGTATTTTAATTAAATAAGCATGTGACCTGGGTTAGGCTCATAACTCTAGAGAATCCCCGTTGAATCCTCTAGCTCTTTAGAGAGGATCCAACCTTATAGGATTTCCATGGAAGACGACAATTGACGACACATGGATCATTGCACAGCAAAATCAAATCCCGACTGATGAATGATCTTCCTCATCGTTGACTATCAATTTAGGGGTTTGTTATTTTGATTTAATTCTTCCCCATTCTTGGATTAAACGATGAACGTAGATCATCCCACGAATAGATTGATCTGTGGATTCGTACGTTTTTGTGGGGGGGGAGGAGTTTATTGGGTTGATCTTAGGGAATTAATCAATGATAGATTAATTTTTTGATTCTGCTCTGTTTTATCCTACTAATGGGAGTAGATCAATGCCTTGACCAATGACGACATAGGTTTATTCCGCGATTTTCTTTTTGTATTTCTTTCCAATTTCATTTAACTCGTGTTTTATCGTTCTTTGTTGGGTGATGAAAAACATATTTTTGCACATGCATTTAAAGATGCAACGATCAAACATTAGAGATCTGACATCATGGTGACCTAGTGGAGGTGTGACGACAATGATAGATGACAAATCGGCAAGGATCGGGAATAATCGTTCTTCGACAGTTCTTCGCGCGGATGATAAAAAAAAGTTAATGGGGGAGATTGGAGGCCCGGAACCACTGGAATTGGATTCATGATGACCAGGTACCTAAAAAAATTAGTTTCGCAATGATAAGATGTATGGATCGAGGATATAAAAATATATGAGGCACGCCGATGAAGAATGTATGTTTTGGAATTTTCCGCAATACATGGCGTGTATCTAGATGAACACACCACGTGGTATCGGCGGCGGCGGGTAGGGTTTCATGTGTCATACAGGTATCCCACGCCATGTGACATTGGTCACAGGGTGCGTTGGACCTTCCCTAAAGCTCGACATTTATTCTAAGAAGTACACAGACACATGATCAACTACACGTCTTTGGAAAATGGCGTGTTGAACCTACGTGGCATGGAAGAGGCTACTACATGGGACATGGTGTATATCTCGGGTGATACACAAACCAGGGATAAAGCCATGTATGGGAACATGGAGGTGTACATAGAGCCTATCCCAGTTACTCGGACATGGAGTGTGATCTATACAACACATCGTGTACTAACATTATTTCTTTACAATCTTTGCGACATTGGCCATAGTACATGGGTGGTACCCAGGGTCAAATGAAATTGTGTGTAACACTTCTACACATCATTTACTTTTTAGTACATGGATTGATCTTCTTCTTCACCATATCTTAGACATGATTATTTTGAGTTTGTGCCCCTTTTTCTCATTTCCCTGAAGATCAGGTATCATTTACTACTACAGGAGTATGATCCCTTTAGCAAAAATTTCCGAGATAGAGCCCGATATCCCTCCAAGAGGCCTGTAGAGATATCCTCTATCCATTCCTAACACTAGGTGGAGTTAGGTATCGACATGAACACTTTCACAGTCCATAGATCCTATACCTAGCTAGTGAATTCCAGATGAGTCACGGTATCCTCAAAGTCCGTGGAAGTGATCCTCATTTGTGTATCGTGATCTTTCCCACTCAGGAGTGTTTTCTCCCAGAATGAGTGTATCTATCTCTCATGACCTTTCCCGATAGACAGTACTTCTCGAACAGACGTCATCAGAGCTATCAGACACGTCGAGTGAGTTCTCCCAAATGAGAGCTATGTGGATCATTAAAATGAATTCCTAGAGGGTGTATGTTGTTGCGTGACTTGTCCCTAGACTAGAGGTTTGGGATTTGAGAATATCTGGATATTGTTCTATTTCTAAATGTATATGTTTAGTAAACATAATTTTCAGAGATTATTGTGTCTTTCCTTTGGGTATTTCTGTGTGGTTATCACGGTCCTTTACTGAGTATTATTATAATCAACCCTGCACAAGCATTTCCTACACATGTAATGTATTGTGTAGATGAACAGCCTTTTGACAGAGTCCTGAGTGGAGTTGGACATGACTGAGCTTTCTGAGTTCCCAACAGAATGAGGAGATCATATGGCTATGAGAAGTAGTCCCAGTAACACATTGTATTTAAATGTTGGACTTTGTAGTTTTTAGACTCTTGTTTTCGGTGGGCATGTATTTTATCCCAGTTTACATTAGGTTTTTTACTTTCCATCATACTATATTGGTTGGGTTTAGTTGTATGCATGCATTTTGTTCCCTAGATGTTTCTACATTTCAACATTGTGGGCATGAGTTCATTTTCAAGTGTAAAGGTACAAATGAAATGCCTCCCATATTTATAATATGCCAACTCAGTGCTAGTCACTAGCCCCTGGAATATTAGAGACGAGAATGGGGAGACACATCATGGGCCCCACTGGGATGGGTTGTGATAGAGTGGTATCAGAGGAGGTCTGTTATCACTTCAGACCACGAATATCTGAGTTTGGTTTAAGGAATCATTGATAAAAGTTTAGAGTTAGGCTATCAGGCCAGAGACTCTAGAGTTGGTTCGTGCGGCTGACGTATCCATACACCAGGACTCTGATAACCTGATTTTTGACCTGGTACATTGAAACACTAGTTGTGGGGAAAAAATAATGATTCATGAATCATATAGGAACATGTAGTTTTTTCCATGCCCTTTGTTTCAGCTATCTAGATATATACGTTAACCATGGTATATCTTGATTTTTTATAGGTTGTCTCCACGACACACACCCGCTAGGATTTAGAAGCACGATTACGGGGTCGACCGCCTTAGTGATGAGGGTTTAATACAGGGACCAGTTACCTAGGAATTTCCACAACGTGGTGTACTTTCTTTAACACCACCAGTGGAGAAGACCGTGGTACATGCAGTACCGACCGACAAGGAGTGCATGCTGAGTGTGCTCCTTGAGTTGCAAAGATAGAGACCCCTTAGGTTCTGTGGTGAGCCCAACCCTCAGGTGGCTGAGGAATAGTTTGAGGTGGTGACCAGAGTCTTCCGTATCGTGAGGACACCAGCAGACCAGTTGGTGATCCTAGGAGCGAGCCTTCTTCAGGGTTCAGCGGGATGATGGTGTAGTCTGACCACACAAACTCATGACGAGGAGACTATTTCATGGAAAAAGTCTGAGTGACTCTTCAAGGAGGATTTCTCTCCTGTTATTCTATGAGTAGTGCACATATAGAAGATTGTTTAGCTCCAGCCGAGCAGTTTGATGGTAGATGACTATTCATTGAGGTTCACTAACCTCACCAGGTACTCAATAGATATGATTAGAGATCAGTACATCAGAGGTCAGACCTTTGAGAAAGGTCTACAAAGGGACATTCAAGCTAGTTTCATTCCTATATAAATTTTCAATTATGCTAGATTTCTCGAGTGAGCCTTGGTGATTGAGAGCTTCATGGTAGAACAGAGGAAGCTGATGATAGTTAGTAGTAGGAAGATAGGTGTGGAGACCTCAGTAACATGGAGCCAATGTCACGCACAAGTATCATGATGTGGGAGATTTCATACGAGGACACAAGATAGAGGATCGACAGCCCAGGGATCCGAGGCTGGATCCATATAGCCTAGGGAGAATAGATGTTAGGCGTGCGACGGTAGAATAAATCTTGCTAGATATTTTACGACCCATTGAGTTGCTAATAGGGAGGCGGTGGATATACCACCTAGGCAGAGGCAAATAATTAAGAATACATACCCACCAGGTGGCGGATGTGGAAGAGGAGATGGGAGAGATACTTGAGGTGGGAGACACTTGGATTTACTTCCACCATCACCCCTAGGAGGTCCGCACTAGGCTCAGAGAGCTAGGTGATAGGGGCAGGGACAGCTGCATGCAGTCAAGGCTTACGACCAAAAGACTCGAGGGATGATCCAAGATACTATTTGTGTCTTATCTACCTTATCTGATGTACTTATAGACAGAGGTGATATTCATTCCTTCATCACCATATGTATTGTGCGAAACCTTGAGAATATGGTAGTGTCGTTGACTCGATACGTAAGCTTGGAAACACATATAGGAGGATACTTTATGATCACACACCTTTAAAGATAGTGCGATCTTACCCTTGGAGGAGAGAGTTACAGTTGGAAGCTCATGGTGGTTGCGTCAAGGCCTTACGTTGTTATTCTCGGTATAGATTGGTTATCTTCTGTCCATGCCCAGATTTATTATTTTAGGCGAAGAATGCAGTGTGTCTACAGTGATGGGATGTGGTTTTCTTTTGTCGGAGAAAAGATAACCTAGGCAGCACAAAATGGGCTCATGCATATGAAGGTGTAACTGATCACTCATAAGTTGGCTAGCCTTGTCCATAGAGCAGTAGATGTTATGAGCACCCAGATCCCAGATGTAGTGGCAGAATATGAGGATATATTTCACAAAGATGTTTTAGGACTATCTCCCTGCTGGGAAATTTACTTCTACGTCAACATACTCCCCAGGACGGCAGTGGTTTCTTACTCAGTATATCTGATGGATTCGACAAAGCTTTAAAAGCAGAGGGTGTAGTTGGAGGATTTGTTGGGAAAGGGTTTCGTAAGACCTAGTGTTTCACCCAAGCCGGCCCCAGTATTGTATTCCAAGAAGGTAGATGAGAGATTGAGGTTGTGTGTGTATTACCAGTGCCTGAATCAGGTAACGGTAAAGAACAATTATCCACTACTAAGGATCAGTTACTTTTTCGACCTACTGATTAGGGAACAGTGGTTCTCAAAGGTTGACCTTTTATAAAGTTTTCACCAGTTATGAGTACAAGATGGGGATATACCGAAGACGACACTCAAATTACACTACTGTCACTATGAGTATATGGTGATGCCTTTTGGCATGAAAAACGCCCCTACAGAGTTCATAGGACTGATGAACTGGATCTTACATCCATACTTAGACCTTTTTGTAGTTTTCTTAATTGATGAAATCCATGTATACTCGGCATTAGAGGAGGAGCATGCGAGTCACCTACGGATGGTTCTAAACATACTCCGAGAGAACATGATTTATGGGAGGCTCTTGAAGTAAAAGTTCTGCATTCACGAGGTCCACTTTCTGGGAAATGTTATCTAAGATGATGGTGTAGCTATGGACCCGGCCAAGGTGGTGGCAGTGTTTTCATGGGTGCCACCTCAGAGCATGACAGAGGTGTGGAGCATCCATGGGTTGGCAGGATATTACAAGAGATTCATTCCTTATTTATCACGAATATCAGAACAAATGACTACCTTAACTAGAATGAAAAAATCATTCATTTGGATGGAAAAGTGTCATCATGATTTCGACCAGTTGAGGCAGAGTTTGATGAGCGTCCCAATCTTTAAATTACTGGAGGAGGGTTCCACGTACATAGTATTATGTGATACATCAGGGACCGAGCTTGGTTGTGTCATGATGCAGAGACAAATAGCGATTTATTATGTTTCACGCCATCTTAAGCCACATGAGAAAAAATATGCGACCCATGATCTTGAATTGGTAGTAGTTGTTTTCACATTGATGATGTGGAGACACTACCTTATGTGTGAGTGGTTTATGGTCTACAAAGACAAAAAAAAATCATCAAGTACATCTTCTTACAGAGGGGTCTAAATCTGTGATAGAGGCATTGGCTAGAGTTCCTCTAGGATTATGATTTCAATATCATATATACTCTTGGGATGGGGAACAAGGTGGAAGATTCTCTTAGAAAAAGGTTGAGGTCACAGTTATTGAAAAAGGTGATATAAGATTTAGCCATATTACAACTATCCTTTATGGACTGCAAGGATGAAACTTACCATTAGTTAATGGTTTTCACCCCTCTACTCTTACATTGATTAATGGAGGAGTAGCTTGGGGATATAGACTATGAGATTTTACGTTCTCATTTATCCATAGGACATGATCTTGATGGATATTTTCAAGGTAGGGAGCACATACTTAGTTTCATAGGATGAACTATTGTACCAGTGACGTTGTGGGAGGAGGTCCTGAGGGAGTTTCATTCGTCCCCTTTGGTAGTACATTCGAGAGTGGTGAAGATGTACCAAGAACTTCGACGACAAATTAGGTGGTTAGGCATGATGAAGGTAGTAGCAGAGTTTGTTTCTCGAGGCCTTACATGCTAGCACATGAAGGCCGAGCACCAGGTTCAAACATGATTAGTTCACCCTCTGGAAGTCCAAGTGTGGATGTGGGATGAAATATCAATTGACTTCATGATAGGCTTACCACATAGATTCAGGGGAATGATTCCATCAAGGTGATCATTGACTGACTCACCATGTTATCCCACATCCTATATATCAGGGAGCAGAGTTCCATAGAGAGTTTGGGAAACCTCTACGTGGAAGAGATAGTTCATCTTCATGGTGTCCCTTAGACAATAATTTTGGATTGAGACATCCACTTCACATCCCAATTGTGTAAGGGATTATAGGAGGCTTTTGGAACTTAGCTATGCATGAGCATGATGTTTCATCCCCAGACCGATTGTTAGATGGAAATGACCATCTAGGTTCTGGAGGATATATTGAGGGCTTATATCTTGGACTTTGGTAGTAGTTGGAAGGACCACCTACCACTGGATGAGTTTTCATACAATAATAGATACCACTCCAACATTGGTATGGATCTTTTCGAGGCTTTATTTGGGAGACCCTGTCGATCACCTATTTGTTGGATCGACCCCAGAGAGTTAGCAATCATGGGTCCCAATTTTGAGAGAGCTACAACCGCGAAGGTTCATATCATCAGAGAGCAGATGAAGACTACACAGAGCTGGAAAAAGTCTTATGAAGACAGATGATAGAGACCTCTGGAGTTCGAGGAGGGTGACCCTGTCTTTCTACGGGACTCACCTTGACATGGGTTACATGGATTTGGTTGGGGAAACAAGGAATCGCCAAGGATCAGTAGAAATTTCCATATACCGCACAGAGTTGGTGATGTGGTGTACTATTTAGATCTTCCCCCATAGTTGCATCATGTAAATGATGTCTTACACATGTCACAGCTGAGGAGGTACACGAATTACCCATCGCACGTCATCGACTTGGGTGAGCCGGAAATTGAGGATGGTGTGACCTTTATGGGGTACCTAGTATAGATCGAGGATCGGTATGAGAGAATCCTTCATTGGCAATCAGTTCCCTTGGTTCACGTTTGGTGGCTGCAGGGGAATCTTTAGGAGAACACATGGAAGTAGGAGGCTCAAATCCATGCCGAGTACCCACATCTTTTTTAGTAGCCATTGTTCTGGTATTTTGGGGACTCAAAGCCCCATGGTGGGGAGAATGTATCATCTTAGATATTCTGTGTATTAATTTTATATATTATATGGAATTATGACGATACCAGGCATCCTGACGACATGCGATTTAATGGCCCGGAGTGCGTGGTATAAACATTTGTAATAAATTAAAGCTTTAAACAGCGCACATGAGTGGTTTTACGGATAAATTAGAATATCTTTTAACTAGGTGCTTAGATCATAAATATAAAGCCACCATTTGGTTTAGTGCGGCGACATTACATTAGGCACTGCCTAACATTGACCAGCGCAGGTCAAGTGAAAAAGTTAGTTTTGGGAATTTTATACGAAACCTTTTGAAAGAAATAAAATAAAATAAATAAATTATTTCAAAATGATTCCATAACTCAATGACTGGAATATTCATTAAATAAGATGGAGACCAGGGTTAGGATCATAACCCTGGAGATTCCCCCTAGAATCATCTGGGAAATTGGAGAGGATCCAACCTTGGAGGATTTTGAAGGGCACCGATGAACAACTATGCGTGGATTGTTGCATAGAGAAATCGAATCCTGACCAATGTATGATCTTCCACTTGATCAAAGAAGAAGGTAGGGTTTTTTATTTTTATTTAATTCTTCTCATTTCTTAGATTAAATTATAAACGCATATCGACCCATGAATAGTTTGATCTGTGGATTTGTATGTTCTTTCTGGTGGGTTTTTATTGGGTTGATCTCGGGGAATTAATCCATGTTAGATTAATGTTTTGATTATATTTCGTTTGATCCTACTAATAGGATCATATCAACACTATGAAAAATGACGTAGGAGGTTCGTTCCTCAATTATCTTATTGGATTTCTTTACCCTTTTGTTTTCTATCATGTTCTTCGCGTTCTTCGTGGAGAAACGAGCAATGGATTGTTGTGCATCCATTTTGTGACGCAATGATCCCTAAGTGGAGATATGACATCATAGTGACCTAGTGGAGGTGCGACGGTGACAGAGGCAAAAAAATTGACATGGTATATTAATTATCATTCTTCAACTATTCTTCACATGGATGATCAAAACATGTGTTTGGGGCCAATAGGAGCCCCGAAACCAGCAGAATCAGCCTCATTAGGATTGGGTGACCATAACCCTTCATTTTCACAAAGATCAAATGACCATATCGAGGATCTGAGGAATTCCAATGCGTGGCGACAAAGAACGTCAATTTTAGAATTTCTTGAAATACACAACATGTATCCTAATGAACATGACATGTGGTATTTGTGGTGGAGGTTAGGGTTTATGATGAAATACAGGTATCACACGGCATGTGACCCCGGCCACATGACGTGTTGGTCCTTCCTCGAAGCTCGATTTGTATTATGGGAAGTACACATACATGGGATGAACGACATGTCTTCAGAACACGGCGTGTATACCCTATGCAGCATCACATAGGCAACTATATGGGACTCAGCGTATATCCCGGGTGATACACGGGCAAGGGATAAAGTCGTGTAAGGGCACATGACCACATACTCGGAGCTGACCCTAGTTACTCGGACAAGGCGTGTGATCTATAATGCATGTAGTGTACTGTATTTCCTTCATGACTATCCTTACGACATGGGTCGTAGTACATGAGCAGTACTCAGGGTCAGAAGACATTGCGTGTAACACTTTTACACACCGTGTACTTTTCAGTACATGGATTAAACTTTTGTCCACCACATCTTAGACATGTTTCATTTTGTTATTTACAACATTTTATCATTCCCATGAAAGTTATGTATTTTTTCCTGCTACATGAGTATGATACCTTCTACAGGTCTTTATGAGATAGTGTCAGGTATCCCTATAAAAGGCCTGGAGTGAGATCATATATCCATTCTTGACCCTAGGTAGATTCAGCTATCGACATGACCACTTCCACAGGGTGCCGATCCTCTACCTAGTAGGTGAATTCCATATGAGTCATGGTATCTTCCAAGGCCCTTATAGTGATCCTCGTACGTGAATCGTGATCTTTCCCACTCAAGAGTGTGTTCTCCCAGAATTAGTGTATCTATCTATCGTGACCTTTCTCAATAGATAGTACTTCTCAAATAGATTTCATCCGAGCTATGAGACTCATTGTGTGAGTTCTCCCAAATGAGTGCTTCGTGGAATCTTCAAACGGAATCCCAATCAAGGGTACTCTATTGCGTGACTTGTCCCTACACTACTAGTATGGGATTTGAGTATATATGGATTTTTTCAATATTTATTACTATATATTCAGTAGAAATATTTTTGCATAGATGAATATTCCTTTACTTTGTGTACTTTTTTTTGGTTTTCAGGGTCCTCTACTGATTATTGTTCTACTCACACCAACATGGTATTTTCCCACATGTGTTGTGTCTTGTGAAGACGAGCGACCTTTTGAAAGAGTTGATGGTGGAATAGGACATGACCGAGCTTTCTGAGTTCCCTATAGGATGAGTTGATCCTACAACTATGATCAATAGTCCCAGTACCACTTTGTGTTTACTAGTTGGAATTTTTATTATTTAGACTCTATTTTTATTGTGGCTTGTATTCTGGCATAGTTTACATTCAGTACTTTATTTTCCGTCGTACTCTGTTGGTTGGGTTTAGTTGTATACATGAATTTTTTTCCCTAGTGGTATTTACATTTCATCAATGTGGAATTGGGTATGTGTGCATGTGTACAGGTACTTAGGTAATGCCTTCCATGTTAGTAATATGCCTACTGGGTGCTGGTCACCAACCCTTTTCCTATTAGAGGCAGGCATGGGGAGTCATGGTGTGCGCCCCACTAGGATAGGTCGTGACTCAAGGCCTGGTTCTGGTTAAGGTGTCGAACGACAAATTAGTTATTTAGGAATCTAAAATTTTTATGACAAATTCAATTCAATTAATATATAGGGATAAGAATTTAAGGATAAATTCCATGATGGTATAACATGCATCATAATGGAATTATAACATAAACACTGAATGTATTAAGGAAAATTCCATACCACTGACATTAGATTGTTAGTAGACCCTAGTCCATTTTGGACCTTCAACTCAAAATAGATCATGATAATTTTGATAAGATAATCTGATTGATAGAATATTAATCATATAACATATGATAGTGGAGGATCAAGTCCTAGAGGGTAGTAAAAATATAACAATGATAGGAATAAGAAGATATCTATTTATGAAAATAATTGGGAAGAGATAAGATAAATTGAATGTGGGTAAATTAGTTATTTTATCTAATTTTTATGGGCACACAATACTCTAAACGGTGTGTCAGCACTGACAGATGAATCACTCCCCCACACATGCTATGATAACTATTTTAAATTCTCAAAGATACAATGAGGCTCCCTCTAAAATTTTATGCATAACCCATTAATGGTTGTGAATCACCTTTACATGGTTTGGAAAACCATGTGTCTTCCTTACAAGGCCCCATGGATATTTGTTCATAATTATTAGTAATCATTCACTAAACATGTGACACAACCATTTCCACCACAATCTAGATCTCTAGGCTCTTAAAAAGCCCTGGATGATTTCAAAACATTCAAAAACCATAACAACTTATATAATAAGAGGAAAATATTTTAAAACTAAAATTTAAAGGATCATACCTCATCAAAATGATGGTTCATTAGAACCATATCTTTTTAGAACAACTCATCAAGAATTTTACTAATGGTGGTTGATTATTGTATGAGCATAATTCTAGACACTAGGAACAAATGTTAGCCTCTTGATTACTATATGAGCATATTCCTGGCCACTAGAGACAAATGTTAGCCTCTTTGTCACATGTCTCATCCAGAATCTATTATCAACTATAAAAACTAGACACTATGCATAGGATGGATTAACCACTAATTGGATTTTCACATGTTTAATAGGGTGAGACATATCAAAATTTAATATATAAGATGAGACACATGGAACACATCATGTGTTATCCTATATCTCTATGGAAGAAAAAAACCACAATCCATTAATCCTACCATCTCCCAAACCTCAAAAGGTGAAATAAATATCGACATGATCTTACCCTGCTACGTATTCCATTGATTCCCTAGTCTAGTAGAAATTGTAAGAAAACATGACAACCCACCGTGAACACTAGTGGTCGGTAGTGGAGACTGAGAAAAATCAATTTTATAGATTGATCTATAGCCATAAATTTTTTGATAAGTTGTGACATTTCCAATGTCTCCAGGACAATATGAGATTCAAGGATCACTACATCTAAAGACTTTAACCAACATAAGGGGGAATTTCTTGTCTTACCATATAAATTATCATTTGAATCCATTTTTACAGTTTCATGGAAGCTATTTTATATAAGAAATCTCACTCGAAGAAATATTTTTTTCCATGTGAGCTTTAAAATGGAATAGGTAACCCGTAATGAATAATGTACCAGATTCCCATAACAATCATTAAAATCTATGTGTCTCTCAAAAAACAAGGATATCAACTTCTTGTCATTAAAATCCATATGAACATAAACTGATTGTGACTTTATTCTCAGAGCATCTACATTTTCATTTCCATTCCTAGCTGTGTAATCATTCTCAAATAAAAATGACTATAGGTATTTAACCCATCTTCATTGTCTAAGGTTCAAATCTTTATGTGTTAATATATTTTTGATACATTTGTAGTCTATGTAAAAAATGAATCATTCTCCAATGAAATATATTTTAAAAAAATTGGGCATGAATATTTTCAAGTAGATCAATATCTTTGGTCAGGAAATTCAACTCACATTATCTCAACTGGGGAGCACTGTATTCCATAATACAACACTAATAAATAATGAATACTCTTAGATCGATTCACAATGCATCATAATTCAGTTGAAAGCTTTGATAAATCTCTTTCTAAATCAAGATTAGTGTAGAAGTCATTATTTATATCAACTTCACAAATGATCCCTCAAATTCATTAACCATACATATTTTAATCTAATCATTATCACATCATAAATATTTTGTATGAGGTATGATAAATTCTTGATAGTGAACTTATAATAGATATCTATCCCAAAAAATATCAAATAGAAAAGGTGTTCATGGTATTATTCTACAAAACTATAGCTATAAAATTATCTTGGTCCATACATACCTCAATTCCAAAGATATAGTCACCCATAAAGTGGATATTATCAATCCAAATGGGGTGTTTTAAGATATTATCATAAAACAAATTCTATTTTAGTGTAATAAAACCAAAATCACTATGTATTTCTTGTTTTTTTCCATTACATGAGTTCACAAATATTATTTCCAAAAGAATTCCAAAAACAAATCCCATTAATTTTTTAAAAACCAATTCATTTGGGCCATAAAAACTACGTGCATGTTTTTTTGAGAGAAAAGAGCTTTAAAAAATAATCATATAATCCATATCTACTAAGAATTTTTTTACATGATGATTTATCAAAAACATGATGATAGAATCTCCAAATATAAATCTTTTAGAAGACCCGACTATATCATGTGAGGTAGCCCAAAAATTTCATTATGGAATACATCCCTAAAAAATACCCTTCCAAATAGAAATATGTATGTCATGTTCCGTGATCATCCATACAAATAAATAAAATATATGTTGTTACACAACCTAGTCCATAATGGGTGGGTCCAAAATGACTATCTCAAACATCCCATACACCCTTGTGAATATAGTTACTACTGATAAGTAATATAAAGGAATCCTTCCAATGAGATAAGTAAATATGTGAATTATAGGGTAATAGAAAATAACTACAAATAGTTATGTCATATCAAATTAGGTCTATAAAAAATGTCTCCATATAAAAAAGATAACCTCCTATTTAAAAGGTGGATTCCTTATATTAGTGTACACTCTCTAATTGAATCTCTAACAGGTTAATGAGAGTGAAAAATCCAAATAATTAACCTATCTAATTATCATGAATTTACACAATTTCCAAAAAATATAAAATAAAGTTAATTTCATGTATTATATAATGGAGACACTAATATAGAGGATATTAAAATCATACCTACAAATGTAGAAGGCCCAACACTCTATAGATCAAGTGATGGCTGTACTAAAAATATATATCCTAATTATAGTCCCTGTTATACAACTTGATTACACTTATTATGTCCACTCGACTAATAATATATATAATTTGTTATTCACTCCCAACCATGGAAAACTCATTGACATGGAGGGGCGATTGTACATTAGATGCATACCATGTGCGGATACATAGATCTTGTAATGAACCAAACATTTATTAATGAAAATTCCCATTGATCTGATTAAATGTATTACTATGTAAAATGGTTATATAAAACATTTTAACATAATTGGTTTTATGTTTTATGATTTTAAAATACCGTTAAGAATTGTTACCACTTCTCATATAACTGTTGAATAGTGATCACATGATTAGTATAAATATGGGGCTTTAACAAATCCAAATTAATCAAAAAAAGTAAGTGATTGACTCATCTTGTAGAATGTCTGCATACGAATCACGTTTTCCAGATCTGGGAAAGAAAGTATCACCATTGGACTTCGCTCTGGATCAATCCCACAATGAGCTTCAACACATTATGAATGAACGAAACTGTCTGTGTGAATGTGGAAGTTAATAGAGATTACCACCCAAACAATGTTATCTGAGCCACCCAAAGTGTATGTCAATATCACACACCATACCCTTAGGACTTATACGGGTGTTATAAGTGGTAATGTTACAATTCCCTAACACTATGATTGTGTGAATTTTTCTGTATAAAGAATATACATTCATTTTATTATTGTTACTTAGTAAATGGGTTTTGATGCACAAATAGTATTTTGAGTTATTATTCAATTAAGACATCTATATTGAAGAATTAATGGATTTTTTAAATAAATTATATTTTGATAAAATATTGGTACTAAATTACATTTTATTAAATATAAATGATCATATATTTATTTATGAATACAATTTAAATTTTTAATAACGTTTGGATGCTATTTTTATCAAGACACATGAATTTTCGTTAACTGCCAATTTTTATTTTCAAAGTGAAAATTACCATATTTAGAAAATGATTTAGAAAAATGGAAATTATTTTGGGGTTTAGGACATCAATCCTATCTAATGGTGAAATTTTTATAATTTTATGAGACATTCAAATGTTTGGGTGAAAATTAAATATCGTTTCATATATAATTTTTTATGACATCATAATGACATAATAATGATGTAATAAAATTTAAAAAAAATTTCGTCCAATAGATGTTTTACATATAAAAAATTGTTATTTTATATTTTTTTGAATAATTTTATGATTCAATAATTGTCTTTCCATGTCTTATAAAACATTTTAACTTTTTTATATTGACTTTCACAGGAGTGTGACACACCTCGACATAAGAATGACTAATACATTATTATGTTCATCCATTTGCAATAGTAAATATTTTTTTCCACTTTTTATTGGAAAACCCCATGTACATAAACCATGGTCTGGTTTTTGGTTTTGTTTTGTTTAATTTGTAGTGTCCAAAACATAAATAATAACGAATTCCCCCTCCATTCACATATAAACCATATAAATATCCCATTACTCTTAACTCAAAACCTTTGTAGCTCGACATAACACTGATCTCCTACCTATAGAATCCTCCCATGGTGCCCCAATCTTCGAAGAAGCCTCTCTCAAGCCTCTCCAAAGCCACTGGGATCACACTTTCAAGTAAGAGATTTCGTTAATTCCAATTTTTCCAAATTTCATTATGTTGTTATACCTTTTTATTTTCAATTAAGAAGGTTGTGGTACAATTTATCCCCTCCCCCTTACTTACCTACTTAATTTTTAATTATTAGAGTCCTCTTTATATCTCATTAATTCCTCCCATGTAAACCTATTACTATGCATAAATATTGTAAGGAATTTCCTCTTCCCTTTTACATTCAAGATATTATTTTATATTATGCATCTAAGTTCCATTATATATGTTATGATATTATATTCCCTAAAAACAATACTATCCTTTAATGGATAAATGATGAGGGACCCTTTTCTCTCTCATCAATCGAGTTTATGATTTCTATTTGACGTTGTTATACTGGCAAAGTTACACCAAAATTTTTCATCCCAAAATAATCATGTAAGTGAATTCCATACCCATTTTTGTATCAATTGTATTCACCTTTATGCACATGTACCTACTGATTGAGGAATTAAATTTATGTATTCCACAACTATTATTTGTGAAATATATTATTATTTTTAATGAATCATCATTGTATGATCCCAAGGGCACACATATGCATGAAATGAAATTTTCATAAAGTGTGAAACCTGATAACACTCCTATGCATTGGGTAAATATTAGTATCATGATATATAAAAGGAAATGAGGGTTTCTCATTCTAATTAAAGTGAAATTATGGTTTAATCATGATAATTCAATTTCAATGAGGGTTTACACATTATCCATTTTCAATGTTCCTTGGATCATGTTAATATCATGTTAAATGTAGTTTCCACATTTCCATGTTATGTTAATCATTCTATATCATGTCTTTATGTTCATGATAACACTCCTATGAATTGGGTAAATATTAGTATCCATTTCTGGATACCAACATGTAGAGGCAGCTCTAGTACAAATGTATCTAGGGGTAAAACAAGAAAACACCGATTTGAGATAGACTTGAATGGGAACTGGTGCTTGAAAGTCGGTTATATTTCACCCTTGGTTACGACACATAAAGGTTATATTCTTTGGTAAATTCAAAAACATAGTATGAACCATTATTATGGGTATAATAAAATTCCCCTATCAATATATGTAATGAAGTTGATCATGGATAACATAAATTGAAGCCTATATTTTCATACGATAATGAAATAAATGTAAATAATAAGTAATTATTTTTTTCTTTGGATTCACATTTATGTGTCTCTAATAACATTCCTTTTATTCTATCCAATGGTTGGTAATAGGAGGACTCAGGCTAACAACCCATGTAAAGATCTATATGATAACTATTTAAAGAGATGACCAATTTAATGGGAGAAATAATCACAAACAATATCATAGTACTCTCTCAATTAACTCAAGTTTTTAATTGAAATATGGGTCAAGAGAAACTTCCACCACCCTTTTAAGTACAATCTACAATTGAGAGCTTCAAGAGACAAAGGCATCCTACTTTTAATGGGTCAAGTGATCCCTCAATTGTGGAACAATAGACATACTCCATTGAGAAGATCTTCTCTATCCTTAAATGGTTTAAACAAGAGAATGTTCTTCTGGATAATTATCATTTAGTGGTTGAAGATGATCAGGGGTGGTCACTTATAAAAATTATGAAGCCTGAGGAAGAGATCGAGGACTTTGAATGGATGGATTTTTGGAAAATGTTTTTTCATAAATATTTTCCGCACACCTTCCAACAAAAGATGGAAAGAGTGTAACATCCCAGGTAAATAATGAATATTAAATGTTCATATATTTTAATATTTGTAAATAAAATATTAATATTACTTTAAAGTATATTATATGTTCGATGGCATACCCAATACATAATAATGAGTTTCTTTAAAATCTTGTGTTGCACACTAATAATATAATATTATTATTTTAAATGCTAGTTAACACCTAGTCGTTGTATTATAGGGAATGAATAAAACTAACTAAAATATGATTATATCTGTTTATTAAATGTATTTACTTTTATACAATAAAATTTAGAGGCTTAAAATGTAAATTAATCTGATTTTAAGCAAAATTTACAATAAAAGGTTGATTTACGGCCTTTTGAAGGTGATACCTTTTTAAATCTAGTTTTAGTCAATTTAATATGTTAATTTTGAAAAAATAAAATTCTTATTTAGATAATTATCATAAAAATACACTTTGGGTAAATTTTTGGTATTTTTCTGATAAAATTTATTTTTTAATGAATAGTGGACAATAATGTATTTTATTTCAAAAGTGCTTTTTATTCTAATATATTAATAAGTTAAGATGATCTTTTTAATTGGTTTTAAAGTGTAATTAAAATATATTTTTACCATTTAATCCAATTTTTTTCATTAGAGTTAATTTCACTTTGAAAATAGACATAAACAAGTGTCAGTATTTTGATAGATATTGTTTCTTAAAAACGCGGTATTTGTTTTGACAGCGTGAATTAACTATATAATTTATTGGTGAAACTTATTTTTTTTGAATTTGGTAAAATTGAAATCATTTTTGAATTTGGAATATCAAATATATCTAAGGGTGAATTTTTGGTATTTTTATGATAATGTTCATTTTTTTTAATGATTAGTGAAAAATAAAGCATTTTAATTCAAAACTGCATGCTCATCCAATTTATTTATATAGTTATGTTGTAATTAAAATGGTTTCTAAATTATAATTGAATTATTTTTTATCTCTTAATACAATTTTTTTTCATTGGAAGTAATTTCACTTTTCTATTGGATATAAAAACAAGTCAATATTTTTATAAATTTTACATCTTAAAAACCCGTCTTTTGTTTTGACAAAGAGATTTACTTTTAAATTAATTACTAAAATTTCTATGTACTGAATTTGGTAAAATGGTTCCAAATTTGGAATCAAATGGTCCAAATTATTTAATTAAGAATCTTTTGTTTTTGGACATTATGAATAGTAACGACGGTAATTATCTTTAATTATCGTGTTTAATTAGTAATCTGGTAGTTAAGGGTAATAAAATAATATCATAAAAATATAAAATGACCCCAAAATGTGTCTTAATTTTATTTGTGGTGTCATGGCCGACCATGGGATTCCTTGTGCCAACTTTGGGGCCCCTTGTAATCACTTTATTGTGATAGTGACTTTTTATCATATCATTTTTTAAAGAAAAGAAATATAACAAAGGTTTGTATATCCTAAGTAAAACAATTTTAATCTAGTATACATAAATGATCTATTTGACTATAAATATTAAATTAAAATCTAAAATATTTTTGACATGATGGTAATTTTTATATAATTTTTAGACATTAAATAAATAAATATATTTATGACACCGTGATGATGCAGTGATTACCTCATTAATGAACGATATAAATACAATGAAAAGATAAGATAAAATATAATTCATAAACTTGTCAAAAACCTATTTTATGGGTTGATTTAGAACACTTATAACATTTTCCTTGAAATATATAATTTTGAGTCCTTTAAAATCCAAAAATCATTTCATAATGAAGTAACATTTCATGACCTTCAAAGAGTTCCCCTCCTCCCTCTTATAAATGGCCACCACCTCTACTCCCTTACCCACACCTCTATAGACCTTGTCTCGTCCAACCACTGCTCCTATTTTCTATCCACATCCCTATCTTCATCCTAGAAGCCTTACCTTAGGCATAAATCACTTCAAGGAACCCTTTTGGTTCAAATCATGGGGTGTTACCCGATTTAAAGGTAATCTATTCTCTTATGTTCTTTTGTTTTATTTTGCCTCTCCAACCCCCTAAACTATTTTTATTCCATTAATTGTAAAAAAAGGTATATTAAATATAATAGGTTTTTGGTATGATATGTATTAGAGCTACAATTACACACACCTCTATTTATTGGTTAATGAATATACTATTTCCAGGGATGGTGAATTAATGCGTCACGAAACGATGATTGTTCAATTATCTCCTACCACCTCTCATTGTGGCCATTATGATGTCAATCTATTTTATATATTATATATATGGTATTTATTTTGTCTATATGCTTCTGTATTTAATATTTAAAACATACCTTTATGTTGTGGATGTTGTGCAAATGCGATAATTTCATTTGAGGAAGTGTGGAATACCACCCCCTCAAGTGATGTGACTTGTTCATGCAATACATGGAATGTATAAAGAATGAAATTAATTAATTTATGTTACCTATATAACAAATATATTATACTGTAATTATAATATATATATATATCTCATTTATTTTTAATTCCATTAATATGACAATGAAATGGAAGTAGTGTTCATGCGTACGTACGACCTATCATCTCCATGAACGGTTCATTTAATTTATTATTATCTCCAAATATTATTTAATAGTATAAAATGAATATTTACTTGATATATATGATATTTAAACAATTAATACTATTCTGGAGATGATGTACTTATAACTACATGGATAATTTTTTTCAAACAAGTTCATTTTTGACTCATTTACCAAACATCGACAAAAACATCTGATATGAACTCACATAATTAACTAATTATAATAACATTGTAATATGTGATATTAATTGAATAATAAACATTAAAGGAGGTTCTTAATAAATTAGAAAATTACAAAAGTTTATTATTCAGGAATATAAAGAACCGAACATAACAAGTCGGACTTGAGGTAAGAGATTTTACCTCTATCTTTCATTTTAAGTACTCTATTTTATGTAATTTATTTTAAGCTCCTATTTCTTATGTTATGGGATGTTATTTTATATTACTATTAGTGTAGTTATTATTTTATTGTTATGATAGACCCCATATAACTCTCATCAATTCATTTTATGAATTTTTAAGTGGTGTCATTAGGCTGCCGAATGTTCGTAAGGGATTTCATATCTCACTTTTAATTCCCTTATATTTCCATTGGTCGCCACTTATTTATGGAATGTGGTGTATTTTTTACTTAAAATATATATATATATATTATCATGCTTTTATTTATAATCATTTCGTTCTGAAATTCATTTCGGGGTTATTATCTTTTGGTCATACGACTCGATTGATTACAACGAGGTAATGGGTTTTATCTCACTTTTTATTCCCGTGAGATTCATGTTACATTTTACACTATTTCCTTTTTTCTGGTGTATATAATACCTATTATTCTACTATTTGTGTAATATAATCTCATTTATGGGTATTTAAATCTTCACTGTATGACCCTTCTTTCATGTGGTGTAAGTTTCAAAAGTTACCCAAATCGGTAGGGGATACTTTCACCTTCCACTTTTTTAAAGACTTTGTTTTGTTATGTCTTTTAATTTACATATTCTTATGTTGGGATATGTTCTTATATATCCTTATTTATTAAAATGATATGTCCATGTTATGAGATACCATTTTTATCTCTCATCATCTCATTTTCAGAATTTTAAAATAATGTTGTTAGGGTGTCAAATTTCTGTAAGGGAATATCATAACTCAATTTTAATTCTTTGGTATAAACCCCTACTTCTTGATTATGTTATGATATGAATATGTTTGGATGGACAATGATTGTTTTACACATAATATCCTCTTATATTTGGTGTATTTTTATTTTTCACACATAATTATGTAATTGATTTACCTTTAATCTAAGGATACCATCCTTGTACTGTACTTCATCCCAATCTCTTTTCATTAATGCATCTTTTGATTTCTACACGACATTATTTTATATTCAGTATAAAACCCTTTTGAATTTTCATTTCATTCAAAGATAATGTTTTCACTATGAAGCGTTTTTACTAAATAAAAAAAAGTAATGTTTCTTTTTATAACGAAAGTGGTGACAATGACCTTTTCCGCCGCCGCGAGTATTATTTGATCTAATGATTTCTTAAAAAGTCGTAATGTTTTCTAAAGAAAAATAAATACCACATACTCTTTTTACGTATTATGGTATTTAAAATGTTTTTTAGAATGGATTTATTATTTTAATTTCTTAAAATATTATATGGTTATTGCAATGTGGGAATGTTATCTTTCCTTTATGCTTAAGTTATTTGTTTTGATTATGTTATGGTTAATGGGAAATGTTTATGAAATCGGGTTGTTCCGTGATAAACCAAGGGTGGGTGAGCCCGAGATAGCTCTCAAATGCATTGGGTAACGCGAAGGAGTTAAACTCTAAGGATTTTCTGAAGAGATTTAGGGAATATACTTTGATGGGTATTCCAAATGTAACCATGAGGGTTACTCCCTACGTAAGAATGTTATGAATGACTCATGTTAACATTATGTCTTATGATTTCTATGAGTTATTCCTAAGTCGTATAATTTAGTAAGGTATGTTAAAGTGATTATGTTTTATGTGAAAACTAGGATATCATTGATTTTTATGTATAAATGAACTAATGTTTTTCTTTCTGTATTTTTACATCCCATATTGATCTTTTTATGCTCATCCTAGTTTTTTGAAATGTTTTCTACAGGGATTAAAGATGAATAGGGTCAAGGATGGGATCAAGGAAATACATGCTATCTAAAACATGGAACTAGACATGTTTCTTTTGATGAATTTTTATTTTGTGAAAAAAATGTAAACTCAGTAAATGTGTCTACTTTGTAATATTTGAGATGTAAAAGTTATTTCAAATTATCTAAAACTCTAAACCTGAAATGATCCTCAATGTGTATTATTGATATAACTCAAGATTATGTAATGTTTTAAGGCCGGGTCCTTATATTTGGTATCAAAGGTTGGTTTAGATAACTTTATAGGATAGAGTGTAGTTTAAGCATAACTGACAAGTTGTGTATAACCGAAATGGTTAGTATATTAGATGGAGTTATTGTTTTTTTTTTGAAAGTTAGAATGAGTTTAAGATAACATGAATAATTATATCTTAGTATTTACCATCCTCATAAGATATTATATTATGATTCTAATGATATACTCACACTGAACTTTTTGGTTTTAGTGAATGTTTTAAGAATTAAATAGTTTTTGGAAAAAGGAAAACACACAGACAATGTGACAACCCTTCGCGTCAAAAGAAGCTGCGGGAATCTAACCCACAACCAAATTTTAACTGGCATTTTTTTCCTACCACTAGACTACATGAAGATCCTGGTTAGTATGAAAAATTATTTTTAGTAAGATGATCTTATGAATCAAGAATAAGTTTATTTTGGGTTATCTATCAAAATTATTAACCTATCATGGAAGATATGTGATTAGGTTAATTAATTTTCAGTATGAGAGTTTAAGAGTAACTGATGTTATTTAGAGATAAATGTTAAGATTTACCTTGGAAGACTATGTGATTATATCCATCAGATATTTGGGTTTCAATCATAGTTTTGTTTATTTTTGAATTATTTTAACAGCAATTTTTTATTGAATGGTCTCTATTGAACTTTGGATTGTTTGACAAATTTTTAAGATTAAGAGTAGTTTTTATTTTTTTTAAAGGTTTTTCTTTTTTTGGGATTAACTGATATTATACTAACAATTTTGGTTATGGATATGGTCTAAAGGCATTGGAAATATATAGTTCAATTTTATGGATTAAGTGATTCTCTATAAGTTGATTATAGCTCTCTTAATGTGAAAAAAGACATCCTAAATACTCACCTTTTGGTGAAAATATGTGTTTGTGTAAGAAATCTAGTAAGAGATGAAAGTATACAAGAAAAATAAGTATGTATCCTTAGGTTTTAGTTAAGCTCATTAATAATTTCCTCAATGAAAATTAACTTAAAACAAAAATGTTGTCTGTTAACTTTTCTTACTAGGGAATCAAATACCGTTTAACCCATAACATGTTTGTGATTTTCTGGTGGTTAACATTCTCCTAGACATATTTTTCCACCACTCTCCATCAGAACATGATGGATTGTTTTCTCCTCCATATCCATGTTTTCATGTAATCCTAGTTTCTGTTAACTAGGGTGACCATTTTACTTCTCTTTCTTTATTTTAAGGTGATAATTTTATTGACTCTTTTTTCGATGTGGGGCTTTCAATGAAGTTTTCGTGCCCAATTTTAAAATTGCGAGGATGCAATTCCCCAAAGGAAGGATGTAACATCCCAAGTAAATAATGAATATAAAATGTTCATATATATTAATATTTGTGAATAAAACATTAATATTGCTTTAATGGATATTCTATGATCGATGGCATACCCAATACGCAACAACGAGTTTCTTTGAAATCATACGTTGCACACTAATAATATGAAATTATTATTTTAAATGGTAGTTAACACCTAGCTGTTGTATGGGAGGAAATAAATAAAACAAACCAAAATATTACTATATATGTTTGTTAAATTTATTTACTTTTATCCAATAAAAGGTAGTGTCTTAAAATGTAAATGAATCTGATTTTAAGCCTAATTTACATTAAAAGGTCGATTTACCGCCTTTTGATGGTGAACCCTATTTAAATCTATTTTGGGTCACTTTTATATATTAATTTTGACAAAATCAAAATCTTCTTTATATTTTTATCATTAAAATTTACTTTGGGTAAATTTTTGGTATTTTTCTATTAAAATTAATTTTTTATGAATAGTGAAAAATACTTTATTTTATTTCAAAAGTGATTTTAAATATAATTTATTTATCATGTTATATTATCTTTTTAATTAGTTTTAAAGTGTAATTAAAATATATTTATACATTTTAATCCAATGGAAGTCACTAGAATAAATTTCACTTTGAAAACAGACATAAACAAGTTTCAATCTTTTGATAGATATTGTTTCTTAAAACGCTGTATTTGTTTTGACAGCAGGAATTAACTATAAAATTTTTTAATGAAACTTTTATGTTTTGAATTTATTAAAATGGAAATAATTTTTGAATTTGGAATATCAAATATATCTTAGGTTGAATTTTTTGTATTTTTCTGATAATGTTCATTTTTTTAATGAATAGTGAAAAATACAACATTTTAATTCAAAACTGCATTTTCATCCAATTTATTTATATAATTATATTTTTATTTTAATTTATTTTAAAGTATAATTGAATTATTTTTTATCTATTAATAAAATTTTGTTCATTGAAAGTAATTTCACTTTTCAATTGGATGTAAAACAAGTCAATCTTTTGAAACATTTTACTTTTTAAAAACCCATCTTTTGTTTTGACAACGGGATTTACATTTAAAATAATTACTACAATTTATGTGTTTTGAATTTGGTAAAATGGGTTCCACAATTGGAATCAGAGGGTCCAAATTATGTAATTATGAATCTTTGGTTTAGGGACATTATGAATTGTAACGATGGTAATTATCTTTAATTATAGTGTTTAATTAGTAATCTGGTAGTTAAGGGTAACAAAATAATATCATAAAAATATAAAATTACCCTAAAATGTGTCCTAATGATATTGGTGGTGTCACGTAAGACCATGGTATTCCTTTTTCCATCCATGGGGCCGCATGGAATCACTTTAGTGTGAATGTGCTTTTTTATCATATTACCTTTTAAATAATGGAAATATAACAAAGGTTTGTATATCCTAAGTAAAAAAAAATTAATTTTGTTTACATAAATGATATCTTTGACTATAAATAATAATTGGAAATCTAAAAATATTTCCTACATGTTGGTAATTTTTTTTAAATTTTTATACATTAAATAAATAAATTGTTTTATGACACCGTGATGATGCAGGGATTACCTCATTAATGAATGATTTAAATAAAAAGAAATTATAAGGTAAAATATAAGACATAAACCTATAAAAAACCTATTGTATGGGTGTATTTATAACCCTTATCACCTTTTCCTAGAACTATATAATTTTTAGACCTTTAAAATCCGAAAATCATTTCACACTATAGTAACATTTTATGACCTTCCAGGACTGCCCCTACTCCCTCTTATAAAAGGCCCCCACCTCTACTCCCTTACCCACACCTCTCAAGCCCTTGTATCGTCCAAACACTACTCCTATTGTCTCTCCACAACCATTTATTCATCCTAGATGCCTTAACTTAGGCAAAATGTTCTTAAAGAAACCCTTTTGGTTCAATCCAAGGGGAGTTACCCGATTTAAAGGTAATTTCTTCTCTTATGTTCTTTTGTTTTATTTTGCTTCTCTAACCCCCTAAACTCTATTCATTCCATTATTTTGTAACAAAAAAAGTATATTAAATATACTAGGATGTTTTTAAGAGATTTATTCGAGCTACATATACACACACCCCCATCTAATGGTTAAAGAACATTCTGTTTCCGTGGATGGCGAATTACTGCCTCACAAAATGATGATTGTTCAATTATCTCCTACCACCTCTCACGGTGGAAATTATGATGTAACTTTATTTTAAATATGATACATATTGTATCTATGATTTCTATATGATTATGTATTTTATATTTAAATCATACCTTTCGGTTTTTCATGTTGTGCGAATGCGATAATTTTATTTGAGGAAGTGTGGACTACCACCCCCTCAAGTGATGTGACCCGTTCATGCAATAAATGTAGTGTATAAAGAATGAAATTAATGAAATTATGTGACCTATATAACATATATATTATTCTATAATTATAATATATATATCTCTCATTTATTTTTAATTCCATTAATATGACAATGATATGATAGTAGTGTTCATGCGTACGTACAACCTACCATCTCCATGAATAGTGCATTTTTTTTTTCCAGATGTTGTTGAGTAGTATAAAATGAATATTTATTGCATATATATGATATTTAAACCATTAATACTACTATGGAGATGTTGTACTTATAACTACATGTACAATTCCTTTCAAACAAGTTCATTTTTTACTCATGTACCAAACATCGACAAAAACATCGGATATGAACTCACAAAATTAAATAATTATTATAACATTATAATATGTTATTTGAATTGAATAATAAAATTTAAAGTAGGCCCTTAAGAAATTATAAATTTAAAAAAATTTATTATTTAGGAATATAAAGAAACGAACAAGACAAGTCGGTCTTGAGGTAAGGGATCACACCTCTCTCTTTTTTTAAGTACTATATTTTATGTTATTTATTTTAAGATCCTATTTCTTATGTTAGGGGATATTATTTTATATTCCAATTACTGTACATATTATTTTATTATGATTATATACCCCCTCTTACTCTCATCAATTCATTTTAATAGTTTTTATGTGGCACCGTTAGGCTGCCGAATGTTCGTAAGGGATTTGTTATCTTACTTTTAATTCCGCGAGATTTCCATTGGTCGCCACTTATTTATTAAATTTGGTGTATTTTGTACTTTAAATTTATATATATTATCATGATTCTATTTATATTCATGTTGTTTTGAAATTCATTTGATGGTTATTATCTTCTGGTCATACTACTAAATTGATTACAACGTGGTAAGGGGTTTTTATCTCACATTTTATTCCTGTGAGGTTCATGCTAAATTTGCCATTATTTCCTTTTGTGTGGTTCATTTACTACCCATTATTATAATATTTGTGTAATATAATCTCTTTTATTGGTATTTAGATCTTAGTTTTATGACCCTTCTTTCATGTGGTGTTCGTTTTGAAAGTTACCCAAATCTGTAAGGGTACCTTTCACCCTCCGGTTTTTAAAAGACTTTGTTTTGTTATGCCTTTTAATATACATCTTCTAATGTTTGGATATGTTCTTATATATCCTTATTGCTGTAAATTATATTTCCATGTGATGAGATACCATTTTTATCTCCCATCGTCTCATTTTCTGAATTTTAAAATGATGCAGATAGGATGTCAAAATTCTTGTAAGGGAACTTCTTAACCCAATTTCAATTATTTGGGTTAAACCAATACATCTTGATTATGCCGTGATATGAATATGTTAGATGACCTCATATTTTTTTACACTTAATATCCACTTATATTGGGTGTATTTGTATTTGTCACACATAATTATGTAATTTATTTATCCTTAATCTATGGATACCATTTTTGTACGGGACTTTGTCCCAATATAATTTCATTGAGGAATCTTTTGATTTATACACGTCATTATTTCATACGGTGTATAAAACCCTTTTTAATTTTCATCTCATTCAAAGAGAATCATTTCTCTACGAAGTGTTGTTACTAAAAGAAAAAAGGAATGTTTCTTTTTATAATGTAAGCGGTAACAATGACCTTTTCTACCGCCGTGAGTATTATTTGATATATGGCTTCCTTAACAAGCCATAATGTTTTCGAAAGAAAAATAAATACCATATACACTTTTTACATATTTTGGTATTGAAAATTGTTTTTATAATGGATCTACTATTTCAAAATCTTAAAATGATATATTGTTATTACAATGTGGGAATGTTATCTTTCATTTATTCTTAAGTTATGTGTTATGATTCTGTTATGGTTCTTGGTCAATGTTTAGGAAATCAGATGGTTCCGTGATAAACTAAGGGTGGGTGAGCCCGATATATCTCTCAAATGCATTGGGTAACGTGGAGGAGTTAAATGCTAAGGTTTATTCGAAGAGATTTAGGGAATATAATGTGATGGGTATTCCAAATGTAACCATGAGGGTTACTACCTCAGTAAGAATGTTACGAATAACTCAAGTTACCTTTATGTCTTATGATTTATATGAGTTATTCATAAATATTTTTATTTCATGAGGTATGTTAATGTTCTTATGTTTTATGTGGAAAGTATTATTTCATTGATTTTTATGTATAAATGGAATAATGTTTTTCTTTCCGTATTTTTACATCCCTTACTGAGCTTTTTATACTCATCCCAGGATTTTGAAATGTTTTCTATAGGAATTAAAGATGAATAAGGTCAAGGATGGGATCATGGAAAGACATGCTATCTAAAACATGGAAGTAGACATGTTTCTTTTTAAGAGTTTTTATTTTGTTAAAAAATGGAAATGGAGTAGATGTGTCTACTTTGTAATCTTTGAGATGTAATAGTTATGTCTTGATTCTCTAAAACTCTAAACCGGAAAAGTTCCTCAATGTGTAATCTTAAAATAACTCAAGATTATGTATGATTTTAAGGCTGGGTATTTATAAAGATACATCCTTTTCCGCAAGAAAAAATATGATGAATCAATTAGAGTGTATGATGAAAACATTATAAGGATTTCATAATAGGCCTCCGTCTTTGTTGTTACCCCGAATGCAAGGTTGAACACTAATTTGGTTGTTTGAAACCTAGATTACGAAAATCCCTGGAGATCTAAGACATCGATAGCTATAATGAAATTGTCCTATTTTCCCTCAAAGTTGAAATTGAGATCATCCAATCTTAGAGTTATCATGGGGATAAAAAGATGAATGTATAAATTATTTTTGAATGTCCAATATATAAATCCAATGGTTCTCAGAAATTCCTACACCCCACTTTCCATGGTGGTGAAAAAAGTACCCCAGAAATTTCATAAAGGGTATGAGGAAATTTTTTTTGGTTTAGAAGATAAGGGAACCTATCCATTAATAGAAAAAAAAATCCTACTTCTATGATAGAGAATAGGAACACACCGTTCGACCCTCAACACATTGTTAATTTCTTTAATAGCAATAAACCATGGAATATTGCAAACCAGTGTCCTATGAAAATGGTTTTTGGAGGAAACCAACAACCCCCTTTGTAGCAAGGGAGATATTTGGCCTCCATTACATCTGAAGGGAACCTCAACAAATTTTTTTTGACATGTTCACTTGTTATTCATTCAGTAACAGTGAACACAAATTTTGATTCTGTTTCTACAAATTCTTTTATCTACCTATAGTTTAGTAGAACAATCCAAACACAACCAAAAATCATGGAACTAGATATGTCTATTAGAATAAGAAATGGGGAAATAATTACCTCCCATGAATATAATTCATCCCCTTCCACAATTTGTGGATTGAAATTTCTAGTGAACCTTTTCATACTCTCTCAAGTGGAATTTGATGCAATTCTAGGCATGGAAAGGCTTTCCCTATACATTTCCAACATAATTGGGCATGAGAGGGAAATCACTCTTCATATGGAGTATCAACCACTTATTCTATACAAGTGCAAGGAGTGAGATGAATATTCTTTAGCACAATCATATGAAGTGTGGATATTACTACCCTTGGAGCATTCATATCATGCTTAGATGATTTAGAATAAGGAATTAACCATCATTGAATACATGCCTATTTTGCGGGAATTCACTGAAGTGTTTCTCAGGGAATTTCATTGTCTTACTCTTATAAGAGATGTTTAATTATTGATTGATCATGTACCAGGGGATTTAAAATATAAAAAACTCTATATATAAAGGTTTTTGTGGAGATTGAGGAGATAAAGAATCAACTACAAGAGAATATGGATAAAGGGTTTACACTTCCAAGTGCATCAACATGGGGTGTGACAATAATCTTCATCAAGAAGAATGTTGGGTCAATGTGCCTTTACATTGATTATCTTGAGCTAAAAAAAATCACGATAAATAAAATATCATATTTTACGGATTGATAACTTGTTTGATCAATTATTTAGAGTGAAATACTCATCCAAGGTGGATTTGTGACCATGATTTTACCAAGGCTGAAGGAGGATAACTTAATGAATGCTTTTTGTACAAGGTACGGGCACTATGAATTCATTGTAATGATTTTTGGACTCTCTAATGCTCTAGAAATATTATTGGAATTTATGAGTAGATTATTTAGAGATTACCTTGAAAAAAATTTTGTAGTATTTATATATAATATTCTAATATACTCCAAACCCACAGAGGAGCATGAGGAGAATCTAAGCACTATACTAGAGACTATGAGAATGAATAAGATCAATGAAATATGAAAAAATTGTGAGTTCTGGTAGATGGAATTCTCATTTTAGGGTCATATCATCCCAATAAATGTGATATCTATGGATACCTCTGAGAAAACTACAATTAAAGGATGGATGAGGCCAACATTAGTGGAAGATATGTGTATCTTCCCAGGGATAGCTGGATATTATCACTGATTTGTGAGAAATTTATCACAATTGAAAAACCCTCCTCCCATGAAAACCGAGAAGGGTGTCATGGTTTCTTGGAGTGATGAATTCAAAGATATCTTCATGGAGTTGAAGATGATTCTTATCACTGCAGTCATGCTCACACTACCCATAAGTGGAGTAAATATCATGATATTTAGTGATTCTTTGAAGAGGGAATATGGTGTGTGTTGATGTAAAATGACAATGTCATTTCCTATGTTTCATGATAATTGAGAGTTCCTGACAAAAAATATCCAATATATGATATAGAGTTGGCTATATTAATCAACGCATTAAAATTTATGTTACATTACCACTTTGGGAAGAAGTGTGAAATATACACAGATCACCAAATCCTCAAGTATATATTATATGAAAAAGAGTTGAACGTGCTCCAATGAAGATGGTTATAGTTGATCAGAGACTATGACTACTCAATCTATTACAACTATGGAATAGAAAACAAGGTGGAAGATTCTCTACGTAGAAAGGATCCATCTACTCTTTCATTGATGCGAATTTAAAAAGATCTAAAATTATTAGAATTAATGAATATGGAAAATTGAATCATAAATATGGGAACAACATCATATATTTGACAAATAATCCCTCAATCGTCTCTTTATGAAAGAATAATAGATTCTCAAAAAGATGATGTGTGAATTTGGAGGAAAGTTGAAACTATAAAAAAAGGAAATACGTGGAGTTCAATGTCAGTAAAGAATGAATTGTGAGATTTGGTAAAATAATATGTGTTCCATAAAATATGATGATAAAGAATGAAATTTTGGATAATTCAAATAATTCTAATTTCTCCCTTCATTAGGAAACACCCAATTTGTCGAGATACCTGAGGGAATTATTGGATAGATACTATGAAGAAGTAGATTGCTCAATATAAATAATTTTTCCTGGTATGTAAGTAAGTGAAGGATGATATGTATATGTCTAAGTATATGATGCAACCATTACCCATACCAACATATAAATGGATGAAAATCACAATGGAAATTTTTTTAAGACATTCAAATACATCCAAAGGAAACAATGCAATCTAGTTTTTTGTCAATCATCTTATAAAGACTGCACACATCAAGGAAATTCAAGAGGATTCATCATTACATCAACTAGAATAGATATAATTTAGAATAGTGGTAAGGATTCATGGTTTACCATTATCTATTGTATCTAACCGAGTTCCAAAATTCACCTCTATGTTCTGTAAGAGTTTCCAACATTCTATGAATACTGAGATGAAATATTGTACGACTTATCATCCTTAAAATTAAGGCCAATCAAAATGGACTATCCAAACACTTGAGGACATGTTGAGATCATGATCAATGGGCTTTAAAGAAGTATTGTATCAACATATTCCCCTATTTCAGTTCTCTTACAATAATAGTTTCCACTGAAGCATCCAAATGGATCCTTGAGAAGCACTTTCTAGGAAGAGGTTTTGAACAACGTCACGTTGGGATAATGTTGGGGAGAAAAAACTCATAGGTTTATAAATGGTCTATGAAATGGGGGAGAAGGTTAAGACCATCTAATAACATAGTTATGGTACTAAGAGTCGACAGAACAGCTATGCTATTAATTATCAATGAGACCTAGAGTTTGATGTTTATGACATGGTTTTCCTACACATATCACCACTGAAGAGGGTTATGAGATTTGAGAAAAATGGAAATCTTAGTCTAAGGTACATTGGCCCTTTTGAGATCCTTGATCACATTGGAGGAGTGGCCTATCGACTAGAACTACCACCAAACCTCTTTCAATTACATGATGTATTCCGTGTATCACTCTTGAGAAAGTACATACCAGACCGAGCAGATGTACTCCATGTAGAAGTTGTACCATTGGAGAATGACCTCTTCTATAAATAGAAGACAATGCTGATCATAGATCATAGGGAAAGGTTTCTCCGAAATAAGAAAATGAAACTTGTCGTGGTATTGTAGAAAAACCACATGTTTGAAGAACATCGTGGGAATAAGAGGATGTGATGACGAAGAATTACCATCATTTGTTTTACTGTCGGAAAACAAATTTGAAAGGAGAAATTTCATAAGGGGGTGATTGTAACGACCGAATCATTTACTAATAAAAATTCCTCAAGATTTTATTAAATTTATTATTATGTAAAATGGTTATACAAAACATATTTACTTCCTTAGATTTATGTTTTTTGATTTTAACATATTTTTATGAATTATTTCCATTTCTAATATATCTTTTAAATAGTTATCACATGATTAATATAAATATAAGTCATAAAGAAAAACAATTTACTCAGAAAAATGAAGCGATGGCCTCATACTATAGAATTGCTCCCTACAATGCCCATTTTTTAAAGGCTGGAAAGGAGGTAGAGTCACATGAATTTTCTATTGACTAATTCCAAGCCGATATTCAACTAGTTATCCTTGAACTTATCCTCTTATAGGAGAATTGTAAGTTAATAGAGATTACCACCTAAGAAATGTTATCTGAGCCACCCCAAGAGTTTATCACCATCACACACCATACCCATAGGGATTATGGGGGCGTTATATGGGGTTATATGACAATACCTTAGCCCTAGGATTATGTGTATTATTATTTTATAATGAATATACATTGATTTTATTATTGTAAGTTTTCAAATGGGTTTTAAGAGAACAAATAGTATTTTTACTTAATATTCAATAACAAAATATATTTTGATAAATTTAGGGATTTTTGAATTAAATACTATTTTATTAAATAATCATTAATAAAATTAATTTTTATTAAATATAATTTTTTTGTATATTTATTTATGAATAGAATTGTAATTTTTTATTCACGTTTGAAAGCAGTTTTTGTCAAAACCCATGAATTTTTGATAAATGTAGGATTTTATTTTAAATGTTAAAATTATCAGGTTTAGAAAATAATTTAAATAAAATCAATATTATTTTTGTGTTTAGGTTGAAAAAATTATCAAACGGTGAATTTTTGATAATGTTCTGAGATAATTAAATTTTTGGGTAAAATTTAAATACTATTTTATATATAATGTGTTTTATGACATCATAATAACCGAATTGTGATGTAATAAAATATTATAAAAGGATTATTCAGAAAATATATGTTTTACCATTAAAATAATCTAATTTTAGATTTTATTTATTAATTTTATTTTTTCCATAGTGGACACTCCAAGAATTATAAAACATTTAAACTTCTAAAAATGATTACCTTCAGAATGTGTCACATATCCACATATGAAATCCTAATATTTTAATATGTTCAGATATTGGCCTTCTAAAATACTGTTTTCCACTTAACATTTATAAAAACCATGGGGAACCACCTTTGGATGGTTTGTGGTTTTGATTAGTTAAATGTGTAGTGTCCAAAACATAAATAATAAATAATTCCTTCTCCTTTCCAATATAAACCATCTAAATATAACATTCCTCTTCAGTGAAAACATTTAGAGATCAACCAACCTCATAAATCCACACTCTATAATCCTCCAAAGGAGCCATAATCTCCCATGAAGCCTCTCTCAAGCCTCTTTCAATCCTTTGGTGTCACACTTCAAAAAAAAGGACTTTCTTCGTTTCAAATTTTTTCCAAATTTTGTTATATTTTTATAATCTTTTATATACCATTAATAATGTTGGGGTATGATTTCATGCCTCCCCAAACATCCATACTAGTTTTTTAATGAATATATACCTCTATCTCTCTCATCAATACCTCCCATGTACACCCATTACCATTCTGGAATTCCATAAGAAATTTTTCTCATCTCATGTACATTCAAGCAATTATTTTATATAATGCATCTAAATTACAATAAATATGTTGGAATATTATGTTAAATGACCTAACCCTTTACTATACATTTATCTTATAAATTATGTTGTCCTCATTCCCTTATTATAAATCCATTTTATGAATTCTATTTGACATCGTTATGCTACAGATGCTACACAAAAATTTCCAATCCCAAAATATTTGTGTAATAGAATACCATACCCATTTCTCTATCAAGAGTATTCACCTATATGAACATGGAAATATTGATTGAGGACATCCATTTATGTATTAATCATCTCTTATTCGTGGAATAAATTATGATTTCTATTGAATCCTCTTTATAGGATCATTGTGGAAAACGTATGCATGAAATGAAATGTTTATAATGGGAGTACCCTGATAGCACTCCAATGCATTGGGTGAAGATTAGTATATTGATAAATCAAGTGCAATGAGGGTATAATCATGATAATTCTAGTTTAATGAGGGTTTATTCAAGCTAATTTAAATTCAATAAGGTTTTACTCATTTTCAATGTGAAATGAGCCTTGCCTCATACTGATATCATGTTAAATGTTGTTGCCACATTTTCATATTATGATGTCCATGCTATATCATGACTCTTTGTTCATGATCCTCTTGTGATCCATTGATAATCCCATTTCATAACATATAATAAAATCTTCATATTATTCATTTTTTAATCTTTTACTGGTCTTCATCGATCACCCTTTTATTATGCATGTCATCAGGTTATCCCATGCAATGCTGAGTACAAAGGAATGTTGTGTTCAGGTAAAAGAAGATTTCAATAATTATGTTGTGTTTTATGTTCTATGTTATAATATAATTTTCCTTATTTCCCAGGTCACTAGAAATATCGATCCTCAGAGTTGTCTTAAGTTCATATTAATTTAATAAATCATGATTATGTGTGTATTAAGGAGTTGGGTTGTTACAGATCTATATCTTAATAGAGGAGTTAGTTTAAATAATATCCTACAATGAATTTAATGGAAGTCCCAATATTACTAATAAATATTCCTTATACTTGAATAGACTCTATACTCAATGAGATTAGAGTCACAATGGGGGTTTGAGTGAGACAACTACCCACATTGGTGGCATGACATATGGATGCTAGTGCAGATACTCTGACTGTCGTCACGCTACTGATAAAATTATAGGTAATGATTTATATGATTGGTCGAAGGAATTTATTATGAAGGTGCTAAAGCGACATGGCCCACACTATAACGCCCTGACCCCAGTTACCCAGAGTCAATCCATTAGTGCGTAACATTGGCATGATCACAAAAGATCAACTCTCGAAAGACCGATTAGTTTAGTATCCTTGGAAACACTAGATACATTCATAAATTTTACATTACATCATAAATTGAAAAACTACAATAACAAGGTCTCCATAGTCCACACTCATATCCTCTTCTGACTATCCTTGCAGGTCATTCATACAATACTTCTTCATATCCTGGAAAATATTAAAACATTGAAAGGGGTGAGCTCAGATGCTCAGTAAGGATAACAATATTGCGGAAGCATTCGTAAATAAACATTAACATTTAAGGCAATTTATAACTGAAAAAGCCTTTTTAAACTTTAAATTCAGCATAATATGGAAAAAATAAATTAAATAATTCCATTACTTACTCACATGGATATACTACTAGTCGAATAATCACATGCAATATCAATAACCACTTTCATAATGATGGAATGCATAATGCCAGACTATCATAATCACGTAGCCAAGGCCTCGTGCCAAGACCACAAATAAGATTTTGTCAAGGCCTCATGCAAAGACACTAGTTTGTCTCCTGAGACCTACAGATGCATCGAGGAGCTATAGCGCGCTCCACCCTTCACTTATTAAGTCCAATTCATACCTCATATGAATAGGTTTAAACATATCATAAACCATAACATAATCGTATCACATAAAACATGCATAAAGGAAACATAACATTTCCACATTTCAATCACAAGATATCAATACAACACATTGATATAATAAATACATTATCAAAAGCATTTTCAATACCAAAATAAAAGGAAAGTAAAACATGGTATTTATTTTTAATATTAAAAAAAAAGTTATGGCTTAAAGTCGAAGCTGAAACTCAAATAAAAGTCATGGCGGCAGAGAGGTTGTTGTCGCCGCATATGTAAGAAAAAAATTCCTTTTTTTGTTTAGTAGAAACTATTTGTATAAAAATATTCCTTTTGAATAAATGTAAAAGTCAATGGGGTTTATACACCGTATAAAGGAATGTTGTGTATAAAACCAAATATGCCTCAATGGAAGGAGATTGAGACGAAGTCCTTACTAAGACCATTTTTTAAAATAAAATAGATCTATTATGTGTATTCACTATATTTACACATAAATAAAGTATAAATACAAGATAGGACATAATAATATCATGACATTATTTGAAAGTAGGAGATTAACCCAAAGAATGGAAATTGGGATAAGAAATTCCCTTACCTTGCGTCCTGTCTTGACTCGACCGTTCTTTAACCTCCTGAATAATAAACTAGAGTTAATATATAATTTCTTAATAACATTTTTCATGTTTTTTATTCCTTTTATATCACTTATTACCATGTTATGAACATTATGTAATTATTTAAGTTAATAACAGTCGTTTTGTCGATCTTTGGTACTTGAGTCAAAAATAAACTTCTTATAATTACAAGTTGTTCATGTCGTGAAATATCCATTATATCCAAAATTATATTAATGATATATATCTCATATATCTCATATATATCCAGTATATACATGAATTTATAATATTCCATAATGTTTAGAGGTAAGAAATGAAATGCACCGTTCCTGGAGACGGTAACCCGTACGTATGCATGAATGCTACTTTCATTTCTATTTCGTATTTAATTAAATCATAATGATATAAAGGTATATTATAATTCCAGTATAATATCATATATAATATCATTTAATCCATCCTTTATACATCCCAGATATGGAATTAACGATTCAAATCACTTTGAGGGGGCGGTAGTCCGCACTTCCTAAAATGAAAATATCGCGTTTACCCATAATGGAAACAATAAAGGTATGAAATAAATGAAAAATAAAAAACCTTAAGTAAAACATAAACATATAATATATCACATATGATAATAGTTTCATCAAAATGGCCACCATTAGAGGTGTTAAAAGAATATTGAACAATCATTGTTTCGTGAGGCAATATTTCGCCACCCACAGAAACAGTATGTTCTTTAACCATTAGACGAAGGTGTGTGTAAGTGTAAACCAAATAATTATCATAAAAAAATCCTAGTATATTTTAGATACTGGTGTTGTTACAAAAAAAAGGAATAAAAAGTGTTTAAGGTGTTGGAGAAGCAAAATAAAACAAAACAACATTAGAGAAGACATTACCTTAAAATCGGGTAACTCTTTTTGATTTGAGCCAAAGGCTTCCTTGGGAAGACTTATGCCCAAATTGATGCATCTAAGAGTAAGGGAGGGTAGTTGAGAGAGTATTTGGGCAGATTTTGGCCGAGCCAAAAGGCTTTGATGGTGTGAGTAAGGTGGTATTGGTGGTGGCCTTTTATAAGAGGAGAGAAGGGGCACTCTTGGAAAGATTGAAATGTTACATTTTTATGAAATAAATTTTCGGATTATAAAGGGCCCACACAAATATATTTCTAGGATAAGGTGATAAGGGTTCGAAATATACTCATCCAATAGGTTTTTTACAAGTTTATGTCTTAGATTTTACATTATCTTATCATTTTATTTAAAACGTTAATTATTGAGGTAATCGCTGCATCATCATGGTATCGTAAATAATTTAATTTATTTAATTTATAAAAATTATAAAACAAATATCATGATGTATTAAATCTTTTTATATTTCTAATGAATATTTATAGTCAAAAATAGGACTTGTATAACCCTATTTAAAAATTGTTTTCGTAAAACAACTCTTGTTTGTGACATTTTTATTTTAACATTAAATAAAAAGTTATTTATGTAATTGTCCTAACAAAGTGGATAAATGGGGTCCCCAAGTTGACCCATGGATTTTATTGGTCGGACATGACACATAAAATAGTGTTAGGACAAGTTTAAAGGTCATTCCATATTTTTATAATACTATTTTTACCTTAAATTTCACTAATTACCTTTAATCATGATTAATTAAACATAAAAGTTAATATTCACCAAAAAAATTATTTTAATCCCATTAAACCACATTTTACATACTAATGAAAACCATGTATGTTTGATTTTTGAAAATCAAGTCACAGAAGTGGTAATGTTTCATTTAAACGAAGAATCAGTTTTTTTAACTACCACTTAGTGGTTTCACTATTCATCAAAAATTGAAGTTTTTCAGAACAATGCCAAAATTTCACCCTAAGATATAATTGAAATTCAAAATTCAAAAATGAAGTCTATTTAAAAAAATTACAAACATATAAGTTGAATTAATTAATTCCATAATTAATTCCCGTTGTCACAACAAATAGCGTGTTTTTATGAAACAATATATATCAAAAGATTGACAATTATTTATGTCCAATTTCAAAGTGAAATTAATTATAATGACCACCATAGGATAAAATGGTAAAAATATATTCTAATTATACTTTAAAACCACTAAATAGTATAATTTATCACTATAAATTATTTTGATTAAAAAAGATGTTTTTAAGTATTTTTCACTATTCAAAACAAATTGGAAGTTCTCCGAAGATTAAAAAAAATTCAACTTAGGATAATTTCGATATTCCGAATACAAAAAAGAAGTCCATTTGGCAAGATAAAATTTATAAAATTTCAAAAATTAGGTATTACTATTCATAACGGCTACTTTGATTAGTCGCGGTGTGTTAGAACACGAAGTTGCGTACAATGCAAGCTATTGCATTATTGAAAGAGAAGTGTATCATGAAATCTTGGGGTGTTACACACACACACTCATCCTCTTTCTAATTAATCTTGGTGATGTGTTCCTGATTTACTAAATCTTATATTGTATTCCATCGAAAGATGTGTTATTTTTTCATCAGATGAAATAATAGAGTCCATCGATGAATCCTCTGGATCTGGATATCTTGTTATCTAGAAGAATCAATGAAAAAAAGGAACATATAGAAAGTGAGATTAATAGTAACAAAAATCATAGTGCCTTTTATCGGTGTAACAAATCCACATCTCTGTCATCACCCAAGGTATTAGGACTGAATAAATTATAGAATGTTTCTCTGAACCACATACCAATATTGGTATGCCTATCTGATAACATCCAACCATCTATTGGAGGATCCCCATATCATTTAGGTAGTGAATTTCAATCTCCATAATGATGTTTCCCAATATACCCAATGATAGATAGAATGGACTCCAGTAATTACTCAAAAACATTGGGACATCCATCCTCCTAAAAAGTTAGATGGTGCTGCTGTTGTAGATCCTTAGTCCTCTATTCCATAAAAGGGGGTTGTCCCCGGGATACATATATTGTCTATAATAATTATAATAAACCATATTAAAAATAATATTCAATGTATAGATCATGATCTAAAAGAAGGTTCTATAAGAGAAAATATAGTAGGGACTAATTATGGCTCATGGACCCATACCTCATAGTTCTTGTTCATCACCAACCTCCTGGCACATGACTCAAGGTCATTGTATTAGAATATCTCAAAATAATACCAAAATAAACCACATATATAAATTCAATAACACAATAATTAATATATAGAATGAAAAGTATAGTTAAAATTTTTTCCTACACATGTTCTGGCACCAACTACCAACAACTAAGTCCAATTTTTGGATAAAACTCAAGTATCACATAATAGGTTTCAAAATACAGAGTGTTGGTAAAATTTTATAGTGCATTTTTTAATTTATAATTTACATTCCAAATAACTAATAACCATTTAATTTATTTTTTATTAATTATCCACTTTATTATTACATATCCATGGTTATTTTAGATTCCTCTTCAATTCCAATGTAAAAATTTCCTATGATTTTTTATTTGTAATCCACATTTCATTAAACCATATCCCAACCCTTTATTCGCTATTTTGATTTAACAAGGCATATTGTTTTACATGATTTGAGGAATCAACAATATGAATTAATAGAAGTACATGATTTATAAATTTCAATTAGTATTCCTAAAATTTTAATCCATTGATGTTTTAATTTATGTAACAATAGTTACATGGATTAAACATGTGTTAATTTGTTATATTATGGTGAAACCGTCAAGATATATCAAAAAACGCCATTTTGGTTGTGGAGGACACTTTAATAACGTATAATTTCTTATTCTCAAGATAGAAAAATTAGTATGATATTAGATATATAACTCAAGTAACATATTAACTGTTGAAGATAAGGAACACAATAATGTAACCATAGAATATTATATGATTTCCATTTAAACAATTAGATTTTTATAATAATTCATTAGTGACTAATTCATTTACATACATGTACAAGGGTAATAATATTGTACTATATAATAATAATATCGATACCAAAAATCATTTGTGTCACCCATTGATGAAATTAGTACAGTAAAAATAAAAATAAATTAGAACAAAAATCCCCATACCAGGTAATTTTTCATTTCCTTAAATGTGGGTTCGCTACTACAAAGAATATTCTCATTACCATATCCCAAAACATTCCATGTCTCTTATCTACCAACCCAAACCATAATATAAAAGCAAAAAGTACTCTGATGTGATTCTATAATGTAATGGGCTTGATTTACTAATATGTAACCGATCGTGGTTTGTAACATGGACTCAAATTCACATCCCAACACACAATAGTCCATCGACATAGAGCGAGGGTCTATAATGGCATGGTAAGGATATTGTACAATATTTTATAAGAATGCAAGAAATATAGTATAGTATATAAATAAAATAAATCACAAATTAAATGAAACCACAAAAAAACATAATTAGATAATATAAATAATATATATATAATATATAGATAATAATAAACCATATCAAAAAACATATACAAAATGGATTCATTTAATATTTCTATTCGAAAAATGGGGATACACGGGACACATGGTTTCATGAAAACACATTAAGACATAAAGTTAAAAATACATGAGCTATTTCTTGTGACATTGATAATGAAGGTTCTGAACTCTAATATTTTACACATTCCTAGTGTAGAATATTAGGCATAAAATGAAAGATCCTTCCCTTTATTCATACCTACATATTTAATGACTATTCTCATACCAATAGATGTCCCAAACATGGTGTGAGATAAAATTAGTTGGCCACCAAAAATGGCATGTATTACTATAAATTATATGATATCTATAATGTTTAGATTGTAGGTAATAATCAATGTAAAACAATAAATAAATAAAATATATCATTTCATGGATTTCATAGGACGCTCACTTACCACTACCTTCATTATCCTATGAAGATATTTCTCTGATCAATTATTATATTATGAATAGTAATAGGAATCAGGACTATTAATTAGTCATCCTCAATATGTTACATCACTTCCTTTAACAACAAATAAAAATTATAGAACATCATTTTCACTAGTTATGCATAATCATGATTGAACATCATGTACAATTTTCATAATTACACATGAAGAAATATCACGTCCTCTGATTATAAATAAATAATATAAAAATTCATGTACATAATTCCCATTTAACCATATGAAAAATCATGTCCATAAATACCATGTTAATTTTAAGTAATCCATTGTCTATGGTGATAAATAATAACATGGAATTCTATTTATATTGTAGAAGGAATCATGATGTTATCACATCACATCAAAATTACATTCATGGAAAAAATAGAATTACACTTTCCATAATTCAATTAATTTCAATTTTTAATCTAGGTAATAGAAAATTAATATGATTGGTGAAAATGTATGTAATAAAAGAAAATATATAATCCATATAAATCATATAATTAAATTTATTTGGATAACTCTAGTAAAAACAAAACATATTGGTGTTCTTGTCACAAGGGAAATGTTAGTCAATAAGTAATATATTTAAACTCACCCAAGGGGTGCACCAGGATGAGGTCATAGATCAGAAACATGTAATAATGTCTATTTAACATGTATAGAATAAAGTTTCAAAATTCAATTTTGGGGTTTATTAGTTTTTGGAGTGATTCTAAGAAGGTCCAGCATTAGGATGAACTAAAACATAATATAAACACACAATCATTTAGCTAGATGTACTAGAGAACACACCGTAGTTGTGTAACATGACTCCTCATCAATTATTAAAAATAAATTGATGCTATAATAATATAAATAAATAAAATTGAAAAATAACCCAAAAAATTCATATTAGCTTGTCGACATTTATTTTTTTCATATAATGAGATAATTGAATAAAGGATGTCAGTGGACAAAGATCATACAAGTATAGATTTAATATGACCATCAACATGTGACTTAGACATCATAATATTGTAGAGATTAATAGCCTAATATAAAATAACATGTTTCCAACAAGAGAGAGAAGGATCTATGAATTTGGGAAAAGAAAATTATGGGGATAAGTTTAATACAAAAAGAGGATAAATAATAATTTCACCCATTTTTAAATGGTACCTAGTTTGGATATAGAACTGGACATATTATTTTCTACTATACTCCAACATTATCATGCCCCATCACACAGTTTAGGAAAATGTTATTAAAACTGTGTGCAACCTAATCTCCTCAATTTTTCAATTTTCACTTTAACATTTACATTGATGTGTGCCTCCCTTTCATGGTTTGACAAAGTGGTTTTCACCCTTATAGGTCTGTATGGATTGAGGACAATGCATAGAAATTTCATTTTTTCTCATCGTATGCCTCCAAAAAACTAGAGTCTTAGGCTCATAAAAATCCCCATATTCCCCTAAAACCCTTATTAAAATTATACACCTACATTTGAATGAATCATGAGACTAGAATTGATTTTTATAAGTTTATTAATTCAAAAATAATCTTGTTCAATATATCGATAAGATAAATCAATATATCACAGTGATATATTACTGAGATGTTATCATATATTTGAGGTTCCATAATAATATACAATCATGTCCAACAAATGTTATGGTTGCATCTATATAGAAATATCCTAGTACCCATTCGAATATATAGTATGATGTTCAGGATAGTTACTTAATTCCATTAATATGGTAGTTTATGAGTAGAGAGATAGGTGTTTTTCAGTGGTGTGTCTCATGGTCAAAAAATAAATAATAATAATATATGTTTTCCTATATTTTGATTATTTAGTGAGTTGAAATGGAGATAAAATAACTAATCAAGTAAAGGTATATTTTTGTGTTAGTGAAGTAATAGAGAGAGTGGATCATTGTGCAGACATTAATCAGTAGAGTGACTAGGATTATGATGATATCAGATCAAGATATATATTCGGATATATATTTATAAATAAGATGGTAGTTTAATGAATTTTGGATAAGGTAGTTCAAAGGAATTTGGTAGAGGATGGAACCTTTTTTTTGTAGTGGTGTGAGGAATTTATGGAGGTTTTTACAATATTTTATAGGTATGAAACAGAGGTTAGAGTTGGAAATTAGGGTTAATGGTATTAGGTTTTTGTTTTTTTGGTCTCAAAAATCATTTCAGTAGAAATAGAATTCAATTTATTGGAATTATATATATCCAATGAAGGGGGGATGTAGTTGAGGAATAGACTAATAATTATAGGTATTATAGCTGGATAATATTGAGGTAATGATAGGTAGAATATCTATTTATTTATTTTATATAATTATTAGTAGGAAAAACATAATGATAATATTTAATAACTACCTATTTAGTTTAGAGTAAATTATTTTACTAAAACACATTAAATATTATCAATTCTAATTATTTTTTTTTTGTAATTTCTAGAGATCTATCATCATTGTGTGCTAATCATTAGAACATGACACATGAACATTGTAACATATTATAGAGTCACTTTTCATAGAGGTATTTCTGAGAAAATTCAAGTAATATAGTTTTAAAACCACTCAATATTTTTTATCTAAGCTAATAATTATTTATGATTTCATGATTACTATTTTTTAACACGTTATAGATCATCAATGTGAAGTTATTTTTTGAATAATTATTATGTTTGTAACTATATAGGTTCCACACATTATTCTTCAAGGGAATTTAAAAGAATCTATCCATGAATTTGAGTTTAAGGACGTATAGATCCTACAATTTATATGATTTAAAACTTAATATATGAGGATATGGGGTATGTGATGCCTTCTGTTGATTTTTTTTGCAAAAAAGTCATTTCTCAAAAGTTATATTGTTTGGGTGTGATCTTGATTTTAGGAAATAGATCAATGGGAAGATGATAATTAGAGTATAATATATCATTTTACAAAAATATTTTTCATGTAATGTTTTCACTTTATGAGGAATATTATTGATTATTGGGAAGTTATTGGGTATAGATTATATTAAGTAAAGAGATGAGAAACATGACCTATAGATAGATTTTAATGTTATTTAAAATATTGTTTTTTTTTATGATTATGAATTGATGACTTCATTTATATTATATTGTAAAAATTCCATTAGAGATGTAGATCATTCATTTTTTATTTTTGTTTGATTAATGTTTTATGAGGTATACAATATTTAATATTTTAAAGATACTTGGGGTGGGAAATTATTTTTTGAATAGATTAGTTGATGATATTAGTCCTCAATGTTTCTTGATATTATATGATGTATGATCTAGATTGATACCATTTTATGGCATTATGGTTTTTATTGTAGTGAAATATGTACAAAAGTGATGATGATCAATTTCATTGGGATGATGATTTTAGAAGGAATCATAAATTTGGATTTGTGGTTAATAATTTCAATGCATTATATCAAACCCCTAACATAGTCATGAGGATGAACAAGAACATACTCAATGTGGAGTTTTTTTTCACGAGGTAAGAGAATTTGTGTATTAAAAAATATGGTAATTAATATTATTTTTATGATAATAATAATATATCACCTATGACTATCAGTTTATATTGATGAAACTTTTCCTAGATGAAATTTTTTAATTGATTTTTACAATGAGTGATTTAGTTCACAGATGAAATTTTCTAGTTTTAGATAAACTATCTATAATTTTTTGAAATTATTTGTATCAAAAATATATATTCTTTGTTTATTGAGGATACCATATGCTTTTTTATGAATGAATCAGGGATCTTTAGTGCACTACAATATAAATGATTGTTGATTACCATGTTTTATTCATGATTAACCAATCCATATAAAGAGGAAATGAAATATAAAATCACAGTGGATGTTAGTACTATGTGTCCACCTGAATATTCTATTGTCCATATAAGAGACAACATCATTTTCAGTTAATAGTTTTTTCCTGTGCTCTCTCAAATTATTTGTACTTTTTTGGACTTTAGGTGCAACCATGTGGCAGTCCAAGGTTGTATCTCAATGGAGAAAGTAATTAAAAAACATGTTCAAGTAATTTTTAATATAATATAATATAATATAATATAATATAAATTGACTAATTTAATGTATTGCGGGGTTTTTAAAATATTAAAATACTAGAATATGTTTTTTTAAGTAATTTTGTATTTTTATTAATTTTTATTTTTTAAAGACAATGAGAAGATTGTTTAGAAAATATTTTTATAAGGATTAATAGATATACCTATAGTTATTCGCTCATTTATTAATCATTATAAATTAAATTACTTTCCAATTAATTATGATCCCCTAATTTTGGAACCATCCAATCCTATGACAATTATCTTAACTTCAACGATGAAATTAATTAAACCCTAGTATAGCTTCAATTCATGAAATCAAAGAGACCATATTTGATTGATACACTAAGGATATATTATGGACAATGGTAAATTTGGGAACATATAAATTATGAATATGAGGATGAATTGTGTTTTGGGATTGTATTGTAATCCTATAAATTGATCATATTTGTTTTGTTTTGCATATTATGATCACACTTTACAACTCACACATTACTCAATCTAGAATGTTTGTGAAAATTGTTCAATATTTGGAATAGTTAAATTTAAGTTAGAAAAATAATTTGATCATATTAGGATAGTTAAATTACCTCATTGATTTAAAAAAAATTATAATGAATCGAGGAAGATCGATTACCATGAAAAACTACTATTCCATGGGCGGTGTAGTCATCATAGAAATGAATTGAAGTCACAAAAGTATAGAAATTGTATAACCCAATCACATGTATACTCTTCTATTCTATATATAAGGGGAAAATATAGATGAAATAAATTGCAAATTATAAAATAAATATAATACAAATGGGTGATTTATGTTTAAAAACACTAAAATTCAAATGTGGAGAAGAAAAAGATGTCATCAAAGATTTGGTCATTGCTTCAAGATCTACCCGTCTTGAAATCCTAGTATAACTAATGTATAAACCCTTTTCCTCTTCCATAAAATTCTTAGTTCATTTAATCAGCCACCAAATGTGGAAAACCAAAATTTATATAGAATAGTGGGGATATGGTCTGAATACATTTAATCATTGAATGAAAAATTAGACCAAATGTTTTAACAAAAATATTTCATAATGTTATACCATAAGAACATGTGAATATGATACCCTTACAGTAGTATTATTTTTTATGAATATAGTGGTATATATACAATAAATGTTTTAATCCAAATGCAATCTTATAAGTATAGGATATGGCCTAAATGGTGATGTGGCGTCTAAGCTGGAGAGTTCATTCCAGCTTTAAATTCATGGCCCATTTACCCCAATCAGATGTATAGTCAAGCATATATTATCCCAATTAATGTTATACGAAATAATTTTATAATTAAATTTATAATTTTTTTAAATAATCAACAGAATTATATTTATGACTAAAATACAATAATGCACTATAATGAGTCAAAATTGGAATCATCTTTAACTATGAATTTGAATGATCTTATAAAAAACATTCTATAAATAAATATATTTAAATTAATTTGAGGATGTTATGTCATTTATTATCAATAATAAATTAAATAATTTTTTTATCAACTCCCCCAAACCTACCCCTTAGTGCTTTAGGGAAAAGTCACAAGTCATATATTGCATAAAATTTGGGTTGGATATACACTATCCTATTTCCCAACACATAGTGAAAGTATTTGATATGTTAGAATATAATTAATATGTAAATATCAATAAATTTAAAATCCATTATATTATAAACTGTAAATAAATCTAGTGATATTGATTATACTCATCATAGTGAAACTTGTTTTCAGACGACCATGCGTGTGTGTGCGATAACCATTTGAATCTCATATCAACATTGTCTATATAGTTCTTTCATGTTTTGTAAAAAAATAATTCTAACCCTATTAAATTAAAATGAACCAGAAAAATATTCCATTGAATTGAAATTTCATGACCTACACCCTTAAGCATTATATAAAGTCAAACATTAATCTCTCTCCGAAATACCCCTGTATGATTTTTAATTTCATCCATTACCTCATTTTTGTGATAATTTTTTAATTATTTATTTTTTTTGTGTAAAACATTTAGATATTATTAATACACACCTAAATAAACTTTTCAGAATATTTCAACTGATCTGAAAGGAAAAAAACATATGAATCAACAATTGGTATAAGATGAATTTTTTAACATAACATGGATATACCTTCATTTGAGTTAGAATAATATCACAAGTCATAATTGGGTGAAATGTTGTGTGGAGAAATTAATTAATGAATTTACCATGAGAAAATATCATAAATAATTGATTAATAATATAAGATGCTTTATAATGACATGACTACTTATATAATCAACGACATATACATATAAAAATCAATCTTTAACGATGAAATATTTATCATGATCTTTATATCACAAATGAATTTTGAATACAATAATTTTTAAAATGTTACACATAAAAATGAGAATATTACATGGTTTTTTTAGGTTGGTATTTTTTATTGACAGTTTACACACACAAATTACAGAGATAAAAAATGAATGATATAAAGTATCTACCCTATAAATGTTGTCCCAACCCCCACAATATAAAATATTGTATTGTATGCAACAAGAGTATATGTGTTGGAAAATTATATGAAATGATTATTTTTAAATAGAATGATAATATAAAAGTGTAAGTGTTCTAGATAGCCTAATATTATCAAGTGATTATGGGGTAATGCGTTGTTATGAAATCATTTTCATGGGTGTGAATTCCCTCATTGTATTGCTTAAATCATTTCCCATTGACAATAAATCCCATTCTTATATTTTCTTGTGTTATATCGACTACACAACAATGAAAAGAATTAGATTCAAAATAAGGAATTAATCATCTAGAACACATCCTACTAGGAATCAGCGTCAATAATGATCTATATAGAAGGTCCTTTTAACCCTCATGAAACTTCCTTTTATGGATCATCTTATCAACTTTTTCCTCTTCTTACTTGTTAAAGTTCCTTGAATTCTCATTCGACGATAATCAGATCTCCCCAATCTCTTCATTTTATAATTTCCGTTTATCTATTTTTTAACTAAATCCATATGAAACGTATTTATTTAACAATTATCAATACTCTAACTATTTGGGGTGAAGGGAATCATTCCTAGAAAATCCAAAGTGGGGATACATATATGGGAGGCCTATGGAGTCATACAATAGGAATGGTCAAATTCCAAGAACATTCTTCAGTACTTTATGTAAGTGTATATATCTTACTCCAAAATATATTCCAAATTTCAATATGAATCATTATCCAGGGAATTTTTTCTGGGGTGGTTTAGTGTATAATTCTAATGCATTACCCCATTCTTTAGAAATACCGAATCCAAATTTTGAATTAATATGTATGAACCTTATTTACCAATGATGGAATTCAATATTAAAAACCAACTCAAAATCAATGAATTGAAAAAATTTACAACAAAATTTCAATCATCATTTATGGTGGCTCTTACTCCAACCATTTTATATCATAATCAATAACAACATAAAAGAAAACCCCTAATTAAATTTTAAAAGAACTCATAAAATCAACTCCCTAAACATCCAAAATATCTTATAATGTTGTGGGATTTTGAGGTATCTAATGTCACATATAAATAATTCCATTGTGCTTACAAAGGGGGCATGACATTCAATAACCAAGAGCATCATGGGACAAGATAGGAAAATATAATCCAATTTAAAAGCTATTCATATATCTATCCATTGTTGTCGAAAGTGACCTCCAAATGAATGTGTATGGATGAGTTATCGAATAGGCTCACACTTAGGATCAAGAAAACACTTCCTAATAACTTGATCAGTACACTTCTTCCTAATTTAAGGACCATCCCAATAACAAATCCAATAGATAATAATTAAATTTTAGACTTGATGTTTCTTTAAATATTTAGTAATTTCAGAGGAAACATTGTAGTTAAGTAAATTATCATACCAATGATGTGTACCAATAAGTTTATAAATAAGATCATCTGTTAATGGGTCTCCAAGTGGTAACTGGTATAATGTATCAACTTCTAGTGTGTTAGTACACTTACTCTTGTGGTCCACCATCATATTTCTAACCCTTTTTTCCTTTATATCAATATAAAATCCGTGAACAAGGATAATCTATCAGATAATTCTTGGATTTTAATTTGGATTATTTAGTTGGTTCCATTATGTTTCATGATCGGAGAGGACAACCACTTATGATCCCATAAAATAAGATCAGATTTTTTTCTAATTAAAATATGATTGAAAACCCTCATTTTCGATTTTTGTGTAATTTTTGTGGGATCAATCCAAAGTATTAAACTATTGATAAATCACGTGGGACCTCCCATCCTCGTAATGAAATAAGACTATTCCAACAATGATGCTTGAAAAATTAGACATATGTTCAAAAGGGATCAACCACTATTATGAATGTTTGATAATTGGAGTGGCCAAACACTTTTTATCTTATAAAATTATACTTTGAATGATTCATTAAAAATAAATTTAATAATTTTTAATGTAATTAAAAAAAAATTATATTTAACTTACTAAAATATTTGATGATATATCGATAAAATTAAACATGTCTATTGAATGATAGAGAATGAAACATGTATTTTTGATATTTAATAGATTAAAAAAATTCTATTATATATCTACCAACCTCAATTCCATGATTTCAAAGAACATGAACAAGTGAAATTAAATTTTATGCATTGAAATGGAATTTATAAATGTTAAACAATAGGTTTTTATAAATTCAATGATGAAACAAACAACACAGGCTAAAGATACCATTCTCAAATGAGAACTAATACATAGTAAAATTATCTATAAATACCCCCATATAGGTCTTATAAAAATAAAAAAACATACTTACAACATATCTTTTGAATATACATGGGGAATGATAATGTCCAAATGGAATTATTAATTAGTTAAATGTACCAAATGGGTAGCTAAATGACCTATTTCACTGGTCATATACAAAAACAGCTATCCAGAAATAGCAAGAGAAACCATCATGAGGAAATAGTGAGTCGTACCTGTAAGTCTATAAAGCATTTTATTCATTGAATGGAAGTGGAAAATACTCCATATATGTGGACTCATTTAGTTTCTTATAATATATGCACACTTTCCAACTATTATATACTCTCACATGAACTAACTCTTCCATTTCACTTTTTTTAACTGTGAAAACAGTTTTATTTTTACCATATGGACATCACTAACCCTCTAAGAGTCATAAATTGGATAAATGATACCTTCCACAATAAAAATTTCTAGGTTGTTTTTCCAAAACATCTAATATTTTGGGGATAAGTCTCCTTTTTGGTTTCTTAACAGGTTCAGAACCATCTTATATAATAACATTACACATAGAAATTTATGGGGGTAATAACAGGTATGTTTACTAAGGCCCCCCAAATTAATTATATATTATTCTTTTGAACATATAAATGCGATTTTTTTCTAGGAATGAAATTATTAGAAATTATTTCTGAAAATTTTTCATCATTCAATAACTATGAATATTTTTGTTGGGTGTAAATGGTATACGTAAATGTTTGGTGGGTGATATATTGAATATAATTTTTCAATAACTTATATATGTGTGAATTAAATTTTAGTATATGAATATACATCATTAATATTAGAGAATAATGCTTCAAATACATTTGAAAAATAAAAATCCAAACAATAATCCTAAATTATACGCCTATAATTTTCCTATGAATCAACATCAAATCTAGAAATGAGCGTGGTTTGAAAATAATAAATATGTGTGATAGTATTTTGTGATTTCTTAGTAAACCAGTACCCAATACCTATCTATTCATCGAAATATCCCCAATTTGAAAATATTGGAAATAAATATTTGGAGATTTACTATAAGATGGGTCTGAATGGGAGATGAAGAAAGCAGAATGTTCTTATGAGGGTTCCATCATGGAACCTAAAATATTTAATTGAATAATATAAACTTCATAATTTATATAAATTATACAATCATGGAAATTTTTTAGGTTCATAGATGTTTTAATTAAGGGAATACCATTAATGATTGGAGAATAAGAACTTACCCAATCAAACTCTATATTTAACATGTATAAAACAAGTGAAAATATCACGTCCCTTACCCAAAGAAGGATATACTCAATGACTTCAATTTGGAATGTTTTGGTAATATTCTCTAGTTTCACCACCATCCTTGCTAACTTAATTTCACCAACCTAAAAGGAGAGAAAATAGATTGAAGCGTAAAATTAATGTAAGCACTGAAATAACTAAAAGAATTATAGAAATGAAAATTCCACATGGTTTTTAAAGTGGAAAATATTTTGGGGTCCTTTAACTTTGTAGGAATGACCATGGTAAATGTGATGAGTTCATTATAAGTAACCAAACTTATTACATTATATAATAATACATGTTAGTCAAGAACACACATTAATTCACATTAGAGATATTTTCATTCATAGAGTTATATATAATTGGGATAAAATTCATATACAAAATTACACATTTATATAGTGAAGAAAACATAAAACAATATCCATTTCTCCCAACATATAAACCATTTCAAATAAAAAATGGTTTATTTAACAAATATTCATTATATTTAACATGGAATCCTTCGTTGTCTTACACATCCTTATAACCTTTTAAAATCATTAATAAAAACATGGTATGAGCATAGAAATCGTAGTAATGGATATAAATAAAAAGAAAGAAAACATTATTCGATGAATACTTGTAAACGTATGTAATCATCTTCCAAAAGACATACTTTTCACCCATATATACTTTGTTAAACCTGAGAATTATACAAGACTTCCAAAAAATAAATGATCATTAATAGAACCATAAAGGTATCTTAGGGAATTAAAAAAATACTCTAGTAACCCTCACGACTACCTTATGATTTGTAACCCTCACAACTACCTAACAATATAACCCTCACGACTACCATATTGTGTAATCCTCAAAGTATCACTTGGAGTAACCATACGGCCATCCTCAAACATACAAATACCAGATACCTTGGATTAAGATATAGGTCCCACCCATCATCATAAACCATTACCTTGAACTAGAAAAAATTCATAAAACATAAATAATTGCGTAAAAACATCATTTTTTTAATTTTTGAAAACAACATTTTAAAAGATGATTTTAAAAGAAAATACCCTCACATATATAATATAGTTAATGTGATACTAAAGGGAGAGGATAAAATATTTATATAAAATATAAATACACATAATTTAACATTATATAAAAAATTGACCATAAAACCATTTTAATACATCATAATTAATGATGTAGAAGGTTAACCAAAGGAATGGAAATTGGGTTACAAATTCCCTTATCTCGGGTTCATCTTACATAAAATGTACTCATATATACTATTTAAATGGCTAAAAGTGTGTTATTAATATCGTACATAATTATATTCATTTATATAACACCATATATTATCATTTGATAATGTCATTTCACTATTTCATAGTTAGTAATTTTTTCCTTAAATTGTTTCAGGTGTGTTCTTTACATGATTTCCATGGAAGGTTTGTAAGTGTTTTTCTATTCACATGGAAACAAAATTGTAGATGTGTAATGGAATTATTTTAAAATTTTAAGGGAATATTAAATTGATCCATAAATCATATTGGTTATATGGTATTAAGATGAATCATTAGATAATTCGTTAGTGAAATTTGTTTAGATCATTTTTGTGGTTCTTCGATAATCACGAATTAGTTTCATTATATAACATTATATTATGTATATATGTTAACTACAAAATATGAATGATGATATATAATACACTATTAAATCATTATCAACCCTTTTAATGGTTTTATAACTAGTTTTTATGAAACTAATGGATATTGAAAACACATCGTCCAAGACTTTGTAAAATCTGCACATCACGAATGATGTTTTTAACAAATAATACATTTTTTTTATCTCAAGGTATTCTTTATACTCTTGAATAATTCTGTCTGATAACGATGACTACATTGAAAACTAAAAAAGTCGTATTTCATGCAATATAATCATTTAATTGCAAATTCATCGGATCACTAATCAAGTTATCATGTTACAAACATATCATGGTTAATGATGAATGAGGTTTTCAACTCAAGTAATCCACCACATTTTTTTCAGGATGGTAATTGATCATGAAATAATAATACTTTATCAGTTCAATACAACTTCTCTGCCTCATGTTTAATTCCTTTTGTCTAAATATATATTTTATACTTTTATGGTCAGTATATAATTAAAATTTAGCTCTATATAAATGATGCCTCCAAATTTTCAAAGAAAAAAAATATTTTCTTTCCAAGTCATGTGTGATATAATTTACCTCATGAGGTCTTAGTTTTCTTAATGCATAAGAGATTACATGAAAATTATGTATCATATCAATACCATGTCCCATCAATGAATCTTCACTGCCGATGGAAAATGTCACCATTTCTAAAAGGCATAACTAAATCCGAAGAATTCACCAATCTCTTCTTTAGTTCCTTAAAACGAAAATTTCAATATTCTGTCGAAATAAATTTAACTCATTTTCGTGGTAACAATGTTAGCGGGCCAGATAGCTATGATTTTTTTAACAAACCATTAGTAATAAACTACCAATCCTTGAAAACTATGAATTTCAGTTACATTTATAGTCCGTTCAAATTAATCAACCACTTTTTTTGGTATCATCATTTTTTATACCATCTTTTACAATATTCCCATGAAAAGAAACCAGTTTCACCCTAATATCACACTGACTGAATTTTTCAAACAATTTATTTTTCTTTAATGATTCACAAACAACCCTTAGATATTTTTTATGTGTCTCATTACATTGAAAAAATACCATAATGTTGTTGATAATTAAAACTATAAACATATCCATGAACTAAAAAAGTAATCTATTCATAAGATCCTTGAATATAGCAAGTTTATTAGTCAACCCAAATGTTATAACAACAAATTCATAAAGCCCATAGGTATTATGAAACAAAATATTTTTCATGTATGCTTCCTTTACATTCAAATGATGTTACCCCGATATCTTGTCAACTTTTGGAAAATTCTGTTCCCCCTAGAGGTGATCAATCCTGCCATCGATATGAGGAAAAGGAGAAATGTTTTAGCAGTAATATTATTCGAGGCTCTAGAAACAATGAAAATTCTCAAAGTACCATCTTTTTTAATGAAAAAAATAGGAGCACCCCATGTTGAAGTTCTTGGATGAATGAACCCTTTATCAAGAAACTCCATCAACTAATTTTTGAATTCAATAAGTCCCATTTGAGTAATTCAGATAGGGGGTTTTGAAATTGGATTATCATCAAGAACTATGAAATTGTGAATTACGCATCCCAATTTCATATAACACTAGGTAACTCATCAGAATAAAAATCATGATTTTTATTTTCCACTGTAACATAACTTATATGAACATTTCCCTTATTTTGAACAATATGACAAAGAAAAAATTCATTTCCATCCTCCAATATTATCTCATCATCATGATATGAAATCTATTTTATGGGTTCATTCTTGTATAAAAACTAAAAATCATTTTGAAAAATAAATTATTTATCTATATAATATTTCTTAGCCTAAAAAATTGAAATCCAATACATGCTTAGAAAGGCATAAAACTATAGTAAGGGAAAATAACATGGATTTCAGGTAATTTATTTCCATAGAACATAATATAAATATTCTTATAATTACTTTTTTCTAAAATATTTCCCTCAGTGTTTTAACATTATGTTCTGGTCTAATTTGTTGCAGTGATATTTCCAATTTACTTGAAAATATCTCAGAAATAAGAGAATGTGTAGAACTCGTATAAAAAAACATTAGAAAAATCTGAGTAAAAAACAAATTTACATGATACAAATTCATTGTATATCTCTAGTTCTACTGATGTAGTCAAAAAGGTTCTCACTGCGCCTTTTTGATTATTTTCTATCTTCATTTCATCATTCAGATCTCCCTTTAGGTAATTTTCATAATGAACCACCTCACCACTTTAAAAATAATATATAGTATTATTATCAGGATTATTATTAAAATAATTTTAAAATATTTATTTGCACATATTTCTAAACATATCACATCAAAAAGACTACCCTATTTTGGAAATTCATTCCTCAGGGTATGTTTTTCCCACTTTATACAAACTAGAATCTGAATATTCTTACCATCATATTTCATTCATTGATTCTTTCCCATATCGTTCAATTTGGAGCTCTTATTATCCTTATTGACTGAGTTCAAATGATAATAAAAAAACTCAATTTCTACCCTCTCAACAGATCATTCATGTTTCTCATAACATTTGTAATCACAAGAGGCTAATTCACTTCGATATCATGGCTTCAATCCAGAGTAAAAATAAATGATTTTTCTATCAACATCCAGAAAATGAATTGAAGCATACCTCATGAGTCGGGAGAATTTTTATTCATCCACATCCACTAAATCATCTTAATTTTTATACAATTAATGGAATTTCATCTCCATCTTATGATGATAAACTATAAGAAAATATTTTTCATGTAAAAGACTTTTAAATTAATCCCACTCAAAAGCTTAAATCTATTCTCCATCCCTGATATTCTTCACCAATAAGCACCACTGACCAAATTATCCTTGAAAATGATAAATGACAAGACGTACATTTATATTATCTGATATCTAATAACATAGAATGTCTGTTCATGGGATTTTTTGAATGCTAAAACTGTTACTAGGTCAGAAGATCTACTGAATGTAAGAAGTTGTTTCCTCGTTAAATGTTACATTTTTTGTCAGGATCATTTTTTGTATATTTTATTTTTCTCTTGCATGGATTCCACCAATATTTATTTCATATGTCCGTTAATCCATTATTATAAAAAAATAATCTAGTTCCAATCCCCACTATTCTAGGCAACATATTTGTAATGATATTGTTCTATCAGTTCTTTTAAACATCATTTTCCATGTTTCTTCTATGGAAAACAATTTTGAACAAACATATCCTTGTTGAAGCAACATGGTAATCCTTAAATGATATATAATATTAAATTTACCATAGAATAAAAATAATTTTTTGAAATATTTTAACACCATACGAACCCCTAATTTTATCTTAACCAACCTCTGATACCAACTATATGGAAATGGCCTTATTACATTACATAATCATTAATTTTAATCAAGAAGTAACTTCCTTTAACATTGAGGGTCTTTTCAATTTTATATTTTTATTTAATTAGGATATAATACATACATAACATCACACATTTATATAGTGTGGATTCAATAAAAATAGTTTCCATTTATTCCAAAATATAAAACATTTCAAATAAAAAAAGGATTCTTTGAAAAATCCTCATCACATTCAACTTGGCATCCTTATTTGTATTAAAAATCCTTATAACCAATGAAAATAATTTAAAAACATGGTATTTTCATAAATAGCTCTGTAAGGGATATAAAAAGAAATAAATTAAACAATTTCCTATGAATATATGAATATATATGAAATCATATTGAAAAATACATTCTTGTCACCCATATATAGTTATTTGTTAAACATTAGATTTCAAATAGACTTCCATGAAAAATTAATGAACCTTAATAGAACCAAAATTTTATCATATGGAATTACATAAATAATATTTTAACCCTATCTACTACCTTATGATTATTAACCCTCACAACTACCTTACAATGTAACCCTCACTAATACCTTATTATTTAACCATCACATATAAACAAGGAGTAACAATTCATCTGACATCCAACATACACATGCAAAATTAATTCTATATTTTTACTCAAGAAAATTAATATTCATTTTTAATTTTACCTAGAGAAGTAATTACTAAATGTGAGTTTTAATCAATTTAAATTGACTTCATCCAAGTCTCAATGATGATGCAAAATTCATTTATTTTTCATGTTTTGTATATTATCGTATTTCACTATTCACCAAAAAATTCATGTATTTCAAAAAAAATCCAAAAAATGGACCCAAGTCATTTTTTTACTTCTAGAACTCAAAAATAGTCCCCAATTTTGGAAAATCATTTTTATAAATATCATTAATGTAATTTTTAAATAAGTTTATAATTTATTCAATAAATAACAATTTCAAAACTATAACTTATTTTATATTATCTAGATAAATAAACGAACATCTCATTATATTATAAAGTTAAGTAAAAAGTTAATATTATTATTTACAATTCATAAGGGTCATATTACTATTCTAATTATGATTCATAATTGTATGTTAGTAATCACTAGAAAATAATTTGGTTCTATCAGACTCAAAATAACATACTAATCACAACTATAGATGTCCATTTTTCGAAATTCAAATAATAGAAGTGGTAAAATTATGTTTAATAGCTATTTTATAACTTTTTGTTTAAAACAATGTGAAATTATTAAGATACATAGTGATTCATGCAATTCATTAAATTTATTTTTAGAACCCAAGGGTGTTACCTTCATATAAATTCCCCCCAAGTTTATTTAGATCATTTGCATTTATCCCTTATCTATTTGTACATAGTTCTTTAAAAAACATTTCACACCTTGTAATTTTATTGATTTATTTAATTATATGTGTTTTTGTCTCAGTGTACAAGAATGTATAAAAATCATCATTTAGACTTACTTAGTCTACCATCTCTTTGGTTTTGTAGTTTTATATTGAAATGGATAAGGTATTTAAGGAACATCATCAATCGTTTTCTTAGTATTTTCTATCTACTTTATCAGCACATGAGTTGGTCTTGAACATGAACTATCTAGGGTTATATTGAATATTACTAAAATTATAGTTGAATATGTATCATATTTTTTACATCCAACTACTTAATGTGATTGAATTGAAATTACTATTGGGATTTATAGTAGGTTGGGATGGATGATTTACATATTTTTTACTTTCTAGTGGATCGACGGTAGTGTATATGTAGATTTGTTGTGTCATTATCTCTCTCTACTCCGAAACATGACTCTTAAGCTCATTCTATTCAATAAGAATAATTTTTTTTCAAATTGTTTTCCACATTAGAATCTCTATTTGGTTGATAATTTTTCTTTTGTTTTGGACTTTTTGATTCTTGGGATTCTAATCTACTTTGTCATTGTTGAAGGCCCTATTGTTAATTTAGAGGATATAGAATTTTTTTTAAAAGTGGGACACATTTTCCATCTAGATCAATACCTCATGTCTGATTGTTGTTTACAACCATTTTTTAATGTTTGTTCAAAGTAATCATAAAACATATAGTGTTGTGATTTTTTTTGCATCTAATATAGTCCCCCAATAAATACAGATGCACCATCATCATCCTCTTTAAATTAAGGTAAAAAGATGGTTGCGTAGTCTATTTCACTAAAAAATTCATAAGTCCTTGTTAGTGTGGGTTGAGATGTCTTCTAATATTCATCAATATATCTCATCATAGTATTTAATACCTCAAACAGGGTATGAATTAACTAATCTTCATGTGAATATGGATATACATGACATAATATTATAACATAGGGTGTACCTCAATCACAATATTGTTTGGAGTTTTGTGATATCTGTTCTATAAACTCACTCAATACTACTAGTAATTTTTTTACAATACCACTAAAGACACAAAATCTATCATATTATTCTCCATAATAAATTGGAATTCATAGAAGTGTTGAATGAAGAGATTCTCACTGATTTTGTGATGCTACCAGCTAGAACACAACTTCTTGGACCCATCATTGTACACATATATTGACACAATATTGGTTTTGTTGATTTCTATAATATGTTTTATAATATATGTTTTCAATGATGATAGAAAAATTATTTATATGAAATGGATTTTGAAATAATTCCAACATGTTAAATATTTAAGTTGTAAATAAAACATCCAGTCTTTTATAGTTCCATAATGTGAAAAAGTCAATTCTCTTAGTATTATTTTATTCATAGATACATTTTATCATTTTAATGTATTTCAATGAACATTAAAAACTTTTATTTTTTCTGAATCCTCTCTAGAAAAGACATGAAATTTTTTAGTAATATGTATCAATCAAGATATTAATTCATTGTCTGATTTAATGGCTGGGTAAGCAATAAAATATAGTTTATAGATAATGTATGGTGAAACCAATTCTTGAATGGTTTTATAAAGAACTTTATTACTATGTTCATCCATTCTATAGGATTTAGGTTTTACTTTTAAGTTATTCAAATTTCAATGTTTAAATATTAGAGGAATTCAATAAATAGAAGAATCTTGAAACTTTATGTACACTGAGACTGTTTAACTGGATCCTTAATCCGATATTCAATATCATGATCAATATCAAAAAGATACTTGAGGTTAGTTAATTTTTTAAATAAAATAAAAATTAAATGATAAAAATTAGTCCAAAATAACAGTTTAATAAGTTTTTGTTTCGGGTAAAAAATAATAACAAAACAAAAAATATATTCGGGAATGAATGAAGAAATAAGAGAAAAATATAATGTAATGAAAATTTAAAAAAAAATTATTGGTTTTTAAGATTGTGTGCCTCATCATCAATGAAACCAATTTAAACGCTGACTTTATTGGTGCTCACAATTGATGTGTTTTTTTGGGTATTGAGGTGTAGAAGAAGGTTTAAAAATGTTCCTCTATCAAATTATGAAGTAGTTAAAACAACAAAATAAGGTTATTATTATAAAAAAAATAAAAAAACATACTATCTAAAATCATGGGTCTATTTAATTATTATAAAACAAGAAAATTTATGTTGAAATGAGAAATTAAATTTTGGGTTTTTTTACTTTTTATAATTTCATTGATTAAACATAATGAGAACATTTTTTAGAAAATATTTTTATTGGGAATAATTTTTGAAACTCTACCACTTCACATACATATTAATTAATATCATTTATATTATACATTACTTAATTTTTATCCCATAATTTGTTAACCTGTGAACCCTATGTGAATTAACCTAACCAAAAATTTGAAATTAAATAAACCCTAGTCTAGATCCTTGACATGAAATCCTAGCAACCAGGTTTGCTTGAAAGTCTAATGATTGATTATGGTAAGTGGGAAATCAGGGAACATTTTCATTCTATAAATGATGATGAATTGAGTTTTGGGATTGTATTTTAACTCTACAAATTGATCCAAAATGTTTTATTTTACCAATTTTAATTTCTCTGTCATAATTCAAACATTACATGATCTTGTTTGTTCTGTGTAAGTTTCTATATTTATTTCATACATTACATTAATTATAAAAATTAATTAATAGGGAATATTTTTTTAAATTATCTCATTTATTAAAAATAAATTAATAAAGATGGTTAAAGTTATATTGATTAATCTAAAAACCACTTTTATATGGGTGGTGGATTCATTGTATAAATTAATTGCATAGACTAAGGATTATAAAGGGTTTTACCCAACAAAATATCTACACCATATTTCATTCTGAAAAAGGAATGTTTTAGAGGAGGTAAATTAAAGATAACATAACGGATGATAAAAAGTTATTTTATTAAAAAACACAAATATTATATTGTAATAAAGAATACGAAGGAATCGATGATGGGATCCTTGATTCATGTGATTCTTGTAAAGACCTAGAAATTAAAATGAAATTTTTTTCATAAATACTTTCAAATTTTACGAGTCTGTGGTTTCTGACGGTACTTGATTCCGAGGCCCCGTGTGCCCATAATCAATTTCTGAAGTTTTGTTCGGGTACATTTAGTAAACGTATGTGCGGGTTTTTATATCTTTTGAACCGGTACATGGAATTTAAATCTGAAGACATCGATGAACTCTCAGTGCCTGTATTCACTTATGGGGACCTTTACTGCAGTTTCCTTTTATGTGGGTTGGAAGTTAATTTTGGGGATTTATAATAAAATAAATAAAATTTTGGAACACAATTTTATTTTATATCTGGTAGTTATATCCAACAAGGGGGAGGTTTTTGGTGTGGACCACACCCACATAACCTCCCATGAATGGTTTTTTTCAAGGTGGGGCACACACGGACCCCTAACTCCTCACCTTCCCTCAACTCCCCAATTAATATCCCTTGCATTTTTTATGAAAACTCCTCTTTTAATTGGGTGGAGACTCTCTACATTCCACATCTCTCACTCAATTTAATTTCTTCCAACCCATTCAATTAATTAATGAGTTTGAATTAATTTTAAATGGCATAGAATGTTTGTTAAATTAGGGGAAATCCTCATTTAAATAATTTTTGAGAAAATATTGTGTGGGGAATCCTTGGAGAATTAGGAGTGCTTTAACCTTCTGCGAAGAATGACGTCTTATTCGATGAGGAATTCCGGTTCCAAGAAGAACGAAGATGCAACATCCTTTCTATTCTCCAGGACAAGTGAGGAGACATCGTTTCCTCCTCAGACGCACCCCGATGTCGTCTACAAATCCTCTTTCCACGACTCTGTTCTTGAATCTGAGGTAGGGTTTTGTTTCAATTTTATTTGAATAAAATTTTCCTTTTTCATCGATGAAAATCATGATCCATATTTGGCCTTTTGATACTGCGTAATGAGGGGGGAGCGGGCCGAATGAACAAGGCCTGACAACCCTACCTATTGTTCTAGGATTCTTCGGTGGTGGCCATGAGTGGTGGTGGCGACGAAAAGAAGTGGCGGTCGTGCGCCGACCACATGCAGAAGAACTGTGGCCTGCAACTATAGGCCACTAGGCCGACAAAGAACCGGCCGGCCAAAGCCATCCGGGCCGATGGAGAATAGCGGCGCCACAAGGGGTGCCGCACTGTGGAAGACTGAGGCCCGCATTCTACGGGCTGCTTGGCGGGCGAACCGGCCGGCAGGCGGCCGACCGGGATGAGAAGAACCGCGGCGCCAGGAGGGCGTCGCACTGGATGAACCACGACCCCCTGAGAGGGCCGCTTGCGCTGGGAGAGCCGGTCAGCTGTGGACGACCGGTTTGGGAGGGTGTAGCCGCTTAGCGCCACCGGTCTGGGTAGCCCCCCCCCCCCCCCGGACCGCTCGACACCTTCGGGACGAGCTGCGGCTGGCCGCGCTGCGCCATGCCAAGCCGCGCCAGGCTGGTCCACGCCCTACTGGGTCGCACCGTGCCGTGTCGGGGCAGCTCGGGCTGCGTAATTTACCAGGCTGGTCCGACCCACTGCTGGTTCAGACAAGCCAAAACTGGGGTGACCCGACCCGCTAGCCCACAAGGATTAACAGGCTGGGCCCGTTTTCACTTAAAGATGAAAATCTTGAAGACCACGGGTATGATCGACACGCCGTCTACGACACTAGGACCCTCATGACGTGGCAATCCTTTTGTAATACTCTAACTGAGTTTTGGACGACTTTGAAAAATAGTTGGGTTTGGAACAACCATATTTCCAACCGGGCCCCTGAAACGGAAAAGCCAATATCTTTCAGACCGGGTGTCCAATTGACGCACCTTCTATCGCATTAGGTTCCTTTTGACGAGAGGGATCTTTGGGATAAATCAACTCTAGACTTCGTGACATTTGATGTGTCACCCCCTTTGCATGAGGAGCGGACCCTCCCTGAATCTAGCGTGCTGTGTGCAGGAACCTAGATCTGGCTGCGATTGCAACGACTACCGTACTGGAATTCTCTGTGGGTTCGACGGTGATGGAAAATGTTCTTGAATCCTCCATGGGTTTGACGATGATGACAACTCAACTTGTATTCTACGTGGGTCTGACAGTTCAACTACTGTACTTGTATCCTACGTGGTTCTGACAGTTTTACTTCTGTCCTAGTATCTTACAAGGGTCCAAAAGAGTAGATTTTCTAGTATCCTATGTGGGTCTGACAGCATAGCCGGACTAGTATCCTACGTGGGTCGGCCAGCTTAGATTGATCAGTGAATGCATCTGTTCATCTTTATCACTTTAAGAATGATTTATACCTATGTGAGCTGAGTCTTGTCGTTCAATCATTGTCATTTAAGTGATTGACTTCTTTCTTGTGTGGGCTGGGTTGTGCTTGGGCTCGATAGTTGGAGCCGATATGGGATTGAAAACTTAGGTATATGTATGGGAATATACCTAAGTAGAGTTGGATGATACTTCATGTTTGTATCTTTCCTTGGTGGTTTATCCTTCTTAGATTCTGGAAGACCTTCGGGGGGTCTCAGGGTCCCTACTGAGTATTGTTATACTTACCCCTGCATGGGCTATGCCCGCTCTACATTATGTTGGATGCAGACTATAGACAACACTGATCGTGGTAGAGACTTGTGGAGATGGATGGTACCTGGAGGTGGACCACATGGTGGGACGTACACGGAGCGGACGGATGGACCCGAGGTACCGAGGAGACCATCTGTACCCACCCTTCATGTGGGATTTCCGGAGGAAAACATAGTGGTTGCAGTTTTACTTTTCTGCTATTGTACTGTACATTTTAGTTGGGTTTTTATTCTGGCCCATTTACCTTTCAGCACTTACTTTTTATTAAGTATTACATTGTGCTTAATTTAGCTTGCATACTCATTTGTGTTATTTTACAATTATAACGTTAATGCCATCCCTTTTTATCAGTATTTATGCCTTTGGTGCTAGTCTCCATCCCCTGTCCTATGGAAGGAGGGCATGGGGTAATCAGGACATGGGCCCTGAGGACAGGTCATGAAAAATTGGTATCATAGGAGTCGGTTCTACCACAGAACATAGGACTCTGATCTATCTTACTGTGAAGTAATAGTGTTAACAGTATTGAGTGTGGTTTTCAGTAAGGGAGCTCAGTGTTGGTGCGGTCGCTGACATATCCATGCACCAGGACCATGACCTCTAATTTTCAACTCAGTGCACAAAAACACTAATTGCGTGTGTGTATCCTTTGAAAAGATTTATTTGTGATTACATTGTGTTAGCTCACCAGGTATACTATTTTGATCGTGGAACACTTCTTTCTCTTCCGGATGGCCCCACGAAGGAAGCCAACTATGGTTACGAGTTGCAAACGAGAGGGAAGCCCACTAAGCGACGAGGCCTCGGTGTAGGGCCCCATCACAGCGGAGGCACCAACGGTACAACTACCCGCTGAGCCACTGATACTACCAGCCCCACTAGCAGAGTGTGCATAACGCCTTAGTGTGTTGTATAAGTTTCATCAACAGAGGCCACCCATGTTCCTTGGAGAGACGGACCCACAGGCAGCCGAGGATTGACAAGAGCTTGTCATCAGGGTTTTCAGATTAGTAGGGAAGCCACCGGATCTTATGGTGACCCTTGCAGCGAGTCTCCTGCATGCAGCAGAAGGAAGATAGTGGATCTTGATTCTCTAGGTGCACAACGACGCATCTCTTCTATGGGCGGACATTGATAGTCTATTTTGCTCAGAATTTGTTCCCGCCACGCTTCATGCGGTGCGGATTCAGAAGTTACTTCACCTGCGGTAGGGCAGCATGAAAGTAGCTCAGTACTCAGTGAGGTTTACTGACCTATCACGTTACTCCACAGACATTGTATGGGACACATTATTCAGGGCGCAGACTTTTGAGAAGGTACTAAGGAATGAGATTAGGGCATCAATGATCTCCCACAGCATTCCAACGCAGGCGGGAGTGCTGGAGCAAGCCCTTATTGTGGAGAGATTTCTCGCTGATCCAACACCAGCAGCGAGACCCACCGTAGGGCAACATGTAGCAGAGTCTTCTGTAGCAGGCAGTATATTGATCTCATAGAGGTCTATGCTGACCAGGACATCAGGAGAGCGACCTCATGATATAGGTTCGGTTGTGCGGGGAACCCAAAACAGAGACAGCTATAGGATATGCATGTAGTGCTATGCATGCGGCGGGTAAGGTCACGTGGCTCAAGACTACCCGACCCACCATGCAGATGAGCAGAAGATAGTGGAGGGACCTCCCAGGAAGAGGAAGAGGTTCGACCGTGGCAGTCTGCTAGGAGCTGGAAAACTAGGTAGAGGAGCTGGCCGAGCAGCAGGTGGTGGACGACGTTTTGAGGCTCTACCACCACCAGCCCCAGGAGGTCCACCCCGACCACAGAGAGATGGAGGACATAAGCAGGCTTCACTCCATGTTGTGGAGGATTACGACCACGGCACACCTGATATGATTCGAGGTACTATTTTTGTCTACTCCATCCTTGCTGCTGTACTTATAGACACATGAGCGAGTCATTCTTTTATTGTTGCTTCCCTTATTCGGAGCATGGAAATTCTGTCGGAGCTATTGGCTCGATCCATACAACTAGAGACTCCTACGAGAGAAGAATCAGTTATTACACACTGGTGCCGGCAATGTGAGCTTACTCTATGAGGCGAGAGCTTCGGCTGGGATCTTCTTGTAGTGGAGTCGAGGCCTTACAACGTCATATTGGGTCTGGAATGGTTGTCTATAGTCCATGCTCATATGGACTGTAATAGGCGCAAGGTGCGGTTTATCCACATGGATGGAAGAAGGTTCACCTTCACTGGTGAGAAGGGATCCTTAGAAGTGCAGGATGGACTCACGCAGAGAAGAGGGAAACCGATCACACATCAGTGGGCTAGTTTTATCCTTGGAGCGGTAGATGTGCAGAGTCTAAGTTTTCCTGTTGTGGTGGATCAGTATGGAGATGTTTTTCCTAACGATGTTCCAGGACTACCTCCATGTAGATATATAGAATTCTACATCGACTTGTACCCTGAGACATCACCGATATCTACTCCAGCATATCGGATGACTCTCACTGAGCTTCGTAAGCTGTGGTTACTATTAGAGGACTTGTAGGGAAAGGGATTCATCCGAGACTTTGTTTCACCCTGGGATTCTCCGATTTTATCCACCGAGAAGGCGGATGGGGGCTTACGACTGTGTTTCGACTACAATATCATAAATCAGGTGACCGTGAAGAATAATTATCCACTACCAAGGATTGAAGGCCTCTTTGATCAGCTCAAGGGAGCATGATGGTTCTCAAAGATAGACCTAAGGTTATGCTATCATCAGCTCAGAGTTCGAGATGAGAAAGTGCAGACGACGACCTTTAGGTGGCGGTATGGCCACTACGAGTTCTTGGTTATTCCCTTTGGCGTAACCAATGCTCCTGATGTGTTAATGAGTCTCATGAACATGATCTTCCAGCCTTACCTCGATCGTTTTGTCATAGTCTTCATCGACGATATAGTAATTTACTTGACAACCGAGGAGAGGCACGCCTACCACTTGTGGGTTTTACTGGATACACTCTGAGAGCACTAGATTTATGGTAAGCTCTAGAAGTTCTAGTTCTGGATTAAAGAGGTTCACTTCATGGGACACGTCATCTCAGAGGCGGGATTTGCAGTGGATCCCGTGAGGATCGAGGAAGTTCTTTCTTGGGAGCCACCCAAGAGCATGACAAAGGTGCAAAGTTTCCTGGGTCTGGCTGGAAACTATCAGAGATTTGTTCCAGACTTCTCCAGAGTTTCATCTTCTCTTTCATCTTTGATAATGAAGGGGAAACCCTTCATGTGGTCAGATAGATGTCAGCAGCGCTTTCAAGAGCTGAGGCAGAGTTTGACCAGTGCGCTCACCATGAGGTTGCCGGAGGAGGGTTTTGGGTACATAGTTTACTATGATGCATCAGGGACCGGACACGGGTGTGTCTTGATGCAGGAGAGAGAAGTGATCCCCTATGGTTCATGGTAGTTGAGGTAGTATGAGTAGAACTACACTACCCATGACCTGGATTTAGCAGCAGCAGTCTTTTCCTTGAAGATGAGGTGACACTATCTGATGGGCGAGCGCTTTACAGTCTAGTCTGACCACCAGAGTCTCAAGTACATATTTTCACAGAAGGAACTGAACCCGAGACAATGGCGATGCCTCTAGTTTCTACAGGACTCTGACTTTGAGATAGTCTACACTCCTGGGAAGGGGAACATTGTGGATGATGCACTCAGTAGGAGACCGGGCATTCAGCTACTAGGAGAGGCGACAGAGCAGCTAGCCGCGCTGTAGATAACCTTTGTGGATAGAGATGGATCAGCTTTTATACAATCACTCACAGTCACTCCTCCACTCCTTCAGTGAGTTAGAGAGGCATAGTTAGGGGATGCTGACTGAGGGACATGACATGCTCAAATATCCTCAGGGTAGGAGCCTGATAGATTTTCTGAAGCAGGGGAGCATGTCATCCTTTTCAGGGAACGTACCATGGTGATAGTTCCACTGAAGGAGGAGGTGTTGAGAGAGTTACACACCTCCCCTCTAGAAGTACATCCATGAGTTGCGAAGATGTATCAGGACCTCATACGACAGCATTGGTGGCCGGGTATGAAGAAGGTTGTAGCAGAGTTTGTTTCCAGATGCCTCACTTCTCAGCAAGTGAAGACGAAAGAACCAGGTACCAGCAGTCTTGATACATCTTTTAGAGGTCCCAGAGTTGAAGTGGGATGGGATATCAATGGATTTGGTTACGGGGCATCCACGTACATCCAGATGGAACGACTCTATCTGGGTGATTGTTGACCAACTCACCATGTTGGCTCACATCCTTCCGGTCAAAGACTAGGTCTTAGTAGAGATCTTGGGATACCTATACATTCATGAGATCATACGACTTCACGGTTTTCCATCGACTATCATTTCCGACTGAGATGCTCAATTTACTTCCCAGCTTTGGAAGGGGTTGCAGGACGCATTCAGGATGCTGCTGCGTCTGAGAACTGCCTTCCATCCTAAGATGGACGATCAGATGGAGAGGACCATACAGACTCTCTAGGACATTCTCTGGGCATGTGTCCTTGACCTTGGTCATATCCGGGAGGATCACCTAACCTTGGTGGAGTTTGCGTAAAACAATAGTTACCAATCCACCATTGGGATGGAACCATACGAGGAACAACAACGGCCGACCATGTAGATCACCTCTGTGCTGGACTGACCCTGGGGAGTCAAGACTTGTAGAAAAATAGATGGTTCAGGCTACGACAGAGAAGGTTCATGTAACACCCATAAATTTTATGAAAAATATTCTTTTTAATTTCAATGATTTCTACTGTTTTTCTCTACACCAAGATTATCTTGCGCTATTCGCTAAATCGTATTAGCTTGCAGTATACGAAACACTGACTTAGCTTGCTTTACACGCAATCACGACCTTCCTCGGTAGCGTGTGTTGTACACAATACTGTGTTTCCCTAAACAATGATATATGGTTATAATATTATTATGAACTATCCGTTATAAATAGTATTAACTAAATTTTGAATTTTATAACATTATTATTCATCTTACACATTTTCTAGACCATGGTATTAGAAGAAAATATATTTTTCAGGTAAAATAAGTATTTTTAAAAAAATGCAGTTTTGCCACCTTTTGATGACACACCCACATTAAATCTAGTTGTTGACATGTTTATAAGTTAAATTTTACAAAATAGACTTCTTATTTTGAATTAGGATATAAACATTTACATTGGATAATGTTTTGATTTTTTTCTGATAACTTTCATATTTTAATGAATAGTAAAAACACGCTATATTTTAATTAAAAACAAGTTTTTTCATCGTAATAATTTATATGGTAAAATTATAATAATTAATGGTTTTAAAGTATAAATAGAATATATTTTTACCATTTAATATAATTTATGTCATTACTATTGATTTTACCTTGAATTTGTTGGTTAAATCAATTCAGTCTTTTGCAATGTTTTAAAAAAAACTCGTTTTCTTTTGAAAACGAGATTAATTTTAATTTAATTTATGCATCTATTGTGTACTGAATTTAAACAAATGGATTCCATATTTGTAATCAGGGGGTCCAAATTATGTTAATAAGCTAATTTTTATTTTTGGGCATTATGAATAATAAATACGGTAAATTTTATTTACAATAGTTAAAGGTAAATCGGGTAATTAAGGGTAAATATAAGATTATAAAATTACCCTAATAGTTGAGAAAATCCTATTGGATGACTAAAAGTCTACCCATATCACCTCAGGGTCGGATTAGAATCATTTAATGGACTTTTGTCGATGAAAATTATATAATTATTATTAAAACCAAAGAAAGTGACAACATGTCAATTTCTTAAATTTTATAAGTATAATAATTTTAATTTAGTGATAAAATTCACGAAACATCAAACATGAATAATCTCCAAAAATATAATACAATTATCTACATCATATGAATTTATTTTTAATTTTAAGGGATTAAATAATTATCATTAAAGGTGACATAATAGTGATGTTGAAATTATTTTATTAAGAGAAATATCAAATAAATGGTTTTAAAAATAATAAAATAAATATTATATGAACTATTTAATGTTCTCCACTAATTTTATAGATAAATATCGCATGTTATAAATCTATTAGATCTTTTATTTAGAAAATATCTTTTGTATATTTTTTATTTAAATTCAAATAAATGAATAGTGTCAAAATTGACACTATTGTTATTTTATAAAAATAACATATTATAAAATTGTTTAAAAATCAAAAAATATATTTAAAAATTATAAATTTATATTTATATGGTCAAAAATGTTACATATTTTCCAATTATGGACAATTCTTGACAAATATGTAATTATATATAATAATTTAAAATATATAATGTTATTACCACAAATATAATTAAAATGATTAAATAAGGATAAACTAAGTTTATGATGTTTAAAATAAAATCCTAACATGTCTAAATTTTACTGGTTGATTATATTACAACCCTATCTCATATAATCTTCGTATATGAGTCATTTGGGACGTTTTTAGGTGGGGTTGGGATTTAATATAAACTAATATTTCTTATGTTTCCCAAGGTGCCCCTCTCCTCCCTTATAAAAGGGCACATCCTCCCTCTATCCTCACACCATTTTGAGCCTTCAAGGTCATCCAAATTCTCCCCATTTCAATTCCCCACTTCCCTAGAAACCTTATAGAGGTACTGGTCTTCTCAAAAGTCTAACTGTAGTCCCCTAAAGAGAACATTTAAAGGAGGCACTCCGAGAAAGAGGTAATACCTTATACCATTTTCTTAATGTTCCATTCTTCTATTACTCCCTATTATTTATTTGTTTCATTATCAAGTAATAAAATCAGTATCCCTCATATACATATATGTTATTATAAATATGAAACAACCCTATTTCACCTTCTATCCATCCTACGGAAAACAAAATCATCGCACGTGCATACGTACGGAATATCGTCTCCACGACATTGTGTAATCAGTTTTTCCACCAACACGTTACATGGATGGGTATAATGGTCTAATGAATAACTATATATGGTTATTATAACATCATAATGATTCTGATATATTATACCATCCACTCCAATTCTATTCAATAATTATGGGAATGATGTAATCACTCGTGCGTACGTACGGACTACTGTCTCCACGACGCGCTGAGATACATTCTCCATGTTAACCATACATGAATGATCATAAAGTTTATATAATGAATAATAATGAAATATATGAAATAATAATTCTACTGGATTTATGTATATATATATATATATGTATGTCATCTATTTAGTTTCATTCAATTCAATAAGGAAACAAAAACAACGTTCATGCATACGTACGGCCTACCGTCTCCATGAATGGTGTATTTCATTCCTTTTATCAATCTAAAATATATATGTATATGATTAATATATATAATATATAAATCATGTTTTACATTCTGGAATTATGTTAACCAGGATATAAGTAATAATATCAAGAACGACAAGTCGAAACACATATGATAAATGAAATGATTTTACCCAAAACGCTGCTTTAACATGAAATTTACAAAAGAACGGGTAATATAAAGTCATAATTGAAACATATATGATATAATAACAATGAATATGATTATTTAATAAGTCAATGACATTATTTTAATCATTATACAAGTGGTTCGGATCCATACGATGCATATCGGACCTAAGGTAGGGGATAATCTTTCCAATCTCGTTTTTATCCAAGATTGTTTATTCGTAAGTATTTACTGGGGGTTATTTTTATCATTCATGTCCTTGTTTTCTAAAAAGAATCCATGTATGTTTAATGCCCTTTTTACCCATTTTTTAATTTTACTACATGGAATGTATGGAATCTTTCTTTTACGAGGTACTTCTTGACTTTTTTTGGAAAAATTACGAGAAGAATGATTTTTTTATAAACGGCACGAACGGATTTTTAAGTTTGTATAAAGCCTTGTTTTTATGAATCTTCCTCCAAAATATTTCATGACTATTATCAACAAAATCCTTTTCTTTTAAAATTGCATGAAATTTTGTGAACAGAGAATGATTTTGAAGAAGAAAGGATGTTTTCCTCAATAATTCATTTCATGTATTTTATCAAAACCATTTTGCATCTAAGATGACAATATTTCATATGTCTATGTTTCAAGTATCATGTATCTATGATTTACATGGTTTCACTTTTCTTATTATGAAATGATATCCATTTCTTTTATATGGATTATGTGATGATGGGATGAGGTTTATGAAACCCATTTTATTTATTGGGTTATTATGAATGATGTATGTTTATTTTGTGGAAAACGTAAGAATGATTTCATTATGATATAGGTGGTAAATATATCTCCCTCCAATTAATTGGGTAAAGATTTATATCTCATGATATAGATATGGATGGAATGGTAAATTAATCTAGTTCAGTTTTACAGGACTGAAACGAGGAGTGAAATCAATGCAGAAAGGGACTTTGTCCACTAAGATGGTCTTGGAAGCAATGCGTTGGCTACTATCTAAATCATAACATGTGCTGAATGGATTCCGCAATTACATGTTTTATTCCCATTATATTTTATCATGGTTCATTTTACATTATGATATATGCCTTACATACTTCCATGATTTATGTTTTTGGTCAAGGTTTTAATGTTTTGATTTCATGTTCAAGTTTTTTCTTTCAAATGTTTATGGGTTGTTTTATGTTCTCTATGTTTGCCCTTACTAAGCATTTGAGCTCACCCTTTTTATGTTTTATTTTCCCTAGGATGTAAATAAATGTTTTAGGTATGGAAAAAAAAGGGAAAGATCGTTATGGGAGATGTTGATGATCTTTCAACATGATTAGATGTATATTTTCCGAGTTTCCAAAGACACTAATCTATTACGGTCCTTGTGTGTCTGTTTTTGTTATGTACTAAGTATTCCACAAAATTAATGTAATGTCAATGTACATCATGTTTTGGTTCTCTACAGTTGGAATCAGAGAAAATGTTTAGTTAAACTTTGGAAACTAGGATTCGAAAAATTTAGTGAGATCCCTAGAGATATTTCTAAGGTATGTCTAGGGATGTCCCTAAGGATAAGTATACGGATTGGTTATAGTCCTAGAATTGCACTAACGATATTTGAATTAAACCCATGATTTTAGATATTGAAGGTACTCCCCCTTTATTATGTTATTTTCCCTAGCATGGTATTTTCCTCTCACACTATTATTTTTGGGTTTTAGACATTGGTTGGAACCCGAATTAACCGTGTTGATCAATTTAATGGAAAATGAAATGATTGTCCTCATGACCAAAACAATGTCATGGGAGATGGAGTGCACAATTTAATTTCTAATCTTACTCAAGCTATGAATCATTCTGGACTTCAAAATGAGCAGAGAAAGGAGCAACATTCTGTTGAATCCTTTGTGAGGCAGCGTCCACCTTCATTCAGCGGGTCTTCTGATACCTTAGTGGATGAACTATGGATCAATACTACTGAAAAGATATTTTCTGTTCTACAATTATCTAAGCATGATAAAGTCACCGCGATGCTGATCAATGGTGGAATCTTATCAAGAATACGAGGCAAAGAGATGAAATTGAGTCCATGGAATGGGACGAGTTCAAGAACTTGTTTTTCAGTAAGTACGTCCCTCGTATTCTACGAACAAAGATAGAAAAAGAGTTTCTTGAGCTTAAGCAGAAGGATGATGAATCTGTTGGTATATACGAAGCGAATTTTATAGGACTTTCAAGGTATGCATCTGGCTTTATCATCCAACATGAAAGTAAAGTTGATCGATTTTTCAGTGGCTTTAAACCAACTCTACAAAGGGAATTAACTATAAGATACTTCAGTAGCTATGAAGAAATTGTGTGTTGTGCTATCAAGGTAGAACTGGAAGTTGGTGTAACATATCCATCTCATGGTTTTGACAAGAAATGAAAGATATAGTTCAAGGAGAAATCTCATAATAATGGTGAAAAGAAGATGAATGTTTCTTTATGCTCAATGTGTGGAAAGAAGCATGGTGGAGATTGCCTACAATGTACTAGAAAATGTTTTAAGTGTGTAAAATAAGGTCATAGAGTAGTTGATTGTCGAAGTAAGGGTAAAAAGGTTGCTAATGATGTGAATAGAGAAAATACTATAGAGAACTCACCACCAACACTTCAATGCTTCAAGTTCAAGGTAATGGGGCATTATGCTAATAAATGCCCTAATCCATGAGTTAATGATGATCTACGTGATCAACCTCTTAAGGAAAAGGATAAAGGGAAGTCTCATGCAATCACTATTTGTGATGTTGAGTATGAAAATGAAGTTGTGTAATGATTAAGTGTTTGTATAATGGGATTTCAAAATAGTATCATGGAATCTCATTTAAGGTATTGTGGAATTTTGGAATATCTATGTATTGGTTTTCAATAATAATATGGTACAGGTAGCCATGAAAAAGTGATTGAAATATTTTTGGAAAGTAGATGAAATGCGCATAATGAAGGGATAAAAATAAAATAATATGATAGTAATCATGATATCATGACTGATATAAGGACAATGTGATATCATGGTTTGAGTATATAGAATTTTTGGGATTTTGGTATGTGGAATGTGTTAAAATTTAACAACATTCATGTTTTCATTAATGTTCTTTGGGTATTCATTCTTCAAGATAATACATTATTATGGTATTCACATGTTTTTAATTTGACCAACAAGATATATCTTATGATATATGGGGGATAAATGATGTCATCCACGTGATTGTTATGTGACATTTCAAGTAATCATTTTCTTTATACTATGTGCTTGGACCGGAGTATTTTAGATAAGACTAAATATTGAAATGGATTATGTTGGACATAAGTTAGTATTGTTTAAGGATATAACTTTTTCAATATTATTGATGGGATGTTATAGTAATGTAGTTTTAGAAAAAGGACAACCTATAGGACGGGCGACATCCCATAGTGTCGGACAAGGCTGTGGGAATCGAACCCACAACCGAAGTGCGACTGGCCTTTATTGCCTACCACTTTCCTACAAGAATTCCATGGTTAGTAGAAAAAAAAATTTATTTTGTTAAGAGGAATGATTGATGAAGTATAAGTCCATTCTTGGAATCAAATATGATTAACCACACCGTAGATGAACTTATTTATATTTGATAATTTTTTCTAACCTTTTGTTTGAAACAGATGGAATGACCCATCATTCTATCACATAATCTACTAATGCTTCAAGAATAATAAATTCAACTTCATTTCTTTAAGAGATGAAGTATAAATTGATCAAAGCACGAAAAACAATGAGATTGTACCAAAATCAGTCAAGAATTTCTTCTAATTCAAAATTTTCAACATTAGGGAAATGATACTGAAAACCAAAAATGTTGTCCTAGTGCTCTTATAACCGATGAATCAGATGGTACCTTAGATCATCAAAAATATATGGATTTGCGATTGATGGATTTTTCATAGCCATGTTCTCTACCACTCTCCATCAGAACTTTATTGTTATATTTTTCTTCCATATCCATATTTTCACCTATGTTCTCTAATATGGAACCCCAGTGATGAGTTACTTTCGGTAATCATTACATTTCATACTTTAGTTTTAAAATTATGTTTTAGTATTCCTTTTTACGATGTGGGTTTCTATAAATAGTAAACGATTTATAACCCCGATGAATTTCGAGGACAAAATTCATTTTAAGGGGGGTTGAATGTAACATCCCGATATTTTATGAAAAATATTCTTTTTAATTTTATTTATGTCTTCTGTTTTACGCTACACCAAGATTATCTTGATCTATTCACAACATTGTATTAGCTTTCAGTATACGCAGCACTGACTTGGCTTGCATTACACGCAGTCGCGACCTTCCTCGATAGCGTGTGTTGTACGCAATATCGGGTTTCACTAAACAGTGATATATGGTTATAATATTATTATGAACAAAATGTTATAAATAGTATTAACTAAATTTTGAAATTTATAACATTATTATTTATCTGACACATTTTCTAGAACATGGTGTATGAAAAAAATAAATTTGTCAGGTAAAATAAGTATTTTTTAAAAAATGCAGTTTTGTCGCCTTTTAAAGGTTCACCCACTTTAAATCTATTTTTTGACATTTTTATAAGTTTAATTTACAAAATAAACTTCTTCTTATGAATCAGGATATGAAAATTTACATCGGATAAATTTTTAATATTTTTCTAATAACTTTCATATTTTAATGAATAGTAAAAACACGCAATATATTAATTAAAAAAAACTTTTTTCATCGTAATAATTTATATGGTTAAATTATAATAATGAATCTTTTTAATGTATAAATAGAATATATTTTTTCCATTTAATTTAATGTATGTCATTAGCATTGATTTTACCATGAATTTGTAGGTTAAATCAATTCAGTCTTTTGGAATGTTTTAAACAAAAACCCATTTTCTTTCGACAACGGGATTAATTTTAATTTAATTTCTGAAACTTTTGTGTATTGAATTTGGAAAAATTGATTCCATATTTGTAATCATTGGGTCCAAATTATGTTAATAATCTAATTTTTATTTTTGGGCATTATGAATAGTAACTACGGTAAATTATATTTACCATAGTTAAAGGTAAATCGGGTTATTAAGGGTAACTATAAGATTATAAAATTACCCTAACACATTCCAAAATCCTATTGGATGACTAATATTCGACCCATATCACCTAAGGGTCGGATTAGAATCATTTAATGGACTTTTTTCCATGAAAATAATTTAATTATTATTAAAACCAAAGAAAATGACAACATGTCACTTTCTTAAATTGTATAAGTATAATAATTTTAAGTTAGAGATAAACTTAATGAAACATAGAACATGAATAATCTCCAGAAATATAATAAAATTATCTACATTATATTAATTTATTTATAATTTTTAGGGATTAAATAATTATCATTAAAGGTGACATAATGGTGATGTTGAAATTATTATATTAAGAGAAATATCAAATAAATGGTTTTAAAAATATTAAAATAAATATTATATAAACTATTTAATGTGCTAAAATAATTTTATAGATATATATGAGATGTTATGAATCTATTAAAGCTTTTATTTCTAACATATATTCTTGTATATTGTTTATTTAAATTCAAATAAATGAATAGTGTCAAAATTGACACTATTGTTATTTTATAAAAATAACAAATTATAAAATTGTTTAAAAATCACAAAAAAATATTTAAAAACTATAAAAGTAAATGAATATGGTCTAAAATGTTATAAATTATCCAATTATAGAAAATTCACAACAAATACGTATTTATTTATAATAATTTAATATTTATAATGTTATTACCACAAATAAAATTAAATTGTTTAAATAAGGATAAATCAAGTTGATAATGTTTAAAATAAATTTCTAACATGTCTAAATTTTATTGGTTGATGAGATAAAACCCATATATCATCTAATATTCGTATATTAGTCATTTTGGATGTTTTTAAGTTGGGTTGGGTTTTAATATAAACAAATATTTCTTATATTTCTAAAGGTGCCCCTCTCCTCCCTTATAAAAGGGAACCTCCTACCTCTCTCCCTCACACCATTTTTAGCCTTCAAGCTCGGCCATACTCTGACCATTTCACTTCCCCACTTCCCTAGAAACCTTATAGAGGTGCTGGTCTTCTCAAAAGTCCAACTCTAGTGCCCTAAAGAGAATGTTTAAAGGAGGCACTTCAAGAAAGAGGTAATAACTTCTACTGTTTTTTTTCAAGTTTCATTCTTTTTTTACTCACTCTTTATTATTTGTTTCATTATGAATTAATAACATAATTATAACTTATATACTGATATGTCATTATAAATATTAAACAACCATATTTCACCTTCTATACATCCTATAGAAATCAAAATCATCGCGCGTGCGTACGTACGGAATACCGTCTCCACACCGTGGTGTAATATGTATTTCCACCAACACCATACATGGATGGGTATAATGGTGTAAAGAATAAATATATATGGTTATTATAACATCATACTGATTCTGATTTATTATACCATCCACTCCAATTCTATTCAATAATTATGGGAATGATATCATCACTCGTGTGTACGTACGGACTACCGTATCCACGACGCGATGAGATTCATTCTCCATGTTAACCATACATGAATGAACATAATGTTTATATAATGAATAATAATGAAATATATTAAATAATAATTCTACTGGATTTATTTATATATATGTATGTCATCTATTTAGTTTCATTCAATTCAATAAGGAAAGGAAAACAGCGTTCAAGTGTATGTACGACCTACCGTATCCATGAATGGTGTATTTCACTCCTTTTATCGATCTATAATATATATTTATATGATAAATATATATTATATATAAATCATGTTTTACAATATGGAATTATGTAAATCAGGATATAAGTAATAATATCAAGAACGACAAGTCGAAACACATACGATAAATGAAATGATTTTACCCAAAACGCTGCTTTAACATGGAATTTACAAAAGAACAGGTAATATAAAGTCATAAGTGAAACATATATGATATCATAACAATGAATATGATTATTTAATAAGTCAGTGACATTATTTAAATAAATATACAGGATTTTCAGATCCATACGAAGAATATCAGACCTAAGGTAAGGGATAACCTTTCCAATCTTGTTTTTTATCCGAGATTGTTTATTCGTAAGTATTTACTGTGGGTTATATTTATCATCCATATCATTGTTTTCTAATTTTTTTCATGTATTTTTAATGACCTTTTTACCCATTTTTTACTTTTACTACATGGTAACTCTGGGATCATTCATTTACGAGGTACTTTTTGACTTTTCCGGCATAAGTACGAAAAGACTATTTTTTTATATACGGCACGAACAGATTTTTACGGTCTTATACAGCCTTATTTTTATGAAGCTTCCTCCAAAATAATTCATGACTATTTTCAACAAAATAATTTTCTTTTAAAATTTCATGACATTTTCTGAAATGAGAATGATTTTGAAGATGAAGGATATTTTTTTCAAGAATTCATTTCAAGTGTTTTATCAAAACCATTTTTCATCTAAGATGACATTATTTCATATGTGTTTGTTTCCTGTATCATGTATCTATGATTTAAATGGTTTCACTTTTCTTATTATTAAATGATATCCATTTGTTTTATATGGACTATGTGATGATGGGATGATGTTTATGAAACACATTTTATTTATTGGGTTATTATGAATGATGTATGTTTATTTTTTGGCATAAGTAAGAATGATTTCATTATGAGATGGGTGGGACCAATATCTCCCTCCAATGCATTGGGTAAATATTTATATCTCATGAGATAGATATGGATGGAATGTTATGTTAATCTGGTTCAGTGGTACATGACTGAAATGAGGAATGAACTCGATTCAGAAAGGGACTTTGTCCACTAAGATTGCTTTGGCAGCAATGCCTTGGCTACTATGAAAATTATAACATGTGCTGAATGGTTGCCACAATTACATGTTTTATTCCCATTATATTCTATCATGGTTCATATTCCATTATGATATATGCCTTACGTACTTCCATGATTTTTGTCTTTTCTCAAGGTTTTAATGTTTAGATTTCATGTTCAAGTTTTTGCTTTCAAATGTTTATGGACTGTTTTATGTTCTCTATGTTTTCCCTTAATAAGCATTTGAGCTCACCCTTTTTATGTTTTATTTTTCCTAGGAAATAAAGAAAGGTTTTAGTTAAGGAAACAAATAGGTTAAGATCATTATGGGAGATGTTTAAGATCTTTCAACATGATTAGATGTTTATATTCTGAGTTTCCAAAGACACTAAACTATTGCGGTCCTTGTGTGTCTGTTTTTTTTATGTACTAAGTATTCCGAAAATGTAATGTAAAGTCCATGTGCGTCAATCTTTGGGTCTCTATAGTGCGGATCATTTAGAAGCGGATTAAGACTCCACAGAACAGACAAAAGTCATATACTGATATAAGACGAAGACCACTGGAGTTCAAGGATGGCGACCACTTTTTCCAACCGGTCTCACTTCGATGTGCTCTACGGAGATTTGGCTCGGGCGGCAAGTTATCTCCACGTTTCATCGGATCTTTCCAGTTTCTCAGCAAAGTATGCGAGGTGGATTAATGCCTGGCCCTTCCACCTCAGTTACAACGGGTGCATGATGTCTTCTACGTATCACCGCTGAGGAGATACGTGCATGACCCGACCAACATCATCGACCATGGGGAGCTAGACATCGATGATGGGGTGACGTTTGAGGAGGTCCTGGTGGAGATCGAGGATCGACAAGAGCGGGTTCTATGTGGATGGTCGATTACGTGGATGCACATTCTCCTGCAGCACAGGAACCTCAAGGAGAGAACATGGGGGCGGGAGGAACATATACGAGCTCAGTATCCCCATTTGATTTCGTAGTGTGTGTCGTAGCTTTACGGGGACGTAAATCCATAATGTGGGAATAATTTAAAGACCCAAAAATTTCAACAAATTTTTTTTTATAAATAATTTGAAATTTTATGAGTCTTCAGTTTCTGACGGCACTTGATTCCGAGTCCTGGTGTGCCCAGAATCAATTTACAATGTTTTTTTCGGGTATGTTCAGTAAACGTACGTGCATGTTTTTCTATCTTTTGAACTAGTACTCGGAATTGAAATTAATGGACACTGATGAAGTCGCAGCACTGGTATTCGCTTAAGGGGACCTTTACTGTAGTTGTTTTTTATGCGGTTAGAAAGTAAATTTTAGGGATTTATAATAAAATAAATAAAATTGTGGAACACAATTTTATTTTTTATCCGGTAGTTATATCCTACAAGGGGGAGGTTGTTGTTGGGGCCCAAAACCCCATAACATCCCATGAGAGGATAGTTGTGAGGTGGGGCCCACACAAACCCCTAACTCCTCACCTTCCTGCAACTCAACAATTAATTTTCGTTGAATTGTCTTATGACAAATCCTCTTTTAATTGGGTAGAGACTCTCCACATTCCACCTCTCTCACTCCATTTTATTTTTGTTATCCCATTCAATTATTTAATGGGTTTGAATTAATTTGAAATTGCATGGAGAGTTTGTTAAATTATGGGAAAGCCTCATTTTAATATTTACTGGGAAAATATTGTGTGGGGAATCCTGGGAGAATTAACAGAGCTTTAACCTTCCATGAAAAACGACGTCTTCTTTGACGAAGAACGTCAATTCCACAAAGAATGAAGACATGTATTCCTTTCTCTTCTCCGAGGAAAGTGAGGAGATGTCATTTCCTTCTCGTATGCACCCCGAATTGATATACAAATCCTCGTTTTGTGAATCTGCTCTTCAATCCGAGGTAGGGGTTTAGTTCAATTTTATTCAAATAAAATTGTTCTTTTTCATCGTTGAAAATCATGATCCATCTTTGGCCTTTTGATACCACCTAAAGCAGAGGGCGCGGGCCGAATGAACATGGCCCGAAGACCCTCCGATTGTTATTGGATTCTTTGGAAGTGATAACAAGAGGTGGTGGCAACGAACGGAAGTGGCGGCCGTGCGCTGGCCGCGTACGAATGAACAACGACCCGTAACCATGGGCCGCTCAGCCGACGAAGAACCGGCCGGCCAAATCCGGCACAGATGATATAGAACTGTGGCGCCACAAAGGGTTCCGTGTTGTGGAAGACCGTGAACAACATTCTGTGGGCTGCTCGGCGGGCGAACCCGTTGGTAGGCAGCCGGCCGGGCTGAGAAGAACTATGGTGCTAGGAGGGCATCACTCTGGACGAACTGTGGTCCGCCCGAGGGGGCCGCATGTGCCGGGAAGGCTGACCGGCTTGGGACGGCTGGTTTGAGAGGGCGACGCTGCATAGAACCACTGGTTCGGGCAACAGGGCCCCCTAAGGCTACTCGGCCCCTTCGGGCCATGCCGCGGTCGACTGGGATGTGTCGCGCCACGTCGGTCCGACGCAAGCCTCTCAGGCCGGACCACACAATTCATCGGGCCAGTCCGACCCACTGTTGGGCTAGACCGGCCAAAAATGGGTGGACCGGACATGCCAGCCCACTGGGCTTAACGTGCTGGGCTCATTTTCACTTAAAGTTGAATAACATGAAGACCACACATCTGATCGATTCACCGTCTGCGGTACTGGGACACTTGTGACATAGCGGTCCATTTTATATACTCTAAGTGAGTTTTGGATGACTTCGGAAAATGGATCGGTTTGGAATGAGCATATTTCTAGAGCTGGATGTGATTGCAATGACTACCGTACTGAAATAATCCGTGGGTTCGACGATGATGGAAAATGTATTGGAATCCTCCGTGGGTTCGAGGATGATGAAAACTGTACTTGTATCCTATGTGGATTTGAGATATTGACTACTGTACTTGTATCCTACGTGGGCCTGACAGTTTTACTACTATACTAGTATCCTACGTGTCTTTGACAAAGTAGATGGTCTAGTATCCTACATGGGTTTGACAGCTTAGATGGACTAGTATCCTATGTGGGTCTGCCAACTTTGATGAATAAATGACTACATCTGATCATATTTATAAATTTAAGAAATATATATACATGTGTGAGCTGAGACTTGACGTTCAATAATTATCATCGATGTGATTGACTTTATTCCTGTATGGACTGGGCTGTGCTTGGGCTCGAGAGTTGGAGTCGAATTGGGATTGATAAATTAGGTATATGTATTGGAATATACCTAAGTAGAGTTGGATGATACTTCGTGTTTCTGTCTTTCCTTTTTTGATTATCGTTCGTGGATTCGAGAGAGACTTTCAGGGGTCTCGGGGACCCTACTGAGAATTGTTATACTCACCCCTACATGGGCTATGCTCGCACTATGTTGTGTTGGATGCAGATGATGGACATCACTGATCGTGGTATAGACTTATGTAGCTGGACTGTATCTGGAGGTGGACCACTTGGCGGGACGTACATGGAAAAGTAGGACGGACTCGATGTACCGAGGAGACCATCTATTCCCACCCATTATGTGGGATTTCCAGAGGACGACTTAGTGGTTTCTGTTTTACTTTTCTACTATTGTACTGTACTTTTCATTTGGGTTTGTATTCTAGCCCATTTACCTTTTAGAACTTACTCTGTATTCAATATTACTTTGTGATTACTCCAACTTGCGTACTTTGTTGTGTTTGTTTACTATTATAAAGGCAATGAGTTCCCTTTTTATCAGGATTTATGCCTCTGGTGCTAGTCTCCAGCCCCTGGCCTATGGAAGGCGGGGTTGGGGTAGTCATGGAACGGGCCCCAAGGATGGGTTGTGACACTTCTATTATTTTAATACATGCATAATTGTATTGTTAAGAATTATAATATTCCTTAAGATTCATATTTCATCGAAAAAATAATCCAAATGACAATGAAATTGAAGTTTTTAGATTGGATGAGAGGCTAGGTTTTCAATTCATTTAATGAGTGAATGTGTAATTTTGATAATTATTTTAATCCAAAATACATTGACTTATTGAACCTCAACACATATAAACTATATATCCTTCTATGGGTTTTTTTAATTGAGAAATCAATAAAATTTTTCTTTTTTTCTCAATCCACACGTATATATAGAAGGATTCTAATCTAACGAGTCCAGTGTAATATTAATATCATGACCCATTTAATCCAATATAATGCATAATACACCTTATAATATCACAATGAATTTTTTATAATTTGAAGGTAATAATTATGAAATAAAATTTAATTTTAAAATAATCTATAAGATAAATATCTATGACTATAGTAAAATTGTGCACCTTAAGGGGACGAAATCTGAAATGTAACCAAATTTTGAAGTGATTGACCAAATACCAAATATTCATAAAATAAAAATATTTAATACAATGTTATTATATAATTTCATATATTATAATTTTTTTTATAAAAATGTTCTTTGTCATTAAAAAACCACATGAAAACCTAGTTCATTATGGATTTAAAAATTAGAATGCTCATGGAAACCCACTGCCTATATTTCTATTAAATACCAATATAGATTCCAACATATCACATAGACAAACCATTGTGAATGTAACACCCCAGTCTTCCACAGTACGCTTCCTTTGTAATAATACAATAGCTTGCTATGTATACACATTTGAGTTCTAGCACACCACGACCAATCAAACTAACCGTTATGAATAGTAATACCCACTTTTGAAATATTATAAGTTTTATTATTCAAAATTGACTTCATTTTTGGATTCAGAATATCAAAATTATCTTAGGGTGAATTTTTAGAATTTATCTGAAAACATTCAAATTTTGTAGAATAGTGAAAAACAATGCGCTATTGTTTAAAATCGACTTCAATTTAAATAAATTTTTTAATATAAATTTATTTTAATTTAAATGTAGAAAAATTATTCCTATATTAGTTAAATTTACTTTATTGGAGTCATTTTATATTAAGACTATAAATATAAAATTTTATTGAACTATTTAACGCCTTTTACCCACCTTCTAGGTACATTTTAAAATTTGTATAAACCGTAATTTTACCACATCAGCGAATTGAATTTAAAAAATCAGAAAGACACAGTTGAAATTAGTAAGTAAAATTTTTTACAATAGGATGAAAATTATTTTTGGTGAATCGTAACTTTTGAATTTTTTTTCAAAGTTAAAAGTAAATTGGGTAACCGAAGGTAAAAATGAATTTATAATTACCTGAATAGATGTCTTAATTCTATTGGATATGTTATTTTCATCCTAAATCAACCATTATAATAAAATACGATCTGCTTTGACCGACTTGGATTCGATTATGACATTTATTATTATTTTATTTAAAGAAGAGTTAAAAGTGTTAAATTCGAATTTTAACAACTAAATCATTTTTAATATATAGTTATACATAATAAAATTTAGATTATAAATATCAATTAGAAATATAAAAAAAATCATACATCATGGTAATTTTTATATAATTTTTAGGCATTAATTAATTTAATTTAATTTTGACATAATGATGATGTAGTAATTACCATATTAACAAAAGATTACAATAATTGATATTATAAATATCAAAATAAAGGTAAATTGAAACTTTTTATGAATTAAAATAATTTTATAGGTTCATATTACATGTTAGGGTTGATTAAATATATTTTTTATGAAGTGATAAAGTTGTTATGACATTTCTAAAAACTGAATATTAAATAGTGTTTAAATTGACATAGTGAGTTTTTAAAACAAATACTATATTATTAAATAATATAATATTGAACAAAAATATAAAGATCAAAAAAAGAAATTATAAAAGGATACATATGTCAATAATGAACCACTTTTATTTTTCTTGGCTTTTAATAGTTAGTTTATTAATTATGTAATGTAAAAATACAAGAAGACATTGTAAAAGTTAAACAATTTAACTAAGTGTTAAATCTAAAATATATGGTTATTATGGTGACCCCAACATATCTAAAACATATTATTTGAGAGGATCTAATCCCATCCCAACCTTAGCAGAGAAATAAATGTTTATGGAGCCATTATAAACTGAATTTTTTTTATATAAAATAATATTTCAATCATTTCCTAAAGTGACCCTCACCTCTCTTATAAAAGGGATCTTCCCCTTCTCTTAATTTCACACCTCTGATGCCATTTGGATCAGTCGAAACCTGCTCAAATATAATCTTAAATACCCTCAATTCATCCTAGATATTTTACATAGATCATAAATCCATCCCCATAATCCCTTTTGATCAAATCAAAAGGAAACATCCAATGAAGAGGTAATAATTTCATTACCTATTTCAAATTTTTTTCCTTCCTCCACTACATCTTTATTTGTTGTTTCTATAACAAAATAATAAATCCAGTACCTTTTATATATTTTTATGTTATTCAAAACATGGTACAAACATTTTTCATTATATTCATCCTATGTATGACAATGTCACCATACCTGCATATGTATTGCTTTCCATCTCCATGTAGTGGTGTAGTTTGTTATTCTACATTGGATGTGTATAATAATTATTATAATTGATGTAAATAATTAATATAACATGTTAATTATTCTATATATATATTATTTATCATCCAATTACATACTATTTCACCTTCTATAGAATGATATTGTTGCTCATGCGTATGTATGGATTACCGTCTCAATGAACGCGATGAGATTCATTACCCATCATAAACATTCATGAATAATTTTAATTTTATGTTGTAAAATAATGTTAAAGGACTTAATATAATTAAGTATATGAATCAAATACATCCAATCCATAAAACATATGACTTACATTACAAAACATATAAAGAAAAATGAATAAGTTAACACATGAATCAATGATACTACTGAAATATTATTAACAAACCAATATTAGAAGATCATATATGATATCATATTTAAGTATTTGGTATTGATGTAATTTAATAACAATGATTTAAATATTATATAGGAGGTTAACGTACCCTATAATATGAAAAAGTACATGGTAATGGTTAATGTTACAATCTCTTTGTTTTCCTGGGTTGATTGTATGTAAGTATCTACAGGGAATTTTTTATCATCCAAATCTGTGTTTCGTAAAAATTTATTTCAAATTTTTATTACTATTTCCTAGAATATTGTTTAATGAAATTTATACCCTTTATTTAATATTTATAAAAGGTTTTGAAATGAATCATTCCATAATTTTCCAAACAAGTCACCTTATAACCTTTTTGACAAATTAAGGTAAGAATTTTTTTTTAATTTATAGAGCGGGTGCCGCTCTTTTCCACTGTTATAACATCAATGATGGTTCCCTCACATGATTATAAGAATATTTTCAAAATAAATATTTTATTTTATAATTTAGTGACTTTTAAATGATTTCAAAATAGAAAGTGGTATTTCTCTCAAATAGTTTGGATATCATCTCTGTTTACATCCATGGATGGATTTTACACTTGTTTGAAGTTGATATATTATGATACAATCTTCCAAATTTTATTGAAGGTTTTGTGATATGTTTGACTGTGGGTGTGTATTTTTATAGCATTGATGGTTTATGAGTAATTTATTATCATTTTTATGCTAGTTTTAATATGAATGTTTATGTTATGTTTCATCCTTTTCATATGTGGAATGAATTGGAATGAGTAAGTGATGAGTGGAACCTGCTATATCTCCTTGATGCATCGGTAGGTCTCATGAGACAAACTAGTGTCTTTGCACAAGGCTTTGAAAAAAATATTATTTTTAGTCTTGGCATGAGGCGTAGACAATGTGGTTATGATGTCTGACATTGTATATATTCAATAATTATGAAATTATATATTGATATTGAATGTGTTTATTTAACTTGAATAATATACATGTGAATAAGTAAATGGAATTATTTGATTCATTTTTTCCATATTGTGATTATTTTATGTGTAATATTTTTTTGTTAGTCTTATACATTACGTCAAATTTTTATACTCATTTATAAATGTTTCCTATATTTTTATCCTCACTAAGAATATAATATCCCTACATTCTATGTTTTATATTTCCTAGGATGCAAAGAAGTAAATCGTGACTGAATTGCAGTGATAAGGCAATGGATATGATTGTGTTCAATGGAGACACAATTTTTTTTGTTTTTCATTTCTGAATGTAACATAAAACCTCCGTGTGTATCGCGTACTTCCATGGAAAATAAACTGATATGTCTTTCGGGATTTGACCCCTTGTGGTCATGCCAATGTTATGTAATAATTCAACGACTTTTGGAATCAAGGGTTAGGGTGTTATAGTTGGTATTTGATAAAGGATTAGTTCAATCCATGGAAATTGGATGTAGAAAAAACTAAGATTAGAGAACATTACCCTAGTATATATTTTGTGGATTATTTTTCAAGAAATTTAGTAGAATTTTGAAAATTTTTTGATTTTATGTATTACCCAGGGAAAAAAATCCATGTCTTGATATAAGCATGTAGAGGCAGCTCAGGCACAAATGTACCTTGGAGTGAAAACTCAGAAAAAAAGTTTTGTGCTTGACCCGAGGTATCTTTGTATAGGACAACGTGTCGTGTTTCACTCTTGGTTATGACACTCCAAAATTTTATGCTTTGGATAATTCACATTTTCATTACAAAAACTTATAAAATATTTATGAGTAAATACTTCCTCAATTAATACATTTTTTATGTTTATGGATTATATGCATAAACTGGTCAATTTATGTTAGCTATTTTACTAGTTTGGAATTATGTTTTGTGATTCATAATCTAATCTAGTGTATGCAATTGTTAAAAATAGATCGCAGTGGAATGAATGGAAACCAAATCAACAAACACAATACATGTTTGGATTTACCTCTTACTCATGATAATTATAGTGATGTTGTGATTCTACTAGTACTAAATAGCTTATAACCATAATGGGAAAACTCACATAGGTTTGGAATAATAACCTTAACCTTATGGGAACCTTGATCGAAAACATAGAGGATCAATGTTATACCACTTAATTAGGAAAAAAACATCAACACTCAATGGTACTACAAATATATTCTTATCTGAGCAATGTATAACCTCCTTAGAGAAAATATTTCATGCTTTGTGGAGTAGCGAAAGAGAAAAAGTTGTCATGGCAGTTTATCACCTCACATGAGATACAGATCAATGTTGGTAATTAATTCAATACACAATAGAGGATGAAGAATTATCAAATATGAAATTAAGGGAATTTAAAGATATTTTCTTTGAAAAATACATTCCTCATGAACATCAAGCAGATATAAAAATGCAATTTCTGAGTTTGAGGGAAAATGAGGATGAGAATGTCACAATGTGTGAGGCTAATGTTACAAGGTTATCAAGGCATGATGCATATTATATTCATAACCCAAGGATTACTATTTATAGATTCTTTGATGGGTTTGTTATTTATAGTGATTATTCAAATAAATGAATTGTTTGTGACCTTATGCATAATGATAGAGTTACTAACTATTCATCACGACAGCTAAAAATTCATGAACAAATCTATCCTACTCATGATCTTGAGTTATTAAATGTAATATTTTCTCTGAAGATATGGAGACAATATCTCTATGGTGGAACATGTGAGATATAGATTGATCACAAGAGTTTGAAGTATATTTTCTAACAAAAAAACTCAACAAGAGACAAAGGGTATGGATCAAACTATATAAGGATTATGATTTCACTATACAGTAACACCAGGAGAATGGAAATATGGTGGAATATGATTTGAGTAGAAAAGATCATGGATTTATGATAAAGATTATAGTTGAAAGGGATCCTATTCTCATGGATATAGTAATTATTGATATAGGAATAATCATTGGAGGGGAATCATCGATACTTTTTCAATGGTTGAAAATACTTCTTTACTAGAAAGGATAAAAAAATTACATATTGATGATGCGGAGTTTCAAAATAAGCTTAAAGCTCTTAAAAATGGTAGATTGATCAATTTCATATATAATGATGGATTTTTGAAATTTGTGATGAAACTTTTTGTTCCCGATATACCTGATCTAAAAAGGGAATTCTTGGTTGATGCTCATAACTCCAATTTCTCAATATACTCTGGTAGCAATAAGATGTATAGAGATTTGAAGGAAATTTTTTTGTGGGACAACATGGGAAAGGATATTGCTGATTATGTGTCAAGATGTATTGTTTTTCATTAGGTTAAGGATAGAAGAAAACACCCTATTATTATCTTCAATCCTCTTACAATACCTTAGTTAAATTTATATGATATTATGATGGACTTTGTCATGTGGCTTTGAAAGACTCATAGAAGGAATGATGCAATATGAGTCATTATTGATCATATTACAAATTTAGCACATATTATTGATATAGGAGAATATTTTCCACATGAACATTTCACAAGACTATATATTAATGATGTTTTAAGACAATATGGATTACCCTATTGATTGTTTATAATCATTATCCCCATATAAATTCAAGATTCTGGAAATGTCTGAAAAAATCCCTAGACAGTGAACTTCGTTTGAGCACTTCCTACCTCCCATAAATTGATGGACAATCTGAACAGACTATTCAAGCATTATAATACATGTTGAGATCTTACTCACTTAAATTTCATGGTATGTGGTATCATTATTTACCTATGGTAGAATTTTCCTATAACAATAGCTTCCATTCAATTATTCAGATGGCACCTTATGAAGTTTTATATGGAAAACGATGTCACACACCAACCTATTTAGATAATGTTGGTGAAAGATAGCTCGTAGGCCCATAACATGTTATGGAAACAATGAGAAATGTGATGATTATCCAAACCCACATAAATGTATCTCAATTTAGGAAAAAGATCCATGCTGATAACTAAAGAAAGGATTTGGAATTTCAAGTTGGAGTTCATGTTTTTTCTTGAAGTCATCTCCATGGAAGGGTGTAATTTGATTTGGTAAGAAGGAAAAATTAATTCCTATGTACATTGCACCTTTTTATGTTATAGAACGAATTGGAGTTGTAGCTTACTATTCGAAAAAGCCTCTATGTGTTGCTAATGTTGATGATGTGTTCCACGTATCCCTCAAGAAAAAATATATGATAGACCCAACTCATTTACTCACCTATAACGAAATAAAACCGGATCCTGATATGTCATATTGTGAAGAGACTGTTAGGATTTTTGATATCATAGAACATGTGTTGAGAAACTGGACAACTCGTCTGGTAAAAATTCTATGAGGAACATATGATGATGAACCAACTGAATCTATTTATTAAGTAATATTTTATAAATTTTAAGGATTAAATTATTTTAAGGAGTGATGAATATAACACCCCATGATTCCATGGTATGCTTCTCTTTGATTAATACAATAGCTTGTGCTGGTTGAAACTTTATGTTCTAGCACTCCATAACCAATAAAACTAGTTGTTATGAATAGTAATCCAAAATTTAAAAAATCAAATAAATTTTATTTTTCAAAATGTACATTTTTTTGATTCGTAATATCAAAATTATATTATCGTGATATTTTTGTTTTTTCCTAAAAACATTCAATTTTTGATTAATAGTGAAAAACACTGCATTATTGTTTGAAAAAGGCTTTTATTTCAAAATGTATTTTTTATTTAAATTTATTTTAAATTCAAAATATATATAAAATACCTATATTAGATCAATGTCATTCATTAGAGTCATTTTATATTAACATTAGATATATAAAATTTTATTGAACTATTTAACTCTTATTACCCACCTTCTAGTCACATTTATAAATTTTACTAAAATATAATTTTACTACTTCTATGATTTAAATATAAAAATTCTAAGAGACACAGTTGACATCAATAAGTAAAATTTGGTTCAATAGGATAAAAATAATTTTTTTGAACATTATTTTTTCAATTTTATTTATCATAGTTAAAAGTAAATAGAGTAATTAAACATTAAAATGATATTATAATTACCATAAAACATTTCCTAGTTCTATTGGAAAAGTTTTCTTTCCCAAAAATAAATCTTAAAAAATTTATTTTCCCCATTGATACACTTGGATTAGATTAGGACATCTATTAATATTTTATTTAAAGACGATTTGAAAGTTTTAAATTCATATTTTATTTTAAAAAAATATTTTTAATATAGGGTTATTGATAAGATAATTATGATTATAAAAAATAATTAGAAAGGTAAATTTAATTCCCACATGATGTTATTTTTGTATATTTTTTGTACATTAAATAATTAAATTTATATATGACAGAATGCTGATGAAAAAACTACTTTATTAACTAATGATTAAAATAAATGATTATATAAATATCCAAATAAATGTAAATTTAGACTTTTGAGGCCTTCCACGAATTTTTTAGCTTAATATGATATTTTAGGATTTATTATATAAATTTTGTTCAAAGTGTTAAGGTTGTTATCACTTTCACAAAAACCAAATACTAAATAGTGTCAAAATTGATATAAATGACTTTTTAAAACAAATACTATATTATTATATGATATAATATTTCTAAAAATCTATGTTTCATCTTAAGGACTTATATAAAGTTAGATATGAAAATAATGAACTACTTTGGGATCACTTGGCTTTTTATAGTATGTTTTTTAGCAATGAAATATAAAAATAAAAGAATACACTGTAAAAGTTAAACTATTTAACTAAGAGTTAAATCTAAATGATATGGTTAATAAAGTGACCTAAACATGTATAAAACATATTGGTGGAGAGGATTTAGTCCAACCCCCACATTATCCATGATTGAAATCCATTTTGAGCCATTATAAAACGAAAAATATTTTATAATAAAATAATATTTCAAGCTTATCCTAAAGTGACCTTCACCTCAATTATAAAAGGGTACATCACCTTCAAATAATTTCACACCTTCAAAGCAATTTGGGTTGGCCAAAAACTGCTCAAATATCCCCCCAACTTCCCAAACGTTAACATAGAGGCCTTATATTGATAATAAATTCTACCTAAAAAGCCCTTTGATCAAATAAAAATGAACCACCCAAAGAAGAGTTAATAATTTTATCACCTCTTTCACCATTCTTTTCTTCTTCCATTTCATCTTTCAAAGTTGTCTCCATACCAAAATAATTATTCCAGTACCTTATACATATTTTAATGTTATTATAAATATTATACATCTATTTTTATTATTCTATCCATCATATGAATGACAAATTCACCATACATGTGCCCGTATGACTTACCATCTACACGTTGGGGTGAAGTTTATTATTCAACACCTCACTATTTAGATGGATATAATAACGAGTATAATTAATATAATAAAAATATTAAGGATTCTATATATATGATATACCATCCAATTACATAAAATTTTACCATCAATTGAATGATATTGTTTCTCATGCGTATGTACAGATTACCGTCTCCACGAAAGTGGTGAGATTCATTCCCCATCGTAACCATTCAAGAATAATTTTAATTTTATGATTTAAAATAATTTTGAAGAACATATTATCATTATTAATATTCATCAAATACATTTTATCCATAATAAACATGACTTACATAACAAAACATATAAATGAAAATGAATATGTTAACACGTGAAACCATGATACTTCTGAAATATTATTAATAAAGAGACATTAGAAGATAATATATGATATCATATTTATGTATGTGGTTCTTGTATAATTTACAATCAATAATTTAACTATTATACTGGAGGTTATCATTCCCTCAACTAATTAAGAGAACAAGGTAAGTGTTAAATTTACAATCTCTTTATTATCTGTGGTTGTTTTTACAAAAGTATCTACTAAGACTTATTTATCGTCACCATAGATGTTTCAAAAAAAATGTTTTCAGTTTTTTTTACTATTTCATAGAATATGGGCTAAATTCATTTATACACCTTTTTTTAATTTTTAGAAATTTTTTTGAAATGAATCTTTCTGTCATTTTCCAAACATGGTACATTATGAAATTTTCTACAAATTAAGGTAAGAAAGGTAATTTGACTTATACGATGGGTGGGGCTATTTTACATCATCATAACACCTTCAAAGAATCCATAAAAACCTTATAATAATTTTTAAAAAATAAATTTTTTTTTCTTTTATAATTATGTTACCTGTAAATAATTTCAAAATAGAAAGTGATATTTCTCTCAAATAGTTCTGATTTCATCTAGGTGGACATCCTTTTATGGATTTTAAACTTCCTTGAAGTTGATCTATTATGATAGAATCATCCATATGTTATTAAAGATTTTGTGACATGTTTGACTGTAGATGTTTTGTTTATACAGTTATTGTTTTATAATTATGTTTTAACATTTCCTATACTAGTTTTAATATGAATGTTTATGTTTTGATTCAACATTTCCATTTTAGGAAGGCATTGGACTTAGTATGTGATTTATGGAATCCACTATAGATCCTCGATGCATAGGTAGGACTCATGATACTATGTAGTGTCTTCTCACAAGGCCTTGACAAAATCTTAATTGTATTCTTGGCACAAGGCCATGGTTATGTGGTTATGATTTCAAGCATTATAAAATCTATCATTATGAAATTAGTTGTTGATATTACATGTGATTATTCTACCACTAGAATATCCATATGAATAAGTAAATGGCATTATTTTATTTATATTTTCGAAATTATTCTTAATTTTAGGATTAAAATGCTTCTATTTTAGTTTTGTTCATTGCTTTAATTGTTTAATCTTATTTATAATACATTTCTCTATATTGTTATACTTAATATGCACTTGATTTCACCCCTTTCTATGTTTTATTTTTTCCAGGATCTGAATAAGTATATTATGACTGACTTATAGGGATAAGATAAGCGATATGAGTGTGTTAAAAAGGGAAAAATTTATTACTTTTTATTTCATAATGCAATGTAAAATTTATGTATGTATCGAGTACTTCCATGGCTACTAAATTGATAATTATTTTAGATTCGATACCTTGGGATCATGCTAATGTTATGTAATAATAAAAAGACTCCAGGTAAATAGGGTAAAATGTTATAGGGAATAGTTATTACAAAAAAATATGATAATAACTATATATTAGGTTGGAATTTTTCATGTGAACATATTTGGGGAAGAATCCCTGTGGACACACACTCTTTACTGAATTACTCTTATTTGAAATGAAAATATACAGGGAATTTACCTATAAATAACAGAGTAGATATTATTAAAATGAATATGGGGTTTAATAAATTGAGGACACATAAATTAATAATGAGATAAATGAGTCTCTTCTTTGTGGTCTTAGAGAAACCCTTATGTAATTTTCAAGATCAATAAATTTTTTATTTATATTAGGTGAGGTTGTTTCTAGAGAGCCTCTTCTGTGAGGGATTGTTTATAGCGCCAGTCTAGGGACACCCAACATTCATGAACTCCCCATGAACAAACCCATATCTTGTTTTCCATCCATGAGACTAACCTATGCAATTTTCTCTTCCATGAACATAAACCATGGAACCACATCCAATACAATCTAACCATGTGGAACAACCCTTCTTGTGATCCTATCACATGGAACAACATCTAAAATAATCTTACCTCAGGGGATGTACTCCATCATGTGACTATATTGTATGATATACTCATCCTCATTATTATTAATAAGGATAATATTCTGTGTGGTTCATATTATCTGCTCTTATTCATGTCAATGTGGGCATTATTACAGAAGGCTATGTAACTATTCATAGATTCCTACAAATGAGGTATGGTTAAAACTCCCTCATGTATATTGATCCATCATAACTGTCAACATTTTGAAATTCATCTCAATGGGCCGTATTTTCATCATGTTTCTAACAGAAGGACAAATAAAATTCTAAATTCATGCCTTATCTAAGGCCACAAGAGACATATGATATGGTCTCTCCCACCATCATACACCACTCTGATCTTCTATTACCTTGATAAAGTGGTTATATCAAGAAATAAAATATTACATGAATATTTCTTAGTGTAGTTAATGACTTTTACTCCCTGATAAATTAGGTAACAGTCATAGAGATATGAGTAAAAAAATTTGTAGCCCATATATCTCTTCATGGCTATCCCATGTTCAAAACTGATCAACACGAGTTATTTTTTGATAATAATCCCAATAAATGAGCCGTATTCATGTGGGCATCTTAATAGATATAAGAAAAACTTATTTATTCTTTCGCCTATAACACTATTATAAGTTCTAATATGGGTATCTCCATGCATAATACCCACTCAATCCTCTATTTCTACCGCTCTCCCAACAAAATATTTTGATTCAAACAATGTAAAACTACATTAAAATATTCTAATGGAATAACATTTTATTATATGGTGTAGTATTATCACATGAAAATAAATTGTTTACCAAGAACTAATTTGGATTTTATTCATATTAACATTGACTTATAGGATGCCTCAATGAGGTCGAACCCCCCATATCACAACCCTCAACTCTTTATTAGGTTATATACATTTTGAAACCATACCCTCAACTATAGGGCTATATTCTGTCATTATAACTACAATATCATCCCCATTTGGTAAATATTACTTTTGAATTATGCGGTGATACATTTCCACAATATAAAATACATCCACATATCTCAAGTATTAATATTTATTATAAACCAAAACCATCATAATCTGAGTATATTCACTTAGAAATTAACTAAAAATGTGTGATCAATGACATGTCCCAGAATAATTATTAGTGTGGACATTCCACCAAGTAGTTAATTGATTAAATTGTAAGAACATACAAGGAATCAATATTTCCATTTTTATATTACCTTAAAAGGTTTTTCATTTCACATTTAATATTACTAAACTATATGGCTTCTTATTCTAATTAAATGAATATGTCTAATGCCCCATCTCAAGGCCCTGATGTCCATATCACAAACTCCATATATCTATTTGGATGGTGATACCCATTATAGTTCCTAAATCTTTATATTCTAACCACTGATAAAAAAACTGAGGTAATGATATATTATAATATATTAGTGATGTGACTATGATACATACATTTTCTCACATAAAAAAATCTCATCGATTAGTCACAATCATAAAGATAACTAGTAAAACATTGGGATTTGGGAATGCATCATGAATAAAACATAAATATTATTGAGAGTCCTAACATAGGAAATAATTCATTCTTAATAGAAGTAGATGATAAAAACATCTCAAAATCCTGATTAATATGCATTTTAAGATAACATTAGTAAATATCTAATGAATCCCATCATTTATAATATAGTCCCATGATGAACTGAAATTCCATGATAGACTCTCATTTGAGTTTCCATTTGAAATAAAAATACAGATCATATCATGAAAACTATGGAATTTTATTTATTTTCAAAAAAAATTGAGAAATTTTATATCACACGTTTCCATGAGAAATACAAATGGTAAACCTTAAATGAATCATTTAATTGTAAATTTTTTTCCAAATATATGGTTAATTTGGATACTATAAAAATGTGAATAATTAATTTTGGTGTGCTCAAATGATGGTGCCTCTGTCAAGGCCCCATATAATTCAACGCGGCTCCTTATTCATCTAGATGTTTCCCGATTCTTAAACAATCAAAAATTATATGACCTCTATTGCAAGTATGAAAATATCAACCACCCAATACCTCTAAAATCAATTGATGAACCTTTTGTTGTATTATTATCATTAACATGATATTATTCCAAACACTATAGACATACATGACATCCTATAAGTATTTTATCATCCAATCACATCCCACAATAGAGATGATGTAGAAAATACAATGGTGATTATAACCACCTAAAATTTATTTGGGAGCTCTCCAAAAAAATTACAAGTCGTACCTCTATTTTCATAGGGAGGATAGTGAAGATGTCAACTATGAACACACTATTTTGAAGGATCCCTTTATCAGGTCGCATAATACTCACCATAACATTTGACAATGTTTTACATCCCAATTCTCATGGTATTGTAGTTTAGAGGCTTCACACAAGATCATATTTCCAACCACTTCGTATTGGTTAACCCATATGAGGTCTTTAAAAGGAATGGAGACCCATGAAAAATTATTACCATCCCATATTTTTGTTCCCCTATGAAATAAATATCATCAAATACCAGTAGAAGATTAGGGTAATGGTTACGAGTGTATCAAAATTGTGCATTGTTGGGTGATATGTTAAAATTTCTTTTAATAATCATTTCCTGAATCAATGAGAGAATATCTTACATGTAGAATTTATAATTAAATTATTTAATATTTTAAAAAATAAGTACATTGTCATAGGAACATTTTTTATTGGAGAATGTTGATCATCCAAAAGGTCCCCTTTACAATACCTTCATTTTAATGTAAGGTCCCAAGGATTAAATCCATCTAGAGATGATCCTCAAGTGCTCCTATGGTCTTTGAAAACACCACATGATCATTGGTTGCTAGTGTGGCCAGTCAAATGACTTGTTATTATCATTCTATATCTTTAGTTCTTCGTGTGTGAAGAAATGTCTCTTGCCCATCTCATTATTGAGAGGGAGAGAAGGATGAGTTGATAGAAAATTTTTTATGTTCCATAGTTCTCTATTCTCAATTTTTGGATATTCCATAGAATTGACATAACCATCTTTTTATAGATTTAATGTTTTTGTTAAAATATTATTTAATTTCATAACATCCAAAAAATAAAATTTATTACCTTCGATAAACCCCACAGGACATAAAAATAATTATATTATTATTATTTTGTGGTGTGCACCAACTTGTGAAATAACAAATACTATGTAATAATATTTTCAATTTATATTTTTTACCCAACATGGTTGTGGTCTGTTCAAACTCCTCTATCAGTTATTGAATAAATAAATTAATATTTTAGTGAAAAATTAATTTCATATTAACAATGTAGTAAATACTTTTTTATTAAAATATTTTAAAAATAAAATAAATATTTTATTCAAATCCCAATGAATAAATATTTAATTAATTCATGTGATCAATATAACATGAATAAAATTATTCAATGGAATTGAGAATAATCTATATTCCATTAATTAAATACATCTAAATTTTAATTTAGAGCAAATGAAAAACATTGTGTTTGACCCTATAGGATTCATTCCCATTGGAAATAAGCAGGATTTCCTAAATTCCTAGATTACTACATAGAAAATATTCATCAAACCCATTAGAAAGTATATAATGCCTCTATCTTGAAAACCTCATAATAATTTCCATTTTTTAATATAATCCCTTTATTACAAAATTTTATCACGAAGAATACATAATGGTTTCACAAACCTATATGATTGATATGTTTTTCTTTGACTATCTCAAATAAAATTTTCATTACTCCAATGCCAGGGAGTTTAACGCAGTTTTTCTACTTAAATCAATGGGAGGATATATAAACATCTATAAAGATTTACGGGAAATCCTTCCTTAAATTATTCATTATTGACATTTCACTAATAACACACACAACATATCCAACATCTCCATGAATTGTTATCATCTTGGGTTTTGAAACACACATATATATATATATATGAGTGTTAAAATGCATTAATGATATTAATAATGTCTACAGACTATCACACATTATTATAGATTGGAATATTCGATATCAACAAATCATATGTAATTCCAACTGGCAGTTATGTTCTTATAAACTCTCATATTACATATTAACAAAAGTCAACATCATGAGACGATGCCTCATTCTCTTATGAGAATATTCACCTAAAATTATATGTACTATGTGTCCCATCATAAAATGTTATCCAACTGAATAACATTATTTTGAGAATATCATTGCACCACATGAATATTATCATCATAGTGGGGAACTATTATTACCTACTAAATTCCACACATACACTAGGTAAATATTACTTCAGTGTCATAGATAATAAAAAACAATATTTAAGAAGATTTTTTAATATTTAATAGATCAAATATTAATATAATAAATGTAAAAAATAGTTGGTCATAGGAATATAATTCCAAAAAACTCCTACTTAGACTAGATCCAACAATATATAACCTTTATTTTACAAGACCCCACAGGATAGTAATGTTTTTGTAGAGTTAATTCAATCATAATGGGGAGGACTATATTTTATTACATAGAAATACAGGTTAGTGGAACCTCACCTCTTGAAGAAAAATCTCTCAAGAGATGATACTTCTGAAGTATGTGTTATATCCACTGATGTGATGATGTCTATTTAGAGGAGCCAATACCTTAGTATTATTACCATTGAGTGTGATAAGATATTTACATCTATGTACCCCATCCAGTTCTTGGATGATGTTTTACATACATAATTCTTCTTTAGTTACATCATTATCTACAAAATACTTGGGCTCTACTATAGAATCTTCTACTACAGCTGGATATGTGATCTTCTAGCACACAACACGTCAATTCCAAGGGAAGATGTACATTTTTTTTGTGATGTCATTCATTCTTAATCAGTTTTTAAAATATCATATGCATATCATCTGATAAATAGTTCCTCATCTTCTCTATAAACCATGAATATATCCTTAGAATGTCTCAGACAGTAAAGGATAGTCATAAATTCTATCCAATGGAGGTCACATAGATCATTATGATATCTTCCTACCATAATTAATGTGCAGGTGACATAGATAATAGTACCTATCATTTCATATATGAATCACCCAATTGTTGATACGTATCAAATCATTTTCAATATATTTCTTTCCTCATGTGTATGAGGACACTTTTTCCTAAAAATATACATGCCATGTGACACTAGTTAAAAACCCCTAATGGATTGTTTCATATTAAATATATTATGTATCTTGTTAATGTATTTACATTGACATAGGCTACGAAACAACATGGATCAATTAAGATGTATCTTATTCATAAGAATATAGTCTAACTGACCCAATACCTTCATTGGGAAAAAATCATTTTACCACACCTTAATATATTATAATACTTGTATTTCATTTCTATAGAGTAATATTTCATCAACATATAATATTAATAAAATGACTACACTCCCACTACACTATTTATGGACACACTAATAATATTTACTAATTATGAAACCAAATTATGTTATAGCCTTATAAAATCAAATTTTCCATGACCTGGATGATTCCTTTAATACATAATTGTATCTTTTCAACTTTTATACATTCTAAGAATCATTTGGAGTCACAAAACCTCTGGGCTATGTCATATATACATCATACTAAATATTTCCATTAATGAATGTTATTTTTAAATCCATTTCCCAATGTTCATATTCATTAAAATTCATAATGTAATGAGGAATTATGATGGACTTCAACATTATAATTGTGAAAAGGTTTCATCATAGTCATTATTTTAATGTTGTTAAGACCATTATCAAACAAGTCACACATTATAGTTAATAAATTGTCCATCAACATCATATTTCTTCTTAAATACCCATTTGAAGGAAATGATATTTACATATACTGGAAGGTCTACCAAAATCCATAGTCGGATTCAGAACAACAAACCAATTTTAGAATTCATATCTTTTTGAAATTTGGAGACATCTATTCCACATAATACATCCTTGTAGGTTATGGGATGATTATTATCAACAAATAATGAGTCACCATCCTTAGTAAATATAATAACAGAACGTTATGATTATTTAGCCTATATAATACTCTTATACAGTTATTGTTTCACTGAAATAATTTCTTCTTCCAAAAGGATTTGTGGAATATTTCCCCATTCCAACCATTTTGAATCTTGATCCTAGAATTCATTAAATTCTATCTGACACCCACAAAATCATTAAGAGATAATACCCCCTCATGAAATGTGGGACTTCATTTATCCAAAACCATTTTTAATTGATTATATTTATAATAACCATTTGTTTCATTGGTATATCCCATAATGTTAATCTTTATTCCTAAGGGAGATAACTTGTTACCTAAAGAGGCCTTAAAAATGCATCACAATTCGACAAATGCTTGTATATCAATACAAGTTTCTCTCCATTCCATAATTGGTATGGTATACTATATATTTTTTTAGATGGGTATAGTTTTAGTAGATATGGTATTGATTGAAACATGTTTCCCAAAAAGTATAATGGAAGACACAAATGAATCATCATTGATCTCAATATGTCCAATAAGTATGGTTATATATTTTTCATACACCAATAAAGAAATTATTATAAGGCAGAGTTAGTTGAGAAAAGATCCTAAACTCCCATAAGTAATCAATGTATCCTTTATTAAGATATTCCCCACCAAAGTATGAGTGAATTTTATTAATTTTAATACCATGATATTTATCAACATCGTTGTTTCATTCCTAGAATTTATCAAAATAATCTGACATATACCATATTACATTGACATATCCATATGTACCAAAATAGTTAGTAAAAGTTATGAAGTATGCGTATTCCCCTTTATTCAATAGGTAATGGTCAACACACATTGATCTGTAATAATTCAATATGATCATTAGACCTTTCAAAATTAACATTTAAATAATTATTTGATAATTTTTCCTTTTAAACATGCATGAAATACCCCAAGTGTTTTTAGTCAAATGAAATTAAATATCCAACTTGATTTAATTGAGTAAAGGTGTTTTCATTTACATGACTTGGATAGTGATGTCAATGTTGGCTGTGTTATGAGTCACGTGAAGAAACATCATTATCAATTTCCATTATTTTGTTCATGTAATACAACACATAAATACCATATTTATATGATTATTATCAAAAAATAATATAAATTTATAAATGAAGAAGCATTAATTCATAAATTTTATAATAAATCCATTTGTATGAAGTTTAGATATGAAATATTTTTTTTGTAAATGAGGTCACGTAACAAATTCCCTTTAAAAGAAAGATCATTATGGTTGGAAACGTGAGGTGGTATTCGTGGAGAGCTAAAATAAAATGTTTAGATCCTTTGGATTCCCAAATATATTCCTCCCCTCGATCAATCATTTTGGATCTACATGGTTTTTGTATTGGTTCTTGTAATATAATACATATGTAAGAACCAAAATATTTATGTAATAGCCCATTTGTATAAATAGATAATGTTAACATGATAAAAAACCTTAAGCATCCCCGTTCATATTTGGATTACTGTAGTTTTTCATTTAGTGTCTTTTTTTTCCACATGTGAGACATACATCATCATGTTCCCTTGGTTTCATCTTGATCTTCTTCTTCTTATAAGTATTGGATGAAGCTTTTGTCTTAATTATCTAAAAATGGACTTTTAGTTTGATCAACATAAGGATGGATGGTTTTCCACAATTTTCATCTGTATCTATTGGTGATATAAGAGTATGAAGATCTAGAAGAAACTTTTACATTTTTTCATAATAAAATTCTCAAGAGAACAAGGGAACCCCTATAGGAGTAATTCTATAGTGAGGGAAATTCCTTGTTCATTGAGGAGTTAAAACCTTAGAACCTATATGCACTCAATATAGTCAATGTGCTTGATAATTTGAGGTCTATATGGGTAACACTCTCCAATATTTCACTGGAAAGTGCCCTTATTAATATCTAACTACTCATTATATAAAATAATAAGGTTATATTTCAATTATATTTTTCATTGTGATCACGTGAATGGTGAAATTTCCATTTAATTCTACAACTAAAAATAGTATATTATTAGGAAATTATAATATAAAAAATTAAGGAATATATAATAAATTAAATGTTTTTATTTATTTATTAATTAAATATCCCACAATTTTATCATGTCTGTATAGCCATCACTATTGAACTTGGAATGTCTACTGGCTTTATCATTCTAGTGGCACAGATCCCCATTAAATTTCATAATAATACATACATTGACCATAAAACCCATAATAATGTAATTAGGTATGTTGTCTTTCCAACTATGGACAATCAACTCCTTGAGGACTCCACAATAAAAGAAAGTTTCCAGACTATTTCCATGTTATAAACATAGATCTATGGTTTCATTCCCATTCATTTAATTAAAGTAGTAGTCTAAATAAAATTTAATTGACGGATTTCAATTTATTATCTATTAATGTTTAACGTGTTTTATCATTTACATGTATTTTTAATTTTACATGGATGATAATTAGTTATTTGAACATGTTTGACAAAACATTTATACATAATTAGTTTATTTAATTATCATATTTTTTAATTAATTCATTTATTTATGTTGTCCGGGTATTTTATCCATAAAATACAAAATTGAATAGAAAAAAATAAAATAATTAGTTAAATGACCCATTCATGATATTTATCTTATGGTCGATTTAATTATTGGAACATAAAATCATCCTTCGACTTAGGGAAATAACTCTTATTTATCGTCTTAGCATGAGCTATAGAATTCCAACTGTTCACCCATATATCAACTTGGTAGGAATCATTATTTTTCTATCTTGAACTGCCTCCACACACCATGGGATTCTCCATTAATTACAATGTTCTGTTTCTCACATACAGGTGATGGGAACAAAATAATTGGTTTCAAGTGTTTAAATAAATATCCTTAGACACATATGTCATACATAATATTGGAGGGTGGGAAGACTCACCACCCATCATTTAATTTAATATTAACTTATTGAATACTAATGTAATAAATTAATTTTAAATATCCGACACTTTCACATGTCACGTTCATGCTTCTAAATGGTCATACATGAAACAAATACCCAAAATTAAATGACTATAATACATTTATTTATTCATTGATATATTAATTAAGATAAACCACCTTGCATTAATTAATTAAATAATTAATTATCTTTCGTATTAATGAATATCTAATCATATTTTGGGATAACCATAACTAATGGAATCAATGTGAAATAAATGGAAGAACCAATAATTAAATTTTAATTAATATGAATTAATTCATTAATTAAAAATATATAGAACCATTATTAAATTTTAAAACAAACATGAGTGTCCCAATGAATAAAATATTGTTTTAATTCGGTAATTTTCAAATTTAATATAATTTTTTTTCCATTTATGAGAAAATTCAAAAAATGTACATGTATCTACACACCATGTACCTCAGTTTCCATATATTCATGTCACACACCCAGTGCTTCAATGTGCTAACTCATCCTGAGGACATGGTGTCTAAATTCAATCTACACACCCTGTATCCAGTTTTCGTGTGTCAGGTTGGCACGATCGACACATGATGTGCAATAAATGCACTACATGTAATTAATTTTTTAGTTAATCTAGATACAATGAACATGAGTATATATTGTGTGCGTTGTGCACACGCTATGTTATAGAGATATAATATTACTTTTATGTGTATTACATTTTAATTAAAGTTGTTTTAAACAATGAATAACATTAATGGAATATTAAAACAAAATTATGCATTGAGAAACAATAAAACAAATAATTATAAATTTAAACATGACCACTCTCACACCACTTAAAGGATCCGGGTGTAGTGAAAGTGTGAATATATAGGTGTTATTTTAATATTTATTTTAACAATCATTTTGTGAATCCAAGATAATGGGTATTTCATTTTAAATTTATAATTAATTTTTATAATATTTGACCAAATAAATTCCCAGGATTAGAAAATTTCATCGCTGGTGCGTGATGATCTACTAAAAGGGCCATTTTTTATTGCATTTTTTTCTGTGAGGATATGTGGATGGAATCCATCTAGCGGTGATGCAAACATGCTTATATGTTCTCGGATAAACCTAAAAAGATATTTCGGTGCAAGAATGATGATATGAATGTATTTGTTTGTTTATTGTTGATTGCTCATTATTCAACCATGAAAAAAATATCTAATTCACTTCATGTTTTTGAGAGGGAGAGAGAATGATGAGTTTAGTGATAATTCATTGTCCTCAAAAATTCACTATTATAAATAATTTAATGTTCTATAAAATATAAATATTCTTCTATTTATAGATATAGGATGTAAATTGAAATTTATTTAATTTGAGATGATTCATTAAATAACATTTACGACTGTTAATATACCACATTATACATAATAATTATTATATTATTATTTTTTGGCACATTCCATCTTATAAAATAAAAGATATTATTCAATGGATTTGTTAGTTAATATTTATCATTGGACATGGTCTGTGTTCACTCAAAATCAAATATATATTTTTTAAAATATATATTTAATTAAAAAAAATTATTTACAATCTAGGGAATAAATATTTATTAAAATATTAAATAAAATTTTTTTTTATTACATTCCAGTGAATAATTATTTATTTAATTTATGCAATTAGAAGGCCATGAATAAAACTATTCCTCAAAACTAAGAATAATATATATTAAATTAACTAAAATCAAATAGAATTTAATTGAGCTTAACCAAATAACATAATTTCTGGCCCTCATGGATTCATTCTTTTTTTCCTTTAGTGGGATTTTTAAATTCTAAGATTACTATCTAGAAAATGGTTGAGGAACCCAAGATAATGAAAGTAATTTTACAACATCAACCACAACACATGAATTGACTCTCAATACTATAATCTCTTATCTGAACATCTTATCCAACAAGGTTTCAAAACTATTTCACCATCCAAAATGCTCGATATGTATTTCTTTGAATATCATAAATAATCATGTCATTACACCATGGTCATGGAATTTAAAGTGATATTTATATTTCACTAAAATGTCCTTGATATTTGCTTCAATAAATATATAAGGGAAAATCCTTCTTTGAGATATTCATTAATGACATTTCACCCATGACACACACAATATATCTAACTTTCCCATGAATTGTTATCTTCATGTAATAATAAATAAATAATATTATGTAATTTTTAACATGCATTAATAATTATCATAAAGATTAAATTCAATCACACATGTCCAAATATAAGAATATACGATGACATAAAAATATTTAGAATTCATAGTGGTCTGACTATTGACACAATATCCAATCATGGAGATTATCAAGTGACAAAATCATGACAATAAGGTTCATCTTCTTGTGAGTACTCACACCTAATAATCTATGTAATATGTGTCCCATCATAGTATGTTATTCAATTTCTAAATATTATTTGATAATATTATCTGAGCACAAATGGTTCTCATCATAGTGGGGAACTTCTATGACCATATCAATGAGATGTATATTCTAGGAAATTATTACACTAATTTCATTCATAACATATAATAATATGTAAGAATTTGTGTTAATAAGATTCAATACATCAAATATATATGTAATCATATTATAACCAGTTGGTTCTATGACACAAACTCCATCATTTTCTTGTTTCCATGCTCAATCTATCTAAATAATACAATGATCTGTGGAAGCAACAAGGTCATGAAAGCAAATCAAGGAATAAAATATGGGGAATTTCAATATTCTAACCCATTTATATTAAGACTTATAATATAATCCATTCCCATTGATGATAATATTCTTGTATACAGTACAAAATCTTGTCAATAAATCTTGGAAGTAATGGAATGGAGAAAAATACACACCAAATGTTGTCTTATAGAGTATTTTTATATCTTGAATGTTATAAAAACGAGATATTTAACATATCATTATGATCACTAAGTATTAGGATATCATCCTTGCACTCAACAATATTGAATTCATTCATGAGTGTATACATATAGCTAATTTAGCGCTGGACTATATATCTTATCCACTTTAGGAGGACTTCCAACATATTCTAATAAAGATATTACCATGGAATCAAATCCCCATATACAACCAAGTGTTATTTATATATATAATTTTTTAGAAGATCATTATTATACAACAAATTCCTCCTCAAATTGAATAAATGGATATTCAATATTATTTCTCAGTGGTTACTAAAATTTGGGCATTAAATCCTACCTAGTATGTTGAACCCATTTTTATATTCTAGTGAAAATTAAGAGATATTAACATCATCCCATTATATATAAAGGTGCTCTTTAACATACTATGTAGATGTGATGGGAGCCACCCAAAAACACTACTGTCTACGAAAGTCAAAAATATTACCCATGGAGACCTTTTAAATGAAGATATTACCATAATATTTCTATGACTAAATAACAAAGACAAATTTATGAATTTATCATTACTGGGGCACTTAAGGCCCTGTATCATTTTTCTGTGGTATCCTGAGTGTTTGTTGGCCCATCATTAGAAATTGAGAGAAATAATTTCTATAGAGTTCCCACCTATAATATTTTGATAGCTAGTTCTACTGTTCATTAAATGATAAAATTTCCTCTAGGTACTTCATATAGAAAAAAAATATAAATCTTTGAAAATCATCCTATAATTCTATCTAGTAATTTCCTTATTATAATTTGATGATCAATAGGAAAACATTTCCTCCCCTATAGTGCTCATTGATTAGTAAACCATTAGGTCATCCCTATTGATGAACTGTATATAATAACTATATATTTATTCCCCATGGTTACTGTTAACCATAACAAAAATATCCTTCCCATATCTAACACTGAAAAATCGTGAACTAGTTGAAGGATTGGGGTCGGTGAAACATATGAAATTATCGTCTATATGTGATAGTTTGTCTTCATAAACATATAGTTTATGGTGATAATAATAATCAAAAACTTCCCCTATACATACTCATGATTTATTAACGGGACATTAGGAAACCCATTTATTTTTGAATCTATTCATGGAAAACAAACACATTAGTGGGATCAGGTTGAAAAAATTTCCCTCTTAGATGAGAAACATGACACAGATATGTGCAAAGAGGTAGTTATGAATAACCATATAATGAATTTCTATCTCATTATAATTCCCCCCAATGACTTCCTAGATGAGTTTAAATAGGTTTTAATATTTATTACACTAGAACATATTGTTGACTATTCATTTTCTAAAGTTCAAGAACCGACCATATAAAGTGTATGAAAATCATCTATATTTAAGAAGAAAGTTCAATTGTTAGATTAAATTTTTTATATTATTATTAGATTCTAATTTTAGATCAGATAAATACAATAAGATTTAATAAAATAATTTTTTTCTTTACATATTTAAATTATGAAAATAATCCCTAATACCCTATATAACATGTGTATTCATAGAATACATCAAAATAAAAATTACCCTATTCTAATGTTAGTAGATTCCATCAAATCATGAATCCTAAAACATTATTTCTTAAGTATAGGTTTCGATTCCAAACACTATATATTCCTATTGTTTTGTCAAAAAAGTCTAAAAGTATCTATTTCACAATAGGGGCATAAACTATGAGAGTGATTTTTATATTAGATAGTTCAATGTTTGAAAGAAATGGGGACAAAATAATCAATATTATGATATGTGATGTACTTAAGGGACTGAAAACCCTTAGTAAAAGAAATGTCACACCCTGAAAACACAATATACACAGATCACACTCAATTAAAATCATGACTAATTAGTAATAACATGTTAAAAGTATCTATAATAGGTTATCCCAGAGAAACTCTATAATGAAATTATAGTGGATTATTTACAACCACCACAATCCCAGTGGTCATAAAATCCTCAAAAATACCGAGTGGTGGTGGGGGTGGGATTGTTATATCCATAGAACAAAAAATTATTTTCATTATCTCCACTACCTCCATGTAAGTAAATATATTTTATGGAAGATAAAGGATTTTAAAACCATTACTGTTATTTATTCAACTATTATAGTACACACCCATATCATTTATGGAAAACTAAGTAAGTATGGTTTTAGAATCTATCATGATCACAATCCATAAATCACTCTATGTGGAATTTTAAACGAAAAGTATTAATCCTCATAGAGTTTTAAGAGAAAAAAAACTAACCAAGACAGGGGATAAAAAGGAAGAACATGATATTATTTTTTGAGTGGGTAAATTGAATAAAGAACACCCCTATTTCACAAATGGAAATGATGATTTGATTGTCCCCAAACAATCTTCATCAATGACTATCACAGGAACTAATGTTTTTTTTGGGTGGATGTTGAGGCCCAAATAGATATCGAAAAGAATATTAACATGATATAGTTCATATTGAATTATATATTGATGAAATGAACACCCGATATTATATGACTAAAAAACATGGTATCCATAAATATCCATATTTTATGCCCAAGAATAAAATAGACTAAATATAATTAGAATGAATTAACTATATCCTAGTTACCACCCAAATAGTGTTAATTTGTCCTTATTTAAGAGTATCTTACATGTAATATGATCCGTTTAGAATGTTTATAATGAATAAAAAAATTAATACTCATTGGAAATATTTTTACTGATAATAACCATCATGTATAAGTGAATGATTATACTTCCACCAATTACAAAGGAAATTGTTTGCTAATAGGAGAAGTTTCAGATATGATTGATGGCTCTAGGCATAGAAAACCGGTATAATTGACCAGGATAAAAAAAGGATTTGTGTTTCTTCTATTGAAGCAGAAAAATTTCACATTTCTGGAAATTTAACCATGTCAATTTCAAATGAGTATTGAATAAAAATTATATATGGAGTTACAACATCATGCTTAACTATGCACCCTTTATTAGGATTTGGATTATACCATATTGCCTCTAGATATTCTAATCCCCATATATTATATCATTTTTCAATGAAATCTATATAAGGATGAAACTTTTAGCATTTGGTGTCATATATATTTTTTGGGTCTAGAAATAGAGATCCATATGTTCATTCCCCATATGTACACAAGGGAGATCATGGATTTAGAATAACCAGAGGGAGGAAATGGGTATTGGATAAGTAATTCAAAACCTATATATGGTACTAAATTGATATGTAGTAAAGAGAATCTAATGGAGATTCCACATGGTGATATTAGAATTCAAAAAAAATAAATTGAAAACAACGTGATGTTCAAAAGTTTTGTATGCTAGGATATATGAATCCTCAGTTCATGAGAGACCCAACCGAGTGCTGATCCTATGGATTCATGGGACATCTATACAACTTTTCCAAAATATTTTCTCTGTTGACCAGTGAGCGAGGTTCTACACTTACTCGACATGAAGGAGAAGGGTCAATAGATTCTCATCAGGCAATAAGCTAGAGTACAACTAGAAAATCATGATAAGGCGGTGGTTAAGGCCATGGTAGTTTTACCATATATTTTTAGTGACATAAGAGAATATAAACTCAATGTAGCCATACCGTATCACAGAGTTGGATATCAGGATCGATATATGTATTGATACAAACACTTGAGGATAGTAATTATAAATCTTCTAATATAAGATATATAATTCTTATGGCCTTACATTAGAATATTTTCTTTTCAATATAATGGCTCCTTGTAGCTTTGTATCTATTCTTGTTGTAGAGATCTGTGGGCTTACTGTTAACTATTTTGATGTTATAATCATTCTTGACACACCATTAGAGATTTCAACCTTGGATGTATGCCAATGGAGGGAGTTCACATATAAATTAGAAGGTCTCACTTAGTATGAGACATCTTTGTCCTCGTGATGAAAGGTTTTTTCATCATTATCAGGATAGAATAGTTTTTTACCTTTCATGATTTATTTTATTTCTTTTATCATACGGTGACCTTCACATCACCATAAGGAGGATTGATTATATACAACGGTGGATGGGATTTACTAGCGAGATGAACATTATACGAGCATCATGGGATAGGTAGGAAGGAATCCAGAATAGAGAGTTTATGTATAGTTTATCAAGGGACATATCTGAAAGACTTTCCACAATTGGTTGACCATTTTATGGAAATTTTCCCAAATGAATTTTCAAGATTACCTACAGTGGGAGAGGTATAGTTCCCTATCAAACATGTTCTAGGAGCCTCAACAATATACATTCAACATAAAATGATCAATATTATAGAGATATATGATCTCAATATTCACCATGTATATTTAGTAAAAAAGGGGTTTATCTGTCCCATTAATTATTTATGGGGTTCACTGATATTTTTTTGTGAAAAGGGAAGATGAAACCCTTATGGTTTGTGTGGATTCTTGGAAATTGAACAATCTAATGGTTATGAACGAGTATCATCTGGCCTAGATAGATGATATATTTTACTATCTCCAACATGATTTGGTGTTCTCAAAGAATTATTTGAGATCCGGTTATCATTAGGTGTGTGTTTTACCATTAGATATTTCTCTCAAGTATTTTTATATAGGTTATGATGTATATGGTTTTTTTTATGCATTTTAGTTTCACTAATATTCTAGTAGTATTCATGGAATAGATAAACTGTGTATTCCATTATTATATATATTCTTTTTTCATGTTATTCATGGATTATATCCTAGTACATTCTCACACTTAACATGATCATGAAAAACTTCTTATGAAACTATTGGATACTATAAGAGAGAATTATATTTATGTTGTGTTCTACATGTTTAACTGAAGAATGGAACAAGTTTACATCTTGGGTAACATTATCAGATAGAAATGAGTATTAATTGACCATGAGAAGGGGAGTGCTATAGTTTCATGGGAACAAACCAAGAACCTGTTTGAGATATTGAGTTTCTTGGGGATGATTGGATATAATGTTCATTTCATATAGGAATTATCATTCCCAGAAGGACCACCCACAAGATTGAATGAGAATTGTGTGACAACTAGATGATAAGATTCTTTCAATAAAGACATTTATGTGTCAAAAGCGATATTGAAATCTGTTTCGATATTGTTTTTTAGAGTTGGGTTGAGTTTAGACAATATATATTAATTCATCTGCTATTGGTATTGATGTAGTACTTTTTGATGTGGAAAAAATCATTGTATATGGGTCTTAGTTGTTGAGTCCACATGAGAGGAATTACATTATGAATGATTTAAAATTATCTATTGTTGTTCGTGAATTTCTTTATTATAGAAATTACGTACATGGAGTTCATTTTATTTTGCTCACAGAAAAAAATTCATAAATTAAATATTTACAAAGAGTGACCTGAATCTGATGTACTGATGTTTGGTTGAATACATACCACCTTTTGACTTCGAGATTTCTTACCCACATAGAAAGGGAAATTTAATGGATGACTCCCTGAGTAGGAGAATTAACATATAGGAAGCACCATAGGCTAATAGTGAGTGTCATCTTTTGAATTTTTTTATTGGAGATACACATAGGGGAGAAAGGTAGTAAAGGGAATAATATTCTATCATAATTATCAATTACCTATTTAATTTCTAATAGCGTGAGAATGAGAATATTTTTGATTTAGAGGGCCATGTTCCATGGGAGAGTGTTGCATGTAAAGACCCTCCTTTGGGTGGGAATGTGGGTGAGGATGAAATTATTCATGCACATGGTCAATTATGGGTAACATCAGACAAACAAAATTAGATGATGCAATAAATTCACCATAAAAAATGGGATATAAACCCAATAATGACAAAGATGTACTAGTATCAACACGACCAATACTTGTGTATAGGTATGAAAATAGTTGTAGTGTATTTTCCCATTATGAGTTCCAATAGTTAGCATGTGGAGGAGGAACACCAGTGAGTAGTCATACTTTTATAATAGGTACCACTTCCAAAATATAAATGGGATGATGTTTTGATGGACTTCATGATGGGTTTTCTGAGTTTACCATGAAGAAATGATTCTATTTGGGATTTTTTACATGATCAAAAAGATTTCTCATTTAATACCTTTATAGGATACCTTTATTGTCTATTTGATTGAGAGGTTGTATATCAGTGAGATAGTATGAAATCATAGAGTCCCATTAACTATCCTTTTATATATGGATTCTCAGTGTGTGTCAAAGTTCTGGAAGTGGTTTTTGAGTTAATTGGGTAAATAAGTTCTTCTCATCCCAAAATTCCACACTCAAGATAATGGGTAGTATGAGTTCATGATATATGTATTTTAGGATATTTTTTGATCATAAATATTTTATTTTGGGGGATCTTTGGAGAGTCATATACCAATGGATAAATTTTCCAACATTAATATCATTTTAGATACTATTCATATGGTCTCTTATGTAGATTTGAATGGATTGACATTCCAATCTCCCATGTTAATGTTAGAGGTTGGAGAGTATGTTGTGCTTGGGTCTCGTCTCATACAAGAAACTACATAATATGCTCAGTTGCATTTGTAGAGGAATTCTACTTAGCAATCTCGACCAAAATCCTATTCCAATCTATGTCAATGACCTATAGAGTTCATGGAAATGTATTAGAACTTTTTATGTGTCTTATTTAGTCTAGGAAATAGATGTATCATGAGACAGTGAAAACAATCAATTTGGTATGTTCATCCACGCAAGATTCTATAGAGGGTTGAAACTATATCCTATCTATTAAAGTTGCCAGTGGTACAGGGCTATGCAGAAAATACATCATGTATCTTAGATACACCATTATAATTCAGAAACATTTCATTTTTTTAGATATATTAGGTTGAGTTTTAAGTAGATAAGATAAGCATCCTATTCGCATTGTGAATTGAAGCATAATGGTTCTATGAGGACAATTTGTTCCACTAGTACATGAGCTATGAAATCACACCCATGAATATAATGAGACCAAGGAGTTGAATGTTTATAAAATGAGAATAGTTTATAGAGTTATTATAATGTTATAATTAATGTCCATTGAGAGGGTAATTCGGTGAAAAATTGTTTTAAGGGGGTGTTTGAAAGAGCTCAGTTCATTCTTGAAGTAAAAAATTCATTTTCCCTCCATTGTTCTATCATTCAAATACTTCATTACAAAATTATCTGAATTACCTTTTAGGTGATAATTATATTGTGGTTGTCAATGGATTATCAGATCCATGAAACCATCTTTTTGGATGAAATATGCATGCAACATGCATAGTAGAAACCGTGTGGGGTGGGCTGCCCGGTTACTACTGAACAAGTGAGGATAGGAATAGAAAATTGGGAACCCACTTGGTTTGAACTACCATGAATTATGAGGTTCACAACCCTAGAATAATTGAATACTTTTTGATAGAGTGGTTTTTCATGGTTTTCACATATTTTGGTAGTTCGTGTGCACTAACAGTGTGGCGTGCCCATTGTTACAGTAGTGCATGTTTGGTGCAAAATTTTCCAAACGATGTAGAAATATAGTGTGACCCAATATTTTTGGTGAATTTAATATATTTACCCTGATTAATCCTTTATTTCTATCCAGTTTATCACACTTCTTCATTAGACTATATCCCATGAGATTTCCTCCAGGACAAAAAAAAATGTGAATCAAGTGATCTACTCCATTTGAGCACATAATCAAGAGACCTTGGAAGTATCATATGTATCCCTAGTGGATATAAATTCCTTTTTCCCATTATTTGCATGGTTTGGTATTAGATGGGATATTTGGGTGAAATGTAATATGCACTAATATTAGGGTCTTCTAAATTATTCATTTTTCACCCATTCTGAGTTGAATAAGGAGCTCATACTGGATGTGCACTCCACAAGGGACCTATGGTATGAGATCTTGTGATATTCCATAAAATTTAGAGTCTTTATATATATATATATTATATTATGTGGCATGCCCAATTATTATTGTGAAAAACCTTGAAATGGATTGTAATCCTTGATTAAAATGTGCAGCAATGACATATATAATTAATGATCTATTGAAATTGATTATTGGATACAAACCATGAATTTAAACCACCCCATGTTTGTGTTGTAAAAAGCTATGTACCACCATGGGTGGTATATAAAATAGTTTACTTTTGAGGTGATCTGATTATCCCTTTCAAAATGATTTTTAAAGATGAATTGTAATTTGGACTAATTTGTGAATGAATTTATTAAAGAAATGGGTTATAATTACCTTGTCCTCGAGAATAGACTTGTAATTTAGTATATACGCATGAATGTAATCCCATATTGAAATTACCATGCCAGATAATTAATTTGATAAATCTTCAATCCATAGCCCATGCCTTGGTTTACCATCCAAGGTGAGGATTAAATGAAGTTTTTTTGGTGATGACCTTAATATGGTAAAATTATTTTATTTAAATATTAAATAAATTCCATGGGTAACACATGTGTTCTCATATAGAAACCATGGATTGAATAATTTGGATTATTCTTTACTAATGCTTGAGTGATACAAGGTATCCCTAGAATAATTCAAAGGGTGGACTTGGATGATGTACTGATATTCATCTGAGTGATACGTAGACTTCTTATACAAACATCAAAGGATAAACCCATATGTATGTTAATTATATACACCATGGATGACACTTGTGACCCCTTAGTGGAACCCCAAGAATGGATTGAGTGGTATGTGATGTTATACAACGCCCTGAGTGATACTTTGATACTAAAAATGAATGGCTTGTATGAGAATATATGGTGTTTAGATCATGTTAATCTTTGATTGATAACTTTATTCTAAATAAACAATTATTTGGATGGGTTTATGTTCTTAATTAAATAGTTTATTGTGTGACTGTTATGATGCTTCTTCCATGCCAATATGAAAACATGGATTCAATCAGAGACTGGTAACTTATTGATGGAATTATCAGGAATTTGTTGATGATATATTCTTACGGGAGAAGTTAGACAACTTGAAAGATCCCAAGACTTATTTATTAAATGATTATTTTAAATTAAAAGAATCTGATTATAAAATTAAACAAGAATGAATATTACTTCAGATATTTTTTGGACAAGGGTGAAGAAGGCAACTGATGACAGGTATCCTTGAGAACTCGAACCTTGATGGGGTTTTAACATAAAATAATTCTTTTGTATATTCTATTTCAACCTACACACATTATTATTATATATTAACTGATTGAATATAAATAGACGTTTAGATGATATCGTACTGGTATTGTATCTCATACCTTGTTTGGACCAACTATGGGTACCCAAAAAGTCTATATGGCTGCAAGAATCGGTTAGGGAAAGCTCTCTACTATGTATTTTTTTCTTACTACATAGGAGTAGTGGGTAAGATGAATGATCTATGGATCATGATTCTAGTTGGGATAGTTTTTTGTCTTTGGTATTTTTTTACATTTATTATACAATTTCCATGTATTCCTATGTCTGTTTTTTGTAGATACATGACATGATTATTTTATTTATGAGATTATTTTTGGAATTATTTATATATTAATTTCTTAATTATTAATTTATTTTTTATTGATTTAGAACATTAACAATTGAATGTATAAATATTATTCAGTGTATGACTTCTATTTGAGGTAATTGTCTCCCCACAAACCCACCTAGTCCCACACTGGTAGTTGGTGGTCCTTACAATTTGGTAAGATGTTCTTAAGGTCATGTGGAAAACTTGGCTTGGGGAACCATTTAGTGGTATCTGGGTTAAGAATGATGCATTCTAATAACATGATCTTAATAAAATTATTCTATTTGATTACTAATGTACTGTATCATTTTGGATATCATGTTATTGCATTGACTCAAATATTATTATAATTTATCATGTTTATTGCATTAAAATTATTTATCATCTCAACCATTTTATTCTGTTATTCTCTTAGTTAACCTATTTAAATTTTAGAGATAAATGGATTATAAGTGCTCATTATAGAGAATAAAATAAGGATTCAATGTGTTAGTTTTCTTTTATATATTATGATTTTATAATTCCAAATACAACATTACATTTTTATATTTTTGTTTTATTAATGTAAATTTATATTTAATATTCATTAAATAATATATATAAAATGGTTTGAGTTTCTTTAATTTGAATCTGAGGGAATTTTTAGTTAACCAATAGAAACTAAGATGATATATTATTTTGAATCCTAGTGATTAATCAAATTATAAGAGTATGTGTGGAAAAAGATCAAGTAATCTTGGTGATGTATTGAGAAATTGGTTATTGAGTGATTAAATCCCTTTATATACACTACAACTGCATGTGGTTCTTGCACAAACATACCTAGGGGTAATAAATATGAAAATTTCATGTCAATAATGATTCAAGCGTTTCATGGTACCTGACAACAAGCCTATCACTTCTTCTATTTCGATACTCTGGGGGAATATACAATTGGAATTTCAAATACTAATTACAAACCATTATGAAGGGAATAAAAATTGACATAGTATTTTATCCAAGAAATAGATCATGAAATATTAATTAGAAAACATTAAAATTATATTTTAAAGAATATATATCATTTACAAATATTATTTTTATAGTTTTTAATGTATTTATTTAATAGTTTAAAAATAAACATACCAAATTTTCCTTTTATTTTAGTAAAAATGCTAAAAATAGGAGACAACTATTTAACAACCATTGTGAGTGGTAATTTGATTTCATCCCAAATGAGGTTCCCATGTTAATGGAAACCTGATTCTGGATCTTCTTGATAATATAGTGAAAATTAAAAAATGTTTTTTACTGAATCATGAATCATGAGTAATGAACCACCCCCCTAATAATAAGACATTTGTAATTGAATACATTATGTGAAAAAATTTATTCAACATTCAATGGATCTTCCAATCATTTGATTATGGAATAATGGATTACATCCCTTGAAAATTTATTCTTTATCATTAAATTCATTGAGAAAAATATATATGTGTTGGATTTTTATCATATAGATTTAATGTTATTTCAATGGTATATTTTTATTTAAAATAAAATGAATAAGGAAGAGAACTGAGAAATGGATTGTAAGTAATTCTATAAAATATCTTCCCCACACATTCTGGCATAAATTATAGAGAGTAATTTAATTATCTTCATGAAAAAGGATGATGAATCCATTAGGATGTATGAAGTAAAATTTACCAAATTATCATGATATTACTCAAGAACTATCATATCTCTCAAATTTATATTTGATCTCAAATTTAGTGTGGTAAAGGAAACCTTGAAAATAGATTTGATAATTCAAAAATTGAAAATATAGGAGGAAATTTTATGATAATCCCTCAATGTCAAAATAGAGATCATAAAACCAAAATGTTATAATGGGGATAATAATATGAAATTATATTTTATATTTGGTATAATGATAGAGATAACTAATAGTGGAATGAATTTACAAAATCAAAATTGTCAAAAATGTTGGAAAAATTATCTTGGAAATTTTCAATAGGGGACCACAAAGTGTTATATGTATGGGAAGGAATGGATAATACCATCTTATCACTTATGAGAGGAACCCAACAATGTAATAGAAGAAATAAATTCTCCATCCATCCCTCATCCTAATTTATCATGTTTCAAATATAAGGAATATTCTCACTATTTGAATTAATGTACAAAACTATGGTTTATATATGAAAATTGATGAAAAAACCACAAAATTATATTGATAATGAGAGTGATTTTGATTTCAAAACTATATGGTTTGACCTAGAATATAAAGAGGTAGAATGTACACTAGTTATTCATTGATTTTTTATATCATGTATATTTGTAGAAAATTTCAATCACCAACTCAAAATATAGATGAAAATATAGTTAAAGGGTCAATTATATATTCCCAATAATATAAATAATAAACTATCTATATGTGTAGCATTAAACATTCCATAAACCTTATGTCACATTATTTATGGGAATTTGATATAAATTATGAGATGGTATTTGATTTCTGAGTAAAGATCATATTTAAAACATAGAGGGATGGAAATAACCATCTAAATCAAGAATCAAAATCCAATTATATAAAAGTGTCTGGAAAAAGATTAATATTCTTTGGATCAATCATCTAAAGCATAGATAATTTTTTCATTCTAGGAAATCATATCATGTTCATATGATTTTTAATAAGTAAATGACCATTCTGAAGAAATTCCAATTGTGAGGAAATATAATTATTTATGTCCCAAAGTGTTTCATAGTATTTATCATATAAGGGAGGTGAAAATTTTAATTTATAATGCACCTAGATCTTAACTAATATCCAAAAAATCCATGAATAATGGCAATTATTCAACATGATAAGCTAAAGAAGATAGTGCATAAGAATATTGATAATGAATTTATACACCAATTTTCATCACCACGAGGTTTAATGTTCCTCTTCAACAAGAAGATTTATGGGTAAATGCACCGCAATATTTATTATCGTTAACTAAAAAAACATGATAATGAACTAGTACCCCCTTCTCAAGATAGATGAATTTTTCTATAAAATATGAAAATCCCAATATTTCTCTAATGTGTACCTTTGGCCAAGATACCACCAATTATGGGTGAAGAAGAAACATGTTCCCAATGATTACATTTGAATAAGGTATGAACATGATGAGTTCATATTGATGCATTTCATAATAAAAATAATAGTCTTATCACTAGACTTGTACACAAATATTCCTAAAGTGGAGAGCTTGTTTTATTATACAATAATGAATAAAAGAAGGGTTTGGATTTTGTATTAAGGAATAATAATAATATTATATCTTATGGATCAATATTGATTAATGTTATTATGAATTACAATAATGGACATTATAAATAGTATGATGTAGTGATATTTGCATTGAATATCTAGAAGCATTATTTCTCTGGATAGATGATTGAAATACATGGAGATCATAAAATCCTAAAATATATTATCACTTATAAGGATCATAACAAATTCTAGTGAAGATTGTATCAGATGACCAAGGAGTATGAAATCTAAATCTATTTACATCATAGGAAAAAATGATGTGAACGATTCTCTATAAAGGAATGATAATATAATTTTTTCAATGATTATAACTAATAAGGATTGATTCTCAGACCTAAAGGGGATGAATATATGAATAATATAATGATCTACATCCTACCTTTATTAATTAAATTCTAAACAAACCGTTAATTAGAGGAATAAAGAGTCTTATAAAGTGAAGGATGTGATATTGAAAAAGATATGGAATATTATGGAGTTTAACCTTTCCAAATACGGAGTAATAAAGATTGGAACCTTGATTTGTGTCCCATAAAAAATATATTTGCTGATGGATCTTATGGATGATGTTCCTAACTCATCCTTCCCGATTCATCCTTGAAGAAGTAAGATATATAAGGATATAAAGAAAAAACATTTTTTGGAATAAAATGAAAAGGGTGATTTTGAAAATTTTATCTCGATGATTTGAATTCAAATATGACAAGGTTGAATGAAAAAATTTAAAATTGTTTGATGAAACAAATTCTATAACTAATATAGAAATGAGAAAACATAATAATGGATTTTACCATAAGACTCTTGTGGATAACAACAAATAATAATTCTATCTGGGTCGTAGTACATAATATTAAATATTTAGCACATATCATTACTATTAATGAATATTTCTTTATTGACCAACATGCTATAATATAAAAAATTTAAGTGGTAATATGGCATGGACTTACACTTTCCATTATAACTAATTATGATCCTAGGTTTACCTCATGTTTTTGGGTAATAATTCAGAAATAATTGGGTATAGAAGTCAGTATCCACACTGTATATCACACTCATAAGGATTGTATGTCTGAGAGAACCTTCAAATCTATAGATGATTTTTTAGATCATATTCAATATATTCCCATGGATTTTTGGTCAAATAGTTTCATCTAGTAGATTTCTCAAATATTAATATCTAAAATTCTATATGTTAAATGGAACATTTTGATGAATTTTATGGTAGGTGTTATTATACTATGACATTATGGTTTCAATTTTGAGATCCAAAGAATATGGGACAAAACTTTTAAAATATTTTATTGAGATTGTTGAGGAAATTGGATTCATATAAAATCAAGAAAATGTTTATATAAGGGAAATGTATATTAAAACTGATGAAACCTATATTTTGATGTCAAAGGCACGCTGAAAATTTTTATTTCACTATAGAACCGTCTATAAGATGTGGTCTAGCAGTAAGGCATGTTGTTGATTCACTTCATCCAGTCACTTTGGATGGGTCTGGCATTTTTTAAGTTATCTCAGGTATTGATCCATCGGGATGTGATTAGACTATTATAAAGGTTTATCATGAAATAGGAGTTCCCTTTAGAAAATGTTCATAATTTCTAACATCACTTAACCCCAATATCTCTACTAAAATCCACCTTCAAATTTATCTGGTCCCAATAATAGAGGACCTCCATCCCCTCCATGCACCTAGGGTAAAAACAGAATTCTGTTAATGATTAGACCCCCAGATCGTGGTACATCTCTGTATAGAGATCCATGGGTGTGTACATGGTCTTAGTATAAAATCCTAATAGGATAATATCCATACCTTTTAGAGAGGTTAATAATTCTGGATCTACCCTCAGGACTCCATATTTTCAATGTTTCCCCTGATCATATGGAATGCATGGGGCATCAGTTCCTAGGATAAGTCATATTTTCTTGCTTTATAAACCTGTAGACACAAGGCAGAGGTTGTTGCAGCCCTTGATCACAGAAAAATTCAATCCATAATTGGGGAGTTTTGTAGAAATATAAGAATGCATGGAAATATGTAGTATGATCCTTTCAATGGGGACATATGGATCTTTTGAAATATTTTATGCACTATGGTCATGGTTGGTGCAGTTGATTAGATTATCATTAATAAGGTTACCAAGGGTCTAGCTTCATTCTTCATGGATTTTGTTTATGGTACTTGTAGTCACCATCGGAGGGAGGGATTGTGGGATGATATTATCAAGTTTGATCCTGGTCTGGAATTTTGGATGGTTGGGGGTGACGTCAATATGGTGATGGACCCGATGGATTAGAAGGGTAGGGGTCTGTTCTGCAAGAAATCCAGTGTTGATTTTGTTCACATCATGGAGTCAATGGGGATTTTTGTCCTTATCTTCATGGGTGAAAAGTTTACATTGTGAAAACAATGAGGCCACATCCACTCATGGTGTCCTTTGGACCGCTGCTTTGATAACATGTTTTCCATATCGGCTAATCTAGCACAAAGGTGACACATCTAGTTTGTGGTATATATGATCACTCCCCTCTTATAGTCATTGGGGCATATTCTCTTCTTTCTGATGATTGTTTCAGATTTATCCAGTCCTCGAATGGTCTCCCTGGTTATAATGACATTGTTAGATTAGTCTGGGATGATCTCTTCAATGGGAACAAATGAGAAAATCTTCATAACAAACAATGGATCTTAAAATTTTGGTTTCTCACATGGGAAATGGATTCTCCTCCCCTTGATGGGGAGTTAAGGGATACCATGTAGGAGGTCAAATTCCTCAAGGCTCATCTCTAGGAAACGTGGGATGTCCGGGTGTATTAGGAGCACTTAAGAAATAAGGATTATCTGAATGAAATGGTTTTGAAATAGGAGCAGTTGCGAGAGAGGGGGGAAGGATTAAATTGTTAATGGAGGGTTATATGAATCATGATATCTTCCATGATTTCTTAAAGGAGAGGATAAATCTGGTAAGGAGAAATATTAATATGCAGTATGTCTCATTCATGGAGGACAAGGATGTGGTTTGTACCCTTGGAAAAACCTTCTTTACTGACCATCTGACTGGTCCTTATGGATGCATAACCATTGGGTACCCCTCGAATCCCTCATATTTTTTGAGACGATTCCAACTATTTCAAGTGCTAATGACAATGAAAGCATGGGGTCCATTCCAGGAGAGCAAGAGATCAAGGGTGCCCGCATGCTATAAGGACCCAAACATATAACATTACATAATATTGAATGAAATGAATAATTCACATTGAGGATATTGTCAGGTTTATAATTTTAGAGAACTAGTCCATAACTATAACATTACAACTTGAATTTTACAAGTATACACTACTACTCAGTATCCATTTTTTCATAAAATAAAAACTCTTAAAAAGAAACATGCATAGTTCTATATTTTAGACAGCATGATGTTTCCATGATCCCATCCTTGACCCTGTTAATCTTTTTGTCTGGTGGAAAACATTTCAAAAACTTGGGATGAGCATAAAAATCTTAGTATGGGATATAAATAATAAAGTAAAAGAGTATCCCATCAATAACGAAAAATCAATGAAACCATACTTTTAAATCATAACATACCTTATGAAATCATAATATTTATGAATAACATACAAAAATAATAAATAATAAAGGTTACTTATGGCATCCATATCAAACATAAATTATAGAAATCACAGCTTCATAGGGAGTTAAATTTGAAATACCCATCATAGTATATTCCCTAAATATCTTAGGAGAAACATCATGTTCACCTCTGTCATGTTACCCAATTCATTGGAGAGCTATCTCGAGCTCACCTGCCCTAGTCTTATCACAAAACCACCCGTATAAGTAATCAATTCCCAATAACAATTACATTATTATAAAATATAACACATGTATAATGAAAAGATAACATTTCCACATTCTAATATATCAAAAAATTATATTGAGATACACAATGTTATATCAAATCATTTTCTAAACCACATAGAAAGAGATTTTTGAATCAAAGTGTCCCATACCACTCTGAAGCTTTTAAATGAATTATCATTATAAAACATTAATGTCCATATAAATAAATACTAAAACCCATTTTGAAAACATGTTCATTAATGATAAATATTTAGAATAATAAATCTTTAAAACATTTAAAATGATATTTTAGTTAAAGAATTTTTTAACAAAAAGAGAGACACTTGAATACAAATAATTAAGGAATAACATTTAATCAGAACATTAATATATCATGGGAATAAAGGGATTCATGATATAATATGTCAAAGTACAGTATATGGACCATATAAGAGTGAGTTGGTGCATAACAACAATTAAGTCTCAATGGAAATGTAAATTGAGAAGAAATCCATTATAAAGATGGTGTCCTTAAATTAAGGATAAATAAATCACATAATCATGTGTTGAAAATATAAATAAACCCAATATAATTGGATATTATGTGAAAAAAAATCATAGGTCATTTAGACATTTTCATTGGATGACATATTCCATGAGTACAAGTTGAACCCAATGAATTGAAATTGGGTTAAGAGGATCCCTTGTAAAAATTCGACAACCTAACGACATCACATTGAAATTAAAAAAATGATTTGATGAGATAAAAAAAGAATCTCATCACAAGCTTATAAAGTTTAAATCAATTAGGATATAGAAAAACATATCCCAACATAATATGATGTAAACTAAAAGACATAACAAAAATAAGTCTTTTATAAAGAGGACGGTGAATAGTTCCCTTACCAATTTGGTAACTTACAAAACATATGCCACATGAAAGAGGGATCATAAAATGAAGATGTAAATACTAATAAATGAAATTATATTACATATATAGTATAATCATGGGTAGTAAATACACCACACAAAATGAAATAGTGTAAAATATATCATGATTCTCACGGGAATAAAAAGTGAGACGAAACCCTTTACAACGGTGTAATCAACTGAGTCATATGACCAAAAGATAATATCCACCAAATGAATGACAAAATACCATGAATATAATGAGAATAATGATAATATATATCAAATGGCAGTACAAAATACACCACAAGCAATGAATAAGTGGCAAACAATGGAAATCTCACAGAATTAAAAGTGAGATAAGAAAATCCCTTACCTTGTGTCCGACTTGACTTGATCGTTCTTTAATCTCCTGAATAACAAACTAAAGATAATTTATAATTTTTAAAGAAAATTTTTCAAGTTTATTATTCCTTTTATATCACTTATTACCATGTTATAAATATTATGTTATCATTTAATTCAATAACGTCCATTTTGTCAATATTTTATACTTGAGTCAAAAATGAAGACCATATATTTACAAGATGTCCAAGATATCTATAGTTAATTATATCCAGAATGAAATTAATTATTTAGATATAAAATATATCATATATATCCAGTATATACATGTATTTATAATAGTACATAACATTTGGAGGTAAGAAGTGGAATGCACCGTTCATGGTGACGGTAAGTCGTACGTATGCAAGAATGATACTTCCAATCTATTTCTTATTTTAATGGAATTAAAAACATAATTATACATAGTTATATTATAATAAAATTATAAAATCATATACAATATCATTAACTCCTTCTTTTATAAGTCCCACATAAGGCATTATCGAGTCATATCACTTTGAGGGGCCGGTAGTCTGCACTTCATCTAATTAGATTATCGTATTTAACCACTATGGAAACCATAATGGCTTGATATAATTGGGATCTAAACAAGCATAAAGAAATAATAAACATAATATATATAATATATAATGACAGTTCCATCATAATGGCCACCAGGAGAGGTGGTAAGATGTATTTGAAAAATCATCATTTTGCGAGGCGTTAGTTTTCCATCCACAGATACATTATGTTCATCAACCATTAGATGGAGGTGTGGGTATGTGTAGTTCTAATCCTTCTTATAAAATCATTCTAGTATATTTAGGATACGGTTTTTGTTACAATAGAAATTAATAAAAAGAGTTTAGGGGTTTGAGAAGTAAAATAAAAGAAAAAAATTAAGAGAAACCATTACCTTTAATTTGGATAACTCCTTTGGTTTGAACCATATGACTTCTAAAAGTTTCCTGTACCCAAGTTAAGGCTTCTAGGTGGAGGAGAGGGATGTAGGGGGGTTAATTGGGAAGAGTTTTGAGATCCCAAAGGCTTTATAGTTTTGAGTAATTGGTTAGAATTGGTCTCCTTTTATAATGAAGAGGAGGGGCTCTTTTGGAAAGGGTGAAAATATTATTTTATTATAAACTTATCTTCGGTTTCAAAAGGTCCCAAAAATCATTAAAGATAATGATAAGATAAATCATGGTTAACATAAAATCATATAATCAGAATTGGACATGTTTTGGTTAATATGTTAATCATTATAAGATTATCTATTTAAATGATTTATTAATGATGTAAATTCAACATCATTATTATGTCATTGATAATATAATTTATTTGTTCTCTAAAAAATATAAAAATATAACAACATGTAGGAAATAGTTGTAGCTTTCCAATTAATATTTATAGTAAAAAATATTACTTATATAACACCATATAAAAATATATTATTAAAAGATTTTTGTTAATGTCAATTTTACCTTTACATTAAATAAATTAATCCAAATTGTCATTATCACTCCCACATGGCTCAATGGGGTCCCAAAATCGACCCAAAGATACCCATGGTCGTTAATGGCTCAACCAATTAGTTTTGGGCATGTGTTAAGGTAATTTTGAATTATTATAATATTCTTCTAACCTTTAATTACCCTATTTACCTTTAATCGCAGTAAATTAAAGTCAAAAGTTATTATTCACTAAAAAGTATTTTCATCTTAATGAACCACATTTTACTTCTTAAAAACAACCATATATGTCGTATTTTATAAATTCAATTCACAGAAGCGGTAAAATTTCATTTAAATGAAAAAGTCGGGTTTTAACTACCACTATGTGGTTTCACTATTCATCAAAAATTGATGTTTTTTAGAAAAATACCAAAAATTTAGCCTAAGATATATTTGATATTATGAATTAAAAAATTATTTCTATGTTTCCAAATTTAAAACATAGAAGTGGAATTAATTAATTTGTATATTTATTCCCATTATCAAAACAAATAGAGTGTTTTTAAGAAATAATAACTATCAAAAGATTGATACTTTTTTATGCCAAATTTCAAAGTGAAATTACATCCAATGACCAACATTGGATTAAATAGTAAAAATATATTTTAATTTCACTTTAAAACAAATTAAAAAGATAATAGAACCATATAAATAAATTATATTAAAAGGCACTTTTGAATTAAAATACAATATTTTTCAATATTCATTAAAAAATGACCTTTATCCGAAAAATTCCAAAAAATTACACAACGTAAATTTTGATGTCCCCATTCTAAAGAAGGATTTTATTTCGTCATATAGAATTTATTAAAGTGACCAAAACTATATTTAAAAAATGTTCTCAATTATAAGGTGATAAATCAGAGTTTTAATTTATATTATGCTAAAAATTAGATTCATTCACATTTTAAGCCTATAACTTTTTGTTGGATAAATTAAATACATTTAACAATAATTTATAATCATATTGTAGTTAGTTTTGTTCATTTCCGCCAATACAATGGCTAGGAGTTAACTACCATTTAAAATAATAATATTATATTATTACTGTGCTACTTAAGATTTCACAGAAACTTGTTGTTGGGTATCGGGTACGCTATCGAACATAGTAGCCCTTTTAATGTAAAATTAATATTTAATTCACAAATATTAATAAATATGAAATATGACTTATTATTCATTTACATAGGATGTAAAAACCTTCCCCTTTTGGTAATTACATCCTATCAATTTTAAAATTGCGCTCAATAACTTCATTGAAATCCTCATTTCGAAAAAAGAGTCAATAAAACTATCAATTTAATGTTAAGCAAGAGAAGTAAAAAGGTAACCCCAGACAAAAGATACTAGAATTCCATGAAAACATGGATATGGAGGAGAAAAAAAAAGCATCATGTTATGATAGAGATTGATAGAAAACATGTTTAGGAGAAATTTAACCACTTGAAAATCAAAAACTTGTGATGGGTTATACAATAATTGATTCCACAGTAAGAAACGTTAATGGGAAAGGTTTTTGTTGAAAGTTACATTTCATTGAGGAATTTATTTTTGAGCTTAACCAAAAACATAAGGAAATATAGTTACTTGTATTATAGACATTCATCTTTTTCTATACTTCTAACACAAACTCATATTTTCTCTAAACGATGAGTATTCCGAATGACTTTTATTCACAATAAGAGTGTTATAATCAACTTAGAGAGAATCAAATAATCCAAAAAAGATGAACTACATATTTTCCATGTCATTATATATTAACTAAAACTGAAACATTTAGTACTAGATCAGATAATCCCCAAAAAGGATAAAATTTTACATAAAGAGAAACTACTCTTAATCTCCAAAATTTGTCCTAACAAAACCCAATGTTCAACAAAGACCATTCAATAAAAAATTATCCCTAAAATTCTTCAAAATAATCCAAACTTTTATTGTAACCCAAATCTCATAAAGAATTAATTACATAGACTTCCAAGATACATATTTTCATTTATCTCAAAGTAACACCAATTACTCATAAATCTCATATTGAAAAGTAATTAACCTAATCACATATTCTTCATGAGTGGTAAATCATTTTCATAAATAAATCAAATCATTATGTGTCTATAATAAAAACATAGATTCTTCTAAAATAAAATTTAAAAAATTATTCCACAATTGAAATCTCATAGTATTCTATCTTCCATAGGCATATAGTGTTTCCTAAAAGTAAAGAACGTCTTCCACAACAACCTTTTTCACAAAATCACTAAACCAATATTCAATACTAATTATGTCTATTTGATAAAACATAAGTTACAAAAATCAACTTATTATTATTCTATAAAATCATTTTACTAAAATAATAAGTCTTACTAACCAGGGACTTAAAGTAGGCTAGTGGTAGGATATGTGCCCTTGTTTCCCTTCGATTGTGGGTTTGATTCCTATAGCCTTGCCTGATGCGACGGGTTGTGACCCATCCTACGGGTTTTCCTTTTTATAAAACTCCAAAATAACCATAACATGATTTAACCTCAAAGGTTCTCCTATACCTCTCATTTTCATCCAAATTCATTTTGATCGTAACATATTAATTCTTGAAGTCTTATTTCACCACCATATAATAAAATAAAATAATCCCCAAAATGAAGAACATCATACCTTGATTCTGGTGTCCATTTGGTTTTATCGTCATCTTTTTTCACGTAGGTAGAATACCCATGCATTGAAACAATGATTTAGAGATCCTTTAAAATAATTTTCTTACTCCATCCAAATACACCTTGTACAACATGGGTCACATGGGTGTTCATAGAAAAATAGTTTTGGAAAATAATCATGTATGACATATAATTTCATAACATCAGATAAAACGTGATTTCTATAAAATAGTCGAACCGAATTTGAGTTGAAACATTAAATTAACGGTCATTTTTAAATACCACAAGTATGTGCTGAGAGACTATATTTTCAAATAAAATATAAATAGGTTGGGAAATGGTCTCCTTATTTAGCACCTTTTTTAAAATCATAATATTCTTCAAAATCATGTGATAAGGTAAAATATTAGAAAATGGCTTGATAATATTTACCTTTCTTGAAAATATGAGAATCTTGTGAAAATAAGATTTTTCTAAATACAACCCATGATCCACGATGATAACAAGGTATAGTGGAAGTGTTTGATATCACAAATAACTTTTTTCAAGTGAGTTGTATTCTAGAAAAAGATTCACAATTATCCGAACATGAATTTGAAATAATTATTGAAAGCATGTCATCAGGAAGAGATAGGAATGTCATTTGAGATCATCCTCCTTCCATTTGTAATGACAATCATTGATCTAAAAAAGTTATAAAACAATTATTTAATTGAAATATTAGATAGGGACAAACCATATGTCTAAAAAAACTCTTAATCCATAAAGTTGTCTAACTCGACCTCTGATACCAACTATAAGGACCTGAACTTATAACATTACATAATATTGAATTAAATGAATAATTAACATTGAGGGTCTTTTTAGGATTAGATTTTTAGATAATTAGGCCTTAACCATTACATTACAACTTGAATTTTACAAGAGGACACTACTACTGAGTATCCATTTTCTTTATAAAATAAAAACTATTAAAAAGAAACTTCTTTAGTTCCACATTTTAGACAACATGACTTTTCCATGATCCCATCCTTGAACCTATTTATCTTTAAGTCCTTTGGAAAAAATTTAAAAAAATTGTTATGAGCATAAAAATATCATTAATGGTTATAAAATAAGAAAGGAAAACATTATCCCATCAATAAATACAAATCTATGAAACCATACTTTTCAATCATAACAAACCATACAAAATCATAAGATTTTTGAATAACACACACAAATCATAAATCATAAAGGTTACTTATGGTATCCATATAAAACATACATTATAGCTATCACAACTACATGGGGAGTTACACTTGAAATACCCATCATGGTATATTCCCTAAATCTTTTAGGAGAAACATCACGTTCACCTCTGTCATGTTACCCAATGCATTGGAGAGCTATCTCGGGCTCACCCACCCTAGGTTTATCATGAAACCACCCATATACGTAAACAATTCCCAACAACCATTAAATAATAATAACATATAACACATATATAAAGTAATGATAACATTTCCACATTCCAATATATCAAATCAAGATATTGAAATAAACAATGTTTTATCAAATCATTTTCAAAATCATTTAAAAAGAGACTTTTGAATCAAAGTGTCACATAAAACATTGAAGATTTTAATTGAAATATCATTTGAAAATATTAATGTTCATATAAATAAATCCTAAAAACCATTTTGAAAACATGGACATTAATGAGAGATATTTAGAATAATAATACTTTAAAACATTTAAAATGATATTTTTGTTAAAGAGTATTTTAACAAAAAGAGAGACACTTGAATACAAATAATTAAGAAATAACATTTAATCAGAACATTATAATATCATTAGAATAAATTTATTCATGATATAATATATCAAAGAATAGTATATACACCTTATAATAGTGAATTTGTTCATAACTACAGTTAAGTCTCAATGGAAATGTAAATTGAGATGAAATCCATTATAAAGATGGTATCCTTAAATTAAGGATAAATAAACCACATAATTATGTCTGACAAATATAAATACAACCAATATAAGAGTATATTAAGTGTAATAAAATAATAGGCCATTCACACATATTCATTGGATGACATATTCAATGAGTACAAGTTGAACCCAAAGAATTGAAATTGGGTTCAAAGGATCCCTTGTAAAAATTCAACAGCCTAACGACGTCCCTTTAAAATTCCAAAAAAGAGTTAATGAGATAAAAAAAATAATCTCATCAATTGGGTATGAATTTTACATCAATAGGGATATCGAATAACATATCCCAACATAATAAGATTTAAATTAAAATACATAACAAAAAGAAGTCTTTTATAAAGAGGAGGGTGAATGGTTCCCTTACCGATTTGGTAACTTACAAAACATATGACACATGACAAGAAGGATCATACAATGAATATTTAAATACTCATAAATGAAATTATATTACAAAAAGAGTATAATAATGTGCAGTACATAAACCACACAAAATGAAATAGTGGAAAAAATAGCAAGATTCTCATGGGAATAAAAACTGAGACGAAACCCTTTACCATGTTGTAATCAAATGAGTCATATGACCAAAAGTTAATAACCACAAAATTAATCACATAAAACCATTAATATAATGATAATAATGATAATATATATCAAATAGTAGTACACAATACACCACATGCAATGAATAAGTGGAAAAAATGGAAATCTCATAGAATTAAAAGTGAGATAGGAAAATCCCTTACCTTATGTCCGACTAGACTCAATCATTCTTTAATCTCCTGAATAATAAACTAAAGTTAATTTATACTTTCTTAAGAACCATTTCAAAGTTTATTATTCCTTTTATATAACTTATTACCATGTTATAAATATTATGTTATCATTTAAGTTATTAACGACCATTTTGTCAATATTTGGTACTTGAGTCAAAAATGAAAACCTTTTATTTACAAGTTGTGCACATGGTCAATAGTTAATTATATACAGAATGAAATTAATTATTTAGATATCATATATATCATATATAACCAGTATATGAATGTATTTTTAATAGTACTGAAGTGCACTGTGTTGCATTTGTTGTCAATGAGGCATGAGGTTGTCTTGGAATGAATGGAAGTCAAGGAATGTCAAGATGTGAATGAAAAAGGTTGTGATGGTGTTGGTGATGAAGTGAGAATGGCCATAGTACTAAGATGCATGTCACTTAGGAGATTCACTAAGTGGCATAAGAGATGTGGTTGAAACATTCTCTAGTTAAATCATACGATTGTTGAGCTGATCTTTAAGTTCAAAGAACTTGTATCAACTGGATACAATGTCACAACATTGTTTGAAGACCATGAATTGTATTGACAATGCATGAGGAGATGAAGAGATCCATCCACTACTTCTAAGTGGATGAAGTGAGCTAAAGAAGTCCATGCACTGTCACTTAGTGCATGTGAATTTGAAGAAGATCCAATTTGATCTCTGATTAGATCAATGAAGAACATTGAAGAACCTATTTGATTAAGGAGCTCGGTTGATGAAGAAGACCCTTCGGGAATTCCATTCCAAAGTGATGAATAAATGTTGAAGAGAATTGGAGGAATTATTATGAAGAAGAAATGGGAGAAATGGAGAAGAATAATTTCAAGTGGAATTTGGCGTATGGGGATACTTTGTTTTTATACAAAGTCTTTATTCATATACTTAGCAAAAAATAAGGCCACCAAGGAGGCCAGCCGAGGGTCATCACCCAAGGCACTTGTGGGACTCAAGGTCACCACGCCCATGGGGAACCCTCAAAGGCCAGGGCAGCATCCTTGAGGCAGGGGCGCACCCGTAGGACACCGCATGGGTGCCTGGGGCATGCCCGGAGGAGCGCGGCAGGGGCCGTGTATAAGCCCCCGAGGGCACGCGGTGGTGAAGCCCGCGCACCCGAGGAAGCATAGTGGGCGCCAGTAGCGCGCCCGCAGGGAGCAGAGAGTGGGCGCAGAGCGCGCTCGCAGGAAGAACACGGTGCGGGGCGGCATCGTGGAGGGATAGGATTCAACTGAGCGGCTGTAGGCAGCGCTTGGTTGATAAAGCACGAGAAAACCGCGCGAGGATTCGATGTGGGATGCGGAATTTTTCCGCGGGAGCGATCCTGGCCGCACGATCGATCGCGCGCCAGATCTCGGCCGCACATCTGATCCGCGGCGAGGCGATCTGATCCAGGCCGTCTGAGGTTATTTGATCGCCCGATCCGACGGCTCCCGGCTCATCTCCTTCGTTGAGCTTAACCGAGGCTTCCCCGAAGCCACCCGCGAGCTCCGTTTGAACCAGAGGCCTCCCCGACGACAAAATTCGAGTTCCCGGCCATCTCCGATCAAGCCGAAGAGTCCATTGGGATCGTCTCGACGCACTGAACCGATCCATGCTTAAAAATACACTTGCATGCAATGTTTGGAGAGTTTTGAAGTTCGGCCGAAGCAACCGAAGGTGCGAGGCCATTCGGTGTTGTTGATCTGCATGGACAGGTATTAACAGAGGCATGCACGTGTTCAAAAACGCATAAATGTGAAGGAAAATAAAAATAAAAGTACCCGCGTGTGAAACAGAGGAAGATATCAAGATTTTCAGAATCTTGAAATACCCGAAAACTTCGGGGATTCAAATATTGTATCACGCGGATGGGCTGAGGCATTCCTCTGCCTATAAAAGGAGAGCCCGAGGCCTTGGAGTGCTTGCTGATCCTTTGAAGAGAGAAGTCCCGTGAGAAGCACTATGTGCCTCGCGACGTCGAAGCCCCGCGCAGCACCCTGCGCGGCAGTGAAGCCTGGAGCACCCCTTGCTCCGTGAGGTTCCTTTTGCGCACCTCTTGCACGAAAGAAGAGAAATGGAGAGTCCCCTGCACGCTTCCCCTTTGCGCGACAGGAAGGGGAGGTTGGGCAGCGCGATCTTGCGCGCCCTCCTTGTGCCCGCGGTTGGTCGAGGCTTGCACGACCCCTGGCTCAAGATCCTTGCGCGGCAGTGACACCCTTGCGCGCTGCCTTGTTCATCCAAGCACTTGCACGGCCAGCTACACCTGAGGTGAACTCACACCTTGTGCGCCTTGAAGAGGAAGTGAAGTCCCTAGGCTGTGTGTGATTAACAAAAGAAGAAAAGGGCTGTGTCAGTGTGTGTGCAAGTGGGTGAAGTGAAGACCACACATTTGTGTGTGTGTGAAAACTTGAAGATCCACCTACGGCCCAAGTGTGTGCAAGAATAGAGGAGTAGGCCAAACTTAAGTGTGTTCAAAACGTGGAACATGTTGTGTGTGCAAAACAAGCGAAGGCTGAACCTTAGTGTGTGCCTAAGTGGTGTGTACACACTAAGAAGGAGAAGAAGAAGGAGACTCTCACACTAGAGTATAACACACTTTTAAGTGTGTAAACAAATTGAATTAAGTGTGTGAAGTTCAAAGAAGGTGTGTGCTAAAAAGTGCTACACCCTTTGAGGGTTTATTGCACCAAGAGGAGAAAGAGGAGAGTGCATGCATGCATGCATGCACGTGCACACGTGAACAGAGCCAAATCAGTGGTGTGCATTTGAGTTGTCCAAGACCAGGAGGTTCTTAAAGAATTAAGAAGGCCATGCTATCAGTGCATGAGGATGAAGAGCTGCCATGCACTCAGTGCATGAAGTTGAAGTGAGTGAGACTGGACCAGACTGAAGTTAAAGACATCAGTTGTCTGAGTATTCAGTAATTGAGAAGAGCCTGATCAAGTGAAGTGATCAGAAGATTGCTGAGCAAGACCAACAGACCTTTTCAGAGGCTGTTGAAGATTCTTGAAGAGAGAGGCCAGGTCATCCTTAGAAGAAGGTGATAAAGCCTGAGCAAGACGAGAAGACCTGATCATCACAAGTGATCAGAGGTACAGAGCAAGGCCAGCAGTCTTTATCCCAGACTACTGAAGATACTTGAAGATCTGAACAAGAAGAAGAGCTACTCGTGTGACTCGAGAAGCCAGGAGAAGACCCCTGTGAGACTCAGGGTGGAGGAAGTCTCCAGTGGGATTCTGGAGCAGGCCAGTGGGACTCTGCTAACACTGTGGGACGCAGTATAAAGACCCTCCTGTGGGACTCAGGAGAGATACGGTGGGAAGCTCTATCGACCATTGTAATTCTAACAAGTTATAATGGGAGAATCCATGCTGGGAGAGCATGGCAAGGATGTAGGCCTTTGGTGTTGAACCTTGTAAATCCTTGTGTCCTGTGCCTTTTCATTACTGCATTATCCGGGAAAGGTTGAGAGACATAAGAAGAGTGGATCGAGGCCTTAACAATCCATAGAGGTTTAATTGATTAAGAATCAATTAGTAAAAAGTTTTAAAGGATCACTGACTCACCCCCTCCCCCTCTCAGTGATTCACACTGATCTGGGCACTTCAATTGGTATCAGAGGGAGGTTACCTCTAAAAGATCCAAGGGAGTCTTTATGAAGTGCAGATTTGAGGAAATGAGCGACCAGCCTCAAATGGAGATATCTGCCAAGACTCAGAAAAATAGAAAGAAGAAACAGGCCAATAAGATGAAGAAAGCCTGTCCTAGCTGTGATGAAGTTGGAATAATGAATGATCTTCAAAATGCAATCGAATATCTTCAGAAGACAGTCCCCAAGGAAGTGGCAATGTGTATAGCTACAGGCATCCTTGATCTTCAAGAAGAAAAATTACAGCTAGAAGAAGAAGCCAATGCAATGGAAGATCAATTGGCTAAAAGGGTTGGCATAACCAACACTCTCAGAAAGCTGGTGAAGGCTAAAGATGAAACCGTTTCTCTTTGCAATGATAGATATGAAGATACTTGTGAAGAATTGCAAAGAAGCCTTTCTGAGAAAGAAATATTTATGATAATGATCAAAGAAGTTTTCCATGCACTGGAAAAGAGGCACAATGTTTCAATGAATGTCAGAGATGCTCAACTTGAAGACAAAGTAAACAGGGTAAAGGAGCTTGACAATTCATTACAAGAAATGAAGAAGGTGCATGAAGACCAGTTAGAAGAGATGAAAGAAAATTGGGAAGGAAGGCTAAGATTGGTTGAGGATGAGAATAACTCCCTCAATATGAAATGCTTAGAACTAGAGGTGATATTGAAAAATTAGCAATCACCCAAAGCCAAAGCCTCCCAGTCAGCTGAAAGGAGAAATGTTGCTACTCAAGTGAGATTTGAGAAGGATGATTCTAAAAGAAAGACATCCTCTAATAAAAGGGAAACAACTTCTAAAAAGAAGGTACCATCCATCCCATCTTGTACTGATGCTTCTAATTGTGTTTCCACAAAAAGTGCAGGATGGAAAAATAATTCCAAACAAGTATGGATGAAGAAAATGAAGAAGCAGAGCTCTCCTGAAACAACACAGCAAGTCAAGAAAAGTACCCTACAATCAGAAGGACTGAAGAGGTCAAGATTTGTGGGTCAATGTTGGTGTTGTAATAAGTATGGGCACTGTGCAAAGGATTGTTGGAACAATCCACTAAATTTCAAAGCACAAAGGAAGCCCATGCCAAGGGGGAGCAAGCCAGAAGAAAAGAAGCAGCATCCACAGGTCCAGAGACATCTGTTTACTGCAAATAGATTTGGATTACTTGACAACATCTGGGATGATTTCAAAAGTGGTCAAAAAGATACATGTCAGTATCCAACTGTATCTAGAGCTCAAAAGAAGAAAAGATCACAGAACCTGGCTCAGAAAGAATCCTTGGGAAGCAAGAAGAAAGTTGAAGATGCTCCCAAGAAGATTATGAAAAAGGAAGAGAAGACCTTGGAGTCTAAATCCAAGAAGGGTGATGCATCCAGAAGGACCACCAAGAAAACATGCTTCTACTGTGGAAAGAAAGGACACATCATGGACCTTTGTAAAGAAGCCATGAAATTAAATAGAAGCAGACTGGACTCAAAAAGACAATCAATCCAGATGAAGAAGAAGGGATTGATTGAAAACAAGTTGCCTAAGAAAGGTAGCTTGACAGCATCCAAAGAACCATGTGGAACATCCAAAACTGAGGCCACTCTTCCAAATGATTTACTAGTCATATGGCCAAATCAGTTGCAACTTGCCAAAGATCTGCAAAAAACTGAAGATAAAGTTCTGGCAATTGCTAAGGCAAAAGGGAAGAAGAAGATTTCACATGAAGATGTGTTGAGATCCACACCAGCACAAACATCAAAGAAGATCAGATGTGCAAGTGTGAAGAATGGTGAAAATGGGACATCTCGGTTGAGAGAATCTTCTCAACCTTGTTGTTCACATTGATGAACCAAGGAGGTTCCATCTTATTACCTTATACTATTGGTATTTACATGTGCTGACATTGCAGGGAATTGAAGATGATGATCATTCTCAACTGGAGGATGGTTTGGACAGAATGGAGTGCACCCCTTGAGGGGCAGGAAATCTGAAGAAGATGATGTTCTGATATTAATATCATCTTAAGAAAATGGATGAATGGGGGAGCTTTATCTTTGCACCTGAACTTTCTAATGAGTTTTGTGAAGTTGTGCAGGATTCAGCAATTCATTGAATATCTGAAAAAAAAATTCAACCCCTAAGCATGATCTCACATGTGTAGAGAATTGTGGACAGTATTGAGTATCTTGGTTACATCACTCTTGTTTTCTACACCGGGTTAGCCCAAGTAGACTTAGAGTTGATTTACTAAAGGTTCTTTGCTAAAGAAGAACATGTGGAATCATCCCTCTCCTAGTGATTTTCAAGAAGATGCTATTCAAAGGGAGGAAGATATTTTTGAATGTGAACCACACCACACCTTTGCATTTGATTGCCAATAAGGGGGAGAAAATATTGGCACACATATTGACCCATTCATATGTGCTGAAGTGGTGTATTTACAACAAATACAAAGGGGGATATTGAAGTGCACTGTGTTGCATTTGTTGTCAAAGAGGCATGAGGTTGTCTTGGAATGAATGGAAGTCATGGAATGTCAAGATGTGAATGACAAAGGTTGTGATGGTGTTGGTGATGAAGAGAGAATGGCCATAGTACTAAGATGCATGTCACTTAGGAGATTCACTAAGTGGCATAGGAGATGTGGTTGAAACATTCTCTAGTTAAATCAGACGATTGTTGAGATGATCTTTAAGTTCAAAGAACTTGTATCAACTGGATACAATGTCACAACATTGTTTGAAGACCATGCATTGTATTGACAATGCATGAGGAGATGAAGAGATCCATCCACTACTTCTAAGTGGATGAAGTGAGCTAAAGAAGTCCATGCACTGTCACTTAGTGCATGTGAATTTGAAGAAGATCCAATTTGATCTCTGATTAGATCAATGAAGAACATTGAAGAACCTATTTGATTAAGGAGCTCGGTTGATGAAGAAGACCCTTCGGGAATTCCATTCCAAAGTGATGAATAAATGTTGAAGAGAATTGGAGGAATTATTATGAAGAAGAAATGGGAGAAATGGAGAAGAATAATTTCAAGTGGCATTTGGCATATGGGGATACTTTGTTTTTATACAAAGTCTTTATTCCTATACTTAGCAAAAAATAAGGCCACCAAGGAGGCCAGCCGAGGGTCATCACCCAAGGCACTTGTGGGACTCAAGGTCACCACGCCCATGGGGAACCCTCAAAGGCCAGGGCAGCATCCTTGAGGCAGGGGCGCACCCGTAGGACACCGCATGGGCGCCTGGGGCATGCCCGGAGGAGCGCGGCAGGGGCCGTGTATAAGCCCCCGAGGGCACGCGGTGGTGAAGCCCGCGCACCCGAGGAAGCATAGTGGGCGCCAGTAGCGCGCCCGCAGGGAGCAGAGAGTGGGCGCAGAGCACGCCTCAGGAAGAACACGGTGCGGGGCGGCACCTTGGAGGGAGAGTATTCAACTGAACGACTGTAGGCATCGCTTGGTTGATAAAGCACGAGAAAACCGCGCGAGGATTCGATGTGGGATGCGGAATTTTTCCGCGGGAGCGATCCTGGCCGCACGATCGATCGCGCGCCAGATCTCGGCCGCACATCTGATCCGCGGCGAGGCGATCTGATCCAGGCTGTCTGAGGTTATTTTATCACCCGATCCGACGGCTCTCGGCCCGTCTCCTTCGTTGAGCTTAACCGAGGCTTCCCCGAAGCCACCCGCAAGCTCCGTTCGAACCAGAGGCCTCCCCGACGACAAAATTCGAGTTCCCGACCATCTCCGATCAAGCCGAAGAGTTCATTGGGATCGTCTCGACGCACTGAACCGATCCATGCTTAAAAATACACTTGCATGCAATGTTTGGAGAGTTTTGAAGTTCGGCCGAAGCAACCGAAGGTGCGAGGCCATTCGGTGTTGTTGATCTGCATGGACAGGTATTAACAGAGGCATGCACGCGTTCAAAAACACATAAATGTGAAGGAAAATAAAAAGAAAAGTACCCGCGTGTGAAACAGAGGAAGATATCAAGATTTGCAGAATCTTGAAATACCCGAAAACTTCGGGGATTCAAATATTTTATCACGCGGATGGGCTGAGGCATTCCTCTGCCTATAAAAGGAGAGCCCGAGGCCTTGGAGTGCTTGCTGATCCTCTGAAGAGAGAAGTCCCGTGAGAAGCACTCTGTGCCTCGCGAAGTCGAAGCCCCACGCAGCACCCTACGCGGCAGTGAAGCCCGGAGCACCCCTTGCTTCGTGAGGTTCCTTTTGCGCACCTCTTGCGCGAAAGAAGAGAAAGGGAGAGTCCCCTGCGCTCTTCCCCTTTGCGCGACAGGAAGGAGAGGTTGGGCAGCGCGATCTTGCGCGCCCTCCTTGTGCCCGCGGTTGGTCGAGGATTGCACGACCCCTGGCTCAAGATCCTTGTGCGGCAGTGACACCCTTGCGCGCTGCCTTGTTCATCCAAGCACTTGCACGGCCAGCTACACCTGAGGTGAACTCACACCTTGTGAGCCTTGAAGAGGAAGTGAAGTCCCGAGGCCGTGTGTGATTAACAAAAGAAGAAAAGGGCTGTGGCAGTGTGTGTGCAAGTGGGTGAAGTGAAGACCACACATTTGTGTGTGTGTGAAAACTTGAAGATCCACCTACGGCCCAAGTGTGTGCAAGAATAGAGGAGTAGGCCAAGCTTAAGTGTGTGAAAAACGTGGAACAAGTTGTGTGTGCAAAACAAGCGAAGGCTGAACCTTAGTGTGTGCCTAAGTGGTGTGTACACACTAAGAAGGAGAAGAAGAAGGAGACTCTCACACTAGAGTATAACACACTTTTAAGTGTGTAACCAAATTGAATTATGTGTGTGAAGTTCAAAGAAGGTGTGTGCTAAAAAGTGCTACACCCTTTGAGGGTTTATTGCACCAAGAGGAGAAAGAGGAGAGTGCATGCATGCATGCATGCACGTGCACACGTGAACAGAGCCAAATCAGTGGTGTGCATTTGAGTTGTCCAAGACCAGGAGGTTCTTGAAGAATTGAGAAGGGAATGCTATCAGTGCATGAGGATGAAGAGCTGCCATGCACTCAGTGCATGATGTTGAAGTGAGTGAGACTGGACCAGACTGAAGTTAAAGACATCAGTTGTCTGAGTATTCATTAATTGAGAAGAGACTGATCAAGTGAAGTGATCAGAAGATTGCTGAGCAAGTCCAACAGACCTTTTCAGAGGCTGTTGAAGATTCTTGAAGAGAGAGGCCAGGTCATCCTTAGAAGAAGGTGATAAAGCCTGAGCAAGACGAGAAGACCTGATCATCACAAGTGATCAGAGGTACAGAGCAAGGCCAGCAGTCTTTATCCCAGACTGCTGAAGATACTTGAAGAGCTGAACAAGAAGAAGAGCTACTCGTGTGACTCGTGCAGCCAGGAGAAGACCCCTGTGAGACTCAGGGTGGAGGAAGTCTCCAGTGGGATTCTGGAGCAGGCCAGTGGGACTCTGGTAACACTGTGGGACGTAGTATAAAGACCCTCCTGTGGGACTCAGGAGAGATACGGTGGGAAGCTGTATCGACCATTGTAATTCTAACAAGTTATAATGGGAGAATCCATGCTGGGAGAGCATGGCAAGGATGTAGGCCTTTGGTGCCGAACATTGTAAATCCTTGTGTCCTGTGCCTTTTCATTACTGCATTATCCGGGAAAGGTTGAGAGACATAAGAAGAGTGGATCGAGGCCTTAACAAGCCATAGAGGTTTAATTGATTAAGAATCAATTAGTAAAAAGTTTTAAAGGATCACTGATTCACCCCCTCCCCCTCTCAGTGATTCACACTGATCTGGGCACTTCAAGTACATAACATTTGGAGGTAAGAAATGAAATGCACCGTTTATGGAGACGGTAAGCCGTACGTACGCAAGAACGCTACTTCCATTTTTATTTATTATTTTAATGGAATTAAAAATATAATGATACACAGTTATAGTATAATACCAGTATAATATCATATTCAATATTAATAAATTCATCCTTTATACTTCCCACATAAGGCATTAACGAGTCATATCACTTTGATGGGCGGTAGTCTGCACTTCCTCTATTGAGATTATCGTATTCACCCACTATTGATACCATAAAGGGTTGATATAATTAGGAAGTACATAAGCATAAAAAAATCATAAACATAATATATATCATATATAAATACAGTTCCATCATAATGGCCACCATGAGAGGCGGTAAGATATATTTGAACAATCATCGTTTCGTGAGGCGTTAGTTTTCCATCCACAGAAACATTATGTTCATCATCCATTAGATGGAGGTGTGTGTATGTGTAGTTCAAATACTTCTCATAATGACATCCTAGTTTATTGAAGATACTTTTATTGTTACAAAATAATGTAATAAAAATATTTTAGGGGTTGGAGAAGTAAACTAAAAGAAAAAAAATTAGGAGAAACCATTACCTTTAATTTGGGTAACTCCCTTTGGTTTGAACAAAAGGACTCCTTGAAGTTCCTTCTGCCCAAGGTAACGCTTATAGGGGGAGAATAGGGATGTAGGGAGCTTAATTGGGCAGAGGTTGGACGAGCCAAAATGCTTGAGAGGTGTGAGGAATTTGATAGAAGTGGTCTACTTTTATAAGGTAGGGGAGAGACTCGTTTGGAAAGGGTGAAAATGTTATTTTATTATAATCTTATCTTCGGTTTAAAAATGGCCATAAAATAATTAAGGATGAAGATATGATGACTCATGGTCGAAATAAAATCATCCAATTAGAATTGGACATGTTTTGGATAATATTTTAATCATTATAAACTTATTTATTTAAATGATTTATTAACGAGGTAAATACTACATCATTATTATGTCATAAATAATTTAATTTATTTATTGAATAAATTTTAAAAAAACGATAATGTAGTGAATGTTTTTATCTTTATAATTTATATTTATAGTCGAAAATATGACTTATATAACACTATATAAAAATTAATTACTTAAATATTTTTGTTAATGTCAATTTTGTCTTTACTATAAATAAATTAATCCAAATTGTCATTATCACTCCCACGTGGCTTAATGGGGTCACAAAATCGACCCAGTGATACCCATGGTTGTAAATGACTCAACCAATAAGGTTTGGACATGTGTTAAGATAATTTTTAATTATTATAATATTTTTTAACCTTGAATTACCCTATTTACCTTTTACCACGGTAAATAAAAGTCAAAAGTTACTATTCACCAAAAATTATTTTAATCTTTATGAACCACATTTTACTTCTTGATAACAACCATGTATGTCATATTTTCAAAATTCAATTCACAAGAGCGGTAAAATTTAATTTAAATGAAAAAGGCAGTTTTCTTAACTACCACTTAGTGGTTTCACTATTCATCAAAAATTGATGTTTTTCAGAAAAATACCAAAAATTCAGCTTAAGCTATATTTGATTTTCTGAATTCAAAAATGATGTCTATTTTTTCAAATTCAAAACATATAAGTGTAATTAATTAATTTTAAAATTAATTCTCTTTATCAAAACAAATAGCCTATTTTTAAGAAACAATAACTATCAAAAGATTGATACTTGTTTATGTCAAATTTCAATGTGAAATTAATTCCAATGACATACATTGGATTAAATGGTAAAAATATATTTTAATTTTACTTTAAACCCAATTAAAAAGATAATATAACCATATAAATAAATTATATTAAAAGTCACTTTGGAATTAAAATACAATATATTTTACTATTCATTAAAAATGAACATTATCAGAAAAATTACGAAAGTTTACATAGAGTAAATTTTGATGTCCCTATTATAAAGAATGATTTAATTTGGTCATATACAATGTATTAATATGACCAAAACAAGATTTAAAAAAAGTTCTCCATTAAAAGGCGATAAATCGGCCTTTTAATTTAAATTATTATTAAAATTAGATTCATTCACATTTTAACCCTCTAACTTTTTATTGGATAATGTAAATACATTTATTAATCATGTATAATCATATTGTAGTTATTTTTTTACATTCCTGCCAAAAAATAGTTAGGATTTAACTAACATTTAAAATAATAATATTATATTATTAGTGTGCTACGTAAGATTTCAAAGGAACTTGTTGTTGCGTATCGAGTATGTTATTGAACATAGCAACCCCTTTAAAGTAAAATTAATAATTAATTAAAAAATATTAATAAATATTAAATATGTCTTATTCTTCATTTACCTGGGATGTTACATATGCACATGAATCTAGATAGCATCACTGGGCCATATGGTTTTTTTGGTTCCTTTTACAGGTATTCTTGGAACACTGTGAAAGAGGACCCAATTTCATCCACTTTAGACTTCTTTAAAGGGTATTTTTCCCTATGTTGCATGTGCCACTATAATTTTTCTTTTGCCTAAAATCCATAAACCCACCATGATCTCTCATAATCTCTAGGTAACTATGTGAAATTTTCCTTACAAAATTTCTTATGACATTATTAATTCCTGGTTGGCGGTTCATATCCCCTAGTGGGTTTCCATAGAGAAACATAGTTTTGTTTTGGGTAGATCAATCTTGGAGGCCATAGCCCTTTCCTAGGATATGCTTTGTGAAATGAACATGATGACCTAGGATCTAATATGATAATTAAGATTGATATTAAGAATGCTTACGATCTGGTTAAATGGAGATTAATCAATATAGTGATGGCAGATATGGGAGTAAACTCTTGGAACATTGATATCATAATTGGTTGCTTCTCCTCTCCGTGGATGTTAGTGACTTTAATGGGGAAATCATATGTTGTTTTCCATCCTTCTCGAGGCCTCGAGAAGGGAGTACCTATATCACCTACATTGTTTATCCTTATTTAGAACTTCATAAGTCACCTTCTTTATAGTAGTATATATTGGTGGGGCCTCCTGTATCATCGTCTATTGAAGGAACCGGTGGTTTCAAACCTTATGTTAGCAGATGACACGATCTTAATAATAAATGTTATTTGAAAATCTATTTGTTGTTTTAACAATGTGCTAGATGTGTATTGTCACAAGAGTGTCCAGATCATCAACAAAAGTAATAGAATTTTTAATATATCGAACATGTGTAATGTCATGTGAGAAGCTACTATTAGAAGGAATATGGAAATGCAGCATGGTAAAAGTCTTGTGTAGTATCTGGGGACTCCCATTTCTTCCGGGAGACTGCCCATTCAAGATTTTTACATTGTACTCTCCATGATCATAGATAGAGTTCTAAATCGGAAGAATAAATTTTTCCCTTTTGACGGGAGGATAGATCTGATTAATAGTGTTCTTGTGGAATCTCTGGTGCATGGAATTTATTCAATCATTGTTTGAAAGTGTTCCATCAAAAATAACTATTGAATCCTTGCCAACATCATATGGGATTCGTTAATGGATGGTAAGAGTCACTGGGTCCCCTAGAGTAGGTTTTCGAAACTAGTTGGGCATGGTGGTATCAATGTGTGTATCTTGGAGGACACTCTCTCTTACATGAATTCCAATCTTGCATGGAGTGTCCTGGAATGACAAACCCTTAGATGGAATCCCTTGCACAATTACGCTTCCATTCTCTGAGATGGTTTATAGGGTCACTCTTCGCCACCTGATCGATGATTATCCCTCTTGTCACCACTCTTAGGCCTCACTCTCGATAAATTATTTGGAGAGGGTAGATCTTGTTATGGCACAAAAAACTAGTTTGGCGATGTTCTGGATTTCCATGGGAGTGTCTTCATTGATATCACTTTCAGAGAATCTAGTCTCTTCCCTTCTTCCACTCTAGCAGTTCTAAATAACGAGAAATAGTAAATCTTCAATCTTGTTGAGTTGAATCAGAATCTATATTAGTGAATATTTTCTCCATCTATATTTGGGTTATTCTTGTCGAATATTTTCTATTGTACCATGAATGATCTAGGTCAGCACAACACATGGGATAAGGTTCTTTGGGGGAAGCGTATACCAACCAAGGTCAATTTTTTTGACCTGGAGGATCGGAAATGGGGATATATCGATAGATGATAACATCTGGTGTTGTTATATATTCCTTTATTCAAGGTGTTTTTGCTGTAAGGTTTAGAGTATGGAGAGAACCACTCAGTTGTTCTTTGAGAGTGATTGGGAGAATGATGTGTGGAGTGTCCTTGTGGAGTTCACTATGATCTAATCTTCAATAGAAACTTTCCTACTATTCCTAGACATAAGGTTCAATGGTCTGGGGGAAAAGGCTTTGAGGTTTTGGCTTGCTCAATGGTGCTGAATATGGGCCTCAAGTGTATTTGGTGGGCTCGTAACAAAGTGATATATTAAGGGGTGGTTGTATTGGCCAATATAATTATTTTTTGGGAAATAAATCTTTTGATATATTTTCCCAAGGTTGTGATTAAAATGGAAAGAGGATTATCCCCTAATCCGATTTAATTCAGGTCTCCATGATGCTCATCCAACCAGAATCAGTACAGGTAACCAGATATGTTGGTGGTCCCCCTTATAGTTTGAAATTGAATAAATATGGTTCATGTGTATTGGGGAATATATTGGGTGGAGGGGTTGTGAGTGATGGTAAAGGTTCAGTCTACATAACTTTCATGGCTAGGCTAAGACAAAGCTCCTCCCTTCAAGTAGTATCATTTCTGATGCTCACCGGCCTCAACTTATGTGGGAAGAAGGGAATCGATATCACAGAATTTGAGACCAACTCCTTGATTGTTCATAATTAATTGCGAAGATAAGATATCTCCCCTTTGTATATTTGTTATGTAATATGATGGTGTTAACTCTCTCTCAGTAGCAACACTCATGCCCTCCATAGTTGGAGTGAGGGGAACACATTTGCGAATCACCTAGCCTTTTACATTTTTATGGTTTCGTGGATCTATTCATTCATAATGTGGTGAGTTTTAAGAAAAATGGGGTCAATATCAATAATGTTGACTCCCTAAGGCTCCACTACATCTGGTCTCCTTAGGCTTCCTCTATTTTCCATTTTTCATTATGTTTCTCTCTCTACTCTTCATTTATTTTTTTAAAATACTATTGATGACGATGATGTGTTCCAAGTCTCCCTAATGGCGAAATAGATTCTGGATCTCTAACTTGTACTGATTCATGATTTGGTAACAATGGTGTCATACCATTTATATGAGTAGTGTTTTGAAAATATCTTATATCGTATAGAGAAAAATCTATGGAACAAGACAACCCACATAGTTACGGTGTTGTAGAGAAACCAAATGTTTGAGGAAGAAACCTAAGAGAGAGAAGTGGTGATGAATTATAATTACATAAAAATATTTTCACAATATTTTTTTAATATTAAATTATGATGGTAATGTTCATTAAGTATGAATAATTTAATACCCTAGGATTATAAAAGGGAATTAATTGTTCAGTAGTGTATGTGACACAAAAATTGATCATAAATAAAAAATGAAAATTGATATTAGACCATTAAAACATAGATATTAAATTTGATGGTATTAATAGGATTAACTGTTTAATGAAATTTATATAAAGGTACTAACCAATAATAATGTACAAGTAAATTCTTTGGATATAAACACTCAATTTTTAATAAAATCATTTTTTTGGAATATGATTTTCCTTTATGTTTTTATTGGATATTACAATTAAATGGAAACTAAAGAATAATTATTTTATAAAATGATGAAATATTGAAATCATCATATTAATATAAAATTATTGTTATTTATTTGGATTTTTTTGGAAAATATTAATTTTTAGTGAATAATGAATATACAATGGTTTGTAAAGTATTAATTTATTTTTAATTAATTACAGAAAATTAATAATTTATTAAAATAAAAAAATAAAAAATTTACTATGTACTTATTTAATATTAAATTAATTAAATTATAATTATCTTTATAATAGATTTTAGTGTAAGATTATTTTAATGTTTAGAAACATACTTTTCTTAAATCTATTTTAAAGTTGATAATGTTTCTCTGCATTAATTAATCAAAATAGCTCCAAATGGTGAATTATATAAGATAAATTTATATTATAAATATTTATAAATACATATTAAAAATAATTTCATTTTTTTATTCGACATATTATTATTATATGATAATCTTGAGATGGAAAATTATATTTCTTCAAAAACCATTTTTTTCAACACGTCTATTTGTTTGTTATTAAAATAAAAGATTCCACTATTGTGAGTTGAATGTCGAAAAATGGATTAAGTACTTGGAATTAGAGTAATTTATATTACTAAATAATTAATACATAACTTTTATCTATGATGAAAATTGAATGATATAATAATTATTTTCCACTATTAAGGAAAAAACGGTTCAAAGGGGATAAATTAAAAAGATAAGGATAAAATATCAAAAATATATGTGATTCAGATTTCCATACCATATTCGACCTTATATATTATATGTTTTAAAAATATCTCATTTTATAGTTTTTTTAATTTTTATAAACAAGCTTATAATTTTTTATTTTCAAAAATTCCATGTGTGTCCTCTCTTCTACTTACAAAAGGCAACTACTATCTAATTGAATTCACACATTAGAAACTTGTTGGACATATGTTTACCATAACATATCACTTACATAATCTCCTCCCATAATCTTAGAATCCTAGTTTCTAACATAAATTCAATCTTGTAAAGATTTATGTATATTCCCATAGATGCAGTCTAAATAAGAAGTAATGTTCTTGACCGAGCATTTAATTATATATTTTTTCCACCTCAGTCAAATATTATTAAATTATAATAGAATAATAACCTAATATCATATATTTATTTATATTTTTTATGTTAAATTAAATACCTATAACCATCTTCTCCCCCCTCAAATTGGAAATGAAGTCATTGATCGTCTGTATAACGGACTGCCACCTCACAGACCAGCATAATCTGTTTTCCATCTATGCTGTTCAAGGTTTGATATAATGTGGTATTTCATTTTTATCTAAATATAAGATTTATTATCAAATTATGTTTTGGAAATTTATATAAAACATGCTTCTTATTTCATTCCATTATGTTGGGAGTGCGATAATGTCGTTTTTCAGTATGACACACTACCTCCCCGCGAAGCGATTTGAATCATCCCGTACACTTTACAATGAAGGTAACAAGGATTAAATTGATTTTTAAATAATATATAAATGACATATTATTCATTTTATAAAGTAAATGTTGAATATAATTTCACACTACACCATCCATTGAAGAAATGATAACGTTGTTCATTGTACAATGGACGAAAACCCCGCAAAGTGGTGTGATTCGTTTTTATTAACACATCTCATAGTTTTTATAAGAAAGTGAATATTAATAAATAATATGATATTTATTATATAATTATAATATAAAAAATTTAAAATAATACTTATCTTATTTTTAACATAATTGTTAAAAAATTGAAACATTACTCGTGCGTACGTACAGACTATTGTCCCAATGACAGGAACATAGTTCAATTTTGATAAACAAATTTAATTTTTTAGAAATGTAATTAATGTATAAACATTTAATTACATAATTATTATTAATCTGTATATTATTAATTAATAATCTCATATACCTTAGTTGATATACAATTTTTTTTGGATATATGAGCTGAATATCATCAAAACATCCAACATGAGGCAAAAAGATTGTGTAATTTTATATGAAATTATAATGAAGAAAATAAATGGGATATGAATATTAATTTTTCTTATAAAAATAAATAATTATCTTATGTTTACTATTTTGGGAAATAAAAAATTAATATATTCAATTTGGATCATGGTAAGGGATCTTTCTATCCCATAATTTTCATCAAGTTATGAAAAATATCTCTCTAAAGTAAATTATATCTCTTTCAAGCTGTTGAATAATTTAAAATTGTGTATAAATATTTTTAAAATATATGAAAAACTTAATATCTTCTTATATGTTATTCTAATTCATTGATTATTACCATTACAAAAAATATATATCTATGATATCTCTTTTGATCATTTTAAGAGATGAGATTATGTAAACAATTTCCATCTATGGGTTTTTTAATAATGATCGAAATTCTTTTGTGGTAAAAAATTTCATGAAAATTAAAAAAATGGGATCTGTTGGTCCATAATTATATTGACCTTTAATTTCTTATTGACTTTTTGAGTCTCACAATATGTCATGTATCAGAATAGGGAGTAATCCAAATCGCTTGTGTGACTCTCCCTCCTTGTGATGCATTCGTTGATGTTTTAATTGTCATATTTTTATGTCATATTTTCTATTATTACAACTATTCATTATTTCTATGATCTTATGATACAATTCCCCTTACTGTAGGATTCCATTATATTTCACATATCCCTTTTTTTGTATCATAATTTTGTACCTTTGACTCACAAGTTATAATTATTTATCATGTTTATTCCCTTACTAATATATTGATCTCACTACAGTATTTAATGATTTCCCATGGTCATCATAAGTAAATTTATGATTTCAAATGTATTTTAAGAGATAAATACTAATAATAAAATAAAGAATTCATCTTTTAGTTTTTTTACTACAAACATAGTTTTACAAAGATAATAGAAATTTATGATCTTTCTGTTGTATGAATGGATATTTATTTTAAATAATAATGTAATAATTTGTGTATAATGGCATGGAACACTATATATCCATTTGTTATCAAAATGGTTAAATATTATATTTTTTAAAAGAAAGAGTGGGTTATTTATTTCTATATAATCACATAAATATTATAATGGTCAAAATTAGGTCAAACTGTGAAAATTTGTCATATCATCGACTATTGGATGATTTTGGATGAATTATAGAAATAAAAAAATAACACATGTTTTAGTTGTATTTTTTAATCCTTAAAATTTTATTTATATAATTAATTACATGATTTATAGTTCAATGTGTTAAAAATTACAAATACAGTTACTATTTATATTGGAAAAAATTAAAGTGGTAATATTTATATAATTTTGACCTCAAAATTGAAAATATATAATCAATTTAATAATCTCAAAAAATTCTAAGTGGAATAATTTAATGTTAAATTAAACAAAAAAACTGTTATGAAAGCATGATATTTTTCCAAATAAATTTTTTAATTTAAAAAGTTTTTATGCAATATTAAATAATAAGATAAATTCCAATGAAATTATATATATTTTTAATAATATTAATGAATTATTTTTATATTGAAATATTTTTTAAAAAATGGGCTTTTTTATATACTATAGATAGTTATAGTATTTTCAATTAAATTAATATTTTTATTATAAATAGGATAATAAATCATATTAGTGAAATCATAGAAATTTATTATAATATTATTTTTTACATTTTGATATAAAAACATCTATATAGTTTATTAAATATCATTTCAAATTGAAAAAGAATTTTTTTATATTACCCTCTCACAAATGAATTGTTTTTGAAGACAATTTTTTTTGTATCATAAACTGACTTAACTAAATATCGAGTGAATTTTTGCTAAGAATTTTTAATAAATTTTTACAATTTATGACCATTATATATTTATTTGATAAATTAATTAATCCTTTTCAAACCTTATAATGGTGGAACCATAAAGGTATTAGGACCTACGTCAATAGTTTTAAATTGATATATGTTTAATATATCTGATTCCACTTCACGCATTTCTATAAATCATTGATATATCTCTTATTGGAGTTCATAAAAGTCCATCATCAGAGAAGTTATATTATGAAGTGACTCTATGGTTCTACAAGGATAATAATTGATCTTGTTCCTCAATATGAAAGAACATGTTTCAATTATTAGGATGCTGGAGAGGTTCTTTTATGGTCATTGATAATCAAGATGTGGTGGAAACTATATAATCCCTAACTGATGTAGTATCTTCAAGGAAATCATTCACTAGGAGATAACTTTTGAGATTCAAAAAAAATTCAAGCATTTCTCTAGACACCAATGAACCTCAAATGGTAACAAAGGATTTTATATGAGAAGAATTTTTTACAATATGTTATTATCTCCAATTTTAGGAGGCAAACTAGTCAGTGAATTCTTTGAAAAACAAAAAACCGAAAAATGAAAATTTCACATAAAATATCAACTCCACTGGTTCGAAATGATAAGAACAACCAATAAAAGATAACACAATGTTCACCAGAAAGAAAAAATTTTAAATGGAATGAATCATTTCTAAGGTATATCACTAAATTTGAAATGAATATTCTTCTTGTATTCAGCATACATCCTGATGAAAATATATTTATGAATTTGAAGGTACATATCAGTCGAAATTTGACCATTGATGTGTTTATGGAATGTAATTTCATTCTATTCATCCATCTATGCACTAATTTTTTCACTCACATCATATGTATCCAGAATATTATAAGAATCTTTATACATAAGGTTGTTATTTTCTTCATATTACTCCTCTCTTAAAGAAGCGGTTGTTACAGGGTCAACGATAATGGGTTGTTTTAAAAGATAAGTGTTTTACTTTAGAGAGGAATAAATTTATGTTGTATGAACTATTCATTTATGATTATATTAGTCCATATGGTTCTTAGTTTTTTGGGGGTTTGGGGTAATGTATCCATAATCATCCACCACTGTTTTCCCCCTTCACGACACACAATTTGAAATATTCTTCCTTGATTTGAATAGTTTGATAATCACCCACCATTAATGAATAACAAAAATCAAGGAGGTCTCCTAGACCATTTTCCCATGTTTCATGTTATTCGAATTATTTCTCATATTCCACCACCATATTATTAGGGGAAATACTGGTACTTATTGCAGTAGGTAGGGTATCAACATGGAATAAAATTCTTTTATATTCATAATGATATTCATTATTAACCAAAATATCCTTATTCTCATCAATATTCATCCATTCATTATATATACCTTCAATGAAAACATTAATATTTTGGGTTCTTTTTTCCACCAAATAATTTTTTTTCTCAATATATGCTAAATTATTGCCACATTCATTCGAAGTGTGTCAAATCATGAGGTAGGATGGCCAATAATATGGAACCCTTTCATAAAAAACTCCAGAATGATTTCATAATCACCATTATGAATCCATATTTGATTGGGTATATCTAGACAAACCTAAATTTCAACTCATATTATGTAAACATATGGTCATGAGTTATTCTTCATTGTTGAATCCATCTTAAATGCATTACCAATGATAATAGAGATCAGAAAATATATGTTTTTTAAATAATTGCAGGGGAATCCTAAAGAAGCTAATAAAAATTAGAACAATTTGAGGAATAGAATAGGGGTTGAAATCCGGGGTCCTTTTGATAAATCTAATAGAACAAGACTAAAAAATCCTTGAACATCTAACCAAAAGATGATAATAGTCCCCATCAGACAAATGAAGTAAACCCACATTGGAGGTGTTTAGTAGGCCAATGTGAAAACCCTTCAAGATGATGGGATCAAGATAGGTTCTTAAAAATTAAAATGATTTTCTTTGATTTAAAAACATCCCAACAAGAAGAAAGTGTAGATACGATGTAAGAAGGGTTACCTAATTTATTGATAATGAAATTTACAGTTGTCTGCAACGATGAAAATGCTTTGGGTTATTTCAAATACCCGGACCCACAACATCGTTTATGTTATGCTTGATGTTCTCACTCATTTATTTAGAGAACACATCTTTCAAGGATCTTATATTTAAAATAGGGTTTCTCTCTTCTAGATTCAAGTTTCTTGCTTCACTATGTGTTGGCCTCTAAATCTCCTCATTCAATTTATTATTGGGGAAGAAAATTATTCCACATTATGGGATTTATTGAATGCTTTCCTTTTCCAAGATATATTATTTCTTTATACCATCATTTATTACATTCAAGACATATTTATAATCATTTAATAAATTACCATGGTGTTTGATTAATTATTTTTGACACAATGGTCATTGAATATTTTTACCTTTATGAACATTATATAATGACCTTCTTGGTGGTTTTATTTTCCTCCTATTTTTTTCCTTCGATAATCAAATGGATTCATTTTTTTAATCATAAATTCTGACAACTGCTTGTGAATGAGCAAATATATTTTCACAAAATATCCCATTCAGTTTAGATTCTCATTCAGATAACCAATGTAATTTTTAAATATTTACCATTAATTTGGTTCCTTTAAGATCTATCCATTTACTAAAAAAATTTAGTGTGACCATATCAAATAAATCATAAAAAATAACCATACGAGGGGGAAAGAAGAAATAATATTCACAACCATGTTTTCATAAAGATATTTCAATTTCACCCAAATAAATTAAATTCTCCAAAACATAACAACCATTTTTGTTGTATTAGAATTTTAACTTTTTATATTACAAACTCCTAACCTCTAATGATATCTATAACATTTTATGAAAACAAATTTAATGAACCATGCTTAGACATTAAAAACTTATTGTGAATTTTGAATATATTTAACTTCCTTTCATTTCATATAATTATTTTGGATTATATTTTTCAAGAATTAGATAAAAAATATTACATAAAACCCATAAATTACAATGTGGAAACTTTTATTCAGTATCACTTATTTTCAAAACAAGATACATGTTTTTTTGGGACACATCATCACAATATTCGTCTTTACATCATCATTATCCTTAGTCATCATTAATACCTGATGAAAAATATTTCTAAATGTGTAATGTGCTAAAAAAACATAATAAGAAAAATAAAAAGGGAGATGGAAATTAAAATTCCATGACTACATATAAATAGTTTTCCTATTTAAAATAATATTTGTGCATAAATGTTTTTCGTATCGATGAAATTGCTTTATATACATAAATATTATCATAAAAAATTTGATAATAATTATTAATTGATAAAATAAAACTCATAAAGGATTATTCTAAATTATGAATAACCCATGAATTAAATTTCAAAAAAAACGTTTTTTCACCCTAAAGAAGCTGCATATACACTATTCTTTTAAAATAAGCATGTTTATTTATTTTTTTTAAATCCCACAACTTCCATGAAAATCATTAGAAAACATATATAATTAACTTACTCAAATTGAGGAATCATTTTTATATCACTCTATAATATGGAATGACCATAATTGTTATGAATGGAATAAACTTCATGTTTCAAATGGAATAGCAATCATTATTATACATGGAGTAACCATAACTATTACCCTTGAAATAACCATCATAGTGATACGTGGAATATCACTCATGGTCAACATCAAAACATAAATCCTACTGAATTCCATGTTAGGCTATCATATACCCACCCGTCCTTGGGTAATAACAAAACCTCCATGGTTTCATAAACAACTCGTAGAATATATTTCTAGATAATTTTATATCTATTTCATTTTAATTTTTTTTGAAAATAACCATAACATATAGAAATATTTTTTATATTTTAACAAATTATGGAATATTATCAATGGATTGAAATATCTTATAACTTTTATTATATTGGGAAATGTCATTATCACCAAATATGTAAAAATATATCATTTCTTTTGTCTTTAGTAAAGAATTAAAAAATGGTTTGAATAAAATACATATAAAGATTCCATTAGAAAAACATCTAAAAAATTAAAATGAAAAATAAATTATAAATTATAATTCTTTTATGTTAACATTAATTAAACCATAAAATTATATTTTTGATAAGTTCATAGACTACATGTTTTATAAGGTAAGCTTTAAAAGATGATTAAAAAAAGCCCCACACATTGAGTTTGAATCATCACATACATTCTTTATATTACTAAAGAATAAATTATGTAATTTATTTACATTATTAATATAATTTTTAATATTTTTATTCATTTTTATTTTATATCATACTCAAAAATTATTTAGTTTCTTAATCAAATAAATTCTATGGGGGTGTTTTAATAAACTTTAGGTGATAAGTCCAAAATGAATTTGTTATGTTTTTTATGGTCATAATGGTAAATATTTAAAAATCTAAAAAATAAAAATCTAGAAATAATTATAATTATAATAAAACAATTATACTATTAATAGAAATATCATTAATGGTTATAAATAATGAATTATGTTACAATCCTTGAGACAGTAGGCTGAACATACACAATAGTGACATTTCTATTTTTTAATGTCTGTTATGGAAGAAAATTAAGTTGTATTTTATATATTTATATTACTAAGTAAATCATAAATATATTATTATTTAATTAAATATAATTATATTTAACATCCATGAGATTTGGTGACGAAAAAAAATCACATCTCTTCACGACGGTGATAGTCGACATTTATGCACAAATGAAATTATCATTCTTAAATGATGGAATAGTAATAACACATTTGATATATTATAAATTTAGAATAAAAAATATGATATTAATATCATATATAAATATTAATTTCATTATTATACCCATATTTGAAGGGTAGTGATTGAAAATGACTTACATCAGTTTGCAAGGTGGTAGTTCAATATAAACTGTAACAATATATTACATTCCAATTTAAGGGAGGATTATGGAAGATAATTGTTATGAGATTAACATAATATGATATTAGTATATATTATATTCTAATTTTTTATATATTAATGATGAATAATATTTTATGTTGGTATAATAATTAATAAAACAAAAACATTCAGTTAATCACCAATCCTTCCCATGAGACAATATCCTTTTCCTTTCAAATTTTTAACAATAAAAATAGTATTTTTACCAAACTATAGCCTCTAGAATATGTGGCGGATTGTTATTAATTTATTTATTTATTGAATTTGATCATCATAAATGAAATTTAACTATTAATAATTGTGATTAATATTTTCTCTTTTATAAGAGAGTGGTGGGGAGCACTTGGAATTTCATAATATGATAAGTTATATTTTAATAATTTTTAATTATCACATCAATCCAAATTAATTACATTTTTATATAATATGAATTTGTATTAAAGTAATATAATATAATAATATTTTTTAAATGTTTATATAATATATTTAACCATATATTTTTGTTTTAACACTTCATTGACCCCGTTAAAATTATATTTATATTTATAATTTTAAATTATAATGGGCTAATATGTATAAATTAAAAGGAAAAACACCCCATAAATAGACCATTGATTATGTAATAAACCACAAAAATTATATTGGTTGATGATATGTTTATTTATAAATTTTATATCATTTAAATTACATTATTTTTCATAAAATAACATGAAATTCATTTATGTATCTATTCAGTTAATTTTACTCTTAAAACTAAAAAAACAATGGAATTAGAATCCAATGATTCCAAACCAACAAAATATTTAATTTTACATAAAAAATATTGGATCAATATATCCATTAAAATAATACTATTATTATCCTTTTTAATATAATTTATTTTATTTTTATATATATTGAATAATTTCTCCATCACAATTGCATAACACTTTGAAGTAATTTATTCATAATTTAAAATTAAAAATAAATTGGAATGAAAAAAATTAAATTATATAAATTATTTTAACCTAAAATATCTTATGTTTATCTAGATTTTAAAAAACTTATAGTTATTAAAACCAGTTGTGAGAAATTTGTTTCTTTTTAATCACTCAAATATTATAATGGCTCAAATCAAGCCCAAATTGAACTAAAATGCCCTATGTTTGAGTGTTCAATGATAATAATTGATATATTCGCATAAAATAAAAATAATAGATGTGTTGGGGTCATTTTTATATAAAATCTTTTTAATTATTACATTAATTATCCAATCAATGCATTAGTGCGATAACAAAAATTTATAAGGTCACTATTAATATTGAACAAAAATAATGGTTTTTTAGTTACCAAATAACGTCTTACTAATACAAAATATGAAATCAATTTTAATTTTTTTATTTATAATATAATGCAACTAATTTTTCTTATAAACCATTTTATATAAAAATAGATCTTTCTAAATTATTAATAAAAAATATGTTTTATATTGAAATGTTTAGTTTTTTATTATTCAATAGAATATCTATTTTTTTTAAAATAATAAACAAATAACTCTAATTTGATTTTTAATTTCTAAATTAAAAAATTAAAGCCATTTGATGAAATAAACTTTTAAAAATTATCTATAATTCATTATCTTATACTCTCATAAAATTATCCATGACCATTTTTTGGGAAACCTATTTTTGAATCATAAAATAATACAACTTAATATTTTTTTATTCTTTTTCAATATTTATCAATAAACATTAATTCAGTATGACCATTAAATATATAATTCATAAAATAGTAAATCCTATTCATATCATCCTATAAAACCTCAGGGATATAACATTCATTTAAAACTAATAATAATATGTGGATTCTTCAACCGTGATGGCACTTTTCATATACGCTATAAAACACAATGAATTTATTTACAAATATCATGACTTAAAAATGGATTTGAAATGTTATTTGGGAAATAAATAGGATCATTAGGTATAAAAATAATTTGATTTTTAACCTACTATTGAAGATTATTTGTGGAATGTTAAAATGTGGATGTTATAGGACAATCTATCTAATTTAATAAGAACCATTCTTAAGAAAAATGAATTTTAAGAAGTTATTAAAATCATCAAGGATGATGAATTTGGTATGAAACATGATTTTACCAGAATATAAAATATAATAAATCAGAAAATCAACATAGGTTATAATTCTCAATTATTAGAGACAACATACCTAAATGAGTGATTATGACCCTAGGATGAGAATTGAGTCACAAAAGACCTTAATGAATTAGAAATTTTTGACCTAAAGATCTTCAAAATATTAAAAATAATATTTTAATATAAAGAACATATATTAAATATTATACTATTTAAAAATTATGTTATGTGTATAATATTTTCCTTAGAAATATTAAATTGGTGTAGTAAATTAAACAATGTCTCAATGTAGAAATGTTGGAATAAAAACCATTTTGAATTAAGAAACATTCCAAAATAAACCACTAAAAATGGGTGAGAATTAATTTTTTTTAATAACCATTATAAATTAAATTATTTATATTATACCACCATTACGTAGTATAGAGACCATTTAGATGAAACTATGTGCATAAAACAATGTGTTCAACAAAGATGGAAAATGAAAAAAAAAATCTTAACTTGTATCCATGCTTATTTTATAAACCTATAACATATTATAAAATTTATATATCTACCATTATATCTTAGTTAATAACCTTTTTAATTTTTATTACCACTTTACAATCATTTTTATAATTGTTTATTAGGATTACTTTAATTAGTTATATCATATTTTGACTATTAAATGTTAGTAAATTTGAATGTTTTTTACATTTTTATTAGTGTATTATCACGGAAATTGATTTGATATATATTTTATTGTATATATATCATTTATATTTATATAATATAAAACATATATTTATTTATAATTTTCATTTATAATTTTCTATGCCTTTTAGTTATGTTACATGGAAACTGAATAAAAAAAACTTATTTTGGTAACATTAGTGGATGTAAATTTTAGTTTAATAATATGTTAATTACTAGTATAATATTAAAAAACCATATATTAATAATTATTTTCTTAATGGATTCTAATAATATTAGTATTCATTTTCTAATATACATTCATAATTGGAATTTAAATACTTGTTCAGGTAGTTTGTTAAACTCTATGAAACGTGAACACGCTTTAACTTGTTTCACAATTACCATTAAAGAGGTGTGTATTTTATATAATACCATTATTACATAATCAAAATGATATTAATTTTATGTTTTTGTTATTATGAACTACGTTTTTTTATTAAATTTATTAAAAATGAAAATGTACAAAATATATTTCTTCATGGATGTGGTAATCTACACATACAAATGATTGGTGTAATCGTTTATCAATGTGTTAGAGGGGTTGAAAGATAAATTTGAATTAAATTAGAGGATAAAAATTATATAATTTAATTCATATTTTTTCATCATTAACAATATTAATATTATCTATTAAATGTTTGAATAAAGGAAAAAATGATGTCTCTTTTTTGCAGTAGGTAGTTAGTGAAACACACTAACAATAATCTTTTGTTTTTCTAGGTTTTTCAATGTTATAATATTTTTTTTATTTTTTTATGTGGAATTAAATTTGAATCACATGGGATTAATTTTTTAATGATATTCAAAAAGAAATTTTGTAACCACAGACATTCAAATTTGTACCAGTTGAAATATATAGACATTTATTTGGTTATTATTAAGGAGTTATTAAGGGATATTAATGATTGTGAATAACTACTATATTGAATATTATAAAGATGGTACTAATATAATCCTCACAATGATATTAATTATCTCCATTTAATTTCAAAATAAGAAACAACAATGTACGAATTTAAATTTGGAATATAAAGAGTCATTATTGCCAGATTTATGTGATTATTCCCTAGAAATTATCATGAACCATTATGGATACATTTACATGATTAATAAACATTTATTATTATTATTATTATTATTTATATATTAAATTATTTTCATTCTCACATCATAACAAAGTGATAAATCCAAATGTATATTTTATTGTTGGAATTCATGAATGTGATTCATGATATTTTTGGTAGAGAAAAATTCCTTTCATTTTGGGGGATAAAAGACCAAATCTTGTTGTGAGTAGAGGATATATATAACTATACTTTTACTCATTCTTGACTCATTGTTCAAAAATAAGTCAAGTAGAATCATCATTCAGATGCTTCCTAAAGTAAACTGCATGATTCCTAAGCTTCACTACATAAACATCATGATGTTTCATAAATATACCTCAATCATTCACCAGTATCTTCATCACATATCATTTACAAAGATAAACTAATTTTTTCATTAAATTTTTAGAAACTTTTTAATCTACAATATTTAACATATTTCATCTTTCATGGGGTTAAACTACCCCAAAAAATGTATATTTTGTTTCGGTCTCTCCCGTTATAAGGACATATTTTGTATACCCCCATAAGATAAAAGGTTCCCCTTAACTCAGAAAGGATAATATAACATTTATTCTCCTATAAGTGCATAGGTTTAGTGTTTCCGCTTATATTGAATCATTTCTCTTGACCTGTGACATAGAAGATTTTAGGATGAGCCTCTAAAATTCATTGTTGAGTATGCACTAGTATAATACAAGGTTATATTTTCTCTAATAAAATATTTATTTACTTCTATACTTATAAAACACAATATGTCAGGATTGTTCCAGATAATGCATTGATAGGTTATCATCATATAAAATTCTGGGTTTTTTATGAAACCATAAAATCAAATTATTTATGGATATTAAGTTGGGATTAAAAAATAAGGATGTAAATAATTTTCATCCACCTTAAAAAGTGATATAATGTATTAGGCTCTTTCTCAAACAGTTCATGAGAGGGGTGAGGAGTGGGGAATGATAATATAGGATCAAACAAATATAAAATTAATGTGTTAATATTTTTATTCCTTTCATTTTTTCTTGATTTTTATATCGGTGTTATTAAATTATTTAATATTTTAACCAATCAATTTCTACATATGTAATTATAAATGTGCATTTTTTAAAATGAAGGGAAACAATCCCCACTTGTGCATTTCCCTAACCATTGATGACCTAACATTGATTTTCTTTTTAGGGAATACAAGACATTGCATTATTTTATCATGAAGTTAAATTAAACAAATTTATATAGATAAAAAGAATCAAGGACTAAGATATCATCAATCTCAATTGGATGGAGAATAACTAGATTTTTGGGAATCACAATACCACAAACGTTTACATGCAAACAACCATATATTTGTTATTTGATTGTATTCCATTATAGGTTTTCCCATTTATTTCATCATATAACCATTTTATTGGTAATGTTATACCATTAATAATTTATTTAGATATAAACAGATGTGTTTATCCCGAATCAAATAATAAGTTAGGGGTTCTATAGTTGAAGGTTAGTGTACCTTTAACCAAATCATTACCATGAACCTCATCAGAAAATATTGACCACTTGAAATATCTGTTTGCCTCTTTTATTATGTGGTTTTTGATTTTGATCATATTCATTAACCATTATATTTGGGAAATCCTTAGATCAATTACCGTAATCCTTTCATTTGATACACTAGGGCATGGGTACTGTATTCATTATATTTTTAACTCTCTTCATGTCATTCTCTAACTTCATCCAATAAATTTACTATTGAATTTTCCAATGTCCTTTCTTTTCAAATCATATAACATTGAAGACTACCATTAATAATATTTTTTTATATATCCATCCACAAAATGAGAATAAAGGAAAGATCATATTCATATCTCCAAATATTATAGAGTTACCTTTTAATTATATCATTATTATTTCATTAAAACATATGATTGATGGGTAAATCCAATATCCATTTTTCACATGATATAAATTATAATTATTGTTTAATATGTAATGGAGACTCTTATAGATAATGACATTATGTCACTTAGTTTTAATCCTCTTAATAATTAATCAACATCACATTCAAATGTTATGATAATTCCAAATGCAGAATTCACAATTTCATAAAAATATACCTCATATATACCAAAAGAGTCATCATCAATATAGTTTAGAATAACGAATTCTAGGAATATATTAACAATAATAATTTGATAAATGTAATTTTTTTATAAATAATCCGTTAAAATAATCCCATAGTATAGAGTAAATTTCTACATGTTTCCTCATATTATTAATAATATTCCACTATTTTTCTTCTTAGTGGTCGAAAGGACAGAAAACCAAAATAATTTTTTCATTATCTAAACAAAGTAAAATAGACATTACCATTTCAATGTAAATGATCTATTTCTCAACAATTAGTGGATCAATTAACCAACTAAAATAAGGTGGTTTTCCCATATAAAGGACTAAAAAACATTATTCCCTTATTTTCTTATTTAAAAGAATGATAATATTTATATCATGGGAATGTAGTGAGAGTATTTGTTTTTCAATCCATAGCTGATAATTTTTTTCTCAGGTTTAAAAATCATTTCATTTCCCATTAAAATCATCATTAACATGATTTCTTTAAGTTCTATTGCTATATTAAAAAAATCGTTATGTGATAAACAAGATTCATAGTGAAAAACCTCATAATATTGAAAAATAAATTATTTTATGTCTAAATAATGGAACATAGTACTCAATCAACAAAACCTAAGGTTGAACCTAAGTAATTCGTGGTCATAATTTATTCATATACTCTATAATGGTTCATAATGGGTTTCTAAAATCCAAAAATAATCTCCCCTGAGAGTACCATCAAAATATTAAAGCAAACCATTTTCATGTACTAGGTGGAAATAAATTCTAATCCCAATTAAATTGTTTTAGAGTTATTACCCCTATATATAAATGTGATAGATCCACAACCAAATTTAGTATCGATACATTAGTGTAATTTCATTGAAACCATTCCCTATGATCTTTACCAAATTTCTCAGTTATTTTTTTATACATATAATTGTCCTTATGGTCCACATTAGTTTTTTCTTATAGTAGATTACTATGTTTAGCTAAAACTTACTCTGATGCCACAAATAGAGAACCACATATTTCATATATAGACATCACATCTTAGTATAAGAATATTTATTATGTAACATAGCAGTCAGTGTTGAAATAATTTTCATCTAGTTCCTTCAGAATCAAGGATACATAATATTGTGGTTCATTAGTGAACTAAGTCATATCCCCAAAATTTATTAATATGTAACCTTTATTATATATATCATATGTTATACCTTTGTTTATTTCATAGGAAGTTTAAACATATGAAAGGGTGATATTTTATTCCCATTAAGGGTAAACATTGGAGATATAAACATAAAATGAAAATAAGATTATTATAAAATTAGAATTTTAATAGAAAACTATACCATTCATATCAAAAATCATAAATATGTGTAATGATATTCATATTGTATTTTCATAAGACTTATGTTATAATGGACTCAATGTACATGAGCCTTTTAAGAATAATATTGATATAATACATGGAATTGTGGCATACACTTTTGGTTATATGACTATGAAAATGTATAAATAGAATATGGTTCATTCATTAAGATGAGGAAATGAAATAATTACCTCAAGTAAACTTATTCACATGAATGATCAGTCTACACATAATATTATGGACATGAATTCTAGTTCAATGCATATGATTATGGACATGAATGTAGGTCCATGTATGGCCTTATGAACATGAAATTAGGTGAATGAATAATCATATGGACATGAAATAAGGTACAAACATAGTCATATAGACAATAATGACGGTTCATTGATAACCTTATGAACATGAAATAGGGTCCACACATAATTTTGGGGACTTAAAACAATGTACACACATAATCTAATTGACCTGAAATTAGGTCCAAACATAATATGTGATCATGAGATTGAGTTCATTCATGACATAATTATTCATGTGATTTCTATATTTACACAATACTTTGGAGGTATATATTGGTCCCACAAATCACAAAATGAAAAAAATATGTGTTCTATGAAATCCTAAAAAATTTATCATATCATCACTCCTGAAAATAAATGGGTAACTTCAAATGTCATTATGACATAACCTATGGAAGATAAACATTATTCATAAATTTTTTATCATATCATCATTTAATTAATTGTTTAATATAAAGGAATGTCATAAATATGTAGTCATAATAATAAAATACCTTCCGAGCAAATAATAAGGATAGTATCACTAGATCATTTCCCCATTACAGCTTAATTAATGTGAAATGAAATCATCTTATATAGATTTCTTTAAAATATCTCCAATAAAAAATCTTGGGGAAAATATTATTTCCACAATGAAATTATAAACTATAAGTATAATATTTTTTAAAATATTAAATACTTTTTTTAATTAAAGTAAATATTGAAACAATTAAATGTGATTTAAATCATTGAGAACCCTTGATGAATCTTTTTTTTCATTACTTAAATGATAAAACAAAATTCTATTCAAATTTTAAATAAAAATAAAAAAGAAACTCGTTTGGAAAATGAAAAAATTATTCGGTTTTAAGAATTTTTTAAAATGCAAAACATGTACTAAAATTAATTTAAACAATATTCAGGAAATATAATGCACATTGTGGATTTTTTTTTGCAAACGTGGATACAGAAGAGAATTTATGTTCAACCAAAGAGATAAATAAGGTTAGTATTCATTAATACCATTATTTTCATTCAATAAGTTCCTAAAGAATAGAAATTAGAAGGAAATCCTATATTCTATAGAAAACCCAAATGAGAATAATATTAATGAGATATTTGGGAGATATATTGTATAATTAAATAGTAATTTTCCTAATATTAATCCTTCCAAATAAATAAGGGGTTTTTATCATAAAACCCATAGCACATTGTAAACCATTTCATTGTAAGACCCAACAAGGAATAAAATTACATTGATGGTTAAGTACCCAAAAAATCAACAATAATAATTACAATATTAATTCATGGGAATTATATATTATCCATAAAATTTAATAGTGATGAATATTGAATGTGTCTCATAGAATTAAAGGAGAGAGAAAAATATATTACCTCAAGTGTTGACACTCTAATTACACATTAAATCCTAATATATAATAAATATTAGTTTAATATACATGTATTAAGAATATTATCATATATTTCATACCAAATATGATTTACTTTTACCATTTTATCACTTTTTTATTGGATGTTATATGTTAATATGATTGTTTCACATAATAATGGATTTGTTTCATATAGGTTTTCAATCTAATGTTTTATCCCTTATAATTCAATATTTATTATTTCATCTCCTGTATTTTAATAATTATATAAATATCTATAAAATTAATTATTAATATAATTATAATAGTATATAATTTTTTATAATGAAAATGAATGACACCAATCATTGAGACGATTTTCCATATGTATGAATGAACGTTATTTCCATTTTTCGAAGGATGGAATGAAAAAAGGAAATTACTAAATATTCATTTTAGAACAATTAATAAATCGTATATATCATATATATTCTCTATATATTTAATTATTGTAGTCTATGTCAAAATAAAAGATAAACAAGTCAAATCTCATCATGCTAGTGGTAATCCACATGTATTTAAGAGGAACGATATCGTTTCAGAACTTATCAGACGGTAAGAAGGATGCTGTGAAATTATAAAAATGGAAGTTTATTTATTTCGTAAATATCATATATATCTATATATATATAAATACAAATAAAATCAATCAAATATCTTCCAATGAGTGACGGTGATGGAAAACAATACATAACAATTCACGAGGCGGTAGTCTATCTTACACATGATTAACAGTTTTGTTTCCAATATAATATTATATGAGATTGATATAGCTTATTATATTAAAACAATAATATATTAGTATATTATAGATAATTATGTTATTATATATGAATATTTGAAGAATATTTGAATGATACAAAAGAATAAATAAAACAATAATAATTAGTTAAAAATGAAATATAATCTTTATAAAACAACTTTTGTTTTAACCCCCATTCCTCACAATAGGGTTTCAAAAGAAAAATTAGTCTATAAGTAAGTGATGGTAAAAGAAGGGATGATATTTTTAAAGTATTGGATAAAACAATAGTCTTTGAGTGAATGGAATTACGAGAAGAGCAGGTTTCATTTTGAAAGTGTGGGAGAGGACATACATCGAATTTTGGAAATGAAAAAGTTATACCCATGATTTAAACATGAACAATGAAAAAAAAGACTAGTCAAGAATCTTAGACGAGATAAGGTGGAAATATTACACTAAAAAATAAATTAGACATATTTAGGTCATTTTAACCAGTATCTTTTTAATTTAACCCAACCTTATTCATGTTTTAACAATAATCAGAGAAATTAATTTTATGGTTTTTATTAATCATTAAATAAATTATTTGAATTTATTAGATTAGATTATTAATTTTAATTATAAATATGGAATTAATTTAATGGAATTTAATTCATATAATATGATGAATTTAATTTAAAATTTTACCTCTAAGGGTACCATAATAATAGTTTTCAATGAAAAAATAATTCAAATGTAAAATATTTTTAAATATAAGAATTAAATATTAAATTGACTACAATGCAATACATTTGATTTATAATAATATAATAGAGCAAATTTTTATTTTGAATAGTTTTTATATAGTATTTATATTTGTAAATATATTAAACAAAATGGTAGTTTTTTAAAAATTTGAAAATTTATATTATTTATTGAAATAATAACCATTGAATATTATTTAAAAAAAATAATCTAAATTTAATTTTTACAAGTTGATTATAAAATTAAAGAAAATTTTTTCAAAAAAAATTTCTATAATTTTCAAAAATAAATTTTATTATTTGTTCACAATATTTAATCAAATTCATATTTTGAAAAAATGTAAATTTCATGTGTATAGAGACCATAAAAAAATTATTTACATAATTATCAACATGTTTTATTTATATAAAACCATTAAACATTTTTTTTAAATATATTCTAAATAATACATCAAGGTTTAGTGTCTTGGTTATAATGACCATACAAGAATACAAATATTAATAATATATTATTTTTCATTGAAACATGGGGTTCTGTGTAACATAATCTATAAATGACATTGATGTAAAATTTTAAGAAATATATGTATATATATAATTAAATCGTGAGGTGTTACATACATTAGAATAAGATATATGACTACTAGTTGTTAAATTACCATTCTACAATGGTCATTGAATAGATACACTATTTTTGTGGGGGATCCAAAGCCATAAGAATTACAATAAATGGAGGAATTTATAGGGAGTGGGATGAGATGTCCATTCGGTTCAATATTTCCTTTTTTGTTGACCGATATAACTTATCTTATTCTTTAACCATGATGGGGTCACAAAACAACTAGGTGTTTTTATAGATATGGTCTTCATTTTTATAACTCTTGATGGTGAATTAAAGAAGAAATACTATCCAATAACTCCAAGGGCCTAAAAATAATTTCAAGTAATAAAAAGATCCAATATAAGAATCAATTTTATTTCCATAGGATATAACATTAAATATTCAATTTTAAATAATTTAAATTGAAATAAAATTACTCATTATCTTCATTGATAAAATAGTTCATTTGAGGTGGAAATTCTACCTCAAAAACCACCTTGGGGAAGGATTTGGTAATGTATTACCACAGAAGATAGGACCTCAATTATAAGGATGGATTATAAAGAATACATAAGTTAAAATGGTGATTCTTTATCCGTGAGTAATTTATGAGGGATAACTAGTCTATTCATTGTTAATGAATGATCAATAGGATGTTTTTTAATACAAGGATCTAAATTACAAATAGAGGGAACCATTTTAGATGATAATTAAAATTTACACCAAGAGAGTATAAATTCATAAACATCTCATTATTGGTGACCAATTTTATATAAAAACATATTTCTGATTCCATATTGAAAAAATCATATGAAACATGATTATTTATAAAAAAAGATTAATAGTGTTGGAATTCAGAAGGGAGCCTTGGTGAGAAAAAATACTATATCCATGGAATATTGTTTGAAGCCTCATTTTATATATTCTATGGTTGATTTATCTACAATGAGGTAGTGGTAATTAAATCCTATAGATATTGAATGGAGAATATTTTCATAAAAGGAAATGCCTTTCCTCACTTGAACTTTGATATATTTAAGAAGGTGGAAGAGATATACAATTAAATAAAAAAATTTGATGAATATAATCCTTGTATTCATAATGTCTTGTTCATTGTAATTTCATGTGTTTTTATGGTTCAAAAACTTGTTCCCCTATGTGTTAATCAAATTAAGGACATGAGGTTTCCGAAAATAGATTTTATTGGATGAATCACTCTAATAGATGGGGTCAATAGAATTCATAGTTATAGTTTTTTAACTCATATTGGTATTTAAGATAAAGTTTGGCATGACTTTAGTGTTTGATGTGCCGTTATATTTGTTAATTTATTTAATTTATTATAATAATTGGAATTTGAACCTCAAATGAAAAATTTAGAATCAAAATATGTCCCCATATTATTTCCTGATCCCATAAAAGTAGTATCCAATCTAGTATTAATTTGAACCAATAATAACATATACGAATATTAAAATATATTAAATGAATATTTAATTCATACCACTGTTATAATTGCCTATGAACATTATGTTCTTAGAGTCTTTATATAATATACACATTAGAAAACACTTTTCATGAATGATCTATAGCATATCCCATAAGGTCTTTCTCTCGGAGTATTTTTATTAGAAATTTCATGCTTTCTACCTTTATTCAAAACCTAGGGAAAATTGATATATATTTCAGGGTTGGGGAAGATGAATAGGAAGGGTAATCATTGAATAAATAAATCAATACTTGTACATTAGTATACATATAAGGGTATGTGAGTAATACTAAAACACATGAAATTAATAATAAATTTGTCAATGATATTTCATTAGTAATCAGGGAATCTGATTTTTTATAGAAAAAGTAATAAAAAAGTGTTATACAATTTATAATCAATTGCAATCCAAAAATACATTTCAGATTCATAATACAAATACTTTTGGAATGAACATAATCATAGGAAAATATTTTTTTGTCAAGGATCTTTTAGAAAACTATCATTGTGGACTATGCCAACTCCCTATTCCACTATTTCATTATCCACGGTTCTCTCTTGATACTATAATAGTATATAGTGTCCCTTATTCAACCTTGTTCATTCTCTTTTTAGTCATTACTATCTGATGAGAAATCATTATTTACCCAAACCATTAGATGGATGTGTAATTTTGGGCCAACCATTCATTTAAGTAATATTATACTTATGTGTTCTATAATATCATATATCCCAAGAAAAATAAACTAGTCTTATAAACATCCCATCATCAAATAATCATTATCCATATAGATAAAATAATTTTATGATACCACTAAAAAATTGTTTATCTCATTATAGCACAATTTTACAATATGAATTAAATTTGATTCAAGTAATCATAATACGATAATAATAATAAACCGTAATCCATAAAATTAAATAAAACTGAATTAACATTTCCCATGAAAAATATAACCATCCTTAAATGATGTTGATATGGGTTTAAATATATTAAAAAAAATCAATACATTGATGTAAAAACTAGTGAAATGTATACTATTATTTTAATAAAACTATAGCTAAATATTCCAAAAAATATTGATAAAATTAATATATTTTATGGTAAATATAGAACAAAATAAATGAATTTTCATCAAAAATAATTATCATAATAGTTTAAAATTCATTTCATATAAAATTTTGGAATGGAGAGCATTATTTTAAAACTTTTTAAAAAATTAAAAAATTACATATTTAGAAAATATTTCTTTAAAAATATTTATTTAAATAATTTGTAAGAAATTTAATTTGAAATAAAATTTAAAATATGAAATCATTTCTAATATAGAAAAAATTTCTGTAAACCATTTTTATGACTTCGGACATAGAATAAAAATTTCTCCAGCCAAATATGAAATAAGGTCTAATTTTCATTTAAAACATTTGTTCAATATTTTTATTTAAAAAAAATTAAAATGGTTCTAATACAATATATATCAATAAATTAATATATAAGAATAATATATTTATGGTTATATGGATATGATCAATATAATTACCATCATTAGAAATAAAATCAGTAAAAGAAATGATATTATAGCATAAACTCATACCTCATGTCCTGTATCACTTCATAAATATTCCAACCTTATTTATAATATATAAAGATTTGTTATAAATATTTTCAAAACCGATAATAATAAATAACATACAATATATCATTCATTTATATTTTTCAATTTCATCATCAAAATGAACATTCTGGTGAGAGATGGTTTGGATTCCCTAAGGGGATTGGATTAATGGTTCAACAAATTCCAGCATTTTTCTGGTTTTATAATATATAGACTCTTATTTATATAATACATATCATATATATGAATTATTTACACCCTTATAACCACTCATATAAGGAGTTATGTAAAATTAATTACATCGCTTCGTGAAGATGATTGTTCATATATACGCATGTGGGATGTCTCCAATATTCGATGGATGAGATCAAGAAAGGGTAAAAATTAAATAAAAACTAAAGAGATGTTACTATGATATCAATATAACATATGTTAATTTATTTTGCCATAATTTTACTTCAAGTAATGTGAAAATGAAAAATCAATCAAATTACATTTTCCAGGTCATATTCCACTTGTGCTAATACAATAATTTACTATTTTCTAATAGATAATAAGGTATAAATTTAGATATGATAATAAAATTATAAAAAATTACCACATAAATATTAAATTTAAAAATTAAATTGAACATAATAACCTACCATGATATTTTGTGATGGATAATGTATCATATCACTTCCTTGAGGGGGTATTCCACATGTATGCATGAGAAATACATTCTTTGATTATTTTATAGAAAGGAGGGTGAAACCAATTACCCCTCAACAATATTGACGTAAAAATATATTTGTTATAAATGATTCATTATATTATGATGGATATAACATATTTTGATAATGTATAAAATAATTTATATTTGTAAAAGTCTGGTAGGGTGATTTATTATCCTTTTAGAAACCTCATTTACCATACAAATTATTATTATATAGGATGCCATTAGGGTCAAGAAAAGTGATAAAAATGATTCTGGTTAATATCATATGATTTAGGGTTGGTATTTATCCAGCCAGTTGGATCACGTTTTGTAAATAATTGTGGATTATAGGTTACCTTTTATTATTAAGTGGAAGGACACCCATGTAATTACATAAAAAAATTAAATATTACTACGTCAATTTCATATTCAATTGAAACCAAATAGAGTATAATTTAATATAGAATAATATAAGTTTGATGCATCTTCAACCAATAATATTTTAAAAAAACTTATGTTCAATTTATACCTATATCTATTAGTTTTAAAGATTATAAAAAAATTTAATTTATATTTATTATAATTATTCCAAATAAGCAATAAACATAATATGATTAAATTTCAACAGGTGTTATAATTTTTTTATAGGTGTGAAAAACACAAATAACATATTTTATGAAAATGTATTTTTATGCATATATCTATGTTTACATCAATTATATATATGTAAAAAAATAATTTTATTGTTTAAATTTGTAATACATTATTATAAAAATAATTAAATTATTTATCAATGTTGATTAATTTAATTTGTTAATATAAAAACAATAAATTCACAAAAAATAACTTCTTTGAAAGCATATCTTTTTACCTTGAAATGGTTTCATTCTAGTTTATAAATAAATAAAAAACATTGAATTTATTTTTTAAATATTTAAAAATTAATTTATTATAATTTAGTTGTCCATATTCTTTCACAAGAATTTAATGGCAATTCACTAACTTTCATATTAAATTAAAGTATTTCAATAGTATAATGTGGTTTGTTTAAACTCGATGTTTTTTGTAGATAATTCTATCAAATAAAAAAAGAATTTGAGATTAATATTTAGATTATTATAAAGAATTAAAAGGATTCAGTTATTGATGAATGAACATATATTTATTGGTTTCTCGGGGAGTGGGTTTTCAAGGGTGTAAAGGATCATTGTTAGAGGACTGATGGGTTCTCCTGATCATGTGATACATTAGGTTACAATAATGTTGTAAAGACCCGTAAAATTCAAGGGAATTTTTTTTCTTATTTATTTTTGGGATTTTACAAGAACGCAGTTTCTGACGGCACTTGATTCAGCGGCCCGGTGTGCCCAGAATTTCTATCCGAAGATTAGCTCGGGTATGTTCAGTGAACAAATGAGCGGGAATTCCTAACTTTTAAACCGGTACTCAGAATCGAATTCCGAGGGCACCGATGGATTCGCAACACTGGTAATTGTTTAGGAACACCTTTTCCGGAGTTGCGCTTTCATGAGAGAGGTTGACAAAAATTATGGAAGTTAAAATAATAATTTAACTACAATTTTTATTTTCTCTAAGTTGATTTATGCTTTGTGTGGATGTTGGGTAACTACCCAACTTCCCATGGGAGGTTATGAGGGTGGTGGGGCCCACACGAACCCCACCACGTCACATTCCTTAACTCCCTCAACTCACTATTAAATTTGATAACTTAAGTTTTAATAACTTATGATATTAATGAGGTGAGTTTAATGTGAGTGTTTGAATTTTAAACTAATGTCATGTTAATAAATTAAGTGTGGGATTATTTTATTATGGGTTGGATTCTTGTTGTGGAGTCTTTGGGAGAAAAGGCTAAGGAACTTGAGGAACCTCTTCGTCTTCAACGAAAAAAGCGAAGAACGCATCGATCTCCGACGAAGAATGTCGAGTCCTCAGAAACTGACTACGCGACACCGTATACCGCAATGCCGACAATTTTTTCTTTTGCGACGTCTCTTTTTGCGACGGATATTCTGGGACGAATCCTCGTTCAATGAACCTCTGTTCAAGCTACGCTCGAGGTAGGGGTTTATGTGATTTTCTTTTCGTGATTTACTCATGTTCAATATCCACATATAATTGGACCGCATGATATCGATTTACAGGAGGAGGCCGAACCGCACAAACATGGTCGACCCCCTCCCATTTTATTTTCTTGTTGTTGTGGTACGAAGGGATGTGACGCGGTGCCGTCACACTGCGAGGGATCGAACGACAAGGATGCGTGATGTCGTCGCATCGCATTTTTAAAATTTTTGAACCAAGTCGTGGCGCTGTTGCACCACGCCGGAAAACCGCAAAGGCACCGCGGCCAGAGCGGGGCCACGACGGAGGGGTGCAGCAACGTCACGCCGCACCAGATGAATAAAGGCCGCAGCTGGTACCGGGCCGCGGTGGAGCGTGGGAACCGGTAGCCGGGAACGGGCTGCCCGTGTCGGAGCCGGGAGGGGACCGACCGTCGCCGGTCCCGTGGCGGCAGAAACCGGCCGGCCAGGGCGGGCCTACCGGAAAAGGGAAAAGTCGGGGGTTCAAACCTTCGGCTGGCCAGCTGAGCGGCCCCCATTAAGGGGGGCCGCGGTTTCAAACTGCGGGGGGAAGCTACCCCCCCAGCTATCCGAACGGCTCGGCCGTTTGGCCGAGCGACCTCATGCCCTGTGCCAGCGTGTCGGGCCGCCGGGCTGGGCCGCGCCCATCCGGGCCGGCCGCGCCCGGCTGGGCCGACCCGGTTCGGGCTGACCCATGGGGTCTCGGGTCGGGTCGGTCTGGGCCCGAAACCCCCGTTTTCGGACCCTCTTCGGTCTTTTGACCATATCTTGGGCTACAGACCTCCAATCGACGCATCGTCAGTGGCGATGTAATCTTTGGATCGAGACGGAAGTTTTGACATATTACACTTAAGGTTTCGGAGAACTTTGTGTTCGGCCGAGTTGGTTCATACACGAAACCAACCGGGCCCTCGGAGCGGAAACACTTATAACTTGAGCTCCGGACGTCCGATTGACATATCGTCGACTTGGTTGGTTTCCTCTTAGTGAGACGGATCTTTTGGCTTACTCTACCCGGGGTTTGGACGCTGGTAGAGTACGGTCGGGTTGGTTTTGACTTAAAAAACCAACCGGGCCCCTGGGACAAAAAAGCCAATAACTCTCAGACTGGGCGTCCGATTGACGCGCCGTCTGTTGCATTGAGTTCCTATTGACGAAACAAAACTTTTGGATACATTAAATCTAGACATTGTGTTATTTGATGTATCAGCCTCTCGGCTCGTGGAGCGGACCCTCCCAAATGAGCTTGATGTGTGCGTAAACCCTAGAGCTGGATGCGAAGGCGACGACGATGACGACTATACAAAGATCCTCAGTGGATTCGACGACGACGACTACAACACTCAGCGATCCTATGTGGATCAGTGCTACAGATCTTGTGTGGGTCCGATCCTCTGTGGGTCAGCGCTCAGTGGTTCTGTGTGAGCCAGCACCTACAGATCCTGTGTGGGTCCGATCTTGTGTGGGTCATTGCGGGGGTTAGTTATCTATCGATATTTTGTGGGTCAGATCATTTGTGGGTCATTGTGGGGGTTAGTACCTATCGATATTTTCTGGGTCCAACGAATTAGATGAATCAGTGGCTATATCTGATCATCCTTATTTTCATACGAAGAAGTATACCTGTGTGAGATGAATCCTGTTTTTCTTTCCTATATGGATTGTGTTGTGCTATCCTATGTGAATTTACGTTTTGCTTTCCTGTGTGGACTGGGTTGTGGATTCCTGTGTGGAATGGGTTGTACTTGGGCTCAGATGTTAGAGCGAACTAGAACTGATGACTTAGGTATATGTATGGGCATATACCTAAGAAGTGTCGGATGTTACTTCATGATTGTATCTTACTTTTTGGATTATGATTTCTGGATTCTGGGAGACCTTCGGGGGTATCAGGGTCTCTATTGAGTAGCTTATACTCACCCCTGCATGGGATATTCCCACACTACGTTGTGTTGGTTGCAAACAATGGACATCGCTGATCGTGGTTGAGACATGTGGAGCAGGACAGTACCTGGAGGTGGACCACTGGGCAGGTTGTACTTGGAGCGAACAGTTGGACCCGAGTAACTGTGGAGGCTATCTGTATCCACCGTTAAGGTGGGATTTCCAGTGGATGGCTCGAGGCTGCGGCTTTACATTTAGATTCTGTTTTCCCTTTCTAGTTGTACTTTACTTTTAGTTTTGGGTTTGTATTCTGGCCCATTTACCTTCCGCACTTACTGTTGTACCCAGTTTCTACTTAGTGATTACTTCTACTGCTTGCTTTCTCTATGGTGTTTGTTTACTTTACAAAGGAAATGCCTTCCCATTTTAACAGTATTTATGCCTTGGTGCTAGTCGCCAGCCCCTGGCCTATGGAAGGCGGGCTTGGGGTAGTCACGACACGGGCCCGAGGACAGGTCGTGACAAATTGGTACCATAGGAGTTAGGTTCTACCCCAGAACTCAGGACTCTGATCTTTTTCTTTATGGAGAAATAGTGTTAAGCGTATTTTGTGTGGTTATCAGTCTAGGGAATCCAGTGTTGGTGCGGCAGCCGACGTATCTGTACACCGGGAACCTGACTTCTGATTTCTGACTTATTGGATGAAAAAATTGATTGCATCTGTGTTTCAAGTTTTCTTTGTGATTACTTAATATTAGCTCACCAGGTATACTATTTGATTGTGGTTCACCTGTTTCTTTTTAGGATGGCCCCACGATGGCAGTCATCTCGGGTTCCGAGAGTTGTGCATGACTACATCCCACCGAGCGATGAGGCCTCGGTGCAGGGCCCTTTGACAGCTGAGGCACCGGCGGTACATCTACCCACCGAGTCACCGACGCTACCAGCCCCAGCCGCTGACGATGCACGTCGCCTTAGCACACTGCATGAGTTTCAGCGCCAGCGACCGCTGAGGTTTCGCGGGTAGACGGACCCCCAGGCAGCCGAGGATTGGATGGAGGTAGTGGTATGAGTTTTCAGGTTAGTGAGGACACCAGCAGACCTCATGGTGATCCTCGCTGCGAGCCTACTGCACGTGGCAGCATCCAGATGGTGGAGCTTGTTGCTCCAGGTGCACGACGAGGCATCTCTCCTCGGGATGGACATTGAGAGTCTCTTCTGATCGGAGTTCTTCCCATCTACCCTCCATGTGGTACGCATCCAGGAGCTTCTAAAGCTGCGGCAGGGCATCTTTACAGTCGCCCAGTACTCGGAGAGATTTACCGATCACTCGCGCTACACGACAGACAGGGTATGGGACCCATTCTTCCGGGCCGGGACCTTTGAGCAGGGATTGAGGCAGGAGATTAGGGCATCGATGATCTCCCTCAGTATTCTGACTCAGGTAGGGATACTGGAGTGAGCCCTTTTGATAAAGAGATTTCTAGCTCAGCCTACTTCAGCAGCGAGACCCACCACTGGGTGTCATGTAGCATAATCTTCTGTAGCAGGAAATCGACGGATTACTCATGGGTCCAGGCAGACCAGACCCTCAGGGAGACAACCTCTGGACACGGGCTCAGTAGTGTGGGGTACTTAGCGTGGAGCCAGCCATTCGAGAGGCAGACAGTGCTACGCATACGGTGGGCAGGGCCACATGGCTCGTGACTACCTGACCCACCGTGCAGAGGAGCAGTAGATGATTGAGGGACCACCCAGGTAGAGGCAGAGGGTCGACCGTGGCGGTCCAAAGGGAGCAACAGGACGAGGTAGAAGAGCTGGCCGAGCAGCAGTTGGTGGGAGACGCTTTGAGGCTCTACCACCACCACCACCAGGAGGTCCACCCCGACCACAGGGAGCTGGCGGGCAGAGACAGGCACAACTCCAGGCAGCATAGGCCTACAACCACGACATACCCGAGATGATTCGAGGTACTATCTGTGTCTATTCCACCCTTGCTGCAGTTCTTATAGACACAGGAGAGAGTCATTCATTCATATCCACTGCCCTTGTTCGGAGCTCGGAGATTCCGACAGAGCCGTTGGCTCGATCCTTACAGCTAGAGACTCCTACGGGAGCAGACTCGACAATTACGCACTGGTACCGGTAGTTTGAGCATACTCTAGGAGGCGAGAGCTTCGGCTAGGATCTTCTTGTAGTAGCGTCGAGGCCTTACGACGTCATCTTGGTCATGGATTGGTTATCTACAGTACATGCTTAGATTTACTGTATTAGGCTCACGGTGCATTGTGTACGCACCGACGGGAGCAGGTTCTCCTTCACCGGTGAGAAAGGGGCCTTCGCAGCACATGATGGACTCCCACAGAGGAGAGGACAACCCATCACTCCTCAGTTGGATAGCCTCATCCTAGGATCAGTTGACGTGCGGAGTCTTGGTTTTCCTACAATGGTGGATCAGTATGCGGACATCTTCCCCGATGACGTTCTAGGACTACCTCCTCGCAGAGAAGTAGACTTTTATATTGACATGTACCCCGAGACAGCCCCGATATCCTGTCCAGCATATAGGATGGCCCCCACTGAGCTTCGAGAGCTACGGGTACAGTTGGTGGACTTTCAGGGAAAGGGATTCATTCGACCCAGTGTTTCACCCTGGGCTTCCCTGATAGTGTTCTCCAAGAAGGCGAACGGGAGCTTGCAACTTTGTGTCAATTATCGTCTACTGAACCAGGTGACAGTGAGGAATAAGTATCCGACACCGAGGAATTAAGACCTCTTTTATCAGCTCAAGGGATCACGGTGGTTCTTGAAGATAGACATCAGATCAGGCTATCATCAGCTCAAAGTTCGAGACGAGCACGTGCAGAAGACAGCCTTCAGATGTCGGTATGGCCACTATGAGTTCTTGGTTATTCCCTTCAGCATGACCGATGCTCCAACAGTTTTCATGGCCCTCATGAACATGATCTTTCAGCCATACCTCGATCGATTTGTCGTGGTCCTTATCGACGACATTTTGATTTACTCGACCACTAAGGAGGAGCACGCCTACCACTTACGGGTTGTGTTGGACACACTCCGAGAGAACCAGATTTATGGTAAGCTGTTGAAGTGTCAGTTTTGGATACATGAGGTCCACTTATTTGGAAACATCATCTATTAGGTGGGAGTTGCGGTGGATCCCGTGAAGATCGAGGTAGTACTAGCTTGGGATCCGCCCAGGAGAGTGACGGAGTTGTCGAGTTTCTTGGGACTAGCTGGATACTACCGAAGATTTGTGCAAGACTTCTCCAGGGTTGCAGCACCACTCTCAGCTTTGACGAAGAAGGGTAAACCCTTTGTATGGTACGATAGATGTCATTAGAGCTTCCAAGAGCTGAGATAGTGATTGATCAGCGCGACTATCTAGAGGTTGCCGAAGGAGGGAGTAGGGTACGTAGTCTATTGCGATGCATCAGGGAATAGACTCGGATCTGTCTTGATGCAGGAGTGTTCAGCGATCGCCTATGGATCACGTCAGTTGAGGCCGCATGAGCAGAACTACGCTACCCATGACTTGGAGTTAGCAATGGTGGTCTTCGCTCTGAAAATTTGGTGACGCTATATGATGGGAAAGCGTTTTACGGTCTATTCTGACCATCAGAGTCTTAGGTACATCTTCTCTTAGAAGGACCTAAACCTGAGATAGTGGCGATGGCTCGAGTTCTTCCAGGACTATGACTTAGAGATAGTATATACTCCTAGGAAGGGGAACGTAGTAGCTGATGCTCTCAGCAGGAGGAAGGGAATTCAGATACTCGAGGAGGCGACAAAGAAGTTAGCCACCTTGCAGATATCCAATATGGATAGAGATGGAGCAGCCATCATTCAGTCACTCATAATCACTCCTCCACTACTGTAGTGGGTTATAGAGTCACAGTGTGGGGACACTGACCGTGAGACGCGGCGTGTGCAAATATCCTCAGGACAAGCACCTGATGGTTTCTCCTTTGGTGTAGAGAACTATGTCCTTTTTAGAGGATGTACCTTGGTACCAGTGGCATTACGAGAGGATGTGCCAATAGAGTTTCACACATCCCCTTTGGCGGTACATCCTGGAGTGGCGAAGATGTACCAGGATCTCAGATGACAGCACTGGTGGCCGGACATGAAAAAGGCGGTGGCCGAGTTTGTTTCTCGATACCTCACCTGCCAGCAGGTGAAGGCAGAGCACCAGGTACCAGCAGGCTTGGTACATCCCTTGGGGGTCCCCGGAGTGGAAGTGGGACGGGATATCTATGGACTTCGTGACTACACTTCCATGCACTTCCAGAGGTCATGACTCCATTTGGGTGATTTTCAACCAACTCACCAAGTCGGTACACTTCTTACCCATCAGAGAGTAGGGCTCAGTGGAGATCATGGGACGTCTCTACGTTCAGGAGATTGTACAGGTTCACGGTGTTCCTTCATCTAACGTCTCCGATCGAGATGCTCGCTTTACTTCCTGGCTTTGGAAGGGGTTGTAGGAGTCGTTCGGGAGGCAGCTACGTCTAAGCACCGCCTTTCACCATCATACAGATGGTCAGATAGATATGACCATTCAGACTCTCGAGGACATGCTCCGTGCATGTGTCCTCGACTTTGGTCATAGCTGGGAGGACTAGATACCCTTGGTGGAGTTCGCATACAACAACAGCTACCACTCCACCATCGGAATGGCACCATATGAGGCGTTGTACGACTGACCCTGTAGATCACCGCTGTGTTGGACAGACCTAGGAGAGTCAGCACTTGTGGGACCAGAGATGGTCCAGGCCATGACATAGAAGGTCCAGTTCATCCAGGAGCGAATGAGGATAGCTCAGAGCCGGAAGAAGTATTATGCGGATGGGAGGCGGAGGCCACTGGATTTTGAGAATGGTGACCATGTCTTCTTGCGAGACTCTTCTTGACGTGGTATAAGGAGATTTGGCTGAGGCAGAAAGTTGTCTACACGCTTCATCGGACCGTTCCAGGTCCTCAGTAAGATTGGCGAGGTGGATTATCGCCTGGCTCTACCACCTCAGTTGCACAGGGTGCACGACGTCTTCCACGTATCTCAGCTGAGGAGATACCTGCACGACCCGACACATATCATTGACCATGGGGAGCTGGACGTTGATGATGGGGAGACTTTTATGGAGGTTCCAGTGGAGATCAAGGATCGACAGGAGCGGGTCCTATGTGGATTGTTGATTCCTCTAGTACGCATCAGATGGAAGCACGGGAATCTCCAGGAGAGCACTTGGGAGCGGGAGGCTCAGATGCGTGCTCAGTACCCACATTTGTTTCGGTAGATATGATGTATCTTTATGAGGACGTAAAGCACTGAGGTGGGAGTAATGTAAAGACCATTAAAATCCAAGGAAATGTTTTTTCTTAATTTTTTTTGGGATTTTACAAGAACACGATTTCTGACGGCACTTGTTTCTGAGGCCCGATGTGCCAAGAATTTATATCCTAAGATTATCTCGGGAACATTCAGTGAACGAATGAGTGGGAATTCCTAACTTTTGAACCGGTACTCGGAATTTAATTCTGAGGGCACCGATGGATTCGCAGTGCTGGTAATTGATTAGGAACACCTTTTTCGGAGTTGCGTTTTCACGAGAGAGGTTGATAAAAATTGAGGAAGTTAAAAAAAATGTTTCTACAATTTATATTTTCTCTAAGTGGATTTAAGCTTGGGGTGGATGTTCGGTAACTACCCAACGTCCCATAGGAGGTTATGAGGGTGGTGGGGACCATATGAACCCCACCCCTTCAAATTCCTAAACTCCCTCAACTCACTATTAAATTCGGTAACTTATGTTTTAATAACTTTTGATATTAATGAAGTGAATTTAATGTGAGTGATTGAATTTTAAACTAATGTCAAGTTGATAAATTAAGTGTGGGATTATTTTATTTTGGGTTGGATTCTTGTTTTGGAGTCTTTGGGAGAAAAGGCTAAGGAACTAGTGGATCATCTTCATCTTCGACGAAGAACACGAAGAACGCATCGATCTCCGATGAAGAATGCCGAGTCCTCGAAAACCGACTACGTGACTCCGTATACCGTGACACCGATGATGTCTTCTTTCACGATGTCTCTTTCCGCAAGGGATATTCCACGAAGAATCCTCATTAGAGGAACCTCCGTTCAAGCTACGCTCGAGGTAGGGGTTTATGGATTTTATTTTCGTGATTTACTCCCATTCATTATCCACGTATAATTGGACCGCATGCTATTGATTTACAGGAGGAGAACCGACTGCACAAACACGGCTGAACCCCTCCCTTTTTATTTTCATGTTGTTGCAGTATGAAGGGAACTGACGCGGTGACGTCCCACCACGAGGGATCAAACGGAAAGGTTGGGAAATGCCGTCGTGCCGCATTTTTAAAAATTGTACACCAAGTCGCGGCGCCGGAGAACCGCAAAAGCACTGCGGACGGAGCGGGGCCGCGACGGAGGGGTGCGGTGCCGTCGCACCGCACCGGATGAATAAAGGCCACGACCGGTACCGGGCCGCGACAGAGCATGGGAACCGGTGGCCGGGAACGAGGTGCCGGTGTCGGAGCAGGGAGGGGACCATCTGTCACCTGTCCCGTAGCGGTAGAAACTGGCTGGCAGGGGTGGGCCGACCGGACAATGGAAAAGCCGGGGGTTCAAACCCCTGGCCGGCCAGCTGAGCGGCCCCCATTAAGGGGGTCGCGGTTACAAATCGCGGGGGGCAGTGCCCCCCCCCCCCGCTATCTGAATGGCTCGGCCGTTCGGCCAAGCCAGCTGGTGTCGCGCGCCAGCGCGCCGGGCCGACCCAGGGGGTCTCGGGCCGGGTCAGTCTCGGGCCTGAAACCCCCATTTTCGGGCCCTCTTCAGTCTTTTTCCCAAATCATGGGTTATAGACCTCCGATCGACACACAATCAGCGGCGACGCGATCCTTGGATCGAGACGATCATTTCAACATATTACTCTCATGGTTTCAGAAAACTTTGGGTTCGGCCAGGTTGGTTCGTACATGAAACCAACCGGGCCCTCGGAGCGGAAACACTTATAACATGAGCTCCGGACGTTCGATTGACGTTCCGTCGACTTGGTTGGTTTCCTCTCAGTGATACAGATCTTTTGGATTACTCTTCCCGGGGTTTGGATGCTGGTGGAGTACGGTTAGGTTGGTTTTGACTTAAAAAACCAACTAGGCCCCTAGGACAAAAAAGCCAATAACTCTCAGACCAGGCATCCGATTGACGCGCCGTCTGTGGCATTAAGTTCCTGTTGATGAAACGGATGTTTTGGATACATAAACTCCAAAATTTGTGTCAGTTGATTTATCAGCCTCTCAGCTCGTGGAGAGGACCCTCCCGAACGAGCTTGCTGTGTGTGGAAACCCTAGAGCTGGCTACGACTGCGACGACGACAACGACTGTACATAAATCCTCAGTGGATTCAATGGCGACGACTACAACACTCAGCGATCCTACGTGGATCAGTGCTACAGATCCTGTGTGGGTTACTGCGGGGGTTAGTTACCTATCGATCCTTTGTGGGTCATTGCGGGGATAGTACCTATCGATCCTTTATGGGTCTGACAACTTAGATGAATCAGTTGCTATATCTGATCATCATTATCATCATACGAAGAAGAATACCTGTGTGAGTTGAATCCTGTTTTTCCTTCTATGTGAATTGTGTTGTGCTATCCTGTGTGAATTTACATTTTTCTTTCCTGTGTGGACTGGGTTGTGGTTTCCTGTGTGGACTGGGTTGTACTTCTGCTCGGAGGATGGAGAGAACTGGAACTGACGACTTAGGTATATGTATGGGCATATACCTAAGCAGTGTCGGATGTTACTTCGTGATTGTTTCTTTCTTTGTGGATTATCCTTTGTGGATTCTGGGAGACCTTAAGGGGTCTCGGGGTCCCTACTGAGTAGCTTATACTCACCCCTGCACAGGCTATGACCGCACTACGTTGTGTTGGTTGCAGACGACGGACATCGCTGATCGTGGTTGAGACTTGCAAAGCAGGATGGTAACTGGAGGTGGACCACTCGGCGGGTCATACTTGGAGCGGACGATTGGACCCGAGTAGCTGTGGAGGCTATCTGTACCCACCCTCCAGGTGGGATTTCCATTGGATGGATCAAGGCTGTGTCTTTACTTTTAGTTGTTGTTTTCCATTTCCAGTTGTACATTACTTTCAGTTTGGGTTTTTATTCTTTCCCATTTACCTTCCGCACGTACTGTTGTACCCAATTTCTACTTAGTGATTACGTCAACTACTTTCTTTCTCTATGGTGTTTGTTTACTTTACAAAGACAATGCCTTCCCTTTTTACCAGGATTGACACCTTGGTTCTAGTCACTAGCCCCTGGCCTATGGAAGGCGGGCTTGGGGTAGTCACAGCACGGGCCCGAGGACGGGTCGTGACAAATTGGTATCAGAGGAGTTCGGTTCTACCGCAGAACTCGGGACTCTGATCTTTTTCGTTGTGTAGAAATAGTGTTAGGCTTATTGGGTGTGGTTATCAGTTCAGGGAATCTGGTGTTGGTGTGGCAGCCGACGTATCCGTACACCAGTATCCTAACTTCTGATTTTCTACATAATGCATGAAAACATTGATTGCATGTGTGTTTCATGTTTTTTGTGTGATTACTTAATATCAGTTCACCATGTATACTATTTGACCGTGGCACACCTGTTTCTTTTCAGGATGGCCCCATGACAACAGCCATCTTGGGTTCCTAGAATTGGGCGTGACGACAGCCCACCGAGCGATGAGGCCTCGGTGCAGGGCCCTTTGATAGCTAAGGCACCGGCGATACCTCTACCCGTCGAGGCACCGACGCTACCAGCCCCAGCCGTTGATGATGCACGTCGCCTTAGCGGACTGCACAAATTTCAGCGCCAGCGAATACCGGGGTTCCGTGGGGAGACGGACCCCCAGGCAGCCGGGGATTGGTTGGAGGCAGTGGTATGAGTTTTCAGGTTAGTGAGGACACCAGCAGAACTCATGGTGATCCTCGCAGCGAGCCTAATGCATGCGACAACAGGCAGATGGTGGAGCTTGATGCTTCAGGTGCACGAAGAGGCATCTCTCATCTGGATGGACTTTGGGATCCTCTTCCGCTCAGAGTTCATCCCAGCTACCCTCCGTGCGGTATGAATCCAGGAGCTTCTACTACTATGGCAGGGCAGCTTGACAGTCGCCCAGTACTTGGCGAGATTTACCGATCTCTCGCGCTACTCGACAGACATGGTACGAGACCCATTCTTTCGGGCCCGGACCTTTGAGCAGGGATTGAGGCAGGAGATCAGGGCATCACTGATCTCCCTCATTATTCCGACTCAAGAAGGGGTACTGGAGAGAGCCATTTTGATCGAGAGATTTATAGCTGAGCCTACTTCAGCAGCAAGACCCACCATTGGGCTGTATCTTGCAGAATCTTATGCAGCAGGCAGTCGACGGATGACTCATGGGTCCAGGCTGACCAGACCATTAGGGAGACGACCTCAGGACACGGGCTCAGTAGTGTGGGGCACTCAGCGCAGAGCCAGTCTTTCGAGAGGCAGACAGTGCTACGCATGCGGCGGGCAGGGCCACATGGCTCATGACTGCCCGACCCACCGTGCAGGGGAGTAGCATACGATTGAGGGACCACCCAGGAAAAGGCAAGGGACTACCGTGGCGGTCCGCAAGGGGAAAGCGGACGAGGCAGAGCAGCTGGCTGAGCAGTAGGTTGTGGGAAACACTTTGAGGCTCTACCACCACCACCACCACCTGGAGGTCCACCCTAACCACTGGGAGCTGGCGGGCAAAGACAGGCACAGCTCCAGGAAGTGGAGGCCTACAACCACGGCGTGCCCGAGATGATTCAATGTACTATCTGTGTCTATTCCACCTTTTCTGCAGTTCTTATAGACACAGGAGCGAGTCATTCTTTCATAGCCGCTGCCCTTGTTTGGAGCTCGGGGATTCCGACAGAGCTGTTGGCTCGATCCTTACGGCTAAAGACTCCTACGAGAGCATACTCGACGATTGTGCACGATTTCCGGCAGTGTGAGCTTACTCTAGGTGGCGAGATCTTCGGATGGGATCTTCTTGTAGCGGGGTCGATGCCTTATGACGTCATCTTAGGAATGGATTGGTTATCTACAGTCAATACCCAGATTGACTGTATTAGGAGAAAGGTGCGATGTGTACGCACAGATGGGAGCAGCTTCGTCTTCACCGGTGAGAAGGGAGCCTTCGTAGTACAGGATAGACTCTCGCAGAGGAGAGGACAGCCCATCACTCATCAGTTGGCTAGCCTCATCCTAGGAGTAGTTGACGTGCAATGTCCTGGTTTTCTTGCAGTGGTGGATCAGTTTGTGGACATCTTCCCTGACGACGTTCCAGGACTACCTCCTCGCAGATAGGTAGAATTTTATATTGACTTGTACCCCGGGACAACCCCGATATCCACTCCAGTATATCGGATGGCCCCTACTGAGCTTCGAGAGCTACAGGTACAGTTAGAGGACTTGCAGAGCAAGGTATTTATTCGACCCAGTGTTTCACCCTGGGCTTCCCCGATATTGTTTGCCAAGAAGGCGGACAGGAGCTGGTGACTTTGTGTCGACTATCGTTGCCTGAACTAGGTGACAATGAGGAACAAGTATCCGCTACTAAGGATTGACGACCTCTTTGATCAGCTCATGGGAGAACAGTGGTTCTCGAAGATAGACCTCAGATCAGGCTATCATCAGATCAGAGTTCGGGATGAGGACCTGCAGAAGACAACCTTCAAATGTCGGTATGGCCACTATGAGTTCTTGGTGATGCCCTTCGGCATGACCAATTCTCCAGCAGTGTTAATAGCCCTCATTAATAGGATATTTCTTCCATACCTCAATCGATTTGTTGTGGTCTTTATCGAGGACATTTTGATTTACTCAACCACTGAGGAGGAGCACGCCTACCACTTACGGGTTGTATTGGAAACACTCCGAGAGAACCAGCTTTATGGTAAGCTCTCGAAGTGTAAGTTCTGGATACACGAGGTCCTCTTCATGGGACACGTCATCTCTGAGGTGGGAATTGCAGTGGATCCTGGGAAGATCGAGGCAGTACTAGCTTGGGATCCACCCAAGAGCGTGACTGAGGGGCGGAGTTTCTTGGGACAAGCTGGATACTACCAGAGATTTGTGCCAGACTTCTCCAGGGTTGCAGCACCACTCTCAGATTTGACGAAGAAGGGGAAACCCTTTGTCTGTTCAGACAGATGTCAGCAGAGCATCCAAGAGCTGAGACAGAGATTGATCAGCGTGCCTATCTTGAGGTTGTCGGAGGAGGGAGTAGGGTACATAGTCTACTGCGATGCATCAGGGACTAGACTCGGATGTGTCCTGATGCAGGGGAAGGAAGTCATTGACTATGGATCACATCATTTGAGGCCTCATGAGAAGAACTACGCTACCCATGACTTGGAGTTAGCAGTAGTGGTCTTTGCTTAGAAAATGTGGCGACACTATCTGATGGGAGAGCGCTTTACAGTCTATTCTGACCATCCGTGTCTCGGGTACTTATTCTCTCAGAAGGGCCTGAACCTGATACATCAGTGATGGCTCGAGTTCATCCAGGACTATGACTTTGAGATAGTCTATACTCCTGGGAAGGGAAATGTAGTAGACGATGCTCTCAGCCGGAGGACGGGCATTCAGCTACTTGAGGATGCGACAGAGCAGCTAGCCAGCTTGAAGATATCCTTCATGGATAGAGATGGAGCAGCCTTCCATCAGTCACACACAGTCACTCCTCTACTACTGCAGCGGGTCAGAGAGGCACAGCGTGGGGACGCTGACTATGAGCAGCGGAGTGCGCAGATATCCTCAGGACAGGTACCTGATAGTTTATCCTTTGGAGCAGATCATGACGTCCTTTTCAGAGGATGGACCTTGGTACTAGTTGAATTACGGGAGGAGGTGTTGAGAGAGTTTCACACACCCCCTTTGGCGGTGCATCTTGGAGTGGCGATGATGTACCAGGGTCTCAGACGACAGCAGTGGTAGTCTGGCATGAAGAAGGTTGTGGAAGAGTTTGTTTCTCGATGCCTCACCTTCCAGTAAGTGAAGGCAGAGCACCAGGTACTAGAAGGCTTGGTACAGACCATGGAGGTCAAGGATTGGAAGTGGGACATGATATCTATGGACTTCGTGACTGGAATTCCATGCACTTCCAGAAGTCACGACTCTATTTGTGTGATTGTCGACCGACTGACCAAGTCGGCCCACTTCTTACCCATTAGAGAGAAGGGCTCAGTGGAGAGCTTGGTACATCTCTATGTTCAGGAGATTGTACGACTTCATGGTGTTCCATCATCTATCATCTCCGATCCAGATGCTTGCTTTACTTCCCAGCTTTGGAAGGGGTTGCAGGAGGCGTTCGGGACGCAGCTACGTGTGAGCATCGCCTTTCACCCTCAGACGAATGCTCAGACAGAGAGGACCATTCAAACGCTTGAGTACATGCTCTGCGCATGTCTCCTCGACTTTGGTCTTAGCTGGGAGGACCACCTACCCTTGGTGGAGTTCGCGTACAACAACATCTACCACTCCACCAACAGAATAGAACCATACGAGGCATTGTACGGACGACCCTGCAGATCACCGCTGTGCTAGACAGACCCAGGGAGCCCACACTTGTGGGACCATAGATGGTCCAAGCCACGACAGAGAAGGTTTAGGTCATCCAGGAGCGGATGAGGACAACTTAGAGCCGGAAGAAGTCTTATGCGGATAGGAGGCGGAGGCCACTGGTGATTGAGGATGGCGACCATTTCTTCTTGCGAGTCTCACCTCGACATGGTATACAGAGATTTGGCCAAGGCAGAGAGTTGTCTTCACACTTCATCGGACCGTTCCAGGTCCTCTGCAGGATTGGCGAGGTGGCTTATCGCCTGGCTCTACCACCTCAGTTGCACCGGGTGCACGATGTCTTCCATGTATCTCAGCTGAGGAGATACGTGCATGACCCGAAGCATATCATTGACAATGGGGAGCTAGACGTTGATGATGGGGTGACTTTTACGGAGGTCCATGTGGAGATCGAGGATCGAAAGGAGTGGGTCCCACGTGGATGGTTGATTCCTCTAGTACACATCATATGGAAGCACGGGAATCTCCAGGAGAGCACTAGGGAGTAGGAGGCTCAGATGCGTGCCCAGTACCCACACTTGTTTCCCTAGTTTTGATGTATCTTTATGGGGATGTAAAGCCCTGAGGTGGGAGTAATGTAAAGACACATAAAATTCAAGGAATTTTTTTTTATTTTCTTTGGGATTTTACAAGAATGTGGTTTCTGAAGGCACGTGATTCTGAGGCCCGGTGTGCCCGGAATTTCTATCCGAAAATTATCTCAGGTATGTTCAGTGAACAAACAAGTGGGAATTCCTAAATTTTGAACCGATACTCGGAATTGAATTCCGAGGGCACCGATGGATTTGCAATGCCGGTAATTGCTTAAGAACACCTTTTCTGGAGTTGCGTTTTCATGAGAGAGGTTGATTAAAATTGTGGAAGACAAAATAAAAATTTAACCACAATTTTTATATTCTCTAAGTGGATTTAAGCTTTGGGTGGAAGTTGGGTAACTAACCAACATCCCAGGGAAGGTTATGAGGGTGGTGGGGCCCACACGAACCCCGCCCCTTCACATTCCTTAACTCCCTCAACTCACTATTAAATTCGATAACTTATGTTTTAATAACTTATGATATTAATGAAGTGAGTTTAATGAGAGTGTTTTAATTTCAAACTAATTTCAAGTTAATAAATTAAGTGTGGGATTATTTTATTATGGGTTGGATTCTTGTTGTGGAGTATTTGGGAGAAAAGGATAAGGAACTTGAGGAACTTCTTCGTCTTCGAAAAAGAACGTAAAGAACGCATCGATCTCCAACGAAGAATGCTGAGCCCTTGGAAACCGACTATGTGACGCCATATACCGTGACACCGACGACGTCTTCTTTCATGATGTCTCTTTCCGCGATAGATATTCCGTGACAAATCCTCGTTCGATGAACCTCAGTTCAAGCTACGCTTGAGGTATTGGTTTATGTGATTTTCATTTCATGATTTACTCCCATTGATTATCCACGTATAATTGGACCGCATGCTATCGATTTACGAGAGGAGGCCGGACCGCACAAACACGCCCCCCTCCCTTTTTATTTTCTTGTTGTTGTGGTATGAAGGGAAGTGACGCGGTGCCGTAGCACCACGAGGGTTCGAACGACAAGGATGCGCGATGCCGTCGCGCCGCGTTTTTAAATTTTTTGAACCAAGTCGCGTAGCCGTCGCGCCGCGCTGGAGAACCAAAAAAGCACCGCGGCCGGAGCAAGGCCACGATGGAGGGGTGAGGCGCCGTCACGCCGCACCAGATGAATGAAGGCCGCGGCCGGTACCAGGCCGCGGCGGAGCGTGAGAACCGGCAGCCGGGAACGGGCTGCCGGTGTCGGAGTAGGGAGGGGACCGGACGTTGCCAGTCCTGTGGCGGCAGAAACCGGCAGGCCGGGGCGGGCTGGCCAGACAAGGGAAAAGCCAGGGGTTCAAACCCCTGGCCGCCCAGCTGAGCGACCCCCATTAAGGCGGGCCGCGGTTAAAAACCGTGGGGGGCAGCGCCCCCCCCCCCCCCCCCCCACACCCCCCCCATTATCCGAACGGCGCGGTCGTTCGGCCGAGCCACCTGGCGTCAGCGCGCCGGGCCACCGAACCGACCGGGACCCGGGTCGGGTTGACCCGGTTCGGGCCGACCCACGGGGTCTCGGGCCAGGTCGGTCTAGGCACGAAACCCCCGTTTTCGGACCCTCTTCGGTCTTTTGCCCATATCTTGGGCTATGGACCTCCGATCGACGCACTGTTAGTGGTGATGCGATCCTTGGATTGATACGGTAGGTTTGACATATTACACTCAAGGTTTCGGAGAACTTTGGGTTCGGCCGGGTTGGTTCGTACACGAAACCAATCGGGCCCTCGGAGCGGAAACACTTATAACTTGATATCTGGACGTCTGATTGACGTGCCGTCAACTTGGTTGGTTTTCTCTTAGTGTGAAGGATCTCTTGGCTTACTACACCCGGGGTTTGGACACTGGTGGAGTATGGTTGGGTTTGTTTTGACTTAAAAAACCAACTGGGCCCCAAGGACAAAAAAAGCCAATAACTCTCAGACCGGGCGTCCTTTAGACGCGCTGTCTGTTGCGTTGAGTTCCTGTTGACGAAACGGAACTTTTTGATACATCAACTCTGGAATTTGTGTCATTTGATGTATTAGCCACTCGGCTCATGGAGCAAACCCTCTCGAAGGCGCTTGCTATGTGTGGAAACCCTAGAGCTGGCTGCGACTGCGACGACGACGACGACTGTACAGAGATCCTCAGTTGATTCGATGGCGATGACTACAGCACTCAACGATCCTACGTGGATCTGTGCTACAGATCTAGTGTGGGTCCGATCCTATGTGGGTTAACACTCAACGGTTCTCTGTGAGCCAGTGCCTACAGATCCTGTGTGGGTCCGGTCTTATGTGGGTCATTTCGGGGGTTAGTTACCTATCGATCCTTTGTAGGTCTAATGACTTAGATGAATCAGTGTCTATATCTGATCATATTTATCTTTATAAGAAGAAGTATACCTGTGTGAGCTGAATCCTATTTTGCTTTCCTATGTGTATTTTGTAGTGCTATCTTGTGTAGATTTGCGTTTTTCTTTCCTGTGTGGGCTGGGTTGTGGTTTCCTGTGTGGACTGGGTTGTACATGGGCTCGGAGGTTGGAGCGAACTGGAACTGATGACTTAGGTATATGTATTGGAATATACCTAAGCAGTGGCGAATGTTACTTTGTGATTGTATCTTACTTTGTGGATTTTCTTTTGTAAATATTGGGAGACCTTCGGGGGTCTCGGGGTCCCTATTGAGTAGCTTAAACTCACCCCTGTACGGGCTATGCCCGCACTACGTTGTGTTGGTTGCAGACGACAGACAACGCTGATCATGGTTGAGACTTGTAGAGCAGGATGGAACCTGGAGGCGGACCACTGGGTAGGTCGTACTTGGAGCGGACGGCTGGACCCGAGTAGTTGTGGAGGCTATCTGTACCCACCTTTCAGGTGGGATTTCTAGTGGACGGCTCGAGGCTGCAGCTTAACTTTTAGTTATTGTTTTCCATTTCCAGTTGTACTTTACTTTCAGTTTTGGGTTTGTATTCTGGTCCATTTACCTTCCACACTTACTGTTGTACCCAGTTTCTACTTAGTGATTACTTCTACTACTTGCTTTCTCTCTGGTGTTTTTTTTCTTACAAAGGTAATGCCTTACCTTTTTACCTAGATTTACGCCTTGGTTCTAGTCACCAGCCCCTGGAATATGGAAGGCGGGCTTGGGGTAGTCACAACACGGGCCCGAGGACGGGTCGTGAAAAATGTTTTCAATATAATATCACTGATTTAAAAATGGATTTTAGTGGATATAGATTGTAATATATGGATTGGAACGAAGCCATTTGGTTCATTAATCTGATGGAATTTTGATGCTCAGTGGATAATCAAAAAAATTAAAGTGGATTAATGAGAGTATTATTGATGTGTAGATCATTGAGGATTCTTGTGTTTCTACTTTTGAATGGTTTATATGTTCCATTGGGTGTAGAAGTTAGATAGAATAAAAAATTGATAAATAATTCCATGAAAATAGTATGATGATAATTCTATAAATTGTAATCATGGATGATGATTCATGATACTAAAATGATATTATGGCGATGTATGCAGATGGTCAAAGATCTATTCTCAAAAGCATAAAATTTTAAAGGATACCATAACATACAGCTGATTGAGGTGACTAAAATTTTTATGAAATAACATTCTTAAACCATGTGTTGAATCATGTCTTCAACGTTATGGGATTCATTGAACAACGAGCATTGATTTGAAGTATATGAAATTTTATAGAGAATCCCCCATATGTGAAGGATCTATATAGAAATATAATTAGTATTTTTAAATGTTTAATATTTGTAAATTTATAATAACATATTTAGAAATACATAAGAGTGTTTTTGTAGGGGTTTAAGGTTATGTAAGGCATAGAAACGTTTCATTCTCTGGAAGATGGAGTTTTAACATACCATATATTAAATCACTAAATTATAGAATTAGAGTATTTTTTGTCATGAGTTCATTGATGAGACAAAGTGGGAAGGATGATAATTATATGATATTAAACTTATTTTGTAAACTCAGTGGAATATAGTGTAATATTTTGTTTCCAATACATTAATTTGTGTTTTAGTGAATTCTATGAAGGCATACATTATTAACTATGATTCTGGAAGACCATTATTTTGTTCAAAATATAAAAATGAAGAATAAAATATGATGATCATGATGGTGAAATTATAAATTCCACATGACACATAGGATTATTCGATATTTTTTCTCTTGTCATCAAATCAATAGAAGCTAAATAATTAGGTCAATCTATTACCAGAGAATGGATAATCCTCCACTACTGGATTATATTTCATCATAATTTTTTTGACCTCAATGAAATGATAATTATAATAATAATTAATGAAATATGTGTACATTCAGATTCTAGTGGGATCCTTGAATGGAGTCTGAACTGGGAAGAAGAAGTGGGAGAAACAAATATTTTTTCCTAGTTGAGAGGTTAATATGCCAATGGAATTAGATTATTATAGAAATAGTAGTGGCATATAGATATCCAAATATTGGACAATTATATAATTGATAATTATTCATCACGTATTTTTAACATCTATAAAATTTAGGTTATATAAATTCTTCACAACAGAAAAGTTTTGTGGTACCTCAAAAAAGTTAGATAGAAAGTCGATGGATATTTTATTTACATAAATTTATATGGATGAACTCAGATGTGTTTCATTGTTTTTTCAGAATAACAGATGATCATGATTCCAAATAATATGAGTATGTTATTCTTATGTGATATCCTAAAATTATCAGTAGAATCATGTCAGGGAGATCCATGTTGATGTCATGGAAGGGCGGTGATTTAAAGATGTCTGGTGAGACTTTGATGTAAATTTGAGAAAAATATGTCTATGGTTATATTCAACTCATCCTATCCAAAAATTTGTCAAGTCGTATATAGATATGTTCTAATAATATAAATGTTCTATTTGACAGGTATCATATATCAAGAAGTTTATTTTCTAAAATTATACATGGGAGATCCATTATTTAAATACCCTTCTCTTTATTTAGAACATAAACATGATTTATTACATAAAATCACATTTAATACAACTCAAGAGATTGATAGGAATAGTGTCTTTGGGAAATAAGGTACATTAAATAACATCATGATACATTAAAAGGATCAAATTTATTTAATACTACTTTCACATGTCTAGAATTTTTCATTATACATAAAACTCCATGGGATAAACTAAGTACATACTTAATAAACAGGTAATATGGAAATCCTAGTAAGGGAATAAACATGTTATAACAAGATGATAATATTACATGTTATTAAATTCATATCAATGATTCGTAAAGAAATGGGAATAATAAAGAATTATATAACATGATATTCATAACATGAGAAAATGTGGCAACAACGTAAAACATTTTATCATAAAAAGATCAAGGCTAAATCCTCTAAGTCCCATTGTTGAAAAATTTATAATAAAAGTATAAGGTAAATCCTTTATCTGAACATGATGTATAATGTTTCCAACCATTTACCAGTGTATTGGCGAACTATCATTGCACACCCTTTATGATCATTTCATATTCATGTTTATGTGTTCTATATTAATCATTAAAAATTTATTATTAAATATGATAATTTATTCAATGATATAAAAATTTGTAATAAATAAATTTAATTTCCCAATAAAAAGTTATATTTTTTGTAATGGTGAATACCTTTGATTGAGTAATGGGTATGGTATTCAATAAAAAAATTCCCTAGATAATCTTGGTGGAATTTCAAACGCATAACAACCTCATATAAAAACTCATAAAATGGTTTAATGGGAGAGAGGTGGGTATCTCGTAATTTTTACATGAAATGTATAGTAAGAGTTATATATATGAACATATTCAAACATAACAAAATTTAAATTATAATACATAACATAAAAGGAATGCTTCATAATCAAAGGTGGAAGATTATATATAGAATTTCAGAGTAACATGTGTATTAAATGAAGCATAATAGGAATAAATGAGAGTGAAAGGGCCTCCCATAATTTAATGAACTAATAGAATTTAAGGGGGATAGGTAATAATGTATTTCAACTTTAGAAAATGGAAATCAAAAAGAAATATCATAAATGAAATGCATGATAAAAAGAGGAGGGAGATAATCCCTTACATGGATGTGTTACTCCAAAGGCTTAAGAGAGGCTTATTTGGATTAGGGGGACTTGATAGGACTCTTGGGAGTATGGGTTAGAGTTTGGATGGTATTAAAAGTGTTTTAGTGAAGTGAAAATGAAGATCAGGCGGGTTTTTATATGAAAGGGTGTGGATTTCTATATTATATTCGTTTTGTACACTACAAAAAAATATTCAAAACCAAAAAATATCCCATGTGGTTTTCCCATAGTTTCTAAAAAAGGGGAGTGGATTACATTATTTTATAAGGCCATTAGCTGAAGATAATAAAATATTTACCATCCTTATGTGGAGGTCTATCACACATTCAAGGAAATGATTTTAAAATACTAAAATATTTTATATGTCATGGAGGATTAACTAAATCAAAAAAACTAATAAAAAGTATTTTAAATTAATAACATATAATTGGGAAATTATACCATTTATTGTATTTATTACTTCACTATTAGAATATTATATTTCATATTACACACCATAAATTTTTATGACATTTATATTTTACCTAAATATTTGATTATCTAAAAAATGAAATATTCAACATTGGATAATTATGAAAACCTAATTCTAAAAAATGATATACATTTTATAAAAATAATTTTCTTCAAATGATAACTTTTACATATATAATAAAAACTGATATTTATTCAAAATGATTGGTTTCTAACAATATCAGTTTTTGAACCGTAAAAAAGTGAATTTTACAACATAAAAATTACACAATTATTTATATTTAAAAAATAAATTAATAATAAGATTCTATGAAAAAAGTATTAATTCAAAAAATCCATTAATTCACAAAAATTGATTTCTTAATTGAATTTGAATATTAACCTTGAATTCTATTTGTGCCTTGATATTCATCTAAAAGTAACAAAAATATAAAGAAAATATATTCATAATTCAATAAAAAATAATTTACATATACCTAATGATAGGGTATTGATACATATAAAATTATGACACAAGCATATACCTTAAGAGCATAGTGTGTGATTGAAGGAAATTCATGGGTCAGCTTGCTGAAAATGGTTTGATTCGTGATCATGATAAGCATGAAATTTTCATGTAAATGGTTTTTATCATGCTAATTTTATTTGATCTCGACAAGGGAATGATCTGAAGAAACTCCCAGTAATGCTATATCTATTAGAATCTCTGATAAATGGGCATTATAGGGTACAATTCTACTGGTTGAGGCCATCACTTTCTTTGTCTATATCATAGAGATTTATTAAAACTTTTTATTTATAATATTCAAGTGACCGTTATTCAAGGGCTATATTTTCAATGATAAAGATACTTATCAATCATTTAAATAAAATTTGATATAATAAATCAAAATATGTTCTTGTGTTTTCTATATCCATAAGAAATTTAATTTAATAAAAGGTGTAATTTTATTCAAAAAATTCCAGGTTGTTATAATCCTATACTATTTAAAAATTTCTCCCTAAAAATTTCCTTTACCCGCTCTAAAATTGATTATCATATCTCTCCTTCATCACCACCTCTTGTTCCCACATTTCTTCTTCATACTTTTTGTTTCTTAACAACACATTGATGGGGGGAATTTTCTACTTTCCTAGAATTATTTCTCTACGATCTAATATCTTCACTATCTTATCTTCATTTAAAATTTTGTTTTCAAATATTACAACCCATGGATTGAGTACATGTGGTGGGTTTGGAATTTATATTCTTAAGATAGATACCTAGAATACATGATGTACTTGAGATATGTTCACTGGGCGATCTAGTTGATAACACACTGCTCTAATTTGTTCAACGATATATTAAAGTTCTATATAAATTGAGCAACGATTTCCATTCATACCATATCTCACTACCCTTGTCAATATAGATATGCATAGGAATACCATGTCTACAACATATATAACATTTTTAGACCATTATTGGACTTAGATGCTTTGATTCCCCTACTTTAGCCAAACATGTCAGTGTTTTTCACCTTTTCCCTTAAAAGGTATTTTATAGATATCCATTTGGATTCTTGAGTGGAAATTGTTGATGTTAGTGAACAGAAGCAAAAGAAGATGTTAGTCCCATACATATTTGAATTCCATTGAGAAATCTCTAATAATATCCTCAAGTGTTTGGCTAGTCCACTCAGATTGGACATTAGTTTTATGGTGATAAAATATATAGATGTTAAGATCAGTGTTTAGAGAAGGCTAGAGAATTTTCAAAAACATATAAGTTAATCGAGGATTTCAATAAACACAGTCAATAGTGTTAAACTATAAATTATTACAACTTACATGATGTATAAACATTAAAGATAATCTAGTGATAAATCCTCTCGAATTGTGATAAATTGTGCCGTCATTGTATAATGATACACAAAAACCAAAATAGTATTGTTTCCCTTGGATTTATTTAGAAGTCTAGGTATAATGGCCTAGATTATGTTTTCACATTTCATTATTTTTATGGGTAATGGTTTCATTATCCACTAAGACATATACATTTCAGCTTTCACATACTTACAAACCAGGAACATTGATCCATAATTAGCAATATCCTTCATTACATTATGCAACCAACAATAATTTAGGATATCTAGAAATTGGTTATTGTCTCCTGGGTGAATGTGGAAAGTAGAAATATGTTCATCATTAAAAAGATATTTTTTTAATAGAAGATTTTAAGGAACACATTGTCTTGAATAAAAATTCACAATTCCTTATCCATTATAATTTTACTCGGATGATTTCCCTTTTCTAGTAGTTTCACCTTTCATCTGAATTCCCTCATATTTTTTTGATCATCCTTTAACGTTTATAAAAGTGATGATTGAAAAATAATGTTTGAAAGGATTTGATTATGTTCCTTTGTTTATGATTTTCATGTTCATATTCTTCAAATAGAAGTAGATTGAATCCTTCTCAATTATCATCAATGAGAGAATTTTTTGGACCGTTCAATTTAAAGATATAGAAAACATATTTTTATTTACAATTTTTTAGTGAATTGAGTAGTAGTAATCCTTGAAGATCTATAACAATCATCATTGGTTAAAATTTAGCAATTTCAATCAGAATATATATTTGAGACTATTGTGATATGTATATATTTTACACTTCTCACGAAAGTGATATTTCCACTATATTTTCAATGTAAGGATCATAGATTCCAACACTATATCACGTGTGCGAAATATTTTCTCATGAATTTTAAATATCCTTAAGGTGTAGGTAATGAATTTTTCATATTCCCTTCACACACATAATAATCCCTTCTTTGACACATCACTGAAAATTATGAAAGGCTCCCCAGTTTTTGTTTGTGTGAGTGCTGGGATAGTGATAATAATCTTATCCATGAAAAATTATCCACATTCATAATTCTATGAAAACATGACTCTCTTCTGAGTATTCATGGTAAGAGGGTTTTAATGTTTTGATAATTTCTCCCAAATTTAAGATAATATCCAACTAACCCATGAAAACTATGAATATATGTCATGGATGTTGAAATCATCCATCCGTGAATTGTTTTTATCTTTTATGTATCCATATATATCTCATTTGTTATGGTTAAATTTCTTAAGAATTAGAATTATTTCAACCAGAACACACTGTTGTTGCACATTACATAGAGATTGTCATTTTGTATGGACTTTATAAGTCATCTCAAATACCCTTCATGCTCCTCCTTGGTTTCAGAATATATATATCATCTATAAATTCTATAAAGAAATTTCCAAGGTATTATCTATAGGCTCTACTAATAATTTACATGATGTTATATAGGCCATTTTAAAGGTCAAATGGCTTCACAATAAACTTATAATTCCCATACATTGTATGAAAAGAATTTTGGGGGATATCATCTGAATTTATCATTGGTAATGTCCCAACAATTGATCAACCATAGAGTAGTATTTTCTTCAAGGTAGTTGATTAAACAATTCATCTATTCATAGAATAGGATACTTGTTAATTATCATTATTTTTTTGAACTCAAAATATTCAACGCAATGGCATAATAATGCATCCTTCTTCTTGATAAAGAGGACTGGTGCACCCCATGATGATGAACATGGTCATATAAACCCTTTATCCATATTCTCATATAATGTTTTCCTTAGGTCATCAATTTCCACAACATCCAATAGATATAAATTATTTTATATTTTCAAAGCCCCTACTAAATGTTCAATTAGAAATTAAACCTCACTTCTTGGGTGAAGTTTATGAAACTCCTAGGAAAACACATATTCAAATACCATCACCATATGAGTTTTTTAAAGGATGATTCCTTATTTTAAATCAATGAATTCTTCTCGATATGTTTTATCATAGGGAAATAACATCAACTAATTATATTGTGTTTTCAATGAAGATCCATCCTCCTCTATCCATTATTATTGAATTGGTGGTCAATTCTTCATATGGAGTGTGATTTCTCTCTCACAGACAATTATGATTGCTCTATACAGGGAAATATATTCTATGTCTCGAATGGAATAAACTTAAACCAAGGTATGTATGAAATTGGTTGTTGGGATTTCTATTACAAAACTTCTAACAGAGGAGGGGTTATATACCTGAGATTCAATAACGGACCGATTTTCTATTTTCACCAAAATATCTACTTTCATGATTTGTGGTGGTGTTTGAATAGTTCTATTAAACCTTCATGATATAAACTAATGTATATAAATATAATGAAGAATAATGTTCTCAATTTTTTAATGAATATGTAGTGTACCTACCACCACATCATTTTTGGGATACACATTGGTGGTGGTGATGAAAAGAGATCACACTTAATACTCTAGTTGTGGATGGTTGCATAAGAAAACCTTTGGCTTAGTGCACTGGTTTTCAATGCTCCATAGTTACTTACAATTTAGGCACTAAATGGTGTTTTGAGGTTTTATTGGGGAATTTCTTTCTATTATCACACTTTGGGGATTATTCCTTTGAAAATCAATGGACTGGATCCCATCTCATCTTCAATTAAACCATTTCCATGACCCCCTTATGAAATTTCTATGGTGCTTATTTCATCACCTTTGACAAGTGGGGTGATTGAATATCTAAAAATCATTGTATTTATCTATGAATCCACTAGAATTAAAATCCACATTCAATTTCATATCCCCATGATACCAATGAGATTCAATGATCACCATCATGACTATTATGTAATATCATAAAATTGTCTCATAGATATCACTTTTTTGGATTGCCAAGGATTTTTGATGACTAAACATTATCCCACCAAATAGGCATTAAACCTTCCATTTGATGGTTCCTATTAAAATATAGGTGTATCAAGAAAGTATTGTGTTGTTTTCCTCTTACTACCCAATAGATTCATCATCTTTTTTATAGAGTGAAAAGAAGATATATCTCCATCATAAGAAGAAGGGTGTGGGGAAAATATATATCCAACAATAGTTTTCAGAATTCTTTCTAATCTATCACATTGATCAATTCATCGAGCGTAATATTCCTTATCAATTTGAAAAACTAATCCACTTCAACCACTATTCAATAAGCATCCATAATGGCCATATTCGGTTGGAAAAATTGAAGGATGAAAATATATTTTAATTGGAATTGATCAATTGTTCCTCAATTAAGGGATCAGAAGATCCTTTGAATGTAGGAGGACATTGTCACATGATACTCTCGAATATGGGTTTCTATATCTTAAGAGGGGGGTAGGGTGGGGGTTGTGTGCTAATCTATGTCTCAGTTTTTATTCATAACATGAGTAAACGAAGAGAGTATAATGATAATTTTTATGATTCCTTCCCCCATTAGGTTGGGAATATCATTGGGGAAATCCTCATGCTACCCTCCATATCAATTGTTAGAATGATTCCTCCTTTTTCAAGACATTTTATAGGAGAAAAGGAAGATTTGGTTTGAGTATCTTTTCAAATTACACACATAATTGGAGAAAATGTTGTCATTAAAGGGATAACTTATATTTATCCCATTAACATATGATATTTTGGATTTAGTCTATGTTATTCACGATCTACTTCCTAAAAGTATTCTTATGAAATTATTTTTTTCGTAATAATCGATTGGAATGAGAATATGAGTTTACTGAAGATATCCCATTACATGTTTCATACAAGGTGTGATGTAATGAACGTTTTTGTGTACTATGTTACCCGGATTTAGGCCTAGAACACCTTGTCATAGTTTTTACTCCTATGTACATCTATGACAAAACCAAGTCCACATTAAGTATCCAACAAGTAACATATTTTATTCATAAACCACTTTATATATACCATCGAAATTTAAGGATGTTTTCATACACATAGACATATTTCAATGGGTCTTCAAAATGGTTTCTTAATCTTATTACCATATATAACTAATGTAATCCTATGATACCGCTATAAAAACATTATTTTTTTAGAACATTAAATTGATTTATTAAATTAAATTTTAGTAATAAAAATCAAAATATCAAGAGTGTTGGTGTATTTATAAAATTTAGCACATTAAATAAGAACTAAAAACATGAAAAGATGAATATTTCATTAAATCTTCGTTAACCTGGACAAAATGATCCTTTTTATATAACACTACATTGGATTACATGAGGATAAACATAAGTAGAGGATGAGCTATTACTTCTAGTAAGTGAATAAATATGACATAAAAACGAAGATAATAATTCATGATAGAAAACAAACATCAATGAGTCATAAATGAACATGAATAATAAGGCATTATATATCATGATATTCATAACATAAGAAAAAGTGGAAATAAATTAAAACACTGCATCATATGTTGAACAATTCTAAATCCACTATGACCCCTTAGTGGATAAAGTCCAATAAAGGTATATAGTAAATACTGTATCCCACAATGATTTATCATGATAATTACTATTGCCAAATTCATTGGGGAACTATTAGGATACATACTTCAAGATAATTTCATTCTCATGTTAAATTATTCCACATAGATCACATAACATTGATTCATTTAGCCTCATAATTTATTCCATAATCTATGAATGTGGATGTAATGTGTTATATTTTCACTCTATTATTGTCATATATTATATGGATTTATTACAAGGATTGTCTTTGTGACGACGTGTGATTCCGTGGCCTGGGAAAGGGATTGCAAGAGAATTTTTGGAATCATCTACACACAAGCATAATGTTTCTTCCCAAGACCAATGGTTAGAAAAAGAGGACCACTTTGTCTCTAGAATATATTTTGTGGGCATATATCCTAGACTTTGGTCGTAGTGGGGAGGATCACCTATCACTAGTGTTGTTTGGGTACCATAACAACTAATACTCCATCATTAACATGTCACTGTTTGAGGCCTTATATGAGTGACCATGCTGGTCACCACTCTAGTAGACCGACCCTAGAAAGTCCGTACTCATGGGTCCCAGGGTGGTGCAAGCTTCCACTAGGAAGGGGAAGGTAATCTTGGAGAAGATGAAGACATCACAAGCCAGAGAAACTCTTATACTGACTGATGAAAGAGACATATGGTGTAAGAGGAGGGATACCAAGTCTTACATTGGATCTCACCTAGTTGAGGGTTGTAGAGATATGGACATGGTGTAATGTTTTCATAGATATTTATTGGCCATTTTCAAAGTGTGTGGAGTAGGTGAGGTGGAATACCACCTAGCTCTGCTAACACAGTTTTACTATGTATACAGTGTCCTCCATCTCTCACAGCTTAGTAAGTATGTGAATGATCTGTCACACTTCATTGATTGGGGAGAGATGGACATAGAGGATGGAGAGACCGTAATTGATTAACTAGTGGAGGCCGTGGATCGATAGTAGAGGATCCGTCATGGGTGATAGATTTCCCTAGTGCCTTAGGTGGAAATTTGGGAATCATTATGAGAGAAAGTGGGAGAGGGAGGCACATATTCACATGTAGTACCCACATCATATTGAGTAGACCCCTTTTCTTTTTCATTCTGGGATGTAAAGCCCTATTAAGGGGAGAATTCATTTTCTTAGATATTCCATGTTTTATTTTCAAATTTTATATAGAGTTATTACATGTATAGACATTGTGATGGCATGAAATTCCAAGGTCCAGGGTGCCAAGATTAAATTTTTGAAATAAATAAATCATTTAAACATTACAGGAAAGTGATTTTCTAAAAAAAGTGAAATATCATTTAATAAGTTCATGGATTAAAAATATGAGGACACCATTGTGCTCAGAGCTGCACCATTACCTTAGGTGGGACCTAAAATTGACATGTGATAGTTGGCTACAAAATTTACTTTTTGATGTTTTAATGAAAATAAAATAAATTAATAAATTATTTTAATTTTAAACGTTTTCATAACACAGTGACATGTTTTTTTTAAAAAAGATTTGGAGTCCAGAAATATGCTCATAACCATGGAGAACTACATAAAATATTCTAGAGCCTTGGAGTAGATATAAACATGGATATTTTGTAACAAACACCAATGAATTAAAAACCCATGGATCTTCATCTAGTGAGATCAAATCCTGGCCGGCGACTACTCTGCCTCTTCATCCATGATCATGGTCGGGGGTTTTTTCAATTATCCATTTCCCCATTCATGGATGAAATGATGAACGTGGATCAAAAAACAAATATATTGACCTATAAATCATGAATTGTTGCTATAGGGGGTTTATCTGGTTATATTGGGGAATGAATCCATGCAAGAATTAATTTTTTGTTTGGATTTGTTCAATTTTATCCTACTATCATGAGCAAATAAACACGGTGACAAACAACCACTGAGGTTTGTTCCTTGAATTTCATTTTGATTTCTTCTCCAATTTTATCTTCATATTGTTTTTATTCTTAACACGGTTATGAATAATATATCATTGTTCGTCCATTTCATAGTCATCCAAAATTAGAGATCCTACATCGTAATGACTTAATAGAGGTGTGGCGATGATGTCAGCAGACAAAACGACACAAATCAGAAGAAATCGTTCTTCAACCATTCTTCACGTAGATGATTAAAATGTTTTTTCAGGGCCTATCGAACCCAAAAAACTTACCAAAACATAGATGGTATATCATGGAAACCTTATATCGTGAGTTTATAAGAGGTCAGATGGATGGATCGAATAACAGAGGAGAAATCGGGGCGCGGATTCAATGAATGTGGATTCTAGAGAATCATGATCATCATGGTGTGTGTACCAATGAATACACTATGTATGGGAGGCATGGTTGCAACTAAGGTTTCTGTTATTCACAAGGAGAAGAACACAAAGTTCTCTAGGGAGGACATGGTGTGTGGGACACACCTTATGGCGGCTGGAGTTCCGAGCGACAGGAAGCTTAGACAGGACCTGTAACCATTATCACCCAATGTCTGGGTCCTTTTGTGGACCCAATGTGTATCTTGGGAGATACGCAGACATAGGGTGGAGTACATAACATTCACTCCACCACACGTCTTATCCAATCTGGATATGTGTACCACCTTGTGTACCGATACATGGTCTGGGATACATGGGTTGAACCCATGTACAAGAACATGGTCACCGTACTTATATTTGACCATGTATACATAGACATAGTGTGTGATCCTTCCTACATGCCATGTATATATGTTTGACACAAAATTTTCTCCATACTTAGGCCATTTTACATGAGCATTACCCTGAATCGAGGGACACAATGTGTGTCCCCTTTTACATGATGTGTACCTTTGTATACATGTCATGGTCTTCTTTTACACTGTTCCTTGGAAATTTTTAATTTTTTTAGTTCCCCTTTTCTCATTCCCCCAATGTTATGGTTTCATTTCCATTCATAGAAGTTTGATCCCTTCAGCAAGACATTTCATTATAGAGTCAGGTATACCTATGTTAGGCCCCGAGTGAGATCCTATATCTATTATTGTCCATAGGTAGTGTCAAGTATCAATGTGGATCATTATACATGACACCAATACATTAAATAGCATGTTAATTCAGGTGAGTCGTGGTATCTGTAATGTCCCTGGTAGTGAACCTCATCTATGTATTGTGATCTTTTCCCACTCAAGAGTACATTCTCTTGTTAATAGAGTATCATTTCTCTATTAATATCTGTGAGTTCTTCTATCTCTCTCATGGTTTTACCGGATGAGCAGTACATCTCAGATGAATGTTGTCAGATCTATCAAAATCTAGGAGTGAGTAATATAAGATGATTTATTTGTGGAATATTCAATGTAAATCTATAGCATGGGTATGTGGTCGTATTGACTAACCATTAGACTATGGGTCTTGGTTTCAAGTATATTTGGATGTGATTCTCTTTATATATGTTCAGTAGTCATATACTATCTAGAAGATGAATATACCTTTTCTTTTTGTATTTATTTGTGGTTTTTGGCGTCCCCTACAATGTATTGTTATACACACCCCTTCATGGGCTTTGCAAGCACATGACTTGCAATGTATAGATGAGAGGCCTTTTGACGGAGATCAGGGCGGACCAGGACCCGACCGAGCATTCTGAGTTCCTTGATGTACATGGTGTTCCTATAGCTATGACCACAAGTCTGTGTACCTAGTTTCTTGCTTAGAAGTTGGAATTTGATGTTTGTGGACTCTTTCTATTAGTGAGATTATATTCTAGCCCAATTTATTTTTCAATGACACTTTATGTTGTACTCTATTTGTTAGGTTTAGTTGTATGAATGCATTTTGTTCCTGAGTGGTTTTTAATTTTCAGAAATAGAGGGCCTGAAGATGTGTGTGTGTGTACATGCACTTATTTTATGCCTTCCTTGTATGTTATATTCCAACTCAGTGTTAGTCAACAGCCCTTGGCCATTTGGAGGCGGGCTTGGTGAGTCATAACACGGGCCCTGCTGGGAAAAGTCATGATAGATTTGTATCCAAGGTGTTCGGTTCTGCATTTTGACGAAGAGTCAGTGAGATTGGTTTTGGGAAATAATGTTTTGTGTTATGACTTTTTCAATCAGGGTAAGGACTCCATTGTTGGTGCGGGTGACCGACGTATCCATATACCAGGACTATGAAAACATGTTTTTCAACTAAGTACCAGAAAACACTAGTTGAGGGGAAATAAAATAATGGAAAATCCATCATATATTAATGGGTGTTGTTTTACATGACCTCTAATGTCATCTATTCTGATATATGCTTGACCATGATACATCTTGTTTCTTTAACAGATGCCTCCATGATGAATACCCACAAGAATTCATCATCTCGATCACTAGGATGACCCCATCGGTGGTGAGGATTTGATACAGGGACCAGTTCCCCAGGCATTACCACAAGGTGGTTGACCTGCTATTCAACCACCAGTGGAGCATCACAGTATACGTAAATTTCAGACATATGAGAAGTGAAAGGTGGGTAAAATCCAAGAGTTTTAGAAAAAGAGACACCATTGGTTCTTGGGGAAGCCCGACCCTCAGTTGGGATGGTAAATTGACCGAGGCAGTTACAAGGGTTTTCTATCTAAAGAGGACACAAGCAGACTAGATGGTGATCCTTGGAGAGAGATCCTTCTTCAAGGTTCTACGAGATGATGGTGGAGTTTTACCCCACTAATTTACATCATGGAGACACATTTGTGGATGTCTTTGGAGGGAATCTTAATGGAGGAGTTCTATGTTGTAATACTGAGAGATGTGTGTTTCCAGAAACTCCTTCATAAATAGTAAGGCAGTTTGATGGTGGTTGACAATTCATTGAGGTTCACCATCCTTATAATGCACTATTTGGATATGGTCATGGCTCAATACATCATATCATGGACCTTCAATAGAGGTATATGATTGGAAAATTGAGCTAGTTTTGTGCCTATATGCATTTTGACTTATATAGGAGTGAACAAGTGAGCTTTGGTGGTTGTGAGCTTCTTGGCTGAGCATATATATAAAGTGGTAATCAGCGGAAGGCAGATAGGTGAAGAGACCTCGGTAATAGTGATCCAACATCATACACATGTATAAGTACATTGGAGACCATATAGGAAGACCCAAGATAGGGTACCGATAGTCAAGTCCTCTCAGGATGGATCTACTCAGCCTAGGGAGAGGTGATGCTACTTTTTTGATGGGAGAGGAAATCTCACTAGTGGTTGTCCAACCCATCACATTGCTAATAGGGATCCGGTGTAAGGAACACTGATATAGAGATATAGAGTGGAGAAGGCAGTCCCACTAGATGGAATACGTGGTTGAGGAGCAGGGAGAGCTGTAGGTGGTGGTAGACACTTTGACATACTTCCAATGCCACCCCTAGGTGGTATGCACCAAACTCAGTGAGATGGGGGATAGTGGCGGGGATAGGTGCATGCTGTCGAGGTGTACGAATCAGTGACTCTATAAATGATTTGAGGTATGATATAGGGGTTTTCTTCTTTATCTGTAGTATATATGGACACTGCATCCATTCATTATTTTGTCTCTACATGTCTTGTACGAATCCATGGGATTCCGTTTGTGCTGTTTAATCAAACCATATGTTTGGAGACACCTACAAGAGGAGAATCTATGATCAAACATATTTTAAAAAAGTAGGATCTTTCACTTGGATGTGAGAGTTTCATTTGGAACCTCTTGGTGGCAGAGTTGAGGCCTTAAAACGTCATTCTCAGAATGAATTGATTATCTTCATTCCATGCCCAGATGGACTTATGTAGGGGAAGAGTGTGGTGTTTCTACAACTATGGGAGGAGGTTTTCTTTTATTGGTAAAATTTGAATCCCATGCAGCACAAAAAGGGATCATGTATAGGAAGGAGTAGCTTATCACTCATTTGTTGGATACCCTTACCCTCTATGTAGTTGATTTTTTGATGTTTTAGTTCCTAGTAGTAGTGATGTTGCATGAGGACATCTTTCCAATAGATGTTCCATTATTTCCTCTCTTCCATGAGATCAACTAATGCACTAACTTACACCTCGGGAAATAATTGATATTATGACCATAATATCAGATGGTTCCCATAGAGTTTCATGAGCTGAGGGTGTAGTTCGAGGATTTTCATAGGTAGGTCTTCATAAGACCCAATGTTTCACCCTGGGCAACCCCAGTTTTGTTTTCCAAGATTGAATATGGTAATTTGAGGTTTTGTGTGGGTTATCTATTCCTGAATCTGGTAACATTGAAAAAAAAGTATCCACTCTAGAGGATTGAAGACCTCTTCGATCAGCTAAGAGAGGTGAAATGGTTCTCGAAGGATGACTATCAATCGGGTTTCCACCAGTTACGAGTATGAGACAAGGATATACCAAAGAAATATTTCTGATGCCGCTATGGTCACAATGAGTACATGGTTATTCCCTTTGACAAGAAGATTTCCCTTGTAGTGTTTAGGAAAATTATGAACCAGATCTTTTAGCCATTCCTAGTCCTATTAGTAGTGGTCTTCATCGATGAAATCCTTGTGTTTTCGGTGTTTGAAGAGGAGGACTAGAGATACCTACATATGGTTCTATACACTCTCTGAGAGCATCAGATTTATTGGAATCTCTCAACGTTCTAGTTCTGGATATAGGAGGTCCACTTTTTGGGACATTTTATCTCATCAGATGGAGTAGAAGTGGACCCAAACAAGTTCTAGGTAGTGATATCATTGGAGCCACCCTGGAGTGTGACAAGGGAGGACATCTTCTTTAGGAATCAATGATTATATAACAGTCTTTTCCTTGATATGTCCCATATATCATCACTGATGATAGACTTGCCTCAGAAGGGTTTGCCTTTGGAATCAATGGAGAAGTTCCAGTAATCTTTCTAGTTGTTATGGCAGAGTTTGTTGAGTGTACCATTCTCGATATTACCATAATAAGGTGTCAATTATGTTTTTTTTCTATGATGTATTAGGGAATATTTGTGGTTGTGTCATGATGCCAATACATGTAGTGATTTCTTATCGTTTATTCCAATTATGGTCGAATGAATATAACTATAAGATGCAAGAGCATGAATTTCAAGAGGTAGTCTTCGCATTGCAGATGTGGCGAGATTGTATGATGGGAAAACAATTTATCATTTACTATGACCAGAAGAGCCTCAAGTACATATTCTTACAAAATGTATTGAATCTATGTAATTTTTTTTTCTATAGATCTTCTATAAATAAAATTCAAGATCATCATTACACCTAGGAAGGGAAATATAGTGGAAGATGATCTTAGCAAGAGATTTAGTTCACAGCTTTTGAGCAAGGCATCATAGTAGTTGGCCTCATTTCTGTTATCCTTCGTGGATGGAGAGGATGAAAATTATCCCCAGTTGGTGGTTGTCACCCCTCCACTCTAATGGAATGTCAGGGAGGTACATCTAGGTTATATTTAATGTGATACTTTACATGATCATTTATACATTGGACATGCCAATGATGAATATTTGAAAGGTGGGTAGCACATATTTCGTTTCCTAGGGCTCACAGTTATACTAGTGGCATTACGATTGGAGGTTCTGAGGAACTCTCACAAATCACCCTCGGCATTACATTATAGAGTATTGAAAATGTAACAGGATCTCTGGGATCAATTATAGTGGATAGGTATGAAGAAGGTTGTAGTAGTGTTTGTTTCTCGATTCCTTACATGCCAATAGGTGAAGGTTGAGCACCAGGTTCCAGCAGCATTAACTCACCCCTTGGAATTTCTAGTGTAAATGTGGCATGTAATATCGATGCAATTCATGATGGGATTACCAAGAACCTGTAAGTTACACGATTCCCTCTGGGTGATGGTTCACTGACTAACCAAGTGGGAACACTACCTAGCTATCAAGGAGAAGAGTTCTATAAAGAGCTTTAGATACCCCACCTGTAAAAAACAGTTTACAATCATGAAATTCATTCAACAATAGTCTAGGACTGAGACGTTATTATCATATCCCAGTTGTGGAAGGGATTTTAGAAGGCATTGGGGACTCAACTACACTTGATCATGACGTTCCAACCTCAGACTAATGGTCACAGGGGGCAGACCATTCATATTTTGGTGGATATATTATGGGCCTATTTATTGGACTTTCGTCACAGTTGGGAGGACCACCTACCACTTTGGGAGTTTTTGTACAATAACATCTACCAAACCAACATTATCAAGGAACTATTTGAGGCCTTATATGGGAGACCCTACATGTCACCACTCTACTAGACCGACCCCAGAGTGTCATCACTGATGGGTACAATGACGGTGAAATCTACCACAGATAAGGTTAAGGTCAAGTAAGAGTGGATGAATACTTCACATAACATGCATAAGTCTTACGATGATAGACAGATGAGACCTTTTAAGTTCAAGGAGGATAACATACCTTCATTCATGTCTCACCTTGAAGAGGGTTGCAGAGATTTGGTCGGGGTTTCATGTTGTCCCTTAGGTTCATCGGACCTTTTCAAATACTAGATAGTGTTGGAGAGGTGGTATACCACCTAGCACTACCACAAAAAATTCACAGGGTTTACGATGTCTTCCATGTATTGTATTCGAGAAGGTACGTTCATGATCGGTAACACATCAATGATTAGGGACAGCTGGACATCGAGGATGTAGTGACCTTCACAGAGTACTCGGTGGAGGTAGGGGATTTGCAGGAGAGGATCCTTCATGGGAAAGATTTTCACCAAGTGTGTGTTTAGTGGTAGCATGGAAATATTTAGGAGGGCACATTGTAGTGGGATTCTTTAATTCATGTGCAATACATTCATCTTTTTGAGTAGACACCATTTTCTGGGGATTTTCGGGACGTAAGGCACAAAGGTGGGGAGAATATAATGTCTATGATTTTTTGTGTATTATTATCAAAAATTATATTGTGTTATTACAGGTCTAGGATTTTTGAGGGCATGCAATTATGAGGCCCGGGGTGCCCAGAATAAATTTTTAACATAAATTATACTTTTAAACTGCTCACATGAGCAGTTTTACTAAAAACGTTTAATAACCTTTAAATGACTTCCCAGATCAGAAATCTGAGGACACCACTGTCTTCATTCTAGTGACTTTACTTTAGGCGGGGCCTAACATAATCCACCGTGAGTCGATTTCGAATGTTAGGTTTTGGATGTTTTAAAGGAAATAAAATAAATTAATAAATTATTTTTTAATCATTTCTATAATGAAACGACGTGTTATTTTTATTAAAAAGAGTAGGAGTTTTGGGTTAGGCTCATCACCCTAGAGAACACCTAGAAATCCTCCAGAGGCATAGAGAGGAGACAACCATGGAGAATTATTTATGAAAACCGATGAAAAACAAACATGTGGATCACTGCACCACCAGATCTAATTCCAGCAGATGGACACCCTTCTTCTTCATCAACAATTGAGGTGGGGTATGTTTTTTTTCAATTATTCGTTTCCCCGTTATTAGATTAAACAACGAACAAAGATCATCTGACAAATATATTGACCCACAAATCATGAATTCTTGTAAGATGGGTTTTATTTGGTAATTTTAGGGAATAAAGCCATGATAGACTTAATTTTTTTGTTGTATTTCCTGTATTTTCTCATACTAATTGGAGTAGAAAAATGTCGTGAAGAATGAAGACATAGGTTTGTTACTTGAATTTTTTTTGGATTTGTCCCCCCATTTTAACCCCGCCTTCTTTGCATTCTTCATGATGTTATAAAAAATGGATCATTGCATGTATGTTTCACTATGAAAAAATTCATAATTAGAGATCCATCATAGTGATGAATCAATATAAGGGATAAAGATATGGCGTCATATGAATCAACACAATTTAGAGGAAATCATTCTTCAATTGTTCTTCACATGAATGATCAAATCACGTTTTCTGGGATGATCATACTCCTGAAACCTCTCGAAAAGTCGCTAGAATAATAGGGTGACCTAGGATCTTGGGTTTAGAGGTGATCAGATGGCTAGATCGAGGACCAGAGGAGCAACTAGGGAAAGGCCGTGAAGAATGGTGATTCAAGAAAATAATGTTCAACATGACATATTTTCAAATGAATATACCATTTGGTGTCAGAATGGAGCCAAATAGTATTTCTGGGCAGGACACGGAGAAGAACACGGCGTGCTTCTGGGAGGACATTGTGTGTGGATCCCACCTAGTGGTGGATGTAATTCTAAGAGACATGAAGCATAGACATGACATGTGGACATTATAATATAGACTGTGAGTACTTATGAACATCTGATGTGAATCATGTTAGATACATAGACATAGTGTGAAGTACATGAAATGCACTCCACGACACAGTTAGACTATGCTAAATACGCAGACAACCCCATGTACTGGTACATGTCTTGATACACCCATGTTCAAGCTGTGTATGAAAACATGGACAACGTAAACAGATTGGGCCATGGATACACAGACACAGTATTTTATGCTTTCTAAACCTTGTGTATATATGTTTCTACACTACAAATTCTCGAGACTCAAGACCTTGTATAAAGGTAGTACATGAAGTCGAGGGAGAATTTGTGTGTCCCCTTCTACACATTTTGTTCGTTTCTATAAATTGATATATCATCTTGTCCATCGATCCTTTGAAATGATTCATTTGGATTAGTGCCCCTTTTCCCATTCCCCTGATGGTCAGGTATCATTTCCATCCACAGGATTATGATCCCTTCAGAATGAAATTCCGAGATAGAGTTATTTATCCCTCCAAGAGGCCTGGAGTATGATCCTATTTCCATTCTTGAACCTAGGTATAGTCAGATATCAACGTGACTCTTCTTACCGAACACTCATCCTCTACATAGCAGGTGAATATTGGGGATTCGTGGTGTCCTCCAAGTCCTTGGTAGTGATCCTCGTCCATGTATCGTGATATTTTCTCCCTCAAGAGTGTGTTCTCCCTAAATGAGTACAAATGATCTCTCTTCATTTCAATCAGTACATCTCTCTCTCATTGAATTTCCCAATGAACAGTACTTCTCAGAAGGACATTATCAGAGCTATCGAACTCCTGTAATGAGTTTTCCTAGATAATTTCTTTGTGGAATCATGGAACTATATCCCAAGCGTGAGCATGCTGTCATTGTGACTAAATTATAGACTACAGGTGTAGGTTTCATGTATATCTGGAGGTGTTTATATTGATATAATTTCAATAGTCATATAATTTTTTGTGATGACTATACCTTTACTTTGTGAATTTATTTTCGGAATTCGGGTCCCCTACTGAGTACTGTTACACTCACACATGCATGGTATTTTCCCACATGTGTCGTGTCTTGTGTAGATGAGTGGCCTTTTGACGGGCTCTAGGGTGGACCAAGCATGAACAAAGATTTCAGAGTTCATTGTGGGCCTAGGTGATCCTACATCTATGAGCAGTAGTTCAAACATCTAATTTCATTCATATAGGTTAGACTTTATTGTTTGTAGAATCATTATTTTTTGTGGGCTTGTATTCTATCCAAGTTACCTTTTCTCACATACTAGTAATGAAACTATATTTGTTGGGTTTAGTTGTATGAAGGAATTTTGTTCCATAGTGGTTTTTTCATTACAACATTTTCACACTTTAGGATTTGTGCATATGTACAAGAACATAGGGAATGATATCCATGTTATTGATATGCCAACTTGATTATAGTCCCCATCCCCTAGACTATTGGAGTCAGGTTAGGGGAGTCGCGGTGGAGGACCCACTGGGACATGTCCTGATAGTGGAATAAATACAATTAATTACATAATAAGAAAGTATAAGTTAATTAATGTGAATACCCATGATAATGGAATGGGTGTGATATTCACTACATGTAGATTTTGGCATGGAAAATCATGGTGCAATTTTGGAAGCATAATGACATCAAATAGAAATTAATAAAATGGGTTGATGAGGGAGAAAGGGGAATCTCATAATTTACACTTAAAATGGAGAGTAAGAGGTATATTTATGAGCATAACCTAATAGTTTCCAAATAAAATTAGAGGGCATAACATAAAAGTAATGCTTGATAAAAAAGGAGGGTGGAAAATTCCTTATGGAATTTTGACATAGTAATGAGTGTAAATAGGGATTCCATATTGGGATAATTGAGAGTGAATGTGGATACAGTCATTTAATCATAAAAAGGATATTAATGAGTATAGGTATGAATGTATCCAAACATTATCAAATGGAAATCATAATGGAATATAATATAATATGTGTCTGATAAAAAGGGAGGGAGAGAGAATTCCTTAAATGGATATGTGACTCCAAAAGCATAAGAGAAGAATCTTGGGAAATTTAAGGTGCCTTGGAGGGACACTAAGAAGTGTTCCAATGAGTGTGGATGAGTTTTAATGAATTTTTTTGTAAAGATAAGTCATCACATAGGTGGGATTATATTTGAATGAATAGTGATTTCATTATTATTTTATTTATTCATACTACATAATAAAATATTCAACACCACTAATGTCACGAACTGTCCCCTAGGGCCCATGCCTTGAATACCCCAAGCCTGAATTCCATAGGCTAGGGGCCGACGACTAGATCCAAAAGCTTAAATCCATAAAATTGGGAAGGAAATGCCTAAATAATCAGTAAACACACACAAACATAATACAAACTGGATGAAAACACTATGTAAAGACTGTATACAAGAAGAGTGATATAAAGTAAAGGGGCTAGAAATACAATCCCAACTGTAAAGTACATGGAAACTAAAAAACAAGTACAATTGAGGAGAATTAAACAGCTGCATAATCGTCCACCAGGAAGTCCCACCTGAAGGGTAGGTACAGAAGGCCTCCACAGCACTCCACGTTCGTCTATCTCCTCTGTGTACCGTCAAGCTGTGTGGTCCACCTCTGGGTACCATACTGTCATGTCTACTCAACCTCGGTCAGCATTGCCCTTCTTATGCAACCAACACAACAAGGTGTAGGCATATCCCATACAGGGGTGATATAAACAATGTGTCATGATCGGAGACAATAGAAGATGGTACTCCATGTATCCACACAATCTTCAGCACGTAGAGGAGTCCCAAGCACTCTATTGAATCCTTCTCTCTAATCAGTAGGGAATGGGCCGAATTGGTGACTCAGTCAGTAATTGACCAAATCGATTCATGTACTCTAGATGTACGTGGAAGATCCATCATGAAGTCCATGGATATCCCTTCCCACTTCCACTCTAGGACCTCTAATGGATGGACAAAGCCTACTGGTACCTGGTACTCCTCCTTCACTTGTTGACAAGTGAGGCATTGAGAGACATACTTCGGTACTGACTTCTTCATATCTAGCCACCAGTGCTGTCATCTGAGGTCCTGATACATCTTTTCCACTCTTGGAAGTACCACTAAAGGGGATGTGTGGATCACCCTCAACACATCCTCTTGAAGTAACACTAGTACCCCAGTACATCCTCTAAAGAGGATGACGTGCTCCCCACCTTCAAAAAATTTATCAGGTGCTTGTCCTATGGATATATGAGGATGTCACATCTTATAGTCAGTGTCCCCATGTTTTTCCACCCGTACACGCTCAAGAAGAGGGGGAGTGACTGTAATATATTTTAGAAATTCTACTCCATCTCTATCCACAAAAGATATCTATAAAGCGGCCAGTTGCTCTGTCGCGTCACCTATAAATTATATAGCAGATCTCATACTGAGTGCATCTGCAACAATATTCCCTTTCACAAGTGTATATATTATCTCAAAGTCATAGTCTTGGGGGAACTGAAGCTGCCGCCGTTGTCTTAGGTTCATGTACATATGAGAGAATACATACCTGAGACTCTTGTGATCATAGTACACAGTTAAATGCTCTCCCATCAGATATCGTCGCCACATATTCAAGGAAAAGACCACTACTGCTTACACTAGGTCATTGGTATTATAGTTATGATCATTCTATCTCATCTACCAAGAACCATATGCAATAACTTCCTGCACCTGCATCAGGACACACCCGAGTCCAGTTCCTGATGCGTCACAGTAGACTACATACCCTAAGCCTTCCTATGGAAGCCTCAAGATGGGGGCACTAGTCACCCTCTGCCTCAAATCCTAAAATCTCTGCTAGCATATCTGTTACCATAAAAATGGATTACCCTTCTTTATCAAGGCTTATAGCAGTGCTGAAACTCTGGAGAAGTATGCTACGAACCTCCGGAAATATCCAGCCAAGCCCGGGAAACTCCGTACATCTGTCACACTTCTGGGTGGCTCCAAATCAAGTACTGCCTCAAGATTCACTAGATCTACTACAAATCCATCCTCCGAGAAAACATGTCAGTGAAAGTGAACCTCTCGGATCCAGAACTAGCACTTCGAGATCTTATAGTAAAGCTGGTGCTCCCAGAGTGTGTCCAGTACCACCCACAAATGGTAGGCATGCTCTTCCTCAGTATTCGAGTAGATAAGAATGTCATCAATGAAGACTACGACAATGTGATTAAGGTATGGCTGGAAGATCCTGTTCTTGAGTCCAATTAAAACTACTAGATAATTGGTTACACCGAAGGGCATATCCAAGAACTCATAGTGGTCGTACCAAAACTTGAATGTCATATTCTGCACATCCTTGTCTCAAACTCGGTGGTGGTGATAGCCTGATCTGAGGTCTGTCTTCGAGAACAACTGTGCTCCCTTTAGCTGATCAATGAGTTCGTCAATATGTGGAAGTGGGTACTTGTTCTTCACGGTCACCTGGTTCCGGCGACGGTAGTCGACATAGAGCCTCAACCTCCCATTCACTTTCATGGTGAACAGAATCGGGGCTGCCCAAGGAGAAACATTGGGCCAGATGTTCCCATCCCCTAAAAGTCCTCTCGTTGTACCCTCATCTCACAATGATCAGAGAGAACCGTCCAATAAGCTGTATTAGATATCGGTGTCATACCGGGGTACATGTCAATGTAGAATTCCACCTCTCTGTGAGGAGGTAGCCCTGGAACATCATCAAGGAAAACATCATCATACTAGTCCACCACTACAGGATTTCTCGAACGCTCTACATATACTACTCTAAGGGTAAGGCAGGCCAACTGATGAGTGATCGGCTGCACCCTCCTCCAAGTAAGTCTTTCCTGTACTACAAAGGCTCCATTCTTTCTGGTGAAGGTGAACCTTGTCCCATCCATGTAGACACACTGCACTTTGCACCTAATACAGTCAATCTGAGTATGGACTATGGATAACTAGTCCATACCCAAGATGACTTCGCAAGGGCTCGATGCCGCTACGAGGATACCCAAGACAAATCTCTCGCATCATAGAGTATTCTCACAAAGCCAGCACCAGTGCATAATTGTCGAGTCTACTCTCGTAGTAGTATTTAGCTGTAAGGATCGAGCCAACAGCTCCATCAAAATATCCAAGCTCCGAACGAGGGAAGTGGCAATGAAAGAGTGACTGTCACCTATGTCTATAATAACTACATCTATGATAGAGTAGAAACAGATCATACCTCAAATCATCTGCAGAGTGCTGTGATCGTAGGCCTCAACTGCCTAGAGTTGAGCTCTATCATGTCCACATGCTACCTGTGGTTATGTTGGACCTCTTGGTGGTGGTGGCACTAACACCTCAAAACGTCACCCACTACCAACTGCTCAACCATCTCCTCTTCCACCTTTGCCTACTCTCTATAGACCACCTCGATAGAATCTCTATCTCTACCATGGTGGTCCTTCAACCGTCTTCTGATCATCCAAATAGCGGGTCAAACAGTTATGATCCATGTGAACCTCCCCGCTACTTGTGAAACACTGCCTTATCCTCACTTGATTGGCTATATCTCATGTGCCTCTCACAACCGATCATGTGTCCTGAGGTCATCGACCAGATTGTCTGGTTCACTTAGACCTCCACAACATCGGTTTACTTCCTTCTGCAGAAGACTCTTCTATGTGATACCCAATGGTGGGTATTGCTATTGGAGACGGCATAGCAAGGAGACTCTCTAATAAGAGGGCTCACTCCAACACCCCCGCCTACGTCAGGATGCTGAGGGTGTTCATTAAATCTCTGATCTCTCGCCTGAGCCCCTGCTCGAATATCTGGGCCCTGAAGAATGGGGCTCGTACCATATATGTAGAGTAGCACAGGATGTCAATGAACCTCATTGATTACTGAGATACCGTCATACTATCCTATTGTAGATGCAGTGACTCCAACCCCTACACCGCATGTAGGGTGGCTGGGACAAACTCCGCCCGAAATTGGATCTCAAAGTTTTCCTAGAGAAGTGTTTCCTCGTCATGTTCCTGAAGCATCAGGCTCCACCATCTTCCTGCTATAGCTTGAAGGTGACTCACGACAAGGATTACTATAAGGTCTGCTGGTTTCTCTACCAGTCTGAAATCTATCACCACAGCCTTTAGCCAATCCTTAGCTACCTGCAGGTCCATCTCAACCATGTACATGGGCAGCCTCTAGTGATGGGACTCGTTAAGCGTGCTCTGGCAGTGTACACTCTCTACTACTGGGGCTGGTGGCATCAGTGGCTCAATAGGTAGTGATACTGCTAGAGCCTCCGCTGTAATAGGGACCTTCACTGAGGCCTCATCGCTCGTTGGGAAGTCATCTCTTACAACTCTCAGAACCCCGGCTGGCTGCCTACATGGAGGCATCCTAAAAAGAAATAGGGTTTCCAAAGTCAATAAGTTATACCTAGTGTGCTGACTCAAAGTGGTCACAAATAAAACTCTTGTAACACACACACAATCAATGTTTTCTAGCACTGAGTCAGAAATCAAAAGTCAAGGTCCTATTCTATGGATACGTCGGCCGCCACACCAACACGGGACTCCCAGGACTAAAAACCACACTCAGTACACTTAACGCTATTTTTTTACAGAAAAGAAAGATCAGTGTCCTATGTTCTGCAGTATAACCGACTCCTATGATACGAATTTGTCAGAAAACTTCCCTCGGGGCTCGTGTCATGACTATCCCAAGCCCACCCACCATAGGCCATGGGCTAGCGAGTAGCGCCAAAAGCGTAAATCTCTATAACTAGGAAGGCATTGCCTTATTAATCAGTAAATAGACACAAATAGAGTAAAAACAAAAAGCAAACACTAAGTTGAAACTATATACAAGAGGAGTGTTGTAATGTAAAGGGGCTAGAAATACCAGCCCCATAATAAAGTACATGGAAAATTAAAAACAAGTACAACTGAAGAAAAGTAAATAGCTGCAGGATCGTCCACTGGGAATTCCCACTAGAAGGGTAGGTACAGAAGGCCTCCACAACACTCCATGTCTGTCCGTCTCCTCCGTGTACCATCACACCATGTGGTCCACCTCTAAGTATCATCCAGTCCGGTCCACTCAACCTCTCTCAGCATTGCTCATCGTCTGCAACCAATAAAATAAGGTGCAGGCATAGCCCTTGCATGGGTGAGTATAATGATGCTCAGTAGGGACCCCGAGACCCTAAAGGTCTCACAAAATCTAATAAGGATAAACAAAAAAGTATGAAATTAATGGATATCCAATACTTAGGTATATACCCATACATATACCTAAGATATCAAGTAACCCATCTCAATCATGAGGAAAACATAGAAGTCACTGAATCAGCTCACACAGGTATACAAATTTTGTATAGTGACAGAGATGATCTGATGTAGTCACTGATTCATATAAGCTATCAGACCGTCATAGGATCCTGGACCAGCAGTTGGAACTTTCGGACCCACACTAGATCTTGGAATAGTAGTCAGACCTATCAGACCCACATAGGATACACGAACATCTAAGCTGTCAGACCCACACAAGTTCTAGGACCATCTATTCTATCAGACCCACACAGGATCCAATAGCAGAAGTCAGAAATGTCAGACCCAGATAAGATCAAGGAACATTTTTCCAAACTTTCGGTCCCACATAGGATCCAGGAACAATCGTTACAGTGCAACCATCAGCAGGGGTTCTACAGAGCGTGCTTCATTCTGAGAGGTTCTGCTCCTCTTGCCAAGAGTCGATACGTAAACTGCCATGAATTCCCATGAAGAAGTGTCTCAATGGTCAGCCACATCATTGGGGTCTCAACGCAACTGACCTCACGTCAATCAGACAACTGATCTGTGAGTTATTAGATTTTTAGTCCCAGGGCCCCGTTGGATTTGTGTACGATTCAACCTTACCGAATCTCAACATTACCCTAAACTCTAGTGGGGTCTCTAAAAGTGTCCTTAATTCTCCAAGATTACAAGCACTGCTGATGGTTCGTCAAACTCACATGTGGTGCCAAAGATATGGCCAAAAGAATGTAAAGGAGTCCGTAGTGGGCCTCAGTCCGGTCCGACCCGGTCAGACTGACCCAGCCCAACTCAGTCTAGGCCGACCGGGTCTGGGACGACCCAGTTAGACCTTTTGGGTCTGGCCCGTCCTGTTGGGCCCATCCCAGCAGGCCGCAAAGGTGGCTCGGCCCAGGCTCAGGGCCAGCTCCTCTCGATGCGTTGTGAAGCCGCGGCTTGGCGCATGACGACCCTAAGGGAATAACTCGGCCGGTTCGGCCACCCCACCACGAGGGGGGTAGGAAGGGGTCCGGTTCGCTGGCTCGGCCGGAAGGTCAAAAGGGGTCCAGTTCACCAGCATGGAAGGGAGGCCGCAAGGGGGCCAGCAGGTGGCTGATTTGAGCTCGGCCCAGATTCTTCCAGGCGGGCAGCAGGTTCAGCCAGGGCGTGGCTAATGCGGGGGGCCGGTTCGGCCAGGGTGTGGCCCCCGCAGGTGGCTGGTTCGGACAGGATGCGGCTAGGCGGGCGGCTAGGGGGCAGGCGGGTGAGTGGCTAGGGGGTGGGCGGGCGGGTGGCGGGTGGCCAGATGGCCGGTAGGCCAGGATGGCACAGGATTAGCTAGGGCACGCAGTTGGCGTGGTCGGCCATGAGGCCGGGCCGATGCGGACACGACCGGGGCGGCGCAGAATCCCGTAGGGGTGGAGAGGTCTACGGAGGCCACGGGTAATGCGGCCTTGGTCGTTGCACTACATCTCCTTGTCGTTGATACATCGCCATCCCAAATAACACCAAGAACGAAAATCAACGAAGGGTGTCGGGCCATTTTTGGTTGGCCATCACCCTCCGCGTTTAGGGAGGTATCAATTATCTCATCACGAATAAAAGTTGATCAACAACACATCTGCAACAATATATTTTTATCTAATGATGAAAATAAGAAAAATGTTATAAAATAATGAAGCAATAAACCCCCTAAATTTTTATTATATGTCATTGGTTGTTGACGAATCCACATAAAGTGGATGAAGAGAATCATCGTTCGTCGCATCCGCTACTTGTTTCCAAAATCGAGCAGCGCCGACTCGTGGAAGATGCTCCAGATCGGTATGATTGGAGGAAGAAAGTCAAATAAGAAAATGTCATCGGCGTTCATCTCATTATTCATTCTTTGGTAGGATAAATTCCTTTCTCCCAAGCTCTCCTCTCAATGCTCCCACTAAATGGGAATTTTCAGGCCAAAAAAATATAACTTGTCTAATATTTTATTGGCACAACAATTTCAAATTGGAGAAATAAATTGAGAGGCTCCCCTTAATTAAATCACATGAATTTGCGCAATTGATTATTGTGGAGGTTAAGAGGCTCCCCCCTCATTAATTATGAGAGTTTGGAGGTTTTCCTCTCCTCCCATTAATAGCTGGTTAATCCCAATTTTGTCCCCACCTCATTAATTCTCACATGAGTGGTTGAGTTCGAGTGGGCCCCACCCCCATAACCTATTAGCAATGGTTAAGGTGCGGTGGCCCCACCTTGAACCTCCATGGGGAGGTTTTAACCACCCAACCTCCACATGGCTGTTAAAATAAAATAAAGTGTTATGTCACATTATTTTATTAAAAAATTTGTACAAAACTCAAAAACTAACTTTTATTCTCGACCGACTACCGTCATGGTGAAATTATTCCTAAGAGAATACAGTCACTGTGTGTTCAATGGGGTCTTCTAATTTTAATTCTGAGCACCGGTTTAGAAGATATAAAATCTCACCCGTACGTTTATTGAACATCTCTGAACAAAACATCAGAAATTGATTCCGGGAAAATTGGGCCTCAGAATCAAGCGCCGTAAATTTTCGCGTTCTCTTAAAATTCCCATGTATTTTAAAATAAAATTTCACGGGATTTCCGGGTCTTTAAAACCAACCATTTCATAGATTTTTTTAAAGGGAAATTGATTAAATTATATTATAGGATGAGGGATGAATAAAAAAATATTTCCATTTTTTATGTGGAGCTGAGTCACACCATCGAGACAATGATATTAAAATCATAAAATACTTTTTATATCTTGGAGGATTAACTAATGATATATAAAATAAATCAAATAAACATAAAATCATAATATATTAAATAAAACTTATATTTTTCTGAGTATAAAATTTATAGTATTTCATATATCACTATTAGGCTATTATGATGTCCTAAAACACACCTTATATTTATAAAATATTAAATTTTTTCACAATAATTTGACTATCTAATAAAAATTAGATATATACACCATGGGATAATTCCGACATCCATAATCCAATAATGATATCCATTTTATCCATATAATTATCTAAATATGTGAATTTTAACTTTTAAAATAAATAGTTTCATTTATTTAAAATGATGCGTTTCTGTTAATAATAGTTTTCGAACCCTAATAAAAATTACATTTGAATTCATAAAATGTTTATGATAATTTATATTTAAAAATCATAAAATAATAACATTATTTTAATAAAATATTTTTTTATATAAAATAAACATTAATTCATAAAAATAGATTTCTTACCTGATTTTGAATATTAATCAGAAATACTACCTGTACATTAGAAATCATTTACAATATATCAATAATAGGATGAAAATGTATAGATTATTATAAAAAATGTACATATTTGTAATTATAGGGAATTGTTATATTTCCTTTAATTACACCGGAATATGCCCTTCGATTTAGGTGTTTGATGATGGGGCTTTCATGAGGCCATTCGATGAACATGTTATGGATCATGATCTCAATGAGCTTGAAGTTCTCCTGTAAACAGTTTCACTAATGATTAATTTTTCTGATCTCAAATTTGAATTGTTCTTGGGAAAATCCCAATAAGTTAATATCTCTTGGAATATTAGATAAATGGGATTCACAGGGTTTGATCTTATGGGTTGAGTCCATCAATTCCTTTGTCTGTTTTAAACAGATTTATTAAAATATTATACTTATACTAGTCATGTGATCACTGTTCAATGACAATATTATCAATCGTAAAGATACATAATAGTCACATAAATGAAATTGGATATAATGAAAGAATAATTTTATTGGTTTTATATATCCATAAGACATTTTATTAAATAAATAAGTCTAATCTCATTCATAAAAGTTAAGGTCATTACATATATAATGAATAAAAAACAAGAACCATTGATGTCAAGATCAGGGTACCAAAATTCAATTCACTAAATGATAAATATTTGGATGGGTGACTTCATGGTACACAATATCATGAGTATAAAACTATTTTAACTGGTTCTTAAGATGCTAGTTCACCTGATATAGTCTGTTGGTTTTGGGAATCCCCATAAGTTCAAGGGTAATCCATTTATCAAAAGTTCAATATCTGGTTAGGTCAGTCCAATGGAAGGTACATAGTTAAGACATCTTATATGAATATTAAGGACGATATTGTAATTCATGTATTCCAAGAAGCTATCATTGTCACGTTATTTAGAGTGATGTGGATTTTTCGAGAAGATAATTGTTTTCAAATAGATAATTATAGGGTCAGGGAAAAAGGTATGATATTTTATGACTTGGGAGACATCCCTAATTTTGGGAGTGGAAATTTTTCTCACAATTTCATGTTTTATGAGGTAAAAGATTAGATTACATTATATAATTCACTATTTATTAGAGGTTGGTGGTTCGAATACAGATAGTGGAATAAATAAACCGCCACTCAATCCAACAAAAGGTCTCCAGAAATTGTTGGGGGGATTTGTGAATAGATGTCCATCTATGATCAAATAAAAAGAGTTGGAAATACAATATTGAAAAGAAGAGAAATAATAAATATCAAAATTGAAGAGGCACAAAAGTAAAAAAATTACTAGAAAGATATGATAGGTCCAAATGAATGAAATGAGGAGGCATTAGTAGGAAGATGACAGTATACCGATTTTGATTTTGAATGAAAAAATATTTGAATATATTAGTAATGTAATTAAAGTATTAGTGTGGATGATTAATTGGAAAAATTATGGTGTTGGAAAAACATCCACTAGAAAACATAATAGGTATTGGAGAAGATTACAATCCATTGTTACTCATTGAATCTACTTCATATGAAATGAAATTTCATCCAACTATTTACATGTGTTTATGTTTATAATTTTCTTGGTCCCTTGAATTGATATTAGAAGAAGGATTAATAGGTGATCAGAATAAGAAGGTGAATGATGACTCGATGTAGTGAGTGGGGTTCTTGGAATTCAATGTTTTGGTTTTCAATGTGATGGGGGATGTATAAATATATTATGATATGATTCTAGATGAAATAGTTACAAAATATTGGATAATAAGAAGTATATATTTTTGGGGTTCAGAAATTGTTCCCTCACTCCAAAATCATTGAATCAATGGAATTTTAGTTTTTGATTTTTGATCCTTAATAAGAACACCCCATTGATTCTTGAGAGGAAACCATAACCTAAATTGGTTGAAAAAACTCATCTTAAACCCAATTTACATATTCATAAACTCCAATCCATTAATTTTATGTGAGATCCATAATAACATGTGGCACATTATATGTTCAGGTGTGGCCCTATGATAGTCACACATGATCTACAAGTTGTAAAAAACTATATGAAATGTGTAACCTCTTTAGGGAGAAACATTATTTTAGTGTATATCTTTTTTAGTCAAGTATATAAAAGGATAGGAGGACCATAATTTTAAATTCCCCATTCATTTTATCTCTATTTCAATGAATATGATAGTACTTGAACATTCAATTTAATATTTGTTCGAAAATGATAGGGTCTCTAACATCATCATAAGATGAAATTGTTTGAAATTATTTCCCAATATAATAAATCAATCAGAGAAACAAGTGGATACTTCTATATATAATATACATGATGTATTTTAGGTATTTTTAATCCCTTTCATCTTTCTAGGATGATTCACAGAGTTCAAAACTATGGAACAACATTGAGAGGATTCCATTCAGAGAAACAATGCAATATAATTACCAACACCACCATCTTCCATAAAAATCAATAGAAATTTAAAAATTGACACTATAATCCTTAAACATTTATGGAAAACTATATTGGTTACCATTTAAGTTCAATATATCTTAAAACCCCATGGGAGGAAAAACAGAATCAAAACCACAACCACACTAAAATGAGTAAGGAATACAGATTAACATAATATGAGGTCTGAAGGAAACAACCATACTAATTAAAGAAGTTTTATATTTTGTGTTACATTAATAAAAAATATAAAGAAATCTCAACCTGAAACCTAAGGCATTATAACATTATTAAAATATCATTAGTGATCATCCCAACTATTAGCATTGACACCACATGTTAAGACACATTTCTTAAGTCGTATTTTTTATAATAAAATAATCTAGAGAATGGCCTCTTTGGATATGTGACTTTGAAAATATTCTCTAATAAGTATACTATGTGTCGACAACCTGGTGAATAGAAGTAAATGAATAGTGGGATTTCTCAACATGGTGTGATTGAAATATGCATTATTGGATATATCAAAATATATTTGATTAAGATCATTCAATCCACATGTCACAAAAAAATCCACCAATTTCATCCCCAATTGATGTGACACAATTTAAAGGTATGAATTCAAATACATATTATAGAGATTATTATAATCATTAGAAGTAAAAATTGGTTCATGAAGAGATATTTAACCAACTCCAAAACTAGTCAAAACTCTAATGGATTTTCTACCTCCATCAATTACAACTCGAGAACCACCATATAAAATCAGTCCCTATTTTAATAAAGATTCAACTTATATCCCTGTTAATGAAAATAAATTAAAATATACATTATCTAAAATGGATTTTTTCAATGAACATTAATTCCTATATTATAATCAGGGTATTAGAAGAATAATTTGTAGTATTCGATGAAACTGGTGAAGACATAGTCCTGGAATATCTCAATATCTCATACAAACTTCTAAATAATTAATACATGTAGCTGAGAATAAAGCGTGAAACATCATTGAGAACAAAAAAAACTATGAGAAACCCCTTTGTAGTGTAGGATTAATTTAAATATAAATTTCACAAATAATTATTTTGTATGTGTGAAGCTGAATGATAATCATAGGGACATGAGTATGTTACCTTGACCCAACTTGTTGATGGTTAATATTAATTCTTGTTCCATCGATGATCCATATTCACCTATTCAATGACCTTTGGCCTCATGACATATATTTAAGGAACGAGAGAAAATTATGATGTAATGGACCATGGTGTATAAGTATCTTTTATTAAAGAATTTGGTTTCCATACAGTCGAATATTTTAGTCATGAACACACTTTCTATCTTTAATGAGCTAAAGAAGTTTCTAATTATGTCATTTTAGAGTCCCCATGGATTCGAGAATAATGATTATCAAACCAAGGTTTATCATGCACAAACCTGCCTAATGGAATTACTATTGGGTTTCCCCATTCATAGAGAAGGATTAGGAGGCCACCATTAATGGAAACATCATAGAACTGTAAATATCCAAGATTATTTAAAGTGTCCAAATTAATTGAGAATTATTTAATAATAAATAAAAGATTTATCTTATCCCATTTCAGACTCTTTGGTCCAAGGTTTATAATGAAGATAACCTTTCCACTCAAAAATAAAGCATTCCTGGGTACAAAAATATATAAAATTATCCTCATGGATAGATACACCTCAATTCCCAATTACCATATGACATATATATATTTTAATAATTCGTTTTGGTAGTAAAAAATATTTTATATTATTTTCTAGAGGGTGTGGATTCACATGAATAAAACAGTACTCCCATTATACCATTAATCCCTTATGTTCAATATCGATGTAAAATATACAGTACTATATTAAGATAGTCACCCATTAAATATTTTGAATGCAAGAATAAGGAATTTTACTTATACAGGATGTTGGGAAAACAACTGATGATGGGATATGAACATTATATCAGGGATCCCAAATATTTTAGAGGTTACCCTAAAATCCACTAGATTATATGAGACGTGGATTATGTATTGACCATCGATTTGATCAATGAATTAAAAATATATCTAGAGAGATTAAATATTCATAGGATTTCACTTTCCCTAACCATATGGTGGAAATATTTTTTTTGGCGAGCATTTCAGAAAGTGATCATTGTTCATCCATTTGAAATGACACCATAACGGATAAAAACCAAGTAATAACTCACACTTTTCATTACTATGAACATATAATATTGATGTAGTATCCAAATCTAATGATACCTCCACATTTATAGAACAATGAAAATATTATATCATACCACCATCTAAAAATTAGAATGTTGGTTCAACCTCTTCTACCGACTATGTCATGGAAAATAAAAAAGATATTAAAAATTCCCCTAGTGGTCATACAATTTCATTAGCAGTGAAAAAACACATGGATGATTCCTTATCAATCATTCAGGATGGATATTTCACTCAAAACCATTTGTAAATTAAAGTCTCCAATAAATTTCAATCCATGTCAAAATTGGGGTAAATGAAGATAAGTATGATACTCTTAGATATTACCCTCCATCATTTGTTGAATAAATATCTTCCACCATTAATGAGATCTAACATGTGAATCCTGGAAAATATGTGGACACATCAATGAAGTTCATTACGAAAATATTGGCCTTAAGGATAATGAGATGTTATTATACATTTTAAGGTGAAATTGGGATGGGTTATTTGAAAATAACAATATCATAATAAGAATGTATACCAATTTTTCCCCCGATCATGTAATATTTCATAAATATGACAACATATATAAGAAGTCACTTAGAAAAATAAATCCAAATCATATAAAAAATTTGTATGATGGTAATAAGAGGATGATAATATACAAATTAATGTAATATAACATCTTAAACGATGTCCCACATGTTGGTTCCATGAGGGAGTAAGTCACATGACCTCTAGCACGCCTCCCTGTATGCTAGAGGTTTTCAACTAGCTATGAGGTTCTGATAAATTGATAGTGGAAAAAATGTACCATATTTTATCATAAGAACACAAAAAATAAATAATAAACATTATTATAATCATATATAAACATAAAAATAAACAAATTATCAAGATAAAAGGAATTATATACTACATCCAATTAAATATTAAAACATTCCATTCAACTGTTTGTGACTTGTGTTTATAATGAATATAAAAATAAAGATATTAAAAATCCCAAGAGTTTCTTGAATGAAATATGTTTAACAAAACCAAGCTTCATCCCAACTCAACCATCATATATGGGGCACTTTTCCTCAACCATCCTTACATCTATGAATTCAATTTAGGTACTAAATAGGTAGCCCAGGTATGGTGTTAGTAAATCTCATTATTCCACCACCAACAATGTCTTATAAACTTATAGTCGATAAATAGTTCATTCATTTGTTTAATAAATATTTAAAATCATAAACATGAATTTATCACATTATCAATTAATCTTTCTTAAACCACATAGACCACTAGGTTACCATGGAAACCCGTCCATTAATATCTTCTCTAGTCTATATAGGGTCTGAACCATGTTACATATTAATTTAACAATTCATATAAATAAATTGTATTTCATTAGAAAATTTATTATAGATTAATTATATTGAAAATTAGAAACCATAATCTAATGGTGATGTTTTTTTGGTATAGAATTTCATGTCAAATACCCCAATTAAAAATCCAACATATTTATCAATTCTGTATAATTCCATGTCTAACACCCTCAATCTCATTTATCCATTATTACCAATGGTGTAGAACATCATTTAGAACAACCCAATTTTCTAGAATACTGATAGATCTTCCTTTTTTGAAGAACACCATGTCTAGAACCCCTACTCCCCACTGTGCATATGTGTCACTGGTGTAGAACACCATATCTAACACCATAAATATCAACCATATATTTATATAATTATTTATTAGGCTTAGATATCCATGTACAATACCCAATTTACCTACCATGATTAAACCACATTAATCCTCTTACCATAGATAACCACAACTACATCCCTAAATTAATCCCTAAATTAATTAATCCAAATCTATTAATTAATTCAACAATTAATTAATTACGTAAATTTCATTGAATCAATGTAATAATAAAAATACAGTTTCAAAATTTCAACATACAATATTAATTCACCAATTAATTATTCTTAAATACTATTCAATAATTTGATAACTAAATCCAGAATTATTTATCATAAATTTCACAATCAATATATTTATAATTAATTCGCCAATTAATTAACTTACTCCAACTTTAATAACTCAATTAAATCATCTCAGTTCCAAAATAATTAATTCCCATAATTCATTATCAAATAAAAAATCCTAAGAAATCAGAGTTTAATATCCAATTAATTATATTTTTTAATAATAACTATAATCACAATATTTTCAATTATCTTAATTAATTAATTTCCCACTTTAATTAATTTAATTAGGGAGAAAATATTGTTAATTTTTCTTCCAAATCTATAACATTAATATAAGAAATCAAATCATGACTATGGGATTTGAAAATTATTCAACCTAACTCAAAATTCCATAATCAATCACCCAATGGAAATCCCAAAAATTGGGCAGCATAAAGATGAATATATAGATCATTATCATAAAACCCTAAACCATGATTAAAATTATGATCTATTTAATTATAGAAATAGTTCACTCGTCCTAGATCTAGATTCACTAAATCTAGATAGATATCTATCAAAACAGTGATTAAATTCAACAAAAAGAAAAATGGATGAAGGGAGGATTAATGGGATAATAAACATGACAGAATCCACATACCAAGATAGGATAAGATGTTTGATACAAAATTTGAATAATGAATAATGGATGTTAGATGACCATTGACACCAACTGGTTATAATTTAAATCATCCAAAACCATGTTGGTCTAAGTTAAGGTAGAAAATGGAATTTTACAGGGGTTCATGTGGATTTACAACCATTTTTGGTGCCATTAAAACTGCCACACATAGTATCATAGGAAGGAGAGAATGGTTTTACCTAACTGTGTGTCATCTATGGGCCCATTATCTTTGGTGTGCAAGATATGTTACTTTAGGGAATTCATTTTGACAAACCAATCACTAGTTCTGTGATCTCTCATTGTCCATGAACTTCATGGTTTCCAGGGCTGGGCACACGGTATTCTCTAACCATAATCAATCTGTGCACAACCCTTTTTCCCATTAATCTTAATTTTCAACCAAAAATACCCAATGGTTAAAATATATCAAAAGGAAATTATATAAAAACCAAATTTACCAGAATTCAATCATAAGTTAACTCCCTATGAGGCCAGGATCATACAATCTCCCCATCATATAATAGTTCATCTTCAAGAACCACACCCAAGACCCTATAATATTCTATGCCATAACGATAATGCCATTAATCTCCCGTATCTTTTTCATTTCAAAAGTTCAATCCTATACACAACCATTATTTCTTCACTACACATACTATTAGCATGATATTTCCATGCAACTCTTTCTCACTATGAAATGACACACATATCAGATACTCCTTAATGGACACAAATTTTTCAAGTTCAACCTCAATCGCATCGATAACATGAGTTGGGTAGGAATGATACAGACATATTCGTGATACATAAATTTTTTTTCATTGTACTATGTTTTTATGGATAATCCAATCAGTATGACACCATCATGATTCTCTGGACACCTCAACTGGTCCAACAAAACTAGTCACCAGCATGCCTTGCCTCCATATCCTATGTTGTACCATCCTAGGACACACCCAAAGGAGTACATGATCAGCTGATGAAAAATATTGGGTTCGTTATTGAATATCATTACAAGACAAATTTCTACTCTGAGCCATATCAATATGTTTCCCAATCATCTGAAATTTTTCTAATGTCTCATGCTCGAGAATCAGTCCCAACAACTCGGACACACCTTCATCCATCTAGCATAGTGGTGATATACATGTCCAATCATGAAGTGTCTCATATTGTTCCATATATATATATTCCTAATAACTATACTTATTGGAATACTACACTAATTCCATTCACCTATCCCATGATCCATCAAAGTTATGTAAACATGAATGTATCATGCCCTCCAGCCATAATATTGTATACTCTGACTGCCTATATGTCTATGGGTAGAAGGTAGTGCACAATAATACCTATGTACCGTGTTCTTTATTTAATCCCTTCCAGAATCATGAAGTGAAACGTGATTCATGATATGAAACTGTATTCCATGACACCCCGGGCTTATAGACCATCTCTCGATCAAACAAATCTCCAACCTGGCTTATTGGGAATGACTCTAGAATAAGTAATATATGCACTAATTTTTTAATTTCATCCAAAACCAACCAAATGAAATCATTACTCTATGGAATATATGTAATACCCACCATAAATCCATTTTTATGTCGTCCAACGTCCATTCTTGAATAGGCAACCCTTGCAGAAAATATCCAAGTCATTCATTCAATTCATCTACAAGTAGAAATGTGTTGCATCATGTCACATAACATACTATCTATATTTTATAGAAAAAACAACAAAACAATCATCATAGGTCATCATATATTTTGGTTACCACTAGATATAAAACCCATTAACCATATGAAATTTCCACATGAGATCTTCTCCCTTACTCATAGGAATAAAGATTTGATTCCTGGAATAGATGATCTCTTCTCCATTTGCGCTCCATTAGGATGTTTACTTCCCCCTTCCAGGTCTTTACCTCAAGGTTAGAGTATCTATATACTCATTATAGTTGTCTCAAATCCATATCAATATTGTTGAATCTACTAAAACTGAAACCAATTTCATTATCTCAAAACATTCATGAACAAACACATGCTTCTCATCCAGTAAATCCTCCATCATCCTCTCAAAACCAGACCCATAAAACATCTGAGCCTTTGTTTTTATGCTCTAAGAATCTGCCACAGTATTGTATTTCATCGTCATATATGGTATCTCAAAATTAAAAGACTACATATTCATAGACCATCACCAATACGAAGGATTCAAATTACAATGTAAGAATATATACCTTATTCTCTTATAATTAGTAAACATTGTAAACATATTTCCCAACAGATATTGTCTCCAACACATCATCACGAAAAACACTTCCACTATCTCGAGGTCATTCATATGGATGATTTATTCATGTGTCTTTACCTACTAAGTCCCACACCCCATGGATCATTCTACTTTCATCAAAACATATCAGTATCCAAACCTTGAAGTGTCACTATACAACATGTAATCCTCACCTATATCAAGTGGGATCAAGATTTTCGTCAAAGCCAAATGGATCAGTAACTCATATAACACATTCTCAAAAGATTATTCAAATTAAACAATTACTTCCATTTTGGTTATTCCTAAAAGAGAAACTTTTCAAATGGAGAATTCCTAGATAAACCAATTAAAATATTCATATAATCATAGAATGTTGTTGAAATTGAAAATATTCTTGATATTCCCCCAAGAAACCACTTCGAGAACCTTCTTTGGATCCATCAACACAATTTCTTCAAAGATGATGTTCCCCAAGATGTGTACATGGTCAATCAAAAACCGAATCATAGATATCTTTTCATACACATGATGTTCTCTCATTATACATTGAATGATGTAAATATGTTGGGAAGGACTATCATGAGTATTGGAGTACACTAAGAAGTCATCCATAAAAACCAACACTAATTGACATAGGTACGGAGGGATTATTCTATTCATCCATTCCATAGACACCGATGGTTCATTAATCAACACAAACAACATTACAAAATACTCATATAGGACATACCTACTTCTAAAGGTAATCATTGTTATATAAGTCATCTGAACACTTAGTTGATGATACCCCAACCTCAAGAAGATATTTCAGAACACAAAATCACCTTTAAACTAATAAAAATATCATTGATATGGGAATGATGAAATAGATTAATCATATTAAATTGGTTCATCTTTTGGTAATCAAAACAAAAGTCCAAACTCTCATCCTCTTTCTTTGAGATCAATAGAGGTTAACCCCAATGGAACATACTCAGTCATATAAGCACCGTATCCTTCAGATATTCTAACAAATTATTGAGATCCTGAAGATATATTGGTTGCATTATATATTGGGTAATTGAAATTGGATTAGCCTCATCCTTGAGATCAATAGTGAATTCTATATATATCCAGACGAATCCTTGATAAATCTTGTGCAAACCATCATGAAACAATTACACTACTCATGGAAAGACATAAAATGTTACACATCCATCATCTAGAAAAATACTATAAAAAGGGATTTGAGATCTCCTAAATTTTGAGTAATTTTCCCTACTCATCCTTCCATTATATACCAATCCCTTCTATGAAAATATATGTTACCCTTGGGAGATGTAAAAGTTAATATCTTATGGTAACAATCTATGTGGGATTGGAATGAAACTTTCAGTCCATACCCATAATTTGGATAAATCATGACATATAATTCATATATATATATCCCAATGAAAATGATACAAACAAACATTGATAGAACATCCCACGCACACACATATGTCTCTATAACATACTCCCAATGATGGATGAGGGCATCATTTGAGATAGATATCCATAGTTTCATTGAAATGGATGGGCACTATCTTCAATTTTTGAGATTTTTTTCATGATTTTGAAATCCCTTATCTAAGATATGTCATACGGGATTTGTGTTTTCCAAGAATTACAAATGTGAAGTGAGTTTCAAGGAGTTGAAAAGCAGATTATCATTTCCCATGTTCTCACTCTACAAAAAATTGGAGAACTTTTCGTAGAATTAAGTTATGCTTCAATGAAAGGATTGGGACATGTGTTAATGCAGTTTTTAAAAGGCATAAAAAAAATTTCTATGTAGTTTAATTTTCACGAACTGAACTACCCGACGAATAATATAGAGTTTTCTAAAAAGATATTCTCTTTGAAAACATGGTGACAATATATTTTTGGGGATATGTCTAAAATATATATATATATCACAACATCCTCATGTATATTTCCATATAGAAAAATCTAAGTATATATCAATAATGATGGATAGATCTGATCAAGTTCTATGGCTGATCAATCCACAACAATCATGGTAATGTGAATAAAGTGGTAGACTCTCTAAATTTTAATTATTTAGTAATTTTGAAATTGATTATAATTGAGAGGGATCCAATCTTCTTGTGTTTGAAAATAATAGTATAGGGATTCATAAAGTAAGGAACATCATCACCCATATCACATATTATTACTCAACCATCCCTAATGAAGAGGTAATAGGATTCCCTAAGACGTGAAGTGGGTGTTCAGAATAAAGTGGAAACTATAAGAAACAGAATTTGATAGAGTTCAATGTAAATGAATTATGAGTAGTGAGATTTGTGTCATAACAATGTTTACCATAAAATCCCATGTTAATGAAGGATCTTTTGGATGTTTCACAGAGTTCATCATTTTTCATTATACCAGGAATCAAATATATGTATCAAGATATCTAAGAGAACTATTTTTGGGAAAATATGAAGAGGTATATTGTGGAATATATATAAAATTTTAATTTATGTTATAATGTGAAGTCTAAAAGATAGAATTATATAGGGGAGATGAAAACATTACCCAGGAGAACGTTGAAATGGTAAAAAATCATTATTGACGTTGTAATCAGATATCCGAAGAAATATTTGGGAAACAATTCTGTATGGGTTGTTCTTGATCGTCATACCAACACAACTCACTGTATTTCAATTCGACATAACTTATCATGGGTAAAATTTCATGGATATACATTAGAGAAGTTTTAAGTATGTATGGAGTAAAAATATCTATTGTATCCGATCATGATATGAGCTTCACCTTAATTTCATGGACAAGTCTCCTACATGAACTAAATAAAGAGTTGAAATTCTGTATGACTTATCATTCTCAAACTAATGTCCAATCTGAGTATACTTTTGAAACACTAGAAGATATATTGCAAGATTTTTGTATGGACTTAAAAGAGTATGTTATCAACATCTACCTATGGTTGATCTCTCTAACAACAATTTTTTCAACTAAGAATCTATATAGCTCCCTATGAATCATAATACGCGAATTGGAGAAGAACACTGACACAATGGGATTATGTTGTGGAATAAAAACAAATATGTCCAGAAGAAGTGAAGGAATGTGTGGTAAAGGTTCAGACTATTCAGTGGGATATTAAGACATCAAAGAGATGAGAAAATATCTATGAAAAGAATCATTGATGAGACATAGTGTGTGATTTTCGAGACGTTGTATTCCTCTATATTTATCTATGGAACAAGTTGATGAGATTTGGGGACAAGTTTCAAATCGTTCAAGATATATTTACCCCTTTGAAATCCATGATTACATCAATGTAGTGTCCAATTGACTTGATCTCCAACCTCACTTATCTCATGTACTTGATGTATTCAATTTATCCCACTTGGAAAAATACATACCAAACCTATAACATGTACACAATCCATAGGTAGTACCATTGGAGAGTGAAATTTCATGTAATTAGAAGTCATACAATATATTAGATCAATGAAAAAATTTATATTAAATAAGAAAATGAAAATTGTCAATGTTCATTGGAAAAACCAAAAGTTTAATGAAGAAACATTGTTACTAAAGGAGGTGACTGAATAGAGTTACCCACACATGACATAGTCTGGGATGATAAATGTTTAATGGGGATTTTTTATAATGAGATATGATTGTTATGACCCAAACTGTTATAAATTAATTCCTCCTTGCAATTGAATTAAATATCTTATTATATACTATGTATATAGAAAATAAATACACTTATTTGGTTTTAATATATCCTATCAGATATAAATGGACGTTATTAATCTTTACCACTGATCATATAGCCGATCAACAATGATCACATGATTTTTATAAATATATGGTTTTAAAAAATTCAATTGGCACACACAATGGATTTGGTGGCCTCGAAAAATAGAATATTATCCTATTAAAAAAATTGTAGGAGATTCCATGGGAAATGGAATCAATAGGCTTTGAATTAACCAAGACCATTCCCTGATCCATCAACTTAATCATGAGTGATTCTATTTATTGGACAAGTTCAAGCTCATTGAGATCATGCTCCAAACCATTTATGTCGAACCACCCCAAGGAATTCCCAGAGTCGCTCATTATACTATTAGGGATTCTGATGGTGTATTAATTGAATATATATCAAGACTCTAGAAAAATGAGTATTTATGTTATTTTTTAAACAATAGTTAATATATTTTTATCCTATTATTTTTACTTTATAAATGATTTCTATTTTGATATAATAAAACACAAATAATATTTTCTGGTAATATTCTAATTTAAATGAGGATCATATTTTGGAAAATTAAAGTATTTTTAGATTATAATATTTTAATAAATTAATATTTTTAAATTATAATTAGAAAATTGAAATGATCATATAATTTTTATAAAGTCAAATATAAATTTAATATGTGTTCGAAAAAATAATAATGTAAATAACCCAGCATAGCATAATAAATGTCAATTATATTTAAAGGTGATAATTCTAATATATAAAAAAAATTATATTTGAAATGAATATAATTTTCTAAATTAGAATGCACAAATTATCTAATGGTGATTTGTTCATAATTTTATGAGACAATCATATATTCGAGTAAAATTTAAATACTATATAAATATTCTTTATGTATTGTGTCCTCATAATAACCCAAATAATTTTTTTATCGTATTGATCACCTCCAAATAAGAATGGTTGTTATATTGTTATGACCAAACATTGTCATCATAAAACTAATAAAAACACACCCATTTGGAATAAACAATTTTAATATATTTGGGTAAAGATTTTGGTTTTGATAATTTTATTATATAGAGTCGAAAACAGAAATTTGAGAAAAAATAAATATATCCCATAAATTTCCATTATAAACCCACACAATTTCCCAATTGTCTTCACTAATAAAAATTGAAAAACATCATTAATCATCCCTCCCATCACAAGAGTCCTACCACGGTTCCCCAAGATCTCAATAATCTCCTCTCAAGCATTTGGACTCACACACTCATGTAATGGATCCTCACTTTTTCTATTTTTTTAAATATTATTTCTTATCTTAGGCTTTATTTTTCCAATTACTATTGTTGGGATAAATAATTCCATGTCAATAACCCTTAACATTTTATTGAAATGTGATGAGATACCCATTTATATCACTTTAACCAGTTTCATGTTTTTTCTAAGATGACATTATGATTTTGAAATTTATCTATTATTTTCCATGCCAAAAAATTGTGTAGTGAATAACATACCCATTTCTTATCATGGGTTTTTACTATTATACTCATAAAATCATTGAACTGTAACATATATATGTATTAGATAGTCCATTTTCTTTTTATTAAATGTAATGATATTTGATTCTTTGTAATTTGATCTATGTGGAACACTTAGGCATTAGAATGAAATAAATGTGATAGGTGTACCCATAAATATATAGTGTGCCACTACATTGGGTAATGTTTAGTATTATTATACATAATGTAGGGAAATGGAGTGAACCTGATTCATTTATGGGAATTTTTCCTTCAAGATTTCATGGATATTCTCCATGACCTCTGTTTATGATGGAGTTTTTTATGCTGTTTCCAAATTTTCTAGGTTGTTATTATCATGCTATGTCATGCCTTATATTAATGTTCATTTTATTTCAAATTTATATGCATATTTCCATAAATATTTTACCTTATTCAGAGATTATTACCTTAATAGTCTTTATTGATAACCCATCTCTAAAGTACGCCCCTAGGTTATCCCTTTCGGTTTTAAAAGACATGGAATATTATGAACAAGTTAAGGATGTCTTTAATAAAGATGATGTATTTCATGTTTCATGTTTTTATGTAATATACATAATTCCCAAATAAATTGGACTTTTATATAGTGATGTATTTATTAAGTGTAATATTATGTAATAAATAATTTATTAATATGAAATAAAGATAAGGGTTTTCATATAATAAATATGATGAAATGGTATACAATTTATTCAATATTTATATCCATGATACAAATACTTTAGATATTTAAGATAAAGTCAATAAAAATGATAACAGTGATGTGAATTTATATATGTAAAATATTATTACAAAATATTCCTAAAGATTTATAATTTTAATAATTGGTTTCTCTAATTAATAAATATAAATCCATTGAATGATTATTGAAACATTTTTTATGATGATAACCAATCCATTTTTTAAATTTCATATTTATAAAAAATCACACATGTAGTGTAAAAAATATTATATAAAAAATACCTTATAAATTTATTAAGAAATCATAAAAAAATTATATTATGCATGATGGTACAAAAAACTAATCATACGGTATATGATAAAAATAATCCCTCTCTATCTATCTTAGAAAATTTATAATATAAATCATTAGGAAATTGAAAAAAAAAATATTCCATTCAAACTATTTTGTATAAATGAATGCATGGGTATAAATGCATTTTTATAAAAATAATTTGAAGAATAAAAAAATTTGGAAAAAATAACTGAAATTGTTGATATGGAATAAAAATACATTCGATACATATTGAAAGAAGATATTTGTTCTTTTTTTTATTTCTTTTCTTTATTCAAGTTCCAATGAGTTTAAATATTGGATGAAATTATAGAAACTATTTAAGAGTGTGAACTAGAAATGAACATTAATCCTAATTAAAAATGAAATATTCATGTTAACTACTTTTTAGGATAAATCTATACACTATATAAAAATTAGAATCTGCATAATACAACTTAAGTCTCACAAGAGTGGGAATTGAGACGTAATCCATTACCTCTAGACCGACTTTTCACATAGGTTCTGTAACCTCACACACACAAACACATATATTAATCATAATTTCCTACAAAACTGTATGAATATATATGATATATAATATTATCATATGGTAATTTTTTTCACAAATTTTTACATAATATTTTATTACTATTATTATTTCTGGTGTTCAATTTTTTTCCATATATTTTTTGATTTGGTACTTCTGGTATTTTATCTTTTAATATGGTTCCACCATTTGTATAACTTTATTCATGATAAAAATATTATATATATATTAAATACATATATATTCATTATCATATATGAATTATAAACATATGAAAATTAATTATACCATTCATTGAGAGGGTAGACCATACTTACACATGAATGATGATTTCACTTTTTGAATGATTAAATAATAGACAGGAGAACAATAATTTATATTTTATGAATAATTATTATATAATATATATCATATATATTCAATAATCAATATATAATATCATCAATTTAATATTTAAATAATAAATGGATCACTTCGATTCATGAAAGTGGTAGTCCACACATATGTATGATTGGTGTTATCATTTCTGAAAGGATTTTTAGGTTATAATGTATATATGATATTATATTTTAAAGTAAAATTTATGCCTTAAATATCATATATATATTCATTATTTTTATATTTATTACAATTAATGTAAAATAGTTATGGAAAGCTTATTGCACCACTATGTGGTGATGATAAGTCTTACTTACACATGATCGATGTTTTCACTTTTTATAGGATTGAAATGAGATGAAATGTGGTTTCAATGTATTTATTTTAAAATTTTATCACTATTGTGATACTTTTTATGGTATATTAGGATTATTTCAACTCTGTATGAGTAATTATAAGAATAAATAGACATGAATGAAATGTAATGTTGATTACCTCTTCTTCAGTATACTTCTTTTTTAACTATTTTTATTTGAATTTGGGATAATCTTTTGAATTTACCAGAACCTCTAGAACATAGATAATGATGTATATATGTGAAATGGGGATATTTTTTCCCTATATATTGCCAAATGTTTTTTAACTAAGTGTTAGATGAAGTTCAAATTTATAATTTAGTTAATGGGCATGTCTATAATATCTTAAAAAATTAAATTATAGAAAATTTATTCTCAATCAAAATGAATAATAATGGATTGTTATTTGAACATGGAGTTAGATTGTTTTTTAAATTTCATCACTGGCTAAATATTTGACAGGTTTATGTGGTTTTTGAATCCTTATCTTTTGTTTTTACACCATAGGAATCCAATTTTAACATTAATCATGGTTATGTATTTTTACTCTCAAAGAGTTATAATGTTACATATATGGTTACTATTGATGCATAAATGTAAATGGAATGTACAATTTTACCATAAAATATCCATCATACTCTATTTAGATATTAATGAATTAAAAATAATTTAATAAAATATTATTGTTATAAATTATCATTATTAACAATTTTGACACTATTCATTTAAATCAAATTTAAATACACAAATAAAAAATATTTATTTGGAATCATGTTTAGTGACTCATCACTGATATGTTATATTAATCTAAAAATTACATGAAACACAATAAATCACAATAAATATACCACTTTTAATAAATTTAATATCATTTATTTCAATTTTATTGATTAAATAAATTTTGTACTATTATAGTGTAATATTTTTAAGTAAATGAGTTTTAAGTAGGGAGAATATCGTTGAATCATTCTATATCCCATGAAACATATCCATGTTAACTCATGTTCAAAAAAATATACACCTAGGTTGTAGGTGTACATTCTATTCCAATTGATGATCCATGTCTTAATGGACCTCCTAAATTGTCTAAACCTAAAATATTATTTCACTGACATAATTCATTGTCCCAGATAACAGTTAATGGAAATTAGAAATTCACAATACACAAAACATTTTTTTCATCTATCATGACACATACATCCTAATCAAAATATAAAAAAATATATGACAATGTAATTATGATAATAAAATTAAACTATATGGTATAGTTTTATCACATGAACATAAAAAACAAACAATGAAATATGTAGGATTTTATTCAAGTTATATGGATATTGATAATTACTAGGTGATGTTAAAAACCAATTTTTTTTATATCTTTATTTGAATATTTTATTTATGAAATCATACTACCACCCAATGTGTTATATTTAATCTAGATAACAACCCTATAATTCTCATTTAGGAAATATTATCTATTATATACTTGATGACTCATATCCCTAATTCAAATGTCACAAACATAACACAGTTTTTTGCAATCCACATAAACCAAATGCATCCTCAATGGACCATAAACTCCTCAGGACAAAACATAAAGGCTCGTTCATAATTAATTCACACCCAAACCATTTCCATGAACCTTTCTCTTTGTAGTTAATGGGTAATAATTGTATGAACATAAAAGGATCATAAAAGGTCCTTATCACAGAAAATAAAAATTTATGGAACATAACATCAAGTGATACCAAACTACATGGATTCGAAATCCCATTATATGGATAGTCTCATATCCTCTCTCAATGGAATGACATAGACATCAGAAACACCTACAACAAACATGGTTGGTGTTGCTGTAATGTGATCTTATATATAATGATTTAAAGTATATTATTATAACTATATTATATCTAATTAATAAGATTTTAATGAAGGGAATTTCATACATATAATGATTTACATAAACACATATCGATGCTCAATCATTACCATATTTTTTTCCACTCCCATGATTAAATATCATACTAATTCATTAGTATGAATTTAAAATAGAAGAAAGTTCTTGAGTAATAAATAATTCAACGTAAAAGGATTGGTTGATTTGGACCTCAAATCATCTCAACCAATACACATTTGAAGGACACATTGGTAATGTACCAGAGAAAGTTTTCTTTTTTAGAGAAGGACAATGATGACTCAAAACAAAATGATTGATTCTATTTTGAAAATATATTAGATGAAAATTGTTATATTGATGTTAAATGTATGTAACCATTATAGGATATTTAGAATAAATCATCACCCCTTTTTTCACAAAATTACATTGAAAAAAATATATAGGGGGTATGTGTGTTGTGTGATAGTAAAAAATTTCTCATTATAAGTTTTAAATGATCATTATAGAAATTTATTTGAGAGTACTTAAAAAAATTATCCATGATTGTTTGTGGTCACATAATATTTTAATAGATGATGTGAAATCATACCACATAAGATGTTTTAAAGGTTATATATATCCAATTTTAGGAGAGTACTAAAAATAATTTCACCATGATAATTTTGAATCTAAATATATTTTAATACATGATGTGAATAAAACATCTAATGTCATGAATTTAATCATACCATACGGCAGAATTTGATATAATCAAAATAAATGGTGTAGTATATAATTTTGAATAAATAGTGATAGTATATGAAGTTTATTTATGAATTTAGAAAGTTTATTTCTAATGTCATCATCTTTAAATAATCCCTTTCTTAGTGTATATTAAAGATAAAAATATGGGTACATGAATATCCTAAGTTGAAAAATAAGGTAATTAGTGTGAGTTTAATTGTGATGAATATTGGATTTGTAAATTACCTGAGTTGATAATTTTATAATAAATATTTCCACATATAATTATTTACAAAATTTATTATTTATTAAATTTGAGGTATTTCGAATTAAAAGTCCCTTTAAAGTTTCACCCGATATATGTTTCCTCATTGTTTTTTTTGAAAAGCACTATTATGCTTTTAAATAAAATAATGTCGTCATTCGGGACAATGAAATTATATTTGTGTATGTTTATATCAAACTAATCAGTGGTATGTTTGGGTTAAGAGGATATAATATGTGTTTTAGTGATGTTGAATTTTTTTAGATGGTGGAAAAATAGATTATTATCAATGTAATTGTATAATATTTTATAATCGGATTTTGTGATAAAACATGAAATGCGTTGTTTATATTGATAATCTATATAGTTAGTGATAAAATATTCAAAAATTACAATTATGATTAGATGATTAATTATTATATCTAATATTTTGGAATATTTTAACAATTTCTAATATAAACTTTGGAATGTTGAATCATAAGTCGTAAAATAATAGGAATTATAAATTTTCCTCATTAAAAATGTATTTTTTGTTTTTTATATTATATGATGAGGTTTCTGTAGGATGACATATGGATATAAAAAACAATATTAAACCATTAATGTAGTCTTATTAATTTTAATTAATGGCTAGTTTACATATTTATATGGTTTATTTATTATTCTTTTACTATAGTTTGTAGCTTGATGAGACATATTATTATTGTTACAGTTGGAGGCGTAGTGTTTCGACCATGATAATCATTCAAATTGTTGTCCATTTTTATGAAATGTTTGAGGAGTGTTTAACAACTAATTAATTTTTTGATTAATTGTTATATGCAGTTTTCTGTTTTTCTGTTGATAATGAGTGTTTCAAATAATATCATCAAAGAATATTAGATATGTGTCTTGTTTAGAATGGGAAATAAAATTGACTTGATACAATGAAATCATAGAGTTTTAGAGGGAATCACTTAATTGAATGATTTTCATATAAGGGTAAAATGCCTTGATTTTTTTTTGTTAAAATCCATTTTTTATACTAATTAAATTTTCTAATGAGGTAGTACTTCTGGATATTTAAAAAAAAATTTGTGATTGATTTACATTCATCAATGAAGAATACATAATAAATTTATGAAAATATATTTTGAAGGTTCAATATTCTATAGATTATAATATATTTTCTTTTATAGAAATTTATTAATCAAATATATGAGGTTATTGGAATGATATTTATATTTTAATTTATTTAGTTTTTTACAGCTCTATCTATTACAAGGGTACGTATATTTCAATTTTGAATGAACATATTTTTAAGGGTAATTGATTATTAAACATCCGATGATAATAATTTAAATATTATCCTAGAAATAAGCCTCAAATATATATTTCATGTTTTTTGAGTTATTAAAGTGCGTTTTAACATTATAAAAATGATTAACTTGAATAATTGATTTTTTTAAATTAATAAATCAATAACATAATTAATTCAATGTTCCTTGTTGGAATTATCATTTTTATTGACTAAAAATGATATTTTACAACCAATATATCATTTTAAATATTTATCAACATACATTTGTAGAGATATGTAGTTTCATATAACACCATGAAAATGTTTTGTTGGTTTTAGAGCTTATAATTATAAATAAATAATTCAGTAAATCATTATGATCATAAAAACACATTCTTTCTGGTAATGAAAATATGAATATTCAATTAAACATTAGAATGTGTATAGTTCCATTTGGATGAATGAATTTTATTATCAGTTTCATCAATTTATTTATTTAATATAACAATTATTATTGTTTAATTAATATGTTAAGTTTTGTGGATGTTTAATGTTTTATATTTTATAAATAACTATTTTTTTGTATAGTTCATCATGGATGAAGAGTAAAAATTTGTTCCAAAGTGGATATAGGGATTTCCAATATTGGTGGCGATCTCATCTTTGTCCATAGTGATAGAACGAGGATGTGAGAGGACCTATGAAATATTGGAAACTATAGTTTGTGGTTAGATTTAATCGAGGAAGATATTGTTCTAAAAACATTTTCATATGAGGAATAGACAATGTTGTGGGTTATGTGAAATATAAATATGACTCATCCAGTCCATTAAATCAAATATAGGATAGGGATGGGGACCTAAAACATATGCTATGACTGTATGTGGTTGTCTGTGGCATTCAGACACAATGTTATCCTATTAAAATAGGATGGATGGATAATTGATGTAGAATAAATTATAGATGTTTTGAGTATATATTAGGTCTTGTGGGAGTCTATATATATAAATTTATAAATTTATAATTTTTAGTTAGATTAAATTACTATAGTTTTGTTTTTAGGATCACCGTAGTCTATCCACATGGAATTTACAAATTTTATCTTTATTGTCCTCATGTTTTCTTTGTAAAAAACATAATAAAATCATAAAGGAAATAATCTTATCCATATTATCAGATATATTTAATTTTATCCTTCTTTGGGTGATATTTACAATCTATAATATAGATTTTTTAAAATACATATGAGTTTATATAGCTATTTTTTGATGATCTCTATATTTATCCTCAAGGGAAGAGGAGTAAAATGTTAAATTATAAGAGATGAGTGATGTTTAAAGATGTTTTCTAATGATTTATAAAAATATTAAATAAGGAAACATAATTACATGTTTAAATTTATTGTCTTTGTTTAAGATTAAATAGTTCTTTCCAATGACATGTGATATTTTGTGACTTGTTATCTATGCGCCTCTCTTCGATTCACGTTTTCTTGTAACAAATTTAAAATATAAATTATTTATATTTTTTTCATATTTTTTTTCTCCATGGTAGAGGGAATTATTATGAAAAGTTGAATGTATCATAAGTATTTCTACTTAAATTGAACTTATATTATAAGACTGTATTATCACGAGTGATGTGTTCTTGTAAGGATGATGTGTTTATAAAGGATAGGATAATGTATAATGATGGTGTCTATTATACAGGGAGGGTCTATGATGTATCTCAATATTGGTTAAGGATTTTATATATTATTCAATATTGTATGTATGATGTTTATAATAATAAAATAACCATTTTCTATAGATTCACTACATGAGGGAACTTTCCTCTTGTCCAAACTAACTTCTAGATTGGTTTTATAACTAATAAGTTGAACATATTATATAATGGATCAGAGAATTTATGTACGATCTATTTTTTTATTTAAAATTAGGGATTTATTTATTTATTTAGATAATTAGAGGTAACTAAATGTGACTTTATTGTCTAATTTAGTAATTAAATATTAAATATTTTATTAAATCACCCTTCATGTAATGAAAGGGAAACCATGTAATTATTTTTTAAAGGAGGAAAACACCTTTGAAAAAAGGATTCTGGGGAGGTATTTTTTTCATTTTCATTCTATGGATTTATTTTCTAGAGTTTTTGAGATTATATTTTTAGCATATATATTAATAACATAATGGTTAAAAATATTATTGTTTGAAAAAAACTCTCTTTCTTATTTTCATCATAGTTTTTATGTTTCTATGAAAACCATATAATTTATATGGAATAGAATACAAATTTTTGTTTCATGTGTTTTATTTATTTTTTATTTTTTATAGGTTGGATAGAATAGTAGTAGAATAGAAAATAAGAACAGGGATGTAGATAAGTTCTATTTATATTGGAATAATAATTATACGGTTTCTAGATACCATAAATTGTATTAAAAAATATCCTATTTTATAATGTTCCATGTAAATGAATAAATGAATTATAAAATTTTCACTATAGTTCATTGATATTAAAAATACAATATGTTGTTTTTGAAACCATGATTTTATTGTTTTATTTAAAATTTTTATAACATATTGTTCTTCTTAATAAGTCTTTTATTTCAAAATTAATATTACTAATAAAAAACATATTTCATTTAACCAAATCCTTCTAAATATAGCTCTTTAAGGTTATATCTTCTTAGATTATTATAAAATTGGAATTTCATGAGGTTTTATAGATCATCTATGACTAAAATCCACTAATCATTTAATTTTGAGGAAATGATAAAAAATTTGATGACTAAATTATTTAAATTTGTTTAATTAATTATAGTTTGATTAAAATATTTAATTTATATTATTTTTATGTATTAATGTTGTTTCCTTATGCAGAATGATTTTTTTATTTATATAAGTATCTTATTAAATTTTATCTAAATTAATTATAATATATTTATATGAATTTTAATTTATTATTATAATATTAATGACTTTTATACCAAAAATGATGAGAAATTGATTAATTATAATGTAGAGACAAAATAAATAAATAAATTTAACAACAATATGTCAATTTGTAAATAATTTATTTAATGTATTTAGGATATTTTAGAAATTTTTCATTTTTTAGAAACTAATTTTGTATAATTTTTATAATTGATTTATAATTAATAATAATTTTAGAAAATAATGTTTAATTTATAGAAACTGTTTTTTAAATTATAATAATGTTTCTATGGGTTGTTTGAGGATCAGGTTGTTCTAATTATTTGTTAAAAAACAAATTTGAATTATTAGGTGTGATATAAAAGTATAAAATCTTGTTACATTATTCAAACATGTTCTAAAGTATTATGTTTTTCATTTGAATATGTAATAGTATTTGAACCTATGAGAGTAAATTAAAAATAATATGTTTTTTCATTTAATCTAATAAAAAATTGATTTATAAAATAATTATGATCATTAATTAAACCACTAATGTTCTAAATTTGATAATGTGCAAGTGTTACTACAATATATTAGAGTTTGAAATACATGATCCGAGAGTATGGTTAAATTATATAGATCCCTTGTGATAAGATTTGGTATCATCAATATCCATGGGTTTGGAAGGTAGATTACATATGTGACCAGTTTTCCATGTTGATAACATTTTTCAAGAAATTTGAAAGGAAATTAATAATTCCACATTTTTTGAACATAGACTTCATTTTGTAGTGTTTAAAAAGGAAACAAACAATCTATAAGTTTGGTTCTATAATAACTTTATCAATACTCAAAACTATTATCATCATTGGCCGAATAAAGAATATATTATTTGATGTTGGATTAATAATCTCCCATTACATTATAATGAGTGTTATTGATCGAATCATAAATAATTTAAGATTATTACACTATTCATATTATAATATAAGGAACTCCAGCTGATGATTTTTGTTGCGGTGGTTTAAATTAATATTATTTCCCATACATGTACAAATAAACAACTTATATATACATATTTCATTCTCAATAATCCATGTCAAGAATTTGAACATTTTTATATTTGAGATTTTTTATGAAAATAAAATTGTTATTATATTTTGATTATTTTGGAATATTATAAATTGGATAATTTTTATTTTACCTACATTTATTAATTATTACCTCATGAAAATAATTCTTTATGATTTTATTAATGTTTTGAATTTTTGTTAAAATTCATAAACAATTAAAGGATAAAAAAATTAATAGCAACTAGTTTAGTTAAAAAAAGAAGTATTAGAGTGGCATAATACATCGAAGAAAATATAAAAAATAATACATCACCCATATCCATGAATTTAGTGAATCAACCACACTTTTCTTCAAATACATACCTGGAGAAATATTGTAAATATATTTCAATATAAACTAGATGAATTTTTATAATACCAGATATATAATTGGCCTGAGAAAAAACTAACAATAAGAATACTTCCAACACTACATGAATAATATTTTAAAATGAAGAAACTTCATGAAAAAATTGGAAAAAACAATAAATATAATATTTTACAATTTCTTTAAAAAAAAATATAATTAAACTATCAAAATAATCCATTCAATTTGATCTATAAGAGTTAAACATTAAAATCACTATTGGTAAATTCCAATTATTTTGAAAAAAAGGGTAAAACCTAAAATCCTTTTCATTGTATATTATTTCAAATATAAAAATCCAATTTATTAATTTTCTATAAAAATTACAATTACAATAGGTAAAAAAATAATACTACTATAGAAAATTGTCTATGGAGATTGATAGAAAATATTATATTTTTTAACTAACACATATTTAGTGGAAAAAATATCTATCACCATATACAAGATCTATTGAACATGATAACACATGAGAGGTTAAAGGGAAATATAAATCAACACAATTAAATAAATCATCCCATAATATTGTATGATTTAATCTAACCCATATAAATCTTAGTTATACATTATATAGAACCTAATATGAATATTCAATATGATGAAAAATACCCTAATAGATTCCATTAGCCAAATTATGTTTACTTGCACATCCTGCCTCCTACTCTTGGTTCCCAATGATATTTGAACAATTGGGGAGATATCAAACTAGTAAATAAAAAATATATGATATATAATAATCATAAGAATACCCTTACCTTAAAAAAACCTTAAAAACACCCCTTTTATTAATATTAATAATAGAACATGCATGTCCTATGGTAGGGAATCACTATCATCTTAAAAAAACATCCCATGGAGATTGTTATAGGTGTACGTTTTCACCATGAGAATTATAATTAAAATGTATAGTATGGGGATTTGAAAAAAAATTTATTAATGAATATTATAAATACTATTTTATGAAAAAAATTATTAAAATGTCATTATTATATCAATAAAACTAAATGAGTACACATAATGTAGAAAAGAATGATAAAAAATAATTATAATGTGAAAAAACAATTAGATCAATTTTGAGAACCAAAATATCATTCTAGTCATTGAAAATTTATCAAAAACATATGTACATATATTTTTACAAACACTCAGTGTTAATGGATTATAATTATATGATTTTAAACCTATAAGAAAATAAAAACCCACCAGATCTTATCAAACCTAATTATATAACTATCATACATAGAGTATGATAAATAAAAATACATAATACTTTCATAAAAAATTATTCATGTGAACTTAGTTAGAAAAGAATAATTTTTATATAAATAATAATTTATTCTAGATGGAAATCATACTTCAATTAATATCTTCCTCTACTCTATGAGTAATTCTAGCAGTAGGAGAAAGAGAAACCCATTAATAATGAATCTTGGTTCCCTAAACTAATAGAAATTAATATTTTAAATTGTGAAACTATATGATATTGGTCTCTAAGACCATATTTTAGAGTGAAATCAAATTATGATTAATTACATATAAGAGACTATGATTTTAAGAATAATTAATCAAAAAATCACCATGAAAAACATAGAGAAATCCCATGAAATCACCATGGTATACAGATAAAATGAATGGGTTGATTACTAGAGGATACATGTTTTGAATTTGAGGAAAAATAAGTGAGTAATTTGTAAAAATAAATTGTGGAAAATATTTGTAATATAACATTTTAATGAATCTTGGAAGGATACATGTTTTACGAAGAGTTGTCCATACCATAATGATGGAACTCTATGGACTCAATGAATACAGTATGGTTTGGATTTTTAGTTTTAAAAATAATTCCACAATTATTTTCTAGCATACAAAATGTTAGAGGCATTTAAATGAATTGGTTTCATGGTTTTAACTAACCATAAAAAAACATGTGACATTTACTAAACCCAATTTAATTATTAATTTCATATAATAATACATTGAAATGAAGAGAATAGAAAATAATTAATAAATAAAAAATAAAGGATAAAATTATGGATAGGTTGTGATAAAAAATTTCAACATAAAAATATGTATCCAAAAAATGACTTATCGGAGTAGGATAATCAAATAAAATATGGGTTTTGGATTTGTAGCTAAATTTTAAAACATGTAAATCGAGGTGCAACCACACACAAACCATGATACAAAATAAAAAAGATCTAGGATAAACATTGAGTCAAAAATAAATATTTTTTTCAAAATAACATCAAAATTCCCATCCTAAAAGTAAAATGAAAATAATTAATTTATATGTAGTTAATATATTTATTACTCAACACAATAAAATATGTGAACGAAATAAACTCATAAGTAGATTATTGAAAATTTTATTGGCCAACTATTATTCAAGACACTATATTGAAGGTAAAGTTATAGAAAATAGAACATGATAATTAGAATCCTTCTACAACTACCATCATAAGGAGAGACATGATCAGTCATTGATTAATGAATATTTATATTTTTCTCACTATTATGTTGAAACATTCTATAAAACAACATTTATAAAATTTGGTAAATCACCCCAAAGAATTACTATGAAAACATTGACTAAAATATGAAAATATTACAATTCAAACCTCATAAACTAGGTCCTAACTTCTAAAATGTGACAAACCGTAATTAAAAGAGAAAATACTCATGTAAAACCACAATTTATTTAGAGTTACTATTAGAGGAACTATAAATAAGAATATTTAAACATCTCTCACAAGCGGGAGTGAATCAATATAATCCTTATAGAAGGAATGAAAATGTAATTATGAATACCTCTAAAAGGAATTGTGTAATATAATGTCCTATATGTTTATCCTTTGAATCAAAAAAATGGGTAGATCATTATTTAATCAATTTATAAGTGAATCCCTTGAGAAATTTTTTTATATGACACAAACATCTATTCTCGTTAAAGAATAAAGAGAATATTTTCATGAAAGATTCTTTTTATATTCTTAAATACACCAATAGAACACAATTTTCACACTCCAATATTAAATCAATGATAATATACCTGACCATATCTTGATACGAAAAACAAATTTTTCTATCACAGTCACTTATTTATTCCATTTCTACATTTCCCTTTCTCATCTTCTAATAATAGGGGATTTTCCCTCTATACCAATCAATCCATACATAATCACTTTAAATTTAATAGATATACATTCCACTTATATAAAATAGTTCAAATAATATCATGCACACCTGAATTAATGTAATAACTACAACAACTACAAAAAATTGACCATTCAAGGAAACTTCCAACGATTGCTATGGAAGATAAGGTACTAGTAAAATGAAAAAGAATGTATAACCCAATGTTAGATGATGTACCTATTGAATGAAATAATAATCAATCACCATATATAATTTCCTAGTTTTGGTAAAATACTACTAAATGATGAAAAAACATAAAATCATATAATGAATAATTCAATTATAAATTTATTTGAAATACAATTACTGCCATCACATCACACTATGGGCCTCAAACATACTAGTAAAACAACATAATATTTAAGGGCTTATGTACTATAATTAGGTTGAATGACCATTCAATATTTCTCATGTAAAAAACAACATAAGGGGATCTATCTAAAAAATAATAGAGGAGGAGTCAAAATTAAAAACCCAAGACTAGAATATTTAGAATGGTCTATATAAGTATTTTCATATGGAGAGTCACATAATGATTCGTTTAGAAATGGTATCATGATTTGGGTGGAGTGTATTATAAAATTTATAAGAAACAAGAACAATAAAAAAATGTATAAGAATCGAAAGCATCAACATACTAGATAATAAATATCAATGATAGAATGGATAAACGTCAAAATTTTAAAGAAACCCCACATATTATTCCATTAATGACTTTTCGAAACCAATTATCTACATTTATCATAAACATAAAACAATAATTCATAAAATGATTACAAAACTATTTCAAAAACTAAATAAATATATCCATAAAACCTATATAAATCCCAAACCCATTTTATAGAGGCAATTATAAATTGATTTAGAAATCCACGATGATGGTCTAAACTCACACTCCATGAATAAGGTGTGAATACAAAACTTATCTATATGAAATTGGTGATATATATAGATTCTATATATTTAAATTCTAATATATAAAATATAGGTAATTAATATTGATTCACTTTTTTTGAAATTCATTTTCAATTTATTTCTTAAAGAGTTAAAAAAAGCCATTTAACTAACAGAGAAATAATTATTCTCGTAAAATAATGATTTTTAAAACTATATAGAAAATATATATTATTTTATAATTCTTCAACATCTCAAATAAGATTCCCCGCACATTCCTATATTTTTCATATACCAAGTGTAATAATTTTCATCATAACATGATGAAATGGAAACATAAGAAGGGTGATCTCAACCACTATGCAAGGGAAAACATATATTAGAAGTAATTAATATATAAAAATTGAATGAAATATATTAAATGAGATAAATGATAATAATGTAATAAAATATATAAGATCAAATAATAATGATACAAATTTATTGTTAAGATATATAAAGCACATAAATAATAGAATCATAATTCTTATTGATAGAAAGCATAATGAAATACATATTTTACAATCAAAACCTCAACCATAAAATTTTTATTATCTTCATGGAAAAAATAAGAGATCATTATTTCCCTAAAAAGTTGGAACCATGATATAGTGATTCAATTTTTTAAGTTCACCCAAAATAACTAAACCCTTTGTCCCATGAGTCCAATAAATGCATCATGTGGCTATATAATACCAGATCTCTAAAATCAATTCAGTTGGTTTAATTTATTTTCTATATAAAAGTTTTGAATAAGAATACATTTCATTATAAAAATGACTTGGAAATCTATAAAAATATATTTTGAGATAAAAAATATAATGTGAATAATATCTCAGTCAATAAATGTGAAAATATTGAGATAAGTTATGTAGAAAAGTTGTTGTGTGTTTAAATAGAAAATAAGATACATGATTTAATAATACATAAACATTTTTTCGAATGAAATGATAAATGTTTTAAATAATTTAATCATTCCACAAATGGATAATATAATCATAATCCTTCTAAATAAATAATGTGTATAGTTAAATGATACATATAACTTTTTTAACAAAATGAATTTCAATGATGTAAACATAGACAAAAAAATTTATAGGATTGAGAATGAAATGAAACAAAAAATACCCTAAACAATGATGTAATCTTGATATAATGTGTTAAAAAAATATATACACCATATTTAATATTATCGGTTCATAATTAAAAACATTTATATATGAATGGAATTTTTACATTAAACCCTTACGACTTTGAAAACACTTGAATAAAAAAACTAATAAAGATATAGATTTAAATGGAAACATAAACACACTAAATTAAATAATGATGATGATATAATACATTAAATAGGTGGTACATAAACTATATAACATAAATTAGGTACATAATATACAAAAAATGACTTATAAATGAATTTGATAAAAAAAAATTACATTATGGTAAAAGAAACATTAAATCCAAAGTTCATCAGTGGAATAGAATGAAATTAAAATACAATGAATTGACTGATATGCATTACAATTTATGAAATTAGGGTAGTGAATACCCCACTTAAATTATTATATAGTGTGAAATATCAGGCATGTCTAATTGAATTTAATATAGAATCAAATAACACATATGGATTTAAAAACCTTTGAATTGAAACCCATTAAATGATATAATTTCAAATGGAACACAATATAATATTAATAGTGATGGAATATTGATATATGATATATATTTGTTTTGTAAATACACCATATAATTGAAAACATGATGTATAACGAAATCAATCTTATCAAATTAAAAATTTGAGACAAATAACACTTATAACATTATAATCATTTGAATTGAAAAAACATGAATAGTCTTTGAATATATGTTTTCATAAATAAGTGAAATTACAAGAAAATTAAAATAAAGTAATTTTATGGCCAATATGAATGCTACAAAATTGAATGATTTCGTGAATATGAATTATATATCAATGATGAAAAAGTGAGTTACAATCACTCACACCTTATTTCAAGATTACATAAAATGAACATTAACATAAAGTATTAACTAATAGATATCTTAATAACCTACTTGAAAATAATAATAATAATAATAATATATAATATATAAAATTATATACACTATTTTAAACACCATATAATACAAGTATATTACTTAGTGATATTTTTTATACAATATATGGTCTTAATAATTTTTTATAACTCATAATAGTACTTTACTAATAGGGATAATTTTTCCTTAATAGTTAAAATTTAATCATTTAATATTTAAATGATGTTCTAGAATACTAGTATTTTAGTTGTTTTTAATATAAAATTTCCTTTTGGTGAATGATTATGTTTTCATATGGGAAAATCAAATGGCTGAAGAATTAGTTTCAGTTTGTTTAATGACCAAAAGAAAATATATTATTAAATATATTAAGTATCCAAATAACCATTATATAATTTATACAACAACATGAATAAATTATTATTATATTATATCACAAATATATTACATATCCTGATCATTCATTATATTAAAATTATTATATCATTCACATAGGTAGTAAAAATGACCTTAAAAATAGTGTGTTATAATTATTTTTCATGTTTGCGAATGTTGTTAAATATGATTAATAGAGCCTTTATATAAGATCATAAAATATTTATATGTCATTTACATTCTTAAATTGTAATATTTGGACATTTAGTTAATTTTTTGTTGAAGAATAATCCCATTGTTCATGGAGGTCGTAGTCTACACGTATGGATGAAAAATAATAATTCTCAATTAATGATAAAAATTTAATTATAAGATATGTTATCATTTTGGAATTACAAATTATAAATTTTCAACATATTTATTACTAAAATATATTCTTATTATAAACTATTAAAGGCATTTATTAAAATAGAACTATATTAATTCATGGAGAGAGAATGCTTTTTGTACACATGATAGATATTTTTTAGTTTATCATTGATGATAGAAAGGAATGTATAATGGTTTATATATTAACATAAAAATAATAATTTATATTAATAACTACAAAATCAATATATTATGGTGGCTAGATTAGTTTTTTGAGGGGAATATAACACAAAAACGGATAATGAGTAAAAAATAATAACATGGAAAACATCAGATTTTCATGGGAATATATATGGAAAATAATGTCCATGGGATATATAATTGAGAAAATAGTCTAATGGAATTGATATTTGTGTCTATTTTGAAAAAATGGATGATTTTGTTGAATAAAATTTGAATCAATAATAAAAGAAATAATGGTTGAAGTGTTGTCCATTTACAAGTTAAGAGAAGAGTAATTTTAAGAGTCCCAAATTAATTTCAATAATATAATGTAACTATTAAAGTGTCAATGTATAATAACCAAGACATTAAATTGGATAAAATGTTAAATATCGTATATAGAATGACAAAAGGAGCATAAATGAACCCCAATATAAAATTGTTTTCATTATGACCATTATAATATATATTTTAATTTGTTAGGTATTAATAGAAGAAACTAATTTATGAAATATATGTTTAATTTTGATATTCCATAAAATTTATTTATTTATTCACTGGACATAAGAAATAATTGTTTATTTAATTCATTTAATTCCTTAAAAATATTCTTCAAAAATTGTTTAATTTATATTTGTGATAAATTATTATGAATAATTTTTGCCACTTTCAAAAAATTTATTTTATAAAAATGTTAACATTTTGAAAATAATATTATCATAATAATCTTAATGTAATTTTTTTTTATTTTCATAAAACATATAATTTTTTTTGAATACATAAAATATTATGATTTTATTGAATACCATCTTTTCATTATATTTATTTAGAAAGAAAAATTTTATTTAAATATAATTTTAAAATATTATTATATCATTTTTATTAAACTGAGTCTAATTAAATTAATTGTAAATGAAATTATGCATATATTTGGTTTAAAAAAAATTATACATCAAATCAATTCTTCTAAAAAACCATATTTATCTTGTTTTGTGGGTTTATTTTAAATAAAATTTCTTCCATATATTGTGATTTAATTTGATATATTTTATTATAGATTTGAATTTATCATGACAATGCATTGTAAATAGATCAACATTATTTTTTTAATAAATATTTTCCCTTGTAAAAAAGGTCATCATGCAAATGATCGAATAATAAGAACAAGCTTATAACGTTGAAATATAGCATCAAAATCATCAATAATTAATATTATATTTTATTATGGAGAGTTAAATTCTTATATATCCATAATATGTTCTAAATTATTTTATTTTCATGTCATTTAACGTTGATAACATCCTTTATAATATTTTAACAAAAAGAATATCCTGAAGCACATTTTTTTATTTTTATATCAATAATAATTATTGATAATGATAAGAAAACATATGAATGGTTAATAAAAATTAATTTTAATATTAGTAAATTTATATTATTATTGATGTTCACTATTATATTTTTGAGATTAAATAATTACTTTAAATGAATATGAAACGGTGACACATGGCTTGTGGAAGTAGTTGAAATACCAAGCCAAGTATTTTAAAGACTATAAACGTATTATTTTTTGTAGATTATGGTTTTAGAGTTATTTTCAGTTAAATATATTGTATTTTAGGTGTTTTAGAGTTTTATATTCAATGTAAAAAAATATTTGTCGATATTTTTAGTGTAATTACATTATTTACATCAATCTTCCAAAACATTTGAAACATAATTGTCTTTTGTGCTAAAAACCTCTTGAAAAAATGATGAATTATGTTTCTCGATTTTAACATCGATATATTGTTATTATTATGGATTTAATTCAAATACATGTTATTAATTAAATAATTTTTAACCTATTAATATAATATTCCACATATATTAATAAGATTCCCTTCGTTAATAATGTAATCATTGCATGAGAATACACATAGAAAACCTTCACCATATAGTGATGCATATTGTGTTACAAAAAAACCATTTACAGTGTGTTTTGGGGATGGTTTTAATGAATAAATTTGTTGTTTATAAACCTATTATTATTATTTAGAGATTAAATTTAATGTTATTTATCTATTGTCTATCTAATGAAAATCAATATCAATGATCATGTGTACTAGTAGAATACTCTCTAATTGGATAATGTAATTAGTTTTTTTAACCTCTTTTAATGGATTGCTCGAAAATTAGACATTCTATATAATTTTTTTTAATTATTTCATGATTATTAGTCTTTAATAGATTTAATAAATAGAAATTGTTTCTAGAGTATCCTACCAAATTAATTTCAAAATTATGATATGAAACTCTTCAAAACACAGCATGCGAAATAAAGTGATTTAGTAATTAATTATGTCATTTAAAAAAATGTAAAAATTTGTATAATTAAAATTTATTAATGGTATATTTTTAATAAAATAAATAAATAATATATTGTTATGAAATATTATTTACCAAAAATATTAAGCATATTAGGACCCAATGTAAGGAGTTTATTAGCTCAAATTTCTTTCAGTGTTCTATAACACTAAATTAATGAATTTATTAAGAAATAATTATATGTGAAATTATATATAATTCTTTATATGAAATATATATATTTTTTTAAGTGAATTTTTTTCAAATAATTATATCATTGGTTAATTATTACTTCAAATGTTATGAACATTTCAAGGGTTTTCTAAATTTAAGTCACATTTTCTCGATAAATGTTTGGTGTCCTAAAAAATCATTTATTTGTATGGTTTAAAAACAGAACCATGAATTGATTTTTACGTATTAAATCATATCATTCGTGGTACATATTTATACTTATAATATTATTTCTTTTTATGAATTTATATTTTCATGTAAATAATGTGGTGAACACTTTATATTACAATATCCATTCTTTAAGAATTATTTATGTTAAATGTTCCTCAATGGGGTATTCTATGAAAATCGTTTCCTGATAAAATATATATTACATTCCTCTATTTATTTATATGCTTTATATTATTTCATTTTATTTTAATCTATATTGATATAAAGGTTTCTTAAGGTAAATTTTTATGAAAAACCCAGCCTTGTTTATATTTTTCTGATTGAATCATTTCTCTTCTATATACCTGATATATAATATGTTTTCAAGAATGTACATTCCCTTTTTTAAATGGTTGATTAATTTCAATTCATAATATATTTTACATGTAATGAATCAGAAAACCCATGGAAGTTTTCTAATACATGTTATTTTTACGAGTCCTCAAAAATTTACGGCACTTGATTCTGAGACCCGGTGTGCCTAGAATCAATTTCGGATGTTTTGTTGGGTATGTTCACTAAAGGTACCAGTGGGTTTTTATACCTTTTGAACCTGTTCTTAGAATAGAAATATGAGGGAACCGTTGAACTCACAGCGCCGATATTCTCTTAGGAATCCATTCCCTTCGACGGTATTGATTCGAGGAAATAAGATAGTTTTTCAGTTTTCTTAAAAAAATAGAGTGCCCTACAAATTATTTTATTTAAGATGTCGTTTGGTGTTTGGTGGTTAAAACCTCCTCACGGAAGTATTTGGTGGGGCCACCATACCTTAACCTCCCATGAGAGGTTATGGTGGTGGGGCCAACATGAACTCAACCTCCCATGAGTGGATTAATGTGGTTGGGACCACCCAGGCTCTTAACCCCTTAAACTCCCCATTAATGTTGAGAGAACCACAAGATCCAATTAATATGGGGGAGCCTCTTCAACTCCCCTTTATTAAATTAGTGAAAACTCTCATGAATTAATTTGGTGGAGCCTATATAATAATTAATTCTCTATTTGAATTCGTTCCAACAACAAAAATAATATAAAATATATTATTTCTTTTAGGTTGGAATCTTTCATTAGGTGGAACTTTGAAAGAGGAGAGCTAGTGAGAAAAGCTCCCAAAGAAGAACAAAGAATACTCCATCGATGAATAATTATAATCCTCTTCGACTTCTTCCTCGGACACCTACCAATGTAGAGCATCTTACACAAGCCGACGCAACTTGGGATTGGAAGCACTTGGTGGACACGATGAATGAAGATCCTCTTTGTCATCTTCCTATAACTCCGTTAACAAATGACGAACAACCAAAAAAGGTAGGGGGTTTACTTTGGATGCCTTGTTCTTCCTTTCTTTTTAAATAAATAAAGTGGTTGAGTTTCATTTTTTGATGAACCTTTTGATACATCCTGAAACGAGGAGGGTGCGGGCCAAACCAACATGGCCCGACCCCTCCGACAATCTTATTTACGTTGAACATTCGGCGATGAAGCGGTAATGAGGCGATGAAGGAATCATCAACAAAGGCCATGCTACCCGTGGCCTCCACAAATCGTGCCACCCCCACGGCGCTCCAGAGCTCCCAACCGAACACCGCCAGCCCATGGTGGCCTGAGCCGTGCCACACCAGCCTGCACGGCCACTGAGAATCCTACGCAAGACCTCCTGCGCAGCCTGCCCGTACCCCGCGTGGCCTGCCTAGCGCCCCGCTGGCCTCCCATGCACCCTGTCCGGCTGAATCGGCCGAGCCACACCAGCCTCCCGAGCCGGCCCATGACTTCCCTCATGGTGTCTCTTGCTAAATCCGCATGGCCGTCCAGGTCGAGCCTCCCGATATTCTCCCCACGTGGTGCATGCCAAACTAGCCGCAGCCTTAGGACCGAGCTGCTTACATGGCGACCTCTGGGCATGACCGCACTCGCAGTCCGCTGGGCCGGGTCTAGTGGTCCGGGCCAAACATAACAGGATGGCCAACCTAATGGGTCGTTCCAGAAACAACAGATCAAACAGGGTAAACCTAGACCAGGTCGACCTAAACTAGGTTGGGCTCAGTCGGTCCGACCGGGTCGGACCGAACCCGAGCCCTCTACTGACTGTTAATTCCCATGACCATATCTTTAGCACCAGATGACCATTTGACGAACCATTTGCGGAGCTGGTTTTCTTGGAGCACGACTGTCCATTTGAGTCTACCCCACTAGAGTTCCGGGTAATGTTGAGATACAGTCAGGTTTCCTTGTACACGAATTCAACCAGGCCCTGGGACTAAAAATCTTATAACTCACAGACCGTGCATCCGATGGATGCATCGTCTTTTGCGTTGAGACCATTATGATAAGGGGGGAATTTGAGATACTTCTATGTGGGATTTATTTATATTTGGAGTATCTACCAATAGCTCATGGAGCGGACCCTCTAAGAGATGAGTAAGCGAAGTACGGAGAATGAGTAGCTGGATGAGACCAGACGACTCCTTGATCGATTCGACTCGGAGGGATTCGACTATCCTACTACAAAACACATGGTAGTTGGCCGCAGACCCACAGTGGAGGAGCACCATTTAGTTGGTGGCAGACTCATAATACTCAACAGGATAAGTACCTATGCAGGTTATTTGGGGGAGAGACTGGTAGTTGGCAGCAGACCCCTAGTGGGGAGCACCTTTGTGGGAGCATGGTAGACCCACGGTACTCGACATGAGGAGTATCTTAGCAATCCAAGGTTAGTGTGATGCGTCTGGTGGAGGAAGGCCCACTTTACTCGGTAGAGGAGGAGTTCTCTAGCATTCGTTGTTTCGAAATTGTGAATAAAAATCATGGTTGAGTTGAGTCAGTAACTTTTTTGTTTACCTCATGATTGAGATGGATGACTTAATAACATAGGTATATTTATGGGTATATACCAAAGTGGGGTTATCTATTGGATTCTTACTTTGTTGTTTATCCATGATGGATTTTGTTAGACCTTGAGGGTCCTGGGGTCCCTACTAAGTATCGTTATACTCACCCCTTCACGGGCTATGGACACACCTCATTGTGTTGGTTACAGACGACGGACATCACTGACTGAGGATCAGAGTAGCAGGACTGGACGGTACCCAGAGGAGGACCTTACGATGAGTCAGTACATGGAGAATACTCATATACATGGAGTGCTGAGTAGGCTATATGTACCTACCCTTCATGTGGGAATCCCCAGAGGTCGACATAGTAGCTTGTTTTCCTTTTCTTCATTTGTACTTATTTTCAGTTGTACTTGTACTTTCCTGTTGGTCTTTTATTTCTAGCCTCTTTTATTTTTCAGCACTCTTTTGGATGCATTTTTTCTTAGTGTTTTAATTCAAGATCGTACACTTTTTTTTGTGTTTACACTTTTTTTAAAAGAAAATGCCTTCCCTGTCTTAGGGTATTACACCTTTGGTGATAGTTTCCATCCCCTGGCCATTGGAAGGTGGGCATGGGGTAGTCACGACACCGGCCCCAGGGGACGGGTTGTGACAAATTGGTATCAGAGGAGTTGGTTCTAATGTAGAAAGTTGTACTCTGATATTTCTTTACATTGAAGCAATAGTGTTAAGGGTACCGAGTGTGGTTTTCAATTCAGCGAGTCCAGTGTTGGTGTAGTGCCCGATGTATCCATACACCAAGATCCTGACTTCTGATTCCCTACTCAATACATGAAAACATTGATTGCATGTGTGTTTTAAATAATTTTATTTAAGTCAGCTCAACCAGGTTAGCTCACCAGGTATAAATCTGTTGATAGTGTCCCATTTTTTTCTTTCAGGATGCCTCCCTGTGGATCACCAGCTAGATCCCCGAGAGTTGTAAACTCAGATAGCCCATCGAGCGACGAGGCCTCAATACATGGCCCTCTTCTAGGTGAGGAACCAATGGTACCACTACCTGTTGGGCCACCGATGCCACCTACCCCAATAGTAGACGATGCAAGCTTCTTGAGTGCGTCCCACGAGTTCTAGTGCTAGAGGCTACCCAGGTTCAGGGAATAGAATGACGCACATGCAGCTAAGGATTAGATGGAGGCTGTGGTGAGTGTCTTCAGAATGGTAGGGACACCAGCCAACTTCATGGTGATCCTTACCGCGAGTCTCCTTTATGCAGTAGAAGGAAGATGATAGAGCCTGATGCTCAAGTTGCATGACGAGGTGACACTACTCTGGGATGAATTCAAGATCCTTTTTTGGGTGGAGTTTGTCTCAGCCACCCTATGAGTGGTGTAGATACATGAGCTACAACATCTACATCAGGGTAGCAAGACTGTACATCAGTACTCATCGAGATTCAAAGACTTTTTGCGCTACTCCATTGATATGGTACGACACCCATTCATAAGGGCCCGAACCTTCGAGAAGTGGATCAAGAGAGAGATCATGACTTTGATAATCTCCCTCAACATCCCGACGCAAGTAAGGGTGTTGGAGTGAGACCTAATATTGGTGTGTTTCCTTGTTGAGTAGTCTTTAGGAGTGAGACCCAAAACTAGTCGACACACATCAGAGTCTTCTACAGTTGGCAGTAGATATATTTCGCAGAGGTCTATGTAAACCAGACATATTGGTGGATGATTGCATGACTCAAAACCGGTTGTGTGGGGAGCCTAAAGTAGAGACATAGCTAGACTTGTTAGAAATAGAGAACGTTACACATGGAGTAGTAATGGTCACATGTCTTGTGACTATCTGACCCACAATTCAGATGATCATCAGAAGGTCTAAGTACCACCTAAGAAGAGACAAATATTCGATCGTGGTGGTCTACAGGGAGCAGGAAGATGTGGATGAAGAGTTAGTCCTGCAACATGCGGCTGGAAACGATTCAATGTGTTACTTCCACCACCGCCGGGAGGTCCAACCTGACCACAAGGAGCTGGTGGACATGGGAGAGCTCATATCCAGGCAGCTGAGACATACGATCATGGCACTCGAGAGATGATTCGAGGTATGATATCTGTCTACTCCACCATAGTTGCATTTCTCATAGACATAGGTGCTAGTCACTCATTCATTACCACTACCCTGTTCAGAGCTTGGAGAATCCGACGGATTCGTTGGCTTGATCCTTATGGAGAGATACTCCTACGAGAGCAGACTCGATGATTACACACTAGTTCCGGTAGTGTGATCTTACTCTAGTAGGTGAGAGATTAAGCTAGGATATCCTCATAGCGGCATCAAGGCCTTATGTTGTCATCTTGGGTACGGACTGGTTACCTACAGTCCATGCTCATATCAATTGTATCTGGCACAAAGTGTGGAGTGTCCGCATGGATGGGACCAGGTTCACCTTCACCGGCGATAAGGGAGCCTTTGCAGTGTAGGATACACTTACTTGGAGGAGGGTGCAACCAATCACTTATCAGTTGGCCTTACTTACCCTCTGAGTAGTTTATGTGGAGAGTCCGAGCTATACTGTAGTGGTGGAACAGTACACGGATGTTTCTCCTGATGATGTTCCAGGACTTCCTCCTTGCAGAGAGGTGGAATTCTACATTGGCCTATACCCCACGATGGAACTGATATCTACTACATCATATTGAATGTCTCCCGCTATGCTTCATGAGCTGTGGGTACAAGTAGGGGACTTGAAGGGGAAGGGATTCATCGAGCCCAGTGTTTCTCCCTGGGAAGCCCCGACTTTGTTCACCAAGAAGGTGAATGGGAGGTTGAGGATTTGTGTCAACTACCGTTTCCAGAACCTAGTGAACGTGAAGAACATGTACCCTCTCCCGAGGACTGAAGACCACTTTGATAAACTGAAGGTATCACAGTGGTTCTCAAAGACAGACCTCAGATTAGGCTATCACCAGCTCAGAGTTCGAGAAGAGTATGTATAGAAGATGGCCTTTGGTTATCGGTACGACCACTATGAGTTCTTGATTATGCCTTTTGGTGTAACCAACACACCAGAAGTGTTTGTGGGACTCATGAACAGAATATTCCAGCCTTACCTCAATGGCTTTGTCGTTGTCTTAATCGATGACATTCTGATCTACTCGACTATTGAGGAGAAACATGCCTACAATTTTAAGGTGGTACTTGACACACTCTGAGATCACAAACTTTATGGTAAGCTCTAGATGTTACAGTTCTAGATCTGAGAGGATAACTTTCTGGGTCATGTCATTTCAGAGGCTGGAGTTGCAGTGGATCCAGTGAAGAATGAGGTGGTACTTTCTTGGGAGCCACCCAGGATTGTGACAGAAGTGTAGAGTTTACTGGGTTTTCCTGGTTACTACTGGAGGTTCGTTCCAGAATTTTCCAGAGTTGCAGCACCACTATCAGCATTATCAAATAAAGAACATCCTTTCGTGTGGTCGGAGAGATGATACAAGATCTTTCAGGAGATGAGGCAGAGGGTTTCTAGTGCCTACATCTTGAGGCTTCTAGAAGAAGGCGTAGGGTGCGTAGTATACTTCGACACTTCAGGGACTAGACTCGAGTGTGTCCTATTGTAGTAGTGAGAATTGATCACTTATGGTTCCCATCAGTTGAGACAACATGAGCTGAACTACGCTACCCATGACATGGAGTTAGTAGTAGTGGTCTTCACCTTGAAGATATGGTGACACTATCTGATTGGCAAGTGTTTTACCTTGTATTCTGATCAAAAGAGTCTCAGGTATATCTTCTCTTAGAAGAACCTTAACCTGAGACAACGACATTGGCTTGAGTTCCTCCAAGACTATGATTTCATGATAGTATATACTCCTATTAAGGGGTATGTTGTTGTAGATACTCAGAAGGAGAACTGGTATACAAATTCTAGGCGAGGTGACAGAGCAGCTAGGAGCATTACAGATATCCTTTGTGAATAAATATGGAGAAGCCTCTCTACAGTATCTTTTAGTCACACCCCACTTCTTCAGTGATTTAGGGAGGCGCAATGTGGAGACGCTAACTACGAGATGGACGTGCTCAGATATCCAAAGGTCAGGAACCAGATGGATATTTTGAAGGTAGGGAGCACATCATCCCCTTCAGAGCATATATTATAGTGCCAGTGTCACTTCAGAAGTATATGTTGAGGGATTTATGCACATCCCCTTTAGTGGTACATCCCGCTGTGGTGAAGATGTATCAGGACCTTAGAAGATAGAACTGGTGGCCAAGTATGAAGTAGGCGGTAGAAAAGTTTGTCTCTTGATTACTCACTTGTCAGCAAGTGAAGGAGAGCACCTAGTACCATTAGGCTTGGTACATCCTTTAGAGGTCCCAGAGTGGAAGTGGAATGGGATATCCATGGACATCATGATGGTTCATCCATCTACATCTAGGGGACATGACACGATTTGGGTGATCATTGAAAAACTCACCAAGTCCCCCCAAATCCTACCGATTAGAGAGAAAGGCTCAGTTGAGAGCTTGGGACGCCTCTATGTGAAGGAGATTGTGTAGCTACATGGAGTACCATTATCTATTGTCTCCGATCGTGACACATGATTTTCTTCCCAGCTATGGAAGGGGTTGAAGTAGGCATTCAGGACGTAGCTTAGTCTAAGCACCACATTCCATCCTGAGACAGATGGTTAGACCGAGCAGACCAATTAGACACTCGAGTAAATGCTTTGTGCATTCGTCCTCGACATTGGTTATAGCTGGGAGGACTACTTACAATTGGAGATGTTTGAACACAATAACAGCTATCACTCCACCATCGTGATGGTACCTTTTGAGGCATTTTTATGATCGACTGTGTAGATCTCCACAGTGGTTGACAGACCTAGGGGAGTCAGTACTAGTGGGACCAGAGATGGTATGAGCTACCACGGAGAAGATGCAGATCACCCCAGATTAGATGAAGACTACACATAGCAGTCTGAAGTCATATGCCAACTGGAGACAGACACCTCTGGAGTTTAGGATGGCGACCACGTCTTTCTTTGGGTCTCACCTCGATGTGTTCTATGAAGATTTGGGTGAGGTGGAATGTTATCTCCGAGATTCATCGTACCTTTCCAGGTCCTCAGCAGAGTAGGCGAGGTGGCTAACCTATTAGCTGTTCCACCTTAGTTGCACCGGGTGCACGACAGCTTCCACGTATCCCAGCTGAGGAGATATGAGCATGACCCATCCCACATCATCGAAAATGCAGAGCTGGACGTCGACGATGGTGTGACATTCACCGAGGTTCTAGTGGAGGTTGATGATTGACAAAGGTAGGTCCTATGTGGACGATAGATACCTCTAGTGTGCATATGCGGGAAACATGGGAACCTCTATGAGAGCACATGGGAGAGAGAGGCTCAGATTCCTCATTAGTACCCCCATTTGTTCCCTTAGTTTGTGTTGTATCTTACAAGGGTGTAAAGACATGAGGTAGGGAGAATGTAATTATTCGAAAATCCCGTGGATTTTTTTTTAATAGATGGGATATTTAAGCGTCCGTGAAAATTTACGGCGCTTCATTCTGAGGCCCAGTGTGCCCATGATCAATTTCTGAAGTCTTGTTCGGGTATGTTCAGTAAACGTACGAGTGGTTTTTTCAAGCTTTTGAACCAGTGCTCAAAATATAAATCTGAGGGCACTGTTGATCTCGCAGTGTCGGTATTCTCTTAAGAAGACAATACATTGATGATAGTGAGTTTATGATAGAAGTTAGTTTTTGGTTTTTCTTAAAAAAATTATAAAATAAAGCTACCTACACTTTATTTTATTTAATCCGCCGATTGGTGTGTGGGGGTTAAAACCTCCTCCTGGAGGTTTGTGGTGGGACCACCGCACCTTAACCTCCCATGAGAGGTTATGGTGGTGGGGCCCACCCGAACTCAAACTCCCATTAGAGGATTAATCTAGTGGGGACCACCGGGGATCTTAACCCCTTAAACTTTCGATTAAAGTGGAGAAACCCACAGGCTCCAATTAATATAGGGGAGCCTATTCAACCCCCCTTTATTAAATTTGCAACAATTATCTTCAATTAGTTAGGTGGATCCTATCTAATTAATTAATTCTACATTTGAATTCGGGCAGAAAAATAAAATAATAGAAAATATATTATTTCTTTTAGGTTGGAATCTTTCATTTGGGGTAACTTTGGAAGAGGAGAGCTAGGGAGAAATGCTCCCAACAAAGAATGAAAAATGCTCCACCGAAGAAGAATGATGTTCCTATTTGGCTTCATCCACACACACCTACCGACATGTAGCATCTTCCACGAGCTGACACAACTCGGGATTGGAAGTGCTTGGCGGACGCGACGAATGATGATCCTCTTTATCTTCTTCCTGCAAATATGTCAATGAACGAAAAACCAACATCAAAGGTAGGTGGTTTAGTTTTAATTCCATGTTCTTCTTTCCTTTTTAATTAAAAAACGTTGTTGAGTTTTGTTCTATGATGATCCTTTTGATACCACGCTAAACGCGGGGGGGGGGGGGGGGGGGGTTTGGCCAAACAAACATCGCCCAACCCCTTTTCCGGTCTTGTAAACATTGAATTTTCAGCGACGAAGTGGAAATGAGGCGATGAAGGTGGAAATGACAAAGGTCATTCTACCGGTGGCATCCGCGAATCGCACCACCATTGTGGCGCTCCGGAGCTCCCGGACAAACAGTACAGGCTCACGCCTTCCTGAGCCGTGCTGAAGCGGTCTGCCCGGCTGCCACCAGTCCACCGGCCCACCTGCTCATGGCCTCCCCCACAGCCTACCCATGCCCTGTGTGGCCTGCTTGGTGCCCCTTGTAGCATACCCACCCTCACATAGCCTGCCTGGTGCCCAGGGCGGCCTGCCCGAGCCCTACTGGCCTCCCTCGTGTCCAGCACGGATTCCCACATGACTTGACGGCCCCCACTGGCCTCCCGAATGGCTTGCCCGCGACCCATGTGTCCTTCCCGACACCCTGCCGGCCCACCTGTTCCCCGAGCGGCCTCCCACTCGCCCTACTGGCTTTCCTACTGCCTCCCTGCGCACCCTACTCGGCGGAACCGGCCGAGCCTTACCTGCCTCCAGAGCCGGCCCACGACGTCCCCTACGGTGTTGCTGGTCAAACCGGCACGGCCTTCCAGGCCTTGCTGCCCGAGCCGTGCCCCGCAGGACACCGGTCCAACCAACCCCAACATCCAGACCGAGCCGCCTATTAGGCAACCTCAGGGCCGAACCACCCTTGCAGTACGCTGGGTCGGGCCCAGCGGACCGAGAGAAACCTAACAAGCTGGCCCACCCAATGGGTCGGGCCAGACCCAACCGGTCAAACCGGGTCGACCCAGACCAGATAGGCCCAGACTGGGTTGGGCCGAGTCGGTCCGACCGGGTCAGACCGGACCTGGGACCACTACTGACCATTACTTCTTTTGGTTATATATTTTCCACCGGATGACTATTCGACGAACCGTTAGTGGAATTAGTTTTCTTGGAGAACAATGTTCCCTTGAGTATACCCCACAAGAGTTTGGTGGTAATGATGAGATACGGTCAGGTAGGATCGTACACAAATCCAACAGGGCCCCAGGGAGTTAAAAGCATATAACTCACAGATCGGGCGTCTGATTGACTTGCCGTCTATTGCATTAAGACCCCCTATGATGAGGTGGACCTTCGAGATACTTCTACATGTGACTTTATGAATGTTTGAGTATCTACATGAAGCTCATAGAGCATACCCTATCGAAGACGTGCGAGAAGAATTTGGAGACCTAGTAGGTGGCTGGGAACTAACGACTGGTTGATCGATTCGACTCAGAGTTATTAGACTAGCCTAGTGGGGAGTGCCTGGTAGTTGGCGAAAAACCCATGGTGTAGGAGTGAATAGTAGATTGCAGCAGACCCATGGTACTCTACACGAGGAGTACCTATGTAGGCTATTAGGGGGAGTGACTGGTAGTTGGAAGTAGACCCACAGTGGGGAGCGCTTCTGTGTTAGCGTGGCCAACACACGTTACTCGACAGGAAGAGTATCTCAGCAGTACAAGATTAGTGGGAAGTGCTTGGTTTTTTCAGTAGTCCCACTGTACTTGACAGAGGTGGAGTTCTCTAGAAACTGTGGTTTTGACAATGTGAATAAAAATCTTGGTTGAACTGAGTCAATAACTTTAGTGTTTACCTCATGATTGAGATGGATTACTTGATAACTTATGTATATGTATGGGAATATACCTAAGTAGGGTTATATTTTGTTTTTTTACTTTCTGGTTTATCCATGATGGATTTAATGAGACCGTGAGGGTCTCGATGTCCTTACTGAGTATCATTATACTCACCTCTGCATGGGCTATGTCCACACCTCATTATGTTGGTTTTAAATGACTGAAAGCGCTGACTAAGGATCAGAGTAGCATAACTCAACGGTACACAGAGGTGGGCCCTACGACGAGTCGGTACATAGAGGAGACAGACAGACATGGAGTGCTGAGGAGGTTATCTATACCTACCCTTCAGGTAGGAATCCCTGGAGGACGACCCAGTAGCTGCTTTACCATTTCTCCAGTTGTACTTGTTTTTCTGTTGTACTTGTACTTTCCTGTTAGGATTGCATTTTCGGCCCCTTTATTTTTAAGAAAACTTTTTATATAGTTTTTCTTAGTGTTTTACTACCAAATCATACTCTGTTGTGGCTGTTTACACTTTTTTAAAAGTCAATGCCTTTCCAGTCATAGGTATTTACACCTTTGGTGTTTTTCACCAGCCCCAGGCCTTTGGAAGGGGGGACTGGGGTAGTCATGGAATGGGCCCCATGGGACGGGTCATGACATTACATTCATTACAATTTCATAAAATTGCTATTTATATCCTTTTCTAAAAAGGTTCATTGTGGTTTTTACTATATGTTTGAAACATATATTTTTTAACAATTACAAAATGAATTTATTTTTCCACAATTATATATATTCATTTAATTATTGTTTAATTAATTCTATTATATTCTTATTTAATAATACAAGTTTTTATCATTGTTTTTTAACCATTATATAAAATTTCAACACAATAGAGTGATATTATTCTAATGTTTCAATGAAAAGCCCTAGTCATTATTTAAATGTATTTTTATAATATGGGAAAAAATATAATAACCTTTCTATTATCCATTGATTCTATGTTATAATGATATTATCCTTATTATTTCAAGGTGTGTATTATTATTATTTTAGTTAAATTTTTTTTAGCTTTTTTTTGTTTCAAATGTTAATCGTGCGAAAAACGAATGAATGTTTTTTTCAACAGTGACACGTTGAAACATGAAATATTCTAAATGTCTTTTATATTATATGATAACTTTATAAATGTACTATTTATTAATGGGTGGTTCCATAATAATCCAATGACATATGGTTCATTAATAAACCATGGAAACATGATTACGTTATAAAATAGGAAAATGAGGGTTAATTATATCCCTGAATGCATTCAGTGAGGTGACAATGTTAAGTGATTTTAAGTTAATACATAGAGATTATAACGATTAGTGGTTGTAGGAATATCCAATTATATTGAATAATTATCTAGTTTGATGATTCCATGTTGATTGTTTGCTGATCCAAGATACATAAATATTTTTTTTGATGATTTATAAATGTTCTAATGGACCCTTTATTCCATGAGTTTTTTGACATTGCCCATTATTTTGGAATTATATGAATATTGAATTATATTAATGATATATTCCATGTATCATTACATATAATCCATGTTTTTTTGTGTATTAAATCTTTGATTTTATACTCATTCACATTAATTATATATTTATACCATTATTCTTATTTTATTCTTATAGATTACATTCAATTATAAGTACTTATATTATCCCTTACCGAGTGTTTGAGATCACATTTCCAAAATTTTATATTTCCCATTGTTATGAAGAATGATGTAAAATCAATTATTTCATCAAATAATTCCCATGTGAATAATTTTATGGGATATATTTTAGAGTTATTTTTAAACAATAAATACAAGGTATTGTCTGATAAATCACGACATATGGACATGGTAATTTTATTGTAAGTGTTTTCAAATGTTATGTAACATTTTAACATAACGTTTCATGGTTATTTAAGTTATATAATATAACTTTTGGATGTTTTATGGTTTTAATTTCATAAATTGGATAACATTTTACAATACCATATAAGAAAACATAATTATTATTCTTTTATCCCAGGATATGAGAGTGTGGGTTTAAGGACGAGATAATGAATATTAGGGAAGTGTTTAGATAAAATTTTAGATTAGGTTGTTTTCATGTGAGTTTTATTTATTTGATATTGTTGCTAATATGGGTTTATAAGTTTATGGTTACTCATATGTTTGAATTCATAAATATAAATTTTGAGGTTTTAATTGAAGTGATTTAAAATATATTAACAATACTTGGGATACATTATATTGGGTAGTGGTCCAAGTCTCCATGATGAGTATCATGTAATTTAATGTGAAGTATTATTTATTAAAAATTTAATTAAATTTTTAGGGAATCAATTAAAACATAATGAGACACCATTTGTAGAAAAAAATTCTTTAAAATTGTGGTTATTGAGGTTAATTGAGATTTTTTCTTAATTATTTATGGAATTTTAAATGTTAATATTTTGTTATTATATTGATCATTATGGAGTTAAATAAAATATTTATCCATATGAAAATTTATTAATTTTGGGTGTTATCTTTCATTGTGATAACCATTTTTTGATTTATTAAATATAGGAGGACAAAAATTTTATCACTTTTTATCAAATGATCATTCCAAATATGACATTTTGGGAATCATACAGAACAATCATTAATATTCTTCACATAGAATATGGGTAGAGATTGGGTCCTAAACTTTTTAAAACATGAATACAATAGAAGAAATTGAATTTATGGATATGAATAAAATAAAATAAGTATATTTTCCAATGATATTATCCATAATGATAAAATAATCCATTTTAAATTTAGAATTTGTTTCATAAATTTATAAATAATTTATGGTATTATTTATCTATTATTAATTTCTGATTTTATGATCACCAAATTTAAGATTATATATTACTCTACCACAATCCTTCAATATTTGGACATTAATTTTCTCTTATGTGTCCATGTTTTCATTTACCGTTAATGTTATACATTATATTAACCAGTTTATGTTTTATTTATGATTACCATCATAATTCCCTTTCCCTATTTTTATAAGGATTTTTTAAACCATTTTTATGATTTTAAAATTTGATAATGTTTTTATCAACAATTAAACTGTAATGACCCATAAATTTCAAGGAATTTTATTTCTTAAATTCTTTGAGGTTTTACGAGTGCATAGTTTTTGATGGAAACTGATTCCGAGGCCCGGTGTGCCCGGAATCAATTTTAACAGTTTAGCTTGAGTACGTTTAGTGAACGAACGAGTGGGTTTTTATATCTTTTGAACTGGTACTCAGAATCGAAATCTGAGGGCACTGTCAAAACCAAAACTCCGGTAGTTTCTTAATAAGACCCTTTCTGGAGTTGCGTTTGCTCGGGTGGTGTTGTTAAATAATTGGGTTAACTAAAGAGTGAAATAAATTTGTGCCACAATTTTATTTCTTATCTAAATAGTTATAACATATGCATGTGAGTTAAGTGGACCCACTAAATCCTAACCACTTGGTGGGATATTGGTGAGGTGGGGCCCACACAAACCATACCCCTTCAAACTCCCTAAACCCCCCTCTTTATTTTGGCAACCCCCCATAAATGTGTAACATACCCACCTTCCCTCTTTATGACATGTCAAGTCTCACAATTAAATTGATTGTTTAATGCCATTCAATAAATTTAAATTTGAGTTTGATTTTTGATGATTTGAAAACACAAGGCATGTGTCAATAAAATAATTCTTCCTTTTTTTATTTTGTTGTGGGAGGTTGTGTGCTGAGATTTTGGGGAGAAATTACACTAAGGTTGAAGAAAGCGAAGAACACCAAAGCTTCGACGAAGAACGTTGTCTCGTCTTCTCATCATCTTCCCACGTCAAGGAAAGCGAGACACAGCTTCTTCCATGGACGTTCACCATCAACATACACAGATCCTCACCCGCGACGCCATATTCCACAAAGTGAACTTCTTTTAACTTCTTCATGGTAGGGGCTTGATTTAAGTTTGTGTTCATTTTGGAATTCATTGTTAAATATAAAGCCACATGTTATCAAGATAACGAGAGGTGTTCGGAGCGCATGAACACGACCGAACCTCCTCCCTTTTTGTTGTTGAATATTATGTGGCTCGAATGAAGGTGGTGCGGTGCATTGCGCGCGGGATCGAAGAGAGCTGCGAAGGTGGTGTGTGGCACCGTTGCGCCGCTCTGGAGAACTCGAGGGAATGCCGCGGCCGAAGCGGGCCACAAAAGTCACCAACAAGGGGCGGCCAGACTTCCCGGATACGGGAGCATCATGATCTACGTCCCATTGGCCACAGTGGACAACCTGAGGGCGGCCGGATCCGCCGGCCGCTGGCACTTCGGAGGGGTGGCACCACGGGGTCCCGTGGCGGTGGCACTAGCCAGCCAACCCGACAGGCCATTCGGGGGGACGGGGGTCGTAACCCCCGGTGGAAGACAAGGTGGCCCCCTCCATGTGGAGGTGGAGAGACGTTTTCTTCAATAAAGGGGGAAACGCCCCCCCCCCCCACACCCTCTGTGCCGCTCGGTCACGGACCGAGCACCCAGCCGAGCTGGGCTGCTCAGGCGGGGTCAGGACGCGCCCGCTGGTCCAGGCCGCGCCCAAGGGGGCCGGACCCGGACTCAGGTCGGTTCAACCCAGTTCGGGCCGACCCATGGGGTCTTGGGGCGGGTCGGCCGGGCCCTATACCCCCTAAAAACAGACAGCTTTGTTCACAGTCCCATTACATGGACTACGGACCTCCGATCGATGCACCATAAACTGCGATTCTATCCTTGGATCGAGATAGTCAGTTTGGTATATTACACTAAAGGTTTCAAAGAACATTGTGTATGGCCAGGTTGGTTCGAACACGAAACCAACCTGGCCCTCGGAGCGGAAATGCTTATAACTTGAGCTTCGGACGTCTGATTACCGTACCTTCTACTTTGTTGGTTTCCTCTTAATGATAAATTCCTTTTGGCTTACTCCGATTGAGGTTTGGACATTGTTGGAGTACAGTCGGGTTGGTTTTGACTAAAAAACCAACCTGGGCCCTATGACAAAAAAGGCAATAACTCTCAGACCGGGCGTCTGAATGACAAGCCATCTATCACGTTGTGTTCCTATTGACATGACAGAATGTTGCGATACATCAACTTTGGTCAACATGAAATTTGACCTATCGACCTCTTGGCTCATGGAGAGAACCCTCCCAGAACAAGCGTGCTGTGTGCGGGAACCCTAGAGCTGGCTGAGACTTGACCATTGCTGGTCGATCGACTCGGAGTGTTTCAGATAGCCCAGTGGAGAACGCTTGGTTGTAGCGGCAGAACGACGGTGGAGGAGCGCTTGGTTGTAGCGGCAGACCCACAGTACTCAACAGAAGAAGTACCTATATAGGCTATGAGGAGGAGCATTTGGTTGTAGCGACAGACCCATGGTGGGAAGTGCTTGGTTGTAGCAGTAGGCCCACAGTACTCGACAAGTGGAGTACTACATCAGTCCACGGTTAGTGGGAAGCTCTTGCTTCTAGCAGAAGGCCCACAATACTCGATAGAGGAGGAGATTTCCAGAAGCTATGGTTTTGACATCATGATTATATTCCGGGTTTGAGCTGAGTCTTTACTTTCAATCATTATCTTTGATTTGATTGACTTGATATCCTGTGTGGATTGGATCTTGTTTTCCTATGTGTTTTCCAGTGGACGACTCAACGTTTCTACTTTTCTTTCAGTTTCTATACTTTCTTTTCAGTTTTACTTTACTTTCAGTTGGGATTTTATTCTGGCACATTTACTTTCCAGCACTTACAGTTGTACCTAGTTTACTTAGTGTTTACTTCAGCATGCTTACACTATGATGCTTGTTTACTTTATAATGGAAATGACTTCCATTTTTATCGGGATTTACGCCTTTGGTGCTAGTCGCCAGCCCCTTGCCTAGAGAAGGCAGGTTTGGGGTAGTCACGTCTCGGGTCCCGAGAATGGGTCGTGACATAAACCCATGAATTACTGTGCTCGAGGCTAATTTTTTGGACTTCAAAATATATGTTTTCTTTAAAAATATTTTTATATCTTTTTATTTGAAAATTTTATAAATAAAATCTATCATATTTAGAAATAATTTTAAATGAAAATGAAACAATTTTTGATATTAGTATACAATAATTACCTTAATGTAATATTTAATGATTTTCATGGAAATATTATGTTTAAAATGAATAGTGAAAAAATATTGATTTTATAAAAAAATGTATTTTACATTTATGTGTCTATAGTGAATCATGATCTTTTATTTTTTTTAAAAATTTAATTGTTTAATTTTGTAATCATAATAAAATTATTTTCATTAGAATCAAAATTATTCAATTTTGGTATAAACACATTTTTATACTTATAGATACATTTTTCTGAGTAACAGTTTGGCTTCTAATTTTGAGAGATTATTTTGAATGTAATTTCATCCATGTATATGGATTTAACATCCTAAAATATATTCTATATGTTTACTTATAATTTTAAAATATATTTAAATTTTTTTTGCCATAGTAAACAATATCCCTTTTTAAAAATGATGTCACTACGGTAATAACACATCTTGTGTAAAGGGTAAAAACTATGATCTAAAGATTAATTGGATTCCATAAATCTATGTATATTTTATTCAATTATTTTAAATATAATAGAAATGTTATATATTATAATACATGGAAATTTGATGAAATTTTTCTTTGATAAACACCATTATATATTTTTAAGTGATGTAAAATTAATAAATGTTACATCCATCATTTTAATGACAATAGTATTTTATTATTAATAATTATTTTTTGTGTGGGAATATATTTTTAATTTTTTACTTATGAAATAATAACAATAAATTCTTTTAAAACATTAACAGAGTGGTTGTGCATGTAGTACAAAAAAAATTAAATTACTATCATGTTGTTGATTTTATGTGAAATTATATCAATAGTATGGAAAAAGACATTAATGTTATTTTATGATAGCCAATATTTCATAAAATGAGTTAAAATTCAAAATATATTATTTTTATCAATTTATTAACATGGAATATAACTCATCCATTATATATTGATATGCAACTTTTCATTATATAATACATTCATTACACATAAATATTAAAAATTGATTATCCCAAAATTCCCAAAAATGGTCACTTGGGGGATAAAACTAAAATATATGGGTTAAAAAAGAACATAAAATTATATAAATATTATTTCTTATATTATTGAAACATATATATAACATATATTTTAAATATATATTCCTTTCTCTACATGAACATAAAAAATAATTTATATTAATTTAAAATAATAAGAAATTTTGAGGGTGGAACTCTCCTCTCAAACAAAAGGACACCACATATCTTATATTCCTAAAAATTATAGAGACACTTATCACAATAAAAAACATAAATATCTAAATAAATTCCTTATTGAAATTCTTGATATTTTTTCAACGTAAAATATCATCCCTAGTTTCATTAATGATAGATCCAATGTAGGTTATTCAATGATGTGGTAATCGTCTCTACCAAGAATTGTCATTTTGCATCTTCTACTACAAATAAATTATATCCTACCCATTAACAAGTAATAAATTCAGTATCTATCATTTATTATTATTTTATTATGAATTTTTTATAATTTTATTCATAATCATTTCCCATCAAATGAGATACAAAACCATCGTTCATGTGTACGGGTGGACTACTGCCTTACGAGCCGATTAAATTGAATTGTCATCACCACCTTAAATGGATGTTTATAATGATGGATTATATATATTTATATTAAAGTACTAACAAATTATTTGTTATTTATATATAACATATCATCTAACAACATATAATTCTAATCATTAAAAACATGATCATCGTGGGTGCACATGTACAAACTATCGGCTACGCACAACGATGCACTTCATTTTAAAAAAACATCCAATCTTGGTTGTTCATTGATTCATCTTTAAAAATTATATTTGATAATGATAATATTTATTTTTTTTCCAATATAATATTTCGTTTTATTTATATTTAAATCCAATGAAAAGTAATGAACATCACTCATGTGTACATGCAGACATCCAAATCAAGAGATGATGTATTTTGTTTTACATAGCCAAATTTAATACACAACTATAAAATTGTTTTTTATTAATAAAAATGAAAATTATGTCATTATTATTATTCTGACGAATATTGACGAATGACCACTTTTACCATGATGAACAAAAAATATCAATTTTCAATTACGAACCAACCATCCTCAAACAACCTAATAAAAAATAACTGATTAAATAATTAATTATTTAATTGATATAAATTAAATTAATTTTATAATGATAATTTAAAATATTATTAAAATTTTCATAAAAAAGTGAATAACTTTTTTATATTGGAGTTAAAGGGCATATATAACATTTTGTGACTTGATGTAAGGGGTTACATAACTCAGTATCCTTTCATGGGGTTGTTACTCCTCTTCATCAACATTATGATAGAATTATTATGTTTCAATTGATTAATAATTTTTTTATACACATTTTATAGATTTAAATATATGCACATAATCAATTCATGGAATAATTATCTCATTAAATGTTACGATCTTTTCAATGGGTTTCTCCATCACAATCTCATTTTTTCATGGTATTTTTCCATTTCTTCAATATGAGTTATTTTTAATTCTATATACATGGAAGAGTAAATTAATAATGAAATATAATATAATATAATTAATTTTACTTATAGATCCATGTCATAATCAATATTTTGATGAATTTTGATTCGAAATTTACCAAATTGATAGAAACATTATGTTACAATATCATATATTTTATGGAATATTAACATTCATGGTTTTTAAAATTGAAAGATTATTAGTGATGTTTTATAAAAAATATATATATTATTATACTTAGTATAATTCATTATTTTAATTTATTTTCTTTCATTCTCATCACTTTGTAAAATAAGGAGATGAAAATGACATTTAAAGGAGAAAATGAATCTGTTTCCCATTATGTTGAAAATATTTTATCTTCCATATCCAAGGTCATTAAATTTTATTAAATACTTTTGTTTTATATAATTAAATGACATTATAAATATAACATAAACAATAATTGGCATTTCACACTGGTCCTAAATGGAATATTTTGGTTATCTTCCAAATAGGGCACTGTTTTGCAAGAAGATTGAATGAGATACTTACTTTAATATTTAACAGGTGAATCAATTTTCATGCCATAAAAATATTTCATTTAATTGAATTGTCCTTCCCATGTTTACATTCTTAATTTTCAGAAAAATATTTTTCTCTGTATTTTTCTTATTTTATTTTAAATCATTATCGAAAGAAAATGATATTTTCTTACTTTGAATGAAATGTCTAAAATGTTCCCTTAATGGTATTTAATTTGTTGAAATATAATTTAATTTTTTTATATAGGCCTATTAGGATAAGTTATAATCATAATATTATTATTCTTTCTTCGGTAAAATTATGTTTGTTTAAATATATTTTTTTGGAACCCATTTCATATCCATTATTATATCAAGAAAAATAGGAATAATTGTTATTTTCAAGGGTCATATATTTAAAAGTGTAGGCTTGAATATGATTTATTTGTTCAATGTTAGTTATAAATAATAATGGATTATTTAACATAGGTTCCATTATAAACCATGAATGAGTGGTTTTATTATAAACCATGGAGTATTAGTTATGTTTTAAACCAATGATGGGTGGGTCTGTTCCGTCTATCCAATGCATTCAGGAAATTTATATAGTTAAATGATTTCATGTTACTCCTAAAGAATGCTAGATATTTTGGTTATAAGATATTCTTACTTGATATGGGAATCATATTATTTAGCATATTCCTAGACAAATAATTGATGGTCTAATATACCTAATTTTTTTTTAAATTCACCTTATGAGTTCTATTTGTTCCTTTACACAATCATACATTTTATATGTGTAATTATTATTGACATATATGACTATTTTAATATGTTATGTCTTTATTACATCTATCATGTTTTATTATTAATCTTTTAATGGTTATGGATTTTCTTGTGATATTCTATTGATATTTTATTATTTCACCATATCATTACACTTATTTTATTTTTTATGATGACATCTATAGTTTAATTCTCTTGTTCAAGATTATTGTGTATTTATATTAACCCTTATCATGTTTTTAATTTCCTATGAATATTAACTGTTATGTTGATAAAAATATGTTTATAAAATATGCATGTGCAAATAATATTCTATCATATGTTGTAAACATATTGTGAAATACAAAAATATGGGTATAGTAAAAAAATGATCACTAGAATTCATGGGACATGTTATGAAAGAATTATCCCTCATTATGTAAAACTCTAGAGATAAATAGTATTGTGGTGGGTGAGTGAATAAATATTACTATTTCATGTTGAATATTTTGAATGGATATAACTAGTTCATATTTATTAGTATCGAATATTGAAATGGAATGATTTTTCATTCAGCACTAGATCATGGAGTGCATGATCAATGAAATAATAAAAATCATATCATTGAGTAAAATAATTGTATGTGGGATAAGATAATGTATATAAGTCATCTACTTTATATTTTCAGAGATGTTTTATACATTTCTCAATTCGTTCATTGATATATTTTTTAATTTTATATTATTTATTTTTTCTATAGAAAATTAATTTTCATTATTTAATTTAAATTAAGTGCCTACAAATAAATCCCGTCTCATTAAATAATTTATAAAGATTTATTATAAATTTGTCACCCATATTATCAATATATATATATATATATATATATATTAGAAAAATTAATTTAATCATTACTACATTTTCTGCATGGATTTGTTTTCAAAAATTACATTTATAATCATAAATGATATGTTTTGTAAAATATTATAATTTTTTTATATTTTCACAATATAAATTTTTTATTAAAAAATAAAATCTTTTTTTCCTTAAAATAGTGAAAATGAATAACTTCACCATAAAAATAAATTTTAGGTGTCCACATTCTCATTAATTTTAGATTAATAAAAAAATGATGTTACAATAATCACCATATCAAAAATATATTTTACAGAAAATATATATGATTTCAATTAATAATTTATATGAAAAACTAATTCTAGGAAGAATATTTTTTAGCACATATAAATTTTCATATTATTTATTTAGCTGTATTAAATAAATGAAATCGATGACATAGTATAAGTAATAGAATTTATTTTCATTCAACATATTTACTATTATTAATTTACATATATTTTAACTACAATTTTTTATTGATATATTATATTAGTTATATTTAGTCCCACAATTCATTGTTGTTTGGTGTAACATTTGACGTAAGCCATCGAACACATTTTTTATCAATAAAACTATAATTTAAAATCTCTAGGGGATAAATTATCCCCTAATATAAATTACATCCAGTAAATTTTACTTATCACTTAAAAATGAAATTAGTTATGTGTATGACAAAGGTAGATAAAACTAATGATTTAATAATAAATTTCGTTTCTACCTTACTATCGTAAATATGAATTGGAAAAACATATTTCTCAAAAATAATGGGAATATATTGCACCATAATTCTATTGAATCTTGTTTATCCATGTCCACTCTTTCCCCAAATGACAAATCATCTTTTACCTTTGAGAAATTCCTCTTGGGGATTCTTACCGAATTTCTGAAATGTTGGAAAATTAATATTCTTTCCTTCAATATCATTTCCTCCCAAAATTCAATAAGGCTCTATAATTAAATTATTTTTCATGTTTTTCAATTATCTATTATGAAAATGTTAATTATAAATCCTTATAACAGGTTAGGAAAATTCATATTATTTATCACTACGTATCTTATCTCATTAGGTTGATAATTTGGAAAATCATTAAATTTCCCATTCCATATATTTATAACTTTATTTTTTTTATGATTAGTCCATTTATAAAACTACAATATGTCAAATGTGAGTGATGGAATAATTAATATCATATGTAAAAACTCAAAAAATATATAATAGTTATATTTTATTAGATAGTATGTATGACACCAAAAATTAATAACAAACAAACATAACATCCCGAGACATTATGATAAAATTATTATTTTTAATATACTCAATATATTATATATCATAACATGAACTTAATAACATGTTATCTTGTGTCATAAGAAATCGTTTTCTTTGTTAGCTTTTGGTTAATGCATAAGAAGGTTTTACCAAATACTATTTATATTTTTACTGATAAAAAAATTGAATCATAAAAATAAATTAGAAGTTATAGAAAGATATAAAATCTTAAGAAAATATTTTTTAATTCATTGTTTACAAATTAATTATAAATAAAAATAAAAACAAACCAATAATTAAGGAAATATTATTATAAATAACAATATCGATGCTCTAGAAGATAATTTATCATTATAAATGAAAATTAATATTTTTTATTGAATGGAAATAAAATTTATATATTAAATACTAAATCAAATTATTTTTCATTAATGAAATATATATGATACATATAGAAAAAATCCAATTCTATGCAAAATATCTGTATTTTTCTAATAGAAATATTGCTACCAATTAATCATGAAATTGCATTATAAACATATTTTGATACATTCTGAGAATATATTTCAATGAAAAAATCTATATTTTAATGAAAAATAATAAATTATATTATGGTAATGTTTGGGTATTTTTCTACGAAGTTTTATTTTTTGATAAATACAGAAAAATATGAAATTTTAATTGAAAACTTACATTTCATCTAAATAATTTTTAATGATTTTTTATATTTAAAAGTATTTTAAAATTAAACTTATATAAATTATAAAAAAATATATAAAATTTATTTAATATTAAACATTTTTATATTTATTATTGTTATAAAAACATACTAAACTTTTGAACATTGTCACTTTTAATACACATGTTTCCATTTCAACTACAAAATTCATTTAAAATTAGCTTTATCCACTTATGGGGTTTGAATTTGGAAAGTATAATCAATTGTTATAAGAATAATAATTTATAATTTATAGTATATTCAACTTAGTTTTTGACCAAAAATATTAATCAATGAATATTAATAACAATGATTAAGGAAAAAATGAGCATACATTTTGGTTAAACATTAATCATATGGGACCAAATTACCTATAAAATTGTAGAAAACTCATAGTATGACCATATTTCGTCAATATAATATATTTTATATAATAATTACTCATTATTGGAGTAACATTATTTAATTGATACCTCACAATAGTGTTTTTATTTTTTTATTTATTAGAATTCCACTCCTCAAATATTATAAAGGGGCATTCAATATTCCTTATTCTATACACCTATAAAGACTTTTATATCATCCATTTGATGTCAGAAAAAACATGAAAAACACATACCTTCATTACAGAAGATTTTTTTGGATTTAAATAAAACCGAGGTTGTATTTTTTTTATAATCCATTTGGAGTTTCCCAAAGAATATGAAATGTTTATCAATGAGCACTGTTGTTTTATTTTTTATCCACCCCTTTAATTATACACATATAATTTTTATATAATAATAAAATTATTATTATTATACTTTTATTTTTTATTCTATCAATAATACTTTATACATTACACACTTCTATCAAATGGGATATGTAATCATTGTTCATGTGTACGATAGACATCCGCTTCGTGAACCTATGCCATTCATTCTTCAATTATAACATTTAAACAGGGGTAATAATGAAGTATTTATTGCTTTTAAATGATATATATTTTTTAATTATAATTTTATTATTCATAATGGTATTATTATATCTCACACACATTCATTATTTCCATTTTTTGGAAATATGATAATGTCATTCATGTGTATGGTCTACTACTACCTCGTGAAGCTATGTGATTCATTCATGCTTAACAACAAATGAATTAAGAGTGGTTTTAATAAATTTATTATATATATATGTAATTAAATAAAATTGGGCATATAATATAGAAATATACCATTTAACATTATTTTTTCTAATACAACAATAAAATGGAAGTTGCATTCATGCAAACATACAACATATTGTATCCCTGAATGATGTATTTCATTATAATTAATAAAATTTAGGGATTAATATTAAAATTATACAAAGATTATTTTTAATTTGGATCCTTTTTTTCATTATTGATATTATTAAACCTTCATATATGTAGGATGAATAAAATTACAAGTCAAAACGTAATTGAAAAAAAATGACACCTTAAATGATGAAAATAATGAAATTTTATTAATTAATGGGAAATAATAGGTTATAAAAAGACCATATATGATATAATAAAAATTAATATCATTTTTTATTATGTTTAAAACATGTTTAAAACAAATATTAAGATTTATAAATCTTGTTTCAAGAAAGGAAAATTGTGTGGTAAGTGATTTCATCTCAATATTATTTATATAAGGAAAAATGTGTTTTTATATAAATAGATTCATTAACATGGTGAATATACTGAAAATATGAAATTTACTATAATAAATACTTCATTAAAATTGGTATTTTTATATTAAATATAGTTTTTTTTAATTATGTGTATTTTTATTATTTGTTACCAAGTTGAAAATAATTTCATAAAAAATATTATTTTTATGTAGTTTAATTAATTACTTATTTTTATTAATTTTATATTATTTTGAGTGTAATGAATATTCAATATATATTAATGTATTTACACTTTTTATATGTTGATTTATAATTGACACACATATTCTATTTATTTGGTTTATTATTTCTTCGACATTATGGCATTTGAAAGTGTTTACTTGACAATCTCATTTTATTCGGGATTTTTAACGAATGAATTTCATTAGATGGAAATTATTTTTTCATAGTGTAATAAATTATTTTATTTACCTCTAATATGTTTATTTATATATTTTTTCAATTAAATGTGCCATTTTACCACTCGGTAGTACATTAAATGTAATATAAAATGTGTTTAATAAGATCTGACCTTATTTCTCAATTCATTTGAAAATCTATTGTCTTACAATACCGTATTTTATAAAAATGTTTTAAATTTATTTATTTACCCTTTCAGAAAATATCAATTAATAGATATTTTTTCCTATTTTATCTTTTCGAAAAATGTTTTCCAAGGAATTTTTCTGATTCTTTCGGAACAATCAATATTTCAAACACAATTCCAACGAAAGGATTGTTGATATATGAAATTATCCTCAATAATTTCATTGATTCTTAATTTTAAATTATTCAAAGATCATTTTATATATACTGTTTCTTAAAGTTATTTTTATGGATATTATTTTTAAAATAATCTGTTAAAATAAAGTGGACATTTTATGTAATAATTTTTATTGTATTTTTGGTTCCATTCATATTCATAAATAAAAACAACCATTAGTCTATCTGAAATGGGTATAGTTTTTGTTGATACCATCAATATTATTTCTCTTTATGGTTTGTAATTTTTCTCACCATGTTTATTATTGATATTCACTAGATTCATTTTTTATCCCCGATGAAAAGATCATTAAACATTAAATTTCACTTAATAATATATATCATTTAGCATGAGTATTATTAGTTAAAAAACTATATATAATTTATATATATTGTGTTTGAAATTTAATATTATTATATTCAAATGGAAAATATTAATAAATATATACCATTGAATCAATATGGATATTTCATGATATGGATCATTGTTCATTAATTAAATTAATTATTTGATATATGAGGAATGATTTGGACATGCAGTTATGGATGGGGAATGTAACGAACCAGACATACTTTAATGAAAATACCTATTTATATGATTAAATGTCGCATTATGATTTTTTTATATAAATGTAAACTTCATTGGCATTATGTTTTTGTATTTTAAAATACCATTATGATTTGAGAATGTTTCCAATATATCCATTGAACTTTGATCACCGGATTAGTAAAAATATAGGGCTTTAAAAAATTCAATTTGCTTAGAAAATGGAAACAAAGAGCACATCTAATAAATTTTCTCCATACGAAATGCATTTTTCAGAGCTCAAATAGGAGGTGGTGTCATTTGGCTGTACTCATGACCAACATGAATCTGAGCTTTAACACGTTAAACATGAGAGGAACCATCTATGGGAGAAGTGGATGTTAATATAGATTAAAACCTGAGTGATGTTATCTGAGCCACCCCAAGAGTCTTTCACCATTACAGAACATGACCTTCAGTCTTATGTGGTTTTTATAAGGGTTTATGTAACAAGACCATAACACTATTATTAAGTTCAGTATTTTTGTATAAATAATGTGCATTCATTTGGATATTGTGACTTTGTAAATAATCATTAAACCACAAATAGTATTATTTAGTTAATATTCAACTAAGAAATCAATTTTAATGAATTAAATGATTTTTGAATTAAATAATATTTTAATAAAATATTATTATTATTATATTAATTTTTTGTTAAATATAAATTTTCGTACAATTTTATGAATGCAATTGTATTTTTTATAATGGTTTGAAAGCTATTTTTCTCAAAACCCATGAATATTAAATAAATCATGGTTTTTATTTTGAAAGAAAAAATTCACATATTTTTGAGAATTACTTAGATAAAATGGATATTATTTTTGGAATCATGACTTCAAAATTATCCATTATTGATTTTTTCATCATTTTCTGATGCGATAGAATTTTTGGGTAAAAATTAAATACAATTTAAATATATAATTTTTTTATGACATCATAATGAAAAAATAGTGATGTAATAAAATACTATGAACATTATGTTCTGAAAATATATGTTTTAACATTAAAATAATTTGATTTTGGGTTTGTTTTATTTATTTTACAATGCTTTGGTAGACCCTACAAAGCTTATAAAACATTTTGTCTTTTTAAATTGTTTTCCTTGAGAGTGGGACTTACCTCCAAATAAGCATCACAATTATTTTATGAAGTTCGGTCATTGGCAATATAAAATATTTTATTTTTCGCTCCCTTTTGGGAAAAACCATGGGAGAAAATAATTGTCTGGTTTGTTGTTTTGATTAGTTTAATGTGAGGTGTCTCAAACCTAAATAATAAATAATTCTCTCTCCTTTCCTATATAAACCCCCAAGCTCACACTTCCACATCACTAAAATCCTTTTGAGTTCATCCTACATCTTCCCTCCTATCTCTAAAATCCTCCCAAGGTTCCCCAAGCTCCCAATAATCCTCTCTTAAGCCTCTCCCAAGAAATAGAGATCACACTTTCAAGTAAGGATATCTTCCTTTCTCATTTTTTGAAATGTTTTCTTTACGTTGTTATGCCCTTTTTTCAATTAAAAATGATGGTGTATGATTTCTCACCACACCATACATCCCTCTTTATTTTTGTAGGATGGGTGACCCTTTATCTCTCTTTAATGCCTCTTATGTTCAACTGTTACCATGCCGAAATTCCGTGAGGGATTTATCTCTCTTATTTTACATCCAAGGAGTTCTTTTGTATTATGCATTTAAATTCCATTACCTTTGTTAGAAAATTTATTTATATGGCCCCCTTGCTTTCTATTTCATATACATATGATGATACACCAATTTCTATCTCGTCATCAATTTTCATGAATCCTTATGTCACGCCATTATACTACCGAAATTGCACTGTATTTTTTCCAAGCCCTAATCATTGTGTAGTGAATACCATACCCATGTCTCTATCAATGGTATTCAAACTTATGACCATATAAATATTTAATGGTACTTTAATGTACTTATTCCACATTAATAAATTGTTGAATAACTTATAATGTTTTTGGATTCTATGTTATATGATCCATGTGGCACACTTATGCGCAAAATGAAATGCTTAAGAATGGTGTTCCCTGATAGCACACCTATGAATTGGGTAAAGTATAGTATCATGATACGTCATAATCAATGGGTGTCTAATCATGTTAATTCAAGTGTAATGAGGGTTTAGTCATTCTCCATATTCAATGAGCCTTGGATCATTATAAATAAATGTTAAGTGTTTTTGCACATTTCCATGTTATTATTATCATTCTTTATCATGCCTCTATGTTCATGTTTCTCTTGTACTACATTGGTATGCCTATTATCTAAAATTTATTTTCTTCCTCATGTTATTCCTTGTTTATTCCCATACATGGCTTTATATCACACTCTTTTCTTATGCATGTGCTCAGGTTATCACAGGCAATGCAATGTATGAGAGAATGTAGTGGTCACGTAAAAGAGGTTTCCAATAAAGATATTGTATTTCATGTTTTAAGTTGTTATGTAATGATATTAACCCACAAATACACTATAAATATGGATCTTCTATGTTGTAATAAGCGATGTTTATGTAATAAATCATGATTTAGTTTGTAATAAAGAACATGTTTGTCATAGTTGGTATCAGAGTGTAGGTTTAGTTATTTTAGGGATTTGGATTAGAAAACCCTATTGAAGACTAAGATACAAGAACAAGTATAGTAAAAACATACTTGTGTTTTGAAGGTTATTGAGTAAGTTTTTATCAAGAAAATACATCTCGGTATGGATATGAGCATGTAAAGGCGGATCTGGTATGGATGTACCTAGGGGTTAAAACCCAGACAAGGAGTTTTAGGCCTGACCCGAGGTATCCTGGTACCTGAAAACGGTCCTTTCATCACTCTTGGTTATGAAAATATCAAGGGATGTGCATTGGTATATTTACATTCTTAGTGTGAACCATTATTAAGGGAATAATAAAAAAGTCCCCTATGAATATATGTTATAAGGTAGATCTGAAGCCTATGGATTATTAAGTTAGGGAAATTAAATTTTTTTATATGTTATCAATTTTGTCCTTGGATTATCCTTTATGTGTTACCCCTAACATTCCTTTTATTCCATCCAATGGATGGTAATATGAGGACTCTGACTAACAACCGATGTGAAGATCAATGTGATGACTATGCTAATGAGATACCCAATCCGATGAGACCGGGAATCACGGACATTTTCATGATTCTCAGTCAATTAACTAATGATTTGAATAGAAAACATGGGTCCTGGGGAACGATCAACCCCCATAAGAAATAACAAGTCACTATCAAGAGAATCATAAGTCAAAGACCTTCTACTTTTAATGGATCATCCAATCCTTTAGTTTCCAAACAATGGATTAACTCCATTGAAAAGATGTTCTCCATCCTTAGATGTTCTGAAAAAGAGATGGTTCTTATAACTTATTATCGTAAAGAGGGTGAAACCGATCAATGGTGGATGTTGATAAAAAATACAATGCCTAAAAATGAGATCAAGGCTTTGTAATGGAAGGATTTCTGGAAGTTGTTTTTTGATAAATATTTTCCACAACCCTCTGACATAATATGGAATGGGACTTCCTTTCCCTCAAGAAAAAAAATCAATCTGACAGAGCGTACAATGAAAACATCACAAGGCTTGAACAATACCACTATAGCTTTGTCATTACCACCAAATGCAAGGTATATTTCTTCTTTGGTGGTCTGAAACCTAGCCTACAGAAAGCACTGGTGATCTGTGACTTCGATGGCTATGAGAAAATTGTCCAATGTCCTGTCAAGGATGAAATAGAGATCGAAGAATATCAGGGGTATCATGGGGATAAGAAGAATAAGGTGGACAGCAATGTTGGGAGTCTGATAGATAAACCCAACGGTGCTAGAAAGATCTAATACCCCACATTCCAAAGGTGCAGAAAGAAGCAACCTGAAAATTTCCTAAAGGGGGTGAGGAAATGAATTAGGGGTGGAAGAGAAGGGCACCTACCTGTTAACAGCCGACATGAAAAACACACAGTGGAAACCGAGGGGAGGAACACTCCATTTGATCCTCAATGCATTATTGATTTCTGCAACTACAATGAATCAGGGCATCTTTCAAATCAGTTCTCTAAGCCATGAGTTTTTGATGGAAACCAATAACCTCTAAGGCACAATGGGTGAGCTTTCTCCATCACTGCTAGAAAAGTGAACCCTGAAAACAAAGTGGTGACATGTACGCTATTTATTCATTTAAAAATTGGGAACAGACTTTTTGATTCTGGTTCTATGCATTCTTTTATATCTCGAAAGTTTTGTAGAACAATCCATGATCCACAAAAAATCATTGAAGTGATGATGCCGGTGAGTACGAAAAATGGACCAATCATTGCATTATGTGTATATAACTCCTCCACTGTCATAATATGTGCATTGAACATCCTGGAAAACCTCATCATACTCTCTCTGGTAGAATTTTATGCAATTCATATCATGGATTAGATTTCTTTATATAGAGGCAACATAAATTGCCGTGAGAGGTATATCACTCTCCATGTGGATAATCGACCCCTATTATATACAAGTGTAATGAGGAAGATGGATCTTCTATAGCTCCATCGTATCAAGCATGGATACTACTGCCCTATGAACACACATATCTGGATCAGATAATTGAGTCTAAAGAGGCAACCATATTTTAAGACATACCTATTATGAAGGAATTTGGAGGAGTATTTCACGATTAATTACCTGGTCTTCCTCCAAGAAAATATGTTGAATTCTTAATTGACCATATACCTAGGGAGTTGTCAATATCAAAGACTCCATATAGAATTGTTGTTGTAGAGCACGAGGAGTTGAACAAACAACTACAAGAGAATCTAGATTAAAGGTTTATATGCCAAAGTGCTTCATTATGGGTATAACCAGTCCTCTTTGTCAAGAATAAGGTTGGGTAACAACACCTTTTCAACGATTATCATAAGATTAACAAAATCAAAATAGAGAACTCATATATGAGGACTTGTTCAATCAGCTGCATGGAGCACAATACTTCTCCAAGGTGGACTTGTGGTTGCGATATTATCATGTAAGTGTGAAGAAGGAAGATATCCCCAAGATTGATTTTCATAAAATATAAAAGAACTATGAATTCAAAGTAATTCCTTTAAAACTCACTAATTCTCTAGTAATATTCCTGGACATGATGAATAGTGTCATTATAGATTACCTAGAAAATGTTTTGGTAGTCATTATAGATGATATTATCATATACACTCAAACCAAGGAGGATCATGAGAGGCATCTAAGAACTGTACTAGAGACCTTGGATTAGGAGAAGCTCTATTAAAAGTATAACAAGTTTGAGTTATTTATGAAGGAGGAATCATTCTTGGTCAATATCATCAAAAGAAATGTGATATATGTGGATCCCTCCAAGACATATTCTATGGAAGGATTTCCAAGGACAACATCAATAACAGATATCCATAGCTTCTTGGGGTTTTTTGGATATTATCGACGATTTGTTAGAAATTTATCATGATTATCCAACCATCTTACAAAGTTAACTTAGAACGAAATAATGTTTTTTTGGAGTGATGAAAGCGTAGAAATATTCAAGAAGTTAAAAATGAGGCTTATCACTGTGCCTGTGCTCACTTTTTCCACAAGTGAAGAACTTTTTGTCGTATTCAATGATTCTTCGTAGAAGGGACTGGTATGTGTGCTGATGAAAAATAAAAATGTCCTTGCATATGCATCTAGGAAATTGTGTAACACCCCAAACTTCCACAGTAATATTCTCTTTGAATAATACAATAACGTGGGTTATACGCAACTCCAAGATTCTCACACACCGTGACCAATAAAACTAGCCGTTATGAATAGTAATAACCACTTTCTGAATTTTTATAAATTTTATCTCCCAAAATGGAATTTATTTTTGGATTTGGAATATCGAATTTATCCTAGGGTGAAATTTGGGTACATTTCGGATAACTTTTATATTTTGATGAATAGTGAAAATTACTAAATTTTAATTAACAACAAATTTTTTAATCAAAATAATTAATAGTGATAAATTATAAATTTTAGTGGTTTTAAAGTATATTTAGAATATATTTTGACCATATAATACAATGTTTTTCATTGGACATAATTTCATATTTAAACTGGACATAAACAACTGTCAATCATTTGATAGTAATTATCTCTTAAAAACACGCTTTTTGTTTTAACAACAGGAATTAATTTTAAATTAATTTCCGCCACATATGTGTTTTGAATTTAGAATAATTTATTCTATATTTATAATCAGGAGGTACAAATTGTGTAAATAGGTAACTTTTATTTTTAGTCATTTTGAATAATTACTTCGGTAAATATTTTATTTACCATGGTTAAAGGGTAAATCCGTTAAATAAGGGCTAAAACAATAATATTATAATAATAATAAATTACCCTTAAACGTGTCCTAACCTTATTGGTAGATAAATTTCTGACCATGGGAATCATTGGGTCAATTTTGGGAGCCCATGAAGTCACTTGTTAGTGATAGGGACACTTTATATTAATTAAGTTAAAGTAAATACAAAAATGACAAAAGAATATATCTTTTAGAAAAACAATTTATATATTGGGTCATACATAATATAAATTGGATTGTAAATATTAATTATAAAGATAAAAATATTTACTACATAATGTTATTTTATTTATAATTTTTAGACATTAAATAATTTAATTTATTTATGACACAATGGTGATGCAGTAATTACCTAATAAATGAAATTTTAAAATAATTGATATTATAATTATACAAATAAATGTAATTTAAGACTTTTTATGAATTAAACTATTTTTATAGGTTAATATGACATGTTAGTATTCATTTAATTATGTTTTTTTGAAGTAATCATGTTCTTATGAGTATCACAAAAATCAAATACAAAATAGTGTCAAAATCGACATAAAAGAATTTTTAAAACAAATATTATATTATTAATTGATATTCAATTCCTAAAAATATAAGGTTCATCCAAGAGACATATACCATGATATGTGTATTATAAATGGACCACTTTGGGGCCTCTTTGATGTATATGGTATGTGTATTAACTATATAATATAAATATTAAAAGTGACATGGAAAATGTCAATCTTATTAACTAAGAGTTAAAACTAATAGATAAGGTTACTATAATGACCCAAACCCATCTAAAATCTATTGGTTGTCATTATTTCAACCTATAAATACATTAGACTTTTAATAATCCACTTTGGAGCCATTAGAAACCGAATATGAATTTATTATAAAATAATACATTAAGTTTTTCCAAAAGATCCCTCCCCCCATTATAAAAAGACACAACTTCTAACCAATTATTCACACCTTCAATGTATTTTGGTTCGGCCAAAACCTACAAAGATATTCCCTAAACATCCATCATTTCAACCTAGAGGCCTTAGTTTTATAAAAAAGACAACCAAAGGAGCCCTTTTGATCAAATCAAAAGGAAGAACCCGAAGAAGAGGTAATGTTTTCACAACCCTCTTTCAAGTTCCTTTCTTCTTCAACTTATTATTTCTTTGTTATTCCCATTCTAAAATAATAACTCCAGTATCTTCTATATCATTTTATGTTATTATAAATATGGTACAACCATATTCAGCATTCTATCCGTCCTTTGAATGACATGTCACCTTACGTGCGTACGTACGACTTACCGTCTCCAGGTCATGGTGCAATTGTTATTCAATATAATATTATTTGGATGGGTATAATAATGATGTTTAATTCATGTAAATAATAATTCTAACATGATAATGATTCTATATATATTATACAACATCCAATTATATATTATTTTAATATCAAATGAATGATATTCATGCTCATGCATACGTATGAACTACCATCTCCACGAATGCGATGAGATTCATTCCCCATTGTATCCGTTCAGGACTAATTCTCATTTGATGATTAAAATTAATGTTTAAGAACATTATATCATTCTGGATATTAATAATTATAAAACCTATCCTTAAGAAACATGACTTACGTAAAAAAACATATAAAAGAAAAAGAGTATGTTAACACCTGAAACGGAGATAATACTAAAATATAATTAACAAAGCATTATTAGAAGATCATATATGATATCATATTTTTTTATATGGTTCTTTAATAATTTAATAAATATTTTTAACTATTATACAAGATTCTAACATACCATCGACCAAGGAAAAGTACAAGGTAAGTGTTTATTTCACAATCTCTTCATTATCCAAGGTTGTTTATACGTAATTATCTACTGATACCTCTTTATCATCCACATCCATGATTCTTAAAAATGAATTTCAAATCACTCTTACTGAATTAATGACTATGGGATAAAGTCATTTATACCATTTCTTACTTTTTATAAGATTTTTATAAAGGAATATTTTTTTCATTTTCCAAACAAGGTCCTTTTTTACCATTTCGACAGAATTAAGGTTAGATTGTCTTTTTTTAACTTATATGGTGGGTGCGGGTATTTTATGCCGTTATAAAATCGTCAAAGCTTACATTACATACTTATAAGAATATTTTTAATGTAAATTTTTTATTTTATAATTATGGGACTTTTAAATGATTTCAAAAAAATATATATTTCTCTCAAATATTTTTGATTTCATCTATGTCAACATCCTATGATGTATTTTAAGATTATTTGAAGTCTATTATTATGATTCAAAACTTCCATATTGTATTGATGTTTTTGTGATATGGTTGACTTTGGATGTGTTATTTTTATACCATTCATGGTTTATGGAGAAAGTATTGACATTTCGTATGTTAGTTTTAATACAAATGTTTATGTTATATTTAAACCTGTTTTTATGAGGAATGAATTGGACATAATATGGGACGGGTTGAGCACGATATAGCTCCACGATGCATCGGTAGGTCTCAGGAGACAAACTGGTGTCTTGGAATAAGGCTTTGACAAAATCTTTTTTGTAGTCTTGGCACGAGGCCTTGACTATGTGTTTATGATAGTCTGGCATTATGCATTCCATCATTATGAATGTGGTTATTTATATTTCCTGTTATTATTTGACTAGTAGAATATCAATGTGAATAAGTAAATGGTATTATTTCATTTTATCTTTCCCATATTATGCTAAATTTCACGTTTAAAAGTCATTTGTTTTAATTATACATTGCATTAAATGTTTATGCTTATTTATGAAAGTTTCTGCTAAATTTTTATCCTTATGGAGCATCTATGCTCAGCCCTTTAAATGTTCTATTTTTTCCCAGGATGTGAAGAAGTAATATATGAATGACCTGCAGGGATTGTATGATGGGATAGGATGACAAGATGTTATTGTAGAAGTTTTCATTTTTTGATGCAATGCAAACTTTATGAATGTATCTAGTTATTCCAAGGCTACAAACTAATCGGTCTATTGAGACATGATCTTTTGTGATCATGCCAATATTATGTCATAATGCACTGACTCTGGGTAATTTGGGATAGGGCGTTACAGTTGGTATCAGAGGAAACTTAGTAAAAACATTGGAAATGAGATTTAGATAAACTCTTATTAGAGCACATAGACCTAAGATGGACATTGAGGATTAGTATAGAAGAACTTCTGAGAGTTTTGGTATTGTAAATATTCTATGAGTTTTCCGAGCAATACATCCCTATTTGGATACGAGTAGGTAGAGGTGGCTCTGGACTAGATGTACGTAGGGTTAAAACCCGAAAACACCGCTTTGAGCTATACTAGAACGGGAACTGGTTCACGACAATGGGCTTTGCTGCACTCTTGGTTACGACACTCCCGAGGGATATGCTTAGGATAATTCTCATTTTTTTTACAAACCATTATGAAAGGTTTATGAGTATATACTTCCCTAAAGAAAACATTTGATTTATGATTACGGATTATATCAATAAATAATTCAATTTATGCTAAGTATTTTACAAGTATGGAATTATGTATTTTGATTCATAAACTGAACTAGTTTATGCCATTGTATAGAAATGGCTCCTAGTGGGAGAAATGGAAACCTTATCAATGCACGAACTCCATATAAGGATTTCCCTCCTGCTGAAGATAATTATAGTGGTGTTGGTGATGCAACTCGTGTTGATCAGATAATCAACTTACTGGGAAAACTCACTAAGGTTTTGAATAATAACCTTACCCGTATGGATAACCCTGATCCACAGAATGTAGGATAAATGTTAGATCGCTTCATGAGGTGAAAAAAACCAAAATTCAATGGGAATAAAAATCCGTTAGTGTCTGAACAATGGATATGTTCCCTAGAGAAAATATTTTAGGCTTTGGGGATTACTAAAAGGGAAAAAGTTATCGTGGAAGTTTACCTCCTCACTGGAGATGCTGATCAATGGTGGTCATTGATGAAAAACACGAAAGAATATGATGATGTATCAAATATGTAATGGAGGGAGTTCAAAGATCTATATTGAGAAAACTAATTTCCTCATGACCATTGAGCAGACATGGAAAGAAAATTTCTGAGTCGGAGACAAATGGAGGATGAGAATGTTGCAAAGTATGAGGATAACTTTACAAGGTAAGCAAGGTATGCTGGAGATTATATACATATCCCAAGAAGTAATATTGATCATTTCTTTGATGGGTTAAAACCATTTCTCCATCGAGCATTAGTCTCACAATCCTTCTCGTCGTACGAAGACAATGTCTCATGTGCTATCAAGACAAAAAATGAATTCTCTATTGTTGGGGAGGAGAGTGATGGCAAGAGGGGGGTGAATTGCCTTTTAAAAAATAATTAAAAATTTAAAAACAAAGTTAAAAGTGCAGCGGAAATAAAAGAGGCAAGACACAAAACTTGATAACGGAGTTCGGCTTAAACCAAAGTCTACGTCTCCGCTCCCAACTCAACCGTTGAGAGATTTACTACCGCATAATTTTTAATGGTTTTAGAAAGAAACCCACTAGACATTAAGGTAGTCTAGAACCTATTATAGCTTTCTTTTAATGGTTGATCAAGAACCCACTAGCCTTCTTACAGGTGAAGGCTAGCTCACCTATGACTCAAGCCTTTTAAAGGGAAGGCTTGACTAACCTCTTCACACATTGAAGGTGGTGTGAAAACCCAAGCAAAGGGAAGATGAGTGAAAGAGGGGTTTGTAGGCACAAACCCAAATTGATGCTCAAAAAGATAAAACAAGAAAAACCGTAATGTGGAGAAGTCTTGGGCGCCAATGGATTGATTGGAGTTGATGAAGAGCGCTCCCAAGCTTCTATGGTGATGCTCCTTGGATGTGGAAATGGGTTGGAAAAATTGGGGATCCTTGAAGGAATGCGCCGGAGGTTCGCCAAATGATCGAAAACTGTTCCTGTGGGCTTCCTTTGGCTTGGTTATAGTTCTGATCTTGTTCCGGGGCTTCCTGGTCCTTTATTTATAGAAGGGGAACCCTCATATGGCCGTTCGGGGTCTTCGAAGCCGTTGGAAAATTCTTCGGAGCCGTTGGGAGCAGGCTGGTCAAAGCCCAACGGCTAGTTTGACAGGATCCACCGGCTGACCGGTACAGTGCCACCGGTTGGCTGGTGCTTGGAAAAAGGAGAGGCCTTCTGCCCAGGCACCACCGGCTGGCCGGTGAGGAGGCCACCGGTTGGCCGGTGCTGAGACAATATGTGTCCCTTCTGTCTGGGTTCCACCGGCAGGCCGGTGATGGGACACCGGTTGGCCGGTGGTCTGGACAAAGGGGATGCCGTCTGTCAAGAGTCCACCGGCTGGCCGGTGGTCATCCACCGGTTGGCCGGTGGACTAAAATCAGTCCACTTTTGCCTTCTGGCTTTCTTGGCCCAATTCCTTGGCAACCTGAAATCATGCCTATCATCCAAAAACACTTAAAACAAGATTAGATAAATAAGAGAGTGATTGTGATCATGAAAATTAAACCACGAGGGCTACGAGAGGTACAACAATCTCCCCCTATTTTGATGATCACAATCACCAAAACAAGCAATGTAAAAGACTGAAATGAAAGGCATCCTTTAAAAGATAAATTGAAAAGAAAAGCAAAGCATGAGAGAAATAGATTTCTCCCCCAATCAACCAAGAATTTCTCCCCCTTTGTGATTATCAAAATAGCACGGGGCATAAAACTTTATTGAGGGAAAGGATTGAAATACAAGATAGATATTTTAAACCAATTTATGTTTTTGAGATTTGAATTGAAAGTTTTAAATTGAAAGTTTTGAATTGAAAGTTTTGAAAATAAAGTAAAAAGGCTTAAACGATCCTAACTCCCCCTAAATAAAAACAAAAAATCATCGGGGAGAGGATTTTAGAACCGAGACAAATTTTGGTCCAGTGAGACTCGCTAAAAGGGATTTTTCAATCCATACTTGTCTAGTGGCGTGTCTTCTCCTATTAAATTCATCATTAAAGGAAATGGTTTTGGGCATTCCATACCGGGCATTTTTGCAATCACACTCATAAATTAAGTGCCCGGGTTTTTTACAATAGTTGCAAAATTTATATTGGGAGCTCCCCCTTACAAAAATAGTTGGAGCATGGGAAGAGGAAGCTTTCTTGGAATAGCCAAGACCTTGGGTGGTTCTAGATACGCATTGGGAACCAAGGAGCTTCGAGAGGTTATGTTCACTTTCGGTGAACTTAGCTAGGGATTCCCTTAAATCCTTGATTGTTGATTCCATAGAATCAACATCGGGAAGGTTTTGGATCTTGAGGTACAAGTCTTCCTTTTCTTTGAGAAGTTGATCCTTTTCGGAAGAATGTTTTTTGAAATTCTTTTTTAAAGAAATAAATTTGGAAGAAATTTCGTGAAAACCTTCCTCCAATTGATCTCTAGCATGTTGGATATCCTCATAAGATAAATGATTGAAAGAATTTGAAGAACTAGAGGATGAAGAGTCGGAAGAGGATACCTCATGAAATTCCATTAGGCATTTTTTACCATTGTCACTTGAGGAGGAGGAGGAGGATGTGGAGCTATCACTCCATGTGGCCTTGAATGCCTTCTTCTTTTCCTTTTTCTTGGCCTTTTTCTTGTTGAGTGTACAATCAGGCTTGTAATGGCCTTCATGGGTCACTTCCAGAAGCTTCCAAATTTCAAGAGAAGTGGTGAAAGTAGAAATACAATTAAATTCATTACGGTCTAACCCACAATGAAGAGCATTCATGGCTTTGCCATCAAGCTCAAAATTAGCAATGTCTTCGGGGGTCCATTTAGACTCATCTTTTCTAGAGAGAGTGTAGCCTTGCATAACAATTCTATATATAGGATAGCCAATACTTTTAAGAAATGTAATCATGCGAGTTTTCCAATAAGTGTAGTCGGTTCCATCAGTGAATGGAGCACGACCCAAATAATAGCCTTCGGGGGCGAAAGAAGTTGAAGTCATCACAAAGGATCTTGAATTTGAAACCGGTTAGGGTATTACTCAAATTTTGCCTTTGATACCAATTGTTGGGGAGGAGAGTGATGTCAAGAGGGGGGTGAATTGCCTTTTAAAAAATAATTAACAATTTAAAAACAAAGTTAAAAGTGCAGCGGAAATAAAAGAGGCAAGACACAAAACTTGATAACGGAGTTCGGCTTAAACCAAAGCCTACGTCTCCGCTCCCAACTCAACTGTTGAGAGATTTACTACCGCTTGCTTTTTAATGGTTTTAACAAGAAACACACAAGACTTTAAGGTAGTCTAGAACCTATTACAGCTTTCTTTTAATGGTTGTGCAAGAACCCACTATCCTTCTTACATATGAAGGCTAGCTCACCTATGACTCAAGCCTTTTAAAGGGAAGTCTTGACTAACATCTTCACACCTTGAAGGTGGTGTGAAAACCCAAGCAAAGGGAAGATGAGAGAAAGAGGGGTTTGTAGGCACAAACCCAAATTGATGCTCAAAAAGATAAAACAAGAAAAACCGTAATGTGGAGAAGTCTTGGGCGCTAATGGATTGATTGGAGTTGATGAAGAGCGCTCCCAAGCTTCTATGGTGATGCTCCTTGGATGTGGAAATGGGTTGGAGCAATTGGGGATCCTTGAAGGAATGCGCCGGAGGTTCGCCAAATGATCGAAAAATGTTCTCGTGGGCTTCCTTTGGCTTGGTTATTGTTCCGCTCTTGTTCCGAGGCTTCCCGGTCCTTTATTTATAGAAGGGGAACCCTCATATGGTCGTTCGGGGTCTTCGGAGCCGTTGGAAAAGTCTTCGGAGCCGTTGGGAGCAGGCTGGTCAAAGCCCAATGGCTAGTTTGACTGGCTCCACCGGCTGACCGGTACAGTGCCACCGGTTGGCCGGTGCTTGGAAAAAGGAGAGGCCTTCTGCCCAGGCACCACCGGCTGGCCGGTGAGGAGGCCACCGGTTGGCCGGTGCTGATACAGTAGGTGTACCTTCTGTCTGGGTTCCACCGGCTGGCCGGTGATGGGACACCGGTTGGCCGGTGGTCTGGACAGAGGGGATGCCTTCTGTCAAGAGTCCACCGGCTGGCCGGTGGTCATCCACCGGTTGGCCGGTGGACTGAAATCAGTCCACTTTTGCCTTCTGGCTTTCTTGGCCCAATTCCTTGGCAACCTGAAATCATGCCTATCATCAAAAAACACTTAAAACAAGATTATATAAATAAGAGAGTGATTGTGATCATTAAAATTAAACCACGAGGGGTACGAGAGGTACAACATCTATGTCTTATGACTATAAAGCAAAGCAAGATAAGAAGAGATCTATTGATCAATATGGGAATGGAAATAAGGGGAAGAAGGGAAAATTTGAATATCCATCCTGTAGTAAATGTGGGAAGAAACACCCTGGTACTTGCATGAAGGTAATGGGAGTTTGTTACAAGGGTGGTGAAAAAGGACACCAAGCACGTGATTTCAAGGGGAAGAAAGAAGCTAATGATGTTCAATGCTGCAACTGTAGAGAGATAGGACATTATGAAAATAAATGTACTATGTGTCAGGGGAAAATAACTTAGAAAAGACCATGGGATCAAGGGAAAGTTTATGCTATCACTACTGCTGAGGTAGAAGCTCCGAAAGACGTGGTGGCAGGTAATTTAACGGTTTCCTCATGTTTAGAAAATGCATTATTTTATTCTGGATCATCGCATTGTTTCATATCTTCCCAGTTTACTATGAAAATTAGATATTTCAAATTTGATTTAACAAGGTAGTTGTTAGTTAAAACTCTTAAGGAAAGTATCATTGAAACAACGTTTTCTGAATCAGTCCCCATTAGAGCACATAAATGTTCTTTATCCTCTGATCTCATCATCATACCTATGATTGAGTTTTGATATAATCCTTAGTATGTATTGGATTGCAAACCATGATGCAATTATTTATTGTAATAAGAAGGAGGTTACAATTTTTGATGATGATGATAAGGAACACCTTATCTTTAGAGTAGAATCGTCACCACCTAATTCTTATCTAGATCCACCCCCAGCAACTCAACTAAATTCAATTATTGGGGAGGAAGAGAATGAAATGACTCTGGGTGAGGAAAGGAATGTTTAAATAGTGGATGTACCTATTGTGAAAGAATATGTAGATGTGTTTCTGGAAGATTTACTTGGACATCCTGCAGAATGAGAAGTTGAGTTTTCCATTGATTTAATTCCTGGTTCAAGGCCTATATCAAAGACCCCTTATAGAATGTCCACTATGGAATTAGTTAAAGTAAAAAATAACTAGTGGAATTGTGTAATAAGGTATTTATTCGACCTAGTTTTCTCCATGGGGAGCCTATGTCATTTTTGTTATGTAGAAAGACGGATCTATGAGGTTATGTATCGACTACAGAGAAATCATCAATATAACAATAAAGAACAAGTATCCCCTACCTCGCATTGATGATTTATTTGATAAACTATATGAAGATCAATACATTTCAAAGATTGACCTTTGATCTAGATACCCTCAGTTTTGTGTGAAGAAGGAAGACATTCCGAAGACAACATTTCAGTCCAGGTACGAGCATTACAAGTTTACAGTAATGCCTTTTGGATTGACTAATGTACCCTCTGTATTCATGGATCTAATGAATAGAGTTTTCGAGGAATACCTTGATGATTTTATGGTGGTATTAATTGATGATATCTTGGTATACTCCAAAAACTACATAGATTATGAAAATCACTTGCGCATGATCATGAAGACTATGAGAAGACATGAATTAAATGGGAAGTTTAACAAGTGTGAATTCTGGCTTCAGAAAATTTCTTTTCTTGGCCATATTGTCTCTAAACATGGAATCTTTGATGATCCTTCTAAGACCAAGGCAATCCAAGAATGGAATGCACTGACGAGTATAACTGAGGTACGCAGATTTATTGGTTTAGCAGGTTATTATCAGAGTTTCATCCAGAATTTTTCCCAATTGGCCAACCCCTTAACGAAACTCACACGTAAAGGGGATAAATTTGTTTGGACAAAAGAGTGTGAAGAATGTTTTGAATAACTGAAGAGAATATTATTCAATGCCCCAATATTGACTCTACCATCAGGGAATGATGGGTTCGTTATTTATAGTAATTCATTGAAGAATGGACTTGGTTGTGCCCTTATGCAGAATGATAGGGTTATTGCCTATGCATCACGATAGCTGAAAATTCATGAGCAAAACTAGCCTACTCATGAACTTGAGTTATAAGCTGTGATCTTTACTTTGAAGATTTGGAGACACTATATATTTGGTGAAAAATGTGAGATTTATACTGATCACAAGAGTTTGAAGTATATTTTCTCATAGAAAGAAATAAACATGAGGAAAATGATATGGATTGAACTACTCGAGGATTATGATTGCACGATACACTACCACCCGTGGAAGGCAATTAAGGTGGTAGATTCATTGAGAAGAATAGATCATGGAGTTTTGAACATGATGAGAATTGAAAGGGATCCTATTTACATGGATCTAGTAAAGTTGGATATGGTAATCACCATAGACGGTGAAACATCAATTCTTTTTTCAAATGGTTTCCAAACGATCTTTACTAGAAATGATAAAGAGTTCTCAGACCGATGATGTAGAATTTCAAAATAATATTAAAGCTGTGAATGATGGGAGATTGAGTGACTTTGTGTATGAAGATGGAATTTTGAAATTTGGGAAGAGACTTTGTGTTCCTGATATCCCTAATCTGAAAAGGGAATTGTTGGAAGATGCTAATAGTTCCAATTTATCTATACACCATGGGAGCACCAAATTGTATAGATATTTAAAGGAATATTTTCAGTGGGACAACATGAAGAGGGACATTGCTGATTTTGTGTCACGATGTATGGTTTGTCATCAAATGAATGATGGAAGGCAAAAGCCTGGAGAGGTCATGAAACCTCTTCCCATACTATAGTGTAAATGGGATAATATTACGAGGGACTTTGTCATGGGGCTACTGAAGAATCCTAGAAGGAATGTTGCAATATGGGTTATTGTTGATAGTCATACCAAGTTAGCACATTTTCTTTCTATAAGGGAAGATTTACCACTCGAACACCAAGAAAGAATATATATTAATGATCTTGTGAGAAATCATAGAGTACCCCTATCAATTGATTCTAATCGTGATCCCCATTTTACTTAATGATTGTGGAAGATTCTTCAGAAGGCCTTGGATACTAAACTTCGGTTAAGCACTTCCTACCAACCTCAAACAGAAGGACAATCAGAATGGACTATTCAACCATTAGAAGACATGTTGAGATCATGATCACATGACTTTCAGGGTATGTGGGATCAATATTTACCTCTGGTAGAATTTTCTTCTAATAATAGCTTCTATTCAAGTATTCGGATGGCACCATATGAAGCGTTATACATAAAGATATGTCGCACACAAACCTGTTGGGGTGACGTTGGTGAAAGAAAACTTATAGGCCCAGAACTAGGGGGGAAATGATGGAAAGGGATAAGGTAATCCAAAATCACATCAAAGAAGCTCAAAGTAGGCAGAAAAGCTATGCCGACAACCGAATGAATGATTTGGAATTTCAGGTAGGAGATCATGTTTTATTGAAGGTATCTCCATTGAAGGGAGTTATAAGTTTCAGTAAGAAGGGTAAATTGAGTCCCAGGTACATCATACCATTCAAAGTTCTAGAACTAATTGGGGCTATAGCTTACCATTTGGCAATGCCGCAAAATCTCTCCAAAGTTCACAATGTGTTCCACATATCAACGTTGATAAAATACATCCCAGACCCAATGCATGTACTCATTTACGAAGAATTAGAACTGGAACCTGATCTATCTTATAGTGAAGAACCTGTCAGGATTCTTGATATGAGAGAACTAGTGATGAGAAACAGGATGACTCGTCTGGTAAAAGTTCTATGGAGGAACCATAAGATGGAAGATGCAACGTGGGAACCCGAGGGACTTATGATGAAGAACCACCAGAGTCATTTCATGCGGTATTATTATAGAAATATTGAGGATGAAATTATTTGGAGGGTATAATGTAACACCCCAAGCTTCCACGATATGATTCTCTTTGAATAATACAGCAGCGTGTGTTGTACATAACTTCGAGATTCTAACACACTGCGACCAATCAAACTAGCCGTTATGAATAGTAATAACTACTTTTTGAAATTTTATAAATTTTAACTCTCAAAATGGAATTCATTTTTTAATTTGGAATATCTAATTATTCCTAGGGTGAAATTTTGGTACTTTTCAGATAATTTTATATTTTGATGAATAGTGAAAATTAATAAATTTTAATTAAAAACAACATTTTTATTCAAAATAATTAATAGTGATAAATTATGAATTTCAGTGGGTTTAAAGTATATTTGGAATATATTTTTACCATATAATACAATGTTGTTCATTGGAAATAATTTCATATTTAAACCGGACATGAAAAAGTGTCAATCTTTTGATAGTTATTATATCTTAAAAACAACCTTTTTGTTTTAACAATGGGAATTAATTTTAAATTAATTTCTGCCACTTCTGTGTTTTGAATTTAGAAAAATGAATTCCATATTTAGAATAATGAGGTTTAAATTGTGTAAATAGGTTACTTTTATTTTTAGACATTTTGAATAATTACTTCGGTAAATATTTTATTTACCATGGTTAAAGGGAAAATCTGGTAAATAAGGGTTAAAAATAATATTATTATAACAATAAATTAACCTAAAACGTGTCCTAAATTTTTTTATGGATACATGTCCCACCATGGGAATATTTGGGTCGATTTTGGGACCCCATGGATCCACTTGTTGGTGATAGGGACACATTATATTAATTAAGTTAAAATAAATACAAAAATTACGTGAGCATATATCATTTAGAAAAACAATTTTTATATAGGGATATACATAATATAAATTAGATTGTAAATATTCATTAAAAATATAAAAATATTTCCTACGTAATGGAATTTTATTTATAATTTTTAGACATTAAAAAATTTAATTTATTTATGACACAATAGTGATATAGTAATTACCAAAGTAATAAAATATTAAAATAATTGATATTATAAATATATAAATAAATGAACTTTAAGACTTTTTATGAATTAAACAATTTTTATAGGTTAATATGACCTGTTAGTATTCATTTAATCATGTTTTTTAGAATTAATCATGCTGTTATGTGTTTCAAAAAAATCAAATACAAAATAATGTCAAAATTGACAAAAAATAATTTTTAAAAGAAATATTATATTATTAATTGATATTAAATTCATAAAAATATATGGTTCAGCCAAGAGACTTATATCATGATATTTGTATCATTAATAGACCACTTGGGGGTCTCTAGGATGTATATGATATGTTTATTAACTAAATAATATAAAAATACAAAGTTACATTGTAAATGTCAATCTAATTAACTAAGAGTTAAAACTAAAAGATAAGGTTAATATAATGACCGAAACCTATATAAAATCTATTGGATGAAATTATTTCTAATTTTCCCCACCTTATAATTTGAATAAAATACCCTGGAGACATTAGAAACCTAATATGAATTTATTATAAAATATTACTTTATGTTTTTCTTAAAGAGCCCCTCCTACCCCTTATAAAAGGACCCAACTTCGATCCAAATCGTCACACCTTCAAAGCCTTTTGGTTTGGCAAACCCCTACCTATATATTCTCTCAACATCCCTCACTTAAACCTAGATGCCATAGTTTGATCCAAAAGCTAACCTAAGGACCCCTTTTTATCAAATCAAAAGGAAGAACCCGAAGAAGAGGTAATGTTTTCACCACCCTCTTTCAAGTTCCTTTCTTCTTCAACTTATTCTTTGTTTGTTATTACCATTCTAAAATAATAACTCCATTATATTATATATAATGTGATGTTCTTATAAATATGGTACAACCATATTCAGTATTCTATCCATCTTTTGAATGACATGTCACCATATGTTCGAACGTACGGCTTACCGTCTCCACGTCATGGTGAAATTGCTATTCAATAAATTATTATTTGTATGAGTATAATAATGATGTGTAATTCATGTAAATAATAATTATAACATGATAATGATTCTTTAAATATGTTATAACATCCTATTATATATTATTTTAATATCAAAATAATGATATTGTCGCTCATGCTTACGTACGGAGTACCGTCTCCACAAACACGATGAGATTCATTCCCCATCGTATCTGTTCAAGAATAATTCTCATTTGATGTTTAAATGTAATGTTTAATAACTTTATATAATTATAGATATGAATAAGATAAAACCTATCCATAACAAACACGACTTATGTAACAAAACATATAAAAGAAAATGAGTAAGTTAACACCCGAAACGATTATAATACTAAAATATTATTAACAAAGCATTATTAGAAGATCATATATGATATTATAATTATGTTTATGGTTCTTGTATAATTTAATAACAATGTTTTAACTATTAGACTAGAGGTTAACATACTATCGACTACGGAAATGTACAAGTTAAGGGTTTATTTTACAATCTCTTCATTATCCGAGGTTGTTTATACGTAATTATCTACTGGGACCTCTTTATCATCGACATCCATGTTTCTTAAGAATGAATTTAAAATAACTCTTACTAATTTAAATACTAATGGATATAGTCATTTATACCCTTATTGAATTTTTATAAGAAGTTTATAATGGAATCATTCTTTCATTTTCCAAACAAGGTCCTTTTAATCCTTTTCGACAAAAATAAGGTAAGAATGTCTTTTTTAACTTATACGGCGAGTGCATCTATTTTCTACCGTTATAAAATCTCCGAAGCTTCCCTTACAAGATTATAAGAATATTTTCAATGTAAATGTTTTATTTTATAATTATGAGACTTTTAAATGATTTATAAAAAATAGATATTTCTCTTAAATAGTTTTGATTTCATCTATGTCAACATCCTTTGATGGATTTTAAGCTTATTTGATGTTTATTATTATGATACAAATATTCCATAATGTATTGAAGGTTTTATGATATGTTTGAATTTGGATCTGTTATTTTTATACCATTCATGGTTTATAGAGAAAGTATTGACATTTTGTATGATAGTTTTAATACGAATGTTTATGTTATGTTTAAACATATTCATATGAGGAATGCATTGGGCTTAATATGTGATAGGTGGAGCCTACTATAGCACCTCGATTCATCGGTAGGTCTCATGAGACAAACTATTGTCTTGGCACAATGCCTTGAAGAAATCTTTTTTGTAGTCTTTCCACTAGGCCTTGACTATATGGTTATGTTCGTCTGGCATTATGCATTCCAATATTAGGATAGTGGTTATTGATATTTCATGTGATTATTAGACTAGTAGAATATCCATGTGAATAACTAAATGGAATTATTTCATTTTATCTTTGCTATATTATTCTAAAGTTCATGTTTATATTGCTTTTGTTCTAGTTATTCGTTGCCTTAAATATTTAGGCTTATTTATGAGAGTTTCTGCTATATTGTTATCCTTACGGAGCATCGAAGCTCACCCCTTTCAATGTTATAGTTTATACCAGGATGTGAAGAAGTAATTTATGAAAGCCCTACAGGGATAGTATGAGGGGATATGAAGACAAGATGTTGTTGTATTATTTTTCACTTTATGATGTAATGTAAACTTTATGAATGTATCTAGTTATTCCAAGGATACAAAACTAGTCGTTCTTTTGACACATAATATTTTGTAATCACGCCAAAATTATGTAATAATGCACCGAATCTTGGTAACTGGGGTCAGGGAATTACAGTTGGTATCAGAGGAAGTTTAGTACAAACATTGGAAAGTATATTTAGGTAATCTCTGATTATACCACATAGACCTAAGATGGACTTTGAGGATTAGTATAGAAGAACTTCTAGAATTTTGGTATTGTAGAAATTCTGTGAGTTTTCCGAGAAATACATCCATGTCTGGATACGAGCAGGTAGAGGCGGCTCTGGCACTGATGTACCTCAGGGTAAAACCTGAAAACAGTACTTTGAGCTAGACTCGAATGGGAACTGGTGCACGACAACGGGCCTTGCTGCCCTCATGGTTATGACACTCCCGGGGGATATGCTTAGGATAATTCTCATTTTCTTTAAAACCATTATGAAGAGATTATGAGTATATAATTCCTCAAATAATTTTTTTTTATGATTATGGATTATACCCATAAATAGTAAAATTTATGTTAAGTATTTTACAAGTATGTAATTATGTACTTTGATTCATAAACTGATCTAGTTTATGCCATTGTATTGAAATGGTGCCTAGTGGAAGAAATGGAAACTGTGTCAATGAATGAACTCCATGTAGGGATTTCCCTCCTGATCAAGATAATTATAGTGGTGGTGGTTATGCAACTGGTGCTGATCGGCTAATCACCTTACTGGGACAACTCACTGAGGTTATGAATAATAACCATACCCATATGGAGCAACCTAATCCAAAATTTGGAGGATCAATGTTATATTTCTTCATGGGGCAACAACCGCCAACATTCAATGGGAATAAAAATCCCTACGTATCTGAGAAATGGATAAGTTCCCTAGAAAATATTTCAGGCTTTGGGGATTAGTGAAAGGGAAAAAGTATCATTGTAGTTTACCGCCTCACTGGAGATGCTGATCAATGGTGGTAATTGATTCAAAACATGAAATAAGAGGATGAATTATCAAATATGGAATGGAGGGAGTTCAAAGATCTATTTTTAGAAAAATACTTTCCACGTTACTATCAAGCAGATATGGAAAGGCAATTTCTGAGTCTGAGAAAAAATGAGTATGATAATGTCACAAAGTATGAGGATAACATTACAAGGTTAGAAAGGTATGCTGGAGATTATTTACATAACCCAAGAAGTAAGATTGATCATTTCTTTGATGGTTTAAGAACATTTCTCCATCAAGAATTAGTCTCACAAACTTTCTTGTCATACAAATACATGGTCTCATGTGCTATCAAGACAGAAAATGAATTCTCTAAGTCTTATGACTTTAAAGAAAAGAAAGATAAGAAGAGATCTACTGATCAATATGGGAATGTATATTAGGTGAAGAAGAAAAAAGTTGAATATCTATCCTATAGTAAATGTGGGAAGAAACACCCTTGTACTTGCTTGAAGGGAATGGGAGTCTGTTACAAGTGTGGTGAAAAGGCCACCACACACGTGATTTCAAGGGGAAGAAAGAAGATACTAATTTTTAATGCTACAACTACAAGGATATGGGACATTATGAAAACGAATGTCCTAAGCTTCAGGGGAACTTATCTCAGAAAAGGCCAAGGAATCAAGGACAAGCTTATGCTATCACTACTGCTGAGGTAGAAGCTCATAAAGACGTGGTGGCAGGTTATTTAATGGTTTCCTCAAGTTTAGGAAATTCATTATTGGATTATGGATCATCATATTATTTCATATATTCCCAGTTTTCTATGAAAATTTGATATTTCTAATTTGATTTAATAAGGGAGTTATCAATTAAAACTTCTAAGGGAAGTATCATTGCAATAAAGTTTTGTGAATCAGTCCTCATTAGAGCACATAAAGGTTCTTTATCTGTTGATCTCATCATCATACCTATGATTGAGTTTGATATAATACTTGGTATAAATTGAATTTCTGACCATGATACGGTGATTTGTTGCATGAAGAAGGAGGTTTGAGATTTTTGATGATGATGATAAGGAACACCTTATCTTTAGAGCAGAATCATCACCACCTAATTTGTATCTAGATCAACCCCCAGTAGCTCAACTAAATTCAAATATTGGGGAGGAAGAGAATGAAATGACTGTGGGTAAGGAATGTAATGTTCAAATAGAGTATGTACCTATTGTGAAAGAATATATAGATGTTCTTCTGGCAGATTTACATGGACATCCACCAGAATGAGAAGTTGACTTTTCCATTGATTTAATTCCTGGTTCAAGTCCTATATCGAAGACCCCTTATAGAGTGTCCACTGTGGAATTAGTTGAACTAAAGAAACTACTAGAGGAATTGTGTAAAAAGTGAGTTATTCTCCCTAGTTTTTCTCCATAGGTTTCCACTATCCTTTTTGTTAAGAAGAAAGATGGATCTATGAGGATATGTATCGACTACAGGGAAATCAATGCTATAACAATAATGAAAATTTATCCCCTACCTCGCATTGATGATTTATTTGATCAACTTCCTGGAGATCAATAATTTTCAAATATTGACCATCGATCTGGATACCATCAGTTTTGTTTAAAGAAGGAAGACATTCTGAAGACAGCATTTTGGACCAGGTACGGGAATTGCGAGTTTACAATAATGCCTTTTGGATTGAATAATGCACCCTCTGTATTAATGGATGTAATGAATAGAGTTTTGAAAGAATATCTCGATGGTTTTTTTGATGGTATTTATTGATGATATCTTGGTATACTTCAAGAGCTATGCTGATCATGAAAATCACTTGCGTGTTATCTTGATGACTCTGAGAAGAGCTTAATTATATGGGATGTTTAGAAAGTGTAAATTCTGGATTCAGAAGATTTCTTTTCTTGACCATATTTTCCCTAAATATGGAATATCTATTGATCCTTCTATGACCGATGCTATCCATGAATGGCGTCCACTGATGAGTATAACTGAGGTACGCAGTTTTATTGGTTTTGCAGGTTATTATCGTTGTTTCGTCCAGAATTTTGCCTGATTGGCTAACCCATTAACAAAGCTCACACGTAAAGGGGTTAAATATTTTTTGACAAAAGCGTGTGAAGAATATTTTGAATAACTGAAGAGGAGATTAGTCAATTCCCCTATATTGACTCTACCATCAGGGAATGGTGGGTTCATTATTTATAGTGATGCATCGAAGAAAGGACTTGGTTGTGTCCTTATGCAGAATGACATGGTTATTGCCTATGCATCAGGACAGCTGAATATTCATGAGCATAACTATCCTACTCATGATTTTGAGTTAGTAGTTGTAATAATTGATTTGATGATTTGGATACACTATTTAAATGGTGAAAATGTGAGATTTATTCTGATCACAAGATTTTGAAGTATATTTTTTTCACAGAAAGAACTGAACATGAGGAAAAGGAGATGGTTTGAACTACACAAGGATTATGATTGCACGATACAATAACACCCGGAGAAGGAAAATAAGGTGGCAGATGCTTGGAGATGAAACGATCATGGAGTTTTGAACATGATGAGAATTGAAAGGGATCCTATTTTCATGGATCTAGTAAAGTTGGATATGGGAATCACCATGAGGGTGAAACATCAATTCTTTTTCAAATGGTTGCCAAACCATCTTTACTAGAAAGGGTAAAGTGTTCTCAAACCAATGATGTAGAATTTAAAAATAAGATTAAATCAATGAATAATGGGAGATTGAGTGGCTTTGTGTATGAATATGGAATTTTGTAATTTGGGAAGAGACTTTGTGTTACCGATATACCAAATCTAAAAAGGTAATTGTTGGTAGATTCTCATAGTTCCAATTTCTCTATACACCCTGGGAGCATCAAAATGTAAAGAGATTTAAAGGAAAATTTTTTGTGGGAAAACATGAAGAGGGATATTATTGATTTTTTGTCACTATTAATGGTTTGACCACAAGTGAAAGCTTGAAGGTAGCAGCCTGGAGGAGTCATGCAACCTCTTCCCATACCAGAGTGTAAATGTGATAATATTATGATGGACATAGACATGGGGCTACCGAAGACTTCTTAAACGAACGATGCAATATGGGTTATTGTTGATCGTCTTACCAATTCAGCACATTTTATTGCTATAAGGGAAGATTTACCACTCGAATGGAAAGCAAGAATATATATTAATGAAGTTGTGAGACTTCATGGAGTAGCTCTATCGATTGTTTCTTATAGTGATCCTCGTTTTACTTCAAGATTACCGAAGAGTCTTTAGAAGGCCTTAGATACTGAACTTCATTTGGGCACTGCCTACAACCCTCAAGATGATAGACAATCAGAAAAGACTATTCAAATCGTAGAAGATATGTTGAGATCAGGCTCACTTGACATTCAGAGTATGTGGGATCAATATTTACCTCTAGTAGAATATTTCTATAACAATAGCTTCCATTCATGTATTCGGATGGCACCATATAAAGCTTTATATGGAAAGAGATGTCGCTCACCAACCTGTTGGGATGCAGTTGGTGAAAGAAAACATGTAGGCCCATAACTGGTGGAGTAAATGATGGAAAAGGTGAAGGTAATCCAAAACCACATCAAAGCAGCTCAATGTATGGAGAAGATCTATGCCGACAACCGAAGGAAGGATTTTGAATTTCAGGTAAGAGATCATGTTTTCTTGAAGTTTTCTCCATGGAAGGAAGTTATACATTTTGTTAAAATGGGTAAATTGAGTCCCACATACATCATACCTTTCGAAGTTCTAGAACGAATTGGGGATGTAGCTTACCATTTGGAAATGCCGCCAAATCTCTCCAAAATTCACGATGTGTTCCATGTATCACTGTTGAGAAAATACATGCCTGACCCAACGCATGTACTCACTTACGAGGAATTAGAACTGGAACCAATCTATCTTATTGCGAAGATCCCATCAGGATTCTTGCTATGAGAGAACACGTGCTGAGAAACCGGACGACTCGTCTGGTAAAAGTTCTATGGAGGAACCATAAGATGGAAGAGGCAACGTGGGAACCCAAGGATCTTATGATGAAGAACCACCCGAGTCTTTTCATGCGGTAGTATTATAGAAATTTCGAGGATGAAATTATTTGGAGGGTATAATGTAACACCCCAAGCTTCCACGGTACGATTCTCATTGAATAATACAGTAGCGTGTGTTGTGCGCAACTTCGAGATTCTAACACACCACGACCAATCAAACTAGCCGTTATGAATAGTAATACCAACTTTTTGAACTTTTCTAAATTTTATCTCGCAAAATGAAATTCATTTTTGGATTCGGAATATAAAATTTATCCTACGGTGAAATGTTGGTACTTTTCAGATAACTTTTATATTTTGATGAATAGTAAAACTTACTAAATTTCAATTAAGAACTACTTTTTTTATCAAAATAATAAAGAGTGATAAATTATGAATTTTAGTGGTTTTATTGTATATTTAGAATATATTTTTACCATATAATAAAATTTCGGTCATTGTAAATAATTTCATATTTCTACAAGACATAAACAAGTGTCAATCTTTTGATAGTTATTATCTCTTAAAAACACGCTTTTTGTTTTAACAATGGGAATTAATTGTAAATTAATTTCTGCCACTTCTATGTTTTGAATTTAGAAAAATGGATTCAATATTTAGAATCAGGAAGTCCAAATTGTGTAAATAGGTAACTTTTATTTTTAGACATTTTGAATAATTACTTCGGTAAATTTTTTATTTTCCATTGTTAATGTGTAAATCCGGTAAATAATGGATAAAAAATAAAATTATAATAATAATAAATTATGATAATAGTGTCTTAGCCTTATTGGTGGACACATGTCCGACCATGGGAATCATTGGGTCGATTTTGGGACCCCATGGAGCCACTTGTATGTGATAGGGACACTTTATATTAATTAAGTTAAAGTAAATACAAAAATGACAAAAGCAGATATGTTTTTAAAAAAAAAAATTATATATGGTTATACATAATCTAAATTTTATTGAAAATATTCATTAGAAATATAAAAATATTTCCTACCTATTGGTATTTTATTTATTATTTTTAGACATTAAATAATTTATTTTAATTATGACACAACGGTTATGTAGTAATTAAATAGTTAATGAAATATTAAAATAATTGATATTATAAATACCCAAATAAACGTAATTTAAGCCATGTTTGTATTCATTTAATTATGTTTTTTATAAGTATTCATGCTGTTATAATTTTCACAATAATTAAATACCAAATATTGTCAAAATTGACATAAAAAACGTTTAAAACAAATATTATATTATTAATTGATATTAAATTCCGAAAAATCTATGGTTCGGCCAAAAGACTATTATCCTGATATTTTTATCATTACTGGACCACTTGGGGGGTCTCATAGATGTATATGGTAATTTAATTAACAATATAATATAGAAATACAAAGTGACATGGTAAATGTCAATCTAATTAACTACGAGTTAAAACTAAAAGATAATGTTAATATAAGGATAAAACCCTGTCTAAAATCTATTGATTGAAATTATTTCTACCTATCCCCACCATAGACATTCAATAATCCACTTTGGATCCATTTGAAACTGAATATGAATTTATTATAAAATAATACTTTATGTTTTTCCTAAAGAGCCCCTTCCCCCCTTCTAAAAGGACACAACTTCTAACTAATTCTTATAACCTTCAAAGCCTTTTGGTTCAGCCATTCCCTACCCATATATTCTATCAACTTCCGTCACTTCAACCTAGAGGTATTAGTTTGATCAGAAATACATCCTAAGGAGCCCTTTTGATCAAATCAAAAGGAAGAACCCGAAGAAGAGGTAATGTTTTCACCACCCTCATTCAAGTTCCTTTGTTCTTCAACTTCTTCTTTCATTATTATTCCAATTATAAAATAATAACTCTATATCATATATATACTCTGATGTTATTATAAATATGGTACAACCATATTCATTATTCTATCTATCCTTTGAATGACATGTCACTATACGTGCGTATGTACAGCTTACCGTCTCCACGTCGTGGTGAAAATGTTATTCAATATATTATTATTTGGATGGGTATAATAATGATGTGTAATTAATTTAAATATTAATTATAACCTGATAATGATTTGGTATATAAGATATACCATCAAATTATATATTATTTTAATATCAAAAGAATGATATTGTCGCTCGTGCATACGTACGGACTACCGTCTCCAGGAACGCGATGAGATTCATTTCCCATCATATCCATTCAAGACTAATTCTCATTTTTTGATTAAAATTATTGTTTAGGAACTTTATATAATTTTGTATATTAATAATATACAACCTATCCATAACAAACACGACTTATGTCACAAAACATATAAAAGAAAATGAGTAAGTTAACACCCGAAACGATGATAATACTAAAATATTATTAACACACCATTATTAGAAGATCATATATGAAATCATAATTATGTATATATTTCATGTATAATTTAATAACAATGTTTTAACTATTATACAGGATGTTAACATACCATCGACTACAGAAAATTCTAGGGTAAGGGATTATTTCACAATCTCTTCATTATATGAGGTTGTTTATACGTAATTATCTACAGTGACATCTTTATCATCCACATCCATGTTTCTTAAAAATGTATTTCAAATCACTCTATTTAATTAAAAGACTATGGGATAAAGTCATTTATACCCTTGTTAAATTTTTATAAGAATTTTCTAATGGTATCTTTCTGTCATTTTCCAAAAAAGGTCTTTTTTAACCTTTTCGACAGAATTAAGGTAAGAATGTCTTTTTTAACTTATACGGCCGGTGCGGCTATTTTCTGCCGTTATAAAATTGTCAAAGCATCCCTTAAAAGTTTATAAGAATATTTTCAATGTAAAATTTTTATTTTATAATTATGATACATTTAAATGATTTCAAAAAAAGAGATATTTCAGTCAAATAGTTTTTGATTTCATCTATGTCAACATCCTTTGATTGATTTTAAGATTATTTGAAGTTTATTATTATGGTACAAAACATCCATATTGTATTTAAGGTTTTGTGATATGTTTGACTTTGGATGAGTTTTTTTATTCCATTCATGGTTTATAGAGAAAGTATTGACATTTTGTATGCTAGTTTTAATACGAATTTTTTATGTTATGTTTAAACCTATTCATATGAGGAATGAATTGGACATTATATGTGACGAGTGAAGCCCGATATAGCTCCTCGATGCATCGGTAGGTCTCATGAGACAAACTAGTGTCTTGGACCAAGAAGTTGACAAAATCTTTTTTTAGTCTTGGAACGAGGCCTTGACTATGTGGTTATGATAGTATAGCATTATGCATTCCATCATTTTGAAAGTGGTTATTGATATTTCATGTGATTATTCGACTAGTAGAATATCCATGTGAATTAGTAAATGGAATTATTTCATTTTATATTTTCCATATTATGCCAAAGTTCACATTTAAAAGGATTTTGTTTTAGTAATACATTGCCTTAAATGTTTATGATTATTTATGAATGATTTCTCTATATTGTTATCCTTACAAGGAATATAAGCTCACCCCTTTCAATGTTTTATTTTTTTTTCCAAGATGTGAAGAATTAATTTATGAATGACCTAATGTGATAGTATGATGGGATAGGAAGACAAGATTTTGTAGTAGTAGTTTTGACTTTATGATGTAATTTAAACTTTATGAATGTATCGAGTTATTCCAATGCTACTAAACTAATCGGTATTTAGAGACTTGATCTTTTGTGATAATGACAATATTATGTAATAATGCACCGAATCTGGGTAACTGGGGTCGGGGAATTACAAATTGAATGTTCTTGTAAAGAATTATCCAAAACATTCTATGGAGTTGGCTATGGTGACCTTCAACTTAAAAATTTGGTAGCATTATCTCTTTGGGGAGAAGTGTGAAATATATACAAACTAAAATCCTCAAGTATATATTTTCAAAGAATGATTTGATCATGATCCAATAAAGATGGTTAGATCTAATCAGTGACTATAAATGCTCAATCAATTGACACCCTATGAATGCGAACATGGTGGAAAATTATCTAAGTAGAAAAGACACAGTGATTCTATCACTGATGAGAAATGAGAAGGATCCAATATTCTTATATTTGATGAAGATGAACTTTGGAATCATAAATAAGGAAACATCATGAATCCTTTCACAAATTATTTCTAAATGATCTCTTTTGGAAAGGTTAAATGATGATCAAAAGGATGATGTGGGAATTTATAAGAAAGTGGAAGTTATGAGAAGAGTTAAATCCTCAAAGATCAATGTTAATGAAGAATAAATAGTGATATTTGGGAAAATACTATGTGTTCCATAATTTTTAGAGCTGAAAAAGTAACATTTTGATGAAGGACATTGATCAAATTTCTCTATTCACCCAGGAAAAAAAGATGTATCAAGATCTCAAAGAGAATTGTTGGTGGGATAATATGAATAAGGATATTGCTAAGTATACATCAATGTTACTAATGTGTTAGAAAGTGAAGGCATATAGGTAGATGTCTAAGGGGATGATGCAACCATTTCTCATACTATCATATAAATTGGATAACATCACCATGGAATTTGTCACATGACTTCTGAAGACATCGGAAGGCAATAATGAAATATATGATGTTTTAGATCATCTTACAAAGCATGAAAACTTGGTTGCAATTCCAGAGGATTTCTTAATGGATCAAATGACAGAGATATATATCATGGATGTGGTAAGGCTGCGTGGTGTACCAATTTCAATTGGATCCAATAAATATCCATGATTCACCTCAATGTTTTGGAATAGTCTTCAACATGCAATGAATACTGATATAATCTCTAGTACAACATATCATCCTCAAACTGATGGCCAATCGAAGCAGACTATCCAAACACATGAGGATATATTCAGATCATGATCAATGGACATTAAAGGTGGTTGGGATCAATATCATCCACAAGGTGGATAGTCCTATAATAACAGTTTACAGTAAAGCATACGAATGGAACCTTATAAAGCCCCATATGGGAAAAGGTTCAGGACACCGAAATGTTCAGGTGAAGTAGGTGAGTGTAAGCTGCTAGGACCATAAATATTTGAAGAAATGGTGGAGAAGGTGAAAACTATTCAGCCGTATATCAAGGTAGCACAGATTCGACAGATGAGTTATGTGGATAATGGTCAATGAGACCATGATTCTAACATTAGAGACATGGTATTTCTATTCATATCTCTATGGAAAAAGGTCATGAAGTTGGGGAAGAAAGGGAAGATAATTCCTGGGTACATAGGGCCTTCAATATTATTGATCATGTCGGGGTTGTGGCCTATCGACTAGCACTTCCACCTATCATGGGAAAATTACATGATGTATTTCATGTATCCCTCTTAATGAAGTACATTCCATACCCTTCACATATACTCTCTTAAGAAGTAGTAATGTTAAGGGATGATATTTTTATGAGGAGAAACCAATGAAGATCTTAGATCATACATAAAAAGTTCTATGAAATAAGATAATTCGCTTCGTCAAGGTGTTGTGGCGAAACCAAAAGTTTGAAGAAGCGACGAGGGAATCAGAGGAAGTGATGAAGTGGAGTTACCCACATCTATTTTATTTTGGGAAAAGGAAATTTCGATGGTGAAATTTCTTAAGGGGGAAGATGTTAACAACCCAAACTTTTATTAATGAGAAATACTATTGATATGATTAAAAGTCTCATTATTTAAATTGTTTATATTAATTTAATATTCATTGGATTTATGTTTTTGTATTTTAAAATACCATTATGATATTTGACTGTTGCAAATATAGTTGTTGAACAGTGATCACCTGATTAGTATAAATCTAGGGCTTTAACAAATCCAGTTATTCAGAAAAAGGAAGAAATGACCTCATCCAGTTGGCTTTATCCATACGAATCTCACTTGTTGACTCTTGTAAAAGAGGCGTCGCCATTGGGCTTCACTTCTAAAAGATCCCAAGTAGAGTATGAACATGTTATTTTTGAGCGGAACCGACTAGAGGAGAAGTGGAAGTTAATATAGATTACCACCCGATCAATGTTATCCTATCCACACCTAGAACCTATCACCATCACACTACTTACCCTTCATAATTAAGTTGGTGTAATGAGGGGTTCTGTAGAAAGACCTTATCTCTATGATTATGTTCATTATTTTTTTTTATGAAAAATGTGCTTTCATTTTATTATTATTACTTTGTAAATACTTTTTAATTCACAAATAGTTTTTTAGTTCATATTTTACTAAGAAATCTATTATGATGAATTAATATATTTTTAAATTTAGTAATATCTTAATAAAATATTATTATTGGTAAATTACTTGTTGTTTAATATAAATTATCGTATAATTTTATGAATGAAATTTTATTTTTTATTATTCATTGAAATCTATTTTTTGTTAAAACACCTGAATTTTTGAAAAATTTTAGTTTTTAATTTAAAATTAAAAATTCACATATTTATAAAATTTTTTATATAGAATGAATAATATTTTTGGAATCAGGATGTTGAAATTATCCAATAGTGAATTTTTCATAATTTTCTAGGACAATCAATTTTTTTGGTAAAAATGAAAAACCGTTTAAATTTATAATGTGTTTAATGACATCATAATGACCCAATAGTGATGTAATAAAATACTATAAACATTATGTTCCGGCCAATATATGTTTTACCATTAAAATAGTGTAATTTTGGGTTTGTTTTATTGTTTTTACAATGCTTTGGTGGACCCTTCAATTCTTATAAAACATTTTGTCTTTTTAAATTGTTTTCCTTGAGAGTATGACTCACCTCTAAATAAGCCACCCTTTTATTTTAAAATGATAGGCCATTGGTATTATATAATTTTTTTTTTCACTCCCATTTATCAAAAATCATGGTAGAAAACCATGCGCTGGTTTGGGGTTTTGATTAGTTTAATATGTGGATTCACAATCCTAAATAATAAAGAGTTCTCTCTCATTTTCTAAATAATCCCTCTAAATCTCCCACTTAATCTTCACTCAATGCATTTTGAATTCATACAATCTATTCCATCCTCTCTCTATAATCCTCCAAAGGTTCTCCAATCTCCCAATAATTCTCACTAATGCCTCTCACATGCCTTTGGGATCACACTTCTAAAAAGTGATTTCTTCCTTCTTCATTTTTGTCAAATTTTCTATATGTTGTTATGCCCTTCTGTTTTCAATTAAAAATATTGGGGTATGATATTTAACCTCCCCCATACTCCCCTATTTATTTTTGAAAGATGATAGGCCCCTTTCTCTCTCATTAATACCTCAATTATACACCTTTTACCATGCCAAAATTCAGTGAGGGATTTTACTCTTCTCTTTTTCATCTAAGTAATTATTTTGTTTTATGAATATAAATTAAATTAAATTTGTTGGTACATATATATATATATGACCGAAATATTTTACATTTTATGAACATATGATTAGACACAAATTTATCTCTCATCATCCATTTTCTTGAATCTTAATGCCACACTGTTATGCTGTAGAAATTGCTCTGCATTTTTTCCAAGACAAGATCATTGTTTAGTGAATACCACACCCATGTATCAATCAAGGGTATTCACCTTTATTAACATATACATATTTAATGGTACATTCATGTACTTATTACACATTACATAATAGTTTAAGAACTTATGATGTTGGTTGATTCCATGTTATATGATCCATGCGGCACACTTATGCATGAAAATGAAATGTTTAAGAAGAGTGTTCCCTAATATTTCTCTTATGCATTGAGTAAAGTTTAGTATCATGATTCGTCATGTGAAATGGGTGATGACTATTTCTAATTCATGTAAAATGAGGGTTTACTCATTCTTTATTTGTAATTAGACTTGGATAAAGCTAATTCCATGTTAAGTGTTGTTGCCACATTTCCATGTTACGATTATAATGCTTTATCATGACTTTATGTTCATGTTTCTCTTGTGCTACATTGATATGCCTATTATCTAACATGTATTGTATTCCCCATGTTATTCCATTTTTTCCCTTACTAGGATTTATAGCTCACTCTTTTCTTAGGCATGTCCTCAAGTTATCCCATGCAATGCTATGTGTGAGAGAATGTAGTGGCCATGTAAAAGAGGTTTTCAATTAAGATGTTGTATTTCATGTTTTAAGGTGTTATGTAATGATATTAAGCCCCAATGAAAATATATCTCTAGATTTATTATGTTGTACCAAGTGATGTTTATATAATAAATCGTGATTTAATTTGTCAAAAATATAAGGGGTTCAAGGGAATTTAAATCATACACCCCATTGATGAATTGACATGTTATAATGAGAATAATACTGGTGAAAATTATAGAGGGTTTCTACTTCTATTTTTAACTCTCTAGAGGATAAACCATAAGAGTAGATGTTCCTATGTTCCTGAGACATTATTCTTGATAATTATCAACTACATTCATTTCTATTATTCTTATTATCCTGGATATTTTTAATATGAAAAAATAAATTGACAGATTTTATTCGCAAAATAGTGAAAAATGTTATGGTTTTTAATTATTTACATTAACATATTGGATTTTTCTACAACAAATTATTTAAATGGATTCTATCCTCAGTTATTTTACAATACATATTTATTAATCCTTATCATGATTTTTTAGTGGCATGAGTGAATATTTATTTATCATTCCATATTGACTATTATCATTGATTGATTATTTATTTTCCTATACTTACCTGTTATTGAGAATATGATCTCACCCATATTTTGTTTCTTTTCCCGAGGAATATGTATATTGCACTGAAAAATATATACAAGGAAATAATAGATAGAATAAATTTATTTGAAAAAAATTATGTTGTAATTATTTATATTAATTTTTAATTCATTATTCATATATATCTTCTTTTACAATACCACAAAACTATTCAATACGATGAGATGTTATTTCATTGTATCTCATCCCAATGTAATAGTAGAATTAAACGCATTCAAGCTTACATGGGCAGGTCACTATAGAATAATATAATTATGTTAGGATAATTACATAATAAATTTTACCTCACAAATTTCTTACTCTTAAATATATTAATAATAGCATTCCTATAAATAAAAATCCCATTTTTCTCAATCAAACATTAATTATGATGAGTTCTATTATATTCCATAACCTAATTAAGTATCATAAAAAATACAACACAATCACATGTATAGAAAATGTGATTTACCCTTTAATATAACATGATATTTTATAGAATAGTGTGTAATATAAGACCCACATTTCACAAACTATAAGTAATATTTCGATAATGCCCAACCAATCATTTTTAGGGTGATTACCCCATTGTGTATTTATGTGAAAAAAAAACATCTGCTATCTGACACATATATATGGATTTAATTTTTAGAATAATAATTTAAAATGATCCTTACCAAAACATTTTGATCTTAACATATAATTATGTTTATCCCATATATGTATAAATATCATTTTCACTAAAACTAACTAATCTTAATCAATTAGAATTGAAACATGTTCAATTCATATTTAATAAAGATACAAGGTTTTATACCATTTAAATCCCAGCCAATCCAAATTTATCTTCCCTTTTTGCAATTTAAAACTCTTAAATTATCTGAGAACTGATATCATATTAATCTATAGAGTTATTTAAACTCGATATCAATTCCAATTGTGCCACCCCAGATCCATGATCCCTTAATCTGAAGTGGATAAATACCTTATTTACATACATAATTTGAAATTAATTTAATCAACACTATAATAAATTCAATTTTGTCATAGTTTTTTGTGTTAGAAACATTTTAAAATGTATCTTGTTAAACTACAGACATTTTTTAAAAACATCACTAAACGTGGATTTGATAATTTAAAAACCATTATAAATGTCAAGAACTTAATTTCAGTTCTTAACATTTATAAATATATATATTTATAAATTTCATTAAATTAGTGAAATTTATATAAATATCTATTTATTGAATCCTCATTTACTGATGTTTTTTAGTAGTATTGGTAAATAAGTGTCGCTACATTATTTACATTTTGAAAAATTTAAAAACATTTCTATTTAGTTACACCTTATTTATCGACTTTTCTAAAAAATGACAATAAATAAATGTCTCTAAAGTAGATGGAAATCATATCTGTTTTTTAATATAATTTGGTATTTTTATTAAACTTAGAGTTTTTTAAAATATGTATTTTATAAAACATATTTTTAAATAATAAAAAATATATTCCCCATGCTAACGACACTCCACAATACACTTCCCCACTAAACATGCCCTTCAGTTCCCCAAATATTCTCTATATAATCCTTAACTCCTCTAATAAAACTCATCCTGACATCCATAGTGCATGCTAACCCACCTTCCATCTAGTACCATACCTCACCTCAGCCCCCACAGTATGTTTTAGACAAAAATGGGGCAAAGCTGAAATTCCCACTCCTGAGGAAATGAACAACTGGTGTCCCCCTTAAACACCCAAATACACAACCGAATCAATCAAGAATATTTTATTCATCTAATTTTATTATTATTTATAAATATATAAATAAAAACAATTAATTATTTAGAAAATTAATATATATATATATATTATTTTTATATTAATATAAATATATTAATATATGAATATATTTGCGTTTATATTTTATATTTAATATATATTTTATATTTAATATTATTTATATTTTTTTATTTTGTATATATATTATATTTTGTTTATATTTTTTATTTTATATATTATTGATTTGTATTTTATGTAATAATTTTTAATATTTAATATTTTATATTGTATACATATATATGTGTGCACATTAAATACATATATGTGTATACTTGTGTGTATAAATATATATGTACATATATATATATATAATTATAAATATATGTATATAAAATAATGTTCCATGTTTTAATACTAAAAATATATTACTCAAATATCCACGTTTTCTATAAAAGTTTTCTTAAAATAAAAATATAATTTTAATAAAAAATAAATGTTTCTATTTATATAAATATTTATATATATATTTATATGAGTTAGTTCAAGTTTAAATATATGTGTAGGTGTTTATATATATATATATATATATCTTAATATATGAGTCTCTATTTATATACGTTTATAAATAAGTGTTTGTGATTAAATAATTAATAATATATATATAGTTTTATATATTAAGATATGTATATTAGTATATATATGTGTGTGTGTGTGTGAGCTTATATAATATATATTTTATTTAAAATTTTATGCTTATATATATCTAAGTTAATATTCTATTATATAAAAATGTTTATATTTTACATATACATATATATATGTGTGTGTGTGGGAGTTTAATTTGTATATGTATATGTTTATATAACTTTATATTTTATTTTATATACGATTATAATGTATGTCTATAAATATGTGTTTGTATGTGTGTGGGTTTAAATTTTATATTATATAGACATGTTTATATTCAATGTTTATATATATGTTGATATTATATATATTTGTTTATATATATTTATATATTATATGTTTAGATTTTATATATATCATATGTATACATAAATATAAATATATATATATTAATACAATATTTATATATTCATATATGTGTGTGTGTGTGCGTGTGTGTGTGTAAATATATATGATCTTTTACATATATATATATAATTATATATGTATATATATGTAATTAGTCATGGTTTAAGATACTATTAAAAATATAACTCAAATAGACATGCTTTCTTAAAAACGTGACTTAAATTAAAATGTATATGTGATTTTATTTTTAAATATATGCATATAAATATTTATATATGTCTCCCTATGTGTTTATATATATTATTTTGTACGCATTTATATTAATATTTACATATAAATTTATTTGTAAAAATATATTTACATCAATATGAGTAATAGATATATAAAAATACATATTTTTTAGAAATGTTTTAGGAAAAACCTTATTAAATAGGAAAATTTTCTAGAAAAACATGGCTAAATTTGCGACTTTTCCTAAAAAATTTCCCTAAATTAGTAAATTTTCTAGATAAATATCCTAATTTAGAGATGTTTTATAAAAACATCACTAAATTATTGACTTCTTTCATGAAATGTTGCTAATTTAATTATAATTATAGGAAACATAGCAAAATTAGAAATATTTTCAATAATAAGTCACGATATTAGCAACATTTTTCGAATACATTTGTCAATTAGTGACATTTTTCATGAAACCTCACTAAATTAGTGATATTTTCTTAAAAAGTTTTTAAACTAGTTATGTTTTTAGTGAATGTTAGTATATTATAAATGTTTACAAAAAAGGTCAATAAATTATATTTCTCTGTTGTGCAAGCCAATGTTAAACGTCAATTATATCAATATCACTAATAATATTTAATCACTAACATTTAATGGACCACTTATATATAGAGTTTTAAAGAGTTATAAAAATATTTTTATCTAACAAAGACATTGTCTTTGTAATCAAATACACAATTTTCCTCGATATAAGAACTTATGTATACATAATAAGACTACAATATATCCTAGAATATTTTTCACACATGATTTTTTACTAGAAATATCATGTTTAATACCTCTCATCATAATACTAGGTAATGGAAACATATGGAGGGTGAGATTAATCCATCAGTAAGGGAAGGCATATATTAGATGATATAATATAATATAATTGGAATGAATAATATATATTTACTAACAAGATAACAAAATAATTATATATATGTAATTATGTGAGGCTGAAAATGTTAAAGGTGAGAATATAAATAAACTAATGGATAATATTAATAGATCCCAATGTGACAGAACATAGAATGGTAGAGATCATTTACCATCAAATCCATTCATTCAATAAAGGCCTCAACAAATTCACCATTATTGTAATCAATTCCACATGAAATACATCATGTTTCCACTACATAGGAATAAAAAAACACTTGAACTATTTTTCTCATGATACAAATTGATTCATTGAGGGGATACATTATATTGGGACCCACATGTCACTTATTTAAATCAAACACATTATATATATGAATAATATGAATATAAATAACATTATTAATTAATTAACCATTACAATAAAACACATACATAAAGAGATTGAATCATTTGGAAATCAAATACATTCTCCACCAAAAAATGAAATTACATTATCACGACCCATACAGATAATTAATATTGATGGTTAAAGAATAAAAAATCAACATTCCTCAGTAATTCCATAAAAATATATATTGGGATAATAATATCTGAAATTACAATAAATTCATAGTAAGAAAAATTGATCAAATAATTACAACCCATCTAGAGAAGTAAATTGGTTTGTTATAAATTTGTATCCCAAGTGTAACACAAGGTATTGCAATATATGTTATCAAATATGAAAAACACCATTGAAGAGTGTACTTGAAATAATATAATCAGTTCAATGAAAAAATATGGGAGAATAATATGTTATTTCAAATAGGTAGTATTAAAAAAATATCAATGAAGGTTGGTTCAAATTTTACAACATGTCTCAATGATGTAAAATTTTAGAGAAAACATTATAAATTTTTAATCTCTTTAATCAAGACCCCATGAATGAGATATTTTTTAATTCATCTTAAAATACCATTAATTAAATATTAATCATTATAAAATATATAAAATTGGAAGTATATACACTATATAATTGAAATAATGTGTATCATTTAAAATATGTCTTAAGGAAATGAATTTGGGGTGAAATAACCATTGTTGTAATGGTAACATACGAATGAACTAAAAAGAAGAGGTACATCATGAAATTCAAATATAATGAAGTTTAATTTATTAATTATACTTAAAGGTAATAGATATTTGAATAATCCATATAAAGGAACGAATTCTGTGGAATATCTAAAATTTATATGGTAATTTAAAAAAGGCAAAAATTATAGTTTTTGATCCATAAACATTCAAATCAAAACACCTTTAAAGATATAATATAAAATGAAAGATTAAATACCATTAATAATGAATTAATATTGATATAATAATTTAACATTTGTAGTATCTTCACCAACCAATGGAAAACATGATGTGAAAAACAATTTTGTATCATGGAATTAAAATTTCTAAAATATAACACTTATATCATTATTTTCATTAAAAAATATCCTATTAAATGTTGAAAATGGGATGTTTTTTTTCAAAATACCACATTTTTCATAAAAAAATTTAGAAAATAAATCCTTTCCCAATTTAAAATAGATATTTAGTGGTGAATACAAATTCTTTCTCACTGAAGAATCATTGAGATATAAAAACCACTTTCTTTATTTACACAATAGTTGAATTGTTTATTGACATCCTATAAATTAAAAATTACCATATTAATCATGTAGAAAAAACAATTATTCTTTTGTATTAACTCTTATAAATGCCTATTATTTCCATATATTATCAATAAATTACATTATTATAGTTTTTTTCCACTATCTATTCATTAGAAATGTAAATTGTTTATTTTATTACTAGTACCAGGGTGATGGGACCAATTCATACATATTTGTTCAATGTTCATCATTACTAGAATATTAAAGATTCTATAATCAGGTTTTTCATTTATTTATCATATCTAATTTCGAATTTTCATTTTGAAAAAGTTATGGTTTCAAAATATTAAAATTTTTAAGGTCTAGTGAACAAATGTTTACTAAAAACAATTGAATATCCTAATCAATTTATTATATATCAAGAAAATAATTATATAATAATTAATACATCATTAATACTTCATTTATACATGATATTAAAAATATAATAGTTTCGTTAGTAATTCATGATATAAACATTGTAAGATCATTCACATAGGTGGTATAAACTTCCCAAAAGATATCATGTGAGAATTATTAAAGGGGTATGGTCATGTTTTATATGATTTCCAAAAAAAAATAAAATAATATTCAGAATTTCATAAATTTCATTTACATTTATTAATTTTAAAGCTAGAACCTATAAGTAATATTTTTTTCTTTAATGTATGGATCCTTAAATTTTTGTTCAGAATATTTACATTAGAACTAATATTCTTGAGAAATGAGTTAGTAATGTTTCCGAGGGTGTTTGGGGATTGTTCAGAGAATGAAACTCATATTTTTTGAAAAACTAGTTTTCACACAAAATTTAGTGTAAACTGTTATAGAATTTCACATGGTTAGTAAAACTGTGTAGTTTTTTTTTGGACAGAGACATATCGCACAGTTTTCACCCTTCAATGCAGCCTTACCATTTGGACACCCCTTTTCCTAGGTATATGTTCATTTCTTAAGCATGTTCCGATCTAACCGAGTAAAGGATTTAATTTCCAGAAGAACCATCTTGCACGACTTGTGCACAGTTTGACAAAACCCTACTGGAAAAACATGCATAAGAAATGTTTTGGGTATAATGTCCAAATTTCCCTATATGTTCTAATTAACCTCCCTCGTCCTCCCTAATCCATGAAAAAGTGGGATTAAGTGATTTTACTCAAAATTTTGAACATTTTAAAAAGAAAATATTGGGATCAAGATATATACATCATCCATGATCTATACAATATTTTGATGGTCACATTAGAAGTTTCTAGGTAAGTACTCAAGTCCTTCTAGGCCATCCTCCTCATTTTCACCCGATCGAGATATTATGGTATGAGATATTTTCCATTTTTTGTAGATCTACTCTGATCCTTGACAAATCAAGGGCCAATACTAGAGAGGGAGAGTCTTACAAACCTAAGGTGGGTTGTTGGAAAATCATCCCAAAGTTCACTATTTTTTGGTTTTTTCGTGTGTGGACCACCGATTCTATCAGGTGTCATTTATCAAATCCACATTCCATGATTATCTTTTTTAGAACCATATATTCAGTTAACATGAACATTTTTTGTTTAAGTGTTGTTATATTAATTGGATTGATTTATATCATGTATAGCTTTTGGAATATACCTTGTATGCACAACACTTGATCATACTATTTTAATTACTTCAAATGGACAATTAAATTTTAATGATTATTTTTTTTCATATACATAGAATCCATTACCCAATTAATGTATGTTAGAGGAATGAACCTAACATTTTCTAATTTTCCATAGATGAATTAATTGAATGATTAAATGCTACATTAACATATCACACTAATGAATTGAAAGGCTTAAACCAAATGAAATATAATACGACTTTAATATAAAATAGGAATGACCTGACATGTGCTCGCCTTGGATTGTATGAGAAGAATACATTGGGACTTAGGAACTAGTTCAGATTCAAGGTTGAGGTTTTCTTTGGTTGAAACCCACCTAGAATTTTTTTTATTGTCAATTCAATGGATTCCATGTATACTACCTTAGGGTACTATACATTATTACATGATCTGTTAGATACACTCCCTGTATCCAGCATTGACTAGTAGGTGTCAGAGTGAAAACCTATAGGGCCCTGTCCTTACATAGCCCAATTATCCCTTGGCATATTATCTTGGACTCAACAACTTCCTTATTATAGAATTCCATTGATTAGGATCCTTTTATTATAATTATTCCATATTTCTAGAGTCAGATACTACTGAGAGTTAGAATTCCATGAGATCTAGGTTACCTTGGTAATTACCCTAGAGCTACCTCATCAAATATCATTTTTCCATTTTGTTTGTAACACCTTATAACATTCACTTATTTGACTATGAAAAGGTTATATAAGTGCTTCTTATGCCTCATGTAACCAATTAACATTAAATTATAATTAATTAAAAAATTAATGGGTTACATGTTTAGACACTAGCTGAGGGCTGATGTAGGTACTTGGGTATTTATTTATATTGTACTACCTTATTTTACTTTATATGTGCATGCCTGCACACTTATATATTCTATTATTTGGGATAGATGTTGTAGTTACATTGGTGGTGGACCACTAATATTTATCCCACACCCTCTTTGGCCATTTTTTGGTACCCATAGTAGATTACATGAATGTAGGTGTTGAAAATGGGAACCATACAGCTTTGAACACTTGATTGTATGCTTATAGGATGCATCTTAATAGAAAAATACCGATTTGGATCTCAGGATGTTTGGAGTAGCCTTTATATTATATTACTATGTGGAACATGTTATGCATATTGTCTTATATCCATTTTTTCTAGTTTTCTAGTAACATGACATTACATATTCATTGTTTTAGTTGATATAGTTATTGTTATTCTATTTTATCTATTTCATTAGTTTTCTTCTGCTGTTTATTTATATTACATCGATTGTTTACAACTATTAATATCATTCCCATATGATACAATTAGATAATGAGAGAATAGTCTCCCCAAGGACACACCGTAGACCCTTGCTAATAGTCGGATGCCTCTAGCATTTTGGGAGATCCCATTGGGGCCATGTGGCCCACCAGCTCAAGGCACCTATTAAGTGGAATCCATGTTTAAGATGTCACAATGTGGTATTAGAGGAGTTTACATTTATTTCCTTAGTATTTGAATATAATATATTGGAGATTAGGAACTCTGGGGACTTAGACATAATTCATGCATTGGTGTCACGAACCCATGTTTGGTTAAAAACCAAGTTTCTCATATTATAATTATTGTTTTTTTTTCTGATTACAGTTGATATTATTTCACCATTGGGTGATTCACAAGTTGTCTGGTGTTGTTTTGTATTAATCAATCTAAGTAATTAATTTATCCTTTGACTGATGATATGAGGGAATGGATAATTGATACATGAATCATTAATGCCACCTAGAATATGCTTGTCATGTTTTTTTGGTCATACAGGTGTATTTCAGTTCATTGTATTGCTTGATATTATTGTGATATTTCAGTGATGCTTTGATAGTTTACTTGTACATATATTACCTTTTGTTGTGATTGAGTGATTTACTATCCCAATTCATGATGTGTATGGTCCCTCATTGTTGAGGATGAGAAATTCACTACGATAGGCAATTATACTAGAAATAAATGGGTTTTGTTTTTAGTGGTAGGTGTATAAGAAATGATTCATCATAATTGGATATCCATTATATGATGAATCATTAAATAAAAAATGATATTGTTACACATATTTATCCTTTCAAATAAAATATTTTAATGGTAAAGCAGTAAACCTGGGAATTAACAGCAAAACTACGTGAAACATATACTTGAGAACTCAAAAATATCATGACATATAAGTGGGTAGTTTGGATAGAATACCTTAAGCATTGAGTTTTCCTAATTTCAGATTCTTATTGTGATGCTATCTTATTATTCTATGATTGTTCTTAATAAATTATAGTGTAATTTGTAGACCAATGCTTCCATGACATCCTCAAGTCATTCATTAGGATGTTGGTGACGATCATTGTCAAACATGGTGGTCCTTGAGTTTCCATCCATACAACCATTTCTGAAAATCGAGTAATCACCTATTGTAATTGATCCAGGCACTAATTATCAGGTCAATAATCATTTCCTATGTCTAATGAAGTCCATGCATGTTACTCAATGGGTTGCACCTATGATGGATTCTCAAACCCATGAGTTTCTGCAGTGTCATATTTAAAATTTCTCAAGGGATAATGGTTCTCAGGCTGCTAAGTCTTGGTTAGAGTCCATGGTATCTATCTCTGAGAATCATGAAATGCCTCTAGAGTGGAGTGAAAATATTACTAGATATTATTCATGATACATCTATGTGGTGGATGGATGTTGTTATCCAGACCGGCCCTCATTAGGTCATGTTATTGTTTGATTTTTATACTGCCTTCTATGATCTGTTCATTCATCAGCCTCTGATATCTTACAGAGCATGAGAGATCATAAATATCAAGTAGTGTTCTTTGTCTATTATGGAATATTTATAATTTCTTTATTTACAATACTTTTCACCACTTCTAGGCAGTGATGAGATTTCATGTGATAGTAATTTTAAGGATTCCCTCCAATACACCATCATAATGAAGTTAAATGTATTTTACCTATATACACTTTTTGGTAGAATCTATTTGTTCTCGCGATGATGAGGAATGTTTCATTATCAGGATAGACTGGTTAGTCCACTATCTCACCTTTATAGACAGCTTTCAGTGTAGGGTCTCTTTTATATCACTAGTAGGTAGTAGTTATATTTTCAAAGGGGAGTTGGATGTCCATGATTGGAGAGATAGACCAAAGCCCCAATGGATAGATGGATTGACCACCCAGATTGAAAAAAAAAATCATAGTGGATTAGGGATTGATTGAATTGGTTTTCACTCAATTAGTTGGTCATTTCAGGGAAGTATTTCCCAATGACATTTCTAGATTCCCTCTTAATGGAGTGGTATGGTTTATAATCGAACTTGTTCAAGGAGCATATTTAGTTCAACTTCCTCCTTACATTATGGGACATACCGAATTAAAGAACTCAAGAGGTAGTTAGAGGATCTATATGCCAATGGTTTTATAGGTCTTAGTACATCATCATGGGGTTTGCGCATGTATTTTTATAGGAAGGCGGATGTAAATATTCCTTTATATGTGGATTTAATAATTTTTAACTAGTTTACGGTCATGAAATGATGTTCAGTTCCTCAAATTGATGGTATCATCAACCATATATGAGGAGAAATGGTCTTATAAAAAATAGACCTGGGATCAGGTAATCATCAGGTAAGACTTAGACCCTCAGACAGACCTCATACAACATTCCATTGTAGTTATGGTCTTTATGAATATATTTTTATTTCGTTTGGTCTTACGAATTAACCTTCCTTTTTCATTGATTGGAGGAATGGGGTTTCCAACCCTATTTGGACTTGTTAGTCATGGTATTTTTGAATGAAATCTTGGTGTACTCATTATCTAGTAGTGGTCATTCACAACGTATTAAGATCACCCTGAATACATTGAGAGAGTTTCATAATTATGAAAATATTTCTATGTGACACTTCTGGATTGACAAGGTCCACTTTCAGGGTCATATTAATTCACATTCTAAGTAACTATTGTCCATGAAAATCATAGTGTAGAAGTTTACTAGGAGAAGCCCTATAACATTTTTATATAAAAAGTTTTTTGGGGGTTGCATGATATTATAGTCATTTTATAAAATACATATCATTTCGTGGTTCACCTATTAATTGTCTATAAAATATGGGTGTCAAGTTCACATGGTCAGAATCATGTGAGAAATTCTTTCAAGAGATGAAATGGAGGTTTGTATCGGGACCTATTTTAATCCTTCCACAATTTAGAAAAGGTTAAACAATATTCTTGGATACATTATAAATTGTACATGGAGTAGTTTTGATGTAGGAAGACAAATTCATTACATAAGGATCTCTGATGTTGAGGTATCACTTGAGAAATTTCCCAACAAAAAACCATGATCTAGCAGCAGTTGTCCATGACATATATTGTTGGAGACATTATCTATCTTGTGATCATTTTGTAGTGTAAAAGGACCACTGGAACCTCAAATATATCATTACATAGTGTGAATTGAAAATAATAATATGAGGATGGTTTTAATATCATTCGTCATTTGATTTTGAGAATTCTTATACACCTAGAAAGGGAAATGTGGTTGTACGTGAACTGGGTTGGAAAACTAAAATATATTCAATATAGGAATCTAGTGATAGGTGGAAGTTAATGGATCACATTTTAAACCGTCATATGGAGTTCCATGATAATCGCAATCAGTCTTACATCTCACCATTGAGAGTTACCTCTTCCCTCCTTTAGAAGATGAAGAGTCATCCCTTTTCAGATCATAGTGGCTTGGTTCTCCATGAGAGTATATCAAGGGATAATCCGCCTCTGGATTGGTCTGTGTATGGAGATGACTTCTTGAATCTATATGGATGTATCTGGGTTCCCACAGATATGATAGAGGAGTTGATGTTGGAGTCCCAATCATCCCAGTGGGTAGTTCATATAGCCATCTCATTGATGTATTGAGATATGTGACAGCAGTATTGGTGTCCTGGGATGAAATTTCAAACAGATGGCTTTATCACTAGGTATTTGACCTTTCAATAGACAAAGTTAGAGAAAAAAATACATATAATATTGTTATAGATACTTCTAGTAAAGATATTTAAATAGGAAGATATTGCAATAGATTTTTTAATTACATTACCATGGTCATTATGGGTTTGCGATTCTAACTATGTGGTTATTGACTTTCCTAAAAAATAAACCCACTTCATTCCTATTTGGGATTCATTCTCAGTTGATGGGATGAGAATATTATATTTCCTTGAGATCATACGACTACACGAGGATCCACGCACTATCATTTAAGATAGTGAATGTCATTTAACTTTATAACGCTGGAAGGGTCTGTAGAATGCTATGGGATCTTAGGTGCTTCTAATCACATCATTCCACCCTCAGATCAATGGATAATTGGAACATACACCACATGATTTAGAGGATATGCTGGTAAAATGTGTCCAATATTTTGATGGTTCTTGGGAAATGCATATCTCACTCTTCGATTTTATCTATAATAAAAATTTTCATGATATGAATAATATGGATCCTTTTGAGTCCATATATGGTAGATCGTGACGTTACCCCTGTACTGGATAGAGGCAATTGAGGTAACATTACTAGGTACTCATTTCATTCATGAGAATTCAATGCATATTTAGTTAATCAGGTATCATATGACTACTTTCTTGTATATACAAAAATATTATGTCGATATCCATCAACAACATGTAGAGTTAAATGTAGGGGTCCATGTTTTTCTTCAGGTATCACATAGGCTTTGGCATTAATTGTTGCAGAATTAGGGAATGTTTTAACCCTGTTATATAGGAATGTTTTCGATACTAGAGAGAGTAGGGATGATATATTATAGGTTTTTACTACCTCAGAGGTAGCATTCCTTGCCCTACATTATTCATGTCAAACTACACCTACAATATCATGATGACCTGTATCATACTTATGATCCCAAAAAAGTTTAGTTAGATTTATATTCTACCTTTCTGGAGTATTCAATTAATTTTGTTTACCTGAGAAAAAAGGCTCCCCGAGGCCAGTCTATCACTCTTGTATGGGTGATATAGAAACACGACCGAGTAAAGGATGATACATGGGAGAGGGAAGCCAATGTACGTGCTTAGTGGCCAACATTTTTCACAGAAAGTGTTTCATTACCATTGGTATGAGAACCTAGGGGTAGAGAATTCTTTTAAGAGGGAAGACTATAAGAACCAAGTTTTCACTCAATAATGGATTCTTAAAGTTTCGTACTAAAGAAGTAATTTTGACCTAATATAGATGCCTTAAGATTTAGTAATGGTTCTGGGGGTGTCAGGGTCATGTTTAAATATATGAACACATCTTTTGGGATAAACTGTCTTGGAAAATGGTTTAGAGTATACCGTGATGGAACTTTTCATGTTTTCTCAAACCGTACTGATTGAGTTTTTTTCGATAGATTCATCTCACAATGATTGCTCATGGTCGTACAACCTAACTATGAGAACACACCTTTTATGTGGTACCGATACATGGATTTTGTATGGTTGATCAAACAGTGTGGATGATGTTATATTGGGCCAAACCGTCTCCCACAGTTTGTACATGGATTGAAAACCCATGCGAGAAAAACCATGCACATGCAATTGTTTTTGTGAAATGTCCAAATTTCCTATAATGATCCAATTTACTTCCCTCCTCCCAAATCCAAGAACTAGTGGGCTTAAGCCATTAACCTTTAAATTTGGTGATTTTGAGGTCTAAAAGTTATGGATAAAGATATCACCTTTCTCTATGATCCATTTGATCCTCCTTTAATCACGTTGTATGTGACATAGTAATTAATCGAGTCCTCTTGTGTAATTCTCCTTCTCATTCTCTCTCAACCATGATATCAGGGTATGATATATTTTCACTTTTTCATAGATCTACTCTGATCCAAGCAATTTCACAGGACTATACATGAGGAGTAGAGTCGTACAACCATTAGTTGGGTGGTCTATAACTCATCCATAATGTGTGTTGATCCTGGATTTGTCGTGTGGCCCCCCACCAATTTCATCAACTGACGTTTATGAATATAATTTCCGTGATTATACTTGTTAGAAATATATGATTTTTTCATTCCAAATATGTGATTACTTGTCAGCGGTTACACCCACAACTCAATACACCCCTTGTTTATGGATATACCATATTTGGGTTTTTAATGTTTTGACATGTTTCAGCCGCCGTTCGGGTGTGCCTTGGCATAACCATTCTATGGTAAGAAAATCTATATTAATTAGATTGATTTATATCATGAATTTCATATTGAAAAGTAACCTGTATCTGTACCATTTGACAAACCTAAATTATGTCCTTCAAATTGATAATTAAATGTGAATGATTAATTTTTTTTATTTCTATATCACCACTTACCAAATTAAAGGAAATAATAGGAATGAGCCTTAAATTGTGGAATATGACTTAGATAAAATAAATAAATGGTTTCATGCTAGTTGACCGAATTACACTAGTGAAAGGAAAGGCATGAACTGAATGAAATATTACATGACTTTAATATCCAATAGGAATGGACTGACTCGAGTCGTCCTTGTATTATATGAGGATAATACCATGGGAGATGACAACCCTATTATAATTCAAGGATGCAATTTTCATAATTTGATACACACCTAAAAAATTGGTCATGTCAATTCCATATATGCCTAGTATAATACCGGATGGTTTTTTACATTATTACATGATACCATATATACAATCCTTGTATTTAGCATTGACTAGTAAGTTCCATGGTGAAATCCCATGTTGCTATATTCTTTTTGAGCCCAATTTCACCATTTTCAAACACCTTGGACTCTGTAGGCACATTATTTTAGAGTGACTTTGATTATGCTCCTTGGTTTACACTCTTTCCCCTTAGCTAGACTAAGATACAATTATGTTAGTGTTCCATGAAAACTATATTACCTTGGCTTTTCTCTAGAAGTCCCATGTCTGTTATCATTTTTAAGATCCCTTTTTATGCCTTGGATCCTTCACTACATATACTATCATAAGGTGATGTAAGTGCTAGATATGAATCATGTGACCTATTAACATAAAATGGAAATTAATTATTTAATTATCTGGATACATGTTCAGACACCAACTGAGGGATGAAGAAGGTAAATGGGTATTTAGTAATATTGTACTGCTTGGTTTACTTTATATATGCATGCCTGCAAACTGCTATATTCTATTACACTAGACGAATGTTATAGAAAATGTTGGGGGTGGACCACTAAGACTTATCTCACACCCTATCCATGAAGTGTTTGGTACCCGGAGTAGATTACATGACTGTATGCGTCGACAAAGGGAAGCATAATTCTTTTAACACTTGATTGTGTGATGATAGGATTGAGCTTGATATCATACGAACATGTTGGATCTCAGTATTCTCAGAGTAGAATTTGGCTTCTTTTACTTTGTGTCAAATTTTATGTCTATCGTCTTATATCCATGTTATCTTTCATTCATGTAACATTAGATTACATATTCATTGTTCTATTTTTTACAATTATTTTTCTTTTCGCTTATCTATTACATCATATTTCATCCATAGTTTATTTATTTTCATTCCAATGTTTACTACTATTTATATCCAAAAACTATTCTACACTCGGCTAATGATGGTATAATCACACCACGAACACACCTTGGCCCTCACGACTAGAAATCATCCTTTGGGCTTTCGGGAGATGCACTTGAGGCGATGTGGCTCACCGAGCTCGAGGCACCCATTAATTGGTTTCTAAGATAGGGATGTTACAGAACCATCCATGAAGGGTGGTGATAAAAAAATGAAATTCATCATTAATAGGGGAAGTGTTCTACATGTAAACATGATTATAAATATATTTTCCCAATTAATTTTATATAATAATGATATATGATATTTTATAATTTGAGAATCATAATTTTAATATACTCAGCATATCAATTCCTAAAATCTATTCATGTTATCATCAATTGTAGGTTATAATGAAAATGATCTATACCACTTTATTGTGGTGGTAGTATCCATGTATGAAGTATCAGCATTATTTTGTTTTTATGTGAGGTTGAAAAGGATTGTATAATAGTTTCAAAATTAATAATATAATTGTTTATTTTTTTAATAACATTAGTTTCATTATTTTATGATGTATAGAATAATTATTGATGATAGAAATTACGAATAAAATAATAAGGAGTATGGAATACTCACAATGATATCATGAGAATTATCTTTCAAATCTCATTGAAAATTGAGATGCTTGGATGCCTAATTCAGACTCGGGGACTTGTTAACAGAGAAAATATTTTAACTGAATAAAAATATAATATTTATAAGAATAATTTAGAAGTAATAATAGAGTATGTTATGTGTGGAATTTCAATCCATTTATTATTGAAGATAAAGCTAATAATTGGAGTACCCATTTCTTTTCATTAATGGAATTTTACTAGTTGAGGGAAAAAGTCACAAAAAGTATAAAATAATGGTGTTTTCATGATATAATTTCAAAAAATACTATACAACTTTTTTTAAGATTATTTTAAAAAAATACGATGAATTATACTTTTAGATGTTTCACATTCAACATTCAAGTGTTTATTATAGTAATTAATTTATTCCAAATTAATTTAAATTTAATGACTAAAAATGAAATGATCCCTATTACATAATTTTTTTAATAATTATTCATAATTTCAAATTCCCTGTATCATAAAATGATTCTCTGTATATGGGAAAGCACTTTTTACATTAAAATTTTTCATGCATAAAAATCCCATATTTAGGAGGAAGTGTATTTTTAAGAATATTATTTATGTGCAGAAAAAATTTATAAAAATTTATACTTTACTAATATTAATATTTTATAATAAAAAAATTAATTTTATTTAAAACTATTTCAAAACTGAATCTTAACATAATATTATTTGCTGAATATGAAAAACTAAATACAATTTCTTGTATTGGGAAATATTATTTAATTCGATAACATGTCAAAAATAGGTTCTATTGAATCCATAATTGTATTTAGAAAAGTACAATTCTATTCTAAAATATAAAAAATGTTATTTTAAAAAAAATTTTCTATATTTATGTTATAAATACTCTATTAAATGTCCATAAATGCTATGAATTTATGAAAATTATTATATTTAATTATCCACAAAAAGTCATTTACTACAAAAAATCACAGAAAGTTATATTATTATAATATTTTAATCCCGAACCTAAATTTGAATTCAATTTTATTTGATTATATTACTTCAATTTTGAATCAAAAATATTAATTAAAATCATAAATATATAATGAATATTTCTTCAATAGTAAAATAAATTCTAAAAATTAAACTGTTATCAAACTTATTTTCAATGCATTAGTAGTCATGGTTTTTAATATTTATTTCTGATGAACAATATAAATTATCCACAATAAATTTAGTATCTTATATAGTTAAAAAAATCCCATATTTGAATAATATATATTTTAATATAAAATTATATAATTAAATATATTTTGTACACTAATTGAATATTTTAATATCTTTGTGTTAATAATGACCACTATTTTATATGTACATATATATTTTTTAAATTGGTAACGTATATGTTAACTATATAATTATAGGGCTATATTTTAACATTTATAGTTTTTTCCATGATTTATTATTTATTAGTGTTATGTGGGAAGAAATAAATCATATACATAAGATTTTAAAAGAAAATATAATTTAAAATGAAATTGTGTTACAAGAATAATTTAAAAATATTTTATGATGTTGTCCATAATCACCTATTTTGATACATAAAATCAAAATCCAATGTACTAAAAATGTTTTATGAAAAAATCATGATTATTTTCTCAAAAAAACTATTTTTATGACATTATCAATTCATGTCCCTAAAAAAAATAAAAAACAAGCTTCCTAAAAAGAGGCAAGAGGATGTAAATCATGGTAATTTATTTTAAAATTGAAAATGTTTACTTGAACATCATCCACATTAGTTTGATTACAAATAATAAAACATATTATCACCTAATATGTTTTTCAAAATATATATCATAACAACCAATAATATTTTCAAAATCATAATATAATACTTACAAACCAGTTTAATATTTCAAATTTTTTAATTATTATAATTTTAAAAAATATGAGTATCATGTCCATGTCAATGCAGCACTAAAAAATGCTTTATTGAAATAATCACATAACCATTATCACTAAATAAAATTTTCCAACCCAAATCATTGAAAATATTCAAATGACTACATTAAAACATCATGATAGCCTTATTTAATTTTCACTAATATTTAATTACCTTTACATTAAAAAAATGACGATAAATATGTATAATGTAAACATATTAATGGGTAATTACGGGAAGTGCACGAATAGGCTCACGATTTGGAATACCACACACCAACCAAGAGAACACCACTATGATTCTATAAAAACAATTCACATGGTCTCCACATGGTTCTCTATTCCATTTTAGCTAACCTGAACTATTATTTTACCTCTCATTTTATCCCAATATAAAAAAAAAACTCCCAAGCATCATACACCACTTTTAAAAAATTATATAATAAATCAGTCAAGATTTAAATCTCTGAGTAATTAGAGATAAAAAATCCCTAATTTTATACTCTTAACATGACATCCCAATGAATCTCATGGTTTTGAATATAAAAGAGATATATATACTCTTAATACAGTTATCAATTGATTTAGAGAATTATTTTCTCATGTATTCCATTTGTATCTAAATTAAAACCACGATTTGATACCATTTGTTATGAATTAGCCTAGGTTAACTCAAATTTTCACTCAATACATCCCATTACTATGCCTTAATGCTGACCATAATCACCACATGTTTTTAACTTGTTCCAAGGCATCAAGAAATACTAAATAGGGAATGATGTTTCTCAGTAAACTACAATAAACTTGGATATTCACTTTAGATGTTCACAATAAACACTATGTATCTTGGAGCTCTACGTATATAAGAAAAAGATGATTTATAGATAAATAAAACCTTTCATGGAATAAACATATAAATATTACACATAACTAATTAAAATTCTAATAAAAATCTCATGAAGATTAGGCGAGTCAATATGGGAGTAATGATTTGGCACAATACATCCATGAAAATATAAAAATAAAACAAAGTCCATATCACCCTTCTCTATATGATGTGTGAGTCAACCTCAATATTCATTCCCATAATAAATGAATTAAAATAAAAATTATTATCCACTATATCCATTGGTAATAATATATGAACTTGTAATATAATTGGAATCTTTCGAAAATTTATATAGGTATCATCCCCAAACACCATACATATTATTTAAAAATATACACCTTTTCTAGTATCATATAATGTAACAAATGTCATATTTGAAAATTTAGTTGAAAAAATTCAAAAACACTATCATATGAAACCAATAAATTTTAGTTATAAGAGTAACATTTGAAAACATATCATTAAGAAATTCCCATAATTAGGAAACAGATGGGAATATTCCTAAAATATTATCAGTTAATTTTGTTTAATTAATAGAAATACCCTTATTCATTATAAAATAGGGATTTAAATAAATAATATAAAACAATATGAACAATATAATAAATAACTAAAGATGATCAATATAAAATAATCTCATTTAAAATAACAAAGAAGTAGAAGAAATTTAAATATATTAGTATAGAAAATAACCAAAAATAATAAAATCACCTTGGATCTTAATGGGAAATTTGTAATAAAAAAAATTAATCTATGAAATCAATATTTTGTAATCCATCCACCTTAATTATAATTCATACAAAATAGAACTTAAATGGGGTTGTGAAATTCCCAATGTTCAGACAATACCATTATATGAGTCACTAACTATGGAATTATTCTAAAATAGTGCATCTTGTGCCACAAGACACCCCACATGATAATCTTGTGTACCTTTAATATATAAATTGTACGTGATAACTCAAATGATTACATAAAATAATATATAATAAATTAGAATACTAAGACCACCCTCACCATTAAAAACGTTATAAATAAGTATCTCCTTTAGTCAAGAAAAGTTATATAGAAAGCTTATACTATAAATAGGTAAAAATTGATAAAAGTAAAAAAAATAAAAAAAATGGGTACATTTAAATGGTATGTTTTCCTTAGTAAGATTATTTTTATATAATTTTAAATATAAAAAACCAAAATTATAAAATTTTAATATTCATTGTGTTCGATAGTTTTCTTCATAGATAATGAAAAACTAAAAAAACCATGATAATTTAATCCTTATAAAAACCTAATCAATTAATTTGTATGAATAAAAAGGATTAAACACAATTTTAATTACATGTATATAAATAACAATTCATAATTTTACTATTAATTTAATTCATATATTTTAAAAAATATGACCAATAAGTTCTTTTATTGTTTTGAAGTGTATGTTCTAAAGAATTTAATTTAATTTTATTTGAATTTTAATTTAATTAAAAGAATTATTAAAGAAAAATTATTTTTGATATTAATAATTAGACAACAATAATTTAGTACTATAATTAATAACATAATTATTATAACAGCTAATATTTGAGAAGGCCAATTTCCAATAAAATAGTGTTTAATTATATTTTATAATTGTATTCATAAAAATAATTTATAAATTTGATAGCATGGAATAAGGAAAAAACATAAAATTTATATTACTTGTATCAAAATTGACAGAGTATAAAATTTCAGTCATTTTTTTAAATTTGCCGATCATAAGTCAAAAAATACAGTTTTCACATTCCATGAATTTTTTATGTGTTCATCATTATATAGGAATGATCTATCTGATTAATAAGAATTATTGGTGATCAAATATTAATATATGTAATAAAATTATGAATTAAAAAATATTTTTATTTCTAATAAATCCATTAACAAAAATTTATTGAACTAATTCAATTGTTACTGCAATAAAAAAATATTCATTGTTTTACTTAATATCTTGTATTTTAATGGGAGGGATTAGTTAGTTATCATATTTTAAGATTTAAATCAATTATTTATTTTATATTAAACATATTTATTGAATTAAAAAAATTTAACTAAAATTAAATTATTTTTGAAATAAATTTAATTTTGAAAACATTATTTCATTAAAAAAAGTTTTTAATTATTTAATTTTATTTTTTTCAAATAAACTTTTCAATCCATTCGAAATATTAGATGATAAATTTATTATAATTTTTTTAATTATTTTTATCAAATTATTAATAAAATTAGTCTTAATACTTGCAATTTAATTTAATTAGATGGTATATAAATCAAATATGATGATAAAATTAAATTTGGAAAAAATCTAAAAGGATAAATAAAATATCCCTAAAAACTAATATATATATCAAAAAATGAGTAGTGGAGGTGGGTTTCGACCAAGAATCATTTTCCTCTAAAATTTTTATATTTTCTATTATGTCACACTTTAATAGTAACATTATGTTATTTAAAATGTATGTGTTACTCCCAGAACAATTTTCCTCCTCCCTTATAACAGAGTAACACCTCCTTGACTTCGAGACTCGCCTTTCCATCCAAATCATCCATGAAAATCTACCACATTCCTCTTTAAATAACCCTATCCCCTGTTTAAAATCCTTTGGTCACCATTATTTATAACAATCCCTTTACATCTAATAAGAATTCCATTAAAAATTCATGTCCATAACATGAGTGTTATCATCTTCATAGTTTTTATAATTAATTCTCTAAGATACTTTTGTATAAGAACTATTATAATAATATTATTATCATTTATATAAATTAATGTTCTTATATTAATGGAATTATCATTTTCCAACCACAATGAATATCTATTAAAAACAATAAAACTCTTAACTATGTTTTCTATATCATCCTGAATCTGGGTGCCGCCCAGTGGTTCCCCAAACCAAGTTAGTCACATAAACTCTATCATATTTCCCCAAAACCAAGAGGCTACCAACTAGAAGAATGATAAAGGTGTGAAACTGGGGAACTATTTTCACATTGGTAGAGTGTACACATTAGGAACAAAATATAACAAATAACAGAAGCAATAATAAAAAATAGTAATAATAGCGAAAGACTGAAAGTGAATCCAACAGAATCAACAATATATATATATATATATGATGTCTAGAATATGTATCTATTAAAATAGCCCATTAACTCACAATACTATAATTAAATATGAAATCTATATTACTAAGAAAAATTAATCTCCAGTAGCATCTTAATCCTTAGAATGCACCCATGATCTCCAAATCCAATACTAAACAAGCACATGAAAAATAAGTGTTATTTCCCTTTACAATGCCTGTAATATTATAATCTATTTGGGCCAAAAATCATGACCCAATTAAAGTGTGAGATGAATCCTAGTCAGAAACCACTAATATATTTGTTCCTAACTATCAGTGAATATATATAGTTGTTAAAATGAAATAATGAAGTGAAAAACTATTATGTACTCAAATGTAAACAACCCTACCATTTCAATTACATTCATTTAACTTCCTTTATTCATCCGTTGAATCATGTTACCATAGGATCTTGCTTCATATCTGTATCCCCCATGTTAAGTATCCAAAACCAACGTCTCATAAGATGATCTAAATAAAAAAGGTTAGGCCAAGTAAAATCTTATGCATGGGCATGACAGACTCAGCTCAATCATTAAATTATTTTTAAATAAACCTTTGGGAATGTTTTCAAAGTCTAATCCCCCATATTCTAAAAGAACTAAAATTCATTTAATGATGACCCTCTCATAAATTTCTCACATTCTAACTCCTCTAGTCATTTATTATATCAATAAATTATAAAAAACCACCAAGGAAAGACCTCAAGTTCTAAACCCTTTTCCAAAGATTCATATAATCATATATAAATTACAACATGGGCAGCTCTCATAGTATAAACATATTGGGAATCTCTCATAGTACAATCCCCCTTTTCAACATTCACAATTCATATCATAGGAATATCATATAATCAGTAAATCCCTCCGAACCAAACGATGCTTTGGAAACAAGGACAACCTAATTGGCATTCAAGAAAAATGGCTATAAACAATCAATCAAATGGGAAAAACATCAATGGGGTGTCCCATAAAAAATGGATTGAACCATACGCCTAATAGAAAGCCCTTAATCAATCATCTAAACATTGAAGGTAATAAATAGGGTAAAATTCATAATCAAAAAATACCCAAAAAATGGGTATGTTGTACTATTATTATATATAATTGAAGAAAAAAAATGAAAGGCAGAAAAACACATAACTCGATGTCCTGTGATCGATATACTTGAATGACGTACCATGAATCTGCAAAGACTGGTGTAGATCTACACGAAGCTGAAAATGTCCCAACCATGAATAAATCATAAGAGATAATGATTCTAGAAGGGTAGATATATTATTTTAGAGATGTCTTTGATGGGATTCTAACACAGCCGACAATGTCTCAATCGGAGTTTGGATAGAGAATCAGGTGGGGTTCGGAGTTCTTCAGCCATTACAGTGCTCTCATGTACGGAACATAAAGAGAAGAATATATTTCCAAATAAGAGATTATACACCACTCCAAATTATAAAATAAAAATAAAACTACATGGTGTGTTCTTTTAAAATAATTGTCATGTAGTAGGCTCAATAGGCCCCAGACAAAAGCGGTCTTCAAAGTCACCACACACAAAAATTCTCGGTTGTCACATGGTCAATATGCGGTTTTAAGTTCCATGCTAGGTACTTGAATTGTACACCTATGTACACAATGTGTACTTATAAAAACCATAGTTCTATATTTTTTCTCAATATTAACCTGAAATCTAGATCCATATCTGGAAAGAAGATCTTTGTTCTTGAAAAATCCCACCTTTAAAAAAATCTGTCCTCAAATTTCCCTTCGTAGGGTGCTTGAGATGAATCTGTGAACAAATATGGCCTCTATGATCACACATCGGCACCCCTCTCCCATTTCTCATACTCCACTCGGTCATACTTCTATTTCACCAGTACCATAAGAATATACTTACCATAGATAACCTTCTGTTGTGATCCACAATCTGAATAGGGTGATCCTTGAGGGATGAATCCACCCCCATCTCAACCTCCATGCATTGAAAATCATGATATGGGTCAGAAAAGTAACTTGTCTCTGAGAAACATGAAAGAAAATATTCATATCCCAGTAGCTATGAGGTAACAAAAAATGATAAGCAACCGACCTGACTCTCTCCAAAACCTCAAACGGCCCGATGTATCTCAATGAGAGCTTCCCCATTGGCCATATCCTTCTGTTTCCCAACAATAGTGTCACATGAAGGAAAAAAAGCCTCTATTCTGAAACTTTAGGGGTCATCTCTATTGATCAGAATAATATTTCTGGTGAGATTTTTTAGTATCCATTCTTTTCCGAATCAACTCCACCTATTCAGTGGTCTTCAAGACAGGACGATGTCACATCATAGCTGCCGCTCCTACCTCCAGCCAACATAGGAGTGATCAAAATTACCTAACATAAAAATCCTCTTAATGCTCCATCTAAATTGTTTCATGAAAAATATTATTTTATTAAAATACTACTAGGGGTATGTTTCTCTCCCAAGTTCCCCAGTTATCCATGACTCATTCTCGAAGAATGTCCTCCAAAATGAGAATTGTGCGCTCGGACTGGCCATATGTCTAGGGATGGTAATCTACACTCAGATGTATCTTTTTACCCAAATCCCTCTATAGTTCCCTAAAAAAATGAGAAGTAAATTGTGTGTCCCTATAAAAAATGATATGTTGTGGAACCCCATGGTAATTTAATATCTCTTATAGGTAAATCCTTCCAAGATAATCTACACTGAAGGGCTCCTTTATTGGAAGGAATTGTGCATCATTTGTGAACCTGCCAAAAAAACCCATACATCATCATTTACTCAAGGATGCCCTGGTAAACCCATCAAGAAACCCATCATGAAATCTTTCCAAATCCACTCATGAATGTGTAACTATTGTAATATCCCTTTCAGTCACTAATGATCTTCCATCACTTGATGAAAGGTGGAACATCTCATAAAAAACAAGCTACATTTCTATTCATACCTATCCACCAATAATGTTGATGTAAATCTCAATACATCTTGTAGACACCAGGATAAATTTCCCATACCGAGGTAGGAAAAATATTGCATCATCTCCTCATGTATGCCTACTAACATTGATACATGTTATTGAAATTGAAAAAAATCAACCTCTCATATATTCTACACAGGAGTAGGGTCCTCCAAAGATAATATCTCTCATAAAATTATTACTTTGGAATTTGAAAGCTAGCTCATTCAAACGTGATCTAGTAAAGTAGAAGTACCAACTATAGAATAATGAAATATCATCCCCTTTCTATCATGTACCTCCAAATGCATCTTAGAGAACATAGCTATTATCACCCACTCATTACTAGCCTCCTGAATTGCCTATATCTGATTCTTATTTCAAAATTCCTTAGTCACCTTGTTTAATTCTCTGGCAGGTAGGGCTTCTCAATGTAAAATTATTGAAGGTACTCTACCGCCCTTCACTATATCAAATTCAGATCTTGTTGAGTAATGATATTCTTGAGGCTTTTGGGGTCTGCGTATAACACAAAATGCTCTATGAAAAGATAATGGCTCACACAACAAAAATCATGCACAACCACAACCAATCGAGATCATGCATCTGGTAATTCTTCTCATGTGGCCTCAACTATTGAGTCCCATACACAACAAAACCTTCCCGGACATGGGAACTACCCCCTCCCAATACATGATTCATCACTGTAAATTGTGTTACAATTTCCTGGTTACATAAAAAAAAATATTGGTGCTGAAGTCAACATGCCTTTTAACCCGTGAAATGATAAATCCTATGAATATGTCCATATATACCTCTCACTATTCATTTTCGGGCCCATCAGTGGCATTGATAAGTGTGAAAAGTCCGAAATAAAGCATTTGTTGTCACCATCCAAAACTAGAAAACATTGTACCTCAAATATGTTCCTTAAATGATCCCAAGAAACATTAACTATTAAATTCTATAGGCCTACTGGTACACAGATCTCTGAGATGACATGACCCATGAAATGAATATTTTCCATCCAGAAGTGGAATTTTGTGAGTTTATCAAAAAACTGATTCTCTCATAGGGGACTCAAAATGGTCTTAAGATGGTGTCATGATCCTGTTGAGAGTGAGAGTATACTAAGATATCATCCAAAAAGACTTTGAAAAATTATTCAAAGTATGGAACACTTGGTTCATCAGTTCCGTAAAAACTCCTTGTGTGTTAATTAGACCAAATGGCATAAAAAATCTGTCATATAGGCCATACCGACTCATAAAGTTTGTAATATGTATATCTGATGGTATAATTCAGAACTGATAATAACTGAATCTCATGTCTATCTTCAAGAACACATGGGTTCCTCAATTATGATCAAAGATTTCATCCATCCTCAACATGGGATATCAATTCTCTAAACTTATCATTTTCATCATATGAAAATACATAAAATAACTAATGGTACCATCAAACTTCTTCAAAAAAAAAGACAAGACAACCCCAAGGAGAGGTACTGGGGAAGGTGTATCCCTTAGTATAGAACCCCTAAAACTTATTCTTGTGTTCCTATAATTCTGGGGTAGCCATACAATAAAGGGGAATTGAAATCAGTTCCACTCTTGGGGGAATATCAATAACGAAATCCACATCATTATCCTAAGTCAAACATGAAAATTCTTCAAAAAAGACATCTACGAAATGATACAACAATGGAGGAAATTCATTCTATGAAGTCCCCAAATCATCCAAATATATACATCTATATGGGTTGTAAAAACCATAACCCATGAATATCGTGTCTAGCTCTGACATCATATTTTCCCTTGTGTAGAAACGATCCACCCTCTAGTGACATGAATCTCACCCTGTAGTTATAATAGTCTACAATGATTTTAAAAGTGGCCAACCGGCCAATTATATGAATTACATCAAAGTATACCATCTCTAATACATAGAGGTCCAATATGATGTGACACCCACTTAAATTAGGAGGTAACTCCTTGTACAGATGTATACTATCCTTCCTAATCCTTATCAGAGTGTACACTATCATAATATCATCAGATGTAAATATATAGAGACCAAGGCTCTCCACAATAGAAACAGATATAAAACAATGGGAATCCCCAATATCAAATATAGAAGAAGCTAAAACTGAGACAACTAGAATAGTAACTCTAATTGTATAGGGTCCGGGATGTAGCTCTTACAGGGTCTACTCCATCACAAAAGTCAGACTTGGTCCACGACCACACAACCCAACCTGGCTACCCTATGTTGATCCACCCTACTGTAACAAAATATCTATCATCTTGATACCATGAAAACAACCAATTTCATGTCTTGATGACCTATTAAACTCTAGTTCCATAACTGTTGAGAAATTGGTGGTCCCACTCATGAATTTGGAGTCATTATAGATCCCCTCTCACTTGCTACTGGTGAGATCATCCTGCCAAAACATTGAATATGGCCAATCTTGTTGCATGATAAGCACTCTAATGGGTTTATCATGAAATGAAGTCATGTATGAGTACTCTTTCCACACTAGTAATCAATGCTTTCTTTATTATATCAATCATTGAAATCAATATTACAACATTAACCTATGATTGGATTTCATACCTGAGACCATCATCAAATCACCTAGCCCGTGATAACTTGCTAGTTCCCAAAGAAGGTGTGAAGAATTGAAGCTCTATAAAAATGAGAAGAATAATCCATCACTAAAAGGGATCCCTGTTCCAAATGCATGAACTCCAATACTCAGTCTACGAAAAAAAACTCGGTGTAGAAGTAATAAAAGAAAGTCCTCTAAAATTCTTTCTGAACCCCATCCTGATTTCATCTCTCATTTGAGATAACATCCAACCATCTATTGGCGGAGTCACATATCATATTTTTCGCGAGCTTCGCCCTTCTCTCAAGAGGTATATCAAGATGCTCGATGATATAAATCATCACCTCTGACCATGAATCTAAATCATGTGGTCTTTTATCCCTTGATAATGTGAAAGGATTTTACTGCTGGAACACCCATGTCATATCTACACTAGTTGGGGTGTGATGTGGTGCTCCAAAAAACATATTCATTATCCTAATAAGGCCTTTATAAAACTGTGTATCAACACCTACATTCGACATAACAGTTATTTCCAAGAAACGAACTATGGAAGGATCTACCTTTACTCCTTGATCTACCATGTTTGTTGTCCAATCATCACCTTGTACCTAGCATACAACTAAAGGATGTTTTGGTGGCCCGACTCTCCATGTTCAATCTCAGACCTCTATATGAGACTATCAATGATTGAAATATAGATGTATATGAACAGAATAATAAATGAAAAAAATTCATGTTTTTAAATGATTTTTTCACAGAGTATAGAACCACTACATGGTGTGCTTTCTTAATACTTTACATGGGTGTGTACCTCTGCCAACTTGGTCATGTAGAACCCGATACACATGACTTGTTTCTCATGAGACATGACATGCACTTGAATAATCCTTCTTATCTACGTAGTTCTACATGGATATAACTACACAGTTTCTCCTGGTGTAACACTAAACGACCTGAAAACATGGGGCATTGTGTGTACTAAAAAATTCATCCACCAGTGTGGTTATTCACAAAGATAGATACTCAGTCAATTACAGTACAACATGTACTCCCAATACAAGACCTATTCTACCAAGAGTTTACCATCCTCTCGTCTACTCAAACATTCAGTCACACATTCAACAACTACATGACGTGTATATATTGAACACTTGATGTGAACTTAAGAAAGTCATTTTTTCCTGAACAGTATGTACAACTGATGGGTGTTTATAATATCTGACACCATGTTTTCACAGTTTTTCTAGAGTGTAAGAGTCTGAAAAATCTCTAAAAAATCAATGTCTTAATATTCACCTAAATCCATGCCCTGTTATGATACCTGAGAACCCATACCCCACCAAATAAATGCTTGGCCTCTGTATTCATATTATATCTTAATCGAATTGAATTAAATTTCATTTATGATCCACCAAATTCCGATCCAAGATGGCCCATAACACCTCAGGATAAAATCCTTTTCATCCATCCAATGAAACATTACATATACAAATAACTTATTAAAATAGAAAGTATTATAACATGGAATATATCACAACAACATGCATATCTTCCATAAAATCTATCACAACAACATGAAATCAGTAATTCTCTCAAAATATCATGGAAAGAATTGAGGCATGTGATTTATGAGAAGTTCATATATGATGAATGATATGGAATACCCTCATTTCATCATGTTTCAAAAAAATGGAAGAACAATGATATCAATAATAACTTCACAAAACAAGTGTGTCATCCAATAGTGAAATCAAATCACCGGTAATAGTTCAAAATCCGAAAATTACAATTCTATTTGAGTTAATTTGGTTTTTCCATGCACATGATGTAGCTACTTCTAGGAACATTTAATTACCAATTTTCATTTACCCAATATCCCTTTCTTATGTCTCCAAATAGAAAGAAAACCTAGAAAATAAACCCTTTGATACCACTTTTTATCATCTCTGATCCAAGAGTCGCCCAAACGTGTGTCAAACCTGGTTGGTCACATAACTTCAAGCACATTTACCCAAACTCTATAGGATACTAACTAGTAGTTAAGTTCAAGGTCTGATAATGGGTAATCTATTCTTTCATTTCTAGAGTCTACACAATATATAATAATTAGTAACCATTATCGAAAGCAAAAATTCCAAATATGAATAACAATGAAATACTGAATATGAATCCAATAGAAGCCAATATATATATATATGATTCATGACACAGGTAACTAAAAAAACCAAACAAGAAACAACGTTGGAATGTAATAAATAACCAAAATTACTAAAAAATGTAAACTCCACCATCATTACAAGCCTAAGCTTGTTCCCATGCTCTCAAGATCCAACAGTAATCAAGTACCTGATGAAGAGGGGAGCGTGACCTTATGTGTACTTCCAGTCATTGAATCTGTTTGGTTCCAAAATAATGACCCAGACAGGGTGTAAGAAGAATACTTCTTGGAAACCGCCAAATGATATGTCCCTAACTATCAAATAATATATATATATATATATATATATCAGTTAATATGCTAGAATACAAAAATAAATTATTACATTTTCATATGTAAACAATCCAACAATTTCTATTACATTAATTTAACAATATCTATTCATTTGTTGAATCATGTAACCCTGTGATCTAACACAAGCTCTGTATCCCCCATGTAAATTTACTAGAACATAGTTCTCATAAGACCATCAAAATAAAACATTTACGACCAAGTCTAAGCTTGCGTTTTGGATTGGGGGACTCATCACAATCATTTAATTATTTATTAATGACCATTTGAGAATGTTCTCAAAGTCTTATCCCCCATGTCTATCATATTGGTGACCCTCTAAGAATGATCTCATATTTTAACCACTTTGGTATATTATGCTATCTAACAATTATAAACAACCGATTGGGAAATATGTCATGGTCAAAAACCACAAACAACGATTCATTTAATCAAGTATTAATGACCATATGGGTAGATCTCACAGTCTAACCCCTTTTAGAAGCTATCATAGTCGAAACACCATAGTCAACATTCACAAATAATATCTCATTGATTTCATATATTTAATAAATCCATCCTAACAAAATAATTCATGTGAAACATCTAAATCATAATAGAAATTCTATACCAATGGATATAAAAAATAAATCATGGGTGAAAAACACCCATGAAGTATCTCATATACATTTTATCTGACCTTACACATAAACAAAGAAAATCCATAACCATTCAATTAAACCATATAAGGTAATAAACAAGGTTAAATTCCAAAACATGAAATTCTCTAAACATGGGTATGTGGAAATTTTAGCATATATAATCCAAGGCAAACAATGAAAGTCTCAAAACCACCTACCTCAATGTATCAAGAACAATATATGTGAAAGTCAGCCTTGATCGACGTAGATCTACAAAAACGTGAAAAATACTCAACCATGAATAACTCATAAGAGGTGATGAATTAAGAAGAGTGGATCTCAGGGTTTTTTAGAACTCACTGTTGGGATTCCAACGCACCCAACGATGTCTCAATCGGTTTTTGGTTGGAGTTTTTGGAGGGGTTCTGAGTCCATTGATCATTTCGTCACTCACCTGTATGAACCAAAACCAGAAAAATATATTTACGAATATGAGAAGTGACCTTCTGCTATTTTATTTAATAAAAATAAATCTGCATGGTGTGTTTTTTAAATCTACATGTCATGTTGTAGCCTTAACCAGTTCCCAACTTAAGCGGTCTGCCATAGCACCACATGGACATGTACACGTTTGTTACATGGTCTGTACATGGTGGTACATGGCCTACTAGGAACATATATTTTCACATAAGTACATGAATATTACATATAAAACCCCATTTCTTCCTTTTTCCTCAAAACAACCCGAAATCCAGATCAATACCTGAAAAGAATATATGACTTCATACCTTTGGTGAGGACCACCACCCCATAATGAAGTGTGATTTTTGACTATCATCGCATTGCAAGGATGAATCAAATAATGTATTAAGGAAAAATTTGATTTTTTAATCATTACGGATCTAGTGTGAATATATTATATAACCCATTAATGATTTTATCAACTAATGATCATCATTAATTGAATCATAAAAAATAAGCATAGTAAAAGGATATGTTTATATTGAAATAGTATAATATTTCATCATCAGTCAATTATTCCCATAATTCCTAAAAATTATAATATATAACACTAAAAAAGACTATATACTTTCTTTACACTTTTGGTATAATTATATTATTACAAAACTACCACATTATGATTCCTTAAATTAGGGAAGGTGTAGGTTTCAGTCAATTTAATAACCTACATAATCAACACTATGAATTTATATGATGAATGACTATGTGAATATAATTAATGGTATAATATAATATAAATGTCTAAATAATTTTTTTTAAGAATCTATTATGATATATTGATTTTTATATCATAAATTAATAAAAGACCCATCCGTTGTCATGAATCACAGAAACATAATTGTTATCAATTTATCCATTAAGGATACAGATAAATACAATCATGAATTGAATTAAAAAATCCTTAAATAATAGTAATTCAACCATAAATTTACCCTTAATTACATTGTAATATTTATCTTTGGGAAATAGATGAAAAAATATGACACTATTATGAACAAAAAAGTCTATAAAGATCATACGTAGAAAATCAATAGAATTCACGTAGATAATTTCGATTTATGAATAGTATGAAAGAAAATAGATATGATTAAGGTAACAAATTATTTGATTAATTTTGATATGTTTTCATACATGGGGTTAACTTGGTACATGGAATTTAGGTTGGATGTACGAGTTTTCATCTCATGTAACTTTTTTAGGACATGTTTTTTATACACCTTTTTACATTAATGTGGGTCATATACTACCTATAATTGATATAACACTATAAATTATATTTTAATAATTATATTTAAATATGAATTACTATATATATATATATTTCAAAGGTATTTGATTAAATTTTTACAAATTTCACTTCGGTTTTATAATTTTAATAATTGATTATTTGAGACATGTTACATATAACGCACCATGGTTCGATTGACATACTAGGAATATAATATTATTAGAAAAATGATTTATTTATCATTGGATGGTTTACATCTATATTATTCAGACACATAAATAATTGTATTTTCATTACACTATATGGTGTGAAAACCTAATTTTAAAAATTCATATTGGAGGATGTTTAACTATAATGAACATTATTTTTGTGACATAGAGAATATTATTGGTGTTCTATATATTGTTATTTCAAAATAGATGGTTTTTTAATACTAGACTATGTATTGTTTCCTCATACTCCTTATTTATCAATAAGGTAAATGACCAGTTATCCATTTTATTGGCATGAAGAAAAATATTGACATTCTTGATAATTATTTCCTAATAACATAGGTTCATAATGTATTGATGTTTTAGATATTTTATTATATGTGTATAAACATCTTATTCTATAAGGGTTTCCTAAGATAATAGTTTAAAAATAAATTTTGTAACATATGGTGCATGTAATGACCTTAAAAAGGTGATGTGTGGGACAGAAAATTATATATCCCATTGATACATTGAAAATCCTCATGAGAGAAATCAATCTTGGGTATTTGGTTTATTCCGACCCAATTCAAGTAGATATCATGACTATGGTCTTGATGTCAAGTAAAAGTATTGGAAAATGACTTGATTTTTTTTTGATATATAAAATATTAAAATCCATCTATACGATATCATTATTGTTGAAAAAATGTTTTAATTTATTGATATGGATATAAAATGTTTTTAATTTCCAATTGAATATGTATTCATGTAGTTTTACTATTACCTTATAAATAATTACTCAATTTTTATATCCTGTAACCATAATGGTTTAATATATTTTAATACAAGATACATAAATAATTTCTTTCCTGGAAAATATTCAACATTATAGAGATATTTATTCTCCTCTTTGAGCTTTCATAGACATAACCTACAAAATACCATTCATTTAAACTTAGGAAAATGTAAATATAAGAATGGGTGATGATAGATCGTCACTATTTATAATAAGGGTATACCTAAATAAATGATCATATATTAAAAAAATATAAGAATATGTGTATGGGAAAATGATCAATACTATTTAAAACACAACAATAATTTTATTAATTTAAAATATTGAGTCCTAACATAACACCTTAAAATAAAAAATGGAGTATAAAATTATGGATTAAAAAATAATAAATAAAATCCAAAAAGTGCTTGTTATAAGAATAATAAGATTCCATTGGTTATTATTAACAAATAAATACAGTAAATAAAATCAATTCATCAGTTGATCTTTGAAATGAATAACAGCATTAGTCAGTGGGAAATTTCCCAAAATATATTTGGGTTACTCGATAAATTCTTTTCAATTTTGGAATGTTTTATCTCACTATCCACTTTCTTCTTACCACATGTAATATAAATTAGGATAAAATCATATAATGTGATATAATTTTAATCTGACCCCTAGCATAATGAATATTATACATTAATATTCCACAAATCAAGAAAAAATTCATCATTTAATATTGATATAATTATCATATGGGAAGGAAATGGGTTTAATAAATTCATAATTAAATAATCATCCTTTTAATAAATCCAGATAAATAAATCGGATTATATTATATGTTCATGTCACTATAAGAAGTATAAAAATAAATAAAGGAGGATGATAGTGACAAAAATATAATTTATAAAATAATTTAATGATACCTTTTAAAAATAAGAGAAAACATCACTTTATATCTGGTTACTTTTTAAAAAGTAAAATAAATCTAAAATTTTGGTTAGTATTTTCTTAATAAATTTCAAGAAATATATAAATTAATATTCATTATTATGGAAGTAATTTATTATTGGAAAATAAATTCCTTCTGTATATATTTAAAGATAACATTATTTTAATCTTTTTACAAAAATTAACGATAGTTTTATAAGAATTCCTTTAAAAATATCCCTTTAAATAATTTTTACATAAATTAAAATGTAGTGAAGATTGAAAACTTTTAATCTTGTTAAATATATATAATATTTCATTATTTTATTAAGAACATGCATGCGGAGAATGATTCCCAACCAAAACATAAAAACCCAACATATGATTTTATTAGAAAAAATTTGTTAGTCATTTAAAATGATCCAGATTATTAAAATAAAGGAAAACCTGATAATACCTCAATCAACCATATGATAATAAAATTTATGATATTTAATAGGGTGATATCATATTATTTAACCAATGAAAATTTAATATTGAAAAACCCTGACTTCAATTTATATATAAACATAAACACTCCCTGCATGTTCTGAAATAATTCATATGATCCCAAAACCCCACATATAATAATTATATTTTTCAAAACATATATATATATATAAATTGAAAAATATCATAAATAAATTATAATATATCATTTTATTATATTTTTTAAATATAAATTTACAAAAAATTATTTTATAAAATCTAAATTTTAGAGTTTACAATTCATTATCTAACACAACATCTAGTTAAAATATTATATTCCTGGCATGTTATTCCTTGATTAATAATAATCATCATATTAATCATTTAATATGTATCATTATTATTCCTTTCATAAAAATTTATTAAATTATATATAAATGGGTAACAATAAATTAATTACATCACTTCATGAATATAGTTTTATGTATGTTCATAAGAGTGATGTTTTACTTTTCAAAAGAATTTAAATAAATAAAGATGAAATAAAATCTATAATTAAATAATAATCATAACATCATAAATATCTTAACTATATTTATGAAAATTCGTTATTATAAACCATGCTATAGAAAATAGAAACATGAATCAAACCACTTCCTAGAAGAGTTTTTCTATATGTACATTGAAGTGATGTTATAATAATTAAAAAAAGAGGATAAGAAGGTAGAAATTATATCCTCTTTTTTGAATCATATTTATTATATTATAATTATATAAATTACTTAAATTGATATATATATATTTAAATTACCATGTGGATGGAAAACTAGTATGGTTTAATTATTTATTAATATATAGTAATGTATTAATGTAATTTTATGATGATTATCTTCATGATTAGTGATTAATATTTTGAATGGAAATCTGGATTTTTTTATAAATATAAAATAGGTTTTATGATGCTGTTAAATAATTTTTATGTATTTATTTAATTGATTTATATTCTATGAATGAGAAATAATCATTATAATTATTATGATTAGAGAAATTGTATTAAAATATTATATATGAGTAAATTATTCTTAACAATTAAAACATTATTTTCCATAATAAATTAGACTAACATATATGAGCATTAAATATACCTATATGAACATGAGGAGACATGATGAATTATTTGTGGAGTTTTAATATAAGGCAATTCAGAAAAATTCCATTTTTATGATGATTATTTGGTGAATGAATTAATGGGTTTTCAAATTTATTATTGGAGATAGGTCGAGATTATATAAGATACATTGAAAGGATTTAATTAAATTATTCGGACCTCAAATAAAAACCTCACCAACCACCAACAAGAAATGGGATGATAACATCCTTAGACATTTGGGAGAAGGCCTCAATAAATTGGGGGATCTATCTAACAGATCGTACTAGAGATGTAAGAAAATAGTAATGGTGAATTTGTTTTGGCAAATGTTAAGGGGAAAAACATAGGGCACAAAGTGTGTGAACAATGGTGCACAATGGGGTTGATAGACATGGTCAATCCAATATTTGTTTTGTGTATTATATCTTTGTTCTAACCTCAATGCTAGCTTAAGAATTAAATAGGATGGTAAAATATTATTAATGTTATTTAGGCGAATATATAATTTATGTGGACTATTGAACCATTGTTACATTTTAGATTTCATAAATTGGTACACAAATAATATGAGGTATTATATTCATTTGATCTACGCCACCCGATCGTGGTGTTTCAATGACATTCTATGTCCAAACATCCAACAAATATGTATGAAACATGAAATTATTCGAGTTGAAACTATAATCAAAATACATGAAATTTTATGATGATGATTATAAAATGTGATTTAAATATTATTTAGATACTTAAAATGAATTTAGTGAATTGTTCTATTCTGAAAATTTATAAAAAGGAAAAAATTTTGTTTGGTAGGTTTTTTTATTATTCGATTAAAATATTTGAGCTAAACCCAAATTGATGAGTTTTTTAGATATTTAGATTTATCTTTAAAAGAGAATAAATTTATCATCTCATGCATATTATATATTATCATGAATCCAAGGAAAAATCTATTTCAACTTCACAAAAAAATATTGAATCCCACATCATGATTTTAGATAATAAAATATGATAGATATTTTAATTAAAATGCTTTATTCAGAAAAAATTTTATTCATTTAAATGTGGCTAATAACAAATGGGTTACTGTGAAATTACATATATGTACCTAGGAACCAATCTAATAGAGTTTTTTTTCATTAATATAGAGAATTTATTTCTGTAAAAATATAGTATACCTGAAATTACTATTTTAGAAAGACATATTATGTAGGTTATCTTAGTCAGAAAATAGTCATCCAATGTGCTTCATTCATGTGAAGCATCAGGACTCAGTTGTCCTCTTTGGTCAAGATGAGTTGGTTCATGGATTCTATTCAATAATTCATTGAGAAGAATATTCCTATATTGTCTTACATGATGGATGTGGTAGTTCGATGTGAAATATGATAGTATGTTCTTGTAACCCTTCCAAAAGATGGTTGAGAGGGGATTCCCATAAATGAGGTTCATTTAAAAACTATCTACCATTATATCATGGTACATATGGAGACCCATTCTTCTCATAAAAAGATATTAAATCATTCTAGATGAATATTCTTTACATTGATAAAATCCATGTCTTTAGAATATAATATATTAGTTCATTGGGAAACATAGAACATGATATTATATTCTAGGGAAGGACCACAAATGATTCCCACATATATTTTCCCATTTATTAGAGTTCATAGAAACTCTAGATATAAAACATTTCTTCAAAACATTTTGAATAGAAACATAATAATGTGTGAGCATAGATGCTCGGTACGGGTCAATGAAAAATATATCAATCTATGATAATAAAAAATGGAAATATAATAATAAGGGTAAATGAAAATGGTAAAAACATTAGATTTTCATACCCAACCTTTCATAGATCATAATAATGAGTAATGAAATAAGGATCGAGAGTTTCTAAGACATGAATCATGACATATTCAAAAACATGATCCAGGAGAACTTAAAATTGTCATTATAAATTGATTTTAGTGATATAAAAAAGCAACAAAAATAATATATAATGGAAAAACACCAATTAATTCATAACATGTTTTAATTTTTCTATTCCCCCATCTAGCTACTTTAAAATTGTATCGGCCTAACGTGTCCCCTCCTTCTGGATCAGGCTATCCACCCATGCACCTTGATTTTTGGTATTGGGATATCCATCCATTTATAAAACTTTTTATGATTGGGATAACCACTAGTGTACCTTATTTTTTGGGCTTCATAATACCACACATGTACCACCCCTTTTGGGAATGGGGTAACCATTTGTGCACCATTCTTTTTGGGTTTGGTCCAATCACCAATGTACCCTCATATTTTCAATTTTGATAACCACAAGTGTACCCTCCTTTTTGATCCTGAGATAATCACAAATGTACCATCCTTCTTATTATTAAGGTAACCACCCATTTAACATATTTTATCTTATTATATTTATCATTATCAAAATCATTGGATTGAGATATAGGTTCAAACCATCCCAATATATGACTTATACATATGTGTTCCAAATTACTAAAAAACATTCACCATTTAATTGCAAGTTAAATTAAATTATATTCCTAAATATTATATCCAATCATAACATTTAAAAAATACGTAGGATTCAAAATCATTTCATAATTTTATGGTTTCATAACCGTGGGAGAAAGAATACATTCTCCTAGGAATTTTATCATGGAGCAACCAATGAAAGATAAATGAGTTTTATAAAAATAATTTTATCAAAAATCAATTAGGGAAAGATTAAGAATCGTATCCCTGGTAAATTTACCAAAAAATATAATTAATAAAATAAAAGTATATCATGTTATATGGAAAATAATTTTGATCTATCATTTTAATAATTAATTGTGTAAACTAACATTTCATGGAAAACCCTCTTTCTAAAAAATATCAAAATATTTTTTTTAAAAATAAAACTAAAAAATTATAAATAAGGTATTAAAATAATTTATATGTATTCTTTAGGAAAATGAATATTTCTCTATTAAAAACTCTTTTTGTGACATAAAAGATTTTGAAATTTTTTTTATAAAATATGTCTTTCAAATATTATTGGGTTTTCGACTAAAGGATAATTTTTTACAAAAATCAATTTGAACAATTTAAAATATAGGTAGAATAAAATGAATGGAAAAATTATACTCCATGAATAATCCTAGTATAAAAAATTCATTACTTTATTGAGAGATATATAATAATATTTCATTATTAGAATCAAAATAATAAAAAAATCATAAAAATACAGGCAGCATAAAATAACTCATACCACTCTGGTAACATTGAATCATGATCCCCATGAAATAATAAGATAAATGTAAAATTAAACTATCATTAAAATAAATATATTTTGGATATACCACATCAAATTGTAAATATATACATCTCTTAAAATAAAAAAGGTGAATATTATAACTCATCTCCCTAAGAAGAAAAACTAGGGAAAAAATCCCTTATCATTTTATTAAATTTTAAACCATAAATCCCTAGATAGAGAGATCCATAAATTGATATATAAATCCTAATAGTAATAATTATAATAATTATAAAATATATTAATGGGATGTATAAAAATATAATAAATTAAATTGGTGGTTAATATGGCGTGTGTCCCATGAATGTAATAAGTGAGACATAAATCCCTTACCATAAGTCTTGAATTCCACCAAACTAATTCAAACATCAAATATAATAAATATAAATTTATTATAAATAAATTAAATATAAAAATTAAAACACATCATACCAATTATTATTTTCATGGGACCTTTTATTATATGTTTATTAACGATTTCATTTTAATGCTACGTTTCAGGTAACAACTAATTTGTTTTCCTAAAATGTTTTTCATTGATTATTATTGGTAATATTACATTGATCATGATACAAATATGTAATAAATTATAACCATGAATTGAATATCATATTTATTCAATATATATGTATTTATAGTAATCCTTATAATATAGGGATAGAAAATAAAACACATAATTCATTGAGATAGTAGGCTGGACAAATGCACGAATGAAATTTTCATTTTAATTTTAGATTGAGATCAAGAAAAGTGAATGATATACAATAGTTAAATAATAATTTTTATGACAAATATATCACATATTTACATTAAAATAATTCTTAACACCATAAATGTAATGTGTGAATGAATAATGTCACTTTGTAAGGTAGTAGTCCACCATACATATGAACAATGTTGTCATCATCCCAAATAATGTAGTGTATGATGTAATGTTATACATAAATATTATATATTCCTAAAACAATCTTGATTATAGTGAATATAATATTTAAACTATAATTCCATTAGTATTCATAAAATTGAGAGTTGGTAATATAAATAATGAATGAGATCGTTTCACAAGGTGATACTCCATTGTACACACGAATGATGATTTTGTCACTGAATTGATCAAAGTGGAGACAGTTATAGGTCAATAAATTGATATAAAACATATCATAATATTCATTATACTAATTTTTTAATTTATTAATTATATTAAAATATTTTTAGTTGGACAAATATAAAATAAAACAAAGACAATAGTTGATGAAAATTACCTTTTATTCAGCTATCGTGCATAGGTTTCAACAAAAATCTTAACATTGATGGATTTATAAAAAAAATTATTTACATATGAGGTTAAGTAATTTTCTGAGTGGATTTTGTTTTTATTGTTTATCCAAATCGATTGAGTCATTTAAATAAGAGAGGATATTGAGTATCATTTTGTTATTGAGGTGGAGTGACAATTTCATAAATACAAAAGACACTATTAGATTATCGATATTACCTCATTTTGGTCCAAAATTAATTAATAATGGAGGGTAGGGATGACTTGGTTATGAAAACCCATCAAAACCCAAAATAATCACATATTTTTTAATTTTATTCATTTGTATTTATGATTACTCAACTTTCTTATCAATAGTTTTAACCATGTTAACTTGTTTATTTTTATTTACCCAGGTAATATATATTTTAATTCTAATATTAATATATTTTTATTATAGAAAATAAATATATTGATTCTAGATATTAAATATAATTTATAAAATTAAAACTATATGTCTATGGAATACTAACATTGACACAAATACATTTATTGCATAAGTCACCATTTTAATTTTATTCATGGTAATTAATTTTAACTCTTCTAAATAATTATTTTGGTAGTTAAATAATTTTTTTACATGATTTTTATAATTATTTATATTTATTATATTGAATAAATATTTCCAAATTTTTTCACTAAATTTAATGAATTATCTTCAAAAAATTAATCACATAGACGCAATGAGAATTTTGGTTGTTTTAAGAGAAAACGATCAAAAGACTATAATTTTTTTAAATCAAATCTCAAAATTAATTTTATTCAAGTGAAATTAATTAGATTATTGTTTTTATAATTCAATAAATGTTGCTTTTAAAAATTAATAAAAAATAATTTTTATCTCTATATATTAAAAAATAAAGTATAGTTTTCAATTAAAATTCAGTATTTCTCAATATTCATAAAAAAGTGAATACTTTTTAGGAAAATGATTTTATTTATTTTCAAATATTTTTCTATTTTATAATTAATTGATTGAAAAATAAATTATTATATATAATTTTTTAATTCAAAATTTAATAAATTATTACGGCCTATTAATACCCACCATTCCAATAGTTAGGTGATAACCATCATAATATTATTTTAATTAAAAGTCATGTTACGTTTAATATTTTGTTCCATGAAAGTCAATATATAATTAGAAATTCATGTATGGTAAATTATCCTAATAACTAAATGAATTTAAAATAAATTCAAAAAAACATTGGTTGAAACATTATTTTCCCATAATTAAAATTTTCCCCCAAAATTAGTCTCGATCATCAATGGTTTGACATATGAAATTTTATTAATGGATACCCACATCGTACAAATGAAAAGTAAAAATTATTTTTAAATGGGAATGTTATAAATATTTTTGTTTCCCAAAGATACTCATAACAAGGTTTACATCATGGTGGGCCTAGGTGGGAAGTGATGATTATGACATGGAAAATTTATAAATAATTAAAAACTGTTAAAAAGATAATAGATCTGAAAAAATGGGGTGATCGAGAGATATTTTCAAACTGAAAACCCTAAATCTAGGATGATTTAAGGGAACATTTGATTAAACAAAAATTAATTTACTTGGATAAATGTTTTTTAAGGTCATATTTCTGATGTTTGTTAATTCTAATAATAAGATATACTTACATGATTTCATCTCTTTTCATAAGAACAATATCATCCTTGGTTATTCCATGAGTAATTTCTAATTCATCTTATAATCCAAGAAATAAAGGTGATTTTTTTATTCTAAAATAACTAATGAATTATAATGTACATATATTGATTGATAATTCGTTTCCATTTTATATATATTACATCAAAAAAAAATGGATACCACAAGTTACCTAATAGGTTAAAATCTTTATAGGTTTTAGTATAAAATTAATATATAAAACCCAATTCAATGTTCACCCTAATCCATTTCATAAATATTTATCCATAATACCCCTGTGAAAGACTTAATTCTAATTACTTGGATGAATTTCACAATATTTCTAAAAATAATGTACCCTTAGTCCCCAAAAAATGTGAAATTGATCATAATATTTACTTAACTATAAGGTCAATACCATCATCGTGTATTATATTCAAAGTAGAATTACAATAGAACCTAAAATGAAAACTCTTTTTCCTTGTAAATATGCGAATAAAATCAATGATTATTTAAAATATTCAAGAGATAAAATAATGAGGTAATATCCATCAATGATAATATAATACACATTTTAAAAAAAAATCATTATGCATATCAACATTCATAAATACTATCCATTTCACATTTTAAAAATCAATAATTTTTATAACAATATAATAATCTCAACATCAATAATATATTATGGGTAATATTTCCATTAATCATATGTTTTATTTGCATATATCCATTTAACTAAATCTCCCTTCTAGGTCATTAATGTTTTTAACATATTTATTGTAATCCAATAAGAGAAACTTATTCTGAGAAATAATTATTTATTTCAAAATATTAATTCTAAATACCCAAACACATAAATCATTATACACCAATTATTTGAATGGAATAGTTCATTCCTTATCCTAAAAGTTAATTCTTTGCTCAAGGCACTGAGTTATGAAGTTCCCTTATTCCCCACACATTATACAATAAACTCCATGAATAATTTTTCACTTTATGAAAATTTTTAAACACATATATTTCATTCCCCTTAATTTATTATATTCATATAGTTTCGTATTTCCCCCTTCTTTACATGATTGAAGCTGAATATTCATTCATTTATATCCATTAACATAAGAAAATTGTTAATTTTTTATAATCAAAATATTTAATTTTTTATTAATTGCATCAATGTACGAGTTATTATCATATATCATGATAGATGATCTAGAATAATACTAATATAAATTTCTCTAGTCATTATACTATTATTGTGATCATCTGTAAATTTTACTTCACATTAAATTTCAACCATATTTTTAATAGTTTTATAGATTAACTAAAAGAAAAAAAATCTTATTGTAGGGAATAATAATCCTGGTCGGAAACAACATAATCATTAAAAATAACTTAGTTATTATATAATCATGTATCGTTCTATATTAAATTACACCATCAGTAAATTATAGGTCATTTATAATCATCTTATATTTAAATCCTTTGTAAAAGTTCATAAATAGTACATTAATATCCAATTCATATCCCCTAAGAGTGTTAATGAATGTTTGTATGAAGGTCTGATGTCATCAAATTGTTTGAAATCAATCATAGAATAATATTTTTTAGGGTTGTTACCCCATATTACTACTGTTTCTAGAGACATAAACTATGTGTATCTAGATATGGATTTATTTATTGAAGTACACTAAATTTATCCTTTACCCACATCCTAGAACACTTTTCAATAATTTACTATTAATTAGTCTTATCATTATAGAAATGGCAAAACATATATTTAAAAATATACAAAGGTGTCTCATGAAATATTTATCATTCTATTTTCAACGATTATCTAAACCATCTCATTGATAAAAACCATTTCTATATAGTATTCTTAGGTATGTATATTAGATGTTTTATATAAATATTCATTGACTTATAAAAACCCACTACTTAGGATGATAATAGTTTAGTTCCCTTGGATGAATGGAGAAAAAAATTAATATCTATAGAATGATATTAATCTTTTCCCAAAAATATGTCCCCATTTATTACAACTAAAATCATAATAATCATGTAACCATTATTCATAACCTTTGGAAATGAATATTAATAAAGGGTGAGCTCAGATTCCCAAAATATGTACCAAACAAGAGACATAAATATATAGTCATATTAATAAATAATATAAATATAAGCACAGAAAATAATTATCATTACTCATTATGATTATACCCATACTATAATAAATCATAAACATGACCCATAGAAAAATTATTCGAAATTCATAAGACATGAATACTAATGGAATCAATGTAGAATATCCATGAAGGAATAACATTGGAATAAGAAATAAATTTGTGGAATACTCGTAATAATTGAAAATTCTCTATGAAGGATTACCAAAAAATCATTATTAATGTGTTTGTATTTACCTAACCACTAGTTTAACTACTTAGGGATTGTGATGACCTCAAATGTACCATCATTCATGCATGGGATAACTAGTAATGTACCCTTATTTTTGGTATTGGGATAACCACTATTGTACCATATTTGATGGTCTTGGGATAACCACCCATGTACTCTCATTTTTAGGATTGTGATAACAACCAATGGGATATCCTTTTTGGGATGGAGAAAACCTCCAATTTTGCATAATTTTTGGGGTTGGTTTTATCACCAGTGTACCCACTTTTTTATGCTTGGGATATGCACGTATATACCATGTTTTTTGGGATTGATATAATCAATGTTTTCCCCAAATTTTTTATAACTTTATAACCACTTGTATACACACTGTTATCATTTTCCATTTATTAGTACCCAATTCATTCGAAAGAGATATTGGACCCACATTTCACAAAATGAAAATTATACATACACATTCCAGAAGATCCTATAAAATTCATTATATAATAACCCATGAAATTAAATGTGATTCATAAAAATTTCATTAAAAATAAAATATAGAAATAACATAGAATTCATACTAATTCAACACTTTTATAATTTCATGACTTATAAATAATGAATCGGGGTTCATAAAAATTATATAAAAGAGTAATCAGTTGAAGAGAAACTCATTTTATAAACATATTTTAATTATTAATCATTAATAGAAAGAATAAAAATGGTATCCTTGGACTAGATACCCATTAAAGAAAAAAGAGTATCATGCTATATCATTATAGAAGAAAAATATTTTGGCTATGGATTTGGAACATTTATTAAAGAAATTACATTTACATGAAAAATTAAATTTTAAAACCTTATTTAATATCCTTTATTTAAAATAAAAACAAAAATTAAAACGAAATATTTTACATCATTTGAAATAATAAGTGAGGAAAATACACATTCGAATTAGTAAAAAAAATAAATCATCATTTTTTTAATTTTTTACAAAATAATGTTTTTGAAGGGAAATATAATTAAATTTGAAACTAGAATTTTTCAGGGAGTTATATATTTTGAACTCTTGTGAACATAAGGAGAGTAAAAAAAGGTAAATATTTTTTATCATTTAATAAATATAGGACATGAAAATTTATTATTTTCTTGAGTGATAGATTATTTTATTTAAGCCTTGAAACCGTAATAATAAACAATCCTAACAAATTATGATATTGTTACATACTCATACCACTTTAGTAATGTTGAATCATAAACCCCGTGAAAGATAAAAACTAACGAAACCATAAATATAACATGAAAATATGGATATTCATGATATAACATATCTAAACATAAATATACACATCTCCTAGAATAGAAATAGTCCATAAAAACATATATCACAAAGAAGGAAAATTATGATCAATCTCACATATAGATCTGTTAAATTTTGAACTATAAACCTCCGTAAAATAGAGATACAAAAAATATATTTAAATCCAAATAATATTATTTATAAACAACATAATATAATTTCATGGGTGTTATATACCACACAAGAAATAAATATTTGGTGAATTTGGCATGTGTGTTACAAAAGATAAAATTGAGATAGAAATCCCTTACCATATGTATTAACAACCATTGTACTCATTCATAATTTTTTTATAATAAATTTCTATTTTTATTTCTATTACATAACCATATTCATACATATCATATAATATATGATTATATTATTACGTTTTATTATCAGCTTATTAAAATTTTCATGTTAATGTTACGTTTTAGTTAATAACAACCTTTTTTCCAAAAATATTTTGATTTGTTATATTTATGGCCTTATTTACATTTATAATTGTTTAATTATATATAGAAATATAATAATGATATATATAATATATATTAATTATATATGTTTTTATAAAAAACAATAAAATTTTGTGATAGAAAATGAAATACACTGTTCACAGAGATGGTAGGACATACAATCTCATGAATGAAGTATCCATTCAATTTTTAGATTTAATGAATGAAATTTAAATGATATATTATAATTTCACAATTATGGTTATTTCATATATATGACATATAATTGAAACGTTCATTTCATGGGGTGTGACAAAAAAAATAAAACCTAAGTTAAAATGTAGCAAAGTGGGTATCCTAAGTTGTCTCCTGAGAGGAGTGCACAACAATTACGTTTTTCACTTAAATTAAAGAAAGAAGAAGAGGTTCTTTTAGAATGTTGTTTCAGTTCAAAAATAAAGAAATCAATCGAAAAAAAGGCTTAAAACTAAAGGATGAAGAGAGTGATGGGGTCAGGGTAGGATCACCATTTGTAATTTCATCATAGTCACAAATATCATCTTACACCTCTTCCTTTTGAATGACAAATGAAAGACTCTTCGATCGAGTTATCTATCAACCTTGGTTAAAGAAGAAAATAGAACTCACTCTTATGTGCATGGAAGTTCATAAACAATTCCTAAACAACTAAGGAAATTACCTATTGGGAATTTTTTCCCCATATAACTCTAGAAAAATTCTACTAGTTCCACACACGTGTCAACGATCGTTAGACACTCACCACCTAACACAATCTGCTCGATTGAGACAAATTGCACTAGGTGGAGAGAGATTAAAAGTCATTAACCAAAGCTATTAAAAATTAATACACAAAACTCAAAACATGATCAAATTAAGATAATTTGGAAACATTGAGAATATATGTCATTAAAAATAAAGATAAGGTTTTACATTTAAGCACAAAACATCGACATTACAAAAGATAAACTCCCCCTTCCTCGATCACTCAAAGGTTTTACCCCTCTATGTGAAGGGTATTAGATTTTAAAGGGGAAGAAGTGAGACTGATGAAACTAAGTAAAAAGAAAATAGAAAATACAAATAACATAAAGAACTCAATCCTCTAGCACAGCCCTTCTTGCACCTTTTTCAACCCCTTCGAATGGAATTGAATACTCTTATTTATAGGCTTGGGGAGTAGAAACTTTCCCTCCAAAATTACTCCCCTTAAATATTGAGTCCAGTTGGCATAGTAAATGATATAATTTGGGAATTGGTCCTTCTTGAAAGTTTTCCCCCTAGATCGCTTATGTTGACCCACTAAATTTTAGCCGTATTGGTCAACGTATGAAGGAGATATGGCCAAACTACTCCGTATATTTAATTCTGTCCAGGTGACTCTTTGTATTCAAAAAACCCAAGATCCAACGCATTAATGAACATGAAAATGAAAGAATCAGATGATTCCATATTAATGAAAGTTGTTCCTTTGTCTTTTGTATAGATCCATGTAAAATATAAGCTCCAATGGTTCCACCATTAATGAGATATGGTCCCCACAATAAAATTATGCAGTTCTCTACACAGTTTTCGAGGCCTGACATGTGAGCTGAATTTGAGCTTCCAGATGATGGATTGAACTTTGGGTCCAGAATGATTAAATAAAGACCACGAGCATAGAAATCCTGAAAAAAGGAATCATATAATTTGGATCAAAAATATAAAAGCTTCCCCGAAATACAGAAGCTCCACAAAACTGTTAAATATCCAGAATTAACCAATTTCCACAATTAATCCCATAACTCACCAAAATACTAAAATGATACAAGTCAGCTCAAATTGATTAATTGGAAGGGGTGAATCATTGAAACACATATGAAAAAATTATTAAAATATTATCTCTATCAATTCCCCCACACATAGCACTTGGATTCCCAGACAAGTCAAAATCAAAATCAAATCAAACCAAATTCGAAACACATGCCATTGAGATCCACCAATTCCACACCAAGAAATACAAGATATCATGCCTCATCTATAAAAATTATTACAAGATCTCAAATAATGTCATTCAATATTTTTCCTCTTTATTTCTTCTCTCATGCACACAAGACACCTACCTCACATTAATTTTCTCTCATCTCACAAATATCACTTTTCAACAAAGTTTTTCTCATCCAAACCAATGAAAGGGTCACCATAGGATTGAAAAAATCCTACTTCTCCACTTGATGCGAGTCAAAGAAAATTTGTTTATCATGAGGACATTGCATGGTTGTTCTGTGGATTTTTGTTTGTAGGATTTTTATGTGAAAAATTCTAAGGCTGAATGAGGAAGGCTTGGATCTTTTTGAAGCAAAATTGCACAATTCTAATTTTCACTCAAGTATGGTATCCTCCTCACTCCACATAGTAGAAATTCAGATCCATCATCATGAAATATCAATCAATGTTCAAATAGCTCATCATTTCTTTAGTAAAAATTTCAATCTTCTTAAGCATGATATTCTTGAAATCTCCATAAAAGTCACAACTTTCTTCTTCCATTAGATGCTCTAGAAAGGCATAGATTCTTTTATCAAGAAAGATCCAAAAAAGGAACAACTTTCAACATAATGATTTTCATCAGCACACACATCTTTTCAGAATTTTAGTTTCCAAACAAAATTTCACCAAATGAGGTAGCACAACACAAGATAGCTTCCCCAACACTTAAGTTCAACTAGATCATGCAATTTCACTTCAAGAGAAGGTTGGAAAGGGAAAATTGTCTTGTAATGTGGCTAACATAACAGGCTGTTCATGGCTTCTATGGGCTACAAGGAATAATTTACAGGGTAGGACAGAATAAAATGCATTATCTTGAAAAGAGGGCATTCAAACCAATGACACGCCTTAATCATTTTAAACACATGTACCCCAAACCCTCATGTTTCGAAAGGAATGAATCAAATTATGGTTAAGAAAAGCATGGTATGGTTATCTCAATAAGTGAGGTGAATAAATAGAATACACAATAATGGTTCAAGAGCCTCACAGGAACGTTATTTCAAAGATAATGACAGTGAGATGTAGCATGTGATTCAAAAAACCTGAGTATATTTCATGAAATTTCCAAACAATTGAACTTGAAACAAAATCATTTTCAGCATTCTTTTAATATCACATTCATGGATTAAATTGGTTCAATCAATTACATGGGCTTTAAAAATATAAATTATAATCATTTTAGCTTAAAATGTTTCAAAAACACACCAAAAACTGGAAAAAAAACACACAATTTTTTCGAAAAAAATAACAAATGAAAATCCAAAACTTCAATGGTTCCCTCCCCCACACTTAAATGATAAATTTTACTCAATGAATTCAAGTGGATTTAACATGTAAGCAAATTTTAAAATGAATCACAATAACAAGAATGTGTAAAGGATAGGTAAAACCTGATGGATCTTATTGATAGACAGCTTGTAGGAGGGGGATCTCCTCCCCTATATCTGATTGAATAGTCCCATGGAATTTCATCAGATTGTGCCCATTAATAGTGAATGGATCTTACTCTCCATCCTTCACAATCTACACAAAAACAAAAGGATATACATGAGTAACTATAAAAGTACCCTCCCATTTGGAATGAAGTTTACCTTCCATCAGCTTGAGTCTTGAGTTGAATAGTATCACATTATCTCCAGGATGGAATTCTTTTAGTTGGATCAGCTTGTCATGAGACACTCTTGTTCTCTCTTTTTAAATCATGGAATTTTCAAATGCTTCCCTTCTAATTTCTTCCATCTCCTGTAACTGCAACCTTCTCCCTTCCCTATCACATTCAAGATCCAAATTCATCTTCCTCACAACCCAATATGCCTTATGCTGCAGTTCCACAGGTAGGTGACAACTTTTTCCATAAATCAGCCTATATGGACTCATTCCAATCAGGGTCTTGTAGGCTGTCCTATATGCCCATAATGTGTCTTCCAGCTTCTGGCTCCAATCCTTCCTGTTTGGATTAATAGTCATCTCCAAAATTCCTTTGATTTCCCTATTGGACACTTCCTATTGACCTTTTGTTTGTGGGTGATAGGGAATTGATGTTTTATGATGCACACCATACTTCTTTATCAAAGAATCCATTCTCCTATTGAAAAAGTGAGTCCCTTGATCACTGATGATTTCTCTAGGCACTCCAAACCAACAAAAAATGTTATTCATGACAAAATAACAAACAAATTTAGCATCATCAATCCTGGTGGCATTTGCTTCCACCAATTTGGATACATAATCAACCACAAGCACGATATAAGAATTTCCAAATGACAATGGGAAAGGGCCCCTAAAATCTATCCCCCAGACTTCAAAAAGCTCACAAAAATTAAGTGGTTGTTGGGGAATTTCTTGTCTCTTTGAGATGTTTCTAGAAAAATAAAAATTTGGACACCTTTTTCAAAATTTATGAGAGTCTTTAAAAATGGTTGGCCAATAAAGGCCAGATTATAAAACCATTTTTACTATTATTTGAGGTCCAAAGTGGCCTCCAAAAGCTAATGTGTAACAAAACTCAAAGGCAGAACCAATTGCACTATCTGGAAAACATCTTCTTTTCACTTGGTCATTGCAAATCTTCCAATGAAATGGATCATCCCAAATGTAATATCTAGATTCAGCTTTCAGTTTGTGAATTTTATGATAATTGAAATGTTATTTACCCTGAGATGTTACCAGATAATTGACTATGTCAGCAAACCAAGGAACTTTCCCTTTATCCAAGTACAGCTTCTCTCCTGGAAGGTGATAATTCAATGGTTCTTTCTCTGGAATTTCAACTTCAGAAGTGGTAGGAAGTCTGCTTAAATGATCAGCCACTTGGTTCTCAGATCCCTTTTTGCCCTTGATTTCTATGTTGAACTCCTTTAGCAGTAACATCCATCTCACCAGCCTCAGTTTAGATTCATCCTTCTTCATCATGTACCTGAGAGCTGCATGATCAGAAAATACAATGACTTTAGTTCCAAAAAGATATGATCTAAATCTTTCCAAAGAAAAAATAACAACTAAAAACACCTTTTCTGTGGTTGTGTAATTGAATTTTGATTCATCCAATGTTCTTGAAGCATATGCAATGACATGTGGCCTGCCCTCAATTTGATAAGAAAGGACTGCTCCAACTTCTTGGTTGGAAGCATCACAATGTATCTCAAATGGTTCTTCCCAATTTGGTGGCTGCATCACTGGTGGTTCAATCATTCTCCTCTTCAGCTCATCAAAGGATTCCCTACATGCACCATTGAAATGAAAATCAGCATCTTTCAAAAGCAATCTAGGGAGAGGGAGATAAATCTTACTAAAATCCTTGATAAACCTCGTATAGAATCATGCATGTCCTAAAAAAGAGCTAACATGCTTCATACAAGTTGTGTAGGGAAAAGAATTTATCACATCAATTTTTGACTTATCATCTTCAATGCCCTTTCTGGAAATGGCATGACCAAGAATAATCCCTCTCTCAACCAGGAAATGACACTTTTCAAAATTTAAAACAATATTATTTTCGATGCAGGTTTTCAAAACGTTTTCCAGATTTTTCAAACAATGGTCAAAAGAGTTTCCAAACACCGTGAAATCATCCAGGAAAACCTCCAAGAAATCTTCAATGTGATCAGAAAATATACTTACCCTGCACCTATGAAATGTACATGGAGTATTAAATAATCCAAATGGCATCCTTTTATATTGAAAAGTGCCAAAGGGACATGGAAAGGTTGTCTTCTCTTGATCCTCATGAGAAATGGGTACCTGGAAATAACATGAAAATCTATCAAAAAAGCAATAATGAGTTCTCCCAGCCAAATTCTCTAACATCTGATCAATGAAGGGAATGGGGAAATGATCTTTCCAAGTGACCTGATTCATCTTCCAAAAATCAATGCACACTCTCAAGCTATTTTGAATTCTCACAGGGATTAATTCATTATTTTCATTCCTTATAGTGGTTAGGCCATTTTTTGGAACTACATGAATTGGGCTAACCCACTGTGAATCTGAGATAGGATAGATGATCCCAGCTTCCAATATCTTCTCAACCTCCTTCTTCGAAACCTCTATTAAAGTGTGATTCAACCTCTTTTGGGGTTGGCTGACAGGTTTGGAATCTCCCTCAAGAAAAATTCTATGTGAGCATATATTTTGGTTGTTTCCTAGAATATCACGTAAACCCCACCCTATTGCTTGGATATTCTCTCTCAAAAGATCTATCAATGATTTCTATTGGATTTTAGAGAGATTGTTAGTAATTACCACTGTTAGTTTCTCACTCTCCCTAAGGTACACATATTTCAAATTAGTGGGGAGTGGTTTGAGTTCCAAATCAGGGGGATGCTCAAGGGATGAAACTAAATTGACATCTCTCACTTCCAAACATTGGGCCTTCTGCACACAAGAAACCATATCATCTTCCTCATCAATTAATAAATCATCAAAGAAATCAGATTTTACCTCTTCCTCCCACATAAAGTCAGAATATCCAGCATGTTGGGCATCCACATGTTCAATGATATTTCTAATGGAAGAATTTTCTCCAGCATGAAAAATAATCTATGTCATTGTTAAACTCTTTGCATGTATAACAATCAAAAATATATTATAAAATGTTTAATTAATATTTAATTCATTTAATATACATGTAATAATAGGAATATTAGTTGGTCCTAGGGAACCAACATAAACAAACACCAACAATGACTAGACCCATTTCCCTTAAACATTGATTTTTCTAGACATCACATTATAATCATGTTTCTACAGAGTGAAGGATTTTTTTAATAGAATTTCAACTTTATCTTCTATATAAATTCAACTAACTACAACCACAACTCTATTAGAAATGTTTCTTAATAGATGATAATTCTTATGTATGTTCTTCATATACTAATGTATTCTTGGAATTTTTGTGAGATACACCCCTATAGTATGATAATACCTTTACTTCTACATACCATGTTAAGCACATGATTGTTGATTCATAGCCATATTGAATAATTTACTACCTGAAAAGTCAAAATATATGAAGACTCTACTATTAAATGTTCCACCACATCCGAGATTGATCTCATACAGTTCACATCAATTCCATTCAAAGTGAATATGTATCCCATTTAATAAATCATATAATATTGATCTTTTTGGAAAATAGAATCTTCATATCCTATAATTACTATTTCACCATATGATATATAAAAATTGGAATATATCCATATTAAATATTAGATACTAATTGAATTTCTATATTACCATCCTATGGATTTCCCCAAGATCATCTAGATATCTATATTGGACACATAATCAATAGGAAACATTTATCCAAGTACATTGAATAGAATACATGGATAACCCAACCACATTTTTCTATGGAAACAATTAATGTGAAATAATAATACCATGTGATGTTAGCTACAATACCCTCTTGGATTGTTCCATACTGAATAGATTTATCATATTATCAATGAGTGTTCCATAATATATTTCTATCATACTCCTAGATCTATCATGATGGATCATGATATAAAAAATGTATTTTAATTTACCAAATTACTTCATGTAAATTAATTCATTCAATCACATATTAACATATTGTAATATTTTTATTTTATTTCCAATGAGTAATACGTCATCAATATGTAATGTAATAAAATCCACCGCACTCCCACAAACTATTTATAGATACAAGGATCACATTTGTCACTTTAGAAACAAAATTTGTGATGTACTCATGAAAATGAATGTATAATGACCTTGAATGTTTAATTAATCCATAAACCGATCATTTCAACTTGAAAACAGTGGCGGTATCCTTTGGAGTCACAAATTCTTTTAGTTGTGTCATATATACATCTTCATGATGGTTCCCATTAAAAAAATATATTTTAAAATTCATTTTACAAATATGAAAATCAAGGAATTCCTTAATATAATGTATAATTCTAATGGGTTTTAGAATTTCAAATGGTGAAAATATCTTTTCATAGTCAATTCAAGGATGCTTCTTAAAAACTTTTTTACCAGTCTCACCTTTTAGGTTCTATCATTTCGTTACAAATCATGTTTCAACATTAAAACCCATTTTCATACAATAGTATTTACATCTATTATATATTCTACCAAAATCAATAAATAGTTTTTATACATGGAATCATTTTAATAATTCATGGCATCTTGCCACTTGGAAATATTTTTTCCAGTTACCAGTTCCTTATCATTTACATGATCATTATTATCAACTAGGAATGAGTCACTATAAATGGTGACAAGAAAAACATAAGGATATATTTCTGTAGCCTCTCTTAAATTCCAATTATATACATTTATCTTTAAAACAGTATCTTCATTTATAGGGCTTTGGGAAATCTATTCATATATAATCTTTTTTGTACCTTTAGTACTTAATTCATTGATGTGTATCTCACCTCTACAATATATTTTTCACAAGAGATCCCTATTAGTTAATATGGAATCCAATTACACTATAACATTTTTTGATAAGTGATTTTTTGTTAATATTCTATATTTTCATAGGAATATCCTATAATGGTAAACCATTTTCCTTTTGGTGTATTTTTGTTACCAAATGATGTGTTAACAAACAATTCAATTAAACACACATCTTAATTCAATTACATGGTTTTTTTTTTTCATCGAAAAAATCTTATGAAATACCATTTATCAAATTATTTGGTACTTAGATAAGTATGCATGAAATTTTTCATAACACTTATATCCCAAGAAAGGGAAAGAATCAAATAACACATAATTGTTCTCCCTTGGTCCAACAAGGCGTGGTTCCTCTTTTCTCATAATCTATTCAACTGAGATGTGTAAGAAAGCGAGAGTTGAGATAGTATTCCAAAATCCCATAAGTAATCATTGAAGACTGTTTTAATATATTTTCCATGATGGTGTATGTATATATAGTTAATCACCATTCCAAGCTGTTTGTCAACATTATTCTTCTATTCATGGAATTTATCAAAAGAATTCAACTTATATATCATTATGTATAAATATCCATATAAAATAAACTAACAAGGAAAATTTATAAATTATGAGTACCCAACCCTTTCTTATATAGTAATTAGTCCACACATGTCATATAATTTTCTTCAATAATATCTTTACAACCATCGTACTTTCCCAATAAATACTATTTTGGTTATTTTTCATCACAAACATATGTGAATACCCCAATATTCTATAGTTAAAAATAATCTAAATATCCATATTGGTGTAATTTTTTCATGAAATTCATTTTCATGACCTTTCTTGTGGGAGAAGTGTTGTGATTTCTATGATTCATGTGATGTAACACCATTATCGATTTCCATTACTTGTTTTCTACAATCGAACAAATAAATACATTTATTCAAATTCTACATCTCATAACTAATGATATCATTATAAAATTAGTAACATTTTTTACCAAGTTAAAAATAAATCCAATAAAATCATATATATATTTATAATTTTTTGGGTAAAATATGTAACATAATAGAAACCATTTATATCCATGATCTTCCCTAATATAAATGTGAGGTGATACTCCCAAATAACTATATCAATAAGTTTAGCAACATTCACTACTTTGTGATGTACATCCACTCATTAATTTTTTTTAATTAATCTGATTATTATATTTGAATACATATGTGATCACTAGACACAATATCTAAAACCCAATTTGGATAAAAAATTAAATTTCACTCAATAAAAATACATGTGAATCTTCTCATTACTTCATTGGAAGGATGTATTTTTTCTTCAAGTGGCCCTTATTTCCTCAGGTGAAATATACATCATTGTATTTCCTTAATTTAACCTAGATATACCTCTTATGGGAAGTGGGTGAATATTTTTTTGGCTTGAATCTCTTCATGTTCCCTTTCTTCTAGTTTACTATAAGGATAAAAGTATTGTCACAGTTCATATCATTGTCTACTTAGTAAAGAGGGGAATGAAGATTTGGTTCTATTTTCCTTATGTTTTCTGTATAAAATTTCACAAATAAACTAGATACTCTCTGAAATAGTGATGCTATTGTGATTTATGTTCCTAATTCTCTAGGTAATTTAATCTGTAGGACCTCAAGTAATTCACTATAACTAATTAACATAACTAGCTGACGCCCAATAGGGTCACCATCTACAAGACTCCTCCAAAAGACTTCCTAGTAATCTTAAAACTATTATTATCTATGTCTCTCCTATTAATGACCACATAGATTCTAAACCATGATATATATATCCATGTTCTCATGAGACATAATGAGTTAACATGACCTAGTAAAATAAATAAAACATTGAACATAGAACACATCATTTATATAATTTTTATATACTAGAAACTCTTTAACAATCACTTCGATAGGTGGAGGATTAAAAATTGAGGATTATAACTTCTATAGTTTTTGTTCATGGAGAAAAAAACCTGATGGATTTTGTAATATTCTTGTAAGTTATAGTCTGTTAAGAAGATGTATTTTCCATCAGTGATTGTAAGGGGGATATAGATAACGATCATTGCATTTTATTAAAAAAAATTAAAAGAGTATACTATTATTAAATTTCTTAATCAACATATTTTGTGAGAAAACATATATTAATTTATTTTATTAATTATTAAATCTCCTAAAATTTTTTCAAGTCTCAATATCCCTCACTATTGAACATGGAATGTCTTATTTATAGAATATTCAAGTGGTAAGGATCTCTGTTCCCATTTGTATAACCCCAAAAATGGTTTGTGAAGCTATTTGATATATTTATGTAGGATTTTATTTTCCAACTGTTTATTTATATCACATTGATCGATTAAGTGGACTCTCCTATTGTGAAATGCTAACATGAATTTTGTCAAAAAATTCCCCAAAATTACACCATAACTTGAAATATATTCTTCTCTTCCTGTAATATGATTTTGTAAACCGATAAAAAATTTAATTTCCCCATATAATAGTATGTGTACTAACATGGTTTGGTCAATAACATAGTTTTATTATGTTTTATTCCTAATAAATTATTGGAATTACATGTCTAGATTAATAGTTAATTGAAGAATTTTAATTTATTATGCATTCGATTTATCTTTTTCTATCAATTACATAATTTTTTAATAATTATATTACATTACATAATTAATTTACCATGTTGGATAAAACAATTATTTAAAATACATTTATTTAATGACTTTTAGTGTCCATTAATTCAATTATTTATTCAACCAAAAATTTGATTTCGAAAAGTAAAATATTCCATATATAGAAATAAATAAATAAATAAATAAATTAAATGTTCATGAGAATTAATTAATGGTTGGTTTAAAAAGGTGTCATTATATCAACATACGACCTAGGGAAAATAAATTCTATTTTTGGCCTTATCATGAGAAATTACATTCCACCAATACACATGTTTATCACCTAATTTGGGATCAAAATTGTTCTATCTAGAACAATATCCAACCCACATGGGGTACTATAATAATTTCATAAATTTATGAATCACAAACACGTGAGGTGTACAAATGGATTGAATAAAAGATGATCACAATGATATACATGGACATTAATGATATATATAATAATGGTTGTAAGGATGAATCAAAATCCATCATATATAGTTAAATAATTAATAATTTCATACCCATGTAAGAAATTAAATTTAAAAAATAATGTGTATGAAAGTATATGTGAAGTTCATGAGTTATCACACATGCAATAAATACAAAACGGTAACTGGATATTGTTTATTTCTTGATTCATTATTTATTATTAAAATATGAGTTTTTTCATTGATTAAATAAGATAATGAATTTATTTATTCGTTTTTAAATTAATGGACTTATGAACATTATTGTAGATACCAATCATTTATTACATTCATGAAAAAATGGTGTAAAAATTAATGACATATTTATTAAATAATTTAATTGTGCAATAATTATTCTATAAAACCATTATTAAATTACTAAGAACAAAATGTTATTCAAACTAATAAAACCTATATTTAATGATAATATATTTTGATTTAATGTAATTTTTCAAATCATTCCATTAATAGTTAATACAAGTCATGTTCATCTAGCTACACGTTGTGTATCTCTATTGTCATGTATATAGGTGACATGCCTTGGCATATGATATAAAACATCATTGAAATACAAAGCATGTATGGACCAACTAAAAATCATGTATTCCACATTCTGTGTTTAGGGAATTGTTGCCTAGTTTTTTTGTGTGACTTGTTAGACTATAGAGTTTGTAAAAGGATGTTGCATTCCATGTATTTCTTTTATACATGTTTCTATTTCCACATTGAGTGAATTTGTGTATTCATTGGATATAAGATTTGATGAACTACATATCATGTAAACCATATATATATATATATATATCATATTATAGTTTTATTTTTTAATAAAATTAAATCATGTATAATTACAACATGTATTTCATGATTTATCTGACTGATGAGAGTTGAATACATAGGGTATTCACAGATACATATTGTGTAGTCTTACAACCATGTCCTAGGTTGGACAGTTAACAGATAGTGTACACAATGAGTAATTTTGGTGTGGTTCTCTTTGTATCCCTATATACACCATGATTAAGAACATATGGTTAGACAATATGTACTCAAAGTCACCCTCCTTGTAAGCCTATCTTACCAACCAAAAATTAGATGTTTACTGTTGAGATCTATAGTAATTCCAAAATAGTTCTTAATCATTTGATAAAATTTATCCTGAAGCAAATCATGATTAATATGTCCAATCTTATTAATTTATATCATATTAAACAATGAATAACATTAAATGAAAGTATAACAAAAATTGGGAAATATCAACAAGTAGATAAATAATTATTACTTTAAATGTTACACCTCAGATATCACTAGATTTTTCTAGGTGTAGAAGTAGCATATAGTGGTGGGTAATATATTAAAATCTCTTTCAGTTGTCATTTGGGAAAACCAAGAGCGAGGTTCACGAAAATATAATTTATTATTAATTTATTTAATATATGAAAAAATGTATACCTAGGCATTGGAACAAACTTAGTTGATGAATGATGATTGTCTGAAATGTTTTTTTATATTGTATTTAATGTGTTCCACAGATAAAAGTATAGAATCTCTCTAGTTATTATGAACACATGATCTTATGATCACCATGAAATTCAACAAGATCTATGGTTTCATACATGGAAAATTAAATGTATTACATTGTACTTTTTTCATTTATCATTAATTATTATTGAATAGATGACTCATGTGTATCTTTTCATTGAATGGGAGAGAGAATGAGAAGTAAAAATAGAATTTATTATACCTGCTGATTTTCATCTATTTGGATTTCCCTCCGATACTTCACACAATAGACCTAACTATCTATTTGTAATGACTTTTTTTGGTTAAATAATATTTTAATTTCATTAAAGACTTTAAAAAATATTTCAACCCTTATTGATACCTCAGAAAACATAATAATAAAAATAAAAATATTTGTTTTTAGAATTCCCAAACATTCACAAATTGATAATTAATAGTTTTTGTCTTGTGAATAATTATTTATCACTGGAAAAGGTCTCTGTATGATCAAAATCTTCAGTATTTATTGAAAATATGAATATATTTGTTCATATATAAATATATCATTCAGAGAACACAAATAATTAATAAAATAGTCAAAAAAATAAATAAATTTATTTTGATTCACATTGCAGTTAATAGATATTAATTATATTTATGCTATGTATATAACGTGAATAAATTTTTTTGTCAACCTAAAGAAACAAATTTCATCCATTAAAAATTTTAAAAAAGTATTAAATTGAAATCAAATGAAACACATATTGTGTGGCCCACTATGATACCTTATCATTGATATTAGGTGGGATTGGCTAATATTCATGATTTCTATTTAGTAGTTAGTCAAGAAACATAAGAGAATTAACATAGTATTTCTTTGTCATCAACTGAATACAAATGAACATTGTGTAATATAATCCCCTTATCAAAACATAAAATTGAGAATATTTCACTATGGTGTCATCAAACTATATGCTCAATACATTTTTCATTTCCTATCTGTAATAAACAGATCCTTAAACCATGTCCATAAAATTTAGGGTGAAGGTTATATTACAATAAAAGGGATAAGATATCATCTTCCACTATGATATAATCGACAAATAATTTCAACATATACATTAAGGACTATTCAATCTTAAATCACCCAATTTACAGTACTTCCTTCCATCATATTACATGAATATTTTCATCATTAAATAAATGTTCATGAGGCATGAAATGTACATGTGATAAAATTAATGACTATTTCTCAGTAAAATTACTTGGATATATGAATATTCATTGAAACAAAAAACATGAATAATTTCTACTTGAACATGTTTTCACAAAATATCTTATCTTGTAGATTACCATGTGTGAACATCTTGAGATGAAGGCTTGTCTTCTTAATTTTTTTTTACCAGAATGACTAAATATAATGTGTCCCATAAATTAATGTTTTATAATTACATAACCATATTATGAATATTTTTATATACCATCAAGGGTCTCATAATAGTTTGGAACTGCAATAACCTTATCAATGAGCCAAATACTATAGGAAATTTTGTTATTAAATACATGCAGAATCATGAAAAATATGCAGTGTGATGTTAAATTAATATCCAATATATAAATATACTTTTAATAAATGTAAAACCTATTGGTTAAAGGACACCAAATATAATGTACATTACATATGTCTGGGGTAAGAGAGGTTCCCCTATCTCCCTTCAGTAGTGGGTTGAATCCGCATGGCCTTACCAGACATTACAGGATTTCATTTAGAGACCTTTTATTTCCCTTATAATAAATATAAATATATATAGATTTATTTTTTGAACCTTGTACTAAGGAGAATGATTCTAATATCCCGTGTTCCCAATTTTAATTTTATAACAATGTAAAATATATTTCATATTACGCTTGCATTTTTTTATAAATAATAGAGAATCTATTAGATTAAGTATATGATAAGTAAATGAGACTAATATTTTATAAAAAAACAAGGTTTACACTAGGTGGGACCTAATGTTGTTTGGTGTGGGGAGTTTGGACAAAACAACTATTAGTGGGTGTGTTTATCTAAAATAAATGTCAATTTTTTATATTTTATTATATGAAATAAGCTTATTGGTATCTATAAATAACCATTATAGATGATCTATATTGTTAGTATCAAAACCCTATGGCGTTTGAGAGATTATTTCTTCCACCCCCTTTGGTTAATCAAAATCATCAGAAAACGAGTAATTGTATTAAGTTAAAAAAGGCATTGTGGGTAAAATAATTTCTCTTATTCATTGGAGAGAACATTATTCATCAAGAAACAATCATAAATCAGTTCGGCCTATCCATTAATTTATTATTCCCAATATGATTAAAATATTTAGAATACTCAATTATATGCCTTTGATTAGTTATAAATCAAGATTTTGAAAGTAATTATCTTTCATTTTTCAATTGATTATTAAATTAAATAATTTTATTCTATTATTCTAAATCTATTAATCCCAATTATTTTTAATTGGACATGAAAATATGTATAATTATTTTTTCTCCGTCATTTTTTTCTTCTACCACTATAGTTCTTACTATTTATATCCATTTTTCTTTAGGGCTGCATGTCAACAATACTGGATGGGATCGTGAACAATAAAACCCCTGGATTCATTAATGATTAATGTGTGATAAAATGGTTATTGAAATAGGGATGTTTTATGTTATATAACTGGATAAAATTGATTCTATAGTGGATTCTGATATCTGGGGAGGTGACGAGAGATGACCCAATCAGAGCCTATTTGTGCGTCTTCATGGGGGAGATGTTTGATTCCCATTTTTGGCCATCATCAGGAAATAATCGACAATTGGATGTGAATCCCTATATTTTCATATGTCTATAAGGTGGAAATGATGACAGGTGTTTGGGATCAAAGAGCTGTTGTGGAGACCTTAATTTCAATGAAATACCCAACAACATCACTTATAGTATGAATAATAATTGGCATGTTCACCCATATATATTGTGGATACCAAATCATGTGAGTTATATATCACAAGCCATGTGGAACCCCCACATGTTGTGTGACCCATTGCTAGAAACCCAATATATATTCTAGGGAACAATAATATGTGAAATAGAAGGCACATACTGTGTACTAGCACATGGCTAGGGTACACAGACTAGGATCATATGACCAAAGTAGAACCCTGCACAAGAGGACACATTTTTATTTGAGTACATAGGCATAGGTAGTATAAAATGACACAATAAAAACAATGAATACGACATCAGTGGCTGAGGAAAGCTATGTAGTCCCATTATATGATTTTTATGTCTAATTTGGTAGTGAGCCATGTACTGTTATGGATATTTCTAGATAAAATATTAGTTCCAATTTCCATTTGGATCCCCTTACATTCCATTTTCCACAAAATAATTTTGATAAAACATTTACCACTCATATCACTTTAGTTTGAACATCATTTTTGGCCCATGAGTCACCTATCCAAAGTGTTTTTTTAAATAGAATATGATATTTTTATTTATTGGATATTTTGATATGTTATTCTAATGTTTCTATTGTAATAATCGTTTAGGAGATTCGTGAAGATGGTAGTTATCGAGCAAGATCACTAGAGATTCACATGTGGGACCCTCCTATAGTGTCTGGTCACTGGTCAACTTCTTACATAGTGTAATACACATGATGATCTAAGATATCTTTCATCTATCTATTTATCCATATATAGAGTAGAAATATTATAATGGGAATTTTTGCATGTCCTCATTCAATCTATCACTATATTGTAACTCACTTGACAAGTCAATTCATGTATCCTATTTCTATAGAACATTATACTGGAGACCTCTATATTGGATAGTGTATTAGTCATATATCATTCTAAATATAAATTTAAACCATCATATAAAGTAATTGAATGAGACCTCTACCACCAGGGTGAAACACACTTATAGAGACCGGGCATGGGTCATCAGCCATCTGAGTGGAACCTCTATTTAGCACAAGATATGAGTCCACTAATTAACCAATATATTGAAACCCTATTACCGAGTCAGGAAAAGGATCCTACATCAATAGAGTGTAACCCTTTTGTTTGAATAGGTTATGGGTCCACAATTCACAACAAGAGTGGAACCATTTGGTGGAGTCAAGGCATGGATCATCTATCTATCTACTGAGTAAAACCCGCTAGGTGGCACTAGGTATGTGTGGTATACATGTCTATAGATTAAAACCCTCCTATTTGTAACATGTTATAGGATCTATCTTTACCTATATATAAGAACCCTACTATTGTTTTAGGGAACATGTCTAGTACTATGATATTAAGTACCACGACTTTGTCATGTAGTTGAGAGATGAGGCATAGCATAGATGTTTATATGTGAATATACATGTGAGATTATTGGAACCATTAATGGTCCACTTGGGTCTGATGATCAAATATTTAAATCCCTATATATTTTTACATGCATGTTAGTTACTGTAGAAGCTAATTTCGTTTCCTTTATTCCTCTACACTTTTTATAGGATTTGATTGTGTGTGTTCCTATTGGTACATTGTAAAAGGAATCCCATATTATTTAAGAATTTTTTAACTTTTCTTGATCCCCTGGAAAATGGTGCATTTCTTAGTGTAGTGGCGGCTCAAGCCCCATTGGTTCAGGTTGTGAAATGTCACATGATCTATGAGTTGTAATTTTCTATAACAAAAAAATTCTTATAAATATTTCCCCAAATTATTAGCATATCAATGAAATAAACATTATATATTCAAAATTAATTAAAATTTTAATCCTAAACGGTTATCTCATACTCTTCATTTTTCTTCCCAAAAAGTAATAACACATAATAACCCCAAAAATCAAATCACATAAGACATCATTACTCACCATAAAATTTCATAGCATAAATCATCAAAAGGGGTTTATAAGAAATTAAACATATCATCAGCCATCATATTGGAATCCAATTATCTTATATATAACTCTTAGTATAACCTTACATGAAGGAATCCAAATATGTAATGTTATTTATACCCTACTATGATACCAAATCCAAGGACCCAACCTGAGGGATTAAAAATTACAGTATTTTTTATCTAGAATTAAACTTCATAAAATATAATGGATCATTTATGATTATATATTTAGAGAATAAGGAAAAAATTATAATGTATATGTATACATTACATGTGGTTATATTTAAATAATCAACATTTTCCCCATAAATCAATATTATTTTTAATAAATAAAGTTAATAATTCATAAAAAATATTTATAACATTAAACATGAATTATTATTTTCTCTTAACCATCCTAAGAACCAGTGAAAAGAATTTAATTTTTTTTGAGATAAATAATAGTATTAACAGACATAAAAATTTGAAAAATGTTTAGTATAGTTAAAACATACAGAATAATATTCTTACAAACATAGCATAATACACAAAATTCATTATTATATTTTTTTTAAAATATCATTATCATAACAATTGGAAAAATATTTTTTTCTAGGAAAACACATTAATGAGCATATAAAAGTTGTGTAGGTATCATGGGAAATTATTTTAAATACCACTCCTAAAAATGGAATATATAATATTTTCCAATTATATATCCATAGAACCCTAATGCAATGGTGGTTCTAATGTAGTGACCCATCCTTGGTTTATTATGGAAGCACCCTCCATTAGTTAATAATGTTAGCACCTGCCATTGGATTATCATGGATCCTCTTATTGTGGGTTAAAATGGAACCACCAATCATCATAAAAAAATTCCTATAACCATTTCATAATCATAAAAAATTGCAACGGTAAAATAGATTTTAGGAAAATAACTATTATATATATAAATCACATATTTTTAGAAAAAAATTAACACATATGTAGAAAAATGTTTTATTTTAAAAAAATATAATCATGAAATTAAATGTTCAAAGAATTAAGGAATCATGATAAAGGGAAAATATTCTCCTGCCAAATAAGATAGAAGACACTGTTTTTTGACATTTTTAAAAATTAAAGTGGATCATTAAAAGTTGATTTTTTAAAGAGAATTTATTTTAAAATATGATATAATTGATATGAAAATTAATCAAATGAATTGATTATATTCATCATATGTAAATGCACATTAAAAAATTATAAAGAATTAATAAGATAATGAAAATTAATTTCAGACATAATCTTAACATGACATATTAAATAAAGGTAATGTTTAACTCACTGAATGGAAATTATGTTATGAATCTCCTTACATTGAGTCTCACTTGTAACATACAATATATATCTTCTAGAATAATAAACATTGGTTAATAATTTAAATATTTTATAACTTTTTTATTTTTATTATTCTACTTATTTCGATAATATCTCTATTATAACATTTCGTTAATTATTTAGGTTATCATTTTATTCACTGATTAAATTTAGTTTATACAACCAAAATGAATCTATAAGGCTGACAATGGTATGATAGATCAACCCTTAATAATATACAATAATTATATTCATGGTGTAATTTTTACTTTTATACATTAGTCTAACTTTATAACCCAACCACAAAATATGATTAAAAAATGTACTCTATTACAATAAATGCGATGGTAGGTCATACATATAAATGTGTAATGGTAAAATATTTCGATGATCATGATGTAAAGAAGTTAAGTATTATATTGTATTTATAAAATGATAAAAATATCATAAATATCATAATAATTGTTTAAATATATTTAAATATATTTATTATGTAATGTGGTGCTGAAAAAATGAATCACATCACTTTGGGGAAATGGTAGTGCTTCCATATTCATGAAAAAAATTATAAATTTTTAGTTCATGGAACATCATTAATGAACGTTTAAACATAACATGATTTTATGGTATGTAAATTATTAAATTTAATCTCTTTGATAACTTATGTTGCACGCAACACAGAACATAAATGAACCAGTATATTTAATAAATATTAATTTTTAAAATGAAATTATATATTATAAACTATATACTATACTTTATATTTTCTATTATCAATGGGATAACTAACAAAATTAAATATATTATTGAATTAAATGGTAACCTATTAATTAATATATATATATATAATACTTTTATATAAATAGAAATATTTTTAAAACTATTTAAATGTACATGAATGTGTTTTATTCCAATAAAACATAACAAATATCTTTTTTGGGAATATTTTAATTAAATATATATATAATAAATTAATTATAATTTTTAATATTTATCATATTTATATTTTATACATTATATATTACAAAATCCTATTTTACAAAAAATGAATTTTTATAAAATTATAGGTTTACCATATTTTTAAGGCACACTTTTTTTAAATATATTATTGGCACATTAATAATTTTGATTTGAAAAAAAATTAACTTTTCCTTTTAATGAGGAATATAAAAAATTAATTTGGTTGAATTTTTGGAATTTTTTATATGTGTCGTGTTTTAAAGATTATAAAAATATATTGACGTTTTATTAAAAAATATATATATTTTTCTAAAAATTTTATAGAATTATATTATATTTAGGATTTAATAGAATGTATATTTAGCTAAATTTTTTATCAATTAATACAATTTATATTAGTAGAATCAATTTTAAATTTATTTTGAATATAAAAAACATTTGAATCATTTAAATGTTTAACATTAAAATTTTGTTTTCACATATAGCTAATGGAAATAATTTTAAATTAATTACAACTATTTTTATATTTGGAATTATGAATAGTGTATTCTATAATTAAAATCATAAGGAAAAAAATTAGTAAATAAGTCTCTTGTATATATGTAAAATATGAATAGTATAATTAGTATTTTTTTAATTACTATGATTATGGGAAAATATGCTAATCAGGTGTAAATTATATTTTATATATTATAAAATTAAAATAAAACATCTTATAATTTTTTGGTATGAGTTAATTTATAAAACATCATAATTGGGTAGATTATATGACCTCTTGGATCCACATAGATGACTTTAATCCATTTATAGTAATTTATTTTACGGAATATCTAATATTTCATACTCATGTTGTGAATAACCATTATATTTTTAATATGTAGCAATTTAGAGGATACCTTTTACTATAAATATTGATTTTAATTATATATGGTTTATCAACATCATGATAATTTACTTCTAATTTTTAGGGATGATATGATTAAACTCAAGGCTTACACAATGATGATACAACAATTATTTAATTAATTAACATATCCAATAAATATTTATAAAAAAATTAATATAAATTTAATTTCATATAAAAAATGTCATTAAATAAATTAATATATAACTTTTATATGTCATTAATAAATAAAATAATTTTTCTAGGGATATATCATTTTTATAATATTTTTAAAAATTCAAGTAATGAATAGTATCGAAATTGAAATTATTAATATTTTTAAATAAGTAATATTTGATGAAATAATATAAAATTAATTAAAATATATAATTTGGAAAAATTATTAGTATAATGTTTAAAATGGAAAGAACTATCCATTTATGGATCATTTTTCCCATTAGGGTAACTCAAGTAACCCTTAAATAGTAAAAACACATGTTTTCATGGTAACAGTCAAAGCGGTAAAATAATTATTAAATCCATAATTTAAGGGTAATAAAATGAAATGACCTTAATTCTCTATATTAAAATTTAAAACTTATATTGGATTATTTCATGACCAGGCACTGAGACAGAACATGATTTTGAGGCCTTGGGTGCCTAGAATAAATGTTTGAAATTTTTTTAGGTTTATTAAAAATAGCTTCCATGGTCGGTTTTAGTAACATTTAAAAAAATTTTAAGATTTAAAATCTTTTAGAACTATTGTGTTCAAAAAAATGGGTTTAGGTTAGGTGGGACCAAACATTGACCTAAACGTGTTGACTATGGAATGGTTTTTTCGGAAATTTTAATGAAAAATAAAATAAACATAGAAAAAAATTATAGTAATATTTAATAGGGAGTCAGTGGCACTGTGACGTGACTACTAAGTGGTTGTTTCAATGAATAAATGAAACTGTGATGCGACACTAAAACTCAGTGAAACAACATTGGTGAAATGCATTTAATCATTTAATATCATTGAATGGATACAAGATCAGAATCTATATCCTTGGAGGTTCTGGAAAAAATAAAATGTGTTGGAAATTATCTCATTCATGAACTAATAATGGTTGTGGACTGACAATTGGATTCGAAATTGGCATTAGTGGATTAATTAAAAATGAACACAGGACTCACACTTTGTCGGTGGTCGTTTCAATCCTTGAGGTGGGGGGTTTATTTTTTTCCTTGTAAATTCATTCCCTATTTTTGTTTAAAATAATGAACGCAAACTAACCCATGATAGGTTGGTCCGTGTTTCGATCATTCTAGTGGGATGGTTAAAAATGTGTGATTAAAGGGGATGAATTATTAAATATTCTTTTGTTTATCTTTGATTATTTCCAATAACAATAACTGAACAAGGATGATAGGAACAACAAAATGGACTGTTCTAAGGATGTTCTTATGATATTATTTTCTCCTCATTCTTGTGTTCATCACTTACATACCCCCATGGTTGTGTCAGAATTTTCTATGAGATTCCAAATATTACTAGACCCCCAGAGCAATGGAGAGAATATTTGGAGTCCATGGCAGTGAAGGACACAATCTGATGGTCACAAACGTACATCTATTTCAAAAAACCAAGCACAAGAGTACCACTGAAGACCCTCAGAAGGAGGGATTCCGGCGGTGGTCCATCCACCAGGATTTAGAATACCACATGGTCGACGGTCGGTGAAAGAGGACCCCATGGCTCGGTGGCCATAGGTGAAGGACGAGGCCACCGACATGATGGACAACAGCGGGATATGACCGAACACAATGAAGGGTCACAGTTCAGAGGGATCAAGGAAGGACCCCACGACAACCCTCATAGGGAGGTTGATGTAATATATTAACTTATTGAATGTCTTAGTTGAATTCCTTTACCATGATAGGATATGGTTCCCACTAAGGATCGAGTGGACGAACTGGCCTACTCGAGCAGTGTGGGCTGAAGCCTGTGGACTATAATTGCAGCGGTCCGGGCCAATCCAATAATGGACGGACCAAACCGGCCTAGTAGACCTAGTGGGTGGGGTTAGGTGGGACCTGGAACTGGTCAATTAGACCGTGATAGAGTGGATCCGGACCCAAATTGTTGTTTTTTACTTAAATTCCCTTAAATCTCAAATGGTGTGTTCGTTTGACGATCCATTTTAGGCGTTGGTTCCCTGAGAACTAGGTGGTACTATTTAGATAATCTATGCGAGTTACTATTGATGTTTCAATATATAATTTTTCCTTATGGAGGTGGTGCTCCCGAAATAAGAATGATATGGATGGTATCCTATGACGAACTGAGCCCTTGATGCTATGTGATTAACAAGATTGTGTGTCTCACCTAAACTACGTTACTTATCTAGAAATAGTCTCATACCAAGACTGTGTCAGAACTCCCCTATCCCACCTTGGTACGGTTCATCTAGTCTTTGAAGACATATCACATGTTACTTACATTCCTTGTGTTAGAATCAATCTGTGTGTTGTCTACGCTATGTGTGTTACCTTTAGATTGTGTGTTACCTACACTCTGTGTGTTACCAGAAACTCTATGTATTTTCTACTTGAGCACACTATGGTTTCTTACGACAATACTATTTACATAACATAGACCAATACTTTTTGTGAGATAACTCTAGTGACTCTATTGATTATAATTCATAGAGGATACACTTCGTGTACCTGTATGTTAGTTTACATAGTTTATTTCATTGTTACCTTATCTATGGTATACTTATTATGATTCCTTGTGGTTTAATTTGTGTAATCCCTATTTGTCTTAGGGTACCATGTGAGTATTGTTTTTACTAACCTCTGAATAGGTTTTCCTACAATGGTCATGTCTTGTACAGAAGATCAAAATCTTTAACATAGCCCTTTTGTGGGATAGAGACAAGGGTGATTCATGATTACCCCATGACTGGGTTATGCTTCAGCTACCTTCCGATAACTTATTGTACCTACCCTTCTAGTATGGTTTTTTGCAGATGAGATCCAATATCTTTTACTTTTCCATTTCAATTCAACTTGTATTCTGGTCCATTTTCATTCTGTTTGATATTGTATAGTTGGTTGGTTATCTTAGTCAATTGCTTCAATTTTTACTATATGTTTTCATTTTCAGCAATTTCATGGAGACAAGCAAGGGCGTACAGGTACTAGAGAGAATGTGTCCCATTTTAGGGATATTACAACATTGTGCTAGCCTATAGCCCCTCGCAAATGGGAGGTGGGATTGGGTTAGTCATGCAATGGGGCCATGTTGGTGGGTCATGGATGATTGAAATCAACAGGTGGTCTATTTTACTCACGTTTGGGGAAACAATGTTAAGTGTATCACGTTCATATTTAAAACCAAGGAACCAACTTTTGGTGTGTAGGAATACGTATCCTTACACCAAGGCCACGAATTCAATTTTTATGCTCAATAGTTGAACACACTAGTTTCATGGGTATTTAATGATTCATAAATAAAATAGGATTTGATTTTTTTCTCATGTCCTTCTTTGTCAGGGTCCTCTTAGCTGGATTACTCTATTGAATGTGGTACACCTCTTTCTATTTCAGGATGCGTCCACATTGGCAGTCAACTAGTGTTCAGGCATGGGACGACTAGGATGGTCACCTGAGTGATGGGGTATTGATGTAGGGAATGTTTCTAGTGATATCACCTCCTTGTGTTATATAGTCATATCACCACCTAAGGATCAGGAGTTCCTACAGACGTTACTGATAGAGGATACACGTAGGCTTAATGAATTTCATGAGTTCTGGAGGTAGTGGCATCTTGGATTCTGAAGTGACCAGATCCCTAGATATATGTTGATTGACTATAGGTGGTAACATGAGTCTTCCTCATAGAGAGGATGCCTCTAGAATATATGGAAATCCTAGCTGTGAGCTGTCTTAAGGGCTCGACGGGGAGATGGTGGTGCCTGAGGACTCTAATGCTGTAGGAAGAGACACTATCCTAGATAGACATTGAGAACCTCTTCATGGATGATTTAATTATAATGATGTTGCACTATGTGCATATATAGATGCTATTTCACCTTTATTAGGGAATCCATTTAGTAAAAGAGAACTCATCAAGATTCATTGATCTTTATAGATTCTAAAAAGACATGGTGCATGACCCATAGTTATGGTCTGTACCTTTATGTAATGACTATGAATGTAGATTAGGGAATATATGATATCCCTTAACATCCTTACACATGCTGAGGTGTCTAAGAGACCTCTACTGGAGGAGATATTTCATTTAGAGCAAGCACCGACTGTGGTAGCTACCACTGGGTGACAAGTATTGGAGTCTTCAACAATAGGTAGCTGATAGATGATGCCAAAACCTTAGAAGGTCAAGCATTCCAAGAGATAAACCAAGGGTACATGATCAATAGTGGAATCCTCCCAGGGCAGAGAAAGTCAACTAAAGAAAATATTATGTTACTTGTGCTGCGATCCGAGTAATATTTCTAGAGATTTTCTAACAAGATAGGTTCTCTACTAGACGGAGGGCATGAAGAGAAGTAGGATGACTGGTAGAATGTGAAAAAGGGGTCGAGTCACTACCGCCACCACCGCCGGGTGGACCACCACATGCTTAGGGAGCCGATGGATAGTGGGTTAGTCAACTACATGAGGTGGAAGGTTTCTATCGAATGACTCCCATGAATATTAGATGTACGATACAAATATTTTTCACCCTAGATATAGTTTTGATAGACACAAGTTCTAGTAGATCATTTCTCTTCATGGCCCTTGTTCAAGAGACGAAGATTCTTGTGGAAAAATTGACTCGATCACTTCACATAGAGACTCATTCGGGGATAGATTTTATGATCAGACACAGGTTCCAACAGTGTACCCTTACTCATGGGCGTGAGTGTTTTGGTTTATATCTCTTAGTGGTAATTTCGTGGACTTATGACGTCATTATGTGTATATACTGTTTATCTATAGTTCATGCTTAGATCAACTATTTTAGCCACATAGTGTGGTGTGTATGTAGATATGAGACCATGTTCTCCTTTGTCAATGAAAGGGTGACAGAAGAAGCACAAGATGGACTTGCATGTACGATGGTACAGTTCATCGTACATCCTTGGGATATCATGACCCTCAGAGTACTGGATGTGATGATTCATCAGTTTTCTATAGTAGAGGATGAGTACAAGGAAATATTTCAATAAGTTGTTCTAGGAATACCTTATCACAAGGTTATATTATTTTACATTAACCTATACACTGAGATGACACCGATATCTATAATGAAATACCAGATAAATCTCATATAGCATTGGGAATTGAGGGTAAATTATTAAGGAAATATAGAGGATGGGCTTTTTGAGACCCTGTGTTTCACCATGGACAACCCCAGGATTGTTTTCCAAGAAATATGGTAAAAGATTTAGGTTATGTGTGGACTTCTGATGCCTAAATCAAGTGCTCGTGGAGAAATATCAACAACTCTCTGTGATTAATTTAATATTTGATCAACTTATGGGAGATAAATGGTTCTCAAATATAGACCTCAACTCAGGCTTCATAATCTTTGGATGCAGGATAAGGATATCTTGAAGATGAATTTCAAAGGGCTATATAGCCATTATGAATACATAGTTATGTCATCTGGTGTGAAAAACTCTCAAGAACTATTAATGGTACTCATGACCAAAATCTATTATCTCTACCAAGACCAGTTTATAGTGTAATTTGTCGATGACATCCTAGGGTACTCGTCATCTGAGGAGGGGCACACAATACAAATAAGGGTGGTCCTGGACTTACATCATGATCACCATCTTTACGGTATGCACTCGAAGTGTCAGTTCTTGATACAATTGGTCTACTTTTTGGGAAACACCATTTCAGAGGATATAGTTGTAGTATATTTAGTAGAGATAGAGGTAGTGCTTGTTAAGGTTCCTCCCAAGAAATTTACCATGGAGCGATGTTTCCTTGGTTAGGATATGTACTATATGAATATATTATATAAATTTTCCGGAGTAGATGTATCGATGATCACCCTGACATGAAATGGGAATCCAATATTGTGGAATGAGAAGGGAAATAGGAGCTTTAAACACCTGATAAAGATCATTATGAGTGATACCACCTTGATATTTATATATAAGGCTGTTGAGTATGTGGTTTTTAGTGATTAATTAAGGACTAGGATTGGTGGTGTCCTGATGTAGGGGAAAGAGATGATTCCCTATGGTTCTTAGATATTCAGACCACATGAGAAGAACTACGCGAACCATGATCTGGAGTTAGTAGCAGTATTGTTCACATTGAAGATGTGGAAAGAATACCTTTTGGGTGAGTGGGTTATCATCTACATAAGCCACAAAATATTTAGGTATATCTTATATCAGAGGATCAGTATATGAGAAAATGGTGTTGTATAGAGTTTTTTTAGGAAATTTACTTCAAGATATTATCTACTCTTAGGATGGGGAACAAGGTGGAATATGCCCTCATCCATAGATTGAGATGACAACTACTAAACAAGGAACCAGAGTGGAATGATTTTCTTCAGTTATCATACATTGATGGAGATAAAGTAAATAATATATAGACAATAGTGGTTACCACTACACTCATACAACACAGGTAGGAGGCATTAATTGGAGATGTTAGTTGCGAGACTATATGGGCCCAGATGTCTATAGAGCATGAACTTATTGGATATTCGAAAGGTGGAGGGCATGTCACCCATTTTATAGGATGTGTAGTTTTATAAATAACCTTAATGGTTAAGGAGATGATGTAATTAAATAAATCCCATTTGGCGGTACATCTAGGTGTGGAAAAGTTGTTCCAGGACCTTTGACATCTTTTTTGGTGGATAGGGATGAAGAAGGAAGTGGCATTGTATGACCCTAGATTCCCTACATTTCAGCAAGTGAAGGTCAATCATCCAGATTTCGATAGATTGAATCAACCCCTTGAGGTGACAGTCTGGACATGGGATGGAATATCGAAGGACTCTGAGACGGGTTTATTGTGAACGTCTAGAGGGGCATGATAACAACGAGGTGATCATTGACCAAATCAACAAGTCAGCCAACTTCCTAGAGAATCGGGAACGTGGTTCAGTATAGAGCTTGGGAAAACTCTACGTATATTACATAGATCGAATCCATGGAGTCCCATCAACGATGGTGTCATATCAAGTCAAACTCTTTACATCCTAGTATTGTAAGGGATTTTAGGTGGCATTTTAGACTCATCTACTCTCGATCACAATTTTCGACCCATATATTGATGACCAAATAAAGAAGAACATTTAGGTTTTATAGGACATGTTACGTGTTTGCATCTTTGATTTGGGGTGTTGTTGGGAGGATTTCCTACCCCTGGTGGAGTTCCCATATAACAATAGCTACCACTCCACCATCGGTATGGAACTATTAAAGGCCTTTTACGAGTGACCCTGCAGGTCTCCACTTTGTTGGAATGAACCTTGAGAGATAGCACTCATATGTACAGGTTTTGTTAAAGGAAACCATGGGGAAGGTATAGGTCATCTAGGAGAACATAAAGACTCTATAAAAATGAAAAAAATTATATGCTGATAGGAAACAGAGCCCCAAAGAGTTCATGGAGAGAGACCATGTGTTCTATTGGGTCTCTCCCCAATATAGGGATATAAAGATTTTTCCAGGAAGGAATGTTCACTCCATGGATCATCAGACCTTTTATGATACTGCTTAGAGTGCGAGAGATGGCATACTACATGGCTCTACCCGTATAGATAAATTTGGTGCGTTTTTTCTTTCATGTACCCCAGCTGAGGGGATACATAAATGACACATCCCAAATCATTGACTGGGGAGTAGTGGATGATGATGACTGGGTGACATTAGCAATGTACCTTGTGTAGATCAAAGATTGGTAGGAGAGGATCCATCAGGGATGTTCGATTCCTCTGGTGCACGTTCGTTGGTAGCATAGGAATCTCTATGAGCGAACTAGGACATGGGAGGCTCAAAATCATACTCAATATCCCAACTTAATTTTTATCCATTGATTTGGATTTTTGGATATAATTCCCATATGTTGGGGAGAATGTAATGTCCTAGAGTTTCCGGGAATTTTTTTTGAAAATTATCAGGGATTATTTTGAGACTAGAAGGTCTGATGACATGTGATTCCTAGGCTCAGGGTGACCGGATGAAAATTTTGATCTTTTTTATATTTATTAACAATAGAAAGTGTGTTATATTTTAGTAACTATAAAATGAGTTCATGGATTTAAAATAAGACGACACCATTGTATTCAGAGTAGTGGGTTGTTATTAGGGAGGTCATAACTTTGATCTGCGTGGGTCATCTGAGAAAAAAAAAATTGGACATTTTAAAGGAAATAAATTAAATTAGAAAATCTTTTTTTAATCATTTAATAGTGAGAATATGGCATTATGACAGCATGAATAATAAGTTTATTCCAGTCACAATGTAAACTACATGGAAACACTTAATATCTATGAAATAATGATGATAAAATGTGTTTCTTCATTTAATATCTTGGTTGGGATATGAGGTCAGATTCATTATCTGGGATGGCTCTGTAAAAAAACAATAATGTGGTGGAAAATCCTCTCATCAACAATTGATTAATGTTGGGAAATCAACGGTTAGAATTAGAATAGGCCTATTTGGATTTACAAATGATGAACGTTTTACCCACCATTCATCAGTTATTATTCCAATCCTCATGGTATCGGGTTTTTTTCTTCATTAATTATTTCTATATTCTTTTTTACAACAAAGAACTCAAACCAAATCATAGATAGGTTGATCCTCTATTTGATCCTTTATATGGGATGGTTAATAATGTAGAAATAAATGGGTCGAATTATTAAATATTCTTTTGTTCCTATTTCATATTTTCATCTGACATAAACTGTCCAAGGCTAACATGAATAAGGCCATTACCCATTATAATGGAGTTCATGTGCTTAAATTATTTCATAGTTCAAGAATTAATCTTCGACATTCCCCTGTGGTCACATAAGGGTTTTATGGTAGGTTCGAAACATGATTATACCCTTAGAGTGCTGGTGAGATGATTTGGAGTCCATGAAAGGGAAGAACGTGTCCTAATGGGAACAAATGATCTTCCATTTTGAAAAATGGAGAACCAGAGTGTGACTGTTGACCCACAGAAGGAGGGATACTGGAAGTGGTGCACGACGGTGCTAGAGGAGTCCCATGGTGGTGTAGGAAACTGGAATAAGATGGCCACCTGATCGATGGCCGAGAGTTGAGGACCCTATGGATCGTTGGTTGTGGGTGGAAGACAGGGTTGTCAGCTCGATGGCTAGTGATGGGTTATGCCAAAACACTATAGGAGGACATGTGATGTGGAGAAAGGCCACAGTATAGTAGGACTATAGTGGGACCCTACTGGAACCCCCGCTGGGTAGTTAAAATGGTTGTTTTCTGTAATGAATTGGAGCAGAAGTGACACCCTCCACTTCTAGGGTAGACGATCTGAAACGTTCGATCGGACCAGCCTGATGCCGAACCACCAGGTTTGGTCAACCCATAGGGTTGTTTGAGACATGAAAAGTTGGCTCAGACCTCAAATTTCTGGTAAGACGGGAATTGGGTCTGGTCGTGTCGGTACAACTAGGTTGGACCGGACCCATACACATCTTGGACCCATTTTTACTTAATGTATCATATCTCTTAAAATGTGTGTTCTTTTGATGATATTTTTATGATATTGTGACCCTCACAATAAGGAAGTCCTTCTGAAATACTCAATTTGTGTTTATGAGGATGTTGGTGTATGAAATTTTAACTCAAGGATTAGGTTCTCTTAAAATGATAATGTTAAGGATGGAATCTGATGGATGATAGTGACCAAGAATCTATGTGACTACCTAGACTGTGTGTCTTACCTAGACTATGTATTTTATCTAGACATTGTCTATTTCCAAGATGAGTTGGTACTATCATGTCCCACAAGGGTGTGGGCTGTATAGTCTATGATGACAGACAATGTGTTACATAAATTCAGTGTGTTTCCAACACTAAGAGTGTTATCTACACTGTATTTGTTACCTACACTCCTTGTGTGATCGGCACTCCAGGTGTTACCTACACTACATGTGCTACCATTACTCCACATATTTAATACATGATGGTACTATAGATTCCAACATTAATTATTTTTACATACGATTATCATATACAAATTGTCATGTAAATATAGTGACTCTTTATTTTATACTTTTTAGAGGATACACTTCATGTACCTATTTGGTAGTCTAATTGGTATTTATTTGGGATCTTCTTTATGGTATAATTCTTATGATTCCTTTTGGTTTACTCTATGTAATTCCATTATGGTTTGTGGTCCCAATTGTGTGTTGTTTTACTCATCCCAGCATGGTATTCACCTACACATGTCGTGTCTTGTGCCGAGGATTGACCGCTTTGACCGAGCCCTAGGTGGGATGGAGATAGGGCTCCTTTAGGGGGACCTAATAGATGTGGTAAGCTTCAATGAAATTAAAACAACATAATGTTCCTTCCCTTAAGGTAGGGTTTCTTCATACGAGATCTAGGAGCTTGTACATTTCCATTTTAGTTGGGCATGTATTCTGGACCATTTTTCTTTTAGTTTGGTACCTTTCTCTAAGTGTGGTTTTTTAGTGGTTTGCATTCGTGTTTACATAGTTTTTTCAGTTTCAGATTTTTCTTAGTAATGGTTTCATGCATACAGGTACTGGGACAAATGCCTCCCACTTGTTTGATATGCCTACATAGTGCTAGCCGCCAACCCCTAGAATATGGGAGGCGGTCATTGTGTAGTCATGGAAAGATCCCTAGGGGACAGGTTTTGATTGAATATGACTTAATATTTTATTATATATTTTTAGAATAATTAATGACATAAAAATATAATCTTTTAAATAACTCACATTGGAGACACATAGAAATTAATATTTGTTTATATTAATTTATCTTATATAGAGTTTCCAAAAGACCACCTTATATATTATAAAATGACACCTTCTTCCACACTTACTCAAATAAAATTTGAATCTACTAGTTTAAAGAAATCCTATCTAATTATCATCCAAAAAACATTACCTATGTTTTGGGGTCTTGATAATCTTGAACAATCAATTTATATCCATTGAGAATTTATCTAAATGAATTCATTTGAAGAAGAGGGAATCGTTTTACCAACTCTTTCAAGTTCATTAATCATTATACATTCTCTTCATTTGTTTTTTACCTACTAATGTAATAAATATAGGGTAGTCAATATTTTAATATGTTTTTAGGATTATTGGACAACAATATTTCATCTTGTATCCCTTCTACAAAAAATGATATCACTATGTATGCGTATATATGACATAATGTCTCCATTCCATGGTAAAATTCCTTATTTAATCAAAAATTTATTTTCATGGGTATAGTTATGTATATAATGGAGATAAATAATAAATATTCCAAGAGATTTATTTTTTAGAAATTATTATTCCATACACATCTCTAACCATTCACCATGAAGGGAATTATATCGTCTCTTTTGTTTAAGCACGACCTACAGTCTCACGACGTGATGTGATTAATTTTCCATATTCACCCTTAAACAATGATATAGATATATATAATGAATACATATGATATATATTTACATAATATCATTTTGAATATTATGTATCTATATCCAACACACAAGAATCATGATTTATATGATGAAACAGTTATATGAAAATGAAGCAGTCAATGCATGAATCAAGGGTAATACTAAAATATGTTCTATAAAAAAGTGATAAAATAATATAACAACTTTTGATATGATATCATGAATATTACAAATGTTATTAAGTAAGATAATATCATGCTTAAACCCATTATTCAAGAGGTTAAATAATGTTCAAACATAGAAAATATTATTTAAGGGACATCGTCTCAATATCATTTCATTGTGGTATAGTTTATTTTTATAAAACCACATTTATATGGGGAGAGTACATGATCCATTTTAATAATAATGTCATTAATTTATTTATTATCATGTTAAGATTCATTTTTTAAAAATTCATTCTTTCGCAGGGATTATGGAAAAAATGATAATAGTGCTATTGGACACCTTGAATGTGTAACGATTTAACAATGAAATCATTTTCTATCAATATTTTAGATGTTATATTAAAAATTAAATTTTATGGATATTAATAGATTACTGACGACATTTAATGTATATTTATAATTTTATTCAATATTTTTCAAAGGAATATATTTGTATTTTTTATAGAGATCATTTTGAAAAATGACAATTGGAGTGTTCTAGTTTTAATGTAAATGGAGACAATAACATTTCCGCCATTGAGATTATTGTTTTATTAAAAACCTTCATTACATGATCACATATTTATTTTATTGAAAAAAAATATTCCCTTATTTTTTTGATATTTGATATTGAAAATGGTATTCTAAAAGAAAATTTTATCTTTATATGAATATGTTTTTCATATGAGATAAATAAGTGTTTCTCCTCAATAGGTTTTAAATGATTTTCTATTGTATTTTAAACTATGTAGACTCCCTTTATTGAATCTCATGATTAATTAAAGTTAATCTATGATTATTTCATTTACCATATTTTATTGATTGTTTTATAATTCCTTTTAACTATGTGTGTGATATTTTGTTACCATTCCTGGTTTACGGTTTAAGTATTCACATTTCATATACTAGTTTTTTGAAACAAATATTGATGTTTTTTATGTTTCACCCTTTTCAAATTTGGAAGTTATTGGAATTAGTATGTTATGGGTGTATCCCTCAATAGGCACTTGATGAAATATTAGATCTGATGTGAAAAAATAGTTTTGGTAATAGATGTTCTGTTAACGTTTATGTATAATGTCGTTGAAAAAAAATTGAATGTATTCTTATGATGTACATCATTATAAATTACCTCATTAAGAGAATTGGTGTTTATATTCCATATTATTATTAAACTATTAAAATATCCATGGTCATGTTTGATTCTAATGTTACTATTTATATTGAATTATTTGACCTTGATTTATTCTTTCTATATTATGCTCACGTAATTGATTATAGGGTCTTAGTTTTAGTTAATAACATTATTTTAATTGTTTATTCTTGTTTAAGAATGAATTATATGTTTATATATTATTACAAAGAACATTATATCACTAATTTCTTATTTTTCACCTTTCCCTTGAATTATAATAATAATATTATGGCTGATATGAATGGTCACATAAAGGGAAAATAATGGAATACTCCATGAAATTTTTTGTGTGTTATATTTTTCATTTAATAATGTGAATTTAAATATCTATCAAGTTTTCCAAAAGTATTAAACTATTTATTCCTTTGGGAATAATCAATTTTATATTTTCAATCATAATAAATTAAGGCGTTGACTCTAGGATATGGGTGTTTAGGTCATTGTAGTTGGAATAAATAAAAGTTTAGTATAATCCTTATGAACAATATTTTGGGAAACAAGGATAAGGGAGGAAAATGAACTCGTTTATTATTGTGAAATCATTTTTTAATGAAAAATTTCTTTTAATTTTTTTCACATATGATTAATGGATTGGATAATAATTACAGTTTATCATATTTTTAAATTTAATGTGGGTGTATTTATTTTAAAATTTGGTAATACAAAATAAAATGTATGAGATAACCTTTGTGGATAAAAAATATTATTAACGTTGAATATAATTAGGTTTTTTTTGAGGATTCTAATCACATTACTAGAAAATATTAGTATTTTATACAAATAGGATAGCCCTCAGGCTGTGTGACCACCTTTAATATCTGGAAAGGCTATAAGAAGTGAACCCAAAACCAATGGGATGCAAGGGTTTTAATGCTATAATTCCCCTACATGAAGCCCTCGTTAAAATAATATTTTTATTTAAACTATCAAACTAATAATGGTTTTTTATTTTAGGGACATTTTTTATCAAATATATAACCATAGGATTGGGAAATGATTTTTCTATTGAGTGATTAATGTTTTTTAGAAGATGTTCTCAATTTTGGGAATATTATAAGATTAAGGTAACAAAATATTATGGTAAATAAAAGTTGAATTCTATTTTTGGTGTAAAATATGATTTTATTATAGAAATATTATTATTCATGTTATTTATGAAAATGGTTATCATATCATAGAGATTATGTGATTTTGAAAATTATTTTTTCCCATATGAAATTAGGAGTCATTAATGTTATTTTGAAGATTATATGATCAAGTCCTTTATATTTTTGGGTCTCAATTTACCTCTAAAATAATTTTTATGAAGGATATTTAATTTATAAAAGATCTATGTTTATCATGGGTTATTATTGATTAACATTAGAGATTAAAAATGTTTTTCATTATATATAGGATATTGTTTTGAAGAATTATATTATCTTATTCTATTCATTTTGGATTTTAAAAGGTTTAAATTCAAGAAAAATTAGTAGTTTTGATGTTTTTGTATTATGTAATTCAAATAAGATTATTTATATTATTCAGGAATGATAAAATTATCTAAAACACTCAACAATAAGACAAAAGGATGATTTTTTTTAAACTAAATCAAGAATGAATCTGTACATGTCATGTATATATGATTCCATACTTTCAAAATAAAATGTGTAAATAAATTATTTAACAGTAGGAAAATGATTTTGAAATAAAAACATTATTCATTTACTTTTAATTACAATGAAATCAATTTTCTTTTTTAATCGTTATATATTTATGGTTACTTTATTGTTAATTATCGTATACCAATGTTCTATATCACTCTCCATCAGAACATGAATGTAATTTTTATATTCCATGTCTATGGCAACCCTGCTTTTTATTACAACTTAAACATGTTTTATTACATAAAACTTCACTTGATACAACAATGAAGATCGAGAGGTTTAGTGTCTTTGGGGCTTAGGATCATTACATAAAAACTTTAAACTTGAAATACAGCATCCTTATTGAAAACTTCCTTTACATGACCACTACATTCCTTCGTACTTAGCATTGCATGGGATAACCTGAGGACATGCATAAGAAAAGGGTGAGCAATAAAGCCCAGTAAGGGAGTACACAATGAATAACATGAGGAGTGCAATACATGTTAGGCAATAGGCATATCAATAGAGCATAAGAGAGACATGAACATAAAGGCATGATAAAGCATGATAATCATGACATGGAAATGTGGCAACAACACTTAACATTGAATTAGCATGAGCCAAGGCTCATTGCACATGGAGCATGAGTAAACCCTCATTGCACTTGATGCACGAGTAAACCCTCGTTGCACTTGAATTAGCATGAGTCAACACTCATTGCACATGACGTATCATGATACTATACTTTACCCAATGCATTGGAGCGCTATCAGGGCGCACCCTTCTTAAAACATTTCATTTCATGCATAAGTGTGCCACATGGATCATAAAAAATGGATTCATAAAACATAATCATTTATTCCACGATAAATGAATGTGGAATTCATACATGAAGCTATACAATCAATAAGTAAATGTGCATAAAGGTGAATACCCTTGATGGAGGAATGGGCATGGTATTCACTACACAAAGACATTGGCTTAGAAAATCGGTGCGATTTCGGCGGCGTAACGGCGTGACATAAAAATTCATAAAAAGGTTGATGAGAGAGAAAGGGGTTCCTCATCATATTTACATGTAATGGACAGTAAGGAGATCATATATATATACATGTCCCAACAATAGAAATAGAATTTAGATTCATGATACAAAAGTATTGCTTGAATATAAAAGAAGAGAGAGAAGTTCCTTTCGGAATTTCGGCATAGTAACGGGTGTACATGGGAGGCATTTAATGAGAGAGAAAGGGGTATCCCATCATTCAAACAATAATAGGGCAGTATGGGAGAGGTGCGAAACCATACCCCAACATTCATAATTGAAATTAAAAGGGCAATACAACTTAAAGAAAATTGACAAAAATGAGAAAGGAAGAAAAACCCTTACTTGGAAGTGTGCTTCCAAAGGCTAGAGAGATGCTTGTGAGAGGCTTATTGGGAGCTTGGGGAACCTTGAGAGGATTCTAGAGAGAGTAGGGAAGAGGTTGGACGAACTTCAAGGGCTTTGGGTGAGGAGGAAGTGGGAGCTTGGGTGGGTTTATATAGGAAAGGTGAGAGAATTCTTTATTATTTAGGTTTGGGACCCCTTATATTAAAATAATCCAAACCACAAACCATCCCATGGTATTTGCCCATGGTTTCTGGAAAAGGAAAGAGGAAAACAATATTTTACAAGGCCAAGGTCCGAACTTATTAAAAAACTAGGGTTGCTTATGTGGAGGTGAGTCACACTCCCATGGAAATTAATTTAAAAAGGCAAAGTGTTGAATAAGTCTTGAGGGCTCCATTAATGCTTTGAAAAGTGAGTCAAACAAACCCAAAACATCATTATTTTATTGATAAAACACATATTGGCCGAACATAAGGATTATGGTATTTTATTACATCACCATTGGGTCATTATGATGTCATAAAACACATTATATATTTAAATGGTATTTAATTTTTACCCAAAAATTTGACTGTCTCAGAAAATTATGAAAAATTCACGGTTGGATAATTTCGACGTCCTGATTCCAAAAATAATATTTATTTTATCTAAATAATTTTCTAAATATGTGAATTTTCACTTTTAAAATAAAAACCGACATTTATAAAAAATTCACGGGTTTGGACAGAAATGACTTTCAAACCTTAATAAAAATTTTAATTGCATTCATAAAATTATAAGATCATTTATATTTAATAAAAATTAATTTAATATTAATAATAATATTTTATTAAAATATTATTTAATTCAAAAATCCTTTAATTTAATAAAATATAATTCTTAATTAAATAATAACTAAAAAACATCATTTGTACTTTAAAAACTAACTACAATGCATCAAAAATGACTAGAAATTATATTCATTATTATATACAAAAAAAATGTACATGAACATGGTGCTACTTATTTGTTACATAACCCCTTAAAATAGCCGCATAAGACCTAAGGGTAAAGTGTGCGATGGTGACAGACTCTTGGGGTTGCTCGGATAACATCGCTCGAGTGGTAATCTCTATCAACTTCCATTTTTCCCGTAGACGATCACGTTCGAGCTTGACTTGATGAAGCTCAGCTTGGGCTTGGTCAAGGGCAAAGCCCAAAGACGCCACCTCCTTTCCGAGCTCCGACAAATGGGCTTCGTAAGGGGCAATTCTACTGGATGATGCCATCGCTTCCTTTGTCTGAGTAGAAAATTGGTTCGTTAAAGCCTTATATTTAAACTACCCAGATGATCACTGTTCAACGGCTATAAAAGTAACGGTCACAAATCTTAACGTTAAACTAAATAAGTTGACATCATATAAAAACATAAAGAAACATTTAACTGTTTCAAGAGGGATTTTCCATTAATGAAATTTTGGGTCGTTACAACATTCCCCCCTTAAGAAATTTCGCCCTCGAAATTTTCCTTTTCCCACACTAAAACAAATGTGGGTAACTTAGCTTCATCATATCCTCCGACTCCCAAGTTGCTTCTTCAAACGTGTGGTTTCTCCACAACACCTTGACGAGGGGCATTGTCTTATTTCGTAGAACTTTTTCTCTACGACCTAAGATCTTCACTGGTTGCTCCTCATAAGAAAGATCGTCTTCTAATTGTACCACCTCGGAAGAGAGTACATGTGAAGGGTCTGGTATGTACTCCCTTAAGAGGGATACATGGAAGACATCATGCACCTTGGCCATAGTAGGTGGAAGTGCTTGTCGATAGGCCACAGCCCCAACACGATCAAGAATCTCGAATGGGCCGATGTACCTTGGACTTAACTTCCCTTTCTTTCCAAACCTCATGACCTTATTCCACGGAGATATGCGTAAAAACACCATGTCTCCGACTTTAAACTCAAGGTCTCGTCGACGATTATCCGCATAACTCTTCTGTCGACTTTGGGATGCCTTGATATGCTGCTGAATGGTTTTCACCTTCTCCACCATTTCTTCGACCATTTCTGGTCCAAGCAGCTTACGTTCACCGACCTCATCCCAACATGCCGGTGTTCTACACCTTTTCCCATACAGGGCTTCATATGGTGCCATTTGGATGCTCGAGTGGAAACTATTATTATAAGAGAACTCAACTAGGGGAAGATGTTGATCCCATACTCCTTTAAAGTCCATTGAGCACGCTCTCAACATATCCTCAAGTGTTTGGATAGTCCGCTCGGATTGGCCATCAGTTTGAGGATGATAGGCCGTACTAAAGTTCAGTTCAGTATTCAGAGCATGTTGAAGACTCTTCCAAAACTTAGAGGTAAATCTTGGATCTCGGTCCGACACAATAGATAGTGGTACTCCATGCAACCGTACCACTTCCCTGATATATATCCGTGCCAGTTGATCCAAAGAGAAATCCTCTCGAATAGCAATGAAGTGTGCAGTCTTTGTAAGACGATCCACAATAACCCAGATTGCATTGTTGCTTTTGGATGTCCTTGGAAGTCCAGTGACGAAGTCCATGGTGATGTTCTCCCATTTCCATTCTGGTATGGGCAATGGTTGCATCATCCACTTAGACTTCTGCCTCTCTGTCTTCACTTGCTGACACACCAGGCACTTTGATGTATATTCGGCGATCTCCTTCTTCATATTATCCCACCAAAAGTTTTCTCGGAGATCTCGATACATCTTTGTGCTCCCTGGGTGTATAGAGAAATTTGAACTATGTGCATCATCCAAAAGTTCCTTCTTCAGCACCGAACTTGTTGGAACGCATAGTCTTTTCCCAAACCGCACAATTCCTTCTTCATTAACATTAAACTCTGAGGATTTTCCCTTTTTGATAGCTTCCACTTTTTCTTGGATTCTAGCATCATCCTTTTGAGCATCCTTTAACGTTTCCAAAAGAGATGGTTGAGCAATCATTTGTGAAAGGATTGATGATGTTCCCATCTTTATGATTCCCACGTCCATCTTCATCAAGTCTAAGAAGATTGGATCCTTCTCAATTCTCATCATTGATAGAATTGCTGGATCCTTTCTACTTAGGGCATCCGCCACCTTGTTCGCCTTCCCAGGGTGGTAATGTATTGAACAGTCATAATCCTTTATGAGCTCTATCCATCTTCTCTAGCGCATATTAAGCTCCTTCTGTGTGAATATATATTTAAGACTCTTGTGGTCAGTATATATCTCACATTTCTCTCCATAGAGATAATGCCGCCAGATTTTCAAGGCAAAGATCACTGCCGCCAACTCCAGATCATGCGTTGGATAGTTTCGCTCATGGATTTTCAACTTTCTTGAGGCATAGGATATCACTTTATCATTCTGCATCAGCACACATCCTAAGCCCTTCTTCGAAGCATCACTGAATACCACAAAAAGCTCCCCACTTGTGGGTAAAGTGAGCACAGGTGCAGTGATAAGCCTCCTTTTCAACTCCTTGAAGCTTTCTTCGCATTCATCACTCCAAGTAAACTTTACTCCCTTTCGAGTTAGCTTGGTAAGAGGGTTGGACAATCGTGAGAAGTTTCTCACAAATCGTCGATAATATCCAGCTAACCCCAAGAAGCTACGGATATCAGTTACCGATGCTGGCCTCGGCCATCCCTCAATTGCATCTGTTTTGGAGGGGTCCACAGATATCCCATTGCTTGTGATGATATGGCCCAAGAATGAGACCTCCTTCAACCAGAACTCACACTTGCTGTACTTGGAATAGAGCTTCTCCTTGCGCAAAGTCTCCAGTACAGTTCTTAAATGCTCCTCATGGTCCTCCTTGGTTTTGGAGTATATCAGAATATCATCTATAAAGACTACCACAAATTTATCTAGGTAATCTCTAAAGACTCTATTCATCAAGTCCATGAATATTGCTGGAGCATTGGTGAGTCCAAAAGGCATTACTATGAATTCATAGTGCCCGTACCTTGTACGAAAAGCAGTCTTGGGGATATCTTCCTTCTTCACCCTTACTTGATAATATCCCGACCGCAAGTCGACCTTGGAGAAGTATTGAGCTCCACGCACCTGATCAAACAAGTCATCGATTCTTGGGAGAGGATACTTGTTCTTTATCGTGATTTTGTTAAGTTCACGATAATCGATGCAAAGCCGCATTGACCCATCCTTCTTCTTGACGAAGAGGACTGGTGCACCCCATGGTGATGCACTTGGGCGTATAAACCCTTTATCCAGATTCTCCTGTAGTTGTTTCTTCAGTTCTTCAAGCTCAACCACAGCCATTCTATATGGAGTCTTGGATATTGGTAGCGCCCCAGGTATAAGTTCAATTGAGAACTCAACATCTCTTCATGGAGGAAGACCAGGAAGTTCCTCGGGAAATACTTCAGCGAATTCCCTCACAATAGGCATTTCTTCAAGGGTGGTTTCTTCCCTGGACTCAATCATCTGAGCCAGATATGCGTGCTCATAAGGCAGTAATATCCATGCTTGAGATGATGGAGCTAAAGGAGATTCATCTTCCTCCTGACACTTGTAAAGAATCGGGGGTCGATTCTCCATATGGAGTGTGATTTCCCTCTCACGACAATTTATGTTGGCTCTATATAAGGAAAGCCAATCCATGCCAAGAATTGCATCAAATTCCACCAAAGGGAGTATTACGAGGTTCGTCGGGAAATTCAATCCACAGATTATAACAGGGGAGGACTTATACTCATGGGATGCAATGATTGCCCCATTTGCCGTACTCACCGACATCTTTACTTCCATGACTTGTGGTGGTGCAGGGATTATTCTACTAAACTTTTGAGATATAAAAGAATGCGTAGAACCTGAATCAAAAAGTACGTTCTCTATTCTTGAATGAATAACTAGCGTACCTGTCACCACTTCGTTGTCGGGGTTCACTTCAGCAGAAGTGATGGCAAAAGCTCTTCCTTGCTGTCTTGGAGGTTGTTGATTGCCTCCGATAACCCTTGGATTAGGGCACTGATTCGCAAAATGACCCGGTTCTTTGCATTTGAAGCATTGAACAATGCGTTGAGGTTCGAACGGAGCGTTCCTCCCCTCCGTCGCAGCCGCGGGTCCTTCTTGCTGACAGTTAACAGCTAGGTGCCATTCTCTTCCACACTTGAAGCATTTTCTTGTCCCCCTAAGGCAATTTCTAGGGTGCTTCTTTCCACACTTTTGGCAAGTGGGGTGCTGGAATTTCTTAGCGCCGTTGGATTTATCCATCGGACCACCAGCATTGAAGTCCACCTTCCGCTTCTTGTCCCCATGATACCCCTGTGATTCTACGATCTCCATTTCAACCTTGAGGGCACATCGGACAATTTCCTCATAGCTGTCGAAGTCACGGATCGCTAATGCTTTCCGCAAGCTAGGCTTCAGCCCACCAAAGAAGCGGTCAACCTTGCATTCGGGGGTAACGACAAAGCCGGAAGCGTATCGTGCAAGCCTTGTGAAGTTTTCCTCGTACGCTCCCACAGATTCCTCATCTTTCTGCTTGAGGGAAAGGAAGTCCCTTTCCATCTTAAGACGGAGGGTGCGTGGAAAATATTTATCGAAAAACATCTTCCGGAATACCTTCCATTCCAAAGCCTCGATCTCCTCCTCAGGCTTCGTATTTTTGATCAACGTCCACCATTGATCAGCTTCACCCTCCATACGATAAGCCGCCAGGAGAACCTTCTCTTTTTCAGAGCATTGGAGGATGGAGAATATCTTTTCAATGGAGTTGATCCATTGTTCAGCAATCGTGGGATCGGATGATCCACTAAAAGTAGGAGGCCTTTGTCTCATGAAGCTTTCAATAGCGACTTGTTCTTTCTTAGGGGGGGTTGAACGTTCCTCTTGACCAGTGTTTCTATTCAAAACTTGAGTTAGCTGAGAGAGAAGCGTGACAAAGTTCGCGATTCCCGCTCCCATTGGATTGGGCATCTCATTGGTACAATCATCACACTGATCTTCACAACGGTTGTTAGCCCGAGTTCTCCTATTACCGTCCATTGGCTGGAATAAAAGGAAAGTTAGGGGTAACACATAAGGGGTAATCCAAAGACAAAAGTTGATGACTTATAAATAAACTTTAATCTCTTTAACTCAAGAGTCTAAAGGATTCAACCTAGGCTTTTCCTGATCTACCTTCTAACATATATTCTTAGGGGCATTTTTCCCTTAATAAGGGTTCATACTAAGATTGTGAATTTATCAAAACATATCCCCTGGGAGTGTCGTAACCAAGAGTGCAGCAAGGCCCGTTGTCGTGCACCAGTTCCCGTTCGAGTCTAGCTCAAAGCAGTGTTTTCGGGTTTTACCCCTAGGATACATCTGTGCCAGAGCCGCCTCTACCTGCTCGTATCCAGACAGGGATGTATTTGTTTGATAAACCACTTACTTAGTATTTACCAAAATTTAGGGATGTTTTTATTATGCTTAGTCTTGTATATAAGGCTTTACTAGGGTTTCCTAATCCCAAAAAATAACTAAACCTATCCTCTGATACCAACTATGGCAACCCTGCTTTTTATTACAACTTAAACATGTTTTATTACATAAAACTTCACTTGATACAACAAAGAAGATCGAGAGGTTTAGTGTCTTTGGGGCTTAGGATCATTACATAAAAACTTTAAACTTGAAATACAACATCCTTATTGAAAACTTCCTTTACATTACCACTACATTCCTTCGTACTTAGCATTGCATGGGATAACCTGAGGACATGCATAAGAAAAGGGTGAGCTATAAAGCCCAGTAAGGGAGTACACAATGAATAACATGAGGAGTGCAATACATGTTAGGCAATAGGCATATCAATAGAGCATAAGAGAGACATGAACATAAAGGCATGATAATGCATGATAATCATGACATGGAAATGTGGCAACAACACTTAACATTGAATTAGCATGAGCCAAGGCTCATTGCACATGGAGCATGAGTAAACCCTCATTGCACTTAAAGAACGAGTAGACCCTCGTTGCACTTGAATTAGCATGAGTCAACACTCATTGCACATGACGTATCATGATACTATACTTTACCCAATGCATTGGAGCGCTATCAGGGCGCACCCTTCTTAAAACATTTCATTTCATGCATAAGTGTGCCACATGGATCATAAAAAAATGGATTCATAAAACATAATCATTTATTCCACGATAAATGAATGTGGAATTCATACATGAAGCTTTACAATCAATAAGTAAATGTGCATAAAGGTGAATACCCTTGATGGAGGAATGTGCATGGTATTCACTACACAAAGACATTGGCTTAGAAAATCGGTGCGATTTCGGCGGCGTAACGGCGTGACATAAAAATTCATAAAAAGGTTGATGAGAGAGAAAGGGGTTCCTCATCATATTTACATGTAATGGACAGTAAGGAGATCATATATATACATGTCCCAACAATAGAAATAGAATTTAGATTCATGATACAAAAGTATTGCTTGAATATAAAAGAAGAGAGAGAAGTTCCTTTCGGAATTTCGGCATAGTAACGGGTGTACATGGGAGGCATTTAATGAGAGAGAAAGGGGTATCCCATCATTCAAACAATAATAGGGCAGTATGGGAGAGGTGCGAAACCATACCCCAACATTCATAATTGAAATTAAAAGGGCAATACAACTTAAAGAAAATTGACAAAAATGAGAAAGGAAGAAAAACCCTTACTTGGAAGTGTGCTTCCAAAGGCTAGAGAGAGGCTTGTGAGAGGCTTATTGGGAGCTTGGGGAACCTTGAGAGGATTCTAGAGAGAGTAGGGAAGAGGTTGGACGAACTTCAAGGGCTTTGGGTGAGGAGGAAGTGGGAGCTTGGGTGGGTTTATATAGGAAAGGTGAGAGAATTCTTTATTATTTAGGTTTGGGACCCCTTATATTAAAATAATCCAAACCACAAACCAACCCATGGTATTTGCCCATGGTTTCTGGAAAAGGAAAGAGGAAAACAATATTTTACAAGGCCAAGGTCCGAACTTATTAAAAAATTAGGGTTGCTTATGTGGAGGTGAGTCACACTCCCATGGAAATTAATTTAAAAAGGCAAAGTGTTGAATAAGTCTTGAGGGCTCCATTAATGCTTTGAAAAGTGAGTCAAACAAACCCAAAACATCATTATTTTATTGATAAAACACATATTGGCCGAACATAAGGATTATGGTATTTTATTACATCACCATTGGGTCATTATGATGTCATAAAACACATTATATATTTAAATGGTATTTAATTTTTACCCAAAAATTTGACTGTCTCAGAAAATTATGAAAAATTCACCGTTGGATAATTTCGACGTCCTGATTCCAAAAATAATATTTATTTTATCTAAATAATTTTCTAAATATGTGAATTTTCACTTTTAAAATAAAAACCGACATTTATAAAAAATTCACTGGTTTGGACAGAAATGACTTTCAAACCTTAATAAAAATTTTAATTGCATTCATAAAATTATAAGATCATTTATATTTAATAAAAATTAATTTAATATTAATAATAATATTTTATTAAAATATTATTTAATTCAAAAATCCTTTAATTTAATAAAATATAATTCTTAATTAAATAATAACTAAAAAACATCATTTGTACTTTAAAAACTAACTACAATGCATCAAAAATGACTAGAAATTATATTCATTATTATATACAAAAAAAATGTACATGAACATGGTGCTACTTATTTGTTACATAACCCCTTAAAATAGCCGCATATGACCTAAGGGTAAGGTGTGCGATGGTGACAGACTCTTGGGGTTGCTCGGATAACATCGCTCGAGTGGTAATCTCTATCAACTTCCATTTTTCCCGTAGACGATCACGTTCGAGCTTGACTTGATGAAGCTCAGCTTGGGCTTGGTCAAGGGCAAAGCCCAAAGACGCCACCTCCTTTCCGAGCTCCGACAAATGGGCTTCGTAAGGGGCAATTCTACTGGATGATGCCATCACTTCCTTTGTCTGAGTAGAAAATTGGTTCGTTAAAGCCTTATATTTAAACTACCCAGATGATCACTGTTCAACGGCTATAAAAGTAACGGTCACAAATCTTAACGTTAAACTAAATAAGTTGACATCATATAAAAACATAAAGAAACATTTAACTGGTTCAAGAGGGATTTTCCATTAATGAAATTTTGGGTCGTTACAACATTCCCCCCTTAAGAAATTTCGCCCTCGAAATTTTCCTTTTCCCACACTAAAACAAATGTGGGTAACTTAGCTTCATCATATCCTCCGACTCCCAAGTTGCTTCTTCAAACTTGTGGTTTCTCCACAACACCTTGACGAGGGGCATTGTCTTATTTCGTAGAACTTTTTCTCTACGACCTAAGATCTTCACTGGTTGCTCCTCATAAGAAAGATCGTCTTCTAATTGTACCACCTCGGAAGAGAGTACATGTGAAGGGTCTGGTATGTACTCCCTTAAGAGGGATACATGGAAGACACCATGCACCTTGGCCATAGTAGGTGGAAGTGCTAGTCGATAGGCCACAGCCCCAACACGATCAAGAATCTCGAATGGGCCGATGTACCTTGGACTTAACTTCCCTTTCTTTCCAAACCTCATGACCTTCTTCCACGGAGATATGCGTAAAAACACCATGTCTCCGACTTTAAACTCAAGGTCTCGTCGACGATTATCCGCATAACTCTTCTGTCGACTTTGGGATGCCTTGATATGCTGCTGAATGGTTTTCACCTTCTCCACCATTTCTTCGACCATTTCTGGTCCAAGCAGCTTACGTTCACCGACCTCATCCCAACATGCCGGTGTTCTACACCTTTTCCCATACAGGGATTCATATGGTGCCATTTGGATGCTCGAGTGGAAACTATTATTATAAGAGAACTCAACTAGGGGAAGATGTTGATCCCATCCTCCTTTAAAGTCCATTGAGCACGCTCTCAACATATCCTCAAGTGTTTGGATAGTCCGCTCGGATTGGCCATCAGTTTGAGGATGATAGGCCGTACTGAAGTTCAGTTCAGTATTCAGAGCATGTTGAAGACTCTTCCAAAACTTAGAGGTAAATCTTGGATCTCGGTCCGACACAATAGATAGTGGTACTCCATGCAACCGTACCACTTCCCTGATATATATCCGTGCCAGTTGATCCAAAGAGAAATCCTCTCGAATAGCAATGAAGTGTGCAGTCTTTGTAAGACGATCCACAATAACCCAGATTGCATTGTTGCTTTTGGATGTCCTTGGAAGTCCAGTTACGAAGTCCATGGTGATGTTCTCCCATTTCCATTCTGGTATGGGCAATGGTTGCATCATCCACTTAGACTTCTGCCTCTCTGCCTTCACTTGCTGACACACCAGGCACTTTGATGTATATTCGGCGATCTCCTTCTTCATATTATCCCACCAAAAGTTTTCTCGGAGATCTCGATACATCTTTGTGCTCCCTGGGTGTATAGAGAAATTTGAACTATGTGCATCATCCAAAAGTTCCTTCTTCAGCACCGAACTTGTTGGAACGCATAGTCTTTTCCCAAACCGCACAATTCCTTCTTCATTAACATTAAACTCTGAGGATTTTCCCTTTTTGATAGCTTCCACTTTTTCTTGTATTCTAGCATCATCCTTTTGAGCATCCTTTAACGTTTCCAAAAGAGATGGTTGAGCAATCATTTGTGAAAGGATTGATGATGTTCCCATCTTTATGATTCCCACGTCCATCTTCATCAAGTCTAAGAAGATTGGATCCTTCTCAATTCTCATCATTGATAGAATTGCTGGATCCTTTCTACTTAGGGCATCCGCCACCTTGTTCGCCTTCCCAGGGTGGTAATGTATTGAACAGTCATAATCCTTTATGAGCTCTATCCATCTTCTCTAGCGCATATTAAGCTCCTTCTGTGTGAATATATATTTAAGACTCTTGTGGTCAGTATATATCTCACATTTCTCTCCATAGAGATAATGCCGCCAGATTTTCAAGGCAAAGATCACTGCCGCCAACTCCAGATCATGCGTTGGATAGTTTCGCTCATGGATTTTCAACTTTCTTGAGGCATAGGATATCACTTTATCATTCTGCATCAGCACACATCCTAAGCCCTTCTTCGAAGCATCACTGAATACCACAAAAAGCTCCCCACTTGTGGGTAAAGTGAGCACAGGTGCAGTGATAAGCCTCCTTTTCAACTCCTTGAAGCTTTCTTCGCATTCATCACTCCAAGTAAACTTTACTCCCTTTCGAGTTAGCTTGGTAAGAGGGTCGGACAATCGTGAGAAGTTTCTCACAAATCGTCGATAATATCCAGCTAACCCCAAGAAGCTACGGATATCAGTTACCGATGCTGGCCTCGGCCATCCCTCAATTGCATCTGTTTTGGAGGGGTCCACAGATATCCCATTGCTTGTGATGATATGGCCCAAGAATGAGACCTCCTTCAACCAGAACTCACACTTGCTGTACTTGGAATAGAGCTTCTCCTTGCGCAAAGTCTCCAGTACAGTTCTTAAATGCTCCTCATGGTCCTCCTTGGTTTTGGAGTATATCAGAATATCATCTATAAAGACTACCACAAATTTATCTAGGTAATCTCTAAAGACTCTATTCATCAAGTCCATGAATATTTCTGGAGCATTGGTGAGTCCAAAAGGCATTACTATGAATTCATAGTGCCCGTACCTTGTACGAAAAGCAGTCTTGGGGATATCTTCCTTCTTCACCCTTACTTGATAATATCCCGACCGCAAGTCGACCTTGGAGAAGTATTGAGCTCCACGCAGCTGATCAAACAAGTCATCGATTCTTGGGAGAGGATACTTGTTCTTTATCGTGATTTTTTTAAGTTCACGATAATCGATGCAAAGCCGGATTGACCCATCCTTCTTCTTGACGAAGAGGACTGGTGCACCCCATGGTGATGCACTTGGGCGTATAAACCCTTTATCCAGATTCTCCTGTAGTTGTTTCTTCAGTTCTTCAAGCTCAACCATAGCCATTCTATATGGAGTCTTGGATATTGGTAGCGCCCCAGGTATAAGTTCAATTGAGAACTCAACATCTCTTCTTGGAGGAAGACCAGGAAGTTCCTCGGGAAATACTTCAGCGAATTCCCTCACAATAGGCATTTCTTCAAGGGTGGTTTCTTCCTTGGACTCAATCATCTGAGCCAGATATGCGTGCTCATAAGGCAGTAATATCCATGCTTGAGATGATGGAGCTAAAGGAGATTCATCTTCCTCCTGACACTTGTAAAGAATCGGGGGTCGATTCTCCATATGGAGTGTGATTTCCCTCTCCCGACAATTTATGTTGGATCTATATAAGGAAAGCCAATCCATGCCAAGAATTGCATCAAATTCCACCAAAGGGAGTATTACGAGGTTCGCCGGGAAATTCAATCCACAGATTATAACAGGGGAGGACTTATACTCATGGGATGCAATGATTGCCCCATTTGCCGTACTCACCGACATCTTTACTTCCATGACTTGTGGTGGTGCAGGGATTATTCTACTAAACTTTTGAGATATAAAAGAATGCGTAGAACCTGAATCAAAAAGTACGTTCGCTATTCTTGAATGAATAACTAGCGTACCTGTCACCACTTCGTTGTCGGGGTTCACTTCAGCAGAAGTGATGGCAAAAGCTCTTCCTTGCTGTCTTGGAGGTTGTTGATTGCCTCCAATAACCCTTGGATTAGGGCACTGATTCGCAAAATGACCCGGTTCTTTGCATTTGAAGCATTGAACAATGCGTTGAGGTTCGAACGGAGTGTTCCTCCCCTCCGTCGCAGCCGCGGGTCCTTCTTGCTGACAGTTAACAGCTAGGTGCCATTCTCTTCCACACTTGAAGCATTTTCTTGTCCCCCTAAGGCAATTTCTAGGGTGCTTCTTTCCACACTTTTGGCAAGTGGGGTGCTGGAATTTCTTAGCGCCGTTGGATTTATCCATCGGACCACCAGCATTGAAGTCCACCTTCCGCTTCTTGTCCCCATGATAACCCTGTGATTCTACGATCTCCATTTCAACCTTGAGGGCACATCGGACAATTTCCTCATAGCTGTCGAAGTCACGGATCGCTAATGCTTTCCGCAAGCTAGGCTTCAGCCCACCAAAGAAGCGGTCAACCTTGCATTCGGGGGTAACGACAAAGCCGGAAGCGTATCGTGCAAGCCTTGTGAAGTTTTCCTCGTACGCTCCCACAGATTCCTCATCTTTCTGCTTGAGGGAAAGGAAGTCCCTTTCCATCTTAAGACGGAGGGTGCGTGGAAAATATTTATCGAAAAACATCTTCCGGAATACCTTCCATTCCAAAGCCTCGATCTCCTCCTCAGGCTTCGTATTTTTGATCAACGTCCACCATTGATCAGCTTCACCCTCCATACGATAAGCCGCCAGGAGAACCTTCTCTTTTTCAGAGCATTGGAGGATGGAGAATATCTTTTCAATGGAGTTGATCCATTGTTCAGCAATCGTGGGATCGGATGATCCACTAAAAGTAGGAGGCCTTTGTCTCATGAAGCTTTCAATAGCGACTTGTTCTTTCTTAGGGGGGGTTGAACGTTCCTCTTGACCAGTGTTTCTATTCAAAACATGAGTTAGCTGAGAGAGAAGCGTGACAAAGTTCGCGATTCCCGCTCCCATTGGATTGGGCATCTCATTGGTACAATCATCACACTGATCTTCACAACGGTTGTTAGCCCGAGTTCTCCTATTACCGGCCATTGGCTGGAATAAAAGGAAAGTTAGGGGTAACACATAAGGGGTAATCCAAAGACAAAAGTTGATGACTTATAAATAAACTTTAATCTCTTTAACTCAGGAGTCTAAAGGATTCAACCTAGGCTTTTCATGATCTACCTTCTAACATATATTCTTAGGGGCATTTTTCCCTTAATAAGGGTTCATACTAAGATTGTGAATTTATCAAAACATATCCCCTGGGAGTGTCGTAACCAAGAGAGCAGCAAGGCCCGTTGTCGTGCACCAGTTCCCGTTCGAGTCTAGCTCAAAGCAGTGTTTTCGGGTTTTACCCCTAGGATACATCTGTGCCAGAGCCGCCTCTACCTGCTCGTATCCAGACAGGGATGTATTTGTTTGATAAACCACTTACTTAGTATTTACCAAAATTTAGGGATGTTTTTATTATGCTTAGTCTTGTATCTAAGGCTTTACTAGGGTTTCCTAATCCCAAAAAATAACTAAACCTATCCTCTGATACCAACTATGGCAACCCTGCTTTTTATTACAACTTAAACATGTTTTATTACATAAAACTTCACTTGATACAACAAAGAAGATCGAGAGGTTTAGTGTCTTTGGGGCTTAGGATCATTACATAAAAACTTTAAACTTGAAATACAACATCCTTATTGAAAACTTCCTTTACATTACCACTACATTCCTTCGTACTTAGCATTGCATGGGATAACCTGAGGACATGCATAAGAAAAGGGTGAGCTATAAAGCCCAGTAAGGGAGTACACAATGAATAACATGAGGAGTGCAATACATGTTAGGCAATAGGCATATCAATAGAGCATAAGAGAGACATGAACATAAAGGCATGATAATGCATGATAATCATGACATGGAAATGTGGCAACAACACTTAACATTGAATTAGCATGAGCCAAGGCTCATTGCACATGGAGCATGAGTAAACCCTCATTGCACTTGAAGCACGAGTAGACCCTCGTTGCACTTGAATTAGCATGAGTCAACACTCATTGCACATGACGTATCATGATACTATACTTTACCCAATGCATTGGAGCGCTATCAGGGCGCACCCTTCTTAAAACATTTCATTTCATGCATAAGTGTGCCACATGGATCATAAAAAAATGGATTCATAAAACATAATCATTTATTCCACGATAAATGAATGTGGAATTCATACATGAAGCTTTACAATCAATAAGTAAATGTGCATAAAGGTGAATACCCTTGATGGAGGAATGTGCATGGTATTCACTACACAAAGACATTGGCTTAGAAAATCGGTGCGATTTCGGCGGCGTAACGGCGTGACATAAAAATTCATAAAAAGGTTGATGAGAGAGAAAGGGGTTCCTCATCATATTTACATGTAATGGACAGTAAGGAGATCATATATATACATGTCCCAACAATAGAAATAGAATTTAGATTCATGATACAAAAGTATTGCTTGAATATAAAAGAAGAGAGAGAAGTTCCTTTCGGAATTTCGGCATAGTAACGGGTGTACATGGGAGGCATTTAATGAGAGAGAAAGGGGTCTCCCATCATTCAAACAATAAGAGGGCAGTATGGGAGAGGTGCGAAACCATACCCCAACATTCATAATTGAAATTAAATGGGCAATACAACTTAAAGAAAATTGACAAAAATGAGAAAGGAAGAAAAACCCTTACTTGGAAGTGTGCTTCCAAAGGCTAGAGAGAGGCTTGTGAGAGGCTTATTGGGAGCTTTGGGAACCTTGAGAGGATTCTAGAGAGAGTAGGGCAGAGGTTGGACGAACTTCAAGGGCTTTGGGTGAGGAGGAAGTGGGAGCTTGGGTGGGTTTATATAGGAAAGGTGAGAGAATTCTTTATTATTTAGGTTTGGGACCCCTTATATTAAAATAATCCAAACCACAAACCATCCCATGGTATTTACCCATGGTTTCTGGAAAAGGAAAGAGGAAAACAATATTTTACAAGGCCAAGGTCCGAACTTATTAAAAAATTAGGGTTGCTTATGTGGAGGTGAGTCACACTCCCATGGAAATTAATTTAAAAAGGCAAAGTGTTGAATAAGTCTTGAGGGCTCCATTAATGCTTTGAAAAGTGAGTCAAACAAACCCAAAACCTCATTATTTTATTGATAAAACACATATTGGCCGAACATAAGGATTATGGTATTTTATTACATCACCATTGGGTCATTATGATGTCATAAAACACATTATATATTTAAATGGTATTTAATTTTAACCCAAAAATTTGACTGACTCAGAAAATTATGAAAAATTCACCGTTGGATAATTTCGACGTCCTGATTCCAAAAATAATATTTATTTTATCTAAATAATTTTCTAAATATGTGAATTTTCACTTTTAAAATAAAAACCGACATTTATAAAAAATTCACGGGTTTTGACAGAAATGACTTTCAAACCTTAATAAAAATTTTAATTGCATTCATAAAATTATAAGATCATTTATATTTAATAAAAATTAATTTAATATTAATAATAATATTTTATTAAAATATTATTTAATTCAAAAATCCTTTAATTTAATAAAATATAATTCTTAATTAAATAATAACTAAAAAACATCATTTGTACTTTAAAAACTAACTACAATGCATCAAAAATGACTAGAAATTATATTCATTATTATATACAAAAAAATGTACATGAACATGGTGCTACTTATTTGTTACATAACCCCTTAAAATAGCCGCATAAGACCTAAGGGTAAGGTGTGCGATGGTGACAGACTCTTGGGGTTGCTCGGATAACATCGCTCGAGTGGTAATCTCTATCAACTTCCATTTTTCCCGTAGACGATCACGTTCGAGCTTGACTTGATGAAGCTCAGCTTGGGCTTGGTCAAGGGCAAAGCCCAAAGACGCCACCTCCTTTCCGAGCTCCGAAAAATGGGCTTCGTAAGGGGCAATTCTACTGGATGATGCCATCGCTTCCTTTGTCTGAGTAGAAAATTGGTTCGTTAAAGCCTTATATTTAAACTACCCAGATGATCACTGTTCAACGGCTATAAAAGTAACGGTCACAAATCTTAACGTTAAACTAAATAAGTTGACATCATATAAAAACATAAAGAAACATTTAACTGGATCAAGAGGGATTTTCCATTAATGAAATTTTGGGTCGTTACAATGTCCATGTTTTAAAGAGTGTAATCCGAGTAAATTTTATCCCAGTTGACATTTGTACTTCTATTTAATTATTTTAAATTATAATTTTAGTCATCCCTAGTTCTAATGTGGGATGTTAATAAAGGAAAAATAAATAATAAAGCATTAGTTATCGAACCAGAATTAAAAAAATTCTAAGGTCGTAATTTATGGGAGAATTGGATAATGTACCAAGAATTATTTTATAGTATGCATCTTTTTAAATGTATCCGTTTTAACAGCCTATGTCACACGCAACACTGAGATAAAATTAACCATGATATACTATTGATATTATTATATAAAATTACATTACAAATTAGAATTTAAATTGGTGGAATTCAATATTTATAAATAATTTATGAAAATATTTTATTGAATTCATTGTAAATAAATTAATTATAAATAAATAAAAATGAATTCTATATAGAGGGGTTTTTTATAATAACAATTTAAATGTTCCCAATTTAGTATATAAAAATAGAATAAAAATAGGCATTTCAAATTATATTAATGATATATATGTAAAATATATTAAATTTAATGTTTAAAATTCATTATTTTTTTTATAGACTTGATATAAAAAACCCCATTTTACGAATAGAATAAGTATTTCTATAAAAAGACAGTTGTACCACCTTTTGATGGAACCGTTGTTTTAAATATGGTTCATCACATGTATATAAATTTAATTTGAAAAAAATAATTGCATCCTTTAAATATGAATATAATAATTTACTTTTGATATATAATTGGCCTTTATCTGATAAGTTTCATGTTTTGGTGAATATTAAAAAATGTTGACTTTTTTAAATAAGATTATCCACATAAACAATTTGTAGTTTTAAATTATATTATAGACTAATTTTAAGGTATATATAGATAAAGTATATCTTACTTAATCAATTGTATATAATTGAAATCAATTTCACCTCAAATTTTAATATAAAAACATTTTAATCTTTCGAACATTTTTACATTAAAACATATTTTCTCTTTACATAGATGTGATTAATTATAAATTAAATTTATACAATCCTATTTTTTGAATTTTAATAAACTTATTAAATATTTTTAATCATAAGGTAAAAACATTGAAATTATTTCTACTTTATTTTTGGGAAATTGGATTACTGAAATTACTAATTTTTTAATTACCCAAGATATGTGTAAATCACACAATAATGAGAAAGAGAATAATATAATAAATATAATATTTCCTTAACACCTTTATTATTTATATTTAATTAGTTATTTTCAGCCAAAATCATCCTTGGGCTCATTATATGGCCTCTTATTGCTACTTGGATGACCTTATGAATTTATAGAGTTTTATTTTTGGAATGTCAAATATGTCATATCCATGTATTTAATATGTATTATATTTTTAATAAGTATTTATTACAATTATATGTTGAAATATAAAAATTAGTTTGAAAAATGAAATTTTTATCATTATCGTGATAATTTATTTCATTTTTTGGTAATAAATAATTGAAGTAACAACATTCAAAATAATGATGTAATAATAGTTTAATTAATGATCATTTGAGAAAAATGTTATAAAAAATATTAATATAACTATAACATCATATAATTAATGTCATCCATGAGTTTCCTTAAATACATTACATTTTAGTAATGGAATAAAAAAAATTCATCCAATATGTCACGTTTTTATGATATTATAAAAATTACATTTAATGAATAGTTTCAAAATAGGCATTATAGATATTTTAAAATAAATAATATTTTATAAAATTATATAAAATTCATAAAAAACAAATATTAGGTTAAATTTATGGAATAAAATTGAAAATTTAATCAATGTTCCAATTATTAATATTTTTTATTTTTAGTGTAATTGTATATAATCTTATAGAGTAAAAAGGAAATGTTGTCACAATACAAGTTAAATGGGTTAAATAAGGGTTACATCCAAAATATGACATTATGAATATGACCTAAACATTTATAAAAATTATTATTTTTGATGATTTCGAACCAGAATCATTTTTTATTATATATCACTAAATTTGGAGCCATTTATAATGGAAAATTAATTTATATTAATTTTAAAAAATTTAGGACACAAAAGTGCCCCACGCCGTAATTAATAAAGGATAGCTCCTCCCTCACATCCTCAAACCAATTTGAGACATCTATCATGACCAAAACATGTATATTTATCCTCAAAACATAAATATCCAATTTTATTTGGTCAGGGTATTCTAAAATGACTGACTCTATATTTTTTGAGAAGTGATCTAATGGATTCCCACCAAAGAAGTGGGAATTGTTTTAATATCTCATTTTTGATCAATTCATCTTTTACAACCTCTTAATTTTTTCTTTACCATACTAAAGTAATAAAAATATAGATTTATATATATTCATATTTTTTATTTTAATTATAATATAACAATATCCCACATTCTATACAACCTAAAGAAAATAAATGCAGTACTCGTGTGTTCCTACACCGTATTTTCTCCAAGAAATGGTGTACTTTTTTTCTCATTACCACTATATTTATATGGATATAATGATGGATATAATGATTTATATATATTTTTCACATATTAAATATTATAGGATATGTATTTCTTATAAGTTAATATATCATACACTTCCACACCCTTCCACCACTAATGTAATGATGTCGTCACTCGTGCGTACGTATGACCTACCATCGCCATGATGTGATATGATTTGTTTTCCATGTTCTCAATAAAATAATAATTAAAAAATTTATATATTGAATAAATATTTATTTTTACCTTTATTTATGTTTGGAGATGAGGGACATATATCTTATGAACTTGAATTGAGATTTACATGAGAAAAAAAGGGAATAGGAAAATGTAGTCGTTAGCACCCAAAATAAGGGTAATAACGAAATATTTTCTACAAAAGGTTGGTATAATAATATAGGAAATCTTAAATATTCATAATGTTATTATATAAGTTAATATACTACTTTTATCCAATACATTGGATTATAAATAACAGTCGACTAGAGGAAGAATATGGTAAGGGACTTTGTCCCACTCTCATTTCATTGAGGCATAATGTGATGTTATAACCCGACCATATATTATGAGGTGGATATAAAACCCCTTTGACATATCATGTTATTTAATTTTCTTTTAAATTTCATTATTTTATGTGGTGTTTTATTAATATTTTCAATGTGGTATGCGATACCATGCATGTTTAAATATTTAATTATCACATCTTTTTCAAAATTCCAATATTGTTGATTTTATTTTACAGATTTTTTTATATAGATATTAAAATTTTATGAATGAAATGTTATTTCTAATAATATTTTTATTCTATGGTTATAAAAGTAATATTTTAAGGTTTTTTATATGGAATATTTTCACAAATGATAAAATTAATTCTATATTTTAAACATACAAGGTGAAAAACACTATACGACCATTGTGAATATTATTTAATCAACTACATACTTGGAAATAATTAAAATTTTCATAAAGGGAAACCAATAATCCCTTATTTTACCGATATTTTTTTATTGAAAATGTGGATTTAAAAGAAATTAGTATCTTTAGAAAAAAGTGTTTTTCATATTACTTCAATAATAGGTCTTCATCAATAATTTTTCGATGGGTTTTTATTATATTTTCATATATGTTATCACCCTTTGTTTAATATTATAATTATTCAAGGATGATATATTATGATTTCATATACCATATTTTAATGATTTTTTAATTTTTCATGTGTACTTTATATATTATATTTTGATACAGTTCTTGGTTTATAGTTAATTTTTCATATTTCATATGCTAGTTTTCAAAAATGAATGTTAATTTTATTTATATTTTACACTTATCATGTGAGGAATTTATTGGATATGTTATGTGATTGGTGGGGATAGCAATACTATCCTGATTCATCAGTTGGTCAAATGAGACAAAATATTTGGGGTATCTGCCGAGTCCTTAAATGTTTTTGTATAATGTGTTGGAAAAAATACATGAATGTCTATTAATGATTTCTGTAATTATTAATTCACTCTAAATGAGAGTATATTTTTATATTATATTTGTTTATTTGACTAGTAAAATATCAATGGTTATGTGTCATTATCAAGGCACAATATACATTGAGTTATTTTATCATCTTTGTTTACTTACATATTATCCTAAAGTTATGGATTAAATTGCATGTGTTTTTATTAAATCTCCTTGTAGTAATTCATTATGATTGTTTAAGATATATTTGACTATATGTATACCCTTTTTAATAATATAATATCAAACATTTATTAGGATTCATACTTCTCCTCGATTAAATGAACTATATAGTGACTGATATGCGTGGTTACACAAAGGGTGAATAATGTAAGACTCAATGAGACTATTAATGTATTTTATTCTTTATAATATTATGTGAATTTTTATATATATATTGTTTACCAAGACAACTAATCTAAGTAATACTTTGGGATATAATTTCCTGTATTTTATTAAATTTTAATTAAATAAGGCACATATTATTTTATATAATGGTTTGGCTGTAAAAATTTGTTGTCAAAGCATATTTTGTTGAAACCTAGGGTACATGTTTTAGGAAAAATTAAATTGGGGGAATATGTAGAATTTTTTTAATATATAAGAAAAAGATACATAATGAATACTTCCTTTTAAATTTATTCACATTGGTACAATGATATGGATAACTATTCGAGTTTATATGATATTTTAATTTAGGTTAATTATTTATATTTTATTATTAGGAAAAAGAAAACAATTGTATGAGATAAACTTTGTTGTTAAAAAATATAATTAATGATGAATATATTTAGGTTATTTTGGATGATTCTTATCAAATTGTATGATAATCTTAATATTGTCTTATAAAAATGTTATCCTTCTAGATGAGTGATAACCCACCACATCTGGAAAAGCTAAGGGAATTAATCCACAACTAAAGGGAATCAAGGGTTTCAGACGTACCATTAGCCAACATAACGTCCCGGTTAGCATGAATGGTTTCAGTTAATATATCTAAAATATAATGGATATTTTTATTTTAGGGAAATTTTTTATACCACATAGATAAATTTGGGATTTAAAAATTATATGATAATTGAGTGATTAATATTACTTCAGAAGATTTTCACAATTTTTTAAATCCTTTAAAAAAGGTTAACAAAATATTATGAGGAATATATTTTGTATAGTTTTTTGGAGCGAAATTTTTTTTTTGTGGACTTATGGTGATTCTAGTTAATTTTAGAAATGGTCAGAATTTCGTAGATATTATGTGATTTTAGTAGTTATATTTTTATCACAATATAGTAGAAGTGATTATTGTTATTTTGAAGACTACGTGATCAAATGATTTTGATTTTTGGGTCACTATATTAGTATAGAATAATTTTTATGAAGGATACATATTTTTTGGAAGATTTATGCTGAATGTTGTGTATTTATGTTGGGTATTAGAGTGTACATTTTTTTAATCAAATAGAGGATATATATATTTCGAGAATTATGATTTCTTAACCAAACCATTGGGTTTTGAAAATATTTTACAAAATGAGGAATACATAGTTATTTTTTTGATTTTTTGATCCATATAATTTTATTGAAATTCATAAAGAATGAAAAATAAATCATATAATTTAATAAACAATTTTTGAAAAAATAAATGTTTTTGTGGAGACTAATTATGGTATGAAACACTACCTGATATGTACTTATGTTTTCTTACGGTATTAGACTGCGAATAATAAAATTATTAAACATTAAAATTTTGATTTCAAATAAAAAAAAACATTTGTTTGATTTTCTTAATATGAAATCAATGTCATTTTAGTTATATAAAATATTTATGGTTTTTTAAACATTAACATCAATATACTAGTATTATATATCACTCTCAATCATAACATGATTGTTAGTTTTTTTATTCCTTGTCGATGTTTTCTTAAATTTAACCCTAGTATGCCTAATCTCAGTTGACAATCGTACTTTCCTTTCTTTTAAAGTGTATGATTTATCCACACCTTTTCTGATGTGGGATTTCAATAATGGAATTTTTAATATTAAAACATTATTTATTAATCAAAAATTAGAATATTTTGAGGTATAAATTTATTGAAAGAGGGATAAATGTAACACCACATGTTTTTATGGTGGGTATCCTTTTAAATTTGATATATTCAATATCGTACGTTGCATGATACCCTGATCTTAAAAGAACAACGATATACTATTATTTTACTATTTAAAATAATATTATCTTATAGAATCTAAATTGGTAGTCATGAATTTGAGTAACTAATTTATTAAAATATATTATTTAATTCATTAGTTAAAAATTAATTAGAAATGACTATAAAACCCAATTTAATATAAATGAAATGTATTTTTAAAAACATTTTACATGCGCACAAGTTTCTTTTATACCAATAAAATAATGAAATTGAATTTTTTTAATTATATTAATTAAATATAAATAATATATATTCAATTTAATATTTAAAATTAATTATATGTGTTATATAGAGATCACATAAGAACAAATCTAATTTTATGCATAAAAGATGTATTTCTATAAATTGAAAATTTAACCACCTTTTGATGGCACACTAGTTTTAAATATATATTTTTTTTAAATTTTATAAATTTTATTCATTAAAACATTAACATCTTAATTTATATATAAAGATCAAATTTTAAATTGGATTTATATTTATTATTTATCTGATTATTGATTTTGTTTTGATAAATAGTAAAAAACTTATAGAATTTTTATTGAAAAAATATTATTCTTATAAATAATTTATAATATCATATTATAATATTAGTGTTTTAACTTATAATTTGATATATTTTATATTAATTAATCAAATGTAGGTCATTGGAGAAAATTTCTCATCGAATTTGGATATAAATAAATTTCAATCTTTTGATGGTTTTTTCGTTAAAAATATGGTATTCTAATTACACAAATATGATTAATTTTAAATTAATATAATCTAGTTATCATTATAAATTTGAGTAATGTATAAATCATTTTGAATCATAGGGTTAAAATGTAGAAAATATGTCCCTTTTGTTTTGTTAAATTTGAATATTAACATTAGTAATTTTTTGTATTACCATTGTTAATTGTAAATCACATAATCATTTGAAAAATAATAATATATGTATTATAAAATTATCATAAATCCATTAATAATTATACAGGATTAGTTATCTTTGACCGAAATCATATTTGGGATAATTTTATGGCCAATTTAGGCCATTATGACAACCTTACTCATTTTATTGTATTTTATATTATGGAATTTCAACTATGGAATATTCACATTGTTAATAATAAATATTTATTTAATATGTTTTTATCTACATTACAAGATCAATTATAAATATTAATTTGATGTCTAAATTTTTTATATTCAAAATGAGAAATAATATTTAAATTTTAAGGAATATATAATTGAACTAAATAACTACACAATAATGATGCAATAATTTGTTAATTAAGGAAAATTTCAATAAAATGTTTTTAAAAATATTAAATAAATTTTATTTTACATTTTAAATTTCCTCTTTAAATTTTATAGAGTATTTTCAATGTTATTAATGATTTAAATGAGTTAGTTCAAATATATCATGATGATATGATATTTTTAAAATGTCACAAAATGAATTGTTTAAAATTTTACATCAATGTAATTTGAAAAAAAAAATATTTTATTCAAAGATAAGAAATTCAAAAAAATATAAAATTTAAAAAATTATACGGATACATTTTATAAAATTAAAAAAAATCCAATTATGGGTAGTTATAAATTTTAGTGTAATGACATTATATCATAAATAGTAAATATGCATTTTGTCAATCAAGGGTTAAAGGGGTTGAATAAGGTTTAAATTCAAAATATAATTGTAAGTATATGAACTAAACTGGTCTAAATATTAGTTTTAGAGGATTTAAAACCATAATCATTTTAGATTCTAAATCACTCACTTTGGATCTATTTTTTTTAAAATTAATTTATATTAATTTAATATTTTCTAAGTCTCTAAAAGTGCCTCTCACCCCAATTTAAAAATAATAGATCCGACCTCACTCTTTCACACCAATTTTTCCGTTCACGATTTAAAAAACGATTATATTTTTCTAAAAATATCATTATAAAATTTTTTGGTCATCATCCACTAAAATGACAACTCTATATCCCAGGACAAGCTATTTAAAGAAAACTAACCAAAGAAGTTGAGATTGTTTTACCAAATAATTCATGTCAATTTAGTTATGTACATCATATTAATAGGGTTTTTTCATAATAAATCTTGTAATATAGTATCATGTATATTTTTAGTAGTTATTATGATTATAGGATAATTGTATTGTACCTTTTAACCTCCATATGAAGAAATGAATAATGCATCAGTACCTACGGCTTACCATCTCCACGCTGGATTGTGATTTTTTTCATCACCAATTTATTTGGTTGGATGTAATGGATATTAATAATAAAAATTATACTATATATTCTTTGTTAACATACCCTTTATATACTATATTAATGATATCATCGCTCATGTGTACGTACGACCTACCATCTCCATATATAATGTAATGCAATCATTTTCCATGTTCACTGTTAGAGAATTATTAAGAAATATATTTAATGAATAAATATTAAATTTATTACATTAATATAGTTTTGTAGAAGACAGAATAATTTCTTATTACCAATAACAGAGATTTACATGAGGAAATGTGCGTAGGAAAATGAAGTAGTTAACACTTAAAATAGTGGAAATGAAATAACATTAACTAAAAATATGTGAGAAAATACTATAAGAAAATCATATATGATATAATAAATATGAATAAGGTTCTTATTTTTTAAAAAATAATAAATAAAACCATTATACTATAGGATAATAAGAATAAACAAAAGTAAGTGTATTGTATAGGACTTCGTCTCAATCTATTTTCATTCAGTCATAGATTAATATTATAAAACCACATTTCATTTACATGGTATTTATACATCCCTTTCACATATTATGTTATTTAAGGTTTTTTAAATCTTATTTTTATCTTGGTTTTAAATATTTATATTTTCAAAGTTGAATGTGATGCATTGAATGTTCAGAAATTTATAAATCTCATGTTTTTCAAAATGTCTTTAATGTAGATATTAATTTACATATTTATATATTTTGATATTATATGATTATAATGAAAATTTAGTGACTATTGTTTTTTCAATTGTTTTCAAAGGAATCATTTTATGTGTTTTATATGGGACAATTTTAAAAAAGATAAAAAGAATGCTATATTTTTAACTTACATGGTGAAAACATCTTTTCTATCATTGTGACTATTAATTAATTTCTATATACCTTTACAAATTTACATATAATCATAAATATAACACCATATTAACTTATTATTATGTTATTTGGTATTGAAAATGTTTTTTTAATGAATTAAATGTTTTTATATTAAAGTGTTTTTATATGAGTTCAATAATAGTTTACCATTAACAAAATTTCAATGATTTTATTATATTATTTTCATCCATGTTAACACCCATTGTTGAATAATATTCTTAATTTATAATGATGTATTATGATTTAATTTATCACATATTATTTAACGGATTAATTTATCATTGACTGTGGATATTCTATTTTAATAGTATTCAATGTTTACTATTAAAGTATTATCATTTCTCATGCTAGTTTTTCAACATGAATATTTATATTTTTTATTATTCACCCCTTTAATATGATTATTTTATTACACGTAGTATGTGATGGGAGCGAACATATATAGAACCTCGATGCATTATAATGTCTAATGATTCAAGCTAATTTGTATATCGGTTGAGGCTTTACCAAATTATTTTTGGTGTCTTGGTCAAAACCATGATGGCATGTTTAGGATTTCCAACACTATTAATTCCCTCATTATGTGATTATTTATTAATAATACTTGTTATTATTAAACTAGTATAATATACATGATTATGATTCATTCTCAAATAAAAATTTATAATGAATTATTACATCATCTTTTATTCCAATTATATTATGATCAAGTTACTGATTAAATGTAATGTGTTCTAGTTATTCGCATTTCTATACTTTTTTACCCTTTTGATGATAGATTTAATTATATTTATACACATAATGAGAATATAATATCACCCCTTTTATATGTTTCATCTTACAATAGTATTCTATGAAAAAAATTATCACTAATATGCAATGTTACATAAAGGAGGAATAGTAGAATACTCAACGATTTTTTTATATTTTCTTTAATATATAATGTGGAATTCAACTATAAATATATTTTACCAAGACAATAAAAATATTAATTCTTCTTGGTATTCAAAAAAAAATTTCTTAGGAAAATCCAAAAATATGAGGCACCATCTCTAGTTTAGCAAGGTATGAGACAATATCGTTGGTATCAAAGAAAGTCAAATATAAACATTGGAAGTTGATTTGGGGAAATATATTTTAGGGAAAAAAATTGGTTTAGTATATGGTAAAATGAAATTTAAGGATTATTTATTTTAAATTAAATGTAAAAATTAATAAAGGCATGTTTAATAATTAGGTATCATATTATCATTGAATTTATGTTTGTTATGTGTATTTTTATTTTCGGGAATACAAAATGAGATGTATGAGATAAATTTTTTGGTTAAAAAATTTATTTAATATTGAATATATTTAGGTTATCTTGGATGATTCTAATGACATTATTGTATAATATTAATAGAGTTTTAGATTAAGGAAAACTATGATGTTGGGTGATTACTTTTCGCATTGAGCAGGTCCTTGGGAAATAAACAAACCCCTGAATGGCGATGAGGGTTGTAACACCCCGAGATTTTATGAAAAATATTCTTTTAAATTTCATTAATGTCTTGTGTTATATGCTACACCAAAATGAGCTTTCACAACACACATCTCTATCCTGGCTTAAATAAAACGCAATCGCGACCTTCCACGATAGCGTGTGTTGTACGCAACACCAAGTTTCGCTAAACAACGATATGCTATTAAAATATTTTTAAAACTAGACGTTATGAATAGTAATAACCACTTGTTGAAATATTTTAAATTATATTTTTCAAAATGGACTTAATTTTTGGATTCGGAATATCAAAATTATCTTAGGGTGAAATTTTGGTGATTTTCGGATAACTTTCATATTTTGATGAATAGTGAAAATTACTAAATTTTAATTAAAAACAACTTTTTCAATCGAAATAATTAATTGTGATAAATTATTAATTTGAGTTGTTTTAAAGTATATTTAGAATATATTTTTACAATTTAATACAATGTTGGTCATTGGATGTAATTTCACATTTAAACCAGTTATAAACAAGTGTCAATCTCTTGATAGTTATTATCTCTTAAAAACACGCCTTTTGTTTTGACGACGGGAATTAATTTTTAAATTAATTAATGCAACTGATATGTTTTGAATTTGGTAAAATAGAAATCATTTTTGAGTTCAAAATATCAAATATAGCTTAGGCCTAATTTTTGGTATTTTTCTGAAAACTTTCAATTTTTGATGAATAGTGAAACCACTAAGTGGTAGTCAAAAAAACTAAATTTTTCATAAAACATAATTTTACTGCTTCTGTGAGAGGAATTTCAAAAATCCGAGAGACACGGTTGATGTCAGTAAATAAAATGTGGTTCAATGAGATGAAAATAATTTTTTGGTGAATAGTAACTTTTTACTTTTATTTACCCCGGTTAAAAATAAATAGGGTAATTAAGGGTACAAATGTATTATTATTACCCTAACACATGTCCTAATTCTATTGGAAAAGTGTAATTCGACCAAAAACAAACTTAGGAATACAATATGACCATTTAGGCCCATTTGGATTAGATTAGAACATTTATTATTATTTAATTCAAAGAAGAGTTAAAAGAGTTAAAATCAAATTTTATTTACTAAAACATTTTTAATATAGGTTTATACATAAGATAAATTCTATTATAAATATAAATTAGAAAGCTAAAAATATTTCCTACATAATGGTATTTTATTTTTAATTTTTAGACATTAAATAATTTAATTTATTTATGACACAACGATGATGCAGTAATTATCTTATTAATGAAATATTGACATAATTGATGTTATAAATACCCAAATAAATAAAATTTGAGACTTTTTATGAATTCCACTAATTTTATAGGTTAATATGACATGATAGTATTTATTTAATTAACTTTGGTAGAACTTATAATTCTGTTATGAGTTTCACAAAAATCAATTACTAAATAGTTTCAAAATTGACATAAAATAGTTTTTAAAACAAATATTATATTATTAATTGATATTTTATTCCTAAAAATCTAAGGTTCGTCCAAATTACTTATATATGGTTATATATATTAATAATAAACAATTTGGGGTTAGTTTGGCTTCTTATTGTAAGTTTATTAACCTTATAGTGTAAGAACACAAGAAGACATGGTAAAAGTAAAATTATTTAACTTAATGTTAAATCTAAATGATAAGGTTAAAATAGGAACCTAAACTTGTCTAAATTCTATTTGATGAGAGGATTTCGACCCATACCCACCTTAGCCTAGAAATAAATCAATTTGGAGCTATTTAAAACCGAACATGACTTTATAATAAAATAATATTTTTAATTATTCCAAAGGTGCCCCTCTCCTCCATTATAAAAGGGCACCCCCTCCCTCTCTTCCTCACACAACTTTGAGCCTTCAAGCTCGGCCAACCCCGGCCAAATTCTCTTCTCCACTTCCCTAGAAACATCCTAGAGGTTCTGGTCTTCCCCAAAGACCAATCTAGTGCCCTAAGAGGAGGTCTCAAAGAGACGCTCCAAAGAAGAGCTAATTTCCGTTACCGATTCATTCACCTTTATTTCTTCTTCCACTTCTTCTTCTTAGGTTGTTTCATTATGAAGTAATAACATCAGTATCACTCATATACTGATATGTTATTATAAGTATGAAACAATCATATTTCACCATCTATCCATCCTACGGAAAATGAAATCACCGCGCGTGCGTACGTACGGAATACCGTCTCCACGCCGTGGTGAAATCTATTTTCCACCACCACCTTACTTGGATGGGTATAATGGTGTAAATAATAACTATATATTATTATTTTAAAGTGATATTGATTCTGAAATAGTATACATACACTCCAATACAGTCCCATGATCATGATAACGATATCATCGCTCGTGCGTACGTACGGACTACCGTCTCCACGACGCGATGAGATTCATTCTCCATGTTAACCATTTAAGAATGATTATAAAGTATATATAAGAAATAATAATGAAATATATGACATTATAATGCTACTGGATTTATGTGTATATATATGTATGCCATCTACTTAATTCCACTCAATTCAATAAGGAAACGAAAATAGCGTTCATGCGTACGTACGGCCTACCGTCTCCATGAACAGTGTATTTCTTTCCATTTATCGATCCTTTATATATATATATATATATATCATGTTTTATATAATTTAATTAAGTAATAATGACCTAAGTAATCATATGAATAATTACAAGTCAAAACACGGACGACAAATGAAACAATTTTACCCAAAACGCTCTTTAACATGGAATTTACAAAAGAACGGGTAATATAAAGTCATAAGTGAACCATATATGATATCATGACAATGAATATCATTCTGTAATAAGTCAATGACATTATTTAAATCATTATACAGGAGGTTCGGACACATACGAAGCAAATCGGACCTAAGGTAAGGGAAAATATCACAATCTCATTTTTATCCGAGAGTGTTTATAATTTAGTATTTACTCGGGTGTATTTTATCATCCACATCCATGCTTCCTAAATATGTAATATTATTTCCATTCTCCTAAAAATTTTTAAATCCTATTTTACCCTTCGGTGAGTTTTTAGTAAATGATATTAAAGGGGTCTTTTTTCGTTTTTCGTACGAGGTACTTTTTTGACTTTTCTGACAAAAGTACGCGAAGAATGTTTTTTAACTTATACGGAAAGAATGGATTTTTAAAACATTATTTCCAAGAATCTTCCTTTATAAGTTTTCAAGGTTATTTTTAATCAACATCTTTTAGTTTATAATTGTATGACATGTTATGAAAAGAAAATTGTTTTTGAAGTAGAAAGGATATTTTCCTCAAGAATGGAGTTCAAATGTTTTATCAAAATTATTTTCCATCTAAGATAATATAGGGTTATGTTTTTATCCCTATTATTACATTGATTTGATTATGTTTTGAGGGAATTATTTTTATGAAGTCATTTACCTTATATGATTTGTTTTATGATGTCATGATGTTTCAAGAATCCCATTTTTGTTATATGTGTTATGAGATGATGTATGATTTATGATTATGTGGCACACATAAGAAAGGATTCATTATAATATGGGTGGGACCTATATCTCCCTCCAATGCATTGGGTAAAGATTTTATATCTCATGATATAGACATGGCTGGAATGGTAGGTTATACCGGTTCCGTGAAACAGGACTGAAACGAAGGTGACTCTGTTCAGAAGGGGACTTTGTCCACTAAGATAATCTTGGAAATGAGTCTTGACTAACAAGAAATGATTCTCTATGATTTTGTGTGTATGCCACAAAGTTTCATGTTTTAATTTATGATTATTGGGATTACATTTCACTACTATGATTTATCCCATGTTATAAAATTATGATCTATTTTACAGGTTAAGATTTCCAAAAGATATGTTTTTATGAATATGATGTGATTGATATTTATTTTTTTTACCCTTACTGAGCATTTTATCTCACCCTTTTATGTTTTCTTTTCCCCAAGATATAAAGAAATGTTTTAGGTAAAAAAAGGATGATCTTTATGGGAGATGTTGAAGATCTTTCACCATGATTAGAAGATTATGTTCCGAGTTTCCAAAGACACTAAACTATTACAGTCCTTGTGTGTGTGTTTTTGTAATGTACTAAGTATTCCATAAAAGTAATGTAATGTCCATGTACGTTAAGCTTCGGGTCTCTACAGTTGGTATCAGAGGAAAGGTTTAGTCAACCTTTTGAAACTAGGATGTGAAAACGTTGGTGAGATCCCTAGATATATTTCTAAGGTATGTCTAGGGATGTCCCTAAGGATAAGTATACGTATAAGATACAGTCCTAGAACTATGGTAACGATCATTGAATTTAACCTAAGATGTTAGATATTTAGGATACTCCCCCTTTATTATGTTGTTTTCCCTAGCATGATTTTTGCCTCTCGCACTAATCTTTTTGGGTTTTAGACGATGGCTGGAACCCGAAAGAACCGTGTTGATCAATGCAATGGACAATGCAATGATTTTCCTCCTGAACAAACAAATTTTATTGGAGATGGAGTACAAAATCTTATTGCTATACGTACACAAGCTATGAATCATTCTGGACTTCCAAATGAGTAGAGAAGGGAACAATATTCTATTGAGTCCTTCATAAGGAAACGTCTACCTTCTTTCAGTGGGACTTCCGATCAACTTGTTGCTGAACAATGGATCAGTACCACTGAAAAGATATTTTCAGTTCTTCAATGTTCTGAACATGATAAAGTCATCTTAGTAGTATATCGTTTGGAAGGTGAAGCTGACCAATGGTGGAATCTTTTCAAGAATACGAGGCCAAGAGATGAAATTGAGTCCATGGAATGGGACGAGTTCAAGAACATGTTTTTCAGTAAGTACTTCCCTCGTATTCTTCGAACAAAGATGGAAAAGGAGTTTCTTGTTCTGAAGAAGAAGAATGTTGAATCTGTTGGTATATACGTAGCGAATTTTACAAGACTTGCAAGGTATGCATCTGTTATTATCATCCAACCTGAAAGTAAAGTTGATCGATTTTTCAGTGGATTAAAACCAAGTCTTCGAAGGGCATTATCTATAAGAGACTTCAGTAGCTATGAAGAAATTGTGCGTTGTGCTATCAAGGTAGAAATGGAAGTTAGTGTTACATATCCATCTCATGGTTTTGACAAGAAACAAAAGATGGAGTTCAAGGAGAAATCTCAGAATAATGGTGAAAAGAATATGAATGTTTCCTTATGCACAAAGTGTTGAAAGAAGCATGGTGGAGATTGTCTTAAAGGGACTAGAAAACGTTTTAAGTGTGGAAAAGAAGGTCATCGAGCAGCTGAGTGTCGATGTAATGGAAAAAGGGTTTCTAATGATGTGAATAAAGCAAACACTACAGAGAACGGACCACCAACACTTCAATGCTTCAAGTGCAAGGAAATGGGGAATTATGCTAATAAATTCCCTAATCCAAGGGTTAGTGAAGATCGACATGAGCAACCGCTTAAGGCAAAGGACAAAGGGAAGTCACATGCGATCACTATTGGCGATGTTGAATATGACAATGATGTGGTGGAATGATTAAGTGTTTATGTAATGGGATTCCAAAATAATGTTGTATCATAGAGTGTTGGAATATTTATGTATTGGTCTAATGTGGTATTCAAAGTTATTGAGATATTTTTGGAAATAAGATGATATTCACATAATGATGGGAAAACGAGAAAATGAAAGGTTTAACAGTATTCATGAGCTCATGATTGATATAAGGACTAAGTGATATCATGGTTTGAGTATATAGAATTTTGAGGATTTTGGTATGTGGAAGGTGTTAACTTTTAACTGAATTCATGTTTTCACTAAGGTTCAATGGGTATTCATTCTTCAAGAGAATACATGATTAATGTATTCACACGTTTGTAATTTGACCAACAAGATATATCTTATGATATATGGGGGATAAATGATGGCATTCACGTGATTGTTCTGTGACATTTCAAGTAATCATTTTCTTTATACTATGATCTTTGACCGAAGTATTTTAGATAATCCTAAATATTAGAATGGATTATGTTGGACATAAGTTAGGATAAAACGTTTTTCGATATTATTGATGGGATGTTATAGTAATATATCTTTAGAAAAAGGACAACCTGTAGGACGGGCGACAACCCATCGCGTCGGACAAGGCTGTGGGAATCGAACCCACAACCGAAGTGTGACTGGCCTTTACCGCTTACCACTGGCCTACAGGAAGTCCCCGTTTAGTAGAAACTAGTTTTATTATATTAAGAAGTATGATATATGAAGTATAAGTCCATTTTAGGAACCATATATGATTAATCTCACTATAGAATGACTTATGTATATTTAATAACTTTTGCTAACCTTTTGTTTGAGACAGATGGAATGACTCGTCATTCTATCACATGATCTGCTAACACTTCACGAATAACAAATTCAACTTCATTTATTTAAGAGATGAAGTGGAAATTGTTCAAGGCACAAACAACAGTGAGATTGTACCAAAATAAAGTAAGTATTTATTCTAATTCAAATTCTTCAACTTTAGGGAAACAATCTTGAAAACCAAAAATGTTGTCCTAGTGCTCTTATATCTGATTAATCAGATGGTACCCTAGATCGTCACAAATTTATGGATTTGTGATTGTTGGATTTTCCATAGCCATGTTTTCTACCACTCTCCATCATAACATGATGGTTAGATTTCGCTTCCATATCCATATTTTCACCTATGTGGAAACCCAGTGATTAGTTTATTTGGGTAACCGTTATGTTTCATACTTTTATTTTTAAAGATTGGTTTTGGTTTTCCATTTTACGATGTGGATTTCTATTAAAGAATCTTTCGAGTAGTAAACCATTTATAACCCCGACGAATTTCGAGGGCGAAATTCATTTTAAGGGGGGTAGAATGTAACACCCCGAGATTTTATGAAAAATATTTATTTTAATTTCATTAATCTCTTGTGTTATACGCTACACCAAAAGGAGTTTTCACAACACACATCTCTGAACTGGCATGAATTACACGCAATCACGACCTTCCACGATAGTGTGTGTTGTACGCAACACCAAGTTTCTCTAAACAACGATATGCTATTAAAATATTATTAAAACTAGACGTTATGAATAGTAATAACCACTTTTTAAAATTTTGTAAATTCTATTTTTCAAAATGGACTTCATTTTTGGATTCGGAATATCGAAATTATCTTAGGGTGAAATTTTGGTGATTTTCGGATAACTTTCATATTTTGATGAATAGTGAAAATTACTAAATTTTAATTAAAAACAACTTTTTCAATCGAAATAATTAATAGTGAAAAATTATTAATTTGAGTGGTTTTAAATTATATTTAGAATATATTTTTACAATTAAATACAATGTTGGTCATTGGATGTAATTTCACATTTAAACCAGTTATAAACAAGTGTCAATCTCTTGATAGTTATTATCTCTTAAAAACACTCCTTTTGTTTTGACGACGGGAATTAATTTTTAAATTTATTAATGCAACTGATATGTTTTGAATTTGGTAAAATAGAAATTATTTTTGAGTTCATAATATCAATTATAGCTTAGGCCTATTTTTTGTTATTTTTCTGAAAACTTTCAATTTTTGATGAATAGTGAAACCACTAAGTGGTAGTTAAAAAACTGTATTTTTCATAAAACTTAATTTTACCGCTTCTATGAGTGGAATATCAAAAATCCGAGAGACACGGTTGATGTCAGTAAGTAAAATGTGGTTCAATGAGATGAAAATAATTTTTGGTGAATAGTAACTTTTTACTTTTATTTACCACGGTTAAAAGTAAATAGAGTAATTAAGGGTAAAAATGAAATTATTATTACCCTAACACATGTACTAATTCTATTGGACAAGTGTAATTCGACCAAAAAAAAACTTAGGAATAAAATATGACCATTTAGGACCCCTTGGATTAGATTACAACATTTATTATTATTTAATTTAAAGAAGAGTTAAAAGAGTTAAAATCAAAGTTTATTTACTAAAACATTTTTAATATAGGGTTATACATAAGATAAATTCGATTATAAATATTCATTAGAAAGATAAAAATATTTTCTACATAATGGTATTTTATTTGTAATTTTTAGACATTAAATAATTTAATTTATTTATTACACAAAGATGATGCAGTAATTATCTTAGTAATAAAATATTGACATAATTGATGTTATAAATACCCAAATAAATATAATTAGAGACTTTTTATGAATTCCACTAATTTTATAGGTTAATATGACATGTTAGTATTGATTTAATTAACTTTTTTCGAACTTATAATTCTGTTATGATTTTCACAAAAATCAATTTCTAAATAGTTTCAAAATTGACATAAAATAGTTTTTAAAACAAATATTACATTATTAATTGATATTTTCTTCCTAAAAATCTATTGTTCGGCCAAATTACTTAGATAAGGTTATATATTTTTATAATAAACAATTTGGGGTTCGTTTGTCTTCTTATAGTAAGTTTATTAACCTTATAGTGTAAGAACACAAGAAGACATGGTAAAAGTAAAATTATTTAACTTAATGTTAAATCTAAATGATAAGGTTAAAATAGGAACCTAAACATGTCTAAATTCTATTGGATTAGAGGGTTTCGACCCATCCCCATCTTAGCCTCTAAAGAAATCAATTTGGAGCTATTTAAAACCGAACTTGACTTTATAATAAAATAATATTTTTAATTATTCCAAAGGTGCCCCTCTCCTCCCTTATAAAAGGGCACCCCCTCCCTCTCTTCCTCACAAAACATTGAGCCTCCAAGCTCGGCCAACCCCTGCCAAATTCTCTTCTCCACTTACCTAGAAACATCTTAGAGGTTCTGGTCTTCCTCAAAGACCAATCTTAGAGCCCTAAGAGGAGGTCTCAAAGAGGCGCTTCAAAGAAGAGGTAATTTCCGTTACCGATTCTTTCACCTTTATTTCTTCTTCCACGTATTCTTATTAGATTGTTTCATTATGAAGTAATAACATTAGTATCACTCATATAAGGATATGTTATTATAAGTATAAAACAATCATATTTCACCAGCTATCCATCCTACAGAAAACGAAATCACCGCGCATGTGTACGTACGAAATACCGTCTCCACGCCGTGGTGAAATCTATTTTCCACCACCACCTTACTTGGATGGATATAATGGTGTAAATAATAACTATATATTATTATTTTAAATTGATATTGATTCTGAAATAGTATACAAACACTCCAATACAGTCCCACGATCATGAGAACGATATCATCGCTCGTGCGTATGTACGGACTACCATCTCCACGACACGATGATATTCATTCTCTATGTTAACCATTTAAGAATGATTATAAAGTATATAAAAACAATAATAATGAAATATATGTCATTATAAAGCTACTGGATTTATGTGTATATATATGTATGTCATCTACTTAATTCCACTCAATTCAATAAGGAAACGAAAACAGCGTTCATGCGTACGTACGGCCTACCGTCTCCATGAACGGTGTATTTCTTTCCATTTATCGATCCATTATATATATGTATATATATATATCATGTTTTATATTCTATAATTAAGTAATAATGATCTAAGTAATCATATGAATAATTACAAGTCAAAACAAGGACGACAAATGAAACAATTTTACCCAAAACGCTCTTTAACATGGAATTTACAAAAGAACGGGTAATATAAAGTCATAAGTGAACCATATATGATATCATAACAATGAATATCATTCTGTAATAAGTCAATGACATTATTTAAATCATTATACAGGAGGTTCGGACACTTACGAAGCAAATCGTACCTAAGGTAAGGGAAAATATCATAATCTCATTTTTATCCGAGATTGTTTATAAATTAGTTTTTACTGGGGTGTAATTTATCATCCACATCCATGCTTCCTAAATATGTAATATTATTTCCATTCTACTAAAATTTTTTAAATCCTATTTTACCCTTTGGTGAGTTTTTAGTAAAAGATATGAATGGAATATTTTGTCGTTTTTTGTACGAGGTACTTTTTTGACTTTTCTGACAAAAGTACGCGAAGAATGTTTTTTTTAACTTATACGGGAAGAATGTATTTTTAAAACATTATTTCCAAGAATATTCCTTTATAATTTTTCAACATTATTTTTAATCAACTTATTTTAGTTTATAATTGTATGACATGTTAAGAAAAGAAAAGTGTTTTTGAAGTAGAAAGGATATTTTCCTCAAGAATGGAGTTCAAATGTTTTATCAAAATTAATTTCCATCTAAGATAATATAGGGTTATGTTTTTATCCATATTATTACATTGATTTTATTATTTTTTGAGGGAATTATTTTTATGAAGTCATTTACCTTAGATGATTTGTTTTATGATGTCATGATGTTTCAAGAATCCCATTTTTTTTATATGTGTTATGTGATGATGTATGATTTATGATTATGTGGCACAGATAAGAAATGATTCATTATAAGATGGGTGGGACCTATATCTCCCTCCAATGCATTGGGTAATGATTTTATGTCTCATGAGATTGACATGGCTGGAATGGTAGGTTATACCGGTTCAGTGAAACAGGACTGAAACAAGGGTGACTCAGTTCAGAAAGGGACTTTGTCCACTAAGATAGTCTTGGCAATGAGTCTTGCCTAACAAGAAATGATTCTCTATGATTATGTGTGTATACCACAACGTTTCATGTTTTAAGTTATGATTAATGGGATTATATTTCACTACTATGAATTTTCCCATGTTATGAAATTATGATCTATTTTGTAGGTTAAGATTTCCAAAAGATATTTTCTTATGAATATGATGTGATTGATATTTATTTTTTTACCCTTACTGAGCATTTGAGATCACCCTTTTATGTTTTCTTTTCCCCGGGATATAAAGAAAGGTTTTAGGTAAAAAAAATGAAGATCTTTATAGGAGATGTTGAAGATCTTTCACCACGATTAGAAGAGTATATTCCGAGTTTCCAAAGACACTAAACTATTACGGTCCTTGTGTGTGTGTTTTTGTAATGAACTAAGTATTCCGAAAAAGTAATGTAATGTCCATGTACGTTAAGCTTCGGGTCTCTACAAGGGTATTGCGCCTACCACTAGATTATTTAATCTCTTGGTTATAATGCCTTTTTTTTGATAAAATATATAATATATACAAGTTATTTAAATTTTATGGAATGTTTTTTCAAATAGATAACCATGGGATTTTAAAATTATTTATTAATGAATTGATTAATGTTATTAAAAATGCATTATATATTTTGGGAATATTAGTAGATTGTGGTAAAAAAATATTATGTGGAATAAATATTGAGTTGTATTTTAGATTCAAATATGTTTTTATTTTGGAATCATAATGATTCGGGTTATTGTGAAAATGATTACCATATCATGGAGACAGTGTGATTTAGGAAACTAATTTTTTTAATATAAGACATTAGAGGTGATAGACGTTATTTCTATGACTATAAGTTCAAATTATTCTAATTTTTCAGTCTCAATATTATTTCAGAATAATTTTTGGGAAGGGAAATTATTTATTTGGAGTTATATATTGAATTTTTTGTATTACTATTTTTTAGAGATTAGAGTAGTATTTCAACATATAATGGTTTGTTATTTTTTGGAATTATCTAATATTAGCCCATCCATTTTCATTTTGGTCAATGTATAATGACTAGAAGATTATGTGGTTATAATTACATGGACTTTGGGATATGTAGAAGTTGAATAAAATATTTCAGGCTTGAAAAAATCATCCTAAATGCACATGAATTAGAGAAAAGATGAATTTATGGTGGAAATTTACTAATGGATGAATCACTATTTGTTAAGTAATAATTTGTTCTTACCTTCGTGATATAAGAACTAACTGAGTTCATTAACTTTAGGAAAAATATTTGGAACCAAAAATGAATTCTGTTTTATTTTCATACTCTGAAATCATTGGACATTATATCCCATCATAGATTTATAGTATTTATATTGTCAACTCCCTCATTACCTTATTATATATTAGTATCCTTCCGAACATGATAGTTAGTTTTCTATATCATGTCCATTTCTTCATTAATGTAACCCTAGTACTTGTTATATGATGTGACATTTGTCTTAAAATCTCATTATTATAATGCTGAATTTTTATCGACCCTTGTTCTGATATGGGGTTTCAGTAATTGTATTCTTAATTTTTAAAAACTAGATATTGAACCTTAATTAAATAATTCTGAGGATGAAATAAATTGATTGTGACTATTTTTTAATTCACCATGAAATTATTGTATATATCCTTTTCTATTTAATCTATTTGATATCATACGTTGCATAAAACACTAAGATTAAATGTACTGCAATATACAAGTAATGTTATTAATTAAATATAAAATATCTCTCGGTTGTTAAATTGGTGGTTATGAATTGGATTAAATAACATATTTAAATATATTTTTAATTTCATTGGATACAAATTAATTATAAAAATATATATAAATCAATTTAATAAAATGGTAATATTTTAACAAAATCTCTCTAAATGCGCATAAGTGTGTCTAATACTAGAAATATAAAAAAAATCACACTTTTTGAATTATATAAATAACAAAATATGTATTATATAATAAAAATAATTTTAATAATCCATAATATTCCCATTATAGAAATGATATAATAATAGATCCAAATTTATATAAAAAGAAGTATTTTTATAAAAAATCTAGTTTTACAGCCAATGATGGTGCACTAAATTTAAATCCAGTTTTTGAAAATTTTATGAATTATATATTAAAACTTTATTTTCATATTTTAAATTGAATTATCAAAATTGAATTTTTTTTTTGAATTTTTGGTATTTTTCAGTTAAGTTTTGTGTTTTGGTGAATAGTATAAAACAATGAGTTTTTATTAAAAATAGCTTTTTCACCGAAATAATTTATAGAGTTTAATTTTATTTTTATTGGGTTTAAACAATTATTAGATTAATTTTATATCATTCAATAAAATTTAGTTCCTTGGAATCAATTTCATAATGAATTTGGATATTCAATAATTTTAATATTATGAATGTTTTTATTTTAAAAACCACTTTGCTTGTTCCATCAATCAGATTAATTTTATATTAATGTTAGAAATTTATGAGTTTTTAATTTTGAAAAAATTATTCTATATAAAAAAACGTAATGTAAAAATTTATTTTAAAGGTCCATTTTATTTTTTGACATTACGAATATTGTCATTAGTATTTTTTTTAATTACCACAATTGAAGGTAAATCACGTTTTTATGGGTAAAAATAATATTATATGATTTTTAAAATTACACTAATAGTTGTCTTAATTTTCATTTAGGACATATTGTCCACTAGTTCATCACTGATATAATTGTATAGACTCTTGTATCCACTTAGTTAAATTTTATATTCTTACAGTATTGAATTTTATTTGATGTAAAATATTTCATTCTTTTGGATTTAATAAATATTATATTTTTAATATGTGGTTATTAATAATACATCTTCAATAATAAATATTCATTTAAAAGGTAAAATTATTAACATAACCGTGATAATTATTTTATTTTTTAGGGATTAATTTATTTATCTAATTCCATGCACAATGATTATGCATTATTTATCTAATTAATGAACATATCAAATTAATGTTTTTATTAATATTAAACAAAATTCATATAATTTATGTGATGAAAGAATTATATAGATGAATTCAACATGATAGTAATGAGGTAAAATGTATTTTTTCATATATATCATGATTTATGATATTTATAAAAAGTTATTTTATAAATAGTGTCAATATTAGCAATAATGATTTTTTAAAATAAATAATATTTTAATAAATTATATAAAATTAATAAGAATATAAAATTTGAACAACTTATTGGGTTATAGATTTAAATTTAATAAATTATCCTTATATTTTTCTATTTTAAATGTTAGAGTTACAATATTAACCCTTAATGAGTAATAACACAGGTTGTCATGTTAACAGTTAATGGGGTTAAATAAGGGTTTAATCCAACAGATAAGGCTAAAAATGTGAACAAAACTTGTCTAAAATTTATTGGTTTTGGTTATTTTTAACATGAATTATGTAAGGATATAAATTAACCCTTTTTTGGAATTGAAAATTGATTTATATTAATTTAATATTTTTTGGAATATCCAACAGTGCCCCTCATATCAATTCTAAAGGAAAACTCCACCATTAGATCCTTACACCAATTTAAGACAACTATATCAACTAAACCCTGACAATTTCTCATGAAAAAATCATTATCTTTGTGTTGAAGGACCTATTCATCCATGAAGACCAAATATAGAATCCTTGATAAGAGATATAAAGGAATTCTACTAAGAATAGGTAATTGATTTACCAAATCATCCACATTCATTTCATCTTATACATAATATTCATGTCTAGATCAAAAAATAATGTAATAAATCCAGTATAATATATCATAAGATATGTTATTATGATTATGGAACAATGATATTAATATTTTTGTCCATCCTTTGAAAAATGAACCCACCTAAAGTGCGTACGTAAGACTTACTGTCTGCACGTAGTAGTGTAAATTGTTTTTTCATCACTAAATTACTTGCATGGGTATAATGATTGATGTAATGGATATTAATAATAGATAATTCAAGATATCAATTCATTAAAAATTAATATTATATAAAAATCCATACCCATTCACCATTAATGGAATGATATAGTCGTTAATTCATATGTATGACCTACCACCTCCACAATGCATTGCGATTCATTTTCCATGTTCACCATTCAAGAATGATTATGAAATTTATATAATGAATAAATATGAAATTTATGACCTAAATATCACTCTTTAGATGAATAAACTATATCGTATGAAAAATAATCCTGATTTACATAATGAAACAAGCATAAGAAAATGAAGAATCACAAACCCAAAATGGTTAATAGTAGAATATCATATAAGAAAGACCTATAAAAATAATATAATAAGAGCATATATGATATCATAAATATTAATAAGGTACTTATATAAGTTAATAAAATTATTAAAAGAATTATACATGATGTTATAAAATGTTCGACAAAAGTCAACATAATGTAAGGGACCTCGTCTCAATCTGTTTTCATTGAGGAATTGTTTGATGTTATTCACCATTCTTCATTTATGAGATGTATATAAATCTCATTTGAGTTATCTTGTAATTAATTAATTTATTATCATGTTATTTAATTTTTTTTAATTCCAATATTTTTTGGGGCTAGCGATTTAAATGTTAAATGTAGTAAATTCCAGTATGAATGCTTAAAGATTTAACTATTACATATTTTTCTCTTCGTCAATGTTGATGATATTAATTTATATATTAATTATATTGATCTTATTGTTTTACAAAGTAAATTTTATGTATCATTTTAATTTCATTCAATGGTTTTAAAACTAATGTTTTGACATGTATTATATAGAACATTTTGACAGATTACAGGAGGAATGTTTGTTTTTTAACGACATAGTGACAAATCGTTTTCTTTCAAAATTACCAATATAAAATATATATTTATTCCATTTAAATATTACATATATTCTTAAATGAAAAACAATGTTCCCTTATTTTTATGATATTTTGTAATGAAAACTTATTTTTAAAAGAGATGGGTATTTTTATATGTATATGTTTTTCATATAACACTACGAGAAAAGTGGTTTTTTGCAATGGGTCAATTGCGACATGAATATATACCGTCGCAAAAGGTCTGACGAACTATGTATTTAAGACGAGAGATTTTTCCCATCACAAATAGAAGGTTAATTGCGACGGGAATAGGTGGTCCATCACAATAATATTGTTGTGGATTTCACGTCAAAATGCAGGAAGGGTATTTACGACAGGGACGCATCTCTGTCAGAAAAGCACGGAGAAGGTAAATAACATTTGCGATGGGAAAAGCCACCAATTGAAAATAGTATTTACTACCGTTGGGCTTTTGCTACTGGTGCCATCGCAAATACCCTTTTAACCACTGACAGTAATTATTGAGGGTGAGGGTATTTGCGACGGACCGTGTCGCAAAAGCCCAGCTGCGGTAAATACCATTTGCGACGGGCAATGTCGCCCATCACAAACCGTATGTCAGCAGTTGTGTATTTGCGACGGGTCCCGTCACAAATACCCTTTTAACCGCTGACTGTAATTAATGCGAGCGAGGGTATTTGTGATGGGGCCAATCGCAAATACTACCATTTGCGACGGGATACCCATCGCAACTAATCTAACCTATATATACCCCCATCCATATTTTTCCCAATCACTTAGATCTTCCTCTCCCTTTCTCTTCATTCTCAGGTTTTAATGAAAAAATTTATGTTAGTTAAATTTTTTTATTCAAGATCAATTGGAAGGCATCAACACCTTATGAATATCAATGTTTAAGGTATTTATATTTTATATTTTATATTTATTTCATTTTTTAAAATTAATTTTAATTGTTGTTTATTTGTTGTAATTAAATGAAATTTAAATTGATTTTTATTTATATTTATTTTTAGTAAGAAATTGATATTGTTAGTGATAATTATAAATACTTAGTGTTAATTTGCAATAATCCGAGATTTTTATAGATGATCAGTGGAATTTAGTCATAATTAGATATAATTTGGCGTAATTATTAATAATTATGTATAATTAGTAATAATTAGGTATAATTAGTAATAATTAGGTATAATTTGTAATAATTAGGTATAATAAGTAATAATTTTATATAATTAAAAATAATTAGGTATAATGTGTAATAATTCGGTATAATTAGTAATAGTTAGGAATAATTAGTAATAATTAGGTATTATTAGTAATAATTAGGTATAATTAGTAATAATTAGGTAGAATTAGTAATAATTAGGTATAAATAGTAATAATTAGGTATAATTAGTAATGATTACGTATAATTAGTAATAATTAGGTATAATTAGTAATAATTATGTGTAATTAGTAATGATTAGGTGTAATTAGTAATAATTAGGGCTAATTAGTTATAATTAGGGATAAATAGTAATAATTAGGTATAATTAGTAATAATTAGGAATAATTAGTAATAATTATGTATAATTAATAATAATTATATATAATTACTAATAATTGGGTATAATGACTAATAATTAGGAATAAGTAGTAATATTTAGCAATAATTAGGAATAATTAGCAATAATTAGTTATAATTAGCAATAATTAAGAATAATTAGCAATAATTAGGAATAATTTGCAACAATTATGAATAATTAGTAATAATTAGAAATAATTAGAAATAATTAGAAAAATTACTGATAAATACGAATAATTAGGAATAATTAGAAGCAATTAGTAATAATTAGCAACAATTAAGAATAATTAGCAATAATTTTCAATAATTAGCAACAAATAGCATTAATTACCAATAAATAGCAATAATTAGCAATAAATTGCAATAATTAGCAATAATTAGAAATAAATAGAAATAATTTGCAATAATTAGAAATAATTACAAATAATTATGAATAATTAGGAATAATTAGCCATAAATTGAAATAATTAGTAATAATTATGAATAATTAGAAATACATATGAATAATTAGCAGCAATTATGAATAATTAGCAATAATTAGGAATAAATATCAATAATTAGTAATAATTATCTATAATTAGTAATAATTACAAATAAATACTAATTATTAGTAATAATTAGCAATAATTAGCAATAATTACTCATAATTACTAATAAATAGAATTAATTATGAATAATTAGCAATAATTAGCAATAATTAGAAAAAATAGAAATAATTAGCAATAATTATGAATAATTATGAATAATTACAAATAATGAGCAATAATTACGAATTACTAACAATAACTACGAATAATTAACAATAATTAGTAATAATTTGCTGTTAATAGGAATAATTACTCATAACTACAAATAATTAGTAATAATTAGCAATAAATAGAAATAATTACTAATTTGGTATAATTAGTAATAATTGGGTATAATTAGTAATAATTCGGTATAATTATTAATAACTAGGTATAATTACTAATAATTAGCTGTAATTATGAATAATTAGCAATAATTACAAATAATTAGCAATAATTACAAATAATTACAAATAATTAAGAATAATTAACAATAATTAGGAATAATTATCAATATTTAGTAATAATTAGCTATAATTAGTAATTATAAGCTATAATTAGTAATAATTACTAATAAATACTAATAATTAGTTATAATTAGCAATAATTAGCAATAATTACTAGTAATTAGCAGTAATTAGCAATAATTAGTAATAATTAGAAATTATTAGCAATAATTATGAATAATTATGAATAAATAGAAATAAATAGCAATAATTAGGAATAAATAAGAATAATTAGGAATAAATTGTAATAATTAGTAATAATTAGTAATAAATATTTTTAAATAGTACATATAATTATATCTAATTATTACTAATAAAAAAAATTATATTGTCAATATTTATGTAAAAACAATATTAATATAATTAAAATAAAAAAAAACTATAAAATATTAAAATTATCAATATTCGCAATAGGATTTTCATTATTCTTAACATGTTCAAATCTCAAAGGGTCGCCAATTGTTAGGTCATGGACAATAAAAAGTTTTTGGCAGCCATGTGCAATTTAAACTTCATAATTGTCCTTACTAGGTTGATCACCTTGCAAGTAGTGTTGCAATAGGACAACCCAAGTCATGCCCTTCTCAAATGTAAGAATTATTTCACATGACCATGTACATAGACCATTCTTCCTTGAAATTTTATGGGAATGATACTGATGTCCCATCAAATTTTTAAGGAATAATGATATATTTAAAGGGAGCAAGATGATTCTTAGAGACAAGAATGACATAACATTGGTCGTACTATTACAACACTACTTGCGAGGTGATCAACCATGCATAGAAAATTATATAGTTTAAATTGGCCATGGCTGACACTAACATTTTATTGCACATTACATGTCAATTAGAGACCTTTTGATATTTGAACATGTCCAGAGTAAAGAAAAGCCTGCTGCGAATATTGATAATTTTAATATTTTATAAATCTTTTATTATTTTAATAATATTGATATTGTTTTTTCATAAATATTTATAATATAAATTTTTTATTAGTTAAAATTATTAAATGAAAACTTCTTGATAATGAAGGGAAATTTTTAATCATATGCACAATGATGATTACCAAATTTCCGTTCATTATTCAAACAGTTTTCATTTACCTATGTATTTCTATGTATATCTAAATTACTAATAAATTGTAATAATTAGTAGTAATTAGGAATAAATTGTAATAATTAGTAATAAATTGTTATAATTAGTAATAATTAGTAATAATTAGTAATATTGTGTAATATTTAGTAATAATTAGTAATAATTAGCAAAAATTGTAATAATTAGTAATAAATTGTAATAATGAGAAACAATTTGTAATAGTTAACAATAAATTGTAATAATTGGAAATATATAAGAATAAATAGGATTATATAGGATTAAATAAGAATATATAAGAATAAATAGGAATAAATAGGAATAATAAGTAACAATTATTAATAATTAGTTAGGAACATTTAAGAACAATTAGGAATAAATTTTAATAAATTTTAAGAATGTAGAACAATTTCTAATGGATTGACGTCACTCCATTTGATCGATGACTTTTCTTCGTTCAACTCTCACGGACTCAAAACATTATGAAAAATGTGATGCTATGTAGACATATTCAATCTTGTATGAACGAGATTGGATATGAATTTGTAGGGTCGTATTTTTTATAATGTTTTCAGGCTGTGACAGTTGGAAGAAGACGATTCATCGATGAAAAGGTGGATCATTTCTCTGATGGACCATTTACATGCATCTTTATCACACTGAAATCACAATGAAGAATATGGACGGAGGTACTCATATTCATTCTCATGAATACAATAATGAATATTCATACCTCAGACCAGATTTTTCATTGTGATTTCAGTGTGAGAATGATTCATGTAAATTAGCCGTCAGACAAAAGAGTAGTCGTCAATCCACTGGAAATTGTGTCACCCATAATTAATGGTAATAATTAATAAGTAGTTGTAATTATTTATCTTCTTTTTTCATATAGTGTTTTTATAATTTCAAATTATTCAAAAATAGTGATGATATTATATTTTATGTAGAATAATATGGAACAAAGTCGACATCAGTCATTATTAGATGAACACACTTGGATAAATCAGTACAGAAATCCAAATGGTTATGGTTTAAATCCAGTATATATTGTGGGTGTTAAAGATTTCTTAGCATTTTCATCCTCAAAACTAGAATATGTTTTAGAAGGCACAATTAAGTGTCCTTGTAAAAAATGTGCTCTGAGAAAGTTTGACACAGTTGAAAAGGTTGGGGGACATCTCTTTATGTTTAGTTTTCAACCAGATTCTGTTTTTTGGTATCAACACAGTTAATGTAGATTCAGAGAAGATCCTAATAACTCGATTCCAGATCCATCACGATTTCAAAATTTAGAACATTATGTTTCCGGTCCATCCGTGCAACAAACTAAAACTCACGATGATATTGATTTAACTCCTGAGTTGGCACAATCTGAATTTTACAAGTTATTGAGGTCTGCTGTGGATGCATTATATCCTGGTTTCATGATAAGAAAAATAGAAGCGATTGAAAAATTTGGGGCTATTAAATCAGATAATTCAATTTTAAACAACTATTTTGTTCAGATATATTTTTTGATTAAAACACTGTTACATTAAAGAAATGTGTGGCTTGTAAATTACTATGAGAGAATGATGCTAGTTCTTAATCTGGGCCTTAGTTATTAGAATATTCATGCATGTCCAAATGATTGTATCTTATATTCTCGAGAAAATGATCCATTCGATAGTTGTCCCACATGTGGACAACCACGGTATAAAGAAGCTCAACTAGGGAAGTCTAGAACGATTGCAGTAAAATAGTTGAGATATTTCCTCCATACACCCTGGTTGTAGCGTTTATTTATGTCTCACAATATAGCATCAATTATGTAATGGCAATAAACCATGCTTTCAACTGAAAGAAGCTTGAATCATCCTTCTGATGGTGATTCATGGAAACAGTTTAACCGCCTGCATCCTTATTTTTCTATAGAAGGCCGAAACATTTGATTGGGTATTTCTAATGATAGTTTCTATCTATTTGTTTCCTATGGTAGTTAGTATTCATGTTGGAATGACATTATAACTCCGTACTATTTGCCTCCATGGATGTTGATGAAGGATCCTTATATATTTTTGACTCTATTAAATCTAGGACATCTGAAAAAATATTAATGTCTATTTGAAACCATTGATTGATAAGTAAAATTTCTTGTGGAGTGACGATGTTACTACAAATGATGTTGCTGTGAAACAAAATTTCAAATTAAATGATGCATTGATGTAGACGATTGGCATATGGCATGTTATCTGTTTAGAGTACACATGGTCTGAAATCATGTCCTTTCTGTATGAAATAAAACAAAGCATTTATGCTTGTCTATGAAAAAAAAACCTTGTTATTTTGATTGTCACCGTAAATTTCTTGCCACCGATCATCCTTTTTGGAGGAAAAAATATCATTTCAAAAAAGTTACAATTGAAAGGGATGATCCACCAATGTTGATCTCAGGTACAGAGTTAAAATCAGTTGTATTTTCATTACCTCCCATAACATTTGGATCAATAGTAAACCAACAGAAAATTCATGGCATTGGGAAAGAACATAATTGGATTAAACGGATCATTTTTTGGGATCTTCTATATTGGTCGGATTTGTTGGTCCAACAAATGTCGGATGTTAAGCATATTGAGAAGGACTATTTAGATAATTTATTTCATACATATTTGGATACACTAGGTAAGACCACAGACACTGTAAATGCACGATTAGAACTTCCCCAACTTTTCAGGCGACTAGAACTTGATCTATTTGAAAATGTCAAATCATATAGGCAAATGAATCGAAAAGAAACTTATACACTATCCAAAGAGAGTCGCTTATTAATTTTTCAGTAGATTGCATATTTGAGACTTCCAGATGGTTATGATCCCAATTTGGGCAGATGTGTTAAGAGTGGTTATATTACTGGATGAAAAATTCATGATTGTCATGTCATAATGTTAAGACTAATGCTGATAATATTCAAAGGTTTGTTGAATACATTGATTTGTGATTCGATAACAGGAATATAATATTTTTTTCAAGACATTTGTGCATAGAAAATAGACTACGATACAATAAGAAAACCGGAAGAAGTTATTGTTGTAATTATATGTAAATTAGAAAAAATCATTCCAACATCATTATTTTACTCAATGGAACATCTGATATTAAATTTTCCACATGAAGCTAAATGAGGAGGTCTAATACAGTTTTTTTGGATGTACCCATTCGAGAGATACATTAATAAATTGATGAAAAAAGTACGTAACAAAACATCAATTGAAGGCTAAATTGCTAAAGAAAATTTGCAAGAGAAAATTGTTTTCTTCTGCTATCATTATTTTGAATCTCAGAATTCCTCAAAACACAATCGCAAAGGATGAAACAAGTGTAATGTTAATGACAAAATGGACAATCAATTAACAGTTTTTATTCATCCAAATTTTCTTTTCGGTGGAGTTCATGAATGACAACTTTTAGATAGTGAAAATCATAGAGCTCATTAATATGGTCTGCTCAACTATGAAGAAATGAAATAATTTGTCCTGTGAGTGCTTCTATCACTTATTTAATAATTTATGTTACAGTATTTAAACTCATTTTATTTGAAGGTTATATGAGAAACATATCATGAAAAAAATTCCACAAATTACCGCAACTACTCTTGAAGAACACAGAAAAAAAATTCTCAATGGTTTTAACAACTGGTAACATAAATTATTAATGGTTTAATATCAATTCCATTTATTATTTATTATATTGATAATTGTTTTAAAAACTTTCAAGTGTCTTAATATACTGAATAAATTGATAAGCGGATTTGTATATTGAGTAACCCACCATCCATAATGGTTAGATCTTATAATGCATATGTGGTGAATGGTTTTTTATTTCATACACATGCATATGGGGAATAAAAAAACAATAAACAATGGAGTTTGTTTGATAGGATTACATAGTAGATAAACTGAAGTGTACTTTTATGGAATTTTGGATGAAATTATTGAGCATTGTTATGTTGGACAGAATTACATAACAATGTTTAAATGTCGGTGGTTAGATACAAAGAGAGGCTTGCGTGTTCATCCGACTTATGGAATCGTCGATATTAAATATAAAATTCTTCTTAAAGTAAATGAACCATTATTACTAGCACAATAGTCACATAAAGTTTATTATTAAAAGTACTGTGCTACTTCAAGAGACTTGAGCGATTGGTGGAGAATAATAAAAATGAAATATCAGGAGAATATGTTTACTCAAACTAAATGTGGTTCCACTTAAGTAGAAGGAATTGAAAATTTTCAACAGACTTCTAAAAATCGATCCGATTCACTAAGGGATGTGAATATCGATGATGAAACACCACAATTAAGGATCAGTGGTGATGAGGATGTTAATGATGTTACAAATGAATTTGATATGACAAGAGATGCTAAAAATCATACACATATGGATATTGATGATGTTGAGGACGAAGATGAAGACATTGACATTGATAGCTATGGAGAAGAGGATGAAGAGGAACATTGACACTATTAAATGCTGGTTATAATCATAAATAATATATATCTATATTAAATAGTTATTTTCAACTATCTGCTAACAACAATCATTTTGTGTTTCAGATGGACTATGATATATTTCGCGAGTTGTAGGAGGCTGACCTACCGTTGGATGAGAGAGATTTTGGATCATCTGACCCTTAGCCTAATGGTGGTTCATGGGGTACGCGTAGGGGGCATGGTCTTGCATGACTAATGACTCATAACCCTATCCATGAGCAACATCCACATCTTTGTTTCGATCCACACACACGAATGTATGGTAACATGTATAATTTAAGTAGATTTCGTTAATTTATTTTTATATATATAAATTGTTGGATTATTTATTCCTATTTTCACATTTTTTTGGTGTATCTATTGGACATGGGAGCGCTATCTTGCACAATTATATTTAATGAGTGACGCGACATGTTCTATCATTGGCTGGTACATAAATAAATAATATTTATTTTGAAATTTATTTTATTAATAACTTGATATTATAAATTATCTGTAGGGTTTATTGTATCCTATCGATGATAACATGCACGACTCTATCCACGCGGCATGGCGGGTTTCTATGCGCGACCATTTCCGTCAATTTTTTCACAATTGGAGAAGGGAAGCCATTAAGAATGCATGAGTGAGAGAATTTGATGAGTCGTGTCAAGACAACCGACCCGAGTACATTTCATCTCACGTTTGGGATGGATTATATTCACATTAGTTGGGTGGTGGATTCCAGAGGAGATATTCAGTGGGACGACAGAACCGAGGGAGACAGGAGGTGACACATCGAGCTGGTAGTCATACATTCAGTTCTCATAGAGAGCATCTGGTAAGTAAATTTTTAAAATATTTTATATAACATTAAATATCAATAGTTTATATTATATTTCTATAGACAGTTGAGAATCCCAATATTACAGAGTTCGACATTTATCGAAGGATCTACAGTGATCCAGCCACTGGAGAGATTAGAGGTGATCGCCAGCATTAGATTTTGGTTAGTATTGTTTTTCACTTTTACACTTAACTGTATATAAAATCATCACAATTATAATTTTAAATTGGTATTGAAGGAGTTATATGAGGCTATGACCTCTGAGACATAGGCTAAGGGTCAGGATGACACCACTGAGCAGACCGGTGCTCACCATTTCGATGAGGTGGCATGGATGCAGGCGACGTGGTATGGCTTTGAGAAGGGCTGAGTAGTTGGTATCGGCTCTCACGTGACTCCTGGTACTTATTATGGTACATCTGCAATGTCAGCATCCATCTCAAGAGAAGCTCATTGAGAGACATTATCTTCTGGATCACAGTATCAGGAGCAGTTTCGAACTCAGGTTGAGTTTAAAGAGATTTTTCAGAAGCATCATGAAGAGATGTGTCGGCGGTTGCGGCAGTAGGAGCAACGTCACGAGGAGGATCTACGTTGATTAGGGCATCAACAACAGTAGGAGTATCACGAGCAGATGGAGTACATGTATCGTCTGACTCATAGTTTAGGGATAGAGTTTCTTCCACCTCCTCCACACGACCCCCAATGATTTGTTTTTTTATGTTAAAAACATTTGAATTCAATTTTGGTAATAATTTCAACTATTTACAGTTTTTGTCCTATATTGGTGGAAATATTGCATAATTTAACTTTTTTAATATTTAGTTATTTATTATTATTATTATATTTTTTTAATATTTGATTATTTTACTAATAATAATAATAATAATAATATTTTTTTATTTTTTTATATTTTTTTAAAATATTGAAACCTTTAATAATTTTTTATTATTTTATTATTTTAAGAACATTAATATTAATTTTTTATTAATCATATTTTTATTGAATATATTTTTTTAGTATTATATTTTTTAATGTTTTTTTTAATTTACTAATAATAATAATAGTATTGTTTTTTAATTATTTTTATGATAATAAAATAATTTTTTCATTAATAATAAATTTTATTTTTATTTTTTAATTAATTTTAGTATTTGGGACAGGGTGTTTTGCGATAGGGACCTATCGCGAATAAGTGAAATATGTTTTTAGGATTAGTATTTGCGATGGGACAACTGGTCTATCGCAATTTGTATTTGTGACGGGCCCGTAGCACAAGGTTTATGGGTATATACTGTATATAATCGGAATGCTATTTGCGACAGGTATGTTCCCGTCACAAAAATTAATTGGGACGGGCCCGTTGAAAAAAAAATTTGGTTATTTAATGTATATAATCAGGAGGTTTTTTGTGATGGGTAAAAGTCAAGTCGTAACAGACAAATTTTGCGACGGGCTCAATGTAAAAAATATCTATTGCGACGTCGTTTTCTGCAATGGGTTATTTGCGACGGGGGCCCCTCGCAAAAGGAAATTTGCGACAGGATCCCATCACAAATAGCCAGTTGCAAAAAACGGGAATTCCAGTAGTGTAATTTAAATAAGTGTATTACTAAATTAATTTTCAATGAAATTATTATAGTATTTTCATCTATGTCAACCATCATTCATGAATTATTTTATTAATTGATGTGTATATATTATTATATTATTTAAAAAATTAGTGTTGAATGGTTTAGGATTTATTTTGACTATGGAAGGGCTATTTTAATAACACTCATGGTTCATTGTTAATGTATTCACATTTGTTCTGCTATTTTTTAAAAATAATTTTTTATGTTTTTAACCCTTAAATACTTTCATGTGAGGCAGGTATAAGACTTATTAAGTTATTATAAGGTCCCACTAAATCCCCATTATACATTGGAATGTCTCATGAGACAATATTGTTTGGGTATCGGCCTAGGCATTATTCATTTATGTTGGTTGTCTTGGAAAAAGCCTTGAAAGAATGTTTATGATGTCTCGTTATTGGAATTCCCTCATTATAGGATTAGTTATTGATATTCCAAGTAATTATTAACCTAGTAGAATATCCATGTTTATGTTTTATTCTCATTTAAACATTTATATTCCATTAGTTGATCATATTATATTCAGTCCATATTATGCTTAGATTCTGGATGAAATGGAATGTGTTTTAGTTAATCACATTGACATAATTTTCATTGATTTTTTTGTATAGCTTCTACTTTATGTATACCATTACTGAGAATATATGATCCCCCCATTATTATGTTCCATACTTTTCTAGGATTTGAAGAAATATATTATGAATGATATGCATGACTACATAAATGCAGGAATAATAGAATAATCTATGAAATTATTAATTTTGTTTATGTTTGAAAATATTATTTGAATTTCAATTATGTATCCACTTTTCAAAAATATATCACTATTTGGTCCTATAAAATGTGATAACTTTTATATTATAAAAATATAATATAATATTTCATTGAATTTATAATATCGAGGTTTGGTTCTTTACATAAGTGGTTTAATATCTTTAAATTTTGATAAATATTTAATTAATATCATACATGAACCTTAATTCCATAATTATGACATATTTTTATAGCCATTGATGGAAACAAAATAATATTTACGAGGTAGTAGACCATTATACACACATGTGATTATTTTTCCCATTTGAAGGAATTGTAGATAGACATTGCTCATTCCATTGAAAAATTAACATCTTAGTAGATGTAGGATTCTCACGTTATTATATTATCATTGTTTAGATGGTTTGAGGGATATTGAAGAATAAAAAAATAAGAGTTTTTTGATTAACAATGATACATATTCATCAAATAATCTTCTTTTCTTAACAACTTATGACCACTATGGGTGGGGTTTAAACTAAAATAACTACACTAGAATGTGGGGAGGGATTCTATGATGATATTTGGGAAGTTATTGAAAAAATAATGTGTTATGATAGTGATTAAATGTGAAGGATATTTGTCTCTTTATATGAATGGTGAACACTTTTGGAATTTAAAATAAATTAATATAAATTAATAATTAATACCTAATGTCTGAAAAAATATAAATTTATAAAATAATATAAGGATTGGTAAAAATACAGTCATTAAATAAGACATGTGTTGAATATATTTCTACTATCATGTTTTATTTGTATATCATAGTTATATCCTTTAACTCTTACAATGAAAACATGGATATTTAATCTCTTATGGTTAATATTGTTACAATAACATGATAAATGAAAAAATTACCATGGTTTAAATTTTAATCATTTTCATAATCACTTTAGTGGATTTCAATTTTTTTGTAATTTTATATCATTTAACAAAATGTTATTTATCTTAAAATATCTATAAAACTTATTTTAGTATTATTAACTATTTTGACAACAATAATACTAAATAAAAAATAAAAAATTAGAAAAAAATTTTATTATATTATTATAATATCAAGGTAATATAGAAAAAAATTTGATCATATTTATTATTTTATATTATATTTATTTTTATATTTTAATACCTCTTGTTTTATATTGACTTTAATTAAATAGTAACACCATTAGAGTTGTATAAACAATTGAGTTAGCTATTTTTTTAATAAAATTGAAGATAAACTACCATGATGAAGATAATTCTATTATATCTCAGAATAATTTTTTTTGATCATAACCTATGGATAAAACATTACTAAAAATATTACACTTACTAAAATCAAGAGGGAGACATGTATGGATTTTCATTCATTTTTATACAATAATAGTCATAATATTTTCCAGGTGGTGAAAAATGAAATAAATAATGTTTAATGATTAAAACAAGTTTGTTAATATATAAATATCTCTTAATATTTGTTAAATATTTTTTTGATAGACATATATATTAAAAAAAAAATTCATGTTTAATTTTGATTTTTATTTCCTTAAGCAAGCATAACCCACGAATTTGGAGTAGCCAGATCTTATATAAATATAAAACTATATTTTGACCTTAAAAATAATCAATACTAAATATTTTGTAATTGAAAATTTTTCATTGAACTATCTCATCCTAATTATTATTTTCAGGATACCAAATTTGACTTTTATAATGTTTATCAGGCTTTATGTCATTATTGGAAATGATTTTAATATTTATTTTCAAATTAAATCTACTATATATGTTAATAATTATTCATTAAATATAAAATTTTTTTATTATCATTATCTATTTTTTCATATGTTTATTAATTTTAAATTTAATTTCTATGTATTGGTGATATCATAAACGATAAAATATTTAACAAAAAATATAATTATTACTTGTAAACAAAAATTTAACGTCTTATTAATAAAAAAGTAATTGTTATTAAAAGAATTTATTCTATTAAATTAAAATAAATTTAAACAATTGGTTGGAATTACTTTTAAAATAAATTAACAATATATAATGAATACCACAATTCAGAAATTAAAATTGTTTTACTTAAAAATGCATACATATTTATTAAAATTGATTTCATACAATGATTAAATATAAAATTTATTCTAATGATCCTAATTGTATTATTTATAATATAATAGATCTAATTTTTCTATGATTCCATTTTAAAATAAAATGTAACTTCACACATACTTGAAACAAATGTATAGATTTATTTATAAATTATTATCTTCACCAATAACATAGCAAATATACAAATTTAGAAAAATTTAAATATTTAAAAATAAGTAAATATTTGAATTAAGATTTAAAAATATTATAATTTTTCTTAAAAATAAAATTATTCTTTATCATAATAATTCATTTTAATATTGACTCATGAAATGAAAAAAACCCCTTTTTTGATTCCAATATCTTTTTTCAATGTATAAAATTTCTTTATTAAAAAATGAGTGATTATTTTTTAATAACATATTTATAAATTAATATTGATTTGGACCTTTATATTAATTTAATAAATTATTTATTAATATTCATAATAACAAATTTAACGAGTATGTTATAATGGTCTCATACATATAATATTTAGTGTTTCATTTATGGCCATGTTGGTATATCTTGTACTCTATCAAACATAATATTTCCTTTTAAAATAAAGATATTTTACAGTATAACATTATGTATGATGGGAAAATTTTTCATAGAAAATTTTCTTATCTCCTATATGATTATTTTTTATATAATGTGTTATGTGGTTTTAGAGTTATTAAATGAGTTAAAAATGAAGAATGTGGAATCATTAATAATTATTATAAATTATAATGGATTTATTACCAATTTAGTCAACTAAATGTTCCCTGATGGGTTTTTTTGATTGACCACCCATCGAGATATTAAAATCACAAATTTTTAACCAATTAAATTTAAATATTAAAATTCAAGAACCATATTTGATAACATTTTGTTGGTAATTCAAAAAATAATAATAATTCTATTCCTAATTTATTCCACATAGATAATGGACACTTTAACCATTGTTTTTTTGACTTATTCATGAATTTGTTTATCTTTTAATTTTGTTTATATTCATAATAATCTATGAATTTATTTTTATTGGGGATAATTGGGTTTATTAAATCTGTTATGAGATATCAATGATATATATATTGGTATTAATAGTGGATTCATCAATACTACTACAACTTAGTGGCTGTTATGTCATTATAAATATCTAACCGTGTTTTTAATTTTTTTTGTTTCTGGATTCATGAGGACAATTAATCCTAAATTATTCAATAATACTCCCACGTAACATCATGGTTAAAATAATTTGGTAGGAATAGGGGGATTTTTCATGTAAATATGAGCCCTTTTTAAGAGCTGATGAATTGGTTATCCTAAAATCCCAATTTTGTCTTGACTAAAATGGGGGAGAACAATATATTTTGTTATAATTAATTTTTTTTGGATCTAGGTGTCTTTTACTATAACATATGAAGAGGTCGTGTAACAAGATTCATGGTATTTTATTCCACTTTTGGAGAATATACTACCCATTGTCTATATTAGGTTATTATTGTCCACTCTATTAAGAGATAGAGAAATCATTAATCACTGGTTTGTTTTTCATTTTATTCCATAAGAAAAAAATGAATTATTGATTTTAAATGGGATATTTATATTATTTAATGAAAACATTGGGGAAATATATTTATTATTTTTATCATGAGATTATATAATCATTTGGAAAAGATAATTACATTTTAGATAGTTTTTAATGATGTTATATTTAAATATTATTTTGTAATTGAAATTTTAGTTGATTGTTATGTATATTTAACTCATAGATTAATATAAATATAAATAATTTGAGTAGGTTCATATTTTCATGGAATTATCTTATACCATTTAATCACATAATCATCATGATCAATAAGGTAAAATTAAAATTTTTCAACGATGGGTGTTTTTATAAAGTAACATATGATAGAGAGATGACATGTGAATATACACTATATTATTATTATTTTCTATTATTTTCGTTTTAAATAATTATTTCCATCGAGATTAAGATTAGTGGTAATGATTAATTTTATTATTTCTCAAGGAGTTGTTGTGTATGGCTTAAAAAAGATATATAACACTGCAAAAAAGAAATAACAAACCGTTAAGAAGCAATATACATCCATAATAATCTCATAATTTGTATTCTATCAGAAAGTAAGGATAGAACAATATAGTCCAAAATATATTCCATAGATACTATCTATTACAAAATAGAATGGTTATGGGGTTGTTATGGATATTCTATCTTATTTTTTGATATCTTTTAGATTAATGTAGTAGCTTTCATTATTGATGATCACACAACTACTATTTATCATTTTATAATAATAAATTAATCTCAGACATTTGATGTGTTAAGAAATATAAATGTCACTAAAATCAGGAAACATCATTCCCTGTCTAGTAATATTATTTCAAATTATGAAATTTTCGATGTATAGTTAAATTGGAATGGATTGGGAATGTCATATTTTACTCAAGAGGAATTGAGAACTACGTTTCTTTCTCAATATATAGAAAGTTTTGGGGCCCCATATAGATTCACATGGATATAATATTTTCATAAATCCTTCATTTTGGAGATATTAGAGAAGAATAATTATCTATTGTGGATTTTTTATATAATTAAACCCACTATTTTTTGGAATTTAATTTATTTGAATCCTTATAGAGAATAATATGAAAGTGGTTGATACCCATGATTGATGTACATGGACATTAAATTAATTTATTGGAATACTTAATACATAACATAAAAAGACACCCATAGACCATAATAGTTTAGTGTCTTTGAAAACTCAGATCATAACCTTTTAATCACGGTGAAAGATCTTAAATATCTCCCATAAAGATCTTCCCCTATAGTTTTCTTATCTAAAACTTTTATTTTTATCATGGGGAAAATTAAACATAAAAATGGTGAGCTCAAATTTTCAGTATGGGTAAGCATGGAGAAAATAAAAACACATAAACATTTGAACTTAAAAATGTGAACATAAAGTTTAAACATCAAAATCTTGTATCATGAGAAAAATGATGGAAGTATGTAAGTCATAGATCAAAAAGGAACATTAATCATGATAAAATAGTATGGAAATAAAAAAATTATTCATCGCAACCATTAAACACATGTTATGATTTCCATATTAGCCAAGGCATTTCTACCAAGACCATCATAGTAGACAAAGTCAATTAATAAATAGGGTTTACTTGTCGTTCCAGCACTGTATTGCTGAACTGGATTCAATTTATGTTCCATCAATGTCTATATCATTAGATATAAATCTTTACACAATACATTGGAGGGAGATATAGGTCCCACCCATCTCATAATGAAATAATTCTTTCGTGTGCCACAAAATAAACATAAATCATTCATCATAATCCAATGAATAAAATGGGTATCATAAACATCATCCCATCATAACATAATCCATATAGAGTAAATGGATTCCATTTCATCACTTGAAAAATGAAACCTTGTAAATAATTGAGACATTATACCTGAAACATAATCATTTTAAATAATGTCATCTTAGATGGAAAATAGTTTTGAAAATACACTTGAAATTAATTCTTGATGAAAATATCATTTCCTCTACAAAATCATTTTCTTTTCTCAAAATGCCATGATATTTTAATAGAAAATGATTTTGTTGAAAATAATCATGAAATCATGTAGAAGTAGATTCATGAAAATGAGGTGTTATGAAACCGTAAAAATCTGTTCATGTCGTATATTTTAAGAAAACATTATTCTCGTGATTTTTCCAGAAAAGTCAAAAAGTACCTCATATGGTAAACAAAAGAAATTTTTCTACCATACCACAAAGTAAAATTAAAAAAAAGATAAAAAATAATTTAAACTTACATGGAATACTAGTAAAAAAATTATGAATTTTTTTATAAAACATGGACATTTATGATAAATATAACCCTAGTAAATACTTACGAATAAACTATCTCATATAAGAATGAGATTTGAATAATTTTCCATTATATTAGGTATACTTTATTCTTTATGTGTCCAAAACACTTTTATAATGATTAAAATAATATCATTGCCTTATTGAAGTATCCCAGTAATTTTTATGATATCATATATGATTTAGTTACGACTTTATATTACCTATTCATTTGTCAATTACAAGTTGAAGCAATGTTTTGGGTAATAATTGTTTCATTTATTATACATGTTTTCACTTGTAGTTCATGATATTATAACTCAGGTCACGATTTAATTACTTCATAAATGTAAAACATGATTTATATATCATATATGTATTTAGTATATATATATATAATAGAGAGATAAATGAAATGAAATATAGCGGTCATGGAGACGGTAGACTGTATGTACGCATGAACATTGTTTTCCGTTCCTTATTGTCTTGAATGAAAGTAAGTAGATGAGATATATATATATATACATAAAACCAGTATCATTATAATATCATATATCTCATTATCATTGAATATATATATACTTTATAATTATTCTTGAATGGTTAACATGGATAATGAATCTCATCACGTCGTGGAGATGGTAATCTGTATGTACGGACAAGCGATGATATCAATACCATAATCTTTTAATTGAATTGGACTGGATGATATAATATCTCATAATTAGAATCATGTTATAATAATAATATATATTTAAAATTTCCACAATTATACCCATCCATGTAAGGTGGTGGTGGAAAAACAGATTACACCACGCCGTGGAGATGGTATTCTGTATGTACGCACGCGCGATGATTTCATTTTTCATAGAATTGGTAGAAGGTGAAATAGGGTTGTTTCATATTTATAATAATATATCAGTATATTCTTGATTCTGATGTTATTACTTTATAATGAAACAACTAATGAAGAGGAAGTAGAAGAAAAATTAAATTTGAAAGAATCGGTAAAAGATATTACATCTTCCTTGAACTGCCTCCTTTAAAATCTCTCTTAGGGAACATGAGTTGGTATTTTGAGAATAACAAATCCTTTATAATGTCACTATAGAGGTTAAGAAGAGGAATTTATAGGGCTTTTCAGAGCATGTAGGCTCAAAATTGAGTGAAGAGGAGAGGGAAGGTGGTGCCATTATGTAGGAGAGGAGAGGGGCACTTTTTGAATCCTCCAAAATATTAATTTATAATAAACTCAAACCCCACATAAAACATCAAAAGTGACTCAAAATCAGATATGTGGTATGATAGGGTTGTAATCATACCAAAAAATAAAAATTATAAATGTTTTGATTTTTTTTAAACCTTATAATATTGATTTATCATTATTTAATATATTTATTTTTATTTGTCGTAATAATATTCTAAATATTAAATGGTTATAAATAATAATTATGTGTTTTGAATTGTCCATAATTATATAAATTATGACACTATAGACCATATAATTTTCAATTTGTAATTTGTTTAATATTTTTGTGATTTTTAATCAATTTAATAATATGTTATTTTTATAAAATATCAATAGTGTCAACTTTGACACTATTAATTTATTTGAATTTAAATAAAATAAAAAAATATGATAGAGTTAAAAAAAATATTTAATAGATTTCTTAAATATCATATTTATCTATAATATTTTTGGATAACATTAATTATATCATATAATATTTCTTTTAATATTTTTAAAAAAATTTATTTGATATTTCTCTAAATTAAGTTATTTGTAAAACATTTTCTATAATTTTTTAATATATGTATTTTCTTCATAAAAATTATAAATAAAATAATATGATGAAGATAAATCTAATAGCTTTCTGAAGAATACTTTTAGTCAAATTAATCATCTAAAACACCAAACTTTTTAAATGTTATGTTTATTAAATTATGATGGTGACAACTTTGACATCATTTAAAATAAAATAATCTAAATTTCATAATCTATTTTTAAGGCTCCAAATGGTCCATAAGTCTACACATGGATTATTATGGTATATATATACTCTACTAAGAAGTTTTTTTCATGTTTTTGTCACTTTTATGGGTATAATTGTTTGAATAAAAACATTACTATTAATTTTTCACAAAAGAAAATAATTTCTTCATCATTATTTTTTAAGATATTAAAGTAATTATATATTTCTCAAAAATTAGAAATAAATTTCCATGATGAATAAAAAAAATTATATTTTAAATTTACATTTATATTAGAATTTATATTCTATTTAACCTTATATAAAAAATAATCTTATTAATAATGTTTGAGTGAGCCATATTTCACCTTCCATTAAATAAAATAAATTGAAGGTCTTAATCTCATCCAAGTGGGTTCCAATAGATTCCATTTCGACCCAAGTATGTTTTATAGAGAAATATAATAAACTAATTATATCAACAGAAGTGTTATTGTAATTTTATAATATTATTTTTACCATTAATTACTAGATTTACCTTTAACTGTGGTAAATAAACTTTACCGTAGTTACTATTCAAAACGCCCAAAAATAAAATTTTTCCAATTAAAATAATTTGTACATACTTATTCCAAATATGGAGTCCATTTTTCCATATTAAATGAGAAGAAGTTACAATATTTAATTTAAAATTAATCCCGCTGTTGAGAAAAGGGGTTTAAAAAGTTAAAAGATTTCAAAAGAATGAATTGTTTTTACATATGAAATCAATGTAAAATAAATTATAACGACTTATAATATATTAAAAGGTAAATATATATTATATTTATACATTAATACAATACAATATTATAATTTATCTATATAAATTATCTCGATGAAAAAAGTGGCTTTTAATTAAAATTTAGCGTATTTTTACTATTTATCAAAATATGAAGGTTAACATAATAATGTCAAAAAATTATCCAATGTAAATTTTTATATCATGATTAAAAAGAATAAGTTTACTTTTTAAAATTGATCATATAAACATGTCAAAAAGTTTATTTAAAACCGGTACCCCATAAAAATATGACAAAACTGCATTTTTGGAAAAATAATTCCTTTATATGAAAAATTGATTTTGTTCACATATAATCTTCTAGAAAATTTGGAATTTAAATTATAATGTTATAAAATTCAAATTGTGGTAAATACTATTCATAAAGATTAGTTCATAATGAAATTATAACAATATATCGTTGTTTAGTGAAACTCTGTATTGCGTACAACACACGCTATTGAGGAAGGTCACTCTTGCGTGAAAAACAAGCCAAGAAAGTGTTTGTTTATAATACAAGATAATACAGTGTTGCATATAGTGAAATATAATCTTTTTTTAGCATACAAAAAAAGACACCAAATAAATTAAAAAGAATATTTCACATAAAATTTCTGGGTGTTACATTCTACCCCCCTTAATTTGAATTTCACCCTCAAAATTCGTCATGGTTATAAATCATTTACTACTTGAATGTTTTTTCATAGAAACCCACATCAAAAAAAGGAATACTAAAATATAATTTTTAAAAGGAAATTTAAAAACATAATGGTCACCCAAAGTAACTCAACACTAGGTTTCCACATAAGACAATATAGGTGAAAATATGGACAAGGATGAGAAATCTAACCATCACATTCTAATGGAGAGTGGTAGAGAACATGGCTTTGAAAAATCCAAAAATACCAAATCCATAAATTTGTGTTGATCTAAGGTACCTTATGATTCATCAGATATGAAGGTACTAGGACGACATTATTGGTTTTCAAGATCATTTCCCTTAAGTTTATTAATTTTTGAATAAGGAGAAATACGTACTAGATTTCAGTGTAATATCATCGTTGATCATTCCATTAACAATTTTTACTTCATCTCTTTTTTAAATAAATTATGTTGATTTTTCCTTTCTTGAAGTGTTAGCAGACTATGCGATAGAATGATGAGTCAATCAATAAGTCTTTATCACAAAAAGGTTAGCACAAATTATTAAATATACATAAGTCCACCTATGGTGAGATAAACCGTATATGATTCCAAAAATAAAATTATACTTCATCAATGATACATCATAATAAAAAAAACTAATTTATACTAACCAGGGACTACCTGCAGGGTAGTGGTAAGTGATAATGGCCTGGCACACATTGGTTGTGGGTTTGATTCCCACATCCTTGTCCGATGTGATGGGTTGTCGCCCGTCCTGTAGGATGTCCTTATTATAAAACTATACTATAATAACACTATAGAAAAAAATTATCTTTAAAAAATACTATTTGATGTCCAATATAATCCATTTCAACATTTAGGCTTATCGAAAATACTTTTCTCCAATCTCTTAGTATAAAGAAAACAACTACTAGAATGGTCATCTACCAAGCATGAGAATACCATCATTTTCCCATGTATATCATAATATATATCTTGTTGGTCACATTCCAAACATGTGAATAAATTAATCATGTATTCTCTTGAAACATTAATTACTATAGAACCTTGGTGAAAACAGGAATGATATCAAAATTTAACACTTTGCATATTCTAAAATACCAAAATTTCTATATACTCAAACCATAATATAACTTTGTCCTTATTTCAGTCCTGAGTTCATTAATACAACCAACCATATTATTTTCTCCTTATACCTTCATTATGGCCATATCATCTTCTTTACAAAAACATTTCAATCACTTTTCATTATTACTGGTAGTATATTATTATGGAAGAACCCAATGGACCAATACATAGATATTTCAATATACCATAGAAGTACCTCAACAACATTATTCTTAAATTCCAATAGAAAAGTCCATCAATCCATATTATTCAATTATTGTAATATAATTGGTCCTTCCTCGAAGTAACCAGTTAGTTCATGACATTTATTTGGGAAATGCCCATGTTCTCCACAGACAATACATTGAACACCATAATAGTCTTTCACTCTATGCCCCTTTTCACCACAAAGATAACATCTTCCCCTCCATTTGAGGTATCCCTCAAGGATCTTATTCTCTTCTTTTTTATATATATAAATCTTAATCATCCTTCCTTTTTGTTCCTCACAATTCGAATATGCACAAAAGTCTATCTTCCTCTTATTCGATGACTTATGAATACAACTAAAGGTCACCTTTTTAATATTATATCAAGATGACTGATTCACCATAATCATTATACCTTTATCTCCAGGAATTACACAATTTCGTTTTTCATAGAAAATAATTTTTCCATTGGAATCAATGTTAACTGAATTCCTTCTCGTTCCCTCCATTGACTAAAACCAGAAACCATAGTGTTAGAAACACTTTAAATATCGAGGAACCACATAATCATAAAAAGTCACTTATGGGATGCCTAACTTATCACACATTAATTAATTCATGAAACATTAGGTTCATCATAGGTTATTAATGATTTTAAACATAATTCTAGGAATGTAACCTATAGTAACACTAAACCTTAGGGAAATCCCTAGACGTACCATAATAATATATCTAGGGATCTCGCTAATGTTTTTGCAACCTTGTTTCCAATGGTTAAGTAAACCTTTTCTCTGATACCAACTGTAGATACCCATCCTTGACGTACATGGAAATTACAATAAATTTGTGGAATACATAATACATAATAAAAAATACACCCATGGACCGTAATAGTTTTGTGTCCTTGGAAAGTCAGATCATAATCTTCTAATCATGATGAAAGATATTCAACAACTCCCATAAATATCTTACCCTTTTCTTTTCTTATCTAAAATTTTTACTTATATCCTGGGGAAAATAAAACATAGAAAGAGTGATCTTAAATGTTCAGTAAGGGTAAGAATGGAATAAATAGAAAAAATAAAAATTTGAACTGAAAAACATAAACATAATGTATAAACATAAAAATATTGTGTTGTGAGATGAATCATGGTAGTATGTAAGGAATAGATCACAAAGGAACATTAATCACGATAAAATAGTATGGGAATACACCATGAAATTATGGAAACCATTAAGCACATGTTTTGATTTCCATAATAGCCAAGTCATTTCTTCCAAGACCATTACAGTTGACAAAGTCCATTATTAAACCGAGTTTACTTTCCTTTCAAGCCCTGTATTACCTCGTATGGTGAACAAAAGAAAGATTCATTTCAAACCACAATGTAAAAGTCTGAAATAGGTAAACATGACTTTAAACATACTTGTAATAATATTAAAAACTTTATGCATTTTTTATAAAATAGGGACATGAATGATAAATATAACCCCATTATATACATACGAATAAACAATCTCGGATTAGAACGAGATTGGAACAATTATCCCTTACCTTAGGTCCAATTTCTTTCTGACGTGTCCCTACACACCTGTATAATGATTTAAATAATTTAATTGACTTATTCAAGAATCGTAGTAATATTTATGATATCATATATGATTCACTTACAACTTTATATTACCCGTTCATTTGTTAATTCCAAGTTGACGCAACATTTTGGGTAATAACAACTTCATTTATCGTACTTTTTTGGAATGGTTGTTCATGATATTATTAATTATATCATTATTAAAATACATCCACAATGTAAAAAAAGATTTATATATCATATATATATATATACTCAAATTATATATATATATATATATATATAATAGAGAGATAAATGAAATGAAATACAATGTTCATGGAGACGGTAGGCCGTACGTACAGATGAACGCCTTTTTCCTTTCCTTATTGACTTGAATGGAAGTAACTAGATGAAATATATATATACATAAATACACTGTAATTATTATTTAATATAGCTAATTTTTATTCAACATATATACTTTATAATCATTCTTGAATGGTTAACATGAATAATTAATCTCATCGCGTCGTGGAGAAGGTATTTCGTACGTACGCACAAGCGATGATATCATTCCCATAATTTTTGATGGAATTGGAGTGGATGATATAATATATCATAATTAGTATAATGTCATAATAATAATATATAGTTATTATTTCCACCATTATAATCATCCATTTAAGGTGGTGGTTGAAAAACCGATTATACCACAGCGTGGAGACGATATTCCGTACATATGGACGCGCAGTGATTTCATTTTTCATAGGATAGATAGAAGGTTAAATTGGGTTGTTTCATATTTATAATAACATATCATTATATGAGTGATACTTATGTTATTAATTTATAATGAAACAACTAAATAATAATAATTTGAAGAATAAAAAATTTGAAAAAACCGGTAAAAGATATTACCTCTTCCTCAAAGTCCCTCCTTTAAACTCCCTCTTAGGGCACTAGAGTTAGTCTTTTGTGAAGAATATAACATTTATAATGTAACTATATATGTTGAAAAGATTAATTTTCCGGGGTTGGCTGAGATTTTAGGCTCAAAATTGAGTTAATAGGATAGGGAAGGAGGTGACCTTATATATGAGAGGAGAGGGGCACTTTTAGAAACCTCCAAAATATTATATTATAATAAAGTCAAATCCCACATAAAAACTTAAAAAGATACTCTAATTCAGATATGAGGTAATATAGGGTTGTAATATCATCAACCAATCATATTTAGATAGTTTTTTAGTTTATTTTAAACCTTATCAATTTGATTTATCCTTATTTTATCGATTTAATTTTATTTGTGGTAATAATATTCTAAATTTTAAATGTTTATAAATAATTATTTACGGCTTTTTAATTGTCCATAATTAGATATATTTAGACATTTTATACCATATAATTTTCAAACTGTAATTTTTAAATATTTTTGTGATTTTTAAACAATTTAATAATATGTTATTTTTATAAAATCTCAATAATGTCAATTATGAAAATATTCATTTATTTAAATTTAAATAAAATCCAAACAAATGATAGATTAAAACAAAAATATTTAATAGATTTAGAACATGTCATATTTATCTTTAAATTTTTTTTATAATAGTAATAATATAATATATTATTTATTTTTATATTTTTAAAACCATTTATTTGATATTTCTCTTAATAAAATTATTACAACATCATTTTTGTGTAATTATTTAAAATACATATTTGTTTGATAAAAATAAAAAATAAAATACTATGATGAATATAAATCATTTATATTTTATAATAATACTTTTAGTGGAATTTATCTTCTAAAACACCCACCTATAAAATGTAATGTTTATTAAATTATAAAGGAGTCAACTTTGACATCATTTAAAATAAATTAATATAAATGTACTAATCAATTATATAAGGCCCCAAATGGTCCATAAGTCTACACATGGATGAATATTGTCTATATATACTCTTCCAATAATCATTGGTCACGTTTCGTGGTCTTTCATTGGTATTATTGTTTTTATAAAAACTATATTATTGATTTTTCACTAAAAAAATAATTTTTGCATCATTAATTTATAAGATATTAAGGTAATTATATATTGCTTAAAAATTACACATAAATTACCATAATGAAGAAAACAAAATTATATTTCAAATGAGAATTTATAATCTAATTTATATTCTGTGTATCCTTATATAAAAAATAATCTAATTTATAATGTTTGAGTGGGACATATTTCACTTTCCTTTTAATAAAATAAATTGAAGGTATTAATCTCATCCAAGTGGGCTCCAATATATTCCATTTATACCCAATTATGTTTTCGAGATAAATTTAATCAATCAATTATATCAATAAAACAGTAAGAGTAATTTTATAGTATTTTTTTACCCTTAATTACCAGATTTACATTTAACTATGGAAAATAAAGTTTACCGTAGTTACAATTCATTTTGACCAATAATAAAAAGTATCCTATTATCATAATTTTTACCCACTAATTCCAAATATGGAATCAATTTTTCACAATTAAATACATATAAGTTTCAGTATTTAATTTAAAATTAATCACACTATTGAGAAAACGAGTTTAAAAACATAAAACATTGCCAAAGATTGAAATGTTTTTACATATTAATTCAGTCAAAAATTAAGGATAATTACTTATAATATATTAAATAGTAAAAATATATTATATTTATACTTTAAAATCATTAAATATTATAATGTATCCATTTAAAGTATCTCGATGAGAAAAAGTTGTTTTTAATTGAAATTTAGCATATTTTTAATATTAATCAAAATATGAAGGTTAACAGAATAATGTAAAAAATTTATCCAATGTAACTTTTTATATCCTGATTCAAAATAAAAAGTTTAATTTTTCAAATTCAACTTATAAACATGAAAAATTTGATTTAAAATGGGTTCCTCCAAAAAAACAGAAAACTGCATTTTTCAAAAAATAATTCATTTATACAAGAAAATGATTTTGTTCTAATATCATGTCCTATAAAATTTGTAAGATGAATTATAATATTATAAAAATAAAAATGTGGTTATTATTATACATAAAAACTAGTTCATAATAATATTATAACAATATATCACTCTTTATTGAAACTCGGTATTGCATACAACACATGCTATTGAGGAAGGTTGCTTTTGCATGAAACAAAAGACAAGAATAGTGTTTGTGTATACTACAAGCTAATACAGTGTTTTGTATAGTGAAAGATAATCCTGGTGTATGATACAACAAAAGAAATCCAATAAATTAAAAATAATATTTCTCATAAAATCTCGGGGTTTTACAATAGTCAATTTTTTAATGTGTAGATGAGATTCCCCATACACGCATACCCTTGTAAGGTGATAAAAAATTTTCTTTTTATATATTAATTGAATATAAATTATGCGGACGTAACATATAACACAATAATTATTAATTTAATTAAAAATAATGAGTCACTTGTAGACAAAAGACCCTATTAGGGTTAGAGTTTAGATGAACTTTGAAAAAAATGAAAAAAAAACTGAGTTCTTTCTCATTAGATGTGAACTTTTACCATTGTTTAAAAAACATATTATTTCATTAATATTGTTTTTATATCTCCAGAAAAGTGTCCAACCATAGTTCCCTTAATAAAATATCATAAAAATATCATATTTTTAACCTATAGAAATAGAAATTTTGTAAGCGTGATCTTAAATTATTTGTAAGGAAAACAATTAGTATTAACAATTGTTGACAGTAAATGATGATATAATGTGAATTTGATTATGATAAAATGATATTATCTTATTAAATCAATCGAAAAGAATCAGATATGATAAATCATGAATCTTGGAATATGAATTTATTAGAATAAAATAAATCAGTCATAAGAGTGTATTATCATCAATCATAAATCATAAATCTAGAGAAAACATCAAATTCATAATATGTTATTCTATTCCATAATAATTATAATTGAAATATAATTTACTGGATATCTATAAAAGTATTAATTACAAAAATTTATTAGGATAATGACCACAATACCATTTTGAGACTAATCTAATGTCCTTTATACTATCATGGGATTTGGATAATCGACATTGTATCCAATTAGTATTTTTTTAATCACTCGTCTACCCTATTGGTCTTAGGATTAACCCCTTTATAAAATATATGGTGATTGAAAGACTCCAATAAAACTTATTGGGATTTGGGAAAACTGTCATGGTCAATATAGATCTGACAGGATATAACACATTATGAAATGAAATATAGGGATATATATTACCTAACGCAACCATTATAGGATGAAAAAACTAAATATGTGATCCATAACATAAAAAATGATATTTCAACATAGATTAATTAAATTGTGTGATAATATTGGTTTAAAATTAAAAATTATTAAAACAACTATGTCATATGAAATCCAGAGAAATAAATATTATGGTATTATTAAATAATATACTTAGTGAACTAGTGGTTTCCTAAAATAATATATATGGACATGAAAAATACTTTAACATGAATAATATACATATTCATTTAAGAAAGTGTGAAAAAAAATTAATTTTGAAACATTTAAAAAAAATATTGAATAAGTTTATTCATTATAAATGCATTGAATCATGTGATGGAATCATAAAAATGAATACTGGTAATGAATATAGAAAAATGAGGCCAATTCATAAACATTAAAAATACATTATTTGACCTCTATTGGAAAAATTATAAAAAATACTCAGTTAAATTTTTTAAAATGAATCCACATATTCATTTTTAATAAAATTTATATTTAGTATAAATTTAAATTATAATATATTTTTGTAAATATCAAAACATCCAAAAAAAAATTTTACGAACACAGACATATTGAAAAAAAATTCTCATATGTAATGAAATATAATGACATCATTTCATAAGTACACTCATTCAATATTTCTATGACCCAGATAATGTAAAATGGATTGAAAATTTTAAAAAATGAAATAAATATAAATCATTAAAATAAATTTAATTTAACATAGAATTAATAAAAAAAATTAACATTGAAAATAGAAACAAAATAAATTCAGATACAAATAGATATTATAAGATAAAACCTTAGTGGTTCATTAACTATTGGGTTAAAACCATAAATCGATTAGTAAAAAGTGAAAATTTTCAAGAAATATATCATAACATAAATTCAAGTGAAGTATATATACCACATAAATTAGTGAATATGTTGAATATCAAATATACCTCAACAAATTGAAATAGAGAAGTGAAATACGTTACGATTATCATAATAATTTGAACTTGAATAGATCAAGGACATGATTATGTAGAAAATATAAAAATCCAAATAAAATAAGTAGAAAATTAGCATAAATATTCCATGGTCATATTAAAAATAATAATGGTATAACATAGTTAATTAATATAATATATAACCCAATGAAATGAAATTGAGTTAAAAAATCCCTTGCCTCATACTATTGCTAGATCAAATACACAGAAACCACTTGCACAATAACCATTTACAAATTATTCATTTATATGTTAGTAATATTCACCCTATATAAAAATATATATTACAATAATATTTTATAATTACACACTTAACAGTAAATTATTTATGAAATACAAATTATTTGTTAACTGTTCTTTTTTAAATTAAAGTTACAATTAAACTATTTAGGTCCTTAAAACATGGTATAAATTGAATCATCTACATATTTTTAATCAATATTTAAATCAATAATATTTCATATTTCTAGTGTTTCATAATCCATTTATGAAACATATATTAATGGTTCTCATGGGAATCATAAAAATTCATTTTTCCTATGAGTATTGAATATATGAAAATATTGAATTATATGGAAAAAATAATTTTTAATATTTACTATATGTAATTATAAAGAAATAATTTTTATATAATATCACATTTAAATAACAATAAAAAACAATCTTGATATAAAAATTTCAACGATGTTCTGATATTTGGTAAAACCATCAAAAATAGGAACACATTATAAATATTGAATGAGTTAGAAGATTTAATTATATGATGACAATATTATGTTCAAAAAAGATATATAATGTTATAGATTTCATATTTTTTCATTTTATCCCATCCTTATCACCATACATGAGAGATAGTAGTAATAAGGGAAGAGGTTTATTCATGGATGTGGTAGTCCTGACATACACACATGCAACTATTTTATTTTATAATATATGCGACAAAAAAATAGATAACTTATTCTCTTTATAGAATAATAATAATTTCACAAATTTAAATAAATAAATATATATATATCCATAAATTAAATATTTATAACTATCCATGTGAGGATGTGTGGGAAATTGATATACATCACTCCATGGAGGTGATATTCTGCACTTATAAATGGATAAAAATTCAAATTATATTGGAGGTAATGGTAGTAAACATTTCTAATTTCATAATAATAATTAAATTTAAATGTAGTTCTGATTTTTAAGGTCTTATATTTTATTATATAATCATTTTTATGGTGGTATGAGAAAACAATAAATGTTAAATAATATAATTAGGAATAATATGTCATCCTTGGATATCTTCCATTATTATAAATCTTAATAATTCTATGATTGACCTTTTAGTGAGTGAAAAAACACTAGGATATTTTTAGGACTATTTACATGTTATAATTATAGCAACTATTAAATCCAGTTTCCCTATTGAGTGTATATGGGATAATATGATATTCTATTTTTTATGTGAGGGGAGTGAAACCCATATAAAAATTATAAACTTTAAAATTTAATAAATAAGATTCTCATTGAATTTGAAAAGCCTCATAATTTTTCCCTAATATATTATGTCTAGGTTATACCATTTCATTTATGTTTTGGGTTAATCCATTATTTGGTGAATCCTTTGAAGAATCTTTGTGTCCTTTTGTTAAGTTGGAGCCTTTTTGTCCAAAATGAGAACACCACTACCATAGTGGTTGCTGATGTTTCCTTATTTAAAACATGAATGGGGATATCACTAGTATTTGGCCTGAAAATTACATGGACAATTGAAGATAAATCATTTGGAAATGACATAAGAGACCTCACAAAACTTGTTTTGGAGGTTTTGTTAAGTGAAACCTACATTGGGTGGGCAACACAAAAGAGGGATTGAGAATTTTGGTAAATGTTTTAAGAACACATTGCCCATATTGTAGAATGCGGAGAGGTCGATAATATTTTGATATGACTTAAATCATATCAATTCTTCTTATATATCATTTATTTTAAAGGGAAAATGAATGTATCTTGATTCTAATGTCTTGAATTGGATTTTATACAAATTATTTCCTTCAGTAATCGATTTGAATTCCTATCTTTATCATTATTTAAAATTTAATATACATAAAAATAATATAGGGTGAGGTTATTCCATACAACTAATTTTATGTTGATAACACAGAGAACCTTATTTTTTCATCCTTTTTTATACCTATTTTAAAATATAAAACCATTTAATTATTAATTTATTATTTATGTTTTGGAGTAATTGTTGGATTAACTCCTTTCTATGTTCATTGTTCCATGAGAAATTGATAACCCCTTAAAAGACCATAATTTATTAATACCATTTTATTTATTTTTAATTAGATATTATTTCTTAATATAATTTATGTTATTATTTCACATGTATCATTCATAGAGCCATATAACATTGGATTAGAATTGATTCAATGAGTAAATAGTATGAATGTTTTTTCTACATGGGATGATAATGTAGTTTGGGTGTTGTCTCCCTTTAGAAATCACAACATAAACATCAAATTACATTGTGTATGATGTTTCTAACCATATATAGGTTTTGTATATGATTTTTTGGTAACATTGAACGTTTTAAGACAAAAACACTATGTTCAATAGTGTATATGATACACTAAATCGAGTTTATTTGAAAAACAAAATATTATCATTTAAATGTTACCCTTTATCATATCTGTAGGAATTACAGGGATGCACAATATTAATCGACTTCTGAAAATATTGTTTATAAATTTATATAATTAATTCTTTCGTATACAATTATTTATAAATAAAAATTAAACACTTATAAATTAAAATCTTTTTTTTTGAAAAACTAATCAAATGAAAATAAGTGAGAATATAATATAATAAAATCACAATTGAATAATTTGTAACGAAATATTTATGCAATATATTAAATTTAATAATTAAAATTTTATTTATATGTTTTCTAGACATGATATGAGATAAAATTGAATTTTTTTTGATGTCATCACTTTTGGAGTTAGTGCGCTGGAAGCGTAGTAGGGCATTGATTATTTTTTTCAACTCTGATAAATATAATGTGTGGGCTAATAATCTAGACCCTAAATAGGTATAAAGTCTTACATTTTTTAAGTTTTAATTAAGGGTAATTACAATTGGAATTAGAGGTCATCATAGAAAAATTTAGGAATTAATATGTCTTATTAATATATATGTTTATCATATTACATAATAATTTTCATATTGATCAGATGTCCAATGTACAAGAGATCACTTTTTTGGAATTATGTCCCAAACTTTTATGGTGAATAATGGTATTTTTGGAGTCATTAACCTTTGGAAAAATTATGGGTCATTACTTTTTATGGATAAAAATGAATTGCATAAGATATAATTTGAGGTTATAATATGTTATTCTTTTTTGAGGACTTTATATTATTTTTTATGATTTAAATTAGTTCGTAATCTTGTAATGGTTTTCAATTTTATGGGGAATTATCTTATATTTTACTGACCATTTTGGTTATGGTTAATGCGTAATGACAGGTGAAATATATAGATAATATTTTATATTTTATGTAATTCTCTATAAGTTAGTTAGTGTTCTCCAGGTGTGAAAAATTATTGTTACATACTCATAATTTCTGGAAAAAAGATGAGTTTATATTGGAAATTTATTTAGGGATGAAATAATAATTATCTTGTAAGTATGCTTCCTTAAGTTATTTTTCATGCTTGTAAATAAAATCTTCAACATTAATAGAAATATCTAAAAAAAATTTCCAATTATTTTTCTGAAAATGAAATCAAATATAGGTTATCCGATCTCAATTTTATGGATTATTGATTTTTAGCTTCTTCCTGATCATGTTTCTTATCAATCTCTAAATGAATATGACAATTATTTTTTATATAATATTCATATTTTCTTACATAGAATCCCAGTATGTGTTATCTCGGATGAAGGTTGTACTTCCCCTTCATTAATTTAAATGATTAGTTTTATTAACCATTTTTTAAGATTTGGGATTGCAATATTTTTGTTTTGGAAATTCATACCCTAGTTACAGACCTCAAATTCCAATTTTGAAGATGATTTTTTGGGGGGGTAGGATGTATCATCACACATTTTAATAAAGAAATACTATGTAACACCCCAACCCCATCTAACCAGAGTCGGTGCATTACTTCGTAACATTGGCATGATCACAAAAGATCAAGTCTCGAAAGACCAATTAGTTTAGTATCCTTGGAAACACTAGATACATTCATAAATGTTACATTACAACACAAGGTGAAAAACTACACTAACAAAGTCTCCATAGTCCACACTCATATCCTCTTCTGACTATCTCTACAGGTCATTCATAAAATACTTCTTCACATCCTGGAAAATATTAAAACATTGAAAGGGGTGAGCTCAGATGCTCAGTAATGATAACAATATTGCGGAAGCTTTCATAAATAAACATAAACATTTAAGGCAATGTTTAACTAAATCAAAAGCCTTTTAAACTTGAACATCAACATAATATGGAAAAATTAAAATGATATAATGTCATTTACTTCTTCACATGGATATTCTACTGGTCTAATAATAACATGAAATATCAATAACCACTTTAATAATGATGGAATGCATAATGCCAGACTATCATAACCCCGTAGTCAAGGCCTCGTGCCAAGACCACAAATAACATTTTGTCAAGGCCTCATGCCAAGACACTAGTTTGTCTCATGAGACCTACCGATGCATCGAGGAGCTATAGCGAGCTCCACCCGTCACTTATTAAGTCCAATGCATTCCTCTTATGAATAGTTTTAAACATATCATAAACCATAACATAATCATATCACAAAAAACATGCATAAAGGAAACATAACATTTTCCCATTTCAATCCCATGATATCAATAAAACACATTGATATAATAAAAACACTTTCAAAACCATTTTCAATACCAAAATAAAAGAAAAGTAAAACATGGTATTTATTTTTCTTTTAAAAAAAGTATGGCTTGTAGAGGAATCCGAAACTCAAATAATGGTCACGACGGTGGAGAAGTCGTTGTCGCCGCATACGTACGACAAAGACATTCATTTTTTCTTTTAGTAAAACGCTTTGTAAAAAAATATTCCTTTTTGAATAAACGTAAATGTCAAAGGGGTTTATACACCGTATAAAAGAAAGATGTGTATAAAACCAAATATGCCTCAATGAAAAGAGATTGAGACGATGTCCTTAAAAAGATCATTTTAAAAATAAAATAGATCTATTATGTTTATTCACTATAGGTACATATAAAGGAAGTAAAAATACAAAATAGTACATAATAATATCATGACATAATTTGAAAGTAGGAGATTAACCCAAAGAATGGAAATTGGGTTAAGAAGTTCCCTTAGCTTGCGTCCTGTCCTGACTCGACCATTTTTTAACCTCCTGAATAATAAACTAGAGTTAATTTCTATTTACATAAGAATCTTTTTCATGTTTATTATTCCTTTTATATCACTTATTACTATGTTATGAACATTATGTAATTATTTAAGTTAATAACGGTCGTTTTGTCGATCTTTGGTACTTGAGTCAAAAATAAACTTCTTATAATTACAATTTGTTCATGTGGTGAAATATCCATTATATCCATAATTATATTAATGATGTAGATATCATATATATAATATATATACAGTATATACATTCATTTATAATGTTACGTAACATTTAGAGGTAAGAAATGAAATGCACCGTTCATGGAGACGGTAAGCCGTACGTACGCATGAACGCTACTTTCATTTATATTTTGTATTTAATGGAATGAAATAATAATGATATAAATGTATAATATAATTCCAGTATATTATCATATATAATATCATTTAGTCCATCCTTTATACATCCCACATGTGGTATTAACGATTCATATCACTTTGAGGGGGTGGTAGTCCGCACTTCCTAAAATGAAATTATCGCGTTTACCCATAATGTAAATCATAAAGTATGCCATAAATGAGAAATACAGAAGCATAAGTAAAACATAAACATATTATATATCATATATAAATATATTGACATCTGAATGTCCACCTTTGAAGGTGTTATATGAGTGTTGAACAATCAACGTTTCGTGAGGCAGAAATTCTCCATCCACAGAAACCGTATGTTCTTTAACCATTAGATGTAGGTGTGTATAATTGTAGCTCTAATACTTCTTATAAAAACATACTAGTATATTGAGTATACTGGTGTTGTTACAAAAGAAATGAATAAAAAGAGTTTAGGGGGTTGGAGAAGAAAAATAAAACAAAACAACATTAGAGAAGACATTACCTCAAAATCGGGTAACTCTTTTTGATTTGAGCCAAAGGCTTCCTTGGGAAGAGTTCTTCCCAAAGTGAGGCTTCTAGGAGTAAGAGGGGGGAGTTGGGAGACTATTTGGGCAGAGTTTGTCCGAGCCAAATGGCTTGAAAGTGTGAATGAGGTGGTAGAGGTGGGGGCCTTTTATAAGAGGAGAGGATGGGTACTCATGGAATGTAAGGAAATTTACATTATTATACAATGGTTTTCGGATTCTAAAGGTCCCACACTTATATAATTCGTGGATAAGGTGATAAGGGTTTGAAATATACCCATACAATGGTCTTTGGACAAGTTTAAGCCTTGGATTTTACATTATCTTTTCATTTTATTAAAATCATTAAATAATGAGGTCATCACTGCATCATAATGATGTCATAAATAATTTAATTTATTTAATGTCTAAAAATTATAAAAAAAAATACTATGATGTATAAAATATTATTATATTTTAAATGACTATTTATAGTAAAAAATATGACTTGTATAACCCCAAGTAAAAATTGTTTTAGTAAAACATTTCATGTTTGTGTCATTTTTTTACTTTAACATTAAATAAAAGGTATTTATGTCATTTTCCAACTAAAGTGGCTCCATGGGGTCCCCAAGTTGACCCATGGATTGTCAGGGTCGGCCATGGCACATCCAATGAGGGTAGGACATGTTTCAAGCTAATCACATATTATTAAAACATTATTTTTACCTTAAACTACACTAATTACCTCTAATCGCGATTAAGAACTTAAAAGTTACTATTCACCAAAAATTATTTTAATCTCATTGAACCACATTTTACTTCTTAATGACAACCATGTATGTCGGATTTTTGAAAATCAAATCACTGGAGTGGTAATATTTCATTTAAACGAAAAATCAGTTATTGAACTACCACTTAGTGGTTTCACTATTCATCAAAAATTGAACTTTTTCAGAACAATGCCAAAATTTCACCCTAAGCTATAATTGATATTATGAATTCAAAAATGATGTCTATTTCACAAAATTCCAAACATATAAGTTGCATTAATTAATTTTATAATTAATTCCTGCTGTCCCAACAAATAGCGTGTTTTTAAGAAACAATGTATATCAAAAGATTGACAGTCGTTTATGTCCAATTTCAATGTTAAATAAATTCTAATGACCACCATTGGATAAAATGGTAAAAATATATTCTAATTATAATTTAAAGCCACTAAATAGTATAATTTATCACTATAAATTATTTTGAATAAAAAAATTGTTTTTAAGTATTTTTCACTATTCATAAAAAATTAGAAGTTCTCAGAAAAATACCAAAAATTCAACATAGGCTAATTTCGATATTCCGAATCCAAAAATGAAGTCCATTTTGGAATATAAAATTTCTATAATTTTAAAAAGTGGTTATTACTATTCATAACGGCTACTTTGATTAGTCGCGGTGTTTTAGAACTCGAAGTTGCGTACAATGCAAGCCATTGCATTATTGAATGAGAAGCGTATCGTGGAAGCTCGGGGTGTTACATTCTACCCTCCTTCAATAAATTGCGTCCTCGCAATTTGAAATTTATTCTTTGCAAATAAAAGGTTGAAAATAGAAAATACCTTTGTGGAAAACCCACATCGGAAATAAGATTAATAAAATTTAGCCTTAATAATAGGGAAATGGAAATAAGAAAGTCACCACCAAATTATGATCTCGATAAGGAGAACATTGGTGGAAATTAGAGACATATAATAGGAGGAAAAACGTAAATATTTGTAGGGAGTGATTGAGGTCATCAATCACAATCAACTGTCAAATTGAGGGCCTCAAAGTCTTCAATCTATGTTGATTTAAAATATCATCAGTTCAACAAGACATAATGTATTAGGATAACACATTTTTTTTTGTTTTAATATCCCTTTACTAAAGTGTAAGAATTCATTTATTCATTGAATAAGAGATAGGTATATATATATTTATGCTTGACAATTAGAATTTCAACCTTCAACTCATCTTTCACTCAAAAAGATAATAGAACTCAAAAATATTATACTTATCCTAATTGAATAAGGTTCCAAATATTACCACATACCATTTAGATTAGTAAAATTATTTTTTAATAACCAGGGACTTCCTGTAGGCTAGTGGTAGGAAATAAAGGCCTGTCGCACTATGGTTGTGGGTTCGATTCCTGCAGCTTTGTCCAACGCGACGGGTTATGCCCCACCCTACAAGTTGTCCTTTTCCTAAAACTATAGTATTATAATATTCCAAAAATAATCTTCAGAAATGTTTTAACCTTAAAGAATAATATTCAATGTTCAACTTAATCCACTCCAACCTTTATAGTTATCCAAAATACCTCTGTCCAGACTTTCTCTAAAAGGTCTCTTAATTCCAAAATCAATTTATCAGATTCCCCAAACAATGTAAAGTTTCTCTTATTGTCACAAAATAAAAATATGATTACCTTCGTCATATTAAAACCTTAATGAAACAACAAGTACTGCAGTACAATCCTTATATATATATCACATTATTCTAATAACCATAATATAATCCATGTGTCCAAAAGCACCAATACATTAATTATTCCACTTCAACTGTAGTAACATCATATGATTGTCCTTGATCCCTTGGAATTTTCTGAGGTAAGTTTCCCTAATGCTTAGGACATTCATTTGCATAATTCCCCATTTCCCTACAATTGTAGCATTAAACATTGATAGCCTCTTTCTTTCCCTTGCAATCACGCGCCTGGTGACCTTTTTCTCCACATTTATAACAAACTCCCATTCCTTTTAGGTAAGTACCAGGGTGATTCTTCCCACAATTATCACATAATGGAAAATCCTTCTTTCCCTTTTTCCCTTTATCTGTCTCTTGTTCCACCATTCTCTTCTTCTCTTGCTTTACTTTGTTGTCATAAGACTTAGAGAATTCTTTTTCTCTCTTGATAGCACAGGAGACAATATCTTCGTATGTTGAGAAATATTGTGATACTAAAGCTCTACGGGGAAATGGTTTTAACCCATCAAAGAAACGATCAATCTTACCTCTTGGGTTATGTATATAATCTGCAGCATACCTCACCAACCTTGTAAAGTTGGCCTCATGCATTGCGACATTCTCATCCTCCTTTTGTCTCAGACTCAGAAATTGCCTTTCCATATCTGCTCGATGGTCATGAGGAAATTATTTTTCTAAGAAAATATCTTTGAACTCCCTCCATTCCATATTCGATACGTCATCATATTCCTTTGTATTTTGAATCAATGACCACCATTGATCAGCATCTCCAGTGAGGCGGTAAACTGCCATGATAACCTTCTCCCTTTCGCTGCTCCCCAAGGCGTGGAATATTTTCTCTAAGGATTTTATCACTTTCTTAGCCACTAATGGATTTGTACCCCCATTAAATGTTGGTGGTTGTTGCCTCATGAAGCGGTCTAACATTGATCCTCCACGTTGCGGATCAGGGTGCTCCATACGCGTAAGGTTATTATTCATAACCTAAGTGAGTTGTCCCAGTATGGTAATAAGTTGATCAGCACTAGTTGCATCTCCAGATCCACAATAATTATCTTGAGCAGGAGGGCAATCCCTACACGGAGTGCGTGCATTAATACAGTTTCCATTCCTTCCACTAGGCGCCATTTCTAAACAATGGCATAAACTAGATTAGTTTATGAATTAAAATGCATAATTCCACATTTGTAAAACACTTTAAATAAATTGAACTATTTATGCATATAATCCATAATCATAAAAAATGTTTTCTTTTAGGAAGTATATACTCATAACCCTTCATAGTGGTTTGTAAAGAAAATTTGAATTATCCTAAGCATATCCCCCAGGAGTGTCGTAACCAAGAGTGCAGCAAGGCCCGTTGACGTGCACCAGTTCCCGTTCGAGTCTAGCTCAAAGCTGTGTTTTCGGGTTTTACCCCTAGGTACATCTGTGCCAGAGCCGCCTCTACCTGCTCGTATCCAGACATGGATGTATTGCTCGGAAAACTCACAAAATCTCTATAATACCAAAATTCTAGGATGTTCTTCTATATTAATCCTCAAAGTCTATCTTTGTGATTTGTGATCTAATTAGATTTTATCTAAATCTTGCTTCCAAGGTTAGTACTAAACTGCCTCTGATACCAACTGTAACGCCCCGACCCCAGCTACCCAGAGTCGGTGCATTACTTCGTAACATTGGCATGATCACAAAAGATCAAGTCTCGAAAGACCGATTAGTTGAGTAGCCTTGGAAACACTAGATACATTCATAAATGTTACATTACAACATTAGGTGAAAAACTACAATTAAAAAGTCTCCATATTCCTCACTCATATCCTCTTCTGACTATCCCTGCAGGTCATTCATAAAATACTTCTTCACATCCTGGAAAGTATTAAAACATTGAAAGGGGTGAGCTCAGACGCTCAGTAAGGATAACAATATTGCAGAAGTTTTCATAAATAAACATAAACATTTAAGGCAATGAATAACTAAAACAAAAGCCTTTTAAACTTGAATATCAACATAATATGGCAAAAGTAAAATTAGATAATGCCATTTACTTCTTCACATGGATATTCTACTGGTCGAATAATCACATGCAATATCAATAACCACTTTCATAATGATGGAATGCATAATGCCAGACTATCATAACCACGTAGTCAAGGCCTCGTGCCAAGACCACAAATAAGATTTTGTCAAAGTCTCGTGCCAAAAAACTAGTTTGTCTCATGAGACCTACCGATGCATCGAGGAGCTATAGCGAGCTCCACCCATCACTTATTAAGTCCAATGCATTCCTCATATGAATAGGTTTAAACATATCATAAACCATAACATAATCGTATCACATAAAACATACATAAAGGAAACATAACATTTCCACATTTCAATCAAAAGATATCAATAAAACACATTGATATAATAAAAACACTTTCAAAACCATTTTCAATACCAAAATAAAAGAAAAGTAAAACATGGTATTTATTTTTCTTTTAAAAAAAGTATGCCTTGTAGAGGAAGTCGAAACTCAAATAATGGTCATAGCGGCGGAGAAGTCGTTTTCGCCGCATACGTACGACAAAGAAATTCCTTTTGTCGTTTAGTAAAACGCATTGTAAAAAAAAGATTCCTTTTTGAATAAACGTAAAAGTCAAAGGGGTTTATACACCGTATAAAAGAAAGTTGTGTATAAAACCAAATATGCCTCAATGAAAGTAGATTGAGGCGAAGTCCTTAAAAATATCATTTTTAAAATAAAATAGATCTATTATGTGTATTCACTATAGGTACACATAAAGGAAGTAAAAATACAAAATAGGATATAATAATGTCATGACATAATTTGAAAGTAGGAGATTAACCCAAAGAATGGAAATTGGGTTAAGAAGTTCCCTTACCTTGTGTCATGTCCTGACTCGACCGTTCTTTAACCTCCTAAAGAATAAACTAGAGTTAATTTCTATTTACTTAAGAACCTTTTTCATGTTTATTATTACTTTTATATCACTTATTACCATTTTATGAACATTATGTAATTATTTAAGTTAATAACGGTCGTTTTGTCGATCTTTGGTACTTGAGTCAAAAATAAACTTCTTTTAATTAAAAGTTGTTCATGTGGTTAAATATCCATTATATCCAGAATTATATTAATGATGTAGATATAATATATATCATATATATACAGTATATACATTCATTTATAATATTACGTAACATTTAGAGGTAAGAAATGAAATGCACCGTTCATGGAGACGGTAAGTCGTACGTACGCATGAACACTACTTTCATTTCTATTTCGTATTTAATGGAATGAAATCATAATGATATAAATGTACAATATAATTCCAGTATAATATCATATATAATATCATTTACTCCATACTTTATACATCCTACATGTGGCATTAACGATTCACCTCACTTTGAGGGGGCGGTAGTCTGCACTTCCTAAAATGAAATTATCGCGTTTACCCATAATGGAAATCATAAAGTATGCCATAAATGAGAAATAAAGAAGCATAAGTAAAACATAAACATATTATATATCATATATAAATATAGTGACATCTTAATGGCCACCTTTGAAAGTGTTATATGAGTGTTGAACAATCATCGTTTCGTGAGGCATAAATTCGCCATCCACAGAAACCGTATGTTATTTAACCATTAGATGTAGGTGTGTGTAATTTTAGCTCAAATACTTCATATAAAAACCTCCTAGTATATTGAGGATACTGTTTTTGGTTACAAAATAAATGAATAAAAAGATTTTAGGGGGTTGGAGAAGAAAAATAAAACAAAACAACATTAGAGAAGACATTACCCCAAAATCGGGTAACTCTTTTTGATTTCAGCCAAAGGCTTCCTTGGGAAGAGTTATTCCCAAAGTGAGGATTCTAGGAGTAAGAGGGGGAAGTTGGGAGAGTATTGGGGCAATTTTTGGCCGAGAGAAATGGCTTGAAAGTGTGAATGAGGTGGTAGAGGTGGGGGCCTTTTATAAGAGGAGAGGAGGGGCACTCTTGGAAAGTAAGGAAATGTTACATTATTATACAATGCTTTTCGGATTCTAAAAGCCCCAAACTTATATACATCGTGGCTAGGCTGATAAGGGTTAGAAATCTACCCATCCAATAGTCTTTGGACATGTTTAAGCCTTGTATTGTACATTATCTTTTCATTTTATTAAAATCATTAAATAATGAGGTCATTGCTGCATCATAATGATGTCATAAATAATTTAATTTATTTAATGTCTAAAAATTATAAAAAAAACTATGATGTAGGAAATCTATTTAGCTTTCAAATGATTATTTATAGTCAAAAATATGACTTGTATGACCCCATGTAAAAATTGTTTTAGTAAAACATTTCATGTTTGTGTCATTTTTTTACTTTAACATTAAATAAAAGGTATTTATGTCATTTTACAACTAAAGTTTCTCCATGGGGTCCCCAAGTTGACCCATTGATTTTTTTGGTCTTCCATGGCACATCCAATGAGGGTAGGACATGTTTCAAGCTCATCTCATATTATTAAAACATTATTTTTACCTTAAACTACACTAATTACCTCTAATCGCAATTAAGAACTTAAAAGTTACTATTCACCAAAAAATTATTTTATTCTCATTTAACAACATTTTAATTCTTAATGACAACCATGTATGTAGGATTTTTGAAAATCAAATCACAGAAGTGGTAATATTTCATTCAAATGAAAAATCAGTTATTTAACTACCACTTAGTGGTTTCACTATTCATCAAAAATTGATGTTTTTCCGAACAATGCCGAAATTTCACCCTAAGCTATAATTGATTTTCCGAATTAAAAAATGATTTCTATTTTTAAAAATTCCAAAGATATAAGTTGCATTAATTAATTTTATAATTAATTCCCGTTGTCACAACAAATAGCGTGTTTTTAAGAAACAATTTATATCAAAAGATTGGCAATTGTTTGTCCAATTTCAATGTTAAATTAATTCTAATGACCACCATTGGATAAAATGGTAAAAATATATTCTATTTATACATTAAAACCACTAAATAGTATAATTTATCACTATAAAATATTTTTATTAAAAAATTTGTTTTTAAGTATTTTTCACTATTCATAAAAAATTAGAAGTTCTCAGAAAAATACCAAAAATTCAACATAGGCTAATTTCGATATTACAAATCCAAAAATGAGGTCCATTTTGAAATATAAAATTTCTATAATTTTAAAAAGTGGTTATTACTATTCATAACGGCTACTTTGATTAGTCGCGGTGTTTTAGAAGTCGAATTTGCGTACAATGCAAGCCATTGCATTATTGAATGAGAAGCGTATCGTGGAAGCTCGGGGTGTTACATACTATATTCAATAGAATACACGATACGCTGCAACGAGCTTAAATGAATAACTAAATATTATTATTAAAATGTTGCAGTTATAACATAGTTGATGGAATATTGTGGATGAGCAATATTAATTGATTTATCAAAATACTTTTTATACATGTATTGAATAATTTATTTTTTAAACAATTATATATAAATGAAAAAAACCATTTTTTAATAAAAAGAAATATTTTTATAAAAAACTATTTAAATGAAAAAGAGTGAGTTCAAAAAATAAGAAAATCGCTCTTGAGAATTTTTTTAATCAAATATATATGTAATAATTTCAATTTAATATTTAAAATTCATATTATATGTTATCTAGACATGATATAGTAACACATTGAATTTTTCATATTTCATTGATTTTGGAGTTAGAGCATGCAGAAGCATAGTAGGACATAATTTATTATTGTTCAACTTTGATAAATGTATGGTGTGGTCTAATCATACATACCCTAAAATCGTAAAATTTACTATCTTGTGTAATGATTATGGTTGGGGCTTTATAGTTTTCATGATATATTTTTGTGGTATTATATGATTCAGATCATGTTTTATTTTTAATCACATTTGTATATGTTGATACTATGGATAACATGTTTCCTATTAAAAACATGTATGTCCATCTGTGTCCCATGATACTATATTTTATATTTGATTAAATGTAACTACATGCATAGCGTGAGTGACACATTTTTTAGTTTTATCACATGTGGTTGTTTATCTACAGTGAATTATATTTGTTTTTATTTCCCATTTGATATATTTGAATGATGTGATGAAACCATTTCCATGTCATGTATTTGGTATATAATATGTTATTTTATTCTTTTCATGGTATCAAGAGATAGGTGGAAACCTCATGTTTTAATATACATAGATATGGTACCTGTTTAGACATTTAATGTGACATTATAACAATACCAAGATGAAAGATTATGTATGATGTTGTTGTAGCCTAAACAAGGATATTTTCATGTTGAGTGATCTAGCCAAATAGGAAATAGTTGGGCATGATGGTATTTAGTGACCTATCCCAAGACACAGTTCCAGAACCTAATGGAATTTTGTCTTGACTCGAGGTATTTTTGAGCATGATTCCACTATTTCCCGACTCATGAACCTGATATGAGGCTTGAAAATATTATGTACTGACCCAAGACTCATTATCCTTATGGAGTCAATGGACTATATGAGTTGACCTTGTAGTCATCATTAGTCCATAAACCTATTATATAGTGGACCAGACCCTCCTTGTCTAATACATTGTAAAATACTAATGTTGGAGGTATCTTGAAGACCATTGGTGACTCGTTGAGGATATTTCCAATTATCAATTTGGACGAACAGTGGCACTGATCGACATCAGGGGCACTGATTGGAATCATGTGAACTGATGGGCCTAGGGGGAATGATTGGAATCAGTGGAACTAATCGTTAGTGGTGGAACTAATCCACAGTCGGGGCATCGATGGGAATCAGTGGCATCGATAAACATCGATGGTATTGATCGACCATCATTGGCCCCAATGTGCATCAGTGGCACTGATCGGTATTAGTGGCACTGATGGGAAGTAGATCCACAATTGCGAGTGCCAGGGTATCGATTCCAGTGGTCGGTGACTCACCTATCGGTTTCACTAATCTTTAGTGGTGCCACACTAATGGGTGAAAGAAAATTAGTGCTAGCGTACCAGTGTCTCACCAATTGGTGATTCATTTCCATCTTTTTTTACGACACTATAGTTGCACTCTCGTAATGTCACTATTAATGTAAAAGTGTTTTAATACCTCTTTTAACATGATTTATGGTCCGAAAAAGATATTTTGAATCCCTTGTTAGTCTGGATGCCCTTGAAATACCAAAATGTGTGGCCATTTTAATCGATATAACACCCTTGTACATTTTTTCTAGACTCATGGGTATTTCAAGTTTCCCCGATATTACATGACTTCTCTGTTTAAAGTCAATATATAAACTAACCACCATCCACTGGTCCATCTCCACCATTTTTGAGGTGAATTATTTATTCTTTATTAATCCCAACATGTGAAACCACCATGCCCCATGGTAAAGCCACGATCCAACTTTTATGTACTTCGAAATGGTCTCCTTGATTTTAGGATCTGGAATCTTCTAATGCTAATATCTTTTCTTCCTTCATCATTTTTATTTCTCTTGTTGTGCCTATAGAATTTTTCTCATGATGAGTTGTATGCCTATCCAAGATCTCTTCCCACAAATCCTTGGAGTATCATTTTCCTACAAGTCACGCCAACCCCTTCTCTTGGTGATATAAGAAACATCGATCTTTGATAATCTATGTTGGGATTTTCATTTTCTTCTCCTCAAGTGTGCATGATATAGGGTGGGTATATTAATGGTTCCATATAAGGAATTTTTGGATAATAATCTTGAAATGAAAATTTAATGAGTATTTATTATGTTCAAAAGATAACTCATACAAGTAAAATAATGGGTGAGGTCATTCTTGATGATTGATTTTGTGTTTTACATTCAATACTTAATTTTATTATGGGAATTGTGGTCATATGGATTCTAAAAATCATGGTCGCTAGTGGTAATTTCTTGCAAACTAGTTTTTTAACAGCGATGTTTTTATGTAAATATATAACATTAAATAAGGTTAATTGAGTATAATTTATTAAATAAATGGATTTTCTAGGATCAAACATGTTCTGTTATCACCTAAATTATAATAAATTGGAAATTAAATAACCGTTATAGGATAAATTTTAATATTCATGGTTTATGGTTGTGGTTATTTGATGTGTGTTCTCGTATGGATTATTTTGGTTTGGTATTTGAGGTGGTGTATGTGTGTGTGTGTTGGAATCCCAGTCTATGTGACTGATTGATTGTGGAATGGATGAACTTGTGGGTAGATGAACTTCCATTATGTTGTGTTATGGTCGTGAAGCAACGTCAAGTAGTAGGGTTGTGGTTTGGTTGTGGACCAATTATCCAGTGAAACTATATTGGGGTTTTTTTGGGAAGTGGGGTTATACGGTTGGTTTGTGGAATAAGGGATGTGAATTATTTTATTTGTTGAATGATAGTGGATAGTAGTTGAAAAACATTGTACAGTGGGACTAAAATTCTAGTATCTAGTTGTGGTTTAGTGTTATTTTATAGTTGGACATTCATTGGTGTGTCTACAGTTGTTATTTTTTTGATAATTTTGGAATAATTTATGTGAAAACCCTTATATATATACATAAATGGAATTGAAAAAGGAGATGGTTTATTCATTATAAGTGGTTGTTATATGGTAATAATAAAGAGTAGTAGCGAATGTGGTGCCGGTGTGGGCTAGTTGTATGTTGTGTGAAACCCATAAGATAGGGATAATTGTTTGATTATATATATATATATATATATATATTAGTTATTTGATATTTCGATATTCACCCCACCTTTGTTGAAAAATATGTGCTGAAAAACTCTATTTCATGGGGGTGAGAATCTTTACCAACATCCCCGTGGGAGGATGGATGGCTTGTTACTGATTTTTCTTCTTCACACCCTTTTTAGGATCTTTTTGCTTAGGCATATCTAGGCTGACTATAATGGGTAGAGGATTACCAATATCCATGATCTTTTAGGAAAAAGGTTTGTTTTGGATGAGGGGATCAGGTGTTTTCCAGCCAATTGTTTTTTTCCCAAGTTACTTTGGGATGTGGCCCAAGTGACATATGGTGTGCGGTTTGGTTTTTGAGGACCAGATGATTTTGGGCGTGGAGGTGGTGGTTTGCTACCCTGGTGTCTAGGAGCATGGTAGTGTGCAGTTTGAGGACCACGTATTTGCGGTCAGTTTGCGGTAGTGGGACTGTGTGTGGGAAAAGTGGCATTGTCAAGACACTAGATGGTTTGGAATAAGTAGTTTACCAGTGGGAATGTGGTGCGGGGTTCCCACATATTGATGTTCTTATACATTAACATAACATGTCTTACATTACATGGGTGAGTGATCCTTGTTGATGAGGGGTTAGTTAGTATTCCATGGTATGTGTTAGAGGTTTTACTGTTTTCTAATAAGGGCATTAGAATGTTCCCTCATTTGTGCATAGGTAGAACTAGTTTTCATACTGAGTGTACTTGTATTCTTACCCAATGTATATAAAACAGCTTTCAAGATTACAGGAGGACCATGAAGACTAGTTTGGAATTTAGTCACCTCGGTGTCTGGATTAGTTGTTGTTATTCATGTGTCTGTTTTCTTTTGGTACTTTACATTGTAGTTTGGATGTACCTTGAATCATGTTTACATTTGAAAAGTCATGTGGGAAAAAGGCTTTTGTCTTTACTTTTACATACAGAATTCAGTTTTTTTTTGGATTTAATATATTTTATCGATATATTTTTCTATAAAAAGGGTAATGCCTTCCATATTACATGAGATTTAATTCCCCTGGTACTATTTGCCACTCATGGGCTAATTTAAGTCGGTACTTGGGGTTCATTATCATTCATTCGGCTTGAAGAATGAATGGTTTGGAAGTTTTTATGCCCTCCCTCATCATGGAAAAGGAACGTCATGATTGAATGGTATCAAAGGGAATGATTAAGAGATATAATGGATTTCAAGGATAGGTACAATAGCGATTTTATGGGATGGTAGGGAAAGGGTGTTAGTAAATCTTGGTGTGTGTAATATACCATAAAAGAGCATCTGGTGCACATAGTTTTATGGCCACCCATGATCCGATGCAAGGACTATGGATCTAATGAAAAACATTGTGAGGCTACACTAATCATATGGTAATGAGTATTTTAAGGGTAAATGCATCATAATGACTTGTGTTCTTCTATGTCATCATTGTTTTGGGAATTTGAAAAATATAATGAGTTCAAAAACATTTAAGCATAAATTTTCTACAAGAATCTTGATTATGAGTTTCTTGATTGCATTTTCATTAGCAATGGTACCCAGACAATGTCCACTGGTGGTACAAGTAGTCGAGTTCCAGAATGATGAGTTGGTCTATTAGTGGAGGTATGATGAAGAGGAGGTGTATGCCTAATTACAGAAAATGATTCATTCCATCCATCTGTAGTCTCTAGGAAAGTAATAGGTATGTATCTTGGAACTGGAGACCGAGAGCTGTATCGAGGAGTAGGTGATCGCTCTCATCTTGATTTGAGCTTCAAAATTGTACATGGATCCTCATGTAGTGAGCTAGATGTGGGGAGAGGAACATCAATTGGTAGACACCTTACCTCTAGGAGAAGAAGGAAAATGAGGCTCTGTGGACTAACTTTGAGAAAGAGTTCTATGAGGAATTTTTTTATTCCACAATGAAGGTCGAGAGGAGAGAGGAGCTTATCTCCCTTTAATAATGGAGTATGTTCTTGAGGGAGATGGGTATCATGTCAAAGGATTTCTGTTGTTTTGTTTTGGACCACTTTATAGATGATGATTCTTGTGGAAGATTCATAGAGTAGGCACTCCAACCTTCTCTTTAGTATGATATTATTACCTTCACTCTACTGATGTACATGCAGTTTGAGAAGAATATTGAAGGATTGGAGATGATGATATTTTTGGGAGGTGTGCCATGAAAGGGGATCCATTAGGGCCTTCCAGGTTTTAGCCAGTGGGGAGTAGTAGGAAGCTGTTCTAGTTCTGATCTCCTAGTCCTCACCATTTTCCACAATCCTAGAAACGAGGTGATTTAACTATGGACGATATGGTCATATTATGCATAATTTCCATTTCCAAGTGTAGTATAGTGTTGGTGGATAGGTTCAGCGGCCACCTCTGCAGTAGAAATTTCCAGCCAAGAATTTCAAACAATAAGGGCAGCGAGCTCCCACTCCATTGAGGGTAGACGATGCCTAATGAGGAAGACTATAGGGCGCTCCATAGGGAAATAAACTTGGGTATGGTTGGGGAGGCGACCAATATCCTAGGTCAAAAATACTTGAAAGTGGCATGTGCATGCTGCAGATGATGTAGTTCTAATAGGTCCAGAAGTCGTTTGAGGTACGATCATCCTGTGTAGTACTCCTTCAGGTACCTTACTTGATTCAAGAGATTCATGTTACTTTGCTTCACATAGTCATGCCCATGCCTTGTGTCTATACATAGAGAGGATACCATTCCCCTGGTGTTGTGTACGCCATTTGGAGGGTAGACGAGCCTATTTGATGTTTTTCAAGGTTGCAAAATGATGTTTCGACTGCATTAGTCCATTGTGGATATTCTTCTTCAACAAATGAAGTTGTACGATGTCATACTAGGCATCAAATAGCTATTTTCTGTGCATGATGTTACAAATTATTCACATAGAAGGGTCTTGTTCTCAGATAAGGGCTGCATAATGAATCTTTTGTTGGTAAAAATGATTTCAAGAGGGTATATGATGTGCGGTGCCACATCTTTCATTATTAGTAATGTTCTCAGTAGAATCAACAGACTCAGAGATTGTGGAATTTACAGGGAATTTAAGTGATTTTACGGACATATTCCATGAATTGTTTGTGACTCTACCACCTTGACATGATGTTGAGTTCGGGATAGACATACAACTATGTGCGTGTTCTATTTCGATGGCTCCCTATCAGATGGAGCCTTATGTATTTCGGTGGTTGCGAATTCAGGTTGATGACATGATGAATAATGGTTTTATCCAACCATGTACATCATCATGAGGTGATCCAGTATTGTTTTCAAAGAAGGTAGATTGTGGTATCATACTATTCATAGACTACTGATGACTGATTCAGGTGACAGTCAATAATTGTTACCCCCTCCCAAGTATCGACATCCTTTTTGACCAATTGATGGGGGAAGGTCGGATCACATAGATCGACCTTTATTCTAGATATCACCTGTTAATGATGAAGGAGGGTGACATCATGAAGACTAATTTCAGGTACAGATATAGGGACTTCATGTTTGTGGCCATGCCATCGATGTAATGAACACCTTAGATGTGTTCAGGGGACTATGGAACACTGTTTTCTGTGAGTATTTGGACAGGTTCATGGTCATGTTCATCGACAAAATATTGATATAATCAATATCATACGAGGATCATGAAGAGGATCTAAGGATAGTTTTGGAGGTCCAATGACACCATCAGCTTTATAGGATGTTGTCCAAGTGCATGTTCGGGACACGAGAGGTGCACATACCTGGATAGGTGGTACCGTTTCAGGGAATCATAGTGGACCCATTTAAGGTCAAAGTGTGTTTTTATGGGATTCACCCAAGAATTTTGAAGTGTTTGGTAGTTTCTTGGGTCTTCTAGGTATCTACCGGAGGATCATACCCAACCTCTCTCGAGTTTCTATGCCTTTGACATATTTTACCATAAAATACTAAAATATTTTATTGAGTTAGGAGTTCATGGAAGCATTAAATTACTTGAAAAGGATGTTGATTAGTGCCCCAATGCTTTGGTTAATAGAGGAAGGGGTAATGTTCATGATTTGTACAAGGATTCTAGGACCATTAAATTGTTCTGATTGATTAGTGGAGGGCCAATTGAGAAATGGAGGATGACCAGCGGTAGAGGAAACACTATTCCTTCTAGTGGAAGGCATTTGGAATGTACCTTTTTTGTGTCTCAGACATGGAAATGGAGAGCTAGCTCAGGGATCTTGTGATCAATATAAGATTGATATAGAGTTTAACAGAGTTATATGTTCCCCTAGACAGGATCCTGATGCTAGAAGAGACATGTTAGTCATAGAATATTTACCTTGGGGAAGAGTAGTAAACTGAGGTTACGTGGACTGACTTTGTGAATGTGTTTCAAACAGAATTTTGATACTCCATGATGAATTCCAAAAAGATAATGTAGATACTCTACCATAAGCAAGGGAGTATGTTGGTAAGGGAGATTGGGATCATGTTCAAGGATCTTCATCATTTTGCATTTGATATCTTTCCGGATGAGGATTCATTTGAAAGAGGATTAGAGTATTCACTCCGAATGTATCATTAGTTTGATGTTTCTCACATTAATATACTGACATACATAGAGAATTTTAAGAAGGATGATGTTGGGGAGAGGATGCACATGCTGGGAGGTCAGCTTCGAGAGGGAAGCTAGCTGAGTCCATCAAAGGTGAAGTCTATCACCAGCAGGCCACCAACATCTGGGCCTTCAGGGTTTCGATCAGTGGGGAGGATTCTTCAAAAATTCTAGTTATGATCTACTGATCCTCACCCATTATCCACGGTCCAAGGAATATGTTTATTTATATGTAAAAGTGGTGGGAATATTCAGAATTTGTTCCTTGTCTGAGTGCAGTATTGTGGGGGGGTATGATCACCACCCACCTCAGTAGTAGTATTTTCCATCCAAGAGTATACAACAGTAGGGGTAGAAAGATCCCACTCCAATGAGGGTGGATGGTTTCGGAGGAGGATAACCACAGGGTTCTCCTCATTGACCTCAACAAGGGCATGTTTAGAGAGTCTTCTTACAGCTGAGGGGAAGAGGAGTTGGTCATGGGAAGTTCAACGCTATAGAGGCAGCAGCGCCAGAAGTCGTTCAATGTATGATATGTATATAAAGTACTCTTTGCATGTGCCATGTCTGATTTAGTATCTTATCACACATTTGTTTCACCGAGTCTATCCCATGTCTTTAGTCTAGACATATATAGAATTTCCTTTCCCATGGTGTTATGTACTCTTGTTGGAGGTCAGACCTGCCTATTTCATGTTTCTCCATGATGCAGACTGATGATGGGGCCACATCATTCTAGGGAGGATCTTATTCTACTATAATTGTATCCGTACGATGTCATCATATGCATTGACTAGCTATTTTCTGGGCACAGTGTTATCAACTACATTTGGAAAACTGTTATGTTCCCAGACATGGATATCTAGTGTGTAGCTTTCATTGGAGAGAGAGTTTTCCAAGAGGGTATCCAGTGTCTAGAGGCCCTTTTTCTTTATCAACTAAGTTTTAATTAGAATAAATAGACCTAGAAATGGTGGAGGTTCTTGGGTTTTCGATGAGTTTTTTGATTTATTCCTCGAAGAGATTGTGACTCTACCCCCTCAACGTGTCATTGGATTAGGGATAAACATACTAGTCTGTGCCCATACTATTTCGATGGCACCCTACCAGATTAAACCTTCTAAATTGTGGGAGTTGTGGATTTAGGTTGATGACCTGATGAATAAGGTTTTTATCTCACTAATAGTTTCACCATGGGGTGGTCCAGTCTTATTCTAATAGAAGGTATAACTTGGTCTCAAGATTTTATTATACTACCAAATGTAGAATCATATGATATTCGAGAACAATTACCCCATATCGAGGATCAATGTCATTTTTGACCATTTTAAGGGATCATGTTGGTTCTCTAAGATTGAACTGTGGGCTGGATATCACCGGTTGTTGGTGAAGGTGGGTTACATCCAAATGATTTCATTATTGTGGGGATATTGGGTCTTGGGGTTTCTGATTAGGTCATTTGGTATTATAAATGTAGTGGTTGGGTTCCTGGGACTCATGGACTCTTTTTTACACAAGTATATGGACTTGATCGTTGTTGTGTTCATCGATTACATCATGATCTAGTCATGATCAGAGGACGATCACAAAGAGCAACTAAGGATGTTTTTGGAGGACCTAAGACACCACCAGATCTACTGGATGTTCCCCAAGTACATGTTCTGGACATAAGAGGTTAACATACTTGGACACGTGGAGTACCTACAGGGAATTACAGTGGACACATCGATGGTCAATGTAGTTGTTTCTTGGGAATCACTGAATAACATGTTAATGGTTTGTAGTTTCATGGGTCTAGAAGGTTACTGTTGGAGGTTCGTACCCGACTTACCTTGAGTTATTGAACATTTGAACACTTTGACTAGAAAATATTGGGTTTCCTTATGTAGTGTGAAGTGCCAGACATCTTTTAGTGATCTTAAAGGGAAGCAGGTCAGTGCCCTAGTGACGAGGTAGCTAGTGGAAGGGGTAAATATAGAAGTGTTCAGTGATGCTTCTACTCTAGTCTTAGGGTGTCTGCTAATGTAGAAATAGGCAGTTATCACATATGGGTTTAGGAAGTTACTTACCCATGAACTTCAACTATGACACACATGGCAAGAAACATATAGTAGTTTCATTTCCACAGATGCTTTAGAGACATTAACACATCGGGGAACACTTCATGGTCTTCACAAATCTCAAAATATTGATGAATATCTTCTCCCAGTGAGACATGGATATGAGAATGTAGAAGTGGATTGAGTTTCTCAAAGACCACGACATAAAAAATATCTTAGGCATTAGGAAAGTGTAATGTAGTGGAAAAATCCTCGAGCAGTAATTCTTAGAAAGATATTGTTATAGAATTAGCAAATTCTTGGGAGGCAATGTCAGATTTGGATTATTAGCTTATGCCCTTGAGATTGGAGGATGGTAGAGGTTATCTATTTTAAAGTAAAGTGTTGTCTACCTTAGTATTATAGGAGGAAGAGTCTTAGTAGGGAGACTCAAAGGCTGAGGTGATGTGTGATTGTGTAATCTAGGGTTACACTTTTAAGCTATTGTTGCAGGATACTAAGAATCTGATGTTGTTATGTGGGAAGATGTTTGTCCTTGTAGCGATGGTTGAAGGATTTGTGGATGAGTTCCATAACTAAACCTTGGTGGTACATCCAAGAGATTATAAGATGCACGGGGTATTTAGAGGTTAGTTTTGGTGTCCCAGAGTCATGTAGGCAGTGGAAGAGTTTATGGAATGACGCCTCATGTGTCAGTGGTTGTAGGCTAATCATCGTGTTTCTAGTGGTTTTGTTACAGCCCTTAGATGTTCCCAAGTGGATATGGGATGATGTCTTGATATATTTCATCACCCAGATACCTATGGAAGAAATAGTATGTGATTCTACTTGGGTATTGGTGGAACAATTGACAAAATTGGCTCATTTCTTAGCAGTTAAGGAGATAAGCGTAGTGCCAGCCTTAGCACAAACATACGTGGGAGAAGTGCTGTGGCTCCATAGAGTTCCCAGATCCCTCATTTTGGTTTGGAATACAAGATTTACTTTATTATTCTCGAAGGGATTTCATCATGATATAACGACCAATATTTTACATAGAATTGCATTCCACCCTCAGATGGATGGGCATACAGAGAGGACAATCTAGGCGTTGTAGGAAATGTTACAAAGATGTGTTTTAGATTTAGGTAGATCATGGGAATGTCAATTTCTTCAGGTGGAGTTATCCTAAAATAATATCTGTCACTCCACCATTGGAATGACACCATTCAATGCTTTGAATAGAAGATTGTGTTGTTTACCAGTGTGATGGATGGAGGATAGAGAGGTAGGTGTTCTTGGTGTAAATGTGGTGAAGAGCATGACACAGTAGGTTTAGGTTTTGTGAGAAAGTATGAAGGTATATCAGGACCAGAATATTTCATATTCAAATCATTGTAGGATAACCTAGGAGTTGAAATTTTGGGACCACGTTTTCTTAATTGCCTCTCCTTGGCATGGGGAGTGGAGGTTTGGTTTGGGTAATAAGATTTCTCCCAGGTTAATTGGACCATTGAAGGTGTTGGGATGAGTTTTTGAGGTGGAATATCTACTGGTATTGACACCACCGTTGGAGATGATCTATAACATCTATCATGTTTCTAATCATCCTCAATATCTACATGAAGAATCTCACATCATCAACTAGGGATAGTTGTATATCGGGGAAGATGCGATGTTCGTATAGCGACATTTGAGAGTTGAGGATCGTAAGGATATGGTGTGCTGTTGATCTACCATTTCATTGGTTCATGTGATATGGAGGCAAGTTTTTCTCATGGAGTGTACCTATGAATGGGAGGAAAAGACTCATTCCCAATACCAAGATCTGTTCAATATTTTGCTCTTATATTTTGCTTTGGTCTTTATTTGTAGTGTATTCATGACCTTGTTTGATTTGAGATGAGATATTTACCTTGTACTCTAAATGTTTGTGGAAATTCATGACTATTATATGGGGAGTAAATTATCCCTAATTAAGAAACATTAATAAGGATTCAATTATACTCATGTGGATAAGTCAGTGTTGTAGTAGGTACTGTAGCAGGAACTGTGCAGTACTGTAGTATGTACAGTAGCGAGAACTGTAGCATGCACTGTTTGTCACTGTAGCAGCCGTGAATATGCACCCGTTTAGGTTGTCAGGCCACTGATTTGGTCCCTGAGTCCATTATGTCCTTCGGGCCACCCAGGCCTTTGGGTCTGTAAGGCCTTCGGGCCACCTCAAGGCCTTCAGGACACCTTATGTGAAAATGAACACCAGAATACCTATGAGGAAAAATCTCTACAAGGAGGATGAGAAAGGAGCTTTCGCCACAGTAGAAGCTAAACAGATTTTAAGAATTATATGGTATGGAAACTTCCATTGGGACAAAACTATGAATGCATGAGAATTACTAGCCAAACAGGCATGCGAAGGTGGAGAAATGATTTCACAATGAAGATGCGGGGGAGAAGCAGTTCCAAGTAGTCAGTCTGGGTTGCATGTAATGCTTGAAGCCTAGAGGCAAATGATCTTATAAGGCCTAAAATCCATGTAATACTTATTCCTATGGGAATTTTAAGGGTTCCAAATAACCCCTTGAATGGTGGATTATCAAAAATCAATAAAAAATATAGTCCTTTGGGCCATTGGATGGAAGGAACTCCCTAATCCATATGTCTGGATGGGTTGACTTTTTGTGTTTGTGTGGTTAACTAGAATGTAAACAATTGTTATGGATATATATGATAGAGGTTTTCTTGTATGTCGAGGATTTATTCCAAATTTCATTCAAAAGAGGTGAGTTTCTCTTTATGAAGTATCTTATGATATTGTAGTTCTGACCCCCCCTCTTTTCTTAAATATTTTTCTTGAATTTTTAAGGGAAAGAATAGTTTGGGAGGAATCTGATATAATGTCCAGGACCCTGTTGGTACATTATATTGTCAAATCCAAATTTTTGATGAATCATGGAGACTATTTTTGACTCATTGAGTAATTTTACAAATTTTAGGTTGATCAAATTGAGGCACTAATCAAAATCAGTGGCCCTGATTGGCATTAGGGGCACTGATTGGCCATCCGTGGCTATGATGGGAATCAGTGGTTCTAACCAGCCATAGGTGGACCCGATGGGGATTGGTGGCCATTATTGACCATCAATGACACTAATTGGTAGTGTTACCAATCCGAATGTTGCAAGGGAATCAGTACGAGGGTGTCATTTAATCACCCATTAGTGACTCTTTTCAAACTTCTCTATAATTTTCTAGTTTTACTATTGAAATATATCATTTAATTTAAATGTTTTATACACATAATTTAATGTAATTTAAGGCTCGTAAAAGATATTTTGAATCCCCTTAGATTTCGGATTCCGTTCAATTACTCAAGCAAGTGGCCTTTTTAATATATATGACTCCCTTTTCGTGTATTCCTGTCTCACGTGTTTTTCAAGTTTCTCTCTTGTTACATGTTTTATCCATTTAATGTGAATATATCAACTAAAAGTTTCCCTCTAAATATTCTCCACTACATAGAAGGGAAATTATTAATTATAGATGAATTTCATTGTGTGATACCATCATGTCGTGTGGTCAAGACATGATCTGACATTTAATTATATCAAAATGGTTTCCCATATTTTAGGATCTGGCCTCTTCTTTACCTGAGATCCTCTATTCCATCTTTCTTTTTGAATATCTTGGTGCACCGAGATAATTGCACAAGAAATGTGTCATATGACCACTTTAGATCCCTTCCTTCTCAACCTTATATATTATTTTCCCTACTTTGTGCACAATCCCATGTTCTGGGTGAATGAAGCAACATCGAACTTTGATCATCCAGGTAGGGATTTTATTTTTCTTCTATTCTAGTGTGAATCATGTTGGGTGGTTATATTAATGATTAATTATTGGTAATAGATTGATACTCATATTTAAATGAGAATTTATTGAGGATTTAATATGATCAAAAGATTGCATGTACAAGTAAAATAATGCGCAGAGCATGGTTTGATGTTTTATAACCTATTTTACTTATTATAATTGATTCTTTTTACGAGTATTATGGTAGTATGGATTCTGAAAATCATGATAATTAGTGGAATATTCTTGTGAGTTGGAGTTTTTTCAATGATTTTTTGATATAGATAGATAACATGAAATATGGCCAATCACGTACACTCAGTTTAATAAAGGGATTCCCCATGATCAAACTTGTTTTGTGACAACCCTATTAATATTAAAGTGTAAATTACCGAAACCCTATTAGTGAAATTTGATTATTCTTGGTTGATGGCTGTGGTTATGTACAATGTTTTCTTGTCTAGGTTCTATGGGCATGGTATGTGTGGTGGTATTTGTGTATTTGTTGGTATCCCAGTTTGAGAGAATGATTGATTCTGGAATAGATTGACATGTTGGTAGCTAAAATGAAATTATGTAGTGTAATAGTCTCGAAGAGACATCGAGTTGTGGGGGTGTAGTGTGTTTGGGGACTGGTAATATAGGAGGACTACATAGGGTGATTATTTTGGCTATGTGACTGTATGGATGGGTTTTAGAATATGGAATGGGAGGTATTTACATTGGTGAATGGTAGTGGATAATAGTTTATTAGGGATGTGCAGTGGGACTGGAATTCTAGTTTTGTTCCATTGTTTTGTGCTGTTGTACAGTGGGAGTTAGTTTAGTGTGGATATGATTGTTATTATCCAGGTAGTGTTGGAATAATTTAAGTGAATCTCGTTAAAATAATACATAAAATGTAATCAAAGGAAATAGGGGGTGGTTAATGCTTTTTTAGTGGTCGTTGTATGGTACTGTATAAAAGAGTAAGAGCGAAAGATGTGTTTGTGTGGGTATGTTGTATATTGTGTTAATATTATCGGTTGGTGTTGATTATGTGATTACCTATATATATATACACATGTTCTTTTTTATTTCTATACGTACCCCACCCTTATTGAGCACTACGGGACAAACACTTTAATTTCATGGGGGTGGGTATCTTTCCCAACATCCCGATGGGAGGATGGATTGCTGGTTTCTAATTTTCTTCATTATGCCCTCTTCCTGATCTTTTTGTTCAGGTGTATCTATGTAGTATGTAATGGTTGTAGGCTAAAAAAATCCCATAATTCATTGGACAATGTTTTTTTGGATGAGGGTATTAGGTGTTTGCGCGAAAGAAGTGTTTCCCCGTGTACCTTTGGGATGAGGCACATGTGTCTTCGAGCGTGGTTTGTGGTTCTTGAGGCACTAGTGTTTTTGGTCATGGTGGTGGTTGCGCTGGCCTAGGTGTCTCCAAGTGTGGTTGTTTCTGTTTTTATGCCTAGGTGTGTACATGAAGGTTGTGATAGTAGGACTGCGTGTGGGAAGAGTGTCCGTGTCAAGATGTTAGATCATTAGGAATGAGTAGTTAACCAGTGGGAAAGGGGTGAGGGGTTAACAAATATCAACATTCTTATACTATTACATTAAATGGATTGAGTTACTTGGGTGAGTGTTACTTGATGAGGTTGGGATGGTTAGTATTACTTGGAATGTTTTTGAGGTTCTACTATTTTCTTATAGGGGAATTAGTATGTTCCCTCCCTTGTGCACGTAACTTCATTTAATTTTCCTACATAGTATACATATATTCTCCCCCTATGTATATAAAGATATTTTTAGGTTTTCAAGAGGACCTTGACGATTTTGATGGACATTACCTTATTGGGAATATGTATTAGTTGATGTTTCATATGTGTATCTTTCCTTTCGGTACCTTACATTGGAGTTTTTTTGTAACCTGCATCAACATTACATTTGAACATGCATGTGGAAAATAGGTTTTTGGCATAACTTTTACATTCAACATTTGGAGATGTTTGGGATTTACCATCTTATATCCCAATCTTGTCCTATAAAAAGGGTAATTCATTATATATGACGTGAGAGTCTATAAACATAGTACTAGTCACCGATCTAGGGTCCTATTGAAGGAAGTACTTGATGGTCATTATCATATCTTTAACATGATGATTGAATGGTCAGGTAGTTTTTTGTTCCTTCCCTCATCTTGGAGAAGGCGGGTTGTGACACAATATAACTATGACTCAATAATAAAGTCAATGAATATATGATCATGGGTTTCATATGGCTTCATAATCACATGAATTTTAATTACATTATTGTGTATTGTCTCTAACACTTTTATTTTTTATCATGAGAAAAACTCTTATACGTGTATAATGTTATTAAAAACAAATTTGAAGTTCCCTACTTGGTTTATTCGAACTCCATTCTTGGGCATCTTGATTCACAGGTATAAATCATGATTATAGAAGTTGAAAGGGAAAAGCCTCAATGATAAGGTTCCAAAAGATATAGAATGGTGACATAAGTCCATACAAAAATAGATAGAGAAGTGATGTAATTGTTTTTATTTAATTACTTATCTTTTTAATTATTGATATGCAACCATTGTGTTTGTTGGTTAATTTTCTTTATGAATTCATATTTAATCAATGATATATAGTTCTTTTTTATTAATTTATTACTCTATGTAATTAATTATGAAATTATTTATTGATACTAAATTAACATTATCCACACTAATAGAACTTACACGCCCACTAATAGTAGTTAAAATCGTGCATACGGTGAGATTCCCATAATCGTGTGTGGCACTCTATCAAAAACCCCATGTGTCGGGCCAGAAATATATAATATATTTTCAATGATGTTTCTTTGTATTTATTCATGACAATATTTTATTATTTTTAAATTATAATAATCGATATGGGGTATAATGTATATGGAGTTTCATATGTTCATGTCCAGTACTTGTAAAAAGACCTCTGAATTAATATTATTGTGACTACTATTATAGTTATGTTTTACATTTCCACAATGATCCTAAGTATAATATTCTATTAGAATTTTTGTTTATTTATGAGAATTCACAAATAAGGATTGGTTATATAGGATTAAATTACATATATAATTGATGTTTTAATCATTTATGTAATTTATTTAATTATATTCTTCAATATTTTCCTATGGTTTGTATTATTCACCCCTGTTTTTATTATATATCCACAATAAAATTGATTATTTGAACTTAGAAATTAATTATATTATATATATTATTGTTTATAACAAGACTGTATGGGGGGAAATTATTTGACAACGATTAGTACTATGAGTGTTTTGTTTAATTGCTACCGTTAAATTTCAATGATATATTTTCCTTAATATATTGTTTGTATCTATAAATTTATTTGATAGTTATCTATATGAGTTTTTGTATGTGTTATTTTTACGTGATTTATTTTAAGAAAAAGTTTCCTTAACATCATCTAGTGTGATCACATATAGAATCATTCCTGGATTCTACTATAATAGTAGACATCATGTATTTTCCAAAAATAATATAGTATATTTCTCATTTACCAAATATAGTATTTCTGCCTTTTTATACACTAATCTAGGAGTATAACACATAGTAAATATAAAATGTTGATGTGTTTTAACACCTTTGGTGATCTATGAATGATATTTTATTCTCCAACACCATAAATCCTTTGAGGGAACTAGTCTCCCTTGGGATGACGAGGATTGTATTTCATTCATTGAGGGAATCATAAATCCTTAGGAGACTCTATCGGATCCATGGGTAAAGATAACTGATATTATTATATAGTTACCAATGTGTATGTTGTGGGGGGTTTGGAATCCTATTGAGACATGAAAATTTCTTGCATGGATGACCTTCAAGGACCAATTCCTTGATAATTTGTTTCCATATATGTTGAGGTTTGACTGTTCTCAATAGTTCATTAGGATATATCATGGATCGAGGATAGTGTCATATTACATGAAACACTTCATAGACTTATTTTTCATTTATTGTCTATCAAAATGGAATGATATGTAGAATAATTGAAATATTTAGATCATTATTTAAACATATTTGAAACACGAAGTCAGGAATGTGGATGAAAAGACACATGGGGGGATTATTAAAAAGTCATAGATTGTCCAGATGGGTCAGGAGGATGAATAAGATTTTATGATTCATTCATCATTTAGATTGATTTCTCTTAATAATACATGTAGAATAAAAATAATGGATGAGGATTCCAACAAGTAACACCCTGAGATTTTATGTGGTATACTCTTTTAAATTTATTTTATGTATTGTATTGTACACTACCCCATGGTAAACTTGCATTATACAAAACAACGTATTAGAATGTAGTATATGAAACAAAATTAATGGATAGTGTTACACATAATATAAAATTATTTTTATATGATTTATTTCACTTGTGAATGAGTATATGTGGTAACTAAATATTATTACCGAATCATTAAAATATTGATTATGAATCATATTTACATTATTCTAAAAAACTATTTAAATGAAAATAAGTGAGTCAATGCCATAAAAAATCACACATTATGGATTTTATTTTTGTAATATAAATGTAATTTTTTCAATTTAATTTTTAAAATTCATTTCATATGTTTTCTATATTTGATATAAAAACAAATTCAACATTTCAGACAACAGATGTATTTTTAAACAAAATACAATTTTACCCCAATTTGAAAGAGAACCCATTATAAATGTAGTTAGTGAATATTTTATAAGATCTATATTAAATAAAAAAAATTTATTTTTATGGGGGACATATAAATTTACCTTGGATTAAATTTTGGTTTTTTTTGCTGAAATTTATATTTTAATGAATAATGAAAAATACAGCATTTTAAGTGAAAACTGTATTTTCTTCTTATTTAATTATATAGTTAGATTTTATTTTTACTTGGTTATAAATTTTAATTGGATTAATATTTTATCATTTAAAATTATGTTTTTCATTGAATTTTATTTCACATTTAATTTGGATATAAACACATGTCAATCTGTCGATCATTTTTATTTCATATAAACCCACATTCTGTTTTTGAAAAAGAATAATTAATTTTTAATTATTGATTACATATTATGACTTTTAATTTGGAAAAATTAATAACTTATATGGAATTAAATTTTATAAATTATTTAAATACATAAATTTTATTTTTGGTCATTATGAATAGTAATTTCAATAATTATTATATTTTCCATGGTTTATGGGTAAATTAGTAAAAGGAGGGTAAAAATAATATTATACTAATATAAAACTACCCTAACATGTGAAAAAATAATATTGGAGGAAATATGAACTACAATGATCATCCTTTAGTCGATTTTGTACCCCATGGAGCTACTTGGATGTGATAATGGCGTGTTATAATAAATTATTTAAAGTAAAGTGAAATATAATACAAACATGAATCATTTTACTAAATTTATTTTAAGGTGGTTTTATATAAGTGGTCACATTGATTGTAAATATTCATTAGAAAGATAAAAAAATTTCCTACATCATGAATTTTTATTTAAAATTTTTATTCATTAAATAAATAAACTTATTTATGACACAACGATGATGTAGTGACTACCATTTTAATGAAATATTCAAATGAATGATATCATAAATACTAAATGATATATAATTTGAAAATTTTTATTCTATTAAAGTAATTTATGGATTATTTTGAAATTCTTTCATTGAATTAATGTTTTTTTATATTCTATTAAGTTTCTATAACTTTAACATAAAATCAATTACTAAATGGTATCAAAATTGATATAAATGTGTTTTTCAAAAAAATATTATTTTAATAAATGATATAATAGTAATTAAAATATGTTCCAAAGAAAAATTACATAGGTAATGTTAATAATTTCATTAATTATCCACTTTAGGTTCTCGTGGCATTTTAAAATAACTAAATTTGACATATAGTGAAAAAATATAATCTGACATGGTAATAGGTTATTTGTTTAACTAAGGGTTAAATCCAAGAGATAAGGTTATATTTGTGACCTAAACATGTCTAAAACCTTTAATCTGATAGTATATATACATATAATCATATTTTTCTTTAAATATATCATGTTTTAGATTTTATAATTCAAATTTCAAATTATAATAATTTTATATTTTGGGACTTTCCTAAAGTGACACTCCTCCCACTAATAGAAGGCCACTACATCTACCCACTTTCTCACACCTCTTATTCCACTTGGATCATTAAATTCTACTCAAATAAGCTCCCATAATCCCTCCATTCTTAATCTGGTCCACACTTTTGGTATAAATCCATCATAGGGAACCTTTTGTGCAAATCAGAAAGAGATACTCAAAAAATATGTATTTGTTTTATCACATCTTTCCATGATAATTTCTTATTCCATGTCATATTCATATGGTTTTTCTAAAATAAATTAATAAATATAGAATATTATATATTCTGATATGTTATTATACTTATAGTGAAACATTATACCTAAATTTTCCTTCCTAATAATGAAAATATCACCATGTATTTATACGTACGACTTACCATATCCACACTGTTGTGTAATTTGTTATTCAACAATAAATAATTTAGTTTGGTATAATTATTATTATAATGGATGATAATAATGAAAATAAAATTATAATTACTTTGAATAATTAATATACCATCTAATTTCATACCATTTAACCAATAATTGAATGATACCGTCGCTTATGCATATGTATGGCCTACCATCTCCATGATGTGATGTGATTCATTCAACATGTTCTTAATTAAACCAAAATTATATACATGAATGGAATTATTAAATATGATATATATTATAATAATATCATTATGTAAATGGTATTACTATATCTTAATAATTGGATCATGAAATAATCTGACAATACATGCATAATAACATAAAATAGTTATTATCTGAAAACATGTAAAACAATGAAATCTTTCTAAAAAAATGATAATATGATAAAATATGTTATCAGAAAAATTTATATGATTATGTAATAACTCAATAAAATTATTTAAATAATTATATAAGAGGTTCATATATATAAAAATCATATCATAATTATAGTAAAGGATAATTTTTTAATCTCATTATTATCTGAAAATATTTATACATAAGTATTTAATGGGGTATATTTATCATTAACATCCATATTTATTACATATATAATATTATATATTATTCAAATATTATTTATACTGAATTTTACCCTTGGGTTAATTTTTATTAAATTATACAGAAGGAATATTTCTTTCGACTTTCATACGGGGTACTTTTGTACTTTTTTGGCAATTGTATGAGAAGAATGTTTTTTTAACATACATGGAGTTAATGGATTTTTATGTGTTGATAAATCATTATTTCCTTGAATATTAGTTTACAAAATTTTATTTTTATTTAAATAACAATATTTTTTTCAAAAATTTCATCATTTTGAGATGAGAAAACATTTTTGAAGAATAAATGATATTACTGTAAGAATTATGATCATGTATTTTTTATAATATTATTTTCTATCTAAGATAGCGATATTTAAATAGGGTTATGATTCTACGCATATTATTAATATTATTTTATTGTGTTTATTATATAATGATATTTTATATGGATTATTTTATGATTGAATGTTTTTAAAGAAACCCATTTTATTTCATGGTTTATACTAGGTTGGATGATTTATGTTGTTGTGGCACAGGTAAGAAATATTTCATTATGAGATGGGTGAGACCAATATCTCCCTCCAAATCATTTTATTAGGATATATATCTCGTGATATAGACATGAATAGAATGGATGGTAAATTTGGTTCAGTAATACATGTTTGGAATGAAATTTAGGTCTGATTCAGTAATAGATGGATTGAACGACAGAAAAACCCAGTTTAATAATTTACATTGTCCACAATAATGGAATTGGATGAAATGATTTGGCTACTTAGGAAATCATATTATGTGATTATTAGTATTACAAAATTTCATGTTTCATAAAAATGCTATTTTATCATGGTTAATAATTCATTATGATCTATGCATTACATACTACCATGATTTATTTCAAGACTGAATATTTTAATATTTAAACATTATTTTCTTGCTTTTACATTCTTATGTTTATGCATAGTTTTATGGCCTATGAGATTACCCTTTCTGAGTATTTTATATCACCATTTTTTTTCATTTCACCCTGATATAAAAAACAGATTTATGTAAGAAAACAAAAGGGGAAGATCTTTATAGGAGATGGTGAAGATATTTCAACATGTTAGAAGATAATGTTCCCTATTTAAAAAGACACTAATATAATACGATATTTGTGAATATTTTATAATGTATTAATTATTACTCAAATGAAACGTAATTTTCACATATATAATTCTTGGCTCATCTAAGACGGTATCTAAGTGGAGGTTTAGATTACCTTTTGAAAATTGGATGTGAAAACATTAGTGAGATCCATATATTTATTTCTGTGGTAGGTCTAGAGATATCCGTATGGGAAAGCCCAAATATAGGTTACACACACTGAATTGTGGTAAAGAATATTAATAAAATTGGATTAAGCCTAATATATTAGATATTAAATGTACACCCCCATGAATATTTTTTTTCCAAAATACAGTTTATCCTCTCACATCATTATTTTTGGGTTTTAGACTATGGTTAAAACCGAAGGAACCGTATTAATGATCAATGAACTAGTTAATACAATGATTTTCCTCGTAAACTACCAAATATTCTGGTATATGGAATGAAAAAATTTATTTCTATACATACACCTAATATAAATCATTTTAGACTTCCAAATGAGAAAATTAGGGAACACCATTCTATTTAGACCTTCATTAGGAAACACCCACCATATTTCAGTTGGCCTTCTACAACAATGGTTGATATTAAATGGATCAGTACCATTGAAAATATATTTTCCATCATTTTCTATTAAAAACATAAAAATGTAATTTTGTTTGTTTATCATTTAAAAGGTGAAGGAAACCATTGGTGGAGACTATTCAAGAATATATGGAAGTAAGATAAATTTTAATAAATGGATTGGGATGAGGTCATGAAATTATTTTTCAATAAGAAAATGCCCCATATTTTTTAAACAAATATGAGAAATTAGTTCCATGATATTAATAAAAATGATGATGAATATATTGGTACATATGAAAAACGTTTTCAAGAATTTCGATGTATTCTTCCAGATTTATCATCCAACCTGAAAGTAAAGTTGATCGATTCTTCAGTGGATTAAATCAAATTCTTCAAATAGAATTAGAAATAATATACATTAGTAGGTATGAATAGATTTATTTTTGTTCTATCAAGGTAGAAATGGATGTTGGTGTCACATATCAATCTTGTGGTTTTGACAAGAATAAAAAGATAATGTTCAAGTGAAAATCTCAAAAAATGTTGAAAAGAATATGAATGTTTTATTATGCTCAATGTGTGGAAAGAATAATGGTGGAAACTCTCTTCAACTGACTAGAAATTTTTTTAGTGTGTAAATTAAGATCATTAAGCAGTTAACTGCCGAAGTAATGGTAAAATGGTTACTAATGATTTGAATAGTGGAATGACTATAGAGAAATCACCACGCACACATCAATTCTGCAAGTTCAAGGAAATGGGGCATTATTCTAACAAATTCCCTAGATAAAGGGATATAGATTATTATATATTTCAACAAAACTCTTAAAGACAGAGAAAAAGAATATAAAATGTCACTATTGGTGATATTGAGTATGACAACAAAGTGGTGGAATGATTAATTGTTTGTATAATGGGATTCCAAAAAAGTGTTCTATAATTTTATTTGTTTTATTATTTAATATTAGAATGTATATGTACTGGTCCATTTTGGTTTTCCATAAGTATATGATACTGATATCTATGAAAATTGAAGCATATTTTTTTTTTGGAAAATGCATGATATGTTTATAAATATTGGATAAGGAGATAATGAAATGTTTGGTAGTATTAATGAACTCAAGACTGATATAAAGAAAAAATTATATCATGGTTTGAGTATATAGAATTTTAGTTATTTTTGGTATGTGTGAAGACTTTATTTTGATAGAATTTATGTTTTCACAAATTTTTTATGGTAATTCATGTTAATACCAAATTTCAAGAGAGTTAATTATAAAAGTATTCTCATATTCGGAATGTGACAACCAATAATAACCTTATGAGATATGGGAGAAAAATGTTAAGTCGATTTGTTCAACACATTAAATGTTTTAAATTTTCAATTTTTTTAAGGATAGTAATGTTATTCATTTATGGATTTTATAAGTTATATTTAATTTGTTGTTTTTTAGATTAATGTATTATCTCACAATAGGTGGACTTATGAATAGTGGATAACCTGGGAAATGTTTTTTTCGTATGACATATGGAATGACATATCATTCTAATTATGGATCACATGATCTGATAAGACATCAAGACTGAAAAATTCCACTACAATTTTTTTGAATAAGATATGATGTAGAAATGATTCAAGGAATGAAAAATGGTGAGTATTTACTGAAATGAAGTATGTATTGATTTATAAAAAATTAAACATTAGGAATATAATAATAAAAACAAAACTTTCATTTTAGTACCTTCTTATCCAATGAATCAGATCGTCCCTTAAATCGTCACATATTTATGAAATTCTTATAATTAACTATCTCCAAATGATTTTCTCTATCACAATCCATCAGTACATGATTGATGGATTTTTATTCTATATCCATGTTATCACTTCCCACATATGTTATCTTATGTGGAAACCTAGTGTTCTATTACTTTGGATTACTATTATGATTCTAACATTCCCTTTTGAAATTATGATTTAGTATTCCTTTCTTATGAAATGGTTATCTTTGAATGAATCATTCATGTTGTAAAACTTTTATAAATATAGAGACTTTTGAGGGAGAAATTCATTTTAAGTGTAATAAAATGTAACACTGTGATATTATATGAGGTATATTATTTTAAATTTCATTGGTGTATAATGTTGTACACAATGTAAAGATTAGCTTGCGTTGTATGAAACATTGTATTAGCTTCAGTATACAAAAAACTGTTATTATCTTGTGATACAAAAAATATCAATTTATTTTGATAGAATTAATTTCAACCAAGACCGAGTATATGTGATAACTAAATATTATAACCTAGTTATTATAAAGATTGATATGAATGATATTAACTTCCTTCTAAAAAATATTTATATGAAAATAAGTGATTCTATAAAAAATAAAATCACAAATTATTTACATTATTATTGAAATATATATGTAATATATTCAAATAAAGGATTAATATTCTTGTTTTATTTTATAATGATATGATAAAATAACAATTGATTTTTTTGGACAAATGAAGTATTTAAAAAAATACTGTTTTAACACCTTTTGATGGGGAACCCTTTTTAAATATTTTTTTGACCATTTTATATGTTCTATTGGAAATAATAGTCTTCTTATTTTTATATAGGACATAAAAATTTAACTTGATTAAAATTTTGGTATTCTCCTAATGAAATTCATAATATAATTAATAGAGGAAATATTTCATATTAATTAAAATTTTTATTATTTTTTATTTTTTATATAGTTATATTATATATTTAATTATATTTAATGTGAAATAAAAATATTTTTCTATCATTCAATAAAAATTTGGGCATTCGTAGTAATTTCACATTTAAATTGGTCATTAACACTTGTCAATCATTTGATAGTTTCTACTTCTTAAAAACCCACATTCTTGTTTTGAAATGAATTTTACTTCTAAATTAATTAATGCAAATTATGTGTTTCTAATTGGAAAAAATGAATTCCACATTTTTAATTAGAATACAATAATAATGTAAATATATACCATTTATTTTTGGAAATTATGAATATTAACTTCGGTAATTGTTTTATTTACAACAGTTAAAGGGAAAATTTGGTAAATATGGTTAAAAATAATATTATAATAACATAAAACTACCATAACACATGTACTAATCCTATATGATGATATATGTAAGACCCTGAGAATCCTTTCGTCTATTTTAGGACACTGTGGAGCATTTTGGTGTGACAATGACATGTTATAATAATTAATTTAATTTATAGAGAAATATAACACCAATATCTATATTTTTACTAATATGATTTTATGGTGGTGTTATATAACTTATTTTTTTGAATATTAATAATAATTTTAAATATAATATTATTTACTACATCATGGTATTTTATTTTTAATTTTTAGACATTAAATAAATAAATTTATTTATGACACAATGATGATGTCGTGATTACCCTATCATTAAAAGATACAATTAAATGATTTTATAAATATTTCAATAAATGTAATTTGAATTTTTTTTCCATACAATAAATGATGATTATGAAATGTTATATTTTATTAAATGTAGTTTTTTAATCATTTATGTTGTCCAAGATTTTAAAAATCAATTATAAATGGTGTCAAAATTAAAATAATGAGATTTTAAAATAAATAATTTTTTATTAAATGATATAATAGTCATAAAAATACAATATTAGGATAAATGAAATAGATAATGTTATAAATTTCATTAATGGTCCCATTTTGGTTTTCTTTGAATTTTATTTTAAGTATAGTGACCATATAGTTTAAAGATGCATAAAGACATGGTAAGGGATAATTTATTTAACTGAGTGCTAATGACAAAATATAGGGTAAAATTTGTTACCTATGAAAAATCCCAAGAAAATGAAGAATAAGAAAATTTTCATATTTATTAATATTTGTTAATTAAATATTAATTTTCCATTAAAGGTGTTGCTATGTTCGATAGCGTACTTGATACGTAACAATGAGTTTCTTTGAAATCTTACGCTGCACACTAATAATATAATATTTTTATTTTAAATGGTAGTTAACTCCTAGACTTTGTATGGGTGGGAAGGAACAAATCTAACTACAATATTGTTATACATGTTTGTTAAATATATTTACATTTATCTAATAAAAAAGATGCTTGAAATATGAATGAATCTATTTTTAAGCATAATTTACATTAAAAGGTTGATTTACCACTTTTTAATGGATAACCCTCTTTAAATATAGTTTTGGTCACCTTAATACATTCTAATAGACCGAATAAAATACTTTTTTATAATGGGGACATCAAAATATACATTGTGTAAATATTTGGAATTTTTCTGATAAAATTAATTTTTAATTAATAGTGAAAATATTGTATTTTAATTCAAAAATGCATTTTAATATAATATATTTATACGATTATATTATCTTTTTAATTGGTTTTAAAGTTTAATTTCAATATATTTTTATCATTTAATCCAATGGTAGTCATTATAATTTATTTTACGTTGAAATTCGATATAAACAAGTATAAATCTTTTGATAGTTATTGTTTCTTAATAACACACTAATAGTTTTAACAACAGGAATTAATTTTAAATTTATTAATGACACTTATATGATTTGAATTTGAAAAATAGACATAAATTTTGAATTATTAATATAAAAATAATGCCAATGTTGATTTTTTTGGTATTTTTCTGAAAAACATTTTGATGAATAATGATACAACTTAGTAGTGGATAAAAAAATTGACTGCATCAATTAAATAAAATTTTACCACTGTTTTAAATTGAATTAGAAAAAACCAAAATACATGTTTGTTATTAGTAAGTATGATGTGGTACAATAAGATGAAAATAATTTTTTGTGAATAGTAACTTTTGACATTTATTTACCGTGGTTAAAGGTAAATAGGGTAATTAAAGGTAGAATGAATATTATAATAATTTAAAATTTCCTTAACACGTGTCCATACCTTTTTGGATGAGTAATGGACGACCATGGGAATCCTTGGGTGGATTTTTGGACCCCAAGGTTCCACTTATGAATTATAATGATACTATAGAATAATTAATTTAATGTAAATCCAAAAATAACATAAACAAAAGTCTTTTATTAAATTAATTTTTATATTTTGTTATATATGTAATTTTTTCAAATATAAATATTATTTAGAAAGAAAAAACGATTTCCTACATGATATTATTTTTTATAATTTTTAGCCATCTATTAAATTAAAATATTTATGACACAATAATGATGCATTATTTACCTCATTAATAAATGACTTAAATAAATAAGATTATAATGATTAAAATATTATCCAAAACCTTTCCAATTACTATTTTATGATTTTATTTTGACCATGAGTCATCTTATCTTCGACTATAATTATTTTTTGACCTTTAAAAACAAAATATAGTTATATAATAAAATAATATTTTCACACTTTCTTAAAGAGCCCCTCCTCCCCCTTTTGAACGGAGACCACATTTAACCAATTTATCACACCTCTCAAGCCATTTGTCTCTTCCAAAATAATCCCAATTCTTCTCCTTACATCACTCTCCACCTCTTAGATGCCTTAACATAGGCAGAAGTCACTTCAAGTAGTCCTTTGGTTCAAACCAATGGGAGTTACCGAAATTAAAGGTAACAATTTTTCTTAAAAGTTTTTCTTTTATTTTACTTCTCCAACACCTAAACTATATTTATTTCATTGTTTTGTAACAACACCAGTATCCTCAATATACTAGTAAGTTGTTATGAGAAGGATTCAAACTACACTTACACACGCATTCATCTATTGGATGAAGAACATAATGTTTCTGTGGATGGAAAACTAACACCTCACGAAACAATGAAAGTTCAAATTTCACCAACCGCCTCTCATGGTGGCCATTATGATGGCACTGTAATTATATATGATATATTTTTTTTATATTTTTTTTATTATTCTATATTTTCCATTGATATCATACATGTATGGTTTCCATTATGGGTAAATGTGATAATTTCACATGAGGATGTGCGGTCTACTGCCCCCTCAAAGTGATATGACTCGTTAAGGCCATATGGGTGAATTATGAAGGATGGAGTTAATGATATTATATATGATATTATTCAGGAATTACAATATAACTATGTATCATTATGTCTTAATTCCATTAAAATAAGAAATATAAATGAAATTAGTGTTCATGCATACGTATGGCTTACCGTCTCCATGAACAGCGCATTTCATTTCTTACCTCAAAATGTTATGTACTATTATAAATACATGTATATGATGAATATATATGATATATATGATATCTAAATAATTAATATCTTTCTTTATATAAGGGAATATTAACCACATGGATAACTTGAAAATATAAGGTGTTTATTTGATCTTGGGCTTCCTAAACAAGACGGAATGTATTCAAATGGAAAATTACATACCATATACACTTTTTAAATATTTTGCTATTGAATAATATTTTGATAATGGATTTATTATTTCAATATTTTGAAATAATATTTTGTTATTGCAATGTGATAAAATTATCTTTCTTTTATGATTATGTTATGTGTTATGATCATGTTGTGGTTCTTGGGCATTATTTACATATATGGGTTGATCCGTGCTAAACCAAGAGCGGGTGAGCCCGAGATAGATCTCTAATGCATTGGGTAACATGACGGAGGTAAACATGAATGTTTCTCCGAATAGATTTAGGGAATATACAGTTATGGGTATTCCAAAGTAAATCCATATGTAGCCAAAATGTAATGGAAACATTGTAAGAATGTTATGGATGCCAAATGTTACCTTTATGATTTATTATTTTTATGTTTTATTCATAAGACTTATGTTTTCATGAGCTATGTTAAAAAGTTTATGTTTTGAATTTATTAATGAACAAATGTATTATTTCATTGTTTTATAACCCTTACTGATCTTTTTATACTCATCCAATTTTTTAAATTTTTCCCAGGACATAAATATGAATAGGGACATGGATGGGACCAAGGAAAAGTCATACTGTCTAAAAATTGGAACTAGACATGAAACTTTTTCTCAAGAGTTATTATTTTATGAAAAAATTGGAAATTGTGTAGAAGTGACTACTTCGTAATATTTTGCGATGTAATAGTTATGTCTTATTTCTATAAAACACTAAACTTGAAAATATCCTCAATGTGAATTATTCATTTAATACAATATTATGTAATGTTTAAGGCTGGGTCCTTATAGTTTTTATCAGAGGTTGGTTTATATAAAATTTGGAGTTATGGTATTGTTAAATTAATATCCATAAAGTAATTTATGTTTATATTGAAATAATATAGAATTTACGGATTACCATATTGCTTCACCTAAGATATTTTTATGTTCAAAATGGTTTTTTGTAGAGGAAACAAGGTAGCTATGTTGGGATGACATCAGGAGGAAGAAAACCTTCCAAATTAGTAACCTGAGAGGGTCATAATAGAAATTGAACCGTTTTTTGCAGTGATGGAACAATTGACTCAGGCTATAAATGGTGGTGGTATCCATGTACAAGATCATCCAGATCAACCATAGAGGAACAATTCAGTACTGGAGAATTTAATGAGGTAGCATTCCCCATCATTCAGAGGATCATCAGAACCTATGATAGATGAAAGGTGGATTAAATCACTAGAGAAGATTTTCGATGTTATGGGGTGTTCATAACTTCAAAAGGTTAATCTTGTTGTTTACAGTTTGTAAGGTGAAGCTGATTAGTGGTGGTCGATGGTGAAAAATATCAGGGATAGTAAGGATATTAATGCTCTCGATTGAGATAAAATCAAAGGTATGTTTAATGTGAAATATTTTCTTAATGTGGCTCATCTTATAATGGAGAAAAATACCTAGAATTGAAGTAAGAGAATGACTCAGTGGCTACTTATGAAGAAAAATTCACTCAACAAGCAATGTATCCTCCAAATTACATACGAGATATTGATAGTAAAATCAACCTTTTTTACTCAGGATTAATGCCAAAGTATCAAATGGATTTGGCTTCTCATGAGTTCAAATGTTATGAAAAACATGTTCATTGTGTGAAGAAGGTTGAAATATGGTTTCCTGATGATCATGTTTTCTTTGAAAAACAACAGAATTAGAGGTCGAGGTGGCATACTAAAGAGAAGAACTCTTCAAAAAAGTCTGATCGTATGAAACCTAAGTTTACAATATGTGAAAATTGTTGTAAAAAGAATTTTGGGGAATGTCTTTTGAATTGTACTAAGTGATACCAATGTGGAAAATGGGACATAAGGCTTGTAATTGCACTAAAAAGATAAGGGTAATTGTAAGACCAAATCTGATTTACAGCTAGTACAATGTTTTAAGTGAAATGAAATGGGTCATTATGCAAATGAGTGTCAAACAAAGAACTCATCCTATGGAAAGCTTCCAGACTACAAGAAAAAGGGGGTGGTGAAGTCCTTTGAAACTTCTACAGCTGATGTTGGGCCCTCAAATGATGTTGTATCAGGTACACTCTTTGTTTGTTCAGATTATGCCAATGTGTTGTTTTATTCAGGGACTACACACTCTTTCATTTCTGATATGTTTTCTAGCAAATTTGGAATTCCATCTCAAGATATGAAGACATAACATACGGTAAAAAAACATGGAGTTAATGTTGAGACAAAAATAAAACTTAAGAACATTCTAGTCCTTGTGTTCAGATTGAATCTACCTACAAACCTTATTGTTTTGACGCAAGTAGAGTATGATGTTATTTTGGGCATGGATTGGCTTTCTGTTTATTATGCTAAGATTGACTGTAGAGCTAAAGACATTTCATTTCAGAAAGATTTTCAGTTTTTATACAAAAATGGACCCTTTCTTTTGATAACATATTAGGAAGCTGATAATCTAGTAAAAGATGGAACTGAATGTTACCTTTAACATATTGATGAAAACAAAGGAATTGTTCAGATTAATGATGTGCCAATGGTAAATGAGTACCTTGATGTATTTACTGATGATTTTCCTGGTAATATACCTCATATGAAGTTGAATTTAATATTGGCCTAGTTCTTGATGCTAAGAAAATTTCAAAACCCCCTTATCGAATTGCTCAAAATGAACTTTTAGAGCTAAAGAATCTATTACAGGAGTTATTAAATAATGGTTTAATTTGACCTAGCACATCACCATGGGGTGCTCTTGTAATTTTTTTGTTAAAAATAAAATGATGGTTCAATGAGACGTTGCATTGATTATAGAGAAATGAATAAAATCACAATTAAGAATAATTATCCTTTTCCATATATTGATGATTTTTTGATCAGCTCTAGGGAGCTCAGTATTTTTTTAAGATAGATTTGAGATCGGGGTACCATCAGTTGAGAATAAAGGAACCAGACATTCCAAAGACTATGTATCATATTTGATATGGCCATTATGTATTTGGATTTATGCCTTTTGGGATAAACAATGCACCTGCTGTATACATGGATCTTATGAATAAAAATTTTCGTGTGTTCTTGGACACCTTTATGGTTGTGTTTATTGATGATATTTTGGTTTATTCTAAAAGTAATAAGGATCATGAAAGTATTTTAAGTGTCATCTTGAAAACTGTAAATGAAAAGAAACTTTATGGGAAATTCAGTAGGTGTGAGTTTGGGTTACAAAAAATTTCATTCCTTGGTCACATTGTTTAAAAAATTGGCATAAATGTTGATCCGGATAAAACACAATTTGTTGAGGAATGGCCAACACCCACAAATATTTCAGAGATCCATATTTTTCTTTGGTTTTCATGTTATTATTGGAGGATTGTTGAATATTTTTCACATTTATGAGGTCCAATGACAATGTTGACTCGAAAAGGTGTTATGTTCATCTAGACAAAAGAATGTGATGATTGTTTTCAGGGAATTTAAAGGAGATTTGTTAATGCTCTAGTTTTGGCATTGCCATCTAGAAATGGGGATTTTGTTATCTATAGTGATGCTTTATTTAATGGACTGGGTTGGTTCCTAATGCAGAATGATCATTTAATTACTTATGATTCATGTCAGTTGAAACAACAAGATTTAAATTACCCTAAACATGATTTGTAATTTTCTGCTGTTGTTATTGCTTTAAAAATTTTGAGGAATCATTTGTATGGGGTAAAATGTGAAATATATACTGATCAAAAATGTTTGAACTATATATTCACTCAGAAATAATTAAACATGATAGAGAGGAGATGGCTAGAATTAATCAATGATTATGATTGCATGATCCATTAACATCCGAGAAAAGAAAATAAAGTGGATGGTACTTTGAGTTGAAAATGTAATGATACATTAACCATGTTACATTTGGAGAAAGATACTTTGGTTTTTTATTTGATAAACTTTGGAATATAAATTTTTGTCCTGAATGTTATTATGTTTTGTTTCAGGCATCAGGGAAATCATCTCTATCAGACAGAATAAAGCATGCGTAGAAAGAAGCCAGTGAGTTGTAGAAAATGGTGTAGTTGGTTCAGAAGGGTATGTTTCCTGATTTTAACGTTGATAATGATTGTGTTTTGAGGTTTGGGAAGATATTATGTGTGCCTTGTGATTCACAGTTGAAGAATCAGTTGTTATTTGAAGCTTAAAGTTCCACATTTTCACTTCATCCTAGAAGTACTAAGATGTATATAGATCTGCAGGAGTGCTACTGGTGGGATGGAATGAAAAGAGATATTACTGATTTTACTATGAAGTGTTTGACTTGTCAGCAGGCTTATGCAGATCTGTAGTTACCATATGTGATGCTTCAGCCTCTACTGGTGCCAGAGTGGAAATGGGAAAATATATCCATGGAATTCGTTGTGGGATTACCAAAGAAATCTCGAGGTAATAATGCAATCTGGGTTGTAATTGATTGATTGAATAAATATGTTCATTTCCTTCATATTCGAGATACAATGTCTCTAGATCAACATTCAAGATATAATGTTAAATTGATAGCTAGGTTTCATGGAGTTCCCCTCTCCATTGTATCTGATCGTGATTCCAGGTTTACATCTATCTTCTGTAAAGGCCTTCAAAAGTCGTTGGATACTCAATTAAATTTTAGTACAGCTTTTAATCCTCAATCAGATGGGCCATCAGAACGAACAATTCAGACATTGGTGGATATGTTATGTGCTTTCTAGATGGATTATCAAGGATGTTGGGACAAACATATTTCATTGGTTGAAATTTTTTATAATAACAGTTTTCATTAAAGTATACAGATGGCTACATTTGAGGCATTATATGGAAAGAGTTGTTGAACTCCAGATTTATGGGATGAAGTAGGTGAAAGGAAGTAGATGGAACCGGAATTGGTAGAAGAGATGGAAGAGAATGTTCAATTGATTCAGAAGCACATGATAACATCTCAGAGTAGACAGAAAAGTTATGTAGACAACCAGAGGAAGGATCTTTCTTTTGAGGTAGTTGATGATGTCTTTCTGAATGTTTCTACATGGAAAATTGTGATGTGTTTTGGTATGAAAGGAAATTTGAGTCTGAGGGTCATTTGACCTTATGAAATTATGGAGAAAGTTAGATCATTTGCGTACAGATTGGCTTTACCTCCATGTTTATCACAAGTACATTATTTTTTTCATGTTTCGATGTTGAGAAAGTATATACCAGATCGATCACGTTTTGAGTCCATAGGTAGTTCAGTTGGAAGAGAATCTCTATTATGAAGAATAACGAGTCCATATTCATAACTGTAGAGAGAATGTTTTGTTGAATAAATTAATTCACCAGGTAATGGTTATTTGGAAAAACCATTTTATTGAAGAGGACACGTGGGAATCTGAATATACTACGAGGGATAAATACCCCCATTTATTTGATAAGTGAATCAAATAGCGAGGACACAATTTCCAAAAGGTGGAAGGATGTTACATCCCAAGTAAATGAAGAATAAAACATATGTCATATTTATTATTATTTGTGAATTAAATATTAATTATACATTAAAGGGGTTTCTATGTTTGTTACCGTACCCAATACGCAACGAGTTTTTTTTTTGAAATCTTACGTTGCACACTAATAATATAATATTATAATTTTAAATGGTATTAAAATCCTAGCCGTTGTATAAGATAGAATTAACAAAACAAACTACAATATTATTATACATGTTTGTTAAATTTATTTGCCTTTATCCAATAAAAAAGTGGCATAAAATCTGAATGAATCTATTTTGAAGCATAATTTACATTAAAAGGTCTATATACCACCCTTTAATGGAGAACCATCCTTAAATATAGTTTTGTCCACATTAATACATTATAATTTACCAAATAGAATCCTTTTTTAGATTTTGGACATCAAAATTTAGTTTGTGTAATTTTTTTGGAATTTTTCCGAAAATGTTCATTTTTTAATGAATAGTGAAAATATTTTATTTTAATTCTAAACTGTGTATTAATATAATTTATCTATATTGTTAGATTATATTTTTAATTTATTTTAAAGTGTAATTAAAATATACGTTTACCATTTATTCATATTTTGTTCATTTTAATTAATTTCACTTTGAAATTGGACATAAACAAAAATCAATCTTTTGATATTTATTTTTTCTTAAAAACACGATAATAGTTTTAACAACGAGAAATAATTTTAAATTAATTAATTCCACTTCTTTGTTTTGAATTTGAAAAAATAGACAAAATTTTTTGAATTCAGAATATCAAATAAATCTTAGTCTGATTTTTTGGTATTTTTCTGAAAAACATCAATTTTTGATGAATAGTGAAACCACTTAGTAGTAGTTAAAAAACTAACTTCTTCAATTAAATAAACTTTTACAACTTATGTGAATTTAATTTCAAAAACCCATCATATATGGTTGTTATCAGTAAGTAAAATGTGGTTAAATAAGCTTAAAATAAGTTTTGGTCAATAGTAACTTTTGACTTTTATTTACCGCTGTTAAAGGTAAATAGGGTAATTTAAGGTAAAAAGAATATTATAATAATTCAAAATTAACTTAAAACGTGTCTAAACCTTTATGGATGAGTAATGGCCGACCATGGGCATCCTTGGGTCTATTTTGGGACACCTTGGAGCCACTTATAATAGATAATGACACTTTAGATTAATTAATTTAAAGTTAATCCAAAAAAGACAAAAACAAAAGACTTTTAGTAAATTAATTTTTATATATTGATATATAAGTCCTTGTTTCGACTAAAAATTTTATTTAGAAAGCTAAAATGATTTAATACATTATAGTATTTTTTATATAATTTTTAGACATTGAATATATTAAATTATTTATGACAAGATAATGATGTAGTATTACCTCGTTAGTAAATGATTTAAATAACTAAGATTATAATGGTTAAAATATTATCCAAAACATGTCCAATACCTATTGGATGACTTTATTTAGACCATTTGTAATCTTACCTTCGACTATAATGATTTATGGACATTTAAAGACTGAATATCATTATATAATAAAATAATATTTTCACATTTTCCTAAAGAGCCCCTCCTCCCCCTTATAAAAGGAGACAACTTCTAACCAATTCCTCAAACCTATCAATCCATTTTGCTCATCCAAACTCTCTCTAATTAAGCACCCTAAATCCTTAGAGTGCTCCTAGAATCCTTACCTTATGCATAATGGACTTCAAGAAGTCCTTTGGTTCAAACCAAAGGGAGTTACCCAAAATAAAGGTAACAATTTTTCTTATATTGTTTTCTTTTATTTTACTTCTCCAACCCCTAAACTCTTTTTAATCCTTTATTTTGTAAAAACTATAGTATACTAAATTTAATATTCTGTTTTTATGAGAAGGATTCTAACTAAACATACACACACCTCCATCAAATGGATGAAGAACATAATGTTCTTGTGGATTGAAAACTAACACATCACGAAACGATGATTGTTCAAATATCTCCAACAGCCTCTCATGGTGGCCATTATGACGACAATATATTTATATATGATATATATTATGTTTAATTTTTATTAATTCTTCTATATTTTCCATTTATATCATACCATTATGGTTTCCATTATTGGTAAATGCGATAATTTCATTTGAGGAAGTGCGGACTACCGCCCCCTCAATGTGATATGACTCGTTAATTCCATATGTGGGACGTATAAAGGATGGATTTAATGATATTATATATGATATTATACTGGAATTATAATATAACTATGTATAATTATGTTTTAAATCCATTAAAATAAAAATTATAAATGAAAGTAGCGTTCAAGCGTACATACGATTTACCGTCTCCATGAATAGTGCATTTCATTTCTTACCTCCAAATGTTTTTTACTATTATAAATACTGGTATATGCTGGATATATATAATTTATATGATATTAAACTCATGAATATTATTTTGGATATAATGTACTATTTACCACATGGACAACTTTGTAAATATAAGGTGTTCATTTTTTACTCAAGTACCAAATACCGAAAAAATGGACGTTATTAACATAAATGATTAAATAATGTTTATGACATGGTAATAAGTGTTATAAAAGGAATAATAAAATTTAAAAATGTTATTAATAAAGTTTAAATTAATGTTAGTTCATTATTCAGGAGATTAAAGAATGATCGAGACATGTCGGACATGTGGTAAGGGACTTCGTCTCAATCTCCTTTCATTGAGGAATATTTGGTTTTAATACACAATTTTATTTTATATGCTGTATAAAAACCTTTGAATTTTCATTTCATTCAAAGAAAATCTTTTTATATGAAGCGTTATACTAAATGAAAAAAATGATTGTTTTTTAAAATAAGCGGTGACAATGAACTTTCCGCCTCCGCGAGTATTATTTGATCTTTGGCTTCCATAACAGGCCAGAATGTTTTTAGAAGGAAAAATAAATACCATATACTCTTTTTACATATTTTGGTATTGAAAATTATTTTTATAATGTTATTATTATTTCAATACAATTAAATTATATTTAGTTATTGCAGTGTGGAAATGTTTTCTTTCCTTTATGCATTTGTTATGTGTTATGATCATGTTATGGTTCTTGGGAATTATTTACGTATAGGGGTGGTTCCATGACAAACCTAGGGCCGGTGAGCCCAAGATATCTATCCAATGCATTAGGTAACATGATGGAGGTAAATTTGAATGTTTCTCCTAAGATATTTAAGGAATATACTATGATGGTTATTCTAATGTAAATTCCTATGTAGCTATGATGGCTACATTGTAAGAATGTTGTGGATTCCTCAAGTTACCTTTATGATTTATAATTTCTATGTGTTATTCATAAATATTTTATTTTCATTAGGTATGTAAAAGAGTTTATGTTTTGTAAGTATTAATGAACAAATGTTTTTATTCATTGTTTTATAACCCTTACGGTGCTTTTTATGCTCATTCGAAGTTTTGAAATGTTTTCAGAAGACATAGAGATGAATAGGTTCAATGATGGGATCAATGAAAAGTCATGCTATCTAAAACCAGGATCTAGACATGACACTTTTTTTCAACAGTTTTTATTTTATGAAAAAATGGAAACTGTGTAGAAGTGTATACATTGTAATATTTTGCGATGTATTTGTTATGTCCTAATTATCTAAAACTCTAAACCTGAAAAGTTCATCAATGTGAATAACTCATTTAATTCAATATTATGTAATGATTAAGGGTGGGTCCTTATAACCTAAACATGCAATTAAACCAATTGGAAGAGAGGATTTATACCCAGTCACATTTTTATCCTTTAAATATTTCACTTTTGAGCTTTTATAATGAGAAAATAAATTTATTAAAAATTAATATTTTAATTATTTTTTAATGTTACTCTCCTCCCTCTTATAAAATGCCACCATATATACCGACTTACTAACAACTCTGAATCCACATGCTTCTTCCAGATTCTACTCCAATAATCTCCCATAATACCTTCCTTCTTTTTAGATTCAATTATATCTTTGGAAAGCCATAATAATGAAACCATCGGTGAAAATCCAATTGAGAAACATGAAAATGAGGTAATTGATTTATCACCTCTTTCAATATTAATTTTTTCTTATATACTATCTTCTTATGTTTTGTCCATACCTTGTTTTAAATAAAATTTCTTTTACATGGTTATATGTTATTATAATTATGGGACATCCTTATTCTTCATATTATACACTCTATGAAAAACAATATCACCATGCATGCGTACGTACAACTAACCGTCTCTACACCATAGTGTAAATTTTTATTTAACAATACTTAATTTAGAAGCGTATAATGATGAGTATAATGGATTTTATTAATTTTTATACCATGATAATTATTTTTTATTATTAATATACCATCTAATTATATATCATTTAACTGTTAAGTTAATGATATCATCACTCATGCGTACATACAACCTACCGTCTCCAAAATGTAATGTGATTTATTCTACATCATCTTCATTAAACGAAGATTATATATGTGATCCTAATTAATTAATATGATATTAAATATAATAATAACATTATTTAAATGATATAACTATATCCAATTAAGTTTAATATGAAATTATTTGAAAAAACATGCATAAGAACATAAATAAGATAATATACAATTAATCGGTGACAATGAAATGTAACTATTAAAAAAAGGATAATATGATCATATATGATAACATAAAAATGACTACAGTTATGGGATAGGTCAAAAATAGAATTTAAATAATTAGAAAGTACATTTGGATTCCTACAACATATCGGACCAAATGTAAGATATAATATTGCAATCGCGTTATTATTCGAGATTGTTTTTTAGTAATTATTTATTGGGTTATATTTATCATTCACATCCAAGTTTCATAACTATATAATGTTTTTTATATTATAATAATATTTATTAAAGTTAATTTTACTTATCGGTAAATTTTTATTAAATTATATGGGAGGAATCATTCTTTATCTCTATAAGAGGTACTTTTTGACTTTTCTGGAAAGAGTACGAGATGATTTTTAATCAAAGATGAAGTGAATAGACTTTTACAGATTTATAACACCTTATTTACAAGAAGATTATGTTACAATATATTAAGTTCAATTTTAACTAAATTATTATATTTTATAATAGTGCAACATTTTATGAAAATAAAATGTTTTTAAGAATAAATGATATTATCCTCAAGAATTATGTTCAAGTATTTTATCAAAATTATTATACTTCTAAATAAATACTCTTTAAATATCTCTATGTTTCTATCCATATTTTTACTACCATTTTATTGTGTTTAGTATGATATAATATTCTATATATAGTATGTTATGATTGAACGATGTTTAGGAAACGCATATTGTTTCTTGTGTTAAGCAACGACAAATGATTTATGTATTTGTGGAACATGTAAGAATGATTTTATTATGAGATGGGTGACAGCTATATCTCTTTCCAATTCCTTTGGTTATAATTTATTTCTCATGATATAGATATTTTTGAAAGGGAATATAAATCCAATTCAATAATATAGGGCTGGAATGGAAAAAATGTCTGGTTTAGAAATACATGGCTTGGATTGTAAGTAAACCTGGTTTAGTAATGGAATTTTCCACTATGATGGTCTCGGTAATAATGCATTGGATAATTTGGAATTAATTTTATGTGATTTTTTGTTTTCAACAATTCCATTTTTATTTGAATGCTATTTTATTATGGTTAATATTCCTCTATGATCAATACCTTATGTACTACTATGATTTATATCATGACTCAATATTTTGATATTATACATTATGTTCATGTTTGTACATTATTATGGTTATGGTTTGTTTTATGTAATCCATGTTTACCCATATTAATCATTTCTCTCATACTTTTATTTGTTTCCCTAGGATATAAATAATGGTTATAAGTAGTAAATTAAGGGGAAGATCTTTATGGGATATGTTTAAAATCATTTACCAAGTTAGAAGATTATGTACCAAATTTCAATGATACTAAACTAATACATTCATTTGGAATATATTTGTGTAATGTTTTAAATATTCCAAAAAAAATAAATTTAATTTATATGTATGTAAAGCTTGGTTTGTTAGAAAACCAATATGAGGAAAAATATAGATTTTAATAGTGGTTCATCAACAAATTCTCTAACAATAGGGAGTCCTTGATGTTTCAATTATGTATTTATTGACCATTATCAAAAAAAATCCCAATTCTATAGATATTCTATCACCAGTGAGTTAAGAAAAGTATTCTATAGTATTAACACTCCCCGGATTCATATATGATGTCTTATATTGATTTGATTTTGATGTAGGAATTAATATATTGGACTTTCTAGGGTCCTCAACAATAGGTTCTAACACCTCAGAAGTTGATGAATCATATTAGTCAATCATATCAGGGATGTGTACATGGAGCTGATGTAGGTTGAGTTTTTAAAATGGAAATGGTATTGAATAACTATATTCGGGAATCAAATACTATTCAAGGTATGAAAATAATCATTCTATACCCTTTCTAGAACTCTATTTGATATTAGTGTTTTTTATATAAATATTAAAAACAAAAATTGGCCTGGAAATACTAGTGATGTTGTCTCTATGAGAATTTATCTTCAAAAACCTTCAAGGAATGATGAGGGTCATCATTTGAGATATCAATGATGTCCTTTAGTAGTTTATAGCTATGTAAATATATAAAATTTCAAGATAATTGAGATTACATGAATTGATTTAATCATCAATGTTGAATGGCTAAATTATTACCATGTTCAAATTAACTATTATTAGATGAATTTATTGATTACAATAAAAATGGTATAAGGTTGTATTTATTGATTATATGGATGTAGAAGTAGGTAGAGTGAGGATAAAACTAACTCAAGTTTCATCAATTGTTTTGCTGGTGGATGAAATGGTTCTTTCAATGAATGCAATAGTATAAAATTCAATTCCACTAGTGTTGGACCATTATCTGGATGTATTTTCGTATTTATTTTTATGTTACACTAGTAAGTAGTAAATTACATTGATATCAAACTAATTCTTGGGACTGAACAATATTTATTCTCGGATGTTTTATTATGTATTATGAGTTGAAGGATCTAAAGGTAGATTTTGAGGATTTAATGAAATATGATTTTATCATAATATGAAAATATCCCTTGCAAGATCTAGTGGTTTTCAAAAAGAATTCATATAGAAGTCATCAATTGTGTGTCGATTATATGAATCTAAAACTTGTTACTGTGATGAATCAATATCTATTTCTGAATATTGATGACTAGTTTGGCCCATTGTGGGGAATATAATTTTCATAATGATTTTCATATGGTGAGGCCGCCACAAACATCATTCCATATAGAATAATATTAATGTGGAAACATTAAAGTGTACACATAGAATATATTAGAATATTATCATGTTATTTAGAATGAAAAAGACTCTAGCGCTGTTCCTGGAACTCTTTAAAATGATCTTCCGTCAGCACAATGACTCCAATATTGAAGTTTTTTTGATATCCTTATATAATCATGACAATTTTAAATCCATGAAAATAAACTATATATTATATTGAGTATAAATAATGATAATAATCATTATCCAAAACTTTTTATGTGAAAATTTTGGATGTAGGATGTGGTATTACATGGGAATTTGTTTTTTACTTGAATTTCTATATACCTAGGGATTTTAATGGTAGTAATGTATTGGGAACATCATACAAATGTGTCTGAGATCATGATAGTCCATAGTTTCGTTGGGTAAAATATTTGTCTAATATATGACTTATCCCTTTTTATTGAACCATTTAATAGCCTAATAGATAAGGGATTGAAATTCATGTGGGCTAATACGTACGAAGAAACATTACTTGAGTAGAAGAGAATATTAGTGAAAAAAATGATTGGGAAATTTATAGATCCTAGGATTAGATATTAGGTATACTTTTATTCATCATGTGCTTTATTTTGAGACATTATTAGGTAGAGAGACCATATATTAGCTTATGGGTAATAGTAGTTACAACCACAAGAGCAGAACTAACATATTCATATCTTGTAGTCAGAAACTACAGTTCATGATATAATGTGATTGTAAAAATATCCCTTTAGTGAGAGGTTTATTTTTAAAATGAACATAATTTTTTGAGATATATATTCCATATTTGGGATGTGAGTATGAGAAAAATATTTTGGGGGTAATTTCCCCCAAAATTCCACTTGGAGATGGCCTGTGACATAGGGAAAGGTAAAACCATTGAAAATTATCTTAGCTGGAAGATGATATAGATGAAAAAGATAAGTCATCAATATTCTAAGAAATAATGAAAAATGATAATTTTGGTGGTAAGATTGATTGTGGATGTACCATAATTTCATAGTGTAGTGAGTTTCACAACATTTTATATCAAAAATTCTTTGGTGGACTATTTGAAATCGAAAAAAAGTCAAATCCTGAGTGTTTAGTGATGCATATAATCTTGAGGAGGGATGGTTTTATTTTGGGGTGGCCTTTTCATAATAAATCCTTGAACTGAATCCTTGGGAGACGAATGTTTCTAGTTTCATTGTTGGAGTATTTGAGCAGAGACACTCATACTTTTAAATATGTCTTCTTTTCCGAGTCAATGATGATGTACCTAGACATCTGATTTCATGTTTTCTCTTCAAGTATGAAGAGATACAACACTTATTTCTTTATGATTCCTTACCTACCATATGTTCAATCCAAACCTTATACATCATGGTGAGTTTTATCTTCGCATTGATGTTCCATTATGTAAGTGTGATAATGTGATTATGTAATTATTGATGGGGTTTCATCAACCGAGATAAATATTGATAACATTTTGTTGACAGTCAGATGGTTGAAGAATATGTCTCATTTATCATTAGTATAATACACCCCATATCTAAATGATATTGGAATGTATTATGTTTCTTGGATTATAAAAAAACCATGATTTCCATCCAATATATTTTTACATAGTGACACTGATTATATATTTTAATTTCAGAAATCCTTGTATAAGACATGAAAAGATAGACTATGTTTATAATTGCGTACCATCCATAGAATGAAGGATGATTAGAGTTAACAATTAAAATAATTTATGATATCATTTATTCAAGAATTATGAATGGTTATGGATCATGGGATGAGAGAATAATATTTCTCAAATTAGGTTAAAAAAATATTTTCAATGATACTATTTAGATTTCGACATTTGAAGCTATGAAGTAGTCGTTGTTTTTCTCACCATTGTGTTTGTATGATGTAGGACAAGAAGATTTTTTATTATCTAACTATGGTTGGGGATATTTCTTAGAGATTTCCGAATATTAGTATGTGTTTTGTAATTTATTAAGTAAGTAAATGATTTTATGTTGATTAGGCAATATATTAATTAGAGTTATTTGTTGTTCATCATGTTTTCCTGTGATGTCACTTTAATTGTTTCATTGAAGTTGTTTCATGTTTTTATGATTGATAAAGATCATTAAATTTTTTATATTACTATAATAAAATATAGTATATACTCCATGTTATTGAGGGTTTTGTGTCTTAGTCCACAATTCATAGCTTCTGTGGTACTTTCCTATTCAGAAACATGTTTTTGAATTTGATTTGTTGAGTTGGAATTAGTCACATATTATCATATATTGGAGTAAGAAGTATCCTTGTGGGATAGTGGATAAATGTTTTATTTCTTATGGTAACTCAGATAGATCCAGGAGTAAACTTGATAGTGATATCTAGAAAGTGGAGCTCAATGGCCTGAGTTGTTGGAGAGGGGCCACTATTGACAGTTCATGGATAAGAGAATAATTTTGGGGGATATGGAGATGAATAATTATTTTTACATTATATTTTAATCATTGTTTCAATAATTTTTTTTATGTTATGGCTTAATATATATTTGGGTCATTCCTATTAATATTTTTATTGTATTTTTTGTAGTTAAGTGACTTTTTTGTCCTAAATTAGAAATGCCTTGATCTTTGTCTTCCCTAGTGTTCTATCATGTAAAAAAAATCAATGGAACATGGAATGGAATGGGTGTGAACATGGTAATGATGTTTTTGAAAGGACCTGTATTCCACAACTTAAGTTACCATACCAATCCCATTTGTGAGGATGTGGTCTTAGAAAAGGTAAATGGGTAGCGGCACAAGTCATTGTAAAATGTATTTTTCCTTATTTTGTTTTTGAAGAAGACCGATTTCGTTGAATGTTACAATTTTGAGGGCAAGGAGAAATTATTCTAATTTTGGAATCAAAGAACTAATTTCCATTCTTGTCATATCTTGTTCATTTTAAATGGGAAATGTTTCTTTCGAAATTGTGGGATATTAAATGAAATGGAAATATATTATGTTCACATATTAATCAATTTGGTCACCAATCATTATTATTCATTGAAAAATATGGATACATGAGATAAAAATTGAGAATGTTTTATAAGAAAAATTATGTTGTGTCTTATCTTTACTAAACCGTGATATTTGAATCGATAAATTCCTACATGTGTTAGAATATCAAAAAATAGAAGATGGATCTTTTTATCATTTATTTAGACATAGTGAATACTAAACTAACTTATGATATTGACTATCCTTATGTGATATTTTTTTCATACATTTATAAAAATTAATTTTACGATTGTTGGAAAATTTCATTGAGTAAGTGTTTGTTATATATATGGATTATTCCACTATGATTCAAATTCTAGAACATTATCATTTTGGATTGAATTTTTTTCTAGTATTTCATGGAAGTAATGATTGTTTTATTAGGCATGGAAACATGATTTTGACATTTACACACATTATGAATAATGATATTGACATAGAGATTCTTAACATAGGTAGTTACGTAACTTGTAGAGGATATCTATATGATTTTGGATGATTTATCATTGTGTTTTTATATTTGTGAAAATATATTTGATATGTGATCACATTAGTTTTCATGTGTAGATGGAGACCCTATTTTATGTATTACCACATGTGCTTGTGTGGGTATCACATGATAAATTTTTTGATTTTTGATCACATGTGTGTTCATGTGTAATAAATGAGACCCAGGTGTGAGTATGATCACCAGTGTGTTTCTGGGTATCATGGACTATAATTTTTTACTATTTTATTTTATATTCATTTCACTAATATGATTCCACAATTTAAATGGTATGTATTTGTAATATGTTTTGTTATTATTGTTGTATACATGACTTTAAACTAACATGAGATCATGTCATGGATTGGTGGACTAAAATAAGGATTATATTTAGATGTTTATTATGAAATGGAAATTTGCATGAGATGTAAAATGTGGAATTATTTCCTTATGGCCTCACATTGCTGTATGAAAGTCATATGTGATCTGACCTAAAAGGAAATCGTGGAATATTCCAATCATCATTAACATGATCAAAGAATCTATGATGGGACATTATGGAATTTTCCCCTAAACTAATGTAGTTTCATGTCCTTATATCCATGAGTCATAATCCATGAAGGATACATAGGATTTGGAAGCCTTGTGACCTTATTCAATACTCATTAGAATTACGATTAATATGGAGCAATTACAGGGTCTTTTTGGAGGACTCTAGTTCAGATGTCTAGTATAAATATAATTCTAAAATTGAACCACAATAGTTGTGTTTGTGGATTTTTATATTATTTATTTGTGTAAAAACCAATGGTACATGATAGTTTGTAATTTCATGAATGTTCATGTCAAATCATGACATAAACACTAATGCATGTACACTTTTTTTAATGATACATTGATGGTGTCCTATTGGATTTTTACGTACATAATTCCAGATCATCATGATATCAGTGTAGAATTAATGAATACGGATAAAAGAAAGGGAAATGACATATTAATAGGGATATAGAATATGGATAAAATTTATTATAAGTGGCCCCAATATGTAATCTTGAGTGAAGTCGTAGTGTTTATTTTCATACATTTCTCTCATCGTTATAAGGCCACATTTGTGTTAAATTTTTATTTTATGTAATACCTGAGATACATTCAATTCCATATGTTTCAAAAATATATATTTATTATTATAGGTTATTATTTATATTTTTCTTCTTTATTGTAATATTATAGTCTCCCATTATTGGTGCACATACCTTCACTAAAATTATACAACATCTTTATATGGGGAGGTGCACATGAGTTATGTTGCACTCTAGATCAAATACTAAAATTTGTGTTTAAGTATTTAAAAAATTGGATCTACTTTAGTTTAGTTTTGAATATGTGATATTTCATTGTCAAAATTGAGTCATCCAGTCATTTTTAGAAATTTCTATCTGATATTTGATTACAAATATATTTTCTTTACCCCATTAATTCTTTAAACTAAAAGAAAGAATTTATTTACATTGAAACATTTAATTATTATTAAAATTGATATGGGTATAATATGATAGTTTCAATATGATGATAAAAAAATTTGGAATCCATTTTATAAAATTAAATTTCCATTACTTTATACAATAACATTTAAAATAAGAATATGAATCTCAATGAAAACACATTTTCTAGAAAATTGCATTTTAATGAATAAAATTATTCCATATAAAATTGATGAATAATTTTTTTCCCAATATATTATTTTAATTATGATAAATGATATTAGACATATTGGACATTAAAATGAAAAAGATAAAATGAAACCTTGTGGATACATTATTAAATGATAATAAATAAATCTTTTTTTAGTTCCATAGAAATAGTACTTATATTTAAAAAATTGAAATTCATTGAAATTGGAGTCTAATAATTTTTTTAAATACATTATTTTACATAAAATATTTACATATATATTTGAAAGACAACAAGGTTTCAAAAAACATATTCAATATTGAATCTTGAAAATTTCATAAATTTTCTTGAATTTATAAAATCGGTATTCTAAAAAATACATTAAAAAATTCAACAATTTCAACATAAAAATACATAAAAATAACCATATTAAAATATTGAGATATTGAATTTAAATTTTATTATAGATTATCCAAATATTTATATAATAATAAGGAAAATTACAATTTAATTAAAAATAAAATATAAAAACTAAAAACACTTTAATATAAAAAATGATAGATTTAATCGATAAGGGTTCTTAACATTATATGTTATCATAAATGGGTGTTAATTTGGATTTTTTAACATTTAATATTCATAATGATTCAAAAATATTTAGGATCTAATTGATACATTTTATGGATAATTTCATTAGAAAAGTGGGAATGGGAAATGACACAAGGGATTAGAAAGGAAAGTATGATAAACACCAAGTGCATCAACATAGACCAAATGTGAATAGTATTATAGGATCACAAATGATCATATTAGTATTACCATTGAATTTTATCTCTATTAGGGAGATTCAACAACCTATTTTGATTCCTATTATGTATTAGTGTCATCAAGTATGATTTGGTCTATGAGCTGGAGACATTCAATCTAGGAGGGGAACATCCTCCGTATAATATTTATGGAGTAGCCCTTCAATATTACCACATCTATGGTTGAGTCAAAATATAACCAATGGAAACTATATCAATGATATATAATAAATTTATTTTATTTGATCATCAACCATAATTTCACATCAATGTCATATTTATTCCTAATGAAATGGTAGAAGAAGATTTTAATGAATACCCGATGAGTGTGGAAGAAAAAACCACAACCTGAGTGTCTAGGTGATCCAGAAGCCAACCCATCAATATTTTATTTCAATAATAATGGAATCATATTGATAATCCTTACTAAATTCATCACTGAAGGATTATTGATTCTTCTAGTGACTTTACATAATCTGAAGATGAAATTTTCATCCAATTTATTCTTAATTGATTTAGTTTTACCTTGAAGGTAGTTATATCCTTCCTATTAATGAGAGTGATAACAAAGAGAAAAGATGGAACATTGTTTTAAGAAATTAGGGAATTTTATTTATCTCCATATATATTTAGTGGGGCGGGGTATTTTTCCAAGTAGAATCCATTGAATATGGTCATTGTCTTGCGATTTAGTGATAGAAGACATTTTCCCTTCAAAGCAATCAATTCCCATAATGATTTTGATACTATATGAATGTTTTTTTAGATTCAACATGTAACAATTTAATATATTTTTATTTCATTTATTTTTTCAAGTGTTTTCAAATATGTTTTTGGGAGTTATTTATATTATACTATATTAAATAAGATAGTTACTAAATTTAAAACATACTGTAATATCATTGAATTAAATTTTTCTTTTCTAGGGAAATTGTGTCCTCACAATATTTATCACTCACTTAAAAGAAAATGGTAACATATTTTTTTCTGAAGAAATATAATAGTGTGGAAGAGGATGTAAGAAACTATTAATATAAAATGGATCCAAAATTATGAAAAATTAAAATACTGTAAAAAGATAACTAAATGTTGATAATGATATATATATATATATGATAGAAACACCTTTTAATATACTTTGATCACACAACATTGTAAAAATAACACTAATGTATATGTTATTATAAGGAAACATATTATGTTTTAAAATTTTTTAAACCATTCATTTAATATTACAAGTCTCGAAATATTGAATGAAATTCAAATAGAAAATCATTATAGTAGAGAAATATCATCTATATATTTATGAATTAACAGATTTATAATATCCTGGATTATTATTAAAGAATTAAATTACCATTGATTCCATCAATATGGGGAAATATATTAATCTTTTTACTTTCTATTCAAGAAGAATAATTTCGTTCATAGGTTGAAAATCAAGTTTTTTTCCATTTACGCATTATTTAATATTTTAAATTATATATAAAAATGATTAATTTTCATGAATGAACAACTAAAATATAATTTTAATAGATTATATCATATTTTTAGTGGATATAAAGTCATTCCCCATGCCTTTTCATATTTATTAAAAAAAAATTGGTACCCCAAGTAAGGATAATGAATTAAACATCATAAAAAATAATAATATATCACCATTTAATACATTACCTGTAACACAATGTGTTCAACATAAATCATTCATGACTCATCCCAGTTGAGCATGTACCGTGACTCCTCAATGCAACCTCCAATAGTCCAGGGACCGGGGACTAGAACCGTGTAGATGTATCAAAAATATGGGAGTAATTTAATTTCTATATATACTATGGAACACATCTACAGGACCATAAAATGCTGCAGAGTAAAACCATTAAGTAAAAAAATCATGTATACTACTATATCCCACAACCAGAATATGATAGAATGAAATGAATAGTAAATAAGTCCAATTAAAATCCCACTATATGAATTATATAAGAGGAGTTCATCCTTTATGAAGAAGGAACAAAGACTTCTGTTTGAAAGATGCAGAAATACACCTCTATTTTTCTGGTCACATAAATACATGTATGGTACTGGTCCACCTAAAACTCTATCAAAAGGTCGATCATCTATAGAAGAAACACCTGTGTAAAAATATTGTTCCGGGTGAGTATTATAAAACTCAGTAGGACTCCTAGAAACCATCACACACAACCACAAAAGAAATATAAAATACACTCTTCAAAGGTATGTGTCTACAACACATATAAAAAGAATATCTGGATATACTCAACCAAGTCACACAGTCTATAGTTAAGTCACAAAAACTCTATATGATCACTAGAAATTCATCTCGATGATTCCGCGAAGCACTCATCTAGGTGAACAGACACCTATGTTTGATAACACTGATTATTCCATCCAAGAGGTATTGATCATTATGTCTCAACATGGGAAAGATACACTAATTGATCTGAATAGATATACAATATAATAGATGGGGATCTATGACAAGTCCATGGGGTGATACAAATAGCTCAATCTCGATTAACTTTTTATGTATAGGATTAGAACCCACATATTGTTTGTCAAATTGATACCAAGCACACCACAAAGGGTATTATGAAATGAATTGAGTATCCCACTCTAGGCCCTTAAATGGGATTCCATCAACTATATCCTAGAAGTATAATTGAAGGGATCATATTCCTAGGTGTAGGAAATGAATCATACCAAACATCAAGGAGTCAATGAAGGGAACAATCCCCGACTATAGTTGCCCATGATATGGAGGAGAAGAGAATAAATCCATGAATAAAGGGGTACACAACATATAGTAGGGTAACATGTTGTATCCCATGACCATGGGTACTGCCAATGTTCAAGGACTTTTGTCTTTAAAACATTCTATGTTAAAAATGGGTACACATAGTGTAGAAGGGATTACATGTCATGTACTTACATTTAGGGGCAGTCGGTGTACTCTGACCATGTTCCAGTACACAACATCATCCCATGTGTCTTTTCTCGTGCACCAATAAAAATTGTAGAACGTGTACTTGTTCCATGAAGGTCCATTAGAGGGAGTATATACTGTTTAGGAAACTCGTGTACTTGAAATTGAGTATGTGTAATTCCATTATACATATCGATTTGTCCAACTGGGGACTACACGATGTATACTCAGAGACTACACATCGTGTGAATTGGGATTCCCAGAAACTATCTTCATATTCCCACTCACACTGGTTGAACTTCCATTCTTCATTCTGGGGATATTTTCCACACAAAACCTTAGATTAAATATTTTATTGTCATCCTATCATTGAATCAACATGTTTTAAGCATTCAATCAGCTTTAAAAATTCTATTGTGTGTGTTCTTCATTTCTGCAGAAGAACATGGATTCATGACTCACTTTCACATGATTCGATGTTGAAACCACCTTCGTACAACAATTGAGTCATATCAATAATAGATTATCTATTTAAGATTATTTATCTCTGAATTAGATTAATAATGAGAGATTATTCAAAGGATGTTCAAATTGGTGGGGAAAAATAATGCATGAAGAATGATGAATCGGGGAAGTAAATAACAATCAAATCTTGAGGGATGAAAATTGATCAATTATTGATTCATTAATGGTTTTTCACCCTTATATTAGTAAATAAATCAGATAAATTCTCTTAAATAAACACTTGAAAAATCCTAAAATATAATCCATCTATCAAATATGATCGATCCATGGGTTAATATGTTTGTGTATTGGTCTGTGTTTATCATATTAATCAATAATGTTGATTTTAAATCAAAATAACACACACGAACTATATTTAGACATTTCCCTAATGAAGTACAGTTACAACTTCATTACCCTTGTGGAGATCTATCAAAATCGGTGTGTTCCGTTCATCGATCAAAGGTTTTTTCGACATTCATTAGAAGAATCTACCATACGTTATCTCTAAAACATCTCCAAGGAATTCTAGTGTTATGTGGATAACCTTGTATCATTGAAAGAGAGTTTATATAAAAATAAACCTATTGTAGCATTAATGAAATAAAATATAATTTATTTATTTATTTTACCCATTTGAGTACACGTGATGAAATTCTAAAAAATACCCATTATCCTAAATGTTATGTCATTCCAAGGTTAAATCCACGTTTCTAAACAAAATGGTTCCCTCATATTTCAAATCAGGCATACTTTTAAAAGATACACCACGTTTTTCAAGAAATCCACATGTCTGTGCATTAAAATATTTTTATATTTTTCAATCATTTCTTTGAGGCATATTGTGACTCAAAATCAAAATCCGGCTTAGTGGCTAGTCTCAAAATCAGTATATATAATATTAATAAAATAACACACGGAAAACTTGAGTAATTACATTCTCCCCACCTTAGGGCTTTATGTCTCAAGAAAACCAAAAAAATGACACTAAAAAAAGGTGTTATAGAGCCAAATTATGAGGCTATTTCTCCCAAGTTCTCTCTTATATATAGTCTTGCTATCAATAGACACACACCATGGGAATCAATTTCTATTAAAGGATCCTCTCGTACGGATCCTCAATCTCTACTAGGTACTCATCAAATGACTCTCCATTTTCAATATCCAGCTCACTCTAGTCAATGACATGAGATGGGTCATGAATATACCTCCTCAACTGCATGATGTAGAAGACATCATACTCCCATTCTAACTTCTGGGGTGGATCTATTTGGTACAACACATTTCCGTGTATATATAGTAAATAAAAAAAGCTGATGAAACTCAATGATAACATGTTTCCCTAGAGAAATCTATATCATCCACATTGAGGTGTATCCCGTTCTAAAAATTGGTCACTTTCCTCAAACAACAATGTCCACATTTCTCCATCAACATAATACTTGTGATGAATTTTTCAGTATTAATCAACACTTATATGATCTATAACTTCTATAAAGTAGCTCACACCATCTCTGGGCACATGAGTTCTGACTCTCCTTGTTCATTCCACCAATGAGGTAACCTACAAACTAACCATTACAAAGCTTCAAATGGGGAGAAACAAATAGAAAAATGGTAACTAATTTTGTACATGAACATTATCAGTGGTAGGTGATCCCCCAGATTTGGAAAAAGTCTAACATGCAAGATCAAAACATTTTATATTGAACCAGAATGTTCTTCATAGTTTGGCCTTTAGTTTGTGGGTGAATCGCTATTCTCATGCACAACTCAATCCCAAAAGCCTCTTACAATCCAATCAACAACTAGGTTGTAAAGATAGTATCACTATATGAAAATATCGCTGACGTAACTTCAGGTAGATGAACTATCTCCTTCATAAATAAGATCCCCAAGCTCTCTATTGTAATCTTCACTCAGAAAACTAATAAGTTTGGTGACATGGTGAGTTAGTCTACACCCTCCCATATGCAATCATGTACCCTAAAATACATAGTAAAACCATCAAAATTTCGTTATGTATGCCATCCGACTTCTATTCTTGATAATCAAGTGGTTTATCTAAAATTGATGGAACATGGTGCTCATCCTTCACTTATTGACATGTATGGAATTGGGAAAGAAACAATGGAATTAATTTTGTTATCCCTAGCCACAAAACATAGAGTGAGTGGTCCTATTAAATATTTTCCACACCAAAATGTACCTATAAATTGGATTTATGAAATTACCTCATAACCTACTCATAAAACATCATTAGTACTATAATGTATTACTTAATAAGGATGACATTATTTACACATTTTTAATATGTATCATGGGAATACCATGTGGACATCGGTGCATGTTGGGTCTTATTGTTGGTATCACTAAGATTTTCCCCCCAATCTTGTTGTAAAAGTGGGGGTGATAGCCATCATCTGGAGTTAATATGTTGCTACTTCATCCACTATAGATAACTCCAACAGGTCCAACTTCTCTAATTCCTTGTTCAAAAACTACTATCTTGATCTATTATTGAGAGTATATACTAACATGTTCCCCATCCCATGATTATATAAAATATTTATGTCATAATCCAAGATTAAATTTTATCGTTACTTCATTCTCATGTTTTTATCCATATGAAATAATATATAGATGAGAATCTTGTGATTGGAGTGGAAAATAAACTACTCACTCATAATGTAGTGTCATTACACCTTCAATGAGATGATTACCAGTGATAACTCATGTTCATGGGTTGTATAGTTCTACTCATGTGGTCTCAACTAGAATGAGATAAATACAATCATTTCTTTCCTATTTATCAGGACAAAACCAAGCCCGATTTAAGAGGCATTATAGAACATTATAAACGTGATATCATCCAATTGTTTGGGTCCACAACCATTCCATTCACATAGATAACATGTCTTAGAAAGTGGAATGCATGAACCCAAAACTATCACATTTAGAGCATTCCATAAATCTATTGATATCGGAGTATGTCGAAAAAAATGCATAAGTGTCTCATATGAACCTCCTAAAAATATGAGTATATAAGGATATCATAGATGAATACTAACAAAAACCATTATATATAAGACTGAAAGATCTAGATCATGAGTCCCATGAATATTTATTGGGAATTCATCATGAAAAAGGGCATAAAAAAGTTATCATAATGACTGTAATGTCATGGGAAGCCTGTCTTTGGTATATAATCATCTCGTACATGCAGTTGTTGATAGCCAAGAAAGTGGTCAACCATCAAGAACCATCGTGGCCCTATCAACTGATCAAAGAGTTCCTCGATTCATTGTAGTAGATACTTGTTCGTCACAGTCACATTGTTCAAGCCTCGGTAATCCACACTCAACATCAATATCATGTATGAATGTTTTTAAAACAAAACTGAGGCCACCCATGGTGAGAGAAAAAGTCTAACGAATCCATTTCCCTATAAGTCCTTCAACTTTGATGATCTACAGGGATCCATCTGATATGAATATACTAATATCGTTGTCATACTGGGGTGTAAACAAGTGAATAAGTCTATCTCCCTACAGGGAGGGAAACCTATAACATCTTCATGAAATATTTAATCATACATATGCACCACTATAGGAAACTAGATACTCATAACAGCCACTACAACAATGGTTTGGTTATCCAAATGTTGAGTAATTAGTATAACCATCATATGCATGTGTCTATCCTTTACTACTTGGGTTTCATTTTCACTAACAAAGGTAAACCTATTTCTATCACTACAGACATACCATTCCATTACCATAAAACAATCAACCATGGAATCAATTATAGATAACCAATCCGTATTAATAATTACATTGTAAGACCTTCTCACAAAATCTAATACCATCTTACAAAAACTATTTCCTGTAGGATTCATGTCACACTACAGGAAAAAGTGTGTGAACTATGCGTCTTCTCGGGTATGAATCTCAAAATGAAATGGTCGATTCAATGGTTCTGCCAGAATTCCTAGGTATCATACAAGATATGTGGTCAGAAAAGAATGACTATAACCTGTGTCTATCACCATGGTAGATAAATTAGAAAATACATAGATCATACCTCAATTCATTCATAGAGCACCATGTTTATAAGCCTCAATGACATACAATTGTCTCTTCCAATGTCATCCATCTCCATGAGCCTGGTGCAGACGACCTGGTGGTGGTGGTGGAAACATGTCAAAACATCAACCATCTATTCTTGATCTCCTATATCTATGGACACATCCTCTAACCAATAGATATTTTTTCTTATATCACAATCTCTATCTCAGTGTTCCATACATAGTCTCCCTATTTGCAGTATGACATGTTGAAAAATCTTCTGTGATATGTATACTACCATCTCATCAATATCACCACCTCTCTCATGATTAACTAGACCCATCCGTAGAGCGATGAACTATAGATCCTATGTTTTGGGACCTTATATTTATATGTCTTCCATGTCCAGGTCGTTGTGTTTCACCCTGGCTTCTTGATTATGAGGCCTCAACTCCAACATCCCACTATAGACTATCATCAGGTATATTTATTCAGAAAAAAAAGAATTAAACCACCAAATTCTACTCAAGAACCCTAGAATAAGTTTTAATTTATATACCAATAATGCTATATCGGTTGTCTCTACACACTCATCACACAACAGTCTAATCCTGAAAGTGATGATCTCAAACCATAACCATAAATTAACTGGAAGGGATGGTGAACCTCATTGAATAGTCTACTAATATCATTATGTATTTTTGGAACTGGTGAAGATAATGAATATGAACAACTCTTAGGGTAACTAGTGAGAATAGATCTCTAAAGTGGTTCCTAAACTCTATACTTGAATGACTCGACTCTTCATAAGTTAGGATATCCATAATAAACCATCGTCATGTTGATCAGTGTAAAAGGATTACCTCCACAAACTCTATATTATTTAATGGTGTCCTACCTAGATGGAAAATTGTGTCACTACCTCAAGGGATTCCTCATCTTCTTATTGGTTATACTCACCTCAGAACATGAGGGGGTTATTCCACTGAAACTATTGAGGTGCACTCAACTTGCACTCCTCAACCTATAGTACTAATAGTACCACATACTGCACTAAAGGTTATGGTATACATTGTTCATCATCAAGATTTAATATATGGGGAACAAGACTCTCTATTGAGGCCTTTTCACTAAGGTTATCATCATCATGATCATGTTGTTGAATACTAGTTAGTATGTCTTGCATATGCATCCTCTAATTAAACAAGATGTACCACGGTCAATGAGTATATGTAGAGATATGACTCAAGAAGGACATGGAAACCAGTACCAATTCCTAAATGATTCATGTACCGTTATTTTCTATTAAACCAATGTTCTCATGTATCGAGTTCAAAATCTGATCATCAGATTCCAAGTGTAAGGTTATGCCAGTTTCCACACAAAACATGGTGTTCCTAGATATAAATCTGAACTCAAAACAATTAACATAGTTTCCCCAAACCAATGACAAATACTATGTATCCTAAATTATTACCAACAATATCTGATACAACTCAGTCATTAAAAATCCCAGCGGGGGGTCATGTCATGACTCCCCAATCACACCTTCAATCGGTTAGGGGTTGGTAATTATCATCGAGTAATCATATCAATTATAAGGTAGGAATTTCCTAGGTACCTATTCTCACAAACACAAAAAAAAAATCTCCAATCCCAAAAAAAGGTTTAAATGTGAAATCCACTGAGTAAAAAAATCATGCACACCACTATATACCACAACTACAGTACGAAAAAAAGAAAAATAATGTAAATATGGCCAAATAAAATCCCACCTGAATATGTCTGTAATGAGATTCCTATATATAAGTTAAATCTACTGAAAAAATTGTTTGAATGACATAATAAAACACCATAATCTCTCCAGTATCACAAAGAACCATCTAGTCCTAGTCTGCTTATGCCTCCAACAAGTGGTTGATCTTCTGCAGAAGACATGAAACATGTGGGAAAACTTATGAAAATTACATTATAATAATTCTCAGTAAGAACCCTAGAACCACACATAGATACAACAAAAGAAATATAAGATCATCTCTAAAAATTAATATATCTATAACACATATACAAATAATATCTACATATAATCAACCAATGAACACAATCTAGAGGTATGTGGAAACCACTAGAAACCTGCACCAGGAATAGAACTCAAATATTCCATGAAAAATTAATCCAGAAGAAAATGCTACTAATTCCAATAATGTTGATGATGTCTGTCTAAGAGGACCTCCTTATCGGGTCACTCCATAAGAAAGATAAAATGATAGATCTAAAGAGAGATACGATACAAAAATAGTGGATCGCCGCCATTTCTATTGGGTGATGCCAAAAACTCAATCTAGATTAACCTTCTATATAGACGATTGATGCCTATATAGGGTTTGGTAAAGTCAATTCCAATAACTCCTCATAGGGAATTACGAAATGAATAGAAGATACCACTCAGATCGTCTCAAGGGTATTCAAAATACAATATGCATGAATTTATAATTAAAGGATCAGTGTCCTATGGGTAGAAAACAATTCATAACAACCTCCTGGGAAATGATAATTTGAATGAACCATAAAGAATAATTTCCAAGATATGTAGGACAAGAGAATAAAGGCACGTGGAAGGGGTACATGGTCAATAGTACGCTAACAAAAAGTGTCCCTAAAACCTAGTACTACCTATGTACAACTAATTGTTTTCATTAATAAAACTCATGTAGAAGATGCGTACAATATGTGCATAATTTATTATACACAGTATCCATACATCTGGGGTCCACCCTTTTACATTCGTCGAGTTCTAGTACACGATGTCTACCCATGTCTCTTTGCTTGTGTAAGAGTATATGGGGTATCCCATGTAGTTTTTTCAGGATAATCTGTGTGGGGTTGTACACTCCTTGTATCCAACCAAAGTATTCCACCCCATCTCTATGTACTTACAATGTATACGCTGAGTCATTCAATCACAGGACTACACGCTGTGTAGTCCGAGACTACACACCATTGGGTATATAGTTTTCTAGAAATATATCTTCTATCTCTCTCTGACCATGGTAAATCCTTCGGTGTCCATTCAAGTGATAAGGTTTACAAAAAACATAATTTTACAATCTCGTTTTGTCATCCTAAAACTTAATTGAATGGTTTTAGTCCAACAATCATCTTGGAAAACATAACTGTATGCATTCATAATTTTTGATAATGATTTTAGATTCAGCACTCATTGTCAATCGATCGACTACTTCACCCAATATAGAACCTCAGCTGATTTATAATTATTCCAGATCCATGATTTCAAATTATTGCGATAATAACCAGATGCACCCTGAACAATTATTCATAGGAAGGTCGGACCCCATGGATGAAAAAGAAGGCGTAAAGATTGGGGAATCCTGGGGAAAATGTGGAATCAAATCGACAGGTAAAAACCTTGATTTATGTTCATATAGACCATGGTTAGTAATCGTTATAACGACAAAGGAATAAATAAAATTATCTAGAAACCATTTGCTATAAATCCCTCACAGTTACCATTCCTTCAAATATGATTGTTCCATAGGCTAACATATTCGTGAAACAGGCTTCATTGATTGTATGAATTAATAAATCAGTGATGGAAATCAAAATAAAACATCCTCCATTGATTTATATAATTCTATAAAAAATAACAGTCAGCGTGTTATCAACATTTATGAGAACCATCTGAATCAGTGTCTGCTTATCATCGATCTGAAGGATCATCATCATTCATCAGAAGGATCCTCTGGAGTTTCTCTCTCCAATTTATCGAGATACTTATAGGGTTATGTGGATAACCCTACATCTTTGAGGAATCATTAATTTTGAAATGAACTTGTCACTACATAATATAAATAAAATAAATTTTATTAATTTATTTTATTTATTTAAGAACCCATGATGACTTTCCACAAATGACCCTTACCGACCAATGTTAGGTTGTGCCTAAGGTAAAGTTACTATTCTGAACTCAATGTTACCCTTAGATTTCATGTCCAATCACCCATTGACATGTTATTATATTTTTTTATGAAATCCTTTCATAAGGATATATAGTATTTTAATATTTTTCATATATTTATTCCAGGTAAAATGGGCCTCATTATCACACTCTTTATTCATGCATGGTCTCGAAAAGAAAATATATATTATTTAGAAAATAATACTTGGACAATCAGATTCATTAAAATATCAATCAATAAATAAAATAACATAATTCTATTTGAAAATATTTATCACTATTTTGAAACACACAAATAAAATTCATTTTTTTATATTCTACCAATATAAGTATAACATTAATTCCTAAACAACATAAATCACTATAAAAAAAATAATATATAAATGCATTTTCAAGAATAATTATTTCTCCTAAATATGATAATATTTTTGAAAAATGAGCTTAATTATCATAGAAAATAAATTTATTCTATCCTAAGATAACCCAATATTTTTACCTCAAATAATATCAACAATTTAATCCAAAAATAAATCATTTACAATATTTTACAATTTATCTTAATGTACATAATATTAAAAAATATTACAGAATGAACCACAATATAGCATTAACCATTAAATACCCACATCAATTTCCAATCCAATTTTAATCGATACAATAAAAAATATTTTACCCTAATACATCAACCCTCTTTAAAATTTTACCATAATTATTTTAACATCAATGAAAATATTAACTCCAAATGTTATTTTTCCATTAAATTATTATCCATAAAAAAATTCTACCCAAATAACCATTAAAAATTACATGTTAATTATATGGTTTACATGTACCTCAATCTTCAATATAAAAAAAATTAAAAACCCCATCATTAATTACCTTAATATCTTATTACATATAACATGAAAATTAGAATATCTTTAATTAAATTTTTTATAAGAAATTTATCTATTTAGGTATGATGGTGTCATAAAATTATTAATATCTACTTTTGATAACATAATAAAAAGTAATGTTTTCTAAACATTTATCTGATATAAAAAAAGACTCCCAAAACCATCAAACACATACTCGGTGCAACAAATATTTTTCATAACTTACACTTTTTTTCAAAAGAAGTGACCAAAATATAATCTCCAATACATAAAATGTTAATGGAAAATATTGAGTAAATTTTATTTCAAAGATTTTTTTATATATAAAGATTCATTTAATTTGGAAGAAATTTTTTTTAATGGAACCCATGTATTTCTCTATAAATATTAATTTTTCATATTATACTACAAACCTCTAATTTCATAATAATTCACCATTACAGTGCATATGAATCACCACACAGTATAATCTACTTGATATGACTTATATAATATTATTATTCATAACCTAGGGAAATTGAATGATAAGAAAGGCGATCTCAAATAATTTACTAAGGTATATAATGGCGTTATCAATTGAATATCATATTTTGGCATATCATGATAATATTAATTTGAGAAAATTATCATAACATGTGAAAACATTTCGAAATATAGAAAGACCATAAATACTGATAAATGAAATATTGTTTTTCAAAATATAATAAATTATTTATAACTATTTATAATCATCCATTCACTGGGGTTCCATAATATCATATCATAACGATATGTAATTAACATATTTTAGGAATACATATTTTCGTGTAATTACTTTTTTTAGATAGTGGAGTATTTTTCCGATTTGTTTTTTTGTTTTTAATAATTACTTATTAATAATAATTTTAAATACAAATTTAAATAATGGATTGTAATGAAATATATTTCTTATGATTTCGATAAGGATTTTAATGAAGGAAAAGTAATTGATTTATTAGTATAAAATGTTTCATCTCAAATAATAGATGAAATGTATAATAAAAACTCAGCGAAGAGATCGAAAAGCAATGTATGAACACAAAAATGAGGGAATGTGCGTGTTGGTAGTATTTTCAAAGTTATCATTGAATGAGAGAATGTGTATATTATTGCCAACATAATTTGATACGGCTTACTTGACATGAATGTAAGGAATATGGGATTGTACAATGGATTGATATAATAAGATATTTAATTATGGGTGTGGAATAGAAACATCATTTCTAACATAGGAAATTCCAGTTAGATACACTATTTAATAGTTAAATATACTACACCTTCATTTTTATTTGATTTGTAATCTTCCCCACTAAAAACCTCATGTGTAATTCTAGTATTTTATTCCATAGTATCAAACATTATATATGATGGTGGGAGAAAATCTAACTGAAAAAATGTTGATGAACACTCCTCATGTGTGACATTTTTCTAATGATGATTAATACTATGATACATATACTGCTTATGTGGTGTCGATCATTGAAATATGTTGTATCCATGATAATGAAAGGGAATTATCATGTAATTTCATGGGGGAGTCTATAGATTTTCCCAAAGTATTCCATGATGTTGTATTCCACTACATCATCAATCCTTTTAATGTGTCGAAAATGTGAGAAAATGGTTGATAATGGTTTTATAGTAGCACTTCATCTCTATATAGTGGTCGTAAAATTCTTGAGGGGACATTTTAAATGGATTGAGGACATCCTCAATGTAGAGGCCCTTGTTAAACTAATAAAATAGTGAATTTAATGATTTAATGATTTTCATGAGGGGATGGTTATGGTTTATTAGTCTTCTAAATTATTTATATATTAACAATGGAAGAGGATTAAATTTAGGATTGAAATGTTCTATTATTCCATATGGAATTTTCCACTCTACAATGTGGATTTGGAATGATAATTCCTACACCATAGCTAGGGTGTTTCATTGTGGCTGTGTTGTGGAGGAAGTGTCTACATCAATTAAAAATCAATACTATTGGAGATAAATCAACATATATATACAGTTCAACCATAACTCCTAATTCATTATATTAAAAATATAGTACATGGGATTGATAATATTTTATTATTAATGATAAATTACAACATCTGAATATAATTGAGGCCAATAATATAGAGTTGAAAATAGTAGAATATGCGGTTTGTGGATTCAATTGAATATTGATTTTTGATATATAGATGTTTTATATTTATTGATATGGATGTTTGAATGTTTCTGGGGAATAATTACTCATATATTTAATTGATGGAGTCTGAAGGGTATCATTTGAAGTAGGATTCCATATTATATTTGTAATGATGATGATTGTTTTAGGAGAATATAAATAAGATCCAGTGACATGTGTAGATGAGTTATCTACCAATTATCTCCTATAAAAATGAAGTAACTATTATAATTTAACTATTTATAAGTTGTTTAAAATGGCACCATAGGTATTGATAAGAAATAATACATGCTTATTTTCATAATTCAGAGTGATATTTTTTCATGTTTCATAGAAAGGTTCATTATTATGGTTATAAATGTATTTACTAGTTTTTATAGTAAATAATTTATATTATTAATACAACATATTTTGGAGAATATTTACCACATTAATATTATGTACAATATAATTTAGTTTTCTAAACAATTTCTTGGTATTAATGATCTATAAAATGATATCTATACAGTTGCTGCCCAAAATAAATAATGAATTAGTACTTGAAAATATATCTAGCATTACAAACCAAAATAATATTAACATACATTTTTAATAAATATTATCCATATAATCAGTATATAAAATACCATAAGATACCCAACTACAATAAAAATTTAGTAATATATGAAACTAATTAGCTATTTAATATGATTACATATCTAAATAAAATATGTTACAAATATTTCTTAACTATAAAACATCACCACATATTTTTAAATCAAGTATCATCACTACTAAAAAATAGATTGTAGTATTCTCCATCCCCATTTTAGTCTCTATCGTCATCTATATCTATAATATGTTCTCATAATATCTATATTCCAACATTGGGAAAAATTATTTAGTGATTTATTTTTAACATTCAAAATAAATCCAATTTTTTTTCTAAATGATTATGATGCGGTTATATTTACCCACTGACTCGAACGAAGAAAAATGCAATGTTGTTAAGGAAACATCTAGTTTTTTTCTAACATGAAATAATTAATTATTTTTAAAAAGCATTGGCATTCTCATCCTACGTTTTTATATGAGCAACTTGTTTCATTAATTTTATCACATATTCTTGAATTATGTTATACATTGTATTAATTATTTTAAATGAATATGGATCGGGGAATAACATTAATGTAATATAAATGCTAATACATTCCTCAGTTACTTGAAAATGGTTATTGATGGCACTGGTCTATAATCTTTTCCATGCATATGACTATGATGCTCTTTCCCATGGACCTGAGCAATATAATCATTTTAATAGAACAAGAAAGAGTTCATGGGATGGGAATACCATATTTCATTTATTTTATAATGTAAATTGAATATAATTTGAATTTAATTTATTATATTTTACCTTAAAATATGATTGATATCTATGTATCATAAGTACATAAGTCATAAACTAAACCCATAAATTATAATTGGATTATAAATCATCATTTTTACAATTTCAAAAAGAAAATATCCCTATATATATAGTTCAAAATCATGGAAACCAAATAAGTAATAGTTCAAACGATACAAATCAATCATACAAGACTAGATAAAAGAAAGATATCATACCTAACATTAGTGCCACTTCTTGATGAGATGGTATGTAGAAAAAAAACATGTTTATAATTATATGTTCATAACTAACATATTTTTTAGATATCCAAATTTATAAGCATCTTATACATATGATGATATAAAAAATATAATTATATTCTATGTATAAATTATTTCAAATTATTTTTGAAGAGGTTATATAAAGAATAATTGGTTCCATAATTTGTTATGGTATTATGATAATTTTGGGACCCATTAGATCAAAAAATAATTCCCTACTGAAATACCATTTATAGTTTCATTTAAAAAAAATCCATGGATTCTGTATGTATAACTCGCCAAATATTTTCTAGTGAGCCATGTAACATTTACAATTTTTTATAAATCATGAGTAGACAAGTCAATTATTTAATATAAGAATCATATAAAATTATCATATAAATATATGTACAGATGAAAATATTACCAAATTTTTCAATAAGTCTAAAAACTCTTCACACGTGATGTGTGTGGGATGATCTATTTTTTAATATATTCAATTATATGGACTTTTAATATACATGTATACATTTAAAACTATAATAATAAAATAATATATTTTTCTATAAAATATTCATATCATGTTTATAAATATCAAAAAAACCTTACATTCCTGTAGATGTACTTGTTTAGAAGGATTATCATAAATATTTTAATCTATGAATGATGTATCATTGAACTCAAGATAAAATTTCCTTTTAAAATAATTCCATAATTAATAAAATTATTAATAACTGGTGTGTGATATAATCATCTGAAAAAAATAAATTGAACAATATTATCAGTAAGAAATTCATTTAAAACACCACAATTTTAATAAATAATGTCATTAAAATAATATGTAATGTGATGAAATTACTTTTATCTAAGAATAAAATACAATATTTATGGAAAAAATAGAAATTTTACTTAAATAATAATATTTAATTGGAATTATTACTATGAAAGATTCCAAAAATCATAGGAATTATCCAAATATTCAATAAAAATCCTTTACGGGTACCCAAAAATAATCCAATGGTACAAGTGTCTAAAATTCATTCATATTACACACTTATGAACTACTACTTTTTTCACTATTGTAATGTTTATTTCATCAAAAAAATAATGAATATATTTAAATTAAAGGGTTCATTATTGTTTAAATATTAAAATTTTATCCTTTAATTCTTCCCTAATATATCCTAAAGAGGAGATGAGAGTGGAAAATTGTTTTATAACTATAGGATCTTTAATAGACAAGAACTAATTAAATTGGTAAGAATTGTTCTTGAAACAATTATGTATGTGAAAAAGGACATACCAAATTCCATATGGTTGGTGCTTGAGTGCCTGAAATATTTCATTGAGATGGATTCAATGGGGTCCTACATATATGAAGAGAGGTATCATTGGGAAAAACTAATGACATATATATAAAAAGGAGAAAATTAAGTGGAAATTGACTGCTTCCCACAAATTTCATATCTTATTTTTATGATTAATGTTATTTAAATATGTTAAAAACATTATGATATATATATATATATTTGGAAAAGATATAATAACTTTTACTCGAAATATAAAAATTCATGAATAAAACATAAATTTATTGTGATAACATATTTACATTATGGAAAATATGAAACATAATATATTGGTATGTTAATGGATGACTACAAGACAAAAAAATATAAAATTAAATTTTTCAAAATCAAACAATTCATTGATAAAATTAAATTTACATATTTTTGCAGTTCCTTGGTTCTGAAAATGAATAATATAATTCATAGGTTGATGATTAGTTAATGGTTGAATACACATATAATAATTTTTATCTTCAATCATAGTGTTATCTTGATAGATCATTTTTCATCTACGTCATCAAACCTTGAAAGATCAATAATCTCAATATAATTATTGAAAATATGTAAATTTATAACAATTGGTGGGATTCAATGGTATTGTACAAATATTCCTCTTTATCACCCATATAATACACGTCTCTTTAGTTTTTTTAATAATTTCACTCTACTATACATCATATACATATTTTGAATAATTTACCATTTTATCTTAGTATTGGAATATATGTGCCTAATGTAATTAATGACCATTGCCATCAATATAGTTTGATATGTTCATATATGAAAATATTAAGGAAACTATTTTAATACCCCTTGTAATATTGAACCAATTTTTATTGATTAAAACTACTAAAAAATAACTTTGGATGTTCAATATGAAAATATAAATGAAGGTTATGTATTATCCAAATTAGAAAATTTTTTATATAAAACTAATAAATATTTTTAATACATATTCCAGATTAGATATATGAAATTTTAATCAATCCACATTAGAAGAATCCAACATCCTGATATTATTGAGAGGGTTCCAAACAAGAGACATAAAATATTATGATAATTTTGATCTGGTATTTATATTCATGATCAGAAAATATTATAAATGTATATATTCAATATAATACCCATTTTTATTTTATTATTTATTAATTTTAATAACATTAAAATCCATCTAAAAATAATATATAAATAGTTTCTGTTATATCTTTACAGTTTCCTTTTAAACTTATTATACATCTCTGTTTCTAAATCCTGGAGTCATTAATGAATGGTTTTTCAGTTTAACTATTTAGTAGCATATATCTATTCTCTTAAAATAATTTCATATTTTTAGGGGAATAATTGAGATTCTCTCAACTAGACCACCAATTTATGGAATGATTATTGATTTCCCTTGTATTTGTCTTTGAGTTGAGATGTCATTAATAGATCCGAATAATTTTAATATTTTCCCAACATTATCAATGTATCTATATCAGATTTGAAGGAACCCAATAACTTAAAAACCATCAATGATATATCATTCTAGTTGGGAATTAATTTTCAACTATGACTTGAAATAAATAACATATTTAGAAAACATAACAGTTGAAACATGGAATTATATATAATGTAAATAAAAAATAACATTATATAAGAATAAAAAAACATAAATAAAATAACTATCAATTGGATTCATTTAGAGATAGTGAATGGAACATTATTAGTTTTTACGAAGAGAATTTTTAAATGCTTATTGTCTATAATAATAGATAGATAAAAGATAGTCTATATTTCATGAATTGTCAAGAAAAATATTTCCATAAGATTATCCAGATCAACAATATATATATATTTTCAAATATTTCTCTGAAAAATGTGAATCAAATTAGAAAACAATTTTTACCCTGTTAGGAATCAATTTGAACAATTACAATGGAATAAATTGTTATTCAAAAAAAAACTTGAATCATTAATTTTAATCCATCTATCCCATTGTATTTTATGTAAAAAAACAAGATAAGATTAATTATTACACTCATTTAGATTCATATTTTTTAACAATTTGAAGGAATATATGTTTCTCATTATTTTTCATTCATGTAATTGTTCGATATTAATTTATACTCTCATATTCCTAGAGATAACAACTTTAATTCATTTATATTATGACATTTCTAAAATTGAATTTATTATTAATTTTTCTATTATAATTAAGAAATTCAATTATATAATACTCACAATTATTATTCCTTATAATTATATCATCATGATTGGGACAAAATAAATTAAATTCCCAGCCCATATCACTAAAAATATTTTTTTCTTTAACTTTTTTTCTCTAATTTTAACTTATAATGTATGTCGATCATGTTCCACTAATTCATTCGGATAATGGAAATTTCCAAATTATACATTGACATTTAGTTGGTTTTCATGTTTTTTATATCATTTAAGTAGCCTCAGAGGTTATCTATGAAAAATTATTTCTTTTAGTTTTGACTTGATAAAATAAATATATGATATACCATGTAAATGTATCCTAGAAGAAGATACACCATTTATTTTAATAATAAAATGGCATGAACCATTCAATTCCATTAAATTATGAGAAATATATTATTTGAGATGTCCTGTGAAATCTAGGTGACTATTTTCAAGACATTTCAAAATTAACATTTTTCATAGTTTTTGAATGGTTCCACATATTAATGATATATTATCCCAATGTTGTCTCATGTTTGTCGTGCCTTGATGATGGTAGATCAAAATGGTAGTGTTTCACCAAGGTGGTGGATTCCTAGTGGTGTCTCACATTATAGGTAGCTAACTTGTGGTATACTACCTTGGTCGTGGCTCCCTGGTAGTGTCCCTATAACTTCACCTTCTTTGAAATAGGTGAAAAATAGAAGAAAATAAATTTTTTTCATTTTATTAATGGGATGGTTTTAAAATCACTTGTCAAAACGTTTTAATTTTGATAGTTGACACTGAGATGTGACATTTAATGAAATTGAATATAATTTATTAGATTAAAATTAAAATTTAAATAAAATAAATTAAGGGTAAAATCCTTCTATAGAACATTGAAATATTATATGAAATATTTTCAGAGTTATAGACTGATTCATCATTGGATTCTGAGGAACTTAAACCATTGATTTTGATAAAATTAAAATACAAAATATACTTATTTATACACGTAAGTGTTTATTTTTCCAAAAAATGAAATATATCTCAAATTGTGCTTCTATTGTGAAATTTGATATAACTGTTAAGTTCAGATCCCATGTTCAACCCTTTGAAGAGTATAACGTTGTTGTGAATTGGGTGTCTGGCTACCTCTCATGTGATAATAACCTCATAAATGTTTAATTAATTTATTTTTTTATTTTTTAAATAATAAATATATATTTTCATTTCTCATAAATAGTGTATTCTATTAGATCTAATAGAACACTATTAGGTCTGGGAAGTTAGTTTTTACCCAAGGTAGGGTATAACTTGTGCGAGTGTTGGCCATTTTATCAGATCACTCTAGAAGATAATTTTACATGTTTGTAAATTTTTCATTACCTATTATAAGTAATAATTACTATTTTGTAATTAATATTATTATTTCCTTTAATTTTTTTTGAAAATATACATTTTCAATTAGTAAATTTGGTTCCGCTGTAAATAATAAGTGAGAAATGTAATAACAGTGATATAATTAATTGATCCAATTTAATATAGTTGCACAATCAATATTAATTTAATAACAATTATCCCCTTTTTTATAGTTGATGTTATTAAACTGTTAGTGGTTTCATTGATGGGTTGTGTTAAATAATAATAATTTTTATTATACATATAATTATTATATTGAGATAAAATCATTTTTGTATATATATATTGTATATATATATATATGGATTGAATATATATTTATATATATACATATGCGAGTATAAATATTTGTATATATGGATATGTATATAAATATATATTATATATATATATATAGTTGGATAATTATTGTTGGGAGAGAAAAAATATTATGAATTTTCCCATATAAATGAAATTTTATAGCTAATATTTTAACTTCCTAGTTTTAATGAATGTTTTGATTCAACTATTCATGACGATAAGTACGAAATAAAATAAATATTAATAAAATATTATGTTTATTATTGTTATTATTTTTTAATGGAAAATAATATTGGGCTATATATATTTGGGATATATATATATATATATGCATGTGAGTGCGTAGGTGTCAATAAATAAAAAAAATTAATTTTTACATGGATGACTCTTGTGAATATTGAGAACCTATTAAATTATTTAGATTGTTGAAGTTAATTTATATAAATTAATATATCACACCCTAATGCATGGTTCATGTGATAATATTTTAAAATGAATAAATAGAATTAAAAGAAATATAATGGAATCTAAATAGTTGGAAAATGGTTGAAATTAAATAATAAAATAAAAAGGGAAATGAGAAGTTTAAAAATAATTACAAATAGTTTTATCCATTTTTATTTTTATTTCTTAATTTCTCTTCTCTAACATTTTATTTTATATTATTTAATTTTATTCATTCTTTTTTCATTCTTTTATTTTATTATTATTTTATTATTTTATTATATTTTCCCGTTAATATATTTTTTTATTCTCTTCTCTACCTCTCCAATCCTATGCATAACACACCCTTCATTCCCATGTGTTGTTCCACACACCTCCGCTTCTTCAGAATCCTAAAGCACATCCAATTCATCTTTGTTTTCATCACTATTAGAAGTATTGTGATTGTACCAGTATGGAAAATAATTTGCAGAAAAAATCATTCTATTTCATCCAATCTTTGTCGTTTGATCTTTTATAGAATGTTTTAACCCAAAAATGGGGTATTTTTTAATCCTCTTATTTATAATGTTTTAGGTCAATTCATTGGTTGTCATGGGACATGGAATATAATATGACTATGAGGCAGGGTTTCTACACTATTTACCACCACTTCATTACTTCTTTTAGATCTCATGTTTTTTCACTAATCATTGCCTACAAGCGATATTCATTTTTTTCCATTCTAATTTACAAAAATTATTTTTCATGATGGTTAAAAATAGTATAGGGATGATAAATCATATTTTATATGTTTCAACATCAATGGAAACCCCTTTGGGTGTGCCTATGTAATTAGTCTAAATTCCTTTAGCCCCAAATAATTACTTTATTTATTTCATGTGTTTCGTAACCCCTATTTGGTTGAGTTTTTAATCAAATAAATTACATAGGATAATCATGAACCTTGAATTTTGGGGTTTAGTTGGTCTATATATTCCTAATTATTTCCTTGATAAAAATTCTTACCAGGATATGCTATTTTAAATGACAAATGTGAATTTTTTTCATCTTTTTCTGATAATGTTTTTGACTGTGACTATTTGGATTGAATGTTCAGGAAGTATGTAGCTCTTTTTTGATTATTTTTTTTGGATTCAATTATAAATATATACTTTCTCATATCTAAATACTTGAAATGTATTTTAATATCGGGTGGTGAGACCACATGGGTTCTATATTGAGGGCACACATATGAACTCTCTGTTCTTGATTGGTTACAAAAATATGCTCCATAGAGGGGATATATTAGGATTCTCAAGAAGTGTTTTCCCTAGTTTTTCTATCTAGTCATGAGTGATGTCATTTTATTAAGGTACAATCAAAGATTGATTCATTGGGAATGGGTCTACTCTATGCCCCAGGTGATAGTTGAACCTTAATGTGTGATACCATGGATAAACTGATGATACATTTTCCCTTGAGAGATACATCATATTTTTAAATATTGACATAGACATCTTTAAAAGTATTGGAAAAATTGGTGGATGTACTATAGAGATACCTTCGGGACGGGCTCATACTGCACCTCAAAAGTCTAATATAACAATAACATTAATGTGTGGAATGTTTTTATTAATATAGCTTTTATTTCTTTTTGAATTGTGATAACCCACTAGTTCCTCTGAGAACACATTGTTTGACACATAAATTAGACATCAAAATATAAGACAAGATTCAGGGAATTCTCCTTTTAATTTAAAATTTATTTTACCGGATTTCACATATGTATCCATATATACTTCTAGCTTTATACACATAATTTATTCAGATTCAAACCTTAGTCCAATAATGTGGTATGGGACGAGAGTTCAATTGGGATCCCAAAAAAGGAAAAAATTATTATATTCATTTAAGTTAAATTCATTTATTACAAATAACACTCACTTCTTTTTGTCTATAACATAAACATTAATAGTCTAGACACTATGGGTGTCGGCCTACTGATATTATATCTCACACCCTACTGATGTGTCTCTTAGTACCTATGTATATGATATGTTTATAGGTGTGGATAATGGAAAGTGTTTATCCTTCTATACAGGAGTGTTTTTTTGTTTCATAGGATTATGGTTTTATGTAGAGGACCAAGACATTGATCGAGACACAGTGGTTTTAGTTTGTGTTGTTTTCATTACAACTTTGATAACATGCTTGTATTACTGTTTTATATTCTTTTTCTTTTGTATAGACATCATATCATGAAATCATTGTGTATCTGTTTTTATTTTTCAGCTTCTTCACTTTTCATTTCTTCAGTTGGGATTATATATTTATTTATATTTTAGTTTATTTTATATAATTTCTTTTGCTACATGTTATAATATTTTTTGTTCCACTGTGTATTTTCTTTTTCCTATGATGGAATAATATTACCCATAATAAAAATATAATTCCACTCAAATCTAGTCAGCTTCCTCTAGTGTTTAAGGAGTTATGAATGAGGTAATGTGCCTAGCCCTGCTCAAAGCACCTTTCCCGTAGCTCCACGGTTATAGACGTTAAAAAGTGGTAGTAGATCTTTTTTATTTTATTTATTATTAATGTTATGGGTTGGTAGAATGTTTGTTAGGAATGTTTTGGTGCTTGATTAAAATATGGGTTTGGGATTAATCACCTCATGTATGGGAAATGACCCAGTGTCTAGGGATGGGGATTGATTCTCGGTATTTTTTATAATATAGTTGATATGATTTCACCTCGAGTGATTGGTGTAATTACCACTTATTATGGAATTATAGAGTTTATGATATATTACTCATAACCAATTAATGGAGGTATGGAACATTTCATGCATCACAATAGGCACAAGAAGATTCATACACCTTGTATTGTTTCATGCCATTATGTTGAATTAGCGATTAGCATGCTGAATCAAATAATGTGACATGAATATATTGTATGTCTTGTATTAATTTTTAATAATACATTAAATACCATGTTTTGGTGCTATATTTTGAATGATATATTGTTAATGTGATTCATTTTTTATTATAATGATTTCCTTATATCATGCTTTTGATCTTATTAGCAATCCTTTGTGATTATAATTTATTGCTTTAGAGATTTCAGTATGTTTTTCTCTATTATATCTGTGTCGTGGCCTTCTATCTTGTTATATATGTAATTGGATTCATTTTCTAATATTTATTGGTTGTAAATAATTGGGTTCCAAATTCAACTTATAAGGTGTATGGGTGGTTTATGGATTAGAAGATGTCCTCCCATATGACTGGATTGTTGAATAATTTAATGTAGTTTTATAACTTCGGATTACATAAAAGGGCTTGAATTGGAAGTTATAATAGTTTTATCTTTTAAACACCATCATGCATATGATGTTTTAGTTTTTCTTTTTCTTTTCCTTGAAAATTAACCATATGTGGCTTCTCAAATATTTCTTCTCTTTAGTAATTTTCTTAATGATCAACTCATTAACATTTTCTCTTTTAAAGGAAGAATCGAGTTATGGTAAGAGAGATTATAATTTCAAAATGGGGTATCCCATAGTAGGTATCACACTTTGGGATTAAATTCCATGATGATTACCTGAGTTTTTTTATTTTTGTATTCATTTAGGTGTCATTGTACCAAGAAGGGCTCTGAATTTCTAAGTGAACAATTTTTCGAATGGGTGGTCATGGTGTCTTGGAATTTTGTTTTATAATTGAGAATCAGGTAATACTCATTTTCTATAGGTTGGACATTCCACAGTCAATGTCTATTTTTTTGTAGGTTATTTTCCCCTCTCTTTTTCTTTGTGATGGATGACTTGGTATATAATTATGTGATTTAAAACCCATATTTCTTCTCTATCACCTTAGGGAAGTATACATTCAGGCACGATGTGTTTTCTAGTGATTATTATTTTTATGAACTAGAAATGTTTAGTATACTCAGTGAACATTGTGTTGTTAAATATGTCTCTGTTTATCTCCATTGTACAATGACTTGTTCATTAAAAGAATCAAGTTCATCCCAATTCTGATGATGACATCCACAAACTCAGGTGTTTTGTGGTGCTGACGAGTTTGTTTGAGTTTACATTCAAATATTTTGAATATAAACCTTTACGAAGGTAAAAACCTAGAGGATTTTTGAATGTAAAATCTACTCTTACATTTAACTATTAGAAAATTTATATAGTGGGGAGTGCCCTGTTGGTTATTTAAAATATATATCCTTTTAGTATTAAGGAATACAACCAATGAAAATAATTAGAGAATAGTCGAGCTATCTTAAATTTTGTGAGGTTTTTGAACTATAAATCTTGTATATGATTTCTTGAAAAATATTTGTTGGTGTGTATGTAATTTTATGAAACCTTAGAGAAATTTTATTTTTTGAGGGTGGACATCACTGGTTAATCTTGAAAGATCACATAATTACTCAAGTGGTAAAGGAAATGTGATCGATTAATGATGATGAATTTTTAGTTTATTCTAGGTTTCATTTCAGGTTTCAACTAGTTGTGGATCAGACATTTTCATTATTGTAAAATTCATCATCCTCATAGTTTACTTTGGGTTAGTGACTATAATGTCCACAATGTTGACATCATCCATGATGTATAAAGAGTTTGTTAGTCTTATATCACACAAAATTGAATTTTTTTTGGATAATCTATATCTGGTAGCATGCTAAATTCATGGTACATAATGAAGCTTGGTTATAATTGAGTTATCGTTTGATTACTATATATGAATGCCTCGGATGAACTCTTATACACCAGCTCTTTCATCAAAATTATACTCTAGACAGATTCCACACTGGGCTCAATCAATGATATAATGTATATGTTTCGGCTTTATACCAACATCACACTTTGGTGGACGTGTACGTGGTGAATATGAGATATCTTAGACGAAGTAATTGTATTTTAGTTTATAAAAACAATAACCAGGTGGGCTGGGATTCTTCTTTAATAGTCTCTGGATTGTCCAGATTAGTTGTCTCTCTTCATCAATGGTGTGTTCTGTAGAGGATTGTCTCTATAACAACATCAGATTAGATGAGTGTAGTATGTGTCAGCAATGCATTTTCATGAAAATATGGCTCCACATGTATTTTTGGTGGATGAGGTATCAACCATTTTATCCATTTTGGAAATCAAACAAGAATCATCGACAAAATATTTTAGGTAGTGAAAAGTTAACAAATCCAATGGTGGAAGGATTTGTGCCATGGAATTTCCTTCATGGTAACGTTAAAGACTAGGGAGGGAAGCAACATTTTTTCCAATGTCCAATTACATGATGAAGTGGTTGTGTCTCTAGATAAACAGGCCTAGGTATGTTCCATCTCAGCAATACAATTGGAAAATGCGCATTTTATCCTTTCTTAATTGCTTGTGATCCATTATCCTAACCAAAGCATGAACGCATGTTGGGTGTTTGGATACACAATGTGGCCATTTTTGTGAGACTTCACGATTATTGTTGGTCAGATGAGGGTTATGTTGTTTCTAAAGACTTCTTAAGGATAATAAGTTCTAAGGTGATAGTTTTAATATCTCATGTTTTGAAATGGGAAAAAGGTGTTAAATTATTCAGTTATTTGGGAAGTGCAATTTTCAAACCATGCATCTTAACATTTAATTTATAAATGTTGAAAACATGATGTATATTTTCATGAAATTTGATTAAATGAATTATATGAAAATTAAAATGTGAATAAATTAAATGATGTGTAAAAGCCTTATATATCAATTTTAAATATGATATGAAATATTTTTTAATTTATTCATTCAATATGTGAAGGATTCTATAGCTCGTTTCCCCTTGACATTGATAGAACAAAAATATTAAACATATTTTTTCATACACCTATATAGGTTTTTTTAATAAATAATGAAATAAGTATTAATTAGTGCGTTGTATGTGAAATCTGAGACCATTGTTATGTCTGGAACGCATGGTTTACCATAATAAGGGTACAAAATTGATGTGCCTGAAGTGTTTGGAAACCTCCCATGTGATATTACCGTTGTTATTATTAATTAATTTCATATTTATTTTTTATAAAAGAAATAAATATTTTTTCAGAAATGGTGTGCCTTATTAGAAATCTAATACCACAATTTTTTCTGGGACATGTGGTTTACCCAACGAATGGAATAAATTTTGCGAGAATTGGAAATTTTCTTAGATTGCACCTAAAGATAATTTAATTTGTTTATAAATATTTTATTATCATTACAAAAAAATAAAAATAATTTTATTTCTCATATTATTAATTGCGTTAAAAATGATAATATACCTTTTTAGTTAATAAATTTTATTTGTGGTGTAAATAATAACCGAAAAATGTAATAATTGTGTTATTATTAATTATTCAAATTAAATGAAGATGTAAAATGAATATTAATTTAATAACCAATATCCCCTTTTTAATAGTTGTCCTTTATAAATTTTTTATGGTCTAATTGATGTGTTAAATTTAAAAAATATTATTATTATTATTATTATTGATATATTGGGACAAAAAAACATTTATATATATAATGTATATATATATATGGATTACGTATTGATGTATATATTTACATATGTGGGTGTATGAATATGTATATATATATGTATATTTGTATATATCATGTATATATATATACATGGGTGTATAATTGTTCGTGTGTTAGATAAAATTTTTTAATTGTCTCATATAAATGCTATTGCGTGCTTAATTTTTTAACTTCACTATTTTAATGAATGTTTTGATTGAACATTTAATGGTGACAATTATGACATAGGTTTAAAAATAATAATAAAATATTTGAGGTCTAATAATTATAATTTGGGGATAATATTATTGGTTTATATATATATATATATAGAATATACATATATTTTTTGGTGTGGGTGGATAGGTGTAAATAAATAACTAAATAATTATATATATATATATATATGCTTCACCTAGATGACATTTGTGGGTCCTGAGAACCTACTAAATTATATAAATTGGTGCATGATGTTTATATAAAATAATATATTTCACCCTAGTGAAGGGTTAAGGTAGTAATAATTAAAATAGAGTAAATGGAATAATTATTTTTCTTAAAAAATAATTGAAAAATGAATAAAATAATAATAAATTAAAAATAAGACATGAGAAGTGTAAAATTAATATAAAATTAGTTTATCTATTATTGTTATTATTATTATTATTTTCTTTGTTTTCCTTCTCTTCCCCATTATTTTATCATTATCATAATTTATTATTTTCGTTTTAATTTCAAATTTTTTATTTTTTTCTTCATTCCATATTTTTTTCTTGTATTTTTTTCTCTTTCCTATTCTCTCCCCATCCTCTCTTATGTGATGCACCCCCTCCTCTCCATGTGGTGAATCACACCCCTCACCACTTTGGAATCCTACTGCACATTCAATTATATTCCATTTTCAATACGATCAGAATGGATGAGAAGCTCTCAATATGTATAATCTTCCCCACAATGAATCATTGAGTTTCAACAACAATCTATTTAATGATCCTCTAGGAATTTCATTAACCAATATTGGTGTTTTTATTAAATCATTAGATTTATCCCACTTTAGGTCAAATAAAAAGAAGTTTTGTTGCATGTGATATACAACAATGACGAGGTTGGGTTTCTATCATATTTCCCATCATTTTGTTTCATCTTTTAATTATCACATTGTGTCACTTGTCAGTGCCTACCATCATTATTTAAATTATGATATTCTTACTTAATTAAATTACATGTCTAGAATATTCAAACATTATTTGATATTAACTATATTTTTTTAATTTGTTAGAACATCATTGTATACCCCTTTTCATATGAAGATATATTTGGTCTAAATTTTGTTTTCCCCAAATAATTAATTTGTTAATTGCATGTCTTGCGCGACCCATTTTTGGTAGAGTTTTTGATAAAATAAATTATTTAAGATAAATATGAAACTATAATTTTATGGTTTTTAACAATTTATGATTAATGATTTCAATGTTAAAAATTATTACAGTACTTTAGTATTATAAAATTTTAAGGAGCATTTTTCTTCTATTGCTGATAATGTGTTTTGACTGTGAGTGTATTATTGAATGATTAGGAAGTATGTTTCTCTTTATTTATTAAATATATTTAATGGAATTATAAATTAATACATACTGATATCTATTTTCATTGACTATTATTAAATTTAGGTAGGTGAGACAACATGAGTTCTGTTTTAAGGACCCACAAATGGAATCATCATTCATTATTTGATACCAGACATTGCATCCATTAGGTGATGTCTTATGATTTTTCAGACAAGGTATTCCTTGGGTTTTCAAAATAATAATGAGTGATACGTATTACCTAAGGGAAAATAATGGATAGACCCATTGGAATAGTGGATACACCATGCCTCAGGTTAAACTCAACACCATACGTGTGATACCAAGAATAGACTAATGATAAATCATGCACCGTCTTATCAATGGAATTTTAGAATATTTTCATGGGTGTGCTTGGTGGTATTGAAAGAATTAAACGATTTACCATAGAGATTCATTTTTTGAGTGCAGAAACTCTAACTCTGAATATAAATTTAATAATAATGTTAATGTATGGAATGTTCTTACTGATTCAGCATTGAGATCCTTGTGAATTGTGATACCTATCTAGTTCCTTGATGCAAACATTGTTTGACACGTATGTTAGACCCCAATATTCAACATGTGATTGGTGGTATTTTCATTATAATTATAAATTTTATTTTCAAGCCTTATATATAAAAATATTAACATTTTGATTTATATAGGTACTTTATTCATATTCTTGTCTTAGGTAAAAAAACGTGGTATGGGATGAGTGTCCTCTTGGGAACCCTGAACAACTAAAAAATATTTTTATTTAAAAATGTCTCATGAATTTATGATAAATATAAAACACCATTTTTTGACAACAAAATTAAATGTAATGGTCTAGACACCATTGGTACTAGCTTCTATGGATTATATATCATACCCTTATCAAGCATTATTTTGTACCCAAGTAGATTATATGTTTACACGTTTGGATAAAGGAAAACATGATTCATCTGATGCTTGACTATTTCTTGGTTATTTGGATAGTGATTAGGGGAAGAAATTTTTTTTTCTCATTACAACTTTGATATCATGCTTGTATTCATTTTTTGTGCATTTACCTTAATACAAACATCATATCATGATATCATTATTGATTTGGTTTTATTTTTCTGCCTCTAATGTTTTAATTTATTATGTTAGTATTGTTTATTTACATCAATTGAATTTATTTTATTTATATACTTTATACACTTTTAAAATGTTTATTTTCCTCCACTATTTATTACCCTTTTTCTTTGATGGAATGGTGTATTCCATGGACACATTAAAATGTTCCTCACTACATGTTGAAAGCCTCATGTGATTTGGGAGATTCATTTGAGATATTTTGGACAACCCGACTCAGAGCACCATTCATGATGATCCTGGGCTCGAGACCTTATAGTCACAACCTGGAGATGACATTATAGTGGTATCTAACCCTGTTGGTTGCTCATTGGCTTTGTCTCACTGTAATGCGATGACCCCAGTTTCCCAGAGTCGGTGCATTATTACATAACATTGGCATGGTTTAAACGGATAAAAATCCCGGAAGATGTATCACTTTTGTATCCTTAGAAGTACTAGATACATTCAGATGTTTTACATTACATTATAAAATGAACCATTCAAGAAGAAGCATAATCTTTTAAGGCAATGTATAATACTAAAACACAAGAAGAAGCATAATCTTTTAAGGCAATGTATAATACTAAAACACAAGCATTTCAAAAAATAAACATCATCATATTTTGGAAAATATAAATCAAATAATTCCATTTACTTATTCACATGGATTTTCTACTAGTCAAATAATCTCATGTAATATCATTATCCAATTTCATTATTTTGGAATGCATAAGGTCAGACTTCATAACCACGTAGTCAAGGCCTTGTGCCGGGACTAAAAATAATATTTTTTCAAGGCCTTGTAAAAAATGTAATTTGTGTCTTTATACATACTTATGCATAGAAAATATATATCAGGATCCACCTCTCACATACTATATCTAATGCATTCCTCATATGAAAAGGTTTTAACATATCATAAACATTCATATTAAAATCGGCATTTGAAATGTCAATACATTATCCATAAACCATGAATGGTATAAAAATAACACATCCATAATCAAACATATCAAAAATACTTCAATACAAAATAGAATATTTGTATCATAATAATCAACTTCAAACTAGCTTAAAATCAATCAATGGATGTTGACATATATGAAATAAAAAAATTTTGTAGAGAAATATCTCTTTGAATTTTGAAGTCAATTAAAAGTCATATTATTATAAAAGAAAAAATTTATTTTGAATATATACTTATAAGCTAGTATGGGATTCTTTGAGGATTTTATAATAGTAGAAAATAGCTACACCCCCCATATAAGTTAAAAATGACATTATTACCTAAATTTTGTCGAGAAGGTCCAAATGTACCTTGTTTGGAAAACTACGGAAATATTCCTTTCAAAACATATATGGTCAAATAAGGTTATAAATGAATTTAACATATAGAATAGTAAATATAAAAAAAATTGAATTATATTTTTAAGAAAACAAGGGTATTAATGTTAAATAGGTCCCAGTAGATACATACATATTAACAACCTATGATAAGTAAAGAGATTGTAGAATTAACCTTACCTTGTCATTTTCCTTAATAGATGGTATTTTAAAAAAAATTATAATATTTAAACATTTTTATTAAATTATAAAACAACAATATACATGTATATGTTATCATATATGATCCTATAATATTTCATTGTTAATAATAATTCAGTAGTATCATCATTTTGGGAGCTAACTGATTAATTTTAATTTATATTCTTGGTTATGTAAGACATGTTTGTTATTGATATGATTTATTTGATTCATATATAGAATGATATTATGTTAATAAATAATATTTTTTATAATAAAATTAAAATTATTATTGAATGATTACAATGGGTAATGAATCGTTTCACGTTCATGGAGACTATAATCCGCACGTACGATTTAGGTAAAATTTCATTATATTGATAGTGAAATCATATTTAATTGAATTTATATCATATATACAGAATAATTTACATGTTATATTTGTGATATACATTATTCATACTCATTATTATACCCATCCAAATAATGATGTTTGGTAATAGAAAACTACAACACGTCGTGGAGACGGTAAGCCGAACATACACACGTTAGGTGACTTTGTCATTTATTGGATGGATATAATAACTAATAAGGGTGTAAAATATATATAATAAAATAATAGTATGTAGAAAGGTACTAGATTTATTATTTTGGTACAAAAACAACAAGTAATCAGAATGTGGAATAAGAAAAAAACATGAAAGAGGGTGGTGAATTTATTACCTCTTCTCAGGTGTTTCCTTATGAGTTGATCAAAACGGCTCAATATGATGGCTTTTCGATCAAATTAATGCCACTATGTTTAATGGGGAATAGTTGAGAGGATAGTTGGTCAAGGTTTGGCCTACCCAAATGGATATGGTGGTGTAAAAAATAGAGAAGGGGATGTAGCATTTTATAAGAGAGGTGAGGGTCACTTTAGGAAAAGATTGAAATAAAATTCTATAATAAAATCATTATTGGATTATAAGGGCGCCAAAATGATTTATATAAAAAATAATGTTTGTATGGGTCAATAAAATCTCAACCGATTGTTTTTAGATAGGTTTCGGTTGCCAAATTAACCTTATCATTTAGATTTAACTCTTAGTTAAGTAGTTTTACAATTACCATGTCTCTTTGTATTTTTATATAATATGGTTAATAAAGATACGATAACAAGCCAGGAGAACCCCAAGTGGTTAATTATTAATATATATAACTTTATATATGTCCTTTGGATGAACCATTTATTTTTATGTATATTATAGAAATTAATAATATAGAATATGTTTGAAAAACACAATTATGTCAAATTTGACACTATTTATTATTCAGTTTTTTTGTAATCCATAAAGAAATTATGACTTAAAATAAAAATAATTTAATCAACCCTAACATGTTATATTAACCTAGAAAATTAGTGTAATTAATCATAAGTCTCAATTTATATTTATTTGGATATTTATAATATCAATTATTTTAATATTACATTATTAATATTATTACAACATCATCATTTTGTCATAAATTAATTAATTTATTTAAAGTCTAAATATTATAAATAAATTACCACTATGTTGGAAATATTTTTATCTTACTAATGAATATTTCTAGTTTAATTTATATTGTGTGTAACTTTATATTAAATAGGGTTTAGTTATTAAACATTGAATTTAACTCTTTCAACTCTTCTTTAAATAAAATAATAGTAAATGTCCAAATCTAATATATGTGGACCATAGAGGCTAATATTTTATTTCTAAGGTTTTTTTGGTCAAATTAATCTAATTATATAGAATTAGAACATATGTTAGGGGAATTATTGTAATGCCCAGACCCCAATTACCCATAGTTGGTGCATTATTACGTATCATTGGCCTGATCACAAAAGATCAAATCTCGAAAGATTGATTTGTTTAGTTGCCTTGGAATCACAAGATACATTCATCATTCTTAAATTACATCATAAAATAAAAACCACAAAAATATAGTATCCATATTCCACACTAATATCCCCCATACTATCCCTGCAGGTCATTCATAAATTACTTCTTCACATCTTGGAAAAAATAAAACATAGAAATGGGTGAGATCAGATGCCCAGTAAGGATAAAAATATAAAGGAATCATTCATAAAAAAGCTAAAATATTTAAGGCAAGGTATAACTGAAACAAAATAACATTAAACTTAAACTTCAGTATAATATGGAAAAAATAAAATGAAATAATTACATTTACTTATTCACATGGATATTCTACTAACCAAATAAACACATGAAATATCAATAACCACTTTCATAATGATGGAATGCATAAAGCCAGACTATCATAACCACATAGCCAAGGCATCGTGCCAAGACTACAAAAAATATTTTGTAAAGGCCACATTCCAAAAACCTAGTTTGTCTTATGAGACCTACCGATGCATCGAGGATTTATAGAAGGCTCCACCAATCACTTAATAAGTCCAATGAATTCCACATATGAACAATTTTAAACATAACATAAACATTCGTATTAAAACTAGTATACGAAATGTAAATACTTTCTCCAGAAACCATGAATGCTATAAAAATAACTCATCCATATTCAATCATATCACAAAACATTCAATACAATATAAAAGTTTTGTATCATAAAAAATCTACTTCAAATAAGCATAAAATACATCAAAGGATGTTGACATAGATGAAATAAAAACTATTGGAGAGATATATATCTTTTATTGAAATCATTTAAATGTCACAAAATTATAAATTACAAAATTTACCTCGAAAATATTCTTATAATCTTGTAAGGGAATATTTAAAGATTTTAAAACACTGGAATATAGCTGCACTCGCCATATATGTTTAAAAATAATACATTCTTACCTTAATTTTTCGAAAAGGTTATAAAGGTCCCTGTTTAGAGAGTGACGTAATGATTCATTTATAAACATCTTATAAAAATTCAAAAAAGAGTATAAATGACTTCTACCCATATTCCATTAAATAGTAAGAATGTTTTGAAATACATTTTTAAGAAGCATGGATGTGGATGATAAAGACGTCCCAATAGATAATTACGTATAAATAACCTCGAATAATGAAGAGATTGTGAAATAAACCCTTACCTTGTACTTTTCATTGGTTGAGGGTAGTTTAAACTCGTGTATAATAGTTAAATAATTGTTATTAAATTATAAAATTATTATATACATAAATATGATATCATATATTATTTTTTAATATTGCTTTGTTAATAATATTTTTGTATTTTTGTCGTTTCAGGTGTTAACTGATTCATTTTCCATTATATGTTTTGTTACATAAGTCGTGTTTTCTACGGATAAGTTGTATCTAATTCATATGCTTAATCATATCATTTCCTTAAACATTACTTTTAATCCTAAAATGACAATTATTCTTTAATGGATATGATTGGGAAATGAATCTTGTCGTGTTCGTCGATAAGGAAATCCATACATACGCTCAAACGCTACTTCCATTTAATTTTTCATTTTAAAAGGAATAAAAACCAATTTATAGATAGGTATATTATTATTCCAATATAATATCTTATATGTGTTACTTAACATCATTAAAACCATCCTTTATACGTTCCATGTATGGTATGAATGAGTCATATCACTTGGAGGGGGCGGTAGTCCGCACTTCCTCAAATGAAATTATCTTATATATATACAACATGAAACAAATAATGGTATTATATAAAATGGAATTAAATAAGATTATATATAAAAAAATATCATTAATATCATATTTAATTATATTTCCATCATAATGGACACTATGAAAGGTGGTATGAGATAATTGAACAATCATCGTTTCGTGAGGTGGTTGGTTTCCATCCACAGAAACATTATGTTATTCACCTTTTAGATGGAGGTTTGTGTAAGTGTAGTTCGAATAATTATTATAAAAATATACTAGTATATTTAGTATACTGTTTTTGTTACAATATAAAATAATAAAAAGATTTTAGGGGTAGGATAAGTAAAATAAAAAAAAGAAGCTAAGAGAAATCGTTATCTTTAATTTGGGTAACTCCATTTGGTTTGAAACAAAAGTACACATGAAGTTCCTTCTACCTAAGTTAATGCTTCTAGGAGTAGGATCTAGATATAGGGAGATTAATTGGTCAGAGTTTTGACAATCTAAAAGTTTTCATAGGTGTGAGGAATTGGTTAGAAGTGGTTTCCTTTTATAAGTGGAGAAGGGGCACTTTAGAAAAAACATGAGGTATTAATTTATAATAAATTCAAATTTGGTTTATAATGGCTCCAATGTGGATTATTCAAAGTCTATGGTGGGGATGGGTTGAAAACAGCTCATCCAATTGATTTTAGACAGGTATAGGTCACTATAGTAACCTTATCTTTTAGATTTAACTCTTAGTTAAATAGTTTGACATTTACCATGTCTCTTTGTATTTTTATATTATATATTTAATAAACTCACTATATACTTATAAGAGACCCCCATGTGGTCCATTAATGATAAAAATATCATTATATAAGTCCTTTTACCAAACCATAGATTTTTAAGAATATAAATTCAATTATTTATATTATATTTGTTTTAAAAACTCATTTATGTCAATTTTGACACTATTTAATAATTGAATTTTGTTAAAGTCTTAACATTTTTATTAATTCGAACCAAATTCATTTAAATAATCCTAAAATGTCATATTAACCATTAAAATTCCTTTATTTTATCAAAACATTCATATTATATTTATTTTAACATTTTTGATACCAATTATTGTATTCTTTCATTAATAAGGAAAATACTGCATCATTATTGTGTCACTAATATATTTAATTATTCAATGTCCCAAAATTATAAATAAAATACCATTATGTGGAAAATATTTTTATCTTTATAATTAATATTTATAGTTGAAAATTTAACATATATAACCCTATGTAAAGATAGTTTTTCTAAAAAAATATATGCTTGTGTCATTTTTGTATTTACTTTAACTTAATTAATACAAAGTGCCATTATCACTTACAAGTGGATCCATAGGGTCCCAGAATTGACTCAATGATGGAAATGGTTTTAAATTTATTAACCAATAGGGTTAGGGAACGTTTTAGGATAATTTATTATTATTATTATATAATTTTTACCCATATTTACTAGATTTCCCCTTTAACCATGGTAAATAAATTATTTTCCAATGTAATTATTAAAAATGTATATAAATAACATAAAAAAATTTACAAAATTTTTACCACCTAATTATAATTATGGAATCCATTTTTCTAATTTCAAAACACAGAAGTGGAAGAAATTAATTTAAAATTAATTCCTGTTGTCAAAACAAAAACCTTGTTTTTAAGAAATAATAACTATAAAAATATTGATACTTGTTTATGTCCAGTTTAAATGGGAAATTGCATTCAATGAGAAAAATTGAATTAAATGGTAAAAATATATTCTACATATACTTTAAAACCACTCAAATTTATAATTTATAACTATTTATTATTTTGATTTGAAAAGTTGTTTTTAATTAAAATTTAGTAATTTTCACTGTTCATCAAAATATGAAAGTTATCCGAAAGGTATCAAAAATTAATCTTAAGATAATTTTAATATTCAAAATCCAAAAATTAAGTCCATTAGGAAAGATAAAATCTATAAAATTTCAAAAAGTGGGTATTACTATTCATAACAACTAGTTTGGTTGGTTGTGGTGTGTGTTAGAACTCGAAGCTGCGTACAACACACGCTACTGAATTATTCAAAGAGAAGCGTACCATGGATGATTTGGGTGTTACATTATTACCTCCTTCAAATAATTTCATTCTAGAAATTTCTAGAATTCTGCCGCATGAAAAGACTCGGGTGGTTCTTCATCATGAGTTTCTCGGGTTCCCATGTTACCTCTTCCATCTTATGGTTTCTCTATAAAACATTTACCAGATGAGTCGTCTGGTTTCTCAGCACTTGTTCTCTTGTATCAAGAATCCTGATGGGATCTTTACATTAAGATAGATCAGGTTCCAGTTATGATTTTTCATAGGTGAGTACATGCATTGGTCCAGGTATGTATTTTCTCAACAGTGATACGTGGAACACATCGTGAACTTTGGGGAGATTTGGCGGCATTGCCAAACGGTATGCTATAACCCCAATTCATTTTAGAATTTTGAAATGTCCGATGTACCTGGGACTCAATATACCTTTCTTAATGATACGTATAACTCCCTTCCAGAAAGATACCTTCAAGCAAACATGATCTCCTACATGAAATTACCAATACTTCCTTCAATTATCGACATAGCTCTTCTGCCTACTTTGAACTTCTTCGACATGGTTTTGAATTACCTTTACCTTTACCATCGTTTCCTCCACAATTTCTAGGCCTATGAGTTATCTTTCACCAACGTCATCCCAACATGTTCGTGTGTGACATCTCTTTAAATATAACGTTTCATATAGTGCCATCCGAATACTTGAATGGAATCTATTGTAATAGGAAAATTCCACTAGAGGTAAATATTGATCCCACATACCCTGAATGTCGTGCAAGAAAGATCTCAAGAAGTCTTTTAAATTTTGAATAGTCCGTTCTAATTATCCATCAATTTGGGGGTGGTAGGCAGTGTTCAAACAAATTTCAGTATCCAAGGCTTTCTGAAGACTTCTCCAGATTCATGATGTAAAACGGGGATCATGATCAGAAAAAATCAATAGGAGTACTACATGAAGTCTCGAAACATAATTAATATATAGTCTTACTAGACGTTAAAGTGGTAGATCATCTCTTATAGCATGAAAATGTTCTGACATGGTGAGACGATCAATAATGACCCATATTTCATTGTTCCTTCTAGGAGTCTTTGGTTGCCCCATGATGAAGTCCATCATAATATTATCCCATTTCCACTTAGGTATGGTAAGAGGTTGTATGACTCCTCCAGGTAGTTGCCTTCCAGATTTCACTTGTTGACAAACCATACATATTGAATGAAAATTAGCAATCTCCCTCTTCATATAGTCCCAAAAAAATGTTCCTTCAAATATCTATACATTTTTTTGCTTCTAGGGTGTATAGAGAAATTGGTATTATGAGCATCATCTAACAATTCCCTTTTTCGATCTAGTATATCAGGAATACAAAGTCTCTTCCTGAACATGAAAATTACATCTTCATACATAAATTCATTCAATCTCCCTTGATTCACAGCTTTAATCTTCTTTTGAAACACTTCATCACCGGTATTAGAACTATTTATGCTTTCTAGTAATGATGGTTTGGGAACCATTTTAAAAAGCATCAATGTTTCACCTTCCTTGGTAATTCTCATATCCATCTTCACTAGATCTATGAAAATAGAATCCCTTTCAATTCTCATCATGTTCAAAACTCCATGATCCATTCTGGTCAAAGCATATCCCACCTTATTTTCCATCCCCGGGTGGTAGTGTATCATGCAATCATAATCCTTAAGAAATTCAAGACATCTCCTTTGCCTCATGTTGAGTTATTCCTGTGAAAAAATATACTTCAAACTCTTATGATCGGTATATATCTCACATTTTTCACCATAGAAATAATATCTCCATATCTTCAAAGAAAATATTAATACAGCTAACTCAAGATCATGAGTATGATAGTTTTTCTCATGAATATTATGCTATCGTGATGCATAGGCAATAACCCTATCATTCTACATAAGGACATAACCAAGTCCTTTATTCGATGCGTCACTATAAATAAAGAACCCAGCATTCCCTAATGGCAGTGTCAATATAGGAGCATTGAATAATATTCTCTTTAGTTCTTCAAAACATTCTTCACACACTTTTTTCCAAACAAATTTAACCCCTTCACGTGTGGGTTTTGTTAATGGGTTATCCAATCGGGGGAAATTATGGATGAAATTTCGATAATAACCTGATAACCAATAAAACTACATACCTTTTTTATACTCATTGGTTCTTTCCATTAATTGGTTACTCCTGTATTATCAGAATAAACAGAGAATCCATCCTTAGAGACAATATGGACAAGAAAAAAAATCTATTAAATATAGAATTCACACTTTCTAAACTTCCCATTTAATTAATGTCTTCTCAGAGTCTTTAGGATAATGCATAGGTTATTTTCATGATCTTCATAACATTTGGAGTATACCAAGATATAATCTATAAATACCACTACAAAATCATTGAGATATTCCATGAAAACTCTGTTCATTGGATCCATGAAAATAGAGGGTGCATTAGTCTACCCAAAAGGCATTACTGTAAATGTGTAATGCCCGTACCTAGTTTGAAATGCTATTTGGAATGTATTCCTTCTTCACAGACAACTGATGATATCCAGATTGAAGGTTAATCTTTTAAAAGTATTGATCTCCAAGTAGTTGGTCAAATAAATCATCAATGAGAGGTACGAGATACTTGTTCATTATTTTTATAGCGTTGATCTCCATGTAGTCGATACATAACCTCATAGATCCATATTTATTTTTAATAAAAAGTATAGGGGATGCCCATAGAGAAACCATAGGGAGAATAAATAACTTATTACTCCTTTCCACGAGTTGTTTCATTATTTTAACTAATTCCACAGTTTCCATTCTATAAGTGTTCTTCGATATAGGCCTTGATCCAAGAATTAAATCAATGAAAACTCAATTTCTCATTCTGGAGGATGTCCAGGTAAATCATTCGGAAACCCATCTACATATTCTTTCATAATAGGTACATCCTTTATTTGAATATTCTTTTCCACACCCACCGTCATTTCATTTTCTTCTTCCCTAGTAATTGAATTTAGTTGAGCTACAGGGGGTGGGTCTAGAGAAGAATTTGGTGGTGACGATTTTTATCTAATGATGAAATGTTCCTTATCATTATCATAAAAAATAGTAACCTCCTTTTTATTAAAATAAAAATTTTGCATCATAGTTTGAAATCCAATCCATACCATGGATTACATAAAATTCAATCATGGGTATGATGATGAGATAAGTAGATAAATAACATTTATGTACTATTATGAGGACTTATTCAAAAAACATTGTTGCAATGATACTTCCATTAAAAATTTTAACTGACAACTCCCTTGTTAAATCAAATTGAAAATATCTAATTTTCATAGCAAACTGGGAAGATATGAAACAATGCAATGATCCAGAATCAAATAAACCATTGACTAAACTTGAGGAAACCATTAAATTACCTACCACCACGTCCTTTGGAGTTTCAACCTCAGCAGTAGTGATAACATAAGCTTGGCCTTGATCCATTGGCCTTTTATGTGGTAACATACCCTGATGCTTAGGACATTCATTTACATAATGTCCCATCTCTATACAATTATATCATTCCACATTGAAATCAACTCTCTTTCCCTTGAAATCATGAGATTGGGGGCCTTTTCCATCACACATGGAACATACTTTCATTTTCTTCAAGAAATTACCGGGGTTTTTCATCCCACATTTACTACAAGACGGATAATCATCTTTTCCTTTCCTCCCTTTATTTCCATTTCCGGAGTGGTCATCATATCTCTTCTTCTCTTGCTTTTCCTTAAAGTCGTAAGACTTAGTGAATTTCTTTTCTATCTTGATAGCACATGAGACAATATCTTCATACGAGGAGAAAGATTTTGAGACTAATGCTCGACAGAGAAACAATTTTAACCCATCAAAGAAACGATCAATATTACTTCTTGGGTTACGTATATAATCTGTTGCATGCCTCGCTAACATTTTGAAATTAGACTCATACTTTGAAACATTCTCATCCTCCTTTTCCTTAGTCTTAGAAATTTTGTTTCCATATTTGCTCGATGGTCATGAGGACATTATTTTTATAAGAAAATCTCTTTGAAGTCCCTCTGTTCCATATTTGATACTTCATCATCTTCCTTCGTGTTTTGTATCAATGAACACCATTTATCAGCTTCTCCAGTGAGGCGATAAACTGCCATGACAACATTTTCCCTTTCACTACTCGCCAATGCCTGAAATATTTTCTCTAGGGAACATACCCATTGCTCAGGTACTAATGGATTTATATTCCCATTGAATTTTGGTGGTTGTTGCCGCATGAAGCGATCTAACATTGATCCTTCATGATGCATATCAGTGTGCTCCATACGGGTATGGTTATTATTCATAACCTGAGTTTGTTATCCCAATATAGTGATTAGATGATCAACACTAGTTGCATCATCGGCTCCACTATAATTATCTTGAGTATGAGGGAAATCCCAACATGGAGTGCATGCATTGATATGGTTTCCATTACTTCCACTAGGCATCATTTCAAAACAATGGCATAAACTAGATCACTATATGAATTAAAATACATAATTCTATACTTGTAAAACACTTAACATAAGTTGAACTAATTATGGATATAATCCATAATCATAAAAAAATGTTTTCTTTTAGGATGTATATACTCATAAACCCTTCATAATGGATTGTAAAGAAAATGATAATTATCCTAAGCATATCCTCTGGGAGTGTCGTAACCCAGAGTGTAGCAAGCCCCGTTTTCATGCACTAGTTCTCATTCATGTCTAGCTCACAGCGGTGTTTTCGGGTATTACCCCTAGTTACATCTGTTCCAGAGCCGCCTCTACCTGCTCATATCCAGACAGGGATGTATTTTCGGAAAACTCAAAAAATATCTACATTACCAAAATTCTAGGAATTTATTTTATACTAATCCTCAATGTGCATCTTAGGTCGGTGCGCTCTAATTAGAGTTAATCTAAATCTAGTTACCACTGTTTGTACTAAACTTCCTCTGATACCAACTGTAATGCCCAAGCCCTCATTACCTATAGTCGGTGCATTATTACATATAATTTTTATGATCACAAAAGATCAAATATTGAATGATCTATTAGTTTAGTAGCCTTGGAATCACTAGATACATTTATCAGTCTTACATTACATCATAAAATGAAAACTAAAACAACATAGTCTGCATAGTCCACACTCATATCCCATCATAATATCCCTACATGTCATTCATAAATTACTTTTTCATATCCTGGAAAAAATAGAACATAGAAAGGGGTGAGCTCAAATACCCAATAAAGATAACAATATAGCGGAAACATTCATAAATAAGAAGAAATACATAAGGAAATGTATAACTAAAAAAAGCCTTTTAAACTTGAACTTCAGCATAATATGGCACAAATAAAATGAAATAATTCCATTTACTTATTCACATGCAAATAATACTAATTGAATAATCACATGCAATAATAATAACCACTTTCATAATGATGGAATGCATTATGCCAGATTATCATAACCATGTAGCCAAGGCCTCGTGCAAAGAATAAAAATAATATTTTGTCAATGCCTCATGCCAAGACACTCTTTTGTCTCATGATACCTACTGATGCATCTAGGATCTATAGCATGCTCCACCCATCACTTACTAAGTACAATGCATTCCACATATGAACAGGTTTAAACATAACATAAACATTCATATTAAAAATAGCATACGATATGTAAATACTTTATTCATAAACAATTATTGGATTAAAAATAACACATCCATGGTAAAACATATCACAAAATCATCAATATAATATAGATGTTTTTATCATAATAAATCAACTTCAAATAAGCTTAAAATCCATCAAAGTATGTTGACATATATGAAATCAAAACTATTTGAGAGAAATATCTCTTTTCTTGAAATCATTTAAAAGAAACATAATTATAAAATAAAACATTTACTTTGAAAATTTTCTTATAACCTTGTATTGGAAGCTTCTAAGATTTTAAAATGGTGGAAAATAGCTGCACCCGCCATATAAGTTAATAAAAAAGTCATTCTTACCGTAATTTGTATAAATGGTTAAAAAGGTTCTTGTTTGGAAAATGAAGTAATGATTCCTTTATAAACATCTTATAACATGTCAAACAGGGTGTAAATGACTTTAAGACATATTGTGTAAAATTTTACGAATGTTTTGAAATACATTTTTATGAAACATGGATGTGGATGATAAAGACGTCCCATTAGATAATTACCTATAAACAACCTCGGATAACGAAGAGATTGTGAAATAAACCCTTAACTTGTACTTTTCCTTGGTTGAGGGTTGTTTAAACATCTGTATAATAGTTAAATAATTGTTATTATATTATAAATGATTATATACATAAATATTATATCATATATGATCTTTTAATATTGCTTTGTTAATAATATTTTAGTATTATCGTCGTTTCAGGTGTTAACTGATTCGTTTTCAGTTATATGATTTGTTACAAAAGTCGTGTTTGTTATTGATATGTTGTTTCTTATTAATGTCCAGAATAATATCAAGTCCTCAAAAATTATTTTTAATCATAAAATGAGAATTAGTCTTGAATGGATATGATGGGGAAATGAATATCATCGCGTTCGTGGAGACATTAATCTGTACGTACACACGGACGCTACCTTTATTTCATTTTTCATTTTAAAAGGAATCAAAACCAATTGATACATAGTTATATTATTATTCCAATATAATATCCTATATATGTTAATTAAGTTCATTATCACCATCCTTTATTCGTTCCATGTATGGTATGAATGAGTCATATAACATGGAGGGGGCGGTAGTCCGCACTTCCTCAAATGAAATTATCGTATATATATACAACATTAAAAGAATAATGGTATGAAATATATTAGAATTACAGAACTTATATATAAAATAAATATCATTAATATAATCTTTAAATATATTTCCATCATAATGTCCACCATGATAGGTGGTAGGAGATAATGGAACAATCATCGTTTCGAGAGGCGTTTGGTTGCCATCCACAAAAACATTATTTTCTTCAGCTATTAGATGGAGGTGTGTGTATGTGTAGTTTGAATAATTATTATAACAATATCCTAGTATATTGAGTATACTAGTGTTGTTACAAAATAAAATAATAATAAGATTTTAGGAGTAGGATAATTAAAATAAAAGAAAAGAAGCTAAGAAAAATCATTACCTTTAATTTGGGAACTCCCTTTGGTTTGAACGAAAAGGACCCTTGAAGTGCCTTATGCCTAAGGTAAGTCTTCTAGGAGGAGGAGAGAGATGTATGGATCCTAATTGGGAAGATTTTCGACGAGACAAAAGGATTGAGAGGTGTGAGGACTTGATTATAAGTGGTGTCCTTTTATAAGGGTGAGAAGGGGCTCTCTAGGAAACACATAAATTAATAACTTATAATAAAATCATATTCAGTTTCTAATGGATCCAAAGTGTATTATTAAATGTATAAGGTGGTTATGGGTCTAAAAACACTCCTAAAATAGATTTTAGACAGGTTTGGTTCACTATAGTAATCTTATATTTTAGATTTAACTGATAGTTAAATAGTTGGACATTTACTCTGCCTCTTTGTATTTTTATATTATATAGTTAATAAACATACTATATACTTCCATGACTCCCCAAGTGGTCCATTAATGATACACCAATCATTATATAAGTCTTTTGACTGAACATTATATTTTTATAAAAACAATATCAATTAATAATATAATATTTTTTAAAATCTCATTTATGTCAATTTTGACACTATTTAATAATTTATTTTTGTTAAAGTCTTAAATTATTTGTTAATTCGAACCAAAATCATTTAAGCAATCCTAACATGTCTTATTAAAAAATAAAATTCCTTTATGTCATCAAAACTATCAAATTATATTTATTTTAACATTAGTTTATACCAATTATTTGATTCTTTCATTAATAAGAAAAATATAGCATCTTTATTGTGTTATAAATATAATTTATTATTAAATGTATAAAAATTGTAAATAAAATACCATTATGTAGAAATATTTTTAAATTTATAATTATTATTTATAGTTGAAGATATAAGATATATAACCCAATGAAGGAATTGTTTTACTAAATGATACATGCTTATGTCATTTTTGTATTTACATTAACTTAATTAATAGAAAGTGTCATTATCACTTACACGTGGATCCATGGGGTCCCAAAATCAACACAAAGATTCACTTGGTCAGAAATCTATCAACTAATAGGGTTAGGAAATGTTTTAGGGTAATTTATTATTATTATATTATTATTTGTTACCCTTATTTAACAGATTTACCCTTTAACCATAGTAAATAAAATATTTACCGAAAAAATTATTCAAAATGTTTAAAAATAAAAGTTTCCTATTTACACAATTTTGAACTCCTGATTCTAAATATATAATCCTTCTATCTAAATTCAAAACATAGAAGTGGCAGCAATTTATTTGAAACTAATTTCTTTTGTCAAAACAAAAAGTGTGTTTTTAAGAAATAATAACTATAAAAAGATTAATACATGTTTATATCCGGTTTCAATGTGAAATTATGTCAAATGATCAAAATTGTATTAAATGGTAAAAATATATTATAAATATACTTTAAAACCACTCAAATTCATAAATTATCACTATTAATTATTTAGATTAAAAATTTTCTTTTTAATTAAAATTTAGTACTTTTCACTATTCATCAAAATATGAAAGTTATACAAAAAGTACCAAAAAATCACCCTAAGCTAATTTCAATATTCCGAATCCAAAAATGAAATAAATTATTAAAGATAAAATCTATAAAATTTCCAAAAGTGGGTATTACTATTCTTAACGGCTAGTTTGATTGGTTGTGGTGTGTGTTAGAACTAGAAGTTGCGTGCAACACACACATCTGTATTATTCAAAGAGAAGCATATCGTGGAAGCTAGGGGTGTTGCAATTTTAATATCATTCTTACCATTAATTACTCTATTCACATTTAACTGTGGTATATAAAAGTCAGAAGTTACTATTCCCCTTAAATTATTTTCATCTTTTTAAAGCACATTTCAGTTACTAATTTCAACTGAGTTTCTTTGATTTTTGAAATTCAACTCATAGAAGTGTTTAAATTATGTTTTATTAAAATTTTCTAATGCCCCTAGAAGGTGGGTAAAAGACGGTAAAAAGTCCCATAAAAATTTATAAATCTAAAATTATTATAAAATGACTCCAATAAATTACACTGAACTAATATAGTTATTATGTATCTATTTTGACCTAAAATAAATTAAAATAAAATAAATAATTACTAAAATAAAAAGTCGGTTTAAAACAATAATGTAGTGGTTTTCACTATTCATCAATAAATGATTTTTTTAGAATAAAAAAAATTCACCCTATGCTTATTTTGATATTAAGAATGCCAAAGTGAAGTCCATTTTGAACAATTAAAATTATAAAATTTCAAAAAGTGGGTATTACTATTAATAATGGATTGTTATATTGTTCGTGGTGTGTTAAAACTCTATGTTGCATACAATGAAAGATACAATATTAATCAAAGTGAAATGTATTATGGAAGCTTGGGGTGTTACATTTTTCCCTTATTAAAATAATTTTGTCCTCAAAATTTTTATAATATTAAAGTATAAAATGATTTGGGTGGTTCTTCATCATATGTTCCTTGGGTTCCCACGTTGCCTCTTCCATCTTATGGTTTCTCCATAGAACTTTTACTAAATGAGTTGTCCAATTTCTCAGCACCAGTTATCTAGTATCAAGAATCATGACAGGCTCTTTCGAGTAAGACAGATCATGTTCCCATTCAATTTATCATAGGTGAGTACATGTGTTGGGTCAGACATATATTTTCTCAATAGTGATACAAGGAACACATCAGAAACATTGGAGAGATGTGGAAGTATAGAAAAATGATAATCTACAACTCCAACTCGTTTATGAATTTCAAAATATCTGATGTACCAAGGACTCAATTTACACTTCTTACCAAATCTTATAACACCATACCATGGAGATACATTCAAGAAAACGTGATCTCGAACATGAAATTTGAAATCCTTCCTCTGATTATCGGCATATCTCTTTTTCCTACATTAAGCTGCTTTGATTTGGGTTTGGATAGTCTTCACCTTTTTCATTGTTACCTCAACATGTTTTGGGCCTATGAGTTTTCATTCACCAACATCATCCCAAAAAGTTGGTGTGAGACATCTCTTTCCATATAACGCATCATATGATGCCATCAGAATACTTGAATGGAGTCTATTGTTATAGAAAAATTCAACCAGTGGTTAATATTGATCCCACATACCTTGAAAGTCAAGTGATAAAGATCACAACTTGTATTATAATATTTGAATAGTCTGTTCTGATTGTCCAGCTGTTTGAAGGTGGTAGGAAGTACTCAAAATAAGTTCAGTGTACAATGAATTCTGATGATTTTTCCAAAATCATGATGTAAAATAGGGATCACGATCATAAATAATCGATATGGGTACTCCATGGAGTCTTAAAACTTTATTAATGTATATTTATTCTCTACATTTAGGTGGTAAATTTCCTATAATATTATGAAAATGTGTTGACTTGGTAAGATATTCTACAATGACCCATATTCCATCATTCCTTCTAGGTTTCTTTAGTAGACCCATGTCAAAGTCCATCGTAAAATTATCCCATTTCCACTCTGGAATGACAATAGGTTTCATGACTCCTCAAGGTTGTTGCCTTGCAACATTATCTTTTGGAAAAACCATACATTTCAAATCCAATATCAGCAATCTCCCTCTTTATGTTTTCTTGCAAAAAATATTCCTTCAAATAATTAAACATATTGGTTCTCCCATGGTTTATATAGAAATTGGAGATATGAGCATCATCCAACATTTCTCTTTTTAGATCAGGTATATCGGTAACACAAAGTCACTTCCCAAATATCAAAAATCTATCTTCATATATGAAGTCACTCAATATACCATTATTTACAACTCTAATATTCTTTTGAACTCATCATTATTAGTATGAGTCCTTTTTATTCTTTCTAGTAAATATGGTTTGGCAACCATTTGAAAAGTAAGGACATTTCTCCTTCCATGTCTATTCCCATATCCATCTTTACAAAATCCTTGAAAATAGGATCTCATCCATCTCTTATCTTGTTCAAAACTCTGTGATCCATTCTCTCAAAAGCATCTGCCACCTTATTTTCCATCCACGGGTGGTAGTGTATTGTGCAATAATAATCCCTAAGTAGTACAAGCGATCTAATTTTCATGATGTTGTGTTCATTTTGTGAGTTCATATACTTCACACTCTTCTAATCAATATATATCTCACATTTTCACCATAGAGGTAGTGTCTCCCTAACCTCAATGCAATTATTATAGATACTAACTTGAAATCGTGAGTGGGATAGTTTTTCTCATGAATTTTTAGCTATCGTGATGCATAGGAAAAAACTATATAATTCTGCATAAGGACACAACCAATTCCTTTCTTTGATGAATAACTATTAATAACAAACCAATTGTTCTGTAATGGTAGTGTCTAGATAATATCATTGAATAATCATTTTTTCAGTTAATCAAAACATTTTTCACACTCTATTTTCCAAAAAAAATTATCCCCTATTTGTGTGAGCATGGTTAATGGGTTTCCTAACCAGGGAAAATTCTGGATGAAATGTCAATAATAACATGAAAACTCAATGAAAATGTGTACCTCAGTTATACTCATTGGTGCATGCCATTCATGGATTGCCTTGGTCATTGAAGAATCAACATAGATTCTATCCTTAGAGACAATATAGCCATGAAAAGAAATCTCTTGATTCCATAATTCACACATGCTAAACATCCCATATAAATCATTTCTTCTAAGGGTTTTTAGAATAGTGCTCAAGTGATTTTCATGATCTTTGTATAATTTTTAGTATATCATGATATGATAAATAAACACCACTCCAATGTCATTAATATATTCCTTGAATACTCTATTCATTAAATTTATGAAGACTGAGGGTGCATTAGTCAATCCAAAAGGCATTACTATAAACTCATAATGCTTGTAGCCGGTTATAAATGCTATTTTATGAATGTCTTCCTTCTTCACACAAAACTTATGATATCAAGATAAAATGTCAATCATTGAAAAATATTGAGCTCCTTTAATTTGGTCAGATAAATCATCAATGTGAGGTAGGGGATACTTTTTCTTTATTGTTATTGCATTGATCTCCCGATAGTCATTGTACAATCTCATAGATACATCTTTCTTCTTATAAATAAGGACACAGGCTCCCCAAGGAGAAATAATATGGAGAATAAATTCCATATTACTCAATTAATATAGTTGTTTTTTTAGATCAACTAATTTTACATCGGCTATTCTCTTAGGGGTCTTTGATATGGGCCCTAAACCAGAAATTAAATCAAAGGAAAACTCAATTTCCCATTCTGGAGGATGATAAGGTAAATCATCTAGAATCACATCAACATATTAATGCACAAAATTTAATTCCAATATTTGAACATTCTTTTACACACCCATAATTATTCCATTCTCTACCCCCTCAATAATTGAATTTAGTAGAGCTACTGGGGTGAATCTATATATGAATCAGGTGGTGATGTTTATTCTCTAAAGATAAGGTAATCTATATCATTATATAAAACTATAACCTCATTCGTGTTACAATAAATTTTAGTATCATAGTCCAAAACCCAATCCATTCTATGGATTATATCATGTTCAATCATGTGTGTGACGATGTGATTCGTAGATAAAGAACATTTATATTCCCTAATGGGAACTGATTCAGAAAACATTATTTCAATGAAACTTCCCTTGGGAGTTTTGAATAAAAAATCCCTTGTTATGTCAAATTAAAAGTATCTAATTTTAATAGAAAACTAGGAAGATATGAAATAATGTGATGATATAGAATCAAATAATTCATTGGATAAATATGAGAAAACAATTAATTTAAAAGCACCCACGTCTTTTAGAGCTTCAACATCAGCAGTAGTGATGTTATAAGCTTGACCTAACTCCCTAGGCCTTTTCTGAGGTATGTTCTCTAAACTATTAGGATATTAATTTTTAAAATTTCCATTTTCTCTAAAATTTTAGCATTAATCATTGATAGCCTCTTTCTATCCCTTGAAATCACGAGTTTTGTGGCCATTTTTGCCACATTTGTAACAGACTCCCATTTCTAACATGAAAAAACTGGGATTTTTCCCACATTTACAGCATGATGTATATTCAACAATTCCCATTTCCCCTTATTTTCATTTCCTAATGGATTAGTAGATATATTCTTCACATTAATTAATTTAATGTCCTAAGACTTAGTGATTCATTTTTTATCCTGATAGTGCATGAGTTAATATCTTCATATGATGAGAAGGATTGTGAGAAAAATGCTCGATGGAGAAATGGTTTTAAACCATAGAATAATCGATCAATATTACTCTTTGGGTTACGTATATAATCTGCTTCTTACCTTTCTAACCTTGTAATGTCACCCTCATAATTTGTGACATTTTTATCATCCTTTTGCTTCAGACGTATAAATTATCTTTCGATATCTGCTCAATTGTCACGAGGAAAGTATTTTTCTTAGAATTTTTTTAAACTCCATCCATTACATGTTCGATACTTCTTCATCTTACTTCTTGCTTTGGATTAATGACTTCCATTGATCTACATTCCCTGTGAGGTGATAAACTGCCAGGAAAACTTTTTTCATTTTTCTACTCCCCAAAGCATGAATATTTTTCCCAAAGAAAATATCATTGCTCATTTACTAATGGATTTGTACTCCCATTGAATGTTGGTGGTTGTTACCTTATTAAGCGGTATAACATTGATCTTCTATGTACTAGATCTGGGATCTCCATACGTGTAAGGTTATTATTCAAAACCTGAGTGATTTGTCCCAGTATAGTGATAAGATTATCAGCACTAGTTTCATCACCAGCTCTACTATAATTATCATGAGTATGAGGGAAATCTATATATAGATTATGTGTGTCGATACGATTTCCATTCCTTCCCCCTGGGTCCATTTCAAAAAAATGGCATACATGGGGTTAGTTTAGGAATCACAATACATAATTCCAAACATGTAATACACATAACATAAATTGAATAATTTATAGATATAACATATAATAATAAAAAAAATTAAGGAGGTATATACTCATAATTCATTCATAATGGTTCGTAAAGAAAATTTGAATTGTCCTAAGCTTATCCCCTGGGACTGTCATCACCAAGAGTGCATCAAGTCCCATTGTCATGTACCAGGATACCCCTAGTCAAGCCCAAAACTCCTTATTAGAGTTTTCACTCCTAGGTACATCTATTCCAGAGCTGCCTCTACCTTCTCATATCTAGATTGAGATGTATAGCATGTAAAATACACATAATATATATATTACCAAAATTTTAATAAGTCCATCAATAATAATCCTCAAATTATTTTTTATTTTAATGTGCTCTAATCAAAGTTTATCTAAATCAAGTTTCTAGGGTTTGTACTAAATATTATCTGATACCTACAGTAATGCCCTGACCCCAGTTCCCCAGAGTTGGTGCATTATTACATAACATTGGAATGATCACAACAGATAGAAATCTAGAAATACTGATATGTTTAGTAGCCTTGGAAGTACTTGATAAATGCATTAGTTTTACATTACATTATAAAATAAAATACTACATCTACACTGTCTCCATTGACAAAATTAATCCCTTAGACTATCACTTCAGGTTAGTCATAATATCCTTATTCTCATATAGGAAAAAATAATACATTGAAAGGGGTGATCTCAAATGCTGAGTAAGGATAAAAATATTGTAGAAACCTTCAAGAATAAGAATAAACATTTTAATCAATGTATAAGACTAAAACAAAAGCCTTTTAATCAAAAACTTCATCATTATAAGGAAAAAATAAATCAAATAATTCCATTTACTTATTCACATGGATATTATACTAGTCGAATAATATCATCTAATATCAATATCCAATTTCATCATGTTGGAATGTATAATGTTGGACCTCATAACCACATATTCAAGGCATTGTGCCAAGACTAAACATAAGATTTTTCTTAGGCCTTGTATTGAGACACAAGTCTGTCTATTGATACTGAATGATTCATCGAGGATCTATAGTGGGCCTTACCCGCCACTTACTAAGTCCAATGCATTCCTCATATTAAAATGTTTAAACATAACATAGACATTCATATTAAAACCTGAATACGAAATGTAAAACGCTTTATCCATAATCCATGAATGGGGTAAAATTAACACTTCAAAAATAAATAATATCACAAATCATTCAATACAATATGGGCGATTTGTATCATAATAATCAATTTCAAATAAGTATAAAATCTATCAATGGATGATAACATAGATTAAATCAAAATGTTTTGGAGAGAAATATCTCTTTCTATTTTGAAATAATTTAAAATTAATATAATTATAAAAGAAAACAATTATTTTGAAATTATTTTTATAAGTATGTATGGGAATCTTAGATGATGTTATAATGGTGGAAAATAACTTCACCTGCTGTATATGTCAAAAAATACATTCATTCCTTAGTTGTTTCGATAAGGTAATAATGTACCATATTTGGAAAATGATCGAAATATTTCTTTCAAAACATATGTGGTCAAATAAAGGTATAAAGGAAATTAACCAAAAGTCTAGTAAATTTTTAAAAAAAACTTGAATTTTATTTTTAAGAAAACACGGATGTGGATGATAAAGAGGTCCTCGTAGAAACATATGTATTAACAACCTCAGATAAGCAAAGAGATTGTAGTTTTAAACATTACCTTTTACTTTTCCATAGTTGACGGTATGTTAACCTCTTTTATAATAGTTAAAATATTTTTATTAAATTTTACATGAACTATATAAAAAAATTTAATATCATATATGATCCTATAATATTTCTTTATTAATAATATTTCAGAAGTATCATTGTTTTGGGTGTTAACTAATTAGTTTCACTTTATAAGATTGGTTATGTAAGCCATGTTTTTTATGAATATTATTCAGTTGGTTCATATAATAAATAATATTATGTTTATAAAAATTATTTTTAATCATAAAATGAATATTATTCCTGATTGATTACAATGGGGAATGAATCTTATCACCTTCGTGAAGACGGTTATCCGTACGAATGCACAAACGACAATATCTTTATATTGATGCTGAAATCGTATGTAATTGGATGATATATCATATATACATAATCATTAACATGTTATATTTATTATCTACATTATTTATTATCATTATTATACCCATCCCAATAATGAAGTGTCTGAATAATTAACTACACCACGTCGTGGATACCATAAGCCGTACGTACACATGTATGGTGACTTTTTCATTTATAGGATGGATAAATTAATGAATATGGTTGTACCATATGTATAAAAATATCTTATTATGTAGAACGTATTGGATTTATTATTTTGGAATGGAAACATCATAGAATGTTGATGCGGAAGAGAATAGAACATGAAAGAGGGTGGTGAAATTATTATCTCTTATTTAGGTGTTTCCTTTTTAGTTGATCCAAAGGGCTCCTTAACTTGGATTTCTGATCAAATTAAGGCCAATAGGATGAAGGGGGAATTGTTGAATGTATATTTGGGCAGGGGTTGGCTGAGCGAAAAGGCTTTGTAGGTTTGAAATTTTGATAATTGGATGTACCCTTTTATAAGAGAGTTGAGAGTCATATTAGGAAAAGCTTGAAATATATTTTTATAATAAAATCACTTTATGTTTTTAATGTCTCTATAATGATTTAAATCGAGGATATGGTGGGTATAGGAATAATTACCTCTTAACCAATAGGTTTAAGTCATGATTATGTCACAATATTTACCATATCTTTTAGATTTAACATAGTTAAATAGTTTGACATTTACCATGTCTCTTGGTATTTTTATATTATATGGTTAATGAACATAATATAACAATCCAAGAAAACCCCATCGGGTTCAGTATTAATATATATAATTTTATATATTTCATTTGTCAAATCCTTATATTTTTAGAAATATTATATAAACAAATATTATAGTATTTGTTATAAAAACTCAATTATGTCAATTTTGACACTACGTAATATTTAAAATTTTCAAAATCCATAAAAACATATTCACTTTGAATAAAATTTATTTAATCGACCCTAATATTTCATATTAACCTATAAAATTTGTTTAATTCAATATAAATCTCAATTTACAATTATATAGATATTTAAAATATCAATTAATTTAATATTTCATTATTAAGGTAATTAGTGCATCTTCATTGTGTCATAAATAAATTAAATTATATAACTTCCAGAAATTATAAATAAAATACAATTTTTTATGAACTATTCTTATATTCATAATGAATATTTATATCCAAATTTATATTGTGTGTATCCTGATATTAAAAATGGTTTAGATATTAAACAATGAATTTAACTCTTTTAACTCTTCTTTAAATAAAATAATAATAAATTTCCTAATATAATTCTTGTGGACCAGAGAGGATCATTTTTTATTCCTATGGTTGGTTTTGGATGAATGAAATTTATCAAATAGAATTATGACATGTGTTAGGGTAATTATAATATCATTTTTACCCTTAATTACCATATTTACTTTTAACCGTGGTAAATAAAAGTCAAAATATGATATTCACCAAACATTATTTTCCTCTTATTTAAACACATAAAACAAAATAATTATAACCATTTCTCTAAATTTTTTGAAATTCAACTCAAAGAAGCAGTAAAATAATGTTTTATGTAAATTTGAAAATGCTCCTAGAAGGTGGGTAAAAGACGGTAAAAAGTTTTGTAAATCTTTATATACCTAAAAATATTATAAAATTAATCCAATTAATTACCTTTAAAATATATTGGTATTATGTTTCTATTTTTACCTAAAATAAATTAAAATAAAATAACTAATTACTTAAATAAAAAGTCAGTTTTAAACAATTACATACCAGCATTCACTATTCATTAAAAATGAATGTTTTTAGAAAAATACCAAAAATTCACCCTAAGCGAATTTTGATATTTTGAATACAAAAATGAAGTCCATTTTGAAAAAAAAATTTATAAAATTTTAAAAAGCGATTATGACAATTCATAACGGCTAGTTTGATTGGCCGTTGTGTGTTAAAACTCCATGTTGCATACTACACAAGATGCTACATTATTTAAAGGGAATCATTTTGGGGAATCATGGGTTGTTTCACTCACCATGAAGGTTTTTTGCTATAAGTAGATCGTTGGCGGTCACCCATCGGGTGGTTCATCATTTGACGATGTATCGCGGCAGGTGGATTGTCTGGAAGTGCCTATTCCAGTAGTGTCATTCTAGTAGTTCATCGTCTGGTAGTTTCTCATATAATTCTGTTTCCCTATAATTTCCTCATGAGTAGTGTATATAGTCCCTCCATTTTCCCACTTTTTATGTATTTCATTTACTTAAAATGGGTTTATTGCCAAATTTAAAAGGATTAGAAACTGATTCAAATGAAAAAACTATTTCATTATTTCACTATGATTCTAGAGGCTTTCTAATTATCAAGATGTGTGGTCTTGGCAAGATTCTCTATATGTGAAATTAAAAACCCTTTCAAATCCCATTTTTCAATATAAACCATCTATGTTGGTGGGCATTCCATTCATTCATTTTTCTCCTCTATACATATATAAGATAACCCAAATCCTTTCACCCATATGAGTCCAGTAACTTGTTTCAGTTGATTGGTGTTTCTCCCTATAAAATTTCCCGGTATACGCAAGCCCCTATTTTTTGTGAAACCAGGATGTTACAATCATCCTTTTTTCCATGTATGATTTTCTATATCTGTCTAATTTTTTCATCATGCAATATGTGTGTATATATATTTTTCAATATAAATAGTGTTTATTTTAGATTAATAAATATAACAGAATTGGTTTAAAAATAAATATACATGGGGATGGGAAATGTGACACATGATTATATTATGTATTTGTTATTATTGATATTTTTTTTATGGGATAACTACCTAGGTAAAATTGTATCCATTGGGGGTCCTTTTTTTAATAACTCAATGATTTATGGAATGCATGTTGTTTTTTTCTAATGAATTCATACTGAAATTTGTTTACTAATTAAATTTGGTTAATAAATGGATTCTGCTGGATCATATAGTTTTTGTGATAAACCCAAAATTTATTAGTGGAATTAAAAAATATGCATCATATTAAATATGAAAATGTGATTTTCCTTTTTACTTAAAGTGATGTGGTTATACAGTAGGGTTGTGATGGGTGTGATGTGATTATGCACTGGGGGATTTTAAAATGGTTGTTTTGTTATGTGTTGTTGGATGTAGTTGTGAGTTAGAGGTGGGTTCTTTTAATTTGACCAACTAGATGGATGATTTTAAAGGAGGATAGTAATGTTGGTGTGGGAAATTTATGAGAGTATTTTACTATACATCATTTAGAAAGATTCACCCAATATCTATTGTTTCTGTTATGAAGTTCCATTAATGTGAAGTACGTTACTTTTATAGGGATCTTCATCTTCATAATGATTTTTACTGTGTTTCTTGTTCTGTATCGTTGCTAATATTTTCCCATTTAGTGATAAAATAAATAAATAATATTTTAATAAAGATTCGAATTGATTTTGTTTTCTTGATTAATATAATGGATGTGTGTAAATGAAATTAGCCGGAAGTGTTGCATGAGATTTTTGGTTTGTGAGGTTTTGTTATGCATTTAGAGGTAGAAATAATGGTGAAAGTGATTTGAGTTGAAATATTTTCTTAGAATCCACTGGATGGTCATGTGTGTTGGTATTACTTATATATACTTTTATTTCCTTGTGATTTCTGTATGCATCTCACCCAAGTTGACCACTACATGTCGAACACCTACATCTCCTTGTGAGGGTGTCTTCCCAGCAACTATTGAGTAGTACAAATGAATGGGTTCCCACACAATTTCCTCTTTTTCTTCTAGGAGAGGTAGGTACGACCAAAATAATGATAGTTAGAGGCCTATTTTTTCTATAGATCATGTTTCTGATAGACTAAGTGATAGTGGGAGAGGTGGATTGTGGTCCATGAGACTTCATGAGATATGTGAGATCCCAAGTGTTTATAGGTGAGGTGTGTTGTTTCCCAATTGACTTTGAGATGATATGTGATGTGATTTACTAGATTTATTTGAAATGAGATGATTTGTGAAGTGTTTTGTGGCCAAGGTGTTTGTGGGATGTATATGTTGTGAGGACCATGTGTCTTAGTGTGGGATGTCTTTTGAGGCCCATATATTGGTGATTGGGATGTGATCTGGTAAAAAGAATGGATGAGAGAACCTGGACATATGTCATTGGGTGAGTGAGTTATGCTACTGGGAAAATAGAGTATGGTAAATTATCATTGATGTTCATTATAATATATTATATTACATGACTTGAGTTACTTGGTTAGCATTCCTTGGTGTTGTGGATTGTGTTAGTATACCTACTTTGGTTCTATTTCTTTCCACTGTTATCTCATAGGGTCATTAGTATGCTTAGTTCACATGTGGATGAGGGAATTTTTTTATACTATGTATACATGTATTCCCACCTAACATATATCAAATATTTTCCATGTTTCTAAAAGGACTACATGTAAAATTCGTGGCATTACTATCTCAAGAATTGGGAAAGTTTTTGTGTCACTCCATTAGCATTACATTTGACTATTTACATTAGAGAATTTATTCTTTTTATATTTTTCTATTTATACATGAATTTATATATTGTTTTTCTATTTCCTAATATATTAATGTCCCTATGTTATTGTGTATGTTTCATCGTATCTTGGGATATTTTTTTCCTTTAAATATTAATGTGTCCCATATTTTGAGAATTGAATACCATTGGTGAATTTCACCAACTCGGGGTCCCGGAGAGGAGGGACACAAGGGGTCATTTTCAACATTTCTTAATCTCTATTCAAGAGGGGTGTATTTAGATGGATATAGTCATTACAGAGTGTTATTTTAGGGACATTGATAGAAAATATGGAGTATGGACTTAGAAATATCTAGGATTTCATTTAATGGTTTGGAAAGAGTTCTAGTTGACCATAGTATGTGACATAGTCTTGGGAGACTGCCGATGACATGATAATTTTGGGCCCTTGTGATCTACTGAATAGACTCTAATATTATTGAAATAAAATGTGAGATGGAGAAAAACATAGGTTTGAGACCTTGTAAAGTTAGGTGGATCGTAATGTCTTGTGGTAATGTTTAAATTGTGTTGTTTTGGGAAAATAAAATGGATAAAACGAATGAAATTAATTAAGATAAATCGTAATGGAAATTAAATACCACCAGGATTAAGAAATATTTTTTTTCCATTCATCTATGGCTCATTGTGGTAATCCGTGTGTGTCTTAGATTGTTGAGGTTCGATAGGTTCATTTTTCTGATCATTGTATGGTTGATCTTGTAGAGGGGGAAAAATTGGAATAGGATATTGATCACTTTCCTGTGGAAGGATCTTGGGAAGTTTGATGACATCATTTTTTATATAGATATAGAGATGTAGTCGGAGAATCTAGAGACCTCCATCTGTTCTATCCGGGCCATGATAGAGAATAGGGTACCATTAGAATTCAGTATTTTTTAGGGGAGCTTCGTGTCAGTAGTGGAAATTGTATCTAGGAAAGATGAAGGTGGAGGATGTTTTGTGGGTTGACAACCCAATGGTTTTTTAGGAAGAGTTCTTTTTATCGACCATGAATTCCAATAAGTGGCATGAGCTACTCTCCAATCAAAAGGGCAATATTTTAGTACATGAATCATGGAATAATGTTCATGGAAATTCTATGTTTCCCCCAATACATTTACCAAAAAATGATTCTTGTGAGAGACCTCTTAAGGTGGTGATTTATCCTTCTATCCAACACAATTTATACCCTATTATAATGAAAATGTGTTTGGAGGTCCCAAAAAGATAATATGTGATTGAGAGGATGCACTCATGAGGAGGTCTACAATGATAGACAATCTATCATAGTTCACTGATATGAAGAGTTGTTAGTGGAATAAATAAGGTGCTAAGACCTTAGAGGTTTCAACCAGCATGGAGTTGACTCAGTAGATTCTTTTCTGGCCATCTACTTTATGTGGTATCACAAATTTTTCTAGGATATTTGTGATACTATGTTTTGTTTGTGGGGTTCATTGAAATTTCTAGAACTAGTTCCTAATTTTTTCCCAAGATTAGTTTTATAGAGGTGGATAGGATGAATTTGAGGCTCAACATTAGTTTCCAGTAAGAAAATTTCAGTTGCAAGGTCATAATGCTTTTTCTCCATCATGGGTAGATGAAATAGTTTGAGGAACACCTCAGCATATTCTACATGTTCAAGGATTACAATATATGCATTGATGTGGATGTGGTCTTCAGTAGAGAGCCAGAGGGGTTGGGAAGGTTGGTTGCATGCAGTGGAGGAAACAGTTCTAGAGGAGCTAGAGATAATCATATTTATGATCAGTTTTGTTTATTACCCTTGGTTGTTCTCTATTTGTTTTTTAACATGTGAACTGTATTTTTGAAATCTATATATCCCGTGCTATCAATCTATAAATAGGGAGGCTTCCCATGTTACAACTGTTTAGTACGCCACTCAGAGGCCAGACTAGCATTTTTGATGTGTGTCAAGGGTGTAGACTGATGATATGACTGCATCAATCCCATGTGGATATTTTAATTTTAAATATATGGCCATATAATTCCATCCTCAACATCTATTCCTTGTAGTCCATACATTCTATTACCTACTACAACTGGAGGAGAGTCTAGTTTTTTTTGATGTGGATGATCAACATGTGGTTTTCGTCCTTGAGCGATGATTCTATGTGGGTAGAGATAATGTGGAGGCCGTTAATTTCTCATTGGATGCATTGTTAGTGGAATAATTGTATACTAAGATGTTAGTGGTTCCAGGGTCATTAGGGAGTTCTGGGATGTTTTCCCCTAGGATGTTGTAATGCCACCCCTTCGATGTGATGTTGAGTTCATGATTTATTTGAAACCCGGTACTTCTACAATGTGGATGGCACATTAATTGATGGAACCTTATGAGTTGTTAAATATTTGGATTCATATAGATGATATAATGAATATGGGGATTATACATCCTTGTATGTCTCTATGGGGTGCTCTGGTGTTGTTCAAAAAAATGAGGACAATGTTATGTGGTTTTGTACAGGATACCAAAGATTTAATCAGGTGATGATAAAAAATGATTATAGTATTTTGAGTTTATAAAATGTTTTCAACTATCTAAGATGGTAAAGTTGTTTTTCTATGATCAAAGTGTGATCTACATATAACATGTTTAGGGGGAAGGAGGGATATATCCTAATGACTACCTTAATATGTGGGTATTGGAACTTCATGTTTATAGTCATGAAGTTTTTTGTTATAAACACACCAAGCAAGATAATGAGGCTTATGAACTCTACGTTTTATGATTTCATGGATCATTTCATCCTCATATTATCAACTCTATCTGAATCTACTCAGAGTCGAAGAAGGAGCATGCTGAGTATCAACTATCTTGTAGGTTTATATATTCCACGATCTATATGGAATGTTGTCCATGTATATGTAATGTTAAATATAGTTGAATTTCTTTATGTATTTTCAGACTTATTATGGAATGGAAGTAGAACCATCGATGGTTGAAGTAGTTTTTTCAGGGTAAGTACAAAAGATTGTGTAAGAGGTTTGTAATTTTATTTGTCTCGTTCTATATTATTAAAATTTAGTGCCTGATTTCTATTGAGTCGTAGCTTCATTGACTACTTTTATAAAGAAGGAACATATTCTCTATGAATTGATCAATGTCATAAATCATTCATTTTCTTTAAATAGAAGTTAATCAGTTCCCTAGTGTTTTAGATTCTTATGGAAGGGGATATTTTTGAAGTGATTTGTGATGCTTCCCATATAGGATTGTGATTCCTTCTATTGCACCAGCTAGAATTGATCACCAATCTATATAGGAAGATATATCCCCTAAAAGAATAAATACACCACCCATGATATGGATCTAGTAGCAGTTGTTTTTCTACTGATGTTTTGGTGGTATTACCTCATTGGGGAGTGCTTTTTGGTCTTCATAGATCACAATAGATTGAGGTACATATTTTCTCCACATGACCAGAATCTATGACAATCATGGTTAATGGAGATTATTTAGGATTGTGATTTTTTGATCTTCTACAAATTATGATTGTGGAATGTCATTTCCAAATCATTAAGAAGAATGTAGAAGATAAATGTGGTTAAAGAATCTATAGATTATTGGTGAGCGATGGAGGAGTTATTAGCCATTCACTTTGATCCAGGGATAGTTAGAGGTAGAGGATGTATGTTTAAGAGGTATGTGAGACATTCTATTATGAAACAAGTCAGGGAGTCTTATTGGTATTCCCAGAGGAAGAGATGATGTGCAATCATATTGTACATGGTGAATCTTTGTAAGGATCGATGGAATATGGTTGGAATATGATGATGTTTTTGGGGGTGTTCATTTTTCGAGTGGTGATGCATGATGGAGTCCTTCATGAGTTTCATAACTCCCCTAAAGTGGTACATACAAATGTTTCCAAGATGTATTATAGCTTGAGGATGCACTATTTGGGACAGGGGATGAAACAACATTGGCAAAGTATTTGGTGAGGTTCTTGGTTTGACATCAGGTATCAGTTGAGAATCTTGATCATGGTGGATTGTTGTAGCCTTTAGATATTCCAACGTGGGAATGGGATGACATTTCGGTTAATTTTTTCAATGGGTTACATAGATCTCATTGTGGTTGTGATTCTATTTGGGTGATACCAGATCAGTTTAAAAAATCTCCCCCCTTTGTAGCGATCAACTTGTCATATGAAGATGATAGCTTAGATAATAGTTATGTGAATGAGGTGGTGTGGTTTCATAGAGTTCCATGTTCCATTGACTCATATTGGGATGCAATGTTTTCGCTCATGATTTTGGAGGGGTCTTCATCATCCTTTTTACACTCAGTTATTCTTCATCACTACATTACACAATTAGAACTATGCAAATAAGGATGTTACTATATATACATTAAATTATATGATGAAAGAATGCAACCTAATTTTTTTTGGATCTTCTACCTGACATCACACCTTGGAATAGTTCTATTATAATAATATCTATCACTCTTACATTTGAATTGATACATTTTATGGATTATTGGGAAGAATGTGTTTTTCTTCATTGTGGTAGATGTATGTTTGGGATACTACTGGTCATTCTCATGATGTGGTGCAGGTCATGACAGTGACTGTTCTTCTTGCCCGTGGGAGGGTGAATATAGCACATGACTAGTATAAGTCTTCTGTTGATTGCAGAAGGAGGCCTTTGGAGAATGTGGATGAAGAAAACATGTTTTTGAATGTCTCCCCTTGATGTTGGAACAATGTTTTCGAAGAGGGGGTATGATTTCTCATAGTTTTTTAGGTCTCATTTAGCTGTTATGGTGAGTTGGAGATGTGGTGTACGGGTTGGTGCTTCGACCATGGTTGGAGAGGATATATGAAATCTTTAATATATCTCATCCTCATCGGTGTCTTCATGATGAATCACATGGTATTTGTTTTGTGGAGAGTTATATGTTGTGGATTGTGTGATGTTTATGGTTCATCCAATAGCGATAAAATATAGCCGAGAAAAGATACTTTGTTAATATGCCATTCCATTTTGTTCATGTTTTGTGGAGGCATGGTGTCTAACAGGATAGTACATGGGATCTATAGATGTAGATGCATACTGAGTACACATGGTTGTTTTGGATTTTTTATTATTCTATGATTTTTTCTGTTGTGATTTTATAAAATTTATTATTATGAGAAAAGTTGTTTTACCTTTGTTATTAATGTGAGTGCTTCTATGTGGGATAAAATATCTAGTTATGAAAAAATGTTACCCGATTCCTAATAAAGGTTCATTAAATGTGATGTGATTAAACCCATGTAGGTGCGTTCGTTCCACCAATATCTTATAGTATATTATCAAGGAAGAATAAATTAAATGATTCATGTGTTTAGAAGGTGTGGTCTATTGTGGATGTGCAGTGTGTTTTCTGGTCGTTTGGGTTGACGTGTCAACAACCATGATGATATGGCTTGGATAAAAAATGTCAGAAGAGCTATTCATGGGTGTAGAGGCTTACACTCCATCTTTCAAACAACATAATGTGGTTTATAATTTAACATTTACATGTTTATTTTATATAATCTATCCACGTGTGATGAGATACTTAAGAGGTATATTTTTGGTTGGATATTCTTACACTAACACACATTCCCTTCGGGTGGTTTTGATTTTTTGAGGGAGACAATAGTTTGAGAGGTATCTGATGTAATGGCTTGAACCCTTCTTGTCCATTACATTGTAAAAAATCTACTGCTTGAGGTTTCCTAGGATGTCAATGTGACTCTTTTGAAAACATTTCAAAATTACCATTTTATAATGATTTCAAATAGTTCCCTATCTCAATTGGTTTTCATCCCAATGGTGTCTCTAAGTGGTGATTCCTAGCTAATAGTAGCTCAACATAGTGTTGTATCACCTTGGTGGTGGAAAGTTGGAAGTGTATCACCATAATTGTGGATCATTGGAAGATTCTCACCCTTGCGGTGGCTCGTTGGCAGTGTATCACCTTCACGGTAGCTTAGAGGTGGTGACTCACTAAGGTAGTAGGTCACTGGAAGTGTCTCACCCTAGTGGTCTCCCACTGGTGGTGGCCCGCTTGCAGTCACGTGTCTAGTAATTTCTCATCTGTTAGTACATAACAGGTGGTTCCCCATCTGGAGGTGCCTCGTTGGAGGTTCCCCATCTTGTGGGGCCTCATCCTGTAGCGTCTTACTGGAGGATCATCATGAAAACTGTTTTATATTCTTCATCATTTTCCCTTTTGACATATTTTTTTTGATGTAAAATTGTTTTAAGAAAAAATTTAAATTTCATAGTGATTAATTCAGAGTCTATAAAATATATCATTTTTTACCTAAGAATCTATATTCATTGAAATGATCCAAACACTTGGTCTGGGATAGATCTTCAATTAATAGAAATTCCAATCCTTTTCAAATCTCCTATGTTCTGTATTTAATCCTTTAAATCTAGTCGTCCAACCCTTAATTCTTTCTTCTCAATTATATTGATAATGGATACACCAAATCCTCCCCCCTGTAAGAGTTCTGTAAGATGATGTAGTTTATTGGAGTTTTTCCATAGAGAGTTTTATGTTGTACGCGCTCCCAGTTATTTGGGAAACCAGGAAGTGTCGATCATCCTTCATCCTGGTTGGATTTCCATCATATTTATAAACATTCCATCATGTGGTATGGTTATAGAGATGATTTCATTTGCGAATATAGTTGATTTTGGATTAATAATGATATTCCAATTAGATTAAAAATCAATAACATGGGCTGTGAAATGTGACGCATGATCTTACTATGTTATTGTTATAGTTTATATCGTGCATTTTATGGCCTAACTACCCACTGAATATCATTGTCATTGGGGGCCCTTGTTAATGAAATGAATGTTTTATAGAATACATTTAGTTTGATTTCATTTTAATTCTTTTCTATATTAGGATAATAACTTATATTTTCTTAATAAATTTATTTCTTGAGATCGTAAAATTTTTGTGAAAACCATTAAATTATCATGTGATATTTAATAAGGGATGACTTTTTAAATATGAAAATTTAATAATCCATGGTATGTGTGGTGATTTGTTTGTATAGTGGGGTTGTGATTGCAATGGTGTGATTATAAAGAATGGTTGTGGAACTAGTTGTGCTATTATGTGTTACATGATGGGGCTGTGGATTTGGGGGATGGGTTTGTTTATACGATGAATTGGGAAGATGATTTTGAAGGAGGAAAATAGAGGTTTTGTGTTAAATTTCGGATTGTATATTCATTGATAACACGGAGAGTGCATCACCATGTATATAGAGTTAGTGGTATGATGTGTCATTAATGTGACATGTGACAATTTACCAGGGATCTTAACCTCCTAAATGACTCTTACTATATCGCTTGTTGTGAGTCGTGCATAATAGTTTAGCGGATAGTGATGGAATGAATAAATAATTTGTTAATAAAGATGTTTACAACTAGGTTTGGGTTCATTAATGGATTGGAAGTTTATAAATGAAATTTTTTGAAAATGTGAAAGGTGATTAGTGACATGTTATGTGGTGTTTTTCATTTATATATAGCAGAAAAGTTGATAGTGTTGTGTGGTAAATGGTTTTCTAAGAACCCCTTCACTGTAATTGAGTGTTTCATATTATTTACATGTACTTTTATTTCCATGTGATTTCAGTATGTATCATACCCATGTTGAGAACTATGTACTGAATACCAAGATCATCACATGAGGGTGTTTTTTCGGTCATTTGGGGAGGAATACAGATGGATGGGTACCCACTCTATTCAGATATCACTTCTTAGGGAGGTAGGTATGTCACAAGATTTGATGTTTGGTTGTTTATTAGCTATTTATATGGTTTTTTAATAGACCATGTTTTAGAAGGAATGGTGGTATGGGGCCTATGTTTCATTGGGTGGATTTGATAGCCATGGTGTTTGTAGGTGAAGTGGTGTTTTTCCCAAATGTCTTCAGGATGAGTTGTGATGAATTTCACTATGTGTATTCAATATGAGATAAGATGATATGTTATGAGTTTTTAGGCCCAGGTCGGCGTGGGAGGGGTTTGATGTGGGTCCTAGGTGTGTGCGGGCATGATGTGATGTTGTATATAGAAAGGATGAGAGCTTCAGGAAATACGCAGTTGTGAGAGAGAAGCATACTAGAGGAATAGTGGTGCTAGGCACACTATGATATATGTGATTTATAGTATATTATATTCCAGGACATAGGATACTAGGTGGGCATTCTTGGAGATTTTTGTTTGTCAGTATCCCTGCATAGGTGCTATTTGGTTTCACAGTTTTTTCATTGGGGAACTATTATCCTTCATTCACCATGACACACTATGTAAATATAACTATTTTCTGGATTCCAAGAAGATTACATTGATCAATATTGGGTTCACTATCTTAGTCATTGGGATAGATTTTGTGTCACTTCATTATCATTACATTTGGGTATTTATTTACAAGACATTATTTTTTATGTATAAATTATATTTATACATGAATTGCAGGATGGTTTTTGAGATTCTATATATATTTGTGTGTGCTTCTGTGTGTTTCTTTGTGTGTGTTTATGTCTGTGTCTGTGTCTGTGTCTTAGTGTTTTTATGGATGGTTCATATTGTCTCCCGATCTTGATTTCATAAAAATGGAAATTCCTCTCTTATTGTGAGAATAGTACACCATGGTGATAGTCACCAATGAGTTTCCTAATAGAGGTGGGGATCTGAGGTAATTATCTCCCTTTATTCATCTTTCATCCCCTTATTCATATAATTGGAGGGAGGGTTTGTGGAATATAAGGTAGTAATCTTGGCTCAAAATTAATGATAAAAACATCAAAAGTAGAATAACTATGAGGTTTTCAACAAAATTTATTCCCATGTGTGAAATTTACAGTAGTGTTTGACATTAATGTATCAATAATTTTGAACATTATTTCAATTGATACATTATATTTCTTAACATTTTTTCTGCATAACTTTTAAAAAATTTCAATTTTGGGCTCTAAGTATATATAAATACATTTATGAATAATTCTCCCCCTGTAATAATCATCAAAAGAATATATGATGTTTATACACATACATCCATAATATATATTATAAGGGACTATATAAACTATTAAAATGATATGGATAGTTTTAAAATTATCAAATTGGTTGAATAGATTATTATACAATCCCAATTGCACATTCCTTATATTCGACCAAAACTATAGTATTAATGAATCTAATTTATTCTCATACATTGAATCTATTAAATATTAAATTAACCCGTCATTATTATTATATATTCTAGTACACTTCCCATCCTCAATGGTTATTCTTGACACGAGTAATATTTAAAGTAAAACTTTTAATGGTTATTAACAGAAAATTTTTTTATGTGTGTTATTTTTTTATATTCCATCATTGTAGTATATAAATACATAATTAAAAGAAAACTTGTTGACTTATACCCAGAATGGGAATATTTTTAAAAAATATTTACTTGAATCCTCTTCATAAATAAAATTATAATCATTGGGACATGAATTTACATAATAATAATTTAGGAAAGGATTGTTAATAAATTTTTTCATTCCATAAAATGACATAGGGATCTTAGATTTTTGAAATTCACCATGAAATAGTTCTAATATAATTTATATTGATTTATTTATAATTTTTCATAGCTATTTGATAAGGAATAAATTTACTAGAAAATAATATTTTTTGTACTTCAGATATCCTCTATACATTTCCTCAAATTCATCGGAAACAAAACCATGAAACACATTTTTCTAAAAAAATATTTTTTTAATTAACTCCATATCATTTGGAATATGATCCACTCACATGATATAATTTTGACCTGGATGATATGGGGTCCTGAAAACATTATTTGTAAAGTTAATATTTTCATCCTACAGAAGTAGTTGTTCTGATTTTCATTGATGATGATGATGTCACACTATAATGTCAAAATCAACAATTATATAATTTGTAATTTCATTTTACACATTTGAGGGAGTTATTTTTTCATGTAATTGTTTAACATTCATGATCCAAATTTTTATGGCATCAATTATCCATTCCAAATCCAAAAAACTATTTATAAGGTAACATATTCAATTTCAAGTAGCCATGAAATTTTTTTCTCTTCAACCATCACATTAATTCAAATTTTGGAAATGTGCATTCTATACTCCCTTTAACTGATCAATTGGTAAATTAAAAAAATATACATACTCTTCCATGTCCTTAACATATTTGGGTGAATTATAATGTAATTTCATCTATCATTTATCTACATATCATCATCTAGAAACATTCAATTAATATAACATATAATGAAATGATCCATTAATATTTATAATAAACATATTATTATTATTACCATACTATATATATATATATATATATTTAATAAATAATAACTAATGTTAACGTTAATTTCGTTAAAAATAGTATAACAACTAAAAAATTAATTAATAAAACGATTCTTTGAAAAATGATACCAAATTCCTAAATAAATATGTGTTTCAATGATTATATCATTGGAGAAAAACATTGGTCCTAATCAAAAAATTATTTATTTACTCAATGATAACAACTTTATGAATTGGAAAAACTACAAATTTATATTTTTGAATCATCACAATATAGTGTAGTATAATACTTGTAAAAAATATTCAAATAAAAAAATGAATATATTAATACATTATCTAACAATGAAAATTAGTATAAATCCATTAATGATGAATAAAATGTTGTTAGTGGAGACAATTATAGGAGCGGATCTGGTAGATGAAAATCATTGGAGGGAATCAATATGAGATTGTCTAGGTGAATGAGAGAGTGAGGTTAAGGTAGAGGTTGAGCAAGTCTATGCGGTAATAGCTAAGGTTTTGATTGTAGAATATTATGCAAACAATGGCGAGGTATTACTAATGAGGGTTTTGGGGTGACGGTCTCTAGAGAATAGGTCTTAAGAGATATATCGAGGACGGTGGAAAGGGGTGTCATTTCAGATTAAAGGAAAGTACATCATGGGATGTGATAAAGTTCCTCATTAATAATTTAATTTAAAATATAGTGTTGGTTATTTATGAACCTCCACAAATTAAATAAATGTAATCTCACTGTAATTTTAATAACCTCTGATAAATAAACACCATTAAATAATAATTTTGGAGTTTGTGGTGTTGTGAATATTTAAAAGCGTAAATGATTTTATAGAGGATTAATAAAGGACTAGGTAATAAAACTAAATGGATATATAGATACTTTTCCCCAGGATTTCCAAATATTTTTATACTCCCACTTGACTAGATTGAGTAGTGTGTCGAATTCTAGTTTCAAACATGTAACAAAAGGGTATTGAACTAGGTGAAGGGGGTATTTATATTAAATCATTGATTCAGTTTTCAATTTATCTAATGCTCAAAATATAATCCATCTTCAATCATGAATGAATATATTATTGTGATGAGGGTCTTAATTTAGTGCATTAATGATATTCTTATTCTCATTGCATGATAATTTCATGGGATGAGGATGTCTAGTTTAACTAGGGGATATAGCTACATATATTAGTATTAACTAAAGTACATATGAGGAAAATATGGTAACAGTAAATTAGAGAGTAAAGACATGGCCATGTTTCAATTAATACCTAATTCAAAGAACATCTCTAATTTAATAAAAACAATTTCTTACATCACTATATACATGGTCATTTATTTACTATGATTTATACACATTCATTAGTTGAGTTTATTAAAATCAATATCCCACATATTATAAATATTTCACTATAAATTTAAAGGATTTTTAATCCAATATTTTGGTTTTTTCCTCAAATGTACTATATTCTATAAAATTTTCATTAGTTAGTATATAATACTATGTTTGAGATTTTGTTAAAACAAGAGAATAACTATGAAAATTAAGTACACCTTGCATTCAATTGTGTTTATGAATTTGATGTTCAGACTGGACACCTTGTTTTTTTGAATAATTATATATTTTTTAAATATTTGTACTATTATTTGTTTTTATATTTTACACTTGTTCTTTTAGTGCATATTCTTTAATGAATTTTTTTTGGGTCAGGATTCCTTAACTCAGGTAATGGGAAATGAATATCACATTGATTACGATTTTGAGAAAGTGGAGAACTTGAGTAAGGTTATGAAGGAAGAGACCCACGTTAGGCTGTAAACATTAATTGATAATTAAAATCCATCAAGTTATTTAATTCATCCATGTATTAAAGTTTATTCTATTCTTGTGTTCATATTAGAGATATATTAGATGAAAATATAAATTATTTCAATTTTGATATAATTAACAATGATTAAAATGAATTCATAAATTTTCACATGGGAGGTGTCCTTAATCTATGTGATGCACTCAAATTAATTAATATATATATGAATAATGTTTCGCTAAGATTTCATTGATTCACATTAAATTATTAATCTCTTGAATGGATTCTACAGTCACAATATATCATCATATTAAATGGAATAGTAAAAAAATAACTTGATTATCCCCTTACTAAAATTTTATCGATATTCTTATTAATATAAATAATATCAATAAATTTAATTTAAAACCTCTTTATAGATCATCTTACATGATTAATTATGTTATTTGAATGTATCTCCACAATGGTGTTGAGAGATATCTTTTGGTATTGATGTTTATAAAGATATTTATTTGGGTAAAAATAGGATAGTGGATCACTCCACTGGAGGATCATTGAAACAAGTAAAATGTAAGATGGATACAAACAATTAAAAGAAAAGAAAATAAATAGATAAAATTTTCAACCAAATGAATTTCCAAATTACGGAGTCCATATAGTTGACAATAAGAAGTGGGAAAAAAATCAAATGGATCTTGAGCTAAGAATGTTAGGTGAAATGGTGACTATGATCAAGAAAAATCTTATTCATATTGATGAATATAATTATGTTGTTTATAATAATAAAAATATTTTTTCAGTGTTATGGAATATAAAAAAACAAAACATACCAATAAATTAGATTGAGAGTATGAAAATATTGGCCTCCTCTATAATGTCAAATCACATCATTATAGGGGACATTGTCTACATTCACTATAGCCATATTATATTTCATCATTTACTTTAATAAGAATTGAAATTATTAACATATATAAATTATAAATATAGAGTTTCAAGTTATCCAAATAGACCACCAGATCTGATGGATTATAATAAATGTAATACTATGATTCAGAAAGGTTTCTACACATTGAGAGGTAAAATATATAACCAAGTGAAGAGGTAAAAATATATAATAATGTCACAATACATTAGAAATAAAGTAAGGTTTACAAAATGAAATTGTAAAAAACGGAAATGCAAATGGATAACATAAATTATGAAGGGAAAAATATGAGAATGATTCAATATAAGAATACATGATACCCCCTAAAATACCACTACAATTTCTATTTGGGGTGAAATAAGGGAAATTATAAAAAAAATGTTATGAATTAATATATTTAAAAAATGTAATATATTAATATTCTATGTTTGGAATATATGGAAAATAGATACAGATATATGAGAATAATTAAAGATATTATTATGAATTTGGGGAATATCATGGAATTCAATAAAATACCATTCCCATGGAATTATCTGATATAGTGTTGAATAGTATATAGAAGATGAAATATGTGTTGGGGAAAAATTAATTTTCTATTAACAATTGTTTGATTGTTTTTTGAATATTTTTAAATTATCTTTGACTGATTGAGAACATCATTTCATAAAAAAAATTTAAATGGAAAAAGGAGGAGAATATATATCCCAAAATATTCTATTCAATTAGTTGGAGAAACTCGGAGTTATCCATAAGGGTTTATTGAAGGCGATATAGTAAAAGTGGATAAAATATAATTTATATTCGAATTACTTTTTATATACATGATTTTTTTTTTGAATAATAATATCCTAGGTGGGATATTTAATATTATATATAGGTCCTTGATAGATTTGAAAAATGAGGGTTTATCTCTAATAGATATAATTGAGGAATTAAAATTCAATACACATAGAGCGATAAATGGTTTTGATGAGTAGTGAGAGGCTTTTATAGATGAATAAATGAAGTAATTAGAGAATAGTTTTATCATTAATGAGGAGTAAGTCAAAATAGTGAATAATAATAATGACGATAGTGAAATAGTTGAAATAAAAGAGGAGAGGTTTTTAGAAACTGTTTAATATAGTGGACATAATATTAAAACTAGAAATTGTATAGATGACCGTGTAATTTATGCAAATATATGACATACAATGTTATTTTTTTAGATGGTCTAAACATTTTTGGATCATACCTATGTATATAAATAAGGTATTAGCTTGAGGATGTATAAGTCAATAATAAATAATTTGAAGTAAAAATCAATATTGAGGAATACCAATAATGAAAATTCATTGATAAAAACTGGTTAACAATATTTCAACCCAGCATTACTCGACACTCATGTTGTAAGATATAACAAAATTAAAATTAAATTTTTTTTCTAAATAAAATATTAAAAATGATTGTAATAAATAGATATTTTTGTTTACAATGAAATAATTTTAATTGGTTATGATTGGTGATTGAATTATGAAGGTAAATATTAGTGCATTTGATTTCAATAGTATTTTTTTGGGGTGAATTTTTAATTAATATATATGAAATTTTCTATATGTATTTTATTATTTCAATTTATCAAATTCATGGTGATATATTTCTATCATTAAATATTCTATAATTGATATATTTATATGATTTTTTTCTCATTCCATAAAAGAAAACTTGACAAAATATTTCATATCCTCTCTAAAAATGTTACATTGAAGATAATTGTGTAGTGTAGACCATTAAAATATGAATTGTTTTCTTCTTAAATTAATGCTTACAAATGGTTTATTTTTAATTGTTTTTTCAATTTTTAAGTATCGATCCACATATTGGTGATTCCTTCCCAAAAATTTAATCCATAATTTATCCTATAATGTCCGTTAATTTCCATCGATAGTTTAGAGGCATATTACAAGATTATTTTATCATTATCTAATTTACATATTGGTTTTCCTGATATTTAATGGTAAATCTGACAGACATATATTATCCATGATAAAAAATGATTTTTTACAATTTATAGAAGTTTTTTTTGTGTTTTTTCATAAATTTTATGAATTTTCCATGATTATAGTTAATTATCATTGATTTCAAACAACATAAAAAATGAAAAAAATAAAATGAAGAACTAAAAAATTATAAAATTAGAAATATAATTATGGGGTTTTACAGGGTAAAAGAACCCATTACCTAAACAATGGATTTTTTATTTTTTATAATTATTTTCAACTAGATATCACTTACAGGATGGTGGTGGAAATGATCTGTTCCAAGTGTATAAATTAATAAAAAATATGATTTTTTATAAAAATTAAAATTATTCAATCATTCTGCCAAAATTTTATTTTTTTAATCTATATTAAATATTTACTTTTTGTGATGTCATGATGATAGTGAAATTTTTTCGATCCATTACAATAATTACCAGGAATGTTTTTTACATTCCCAACATAATTTTAAGCCCTAATTTTTAAATGTAATATACATACTTACACATAATCATTAGTGTCTTATGGACCCAAATTCTATATCCTCGTGATAAATATTTATTGTCTTTATAGCTTGTATATATGAGATTTAACACAATGAGATGGTTATGAGAATATATGAAGGTATAAAAAGAACAATATTAGATTTTTTACTTCATTTATACGTGGAAAAATATTTTTGAGGTAGATCATATATTGTATGAAGAATTTAATAATGTTAATTTCATTAAATAAATTTCAAAAATTAATATAATCAAATTTTATAAGTAAATAAAAAAATGTTCATTAATTGATTTAATATAAAAATTCCTCATTTAAAATTAATGTTTTCCTAACCTAATATCACATCATTGAAAAATGGTGGTTAAAATTGTATAGTAATATACTTTATATTGATAATATATTAATGTTTTCATTTTAATAAGAATGCTACACACCTTAGTATGTTGTTTCATATTATATAAAAATAAATATGTTATTTACCTAATGTAATACATTTCAAAATTTCAAGGAGTTATGTTCGAGGAAGGTGAGGTATCAATAATTCAACATTGAATGGTGAAATAGACTCTTAAATGTGTTTTTATGGTTGGAAACACAGAAACTAAAACCACAAGAATAAAAATGTCATTATTTTGATTTAAATATATGTATCTCTTAATTTTTTACATTTTTATTCATTTTATTATTTTTATCACAATTTCATTTGAACATCCATCCATGGGTATGAAATGGTATCTTGTTCCTCATTTTTTCCATTCAATTAAAATAATTATCATGATCAAGGATGTTTCTTGTCATTTTTATTTACATAAAAAATATTATAGAATGCATAATAATTTTTTTTTTATTTTAAACTAAGAAGTGAAAAATTGAGACATCACATGTAATTGACATTCATGATGTGTAACTTGATTTGGTTTATTCAATTACTATATATTTTATTCATACTATTTTATCAATGTGAAAATATTTTTTAGGGAAAGTATATTCCACTTATACTTTTGTTATTATACCATGGATACATACATGATTAAAATTATGGGTAAGAAGAATATTTGATGTCATATCAACCATAGATTTTATACAGATGTTCTCAATGAAACATTCATGAATGATAATTTTTATGTTATATAATTTAAGACGGCTTCAAATAAACAATTATAGTTCATAGTTTATTTTTAATTTAATTTAGGCATAAATTTATATTGTTAGACTATTGGAGGTATTTTATATATATTTTTGATCCAAATAATGATCTAAAGATTTCAAATTCATATTAATATATTACACAACATGATATAAGTGGAACATAAAAATGTGTTCATTGTGAATAAGTTCATTATGTAATTATATCCTATAGAGGCGAAGGTTTAAGAAAATATTTATTTCATTAGTCATATCTAGGGGTGGGAGGGATGATAAACTATTTTTATTGATTCTAGGAGTTATTTGTTTTTTATATGAAGCTATTTATCTAAAAAAAGTAAACATTACTTCTATGAAATAGTTTTTGACAAATTTTATAGATCAGTTGTTGTTGATAACTCTATAAAATATTAATTGGATATTTTATAATATCTTTTTATAGTGTAGTATTATAAAAGGCAAGATAACGCATAATTTGACGGGTTGGTTGATGATGGTCAACTATCTCAAATCCATGATACCTCTAGAGTAAAAAGATACTAGTAATAATCTTTTAGTGTAAGGAATTTGTAAATTCCATGAAAACTTTTTAAAAAGACTCATATGTACTTCCTTTAATGTGGTCATATAGGTTATCTGTATAGTTTCTCTAAACTGAAATTATGAAATTAGGAGAAATTTCTGGTGTAATCCACATTTGATATCAATATATTTTGGGATTTATTAGCTACAAGTTTAGGTAAATTATATCATTTTTAGGAAATTCATATTTGGGGTCTTATTTTGATTTTACATCACTTTATGTCTTAAGAGACGTTATCTATTTTGGTTTTTTTTCTCAAACATCAATGATTTAAAGTTTTTCTTATGGTTTATTTATAATGTTATCCTTTTGTGGGGATTACATCATTGATATGTTTTAGGGGGAAATATTTTCATGTTACGCTGAGTTACTAGGATTGGTTCTACCATAGTTAATATTATTCCTTTTATTATTACATGTTTAAATTTTTTTTGTTAAAAATGTGGTGGTGTTCCAATAGAGAGGTGTAACATTATTGTCACATTCATATTTTGGCCTAATTATAGAGTACATGTTATTTCATAAAAATGTGCTTTTTTCGTTTATGTACCATTAATGTAATTACTATATGATATTTTAATGAATTTTCTTCATGTTATGCTCATTGAATGGTTTTTATTCTTATATTTACATTTTCAATTAGTAAGTGACTAATTGAGTGGGTTTTTTATGATGTGTGTTAGAATGATCATTTCCTATAATTTTTTATGGAAACATGTCATCATGGTTGAAATTCTATTTATATGCATGTATATTCTCTTTATTTAATATTTTAAATTTTATTTATATAACATAAAGACCTTTATTAGTTTAATTTAGACTCCCTATTTGTGTGATCTTAGAATATTATGTGAATAAACTCATTTACAAAGTACATTATCAATGACCCGAAGTGACCCAATTTTTATATTTTAATAATAACAATATTATAAACATATATTATGTCACATACATTCAAAGTAACAGTTAGGTTTATTTTTTTAAAAATATAGGAAAATAAATTAATAAAAAAATTCCAGATATTTAAAAAAATATGTAAAATTTTCTACTATATAATAATTACTTAATAAAAAATAAGTATTGAACATTTCCTACAAAATTCTATTTGCGTTTTAATATTATAATAATTGAATACATAATAATTTATTATATAACTTTGTGAAATATCAAAAAATAAATGGTGATCTTAGAGTCTCTGTAAGGGGAAATATATATCAAAATCAATAAAGTAAATTACATAGAAACATAAAAATTAAATGAGTGAAATTAAAATCATATAATATCATATAACTATTCAAAGGAGTGAGAATCTAATATTTTGATAATATTATAATTAAACCCATATATGATAATAAATGAATTATTAGGGAATGAATGAATAATGCTAGAAATATTTCACTGAGAAGTCATTTACAAAGATAATATTATTTTAGTGAGGACCACCACGAAGATAATATTCTTCCTATCAAGGTCGCACAGAATAAATCATGCTTTCATTTTGTTGGAATATAAAAAATAATGAAACCATTCAATTTCATTGGTTGAAAAATTATGCATCTAGAGGATATATAATAATTCCCCACACAAATCACATCTTTTTGTCAATAAATTCACCATAAGCAATATATTAATTTTATATAATTTAGAATAAATTTTCTTTAGGAATAAATAATCTTCTGTAATGTAATATAAACATATGGAATGTCAATATATTGACTTAATATAAATGAAATAATTTCAACATAATTCATTGATAAAAATTATGTCGGTGGAAAAAAACCTAAAAAACATTGAATATTTATTCCATAAATATAAATATTAAAAAAAACACAGGGGATTGGAATTCATTATCAATCAATAAATAATATAATGTGATGAAAAGAAATTTATAGAAATTTTCATCTAAGATGAATAATACATATCACAACTGTAATATAGTGAATATCCATATATATTAAAACAGATTAAAAAATATTAACGATTGATGATTAAATAAAATAGTAAATACCAAGAAAAAGTGAAAATCATGATTTAATGGGACAAATAAAAAGTATATTGATCATATAAAAGAACGTAGGTGCATTCCAGAAAACATGTCAAAATGAATAATATTTGGAGGTGATACCTTTATGACTATCAGAAATCATCAAAAAATATCCTGTATGAGGAAACACAAAGTGAAAACATGAATAAAATGAATTGAAAAATAATCATGAAATAATGAATCAAATTTATAACCATTAAACCGTAATAGAAATCAGGGTGAAAATTATATAACATGGAATCACGAAATCTCTAATTAAGACAAAGGAACATTTTGATAAATTTAATTTAATTATAAATGGAACTGGTGATGGATATCATGTCATTAAAATATAATTAACTAAAATATCTTTTTTATACATCAATTCAATAATGATGTGAATTCACCATATAAATGAAAATATTATGTGCATAATTAAACAAGTACCAATGAATTGAAAATGGTGAAAAATTAATCCTTTGGATTGAGATACATTTTAATGAATACTCATTGATGTATATAATTTCAAATGTAATATTATATAAATTTAATAATTATATAACTATTATAGAAAATACATTGGGGGAATAATTTTTAATATATAAAAAAACTGGGGTATAAAATAAAACTTCTTTAGGAATTGAAATTTATGAAAATGAAACCCTAAAAAATTTGGTATATTTTGAATCAAAATGTTATCAAAAATAAAATTTTATATGAATATGTACATCCATTATAATTCATTAGAGTTCTTATAAAATTTAAACCATAGAAAATATATATAAAAGGAAATAGGTGGTGAATTTGAATCATATCTCAATGAAGATAAATTGAGATACAAACACTAATGCCTTGATTCATTCATAATCAAAATAGAAATATAACTTCTCATTTATCATAAATAACTATGTTAATAGCTAATTTTAATAACATATTAATATCTATGATATTTTCTTACTTCTTTTATAACCTTCTATTTTTGATATATTTCATAGTTATATTAAAATTTAATTATCAAGTCAGAGGATATTCTAAATATTTATATCTTATAAGTACTGTGGTGACATTAATAACTTATACGTATTAGTTCGATGAAAAGTAATTACTATAAATTACATGATACATGAGTGATGGTGTTTAAATGTCTCATCATTCCCCATTTTCATTTTAAGAATAATAAAGTCATGGTTTGTGAAAATGTAAATTTTGAGGAAATATTTTTTCGGTTACATAAAAGGAAAGTGGAAAATGTTAATAAATATATTTAATATAAATAAAAATTTTCCATAATAAATAGAAATATCTGAAAAATTATTATTATATTTTTTAATAATTATATAATATTCCTATGTCAATAGGATTATGAATATTACACCATCTTCCAAATAGGCCGTAAAACCCACCCACACCAGAGAATGTTATATCATATTTAAGAGAAGGGGAATATTTTATATAATGTAAATTTACAATTTTAATAAATTTAAACATTTAACAAAATATCAGTTATGATCATTAATAAACACATGGAACAATCCATGAAGGATGGTGTTGATAAATGAAATTCATCATATTTGGAGGTTCTGGATGTATTTATAATGAATGTTTTCATTTCTCATCAAATCTATGGAATAAAGAAATTTGATTTATAATAAAATTATGTCCATAACTATGAAATATTGACAAAATTAATTCCAAAAATCAATAATTTCTTCTGACCATGTGAGGTGGTAATGAAAATATTACTATATCACATTACGGTGGGAGTAGTTTTCATGAATGAAAAATTGATGTTGTCTAGTTTTTATTATATGATGGGATAGAGTTAATAATGTTATATAAAATAAAATATTAACTTTATAGTATACTAGTAATACGATTTTGATTATGTTAATTAATCTACAAGAAGTGTCGAAAATGTAAATTATGAAGAGAAAACCTTGTATTTTGAAGTAATCACATTTACACATAATCAATTTTTATTATTATTTAAAATAAAATCTTTGTGTAAGTGGGAACCATACAATAGAGATTTTAGTTCGCACATTTCCCACTTTAATAAGTACCACCTCATTCAAAATATGAAAATTCAACATTCTAAATTCAGAAGGAAAATTCCAAAATACCAACATATCCACCTCGAACAATGAGTTAACCCACCATGATCCACAATCAATCAACCATCATAACCTAGAAATAAGAAAGATGAAAATTTTTATCACCACTTTCACCATCACCACTATTATCTTGTAATCATCAACACTGTAATCAATGCTTAAAAACACCAACATCAATATCACCGATAAAACCTCCCCTATATATTTCACTTGGGATCCTCGTTGTTGGATCCATAGAGCAACAACCCACCACTATATACACCTTCAACCTCTCCATCAACATATCATGAATTCACCATCAAATCAAACCAAAATGTGAAACCAAAACCACCTAGTAGTGTCATGAACATCATCTGATTTAACCCAGAAATAAATCATGGCTTCCAATGAAAAAAACCACAACAAAAATCTTCCAAATCACTAACATAGATGGGACATATCACAACCAGAAAGAAAACCATGATCCAAAAAAACTAGGAGATCACATCCCAAATAATATTCCCAACCACCACACTTGACCAACAAGGAGAGGAGAAATGAGAGATAAAGCCAGAAAATATATTGAAATGGGAAGGTGCAATGAAGCCTCCTTGGGAACACCATCTATATTACACCTCCAATAGAATCAACGTCACAACCAAACCAAAAGCACATCAAAACTCCAACACCAATGCAATCAAACAAACAAATCCTTACTCTACTATCACCTTCTGAAAATGAATTTTTCACTATAATAATAGACCAAAATGATGTATAACATGATGGGAAACCCATAAATAGCATAATAGAAGGGAGAATGAATCAGTGGATGTGTTATAATATTATAAATTTTGTGATGGGCAATTATTTGATTTTTAATAAATATACAATAATATATTTTTACTTAATTTTGACAAAGGTATGAAATGAGTATAATAATGTTGTTTAGGGTCAAAAAATATGACATCACAATATTTAACATTATATATTCCTTATAGAGCAAATTATTTCAATATATTTTGATACATATAACACTAATCCCAAACTAATAGAAAAATATTTTATAATTATAAAATTTCCACCATATAATTAGACATTATTAAATAAATGAAACAAAATATATAGTATATATAGAAAAAAATTATCAATAATTCCGTATTGTTGATAAAAATTCATATAATCTAGATGAATAACTTTTAGGAATTATTTATGATTTAAAATGACACCCTTATAATTATCTATATTCATTATTTTAGGATTCTAATCTTATTAAAAAAATTATTTCTATGAATAATATGTCAATGTAATATTTTATTAGTAATTAATAGGAAAATATATCAGGAATAATTCATTTATCAAAAATAGTATTTGGATATTGAAATTGATTTAATTATTTATTATGTTTTTATTTAAAAGGAAAAATAATATAGTTAAATTTTTATTCAAAATTAAAATAGTTTTTGGTGAATTTTTGGTAATTTTTCTTAAAATTGTTTATGTTTATCTGAATAGTTAAAAAATTATATTTTTTAACAAAAATAAATATTTTATAAGATGATCCAGATTATTAGGATGGCAGAGCTAGAGAAAAACTCAGGAGAGAAGGGCACACTTGCCTTAGTCAGGGATGCCGATTTGATATCAAGGGAAAGTCTCTATTCTTTTCAGGATGATCTGGTGGGAAACAAGGTTCTATTTAATCGGTGTTCATCTCAGAAGGATCACACAGGTTCTGGTTGGACATTCGAAGAACCATCTAACCAGATGAAGATATTCAATGAAGTTGTTAATTCGGCGTCGAACGTTGTGTTCTCTGATTTTTCCCCCTTCTCCAGGAAGAATAATTCACAATGGGCACGTAGTGCATATATCTTCTGACTAGGAATCCATCATAGAGAGCACCATGATCTTGTAGGTACTTGATTGTTGCTAGTTTTTTTACTCTGAAGGGCAAGAGGGCCTGATGGATTGTAAATCTAGTGAACATGATTTCAGAATTATGGGGTTTTTGTGATTGGCGCAATACTGCAATGGGAGGGTAATTCCTTCATATAGTCTTCCCTATGCTATAGGGGCTTACTTGATGCATTGGTACCATATCACTAAAGCATGTAATTATTCAGATTAAGGAATGGGATCGTAACATTGATCCTTATGATGTAAGAAATACTCATATGAAAATATGAAACCAATTTTGGAGGACCCACAGGCACTATTGACCCCCCATGATCCTATGGGATATTGAATCCTAATTTGGAAACACAATCAGGATTGATAGGAAGATGTACAATCCATGTTTTGGGCACTTCACCCGTGTTTTGGTTGAATTAGACATGGATACCACTTTGGTTGAGGAGGTGTTACACAACACAAGGGATGATAGTTTTATGCTGGAAATCCATTATGAATGGAAGCCAATGTTCTATTAAGATTATATTGTTCTTTGGTCACTGGGACCATGAATGCATTGGGTCTAAGGTTTTCAGTTTCTATGACATCAAGGGGCATGATGAGGAGTCATCTCGGAAGGGATGTGATAAGGATATAGGGACATCGCGAGGTGATGCATCCCATCAGATGTTGAATACAACAGAAGTGGACTTGTCTTGGATACGTCAGTGGTTGATATTCCTAGAATTATTGATATTGAAAAGTTTTCTATATATTTTAATGTGTTTCGTATTTAAAGGAAAATAAGTATAGAATCCTGTCTTTTTATAACATAAACATTCATTACATTACACAAAAATGATGATCATTAAGGTTTAGTGTCTTGGAAACCAGGAACATAATACATGAAAAACAACATAAAGCATTCTTCTTAAACACTTGAAAGGACTATCCTTATGTTCATCCAAGGTTCATTACTGCATCTCATAACCTGAGGACATACATCAAAAGAAAGGGTGAGTAGACGGCCCAGTATGGGAAACAAGAGAAACATTTTACATGTGAACTTGAGATACTTCAATAAGGCCATGAAAAGAACTTTAAGGCATGAGAAAGAAATCATGGGGAATATCATAATAAAAATAACATTTTTCATAACTTGAAGATGTGTTTGCAACATTTTATATAGACAATCATGAACATATCACCAAGGTCCATCCCCAAGGTGTTATTTGAAAATTACCAAGGTTATTCACCAAGATATCGTGAAAATTGTAATCAATAGTGGTTGCATCATTACCCAATGCATTGGAGAGCCTTCAGGGAAAAACCTTAAATTTGTATTTATCATCATGTGATCCACATATATCATCATCTAACATTTCAAAAATAACCCATATAGCATAAAATAAATGGGTTTCATTTCATAATCATAACATTTCAAAAACTGCTTTAAAGACATGATCTTTACGTCACTTTAAACCAATGGAAGGGGAGAGAGGGTTCCATGTATGTAAATCCCAGAATATAAAATAGAAAATTTTGATATATATGTGAATACCCCTGTAGAAATAAGAGCATTGAGTATTCACTTAATAATATAAAATAATTTTGAGATAAAGACGGAGGCATTTTGAGACGAAAATTCTGTAGCATAATGGCTATGTTACAAGGTTTTTAGAAAACATTGAAAAAAGAGGGGACATGGGTCAAACATTCATAAATAACCCATAAAACTGTAGAAGGACTGAATATAAGGGATTTAAGAATATGGTAATGAAATTTGAAAATATACCATATGAAATGAAGGACATGAAAGGAAGACAAAAAAATATTTCTCTTATAAAAACTCGGCAGCCTAACGGCGTCTTTTAAAATTCAATATAAATGATTTGACAAGATAAAATAGGTTCTCTCATCATATGATAATAATAGATCAGTAAGATAGATATATAGATCATACCCCAACATAATAAAAAGAAACTTGAAAGACTTTACATGAAAATAGAACTTGAAAAATGAGAAGGGTGAAAGAATCTGTTACAAAAATTTCGGCAGCCTAACGGCGCCACTTAAAACTTCATAAAACGAAATAATGAGAGTAAGAGGAGATATCTCATTATGTGAACATGAATAGTTCATTATGAGGAGTATAAAATAAAACCCTTTTACATAAGAACATGGAGCATAAAAGAAATTACATAAAAGAGATTTCTTGAAAAGATAGAGAGAGATCGGATCCCTTACCTTAAAATGTAACTATTAAAACTCAAAGGTTTGGAACTTGAGGGCTTGGGGGCACCATTGGAGGACTCCTTGGGAGGTAAAAAGAGCATAACTTCGTTTGGTATGGTTTTTGGAGTCGAATGGATGAGAGGAGGGCTTGGTATTTATAGGGAAAGTGAGGGGACAAGGCATTAATGGCCAAAGGACACCTCACATGTGCTTTTCTCAAAACCATGTGCTCTCCCATGATATTTCCCATTATGTTATGCCACATGGGGCACCCAATAAAAATATCCATCGCCTTAAGTCGTCCAACCCTTAAAATATCTCATGACATCACCATGACACAGTTATGATGTCATTAAACATACCGAAACCCTAAAACTGTATTTTTACTATTTACTGAAAATTCAAATTTCTTAGAAAAATCCCAAAATTTCACAGTAACCAAATATCAATGCTCTGATTTCAAAATTGAACTCCATTTTATAAAAATAATTTTTTTAATGTTTTTAATTTTATTTGTAAATAAAGACACTATTCACTGAAAAAAAAAATTCAGGAAAAACCCCAAAAATTACCTTAACATAATATTGATGCTCTGAGTTCAAAAATGAAATCCATTTTATAAAAATAATTTTCTAAATATTTTTAATTTAATTTTCAATTAAAAAACACTATTCACCAGAAAAAAACTAATACTTGAATAAAAATTTATGAAACCGTTATTTAACCATTTTATTGAATCACATTACTTAATCAAGGTTCCTAGATTATATTAATACTTTCTTTAAGTGAGATTACTAATCCATTTGGACACATTACTAATCCTAATCATAAAATCACTATTCATAATTTACTATTCCTCAAAAATCAAGTTGATCTTATTAGACTCTAAATTTCGTACTGAACATAATTGTAAAAGACCATTTTTTTTAAAATCATTACACATTTTAAATTATTTAGGTTTACATAAACATTTTTTTAAAATATACTTTCTGTAAAATTCACCAAAAATATCCATACAATATTTATCCGGACATTTAAAAATTCATAAACTTCGTAAGAAGAAATCCCAATTTTTATTTAAAACAAAGGATTACACAAGGAAGTTATGGTCTCCTTACATAGCCCCTTATCACAGCAGCATATGACCTAAGTGTAAGGTGTGCTAAGGTAAGAGAATCTGAGGGAGGCTCGGCCAACATCGCACGAGTAGTAATTTCTATCAGTTTGAACTTCTCGCGAAGGCGATCCCATTCTAGCTTCATACAATGAAGTTCGGCTTGTGTTTGGTCCAGTGAAAAGCCCAATGTTTCTACCTTCTTCCCAAGTTCTGTTAAATGGGCTTCGATCAGTCCAAGACTACTGGGTGAGGTCATCGAATATTCTTTCTATATTAATTAACCAAGATTACTTGTATTTAGAGACAATAATCAAAACATTTTGTTCACATTGGTCATATTGACCAATGTTCATATAACAGTCAAAAACCAATGGTCTCATTTTAATTATAACCATGTTTATCAAATAAAAAAAATTTTGAGTATAAAAATAAAATAAAATAACACATGAAATTAGGAAACATGATCTATTCAAAATTTCGGGTCGTAACAATAAGAATGGTTGAAATGGACATGTAACTATATTCAAGGAATGAAGTTGTGATTCCTAATGAACATGTGGTGTATTGTCTAGATGCTAACAGGGATGATGCCTCTTTTATCACTTGTTTTATAATTCCTCATGATCTTTTGGTGCATTATCCAGTTGAGGACAAACAGATTTGCAACCCTCCTCCGAGGACACTGGTTGTTGCAATTTCTAAGCAGTAGGCTCATGGGGGTGGCCTAAACATGATCAGTCTGGTGGGTGGAAAATTTTCTCCCCTTCATGACTATGTATTCATCACTACATTTCAGGAGGCAGTGCCTGAGTATGACTGAGAGGAAGGAAAGGCTTCTGGGGAAATTTTCATGTTGGCATCACATCATTTGGTAGACGATCTTGACACTACCATGGATCATTTTGTTGCAAATAACGAACCACATGTACTGAAAGACCCTTTCTCCCATGTCCCTAGTTCAATAGCTACCATGAGAAGAATATCCAAGGTTTCCCCTTTGGGTATAAATCATTTAATCATCAAATTTATTCCTCTTAGTGGGATGTAATTGGGTAATGATTGTGATGCACCTGATGAATATGATTAGAATAATGGATCTTCTATAGTGGAAGAGCAGACTAAAAGGAAAGATAACTGGAATATCATGGAGATAATGGCAGAAGCTCAATGGGAGGGTTGGCCTCACACCAAATGAAAAAAAATCTGTCTAAGTGAAGATCCTATTATGGTATTGTCAAGGTCTTGGGAATGCTCCCATGGTCAAGGCTCTTATGCACTTCATTGTGATGAACAACCCAATATTTATTACTTAGCTGATCCAAATATGACCTTCAATAAGTGGGTCACATTTAAATGGGAAACCGTTGGTTTGTCATTTGTCTCACAGATTTTGAGTGATAGTGGGGATGAATCACTTTTCATTCTCAAGGATGATAACATTAATCTTTTTCCCTTGCATTTGGAATCAGAAGGATGTCTCTATCACTATTTGGTTTTTGGGAATCACTATTACTTGTTCATTCACACATGCATCCAACTTCTATATCCAAATAAGGGAGTTGTGGAGAGATTTTCCAAACATATATACTCAGGGGCCTCATAGTTGTGTTTCCATGGGAGACATCAATACAATCCTTTTGGCCTTAGGAGATAACAGACACCCGTTTTAATAGGTTGTCAAACACTAATTTCTCCTCATGCACTAACAGGTGCCACCTGAATGATGTTCCTATCATGGTTGAACATTTTACACGGAGTAGTTATTCCCTCAATGGGAATAAATCTAGTAAATTAGACATGTGTTTTGTTAAAATTTATGATAGGAATGATTTTATTGTTGTCTCCGGGATACATTTATCCAAATATCACTCTGATCACAGTCTGAATTTATTGAATGTTTTCTCCAGTCAATGACGATCCTCCCAATTACCTTCAGATTCAATAACACCGAGGTGGTTACTTCCAATAGCAGAGATGTTATCTCTAATTCGTGGTTAATGGACGTGATTTTAAGACCCCATTCAATTATGTCTAGTAAGTCGAAACGTGTGACGAAATAGCTCAATGATTGGATCAAGGCCTCAATTTCTGATCTAGAAAATGACATTAATGAATTTGAGGATAAACTCTTGTATTTATAGAATGCCAGTCAAACTCAGAATGTCCCTTCAAGGGATGAGATTCTAGACATCTCGGGTATTAATGACCTTCTTTCATTTTAGTAATGGCTTGGTGAAATCCAATAAACCACTAAATAGCTACATTAAGGTGATACAAACTCAATGTTTTTCAAATGTAGGCATTGAGAGAAGAAGACACGTTTAAGTATCACTAATAATGAAATCAATGGATAGTTATGCAGCTTAGAGTATGAAATTTCTAGTATTGTTGTTTGATACTTGTGATGATCTATACTCTTAAAAAGGGAACCACAATTTGTCCCACATGCTTGATAATATACAGGACACCAATGCTGCTCAACATAACTGGTTGTTGGTGGAGGTACTAGCGGAGAAGGAAATCATGGATGCATTATTTTCCCTGATTATTAATAGTGTTCCATGGCCTGATGATTTCACTGAAAAAAAATTTTATGTTATACTGGGAAATTATGCACCTTGAGGTGATTAGTGTTGTGATTGAATTCTTCAATAATGCGTCTCTGGCTTTTGGGGTCAATGAATGTTTTATTTCATAGGTTCCAAAGAATGAATGTACATTGGATATTAAAGACTACTGGATAGTTTCTATTGGGAACAAGATACCTAATGTCATCAGAAATGTCACTGCCATAAGGATGAGTTGCATTACTAGTGAATTAGTCAGTGATAATCAATTTTGGTATGTGCTCGGGAGGAAAATTACAATATGGCTTCTCCCAGCATGAAAAACTATTAACATCATGAGAATTATATGCAATAATGTATGTTTTTCTCTTATATTTGACATCTCCAAGGAATTTTTCACCAATTTTCGGAATTTATTATTTGTGATTCTTAGGAAATATGGAATCCCTAATCCCCTTATTAACCTGGTTTCTACCATCTTGAGTACTTCTAGGCTATCAATTCCCATTAATGGGTCAACTATAGAGTACTTTACATTTACAAGAGGGGTCAGACATGGGGACCCCAACTCTTGACTACTTTTTCCCCTAAGAGAAGACTACCAATATGTGTGAGTAAATGATCTTGTGCAATCTTGTATATACCGAAGAATAAAATCTAGAAGGGATTGCTTATCAACCTTTCAACTCTTTTATGCTAATGACATACTTCATTATGGGATTGCTGATAAAAGAACAATTTATTGTTTTTCAAAACTATTTTCTCACAATGTGGACATTTCTGGCTAGGTGATTAGTTGGAATAAATCTTTTATTGGGTTAAGGAAAGGAATTCCCATATGAAGAAAAAATAGAATAACTAGTACCCTTGGGTTGAGGAGGAAAACCCTTCATTTCATTTATCAAGGGGTGACTCTTTATTGTGGAAGAGTCAAAAATGTTTATCTTGAAATAATTTACTCTAAAATTATTTCTCATAAGGTGTCTTTGAAAGGTAAATCCATCTATCAACTGGTATAATTTTTTTGGTGAATTACATTACTACCTCCAAGTTTTTATATGCATCCCATGTTTACAAATGGCCCATCAACCTCATTATGTAACCTCATGTTCTGATAAAAAACATTATTTATATCGGATACATTTATCAGAGGGAGAATATTAATGTTTCCCAGAATGCATGTATTAATACAATGGGAATGGGATGCATGAGTGTTAAGGATTTGACCTTATTCAATGATGACCTAATAATTAATTTCACATAATACCTAGTTTTTAGTGGCTATATATCACAAGAATTTTGTTCACAGTTGTTTTTGTCTACGAAGTACAATGGTGACTCACTATATGTTGCTTCCTCTATTTGGCCTGCAATCAAGCATGCCTATGACAAAATTTTGCAATGATCTATTTGGATGGATCGTACATGTTATGGTCTTAACATGTACACAACACGGTGAATTGATAGATTCATAAATGAGATAATTTATTCCTCTTATTCCCTAAAAACAAAGTCAATTGCTGATTTATACTAGCATCATGATCTGCATGGATGTCATGCAGTTCTACCCAGTTTTAGGTAAAAAATTACAATTACTATGCCTATTATTTTATAGCCATGAATCAAAGAGAGAATCTGATTCTCACTACCAGGGAGTACAACATCTTCATATGTGGTGGTCCTACTAATACTTCTACTATGTTATGTGGATTTTAAAATCTCGTCATGCCTCTTGATCGATACATCCTTATATAGATGGTTTGGAAATGTAGGTTGTCTGTGTAGAGGATGCTATAGTAAACTGTGATTCAACATGCACCAGTCTACAATATGTGCATGCAGGCAGATGAAAGAATACAACATATATTCATATCATGCACATATTCACGTCAAATCTGGAATCACCTACTGTATTTATTTGGAACCTCCCTACAGACTGACAGCATTGATTGGTTCATGATCTTCATATAGGGAACCAGACATAGTGAATAGTTTTATGTGCTATTTCTTTCTACTATCGCTACTGCATATGATTTCATATGGAAGGCCAAGCATAGAGTTGTCTTTGACAGCCCCATTCCCCCTTTTAAGGCTGGGTTGAATGTGATTTACAGGGCAGTTTTAGTCGCCTCTAAAGTTCAAATAGGTGTGATGAATAAAACTATCTGCTACTTGATTATTTTGATGACCCTTTGTGTTCCTGGTATTGTCATGAAGCCCATGGTTCTAAAATCAATCAGATGAATCCATCCTATCTACCCATGGTTGAAAGTGAATGTTGACAGGGCAACCATAGGTGCTCTGTTGGGGAAACATTTTCTTATCAGACTATCATTTTGGTCTCCTCGAGATGATCCTTTATCAATCTAGATATTTTTTCTCACATTGTTGATTCGAATATGCGTTGTGTGTGTTATTCACGTCTCTCTAACACCTCTTGCTTTTCCACATTTTTATTTGGTATTAATTTGATAGGGATGGGGTTTTCTAAGACCCTGATCTTGTTTTGTATATATTTTATAAAATTATCATTATTTAATGAATACCTATACATTTATAAAACATTTTTTTCCCCGACGCATTCAATTTTGAAAACAATATATTTTAAAAATAAAATTTTGAATCTAGAAAAAAATCTTGACATTTTAATTACTAAAATAATTTTTCATGTAAAAAATATTTTATCTATTATCAATTAATTTAATTTTTATATTATATTTTTTTGTATATTTATTTGATATACATTTAATTCCTCTTATATTAAATAATTTTATATCATAAAAATCAACAACATTTATTATATTAAACAACAACTAAAATTTATTGTTTGAAATAATATTTTATCTAAATATGTTTTATTTAATTTTATATACAAAAACAGTTTAATTATTTTATTTAATTTATAAATTTTTTATTAAGAAATATATTTCATTTCTGGAATTATTTTGCAAAATTTTTATAATGATTTAAATTTTATTGTTTGGAAAAATAATTTATTTATTTGGTTAAATAGTTCTTACGATCGTAAAATAATAAATTGGAAAAAATAAAAATCCGAGAGAAAAGAACATAAATATATATATAACACTTTTCTTAAATTGAAATTTTGATACATTATTAACCTTATAACATCCCAAACTCTATTAATGTTCATTTTGGTTTCATCTCGACATGTGGTGTATGTAATGTACTTATATTAAGTTGAAAAATTATGAAAATTACACTCATAGTACTTATATGTGAGTCAACTCTCAACCTCTTCAAGTACAATTATATAATTTCTATTACTCAATAAAATATTTCATTTTTCATTGTCCTATAATATAATTTATTTTACTTTTGTCGATGGTCATAAGAAATATTCCTAAGACCTCCATTTCCATTGTGTCCTCTATCAGAAATCCAAAGACTTCAGCAAGATTTATTTTTTCTTAAATTTAATTATCAACATTATATTTTAAACCAATTTTATTTTATATGTCTTATATAGAGAAAATATATATTTTATATAGTGAATGAGATTATTCTAAATAAATAAATACCATCCACATTTCACAATTTTAGGTATAATTATGAAAACGTAATTATAAATAAAAATTGATATAAATAATTATAAAACGAATTTTGATTTTGGTTATAAAATTGTAACATTAATTTTAAAATCATTATATTTAAATAAATTCCATTCATGAATAAAATATAAGCATGCTCATCATTGATTTCATTTTTATTGATCACCATAAAAAATCAATTATGATAAAATATAAAACATAGAAATAAATATAAAAAATCAATTATATAACCTTTTATGATCCAGTAAAGATGAAATTTTATACAATAATGAAGAACGACATAGATATTTTTTATCTTATTCAAAACGATCATAATCACTCATAAAAATATTTAATATATATAAATACTAAAAAATATATTTTGAGAGAACAATAAAAAAATAATTTTATAAATTGTTAGAGATATAAAAAATATTATGAAAAATATTATTAAGATAATTATATTTACCACACATGAGATTTAATGACATCAATGTAATAAATTAATTAAGGTTAGGGGATTTTCCCCCATTTTCAATTGTTTTAGTCATATGTCATATTTCACATTATATTATATTAATATAGATTATAAAAATAATTTTTTAGATGTTATATCATGAATTATAATTTATTAATGGATTATTTCGATCAATTTCATCAGTAGACTTAAAATGGGGTATGATTAAATTTTTACTCAAATAGTAAGTTTTATGTTCAAAATATTATCTTCATATCATGATTTTTACTAAATGTATTTCTTATATTTGTAATTGAACCCATATATTATTCTTGATAAAAAATATCCTTTTTCCCATGTCCATGTTAATTAGTGTATTTTTTAATGTCATCAACTATATTTTAATAATTTATTAATTCCATTTTGTAATACATAATCTTATAGAAATGTTATAATGAAAATTCTAATGTTTTAATTTTTTTAAAGTGTGTAAATAATATAATTTTAATGTTTTTCACCTAAAAAAATATAATGCCTTCTTTTTATGTTTTAAAAAATAATATATATATATATATATATATTTTATTTTTTTCATAATGAACTTGCTAATACAATATTTTTTTAAAATAATTTTTTTAAAAGATCAAGGATATTTATTATTTTCAATTTATTTCTTCAAGAAAATATAAATTTATTTTCATCTAATCCATTTCCCTTCTGAAATAGCCAATGCTCGAAAAATGAAATTATATAATTTTTTATCATCTAGTTTACTTAGGTGGAAATATTTGGTAATGTTATTTTCTAGATGGGTTATGATTTTTCATCACATTTATTTGCATAAGGATAGGTATTTACATTATGCCTATATGAATCTCATTATAGATGTTTATTGATTCCTAAGTCATATTGATTTATTATTATATTGATGTTCATATCTTTTATATACATAATAAATTTGAAATAAATAAGTGATCGGTGGGTCCAAATATTATAAACCCCCTCTATGCATCGGGCAGTCCCATGAGACAAAATGTTTGGCTATTTGGTTTATACATACACAATACACAGATTTGGTATTGAATATAGACATCATGAAAAGAATAATTTCATGGATGATTTATTGATGGTAACAATATATATTTCTCATATTATGAATTCTATTATGATTAATTTAATTATTTTAAACCATATCATATTTTATGTTAGAAACCAAGAATTATTTTAAGATCATGTGGTAATTTATATGAAATTATTTGATATACATATTTTTCTTAACATATAATTCATTCTATGTTGATGCATCAATAGCTTTATATATATGTTTTCTTTTACTAATAATATATCATTATCTTTAATATATTTCAATTTCAAGATGTTATAATGAAATATATAACACATGATACACCCAGAAGAGTATCATGTGTAGATAATTTTGCGACATATGTTGAATACATATCATAAATTAGAAATTTTATTAAATAAGGTTCGATGATTCCATTTTATATGAATGTATTAGGCTATGTTATTTTAATTTATCATTAAAAATATATAATTTTAATCCTAAAGGGACCACAATATGTTAAATAATGAATATATTTTAGTGATATTGAAATTATTTCTTGTTAAAATTGGGTCAAGGAGGTTAATTTTGAAGATCAAATTTAAATAATGTGTTTATTCACAAATTATTTTTGGAAAATATGTTCATTGTGTGACAATTGATATCATGGAAGGGTATATTAATATTTATGGGTTTTTATGTTTTATAAAGATAACTAAATAGTTGAAATGTTATGATTGGTTGAATTTTAAGGGTCATTTAAAAGCCTTTAGGTTAGTTGATATTATAGTGAATATTCTAGGATTTAGTATAAAAGAAAATTAATAAAAAAACATATGTATATGTATATGTTTATGTAATATGATAGAGATAGACTTATGGAAACCTAGATTAAATAAAGAGTGTTTTCGGTTGAACTGGTATCTAATATATTAATTTTGAAGATTATTATTTTCAAAGATTTATTATTAAATGTTATTATCATACAATTAAAATATAATGGGGTTAGTTTTTTGTTTACAAATGAAAAAATAATGTTTGTTTTAGTAATGGTCTAATTACAGTGAAACCATGTTAAAAATGAATACCATGGACAACACAATGATTTTACCACAGATAAATCTAATTGGATAAGTGGTAGAGTGAGATAATTTTGATTTTTCAAATGTAGATACCCAAAATTATGAATAATAACCAAAATGTAGTTGAGTTTCTATACATATTAGTTAATAGAAAGAATGAATCTTATGAAAATATATCTGATGAAGATGATCATGGAATGAAAATTTAATTTAATGAATATAAATAAATGTTTTCATAATAATCATGGTGAATAAATAAAAGTATATGGATGGTGGGAAAAAAAGTTGAAAAGGTGGTAATAGGGAAATATGTTATAGTGGAAACAAGAGTAAATTAGTTTACATGAATAAATGTAAATATTTTTTCCAAAGTCTTTATAGAGATATTAATTTATACTCCCCAATATAAAATATATCTATTATTATTAATATATTTTAGATACCTTTTAAAAATATTTATTAATATGTGGTAATAATTTTTTTTAAGAAAACATTTTTCTACGGGATAAATTATAACACCCTGATATTTAAAATTATAAATTCTTTTATGATTGAATATGTTCGGAAACATGTGATATATGTGAAATTGAACCAAAAAAGAACCATTAAACATTATATATCAATTAATATGTAGCCATAAATATTTTGAGTAAAAATATCCAGAACTGAATAATGATATATATATATATATATATATATATATATAAAGGTAATTTGTTTTAAAATCATTGTTTAAAATTCTATTATTTTAGCTAAATAATTAATAAGAATGATTTGTGGTTTTAATTATAACACATTTTAAAATAATATTTATTTATATAATTTTAGGATACTAAATATATTAGTTATAAAATATATTATTGATATGATTAATATTTTTACACCATATTTTAATGATAATTTATATAAAATAAAAATTATCATAGATAAATTTTACATAAATTATTATATTCCCAATATATGATTTCATCATAAATTTTTTGTTACCATTGATATGTTTATTTCTAAAATTATCTAACTTGAACATGACCAAAATGACTAATTTTTTGTTTATAAAATCTAATTTAATTTTTTATAAGTTTTTTAATATTTTTAATGTAAAATATTTTTAATTGAATTCTGAAAAAAATAATTTTCTTAATAAATGTTTATATGTTATGGTGATATTGTTATAATGGAAATAACCAGAATATTATTAAACATGATTATTAGTAAAATATATATTTATCATGTAAATATATACAACATATATATACATTGTTTATTTTTTAAATAAAATCACTAATATTTTAGTACATAATTAACATTTCCCATCAAAAGCCTCTTTATTCTTTTATTATAGTTAATATTTATTTTGGTAGAATTTTTTTTATTTAAATATAAAAAAAGTAATATATTCTTTACAATAAAAAATTTTATATATAAAAAATATAACACATTGATAATTTTACATGAGACATACATATTATGATTAAGGATACACTTTTTTGATGTGTTCTTTTACAAATTATATATATTATTGTTATAATTGAGTTTTATAGAACATTAAAATTTTATAAAATAAAAAATTATTCATTTTTAGAATCACTATATTTATAATTTTTAGTAAATTCAACATTATTTTTAAGAATAAAAATAATTAATTTTGTGAAAACTATTTACCACATTTATAGAAGAAATGGTAAATGAAAAACATATAAGAGTGAATGATATGAAAATATATCTAAAATATGTATTAAAATACATTTATTATGTATTATAACATTATCACAACCCATTATCAATTATCCTCTAAATTTTAGTCATTTAGGAATTTGGAACATGTTCTCTCTTTCTTAAATGATGAAATATTTAAAATAATGTCATTATAACCAATTATATATGTGGCATAATAACTTGATAATTCTCATTGGCTTTCGCGTAAAACATTTCATTACTTTTCCTTATGCGACATCCCCAAAATCCTAATGTCTAAAATTAATTACTGAAGGTTTTCAAAAACAAATGGGGGACGATAAACCCTTTATGAGAAAAACTATTAACCAAACAACACACTAAAATATTGATGAACAAATGAAAGGCTAGTAAAAAACATAATATATCTCACAACCACATCAAAGTGTGAAACAATTGAAGACCCAAAAACTGGAAAATGAAAAAGTGGAAACCGACTAAATACTCCATAAGGTCCTCTAGACTCAAGGCACCACATTCTCCATGCTCTAAGGTTATCAAATAGCCTGGGCATCATGTTGTGGTGCTAAAAAAGTGTGAAACATTACCTTTTCCTCTATCCTCAAAGATTGTATATGCAAAATCACAAAATATAGATAGTAGGGGTGAGTATCAAACACATTAGGTTTCCATAATTAATTCTCTAATAAAGCCCCAAGGATAGAAGAGTCAACATTAATTATATAAAATAGCTTATATATAACACTTTCCCAAAAATAGATTATAACTAAATATAAAAAAGATACCAAAAAAATTATGACAAAAGCATACGAGTATAATTCAATCCAATTTTTCTTCAATTCCATATTAAATAAAATAAATAAAAAAATATTTAAAAACTATTGTCAATATTCTTTTGGAATACCCAATACATTCAACACATCCACACAACCAACCATGAAAGCTACGCAATGAGAGTACCATTCTCCCAAGCACATTCTCATTGATATACGAAGTCATTACAAGGTAATTATATCCCATGTGTGAGTTGAAATTTTCACTGATCATGAGGAAATATTTCAACCAAGACCTATAAATTCAATATGTACACACACAACAATATTCCCAAGGATCATGCAAATGAAATCCTTTTTAATAAACTCATATTTTTATTCAAAATTGATTTCAAAAAGAACTATTTCAGTGTCAAAAAATTTCAATAAGAAGAAATTTTTTGTAACCCCTATTTCCATTAAGGCTTTTACTAATTGCATGAAATACATAATTTAAAATTTCCATTATAAAATTAGGAAACTAAAACAATTTACACAACAATTTATCCTGATTTTACAAATCGACTAAAACTAATAAATCATATGTTAGGAAATTTATTTCACATGACAAACAATGATTTCGAAAATCATCTTATACAATTTAGTCAATTTAAAAACAATTACAATGATATTTAAAAATATTATATAATAGTGGATCCACCTACCTCAATGATTTTGATGAAAACCTACAACGTATAATGAATGCTCACACAACATGGTTGAAACTCCAAAAAATGGAATTATATCTCCTCTCGTACCATTTAAAACCCCAAATATCACAATATTTGGGATCCCCCGTCATAAATCAACACATAACATGTGTATATCTAAAAACCGGTGAGGATTGGTGAAGTAGATATGTGAAACGATATAAGAACATTGAATAAAATCACCTACCACGAGAATCAGGACTGAAAATGACAACGGAGGGATCTATATCAGTTCTTAGATTCATGGGAGAGGTTCTCAAACAATCAATATAGATATATCGAAAATTAGTGACATTTAGGTGCAAAAAAATTCAAGTGAGAGGCCTTAAATTGTGGAATCCACTTTTCTAGGATCTCAGTTAATCCATGTGCACTGTTTGTTCGTACAGTTTGACAAAATGTGCGCTAACCATGCATTATCTACTATACTGAAAGACCCTCACATGGCCTCCTCCCATTATATACTCATTCATTCAAACCCCATGACAATGATATCTACCTCAAACCAGCTGTTGTGCATGGTTTTCTACAAGATGACCTCAAGGTTTGGCTAAACCACTTGCATATTGTGAGCCTTGCATTTATCCCTAAATACTTATTGAATGATCATAAAACCATCCCAACATCCCCCTTTAATTTATATCCACAAAAAAGGAAAAGGGTAATGTACTAGAAAATAGGTGTGATACATTCTCCCACCATTTGTCTTTTCATCCCCAGAAATTTGAAAAACCATTGCTTCTCTAGAATAGTTTTTGTCATTGCTCTATCATTTCCTTCTCAAATTCCCACAATTATTCCTAGATCTGAACATGCCTCAATTTAATCAAGATTGATAACATGATTTTATTAGAAAATATTTTCCCTTGACTATCCATAATTTCTACTGGGAAATGAACCAATGAAGCATCCGACTTTAAGTCAACATGATCCCATCTGATCACATGGTAGGGATCAGGCTGGTACTTATTCAACTGAGATACATGGAACACATTGTGCACTAATCTGAACCATGGTGTTAGTGCCAAATGGTATAAAATTATTTCAACCCATTAGAGTATCTCAATGGGGAATGTGTATCAATATGATAACTTTCCATGCTTCATGATACGATGATACCCAAGTCCTAGAGAGATCTTTAAGAACAAATGATCACATATGTAAAATGACAACGGAATTCAATGATAATCCACACAATGTTTTGACAACTCAGAGTGGTATCTATCCTGTTTCTAATTAACTAAATCTTTTACCATGATTCATGGGCACGACTTGTCCCAACTATTGATGTTTCACCAATTTCTACCCAGTATAGTGGCGAACAATAATGATGCACAAAAAATGCTTCAAATGGAGCCATATGTATCGAGTCCTAATAGATGTTATTATATGGGAGCTCCACTATGGGTTTGTGCTCCTCTGATGTGATATAAAATTCCATTACACAATCAATCAACATGTCATCCAATGTTTGTATTGTTATTTCTTATTGCCCATCCATCGGAGGATGATACACCATGCTCATAAAAAATATAATAACCTGGGATATCTGTAATGAATTATAGAAACGAGATATAATCCTCAGATATTTGTATGAGATTATTAACATGGGTATTCCATGCCTCTATACAACTTATTGGTTATATATGTGATACAGATTCTCCACCCTATCAATTTCATGAATTGGAAAGAAATAGGATGATTTGGTAAGATGGTCCACATCACCCATATGGAATCATGTTTAAGGAACATTCTTTAGAGTCCTGTAACAAACTCTATAGTTATATGCTCTAATTACCTTTCTAGAATCTGTACTGAATGAAATATAACCTCTGGTCTCTATTGCACATTTTTAACCAATCAACATGTTAACCACTAAGAGACAAACTCGACCACATTCTTTTTTATGCCTCTCTATCAAAATTGTCCCTTCAATGAATTATACATCATATGTGTGCATGGATGTATGACCCATCTCTAATGGTTGTTAACATGAAGGAGTTGATCAAGAAAAGCCATAGGTACAACAATTAGACATCAAAAACCTAAAATTAAACTCCCATTAAGTTTCAAATTTTTTATGGTCTCCACACCATTGAGTTTTGAACTCATATCCAGGCATTCTGCATCAGATGTTTCTGCCTCTTTGACAGTATTTACCAAATCTGAAACAAGAATATCTAAAAATAAAACCACAACATCAACATTGTATTCACATTACACATGCATGTCAACTAGAACAAACATCAACTGCCATTCATATGGATCTTTTTTTCAAATTGAGCATACGACTTTATTATCAATCCATTTGCCACCAAATTCTTTTTTCCAGGTGAATAAATTAATTCAAAGTCAAACATTGGGATAAAATCCATCTATATCCTTTTCCATAGTTTCTAATATCACTATTAGAAAATGTGATTCATGATATTGCTGTCTGTGAATTATGTAAATTTCTCACCAACGAGATAGTAATGCCATGTCTTCAATTTAGAGACCCGAAGCTTGACGTACATGGACATTACCTTACTTTTTAGGAATACATAATACATAAAAATAATAGAAACACAAGGACTATAATAGTTTAGTGTCTTTGGAAACATGGAACACAATCATCTAATTGTGGTGAAAGATCTTCAACATCTCTCATAAAGATCTTCCACTTTTTCTTTCCTAACCTAAAAATTTTCTTTTGATCCTGGGGGAAAAAACATAAAAAAGGTGAGCTCAAATGCTCAGTAATGGTAATCATGGATAAAATAAAACATACCATATACATTTGAACTTAAAAACATGAGCATAATGTTTAAACATCAAAATCTTGAGCAAGAACATAAAACATAGAAGTACATAATGCATAGATCATAATGGAACATAAACCATGATAAAATAGCATGGGAATAAAACATGTAAATATGGCATCCATTAAGCACATGTAATGATTTCCATAGTAGCTAAGGCATTGCTGCCAAGACCATCTTAGTGGGAAAAGTCCCATTCTGAATCGAGTTCACTCATCGTTTCAGTCCTGTAACACTAAACCAGATTAACTTACCGTTCTAGCCATTTCTATCTCATGAGATATAAAATAATTACCAAATTCATTGGAGAGAGATATAGGTCCCACCAATATCATAATGAAATCATTCTTACTTGTGCAATAAAAGAAACATACATCATTCATAATAACCCAATAAATAAAATGAGTTCCATAAACATCATCCCATCATCAAATAATCCATATAAATGAAATGGATATCATTTCATAATAAGAAAAGTGAAACCATGTATATCATAGAGACTTTATACTTGAACCATACACATATGAAATAATATCATCTTATATGGAAAATGGTTTTGATAAAAGACATGAAATGAATTTTGAGGAAAATATCCTTTCTTCTTCAAAATCAATTTCTTTTCACAAAATGACATGATATTTTAAAAGAAAAAGATTTTGTTTAAAATAGTAATGAAATATTTTGGAGGAAGCTTCATGAAGATAAGGCTTTATAAAACCGTTAAAATCCTTTCATGATGTATACGTTAAAAAACATTTTTCTCGTACTTTTGTCGTAAAAGTCAAAAAGTACCTTGTATGGTAAATAAAAGAAAGATTCCTTCCATACCATTGGGTAAAAGTAAAAATGGGTAAAAAGGAATTTAAAATACATGAATAAAATTTTAGAAAACATGGACATGGATGATAGCAATAACCCCCAGTAAATACTTAAGAATAAGCAATCTCGGATAAAAATGAGATTTGCAAAAGTATCCCTTACCTTAGGTACGATATGCATCGTACGTATCTAAACCTCATGTATAATGATTTAAATAATGTCATTGGCTTATTAAAGAATCATATTCATTGTTATGATATCATATATGTTTCACTTAGGACTTTATATTACCCGTTCTTTTGTAAATTCCTTGTTAAAGCAGCGTTTTGGGAAAAATCATTCCATTTATCGTATGTGTTTCGACTTGTCGTTTCTTGATGTTATTACTTATATCATGATTTACATAATTCTATAATGTAAAACATGATTTATATAGAATATATATTCATTATATACATATATATTATAGATCGATAAAAGTAATGAAATAAACCGTTCATGGAGACGGTAGGCCGTACGTACGCATGAACACTGTTTTCGTTTCCTTATTGATTTAAATGAAACTAAATAGATGACATACATATATATATATATATATATAAATCTAGTAGCATTTTTATTTCATATATTTCATTATTATTCATTACATAAACTTTATGATCATTCATGTATGGTTAATCACGGAGAATGAATCTAATCGTGTCGTGGAGACGGTAGTCCGTACGTACGCACGAGCGATGATATTGTTCCAATAATTATAGAATTGGAGTTGATGGTATAATATATCATAATAATTATGATTTTATAATAACCATATATAGTTATTCTTTACACCATTATATCCATCCATGTAAGGTGTTGGTGGAAAAACAGATTACCCCACGGTGTGGAGACGTTATTCCGTACGTACACACTCACGGTGATTTTGTTTTCCATAGGATGGATAGATAGTGAAATATAGTTTTTTCATACTTATAATAACATACTATTATATGAGTGATACTGATGTTATTACTTCATAATGAAACAACTAAAGAAGAAGAAGTGGAAGAAAAAATAAATTTGAAAGAATCGGAAACGGACATTACCTATTCTATGAAGCGTCTCTTTGAGACATCCTCTTAGGGAACTAAAATTGGTCTTTGAAGAAGACCAGGACCTCTAGGATGTTTCTAGAGAAGTGCATAAGAGAATTTGGTAGGGTTTGGCCGAGCATGAAAGCTCAAAGTGGTGTGAGGAGGAGAGGGAGGAGGTGACCTTTTATAAGTGAGGAGAGGGGCACCTTCCGAATTCTTAAAATTATTAATTTATAATAAATCAAACCCCACATAAAAACATCCAGACAATGACTCATATCCGAATATTATATGATATAGGGTTTTAATACCATCATCCAATCAAATTTATACATGTTATGAATTTATTTAAAACATTATCATATTGATTTATCCTTATTTAATCAATTTAATTTTATTAGTGGTAATAACATTCTAAATGTTAAATTGTAACAAAGAATTACTTATTTGTTGTTAATTGTCCATAATTTGATACTTTATAACATTTTATACCATATAAATTTAAATTTATAATTTGTAAGTTTTTTTGTGATTTTTAAACTATTTGAAAATATTTTTTTTATAAAATAACAATAGTGTCTATTTTGACACTATTCATTTATTTGAATTTAAATAAAATATATACAGAAGATATGTTTGAAATAAAACCTTTAATAGATTCATAAAAGGTCATATGTTTCTAGAAAATTAGTTGAGCACATTAAATAGTTCGTATAATATTTATTTTATTATTTTTAAAACCATTTATTTGGTTTATCTCATAATAAAATAATTACTACATCAATTTTTTGTATAATTATTTAATATACGTATTTGTTGCATAAAAATTAGAACTAAAATCCTATAATGAAGATAAATCTATTAAATTTCACAATAATACTTTTAATCAAATTTATCATCTTAAAATCACAATATTTTAATTTTTATATTTGTTAAATTATGAAGGTGACAACTTTGGCATCATTTAAAAGAAAATAAAATAAGTGTCATAATCATATTAATAAGTATCAAAATGTTCAAAAATTCGTCCAATGGATGATTATGGTTTATATATACACTAATAATAAGTTTTTGGAAGATTTTTGGACCTTTTTAAATGTATTAATATTTCAATAAAAACTATATTATTGATTTTTCACTAAATAAATAATTTCTGCATCCCTATTGTGTCAAAATTAATGACAATTATTTAATACATAAAAATTATAAATAAATTCATATGATGTAGATAATTTCATTAGCTTTCTAGATACTATTCATGTTCGAGGTTTCATGAAGTTTATCACTAAATTAAATTTAATATACTAATAAGATTTAAGAGAGTGACATGTTGTCATTTTCTTTGGTTTTAATAATAATTAAGTTATTTTCATGGAAAAAGTCCATTAAATGATTCTAATCTGACCATTAGGTGATATGGAACGACTTTTAATCATCAAATATTATTTTGGTCACTGTTAGGATAATTTTATAATCTTATATTTACCCTTAATTACCCGATTTACCTTTAACTATGGTAAATAAAATTTACCGTTGTTACTATTTATAAAACCCAAAAATAAAAAGTATCTTATTAACATAATTTGGACCTACTGATTCAAAATATAGAATCCATTTTTCAAAATTCAATACACAAAAGTTGCATAAATTTAATTAAAATTAATTCTGTTGTCAAAAGAAAACGAGGTTTTGTTTAAAACATTGCAAAAGATTGAATGGATTTAACCTATGAATTTAAGGTAAAATCAATAATAATTACATAAATTATATTAAATAGTAAAAATATATTCTATTTATACTTTAAAACCATTCAATATTATACTTTAACCACATAAGTTATTACGATGAAATTTTTTTTTTTAATTAAAATATAGCGTGTTTTTACTATTCATTAAAATATGAAAGTTTTCAGAATAATATGAAAAATTTATCCAAGGTAAAATTTTATATCCTGATTCCAAATAATAATTTTATTTTTTAAAATTGAACTTATAAACATGTCAAAAACTATATTTAATGTTGGTGTGCCATCAAAAGGTGGCAAACCTGCATTTTTTGAAAAATACTTATTTTACACGAAAAATTTATTTTGTTCTTATAACATGTCCTAGAAAATGTGTAAGATGAATAATAAAGTTATAAAAATCAAAATTTAGTTAATAATATTCATAACGGCTAGTTCATATTAATATTATAATAATATATCGTTGTTTAGTAACACCTGGTAGTGCATACAACACACGCTATCGAGGAAGGTCGTGGTTGCGTGTAATGCAAGCCAAGTCCAGGTTGCGTGTCATGCATGCTCCTTTTGGTGTAGAATAAAACAAAATACATTAATGAAATTAAAAATAATATTTTTTATGAAATCTTGGGGTGTTACAATCTACCCCCTTAAAATGAATTTCGCCCTCAAAATCCGTTGGGGTTATAAGTGGTTTACTACTCGAAAGTTTCGTTAATAGAAACTCACATCATAAAAAGGAATACTAAAACATTATTTAAAAAAATAATGTAAGAAACATAACGGATACCTAAATAATTCATCACTGGGTTTCCACATCGGAGGACATAGGTGAAAATATGGATATGGAGGAGAAATCTGACCATCATGTTCTGATGGAGAGTGGTAGAGAACATGGCTATGAAAAATCCATCAATCACAAAGCCATAGATTTGTGATGATATAAGGTACCATCTAATTCCTCAGATATATGGGCACTAGGAAAACATTTTTTGTTTTCATGATCATTTCCCTAATGTTGATGAAATTGGAATTAGAAAAAATACTTTCGTGATTTTGGTACAGTCTAACCGTTGTTCGTTCTTTGGACAAATTCCCCATCATCTCTTAAAGAAATGAAGTTGAATTTTTCATTCGTGAAGTGTAAGAAGATCATGTGATAGAATGATGGGTCATTCCATCTATCTCAAACAAAAGGTTATAAAAGTTATCAAAAATACATAAGTCCATATATAGTGAGATTAATCATATATGGTTCCTAAAATGGACTTATAATTCATATATCATACTGCTTAATATAGTAAAACTAGTTTCTACTAAACAGGGACTTCTTGTAGGCCAGTGGTAGGAAATAAAGGCCAGTCACACTTCGGTTGTGGGTTCGATTCCTATATCCTTTTCCAACGCGATGGGTTGTCTCCCATCCTGCAGGTTGTCGTTTTTCTAAAACTACATTACTATAACATCCCATAAATAATATCGAAAAAAAATTCTATCCTTAAACAATACTAACTTATGTCCAACATAATCCATTCCAATCTTTAGGCTTTTCCATAATACTGCAGTCTACTCTCATATTATAGTGAAAACGATTACCAGAGAATTCATATAACAAGCATGTTAATTCCATCGTTGATCCCCATATATCATAATATGTTCCTTGTTGGTCACATTCCAAACATTCGAAGGCCTTAATCATGTATTCTCATGAAAATTGAATACCCATTGAATCTTAGTGAAAACATGAATGCTGTCAAAAGTTAACTCTTTCCAATACCAAAATCCAAAAATTCTATATACTCAAACCATGATATAACCTTCTCCTTATATCAGTCATGAGCTCATGAATACTATCAAACATTTAATTTTCTCCTTATCAATTCATTAGGTTCCTATCATCTACTTTCCAAAAATATCTATATAACCTTTCATGGTTACTAATACCATTAATCATACACATTCAAAACTTTGGAAAGACAATAGTGTAACAATCCTTAGATATCTCTTTATTCCATAGTACCATGAGATTACTTATACAACATTACACTTGATAAACATGTAATCATTCCACTACCCTCTTAAACCATTGACCGAGCTTCAACAATTCTTTCATCTCACATATCATTTGTAGTCTCTTCATCATCATCAACATAAATACTACCCATAAGATCGTACTGAATCTCTTCATGAGACTTTCCCTTAGGTCATTAGTTTGCATAATGCCCGTACATTCCAAATTTAAAACATTTAACCATTGTTAATGTCATAGCAACACCATTATCCTTGTCCATGGTGTTAACTGAACCTTTTCCTTTGAACTTAATAACTTTGTGTCCTTCTTTTCCACACCCAAAGCATCTTCCAGTTCCTTTGAAACAATCTCCCCGATGCCTCTTCCCACATGATTTACATGAGGGAAATTGAACTTTCATTCCTCAATGATCATCATGAAACTTCATCTTTCTCTTATTATCTGAGTTGGGAAACGTACCCAAGTTGAGATTATTGATCATATTATGAGATTTTTGTTTATGCATAATAACGATTTTTGGACTTCCAAATCCTGTTTCATTTGGTTTTTCTTGAAGAATATCATTCCATTGTCCGTCATATCCTCCATTATCATTAATCTCCCTGTTTCCATCCATTTTCTAAAACCCAAAAAGAATATTGTCAGAGGTAAAAACCATTCTAGGGAAAACAACATAGTAAAGGGGGAGTACCCTTAATATCTACATCATAGGTTAAATTCTAAGATCGTTACCATAGTTCTAGGACTATATCCTATACGTATACTTATCCTTAGGGACATACCTAGTCATACCTTAGAAATATCTCTAGAGATCTCACTAACGTTTTCGCATCCTAGTTTCCAAAGGATGACTAAACCTTTCCTCTGATACAACAGTAGAGACCCAAATCTTGACGTACATGGACATTACATTACATTTGTGGAATACATAATACATAACAAAAACAGACGCACAAGGACCGTAATAGTTTAGTGTCTTTGGAAACTTGGAACGCACTCTTCTAATCGTGGTGAAAGATCTTCAACATCTCCCATAAAGATCTTCCACTTATTGTTTCCTTACCTAAAACATTTATTTTGATCATAGGGGAAAATAAAACATAAAAATGGTGAGATGAAATGCTCAGTAAAGGTAAGAATGGATAAAATAAAACATACCATATACATTTGAACTTAAAAACATGAACATAATGTTTGAACATCAAAATCTTGAGCAACGACATAAAACATGGAAGTATATAAGGCATAGATAACAATGGAACATAAACCATGATAAAATTGAATGGGAATTAATCATGTAATTGTGGCATCCATTAAAGACATGTAATGATTTCCATAGTAGCCAAGGCATTGATGCCAAGACCATCTTAGTGGACAAAGTCCCATTCTGAATCGAGTTCACTCTTCATTTCAGTCCTGTAACAATGAACTGGATTAACATACTGTTCCATCCATGTCTATCTAATGTGATATAAAATCTTTACCCAATGAATTTGAGGGAGATATAGGTCCCACCCATCTCATAATTAAATCATTCTTACTTGTGCCACAAAATAAACATACATCATTCATAATAACCCAATAAATAAAATGGGGTTATAAACATCATACCATCATCAAATAATCCATATATAAGAAATGGATATCATTTCATAATAAGAAAAGTGAAACCATGTAAATCATAGAGTCTTTATACTTGAACCATACACATATGAAATAATATCATCTTAGATGGAAAATGGTTTTGATAAAACACTTGAAATGAATTCTTGAGGAAAATATCCTTTCTTCATCAAAATCAATTTCTTTTCACAAAATTTCATGAAAATTTAAAAGAAAAAGATTTTTTTTAAAATAGTAATGAAATATTCTGGAGGAATATTCATGAAAATAAGTCTTTATAAAACCATAAAAATCATTTCATGCCGTATACATTAAAAAAACATTCTTCTCGTACTTTTGACTAAAAAGTAAAAAAGTACCTTGTAGGGTACATAAAAGAAAGATTCCTTCTATACCATGGGGTAAAAGTCAAAATGGGTAAAAAGGATTTTAAAAATACATGAATACACATTTATAAAACAAGTAAATGGACGATAGCAATAACCCCCAGGAAATACATTCGAATAACCAATCTCGGATAAAAATGATATTTGCAAAATTATCCCTTACCTTAGGTCCGATATGCTTCGTACGTATCAGAACCTCCTGTATAATGATTTAAATAATGTCATTGACTTATTAAATAATCATATTCATTGTTATTATATCATATATGTTTCACTTATGACTTTATATTACCCATTCTTTTTTAAATTCCATGTTAAAGCAGCGTTTTGGGTAAAATCATTCCATTTATCGTATGTGTTTCGACTTGTCGTTTCTTGATATTGTTACTTATATCCTAATTTACGTAATTCAATAATGTAAAACTTGATTTATATATAATATATATTTATCATATACATATATATTATAAATCGATAAAAAGAATGAAATACACCATTCATGGAGACGGTAGGCCATACGTACGCATGAACGTTATTTTCATTTCCTTATTGATTTGAATGAAACTAAATAAATGACATACATATATATATACATAAATCCAGTAGCATTATTATTTCATATAATAAATTATTATTCATTATATAATCATTATGATCATTCATGTAAGGTTAATCACGGAGAATGAATCTCATCGCGTCGTGGAGACGGTAGTCCGTACGTACGCACGAGCGATGATATCGTTCCCATAATTATAGAATTGGAGTGGTTGGTATAATATATAAGAATAAATATAATTTTATAATAAACATATATAGTTATTCTTTACATCATTATACCCATCCATGTAAGGTGTTGGTGGAAAAACAGATTACACCACGACGTGGAGACGGTATTCCGTACTTACGCACTCGCTGTGATTTGGTTTTCCATATGATGGATAGATGGTGAAATATGGTTGCTTAATACTTATAATAAAATACCATTATATGAGTGATACTGATGTTATTACTTCATAATGAAACAACTAAAGAAGAATAAGTGGAAGAAGAAATAAAGTTGAAAGAATTGGTAACAGACGTTACCGCTTATTTGAAGCGCCTCTTTGAGACCTCCACTTAGGGAACTAAAATTGGTCTTTGAAGAAGACCAGGACCTCTAGTATGTTTCTAGGGAAGTGGAGAAGAGAATTTGTCAGGGTTTGGATGAGATTTAAAACTGAAAGTGTTGTGAGGAGGAGAGGGAGGAGGTTCCCTTTTATAAGGGAGGAGAGGGGCATCTTTGAAATTCATAAAAATATTAATTTATAATAAATCATACCCCACTTAAAAACATCCAAAAATGACTCATATTCGAATATTAGATGAGACAGGGTTGTAATATAATCAACCAATCAAATTTAGACATGTTAGGAATTTATTTTAAATAGGATCAACTTGATTTATCCTTATTTAATCAATTTAATTTTATTTGTGGTAATAACATTCTTAATTTTCAATTATAACAAATAATTACTTATTTGTTGTGAATTGTACATAATTGGATACTTTATAACTTTTTATACAATATAAATTTAAATTTATAATTTGTAAATTTTTTTTTGTGATTTTTAAACAATTTTATAATATATTATATTTATAAAATAACAATAGTGTCAATTTTGACACAATTGATTTATTGGAATTTAAATAAAATATTTAAAGAAGATATGTTCTAACTAAAAGCTTTAATAGATTCATAAAAGGTCATATGTATCTATAAAATTAGTGGAGAACATTAAATAGTTAATATAATATTTATTTTATTATTTTAAAAACCATTTATTTGGTTTATCTCTTAATATAATAAGTACTACATCATTTTTTGTATAATTATTTAATATACTTATTTGTTGCATAAAAATTAAAACTAAAATACTAAGATGAATATAAATCTATTTACATTCACCATAATACTTTTAATCTAATTTATCATCTTAAAATCACAATATTTAAATTGTTATATTTATTAAATTATGAAGGTGACAACTTTGGCATCATTTATAATAAAATAATATAAGTGTCATAATCATCTAAATAAGGATCAAAATGGTCCAAAATTCTACCAATTGATGATTAGGGTTTATATATACACTAATAATAAGTTTTGGTGCAGATTTTTGGGCCTTTTGATATGTATTAATATTTCAATAAAAACAATATTATTTATTTTTCACTAAATAAATAATTTCTGCATCTCTATTGTGTCAAATTAATGATAATTATATAATACCTAAAAATTATAAATAAATTCATATGATATATATAATTTCCTTATATTTATGGAGACTATTCATGTTCGATGTTTCATGAAGTTTATCAATAAAGTAAAATTAATATACTTATACGATTTAAGAGAGTGACTTGTTGTCATTTTCTTTGGTTTTAATAATAATTAAGTTATTTTCATGGAAAAAGTCCATTAAATGATTCTAATCCTACCCTTAGGTGATATGGGTCGACTTTTAGTCATCCAATAGGATTTTGGCAGGTGTTAGGTTAATTTTATAATCTTATATTTACCCTTAATTACCCGATTTACCTTTAACTATGGTAAATAAAATTTACCGTAGTTACTATTCATAATGCCCAAAAATGAAAAGTAGCTTATTAATATAATTTGGACCTAATAATACCTAATATGGAATCCAATTTTCCAAATTCAATACAAAAAAGTTTCATAAATTAAATTAAACATAATCCTGTTATCGAAAGAAAATGAGTTTTTGTTTAAAACATTGCAAAAGATTAAATTGATTTAACCTATGAATTCAAGGTAAAATCAATGCTAATGTCATACCTTATATTAAATGGTAAAAATATATTCTATTTATAATTTAAAACCATTCAATATTATACTTTATCCAAATAATTTATTATGATGAAAAACATTGTTTTTTAATTAAAATATAGCATGTTTTAACTATTCATTAAAATATGAAAGTTATCAGAATAATATGAAAAAAATTTCCATGGTAAAATTTTATATCCTGATTCCAAATAATAATTTTATTTTGTAAAATTGAACTTATAAACATGTCAAAAACTATATTTAACGTTGGTGCGCAATCAAAAGGTGACAAAACTGCATTTTTTAAAAAAATACAAATTTTACTCGAAAAATTTATTTTGTTCTTATACAGTGTTCTATAAAATGTGTAAGATAAATAATAATGTTATAATATTAAAAATTTTGTTAATACTATTTATAAATGCTAGTTCATAATAAATTTATAATAATATTTTTTAGTAACATTCGGTATTGCGTACAACACACGCTATCGAGGAAGGTTGCGATTGCGTGTAATGTAAGCCAAGTCAGGGTTGTGTGTCGTGCACGCTCCTTTTGGTGTAGCGTATAACAAAATACATTAATGAAATTAAAAAGAATGTTTTTCATAAAATCTCAGGGTGTTTAATTCAAGGCATGAAAAGCTTCCACTACTTACAAGTTATGTTTTGGATAGTTCTTCTCAGGAACTCTAAACTAACATGAACCCTTTTCCAAAACCTGGTTTCCCCGTATAAGTAACCAACACATCCCTGATCCTGAAGAATCAATGTAAAGCACATATCCCAGCTCAAGTTCTTAGAGAATCTTTGTAGGTACTAAATTAAGACGAACATTTATCTCCTTGAAATAATTCTGGAATTCCATTTTCAAATGGAATAGAGTATTATTCTTTTTCAAAGTTTTCCTTGATAAGTATAACTTTTTGAAGCCACTCACAATGCATTAATAATAACTAGATAGTCCATGAAATCATTTTATCTCAATTAAATTCATTTGTAGATTCCATGATATCACAACATCTATCTTTTCATAATGTACCAAAACACATTTTTTTGTAAATTAGATGGATATGAAAGAACACCATATATATCCAAAAATAACACATAGATAGTTTGGAATACAAATGGTGATCTCTCAAGAATTTTAACACTGTTGCCAAGTGATACGCATTCTCAACTATTTTATTTGAACTCACCATGATGTTTTCTATAATCACAAAAAAGAGAGGATACATATTGCTGAAATATTCAGTTTGTTAATGCTTGAATACTAATTGTGAATTCATGATACAGAAAGGAATGACTACACATTCATAGTGGCCATATTTTAATCTAAAATCTATCTTTGTAATATATTCCACTATCATGTGAAATTGATTATATCTTGATCACAAGTCAGTTATAGAGAATCACTAATTACCCCTCAAATGATAAAATAGATCATCAATGTGTAATTTTGGGCACATATTCATTATCTTAAAATGGTTAATCATTTGATAATCCACTAACAACCAAAGTGTTCCATAATGTGTCATTATGAACTATTTCATGGCTATCCATAGTGATGTACTAGGCTAAAGGAAGCCCTTTCTTTTCAGCTCCACAAACTTTACTTTCAATTTCATTAACTCTATTGGGGAGAACCTATGAAAAGAAATTGAAATAGGACCGGTCCCTTTGTAGAGATAAATAATAAAATCCACATCCCTTCTAGGTGGTAACCCTGATAATTTCTTGGGAAAGACATCTAGATATTTATACACCACTATTCAAAAAATGAAATCTGGGATCTCTTCTATAAATTCCAAAGTCAACAATTCTAATTTGTATGAGATTTTTCCTTTCACTGATTTGAACAATCCCATTGCACAGTTTATGAACACCATCTCTCCTTTGAATAGATGCTTGATGTCTTCTTCAATAATGAAACTAATTGTCCTCTTATAACAATCAATGTGATCCTTTAAAATTATTAACCAATCTGTAACCTACATTACATCGTAGCCATCCATGTCCAACATCTTAGAGTCACATTTCGGCTCAAATACATCAATAGTAATTGCTCATTCTCTACACACAACTTCTTGAAATTATATTTAATAGATAATATATTAAAGTTTTGTCATTGAGGGAATCATTCCATTTTTTTATCATAGTAGATCAAGGAAACAAGAATCAATGATGTAATGTAATGCATCAGTATCGAACAATACTTGTATGATGGTATAATTCAAAAATAATTGTACCTATCACCATAGATGATCTTTCTTTATCATCAAAAATCATATATTCACCTCTATATTAAATCTTCTTCAATGAATTTTTCCCATTATTTCCTTTCTGAGGAGTCATGGAATTTTGAGAATTTCCATGGAAAGCTATTAAATTTGGAAAAATCTGGTTATAATGGCCTCGTCTTATCGAAGCAGACAATTATTGTGAAACCTAAGAAGTTTATCGAATACTAGACCTAAGAGCTTTGAGTCAAAAGCGATTATGGTGTCCCATCTTAATACAATTATGGAATCATCTTTCTGTGGATGTACACTCCCACATTATGTTGTAAATTGAACCTCATTGGTAGCATCACAATGGGATCATTGATTGTGGATGATGATTTACTAATCCATCCGTCAGATTTTTATTCCCGCACCCACTTTGGAAATAGGTATCTCTCTTCCAATCACTCCCAGTATTGGTGTTTCCACCATTTCCAATAGGGATCAAAATACATCCTCCTTAAATTTTTCTTGAAATGTCTCACTCGGCCTCCAACAATCTATTTAGAATCTCTATGTGATCATTAATATAGAGAACTACATAATTTTATTCAATTTCTTATATTATATATAATTCGTTGATGTGTCCCTTTAAGGATTTAGTTGCCACAAATTCTTGTACAAAGAATACTAAATTCATGAATTTAGAAGTATACTCTATGATATAAAGATTTTGCTACTTCAGGGTAAATGAGTATGTCTTTGTATTGATCTCAAATGTGTGAGGATTTGTTTTTTATTATAAAATTCCCAAAAAACATCCCATGAAAGACCTTGATTTGTTATATCATGCACTACTAGTTACCACCTCTTGCATGTATGATCCTCAAGAATATAGGTCACCATCATGACATATAGTTCTTATGTGGTGATGATGATTTTAATGTTATGATTCATCATATTCATCCACACATATACCTTTTCTATTTCAGAATCTTCCAAAAATATGTGTGGATTCTACCTCATAAATTGGGTTGTAGGATCCACCTATCTTGGATCATCCCTCCAGTTCCCCATATCCTTAACATGTAATTATTTGATGATACTTAGAAGCCGCTCAAGGTACACCTATAGTCCAAGTGAAACCACATTCTACCTATCATCTTCATGTTGGTTTCTACGACCCCATCTAGGTGCCATTTGGTTAAAAACCACAAAATAAGTATGTCTAATTCTCCTTTAACATGTAGTTTTATAATTTCAAATTATATAATATCAAATATCATAACCTTGTTTTCCAAAGAAAACATTTTCCTGGTTTAATTTTTTTTTGAAAAATCCTCATTTCAACTTTTGGAAAAAAATCAATTTTTTAAATCCATTTGTCATTTTATTTTCAAAATCATTCATTTGAAAACAAAATTTTCATTTTTCATTAATGTAAACCTATAAGAAAATCATAAAAAAATTATCCAAATGAATTATGTAAAAATAGTGGAAATCATTGCTCTATAATTCATCTAATTCTTATCTCATTGGATAAACCCATGATAATGAGATTCAAAAAATCCTATAACAATATCTAAAACACTTATGTACCCAACACTCTGGTAACCTAAAGTTTCATAATAAACTAGTTTTCTATATCCTTTTATTGTATACATTTCAAGTCATAAAAATCCTACTCCATTTTGAGATTACAACACAAGGAATATACATTGGTAAATAAACTCCAAGACCATGAAAGTGAAACCTACTTGTTAGGAAAGTATCAAACAAGATGATTCTATTTGTAATGGCCCGATAATTCCTATTGGATTTAGAGACCACTGATTCATCACAAGTCCATAAGTGACATCCCCAGGATTCCAAATTATTGAAATAAATTTTCAAAGGTTTCAAATAAATGTTGGGGATGATTTACCTTATAAGAATAAAACCATTAACAAAACTTCTCACAAAATAATGCATGAATAAATGAATGGAAACTCAATAACTTAATATAAATCAAACCCACATCAATGTGTGAAATAGTGGATGCGATAACAACTATAAAAGTAAAAAATATTGAATCTAAAAAATAATTCATGAAGAGAAGAACTGTCTATGGTCTACATTCTCCTTCTTTCAGGATCCCAAAATAGACCGAGCATTACATAATGGTTTTAATAACATCTAAAACCTTACCTTTTCTTCATATCAGCTGATCACTTATATAGAAGCACCAAATTACCAAAGCTTTGGTGCATATATAACTCAGTAGTTTTTCATCAATGACTTCCCTACTCATGACAATAGGATAGATGAGACGTTAACAATTTTAAAAAACAGTTAATATAAAACATTTTAAATAAAATAATTTCTTAAAAATATTTTATAACTAAATATAATCAATTTTTCTAAAATCATTAATATCCAGAAAACATTTTGGTGTAATTGAAATTAACTTCTCATAAATATATATTTCTAGAAAATAACTAAAAAATTCATGAAAACCAATTCTCTATATTCTTTTCACTTACACAATTTATTACACGCATCCATATAGCCATCCATGCATACTACACAATGAAAAAAATGAAATACAAATTCATACACCTATCTTCCCAATAATGATGCCAAAAATCCATTTCAATAAAATCACTTTTTTATTCAAAACTATTTTCCATCAAATCCATGTCACATTAAAACAATTTCAATAAAAAAACATTTTTATTGAAACGTCGTTTTACATCGAACCATTTATAATTTATAGAAAATCCATAATTTAAAATTCTTATATTATATTCATGAAACTAAAACAATTTACAGAACAATTTATCAAGACTTCACAAATCTACCAAAAATGATAAATCATTAATAAAGTGATTTATTCAATTTATCAAACCATGATTTACAAATTAATATTATTAAATTTAATCAATTTAAAATTAATAAAATCACTTTTAGAATGATGAAAGGATATTTAAGCCACCTACCTTGATGTTTTTGATGAAAACTATCAACAGGTGAAGAATGCTTTCACAATCGGGTGAAAATTCCCAAAAAATTGCCTTAGATCTCTTCTCCTACCATAAAAAAACTAGAATATCATCATATTTGGGATCCCCCAACATAGATCTACTCGTAATAGGTGTAGATATGAAAAAGAACGTGGATAGAAGACATTGATATAAGGAACATGAAAAGAATAGCAAAGAACTTCACTTACCGGGAGAATCTGGCATGGAAATTCATTAGAGGGAACCAGATCAGTTCCAAATTTCGTCGAAAAGGTTCCCTAATCATAAATGGAGAAGAATATCGAATTATAGACATTTTGGGGCAAAAAAGAACACTTTGGAGGAAAAATAATGTGGGTTCCACTATTTTAGAATCACACTTAATCCATGTGCATTGTTTGTTCACACGGTTAGACAAACTATGCACTAAATGATTGTTATCTACTGTCTATACAGACCCACACACTATATTCTTAGCCATGCATACACTGTGTTGAATCTCTCTACCATAAACATGTTATTACATAGTTTTTCTACTCGGATGTCTACACGGTTTGGATAAATTGTTTTCAACCCGTGCTCCTCGCCATTATCTATCATAACATATTAAAAGCTCAAAAAACCATACCAACATTCTCCCTTACATTAAATGAATATATAACACAACGGTATGGTAATGTACCAAAAACTGGGGGTACTACATGGGGGATCTCACCACTCATTCAAGAATGATATAAATATATATATTTCAAATAAAAACATTACCGATTTTGCTTTCCCATGAAACATATTCATTACAAATGATCTTTTAACCATCTGATATTGGCCTTAGATATTCATTTCCAATGAGTCTTCTATGGGAAATCCTAATTCCTAAACTTTTCTTATATTTTCCTATTATTTTTTTTTAATTATGAGTCTCCAAAATAATATTTTCTAATTTTATGAAAATTACAAAATTATTTTCTATATTATTAATATTATTTTTATATTTTAATAAATTGTTATCATATTTTCCCAATTTCATAGAAAACATCAAACATTAATTTATTTATTACAGGGACTACCAGATCCAAGAAGTAAGGAATTATTCTTTTACCAAAAATAATAAATTATTTTCTTGTAATGGTGAAATTAAGGAATAAAGTGACATATATAATATATTTATGATTTTTATGAAGAAAATTAAAATCCACCTCATTCTCTATAATTTTTTGAGAAATGATAACATTTATGTTGTGTTGTGAAGACTAGTTCCCCAAAAAGTAAACAATCTCATTGTTCATATAGTTTCATTATTATTTATTTTGTTATATTAATATATTACTAACCATGAAAAAATTATTCAAATAATGTTATTATTTTTATACAATAATTATAATATACAATAACAATCTCCTTTAACAATATTAATAATATATTAATAATGATTTATTCATGTTTGGTCGGTCTAACCACTTACATGAAACATAATATAAAATAATATAATGCATGACTATTAGAACATAATTAATGGTAATTTACAATATAAATTAGATAATAATTATTTTACATATGATTCCAGATTTGTAACATTAGTTTTATAATTAGAAATATAAATACCAATATCTCTTCCTAAAAAATAAAAAAAACATGATCATTGATAATATCCACTAAATGTATTGCAACCAATACTCCAATATAATGAAATATTTCTATTACAAATGATTATAAATGATCATATAAATTACTATATATTATATAAGAATCATTATCTTTAGGTGATGAACAGATTAGATCACCTCTATTATGAAACTAGTTCAAAACTATAACTATTACTCAATCCCGTTAAGGTATATATTAAATAACTATCTAAAATATTTGTAGAAAAAAATGATCAATTATTTTTATAATTTTATAAATATATATATATTAAAAAGGATAGTAAATATTTTATTAAACTAGTTACATTTATTATATTGGATATTAAGGCCCTTATTGGACGTATTGAATTATGTCAATTGTTTATTTTCCTTTTTTTCAATTCCATGTGACAAGTACGATACTACACATGAAATATTTTATATGTTTCATAAATATATAATTTAAATTTTTTAATCATGAATTATATTTTATTAATAGTATTTTATTTTTATTTTCATGTTATCTCATCAATGGGTTTTTATTTTATTTTTTTTCGAAATCTAATGATATCATTGAAATATTATTTCAAAATAAATATAATTTATAATGATATTACAATATGATAATTAATATAATTTCTTGAGAGCCTCATAATTTTATTTTTATACTAATAGGGTATCACATTTCCCCATTAACATTTCTTTCACAATGACCCATATTTTCTAATAGGAATTTCTTCAATGTGTAACAATACTTGTATCTTCTTCATAATCAGAAAAATCTCTTTTCCCAGGCATAAATTCATTATAATATTATTATAATGATATTTATAAATTATTCAATAATTTCTTGGGGTAATTTTATAAAACATAACCTTTTATTATTATTTTTATTAAATTTATAACATTTTGTCTCTTCATCATTTTCATTAAAGAGTAAAACCATCCATTTTTTTACATTCATCCTTGGAAAAATATTTCCAATATCATTTCAATTTATATAAAAAATCATCTCTACACCATCATAGTTTCTAAAAAAGACTATTACATTGGATTTTCTTTTAAAATTAATTCTTTAAAAAGCCCTTGGGATTCATTTAATTACATTAGAGATTTTTCAAAAACTCATAGAAAGTGATTTTCATTTGAGTAATTTCCCTTTGAAGGATACTTTTTCTAATTGACGAAAATATTCAATTTATACTATTCACCATATTTCATTAGATTTATTATTTAAGGTAATTTTGAATTAAATAAATGATATATCACTTCTTTTTCGTTCCAAAACATCCTTTTTATAGTCATAATTATTCATCATGTTCATTTCCTTTATGAAAAACATATATTCAAATCTATCAATTCTAGGGTGTTCACTATGTTTCCATATGGTTCTTTATTTTTTGAATTTGTGAGATTAACACATATTAACTCATCTATTCAATTTTATATAGAGGGATGACAATATTAAAAGATATTCCATTTATTGGTTGAGTATATATTAAGAAAAATATTTTTTTAATAATAATGTATATGAATTTATCATGTATTTCGATTAGGTAATTTTTTTTGATCATACACATTATTTACTTTGATTTTTAATTATTATTTTAGCCCTTTTAAACATTATGTCTATTTGTATATCAATAATAATTTTTATTTAATCCTACAGTAGGTTGATTAGGAATGATATTGATTATCCTATAAATTATATGTTTATTTCATTGGACATGAAGATGTGTGAAGTTGATGTTTATAATATATGGATTTTTGATTCATCTTTTGGTTTGATGAGATTATTTGATTTGGTATTTAGTGTAAAACTATGAGATACATGGATTTTATCTTAGATGCGACCCTAATCAAAATAGTAGTGTATTTGATGAAACCTAGATAGTAATGAAAATGATTTTTAGAATTATTAATTATATCTTTATGAATTAAGATTCTGTTTTTGGAGAGTTTATTTATATTTTTTACAATGAATTTTTTCCATCTCACATGATCATATAAAAGATATTACATCCTTAGAATATTTTACATTTGATTTTATTTATGCCTATCGGATTCCTTGATATATTCTAATATATGTTTTCAACTACTGATCATTATAGATAAACCGACCTTTGGTTCAATTTCCCATGGCTGTGAATAATTTTTTTGTACATTACATGGAAAGCAGAGAAACATGTGTGCATAATTTTTTTGGACATGTTGAATATTTATTAAAAATTCAATAATTTTTTAGTAAAATATAAATCATATATATTTGATGAAAAACAGGGCATTCGTTGAGAAAAAAATTACTCAACCTATATAACTATTAATGTCAAAGGCTAATCATATTTATGTTACAAAATATTTTTCAATGACCTTTTAATTGTTGACAATTAAAATAAGGTAGATTCATATCATTTAAATGGAGATTTATAAAATTATATTGTTCACACCAAATTATAGGTTACTGGTTATGGTTAATAATAAATAAGGTTTATCAAAATTCTATGACTAATTATCGTACATAGGTTAAATATCTCCCAATCACTTCACCTTTTCCATTTATTATTTTCTACATTGTAATTAAATTATATCTATATAAATAACATTTAATGAATTAATATAAAATAGGAATTATTTTATAATAAGGACCTATCAATTTTAAAAATGAGAATTACTTTATGGAAATGGGTTCTATGTTTATGAATAATTAGTTTTAATATTAGAACACTAATCATGTAATGATCTAATTTTAAAATATAGAATTTTTAGGTTAGAATTGATGTGTAGGGAACAATTAAAATTGTTTTGGACTTTGATGATATTAAATTATTTCTTATAAAATATATAAATATTATGTTCCTTGAAATTCATACGAAAAAAAATTCACATAATAATATTTAATAAAAATATAATAAAAAATATTTTTCATTTATTTAGATATATTGTGGAAATTTATAATATGATAACCACATTGTTTTAAATACATAATAGTAGTTGTAAATTTATTATTTCTCTTTTTAAATACATCTTTAAGGAAGGAAACTTTTTTATATATATTTTTAATTTTCTTACATTATGATATATCCATACATGATACAAATATATTAAAATCTATATTTTCACTATAAAACTAATATCCAATTACATCAGAAAATCCTAAATATTCGATCTAAAGACAAAACATTAATTATAAGTAAAAAAAGTAAATTTTGTCAAATTATATTTTGAAAATTTTAAAATTTCTATTACAACCTAATCTTTAAATGTATATTGATATAATATAAATTTATTTTATTTTATATAAAGGGGAAAACATGACCTCAATATTATAAAATAAAAACATTTTGTTCAACAGCTTATATGGGATACAACACCATTCTTACACAAACTGTGATTTTCTTTGAAATGATTGTTATAATATAGAGGTTGGATTAGTTGGTATGAGAAGGATGAACTAAATTGTGACATTTTTATATAGATATCATAATTAATGAAAATTTATTTATATATTTATATTAAATAATCACTCAATATTTTAGAAAATTTAATTTAGGCTTTAAAAAACATCTTCTAAAAATGGATATATTTAAAATTTAATGAATCTGAATCATAATTAATTTACACAAATTTTTGGAAACATTATTTTATTAAAATAATATCATTTCTAAAACCAACATAATAAAATTATACTAAGGAGAAATTTTTAGTTTATTTTCAGAAATATAATTTTTAGACAAATTGTGAAAAATAATTGTTTTTATTAAAATCTACCTTCTCTAAACATAATTTTTATGTTTCAATATTATTTTAAATTAAATTTACTGAAAAATTATTTAAATTATATTAAAACTAAAAAAATATATTTCAATTCTATTATTTTTATTTTAAATTTGGATAATAAAACATTATATACATATGAGAATTTTCTCTTTTGAGAATAATTTTTTCATCACATATGCCGGTATAGTTTTAAATTAATACATTCCACATATTTTAATAGAATATAGAAAATTAGACTCCATAATTAGAATTTGAAAATTTTATATCATTTATTAAAGTGAATTCAATTTTTTCTCTTACTGAGTATTATAAATAGTAAAAATTTATTACCATGCTTAAGGTTTAAATATGATTACAAAAGGCTTAAACAAAAAATAAAAGGGCTGAAAATTACATAAAACATTTATAATTACAATTATATATCCATGTTCTGACCCATATCCCTATAGGATTGATTTTAATATAATTTTATATGAATTTCCAAATAATATGTCTTATATAATGATTTAAGAAATGAAAAAGAAAAAATGCCTCGCTCATTATTTTTAATCTAAAATACATTTTTTAGAAATGGAGAAATTATTTTCACAAATGTATAATGAGGATAATTTCAAGATTAAAAATTTGATTATTGATATAATTTTTATTTAAAAATGTTGATAATTATATAAGTATTTGAAATTCTTATTCAATGCCAAAATTTTATTTTTTTCAATTAATATGGAAATCTTATAAATGATTCTAAAAATATATCAATTAATTTATAATGAACTAAATATTTTGGTAAATTATATTTTTAGATAAATTTATTTATTTTATTTATTTTTTAATATAATATATTCTAATTCAATCAGTTGTTTATATTTTTTATAACAAATTAATTTAATAGTGTAAAATTTTAAATTAATGTTATGTTATGATTAATAATATTTTTATAAATGATTTAAACATAATAAAATATCATCGTCTTAAAATTTATTGATATATGTATAAATTTTCTCACCATAGTCAATTCATGATCCAATTTTACAATTATAATATATAAATTGACCCCTAAATTTAAAAAAGTGTTACCATGATAATGGGTAAAAATGATTTTTTAACGTTACATGTAGTTGCGTCAGAAATAATTCTAAAAAAACCTATGTTACATATTTATTGAATTGTATTTAAACTTAATAATTTCTGTTTTAAAATTATTTAATAAGTACCAATTTAATTTTATTCCTATAATATATATTAACATATTAAATAATATACTTCTTACTGTGGGGAAAACAAAATTTTTAAAATTAAGGAATCCTAAATGTTAAGAAAGTAAATCCTTATAAAATGTCTGTTTTATTTTAGGGGAGGTTTGGATCAACCATATCATCCATATAATAAATTAATTATAAATTTTTTGGAAAAATAAGTGAGTTGGAAATCCAATTTCTGAATATAATTGTGGTATTTTAAAAAATGAAACTCATCAATTACAAAAGGCACTACCTCCCCTCACAGTATCACAACTATCAAGGCATTTAGATAATAAAAAATCTACCAAAATTCATCAAAAACATATTTTTAAGAAATATATATCTATTTTTATACCAAAAATTCCATCCCATGTGTCCTTAAGAGAATATCCAAAGGGGATTTTACTAGGAGAATGAAATGATTTTAACAAATAACATTCTTTTTATATCATATTTCACAACATTAAATTATACATTATCACATATAATATTATAAATAATATCATATATTGATATATTATTTGGTTTATGAAGTAATATTTACCCATAATATTTTACATGAAAGGGGAAATGAAATGATTCATCTTGTTGATGACATATTTTTTCCTTGTGAACCAATATTACTCATTTTCCAAAAGAAAATATCATTGTAGTAGATAATGATGTATTTAATACGTATATAAAATATATAAAATATTTTAATGTTTATGGAATTATAATTTAACATATATCTTCATACATTCTATTTTTTATAATATTATAACGTCCCTCGGGTGTACGACGCAACGCTGCCACAAAATGCGAATTGATTCATTTTTCACTAATAATTTAATTTGAACGTAATTAATATATATTTCATGAATATATGTGATATACATGACATGATATTTTATTATAAAACTAATATATAACCAAACTCCTTTCCCCTATCACCCACTGAGTAATGATATCGTCGCACATGCATACCTATGACATACGTCTCCACGAAGTGTTGTGATTCATTTTCCCTGTGCAACATTAAATATTGGTTATAAAAAAATATAACTATTGATAAATTATAATAATTAAAACATTAATATAATGTTATTAATGATATATTTATAATCTATTCATTGGAAAAAGATCATTTATGATAAAAATCTAATGTGAAAACAAGAAAATTTACACCTGAAATAATAGTAATGTTGACATATTAGAAACTAATGCTTGTTAATATGTTATAATTGTAAAAAATATTATATTATAAATATTAATATTGTTATTTAATAAATTATTAAATGTTAAATATAAATATATAATTGTATAAATCATAATCATTAAAATGAAAATATGATTTAATGTACTGAAACCAAATATCTATTTGTTGTGGTATATTGTAATATTATACATCTAACATAATTTATAAGGTGTATGTGATGACCCATTTATAGGTAATATCATAAACCCAACATAATTCATGGAATATTACGTTTCAATTTATAATATATCAATAATGGGGACGTCAATTGAATTATACAATGTGGTAAGGAATTACATAACTTAATTTGATTTCATTGGGGTATATGAATTCACCAATCTCTATAATATTCTATGATTATGTTTGTAATGAATTATTTTTTTATTTTATGTTTTAGAATCACTTTATTATGGGTATTAAATTTTATTCACATAAACACTTATTTAATGAATTATATCTTCTAATTATTATGATCTATAGATGGATTAATTTCAAAATCTAATTTTAATCTATATTATTTAAAATTATATTACAATTGTAAGAAAGTATTTTATTTTTTATTTTTAAAAACATTTAAATTTTTTTATCATCAAGTAAATATGTAATTTTAAATGTAATAGAACCATTTACCTATATCTAGTACTTGAAATAATTGTTAAAATGTTTGTATTAAAATCTGGAATCATTTCTCTCTTTTGATGAAAAATTATTTCATCAAAATCAATTTTTAATAAAATTTCATAGTATGAAATATTTAATAATATTGTACTGATAAATGGATTTTTAATGAATATTATAAAATGTATATCACTATTAGTTTATAAAAAATATTCTTCTATATTTTATTACAAAATTATTTAAAGAATCATAATTTTTATATTCTCTGAATCAATAGACCATTTCAGACACATGAAATTTCATATCATTGGTGAATTCATTTCATGAATAAGCTGTTATTTTTAATTATTTTTTCCATTATATATTGGATAATTAATGAATATATAAAATTTATTTTCATAGTTAGATGGATACATTAATTATATTCATAAATATATGATTATTTAATATCTATTCATCATGGAAAATAACACATTATTCTACATATTATCCATTTGAGATATTTTATAACAGTACCATCCTTATATTCATTATAGATATTGTACATTATGTTTTACTAAATAAATTATTCAACTTAATTTTCATGATTAATTTTTGTAATCATTGACTTCCACTTGAAATATTTAGTTTCTTCTTTTCATTAGATAAATATATCACCTAAATATCCCAATTATTTATCATGGTTATATTACCTTCATAAATAATACATCATATCATTATATGGTATCTTATTAAAATAGTAACTACATTTACAAATGAAATATTTATATTCCATATTATTAATTCGATATGAACATGTATTGATACAGAATATCGTTCATGATTTAATTATATCATTTAATATATTTTAAATGTGTTAAAAATTCCATTATATTTGTGTCTAGATTATATATATCTTCTGGAAGCACTGATAGTCCCATTTGACAAATAAAGTTTGTATAATTATTTAAATGGGTTTCTAGTGTATACATTCCCAAAAGATTAAATCAGTATTTTAAAATGCCTTGATGTATCAGTATCATGATTCTTGATATCATCAATCAAAACAATTAAGCATTCCCCTCTTTAAAAATTAGTTATTATTAGGATCCATGTTATTTATCATTGATATTATCTATAAATTCATATAATTCCCTGTTTTTTTATTAAATGAATCGTGCTTCCAGTTATTTAACTTTCCTGGTTGATTTTGTTTAATATAATCATGATAGTTAAGATAATAATTGAATTGAAAGTATATTTAGATATTTTCATTTCCATATTTTTTATATCATTTTTTATTATTCCTCATTTATTCAGGATATCTAATGCATAATGTAACTCCAATTGATTATCATATTTTGCCATTATTTTGATTCATTTCCCTTGGATATGAATAAGGAATCATTGAATGAGTTGTATTATGAGATGTTTTTTACATAAACTATTTTAATTGATTTTTTAAAATATATTTCGAGAAATAATTATGTAATTAATTTACAACATCTAATAAAATATTTAGTCCTTCTAGAGGTGATCTCTAGTGTCTTATTACAATGTTGTAGAAAAACCACATGTAATGGGATACTAGGGGTTGTGTCATTATATATTGGATTTGATTATGTTTAGAATAATCTTTTTGAATTAAATTTTTGAAATAATATATTGGGGATCATACCCCCATGGTTTACATTTTATATATGTAGAGAAGAAGAATCTATGGTTTGATGATAATGAGATTATGTTGTTCTTACTAGAAATACATTTATATCTTAGTACTATATGTTGCCTTGGTTAAGGATATATTATACCTATTAATAGTAACTAATGGAAAAGTAACATTGGGTTTTGACCTGATCATCACATGGTTAATGATGACGGGCAATACCGTGAATCTAGTTTGACACTCCTATGGTATATGCATAAGTTAATTTCAATTTTCTTATAATCTATTATAAATAATTTGAATAGATTATTAATATTAATGTACGTGGTAATAAAATATGTGAATACGTTAATAAGTGAACTATTAATTGTAATTATAAAAATATAAATATGCAATTTTTTAGGTTTTATGTGAAGGAATATTAATATGATTAAAAAAAATTTGGAAAACAATTATGGGAATAAAACACTTTCAATATGTACATATTGTAGTGAGAATGTTATTTAAAGAATAATTCCATTATATTTTGTATATAAGCGACTAAGGATATTGTTAACCATTATTGTTTAACTTCTATTTTATGTTAGCGTATTTATGGGTAATAACAATTTTGGAATGTTAGAGGAATTATAATAATATGGTTTTATAAAATGGAAAACCCACATGCTAGTTATAAACCCATCTTATATGGAATGGTCATGGGTATTGAACACAAAATCAAAGGCTGGAAATGGTGGAGAGCCTACCAATGTCCAATATAATGTACTAGTTAGTATGAACTAGTTTTCACTTTAATATTTTGATATTTAAACACAAAATTAATTTTAATAGCCTTGTTATATTGTTAATTAATTTTTATTTAGTTACAATTAATGATATTTTAGGAGATATTTTATTGTTCTAATGTACATTTTATAGTTAGGTTTGAAATAAAAGATAATTTGGGAAGAAAGAAATAATATATTAATGAATGTATGCCAAATGGTGTGGAATCACATTTAAGGTAAAATATTTTTCTTTATTGAGAACATAGAGGTTCTTTGGGATATAGTCTATTTTATTTGAGGAATCATATATGTGGAACCATGGGTGGTACTTCTGATATAAAATGATTCATTTATTAATATAATTGTTTATACATATTATATTTTATATTTTATTGTGGAAAAAATTTCATTTTTAGTTATTATTTAATTATTGGATGATTAACATGTTATTATATCGTGGATCTTACCGTCTATTAAAAAAATCAGTTCTTATGTAATAAAAACACATATTAGAAATTAATTTATAGTTAAAAGAAATTAATTTTATGTTGATAAAACAAAAATAGGGTGATTATATTTTTCATTTTAAGGGAAGATAAATCCAATAAATAATTTTTTTGTTTTCTGTTTTCAAGATAAAATAATCCATCAACACTATGAAAAATATCCAGAAGAAAATGTTTCTAAATTTAATTTATATATCAAAAATATTTTTCTTATAATGCCTCATAAATATATGAATTTTTACTTTATCATGGTCATTTAACGTATTTTGTTTAATGGCCTCTGTGACTCTCTATAATCATTTACATCTTTTGACCATGTCCATATTTTAACTTCCCACTAATGTTATCATTCTTGGTATCTAAGTAATTTGTTATTAAATATTCCCTTATTAATACCCTTTCAATATATTATGAATATTTTTTTAAACCATTTTTATGATCTCTATTTTTATCAAAGGTATTTTCAAATATCAAACCACTATTTTCTACGAACATGTTCACATTGCGAGTTCTTAGTTTATTAAAGGTGGGGAGATTTTAGACATTGATTTTTTAAATAAATATCTTTAAATTAATTTCAACCTATTTTATAGCTTTCCATACACAAAACCTTGATATTTAGAAATAAAATTTGGTTCAATAGTATATACAACACCCAATACCAATCTTAAACTAATAATAAAATATATTATTTAAATATGAACATTAAGACCAAGCTGTTAATTAACATATATTTATAAAATTAAATTAATTATGAAATTTATATTCATAGTTCATAATAAATATAAATATATTTATATATTCATAGTAAATTATTAATAAATTTTATTGTAATGACATTTTATGTTTGAAAAAACATTTTCATCAAATATAGTTTTATTTTTTAATATATTTTATTGGGAATACTTATTAATTTATACCAATATTTAGATTTTTTTTAAAAAAATAATATCATCTAGGAAATAATCATATTAAATAAATCATTGGGTAAAATCATATGATTTTTTTGAAAAGATTAAATTTTTATTCAAAATTGAACATACTGATTTTTTGATAAAAAAATTGTAAATGAATTTTAAGGATCCATTTTAATTATAAATTATATTAAGTGAAAAATTAGTCCAAATATATCATAATATGTAAAACATAAATAATTTTAATAAATATCATATTGAAATTATTATATGAAATCTTTCAATACTAATGAGATTTTCACTTTGTCAAACCACATTTTCATCACATATATATGTTTAATTGTTAATTAAATTTTCCCACATTATTGAACGTAGTTCGGAGAAATTGATTATATTTTTGGATGAATCATATTTTTTATTATATAATAATTCCAAGTAAATTTTTGTTCTTAATTAATATTGAAAAAGTGAAAAAATTATTTATTACGGTTTTGGTTACAACATGTATACAATTGAGTTAAAAAAATTTAATGGTGTTAAATATATCATGATACCTCTCTAATTACAATTTTATGGACACATTTGGATAATTATCTTTCCAGAATTGATTTTATGTGTTTTTTATGGTTCTACACTAAATTTAGCTAAATAAAAATGTATAAAATAAAAAAATGTCACATTATTGATTTTAAATTTAAATCATGTGTTCACATATGGAAAAATGAATCATTTCAATTAATGATGATGTAAAATATCTACTTAATGAGATTATTTTAATGTTAGTAATTTATTTTTAATTTTTAGTAACTCTATTATTATCTTAAATTCTTATGAAATGCCATTATATTAAGCATGTAATTAATTGAAACATTAAACAAACTATTAAATAAATAACTAACATAATATAGATTGTATTAATTATTGTGTTGAATAAATTTTTTAGATAAATATATAATTTTTAATGTATTGGAAGGATTAAATTAAAATTCCATCATTCTATTTATATTTTAAATGAAAAATAAAATGAAAATTTTCAAAAATGACAATAATGTTATTTTATAATAATTAATATTTTAATTAATTATATAAAATTATTAAAAATAATATCATATATCAATTAATAGGAATATATTTAATTATATAATATGTACTATATTAATGGTCCATTGTCCCTTTTATTATAATTTTATCTAACACAAAAATAGGAAAAATCACATTATATTTGTAAATTGTTAAACAGAGCTTTACACATTACATTCTATTTTGATGAAATAATTTGTTAATACATATAAGATATTTATTTATTGTATTTTAAATCCTATTTATAATAAAATTGTACAAATTATAGAATTATTCTAATTTTAATTATATTATTAATGAATTTATTATGTTGGTAAAAAATACACTAGTTACTATGTTAAGAACAAAATTGTAAATAGTATTGAAATATAAAATTAATGAAAAAAATGTGTATAAAGTTATTTTTTTATATTTTGATGTTCTGTATCAACTATATAATCCATAAAATACTTTAATTATCATTTAATATGGAAATTATTATTATTTCTACTTCCCACCCATGAATATTTGTTTGCTATTCGAAAAATTAAATCCATCCTCAATTTTAAAAGGGAACAAAATCGCCTCAGTTGTTCACACCCTTGATTCCTTATTTCCAACACAAATACTTCAAAAATACATCCCAAACATTTGTATCCACATTTATAGATAATTTCCTTCCTGAAATACCATTCATAGTATATTTAATATTATAACTAAAGTGAGTTTCGCTTAGGTAATGTAATTATCTTGACAAATATCCTACTTTTTATTTATTTTTTGATATATGAATCAGTTATGTGTTAAAAAATAAAAAATAACAACACCATTATATACCATTTACTAATATGTTATTATTTTTATTTGAAAATATTTATGTATATCCACATTCATTAAATAGGAAATGAAATCATCGATCAGGTGTATGGTGGAATACAACCTCGCGAACCGATATCATTGTTTTTCCATCAACAGATCTCACAGATAGAAATAACAATGAATTAAATATATTTATATATATATTTGGTATAATTAGTATCATATAATTATTATATCACTTTTAAATTATTTTACCACAATCATTTTAATGTAAAATTACATTTCCTTTGTGTTCATTGGACTGCTCCTTTTTACAGCATTGTGATTTCTTTATTAATTTTCTTTTAGTGTAATGTAATGAAAATGAATTTAATAAATATTAGTGATATATATGAAATTATATTGATTCCACAACATTAATATACCACACAATTACATAACACTTAAACCATTATAGAATGATATCATTACTCATATATATATGGACCAGAAACTGTCTACACAATGCGATGAGACTCATTTTCTATGTCCAAAATTTAAAAATGATTTTGAAAACGTATGTTAGAATTAAATTTGATATTTTTAGAAATTATATAATAATATATATTATGGAACTATATTCCATTATCAATAATATAAAAATTCATTACAAAACACGCTAGATAAAACCTGGCAATTAACACCCAACCCAATTATCATAATGTAATTTAAACAATGAAAGAGAAGAAAAATGATATATTTGAATCATATATGATATTTTAAATATGAATATAGTTCTAGAATAAATTCATAACATGCATAAAACCATTAATCATGTGGAAAATTAATTATCATATTATGAGAAATTTGAGGTAAAGGATTTCGTCTCAATTTTCATTTATTGAGGCATATTGTATTTTTTTGAACCAAGATTGTATTATTTAGTGAATATACAACCCATTATATAGGTAAAATTTTGAATACATAAAATTACAAGGTATTTTATATTCCAATTTGAATTATTTCACCCATGGGGATTTGGGCTTGATAATTACCAAGTGTTAAGGAATTTTATAACTTAATATAATTTAATTTGGATATATTAAATATATAATGTATTTTATATTATAAGAATATATGGATTATGAAAACTGATTATTTTTAATCTTAGTCATATTTTTTGTGAATATTCATTTGACTCACAGAATGATTTATTTAACAAATTATATAAGGTTCTTCCCTCAAACATAACTTAATATATTGATTTATTAATTGAATTTATTCTCCTTATTTTTGAGTTACCTTTCAGGTATAGAGTTTTTGATAATTAGGAAAAAATCATAGAAAGTAATAACATAAATTACTTGGGGAAAATTAAATCAATATCCAACTTTTCACAAAAGGGAGCCCTTTTAAAACAAATCATTGTTTCTTTTCAAGACACACCTTCAAGACATTTATCATAACATCTTCTTTGACCTTTCCAATCTTATGACCTGTGAAAAAAAATTAAATACATCGAATGAAAAAAACACAGTAAGAAATATAAAACGAATGAATCCATTAGTCTTGGAATATTTCAAAATCATGAAAAAAAAATCACCAAATAAAACATTCACCCACTAAGCATATAATCTTTGACATCCTTTATGAAATCATAGGAGTCCTATAAAACTCATAGAAATTATTAATCATAATGGTTACATATGGAATCGATATCATACTTATGTTTTATTTTTCACCACTACATAGGGAGTTACTATCATGGTTACAATTGGAATACCCATCCCAATATATTCACAAAATTTATTAGGATAAACCAAAACTGGTATCCCTGTCTTATTACCCAATTCATTAGTAAGATATATAAAGGCTCACATTCCCTCAATTTATCATAAAACCACCTAAATTTTGTTAATTATGTAACCAACTATCAAATGCCAAAGTACTATCATAACACATAAAATATTTTAGTTATCACTATTTCATTCAAACTATCTTATTTTTAATAAAAAGAAATTATTTCAAGATATCGAAATAGTCTTTCCTTTTTCAAAACCCTTTACAACACCAAAATAAATGGAAATATAATAATAGATTATTTTTTATCATTATCTCTTCTATAGGAAGACAAATATCAAGAAACAGTTAGGTTTGTGGACAATTTGTTTTCACTGTTTATGTTAAAAATCATTAATTTTTTCATTTTCTAAGGAATTTAAAACACCTCGTATAAGAAACATTCATTGAAAACATCAACTAAAATTCAATAGAGACATTAAATGTCTTATATTATCCCATTATATTACTTATAAATAAACATGTAAATTAATATCAGGAAAATAATGATTTTACAATTTAGTCTTTAGAGGTTTAATGTGACCCATTCCACATAGAAAATTTAAATCATAATATACATAAATTAATACATATAAAAATAAATGTTATAACATTACTAAAGATAAAATATGTTTAGGAAATATAATACTGTCTATATATAACCATTATAAATGAACAAAGGTGCATAATATCATGAAAATCCTTAATGAAAGGAGTATGAGATGAAATCCCTTACCTTATATCTGAATTGTCACGTACAATCCGTATACTCATTTATATTAAACAGAGGTAAATTTAAACATTCTTCAGTAAATTTTTTCACATTAGTGTTTTTTTATTTCACTTATTACTTTGTTCTAAAATTTTCATAATTATTTAAAATCATATTGGTTGTTTTGTCGATATTTGGTACTTCAGTCAGAAATTAAATTGGATTGATGTCAATGGTCCATGTGATCAGAATTCAATCTTTTCCAAGAATATATTCATAATATAATAATCACTTTTATACATCAATTATAAATATTAAATCAATACATTCAATTATGGTATTTAAAAATTACAATGTTATAATACTATAGACGGTAGGTCGAACGTACAAATGACTAACATTTCTATTTATCATTTATCATTATGGAAATAAGGTAATTATTATTTTAAATTTACAGAATTATTAAAATGTTACTAAAATTATAATAACAATTTATATATATATATATTGTATAAGTGATGCGTTGAATAAAAAATATTTGCATTACTTCTTGATGATGATTGTTCATAGGTACACATAAACGTCATTATCATTTTTATATGCATGGAAGGCAAAAACATAATTGAAATGTTATTATTTTTAAATAGTAAAAATTTCATTAAAATTATATATATAAATTTATTCAATCATTATAACAAGTCTTAGATGATAAAAAAATAAACTATATCATTTCACAAGGCAGTAGTCTGTCGTACATATGAACCAAATGATTCATTTCCCATTTGATTAAATTGGATATGGATTTAGACGGTGATATTAAAATTATAAAATATCAGTATATTTTGGATAATGGGGTTATTAATTCATCTTAGAATAATAATATTTCGAGGATATTGACGAAAAAATAAAATAGATACAATTAAGAAATGATACCTTTAATTCGGTTGATCACTTTTAAAGAACACCTTATCACTAATAAAAAGCATATTATTCCTAAAATAAGTCCAAATGAACTTGTATAGGGATTTTGGAAAGTTGTTTGGGGTGATATATTTTGTAAAAAATGTTTTTGGAATGTTATTATTAGATAATAGTGGGAACTCTTTTATATGAGAGGGGAGGGTCACCCATAGAAACACTTTAAATATTAAATAAATATAAATTCATTTCATTTTCAAATGTTCCCATAATCTTTTATTTAAAAAATATGATGATTTTTTTTGAATGAAAATAATAAAATTAAATGAAATATTTTTTTAATATTTTTTAATCCTTTTTGTTCTATTTTACACCTCATTAGACCCTTTTTAATCTAACAGTGATATTAAGTTATTTATAACCTATGGGTTAATGTAATTACCATAATGTTTCAAACAATAAAATAACATATCAAACATTTTAAACATGTGGGTTAATTTATTTAAAATGATATTATGTTATATGGACTTATTCAAATCATTGGGAATATTATTATATTTTAGGAAATTAATATAATTTATTAAAATATTTTACATTTAAAAGTTACAATACTGTCAATTTTGACACTATTAATTTGTTTACATATAAAAATATTATAATATAAATATAAATTCAAACCAAATCCTTTAAATAATCTAAAACATTTCAAAATTATCCAAAAATATTTTGATGGCCAAATTTATGTCAGATAATATTTTTTTGTATTTATAATATAATTTTAATTGATTCTTTCTTTAATTATAAAATTACTATATAATTGTGTCACCATTTAATTTATTAATGTATTTTGTAAAATTATTAATAAATAACCATGATTTAGTTTATTATTATATCTTTATAATGAATATTTATAGTAAAAGATAACTTTGATATAACTATTTTTTAAAATAGATTACTTTTTAAAAGAAAAAGTGTAACAAAAAATATTATTCAGTGTATATAATATTATAAAAAAATTAAAGTCATCCAAGTGAATCTTGGTGGTCCTAAAATATACCCAGTATTCTAATGGCCACTACACACTCTCCAATTAAATTAAGATAACTATAAGGTTTTATTTAATTGATTATTATATTATTCTTACCTTTAATTACCCAATTTAAATTTAATAGTTATAATTAAAAAAGTTACAAAAATTACGCTTCAAATCATCCAAAAAAATAACTCTTTACATAATTTTTTCCTTTTTATTGAAAATATGGAATTTATTTTACCAAATATAAATCACAGAAGTTGCAGTAATTAATTTAAAATTAATTCACATTGTCAAAATGAGAAAATTGGGTTTTTTAATGTAAAACCCATCAAAATACTGACATATATTTATATATAATTAATATGTGAAATTACATAAAATGACCAAATTTGATTAAATGATAAAAAATTAATATAATTATAATTTAGAAATAATTAAAAAGAAATTCTAAAAATATAAATAACTTAGATGAAAAATAAATTTTAAATTAACATTCACTATTTTTCACTATTAATTAATTTATAACTTTAATCTGAAAAATATCAAATTTTCAAAGAATGTTTATTTTTATTTCACTATTCCAAATAAGCATTTTATTTTTTTTCAAATATAACATAAAAGTGCTTAAGAAACTACAATTATAATTCATTCTCCATAGAATGGTGTTAAACTACATTTTACATAATATTATAGTATTTTATGCTTAAAATTGGGTTTATTTATATTTGAGGATTTTTAAATTTTTCAAAAGAATGTAAAAATATTTCATAAAAATGTGTAAAAATAATATAGTTAGTTTTATTTATTGCCCAAAATTATATATATAGGGGATAACTACCATTTAAAACAATGATATAAATAATGTATTATTTTTTTGTATATCCCTATCTTGTGGGAATAATAAGTTTTTAGAGAAAAACATTTTGGTTCGTAAGGTTTTATATTTCACCTAGTATCACAATTATACTAAAATTAATATCTTATTAATAACAATTAATAGATACGAAAAATTCCTATTCTATATGTACATAGGATTTCACATTCTACACCCTTTTTGAAATTGGGTCTTTTCAAATTTAATTTAGGGTTGGTAACTAAGGTATGACTTTTAAAAATACCTTTATGGTAAAGCCATATCAAAATAATTATTAAAAAAATTCACTTAAAAAGAATGAAATTATAGTACAAATGTCACATGAGATAACACATTCCATGATTCCATATATGAAAACGAGGATATGGAATAGAAACTAACTGTCATGTTCTGATAGAGAGTGATAAAAACATTATTAGGAAAAAAATATTCAATCACAAAACCATAAATATATGATTGTTTAAATGGTATTTTACTTCATCGAATGAAAATTAACCAGAAACCATTATTATTTGAAGATCATTTTCATAGTTCAGTGGCACTTTTTACTAATTATTGTAAGAAAATTAGTAAATATATATACATGACAAGTTGAATTTTATCCAATAATAAAATTCCACCACAAAATAATATTTTACCCCAAATAATGTTTATTTAAGATTAATATTTCACTCCTTAAGCACAATTTTCAACTTCTAAAAAAACAAATTAACTATAAAATGGTAACTATATATTTCTTATACCCTTAAACATTATCCAATACCAACCTAGTAATTACATGATCAGATAATTCCACACCAAAAAATAATACATTAGAAAGAAAAATATTAATTTTAATCTTCAAAATTAAATAGTAATACAATAAGATCTACATTGACCCTTCAATATTATTGTCCAAAAAATTCCCAAAAATAATCCAAAAAATGATTGATTCATAAAACACATAAAAACTTGATCACAAAATATTCCATGATAAAATTTAACAATTATCTCAAAATAAAATCAAACACTCTAAATGTCTCGTACTAAACAGTAAATTCCCTTGTAATTCATCATGAGATGAAAAAAATTTCAATAAATAACCAAAATAACTATACTCCCACAACTAAAAACATATATTATTCCATAAAATAATTCAACCATTACATAAAAATTAGAATATTATATTATTCTTATTTACCGTATTCAGAAAAAGATCCCAAAATATTGATCATCTCCCGAAATAACATTTATCACTTAATCCACAAATAATTTTTTAATCCCATGGTTATATATTTTATAAAAAATATATATATATCCCAAATCAATATATTATTAATCTATAAAATCATTTAACTATGAAAATATTTTACGTACCATGGAAATCAATTAGCATAGTGGTAAGAGATAAATCTGTGTCCCCTTTGGTAGTGGGTTTGATGCCCTGAACATTATCTGATGCGATGGGTTGTCACGTGGTCTGTTTGTTGTCCTTTAAAAAATGGTACAATTCATTTAAAAATGCTGAAATGATATAAAATCCAAAAAAACCATAATATATTTAAACCTTAATGGTTCTTCTATACATTTCATTTTTCATCCAAAAAATTAATAACATAAATAGTAACTCTAAAATAAATGTCTCCGAATATATCATTAAATACTTTGAAATTTCAATACATAAGCCTTAAAATGGTTTCTAAGAATTTATTCGTGTGATTAAACTTAAAAATACAACTCATGATTATATCCTTAACCCTTTAAAAAACATTCCACTCTCCAATGTTGTCTAAATCCTTTTCTTATACCAAATATATGTATATGACCTTAAACATAACGTATTCAATTGTCATTTGACTAGAATTTATTCTCTTTAATTCCAAGACATATTTTATGTATACGGTTTTAGAGAAATGGTAAAACCTATTCCATATTAAACCCATACATAAGAAGAGGACAATTATACTCAGAATTCAATTTTTCAAGAAAAGAAATAAATTTAAAATGAAACATGATTTCTCTTCAAGACATGTCTTCAATATTTTCATCATAGAATATTATTTTTATATAAAAATTTTAATAGTTTTAAAAAACATTTAAATACATGGGATGAGCACAAATAACTTATTATGGAATATAAAATAAGTAATGAAACAATTGTTCCATGAATATTTAAAACTCTTGAAAACATTTTTACCAAATCCTAATTTTCACCCATATAACACAAACACTTTAACATACCTCATGAAATGATAAGATTCCTGTAAAAATAATAGAAATTATAAATCATAATGGTGCTTGTGGAATCTTTTCCTTACTTGAATTGTATATTTAACAAATACATAGGGAGTGACATTCATTGTTACATTTGGAATACCCATCATAGTATATTCGTTAAATCTCTTTGAAGAAACCAAACTACTTAACCATGCCTTATTAATAAATTCATTACAATGAAATCATGGTCTAACCAACCCAAGGTTTATTACGTATCTACCCACCATTGGTTTATCACGTAACCACACCTCAAATTCCAACGTACCATCATAACACCTAAAATTTTTCAATTATCAACAATTATCTCATTTATTATTATTTTAAATAAAAATAAATCATTTCAAGATATAGAAATTTTCAATCAATTATAAAAACCCTTTTCATTACTAAAACACACATAATCTCAATAATATAGTTTTTTTCTTTTAAAACATGAAGGCTTGAAGATTATACTAAATATAATGTAATTTACATAGTGTTAGAGGGTTCATTATTACTGTATATGTTCAAAAAAAACATTCAATAATTTATTTTCTAAATAATGTAAATGAATTTATTTAAAAAAATTTTGTTTGAAATTTTTTAATAAAATTTAATATATACATAAAAGTTCCTATATAATTATTTTATATTCATACATATAAATAAGTAAATGAATACATGGTGAAAAAGATTTTATTATTAAATCATTAAATGTTCATGGTGACCCATACCACATTAAACATTTAAATCATAATATAAATGAATTAATATATAGAAAATATAATTAATTACATTATTATAGATAAAATATGTACATGAAATTTTCTATTGGTACTATATACACCCTGTAAATGTAAAATGATGCATATTAAAAGTAAATTCATTAATGAAAATAAATTGAGAAGAAATCCCTCAGCCTAAGACTAACTAATCATGTAAAATTGTTTTATTAATAAATAATAAACATAGAATAATTTATTATTTTATAGAACATTTTTAATATTTATTATTCTTTTCATATCAATTATAACCATGTAATTATAATTAAATAATTATTTGTGTTGATAATGGATGTTTTTGTAGATATTCGTTATGTGAGGGTAAAATGAACATGGAATGATCTCAATAGTTCATGTTTTCTTACATCCATCATCTACAAATATATATTCACAAAATAAATATTATGCATATACATAAGTTACATGTTTTATATAAACCAATTAAATAATGGTTAAAAAAATGGGTATCATTTTTATCCTGGGGACAATAGGTCATATGTAAAAATGAGTAATAATTCAATTTTTAATTAAACATTATGGAAATATGTTAATAAATATTTTAATTATAAATAATTATAATAAATTTATGAAAATCGTAATAATAATTTATATATACATATATATATATCATACTAGTGATGTGGTGAATAAAAATCATTGCCATCAGTTTGTGAAGGAATTGTTTACATGTATGCATAAATGACATTATCTTTTTTATTTCCATGGACGTTAAAAAAAAGTAAAATATTTTATTTTCTAACTTATAAATATGTTATTATTATAATATTGAAACATTCATTTCCATCATTAAAACGATTATTGATATTTGATAATGAAAAATGAAATATATCGGTTTGCGAGGAGGTAGTCTGCCATACACCCGAACGAAATGTTCATTTTCCATTTGATGAAATTGGAAATGAATTTAGGTAATTATATTAACACGATAATATATCATTATATTTAGGATTCTTTAGTTACTATTTCAACTTAGAAATGAACTTTTATATTAACTGCAAGAAAAAATAAAACAGAAACACTTAAACAAAATGACACCTCTTCTTCGGTATATTACATTTAATGAACACCTTAACACCTCTATAAAGGTGTTTTGCCAAAAATATGGACTCAAGAATGTAGTGACAGATTATAGGAAGAGTTTTTGGTAGATATTTTATGAAAAAAATCTTTTAGAAGTACGAGTATTATGAAATATTTGAGGCCTATTTATTGTTAAGGTAAGGGGTACCCATAGAAACTCTTAAAAATATTACATTAATATAAATTTAATTATTGGTCAAAATGGTCCCGAATCAAAATTTTCTAAGATAATATGGTATTGGGTCTAATAAACATCATATAATTATAATTATAAATCTTTTTAATATAATTTAATATATCTCTTTTTTGTTTAACCCTTATTTTACCTTTTTAAATCATACCTTTATATTTTTTTATTTACAATTTGTGGGCTAATTTAATTACCATTATATTTCAAACAATCCAAAATAGAGCCATTTATGACATAAGTGGGCATATAAAAAACATTTTTATTAATATTATATTTTTAGTAATTTAATATAATATAAAAAATTATTTTATATTTTAAAATAACAATAGTGTCATATTTTCTAATATTAACTGGTAGTCATTTAAAAATTTTATAATAAAATGATAAGATCAAAAAACACTAATTTAAATAAAATAAAAATGACAAAATTTTCCAAAAAATAATATACAACATTAATTATGTAAGATAATATTTATTTTATTGTTTTTAATATCATTTATTTGAATCATCAATTAATTTAAAAATTACCTCATAACCATTATGTCACCATTTAATTGAATTATTTATTTAATAAAAATTGTAAATAAAATATCATTATATAGGAAATATTTATATCGTTCTAATGAATATTTATAGAAAATATTTACCATGTTTCTCTCTATATTAAAATACATTACTTTTGAAACAAAAATGGATAGATATTGAATATAATATTACAAAGGTATTAAAGTCTACCATGTGGCTCCAAGTGGCCCTAAAATCGACTGAAGAATTCTCATGTTCATGTTAAACTCATATAATTAATTTAGTACAAGTGTTTGGGTACTATTATATTTTTATAATATTATTTTTACATAAAAATACCTGATTTACCCTTATCCATAGTAATTAAAATAATTAATATAAAAAATATTTATAATGATGAAAAAATAAAAATGACCTGATTATATAATTTTTACCATCTAATTCATAATATGGAATCGATTTTTTCAAATTAAAATAATACAAGTTGCATATATTAATTTACAATTAATTCCCGTTTTCAAAACCATTAAACCAGTTTTAAAAAAATAGAAAAAACCGTAAACAGATTGGCTTGTCTTTATATTAAACTTCAATATGAAAATACTTATAATGACCAAAATTTGAATAAATTGTAAAAAATAATATTATTATAATTTAAAAACAAAAAAATACATTCAAAAAATAAAATTAACATAGATGAATAAGTATTTCTGAATTAAAATGGAGTATGTGTCATTATTCATTAAAATATGAATATATTCAGAAAAATAAAAGAAATTTAACCAAAATATGTTTTCATTTCCCACAACCAAGAAAACCATTTTATCAAATATAAATTATAATAGTTTTAAAAAAGATATTTAAAATGAGTTCACCATCAATAGGTGGTAAACTACCTTTAAAAAACATTAGAGTACTTTATGCCTAAAATTAGAGTTGTTCTAATCTTAATCCTCTAATTTTTTTTGAATAAATTAAAAAAATTAATAAAAAAATTTAAACATTATATTATTTGTAATGTTATTTCTTGTTAATAAAATAGCTAGGTGATAACTACCATTTCAAATATTAATATTAATACTGTTTTATTTTTTGTCATATCTCAGTCTTATATAGAAGATATGATTTTAGAGAAACCCATTATTGTGTGTTAGATACGCAATCACACATGTGTCCCAGTTAATCTAAAATTAAAATATAATACATAAATATTAATAGATATGAAAATGAAATATTGTATAACTATCTAGAATGTTACAAAATCCCATTTCAACGTATTATGATCCTTGTACAACTTCATTTCATAATACCATTTTTATTGATGTTATTTATGGTTGAAATTATGTTGATGGAAATTATTTGATAATTTTATAATAATAAAATTTCATTTTATTCTCATATGGTTATTAGTGATGTTTTCATGTAGTAATACAATTTCTCTCTAATTGGTGAAAAAAATTATTGAGATTTTTTTAATGTGCCACTTCATTTCAAACCTATATAAAGAATACATTTATTCGAAATCAATTTTTTCAAAATTTTATTCTATTTATTTATATATAAAAAATTGTCCCTAATTTTTTTAATAGAATCTATTTTGTTTGTTTAATATTAAGGGTATTTTTTACATTTCTAAAAAATGATAATGGAGCTCTTATTTCAATATATTTTTCATGTAGAAAACTTTAATTCTTCCATGACAAGTCATTTTTTTTGAAGATTACAGTATATGTTTAATTTTTTTTCAAATAAAAAATATTACAAAAATATTATGGTTACTTATTATTTTTTAATTATGATTTTTAAAGATAAATTTATACATTTCTCAAGAATCCTTTGATAATATTTTTTTTATTCCTATTTATCAATGAAAAAAATCCAAATTTTTTCATAAAAATCTATTAATATATAATGTAATAATTCCAAATGTATTGTTTTTATGGATGGGTTATGATATGTTGATTAATAAATTTACTTAAATTGTCTTTCTAGAATATGTTTTTGTAATCATTATTATCCCATTAAAATATTCAAATTATAGTTACCACTGGACTTACATTTCTCATAAATATAAATTTTATAAGGGATGTTCTTATTTTATATAATATAAATAATTTAAACTTCTAATAATTACATTTAAATTTATTTTATTTGATGAGAAAACATGAATATCCAGTATTCTACATTTAATACATATATTTATGGGTAAGGAATATTTTTCTAGATTTAAATTGTAGATTAGATATATGAGAAATGAATAAGACATGATGTTAATGGTGGGATCAGTTATAGATACCCTTTGAGGCATAAATATTCTCATGAGGAAATTTAGTTCTATACCATTATTAAAATGGTTTTATGGTGTATGCTTATGAAAATGTTTCTAAACCTATTGTGAAATTACTTTATGATATAGGCATCATGATTATTGTGGTCATTATGTCAAATAAATAAGAATTTGGTTCCGTGATAATTAATTATTATTAAGCATGAAATTTTTAAATTAATATTATCTTTGGATGAAATTATTTATCTTTTATTGACTATATTTAATGTTTTAAATTATTTTCCATTCCACTTTTATTTTTTCTTCTTAGATCATTATAGTCATGTTATTGTTTAAATTAAATATGTGATTATATATTAAAGATACCATAATTTGTATTCCCTATTTTTTATTCTTCATTTATATAATATACAATGACATTATAATGTAGTTCATATAGAATATTTTTATTCCTTACGATGTAAACATCACAATGTATAAACAAAAAAAGACACTCTATTAATATATTATTTAATCATAACCATTTTAGCATTTCTATTAAATTGGAGAGTATTAATAGGAAAAAATAAATTATGTAAAATATATCACATACACAGGTGTATTTTTAAATACTAATTAGAAATAAAAAACTAAATCATTTGAAATAAACATATTTTATCATGAATTAATAGTGATTTTACCTAAAAGCAGGTTTTGACACGCATTGCATAAATAATTTAAAAATAATTTTCAAAAATATTAGAAAATTTATTTGATTAATAAACATAATTTTTGAAAAAATAATTTCTTATTTATATAAGGGTTATTTTCTTTAATTCAATTGAAATGAATCAATTTTCAATGACTAGTGAAAACCGATGAATTTTATTTCAAAAATTTCAATTTGTTTTATTTATTTATAAATGTAAGTAATTTATTTATTGGTTTTAATGTAAAATTTGTAAAATTTGATATCTATTAATACAATTTTTTTCATTGTAATATTTTTTATATAAAATATTTATAGAAAATAATAAATATATATTTTAATACTTTCACCTTGAAAACCAACATTCTTTTCATGTCTTTAGGATTAATTATAAATAAAATGTTACCAATATTGTGAATTAAAATTATAAAATATAGAATCTATATTAATAATCATAATAATTTATATTTAATAATAATTTCAACATATTTTTTACCAAAATGAATCGTGTTACCAATTAAAATTAATTATTGTGGTTGATCTTAAAAAGGGTTTACTAAGGGTTATACAATAATGATAAGGGTAAAATGACAGAAGAACTATTAAAAAAATTTATTTTATAGACACCATTATAATGTTAATGCCTAGATAATACTCAATTTTTTCCCTTTTTTTGTGAAAATCATGTGTATACAATTTTATATTCTAAAATTACTAGTGGTAAATTCACCTCCTTTATAAAAGGCCACCCAATTTCCACTATAATTCACAACTTCAATACATTTTGGATCAGCTGGGAACCAGCCAAATAACATACCAGAATCAATAACCTAATCTTACACTCGTTTTTAGGGGTTATAAACCAATTTTGTGATTACATTTCGTATAATCTTAAATAAGTTTTCTTAGAAGAGGGGAAATCCTTAATTATCTTTGTCCCTTTTATTTCATCATCCACCTCCATAATATATTTTCAATTTATGATTATATAATAATTAAGTTATATTCCATATACATATTTTTTGATTTTATTTTAATCTACTATATCTATCTCCTCTACCACCAAATATAAAATGTGAATTTTTCTTATCTGTATGATGGACTAATGCATGGAAAACTAATGTACATGTTTTTCATCAACATGTCTCATTGATGGGTATTATGATGGATATAAAGTGTATATATTAAATTTGTAAAATAATTTTACCAATTGATTCATAATATCAAATATATATTCCTAATAAATTTACATTCATTATGAGCTATGATAACGTCGCTTGTGTATACGATGGACTTCCACCTTGCAATGTGATGTGATTCACATTTCACTAATTCTTAAAATTTATGGTGATAAGGATACTATTATTGATTAATTGAGAAATAAATCAAATAATTATAACATATTTCTATATTTATCATTCATTAAATAAAATTTTTTATTTTATTTTTGAAATATTCAATCATTATAAGATGATACCATCATTATTGTTCGTGTGGACAAATTCCTTCACTATGAAATGTAATTCTATTTTTGTCCCTCCAGCACATCGATGATATATATAAGTATATTTTATATTTAATATTGTATTTATTATTGTCACAACTCGTCTTCACCAAAAGGAGGGAACGGTCAGCAGACTACCATGCCCTTCTTTATTTAAGTTGAAGGAGACATAATGACCCCAAAAACCCACATTCAATTGGTCTTGGAGTGGAGACTAGAACCAAGGGTATAGAATCACAAACTAAATGGAAGGAATTACCCTTTTTATTTTTTATAGTATCAGGAGATATGATGATGAAACCCAATAACACCAAAACTTAAAGAAAAGTAAATTCAAATGTAAACCATTCGCACATGCATGTTCAAAAGTAAAAGCCACAATGTACAAAAGTGGCTAAAAGGGTAAGTACCAAAGAAATAAAAAACAGCAACATCAACTGCCCCAAAGGTCCGAGCAAGTATGGTCCTACGTGATCCCTGATGTCCTCCTGAAATCTTGAAAATAGTTTTATATACGTAGGGTGAGCATACAAGTACACTCATTAGGGAAAACCAAAGACTCTCGTGCACAAGTGGGGGAACGTACTAATGTCCCATGAGAAAAAGGAGTAAACCAAACACCTAACAAGGTAAAATATCCACCCAAGCCTCACCAAGGCACCCTCCCCAAATAATGCATGTTAATTAATATATATATATATAAGAGCACATCGATGTTTGGGTACCCCGTGGCACATTCCCACTAGTTATTGAGACATCCTACGCAACTAACCAATCCTGCTATTCTCACCGCAGTCCCACTGCCACACCCGCCTGCACACAACTGGGCCACAACCACTCACAGTCCCGCTGCCGAATCCCGCCCGCAAACACCTGGGCCACAACTTTCACACGTAACCACACGTGCAAACACTTTGGCCAGAACAACCACCACCACGACCGAAGACACCTGGGCTAGAAGATCCACTTCCATGCCCGAAGACACCTGAGCATTATCCCGAAGACACTTGGGAAACCACCTGCTACACATACCTGGCCATCCACCACACTACCCTGCCCGAAGATTCTTGGGCTAATAATAGACCTCAGGCCATCACAGCCTGCCCGAAGATACTTGGGCTATCTAGGAAAGGGAGCAGAAAAGGATCTAATAACCTGCCACTAAAAATATTGTTGGTGAAAACACCCTCTCCCCTGAAATTGTGGTGTTCGACACTAAGTGCTTAACTTGGGTGGGGCACGAATAAGAAACACAAAACTACAAGTATATATATATATAGGTAACAAGAAGTCACCCAAGTTAGGTTTTTCTTCATCCATCCTAAAGGACACAAACATCACTCATGTCCGAGTCACAACTCTCGCCAATAAACCCATTTTCCCCTTTCTTGATTCCATGTTCATTAATAATGTTCAAATAAGTTTATGCACTACTGGGAAACTAACAACATAAGCATAAACAACGAAACGAAACCAGCCAAACGTCAATTTATGTATCCACACCTGGTTCTCTTGTAAAGTCACAACTACAAAGGAATAAGTGAGATTACTCAAAGTACTGGAACCAATGACAACCCCGAGACACGACCTCTTGTACCCTCCCCCAAAATGGTTTTTTATCAACAGAGGATCCCACCCCAATTTGTGATATAAACAAGGTTACCACCTAGTCTTAAAACTCACAACCACTGAATCCATAACAACAGGGGATCCCATCCCTAATTTTATAACCACTGAGAGTATAAAAACAGGGGATCTCATCCCCTCCCACATCTCTAGAAATCACCCCGTAAAAGGAAACAACCAAACCACTACCACCAACACAAAGTAGGGCCATGCCGGTATTTTCAGATTTATAAGATTTAACACACTCCATGATTTCAATTTCTGTGTGCCTTAACCGGGGTTATCACAGAAAAGGATTGATCATAGTGCTTCTAATTCATTTAGCTGAATATACGTAATTAACTGTTTTCCTTTATATAGAAAGGGTTCACAACCACAAGACAAGCCATTTAAACATCACCAGATGCAAGGGTTCGTTAGTGAACATAGAAAGACCACCAATGACCATGATTTTCAGAAGTTGTAAGCCCACACAATTCACAAAGAAGATCATAAAATAAAACAGAATCCTCGATCACAAACCCCCACCCCCTTATTCTTTATAGAATCTAGTTCATTATCTTTATTTAGGTCTGGTTTATCTAATTATACAAAATCAGAAGCACACCCACCCCACATGATAGACAAAAGAGAGAGACAAAGGAGAAATTCCATACTTTTTGATCAATGATCGATGCGAAGGCCGGGCACAGAACTTCACGTATAGTGATTTGGCTTGCCTGAATGAAAAGTGGCTCGTCTGACCGAAGGGTACTCTAGAGCAGGTTGAATGAGAAAAGAAACCTATGGCGAATCCTTTTTTTATATGGTCGGGGACGGTTGAGATTAGAACGTGAAACCGCATAAGGCACGGGGTCGTGGGTTGACCACATGGTTGAGACAACCCACATGTTATTAAAAAGATCGGGCAGTTTAAACTAGCTCATACACAAGATTATTTCATTAAATATTTAATTAAAACATTTATTATGTTACTCGGATTTTAAAACGAGTTGAACAGGGTCAAAATAAGGTTTAAAACCCTATTTGCGCAAAAAGGAGTGCTACTGGAAAGAACCCACGGGGTAGGCCAGAGCCACCGGTAGCTGAGCTACTGGTAAGCTGCGGCCACCGGTAGACCAAGCTACCGGTAGGGTGCAGCTACCTGTAGCCAAGATACCGGTGGTCTGCAGCTACCGGTAGACCGCACTATATGTAGCCAGAGCTACTGGTCAATACAGCTGCCGGTAGACCGAGCTACGGGTAGACAGAGCTACCGGTAGGATACGGCTACCGGTAGACCGAGCTACTGGTAGGCCTTCTACCGGTAGGCTAAGGCTACAGTTAGGCCTACCGTTACACCAAAATTCACCAAGATTCCCAGACCAGAAAACCCAACATGAGATTTTCACAAAGTAATGGACCACAAAATCCCAAGCCATTACATCAGATACCTCTTAAACGATTCCCTTCCTCGAGAATCAAAACAATCCAGTAGGAAAGAGAGTGTCTGAACAACCACCTCGAAAGATAGCTCTTAGGAGTGAACCCATGCTAACTAAAAACACTTTCCTGACATGTACCAAACAACATACCATGTCAAATTTCCCAGACATGTGGGTTGGGGAGTCTCCTCCACCATGTGAAGATATTATCCACTTTGGGCGGCACTGAATCACCCACACGAGTTTAATCGCATCCACCTTATTGCGTCTTGATTAGGGGTCGAGTTCTCTCCTCCCCCATAGCCCGAGATTTTCACACACATTCTGTCGAAAGAAACCAAGTATATTTCATATCCAAAAAGACAAAACATTCTACCACAACAGGTACAACAAAAAACAAAACTGAAAACAACTCTGGTTACTTTGTACGCATCTCTGCTTCCCTCTCCCACGTACTCTCCTCAAGCCCACCATGTCTCCACAACACACGAACCAAGGGAATGGTTCTCCCATGAAGAACCTTCTCCATGCAATCCTCAATCATCACTGGTCTCTCCAAAAAAAATCATGTCGTCCTCGATGTCCAGATCACCCCAATCAAGGATGTGTGAATCGTCATACAAATACCGACGGAGCTGGGACACATTGAAGACATCATGTATCCTCAGTAGCGGCGGTAGTAATGCTAGCTGGTAAGACACTTAACCGACCCGCCGCAACACTTCGAATGGTCCGATGAACCTGGGAGAAAGCTTACTCCCCTTACGAAACCTCCGCTACCCACGCCAAGGGGAGACCTTCAATAACACATGGTCTCCAACCTCAAACTCCAAGGGCCTACTCTTAGTATCATCATACGAATTCTGTCGGCCCTGGGCCGCCTGCATCCTTTCCCGTATGAGTTGAACCGTCTCTATCTTGCTCTACACCTCCTCCAGGCCAAGGATGCCTGCCTCTCTAGCTTCAGTCCAACACATAGGTGAATGACATGGACTCCCATACAAGGCTTCAAATGGTGCCATACCAATGGTATAGTAGTAGCTATTATTGAAGGAAAAATCCACCAGGGGAAAGTATCATACCCATGATCCTCCTGAGTCCAGAACACATTTCCGCAGTATATCCTCCAAGGTCTAGATGGTGCGCTCTATCTGTTCGTCTGCCTAGGGAAGGAAAGTAGTTCTAAGATGCAGCTCAATGCCAAAATCATGCTGCAATCCTCTCCAGACTCATGAGGTAAACCGTGCATCCCATTCTGTGGCTATAGACCTCGGAATCCCATACCATCACAACACCTTATCCAAGTACCTTCGCGCCAAATCATCCATTGCACTCAACACCCGGATCGCCAAAAAGTGAGCTGATTTCATCAACCAGTCCACTACCAACCAGATGGTGTCGTATCCCCCTTGGACCTTGGGTAGTAACATTATGAAATCCATCGATATGTCATCCCACTTCCACTCGGGGACATCTCGAGGCTGCAGTTGGCCGCCTGGAACTCAGTGTTTAGACTTCACTTGCTGACACACTAATCACTTGGCCACAAATTCTGCCACTGATCACTTAACTCCAGGCCACCAAAAAGGTCTCTTCAGTCCATGGTACATCTTGGAAACTCATGGGTGTACCGCCAGGGGTGAGTTTTGTAACTCACTGAGAACCATGCCGCGCATCACCTCCGGAACAAACAGATTTCCCTGGAAAAGCATCTGGTTTTGTCCATCCTCTATCCATCCTTCTAGGGCATTTCCCTGGTCAACTTATTCACACATCACCTTGCACTCTGGGTCTCCCCACATAGACTCCTCCACTTTCTGAAATAGTGATGTCGGCACTGTCATCTGAAACAGGTAGCCTCTACTGTTATCCATCCTCACATCCAGGTGTAAGGCAGCCAACTCCTCCATCGCCTTCCAGGCATCCGCCAACTCTCAGACTACATCCTTCTGCATCCTCCTGCTCAAGGCATCTTCCACTACATTTCCCTTACCCTCAGTATAAGATATCTCAAAGTCATAATCCTGGAGTAACTCCACCCATCTCCACTGTCGCATGTTTTGTTCCCACTGGGAAAAGATATTCCTCATGAATTTGTGATCTGTGAAGACCACAAAGCGTTCTCCGATGAGGTAGTGCCGCCATAACTTTAGCGCAAAAACGACCGCTGCAAGATCCAGGTCATGGGTGGCGTAAATACGCTCATGAGGGCGTAGCTTCCGGGACCCATAAGAGATCACCCATTTCCACTACATTAACACACATACCAGGCCTTATCCTGAAGCATCACAGAACACCTCATACGCCACCCCTTCTTCTGGAAATCTCATCAATGGGGAACTGGCCAACATCTCCTTCAGATAGCGGAAGGCTGACTCGCACTGCTCACCCCACATGAAAACTTGATCTTTCATGGTCAGGGCTATGGAAGGGGCTGCTACTTGGGAGAATTTGGGTATGAACCTGTGATAGTAACCTGCCAACCCGAGGAAACTATGGACCACTGCAACATTCTTCGGTGCTTCCCAAGAAACAACTGCCTCATCCTTTTATTGGTCCACCACAACCCCTTGATCGGACACTATGTGCCCATGGAAGTGCACTTCTCGTGTCCAGAAATTTATTTTGAAAACTTACCATAGAGCTGGTGCTGTCGGAGGACCTCCAAAACCGTCCTCAGGTGGTCTGCATGGTCCTCCTCTGATCTCGAATAGATCAGGATGTCATCGATGAACACAACCACGAACCGATCCAAGTACTCCCGAAAGATGGAGTTAATAAGCCCCATGAACCCAGCCGGGGCATTCGTAACACTGAAGGGCTTGACCACGAACTCAAAGTGTCCATATCCTCACCTGAACGCCATCTTCGAGGTGTCACTTTCTTTCACTCTCATCTGGTGATACCCAGACAGTGGGTTGATCTTCGAGAACCATCCTGCCCCTTTCAGCTGGTCGAAAATGATCGTCTATCCTCAGAAGAGGGTAGCGATTCTTAATCATCACCTGATTCAGCCTCCTGTAGTCTATGAACAACCTGATACCACAATCTTATTTCTTTGTGAACAAGACTAGAGCACCCCACGGTGACACACTCAGCTGAACATAACCCCTCTTCATCATATCGTCAATCTGAATCCTCAACTCCTGTAACTCTGAAAGTTCCATTCGGTAAGGAGCCATCAAGATCATATGAGTTCCAGGCTGTAGGTCTATCCCGAACACGATATCACGTCGAGGGGGTAGAGTCGTCACCTCCACAGGGAAGATGTCCACAAACTCACGGATGATCTCTGGCACATCCACCATCTCAGCATCTTCTGACTCCGCTGATAGCTCAGCTAACAAGTAGAGGAGGGGTTCTTTTCATCTACTTCCCTTCTGATTGCTCCGCTCACCGGTGAAGGTAACACACCAGCCACCCAAGTACGAGAACATAACCCTTCCCCGGAAATAGTCGATGTCGGCACACACAGAGAATAGCTAGTTGATGCCTAGGATGAAATCGTATAGCTATATCTGTAGAAGAAGAAGATCCCTAACCGACTGATGTGGCCCTATCATCAGTCTGCATCCCCAACAAACAAACAACAAGTAGTTCTGACCTTCGAATGGTGTGCTCAACACCAGGGGCACTGGATGTCCCTCAGAATCTAAACCGAAGGCACGGGCTAGACTGGATGCAACAAAAGAGTGTACAACTCTGGTATCGAACATGGAAAAATAAAGGGTACTGAACAAACTGATCGTACCTCGAACAACCTTCGGCCCTTCTGTAACTTCTACCTTCATGGAATGTATCTATCCATGCCCAGCTTTTATGCCCACCGGCAGTCGACCACCTCCCTGACCACACCCCAGTCGAGGTCCCTAAGGAGCGCCCTGAGCCCGACCTCCTCCTCCTACGTCTTCCCCTGGAGGAGCGGGATCTCGCTGTCCCTACTGCTGCTGCTGGAAAGTCCTGGCTGTAAGCTGCTACTGGGGAGGGTGTTGGGGCTATCCGCCACCACCGTACTATATCCAGTACGATCACTGACTCCGGAGATGTCCATGGCTCCCCTAGATGAAGCACCGCGGTCTCGGGCCCGAAGGAAAAGGGCGAGGACCAGGGGATCGAACTGGAACTGCTGCAGCCTACTCCCTGCTGGTCGGAACCTAGAGGGCCCTGACGTTGGGGGCCTAGTGCTGACGTCCGTCCCCTTCGATGGTCCCAGCTGGATCTCTTCTCGTGACACACCTCCTAGAACGTGCATCCTCTCCACCACTTCAGCCTACATCTGGACCTCCAAGTACGTCAGAAGGTTAAAGGGGGTAACAGCATACTAGAGGGAGGGTCGGAGCACCTCCTCCAAACGTCTTCCCTGAGACTCCTCATTGGGAAAGTGGTCCGGAGCAAAACGTAGGAGGTCCTTGAACTTGATTCCTAGCTCCCTTACTGACATACTCCCTTGATGAAGTGATATTACCTCCTGTCTCTTTTCCACCTTCATTGTCGAGGAGATGAATTCTGCTCAGAACTCCCTCTCGAAATCAGCCCATGCCACCTCAGACTCTCTCCTCTCCCCCAGGAAAAGCATCCACCACTAACGCACTTCTCCCCACATCTAGCTGATGGCCAGTGTAACCCAGTACTCAGTCAGAGCTCGGATCAAGCCGAAGGCTATCACCAGCTCCTCTAGCCAGCTCTCTGTCCTCATGTCAGAGGTGTTTCCCTCATAATTCTGGAGGTTCTATCACTAGAAGGCCCGAAGTGTCTTCTGCCACTGGTCATCCTCCTCCTCTTGATCAGCTCTATGTCGATCGGACAAGGTAGTCTCTAGGGCCTCAATCGCCTGTTCCACACGTGGACGCCTTCCAGGTGCCATAGCTACAATGTATACAAGGAATCCCTAATCCCAAGTAGTGAAGAATATTGTTCTTTAAAACATCATAAACTTTTCATTTGTTCTTGATTCACAAAAAAACCCCAGAAACACAAGACACAAGTCATAATGATGTATGTACCATTCTTAGGGTCTCTCAACCCTACAATCAGCGTGGACTTACTTGGTCATTCGGTAGGTCCAGTGTCTTTGCATCAGATCACGGGGGCCCTAAAATCTCGTGTCCTAGCCGGTCTTCCCTGGCCTAATTCACACACCATGGTCACCCAACACTGTTTCCCTACTATCCCATGCAATCATCACTGTTCCTAACTCTATACCCCATCATATCTCTCAACCATCACCTCTGATACCATTCTGTCATGACCCGTCTTCACCAAAACGAGGGGAGGGTCAGCAGACTGACAGGCCCTTCCTTCATTAAGTTGAAGGAGAGATAAAGGACCCCGAAACTCGCCTTCAATTGGACCTGGAGTGGCGAATAGCACCATGGTTATATAATCACACACTAAATGGAAGGCATTACCCTTTTTTTCTATTTTGTAGGATCAGGAGATAAGATGAAGAAACCCAACAACACCAAAACTAAAAGAAAAGTAAAGCCAAAAGTAAACCATTCCCACATGCATGTTCCAAAAGTAAAAGCCACAAAGTAAAAAAGTGACTATAAGGGTAAGTACTAAATAAGGAAAAAGGGAAACTGCAGCTGGACCAAAGGTCCGAGCATGTATGGTCATGCGTGATCCCTGAAGTCCTCCTGGAATCCTGAAAGCAGTTTTATATACGTAGGGTGGGCATACAAGTACACTCTGTAGGGAAAACTGAAGACTCTCGTGCACCAGTGGGGGAACGTACTAAAGTCCTGTGAGAAAAAGGAGTAATCCAAACACCTAACAAGGTAAAAAATGCACCCAAGACTCACCAAGGCACACTCCCCAAATAACACAAGTCAAGTAATATATATATATATATAGGATCACACAAATATTTGGGTACCCCACGCCACTTTCCCATTGGTTATTGAGACATCCTATGTATCGAACCAAACCCACCATTCTCACCACAGTCCCACTGGCACACCCGCCTGCACACACCAGGGCCACAACCACATGTAGTCCCACTGCTGAATCTCGCCCTCAAACACCTGGGCCACAACAATCACACATAACCACACCTAAAAACACCTAGGCCAGAACAACCACCACCATTCCCAAAGACACCTGGGATAGAAGATCCACTTCCATGCCCGAAGACACCTGGGCCTCATACTAAAGACACTTGGGAAACCACCTACCGCACACACCTGTCCAACCACCACATTACCATGCCTAATGAATCTTGGGCTAATAATGGACTTTAGGCCATCACAACCTGCCCGAGGATACTTGGGATATCCAGGAAAGGGAGCAAAAAAAGAGCTAATAACCAGCCACTAATAATAGTGTTGGGAAAAACACCGTCCCCCATGAAATGGGGGTGTTCTGCACTTTGTTATCAACTTGGGTGGTGCACGAATAAGAAACACAAAACTACAAGTGTATCCATATAGGTAACAAGTACTCACCCAAGTTAGATGTTTCTTTAGCCAGCCTAAAGGACACAAACATAACTCAAGTCTGAGTCACAACTCTTGCCAATGAACTCATTTCTCCATTTCTTGTTTCCGTGTTCAGTAATAATGTTCAAATAAGTTTATGCACTACTGGGAAACTAACACCATAAGCATAACCAAGGAAAAGAAACCAGTCAAACCTCAATTTAAGTATCCACACTCGGTTCTCTTGTAATGTCACAACAAAAAAGGAATCAGTGAGATCCCCTAAAGTATTGGAACCAAAGACCACCCCAAGACACTTCCTTGTGTCCCCTCCCCCAAAAAAGTATTTCATCAATAGAGGATCCCACCCCAATTCGTGATATAAACAAGGTAACCACCAGGTCTTAAAACTCACAACCACCAAATTCATAACAATAGGGGATCCCATCCCCAATTTCATAACCATCGAGAGTATAAAAATAGGGGATTCCACCCCCTCCCACATCTTCAACAATCAGCCTGTAAAAGAAAACAACCAAACCACGAACTCCATATTAGGGCCATGCCGGTATTTTCAGATTTATAATATTTAACACACTCCATGATTTCAATTTCCGCATGCTTTAAATGAGGTTATCACAGAAAAGGATTGATCATGGTGCTTCCAATTCATTTAGCCGAATATACGTAACTAACTGTTTTCCTTTGCACGGTATGGGTTCACAACCACAATACAAGCTGGTTAACATCACCATATGCAAGGGTTCCTTAGTGAACATAGAAAGACAAACAATGGCCATGATTTTTAGAATTCGTGAGCCCAAACAATTCACAAAGAAGATCATAACATAAAACAACATCAACGATCACAGCCCCCCCCTTCTTTCATTATAGAATCTAGTTCATTATCTTTATTTAGGTCTGGTTTATCCAATTCTACAAAATCTGAAGCACGCCCACCCCACAAGATACAAAAAAGATATAGATGAAGGATAAATTCCTAACTTGTTGATCGACGATCGATGCTAAGGCCGAGCACGGAACTTCAAGTATAGCGATGCGGATCGCCTGAACGAAAAGTGGCTTGTCTAACCGAAGGGTACTCTAGTGCAGGGTGAATGAGAAAAGAACCCTCCGGTTAACCCTTTTGTTTATAAGGGAGGGGATGGTTGAGATTAGAACATGAAACCGCATAAGGCATGGTGTCGTGGGTTGACCACGCGGTTGAGACACCCCACACGTTAATAAAACGATCGGGTTGTTTAAACCGGCGCACACAGAGGATAAATTCATTAAATATTTAATTAAAACATTTAGTGCATTACCGGGATTTGAAAACGAGTTTAAATGGGTCAAAATGGGGTTTAAAACCCTATCTGTGCAAAAAGGAGCGCTACTGGAAAGAAATCGTAGGGTAGGCCAGAGAAACCGGTAGCTGAGAGCTACCGGTCGGCTGCAGCGACTGGTAGAATGAGCATCAGGTCTGTGCAGCCACCAGTAGACCGTGATACCGGTGGCTGGAGCCACTGGTAGAATGAGCTACCGGTAGACAGATCTACTGGTAGGCTGCGGGTACCAGTAGACCGAGCTACCGGTAGGCCTGCTACCAGTAGGCTATGGCTACCGGTAGGCCTACCGTTACTCCAAACATCACCGAGATTCCCAGACTAGAAAACCCAACATGATATTTTCCCAAAGTAATGGACCCCAAAAACCTGGTCCATTACAATTATATTATTATCATTTTCTAAATAAAAAATTTTACATAACTCATTTACATAATGATAGTTGAAAAATGGAAATGCATCCCAAGCATACGCTCAACCTACCAACTCCTTGATCGTATCATAATTAATTTCTAAAAATATGATTTCATGATTAGTTTTAAATTTATAATATATGTATAAATATTTTAATACTTTTTTATTATTAATTTGGAAATGTTTAAATAGTATCCTTCTATAACAATAGTAAATATACTGAAATGTTTTTAACATAAAAGTAAAATATCATCAAAACACTCGATGTAAACATTACGGATTACATAAATATATATAAAATCTAAATATGTGAAATAATATCAAAAATTAATTTTAAAATATACTTATCCATGTAATTTTTTTTTCAAATTTCTATTTTTCATGATGATAAATGACGTACATGATGAGCAAGTCTCAAGGTAAGGGGCTTCATCTCAATTTCAATTAAATGTGGCATATTGTAATTTTATTAACATAAATCATTAATATGGTATGTATAATGAACATTTGACATGTAATAAAACTATATGATCAATATTAATTTTATTTTAAAATTCAATTTTATTTATTTCATTCAAGGAGATTTGAAATAAAAATCACTGAATGGTAAATGTAATTGTTTAATCATACTTTTTTTCCTTATTAAAATTCCCTTGAAACAATTACATTATAGTAATAATTTATCAATTAAAATTAATTTTATATTAAAAATAAATATTCTGGTATTGTTTATATGATTATTTATTTAAACACATACCAATTTTAAATATGGTGTTTACTCAAAATGTTTTTTGATTAACTTGGAAAATATTATTAAATTTGTATCCTAAACACAATACAAATACGTGATGATACCAAATATTGATTCACAAGTTAAATAGGAAATTATATTAATTAATAATAATTTGAAAAGATAGATATGGGTGTGGAATAGTTTAGTTATCCCCTCTTTTCATTGGCACCTCTTTTGGGAAATATCTGTTTTCCAAATTAGTGGGTTATATATTATAGTTTTAAATTGTGTTATCAATTGTCTTGAAGATAGTGGTACCATGACAGGTAAGATCAAGATGTACAATAATTACACATTTAATTCATTGATAATTTAGTTATTTTTATTTTCTTAGAGATTTTCATAATGATATTATCTTTGTTTGTATTTCATTATCAGGTAATTGATCAAATTACATGTGTATTGAATCATTTGTATGGGTTGTTTGTTACATTTTTTACCATCCAATGTTGTTTTTTCTTATTTATTCATAATATTATTTACTATACATATCCCTGTGTGAAAATTTTATCTCCTCATTATTTTTATTTACTTCGCCTAGATATGAAGATAAAATCATTGAATTACATCTTAAGGATCCAATTTATTTACATTTCTAATGTATTATGTTTTCCCCAATTGTATAATGATAATATTATAATTACCTAGTTCTCTACAATTGATAATATTATAGGTACTATTAGATTTGAACCATTCTATCATTAACAATGTAATTAATTATGTTGCGACTCTATGTTACTTTGGTTTATGTTGTTATAGTTGGTATCTGGGGAAGATTAATAGGTACTTAGTGAAATATATTAATGAAAAAATATATTACGAAACATATATGTAACATCATAGGTAATAAGTGAGTAGTATATTTTCATACTTATTTATATTATATAATTAAATATTAATTTTACTTTAAAAGGGTTGATATGTTCGATAGCGTACCTGATACACAATAATAGGTTTCTTTGAAATCTTACTTTGCAAACTTATAATATAATATTATTATTTTAAATTGAAGATAACTCATAGTCATTGTAATTGGTGGGAATCAATAAAACTAACTAAAATATGATTATACAGGTTTCGTAAATGTATTTACTTTTATTCAATTATAGTTAGAGGCTTAAAATGTGAATGAATCTAATTGTAAGCATAATTTACATTACAAGGTTCATTTACCACATTTTAATGGAGAACCCTTTTTAAATATTGTTTTGGTCTCTTTAATAAATTGTATATGTAAAATAAATTCCTTTTTTAGAATGGGGACATCAAAATTTACATTTTGTAAATTTTTGGAAATATTTCTGATAAACTGAGTTTTTTAATGAATAGTGAAAAATATTGTAATTTAATTCAAAACTACGTTTTAATCTAACTTATTTATATGGTTTTATTATCTAGTTATATGGTTTTAATGTGTAATTAGAATATATTTTTACCATTTAATCCAATGATATCATTGGAATTAATTTCACATTTAATTTAGAAAAAATCAAGTTTCAATCTTTTGATAGTTATTATTTATTAAAAACATTTTATTTGTTTTGAAAACAGGAATTAAATTTTAATTATTTGATGAAAATTCGATGGGTATAATTTGGTAAAATAGAAATCATTTTTGAATTCAGAATATCAAATATTGCATATGCTGAATATTTGGTATTTTTCTGAAAAACTACTATTTTTGATGAATAGTGAAACCAATTAGTAGTAGTAAAAAATTTTGGCTTTTTAATTAATATGAAAATTTCCACTTCTGTGAATTAAATTTCAAAAATCCTACATATATGGTTGTTATTAGTATGTAAAATGTGGTTCAATATGATGAAAATAATTTTTTTTGAATAGTAACTTTCGACTTTTATTTACCACGGTTAAAGGTAAATATGGTAATAAAAGGTTTATAGAATATTATAATAATTCCAAATTACCTAAACATTTGTCTAAAACTTATTAGTTGAGTTTTTTAAGAATATGGTCATCTTTGGGTAGATTTTGGGTCCCCATTGAGCCACATGGGAGTGATAATGACACTTTAGATTAATTAACATAATGTAAAGGTAAAATGACGTAAACAAACATCTTCTAGTAAATTAATTTATATATAATTTTATATAAGTTATCCTTTAGACTATAAATATTATTTGGAAAGATAAAAATATTTCATACATCATGGTATTTGTTTTATAATTTTTAGACATCAAATATATTAAATTATTTATGACATAATAATTATGTAGTGTTTATCTCATTAATAAATCATTTAATTAAATAAGATTATAAATATTAAAATAACATTAAAAAACTATCCACTTATTATTTTAAGATTTTATTTCAAGCATGAGTCATATTATCTTCATCTCTAATGGGTTTTGGATCTCTATAAACTGAAGATAGGTTTTTAATAAATAATATTTTCAAACCTTCCAAAAGAGCCCCTCCTCCCCCTTATAAAAGGAGACCATTTCTAACCAATTACACACACCTCTCAAGCCATTTGGATCATCCAAAATCTACCCAATTCAGATCCATACATCACTATACTCCTCCTAGAATCCTTACCTTAGGCAGAAATCACTTCAAGAAATCAATTTTGTTTAGACGAAAGGAAGTTACCCAAACTAATGGTAATAGTTTATCTTATCTTCATTTCTTTTATTTTACTTCTCCAACCCCTAAAAACTTTTTATTAATTTATTTTATAAGAAAAATAGTATAATCAATATACTAGGAAGTTGTTATGAGAAGTATTCAAAATACACATACACACACCTATATCTAATGGGTGAAGAACATAATGTTTCTGTGGATGGAAAACTAACTCCTCACGAAACGATGATTGTTCGATTATCTCCAACCGTATCTCATGGTGGCCATTATGAAGGAACAGTATTTATATATTATATATATATTATATTTATGTTTTCTATATGTTCCTGTATTTTTAATTTATATCATACCTTTATGGTTTCCATTATGTGAAACATGATAATTTTATATGAGGAAGTGCGGACTATCACCCCCTCAATGTGATATGACTCATTCATGCCAAACGTGGGAAATATAAAGGATAGAGTTAGTGGTATTTTATATGATATTATAATTTAATTATAATATACCTATGTATCATTGTGTTTTAATTCCATTAAAATATGAAATTGAACTGAACATAGCATTCATGCGTACGTACGACTTACCGTCTCCATGAACAGTGAATTTCATTTCTTATCTCAAAATGTTATGTAATATTACAAATACATGTATATAATGGATATATATTAAATATATGATATCTAAATATTGAATATCATTCTGGATATAATGGAATATTGACCACATGGACAACTTGTAAATATAAAGAGTTAATTTTTGACTCAAGTACCAAATATCGAAAAAACGACCATTTTTAACTTAAATGAATAAATAATGTTTATAACATTGTATTAAGTGATATAAATGGGGTAATAAAGTTTAAAAGGGTTCTTAAGAAATTATTTATTAATATTAGTTTAATATTCAGGATTATAAAGAACGATCTAGCCATGTCGGACAAGAGGTAAGGGACTTCGTCTCAATGTCCTTTTATTAAGGCATATTTTGTTTTAATACTCGACTTTATTTTATACATTATATGAACACACATGAATTTTCAAAGGGAATATTTTTTTACAAAGCTTTTTACTAAATGAAAAAAATGAATCTTTCTTTTAATGTAAGTAGTGATAACGACCTTTACACCACCATGGGTATTATTTGTTCTTTGGCTTCTAGAACAAGCTATAATGTTTGTTTAAAGGGAAAAAAATACCATATACACTTTTATGTATTTTGGTATAGAAAATGGATGTAATAATGGGTTTTTTATGTTAATATATTTAAGTGATATATTGTGATTGAAATGTGGAATTTTTTTTTTCATTTTGTTTTGTTTTATGTGTTATGATTTTATAATGGTATTAGATATTTAACAGGAGGTTACATGATAAACTAAATGATGGGTGGGGTCATGATAATCCTGAATGGGTGCTTACATTATAACTCCAATTTATTGGGTTTGGAAGTTGGCCACATGGCTATTTCCTTTATTGATATTTATGGAAGTCGACCGTATGGTTATTCCATTTTAGCATGTTTATGTCCTAAGCTACATTTATATGTTATTTGTTCTTTATATGGGTTTTATTGTAATATTTTTGTTACAAAAGGGTAAGTTGTGATATCTTAATCCGTGAAGTGTATTTACTACTTCATAAAGGTGAAAATTATTAATTATGTTAAAGTATTGATGGTTTATTTGTTTTTTTGAATAACTAATAGTTTTCCTTCTTTGTGTATCCCTTACTCAGATTTTTATGATCATCTCATATTTTTGAAATTTTTTTCATAGTACCTAAGGTGGGATAGGGTCAAGGATATGATCAAGGATAATTAATGATGTCTTAAACATGGAACTAGCCATGACACTTTTTTTCAAGAGTTATTTTTTATGAAAAAATGGAAACTTAGTAGAACTGTCTAATTTGTAATCTTTTGAGATGTAATAGTTATGTCGAAATTCTCTAAAACTTCAAACCTGAAAAGATCCTCAATGAGAATTATTGGTTTAATTCAATATTATGTAATGTTTTAAGGCTGGGTCCTTATAGTTGGTATCAGAGGTAGGTTAATACAACTTTAGGAGTTAGGTTATTGTTAAATAAATGTAGATAAATTAATTTAGGGTAATATTGAAATGATATAGCATTCACATATTATCTTGTTGCTTCGCATAAGATATTTTTGTGTACAAAATGATTTTCTACAGACGAAACATGGTATCTATGTTGGAACGACATTAATAGGAAGACAACCTTCCAAGTCATCAACCAGAGATGGTCAGAATTAGAACTGAATAGTTTGTTGTAGTAATGGAATAGTTGACTATGGTAATAAATTTTGGTGGTATCCATGCATGAGATTAGTCGGATCAACCACAAGGGAACATGTTAGTAGTGGAGCATTTCATGAGGCAACATCCCCCATCATTCAAAGGATCATCTGACCCTGTGCTAGGTGAATGGTGGATTAAAGCACTGGAGAAGTTTTTGAATATCATATATTGTTCATAACATCAAAAGGATTGTCTCGCTATTTACTGTTTTGAAGTTGAAGATGATTACTGGTTTTCAATGGTGAAAAATATCAGGGATTGTAAGGAGATTGATGATCTTAATTGGGATTATTTCAAAGGTATGTTTCTTGAGAGATATTTTCCTATGGAGGTTCATATTATGATGGAAAATTAATTCATGGAATTGAGGTAGGAGGATGACTCAATGGCTGCTTATGATTAAAAGTTCTCTCGATTGGCAAGGTATGCTCCAAATTTTAATTTGAGATCTTGATAGTAAGATAAATCTATTTTACTCTATAATGAAGTCACGATATAGAAGATAATTAGACTCTTGTGAGTCTAAATGTTATGAAAAACTTATTCAATGTGCGGGGAAGGTGAAAATGGAGTTTTTCGATGATCAGGTGTTCGTTGAAAAACAACAGAATAAGAGGCCCAGTGGGCAGGAAAAGGGAAAGAATTAATTAATGAAGCCTAGAAGTAAGAAAATTAAATATCCCACTTGTGAAAAGTGTGGTAAAAAAACATCTTGTATAATGTTTATCAAAGTCTAGAAAGTGCTTCTGGTGTGGTATGTCTGGTCATATTGCTATTAATTGTAAGGAAGTTGATCAATCAGGGAATGAAAAGCCATTAGTAAGATGTTTTAAGTGTAATTAAATGGGTTATTATGAAAATGTGTGTCCAGAGAAGAACTCAACTAAGGGAAAAAGCCATAATACAAGCAAAAAGGGGTGCTGAAATCATTTGAAACTAATTCCGTAGATGTTGGGCCATCAAACAAAGTAGTATCAGGTACACTGTTTTATTTTTCAAATAATGCCAATGTGTTTTCTAATTCAGGGTCTACACACTCTTTCATTTCTGAAAATATTTCTAATAAATTGGGAATTCCTTTTCAAGATATGAATACGAAACTTATGGTAAAAACACATGGAGGAAATGTAGAGACAAAAATAAAACATAAGAACCTTCACGCCCTTGTGTGTAGGAAGAATCTACTTAGAAACCTAATTTTTTTCCTCTAGAAGAGTTTGATGTTATTTTGGTAATGGATTGGATATCTATTTAACATGTTATGATTGATTGCAGAACTAAATAGGTTTCATATTAGAAATATTTTTAGTTTGTGTACAAGAATGAACCCTTTCATTTGATAACATATCAAGAAGATGAGAAACTAGTAAAAGATGGAAACGAATGTTACCTTTCACATATTGTTGAAAATAAAGGAACTTATCAGATTAATAATGTGCCATTGGTAAATGAGTATCTTGATGTTTTCCCGGATGAGTTTGATGGTATTATACTTGATCGAAAAGTTGAATTTATTGTTGAATTTGTCCCTAATGCAATGAAAATTTCAAAACCCCCTTATCGAATGGCTCAAATTGAACTTTTAGAGTTAAAGTATAAATTGCAGGAGTTATTAGATAAAGGTTTCATTTGACAAACACATCAACATGGTGTTATCCTATCTTGTTTGTTAAAAAAGATTGTTCAATGAGACATTGCATTTATTATAGGGAATTGAATAAAATCATTGTAAAGAACTTGTATCCTTCGCCTCATTTCGTTGATTTGTTCGATCAGCTCTAGGGAGCTAAGTATTTTTCGAAGATTGATTTGATGTCGGGGGAACACCAGTTTAAAGTAAATGAAGAAGACATTCTAGAGACCTTGTTTCGTACTAGATATGGTCATTATGAATTTTTAGTTATTCCTTTTGGGATAACCAATGCACCTGCTGTATTCATGGATCTTATGTATATAATATTATGTGAGTTCATGGATACATTTTTGGTTTTGTTAATTGATTATATTTTGGTTTATTCTAAAATTTAAGAGGAGTATAATGTCATTTAAGGGTCATCTTGAAAACCTTAAAATAAAAGCAACATTATGGGAAATTCAGAAAGTGTGAGTTCTGGTTACAACAAATTTATTTCCATGGTCACATTGTTTCGAAAAATGGAAAAACTATTTATCCTACTATTAAAAAATCTATTGATGAAGGACCAGTACCCACAAATATAACGGAGATCCGTAGTTTTCATGGTTTGGCTAGTTATTACAGAAGGATTGTTGAAACTTTTCCACAGTTAACTAGTCCAATGACTAAGTTAACTCGATAAGGTGTTACGTTCATTTGTACAAAAGAAAGTGATAATTATTTTCTAGAATGGAAATGAATATTGGTAATTGATCCAGTTTTGTCACTTCCTTCTAGAAATGGTGAGTTTTTTATCTATAGTGTTGCTTCATTGAAAGGACATGGTTTTTTAAAAATGCAGAATGATTAGAAATTTCTTATAAATGAAGTCTGTAATGCCCTGGCCCCAATTACCTAGAGAGTGTGCATTGTTTTAATACATTAGCATGATTACAATGAATAATGTCATGAAGGACAGATAAGTTTACCAGTCTAGGAAAACAAATTACATACATTAACAATACATTAAAATTTCAAAATAAACCATAGAATAAATAGTTCCTTTTTGAATTCCATTATTTCATATAGCTTTACCCTACATATCAATCATAATACACTTCTTGGAATCCTAGGAAAATGAAACATAAGAATGGGGTGAGCTCAAACTCTAAGTAATGGTAAGAAATACAGCAGAATATAATATAAATATTAAGCATGGTGAATAATTGAAACCACATTCCTCTACCAATAATAAACATGATTAATTTTATGGAAGGAATATGAGCTGAGTAAATAATGCCATAATAAAATAGATCAAGGGTATTCTACTAGTAGAATGGCCACATGAACCGTCAATATAAATTTCATAATGAGGGAATGTATAATGATAGACATTCTGAAACATTTTGTCACGGCCTCGTCCAAGACAACTAAAAATGATTAACGGCTTGAACAAAACCATATATAAATATGAGAAAGGGCCTCAGAAAATTCCATGTCTAGTTGTCTCATGACGGCTACCAATGCATTGAGTATCTATGGGGGGATCTTCGCCTCACCTACTAAGTCCAATGGATATCTGATATGAAAAGGTTGAAATAAAACATAAATATTTGTATTAAAACTAGAATACGAAATTTCAATACATTAACCATAAAAAATTAATGGTATAAAAATAGAAAATCCATAGTCAAACATATAAAAAACATCAATACAATATGGAATTTTTGTATCATAATATATCAACTTCATATAAACATAAAATCCAACAATGGATGTTGAAATAGATGAAATTAAAACCTTTTTAGTGAAATATATCATTCTATTTTAAAATCATTTCATAGTCACATAATTATAATCGAATAATTTATTTTAAAAATATTCTTATATGCCTATAAGGTAGGCTTTTAAGATGATATCATGGCGGAAAATTGCCACACCCGCCATATAAGTTAAAAAAACATTCTTACCGTATATTTGTCAAAAAGGTCAAAAGTAAATTTTTTTGGAAAATGACAGAAAGATTACATTAAAAAATATAAGGGTATAAATTAAATTAAACCATTGTCTAGTAAAGATAAAAAATGATTTTATATAAATTTTTAAGAAACATGGATTTGAATGATAAAGAGGTCCCAATATATAATTACATATAAACAACCTTAGGTAATGAAGAGAATGCGAAATTATCCCTTTCCAATTTGGTAACTTATGAAACATACACCCCAATGAACGAATTATCATAAAATGAATATATCAAGACACATAAATTAATGTGTACTACAAATAAAATATAATTATGGTTATTACTTACACCACACAAAAGGTAATAGTGGAAATATGGCTTTAATCTCACATGAATAATGAGTGAGATGAAAACACCTTACCTTGCACTTTCATTAGTCGAGGGTACGTTTAACCTCTTGTATGAAGTTATTAGTATGTTATTAATATATACCAGAACTATATTAATATTTATGATATCATAAACGATTCATTAATTACTTTATACTACCCATTTAATAATAATTTCCATGTTAAATTAACATTTTGGGTTATAATTGCTTTCTTTATCGTACGTGTTCTAGCTTGTTACTATTGATTGTATCACTTAGAACAAGATTTCAATACTTCCAAAAAATAAAAAATGAATTATATATCATATATATTTAGAATATAAATATTTATAATAGATATATATATATATATGAAATAAAAAACCCCATTTATTTAGACGGTAGTCCACACGTACGCATAAACGCACTTTCCGGCTTCATATTTTACTGAACAGAACTAAGTTCATAAGATATATGTATGTATATATATATATATATATATCTAAATTATCATAATTATATCATATATTACATACTTATTAGGAATTTATTTTTTTATAATTGTAGATGAATGGTGAATGGGGAAATGAATCTCATCGGATCGTGGAGACAATAATCCGTACGTACACACCAGCGACAATATCATTTCCTTAAAAATGTGAAATTATATGGTATATTAATTTTATAGAGACATTATCATGTTATTATAATTATTTATATACATATTACTCATCATTATATCCATCCAAATAACATAGTGTTGAGTAGGAAATTACACCACGACAAGGAGACGGTAAGCCGTACTTACGCACGCATGGTGACATTATCATTCATAAAATAGATAGGATAATGAATATAGTTGTTCCATATTAATAAAAACATAAAAGTATATATAAGATACTGGAGTTATTATTTTATAATTGAATCAACATAGAAAGTGTAGGTGGAAGAATAATAGAACTTGAAAGTGGGTGGTGAAATCATTACCTCTTCTTCGTGTTCTTCGTTTTAATTTGATCAAAAGGGCTGGTTAGGGTGAATTTATGACCACTGGAAGGACTCTAGTATAAAGGTATGATATTTGGGATGATATTTGGGTAGAATATTTCTGATACAAATTGATTTGAATGTGTGAATTATAGTGAAGGGGGAGTGCCCTTTTATAAGAGGGTGAGGGGAACTTTAGGAAAAACATAAAATATTATTTAATAATAAAATAATTTTTGTTTCTAATTGCTCCAAAATTTATTATTTAAAGGATAAAGTGGGGATGGGTCGAAAACCACTCATCCAATAGGTTTTAGACATGGTTAGGACACCATATTAACCTTAAATTTTATATTTAACTCTTTGTTAAATAGTTGGACATTTACCATGTCTCTTTGTATTTTTATATTTTATGGTTAATAAACATACCATAAAATCACAATAGAATACCGATTGGTTAATTAATGATATTTATAATATTATATGTGTATTTTGGCTGAACCTTATATTTTTAGGATTATTATATCAATTAATAATATAAAACATGTTTTAAAAACTATTTTCTTTCAATTTTGACACTATTTGGTATTTGTTTTTTAATAAATTCATAAAATCTGGATTATCTAAAATAAAATAGATCAAACCATCAAAGAATTACATAATAACCAAGAAAATTATTTTAAATTATTAAAAGTATCAAATTTCATTTATTTGGATATTTATAATGTCAATTATTTTAATCTTTCATTAATACGGTAATTACTACATATTTATTGTGTCATAAATAAAATTAATCATTTAATGTCTAAAAATAATAAATAAAATACAATTAAATATTAAATATTTTTATATTTCTAATGAATATTTATATTTGAATTTATGTTATGTATAACCCTATATTAAAAATGTTTTAGTTATTAAACATTGATTTTAACTCTTTTAACCCTTCTTTGAATTAATTAATAATAAATGTCCTAATATACTCTAAGTGGACCTAAAGGATCATATTTTATTCTTAAGGTTTTTTTATCGAATTGAACTTATCCAATATAATTTGGACATTTTTTAGGGTTAGAATAAAATAATTTTTACCCTTAATTACCTTTTTTTACTTTTAACTGTGGTAAATAAAAGTAAAAAGTTTCTATTCACATAAATTGTTTTTATATTATTGAACCACAATATTCATACTGATATCAACCGTGTCTCACAATGTTTTGAAATTACACTAACAGAAGTGGTAAAATTATGTTTTATGCGAATTTGTAAATTTTCCGGGGAGGTGGGTAAAAGATGGTGAAAAGTTAAATAAAATATTATATATCTTATATAATTAAAAATGATCCCAATTAATTACATTGAACATATATAGGTATTATATATCTATTTTTACTTAAAATAAATTTAAATAACATAAATGATTATTTTAATAAATTTTTTTTTTAAAATAAATAACTCCCTGTTTTTCACTATTCATCAAAAATTGCTTGTTTTCAGAAAAATACCATAAATTTACACTATGTTAATTTTGATATTCTAAATTCAAAAATTAAGTCTATTTTACCAAATTAAAAACATAGTAGTCGAATTTATTAATTTAAAATTAATTACGATTGTCAAAACCAAAAGTCATATTTTTAAGAAACAATAACTATCAAAAGACTGACCCTTATTTATGTCCAATTTCAAAGTAAAATTACATAAAATGACTAGAATTGGATTAAATGGTAAAAATATATACTATTTATACTTTCAAACCATTAAAATGTGTAATTTACACTATAAATTATTTTAATCAAAAAATTTGTTTTTAGTTAAAATATAGTATTTTATTTTCTATTCAACCAAATATGAAAGTTATCAAAAAAACACCCAAAATTTATTGAATATCAATTCATATGTCTTGATTCTAAATAATAATTTTTTTTTGTCAAATCGAATATATTGATTTTTCGAATATTGTATTTAAAAAGGATTTGCCATTAAAAGGCTATAAAAGTGAGTTTTTTTTGAAAAATAATTCTTTTATCTGAAAAAAAAATGAATTTGTTCTTACATTATGTCTATGAAACTCAAAATATGGATTCTAAATTTATAATGATTATATAACGTTCAAAATTAACATAATAATATTCATAACCACTTTTGAACATCTAGTTTTTTAAGTCGTGGTGCACATGAACTCGATGTTGTGTGTTGTTCATGTTATTGAGTTACTTTGAAGAGTTAACATACTATGAAATCTTGAGATTTTACATTCTTCTCTCCTTTAATTAATTGCATACTCTCAATTTGATGTTGTTCACCGAAAATAAATGGTTGAAAATATTAAATAAATTTTTGGATGACTCATATTGAAAATTGGGTTTATAAAATTTTGTCTTAATAAGAGATAATATATATATATATATAAAATTGACAAGTAGAGTTACATCCTTTAAATAATTAATACCACAAACTCATCTTTCACTCAAAATTATTTACAGTAAATATTTTATTTTTCCTAATCGTATAGGGTTCCAAAAAAATTGAATTTCTAATTCATCTACTAGAACATTAAAAATAAACATTATTCAATCTAGGACATCACGTGGGCCAGTGGTAGGTGATACACCCTTGTTTCCCTTCAGTTGTGGGTTCAACTCTTTTGGACCAGCCGGATGCGATGGGTTGTCACCCATCCTCTGGGTTGTCCTTTTTTGGGGAAATTCAAAAATAATCTCAAACTAGAATTATCCAAAATACTTCTGTCCATACTCACAGTCCAAAATTATAAGAAAGGTAAAAACAATGAAGATCCTTTTTTCCACGTAATAACATGTGAACACCTTCTTCGTGTATTCTTTTAAAACATGGTAACAACATGAATTACCATAAAACCTTTATTGATTACATTCATGCTCCCTTATCCTTTATATAATACTGGATATATTCCTTATATCCAAATTTTTTGAATATTCCAATTATCATGAAATAAAGAAACCATTAGTCAATTCCAAGAATGTCAGGAATATACAAAATAATTTATCCAAATAAACCATCTATTATTCCAAAATTACTACCATAATATCAGGACCATATAATCTCAAATTCCCAATGAAATAGTAATACAATACAGTCCTTATTTATTTTTATAATTCTTATAACCAACATATCATACAACACTAAAATGACCCCATACTTTAATAACAACATAAGAACTCTTAATCATTCCTCTTCATCTTTGGTAGTATCATAACTTCATTCTAATACAACATTAGCATTTGGTGTATACTCTGATGATTTGGAAATTGATTTAAATTGTGTCCCAACTCCTTGGTGATGAAGCATTGTACATTTGAAATTTTTTTAATACCCTTGGAATCATGTACTTGGTGTCCTTTTTCTCCGCACCAGTAACAAACTACCATTACATTCAAGAATTTACCAAGGTGATTCTTTCCACAGTTATCACATATGGGAAATCCTTATTTTACCTCTTCCATTTATCAATGTTTCTCTCTTCCATCCTTTTCTTCTCTTGCTTCCCTTCAAAGCCATTGGACTCATAGAATTATTTAAATATCATATTAACGCATTATACTATTTTTTCATATGTTGAGAATACATGAGATGGTATTTCCCTTTTAAATTATGGCTTAATACCATGAAATATATGATCCTTTTTACTCTTTGGATCATACATATTGCTGGAGTTCACATTATTTCTACTGGGCACCATTTCTATACAATGGAATACACTTAGATAGTTTATGAATTGCAAAGAATAATTCCAAACATGTAAAATACCTAATTTAAATTGAATAGTTTATGGATATAATCCATAAAAATATTTTTTTTGCGGGGGTATATACTCATAAATAATTTGTATTTATTTGTAAAGAAAATGAGAATTGTCCTAAGCATATAACCCAGGAGTGTTATAACGAAGAGTGCAGTAAGGCCCATTGTCACGCACTAGTTATTGTTCGAGTCTAGATCAAAGCAGTGTTTTCAGGTTTTACCCCTAGGTACATTTGGGCCAGAGCCACCTCTACCTGCTCGTATCTAGACAGGGATGTATCTTCATGGAAAACTCACAAAATCTCTACATTACTAAAATTCTAGGAAGTTCTTCTATACTAATCTTCAAAGTATATCTTAGGTTAATGTGCTCTAATCAGATTTTATCTAAATCTAGTTTCCAATGATTGTACTAAACTTCATCACATACCCACCGTAATGCCCCAAAACCATTTACCCAGAGGTGGTCCATTATTTTAATACATTGGTAAGAATAAAGGGAATCAAGTCCCGAAGGACCGATCAGTTTAGCAGTCTTGGAAAATATATTACATACATTAACATTACATTAAAATTTCATACATAAAACACAGCATTAATAGTCCTTTGAGAACACAATTATTCTCTATAGCTTAACCATGCATACCAATCATAATACACTTCCTGGAATCCTGGGAAACTAAAACATAAGAAAGGGGTGAACTCAAATGCCCAGTAAGGATAAGCAATACAGCGGAAGATAACATAAATATTAAGCATGGGGAATATTTGAAACCACATACCTTTACCAATAATAAGTATGATTACTTTTATGGAAAGAATGTGATATGAGTAAATAATTACATAATAGAACATATAATGGGTACTCTAATAGTCTAATGACCACATGAACCTTCAATATAATGTTCCTAATGAAAAAATGTATAATACTGGATATTCTGAAACATTTTGTCAAGGCGTCGACCAAGATGACAAAAAATGATTAAGTCCTCAGCAAAAAAATATATATCAAAATAGGAAAGGGCTTCAGCCTATTCCGTGTCTAGTTTTATCATGATAGATACAAATTCATCGAGTAGATAAAGCGGGATCCACCCATCACTTACTATGTCCAATACATTCCTCTTATAAAAAGGTTGAAATATAACATAAACATTCGTATTAATTCTAGCATACGAAATGTCAATACATTAACCGCAAACCATGAATGGTATTATTATAGAACATCCACATTCAAACATATCACATATCATTTAATAAAATATGGATGTTTGGTATCATAATAAATCAACGTCAAATAAGCTTAAAATCCATCAATTGTTGTTGACATAGATGAAATTAAAACCTTTTTTAGAGAAATATCTCTTTTATTTTGAAATAATTTAACAGTCACATAATTATAAAGAAAAGAACTATTTTAAAAATATTTTTATAAGCTTTGAAGGGATTCTATGATGAAGTTAAAACTTTGGAAAATATCCACACCCTTCGTATAAGTTAAAAAATCGTTCTTACCATAAATCTGTCAAAAAGGTCAAAAGTACTTTGTTTGGAAAACGGCAGAAAGATTCATTTCAAAACATATAATGGTATAAATGATATTTAACCATTGTATAGAACATAATAACAATTTCATGAAATTCATTTTTATGAAACATGGATGTTGATTATAAAGTGGTCCTAGTAGATAATTACGTATAAACAACCCCGGATAATGAATAGATTGTGAAATCAACCCTTACCAATTTGGTAACTTACGAAACATAAACCCCATGAAAGAAGTATCATATAATGAAAATGTAAATACACATAAATTAAAGTGTATTACACAATTAATACAATTAGTGGCAGTATATATACCAAAAAAGGTAATAGTGGCTATATGGGACGAATCTCATGAGAATTAGGAGTGAGATGAAAACTCTTTAACTTGCACTTTCCATTAGTCGAGGGTACGTTTAACCTCTTGTATGAAAATAATAATATGTAATTAGAGTATAGCAGAACATTATAAATATATTTTTCATATCATACATGATTTATTAATGACTTTACACTACCCATTTAATAATAATTTCCATGTTAAATTAACATTTTGGGTAATAATTGCTTTCTTTATCGTATGTGTTTTAACATGTTACTCTTGATTGTATCACATCGACTAAGATTTAAATACATCCAGAATATAAAACATTATTTATATATAATATATATTTAGAATATAAATATTTATAATAGACAAATATATATGAAATTAAAAACACCGTTTATGGAGACGGTAGTCTGTATATACGCATAAACGATGTTTACGTTTTCATATTGTATTGAACAGAACTAAGTGAATAAGATATATGTAAGTATATAGACACAAACACACACACACTCACAAATATATATATCTTCAGTATCATTATTATGTCATATATTATAAACTTTTTAGTAATATATATTTTTATAATATTCGATAAATGGTGAATGTGTAAATGAATCTCATCTCGTCGTGGAGACGGTAATCCATACGTATGCACGAGTGACATTATAATTTTCATAATGTTGTGTAATTTGATGGGATATTCATTTTAAAGAGAAAATATCTTGTTATTTTCATTATTTATATACATATTACTCATCATTATATCCGTCCAAATAACATAGTCTTGAATAAAAAATTACACCACGACGTGAATACGGTAAGTCGTACGTACGCACGGATGGTGACATTATAATTAATAAGATGGATAGGATAATGAATATAGTTGTGCCATATTTATAATAAAACCACTGTATATTGTAGATACTATATTTATTATTTTAGTATTGAAATAATAAGGAAATAGTAAGTGGAAGAATAAGAAAACCTGAAAGAGGGTGGTGAAATCATAACTCTTCTTCGGGTTCGTTATTTTATTTTATAAAAAGGGAACCATAGGTTGGTTTTATGACCAATGGAAGGAATCTAGGATGATGGTATGATGGTTTGAAGGATATTTGTGCATGTTTTGGCTGATAAAAATGGGTTTGGAGGTGTTAATTAGAGTGAAGGAGGGGGGTTCCCTTTTATAAGAGGGGTGAGGGGTACCTTTGAAAAAACATAAAATATTATTTTATAATAAAATAATTTTCCATTTTTAATTTCTCCAAAATGTATTATTTAGAGGATATGGTGGGGTTGGGTCAAAAATAACTCATCCAATAGGTTTTAGACATGTTTAGGTCAACGTATTAACTTTAACGTATGGATTTCACTATTAGTTAAATAGTTTGAAATTTTCCATGTCTCTATGTATTTTTATATTATATGGTTAAGAAACCTACTATAAAATGAAAATAGAACCCCAATTGGTTCATTAATGAAATATATAATATTATATAAGTATTTTGGTTGAACCTCAGTTTCTTAGGATTTTTATATCAACAAATAATATAATATTTGTTTACAAAACTTTTTTTTGTCAATTTTCCACTATTTGGTATTATTTTTTTAAAATCATAACGGCATCATTACTTTAAAAAAATATCTAACCAACCCTAAAATGTCATAATAACCTATTAAATTTTTGAAATTTATAATATTTCCCAAATTTAATTTATTTTGATATTTTTAAATTCAATTATTCTAATAATTCATTAATATGGTAATTACTGCATATTCATTGCGTCATAAATAAATTTAATTATTTAATGTCTAAAAATTATAAATGAAATACAATAATATAGAAAATCTTCTTATATTTATAATTAATATTTATAGTAGAATTTATCTTATGTATAATACTATATTAAAAATGTTTTAGTTATTAAACTTCGATTCTAACTATTATAACCCTTATTTGAATTAAATAATAATAAATTTCTTAATCTAATCGATGTGGACCTAAAGGATAATATTTTATTACTAAGGTTTCTATTGTTCAAATTAAACTTATCCAAAAGAATTACGACATGTGTTAGGATAAGAATAATATCATTTTTACCCTAAATTATCCTTTTTACATTTAACGGTGTTAAATAAAAGTATCCAATTACTATTCACAAAAAAATTATTTTTATTTCATTGAACATAATTTTCCTTATTTATATAAACCATGACACTCAACGTTTTAAAGTTCCACTCATAGAAGAAAAAAATTATGTTTATTGAAAAATTGCAAATTCTCCTCGGAGGTGGGTAAAATGCGGTGAAAAGTTTATTAAAATTTTATATATCTAATATAATTAAAAAATGATTCCAAATAATAACATTTAACATATATATCTATTATATTTCTATTTTGACCTAAAATAAATTTAAATTAGAAAAAAAATTATTTAATTAAAAATTTAGTTTTAAACAATAACTCAGTGGTTTTCACTATTCATCAAAAATTGAAAGTTTTCAAAAAATTACAAAATTTTACCCTAAGATAATTTTGATATTATGAATTAAAAAATCTAGTCTATTTTACCAAATTCAAAACATATATGTTTCATTTATTAATTTAAAATTAAATCCCATTGTCAAAACCAAAAGTCTTATTTTTTATAAATAATAATTATCAAAAGATTGAAACTTGTTTATGTCCAATGTCAACGAAAAATTACATAAAAAGACATGAATTGGATAAAATGGTAAAAATATATTCTATTTATACTTACAATCCATTAAAATGTATAATTTAACACTACAAATTATTTTTATTAAAAATGTTGTATTCAGTTAAAATATAGTATTTTTTTACTATTCACCCAAATATTAAGGTTATCTGAAAAAACCACAAATTTATTGAAAATAAATACTTTTGTACAAATTATAAAGAATGTGTTTATTTTGTCAAATTGAAAATATAAAATTTTCAGATCTTGGATTTAAAAAGGGTTCCCCATTTAATGGCAGTAAAAGTGCATTTTTTAAAAAATACATCATTATCTAAAAAAATGAAGTAGTTCTTACATTATGTCTAAAAAATTGTAATATGGATTCTAAAATTATAAGGATTATATATAGTTCAATATTTAGTTAATACTATTCATAACCTCTTTTGAATGACTTGTTTGGTAAGTCGTCATACACTTGAACTCGGTGTTGCGTGTAATGCTAGTTATTAAGTTACATTGTAGAAATAATTTACTATGAAATCATGGGATGTTACAATGTCATTTGATACGACATGAGTTAAATTAACCCAAACATGATTTGGTAATAAGGGAATGTAGAGTCTGAGAATGATATTATTCTGTGGTAGGTGATCATATCTTTCTCAATGTTTCTCCAGGGAAAACGATGTTGCATTTTGGTAATAAGGGAATGTAGAGTCTGAGGTTCATTGGACCTTATGAAATCCTGGGGAAAATTAGATCAATTTCATACAAACTGTCTTTACATCATTGTTTATCCTATGTAAACAATGTTTTTTCATGTTTCGATGTTTTTAAAGTATATGCCAGATCTATTTCATGTTTTGAGTCCAGAGGTAGTTCAGTTAGAAGAGAATCTCTCTAATGTGTAACTTCCAATCCAGATTCTTGACTATAGAGAGAAATTTTTGTGGAATAAGGTAATTACCTATGGAATGGTTTTGTGGAAAAGCCATATGGTTGAAGAGGTAGCGTGTGAATCTGAAAATGCTACCAGAGATAAATACCCCCACTTATTGTGATATGTGAATAAAAATTCCAAGGACAAAATTCCCAAAAGGGGGGACGGATGTAACGTCCTTGGTTAATGAAGAATAAGATATTTTCATACCTATTACTATTTGAGAATTAAATATTATGTTTTCCTTAAATGGGATTCTATGTTTGATAGTGCATCCGATACGCAGCAATGTGATTCTTTGAAATTTTACTTTCTACACTAATAATATAATAATATTATTTTAAATGGAAGTTAACTCCTCACTGTTGTAATTATATGGATTGAACAAAACAAACTAAAATATTATTATATATGTTTTTTAAATGTATTTACTTTTATCCAATAAATGTTAGAGGCTTAAAATCTGAATAAATCTAATTTTAAACATAATTTATATTAGAAGGTCGATTTAGCACCTTTTAATAGAGAACACTTTTTAAATGTATTTTTTGTCACTTTAGTACATTATATATGACCAAATAATTTTTTTAAGAATATAGAAAAAAAAATTACATTTTTTAATTTTTTGGAATTTTTCCGATAAAGTTCATTTTTTAATGAATAGTGAAAAATATTGTATTTTAATTTAAAACTGTGTTTTAATATAATTTATTTATATGGTTAGATTGTATTTTTATTTGGTATAAATTTTTAATTAGAATATATTTTTACCATTTAATCCAATGTTGGTCATTGGAATTAATTTCACATTGAATTTGGAAATAAATAAGTTTCAATTTTTTTATATATATTATTTTTTAAAAACACACTATTTTTTAACAATGGGAATTAATTTTAAATTAATTAATTAAATTTCTATGTTAATAATTTGGTAAAATATACATCATTTTTGAAATTGTTATATCAAATATATCATAAGCTTGATTTTTTGTATTTTCCTGAAAAACATGAATTTTGGATGAATATTGAAACCGCATAGTAGTAGTAAAAAAACAAGTTTTTCTCATTTAAATTTAATTTTAACACTTCTATGAATTTAATTTAAAAAATATGATATACATGGTTGTTATTTGTCTGTAAAATGTTGTTCAATAAGATCAAAATAATTTTTTGTGAATAGAAACATTTACACTTTTATTTACTGCAGTTAAAGGTTAATATGGTAATTCAAGGTAAAAAGATTATTATAATATTTTTTAATAATCTTAAAACTTGTACAAAACTTATTTTTTGAGTTCTTTACGACCAAGGGCATCATTGGGTAGATTTTGGTACCCGATTGACCCACCTGGTAGTGATATTGAAACATTAGATTAATTAACTTAAAGTAAAGGCCAAAATGACATAAACAAACAAATTTTAGTTAAATAATATTTATATGGTGTTATATAAGTTATATTTTCGAATATAAATATTTTCTAAAAAAATAAATAGATTTCATACATGACGGTATTTTTTTTATAATTTATGTCCATTGAATAAATTAAATTATATATGACACAATAATGAAGCACTGTTTACATCATTAATAAATTATTTAATAAAATAAGATTATAAATGTTAAACTAACATCCAAAACCTATCCTATTATTATAGTATGATTTTATTTCTACCATGAGTCACATTATATTTATATTTAATTTGTTTTTGATCTTTAGAAACCAATGATAGTTTTATAATAAAATAATATTTGCAAACATTCCTAAAGAGCCCCTCCACACCCGTATAAATGGACACCATTTCTAACAAATTCCACACACCTCTCAAGCCTTCTGGCTTGTCCAAAATCACCCCAATTAAGATCCCAAAATCCCTCTCCCTCTCCTAGAATCCTTACCTTAGGCAAAACCAACTTAAATAAGTCTTTTTGGTTCAAACCAAAGGAAGTTACCCAAATTAAATGTAATTGTTTATCTTATCTTATTTTCATTTATTTTACTTCTCCAACCCCTAATAAATTTTTATTACATTCTTTTATAACAACACCAGTATCCTCAATATTCTAGGATCATGTTATAATAAGTATTCTAACTACACGTACACACACCTCCATCTAATGCGTGAAGAGAATAGTGTTTTTTGGATGGCAAACTAACACCTCACGAAACGATGGTTATTCGATTATCTCCTACCGCATCTCATGGTGTCAATTAAGAGAGAACTGTATTAATATATCATATATATTATGTTTATTTTTTATTTATGCTTCTTTATTTTTCCTTTATATCATACCTTTATGGTTTCCCTTATTATAAACAGGATAATTTATTTTGAAGAAGTGCGGACTACCGCCCCCTCAAAGTGATATGACTCATTCATGCCGTAAGTGGGAAATTTAAATGATAGAGTTAATGGTATTATATATTATATTATACATAAATTATAATATACTTTTGTATAATTATGTTTTAAGTCCAATAAAATACAAAATAGAAATGAATGTAGCTTTAATGCGTACGTATGGCTTACCGTCTCCATGAACGGTGCATTTCATTTCATACCTCCAAATGTTATGTACTATTATAAATACATGGATATACTAGATATACTATATATATGATATCTAAATAATTAATATCATTTTGGATATAATTTACTATATAAAACATGGAAAACATGTTGATATAAGTTGTTTATTTTTTATTTGAGTACCATATATCGACAGAACGACAATTATTTACTTAAATGATTACATAATGATTATTAGAAGGTAATAAGTGATATAAATGTAATAATATTCTTTAGAATTATTCTTAAGAAAGTATATATTAGCTTCATTATATTTTTTAGGATATTAAACAATGATTCAATCAAGTCGGACATGAGGTAATGGAAATCATCTCAATCTCCTTTCATTGAGACATATTTTGTTTTAATATTCGACTCTCTTTTATACGCTGTATAAACACCCTTGTATATTCAAATGGAATATTTTTTTACTATGAATTTTACTAAATGGAAAAAAGAAATGTTTATTTTAACATAAACAGTGACAAGGACATTTCCGCCACCACGAGTATTATTTTTTATTTGGATTCCTTAACAATCCATAATGTTTTTTTCAAGGAAAATAAATATCATATTCACTTTTATGTGTTTTGGTACTCAAAATAGTTTTTATTATTGATTTTTTATAAAAATATAATTATGTGATATATTGTGATTGAATTGTTGAAAGGTTTTCATTCCATTATATTTTATTTATGTGTTAGGATATATTAATGGTAATTGGACATTTGATTGCAGGTTATGTGATAAATGTAATGATGGGTGGAGCTGTGATAAACCAAGAAGGGTGGGTACATTATAACCTCTAATGTAATGGATATGGTAGTTGGCCATATGGCTATTCCATTTAGTGATATGTGTGGAAGTTGACCGTATCGTTATTCCATTTAAATATGTTTATGTCCCAAATTACCTTTGTATGTTATGTGTTATTTATATGGGTTTTAAGGTAATCTTTTGGTTAACAAAGGGTATGTAGTGATCTTTTAATAATTGAATAGTATTTATAACATCATAAAGGTGAAATGTATTACATAGGTTAAAGTATTCATGGTTTACTTGTTGTTTTGAAAAACTAACTTTTTTCCATCTTTGTGTATCCCTTAGTGGAATTTTTATGTTCATCCCAAGTTTTTGAAATGTTTTTCACAGGACATAATGTGGAATAGGGTCAAGGATGAGATCAAGGAAATGTCAGGTTGTCTTAAAGATGGAACTATATATGACACTTTTTTTAAGAGTTTATATTTTATAAAAAAATGTAAACTGAGTAGATGTGTCTACATTGTAATCTTTTGAGATGTAATATTTATGTTTTAATTCTCCAAAACTCTAAACCTGAAAAGATCCTCAATGTGAATTATCTATTTAATTAAATATTATGTACAGTTTTAAGGCTGAGACCTTATAATATTATATGATTTTAATTAAATATAATATTATATTAACATCCTATAGTTTTTCAAGGAAGGGTTAATTTTGGTTTTATTATAAACACATCCCATAATAGATTCTAAAGGTGGATGTGCATCTAAAAAGGAGGTAATTAGGTAAATAACTCCCAAAATGGGCATATTCATATTGACCTGATTGTCAACTATGGCGTGCAAATAGTCCTTAATATTCACCAAGATTGAAATTGGTGAGGGATTTTTTAGATTAATTCACTTATTCAATACAAGCCATTATAAATGATTTACAAATACTAATATCACTGAAGAACCCATGTTTACGAAAACAATCTAAATAATTCATAAATTTTGTTGTACACTATGTATTATAAATTATTTATAATTATACATTATGATTTGAAATTCATAATTTTATGACCTAATTTTGTATATTAAATTATTTAAAAATGAACCTAGAATGAATATGGGAATCAATACTCATATCCATAGTATAGATTTCCCTAAAAAGAAAGCCACTAATGATGGATTTGGTACTAAAAGAATTATCGCTAAATTTGGTTAACATAATCAGGTAATGAGAAATAACTATTGGGAGTAACCTATTACATTGCATGATTACCCCTAGTAGTATATATTCATAATGATATAATTTGTCGTTATTTTATTAGGATACAAATAAAAATGTATCCATGATATATTTTATTTCTATAGAAAATATATTGATGGTGTTGGGATGAGATGAAAAAGAAATTCTTAAAAATTATATGTATTGTATCGAAGTGTATTCTACTCAATTGATTTCATTGATCTGGAAAAATAAAAAGGAACATGTAATTGAACACATGGAATATAATGATTTTAAAGAGATAATATTTGACAAAAAAATTCTTCATGAGAAGTAAACGTAAATGATTATAATTATAATTGTATTATAGAAAAGGAAAGATTAATATATTTTGGTTTCTAAATATTTTATTACAAGGTAATCTAGATTATCTATAAATTACATTTGCAACACATTGCGAAAGATTGTCCATTTCATTGAAGGCCTAAATCCAAGTATGTAATCTGTACTCATATCTTAAAAATTTTAAACTTATGTTGAAATAGTGTTATGTTTTAATCGAAAATGATAAATAATTCCATAGATATTAAATATTAAAGGTAAATCACTAGAATAAGAGGCTATTGAAACATCATCTTAAAGGTAATGAATCAATGGATGGGAAGAGAACATAATGATTTCCATATTTTGAAAAATGTGGGAGGAATTATTCATTGAATTGATTAAAGGGATTGGTAGTATGTTATAATAATGGAGATAAGGGAAAATAAATGAAATAATGAAATATAAAGAAATATAACATCGATATTCAGTTTAAAAAAAATAGGTAAATGAGGAACTATGCAAAATAATTCTCCTTGTATTAAGGGAGTCCACCACAATAGTGGTGAAGGGAGTGATAAGTATAGGATATCACTTAAACCAAGGTGATTGTACCCAATGAGGTGGTAGATGTTACCATAATAATATTTTCAAATTTAGCTAACAATTTATTTAATTATGGTTCCTTAGAATCTTTTTTATCAACCTGGTTTGTCACAAAAATATGAATCTTCTTGTTTAATTTAATAAAGATGTTTTCAGTCAAATATCATTAGGGATTTATTAATGCATTAAGGGTGTGTCAAGAAGACACCATTATAAAAAATAAATGTGCTAAATTGGTTGACCATATAATAATGTATATGGTTGATATCGATATAATCTGTGGTGTATACATGATTTCAATATATTATGTCAAAACATATTAAAATAATAATTAAAATAGGATTCATTATATAGATTTAGGATCCCTTATATTAAGAGAAGATACTTCATCATCTATGAAATAACTAGACCCATCATAGTAGCTCAAGAGAATGATATTATTAGGGTACAAGTGGAAAATTTTTGGATGTAGAAGGTAATATTCAAATTGTGCGTACATTGATTTTTTAACTTATGAATTACATTGAAATATATTAGGGCAAGAAGATGGTTTTTCATTTGATGTAACCCCTGAATTTTTTTAATATCATATAATACTTATAGAATTTCAGATGTGGATGTAGTTTTTTTAAAGAAAAACACAGGAGAGTTTTTTTGATAAGGTATTTATCACCATAATATTTCTCCATGGGGGCCCTTTTTTACTTGTAATGGTAACTGATGGATCGATGAGTCTATTCATTTATTGTAGGGAAATAAATGATATTAAAATAAAGGAATGGTATCCAATACCTCACATTAATTTCTAATTTGATCAAAATCACAGATCCATATACATTACATTGATTGAATTTTATTATGGGTTTCATTAAATGCGAATAAATAAGATATAAATTCCAAATATATATTTTAAATCATGTTATTCACATTACATGTTTTTCATATATCAAATTCAATTAACTAATTGACCATCTATTTTTATGTATCTAATGAATAGAGAAATCAATTACTAGATTGATGATATATTTTTATGGTATTAATTGATGATATCTTGGTCTATTAAAAAATATATGAGAACCATAATAATAACTTTACGATCATTATTAATGCTCTATAATGGAAATAGTGATATGAAAAATTTAGTATGTGTGATTTATAACTTCATGAATTTTAATTGGTTGGAAAAAATTTCTATACTGATGGAATCCGGATTTATCCTATAAAGATAATGGTATTCATAGAATGGAACACTACAATGATCATAACTGTGGTACATAGTTTCATTGGATTTCCAAGTTACTGTGGGAGAGTTGTTTATAATTATTCTAGATTAGATAAAAATGGGTTATGTTTGTTTATACAATTGAATGTGAAGTTTTTATTATTAACTAAAGAAGTGTTTTGTTAATGCTCTAATTTAGTCTTTACAATCTATAAATGATAATCTTGTGTTATATAATGATTCATAGAATAAGGATCCTAGTTGTGTTATTATGAAAAGTGATAATTTTAATATAGATTCACTAAGGGAATTTATGATTCATGAGTAGAACAATGCAATTAATTATATTAATTTGACAACTGTAATCATTTCCATGAAGATATGGATATGTTTTCTATATTGAGAAATATGTGAGATATAAATTGACATAAAAATTCATAAATAAATCTGTTCTATGAAATATCTAAATATCAGACAATAAAGATTGCTTGAGAAACTCAAATATTATAATTTTTATGTACACTACCACCCTTGGAAAGAATATAAGCTCATAAATGCATGGATCCTCAAATATATAGGCATTATGACAGAAATGATGAATGAGATGTATCATATTATCACCAATATATAAAATATTTATTTTTTAATTATTAATTATTTACTTACAATCACAAAGTTTTTTAATTATTTAATAATATACCTTTATTTAAACAAATTAAATCTTCTAAATCTGATAAGGAGATCTTTAAGAAAATATATTAATATTAAAATGAGGGAAAATTAGCATTAGTTTTTTGTGAAGATACTAGAAAAATATTTGTAATGAGTGTATATATACCATAATTACATTATATAAAAATGGAATGTCAGGATGAATCATATTACTCCAATTTCACTATACATTCTAGTATCATAATGATGTATTGGGATTTGAGAGATCATTTTTTGCAGGGTAACATGATTGAGGAAGTTGATGATAATGTTTGAAGATGATTTTTAGCTAAAAATTGAAATCTATGGGACAACATCTTAGCAGATTAATTTATGAACATTGAATACATATTTTTAAATGGGATTTAATTAATTTGTAATTTGTTATAGAACTACCAAATACCCATATAAGGAACGATTAATTATGGTTTATCCTTTATCTCATAACCAAATCAACACATTTCTAGGATATAAAGGAATATTTACAAGTGGAATGCCTCACAAGGAACTATATTTATTATCTTTTTAGACTTCATGTTGGACGTATTTGAATTTTTTCTAAAATAGATATTAATATTACATCAAAATTATGGAAAATAATTCTGTGGTGTCTTCAAACTGAACATCAATTTATAATTTCCCAACATCCAATAATTAAAAATGTAAAGTCAATATTAAGTAAATGGATTATATGAGGAGTTTATTGTCAAATGGTGTTTATGTTATGTGGGATCATTATATACCATTTTTGAGTTCTTAAATAAAAATTGTTTCATTCAATTATTAAAATGTCACCATATTATTATTTATATGTAATAAGATTTCATAATACTTCATAATGGGTTGAAGGTGGTGAATTTAACCTCATCGGACCTGAACAAGATGAATAAACAACAAAAAAATTAAAATAAATTTACGATCAATATAATGATGCTCAAAGCAGAAAAAAGATTACAGTAAAAATTAGAGGAATGATTTAGAATTCCAAATGGGAGATTATATATTTCTATAGGTATCTTCATGGAAGGGTTTTATAAGGATCATTATTAAATAGAAACGAGGCCTCATGTATGTTGTATCCATTGAAATCATGGAATAAATAAGAGTAAATTCTTATCATTTTATAATTCCACCAAAGCACTCAAAAGTATATTATGGGTTACATATGTCATTATTAATGAAGTAATATCCAAAAAAACTCTTGTTATCAACATTGATAGAATTGATTTGAAAATGATATATCATATTGTGATAAAAATTTAAATTTTTTTCATCCAAGATAGAAATTATTGACGAATTGGACAACACAACTGGTAAAGGTACTTTGGAGAAAACACAAAATTGAGGAAGGAATTTGGGAACTAAAGGATATTATGATGATAGGAAAAGAACATATTATATGAATGTAATATAATTGAAATTAAAAGAATTTATTTTTTTAGGATAAAATAATTTAACAATAAAATCAATTAAAATATATTTCTTCTAGAATAAATTATATATATTTGATATTTTGTAGTGTACACAAATCTTTGTTTAAACATCGAAAGATTCTCTAATAAAATATTAATAAAACATGAAATTTTTTTGTAAGTCATTAAATTATAGATTATTAATATGAATAAATAAATTCTGTACAATTTATAGTTTAAATTTTTTTATATTTTTATTGAATTTAACTAAAAATCATATTTATTTGGTTGGATAAAAAATGTTCTAAAAAAATTATTTTTTCAAAAAAGAATGTTTAGTTAAACATTGCACACAAAATTTAAAAATAATTCATACATTATTTATAATATTTATTTATTAAAATAAATTCATATTTTTAGAATGGGAATATAAAAATTATCTCATGATGATATTTCATGATTTTTCTGAAGTGGTTCACTTTTCGATAAAATTAGAAAATACAAAATATCAATTCCAAAATAAAAATATATTTAATAATATTAATATGAAATAAAAATATGAATTGGTTGTAGATTTAAATTAATAGAAATAAATTTCTATTAATTTAATTTAGGTTACTGTAATGATTTTAAAATGGAATTATGATCTAAAAATCATTGTAAAATTTGAACATTTTCATATTGAAAACCAATTTCCTAACACGGTTACATGATTAAATTCAAATTATATCATTCCACTTATAAGGAATTAATTTTGAATAATGTATTACATAATTTTAATTATAATAACTTTTATTATATTATAATTTTTAAATTTTTTTCGAATAAATTTATAGTGAAAGAAATAAAAATTAAATGTTGTGATTATTGTAATAATTTGGTTTCTTGGTCTATAAAATGAAAAATAAATGAATAAACTATAATGTAAAATTGGTCTGAATCTTTTTTATAGATATATTTTGATTATATAATTTATTTTTCTCAATAATGTTCAATTGATTACCTTTTTTGGAATGTAAAAAATGTTGTTATAGGTTATTATTTTAAAATATTATAGTAATGTCACTCACCTCAAATATAAGAAGACACTGACTCTGTTCTATTATTACAAAATTTTGAACCATTTGGTTCAAAATATACCGAACGAAACCACTTCCAGACTTCCATATCCTCACACTATTTTAATTTTTTTTATAATTAAATAATTGGAATAATTTTTGTAAAATCATATTGATGTGGTCTTAGAAGAGGTAAAATCCTTAACTTTTCAATTTTATTATTATTTTCTTCATCAACCCACTTCAAATAATTTTAATAGCGACTCTATAACAATCCATTATATCCCAATAAATTAAATCATATTGTTTCTATTTTGGGACCTATGTCAATCTTCACTTCCTTGAAATATGAAATTATAATGTCACTCGTTTGTACAACGAGATACCACATCATGAATTGATGTGACACACTTTCCGTCAAAAGATAATGTAGTTTGTTTTTATTATTTTTATACAATATATATATAATATTAATAAAATTATTATACATATGGGTTATTTTATCATATATACCTTCTTTACTCTCTATTTCAAAGGATAAATGATAACATCTCTAGTACATATGGTGGACTACTGCCTCACAAATCGATTTGAATCATCTTTCACTAATGATTTTGATGGATGATGATAAATAAAATGTATGGATGATTTTTGATATAAAATAGAATATTATGATATGAATAAAAAATTTATACATTTTAAAAGAAAATATATCATTTTAAATCATACCATTTCATTCACTAATAGATGATTATGTTGTTTGTGTACGTGGGAAGTAGATCTATCAGTAAGTGATGTGCCTCCACATTCATCCCGAGACTAGATGGATGATATATATATATATATATGTATATTTAATGATATAATTTTTTTTTATAATAATATTATTATAAAATGTAGATATATTTATTACCTCCCTTCCATAAAAATCGTTAAAAACGAAAACCTTACTCATGAATATGTTCAACTTATTACCCACACCATCATAACATACATCATCTCTCACAACCATCAGTAATCAAAATATATTTATTTAATATATTGAGATATAAAAATTCTATTTAGGTGGATATTATGAATACAGTTAGACAAATTAAGAAAAATTATCGTTTACAAAAATATAAAATTAATTCATTTGTAACCTTTTTATTACAAATGAACAGAAGAACCAATTGAATATAAATGGAATATTTTTATAGAAAACTATTCATAAGGTCACAATGTTTAATTATAATGATAATTAAAATTAAAAAAAATATAGAATAAGATTATTGAAATTTATATTTTATATATAAAATAAAATAGTTTTGAAGATAATCCAATATATTTCATACGAATAATATGAGAAAAAATTTAATATTTCACATAAAACCCTAAATTTTTATATAGAAAATTTAACACATTTTAATAGAGAACCTATTTGAAATAAATTTTTTTTCTATTTTATAAATATTAAACATCAAAATAAAACTAATATTTTAATTTAGATCATAAAAAATATGTTATGTTTTATTGATTTTTGTATTTGAAATTTAATTTTTATTGAATCATTAAAACTAAAATATTTTAATTAAAAGTTTTTTCTTCATAAAAATAATACATAATGTTAAATTATAATTTTTAGTTTGTTTTAATGCAGGATATTTTCAATTTTATATAATTTTTTACAATTTTGGACATTATAGTCAATTTCACATTGAAAATGGATATAAAATCACAGCAATATTTTGAACAATTTGACATAAAAAATCTGTATTGTCATACCACATATGGTATTAAATTTAAATTAATTCATGTCACACCCAATTTTTCATGGTTTGGATCATGATTTTTTTAAGGGGAATACTGATATTTTTCACAGGTTCTATGTTTAATGGTTATAAAGTGTTAAATTGTTTCATTGTCTATTTTTTATCTCGTTTTGTTCCTCTAGTTCATGTGGGGATAATGTTGCATGGTTGAGATTTGGTGGGACATATAGTGTCACGATATTATTTTTAAATCACTCAATGATCATTGGATGGGAATCCCTATTTTTTAGGATGTAATTTGTGGGGATTTGTTAATTTTTTTAGGTCATGTGGATTGAGAATGGTTTTACCAAATAGTGAAACATAATCCTAAAAAGTTTCATAAATATTCCAGTAGCATTTACAAGGTTGGTTCATGGTTTACAAAAGCATGGTACCAAATCTTTCATCCCATTATAGGATACATATCATTTAATATAAAAATCAACTATAACTGATTCCACCTCCCTTTTTATGTATTACATTTTGAGTATCAACCGTAGGGTTCCCCCATTATCCTCCTTCATTTTAGGCCTCTTTTGTGGAGAATTATAACCATTGGATAATGATTCTTCTTGATTTCATCATTAAATACATCACTTTCCTCTTCTCCTCTCTTCCCACTTATATTTTTCATTTGTTTCATCTTATACACTTATAACGATAACCCTAGTGTATTTTCCCAATATTTTTATTGGGGTTTTGGTAGTTTTGGATTTTTCTTCATCGATTAGGGATTTGGAACACTCGTTAAGTGATTTCGGGTTTGAGTTTCCATTCCACCATGGATTTGAGGTAGTTATCTCATTTCATATTCCTTACTAATTTATGATTCCAATGCCTCTTGATTTTTTCACCTATATTTATTAGTTAATATTTATGTATGATCCTTGGATTAATTGTTTGATGTGCATGATAGTGTGTTATGCCTTGTTTTATGACATATAGTGTTATCTTTTAGAAAATGCTTACATCAAGTTTTTGATTAAATTTTTTGTTAGCTTTATCACATCATTTATGATATTTAAAACAAGGCCTATCAATTTAAATTAAATTTTGAGATAAAAATTTGTGTTCTATGCCTTGTTGGGTGTTAAATAGAAATTGTTTTGTTAAATATTTCATGTCTATTATTTGATTAATTACATTTTATGCTTTTATGTGTTAAATATGGTATAAATTGACTATTAAGGAATAATAAATATTTTTGAATCATGTGATTTAATATTCCGATGACCTTATATGGTTTACCATAAGGGTTTGTTTTTATAAAGAAATGAGTCATTATTTTAAAGGAGTTTCGACATGTGTGGTCGATGAATGACTCATTTTCCATTTTTATAAAAGTTTTTTGTGCCTTGAATGTGTAAAATGAACGTTATAAATGAGTTTATAAAGGTTATTAAATGTAAAATAGTGTTTCAATACCACTTTATGAAATGTGGATTTTGTATCGATGATAAATGTTGGTTTGGTTAAATTTATAAGGTCCTATTTGGAAACATTGAGAAAATTATGTAAGTGTTTATTATAAAAACCTCTATTGAATGTTTCTCAAGCATTTTGTTTTTATATAATGTATTGGATGTCCTCAATTTGTAATCCTTATTATCCATTATCATTGTGCCTTAGTTTTGACACATTTTGTTATTCTTATTCTATGGCATGATATTGGTGCATAGAATGGCTAAGGGTTTTGTATGTTGTTGATATATTATTATATATACATGGGATTACATAATTGAATAACATCGGTTGGATTACCTAAATTATATACATGTTACATGAGAACCTGACATTTTGAAATATGTTTCAGTGACTGATTTTTGCACTGCTAGTTAATGTACAAAATAGTGGCCCATAGTAGGTGGATTTATATGGGTGCATTTCTATGGGATTAGGCCCCTCTGTCTTTCCATGCATAGGGTGCATGAGAATTTGGGTGTTTTTAATTCATCATTGGTAAAATTATACCCATTATTGGGTCACATGTATTAGTTTGTTATGGGTTTTTCTTGATCTCATGGGTTCACCTATGTCAGTTGGATCATAGTTGCTTGTAGTGATAAATGCCATACATGAATGATTACATACATATCCCTTGTTATATAATCATCATGGTGCCTTATTATTATTGGTTCTTTTTTGAAGTTGATGTTCTTATTTCCAAAAGTGTTAATGAATTTTTTTCCATGAAAATCATTTTATCCTCTTTGTACAAGTTGGAATTATTTACATCACATTCCCCATGAAAATTATAATGTCTTACTAATGGATTGAGAATTATTTTTTTAATAAATTTGGAAAATGGATAAAATCTTCCTTTTATGTAAAATATGTATACAATCATACTTTTATATATTACAGTTCCAACATGAGATCGATGTTTCATTTATTTTAATAGATGTTCGTTAAAGAATAGTTTTTTCAAGATAGCCTACAGAGTTCTATTACTTATTATTGTAGTAATTTTCTATTTTTATCCCCAGTGTAGGTTTCGGCATGAGTCTAGTCACCATAGGTTATGGTTGATCTTCTATGGGAGAGTCACCGATGAGGTCACATGGAGATGGTGTTGTCTTTTTGTCCAGTTGGTCATATTGTGTAACTTGGTCATAACTTTAGTTTCATGTATAAATGATGTTCAGTTGAGTTTCATTTAAATATTGGACTATTTTTAAATCTATTTCATCTTAGTTTCTTGTTTATTTTTTTTTTAAATCTTTCCCTTGTGTGCGCTATTGATACATGACACTAGTTTTCATGCCCTAGGGGATCGGGAACGCCCTTTGGGTCATTACATAGACCAGATTGGGTAAAAAGTTCATGGTTTAATCAGGCTGGTTTGTGAAAAAATGGTATTGAAGCAAGTCAGATTTAGTGGGACAAAAATTTTAGAGTGTCCATTAATACTTGGGGATGTCACAATAGATGACGTAGGATTTTTGGGACACTATGGGTAGGTGGGGTAACAGTTCATGGACACTTTCTCATTTTGTTCCATGATATTCCATGAGTTGTTGAGTTTCATTAGTTTATTAGTCTATAGAGAATGGTGGGTGATTTGGAAATGATAATAGGAGATGGTCCAATAGTCAACTTGACCTCATAGGTCCTGGAATGACATGTGGAGATAGGGGTATGGTCATATAAGGATATCTATGTTGGTTGTCTGTTTGGTATGTTACCACCAGCCATATGGCCAAGTCACCCACTGAAACTAGTCCCCTCTTCAGGGTCCCCTTGAATCTTTTTGAGTTCAAAAAATATTTTATTTAAAATTATTATTTCAGAATTTTGGAAATTGGTTTTAATGGAATTGATGGATTTTGAAAAGTGGAAAATGGATTTTCAAAATTTACATTAATAATGGTTTCAATATGTTGGGTTTCTGTAAAAATGTAATTTGGTAAATAGGACTATGAAATGTGGAATTGGTGGAATTTTGATAATGGAAAATGGTTGCTTGAAATAATTTTTTTATTTGAAATTTGTTTTTAATGAAAAAGGAAATGGATTTATCCAATGGTATTATTTTGAATATTTGAAAACAAATCGACAGAATTGATATAGAATGTTCATGTATATCTATAGGATTTAATTTTCAATTATGACAATTGGGTTGTTGTGTTGATTATAACAAATTATTTTTTAACTTGGTGGTTAGTGAACAATAGAAATGATCATGATTTTTTATGTGGTTTAAATGATTGGGTTTGTAATATGCGGATTTTTTTAAACTTTTTGAGTTCTCATGGATTCCCAGATGTGTGGTGGTTTGCATAAATGTGAATGATTCCTAGTTTGGTAGGATGTATGGATGGATTAGTTGGAATAAAAATATATATGTTTGTGAGACATGATGAAACACCATTGGTTAGTCTGAAAATAATGCAAAATGTTTTTTTATTTTTCACAATTTTCTTAAGCTATAAATTGTTATGTTTTTACAAAACAATATAAAGGCGGTGTGTTATTTTTTTCATCAGAAGTGTTTCTAATTAGGTAAATTATTCATTATTATCTCAAAATGATAATATTGTTGTATCTTGTATTGAGATTATTTTGGTAGCTCATCCTTGATGCATTGTCATAGATGAATTTTTGGAACGTTTCATAGAAGTAATTATGGCAAAAAAAAATTATGAGTCAGTGTTTTCTCAATGTGATGTTTTGGGTTTGTACACTAATTTTGATAGAGATCATTGTTTCTGTAATTCTTTTTTTCTCCCCATATAGATGTTATGAATGTTTTAGTATGATTATTAATTTTTCTCCATTGGATATCATTCATGTTGGACAACCTAAGGATTTCATTTGCGGGATTCAAAACATTAATGCTTATCTTAGAAGGATGCCCTGGAATATTTTATTTGGAATAAAGAGCATTTAGACGTAAAACATAATTGATTTCTTATTATAATCATTCTCCCAGTTATGTAATTGGCATTCTATGATGCTTTGTGTATTTATTCTTGTTCCTTGTTGATTCTGGTCCCGGTTCGGAGTGAGAGATAATGGTAATGTGTATCCTTATGAACTTGTTTGGGTAAAAGTGTGATGTTTGCGGAAGATAGATTCATTGTGTTTCATAATGCATTGTTTATACCTATGAGTTTTATGTGGATTCATGGATCACCAGGAGAAGGTGTTCTAGTAAGTGATTATCTTATACTAACCATGTGAATTAGATTCTCCAAAAATTAAAGCTCTAGCCATATATTCCAAAGTGATGTTGTCATTAAGTCAGAAATATCAATTGTTTATAGAGTTTGTTTTTGTTCATGACACAAGCATTTCATTGAGAAAATTATATCATTTTTTATGGGATAACATTACTATGAATTTATTATTGTCACCATGAGTGTGGTGGACATAACCCTCAAGTAGTGTCTAGGGTTATACATTCTTGCTTCCTAGTTTCCCATCAATTCTCTTGATTAGACTGATAATATGAATTAGGTGTGGTCTTTGTTTCTATCCATCTATAGGTTATGAGTGTTGGGGGTGGTTGGATTTGGTTTCAGCAGTCCAATAAATGGGCCCCTTCCATCACCTCCACATGTGGTGGGTGTTTGTAGTCCGATCAAGACATTTTTTTTCTCAGTTCTTGTTCCCTATATTTGAGTGTGGATCATTTAAATACTCATGATGTGTTCTAGTTTACATGTGTCCTTCATATCATGGATAGGTCAAGTTGGAAGAGTTTTGGTTGGGTATGTGGAAAATTCCAGGTTTTGGCTGATGTAGAATTTGTATTTGGTCATTATTAGTTGGTCTTAAATGATGGAGAGACCAATGAGGTCTCTCATTGAGTTTTCTCTTATGAATTCATCCTGATCTAGCTGATTTCCCATGGAGGGGAGTCCATTTGGGCATCTCCTATACTGGTGATCTATTTATTGTTTTGATTCGTTTTGATCTATTTATAGTGTATTTTTTAAACATATTGATATTTCAGTTTCCTATTCAGATTGGATGAGCATTGATATTCATTGGAGAAGGTCCAACGTTCATGTTATTGGATAGGTTGTGGATGTGGGGGATCAAACATTTATTTGTTCTAAAAACGTATTTATGAGTCATTGTATCATTTTGGAAATTGGATCGATGTTCGATTAATGGTGGGTAAAATGTTCTTTGCTTAAGAGGATGGATTGTGTCAATGTGGAGTGCTTATGTGTTGATCAATTATTAGGAATGTCTTGTTGATTTATGGGGGTAGAAATCATTAATGTTGGTGATAATTGTTACTCATAGGTTTTTATGTGTGGGCTTATGATTATGTTCGAAGGGAATCACAGTCTTTTTCTCAATTTTATTGGTGTGATGGGTGTTGTTTTTTGATGTGTTTCCATTTCTAGTTTTTGTCAATTGATTGAACATGGGTTCATGTTGGGTGAAATTTTCATGGTTGATAGTTTCTAACACCGACATTGTCACTATATATGGTTTAAATGCATCAAGGATCATTTTTTTGGAATACCTATTTTTTTTGTGTTCAATTTCAGTGTTTTTTTAAAAAAATTAGGTCACTCCATTTGTGTATGTTTTCCCCAAACCATGAAACATAATCCTACAAGTTTGAAAAATGATTCGAGCAACATTAGCATGGTTTGTGCACGGTTTACAAAACAATGCAACCAAAATATGTATCACATTACAGGATAAATACCATAAAATTTAGAAGCCATATTTAAGTGATTACACCTCCCATTTGAGTCCATACATGTTTGGTATCAACCAGAAGGCTCCTCCTTCATATTCTTTCATTTTCTCTCCTTTTTTAAAATTTATCACAAAATATTAGTGACTCGTCTTGATTTAATCCTTAAATACTTTCCTTTCAACTTGTCTATTACACTCTATTACATTTTTCATTGGTTTCCTCTTCTCCCCTAGTTATTCTAGACCTAGGGTGATGTTTTCACATGGTTTTAATTGTTTTTTTGGTTGTTCATGATTTTTATTCTGAGATATATGGTTTTAGAATCCTCATCGAGTGATTTCAAGAATGAGAATCCACTCTTTCATGGATTTGAGGTATATTTAATATTGAACATAAAATTTTCATTTTCATTTCATGTATTTAAACTTCTTATTGATTAATAAATATTTATATATAATCCTTGGATTAAATTTTTGGTGTACATGGAAGTTTTTTATGCCTTGTTTTATGATAAATTGTGTTGTTTTATTGAAAATGGTTACACCATGTGTTTGATAAATTTTTAAATTAGAGTTTTAATATCGTGTTAGATATGTAAATCATAGATTAGAAATTTAAATAAAATTATGTTATAAAAATATGTGTTTTATGCTTCTTTTGGTGTTAAATTGAAATTTTTACTAAATATTTCACCCCTAATGGTTGATTAAATTTACAATTGGATTTTAGGGTTGAAATGCAGAATAAAATGATGAGATTGGTTTTATAAATAGATTTCTATCAGGAAAAGGTATATAATGGGGTCCTTATATGGTTTAATATATTGTTTTGGTTTTATAACGAAATGAGTATTGATTTTTATGGTGTTTAGGATTGCTTTTCAAGTGAATGGACCATTTGGAATTTAAAAGAAAGTTGTTTATTCCTTGAATATATAACCTAAAATTTTTAATGGAGTTTATATATGATTTTCTTGTAAAATGTTGTGATAACAACTATTTATAAAATGTGTATTTTTCATTGATAAATTTGGTTTGGTAAAATTATTAATGGCCCATTTGATAACATAATGAAAATGATGAACGTGTTTATTATAAAAATATCCTTTGGATGTTTCACATACATTTTTCTATATAATGGATAGGATTTCCCCATTGGGTAATCATTATAATCAATTCTCAAATTTCCTCTTGTTGGGATCTTTGTGTACTATTTAATATATATCATGAGATCGGTCCTTGGAGTGGTTTCAGGTAATGCCCATTGTTTATTTATTATTATATATACATGTGATTAGTTTCATGGGGGGAAAAGTTCGGTTTACCCATATTATATATATGAGACATGAGAACATGTAATATTAGGATAATGTTCTAAGACTGATTGTTGCACTGGTAGTTGACATACTGACAAGTATCCCATAGTAGCATGGTTTATTTGGGTTTATTATTATGTTATTGGACCCCTTGATCTGTTTGATGTTAGGGTACCAAGAATTTTTGAATTTTGATTTCATTGTTTGTAGAATTCTACTGGGGATTTAGTGATTTTTTTGTTTTATTGGTTGTATTGTATAGCTTATCTAAATTTTTAGTTTCTTATTAAAAATATATTCTATTTGGTTTCATTTATATATTGAACTAAATTTATATTTTGTTCTATAAATTTATTTTTTTATTTATTAGGTCAATTCATTCCCTTGTGTACTATATTATATCTCGACTCAAGTTTCCAGCCCATGGGGATTGGGAACCCCCTTGGGTCCACGCCACATACCAGATAAGGTTACCGGTTTGGGGTTGACTCGGGCTGGTTAGTGACAATTTCTACAACATCTATGAATAGATTTTTGAAAATTGGATTCCAAATTTGGATAATTAATAATTTAAATTGTATTATATGGGAAACATAGTTTTTACAAGAAATATTCTTTATGGAAATTAAAAGTGATTATAATATTTAAGGTGAAATAATGCTTATGTATGGACTAAACCATATACATATGTGCCAAAATGACTTTGAAAATTTTGAAAATTCCATTTTATGGAAATATTTCTACAATATCCACCATTTTATATCATTGAGACCATTATTGTTGCCAATTGAATTGGGAAATACCTGGGGGAATTTCTTCTCAAAGAATTTACAAGATTACCACTCCTCCACCACTATATAAATGCATTAAAACCTTTAACTTTTCACTCATCCAAAAACAATTTTTATCAACCATTACATTCCAAAATATCTCTCTAAAATTCATTAACTCATCATAGAATCAACCATTTTTGTTTAAATCCATCCAAGGAATCCCTTTCGGGAAATCTGAAAAGACTTACGCAAAGAAGAGATAACTTCTTTCCATAATACCAGTAGTTTTATTTCCATCTGAACCCCATCATCTCTTTTTATTCATTGTTCATATTGGAAAAAAATATACTAAATATAACTACATGTTTTTATTTTTTTGTTTTTAATTTCAATTACCACCATTTCCATTTAATGGGAAATGAACTTAGCATTTATGTATACGAGAAACTACTGTCTCAGGAAACAATGATTATTCATTCTTCCATTACTAGCTAACATGATGGGATAATACGATGAACCTGATTTTTATATATGATATAATATATATTAATAATGTATTTTTTAAATTGTAATTTTTATATAGAGACTATCAATATTCATTCCACTCTCTGTAAATAAGAAGTCTAATTTGGGGAACTGTGGACTATCATATCATAATAGTGATCTGATTCGATCACATTATACATGGAGTGTAAAAAAGATGGTTTTAATTAAGCATATGAAAAATAAAAATCATCTATATGACAATCAGGACATAGTTATTTCTTTTGTAAGTATAATATATATGCTTTTCTTTATTATACATTCACACACTAGTTAAGTGATAGCATCGCTCATGTACTTGTGGATTGTCACTTTCTTGACACGATATGATCCCTTTTTATAACTGTAGATATATATAAAAATATAAATGGTAAAATAAAATAGTAATTTTTTAAATAATTACAATCCTATAAATATAATTGTTACTTGCCTTCTTTTCTATATTGATCATTGAAAAATGAGAACATTAGTCACGTGTATGTATGACGTACAGTCTCCATGAATGTAATATTGGTTCTTTTTTCAGAACCATAATAAATGAATAGTATTAAAAGTAATTTTATTTTAAAATATATTAAATATTTTATTATTATTATTCTAGATATGTTATATGACAACCCCTTTGACCATAGTTAATCTACAAATGTTGTTCTTGACACATAATCCGATTTTATACAAAACACCTGATGTAAAAATAAATATTTATACATTTGTATAGAACATGGTACTATGAAAAATAAAAATAATTATAAAAAATCAAATATTCATTGAATTATGTAAGTAATTATCATAATTTTATTAATCTAGAATGTAAATAATCCTAATATATGTCAGACTCAAGGTAAGGGATTTAAATGTCACATTTTAAATATGTAAGTTAAATGTCATATTCACCACATATATTATTGTGTGTTTAATATATTGTACATTTTATTATATGATATAATTCATTATTTTATTTTCATGTAATTTATATATTTCATTTGGTTATTATAACTTTTGGGTATTCTAATTTATACGTTACCTCGTGGTAATTGTATTTCATAACTCAATTCATATTCAATGAGTTATACTACTTCCTCATTGTCTTTAATATAATATGATTTTGTGTATAAATAGTTTTGATAATATATAGATTTATTTGAACTTATAATATGTGGATATACTTATTATACACATAATCTATTCACTAATTTATTCTTAATTCAACAATACTTTATTTTCATTTGTTTATTTTACAGTCCTATTTTATTCAGATTTGATTACCCATGAATTTTTTAGAGGTTATTATTTTATAAACCAATAATAAACACTTCAATTATATTATTCTAGGGTTACTGAGGAAATTTATTAAATAATTTTACCGTTTTAACACTCTTTGGATCATTAAATATTTTACTAATTTTTTTAGGAAATCATGACTTCATTATCTATTCATATTGATAACATATATTCCTCTAAATTAATTTTTTTTATAAAATGGTTTTGAAAATATGGTGTCAAAAATTCCAATATGATTTATTAAAAAAAATTATAGTATTTTTGGTGCACCAATTTCTTCCAACGAATATTCTTGTCCATACGTGAATAAAGAATTTTTTTTATCATTTTTACTTAGAATAAGGAATATTCTTTTTACCTAGTATGACATGTATGATTTTAAGCACCATCATTTTATTGAATATTCATATGTATGTTTAAAATGACACTTTCAAAAATCTTTTTTCTAAAAAGTTTTACAGTGTAATGTTTTTTAAAAATTTTATGGAATAGAAAATATATATTTACCTCATGCATTTTTTGAAATATATTTATAGTATTTCTATTGATAAATGATAGAACACTATTTATTTTACTCAACATGAGATATATTTAATTAATAAAATCCATATTCTTCCTCTAGATGATTTAGGATTTATTTTACCAAGTATTGTATTGTAATATACTTCTTTGATTTCTTTTAGTCACATTGAAATATTTAATTTTCTTAGACGATTTAACATTGAATTTTCTATAAATATACATATCATGTATTATTAAAATCATTATTTCCAGATACGCATAAAATATTTAATATGGTGTTTAATATTGATGTCATTTTATTATTTGGGGATATATTGATAAATCTGTGTCATTTATTCAATAGGGTTATATGATAAGGAATATTTTTTAATTGATAACTCTATATGAGGAGTGTATTGAACTTAATGTGATAGGTGGTGACCAAAAAATTTATATACCCTAGATGAATTTTGTTTTTATCATGATGAAAATATATTTCATTAATTAAACATGTTTCAAACTTTACTTTAAAACTTCCAAGGGGATAAATGTTGATAACATTGGATTTCATGTGTCTATGCTTTTATGCCCATTAATTAAGCATCATATTCATTTTGATTCTACATTTATTATCCATGTGATATTCACAATGACAATGTATATGGATACATTTCATTACTATTTTATTTATTATATGACATTTGTTTCAGTTCCTTACATTTCCAGGTTGAATTTTCCATATCTTGTTAATTTTAAAGAATGTGTTTCAAGTTATTACATTTCCATATTGTTTTTGCATTTCCTTCTCAGTTTCATGATTTCATGGTATGTGTAGTTTTTATTTACCATGACATAATTATTATAATCATTTATTCATTATTACATACAATATATGTTTCCCTCATTGGGAATTTGGGCTCACCCTTATTTTTTCATTTCCTAAGAATCGATGAATCATACTATGAAAGATATATGGGGATATACTATATAGAATAATGTTATCCTTGAAATAAAAAAGTATTTTTTATTTAGTGTTTTCATTTATTATATAAGTCTCTTATATGTATCTAGTTTTCTAAGACTAATAAACTCTCTCATCCATCTGGATTTTACTCCTTATAATCATGGTAATGGCGTTATAGTAGACCACAGCTTTGGGATCCCTATGGATTGGTCTCTATTGTTAGTATAAGAGGATGTTTTTTGGTAACCATGTTAGATTTTTTTTATGAGAAAAAAATATTTGATAACATGAACCTATGGTAGAATTTGATGATATGTTGAAGAACACTGATGAATTTTGGGAAGGTAGATATTATGTTGGCTTTCTACGAAAAAAATTCATGTTTGGATATTAAAAGTCGACGTGGTTCTAGACAAAAGGTACCTATGAGTATCAATACTGAAAACGTATAAGAAACCGACTTTAGATATTACATAATAATGAGTTAAATCATGAGTTTACAATTAGGATATTTTCCGATTTAGAGTTATAGATAATTAGGCCATTACTATTACCTATCCACTTGAATATTACATATAGACAATACTACTCAGTACCAATTTTTTTATTAAAAATATAATCTTAAAAAAACATGTCTATTTCCATGTTTTAGAAATCATGTATTTTCGTGGATCACATCTGTGTCCCTATTCCACTTCATGTCCTGTGATACAAAATTCAAAAACAATGGATAGGAAAAGAGCTCAGTAAGGGATATAGAAAGAAGGAAAACTATTAGTTTTTTCAAACAACAATTAAACCATGAATACATTATTTTAAGTAATATTTTTTTACCTTTATGAAGTTTTAAATACTCTTTACTGAAAAAAAGATCACTTCTTACCGATTTATAACCAAAATATTACCATAAAACACATAGAAATCACACATAACATATATCTCTAACTTGGGACATAAATGTACATAAATGGAATAACCATACAATCTAATTCCAAACATATTTCTAAATGTAATAAACTTACTTCTGAGTTCTATACCATATTCAATGGAAGATATATCATAACCTCCCTTCCTGGTATATCACAACGCCACCCATCATTTGCATTATCACGTAACAACCCTTGAAATGTCCAAGTAACATTAAAAATCATAACACATAAAACAAGTATGAAAGAAAGATAACATTTACACATTGAAATCACAATATATCATTTCAAGATATTTATGTAATCAATGTTTTATAAAAACCATTTTAAAAATCCATTTTAAAATTTTAGTAATGGGATTTTAAACCAAAGTTCCCATGACACATTGAATATTTAAAAGTTTTTAACATTTTATAACGTTAATGTCCACAGAGATAAATCTTTAAAATTATTTTGAAAACATGGTCGTTAATGAGATATATTTATAAGAATAAATCTTTTAAAATCAAATTGGTGTATAACAACAATAAATTCCAATGGAATGTAAATTGACACAAAATCAGTTATAAAGATTGTATCCATAAATTAATTATATGTTATTTACATAAATAAGAGGGAAAAAATTTATTACACTAAATATTATTTGATATTTAGTGTAAATCAATATGTGTAAATTCACAAAGGTTCTTTTAAAAGAACCAATGACTTGGATGTTTTACTCAATGAATGGAAATTGATTTATGATTACCCTTATCATGTTCGTATCACTGACATTAGAAATTATAAATGGAGTGATTATGTGTATCCAAAATATATCCACACAAAGAGGAGTGCAAATTAATACAAAAATAAATAAATAGTGATTCCATATATAATTATAACCTGACATAATCATGATGTATAATATTAACCTAAAAAATTAAAATTTGGTTAAGAAGTTCTCTTATTGAAATTATACTACCTAACAATGTCACATTACGATTTCACAAAATGAGTTGATGAGAGATAAAAGGGTATCTCATCATTTAGACATAAAATTTACATCAATAAGGATATCGATGAACATATACGAACATAAAAATATTTAAATTAAAATACATAACAAAAAATAAGTCATTTAAAATGTAGAGGGTGAAAGGTTCCCTTATAGATAAGGTAACATACAAAACATAAACCACATGAAATAATGATCTGTCAACGAAGATGTAATTACCCATAAATTATATTATATTAAAAAATAATAAAATCATGGGCAGTACATACACCACAGAAAAATATAATGTAGAAAATAATGCATGAATCTCATAAGAATAAGAAGTGAGGTGAAAACCTCTTACGACTTTGTAATAAACCAATTATTATGACCAAAAGTTAATAACCACTTAATGAATCAAAAAATACCATGATCATGAATATATTCATGAAAAAAAAATTATATTTCCACTATAAAATACACAACATGAATTAAATAAGTGGAGAATAATGGAAATCTCAACGAATTAAAAGAGAGATAAGAAACCCCTTACCTCCTGTCTGACTTGACTTATTTGTTCCTTAATCATCCCAAATAATAAAGTTAAGTAAATTTATGCATTCATAAGATCCTTTTTATAATATATTTTTCCTTTTATATAACTTATTAACATTCTATAACTATTATTTAATTATTTTATTTCATGTTGAACATTTTGTCAATGTGGGGAACATGAGTCAAAAATAAACATGTTATAATTAAAAAATGTCCATGTGTTCAAAAGTATATTTTTTCCAGAATCCCATTCATGATTTAAATAATATATATATATATATCATATATTGGATTTATGTATATTTATTTATATTATTACATACCATTTGGATGTATGGAATGAAATTCACCATTCATTGAGACAGTAAGCTGTATGTACACATGTACACTACATTCATTTTTATTTCATATTTAATAGAATGAGAACATAATGATACATAATTATATTATAATTCCAGTATAATATCAATAATATATATGTGTTACATAATTTTATATATCTATTTTTTATAAATCCCATTTATGTTAGGAATAATTCATATCACCTTGAGGGGGAGGTAGTCTGCACTTCCTCAAATGAAATTATAGTGTTAACGGATATTGGAAAGCATAAAGGTATATATTTAAATGAGAATTACAGAAACATAGATAAATCATAAAGATAATATATATAATATATAAATATAGTTCCATCATAATTTCAACCATTAGTGGTGTTTGATGATATTTGAACAATCATCGTTTCGTGAGGTAGTAGTTCGTTATCCACAAAACAGTATGTTTGTATCAATTAGATGGTTGTCTGTGTAACTGTAGTTAGAATTATTCTCATAAAAATAATCCATTATATTTATGATAAATTTTATTTGTGTAGAAAAATTAATAAAAAGATTTTATGGGTTGGGGATTAAAAATAAAAGAAAAGAACTTAAGATAATACGTCACCTTTAAAAAGTCTATCTCCCATTGGTTTGAACCAAAAATAATTACATGAAGAGCATGCTACTAAGGGTAAGTCTTCTAGGAGGAATATTATGATGTAGGGAGGTTAATTGGGTAGTGTTTTTACAAGACAAGGGACTTGTGATGTGTTAGTAACAGGTAATATGTGAGGTCTTTTTATAAGGGGGTGGGGGAATCTTTAGTAATGTTTGAAAATATAATTTTATTATGTAATAATTTTTGATTTCTAAATGTCCAAAAGACATTAAAGAAGGATATAAGATGACTCTAGTTCTAAATAAAATCATCCAATAAAAATTCTATAGGTTTTGAATATTGTTTTAATTTTTATAATTTTATTTATTTAAATAATTCATTAATGATATAAACACTCCATCATTAGTGTGTCACAAATAATTTTATTTATATTATGTCTAAAAATTATAAAAAAATACGATTATGTAGGAAATATTTTTAGATTCCAACTGAATATTTATAGTCATAGAGATAACTTATATATCCCCATGTAGAAATTTAGTTTCTAAAAGATATATGTTTAACTCCTTTTTGTCTTTACATTATATTAATTAATATAATGTGTCATCGTCACACTTAAGTGGATCCATGGGGTCCCAAAATCGACCCAAGGATTACCATGGTAGTAAATTAATCATTAAAAAGTATTAGAACACATTTTAGGGTTATTTATATTATCAAATTATATTTTATTACCCTTATTTACAATATTTACCATTTAACTGTGGTAAATAAAATATTTACAGATGTAAATATTCATATTGTCTAAAAATACATGTTACCTATTTAAAAAGATTTGAAATATTTATTACAAATATGGAATACATTTTTTCAATTTCAAAACCTATAAGTGGATAAAAATATTTTAAAATTATTTCCCACTTTAAAATAATCGTGTTTTTATGAAATAATATCTATCAGAATATTGACACTTGTTTAGATCCAATTTAATGTGAAATTACATCCAATAACCAAAATTATATTAACTGGTAAAAATATAATCTAATTAAGTTTTAATTCCATTTAAAAATATAATCAAACAATATAAATAAATTAGATTAAATGGCAGTTTTGAATTTAAATACACTATTGTTCACTTTTCATTAAAAAAATAACTTTTTCTGAAAAATACAAAAAATTTACCTGAAGTAAATTTGGATGTCTTGATTATAAATAAGAATTTTATTTTGTGCAATAGAACATAAAAAATATAAAAAAATTTATTAAAAAATTTATCTCCTTTAAAAGGCGGTAAATCGACCTTTTAACGAATATTAGAGTATTTTTTGCATAAAACTGGATTCAATCACATATTAAAAGATTAATATTTATTGGATAAATGCAAAAACATTTAAAAATACATATAATAAAATTTTAGTTAGTTCTATTAATTTTCATAAATACAATGGCTAGGCGTTAACTACCATTTAAATTAATAATAATACTCTATTATTTTTCGATGTAACTCAATGTTCTGTGCAACATACGTTTTCAATGAAACCCGTTGATGTGTATTAGGCACTTCGTCAAACATAGAATCCCCTTTGAAGTAAAATTAATATTCAATTTACAAATATTAATAAATATAAAAAATTTCACATTCATTATTTACATGTGATGTTGCACAATGTGCATCGGAGCTGACTCGACATAACAAGGTACATGACGTCGAGCATTTATATTCACCTTGTTTGAAACTCCTGAGGGATATTTTTAGTATAATTCACATTTTCATTAAAAACATATATTAAGGATTTTCACATTAATAACCACGGTTAATCATATGTAATTTTAGATTTAATATATCGAGTCATGATTTTTTAGACCATCCATGTATTCATAGAATAATATATTTTGAGAGATATGAATTTTTTTGAATTTAATAATAATTTTAGTTTAATGATGACAAAATGTATGAAAGTGTACGTGACACTGAACTTCGGTTTTCTTCGAAATATTATGTTGCTCAGAACATTGAGTTATACAGAAAAATAATAAAATATTATTATTATTATTTAATATGCTAGTTAATGGTGAGTCGTTGTAATCGAGGGAATGAATAGAATAAACTATATTATAATTTAACAAATTAATTAAATGATTTTAGATTTATCCAATGAATTTTAGATTCTTAATGTGAGAATGAATCAAATTTCTAGCATAAAATACTCTATTATTATTTGAAAATCCTTTTTACCACCTTGTCATTAAGAACAATTTTTAGAAATAATTTTTGTCAATTTTATATTTTCAATTAGATATGGTAAACGTCTTTTTCAAAAGAGGGACAACAATAAATTATTTAGATGAATTTTTTTAATTTTTCAGTTAAAATCCATATTTTTATGAATAGTAGAAAAAATTGGATTTTAATTCAAAATTTAATTTTTACATTTATTTATTTATATAGTTATATTTAAATTTTAATTTGTTTTTATTTGTAATTGGATTATGTTTTTATAATTTAATCAAGTAATGAACAATATAAGTATTTTCACATTTTAATTGGACATAAACAGATGTCAATATTTAAATAGTTTTTACTTCTTAAAAACATGCATACTAGTGTGGAGAACTAGAATGAAATTTGTATAAATTATTGCAATTTCTATTTTTTTAATTTAAATTAAAATGGATTCATTATTTTTAATAATGTGGTCCTTATTGTTTAAATAGATACCTTCTATTTGTGGACATTATAAATAGCAAAATCTGTAATTATTTTTATTTATCATTGAAAATGGTAAATTAGATAAATAAGGGTTAAAAATAATATTTTAATAATATAAAACTACCAAAGATGTGTCCAAAACCTATTGTATGAGAGATGAATGACTGTGGGTATCCTTTGATGGATTTTAGGACCCCATAGAGATACATGGGTATGAAAATGACCATTTATTAAATTTATTTTAATAAAAAGGCAAATATAAAATAAAGAAGTATATCCAAACTAAAACAATTTTAATTTAGTTTACAAAAATGATTTCTCTATTTTTAAATAGTCATTATAAATGTAAAAATACTTTCAAGATCATGGTATTTTTTTATATATATTTATAAATTAAATAAATATATTAATTTTTTACACAATTATGATTAAATGATTAACTTATTAAACATTATTCAAATAAATGATTTTATAATTTTTAATATAAATTTTAATAAAAAACACTGATTTAATTAATGAATTTTTTGGATGATTATGAAATGTTATATTTGAGTTTATTCCTTCGGTTAGATTAAATCAAGATGTTATTACTTTATCAAAACCCAATTTATAAATAGTGTGAAAAATGAAATAAATGTGTTTTTAAAACAAATACTATTTTATCAAATGATATAATCATCCTCAAAATATAAGATACAGAAAAATTACTTACATGATGTTCTCAAATTTCATTAATGATCTAATTGTGGTTCTAATGTCATTTTATAGTAACTATAGTAACAAAATATTATGAAAATACAAAAAAGGAAAGGTAACAGTCAAAAAATAGTTTCTCCATTAAAAGGTGATAAATCGTCCTTTTAAAGTATATTATAGAATTTTTGAATAAAATTGGATTCATGCAAACTTTTAACATCTAAAATTTATTGGATAAATCTATAAAAATTACGAAACATATATAATAATATTGTAGTTAGTTTTATTCATTCCCGCTAATACAATGGCTAGGAATAAACTACCATTTAAATAAAATTTATTACTATATTATTTTTCTGTATAACTCAACATTGTGTGCAACATATAGTTTCAATGATAACCATTGTTGCATATAAGGTATTCCATCGAACATAGCATCCCTTTTAATGTGAAATTAATAGTCAATTTACAAATATTAATTAAATTTATAATTTTCAATTTATTTACTTACATAGGATGTCATATCCTTCCCCCAATTGAAAATTGCGTCCTCTAAATTTTAAAATTGTTATTTGAAACATCATTGAAAGTCCAAAATTAAGAAAAAGTGTGAATAAAAATATCACTTTAAAAGAAAGAATGATATGTAAAATGGTCACCCTATATAAACAATACTTAGATTTCATGAAAACATGTATATGGAGGATAAAACAAGCCATCATGTTCTGAGGGAGAGTGATAGAAAACATGTTTAGGAAAAATTTAACTGCCCAAAAATCACAAACATGTGATGGGTTAAACGGTCTTTGATTCCCAGTAGGAAAAGCTAACAGAAAACATTTCAGTTTTTAAATACATTTCATAATTTGGAGGAACTTTATTAGGATGTTAACTAAAAACATAAGGAATCATATTTTCTTGTCATGAAGTCTTTCATTCCTTACAAAATTTCTACCACAACGTCATTTATTATCTAATCGAAGAGTATTAAAACAGACCTGGTCATATTAAAATCAATAGAATCTACCACTAGAGTATCACATAATCCATAAATGATGAACTACATATTTCCCCTATCTTAATACATTAACCAAATTAAAATTGGTTAGCACTATATCAGATAATCCCCAATAAGGATAATCCTCTATAAAATGAAAAACCGCTCTTAATTTGCAAATTTCAACAAAAATTACCCAAATATCCATAAAGGCCATTCAATATACAATTTTCCTTAAAATTAATCAAAATAATCCAAACAAATATTGAAACCAAAAACTCATAAGGATTATGTAACATAGTCTTCCATGATAAATCATAAAATTTATATCCAAATAACATCAGCTACTCTTAAATACTCATACTAATTTGTAATTAACCAAATCACATATTACCTATGTGTTGTCCTTTCTCGAAAACAATATAATTTTATAACATTTCAAAAAATGATATAAATTCTTCAAAAATAACCATAACAAATCTTATCCACAAAGGTTATCTAATAACTTTTATTTTGAATCCCAAAAATGTAATAACCTATAATTGCCTCAAATTCATGGATCATATAAATAAATGGTTCTTTATAAAAATATCCACAAAATAATAGATTATTATTCTTGAAACATTATTTATCATATCAAGTTTTAGGGTTACACCTAATAGAAAATTATTCCAAACTATTCTCATCATTAATACATCTAAAAAAATAAAAATCCATAACTCTTCAATTCCTAAAATTTAGACATCTTAATCATAGATCATATTTCATGATACTTTATCCATGTTTTTTCATATTATTCATTTATTATTCATTCCTATAATCAAAATATAGCATAATTTCTTAATATTTCAGAATTTTCAAAACATGAGTTAAGAAATAATCCATACCTTTAATAGGTCATTTTAAGTTTCTTTATCTTAAATTGGAATGGGATTAGGAATCGATAAATCTATATTTATATGATCCTTCCAATCCAATCCCTAAAACATATTACCATGAAATCTATTTGGGTAGTCACAAGGAAAAACAAATTTATACAATTCAATTAACCCCTCATAAATAACTACATTCCTTTTCATAGTGTTAACTAGACACTTCCTTTTCCCATGGAAGGTTCTTGCTTCATGACCTTCATCACCTCATTTGAAACATATTTCCTTCCATTTGAGTCATTTGTCTATGTGCTTATCTCCACATCCTTGAAACAATGTTTTTTGAATAATCATACATTTATGATTATTACCTGAAAATCCGTAGGGATTTTTGTCTTGCATATACGATGCCTTATAAAAATCACCAAGGTTAATGTCTTCAATCATGACACCAGATAGTTGGTTTAGAATAACTACAGGAAATCTTATTTTAGCTCCCATTTAATTTATTATATCATTCTGAAAACTGTCACAGTTTTCTTCACATCCACTTTTACTTTAGTGCCTACCAGATCTAGCTAATTAGTATAACCAAGATGGCCAGTGTGATTATATTAGTAAATTTATCATATAATATCTTATAAGGAGGGTAAATACTACGATATACTTATTCATGTTATCTTATACTCATTCAGTTTATCTAAAATAATAGTTAACTTTTATAAAATCCAGACCATTATGCTTATGTAACATATGAGTAAAGAACACCCTAAACTCTAAATTTATCTAAACCAACCTATGATTCCAACAATAAGAACAAGGCCTTAAACATTACAAAATCCTGAGTTAAATCAAGAGTTTACATTGAGGATCTTTTCAAGTTTAGAGTTTTAGTGAATTATCCCGTAAGTATTACATATCATCTTGAATATTACTTAGAGACAATACTACTCTATATAGATTTTTTTTTTCATAAAATATAAACTCTTAAAAAGAAACATAACTAGTTCCTTGTTTTAGACATCATAAATTTTCATTGATCCCATACTTGTCCCTATTACACATCATGCCCTTTGGAAAAACATTTCAAAAACCTGGGATGAGAAAAAAATTAAGTAAGGCATACACAGAGAAGGAAAGCTATTATTTTTTTTAAACATCAAGTAAACCATGAATACATTATCATATGTAAGAAATTTTAACTATAGGAAGTAATATATAATGTTCACTGAAAAAAATATCATTCCATAGCTTTTTGTAACCAAAATATTTCCATAAAACCCATTGAAATAACACATAAGAAATATAGGTAACATGGGACATAAATGTACTTAAATGGAATATCCATACTGTCAACATCCCCAAATATCACTATAGGGAATATCCATACGGCCAATATCCATACCCATTGCAATGGAGGTTATAATGTGACCACCCATCTAGGTTTATCACGGTACCACCCGTCATTTTGTTTATCATGTAACCCCCATCAAATTTCCAAGTACCATTAAATATCATAAACCATAAAAGATTCATGAAATAAATATAACATTTCAAATTTTCAATCCCAATATATCATTTCAATATATTTTTGTAATAAATTCTTTATCAAAACCATTATCAAAAACCCTTTAAAATATTTAATAATGGGATTTTTGAATCAAAGTGTCCCATTCCACTTTGTAACTCTTAAAGGATTTAACATTTTAAAACAAGAATGACCCTATAAATAAATTCTTGAAATATATTTTAATATATGGACAATAATTTGAACTATTTATAAGATTAAATATTTAAAAACAATAGTTTTGATAAGGAGTTCTTAAAAAATGAGAGGTGGTTGAATATAAATAATTGATGAATAAAATTTAATCAAAACATTATAAAATCATGAGAATAAAGGGATTCAGGATATAATATCCCAAAGGATAGTATATACACCATATATTAGTGAAATAGTGTATGAAAACAATGAAGTATCAAGGGATCATAAATTGAGATGAAATCCCTTATAAAGATTGTATCATTAGATTAATGATATGTCAATTATATAATAAAGTGTGATAAAATATAAATAAAATCAATATGATTTGATATTATTTGTAAATCAATTAGAGGACATTCACAATGTTCTTTTAAAGACTAAACCAATGACTTGGATGTTTAACTCAATGAATGTAAATTGAGTTAATATTACTTTTATCATGTTTATATCAATGACTTGGGAAATCATCAATGAAGTGATTATGTTTATCAAATGTATATCCACACAAATAAGAGGTACATTACTATATAAATAAATAAATATTGATTCCACACATAATCATACCATGACATAATTATGATGTATAAAATTAACCCTAATAATTGAAATTGGGTTTCGAAGTTCTCCTACAAAAATTCGACAGCATAACGATGTCACATTAAATTTATGAAAATGAGTTGATGAGATAGAAAAGGGTATCTCATCACGTGGAAATAAAATTTAAATCATTAAGGAAGTAAGAGATCATATCACAACAAAAGGAGATGTAAAATATAGGAAAAAAAAGAAAACTTTTAAATAGGGGAGGGTGAATTATTCCCTTCTTGATTTGGTATCTTGCAAAACATATATGTAGTACCCCCAGTTTCTGGTAAGTAACCCTTGTTTTATGCTCTTCAAGTACATGGAGAATATGAGAAATACCATAAAAACAACCATTTGGTTTGAAACAATCTAGTATATTTTTTTAATTTTTCTTCAAAATATAAATGAATAAAAATAGTTTAGGAGGGTCTAAAAGTAAAATAACAGAAAAGAACTTAAGAGAAGACATTACCTTTAAATTGGGTATCACCCTTTGTTTTGAAACAAATGGTTTGCTTGAAGTGCCTTCTACCTAATTTAAGATTTTTAGGAGGAATATATGGATGTATGAGGCTTAATTGGTTATATGTTGGACAATCCAAGGGGATTGAGAGCTGTGTTTAATGGGTTAGAGATGAGATATTTTAATAAGGGGGAGGTGGGGATTTTTAGGAAAGACTGAAAATATTATTTTATTATATCATTATTGTCAGTTTCTAAAGGTACAAAAAAAAATTAAAGTAGATTATAAGATTATTTTTATTCAAAATAAAATCATACAATATGAATTGAGAAGGTTTTTGACATTGTTTTAAATATTATAATCTTATTTATTAAAATAATACATTAATGAGTTAAACACTGCATCATTATTTTGCCAAAAATAATTTTATTTATTTGATATCTAAAAAATAATAAAATATAACATGATGTATGATATATTATTATATTTCAAATGAATATTTATTGTCAATTCAAAAACTTATATAACCCCATGTTAAAATTGATTTACTAAAATATATGTGTTTAAGCCATTTTTTCTTTACATTACATTAATTAATATAATGTTTCATTATCACGCATAAATGGATCCATAGGGTCCCAAAATAGACCCTAGGATTACCATGATTGGACATGGATCATCCAATTGGATTTGGACCCATGTTTGGTTAATTTAATATTATTATAATAATATTTTTTACCCTTATTTAAGAGATTTATGATTTAACAATAGTAAATAAAATATTTACCGAAGTGAATATTCATAATTTATAAAAATAAAATTTAAATATTTATACAATTTGGACCTAATAATTACAAATATGGAATCCATTTTTCCAAATTAAATACACAAAAGTGGTAGAAATTAATTTAAAAATAATACCCGCTTTCAAAACAAAATGTGTTTTTTAAGAAATAATAACTATCAAAAGAATTGCACCTATTTATCTCCAATTTCAATTTGAAATTACATACAATGGAAAAAATTATATTAAATTGTAAAAATATAATCTAATTACACATTAAACACATTTAAAAAGTTAATCTGTCCATATATATATATCACATTTAATGGCAGTTTTGAATTAAAACACAATATTTTTCATTATTCATTAAAAATGAACATTATCTGAAAAACACAAACAATTTACTCGAAGTAAATTTTGAGGTTTCCATTATAAATAAGAATTTTATTTTTTCAAATAGATCATATAATAGAGACAAAGAAATATATGAAAATGGTTCACCATTAAAAGGCTGTAAATAGACCTTTTAATGAATATTAGTGTATTTATGATTAAAATTGGATTCAATCACATTTTAAAAGTCTAATTTTTTTTGGATAAATGTAAAAAAAATTTAAAATAAAATAAAATATAAAATTATTGTTAGTTTTTTTCATTTTTTCCAATACAACGAAGAGGAATTAATTACTATTTAAATAAATAAGATTACAATTTTTTTTTTACTATTACTCAACGTTGTGTAAAACATACGTATTCAAAGAAACCCATTGATGAGTATCAGGTACCCCATCAAACATATAATACCCTTTGATGTAAAATTAATATTCTATTTGAAAATATTAATAAATATGAAAATTTTCATATTCTTTATTTACCTGAGATGTTACACAATGTGCATCGGCACTGACTCCACAGTACCTGGTATATGCCATCGGGTCTTTCTATTCACCTTGTTTGAAACTCCCGAGGGATATTTTTATTATAATTTACATTTTCATTAAAAACATCTACGAAGGATTATCAGTTTTATAACCAAGGATAAACATATGTAATTTTATATTGAAGATAATTAGTCATGATTAATTATAACATCCAGGTATTTATAGAATAATATATTTTGATATCAATTAATATTGTTTAATTTAATATTAATTTTAGTTTAAAGATGACAATATGTACAAACGTGTACTCGACAAACAACATTGGGTTTCTTCAAATTCTTACGTTTCATAGAACATTCATTTATACCAAAAAATAAAAAATATTATTATTATTATTTAAAATGAATGTTAGCATGGAGTCGTTGTAATCTAGGGAATGAACTGAATGAACTATATTATTATTTTACATAATTTTTTTAAATGTTTTTACATTTATCCAATAAATTTTTGAAGCAAAAAATCAGAAGGAATCCAATTTCTAACATAAAATGCTCTAATATGTTTGAAAGCCCCTTTTACCACCTTTTGACGGAGAACCCTTTTAGAAATTGTTTTTTTCATTTTATATGTTCAATTTGATATCGTAAACTTCTTATTTAGAAGTGGGACAACAAAACATAATATAGTTGAAATTGTTGAAATTTCTGTTAAAATCCATAATTTTATGAATAGTATAAAATACTAGATATTAATTCAATATTTCTTTTTTACTCTTATTTATATATATATAATTATACTTTCATTTTAAACTGTTTTAATTTTTAGTTCGATTGGGTTTTTATAATTTAATCTTGTTCTGTCCATTGGAATTATTTTCAAATTTAATGTGGACATACAGATGTCAATATTTTAATACTTTTACTTATTAAAAACACACTTTCAGTGTTGACAACATTAATTAATTTTAAAAAATTTACTGCAATTTAAGTTTTTTGTAAATTAAAAAACATGGAATCAATATTTATAATCACATGTTCCTTATTGTGTAATTAGTAAACTTCTATTTGTGGACATTAAAAACTATAAAATCCATAATTATTTTTATTTATCATGGATAAAGGGTAAATCAGATAAATACGGGTTAAAAATAATATTATAATAATATAAAACTGCCTAAAACGTGTCCAAATAGTATTGGATGACATATGAATGACCATTGGTATTTATGGGTGGATTCTAGGACCACAAAGATCTACTTGGGAATGATAATTACATTTAATTGATTTAATTTAAATTAAAATGGAAATATAACATAAAAAAGTATCTTTTAAATAATTTTTTTTAATTTTTTTTAAATTAATGATATTTCCAACTATAAATAGTGATTATAAATGTAAAAATATTTTCCAAATCATGGTATTTAATTTATAATTGTTACAAATTAAATAAATATATTAATTTTTGACACAATGGTGATGAAATGATTACCTTCTTTTTGATATATTAAAATAAATGATATTATAATTTTTTATATAAATTTAATTTGAAAACATTGATTCAATTAATGTAATTTTTTGATGATTATGACACGTTATATTTGAGTTAATTCTTTTGGATAAAACATATCAAGATGTTATGGCTTTAACAAAAATCAATTTTTAAATAGTATGAAAAATGACATAAATTAGTTTTTAAAACAAATACTATTTCATCAAATGGTATAATAATCCTCAAAGTAGAAGATATGGAAAATTTTCTAATATATTTTTTCAAATTTCATTACAGATTCACTTGTGGTTCTAGTGTCATTATATAGTAACTATAGTAAATATATATTAAGAAAATACAAGAAGTCATGGTAAGTGTTAATGTTTTTAACCAAGGGTTAATGCTAAAAGATGAATTTAAATTCAAGACCTAAAATTCTCCCAATACTATTGGTAGATAGGATTTCAACCCATCCACATCATATCCTCTAACATTGTCACTTTATATCTTTTATAATTTGAATATAAATTTATAATAAAATATTATTTCAAGACATTCCTAATGTTCCCTTCCTCTCTATTATAAAAGGCCACCACCTGTACCCACTTACTCACTCCTCTCATGCAGCTTGAATCATCCAAAATTTTAACAAATAAGCTCCCAAATTCCCAAAAGTACGCATATAAGGCTAAAATTTGGAAGAAGGAATCTCAAATAATCCTTTTGGAACAAATCAAATGTAGTTACCAATATTGAGGTAACGTCTTCTCCCAAGATAATTTCCATTGTTTGAATTCTCCAATCCCTAAAATCTTTATTGAATTATTTTATTAAAAACCTATCTTAAATATACCATGGTGTTTTTATCATAGGGGTATAACCTAAAAATTTAGACACATTCATCTATTTTATATAGAATATATTGTTTCGGAATATAGCGAACTATTGTCTCATGAAATGATGATTATTCTACTATACCCTAGAACCACTCATGTTGGACCTTATGTTAGATCAATATTTATATATAACATATATTATAATTACACTATTTTATTCTTATCAAATTTTTATTTACAACTTACATTTATGATTTACAGATTGTGTAAATACTATAATTTCATTTCAGAAAGTATGAACTACCACCCCCACAATGTGATACGACACTTTCATGAAATAAATAAAACATATAATGTATGTAAATAATTTAATTATGTAAAATATGTAACATAGATATTGTATTGGAATTAAAATCTACCCATGCATCTTTCATTGTTTTCAATTAATATGAAAAATAAATGAATGTGGCGTTCATGCTTACATTCAAGCTACTGTCTCCATGAACAATGCTTTTCAGCTCATATTTCAAAATTGTTTTAACTATTATAAATAAATATATACTGGATACATATTATATTTAAATAATTAGTAATATTAAAAATATAATGGAATTATGAGAACATTGATAGTTAGCATCAAAACTAATTCATATATGACTAAAATACCGAACATTGACAAAACTTAAGATTAGAACTCAAATAATTAAACTAATGATATAACATGATAATGATTGATATAAAATTAATATTAAACAATAAATGGATTTTATGTAAGTATAAATTAACAAATGTTTATTATTCATGAAATTAAAGAATTAACGAGACAAGTTAGGCACAAGGTAAGGGATTTTGTATCTTTATCATTTCTTTGAGGAATTCCTTGATAATAGAAACCTTAATTATTTTATTGAATGTATATAAAGCCACTATAAAATTTTATATCTATATTTTATGTATATTAAAGTTATTTATTAAATCATGAAGATTAATATATAAATGTTCAAAATGCTATGGGACACCAGGAACCTTTAATGATATAATTATAAAATATTTTTCTACATGATATTAAATTACGTAGTTTTTTATATTGTTATAAAGGGAATATAAATAAAAGTTTATACCTATCTTGAATTTCATTTAATGTTTTCAAAAGTAATATTTTTATGTGATGTGTATTACAATCTGTATAAAATGACAAAAGGAATGTTTTTTACATATATAGTGACAACGAATTCTCCACCGGTAAAACAATTATTTGATATTGAGCTTCTTCTATAATACATAATGTATTTTAAAGGAAAATAAATAAATTTTTCATTTATAAGGGTATCATGGTATTTTAATGTGTTATTAAATGAAAATAGTATTTTTATAGTTGGAATAAGAGGTCGTTTTAGCTAAATTTGGATATTAGGATGTTTTTTATAGGGTTTAGGATGTCATTAGGGTTTATAATTTTATGGTATGGTACAAATTTAATGACTTAGAAACCCCTTTTAGAATTATGTTTTTAAATTTGGAGTTGATTAACGGTATTTTTAGAAATATCCTTATAGTAAATTATCGTATAATTGTTTATTTATGAAAATTTGAGATATGAAATACTGTTCGATGATAAAACATGTTATTATTATTTTTGAGGATCTTATCTCATTTTGTTAATGTTTTTAGAATTATACAATATTTTAAATATGAAAACCAATAGTCCATGTGACAACCCATCACATAGAATAATGTTGTGGCATTTAATCCCATAACTAAAGGGAAATTGGGATTTATCGTCTAGCACTGGCCTACAAGAAGTCCTTGGTTAGTATAAATTATTATTTTTAGTCAAATGATTTTATTGATCAAGAATATGTTTATTATTGGAACTTTTTTTTATAAAATTGATATTCTTATGATAAGAAAATTATGTGTTGATTATGATATAAATGTAATATTGGAAGACATTCAATCTTTGGGATCACTATATTCTTAAGGGAAAAAATACTAAGGGATTTTCTATGAGGAGTAATTGTCAAATTTTATTTGGGTAGAATCTAAGTTTTTATTTTGGACATTTGGATATTTGGGTTATTTATGGAAATGATTAACCAATCATGGAGTATATGTGATTACGTTAATTACTTTTATGTATTAGATTTTAAAATTATTCAATGTTATTCAGAGACAAATGTTAATAATTATCATGGAAGACTATGTGATAAATTCTTTCCAAATTTTTTGTTTCAATCTTAGTTTGGATTATTATGATGAAATGTTCAGAAAATTGTGTATTGAATAGTCCTTGTTGAATTTTGTTTATTTTATGTGTAATTTTAAAGAATATGAGTACCATTTATATTTAATAATGATTATCCATTTTGGTGATTATCTGATCTTTTACTTACCATTTTGGTTTTGGTTAATTTAAATAGATAGTGGAAATATATTGTTCATATTTTTTGTATTATTTGATTCCATAAACTTGATTTTTGAACTTCTGGTGTGGCCATGTCATCTTGAATACTCATTGTTCGTAGAAAAGAGAAGTTTGTGGTAGATATTTATTAAAGGATGAAACTATACAGGGATGGTAAGTATGATTACTTTTGTTCTTAATGCAGCACATAAATAAATTACACGTCATTATGAAAATTATATTTGAAAAAACTTTTTCCGTTACTTTCGATAATGGGAAATCAAACACCATTTAACTAATCACTAGATTTTTGTTTTCTGGTTGTTAACATTCTCTTGATCATGCTTTCTATCACTCTCAATTATAATAAAATGAATAATTTTTGTCTATATCACTATTTTTTAAAATGTAATCTCAATATTTTTTATATCAGGCTACCATGGTACTTACCTTTCAATATTTTAATGTTAAAGTATTATTGACTCTTTTTCCATTGTCAAATTTTCAAATATGTTTCTAACCATAATTTTAAAATTATAAATACAGAACCTCAAAAGGGGTGAATGATATAACATACCAGGTATTTCTATAATAATACATTTTCATATCTATTCATATTTTTGAATTTAATATTAATTTCAGTACAATAGTGACACTATTTTTGAATGAATACTCACCATACAATAACAGGTTCCTCCAAAATCTTATGTTGCACAAAACATTGATTTATATATAAATATAAAATAATAATAATTTTATTATTTTAAATTGTATTTGAGGCATAAACTTTGTATTGTTTGGAATGAATAGAATTGACTATATTATGATTTTATGTATTAGTATTTTTTTTAACATTTATCAAATGAATTTTTGAGGCTTAAAATTAAAATGAATCCAATTTTATGTATAAAATAGTCTAAATTTTTTTAAAGGATATTTTACCACATTTTTTTGGAGAACCATTTTCAAAATATTTTTTATCTCATTTATGTTTTCTATATTATAATTTTAACTTATTTTTTATAACTAGGACATAAAAATGTACTTTGGTTGAAATTTTGGTATTTTTTTTATAAAATCCATATTTTTATGAATAGTGAAAACCACTTCATTTTAATTCAAAACTCCCTTTTCATCCAATTTATTTATATAGTTAGATTTCTCTTTAACTGATTTTAAAGTTTATTTTTTAAAAATTAATTTAATGATATTTATTGGATGTATTTTTACATTTAAATTGGACATGAACACATATCAATCTTTTGACAGTTTTTAGTTCCTAATAAATCGCTTGCTGATTTTGACAATAGGAATTAATTATTTATAAATTATTGAAAAACATTTGTTCTAAATTTGAAAAAATAGATTCCAAATTTGGAATCATAAAAACCTAATTTTTTAAAAAGTAACCTTTTATTTTTGTACATTATGAATAGTGACTTCTGTAATTATTTTACCTACCCTGGTTAAAAGTTTAATCATTTAAATAAAGGAAAAAATATTATAATAATATTAAACTACACGAACACATGTTCTAATAATATTTGATGAAATATTGCTATCCATGTAAATCCTTGGGTCGATTTTAGGACCCCATAGAGCCACATGGGTTTTATAATGATAATTTATAATATTTATTTTATAGAAATGGTAAATATAACATAATCACGTTTATACTAAATTAAACAATTTCAATTTGGTTTAAATAATTTATATCTTAGACTATAAATAGTCATTAAAAATATAAAAATATTTCCTACATACTGGTTATTTATTTATAATTTTAATACATTAAATAAATAAATATATTTATGGCGTAATGATGATTCAATGATTAACTTATTAATGAAATATTCAAATAAATTATATTATATATATTAAATAAATGTAATTTTAAAATTTTGATGCCATAATTTTTTTGGATGAATATGATATGGTTAATTTGACTAATATTTTTTGGTTCAAAGGAATAATGTTTTTAGTCTTTAAAAATATCCATTCTTAAATAGTGTCAAAATCAATACAAATGGGGTAAAAAAATAAAATTTTATTAAATGTTTAAAAAGTACAAAAATATAAGATTCGACCAACTAAATTATATAATTTTATAAGTTTCAGTAATGATCCACATGTTGTTCAATTGGAAATTTATAGTATCTATAATAACCATATATTATTAAAATACAACCAGACATGGAAAGAGTTAATGTCATTAACTAATAGTTAAAGAAAAAATATAAGGTAAAAATTGTGATGTAAAATTGTCTAAAAATAATTGGGTGTGTAGATATTTACCCATACAATACATATAAGATTAATTTATTACATTGGAACAATTATAGATTTAAAAGCAATTTATAATAATAAAATATTTCAATACTTTTCTAAAGTGCTCCTCACCCCTCTTATAGAAGGCCACCACCATTACCCACTTAATCACACCACTCATGCCCCATGGCTCATCCAAATTATTAAAAAATAATCTCACAAAATCCATAAAATTATAATATAATCCTAGACTTGAGAAAATGTAAATTCGAAGAATCCTTTTGGATCTAACAAAATAGATTTACCTAATTATGAGGTAACACCTTCTATCAAGAAACAATCATTTATCTTCCTTCCCCAACCCCTACACTAGTTTTAGTGAAATATTTTATAATAAAACCCATATCTTAAATATATTACAATATTTTTATTCCAAGGCCTCATCTTACACTTACACCCACCTTCACCTAATGGATACATAATATATTGTTTTTTGGTATGACGTACAATGGTCTCACGAAATGATGATTGTTCAATTTTCTCGTATCTCTTATCATGGTGGAAATTATGATAGAAATATATTTATATATGATATATTTTATAATTATATTGCATATATGATTATGTAACCATTATTTATATCATACATGTATGCTTTCCACAATGTGTAAATATGATAATTCTATTAGAGGAAGTTTGGAATACCACCCCCAAAAAGTAATATAACTCAATCATGAGATACATGGAACATATAAATTGAGGAGTTAATGAACTTATGTAACATATATAAGATAGAAATTATACTGGAATTATAATCTACCTATGTATCTTTTATTTTTATTTCTTTCAATATGAAAACGAAATGAAAGTAGTGGTCCTAATAATGTACGATGTACTGTATCTGATGAACGGTGCAGTTCATTTCTTATATAAAAATGAAATAGAAGATTCTAATAATATATATTTTTTATATATATGATATTTAAAACATGAATAATATTATTAAGATAATTTATTAATGACCACATGTATAATTTTCCTCAAAACAAGTGCATTTTTTACTCAAATACCGAACATTGAAAATTCATCTGATATAACTCAAATGATTAAATATTTTCTAGAACATTGTATTAAGTGAAATGAAATGAATAATAAATATTAAAAGGATCTTATTAAATTATAAATTAATATGAGTTTATTTTTTGGATTTTAAATAATGAACGATACAAATCCAACTCAATGTAAGGGATTTCATCTCAATCTATTTCCATTGAGTTATTTCTTAATAATACGAACCTTTGTTATTTTATAATTTTTATGTAAAGACAATATGAAATTTCATATCAAAATTATATATATACAAATTTTATTTATTAAATCATGGTGATTAATATTAAATGCTCAAATTGGAAATAGACACCGTGGATGTTTAAAGATATAGTCTTCAAAAAAATTTCTTCATTATATTAATTTACATATTTATTTTATGGACAAACAAGGAATAAACAAGAATGTTTATATCTATCTTGATTTTCATTCAGTTTTCCAAAAAGTAATATTTTTATATGATTCATTTTACATTCATGAAAAAATATAAAATGTAATGTTTTTTAATGTATATGGTGATGATGACTTCCCCACCACTGTAATTGTTATTGGATTTCTGGCTTCCTCTATAAGCCTAAAATTATTTTAAAAGGAGAATAAATCCATTATTACTTTATTTTGGTATCATGCTATTGAAAATTGGTTCTTAAATAAATTTTTATTCTTATATGGAAATGTTTTTCATATGGAATTAGAAGAGTATTTTCAAAAGAGTTTTTTGATGAACTTGTTTTTGAAATGGTACATGAGCATTATATTAAATAGGTGATCCCAATAAAGTTTATATGAATGGTTGAGCCCCATTATAACTCACGGGAGAGCTTATAGATTATATGACTAGATAACACCCTCACAGCTCATAGTAGAGCCCAATATAGCTAATACGAAGAGTGATCCACATTAAAGATCTCTTATATTGAAGTCAACCGTTTTATTAATCTAATTGAATATGATTTTAAAGGTTTTGATGTTTATTATTCTCTAAGTCTCTTAAATGAGTATTAATTTCATATTATTGTTTTTTAATTATTTTTTTGAGAAAAAACTATTTGAATTATTCCTATGAATTTTATTATTCATTTATTCGAAGAACATTAAATGGGTTACCCTGTTTTAACAAGAAGATTACTTTTTTTTTCTTATGTCCCTTATTAAGAATTTTATTCTCATTAGATGATTTCAATATTTATTCAATGAATTTGAGGGAGTTAGAGACATGGGTGGATTCATGGAAAATAATCACGATTAAAAATAAAAAAACCATATTTCTTTTAAAAAAAATTTGTGTTAGGAAACAAATGGATGATTTTAGAATTTTCCCTATTGTATTTCTATGGTTTTTTTGTAATAATTGTTAACTAATAATCCAAATATATAAACCTGAAATATCTTCTATATGAATTTTTAGTATAACACAATATTGTGTAATTTTTAACGCTACGACCTTATATTTATATATTCTATAAATGATTATCCATATTTCTATGACTATAGTTACTCACACAATGATTTTTCATTTTAGTAAATATATAGTTCTTGAAGGATCCATTTTAAATTTGAACATGACAGAGAATATAGTGGTTATGAGAAACCAAATTATATGTTAATAGGAGTGTTATATTTCATGTTCATGCATAATAATTTTTTCTGAAATATGATTTAAAACATATACATTACCCAACACCCGAACTCTATGAAGTAGTGAAGGATGGAATTTTATAAGAGCTCATGTGGTGGAGACCATGGCATGAATAACTATTGATTACCCTCGTGTAGAAAATGTGATTGACGAATCCAAGGAAAGTGTCTCAATGGAATATGGAAATTTTGTACGTGTGAGATTGAAGGAAATAATGAAAATATTTTTTTTGTGGAAAAAAGAATTCTATGATTTAAATCCATGAAACTTGCTCAAATGAAAATAGTATGCATTCATTACATAAATTTAGAGAACCTAGAAATAAACTATGTCAATTTTAATATGTAGTGGATAAAATCTAGGCAAAGGAATGATCTACGTTAAAATAATTTGATAAAATATTTACTTATTATGGCTGTTTTCAAAACCATATTCAAAATGATATTTTGTTACAAATTTTATTTCAATGATATCCATCATATTTAGTTTTTGAATTATTTTATTATTGTTTTAGAATAAGAAATCATATGGGTTGAAAACCAAAAATTATGTATTAACCATGGGTCATGAACCCATGACAGAAGGATAATAAGAGTTTTTTCCCGACCACTAACCTACACAATATCAGTGTTAATATTTCATTATTTAGTTGATCAATTTGTTGAATTAATATTAATGATAAAGAAAATATTTTTATTTTTTGGTTTAGATATTTTTTTCTTAACCATATAGGTTTCAGAAAAGAAATATAGGAAAATATAATAATATGTTTATTAGGTATTATTATAAATTAAAAAATAATATTAGTTTTCTAGAAGGGTTGGTGATTTATTATAGTATTTCCTTTTCATTGATTAAAGGATGAATTAGAATTTGAAACAAGCACAACCAAAATAGTAATTTTTTTAAAAATTGAAATGAATCATGAAATTAGATTTCTTTATATTATTAGGAAGTAAAATAATTACTACAAATTATGAAAGTCACCAAAACAAGTGTTTTCATCATACATTAATTTATATTGAACTAATAGTCTTCTAAATCATAGTACATTTATGGGTTTGAGGCCCTCAACAATCCATTGATCATTAAATTTGTTATTCACGATTTCATTCACTACCAATAAATATTTTCACATTCCCTCCCTGTATGTTTCTAAATATTCCACAAATTCTCTCCAACCAAGAGATTTAGTTATATGTTATTCCATGTGATATTTTTTTCCATTGTCTATATTCTATAGATATTCATAAAAATTGTTATCAAGATGAGTTATTTCAAATATATACCATATGAAACAATATGTCAACATGATAGAGATGAAATTGTGAAGATGAAATTTAAATAATGTGGGACAAAAGCAATGCCTCTAAACCTGCAAAACATAGATTTTAATCGACCCGATGTATTACATGAAACACCAATCATGTAATCAAATTCAATATCTTGAGACATTATAATATAATTAAAATTATAAATAAATTTAATATATTCAATATCATTCAAGGAACACAACATTGAGTAAGATTGCATCTCACACATGAACATATTTCATCAAAAGAATACATAACATGCAATAATGAGTTCTTACAAAAAAATATATATTATTTAAATATCAATATTTAGTATAATCATATATAACCTAACTGTTAAATTAGTGGTTATGAATTAGATTTAAAAAATGAAGATATTTTATTTACATAAATAAAAAATTAATTATGTGTTTAACAATTAATTACAAACGAATAAAAAATAACTAAATATAAAGATGTTTTATATTAAATTATTTATATGCTCACAATGTTTTTTGAAAAAAAAAATTAATTAATTACATTTTTTAAGGATATTAATGAAATATAAATGTTATATATTTAATAAAATATTTTGGAAACATATCCATTACATTTTATATGCATATGATAAAAACAAACCGAAAATTTAACATAAAACATCTATTATTATAAATTCACTTTTACCACCATTTAATAGAGTACCTATTATTTCAAAATTTTAAAGCTTTTATAAATAATATATGAAAAATTTAACATAATATTTTAAATAAAGACATGATTTTTTGTGGTGAATTTTTGATATTCTTCTCTGAGGTTTCATTTTTAATTGAATAGTGAAAAATAATGAATTTAAATTCAAAATATCATTCTCATATAACTCTTTTTTATGGATATAAAATGTTTTTTATTAAATTTAAATAATAATTAGATAAATTTTACATCATTTAGTCTTTTATATGTATTTTTAATTATTTTTATATTTAATTAGAAATAAATGCATAAAAATATTTTGAAAATTTTTACATTAAAACATGATTGTCATCCCATATATGGGATTAATTTTGAAATAATTTCATCCACTTATGTTATTGGAATTTTTAAAAATGGATCCCATATTTGAAACCATATAAATTTATATTGATCAATTTTTTTACCGGTAATATTAGTGAACATATGTGAAATTGATTACAATGAATAAGTTTAATATATGTATAATGAGGGGTTAAACCATAATATTATGGTAAATAATTACCTATAAAATTGTTCTAAATCCATTGGAGGGTAATATTAAGAACCGAAACAACCTTTTATCCAATTTTTACTATTATTTTTTTCAATATCTCATGTGAAAAACATTGGTGGAATTCTCTTCCATTAAATGTAAAGGAGTTCCACTCCACCTCCACTATAAAAAGTGTCTCACACTTACCACTTCATCACACCTTTAATAACTTAGTTTATTGAAAAATTAATCTCCAAATTGATCATAAAAATCCCTAATGTCATTCTAGGGGCCTCTCATTGTGACGTATCTCATCCATGGAATCCCTTTGGTGAAAACCAAGAAGATTTTCCCAAAAAAGAGGTAACATCATTCCCCAAGCTCATTGGTATAATTTCAATAATCCAACCCCTAAACTCCCTTTATTACATTATTACTAAAATATTATACTAAATATGATTATATTTTTTCAAGTTAATGGTTCTACTAACACATACACACAATTCGATCTTATGGGTATCAAACATGCAATTTATGTGGACGACGAACTACATTATCACGAAACAATTAGTGTTCATTATTTCTTCAACCACATATCAAGGTAGGAGTTATGATATAAATGAAGTTTATATATGATATAAATAATATTCATAATGTATTTATTATGTAATAAATTTTATATAGAACATACCTTTATGTTTTCCATTTTTATATAATATAACATCATTTTTGGATGTGTGGACTACCACCTCCTAAAAGTGATGTGATTCGATCACATGCTACATGGAATTTATAAATGATGGTTTTAATAAAAAAAATATTTCATTATAAATATATGATATCATCTACATAATACAAATTTTATTAAATTTAATAAGTATTATATTATTTATTTCCCATTTACACACATAAAATGTGAGAAGGTCATTTAAGGAAATGTAGACAATGCCACCTCGACAGAGTGTTGTCCCTTTTACATCAATATATATATATATATATATGTATATGTGATTAAAGAATGTTATATTTATGATATAATGTTAAATCATGAATATTTAATGTTACTTCACTTCTTTCCATAACGATCAATGAAAAATGGGAGTATACCTCATGTGTACGCCTGACTTATAGTCTCCGTGATTGTAATTCCAGTTCATCTTTCATAACCAAATTTAGTGATTTTTTTTAAATTGTAATCATTTAATAAATATGATAATTATTTTACTATAAATTTTTCGGAGATTATATATAATTACCCCTTTTTTATTTTTGAATTATCAATGTAGTTCTAAACACATAAACGGCATTCATTCAGAACACACGATGTTAAAATAATTGTTTATGTATTTGTATAAATCATCGTTGTATGTTAAATAAATGTAATGACAAAATGGTTTTTTTCTAAATCATGTACATAGTAACATACTTTTATTATTTAGGAATATATTGACCCATGAGAAAAGTCGGAAACATTGTGTGGAGTTTTCGTCTCACTTAATTTAACTATGAGAGAAATGTAACATTCATCACTAAATTATTTGTGTTGGGTATCTAATTTAAATTTTTATATATAATATCAGGAATTATTTGATATTTATGGTATTTAAAATTTTCATTTGATGAATTTTTGTTTTGTGTCATTTAATTTATAGGTTACCAAGGGGTAATGAAATTTCAAATCATAATTCATTTTCCTTGAGTTATATTAAATCCTAATTATCTAAAATATTGTATTATTATGTTTTTAAATACATTAGACTATTTATTTATTTATTTATTGTTATATTTTGTTGGATTTATACCAGATACAAATAATCTACTTTTTCATTGACTCTCTTCAACATTATGGTATGCACAGTGGATTACATCACAATCTCATTTTTTCATGACTTTTTACATGTGAATATTTGTTAGAAGATATTATTTTATCATAATTTAATAATACAATTAATTTTATTCTATTATCATTATTCATGAATTTTTTCAAATAAAAAATCATTTTTCCACTTTTAGGTACTGAAAATGATTTTTAAAAATGTTTTAATGGAAACATGACTGAATTCCCTCTTTAGTCAGAGTACATGTTCTAGTCCAAAAAAAATATTTTCTAAAAATAATTTCAATGAATATTTTTAACCGTTCTAATAAATTTATTAAATTAATTATTAAAAATTTTGGTTTTACCAAATCATTCAAAATATTTTTTTTGTATCTTTATATATAATGATTTTATATAATCATTGTACTGTGAAGAATGAATATTTCTTTTACCTTATATGACAAATATATATTTAACCGCTATCATTTTAGGGATTAATTATTTTTATGAATAAAATGATACATTTATTTGAAAAAAATTATTTTCAAATAAAAGGATTCAAAAAAATTCAATACAATAACAATTTTTTATAAATGATTTTTTATAAATATATTTTACAGTATTTTTATTCATTAATAAAAACAACCCTTCTGTTTAATCCACAAGTGACATGTTGTTATTATTATATCTTTATTCATTATATTGATTTCTTATGATTTATTTTTCTACAGATATTATGGATAGTAACATCATTTATTCGTTTTAGTACCCTTGAAATATTCTATTTACTATGTTCAATTGATATTGTATTTTCCCTAAACATCCAAATAATTATTAATTGAAATGATTATTTCATGAACCGTATACCAGTTATCACATTGTGCTTACATTGAAAATAATTTGATTATATGGGGAAACTTTGATAAATATGAATCCTTTAATAAATTCATATATTTGATCAGGTATATTTTTTTAATCAAATAATCGATATAAGGAGTGCATTGGAAATGAGGTGATATGCAAGACTTAGACATTATATGACCCCATGATGCAACAATTGGTTATCATGAGACTAATTAGTTTCCTAATAAAAAGAATTTTTGACTTGTAGCATTATAATTACAAGATGGGGGATCTGGAAAATATATTTTTTTATGTTTATGAGACATAATATCTATTATTTATATATTTCTATTTTTTGGATTATGTATTTTTAATCCAAGATATTTGGAATTTGGAAATGTCTATTGATGTAATACGTTATGAATTTTTAGATTTAGTGTCATGTGTTTCAATTTCGTACCATACCATGGTGATCCATATATGTAAATTTGATAAAATGGCATGTGGTTCCAGTTATTAATTTGACATATTATTTAGTCACTTCGATAGAGGTTTTTGGATTTCTTGGAATGCTTCGTTATTTAAATAATATTTTTTAATTACTATTTTTATAGATTCATTATTGATTCCTTTATAAATTATACTTAATGTGCTTTTGATCTTACCCTTATTTTATTCCTATTTACACGAATCTTTGAAGCATGCAATTAATGTTTTATAAGGCTATACTAGAGTGAATAACGTTATCACCAATTGAAAAAAACATGTTTAAATTAGTATCTTAATTTGTAACTCAATACTCAGGAATGTATCTTATTTACCAAGAATACTAAACTCTTTGGTTGTTCAAGATTTTACACAGATTAATCATTAAAATGTAATTATAATAGACACTGGGTGGAGGCTCCTTGTTATCTAGTCGCAATATTTTATGTATGTTGTTTACTCTAAATGTTATCTGAATGACTAGGGATATATGGATAAATATGTATTTATTACTCAATGCATATATTTTATGATAAATAATTTTATGTTTTGAATTAAATAAATTACTGGATATATATTTCATGATCAGAATAAGAAAATATGAGTGGGGATCGGTTATAGGTGTCCCTTCAATGCATCAAACTGTAGCACAAAAAAAATTAGATGGTAAACTACAAAGGGTTACTACTTTTAGTTTTAAACTATCTCATGAATGGAAATAATAGTAGATGCATCACTACGCATGAGATCATCAGGTCTACTAATTAATAATTTCCATCAATGATAATAAAATTATATTTATTATCTGTGAAATTTTGATAATGATATTATCTCTCAATGTATTTAATTCTAAAATTATGGATTAAATGGAATTTTTTAAGATAATTACCTATCCATATTGATTAATCTATATGTTATCATGATAGTCATTTCATTTAAATGACATGTGTGTTTTTTATACACCCTTTCATTTTGATTCCACTGTACATTCACATAGGTGCATCTATTCCATAGCTACATCAAATTTTTGGAACCCCTATCTGGATATAATTATTTGGTGAATATATATCATATACATTACTATAATTTGGGATGTTTTCATAACCATAGACACATCCTTTGTTTATTTGTGGGCCTTCTATCCTTATCATTAAACTTAAGAAACTCTCTAAAAATACCCCAACCAATAAGAATGGGGTATCTATAAATTTGATTTCATTATTAGAAAAAATTATCAAACCTTACTGTAATTTTTAACTACTAAATTATATTTACATATATCATCAAAATAAATAATGTTACATAAGGAAAAATTTGATAACAGTATTGATTCCCCTTTCCAAAAATCCAAAAACATGGTAGAAATTGAAAATGTATTAACATAACACCTTTGAAATGAACTGAAGTGACCCAATTAAAAACATTAATAATTACAATATCATAAACATAAATTTATTCACATATATTCATAATCCCATTTATGATTATAGTCAATATAGTTAATAAAACAAATTATCTAATAATGACCATGTATTTCTAAAAAAAGGACATTGATTCCACTATATGAAAAATAATTAATGTTGGAAGATAATCCCTTAAGGTAGAGTTGACATATTTTCTGGCGGATTGTGTTTGTTGTCAATGAAATTAAATTTTTTGGAAAATAGGGTTTCATTGGTGAAATTTCATGTTCCAATGTTATTATATAAAACCTATGTTGACAAATAACCATGACAAATGAATGATTGATCAGGAGGTGGTACATAAGGCATGAAGTTAAGGAATGATTTAGAAATGTTCACAAAATATGATTTTTCATGAAAGAATCTTGAGCACCTAAAGTGACATCAAATGGGGTTTGTGTGCTCTAAGGGTATCTAGTACGACACATCAAATCATTTTCCCAGGGGTCAAAAATTATTATAAATAAGAGTTGAACCATCTCATTCTAGATAGCTCAACACATAGAGATAATTTGAGAAACATATCACGTAACGATTTTATAGTAAGGGAGTTGATCCAATGATTTCATATTGCAAGAAAACGTGGGAATTTACATGTATGATTTGAGTACCACATAAGATTAATGTTGCGTTCAATGGGTGTTTGGTGAAAAAATAGTAAACTTTCATGCAAGTTATTAAAGATGCGTGAAATACACAGTAAGTGTTCAGTGAATGATTTTGGAATTCCCAGTAGTACTCAGGTAATGTTGTATTTATTAGTGTATGAAAGTTGGACATCAATAGAGAAAGTAATTATTATAGAGGATTCCATCATTAGAGATAACGAAGGGACCTAAATGTCTATCAACCATGAGTCGATCTTCAAATCAAGTAGTGAGCACACATCAGTCTTCAGATAAGGGATCTGTAAAATTTTTATTGTTTGTAAACTATGAGGGAAATTGAGTCCACCACAAACATCCAAGCAGTTGTGTGGTCATATTGGATTTGGTACATCATATTGCTGGTGTATGCTCCTTGGACGTAGTCCAGTGAGGGTTAACTAAGTAAAATTGTTGTTTAATATTAATACTTAAAAACATGTTCATATTCTACAATGGGTAGGCGATAGATTAGATATTTGTCTAACAATGATACCAGATAATAATGGGCATTTATTTTAATCAATCATGCCCAAATTCAACCCCTGCCAGGGTATCTAGCCTATTAGAACTAGAAATTGATTTCAAAGAGAATGGTTAATATCATTTCTTCAATCTCAATGGAGTTCATCAATCATAAAGTGATTCCAATCATTGATGTGAATAATTTTCAGATTTGAAAAAATTAGATGAAACACTACTTCTGATCATTGGGAATGGATGTGTTTACAGATGAAATGCAGGGTATTTTAGAAAATATTAATTGTTCTGATTTATCAGAATATTGATGAAGTGAATTTCATGCATACACCAAGAAAATCAATGCTTTAAGTGGAGGCCTATACAATGAAATCTATATGATTGATAAGTCATGGAAAACATCAAATTTTATGCGGGAAAAATAGTTGAATAATTATGAAGGTGGTTCAAAGGGAATTAAGTCAATGTAGTGGGTTCTACAGAAAATGTATAAAGATATGATAATGAACTCAAATAAAAGTGCTGATGAAATATTTTATAGGGTCAACATTGTAGTGGAATACGTGTGAGGTCTTGGAGAGGTCATTAATGATATGAAGATTGTGAAGCATATCTTGAGGATAGATTCACCATGGTCCAATCTGAATGTTTCAATAATAAAAGATAATGATCTGTAAGATCTAACACCGGATAACTTGCATTGTACCCCTATAGCATATGAAATGATAAATGATGACAATTATTTTATGGAAATGTTGAAATTTAAAAGGGTGGGATTAATGGTTAATAATAATTTTAATATTAAATATTCTCATGAAGTAGAAGAGACAAACGATGTGATGTCATTCTGTTCGTCAAATCAACAAACAAGAAATGGAATGTTCAAGGGAAAACACCCACTTACTTGCTTTAGATATGGAATGGTTGTCCATCATGAATTATGGTTCTCCAAAACATTCCAATGTTATGATGATAATGAAGGGTAAATCCTTATGAATAATTATTCAGCCTATGTGAAAAGAAATAAAAAATTTAAGAGAAATTTCCAAAAGAAAAAGAATCTTATTTCACAAGAATGTGGTAGTTCCGATGAATTTTAGGTTGAAATAGTTGAAGAGATAGATATATATAAAAATTATGGAGAAATTTTTTGGTTTGTAGTTGTCGGTAGCACTCAAGAAAATGAATAATCAAACATTGATGAAGAAGAAGTCTACGAAAGAGTTGATACGAAGGATGAATTAGAAGCATCTATTCTGGAGAAACCTATTTTTAGAGCCAAATTTAAGAAATACAACAATGCTTTTTGTGATACCATGCTCTATATGCTGCGGCAGAATAAAGAGAATTATGAGTTAATGGAAGATATTCAGAATATGATGTACTAATTTCTAGTGAGCTCTGAAATGGTTAGTTTGAATAGAATCATGGTTCAAGAGCAGATAAGTGAGAGTTATGATTTTAATAACATAGTAAAGGATTAAATCAATCTTTTTAAATAATGTGAATAAGAATTATTATGTTTTTAAAGAAAATTTATGGGTAAAGAAAACATCATGACCCCCAATGTTACAAAATGATAGAAGATCATTCAAAAGACAGAAATATTGGATGTGGAGCTTATATTTCTAGTTGAATGAATGAAACTATCAAATATATATGATAATTATGGTATGATGATTGTTAAAAAATAGAAAGTAGTCATGGTTGATGTCAGACTGAAAGCAATAATTTAGATATTGAAATTTGATTTGGGTATGAAGAAGAATCAAAAAATTTAGGGAACCTGAGGGAAACTAGTGGGGTTAAAGTGAAACATTGGAATTTACCTCACATAATGTTTTATTGTTTTGAAAATATGGTAACTCAAAAAATGTGTGTTCCATAGCAAGGATATAGAGAAGGGTTAATGAACCAAATTGGAGGCCAACCAAAGCCTAGTATAATTATATATCTTTGAAGGGAAATTATTTCAGTGTGGAGGATTTGGGAACATGGTTATATATTGTATATAAACATTATAGAGGAATGTTCCAAAGACGAATCAACGTGGTCTCATGTAGAAAATAACTGAATGAATTGGTGAGATTAAAATTTGAAGTTGATTTGTAGACATGGAGGATGAATCGGGTGCATCGTAATCCATGTAAGATCAAAATTTATAATCAATACCGAGTATAAAGGCATAAACATGGACCAAGAAGAAGTGATATTAGTAAGATATTGTTGCTGATTTTTTTTGGAAGCAACAGACCATTCTGGTGAATGGATCCTTGAAAGGGGTTGCAAATTGCATATGATAGAAAATAAATATATAGTAATAGGAAAAAAATATTGAAAATGGGTTCTCAATTTTAGAAATTATGGTCGCCTAAAGATAATTATCATACGGAAGGTTGTGTTTTAGGGAAAATAAATGAGACATGTTGATGCCTTATAAGCAGAAGTCCTTAGCCACATCTTACTCAATTTCAATCAAATACGTCACTCATGGGATTCTATAAAATTTACTACGAATATTTTACTCTTCAAATAAATATATTGTATAATTTTTGAACAGGGAAAAATAAAAAATGGAATCTATATATTTTATGTGGTGATAAATATATGTGTTTTTTATCCAGATAGAAAGGAAAAAAGTTTTGGAAAAAACTGCTTTCTCATCTATAACAACCATACATAGAAAATATGGTAGTCTTTTATATAGCTTGAGATATCTCTATGATATCCCATGAATGTACTAATATATGCAATGGATGTCAACATGGAAATACAACTAGAAATTTGTATAAGGAAATGAAACAGATGACAACAAGATTACTCGAATTTGTTAATGAGGATGTATAGGGAAATATCTAACAAAGATCCATTGAAAAAAAGTGATATTATAGTCTATTCATTATAGAATTTAATATAATGGAATTGTTATTTGTCATTTACAACATGTCTGATCTGTTCACATGAATAAATCAGTATCGAACTGAATCCAAAAGGATGATTTGGAAGAAAATTTTGAGGTTTTATAAAAACAATGGTACGAAATTTAAAAACATTCAAGTGAAAAAATATCTCAAAAAACAAATGATGAAGAATCAAGATTATTTAATGATAGCTGCACAATAGAATGTTGTGGTTGAATGACGAAATAGGATCACCAACAACATGGACAAAACAATTCTTATTGAGAGATACCGACCAAATATATCTTGAAAAGAAGAATTTTTGACATCGGTCTACATTTCTAACAGGGGTCTATTGTTTCAAATGTATGGAAAGACTAAAAATTATATGTGGTACAGAATGAATCCAATAGTTAAATACTTTCTAATCATTGGAATAAACTACTTTATTCTCAACAATGAAAGACATGTGAAATTTGAGACATGTTGAGATAAGGGTATATTCCCTGGAAACATTAGAAAAAATAATATAACATAATTAACAAGAGGCTAGGAAAAGTAGTTGGGAGAAATTATGACACTATATTGGAAAAAGAAGAGAATATTCTACAACACTGTGAACAATTTTCTAATAAAAGTGAACAGAAGGTGAACAACACAGGAAGTGAAGAAGTTGAATATGCTAATTCAGAAGAAGATATTAATGATGATCATGAAGAAATAAATCCTTTATCAATGATTAACATAAATAATCAAGCAGCAATTTTCTGGGAAAAACTAATTTTTGATCATAGAGTTTCTATTCAAACAAGAATAATCATGTCATTATAGGATTAATTTTTTTATCTTCGGTGGAGCTATAGTGTTTTGATGATTTAGCTGATGATGAAAACAAGATCATGGCTATGAATGAAGAGCTAGACCTAATTAAGTAAAATCAATAGTGGGATATTTTTTTGAGGCCTATAGATACGAATTTTATCAGGGATAAATGGGTCTTTCTCAATAAGATTAATGAAAATGGAAAAATGACTTTTAAAAGGCAGGACTAGTTTTCAAAGGTATCTTTTAGATAGACAGTATCACTGTCAATGAAACAATTTCACCTATTTCAAGGATAGATACAATCACATTATTCTTGTCCATTGATGTGAAACATACGTTCAAAGTGTTATATATAGATGTCAAATATGCATTTTTGAATGGGGTTCATGAATAAGAAGTGTATATTGTGAAGGTTGTTCGTTTTTCTAATTCATGAAGATGATAACAAAAAATTTAAGTTGATGAAAACACTATATTGGATGAAAGATCTTCATGATCATGGTAATTGAGACTTGATTAGTATTTGAAATGATTTTATTTCAATATGGTGGATTTGATTACAATATCTATATCAATTAAAAAAATGTAATCAATTGATTATGGATTGGGTTTATGTTGATGAGATAATATTTTGTGGATCAAATGATTCTCAGTGCATACAATATTCTACATTCCTGAAAAGTGAGTTTGTAATGTCATCAGATGTAGAATGGATTTTTTCCTTTGATTCTAGGTGTCATAAGGAAGGAAATGAACATTATTTTAAAAGCCCAAATATGGCATGGAGGTACTAAGAATAGTTGGAGTGTAAAATTACATGGATATGAAAACATTGGTCAATAACTGGTTGAAACATTCAAATATTGATGACAAAAAGGTAGTTAAAATCACATAATATTGGTAATTAATTAGATGAATTCTATAATTTATTGTGACAAGACTTGATATTTTTTTACGCATGGCAAGAAGTCAGGTATCACATCAATCGAAAGGAAAGCCACATTATTTTTGTAAAAATGAATACATATGTTTATCAAGGTAAAAATATAATTCACCATGTTGTATAATGGCAAATCTAGGCACGAGTTATTGGAATATACATATAATGACTGGTCCGGATCAGAAAATTATAGGAAATCAATGGTAAGAGGTAATTTTTATCTTGATGGTTTGAGTATTTATTGGATTATCAGGAAACATTTTTTCATTTCCCCGAGCAATGAATAAAATGAGTATATTTATGCCACTCACCCATGCACATAGTTATTGTGGATGAAGTTGCAGGTTTACGATATGGTAGTTGAAGTGAAGTCTCTGAGAAGAACCCAGTGTGATAATTAAAGTGCTATCAATATTAGAAAAAATATATTCATCCATACATTGACAAATAATATGGAAATAAAATATCATTTTATCAAGGGGAGGGTGGAGAAAGGGCATTTGAATATTGAGTATGTGCATTCATAACTAAATGTTGTAGAAATTTTGAAAAAGGACATTCCCAATGAAGAATTTGAGAGGCATTGACAGGCTCTGAGAGTTTAGTCGACTCCCCACAGATGAAAAATATTGGATGTATAACCCCCTCTTTTTGAGGGTTGTTTTTTCCCTAATGTGTGGATTTGTGTTCTTTCCAAGGATTTAGAAAAAAAATCATGACCTTTTGGTTCATTGAAAAAGGTGATAATGTGTTTTTTTATATGGGGGAAAATATTACATAAGGGGATAAATTGGAGAAGGATGAAAATTCCATTGTCAAAGACACATAGAGAATCTGATTGGTGGAATAGTGAGATAGGGGGAGCATAGAGATAGGGTGAGAGTTTTAAATCTGACAATGTTAGGAGTGATTGGTCAAAGAAGATATATCATGACAGTTGTGGTTTGTTATGAGAGGATTTGATTGGGTTCCTTAATTAGTAATCGAAATTAACTGATTCATTGATTAATGTTACATTATAATTTTGTTTCTAACTCTATGAAGTTTTCATGTGGTCTTAGAGTATGTGTTGATTGGATCCATGATCACTATCTAAATCACACGAAAATAATGGTGGAAGAACATGAATGGATTATTAAAGATGTATCACTTTAAAAAAGTGTTTTCAAAATACCCAAATGGGATGATTCTTGTAAACATATCCCTTAAGGAAGAATTGATGCATTTTTGGGTCAATTATGATTGTTGACAAAGAAGGTTAGTTTGATGAAAAAGAGAGTTTACACGGTGAGTTTTCATGTTCTAGATATATTGTTGACAACCTCTATTGACAAAGAAACATGAAAATGGTATGGTCGATCAAGAGGCACTATAAAAAAGAACATATATAATATATTTTTGGAATTGGATGTTGCACACATGATTATAGGTGGTTTGGATAGATACGCAAAATTCATGTTTCGGAATATGAATACCAAAAATCAATAGAGGAATAATGTGCATGATATATTTAAAAAATGTGAAATAAATGTAAGGTTTCACAAAAAAAAACATATATACTCAATTAGATGTTAAATGATTATTTTTGAAATCGAGGAGGATCTTCTACGATATATTGAATATTCCGCACATGGGTTTGTGATGCTTATAAATAAAAGGTGACCCCCCTCATTTGAGATATCTCAACCCATTGAGAAAATTCTAAGCTCTAGATTTCATATAAATATTATGCTAATGGAGTTGAGTGAATTATTTTTAGTTCCACACAAGATAGGGAAGTTGTGCATAAAATTTGAGTTGTGCATAAGATTGAATTTTCACACAAGGTGTGTTTCACAAATAAAGGTGAATATTTCATGCAAGTAATTAAGGTTACATTCATGACCCAGTATGTGCTTATCAAAATATTTAAGGTTTCCTTGTAATATTGGGGCAATGTTCTATTAATCAATGGATGAAATTGGGACATTAATAGACAATATACTTATAATGGGGGATGTACTCATTAAAGATAATGAAGGCTCATAAAAGTCGCTAAATTTTGAGTGGATATTCTGAAAAAGCAGTAGTCACACTTAAGTCAAGAGAGCAATGAGATTTCAAATTGAGAATGTTTGTAGATTAGTAGGAACATTATGTCCACTCCGAACATGTAAACTAAAGTTTGCTTATAGTGGATTTGTTACATAGAAAAATTTCCTATGTATACTACATGCACATATCCCAATGAGGGTTATTCAAGTACAATTTTTGTTTATTATTTATTCATTATGACTTTTCATACTCTTTAATGGTAAGTAGAGAGAATAACATTTTCTCGTAGACTGAAACATGATCAAAACATGGAATTTCTTTTAATTTTTTACACCCTGATGCACCCCCAAGAGTATCTATTCTAGTGGACCTAAAAAATTTGAATCTGATCAAAAGGTTAATATAAGTTTTTATATCTCAATGGAGGTCAACAATCGCAAATGGATTCCGATATTCAATAGGAATAATTTAATGCTATGGAATAATCAAATGAAACACAACTTCTGATCCTTGGGAATATAAGTGATTACAATATAAATTCATGATATTTCAGTAATTATCAATACTGTTGCTTTATCATAAGATGAAATAAGTAAATTCGGTGAAGACTCCATGTGAATCAATGCTTTATGGGGAGCCCTATCGAGTGAAATCTATAAGAAGGTGACGAAATGAAAAACATCAAAGGATATGTGTGAAATGATGTTGAATGGTAATAAAGGAGACTGAAAGGTCAGAGAGGAAATGTTTTAGGTTCTATGGGCCAAGTATAAAGAACCTATAATGAACCCTAGTGTGTCTGTTGATGTATTGTTTTACAGGGTTAATTTGGAAGTGGAAGACATGCGATGTCATAGAAAGGTCATTGAGGATATAATGATTCTAAAGTGTTTGTTGATGAAACATCCACCTCGGTTCAATCCAAATGCTTCAGCATATAAAGCTAACCATATGAAAAATCTTACACTAGATTAGTTGCATAGTACCCCTAAAGCCTATGAAATGAGAAATTATGAAAATTACTATATAGAAAAGTGGAAATATAAATAGGTGGAATTCAAGGCCATAAAGAATATGAATATTGAAAATTCTCATAAATAAGATGGGACATACGATGTGATGTCATTATTTTCTTCAATTCATCAATGAAAAAAAATATATTATATGAAACAATCAGTTTCTTTTTTTATATATTTAAAGGTTGGCCATCTTGTAGCAAGGTTCACTATGAAGATCCAAGAAGAAGATGATGAGTAATTTGAAATCCCTATAAAGATTCCTTTATCCTATGTGAAAGGAAATAAAAAATTTAATATTAATTTCATCATGACAAAAATATAATTTCACATGAATATGATAGTTCACAAGAATCAAAGGATAAAAATGTTGAAGATATAGGGAATTGTAAAGATGGGGGAGAATATTCTATGGTGATAGTTGTGAGTAGCACTCTAGAAAATGAAGAAACTAATATTGATGAAGAATAATATAAAAAATGAGTTGATATATAGGCTGAATTAGTATCATATCTTTAGGAGATTGATTTTGGGAGAGACATAATGATGAAATCCCACAATTTTGTTTGTGACACCAAAATATACATGAAACATAAGGATGAAGAGAAGTCTAAGTTAATGGATGATACTAAGAATCTAAATTATTAATTTACAATGAAATCATGAAGTAGTTAGTGATCATTGAACCAATGTTGAATAACATAGGAGTGGTATTGATGGGTTGAATAGCACAGTGAAAGATCAAATAAAAAACATTAAACAACATTAATTAAAGGTTGATGGTGTATAATGAAAAATCAAAGATGAAGAAAAACTCTCAACTACCTATGTGATATAGGGAAACTAGAACATTCAAAAGATGAAAAAGATCATAGTGTAGTGTAAAGTTCTTATAGAATGAATGAAACTATAAAATCTATTAGATATGGTTGGTATAGTTCTCAATCAGAAACAAAATTCAATTAGGGTTTATGTTTGACTGTATGAACTCGATCCGATATTGAATGTTGTTTTGGTTATGAAGCATAATCAGATAATTCGAATATCCCAAGGGACAACTTGTTGTGTAGATATGAAACACATGAATGTACCTCATATCTGCTTCTATTTCTGTGGAAAGATGTCCCATTCACAATATTTGATCTCCATAGCAATGAGTTATAGAAGGGAAAAAGAAAAAAATGGTGGAAGAATAGAGCATGGCATAATTAATCATTTTTTGAGGGAAATTGTTTTTGTTTTGCGGGAGTTTGGAACATGGCAAGACACTGTTCATTGACTATGCAAAGGATTGTGCTAAAGAAGAATCAACGTGGTCAAAAGCAGTGAATCCAAGAATCAATAGGTTGGATTAAAATTTAATATAGATTTGTAGCCCTGTATGATGAATCGGGTGCATCACACTCTAAGGAATATCTATATTTATAGTCAGTAATGATTATAATGAAAAACCACTGGACCAAAAATAAGAGATTTGAAAAGGTAGTTGTAACTGATATTACCATTGAAGAATTATACCATTATGGTTTATGGTTCATTTATAGCGGTTGAACATCCCATAAAGATGGAAATAAATATCATCTTACCAGAATAAAATATGACTAATAAAGAGTTTTAATTTTTTGAAATGATGAAGGCATATAGATTATTAGCTCTGGAAAAGCCATGTTTGAGGGAAATGCAATGATAAATGCTGATGTCTTTATAGTATAAACCCTGAGTCACCACATAATTAGTGTCTGAAAACTATGTGACTCAAAACATTATATAATATTTACTAAGAATATGTGTATCTCCAAAGGAATAGATGGTGTAGTAGTTATATTGGTAAAATGAAACAAGGGAAATCAATACATGTAGTTGAGGAATAAGATATGTGCTTTTTATCCTAAGAGGAATAAAACATGTTATGGCATAAATGACTTGGTCACCTATTACAATCATATCCAGAAGATCTGGTAATATATGATGCAACTAATTGTCTCCCAATGCTATCACCCGATCATACTCATACATGTGATGCTGGTTAACAAGGGAAAATAATCATAATGATGTACAAGTCAAAGGCACATAATTCCAAAAGAGTTCTTTAATTTGTGTAAGATGACGTATGTGGACCCATGTCACCAAGATCAATTGATGGAATGTGATATTACATTCTATTCATTGCTTTTTTAGCATATTGTCTTGGGTATTTGTCATTTCCTAAATGTCTGATGTGTTTAGTAGCATAATGAAGTACCAGAGGGAATAAACAAGGATGCTTTGGATGAAAATTTCAATGTTTTTTCTTGACAATGAAACAAAATTTAAAAAATTTGAAGTGGAAAAATATACCGAGAAACATGGGATAAATTATTATGTTTCATCATTGGGGACTCCCCTATAGAATGGAGTGGTTAAAATATGAAATTGGATCATAAAAAATACTTAATGAGAAATACATAGTTAGAAAGACCTACCTGATAATTCTTGTATATAAGTAGTTATGACATCGATCTACATCTCTAATATGGCTCTTTTGTGTCCGAAAGAATAAAATACATTGTATGAGATATGATACAGACATAATCCTACAATGAAACACTTTCTAACATTTGGAAGTATATTATTTATTCACAACAAAGAAATACATATAAAATTTTAGGCACATGGAGATGAGGGGATAATTCATGTATTCTCATTAGAAATAAAATCTTTTAAATGAATTAAAAAGAGGGTGGGAAAAGTAGATGAGAGAAATGATGTCCCTGTACTAGAAAATGATGAGAATATTTAACAATATAATGAATATTTTATTGATGAATGTGATGAGTGGCTATAAAAAACCAGCGGATCATATGTGGTAGATGTTGATTCTAAATATGAAACTAATGATGAGAAAGAATATATAATGTATTTATTAGTGAAGATGATAAATAATTGAGCTGAAATTGATATGAAATATATCCTAGAAGATCAAATTATATCTGTTCAAACATTAATAATGAAGTCATTATAGAACACATATTTATTATCTCATGTAGAGAATGTTTTTTTTCTATGTAGTAGATGATGAAAACTAGTTCGAGGCTATGTATGAAGAGATTGAATAGATTGAAGAAAATAAGATTTAGGAGATTGTTTTTTGGCCACAATATAATAATTTCATTAGGACTAAATGTAACTTTTTCAATAATATAAATGAAAATGGAATAGTGATTGAAAACCAAGCAAGACTAGTGTGTAAAGGATACTCCAATATAATGGGTATTGATGTAGATGAAACATTTACACATTTTTCAATGTTTAAGACAATAAGAATATTGTTGGACATTATAGTGAAAAATAAGTTCAATGTGATCTAGATGGATGTGAACTCTACATTTTTGAATAGTATTATAGATGAAGAAGTGTATATTGATTATCCAGATGGTTTTCTCATTCATGAGGATGATAAAAAAGTTTTTTGGTTAAAAACACACTATATTAGATGAAACAATATTCAAGAGAATGGTATTCGAAATTAGATCAGTATTTTAAGATACAAGGACTTTTAGTGTAGAGGAGGGTTTTAAAATCCATATTAAAAAATAGTAATCAATGGATGATGGTGATGGTTTATTTAGATGACATAATATTTGGTGGATCAGATGAAGCTGAGTGAAATTTTTTTTTGAATTAATGAAAAGTGAAATTGAATTGTCAATAATTGGTGACCTGGTGTTTTTCTTTGATTTATATGCGAAAAAAGCAATTAAAGAGGCTTTCATTTCTACGAGAAGATATTCAATGAGGGTTATAAGAATATTTAGAATGGAAAATTCCATGGAGATGAGAACTCTGGTGGCTACCCAGAAGAAAAATTCCAAATATGATGATGGAAATTCAGTTAATATCACATAATATATGCAAATATTTGGAATATTATTGTACATGAAAGTGACTATATATTATATTATATTTTCCACATTCCAAGTAGTGATTTATCAAATAAATCCAATGGAAAACAACATTCTTGTTAGAAAATAATACATCAATATATTGATGGGCATAATAGACTTTAGAATGATGTATCATGACAAATCTCTACTAGTGTTATTGGGATATACAGATAGAGATTGGGTTTGGTCATCAGATGACTTGACATCAAAATTAGGAATTGATTTTTGTCTTGGTATTTTGTGTATTTCATATCTAAGCAGGTAGAAATATTGAATTTCATTGAGAACCACATAATATGAGTATATTTCCCCCACTCTAGCTTGAATATAATTATTAGGGATGAGAAAATAGCATAATGATATGGGATTTGAAGTGAATTATCTGATTAGAATCATGTTTGATAATTCACTTGCTATCAATATTAGAAAAATTCTATAATATCACTCTATGAAAATGAAAATTGAAATAAAATATAATTTTGTCAATGAATTGGAGGAGAAATGGATTGAGAAGCTGGAGTATGTTCATACATAATGATAAGTTGCAGACATTCTGACAAAGATCATACCCAATGAAGTAGTTGAGAGACCTTTATTGGCTTTGGGATTTATGTCGACTCCCCAGAAATGAATGAGGGTTGTTTTGGGACCCCCTCTCCCCTATGTATGATGTGTTTTTCCAAAATCTGTTATTATTTGTTCTTTATAATGATTCAGTGCAAAATGGTGTGACATTTGGGATCATTTAAAAAGGGTACAAAGAGGTGTTCTTTAAGGGGGAGAATGTTTCTTTAGTGGGATTTATTCAAGAAGGATGAAAATTTATTTGTCAAAGGCAATAAGAGAATCTGACAAGTATGGTAGCGAGATAGGGGAGCTCTATGATATGGGAGAGTTTTAAATCGGACTATGATTGGAGTCATCTGTCAAAGATGATATATCATGGCAATATAGGTTTGTAAGGAATGAAATTTATTTGTTTCCATAATTGGTGTTATAAATGAAGTTATTCATTAATAAAATTTTCATTATAGTCTTGTTTATCTTTTCGAGCATTTCTAATGTGGGCTAAGGGTATGTGTTGAGTGAATAATTCATCGCTATTTGAATCACATGTAGAGGATGGTGGAAAAAGATGCATGATGCTTTAAAGAGTTATCATTTTATGAAAGAGTTGTCAACAAACCCAAAGGGAGAGTTTGTTTGACAAAAACCCTCAGTGGAGAATTGAAACATTTATCAGTTGATTATTTCATTGAAAAAAATGTTTTTTTATAATGAGGTTCATCAAGGTGAGTTGTTGGAAAATGAATTATATGTGTGAAAGATGTGGAAATGTCCATGAAATATGAGGTTACTCGAAAGAAACATGCACTCCCCATGTGACATCAAATGGGGTTTGGTGCACTCGAGAAAGATCTTCTGTGACACATCGAATAATCCGAGAAGGGGTCAGAGAAAAATATAAATAAGATGTTACCCCTTCATTCGTGAAAGCTCAACACTTAGGGAGAATTTTATATCTGAATCATGGAATAATTTTAAGCTAAGGGAGTTGTGTGAATGATTTTTAGTTATTAAAAATCTAAGGAATAATCTTGTACGGTTTTAGTTGTGTGTAAGATCAATGTTGCAAATAAGGGGTGTTTCACTAAAAAAGATGAATCATCAGAACTAGGCATTAATGTTTCGCACAACAAATAGCATGTCTTACATGAATGATTTGACGTTACCATTAATACTATGTAAACATTTATCATTTAGTGCATTAAATTTGGACAACAATAGATAATTCACATACAATTGATGATGTGTTCATTCATGATAATGAAAGGACCTACGTGTCTATAATCATTGAGTAGATTTCCTAAGTAATGATAGAGCACACATTAGTTGATAATGTAGTGAGCTTTCAAATTGTGATTGGTTCATAATTAGAAGGGACATTGAGTCCACTCTAAACATATTAACAAAAATGTTCTTATAGTGGATTTGGATCATTGGAACATTTTTTTGGTTATTGTCCTTTGATGTAGCCCAGTGAGGGTGAACAAAGTAAATTTTTTTTGTCCTTTGTTTGATTTTATGATATTTTGATACTCTTAAACATGAAGGAGAGAGAAGTGTGTTTTCTCTAACAATTATACAAGGTCAAAAGGTGGAATTTTTTAAATATACCATACCTTGATTTACCCCCACCTCCATCAAGGTATATAGCTTAGCGGAAGCAAAAATAAACATAAAAAAGGGATTAATATTTAAAAAAATATTATTTATATAAGATACTCCTCTAGGTATATCATGTCTAAAAATATTCTTTATAACCTTAGTAAATTGAAATATATGTAGAGTGAGTTCATACACTCATTGAGGGAAATTATACCTAGGATTCTATTTGATAATAAATTTGATTTTAATAATATTATAGGTGAATAAGATAATGAAATAATTATTTATAATTGATCACATGTGGTGAAAAAAATATGTGGTAAATAATGTTATATTAAACAAGGTTAATGATAACTGAATTCATATTAATAGAATACATAATTTCAAACATATTTTACTTCTGTCGACCGAACCAATAAATTATAATTGTATAATATTCATAACCAATGAATAATTTTCTCTATCTAGGTCACATCCAATACATTATTATTTCATTGGGATGGAATTAAATGACTACCAATACCATTTACATTCATGATGCCAACTGATGCATTAATATGATATATAATTATGTTCCCCCCAAGTTACATTTTTTAGTAAAATTCAATCAAAACATGATAGAAATTAATATTAAGACAATGAATCTTTAAATTTCGATATGTATCAATAATAATTTGAATCATTATAAAATTTTATAATACATCAATACATTCCTAATAAATTAATATAATACCAAGATAATCATCCATATGGAGAAATATTTTGTTTTTTTAAACAATACAAAATGAAATTAACTTGAAAATTCTTAATAATCAATAATTTAACTAAAAATAATCTATATTCAACATGTTTTGATAAATAAATTGGATAAGAAGAACATAATAATATATAGATAAAAGGTGGATGTTTAAACAATACATATCTAAAGTTTAATATAATTAATTCTAAATGATGTATAAAATATTACAAAATTTAAAGGGTGAGCAAAAAAATATTCAATACCATTAAAACATAAATTCATGATTTAATTTATCCATTATTAAGTAAAAAATAAAATCAAAAAGGTATATAAGTAACATGAAACATGTTTTAAAGATAGATTTTATGAGAAAAAACTCTTATAACATTGAAAAATTATTAATTTTTCCCCAAAAAATAGGAAATATGAAACGAAACATTTAATATTATAAAATAAAAAATAATAAATTATATAATTAATATATGATATAGTCATTACCACATAATATGAAAGATGTATCAAATTATGGACCCTATCAAAATGAATTAAAAAATTAAGACAGACAACCCTAATGTTTAAGGTAGAAATAGAATAAAACAACATGTGTGGGATGTCAAGAAAAAAAGAATATAATTAAATTATGTCACCTAATTATAATTGATAATAATAATGGATTGAATACACAATAAGAAAATTTGTGATCCATTATATCAAATTTTCTCTTAGAATTCAAAATAAATGAAAAAAATTTAATAATTTATATACATTCAAATAAAAACCCTTTAATTTGAGAAAATTTTAAAACTGAACTTTAAAAACATTAATAATGATATTATAATCATATAACATATCAAATGTACATGTCTTATAATATAAACATGTATCAAGGAATTGAAAATTGATAGAATGATCCCTTTATATCATTGGTATCTTCTGAATCGGAAGTTCATGTGACAAAAAATTGGAGATATATATTTAAAGGATATATATATTTGATTGATTTTATTAATAATTAAATTATATTTTCATTATATTCACCACAAATATGAAAGAAGTTGTAATTTTCAATTAGTTATCAATAAAGAAAATTTCTGATTCAAACACCAACACCTAAATTTCTATTATATCTAAATGAATTTGATCCTCCAATATAAATATAAAGAAAAATATTAATAAAATATATATTAAAATTATTCACATATATCACATATTATAAAATTCTTTCATAACAATACAATAACCATATTTTACTCATGTGTACCTTATTTATATCCATTGTTCTTATGAAATATCATTAATTTCATTCATAACAGCACCTTGGTGAAAATTTGGATTCTTAAGTATCAAAAAAACCATTATATAATCATTAAATAATATTAAATATATTATTTTTACAATATATTACTGTTATGTTCTATTCTATAGTCATTTATAACATAAAAATTATATCATCATTCACTTATGAGGTCAAACTAATATAAACAAGATATTATTATAATGAAAATATGATTATGTAAATGCTTTCATATAATTCTAATTAATCTGTTATATATTATAATCAAGAAATAAATACCATAATAACAAATTTTATTATTCATAGAATCATTCATGAATGGTGGTAATGAAACATAAAAATCATCATTCATAGATGCAGTAGTCCACAAAAAAAAATCTATTAACTAATACATTTTTAAATGAATGCGTGGGAATGAAGGTATATAAAAAATATAATTTCAGATTCATAATTTATACACATTTATAAAATTAATTCCAATATATATTATCATTTAAATCCATGATAATTTATAATGAAAAAAGAAATACGTTGCTATATGGTGGTGGTGGTCCATATGTGGAAATGATAGATGTTTTTTTGTTTTTCTTAAAATATTAAAAGTATTGAATAATTGATTATCAATTATTATAGTACAATTATAACATATTTAAAAAAATAATGATCTTATATTCATGTTTCTAGACTATATTTATAATAGGATTATTAAATTTACATAAATAAGGTGCATGAAATAATAATATTGAGAACTAGATATTTCTCTTGTAAATATATGTAGAAATTGAGACCATATTATTTCAAAATCAGACCATTGGAATATTAAATTGATAGAGTCTTATTGGAGGATAACGATGTATGATGTTTATTAGAAAATTAAATGGTTTAATTTCAGATTTATATTGTTTAAATTTCCCCTTTTATAAGTGAGTCCAAATGTGATTTTCTGAGTACCCAATATTTTTTGGAAATTAAATCTTCTTATTTAATGGACTAGGGCTCTTTAAGTGAATTTATAATGGTAATTAGGTTCACATTATTTTTATAAATTTTCAATAAATAATTTTAAAATGTGTTATAAATAAGTCTCAGTCAAATAACTCTTATATTTTTCACATTTAATATTTTTTTCCTTTGTAAATTTATTTTTACTTATGTAATTTAATTTTAATGTATAAAAAATAAAATTAGAGATAGTATATAATTTGGATAAATTTATAATTAATATGATGTCATTTTAATCTAATAATATTTCTATATATAAGAGACACTAATTTAAGATATTTAATATTTCTGAAATAAGAAATTTATGTTTTATAAAATGTATTTTTATGAATTAAATTCTTTTCTAGGATAATGTTAACAATGTTTTCATTTTTCATAATATAAAATAGTCTATTATTAAAAAATGAATTTTATATGACTCACTAAATTTTAAAACAAAAAATTATCAAAATAATGATTAACCAAAATTTATGACTTAAACCTATTTATTTTAGTGGAGAATCATAAAAAATATCAGAAAATTTTAATCATTATTTTTTCATACATAATTGTATGCTGATATTAATATTATTAACCAATAAATATATATTTTATAATAGATTATGATTCTATATTTTTATGTTATAAATAATTTTTCATATATCCAAAAATGTTATAGCTTTATCAAAAACTATATATTTCACTCTTCACCTAAAATTTAATTATTTTAGAAAATCCAAAAATACTTCTATTTTTTATTATTTCTATATACCATAAATGTATTTAAAATTGTCGAATTGAAATTATAAAATTTTAAGAATTTAATTTAATATAAAAACATAATAAATAAAAAAATATTTTCACTAGAAAAAAATCTATAATATTAACTGATATCATTATTACAATTTTTCGATGATAATTTACGTTGACGTTAATATATTATTCATATATAAGATATAATATCCCCAAAATATATTCAGTTTTATCAAATAACTCATATAATGTTATAAATTTTATATAAATACGATTTTAGGCCTCTTGTTATCGAATTAGAAACTATTATTTATTTTTATCAACACATTAATATTTATAATAAATTTTATTTTATTCATCCATGTTTTTTTCAAATCCAGTTTTCATTGCCTTTACAAGTTATTTATTAGACTAAATTATAAATTTTATTTATTATTTTATTATTCTTTTAGGATTTGTTATTTCTTGTGAATAATTATATCAAACAAATTATGTTTCAAAAGAAAATATATCAAAAAAATCATGTGGTTATATCATCCCCCATAGAAATTACATCCTGAAAATATATATTCTCAGTAACTTATAAAATTCATAAGGGAATGCATATGATAATTAGGATCAATTTATTATATCAACCAAACCATATTTTTTAATGCTATTAAACAGACATGTTTAATCATAATAGTCAAATGTTGTGTCTTTAATCTAATTACATAAAATATTATCTATATTTTGGTTATAAGTCTTGAGAGTTTCCATAGACCTATATTACACAATGAAATATCGAAGATACCATTTAAAATAATTAGAATAAATTTTATATGATACCGTAAAATATAATATGGATATATGTCATTCTTAAATTTTAATCGCTATATGATGTTATATTCTATCGTAACATAGTCAATTAAAACTATTTTAATTTAAATTCAATATATTTTTCTGGAAGACATGTGTCTTAAAAATATTAGTCTAAAAATCATTATGAAATTTCATATAAATTCTAATGTTGAAATTTATTGAAATACCAGCTATTAAAAATATAAATTTCCAATTACAGATAAAATAAAATGCCAACTAACATATACCTAAATTATGATTTTATAAAAATTTATCCATCTAATATAAATTATTTCTCATAATAAATTATACAACCAATAAATTTAAATCCTTCATAATATTTTGTATATTTTATTTTAATCAACAAATTCATATCATCTCAGAGTGTCATTCTAGGTGTGTATTCTAAGACCCTCTTTTCATGGACCATATATAGATCGAAAAGACACACAATTAGTGTTTTCCAAATGATTACACATAGATTATTTTGTTCCCTAAAAAAGTCTTGTTTTTATTATCTTCAGTATGATGTTTTTTTGTGGAGACCACACAGTCCATACTTCTTCGATATTTTGTATTTTTTCCAACAAAAAGACACATATCTAGTGTTTTGTCTAATGTTTTCACATCATAATCACGAATTGATAAAAATTATCAAAAACATAATCAATAAATGTTAAAGTGTCATCCATAACATCAATATTATGTTCAAAACTAAATTATTAACCTATGATGTAATTTGTTATTTTTAAATTATCTAAAAATGATAACATTGTAATCTTAAATTTAATCAAAACCCTAATTTGATTACATGTTTGATGCTCTAAACCCATTATCCAAGAATATGGTGTGAATAAAAAACATCTTTTAATGTTTTCATTGAAATGAATGAAATAGAATAAGTTTTAATAGTATATCATTTTCATATTAATAACTTATATTTATTTTAAAAAATAAATGGTCATTTTAGGGTTATAGTTTTATTGAGTTAGGAAATAAAAAGAATTTGACCATGAATTTCCCATCTAATAGAAATGCTTTCCACTAAGTATGAAAAAAAAATAATATGTAATATGTCTTTAAAATACCAAAAAGGAATTATTGATCTCAGAATTGCATCTTGGAATATCATGTTTAGTAGTTCTTTCATATCCGTTTAAAATATAAACATTAGAAGGGAGAGCTCAAATTCCCATTGAGTGTAAATGTATAATAGAATATATCAAATAAAATATATAGAATAAGTAACATTAACAGATATATACGATTCTGAAAACAATCCCATATAAAAGGTCACATTATCTTAAAATAAATCCATTCTTATTAATATAAATAATAAGATTGAGAATAACATAGAATTCATGGTGATGGATTGAATAATTCAAGACATATATAATTGTGAAGCACCAAACCTATAAAATATTCTTAATATAAAGTCAGCATCAATGAAAAAAAATTAATCATGTTTAGAACGATGAAATATTCTTCTCATTATATGTGAATAAACTATATACCCAACGAAATCTCTTGAGATTAACTAATACTTAAAGTTGAAATAAAACATATGGAAACACACATCACATATTTAAGAATAACTCATTCTACAGATGGGTTTTATGAATATCAATTATAGACATATTTAAATTGATTTTGGAAACAATAAACATAGATATTTAGATACAAACATACAAAACATCCATAAATTGAGAATTAGTTAATGGAATAACATGATCATAAGATATAAGAAAAAATAATATGGATATATAAAAAGTAAAAAATCAATATTATTTTTATTTTCAATAAAAACATATTATAAAAAAACAATATGGTATTTAAAAATATCCACAATTAAAAAATATTATAACATGAATAGACTCCATGTAGAGAATGTTGGTGGATGGTTAAATAATTTATTCTTCGTGTGAAAATAAATTTCTATAGAAGCATGATTTAATGTAAAAAACATTAATGGTTGAAATTGAAATAGATATTAAATACAAAGAAAATTTCGAGAATAATTATATAAGGATTCAAATAGGTTGTGTATACACAATATAAAATAATATAAGTGTCAAAATCATATCATATCTCTTTGAAAGAAATTATGAGGTGATACCCTTACCACATTGACATATGTTGAATTGAAACCCAATTAAAGATTCCACCATAAGTGAAAATTTTAATATCATGCAAAGACATATAAAAAAGAAATAATAACCCCAAAATATGGAAATTAATCATTAAATTGAATCATAGTTCAAATTTTTTATCATGTCTCAATGAAGCCAAAAATTCATCCAAAAAACCCAAATAGTAAAAGTATCATAATAATAAAAAACAAGATAAATATACAATAAAATTAATTAAAAATTATTTCATAATGAAAAATAATACACCATTTTAAATTAAAATAGATTCAAAATATTATACATGTCTTATTTAGATGGAAATATATTTGAACATTACTCAAACTAAGAGAAAACATAGTATAAAAACATCTTTATCAGTTATAATTAAAATGGACCAGTAAATTCAACAAATAATAATATATTCATGTTATAAAATATCAGTTTTGTAGTCTATGTACCACACAATATAAAAAATTGTGTAAAACCAAAATATCATTCAAGTTATATAAATTTGAGACAAAGAACACATTAAAATTTCTGGATCAATTGAATAAGATATTCTTGAAATATAAAACGTGATTTCTATTTTTAGATCCATATGATGTCACTAATATTATTATTAAATTAAATTCATGGAAAAAATAATCATTTAATCTATAAATAAGTGGTGAATTCAAATAATATCTGAATGAGTTAAAATTGAGATATGAACAGCATTACCGGATTTTTAGCTTAATCTAAATGATTTTTAGCCTTTAGTATAATAAAAATTGACAGAATAATTGCATATTTCAGAACCATATTCACACAAACCCACACACACACACACACATATATATCATATTATAATTTAATTTTATGATAATATATTTTAGAAATATATTAATTAGTTATATTTTATTTGAATCATGGTGTGTTAATAAATTTTAACTGTTTTTTCAGACCAATACCATAGAGATGAGGTACTTTCCTAATTCTTAGATTAAATTTGACTGTGAAATGATATTAAAATATAAAATAAAAATTTTAATAAATTATTCATTAAATCTAAATTTCAATTAGAGAAAGATAATGATATGATTTTTGAAAAGTATATTCTGACGAACAAGTTTTTTCCTTCTTATTGATTGAAAGGAAAAATATTAATAAATATATTACATATGAAAAAAATAATTAAATAATTAAAACTACATAAATAAATTATTATTACCCGATATTAAAATTTTATAACAGTACTTATTAATTAACAATATAAAAAATATCACATTGTTTAATTATGTCTTAAAACATGAAAAAAATAAGAGCGTGTTAAAATGATTTTATGAGTGAGGAAATATTTTAAAATTTTGTTTATATAAAAATTTTAAAATATTAAATATTTAATTAATATTATATAATTTCTATAATTTTATTCAAATAATTTTTCATAAAGGATTGAGTGGAAAAATTAAATATCTATTTCATGGATGTGGTAGATGACATAGACAAAAAAAATTAATGACATTATTAATGAGTGAATGGGATGGAATTAATGTACATGATAATTTATAATTTCAAAATCATAATTTATAAATATTAAATAATTTCATTAATTTAATATATACCTTTTACTACCCATGAATATATGTAATGAATCTTTATCTACATAAATTCATGGTGGCCTGAGTTTTCTCATAAAGAAAATAAATAATGTTATTTTGAGGTTTGAATGGATTGAATAGTGGTATATAAAATAATATAATGAATTTATAGAAAGTTAATAATATTTTTTTATTATATTATGGTTATAAAAACTATGAATGGGGAATATTAAGATGTATAGACTAGGTTAATTAATAATCACATTGAGAACATGATGTTTCTCATGGAAGAGAGCATGGAATTGGCGGCCTTAGGCTATCTAATTTACACAAGAGGTTTATTTACATGATAAATTATTCTTCGAAGTAAATCATTGTTGATATTAATTATTTCATTACAAGAAATATGGTTAGAATGAAGGGGTGTAATTTATTTCTTTTTATGAGTCAAGATAAAAAAAATTGTGGATCAACTATTACATTTCATTAATTAAATTACAAAATTCATGGGATGAAAGATAAAATAGATTAAACAATTAATGTGTGGTTTGAGATATGTTTTATAAATTCACTACAAATAATTTTATCTCTCTTTTTATATAGATACCCATTCTTTTATACACATTTTTTTTTATTAATATAAATATATAATAATAAATTCTAGGAAGAATAGGTACGTATAACATATATATGAATATAAATGATCCTTATATGAATATCTATAATATGTTCCAAAATCATAGTATTGTACTAAAAATATAAGGGATAACTTCAGGAATACATAGATAAAAGGGACCATCTATAAAACCAAACAAGGGAATGAGATTAATAAAAAAATCATTACATGTGATTTAAATGTATAACACGATATCACTAAGGTGATGGATCATGTGTAACTACATTGAAGAATATTTCAATGAAAATGGTATCAAAATATAATGCCCAAATTGTACATGTGAAAGTAAAATGAAACATGTCATAATTATAAGATAATTCTTATTTTCATAAAAACATCACATGGTGGATAGAGTCACATAGTGGATTTTGTTTATATCCTAAACCCATTAATAATATTTCATCAGAAAAGATCATTACCCAAGTCATTATATATCTATCAACGAATACCCAACATGACATGATACTATTTTTTTATCCATTTAAATGAAATAAATTTTAAAACATAAACATTAAATTACCCATGTATTGAAAAATATTTCTATTGTCATTATTCATATAATAACCCAAATTTATTTCCTAAATAAATTTTTGGGAAAATTATCATAAAGAATATATTAACACATGAAATTTAGTCATAAAAATATATGGATATATTTGTTAGAAATATATTATTAATTTATTATAATTATAGAATATTAAATAGAGAGAGAATGTGATTTTTTGGGATAATGGTCAAAACCCTGAAAAATGGTGGTTTATAATGAACTATTACCATATGTGCATATTGTGAATTATGTTCATTTTATTCATGAAAAAAATTATTATATTAAATATTTAATTTATTAATAACTATTTTCATTATTATTATAAAATTTATTTTATTTAAATTCATTTTATATTCAACTACATAATCATATATGTTCATATCAGTCATCTTGATGATATTCATCTCATATGTCAAAACCACATGGGTAAGTTTACTAAGGAGAAATAAATTATTATTTCATCATATTATTTATAATAATAATGAAATAATTATTATTTTATCCATCAAATATAATATAAAAATGAAAGATGATTTTTGGGTATAAAAAAAACTATATTATAATCATAAAGATTGTAATACAAATATATGCAAGTGTAATGATCCCATTTTTCAAAGATAATGATTGAAATAAGTTAAGTGTTACACTATCATAAAATAATTACCATTATATCATAAATATCATATATTTTTATTTACATACAAATTTATATAATCCATGATATTCTGTAATGAAAAAAGAATCATATCTTCTTATGAAGTTGGTAATCCATACATATGCATAACAACATTTTCAACATACGATTAATGAAATACATAAATAAATTGTGTTATATCATAATTCTATAATTATAAATATTTCATGAATATTGTAATGTCTTTATTCTGGAAGCCACCCAGAGGCTCCCCGTACCCGGTTGGTCACATGGCCTCAAGTGCATTTCCCTAAATGTCAGAGGCTTTCGACCTGTGGCGAGGGCCTTGGGTTTGATAATGAGGAAACTATGCCATCATTGGTAGAGTAACACAGTGGAAAGAGAAATGGATTTACAATAGCTGAAAAAATATAATACCATACAATGGTAATCAATGGAAAATTAGAAGTAATAAGCAACTCAAACAAATATATATAGTGATGCATGATATATATGTCTAAGAAAGCATACAAAGTGGTCAACAATGCTATAATATTGTACTAAACCAATGTAGAAATAAAAAACAAGACAATAACTCTTCATCATCCAATCCTCAGCTTGGTCCCATGCTCTCCATCTCCTCAACAATCATGTACCTAAATTAGAAGTGTGCTTGACCTTATATATAACAGTAATAATATAATTTGTTTTGGCCCAAAGTCATGACTCAAACATGGTGTGAGACTAATCCCAATACGCAATCATCAAAATATATTTCCTTAACAGTCAGTAAATTTATATGGTAGGAAATATGTAAAAATTAGTAAAAAAGGATGTTATTAGAAGAATATATTTCCACAGTTTTATAGAATTCAATTCCACATAGCAAGTACACTGATATTCACCAATAGGTAACCCTCTAGGATGTACTCACAACCTATCACCTATGTTCTAACCTAGAAAATTCAAGAAACCCTCTAGGAAGTTCACACAGTCTAGCCCCTCTGGTTCAGTTATTGTAAAGTCTATCTAAGGAAGCACTCAACTTATATTCCACTTTCATCTAGGTATGATGAAATACTATCTGAGGAAGCACTGATCGTCAATTCCCCCTACAGTTTTTAACAAAAACTGTTGTCACTCTGAAGAATCACACAACATCAATTACTCAAATGACCTCGTAATGTAACTATAAACCCTCTTATGTAGCACTCAACATCAATCCCCCCTATGGTCTCACAACATGATAAAATAAAGGTCACTTTGGAGAATCCCTTACATCTATTCTCTCTATGGTCCAATCCAAAAGGTTCTACCGACCCTGTGTATGTCAAACATTCATAGTAATGAAAATCGGATAAATTAAACATCAATAACTACATGGATAAAATTCTATAGCATAAAAACATGGAAGATAAAAAATTCACTCTATCCTACAAATACTAGACATGGAAATTAAACAGTACCCTAACTGGAAAACTAGACCAAAAGGTCAACAGAGGAAAACATGCTTGGGAGAACACATCCAATACATAGAAATTAACCCTATTCTCATTCAATTTAACTATATTTAAGCATACACGCTTAATAGGAAACCAACGTGGCTAAAATAGTAATCACACAATACCCCATTCAAGGGTATTAGGCAATTTTTCACATATTTGATTTTTTTGAAAGGGAATTTCCCAGTGTGGCCTTTTCAAACCCTCCACACAGAGAAACCCCCCTCCCTCACAAAGGGGTAGATCCTAAGAAATTTTTCACATATAACTCAATGACATTCAACAAAAAGGAACAAACAACCTACCTCAGTGTCGTACGATTAATATAAGTGAACCTCCAACCTTGAATCACACAATAACACCGTAGATCTATAAAATCATCCAAAATTTCAAATTGGAGATAACTTGAGAAATATGATGAATCTGGAAATGATGCTCTAGGAGAAGGAAGATCTTACTGAGGTTATCCTAAAGGAATCGACAATAGTCAATTTGAAGAACAGATGCTCGATCTGGAGCTCAAAGAATGATCACGACAATACCCTTGAGTCAGATGAACCAGACCTTGAATGAGGGATTTATACCAATTAGACGCGACATCAGTGCACTTAATTAGAAAAAAAATATTGTACATATCATGTACATTATAAGTACATGATGTGTATATGACTTTATCAGCCCCCACAATAGGCTGTCTCTAGGTCCCCACACATGACCATGTTCATGGACAGCACCCGAGTACCCGTAGTAACTAAGTACATGGAATGTACTCGTAATGTACACGACATGTACTTATGAAATTTTCAGAAACTCATATTTTCCTCAAAAATACCAGAAAAAGTAAAACATGCCTAAATAGAATATATACATTCTTACAAAATTTCTCCATTGAAGAAATTTGTCTTCGAATTTCCATAGAAAGGCGGTGTAGAAGAAGAATCATCAAAATGCTTGGGAAACATTGATTGACCATCGGTCTCGCTTTTCCAGTTCTTGTATTGTACATGCACGTGCTATCATAGAAATTGTACTCGAGGAAAAGACTAGCCATGGAGAACTATCATACTGTAATAAAATATCTAGATATGACGCTCCTTGATTGAGGCGTCCACCACTAACTCAACCTCTTGAGGTTTAAAAACATGATATAGCTATGAGAAGTAATGTCAAAGATGTGGAACACGAAAAGCATCATGCATATCCTAGTACCTCTGAGGTAACTGCTACCAATAGACAACCGACCCAACACTCTCCAACACCTCAAATGGCCCAACGTACCTCGATGAAAGCATACCATGTCTTCTAATACTCTTGTGCTCTAACGATAGTGTTACACGGAGGAAAACATGATCCTTGACCTCAAACTCTAGTGGTTATCTCAGCTAACTAGCATAAGACTTATTTCAAGACTGTGTATTATCCATCCTCTTCCAAATCAACTCTATCTACTCTGTGTTCTCCTAGACAAGATGATTTCCCTGCATAGTTTCCTCTCCTACCTCCATTCAACACAAGGGTGATCAACATGGCCTACTGTACAAAGCCATATAAGGTGACATATGAATATTTTCATGAAAAATTTATTTTTAGGCAAACTCCACAATAGGTATGTACATCTCCCAAGAACCACCAAAATCTAGGACTCGTTCTCGAAGAATGACCTCATACAACTGAATTGTATGCTTGGAATGTTGATTTGTTAGGTGGTGGTAATATTTACTCAGAGGAACCTATCTACCCAAATCCTTTTGAAGCCCCTACCAGACTCAAGAAGTAAGACATGCATCCCTGTTTGAATAAATGGTGAGTGGAACTCCATAAAGAATTACAATAACTCAGATGTACAGCCTTACCACTTCATTGACACTGAAGGTCTCCTTGATTATCATGAAGTGAGAAACCACCGTGAGTCTGTCATTGACAACCCAAATAGCATCATTCCCTAGATGAGACCTCGACAAACCTGGCACGAAATCCATCATGACATCATTCCTTTTCCACTCTAGAATGGGTAACTTATAAAAATGCCCGGCTGGTTAGTGATGCTCTACCTTCACCTGCAGACAAGAGTAACACCTCATCATGAAACCAGAAAATATATCTTTTTATACATGGCCACCTATACTGATGGTGTAGATCACGATACATCTTAGTGATACCAGGATGAACAACTGAAACTAAAAGAGGGAAAGTCCCACATCAGCTTCTCGCGTATGTCTGCTGACACACATACTCATCCATGAAAATATAAGATGTCATCCTTTCCTATGGTTCATCTAGTAATAGGGTCCTCTCTTGACATAGTTCTCCTTAGGACTGGGACAACAGAATCTGATAGCTTCCTCATTCTCACTCGATGAAGAAGAGTAGAGGTAACAACTACAGAAGAAAGAAACGTCTACCCTTGCCTATCATGCACCACCTATTCCATCTTATAGAACATATTCATAAGCTTCCACTCACTACTAGTCTCTTAAACTGCATGTATCTAAGACCTCATGCTCAGCGCATCAGCCACCACATTGCCTTTCCCAGGATTGTAGGCAAGATCAATGTCAAAAAACTAATGTTACACAACCCACCTTCGGTGTCTCAAATTTAGGTCACGCTAAGTGAAGATATACTTGAGTCATTTGTGGTACGTGAAAACCACCAAATGCTCTCCAAGAAGATAATGTCTCCATATACGAAAGGCATGAACCACCACAACCAACTAATGATTTATGTCGGGTAATTTCTCTTATGCGGCATTAACTGCTGAGGCTTGTATGTAATGACCTTTTCTCCCTACATAAGCACATCTCCATGTCTTATACCTCATACATCATAGAAAATAGTGTATCCCCTTACTGGCTCATGAAAAATCGGTATCGATGCTAATTTCAACCTTCCTTTCAGCTCTTGAAAGGCTGACTCACATGTATCTGACCACAAAAACATTACATAATTATTAGTTAGTCCCGATAGTGGTGTTGTAAAGCATGGAAAGTATTGTGTGAAATGTCTGTAGTATATAGTGACATCTAGAAAACATCGTACCTCAACAAAATTCTTTTGATGCTCCCAAGAAACTACTACTCTCACTTTATCTAGGACCACTAAGACTCCTGTCTCCGAGAAAACATGACCCAAAAATTGAATTTGATTCATCCCAAATTTTCATTCTGAGATTTTAGCATATAAGTGAGTCTCACTCGGTGCACTCAGAATGATCTCATGATGGGTATCATGGTCTTGTAGAGAGTGAGAGTACACCATGATATTGTCCCCGAAAACCACCATGAATGAATCCATGTTTGGATGGAAAACTCAGTTCACTAGTGCATTGAAGGCAACATGCGCGTTCCTGAGACCTAACGACATAACCACATATTCGTTTAGACCATACCTACCGTGGAAAGCTGTAATATGTATATCATATGGTCTACACAACAGATGATAACTGAATCTCAATTTAATCATCTAGAACACATGTGCTCTTCAATGATGATGAAATAGATCATTAATCCTTCGCAAGAGATATCTGTTCTTCACTGTCAACTAGTTCATCATCTGATAATCCACACAAAGTCATATATTAACACCTGCCTTCTTCCCAAATAAGATAGGAGATCTCCAAGGATAGGTGTTGGGTCTGATGAAACCCTTAGCGTGAAAATCCTCCAACTGCTTCTTGATCTCCTGCAACTCAAGTGTAGTAATCATATAAGGAGGAATGGACACTGGTTCTTCTCATGGAATGAGTTCAATAGAATATTCTACCTCTCACTTCAGAGGAAAACCTGAAAAGTTCTATGGAAAGACTTCCCTTAGGAAATCCACCACTGAAGGAATGTCCATCTGTGTAGTCCACTGGTCATCCAGATACAGACTAGAAATCATGGTTATAACTCCTATCAACCTATGAAGCTCGGGTCCTTCTATTCTCGCATAGACATCCTACACACCCTTATGAGAAAATGATCGACCCTTTGGTGATGTGAAACTCACCCTACGGTGATAGCAGTCGACAACTACCTGGAAGGGAACTAACAAGTCCATTCCGAGAATGACATCATAGCCTATCATCTCTAGCACATAAACATCTTTAGAAGAAATGATATTGTGCATAAGGCTCTCCCCAAAAGAAATAGTTATAAAGATATGGGAATCCCCTATATCGAAATGTGAAAAAGCTTAAATAGATGAAACTATGATCGTAACTCAAACTATAGAAGGTTAGGTATCCTACTCTAGTTGGGTCTACTGCACTACAAATGTCTGACCTACACTGCGTCCTTGTGACCCTGCCAGGCCACTCTGATCTCATCCAACCTACTGTCGCATAAATCTTATTGCCTGGATGCCATCACCGTGACCTCCACCATGGCCTGAATGGCTGGATGAACTCCAGTTCCCAGAATGACGATAAATAGGTGGTGCTTCTCTTGAACACGAACTCATTGAAGAACCCCGGTCACCTGTTTCTAGTGAAGAATATCTAACAGAAATAATAAAGATGACCCTTCTTACTGTAAGATCGACACTCTAATGGGTCTTTCGGGCAATGTGGCCTCATATTCCCAACCTTCCCACACAGTTATCAGAACACATGGATACCTGAAGCTATATCCCATCTACTCAAATCACCCCGAGTAGTCTCCAAAGAGCGCTTCCTGGTATCAAATGGCGAACCACTTACTTTGGATGCTAAACTGCCCAAACTTGTAGCTCCAAAATCCCACAGGTTTTGCTCTATGATTAGTTCCTAGTTGAAGATAGAAGATATCGACATCATCCTGAGTATGTTCACCTGATCCTGAATGTCTTGTTTAAGATAATCCTCAATCTTCCTTGTGTGGAACAACCCATCTCCCCCTAGAAAGGGTGTAAATAACTACAACTCGGTGATGCGATAATAATATTCCATAACAGAATGAGTACCCTACTACAAGCTCATGATCTCTTGGGCTCAATCAACCCTCAATCACTCCTGATAGAATTAATCGTAGAAGGCACACTAAAACTCCTCCCAAGACTAGTCTTGTTGGCGTCCTTCCTAGGAGATCACAACCCACCATCAGTTTGTGAAATCCCAAAGCATGTATGTAGAGAGCTTGACCCTACTCTCTAGAGGCATCTCCTGATGCTCGAAGATGGTAAGCATGGTTTCTAAACATTACTTTGTAGCCTAAGGTCCTCCATTCCCTTAGAAGGTGGGAGGATGATGCTGTGGAATTACTCGCGCTAACTCTTCCATCATCAAGGAAGGATGTGGTACTCCCTGTATGGTTTTCATGAACGTAATAAAGCCCACCCAGAACTGTGTATCTGCACCTATGTTTGAAATGATGGAAGGTTCCAAGACTGACAGTATAAGAGAATCTGCTAGAAGTCATTGATCATCCATGTCTGGTGTTTTATCGATGCCCTATAATTTGCATAAAAATGGAGGATGTCTTGGTGGAATGACTCCATAAGGTCAATCATACACCATATATAAATATTATAAAAGGACTGAAAACGAGACGATTAAGTAGGAAATAATATAAGGAAAGCATTCAGGTTTTTCAGAACATGGATACACAGTGCATATAATTGACTACATGAGATGTTACTTTATTCCATTTACACGTGTGCGTACTTCTACCCAAATTTGTTTTATAACACCCCATGCACTGCATGTGGTCCTTACACACAACATGTAGATGAATCCTCTCCCACTACTCGGGTACCCTTACATGGGTAGGCCACACGGTTATCTAAGAACAATATTACATGGCATGTTCGTGCCAGACACAGCGTGTACTAGACAAGCTTCATTGACCTGTGTTATTTGTGACACGACAATATACATGGCTCACACTACATGGAATGTTCCAGAAAGTCATGGCATTTACTATAGAGATTTCTCCGACCCATTATGTTAGTGACACTACCATATTATGAGGATAAACTACAAGGCGTGTTTCAGTCAAACACAATGTGTATTAGAAAAGATTCACCAACCAGTGTTGTTAGTGACACGACCAGTTACACGGTTCTATGACATAGTGTGTACATCCAGTACACATTGTGTTCTACCAAAATCTTCCAAGCACTTTGTCTATTCCCACACAGTCTAGGACACGATTATGGACTACACGACTTGTGTATATGGTTCATGGCTTAGTCATAAGAAAAGCAGTTTCTTCCCGAACAGAAGATCTCATGGCATGAATTGAACATTACATGGCGTGTATTCTTGGTTTTTCCGATCAGTAAGCCTCAAAAACTACTCCAGATCATAGAAAAAAATTATGTGAACCTTAAATTTTAAAATTTTGATCCATGAGGGCCCATACTCCCCGCGAATCAATTATTGGAATCTTATACATGTCATAAAAAGGCATAATTGGTCAGTGATCCACGAAATTCAAATCCATGACGACCATTAACACCTCAAGATAAAAATATTTGCATTAATTCAAACAAAACCTCATACAAACAACACCCTATCAAAATTGAGTTATTATTATTAAGGTATCTATCACAACAACAAGCATATCTTGCACAACATCTATCACAACAACATGAAATCACTAATGCAACCAAAATGGGATGGCAAGAATGACTGACATGTGATTTCTAGAATGTGCCTATATGATGCATGAGATGTAATACCCTCATCTCATCGGGTTGAAATAGAAATAAAACCACAATAACATCAACAATAATAGCACAAAACATGTGAATCACTCATGATAAAATCAAATAAATTGTAATATTTCAAAACTATAAAACTTACTATAAGTGAGGTGGATTGGCTTTTACCAGTACATGGGTTAGATACTCTCAGTAAAGGATTATTACCATGTTCTTATTCATTCTTATCCCCATCTATAGGTGAATATAGTAAGTCCTGAAGAAACTAATCCCTCTGATAACACTTTATAACGTCCTAGTTTCGAACGCCACCCAGAGGCGACCTGTACCGAATTGGTCACATGGCCTTAAGCACATTTCCCCTAACACTATATGTTAATGACTAGAAGTGAGGGAATTGGGTGTGATAGTGGAGAATATATTCCCTCATTGCCAGAGTAACACAAAATAAGAAAAATAGATATAAAAAAGGGGAAGAGGTATAATATCATACCACAGTAAACAACGGATGACTTGAAGAAATATGAAACTAAAACACCAATATATAATGATAAATGATACATATTTCTAGTAAATCATCCAAACACCCCACAATTCTAGAATAAAGTACTAAACCAATGTACAAAAGAAAAATAAATAAACAACTCCTCAGCATTAGAAGCCTCATTATGGTCCCATGCACTCCAACTGCTCAGAAATCAAGTACCTGAAGCAGAAAGATGCTTTCCCTTATCTATACCCACAATAATATAATCTATTTGGGCCAAAAAGCATGACCCAAACAGGGTGCGAGACTAATACCTATAGGAAACCACCAAAAGTTATGTGTTAAACAATCAGTGAATATATATGAAATGCAATAAGTAAAAAAGATGATTCAAATAAGGAATTGCACAACAATATAATTTTTCCACTGTTTCAAAGCATTCAATTCCACATAGCATGTACACAGATATTCACAAATCGGTAACCCTATGGGATTTACTCACAACCTATTCCCTATAGTCCTACATAGAAAACAAAGGAAACCCTCTGGGAAGTACACACAGTCTAATCCATTTAGTTTAGCTTTTGTAATGGATCTTATTGGAAGAACTCAACGTCAATTCCCCTTTTTTCCATGTATGATTAAAGACTATCTGAGGAAGCAGTCACCTTAAATTCCCCCTATAGTTTATAACCAAAACTATAGGCATTCTGAGGAAGTACTCAATGTCAGTTCTTCATATGGCCTCGTAACGTAACTATAAACCATCAGAGGGAGCACTCAATGTCAGTCCCCCATATGGTCTTTCCACGTGATAAAATATCAGGCACTCTGGAGAAGCCCTTATGTATATTCTATCTATGGTCCACTACACCAGGATCTCACAGCCCTATGTAAGTCAAACCAACATAAAAATGTGTATCAGCCAATGTAAACCTCAATAAATACTTGGATAATAGTCTACAACATAACAACATGGTAGATAAAGACAATCACACCATACAACAAATAATATTCATGGCAAGTAAACAACATCCTAACAAGAAAACAATACCAAATGCTCAACACTTACAAACATCCTTGGAAAAAAACCTCTAATGCCTTTAAATTTACCACATTATCATTCAATTAAACTCTATTCAAGCATACAAGCATAACAGACAATCAACAGGGATAAAACAGAAAACACGCAATACCTCTTTCATGGGGAATGGGAATTTTTTCACATATAGCTCAAATAATTTCAACATAAAGGCACAAACAACCTAACTCGGTGCCATACAATCAATATTAGTGAACCTCAAGCATTAAATCTCCCATGAACACCATAGATCTACAAAAATGTCAAAAATATTCAATAGAGGATAACTTGAGAAAAAGGAGGAATAAGGAAAGGATGCTCTTGGAGAAGGAAGATCTCACCAAGGTGATCCCAATGCAATTGATGGAGGTCTATTTGGAGAATAGAGGCTCGATCGAGAGCTCGGAAAAGGATTATGGTTGTAACCTCTCTCTCAGATGAAGCAGAACAAGAATATGGTATTTCTTCCAATTAGATGTGACCACGGTGTGTTTAATGAAAACAAAGTACACGGTGTGTACTTTATAAGTACACAGTGTGTACTTTCCAACAATGACCCCTGCATTAGGTGGTCTCCATGTCACCACACATGGTCATGGGAATGGTCGCTACACAGTGTGTACTCACAATTTACGCGGTGTGTACATATGAAATTTCCATACACTCATATTTTTCTCAAAACACTAGAAAAATATAAAAATACATGAAAAAAAGATCCACGTTCTTTCAAATATCATAAATATACACTAAATCTATCATCATAATCCTCTTTGAGAGGAGATTATAAATAAATAATTGCATCAGTTCATGAGGTTATTTTTTCCCAATAGAAAAATGATGGTTTTGTTTCCCATTTGATGAAATATGTGATAATTGTCTTATATAAAATTAACATAATAAATTTTCATTATAAGTAATAATATAGTATAATTGTATATTGATGGCTTAATAATATTTTAATTTTGTGTATCATGAAATAATGAAAAAGGACTAACATTATAATGGAACCACTTCTTAAAATACCTATGTAGGGTGAACTGAAATCCATCATGGGAGGGATTTCTAAAAAATAAATGATTCCTAAGAAATATTATGGGAATTATGTAATTTATATGGGTACGGTTTGGATGAACAAAATAATTTTAATCCTTCATGAAAAGATAATTAGTGGTTCTCTTTTATATGAATGTTGGGTGAAAGAAATATAATTTTTAAATTTTTTACTTTATTTCCATTCTTATTCCTGAAAAACTAGATCAAAATATATAATATTTGAATAAGTTAAGACTAAAGTTTATATAAAACCATATAATATTAGATTATCTTATTTTTATACCAATTTAATACTTATCATTGTTGATTAACCCCACAATAAATTCATATGGACATTATTCAAAGTAATTAGTTATTAATATTTACTATTCATTATGATCTAAAATTAGGTTGAACATATTAAAAAATGTTAATAATAAATATTTTAAGTATTTAATAATTTTCATAAAATCCATTGAATATATTTAATTCAATTTTAATTATAAATAATCCCGAAATATTTTTTAAAAAACTAATTTTGTAGATATTAATTATTCAAGCATAAAATGATCTATGTTTAACAAAATGACTAAAAATAAACATCATAAGATTTTAAATTATTATTATTAGATATATTATATAAAACTTAATTCCGATATTTCATTATTTTGTGTAATTATACTCAATTAATATGGATAAAATTTATGCTCTAAAAAAGCAATCAGAAACATCTATTTTAATAATAAAAATAAACTAATATCAAATCATGAAAATTTATTTTTAAAATAAAATTAATTAGACAATTATAAATATAATTTTAAATTTTCCAGTTTACTACAAAATAAAAAATATAATTTTCAATTTAAATTACATTTTTTAATGAAAATAAATAACATTATTTGAATCTTTTATAATTCAAAGAATTAACTGAAAATAAATCATTTGAAAAAGCCCCAAAATACAACCATATTATAATTTTAAGTTTTTTATTTAAAAAATAATGTATATATTGAAAAATAATTTTTATGAAAAATAATAAATTAGTTTTAATATTTTCTCACAAAATGTATATATATCAAGAAAATATATTTTAATGATCAAATACATGTCCTTGATTAAAAATAGGATCTTATTTCAAATAAATTAGTCAATAAATATATATTATTTGGATGTTCATATATATTTCATATATATTTGAATCATATTCAATGTATCTAATTTAAAAATAAATTTCTATAGGTCATAATCATCATTCATTTAGGCTTGATGTTTCATGTCATATAAAATATCAAACATAGTTTTCTTTTTATAGACTATTGGTGTAATGTTAAACCAAAATTAATGAATTCTAGAAATTAAATTTGATAAAATAATTTAAGGTTAATATATGTGATGGTACTTATATATCATGCATTCCTTTGGTTCCTTAGATGCTTCTTCATATTTATGGTTAGGTTTTAACTCATTGACCAAGTCACTTGGCTTGCTATATTTAAAGATATCTCTATAGTCCCTGACAATAACTAGATGATCATCATAAGGGAGATAATTTTCTAAATTCATACATTTTGGGGTTATATTATGTAATTTATTAAGAGAGATTGATGTAGTATATTGTGAACTTGAGAAGGGTTTGGTGGGAGTGATTGTTGATAAACCATATATCTTATCTGAAAAAGAATCTAAAAGGTGTTAATGTTCTTATAGATTAGTTTTTCAATCATCCCAATTCTTATTATGATTTTTCGTATATATATTTACCAAAAATACTTAACCTTTTCCATAAACTTCATGCCACATCAATGATTTTCATTATAACTCTAAAATCATTTCTGAGAAACCTTGACAAGTTATTGGTTGTTATTTTAATTTTCTAGCATCCCATAACCATATCATTTCTAAAACTCTTGTTTTTAATAAATTCATCTCATAAATTGTTTTAATAATATCTTCCAATAAATGTATTCATAAGGTTCTATTCTGAATACTATGTGAAAGACAACATTATATCTGATCTCAACCAATATATGTTATGGATCTTATGCTTCTTTAAAGTCTATTGAGCATGATTTGAATAAATATTATAGTGTCAAACTAGTTAACTTATATTGGATATTTTTTTGGAGTAAAATGATGTAATGATGTTCAACATAGAATATGAAGCATGTTGGTGGCTCTATATTATCTTGTATGAGAATCTTAGATCATGGTAATAGATTATAAGTACCGGAAATCCACATAGCCTCACGACCACTACGATGTATATACGTGTATATTGATCAAGTTATAAGAACTAATAAATATAATTTTAGTGAGTAGTCATTATATGATTATCCATAACAATCCATGTCATAATATTTTGTATTGTGGTATTTAAATGATCAACTATATAGAACACAATGATTTTTTCCCCATTCCTTATAGGTATAGGTTATGGTTTTTTCATCCATTGATATTATTTACATATATCATGAACGTTTTTACATAATAAACAACATTATATATATTAGATGATCTCATACTCATACAATCCCATCAATAATTATCTCAAACATCACAACACATCATTTTTCTCCATGATTTGATGAAGGTAGAGCTTTGTATATCATTCAAAAACTATTTTATTACATTAAAATTTGAAGGACCACTTAGTTAGTAACTGATTTATAAAACACCTATTAAATTTTTTTGAACACATAGGATTTAATTTTTCATATTTCATTCACCTAGTAATAAATTTCTATATAATATCTTCGAGAATGTTTTTCATTCTCTAGATGTTATATTTAAGACATTTTTTATGAAATTAATGAAGGGTTAATTTATTATATGTTTTCTATGTCCTTACCTTGAATGTATAATAATATAAGATCCATCTCAATTATCTTACAGTTTAGTGCTTTCAAATCCTTTCTTCATAGATCATCATCCACCTTATTTTCATTCCCCGGATGGAAATTGATTGAGTGGTCATAGTCTTTGACTAGTTTCCCTCATATTTTATAGTTATTATTAATATCTTTTTATCTGAATATATATTTTAGGCTTTTATGTAACATATATATTTTTCAAAATTCTCTAAATATAGGTAATGTATCATGACAGTCAATAGAAATATCACTATAGATAAATCTAGATTGTGTACTGGATAATTGTTTTTGAGAACATTCAACCTTATTGAGGATTCATCTATCACTTATTAATTTTACATTTATACATATCCCAAAACCTTATTTGTATAACATTAATATACCACAAGAATATATCCATAATGGGGATGTGTCTGGGCTTTTTCTATGAGAGTCATCTTTTTCAACACCTTAATGCTCTCTTCTCATTAATGTGTCCTGAAACACATTTAACACTACAGAGTTAGCATTGTTAGTATTCTTGAATATAATGATATGTTTCTAAAAATTCATATGAAATATCCCATTTGACTAAAGAATCTATTAACCATTGTTTTTATTAATGGTTTAGGAAACCCCTCAATTTCCATTATCTTTTAAGGGTGTATATATATATCCCATTACTTTTGATAATATATCCAATGAATGATATATCCTTTAATCAAAAACTCAAATTAACTATTAAATTTTTATATATTGTATTTTTTTAATTTATTTTTTACAACAGTCATATTATTTTCATTCTCCTGCTTACATTTCAAGCATATTATAATATCATCTTTTAGTACTCGAAAAAATCTATCAATGAAAACTCTAAATACACAATTCGTTTTGTGAATAAATATTATTAAATAAATAACGAGTTTAAAAGGATATTATATGAGCTCATATTTTAGGTAACATTTTTTAATGGTATTTTTGAGAATATATTGATCATTATTGAATAATTGGGGATATCCAAACAAAATTTACAATATATAGATATAATAGACCCAATATATTTGAAAACTATGTATCCTATCACCAAAATGGGATACCTTTTTATATTTATTTTTTATATTTTAGAATAATAAATGTTATGGCCTATTGGCCCATCATTCTTCTTGATAAAGAGTACTGGCACACCCCATGGTGAAGCACTAATGATTTTAATTCCCCATTCTAGATTCTACTGTAAATTCATTTTGTGTTACTTCAACTCAATAATTTGGTTTTTGTTAAGAGTATTTGATATATTAATAGATATTTATATATATTCTATAGGTAACTTAACAACTATTTTAGTAGGAAGATAATAAAACTCTATGGGGATGACATACGTATAGTCCCTCACAATGAGCATGACTTCCAGAATGATTCTACCATTTTCTAGATATATTAGATATTTACTATTTCTCACATGGTAAAAATATCCATTATTTAGAAGAACATTGAATTGGATATTCATCCTACTCCTTTAACCTGTACATTATTAGATGATTAATTTGGATACAAAGTCAGATCTCCCTCTATTGACTATTGATATTGGAAGTAAATAATGACAACCAATCCATACTAATTTCAGAATCAATCCTTAGTACATGAAGTTAAAAATACATTAATTATGGTTTCATCCATAAAAATTAAAAAGGTAGAAGTTATATACTTATTTTGAAACCATTGTTTCATTTTTGGTTGCAACATATAGCTCAACCCACATGAATTCAGTTTTTGATTGAATAGTTCTACTAATCTTGCATGATGTGATAGATTCCATTAAACCAGGATAACATAAGAATATTAACTATTAATTAATGAATATATATATCATACCTATCACCACATCATTTTATGGATCCACCAATTATATAGTAATGTCTTTCTATACTCACTCATTCTTGGAGGTTTTTTTCATTAATTGTCTTCAAAAATCCTTAACATAGAAAATTTTGTGTATAATATATATGAAATTTATAGTTGCAACACATTATTTAAGGTTGTGTGTTGATCTAAATTTTATTTACATCATCCTCATTGGTGGGGTTATTTATTTTATTTAATGTCACTATTATTCACAATTAAATTATCCCACTATTCCATTTATATAGTTTCTATGTTTCTTTTTTGCACTCATTTGACAAGTTATATTTTGGGTATTCATTCATACAAGATATTTTCTTTGGATCCACCTAAAGAAAAATATTTTGTATATTTTTTTTAAAAAATGTCATTTATATTACAAAGAGTCTCAAATTTACATCTCTACATTTTGTCTACAATGAAAATTATATTATCAACTATAAATGTATCACATCCAAAATTATGATTTTATACATTTATTTTATAAACTAAAGACGTTGTCCACATTACTATAGACTACGATGATGATACCGAAGGCAGAACATGAAACTACTATGAATTTTTCCACATAATCCAAGATTGCATAATCCTTTTTTATTCACTCCAATGAGATCACTCTCCATTATAAGATTATGTGTTTCTGAAAAATCTTTATTTAATTTTTTCATGCATTAATCCCAAGAAAGGGAATTAATATCTTATTTGTATGTTCATATTAATCAGCTCCCAAAAGAGATCAAATCTCCCCTCAATGCGATAAATGGATAAAAATTCGTATTTCTCTATGAATTTGTAGATATGGAATATATTCCCAATTTTTTAATCATTATTCAGTGATGATGGTATCAAATGATCCACTAATGGTACATTCCTTTTTTCACATAATATAGTTTACTAAATCAAGGAATTTCTTAAAGGGCGGTGGTAATTATACATGAGTCGTGTTATCATGCATAACATGATGTACATGAGACAGTGTTACCATGAATTTATAAACTCTTAATCCTATATGGTTAGGCATATCATCTGGTAAATAATCCCAATGTCTAACACATTGGTTATTGGAATAGTTTCAACTATTTCAATACCAATAAAAAAATAGAATAAAAAATATAAAAATAAATTAAGATATAAAAGAGAACCATATGAAAATTTAATAAATAATTAATAAATGATAATTGTATCCTAAATTAAAAGTATTTAGGGTTCAATTCATGTTATCAGTTGTGACCCTAACACCAGTATCTCAATGCTTGTATTAGTATTATTACATAGGAATAAGACACATCTAATCCCCTCTAGTTGTTCTAAATAGTATATTTATATTGGTAAAGATGATATAAACATAATTCCAGTACTAAATTTTAAAATACAAATTAAAATACAAGTTTTATTGAATCAAAATTTTCTTTGCAGCTTATCCTTTCCCATAAACCAAATAACACAATGAGGATTCATTGGAAATGAAATAGAATAATGGATATATCAATTGTATAGAAATGGGAATGTATAGTATAAGATTCCATGAATCAATTGAAAATAATCGATATGGTAAGGTAATTAAGTAAACCGAAATAACACTATATGAATAACATAGTTATCATTATTAGATAATCCATAACAAATACAATAATGAAAATAAATGAAAGAAAATTCCATTCAATTAAAAATGATATGAATCAAATGAACAGAGAGAGACTATCGTAATTAAAATATTATGGATAATAAAAAAATAATTATTAATAAAGTATATCCTTATTATTGGACGTCATTATCTAATAAATCAGGATACCTCTACCTTCATGACCATTCACAATATGGTTTTAAAATACTAGTAGAATCCCATTAAATTATAGCATATTGAACAGACTCATGATTCACAATGATGCATCAAGGGTTTATATAATTCTCAACCCCACCCATCCCAGTTGGTCCAAAGTATTCCTCATATATTAAATAATCAATTTCACCGATTAAAAATGATCATTATCATCAAATATATTTATTGAGTAATGTATATAAATTTTCAGTATTTACATATAAAAAAATAACCATAATTTTTGAACAACAATTGAAAAAACTGATACATAATATTATATATAAATGTATCATTGATAAGTAACATACACATTATAGGGAAATCTAACATTCATTGATCATAGGTAAGGGAATATTTAAAAAAAAATTGACTATTAAAATGAATAAAAAATTTAGTTTCATTACATTACATTTTCAAAATAATCATAAACCATAAATAAAATTATTATGTATAGTTTCAATACAACATATCCATATTTGAGAATATGAAGAATACGTTTTTTTTGTTGGTAAATAGAAATACTATAAATATTTCTCTAAAACATTAATGACAAAAATATCCATTTCATTCTTAAGATCATGTTATAAAACTGCCAAAATAATTTTTAAAATAACTGTACTAGAAAATTATATCTGTAATGTTTGAAATAATATTAAAATAATTATATTGGTAATGAGATTTGAAAATTCCATTCATGTTGTGAATATTAATAATATCCACTTAATATTTGGATCAACCCAAATAGGAATTTTTTTTGATGATTTCATAAATATTGTATTTATTTTTTAAAAAATTAAAAATTGACAAAAAATTATTGAATAAATACTTGGAAAATGGGATTAAATATTTATGAAAACTTTTATTAAAATAAGGATATTACTAGAAAACAGATTTCTAATTGAAGAGAGAATTGATGTTGGATTTTTATAAAAAATTTCACGATTACTTTTCAATACCCGAGACTGTAAATATTTAACTATAATATGAAAATTTTCATGAATAACCATAAGAGAATAAAATGATATTATTTATTAATAAATTATCAAATAATTTATTTCAAATGAAATTCAGGGGTAAATAATTTCATTTAAAATGAGATTGTGAAATAAAGCCATGAAAATATTATAATGTTGAATGAGAAAGAAAAAATTAATTGATTATTTTTATAATATGTAAATCCCCATAAAACCAATACAAATGGAAATTATAATATCCATAAATAATTACATACATAATAAATTATTATTAAATACAATGATGAAATAATATAACCCAATGGAATGAAATTGAGATACAAAATTATTTACAACTTGGTAACTTTTAATTCAAATCCCCATTAATGAGATAATTAAAATAGAAACGTTAAAATAAATTAATTATTATGGAATCATGTTTCTACCAAGGGCATGTATATGCACCATATAAAATCCTTTAGATAGATAACATTACAATGTACCTCAATGAAAGGGAAATTGAGGTGATACACGTAAAAAATATAACATCATTGAAAAGGGGGTGAAGCATTGTATTTTTTATGCGTATGAAATTTAAATCCAGGTAAAATAAGTGGATTTTAAACATAAAATAATCAATGGTCATTACACATAATATCTTATCAAGAAATAATTGATGGATTAGATATTTTACTAATAAATGTAAATTGAGTTATGAAATAATTTACCTAATGCTTCTTTTTGTTGAACATGTTATAAAATCATGTATATTTTGTTTATAAATATTATTAACTTATCATAGAACATGATTAATATTATTATTATCATATATAATCATTTTCTAACATATTATCACTCATTTTTTAATAAATTGTAACTCCCAAACCCCAGTTACCTAGAGTCGGTTCATTATTACATAACATTGGCATGATCACAAAATATAAAGTCTCAAAAGAACGATTAGATTAGTAGCCCTGGAAACACTAGATACATTAATATGTCTTACATTACATAATAAAGTAAAAAACATGAACAAAATCTTGTCATCATATTCCATCATACTATCCATGCAGGTTATTCATAAAATACTTCTTCACCTCCTGGAAAAAATAAAACATTGAAAGTGGTGAGATCAGATGCTCAGTAAGGATAAAAATATAGCGAAAACTTTCTTAAATAAACATAAACATTTAAGGAAATGTAGAACTAAAACAAAATCCTTCTAAAGTTGAACTTCAGCATAACATTGAAAAAATAAATTGAAATTATGACATTTAATTATTCACATGTATATTATACCAGTTGAATAATCACATGCAATATCAATAACCACTTTCATAATGTTGGAATACATAATGTCAGACTATCAAAACCACATAGTAAAGGCCTCATGCAAAGACTACAAATAAGTTTTTGTCAAGGCCTTGTGCCAAGACACTAGTTTGTCTCATGAGACCCACCGATGCTTTGGGGAGCTATAGTGGGCTCCACTAGTCACTTATTAAGTCCAATGTATTCCTCATATGAATACGTTTAAAAATTAAATAAACATTCGTATTAAAACAAGCATACGAAAAGTCAATATTTTCTCGATAAACCATGAATGGTATAGAAATAACACATCCATAGTCAAACATATTATAAAACCTTCAATACAATATGGATGGTTTGTATCAAAATAAATAAACATAAGATAAGCTTAAAATACATCAAAGGATGTTGACATAAATGATATCAACACTATTTGAGAGAAATATCACTTTTTTGAAATAATTTAAAAGTCACACATTTATTAATGAAGTAATTTAAAAGTGATTTTTTAATAAAAGTTCCCCATACAACATTGAAACATTTGAAAATAAATATCATTTCATAACATTCATGTCCATATAAAGAAATCCTTAAAATAATTTTGAAAACATGGACATTAATTTAAAAGATTTAGAAAGATAAATCATTAAAAAAATTAAAATTCTTATCATGATAAAGTGCACCTTTAAAAAATTCTTAAAATATTAATTTTGAAATCATTTAAAAGTCACATAATAATAAAATAAAACATTTACATTCAAAATATTTTTATAAGCTTCTACGGGAAGCTTGAATGAGTTTATAATGGTATAAAATTGTCGTACCTTCCATAGAAGCTAAAAAACATTCTTACCTTAAATTTGTTGAAAAGGTCAAAAAGTACTTTATTTAGAAAAAAATGTAAAGATTCCTTTCAAAACACATAAGGGTAAAAATGACATTAACCCTTTATCAAGAAAATTGTAAAAATATTTTGAAATATATTTTTATGAAACAAGGATGTGGATGATAAAGAGGTCCCAGTAGATAATTACGTATAAACAACCTCAGATAATGAAGAGATTGTGAAATGAACCCTTACCTTTTACTTTTCCTTGGTTTAGGGTATTATAAATGTTTTTTATTAAATTATACAAGAATCATATACATAAATATGATATCATTTATGATCTTTTAATATTTATTTGTTAATAATATTTCTGTATTATCGTCGTTTCAGGTGTTAGCTAGTTCATTTTCTTTTATATGCTTTGTTTCATAAGCCATGTTTGTTATGGATTGGTTGTATCTTATTCATATCCAGAATAATATCAGGTCCTTAAACATTACTTTTAGTCATCAAAATAGAATTATTCTTGAATGTATATGATGGGGAAATGAATCTCATCGCGTTCGTGGAGACGGTAATCTGTACGTACGCACAAACGCTACTTCCATTTCATTTTTCATATTAAATGGAATCATGACAAAATAAAACATAGTTATATTATTATTCCAGTAAAATATAATATCATATATGTGTTACTTATGTTCATTAACACCATCCTCTATACGTTCCATCTATGGAAAGAATGGTTCATATCACTTTGAGGGGGAGCTAGTCCGGGCTTCCTCAAATGAAATTATCACATATATATATATATAACATGAAACGAATAATGGTATGCTATAAAATGGAATTTCATAAGATTATATATAAAATAAATTTCATTAATATCATATTTAGTTATAGTTCCATCATAATGGTAACCATGAGAGGTGGTAGGAGATAATTGAACAATCATCGTTTCGTGAGGTGTTTTGTTTCCATCCACAGAAACATTATGTTCTTCAACCCTTAGATGGAGGTGTGTGTAAGTGTAGTTCGAATACATATCATAAAAATAACATCGTATATTTATGATAATGGTTATTTTAAAAAATAAAATAATAATAAGTGTTTAGGGGTTGGAGAAGTAAAATAAAAGAAAATAAGTTAAGGGAAATTGTTACCTTTAATTTGGCTAACTCCCTTTGGTTTGAACCAAAAGTACTCTTGAAGTGCCTTCTGCCTAAGGTAAGGCTTCAAGGGTGAGGATAGGGAATTAGGGAGCTTAATTGGATAGATTTTGGTCGAGCCAAAGGGCTTGAGAGGTGTGAGGAATTGGTTTTAAGTGGTGTCCTTTTATACAGGGGAGTAGGGGCTCTTAAGAAAAAACATAAAGTATTAATTTATAATAAATTCATATTCTGTTTATAATGGATTAAAAGTGGATTATTCAAGTGTAAGGTGGGTATGACTTGAAATAATTTCATCCAATAAATTTTAGACATGTTTGGGTCACTATATTAACCTTATCATTTATATTTAACTCTTAGTTAAATAGTTTGACATTTAACATGTCACATTGTATTTTTATATTATATAGTTAAAAGACATACTGAATACTTCCAAGAGACCCCCATATGGTCCATTAATGAAACAATTATCATGATAAAACTCTTTTGGACGAACCTTTGAATTTTAGGAATAGAATATCAATTAATAATATAATATTTGTTTTCAAAACTCATTTGTGTCGATTTTGACACTATTTAATAATTGATTTTTGTTAAAGTCTTAAAAAAATTATTAATTCTAACAAAATTCATTTACGAAATACTAAAATGTCTTATTAAATAATAAAATTCTTGGAATTGATTAAAAGTATCAAATTATATTTATTTGGGATTTTATAATATCAATTATTTTAATATTTCATTTATAAGGTTATTACTACATCATCATTATGTCATAATTAACTAAATTTATTTGATGTCTAAAAATTATAAAAAAAACCATGATGTATGAAATATTTTTATATTTCCAATTAATATTTATAGTCGAAAATATTAGATATATAACCACATCTAAAAAGTTATTTACTAAAAGATTTTTGTTTGTGTCATTTTTGTCTTTACTTTAAATTAATTAATCTAAAGAGTCATTATCACTCTCAATTGGAACCATGGGGTCCCAAAATCGACCCAAGGATTCCCATTGTCGGCCATGACTTATCCAATAAGGTCAGGACAATTGTTAATGTAATTTTATATTATTATAATATACAGTCTTTCTTGAATTACCCTATTAACCTTTAACCATGGTAAATAAAAGTCAAAAGTTACGATTTACAAAAAATTATTTTTATCTTATTAAACCACATTTTAATCATTGATATTAACCATTCCCATCCTATTTTCTAAATTTCTCTCACAGAAGCGGTGAAATTAAGTTTTATGTGAAATTTCAAATTCTCTTAGGAGGTGGGTAAAAGACGGTGAAAAGTTCAATAAAATTTTTATATATAAAAAATTATAATAAACTGACTAAAATGAATTATATTGAAATTATATAGGTATTATGTATCTATTTTTACATAATATAAAAATAAAATAAATAATTATTTAAATAAAAATTCGGTTTTAAAATATAACTCTTTGTTTTTCACAAATGTTAAAAAATTAAAAGTTTTCAAAAAAATAAAAAAAAGTTACCCTAAGCTAATTTTGATATTCCTAATTCAATAATGAAGTCTGTTTTACCAAATTCAAAACATAGAAGTTTCATTTATTAATTTAAAATTAATTCATGCTGTTAAAACCAAAAGAAGTATTTTTAAGAAAGAATAATAACCAAAGGTTTGACACTTGTTTATGTTCAATTTCAATGTGAAATTACATAAAATGACCATCATTGGATTAAATGGTAAACAATATTATCTATTTATTCTTCGAAACCATTAAAATGTATAATTTAACAATATAAATTATTTTGATTTAAAAATTTGTTTTCAGTTAAAATATAGTATTTTTCAAAATTCACCCAAATATAAATGTTATCAGAAAAACATGAAAACATTATTGAAACTAAATTCTTATGTCACGATTCTAAAGAAGAAGTTTATTTTGTCAAATTTAATATATAAAAGTTTCAAATATTGGATTTATAAAGGCTTCTCCATTAAAGGCGTTAAAATTTCATTTTTTGAAAAAAACATTTTTTATCTAAAAAAAATGTATTTGTTTCTAAATTATGTCTATGAAATTCATAATATGGATTATAAAAATATATAGATTATATTAAGTTCAAAATTTAGTTAATACTATTCATAACCGCTTTTGAACGGCTTGTTCGGTAAGTCATGGTGTGCTAGAACTCGGTTTTGTGTGTAGTGAAAGTTATTGAATTACTTTGAAGAAATAATGTAATATGAAATCTTGGGGTGTTACATTCATCCATCCTTCAAAAAAATGTTTCCTCGCAATTTGAGAATATTTTTTGAAAAAAAATGTTGAAAATATAAAATACCTCTGGGAAAATACACATCAGAAATTATGTTAATAATATTTATTATTAATAGAGGAAAAGTGAAATGAAAGGGTCACCACCAAATTATGATCTCAATTTGGAGAACATTGGTGTCAATTAGAGAAACATAATTAGAGAAAATGTAAATATTTATAGGGAGTGATTGAGGTCATCAGTCATAAAAAATTGTAGAATTAAGGGCCTCAAAGCCATCAATCTACGATGATCTAAAATATCATTGGTTCAACAAACCATAAGGTATCAGGATAACACATTTTTGGTTTTGAGATCCCTTACCTAATGTTTATAAATTATTTTCTTCAGATAATAAGAGAAATATATATACATACATACATATATATATATATATACATGAAAGGTAGAGTTTTATCTTTCAACTAATTTCTACCACAAACTCATCTTTCACTCCAAAAGACAATAGAACTCAAAAATATTATATTTGTCTTAATAATATAAGGATCCAAACATTAACATGTACCATTAAAATGAAAAAAATACTTTTACAATCTAGGGACATCCTGCAAGCTAGTGGTAGGTAATAATTCCCTATCGCACTATGTTTGTAGGTTCAATTCCAATAGCTTTGTCTGACATGATGAGTTATCGCCTGACATGCAGGTTGTCCTTTTGCTAATACTATTGTATCATAATATTCCAAAAATTGATCATAATAATTGTCTTAACCTAAAACAATACTATCCAAAGTTCAACTTAATCCACTCCAAACATTATAGTTATCAAAAGTACCTCTTTCCAGACTCTCTGTAAAAGGTATCTAAATTCCAAAATCATTTTTCACATATGATTCCCCAGAAAAGGTAATGTTTATCTTATTGTAACACTTAATATATGATTACCATAGTCATATTAAATCCTTAATGAAAACAACATGTACTGCAGTATAATCCTTAAATATATCACATTATTCTTATAATCAGAATATAATCCTTGAGACCAAAAACACAAATACATTAATTATTCCACTTAAACTGTAGTAACAACATAAGATTGGCCATGATACCTTGGCCTTTTCTGAGTTAAGTTTCCTTGGCTCTTACGTAATCCATTCACATAATGGCCCATTTCTCTACAATTGTATCATTCAACATTGACAACATCTTTCTTTCCCTTGCAATCACGATCCTGGTGAACTTTTTCTCCACATTTGTAACAAACTCCCATTCCTTTTAGTCAAATACTGGTGTGTTTCTTCCCACAATTATCACATAATAGAAAATAATTCTTTCCCTTTTCCCATTTATCTGTCTCTTGTTCCACCATTCCCTTCTTCTCTTGCGTTAATTTAGTGTCATAAGATTTATTGAATTCCTTTTCTGTCTTTATTGCACATGAGACAATGTCTTTGTATGACAAGAAGGATTTTGAGACTAATGATCGATGGAGAAACGGTTTTAACCCATCAAGGAGACAATAAATATTACCCCTCGGGTTACATATATAATTTTTTTCATGCCTCACTATCCTTGTAATGTTAGCTTCATACTTTGTGACATTCTAATCCTCTTTTTGCCTCAGACTAAGAAATTTCCTTTCCATATCCGCTCGATGGTCAGGAGGAAAGTATTTTTCTAAGAAAATATCATTAAATTCCCTCCATTCTATACTTTATACTTCTTCATCATCCTTTGTGTTTTGAATTAATTAACACCATTGATCTGCATCTCGAGTGAGGCAGTAAACTGCCATGATAACTTTTTACCTTTCACTGCTCCCCATAGCCTGAAATATTATCTCTAGGTAATGTATCCTTTGCTTAGTTACTAGTGGATTTTTACCCCCATTTAATGTTGGTGGTTGTTTAATCATGAAGCGATATAACATTGATCCTCCACGCTGTGGATCAGGTTGATCCATATGGGTAATGTTATTATTCATAACCTGAGTGAGTTGTCCATGTATGGTGATTAGCTGATCAGCACCAGTTGCATCACCACCACCATTATAATTATCTTGAGCCAGAGGATAATCCCTACATCGAGTTCGTTCCTTGATACAGTTTACGTTTCTTCCACTAGGTGCAATTTCTAAATAATGGCATACACTACATTAGTTTATGAATAACAATACATAAATCCAAACATGCAAAACACTTATCATAAATTGAATAGTTTATGGATATAATCCATAATCATAAAAATGTCTTCTTTGAGGAAGTAAATACTCATAAACTATTCATAATGGTTTGTAACGAAAATGAGAATTATCATAAGCATATACCCTAGGAGTGTTGTCACCAAGAGTGTAGCAATGCTCGTTGTCGAGCACTAGTTCCCATTCGAGTATAGCTCAAAGCAGTGTTTTCATGTTTTACCCCTAGGTACATTTGTCCCATAGCCGCCTCTACCTGCCTGTATCTAGACTGGGATGTATTGGTCGGAAAAATCAAAAAATCTCTAGAATACCAAAATTCGAGGAAGTTTTCTACACTAATCCTCAATGTCCATCTTTGGTATATGTGCTCTAATCAGAGTTTATCTATATCTAGCTTCCAAGGTTTGTACTAAACTTCCTCTAATACCAACTGTAATACCCCGACCCTAGTTGTAACACCCCAGGTAAATAAAGAATATGACATTTCATATTTATCTATATCTGTGAATTAAATATTTATATTACTTTAAAGGGGATGCTATGCTTGATGGCGTACCCAACACACAACAACGAGTTTCTTGGGAATCTTACGTTGCTCTCTAATAATAAAATAATATTATTTTAAATGGTAGTTAACATGTAGCCGTTGTAATGGCGGGAATGGATAGAAATAGCTAAAATATGATTATATATGTTTTTAAATGTTTTTACATTGATACAATAAAATCTAATGGCTTAAAATACGGAAAGAATTCAATTTTAGGCGTATATGCCCTAGTTTTCAATAAAGGATCACTTGTCGCCTTTTGATGGCGAACCGTCATGAAATATAGTTTTGATCACTCTTATAAATTCTTTTGGACCAAATAAAACTCTTATTAAGAATCGGGACATCAAATTTTACTTTGTATAATTTTTTGGTATTTTTCCGATAAAGTTCATTTTTTTAATGAATAGTGTAAAATGTTGTGTTTTAATTCAAAACCTCTTTTTAATCTAATTTATTTATATGATTAGATTATCTTTTGAATTGGTTTTAAAGTTAAATTATAGAATATTTTTACCATTAAATCCAATAGTGGTCGTTGGAATTAATTTCACTTTGAAATCAGACTTAAACTAGTGTCAATCTTTTGATACTTATTGTTTCATAAAAATACGCTATTTGCTCTGACAGCGGAAATTAATTATTAAATTAATTAATGTGACTTATATGTTTTGAATTTTTTAAAATAGACTTCATTTTTTAATTCTTAAGATCAAATATATCTTAGGGTGAATTTTTGGTAGTTTTCTGAAAAACTTCAATTTTTGATGAATAGTGAAACCCCTAAGTGGTACTTATAAAGACTGATTTTCCGTTTAAATGAAATTTTGCCATCATTGTGTTTTGAATTTCAAAAATCCGACATACATGGTTGTCATTAAGTAGTAAAATGTGGTTTAATGAGATTATAATAATTTTTTGGTGAATAGTAACTTATTAAGTTCTTAATCGCGATTAGAGGTAATTAGTGTAATTTAAGGTAAAAATGATATTATAAGAATGTGAAAACAACATGACACTTGTCCTACACCTATTGGGTGAGTAATGGCCGACCAAGAAAAGCCATGGGCCAACTTGGGGTCTCCATGGAGACACTTTGGTTGGGAAATAACATAAATAACTTTTTATTTAATGTAAAAGTAAAAATGACACAAACATGATATGTTTTACTAAAACAATTTATAAGTGGGGTTATACAAGTCATATATTTTATTATAAATAGTCATTGGAAATCTAAAAAGATTTCCTACATCATAGTATTTGTTTTATAATTTTTAGACATTAAATAAATTAAATTATTTATGACATAATAATTATGCAGCGATGATATCATTATTTGACGATTTAAATAAATTGGAAAGATAATGTAAAATCTATGAACTACACATGTCCAAAACATATTGGATGGGTGGATTTCGAACCCTTAACACCTTATCCACGAATTATATCAATGTGGGACCTTTTAAAACCGAAACACATTTTCAAATAAAGTAATATTTCTTTACATTCCAAAAGTGCCCCTCCTATACTCTTATAAAAGGCCCCCACCTCTACCTCATTTCACACACTCCTCAAGCCTTTGGCTCGAACAACCCCTGCCCATTTACTCTCTACACATCCCTCTCCTCATCCTGGAGGATTCCCTTTGGGCAGAATCCTTTCAATGGAAGCCTTTAGGCTCAAATCAAAAGGAGTTACACTTTTAAAGGTAATTCATTCTCTCATGTTCATTTGTTTTATTTTGCTTCTCCAACCCCCTAAACTCATTTTATTTATTTCTTTTGTAACAACACCATTATCTTCAATATACTAGGATGTTTTTATAACATTAATTCGAGCTACACTCTCACACAACTACATCAAATGGTTAAATAACATACGGTTTCTGTGGATGGAGAAATTGTGCCTCCTGAAACAATGATTGTTCAATACTCATTTAACACCTTCGATGGTGGCCATTATGATGTCACTATTTTTATATATGATATATAATATGTTTATGTTTTACTTATTCTTCTTTATTTTTCATTTGTGTCTTACCTTTACGGCTTCAATTATGGGTATACGCGATATCTTCATTTTAGGAAGTGCGGACTACCTCCCCCTCAAAGTGATGTGATTCGTTAATTCCATACGTGGGATGTATAAAGGATGGATTTAATGTTATTATATATGATGTTATACTGGAATTATTATTTACTTATATATCATTATTATTTCATTCCATTATTGTATGAGATAGAAATGAAAGTAGCGTTAATGCGTACGTACGACTTACCGTCTCAATGAACGGTGCATTTCATTTCTTATCCCCAAATGTAATGTACTATTATAAGTACATATATATAATGGATATATATGATGTATGATACATCTAAATGATTAATATAATTTTGGAATTAAAATATACATAGATCTCATATAGTTTTAATTCCATTAATACGACATAGAAATGAAACTAGCGTTCATGCGTACGTACGGCTTACCGTCTCCATGAACGGTGCATTTCATTTCATTCCTCTAAAGGATTATGTGATTTTATAAATACATGTATATTCTGGATATATATGATATATATGATATCCAAATCAGGAATGTCATTTTTGGATATGAAGAACCTTTTACCACACGAACAACATGTAATTGTAAGAAGTCCACTTTCGACATAAGAACCAAATATCGACAAAACAAACATGATTAACTAAAATGATTAAATAATGTTTATAACATGGTAATAAGTGATATAAAAGGAATAATGAAATTTAAAAAGTTTCTTAAGTAAGTATAAATTAACTCATGTTTATTATTCAGGAGATTAAAGAACGATCGAGTCAAGTCGGACCCGAGGTAAGGGATCTTACTCCTCTCTTTTTTTAAGTACACTCTTTTATGTCATTCCCTTTAAAGCTCATCTTTCTTCTTATTGGGATGATCTTTTATATTAATCCTACTGTAATTTTTATTTCCATGTGATGAGAGACCCTATTCTCTCTCATCAATCCATTTTGAAAGTTTTGATTGGCGCCGTTAGGCTGCCGAACTTTCGTAAGAGATCTAACTTCTCTCTTTCTTTTTAAGTACTCTCCTTTATGTCACTTCTTTTAAGCTCATATTTTTAATGTTTGGGGTTGTTCTTTTATATTCCTCTTTTTTTAAATTATATTGTAATGTGATGAGATACCCTATTTGATCTCATCAATCCATATTCGGAAGTTTTATGTGGCGCCGTTAGGCTGCCGAGTTTTCGTGAGGGATTTTTCATCTCACTTTTATTCCCGTGAGATTTATGCTACATTTGCCACAAATTCCATTGAGTGGTGTATGTACTTCCCATTATTCTACTCTTTGTGTAATATACTTTTGTTTATGAGTATTTACATCAATGATCTATTGTTCTTCTTTCATGGGGTGTATGTTTTGAAAGATACCCAAGTCGGTAAGGGAACCTTTCACCCTCCTCTATTTTTAAAAAGACTTATTTTGTTGGGTCTTTTAATTTACATATTGTTATGTTGGGATATGTTCTCATATATCCTTATTGATGTAAATTTTATCTCCAAGTGATGAGATACACTTTTTATCTCTCATCAACTCATTTTGAGGTGACGCCGTTAGGCTGTCAAGGGAACTTCTTAACCCAATTTCGATTTTTTGGGTTCAACATGTATTTATTGAATATGTCATCCTTTGAATATGTTTGAATGACCTTTGATTATTTTACACTTAATATACAATTATATTTGGTGTATTCATTTGTCACACATAATTATGTAATTGATTTATCCTTAAACCAAGGATACCGTCTTTGTGAGGGACTTCGTCTCAATCTCCTTTCATTGTGGTATATTTAGTTTTATACACAACTTTCTTTTATACGGTGTATAAACCCCCTTTGACTTTTACTTTTATACAATATGAACCTTTTTATACGAAGCAGTTTACAAAACGACAAAAAGGAATGTTTTTTTAAACGTACGCGGTGACAATGACTTTTTCCTCCACCGCGAGTATTATTTGGTATTTGGCTTCCTCAACAAGCCGTAATGTTTTTAAAAAAAATAAATACCATATACTCTTTTATGTATTTTGGTATTGAAAATGGTTTTGATAAAGGATTCTATTATGTCAATATATTTATGATATATTGTGATTGAAATGTGGAAATGTTATCTTTCCTTTATATTGGTTTTATGTTTTATGATTTTATATTGGTACTTGGACATTTTAACGGGTGGTTACGTTATAAACCATATGATGGGTGGTGCCATGAATACCAGGACGGGTGGTTACGTTATATCCTCCAATGCATTGGGTATGGAAGTCGGCCGTATGGCTATTCCATTAAGTATGTATGGATATTGGCCGTATGGCTATTCCATTAAGTGATATGTGTGGAAGTCGACCGTATGGTTATTCCACTTAAGTATGTTTATGTCCCGAGTTACCTTTATATATGTTATGTGTTCTTTATATGGGTTTTATGGTAATCCTTTGGTTACAAAAAGGTAAGTAATGATACTTTTTTTCAGTGAAAAATTTTTACTACTTCATGAAGGTGAAAAGTATTACATTTTAAAGTATTCATGGTTTACTTTTTGTTTTGAAAATCTAACAGTTTTCATTCTCTGTGTATCCCTTACTGAGCTTCTTATGCTCATCCCAAGTTTTTGAAATGTTTTTCACAGGACATAGCGTGGAATAAGGTCAAGGATGGGATCAAGGGAAAGTCATGCTACCTAAAACATGGAACTATACATGTTTCTTTTTAAGAGTTTTTTTTATTTTATGGAAATTTAGTAGAAGCGACTACTTTGTAATCTTTTGAGATGTAATAGTTATGTCCTAATTCTCTAAAACTCTAAACCTGAAAAGATACTCAATGTGAATTACTCATTTAATTCAATATTAAGTAAGGTTTAAGGCTGGGGCCTTATAGTTGGTATCAAAGGTCGGTTTAGTTAACTTTAGAGGTTAGGGTATTCTCTAAGCACAATTGACATTACCATAATGGTTAGGATTTTAGAAAGAGTCCTAGTTTTAGATAAAGTGAATGCTTAAGTGTATCTTAGTGTTTACCTTCATCATTTGTACATGATGGTTTTGTTGATATACTCACACTGACATTTCTATTTTTAGTGAATGGATTGATCTAGCAGGCACCAAAGAGACAACAGGTTTGAAGGAAACTGTGGTGGTTCTTTGATTAAGATACTAGATAAAATAGAGGATTCAATGAGGAAACTCGTGGTTGTTCTAAACCAAATATCAAGGAGTCATGATCAACCACTTCAACCTTGGTGAGTTCTCTAATGCATCATGTATGAGATGGCTAACCCGATGTGGAAATTCAGGTAATAATTATTTTGGTAACCATTAGGGTTTATATGATACTTAATTTTTAGGTAATTATGGGTTACTCTATGATATGATTGAAAATGAAAGGAATGAGATAAACTTGAGGTTAAAATATGTTATGATTATTCTTGAAGATTTTATCTCATTTTAGGGAATGTTTTAAGAATTATATAATTTTGGAAAAAGGACAAAACGTAGACCGTGTGACATCCCGTCGCGTCGGACAAAGCTGCGGGAATCGAACCCACAACCAATGTGCGACTGGTATTTATCGCCTACCACTGGACTACGTGAAGTCTCTAGTTAGTTTGACTGATTCATTCTAGTTATATGATTTTATGAATTAAGAGTAAGTTGATTTTGGGTTATTTATGAAAATGAATAACCTATCATGGAGAATATGTGATTAGGTTAATTAATTTTTAATACGAGACTTTAGGAGCAACTAATGTTGTTTGGAGATAAATGTTACGATTTAACTTGGAAGACTATGCGACTAAATCCTTCAAATATTTGGGTTTCAATATTATATTGGTTTACTTTGATGGATTTTATGGACAAATTGATTATAGAATGGTCCTCGTTGAACTTTGGGTTTTGTTGGAAAAATTTTGGAGATTAAGAATAGATTTTATTTTTATAAAGGGTTATCCTTTTTTGGATTATCTGATCTTGTACTAGCCTTTTTGGTTTTGGTTTTGGTTAAAGTATAAAGACATGGGAAGTATATAGTTCTATTTTGTGGATTAGGTGATTCTCTAGAAGTTGATTATAGTACTCTTAATGTGAACAAGTCTTCCTAAATACTCGTGTTTTGGAGAAAATATGAGTTTTTGTAAGGAATCTAATAAAAGTTGAAAGTCAATATGATAAGTGATTATGTTTCCTTATGAATAAATTCCTCAATAAAAAGTAACTTAAAACAAAAATGTTGTCTATTAACTTTTCCTACTGGGGAATCGAATACCATTTAACCCATCACAAGTTTGTGATTTTCTCGTGGTTAACTTTCTCCTAAACATGTTTTCTATCACTCTCCATCAGAACATGACCATTTGTTTTTTTCCTCCATGACCATATTTTCATACTTGGAATCCTAGTATGGGTTAACTCGGGTGACCTTTGTACTTATCTCTCTTTATTTTAAAGTGTTTGTTTTATCGACTTTTGTTTCGATGTGGGACTTCCAAGGATGTTTCCAAGCGTAATTTTAAAATTGCGAGGACGCAATTCCCAAAAGGGGGGAAGGATGTAACACCCCAGGTAAATAAAGAATATGACATTTCATATTTATCCATATTTGTGAATAAAATATTTAAATGACTTTAAAGGGGACACTATGCTCGATGGCGTACCCAACACGCAACAACGAGTTTCTTGGGAATCTTACGTTTCACTCTAATAATAAAATAATATTATTTTAAATGGTAGTTAACATGTAGCCATTGTAATGGCGGGAATGGATAGAAATAACTGAAATATGATTATATATGTTTTTAAATGTTTTTACATTTATCCAATAAAAGCTAATGGCTTAAAATATGGAAAGAATTCAATTTTAGGCGTATATGCCCTAGTTTTCACTAAAGGTTCACTTGTCGCCTTTTGATGGAGAAACATCATTAAATATAGTTTTGATCACTCTTATACATTCTTTTGGACCAAATAAAACTCTTTTTAAGAATCGGGACATCAAATTTTACTTTGTGTAATTTTTTGGTATTTTTCCGATAAAGTCCATTTTTTTAATGAATAGTGTAAAATGTTGTGTTTTAATTCAAAACCTCTTTTTAATCTAATTTATTTATATTATTAGATTATCTTTTGAATTGGTTTTAAAGTGAAATTAGAAAATATTTTTACCATTAAATCCAATAGTGGTCGTTGGAATTAATTTCACTTTGAAATCGGACTTAAACTAGTGTCAATCTTTTGATACTTATTGTTTCATAAAAATACGCTATTTGCTCTGACAGCGGGAATTAATTATTAAATTAATTAATGTTACTTATATGTTTTGAATTTTGTAAAATAGACTTCATTTTTGAATTCTTAATATCAAATATATCTTAGGGTGAATTTTTGGTAATTTTCTGAAAAACATCAAATTTTTATGAATAGTGAAACCACTAAGTGGTACTTATAAAGACTGATTTTCCGTTTAAATGAAATTTTACCATAATTGTGTTTTTAATTTCAAAAATCCGACATACATGGTTGTCAATAAGAAGTAAAATGTGGTTCAATGAGATTATAATAATTTTTTGGTGAATAGTAACTTATTAAGTTCTTAATCGTGATTGGAGGTAATTAGTGTAATTTAAGGTAAAAATGATATTAAAAGAATGTGAAAACACCATGACACTTGTCCTACACCTATTGGGTGAGTCATGGCCGACCAAGACAAGCCATGGGACAACTTGGGGACCCCATGGAGACACTTTGGTTGGGAAATGACATAAATAACTTTTTATTCAATGTAAAAGTTAAAATGACACAAACATGATATGTTTTACTAAAAAAAATTTTAAGTGGGGTTATACAAGTCATATTTTTGATTATAAATAGTAATTGGAAATATAAAAATATTTCCTACATCATAGTATTTGTTTTATAATTTTTAGAAATTAAATAAATTAAATTATTTATGACATAATAATGATGCAGCAATGACATCATTATTTGACGATTTAAATAAAATGGAAAGATAATGTAAAATCTATGAACTACACATGTCCAAAACATATTGGATGGGTGTATTTTGAACCCTTAACACCTTATCCACGAATTATATCAATGTGGGACCTTTTAAAACCGAAACACATTTTCTAATAAAGTAATATTTCTTTACTTTCAAAAAGTACCCCTCCTCTCCTCTTATAAAAGGCCCCCACCTCTACCTCATTTCACAAACTCCTCAAGCCTTTGGCTCGGCCAACCCCTACCCATTTACTCTCTCCACATCCCTCTCCTCATCCTGGAGGATTTACTTTGGGCACAAGCCTTTCAAAGGAAGCCTTTAGGCTCAAATCAAAAGGAGTTACACTTTTAAAGGTAATTCATTCTCTCATGTTCATTTGTTTAATTTTGCTTCTCCCACCCCCTAAACTCTTTTTATTTATTTCTTTTGTAACAACACCAGTATCTTCAATATACTAGGATTTTGTTATAATATTTATTTGAGCTACACTCTCACACAACTACATCAAATGGTTAAAGAACATACGGTTTCCATGGATGGCGAAATTGTGCCTCCCGAAACGATGATTGTTCAATACTCATTTAACACCTTCAAAGGTGGCCATTATGATTTCACTATTTTTATATATGATATATAATATGTTTATGTTTTACTTATGCTTCTTTATTTTTAATTTTTGTCTTACCTTTATGGCTTCCATTATGGGTATACGCGATATCTTCATTTTAGGAAGTGCGGACTACCGCCCCCTCAAAGTGATGTGATTCGTTAATGCCATACGTGGGACGTATAAAGGATGGATTTAATGTTATTATATATGATGTTATACTGGAATTATTATTTACCTATATATCATTATTATTTATTTCCATTAAAGTATGATATAGAAATGAAAGTAGCGTTCATGCGTACGTACGGCTTACCGTCTCCATGAACGGTGCATTTCATTTCTTATCCCCAAATGTAATGTACTATTATAAGTACATATATATAATGGATATATATGATATATGATACATATAAATTATTAATATAATTCTTTAATTAAAATATACATACCTCTCATATAGTTTTAATTCCATTAATACGACATAGAAATGAAAGTAGCGTTCGTGCGTACGTACGGCTTACCGTCTCCATGAACGGTGCATTTCATTTCATTCCTCTAAATGATTATGTGATTTTATAAATACATGTATATGCTGGATATATATGATATATATGATATCCAAATCAGGAATGTCATTTTTGGATATGAAGAACCTTTGACCACACGAACAACATGTAATTGTAAGAAGTCCACTTTCGACATAAGAACAAAATATCTACAAAACAAACATGATTAACTTAAATGATTAAATAATGTTTATAACATGGTAATAAGTGATATAAAAGGAATAATGATTTTTAAAAATGTTCTTAAGGAAGTATAAATTAACTCATGTTTATTATTCAGGAGATTAAAGAACGATCGAGTCAAGTCGGACCTGAGGTAAGGGATCTTACTCCTCTTTTTTTAAGTACACCCTTTTATGTCATTCCCTTTAAAGCTCATCTTTCATGTTATTGGGATGATCTTTTATATTAATCCTACTATAATTTTTATGTCCATGTGATGAGAGACCCTATTCTCTCTCATCAATCCATTTTGGAAGTTTTGATTGGCGCCGTTAGGCTGCCGAACTTTCGTAAGAGATCTAACTTCTCTCTTTATTTTTAAGTACTCACCTTTATGTAACTTATTTTAAGCTCCTATTTGTAATGTTGGGGGATGTTATTTTATATTCCTATTGATGTAAATTATATTGTAATGTGATGAGATACCCTATTTGATCTCATCAATCCATATTCGGAAGTTTTATGTGGCGTCGTTAGGCTGCCGAGTTTTCGTGAGGTATTTTTCATCTCACTTTTATTCCCATGAGATTTATGCTACATTTGCCACAAATTCCATTGAGTGGTGTATGTACTGCCCATTATTCTACTCTTTGTGTAATATACTTTCGTTTATGATTATTTACATCAATGATCTATTGTCCTTCTTTCATGGGGTGTATGTTTTGAAAGATACCCAAGTCGGTAAGGGAACCTTTCACCCTCCTCTTTTTTTAAAAATACTTCTTTTGTTGGGTCTTTTAATTTACATATTGTTATGTTGGGATATGTTCTCATATATCCTTAGTGATGTAACTTTTATGTCCAAGTGATGAGATACACTTTTTATCTCTCATCAACTCATTTTGAGGTGACGTCGTTAGGCTGTCAAGGGAACTTCTTAACCTAATTTCGATTTCTTTGGGTTCAACATGTAGTTATTGAATATGTCATCCTTTGAATATGTGTGAATGACCTTTGATTATTTTACACTTAATATAAAATTATATTTGGTGTATTCATTTGTCACACATAATTATGTAATTGATTTATCCTTAAACCAAGGATACCATCTTTGTGAGGGACTTCGTCTCAATCTCCTTTCATTGAGGTATATTTCGTTTTATACACAACATTCTTTTATACGGTGTATAAACCCCCTTTGACTTTTACTTTTATACAAAAGGAACCTTTTTATACGAAGCGTTTTACAAAACGACAAAAAGGAATGTTTTTTTTAACATACGCGGTGACAATGACTTTTTCCGCCGCCACGAGTATTATTTGGTCTTTGGCTTCCTCAACAAGCCGTAATGTTTTCAGAATAAAATAAATACCATATACTCTTTTATGTATTTTGGTATTGAAAATGGTTTTGATAAAGGATTCTATTATGTCAATATATTTATGATATATTGTGATTGAAATGTGGAAATGTTATCTTTCCTTTATATTGGTTTTATGTTTTATGATTTTATATTGGTACTTGGACATTTTAACAGGTGGTTACGTTATAAACCATATGATGGGTGGTGCCGTGAATACCAGGACGGGTGGTTACGTTATAACCTCCAATGCATTGGGTATGGAAGTCGGCCGTATGGCTATTCCATTAAGTATGTATGGATATTGGCCGTATGGCTATTCCATTAAGTTATATGTGTGGAAGTCGACCGTATGGTTATTACACTTAAGTATGTTTATGTCCCAAGTTACCTTTATATATGTTATGTGTTCTTTATATGGGTTTTATGGTAATCCTTTGGTTATAAAAAGGTAAGTAATGATACATTTTTTCAGTGAAAAGTTTCTACTACTTCATGAAGGTGAAAAGTATTACATTAATAAAGTATTCATGGTTTACTTGTTGTTTTGAAAATCTAACAGTTTTCATTCTCTGTGTATCGCTTACTGAGCTTCTTATGCTCATCCCAAGTTTTTGAAATGTTTTTCATAGGACATAGCGTGGAATAGGGTCAAGGATGGGATCAAGGGAAAGTCATGCTACCTAAAACATGGAACTATACATGTTTCTTTTTAAGAGTTTTTTTTTATTTTATGGAAATTTAGTAGAAGCGACTACTTTGTAATCTTTTGAGATTTAATAGTTATGTCCTAATTCTCTAAAACTCTAAACCTGAAAAGATCCTCAATGTGAATTACTCATTTAATTCAATATTAAGTAAGGTTTAAGGCTGGGGCCTTATAGTTGATATCAAAGGTCGGTTTAGTTAAGTTTAGAGGTTAGGGTATTCTCTAAGCACAAGTGACATTACCATAATGGTTAGGATTTTAGAAAGAGTCGTAGTTTTAGATAAAGTGAATGAGTAAGTGTATCTTAGTGTTTACCTTCATCATTTGTACATGATGGTTTTATTGATATACTCACACTGACATTTCTGTTTTTAGTGAATGGATTGATCTAGCAGGCACCAAAGAGACAACAGGTTTGAAGGAAACTGTGGTGGTTCTCTGATTAAGATACTAGATAAAATGGAAGATTCAATGAGGAAACTCGTGGTTGTTCTAAACCAAATATCAAGGAGTCATGATCAACCACTTCAACCTTGGTGAGTTCTCTAATGCATCATGTATGAGATGGCCAACCCTATGTGGAAATTCAGGTAATAATTATTAAGGTAACCATTAGGGTTTATATGATACTTAATTTTTAGGTAATTATGGGTTACTCTATGATATGATGGAAAATGAAAGGAATGAGATAAACTTGAGGTTAAAATACGTTATGATTATTCTTGAAGATTTTATCTCATTTTGGGGAATGTTTTAAGAATTATATAGTTTTGGAAAAAGGACAAAACGTAGACCGTGTGACATCCCGTCGCGTCGGACAAAGCTGCGGGAATCGAACCCACAACCAATGTGCGACTGGTATTTATCGCCTACCACTGGACTACGTGAAGTCCCTGGTTAGTTTGACTGATTCATTCTAGTTATATGATTTTATGAATTAAGAGTAAGTTGATTTTGGGTTATTTATTAAAATGAATAACCTATCATAGAGAATATGTGATTAGGTTAATTACTTTTTAATACGAGACTTTAGGAGCAACTAATATTGTTTGGAGATAAATGTTACGATTTAACTTGGAAGACTATGCGACTAAATCCTTAAAATATTTGGGTTTCAATCTTATATTTGTTTACTTTGAAGAATTTTATGGGCAAATTGATTATAGAATGGTCCTCGTTGAACTTTGGGTTTTGTTGGACAAATTTTGGAGATTAAGAATAGATTTTCTTTTTATAAAGGGTTATCCTTTTCTGGATTATCTGATCTTGTACCAGCCTTTTTGGTTTTGGTTTTGGTTAATGTCTAAAGACATGGGAAGTATATAGTTCTATTTTGTGGATTAGGTTATTCTCTAGAAGTTGATTATAGTACTCTTAATGTGAACAAGTCTTCCTAAATACTCGTCTTTTGGAGAAAATATGAGTTTGTGTATGGAATCTAATAAAAGTTGAAAGTCAATATGATAAGTGATTATGTTTCCTTATGAATAAATTCCTCAATAAAAAGTAACTTAAAACAAAAATGTTGTCTATTATCTTTTCCTACTGGGGAATCGAATACCGTTTAACCCATCACAAGTTTGTGATTTTCTCGTGGTTAACTTTCTCTTAAACATGTTTTCTATCACTCTCCATCAGAACATGACCCTTTGTTTTTTTCCTCCATGTCCATATTTTCATACTTGGAATCCTATTATGGGTTAACTCGAGTGACCTTTGTACTTATCTCTCTTTATTTTAAAGTGTTTGTTTTACCGACTTTTGTTCCGATGTGGGACTTCCAAGGATGTTTCCAAGCGCAATTTTAAAATTGCGAGGATGCAATTCCCAAAAGGGGGGAAGGATGTAACGCCCCAGGTAAATAAAGAATATGAAATTTCATATTTATCCATATTTGTGAATAAAATATTTAAATGACTTTAAAGGGGACACTATGCTCGATGGCGTACCCAACACGCAACAACGAGTTTCTTGGGAATCTTACGTTGCACTCTAATAATAAAATAATATTATTTTAAATGGTAGTTAACATGTAGCCGTTGTAATGGAGGGAATGGATAGAAATAACTAAAATATGATTATATAAGTTTTAAATGTTTTTACATTTATCCAATAAAAGCTAATGGCTTAAAATACGGAAAGAATTCAATTTTAGGCGTATATGCCCTATTTTTCACTAAAGGTTCACTTGTCGCCTTTTGATGGAGAACCGTCATTAAATATAGTTTTGATCACTCTTATACATTCTTTTGGACCAAATAAAACTCTTATTAAGAATCGGGACATCAAATTTTACTTTGTGTAATTTTTTGGTATTTTTCCGATAAAGTTCATTTTTTTAATGAATAGTGTAAAATGTTGTGTTTTAATTCAAAACCTCTTTTTAATCTAATTTATTTATATGATTAGATTATCTTTTTAATTGGTTTTCAAGTGATATTATAAAATATTTTTACCATTAAATCCAATAGTGGTCGTTGTAATTAATTTCACTTTGAAATCGGACATAAACTAGTGTCAATCTTTTGATACTTATTGTTTCATAAAAATACGCTATTTGCTCTGACAGTGGGAATTAATTATTAAATTAATTAATGTGACTTATATGTTTTGAATTTTGTAAAATAGACTTCATTTTTGAATTAGTAATATCAAATATATCTTAGGGTGAATTTTTGGTAATTTTCTGAAAAACTTCAATTTTTGATGAATAGTGAAACCACTAAGTGGTACCTATAAAGACTGATTTTCCGTTTAAATGAAATTTTGCCATCATTGTGTTTTTAATTTCAAAAATCCTACATACATGGTTGTCATTAAGATGTAAAATGTGGTTCAATGAGATTATAATAATTTTTTGGTGAATAGTAACTTATTAAGTTCTTAATCGCGATTAGAGGTAATTAGTGTAATTTAAGGTAAAAATGATATTATAAGAATGTGAAAACACCATGATACTTGTCCTACACCTATTGGGTGAGTCATGGCCGACAAATACAAGCCATGGGCCAACTTGGGGACCCCATGGAGACACTTTGGTTGGGAAATGACATAAATAACTTTTTATTTAATGTAAAAGTAAAAATGACACAAACATGATATGTTTTACTAAAAAAATTTAAGTGGGGTTATACAAGTCATATTTTTGATTATAAATAGTAATTGGAAAGCTAAAAAGATTTCATACATCATAGTATTTGTTTTATAATTTTTAGACATTAAATAAATTAAATTATTTATGACATAATAATGATGCAGCGATGACATCATTATTTGACGATTTAAATAAAATGGAAAGATAATGTAAAATCTATGAACTACACATGTCCAAAACATATTGGATGGGTGTATTTATAACCCCTAACACCTTATCCACGAATTATATAAATGTGGGACCTTTTAAAACCGAATCACATTTTCAAATAAAGTAATATTTCTTTACTTTCAAAAAGTGCCCCTCCTCTCCTCTTATAAAAGGCCCCCACCTCTACCTCATTTCACACACTCCTCAAGCCTTTGGCTCGGCCAAACCCTGCCCATTTACTCTCTCCACATCCCTCTCCTAATCCTGGAGGATTCCCATTGGGCAGAATCCTTTCAAAGGAAGCATTTAGGCTCAAATCAGAATGAGTTAGACTTTTAACGGTAATTCATTCTCTCAAGTTCATTTGTTTTATTTTGCTTCTCCAACCCCCTAAACTCTTTTTATTTATTTATTTTGTAACAACACTAGTATCTTCAATATACTAGAATGTTGTTTTAACATTTATTCGAGCTACACTCTCACACAACTACATCAAATGATTAAAGAACATACGGTTTCCGTGGATGGCGAAATTGTGCCTCCCGAAACGATGATTCTTCAATACTCATTTAACACCTTCAAAGGTGGCCATTATGATGTCACTATTTTTATATATGATATATAATATGTTTATGTTTTACTTATTCTTCTTTATTTTTCATTTGTGTCTTACCTTTATGGCTTCCATTATGGGTATACGCGATATCTTCATTTTAGGAAGTGCGGACTACCACCCCCTCAAAGTGATGTGATTCGTTAATGCCATACGTGGGACGTATAAAGGATGGATTTAATGTTATTATATATGATGTTATACTGGAATTATTATTTACCTATATGTCATTATTATTTCTTTCCATTAATGTATGAGATAGAAATGGAAGTAGCGTTCATGCGTACGTACGGCTTACCGTCTCCATGAACGGTGCATTTCATTTCTTATCCCCAAATGTAATGTACTATTATAAGTACATATATATAATGGATATATATGATGTATGATACATCTAAATGATTAATATAATTCTGGAATTAAAATATACATATCTCTCATATAGTTTTAATTCCATTAATACGACATAGAAATGAAAGTAGTGTTCATGTGTACGTACGGCTTACCGTCTCCATGAACGGTGCATTTCATTTCTTTCCTCTAAATGATTATGTGATTTTATAAATACATGTATATGCTGGATATATATGATATATATGATATCCAAATCAGGAATATCATTTTTGGATATGAAGAACCTTTAACCACACGAACAACATGTAATTATAAAAAGTCCACTTTTGACTTAAGAACCAAATATCGACAAAATAGACATGATTAACTTAAATGATTAAATAATGTTTATAACATGGTAATAAGTGATATAAAAGGAATAATTAACTTTAAAAAGGTTCTTAAGGAAGTATAAATTAACTAAAGTTTATTATTCAGAAGATTAAAGAACGATCGAGTCAAGTCGGACCCGAGGTAAGGGATCAACCTCCTCTCTTTCTTTTTAAGTACACTCTTTTATGTCATTCCTTTTAAAGCTCATCTTTCTTGTTATTGGGATGATCTTTTATATTAATCCTACTGTAATTTTTATGTTCATGTGATGAGAGACCCTATTCTCTCTCATCAATCCATTTTGGATGTTTTGATTGGTGCCGTTAGGCTGCCGAACTTTCGTAAGAGATCTACCTTCTCTCTTTCATTTTAAGTACTATCCTTTATGTCACTTATTTTAAGCTCCTATTTGTAATGTTGGGGGATGTTCTTTTATATTCCTATTGATTTAAATTATATTGTAATGTGATGAGATACCCTATTTGATCTCATCAATCCATATTCGGAAGTTTTATGTGGCGCCGTTAGGCTGCCGAGTTTTCGTGAGGGATTTTTCATCTCACTTTTATTCCCGTGAGATTTATGCTACATTTGCCACAAATTCCATTGAGTGGTTTATGTACTACCCATTATTCTACTCTTTGTGTAATATACTTTCGTTTATGAGTATTTACATCAATGATCTATTGTCCTTCTTTCATGTGGTGTATGTTTTGAAAGATACCCAAGTCGGTAAGGGAACCTTTCACCCTCCTCTTTTTTTAAAAAGACTTCTTTTGTTGGGTCTTTTAATTTACATATTGTTAAGTTGCGATATGTTCTCATATATCCTTAGTGATGTAACTTTTTTTCCAAGTGATGAGATACACTTTTTATCTCTCATCAACTCATTTTGAGGTGATGCCGTTAGGCTGTCAAGGGAACTTCTTAACCCAATTTCGATTTCTTTGGGTTCAACATGTAGTTATTGAATATGTCATCCTTTGAATATGTGTGAATGACCTTTGATTATTTTACACTTAATATCCAATTATATTTGGTGTATTCATTTGTCACACATAATTATGTAATTGATTTATCCTTAAACCAAGGATACCGTCTTTGTGAGGGACTTCGTCTCAATCTCCTTTCATTGAGGTATATTTCGTTTTATACACAACTTTCATTTATACGGTGTATAAACCCCTTTTACTTTTACTTTTAAACAAAAGGAACCTTTTTATACGAACCGTTTTACAAAACGACAAAAAGGAATGTTTTTTAACGTACGCGGTGACAATGACTTTTTCCGCCGCCGCGAGTATTATTTGGTCTTTGGCTTCCTCAACAAGCCGTAATGTTTTTAAAATAAAATAAATACCATATACTCTTTTATGTATTTTGGTATTGAAAATGGTTTTGATAAAGGATTCTATTATGTCAATTTATTTATGATATATTGTGATTGAAATGTGGAAATGTTATCTTTCCTTTATATAGGTTTTATGTTTTATGATTTTATATTGGTACTTGGACATTTTAACGGGTGGTTACGTTATAAACCATATGATGGGTGGTGTCGTGAATACCAGGACGGGTGGTTACGTTATATCCTCCAATGCATTGGGTATGGAAGTCGGTCGTATGGCTATTCCATTAAGTATGTATGGAAATTGGCCGTATGGCTATTCCATTAAGTGATATTTGTGGAAGTCGACTATATGGTTATTCCACTTAAGTATGTTTATGTCCCAAGTTACCTTTATATATGTTATGTGTTCGTTATATGGGTTTTATGGTAATCCTTTGGTTAAAAAAAGGTTAGTAATGATACTTTTTTTTCAGTGAAAAGTTTTTACTACTTCATGAAGGTGAAAAGTATTACATTGATAAAGTATTCATGGTTTACTTCTTGTTTTGAAAATCTAACAGTTTTCATTCTTTGTGTATCCCTTACTGAGCTTCTTATTCTCATCCCATTTTTTTGAAATGTTTTTCACAGGACATAGCGTGGAATAGGGTCAAGGATGGGATCAAGGGAAAGTCAGGCTACCTAAAACATGGAACTATACATGTTTCTTTTTAAGAGTTTTTTTTATTTTTTGGAAATTTAGTAGAAGAGACTACTTTCTAATCTTTTGAGTTGTAATAGTTATGTCCTAATTCTCTAAAACTCTAAACCTGAAAAGATCCTCAATGTGAATTACTCATTTAATTCAATATTAAGTAAGGTTTAAGGCTGGGGCCTTATACCAGTTACCAAGAGTCAGTGCATTATTACATAACATTGGAATGATCACAAAAGATCATGTCTCTAAAGTCATATTAGTTTAGTATCCATGGAAACACTAGATACATTCATATGTCTTATATTACATAATAAAGTGAAAAACTACAAAAAAATATTGTCTTCATATTCCCTCATACTATCCCTGCAGTTCATTCATAAAATACATGTTCACATCTTGGGAAAAATAAAACATTGAAAGGAGTGAGCGCAGATTCTCTGTAAGGATGACAATATAGCAGAAAATTTCATAAATAAACAAAATCATTTAAGTCATTGCATAACTAAAATAAAAGCCTTTTAAACTTGATATTTAGTGTAACATGACACAAATAAATTGATATATTGGAATTTACTTATTCACATGGATATTCTACTAGTCAAATAATCACATGAAATATCAATAACCACTTTCAGAATGATTGAATACATAATCACAGACTATCATAACCATATAGTCAAGGCCTCGTGCCAAGACTACAAATAAGATTTTGTCATGGCCTTGTTCTAAGACACTGGTTTGTCTCATGATACTTACCGATGCATCGAGGAGCTATAGCGGGCTCCACCCATCACTTATTAAGTATAATGCATTCCTCATATGAAGAGGTTTAAACTTTATATAAACATTCATATTAAAACTAGCATATAGAATTTCAATACTTTCTCAATAAACCATGATTTGTATAGAAATAACACATCCACAGTCAAATATATTACAAAACCTGCATTACCATATGAAAGATTTGTATCATAATAAACCAACATCAAATAAGCTTAAAATCCATCAAACGATGTTGACATAGATGAAATGAAAACTATTTTAGGGAAATATCTCTTTTTTGAAATAATTTAAAAGTCACACATTTATAAATGAAGTAATTTAAAAGTGATTTTTGAATTAAAGTGTCCCATACCACATTGAAACTTTTGAAAATAAATTTCATTAAAAAACATTCATGCGCATATAAATAAATCCTTAAAATCATTTTCAACACATGGACATTAATTATAATTATTTAGAAAGATAAATCATTAAAACATTTAAAATTCTGATCTTGATAAAGAGTACCTTTCACAAATTCTTTAAATATTCATTTTGAAATCATTTAAAAGTCACATTATTATAAAATAAAAAATTTACTTTCAATATATTATTATAATCTTGTAAGGTAAGCTTCATCGAGTTTATAATGGTAGAAAATAGTCATACCCACAATATAAGTAAAAAAAACATTCTTACCTTTAATTTGATGAAAATTTCAAAAAGTACCTTGTTTGGAAAAGGACTGAAAGTTTCCTTTAAAAACACATATGGGTATAAATGAAATTAACTTTTTTTCTCTTAAATAGTAAAAATCTTTTGAAATATATTTTTATGAAATATGGATGTGGATGATAAAGTGGTCCGAGTAGATAATTACGTATAAACAACTCAGATAATAAAGAGATTGTGAAATAAACTCTTACTGTGTGCATTTCTAATGTTGAGGGTAGTTTATCCTCAATTATAATAGTTAAATTATTTTTACTAAATAATACAAGAATAATATACATAAATATGATATCATATATGATATTTTAATATTGCTTTGTTAATAATATTTTAGTATTATCATCGTTTCAGATGTTAACTAATTTGTTTTCTTTTATATGCTTCGTTATGTAAGTTGTGTTTGTTATGGATATGTTGTATCTTATTCATATTCAGAATGATATAAAGTCCTTAAACAACACTTTTAATCATAATATTAGAATTATTCTTTAATGGACATGATGGGGAAATGAATCTCATCGTGTTCGTGGAGACGGTAATCCGTGCGTACGCACGAACACTACTTCCATTTCATTTTTCATTTTAAAAGGAATCAAAACCAAATGAACACAGTTATATTATTATTACAGTATATTATAATATCTTATATATGATACTTATGTTCATTAACACCATCCTTTATATGTTTCATTTTTGTTATGAACAAGTCATATCACTTTGAGGGGGCGGTAGTCTGCACTTCCTCAAATGAAATTATCATATACATATTAAACATGAAATTAATAATGGTATGATATAAAATGGAATTTAAAAAGCTTATATATAAAATAAATATCATAAATATCATATTTAATTAGGGTGAAATAATAATGGCCACCATGAGAGGTGGTAGGTTATAATTGAACAATCATTGTTTTGTGGGGCATTTGGTTGTCATCCACAGAAACATTATGTTCATCACCCATTAGACAGAGGTGTGTGTAAGTGTAGTTCCAATAATTCTCATAAAAATATCCTAGTATATTTAGGACACTATTTTTGTTACAAAAGAAAATAATAAAAAGAGTTTAGGGATTCGAGAAGTAAAATAAAAGAAAAAAAATCTAAGAGAAATTGTAAACATTAATTTGGGTAACTCCCTTTGGTTTGAACCAAAAGGACTCTTGAAGTGACTTATGCCTAAGGTAAGGATTCTAGAAGGAGTAGAGGGATGTAGGGAGCTTATTTGTGTAGATTTTGGATCTGAAAAAGTCTATATAGGTGTGATTAATTGGTTAGAATTGATGTCCTTTTATACGGGGAAGGAGGGTCTCATTAAGAAAAACATAAAGTATTAATTTAAAATTAATTCATATTCGGTTTTTAATGGCTCCAAAGTAGATTATTCAAAGTCTAAGGTGGAGTTGGGTCTAAATACATTCATCCATTATATTTTATATAGTTTTGGTTCACTATATTAACCTTATCATTTATATTTAACTCTTAGATAAATAGTTTGACATTTACAACTTCACTTTGAATTTTTATATTATATGGTTAATTAACTTACTATATACTATTAATAGACCCCCAAGTGGTCCATTAATGATACACCTATCAGGATATAATTTCTTTCGCTGAAACTTAGATTTTTACGAATATAATATCAATTAATAATATAATATTTGTTTAAAAAACTCAATTTTGTCAATTTTGACACTATTTAATAATTGATTTTTGTTAGTCTTAACAACTTTATTAATTCGAACCAAATTCATTTAAGAAATAATCAAATTTAATGTTAACTAATAAAATTCATTTAATTCAATAAAAGTCTCAAATAACTTTATTTGGGTATTTATAATATAAATTATTTTAATATTTCAGTAATAAGGTAATTACTGCATCATCAGTATGTCATAAATAACATAATTTATTTGATGTCTAAAAATTAATAATAAAAATAACACGGTGTAGGAAATATTTTTATATTTCCAATTAATATTTATAGTTGATAATATAACTTATATAACCCCATGTAAAAAGTAATTTACTAAAAGATATTTGTTTGTGTCATTTTTGTCTTTACAGTAAATTAATCAATCTAAATAGTCATTATCACACTCAAGTGGCTCCATGGGGTCCCAAAATCGACCCTAGGATTCCCATGGTCAGCCAGGACTCAACAAATAAGGTTAGAAAAAATGTTAAAGTAAATTTTTGTTATTGTAATATACTTTTTATCTTGAGTTACCCTATTAACCTTTAACTGCGGTAAATAAAAGTCCAAGGTTACTATTCACCAAAAATTATTTTTATCTTATTGAACCACATTTTACACCTTGATATTAACCGTGCCTCTCGGATTTTCAAAATTCCACTCACAGAAGTGGTAAAATTATGTTTTATGTGAACTTACAAATTCTTATAGGAGGTGGGTAAAAGACGGTGAAAAGTTCAATAAATATTTTATATATCTAAAATTATTATAAACAGAATCCAATGAATTACATTGAATTTATATTGGTATTATTTATCTATTTTTACATAAAATAAAAATAAAATAAATAAAAATTTCAATAAAACTTTGGTTTTAAACTGTAACTCAGTCTTTTTCACTATTCATCAAAAATTAAATGTTTTGAGAAAAATATCAAAAAATTACCCTAAGTTAATTTTGATAATATGAATTAAATAATTAAGTCTATTTTACCGAATTCAAAACAAAGAATTTGCATTTATTTATTTCTAATTAATTCATGATGTCAAACCCAAAAGGCGTATTTTTATCAAATAATAATAACCAAAAGTTTGACACTTGTTTATGTCCAATTTCAAAGTGAAATTACATACAATGACCATCATTGGATTAAACGGTAAAAATATATTCTATTTATTCTTCCAAACCATTAAAATTTAAAATTTAATAATAGAAATTATTTTTATTTAAAAAGTTATTTTCAGTTAAGGTATAGTATTTTTCACTATTTATCCAAATATGAAAGTTATCAAAAAAATAGCAAAACATTATTGAAACTACATTCTTATGTCTCAATTCTAAAGAAGATTTTTATTTTGTCAAATTGAATATATAAAAGATTCAAATATTGGATTTAAAATGGATTCACCATTAAAAGGTTGTAAATTTGCATTTTTTTTAAAAATAATTCTTTTATCTGAAAAAATGTATTTGTTCATACATTATGTCTAAGAAACTCATAATATGTATTCTAAAATTATAAGGATTATATAAAGTTCAAAATTCTGTTAATAGTATTAATAACCTCTTTTAAACGGCTTGTTTGATATGTCATGGTGCACAAGAACTCGGTGTTTCGTGTAGTGAAAGTTATTGAATTACATTGAAGAAATAACGTACTATGAAATCTTGTGGTGTTACATTAATTTTCATCTGTTTCATAGTTTTTCTTATTAATTTGTTTGTATTTTTATTTATTATTTGTTAAAAAAATTCAATTTCATGTGAATATTATATAGTTTCATAATCTCTATATTATTAATAATAACATAATTATTATATTGATACATATTTTATAAATTTTAAACAAATCATGTAAGGAAATTTTGAGAGAAGATGTATGTCATGATCGTAGAGATGAATGGTCGTAAATACTAATGAGTAGCATTTCCATTTTTCATTGATCTCAATAGCTAAAAGACATGTACTATTATAACATTACAAAATTATTTTTATATAATATTATTTTGCCAAATAATCTTATGTTAATCATACATGATTTGTGTTGATGAAAAGGGATTCAAATAAAAAATTTAAGGTAGTAGTCAATGCATACAATAATGATGTTATCATTTTTCAGTGAGTGAATTGTATAGAAATAAAATGATCTTTTATGATTAAATAAAGATTAACAAGTAACTAGAAAAAAATATTTCATTTATATATAAAAATATTTATTATTTTTAATTTAATTACTAACTATGAAATTCATTGCTGAAATGAATAAATTTATTTTCGAGGATGTAGTCCAGTGTACACACGACATACATTGTTGTATCCCCTACTTAAAAATGGAAAATAGTATATATGATAAAATAACTGATGAGTTATAATTATGATATAATTATAATATATTTACATATTATATACATTATCATACACAATCATGAGTGTAGTTAGTGAAAAAACAAATGACATAGATTTTCGGGGTGATAGAGTGTCGTAAACAAGAATGATGGTTTGATGACACATTCAATGCATGTGGGGAGGTTTGGAAGGTATTATGTTTAGAGAAATATATATTTTTGTATTTATTATACTGTTTTTATTTTATTTTTAATTTAAATAATAATTGATATAGATGTATGAAGAATGAAAAAATGATAAATGAAGTGTATTACCTCTTCCCTGTGTATCCTCTACAAGTTTTCACGAAAAAAATATTAGGATGGATTCAAACTAAAACTAATGATGATAGTATTATAGGATGTATTTATGGAATCATTTTGGGTAATTAATGGGCATACCAAAAGGAGTTTCTGATAAAAATATGATATAATAGTGGTGTCTTTTTTATAGGATGTGAGTGGGATACATGTAAATCTTGAAAATAAAAAAATACTACCCACATTATTCACATTAAAATAGGATAAAAATTAATTATTCATGATGATTAAAAATCATAACATACATATAGGGTATGATAATATATTTTTAAGAATTTTATTTGGCCATTTTAATAATTACCATTGTAGTTCTATCTAATGGTACATCCATTAATTCTATAACCAGGGAAAATAATTATTAATGTTTTCACAATTCAGTTTTGTAAAAAATATCCCATAGTAGTTCATATAAATTATTCTGATTCAAATAGAGAATCCAATTTATAAAATTCCATTCTCATATATGGAAACATTTAATTTCAAATTAATACCACAAACATTATGAACATGCAAGTTTGCAAAGTGAAAATGATAAAATGTTTACAATGTTTTTATATTATGAATTAAATATGGAAATTAAAAATATTTTCTTAAATTGATTAATTGATATATAATTTAAATAATTATACATTAAAAAAATAAAATAAAATTTAAATTTATCAAAAAGTAAAATTATAATGTATTTCCCCTTTAAATTTCTATATTTTTTATTATTCATTAAAGAATGTAACATTTTAAAAAACTATAAAAATTAACCCTATTGTAATTTTTTTATTAGAAATTCAAAATTTATCTAAATTTTAACATATAAAATTTATAAATTAGTTTAACATTTATTTTAAATTATGTTTGAAAATGAAGAATAATTTGACTTTTAAAAAATAATATTTAATTAAAAGAATTTCATTTTCTTATATGTGATTCATATTTTATTTCATAAAAATATATGACCCTATGTTGTATTATTTAGATAGTAAAATTCATTGATTTGAATTTAACTGTATGTTTATAATGGTATTATATGTTTTGTTTCACATCAACTTTGGTCTACGTGTTTCACAAGAAATCAAAGTGTTTAAAATTAAGTAAATAAATTTTGTTGTTTATTAATGATCTATGTTACATGTCACATATTCTATTGAATAATATGTTATTATTATATTATTATATGCTATTAAAATTCCCAATTGGTAAATAAATTATTTCCTCATAACTTAATCTTGATATATGTAGTCAAGAGTTTGTAATTTTGAAGTACCATTGATGAAAAACAGACATCATAAGATGATTAATAAAATATATTATTGTTAAGAGAGAAAGGGAACTACAATGGCCTTTGAGAATGACATTGAAAAATGTTTATAAAAAAGATAATTTTTATTTCCAATGATGATATGTACTTTTAAAAAAATCATAAATAATTATAGATTATGGTCGAGGACATTGATCAGAAGAATGTGAATTATGAATGTAATGTTAATGACCCCAAAAACATAAATAAATGATGACTTAAAAGTATAATAAATTCATCTGATATGAATATAATATTATAATTTCTTATGATCCTTCTACCTAATGTTATGATATTATTTTATATCTTATAACATAAGGAAATGTACTTACATTTTATATTTGTTTTTCAAAATATTGATATCATTTTTTTGGTTTTGCTTAGATCAATATCCAATTCATTGCTTTCTCCATAAAATGAATATTAAAAAATTATTTTTATTCAAAAAGCACAAAAAAACATTTAAAATATCATAATATATCTTATATATTTATATCCCATACCTTAAAAATTCATTTTTTTAATATGAAAAAATGGATACCATAGGTTATCTAGTATGTATAAATCACTACAAGGTGGTGTAATAAATTTTTATTTAAAAACATGAACAATGTTCAATGTAAACCATTTCAGAAATTTATTACCATATGACCCTTACAAAATATTATTTTCCAAAACATCTCAAAAAGGTCTTTAAATTCACAAAACTAGTATATCATTATTCCCTCAATGAACCCAAAGTAGCTCTTAACTATTATATTCCAAACATGAAACTACATTCCTCATGTATTATCCTAAAATATAGTAGCATACTGAATTACCAAAATATAATATTTAAAAATTGAATTATTCATTATTCTATATTTTAAACACATATTATCTTATATATTCCTTAAATTCAAAAAAATATCTAAACTACATCAATATAGAATAAACCAATTTGTCAAAAAATAATTAATCAATTCAATATTATTCATTTCTTTCTTTATTAACTTTACAAACATGAATAATAAATTTATAAAAAAATTATTTATCAACTATTGGAAAAATTTAATATTATTCTTTATCTCATGTAATTTTTTAATAAGTAGTTAAAATTTCCACCAAATAATTTTTATTAGTATTGATGTTGTTCAACATATGATTTCAAATTATTTTAAAAAAAATCTTCATAGAAAAATCCTTATACATATCATAATTTTGAATAACTATATATCATTGAAAAAATATCAAAATGTCATAATTATTGAATCCAAACACAAGAACATTAATCACTCTACTTAGTATGTGGTTATAACATAATATTGAACATGATAAAATAGTTTTTTTATAGATATATTCCTTATATGGATGTGAAATTAATTTTCATATTGTCTCATAGTGATTATATTAAGTTGTGATCATTGGGAACATTTTTATTTCCCTTTCAATCATGAACATTGTGGGAATTCTATCTACACATATAGAAACTATCATTCCCATCAGGAAAGAAATAGTGTGTCTCTTTCCAAATTTATCCCACATGAAAAAAACCTTCTATCCTTATTCAATATATATATATTTTATTTTCAATCCACATGTTCCCTAACATCCCATCAAATCCATAATTATTTTATTATTTTTTTTATCTTGTTAATACATGATATTTTGTCCTTGGGTAATGAGATTTTTTGGGTTTTAGTTCCCATCAAAATATTTTATTAAAATGATCAATAAAATAATTATTCTCACTATTTGTATTATTTACATTTATGTGGTACAAATTTATTCTAATAAAAACTATTTCTACATGATGGAATAAATTTTATTTGAGCATATCATTACGAAAAATAATGTATAAATTCAAAACTAGTGAAATAAAAAACATAAATTTAAAAAATTGTAATTAAATAATATCAAAATAATTAGAATGGTTTCTTTAGATATATTAGGGTTTATTGTCCCTGAAATTTTATTTTAGTGAAAAAGTTAATTCTCCTTATCATATAACATGGGAGTGTCAAACCAGGTGCGCAGTATGGACCCTTTTTTACACCATTTGATGATTGGGGGAAGCCCAATGTTCCATTTTCATGGATATTATCCCTAGATACATATGTTCTAAAATAATTTCCACATACACTATCTAGACCATGATGTATTTTCTAATAAATAAACTTAATATACTCTTTTCCTAAATATTAGGACGTTCTTCTATACATACCATCATATTTTTTTCATTAGGATAAATTCCTTAAACAATGTTTTCCAAACTCTAGATCATATGATTTATACTAAACCTAATTTAATAAAAACTATTTTCACCATGACCAAAGAATCTCGGAGTAGATATCTTATTTTTTAAATTTGAATAAAGAATGATTGAGTTGTTTAGTAGTCATAATAGACCTAATGCATACATTAATCTACTATTACATTCAAAAACCATAATTAAAATGTAATTTTTTCAGGAATAACATTAATCCCTCAAGTATATTATTTATAATCAATTATTATTCACTCCCTAGATATATATAAAAGGAAAAAGAATATGGGATATCCTAAATGATCAATACGTTATAAGTATAGTAGAAAATTTGATCAACTCTTATTTTTTTATCAATATGTAAAGGTAAATTTCCAAAACCACATTGTCTAACAACCCATTTACATATAAAATAATTTCTTTTGATTTTCGAATTAAAAAATTATAATTCATTATAAATGTATGATGAAATAAGTGGTATTTATGGAAATTGAGGAATTTATAATAATGTAATAGTAGCATTACCATATGAATAGTAATCATTCCAATAGAAGAGTAACCACACATGTAAAAATATAAATTAAATTACTAAATATCAAATGTGAAAATATGAAATATTTATATTAAAAAATAAGTCAATAAATTTTTTTGAAGGTGATAAATTAAGTGTTGGTATTTTTGTGAAGAAAAAATGTTTCATAATAATTTGAAAACTAGTATAATGATTTAATATAAAATTAATTTTTGTAAAATATATTATAAATTGATATTTTTTATCTTATTATTAAACTATAATTTTATCATAAAATAAATTATTTTCTCAATGTGTTAAATATTCAATAATACTTATAAAATTGGTACTTTAAGAATATAGTTTTATTTTACAAAAGAACTAAATTTATAATTTTTTTAATTTTTTTCATAAAATGGAGATTCCTTTTAGTTTTACATAACAAAAAACATTAAAGGTGATTTTTTTGTGAATTTTATGAATTACATGTATTTTTTGGAATAATGAAATACGATACATTATGGTTTAAGCTAAATTATAGAATTATTGGGTCTTCTATGATGTAACGATGAAATATGCCAAAAACAATGAAACCAAAATCCTTATTTTAATATATTTACTGATAATTTTTGATCTATTCAATTACATGTACCAGAATAAAATAATTTAGAAACACTCCTCACCTCACTTATAAATTCCACCCCTCACAAACCCTTCTCATCACACCTAAAATCCTAATAGATTAACTAATTTCTACCTAATTCCCTAAAAAATAATAATTCCCACATCTATCTCCTTCTATTATCCCAAAATGCCAAAACAAGGAGTTATAAGGATGTTCTCATTGTGGAGAATTTGAGATGTAGAATCCTCTTTCATTTTCTTTTCTATTAATATAAATTAATTTTAATCTTTATACTCTCTCCACCTCCCCTAATAAAAGTGGAATGAATAATATATTATCTTAAATAATTTTTGAATCATATAATTTTTGTTGATAAATTCATCCTCAAAAATCATCTCCTATCCATTTTTTTAAAAAAATTGAGAACATTGTTTGTGATGTGTTGATTTCCAACCATCTTGGACGACACAATTTCATTTTTCATTATCTCCTTGAATGATGGTAATAAAACAATAAATATTTTTAAATAATGTTTTACTATATGTATTATATATTATTAAATGTCATGGAACCAATATATAAACATTATATTGAATATAATGGCATAAGATCACATTGATCACAAAAACCACCGGAATAAATTAAATCATTCCAATTAAATTTCATATATATTTATTAATCCTGGTATTGGAGTAAATAATGATATATGGTATCATTTATAATTATAGAAACATATTTACAGAATTTGTGTCTTCTTCGAGTGTTTTTTATTTATTCAACATGATAATAAATAATGAACCAACCATGGAAACCAAGAAATAAAAGTACCTATAACAATGAAAATAACTAAATATTACTGATTAGTGGGATAAAGGATGTTATAATAATATGAAATAATTAATTGTAATTATAAATACAGTTCAATAATATATTAATAACACTCATTAATCCATTATAAAAGAGGTCTGAAAAGTTTTTATGTTTGATGAGCCATAGGTAAGTGATTTATTAAAACAATTTCCTTGGATTAGTTTAACCTTATACATGACGGATTATTTTGTTCTACGATTATTTGTGAAATTAATTTTTTGATATTATTTTTTATTATTTATATTAATAGAGTATACACATACTGATACATTTTTTTAATTTTATCGTCAATATATATTATTTTTGGGGAATTTTAATTTAAAAATACTCTTAAATTTATATTTTTACGAAATTCAAAAGGAAAATTTTCATGGAAGTTTTATTATTTATTTATTCTGGTTCTGGTTCATTATTTATGATTAATTATGGGATTTATATGTCCCTTTAATTTATCAGTTTTTTTGTATTGGTAGTCGACTATATGGTTAGTCTATGAGTAACTACGATGATTACATTGTTTGTTATCCTCTAGAGTTATAAATAATATGGTATACATTAGGTTTAAAATTATAATTTAATATTTCCCTAAGTTATCATTATGGTATGATTTTTATTTTCTATGTTTTATGGAAATCTCATGCATTCAAAAGTAATTTTATGATAATTTTTGTTTGAAAAATATGTCTTTCAGAAAATGAATTGATATATATATAAGTATTCATATACTAATGGTTTATCTCTTTATTTTTATGTAAATTACTAAGAAATTTGTGCTTATCTGAATTCGTTTTAATGAATTATACATGGTTTAGGGATCTTAATGAGAAATGTATATGTTGAGATGAATTTTCACAATACTTTTCATAAAAATATTTCATTTTTTTATTAAAAAATAATTTATTATTGATGAAATTCATAGTATTTTAATAATCCCCAATTTTTATCATTTATGGTTGTTATGTACAAATTATGTACAAATTTTTTAAAATTAAAATCCAAAGAGATATTTGGGAATGTAAAGAGTTGAATTATAAAAAAATTATCTAGAATATGTAATATTAAATGTTGAGTCCTTATGTTTGGTTGAGAGAATGGTTTAAAAAACAATAGAGGTAAGGGAGATATTTTGGAGAGTAAAATAAATTATTTTTACATTATTTTTATGGTGAAATTATATATAATTTTAATTTTACAGTTATTGTTCAAGTGTGATATTTTTTTAGAATGGTATTCCATAGAATAAAATATGAAGATAATGTAGGAAGGCACTGAGAGGATGAAATCTTTCAGAATATGTAACATAGAATGGTAGTGATTAAAACCAAAACGATTGTGATAGAAATGGATAACTTGACACCTGAAATAAATGGTGGTGTAATCCATGCATCATAACAAACAAATTCCGTCATAATGGAACATGAGGATAGTAGATGACTTTAGGGAGAAACACACCTCTGAATTTAGTGTATATTCTCACCCAATTATGGATTAATGATGGATTAATTCCCTTAAAAACATACATGATAATTTTGGGGTGTTTAGATAACAAAATTGTTTTTGTTTGTATTTATCATTTATAGTGTGAAGATGGCATGTGGTGGTCAATGGTCAAGAATATTAGTGATAGTGATGACATTTATTCCTTAGAATGTAATTAATTTAAAAATATTTCCAAGAAAAATATTTTCCAAATGTGGTTCAAAATAGGATGGAAAATAAATCACATGAATTGAAACAAAAGTATTATGATTTAGTATCCATGTATGAATCAAAATTCACTCGACTATCAGGTTATTCTCCAAATATAATTCAGATTATTGATTAAAAAATCAATAGTTTTTACTCAGTATTATATATAATATATTAAATGTTTTTTTATTCCCATGAATTAAAATTAATATGAAATACATTTCAGATGCTATGAGTGTGTGAAAATGGAGCTTTCTGAAGATCACATGAAATTTGATGATAATAAGAATATTATTTCCCGATGAAATGTAATGGGTGATAATTAATAAAATAAATTTTAATTCTAGAAATTCCAATTATTATTTTGTGAAATTTATGGTAAAAGAATCCATAGGTAATTCCATAACAAAACTAGGAAGTTTTTTCAATATTTTATGTTAGGAAATAGAGATGGTGATTGTAATGAAAATAGGCATAAAATTAATTCGAATACAAAATCTATGTTGTGTGTTAAATTTTTTGAGATGTGTCATTATGAAAATACATTCCTAAATAATGATCTGATTGATGAAAATAAGGTAGATTATGTGCAAAAAGGTGAACTGGAATACTTTGTGATTAATTAAGTAATTTTTATTCCAAGCAAAGGTGTGATATCAGGTGCAATTTTTTTATACTCAGATTTTTCTAATATATTCTTTTAAATGGGTTTTCATATTCCATTATATAAGATAGATTTTCATTTAAATTAGACATTCCCTTAATGAAATGAGACCAGAAGTTATTAGTAAAACACTATGAGGAAATATTAAATCATAAATGAATTATAATATGTATCTTGTAGTTGTCTTTGGAAATAATGTATGTATAAAATATATTGTTTTACCATAATTATATTATGACATCATTCTGGGTATGGATTGTCTTTCTATTTATCATGTTACAGTTGGTTGTATAGATAGTTTTTTTTTCAAAAACAGATTCATTTTATATAAAATAATGAACTGATACAATTCATAACATATTAGGTTGCTATGAAACTGTTGAAAGATAAAAATTAATGTTATCTTACTCATATTATTGAAAATAATGGAGCTGTTCTAATTAATGATGTGTTAGTGGAATGTGAATACTCTGATGTTTTTTCCAATGTGTTACCTGAGGATATAAATTATCTAGAATTTAAATTTACAATTGACATGGATCTTGATGCTAATCCAATTTCAAAACCCCATTATCAAATTTCTAATATTGAAATTCATGAATTGATAGATCTATTGTAGGATTATCTTAATAAAGGATTCACTCAACCAAGCATGTCACCATGTGGTGCCATTATTTTTCTTGTTAGTAATAATGATGGTTCAATGAGAATTTTAATTGATTCTAGAGATTTGAATAACATTATTTGTTAAGAATATGTATCATTTGTGTCATATATATTAACTGTTTGATAAGATCTAGAGAGATCAGTATTTTACATAGATTGACTAAAGATCTGAGTACCATCTTTTGAAGGTAAAGGAGGATGAAATCTCAAAAATATAATTTCGTACAAGATATTGGAATTATGAGTTTTTTATGAAATTTATTTTGACATGTTCTCTTATTTTATTAATGGATCATATTCATAGAATGTTCTATGAATATTTTGAGAAGTTTGTTTCTGTTTTTATTAATGATATTTTGTTCTTTTTAAATTGTAATGATGATAATAAAAATCATTTTATGGATTCTATTATAAACTCGTAATGAAAATATGTTATATTAATAATTAAAAAATGTGATTTTTTACAATATATTTATTTTCATGGGTAAATTATAAAATAATAATAGAATACCAATTGATCCATCTAAAAAAATTGGGTGATGAATTTCCATGTATGAAAAATGTTACAGTGATTTTTAGTTTTATTTGATTAGTAGGTTATCATAAATAGTTTTTAATAACTATTCACATATATCTATCCCACTAACTATGATAACATGAAAAGGGGTAAAATTTATTTAGATATAATACTAAGAGGTTTTTTTCAATAACAAAATACGAGAATGGTGATGCTTTAGTTTGGTACCAGCCTTCCAGAAATGGGGAATTTTTCATCTACAATGATGCTTCATTGATGGGATTTGATTATGTCTTGGTGTAGAATGATTAGTTAAATTAATATACATAAAGATAACATAAAAATTATGAGTTAAATTATCCCACATTACATTTGGAATTAAAACTATGCTTTTTTTCTTTGATATTTTATAGGAATAATTTATACGGGAAACAATATCAAATATATACTTATCATAAAAGCTTTAACTATGTATTCAGTCAGAATTAAATAAACATGTGGCATGGGAGATGGATTGGACTAATAAAGGATTATTATTTATTGGTCAATTTCCATCCAATAAAATCGACCAATCTTAAAGATTCATTAATTAAATGATATAATTTATCATTATTCATGTAATATTTTGATGATAACCCATTGATTAAAGTTTTGAAAAATATTGGATTGGATGTTGTTAGTGAAGGGAATTCCCCGTCTTTGATTCAGATTTTATTGTTGATTTAAATGATATATATAACTATGTATGTTTATAAGGAAGAAGATGAGTTATACAAAAAGGTAGAATTGATTAAAAATTATGTGTTTCATGAATTTTATGTTGATAAGTATGGTGATTTGTTATTTGGGAAGATATTATATGTCAATTATGATTCATTGTTTAAGAAAAAGTTTTTAATTTAGGATAATTATTCCCCATTATTAGTTTATCGTAGAATAAAAATATATACTGAATCCTTTGGTATTATTATTGTTCTATTGAATGGAATAGATGCATTTTCTCATATTATGAAGACATTTTTTACTTGTAAATTTTTTAAAACAAGTGTAATAATTAACAATGGATATGTTTCATCATTTTCTTGTTTAAAACTAAAAATTGGAAAATATATCCATGGAATTTGTGGTTATAATAAGAATTTATTCTTTAGGAAACAATATGATTTGGGTTACTTTAAAAGTACTTAATAAATATTCACATTACCTTCTATTATAAATATTGTGCCTATGGATAAATGTTTTGGAATGTAACATAATGAGATTTTTACGTTAAATTGTGTTTCTCTTTTCTTCATATTTGATTGTGAACCTAGTATCACTTCTAACATTTAGAAAGGGTATTGGAATAATTTTAGTACAGAAAAAAATTTAGAAGTTCTTTCCATACACAATTTGACTAACAAATCAAGTGATAAATTCATACATGTGAGAGTACGCTTCAATAATGTTCAATGGTCTACCAAGGCAGTTGGTATCTTCTCCTTTATTTGTTTTAGACTTTATATAATAATATATTTCATTATAGTATATAGATGTACCCTTTTGAGGGGTTATTTTAATATGGTGTCTAAATTCTAATTTTTGGGATGATGTTGGTGAAATGTTGATGGCGAAACCACCATTTGTAGAGGATGTTACTAAAAAATTTAATATGATCCATAAAAACAAGAGGAAGGATCATTAAATGCAGAAGTGTTATGTAGATAATAGGAGGAAATAATTTTCATTCATGGTAGGTGAGAATGTATTTATTAGAATATCAGTATAGAAAAGTATTATACATTTTTTTATGAAAAAAAATATAATTCCCATTTTCATTGGACCTTTTTAAATCTTTGATAATGTTGGAACAATCTCCTACCAAGTAGATTTCCTTCAAATTTTATCTCAAGTATATAATGTTTTCCTGGTTCGATGTTGAGAATATATGTTCTAGATTCATCTCATGTTTTGATGTTGGATGTAGTTTAGTTATAAGAGAAAATTTTTATGAAGAGAAACCTATTCAGATTATAGAGTATTGAGATAATGTATTGTAGAAAAATATATTTCACCATGATAAGGTTTTGTGGAAAACCACATGTTTGAATAAGTAAAATGGGTATCTGAATATCTTATGAGGGAAATTCATCCTCAATTTTTTAATATGTGAATAAACATTGTGAGGACACTATTTTTAAACGGTTGTGAGAATGTAACAACTCAATTGATAGTAAAATAAGTACACATCATATTGGAATTATGTAGTCAAATTCATTTTAAATGTATAATGAAATAAGTCTTATTTATAGAAATGATAGAATTAATAGTAATATAATAGTAACATGACATTAGGAATATTAATCTAGACATTATAATAGTAACCTCACCTTTGATATTATAAATAATATTTAATGTATATTAAAAGAGGAAATATGATATATTTATATCATGTAAGAAGTAATTAAATTTTCTAAATGTGATTAATAATGTGTTGGGGTTTTTGTGAAACATAAATTAGTATTTATAATTTTATACGTAATATAATTATTTTAAAAAAATATATTTTTTGAAAATACATTTATTAAATAATATACTCATTTTTTATGATAATTAAATAATTTTATGAGACATTTATTAATCATTCAATGTGTTAAAAATTCAGCTATAGTTTAAAAATTGGAATAATTGAATAAATTTAGATATTAATTGAATATTAAATTTATCATAGTTATAAAAATATTTTTATTAAGATAGAGTAAATTTTCAGATTCTAAACATAATTAAATGGTGATAGTGAATTTCATTAATTTTTAAGATTTACTTGAATTGTTTCATGAATAGTGAAGTATGATAGTTTGAGGTATAATATAAATACCAGAATAATTGAATCATAATTGATTTAAGGATGATGTAAGCCCAAAAAGTATATTAATCCTTCATTATTTTAAAATATTTAGAAATAATTTTCCCAATATTTATATTCTTAAGACAAAATAATAGAAAAATGAATATAATAATGAGAATACACCACTCTCCTCCACAAAAAATTCCACCCTCACCACCTACTCTCCCAACACCTCATAATATTTTAGCATATTTAGATTAGCCAAACATCCTTTACCAAGAATCATCCCCTCGCCCATGATCTTATTATATCATCAAAATAACAAAACCAAGGGCCTTAAGTAGGTTCCCATGGAGATTAATAAAGAAGTAAAATCGTCATTCATTTTATATTATTTTCATTGAAATTATTTATATTTACATATACTAAGTCCACCTCTCATTATCCATGTGGAATTAAAACTATAGTATCTTATATGTAATTGATGTTTGTCATGTTTTTGGAATAATTTATCATGAAACATATTCTTGAATCACTTTTATTCTAAAAATGATATTATCATCTGTTACCTTTTCATCTTCCACCATTGTGGATGATACAATTCCATTGTCATTATGACCATAAAGGCTGGTCATATACAATTATTATTGTTAAATAATATTTTATTATACATATTTTATGTAATAAAATATTACTGATCCAAATTATATATATGATATTGATTAAAAGAGTATATGTTCGTGATGATCAAAAAAACCGCCAAAATAAATTAAATCATTATCATAATTCATTTACCTAATTCCACATCCTCATATAAAGAAAAATTTGATTTATGGTATAATTTAAAATTCTATAATCATATTAAAACAATTTCATTCTAATTTTTTAGTCCTTAAATATGACCAAATAATCCATAACGAACCAACCATGGAAACAACGATATAAATGACATTGTAATGATTAATATAACAAGATTTTATTAATAAATTTGTAGAAAATATTTTATAAGATGTTCATATATATAATTATAAATATGGATATATTTTTTAATATATTAATAAAAATCTCTAAACCATTATACAATATTTTTTTAGACATTTTATATAAGACAAACTAAAAGTAATGAAATTCTTATGACATTTTACATTCATTGGGTTCACCTTCTAATTAATTGAGTATGTGGTTCAACGATTATTTATGAAATTATTTTATTTTATATTATTTATTATTATTTAGGATTATATTCTATATACATACTCCAGTCATTTTATTAATTCTCACTTCATTTATATGATATTTGGTAACGTATTTTTATGAAAAAAATCTTTTAAATTTCAATTTTTACATAATTTAAAAGGAATTTTTTTATTCTTGTATCTATTTTTTATTATTATGGTTCTTGGTATTTAATTATGATTAAGGGTGGAACGAAAATCTCCATCCAATAAAGTTGGTATGTTTATGATCTTCGTTGAACGTATGGTTACTCCAAGTTTAATTGCAATGATTATAGTGTATCTTAGCCTTAGCGGTAACATTATAAGGTTGTCATTAGCGTTACAAATGATACGTTAAGTGTGAGGGGAAAATCATGAATAAGAAATTCCCTAGATTCCTTTATGATTTTATTAATGTTTTATAAGTTTTATGTAATCTAATTTTTTCACAATGTGACTTTTTGATACTTATTAAGTGAGAGGGATGTCTTCATGAAAATCATTACAGATGTTTATAATATTACTATACTAATAGTTTATATCCTTATTTTTTATGTACCATAATGATATTTTTGTAGACATCCCAAATTTTTAATTTTTTTTCATATGTTTTAATTATAGTTAATAGAAGAAGAGAACCCTAGATTAGTTATCATCAGACAATTAATGAAACTTTTCCTTGATTTTAATGAAAATTTATTATAAAATAAATGGATAATATTTTATTACTACCCACATTGTATGATTGTGTGTTAATATTCAGGAATTCAGTCCTAATTTTCAAATATTATAATACAAAAATATCTATGGGAATGTTAAAAAATGGTTTATGATGAAATTAACTAGATAATTTAATGTTAATATTTTAGTCCTTGTCATTTCAATTTAATGAATAACCTTTCTATCATATTAAATTAAGGAAAAGTCAATATGTAATGATAAATAATTGAAAATTAATTCCCTTTATTTGATAAATTAATAATAAAATTCATCATGAGACAATATTGTAGAGAAATTATACTGGATTATAAATACTGAATTATTATTGAAGGAAATACATAATTATTAGATATCCTGATCTCAAGAATCCTGAAACCTTTACTATTAAGACAAAATCATTTTGGTTTATAATTATGGATTTAAAATGTTTTTTGACAACATAATAGTTTTACCCATTATTCATACAAATTTATCTAGTGGATATATAAAAATACCACCCACGCTTTACTAAAGGTCGAAAGCATTCATCATATAATGAATAAACCATTTAATTCAAATGTAATGTTCTATACCATTAAATATCTATATTGAATAATTAATATAGATATATCAATATTTACCCAGACAAAAAAATAATTTATAATTAGATCATCCCATTTATAATTGGTATGTGGATTTTGCAATAAATAAATCCTTGATAAATAATTTTGACATTTATTAAAAAAATTATGTCTATTGTTCCGAGGAAATTAAATATTTTAAGAAAAAATGAATGACTAAAAATGAAATTCAAGATAATGAATTTAAAAAAAATATTTGTCAAAATTATCATACAACATCCATATAATATTTATGTATGTTATATATACAATGTCACCACAGTAGAGCGTATGTAGAATAAGTTTTGTTGTTGTTGAAGTACATCATAACTATAAAAAGATCATCAAAATATTCTTCAAGAAAATATAATTATCATATTAAAAATTATCTTCTAAAACATTGAAAAAATATTTGAACATATATTTCATTTAAAATAACCTTTTAAATATATAAATTAATCATTCAAATGATTTATTGATCATGACTGTTGGAAATTTTCTATCATGGTGTGCATGTCAAAATAATGATTCCATTCAATTTTTTGTTAATGAAAATCAGGAATTGTATCAAAAACCATATGAAGTGATCATTCAATTTTTTAATAAAAATTTATAGTTTGTAAAATAATAATTAATAATTAATTTGGAATATTATTGAAGAAATTATTATTTATTTAATTATGGGTTTGGTAGGAATTATATTTCTGGTTGAAGAGAGAAATGGATTCTGATTTTATGATAAATATGTTCTAGATTATTTTATGTACAAAATATTGTAAAAAATGGTAATATTAAATCATATTATAATAAAAAATAATCACCAATATAGTACTATAATATCAAAGCACACAAAGATGTAATATATATCAATGAAAAGAAATTTACTAATGAAATTCTTTACCACATGGAAAACTTTATGTAAGATTACAATTGATAAAATAATTAAAAACAACTTTTTTAATCAAAAAAATTTATAGTAATAAATTATACTATTGAGTGGTCTTAAAGTTTAATTAGAATATATTTTTCCGATTTTATCCAATGGTGGTCATTAGACTTTATTTCACTTTGAAATTGGACATAAACAATTGCCAATCTTTTGACATATATTGTTTTCAAAAACACGCTATTTGTTGTGAAAGTGGGAACTAATTATGAAATTAATTAATGAAACTTATATGTTTGGAATTTTTTAAAATAGACATCATTTTTGAATTCAGAATATCAATTATATCTTAGGGTGAAATTTTGGCATTGTTCTAAAAAACTTCAATTTTTGATTAATAGTGAAACCACTAAGTGGTAGTTAAAAAACTGATTTTTCATTTAAATACAACATTATAACTTCTTTGATTTTATTTTCAAAACTCCGACATAGATAGTTGTCATTAGGAAGTAAAATGTGGTTCAATGGGATTAAAATAATTTTTTTGGTGAATAGTAACTTTTAAGTTTAATTAATCGCGATTAAAGGTAATTAGTGAAATTTAAGGTAAAAATGATATTATAAATATATTATATGACCTTTAAACTTTTCCTAACACTATTGTATGAGTCATGGCTGACCAAGAAAATCCATTGGTCAACTTGGGGAACCCGTGGAGCCACTTTGGTAGGAAAATGGCATTAAAAACGTTTTATTTAATGTTAAAAAAAATGCCACAAACATGAGTTGTTTTACTAATACAATTTTTAAATGGGGTTATACAAGTCATATTTTTTACTATAAATATTCATTAGAAATATAAAAAAATTTCCTACATCATGATAGTTTTTTTATAATTTTTAGACATTAAATAAATTAAATTATATATGACACCATGATGATGCAGCGATTACCTCATTAATTAACGATTTCAATAAAATGAAAAGATAATGTAAAATATAAGGCATAAAGTTGTCAAAAACCTATTTTATGAGTATATTTAGAACCCTTATCACCTTATCCTCGAAATATATATGTTTTGTACCTTTAAAATATGAAACTCATTATATAATAAGGTGACATTTCATGACATTCCAAGAGTGCCCCTCCTCTCCTCTTATAAAAGGCCCCCACCACTAGCACCTTATTAAACCTATAAAGCAATTTGGCTCGGCCAAAATCTGCCAAAATACTCTCAAAACTTCTCTCCCTTACTCCTAGAAGCCTAACATTGTGCAGAAGTCTTCCCAAGGAAGCCTTTGGCTCAAATCAAAAAGAGTTAACCGATTTTAAGGTAATGTCTTCCCTAATGTTGTTTTGTTTCATTTTTCTTCTCAAACCCCTTAAACTCTTTTTATTGTTTTCTTTTGTAACAAAACCAGTATCATAAATATACTAGGATGTTGTTATAAGAAGTATTTGAGCTACAATTATACACACCTACATATAATGGTTAAAGAACATACTATTTCTGTGGATGGTGAATTTCTGCCTCATGAAATGATGATTGTTCAACACTCATATAACACCTTCAAAGGTGGCCATTATGATGACACTATTTTTATATATGATATATATTATGTTTTTGTTTCCTTATTATTAAGTATCTTTCATTTATGGAATACATTTTTGATTTCCATTATGGGTAACCGCGATAATTTCATTTTAGGAAGTACAGACTACCGCCCCCTCAAAGTGATTTGAATCGTTAATGCCGTATGTGGGATGTATAAAGGATGGAGTAAATGTTATTATACATTATATTATACTGGAATTATATTATACCTTTATATAATTATAACTTCTTTCAATTAAATACGAAATAGAAATGAAAGTTGCGTTCATGCGTACGTACAGCTTACCGTCTCCATGAACGGTGTATTTCATTTCTTACCTCTAAATGTTATGTAATATTATAAATTCATGTATATACTGGATATATAGGAATTATATGATATCTAAATAATGAATATAATTCTGTAGATAATGGATATGTCACCACATTAACAACTTGTAATTATAAGAAGTTTATTATTTACTCAAGTACCAAAGATCGACAAAACGACCGTTATTAACTTAAATGACTACATAATTTTTTTTAACATTGTAATAAGTGATATAAAAGGTATAATGAACTTTAAAAAGGTTATTATGCAATTAGATATTAACACTAGTTTATTATTCAGGAGTTTAATGAATGGTCGAGTCAAGTCAGACACAAGGTAAGAGAAATTATTAACCCAATTTCTGTTCTTTGGGTTAATCTCCTACATTCAAATTATGTCATGATATTATTATTCCATATCTTTTATTTTTACATTATTTTTGTGTAATTATAGTGAATACACATAATAGATCTATTTTATTTAAAAAATGATCTTTGTAATGGAACTTCTTAACCCGATTTCTATTCTCTGGGTTAATCTTCAACTTTCAAATTATGTCCTAATATTATTATGTCTTATCATGTATATATACTTTCTTTATGTGAGTTATAGTGAATACACATGAGCGATCTATTTTATTTAAAATATGATCTTTTTAAGGGAACTTCTTAACCCAATTTCCATTCTTTGGGTTAATCTCCTACTTTCAAATTATGCTATGATATTATTATGTCTTATCTAGAATTTATACTTTCATTATGTGTAAATATATTGAATACAAATAATAGATCTATTTTATTTTAAAAAAATATTCATTGTAAGGGACTTCGTCTCAATCTCCTTTCATTGAGGCATATTTTGTTTTACACACAACTTTCTTTTATACGGTGTATAAACAACTTGGACTTTTATGTTTTTTTTTCAAAAGGAATCTTTTTATACGAAGCATTTTACTAAACGACAAAATGGAATTTTTTTTTGTCATACGAATGCGGCGATAACGACTTCTCTGCCACCGTGACCATTATTTGAGTTTCGGCTTCCTCTACAAGCCATAACATTTTTTAAAATGAAAAATAAATACAAAGTTTTAATTTTCCTTTATTTTGGTATTGAAAATGGTTTTGAATGTGTTTTTATTATATCAATGTGTTGTATTGATATCTTGTGATTGAAATGTGGAAATGTTATGTTTCCTTTATGCATGTTTTATGTGATATGATTATGTTATGGTTTATGATACGTTGAATCCTATTAATATGAGGAATGCATTGGACTTAATAAGTGACTGGTGGAGCCCGCTATAGCTCCTCGATGCATCGGCAGGTCTCATGAGACAAACTAGTGTCTTGGCACGAGGCCTTGACAAAATATTATTTGTGGTCTTGGCATGAGGCCTTGGCTACATGGTTATGATAGTCTGGCATTATGCATTCCATCATTATGAAAGTGGTTATTGATATTGCATGTGATTATTCGACCAGTAGAATATCCATGTGAATAAGTAAATGGAATTATCTCATTTTACTTTTTCCATATTATTTTAAACTTCAAGTTTAAAAGGATTTTGTTTTAGTTATACATTTCTTTAAATGTTAATGTTTATTTATGAATTCTTCCGCTATATTGTTATCCTTACTGAGCATCTGAGCTCACCCCTTTCAATGTTTTGATATTTTCCAGGATGTGAAGAAATATTTTATGAATGACCTGTAGGGATAGTTAGAAGAGGATATGAGTGTGGACTATGGAGACTTTGTTATTGTATTTTCTCACTTTATGATGTAATGTAACATTTATGAATGTATCTACTGTTTCCAAGGCTACTAAACTAATTGGTCTTTCGATACTTGATCTTTTGTGATCATGCCAATGTTACGCAATAATGCACCAACTTTGGGTAACCGGGGTCGGGGCGTTACAGTTGGTATAAGAGGCAGTTTACCACTAACCATGGAAGCTAGATTTAGATAAACTCTGATTAGAGCACATAGCCATAAGATATAATTGGATGATTAGTATAGAAGAACTTCCTGGAATTTTCTTATTATAGAGATTATGTGAGTTTTCCGAGAAATACATCCCTGTCTGGATACGAGCAAGTTGAGGCAGCTCCGACACAGATGTACCTTGGGGTAAAACCCGAAAACATCGCTTTGAACTAGAATCGAACAGGAACTAGTGCACGACAACGGGACTTGCTGCACTCTTGTTTACGACACTCCTGGGGGATATGCTTAGGATAATTCTCATTTTCTTTACAAACCATTATGATGGGTTTATGAGTACATACTTCCTCAAAGAAAATATTTTTATGATTATGGATTATATATATAAATAGTTCAATTTATGTTAAGTATTTTACAAGTATGGAATTATGTATTTTGATTCATGAACTAATGTAGTTTATTCCATTGTTTAGAAATGGAGCCTAGTGGAAGGAATGGAAACTGTATCAATACACGCACTCCGTGTAGGGATTTCCCTCCTGCTCAAGATAATTATTGTGGATCTATAAATACAACTGGTGCTGATCAACTTATTACCATACTAGGACAACTCACTCAGGTTATGAATAATAACCTTACTCATATGGAGCACCCTGATCCGCAACGTGGAGGATCAATGTTAGACCGCTTCATGAGGAAACAACCACTAACATTTAATGGGGGTAAAAATCAATTAGTAGCTGAGGAATGGATAAACTCCTTATAGAAAATATTCCATGCTTTGGGGAGTAGTGAAAGGGAGAAGGTTTTCATGGCAGTTTACCGCCCCACTAGAGATGTCGATCAATGGTGGTCGCTGATTCAAAACACAAAGGAAGATGATGAAGTATCAAATATGGAATGGAGGGAGTTCAAAGAGATTTTCCTAGAAAAATACTATCCTCGTGATCGTCGAGCAGATATGGAAAGTCAATTTCTGAGTCTGAGACAAAAGTAGGATGAGAATGTCGCAAATTATGAGGCCAACTTTACAAGGTTAGCGAGGCATGCTGCAGATTATATACATAACCCAAGAAGTAATATTTATCATTTCTTTGATGGGTTAAAACCATTTCTTCGTCGAGCATTTGTCTCACAAACCTTCTCGTCGTACGAAGACATTCTCTCATGTGCTATCAAGACAGAAAAGGAATTCTCTAAATCTTATGACAATAAAGTAAATCAAGAGAAGAAGAGAACGGTGGAACAAGAGACAAATAATGGAAAAAAGGGAAAGATTGATTTCCCATTATGTGATAATTGCGGGAAGAATCACCCTGGTACTTGCCTAAAAGGAATGAAAGTTTGTTATAAATGTGGAGAAAAAGGTCACCAGGCATGTGATTGCAAGGGAAAGAAAGAGGCTATCAATGTTGAATGCTACAATTGTAGGGAAATGAGGCATTATGCAAATGAATGTCCTAAGTGTCAGGGAAACATACCTCAGAAAAGGCCAAGGGATCAAGGACAATCTTATGTTGTTACTACAGTTGAAGTGGAATAATTAATGTATTAGTGCTTTTGGACTCAAGGATTATATTATGGTTATAATAATAATATGATATATATAATGATTTTACTGCAGTACTAGTTGTTTTCATTAAGGTTTTATATGATGAAGGTAATCATATTTTTAGTATGTGACAATAAGAGAAACTTTACTTTGTTTTGGAAATCTGATGTTACAATTTATTATGGAATTTAGAGACCTTTTAGAGAAAGTCTAGACAGAGGTATTTTGGATAACTATAATGGTTGGAATGGATTAAGTTGAACCTTGGATAGTATTGTTTTAGGTTAAAACATTTCTGAAGATTATTTTTGGAATATTATAATATTATAGTTTTATGAAAAGGACAACCTGCAGGTTGGGGGATAACCCGTCGCGTTGGACAAAGCTGTAGGAATCGAACCCACAACCATAGTGCGACATGCCATTATTACCTACCACTAGACTACAGGAAGTCCCTGGTTATTACAAAAAAGTTTTCCTAATCTAAATGGTATGTGTTAATATTTGGAACCTTATACAATTAGGATAAATAGAGTATTTTTGAGTTCTATTACCTTTTGGAGTGAATGATGGGTTTGTGGTGAAAATTTATTAAAGCATGAAAGTCTACATGACAAGTAAGTATATTTCCTTACGTTTTTAGTAAATCTCTTAAATAAATTATTCAAATTTGTGAAAGGTAACTTAAAATAGAAACGTTGTATGTTAAATTTTCCAACTGGGGATTCAATAACCGTTTAACCAATCACAAGTTTGTGATTTTCTTGTGTTTAACTTTCTCCTAATCCTGTTTTCTACAACTCTCCATCAGACCTTCATGGTTTGTTTTTCTTCCATATCTATATTTTCATAAATCCTAGCATGGGCTATCTTAGGTGACCTTTGTACTTATCTTTATTTCTTTTAATGTTATATTTTTATTAACCTTATTTCCGATGTGGGTTTTCCACAAAGGTATTTTCTATTATCAACCTTTTATTTTTAAAGAAAAAATTTTCAAATTGAGAGGATGAAATTTATTGAAGGAGGGGAGAATGTAACACCCCGAGCTTCCACTATACACTTCTCTTTCAATAATTCAATAGCTTGCATTGTACGCAAGTTTGAGATTCTAACACACCGTGACCCATCAAAATAGCCATTATGAATAGTAATACCCACCTTTTGAAATTATATATATTTTATATTTCTAAATGGACTTCATTTGTGTATATGGAATATCAAAATTAGCCTATGTTGAATTTTTGGTATTTTTCTGAGAACTTACAATTTTTTATGAATAGTGAAAAATACTTAAAAACAACATTTTTAATCAAAATAATTTATAGTAATAAATTATAAAATTGAGTGGTTTTAAAGTAAAATTAGAATATATTTTTACCATTTTATCCAATGGTGGTCATTAGACTAAATTTCACTTTGAAATTGGACATAAACAATTGCCAATCTTTTGATATATATTGTTTCTCAAAAACACGATATTTGTTGTGACAGCAGGAATGAATTATGAAATTAATTGATGAAACTTATATGTTCGGAATTTTTTAAAATAGACATCTTTTTTGAATTCAGAATTGAAATAATATCTTAGGATGAAATTTTGGCATTGTTCTGAAAAACATCAATTTTTGATGAATAGTGAAACCACTAATAGGTAGTTAAAAAACTGATTTTTCGTTTAAATGAAACATTAACACTTCTGTGATTTGATTTTCTAAAATCCGACATACATGATTGTCATTAAGGAGAAAAATTTGGTTCAATGGGATTAAAATAATTTTTTGGTGAATAGTAACTTTTAAGTTTAATTAATCGTGATTAAAGGTAATTAGTGAAATTTAAGGTCAAAATGATATTATAAAAATATGAAATGACCTTTAAACTTGTCCTACCCCTATTGGATGAGTCATGGACGACCAAGACAATCCATGTGTCAACTTGGGGACCCCATGGTGCCACTTTTGTAGGAAAATGACATTAAAAACTTTTTATTTAATGTTAAAATAAAAATGTCACAAACATGAGTTGTTTTACTAAAACAATTTTTAAATAGTGTTATAAAAGTCATATTTTTGACTATAAATATTAATTAAAAATCTAAAAAGATTACCTAAATCATTATATTTTTTTTATAATTTTTAGACATTAAATAAATAAAATTATATATGACACCATGATGATGCGGCGATTACCTCATTGATTAACGATTTAAATAAAATGAAAATATAATGTAAAATCTATGACATAAACTTGTCCAAAACCTATTGGATGAGTATATTTCGAACCCTTGTCACCTTATACTCAAATTATATAAGTTTGGGACCTTTAAAATCCAAAAATCATTATATAATAAAGTGACATTTTATGACTTTCCGAGAGTGCCCCTCCTCTCCTCTTATAAAAGGCCCCCACCACTAGCACCTTATTAACACGTTCAAAACATTTGGATCGGCCACAATCTGCCCAAATACTCTACCAACATCCCTCCATTACTCCTAGAAGCCTCACATTGGGAATAAGTCTTCCCAAGGAAGTCTTTGGCTCAAATCAAAAAGAGTTACCCGATTTTAAGATAATGTCTTCCCTAATGTTGTTTTATTTTATTTTGCTCCTACAAACCCCTAAACTATTTTTATTCATTTATTTTGTAAAAAAACCAGTATCTTCAATATACTAGGATGTTTTTATAAGAAGTATTAGAGATACACTTACACACACCTACATCTAATGGTTAAAGAACATAATGTTTCTGTGGATGGCGAATTTCTGCCTCATGAAATGATGATTGTTCAACACTCATATAACACCTTCAAAGGTGTCCATTATGATGACACTATTTTTATATATGATATATATTATTTTTTTTCCTTATTATTCTTTATTTTTCATTTATGGCATACCTTTATGATTTCCATTATGGGTAAACACGATAATTTCATTTTTGGAAGTGCGGACAACCGCCCCCTCAAAGTGATTTGAACCGTTAATGCCATATGTGGGATGTATAAAGGATGGAGTAAATGTTATTATACATTATATTATACTGGAATTATATTATACCTATATATAATTATAACTTCATTCCATTAAATACGAAATAGAAATGAAAGTAGCGTTCATGCGTACGTACGGCTTACCGTCTCCATGAACGGTGCATTTCATTTGTTACCTCTTAATGTTATGGAATATTATAAATTAATTTATATACTGGATATATAGGATATATATGATATCTACATCATGAATATAATTATGGAGATAATGGATATTTCACCACATGAACAACTTGTAATTATAAGATGTTTATTATTGACTCAAGTACCAAAGATCGACAAAACGACCGTTATTATCTTAATGACTACATAATTATTGTAACATTGTAATAAGTGATATAAAAGGTACAATGAACTTTAAAAATGTTCTAAAGCAATTAGATATTAACTCTAGTTTATTATTCAGGAGGTTAAAGAATGGTACAGCAAGTCGGACACAAGGTAAGTGAAATTCGTAACCTAATTTCTGTTCTTTGGTTTAATCTCCTGCATTCAAATTATGTCATGATATTATTATAAAATATCTTGTATTTGTACATTATTTATGTGTAATTATAGTGAATACACATAATATATCTATTTTATTTAAAAAATGATCTTTGTAATGGAACTTCTAAACCCGATTTCTGTTCTCTGGGTTAATCTTCTACATTCAAATTATGTCATGATATTATTATGTATTATCATGTATTTATACTTTCTTTATGTGAGATTATAGTGAATACACATGAGCGATCTATTTTATTTACAAAATGATCATTGTAAGGTAACATATTAACCCAATTTCCATTCTTTGGGTTAATCTCATACTTTCAAATTATGTCATGATATTATTATATCATATCTAGTATTTATACTTTATTTATGTGTAAATATAGTGAATACACATAATAGATCTATTTTATTTCAAAAAATGATCTTTGTAAGGGACTTCGTCTCAATATCCTTTCATTGAGGCATATTTTTTTACACACAACTTTATTTTATATGGTGTATAAACCCCTTTGACTTTTATGTTTTTTTTCAAAAGGAATCTTTTCATACAAAGAGTTTTACTAAACGACAAAATGGAATGTTTTTTTGTCGTATGTTTGCAGTGACAACGACTTCTCCACCGCCGTGAACATTATTTGAGTTTCGGCTTCCTCTACAAGCCATTACTTTTTTTTAAAATGAAAAATAAATACATGGTTTTAATTTTCATTTGTTTTGGTATTGAAAATGGTTTGGAATGTGTTTTTATTATATCAATGTGTTGTATTGATATCTTGTGATTGAAATGTGGAAATGTTATGTTTCCTTTATTCATGTTTTATGTGATATGATTATGTTATGGTTTTTTATACGTTGAAACCTATTCATATGAGGAATGTATTGTACTTAATAAGTGACCGGTGGAGCCCGCTATAGCTCCTCGATGCATCGGCAGGTCTCATGAGACAAACTAGTGTCTTGGCACGAGGCCTTGACAAAATCTAATTTGTGGTCTTGGAACGAGGCCTTGGCTACATGGTTATGATAGTCTGACATTATGCATTCTATCATTATGAAAGTGGTTATTGATATTGCATGTGATTATTCCACTAGTAGCATATCCATGTGAATAAGTAAATGGAATTATCTCATTTTACTTTTTCCATATTATGTTGAACATCAAGTTTAAAAGGCTTTTATATTAGTTATACATTGCCATAAATTTTATTGTTTATTTATGAAAGATTTCGCTATATTGTTATCCTTACTGAGCATCTGAGATCACCCTTTCAATGTTTTAATATTTTCTCGGATGTGAAGAAGAATTTTATGAATGACCTGCAGGGATAGTCAGAAGAGGATATGAGTGTGGACTATGAAGACTTTGTTATTGTAGTTTTTTAATTTATGATGTAATGTAACATTTAGGAATGTATCTAGTGTTTCCAAGGCTACTAAACTAATCGTTCTATCGAGACTTGATCTTTTATGATCATTCCAATGTTACACAATAATGCACCGACTCTGGGTAACTGGGGTCGCGGCGTTACACGACATACCTTATGTCGTTCCTAGGGTAAACACCCCATTTCGGTGTAACATCCCAAGTAAGTAATGAATAATAGATATTTTTAAATATTTCTATTAATGAATTATATAGTGTTTTAGAGGCTTAATATGATAATAAATCCAATCTTAAGCATGGAATATACTAATATTTTTAAAAGAATGTTTTACTAACTTTTGATGGAAAACCATTTTTTAAATATATATTTTGACATTTTATAAGCTATGTTTGTCAAAATAAACTTATTATTTATGATTGGGACATCTAAATTTACTTTGTGTGAATTTTTGGTATTTTTCTGATAAAGTGCATTTTTTTAATGAATAGTAAAAAATGTTGTATTTTAATTCAAAACCTATTTTTAATCTAATTTATATATATGATTAGATTATCTTTTTAATTGTTTTTGAAGTGAAATTAGAATATATTTTCACCATTTTATCCAATGTTGGTCATTGGAATCAATTTCACTTTGAAATTGGACTTAAACTGGTGTCAATCTTTTGATACTTAATGTTTTATAAAAACACGCTATTTGTCATGACAGTGGGAATTAATTATTAAATTATTTAATTTAACTGATATGATTTGAATTTTTCAAAATAGACATCATTTTTTAATTCGGAATATCAAATATTTCTTAGGGTGATGTTTTGGTATTTTTTCTGAAAAACAACAATTTTTGATGAATAGTGAAACCACTAAGTGGTAGTTAAAGAAACTGATTTTTTGTTTAAATGAAACTTTTCCACTTCTGTGATTTGATTTTCAAAAATCTGATAGACCTGGTTGTCAATAAGAAGTAAAATGTGGTTCAATGAGATTAACTTAATTTTTTGGTGAATAGTAACTTTTAAGTTCGTAATCGCGATTAGAGGTAATTAGTGTAGTTTAAGGTAAAAATAATATTTTAATAATATGAGATGAGCTTGACACATGTCCTACCATCATTGGATGTGTCATGGCCGACCGAGACAATCCATGGGTCATATTGGGGACCCCATGGAGCCACTTTGGTTGGGAAATGACATAAATAACTTTTTATTTAATGTAAAAGTAAAAATGACACAAACATGAGATGTTTTACTAAAACAATTTTTACATGGGGTTATACAAGTCAGATTTTTTACTATTAATATTCATTAGAAATCTAAAAATAGTTCCAACATCATGATATTTTTTTTATAATTTTTAGACTTTAAATATCTTAAATTATTTATGACATCATGATGATGCAGCGATTACCTCATTAATAAAGGATTTAAATAAAATGAAAAGATAATGTAAAATCTATGACCTACATATGTCTAAAACCTATTTTATGGGTATATTTCGAACCCTTATCAGCTTATACTTGAATTATATCAATGTGGGACGTTTTTAATCCAAAAATCATTTTAAAATAAAGTAACATTTCTTTACTTTCCAAGAGTGCCCCTCCTCTCCTCTTATAAAAGGCCCCCACCTCTACCTCCTTACCCACACATCCAAAGCCTTTTGCTCGGCCAACCCCTGCCCATTTTGTCTCTCCACTTCCCTCTATTGCTTCTTGAAGCCTCTATTTGGGCAGAAGTCTTCCCAAGGAAGCCTTTGAGCTCAAACCAAAGGGAGTTACCCGATTTTAGGGTAATGTCTTCACTTGAGTCCTTTTGTTTTATTTTGCTTCTCCAACACCCTAAACTCTTTTTATTCATTTATTTTGTAACAACTACGGTATCTTCAATATACTAGTATGTTTTTATAAGAATTATTAGAGCTACAATTACACACACCTAAATCTAATGGTTAAAGAACATATTGTTTCTGTGGATGGCGAATTTCTGCCTCCCGAAACGATGATTGTTCAACATTCTTTTAACACCTTCAAAGGTGGCCATTAAGATGACACTATATTTATATATGATATATAATATTTTTATTTTTTCCATAAGGTTATGTATTTTTCTTTTTGTGCATACCTTTATGGATTCCATTATGGGTAAACGCGATATCTTCATTTAAGGAAGTGCGGACTACCGCCCCCTCAAAGTGATTTGATTCGTTAATACCATATGTGGGACATATAAAGGAGGGAGTTATGATATTATATATGATATTAAACTAGAATTATAATATACCATTATACCATTATGATTCCATTCTATAAAATACGAAATAGAAATGAAAGTATCATTCATGCGTACGTAAGGCTTACCGTCTCCATGAACGGTGCATTTCATTTCTTACCTCTAAATGATTATGTAATATTATAAATTCATGAATGTACTGGATATATATGACATATATGATATATACATTATGAATACCATTCTGGATATAATGGATACATGAACAACTTGTGATTATAAAGAGATTATTTTTGACTCAAGTACCAATTATCGTTAAAATGACCGTTATTAACTCAAATAATTACATAGTGTTCATGACATGGAAAAAAGTTATATAAAAGGAATAATGAACTTGAAAAAGGTTCTTAAACAAGTAGAAATAAACTCATGTTTATTATTCAGGAGATTAAAGAACGATCGAGTCAAGTCAGACCCGAGGTATGGGACTTTGTCTCAATCTCCTTTCATTGAAGCATATTTTGTTTTATACACAACCTTTATTATACAGTGTATAAACCCCTTTGACTTTTACATTTCTTCCAAAAGAATCTTTTTTATAAAAAGCGTTTACTAAATGACAAAAGGGAATGTTTTTGTCATACGTATGCGGCGACAATGACTTCTCCGCCGTCGTGACCATTATTTGAGTTTCGGCTTCCTCTACAAGCCATACCTTCTTTTTAAAAGAAAACTAAATACCATGTTTTATTTTTCTTTTATTTTGGTATTTAATATGGTTTTCATAATGTTTTTATATCAATGTATTGTATTTATATCTTGTGATTGAAAGGTGGAAATTTTTTGTTTCCTTTATGTATGTTTTATGTGATACGATTATGTTGAGGTTCTTGGGCATTATTATGAAGAAGAGTGGTTCTGTGATAAACATATGGCGGGTGAGCCCGATATAGCTCTCCAATGCATTGGGTAATACGAAGGAGTGAAAAGTTAAGGTTTCTCTAAAGAGATTTTGGGAATATACTATGATGGGTATTCCAAACGTAACAAAGAGGGTTACTCCCTACATAAGAATGTTTTGAATGCCTCAAGTTACCTTTATGTCTTATGATTTCTATGATTTATTCATGATTTGATGAGGTATGTTAAAGTGCCTATGTTTTATGGGTAAATTATGAATTCATTCTTATGTATATATGAACTCATGTTTCCTTTCCATATTTTTATAACCCTTACTGAGCTTTTTATGCTCATCACATGTTTTTTTGAAATGTTTTTCACAAGACAAGGGAAAGGTACATGATATGATGATAGTGTCAAGGAAGTGTCAAGAAAGAATACATGTTTTATTTTAAACATGTTTCCGTTTATGGGAAAAATGAATACTATCTTTTATGTAACCACTTTTCATAAATGTGGAATGTAATGAAAGTTGTATGATCTAATTCTCTAAAACTCGAAACCTGAAAAGATCCTCAATGTGTAATCTTGTAATAACTCAAGATTAAGTAAGGATTAAGGCTGGGGCCTTATAGTTGGTATCATAGGTCGGTTTAGATAACATTATGAGTTAGAATTCTATTAAATGATTATACAAAAATATTTTTTTTTTTGAAATGTTATAGCATTTGAAGATTACCATGTTGCATCATCTATGAAATTTTTTTTCAGAATGGTTATCCGCAGAGGATATAGGGAAGCAGTGCTAGGAAGTCATACAGAATGAAATTGTAACGCCCCGACCCCAGCTACCCAGAGTCGGTGCATTACTTCGTAACATTGGCATGATCACAAAAGATCATGTCTTGAAAGACCGATTAGTTTAGTAGCCTTGGAAACACTAGATACATTCATAAACGTTACATTACAACATAAAGTGAAAAACTACAATAAAAAAGTCTCCATAGTCCACACTCATATCCTCTTCTGACTATCCCTGTAGGTCATTCATAAAATACTTCTCCACATCCTGGAAAATATTAAAAGATTGAAAGGGGTGAGCTCAGATGCTCAGTAAGGATAACAATATAGCGGAAGGTTTCATCAACAAACATAAACATTTAAGGCAATGTATAACTAAAACAAAAGCCTTTTAAACATGAACTTCAACATAATATGGAAAAAGTAAAATGAGATAATGCCATTCACTTCTTCACATGGATATTCTACTGGTCGAATAATCACATGCAATATAAATAACCGCTTTCATAATAATGGAATGCATAATGCCAGACTATCATAACCACGTAGCCAAGGCCTCGTGGCAAGACCACAAATAAGATTTTGTCAAGGCCTCGTTCCAAGACACTAGTTTTTTTCAGGAGACCTGCCGATACATCGAGGAGCTATAGCGGGCTCCACCCGTCACTTACTAAGTCCAATGCATTCCTCATATGAATGGTTTTAAACATATCATAAACCATAACATAATCATATCACATAAAACATGCATAAAGGAAACATAACATTTCCACATTTCAATCACATTATTTCAATACAAGACATTGATATAATAAAAACGCTTTCAAAACCATTTTCAATACCAAAATAAAAGAAAGGTAAAACATGGTATTTATTTTTCTTTTAAAAAAATGTATGGCTTGTAAAGGAAGCCAAAACTCAAATAATGGTCACGGCGGCGGAGAAGTCATTGTCTCCACATATGTACGGAAAGAAAAAAATTCCCTTTTTGTCATTTAGTAAAATGCTTCGTATAAAAAATACTCCTTTTGAATAAACGTAAAAGTCAAAGGGGTTTATTCACCGTATAAAAGAAAATTGTGTATAAAACCAAATATGCCTCAATGAAAGGAGATTGAGACGAAGACCTTAAAAAGATCGTATTTTAAAATAAAATAGATCTATTATGTGTATTCACTATAGGAACACATATATAACGTAAAAATAAAAAATAGGACATAATAATATCATGACATAATTTGAATGTAAAAGATTAACCCAAAGAATGGAAGTTGGGTTAAGAAATTCCCTTACCTTGCGTCCTGTCCTGACTCGACCGTTCTTTAACCTCCTGAATAATAAACTAGAGTTAATTTATATTTACTTAAGAACCTTCTTCATGTTCATTATTCCTTTTATATCACTTATAACCATGTTATGAACATTATGTAATTATTTAAGTTAATAATGGTCGTTTTGTCGATCTTTGGTACTTGAGTCAAAAATAAACTTCTTATAATTACAAGTTGTTCATGTGGTGAAATATCCATTATATCCAGAATTATATTAATTATGTAGATATAATATATATAATATATATACAGTATATAAATTCATTTATAATTATACGTAACATTTGGAGGTAAAAATGAAATGCACCGTTCATGGAGACGGTAAGCCGTACGTACGCATGAACGCTACTTTCATTTCTATTTCGTATTTAATTGAATGAAATCATAATGATATAAATGTATAATATAATTACAGTATAATATCATATATAATATCATTTACTCCATCCTTTATACATCCCACACGTGGCATTAATGATTCACATCACTTGGAGGGGGCGGTAGTCCGCACTTCCTAAAATGAAAATATCGCGTTTACCCATAATGGAAACAATAAAGGTATGCCATAAATGAAAAATACAGAACCTTAAGTAAAACATATTCATATTATATATCATTTATAAATAGAGTGACATCTTAATGGACACCTTTGAAGGTGTTTTATGAGTGTTGAACAATCATCGTTTCGTGAGAAAGAAATTCTCCATCCACAGAAACCGTATGTTCTTTAACCATTAGATGTAGGTGTGTGTAATTTTATCTCGAATCCTTATTATAACAACATCCTACTATATTGAGTATACTGGTGTTGTTATAAGAGAAATGAATAAAAAGAGTTTTGGGGGTTGGAGAAGAAAAATAAAACAAAACAACATTAGAGAAGACATTACCTCAAAATCGGGAAACTCTTTTTAATTTGAGCCAAAGGCTTCCATGGGAAGCGTTATGCCCAAAGTGAGGCTTCTAGGAGCAAGAGGGGGAATTTGGGAGAGTATTTGGGCAGAGGTTGGCTGAGCCACATGGCTTTAATGTGTGAATGAGGTGTTAGAGGTGGGGGCCTTTTATAAGAGGAGAGGAGGGGCACTCTTGGAAGGTAAGGAAATTTTACATTATTATACAATGCTTTTCGGATTCTAAAGGTCCCACTCTAATATAATTCGTTGATAAGGTGATTAGGGTTCGAAATATACCCATAAAATAGTCTTTGACAAGTTTAAGCCTTGTATTGTACATTATCATTTCATTTTATTAAAATCGTTAAATAATGAGGTCATCGTTGCATCATAATGATGTCATAGATAATTTAATATATTTAATGTCTAAAAATTATAATAAAAATACTATGATGTAGTAAAGCATTTTAGCTTTCAAATGACTATTTATAGACAAAAATAGGACTTGTATAACCCCATGTAAAAATTGTTTTAGTAAAACATTTCATGTTTGAGTCATTTTTTACTTTAACATTAAATAAAATGTATTTATGTCATTTTCCAACTAAAGTGGCTCCATGGGGTCCCCAAGTTTACCCATGGATTTTCTTGGTCTTACATGGCACATCCAATGAGGGTAGGACATGTTTCAAGCTCATATCATATTATTAAAACTTTATTTTTACCTTAAACTACACTAATTACCTCTAATCGCGATTAAGAACATAAAAGTTACTATTCACCAAAAAATTATTTTAATCTCATTGACCACATTTTACTTCTTAATGACAACCATGTATGTTGGATTTTTGAAAATAAAATCACTGAAGTGGTAATATTTCATTTAAACGAAAAATCGGTTATTTAACTACCACTTAGTGTTTTCACTATTAATAAAAAATTGAAGTTTTTCAGAACAATGCCAAAATTTCACCCTAAGCTATAATTGATATTCCGAATTCAAAATTGATCTCTATTTTAAAAAATTCCAAACATATAATTTGCATTAATTAATTTTATAATTAATTCCCGTCGTCAGAACAAGTAGCGTGTTTTTAAGAAACAATTTATATCAAAATATTGGCAATTTTTTATGTCCAATTTCAATGTTAAATTAATTCTAATGACCACCATTGGATAAAATGGTAAAAATATATTCTAATTATACATTAAAACTACTAAATATTATAATTTATCACAATAAATTATTTTTATTAAAAAATTTGTTTTATGTATTTTTCACTATTCATAAAAAATTGGAAGTTCTCAGAAAATTACACAAAATTCAACATAGGGTAATTTCGATATTACGAATACAAAAATGAAGTCCATTTCTAAATATAAAATTTATATAATTTTAAAAAGTGGTTATTAATATTCATAACGACTACTTTGATTAGTCGCAGTGTGTTAGAACTCGATCTTGCGTAAAATACACACTACTGTATTATTCAAAGAGATGTGTACCGTGAAAGCTTGGGGTGTTACATTCTCCCCTACTTCAATAAATTGCGGCCTCGCAATTTGAAATTTTTTCTTTGAAAATAAAATGTTGAAAAGAGAAAATACCTTTGTGGAAAACCCACATCGAAAATAAGATTAATAAAATTTAGCCTTAATAAGGGGGAAATGGAAATAAGAAAGTCACCACCAAATTATGATCTCAATAAAGAGAACATTGGTGGAAATTAGAGACATATAATTGGAGGAAAAACGTAAATATTTGTAGGGAGTGATTGAGGTCATCAATCACAATCAACTGTCAAATTGAGGGCCTCAAAGCCTTCAATCTATGTTGATTTAAAATATCATCAGTTCAACAAGACATAAGGTATTAGGATAACACATTTTTTTGTTTTAATATCTCTTTACTAAAGTTTACGAATTAATTTATTCATTGAATAAGAGATAGGTATATATATATTTATGCTTGACAATTAGAGTTTCAACCTTCAACTCATCTTTCACTCAAAAAGATAATAGAACTAAAAAATATTATACTTATCCTAATTGTATAAGGTTCCAAATGTTAACACATACCATTTAGATTAGTAAAATTATTTTGTAATAACCAGGGACTTCCTGTAGGCTAGTGGTAGGAAATAAAGGCTTGTCGCACTATGGTAGTGGGTTCGATTCCTGCAGCTTTGTCCGACGTGACGGGTTATGCCCCACCCTGCAGGTTGTCCTTTTCCTAAAACTATAGTATTATAATATTCCAAAAATAATCTTCATAAATTTTTTAACCATAAACAATACTATCCAAAGATCAACTTAATCCACTCCAACCTTTATAGTTACCCAAAATACCTCTGTCCAGACATTCTCAAAAAGGTCTATTAATTCCAAAATCAATTTATCAGATTTCCCAAACAAAGTAAAGTTTCTCTTATTGTCACATACTAAAAATATGATTACCTTCATAATATTAAAACCTTACTGAAACAAAAAGTACTCAAGTACAATCCTTATATATATATCACATTATTATAATAACCAGAATATAATCCATGAGTCCAAAAGCACCAATACATTAATTATCCCGCTTCAACTGTAGTAACAGCATAATATTGTCCTTGATCCCTTGGCCTTTTCTGAGGTAAGTTTCTCTGACGCTTAGGACATTCATTTGCATAATGCCCCATTTCCCTACAATTGTAGCATTCAACATTGATAGCCTCTTTCTTTCCCTTAAAATCACGCGCCTGGTGACCTTTTTCTCCACATTTATAACAAACTCCGATTCCTTTTAGGCATGTACCAGGGTGATTATTCTCACAATTATCACATAATGGAAAATCCTTCTTTCCCTTTTTCCCTTTATCTGTCTCTTGTTCCACTGTTCTCTTCTTCTCTTGCTTTAATGTGTTGTCATAAGACTTAGAGAATTCCTTTTCTGTCTTGATAGCACATGAGACAATATCTTCGTATGTTGAGAAAGATTGTGATACTAAAGCTCTACGGAGAAATGGTTTTAACCCATCAAAGAAACGATCAATATTACCTCTTGGGTTACGTATATAATCTGCAGCATACCTCGCCAACCTTGTAAAATTGGCCTCATACTTTGCGACATTCTCATCCTCCTTTTGTCTCAGACTCGGAAATTGCCTTTCCATATCTGCTCGATGGCCATGAGGAATGTATTTTTCTAAGAAAAGCTCTTTGAAATCCCTCCATTCCATATTTGATACGTCATCATATTCCTTTGTATTTTGAATCAATGACCACCATTGATCGGCATCTCCAGTGAGGCGGTAAACTGCCATGATAACATTTTCCCTTTTGCTACTCCCCAAGGTGTGGAATATTTTCTCTATGGTGTTTATCCATTGCTCAGCTACTAATGGATTTGTACCCCCATTAAATGTTGGTGGTTTTTGCCTCATGAAGCAGTCTAACATTGATCCTCCACGTTGCGGATCAGGGTGATCCATACGAGTAAGGTTATTATTAAAAACCTGAGTGAGTTGTCCCAATATGGTAATAAGTTGATCAGCACCAGTTGTATCTCCATATCCACAATAATTATCTTGTGCCGGAGGGCAATCCCTACACGGAGTGCGTGCATTGATACGGTTTTCATTCCTTCCACTAGGCGCCATTTCTAAACAATGTCATAAACTAGATTAGTTTACGAATCAAAATACATAATTCCGTACTTGTAAAACACATAACACTAATTGAAATATTTTATGGATATAATCCATAATCATTAAAAAAAAGATTTCTTTGAGGAAGTATATAATCGTAACCCTTCATAGTGGTTTTTAAAGAAATTATAATTATCCTAAGCATATCCCTCGGGAGTGTCGTAAGCAAGAGTGCAACAAGGCCCGTTGTCGTGCACCAGTTCCCGTTCGAGTCTAGCTCAAAGCGGTGTTTTCGGGTTTTACCCCTAGGTACATCTGTGCTAGAGCAGCCTCTACATGCTCGTATCCAAACAGGGATGTATTGCTCAGAAAACTCACTAAATATCTATAATACCAAAATTGTAGGACGTTCTTCTATACTAATCCTCAAAGTCTCTCTTCGGGTTATGTGCTCTAATCAGAGTTTACCTAAATCTAGCTTCCAAAGGTTAGTACTAAACTGCCTCTGATACCAACTGTAACGCCCCGACCCCAGCTACCCGGAGTCGGTGCATTACTTCATAAATTTGGCATGATCACAAAAGATCATGTCTTGAAAGACCGTTTAGTTTAGTATCCTTGGAAACACTAGATACATTCATAAACGTTACATTACAACATAAAGTGAAAAAATACAATAACAAAGTCTCTATAGTCCACACTCATATCCTCTTCTGACTATCCCTGCATGTCATTCATAAAATACTTCTTCACATCCTGGAAAATATTAAAACATTGAAAGGGGTGAGCTCAGATGCTCAGTAAGGATAACAATATAGCGGAAGCTTTCAGCAACAAACATAAAAATTTAAGGCAATGTATAACTAAAACAAAAGCCTTTTAAACATGAACTTCAACATAATATGGCAAAAGTAAAATGAGATAATGCCATTCACTTCTTCACATGGATATTCTACTGGTCGAATAATCACATGCAATATCAATAACCGCTTTCATAATGATGGAATGCATAATGCCAGACTATCATAACCACGTAGCCAAGGCCTCGTGCCAAGACCACAAATAAGATTTTGTCAAGGCCTCGTGCCAAGACAATAGTTTGTCTCATGAGACCTGCCGATTCATCGAGGAGCTATAGCGGGCTCCACCCGTCGCTTACCTAGTCCAATGCATTCTTCATATTAATGGGTTTAAACATATCATAAAACATAACATAATCGTATCAGATAAAACATGCATAAATGAAACATAACATTTCGACATTTCAATCACAAGATTTCAATACAAAACATTGATATAATAAAAACGCTTTCAAAACCATTTTCAATACCAAAATAAAAGAAAGGTAAAATATGGTATTTATTTTTCTTTTAAAAAAAGGTATGGCTTGTAATGGAAGCCGGAACTCAAATAATGGTCACGGCGGCGGATAAGTCATTGTCGCCGCATATGTACGGAAAGAAAAACATTACCTTTTTGTTGTTTAGTAAAACTATTCGTATAAAAAAGATTCCTTTTGAATAAACGTAAAAGTCAAAGGGGTTTATACACCGTATAAAAGAAAATTGTGTATAAAACCAAATATGCCTCAATTAAAGGAGATTGAGACGAAGTCCTTAAAAAGATAATTTTTAAAATAAATTATATCTATTATGTGTATTCACTATAGGTACACATAAATAACGTAAAAATACAAAATAGTACATAATAATATCATGACATAATTTTAATGTAGAAGATTAACCCAAAGAATGGAAGTTGGGTTATGAAATTCCCTTACCTTGCGTCATGTCCTGACTCGACCGTTCTTTCACCTCATGAATAATAAACTAGAGTTGATTTATATTTACTTAAGAACCATTTTCATGTTAATTATTCCTTTTATATCCCTTATTACCATGTTATGAACATTATGTAATTATTTAAGTTAACAACGGTCGTTTTGTCGATCTTTGGTACTTGAGTCAAAAATAAAATTCTTATAATTACAAGTTGTTCATGTGGTGAAATATCCATTTTTTCCAGAATTATATTAATGATGTAGATATCATATATATCATATATATACAGTATATACATTCATTTATAATATTACGTAACATTTAGAGGTTTGAAATGAAATGCACCGTTCATGGAGACGGTAAGCCGCACGTACGCATGAACGCTACTTTCATTTCTATTTCATATTTAATGGAATGAAATCATAATGATATAATTGTATAATATAATTCCAGTATAATATCATATATAATATCATTTACTCCATCCTTTATACATCCCACATGTGGAATTAACGATTCACATCACTTTGAGGGGGCGGTAGTCCGCACTTCCTAAAATGAAAATATCGCGTTTACCCATAATGGAAACAATAAAGGTATGCCATAAATGAATAATACATAACCTTAAGTAAAACATAAACATATTATATATCATTTATAAATAGAGTGATATCTTAATGGCCACCTTTGAAGGTGTTTTATGAGTGTTGAACAATCATAGTTTCGTGAGGCATAAATTCGCCATCCACAGAAACCGTATGTTCTTTAACCATTAGATGTAGGTGTGTGTAATTTTAGATCTAATACATCTTATAAAAACATCCTAGTATATTGAGGATACTGGTGTTGTTACAAAAGAAATGAATAAAAATAGTTTAGGGGGTTGGAGAAGAAAAATAAAACAAAACAACATTAGAGAAGACATTACCTCAAAATCTGGTAACTCTTTTTGATTTGAGCCACATGCTTCCTTGGGAAGAGTTTTGCCCAATGTGACGCTTCTAGGAGTAATAGGGTCAAGTTGGAAGAGTATTTGGGCAGAGGTTGGCCGATCCAAATGGCTGGAAAGTGTGAATGAGGTGGTAGCGGTGGGGGCCTTTTATAAGAGGAGAGGAGGGGCACTCTTGGAAAGTAAGGAAATTTTACATTATTATACAACGCTTTTCAGATTCTAAAGGTCCCCCACTTATATAATTCGTGTCTATGGTGATAAGGGTTCGAAATGTACCCATCCAATAGTTTTTGGACAAGTTTAAGCCTTGGATTGTACATTATCTTTTCATTTTATTAAAATCGTTAAATAATGAGGTCATCGCTGCATCATAATGATGTCATAAATAATTTAATTTATTTAATGTCTAAAAATTATAAAAAAATACTATGATGTGGGAAATCTTTTTAGATTTCAAATTACTATTTATAATCAAAAATATGACTTGTATAACCCCATGTAAAAATTGTTTTAGTAAAACATTTCAAGTTTGTGTCATTTTTTACTTTAACATTAAATAAAAGGTATTTTTGTCATTTTCCAACTAAAGTGGCTCCATGGGGTCCCCAAGTTGACCCATGGATTGTCTTGGTCGGAAATGGCACATACAATGAGGGTAGGACATGTGTCAAACTCATCTCATATTATTAAAACATTAATTTTACCTTAAACTACACTAATTACCTCTAATCGCGATTAAGAACTTAAAAGTTACTATTCACCAAAAAATTATTTTAATCTCAGTGAACCACATTTTACTTCTTAATTACAACCATGTTTGTCGGATTTTTGAAAATAAGATCACAGAAGTGGTAATATTTCATTTAAACAAAAAATCAGTTATTTAACTACCACTTAGTGGTTTCACTATTCATCAAAAATTGAAGTTTTTCGGAATAATGCCAAAATTTTACCCTAAGCTATAATTGATATTCCGAATTCAAAAATGATCTCTATTTTACAAAATTACAAACATATAAGTTTCATTAATTAATTTTATAATTAATTACCGTTGTTACAACAAATAGCTTGTTTTTAAGAAACAATTTATATCAAAAGATTGGCAATCGTTTATGTCCAATTTCAATGTTAAATTAATTATAATGACCACCATTTGATAAAATGGTAAAAATATATTCTAATTATACTTTAAAAATACTAAATATTATAAGTTATCAGAATAAATTATTTTGATTAAAAAAGTGGTTTTAAGTATTTTTCACTATTCATAAATTAATTGGAAGTTCTCAGAAAATTACAAAAAATTCAACTTAGGGTATTTTCGATATTACGAATACAAAAATGAAGTCCATTTTGAAATATAAAATTTCTACAATTTTAAAAAGTGGTTATTACTATTCATAACGGCTACTTTGATTAGTCGCGGTGTGTTAGAACTCGAACTTGCATACAATACACACTACTGTATTATTCAAAGAGATGTGTACCGTGAAAGCTTGGGGTGTTACATAAATAACCTACCGAATCAGCATCCTGAGATGATCTTAATTGGAACTAAACAGTTTGTTGCAGTAATGGAGCAGTTGACTCAAGCGATAAATGGTGGTGGTATCCATGCACGAGATCAGTCAGATCAACCACAGAGGAATATGTCAGTGGTGGAACATTTCAAGAGGCAACATCCCCCATCATTCAGAAGATCATCTGACCATGTGCTAGCTGAAGGTTGGATTAAAGCAATGGAGATGATTTTCGATGTCATGGGGTGTTCAGACAATCAAAAGGTTAGTCTTGTTATTTACTGTTTGGAGGGTGAAGCAGATCAGTGGTGGTCGATGGTTAAAAATATCAGGGATGTTGATGAGATTGATGCACTCGACTGGGATGAATTTAAAGGTATGTTTCTTGAGAAGTATTTTCCTAAGGCTGTTCGACTTAGGATGGAAAAACAACTCCTGGAATTGAGGCAAGAGGAACACTCAGTGGCTTCCTATGAAGAGAGGTTCACTCGATTGTCAAGGTATGCTCCAAAATTTATCTGAGACCTTGATAGTAAAATCAATCGTTTTTACTCAGGATGAAAACCAAAATATCGAAGGGCATTAGATTCTCGTGAGTTTAAAAGTTATAAAAAGCTTATTCGATGTGCTGAGAAGGTGGAAATGGAGTTTGCTGATGATCAAGTGTTCTATAAAAACCAGCATAAGAAGAGACCTAGGTGGCAAGAGAAAGAGAAGAATTATTAAAAAAAGTATGATGATAAGAAAACTAAGTTTCCAGTTTGTGATAAATGTGGTAAAAGGCATGCTGGGGAATGTCTTCTGAATTCTGGAAAGTGCTACCGATGTGGTAAGATGGTACATAAGGCACGTGATGGCACTGAAAAAAGATCAGGGTGATGGTAAGACCAAATTTGATTTACAGTTAGTGAAATGTTTTAAGTGCAATGAGATGGGTCACTATGAAAACGAGTGTCCGACAAAGATCTTGTGTGATGGGAAGTAGTTAGACTACAAGAAGAAAGGGGTGGTGAAATCCTTTGAAACTACTTCAGCAGATGTCAGGCCATCAAATGATGTTATATCATGTACCTTGTTTGTTTTTTCAGATTATGCCAGTGTGTTGTTTGATTTGGGGTCCACAAATTCTTTCATCTCTGAAACCATTTCTAGAAAAATGGGAATACCATCTCAAGAAATGACTCCTGAACTTGTGGTAAAAACACCTGGGGGAAATGTTTAGGAAAAAATAATTTATAAAAATCTTCTTATCCTTATCCGTGGAAATAACCTACTTGCGAACCTTTTTGGTTTACCTCTAGTAGAGTTTGATGTTATCCTAGGTATGGATTGGCTCTCTATTTACCATGCTAAGATTGACTGTAAAGATAAAGAAATTTCTTTTCAGAAAGTCTTTCAGTTTGTGTAATAGAATGAACCCTTACTATTTATTACATATCAAGAGGCCGAGAAACTTGTAAAAGATGGAAATTAAAGTTACCTTGCACATATTGTTGAAAACAGGGGAACTGTTCAGATTAATGATGTGCCAGTGGTATATGAGTATCCTGATGTTTTTCCTGATGAGTTTCCTGGAATAATACTAGATTGGGAAGTTGAATTTACTGTTGACTTAGTTCCTGATGCTAAGCCAATTTTGAAACCCCCTTATCGAATGGCTCAAATTGATCTTTTAGAGTTGAAGGAGCAATTGAAAGATTTATTAGAGAAAGTTTTCATTCGATCTAGCACATCACCATGGGGTGGTCCTATTTTATTTGTTAAAAAAAGATGGTTCTATGAGACTTTTCATTGAGTATAGATCCTTGAATAACATCACTGTTAAGAACAAATATCCTTTTCCACATATCGATGATTCTTTTGATCAGATCCAGGGAGCTTAGTTTTTTTTTCAAAGATTGACCTGTGATCAGGGTACCATCAGCTGCAGTTAAAGGAAGCAGATGTTCTGAAGACTGCGTTTCGTACAAGTTATGGACATTATGAATTTGTAGTAATGCCTTTTGGTCTAACCAATGCACCTGCTGTATTCATTGACTTAATGAATATAATATTCCATAAGTTCTTGGATAAGTTTGTGGTGGTTTTCTTTGATGATATTTTGGTGTTTTCTAAAAGTAAAGAGGAGCATGAAAGACATTTAAGGATTATTTTGAAAACCATAAAAGAAAATAAATTGTATGGGAAATTCAGAAAGTGTGAGTTTTGGTTGCAACAAATTACTTTCATTGGTCACATTGTTTCTAAAGATGGGATAACTGTTGATCCTGCAAAAACAAAGGTTGTTGAAGAATGGACAAGACCCACAAATGTAACAGAGATTCGTAGTTTCCTTGGTTTGGCAGGCTATTACTGAAGGTTTGTTAGAAAATTTTCACATTTATCTAGTCCAATGACTAAGCTTACTCGGAAGGGTGTTAATTTTATCTGGAAAAAAGGATGTGATGATTGTTTTCAGGAATTGAAAAGAAGATTAGTGAATGCTCCAGTTTTGGAACTACCTTCTAAGAATGGGGAGTTTGTTATCTACAGTGATGCTTCAATAAAAGGACTTGGTTGTTTCCTAATGCATGAATGATCTGGTAATTTCTTATGCTTCACGACAGTTGAAAATTCATGAGGTAAATTACCCTACACATGATTTGGAATAAGCTGTTGTTGTTTTCGCTTTAAAAATTTGGAGGCATCATTTGTATGGAGTGAAGTGTGAAATATATGCTGATCACAAAAGTTTAATGTATATATTCACTCAGAAAGAATTGAACATGAGACAGAGGAGATGGCTAGAATTAATCAAGGATTATGATTGTACAATTCATTACCATCCGGGAAAAGCAAATAAAGTTGCTGATGGTTTGAGTTAAAAAAGTAATGCTTCATTAGCAATGTTGTGTTTGGAACCTGATCCTTTGGTTAAGGATTTGATGAAATTTGGCATAGAAGTTGTTGGTGCAGGATGTACTTATGTTTTGTTTCAGGTATCAGTGAAATCTTATCTATCAGACAGAATCAAGCAAGCACAGAAGTCAGACAATGAGTTGCAGAAAAAGGTAGAGCTGGTTCAGAAAGGGAAGTTTCCTGAATTAAACATTGATAATGAATGTGTTTTGAGATTTGGGAAGAGATTGTGTGTGCATTGTGATTCACAGTTGAAGGGAGAGTTGTTATGTGAAGCTCATAGATGTCCATTTTCAGTTCATCCTGGCAGTACTAAGATGTACAAAGATCTGCGGTAGTATTACTGGTGGGATGGAATGAAAAGATATATTGCTGATTTTACTGTGAAGTGTTTGACATGTCAACAGGTTAAAGAAGAGCGGCAGTTACCGAAAGGGATTTTTCAGCCTTTACCAGTACCAGAATGGAAATAGGAGAATATATACAGGGACTTTGTTGTGGGATTTCCAAAGACCCCTCGAGGTAATAATGCAATATTGGTTTTTGTTGATCGCTTGACTAAATATGCTCATTTCCTTGCTATATTAGATAATTTTTCCATATATCAACTTTCCCGTTTGTATCATAAGGAGATAGTCAGGTTACATGGAGTTCCCCTCTCCATTGTATCTGAACGTGATCCCAGGTTCACTTATAACTTTTGGAAAGGCCATCAGAAGTCATTGGGTACAGAATTAAATTTTAGTACAATGTTTCATCCTCAATCAGATGGGCAGTCAGAATGAATAATTCAAACATTGGAGGATATGATACTTTCTTACTCTATGGATTATAAGGGAAGTTGGGACCAACATCTTTCTTTGGTTTAATTTTCATATAATGACAGTTTTCATTCCAGTATACAGATGGCGCCATTTGAGGCGTTATATGGGAAGTGGTGTCGAACTCTAGCTTGTTGGGATGAAGTAGGTGAAAGAAAGCTGATGGGACCGGAATTGGTAGAAGAGTTGGCAGAAAAAGTTCAACTGATACAGAAACACATTAGAACATCTCAGAGTAGGCAGAAGAGTTATGTGGATAACCAGAGGAAGGATCTCTCTTTTGAGGTAGGAGATCATGTTTTTCTCAAAGTCTCACCATGGAAAAGTGTGATGAGATTTGGTAAGAAAGGAAAGCTGAGTCCAAGGTTCATTGGACCATATGAAATTCTAGAGAGAGTTGGATCAGTTGCTTACTGAGTGGCTTTACCTCTGAGTTTAACTCAGGTACACAATGTTTTTCATGTTTCGATGTTGAGAAAGTATATGCCAGATCCATCTCATTTTTTGAGTCATGAGGTAGTCCAACTGGAAGATAACCTATCTTATGAGGAACAACCAGTCCAGATTCTTGACCACCGGGAGCCAGTGTTACGGAATAAGGTGATTCATCAGGTAAAGGTTTTTTGGGAAAACCACATGATTGAAGAGGCAACATGGGAATCTAAAAATGAGATGAGGGATAAATACCCCCACATATTCGATAAGTAAATAAATTGCGAGGACGCAATTTTCTAATCGGGGGAAGGATGTAACATCCCAAGTAAGTAATGAATAATATATTTTTTTATCTATGTCTATTAATGAATTAGATAGTGTTTTATAGGCTTAAAATGATAATAAATCCAATCTTAAGCATGGAATACACTAATATTTTTAAAAGATTGTTTTACTGCCTTTTGATGGCAAACAATTTTTTAAATTTATCTTTTTACAATTTTATAAGCTATTTTTGTCAAAATAAAATTATTCTTTATGATTGGGACATCAAAATTTACTTTGTGTGAATTTTTGGTATTTTTTCGATAAAGTTCATTTTATAATGAATAGTGAAAAATGTTGTATTTTAATTCAAAACCTCTTTTTAATCTAATTTATTTATATGATTAGATTATATTTTGAATAGTTTTTGAAGTGAAATTAGAATATATTTTTATGATTTAATCCAATTGTGGTCATTGGAATCAATTTCAATTTGAAATTGGACTTAAACTGGTGTCAATCTTTTGATACTTATTGTTTCATAAAAACACGCTATTTGTCATGACAGTGAAAATTTATTATTAAATTAATTAATGTAACTTATATGATTTGAATTTTTCAAAATAGACATCATTTTTGAATTCGGAATATCAAATATAGCTTAGGGTGATGTTTTGGTATTTTTCTGAAAAACTTCAATTTTTTATGAATAGTGAAACCACTAAGTGGTAGTTAAAGAAACTGATTTTTCGTTTAAATGATACTTTTCCACTTCTATGATTTGATTTTCTAAAATCCGACATACATTGTTGCCATTAATAAGTAAAATGTGGTTCAATGAGATTAAAATAATTTTTTGGTGAATCGTAACTTTTAAGTTCTTAATCGCGATTAGAGGTAATTAGTGTACTTTAAGGTAAAAATAATGTTTTAATAATATGAGATGAGCATGAAACATGTCCTACCCTCATTTTATGTGTCATGGCCGACCAAGAAAATCCACGGGACAACTTGGGGACCCCATGGAGCCACTTTGGTTTGGAAATGACATAAATAACTTTTTATTTAATGTAAAAGTAAAAATGACACAAACATGAGATGTTTTACTAAAACAATTTTTACATGGGGTGATACAAGTCATATTTTTGACTATAAATATTCATTATAAAGATAAAACTATTTCCTACATCATTATAGTTTTTTTATAATTTTTAGACTTTAAATATATTAAATTATTTATGACATCATGATGATGCAACAATTACCTCATTAATAAAGGATTTAAATAAAATGAAACGATAATGTAAAATATATGACCTAAACATGTCCAAAACCTATTAGATGGGTATATTTAGAACCCTTATCACCTTAGCCTAGAATTATATCAAAGTGGGTCCTTTTGAATCTGAAAATCATTTTAAAATAAAGTAACATTTATTTACTTTCCAAGAGTACCCCTCCACTCCTCTTATTAAAGGCCCCCAACTCTACCTCCTTACCCACACATCCAAAACCATTGGCTCAGACAACCCCTTACCATTTTTTCTCTCCACTTCCCTATCTTACTCTTTGAAGCCTCACTTTGGGCAGAAGTCTTCCCAAGGAAGCCTTTGCGCTCAAACCAAAGAGAGTTACCCGATTTTAAGGTAATGTCTTCACTTGAGTCCTTTTGTTTTATTTTGCTTATCCAACCCCCTAAAATCTTTTTATTCATTTATTTTGTAACAACTCCAGTATCTTCAATATAATAGTATGTTGTTATAAGAATGATTCGAGCTACACTTACACAAACCTACATCTAATGGTTAAAGAACATATTGTTTCCGTGGATGGCGAATTTCTGCCTCCCGAAACGATGATTGTTCAACATTCTTTTAACACCTTCAAAGGTGGAAATTATGATGAAACTATATTTATATATGATATATAATATGTTTAGTTTTTCCTTAATATTCTGTATTTTTCATTTTTGGCATACCTTTATGGTTTCTATTATGGGTAAACGCGATATCTTCATTTAAGGAAGTGCGGACTACCTCCCCCTCAAAGTGATTTGATTCATTAATACCATATATGGGATGTATAAAGGATGGAGTTATGATATTATATATGATATTAAACTAGAATTATAATATACCATTATATCATTATGATTCCATTCTATAAAATATGAAATATAAATGAAAGTAGCATTCATGCGTACGTAAGGCTTACCGTCTCCATGAACGGTGCATTTCATTTCTTACCTTTAAATGATTATGTAATATTATAAATTCATGCATGTACTGGATATACATGACATATATGATATCTACATCATGAATACCATTCTGGATATAATGGATACAAGATCAACTTGTGATTATAAAAGTTTTTCTTACTCAAGTACCAATGATCATTAAAACGACCGTTATTAACTTAAATAATTACATAGTGTTAATGACATGACAATAAGTGATATAAAAGGAATAATGAACTTGAAAAAGGTTCTTAAGAAAGTAGAAATTAACTCAAGTTTATTATTCAGAAGATTAAAGAACGACCGAGTCAAGTCGGACCCAAGGTATGTGACTTTGTCTCAATCTCCTTTCATTGAGGCATATTTTGTTTTATACACAACCCTCTTTATACGGTGTATAAACCCCTTTGACTATTATGTTTATTCAAAAGGAATATTTTTTATACGAAGCATTTACTAAATGAAAAAAGGGAATGTTTTTGTCATACGTATGCGGTGACAACGACTTCTCCGCCGCCATGACCATTATTTGAGTTTTGGCTTCCTCTACAAATACCTTCTTTTTAAAAGAAAAATAAATACCATGTTTTACTTTTCTTTTATTTTGATATTGAAAATGGTTTTCATAATGTTTTTATATCAATGTGTTGTATTGATATCTTGTGATTGAAAGGTTGAAATTTTATGTTTTCTTTTATGCATGTTTTATGTGATACGATTATGTTGAGGTTCTTCGACATTATTATGAAGACGGGTGTTTCGGTGATAAACTTAGGGCGGGTGAGCCCGATATAGCTCTCTAATGCATTGGGTAACATGAAGGAGTGAAACGTTACGGTTTCTCTGAAGATATTTTGGGAATATACTGTGATGGGTATTCCAAACGTAACTAATAGGGTTACTCCCTACGTAAGAATGTTATGAATGCTTCAAGTAACCATTATGTCTTATGATTTCTATGATTTATTGATGATTTGATGAGGTATGTTAAAGTGACTATGTTTTATGGGTAAAGTATGATTTCATCCTTATGTATATATGAACTCATGTTTCTTTTCCATATTTTTATAACCCTTACTGAGCTTTTTATGCTCATCACAAGTTTTTTTGAAATGTTTTTCACAGGACAAGGGAAAGGTACATTATATGATGATAGTGTCACGGAAGTGTCAACAAAGAATCCATGTTTTATTTTAAATATGTTTTTGTTGATGGGAAAAATGAATACTATCTTTTATGTAACCACTTTGCTTAAATATGGAATGTAATACATGTTTTATGATCTAATTCTCTAAAACTCTAAACCTAAAAAGATGCTCAAGGTGTATTCGTGCAATATCTCAAGATTAAGTAATGTTTAAGGTCGAGGCCTTATATCCGGACCCATCCGTACACTCGGATCTCTGATCCGGATAACCATTTAGGGGTTATGCAATTTATTTGGCGTGTCCAGTGTGAACACACTGAAAATTTAATTCCGGCAACATCGGGGCACGGAATCGCACGCCCTCTGAAGGCGCTGATCTGGAATAACATCAAGAATATTCCAAAGCCTTCTGTAGTAAAAACCAGGTTCTTACAACAGTTGTCTATTTTTTTAACAATGATTCTAAGACTTTTTATTCATGATGATAATTTTTTACATTGACGATGTTCTTCCTAAAGGATCAAGGTGCCATGAAGGAAAGACATTGTGTGGGGCCCAACTTTTCTTTTAATATAATCATTGACCAATCTTGGATCAATAAAACAATGGACACCGTAATCCAAGGATTGAAATAAATGATTTAGAAATTGAATGTAAAACTATAAGACCTTTAGATATGATCATGGATATCATGTTTAAAAAAAATTTACATAATATTTTATGAAATTAACAACCTAGGTATTTGGTACATTCTTCATTAGAAATAATTGATCATTCATAATGACTCTTCCACTAATCCATTAGGTATTAGAGCAGTGATGTGAATGTATTGCGTCGATCATTCTTGATCGCTCGTTCTATGTCCTAGAAGAAATTCTCCCATTAATAAGAGGGAGAGAGTAGAGAGAAGTCGAGAGAGAATTCAAATAAAATTGGAACAATTTATCCATCCATATATTAATCGATCTATAGTTTCTATTACAATATTTATTTACATAAAATTGATTAATTTCAATTATAATCATTATATAAAAGCCATTACAATTATTAACAATAACAGTGTCATTATATGTGCTCTGCCAACATGCCCAAAATGACACCATAAATATTTTATTCTCTAACAAATATATTCATTTACATATATTTAAATAAATATTTATTATAATTTCAATTATAAAAATAAAAATATTTTATTCACAATGGACTGAAGAAAATATTATTTTAATTTATGAAATCTTTTTTACCTGAATGAAATTAGTCCTTAGACATGAGAATAATTTTTATTCCATTAATTAAATTCAAATAAAATTTATTAGAGATCACACAAAACACATAGTGTGTGACCCATTATGTTAATATTTCATTAGAATTAGGTGTGGTCTCCTAATGAAAATGATTATTATCTAGTAACGTGTCAAGGTACCCATGATAAAAAACTTAATTTCTCTTCAACGACATCCACATACTAACACATAATGTATAATATAATACATTAGTCTCAATATATAATCTGACTAGTTGAATGATGGTTTCCTCAAACTATATTCTTGATATTCTATTCATTGAATACATGAAATAAACTCATCGAAATGTCATAGCCTTCTAGTTTAGGGTCACAGTTCTATTTCAATCAAAGGTTCGATTTATCAACATCCATAAATTGAAGGGACAAATCTTTCCTTGACTTATCCATTAATAAGATGTCATCCATGATGCTCCCAATGCACCATAATTCCCACAAACATTAGGTGTGATGGTTTTTTTTATTAGATAAAAGTGTGCAAGTAATGAAAATCATTAAATATAATCATAATCTATATGGAATATTACAAACAATCACATATAGGAATATTTGATTATACCAAAACATGATGAATTCTTACTGGTGGTTATGTTCTCACAATCTCTCATCATAGAGATTACCAATTTCGAACATCATGAGAGGATGTCTCATATGTTAATGAGTATTCACAGGAATAAGTATCTATACAATGTGTCCTATAATAGTATTTCATCAAACAACATAGATATTTTTTAGAATATTTTTATAGAATCTAAAGCTTTTTATAATAGTTGTAAACTACAATGACCTTATAAATGAATTAAAAAAATCTAGGACATTATTAAATCATATCAATGAAGAACAGAAAAACATAGATAATAAATCATTATAATTTAAATTCACTAAATATTCCTGTAATTATTTTTTTAAAATTTGATATGAGGACACAATATATACAAACTATGAGTTGGAATGGAGCCAACTCCCTACAAATTTTAGTCAATAATACCTAACAATATGATCATGTTATTGCCAACACAAGGATTTAGTCATGTGGTTTTCCACATTTTCTTCCATGGTAATTCTTCCTCTAAAGCATCACCTCAATAAGAAAAATATCTCAAGAGTTGATACTTATTATGTATCTTCTTTAACTGAGGATGTGACCATGGCTCTTTTCGAAGATCCACCACTACATCATTATCACAATAGAGTGTGTTGGGATTCAAATTACAAGTTATCGAATCCATATCATGGATGATGCTTCACATCCAAACTAATTATTTCGCTTCCCCAGAAGCTATGATATACTCTAAATCAACTTTAGAATCAGTGACTACACTCTTCTTTGAGCTCTTCCATATCATAGAACATCCATTCAAAATGAAAATATATCTTGTTTATGAAAATATTTCATCTTGATCTGTATGGAATCTAGAATATGCATATCCTTTGATGACTACTTCCTTATCTCCTCCATAAACAAGAAATGCATCCTTATTATACCAAGATACATAAGGATAGTCTTGCCTGCTATCCAATGGAGGTCACCGAGATTACCTTGATATCTTCATAGAACACAAAATGTGTAGAAAAAATCAATCCATGTACAAATAATGACATACATTACTGACCCAATCACTGATTCATATGTTATCATATAGATTCACTTACTTTTCTCATGAGGATGATGAAAAATTCTATTGGAATGATGAATGACATTTGGTGCTAACTACAATCCCCACATGTAGTCAAGATGGTTATCAAATTCCTTCTTATATTTGTTGATCTTTTTAAAAGAATATGAATTTTACCTCATTATGTAAATATACACATATACAATAAAATCAACTATAAATGTTATAAATTATGAGTACATACCCCAATATTATACTATAAATTGTGCACATTAATCTGTATGAACCAATTCAAGAATCACATTATCTCTTTCACATTTCCCATTAAAAGTGGCTTTGGTCATTTTTACTTGTAAATATGATTGAAATACCACAATTGGTTTTAATTCAAATGAATCTAAATAACCTTCTTGATGTAATATTTTAAATAATTTCTCATTTATGTCACCAAGATGGTGATTCCAAATTTGGTCGTGGTATGATTTATGTAATGTAATTTTTTTTATCAATTTCCATTACATTGTTTTTGTAATCCAACACGTAAATACAGTTATATAAATTTTCCTTTCCAAAATATTTTTTATATTCTAAAAAGAAGAAACATTCATTTTAGAACATGAAAATTAATCAATATGTATCTATTATGGATATATAAGTAATTATTTTTTTATAGAAGTAACATAATAACTTCCATTCAACACTAAGATTATCCCAGTCAGTAATGTGAGGTAGTAATTTTCGACATCTACAAAAGTATGTTTATCTTTGTCTTATTCTCGTATATCTATGATATCTTTGTAAATTTTCATTAATATAATTGGTAAATATATTTGGATACATTTTTGAGCACCAAAAGTTGTATCTAATAAAAAAATTTAAGAAATAGATATGTTTTAAGCGATAAAAAATGCACCTGACACTTCCCCTTTCATATTTGGATGGGTGCATTTTTTTGATCCAGTGGCCCTTCATGCCACATGCTAAATAAATAACATCATGTTCCCTAGCCTCCCATTTGATCATTGGATTCGTGGAAGTTCATGAATAATATTTTGGCTTTAATAATTTTTTTCTCCCCTTTCCTCTTATTCAACATAAGGATAGAAGGCTTTTCCTGCATCAAGTCATTATCTATTTGGAGATGGTGGATAAGAATATCTGGAAGAGGATTCTAAATTTGGTTTATATTATAATCTACAAATAAATCTTGAAAAGATATAAGGAATTGATAACGGAATAAGATCAGGGCCTAGTTCTTCGGGGAGTTTAAAACCTATAAACTCCATGTCTTCAAGTTAGCCAATGAACATGAATACGTGAGGCCAAGCTACAGAACCCTCTCAAAGATTACTCCGAAATTGTGCCTTGGAGATATAAAAATATCCGTCTATATATCTCTCCCGGTAAATACCAAAAATTTGATCAAGCATTCTATAAACATCCTTGGTTTGGTGACACTTCATGAGTTCAGTAGAAATTGATTATATCATAAAACATTGAACATAAACTAGGTCATTAATATTTTTCTCATAGACCATGAACTATTCATCACTCACCTCATGGGTAGGTTGATTTGGTAATGATTCTCTGACACGTAAGATATCAATTCATGGATTAGAATATCCCAAGGGCATGTAAACCGTTACTAGATGTCACTCCCAGTGAGGTTGTTTCCTTTATCAAGTTTTGATCATAGAGATAGTGTTGTTGAAAATATTTTCAATTATATTTTGCAATTAAAATATCAATTTATAAGTACATTCATGATTATTTTTTTTGAGAAATAATAAATTTATTTTTTTATATATCTCACTATTATAGAATGTAACAATTTAATTAACCATTGAACTCTAAATGTCTAGATTCATGGTCATTTCTGTGGAAAGGATCCATATTACCCTTTTCATAACCCCAAAAGGGGTTTTCAATCTCTTTGAAAGCATTTATGTAGGCTGGTATTTTCCAAATACGGGTTTGAAAATTCTTGATCCATTGCATAGTCTCCCCAATCATGAATTCCTAAATTGGATTTCCATAACACTTGCCTCAAAATTTACACCATGTATAGAATGGTCTACAAATATTGACATAAAATTGTATAGTCAACCCGAATCATTCATAATATATTTCTATATACATTTATGTATCCCAACATGGGTGGGTCAAACTCATAGTATTATTGAGTCTTCACCTTAATCAAGTAATGGAGGACCTGGTCTGACATGATATTTTATCGGCAAATATTTATCTCATATGGAAAAATTAATTTTTATCGCAATCATGTGCTTGTTGATATTAAGTGGAATTTACTAATCTGATTAAACATGTCCTGATAATAATTTATTTATAATTTGGGTTTATTTAGTTCATTCATGTTAATTCATTAACTATATAGTATCAAAAATACATCCATAAGGAATGACCAATATATTGACAGAAATGAAATAAAGAAAACCGGAATGGTTATAAGATTTTATAATGGTTAGTTTATGTAGTCATTGAAAAACTGACAACTAACCATGAAAATAAACTCCTAAATTTTTTTTCTTTTTTGTTTTAATAGATTCCCACTGATCCAACTTTGTATCTCCTTAGATTTGTTTCTCCTGGGATCCTAACATGATCTGAATCCACATACATAGGATCTCAATCCCATACATATTTTTTTTAACACAGATTCATGTGACGATTAACAAGGGGTTATATATAAAATCAAACCATGATAATGAGTTCCCTCCATAGTAATTGAGGGAGATGACAAAAATAAAAAAATTTAATTTAATTATAAATAAAAGGAAATAAATAACATACAAAGGTATAGTCTATATCATGATCATCCACATACATGCAATGAATTAGACATTTAATAAAATTAAAATTAAACTAATTAATTGTTATTAAATACAAATTTCACTAGAATAGATTAATAATTATTTTTAATTAATCAATCCTTCTATATTAATACTTATATATTTTTTTAGTTTCTAATCCCCAACTTTTGATTTAACATGGTGAATAACAATCTGAATCTACCAAACATGCATTATATTCATATAAGGTTTTAATCATATCAAATGTTTCATACTTGATTTAATGCCAACTATCACAACATGTACATAACTTATGATTACACGAATAACATGATTTTTTCATCCACATGTTATGCTTCCATGCACAGAGTAACAACTTATAATATGACATATTCATGAAATAAAGATCGAACAATTTGGTGATAATAATTTTTCAACTGTACATAATTTGTTAAAGTACCTTGTGTGTCCAATATTCAACGCCTGTAATATGTACATGCCTAGAGACTTAGCATGTGTGGAATACTTCAAAAATCTATGAGTACATGACATGTCCAGTGAGAAACACACTTTTTTGTCTATGGGATACATGGACATCAGTCTGTTGAGCCGTTTATGGGAAACACAGTTTCTACCAAAACCAAATGGGACTACATGCCTATCAAGTGGGCTAAATTTCATGTAATTCGGTAACCATGTGGCTATATATCCTTGAAAACATGTGGTATATGAATTATCTACACCTCATTAAATTATTGAACATGACTAGATTAATTATTGAACAGTTACCAAAGCCCTAAATACAAGATCATGGTGTGTAATATTTATAAATTGTAGTATAAACAAGATTTCACAACATGTAAATCTGAATTGATAGTTTGTAATAACATTTTACCTATACATAATTTTTGGTGAAACCTAATGAGTTACTAAAATTAATTTTAGTAATGAATTTATTCATTTCTGATAGAACTATGTGAAATGATAGATTACTAACAAGTATTGAAATTTATATTAAAAATGACGAAACATTAATTGAAAAACAATATTATTAAATCATAAATCATCAATGAATTATTTATATAATTATTAATGATGATATTACCTTTATGATACAACATTAAGGATCCAAGCATGGTAGTAGAATGATATTTTGTGGGGAACAACATTCCTTTCATAGAAATCGATGACAAATCCAAGATCAATATGATGATGAATGTCAGTATCAACACATTTAAATAAAATATTTTGACACATCACGAAAAATGTTGAAACCATGAGAGAGGATATTTAAAATTAGGTTTATAAGTAATTTAATTAATTTCTTGAGAAATTAAATACACAGGTCACGGGTACGTTCTTCATTGGTGATCGTTGATTGTCCAGAATGACCCTATCTGATTTTATTTGTTGTGCTCGCAAGAATCCAAATTAGGATCCCTCTCATAGTGATCCTCATGTAGTTTAAACATCTCTGATCCATGCCATATGTTCACTAGGTTCTATCACACAAAATCAAATGCCTTTCATCGATCATTCGTGACCACCAATCGTTGATCTTGAAGAACATCACTCATTAATGAAAAGGAGCCAGCAAAGAGAGGTTGAGGGAGAATTCACCCACAATTTGCACAACAGACACAATCATCTATTAATCTGGATGGGATTTCATATACAATTTAAATTCTGTGACAATGATTAAATTCAATTATAACCACCAGAGAAAAACCATTCCATTTAATAGAAATATTATAATTATTATTTGTTGTTCACCAACATACCCGAAATTAATCCATTAATAAAATTTATTTCCATAGAATGATAACATTATTATTATTATTTCATGTTCAAACTAGACTGACAATATTTATTGTATAGTAAATAATTAATTTATCACCACACATGGTCTTATTCTATTTAAACTCCACTTCCATTTATTGATGACCTGAATAAATATTTTTTTCAATAAAATAAATATTTTCATTAACAAACTAGTAAATAAATAATTATTAAATGCTAAAAAAATAGATAAATATATTCTATTCACAATCCAGTAATGAAATTTTTATTTTAGTTTATGTAATCCTTTTATCTTGAATAAAATTATTCTTCGATCATGAAAAGAATAATTTTTTCCATTAATTAAATTCAAATTGAATTTAATCAATACCACCAGAAACACCTAGTGCGTGACCCTCTAGGATTATTTCACATTAGCATTAGGCATGATTTCAGAATGGCCATGATTAATTTCTAAGAGTGGGCCCAAGCCCAAAAGTGAACGAATATAATGTTACAATGATGACATCCACATATGAATTCTCATTCTATAATATTACACCTTTGTCTCAATATCTCATCCAACAGGTCACATGATGGTTTCATCAACCTATATGATTTAAATTTCATTCATTGACAACCTAAAATACACTCATAGATACACAATTTCCATGTAATTTAGTCAAACATTTATTTTTCAATCCTAGTGATGAGATATCAACATCCATAAATGGTAGGGGAAAATCCTTCCTCGGCATATCAATTATTAACATGTCATTCTTGATGCACTAAACATACCATTCATCCCACAATCATATGGAATGATTGTTTTCACATGTAAATAAATGTGTTCATGCCGTAACATGTATTAATGATAATCATAGTGTCTATAGAACATTACACATTCTCAAATATTTGAATATTCAATGATACCAATACATGTAGAATTCTTACTAGTGGGTCAATTCTCATATTCTCTCATACTGAAAGTTACCATGGGTAAACATCATGAGAGGAAGTATCATCTTCTTATGAGTATTCATACCTTATTTTCTATGTCCTATGTATCCCATCATAGTTTTTCATCTAATTGTAGAATTGTATTTAAAAATATTTTTGTAGCATTTAAAGATTATCTTCAAAGTAGGGAATAACCATGAAATTATCAATGCAATAAATTCCCTAGGACATTATTTAATTATATTCATATATAAAAATTAACAATATGTAATAAGATTTTTAATATTTAAATGCATTAAATATTCATGTAGTCAATGTAAGAATAGTTGATTTTAAGACATTGACTCTAACAATTCCAAGGGTTTATTATTATTATTATTACATTCTCCTCTAACATTGTTGATTATACTGAATTTTAAATTATATATTTGGTAATTTTATGGAAATATTTTCTCTTTTTGGTTTTGTAAATTTACTATTTATAGTGAACAACCTATAGTGACTGAGAACACTGTTTAATCCATTTCAATGTTGTATTATTTAATAGGGTAGCAAGGAATCCTTGACGGTTCATGATAGAAATTATATAATATTAAAAATATAATATATATCTCAAAGATAATATGGGTATACCAAAACCATAATGTTAAATGTAGATATATTCTCTCAAATACCCGTCTAGTACAACTATGGACTAGAGATCATATAAACAAAAAAAAATCAATGAAAATTGAATGAAATAAATATTTTATAATTTTTTAAAATATATTATTTAATAGATATATAAATTTTCACCAAAAATAATCCACAAGATTTAAAGTTTCACTGTGATTTATTATCATTTGAATTCCATTAATTCCATAACAACGTGGGAAAAACATTCACCCTTCATTATCATTCCATAATTCTAGGTACTCTACAACTTGTCATATGATACCATAAATGATGAATGAAACATGAAATTGTAGAAGTGTTATGTACTAGGGAATGAAATGTTGAAACAAGTACATTATCCATCCTAATATTAAATATATTCATTATAATTTGGGAATCCTATAATTTTTCAGACCCAGTTAATCCCACCATCAACCAACTTCAATAATTTCATTTTCATCATAAAAATCATATTGCATTTCACTATGAATCTTTCCATAATTAAAAATATTATCTTTCCATTCTCATTAAACAATAATTCATCATAGATTTACATTATTTATCTTTATATGGTTCAAATGTAGATAATTAAAAATAAATTGAATTAAAATATTAAATGATTAGTAGGTAATCAAATCCCTAAATACACAACGTCGAATAATCCTATGCGTATATTCAATTTTAAGAATGATATATTTATGAACTATTTTAATAATAGAAGATTAATTTCTAATTAGAAAATAACAATTTCCATATGTACATTATTTATCCAATATTAGGAACAGAAAACTTACCAAACATAGAATAAATATAGAAAATAATTTATCTTGAAAAAATGAGGATATATATTATTATAATGGAAACACCTGCGATAATTATTATATAAAAAAATTCACTTTAATTTTCATATTTTTTTAAAAAAATTATTCCACCATTAACCAATGTTATAACACATTATAATTTTATGATTAAACATAAAAACACACAGAATAAATAATATAACTTGCATCAATTAAAAATTTCTATATTCATTGAGAAAAAATAGTCAATGGTTGTTCGAACACAACTAAAAAATCACCACAATTTCGAGGAAGATAGGATATAACCATACACCACTATTCCAACATCAAAAATTCATAGATCTAAACAAGAAAACTAAAATTATTTCTATAATGATAACTCTAACAAAATCTAAAATAATTAATTAAAGAATTGAGAAGGTACCTTGATCCATATTTTACTGGTCCTTGATGACACAATGATTATAACCCCTGAGAGATGATAAAATTGATCCAATAAGTTAAACCAATAACATTTCCATCAATAAGATCCACTAATGGAGCCCCAATATGAGAAATATTATTCACCAAGTCATTGGATATTCATGATTGTACAGAAATCAAAATAATTAGATAAGATAACAATATATAAGGTATTATTAGCGGAGTAAGATGAAATAGACATATCATTACTCCTATTAAATAGGTTTATAGTTCCACATTGAATTTGGGAAAATCTTTGATGAATGGTTACAATTATAGTAGTTTAAAATCTAGTTCAACAACCCCCATGACCTCCACCACGCCCATTGTGTTCTCTAGAACACCAAACCGACATGTCTTACACTACAGAGTGATTCCCTCAAGATTGATTTTTTTACTATACAATCCCTCCACCATTGGACATGGGAGGCCTACTCTACCATCTTGAATAACGAGTCACCAATTTCACCATACATGACACAACACTCCTACTAGTTGTTTACGCATTTTATTATTTTAAAATGTGGGAACCTCAATGGACACACCATTGAAAATTCATTAGTATGATATGTTTCTAGAAATGGTGCACAAAAAACCATAATAATTTTCCAAACATCCTTTTTTATGCCTTACCTTCCTATATTACCTCTTCTAAAACCACCACCATGGCATGATAACCTCATTAATGAAAATGAAAAATCCCCCCTCAACACAAAAACATCAATAAATTCCACTTTAAAACAGCATAACCGAGACCAAAATAAAATTAATGTATATAAAAGTTTGTCTCATTAAATAAAATAATAACCAATCAAATTTAGATTATATAGAATTAAAATCCAACAATTTTGGTAGGGGAAGAGAATGGTTCATCTGAAAATCCACCAAGTGAGATACATCTAAAAAATATCAATATCATAGAAGTGTGTCCCAATAAAATTTTGGAATAAAGAATAAAACCATTAATCACCCCTTAGTATCTCCCAAACACTCTCATAATGAATATTCCACTAATATAATATAAAAACAACAATGCATCGAGAAAGATGGAACTATATCATATATCGATTAAAAGATAAAAATAGGAAGAAAAATCAAACCAAAATAAGAACTATGAATCATTAAAAAAAGGACTCTAATCACTTATTTGTGAAAATTTACTTAGGTGATCTACAGGGATGCATAAGAGTAATAATAGACACAATCTATATGAATTAAATTATTGTATAACACCTTCAAATGGTGTTCTAGGACCATTAATGGTTTTCCTGGAATATCGAATCATAATCTCCATTTTTAAAATCTCAATAAATTAGTTGAGAATAATTATTAAAAAATCGGTGTTGTCAAGGAACATGAAATAAATCAAGAACCACATTTCATGGTTTGGAGGTAATGTGATGAGTGATAAGTGAAAACACTAACACAATCTAATAGTTTGGAAGTCCCAATGAAAGAGGGATAAAACATACCCCCTCAAACATGAATCTACTACCCATGATGATGATTCAATTTAATGAATACATTATAACATATTTTATAATGTGAAGTCCTTAACCTTCGATTTTTATAAGACTTTTGATGATCATGTACTATTATCACCCTCTAATGAATAATCTAAACCATATCATTTATGATTATAACTAGGTCCTTCATAATAATTGTGGAATATTGTAACCTATTTATAGAAAAAATGAATAATTAAAATTTCAATCAAAAAATGATTAAAACTAAGATAGAAAAATATCTGAGTGAAAAAATATTATTGAAAAAAATAGTCCAATTGTAGGTTCCTCATCCGTGAACATCAAAAATACATGACACCATATTGATACATGTCTTCAAGAGGAATTATAGTCCCCTCTGTCTCAAAGTCAATTAATTGTTTAAATGTTGTTATAATACCCAACTAAGAGAAAAAATCATGTTGAAGTCATCTCAACACATGATTCGTAGATTGATGATCACAATAGAAGATTATAATCCTTGGGACTCCAAGGAACCTATAAACCACCTCTAGATATTTTCTCAACATAACATCCACTAATCTGGACACATTTTTCTCTAGGTAGTGAGAATATTATATCAAATGGTTTAAAATAAAAAATATAGATTTATATCCACTCTTATATTTAGGTAAATTTTGGATAATGTTGATACAAATTCCCCCACAATTACACATAGGAACATATATTGGATGGATAAAATCATAGGGAAATGGATTGTATCCTTCATCTCTAGATGGATAAACATTATGACAAGAAAATTGAAATTTAATGTTTCAGCCCTAAACCCCAAAACTGGCTTCTCCAACAATGGTAAATCATTTTAATTCCATAATGTAATGTAAAATTTTTTTATGGAACTCATATACAACCACATTAGTCATCCCAAAATGGAAAATAATAATTACACTATATAAAATATGGTGTTTAAAATATTCAGACAAAAAATTAGGGGTATTAGTACAAACCACTCGATCCCACCACACATCCCCCTTGATTGCAGATGCTAGGGATACTCCACCTTATACACTAAATAAAATTTCAAAATTACGTAAAAAGTCATACTTTACTAGTAAAATATCCTATATCAATATAAATTAGCCTTTTTTTTATTCCGTAAATCTTCAAGAATCCCTAGAATCATGCATGACATAACTATGGTTCATCATTTATATTGCATTTGGTACACCATTAACTTCTCTATGGGAATAGTAAATATTTGTGTCAAATGAATTGAATAATCACATCCATCATAAAAATAACATGTTCATGACACAATGAGAGAATATATAAAGCATGCTCTTGTAATTTGTTAAAACCAAAAAAACAATACAATGAAGAAATGTCACCACATCATCAAGGAAAAAAACAACAACTAATTGGAGATAATGTGTGTCATTGTTACATTCATGGGGTCATAAAAAATGTGGCATATAATAAAACTATACATTTCAATAATATATGGATGAATTTAATTCAAAGATACCACCACTCATAAAGAATCATATTATATAGATACATTGATATTTGGGAAGTTAAATACAATAAATCTATCTGAAACATGGTCTATATTCAATGGGGATATTGTATAATGCCCTTAGGAAAGGAATCCTTATATAGCTCCATGAACATGGGGAACACCATATGTGGAACCTATAATGAATATAATATCAACTCATCTATAAAGGAGTAAATTTATGGAACATTACTTACAACCATATGAGGGTTTCACTAACCATTGAAAATGATAATAAATAACCAGCATAGAAAATATTCGTTTTCTTAAATTAATCAACAATATTTTCCCCTGAAAACATATATTACATGCTCAGGAGGATGCCATATAGGTTGGTCCAAAAACATCAGACGTCTCTTCAAGATTTGTGTTACCTAAAAACTAGATTATAATCTTTTCATACTTCACATTAGATAATATTGACATGTAATTGGAATAGTTAATACTATGGGAATTGTAAGTCTCTCCACATTAATTCATAGATACTTGAAAATGGTAGGAAATATGAAAGATTTTATAGCTCCTAATTTAAATTATATTATACCCATTTAAAAAACAATAATATTGGATCATTGATGATATTAGACACACCTATTTTTGGAAACAATGGATGATTGAAATTAAAGCTGCCTATAACGTAGTTTCATGACAACGACATCCTAGGTCACACTCTAATATTTGATGAAGCAGATTATCACAGAGTTATCCACGAAATGTCCAATCTCTCGACTACTTCTCAAATGTTGGCACACCTAGTAGTTGTTTTAATGTACCAACTTATGTTACCATACCAACTAAATCCTTAATCGAATCAACACTGACTCAAAGGGATTTCATGATCCCCTATTACTAGAGACTATAACTGATATAGAAAACAAAAAAACAGGGAAGGATTTTATCCATATTGAAAGAAATATAATGATATATATGAGTTATGTAAGGAAACATCAAATGGGAAAAAACTAAAAAAATAAAATTACATGATTAACGGATAAAATAATATGTGATTCTACTAAAAATATATTTCAAACCAAAGGTATATGTCCAAAAGATTTAGGGACATAAAAAATTCAAAATCGACAACTCCATTTAAAAATATTGACTACATCCCACCATCCCAGCACTAGTTACCTATAAAAAGATGACACAATCATCCCTTATTCACTATTTTTCTTTCTTTTTTCCATTCATCAAAATTAAATACAAGATCTAAACAAAATCAATTGTCTATGTATAGTGTCATCTTATCAAGATCAATAGGATCCAATATTGGTCTTCTTTATCATGTATCAATAAAAATTCTATTGTTATCAACAGAAAAAAATGGTATGTAGAAAAATAAAATATTTTATTTCAAAATATTTTCAAATATATAAAATGATAACTTATTATTCAAATAATATTATGTAAAATATTTTAATATCATATATCAACATATATAAAAGTTGGAATATCATATAAAAATAGTTCAATATAATGGATAATTATTTACTGACCAAGAATCTCAATTTTTTTTGGATAATATGATACTCATACTAGAATCAATTTATTATTCCCAATGATGTAATTAGAACACAAGACTATGAATTAAGATAATACACCATGAGTGACCCCATGATAATACAATCAATAATTTCCTAAGAACATAAACCTATGGAGAAGAGGATCGACCCATGTGTTAAACCTGAATATATTATTGGTGTGTCCTAATACATCACCATTAAAAAATGTAATAAAAACCTATAAATTTATATATTTATTGAATAAAATAAAATGTAAATTATAATTCATAAATAATATAAAAATCCATTTCGAAAAAATTCGTATGAAACCCCAATTTACAAACCACATCACAATTCCCTAATAACAACATTTTTGTTAACAAAATAAATGAAATGTATCGTTTATCAAAATCCATTGTATGTATACAAATAAATCTTTAAAACATATTTATAAACATGTTTATAACAAAAATACCAATGGGGATTCATCCAACACTGGATAGAGATGGAACCACTGACCTCAAACTCATGTCGTACACTACCCATAATTTTATCCAAAGGCATCAGGCAGAACACCAAAAGGATAATAGATTCATTTTAAATGATTCTAAAAACATATTATCATTTAAATAATAAATATGGTCAGAATAAAGTATATATGACAACATAAATCAAGGAACTCGCACATTGCACTACAAAAAATACAGGCTCTCTCCACTAGGAGAGGTTGACTAGATTGATCTAAAAGGAGTAATGGAGAAACTTCATCACATGGTCATATTTCTATAAACCCAAACAAATTATTTTTCTAAAATTATAGAAATGATGATATAGAAATAAAATTGTCCCTAAGGGAAAGAAAATCCACCCTTCCCGATCTTTAATATTTCCTAATGTGATATGGGAGTGGAAGAGACACTAAATATCACATTTAAGGATATTATATTTTAACAAATTAAAGAAAAATACAAATTAAATAGCATTAATTTCTACAGATAATAAAGCCTTCGAGGCACAAGGGGTATTCTACATAAATCATTGATTTATAGTGTAAATTATCTATAATACATTTACAATGAAATGTACATTTTATTGGGGTAATTTATCCCAAGATGAATATTTATATTTTTTAAAAAAAGAATTGATATTTTAAATTGATTTATGATGAAAAATCACTACATATATTTACCCTTATGACACATTTATTCTATAAATTAAACAATTATGTCATTAATGTGTGCTATATTTTTTTACATTTATTGGGATCAAATGAAATAGTCCAAAAACAAAACATATTACCTCCAAACAAGAAGGAAATAATTTGAAACACAAAATATGTTATACCATTTATCTATGATTATACGAAATATCCACAATAGAATATTACATAATTTGAAGTTACATGGAAGAATAAATGTCTATAAATTGGAGGTGAATGTTCCACCTTATATTTGATTAATGATCCCATGTATCGTGTGAATATGATCATTGTTTTAATAACACTCTGATAATTGGATTATCCTTCACATGGAAGACATTAACCATGGTATTGATAATCTAAACAGGTTTCTCCATAATGGAAACATCATGATGTAACTAAAACTCTTCACAACGAAATCATTGAGGGATCAAGATGGTGTCTTCTGATATAAGATATTTTGAAAACAACCTAGAATCTTATAAACTAATCTACATATACCAACTCATAAGAAATTCCAAAATGATGCTCAGATACCGCAAAGTATCCAGCATATCATGAATTAAGTTTTCCTAATTTTCTAATCTGATAGTGGCATTACCGAGGAGAATCATTCCAAAAAATACATTCACCATTGGATAACTACAATGAATAACATCAGAGATCAATATAATAAATATTATAACACTATGATATAATCTATAATTAATGAATATCATGAATCCCTAGTTATATATACTGAATGAGACTTGAAATCATATTATTTACCTTATTAACTTATAAAAAAATAGTTGACATACACAATAGACCATACACAGCCTCAAATTGAACCATTTTGATTTATGTATGCTAGAAAGTTTATTTCAAAAAAATGAATAGTCTATGATGTCTATTTAATTTTCCACCAAAATCCAAGGTGCAGACATTCAGAATATAACCAAGAATATGCGTAGAATTATATGTTTAAAATTTTATCTATGGATGATAAGCTCTAATGAACAAGAAATGAGTTCCCATGACATCATGGAGACACTTCCATTATAGGGAAGTAAAGTTGGGATCCCTATCTAAGACCCTTGATGAGGGAACTCCATGTAACCTCGTGATTCCTTATTTGTCCATCGTCTATAGATCATCCACATTAGTGCTATCCATAATAAGAATTAAATGATATAATTTAATCATCCAACCAATCATCACATATATATAAATCTTTATCTGTGGTTTTTGAAGTATTAAAACAGAAAGGCCCATGGAAACCTCAAACACCTTCTAAAAACTCCATGGTAGAGATTGGAGTAGACTACAACTCTTCTTGTGCTTCATTTTTATCCATTGTAATGTTTAACATGATGACACATAACTAAAAATGTAATTCTTCTTACTAAAACACCTGAAGTATTTTCTTATTTAGTAATACATCTTCATCACAACATGTACAAATACTAATAAATTTATAAGTCAATCATAAAATATATAATTCAACAAATATGATGGGATAAAGAACCGCTCCACGAAATTAAGAAAAATATAAAAAAATAGTGAATGACTAGAAATTGTCTCCCCATCATATATGGTTTCCCTAAATCCTATGAACCCATTATCTATCGAAATACCCTATATAAAATACTCATGGAGAGATAATGAAAAAAATATATTTCGGAATCATAACTAAAAAATCCTCTTAGAGGTCCATATACAGCAATGTGAAAAGCCCCATCATGTAAAAATCATCCGTTGATTCCAAAACCACATATGGAATAACAATATTACTAAGAGGGTCTAATATGATATTCCATATGTTGATGGTTCATGTGATGTGAATGAAAAAATGTGGATTATATTACAACAACCTTATCTTTCTGAGAGTCATTTTTTTTCATTGATAATATATATCTCAAATTATTATTATCATAAAATCCCAAAATCCTATACCTTAAAAGATAATTCTTCAAATATTTAATCTAATGAATTACGATGAAATGTTCCAAGTCATGAGTGGGGTATTTTCTTCATGAAACCAAAGTTGAAACGAAACATATACCAGAACACAATAATCCTTCATAAGTAACGAATCATAACCAACACCAATATCATTAGATTTCTAATACCCCAAATGAGACTCCCTTACCATATAAGCCTGGATCCAGTGAATTATATTGTAGAATTATCATGATTACAAGGAATCAAATAAAAAGGACTGATCTGTTTAGTACTCTTGAAGAAACCATATTTATACATTGAACCCATTTTACACTCGGAATGAGAATAAATTATAATACATGAAAAAAGGTATAACAACGGAATCCTTAATAACTAAATAAATGATCTCTTCTTCATAACCAGGGGAAGGAAAAAAATGAAATGGGTGAGATAAAATACTTAGTATGGGATACATATATTAGTATCAAGAAGAAATAATAAGTGATTCATAATCAATTAAACATAACTAATATGGCATTATGAAAAAATGAAGACACTTTCTCTAAATTAGAGGACAATAAAAAATAATTGCATAAGTTATGTCATATTGAATACCACATAGAAATGAATAAACAAATATTCAATAAGTATAAATCATATTATTTGGATGTCATGTATCAAAAACATGAACCATCATACCATTGATATTGTTTTTTTTGTGGGTAGAAACCCGTTTATTTTAAATAAAATCGTAGGGTTTTCCTCTAACTAATTTGTATCATGAGACCCATCATCAAATCAAGGGCCTATAGTAGGCCCTACATGTCACTACTAGTCGCAATTATTTTTATATGAACGGGATCTACATAATAGACTGATAAATTCATATTAAAACTAAAATATGAAATGTAAATAACATTCCCCATTCAATAAACATAAACACTATTCATTCATAGTAATATGCTGAACAATATGAAGATAGCACATATAAAATCAAACTAATACGAAACCCATAAAAAACATCTTTTATATGATATAATAAGAGAAAAACCTCAATGTAGTATAATGTTCAAGAAAGGATGTTGAAATTGATGATGATAATTTTAAATTAGAGCATTGAAAAAATATTGAGGAAATAATCCTTAAACATTCCAAAGAGTCCCATACCACCTTAAAAAATTAAAATCATAACCCTGTAGAATATAATGATAATAATTAGACTTTTATATGATATACTATAAGTTTTATAAATACACCACCACAAATTACTACATCGAAAAATGGAATATATCTCATAAATATTAAATTGAGAAGAGAAAATAAATTTTTTACTATGGAATGGAGAGTTTTTGTGGAAAATCATTATATTTTTCATGAAATCATATTTTTAAAAATTGATATCTCATAAAATAAAAGGTTATAAAATGGAAATTATATTTGAGGCAAAAATTTTGTCCCACTAATGTGAAATCTTGTAAAATGAGTTTTAAAAGAAACTTTAGAAACAAAAAATTTTACTACTGAGGAAAACATTAATGAGACTTTGAAAAGAATAATATTTTATTTAACAAAACTCGAAATAAAAAAATTAAAGATAAAATTTATTATTTTAAAAAAATCTCTTAAAATATATTACATAGTGCACTTGAAAATAGGTAATAACTCAATATGTTCCCTTGAAATGGGGATGTTTATCGGGAGGAATTTTTTAATGATATTTTTTATAGATAAAAATCCCCATAAAATAAATAAGCAATATGAATATGACCCATATATGGAATATTCAAAAATAATTTATGGTGAGTACATAATAATAAATAAAAATTTATTTGAGATATGTAATGAATAAGAGTGATCTGTGAGAAAATACAGGTTCTAGAAGAAAACCATTACCTTATGCTTGAATGTGTTCTTCGATTAATCTTAATGATATGAATAATAAAATTTATCCTATTTATTTAATAACTTCCAAAAATATTATACATTTAATTGATTTACAATAAACTTATTATGATCATACATGTAATTTTTAATGGGTTATGAGGTTTAATTTTATTGTTATGGACGCATTTTCATCCTTGGTTTTCTTGATCGGTTTACTAGTATTCATGAATGGAAGTTCTTTTGAAATGTGATTGAACATATATAATTATTAATATATAATATTAGTGAAATTAAAAATATATAAATGTCCATATATTGAATTTTTTTACATACCATGATGATTACTTATTGGATAAATGTTAATGATAAACGCTTGGATTGACTTGGTGGTTTTTTACGTAATGAACTTATTTTGTATTATTATTTTATTTTCAAAGTGTGTACAGATTCGAGAAAATTAAATAATATAATATAAATATATTATTATTTTTTTAAACCATTTTAATGGTTTCATGACGTGTATTGATGTTAGTAATGCAAATTAAAACCCCAACTTCCATGAAGGTGAGAATTAACAAATCCTGGATAGTGATTTCATTTATAGTATAAATGGGGGGAAGAAGAGATGATGTTGGTAGATTCTATTACCCTGATAACAATATATTACCTATATGGTTCTGGGTTTGTCATAACATTTTGATTAGAAAAGGTTATAATAGAAAATAATATAAATAAACCTGAATGAAAAAAAAGAATTGGAAAGAGGAATTTAACTGTAAAATATCAATTTCTTTGAGGGCATTTTTAGGTGAGAGGATATGGTTTTCTGAGGAGAACAAGCTATTTTTGGATGTGGGGGAGAATATTAGGGAGATATTTGAACATATTTTAGGCATGTTTTGAAGCATCGTAGGTGTAATTAAGTGGGATTGTGAGGGGTGGTATTAGAGGAGGGTTGAAGGTTTTTTTAATATTTTAATCATTAGTTTATTATTTCTCTCTAACAGTAAGAATAGTGATGATTCCATGACAAAAAATAGTAATAATTCCATGTTATTTCGATTTAATAGATTCTTACTTCATCAATGATGCATAAAATTGTGTACTTATATCATAATATATTAATACATTAATTACCAAATATTAATATTTACCAAAATTCAAGTATTTAGAAAAATTAGAAAAATTCACCCTACCCATTTTCCAATGTGTAGAAACCATAAATGCGATATATTTTTCAAAAATAATTTTATAAACATGATATATTTAATTTTAATTAAAATCAATATTTAATCAAAAATTACCAACACTTATAATTTTCACCTTCATTTTAACGAGCATATATTTTATTAATACCTTTATGGGTATGGTTACAATTTCTAAGGTACATATAACAATTCATTAGGGGTTTTCTCTATTAATAAGGGTTTGTTAATATTCATAATGGTAAGGTACTAATTACTAAAAATTATGTTGATTCTGTCAGACTCCAAATATCAAACTGAATGCATCCTTGTATTTCAGTTTTTCAAAATTCAAATCATAGAAGAAAAAAATTATTTTTATTGGATAAGTTATAACAAATTATTGTTTTATATGGACTCAATGTTTAATTCATTTTATGTTAAATTTATTTTTAAATAATTGGAGTGTCCTATTAATAGTGAATATATTCGTAGAATTATTTAAAATCAGAATTAATATAACAGCCAATATGTATCTTTTCTATTCATTTATTATATTTAATTAAATAGAATATTGATAAACATGTATTTTTTATAATATACTAAAAATAAATTAAAATATTCTTTTACACAAAAAAATATAAAAAAATATTATTTGTTGTTCAGAATATTTATTAATATAAAATTTATAAATTATCCTTATTATTAAGTATTATTATTAACTAAAATAGTTAAATTAAAATTATTTAAAATTATTGAACATATTATTGTGGTGTTACACCAATTTTTTTAAAATAGTCACTTTTATTGAAAATCCTGAATGAATCGCAACAACATGTGGGTATGTGGATATAATTCCCCCAAATTTTAAGAAATTTAATATATTTAGCAACTATAAATGCACACAATGTTGAGTTAACTTGAATTGCATTCAAAATGAGTTTATTCAAAAGATTACACTACACACAAGATCCAGATTTTCTAAACAACAATATATTATGAAAATATTATTATTTAATATAATAGTATATAATCTAGAAATTATATAATAATTGAAGAATATGATTATCTAAATTATAAACATATTTAGTTTATATAAATATAAAATGAATTACGTGGTCACCAATTAATTATAAATGAATATAACCAGCAATAGAATTTAAAGGGAATGATATAATTGAAAACTATTCTTATGATAACACCAAATTTTTATCCTAATAAAAAAAATTATTCAATGATATTAATGATATGTTATATAATAATTAAAATTTTTTTGACATTAAACCCATATATTTGAAAAGATTATGGTAAAAACAAATCTAATACACTGCATAAAAACCTATTTTTTATAAAGTGATTTTTATCACTGTTTATTAGAAAACCAATTTTAAATCACACTATTAGTACATTTAAAAAAATTTCATCTCAAAATAAAAATAATATTTCAAATAGGAACCTAAAAAATATACGTGGGTTATTTTTTGGTATTTTTACCTGAAAATTCATTTTTAATGGATAGTGAAAAATACAGAAGTTATATTCATAACATAATTTTTATCAAATTAATTTGTAAGGATAAATAATTTTTTCCTATTAAATTAATATAATAATTCAATCCATTTTATATCATTGAATCCAATATATTTTTTTGAAATAAATTTCACTTTGAAATTGGATATAAAAACAAAGTAAACATTTGATCATTTTTTCATTTAAAACCCCATTATCATCCTGTATGAAAAAATAAAATTATATTAATTTCATACACATATGTCATTGGAATTTTGAAAATTGTTTTCCATTTTCAGAATAATAATATATTCTAGTTTATAATAATATAATTTTTTTACCAATAATATTAATAAAGGTAATTTATATTAATTATAATGATGAAGGTACCATTTAACATAAAAAGGGACTAAACCTTAATATCAAGTCTCATATGACCTAGAAATAAGTCCAAAATACATTTTATGGTAATTTTTAGACCATATAAAATGTTTTATATAATTTGGATTATTATTTTCGCCACTTTTCAAGGGAAAACATGGGTGGAATTTTATTCCCAAAACATTACAAGAGTGTCACTCATCCCCCAGTATAAAAGTGAACATGACACTCCCATATCCTCAGACCCATAAATCCAAATTTGATTAACTAGGATCAACCACAATATCACCCAAAAATCCCTCCCCTCATCATATATGCATAGGTTTTGTAATAAGGTCATCCATGGAATTCTATTGGTGAAAACTAAAAGGAGTTACACAATGATGATGGAATATATATCTTCAAACTCATTAGTATTATTTCGGTTATAAAAACCATAAAATAGAATACTTCAATAATTATTTAAATAAGGTATAAAAATTTTAGAATAGTTTTTCTATTATTTATTTGACCTAAAATTACACGTACTTTTACTTAATGTGTAACAAACAAACAATTTCTATGTTTGGGTAACTACCACTTCACAGAACAATGGTTATTCATTCATCCATTACAACCACCAATGGTGGGAATTATTATGGAATACTTTTTATATATTATATATATAATATCATTATTTTTTTAATTTTTATATAAAATATTAATTCATTCATTCCATTTTGTGTAAATATGATCACATCATTTGTTGAAATGTGGAATACTTGCTCCTAAAAGAGATGTAATTCAATCACACGATATATTTAATTTATATAGGTTGGATTTAATTAAACATATGTGTAATAAGAAACATATAAATTATACTCAATAAATAGTTCACTTTCTAGAAATATAATATATATATCATATTCTTTATTACCGTTTCATACACAAAAAAAGTCATAACATCCTTTGTGGACGTGATGATTATCACCTCTTAAATAGGATGTGATTCCTTTTACATAATTAAAATTTTATATTTTATTATATTTGATTAAATAGTAGGGTATTTATTAAATAATTATAACTTAATAATGATTAATTTCACTTACGTTCTTTCCATTGTAATCATTGAGAGATGGGAATGTTACTCTGATACAATACAACCTACTATCTCCATAAATGTAATGTTTGTTCACATTTATAATATATATTTAATAATTGGGTTTAAGAGTTTAATTTATGTAAAAATAGGATAATTTTTTCATGATTATTAATCTATAGATGTTATTTAATGGCTTCATGGACCATTGATTACAAATAAAAAAATGATGACACATAAACAATATTTGGTCAAAACACCTTATGTAAACATAATTGATCATGTAGATGTATAAAATATAGTAATAAGTGATGTAAAATTAATAAAAAACATGTAAAATGTTATGAATCACATAAAATATTATCATTTTTTAATATTCTGATATATTAGGACACCAAATACATGTCAAAATCAAGGTAAGGGATTTTCATCTACCATATTAAATTGGTGGCATAAATTTCATACTCACAACTTCTTTCTTTTTTTGGTGTATCTACTCTAAAATTTTATATAATACATGATGAATTACTTTATATTAATGGTATTTGAATGTTTTATTTTGTGATAATTACTTTTGTGTCTTTTATTTATATGTTACTATGTGGTAAACAAATCTCATTACTCAATCCAAATTCATTAATCTATATTATATCCATGTTGTCATTAATTTTATATTATTACGTGTCTAAATCATATTGACTATATATTTATTTTTTTACACTTCTCTTATTTTTTTTATAGTTGATACACAATATATATTACTTTATTTTTTCTAACCTCAATATTAAGAACTTTTCAAGGGTTTACTTCACAATTTCAATTAATTATGGATTTTTTTTGTATTGAATTTATATTAGAGACAATATTTTTTATAATTATTGAACAATCCTATAATTTTATTCTCCAATGGTTATTTATGAACTTTATCAAATAATAATAAAATTTTACCACTATTTAGTGCTTCATTTTCTTGAAAATTATTTTGAGAAAATATGATATCAATCTCTATTTTTCAAAGAACCTATATTCCTATAAAAACCAAATTTTGGATAAGTGATTTAAAATTTTTTTTAAATCATTAATAAATGGTTTAATAATAAATATTTTACACATTTCTTCTTTTAACAATGTTTTCAAATAATTTTTCTTATCACATTCCAAATTAGGAAATTTCAAAAACAATTACCATGCAAAAAGAATGTTATTTTTACCAAGAACAACATGAAATAATTTAACCACTATCACTTCCTAGAATCATACATTTAATGTATATATTGTTACATTGTATAGAAAATGTTTTCAAAAGATATTTTCAATGATTTTTTTTATTTTGTTTCAATATAAAATGAATATTCACCCTAGGAATTTCTCGAAAATAAATGTAATAATATTTTTATTCATTAAAACTACAATAATTTATTTTATCCCGCATATGATATAAAATATTGATAGCATACATATTCTTCAAATTGATTTTTGATGATTTATTTGTACTAGTATTGTTGTTACATTCACTTCCTTGATTCCTTTTTTCTGGTAAAATATTTATTCCCTACAATCATTTAACATTTTATTTCCCTTAAATATTCATATCATTTGGATTGATAAAAATTTTTCCCAAACCATTTAAAAATATTAATATAGTTTATAATTATAATGTTATTTTATTATATGGTAAAATATTGAAAAATTTATATCAATTATTAAATAAAATTATTAGATTAGGAATATTGTTTAATCGATTACTCGATGTGAGGAGTGCTTTGTATATACAATTATGTTTGGTGCCCAAGATTTATATATCCCCTTGATGCATCTGTTTTTTTTATCAAGAGAAAAATTAGATGCACAAATTAATGGGTTTTCAACATATAGTTTTAACCATTATAGAATATTGATCTTGTCAGTGTAGGATTTCATGTTCCTCAAACGTGATGTCCAATAAAGAATCATTTCCAGAATTTTGATTTAGTATTTATTATAAATGATATTTTGACAATGAAAAATTATATTGATGCATTTAATTTTATGTTTAGTTGATTACATTGAATTTGTTTCAGTTTCTTACAATTCCATATTGATTTTTCGTTATATAGTAAATTGAATGGAATGTGTTTCCAGTTGTAACCTTCAATATTGTTTTTGATGTTATAGCTCAGTTTGATTTTCTCATGGTTTGTGTGATCAATTATTTACTAAATCATAATCACTATTCTAAGTAATTAATTATTTAATTTGATATACATTACCTACAATGATCATTTGAGGTCACAAATAAATTTATTCCCTTTCCCCCATGAGTTTGAGAGTTTTTCTATAAATGATATACATTGATATACTAGATTGAATAATGTTATCCAAAAAAATATTCTTGAAATTAGTGTATCCAATTGTAATATGAGTCGCATGTATGAATCTCGTTTTCCAAGAGTACAAAATCATTTGGTCCTTTTAGATTTTACTCCATATTATTCTTCCAGTGTAATGATAGTAGGCACCATCTTAGGGCTCTATATAGTTTGGTCACTATTGATGGAATCCAATATTTTTTAGTATAATATTTGGTAAACATAATTAAGAAATCATATAATTATAGAACATAACAATAATTTATATTTTGAGGAAACGTACAGAATAACACCATATAATTTTGGTAATGTTGATATTGTGTGGGTATTCTAAGAAATACAACCCTTTATGGATATTTAAAATGGACTTGGTTATAGTTGAAATGTACCTAGGAGTAACATCTATAACAACGTTCATCAAACCTTACATGGTGTAACTTGGTACATGAAAATTGGCCTCACTGTACATCTCGTTTGAAAATACTAAGGGATATTCTTAGGATATTTAACATTTGATTTACAAACTAGTTTGAATGATTTTGACAATGAAATACCTCGCTTAAACCTAATGTGTTTTAGATTGAATTTATTATGTCTTGATTAAGATATTTTATAAATTATTATATATTATTCTACAATTAATGGTCCTTAAAATATTGTTTTTGGTTTCAGTCAATGGCATGTAACAGAAGGATTCAATCTAACATTGAACATGATGGACAAGGTGGTGATAATGTGAAACCAAATGATGTGTTGATCAAAGTGATATTTATCATTTTTTTGCCTAATAAATTTTCCAAAATTATTATTAACAATATATACCTCATTCCACTATAGAAATAACTTATCAATAATATGGTTGATTTTTCTATGTACTCAAGTGGTGGACACCATGGGGAGAAGAATGATCAGATTCCATCAAGAATGAACTTTAGTACGATAAATTGAGGATAGTTTCTTAATGTAACAGGGAAATGATTTATGTCTTGGGAAGAAGTACATAATTCAAAAAAGTATTATGTTAAAAAGAAGATTGTGATGGAAGGATATGAAACTCATCATATGGAATCTTATATAGTTTGTGGTCATACATGTGGTGAACCTAGATATTACCCGAGTGAATGCCTAGTTCATGAGGGAAAACTCTGTACCCAAGATGAATTTCTCTATAAGTATTTTCTTAATGTTTATATATATATATATTTTGAAAACCTCAGATAATGGGATATTCAGTGATTGAAAATATTTCAGGGTCTAACATATTTATTTAATAAATTATACGAATATGGTTTTATAAAAATATAATATGGATTTATGGTGACAACCAATCATGTATAGAAAGTCCACTTGTCTTGTACCAATGACTGAAGGGCGATATGGTTTTGACACCAACCCCCAATATATGAAATTTCCTAGTTGATATATTATTGATTTTAGTTTAACAATTTAAAAATGTAATATTAATGATGAACTGGTATTTTTTATCTTTATTTTAAGTGGTTAATATATTAGACATATAAATTATTGACAATAGTTAGGGGAAAATATAATGACTTCTTTTATTTTTATTATGATCTGTTAAAAGAAAATCATAGTGCTTCATGTGGTGGTCATTTTTTGATACCCATTTCATGGAGAAAGGGAAGAATTATAATTTTATTAAAGAACAAATAAAATAATTGTTAGTATAAAATGAAATAGAATCATGGAATTATATTTACTTAAATTCATAGACGGTAAATTAATTACTCAACATTGGTAAAAATGATAAATAATTTTTTTATAATACATTAATTTTTTTTGGAAATAATATTACTTTATTTCATCATATATTTATGGATTTTAGGCCCTCAACTTTCCACTTATCATTCAATTGTTTTTCATTAGTGAACTCAATCACCAAAAAAAATATTAACAATTTTTTGCAAAGGACGTATCATTATTTTTAACTAATATTATCCAGCATAGAGTTATATTTATGTGTAATTTCATGATTAATTTTTATTTCCCATTCTCTCTTTTATAAAAAATTAATTATGATATCTTATCAGGATGTGGAATTTATAACAAAGTAAATATATAACAATCAATCACCATTCTAAAATTTAAATTTCAACGAAATAATTTATTTAATTTGGAGAGAACATAACACCCCATAAATTATAAAATATTAACTTTTATTCGATAACGTGTACGGTACACAACATAAAGAATGTAACAGAATATAATGTCATGAGATTTTATAATATATTTACTATATTAAATAAATATAATATATTAGATACTATTAAATTCATCAAAACAATGAGTTAAATTCTGTTTCACACAACCATGATTTTCTTTAAAATCATCAGTTACATGCCAGACCAAGTTTTACCGGACATGAGTATATTATAAAAAGATAATTGTTTAATATAATAGGATATAAAATAGATATTAAATTAAAGTATATTAATAATATTAACTAAAATATGATAATATATGATTTACAATAAATTAAAATGATTTAGTTGATTTAATATTATTTATAAATGAATACAAAAAAATTAATATAAAGGGAATGTTTTTATTGAAATATATTCTTATGCACAAAATGTTGTTTTATCCAATTAAATTAAATTAATTAAAATTAGTTAATTATATCATTGAAATATATATATGTTAAGTAATCAATCAAATATTATTTTCATTTGTCAAATATATTTGATTAGATCATGATAAGAACAAACTCAAAAATTTTACTAAAAAAGAATATTTTAATATAGGCACATTTACAAGAATTTGAAGAGGAAATATTATAAATCAAATTTTTTCACTTTTAATGATAATATATTTTGAAAACATAATAATTTAAATAAGGCCAAAAAATTTGGTTAAGATGATTTTTTTATACATTTCTTGATCTTTAATTTTTTAATAAATACCTAAAAATTCTATATTATAATTCAAAACATTATTTCAATATAATTCATATGTAAGGATAAATTATAATTTTTTTGGATCCAGGGAATAATCAAATAAATTCTATATCATCTAATACAATTCAGGTCATTGTTATCAATTTCAATTTGGAACGTAATATAAAAATAATAAAAAATAATTTTGAACAATTTTTTTTTTAAATCCCCATTAACGTCCAGTTAATAAAATTGAATATAAATTATTTTCTACAATTTGTTATTAGATATTTAAAAAATGGATTACAAATTCTTAATCATAAAAATTTTCAATTTATAATAAGTTCAACTGAGTTATTTAAAAAAAAATATTATTTAATGTAATTAAAATTAAATATAATGATTAAGGTGAAATCAAGCTTAACAATAGAATAAACAATAAACATATTTGTTAAAATGAAATAGAAACATGTCCAAATGCCATTGGATCTTAGTTTCTATAATCCATTTTATATAATGTTTATTGTTTTTATATCCATGTGATATGGGAAAATATGGTTGGAATTCCATTTCCATAAATTTAAAAGTGTGCCCCTCCTCCTCCGCTATAAAAAGGAAATCACCAATCCCACATTCTCAGCCCTCTCAATACACATTAGATTTATCAATATCCTCTCAATTATTTATAAACATACCTTCCCTAATCATAGAATCCTATATTTGAGAATAATTCCATCCAATGAATCCCATTGGTTCAAATCCAAAGGACATTCCCAATAAAAGACGTTATATATTTCCAAAAGATCTTTAGATTTATTTCCTTTCTCTACCCCCAAAACTATCATTATTCCATGATTATTTAAAAAATCAAAAATATTAATATACTAAGATACTCTCTGAGGAAAGGGTTCAATCAATACTTCTACACACTTTCATCTAATGGGTAATGAATGTACAATTTAACTGTAAAGTGATCTACCGCCTCACCAAATTATTATAGTTTGTTTCTCCTTTACTGTAACACCCTATGTTTTCATGGAAAATTATTTAGAATAAATTATATTTTCATTTATTTATTGAAATGAACTTATTAATTCATCTCATTCACATGACACTTACTTGTAGTATGTTATATATGAAATCGGCATTGAGTGTGTTACATGCAACAGTGACTTCATGTATGTAACTCATAACACTGATGTTTCAATAAAATTTCATTTTATTTTTAAAATTATTTTAATGAGATAATTATAAAGTATCCATTAAGTAGTGTAATTTGAATAATAATGATTAATTTTCTAATATGTCTTATAAACATTATATATAAATAAAACATATTGAAAATGAATGATATAATTTTTAGTAAAGTCTATATATCTTAAAGAATTATATTGTCTTCAATGAATTACATTTAATGACCTTTTATAAAAATTTAAAAAAATAATATTAGACAGATTTTTTAATTTAATTTCATAAATCAAATATCATTTATTAACTAATAATGTCCAAATTGGATTGTGGTGAAAGTTTGAGATTATTTTGAGAAACATCATTTTTCGATGAATAAGGAATAATAATGAATTTTATATCAAAATGGATTTTTAATTTTATTTATTTAAAGGGAAAAATTGTATATTAAGTTAGCTCCTATTTTTAATTAGAAAATATATATTTTTCTATTAATCTAATTAAGGTCATTGGATCAAATATCACATAGAAATTTTTTATAAAAACGTAACAAACTTTTGGATGTTTTTACTTTAAAACCCCTTAATGTGTTCCCATATTTGTGATTATTTTTAAATTAATTTATACAACATATGGGGAAAAATTTTTAAAAAAAATTCAATATTTTTAAAAGGCTTAATTTTTAATTTACAATAAGTTTGTTATTTTTTTTACCAATTGTATTAGCCATGGTTATTAAAAATAAGTATGATAATTAAGAGAAAAAAAGGCTTAAAAACTATTAAACCATTAATTAAAGACCACAAGACAACATGTAAGATGTGAAAAAATAGTTTCTGAACAATTATTTGTCTATCCACCATCAGTTATTTTTGTTTTTTTAGTTTTTTATGACATTTTTTAAGTATAAATGTGTGTGAAACAATATAGTTTTGAAGAATTACAAGTGTGTCCTTCTAATTGCATATAAAAGGACACCACCTCTCCCTCTTCATAAAACCTCTATAACCATTTAGGTTCTGACAATAAATTTCTAATAAACTTTCAAAAATCCACCCCATCCTCCTATAATCATCACCATTGGTAAAAGGAAATCCCAGGAAACCTTTTAGCACTAACCAAATGAAGTTACACAATTACAAGGATGCCAATTCTCTAAAGATCTTTTTTTAGTTTGTTTATCCACACCTCAATGTAATGGGAATCAAACATACTGTTTTTTGTGTACATCGTTCTACCACCACACAAAATGATGATTGTTTTTTCCCTTATCGCATATCATGGAAGAAATTATGAGGAACACTCTATTTATAAATGTTTTATATCATATTTATTATTTATTCAGTTTTCTTCTATAATTCTAAATTACATATCTTAATTATTTTTGATTGGTGTAAATATTATAATTTCGTTTCTGATAGTTTAGACTACCTCCCCTTCAACGTGATGTGATTCATTCACACACAACATTTAATTTATTGAACAATGATTTATTTAACATTTATTTTTTATACTATATAATCATTCTATTGGAATATAGACATTTATATTTACATATATATATATATTGAAATATGTCATTTCTATTCACTATTTCTACATGAAAAAAATTTAAACAATGTTGATGCCCTCGTTCAACAATGATTTAAAAGAATGTGTTTTTGGATTTGTGTCTCCCTTTAATATGATTTCGTTAATGGTTACATTATTTTTATTTTCATTAACATATGTTAAAAAAACAATGTTTAAAATCTATAATGTAACAAATATTTTACATTAGATATTAAATAACTGATGTATAATATCATATATTATGTCGGTTATTTATTAAATGGCTTGAAAAATGATTTAGGTTGATGGTTTTTTAAATTTTTTATTAATTAATTGACATAGAACATCATATACCTCATTTCTCATATACAAACCGATGAAGATAACCAAAATCCTATAGCTTTTTTACATTGGTTAAAAATTAAAATATATGAAAGGGATTTGTGTGGAAGGGGTTTCAAATCATTTATTTTAGAACAAACATAAAAAACCTTAGAGAACTTTGGTTATTGTTGAACCGACATAAAAAATGAATAAAATCTTTTTAAAATTGATTAAAAAATAACCAATGAAAAAAATATTATTAATACATTTCCTGTAACCCCATTAGAAAAATTATTCATTCAAAGTTACAACATTGAAAAATCACAATATTAACTAAAAAACATAAATCCAACAAAATAAACTTCTAAATAAAAATCTACATTTACAACATTCAAAATTCTTATTTTCATTAAAAATAAACTGAAATCTAATCAAACTTGTAAAGTTATTTATCTATTTTACTAGTAAATGTGTGATATATTGTGAACTATAAGGGTGAGGGTCATCCAAAAGATTCAAATTAAAAATAATGTTGTAAAAATGTATAATAAAAAAACAAATGAAATATTAAGGGATAGTTGATCAATAAATTTTAACACTTTGAACATTTTAATTGTTTTAATTGTAATTATTTTATACACAAATCATTGCACATAAAATCTACATTATGGGGTAACTTTTTATTAATGAAATTGAAATTATAATAAGTTTATCAAATCAAAATAACAATTTTATGTAATATATCCAAAATTTACTAATTATAAATGTAAATTCTCTTTTACTTTTACACATTTGATCATTGAATTATTTTGTATTTTGTTTTTCTAAATAATTTCAAACCCCGATAATAAAATAAAATGAATGAGATAAATTTAAAATACATTATAATATAACAAATATAAGGAAATTAAAACATAAATTTCTAGTACGTTTATAAAATTTCCACATACATCTCCATGGATTGAGTATATATAGTAAACGGTCTTCCACATAGATAAAAAACAAATAACATCCAATAGTTACTCTATAAAAAAAATTAATGTTAGTTGTTGTTATGTTAAAATATAAATAACACATTTTGAGAAATATGTTTCATACCTCTCAACATAAGAATACATGGAACACTACATAATTATCTATTGTTAAAATCTTTCTGCAAAATAAACTACTCATTATTCCTCAATCAATGTGCAGGATTCTGGTGAAATCAACTGTAGTTCCATCATTCTATATATAACTATCATTTTATTCTCCTCACAAAATTTATAAATATATCTAATAAAAATACACATAATTATAATTTTTTTATAAATTTAACACATGGAATGATTTATGTTAAGACTTATATGGAAAAAACATGCTTCACGTTAATACCCAACTTATCTCTAGTAACAAGATCTGTGATATCATTTTTTTAAATCCATACATTTATTTTATTCTAACATACTTTATAATCCATTAGAAACATATAAAAACCCATTTTTTTTTAAATTTGTTGACATTTTTTCAAGAATACTAGAATTTTTATTTTATGTCATAGCCACTTGTCTTTGTTTCAAGTAATATGATATGTTTTACATTAAATAATTCCTATAAATAAATAGATAAATATATTAATATTATAATGATAAAATATATTTAATACAAAAAATAAAATAATATATAATATATAAACATAACTCAATGATAATATGTAATAGTTGCCTAGAGGGACAATATAAAATTTTTATGATACTTTATCTAAATATCTGCACCACAATTATAGGTAACATTACTCCAACTTATTTATCTAAAATATCCCATATATTGACTCGATGATGCATTATCTATAACTGTTGATGATTAATTGTATCTCCGACAAAACATATCTTCCCATAAATAACAATATGACAGTTTGGATCATCCATATAACACCCACAATAATTAAAATGGTTTGGAGGTGGGGTTTTATGAGTAGGATATAAAATAGGGTATACATGCCTAGATTGAGGAAAAAACAATGAGGGTTTACATTTCTGGATTAGAGCTCCGGATTAGATAACCAAAATTTATATAAATTAAGAATAATAAATCACTAATAAATCCTAAATAAGATAATTAATATTAAAAAACTCCAAAAAATTTACATGAAACTTACCAAAAATTATTAATTTATTCATATTTCAACAAATTATTTCCATGTATATTCATTTTTAAATTGATATATATGACATGAATTTTCATATTGAGTATTCCCATAAATGAAATACGATGTGAGGGTTTATTTGAAATCCATCCATCTTCTAGTATCCTTCGATTAACAATTAATAATGAGTCCTATATTGTTAAGAATATCAAATTTTATCTGGAAAGATGTGAGGAAAAAATATAATATAAAAATATCATGATTAGTAAAAAAATTAGAAATAATCTTACCAAAATGGTCTCCCACAACTGTGACACTTTTGTTATGTCAACACTTCTCCAATCATTAAAAAATAATGATTTTAGTTTTACATTATGATGATACAAAACTCGTGAATTGTTTTTCATTAAGACCGCTTGGAATATCATTTTATTAAAAGTCTTTCACTATCCTCTGGTCTTGGGTATGATCAAGAGGTTATATTGTTATACATGTACAACAATATTTACCAACTATTTAAATTTTCATTGATGATGTGGGATTATATGAAGAGGATTGGGGATCATCAAGGGGAGCATGTTCATGTTTGTCCTCAGTGTTACGATCATGATACTCATCACCATATATTTTTCATCAATCAACTGATTGGCATGTCATTATACTTAATATCAAGGAAACAAACAATTAGTAAATAAATATACAAATTCAACCATTATAATACAAATCTATATTAAAAATGAGAAATTATCAAACAGAAAAGTTAACTAAAATTTAACACATTAATACTGATATTTGTTAAAGTTAACTCAAATTATAACAGTAGTTAAGATATATGAAATTTCATGTAAATGAATGAATACAAATACGAAATTGGAGTAGGAATATTAAAATATTTCCAACCTTATAAATCATTGTTTAAACAAATAAAATATTTTGTGGACGTATTACATTTAAAATAATACTAATTGAACCAAATATACAAATATCTAAGATATATATTTTTATACTTGGTAAACTAAAAAAACTAATATAAATATTCATTTTTTACTTTTTACTTGTAATACATGTTTTAATAAATAAAAAAATTGAAAATATCTAACATTTTTTGAATTTAATAAATTGAAATGTTAAATAATCATATGTTACCTCTAATATTATTAATGTACTATTAGATTATTTTCCAAAATTCATTCATCATGATCATTCACTATTTAAAAAATCATGTATACAATATGTTCATCATTATTATTATTAAATATTTCAATTGAATTAGGGATATTCCATAAATCAGAATCATCATCAAGTTGATAAAAACCTATATATTGTTTTTTTGTAAAGAAATAGAAAAATAAATATTAGATAGATCATGAACATTGAAAATTTTATTTTCATGTTATTCTATTATAAAATAATTAGTTGTGTCTTCAAATCTATTCATATTAACAAGTATCATTTCTGATTTATCATGTCTGATAATATTGTTACCGAAAATCCAAATGCAGTTAAACAGTGTAACATAAATTTTTATATGATCAACCTCTCATATTTCTTCAGTGACTCCATAGAATGAACAGAATGAATAAATTGGTTTTTTTCTATAGGAAATGGAAAATGAATTGCTTCTGCGAACACCAATACACCACTATTCTTAACTAGACTTTTAATGTCCTTAAATATTGTAAGAAATGTAAAGTTATTAATTTCATTCTTGTACTATGTGATCACATTTAAACATGGACCACACATTAAACATCATTATATCTCTGATGCCTCTAATTTTCCAAACATAGTTTTTTAATCCTTGGAAAAAAATGTGTTATGCTCATTAAAAATCCACAATTCTATATTATCTAGAAAAAATAATCTCAAATCATTAATTTGAAATTTTTATATGGTGGTGATTCTTTTATGTTATTCAAGATGTATAAAAATACCTTCATTATATATTCAACAGCCATAAACATGACTTTAATTTCAGGAATACACTTTCACAATTATTAACTCATTCATGGAGAGGTTGAGGTAATCCAATGTGCTTCACCACAGAAAAGTAGCTCATAAAAAATATACCAAATCCTCAGAAAAATAATTTTCAAAAATGGAGGCTTCAGGTATATATAAATTCTTAATATTTCCCTTTAATATCATCATACACATTTCGAAAGGGTACATCCAACATAGATATACAAGTCTACAAATCATTATTTATCAGACATGAAGAACCATTAAATCCTCAATTATATCAAAAAATTCCGTGAAAATATTTTCCTATTAATAATGTATAGAAATTTTTATTTTTTCCCAAATATTAATAGTATCTAGATAAATCACATTATTATAAATTGAATTAAAAAAATAAAATACCTTTGTGATATTTTTTTGACATGGATGGAAAATATTCAATGAAATGAAAATGGTATATGATTTGCATCATGACATGACATTCCTGAGATTTCATTCTTATAAAGATCAAATCCTTCAAGGTGTAAAAAATTTATACATTTTTATAATAAAACTAAGACACATTGATATCATTAATCCACTAAAAAGGATAATTATCTTCATAATTTATATTTTATTAAAATCCAATATTTGATATGTTCACCTTCGATCATGAGTGGGAGAAAATTCCAAGTTTATTCCCATTGATAGTTAGTCAAATCATTCATTCAAACCATATTTAGTATTTCCTTTAATATTTATCAATGTTCCAATAAAATTGTCACATATATTCTTCTCCACCTACATAGTATCAATGTTATGTTTCACATCATGTTGTATCCAAAATGGTTTCACAAAAATATAGATAGTTTCAACCAATTTTGAATATCGTTAACAGATTTATGTATATTTTCAAAGTCAAATCATGATTTTACACCCTCTCAAAATATTTATCAATAGATTAATGTTTTGTTTCAATATAAAATAATTATTACCCATTTAATTATGTTTTAAATCATCTATTTGAGTGATCCATATAAGAAAACATTCAATGAACAATGTATTCTTTTTCCCTAACAAAATGTATTTGACAATATGAATTATATTTTTAGAAAATTAGACATAATATGTTCCCATTAACACAGTATCTATAAAAATTTACAACCACCATGTAGTTATTTATATTAAACGTAATCACTCCATATAGTTGAAAATATTCTATTTTATAATAATCATTTACCCTATCACCATCCTCCCATAATAGTTTCAAATCATCAATTAAAATAGTTAACAAAACATCAATACCATATTCATGTTTCTTTGGTCGATATATTATTAAACTTAACATGATATATTTGTGCTTCATAAAAAATTGATCTTATAGGTTGTAAATTATCTACCACATAATATATGAACTATGTGTGCTAGTGTGTCTTTGATATGGATTCATTCAAAATTTCCACAACCGAGGTCTGTGATTTTGAACATCATTTTTGAAATTATGATGTTGTCGATCAATTTTAATCCACTGTTAACATCATCTAGAAGTTGTATTTTTTTAATCACATATTAGCACATATTCATTCCCTCAATACATTTTTGTATCATGTGAATGAGAAAATAAATGTTCCAAATGAAGAATTGTAGTAAGATATTGCAATACAATAGAAGGGATATCTGTAATCTCTAAATTTTCCATTGATTAATCATTTATCTTATACCATATAGACTATCTTTTTTGAGAAACAATATATAAAACCAGAGTGTAAAAATAAATCACCATCCACTTGTGGGATATATTGTTCTCTCATAACAACATCAGTCTTGATACATAATTTTTTATTTTAATATTCAAAAATATTATCCTAACAATTCATCATATTGCATTGAATTGAAATATTTACACTATATCATGTAATTTTTGTGGTCAAATATTTTTTTTAACATTAATATTGTGTTTCTTGTGGAAAATGGTCTTTTTTATGGTTGTAAATGATTTGTGAGTGGTAATTTTATATTTTTTAGAATCTGATCCACTTTTTGAAATGGATTTATATTAAAATCTTTGTAGATTCCTTGAGAAGAACCACGTTTTTCTGGGGAAGGTGGTTACAATATCTTTTTTATGGTTTGTAGAGCGGTTGTTTTTGTGTCTACTAATCTAACAAGGAATTCCTCGAATAGGTTAACATTATAAATAGTTACCAAACTGGTTGGAAATAAGGCCAGAAACAAGCCTCCATGTATGCGCATGGTATTAGTTGAAGACTCACAGTGATAGTTTAATGGTTGAATGATAGGAGGAATTTACTATCTCAATCAACACGAAATATAGTATTATAATAGTAAATAAAAATTAGTGTAATGTAACAAAAACTAAGATATATAATTATATATAGTTAACCAATGAAGTTCTAACTAAATAAGAAACCATACATAAACATAATATGTTATGATACTATAAGTCATCATAAAATTTGTATTACCTACAACCAGGCCATATAGGGAAGAATTAAATAAACAAATGGCCCAACTCATATAGAAGTGCATATTCATCACCAAACACCTAGACAAGTGTATATTCATTTTCCTATGCTGGAATAACCAAACATTTTATGTGTAATTTATATTGAAAATTGATATATGGTATATTACCAATGTCTCCATGACTAGGGATATCAATATGGGGATTTCATATTTAAATAAGGGATCAACCTGAGCACCTAACCAATGTAACATTGAGATTCATGCACAATGATTTCTAATAAAGGAAACGAAAAACCAAGAATAATAATGATGAATAACATTCCTCATATTTCAATAAATAATAAATAGATCACTATTACTTATAATGTGTAATTTAATGTTTAATTGTTTTAGATAAATAAAAATGGAACACAACATATAATGACGATAACATGATGAAATTAAACAATATATTGTGAAATTTTAGTAACTAAATTCCAAAAACATTGATTTAAGGTATTCATGAAATATAATGACCTAGTCCTAAAACATAGATTTAGGATAAGAAAAAAAGTCCAATAATGAATAATTTTAGTTCTCATATTTCAATAAATAATCAATGGATTACTATTAACTATAATTAGGAATTTCATGTCTAATGGTTTTAGAGAATTAAAATAGGAAAATCACTTCTAATGATGATAACATGGTGAAATTAAACAATATATTATGATATTTTAGAAAATAAAATACCAAAACATATATTTAGGTCACCATGTAACATAAAAACCGATATCGAGGTGATTGAGACTTACTTGAATGTTTATAGTCAATCAGATAGATACGTAAATAGAAACGATGATGAACAAAGCTACAAAAATGATTGTGGAGGCCATGAGTTAGATGAATTGTTCCTAGGGATTCCCTATGATAGAAAAAAAATCATTATCACCAGATTAAAAATAATTACAATTAATCAAAATGGGGATTCATAAAATTATTAAATCATTTATCACATCGGTAATTCAATAACCGATGTGATAAAGTAATTTAATTACATTTATCACATTAGTTATTATATAAACTATGTCATAAAAAATTAGTAATTTCATTTATATAATAACAGAGGTGATAAAGAAATGATGTTCTCTTTATCACATAAATTATTATATAACCAACATATAAAATGATCATCATCACATTGTCTATTCTATAGCCGACCTGATAAAGAAATATAATTTATTTGTCACATCTGTTATTAGATAGTAGATTGGATAAATAAATAATATTCATTTTATGATATCATATATATTATAACTCATGTGATAAATAAATTTAAAAATCATTACATTATGGTTGTAAATAACTGGCATAAAAATTGCATAGATGGTAAATACTTTTTGTACAAGTGATGCTTACGTATAGCTTACAAACTCAATGAATGATGTATTCCTTTTAATAATTATATATTATATTAATTTTTATAACAATGATATAATAAACATATTTTATATTTATTTCATTATTAAAATTCTATAAATAAATCTATATGTATATAGATCAATGATATAATTAATTTAGATTCATGTAAAAAACAGTCCCAATATTACCTAAAGTGAAACAGTGTCAAAGGATTATTAAAAATAATTTCATATAAGCTAATAATAAAAATTTATATATTATTAGATATATGAATATGTTTTTGTAAACAATTTTTAAGAAAATGATATTTATTTTACAGAAGGATTGAATGAGTATGACGAGGGTCAAGACACGTTGTATGGGGACTTAATCTCAATTGTTTCCCATGTGATACATGGTTTGTTGACTATACAATACTTTTATGTGGGGTTTTTAGAAGACATGTATGTAATAAATGATTCTTATAATTAATTTTGTGGTTATATGTATATCAATTGTATGATATGTATTTTATGTGGTCAATTGCTCAAAATTTACCAAATTAGGAAGAGAGTTTTGTCTAAATTTTTTTTCTTTGAGGCACATGTTTTATTTTTCAGCTAAATTCATTTTTATGTATATATAATACCATTTTATATATTATATAGTTAATACCATTATTTTAATTATATTTTTAGATTTATATAGTTTCTAATCCTTACATAGAGAGTATGATCTCATGTTACTATGTTATAAGAATTTATTGAAACAATATTATCAATTTTTGAGAATTTGTTTTCTTATGCGTACATTGATAAAATATAATGCTCCATCTCTCAAAAAAACTCATGAATTTTCTTAAAATATTTATTCATAATATATTCATGTATTAGTGATGTTTTTCACTCATTGGTACCAAATATATTGAAAATATGTTTTAATGAAAATCTGATTTTATTTATTTGTTAGGATCGAAATCTGTAGTTTTTTGATAAACCATGTTTTGAAATGATCCTTGAAGATAATATACAAGGAAAACTATAAATTAAATTTTTTAATGTATTTTTAATGTTTCTTTATAATTGTTAAAATAAAATTCCAAAAAATTCCAAAAATAGTATTTGCTTAAAAAATTGTTTTCAATGATGAAAGGATATTTTTCCAAAAAAATGTTTTTAAAATATTTTTGAAAATAATTTCCCATATAAGATATACTTCGTTGGTGTTACTCAAGATTCTTTTTTTAAATTATTCAATGTTTTCATTCATATTATTTCTCTTAATGGATTATATTTTTATGGGATTGTGATTATGAAAACAGTTTTTCTTTCACAGGTAATATATTTTGGAATCCACTTCATTTCATGGGTAGTGATTATGGTGAAAGGATTATGAAACCTATATTTATTTAGAGGTTATGATATGATTACATATTTTTAATACCCATTAAATTTCATGGGTTATTATATGAATTTTAATGATCATGTTGGACATGTAAGTGTGTTGTTTTTATTGGATGGGTGGGACCAATATATTCCATCAATTCATTGGGTAATAATGTGTATCTAATGAGATAGACTAAGATGGTCATATTAATGAACCTTGACTACTAGGATGACCATGGGAGTGACCCATTACTACCATGAAGCTGTGAGGAGTGAACGCATTCTACAAAGATGGAAACGGGTGTGGTCCATTACTACCATGATGGTATAGAGTGATAACCCATACTACCAATATGTTATTGGAAGTGATGCCTTGGATACTATGGAAATCATATTAGATAATTATATGTTTTCCAAAATTCCATGTTTTATTACTATGTAATTATTTAATGGATTATTTTAATTATTTCATTAGGATTACTATGTTATGAACTACCATGATATTCCATGATTCATGTATATGATCATTGATATATATGGTATCATCTTATATTTCGGTTAACATGTTCTCAAAAACCTATGGTCCTGATTATTCTTACGTTTCTTCTTTTTTTATCCTTACTAATCACCAAATGTCATCAACATTAAGGTTTCCTGTCACGACCCATCCTATGGGCTTGTTCTGTGACTACCCCAAGCCCTCCTTCCATAGGCCAGGAGTTGGGGACAAGCACCAAAGGAGAATCCCCGAAAAAAAGGGAAGGTATTGCCTTTAATCCTATAACACACTCAATTAGTAGAAGCAACAAGTACTATTATAAAAACGAAAAGTGTGCTGATAGTACGTGGCCCCGTATACAAACCCAACTTAACAACAAGTACAAGTACAAGTAAAAAGGGAAAACAACTCTTAGATCGTCCACTAAGGAATACTACCTGAAGTGTAGGTACATATAATGAAAAAATCATCCTTGAGGTACGATCCATCTAGTCCAGCTCCGTGCAGCCTATTGTACATCACCCTCATCCTCAATCAATGCTGACTGTCATCTTCATAGAACAAAACATGGTGAGGGCGAAGATATCTCATTGAGTGAGTATTAAAATACTCAGTAGGGGACCCCGATACCCCCGAAGGTCTCCCATAATCCACTAAGGATAATCAATAGTAGTAAGATAGAATCACGAAAGAATGTATAATCAATCACAATCCATCTCCAACACTCGAGCCCAAGCACAACCCATTCCAAAAAGGATGTATAGTCAATCATCTCAAAGATAAAAACTGAAAGACCATACTCAACTCATACATGTATACAACTCAAGTTGAGGGGTAGAGATGATTATGTGAACCCACTAAATCATCTCCTCTATTGAACCCAAGTAAGATCCTGGAACAGTATCATTGATGTCGAACCCATGGAGGATCCCAGTACAGAAGTCATCACTGTTGATCCCACGGAGGATCCCAGTATAGAAGCCATTACTGTCAATCCCACAGAGGATCCTGGTACATTATCATTGCAGTCATACACTTAGAGGATCCTCGTACAGTATCATCACTGTCGAACCCATGGAGGATCCTGGTACATCAGTAGGTCCACATAGGATCCTATAATCTTAGTCGTATCCAGTCATATAGTTCCCTCACACATCACGCTCGATTCTAGGAGGGTCTGCTCCTCGAGCCAAATTTCGATACATCAACTACCATGATGTCATGAGATGATGCATCCTGTAGTTCCACCTCATCATTTGGAACCCAAAACGATAGACGACCTGTCAATCGGACACCTGGTCACTGAGTTAATGGCTTTTCCATTCTAGGGGCCTCGTTGGTTTTTAGGTTCAAACCGTCCTCTATCTTTCATTTCCTTTGGTCTTGGTTCCTCTCTGGTGTGGTGTGATGGCGTTGCACCCATCTCGTCCGACCTCCACGGCCTTCTTGGATGCAGCTTCTTCCTTCATCGCGTTGTGATGGCACCAGGCACCTACGAGACCGCTGTGGCCCACTTATCCCCAGCTCGATCCTCTGCATGGCGTGATGGGGGTGTGCTCCCCCGGTGACCCAGCGGCCCTTGCGCCACTGGTTCTTCTCACGGTCGGATCATTTCTGGTCGCCACGGGTATCATGACGGCCCGCCAGCGGTGTCCCATTCCTACGGCGGAGCCATTGCTCTGCCACCATCACCATCAGGAGAATATAAACTGAGGGGGGGGGGGGTCGAGCCATGTTTGTGTGGCCCGTACCATCTGTGTGATGATGAAATACAAAAGGGAAATTCTCATTCCGCAATTTGAACAATGAAGTATGGAGAGTAAAACTCAAACCCCTAACTCGTATATAAATATTCGTTGATGAATTCGCGGTAAGGCGTATGTCGTTCTGTTGATGTCGGAAGAAGACGAAGAAGTTGACATAGTTGGAATTATTCAAGGATATCGGTGTTTCCTCTTCATGCCCCAGTTGAAGAGGGAGAGAGAGATGTCCATAGTTCTTCGTTAGAGAGGGGCGTTCTTCATTGGGAGAATAATGTTCAAGTTCTTCCATTGAACTTCTCTCAATGTTCCACCAAGAGGTTGTTGTCAACCCCAAAAATAATAGACTATCTCTTATTTTAAATCGTTGGAGATAATTAAAAGTATTAAAATTAATTAAGTTAAAACACTTAATTAAATGGGTGGAGTTGTCTCATTAAATTGGGGAAGGGAGGTGAAGAGGCTCTCCACATAATTGAGGGTTGAAGGGGGTTTAAAGCCCGTGTAGGCCCCACATTAATAATATCCTCCCAGTGGAGTTATGTGGGGGTGGACCCCACCATTAACCTCCCCTTGGTGGTATTAACTACCAAGAAATAAAAATAAGCTAACTCTTATTTTTATTTAACTTAATTAAAAACCACCAAAATCTATCTTCCACTCTCATTAAAACGCAACTACGGTGAAGGTCTCACTAAGAAATCACTTATACTACAAGTTCAATGGTGCCCTTAGATTTCAATTCCATGCACCGGTTCAAAAGCTGTAAAATATGGCTCATACGTTAGGGTAACGTACCCGAACAAAACTTCCGATATTGATTACGAGCACACCGGGCCTCGAAATCAAGCACCGTCAAAAACAACTGACTCGTAAAAATCCGTTGAATTTATGAAAATTAATTCACAAAATTTCCGGGCCTTTAAATTCTCCCCACCATAGGGCTTTACATCCCTGTATGATATAACCCACACTAAGGGAAAAAATGGGGGTACTGAGCACACATCTGATCCTCCCGCTCTCATGTGCTCTCCTAAAGGTTCTCGTGCTGGAAAAAAATGTGCACTAGCGGTATCGACCATCCATATAGGACCCTATCTTGTCGATCCTCAATCTCCACTGGATCCTCCATGAAAGTCGGGCCATCATCGATGTCCATCTTCCAATGGTCGATGATGTGAGAAGCGTCATGCACGTATCTCCTCAGCTGAGATATGTGGAAGATGTCGGGCACCCGGTGCAACTAAGTTGGAGGAGCCAGGTGGTAAGATTCCTCACCTACTCTATTGAGGACCTAGAATGGTCTGATGAATCATGGAGATAACTTTCCCCCTCATCCAAATCTCTATAGACCTCTTCGATGTTGGACTCGTAGGAAGACGTGGTCTCCAACCTCGAACTTCAGAGGCCTCTGTCTCTTACAAGAATAGGACTTCTACCTTCTCTGTGCCATCTTCATATTCTCCTGGATGATCTTCACCTTCTCTGTCATAGAGAACAAAATCTCTGGTCCTATAATTGCTGATTCCCCTAGGTCTATCCACCAGAGAGGTGATATGCAAGGTCGACTGTACAATGCCTTGAAAGGTTTCATCCTGATGGTGTAGTGGTAGATGTTGTTGTATGAAAACTCTACCAAGGGTAACTGATCCTCCCATCTATGACCAAATACGAGTATGCTTGCACTGAGCATGTCCTCAAGAGTTTTAAAGGACCTCTCAGTCTAACCATCTGTATGAGGATAGAAGGTAGTGCTCAAGCTAATCTGCATCCCGAAAGCCTCCTGCAACCCCTTCCATAGCTGGGAAGGAAACTGTGTATCATGGTCGGAGACTATAGAAGTAGGTACTCCATGAAAACACACAATCTCATGCATATAGAGGTGTATCATGCTCTCTAGTTATCTGTGCTCTCTGATCGGTAGTTAGTGGGCTGACTTGGTGAGTCAGTCGACGACCACCCATATCAAATTGTGACTTCGGGATGTCTGTGGAAGACCCGTCACGATGTCCATGGATATCCAATCCCACTTCCACTCTGGTACCTCTAAGGGATGTACCAATCCTATGGGTATATGGTGCTCTACCTTCACTTACTGACAAGTGAGGCATCATGAAATAAACTCTGCTACTATCTTCTACGTACCTGGCCACTACTGTTTTCATTGAAGGTATTGATATATCTTCTCCACACCTAGATGTAATTCTATAGAAGATGTGTGGAACTCCCTCAACATTTCTTCTTAAAGCACAACTGGTACAATGGTATGTCCTCTTAAAAGGATGACATGGTATCCACCTTTAGAAGATACATCAGGTGCCTTCCCTATGGATATCTGAGCACGCCGTGTCTCACAGTCAACGTCCCCACACCATGCCTCCCTTACTCCCTGAAAAAGTGGATGAGTGACTGAGAGAGACTGTAGCAAGGCTACTCCATCTCTATCCACAAAGCATATCTGCCATGCGGCTAGCTGTTATGTCGCCTCTCCTAGCAGATGAATGGCTAATCTATTACTGGGAGCATCTGCTACAACATTCCACTTCCCAAGAGTTTAGACTGTCTCGAAGTCATAGTCCTAGAGGAACTCAAGCCGACGTCGTTGTCTCGGGTTCAGGTCCTTCTACGAGAAGATATACCTGAGACTCTGGTGGTTAGAGTTGACTGTAAAACTCTCACCCATTAGATAGCGATGCCGCATCTTCAAGGACGATACCACTTCTACTAATTCTAGGTCATGGGTAGCATTGTTCAGATCAGGATGTCTTAACTGCAGAGAACAATAAGTAGTCACTTATCTCTCCTACATCAGGACAAACCCATTTCCAGTCCCTGATGCATCGCAGTAGAATATGTACCCAATGCCCTCCTCTGGTATCTTCAAGATGGGCGCACCAGTCAGCCTCTACATTAGCTCCGAAAAACTCTACCAGAATCACTCTAACCACATGAAGGGTTTCCCCTTCATTATCAAAGATAATATTGGTTTTCCATCTCTGGAGAATTATGGAACAAATATCTGATAGTACATAGCCAGTCCTAGAAAACTCAGTACCTCCACCACACTCCTTGGTGGATCCCAAGCAAGTAATGCCTCGATTATTGCTGGATCCACTACAACTCCAGCCTCTGAGATGACATATCCTAGAAGGTGTATCTCTCGGATCCAAAACTGGAACTTCAAGAGGTTACCATAAAGTTAGTGCTCTCTGTGTGTGTCTAGTAGAACCCAAAAATGCTAGGCGGGCTACTCCTCGGTAGAGGAGTAGATCAGAATGTCATCAATGAAGACTACCACAAATCGATCAAGGTATGGTTGAAATATTCTATTCATGAGTCTGATGTACACTACTGGTGTGTTGGTTACACCGAATGGTATAACCAAGTACTGGTAGTGGTCATACTGGCATCCGAAGATCGTCTTCTGCACATCCTCATTTCATACTCTGAGTTGGTGATAACCTGATCAATGTTCTATCTTCAAGAACCAACACACTCTCTTAAGCTAATCAAAGAGTTTTTCAATCCCCAGGAGTGGGTACTTGTTCATCATGGTCACCTGATTTAGGTGATGGTAGTCAACAAAGTGCCTTAAGCTCCCATCCACCTTATTGGCGAACAGAATCGGGTCTACCTAGGGAGAAACACTGCCTGGATGAATCCCTTCCCCTATAAGAACTCCAGCTATACCCGCGGCTCACGAAGATTAGTGGGACCCATCTGATATGTTGGAGTACATATCGGTGCCATCCCGAGGTACTGGTCAATGTAGAATCCCACCTATCTGCGAGAAGGTAGTCCTAGAAAATGCTGAGGGAAAACATCGGTGTACTGGTCCACCACTACATGATAACTCAGACTCTCCACGTCAACTGCTTCGAGGGTGAGGTGGGCCAACTGATGAGTGATCGGCTTCACCCTCCTCCGAGTATGTCTTTCCTATGATATATTGGTTCCCCTCTTGCTGGTGAAGGGAAACCCGGTCCCATCTATATAGAAACATCACACATTGCGCCTAATACAGTCAATCTAAGAATGGACTATAGATAACCAGTCCATACCCAAGATGATGTCGTAAGGCCTCGACGCTGCTATGAGGAGATCCCAGTCGAAGATCTATCCCCCGATTGTAAGCTCACACTACTGGAACAAGTGCATAATCATCGAGTCTACTCCCATAGGTGTCTCTAGTCATAAGGATTGATCCAACGACTGTGTCGGAATCTCTGAGCTTCGAACGTGGGCAGTGAAAATAAAATAATCACTCACACCGGTGTCTATATGTTCTGCATCAAGGGTGGAGTAGAAACAGATAGTATGTCGAATTATCTCAGTTGATCCATGGTCATAGGCCTCGACTACTTGGACTTGTTCCTGCCCTGGTCTGCCATCTCCATGTGGTTGAGGTGGACCTCCTGGTGGTGGTGGTGTTAAGACCTAAAAATTTAGTCCACCACCTGCTGCACGACCAGCTCCTTTGCCACGTCCGATTATTCCCGGCAGACCACCACAGTCGAACCTATGCCTCTTCCTGGGAGGCCTGTCTACTGGAAGCTTCTCATATTCATGGGTGGTCGGGTAGTCATGAGCCATGTGACCTTGCCCACTGCATGCATCACACTGCCTACTACACTTATGGATGGCTCTATCTCGTGTGCCCCACATAACTGAACCTCTATCATGGAGTCACCCACCTAATGACCTAGTTCTCTTGGACATCTGCGAAATTTGTCTACTGTCAGTTGTAGATGACTCTGCTACGTGTCTCCCTATAGTGGGTCTCACTGCTGGTGACTACTCAAGAAGAAAACTCTCCACAAGAAGGGCTCGCTCCAGCACCCTCGCCTGCGCCGGAATGCGGAGGGAGATCATCGATGCCCATATCTCATTCCTGAGTCTCTACTCGAAGGTCCGGGCCTTGAAGAATGGGTATCGTACCATATCTGTTGAGCAGCACGAGAGATTGGTGAACCACACTGAGTAATGAGATGTCGTCATGATTCCCTGTTGTAGATGAATAAGGTCATGAATCCACACTATACAAAGGGTGGAGGGAATAATCTTTGACCGAAAGAGACTCTCGAAGTACAACCAGAGTAGTGGTGCCTCATCACACACCTAGAGAATCAGGCTCTACTATCTTCCTGCTGCTGCATGCAGTAGACTTGTGACAAGGATCACCATGTGGTCGTCTGGTGTCCCTACCAATCTGAAAACTCTCAAAATAGCCACCATCCAATCCTCGGCTGCCTATGGGTCTGTATCTCCCCTGATCCTGGGCGGCCTCTGGCATTGTAACTCATGGAATGCACTCAGATGACATGCACTCTCTACTACTGGAGCTGGTGTTATCAGTGGCCCAGTGGGTAGTTGTATTGCGGGTACCTCGGCTGTGGCCGGGCCCTAAACCGAGGCATAATGACTCGGTGGGCTACCATCTTGTACAAAACTCGGAACCCTGACTGGATGCCTATGTGGGGAAATCTGGAAAAGAAACAGGTGCTCCATGTTGAAAACAATATACCTAGTGAGGTGACATAAATTAATCACGAAGAAAACATTTCCAAGGAAACACACACCCAATCAGTGTTTTCATGCACTGAGTCGGAAATCATAAGTTAGAGTCCTAGTGTATTGATACGTCGACCGCCACACTAACACCGATTTCCCTAAACTGATAACCACACCCAGAACATGTAACATTATTTCTGTTAAAAGAAATAGAGTCCAAGTTATACAGTAGAACCAACACCTCTGATACCAATTTGTCATGACCCATCCTTAGGGCCCATGTCGTGACTACCCAATTCCCGCCTTCCATTGGCCAGGGGCTGGCGATTAGCACCAATGGAGAATCCCCGATAAAAAGGGAAGGCATTTCCTTTATTCCTATAACACACATAAGAAGTAGAAGAATCGTGTACAAATATAGAAAAGAAATGTGTGCTGAAAGTAAGTGGGACAGTATACAAACCCACCTGAACAACAAGTACAAGTACAAGTAAAAAGGTAAAACAGCTCCTGGAACATCCACCGGGGAATCCTACATGAAGGGTAGGTAAAAATCTCAAACAACTCGTCCCTATGGTACATACAATATAATCTAGCTGTGAGAAGCCTCCCGTTCATCACCCTCAGCCTCGATCACTGGTAATTTTCATCTTCAGAGAGCACAACAAGGTGCGGGCGAAGCCCGTGCAAGGGTGAGAATAACAATACACAATAGAGGAACCTGAGACCCCCGAAGTTCTCCCAGAATCCACTAAGGATAAACCAAAGTACTAAGATACAATCACAAAGTATCAACCATCCCTTCTTATGTATATGCCCATACATATACCAATGTTACCAATCACAGCTAGACTCCAACACTCGAGCCCAAGCACAACCTATTATACAAAGAAAGTATTTTCAGTCACATTAATGATAAAAACTTAAAGAAAATACTCAGCTCACACAAGTATACAACTCATGTAGAGTGGTAGATATAATAAGGTGAATCCACTAAATCATATCCTCTGTCAAACCAACATAGGATCCTGGAACAGTATCAGTGCTGTTGGTCAGAATGGATACTCAAGAGGGGGTCAATTGAGTTCTAATTAAAATATCTATTAAAAATACATCTATAAAAATCCCCAATTAATAAAACAAGTAAATCTGTAGTGAATTTTTGTTACAGTAAAGGATCAGTTGTAACACCCCAAGCTTCTACGGTACGCTTCTCTTTGAATAATGTGATAGTGTGTGTTGTACGCAACACCGAGTTCTAACACACCATAACCAATCAAACTAGCTGTTATGAATAGTAATACCTACTTTTAGAAATTATATATATTTTATATTTTAAAATGGACTTCATTTCTGGATTCGGAATATCGAATTTATCCTAAGGTGAAATTTTGGTACTTTTCGGATAACTTTCCTATTTTGATGAATAGTGAAAATTACTAAATTTTAATTTAAAAAAAAATTTTAATCAAAATAATTAATAGTGATAAATTATGAATTTGAGTGGTTTTAATGTATATTTAGAATATATTTTTACCATTTAATATAATTTTGTTCATTGGACATAATTTTACAATTAAACCGAACATAAACAAGTGTCAATCTTTTGATAGTTATTATCTCTTAAAAACACGCTTTTTGTTTTGACAGCGGGAATTAATTTTAAATTAATTTCTTCCACTTCTGTGTTTTGAATTTAGAAAAATGGATTCCATATTTGGAATCAGGATTTCCAAATTGTGTAAATAGGTAACTTTTATTTTTAGACATTTTGAATAATTATTGTGGTAAATATTTTATTTACCATGGTAAAGGGTAAATCTGGTAAATAAGGGTTAAAAAATAATATTATAATAATACTAAATTACCCTAAAACGTGTCCTAGCCTTATTTATTGATACATGTTCGACCATAGGCATCTTTGGGTCGATTTGGGGACCCCATTGTGCCACTTGTATGTGATAGGGACACTTTATTTTAATTAAGTTAAAATGAATACAAAAATGACACAAGCATATATCTTTTAGAAAAACAATTATTACATAGGGTTATATATGTTTTATTTTAGATTATAAATATTCATTAGAAATATAAAAAGATTTACTACATAATTATATTTTATTTATAAATTTTAGACATTAAATAATTTATTTTATTTATGACACAATGATGACGCAGGAATTACTAAAATAGTGAACAATTAAATTAATTGATATTATAAATACCCAAATAAATATAATATGAAACTTTTAATGAATTAAACTAATTTTCTAGGATAATATGATATATTAGTATTTATTTAATTTACTTTGTTCGAAGTAATAAATCGTTATGAGTTTCAAAAAATTCAACTATTGAATAGTGTCAAAATTGACATAAAAGAGTTCTTAAAACAAATATTATATTATTAATTGATATTAAATTCCTAAAAATCTAATGTTCGTCCAAGAGACTTATATCATGATATTTTAATCATTAATGAACCACATGGGAGTCTCTTGGATGTATATAGTATGTTTATTAACCATATTATATAAAAATACAAAGAGACATTGTAAAAGTGAAACTAATTAACATAGAGTTAATACTTAAAGATAAGGTTACTATAAGTACCCAAACCTATCTAAATTCTATTGGTTGATTTTTTTTCGACCCATCCCCACCTTAACCTTTGCATAGTCAACTTTGGAGCCATTGGAAACCGAATATGAATTTATTATAAACTAATATCTCTAGCTTTTCCAAAGGTGCCGCTCACCCCTCTTATAAAAGGGCACTCCTCCTTCTCATTTATTCACACCATCAAAGCCTTTTGGTTCGGCCAAACTTTGCCCAAATACTCTCCCAACTTTCCTCAATACAACCTACAGTCCTTAGTTTGATCAGAAAGCCAACCTAAGCGTTCGTTTTGATCAAATCAAAAGGAAGAACCCGAAGAAGAGGTAATGATTTCACCACCCTTTTTCCAAGTTCATTTCTACTTCCACATCTTCATCCTTTGTTGTTACCATTCTAAAATAATACCTCCAGTATCATATATATACTGTGATGTTATTATAAATATGGTACAACCATATTCAGTATTCTATCCACCCTTTGAATAACATGTCACCATACGTGCGTACGTACGGCTTACCGTCTCCACGTCGTGGTGTAATTGTTATTCAATATAATATTATTTGGATGGGTATAATAATGATGTTTAACTCATGTAAATAATAAATATAACATGTTAATGATTCAGTATATATGATATACCATCCATTTATATATTATTTTAATATCAAAATAATGATATTGTCGCTCGTGCGTACGTACGGACTACCGTCTCCACGAACGCGATGAGATTCATTCTCCATCGTATCCATTAAAGTATAATTATCATTTGATGATTTAAAAAAATTATGTTTAAGGACTTGATATCATTCTGGATATAAATAATATACAAACTATCCCTTACAAACATGTCTTACGTAACAAAACATATAAAAGAAAACAAGTAAGTTAACACCCGAAACAATGATAATACTAAGATAATATTATCAAATCAATATTAAAAGATCATATATGATATCATATTAATGTATATGATTATTGTATAATTTAATATAAATTATTTCACCATTATACAGGAGTTTAACCTACCCCAACCAAGGAAAAGTACAAGGTAAGGGTTATTTCACAATCTCATCATTATTCGAGGTTGTTTATACGTAATAATCTACTGGGATCTCGTTATCATCCACATCCATGTTTCTTCAAAATGTATTTGAAATCGTTTTTGCAATAATATGGGTTAAAGTAATTTATACCCTTGTTTTACTTTTTATAAAAGGAATCTTTCCGTCGTTTTCAAAACAAGGTCCTTTTTAACCTTTTCGACAGAATTAAGGTAAGAATGTTTTTTTAACTTATACGGCGGGTGCGGTTATTTTCTGCCGTTATAAAATATTCAAAGCTTTTCTTAAATGCTTATAAGAATATTTTCAAGAAAATGTTTTATTTTATATGGCTCTTAAATGATTTCAAAAATAGAAAGAGATATTTCTCTAAAAAGTGTTTTGATTTCATCTATGTCAACATCCTTTGATGGATTTTACGCTTATTTGAAGTTGATTTATTATGATACAAAACTTCTGTACTGTATTGAAGGTTTTGTGATATTTTTGACTGTGGATGTGCTATTTTTATACCATTATTAGTATATGGTGAAATTATTGACATTTCGTATGCTAGTTTTAATACGAATGTTTATGTTATGTTTAATCCTTTTCATATGGGAATGCATTGGACTTAATATTGGACGGGTGGAGCCCGCTATAGCTCCTCGATGCATTGGTAGGTCTCATGAGACAAACTAGTGTCTTGGCATAAGGACTTGACAAAATCTTATTTGTAGTCTTGGCACGAGGCCTTGGCTATGTGGTTATGATAGTCTGACATTATGCATTCCAACATTATGAAAGTGGTTAGTGATTTTGCATGTGATTATTCGATTAGTAGAATATCCATGTGAATGAGTAAATGGAATTATTTCATTTTATTTATGCCATACAATGTTAAAAGTTCTAGTTTGAAAGGCTTTTGTTTTAGTTATACATTGCCTTAAATGTTTATTCTTATTTATGAAAGTTTCAGCTATATTGTTATCCTTACTGTGCATTTGAGCTCACCCCTTTTCTATGTTTTATTTTTCCCAGGAAGTGAAGAAGTAAATTATGAATGACCTGCATGGATATTATGTGGGGATATGAGTGTGGATTAATGAGACATTATGTTGTTATTGTAGTTTTTCATTTTATGATGTAATGTAAAACTTATGAATATATCTAGTGTTTCCAAGGCTACTAAACCAATCAGTCTTTCGAGATTTGATCTTTCTTGTGATCATGCCAATGTTATGTAATAATGCACCGACTCTGGGTAACTAGGGTCAGGGCGTTACCGTTGGTATCAGAGGGAGGTTTAGTACAAACCTTGGAAGCTAGATTTAGATAAACTCTGATTAGAGCACGTAGACCTAAGATGAACTTTGAGGATTAGTATAGAAGAACTTCCTAGAATTTTGGTATTGTAGAGATTTTGTGAGTTTTCCAAGCAATACATCCCTGTCTGGATACGAGCAGGTAGAGGCGGTTCTGGCACAGATGTACCTAGGGGTAAAACCCGAAAACACCGCTTTGAGCTAGACTCGAAAGGGAACTGGTGCACGACAACGGGCCTTGCTGCACTCTTGGTTAAGACACTCCCGGGGGATATGCTTAGGATAACTCTCATTTTCATTACAAATCATTATGAAGGGTTTATGAGTATATACTTCCTCAAAGAAAACATTTTTATGATTATGGATTATATCCATAAATAGTTCAATTTATGTTAAGTGTCTTATAAGTATGGGATTATGTATTTTGATTCATAAACTGATCTAGTTTATGCCATTGTTTAGAAATGGCGCCTAGTGGAAGAAATGGAAACCATATCAATGCACTCACTCCATGTAGGGATTGCCCTCCTGCTCAAGATAATTATAGTGGAGCTAGTGATGCAACTGGTGCCGATCAGCTAATCACCATACTGGGACAACTTACTCAGGTTATGAATAATAACCTTACCCGTATAGAGCACCATAATCCACAGCATAGAGGATCAATGTTAGATCGATTCATGAGGAAACAACCACCAACGTTCAATGGGAGTACAAGTCCCTTAGTAGCTGAGCAATGGATAAATTCCCTAGAAAAAATATTTCAGGCTTTGGGGAGCACTGAAAGGGAAAAAGTTATCATGGCATTTTACAGCCTCACGGGAGATGCTGATCAATGGTGGTCAGTACTTCAAAATATGAAGGAAGATGATGAAGTATCAAATATGGAATGGAGGGAGTTCAAAGATCTATTTTTATAAAAATACTTTCCTTGCGACCATAGAGCAGATATGGAAAGACAATTTCTAAGTCTGAGACAGAAGGAGGATAAGAATATCACAAAGTATGAGGCTAACATTGCAAGGTTAGCAAGTTATGCTGGTGATTATATACATAACCCAAGAAGTAAGATTGATCATTTATTTGATGGGTTAAAACCATTTCTTCGTCGATCATTAGTCTCACAATCCTTTTCATCGTACGAAGACATTGTCTCATGTGCTATCAAGACCGAAAAGGAATTCTCTAAGTCTTATGACTTTAAAGAAAAGCAAGAGAAGAAGAGACATGCTGATAAATCTGGGAATGGAAATAAGGGGAAGAAGGGAAAGGTTGAATATCCATCTTGTGGTAAATGCGGGAAGAAACACCCCGGTACTTGCTTGAATGGAATGTGTGTCTGTTACAAATGTGGTGAAAAAGGCCACCAAGCTCGTGATTGAAAAGGGAAGAAGGAATCTACCAATGTTCATTGCTATAATTGCAGGGAGATGGGGTATTATGCAAATTCATGTCCTAAGCATCAGGAGAACTTACCTCAGAAAAGGCCAAGGGACCAAGGCCAGGCTTATGCTATCACTACTGCTGAGGTAGAAGCTCCGAAAGACGTGGTGGCAGGTAATTTAATGGTATCCTCAATTTTAGCAAATGCATTATTTGATTCTGGATCATCACATTGTTTCATATCTTCCCAGTTTGCTAAGAAAATTAAATATTTCTAATTTGATTTAATAAGGGAGTTGTCAGTTAAAACTCCTAAGGGAAGTATCATTGCAACAAAGTTTTGTGAATCAGCCCCCATTCGAGCACATAAATGTTCTTTATCTGCTGATCTCATCGTCACACCTATGATTGAGTTTGATATAATCCTTGGTATGGACTGGCTTTCGGACTACGATGCAAAGATTTATTGTAAGAAGAAAGAGGTTAAGATTCTTGATGATAATGATAAGGAACACCTTATCTTTAGAGCAGAATCGTCACCACCTAATTCTTATTTAGATCCACCCCCAGTAGCTCAACTTAATTCAATTATTGGGGAGGAAGAGAATGAAATAACTGTCGATGAGGAAAGGAATGATCAAATAGAGGATGTACCTGTTGTGAATGAATTTGTAGATGTATTTCCGGAAGATTTACCTGGACATCCTCCAGAACGAGAAGTTGAGTTTTCCATTGATTTAATTCCTGGATCAAGGCCTATATCGAACACCCCTTATAGAATGGCCACTGTAGAATTAGTTGAACTAAAGAAACAACTAGAGGAATTGATTAATAAGGGATTTATTCTCCCTAGTGTTTCTCCATGGGGAGCCTCTGTTCTTTTTGTTAAAAAGAAAGATGGATCTATGATGATATGTATCGCCTGCAGGGAGATCAATGCAATAACGATAAAGAACAAGTATCCCCTACCTCGTATCGATGATTTATTTGACCAACTACATGGAGCTCAATACTTTTCAAAGATTGACCTTCAATCTGGATACCATCAGTTGTGTGTGAAGAAGGGAGACATTCTGAAGACAACATTTCGAACCAGGTACGGGCATTACGAGTTTACCGTAATGCCGTTTGGATTGACTAATGCACCCTCTGTATTCATGGATATGATGAATAGAGTTTTCAAAGAGTATCTTGATGAATTTGTGGTGGTATTTATTGATGATATCTTGGTATACTCCAAAACCTACGAAGATCCGGAAAATCACTTGCGCATTATCTGGAAGTCTCTGAGGAGGCATAAATTATATGGGAAGTTTAGCAAGTGTGAATTCTGGCTTCAGGAGATTTCTTTTCTTGGCCATATTGTCTCTAAAGATGGAATCTCTGTTGATCCATCTAAGACCAAGGCAATCCAAGAATGGCCAGCGCCTACGAGTATAACTGAGGTATGTAATTTTATTGGTTTGGCAGGTTATTATCGACGTTTCGTCCAGAATTTTGCCCATTTGGCTAACCCATTAACGAATCTCACACGTAAAGGGGTTAAATTTGTTTGGACAAAAGAGTGTGAGGAATGTTTTGAAGAACTGAAGAGAAGATTAGACAATGCTCCTATATTGACTCTACCATCGGGGAATGATGGGTTCATTATTTATAGTGATGCATCAAAGAAAGGAATTGGTTGTGCCCTTATGCAGAATGATAGAGTTATTTCCTATGCATCACGACAGTTGAAAATTCATGAACAAAACTATCCTACTCATGATCTCGAGTTAGCAGTTGTGATCTTTGCTTTGAAGATATGGAGGCACTACCTCTATGGTGAAAAATGTGAGATTTATACTGATCACAAGAGTTTGATGTATATTTTCTCACAAAGAGAACTCAACATTAGGCAAAGGAGATGTCTTGAATTACTCAAGGATTATGATTGCACGATACAGTACCACCCGAGGAAAGCAAACAAGGTGGAAGATTCTTTGAGCAGAAAAGACCATGGAGTTTTGAACATGATGAGAATTGAAAGGGATCCAATTTTCATGGATCTAGTGAAGATGGACATGGGAATAACAAGGGAAGGTGAAACATCAATGCTTTTTCAAATGGTTGCCAAACCATCTTTACTAGAAAGGATTAAGAGTCTCAGACCGATGATGAAGAATTTCAAAAGAATATTAAAGCTGTGAATGATGGGGGATTGAGAGACTTTGTGTATGAAGATGGAATTTTGAAATTTCGGAAGAGACTTTGTGTTCCCGATTTACCTGATCTAAAAAGGGAATTGTTGGATGATGATCATAGTTCAAATTTCTCTATACACCCTGGGAGCACGAAAATGTATAGAGATTTGAAGGAACATTTTTGGTGGGACAACATGAAGAGGGAGATTGCTGATTTTGTGTCAAGATGTATGGTTTGTCAACAAGTGAAAGCTGGAAGGCAACAGCCTGGATGAGTCATGCAACCTCTTCCCATACTAGAGTGGAAATGGGACAATATTACGATGGACTTTGTCATGGGGCTACCAAAGACTCCTAGAAGGAACGATGCAATATGGGTTATTGTTGATCGTCTTACCAAGTCAGCACATTTTATTTCTATAAGAGAAGATCTACCCCTGGAATGCCTAGCAAGACTATATATTAATGAAGTTGTGAGACTTCATGGAGTACCCCTATCGATTGTTTCTGATCGTGATACCCATTTTACTTCAAGATTTTGGAAAAGTCTTCAGAAATACCTGGATAATGAACATCATTTGAGAACTGCCTACCATCCTCAGACAGACGGACAATCAGAACGGACTATTCAGACCTTAGAAGACATGTTGAGATCTTTCACACTTGACTTTCAGGGTATGTGGGATCAATATTTACCACTGGTAGAAGTTTCCTATAACAATAGCTTCATTTCGAGTATTCAGATGGCACCATATGAAGCGTTATACGGAAAGTGATGTTGTACACCAACCTGTTGGGATGACGTTGGTGAAAGAAAACTTGTAGGCCCAGAACTGGTGGAGGAAACGGTGGAAAAGGTGAAGGTAATCCAAAATCACATCAAAGCAGCTCAAAGTAGGCAGAAGAGCTATGCGGATAATCGAAGGAAGGATTTGGAATTTCAATTTGGTGATCATGTTTTCCTGAAGGTATCTCCATGGAAGGGAGTCATACGGTTTGTTAAGAAAGGTAAATTGAGTCACAGGTACATCAGACCCTTCGATGTTCTAGAACGAATTGGGGTTGTACCTTACCGATTGGCAATGCCGCCAAGTCTCGACAAAGTTCACGATGTGTTCCACATATCTCTATTGAGGAAATATATGCCTGACCCAACGCATGTACTCACCTATGAGGAATTAGAACTGCAACCCGATCTGCCTTATTGTGAAGAGCCTGTCAGGATTCTTGATACAAGAGAACAAGTACTGAGAAACCGGACGACACGTCTGGTAAAAGTTTTGTGGAGAAACCATAAGATGGAAGAGGCAACGTGGGAACCCGAGGAACTTATGATGAAGAACCACCCGATTCTTTTCATGCGGTAGTATTCTAGAAATTTTGAGGACGAAATTATTTGAAGGACGGGAGAATGTAACACCCCAAGCTTCTACGGTACGCTTCTCTTTGAATAATGTGATAGCGTGTGTTGTACGCAACACCGAGTTCTAACACACCATAACCAATCAAACTAGCTGTTATGAATAGTAATACCTACATTTCGAAATTATATATATTTTATATTTTAAAATGGACTTCATTTCTGGATTCGGAATATCGAATTTAGCCTAAGGTGAAATTTTGGTACTTTTCGGATAACTTTCATATTTTGATGAATAGTGAAAATTACTAAATTTTAATTAAAAACAACTTTTTTAATCAAAATAATTAATAGTGATAAATTATGAATTTGAGTGGTTTTAATTTATATTTAGAATATATTTTTACCATTTAATATAATGTTGGTCATTGTACATAATTTTACAATTAAATAGAACATAAACAAGTGTCAATCTTTTGATAGTTATTATCTCTTAAAAACACGCTTTTTGTTTTGACATCGGGAATTAATTTTAAATTAATTTCTGCCACTTATGTGTTTTGAATTTAGAAAAATGGATTCCATATTTGGAATCATGATTTCCAAATTGTGTAAATAGGTAACTTTTATTTTTAGACATTTTGAATAATTACTGTGGTAAATATTTTATTTACCATGGTTAAGGGTAAATCTGGTAAATAAGGGTTAAAAAATAATATTATAATAATACTAAATTATCCTAAAACGTGTCCTAGCCTTATTGGTTGATACATGTTCGACCATAGGCATCTTTGGGTCGATTTGGGGACCCCATGGTGCCACTTGTAGGTGATAGGGACACTTTATTTTAATTAAGTTAAAATGAACACAAAAATTACACAAGCATATATCTTTTAGAAAAACAATTATTACATAGGGTTATGTATGTTGGATTTTAGATTATAAATATTCATTAGAAATATAAAAATATTTCCTACATAATTATATTTTATTAAAAAAATTTAGACATTAAATAATTTATTTTATTTATGACACAATAATGATGCAGTAATTACTAAAATAGTGAAAAATTAAATTAATTGATATTATAAATACCCAAATAAATATAATATGAAACTTTTAATGAATTAAACTAATTTTCTAGGATAATATGATATATTAGGACTTATTTAATTTACTTTTTTCGATGTAATCAATCTGTTATGAGCTTCAAAAAAATCAACTATTGAATAGTGTCAAAATTGACATAAAAGAGTTCTTAAAACAAATATTATATTATTAATTGATATTAAATTCCTAAAAATCTAAGGTTCGGCCAAGAGACATATATCATGATAGGTTAATCATTAATGGTCCACTTGTGAGTCTCTTGGATGTATATAGTATGTTTATTAACCATATTATATAAAAATAAAAAGAGACATTGTAAAAGTGAAACTAATTAACATAGAGTTAATACTTAAAGATAAGGTTAATATAAGTACCCAAACATGTCTAAATTCTATTGGTTGAGTTTTCTTCGACCCATCCCCACCTTAAACTTTTAATAGTTAACTTTGTAGCCATTGTAAACCGAATATGAGTTTATTATAAACTAATATCTCTAGCTTTTCCAAAGGTGCCCCTCACCCCTCTTATAAAAGGGAACTCCTCCTTCTCATTTCTTCACACCTTCAAAGCCTTTTGGTTCGGCCAAAATCTGCCCAAATACTCTCCCAACTTCCCACACTACAACCTAGAGGCCTTAGTTTGATCAGAAAGCCAACCTAAGCTTCCCTTTTGATCAAATCAAAAGGAAGAACCCGAGGAAGAGGTAATGATTTCACCACCCTTTTTCCAAGTTCATTTCTTCTTCCACATATTCATCCTTTGTTGTTACCATTCTAAAATAATAACTCCAGTATCATATATATATTGTGATGTTATTATAAATATGGTACATCCATATTCAGTATTCTATCCACCCTTTGAATAAAATGTCACCATACGTGCGTACGTACGGTTTACCATCTCCACGTCATGGTGTAACTGTTATTCAATATAATATTATTTGGATGGGTATAATAATGATGTGTAACTCATTTAAATAATAAATATAACATGTTAATGATTCATTATATATGATATACCATACATTTATATATTATTTTAATATCAAAATAATGATATTGTCGCTCGTGCGTACGTACGGACTACCTTCTCCACGAACGCGATGAGATTCATTCTCCATCGTATCCATTCAAGTATAATTATCATTTGATGATTTAAAAAAATGATGTTTAAGGACTTGATATCAATCTGGATATGAATAATATACAACCTATCCTTTACAAACATGTCTTACGTAACAAAATATATAAAAGAAAACACGTAAGTTAACACCCGAAACAATGATAATACTAAGATATTATTATCAAATCAATATTAAAAGATCATATATGATATCATATTAATGTATATGATTCTGGTATAATTTAATAACAATTATTTCACCATTATACAGGAAGTTAACCTACCCCAACCAAGGAAAAGTACAAGGTAAGGGTTATTTCACAATCTCTTCATTATTCGAGGTTGTTTATACGTAATAATCTACTGGGATCTCGTTATCATCCACACCATGTTTCTTCAAAATGTATTTCAAAAAATTTTTACAATAACATGGGTTAAAGTCATTTATACCCTTGTTTTACTTTTTATAAAAGGAATCTTTCCGTCGTTTTCAAAACAAGGTCCTTTTTAACCTTTTTGACAGAATTAAGGTAAAAATGTTTTTTTTAACTTATACGGCGGGTGCGGTTATTTTCTGCTGTTATAAAATATTCAAAGCTTTCCTTAGAAGATTATAAGAATATTTTCAAGAAAATGTTTTATTTTATATGGATCTTATATTATTTCAAAAATAGAAAGAGATATTTCTCTAAAAATTGTTTTGATTTCATCTATGTCAACATCCTTTGATGGATTTTACGCTTATTTGAAGTTTATTTATTATGATACAAAACTTCTATATTGTATTGAAGGTTTTGTGATATGTTTGACTGTGGATGTGCTATTTTTATACCATTCATAGTTTATGGTGAAATTATTGACATTTCGTATGCTAGTTTTAATATGAATGTTTATGTTATGTTTAAACCTTTTCATATGGGAATGCATTGGACTTAATATGTGATGGGTGGAGCCCGCTATGGCTCCTCGATGCATCGGTAGGTCTCATGAGACAAACTAGTGTCTTGGCATAAGGCCTTGACAAAATATTATCTGTAGTCTTGGAACGAGGCCTTAGCTATGTGGTTATGATACTCTGGCATTATGCATTCCAACATTATGAAAGTGGTTAGTGATTTTTCATGTGATTATTCGATTAGTAGAATATCCATGTGAATGAGTAAATGGCATTATTTCATTTTATTTATTCCATACAATGTTGAACGTTCAAGTTTCAAAGGATTTTGTTTTAGTTATACATTGCATTAAATGTTTATTCTTATTTATGAATGTTTCCGCTATATTGTTATCCTTACTGGGCATTTGAGCTCACCCCTTTTCTATGTTTTATTTTTCCCAGGATGTGAAGAAGTAATTTATGAATGACCTGCAGGGATATTATGTGGGGATATGAGTGTGGATTATGGAAATATTATGTTGTTGTTGTAGTTTTTCATTTTATGATGTAATGTAAAACTTATGAATATATCTATTGTTTCCAAAGCTACTAAACCAATCGGTCTTTCGAGATTTGATCTTTCTTGTGATCATGCCAATGTTATGTAATATTGCACCGACTCTGGGTAACTAGGGTCGGGGCGTTACATCAGTTAGGTTCTCAAGTGATTGATTAGTTCTCAGTTAATTTAATCTGAAGATTAATTATCTTTTGAAGCTAACCTAATGGCTTACAGTACATACAAACACTTTCTTGTCTAACTATCAATGTAACTTTAAAATATATTTGTATTTCAAAGTAATAATCATCTGAATATAAAATATATTATATAATTTAAGCTTAATAAATGAATTCATAGCAGATGTAAAACAAGTGGTTCAGTATCAAGCGAATACATAATCCACTCTACTTGGTGATCACCTTCCACAAAGAAGTTTATATAAATAATCTCTGATCCACACCATGGATCGGGGGTAACAAAAGTTCATAGACTGTCAAGGCCATGAAGGGACCTCTAGCACAGTTTTCGTAGGAAAAAAAATAATGATCAGGCCACGCAGGGACCTCTTCATCAATTTCCGTAGGTAAATAAGAGTAAAAGGTTTGTTGTGAGGACCTTGAAATCCTCCAGTTCTGTGCAGGAGTCAGTGTGGGTGTAGAATATACAGAGTACACACACTAATAAAAAGTAAACAAAAGAATCACTTAGATTAAGTAGAAAAGAGTTAATAATTCTGTAGTTATTAGTAGTGCGGCTCTGGACTCCTTTAATTCAGCAAAAATGCTTCTAAGTCCTTCATTGGTTTTTCAGTTGAAAAACAGAGTGTCATGGTTGAGCTTGTGTTCCTCCAGAGTGGAGATATTCACTTGATTCCAATGTAATTTGTTTGTTCTTAAGTAGTGTTGAATTGCATGCATGAGAGTTATTTTAAGATCGTGCAATGTGTTCTTCACAATTGTTTTCATGATTGTCTTTCTGTTCAGTACAGAGCACTCACGTTTCGTTCTTTGTTGTATTATCTCCCGTGTGCACACTTATCTTTATCATCGAATGCATGCGGTCGAGCCGAAATGTTCCATGTATATTTTTCCTCGTACCTCATACTATATCTACAAATAAACATTAATTATGTCAGTGCATTAAGGTCATCAAATATGATCGTTAAAAAGTTAAATAGTAATAAAACAAAAGATTTCAAGAAATGGTGTAACACTAGGTATGAAAACGGTGTCTCCTTCATTGTGTCTCCATCATGGTGTCTCCTCCATGGTGTCTCCATCACAGTGTCTGGATTATAGTTTCTGGCTTCTGGTTCCTTGCTCAATGTTTATGGATTCATGGTGCCTTGAAGAATGTGTCTTGCTAACTATTTTTGGCAGTGTCTGGATTACGTTATCTGTTCATAGTGTCTTGCATCACGGTGTTAGGAATATTGTGTCACGGTGTCTCTTTGTCCCGGTTTCTCATTGGTCACGGTGTCTCATTGGTTATGGTGTAAGAGACTTAGGATTCACCGTGTCTGTGTCTTCCTCACAGTGTCTTGTACTTAGAAAAACAAATATTCATAGAAAATTTGACCTAAAAAATTATAAAGTATAAGATAACTTGAAACATAAATACACATAATTGTTAAGATATGTGATATTTATGATCATGAATACGATTTTTAATTATTATTGGGATTTGTAAACAGTAATTAGATTTGTGATCATTAAAACATGATTAATACATGAGGAGTCTAACAATCTCCCACTTTTTGATGATCACAAATAAAGTATAGTGAAAGCGTAAATTGAATGCAACTATAGATAAAAGAACATTTAGGAAAATTGAAATAACATAGATTACTTATAACTTTTTCTCCCCATTTTCAGATTATCAAAAAGTAGAATGAATATTGGGAAAACAATGCATATGTCATTAAAAAGGATCAGAGTTCAACATAAAACAGAAATACAAAAAATTATTGGCATCCCAATCAAAAATAGTAGGTACTGATCATCGTCATGGATGAGCCTTCTATTTTCCTTTATCATCAGAAGATGAGGAAACCATAGGGGAAGTTGATGATGGGGAATAAGGCATATATGTGGTAGACAAAGAAGGTAAAGGTAGACCTTCGAAGATTGATGGAACCAAGGTGGGAGCTGTAGAAGATATAGTATGTGACTGATGAGGAATCACTGGCCTGATCTGAGTAAGATCTTGGCTAACTGACATGGAAGTTGAGGATAAAGTAGGCAATCCATGTCTGAGAGGGGCAGTAGCTGGAGAAACTATTGTTGTACTCTAGACATGAAGGTAAGGCTTCAAAAGATTGATTAAGTCTGTAATAATTAATCCTCCATAGTGCATTGCATTTTCAAAATCGTCTTTATTTTCCATGAACATGTCCAAAAATCTGGTAAACATAGTGAGTTTATGAACTTTAGTTTTGAAAGACTGATCTACAGGAGGTATTAATTGATTCTCGACAAGATACTTAAAGTGATTAGACATTCCATTTTTGGAGAAAATCTAGTTGAGATAGAAATCTATTTTCATAGTGATCTCCTATTGAGCATCATTGAAAATCTTGGAATGAATTTGAACCAGGTCAAGAACTTTATCACTGTTCTTAACAACATCAGATAAAGTATTCTTATTTAAACTACTGAGGGTATTCTGAATCTCTTACTTAATTAAGTATCTGAGCAGAGAATTTGAAGTATATTTGTCTATAAGCTTATTCAGGTTCTCTACAAGTTCTCTCATTTGGTGAAACATCTGTGTGTGCCTTTCGCCAATATTTTAATCAAAGTATGGGAGGTAGTGATGCATTTATGACACAATATCTCGAGAAATGTTGGAAATAGTTGGTTCAAGAGAAGCAGCAACATGTGCAGGCTCTGATCTGGAATGCAGTTCTTTCGGGAGGTTTTTAACCATACCATTCAGGTTTGCAACTTCATCACTAAGAAACTTGTTTTTAAACCATACTTCTTGAATTTCATGTATCATCTTGGGTTGAATGTGAAGAATATTGTATTTCAAAATTTGTGAGGTATCTTCCTGATTAGTTGTCTCATAAGACAAGATTGAGAGGAAATAATTTTCTCAACTCCAGCTACGATAGTATCTCCAAAAACATTCATATCATCCTTGCTGATAGAAGATTATTGATCAGGTAAAGGTGCCGGAGCAGGAAGTGGTACATGGGTAGGTTCCGGGGCTGGTTGAGGTTCAGGTTCAGTGTGTATGACTTATTTCAATTGAAATAGAGAAGAAAGATCAATACAAGTTGCAGTCACCTGGTGTGATTATGTCACATCATAGAAGCTATGGAATTCATTCTGATTGTACACAGAGTATGACTCAGTTAGTTGAGATGCTCCAACAGACCCAACTTCACTAGTATTATCATCATTAGACTCCTTATTTTGAGGTTCCTCCCCCTCAAAATGTGCTTCCATTTCAGAAACATGAGGCTCAGGTACTTGATCTAGATCCATAAGATCAACTCTAATTTCCTCAGTCATTTCTTGCCTGCCAATTGACGGGTTATTTCCATCCTCTCTTCAGCAGAGGTTATTATCTCAAGATAAGATATTTCCTCTAGATGATCCTCCAAAAAAGCTTCTTGGATAGCAGTGAGTTCTATTTGAGTTGATTCTTGCACAATAAGAAGTTCTCTTAGATTTCCTTCTTCCATTGGAGGGAGTTTTTCTACTAGAGTCTCTTTCATGTCTTGATGCTCAGATTCTAGGATAGTTTAGTCTCTTGCAGCCTCAGGTTGGGTTTCGAGACCAACAAAATTGCTAGGGGAAGGAGGTTATTTTCCAGGAACAACAGGAGGAACAACATACCATTGTTTTTCAACACCAGCTTCTTCTCTATGTGGTACTTAAGCGGGAATAACACCAGGGACAACCGTCCTTTCTTTCTCAACAAGAGATACTTCCTTATGAGGTACTTCCGTTACATCTTTCTCTTCTTCCTCATCTTCTTAATATTCAACCACTTCATCTTGTTCCAAACCAGGATCAGCAATATCCTTTGGCCATGTTGGATAATCAATAGGAATGAACTTTTCATAAATATTTTCATCATCTTCACCCCACTCCTTCTTCCAGGGTTTCCAATTTATCCTCATCCTATTGATTTTAGGTTTAGATAGACAAAACTCAAAAACCATAAGAACTTCTTCATTTGGTCCAACTACTCCTTTGTCAAAATGAATAGTTGAGATCATCCAAGAATAAAACAAAGTGGTGGATTTGGATGTAACCTTAATCAATTCAAACATATTGTGAATGATATTCTTCCACATATTTAACTTATTTCTATTATTCATTAGATGAATCATAAAAAATCATTATACTTCAATATAGAAAAGTCACCTTTCCTTGGGATAATAATATTCTGAACAAAATTAAACAATAGCCTTGTCTCCCCATCCAGTTTAGCAGTTATGGCCCTTCTCTTGGTGCCATTTTGAGTTAACGTTTCTAGAGCATTTTCTAGGTCCAAGATATCAGTTCTATGAGGGGGATACGTTAATAATCATCAAAAATTATTTCATGTGGAATCATATTGTATAAATCCCATAACCTTTAAGATAAAGAGCATTTTTGTCCATTGACCCAACTTGTCATATCATAGCTTTCACCTAAATCGAAAGAAAATTGTACAAACTGATAGAACTGAGATACCAACCTCGTGTAAATTGGTCTATCCTTTCTAGAGAACCATTAGATCCATACTTGTTCTCTAATAACTTTTAAAACAAACAATTTTCTAGACAACAGCCACTCCTGGAAAAATTCATTTTTAGGTACTACAGTGCAGTTTACAAGGTTTAGATTTAGGGGTCCTTCAGGTGCAGGCTTTGGTGTTATTTTCTTCTTCTTCGAGCTATACTTCTCAGGAGTAGATGAATATGGACGCATCATCCTTTACATCCACTAATGGTTCAGGAAAGAGAGAAGGAGAGAAGGGTTTCATGGTTGAGAGCGTTTGGAAAGAGTGAGTAGAGAGAGATCGGGTGACGAATCGAGTGAAACCCTTGTGTTTTATCATTTTGGAATGCCAACTGTCACCAAAATAAAAACGTGGGATAGTAAAAAGTGGTAAAAATAAATATTATCATGATACGGGTAAAAATAAAAGCATAAATAAGGTTCACGGTGAGACTGTTAATATTCGTTACGGTGCGATGGTGGATGGTTGTCACGGTGAGACAATCAGTTGTCGTCGTGGTTAGATAGTGAATGTTTGTTCATTCATGATGAGACAGAAAGTAAACTGTTTAGTCATGGTGAGATAGTAAATGTCATACCTTGAACACTAAGTGCTAATTGTTAGACCGTAAACATGATGTAGTAACCGAAGACTATGAATATGAAACAGTAAAGTAAAATATATCAAAATATTAAATAGTAAGACCAGTAACATATCTATTTGTGATTGATCATTCCAAGATCTTGTATGATGTAATCTAATCTCTTAGAATTCAATGGTTTAGTGAATATATCATCATGATGATATTCAGTACCATTGAATTCCAAAGTGATGTCACCTTTTTTATAATTATCCCTCAAAAAGTGATGTCTTACATCAATATGTTTTGTTATAGATTGTGAAACATGATTTTTTGAAATGTTAATAGCACTTTTGTTGTCACAATTTATTGGTGCATGTCTGAGTTGATATCCATAGTCTGGTAATGTGTGTTTCATCCTCGAAATTTGTGCACAACAACATCCAGTAACTATGTATTTAGCTTCTTCAATAGATAATGAAACAAAATTTTGTTTCTTACTTCACCATGATACTAGTTACTTGCTTAAAAGTGACATGTTCCAAAGGTTCTCTTTTTATCTAAATTACAGCTAGCAAATTCAGCATCAGAATAACTAACTATTTCAAATGATTGTCCTTTTGGATAGAACAGTCCTAGATTGGGTGTATGCTTAAGGTATTTCAAAAATTGTATTTACATAATTTAAATTTGATTCATTAGTGTTTTATTGAAAACGAGCTCACATACACACACTAAACATAATATCAGGATGACTAGTAGTTATGTAGAGTATACTTCCAATCATTCATCTATAAGTGGTTTGATCAACATATTTTCCATCTTCATCAAGATCCAACTTATAGGTGGTACTCATGGGAGTGCCACTACTTTTAGTGCTATCCAATCCAAAATGTTTTAAAATATCTCTATTATATTTACTTTGAGTTAAAACAATCCCAGCATTATTTTGAAAGATTTGAAATCCAAGAAATAATTTAAGTCCCATTAAACTCATTTCAAATTTTTTTTGCATCATTTTAGAAAAATCAATACATAATGAATTTTTTGACGATCCAAAAATAATATCATCTACATAAATTTGATCAACTAAAACATCATTATAAATTCGTTTTATAAAGAGGGTACGATTAGATATTACTTTTGTAAAACCTTTAGAAATAAGAAAAGTACTTAATCTATCATACAATGCTCAGGGAGATTACATTAAAAAATATAATGATTTTGATAGTTTGAAGATATGATTTTGAAAATGAGGGTTTGTAAATCCATGAGGTTGTTCAAAAAAATATCCTCAGCTATAAACCCATTTAAGAATTCACTCTTGGCATCCATTTGATATTGTTTGAAATTCAGTTGTGCAGCATATGAAAGTAGAATTCTAATGGCTTCTAATCTAGCTACAATAGTAAAATTATCCTCATAGTCAATTATTTTTTCTTGACTGTAGCCTTGTGCAACTAATGTAGCCTTATTTCTAATTATATTTCCAGCTTCATCTACCTTATTTCTAAACACTCATTTAGTGCCTATGGTGAAAGTGTACTTAGGTCTTTCCACTAATTCCAAGACTTTGTTTCTTTTAAATAGATTAAGTTCTTCATGCATATCCATTACCCAAAATTCATCATTGATTGCATCATCAATGTTTTTAGGTTCAAGTTGTGACAAAAAGGCATGATGTTCAACCTAATTTCAAAGAGAAACTCTAGTCTTTGTCCGTATATCAAGATTACCACCAACAACATCTAGAGGATGATTATTTAGGATTCTAGTTGATATATTAAAGGTAGGACTAGAAATTTCAGGTTCTTCTCTAGGTTCGAGTTCATTAGGAGAAGATTCTAAAATATTTCCAGAACCAGTAGTCTTTACAACATGTACATTTATGTTATCATTAAGGTTCAGAATAGAAAAATCTTCTTCAATATTTTCAATATATGACTTAGGTTCATGTGGATTAGTTTCATCAAATTTGATGTGAACAGATTCTTCCACACACTTGGTTATCTTATTAAACACTCTATAAGCTTTTCTAGTTATGAATTATCATAAAAATATTCATTCATCGCTTTTAGAGGCAAATATTTCATGATTGTCCTTGGTATTAAGTATAAAGACATTGAAACCAAAGATTCTATAGTAACTAACCTTAGGTTTCTTATTTTTCCACAACTCATAAGGGTTCTTCTTAAGAATATGTCTAATCAAGACTCTATTTATGATATAACAAGCTGTATTCACAGCTTCATCCCAAAAGTAAAAAGAAAGGTTATACGCATTAATAATTGTTCTTGAAATTTCTTGAAGGGTTCTATTTCTTCCTTATACCACACCATTCTGTTGAGGTGTTCTAGGGGCAGAAAAGTTGTGACTATAGCCAATGTGTGAACAATAAGACACAAACTCATGATTTTCAAACTCACGGCCATGATCACTTCTCAGGGTCTTAATATTTAGTCCACTAAGGTTCTCTACAGTAATGGAGTATTTAATAAAGTAAGAACAGGCTTCACATTTGTGATCTAATAATTATACCCAAGTATATCTAGAAAATTCATCTACTAAGACATAAACATAGTGCATCCCATTTAAACTAGAAACTCTATAAGGTCCAAACAAGTCCATGTGAACCAAATCAAGAGGTATAGAAGTTGAAACTTCTTGCATTCATTTTCAAGTAACATTATGTTTCTTTCCCTTATGAGAGGGATTACATAATTTTTCTAATGGGAATTCAAGTTTGGGTAGGACTCTAACTAAGTTATTCTTAGTCGATTTTCTTTGTGAATGAATGTTGCAGTGTCCTAATCTTTTGTGCCACAACCAAGATTCATTATGAAAAGCATTTAAACAAGCAACATTTTGTTTAGCTAAAGAATTCAAATCAACATCATAATCCTTTTCATTTCTCAAGGCAGAAAATACTAAAACATTTTTATAATTAAGAAAATTACAAGAATTATTTTCAAATTTAACAATAAACCCATAATCACATAAATAAGAAATACTCAACAGATTATATTTAAGTCCATCAACAAATAAATCATTACAAATTAAAACTGGCTCAGTGTTACCAATCTGGCCTAAGTCAATGATCTTTCCTCTAGAATTATCACCAAAGTTGACAGAGCCTCCAGAAATCTTTATTAAGAATTTAAAGCATGAGTAATCTCCATACATGTGCCTTGAACATCCATTGTCTATGTACCATGTTTTCCAACAAGAACTATTTAAGTAGTTTTCTTACAAAATAGTTTTAGACAGAGAATGATTTTGGTACCCAGATTTTCTTGGGTCCAGATAGGTTAGCAAGTAATGATTTAGGTACCCAAATTTCTCTTCTGGGTCTCATATAATTTACAGAATCAAATGATTTTGAAATATAAACATTTTTTTATCTATAACAATGTGAATAACTAGTTGAGGCATAAGAATTTCCATAACTGAAACTAGACGAATTTTGTCTAGATTTAGGAATAAATCTATTTTTGGTAAACTGTCTCTGTCCATGTTGGTTTCCCAAACTAGTAATATACTTTGGTTCCACTTTTTTACTTAGAATTTGAGTTATATTTTTCATTCCATTTGTGATCTTTTCTAATTACTTTCGTAGTATCTCATTAGACATTTTCATTTTAGTATTTTCTTTTAACAGTTGAGAATTATTTTCCTTTTCAATCTCAAGGGAAGATTTGACAGTACTAGATAAAGGATGTTGTTTATTTAAGGCTTTATACTTGACCTTAAGATCGTTAATATTCTCTTATAGTATATTATAACATTTAAATAATTCTTTACTAGAATAGTTCTCAGATTAAAAAATTAGAATCAGACTCAACTCTATAATAGAATGAATTTAAAGTAGGAGTGTCCATTGTTACCTCAGATGTGTTTGTCATAAAACACATGTTAGCTTTATGAGAATCTTCATCCTAATGAGAATTAGAATCACTTGATGTTTCTTCTGAAGAACTCCATGTTTCTTTCATTGATTTCTTATACTTTCTCTCCATATAGTCATGTATCTTCTTGAAAATAAATTTTGGAAAGTCAGCTTTAATGTGAACTTTTGTCCAGAATTCATAGCAGATAACTTCATCACTCTTATCAGCTTTCTTCCAATCATTTTTCTAATGACCTTTATTGTCATATTTACCTTTGTAGTTTGATTTTCTGAAGAATTTGTTCTTCCAATAGAATTTATTAAATCTCTTGGCTATTTGTGCCATGTCAGCATCACTATTAGAATCTAAACTTTCACTTGTTGAGCATTCAGTAGGTATGTGAACATTCTCCTTATCCTTGCTTCTTGAGGTAGTGGACTTAAATGCCACTGACTCTCTTTTATGTTCACCATTTTCTTCCTTATTCACCTTGAGTTTTCCTCATACATCATAATCTTACCAATTAGCTCTTTTACAAGAAGAGCACCAATGTCACATGACTCTCTTATTGAAATAGATGTGCCTCTCCATTGTTCTGACCGACATCTCAATATTCTCATAATTTTTTCCATTGCTAGAATAGCATTTCCAAGGGAGATCATAGTGTTGAAAATCTCATTAAACCTGAGATATATATCAGAAAAAGTTTCATCAGTATTCAATTTAAAATTATCATATTTAATTGTATAAGTGTTCAATATCATTTCTTCAAAAATGGTTGTTCCTTCATGAGAAACACCAAAAGTATCCCATATTTTATAATCATTTTTGCAAGAAGATATTCTATTAAACTCTTCATCTCCTATAGAAAATTACAGGGCATTCATAGCTTTACATTTATTACTGTAAACTATTTTAGTAGGATTATCCAAAGTAGTTATTTCAGTTTCTGGAATCTTATATTGAGTCTCTATAGCAGTCCATATGTCAAACCTCATACTCTCTAAGTGAATTTTCATCTTATGATTCCACTAGGCATAGTTTGTACCATTTAAGAAAGGTGGCATGTTGGTAACATCACCTTCTAGTATATTATCCATATTTGTATTTTAGCAAATATATTTTAAGATATAAAATTTAGAACTAACAGAAATTTATGATATTTATGATACAACTAAAATCACAGTTGAAAAACAGAATTTTTTTAAATCCTATAATAAAAACGAAACCTCTGATACCAAATGTTGGTCGGAGTGGATACTCAAAGGGGGGGGGGTGAATTGAGTTCCAATTAAAATTACTGTTAAAAATATTTCTATTAAAATCTACATTATATACAACATTTAAACTGTAGTGAATTTGTATTACAGTAAAGGGTCAGTTAGGTTCTCAAGAGATTGATTTTTTCTCAGTTCATTTAATCTGAATATCAAATAACATTTAAAGCTAACCTAATGCTTTAGAGTACATACAAACACTTTCTAGTCTAAAGATCAGAGTAACTATAAAATATATTTTTATTTCAAAGTAATTAGTAGCAGAATATAAAATGTATAGTATACTTTAAACATAATCTAAGAATCCACAACCGATGTAAAACAATTGGTTCAGTCTCAAGATGAGACCTAATACACTCCACTTGTTGATCACCTGCCACCAAGAAGTTTATATAAATATAGTCTTATCCACAACCCTGTATCAGGGTTAGAAACAGCTCCTAGATTTTCCAGGCCACACAGGGACCTCTACCAGAGTTGTCGTGGGAAAACAAATAATGATCAGGCCACAAAGGGACCTCTTCCAAAGTTTTAGTGGGTAAACAGGAGTAAAAGGTTTTGTGTGAGGAAAATGAAATCCTACAGTTCAGCGCATGAGTCAGTGTGTGTGAAAAATATACAGAGTACACACACTGCTCGAATGTAAAAAAGATCACTTAGAGTAATTAGAAAATAATTTATAATTATTTAGTGATTAGTAGGGAAGCTCTGGACTCCTTAGATTCAGCAGAAATGCTATTGAGTCCTTCTATAATTTTTCTGTTGAAAAACAGAGTGTCGTTGGTCAGCTTGTGTTCTTCTTGAGTGAAGATATTCACTTGATTATAATGAACATAATGTTTTATTCAGTAGTGTTGTATTGCATTCCTGAGAGTTCTTTTAAGATCATGCAATATTTTCTTCACTTTTGTGCTCATTATTGTCTATCTGTTCATTATAGAGCACTCGCGTTTCTTGCTTTGTTGAATTATCTCCCGTGTGCACACATCCCTTTATCTTTGAATGCATGAGGTTGAGCCAACATGTTCCATGTATTTTGTGCCTCGTACCTCGTACTATGTCAACAAATAAACATAAATTATTTCAATGCATTAATGTCGTCAAATATGACCATTAAAAATTTAAATAGTAAAAAGACAAAAGAGTTTGAGAAACAACGTCACAGTAGTTATGAAAACGATGTATCATTCATGGTATCTCCTTCACAGTGTCTCTATCACGGTGTCTCCGTCATGGTTTCTCCATCATAGTGTCGGGATTATGGTTTCTGGCTTCTGGTGCCTTGCTCATAGTATATGGATTCACTGTGCCTTGATGACTGTGTCTTGCTAACTGTGTTTGGAAGACTGTCTGGCTTACGGTGTCTGTTATTAGTGTATTGATTCACGGTGTCAGGATTATAGTGTCACGTTGTCTCATGGTCATGGTGTCTCATTGGTTACAGTGTCTCATTGGTCATGTTTTCTGAGACTTAGGCTTCACATTGTCTATGTCTTGCTCACAGTTTCTTGTACTTAGACAAACAAATATGTATAGAATAAATTGAGCTCAACCATTATAAAGTATAAGATAACTTGAAACATCATAACACATAATTGATAAGATATGTGAGATTTGTGATCATGAATAATATTTTTTATTATTATTGGGATTTGTAAACTGTAATGAGATTTGGGATCTTTAAAACATGATTAATACATGACGAGTCCAACAAGCGCTGTCAAACCCACGGAGGATCCTGGTACATAAGTCAGCACTGTCGAACCAACGAAGGTTCTCGGTACAGAAGCCATCGCTGTTGAACCCAAAGAAGATCCTGATACAGTATCGTCTCTGTAGAACCCACAGAGAATCCGGGTACAGTATCATTATTGTCGAATCCACTGAGGATCCCGATACAGTAGTAAGTCCATGTAAGATCATATCATCTCAGTCGCAGCCAGCCATAGGGTTCCCTCACACATCAAGCACAATTCCAGGAGGGTCCGCTCCTCAAGCCAAGTGTCGATACATCAGCTACCATGAAGTCTCGAGTTGATGTATCTTGTAGTTTTGTCTCCTCATATAGAACCCAATGTGATAGATGATGCGTCAATCTGATACTTGGTCTTTGAGTTATTGGTATTTTCGTTCCAAGGGATAGATATTTTTTATGTTCATACCAACCCGGTCGTCCCCAACTACATCCAAACCTCATGTTGGGTATTAAAAAAGTACCATCTAGTTCTATGATTTTTGTCATCATAGACGGTTTGTTAATCAGACACTCGTATCCCATGTTACGGACGAAAATTTTATTTCAAGTTAAACGGGTCCGGACAAAGGTCTGACCCGGTCCGAAGGTCCGACCCAATCCCCAGGTCCGACCTAACCCGATGGGGCGGCTCGGCTCGGTAGCAGCTCGGCTCGAGGGGGTGGCCCAACAAGGCTGGCTGTCCCATGTGGCATGGCTGGCGGGCCCGCGTGGCCTGGCTGGGTGGCCCTCGTGGCCTGGTCGGCCATCCAGCGTGGCCTGGCAGGCCAACCCGCATCACCTGGCTGTGTGGCCTACGTGGCTTGGCTGGCCATAGTGGGGGGGCGTGTCGCACCCCTCAGATTCTGATGTAATTGGAGATTGGCACCGCTTTAGTGAACGACGCGACCCGAAGGGTCCCTCCTTGTGGAGTGCCCATCGGCAGATAGCTCAGCTTTCCACCCGCCTCTGTTCGTCGTGGCCTTTTGCCTTAGTTCCTCTCCGACGTGGCACTACGACGCCACATCCATCCCATCTAACCGTTGCGGCGTTTGTGATTGTGGGTTCTTCCTCCGGCATTGTGTGATGTCACAACACCCCTATGACACCGCTGTGGCCCTCTTGGTCACTGCACGATACTCTGCGCAGCACGACGACACCGCGCTCCTCCAGTGACCTAGTGGCCCTTGCGCTGCCGGTTCTTCTCACTGTCAGCTCGTTGTCGGTCCCCACGCGTATCACCAAGGCCTGTCAGCCACGGTCCGTTCCTCTGGTAGCACCATTGTGCCACCACTGTCACCATCAAGAGAAGATAAATGGACGGGGGGGTCATGCCATGTTTGTACGGACCACACACTCCACAGTACGATAATAAACAAAAAGGAAATTCTCATTCCTCAATTTTAACAATGAAGTATAGAGAGTAAAACTCCAACCCGTACCTCGTATATCGATATTCATTGATGAATCTGTCATAAGTCTGATGTCATTTCGTTGATGTCGGAAGAAGATGAAGATGTTGACGTCGTTGGAATTCTTCAAGGACAGCGTTGTTTCCTCTTCTTGCCCCGGTTGAAGAGGGAGAGAGAGATGTCTGTCATTATTCGATGGGGAGGGGCGTTCTTCATTGGGAGAATAATGTTAATGCTCTTCCAAGGATCCTCTCTCAGAGTTCCATGACGAGAATGTTGTCATCCCAAAAAATAATATACTATCTATTATTTTAAATAGTTGTCAAGAATTCAAAGGATTCAATTTTATTAAGTTACTTCAATTAATTAAATGGGTGGATTTGGCTCATTAGATTGGGGAAGGAAGGTGGAGAGGTTCCCCACTTAATTGGGGGTTTAAGGGGGTTTAAAGACCATGTGGGCCCCACCATAAGAATATCCTCCCAAGGGAGGTTATGTGTGTGTGGGACCCACCTCAAACTTCCCTTTGAAGGTTTTAACTCCCATGAAATAAAAAATTCTAAGTATTATTTTTATTTAACTTAATTTAAAACCACCAAAATCTAACTTCCACTCTTGTTAAAACAAAACTATGGTGAAGGTCTAACTAAGCAATAACTAACGCTACAAGTTCAACTGTGCCAACAGATTTCAATTCCAAGCACTAGTTCAAAAGATATAAAATAACGCTCATACGTTTACTGAACGTACTCAAACAAAACTTTAGAAATTGATTCTGTGAAAATCAGGCCTTGGAATTAAGCTCCATTAGAAACCACAGAATCATAAAAATTCAATAAATTTATGAAAAAAAATTCCACAGAATTTCCAGGTCTTTACATTTCCTTTTCATGATTAGTGAATATATATATTCTTTTTGGTGTGTTAATGAATATTTATCGATAATAATAGCCTAGTGGGAGATAATGTAGCTCATTTATGTACTAGAGTATAGGATTCAATGTTTTCAAAGGCACTATACTAGTATGGCCTTTGAGAATCTATTTATATAATGATTTATGCATTCTAGAAAAATGATGTAATTTATATGTATGAAAATATAGCATTAAAATAGTTTGTACTAATGAAATGATTTAGTTATCCTTTGGATTCATGGATGGGAATTCATTTGTGATTACCCGATGTTTAGGTCCATGGATATGTCTAAAATAAGAAATATCCAAAAAATGTCATAGAATTTTTGTAAAGGATATAGTGAGTTTTTTTCTAAAAATGAATCCATGTCTTGATAATACATGTGGATGTGGCTGTGGAACAGTTTTACCTAGGGGTAAACACTCTGAAAAGACATTCTATGAATGACTCAGGTTAATCAGGTACATGATTAAAGACCTTACAAAACAACTATTTTGATGGTCCTAGGGTGTATTCTTTGGAAATTCAAACAATATTCAAAATCCATCAGGATTTATTTAAATATAATTTGGATATTAATAACTTATGATAAACCTAATGTGCCTTATATTAAAGAGGGTTTCCTAATATAGAAATAATATAAGTGCCTTTTCATGATTATGTGGTTTCAGGACTTGATTAATATATATTGTTCTATAATTTTATTTGTCAATGGATATATCCTGAAGGTGTCACATTGATGCTAATTGAGACTTTCATGAGGCAACATACCCCATCATTCATAGGGTCTTCTAATCTACTTTTTCCTTCACAATGGATCAGAGCTACTAAAAAGTTATTCTATGTTCTATACTATTTAGAATAATATATATTCATACTAGAAATTTATTATTTAAATGGTGAAGTAGACCTTTGGTGGACATTAATCTATAGTACTATATAGAAATATGAAAATAAATCTACGGATATGATTGAGATAAAAAACTTATTTATCAATATTTAAAATATATTTTTATTCTTACAAAGATGGATAAATATTTCCTTGAGTGTAAGAAAAGTGATGATGAGTCTATTGGTACATACAAGGCTAGTTCCACTATATTTTATAGGTACACATTAGTAATTATCAACCAAACCAAATTTCTTGTTAATAGTTTCTTCAGTTGAATAAAAACAAGATTCACAACGGTGCTATCAATATGAGAATTTACTTGCCATGTGCATTGTGAAATAATGAATGAAATAGAGGTTGGTGTAATTTATTAATACAATCATATTGACAAGAAATGGATGATTGAATTTAAATGAAATGTTGAAACCAAGAAGATAAGAAGATTATATTTATAGTATTCCTTAAGGGTGTGATGAAACTTGTAAGAAATTACCTTAATGGGTCAAATAACGGTTTAAGGGTGTATGGGGTGACATTGGTAATTCTATTTATTATATGAAGGGAAGAAGCTAGAAAATGGTGAAAATCAAGAAAAAACTAAAAAAATGAACATCCCATGATTTAGAGCCACAACTGATTAGAGATTTAGAATTTTGATATCCATTTCCCAAACCCAAGGGATAGTGATGATGAATGGCGTAAAAAACCATGTAAGCTCCGGTGCACGTGGAAATTTCATGAAATAAATATTTTTATGAGGGTTTTGATAAGTAAATTATGAAAGATACAATTACCATCACATTTATGACTACCAATTCCATATTTTATTCAATATCTACCAACTCATTCATATTTAAATATTATTTCAAGGGGTTTCAATATTCTTGCTAAAAATTAATTTTTAATTAGCGCTGAAATCTGATAATAGTATGACACCTACACCACATGTCTATGATTAATTTTCAGTTGATGTTTGTGGAAATTTGTTTCCTTTAAATTTGTTAATTCTACCGTTGGATGAATTTTATATTATCATATGTATAATTTATCTTTTTATACGTAAATCACACATCAATTATGGAGGAAAAGGAAATTTATGTTTGATATTTCAAACTATCTTATTAGAATCCATCCTTGTAATGATTTGTATGAACTTACTACATATAATACATACATATTGTAGGTCATTGTTCCCATTTATAAGGGTTTTATATCTAAAATCGTTAAGGAGAAAATTGACATTGATGATATACATATTGTTCAAGATTTAATGGATGTATTTTCGAAAGAGTTTCTGATTTTTTCACAAATATTTGAGGTTGATTTCTCTATAAAACACATACCTAGTTCAAAACCAAAATCAAATACTCTATATAGAATTTTTATGAGTGAGTTGATGGAATTGAAGAAGAAACATCAAGAAAATATTTTCATGTAATTATTTAAAAAATGTGTGTCACCTTGATGTGCTTCTATTATTTTTGTGGAAAATAATGATGGTTCAATGCAACTTTGCATTGATTATTTGGATATGGACAAGATAAATATCAGGAACAAGTTTACTCTTCCCTATATTGATCACTTTTGTTAAATACTATGTAGAGCACAATAAATTTCCATGATTTACCTTCTTTCAGGATATCATAAATTGTGGTTCAAGAAGGAAGATATACCCAAAATAACATTTTGTACAAGGTATGCACACTATGAATATATAGTGATGCCTTTCTTTCATACTAATTAACTGTCTCTCTCCACAGATTTAATGAACAATGTCTTTAAATATTTCCTCGATCAGTTTTTGGTATTCTGTATAAATGATATTCTTATTTTTTTCAAAGAGAAAGGAATAGAATTTTGATCTCTTGATAAATCTACTAAAGGCCTAAAGAATTAATTTTTTTTCAATAATTTATAATGTGTGAAATTTTGTGGTAAAAGTTTTTTTTCTATCATATAATATAAAGAGAATGTACTTTAATAGATCCATTAACGATAGAGGCTTCAGAATTTTGGATTAGAAAAATACGATAAATTATATCTATATACTTTCTTGTTTAGCATGAAATTATCAATGATTTTCTGATAATATATCACATCAATATAATCTTTTGTCCATGTTAACTCGGAAGGGTGTAATTTTCCTCTGGATAGATGAATGTGAGGAACTATTTGATGAAATAATTGGATTCTTAGTCTGTGAACCTGTTTATACATTACCCTATAGTATAGAAGGTTTTATAATGTTTATTGATGAATCCAAGAAGGTATTGGAATTTTTTATTATGTAGAATTTCATTCTTATCACATATACTTTGTGGTAGTTGAAGATTAATGTGAAAAATTACACTACTCATGATTTGGAATTAACATCAGTGATTTTTTCATTAAATATATTTTTAAAATATAAATATTTTGAAAATGTGATATATATATATATACACATACATGATGTATGAAATAAATTTTCACAATGAATGAGTTTAACATGTTCTAGATAATATGGTTAATGTTGAAAAAGGATTATAACTTCTGAATATATAAAAAACCCAAGGAAAGTGAACATAGTGGAAGTTATTTGGGCTTGTAAGGATAATTTTATTTTATCCATGATGATGATCACAGAAAATATAATATTTTAATATTTTAAAAAGGTAAACCTATAAATATTGAATGAATTAAAAAAATATTGTCTTTCATAAATGAATACTCAATGCTATATTCATTTTAATATTAAGGTGGTACATAAGGAATATGTAGATATATAAAAGAATGTTTGAAATGTTATTTAGTTTAACCGAGATCATGATGGAATGATATAGTTCAGGGGTGAAGTTGGTTTTCATTCCATTCTAGATTTGAAGATGGATATATTTGATGAGTTCCATAGTTCTTCATTTTCTATTCATCATATATCTATGAAGATGCATTGTAGCGTTAATTAATATTTCATTTGTGATTGAATGATGTGGGATATTAAAGGGTTTGTATTATAGTTATTGATATACCAACAGGATTAGATTAATGGTAAATGTTAAAGGGGATATTATATACACTACCTATTCCAGAATGGAAATGAGAGAAAATCACAGTGGATTTTGATATTTGAGTACCAAAACCTATAAAGTGTTTTACTCAACATGGGTGGAATTCGATCACATTACTAAGTCATCACACATTATCTATATTAGGGATGACATCTCTATAGATAAAATTTCTAGGATTTACATTAAGAATGTGGTAATGATACTGGGAGTACCACATTCAATTATAGAGGATCGATATCCTTGGTTTACCTCAAAGTTATATTTATTCGAGAAGCAAGAACATGATATAGAATTGTCTTTCAGAACATCTTATAATCTTTGTAAGGTTGTTCCATCTAAAATAATAATTCAAACCATAGAGAATATGTTGAAATCTTATTCTATATATTTCAATGGTAGTTGGGATCAATGGATTCCCCTACGTGAGTTTTATAACAATAATATATTTCACTCAAGCATTCATATGGACCCTTATAAAGTCCTTTATTTGATGAATATTAGATCTAAAACATGGTGAGATGAGGTTATATAATGAATGATTTCGGGACACAATTTCACTGATGAAATGGTCAATATCTATATAACCATCCAGTAGCATATAAACAAAGCACAAAGTTGTAAGAATAATTTTGCAGATAAATAAATGGCACAATCTAGGATTTAATGTTTTTGGAATGGTTTTTCTATTATTCTCACCCTGGAAAATATTTATGAGGTTCAGATTGAAATGGAAACTAATCCCTAGTTATATCAGTCACATAGATATTCTTGATTGTATCATGACATAAGCCTATCATTTGGCACTTCCTCCAAGTCACTCTCATCTCCATGATGTGATCCATGTATCTCTCTTATGGAAGTAAATATATAACCCTTCACATGTACTAAACTCAGTGATCATTCCTCTTGAGTAGAAACATTATAATAAAGATAAATAAGTTAAAATTCAAGACATATGGGAGAAAGTTCTATGAAACAAGAACACTATGCTAGTAAATGTTTTATATAAAAAGAAAATAGTTAGAGAAAGTAATGTTAGTTGTTTAGGATGTGATGAAGGAAAAGTATCACAATATTTTTTCTAAATGATTAAATTTGAGGGTGAAATTTCTTTTTAAGAAATAGAATGTTACACCTAGAGTTTTTATGGGTCTTTCTATTAATAAAATTTATTTTCATTTATTTCTTATTATGAAAAATTTCAAACATTACTTTCAAATAGATATTAATCTAAATACATTTTATTAAAAATTGACTTGGTATATGATACACGCTAGACTAACTTGGCGTATGTTACACGCAACACCAATGTTTCATTGAAACATAATTTTACTATTATGTTTTTATAAAAGTGAATATCATATCATAACTGTCAAAAAAAGTAATATGAATAGTAATAAATTTTTTCAAATATTGATTATATATATTTTATACGTAAAACATGTTGATAATGAATGATATAATTATATGTTTTATACCTATATGTTTAAAACCCCATTTTTTAAAATGAACGTCTCCTAATGGATATTAAAAATTAAGGAAAATAATTTTAGATGCATTAATAAATTTAATTTGATAAAATAATCCTTATTTTTGAAGTTATAATTTCGAAATTATCTTTGGGTGATGTTTTTGGATTTTTCTCACAGACATCAAAATTGGATGAATAGTTAAAAATAATGATTTTTTTTCAGAAAATCTTTTTCATCTAGTTAATTTACATGGTAAAATTAACTTTATAATTTATTCAAATGTTTAATTAGATCATATTTTAATAAATCAATGTTATTAAGTCATTGTAACCAATTTCACATTAAATTTTTTTATAAAAACATAGAAAACATTTGGACGTTTTTAAACATATATTGTCTTCCTCTTTGTATGAATATTTTATAATTAATTTTATCCACATCATTGATTATAATTTTGAAAAATTGATTCCATATTTTGTATTAAAATAATTTATTATTTATAATATATTCCAAATTTTTTTATCCATATTTATTTGAGAAGGTGATTTAAATTAATTACACTAATTCAGATATAAATTAGGTAAATAAAGTAATAAGCTTTAAATTTAGAACCAAAAATACCTAGACACTTGTCAAACACCCATTTTATTCCCACTAATAATTTTACAACACATATAATTATACAATCTAATTGATATAAATATGATAATTTCGTTTGAGGATGTGGGGACAACTGCCTCCCCAAAGAGACTACATGGTCACATTATTAATATATGATGTATAATACATGAAAAGAGATAATAAATATATTTACATCCTGAAATGGTAATTATTATGATGGTAACACTGTTAATATATGATATTTATGATATTTATAATATATTTTGGTCCTATAATTTTTATATGGAACATACATGTTTTTATTCCATTTTATGTAAAGACGATTACATCATTTTTGGATGTGTGGACTACCTCCTTTTTAAGTGATGTTATCCAATCAAAATGTACATGGAATGGATAAATAATGGATTTAATTAAACATTTGTAACATAAAATATATTTATATTAAATTAGAGACATAAATAATTTTTTTAAATATAATTAATATCATTTTCATTAATACCCTTTCACACACATATAAAGGGATAATGTCATTCATAGGCATGTGCACTACAACCTACATGACATGATTTGATTTATTTTATTACCAAATAATTATATAAATAATTATATATGATTATAAAAATTGTAATTTATCATATAAATATCATTTCAGAAATATTAATTTTACTTACCTTCTTATCATAATGTTTATTGATTTATATGAATATAGCTTAGGAAAACATATGACCTAAAATCTCAATGATTTTAACATTGGTTCTATTATAATAACCATTTTTAATGATTGGTTTTAAATGTATAATTGGTTTCTAAATATAAAATTTATGTAATTATTATTATTCTGTATATGTTTTATAAGGAACCATTTTTACTATAGTAGATCTAGTAAAGGTATTTTTGAAACATAACACAACGTTGTTTAAAACACCAATCATAAACTTAAATGTCTATAATGATGTAAATAAAAATTATAAGTGAAGTAAATGTAAAAATAATCATGATTTTTTTTAATAATGTAAATCAATAACATATGTTTTTTATTCTAATATATATATAATATATACAAAAGATAGAAGTCAGATTCAAGGGAAGGGATTCTCATGTCACTTTTTAAATATGTGATATAAATAGATTATTCACCACTTAGATCATTGTGCAGTGTAGATATTGTACATATTTATAAAATATATAAATAATTATTTTATAGAATTTTTAATTAAATGTTTCATTTGACTATCATTAATATTTGTTCATCCAATTAATATATTATCATGTGTTAAATAAATTTCAAAACTCAATGACATTTCATTGAGTTATATTACTTACTCATAATTGTTAATATGATATGATTATGTGCTTAATGATTTTTTACTTTGTATTTATTTATTTTGACTTATATTAAGTTAATTTACAATTGATACACATAATCAAATATTTTATTGATTCTAACATCAATGTTAATGCCTTTTAAAGGGTTTACTTCATAATCCAATTTTATTCTTAATTATTTACACATGAATTTTTGTTTTCCTAAATTATTTGATCAATATTTATTAAACCCATTAATTTTTTTCTCATCTAGTTATTACTTAACATTATAAAATAATACTACCCATTTTCCACATCGTTAGTTTAAATATTTTAGAAAAGGTTTCTAAGATAACGTGACATCATTATCATATTAGTCAGATAAAATATTTCTTCTAAATAAAATATTTTCTAAAAATGATTCCTAATTTTTTTTAACCACATAATAATTATTTATTAAATAAATTTATCCCTTTTTCATACTATTTTTTTTTTCAAATGAAACATCTTTTCCTATTCTAAAAAAGTAATTGTTTTATCCTTTTTACCATGAATTTTTTTACCTCCTATTTCATGTATGGGTTTACCTTCAATAATTTTATTTAATAATTACTTTGATATTTAAAATGATACCTTTTAATGAATATTTTCCAAATTGTTTTTCAAATAAAAGGCCTTTAAAAATGTAATTGCATATAAAAGTTATATTTTCCTCTAAAATATTTTTAAAATTTATTTTATCTTATTTCTATTCATCATGAAAAAAAACCCTTTATTTTACTCTATAGGATATGATTTAAAAATACCATCCATATTATACCTATTTATGCTATATGATTGATTTTTTCAAGTATACTACTGACATTCATATTTTTTATTCCTTTTAGTCTAACTTATTTATTAAATTTCTTATGATCTTTTGACATTCAATTTCCTCTAAATATCCAAACCATTATTCAATGAAATGATAATTTACTGAACCATATAAAATAATTTATAATTTTTTTAATTTGAATGTTATTTGATTATTTGGGGAAATATTGAAAAATTCATATTCATAACTCAATATATATATTTGACATGGACTATTTTTTAATAGATTACATGATATAAGGATTTCATTGGACATTCAGTGAAGGGTGGGGCCTTTTCATTATATTGTCACTTGATGCATCGAATGGTTCACATGAATCATATTAGTTTCAAAAATTATTTCGGTTTCACCCTAAGGATTTAATTTTTATAGAGGATGGATCATGAAAATATTGGTTTTCATGTTCCTTATTTATGAATAAAAATATTTATCTATTACATTAATTTTATTTATTATTTATAACCCATGGGATATTCTATATGAAAAAGTATGTAGACGAATTTCATTCTCAATACACTGATTAAATATAATGTGTTTTGGTCCTTTCTATCCATATTTATTTATCCAAATTTTTTAATTGAATGGAATGTGATGCTAGTTATTGACATTCCAAACTGCTTATGCATTTTATTATTAGTTTTTTTACTTTCTGGTATGTGTGTTTAGTTATTTAATATTACATAATTATTATTCTCATTCAATCATTATTTCATCCTATATATGTTACCCTTAATGGTCATTTGAGTTCACCATTATTTTTATTCCTTTTTTTCTTTGAATCGAAGAACTGTACAATTAAATATCTCCCATGATATAGTATATAAAATAATGTATCCTCTAAAGAGAAAAAATATGTTTTAATTAGTGTATTCATATATAATACTTGACCCACTCATGTATTTGGTTTACCATGATAATAAACTATTTAGTCCTTTTAGATTTAACTCCTTATAATTATGCCAATGTAATGATAGTATACATTAAGTCTAGTATCATTGGTGGGAGGTCACTACATGATTCTACCACATACCCCTTAGCAGTCATATGTTATATGAAAATAAAATATATTGTCAGAATATATTTTAACTGAACAAAAGAAGTAATCATTTTTCATTCTCTAGGAATTTGAACCCTTTCTCGGTGATATTTTTCAAGGGAGACTCCAACATAAATAAATCCATGAAGATCGATCGATTATATAATACTACACACAAGAAGTACTGAATCTAGATGACATTAAAATGATGCTCTCAAGACATGAAACTCTTCCCCTTCTGAGGATTTATTGATAGTCCGCGTTATAAAATCAAATCCCTCATGAATATTAATTTTTTTATCTATAAAATAAATTTTAAAATATTTCAATAATGTTAGTGCCTCTTAATTATTTCAAAAAATTAGATTCATATGGTCCACATATTCCTTCTAGGACCTCAAATAAAAAGAGATTATATCCACAAACACAATGGGAATGATGATTATATACTAATGGGAAATATGGTTCATCATAACAATTAAAATTGAAGGACCCTTATGCATACTTAAAATAACAAAAATATATTAATAATATCTAAAATTACTATTAAATGTGACCATAATTATATTTGAATCTTGAAACCTAACAATATTATAAATATTCCATGTATCAATATTTGAAAACAACATTGGAATCCAAACTTTTCAAACAAGTCACGCACATAGGGAAATGTGTATGTCTTCATTACCATCAATCAGTTCAACATTTGATCATGCATGCACAAACAATGTGGACAACTAGCCTTCTTGGGATTGGAACCTCGGGGAAACACATAGTAAAAAATATGGTTGAAAAAAACACTTCTCCATCAAATTATCCAACTAGATCATGAACTCCCACGACACAACTACTGACATATGATAAGAGGGTATCATGATTGGAAATGAACCCAACACCCAATCAAATATAAAATCAATCTCCATCTCTATAGGAGGATCATAGAACTATTCTGGTTAGGCATCCTGAAAATACATAATAACCATGGGATGTTCAATAGTATAACAATGATCATTGTTATTTAATACAATGGTAGAAAAAATAGTTCTTGAGTTATAGGTGGGGAAGGCCTACATGAAATAACCTCATATAAAAGTATCCATAAAACACATGAGATCTACCATAAATAAAATAGAATTAAGAATTATGATGATAATAAATATATTAATGATGTGAAACAATATAATATGTCTCGATAATGGTTTATAATTGATCCAGATCATGAACAAAGAAATACCAGAATATCTATGTGTCATCTATTAAAATAGATTGATATAGAATCCCATAGACCATCAATATTTTCTTTCTTAGTTGAATCCATATCTCTTTAACTATGTACATGATGTACATTTGATGTTTAATCATGTAAATGAAATAATAATACATAAATGTGTTTGAGGCACATGTATCAAATAATGTAGATTACACAGCTGATGAAATGAAAATAGTACATATGTCTATAACTAGAAATCTCTAATCCTCCATAAAAACACATCCACTATGTGAAGTTTCTTCTCTTTTATGGCCTATGTGTAGATCCATCTAGATATTGAACCCAATGACTATATTGGAGAAGCTTCTATATTTTGATATCCTCACCAAAAGGAGGTGTAGATATGTACTAGATGAACTACCATAAATGGTAATGAAATCCATAATAATTTCATTCCTTTGTGGGTGTGCGACAATAATTTCTAGTGTCCCCGAAATCGGTGTATTATTATAATTTCAATGGAACAATGTTTGATACTGTAGATAGTGTATAGGAGGTTCTACAGTAATATGTACCTCCATATATTATTCCATGATCATTAAAATTCCTCTTCATTTCATGTATTCCATTAATTACACCACTGGGTATAGGGTAAAGTGTATAATTTACCTTATTTCCCAATTTTTTCAACTCTTTTATCATATCCCTATCATCATTCCCTACATAAATTATTTTTTTGTAACATATGTACATGTTATCTGATATCATATCACAATACATAAATATATTTTTGAGAATTTAATTTATCATTCCTCACCACTTATGGAGAAAAATGAACAATCTCAACCAACCAATTATTTCTTTCTAAAACAAAAATCTGTCAATATTTCACGAAGTGTATCTCCAGATGTATTTCCATCATTAAAGATTCCAATTATAAATGTTAATATTATGGGTTCCTAAAACCCTTCCATTCCAAGCCTCATGACTATATGTCTACACCACAGAATACCACCTTCACTTCCTAGGACCCTTAATCCATAATGTCATGCAATTCAGTAGGATATTCATATGTTTATATATGAATTTTATGATGAGATCGGTCACGTGCATCTAGACTTCAACTTCTTTAGGTTGATTGATAACAATAATGGATTTGGGCTAATCACATATGAACTCATGAGATCATTATTTTTTGACTAAAGATATTGTTTGTACCTCAGTGACATGAGGAACATTATATAGTTACATGATGAACATTATCGAATAACCTAGATAAGAAATGGTCATAATCTACATAAAAGTCTGAACAATCCTATCATGCATTTACAAACATTCCAATACTGGGAATAGCCATTATTAGATAAAAAATATAAATGAACTCACTCATGTTACCTCCTTACTAGAACCCAAAATGATTCTCTATATAAACTAATTGAATTTCTGATCATAATGGGATGAAAAATATAACATGGGAATCCAAAAAAATAGAGGGAATGATTTCCCCCAACCTCGAAAAAACTCGATAGAAGATATATGAAATTGAATGAAACTATATGTGGGAGAAAACATAAATAAGTAGATTCCATAATCATAGATAATCAATGATATCAATATAACAAGATTATTGAAATATGACATAATAAATATTACATTATCATACATCAAATCCATGGTAAATATTTGAAATTTTTTCATAGTTCAAAAAATGAGAAATATAAATCATATATAAATCATAAATACATATCTATCAATGTATGTATACCAAAGCATAAATAGTACATGAAAAAGGAAAAACTTTTGACTATACAAGGATCATAAAAAGTATGAATTATAGTATACTAATACCATAATCTAAAACTAGTGCCTAATGAAGACATCAAAATGTTGTCCAATGGAGTAAAGGATCAAAAAATTGAGTGAACCCTTGGAAAATATAATATATATTTCATAGAAAAAGAGACTCATTAGTAGAAGGACCACTCAGTCAACCCCGCGATATTAAAATGGATGAATGCCACTACTAAAACATCTACCATACTAACCAAGGAACCCCACATAAAACATTTACCAAAACCATTTCAAATTTTATATTAACATCACAATAAATTACAAACAACCCATTACTAAATCAAAAAAATCATTTGAAAACCCACTTCACAATGCAGGTCATGATTATTTTAAACACCCCTTTATTTTACAAATACAAGGGTAAAATCAATATTTAATCAAAATTACATTTACATAGAATAATAAAAAATTGCAATATATTAAAAAATAAATTTATAAAACATAGAGAAATTATATATAATTTAATGTAGGATATAGGAAATACAACATAACTCAATGATATATCGTATGATACTCGCAACAAGAGCTGATCTCCTGAGTAAAAAAATTGTTCATAAGACAGAGGCCATAGAAATGATTCTAAAAAATTATAATGAATTATATGAATTGGATTATCATAGAAATGATAGATCTCCAAATATATAAAATAACACAATTGTTTCACTATAACCAACATATGGTATAGACCCTAGATGAATACCCCTGAAGGATCTAAAATTAATGATATAAAAAAATCACCACACGATCAAAGAGCAATAAACACCGACTAATTTCACTTCAAAAACTAGATCATGAATAATGAAAAAATGAATCATTCCCGAAGATAAAAAATGCATCCCAAATAGTGGTAGATCCATGTAATAAGAGATACAAAAGATGATTAGATTCCAGAAAACACATGTAAGGAACCTACTCATTGTGGAAGGGAGTAAAAAACAAAATTAATTTTAGATTATGTCATGTAGTTCATAAAAAACATGGAATGTGGTTTTTATAATTAAACTCATATATGTGTTGTGTAAATTCCCAACAATTCAATTACTCTAAAAATATAATTCATTCAGTAAATTTAACCGAGGTGGAATATTTATGATGTAATAAAGAATTTATGACACAAATGGATTGAGGTTGTATACTTATTTAATGAACTATGACTCATGATCTATTTTTGCATTAAATTTGATTGTTACACTATAAATATGGATTATTGGAAGAAACATCCTTATATCTACAAAAAAACTCTCCAAACAATCAGGATGCCCTCCAAATATGAGAAACAAAGTCCAAAACAAAAATGTGTGAAAAAATTATATTAATGTTGTAATAACTTATTCCTTTGCTAAAAATACTCTAATTATTGGGAAATATTGGTGTCCCCAAACACACACTACCTGATAAGAATGGTTGGGCACTCTCATCATTGTTTACCATGGACTATATAATAAAAAAATGTCTTATCCCTCAATACGAACCAAATATCCATACCCACAAGAGAAAAGGTTTGATGTATTATTGGAAATTCCCCTAACTATCAATAACTATTATATTAGGGTAATTCAGATATGAGAACCAAAAATAGATTATTATGATAATATTGAATACTATCCTCCCTCAATGATCTGATTCTAGAACACATCTAATCAATAATCTATGCTCTCCCTAGAGCTATAAGTTTTTTTGGTAGTATAAACAGATTAACCAATTTCCATATATCTTTATGTAAAACAAAAAATTTCTCAATCTTCCCTCCCGATCGAGAAACATGCCACAAGAATATTAGAGATGGGTATTGAATAATTTCATGAACTCTTGAATGTTGGATCTACCCAGTCTTTCTAGAAATATCTCATAATGATTGGAAGCCTTTATGATCAATAAAAGAAATGTTGATCGTAATATTCATCATAAATTTTCTTACATGAAAATTATTTTCAATGATACATTGGGAAAAAGAATCACAACAAATTTTCTTCCTCATGCACCATATTCAAAACCAAAAATACACAATATTTCTTCGATGTACATGTCAAATTGAAAGAAATACCACCGTCTTATAACCGTTCTCATATCACTGAGTCTGTAATAGATATATCATACCTCTATTAGATTTATGAATGAAATGATCAATGTTTCGTCCTCTATGTATTTTTTTGACATCAAAATAGAGGTGATCTCCTAGAACATCATATTCAACATATACGATATAAACATGATGAGTACATCAACAAAGATCTAAATATAAAAAATAATAGTTATTAAGGAATAATAAAACTATAATATGAAATATTTAAAATAAATTGAATAATTATTATTCAATCTAATCCCCCGGTCAACCCATTTCATGAACTACTAAGAATATGAATGGTAAATTATTATTCCTATTTTAATAGAATATTATTAGTATCACCTTGATTTTTAGACTCATTAAAATTATTTTTCCTAGCATATGATGACATGTGTCACTAAAAACATATGGCATATCTAGTATTCGTTGTTTATATAATGTAATATGCTCAACATAAATCGTTTTCCACTAACTCATACATTCCTCACCATTGTCGAGCAATAGAAAGCATCATATCCCTTATAATGACATCTTTTTATACCATTTCATGACCCCTCCCCCAAAAGGTACCCCTCATAGGTTAAAAATTAGATAAGGGAGATAATAATGCATTCAACTCGCCAATAATTATAAATTTATATTCTACCTAACAGGTGTCTGTATTATACCCACAAATGGGGGGAATTACATTATTAAAAGAACTTGTGGAACAAGATATATGATAAAACCAACAAACAAAACCCTCCCATTAAATAAAATAATTTTGATGAAAACATGAATATAATCTTTAAACTAAACAACTAGAACAAAAACTATAAGAAGTCAAAAAAAATTCTAATTAAAGGCCTTGAAGCCCAAATTTCTCATAAACGACACCATGATATAGTATTATCTATACATATCTCTAAAAAACATTCCAAAACATGAAAGGAATATTTTTATATATATTTTATGACTATATTAGGTATAGTCAGAAGGATCACCCCTAAAGTGACTCATGGAAGATAATATGTGAGAATATTAAATCAATGTGAATAAACAAGTCTAATATCTCATAACACAAAACATTATGCCATGTTTCCTCTATGAACATGTCTCTATCACATTATATTTTATACATGTAATGATTTAATAACAAACAAAATTTGAAATTATTGTACCCCACTACCAAATCACCCATAGTTTCCCACTCACCACAAATTTCACACGTCCAAATCCAACTATATCAAAAATTAAATCCTAGTCGATTTATTACAAAAAACTCTATTATATAAAATACCAAAATCATCGCATCATATATTCATAAAAAATATCATTCACCTTTTTCATAATGAAATACCATCATAAACACCCATATCACCATATAATAACCATTTACTTTTTAGGATCCATCATAACTGATACGTCATATATTACACCTCAATAAATATTATCCTTATCAAATCATATGTATAATTGTCCAAAAAATATTATATATTGAGATAAATTACATAATACTAAATGGATTGGACAGTAAGAAAATAGCAGGTAGTCTATCATCCATTCCACATAATAACAGATGTTGGATAAAACACCTTTTTTGGCCTTCTAGTGTTGGTAACCCTAAATATATGGGTGGCATTTCATATGATATGTAACAAAATTGGAATATAATATAGCTCAATAATCCAATTTAAAAAACAATATTTACATAATTTCACTAGAATATATCATCTCTCAGTCACATAACATCACTAGTAAAGAATGGATATTCTTTAAGCACACAAATAATTCAAAAGGCCTATCATTAAATCATTGTAATGAAACATTTTAAATTACATTAAATACCTAAAAAAATTCACTAAACTCTTGGAAAAATCCTATCAATTCAATGGTTCCTTTATATTTATCATCCTTTAGCATTCGTTTAAGACACTAATTCCATGGGTTAAATGGTTCAACATTAATCATCATTCCTAATTATATATAATTTATGTCTTTTCCAAATATAATATAATATATTCACAATCAATGAACATTTTTCTGCATTTGGAATTAAGGAATGGAATAAATTATTAATTAACTCTACCATCCACCCATTTAAATAATTCATTATCAACATTGAATCTCGTTGTTTAGTATATCATCAATGGGAATGCCCAACATTAAACTGAACCCTCAATCTCAGTTCCATAAATAACACTTTAAGCAATATGACCACACATTCCAAAATTCCAAGAATGAACTACTAACACAAAACATGGAATCCACACCCTTTTCATAAAACCCCCATTCATACAAGGCTATCACAACGTTGCTTCATAAGTCTCACATACAAAATAATCAGATAAGGTCGGGTCAAACCCTAGAATATCATATTTGATTATCTGATATCTTATATGGATTTCAATACAACCATTATTATTATAAATTTTGCGGAGGACATGTATAGGATAAATCACAATGGTTTTTAAGTACAAAATAAGTTATATGTAGTATCCAAGTTGCAATGGTACATTAATGGATAAAACTATGTGTACCAAACCTAGAATATCCAATTTGATGATACATTAAATGAGTTTTATTTTATTTATAATTTGAGTACTTGAAATGAATATAAGTTGAAATATTTTGTTATTACATTACATCAAATATGTTATGTATATGCTATATAGAATATTAAAAATGATATTTTGACAATTCATTTGGGTATGATGTGGATGGTAAAATTATTCTTAATGAAACGTATGATAGAAATAAATTACATATTGGGAATAAATATTTATAGAGTGAGAGATGAGATGTATTTTGGATTCTATTAGAAAACATATATTGGTAAATGTATTATGTTTTTTATCTTAATGTATTCCAAAGTGGAAGTTTACTCGTGTTTCAATATAAAACCATAATAATTCTTAGATTTATTCAATAGTGTTATAAAAGAATTATATAATTCCTTATATTTCCACCATATGATCCATCAGGTACATTTTGGTTTGTACTCAATATAATGATTCATTTTATTTGAGTATAATAATTAGATACCAATAAAATCATCACTAGTGTTATTGGATTATTGTAATGATCATTCATAGGTATATGAGAAGGAAAATAGTCAGGGTCTTTGAATGTTGTGGACTAAATTAGATTACTATAATTCTTTACATTGATTAAATTTTTAACCCATAAATGTGGATTTGAGATAAAAAAGTTGATTAAGGTTATTCGTAAATGATGGAACTAGTAGTTTGATGTGTTCTATGAGATCCACCATAGTGAACTAACCAATATAGATAGAATACATCAGTACTACTGTTGCTGTAATGAAATATTTTTGGAACAATATGTTCATTAATAAACATAGTGTGGTTTCAAAAATTGGAGGAGACATTATGAAATGTTATGGAAATTATGGGGCTATTAAATATTCTATGGAACCCCAACATCAAAATATTCCAAAATTACCTTTCATATAATTATATCTTACTAGTGATTTTTTTGATGGGTGATGTAATGATTATTTCATCAAAATCAATGGATTATATAGAATATTTTATGATGAAGACATTCCTATATATAAAATGTTTGTGATATAGAATTTATTGTTTTATACCACACAATTCATTTAGTATATTGTATGTAAAATATTTTATTTTTGAAAATAAAGGGGACATTTAATTATCATACATTAAAATATTCTATATTTTATTTTATAAAAATAGTTTAATAATAATATCCATTATAAAAGACATTGAGTTATACATAACTGATGGTATTTACTAATTATTATATATTTTTATTATATGATATGGAATAAATTATAAGGACCCGTCCTTAAACATTTCATATTATTGAATTTAATAGATAATTCACATTGAGAATCTTTTTTGGTTTAGAGTGTTAGAGAATTAAGAAATAACTATTACATAAATACATGAAAATTACATTTATAAACTACTACTCAGAATCCATTTTTCATAAAATAAAAACTCTTAAAAAATAGAAACATGTCTAGTTCCATAGTTTAGACTGCATGAATTTTTCTTGATCTCATCTGTGACCCGATTCATCTTTATGTCCTGTGAAAAACATTTCAAAAACATGGGATAAAAATAAAAATCTCAATAAGGGTTATAAAATAGGAAAAAACAGTATCCCATAAATAAATACAAATCAATGAAACCATACTTTTCAATCATTACATACCTTACGAAATAATATGATTTATGAATAACACACAAATCATAAATAATAAAGGTTACTTATGGAATCCATTTCAAACATACAATATAGCAACCACTGCTAATAGGGAGTTACACATAAAATACCCATCATAGTATATTCCATAAATATCATAGGATAAACATAACGTTTACCTCTTTCATGTTACACAATGCATTGGAGAGCTATCTCGGGCTCACCCACAATAGGTTTATCACAGAACTACCCATATTTGTAAACAATGGCCAATAAACACAACATATTCATAACACATAACACAAGAATAATGGAAAGATATAATTTACACATTCCAATCAAAATATATCAAATCATGATATTGAAATAAACAATACTTTTTCAAATCATTTTCAAAATCATTTAAAATATTTAATAAATAGATTTTTGAATCAAAGTGTCCCATACCACATTAAAGATTTTAATAATTTTAAAACATTAATGTTAAAATAAATAAAAAATCAAAACCATTTTTAAAACCTGGACACTAAAGATACATATTTAGAATAAAAAATCATTAAAACATTTAAAATGATATGTTAGATAAAGAGTTCTCAAAAAATGAGAAACTCTAGATTACAAATAATTGAGGAATAAAATTTAATCATCACATTATAATATCATGAGAATAAAGGGATTCATGGTAAAATATGGAAAAATATGGTAAAGACACCATATAAGAGTGAATTGGTGCATAACAATAATAAAGTCCTAATGGAAATGTAAATTGAGATGAAATCCCTTATAAAAGCACTATCGTTAATTAAGGATAAATCAATTACATAATTATCCATGAAAAATATAAATATACCCAATATAAGTGGATATTAAGTGTAAATCAATCTGAGGTCAATCACACATATTCATAAGATGATATATTCGAGAAGTACATGTCTAACCCATAGAATAGAAATCTGGTTATGACGTTCCCTTGAAAAAATTTCACACCCTAACAATGTCACATTAAAATTCAGAAAATGAGTTTATGAGATAAAAACAATATCTCATTTCTTGGAAAATTAATTTAGATCAATAAAGATATATAATAATATATCCCAATATAATTAGATGTTTATTAAAATACATAACAAAAAGAAGTCTCTTAAATAGAGGAGGGTGAATTCTTCCCTTATAGACTGGATAACATACAAAAGATACACCACATGAAAGAATGATAATTAAATTAGGATGTAAATACCCAAAAATTATAGTATATTACACAATGAATACAATCATGGATGGTACACACATCACAAAAAAAGAAAATAGTGTTTAATATATCATGAATCTCTTGAGAATAAAATGTGAAATGAAAAACCCTTACTTCTTGTAATCAATCAAGTCATGTGACCAAAAGTTAATAACCACCAAATGAATCACATAATACCATTAATATAATGAGAAACATGATGATATATATCAAATGGAAGTACACAATACATCACATTAAATGAATTTGTAGCAAACAATGGAAATCTCACAGAATTAAAAGTGAGACATGGAATCTCTTTACCTTGTGTTTGGCATGAGTCCTTTGTTCCTTGTTTTTCTAGAATAAAAAACTAATATTAATTTATACTTGCTTAAGAACCTTTTTCAAGTTTATAATCTTTTTTATATGCGACAAACTAAATCTGGTCGTTGCCAAAACCGGCACTAATCCCAGCCTGTGACAACGCTGAAGGGCTCTCCCTATCCCCATGGATAGGCACAAGTGCTCAAGTATGATTTAACTTGGATTGGGAATGATTTACCAGAATATTTAAAAATAAAACACCAAAAATATTTGATAAAATGAATCTAAATAATTCATACCATCATGGTTTATACAAAAATCCAAAACTGAATACAGAAGTTCAAATGAACTAAAAAAGGTCCAAAGACACAATGAAACAACAACAAAACCACCCCATGGAATCCATATGACAATGGGTCATCACCCCTAAGTCGTCCCAACAACTTCGCCCCAAGGATGGGGACTAACACCCGGAACTGCCATCACCCTAAGCCTTTCCATTACCTGATTCAAAAATAAACAAGTCTACTTAAACTCATGTGTTTTAACTAGGGTTTATTCTAATCCCAATAGGATACCACCCAATGATTCCAAAGAGCATGAAATAATATTTAAAAAAACAAGCAGTTTTAATACGCAAAGAAACATAGGGATAAAATCCAGGAAATGCATCATTCAATTGAAAAAATTAATCAAGATAAAGTTTTCAGAATGTTCACACATTTTAATAGAAATGTTAGATACTATATAGTACTACCAGAAACACCCCAAAACATGCGAAAATTCCACAAACACAATGAGAAACAAAATTAGGAACACCCCTAGGCACTAGAGAGTCTCCTGCCCCATGTATTTTATACCTCGGTGTAAAGTAATCATAGTAAAATCTATTCTCGTGCACGATCCACTAGTTGGGAACATATCCATAACCTAGTGGTCCCTAATCATCATCCACATAGTTTAGATACAGTTTTCATTTTCCAAATGCTAGGTGAAACAGTGATAAAACTCATCGGGTCCACTAGTCGTACTAGTACACATCTGCCACACCTCGGTACATGAGCTTCCCCCTTTGTGTTCAAACAATTTCAGGATGACACATATATCCATTTTCATATAAAGCACCACTAATGGTCACATATAATCATTATAGTTTCTAACCACATATTATACCATTTAAAACACCCAACAAAAGACTTTTAGTTTCAATAAAACAACTTCTCCAAATCTTCCATTGTTTTGTAACCAAAACACTTTGACAACCCCACTTGAACACCATATTCATACTCATATTTATCAAAAAAAAATCAAAAAAATCCTAAATATTCTTTTAAACTCATTACATGATTTAATAAATAATCCCAATAAGCATCTCATAGAATACCCATGTAAAACACACTATTCAACACCAAATTGGTACTCAAAACCCATTTTCATAACAAATGTCACCCAAAACCGATTTCACAGAAACAACCAATGAATGATAATATTTATAACATTATTTTAAGACGTAATATAGTTCAATAAGGTCAACTAAAAAATTATAAGGAATCACTTAATCAACCAATAAAATATTTATATTAAAAAAGGACAAATTTCACATGAAATTGGGCCTTAAAAATCACTTTCATTACAAACACCACTAAAACCAATTTTTGCAGCACCAAATAAATGGGTTAAACATGAAAATATAATAAAAACAGTATATATGTCACAAGGATTGCATACAATGTGGAATAATCTACCATAGTAATGAAAACCCTTGAATCAACGTGTGAAAATCATGTTGCACTACCACAACACTAATAGGGACTCAAAACAAACATAAAACCACAAAATTGGACAAAAAAACCCAATGTTAAACCCTAGGTCAGAAACCGTACCTCTTGGTCATTTGGTACTTGATGGAAAAGAGAATAAAAACCAAGAAAATAGAATGAAACCCTAAGAAATTTGAAAGAGGAATGGAAGAGACTCACTTACTTGAGGGATCTTGAATAATCGTCCCTAATACTCTAGTAGAAGAAATTTAAAATAGTCAAAATATCAAGGGAGGTTTGGAAAAGGATGAGGAGGTGATTTATGAATAGTAATGAAGGAAAAATAGTAATAATTGAGAGAGTTAGGATGGAATGAACATGCCTCCTCAAATCTGCCCTATTTTAGAAACCCTAAGAACATTAGCACTCCATTGCGATGAGGAATATCTCCAAAGAGGGTATAGAGAGGTGTGGCTAGTGGATCGGTTCAATGGGAGTTTGTGAGGCTTGGAATCACTGAAAAATACTTTAAATTGAATAATTTATTAATTATTAAAATTTTATTTTTAATTCTCGAATTGATCTTTCTGGCAGGACCAATCGCTTAAAAAAACTCACATTCACCTTGGTTATGGATTTCTAAAGGCTTCAAACTACAATTTTGGTGTTAATATGTCTGGGTAGAGAATTTGAGAATAGGAATGGGTAGAAAATATTAAAAAAATTAAAATGTTTTAAAGGAAAAAAATTATTTTTAAATCATGAAATGGGCTCACGGTTAGGCTCAATTCACGAAAACTCACCGATTCCATCATAAATTCTTGAGAAACCCCAAAACTAAAGCATAAATGAAAATTAAATGAAATATTATCTTTAAAATAAGTCATTTATATGACAATTTTCTCCACCATGAAAAAATTCCATCCCCGGAAAGCTACAGCTAGGCTAGATACAAAAACTCTTCCCAATCGATAAACCAAGATGTACTTCTTTTCCACGCTTCGCCCCCAAGGTCCAAAACACCTGAAGTGTTCAATTTTGGAATGATTAAAATCGCAACCCAAACATATACCACTTTCCGGAAATGATCAACCACATTCATGCTTTATCCCAAAATAAAACTCCTCAAACACTATCCAAACAAGTCTCAAGCAATTCACCCAAATGAACAACAATTACGAACAGGGTTACACATACCTTACATTAACTAAACCATTGGGAGCTCTTCAATCACAATGTATACTCAAGGAATATGTTGGTATCTAGATAGTTTCGAATGATGCTACCTACCACTAATCCAAGACAATGGATAAATATGAGCTATTGGTATGTGGGGACACAAATAGTCACCCCACCATAAGAGGCAACCAATAATATTTTCCGAGATAGAATCATGACACTAATAGTGGGATTCCTGAACGAACTCCCTTGAATAAAGGGTAGAATTCCATTCACATTTTTTGAAGGAACATACAGGAGAATAATAGTGGATCTCTCCACTATAGGAACTTTCCATCTTAAACTACCTGTATTGGCCGACATAGAAAGACACAATTTTTTAAAAGCATTGGGAAGAGCGCAGGGTTAGTCCGCATGGTTTGGGAAATTGAGCACTAACTATGTAGATCATTATGTTCGCATGGCTTCCTGGAACATGGTCATGACTAATCATACACAAATCGTTTCCTTTGCATTCTTATCCAAATTTCCAACCATTCTCTAATGACTCAATGGAAACTAAACGGGGGGGATGATATTTGGTGAAAACATGGGTACAAGGCCCTCAATCTATTTCCACCAAATGGGATCAATAGATGAAATATGATGAGACTAGAGGTTTTAAATCTTACAATATTTCTTACGGAGGATAATACATTGTACATGGGTTTAAAAAACCCTCAGATTTCCTCTGACTACGAGTTGGCTTCCCTCCGAGACCTATGGCTAGAGCTCAAATGATTGAATCAACTTTGACCATGCATTTAGGATTTTGAATCCCCCATGAATGAGAATTCTTTTTTTAGGGCCACTAACCACTAAATTTAAATCCCCAATAAGATTACCAAGTTATGACACATTCTAAACATAGTTCACCCTAACTAGATATTTCACGGAAACAAGGGCTTAGAAAATGAACACACGTCACACCTTGTTTCTTCGAGTGAGAAACTATACAATTAAACAACACCTATAATCACCTTCCCCTTAAAAGGGAAATTTTTGATGCTATTACAAGGGTGAAATTATCCCAACATAAAAAAGAATCTCAGAGTGTTTCACAACTTTTGCCTTCAAAGTCAATTGAGTCCATGAAATCACAAGGTTTCACCCAACATGACCATTGCAACTGATATAAACAATGCATGGAGTGGGGCCTTATACAACATCCCCAAACAACAAAAAATTCTAGAAAGTATCCACAATATCCTCTCATGACCATATTTTCCACACTAGTAGTTTATTATGAAATACATCTTCGAAGAGACTACGATGGCCTGAGAGGACCTCTTAGACACCATCCAGATACTCATACATGCTCACAAACCCATACCACATCAACATTCGAAAAATCATGAAACTTAAGAGGCTATGGTTTATTTAAACCTTCCATAATCACTCTCCCACTACAAAATGATACACAAAACCATGAAAGGAAAGGGTGTAGAATAAATCTAAAAATCTAAAAAAAGATTCCTAATATTGATCAACAAGAGGGTCTTCAAACGATGAAACAATATGAGTTGCACATCAGTTGTGCACTAACCCTTAATGGGGTGTACCTTATCCAATGATTGAACCCAAGGACCCAACCAAGATGGTCCATTGGTCATGATATAAAAAAATCCAGATTCCAATAGATGAAGGTAACCACAATAACGGTGTCCCAAAACATTTTTCAAAAGAGACCACTAACTGTCCCTACAACACAACTAACCGACCAAACACAAACCCAAAACACAGTTCACTTAAGAGGGGTTATTGGACTCAAATAATCCCACAACATAAACATTTAAAAAATACACATAATACACACCATCCCAAACTAGTCATAAATACATCATGTTTCCCATTTAAAATTATCTTTTTGAAAATAAACTATTTAACAGTTAGTGTATCCACCAATGGTACCCCATGGGCCTTACACATGCATGTTTCTGTGCCATAATGGGCACCCTCCTCATATCCATCCCAGAACTCATCCAGTCATTCCATTAACCATCCATCATCACATATAAACCCATTGCTATGGTCTCTCATGGAGATAACAAAGGATAAAATAAAAAAAATCATTCCACTTTTCGAAACCAAAACTGTCAACCAATACCTCCTTTTTCTCAAAACCTCTAACCACGAAATCAAACCCAAATTATATCTTACCAAGATATTCAAAAAGGAACAATCATTAAAATTAAATATCACTTTTAATTCACACGCATTAATTTTAAAACACCTCATCCCATTAAAACACCTTTCAATAGACTAGAAAACTCTATTAGAAATGCTTTTTCAAAACCAACATTGATGTAGTTCATGATTTCAAAAGAGGTGGAAACACACTATTTTAAATTCCAATAAAATTCTGAAAATTCAGTTATGCATTTTTAAAAATCTAACCATTCCCTCTTTATTATATTATCATTTCACAAAAACCTTACGCTTCATAAAACCAAGTCACTTTAAAACCAAAGATCCACGATTTCAAAACTAAAGAATAAAAGATAATATTAGAGGAAACTTGTTTCAATGGGTGACTTGGACATATGGTTGGAATCCATATTACAATCACATCACCATCATAGAGAGTGTTCCAGGTATATATCCTCGGCTCCACAATGCCTTCCAAAACCTGTGAGCTCACCAAGACCAGTAACCCAAATCTATTTTCATTTTCCCTAATCATCATTAATCTAATAAATCCAAAGGACTCATACAAACTCCAACATCCCCTTGAGAATTTAATCCCATCATGAGGTGTGGTGATCAGCCACATTACTCATAACTAGAATTCGATGTCTTAATAATCGTAACATTAGACTATCCCAAATGTTCCCCAAACAACACAACCCATAGAGTAAACATGAACCCCTTGTGATACCTTTTTTTCACGAATAGAATATGGTCGCCACCAAAACTGGCACAAAACCTAGCCCATGACAAGGCCCGAAGAGAATTCCCTATCCATACAAGAAAGCACATGATCCCTGGAATCATTTATCTTAGTTTGGGAACGATTTACCCGAATATGTATACATAAAACACCAAAAATATTTGATAAAATTAATCTAAAAAATTATTACAATCAAAGATTATAATAAAATCTAAAACTGAATACATAAGTTTAAATGAAATAAAAAAATTCCAAATACACAATGAAACAAAAATAGAACAGGCCCATTGACTCCACATGAAAAGAGGTCATCACCCCCAATTTATCTTTACATCTTCGCCCTAGGATATGGACTAACACCCTAAATCGCCATCACCCTTAGCCTTTACTTTGCCGGAGTCGAACCTAACCAAGTCTACTTACACACAAGGGGTGTAATTAGGGTGTATTCATAATTCCAATAGGATTCCACCCAATGATTCCAAAGAGCATGCAATACAATGTGAAAAATCAAGCAGTTTTAATACACAATGAAAATTAGTAATAAAATCCATGAAATGCAACTTTCAATTGAAATTTTTTTCAAGTTAAAGTATTTAGAATGTTCACACATTTATATAGACATTCTTTCTACTGTAAATTATTTCCAAAAACACACCAATACTTGGGAATATACCAAAAATACAATGAGCTACAAAATCAGGAACACCCCTAGGCACTAGATTGTCTCGGGCCCCATGTACCTCATTCCTCGGTGTAAAGTAACCATAGTAAATTCCATTCTCATGCATGAGCCACTAGTAGGTAACATACCCAAAAACTAGTGGTCCCCAATCATAATCTACATAGTTTTTTTAGAGTTTTCATTATCCAAATTCAAGGTGATACAGGGACAAAACCCATTTGGTCCACTAGCCATACTAGTATACCTCTGCCCCACCTAGGTACCTGGGATTCCCCCTTTGTGCTCAAAAAATTTCAGCATGATAAATATATCCATTTTAATATAAAACACCAATAATGGTAACATATAATTAGTATAGTATCTACACATATTTTATACCATTTAAAACACACAACAAAACACTTTGACTTTATAAAAAACATCTTCTTCAAATCTATCTCTGTTTTTCACTCAATACTCTTTGAATACCCATTTGAACAGCATATTCATAATCATATTTTCAAATTAAAATCCAACACACTGTAAAAATTTCTTTAAACACATTACAAGATTTACAAAAAAAACCCCAATAAGCATCACATAGAATACCCATGTAAAACACCCAATTCAACACCAAATTGGTAGTCAAAAACTATTTTATTAACAAACATCACCCAAAACCAATTTCAAAGAATCAAACAAAGAATAATAACATTTAAAACATTATTTTGGGACCTAATACAGTTCAATAAGGTCAACTAAATAATTAAAAGGCCTTCCATAATCAACCAATGAAATATTTATATAAAAAAAGCACAAATTTCACATGAAATTGGAACTTAAAATTCACTTGCATTACAAACACAACTATAACCAATTTTTGTAGAACCAAATCAATCGGATAAACATGAAAATATAATAAACATAGATTCTATGTCACAACGATTTCGTACAAAGTGAATTCACCTAACAAAGCAATGAAAACCCATGAATCAACATGTGAAAATCAAGTCGAACCACCACCGCACAAAGAGGCACACATAACAAACCTAAAACCCCCAAACTGGACCAATAAAACCCAATGTTAAACCCTAGGTTCTAAACCCTACCTCATAGTCATTTGTTTATTCAAGGGAAAGGTAAGAAACCCTAATAATATAGAATTTAACCCTAATTAATTTGAAAGAGGAATGGAATAGACTCACTTACTTGAGGGATCTTGAATAATCTCCTCTAATACACAAGTATCTGAAATTTAAAATAGTAAAAACATCAAGGGAGGTTATTACTATAATGAGAAGGTCATTTGGGTCTTTGAATGGAAGAAATAGATTAAGAATTGAGAGATTTATGATTGAATGAACTTAGCTCATCAAATCTGCCCAATTTTAGAAACCCTAAGAAGTTCATTACTTTGTCTAGATGAAGAAGAGATCCAAACAGGGTATAAAGAGGTTTGGTGCCCGTCTGGGTTCAATGAGCATGTGTGAGGCTTGGAATCACCGAAAAATCCTTTATATTTAATATGTTATTAATTTATCAAATTTTTTTATTAAAACAAGAATTGGGCCTTCGGGTATGCCCAATATTTTAAATAAAAACCCATATACACATTGGTTATTAATTTTTAAAGGATCTAAACAACAGTGGTGGTGTTAATATGTCAGGGGAGACCATATAGGAATTTTAATGGGTGAAAAATATTAAAAAATAAAAATGTTATTAAAAAAAACAAAATTTATTTTTAAATATGGAATTGGGCTCACGGTTTTTCCTAATTCACAAAAACACACCCATTCCACCATAAAACCTTGTGAAACCCCAAAAAATAGCATAAATTGAAATTAAATGAAATTTAACATTAAAATAAGTAATTTATATGAAATTATATTACTTATTAACATGTTATAAATGTTATGAAATCATTTAAGTTAATAATTGTTGTTTGGTCGATATTTGGTACTTGAGTCAACAATGAACAACTTATAATTACAATTCTCTATGTGGTCAAAATTCCATTATCTTTAGAAAGATATTCAAGATTTAGGTGTCATATATATCATATATATCACTTATATATATGTTATTATTATAGTACAAAAATTTTGGAGATAATAAATTAAATGCACCATTCATGGAGACAGTCAGTCATATATACAAATGATTCCTACGTCCATTTCTATTTCATATTTTAATTGAATAAAAACATAATTATACAAATTTATATTATAATTCCAATATAATATCATATATAATTTCAATAACTCCATCCTTTATACATCCCATGTATAATATGAAGGAGTCATATCACTTTGAGGGGGCAGTAGTCCACACTTCCTCAAATGAAATTATCGTGTTTACCCATAATGGAAAACATAAAGGTATTCTACAAAATAAAATATAGAAGGATAAATAAAACATAAAACATTATATATATCATATATAAATACATTTACCTCTTAATGGAAACCATGATAGGCGGTATGATATAATCGAGCAATCATCATTTAGTGAAGCGTAAGTTTTCCATCAAGTGAAACGGTATGTTCTTCACCCATTAGATGGAGATGTGTGTAAGTGTAGTCAAAATAATTCTCATAAAAACATACTATTATATTGAGGATAATGTTTCTGTTGTAAAATAAATGAATAAAAAGTGTTTATGGAACATATAATTAAAATAAAATAAAAGAAGTTAAGAGGAACTATTACCTTTAATTTGGGTAACTTCCGTTGGTTTGAAGAAAACAGACTTCTTGAAGTGCCTTCTGCCCAAGGTAATTCCACTAGGAGGAGGAGAGGGATGTAGTAAGCTTAATTGGGAAGAGGATGAATGATGCAAAAGGTTTGAGAGGTGTGAGTAATTATATAGAAGTTGTGTTCTTTTATAACGGGGAGGAGGGGTTCTTTAGGAAAGTGTAAAAATATTATTTTATTGTATAATGATATTCGTTTTCTTATAGTCTAAAACGAATTAAAGTTTCAGATAATATGACTCATAGTTGAAATAAAATCATCGAATAAAAATTGAACAGTTTTTGAATGTTATTTTAATAATTATAATCATATTTATTTAAATCATTTAGTAATGAGGTAAACACTGCATCATTATTGTGTCATAAATAGTTTACTTTATTCGATGTCTAAAAATTATAAAATAAATACCATGATGTATTACATATTTTTATCTTTTTCAATGAATATTTATAGTCGAAATGATAGTTTATATATCCTCATTTGAAAATTAATTTACTGAAAGATATTTGAGTGTTTTATTTTTTCCTTTACATTAAATTATTTAATCTAAAGTGTCATTATCACTTTTATGTGGATCCACGGGGTCCCAAAATCCACCCAATTATGCCCATGGTCTGCCATGACTCAAAAAATAAGTCTAGGACAAGTTATAATGTAATTTTTTATTATTATGATATTCATTTTACCTAGAATTACCCTATTTACCTTTAACCACGGTAAATAAAAGTCAAAAGTTTCTATTCACCAAAATTATTTTCATTTTATTGAACCGAATCATACTTAATAATAACAACCATTTATGTTGGATTCTCAAAATTCAATTCATAGAAGTGTTAAAATTTATATTAAAGGAAAATTTTTGTTTCTTTAACTACTACTAAGAGGTTTCACTATTCATCAAAATTGATATTTTTCAGAAGAATACCCAAAATTCTCCATAAGCTATATTTAATATTCCAAATTCAAAAAAGATTTTTATTTTAAAAAATTAAAAACATATATGTTGGATTGTTAAATTTAAAATTAATTCCCGTTTTCAAAACAAATAGTGTGTTTTTAAGAAATAATAACTATCAAAAGATTGACACTTATATATGTCTTATTTTAAAATGAAATTATTTACAAGGAACAAAATTAGATTAAATGGAAAAAATATATTCTATATACAATTTAAATAAAATTAATAAGATAATTTATCCATATAAATAAATTATATTAATAGAATATTTTGAATTAAAATACTGTATTTTTCAATATTTATTAGAAAATGTGCTTTATTAGAAAAATACCATAAATTTACCCAAAGTAAATTTTGATGTTCTGAATCTAATGAAGAATCTTATTTATTTAAATAGAACATATAAAATAAAGAAAACTAGATTTATAGAGGGTTCTCCATCAAAATGAAGTAAACCAACCTTTTACTGAATATTTGAGTAATTATGCTTAAAATTAGATTCATTCATATTTTAAGCCCATAACATTTATTGAATAAATGTAAAACATTAAAAAATATATATAATCATATTTTATTAAGTTTTATTCATTCCCTCCATTACAACGGCTAGGCATTAATGACCATTTAAAATAATAATATTATATTATTTGTATGAAACATAAGATTTCAAAGAAAATTGTTGTTGCGTATTGGGTATTCCATATATGAAAGGATCCTCTTTAAAGTAAAATTAATAATTAATTTAAAAATATTAATTAATATAAAAATGTCATATTCTTTAATTCAGTGGGATGTTACATCCTTGCCTCCTTTTGGTAATTGAATCATTGCTATTTTAAAATTGGGCTTGGAAATATCATTGAAAGTCCCACATTGGAAAAAGAGTAAAGAGATCTATCACTTTAAAGGAAAGAAAGATATATTAAAAGGTCACCCGTGAAAATAGATACTAATATTCCATAAAAACATTTATATGGAAAATAAACTAACTCTCATAGATTAATATAGAGGGATATAGAACTTGATCATAGAAAGTTAACCGCCACAATACATTAAATTTGTTGTTGAGTAAAAGTATGATTATAAAATAGAGCTTATAAATTTTTTTACTTCAAGATTATTTTTCATATAGATGATTAATTTTATTAACAAATAGACTAATATATTAAGGAAATATACTTACTTGTCATGTATAGTGTCATCCTTTAATAAAATTCTACCACAAACTCATATTTTCTCCAAACGGTAAGTATTCAAAAAGACTTACTCATATCAAATGCACAAGAATCATCTTCTAGATAATCACATATTCAACAGAAATCAATATATTTACCCTATCTTTAGACATCAACTAAAAAAAAGGTTAGTATTAGATCATATAATCCCCCAGAAGGATAATCCTTTATACAAAGAAATACTATTATTAATCTCAAAAAATTCAACAAAATGTACCCGAAGTTAATGAAATACCTTTAAATAAACTATTATCCTTAAAATTAATCAAAATCATCAAAACTAATATTGAAACCAAAAACTAAGATGGATTTAAATCACATAGTCTTCTATAGTAAATCATAATGTTTACCCCCAAAAACCTTGACTACTCTTAATGTCTCATAATGATGTGTAATTAATCTAAGTACATATTCCCAATGATAGTTTAATCATTTCCAAAAATAACCCAATTTTTCATATGTCTAAATTAAAAACATAGATTCTTCCAAACTAAAATTTCAACCATTATTCCACATTTGAAATCACATAGTATTTTATCTTCCATTAGCATATAGTGTTTCCTCAAAAGAGAAAACGTCTTCCTCAAAAACCTTTATCACTTTATCACCAAATAATATCCTAATACTAAGAATGTCCATTTGATAAAACATATAATCCCAAATAAACTTATTATTGATCAATAAAATCATTTATCTGAATAGAATTAGTCATACTAACCAGGGACTTCATGTAGTCCAGTGGTAGGCGATAAATCCCAATCACACTTTTGTTGTGGGTTTGATTCCCACATCTTTGTCTGACTCGATGGTTTGTCACAGTGTCTATGAGTATTCCTTTTTAAAAAACTGTACAATTTCATAAAATTTAAAAAAAAGAGAAATTATTCTAAAAACCATTACAGAATTTATCCTTAAGGGTTATCTAATAACTTTCAGTTTCACCCCAAAATGTAATAACCATTTATCACTTCTAAAATAACTATGATTATTTCTATTATGTTATCCTTTATGGATAGGTCACTTATGCTTATATTGCACCCTAACCTCTAAAGTTATCTAAACCTACCTCAGATACTAACTATAAGGACCCGACCTTAAACATTACATATTCTTGAATTAAATGGATAATTCACATTTAGGATATTTCCAGGTTTATATTGTTAGAGAAGTAAGAAATAACTATTACATAATGACTATAAAATTACATTTATAAATAATTACTCCGTATCCATTTTTCATAAAATAACAACTCATAAAAATATATATCCATGTCTAGTTCCATGTTTTAGATATCATGACTTTTCCTTGACCCATCCTTGACTATATTTATCTTTAAGTCAGGTGGAAAACATTTCAAAACCATGGGATGAGCATAAAAATAAGATTAAGGGATATAAAATATGGAAGGAAAAAATTATACCAACAATAAATAAAAATCAATGAAACCATTGTTTTCAATAATAAAATACCATAAGAAATCCTAAGATTTATGAATAACATACACAAATCAAAACCCCTAAAGGTTACTTATGGAATCATTATCCAACATGCATTGTAGCTATCACAACTACATAGGGAGTTACACATGGAATACCCATCACAATATATTCCTTAAATCTATTAGGAGAAGCATCGCGTTTGCCTCTATCACGTTACCTAATGCATTAGAGGGCAATCTCGGGCTCACCCGCCCTACGTTTATCAAGGAACAACCCCAATACGTAAGCAATGACCAAAAACCATAACATATTCATAACACATAACACAGTCATAAAGTAAATATAACATTTCCACATTCCAATCACCATATATCAAATCAATATATTGAAATAAATTATGCTTTATCAAATCATTTTCAAAACCATTTAAAATATTTAGTAAAGAGATTTTTGAATCAAAGTGTCCCATAGCACATTATAGCTTTTAATAATTTTGAATCATTAATATCCATATAAATAAATAATAACAACCATTTTCAATACATGGACATTAATGATAAATATTTTAATAATAAATCCTTAAAACATTTAAAATGATATTTTAGTTAAAAAATTCTTAACAAAATGAGAAACACTTGAATATAAATAATTGAGGAATAATATTTAATCATAACGTTATAGTATCATTAGAATAAATTTATTCCTGATATAATATGGAAAAGGATAGTATATACACCATATAATAGTTAATTGGTTCATAACAAGAATAAAGACACAAGGGGAATGTAAATTGAGATAAAATCACTTATAAATACGGTATCCTCAAATTAATGAAAAATCAATTGCATAATTATGTGTGAAAAATATAAATACAGACAATATAAGTGGATATAAATTGTAAAAAAATCATAGGTCACTCACAAAAATTAATAGGACAACATATTCAATAATTACACGTTTCACCCATTGAGTTGAAATTTTGTTAAGTAGGTCTCTTGAAAAAATTCAACAGCTTAACGACGTCACATTACAATTCAGAAAATGAGTTGAAGAGATAAAATGGGTGTATCATCACTTGGAGATAAAATTTACATCAATATGGGTATAAAAGAACATATCCCAACATAATAATATGTAAATTAAAAGTCATAACAAAAATATGTCTTTTAACATGAAGAGGGTGAATGGTTCCATTACAGATTGGGTAACATACAAAGGATACACCACATGAAAGAAAGATTATTCAATGAATATGTAAATACCCAAAACATGTAGTATATTACACAATTAGTACTATCATGGATAGTACATAAGAAACAAAAAAGGAAATAGTGTCCATTATTGAATGAATATCACAGGAATAAAAAGTGAGATGAGAAACCTTTACTTCATTGTAATCAATTGATTCGTACGACCAAATGCTAATAACCACCAAATGAATCGCAAAATACCATGAATATAATTATAAACATGATAATAAATATAAAATGGAAGTACACAATACACCATATGCAATGAATAAGTGGTGAATAATGGAAATCAGATGGAATTAAAAGTGAGATTAGAAATCTCTTTACCTTGTCTCCGACATTACTCGTTTGTAACTTGTTCTACCTGAATAATAAACTAAAAATAGTTTCTACATCCTTATGAGAGTTTTTTAGGTTTATTATTCTTTTTATATCACTGATCATCATGTTATAAACATTATTCAATCATTTTAGTTAATAATGTTCATTTGGTCGATATTTGGTACTTGAGTTAAAAATAAACACCTTATAATTAGAAGTTCTCTATGTGGTAAAAAGTCCATTATCTCCATCATGATTTTAAAATTTTAGGTATCATATATATCATAGATATCCAGTATATATATGTATTTATAATAGTACATAACATTTGGAGATAAGAAATGAAATGCACCGTTCATGGAGACGGTAAGTCGTACGTACGCATGAAGGTTACTTCTATTTCTATTTCATATTTTAATTCAATGAAAACATAATGATACATATATATATATATATATTATAATCCATGTATAATTCCATATATAATTTCAATTAATTCGTCCTTTATACACCGCATATATGGTATGAATGAGTCATATCACTTTGAGGGGGCGGTAGGAGATAGTCGAACAATCATCATTTCGTGAGGCGTTAGTTTGTCATTCAGAAAAACAATATGTTCTTCCCCTATTAGATGGAGGTGTGAGTAAGTTTATTATAAATAATTTTCATAAAAAACATCCTAGTATATTGAGGATATTGTTTCTATTATAAAATAATTCAATAAAAAGAGTTTAGGATTTGGAGAAGTAAAATAAATGAAAAGATGTTAAGAGGTACTGTAACCGTTAATTTGGGTAACTTCCTTGGGATTAAACCAAAACTACTTGTTGAAGTGACTTATGCCTAAGGTAAGGCATCTATGTGGAGTAGAGGGATATATGGAGCTCAATTTGGCAGAGGTTGGACAAGCCAAAAGTCTTGAGAGGTGTAAGGAATTGGATATAAGTGGTGTCCTTTTATATGGGGGACGATTGGGCTCTTTAGGAAGGTGTAAAAATATTATTTTATGTTATAATGATATTCAGTTTCTGAAGGTTCAAAACTAATTAAAGTCTATGATAATATGACTCATGCTCTAAATAAATTCATCCAATTCTAATTGAACTGGTTGTGGATGTTATTTTAATATTTATAATCTTATTTATTTAAATCATTTAATAATGAGGTAAACACTGCATCATTATTATGTCATAAATAATTTACATTATGTGATGTCTAAAAATTATAAAAAAATACCCTAATATAGTAAATTATATTATATTTCCAATGAATATTCATATCAAAAAAGATAACTTATATAACACCATTTATTATTCAATTACTAAAAGATATTTGATTGTGTCATTTTTGCCTTTACATTGAATTAATAAATCTAATGTATCATTAACACTCTTAAGTGGATCCATGGGGTCCCAAAATCAACCCAAATATGCAAATGGTCGGAAATGACTCATCCAATAAGGTTAGGACAAGTGTTAATGTAATTTTTTATTGTTATGATATTATTTTTAGCTTGAATTACCCTATTTACCTTTAACCGCGGTAAATAAAAGTCCAACGTTACTATTCACTAGAAATTATTATCATCTTATTAAACCAATAATTACATACTACTAAACAACCATGTGTGTCAGATTTTAGAAATTCAATTCAAAGAATTGGGAAAATTTCATTTAAATTAAAAATTCAGTTTTTTAACTACTACTAAGTGGTTTCACTATTTATAAAAATTGATGATTTTTAAAAAAATACCCAAAAAAAGCCAAAGATATATTTGATATTTCAAATTCAAAAATGATATCTTTTAAAAAAAATTAAAAACACAGAGGTTGGTTTAATGTATTTAATATTAATTCTCATTGTCAAAATAAATAGTGTGTTTTTAAGAAATAATAAGTATCAAAATATTTAAACTTGTTTATGTCCTATTTCAAAATTAAAACTATCTCCAATGAAAAAAATTAGATTAAATGGTAAAAATATATTCAAATTACACTTTAAAACTAAATTAAAAGATAATCTAACCATATAAAAAATTATATTAAAAGGTACTTTTTAAATAAAATACAATATTTTTTCACTATTCATTAAAAAATTAATTTTATCAGAAAATTATCAAAAATATACCCAATGTAAATTTTGATGTCCCTAATCTAAAGAATAATTTTATTTTATAAAATATTTCATATATAAATGACCAATACTAGATTTAATGAGGGTTTGTCATTAAAATGTGGTAAATCTACATTTTACTGAATATTAGAGTATTCATGCTTAAAATTAGATTCATTCATATTTTAATCACCTAAAATTTATTGGATAAATGTATGAACATTTAACAAATATATGTAATCATATTTATGTTAGTTATATTCATTCCCTCCAATAAAACAACTAGGCATTAACTACCATTTAAAATAATTATATTATATTATTAGTGTGCAACATAATATTTCAAAGAAACATATAGAACCATATTTGGTATGACATCGAACATAGAATCCCAATTAAATTAACATTAATAATTAATTTAAAAATATTAATAATTATAAATATTTCATAATATTTATTTACCTGGGATGTTACATCCTTCCCCCCCTTCAGAAAATACATCCTGACAATTTTAAAATTGGGCTTCGAAACATCATTGAAAGTCCCACATCAGAAAAAGATTAAATAAAACTATCACTTTATTAGAAATAAACATATCTACAAAGTTCAACCAAGACAATAGATACTAGGATTCATGAAAACATGGATATGGAAGAGACACTAACTCTCATAGATTAATAGAGAGTTATAGATAACTTGATCATGGGAATTTAACCACCACAATACCATAAATTTTTGGTTGGATAAAAGTCTGATGATAAAAAAGAGTTTATAATGTTTTTTTACTTCGAGATTCCATTTGATATAGTTGATGAATTTTATCAATAACTAGACTAAGATCGTAAGGAAATATACTTACCTGTCATGTAGAGTGTCATCCTTCAATAAAATTATACCATAAACACATCTTTTCTCCAAATGGTATGTATTCAAAAAGACTTAGACACATCAAAATCACAAGAATCATCTTCTAGAGAATAAAATAATACAAAAAAAGATATATATTTTCCTTGTCTTTAGAAATCAATAAAAACCAAATTCATTAGTATGAGATAGTATAATCCCCCAAAAGGATAATCTTTTATAAAAAGAAATACTACTATTAATCTCCAAAATTAAACAAAAAGTACCTAAAATTAAGGAAATACCATTCAATACACAATTACCTTTAAAATTAATCAATATAATCAAAACTAATATTGAAACCCAAAACTTAGAAGGAATTAAATCACATAGACTTACATAGTAAATATTAATATTTATCCCCAAAAACATCGACTACTCTTATGGTCTCATACTGAATTGTAATTAACCTAATTACATATTCTTTAAGATATTTGAATAATTTCCATAAATAACCCAAATCATCATATGTCTAGAATAAAAACATAGATTCTTCCAAGCATATATTTCAAACATTCTTCCACAATTGAAATCCCATAGTATTCTATCTTCCTTAAACATATAGTGTTTCCTAAAAAGAAAGAACGCCTTCCACAACAACCTTTTTCACTTAATCAGAAAATCATTTTCCTATACTATGATATTCCATTTTATAAAACATATAATCCCAAATAAAATTATTCTCAATCAATAAAATAATTTAACTTAAAATAATTAGTCATACTAACCATGGAATTCACATAGTCCAGTGGTAGGCGATAAATCCCAAACGCACTTTTGTTGTGGGTTTGATTCCTGCAGCTTTTTCCAACGCGACGGGTTGTCAAATGGTCTGTGTGTTTCCCCTTTCTGAAAAGACTAATAATTTTCATAAAATTCTAAAGAAAAGTGACAAATACCCTAAAAACAACCATAAAAAAATTTATCCTCAAAGGTTATCAAATACCTTTCATTTTTCACCCCATAATGTAATAACCATTTATCACATCTAAAATAACTATAATTCTTTCTATTATGTTAACCATTATGGTTATGTCACTTATGATTAAATTAAACCCTATCCTCTAAAGTAATCTAAACTGACCTCTGATACCAACATTAAGGACCCAAACATAAACATTATATATTCTTGAATTAAACGGATAATTCATATTAAGGATATTTTCATGATTAGAGTTTTAGTGAATTAGGCAATAACTATTGCATAACTACATGAAAATAACATGTAGACATTACTACTCAGTATCCATTTTTGATGAAATAAAAACTCTTAAAAAAATTAAAGACATATCTATTTCCAGGTTTTTGACTTCATGAATTTTCGTTGATCCTATCCCTGAAAATATTCATCTTTAAGTCTTGTGGAAAACCTTTCAACAACTTGGTATGAGAATAAAAATATCAGTAAAGGTTATCAAATAAGTAAGGAAAACATTAACCCATTAATAAATTCAAATAAATGAAACCATATTTTTCTATAATAACATACCTTACAAAATCATAAGATTTATGAATAACACACACAAATCATAAATCATAAAGGTTACTTATGTCATCCATATCAAACATACAATGTAGCTATCAAAACTACATAGGGAGTTACCCATGGAATACCCATCACAATATATTCCTTAAATCTCTTAGGAGAAACATCACGTTTACCTCCGTCACATTACACAATGCATTGGAGAACTATCTCGGGCTCACCTGCCCTAGATTTATCACGGAACCACCCATATACATAAAAAATTCCCAATAACCATAACATATTCATAACATATAACACATGAATAAAGGAAACGTAACATTTTCACCTTCCAATGACAATATAACAAATCAAGATATTTAACTAAACATTGATTTATCAAATCATTTTCAAAACCATTTAAAATATTTAATAAAGTTATTTTTCAATCAATGTTTTCCATAACACTTTGAAGATTTTAAAATTTTTAAAAAATTAATTTCTATATAAATAAAAAATCAAAGACATTTTTAAAACATTGACATTAATTATAAATATTTAGAATAATAAATCATTAAAAATATTAAAACGATATTATAGGTAAAGAGTACTTAACAAAATGAGAGACTCTTGAAAAATAATAATTGAGGAGTAAAAATTATTCTTAATATTATAATATCTTTATAAAAAAATGGATTGATGATATAATATAGAAAAGTAGAGTATATACACCATATAGAAGTGAATTGGTGCATAAAAATAGTGATTTCTCAATAGAAATGTAAATTAAGATGAAATCCCTTATAAAGATGGGATCCTTAGATTAAGGACAAATCATTTACATAATTATGTGTGAAAAATATAAATGCACCCAATATAAGTAGATATTATGTTTAATAAAATCTGAGGTCATTCACGCATATTCATCGGACGACATATTCATGATGTACAACTTTAACCCAACGAATTGAAATTGGGTTAAGAAGTCCCCTTGAAAAAATTCGACATCCTAATGGAGTCACATTAAAATTCAGAAAATGAGTTGATGAGATAAAAATTGTATGTCATCACTAGGTCATAAAATTTACATCAATAAGGATATATAATAACAAATCCCAACAAAATAATATGTAAATTAAAAGACAAAACAAAAAATAAGTATTTTAAAAAGAGGATGGGGAAAGGTTCCATTACAGATTGGGTAACAAATGAAAGATACACCTCATGAAAGAAGGATCATTCAATGAAGATATAAATACCAAAATATTATATTATATTACCCAATTAATACAATCAGGGACATTACATATGCCACACAAAAATGAAATAGTGTCCAATATAGCATGAATATCACCTGAATTAAAAGTGAGAATAAAAACCCTTACATCGTAGTAATCTATAGAGTTGTATGACCAAAAGTTAATAACCACAAAATGAATCACAGAATAATATAATTATAATGCGAACCATGATAACATATAGAAAATGGAAGTACACAATACACCATATGCAATGAATAAGTGGTGAACAATGGAAATCTCATGGAATTAAATGTGAGATAAGAAATCTCCTTACCTTGTGTCCAACGTGACTTGTTTTTTCCTTGTTCTTCCTAAAAATAAACTAATATTAATTTCTACATTCATAAGATCCTTTTTCAAGTTTATTATCCTTTTTATATAACTTATTACTATGTTATAAACATTATGAAATAATTTACGTTAATAATGGTCGATTGGTTGATATTTGGTACATGAGTCAAAAAGGAACACCTTATAATTACAATTTCTCTATGTGGTCAAAATTCCATTATCTCCAGACTGATATTAAAGATTTAGGTATTGTATATATCATATATATCCATTTTATATATATTTTTATAATAGTACATAACATTTGTAGATAATTAAAGAAATACACCGTTCATGGAGATGGTAAGTCGTACGTATGTATGAACGCTACTTCCATTTCTATTTCATATTTTAATTGAATGAAAACTTAGTGATACATATTTATATAATAAGTCAAATATAATATCAAATATAATTTCAATAACTCCATCCTTAATACATCCCATGTATGGTATGAATGAGTTATATCACCTTGAGGGGCGTTAGTCCACACTTCCCCAATTGAAATTATCGTGTTTACCAATAATGGAAACCATAAAAGTATGTAATAAATGGAAAATACAGAATTATAAAGAAATAATAAAACATAATATATATCATATATAAATACAATTACATCTTAATTTCCACCATGGGAGGCAGTAGAAGATAATTGAACAATCATAGTTTCATGAGGCGTTTGTTTTCCATCCACAGAAACAATATGTTCTCCTCCCATTAGATTGTGGTTTTTCTAAGTTTAGTAAATGTACTACTTATAAAAACATCCTAGTCTTTAAAGAATATTGTTTATCTAATAAAATAATGAAATAAATAGAGTTTTGGGGTTGGAGAAGTAAAATAAATGAAAAGTGGTTAAGTGGAACTATTGGCTTTAATTTGGGAACCTTATTTTGGTTTGAGACAAAAGAACTTCTTGAAGTACCTTCTTCATAGGTTAAGGCTTATAGGAGGGGGGTAGGGATATAGGGAGTTTAATTGGTCAGAGTTTGGACAATCCAAAAGGCATGAGATTATGAGGAATTGGATAGAAGTGGTGTCCATTTATAAGGGGTAGGAGGGGCTCTTTAGGAAATTGTGAAAATATTATTTTATTTCATAATTATATTCAGCTTTTAAAGCTCCAAAACAAATTAAATTCTAAGATAAGATGACACATGATCGAAATAAAATCATCCAATACGAATTGGACATTTTTTATAAGTTAATTTAATATTTATGATCTTATTTATTTAAATCATTTATTAATGAGTTAACCCTCCGTCATTATCGTGTCATAAATAATTTAATTTATTCAATGCCTAAAAATTATAAAAAAACAACCATGATGTAGAAAATATTTTTACCCTTTTAATGAATATATATAGTTGAAACTATAACATATATAACACCATTTAGAAATTAATTTACTAAAAGATATTTATTTTTGTCATTTTTTCCATTACATTAAATTAATTAATCTAAAGTGTCATTATCACTCTTAAGTAACTCAATGGGGTCCCAAAATTGACCCAAATATACCCATGGTCGTCCGTGAAGCATAGAATATATCTAGTACAGGTGTTAAGGTAATTTTTTATTATTATGATATTCTTTTTTCCTTGAATTACCCTATTTACCATTAACCGCGGTAAATAAAAGTCAAAGGTTACTATTCAAAAAAATTATTTTTTTCGTATTGATCCAAATTTTACATATTAATAACAACCATGTATGGTGGATTTTGTAAATTCAATTCACAAAAGCGGTAAATATTCATTTAAATGAAAAAGTCATTTTTTAACTACAACGAAGTCGTTTCACTATTCATCAAAAATTGATGTTTTTCCAAAAAATACCCAAAATTCAGCCTAATCTATATTTGATATTTTGAATTAAAAAATGATTCCTTTTTTACAATATTCAAAACATACAAGTAGCATTAATTAATTTAAAATTAATTCCCTTTGTCAAAATAAATATCGTGTTTTTATGAAATAATAACTATCCATAGTTGGGCACTTTTTTATGTCCAATTTCAAAATGAAATTATTTCCAATGACCAACATTAGATTAAATGGTAAAAATATATTCTAATTACACATTAAAAACAATTAAAAATATAATTGAACCATATAAATCAATTATATTAAAAGTCATTTTTGAATTAAAATACAGTACTTTTTACTATTCATTAAAAAATGAACTTTATCAGAAAAATACAACAAATTTACCCAAAGAAAATTTCGATGCCCCGAATCAAAAGAAAAATAATATTTTTTCAAATAGAACATATAATAATTACCAATAATATATTTAAACATGGTTCTCTATCAAAATGTGGTAAATCGACCTTTTACTTAATATTAGAGTATTCGTGCTAAAAATTAAATTCATTCATATTTTAAGCCCCTATCTTTAATTAGAGAAACATAAAAACAAATAACGAAAATTTATAATCATATTTTAGTTTTTTCTATTTATTCCCGCTAATACAACGACCTGACATTGACAATCATTTAAAATAATGTTAATATATTATTAGTGTGCTACATAAGACTTCAAAGAAAGTTGTTGTTGAGTATTGGGTATGCCATCGAACATATAATCCCCTTTAAAGTAAAAGTAATAATTAATTTAAAAATATTAATAAATATAAAAATATCATATTCTTTATTTACCTGGGATGTTACATAAAATCATCGATTTATTTATTCAAAAAAATTGGTAGCTTATGTCGTTATAATAGTTGATTCTTCGAGTAGTAATTATATACTAATTAAATTGACTTAATAGTAAATTTATATGTCATGGAATTATAAGAAGTAAATGAAATAAATTGGAGAATATGTTTAATATAAATCTATTTTACTCAATGTTCAAGGGATATATATCATGGGAAGCATCCAATATTGATAGAATACTAATGGATGTATGAAAATATCTCAGCTAATATGGTGGTGGTAGTGTATCTTTTCATTTTTTTGTTCACAACTATGATGGTAGTTTCCCGCATAGATGTATAGTAATGAAATATTTCACAAGATTTAATTATAATGGGGAAATTCATGACTACACATTTTACAGTCACATATGATGTATTTAGGTATGTAGATAAGGGGAATGAGATGTAATCATCTATTAGATGAATGACACGTGATGTGATTGTTAAACAATTAAATATTTTTAGGAGAATAAATAAATTACGTGTTCATTACAGAATATTGATTTGTTCATTGTTTAATAGTCACTCGATGTCATGGAAAATTGTTTATATAATCATTCATATAATGAATATCTTTAATCTTAAGGGGTAATGTTTCCAATAAGGACATGATTTTATTATTGGAGATTACAACAAACCCATTAGAGGCATGAGAATCACTAATTATTTTATAGTGCCCACTCTTTTAATACCTATATATAATAGGTAAACCATATTTATTTATAGTGATTCCATGGAGTATTGGGTCACATTGTTTGGTTCTTGAATACGTATAATTTGTTTCAATGTGTTTGTTCAAAATAAAATTGGTTTGATAATAATGCATATCCAAAATTCTTGGATGGATTTATAAAGAGTGGTAATGTTTTCCATAAAACCCTCTTGATATTTTAGTGAATTTGGGATATTTTTGGACATGAACTAAAATTTATATTCATAATATTCATTTTTATGTGCATGTAAATCTTGATATATATATATATAATATGTTATTATATTTTTATATAATGTACAATAAATACATGAATTTGAGGCATCTATATTATATTGTAGATTATTCATGTATATATGTATAATATATGTAATATATATTATATAAAATATGAATATGATGCCTAATCAACATGCTGCACGTAATGTTTCAAAATGTAGAGTTAATTGGTTTTCATATATATTAATATAATTGTTGGTTTATTCAAGGTAATTAATTTAATCATTGTATAATCGTTTATTAATATTAATCAAAACAGAATATAATGAATCATATTTGTTATTAGTGATACTATTGGACTTAAACTAAAAATAAATAGATGTGTTCTATTTGTTTTGAAAACATAGTGTGGAGATCTTGTGTATTCGACAGATTTATGATCCTCAGTTTCATGTTATTATCTTAATGCTCTAGTACAACCTAAATGTCATTCATCATTATATGTAATTAATATCTTTTATACTAGAATTTGGAATTGTTCTGTTATTGAACCTAGTTTCATTTGGTGTGCATCACGTTGGATGAAAGGTTATTTTGTTTACTAATCCCATTGATATTCCATTGAAACTCTATATTGAAATCATAAGTATTAATACATATTCTTGGTCTTCATTCCACATCAAGGCACTCAGTTTTCATATATTGTTTCATGTAATTTTTTTTATAACTTCGTGATTATATATTACACTATTATTGGGGTGAATTTAAGATAAACAGTGATGTTTTATTTAATTTTTATTCCATAAGAATATATATACCTTTGTTACACTAAGAAACCCCCATTTTATTTCATCATATAGGAAACTACTCTAATTATTATATCATCAAATGAGATGGCATTACAATCATTTTTATTAAAAAAGTAATTTGCAGTGTATATAGGATTAATACTTTGGAAAATTAAAATCATATTTTTAAAATAATTAATAATTTTTCAATTCACTTTGGTATATTTTGAAATATCATTCACTTGATTAATGAATGAATTTTTATATTCATTCTATTAAATAATAACTCTCATTTTCATTTAATAAAAATTATGGGATTTTAAAAAAATAATCTTTCTAGTTATTCATTATATTTTCCCACATGTTTCATAAGAATTTAAAAGAAATTATCATGTCATAGATCATGATTGAAAATCACCCCCCACAAGTAGAATTAATTCCATATGAATGACCGTCCTTTCCTCTAAACCCTAATTTGGAGAAATCACTAATTTATTTTTTTAGGACAATATATATTCAATTTATTTATATTTATCCACATGTAGTTATTTAAATTTGGGTTTCATCTGGTAGTTTTATTATATAAATATTTACCATCTATTTTAAAAAGATATTTGTAATAAATGAATCATGTTATGTCAAGTAATGTGAAAATTAATCTAACAAACTAAATAATTTTATATGAACTAATAGACGATCCTTAATTACATACCAATAAAAATACAATTTCTTCCAATTAATGGAAATCCACTAAAAGGGGTTTAATTATGGTTTTTAATATTCAAAAAAATCTCTTGAATTTATATTGTTTTGTTGATTGTTGGAGCACAAATACCTTATTTTCTTGGTTCATCCAGTTTAAGGATAGTTCAAAGAGAAAACAAAGATGTTGTGTTATTTTATCAAAATCCACTAATTACAATTCTGGTTTGATATTTATAGTATAATATCAACTAATAATGAGTTAATACATCTCATAAATTTGGAATATCACTTCCCACTCCATCAATAGTGAATCAACTCATTAAATTAGTACATGTTTAATGTCACGATTCAAATAAAAATATTTCCACAAAATCTGTATAGTTATATACTATTTATACTTCGTTATTAGTGACTATATTTCTTATTTATTATATTTATAAATTAATGTAGGGATAAAATTATTAATCAATGATTTATTATTTTTAATCATGATTATATCAATCCTTTCTCTTCTCTCTACTATTTAATATTTTTTCAATAATTGAAGTGAGATTTGAAATCATTACTCGTACTCAATAATTCCCAACAATCATTAATCATTATTGAGTGTATCCATTTGATTATAAAATACTAGTTTTAAAAAATAAAAAATTTAAAACTATTATCAGCTCAATTTGTATTTATTTAAAAAATATAATAAATTTGACCAATCTAAAACCTACTACATGTCATCATTGGTTGATTTTTAACTAAGATGTTGTCTATAAATAATATAGTCGACTCATTTCTTCTACCATGAGCTCATTATCTTATTTTATACAGAATGATGATAACCATGATGTTTTTATTATTTCCCATATTTCCTACATATTTAAAAATATTTTAGGAAATAATAAACATTTAAAATACCTCATACCATTTATACAATCCCATTTTCCTAAAAAATTGTTTTTCAAGATTCATATTCTTATACTACATATAATTCATACGTGGAAATTATAAAGATAAAAATTCATCCTTATTCATCATATATATATAGATAAATTATCTTTTCTCATTTTCTATCTGTATGTGAGAATTATAGGTCCCTGTATTACATGGTTCGATGTCAATGTGGAAAATTGAGATATAAACACATCTCAATGAACAATCACTTTCTCAACAACCAATTATACAAAATACAATTTGAAATAGGAGGTAATTTATACAACCATGTGAATTATTTTTCCCCTCAACCAATATTCATATAAAAATACATCAAATATTCTAAAAACACTAATGTAAAATAGATAATGAAATATTAAAAGTACTATATCTTTTTTAGAATTCTAAAAAAAATATTTTCCCACAAAAAAAATCATAAACAACATTAATAATTTTTTATAATAATATGTGACTATAAAAAGGATACAACAATAATATATTACTTAATGTAAAACCCATAATTTTAATGACTTTTATGAATAATTTATATACATTTTAAAAGAACCATTAGAGCACAAAATTCAATAGTTTCCCCTATTTTAAATTTTAACAAATATACTAGTACTTATTATATTAATGTATTTTCCAAGGGAATAAATCTCATATTGATAATTAAGTCACATAAAGAAAATAAATTAAATGAAATTATTTTTATCACTAGTGTATAATTGATTCATTAATTAAAAAGTAATTTTAATCAAAGATTCATATATAGGGGATGTTATATTTTCTTACTATGAGTCATGATGCATCTATATAATAGTTAATGAGAATATAAAATAAATTTTTGAGAGTGTGATAATAGGATTGTTCGTGAACACTAATCTAACTAGAACAAAAATTACTAAAAATGAAAAACGTGATTATTATTTTTTTATCAAACTAAAATTGGAAAACATTCATCGATGTGATATATAATGAAAAGTATAATCTATTAAGTTTTTTTTAACTCTCATTTTCTTTCTATTGACATTTTTATAAATAATATCTGTTATTATTTGGGAGGGGTTTTACCTTGAATTAGATATACATCTATATCAAAATTACTATATTATTAAAAAATATAATCATTGATGGAGAAAGTTGAGAAAACGGGAGATTAGTGAATGAAAATTTCTTTCTAATATATCTAGATATTGAGAATACTCAGAATAAAAATATAATATGGAAGTGTAGAGAAGAAATAATAGTCCCTAGATCCATGAAAACACTTATAATAACTTTATTACTATAGAAAAAACATTTTTTCGTTCTATATATATCACAATAATAGGAATAATTATAATTTATAAAATTTATAATATATTCATACTAAAATATCTCTTAAACAAAATGGTTATATATTTTAACAGTATAATTTTCTAGATATAATGATTAAAATCTACAATACACCCATTAGATAACCATATATAGTACATCACATGGCTTCATATCATGAATTATTTGCTGGGTCCATTTCAACCTTAAATAGTTACATTTAATATTTTATTAATTTTTCAATAAACTGATGAAAATTGAAAATATTTCATCCTATACACTACAAAATAATTGAATATTTAATATAAAATTATTATAAATATTGAATTAAAATTTTATAAATTATAAAACTATTTACGATAATAAATTAATTCCAGTTCAAATAAACGATTCCCTTAAAATAATTATTGTGACCCTTTTTAATAAAAACCAAAAATATAAAAAAATATTTATTTAAAAAATAATACACTATAAATCAATAAATTAAAATTTAATAATTCCAAACCCCACCATAGTATCTTTATGTAAAATAAATATATATACTATAATATTTTTACTATTTAAAAATATATTCTGGGAAAAATTATTTAAATGACGATTTAGAAAAAAATACGAAAAGAAGAAAAAAATATCATTCATTTGAAATCAAATTATAAAATAAATAATTTCATTCTATAAATTAATCCTTATTTCATTGTAATGTTATTAAAATAATGGAATGATAGATTGAAAAACAATTGAAAAAAGAACATCATATTGACAACATTATTTATACATGTCTCGATAAGGGAATATACAACAAAATCCAATATCATTTTGGATGATTCAAAATTAAATTTTCACCATATAAAATACCAATATATTTTATTGTCTATAAATTTATGTGTATCACATTTCTTTATATCTGATTGGATATCATTATAATAAAAAATTTGATTCATTATCAAATTTTATATGCATATCACTACAAAATATTAAAAAAATCACGAATTTTCAATTGGATTTGAATGATACATTTATGAAATTTTATTCCTGTATTATATAATAAAATTATTTGATATTTAGTTATTTTATTTTATTTTTTAATAATTATTAAATTCATGGAATGAATAAGGACTTTTCTATTAGACTTTATAATTAATAAAAAATATATATCAACAACCTCTTTCTATTATTTCAACTCCAACCTTTTATAAAACGCATTTAACCTTAAAAAATTATATATTTTTTTATTATATTAATTTTAATTATTTTTTCTTGTTATTTAATAATTAATACCCTCATTTAAACCATTACAAAATTTCCTTAGTCTAATCACATGGAATTTATGAAAACGTAATCAATTATATTATAATAAATAAAAATTAAAACCTTAACTACTTAGTAAGGAACTATAAACTTAATTGAAATTCATAAACACTGTTTATAATTAAAAGTAACCATTATTCAATTTTACCCAAACTATCTCACGAAATATGTTATATATATAAATAATTCATGAGAATATGACAAAACTAAACACATCATAAATTTTGCAACCCATAATTGATTTTTATAATAATTTTCAGTTCTAATGAATCTTGAAATAAACAAGATCAGTATTTCCTCACAAAATGAAACCAACTGTAATAATCTACCAAAAATTTGATTCTGAATATATCCACCAATACAGATTTATATTATAATTGTAATAAGGCATTAAAATTCATCAAAACATTCATTTCTTTCTATCATCCCTAATAAGAAAAAATTAATACAGTCAACATTTAATATATATTATAATTTTAATTTTTTAGAGTATAAAACAAATAAATGTATAACATAATACATATTACATGAATATGGTTTAAATCAAAATGAATATTGATTATATACTAATAAAAAATATATAAATAAAGAAAAAAATAATATTTATTTATTTCTAATCAAATAATTAAAATTAATTTCTATAATATATCATTACATGGTTTTATTAATGTTAAATTCTATTATCACTACAGAAAAATGTGATAAACATTAGAGAACAAGATTGAAATAATTGAAAAAAAGTTATAACCATATATTCTATAACAAAAACAAATATAGTAAATTTAATAATTTTTCTTCTATATTTGATTTAGAAAAAAAATTTATTTAAAAGTTAATTTTATATTTAAGGCATAAAATTATAGGGTCAATATCAAATTACATTTTTTTAATATAACAGAAAATATATTTTTTATGTAGATATAAATTAATTTAATTTAGAATCTAATCGAATGAAATTTTAACCCCCATATCCATTAATACTTCAAGGAATCCAATGTTTTCCAAATATTATTTATTAATATTTAATAATATAAATAATTTAAATAATATACCATAATTTATCTTTTTTATAGTAGACTCTTATAAAAAATTAGATAATATTTTTTACTGTAATTACAAATCTTGCACAATGTTTCTAGTATATGGGATCCTTGGTATGTATATAATATTTAAAATATATTATATTTATCAATAAATTATTTAATATAAAACAAATTTCAATTTATAAAGAGCGTTAGACGAAAATTTCAATGTCATAGTAATATATTGGTTCTCTGAATAAACCAAAGGATAATATAAAAATTATCATAATCTATGAATCTAGGGTTTGACCATTATTATCATATTAATTTAAAAAATGGAATATTTGTATTAGCTAATTAATATTGAAATTTATGGAATGTCAAAATAGTTGACCTAATTTAATTTTTACAGGTAGTTATTTTCTCCAAATCCTTGTGTATACAACAAAAATCATAGGATTTTAGAACGCCATCATGGGATTTAACATCAAGGAGTCCTGTGAAATAATGGTATCATAGAGAAGAACATATCCTTCAAAAATAAACATAAACACGAATGTACTATTAATTGATGTTAAATAAAATTGTCAAGAAAAATAATATTATTATTACATTACTCAGGATATTTATTTCAACGTTTTTATTCCATTTACGAACTCTTTCCCACTTATTTTTCATGCCAGAAATATTTTTTTTTTCATTTGGCCATGATTATATGATTTTGTGTATCCTTTTATGGTAATTTGGAATCATAAATATGGTATATCATCCAGAATTAAAAAAAATGTTTATTTACACCTTTGAGGTTTTTAGATATTATATCCCCTATTATACATACACTCATCGTTGTCCAATGGGTAGGCTAGTGACTCAACAATCATGGCCCCATTTTTTATTATATTGAATTTCATGAATAAGTCTATTTTTCTAGGATAAATGAAATTTATTCATTTATATAGGTGATTCATCATGTGAGGTTGGATTAGAAAAGGAGTGATGGTGTGAATTTTTCTTAGTCCATGATCTATGGGATTATAAGAAATTCACATTAGAAGATAGTGGGATTAATTTTAAAAAATAAGTGTTTTTATAAATGTGACATTAGACTATTTTTTAATTGAAAAATTCTTATGGTGATGATTCTAGCATGATTAATGGAAATCAAAATTATCGTGGTTTTTTTAAAATAAGGTTTTCTGTAACTATATTTATGAGGTGATGAATAGATTTGATGTCTGAAATAACACATGTCATGTATCAATCATGATTTGATGACTTGAGTTTCCAAAAAATAAAAATACTACATGTCATGTATATTCTAGTTGATACACCATTTTACACATAATGAGTAACATGTGATATGATAGTGGACACTTATTACCCCTATGGTACTAATTTATATATATATAGGTGTACTAACCATTTATTCATATACATACCAAATGGAATGGTGTAACATGAATATGAGTATGTAAGGGACACCACAATATTTCGGACATTATATATTACATGTAATATTCCAATCTCATTTACTTTAAAAAAACATTTATTAAAATTGGAATTAGGGAACTCATGTTTTAATTCCCAAAACAATATCTATATATGACATGAAGGAATGCCAATATCTTTTATAGAATTTGAAACACTTGATGATTTGAGAAGATTGGACTCATTATCCCGTTGGGATGATGATAGAGTTCATGTGTGAGTACATTATCCTTTTCACCTTTTTAGGTAAATTTTCTTTTTATTTTTAGTTGAGCTTTTTTGGGAATCTTATAGGGTATATGTATATAAACATACCCCAATATGGACATCTTTTTTAACTGAGGTTTTCTACAATATAGTTGACATACATTACCATGAAAACCATGGTAGACGCAGTGTTGGAAAAAACTAGTAGTATAAGATATTGGATATATTTTGGAAGCACTCAGGTCAGTAACATGTCACTATATGGTCATATTATGTAATACTCATTTGGTTAGTCTTTCCTATTTTTTATTGTTCTCGAAATTTTTTCCCAAGAAGTTTTCATAATATTTGTAGTAATGCCTAAATTTGACTATATAATTTCTACCTGAATTAAATTTACTGTGATTAACTCTGTTTAATTTTTTTGATTAATTACGTGATATATGGATTTGTGTGTGTTATATATATAAATATTAGGATAATTTCATTTAGTATGTGATATATTGCAAATTAATTCTAGTCAATATACCCTACCATATAAGAGCTAGGCATGGGGTGGCACTCTTATGAAACCATTTCCTAAAAGGGGTTCAGGTTTGTAAGGATGTATTAGAGTTGTATTAAAGTGCATTTTTCATAAAGAGATATAATAGAGAAGGATTCATTTGGGGATGTATGATAATTTTTTAAAATTGTGTAAAAGTTTATCATGTTCTTCTACCTAGCATGGGAACCGTTTTTTGGTGTGGTTCCAAATAGATCTATTCACATAGGATTAGAAAGCCATATTTTTTAGTATTGTAAGTAATTAGTAATTTGAAATAGTAAGTGTTGATGAATCAGAGAAGAATGGGTTATTGATTTACATATAATTATTGAGTCATCTTTTAATATATTATTTATTTTAAGGGGTAGATAATTTTAATTATAAGATGAAACCATGTATATAGAATTCCTTAATATTAAGTGAAGGTCATGATTATCACATGTTAGGAAAGGATGCATATTTTAGGGGATAGTTTATTATATTTTTACACCATTTAGGTAAATAGAATTTCCCATACATATTATGATGTAATTGAACCGATATATCATTGTACATATTATGATGTAATTTACTATGTACATTTGGACCATTATGTGGTTTTTAAAAGGATAGTAGTAATCAATATAGTGTTAAATGTTGTTCCGACACATGATGATGATACCGTAGCCATATACAGCATTCTTTTTCACTTCATAATTTAATTAAGGAATATAATAAAATCAATACCCATGATGAGGTGTCACACACAAAGATAGAGTATTATCATATTATTAATAAGGAATATTTTCTATTGAAATTGAAGTTAATTTTCATTTAGGTGTTATAGTAGGGTATTATAATGGAAACTAAGTATACACAAATATTAACATATCTCACCTAGTACTCCAATAAATATTTCAATAGGTGGTTTATTTAAGACACAAAATTTTTAGTAAGTCTTATATTAATATATTTGATCAAACATTGAACCCATTATTATTCACCAATACACCCTTGTTATAATCTAAAAATAATTTATTGAGGTATATTAGGTTGAATAAGGGTTCCAAAAATTATTTTCCAGTCTTCATATAAGAGTGGATTCATCAAATAATGTTAGTAGGAATCATCTGTTAGACTCTTGACATAAGATTCATTTCCAAATAATGTACCGAACATAGGGGCTAGTAGTATTAGAGTCAAACAAAGGATTCATTAACCTCAAAATTGGTGTAGTTATGACTGGGAAGGATGTGTTCTTATAGTAGGCGACTTCTTCATATATCCATAAGTTACAGTTATTTTATACAATTGTGGGGATTATGGTCATGTTTAAAACCAATATTAAGGATTTTGAATCATATTAAAAAAAGGTTGTTTGAGTTAAGGGACATTATCTAAATATACAATACACTGGAAAAAACATTAATTTTATGCACATAATTTTATTAATATGTTATATTTAGTTATTTTTTTACATCTAATATCATTATTATATCATTATTAAATTTTATTTATGTTTCAATTTTAATTATTCTTTCTATTGTGATTTGAGATGAAAAATACAATGTTTTATAGAATTTAATAAACCAATTTTATTTTATTGGGTTATATTAATTATTCATTATCTTTGATATTCAAAAATTATTTTTCCATGTCATTTTGATTATCTTTTATTGAATATAAACTTCAATTATGTGTATTTTCATTTCTAACAAATAATTTATACATTTATTCCTTCAAACATCTATGTTTGGATCTTTGTAACAGTTTATTTATATATCTCATTTTTAGTGACATTGTTTATACATTAGTTGACACTAAATGATAATATTTTATAATATTATAATAAACTCCAATAATTTTATTATCCTATGGTTATTCATGATGTTATCAAGTAATATTACCAATTTTTATACTGTTTTAATTAAAACTGTTGATAAAATTATTTTACTAAAATACTACTACCTTTCTCTCTTTGGTAGAGAATATTATTTTTCTAAATTTTTATTTTATAAATATATTATAAAATATTTGTTCGACATTCAAAAAAATTAATTTATAAAAAACCAATGTTTTACTCTTCAAATAATGTTCTTAATGGAATCTTCAGGTCATTTTATAGGAAATTATAGTATGATATTTAAAATAAAATATATGTGCATATTTGTCTTAACATGTATAAAAAGTATGAATTTTCTTGTCATTATGAACACTGAATGTCTTAAATAATCCATTATAATATTCAATGATTTTAGTCAATAGAAATTAATTTAGAAATGTTTTGTGAGATTTTTTGTTGTAAAAATTATTTCCAAAAATTTAATTGTAATTTTACTCGTGAATTTTATTATGATTTTTATAGAATTTTGATTCAACTATGAACCAAACCAATTATTTTTCATATATATTTATATGTATATGTTGTATTGATATCTTCCATATTCTTCATCTTTATGGTTTTTAACGATTTTCATGAATACAAGTATTAAAATTCATTTTCTTGATTTATTCTAGTATTCATTAACATTCCCTTGAATTATTATTTTTCCAATGTCCCTTTTTAATTTAATTTTACCTAAAATTTGAAATTATATTTTATTGAAATTATGTTTTCCTAATATTTCTATCATTTTTACTTATTATATTTTGTTTTTAATTCAATTTTATTTAATGGCGCAATGTTTATAATATTTATTATTCTCAACAATATATAAAAGAATTATTATTATTAGTGTCTTTAACTGAATATTTATATATTTCAAGGAATTAATTGGAAGTGTAAATATGGGTGGGGATTGGTTATAAATATCCCCTCAAGGAGTTACAAGTTCAATGAGATGAATTAGTTGTTTGTCCTTAGTACATTAGGTTTCTAATACGTACAATAAAATTATTTTGAAAAAATATTATGAATGTTATTGAAAATTAAGGTATTTTGTGCCTGAGATAATGACATCCAATAATTATGAATATATTTAGTTAATAATTATGATATCATTATCCATGAGATTTTCAGAATTATAATATATCTTGATGCATTTCATCACTAGTTTATTTATTAAATAACATGTTTTTGATGTAAAATTGTTATACTGAATATTTGTTATCTTATTATCAATGATAATTTTTTAATGAATTTATATTGGGATTCAACTAAATATCATTATATTGATTAAATGACATATGTGTATAATTATTTACCACTTCATAATGAATATTACTTCTCTCATCAATGATTGGATAATTATTTAAATTCCATGCATGTTTAGTTATATAATATTTCATGTTGAATACACATATCGAATCATAATAGCTTCAACTGTACATAACTATTATTGAGAATTTAACCTCACCCTTATTTTTCCCTTCCTCATGAATCCATGATGTGTAATATAATCGATATTCTAGGACATACTAGGGGGAAAAAGGTTAATCTTAAAAAAAATTATTTTTTATTCAAATGTAATATAAAAATAATGTATGTATCTAATTTTCCAAGATTATTAATATTATCGGTATATTGGGATGTTTCTCATTCTTCTATTGTCGTTATAATAATTTAGGTACTGAATTCATGTTATTGGGGGTTATGGTATCAGCATTTTTTTTATTGGAGTCTTAATGGAAATAGTGTGAATTATATTTTGGAAAAAATATATTATAGATAAAATCTATATGATATATTTTAATGATAAGTGAATAAGAAAATACTAAAAATTTGTAAAAGAAGTGATTTTTTTTTGTTAATACATACAATAATAACATATATAGAAATAATAGGTGTTTGGGGTTCAGAAACAAATTTACATATGTATTGTAACGCCAAAAAATATGCATTGGTATTGAACTGATCGTCACATGGTTGATGATAATGAGCCTTACTGCAAACCTGGATTAATACACATAGGAGTTATCTTTTAGATAATTTATTTTTTACATAAAATCCATTATATAGAATTTTAATACATAATGATAAAGAATGAACTAGGATGAAATTAATATTTCATAGATTGAATATTTGGTGTTGTTATTTAAAAGTCCTAGAACTGATTATATGGTTTCCCAATTATGATTATTTTTTCTCATTCTATTACTTTTTATTTTAGTCAATGTATGCAACTTGAAGTATTTGTGTTAAAATTTAACATCATGGAAAATGTGGTGACTATTAAAAACCAAATAGAATGGAAACTATGTTGAAAGATATCATGGTTATATTGAATCAATTATCCAAAAATATTATTAATAACCAATACATTAACCAACTCTAAGAATCATCGATGAAGAGAGGGTTGGAGTTTTTTAAGAGCTCAATTTGTGGATATAATGAATGATAGAAGGATTTATTTACATCATTTTGTAAATGTGGGAAGATTTTCAATGATTTTGTCTCAATTTTTTGGGATACTTATTTACATGTGTAAAAGTATTTTATAATGAAATTAATTTCAAATGAAATATGTAGAGGGTGATGTAAGGAAATAAATCATATAATAGTTCTCCGTTTAATGATTATTGTGAAAAATTAGGGGAATCATGAAATTAATTGAGTCAATTCCACCTTATAATTGTTAACAAAAATATAAAGGAAAAGCCTATGTTGAAATAAAATGTTCAATATTTTTATGTAATTAAAATTGTGAATTAAATTGATGAAGTATTATTTCCAATTGTATAGTGGTCGTATGAATCATGAAATATTTGTGGATTGTGTAAATTATCAAAAGAATATTTTTTGTATTCATATAAGAGTTATGGATAAAATTAAGGGTGTATGATTTTAAGGTAAATAATACGTTCAATGTATTAAAAACAGTACTTTATGTTTTATCTTATGTGATTTAAAAAATATTAAGGATATGTTAGTTGAAAGTTATGGTTACAGAACCCATCAGATTTTAATGTGACTGGTTTTTTTGAGGAAGAATGCCATTACATTTTAGAAGTAAGATTAGATATATTGATACCCATTATGGATCATCTTGGCTATTATGTTTTATTAATAATGGGCCATCACCAATTTGGAACGATATAGTAATCAAATTAAAATGGTTTTAGAAATAGTAGAACCTGCATACATTGTAAAACCAATTGCAACTAGTGATGGTCGTGGGACTTTGACAAACAATCAATGGATGATAGCATTTTATATATATCCATTAAAATATTTGACATTATAGTTAATGTGTTTTTGTTTTTAGTTAGTTGATTTTACATAGTAATATTAATGGTGAACGAGTGGTGTTAACTTTTTGGTTTGGATATTAGTGTATTATTTAGACCACTATTGCTAACTATAATGGTCTCTGATAACAAAAATATATGTCACTCATTTATAGGTATAAATATATATTAGTTTATGGGTCCATTTACATTCATTGATCATTAATTATCCTTTCATCAATGGACTCTAACATTTTCTATCATTACATATACTTTTCATACAAGTCAATATTTTGAATTTCCGAAAACGTTTAATCACAAGGAAACCTAGTTATGTGTTATTAAATATCTCATTTTTAACATACAATTCTCAATTATTAGGAGGATGTTTAATAAAACCATTTAGATAAGTGAGGTTTTAAAAAATGATTTATTAAATATCAGGCCAGTATACTATGATTGAATGGTCAAATTTTGAGGGAAAAAATTATTAAGTATGTGTAGAATATAACACATATAAATTATAAATGAATAAAATTGTATTCTATAAAATATAGAACATCAAAAAACAATTATATAAATGATAAAACCATATATTTTAAAATATAGTCTCTTTAATATTTTATAGAACAAAATGAAATGACTCTAAATGAATCATAATATAGATTTATGTTTAAAATAGACATTAAATAATTGAAAAAAATGGTACTTAATAATCTATGAAACTTATATATTTTATTCATGTAATGGAAGACTCATTGGATGCCTATTAATTATTAATAAAATAATAATAATTAAAAATTAAAATTTTTTCTAAAAATTAACATTTTCTCTAAATCTTGGTTTAGTCAAAATACAAAACAGATAATTAAAAATTATCATAAATAATTTTTAATAAATTTATTTTATAAAATTGAAATAATTTTTCAAATAAAAATATCACAATTTTTTTTGGGTGATTTCTTTTTTCTTGAATGTTTTATTTTTCATGGAATTAGGAAATATAATGGTTTTTATTAAAGACAAAAATTTAATTTATGTAATTTACAAGGATAAATTATATTCATAATTTGTTTCAATGTAAAATTAGATCAATAATTTTAAAATATATGAAATTAAGTAAATTCGAATCAATTTCATTTTGAATATTGGTATTAAAAAATTATATATTTCTAAGAAATTTCTTTTTCAAATCCAACTATTTCATCATATCTACTTTCAAATTTTAAAACAGAAACCCCTATAAATTTTATATTAAAAAAATAGAATAACTAATTTTAATTTGATTATTTTACACTATTTAATATGTTAAAAATATTTTTTGAATAAAATAAATAGTTAAAATACTAAATATTGATTCTCGTGGTTAATATAATAATGAGTTTACATGGTCGATTAATCTATGTATATTAGGGTTAAAATGATATACATACTTATTTAAATAATATTTTTTAGCCACAGGTTTACCATATATTATCCCTAATTAAGATATATGGTTGTTCTAATGATTTTTTAGGAGGGTTATTATCATTCGGGATTCATTAGAGAAATTTATATGTAATATCAATGATGGTTCCCATTCCTCACACAAAAAAGGGCACTCCATCCCCTTACATCAGCACACACCTAAATCCACTTGTCTCAATCAAACACTGCCAAATTCACTCCCTGAAATCATTAGACGCATTTTCAATCAAATAATCTCCTCAAAAGACGAACCATAGAGTCCTTAAGATGATATCCAATTTAGGTTTCTCCTAATACCTATATATCGTTCCAATTTTATCTGATTTTTCTGAATAATAGTTAATTACCTTTACCAAGATAGGGAAACATTTTTAAAAACTCTATTTCAGTTTTTTCTATAACCATATGAAATTATAACATAAAATTTAAAATATAATGAAACTATTATAGCCCATAAATCTTGTTGATATTATGTTTATATAATAATATTTTTCCATATCATCCAAAATAAATAAGAAAAAAGAATCGATCATGTGTACTGTAGAAAATTTCCTCGTGAACCGATGCAATCAATTTTATATCATGACCTTTAAAGGAAAGAAATAATTATTGATTTAAAAAATATATAGGATATTAAAGATATTTATATACTTATTTATTTATATTAGCAAATATACCTTCTTACAATCAATGATAAATAAATAGTGGTATTCTCGGTCATGTGTTTGGTTAACTACCACTTTGCGAAGCGATGTGACTCATTTTCCCCTAAATATAAAATGGAAACCAAAAAGGATGTAATTAATAAATTTATTTTGTATATATGATATTACATTGATTATATAATATTAATATATCAACCATATTCTTAATCATTCACCCATTATGGATATTATAACGCTGATAGTGCATTTGTACCACTACCATCTCCCAAAATGTTGTGGTCCATTATCCATGTACGAATTTCAATAGTGATTCTAAAGATATATATAATGACTAAGTTATATTTAAAACATTAATACAATTTGGAGATGAAGGATATATATCACATACTTGATGACCATGACATATAACTCAAAAAACAAATGAGAAAATAATGAAATTGGAAATAAAATTAATGGAAATAATGATATATTATTCATGAATAAAGAATATTGTAATGTTATGAAACTAATTTAATTAATATGGTTTGTGTAATATTAATATTACATATAATATCAAGAATCCATCATAATTAATTTCATTTTATGTTTCAATTTAAATTATTTCAACCATGGGAATTTGACATGAAAAATATGAATAGTTAATGAATTAAAATTACTCAATTTTTTTTATTTGGGTTATATTAATTATTGTAGTATTTCTTTTTTTAATATTATGTTTGAAATTAAATTAAACTTAATTTAATTATATATTATTTTAAAAAATTAGTTTATATATCTATTTAACACACTCAATTGTTTCATGTTTTGATTTCCACTACCATGTTATGATGTTTTAAGGGTATATTTAAAAATATAATTTTAAATTTGAATTTTTGTACTTATGATTCCATTGAAGAAAATTAATTGATAATTTTATGATAGATAACATTAATATTCTTTACCATTTATTGTTTATTATTTTTTCAAGTAATATTTATATATTAATTTTTTATAAAATTTCCTATAATGCATTTGAAAATATTTTTAGTGGAATGTGAATTCACTTCTCCCTTCATTAGAAACTCTTATTTCATATAAATCATTGATTTATGAAAATTATTTCATATTTTTTTAACATTCTTAAATATTATTTTTTTAATGTAATCATAAACCATGTTGTATTTTTTTTAAAATATTTTTAATGTAATATTAATTCCCTTTTCTAAACAATGTAAATTGGGTTTTGTAGAAAAAATTAATGGATTATTTGTTTTAATGTGTAAATTGTGTATATAATTTCCAACCATAATGACCCTAAATGTTTTAGTGCTAAATTGTTTATTTTAAAATGTCATTTTTAAATAATGCTATTTTAAAAATGGTTTGTCATTTTTTTAAAGGAAAAATTCAATATCAAATGACTAATTTCATAAATAATGTTTTAAAGATATTTTGGTAGTAATTATCATCATAAAATAATCAAATCCATTATTTTAAAAATAATTCATTGTAGATATTTTTTTTTATATTGTTTTTATTCTTATTTAGGATAGATTATAATTATTTTGCCCAAGGATATTATGAATCTATCCATCCTTGATTTCTTGCTATCGTCATTAACAGTCCCATGAATTATTCACGTTCATGTGAATATTAGGGTTTAAATTTATACTTTAAATGAATTTAATTTATCATGGGTATTATTATTGAATTATTCACATACTATTTCTATATACATTGTTTTACATAGAATGTCATTTGATTAACTAGGAAAATATTGATAATCCATGTTCTTTCTTACTGATAATTAATGGTAAGGAATATTTTTTTAAAGGTAAATTGTTTATTCAACATATATAGAATTATTTAGAAATAGAGATTATGGTGGGGGCCCATTATATATATATCCTTGATATAGTATTAATATAATTATATTAACATGATTTCTAGTATTATTTATATTAGTTTATGGTATATATCTCACCCATAATTTGAAATTATATCGTGAATGGTAATAAAATTAGAGTTATAACGTGCCAAAGATAGTGATGTCCAATAATTATCAATTTCATTCATTATAAATTTAGTTGTTATTATCCATGATATTTTCTCAATTATATTATCTTTGTATTCATCTAATTACTAATTTAATGATTAAATAGCATGTGATTTCAGTTACCTTTCCTTATTGATTATATTTTTTGATGCTTTCTTGAGGGCGTGCATTTAAATATGAGGATAAATTGGTTGTTTACCTACATCCATACCTTCCAAAAGTAGGTGGAATTCATCACTTCTTAAGAGATGTTATATCCTTGATCCAAATGATATGATGGGATTTCAGTCACACATTCCCTGGATTCTTCCTTAGAATTCATCACCTCGTCAGAACATTATTAAAGATTTATATGTTGTTCCTAAAACTCATTATGGTGCCATATCTTTGTGGACTCCAGTTAATTACACTGATTATATGAGGAAATTACAAGCTGTCAAGTTAGGGAAGCAACCTTCTCTTATAGATTAGTCATGTTGGGAATTCCTGGCATGTCTGGGTAGTGGAATAATGGTACACCTAGATTTTCCGCTTGTGATATGACTTATCGAGGGAGCGTTATAATGAGGCATCCCACATTGAATGTGGGGAATTGTATGCCATATGAATGTTCTGAGGTTTTCCTCATCATCCTATGTTTTATTAGGTGAATAACACAATTTAAACATATAGAAGTGTTGAATCAGACTAATCAGAACATTGATGAGAGTGGATTAGTGAACATTAAAGGGATAATTTGTGAAAAATAAGTTCCCAAACATTGGGGAAACCAAGGATTACTATTTCCTAGGATTAAACATTTGGTAGGATTCCTACATACCCTTTTCAGAGGAAAGTGATAAAAAATAATGTTTTTAAAATTGGTGGTCTGGTGATTACACATGATAAACTGCATGAATGTTACAAAGGGTAATGGGATGGGTGGAAAAATTCCACTACGACGTGGCATCCTGTGTAAAATTCAATATATATTATGATGAAAGTGTCTAAATAGGAAGTTGATTATGATGAAGCAGATGTGGAGATGAATGTAGTTTGTTGGGACTTGAACCTCAGAGTGTCTTCCTATATATCCTCATGGTTTTGAATCAATGTTCAGATAGTTCCGTGGTGTGATGGGACTCCAAAGTAGGTATCTCACTATAATGGATGCATGGATGAGGACAAGAAATAAACAGATCCAAGGAGTTATGGCATGATCTTCATGAAACACAAAGGATCAAAGGAGAGACCAAGATGTGACATGTGTGATTTTATTAAACCTGAAAGTGGATTCTTATGTATCTCCCTTTTAGGGAATCGACGTCCATGTAGATCAAGATGGGTAATGGAATAAGAGTGTACAAAAAAAATAACCTGATGATATGTTGGGTCATACACGTAGTTATAAAACCATCTCAAACGGTGAAGTCTTTTTTGGAGGATTATGGATTATGTATGGGACTTATGAATGGTCAGCTACCCTGAAATAGATATGACTTCACTAAGAGGATGACCAAGTATATGGGTCCCTACAAATGGGACACTGATGTTTACCAATGTTTTTGGTGAAACCTTGGGTCCTTTTCCTACTTACCCTATCATAGAAGATAGGGACAAAACCCTACATAGTTCAATAGAGAGAGACATGGGATTAGGGTGTACATGATTGACAACAACCCAAAGACATGTAATGGAATAAATGTTGCTAGTATCGATATTGATGCAGGGAGAATCTGATTACATCAGGCAAGAATATATGTAATATATGTACCAATGAGAGAATATATCATATCAAAAGGGTACATACCTATATAGGGGCACCATAGTTTACAAATCATTAGGATTTAACCTTGAAGAGGCTTCCTACCAACCTGAAAGAGATCGAAAAAATGTTGTTTGCAGATATATTTTAACATATTGTTAGATGAATAGGGTATAAAGAGTATCATCATGTGGGATGAGTAGTTAACCAATGAGAAATTGTTGATATAGTGGGATAATGGGATTTATCCCTAGTAAGTCTTTCAACATACACTTCCAAAAAGAGAAATGATTGAATTCCAGGAAGATCAACTGAGAGGTGAATTGGGATTAAACACTAATGTGGACCATAGTGGATATTAGGGTCAAATCCCACTCAAAAACCATGTGAGTCATGTAGGTGTAAGAATAAAGACATAAAAATAGAACTTATGATCGCATCATGAAAAGTTCATCTAGAAGAGCATATTTGGATATTACTCATTACTAGTGGGCCAAGGAGAGGAATATAGGGACTTGGTCTTAGATGGATGTCTGATGAGAAAGTAGTGTGTCAAAATGTACAAGGATGATAAGACCATCTTGCCTGAAGCACCACATTAGAGGGTATAGGGTCTTACGTAGAGACTACCCGCGGTGCTCATGGGGATTAATACAAGAGGGGGAAGGGAGTGTGAGGGAATTAGCTCACATCCACTCTACGGTCTTCATGGGGCTTGTTAATTATGTGGTGATCATAGTTTCATATCATGTATTGATAACGTGGGTTCTTTGATGTTTAACATCCTATAACTCGAATGGTGATGATTCACTCTCCACCCATAGTACATTAGTTACTTGTACCAATCAAATATTGAGTGAGGTAAGGAACATGTAATTCCATGGCCAATGGTATTGTGAAGTTATCCATCGAGGGTTCCATATCAGTGTGGATATGTGAATAATCATTAGCTATTAGAAAGCATATATGAAGGAGCATAAGGAAATGCAACACAAAATGATGCACCACCCAAGGGACATTGAAATAACTTTATACAACCCAAGAGGGCTGAAGAAGATAAGGTTATGCGAAGCAAGATTCCTTGGAAAGAACTAATTTATAGATATAAATAAATTTTAGACACAACAACTCACGAAGAACATGGTTTCATAGAGATCATAGGCTCGTAAATATTAGGGACTCACATAGCACAAGGCTTCGAACAACTCACAGGCTCGCAGAGCACAGGTGCTCACAAAGCACATGGGTTTGCCAAGATCACATGATCGTAGAACAGAGGGTATTATAAATGATATAACTACATAGAGAGAAAATATTTGAGAAGCATAGTGTCCTTGAATAAGCATGGAGTACACATTTTTTTGGATGGTTCCTTGTGAAGCTCAGGTTCTTTGTGATGTCTTGAGTACCCGAAGGGGTGTTCATCCTTTCAAATGGACAATAGGATTTTCTATGTTCAAATATTATTGATATATGGTTATATATAAAGAAAGGAAATGTTTTTTTGTAATGAAAATGTACCTTAGATTATTTATTATTTCTGCGGGTTCATAGTGCAATGAACGCTTCGGGATTTTGGAATTCAAAAGATGAATTGTCAAGGTCCAGATCCTTTGGAATGGGGGGAGATGGATATTAATAGTTTCCATTGGGGTGAAATTCACTAAGGGAGTGCCTCAAAGTAACATTTTCTCCTCCAATAAAGGATTATTTCATCATGTTTCTCAAACTCAAAATGTCAACGGTCATCCCCTTTGGGGTGTAGAGGCTTCTGTTTTTCCCTATGCAGTGTCATCTTGGGATCCAAGTAAAATTGTGATGGAGTTACAAATATTCCATTTGAAATAATTATATTAATCATGATTTATATTTCAATTCTTCATGATATTACTAAACTTGAATTATTTTACTCAAATGTGGTAGAGTTCCACATGGATATAGAAGTGCTGGCATGTTTTTAAACAGTAGAAGTAGAGTTTGATGAGTTCTCCAAAATTGAGATTGATATATGAGGGTGTCATGTATGTAGTGTTCTATGAGTCATCATGAAATGATCATGGATATATTCTAATGTAGATATATGTAGTGTTTTCCTATAGTTTATTCTTGTTGAGACCACATAACAAGAACTATGAGACCCAAGATCTGAAGATAGAAATAATAGTCTTCACTTTGAATATGTTGTTACCCTACCTGATTGGAGAGAAGTTTATTATCTACTCCGATCACAAGAGTCTCAAATATATATTCTATTAGAATTATATGAATTGGATGTAGGGTCGATGTAAGATTTCATCCAAGATTATGAATTCAAAATATTCTATATTCCATGGAAGGGGAATGTGGTAGTAGATTCTCTCATAAGAATATATTATTCACACTGCCTGAAAAAGTTATATGAGTGGATGGAATCATTATAAATATCAATTATGGATGGGGATGGGGCATCATACCTTTAGTAAATGATTGTTTCCCCTATACTCATGTTGCGATTCATGGAGGAACATCTTAATTATGACTACTGAAAGACCTGATGTTCTTAGATATCTACAAGATAAGCTCCTCATATATTTTTTAATATAATGGAGCACTTCATTCATTTTAGTTGACACCAAATGTTGGTACAAACATTGTGGGTGGAGGTTATGATAGAGTTTTATATGTTAACTTAATATGTAACTCATTGTTTGAAAAACATCTACCTAGACCACCGAAGTCATTTTCTATGGAATAGTTGAAGAATGAAGTTGAAGAGTTTGTTTCTTGATTCCTTACATGTCAAAAAGTGATTTCTAAGCACCATGTTCCAGTAGTCGTAGCCAAACCAAGTTGCTACTAAAATAGAAATGGGATGGGATATATACATAATTTTTTAATTGTTACCACACATTTCAAAGGAAGATGATGCATTTTTGGTGATCATAGACTCACTCTCCATGCAGACGCATTTTATATCTTTCAAAGATCAGAGTTTAGTATTAAGAATGGGATGACTCATTGAAAATGAGATAGTCTAACTCAATGGAGTCCCATCAATTACTATTTTTGATAGTGATTCTACATTTACATCCCAGTCTACGATGGGATTAAAAGTGGAATTTATTACTCAAATACAAATGATAAAAACATTTCACCCACAATATGATAGCTAGATAAAGAGAACAATTAAAGATTGGAAGGACATTCTACAAGAATGAAAGATGGAAATTTGATATAGTTGTATGAATAAACTACCAATGTTTATGTTTGTGTACAGCAACATCTACAATTTCTCTATTGGTAAGTCACCATTTGGGGAATTGTTTGGGAGACAAAGAAAGACACCACAATTATAGACTGTCCTAGGTGAGTCATCACTCATGGACTTGGGGTTGGTTCATGATAAAATAGTGATAGCGTAGATCATCCAAGGGCAGATGAAGACTACATAGAGTAATTAGTAATATGACATTGGAAGGTGATGGGGTCCGTTAATGTTTGTGGAGTGAGACCTTGTGTTCATATGGGTTTCAACCCAATGTGGATTACTGAGACTTTTCCATAGTGGAAAGATATATTTGAGGTTCATTGGACCTTTACAAATACTATTCAGAGTTTGTGAGGAGGTTTATAGAATTGATATAACTCTATATGTAGACTGCGTACATGATGACTTCAATGTGTCTTAGTTGATGAGGTATGTGCACTACCCATCACACATTATCAATTATGGAGAGATGGACATCAAGAATGGGGAAACCATTGATGAGTACCTAGTAATGATTGGGGATCTACATAATAGAAGTTTTTATGAGTGATCAGTTCCTTTAGTGTGTGTTCTCTAGACAAATGGTGATCATCATGAAATAATAATTATAAGTGTGTGAGGCTCGGATTCATGCTCAGTACCCACATCATTTATCATAGCCCCTATTTTGGGTATTTTTGTAATTAAATACCCAAGGTGGAGAAAATTTAATGTATCATATTTTTTGTTTATTATTATTGAATTTGATATGAATTATTTTCGAGACCAAGAATATAGATGACATGAAATTATTTGGCCCGATGTTCTCTAATAAAATGTGTTAAATATATTTAAAATATTAAATTCCATGTGCATATAGTTTTCTGAAAAAAAATTATAATAACCAATAAAAATATTCATGGATAAAAAATATTAGGGAACCTATGGGTTCAGATTATTTTTTTACCCTTGTAATGAATATACATTAGTCAGCGTGGGAGATTTGTGAAAAAATCATGGGAAAAAATGAATAATTTTTTAAATTTATTTTGTTGCCGCATATATATCATGGATCATTATATATTTTTTAGGAATAAATTACACAGTCTGTCTCATATCCATGGAAAAACTAAAGGGACATTGGAGGGAAAACTAGATATTTATCTAAAGTGAATGATATTGAGATAGTGGATCCATGATCAACACAACTTTGATTCGATATATCGTACCAATGATGACAAATATGAATTGTTCTTCATCATGAATGAAACCAAATTTTGTTTTGGAATATGTTTTGATTGTGTTATTCCCCAATCACGACATCTAGGATGAATGTGCACCAATCTATGCGATGATTTATATATGGTTGGATCGTCTTGTGGGATGGGTACATTTTATAGAGAATTTTCATTCCGATAATTTTGATGACTAATATGATTGAAATTATAATAGAAATTAAAAAAATATCAACCCAAACATTGAACAAGGTCTATTAATTTTAATTTATTCTATTTATTTCTCCCCTAGTTCATTATACATCATAGTTGTTCTTCATAAGGAATGCAACTTGAATAATCTGGATCAATTAATCCTTTCACGAATGTTTCTTGTCATAATGATAAAATATCATAAATATGGGGAAAACACTATGAATGTGAAATTTATCTAGATGGATAAATTATGATGATGAAGGATACATGAATTTACATTCTTTATTAATATTCTGTGAAGAAAAAGTATCATTAATTTGATCAATTTTATGAGAATATAAGATGATAAAATGATTTTTCTGACGGTGGAATGTATTGGATGAGATTTAATCATCATTTTCATGGAAATTAAGTCACCAGATCAAATGATGGTTGTTCCATATCGAATGTGTATATGAGGTCAATGATTCTACAAAATCACAAAAAACATAGTGTGTGAAACCTATCTACATGTTGTGTGGTGACACATGAGTGGTGGCAAGGGTTTCAGAGTGTAATGCCCTGATTATGGGTGCTTCCCAAAGGTTCTCCATACACGGTTTCTCAAATGACCTCGTGCACATTTCCCCAAATGTCAGACCCTGCTGACTAGTAGCCAGTCCCATGGGTGTGATAATGGGTAATATATTGCCTCATTAGTAGAGTCACACAACAGAAACAAATGATACACATTATCAGATGTAGAAATACCATTCAAAATAACTAAACAGTGGAATACTGATCGTAAAAAAACTACATCATATAAATAAATAAATGAAGCATGTAACATGTATTTATGATATAATCCTAACATGTCACAATGTTTGAAATACATTAATGATTCCAATGTATAGAAAACAATAATCTCCAACAGTATTGCAAGCATGATCTTGGTCATGTTATCTCTAGCTCCAACATCAATCAAGTACCTGATGACGAATGGAATATTCCATTATCTAGACCTGCAAGCGTATAATCTATTTCGGTCCAAAAGAATGCACCAAATAGGGTGTGGGATGAATCCCAATAGGTAACCACCAAAAGATATGTTCCTAATAGTCAGTGAATATATAGAGAACGAAATATGAAAAAATGATGTAATAAACTAGGAAGTACTCCAAAGTAAACTATCCTACAATTTTCAATTACATTAATTTTTCTTATTAAGTATTCATAACATTGAATAATTCATCCTTGGTATCTATCAAATTCAATGTATCCCATTGTATAATAGAAAAACATATATCTCAATAGACCATCTAACAAACAACTATGACCTAGTCCAAGCTTGTTTTTTTTTGCTTGACAGGCTCGTCACATTCATCAAATATTCAAATGAAACCATCTATGAATGTTCTTATAGTCTAACCCATCTAGTTTATCATATCATCTATTGATAAGATAATATAATGAACCTCTTGGAAATCTCACACAATCAAACCCCTTTGTCCCCAAATAGCAGTAAACATTTACAAATGACCACTTAGGCATCTCTAACGGTCAATACCCATTTGGTCTGCATAACATACAGTAACTATAATGACCACCTTGTAGCTCTCAGAGCCAATGACCTCGGGAAAACATTCATTTAATAATAACCCTCCAAGTACAACTCATAGTCAATACACCTATTGTCTAATACCACCCGGTATCTATCACAATCAATACATCTTGGAAAACATGATGATAAATTATATGGAAATGACGAAACATTAGGAAGCACTAAAAGCCAAATCCAATTGGTCATTTATTTATTATGATAATAAAATGCATCTCAAATCAATATTAACAGCTTCATAAAAACCCTAAACATGGAAAACAAAGCAATCATAACATGCATTCTAGACCCCATAGCTATATTAAATAAAACATGGGATTCACACCCATAACCATGTAAATAAACTATATGAATAATAAATAACCTTTTCTTAGTAAAAAACAACATAATAGGTCTTATAATGGGTAAATTTCGAAAACACGTGATACCCTAAACATCAGTATTTGGATGTTTTATCATATATAATCCAAATACAATCAACAAAAGGAACAAAAAAACCTACCTTGATTACAGGAGATCACTATAGTTGAACTCTAACCATTGAATCAGCCTAAAATGAAAAATATGTACAATAAGGTAAAAATAATCAACCCTTGATTACACTTGAGAGAAGAGGAATCAGGAAGAGTGGCTCTAGGGAATGAGAGTACTCCCTCATGGGAATCCATCCCACCGAGCGGTCTCACAATTAGATTTGGGATGGAATAATGGGACGGGCATAATGTTTCCAAGATGTTTATCACACTCATGTATGTGACATGAGGGGAAGAAATGATTTTTTGAGGTGATATAAGACCCTGCTCGGACTCATCAAATAAAAAAATTACATTTTTTGTTAATTTAATGTACACGCCATGTAATATTCATAACTATACCCCCATTAGGTGGTCTTCTTGGTTACATACACATCCATGTACTTGGCAGTTACACAACCAGTAGAGGGACACACGTGGCAATGAGGTATAAGGTGATTACTCAAAAATATATGGTGTGTACTTAGAAAATTTTTTCATTTATTTATTTTCCTAAAAAACAACCCAATACATATATCCATACCCAAAAGAATGATACAAGTTCATACAATCATCCCCCCTTAAAATAATTTGTCCCTGAATATTCCTTCTAAGGGTGGCGAAGAAGAAACATCAATGACATATCACCACTATGATCAAACATCAGCCTCCATCTCCCATGTCTCATCCAGAACTCGTCCATTTTTCCATAGAACATATATCAGAGGATCATATCGACCACATAAAACCTTCTTTTTATGATCCGAAATCTGAATCGGGTGCTCCAAGAATGATGCATCATCATCCAACTCAACTTCCTCGGGTTGAAAAATGTGAGATGGGTCTGAAAATTAGTGACATAGCTGAGAAAAATGAAATACATTGTTCATATCCTAGTATATCTTAGGTAAAAACAATAGATAGGAAACTGGACCAACTCTTTTCAAAACCTCAAACATCCCATTGTATCTCGGGGAATGTCTCCCTGGTATCCTAATCCGCATGTGTCCCAATTTCGGTGTGACGATTATGAAAACATGATCTCCGACCTCCAATTTTAGGGGACATCTACATTGATCATCCTAACATTTATGGTGATACTGTATAATAGAATTCCTCTTTTAAATAAATTCCACCAGTATAGTGCCCTCTTAATGACGACCTAGTATAGTATATTATCCCACCTCCAGCCAAAATATTGGTGATCACTATGGCCAAAAGTACAAATATTTATAATGTTTTTTCTGAATTGTTGACAATTTTTTTTCAAAAAATAAAACTAGGGGTATGTGTCTCTCCAATGAGCCCCAAAAATTTAAAACACATACTTGAAGTATGTCCTCCTAAACCTGAATCATGCACTCAGACTGGCCATCTGTTTGGGGTTGGTAAGCTGTAATCAGAAGTACCTGTGTACCCAAAGGTCATTATAGTCCCTTTCTAACATGAGATGTAAACCAGAAATCCCTATATGAAATGATAGAATAAAGAACCCCATGCAAACATACAATCATACGGATTTACAACCTTCCAATATCATCAACTGTGATGGTCTCCTTGATCAGTATGAAATGTGAATCCTTCATGAGTCTGTCAACAATAACACAAACTACATCATTCCATTGAGTAGACCTTGGTAAACCCATCACAGAGTCCTTCATAACATCATTTCACTTCCACATGATAATTGGAAACTACTGTAAAAGCACTGCTAGTCGCTTATGCTCTGCCTTAACATATTGACAAGTGGAATATCTCAAAAAAAACATACATCTTCATACCTGGCCACTGATACTGATGGTATAGATCTCGATACATCTTGGTAACAATAGGTTTAAATACCCAAACTATGAAATGAAAATATCATTTCATCAGCTCACATATGTTTGTGGACACCCATACACATCCATGGAATCAAAATATATCATCATCGCATACAGTTTACCAAATAGTAGGTTCCACCCATGACACACTATCTAGTGGGACTAGGCCTTCAGAATCTGATAGGTGCCTCATTCTCACTCGATCCAATAGAGTAGAGGTAACATCTATATAAGATTAAAATGTGTACCCTTGGCTACCATGGACCTCCAAATGAATCACTGATAATAGATCAATACGATGCCACTCGTTATTGTCCCTCTAACCTTCATGTATCTGAGTTCTCCTGCTTAAATCATCGACCACTATGTTGAAATTCCTAGCCGTGTTGGTATTCTCAATGTCAAAAGACTAAAGGTAGTTAGCCCACCTTCACTGTCGCAAATTTAGATCACGGGTAGAGAAGATAAACATAAGAATTTTGTTGTCAGTGTACACCACAAAATGTTCATCCAAGATATAATGCCTCTGACGAACACCTGTCATAGGGCATGGAAAAGCATATTTTTATGTTTTTATAGTTCAAAAAAGTGGTTGATCAGGTTTATCTCACTTGAGAAGCTTTTTCAGTTCGTTCACACACATAATAAAAATCACTTTATCTACTTATTTTTTGTTGTTTTTTTTAATATAAGAATATAATGGAATTTATGAATATAAATGAAATTCCAAAATTTAATTCAAATTAATATTAAATGAAAAAAATGTAATTATGGAAGAATTTAAGTTCTCTTAAGAGAACTTTCCCGGACCACCTTCATTGCCCAGTTTCAAATATTCTTAGTGAAAAAACTCCATCGTATGTGTGCACACCTTATTCTTCCCCAGTTATGAATGAAAATACTACCTAGCGATCTCCAAGCACACCCTCCATCCACATACCCAATCTAACGAAAATGGTTATAGATTAAAAATTTAGTTGTTATACAACCAAAATTAGGATTACACCCACTATAAATTATCCTTAGAATTAAGTCAAAGAATATTAAAAATGTGGTCTTGGATTCAGGAACCTGATTACTCCCTCAAGGTATTCCTCATATTAGTTACTCAGGATCATGAGTATTATAGTTCAAGATTGTAAGATGAGAAGAAGAAAAGAGGCTGGATGTGTAGACACAATAATTAAAATAATGCATGAATTTATTTGATAAATAAATTACAATTGAAAACTAATAAAAAAATAAAGAAAATAAATAAATTAAATATAAATTGGAAAGATTTGCAGCTAGACTCCCTGGGTGGAGATATATTCTAGGGTGCCTTGATGTAATAGATAGAGAATGGGATAATTTGGGAAGGAGGTGCGGGCCTCCTTTTATAGGTAGAATTATATCCTCCATAATATTATGTGTTATTGTCCCAATAAATGGCGGATTCATGCATTGAACCCTTTATAAATGTTGTTCATTAATGCGTTGGCTGTTTGCCCATAACATTTCATCCCATTTGAATAGTGTACTAATGATTTATTAATTTTGAATTGGAGGTTGTTTTTGGGATGATGCTTCTAGGAATGTTTCTCCAAAAGAATAACATTCATTGGAAGATTTAATGACTTCGAAATACCATAGAATTTTGTGTAGATCCAGACCAATGTTTCCTAGTGCTATCCCAAGTGGAAAAGCCACAATATTATGTGTGAAGGCCATGTTGTGGTACCGTTACGGTGGTGGGGTCCACTCTCCCCCCCTAAAAAATCATAAGCATCATTGATTTTTTTATCACTTTAGATTGATAAATCAACTCCTGGTCTAGAAGACAAAGTCTAAAGAAACAAAATCAGGATTCTAAAAATATTTGAATCACAAAATACAAACATATATTTTATGATAAATGAAAAACCTAACCCTATGATTAAAATTTGTCAAAATTCTAGAATTAACTACTTTTTGCATTTAATCTCTAATTACCACTATAACCAAAAAATGAGACAATTACACATACAATGACACTAGGTTGGATTTTAAAAAATGATTTTCATAATAAAATATATGAAAATTTAGCATTATCACTCCCAAAAAAAAATTCACTCCTAGCCAATCATCTTACATCCCAATCAAAATCCACACAACAATAAAAAATGAGAAAATATCAATGTTCTTATCCAAAATAGAATTCCAACCTCTATCATCCATAAAACATTTTCGATAATTTTAATTTCATTGACTAAAATTTGTTCAACCTCATAAATAAATCCTTGACCCAATCACAACCTACCTTACATTGACTTTTATGTCACTATTCACCCAGGAAAAGATTATTCTAGAGTTATGATCATACCTGGAAACCGCATGTATCAATATTAGCTTGTGAAAAATCGTATTTCTCCATACCGTGAAACATGAAATTGAATTCAATAATGAGGGATTTAATTAAAGGTTCAAAATATTTTGGGGTTTAGGGTTTGTGGGAAAATAATTGAAAAACATTCATTCTAGAAAGAGGATGTTGGACTCTTATGTACATTAGATGATTAATTGAAGTAAAAACACTCGAAATTCCTCTCTCAATACCACTTGAAAATGTGAAAAATAACACCATAGCCTTTTATTACATGGTAATTGAGCCAAGAATTGATTATAATTATTGATATCATCTAATCTCTCCCTTTTTTCAATGCTTTAGAAAGGCATGTCTTTTTTTTCATTTTCATTATTTTTCATGTCGGATGAGCTGAATATTGAATACAATGAATGAATGACAATTCATTACCTTGATTTTTGAGAGGGACATGAGTCATAAATGAATGTAAAATGAGTAATTCATGATCATCTCCACTTTATTATTTTTTTGATGGAGAAATGGATGAAACAAATAAAGAACAGTGAAATGATGACAAATACCGAATTCTCTTATTGTATGCTTCAAAAAATATTGACACAGAAATAACACCACCCACAAATAATACACATCCCAATGAACTCACATGAAATCCTCTTCCCCCACAGTCAATCTTGATATATCCATGTAAAAAAACTAAAATTGTGGGTAAGTAATAAAAAATCGGCTTGTAATGTGGCTTAAACCTATAGGGAAATTCATGAAATCGAAGGGCCTACGAAGGATAAATGTAAAGGTGGGTATCAAGATAAAATGTGGCTAGACAAAGAGATGCCTTAATCATTTCACATACATTTCCTGAAATCCAATTCTTCAAAAGGGAATATTCACAAATTCTAGTTCTCACACAAAATTAATGTTTCCATCAAGAAAGTTTGGTTATTAGGAAAAATATTTAATTGTGGCTTAGAATACCTCACAGGATAGGAAAAAAATATTTTGAGTCAATGTTTCCTGGGCCTAGATTTCAAAAATTAGCCAACCTCATAAAAATTCTTGAAAATACATTTCAAATAAACATATTTCATATCAACAATCATTTAATATTAATTACTTCAAAAATCATTTCAACTCTTTCAATATCAATTGATGTGTGAAATGTGATAAGAATATTCACTAATTCTCTAAATATGTTTTGGACCAAAAAATGACAGGCGTTTAAATTGTTATCATAAAATGTGATATCCCTATTGAATTAATTATTTAGTGCTCTTCCTCTAATGCTTATGGATTCCATCATCCTTTATGATCCTATAAAAGAAACATTACTCAATAAATCACAAGGACCATTTAATTTATGCTTCAAATAAAAGAGGGAGGGGGCCACATGCTAAAATAATTTTTAATATTACATTTGAAATTTAAATTTCTAATATTGAAAATTAAATACTAAAATTCTTGTAAATGATAGATCTTGGTATGATCTCTTTAGTGGGCCCTCGTATCTTTTACTACCTATAGAAGGAAGTACTAACTTTTATCTATAATCTGTTGTTTGATGAAGCTTCTTTGATTTAAACCACCCCATGTGGCTCTTCCCAGCTTGTAGTTTCTTATTTTTTGAGGAATATCCATAGATCTAGTACACAATATACTCCCCTTCACAATATATTACAGCTTGTATGGTAGATGTTGGATGACGTGTGGATCATTTTTTTCCTTGGTTGCTACTTGTGCAACCTTCTTCTCCTATTCTAGTAATCCCTCTATTGAATCATAAATATCTTTTGGGAGCATCAATTGTTCCTCAACAGGTGCATATTCTTTATCATCTTTTTTTAAGTCAATGTAAGGATTTAAAAAATATGAAAAATTCCAAATTATATGGAGATATTATCAAATCGGGTTGAATGAAATCAGAGAGGGTAGAGTTCATGGAAGGGTCATCTCCTTGAGATTGTTATGGTTCAACCACTTAATCAGTTGAATGTTCCTATTGAGTTGATTATCACTAGATGAAGTTAGGATGTCGGGATCCTCCATCATGACATCAAATTTAGCCAATTTGGTGTTGTCTCCTTTCAGCGGTGTTGGATCATCTTCATTATAAGGATGGGAGAGATCAAGTAGTTCCTCACATTCATTCATGAATTCATCCAATTCTCGTTGATCTCCAACATGTATCTCATCAAGGAATTCAACTTATTTTTCATCTATCTCATGTAGAATTGGTTGACAGAGGATGATGGAGTCTTCAGGTACTTTTATATTTACCTCCTATGGTTCTTCAATGATGAGTGGTGAAATTTCGTCCACCACTATCTTAGGATCTTACTCCAACTCATGACCAGGTTGCTCCATCCATGCACGAACATAGTCAAATGCCACTTCTATTTTCCACCCCAAATCATCCAGAGTATTACTAATCCTTCGAACCCAGTCATTTAGATTGTGATAATCAATTTACGGTTCTTGATATTGATTCTTGAGTAATCTTCCCAGGCATAAAAATTTGAGTTTCAATACATCATGGAAAATTATTTTTTAAGATTTTTATTAATCAAAAAAATAAAATATTTACAAAAATGTGAATTTTGAAAAATTTATTGAAATAACAACTTATCTCATCAAAAATGATGCCAGGTTTGATGCATGCTGGTCATAGGGTGTGGTAAAATCATATTTTCATGTATTCCAAGTGCAGCATAGAGGCTGAACTGGGTCCTCTCACTTGAGGTGATTTTTCAGTTCATTCACAAACATAATCTAATTCAATTTAACTACTTATTTTTTGTTGTTTTTCTTTAATATAGGAATAGAATGGAATTTATGAAAATAAATGAAATACAAAATTTTAATTCAAATTAATATTAAATGCTAAACTGAATGGAATTATGGATTAAAGGATGTTCTCCCATGAGAACATTCAGGGAGAACCTTCATTGTCCAGCTTCAATTATTCTTAGTGAAAACACTCCATCGTATGTGTTCACACTATAGTCTACCCTAGTTATAAATGAAATGTCTACTTAGCCCCCGCTAAGCACATCATCTATCCAACTCCTCAATATATGGAAAAGGGTTGTAGATTAAGAAGATAAACTGTAGAAACCATAATGAGGGTTACAACCACTATAAATTCTAAATAGAATTAACTCAAAAAAATATTAAAAACATGGTCTTGAATTCACGAACCTAATTAATCTCTCGGGATATTCCTCAGATTACATACTCTTGATCATGATTATTATGGTTCATGATGGTAAGATGAGAAGAAGAAAAGATGGTGGATGTGTGGACACAATAACAAAAACCATGCATAAATTTACTAGAAATATAAATTACAATTTAAAACTAAAACACAAAAAATGGGGAAGATTTGCAGGTGGCCTCTTTCATTGGAGATCTCCTCCTTGGTGTATTAATGGAATGGATGGAGAATGGAATAAATTTGGAATGTGGTGAGGGCCATCTTTTATGGGCATAATCCATTCCTCTGAAGGAATGCGCATTGTTGTCCCAATAAATGACTGATTCATGCAATGACCCCTTCATAAGTGTCATGCCTCAATAGGTTGGTTGTTCACCGCCAAAGTTATTTCTCATTTGGACACCAGATTAATGAGTTAGGAATTTTTAATTTGAGGTTTTTCTTTTCTGGATGAAGCTTTTATGAAGGTTCCTCCAAAAGTATAACATTCAATGGACGCTTTATTGATTTCAAACCTCCAAAAAAATTTGTGTAGATCTAGAACTATGTTTCATCATGCTATATCAGTTAAAATAACCTCAATATTATTTTTGAAGGCCCATTTGTGGTTTCGTTATGGTGGTGGGCTCCATGTTGTCCGCTGGGAAAAATCATAAGCATTATTGATTTTTAAGCCCTTTAGATGGCCGGATAAATTCCTTGTCCATAAGAAAAATTTTATGGAAATAAAATCAAGAATATAAAAAAATTTTAATCACAAAATTTGGAAATATATTTTATGAGAAATGAAAAATATAACCCTATGATAAAAATCTGTCAAAATTTATGATTTAACCGCATTTTGATTATATGATCAAATTACCACTATAACATAAAAATGTGAAAATTACCCATACAATAACACTATGGTAATATTAAAAATAGTGATTTACAGTATAAAATATATTAAATTTTTAGCTTCATCAGTCTCCAATAGAGTAAAGCATAAAAAAATATATCTTTCTCAATATCATGTGTCGGGTAATTCTTCCAATATATCCACAACTGCCAAGACCCATAGACAACGGATCTTTCCCCCTATATAAGAATGGGTCCCAGGATGATGGCTAATTTGTCATAGTAAATTGTATAACTCTTTCCCATATTTGTTAAAATCAAGATCTATGCTAAATTAAATTTCACTTTCATTTTTTGAGTGGATTAATTAAAGGAATCAATCCACAAGTACACTTCACCTTTATTATTCAAGCATATTAGTTATTCTTCTAACAATTAAATGTCTTCAATAAATAACTTGTAATAACCAGATAGCCCTAGAATACTCTATAGCTCAATGAAATTCATCAGCTTCTCCCAAGATACTATTTTTTTTCACTTTTTATGTGTTAACTAACATTCATGTATCAGAGATAACATGACCCACATAGTAAATTGTGTCTATTCGAAAGTGGCATTTTGAGAGCATATAATATAACTAATGCTTACTCAGTGTACTCAATACTATATCATGATGTGTAACATGGTCAGGTCAAGTGTGAGATTAAACCATGATATCATCCATGAATACTACCACAAAAGAATCCATGTAAGGATGGAAGACGTGGTTCATCGGTTCCTTAAAAATAGCTCGTTCATTTGGGAGACCGAATAGCATAACCAAATACTCATATAGACCATACCTTCTCTGAAAGGATGTTAAATGTGTACATGATGGACCAATGCACAACTGATGATAACCAAATCTCAGGAAAATCATACATAAACACAAGCTCCTTGATGTTGATCAATGAGATCATCAATAATTGGTAAAGGATTTTGGTTTATGATTGCCAATAGGTTTAGCTTTTGATAATCTACCCAAATTCTGAAGACACCATCTACTTTCTTCCTAAAAAGGCCAGGCTAACCCTCATGCGAAGTACCGCCTGGATTAAACCCATTTCCTATAACACCTCTAACCCTTTCTTGAGCTCCCGTATCATTGTTGTAGCCTTCCTCTAAAGAGTAATGGATACTAGTGCCACTCCTTTCAAGATCTCAATATATAAATCTACCTCTATATCCAAATGTAAACATGAAATGTAATATAAAAATATATAATTGAAACAATCCACCACTAGAGGAAAGGCCATTTGTGAAGTCCCCTAGTCATCCAGATATAAACTACGAATCTGATCTATAATTCCATTATACCCATGATGTACAGGCCTATATCTACTCACCTGGATATCCCATTCCACCTTGTGTAGAAAATTCATGCACTTTGAGGATGTGAAAATGACCCTTTGACTACAGTAGTGTACAATGAACTAAAAAAAAGACTAACCAGTACATTCGAAAAATTACATTGAATCCTATCATCTTTATGACATAGAGGTCCCAAAATAAGCGACACCCTCCAACATCAATAGGTCACTCCTCTCACTGATGTACACAATCAATCCTAATCCCCAACAGAATTTCTAGAATCATAACATCCTAATATGTAATGAAATAGATCCAAGTATGTCCACAATGAAAACATATATAAAACAATGAAAATCCCCAATATCAAAAATGGAAGAATCTAAAACTGAGGTAACTATATTCATACCCCAAACTATAGAAGGTTGAGGATCCTGCTCTAACTTGCTCTACTCCACTGCAAATGTATAACTTGTAAAATGGCCTTATAACCCAGAATAACTACCATGAGCTGATATATCATGTTGTCTCATAAATCTTATAGTCTGTCTACCATAGCCATGACCACTTCCTAAGCCTGAACGACATGAAGAAGTTCAGTTCTCTGACTAAAGATAAACTTGTGGTCCTTCTCATGAATGTGGATTCATAACTGTTCCCTTATCACCTACTGCTAGTGAGGGAATCTTGCAATAATACTGCTGTTGAGCCGTCCTACAAGATCAGCACTCTACTAAAACCGTCGGCGACTGTGGTCTCGTGGGTCAAATCTTCTAGCACATGTTGCATTCCACCTGGATACATAATGAAACGTCACGTGAAAGTTCTATATGCCACTCCTTCTATCTGTCGAAGAAGCGCCGACCTTAGATGGTTAACCACCATGGCTCGCAACTCCTAAATTCCTCAGAATTCAATATATAGTCAGTGACAAGTTCATTATAGTAGCCACCAAGTAATAAGAAATAAAATCTCTTATGATTAGATGGAATACCTAATACCATCATAAAACTTCCTAGCCAAATATAACTTGTCATCTCCCAGAATGGGTGTGAAGCTACTAAAGCTCTGTAAAATGAGAAGAGTTCATCATTACTAAAAGCACACCATGCACCAAATGCATGAAATCTTAGGCTTGAACGACCCTCAACATATCGTGTTAGAATTAATCATAGAGGATCCTATTAAACATATCTTAAGAGACATCCTGATAATGTCCCACATATGAGATTACATACCACCATCTATTTGTGGAATCACATATCATGTACATCACTAGATTCACCCATCGCACAAAAGGCATCTACAAATGCTCGAAGATAGTACAAATGGCCTCAAAACACATCTCAATATACTTTGGTCCTCTATCCCCTAAAAAAGTGGTAGGATAATTCTTTTAGAACACCCTCATAAACTCTTAAATAGTTAGTACAAGATTCAGTGGTCCCTAGAAATTCTGTAACATCTTCAAAATCCTTCATGGGACTCTGCATCATCACCAGTGTTTGGTGTACCATCTGGTTCCAAGAAAATACAAAAGGTGGGATGTACTGGTACTCCCCAATCTAACATTTCCAGTGAATAACCATTTCCCTTTATTTATAATTCAATCGGAAGGCATCTTTGTTACATGACACTTCTCAGTCAAGCGAACGCCTTAGTACAAGATTATCAAGGACTAGAAATTAAAAATGAATGAAAGTTGCAGGACATGAAACATTCAGGTTTTACAAATAGGGATACACGGCTTGTATCACCCCTACATGACATGTTCTATTAAGATTTCTACATGACATGTACATCTTCCAAACCTTGTTCTGTAACACCGATACACATGATGTGTTCATTTTGAGACACCGTGGGTACTTTAATTTTCCATCCTACTGAGGTTCCTCTACACATAAAAATCTACATGGTTCTCCCATGGGAAACTGTACCCTGTGTGTTTACCCTAGACATGGTGTGTATTACTTATATTTTAACTGCATATGTAATTAGTCAAACGTTCTAGTACACGGTCGACTCTCCACGATTTGCATAAATGGGAAAAATGTTTTCTAAAAAAATTGCATCCACCCTTGTTGTTGGTCAAACGGCCAGATACACAGTTCATAACAACACGACATGTAAAAACAAGACATGATGTGTACAACCTGTGGTTTCACATCCTGGTGTCTCTGCACAAAGTCATCCACAAGGTCAAGCAACACACGACATTTACATATGGTACACAACATGTACTTATGAAATGTTGTTTCTTTCATAATAGAAGAACGCATGGCATGGGTTTATAACATCACATGCTGTGTTGTTTGGGTTTCCTAATAGTAGGCCCCTGAAACTCCTACATAACTCTTAAAAAGTTAATATTTATCCATGGCATGGAAAATTCAAACACGTGTGATCCTATACACTCGTGAATCAACATTTCGAATCCTTATTAATATCATAACTAGAAAATTTTCATTTTAAAGGTTAAACATGATCCACCTAATTCTAATCCCAAAGGGCCCATAATAACTCAATGACTACAGATTCACATTTATCCAAATAAAACTTTACACTTTCCAACACCCTTTGAAAATATAATGTTTGATATAATGGAATTTATCACAACAACATATAGCTAGAACAACATATATCACAAAAACAAACTATCTATAATTCACTCATAAAGGCATGACAAATTGCATGACATGTTATATCTATCATGTTCTTATATGATACATGATTTGGAACACCCTGGTCTTATTAGGATGTAAAAAAAATTGATAAAAAATTATATAAATCATAAAATCACAAAACAAGTTCCTCTCCCGATAGTGAAATCAACATAACTGTAAAAATTTCAAAACAAAAAAAAATCAATATTCAAGGTAACATTGCTTTTACTTGTACATGGTTTACCGAATCCCAATAATGGATTATTAAAATCTACCCAATACATCCTATCCCTATCTATAGGTTCCAAAAAGTAAGACAAAATAAAAATGAAATTTCTTTGATACAACTTTGTAATGTCTTAGTTTTGGGTGCCAGCCAAAGGTCCCATGTACATGATTGGTCACATGGCCTCTAGAAAATTTTCTAAAATGCCAAAGGATGTCGACTAGCAGTGATATCCTTGAGTGTGATAGTGGGAAAACTATGTCCTTATTGGCAGAGTAATACAACAGAAAAAATAGTATACCGTAACAGAAGAAATAATATCATACACTAGAAGTAAACACCAAAACACTAATAATATAATCAACAGAGGCATATATATAAATAATGATGCATGTCACATGTATTTAGGAAATCAACCGAACATGTCAGAATGAAGAAAATAAAATACTGAAATCTATGTATACAAAACAGTAAACTCTTATTGCATAACAAGCCTCTACTGGATCCCAAGCTCTCTAGATCCAACAACAATGATGTTTCTGATGAAAATGGTACTTTCATTTTTCGATACCTGCAAAAATATATATATTTTTGGGTAAAATAAATGAACCAAATAGGGTGTGAGATGAATCCCAATAGGAAAACACCAAAATATCAATTCCATATAGTTAGTGAATATATATAGTATGAAAAATGTAGAAATTAAGAAATTAAGACAGAATTAATCAAATGTAAACATTCTGAATGTTTTCAATTACATTTGTGTAAATTTAATAATTATTTAGACCATTGAATAATGTCTCATAAGGATATAGCCTAAGATATGTATCCCCCTGTATAATAGAAAAATAGTTGCCTCAAAATACCATCTAACAAACAAGTAGGACCGAGTCCAGGGTTGTGTGTTGTCTTGGTAGGGTGGTCACATTCATTAAACATTCAAAATAATACCTATAGGAATTTATCAAAGTCTAACCCCTTAGTTTTAACATATCATAAATTCACTAAATAATATAATGACCATCTGGGGATGCTCACACAGTCTAACCCATTTGGTCTCACATCGCACAAACCATTTTCAAATGACCACCTGGGAAGCTGTCATGGTCTCTACCCCTTTTGTCGGCATAACACCCAATAACTATAATGAAAAACTAGTATCTCTCATATTCAATTCCCCAGGGTCATCATTAATTTAATAATGACCCTCGGTATAGCTTTTACATTAGTCAAAAATCCATTTTCTACATTGGTTTTTTTCTTTTTGATGTTAATTATTAGGTGATGTTATTGCGAGCGATAATAAAAATATGATTTTTTTCATCGGTTATTTAATAAATGATGTTTAAAATTGGGTGTTCTAGTTCATGATGACAGTTTTTAAAAAACTGATGTGAAATAACTTCAATAATTTGTGTTAAAAAGTAATTTTTAACTTCAGTTTTAGATAAACAGATGTTAAAAGTAATTTTTTACATCAGTTATTTAAAAATAGACAATAGATGTCATTTTTACTATCAATTTTTAAATAACTAAGGTAGAAAATGTTTACCATATTGTATATAATTACCTAAGTTTGATTTTACAATTCGTAGAGCTCAAACGGAGTTACAGATCATAAGTAATGACCATCAGAAATTAGATATTTTTTCAAGGAAAGATTCAATGAGCCAACCATAGCTTCATCTTATTATTTTTAATCTGTAAATGGATTTTTAGTTATATAATGATGTAAATATTTATTCCAGAATTATAATAAAATAAAAATCATTAATTCTTTTATAAATATAAAAACTACTCATAGAAAATATAAATCATTGGAAAATAATCACAAATACATTGATAAGATCATAGAAATTAGATTTAGTGGATTCACAAGGAAGATAAATCAAGTTTAGTTGGTGGAATGATGATCGTTTAATGAAATGATCATAAAATGGTATGTCAATTAATAAAACAAATTATAAAAACCATATATCATGGATATGTGATTATATATAACATGACGAGTTCTTATAAGGAAGAAATAATTGATTCACATTGAAGATCAAATGAGTTGAGTTGGGGGAACAATAATGGTTGAAATAAATGATTGTTAAATTAGTATATGTGAATAATTGAATCACATAATTGAGATCTTAAAATAAAACATCATATTCAAAAATTTTGTATGAAATTTGAAATTTCGATGTCACGATGTAAAAAAATTGAAAATTTTCATTCGCAGGATATTAAAATTATCTTTCATGTTAGTTTTATGATAACCATTATGAAAATTTATTAAAATTTTCACTTATTTTTCACATCGGTTATTATAAAACCAAAAAGAAAATAACTCTTCATTACATTTTCACATCAATTATTAAATAAATAACATGAAAATATATTTTCATGGATTTTTCACATCGTTTATTTATTAACTAGCGTTAAATGCTAATTTTCAAGTCAGTTATTATATAACCGACGTGAAAAAAATATGCAAACATGCATTTAATTTCATATGATTTAATTTGACATGTTACAGAGCTCCAATAGAGTTATGGATTAAATGATATGGCTTTCAGATGATTTATTTTCCTAAGACATATTTTAAAGATGATCTACTTCTAAAAGCCATAGCTTTTTAATCATAACTCTGTTTGAGATCCGTGACCTGTCAAATTAATGATTTTGAAATGAACTACATGTTTGTGAACTTTTTTCGTGTCGGTTATTTAATAACCGATGTTAAAAATAGATTTTAATGTCAGATATTAAATAAAAGATGTTAAAAAGTCATGAAAATCTATTTATCATGTCGGTTATTACATAAACCACATGGATAATTTATTAAGAATGATTTTTTCACATTAGTTTTATAATAAATGACTTGAAATATATGTGAAAATTTTTATATGCTTACTTAGAAATGGGTTTTTCACATCAGTTCTTATATAATGGATGTGATAAATCAGTGAAAAAGTATTTTCACCTCGGTTATATAAATACCAACATGAAAAATCTATTTTTCGATATTTTCTCACCAGATATAAAAAACCGATGTGAAAAAGGTGACTTTAAAAATAGTTTTTGTAATAGTGTCACAATCAATGCCCATATGGTCTATGAACTCTTGATATGTATCATAATCAATACATCATGGTCGACATAATAAAAAATTATAGATAAATAACCCTACATTTGCAATCTCTCACAGTTAATTCCACTTCCTCATGATTTCACAATGAGAATCACATGCATCAAAAATATACAATAAATCCATCCAACAACACTAGGCTTGGAATACAAAGAAATCATAACATGATTTCTTGACCCAACAATCTTAAACATTCAAACATGGGAAACACACCAATCATCAAAGAAATAATCCACATGCATAATCAATAAACCATTCTCAATCATACAAACCATAATAGGTCTTATGCAAAGTAAAATTCCAAAACAAGGAATACCCTTAACAACCGTATTCAGAACTTTTATCATGTATATCCAAATACAATCAAAGAAGGGAAAACCCACACTTTAATTAGCCTAAAACAGCATTGATCTACAAAAAAGATAAAAATTTTCAACCCTCAATAACCCACATGAGAAGAGGAATCAGACAGACATGCCCAAGGGAAAGAGGTAACTCACTGGTGGGAATACAATGCACCTAGCGGTGTCTCAATAAGAGCTAGGATGGAGGGATCAATATGTTTCTTAGCCATTTTTCACTCCCATGTATGAGACAAATGGAAAATAAATGAGTTCTAGAAATGATACATGACCCTGATAAGTATCATAAAAAAAATTAAATACAATATGTTTTATCAAAATATATACACCATTTACTAGCCTCAACTAGCCCCCACTTTTGGTAGTTTCCCATGTCACCTACATGACTATTTTCTAGGTCGTTACATGTCCAGTGCCCAACTACACATAGAAACTAGGTACATGTAATGCACTAAAAAAATACATGGGAATTACAACATGAAACGAATATCCATACATGAAATGAAGGTCCAGGTTCTTACATAGGGGATGATAAAAAAACATGATGCGTGAATCTTATCGTAAGGGGTGTGGTATCTCACTAAATACTTAGAATTAACATTGGTAATTACATCGAAATGATGTAGTGTAGATGGAATGCCTAGAGGGTGTGTACTCCCCCAGAAAAAACGGGTTGTTAAAGGATCATGGGTTAAGCCGTGTACATGTAAACGAACATCAGTACATGGGATGAAGCCATATATTTGCACATAGGTAGAGTACATGAGAAATATATCCAACTTTTACTACTACACATACCTGGTTTAATTACACATGTTTTTTATATGGGTGGGACATGGGGTAAAAGGAAACTGAGAGGAACCCATACACACACCATCTACTCAATCTTACATGGTTTTGAGTACATTTCCTCATTTTCATGGATAATATTTGTTAGAGTCTGTGTAACATCCCAGGTAAATAAAAAATAAAAAAATTTCATATTTATTAATATTTACGAATTAAATATTAATTTTACTTTAAAAGGGTTTCTATGTTCGATAGTTTACCCTGTACGCAACAAAGAGTTTCATTGAAATCTTTTGTTGCACACTAGTAATAAAATAATATTATTTTAAATGGTAGTTAACACATATTCGTTGTGTTGGTGGGAATGGATATAAATAACTAAAATATTATTATATATGTTTTTAAAATGTTTTTACATTTATCTAATAAAAGATAATGGCTTAAAATATGGAAAGAATTCAATTTTAGAAGTATATGCCCTAGTTTTCACTAAAGGTTCACTTATCACCTTTTGATGGTGAACCATCATTAAATATAGTTTTGTTAACTCTTTTACATTATATTGGACCAAATAAAACTCTTCTTTAGAATCGGGAGATCAAAATTTACTTTGTGTAAATTTTTGGTATTTTTCCGTTAATGTTCATTTTTAAGGAACAGTGAAAAAATGTTGTATTTTAATTCAAAAATTATTTTTTAATCTAATTTATTTATATGATTTGATTATATTTTTAATTGGTGTTTAAATTAAATTAGATTATATTTTTACCATTTAATACAATGGTGGTCATTAAAATAACTTTGACTTTGAAATTGGACTTTAACTACTGTCAATCTTTTGATACTTATTGTTTCATACAAACACGCTATTTGTCATGACAGTGGGAATTAATTATTAAATTAATTAATGTGACTTATATGATTTGAATTTTGTAAAATAGACATCATTTTTGAATTCAGAATATCAAATATCGCTTAGGGTGAAGTTTTGGTATTTTTCTGAAAAACTTCAATTTTTGAGAAATAGTGAAACCACTAAGTGGTAGTTAAAGAAACTGATTTTTCGTTTAAATGAAACATTTTCACTTCTATGATTTTATTTTAAAAAATCCGACATACATGGTCTTCATTAAGAAGTAAAATGTTGTTCAATGAAATTAAAATAATTTTTGGGTGAATAGTAACTTTTCAGTTCTTAATCGCGATTAGAGGTAATTAGTGTATTTTAAGGTAAAAATAAAGTTTTAATAAAATGAGATGAGATTGACACATGTCCTAACCTCATTTTATGTTTCATGGCAGACCCAGACAATCCATGGGTCAACATGGGGACCCCATGGAGCCACTTTGGTTGGGAAATGACAAAAAAAACTTTTTATTTATTGTTAAAGTAAACATGACACAAACATGAGATGTTTTACTAAAACGATTTTTTCATGGGGTTATAAAAGTCAGAGTTTTGACTATAAATATTCATTAGAAAGCTAAAAATATTTCATACTTCATTATATTTTTTTATAATTTTTAGACATTAAATATATTAAATTATTTATGACATCATGATGATGTAACGATTACCTCATTAATAACGGATTTAAATAAAATGAAAAGATAATGTAAAATCTATGACCTACACATGTCCAAAACCTATTGGATGGGTATATTTCGAACCCTTATCACCTTAACTTCTATGTATATCAATGTGGGAATTTTTGAATCCAAAAATCATTTTAAAATAAAGTAACATTTCCTTACATTCCAAGAGTGCCCCTCCTCTCCTCTTATAAAAGGCCCCCACCTCTACCACCTTACCCACACATCAAAAGCCTTTGGCTCAGCCAACCCATGCCCATTTTGTCTCTCCTAATCCCTATGTTACTCCTTGAAGCCTCACATTGGGAAGAAGTCTTCACAAGTAATCCTTTGAACTCAAATCTAAGAGAGTTATCCGATTTTAAGGTAATGTGTTCTTTTGTTTTATTTTGCTTCTCCAACCCCCTAAACTCTTTTTATTCATTTATTTTGTTAAAATTCCAGTATATTAAATATACTAGGACGTTTGTATATTTTATTATTCGAGCTACACTTACACACATCTACATCTAATGGTTAAAGAACATACTGTTTCTGTGGTTGGCGAATTTCTGCCTCACGAAACGATGATTGTTCAATCTTCTTTTAAACACCTATAATGGTGGCCATTAAGATGTAACTCAATTCATATATGATATTTTTTATGTTTATGTTTTCATTATGCTTCATTATTTTTCATTTGTGGTATACCTTTATGTTTTCCATTGTGGGTAAACACGATAATTTCATTTTAGGAAGTGCGGACTACCGCCCCCTCAAAGTGATGTGATTCTTTAATGCCATATGTGGGACGTATAAAGGATGGATTTAAAGTTATTATATATGATGTTATAAGGGAATTATAATATACCTCTATATCATTATTATTTCTTTCCATTAAAGTATGAGATATAAATGAAATTAGCATTCATGCGTACGTACGGCTTACCGTCTCCATGAACGGTGCATTTCATTTCTTATCCCCAAATGTAATGTAATATTATAAGTACATGTATATAATGGATATATATGATGAATGATAAATCTAAATGATGAATATCATTCTGGAATTAAAATATACATACCTCTCATTTAGTTTTAATTCCATTAATATGACAACGAAATGAAATTAGCGTTCAATCATACGTACGGCTTACCGTCTCTATGAATGGTGCATTTCATTTCGTAACTCTAAAGGATTATGTAATATTATAAATAAATTTATATACAGGAAATATATGATATATATGATATCCAAATCAGGAATGTCATTATGGATATAATGAACCTTTTACCACACGAACAACATGTAATTGTAAGAAGTCCACTTTCGACGTAGGAACCAAATATCGACAAAACAAACATTATTAACTTAATGATTACATAATGTTTATAAAATGGAAATAAGTGATATAAAAGGAATAATATACTTGAAAAGGTTCTTAATCAAGATGAAATTAACTCAAGTTTATTATCCAGCATGTTAAAAAATGATCGAGTCATGTCGGACCCGAGGTAAGGGACTTCGTCTCAATATCCTTTCATTGAGGCATATTTCGTTTTATACACAACTTTCTTTTATACGGTGTATAAAACCCTTTGACTTTTACTTTTATACAAAATTTATCTTTTTCTACGAATCGTTTTACTAAACGACAAAAAGAAATGTTTCATTTAACGTACTCGGTGACAACAACCTTTTCTGCCGCTGCGAGAATTATTTGGTCTTTGGCTTCCTAAACAAGCCGTAATGTTTTATTTAAAATGAAATAAATATCATATACTATTTTATGTATTTTGTTATTGAAAATGGTTTTTATAAATTTTTTTTTTATGTCAATATATTTAAGTGATATATTGTGATCAAAGTGTGGAAATTTTTTCCTTCCATTATATTTGTTTTATGTCTTATGATTTTTATAATGGTAAATGGACATTTGACGGGTGTTTACGTGATAAACCATATGACGGGTGGTGCCGTGAATACCAGGACAGGTGGTTACATTATAACCTCCAATGCATTGGGTATGGAAGTCGGTCGTATGGATATTCCATTAAGTATGTATGGAAGTTGTCCGTATGGCTATTCTATTAAGTGATATGTTTGGAAGTCGACCATATGGTTATTCCACTTAAGTATGTTTATGTACCAAGTAACCTTTATATGTTATTTGTTCTTTATAGGGGTTTTATGGTAATCCTTTGGTCATAAAAGGGTAAGTAATGATATTTTATTCAGTGAATAGTTTTTACTACTTCATTAAGGTGAGGTTATTACTTTGATAAAGTATACATGGTTTACTTGATGTTTGAAAAACTAACAGTTTTCATTATTTGTGTATCCCTTACTAAGATTTCTATGCTCAACCCAAGTTATTTTGAAATGTTTTTCATAGAAATTAATGTGGAATAGGGTCATGGATGGTATCAAGGGAAATTCTTGCTATATAAAACATGGAACTAGACATGTTTCTTTTTAAGAGTTTTTTTATTCTATTTAAACTCAGTAGAAGTGACTACTTTGTAATCATTTGAGATGTAACAGTTATGTCCTAATTCTCTAAAAATCTAAACCTGAAAAGATCCTCAATGTGAATTATTCATTTAATTCAATATTAAGTAATGTTTAAGGTCGGGGCATTATAGTTGGTATCAGAGGTTGGTTTAGAAAACTTTAGGAGTAGGAAAGTGTTAAATTATAAATTAATTTATGGTATGATTGAAATGATATAGCATTTACGGATTACCATGTTTCTTCATCTAAGACATGTTTGTTTAGAAAGGTTTTTCGAAGAGGATACATGGAAGTTGTGCTAGGAAGGTATACATATTGAAATGAACTTCTAAAACGGCATCCTGAGATGATCATAATCAGAACTAAACAGTTTGTTGCAGTGATGGCTTAGTTGACTCAGGTGAAAAATGTTGGTTGTTTTTATTGGTAATATTTTTGTGTTTTCTAAATGTAAAGAGGAGCATGAAAGTCATTTAAGGAATATCTTGCAAACCATAAAAGAAAATAAATTGTATGGGAAATTCAGCAAGTGTGAGTTTTGGTTGCAACAAATTTCTTTCCTTGGTCACATTGTTTCAAAATATGGCATAAATGTTGATCCTGCTAAAACAAAAGTTGTTGAAGAATGGCCAAGACCCACAAATGTAACCGAGATCCGTAGTTTTCTTGGTTTGGCAGGTTAATACCGAAGGTTTGTTGAAACTTTTTACGGTTATCTAGTCCAATGACTATGCTAACTCGTAAGGGTGTTATTTTCATCTGGAGAAAAGAATGTGATGATTGTTTTCAGGAGTTGAAAAGAAGATTGGTGAATGCTCCAGTTTTGTCACTTCCTTCCAGGAATGGTGATTTTCGTATATACAGTGATGCTTCGTTGAAGGGACTTGGATGTGTTCTTATGCAGAATGATCAGGTAATTGCTTATGCTTCATGCTAGTTGAAAATTCATGAGGTAAATTACCTGAGACATGATTTGGAATTAGCTGCTGTTGTTTTTGCACTAAAAAGTTGGAGGCATCATTTGTATGGAGTAAAGTGTGAAATATATAACGATCACAAAAGTTTAAAGTATATATTCACTCAGAAAGAATTGAACATGAGATAGAGGAGATGTCTAGATTTAATCAAAGATTATGATTGTACAATTCATTACCATCCGGGGAAAGCAAATAAAGTGGTCGATGCTTTGAGTCGAAAAAGTAATGATTCATAAACCATGCTACGTTTGGAATGAGATCCTTTGTTTTTTTCTTTGATGAAATTTGGCATAGAAGTTGTTGGTGCAGGAAGTTCTTCTGTTTTGTTTCAGGTATTAGTGAAATCATCTCTATCAGATAGAATTAATCAAGCACAGAGGGAAGACAGTGAGTTGCAGAAAATGGTAGAGCTCGTTCAGAAGGGTAAGTTTCCTGAATTCAACATTGATAATAATTGAGTTTTGAGGATTGGGAAGAGATTATTAGTGCCTTGTGATTAAGAGTTGAAGAATGAGTTGTTATGTGAGGCTCATAGTTCCCCATTTTCAGTTCATCTTGGCAGTACTAAGTTGTACAGAGATCTGTGGGTGTATTACTGGTGGGATGGAATGAAAAGAGATATTTCTGATTTTACTGGGAAGTGTTTGACATGTCAACAGGTTAAAGCAGAGCGATAGTTACCGAAAGGGATGCTTCATACTTTACCAGTGCTAGAGTAGAAATGAGAGAATATATCCATGGACTTCATTGTGGGATTGTCGAAGACCCATCGAGGTAATAATGCAATCTGGGTTATTGTTGATCGCTTGACTAAATCTGCTCATTTCCTTGCCATAAGAGATAATTTTTCCCTAGATCAAATTTCCCATTTGTATCTTAAAGAGATAGTCAGGTTACATGGATTTCCTCTCTCCATTGTATCTGACCGTGACCCCAGGTTTACTTCTTACTTTTGGAAAGGCCTTTAGAAGTCATTGGGTACTGAATTAAATTTTAGTACAGCTTTTCATCTGCAATCAGATGGGATGTCAGAACGAACAATTCAGACCTTGGAGGATATGCTACGAGCTTGTTCGATGGATTATCAGGGAATTTGGGGCCAACATCTTTCTTTGGTTGAGTTTTCTTATAATAACAGTTTTCATTCCACTATACAAATGGCACCATTTGAGGCATTATATGGGAAGCGGTGTCGAAATCCATAATTTTGGGATGAAGTGGGTGAAAGGAAGCTGATGGGACCAAAATTGGTAGAAGGGATGGTAGAAAAAGTTCAGTTGATTCAGAAACACATGAGAACAGCTCATAGCATGCAGAAGAGTTATACGGATAACCGGAGGAAGGATCTATCTTTCGAGGTAGGTGATCATGTTTTTCTCAAGGTTTCTCCATGGAAAAGTGTGATGAGATTTGGTAAGAAAGGAAAGATGAGTCCAAGGTTTATTGTACCATATAAAATTCTGGAGAAAGTTGGATACGTTTCTTACCGAGTGGCTTTACCTCCGATTTTATCTCAGGTACACAATGTTTTTCATGTTTTGATGTTGAGGAAGTATATTCTAGATCCATCTCATGTTTTGAGTCCAGAGGTAGTTCAGCTGGAGGAGAACCTATCTTATGAAGAACAACCAGTCCAGATTCTTGACCAAAGAGTGAAAGTGTTGAAAAATAAGGTAATTCACTAGGTAAAGGTTTTTTTGGAAAAACCCATATTGTTGAAGAGGCAACGTGGGAATCTGAAAATGCTATGTGGGATAAATACCCCCACTTATTTTGATAAGTGAATAAAATTGCGAGGACGCAATTCCCAAGAGGGGGGAAGGATGTAACAACATACATATATAATGAATAAAACATTTTCATATTTATTAATATTTACGAATTAAATATTAATTTTACTTTAAAAGGGTTTCTATGTTCGATAGTGTACCCGATACGCAACAAAGAGTTTCATTGAAATATTTCGTTGCACACTAGTAATAAAATAATATTATTTTAAATGGTAGTTAACACATAGCCGTTGTGTTGGCGGGAATGGATAGAAATAACTAAGATATGATTATATATGTTTTTTAAATGTTTTTACTTTTATCTAATAAAAGATAAAGGCTTAAAATATGAAAAGAATTCAATTTTAGGCGTATATGGCCTAGTTTTCACTAAAGGTTTACTTATCACCTTTTGATGGAGAACCATCATTAAATATAGTTTTGTTCACTCTTGTACATTATATTGGACAAAATAATACTCTTCTTTAGAATCGGGACATCAAAATTTACTTTGTGTAAATTTTTGGTATTTTTCCGATAAAGTTCATTGTTTAATGAATAGTGAAAAAATGTTGTATTTTAATTCAAAACCTATTTTTTAATCTAGTTTATATATATGATTAGATTATATTTTGAATTGGTTTTAAAGTGAAATTAGAATATATTTTTTCCATTTAATCCAATGGTGGTCATTGAAATCAATTTCACTTTGAAATTGGACTTAAACTAGTGTCAATCTTTTGATACTTATTGTTTCATAAAAACACACTATTTGTCATGAAAGCATGAATTAATTATTAAATTAATTAATGTGAATTATATGATTTTAATTTTTTAAAACAGACATCATTTTTGAATTCAGAATATCAAATATAGCTTAGGGTGATGTTTTGGTAGTTTTCTGAAAAACTTCAATTTTTGATGAATAGTGAAACCACTAAGTGGTAGTTAAAGAAACTGATTTTTCGTTTAAATGAAACTTTGTCACTTCTGTGATTTGATTTTCAAAATTCCGACATACATGGTTGTCATTATGAATTAAAATGTGTTCCAATGAGATTAAAATAATTTTTTGGTGAATAGTAACTTTTAAGTTCTTAATCACGATTAGAGGTAATTAGTGTAGTTTAAGGTAAAAATAATGTTTTAATAATTTGAGATGAGATTGAAACATGTCCTACCCACATGTTATGTGTTATGGCCGACCAAGAAAATCCATGGGTCAACTTGGGGACACCATGGAGCCACTTTGGTTGGGAAATGATATAAATAACGTTTTATTTAATGTAGAAGTAAAAATGACACAAACATGAAATATTTTACTAAAACAATTTTTTACATGGGGTTATGAAATTCATATTTTTAACTATAAATATTCATTAGAAAGATAAAAGGATTTCCTACATCATGATGTTTTTTTTATAATTTTTAGAAATGAAATATATTAAATTATTTATGACATCATGATGATGCAGCGATTACCTTATTAATAAAGGATTTAAATAAAATGAAAATATAATGTAAAATCTATGACCTACACATGTCCAAAACCTATTACATGGGTATATTTAGAACGATTATCACCTTACCCTATAATTATATCAATGTGGGACCTTTTTAATCCGAAACTCATTTTAAAATAAAGTAACATTTCCTTACATTCAAAGAGTGCCCCTCCTCTCCTCTTATAAAAGGCCCCCACCTCTACCACCTTACCCACACTTCAAAAGCCTTTGGATCGGCCAAACCCTGCCCATGTTTTCTCTACACATCCCTCTCTTACTCCTTGAAGCCTAAAATTGGGAATAAGTCTTCCCAAGGAAGCCTTTGAGCTCAAATCTAAGAGAGTTACCCGATTTGAAGGTAATGTGTTCACTTGTGTTCTTTTGTTTTATTTTTCATCTCCAACCACTTAACATCTTTTTATTCATTTATTTTGTAACAAATACAGTATCTTAAATATACTAGGATGTTTTAATAATAAGTATTCGAGCTTCACTTACCCACATCTACATATAATGGTTAAAGAACATATTGTTTATGTGGTTGGCGAATTTCTGTCTCACGAAACGATGATTGTTCAATCTTCTTTTAAACACATATAATGGTGTCCATTAAGATGTAACTCTATTTATATATGATATATATTATGTTTATGTTTTCCTTACACTTCTTTATTTTTCATTTTTGGTATACCTTTATGGTTTCCATTGTGGGTAAACACGATAATTTCATTTTAGGAAGTGCAGACTGCCGCCCCCTCAAAGTGATTTGATTCATTAATGCCATATGTGGGACGTATAAAGGATGGATTTAAAGTTATTATATATGATGTTATAATGGAATTATAATATACCTCTATATCATTATTATTTATTTCCATTAAAGTATGATATATAAATGAAAGTAGCGTTCATGCGTACGTACGGCTTACCGTCTCCATTAACGGTGCATTTCATTTCTTATCCCCAAATGTAATGTACTATTTTAAGTACATATATATAATGGATATATATGATTAATGATACATCTAAATGATGAATATAATTCTGGAATTAAAATATACATACCTCTCATTTAGTTTTAATTCCATTAATATGACAAAGAAATGAAACTAGCGTTCATGCGTACGTACGACTTACCGTCTCCATGAACGGTGCATTTCATTTCTTACCTCTAAATGATTATGTAAAATTATTAATACATTTATATACTGGATATAAATAATATATATGATATCCAATTCTGGAATGGCATTCTGGATATAAAGAACCTTTGACCACACAAACAACATGTAATTGTAAGAAGTCCACTTTCAACTTAAGAACCAAATATCGACAAAACAAACATTATTAACTTAATGATTACATAATGATTATAACATGGAAATAAGTGATATAAAAGAAATAATAAGCTTGAAAAAGGTTCTTAAGCAAGTATAAATTAACTCATGTTTATTATTCAGGAACTTAAAGAATGATCGATTCAAGTCAGACCCGATGTAAGGGACTTCATCTCAATCTCCTTTCATTGAGGCATATTTCGTTTTATACACAACTTTTTTTAATACGGTGTATAAACCCCTTTGACATTTACTTTAATTCAAAAGGAATATTTTTCTACAAATCGTTTTACTAAATGAAAAAAAGGAATGTTTCTTTTAACGTAAGCGGTGACAACAACCTTTTCCGCCACCGCGAGTATTATTTGGTCTTTAGATTCCTGAACAAGCCGTAATTTTTTTTAAATAAAATAAATACCATATACTCTTTTATGTATTTTGTTATTGAAAATGGTTTTTATAATGGATTTGTTATGTCAATATATTTAAGTGATATATCTTGATCAAAGTGTGGAAATGTTTTCTTTCTATTATATTTTTTTTATGTCATATGATTTTTATAATGGTACCTAGACATTTGACGGGTTGTTACGTGATAAACCATATGACAAGTGGTTCCATGAATACCAGGACGGGTGGTTACGTTATATCCTCCAATGTGTTGGTTATATAAGTCGGCTGTATGTCTATTCAATTAAGTATGTATGGAAGTTGGCCGTATGACTATTCCATTAAGTGATATGTGTGGAAGTCGACCGTATGGTTATTCCACTTAAGTATGTTTATGTCCCAAGTTGACTTTATATGTTATGTGTTATTTCTATGGGTTTTATGGTAATCCTTTGGTTACAAAAGAGTAATTAATGATATTTTATTCAGTGAAGAGTTTTTACTACTTTATGAAGGTGAAGTTATTACTTTGATAAAGTATACATGGTTTACTTGATGTTTAAAAAACTAACAGTTTTCATTCTTTGTGTATCCATTAAGGATATTTTTATGCTCACCCCAAGTTTTTTTGAAATGTTTTTCATAGGACTTAATGTGGAATATGGTCAAGTATGGGATCAAGGGAACGTCATGCTATATAAAACATGGAACTAGAAATGTTTCTTTTTAAGAGTTTTTTTTATTCTATGGAAACTCAGTAGAAGTGTCTACTTTGTAATCTTTTGAGATGTAATAGTTATGTCCTAATTATCTAAAACATTAAACCTGAAAAGATCCTCAATGTGAATTATTCATTTAATTCAATATTAAGTAATGTTTAAGGTTGGGGCCTTATAGTCTGTTCCCCATATCCATTCCCTAACAGTTAGTACAATATTGTTTCTAAATTGAAGGGAAATGATTCCTTTTATAGGACTTCATGGATTGAATTATTTGAATCCCTTATAAGGTCTTAGAGTGTGATCTTCTCTTCATTTTCATTCCCTAAGTGTAGTTTTGGGTATCGATTTGACCAACAATATATGTTTATCGACCATCTACATTCCATATCAATCATGATTTAGTTTTTTTGTACGAGCTCATGGAAATGATAGTGATCCTCATCTATTGTATCATATCTATTTGGATAATCAATGTGTACCTTTTCATGACAAGGACTGATGTGTTGTACCTATCAGATGGGCTTAATCAATGTTATTAGAATCATGAGTGTTTTTTCCTGGATGTGTTCTTTATATAATCATCGATCTGTATTCCTAGGGAAGGTATATTAGGGCTATGTTTTACTAATATAATGTGTTCATTTGTTGATTATATCATGATAGTCTGGATATATGTGATGTAGATATATATCTACGTAGAGCTGAATTTACATTCCTTTATTTTATGCTTTTTAGATTTTAGGTTTCCAAATGGGTATTTTTATACTCTCCTATGTAGGGAATTTTTTCACATGGGTCTTGTATTGTGAAGATGATAGCCCTTTTGATAGATTTAAAGGTATACAAGTAAAAAATGTGCTTAGTTAGATCAGATATAATGATTGGTGATCTTGAGGCTTTCAGACAATAGTTCCTTTTTTGTTTCAGGTTGAACTTGTGATACATAATCATGGTGGTGGTCTAGTATTGGGACTTGTATACTTTTCATTTACATCCTGTCATACTCTAGTTATAAATTACAAATGTATGCAATCATGATTTCTCAGTTATTTTAATATTTCATCATTGTATATTCTTGGAAATGTTTTCATGTGTATTTATACGTAGTGGGTGGCATCTTATCTTAAATTTATTTTGTATGATTTAGAAAATATTATTATATATTTTTACATTAATAAAAAATTGAATTCAAAGAAATGATGATGTAATGTGTTGTAGCAAGTTGATAATATATATATATAACATGATCTAAGCAGACAGTAATTATTAATAACAACATAAAATTTATTTTAGTGAAGTTAAATAGTATGGGTATTTAAAATAGTTAAACATTTCAAATATTATTCCTATGTCCCACTTTTATTCATGATTCCTATGTTCACATAACAAACACATTAAGGGGTTTAGTTGGAGAATATTTTCATATGGTCACATAGATATTATATGCATATTACATATAATTCTAATTAGTAAATAATATTCAAAATACTTAATCAAACATGAATAAAAAAGATAGTTCTGCATAAATGATATGATAACATGAACTATTGTAATGTTTTCTAAATTATTTTAAATTTATATAAACAAAAATTTTATCATGGTTTTATGATATTGTATATTCATTTTACATTAATTAATTCTTTATAAAACATTATTTTTTAGAACACTAAAATGATAATATCCACTTAAATCCAACAATTTTGTTGTATCTAAATAATTTATCAACATGAAATGTTATGGGATATAATGATATATTAAAAATTATATGAATAAAATATTCTATTCAGTGATATCCATTGAATTCAAGATAATAAGAATATATTCATGAGGTAAAATGTGGATAATTATTACTTCAATTGATCAACTAATGTATATCCAATGGAATTTAATGCATTTTTTGGATATATTTATGAATGAATGATAATTATCCATACTTTAAATTAATGATTGGATTGAAAACATGAATAATAGACTTCATATATTGATTCATTTATTATTTAATTACATGAAAATTATCTAAAAAGGGATGGATGAGTATTTTGTGAATCATTTAATCAGTTTGTGATTGGCTAGTATCAGATTATTTTACTTGAATTAGAAGTAATTACATCCCAAAAATCAGTGAATTATCCTGATAAAATGTAAAAAAACTATTAGTTAAGTAGAATATGATTTTTTTCAATACCTGGATGACTGGTATATAATATAATCATTCACTAGATGAATGATATGTTATATATTCACCCACCATGTGAGTTTATTTAAAAAAATGAAGAAATTATATGACCTATACTGAATTAACTATTTTCCCATATCTAGGGGTTACTCTATGTATTTATAAAATTTATTATATAGGTATTCATTTGATTTAAATATTGCATCATACGGTAGACATTTTTATATAGAGATATTAATTTGTATGATGAAATTTACAGTAAACCACTTATTATATTGTCTATAACACTTTCTTACGATGGGCCTCTAATTTATTACCTTTATGAAATTTTAATTATATATTTTATTCTTCATCTAATAAAGATTATATGTTTGAAAAGGTATTATTTGGATATTGATTTTGGTTTTTAAAACGTTTTTGTTTTAAAAGGATGAGAAATTTCTAAATAAATATTCAAAATAGTATGGATGGATTCATAGAGACATGTGTGGTTTGAAAGAAAATATTTATGTCATTTTAGTGTCTGTGGAAGATTTTAATATGTGTAATAGAACTATAATCATGATTTTAATAGATATTAAATATATATTTGATCCTATGTATCCTTATTCATGAGTACATGGCTATGTTGATGGAAAACAAATTTGGTGGCATGTGATGGTACCTGGATACATGGGTTTATTTTGATGAAATTTCCAAAAACACCTCAAAATAGTTTATACAGGATACAAATATATAAGTTTTGTTTTAAAATCTTTAACATACTCATTTAACATTAATGATATATTTAACTAACCAATGTAACCTGTACACACACACAGATATATATATATATATATTTATATTGGATATAATAAAAATGTAAATATATGAATAACTAGAAAAAAAAATCATGTCAAAAAATAATTCTTTCCAAATACAGGTGACATGAGATTGGTAATTTTCATGAGACCTATAATCCAATAATTATCTAAGTACTGTATAATTTTCTATGATTTTTGATGATCCATTCTATTATTAGATGATAATTCTATGAATGGTTTGATGCAACATGCATGAGAACTTATGGTGGTGAGTATAATAATACCAATTCATCCCCTGATGTGACCCAATCCAAAATCCATTTAAAATTTACACGCATCAACATATAATAAAATATGTAAAATCTAATAATTGTTAATTTTTTCAAATAGCATAACTATGATCTATCCATATAAAACCTTCCATAGTTCACATTAATAAATATTAATAAATAATAACTCATTTTTTAAATAGAATTAAAAATCATATATTATCACACATCATATATACAATTTAATATAATTCAACCTTGATTAATTTATCTGGAAATGTGGGTGGAAATAAAAATATATTCCTATATCTAGCATAAAAGATGAGATACACTCCACTACCCATCACATGATTATTTTATAAAGTACACGTATTTAATATATTATATTAAATAAATGTATGTTATGTGATTACATGTATACAAATTCATATCATAGAGGAAATACATATCTACGACACTAAATATATAAGTCATGATATTTGAGTATATATAAATATCAAATGCGATATGAATATATATTGTAGTCCTAATTCCTATAGTAAGGGGATTTATAAGTGATTGTTTCTAGAGAATCAAATTTTTACCTAAATCCATATGTTATAGCATAGTAGGGGTGTCACAACTTCGGTGAATTACTACCCATTTTATTTTTGGTACCATGATATTGGAGAGAATAACCATCTCCGCCTATCCTTTCAATATTTATCTTCTAAATAGAACACAATGGGATTTAACCATTACATTATATCAAACACTTGATATTTTTGTGGAATTAATGATGTCTATCTATCTCTAAGAGGTATATTATTTATGTTATCCAATATGTGTGGGTAATTGAATTTAGATACATATATAATTCATCCTTATTCTGACCTTAGATTAGTGGGAATAATTAATAAATTCACCATAAACTAACTCCAACCTCATACATAGGTTTAGTGTAAAGGATATACACCACCATATTATGTATTTTTCAATATCCATTTATCATATGTTGTATAAAATAGTAGATTTAATTAGTAAATATAGTCACACAAAATCAAGGATTCTCTTATCAGTTAAAATCATCCTCTCACATAACAATTTTATACTATATATTCATCAATGGATTCCCAGAGTCAATTTTCATAGAAAATGAATTATCTTTCACAAATAAATAAATTGTAGTAATTTAATTAACGAGAATCAATATATGATTATAGATGGTTTAATAATATATACTAAATTTTAGGCTATTATTAACAAATGTAACTCAATATACATTCATTATGATGCCCAAAAAGTTTATCATATTAACTAAATATTTATCAGAATTTTTCCACTACTATATTACCATAGGATCAAGATCTTATTAATAGTTAAAAATCAATCAATTTATTGACATTTATGAGAAAAATATTTATATATTGTGATTGTGCTTCTAAATTTCATCTAAAATAATTTGATAATGTAATGATACTATTTCATTATTATTTATAATGTAGACAATATTTACTATTTATCCTACTTGTAATTAAACAACTGTTGGCAGATAAATTGTTTCAAGAAGATTAATTTGTATCATGATATAATTCAATTCATTTATTTAATGAAATCAACTTTGTAGTGTTACTTTCAATATAAAAATAAAATCAATTCATATGTTCTATTAAAATATATTTTTTCATGTCTATAATTACCTCCACCATTCAACAATGCATTATTAAACATTTTGATAATAATATTTAATTTCCAAAAATGTGCTATATTATTTTACATCATTAATTTATCAACATCGATATTGTTCAAATAGGATCAACTAATAAAATTAATTTTTATAAGAAAAGAATATGATTTCATATTGAAATATATATATATTTCTAGAGAATAATTTTAAATGTTAAATAGATATATTTTTTCTACCAAATACTATTTTCACTACCATTGTGGTGTACTTTCATTCCACTCACGACCACATATGGTCAAATAGCGCATTATTCCAAGTTATTAAATCTCTTCTTCTTAATCCTAGAAATTATTTCTTAAAAATGACTATTATTTGATAATACCATTATTAAAATGGTTACTAATTAAATTCTGATTTTTCAATCCATCACCTACCATTCCACTACGTTAAACATGAACACTAACATGATTTCAGGTTCCTGGAAGGAATTATACATTCACCTCATTTTATTCCAATCATCATCTAATTATGAATAATTTATTATGGTAATTTTATTAATAATTATTCTATATAAAAATTGGACATGGATTATTCATTACAAAAGGAGTTATAAAATTCTAAAATAATGTATTTTACAACAAAAATCATTCATTGTGATAATGTATATAGGATGAGATATCATTAAACTATGAGAGGTAATTATTGATTCATTTTTTTGAAGTACAATTTTCCACATAGATTTCCTCCCCATAAACAAGAGTTATAATGTAGTTTTCGTTATAGAGAAATCCCAACCGCTCCATCCATTGAGAAATTAGAATCGATGAGAGGTATATTGTGCAATTTTTAATGTCTTTGAAAATGGTTTTAGAACTACATCCCATCTATATGTTTCCCAAATAATTTATAATAGAATTGCATACACACTTGATGATTTCAGGCAATTAAAATTTGTGAAATGATATAAGAAAAAATTACATAAAGGAGAATCAATGAAAGTTTTCATTATAATAATGAAATATATAACCACAACACCTGTGACCAAGGTTTGACATTAAGGCTCTATATGAGTTGATTTAGATCCAATTTTGATATGTTGGATGTAAAATGACCTCGCAATATCTTATAAGTGGTTTAATATTCCCATAAACAATATGTCATCTCAACATAGTGAAATCAATTATTATATTTATATCGTACACATGTTGATGTTAGTACATTACCCTATCATTAAAAATGTTCCTCACAAGATAATAATTTATATTGAAGGGAGTGTGATTATTAAAAAATGAATTTTGTCCAACAAAGATTATATGTACGTTTCACATAAAAAAACATGATACATGTTACATAATTGAGATGATAATGTGACATTTGTATACAAGTTTAGCATCTGCCTGATTAAAACATGTTTGGATACGGGTTTTGAAATAGATCAAAAAATACCTTTCATAATACTGATGTAGTTACATAGTTAATTAATAAATGGTTGATATTATCACTATGTTATCTAATGATATGACACCTTGAATGGTATAAGACACCAAAAATATTTAAAAAAATTACCAATCATTTTTCTATTTTCTATCTTCTATATAATAGTATGATTAACAGTCTTGATCTAGAACTTGATGAAACATATGAGAAAATGAAAATACTGAATCAAATCCAAAATGATAAACTAGTATTATATAGGACTATTTAGAATAATATTTCAAATATGTTCATAGAAATTAATATTCTAAATGTGGGAAAATATATTATTCTTGAATAAATTACTCACCTCAATTATCAATTTATGGTGGGGTGTAGTAAATTTATCCAAAAAGGTGGATTGGTGATTCAAGAAAGAAACTAGTGGATGGTAGGAAATATTCATGGGAGATGTGTTCTAGTTTTCAATTATGATATTGGGGGAGGAATATTTTCTTAAAATATACCTTTTGTTGGACATAAATGTTGAAAAATAATTCATTATTTTTATATAGATATAAGAATACATATATTTTATGTTTCATGTATTCAGTTTTACAAGATATACAACCATCAAAAATTTCCACGATATTGAGATACTATTGAGAAGATTCAATGTGAACAGATCCTAGATAGAATTATTAATACAATTGATATTATTTTTTAATATACCACTATTCGATATATGATTCAAAAAAATTTCATTGAACAACCAATATTCTATAAATTAAAAAAACATATCTTAAAACATACAAACAATGAAATTTCAGTATTTATTCATATTACATGGATAAATATATAACTATATATATATATCATAAAAGTGTAAACAATTTTATGGAAATGGTATATATGATATAGAAACTACACCAAATATATTGAGATCATATCCATTGAGTGATGAAACATTATTTTTATCTTAATCGACAATGAAAATAAGTTTCTTACCATTGGTCTCCCCCAAACAAAAGGCGACACATAAGAATGTTAAAGGAATTAACACCACCATTATTCATTGATCCATTGAAATGGAAACATTCCTTTATAGTGGGATTATCTTCCAAATGTAGAAAAAGGAATTTCCCAATATTTTAGTATACCAAAATTATTTTTTATAATGTGAGAGATCCTCCTTGAGATTACAAATATTTTTCTTAGTTCCATGAATAAATATGATGATATTTAATGAAAAGATAACATTATTTTGGACTTCAATTTGAGTTCAAAAAACATTAAATTCAAAATTTCTATTTTCACATACACTTAAATTCATGATATGTTAATGTGTCATTTGGTCGTACAATGTTTCAAAACCACATTCCCCAAATGTATCTTTAGCTAACCCCTAGTTGATAGATAGGCTCTCATCCATTAAATTGAAATTTCCCATAGAGAAGGTGGATTCCAACACCAATGTATCTATAGGTCCAAAATATTGTCAAACTAGGAATAAGGTATTCTTAAATATGGATATAATTATATAGGTTTATTTTATTATAGAACAAGAGGTTTGTCCCTACACCATTGTTATTTTTACATGGCCCCATATTGCACCACTAATTTTAAAAATCATACAACTATCTTATATAATTTTAGTATAATGTTTTAATGAAATAATTGGGATATTTGGTATGATTATAACAATACGATATATGTTAGGATTGAAATGGTCTTCTAGTTTTTACCCCACTTTTTAAAACTCATCATCACCCTGAATGGAAAATTGTGGTAAATATACATCATTTGAATATGTCCAAAAATATTGAATATTTGGACACAATGATTCAAAATATAGAGTTAGTTTTTCATATATTTGTTTCATTATATACCATATAATATTAATATATGATGATAATTATAGAAATTGATAATTAAATTTTAAAATAATTGTTATCTCATATTGGTGGGAATAAAAACATGTTACATTTTCCTTGAGATGACCTTTCAATTCATATTGGGTAGGATCAGAGAATATATTAAATATTAAATAGTTATAAATGTAATTAAATTATTAATAAAAACATATCTCTATCTTTTCTTGATATCCTTAAATTTTATTTCAATAAATCTATGATTTTTTATTCATTATTATTACTATAATGTCTTAAAAATCATTAAAAATGATAGACTGGATATGAATTATTAATTACAGTTATATTTTAATGCATGAATATTTGACCTCAACCAAAGAACCAATAATTTCATTGGTGATAAAATGATATATATCCTAACACCTTAAATATTGGACAAAGATACTAACTTTATAGAGTCCTTCCCCATATATAAACACTAATATCCTTCAATATCATCCAAAATGATCTCATATAACATATAAATTAAATTTTAAAAATATAAATATATTGGTTTTTTTAAAATAGAGGGTATATACTTTTGTGTACCACAATATCCATGATGGTAAATTCTTCCACACTTAGTCTTGGTGAAACAACACATTGAAGACACATTTATATAGTCTCATTACCAATCAAATGGACATATGTTGTAGAATATAATATTTTTCCATTTTCATGATAAATTGATATTAATTTGTAGTAATATGATTTGATATAAATTTAATCTTTGACAAATGTCTTATAAATTCAATTATATGATAATAAATCCATTAATACTAAACCCATAATCATGTCACAATAATATCAAAATCCATTATTGGGAGATGATCAATCAAATTTCACTCATTTTTAAACGAAATTTTCCTCATATTTTTTTCTCATCAATTAGTAAAGAACAATGTATTTCAATAATGTAAATAAATTTTTAATATAACAATAAGAATAAAATTTGGTCCATATGGTTGTTTTTAAATATCAAAAATTATAAATAATGTATATAAACAACCTAATATAAAGACTAGTCATTTAGAATATTGATTCCATATATGATAAAAAATCAAATTAGAGAAGTATTTCATGTTCGTTGAATTATACCTAAAAGGTGTTAGAATAATTACAATAATATATTCCATGACCCCCAATAATGGTAGTTCTTAAACGAGTGAAACAATCATTACATGTGAAAATTACAAAATAAATTTCTGGGTTAATGCATACATAAATTTAATATGCATATTCAAGAAATTATATATTTAAGATAATATTTTCAAAGATTAAAATATAATAAATATATAATATTATTTTTAACAAAAAAATTATAATAAAAACACTAAAATTTACAAGGTATTTTACCAAACGTTATTCCATTATTATTTGAGAAATAAATTAATTAATTATGTATTAAAATATATAAGTTTTAGATTTCATTTTATGAGATAATTCTATGTTATATTTAATAAAATTAATTATGATAATCTAACAAAATTATCATAGTGAATGTTTTATATGGAACCATAGAGTTTTTTGATCCACTATTAATGTTAAGGGTGACAATGCATCACACATATTTATCCCCATTTTTTTAAACAAATATCTATAATAAAATAAAATCATTTGAAAATAAAATAAAAAATGAAATATCCTACATTTAAAATGGATTTAAAAATACACACCCATCCAATAAATATCTATCTCACATGGCCTATAATAAGAATGGAATATAAATATAGTAATAATATTATAATAGTCACTGACCCTAGAGATGGTTCTCCAAAACCACACATTGGATTTCTCAAACCATTAATTGTAATCACACATATATTAAATAAAAAATTAATTATCCTAAAACCTTCTTATGACGACCTTACTAAAGAATGAAACATGAGTAAATTAATATTCAATTTGATAATGAAACATTCTACATTAGTTTCTTAAAACCATAAAACCATAGAATATAAATTAATATAAAATCTAAACTATCATGGAATAATCATTAAGGTAAAAAGTGTATGAAGAAGTTTAGAAGTGAAAATCCTACCCTGTTTCTCGAATGATATCCCGGCGATGTAAATTTAGGGGGGAAGATAAACAGAAAAAGTAAGAAACATTGTAATACATAAAGGATAATATAAATATGTAATTCTATTTTTTTATATTTAATATTATCAAAATATTAAATTTAATACTAATAATAAAATTAAATAAGAAAAAATTAATCACATCATTAAACCCACAACATTGGTTTTAGGATTTCACCCACAATTTATTAAAATATTGCATCATCCTACAAAATCAATGATAAATAACACAATAATCACCGTATTAGGTAATAACCTAATGTCTTGTAAGATTTATAATTGGAATAAGAATTCCTAGACATGTTTTTAACAATGCATGATAGTTTTTCTAACCAAATATAAATGTTCGTAACAACGCATCTATAATTGGATCAATTTATAACATTCATAGTCACATTATATAGTTTTTAATTATAGAACTAAACATTTACTTGAATAAAATACAGTTTTCACATTTAATAAAAATATTAAGCAAAATAATAATATAATAATAATAATAACGTGTTAGGTGTTAGAGTGAATAAATACAAACTCATATGAAATTTTCATTATAAAATTTTGTTAGTATATTTTATTAAAAAAATTATATTATTATAATACTTGAGGAACATATATTATTTAATGATATAATTATTCAAAAATTATTAAACATATTAAATATGAATTCCATGAATTTATTAATTAATATAATTTTTATGATGATGTTTCTGTTGGAAATCATTATACGATATAGAATAATGGATATAGATAAAAATTATAAAAGTAAAAAAATAATTTTTGTTGATCAGAATATGAATATTGAAATTTGAGATCATTGATAATTATATCAAAATCTATATTTAATTTTTTTATTTTTATCATTATATTATGATTCATGTTTATGTTAATAATAAATAAATCAGGTCATATAACAAAATAGAATTAAAATAATTTTATTTTGATGATTTTGAATGAATTTTATTTATTAAATAATGGTAAATTTTATCCTTTTTTGGATTCAATGATTTAAAATTGAAAAAAAGGAATTACAATATCAAAATAGAAAAATACCATGAAAGTATTAAAAATATTTCATATATGTTTTTACAAGGTATTTATCCTCCAATAGATATTAAAAAATAATACAATAATGGATAGACATTAAATATATATATACATTAATGAATGTTCAAAATTAAATAGAAAACTATTCAATTAAATAATTTCATAGGATGATATATAATTTCATATATATAACATGTATTAAAATATCATAATGATGATAGAGGGAGTAATATGGTGTTATATAAGAGTATTACCATTTATAATAAATGAATGACTAATTGCGGATAATTCTATTCTTCTAATTGGTCATAAGATCATGTAATCATAAGAGATTCTTATTGTATAGAATATATATATGGTAGAAAAAATACACATTTAGAGGATAATTTAATATGGTGATTTAATATGTATCTTATATTAGTAAAATTATTGAAGTCACCATCTATAACATGTTTACATATAAAAATATTATAATAATTCTATATGTTGCCAAATTTTTTTAGATATAACATCAACTATAATATTTACTGAAAAATGTGGAGATTCAAATAAATAGGATATGTAATAGAATTATGGCCCGTTTTTTTGGAGATAGTGTTTTTAATATATATGGTATTTTGTTTATAAACTATATTCGAAGGAAACTATTAAAAAAATATTTTTTGTTATTTTATTTTTTATAATAGAATCTAAGATTAATGTTGAACCAATCAGTTTCCAACTATATTTCTACCATAAACTAGTACAACTATATTCACAAAGAACATTCATTATACAACCATAATCAGTAGTATTATGTTTTAAAAAATCCAATACCATTCTAGGAATGGTTGTAAATTATAGTTTTCTTGTATTATTTGAGACGTTGGGAAATGAAAGGACACATTAAGTATTAGATGCAATGAAAACATTGAATATCCTTTGGATATGATAAGGATTATTTATTGGAATTATATAGAGTATTATAGGTTGGGGATTAAATTAGTATTAAGAGGACACCGATGGGTGTTGATTGTTTTTCGTTCATTGTAAAGGAGATTATATTTGAATGTATGGATGTAATGCAGTTATCGGTATAGTGAACATGAGGTGGTGATAGTATAAGATAATGTTTTAATATTATGTTTTATGGAAGTTTCATTTCAAGTAAAATATTATTATAATTAATATTTGTTTCTAGGTGGAAAATTGGTTTTAATATTTTTTATATTAAAAATGATTGGCCTGGGGGTGTAGAGATAATTATCAGGTAAAATAATGTTAATGAATATGTAAATTTTAACTATAGACGAAACACCGAAAACCCAAATGGGAGAATGGGTAAACAAACAAGAAAAAATAGAAACATAATTGTGGTTAAAATATAGGTATATTAACATTCTAGTTATTACAAGGATAATCCACTAAAAATATGTATATTGAATAAGTGGAGAAATAAGCCTCCCAAGACCCAGAATTTTGTAATAGGGAAAATCATGTGCTTCCAAAATTTGGAAATTAAATTAACCTTTGATATACCTTTAAATTTCCTTCATATAAGCCATGTTCCTCTGTCACTACAACCTAGTAGATCGGGTTTCCCACCCATACTCACAAACATAACCTTCCTCCCTCTTCAAATTTTGAGGCATTGTAATCCTATATTTAAAAAAACAAATGACATATAACACAATTAGAGATTGAATTAACAGAAAATCACATATTATGACATCCTACTTATTTATAATCTAGGATGCCCAATTCTCTCTAAGGAAAGCTAATTATCTATAACATTCGAACTTGTTGAGTAAGTTTCCATCATTATAAAATTTTCTATATTTTTCTTAGTTTGAATGTTATGAATATCAACTATCATAACCCCAACTATTATAACACAAATATAGTGTCTACTTTATTACATTAAAATCTATAATATTAAACAAAGAACCATATGATATAGTATATTAGATTTCTCAATAAATCAGACACAGACAAGATGGACATTTTTATATTGAATATAAAATATAAAACATAAAAAAAGAAAATATATAAAAACCCTAAAATTCATTCAATTATTTTTTATATGTATCATGGGAAAGGAAACAAAATATGTTAGACCAAAATTTCACTGTATGTTTATGTATTTTAGAGTCAATCGTGGGTTAATAATGAATAATCCACATTGTAAGGTAATTTTTTAAAACACATTCCATTTAATTAATAACATGATAAAAACTGAATCCATTTGTATTATCAATAATTTATTATCGACGTAAATAGTAACCAAATAATCATTGAAGGATATAAATTATATTAGATGCAATGATTTATTGGATCAGGACATCTCAAGCATCAAAACCACGCTACAAGACTGTTTCAAACAATGTGTAATGATAGAACTTTTTAAAACAGATTTCTATCATGAGACTAATCAATGCATGAGGGGGTATATTATTTTCCGAACCCTACCATATATTCATGACCTATTCATTCCTCATATATTTTATTATTGTTTAATTACTAAAAAATATTCCATATCAATGAATTTTCATATAGATTAAAGTATATATATAAAATATTTCCCCATTAAATAATGTAATATTAAAAATAAAACAACGAATATATTAATGTTATATTTTCTAGTTTATATTGATTTCCATCATACAATTAATATGTATTTTAAAAAAAAATTAAATTTAAAAGATCACAAGAAATATAATGTTTTAAGAGAATGCTAAGATCTGAAAAATATATCAAGAGATAAAATATAACCATTAAAAGATGATAAATAAAAATAGAAATGTTACTTTTAAATAGAATTCCTTAAATGATTTTATTTTTCAAAAAAAATTATCTTTTTTAAGATTCTATAGAGTGTAAAATAGTAATGGAAGTGTAATGGTTCATTAGCACCATATAATTTAAAAAGAACATTAATTTTTACTTTTTTTTGAGGATATAAAAATTTAGTAAAAAATTATAAATATTACATGAATACTGTGAAATTAAATTTAGGATTAAAGACAATATATACAATAGATCAATTGAGTCAGTAAAATGTATTTTTTAAATAATTTTCAAAAATATGTATATTGAAATAATATACCTAGTCACTAATAAAATTATGATCCGGTTTTGTTTTATGAATACCTCTTGAAAATTTAATTTGAATTAAATCATTAATCATAAATAGTAAAATCACATTCATGTAAAATAACTCAAATATGTAGCACATACACCTAATAATAATAAAAAGGTATGTAATAACAAATAACTCTTAATGGATTGGAAATTTCTATGAAATCCCATACCTATTGTTCATCATCACTCCTATGTTCTATTAAATTACTATATAAAAAATATTGATTTATAATACATTAATACTAGAATAAAATATAAACAATATCATATATTTTTTATTTATAACATTTTTTCTCCATTGGGTTTTCAATAATCATTAATTATTACCTTTTTCTTGTGTATGTGATTTATTATTCCCATGCACGTTTTGATTTGGATGTTCCAACCGGTATATCTATATAATTTTTTCAAAATGTCCAAAAAGAGTATAATTATCATATATATATATTTGTTATATATATCCTTATTAACATCCATGTAAATGTTTTTGTAAAATGATTCACATTGCTTCATACTGGTGGAGGTCCACATTGTTGAGAATATACTGATTCAATTTTTTTTTTGTTTTTATGCTCATGAACATCCAAATTTGTTTATCAAAGTAATTTGTTTGAAATCACATTAATGGAATTAATTTTAATTGAAATATTTATTATTTAAATATATTCGATCCATTGGATTGCGGAAAAAAATTGATAATGTGTTCAGGTTTCATTTTAACATATTATAGAAACACTTTTCATACCCTAAATGAAAGCACAACATATAGAATCAACCAATCTAATGGATGGGACCTTAAATTTTAAAAAATACAAAATGGTTAATCAATCCTATGTATGAAGAAGAAAAATATATGGTACATCAAACCTACTATAGTGATAAAACCAATGTTTTTAACCCTATATTTTGAGTTTTTTCATCACATGATATAACCCCACATTTGGCTATTCCAAAAATGAATTTTTTTTATTTTTTATATTCTGCACGATTTTTTATATGGAATTGAAAGACATAAATATTTATTTAATGAATTTTTAATGACCGATTCAAAATTATGTTATGATTGTTTTAACAGATTGTATTCAATGGATAACATCATTCATATTTATAACATATGTTGAAACATCTCATCAATGATTTTGAATTCATATAATCATTATTTATTCATCAATATTTTGAGAATTGGTTTTACATGGAGCTATTTGACTTCAAATATATATAAATATTCTCTTCATTTGAAAAAAATAATGATTATATATGAAAGGTGATATATATATATATAAAGAACTGGGTCCTTGACATTGGATGTAATCTTTGGAGACATTATTTTTTGGATCAATCAACAAACTATTTTTTTCTCACATTATTGTAAATGTTTCTTCTTTATGAATGAAAAAATAATTTTTTATAGATACAGTTTAGATAACTACATGACTAAACATCAATATGGGGTTTCCTATAACACCATTTTAAGAAATCCTACATGATTTTGATGAAATATTTTTTACTATGCATTATTTATGATATGAATAAATATATATGTTTTTATTGTAACAATTAGGATTAATATTTTTTATGAAAAAATTAAATAACTATGTATTTGGATGAGTATTAACTAATTGGGATCAGTCATGGTTATAATTCATCTTCTTTCAAAAAACTGTTGATTTATGATTCATTTTCAATGAAAGAGAAGGGTCTTTAATTCCTTGTTGTAAATGTATCAACTACCTATACTCATTTCTGGATTAATGGTTATATGATACCTATACCTAGTAAAAATCACCATGAACATGGTGTTGGGGACTGTTGGAGTTGGCTAATGGGGGTTTTCCCAAAACAAGTATAAATGGGTTTGTTCATTTTTATTATTTATTTCCAATGATAACTAATTGTTGAGAAAAAAAAATTCTCTTGACAATAATAGAGGTGTTCTGAATTGGAAAAAGTCTTGAGAAGAAAAATTTACCCCTCTTTTGTCTTTATTTTCATCATCATCATCCCGACCTAACAATTAGTATTAATGGGTGGATCAACTATTATGTCCTCTTATTAAAATTTTATTACTTATTAGACATTAAAAAGATATATAAAATGGATTATCATAATATCTAATGGATCTATCTAGAATAATTAAATGATTCGGAAAAATACATCAGAAAATGATTGATTCTAGTGAATGTATGACTATTTTTCTAACTTTATAGTTTAATAGTGATAACTATCAATAATGGAAATCATGTATGATTATTTATGTAAAAAATCCTTGAAGAAGGTGTTATTTGATAATTTTTAAACTATATGAGATTTCAAAAGATGTTTTGGAATTTTAAAATAATGATCATGAAATGATAGATTATCTAAATTTAAATGATTTGAATTCTATCGTGTGTGGTTTCAAATGTAATTAATTAAATCGAATATCTCAATGTCCTTATGCATATTATATGTGGAAAAATATTTTTATTATATGTTAACGAACTAAAAATATTAATCAATTAAGGTAAACTACTATTAAATTACTGTTTTATACTTTCCTAACATATAATGCTGAATGAATCACCAAAATGAATGAATATTTTAGAGAAAAAATCAATTATATTATAGCTTTGAGAAATAAAATTTCGTAAAATTAAAAATAATTAAATGTAATCAATGTACTAACCACTTTGATGAATGGATTATATATATTTATAAATCAATATATAAATGTGAAAAATATAACATCTTGGTTGTAGGAGCCACCCAAAGCCACTCTGTGCCCATTTGGTCACATGGCATCATGCATATTTCAGCCAATGTCAGAGGATGCCGACAAGCAGTGTGGGCCATGGGTGTGATAGTGTAAAAATATTCCCTCATTGGGAGAGTAATGCAATGGAAGGAAACATATAATAGTAGTGGAAGTATTGATAATACCATAAAAATTTAATCAATAGAAGATTGAATGTAAATAAACAACAGTAGAACATATATAAACATATCTACAATGATTCATGTCATAAGTATCTAGGAAAGGATACAAAAATTTCACAATGCCGGATTACACTACTTAACCAAAGTACAAAGTAAGAGTAGGTAAACTACTCCTGCGTCATTGCAAGCCTCATCTTGGACCAATTATCTCCATCTATATAGAAATAAAGTACCTGAATTTGAATGGTTCTAGCCCTTATCTATACCTACAACAATATGGTCTTTTTAGGCTCAAAAACATGACCCAAACAGGATGTTGGAAGAATTATAATAGGAAACCTCCCAATGATCTGTGCTGAATAGTCAGTGAATATATGTGGTTGATAATAAGAAATTTGAAGCAGTAAACACAAAATTAACCACAATTATATAGTACTAAAATTAAATTACATTTATTAATTATTCAACCAATCTAAAATATGAAACCCTCTGGAATGTTCTCACAACATATCCCCTCTAGTTCAACCAAACAATCTCATGTAACCCTCTGGGTATGTTCGGACAGCCAAACCCCTCATGTTCAACTTATAAAAATATATAATGACCTATTGGGTAGCTCAAACAGACTAACCCCTTTGGTCTCATGCAATCAATGACTCTCTAAGGATGTACTCACCGTCAATTCCCCCTATATAATTTTAATGATAAACTATATAACTCTATGAAATCAATCAATGTAAATTCCACATGTGGTCTCATAAATGTAACTACATAAACTCTGAGGGATCACTCTACATCAATCCCCCCTATTGTCTCGTAGTGTTGAAAATATAACAGACACTCTTGGGAAGACCACAACATCAATCCCCCCTATAGTCTCACTAAACAAGTTTCCCACATCACTGTGTAAATCTATCATTCAAAACTATGTTTGCATCCAAATTATACCACAAGTACTACATGGATAGCTACAAAAAAGCATAATTCATGCATGTTATATAATATAACTCCATCCTTACAGCACTAGGTAGGAAAAAATGCCGCCTAACAAGAAATTCTAAACCAAAAGGCCAGTATAAAATAAAACATGAGAAAATTCATCCATATCATGGGAAAATAACCATATTCAAAAACAATATCCCTAACTCAAGAAAACAAGCATAGCAGGAATCAACATAGTTAAAATCCCTAAACAATAAATACCCCTATAAGGGATATTGGGCACTTTTGCACGTAAAATCCAAATAATGACTATAGAAAGGAAAAACCCACCTACCTCACAGATGAGTATAAATTGAGGAACAAAGCTCAAGCATAAGGAATAACTCACAATTGTTATTACAATACAATCAAGAATGGTTGATTTAGATAATAGATGATCAATTGGTGGAACCGAGAATAATTTCACTTAAATATCACTCCTGGACAATACAATTCAAGAAGAAGGCTTTTTTCCAATTAGACATGAATCCGGTCAGATTTAAAAAATAAAAAAAAATTACTCAGCATTTCTATTAAAAGTACACAACATGTCTATCAATTTACAGGGCCACTATTCGGGATTCTCTAGAAACCCCACAACAATATTCACTCTACTATTAAACTTCTAGTACCTGATCACATGTGACAACCTGGTTTATATCATGTTTTCATAAGTACATGGAATTTACATCTTAAATATCCAAAAACTACCTTTTTTCACACAAAAAAACCAAAAAACAATATCCATAACAGAAAAGATGATATGGGTTATTAAAAACTTCTCCCTTAAAGAAATATTTCCCTAAATTTCCCAGAGAATGTTTCAAAGAAGAAGAATCATGAATAGCTCTGTCTCCAAAAATCATACATCGGTGTCCCTCTCCTTTGTCTTCTCCTATATTCAATCGTTCTTCCATAGAACCCATATTAGAGTAACATAATTTCCACATAGAACCTTCATGCTCCGATAAAAATCTGGATAGTATGCTCCTCGAACAAGGCCTCCACCACTAACTCAACCTCTTTGGGTTAAAAAATAAGAGACGGTTCAGAAAAGTAATGTCGTAGCTGAGAGATGTGGAAGGAATCATGAATAGGCTAATACCTATAATGTAACTGGAACTGATAGGCTACCTGACCAATTTTCTTCATGAAATCAAATGGTCCAACATATCTCAGCAAAATCTTTACCTATATTTTAATCCTCATGAGTCCCAAAATCGATGTGATAAATAGAAAAACCTGATCTATGACCTCTAACTTCAGAAGTCGTTTCTGCCAATCAGCCAAGGACTTCTGTCATGACTATTCATTATCCATCCTCTTCTAAATCAACTCAATTTTCTCTATGGTCTCCTGGATAAGACGAACTCCAATATAGCTACCAATCCTACCTCTAGCCAACATAATAGTGATCTTCATGTCCGACCATACAATTCCTCATAAGTTTTCATCTGAATAGTTTCCTAAAAACTGTTACTATAGGAAAACTCTTCAATAGGTATGTGCTTCTCCCAAGAACCTACAAAATATAGAACACAGGCTCGAAGCATGTCCTCTAGAACCTGAACAGTATGCTCAGACTGGCCATCTGTCTGAGGGTGGTATGCTGTACTCAGAAGTACATGTGTACCCATAGACCTATGTAATTACTTCCAAAATCGAGGAGTAAAACGGGAAATGCTTTCCGAAATTATAGAGTGAGGATATCCATATAAACATACTATATCTTAGATGTACAACCATCATAATTCATCTACACTAAATTTCTCCATGATTAGAAAGCAAGTAAAACATTCATGAGTCTTTCAATGAAAACTCAAAATAAATTGTTCCCATGAGGCGACCACAGTATGCTCCTTTTGATGACCATCGTGACATCATTCCACATCCACTTGGGAATGAGTAACTGCTACCAAATATATACTCATTGTTGATGCTCTACGTTCACCTATTGAGATGTGAAACACCTAATCATAAAACTGAAAACATCACCCTTTCTACATGAACACCAATACTAATGGTTCATACCTCGATACATCTCGGTGACACCAGGATGAAAGACCCAATCATAGTAATTGAAATATCACATTTTATCCTCGCATATTTGTGATGACACCCATATGCACCCACAAAAATTCCATATCTCATCCTCAACTATGTTCCATCTAAGAATATGTTCCTCTCCTAACAAACTCACCCGTAGAATGATCCCTTCATATTATAATAGATTCCTCAATATCAATCGATCAAGAAGAGTGGAGGTAATAGGTACAGAATAATGATATCTCTCCCCCTTTTTGTTTTGCACCTCAAAATGCATCTCAAATTACAGATCCATAAGTTTCCACTCACTTTTGGCTTCTTGAACATCATTTATCTGATTTCTCCTATGCAACACATCATCCACTATGTTTCTATTCCCAATTGTATATGCATGATCATTGTCAAAAGACTGATGGTATTCAACCCACTTTCACTGTCTCATATTCAGATCGTGATGAGTAAAGTTATATTTGAGGATTGGTTGGTTAGTGAAAACCAAAAAATAATCTACCAATAGATAATGTATATAATTATTTAAATCATGAACCAATACAGCCTAATTGATATCACACATAAGGTAATTATCTCATGTGGCCTCAAGTGTTGAGTCCTATTTGCAATGACTCCTTCCCCCTACATAAGAATTGCCCTCAACCCGTCACATGATGTATCGTAGTAAATAGTATAGCTCATGAATGATTATAAAAAATCATGTATTGGTGATGAAGTCAACCTCCCATTAAACTCTTTAAAGGCTAGGTGACAAAAATTTGACCATATGTTCTTTGCACCCTTCTTAGAAAGACCTGTCAGTTGTGTTACTATGTATGAAACGCCATGTATGAAACGTCTTTAATATGCACACATCCCAAGAAAAAATCAAACCTTAAAGACTTTCATAGGCTTCTCATAACAAACTACTACTCTAACATTATCTAGGACTACTGATACTCCTATCTATGAGAAAACATGACTTAATAATTGAATCTGGTATATTGAAATGTTTGATTTTGATAGAAAATCATATAACTGATTATATCAATGTGTACTGAAAACGTTCTCAAGATGTGTGACTTGGTCATGTAATGTGTGAGAGGACATCATGATATTTTCCATGAAGACTACCATGATATAATCCAAGTATGGATAGGAAACATGGTTCATCAGTGCAAAAAAAACTAGAGGTCCATTTGTGAGACCGAACAGAATAACTATATACTTCTATAGGCCACACATGCTCCGAAAGGATATAAGCCGTATATAAGATTGTCTAAGAGACAATAGATGATAACTGGATCTCATGTCAATATTCAAGAACACCAGTGATCCTCAAAGATGATCAAAGAGACCATCAGTCCTCCGGATGGGATATCGTTTCATGACTATCATCTGATTCATCTTCCGATAATTAACCCAATGTCTCAGGTTACCATCCACCTTCTTCTCAAACATGACAGGAAGACCCAAAGGATAATTATTAGTCCCGATGAATCCCTTCATCTGTTACTCCTCTAACATCTTCTTGAACTACTATAACTCGGGTTTATCCATCATAAAATGAGTAATGGACACCAGTGTAGCTCCTGATAAAAGATTAATAGAAAATTCCACCTCTCAAACTATAGGAGAACCTGAAAAGTCCTCTAGAAGGAAATCCTTGAAATGATCAACCACTATAGGAATGTCCAATTATGATGACCTATGTTCATCCTGATATAGACTATTGATCTGGGTTGTAAATCCTCCCAATCTAGGATGCTCAGGTCCATTTCTCCCCACCATGACAACTCATTATTCCTTATGTAAGAACAAAACACCATATGGTTATTTCAAACTCACCCTATGATAATAATAGTTGAAATAACACATCTTAGGGAACTAAACGGTCCATTTAAATAAAGAAATCACAGCCTATCATCTCTAAGACGTACTGGTCCCAATAAGGAGTGACACACACAAACCTCCAGAGAACACTCCTTGTACCGATGTACACTAGTCGTTATTATCCACAACCAATTTTACAGCGTCCAGAAATCACCAAGAAGTAAATATATAGAGCCCAAGTATCTCAACAATAATAAGAAATATTAAATTAAGGGAAGCCCCTTAATCAAAAGTGAAGAATCTAAAACCATGGAATTTAGGATCCTAAATAATATTGTTGAGAGTTTGGAATCCTTCTGTTGTTTTGTCTGCTCCACTACAAATTTTTTCTTTATACTATGGCCCTCTGAACCTGACTAACCACCCTGAGCCGATGCACAATGTTGTTGCTGAAATCATGCCGACTGGATACCACGATTGTGGCCTTCACCTCGACATGAACAACCAGATGAAATCCATTTCCATGACTACTGAAAAACTAGTGGTGATTCTTATGAATAAGGGGTCATAGAATAACCCATGTCACTAGATTGGGGTGATAAAATCATTGATAACCGATGAAGATGGCCCATCATTCCATAATATCGGCATTCCATTGGGTTTATCAGGCAATGTGGCCTCATATTCCTGTAATTACCAAACTGGTAGCATGCCACCTGGTTACCTAATGGTGAATCCCACTGACTCAAATCCCCACATGATAACTCCCTACAGCGCATCCAACTATTAGTTGGAGAAGCACTAATTCTAGATGTTGAACCTCCCAAGTCCACAACTCCATAATTCTGCGGGCTGCACTCTGTGATTAGTGCCATGTTTTCTATGGAAAATATTGTCATCAACCTAATGATGTTCACCTAGGATCATATGTCATTCTTGAGACCATTCTCAATAATTCTTCCTAGGAAGAGCTCATCAGCCCCTATAATGGGTGTGGAATGCTGTATCTCTATGAAGCAAGAAGAATACTCCATGACCGAGAGACTACCCTTCTCTAAACTCAGGAACACATGGATCTATTTTCTGTCAAATTACTCAACAATAAGTAAATGTAGAATGAACATTATAACTCACCCCAAGTCATAACATGTTGGAATCCTTCCAATGAGATCACATCCGACCATATATTAGAAGAATCCCAAATCATTTATGTAGCGAGCTTCACCCTCTCCACAGGAGGAGTATCCATGGAATCTAACGTTTACATATCATCCTAAGGTCCTCCATCTTCTGAGAATGTGGGATGATGATGATGATTAAAGTCCCTCTTCAACTCTACCATATATTGGGTAGGATGTGGTGCTCCATAGATGGTATTTATAATTATCATGAAGCCTTCTCCGAACTGTGCATTGACAAATGTATCTAAAATGAAGGATGTTTCCATTACTTGCATGACAAGAGGGTCTTCTAGTAATCCCTGGTCTACCATATCCAGTTTCAATTCATTTCCATATATCTGGCGAACAACTGGAGGTTGTCTCGGTGTAATAACACTACAAGGTCAAGTGCACACATTAGTTCATGTTTATCAAATAATGAAATTTAGAAGTTCAGGAATGAAATAGGAGATTGAAATCAATCATTTTTTTTCAAAATAGGGATACACAGTGTGTGTGTACCCTAAACATTATTTCCCGTTAAACCTTCACATTGGCATGTTCTCCTTTCAACCCTGGTCATGTAACACCCCATACAAATGGTGTTTTCTCGTATGATATGATGGGAAATTGGATTCTTTTCCCTTGACTGAGTTCCCCTACAAGACTAAAACACACAATTATCCATGAATAAGACAACATGGCATGTTCGTGCCAGAAACAGTGTATACTAGAAGGATTTCACCGACCTGTGTTATTAGTCACACGACCAGATACAAGGTTTACACAACACAGTGTGTTCAAGACAGGCATGGCATGTGTAACCTATGTTCCATCCATCCATGATGTTAGCCACATGGGTGGACACATTTTCCCTATAAAATGGTGTTTAAGTCCTATAAATGGCATGTACCTCCAAGTATTACAAAACACTGTGTCTCTGCCCACACAACCAATGACACTGTTGGAGACTACACTGCATGTACAAACAGTACACACCGTGAGTATAAGAAAAATAGTTCTTTCTTGAACCGAAGGATACACATTTTGTATTCTGCAATATACAATGTGTATTCTGGTTTGTTCTAGATAGTAAGTATCATAAACTACTCTTAAACCCATTAAAACACTGAATCGAACATTGAAATGCCAAATTCCAATCCATGGGGGCCCATTCTTTATGAGAATAAATGTATCTAATATAATACATGTCATATAGAAGTATAAAACTACAACTATCCACCAAATTCTTATCCATGAAGTCATGTAACACCCTATGAATCAATGTTTGGGGTTCCTTTAAAAGATAATATAAACAGTAGAATACCCAATCAAATAGATGGTATTCTATTGAGGTATATATCACAACAACATACATATATATCACAATATCTATCCCAACAACATTACATTCAGAATAATCCCTAAATGGAAAGACAAGAATGAATGACATACGATCTCTAGCAGGCACCAATATGATTCTTGACATTGTATACCCTCCTCACATCAGGTAGAAACTGAAATAGAACCAAAAAATGTCATCAATCAAATCAAAAAATATGTGAATCACCCAATGGTTAAATCAAATCAAATGTAATATTGAAAAACTAGTAACATTTCAATACTCGAGATAAATTGGCTTTTCCTTGACATGGGTTAGCTACACCTAGTTAAATCTTATTACCAGGTAATTATTTCTTCATAACCTAGCTATATGATCCAAATAGTAATTCAAGAAGAAAAGAATTCCTCCGATACAACTTTGTAACATCCCAGTTTCAGGTGCTCATGAGAGGTTCTCCGTACATATATGGTCTCATGCCCTATGGAACATTTCCCCAAAGGATATAGGCCAATGACTAGTAATGAGGTCCTTACTTGTGATAGTGGGGAAATGATTCCCCCGTTGTTAGTGAAATGTTGTTGAAAGAAATAGATAACAGTAGTTGAAGTAATAATCATAACATACAATAGTAATCAGTGGATAACTGAAAGTATATAAAAAACTAGAGCACATATATAAATATATCAATTTTGATAGATTTCACAAATATCTAGGGAAGAATCCATACAAGTCACAATGGTGTCATATAGTACTAAACCAAAGTAAAAAATAATAAAAATGTAAAAAAAACTTCAACAAAACTGCACGCATCAGCTTTGTCTCAGGCCCTCGAGCTCCGTAGAAATAAATTACCTGAAGTGGAAGAGTGTATTCCTTTATTTATACTTGAAAAAATATAATCTAATTAACCACAAAAGCATGACCCAAATAGGGTGTGAGATGAATTCTAGTAAGAAACCACACAAATATCTATGCCTAACAGTCAGTGAATATATATGGAATGCAATAAGAAAAATTAACCAATAAACAAGGATGTACTCAAAAGTAAACAGTCATATAGATTAATTACATTGATCAATATTTCAACCAAGAGAAAACAAGTAACCACCTAAGATGTTTTCATAGCCTATCCGCTCTAGTTTAACCAAAAAATATCAAGTAAACACCTGGGTATGTTTTCGATGAGTAACACCTCATGTTCAAATTATACATGGATATAATGACCTCATGGGTGGCTCATATGGTCTAACCCCTTAGGTGTCATGAAAAATACTCTATGAGAATGTAATCATCATCAATTCCTCTATAGTCTTTTAATGATTAACTATAGACACTCTGAGAATGCACTCAATGCCTATTCCCCTTGTGTTCTCGAAATGATTTCTATAGACATTTCGAGGGAGAACTCAACATTATTCCCTACTACGGTCTCATAATGTAATAAGTATAAAAAACACTTGGGAAGCTTGTAACAGCAATTCCCACTATGGTATCATTACACCAGGTTACCAAATCCTTATTTAAATACATCATGTACAACGATGTTTGTAATCTAATTTATAACACAATTACTACATGGATAATAGCTACAAAGCATAACACTAGCATGTCAGGTAATAACACTCTATCCTAATAACACTAGGATTGGAAAAAAGTTATCTTAATAAGAAATTCATAATGAAATGGCATGTATCAAATCAAACATGAAAAAATTCTTCCATATCCTGGAATAATAATCTTAATCATAGAAAAGGGGCCTAACTCAAGAAATCTAGCATAAAATACATCAATAGGGTTAATTTCCCTAAACACACAATAACCCAATCTAAGTTATCAGGCACAATTTCACATAAAATTCAATGACTAACTATGTAAAGGTTCAAACCACCTACCTCGATGTTGTGAGATGGATATACTCCAGCGTTAGCCACTGAATTGGGCTAGAATGACATAGATCTACAAAATTTTTTAAAATGATCAACCAAGGATATCACACAAAAGTAGAGATATCAAGGAATGAAGCTCTTCCAAAACAACAAACTTACCTTGGCCATTCCAACACAATCAATGATCATTGATTAGGATAACTAGCAGTCAATTAGGGTCTTAGAGAAAAATTGAGCACTACCATGGTTCTTAGATGAGACTAGTTGAGGATAAAGAATTTAATCCAATAAGACATGACCCTAGTCTTATTTAAAAAATAAATTGAAAAGTAATCAGTGTGGTATTTAAAAGTACACAGCATGTATATGACTTTACCAATACCTGGTTTATTTTGTCTCTAGGTCACCCCACATGATAACGTAATTGGCCATTACACAACCAGTACATGGTCACCCACAATAACCTGGTACACGACGTATACTCCTAAAATTTTTAAAAGCTCATATTTTTCTCAAAATCCATGAAATCAGGGTCTATACCTGAATAGAAGATCTTTGTTCTCACTAAAAAATAATCTACGAATGAGTTAATTTGATAGTAATTATTTATGAATTTGAGATATAGGATAAAGATGAAAATAAATAACACCTGACGAAAATGCTCTTAAATCATTCATGGATGAATAATTTGACTCAAATCCTCCAATAACTGATAACGATCTATAAATTTATATTATAAAATTTGAAAAGCTGGACAGAATGAAAAAAATGTGGGTAATGAATGAATATACTGTGAATTGATGAATGAATTTCATTCAAAGGATAATCATCCATTGTGTTCTTCTAAAAAGATAGAAGACTATAAGAAAAAATTTCCCAATGTTGTGAAGGCTACCTAGAGTAATACTTTCTGTCCCCATGATGAATCTTCTAAAATTCAATGATTGAGCATAAAAAATGAAATGTATCATTTCCTATATTGATTAGAAGGTATAGTCTTCTTATACCCAAAATACTAGTTTTGAGAAACTATTTTTGGATGATTTAAATAAATATTTTTTTATTCAATAAGAAAAGTATTAATCTAAAATGAAAGAACATATAAATATACGAATGTATTATTTTACTGAATTTATTGATAAAATAAAAATTTCAAAAACATATTTAAGACTTAAAATATAAATCTTATTAAATTAATTGTGATTTGAAATTCCTGAAAAACAATACATTATAATTTTATGTTGATGATTTAAAACAATACACTATTATGTTATCAAAAGGATAAAAATATTTAAATTAAATACATGATGAAAAAGAAAAAACCAAAAGTATAATTTTGAATAGGAAATAATGGTGAATGTAGAAAAATATATAAAAAATATTTTTATCATTTTTAAACAGAATATATATGTTTATAAGTAAATTTTTATTGGGGTTTTAGTGGTAATTTGGAAAAAGATTTCTATTTTAGAAAACCAATTTTCTGTGTTAAGAATTTTTATTTCTAATGAAAATTATCTAACGTAATAATTGTAATTACTAATAAAAATAAATAAAATTTGGTTTCAAAGAAATTTAATTTCTAACACTACTGGACCCAAAATAATATGTGTATGAAAAAGCAATTATATGATTTTTTATTTGATTACACTATTATGTGGTATTGTTAAGAAATTATGTGGTTGATTAAAGGATATATACGAAACCATCTACCAAAAAAATGACCAACTCTAAAGTAGTTTCTTATCCTAAGATCCACAGTACTAAATTGAGTCATCTTTGAAGTATTTCATTTTTATATTTATTTATATATTGGGAATTATCTGGATCTTATATTGGAAGTGGATAACATTTCATAAAACTTTATAATGAATATTATTTTTTATTTAAATTAATTTTTAGTATATGTTGTTTATATAACCTATTTTATAAATTATTAAATTATTATTTTTTTAATAAAACATAATATTTATTAGGATATGTCTACATTTTTTTTATAACTATTACATTTTCCATATAAATTTGATTTTTTACGAAATCGAGGATTCAATTCTTAAATAATTTGTAATGAAAGTCTTTTTAGTTTTCATCTAAAGAGAAAGGAATTTAATCTACATAGTTTTTGAAAAACACTTTTTATCTTCTTCTTAAAAAATTTAAATTACGAATTCATTCTCATAAAATTACCATGTTCAAATGGTAATGGAAAACCAGACATACCATTATGAAGTGATCAATACATAATGTTATGAGGAAAATTATTCTTATAAAAGGATAAATGGTAATCCATCTAGTTATTCTATTTGGTATGTTGAATATTATCTTTAAAGATATTTCTAAAATGTGACATGAAAGTTCAAACTCTTAAAAAATATGATGTTTAGTATTCTAAAAAATATTATCAATATTTTCTGTTATATATTATCACTTTGAAAGATGAAAATGAGTGACTACAAGCTGATTTGGAGCAATAACTAAAAAGACATATGATGATATGTAGAAAGAATCTGTTTCAAAAAATGGGATTTATTTCATTATAGAAGGAGTATCAAAATATTAAAGATAGTTCAAGCCACCAGTTCAAATAAATAATTGATAGTGTTTTGAATGTTCTTTAATGAATTCTAGAAACATTATTCAACCCCTACATGAATGTGTAACATATAGAAGAAACCCTATGTATGGATGGATTTATATATTTTTAAAACAATAAAGTATAGTTAATCAATAGAATGTCCAAAATCAATTCTGGGTTTTAAGAAATAAATATATGGTACATCAAAAATATATTTGGGATCATCCTTATGTTTAGAAATTTTTCATTACGTGAATGAACCTTAGGTTGTATATCGAAATAACTGATTATTTAATCTATCATATTAATAGTGATTTATACAAATATCTGGTTGACTTATAGATCTACTAAAATAATGATTATTATAGATTCAAAAGATTTCTATGATTCTTTTAAAGGCTCATATTCAGTTGACTAAATCAATAATATTTCTAAGGGATGTTGTGAACTCTCTGGAATGATTTCAAATTCAAATATTCATGACTTATTATGAAATATTTATAGATTTCATATCACCAGAGGTTTTCTATCTATACTATAAATTTCATGATTTTTATCATAGGTATGAAGAATTAATATAGAGTAATACAGATATATATATATATATATATTAAAATCCATGTGTTGTTTCCTTAAGAGATACAGTTGAGAGACATACATGTTTTTATCAATCGTCTAACTATAACTATTGATTATGTTGAACTCTTTAGTTATACATAATTTTTAAAGAATGAATAAGTTTTTTAAAGATATCAATTGGAGACATACTTGTTTTGACAACTATCGGGGGTTTTAACTATCATTGTTTGATGAAAGCCTACATACCATTGAAGATATATTTACTAATTTTAATTATGTAATATCTAAATATATATGTCTATTGATAATAAAACTAGGATGTTTAATCATTATACTCATCAATTAAATTAATATTGATTTGTGGAAGTTTTTAATTCTTGTACTCAATAGTGGGAAAGTGTCAACTTTTTCCACTATGTTTTGGATTTACGGTTTATTGAAAATGATCTAAAGGAAATTTTAAATCCTATTTTGGTAAAGGTTTCAACTACTTCCAATAATTTGTTTGTTAAATGACATAAGATATTTTGATATATTAAAAATAATATTTTTTATGGAGTTGAGCATTGGTTTAGGAGACTAAGGGATCATTTTTCCCTGAACAACTATATATCATTTTGTTCATTTCCTTTATTTATTTACATTTCTTTATCATATTTGAGATAAATAAATGGATTCCATCACATAAAGTGTTTTGTTCTGAAATTGATAAAATCATGTGAACCATAATTCACCCACCCCTACTTGTTTCATTGTCTTCATCACTGTCATCACGACTTCACAACCATGTAAGCACGAGCAAAGATATAATTTCTAATGAATTTGAAGCTGAGAAGGTATATATGATATTATGAAAGAGGAATAATTATTATGTATTAAATATAATATATATTCATTAGATATATGTTTATAATTGTCCATGTGATACACTGATGAAAAAATTAATTACATCAATACATAGAGACAATAATCTACCAGTATAAATGAGCATGGATTCCCTTACCATATGATGAAAATGTGAAAAATATGGTTATTATACTTTAATAATTTTATATTATTATATTGATAATAAGAGATTTATTATTTGTGGATGGGGACAACATATTAAATGCATGTAGATGAATAAATACGATTTAATGAGTTGGAAAAGGAGACTGAATTTTATTCGATACACTTCTTTTAGATAACTTCATATAGGGACATGTGGTTTTTATTTTGGATGGAACAAAACTTCTCAAACAGGTTTTAGGATATTTAATATAAGAATTTATATATAGTTGTTTTGCTTCTTTTTTCAATGTGTTGTAATGAATTGAGAGGATGGGTGTCAATTTATATGAATATGGAGCGATATTCTTAGAAATCCCCAATTTATTTAATTGATTTAAATTATATTGCATGCCCAAAGGAATCCAAATTTCTATAATTCTAAAAAAAGTATATTATTCAGTTTAAATCCTATAATTGAATAATATTTTGACGTGTTATGGATTCATTATCACAATTACTGTTTAGTTCTAACACCCCATAAACTGTTTGGACAATTACCATAAAATTTATTTTTTCTACGCTTTATAGTCAAAAAGAATTGTCATAAAATTAAAAACATACAATAAATTTACCATGGATGATTTTTAAAAATTATCCCATTTATTGGGGAAATATAATAATTATTTAACATTATAAAATTTAATAAAATATTATTTATTTTAAAAAATATATAAATTTCATTGTTTACGCTATTCTATCAATTTGACAATAATTATATCTTTATATAAGAGTAATTCAATTTTAATCAATTGTAAAACCCATAATATTTCAAAAGAATATATAAAATTCATTTTAGACGTTAATTATTTAAAATTATATTACTTTTAGTGTTTTTAAATTCATTAAATATTTTTATAAATTAAATAAATCTTATTTTAGTGTTGTGTAATATTTTAAGTTAATTAAATATTAAAGAAAAATTATAATAAAATTATCATCATAAATATAAAATCATTATGAACTTAATTATTACTTATTTTTATTCAGCACATTCAATATTTTTCAGTATTAGAATAAATAAAAAAATTTAAATTATGTGTGACATTTTGTAAATTTACTTGATTTAGATATTTAAAGAGCAATTTTCATTAAAAAGAATCCATTAAACAAATAAATTTCATCCTTATAGTGATATGCGTAAAATCAAATTTATCCAATAATAAATAGGATGAATTATAGAGGCCTTATATTCCAATTTTAACATATATTAACCCGATTCAGAAACCATTGACATGATAAATTTTATAATGGTTATTACTCATAGTGCCTTAATGTAATGGGACATATATACCGAATTTGATCCTCTTGTTTAAAATTATGGAATTTAAATTAGAAAATTAAATATATAAACGTGGATGAAATTAAATATTTATGTTTTGTGCAAAATGTGATGAAAAAAAATTATAATAATATAATTTTTTTAGGAAGAAAACATGATTAATTATTATCCCATTTATTTTAAACATATTAAATGAATGTTATAAATATGGATTGAATATAAAATATATATATTTCATTAAAATTATACATTAATATTGAAATATTTATTTATTAATATAAAAATATATTTTTCATCCCATAAAAAATTTTCAAGCATTTTTTTTGTTACATTCAAAAAATAATAATATTTATTAATAATTGATAACAATTGAATTTATTAATTAAATAAGTACACTATATAATTTTCAGAATTTAGTTAGTCTTATTCATTTCTAGTAATTGAAATGATATTTTATAATGGTATATTAGATTATGGGTTATGTGTATACCAATCTATCACGGGATATAAATCTATTTTAAAAAGGAAACATAAAGAAATATATTTGCGGTTAAATTATTCTCTCATTAAAAAAATTTACTCCTTAAAATATAATGAATTTCACCTCATGAAAATATTTAGGTATATTTCCATTATTATTTATTTATGTTCACATGTCGTGTCATCTATTATATGATTCCTTCAATGCACCATTACCCATAGAGATGTCTTATTCATGTACACTTGATTTCTAGTGTCAAAAATCGTGATTGGATCTTCAAAATAAAATAAATAAATATCCCATCATATTTCATAAGAGGTGATAATATTCTTTGTTCGTATAAAATACATTATTAATAAACATATATTAACAACATAATTAACATTATAAAGTCTCGGTTTTATTCGTAATCACTATTTCAATAATAAAAATCATTGTATAATATCAATAGAACCAATTTATCTAGAATACATGATTCTATTTTTTTTCAAAACCTTATCAATCCCATCAATGGATATACCTTCAACAAAACACGAAAACCCACATAAACCACATAATGAACCCTTTAATTATTGAAATATTGTTTCCCTACTTTGTGTGTCATAAATATGAGACTAGATAACCTTAATATTTGTTGTTATATCTTCAAAATTATATATAACCTGATTTTTAATTAAATATTTTATATCACATCAAGTTGGGCTCTGAAATAACTTTCCATATAGTGATTTATATGGAATCATTTGAAAAATTTAATGGAATCTATTGTTTTAGGCAGACACCATAAAATATAAATATTGATCTCACATAAATTTAATGTCATCTGAGAATTACATTAGAATTTCTTCAAATTTTTGAATAGATATTTTTAACACTTGATCTTTTTGAGAGTGATTGGTGGTTTTCAAATAAATCACAGTATCTAGAAAAATTTGTAGAAATTTCCATAATTTTTGCCAAATTTCTGATCACAATTAGAAACTATTATATGAGGAGAATCTTGATGTTTTACAGCTTTATGAATATAGAGTAACGTAGGGGGTCTATTGGGAAATATTATTATATAGTTAGAAAAGGTGACTATTTCCTAAGGATATCCACAATAAAATGTATTTCATAATTCCTTATAGATTCTTCTAGTAATATCATGATAATGTAAATTGAAATTTCATTCTATTTCCACATTATAAATGGGAGAGGTTTCATGAATCCTTTATGTTTCTGAATATCCACCTTCAAAATTAAAAAACAATTCAAATAAACACATAATTATGTATTTCCCACTTCTATATTATCTAAAAAATCATTTTCCTTCAAATTTATATTCATCTAAGTGTTATTATGGTGTATAGGAAAATAATACTGATTATAATAATATAATAATTTCTATATTAATCCCATGTATGGATGGTAAACATAGTCCATTTTCGATGTTTTTTAATTCTATATAAATATATGATTTATTCCACTTTCCTGTCATACAAGGAATAAATTTTAATTTACAAATTATATTCAATAGTTTGATAAATTTTAATCCTCTCCCATAATGTAGATTTCCATCCCTTTGAAAATGAAATGATGTTTCCCCTCCGTTAATATTTCCATTATTGATCTATTATAAATCAGAGATCATTGGATCCTTTTCAATCCTCATTTTTTCTATAGGTATATGATAGTTCTTTATCAATGAATCTGAAACAATAATTTTTTTGTAGATGATAGTGTAAAGTGACATATCAATCCTCGTGTAGATTAAGCTAGATACTATAATTAATATTGAGAACATTCTATGAAATGATATAATTTAGGCTATGGTGATCTTTGTATATCTGAAACCTTTCACCGTAGATATAATTTATTCGTATCTTAAATTTAAATATTAGACATTTTAACTCTATATCAGGTCCTATATAGTTCAATTCTTGCATTTTGAACTGCACTGGTTGATTAAAAATATCTTATTCAATCTATATAAGAAAAACATAAAATACATTACAAGATGTATCACTATATATAAAAATATCCATCATTATTTGAATGATTTTTAAAAAAAAAGCACTTTTCAATATCAATGTTAATTCATAAAAACATATTAACATTTATTTTTCATACAAAATTAACCCAAGCACATTTTTTCATGGTTATCAAGATAGACGATTTGAATTTTTTTTCAACTCACCAGCAGTAAAATTAGAAAAAAAATATATTTAACTCATTTATGTTCGTTAGTATAGGAAATCATTTTACTAACATTGTATTAAAAGGATTAACTAATATTATATTATTGGAGACATTATTTACACAAATGGAATCATTATGAATCTATTAATCTCACTTACTAAAATAACCATATGACTACTATCTTCGTAGATTCGTAATAATGATTCTCTAGTAATTCTAATGATCTATAAAAATTTTAGAGTACATGACGATGTAATAAATAAATACCAAAAAAATTAGTATATTACTTAAATATTCTATTCCTTATATCTATAAAAATAATTGGTGCATTAGTCTATCAAAATGGAAATACTATAAACTGAACAAGTTTTTTCCTCATTTAGAAAACTATCTTTGGAATATATTAATTGATTATTCAATAATTATGATACTCGTAAAAAATGTCAATATTTGTAAAATATTAATCCTTGTTAAATTTAGAAAATAAGTCATGAATTTAGAAATACTATACTTGTTCATTATCATAATATCATTTATTTCTACTAAATCAGTGAACACCTTCATATATATGTTGTTCTTAAAAAAATCATAGTATCCCTAAGGTGGAAAATCACGAAATATAAATTCCACAATAAAAATTTCTAATATTTTATTCTTTAATTACACTAATTAAATTGTTTCCATTGTATTGAGAAGTTTTTATATAGATCTAGAATCAGGGATAAAATCAATGGAAGACTCATTCACCTATCTTTAGTGGACGTTTTGGTAATTACTCATGGAATACATGAATGTATTCTTATAAAATACATATATAATATATTATATGACCAACGTTTCTATACATAGGTTGTTATTACTCTTATGCCTAATGAATAACACACTTAATTGCTAATATAAGTGGATCTTAACATGAATCAGCTGATGAAGCCTCCCTATTAATGATAATGACACCAAATTTTCATCTCAGATCATAACATTCCAATATTTGGAATAAAGATAGTCATTATAATTTTAAATCCCATTCATACCATGTATTATATCAAAATAATATATAATAATATTGATAAATTCTGAAAATATGGAATGTATTTGGGTCCTGATGGGAAATTCATAACACATCCATGTTGTAGTGACATTTACACTATGAGTTTTGACTAAATACACTCTTCTTATTAGATATACAAATATTCATTGATGATATGGAAGATATAAATGATTTTGATGATCCATAATAAAAATATGTTTCATATTCATTTGGACTTATCCTCTTGAACTCTTTTATGGTATGATTCCTTGATGTATATGGAATTGGAGTGAATAGTTACCCATTTAACTATATTTTAATAACTTCAGATGAAGGATTTATTTCATCCCCATTCATTCATTATCTAAATGGACCATATATCCACATATGTAATAGAATCCAATTCCATTCATGAACTTTATAAGATAATTATTCCCAAAATTCTGATAAGATAAGGATTATTTTCTCCCTTTTCATCATTGAAAAATTAACTTCTCATCTTTCTCATCCGAATTGATAATCTTTTTTTAAGTTACCTATATATCATATTGAAATGTTCTTATATTCTTCCTTGTAATGTAACATTATTTCATCATGTGATGATTTTTTAGATGATAATGCCCTCCAAAGGACTAACATAAGGAATTCAATGAAATGGTATATCATTAAATATAGATTACATATATAATATATTTCATAGCATGATAGTATTTTAATGGTCAAATAGTAATACACAACACATTCTTCCATATTTCTATCTAAAATATTGATCATTACATTAATATTGATTTAATTCTCAGTATGGAAATATTAATAAATAAATATTACTTTAAAAATTATTCATAAATTGTGTTTAGTGACTTATTGATTTTTATTATTTTGGATTAACCACCAATATCGTTCAACATCACCTTTACGATAATACATTTCCAGTATAAATTCCCCTCTCACTAATCACTAAAGTGAGATATATATTTTAATGGGAGTTATGCATTTCTCAGCTACCACTGGATTGTTAGATCCACTAAAAGATAGAGGTTTCCATCACATGAAAAGATCCTATATATGTTTATAATTACCTAATCATTATTTTACCCAATATGTTAATGTTTATTAGACAAAACATGGTTAATTTCCCCTATTATAGTTATGATATAATCAACTCCAACTACAGATATATTGGTTTGATCAGTACTAGAATCTCTATATTAATATCTTTTAATGATTCTCATTCTTACAAAAGGATATATCACCAAAAAATGGAACTCATCATGTTTTCACATACAATAAAACTGAACAATTATTATCTATAAACAAATCCCATTAAAAATATCTTTGATACTATATTGGATTTTCATAAATATCATGTTTTATGTGTTCATTTATAATATTGATCCCAAGTATTCTACTATAATTTTATAATAGAAAAAGTATGAACCACAACTACATTATCCTATAGCTGGTGTCTACTTTATTAAATATTCATATATTCAATGAATCCAGGTCCCAAAAGATTAAATATTTTATATGTATTAAATAAATTTCTACCTACATGATTCGAAATATTACATTTGTAATGAAATATAATGCATAATAACTAAAATGTTTAGAATCGAAAAACCTCATAAAAATATTAAATCATTATATATTCATGAGGGGATAAACATGGGTGAAAAAAGATTAATGAATGTCTTTGTACATTATATTCTCTTAGAGATGAATATGGAATAATCAATTTGGAAAGTAATAAATTGAAAAATCATTCTATTTAATAAATTAATTTTTCACAAAATATTCTCACGCATAATATCAATGATGTAATCTCATGAATAATAATAATATATTTTCCAATTAGGTAATTTCATGCTATTGTACATCATGATTTATTTGATTGTGATATTAGCACTATCAAACCCTATATAAAACTATGGGTAATGATAAAATTAATTTGGCTATCTTATATGTCTCATCAGAACTATTGATCTATAGAAGGGATATTTTTTATCATCTACATCAATAATTTAAAGTCCAATTTAATCCTTATATAAAAAATGATTGATGTAATTCATGATCAACATGCCTAATACAAAAATTAATGTATAAAGTAAATAATAAGGATTAACAATAATTACTCGGTTAATCAAATAACATTCAAAAAATAATTGAATATTTATAAATGATACATTAATTGAAAAATATGTATAATAAGGATATAATGAATATTTATATTTATGTTATATATAATATCTTGTGCTCAAATTAGAGTGATTTTTTAAATATAATGGTAGTATCTACAATACAATTTATGTGATGAGAGAAAGAATTAAATTTGGATTTATTAACTTGGAAATGAAACACATTAAGAATATTTCCAAAAATAATTAAGTTTCTAAAACAATTGAATATTTTTAGAATAATTTAAAGAGTGTAAAACGAATATTGTGGTGTAAAATATAATTGTTCTTGTAAAACATTTTTTGAAATATATGGATATGTAATAAAAATAAACTCAATAAAGAAGAAACATATAACCGAATTTTCTTTTAAAAATTATTCTTGAAGGAGAAACATTAATTGAATAATTAATAACCATATATATTTTTTTATTTATTTTATATAACTAAAATTGTATGTATATATAAATCATTAAAATAAATTGGGGGATAATACTAAATGTGTATCAACTGAATGGAAATTGAGTTGAAATCCCCTACCACAAGATGTCCTTTCCTCATATGATGTTTTATTATCATATGTAATAAATTTTGGGATATTGTAATTACATTCTATAACCTTGTATATATAATATCATTTATGTTACATTTACCTAATTTTATCACCTTTTTTCCAAAAAAAATTAATTGTTATCAATGTATTATATATGAATGACATTATTTTCTCAATCATGTTTTTATTTGGTATTTATCATCCTTGAATATTTCCCTTGGTTCAAAAATTATAAAAAATTATCATAATAAAATTAGCATCAATATCCATTTATAATCACCTCATTACATTCCATATAAATATGAAATAAAAAATATGACATAATAATTTATAGGGGTGGTATTCCACACATATTCATGAGTTATGTTATCGTTTAAATTTTATTTAAAGCATATATAGTAAATAAGATTTAATGATTATAGTAGCATAAATAAGTAATAAATAACCTATATATTTCTTAATTTTCTATTTTATAACCATCAATGTACAGTGGTGATGAAAAATCAATTACACAGGTATGTGGAGATATAAATCCCTACATAGGATTGAGAGATGTATTAATATTCAATGGGTATAAAATTGAAGTAATATGTATATCTATGATTCATACAGACCTCTCATTATATTAATGATATTTTAGTTTTTATTTTACATTGATAATAACACATTAACATTAAGTAGAAGATAAAATAAAATTGAATGAGTTGTAAAATATTATTACCTCTTCTTTGATATACTTCTTTTAGATTACATCTCAAGGAATCAAGTGTATTTATTTTAGAAGGACAAGAACCTATCAAGAATAAATATTGATGTCGTGGAGAGAAATATTTATGGAATTTAATGGATTTTAGTATCAAAGCGGTGTAAAAAATTTAGAGAATTGGTGACTCTTTATTAGATAAGATATAGGAATTAAAGAATGTTATTAATTTATTAAAATAATATTAATTATATTTCTTATTGAAATGAGTGTAAATTTATATAATTATAATATAATATGAAGATAAATTTATATTCACTATATAAGGATATTTGGAATTAATTTGGTTATTTTTTCACCATTAAGTTTTAGTTTTAATCCCCCATCAACCATTTTTAAAATTACACATATTTTAATGGTTTCTACAATTTATGGCTCTGTAATTTTACATGAAAATAATGAAATATCAATTAATGGGAAATGTTTGATGTTAAAACAATATTCCATTCATTAGGAGAAATATTATATTTTTACGATTTTAGATTCATTTTATGATATATTAGTTATTAAAAAAATAACTCATGTCATTTTTCACACTATTTTTTCAATTTGACATTAAATACGTCAAGAAATTTTTTTAATAAAAATATAATCATTTAGAAAAATTAGTTATTATTAAATAATATCTTTAAATTTACTAGGGCACATTTATTATTCTATCTTATTTTAGTTTTTGTATATTTAAAATTATCTTTTTAATTAATTAATTTAATTTATTTTTAGAAATTTATAATAATTCAGTTAATTATATTATAAAAAATTTTAAAAAATTACCATAATTAATAAAAATTTATTATCAGTAGAAACCCTATTTATAATTATTCAGATCAATCTTTTTTCACTTGTTGAACATATAATATATATTCAAAACTTAGAGAGTTACATTTTGTAACATTTTATTTAAATATTATTTTTTTCATGTTAATTTTTTCAGTTAACAAATAAATTACTTATCGATGTTGATAAGGGTCAAATTAAATTTATCGAATAAGAATTAAGATTTAAACATATGGTATTATCACTTAATATTAAAAAAATTATCCTAATTTAACCTTTAACGAGGAGATAAAATTTACCACCGTTACTGTACAAATATTCTTATAAATAAATGGGGGATATTTAAAAAAAATTTAAACTCTTGATTATAACTATATAAAATAAATTATCAACATTAGTACCTATAATTAGATGAAATTAATTTCTTCATATGTGTGTAAAATGTGACAAAAAATGTTTACGAAAAATACAATTAACAGTATAAATTCATATTTATTCATGTACCATGAATAGTAAAAAAAATTTGATTAATGATAAAATAATTATATAAAAGTATAATATGTAAATATATCAATATTATTCACAACCAATAGAGACTAATTTAATTTGTTGTTATAAAAACATATTTTACACATGAAAATATTTTTTCATAAAAACATTTCATTTACATTAAAATGATTTTGAACGTTATTAAAAATAAATTGATAAGTAATGAATTTATTTTTTTAATGTGTATAACATATAATTTTTATATTTTAGTTTCTCAAATTTATTCATATTAATATAATTATTATTTTATAATGGAATATGATATTACAATCCATTTTGAATCTAGGTTGTGTGTATCACATGAAATAAAAGTTAGTAAACTTATTTAAAAACAATGACACAATAAAAAACATCAGTGTTAATCCACACATACATTATCCACCGCATCATTAAAAATGATTTTTAACCCTAATGAGCTCAATACCTGAATAAAGAAATAGATTACTTGTAATGTTCAAGAAACTCTGACTATCAAAAAATAATGGGGTATTCTATTGATTATCTTTGAGGTCCTCCAAAAACCTTCCTATCCCAATCACTTCATAAAATGTATGTGTAGCTTATATATAATCTTCCTCCATGAGTAAAAATCCCCAACTGACATTAAAATTGACATTTATTTCACTACATATCTAGTAAGAGTGAACACATAATATTTAATGGACTTATTTAGTTCATAATGTATAATAAAATAATAACCAACATGGTATGTTATGGTATAATATGGTACTACATAATATAAATTATAATACAAGGTCTCCATGATGTACCTCAATATCCTATTTAATATTTTAAAATTATCTAATCTTAGACTCTCAATATACCTTCTAAATTATCCTACTATATTAGAAGTGAGTTGTATTGTACCCACCATAGAAAACATCAGACTATCAATTCTTAATTCCTACAATACATGAAAAATATACATTCATTATACTTGAATTCTTGGTCACATATTACAAAATAAAATGAGATTAATAGGAAGTGGGGTTGTGATTCTGTTAGATTCATTCAAGTTAATGTGTTTCATGAATTTCCTCACATAATTCTTTGATGTTAGATACATCTTCCCATTATTATTTTGTTGGTATTCTACATACCTTAAATCAAATTTGATAGTCCCATGAATTTAATATGAAACCACAAAGAAACATTTACATGATACCCATAGTCTAATAAATATTTTGACATGTAACCGATAGTTCATCCAAATGAAATAGATGAATGATGAAATCCTTACCATCTATGTAACACACCACAAAATATAAAATAATAACTTGTATATGATACAGATTATGACACACAACATCAGGAATCTAATGGAATATATTATCAATATAATTTATTATACATTAACTATTTAAAAAAAATTAATATATTTTATATATTTCAATGCATGTGAAAATGAGTTACAGTGCATGACACCCAACAACAAGTTTCTTCAATGTCATGCGTTAAAAATAAGACTGAGCTTTACCGAACAATAATATACTATTCTTATATTATGATTTTATATATTATATTATAATATAGAAATTAAACTAGATGTAATGAATATTGTTAACAAACTTATGAAAATATAATATTTAAAAAAATATAACATTAATTAATAGGTTCCAAACTAATTATAAAATAATATAAGTTCAAGTTGAATATAATGTGATTGTTTTATTAAAAATAGATTTATGTCCATAATGATTTTTAAGTTAATAAATTACATTAATTACAATTTTTAAAATATTTTAATTAAATATATATGTTAAATATTCATTTAATTATTTTTTTCATTCATCCAATTGATTTGATAAGAATAAGATAAGAAAATACCCAATTTTTCAGATAAAAAACGAAATATTTATAATGTTTGGTTTACCTGATTTTATTGGAGAACCTATTTTAAATATAATTTTTTGGATATTTATTTACAAGATGAATAAAAAGAAACTTAAAATTTATAATACGTTCAAAAATTTATGTAAGGGTTTTTTTGGAATTTTTCTGTGAAGCTTTTCTAATGAAAAGAAAAAAAATATAAAAAAATATTTATATTCTTTTATATAATTAGGATAAAGAATATTTAAATTGGTTTTCATGTTTAATAATATAATTGTTACACCTTTAAATTCTAATGTATGAACCATTAACTCGATAACATGTATAACACACAACACCGGGCACATAAGGGAAAATAATACAATGATACATCAAAATATATTTACTATATTAATTATAATTTATATATTCTATGTCTGGTAATGATTAGAACACTGAGTTCTCATTGTTACATGAAAGATATGTTTTTTTTGAAATATTAATTTGCACAAAAGATAATGATTTGCAAAATATGATATATTAATAAAATATTATTATTTATTATAATAATATAAAATCTAGTAGTTATTAATTTTATTAATTATCTTATTAAAATCATTGTTTTTTTTATAAATACCAAATGGATTCATTTGTTACAAATTAATCAAAAATTAAAATAAGAACCAATGGTATATAGAAACAAATATTCTTATTTTTATGCTTCCCAAAAAGTATTATCTTATTAAACGTTATTAATTACAATTAATGAATGGTTTTTATAAAAATATATATGATTATATATTCAATAAAATATTTTTTCCTTAGGTTTGATATGTAGAAGGATAGAAGAAACCATTCTTCACAAATAAAAACATATAATTGAAATTTTACCACCTCTTAATTTAGAACCCAATTTAAATCAAAATTTTGACACTATAATTGATATAATATATCCAAATATACATTATAATTGGATGAAAAATAAATAAAAATTGGTTATGGTTAAATTCTTATTTGTTTTAGAAACATTTAATTTTTTATTGAATAGTTAAAAATAATAAATTTTATTTCAAAAAAAAAAATTTCATATAATTTATTAGAAGATAAAAATTATACATTTTAATTTTTTAATAATTAATTTAATTATGGTTTTATCAATTAATAATATTTACATCATTTGGAACAAATTAACTATACAATTTAAAGTAAAAAAATATCAATCTTTTTGATATTTTTACATATAAACTTGCATTTCATCTCACATTCATGATGAATTTTAAATTTATTTATATAATTTTATTGATTGAAATTTATAAAAATGGATCCCAAATTTGGATTAATCACAATTTATAATCAATTATAATTTCAACTTTGTTCTTGACCAAAATTATTAGTTAAATTATGTAAATATAATTGAAATTATTATGGGAAAATTAAGCTTAACAAGGAACTAAACCATTCATTGGAGATTCCAAATGACCAAAACAAAATTTTGAAAACCATTTAATGGAAATATATAGCCCAGAAACCTTACATTATTTTGTTTTGGTGGAATTTATGACTTTTTTACTTAATAAAATTTATAAACTAATTTTTTCCAAAAAGCTACAAGTGAGTCCAATTCCTTCCATACTAAAAGACACTACCACTACCACATTACCAAAAATGTCAAAAAATTTACGTATAGCCATGAAAATCCAAAATAGATTCCCAAAACCCCTCCTTTTTACATTGATGAATTTATTTTTGTATAAATATTTCCATGTAATGCTTATGGTATAAATGAAAAGAAGTCACATGATTAAGAGGTAGTGTCTTCTATCAAGATATTTAATTTCATTTCCATTATCCACCCCGAATTTTTATTATTATATTATTATGTTACAAAAATGGAATAAAAAATATTATATGTTTTTTCTTCGTAATGGTTCATACCATCACTTACAAATAACTCCATTTAATGGGTAATTAACATAGCATTTTTGTGTACAGTGAACTACTATCTCGTGAAATGATGATTGTTCATTTTCCCTTACCACCTATCTTGGTATCCATTATGATGGGAACAATATTAATATATTATATATATGAAATTTATAATAACATTTTGATTCTTCATTCGTTAATTATAACATGAAGTTATTATTTTCATCTCTTTTAAATATGACAATATTACTTGAGGAAGTGTGGACAACCATAGCTAAAATCGATATTACTCAGTCATGAAATAAAAATAATGTATAAAAGTTTTTTTTAATTAATATATGTATCATATATAGAATATATATGTTTTTGTATTTATAATATTAAAATTTATTTTTTATTTTTTATGCATTTAATAGAATAATGAAATGAAATTATCATTCGTCAGTTCGTATGACCTACTATATCCATTAACTGTCCACTTCATTTATAATCTAAAAATATTAATTACTATTATAAATTCATATGTACTTAATATATAAGATTAATAAAGCATGGTTTACATTCTATAAATGATTAATTTATTTTATATGAAATAGGAACAACATGTAACATATCCTATCATAAATGAGAATACTAGGAAATTAACTCGTGAAATAGTTAAAACAATGAATGAGTGTTAACAAAAGAGTAATAAAATGCTATATGAAGTTAATATATGATATTATAAAAATGGTTAAAGTTGTTTTATTAGTTTTTAAAATATTTTATTCAACTATACATGATAATAAATACCACACAACAAAATGAATTTTAATGTAAATAATTTTCATCTCACTTTTTACATTTCTGAGATTTGGGTCTTATTCACCACTCACTTGTTTTGTGAGGAATAAATACATAACATTTTGATATAATATATAATAATATCAATTTATTTCATTATATTAATATTTTCAATTTATTATTAATCTTTCATGGATACCATGATTCGAAATCTAATCATGTAGTAAGGGATTTGATCTCAATTGAATTTCCACTCAAAACTAATTTTTAACAACCAATTAACTTTTTTGTGTATATAATGCCCATTGACATGTTATATCAAGAATATAATTATTATCATGATATTATATGATTAATTTAATTTACGGCGAATTATGATTTAAATGATTTTTTATGGTATGTGGCATAATGGAATGTTTAAATATTAATTTTTCATCAAGTTATTTTAATACAAAGAACCCTTATTTTCAATTATCCTCTTCTATGGAATTATTAATACATCATTATTCTTTACTCGATATGAATATTTTTTTAAGGAATATTAGTTATTTGATATTTGGTGAATGCTCTGAACATGAAATATACTGGTTGAGGACTGTTTAAGACAAGCCCTATGGGTTGGGGACCTTTTAATGTAGGAGCCTCAATGTATTGGTTGTCTCATGGGAGTAGTTAGATGAAAAATAGTATAAAAAATCTTTTGATGGTAAAGGTATAATGTGCCTATGAATCATGACATATGATAATTTATAATTTCCTTTATTGATAATTTAGTTATTATTTATCCATAAGATTTTTCATTGACATGTCACTAGATGCATTTTATTTTAAATACATTAATATAATGGAGTGCGTTTTCAGTTTCTTACCTTGTCATATTGGCATTGCCTTATATAGTTATTTTTATGGATTTTGTTATCTATTATTTATCATTCCATGTTAATTTATTTATATGTTTTTATTATTTATTCCACATTATGTACACTAAATAATCATTTAATATCACCATTATTATGTTTTCTATTACTAGGTTATGAAGACGAAATGCATGAATACGTATTAAAGGATATAGTTTATTTTATTTTATTATGTACCCTTTTGTATGTATTATTTACCAAAGAATTAGGGGTATCATTTCTATAATCTAGATTTCCACATAGCTAAATAGATTAGTAATTAATTATTTGGATCTTTTTAATCATGACAATTAAAAAATTAATGCACCGAATCTTGGATTCTTGGGTCAGGGCATTACAGTTGCTATCAGAGGATGTTTAGAAAAAATGTAAATACCACTATTTAGAAAACATAGACTAGGGAGAACAAACCTTAAATAGACATTGAGGATATGTATACAAGATAATCCTAGATATTTTATACAGTAGAGATTATGATGGGATTCATTGTAATAAATCCATGTCTAGATACTACAAGTAGACCTAGTTTTGGGGCATATGTACCTACAAGTAACAACTCCAAAAAGTAATTTTGATCCTAACTCAAGGTAACCTGGTACACGAATGCATTTCTAACTACACACCTGTTTTGACACTCCTAGGGGAGATTCATAGTATAATTAACATACACACTACCTACCATTATAATGGATTGGAAATTAATGATCAATCAAAATTAACCAATTGTATTGTAAAAACATGTGCACACCTAACATGATTCTGAAAATTTCAAATCATACTTTTTTCCTTCCTTAGAAATGGCAACAATCTCTCCCATCTATTCAAAGAAATCAATTCTCATAGTTTCAGGCATGATATGTCGAGAAATTATAGTAAAATACTTCCCATATATCTTGAATCTACCTTTTCCCAAAATTTCATCCATGAAATCATTTTAGGAGATAACAATAGAAGTTACCCGACTATGATGCCACATATTCTATAATTATTTTAAATATTATGTCCATTTTATACCACTAAATTATAATTAGTAATTTATTAAGAATCATAAATATTATCTGAAATATAATATGAGGGTTTTATATAATGTTTTATACCTACACTTATAAACAACTCCATCTAACCTGTAACAGAAATAATATTTCTATATATGGTGAACTACTACATCCAAAAAAGATGATTGTTAATTAATTCTTTTACACCTCTAATGGTGGAAATTATAATGGAAAGTCTATTTATAAATGATATATATTATTATAATAATTTATTTATAATTATGTTATTTTTATTTATAACATAACTTTTTTCGATATTTTGTAAATATAATAATTTTTTGAGAAAGAGAGGACTATCACCCCCTTAATGCGACAAGACTCATTCATACCATACATGGAACATAAAAAGAATTATTTTATTAAAATTATTTTTCATATATATAATATATTGTATAATGGAATTATAATTTAAATATGTATCATTTATTTTTTATTCTCTTATTACAATATTGAAATTAATGTACTGTTAATGCATATGTACGACCAACCGTCTCCATTAACACTACACTTCTTTTCTAATATCCCAATATTAAGGAATACTCAAAATAAAAGTGTAATTAATATATGAGAAAATTATGAAAATTTTTAAATTCATAATATGATTATATCATTATATATGTAATTGAAACTACATGTAAAAAATTCAAATCATACTTTAGAAAACAAGGAAATTAACAGTAGGCATTGATTTAATAATGAATGAGTGTTAACAAAATGGAAAAAACACTACAATAAGTTAATATATGGTATTATAATAATTTTTTTTTATTTTATATGTTATTAACAAATTTTAATCCTTTATTCATGAGGATAAATAACATGCAACAGATGGATGGTTAAGGTAAGGGATTCTAATTTGAGTTTTTACATTAGTGAGATAAATGGTATATTCCCCCACTCACTTTTTTGTGTAGTATAACTAATTCCCGTTTTGAAAAAATATATTGTGATTAAAATTTATTTCAGGATTTTAAAATTTTTAATTTATTATTAATATTTCATGAATCCCATTATTCAAAATATACTCAAGTAGTAAGGGATTTAATTTCAATTTAAAATACACTGAGACATATTTTCTGTTATCAAAAAATTACATTTTATGTGGTGTATCTAATTAAACATTATTTGTTATATAATTAATATTATTATTATCACTTTATTATAAAATTTATTTATTTCATTGGGATGTATGATTTAAATGTTTCAATGCGGCATGGAACCCATTAGAATGTTTAAATATTATTTTTTCCTCAACAATGTTTTACAATCAATGACCCGGGTTGTTTCTTATACTTATATTAGGTATTTTTTATAAATCTATATTACTTATTCAATATTTATATTTGATAAAAAAATTATTTATTTATTATATGAGTAATTCATTGTACATGCATTACATAGGTTGGGGATAGTTTAAGGTAAGACCTCTGAAGTGGCGTATGATTAATGCAAGCCCCATGATGCATCAATAGTCTCATAAGTTGAGTTAGATGGCCAAATATTTTAAATTGTATCTTGATAGTAATTTTATCATGTACCAAGGAAACCATTTGACTAATAATTATGTAATTATTTTATTTTGAATTCAGTTATTATTTTTCATGATATTTTTCATTGACATTTATATAAGTGCATTTCATTTTTAGTTTATTAATTTAATAGAATATATTTTTTAATCTTACCATTCCATATTGATATTTTCTTATCTAAAAACATTTATCTCATGTGTTATTAGTGATTTACATTTTCATGTGTTTTAATTCTTTTTTAATATTTATTTTTTATACTTTACTTACCATTACCAAGAATTTGCGATCATTATTATTATGTTATTTTTCCATAGAATATGAAGATGAAATATTTTAATTAGAATTCATGGATGTATTTTATTTCATTTTATTATGTATCAAATTTTTTTCAATTTCGCATTGTATTATGGTTATATTTCTTGTAATTATTCTTTCCAATGCATCTAAATAGATCGGTCCATCATGATTTAATAAAATAAGGTATCAGAACTGGTATTTTATGATTATAGAATTATAGTAAATTATTATCTATTAATCATATTTAGTTCATTGGAACAAATTCCACATTGAAATTTTATATAAAAGCATTGTACACTATTGGATATTTTTATATTAAAAAATTGTTTGGACATACCCTTTAAGGGCTTAAATTTTGATTATATTCTACAAAATATATGGTTGGAATTAAAAAAAGGATTCCATATTTGGAATAAGAATAATATTTAATTTAAAATGAGTTCACCATAGTTTGTTTACAAAAAAATTATTGAATGTAATTAAAAATAATTATTACTATTTAGGATGAATTAATATTTACAAAGGACTTAACCATAAACTGAAGCACCAAAATGACCTAGAAACATCGAAAAATCCATTTTAGGGACATATTTTTACCAAATACACAATTGGATATATTTTTTCTATTAATTTGAGCTATATATAATGGGAAAAAATAAGTTGAATTCTCTTCTGTATAATTTACATGAGTGTCACTCCTCCACTATAAAAATATACAAAATCCTCCAACTTCTACTCACCTATCATTTTTTTCATAACCATTATATAAAAAAATAGATTCTAAATATCCCTCCCATAATCAAATACACCAAATTTTTTTCATAACTCCATCTACTGAATCCCTTTGGTTAAAACCGAAAGTAGTTAATTGAAGAAGAGTTCACATATTCACGCATGATGTTTAGTTATATTTCAACTCTCCACCCTTAAACTCATTATTTATAGGATTATATATTAATAAAATTTTCCTTAATATACTGATATTTTTTATAAAATGGGTTCAAACATCTTTTAAACACACTTCCATATAATGGGTAACAAACATACACTTTATGTGTATGGAAATCTCTCACCTCTCGAAACCATGTCATTTGTTTTCCTTTATTAGCTTTCATAGTTGGGAATTATGGTGGAAAACGGATTATATATGATATATAGTATATTTATTTTTTATTTATACTAATTTAAATTGTTTATGAAACATTTATTTATAAACATAATTTTGTGGCAATATGGTTACAGCGTTTGTGGATGTGTGGAATACTACCCCCTAAAAGAGATGCGATCTCTTTAGAGTATAGATGGCTTGTATAATGGATTGTTTTAGTAAACCTTTGTAACATATATTACTTATATATGATACTATAATGATAATATATTTATATATTTTTCTATGAATTATTTTTTATGTAAATGAAATGAATGATGGATTCCTTTATACATACGGCCTACCATCAATATGAATGGTGTATTACATTACATATCTCTAAATATTAATGATTCTAATAAATAAATTAATATATATATAATTAAAATTTAATCAAGTTTTACACAGTTTAGATCATTAAAAAATGATAGAAACAACATGTAACATGTTAAAACATAATAGAAAATCAAGGATATTAACCATAGAAATAGTGAAAATAATGAATGGTTTTTATCAAATGAGGAAAATATATTATAAGAAGATAATATATGAAATTAGTAATATAATTATGGTTTTGGTATTAGTTAGTGTAATGTATGAAACCATTATATAAGAATTAATTGTATGTTCACCCAAAAAGAAAATGTAAAGTAGTGGATTTCCTCTCAATTGACATTCCATTGAAGATTATTTTTTGGTTATAAACAATGATTGTTTTATATTTTCATGAACAGTCCCTTACAATTCCATTTAATGACTCCCCAATCAAACCTCGTATAGACTAGTGTCTAGTGACAAGCATAGAGAAGGAATATCACTAACATGGGAGGAATATCTTATGTGTCTGTAATCACGCACACATCTCTAAGCCCAGAAATAGTGAAATGTAAAACACTGTGTATGAAATACATATTACTAAGACAACCATAGAAGGTAAAATAAAAAATTTAAATAAAATGGGCTTAGTTTACATTCCCAGCAAAATAAAATATATAAACATGAATGTACACAAGTCGTTGGAGACTCGTTGGTCGAAAACCTTAAGTGAAGAGTAGGTGGAAGGAGAATGCCTGAAGCTCTAGGAGTATGCCTGAACTGTCTGTTTTCACCAAGAACGACCTCATCCAGGACCACCATTGTCTCTCTCAAAACATTGTACACCTAAAAAATACATGACAGGTGCAAGAAAATCCCATGAATGTGGGTGTAAAAAAATAATCTTTAGGATTCCCATAAACAGCAAAAGAAATACCACAAAGTGATGTACACATTATGTATTATTATCTCACAGTTGTATAAATATACAAAACTAAAACCATCTTCATAGGATGTAATCCATGTAACACCCACTATAAATGAGACACTTATAAATGAGACTATTTCCTTAAGATACACATAGTCACAATGAGACACTTATTCCACTAGAGACACCATGTCCTGAATTGTCAAGTAGCTTTCAGGTCACGTAATCTTCAAGTCACATTGGATTCCAGTGAAATATTCTCCACATCACAACCATCCATATGATCATAATGATCATATGATTGATTTGGGATATCCTAATCCTCAAGATAATGGTCATAGGTCAATTTTCAAAAAATCAACTTGGAGTATCTCGAAAGGACAACCTCGTTGTGAGGATCCCCAAGATGAAAAAGGCTCATCAAAAGGACATTCAGTTTTGATGTTATGAGAATTTTATTTAAAGGATATAGTAGGGTTAGAGTCTGGTCTGACATTCAGTCCGTCAGAGCACTGGGTCTGGCCACACGCATCGGGTATGCGGCCACCCGCCAGGTCCGCATTGACCTACCAGGTCAAACAGCCTAATGCGGGCAGGTTCAGTCCAACAAGACATGGTGGATTCTGAATCCTTCATTACTAATGTGGCCAACCAATGAGCCGAGCACGCCTCTCACGCATGATCTATGGGTCCATGTGTCAGTCAGACGACATAGTTCCTTGCCACATCACCTTTATGCACCACTACAGCCTTCCCAGGACATGGCTTCCTCCACATTCCGCTCCTTCCTCCACTGGCCATCGTGCATGCACCCTCCATCACCGCCACTTGCGACCCCCTATTTCAGGATTTCCCACCACCGTGTTATAGTTTGACCATATGTATCCCTCATCGTCCATCTTTTGCAATATAGTTTGTTTATCAAATACAATATTTTGGATTTTAAACCATGAATCAAAGGCACAACAACCACTCATTCTAAACATCACGAAATAAAAACATTAAAAAGAGAAGAAAAGGATCACCTGAAGAACAATGTTGGAAATTTCAATTGTCATGCATAGTTCATTATTTCTTGAAGGACCGCATAAAACAAAAATAATAATCACGAGTAACTGATTAAATTTTAATCCCCACATAACAACTACCACCCCATTAGAGATCGACCTGCTAATTAACATGTTAGCTAGTTTCTCCACATTTATTAATTAAAAACAATGAACATGGAATGAAAAAAGTACATAATAATAAAATCCCTACATCAAGGATTGGGTCAATCACTGATAAAAATTTATTCTTATGTTTTTCATTCGCCAATCGGTTGATTCATGCTATGAATGTAATCATAAATTCGCTGGTATTTTTCATCCCTAATAAATGAGGCGTTTTTCCAATCAAATCCCTCTTCTGATTCCACTAGTGATTTTTTTCAAATGTAATGAATCTAACTAATTTTCTAGCTAATTCATTAAATATTGAAAATGTGTATCTGTGTTTCCACATCTGCACACTCTTTCATTTTTGAATGGGGATGGGATGACTCATCATTGTGTTGTACTGTAGATGTGTTTCTATAATATTTTAAAAAAGATATAAAATAAAAATCATTATGTTTATTTTCTTTTTCTTTAAATCATCTAAAATTTAGTTTTTACCCTTGACCCGCAATGGTTTATGTTCGGCCCCAACTAAGATATAGACACTATTTTGAGTGAAACATTGCCGTAAATTTTTGATCCAGGAACCCTTTTAGAAGTCACTAATTATCAAAGATAGCCACCTGAGTGTTTTTAATAAAAATCTAGAATTTTTTCAAATATTTATTTCGACACACCATGCCACAAAATCTCATCCCATCTCAACACCTTGTATCATAACATCCTCAATCAATTTATAAAATAAAATTAAAGAACAATCTGAGTTATTTCCTTCTCCCTACATTAGGGTACAATGCCCAAAAAACACAAAACAAAGTCTACTGAACAACTTTGAGAGGGTACTGGGTGTAGATATAATCTTCCCACTCCCATGTTCTCTCATAGAGATTTCTATGCAGCCACCGAATATGTACCAGAGAAATCAACCACCCATGAATGATCCACTCTTATTGATCCTCTATCTCCACCAAGAACTAGACCAATGTCACACCATCATCAATGCCCAAATATCCCTAGTTGATGAAATAATATGGTTCAGGAATGTACCTCCTCATCTTCGGCATCTGAAATATATCATTCAACTAATGCATCTGTGGGAGTAGAGTTAGGTGGTATGACCCCTTTCCCACTCTTCTTAGTATCTGAAATGTTCTAATGATTCACTGAGACAACTTTCCACCCTAAAAAAATAATTGTATTCCGCATTGAGGTGAGATATGAAAGAACACATGGTCTCCCTCCAAGAAACACATGGGCCTTCGTCTCCTTTCTGCATCTGATTTCTGCCTTCTTTGCACAGTTCTCATCCACTCTAAGATGACCTTCACCTTCAAAGTGGTTTCCTATAAAACTCTAGACCCATGAGTACATACTACCCTATATCAGTACAATATTGCGGTAACCATAAAGGCCACCCATATAAGGTCGAGAACTAAGGTATACCGAAGGTGGAGTGGTAGTTGTAGTTTTACGCATACTTTACTAGAGGTAGGTGATCCTCCAAACTGTGAAAAAGGTATAGTTTGAATGAACGTAGAATGTCCTGTAGAAACTGGATAGTCCTCTCCATTTTTGCATCCATTTATGGATAAAATATTGGGCTCAGGAGAAACTATGTCTCAAACACATCATACAAACCCCTCCACATACGAGATGTGAATTGAGCATCAATGTCATAAACGATCATCGATTGCACCAAAGAAAGTCAAACTGTTTCCTAAACATAGAAGTGTCCCATGTACACTAATGAACCCTTCACCCAGATGGGTAAGAATTGGGAAGTCTTCATGTGTTGGGAAAAGATCACAATGATGGTATCGTGACCCTTATATGTAAATGGAAAACCCATCACAAAGGCCATAAATATATCATCACCCTTCCTCTATGACACCTTGTGTGGATGATCCATGCCTGCATGAATATGATTCTCAGCCTTCACTAGCTGACATGTGAGGAAAATTAGAAAAAAAATATTCCACTTGTTTATAAGTAACTAGACTCCTGAACTGCTTTTGGTATTCTAGGTTCATCATTTCTACACCAGCATGTATCGCCAAAGGGGATGTGTGATGCATCATCACAACCACCTCTCATAATGATTCTAGAACAACATTGCGCTCTCCGGAAATGAAGATGTGGTCCCCAACTATCAAATTTCCATCAAGGGATTTTCTTATAGATAATTGTGCATGATCTGTCTCATAGTCTACATAATCATGTTTTTACTCCCTAACTCATTATAAGAGTGGAAAAGGGACAACCATCGATAAGAGTTATGATGCTCCATCAGCATCCATGATGGATACCTGCATAATGGAAAACTGTTCAAACATTCACTCTGCAACTATAATATGTATATTGTTCTTTTTATGTCCTCTACCACATTCCACATTCAGGGAGTATACATAATTTTAATTTCATAATCTGTGAAGACCTATAAAACTATAGATGTATCAATTTTAGTGCCTTATGTGAGAAGATATACTTTGTACTTTTTTGGTTATAGTATATTGTAAACTATTCCCCCATAAATTATTAACACCACATATTAAATGTGCAGACAACTAATGATTTCTCAAGAACATGGATCACATAGTTCTACACTTTATACTTTATCTATAATGAATTATAGTTAATCTCTGAATTCCCCTACATTAGGAACCAACCGGGTTCAATACCTGGTGCATCGTAGAATAATACATACCCAACGCCCTCCTCGGTAAGTCTCAAGAAGAGGACACTCATAAACCTCTTACATAGCACATGGAAATTCTTCTGGAACCTATCAATCCACATAAATCATTGCTCCTTTCATGTCAATGCCGATAAGGTTCATGATGAACCAAAAATTTGGTTACAAACCTCTTATAGTATCCATAAAAACCCATGAAACTCCACAAATCAGTCGGGATCATGGGTGGATCCCATGAAAGCACCACCTCTATCTATGTTAGATCCACTGAAACTCCAACATCTGGAATAACATGTCCTATAAAGGGATCTACATAATCTAGAACAGACACATTGAGATCTTCCCATAATGCTAGTTCACTGTGATTGTATTCAGGACCATCCTCTTTTTTGTCGTGTGCTCCCCCTTGGATGTTGTGTACACAATGATTTAATCAATGAAGACCACTATTATTTTTCAAGGTAAGACTGCAAGATCATGTTCACGGGTCGCATGAATAGTGCAAGGGTATTGGTCACACAAAATGAAATAATCATGTTCTAATAGTATCCATATCTGCATCAAATGGATGTCTTTTGTACATCCTCATCACTTACACAATGATGATGATAGACATACCAAAGGTATCTCTTCGAGAACCACCTCACACCCAAAAACTAATTGACAAGGTCATCAATACCTAGAAGCATATATTTTTTCTTCACTGTCACCAGATTATGGCATCGGTAGTCCATGGGAAACCTCAAGCTCCTACATTCCTTCATGGAAAATAATATTTGGGCCTCTAACGGTGAATCGGTGGGCCTCAAAATTCCCTTTCTCATTAGGTCCTCTAGCTATACCTTCAACTCCTGAATCTCAGTGGGAGCCATATAATATGGAAGTATGGATATTGTTTCCATCCTAGGGTATAGTTCAGAATGGATGTCAATATCCATGCGTGGAGGTATTCCTGGTATATCCTTAGTGAAAATTAACTAATAATCGTCCACCACCTTAAGAAATTGAGGACTCCTCTGGGCCACTTCAACGAGGGTAAGACTAGAAACTGGTGAGTAATGGGTAACATCATCCTCTATGAATGTCTATCTTCTGCTTCAAGTGTTCTCATTTTTCATTTAATGGAATAACTGGTCCCATCATCACAGACACACCACACACTACACCAAAAATAGTCAATCTGATAATTGACACTATATAACTATTTCAAACCAAAAATGAAGTTTTATGATCTCACACTAGAAGATCACATCCAAATAACTCACCTCCCATAGTATGTTAACATTATCGACACCTGTTTTTGATCATTGAATCCCCTCCTCTATGAATCTATAATCATATTGAACAAGCCAAAAACTACACTGAAATGTCCATCATCTAAACAAGGTATGTGTCAAGGAATGACTGACTGGAACCTATTTCTATAGTAATTGAATATAAGGTGGGTAAGTCAAAGATCGAAACAATAATCATCTCTCACTCATTGTGATCAGAATCCTCTAACTCCTAATATGGGCCCGCAAATGTCCACCCTCTCCCAAAGCCCATTGTGGACCACCTGGGGTGGTGGTTGTAGTAACTCGAACATCCACTTATTGCCTACTACATTCCCAAAAACCTAATACATCCACCACCCTTTATACCACTATACATAAACCCATGTATTTTCTTCAGTGGTAACTCAACCATTTACTAATCATTCATGTGGTGATTCAGACAATCATGAGCCAATTTTTCCAAACTGAAGAATATGTAGCACAACCTATCAATTAGCAAATTCCCACTACCTTTAGAGACTCGTACTACTAATGCTATGTATTGGGGTAATTATATAGAGTTCTTGACCCACCTAGATCCTTTCATCTGTTATTGGATAACCATTTCCATATATTCTAATAATTGGTGTATGTTGATATCTCACACCATTGACGTCTGCTTCAACATAATTCTCTCCTCGAGTAGATCTCTATACATTACCCCAACGTAATTTGGAATGATAAGGGATATGATCGACACCATGATCTCATTTATTATCCCCTAATAAATGGTCTTATTAAGGAATAATGGGTCTCAAACCATGTATGCGGAGTAATGATATATGTCTGGAAATCTCGCCTAGAACTGTTCTACCATCTCTCTTCTCTACTGTAGGTACATGAGCTCCTGTATAAATATTGATCATAACATAACTAAGAATAACTCTTCCTAAAATATCCCCTCATAGTCTACAAAATATAGGGTTCTATCATCATGAATATGGATCACTAATCTGCATCGTTATCATGATGATCCCTAACGAAGGCTCGCTGCTAGGACTTTCATCTAGTCGGGTAGTTTCATCACATGGTGGAAGACGTGTGTGACCACAAGCAACCAACCCCCAACTTATAGTGGGTTAGTCTCACACACAATCCATAGTGGTATCTCCTCCTAGAACACATGTAATGCACTGAGCCAGTGTGAATCCTCTACTATTTGTGATTGTAGAAACTACTTATCACCAGTTGGTGGTATCACCAATACACCACACTATGTGGATATCTCTCGTACGGGTCCATATATTGACACCTCTTCTCTGTGAATACCATCATCATAGTCATGTAATGGAATCATGGAGGTATTTCTACATTTATTACTCATGAAATTGATCAAGATAAACCCCAGAAAAAGAATATTCCGGGTTATCTGACATAAGAAACACATGAGGACACACTCAAAACCCTTATGTGATGCATGTACATTTTTCCCTATAAAAAGTGTTTTCAGGTACTGATTTAGAAAATAGGTTTACAAAGTCCTAGTGTATGGATAAATCCACTGCCACCCCAAAACTGGATTCATGGTACTAAAATCCAAACTCAAAACACCAAATACTATTTGTGACAACTAATCTGACAGACTATATATCCCAATGTAGAACTAAAAATGCCTTTGATTCCACATTGTCATTACCAATCCCAGAGGGGTCCATGCAGTGAATTTATAATCCCACCTCCAATATGCGAGGGGATAGTGGATAGAATAAAGAAGGCATATCATTATCATGGGAGGTATTTCCATGGTACCTGTATCAACACAGAAATATCCTACCCAAAAAATAAAGAAATGTAAAACAATATGTAAACCATAACGCCACTAGGAAACCCCCTAACTGTAAAAGTAAAACACTGAATGCAAATGGGTATTGTATACAATACCAAAAAATGAATAGTTTTAAATAGGCATGTACACAAGTCACTCAAAACTCATTACGAGAATATCCTATACGAAGATTAAGTGATGGGAATCTTCCTAAATCCATAAGAGTACACCTCATCAGTATGATCTCACTGGGCATCCCATGGTCATGGACCACCAATTTATTTATCAATACTTCGTCATCTTGACAATAAAAAAGAATTGTGGGAAATTCCCATATAGGGGGTGAGAAAATAGTACTCATTTGGATTCCTCAAAACCAAAAATCCATGACCACCAAGAAAAGTACACATGATGTATTTTCACATCACAGTGGTATAAATATAAGAAATTGAAAGTAATTTTATCTAAAATTTTCCAAAAACCACTCAGTATCAATGAGACACATTGTCCCGATTAGACACTTTGTACTAATGAGACACTCTATCCGGGTGAGACACTTTGTCTCGGGGAGACACCGAGTCCCAAATAGTCGGGTAGCCTCTTGGTCATGTATACATCTAGTCACATAGTATTCAAGTAACATAGTCTTTGGGTCACATCCATCCATATGATTCCTCTTTTTTCAATATTGATCTAGGAGAACATAATATTGAATCCAATTATTATATGTCAATTTCCACAGACACCAATTAGAGTATCTCAAAAGGAATTCCTTGTCGCGAGGGACCAAATGCCGTAAATGTCTGATTAAAAAGATATATAGTTTATATGTTATGGAAATTTTAGTAAAAAGGGGAGGATTGGGTATGACTCATGGATAACTGATTTGGGTCGTCCCAACCCAACTCAATGTCCACTGACCCGCTGGGTCCAAACCGACCCGTAGGGTCCCAACAAACACTTTGGGCCAGACCCAACCTGTCGGGTTGGACCTGACCCGGTAGGCCTATCACATTCTGCAAGCCCAACCTGCCTAATGTGGGCCGGTTCGGTCTACTTGGACACAGGGGATGCAAGGTCCTTCCTCAAAAACATGCCCTATAGGTGATCTGACCTATAGTCTGGCACGTAGTCTGCGAATGTGTCTGATAGTCAAATTACATGGTGCCCCACCGTATTGTTGGTCTCCACCATTATGGACCACCCTATATGTGGCTCTCATCATCGCCAGTGGTCACAATGTTGTCAGATCCTGCCACTATCAGCCACCGAGCTGGGGGCCAACATCACCACTGCTTGCGGCCCCATCCCGGGGAATGGCCTACCACCATGGTCCATTAGGACAGTGGGATACCAACATCATGACACAACTATGGTATCTTTTGGGAGTTGGGTTCTGGGTTTTAGGATGTTGCATCACGAATCGAAGGAACAAAAATTTATCTCTCTGAAGATAAAAAAGAATGTGAAAATTAAGGGGGAAATGAGAAGTACAAGCTCATTTAAAGGATGATCCAGACCTTCATTCATTTTGTTGTCAATTCATTTTAGTTAGTAGGACCATGATGAATGAAAATCATAATCCCAAGGATATAATTCCCATTTAATACCGTAAAAATAACAACCATCCCACATGGACAATAAATCTGTGGATCAACTAGATAGTGGGATGATCCATTTTCATTGTTTGGAATGAAAGAAGGGGGGAAACTTAAATCAGATAGAAATAAAACCCTTTCCTTGAGGATTGGATCGATCACTAATGTAGAACGACCCATGAGTTCTTCATTCGTCAATCTTTTGAAACCTTCTATGAATCTGATTTTTGATCCAATTACATTAATCATTTCTCACCAATGAGGGGTTTCACCAAGAGCATCACTCTTTTGTGTCTTGTAGGGAAACTTCTCTTGGGTTATGAATATAACCCCATATCCATATAAATCCATTAAATTGAGAAAACACATTCCAACATCACACCTCTCTTAAATTTTTAAATAAATATTGGATGAATCATCGTTTTTCCGTAGCATCACTGTGAGATGTTAAAAAAGAAATAAAATATACATGTCTAGGTATATATTTTTTCATTAAAACATCAAAAAATAAAATTTTTCCCCTAACCCATATATTTCATTATTATCCCTACCTAAGATAAAGTAGTTATTCTGAAATCAATAGTACCCTCAGATTTTTTATCAAAGAACCTGTTTTGATGATAATAATGTTCGATTCTAGACACCAGAGTGTATTTTACTAATCTTAGACATTATTAAATTACTTATTATAGGAACACTATTCCTTAGAATCCCATGACATTTCAACATCCTCTCTCTAAATTTTCTCAATTAATTTACAAAAAAACATTGGGAATCCAATCCATGTAATTAAATATGTGGTCTATATACTACCCTTTGACATGTTATATCAATGATCTACATTTTCTCATGATATTAGATGTTTTATTTAAGGTTATTACTCAATGGTAATTATGATTAAACTATTTCTATATGGTTTGGTACACATTATACTGTTCAAACATTATTATAATCATGATCGATTTTAACTATTATCATACGAATCGCACTTTATTGTGTGATTGTTAAGAATATCTTAAAAAATAACATTATTGTGGTGAAAAAAATTTTATATATATGTTTTACATAATGAAACTTTTAAATACCACATCATTATTCATTATTTCTTTATGGTAGTTTGAGTTTCAAATTGAAAAATTGCATCTATTGGGATTTTTTTTAGAAATTATAAAGTGGAAAACACTTTTTATAACCCAATTTATTTTCCCTAGGTTATATTAAATCCACATTGTGATTAATAATTGATGATTATGTGTATAATTACACTGAATTTATATTAATTTATTTCCACTTTTATATAGGGATTGAAATTTGATACACATAACCTTTACATTTATTCATTATCACTCAAACATTATAAACATTTCATGTGTTTACATTAAAGTATATATTTTTTTTCAATTTTTACACAAGACTTTCTATAAAAGGAAATTATGTGATTATTTTCTAATAAACCATTTAATATTTTTATTGTTTGATTAACTAATATGTATGTAATTTTATAGTACCATTATTCTACTTTTTAGTCTATTTAAGGTTGTAGACAATTTGTAATAATAAACCCCAACATTATTTATATCGTTGGATTGAGAACCTATTTTATTCTAATTTTTTTTATAAAAATGTTTTCAGATATATTTTAAACCTTTCCAAAATTATTAATTAATGGAATTTTACCCTATTCTATTTTTCCAATGATTTTAAGGGAATCTTCTGGTTGATTTAATAATAATTCATCATTATTACAGTTTTACCACTAAGAAGGAATTATATTTTTAGCTCATATATCATTTATATATTTACCCTAAATTAATTTTTAGAATCAAAATTTTCATGTATAAAATCATATTTTTTAATTATTTATTTAAAATATATTTTCAAGGAAAATTATTATCAACATCATATTAAAGATAAATTTATATTTTCCTCTATAACGTATTTAAAAGAAAATTTTAAAGGATTATGTTCCACTATTGATGAATAAAATTTATTTTTACTCCACATTGGATATGTTGTATTGACACCATACTTATCCTTCTGGTGGATGTTTTTGGATATATTGGACAAGGATTGTATTGTCATTCACTTCCTGGATTCTTCTTTTCCTATTGAAATATTCAATATCCTTTGATCATTGAAAATTGTATTTCTCTTGATAATATATATCATTTACCATTGATAGTTCTAATTCCAAAATCCAATACCTTTTTTACTTATGGTATATACTTTGATATTTATTTTATTAATTTTAAAAAATTTTATAAATAAATATTCATTATTAAATATGGATTTTTGATTTGGAATATTTTTCTATTTTTATTATTTGAGATGTTTTTTTAATTGGAATATAAATAATAAGTGAGGCCCCAACATTATATAGTCCCTCAAGGCATCGACAGGTTATCCTGAGATAATTGTGTTGTGAAAATTAATCATGTTACTACATAATTTTGTAAACTATATTGAGAGAGGTATTGATGTTATAGATTTTCATGTTCCTAGGACATGATGTCCTTAAATTAGTCCTTGCCTTTATTTTGATTTATTTATTGTCTAGCCCTCATATTTTGTGTTGAAATATTTTTGAACTTATCTCTTTCTTTGTTCATGTATTGAATGATTTTTTAGTTTCTTACTTTTCCATATTGATTATTCTTTATCTAGTTAATTGAATGGAATTTGATTCATTTTATAACCATTAATTATTTAAAAATATTTTTGATTAATTATCGATTTCGCTTTACCATAAACTTTATGTTCATTTTATATCACCATAATTTTGTTCCTATTTTATAGGACTCTAAGAAGAATACTATGAATGATATTCAATGATACACTCGATGGAATAAAGGTATCCTCTAACAAAAAAAATTATGTAGACATCGTTATATTTATTTTTAACATGAGACTCATATATGTATCTAGTATACCAATAATACTAAATTTTTAACTCCTTCATGATATGATATTCTATAATCATTCCAATATGATGATAGTAGAAAGCAATTCTATGATTTCTGGGGCTGGTTAACTATAGATGGTAATAGACTATGTTTAGTGGAAAACACATAGATACTAGAATTAAGAAAACATTGATTAGAGATCATAATCCTAGAGTATAGTTATATGATAAGTATAGAATAATGCCCAATGATTTTCGTATAATAGAAATTTTGGGGTACATTGATGTAAAACATCTATGTCTAGATACTACAAGTGGAATTGGATCTAGAATAGATGTACCTAGGAGTAACAACACTGAAATTGTTTGTGAGTATGGAATCAAAATAGATTCATACATGAAAATGGACCTCACAACATACCAGTTTTGACACTCCTAGGGTAAATGATTATTATAATTCCAATTCTATTTACAAAATATTATGGAGTATTCTAACAGATAATGTCAATTGATGTCCTGGTTAAAACTATGGTGTCATATAATGATAATAATGTTTTCAGATTTAGATATCCTAAAAAATATGATATGGGATTTCCAATATTAAAATTGACTCCAAAAAAGGGTTTCATTTTAGGAAGTACTCTTCTATATAGGATAAACCCTAGACAATGGTATTACCCCTATGGAATGAAATGGTGAAAGTATATATGTATCAGGGTTGTATAGATAACCGTTTTTAAATAAGGTTATTTAATGATTAATGTTCAAATATTTTAATATTATTTTATAAATTAAATTATTATGGTTTTTAAAATAGAAAAGTTGTATTCTAGGTGATAACCCATCAAATCATACAAGGATGCTCGACATGAACCCATCACCCAAGGACAATAAGTGTTTGATGCCAACCACTAACATAGGAAATTTCCTAATTAATATGTCAGTATATCAAATAGAACAATTTGATGAATAAATATTAATGAAAATCCACTAGAGTTACTTTTTTAGTTATACAGATTAACATATTAAGAAAATTGTCATTGTAGATTTTTTGGAGGTAAATTCAATGACTTTTCAATAAATTATTGTAGTTATGATATTATAGATGCTGAAAAGAGCATAAAAGATGAAGATGGTTGAGGTGAAACAAAGAGAAGACATATTTTGAACCGGCAACCCAGTTTGGGGTGATTGGAGATGTGGCGTGAATAAAAATCTATGTAGTGCGAGAAAAATATGCCACGTTCGAAAAAATCCTGGAATCACAAGATTTTTCTATACGATCACAGTACTTTTCGGGCCACCCCCCCCCCCCACGCATTTGATTTATGCACTACCGATGCAGGGCGTGCACCATTTTGATACATCATGTTTTTCTTGCGGACTGACGATATCATGCACCTCTTAATAGAAGGCCACCCCTTTTACTTCCCGGGAAGAATCAGAACCATCTCTCGAGCACAAAATTCTTCTCCTGTGCGTGCAAGAGATGGCTCTCAAGTATTAAATTTTTCGATCCAGGTTTCTCGGGGGTTCGACATTATGCATGACCCCTCGGGCTTGATCCTCTTCCAAATCCCTTCAACTCCCTTCTCTAGCACACAATTCCTTCCAATTGTGCACAATCAGTTCTTTGGTGTGCAATTCATTTTGTGTGTCGGCATGACCTTTTCCGTGCACACAATTCCTTTTGCGCATAGGCCTGTCCTTTTTCATGTACGCCGCTTAATTTCACACCGATCCTGGCCTTTTTTGTGCCCAGTGTTCAATTGTGCACCAGTCTGGCCCTTTTTCATGCAACAGCCCCTTTGGTTCACAAACCTCCTGCCTTGTGCGCCCATGATGTCCCTCTTCCGAGCATAATTTTTGGGCACCTCCAATGCCCAAAGCACCTTCTCTATATACTCATTTCCATTGAAACAAAATAGGTTCACATGAAGTAACTTCAATGTCCCCTCGAAGATACCACCCGTTGCATTTCTTTCCCTCATGCATCTTCGCATATACATGCTATCAACTATTGCTTATTTGAATAGACACACTAATGTCTACCCCCAGATGGTTCACACCATAACACACCCTAGCCATGGATTTTTCGATGCCTTCCCTTCCACAGGGAGCAGATATTATAGGTTATGTATATCCTAGGGGTGATGAGAAAACCCACCTTGTCCGAGATACAAGACGTTAAACTGCCCTGCACCATCATCCTTAGAAGATGACGTTAAACTGTCACCTCGCCCTGTGCCTCACACACAGGGCGCCCCCACCTTTGACATTCTGCATTCCCACATGGTCTCCACGAGAGTGAGATCATTCCTCATATAGAATGATATCATCTTTATTAGAGAGGTGATTGTTTGTGGGGAAATGGAAACAACCCTCGTGTAATCCCATAACTTCCCTTGCAGGAGGTAGCACCCCTACTCCTCCTCTCTTCCTGGGTGCCAAGTCCCTCTCCCACTGGGATTTTTCACCGTCGGGCCACCATCCTTGAGTAATTACCAACCTATTCGGGCTACTAACCACGCATAATCCGTTGTTTCCTCTTTGGGAAGCTTCATTGCATAATCCCATTCACCACCCTCCATGGACACACCCTTCATGACATGATCATATGGTCTCTGTTGTCTCCTATTTCTCACACCAAACATGAATCACATGGGCTTGGAACAAGCACCGATCATGAAAAAAACCCTAGGATTCCTAGAGTGTAATCCCCATACCCATTACCAGAACTACGAGATCTTTGATCCTTGTTATGGAAAAGTACGTAGGAAGCCTCCACGAGGTTCAAGACCAACACCCAGTCATGCCGACCACATTCACGTCGGTTCACCAACTTCATGGGAAGCCTAGAGTGTAAGCCACACACCCATATCAGAACTAGGAGGACATTGATATGTGTCAAGGCATGGTACGTATGAAGCCTCCACATGGTTCAAGCCCCACAACCATTGGTCCTGACTTCCCCATGTCGGTGTACCAGGCCCCTATCCATCCTGAACTACGAGGACATTGACCTTGGCCAAGGAATGGTTTGTAGGAAGCCTCCGTGAGGATAAATCCCAACAACCATTGGACCCCCAGGTCCTTATTCATGCCAGTTCACCCATGTCCCGCATGATGTTAAGTTGTGGACCTCCTTTCAGCGGTAAGCCCTTGGACCTCCTTTCATAGGTAAGTCATTGTTCCTCCTTTTAGAAGTAAGACATTATCACTCCACTCAGTGGTAAGTTTTTGTCACTCTATCCATCAGTGAGACATTGTGATCTCATCCAGTGGTAATCCATTGAGAACCCCAATTAGTTGTATTCCATCATCAAATGAACTACATACACATTGATTACCTGGAACGGGAATACATAGGAAGTCTTTTCAAGGATCAAGTCCAAAACCATCATCATTCTCATGACTCTTCCATTACATTCACCATCCACTTCCCAGAACCTTCTGTCATCTCCCTTGATTCCTACCCAGTTCGCCACATCCCAGTGGGACCACGCCGCCTCATACCCCATTCCCCTAAACAGTAACCAGGAGGTTAACCATGCGTTGGCCCCAACAACAGTATTCCCTCTAGGGGGTTCCTCCATCTGATCTGCTCTAGTTGGTGTTTTGATCAGTTTGATCCATCTCCATTGGTTTTTAAACTTGAAGCATACCCTATGATAAATCTGGGAAGCTGAGGAAAACCTTATACACATTTACATGTCATATGTTTCCATGCGTTCTCTATGGGATGCCTCGGGCTTCCACACCCTCAAGAATCCCTATAATAAGGGACAAAAGACAGACACACAAATTTTCAAAAGACCAGACATGCCAGTGATTCCCAACATGACTACTCCCATTATTGAATGTTGCTTCCCTAACCGGACCCCTTGGAATGTCCCAAAAGAAGTGGTGTAATTAAAAAATGTCCTTGAAGATATGGCGCTAGGAAGAGTTTCAAGAACAACGTATTAAATCTATTTGGGTGACCCAAACTAGGTTAGAAGTTACGATGATGAATAAATGGAAAGAAGAACCAACATGCCATTATCTTTTTTCCATCAAGGAGGAAACGTCCCTGAATAAGCGACAGATGGCACCCACCTTTGGAAGGATGGAATGCGGGGCATCATAGCTGCATGTCCTCCATAGACAGATGTTCACCCCTCAATTAATGTATTAGAAACAAAAATGGTGAACCCAACATTAAACTGTTTACTAAAAATGTGGACAAGTATCTTTCTAGGAATTAATTGATTGATGTGTCACTGGATCCATAAATCTGGTGTCGGGTCCTGCCAAGAAAATAGTGGGCCTGGCGGAAAACTCCCCAGAATATGGGGCAATAGAACATTGTACATCCAGTTCTGCAACGTTGTCGACGTGGATCCCTATTACCGGGCATGGAGGATAGGATGCAGCAGGGGCATTGGACATCGACCCATTTTCTTTTCATCACTAATGAATTAATCTCCCTGCTTCTCATTAATCAAGTTGCTGCTCCAGGGACTCGATCACCGCCTTCCCATCGACGTAGAAGCAGGGGCAGCGTCAACAGAGCCGTTCCACAAGGCTTCACCTCTTCCACGATGACCTCTACATCTACGGCCATGGGGCACCAACACCCCCTCTTCTTATCTGAGGTCTTTTGAAAGAGGGTAATCAAAAAACTCCTTCACCATTATGAGGAGGAGGGAATCATCCCTACACAAGATATGGTCCAACTAGACATTGAGGAATCTATGCCTCATCGCCAACACCGCGACCAAGGGCAGAATTGGGAGCCATAGTTCCCTACACTGACATAAAATCATTTCAACAGCTTGTCCCCAAAGCACTTTGACGACTCCCCGCCTTATGCTGAGAATTTAGGTGATGTCTAGCCCTGGACGGTCAAATTCCCCTTCTAAGGGATACCAGTGAGGACTCCCACCCGGCCACATTAGCTCCGCCGCCCGGTCATGCTGGACGAGGAGCTGGTAAGCTACGTTCCTACACTAATGGTCCCAATTCATCCAACCTGATGCTGACATCAGGAATAGGCTGAAGAGGTCGCCCGACAATGGGCATCGATGCCGACGACTACCATGGCTGGAGCCACCACGGACGCATATAATCAACTCCACATATAAACGGAGTAGGGGAACTTATATTCTTGACCAGGATCAAGGCCCCATCCACACCACGGGTAGGCTGGGTCGACTCTCATGGTCTTCGACCCAAGCATTATCCATTATGAACCAATGCGGAACAATGTCATCCAGATAGTGCAGCCCTTCCCCATTTCGTGGATCAGCATGGAGGTCTGCCTTATGTCACCCTCAATCCGAATGAAGGTCTTCCCCATGGTTGTGATAATCAGCATGAAAGCCTTTCACATACCCATTACACTGGGTGTGGGGTCATTTCTCCTGCCCCTAATAGCTGGCATTGGAACATTTCCCATCTTTTCTCTCTTCAACGTGGGGATCCTACACTTTTCCACTTAGAAAATAGTGAAGATCCTCTTCGCCTCGACAACCAGAGTGGGGAAAGCTAGCCTCCCTCAACCCGCACCGAACATAGATATCATACCCGGGTTCAGATATACTGTTACAAGAACCCTCCTCATACTGAGTTCACCAGGGAAAACAAGCCTGAAAGCCCTCCCCAGGCTTCTTCCAGTTCCAGCGGAGGTCGTTCCCACTCTAATGCTACCCATGGAGGTACTCCCCATGTCCCTTTTGAAATTTTTCATGGTTCTCCTCACACCCTGGCTTTCACAGGTGGAATAATTCTCTACCCCAGTACCAGTGTAGTCAAAGGACCCCATCTCAGAAATCAGCCTTGTCCCGAGGAGGAACCCATGGCAGGAAGGTAGATCATCACTATCACAAGTAGAACATTGGGAAAGCCTAGAGGGAGATCAAACTAGTCCACTTCTTAGATACTGAGGTGGAGTACGACTCAACATGGGATACCTCCTCTCGCTCATCTTAGTCAATGGATGGGGAAGAAACAAGGTACATCATCCTAGTACTCCTTCAATGAAGGGTCCATCAGATTTCTAACTCCCTCTATCAGTACATCTAGGAGGATGAAAATCTGGTGACCCCACAGGTCACGGTCGTTCAATCACCACTATTGTCACCAGAATCTCTCTATGCCTCGAAAAAAGATCAGAGAGAACTATTATAGGGAAAAATGGAGGGAGAGTAGTATCATGACCCATCACCATTGGACCTAGACCCTATGCCAGAAACTGTGGTCGTCATCCCATCTTACCGCAACATGTCAGCTAGGTCTCTACAATCTTCGGAGTACATCACAAGATTCAGTGGCCAGTTAGCCCGCTAACAGTACTCTGCACCGGCCAACCGTCTGCCCCAACGGTCAGCCTGAGTACCGCTGCCAATTTATCATCCAACCTTAGTTGAAAGGTAGTTCAATCAAGGGCCAAACCCTTAATATGAGTTGAGGAGTTTATGGAACATTCTCACAGTGGACCACTTCCCCAAGATGTTCTGGCTAGTGGCAGCACCAAATTTATGTATACCAGAATCCCTCACCCTAGAGGAAGTTGAGGGTTTCCGCCACACCCTATGGGTGACACATTTTAGCCTCCGTCATCAGTGGATTGTTTACCCCAAGATCCAAGCGCATTTCATGGACATTGGCATGTAGTGTCGTCTAGTCGATCTGGTCACGCTCCCTATGGTCGAGCCCTCTAAGTCACCAGGCAACCGTGAGGCCCTCTAACAACAATGAATTTAACTTTTCAATGTACTCCACAAAATTATCAGGGAGGCTACCCCATGTGAAAATCATGGCTCAGTGTTGTATGCTGCTTTGCTCATTAGTCCTATTAGACGATAGCCTCACTCACTTTGTGACAACGAAGACATTCCCCCAGGAAGGGTCGTGGTCAACATGGCCGACATGGTGGATGAGGAAGATGAGTTGGAGCTTCTCGATGGATACTTACCCCTGGAGTAATGACAGCCCTAATGGAACCATTGGGAAAGATTAATCATCATCAGAGGAACCTACATGGTCTCCCTATGCCCAGCAAGGCACTGGTACTTAGCAGGATTTTTGGTAAGGGCAAAGATCAAGTTAGATATGCCAAGAACTCTGACCTATTCACCTCAGTGCATAAGACAGAGGAGGACCCTGAGAAGGCCACGTTATGCCAGAAAATTGTTGAGAAAAAGAGTTTGGCTGATGATATCATAGATGAACGCACTAATTAGCGATGACCAGACTACATAAACCCTAGGATAGCATAAAAGTGGTAGGAACAACATCCCCTCTGCGAGCTGCCCCCAATCAACCCTAATCATGCAGCTCCCATAAATAGGGATGAAGCCGTAGCTCAAGGTAAGAGGGAACAATATATCTCTCCAAACCCTCCACAACAGTGTGGCAATCTATGGAACCCAATTTGGGTTCTCCCTACATACCCTCAGGCCATCCTACCAGCCGCACCACAAATCGCTGAGCCACATTACCGCGTAGAAGAACCCACCAATGTGCTAGTGGTAAGGGATCCCCATTAGGACAGGTACCCCCTACCATATGATCCTATGTAAGCACTCATATCCCACATAGAGGCATTGAAAATGCGATAGGTGGAAATCCCACCTGATGGTAATCCATATCCAGTGTGGGGGGATGATATGTCGGTGCCTCTGAGTTTCAGGAACCACACCTTATCCCCCTTTTACGGGACGGGGGACCAGCCGTAGCAGCAGGACCACATCAACTCAACGTGTGGGCCCATGTTAGGAACTCTAGCACAGAAGGACTCTGCAATGCTCTACTATTTTGATCAGACATTGGAGGGCCCGACATTAGTCTGGTACAACCAGCTCCATATCAGATCCATAACCAGTTGGGATGACCTTTAAAGGCATTTCCTATATCAGTTATGTTCCACCACTTGAAAAACAAGTATCACAAACCTTTTCAAGTGAAAAATAAAAGTTATAATAATTGAGTCATGGAAATTATCACCTGGTGGAAGGGGCTCACATACTCTCTTGACATGCCACTAACCCAGGAGAAATTACTGATGATATATGTAGGAAATTTTAATATGGAACTCGTTTATTCTCTGATCACACAGAACTACACTATAGGATTCCGAGACTTCTCCGATAAGGTCCAATGCTAGGAGGAAGCCCTGGAACAGGCCAGCTAGGGACTTCAATTTCCCCCTGTAATTCCGTAAAGGAGAGATTTTAGAACCATGCCTGCTGTGGTGGCCCAAATAGAAGCCCCTAGGAACCTAGAATTTCTACAAGTGGCACCAGCCTTGTAGCCTTGCAGTGGTCCTCCACCTCAGGCACGACCTCCATCTCAGCAGCATCCACCTCAGAATTGGATGGTGCCTCCGCGGAATTCACTAAGGATGCATTGTAACCCATATTGTTTGATAAAGTGTTCAGAAGTGCTTGTGAGGTCATTATGAGGAAATTGGATTCTTGATGGATGTTTGGTTGGGATCATGATTTTATATTTTCATGTGTTAATATATGTGTTCTATTTATTTTAATGTTTCATTATAAGGCTTCATTTTTTACATTTTAATACCTATACGTATTTTTTATGCTTATGATGGCATGGTGAGAACATGTTTAGGCGCTAAATGTTTTAATGACACCTAATCAATGGCTTGTTGTTAAGTGATACTTGGTTGGAGTGTGATGATATATCTTTGGTTAAGGGTCACTGATAGTGAAATTTCTTTTTTAATATAACATATATAATGAGCATGGTATTTAGTTTAGGTTTGTTAACATATTTTCTTTATATCATGTCTCCTATGATAATGAGTCCCATTTATTAATATGGATACATAGAAATGTGAAACAATTGTGATCAGTTGAGTTTATATATTTTAAGTGAGGGGGAATGTGAGTTCAATTTATTTTTATAGTAATTTAGTACATTGATAAATTTAATAGAACATGTTTAACCCATTAGTTATTCATGTTTTAGGGAAAAATTATTTCTATATATGTTGTGTACCTTTTCTGGATTGTACCTAAGGAATAGTGTAAGGAACGTATCATGGTATAAAAAACATAGGTAATTAAGGAATTTGATCCTAGTAATTTTTTTTTGTTTTTAAGTGATACATATTTCCTTCCTTATGATTTCTAGATGTTTATATGTTTCAGTTTTTTGTTAGAAATTATTCTTGAGCTAGTTTGATAGATCCAGTCATTAAAAACAGTGATGGATAGATTGTGATCAATGGATATTATATTTATGTTGTTGGTTGATGATGATTGTAAAATTATTGTGGGTTAAACCTCTAAGTTGGGTTGTTTGTAGTTTATTTAGAGTGCGTATATATAGTCAATTTTGGTTCATATGGGAAATCAAGGTTATAAATTCTTCTATTATGATTGATAAACTCAAGATATTTACCTCATGTGTTGTCTGCGGTTGGGGTAACCCTAATATTTAAAAGTATTAGTGGTTCCTCTATTTAAAAAATATATAAATTTTAGTAGATTCCCTCTAAAGAGGTCCATATGGGGGTTTTCACATCATCGGATGTGTCACATTAGAAATATAATTGGAAAAATAATTTGGGACAAGGTTCAAATGAACCAATAATAAAATTATTTTTTCTCAGGGAATGGGATATGTTCCTTATCATATTATTTAGTGATTTATGGTGATATTTTTTTTAGTGCTTAATGTATATTCTCTAATTTTTGGTGCTGAATGGGTGACCACATTTTTTATTGGATTATTATTATTTTATGTCGCGACCCTTCCTAGAGGGGCTTAGTCCATGAATACACTATGCCCACCACCAATATGTCACGATTTGGTGACTATCATGATGTAGGTATATCCCAAAATTGGGAGGCATTTTCTTATGTACATGTATAGATGAACACATCTCCTAGACCAAAATGGTGAAATGTAAAAACACTTAGTAGAAAAGATTTTATAACATAATGATACCATCAATAGTGTACAAAAATATTATACTAGAACGTAATCTTGGCCGGAATACAAGCCCACACAAAAAGGACTCTGGAAAAGTGAATTAACATCATTCTAAAACTCATCCATAGAAAACCCTACATGAACTGAAAGGTACTAAAAAACTGCCTGATTCCATAGGAACAAACCTCGACTATCTGGTCTCACTAAGCACTACCAAGTCAAGGTCGGAATAGGACTCCATGAAAGATTTTATAATCTACACAAGACAAGACATGTTTAGGAAAAGCCTGTATAGGGGAGTGTAAAACAATACTTAGTAGGAAACCCCAAAAACAAAAATGAAACAAACCACATAAGAACATAAAAAGGATTACCATGAAGGAAAACCACAATGGAAGAGTGCTAATTGACACCATGAAGGATCTCAAAAAAGGAACACCACTATGGAACACCACTACAGATCACCACAAAGGAACACCACAAAAGAAGACCAAAAAGGGACACCATCAAAGAACACTGCAATGGAACACCATGAAGGAACACCACAAAAGAACACAATAAAGGAACAACACTATAGAATAACATGAAGTAACAAAACTAATGAACACTTCTATGGGACCCCAGGAAAGAACACCCTGATGTAACACCATGAAGGAACACAACTATATAACACAATTAAGGGACACCATGATGGAATACCATAAAGAAACACCATGATAAAACAACACAAATTAACACCATGAAGGAACAAAACAATGTAACATCATTGAGGGAAACCACTAAAGAACACCATGAAGTAACACCATGAAGGAAAACCATGAATGAACACCACTAAAGAACACCACTAAGAAACACCACTATGAACCCCCAAGAAAGAAGAACACAAAAAATCAACATGAAGGAACACCACTAAAGAATATCAGGAAGAAAATCCATAAAGGAACACCACTAAGGAAAACAAAATAGAAATATTATAGTAATATAACAGAAGTATATATATATATAACATATATTTTATGTAATTCTAGATATACTAAATCCAATGAGACATAATGTCCCCAATAGACACATAGTCTCTATGAGTAATACCATTTTTATATGAAACATAGTCCATATAGGACAGAAATTCATTTTAAAGAACATAGTCTCTGTGAGTCACACAATATCTTTCTAATACATAGAACTTCTAGGTTGCACAAAATCAAGGATACACAAATTCATGGTCAAAAATCATATAGAACAATGAGTTTTTAGGTTATAGACAGCCACTAGATTCAATTTATAGAGAAATTATTTTGGTAGAACCTTATCCTAAAGCCATTTGGTGGTAGGAAAACTTCTACAAAAAAACATACTTATAGTATCGAAAAAGCTCCATATCTTTATCATGGTACCAATGCCACAGATGGATCATCAATCTGAAACATTCTTTGAAGGTTACAAGTATTTTTATATAAATAACTGATGCGGGTCTTGTCTGGGTCCGACCCAACCCATACTGGCCTTTAACAGTTTGGTCCTGTCTGATCTATCCTGGCCCGTTGGGCCTGCCAGACCGTGGCCCATCTCCCAATGGTCTAGACTACTCTACGGGAAATCTTGCAGCACCGCACGCGGTCTGCCCAACCATGTGCCTCTTGTGTTGACATATTGTCAATTCAGGTTCAACTTGGTTGGCTTGCCACATCACCTACCTCGTGTACATGCTTTTGTGATCCCATATCACAGGGTACAGAGCCATGTTACACCTCAACATCATGTTCATGGCCCCAACACACTGATTCCCCCCCATCAACACTGCAACCACATTCCGCGACCTTCGCCCGCCTGTGAGGGACCTCGCCTCGCCTTCCACACCGACTAAAATGAATCCACATTATTTATTACTACTAAATTTATTGCCACTCTAGTGGCCTCTCCCTTACTCTTCATCAACCTCCTGGACATTCCCCATTTCTTTAGATATGGCTCAACTGGCTTGATAGGAGTCGCCGCCTCTGGCCGCTATCCTGTGCCAGTACCTTGCATCGTCGTGCACTAGTATCTCATCCAAATCATTCCACTATAGTCATTGGACCTCTATTGTTCAATAATTAATTTGGAAATTCAATCTTATATTGATGGTATATGAATCGAGGCCAAAATTATTGATCATTTGGATGGGGGTTTCAAAGCATGGGGAGAGGACTATGATCACATGATGTATGTGAGAGATTAAGGTGGGAGATTAAATGTACATGAATTACCCAATAATTGATATTTTATTTTTTCATGTCAGAGGATAATCACAACGATATATCACCGGTTAAACCCCCAAAATTTTCCATCCCATAAGAATGATTTAACTTCATATCAACCTAATTTTTTTATGGTCATCATTTGTTGTTAAATCTATGAATGTTGAAAAGCTATCCAAAAGGGATAAAATACCCTACCCCATTAGGTTCAAATTATAGTGAAGAACGATGTTGGGTTTTGATCATTGGAATGATCCATAGATTTCATTATAGGATGATAAATAATCAATGATAATATCATTTCTCTCCAAGGAAATATCCTCCATGATCTCCTTATAGATTCTTTGAAATTCCTATAGTTTTTTCACTAACCATTGGATTTATACATAAGAATGATTTTATAGGAAATTGTCAATGCATAAACAAAATATTTTATATTTAAATTATTAAATTATTACTATATTCGTTTAGTTTATTCCACAAAATACTATTAATTAATAACATTAAATTGATCCTAGATAAAACAAAACATTATGATCTTAATGATGATGTTAGATTTACAATTGGGGAATCCATTCATGAGTTTTTAGTATTTGAAAATAAATTTATATATATTTAATTATATAATTTTCAGTTATGTAAAAAATCATTCATATTGGGCCCACACTGGCTGATGCTAGGCCTCTCTAAATGTAGTTCCACTAATTTGAATAGAAAATTTCCCTCAAATTTAAAATATGGGATCCTATTTAATAGTTATTAAACATTTTCATTAAAACAACAGTCATGTTCTTTTAAAAAAATATAATTTAAAAAAAACATTTCTAGAACACCAAGTCTACAATTCATAGGTCGTCTCTATGCCTATTCTCATAATTTTTTAGAAAATTTTAAAAAATAAATTTAGGAAAATATGATTCATTAAATTATTTCTACCATGGGTCCTTACGTCCCTGAAATCCAAACCAAGGGCTACCAAAACTGATGATGGTACTGAGCATGAAACTAAACCTCCATCTCCCATGTGCTATGATGGATATTCATGTGCCTCCACCAAACATGCACTCAATGAATCAGTCACCCGTAAAGAATAATCCCTTCTCTAGAAAAATGGTTAACATGCATGCTCTTACCATTCCCTCCAAAACATGAATGGACTTCTCAATTTAGTCATCCATATATTGGTTTAATGTGGGATCAAGTGAAACTGAGTCCCAAACAAAACCTACAATCCCTTCTGTAACTTGGATGTAAGGAGAGATTCAAGATTTTAAACTACGATCCAAGGGAATCCATGGAGTCTAGCTATACATTTTATGTATAGGGGTCCTATGATATCCACTAAACCCTATTCTTACAAAGGTAGAAAGCGAGTCTTCCTAGAGAGTTGGTCAATGATAATCTGGATAATATTATGTCCCCTTGTCATATATGGAAAACCAATCACAAATTTCATTGATATCTTATCCCACTCCCATTTTGGCTCTTCTAGGAGTTGATTCATACCCCCAAGAACCCTTTGACCGACCATAATTTTTTGAAAAGTGAGGCATCGAGAGACAAACTATAGAACTCCCTTCTTCATCACTGGACACAAAAACTGATTTTGAGGGTCCTTTTATATCTTCTCCTCACATGCATGTATTGCCAAAGGGGGGTTGTAGAACTCCCAAAAAACCTCATAATTAAATTTAATTAATATTAATGAGAACTAAACAAAAATAATATAGTTTTCTCCACCATTCGAATGTCCAGTAGGGGAATGCCATTTGGACAGCTTAGCATGTATATTGTCATAGTAGGTATCACAGATTTTTTCATCCCTAACTCTTTATAATATTAGGGGTGTGACAACCATTGACAAGTGGTAAGATACTCCGTATCCACCCACAAATGATAATTTCAATGAGGATAACTACTAATACACAGTGTCAATAAACAGAAAATTATATATCATATAGAGAGATTGTTTCACCACATTACCCTTCCCAAGAGTATAAAAAATATAAAAGTTGTAATTCATGAGTAATTCTTCCCAACTCCATTATCTCATGCTTTTCTGGATCCACTAAAAATACACAATCCACTACAAGAAATTAAAGACTCATAAAGACCATTACATCAAGGGTAAGCCCATCTAAATAATGAGAAATCTGTTTCACCCCCCTTTTTCTGATTCCATTCAATGCTTCTGGGGTTTTTTCTGCATCTGATTTCTGCCTTCTTTGCACAGTTCTCATCCACTCTAAGATGACCTTCACCTTCAAAGTGGTTTCCTATAAAACTCTAGACCCATGAGTACATACTACCCTATATCAGTACAATATTGCGGTAACCATAAAGGCCACCCATATAAGGTCGAGAACTAAGGTATACCGAAGGTGGAGTGGTAGTTGTAGTTTTACGCATACTTTACTAGAGGTAGGTGATCCTCCAAACTGTGAAAAAGGTATAGTTTGAATGAACGTAGAATGTCCTGTAGAAACTGGATAGTCCTCTCCATTTTTGCATCCATTTATGGATAAAATATTGGGCTCAGGAGAAACTATGTCTCAAACACATCATACAAACCCCTCCACATACGAGATGTGAATTGAGCATCAATGTCATAAACGATCATCGATTGCACCAAAGAAAGTCAAACTGTTTCCTAAACATAGAAGTGTCCCATGTACACTAATGAACCCTTCACCCAGATGGGTAAGAATTGGGAAGTCTTCATGTGTTGGGAAAAGATCACAATGATGGTATCGTGACCCTTATATGTAAATGGAAAACCCATCACAAAGGCCATAAATATATCATCACCCTTCCTCTATGACACCTTGTGTGGATGATCCATGCCTGCATGAATATGATTCTCAGCCTTCACTAGCTGACATGTGAGGAAAATTAGAAAAAAAATATTCCACTTGTTTATAAGTAACTAGACTCCTGAACTGCTTTTGGTATTCTAGGTTCATCATTTCTACACCAGCATGTATCGCCAAAGGGGATGTGTGATGCATCATCACAACCACCTCTCATAATGATTCTAGAACAACATTGCGCTCTCCGGAAATGAAGATGTGGTCCCCAACTATCAAATTTCCATCAAGGGATTTTCTTATAGATAATTGTGCATGATCTGTCTCATAGTCTACATAATCATGTTTTTACTCCCTAACTCATTATAAGAGTGGAAAAGGGACAACCATCGATAAGAGTTATGATGCTCCATCAGCATCCATGATGGATACCTGCATAATGGAAAACTGTTCAAACATTCACTCTGCAACTATAATATGTATATTGTTCTTTTTATGTCCTCTACCACATTCCACATTCAGGGAGTATACATAATTTTAATTTCATAATCTGTGAAGACCTATAAAACTATAGATGTATCAATTTTAGTGCCTTATGTGAGAAGATATACTTTGTACTTTTTTGGTTATAGTATATTGTAAACTATTCCCCCATAAATTATTAACACCACATATTAAATGTGCAGACAACTAATGATTTCTCAAGAACATGGATCACATAGTTCTACACTTTATACTTTATCTATAATGAATTATAGTTAATCTCTGAATTCCCCTACATTAGGAACCAACCGGGTTCAATACCTGGTGCATCGTAGAATAATACATACCCAACGCCCTCCTCGGTAAGTCTCAAGAAGAGGACACTCATAAACCTCTTACATAGCACATGGAAATTCTTCTGGAACCTATCAATCCACATAAATCATTGCTCCTTTCATGTCAATGCCGATAAGGTTCATGATGAACCAAAAATTTGGTTACAAACCTCTTATAGTATCCATAAAAACCCATGAAACTCCACAAATCAGTCGGGATCATGGGTGGATCCCATGAAAGCACCACCTCTATCTATGTTAGATCCACTGAAACTCCAACATCTGGAATAACATGTCCTATAAAGGGATCTACATAATCTAGAACAGACACATTGAGATCTTCCCATAATGCTAGTTCACTGTGATTGTATTCAGGACCATCCTCTTTTTTGTCGTGTGCTCCCCCTTGGATGTTGTGTACACAATGATTTAATCAATGAAGACCACTATTATTTTTCAAGGTAAGACTGCAAGATCATGTTCACGGGTCGCATGAATAGTGCAAGGGTATTGGTCACACAAAATGAAATAATCATGTTCTAATAGTATCCATATCTGCATCAAATGGATGTCTTTTGTACATCCTCATCACTTACACAATGATGATGATAGACATACCAAAGGTATCTCTTCGAGAACCACCTCACACCCAAAAACTAATTGACAAGGTCATCAATACCTAGAAGCATATATTTTTTCTTCACTGTCACCAGATTATGGCATCGGTAGTCCATGGGAAACCTCAAGCTCCTACATTCCTTCATGGAAAATAATATTTGGGCCTCTAACGGTGAATCGGTGGGCCTCAAAATTCCCTTTCTCATTAGGTCCTCTAGCTATACCTTCAACTCCTGAATCTCAGTGGGAGCCATATAATATGGAAGTATGGATATTGTTTCCATCCTAGGGTATAGTTCAGAATGGATGTCAATATCCATGCGTGGAGGTATTCCTGGTATATCCTTAGTGAAAATTAACTAATAATCGTCCACCACCTTAAGAAATTGAGGACTCCTCTGGGCCACTTCAACGAGGGTAAGACTAGAAACTGGTGAGTAATGGGTAACATCATCCTCTATGAATGTCTATCTTCTGCTTCAAGTGTTCTCATTTTTCATTTAATGGAATAACTGGTCCCATCATCACAGACACACCACACACTACACCAAAAATAGTCAATCTGATAATTGACACTATATAACTATTTCAAACCAAAAATGAAGTTTTATGATCTCACACTAGAAGATCACATCCAAATAACTCACCTCCCATAGTATGTTAACATTATCGACACCTGTTTTTGATCATTGAATCCCCTCCTCTATGAATCTATAATCATATTGAACAAGCCAAAAACTACACTGAAATGTCCATCATCTAAACAAGGTATGTGTCAAGGAATGACTGACTGGAACCTATTTCTATAGTAATTGAATATAAGGTGGGTAAGTCAAAGATCGAAACAATAATCATCTCTCACTCATTGTGATCAGAATCCTCTAACTCCTAATATGGGCCCGCAAATGTCCACCCTCTCCCAAAGCCCATTGTGGACCACCTGGGGTGGTGGTTGTAGTAACTCGAACATCCACTTATTGCCTACTACATTCCCAAAAACCTAATACATCCACCACCCTTTATACCACTATACATAAACCCATGTATTTTCTTCAGTGGTAACTCAACCATTTACTAATCATTCATGTGGTGATTCAGACAATCATGAGCCAATTTTTCCAAACTGAAGAATATGTAGCACAACCTATCAATTAGCAAATTCCCACTACCTTTAGAGACTCGTACTACTAATGCTATGTATTGGGGTAATTATATAGAGTTCTTGACCCACCTAGATCCTTTCATCTGTTATTGGATAACCATTTCCATATATTCTAATAATTGGTGTATGTTGATATCTCACACCATTGACGTCTGCTTCAACATAATTCTCTCCTCGAGTAGATCTCTATACATTACCCCAACGTAATTTGGAATGATAAGGGATATGATCGACACCATGATCTCATTTATTATCCCCTAATAAATGGTCTTATTAAGGAATAATGGGTCTCAAACCATGTATGCGGAGTAATGATATATGTCTGGAAATCTCGCCTAGAACTGTTCTACCATCTCTCTTCTCTACTGTAGGTACATGAGCTCCTGTATAAATATTGATCATAACATAACTAAGAATAACTCTTCCTAAAATATCCCCTCATAGTCTACAAAATATAGGGTTCTATCATCATGAATATGGATCACTAATCTGCATCGTTATCATGATGATCCCTAACGAAGGCTCGCTGCTAGGACTTTCATCTAGTCGGGTAGTTTCATCACATGGTGGAAGACGTGTGTGACCACAAGCAACCAACCCCCAACTTATAGTGGGTTAGTCTCACACACAATCCATAGTGGTATCTCCTCCTAGAACACATGTAATGCACTGAGCCAGTGTGAATCCTCTACTATTTGTGATTGTAGAAACTACTTATCACCAGTTGGTGGTATCACCAATACACCACACTATGTGGATATCTCTCGTACGGGTCCATATATTGACACCTCTTCTCTGTGAATACCATCATCATAGTCATGTAATGGAATCATGGAGGTATTTCTACATTTATTACTCATGAAATTGATCAAGATAAACCCCAGAAAAAGAATATTCCGGGTTATCTGACATAAGAAACACATGAGGACACACTCAAAACCCTTATGTGATGCATGTACATTTTTCCCTATAAAAAGTGTTTTCAGGTACTGATTTAGAAAATAGGTTTACAAAGTCCTAGTGTATGGATAAATCCACTGCCACCCCAAAACTGGATTCATGGTACTAAAATCCAAACTCAAAACACCAAATACTATTTGTGACAACTAATCTGACAGACTATATATCCCAATGTAGAACTAAAAATGCCTTTGATTCCACATTGTCATTACCAATCCCAGAGGGGTCCATGCAGTGAATTTATAATCCCACCTCCAATATGCGAGGGGATAGTGGATAGAATAAAGAAGGCATATCATTATCATGGGAGGTATTTCCATGGTACCTGTATCAACACAGAAATATCCTACCCAAAAAATAAAGAAATGTAAAACAATATGTAAACCATAACGCCACTAGGAAACCCCCTAACTGTAAAAGTAAAACACTGAATGCAAATGGGTATTGTATACAATACCAAAAAATGAATAGTTTTAAATAGGCATGTACACAAGTCACTCAAAACTCATTACGAGAATATCCTATACGAAGATTAAGTGATGGGAATCTTCCTAAATCCATAAGAGTACACCTCATCAGTATGATCTCACTGGGCATCCCATGGTCATGGACCACCAATTTATTTATCAATACTTCGTCATCTTGACAATAAAAAAGAATTGTGGGAAATTCCCATATAGGGGGTGAGAAAATAGTACTCATTTGGATTCCTCAAAACCAAAAATCCATGACCACCAAGAAAAGTACACATGATGTATTTTCACATCACAGTGGTATAAATATAAGAAATTGAAAGTAATTTTATCTAAAATTTTCCAAAAACCACTCAGTATCAATGAGACACATTGTCCCGATTAGACACTTTGTACTAATGAGACACTCTATCCGGGTGAGACACTTTGTCTCGGGGAGACACCGAGTCCCAAATAGTCGGGTAGCCTCTTGGTCATGTATACATCTAGTCACATAGTATTCAAGTAACATAGTCTTTGGGTCACATCCATCCATATGATTCCTCTTTTTTCAATATTGATCTAGGAGAACATAATATTGAATCCAATTATTATATGTCAATTTCCACAGACACCAATTAGAGTATCTCAAAAGGAATTCCTTGTCGCGAGGGACCAAATGCCGTAAATGTCTGATTAAAAAGATATATAGTTTATATGTTATGGAAATTTTAGTAAAAAGGGGAGGATTGGGTATGACTCATGGATAACTGATTTGGGTCGTCCCAACCCAACTCAATGTCCACTGACCCGCTGGGTCCAAACCGACCCGTAGGGTCCCAACAAACACTTTGGGCCAGACCCAACCTGTCGGGTTGGACCTGACCCGGTAGGCCTATCACATTCTGCAAGCCCAACCTGCCTAATGTGGGCCGGTTCGGTCTACTTGGACACAGGGGATGCAAGGTCCTTCCTCAAAAACATGCCCTATAGGTGATCTGACCTATAGTCTGGCACGTAGTCTGCGAATGTGTCTGATAGTCAAATTACATGGTGCCCCACCGTATTGTTGGTCTCCACCATTATGGACCACCCTATATGTGGCTCTCATCATCGCCAGTGGTCACAATGTTGTCAGATCCTGCCACTATCAGCCACCGAGCTGGGGGCCAACATCACCACTGCTTGCGGCCCCATCCCGGGGAATGGCCTACCACCATGGTCCATTAGGACAGTGGGATACCAACATCATGACACAACTATGGTATCTTTTGGGAGTTGGGTTCTGGGTTTTAGGATGTTGCATCACGAATCGAAGGAACAAAAATTTATCTCTCTGAAGATAAAAAAGAATGTGAAAATTAAGGGGGAAATGAGAAGTACAAGCTCATTTAAAGGATGATCCAGACCTTCATTCATTTTGTTGTCAATTCATTTTAGTTAGTAGGACCATGATGAATGAAAATCATAATCCCAAGGATATAATTCCCATTTAATACCGTAAAAATAACAACCATCCCACATGGACAATAAATCTGTGGATCAACTAGATAGTGGGATGATCCATTTTCATTGTTTGGAATGAAAGAAGGGGGGAAACTTAAATCAGATAGAAATAAAACCCTTTCCTTGAGGATTGGATCGATCACTAATGTAGAACGACCCATGAGTTCTTCATTCGTCAATCTTTTGAAACCTTCTATGAATCTGATTTTTGATCCAATTACATTAATCATTTCTCACCAATGAGGGGTTTCACCAAGAGCATCACTCTTTTGTGTCTTGTAGGGAAACTTCTCTTGGGTTATGAATATAACCCCATATCCATATAAATCCATTAAATTGAGAAAACACATTCCAACATCACACCTCTCTTAAATTTTTAAATAAATATTGGATGAATCATCGTTTTTCCGTAGCATCACTGTGAGATGTTAAAAAAGAAATAAAATATACATGTCTAGGTATATATTTTTTCATTAAAACATCAAAAAATAAAATTTTTCCCCTAACCCATATATTTCATTATTATCCCTACCTAAGATAAAGTAGTTATTCTGAAATCAATAGTACCCTCAGATTTTTTATCAAAGAACCTGTTTTGATGATAATAATGTTCGATTCTAGACACCAGAGTGTATTTTACTAATCTTAGACATTATTAAATTACTTATTATAGGAACACTATTCCTTAGAATCCCATGACATTTCAACATCCTCTCTCTAAATTTTCTCAATTAATTTACAAAAAAACATTGGGAATCCAATCCATGTAATTAAATATGTGGTCTATATACTACCCTTTGACATGTTATATCAATGATCTACATTTTCTCATGATATTAGATGTTTTATTTAAGGTTATTACTCAATGGTAATTATGATTAAACTATTTCTATATGGTTTGGTACACATTATACTGTTCAAACATTATTATAATCATGATCGATTTTAACTATTATCATACGAATCGCACTTTATTGTGTGATTGTTAAGAATATCTTAAAAAATAACATTATTGTGGTGAAAAAAATTTTATATATATGTTTTACATAATGAAACTTTTAAATACCACATCATTATTCATTATTTCTTTATGGTAGTTTGAGTTTCAAATTGAAAAATTGCATCTATTGGGATTTTTTTTAGAAATTATAAAGTGGAAAACACTTTTTATAACCCAATTTATTTTCCCTAGGTTATATTAAATCCACATTGTGATTAATAATTGATGATTATGTGTATAATTACACTGAATTTATATTAATTTATTTCCACTTTTATATAGGGATTGAAATTTGATACACATAACCTTTACATTTATTCATTATCACTCAAACATTATAAACATTTCATGTGTTTACATTAAAGTATATATTTTTTTTCAATTTTTACACAAGACTTTCTATAAAAGGAAATTATGTGATTATTTTCTAATAAACCATTTAATATTTTTATTGTTTGATTAACTAATATGTATGTAATTTTATAGTACCATTATTCTACTTTTTAGTCTATTTAAGGTTGTAGACAATTTGTAATAATAAACCCCAACATTATTTATATCGTTGGATTGAGAACCTATTTTATTCTAATTTTTTTTATAAAAATGTTTTCAGATATATTTTAAACCTTTCCAAAATTATTAATTAATGGAATTTTACCCTATTCTATTTTTCCAATGATTTTAAGGGAATCTTCTGGTTGATTTAATAATAATTCATCATTATTACAGTTTTACCACTAAGAAGGAATTATATTTTTAGCTCATATATCATTTATATATTTACCCTAAATTAATTTTTAGAATCAAAATTTTCATGTATAAAATCATATTTTTTAATTATTTATTTAAAATATATTTTCAAGGAAAATTATTATCAACATCATATTAAAGATAAATTTATATTTTCCTCTATAACGTATTTAAAAGAAAATTTTAAAGGATTATGTTCCACTATTGATGAATAAAATTTATTTTTACTCCACATTGGATATGTTGTATTGACACCATACTTATCCTTCTGGTGGATGTTTTTGGATATATTGGACAAGGATTGTATTGTCATTCACTTCCTGGATTCTTCTTTTCCTATTGAAATATTCAATATCCTTTGATCATTGAAAATTGTATTTCTCTTGATAATATATATCATTTACCATTGATAGTTCTAATTCCAAAATCCAATACCTTTTTTACTTATGGTATATACTTTGATATTTATTTTATTAATTTTAAAAAATTTTATAAATAAATATTCATTATTAAATATGGATTTTTGATTTGGAATATTTTTCTATTTTTATTATTTGAGATGTTTTTTTAATTGGAATATAAATAATAAGTGAGGCCCCAACATTATATAGTCCCTCAAGGCATCGACAGGTTATCCTGAGATAATTGTGTTGTGAAAATTAATCATGTTACTACATAATTTTGTAAACTATATTGAGAGAGGTATTGATGTTATAGATTTTCATGTTCCTAGGACATGATGTCCTTAAATTAGTCCTTGCCTTTATTTTGATTTATTTATTGTCTAGCCCTCATATTTTGTGTTGAAATATTTTTGAACTTATCTCTTTCTTTGTTCATGTATTGAATGATTTTTTAGTTTCTTACTTTTCCATATTGATTATTCTTTATCTAGTTAATTGAATGGAATTTGATTCATTTTATAACCATTAATTATTTAAAAATATTTTTGATTAATTATCGATTTCGCTTTACCATAAACTTTATGTTCATTTTATATCACCATAATTTTGTTCCTATTTTATAGGACTCTAAGAAGAATACTATGAATGATATTCAATGATACACTCGATGGAATAAAGGTATCCTCTAACAAAAAAAATTATGTAGACATCGTTATATTTATTTTTAACATGAGACTCATATATGTATCTAGTATACCAATAATACTAAATTTTTAACTCCTTCATGATATGATATTCTATAATCATTCCAATATGATGATAGTAGAAAGCAATTCTATGATTTCTGGGGCTGGTTAACTATAGATGGTAATAGACTATGTTTAGTGGAAAACACATAGATACTAGAATTAAGAAAACATTGATTAGAGATCATAATCCTAGAGTATAGTTATATGATAAGTATAGAATAATGCCCAATGATTTTCGTATAATAGAAATTTTGGGGTACATTGATGTAAAACATCTATGTCTAGATACTACAAGTGGAATTGGATCTAGAATAGATGTACCTAGGAGTAACAACACTGAAATTGTTTGTGAGTATGGAATCAAAATAGATTCATACATGAAAATGGACCTCACAACATACCAGTTTTGACACTCCTAGGGTAAATGATTATTATAATTCCAATTCTATTTACAAAATATTATGGAGTATTCTAACAGATAATGTCAATTGATGTCCTGGTTAAAACTATGGTGTCATATAATGATAATAATGTTTTCAGATTTAGATATCCTAAAAAATATGATATGGGATTTCCAATATTAAAATTGACTCCAAAAAAGGGTTTCATTTTAGGAAGTACTCTTCTATATAGGATAAACCCTAGACAATGGTATTACCCCTATGGAATGAAATGGTGAAAGTATATATGTATCAGGGTTGTATAGATAACCGTTTTTAAATAAGGTTATTTAATGATTAATGTTCAAATATTTTAATATTATTTTATAAATTAAATTATTATGGTTTTTAAAATAGAAAAGTTGTATTCTAGGTGATAACCCATCAAATCATACAAGGATGCTCGACATGAACCCATCACCCAAGGACAATAAGTGTTTGATGCCAACCACTAACATAGGAAATTTCCTAATTAATATGTCAGTATATCAAATAGAACAATTTGATGAATAAATATTAATGAAAATCCACTAGAGTTACTTTTTTAGTTATACAGATTAACATATTAAGAAAATTGTCATTGTAGATTTTTTGGAGGTAAATTCAATGACTTTTCAATAAATTATTGTAGTTATGATATTATAGATGCTGAAAAGAGCATAAAAGATGAAGATGGTTGAGGTGAAACAAAGAGAAGACATATTTTGAACCGGCAACCCAGTTTGGGGTGATTGGAGATGTGGCGTGAATAAAAATCTATGTAGTGCGAGAAAAATATGCCACGTTCGAAAAAATCCTGGAATCACAAGATTTTTCTATACGATCACAGTACTTTTCGGGCCACCCCCCCCCCCCACGCATTTGATTTATGCACTACCGATGCAGGGCGTGCACCATTTTGATACATCATATTTTTCTTGCGGACTGACGATATCATGCACCTCTTAATAGAAGGCCACCCCTTTTACTTCCCGGGAAGAATCAGAACCATCTCTCGAGCACAAAATTCTTCTCCTGTGCGTGCAAGAGATGGCTCTCAAGTATTAAATTTTTCGATCCAGGTTTCTCGGGGGTTCGACATTATGCATGACCCCTCGGGCTTGATCCTCTTCCAAATCCCTTCAACTCCCTTCTCTAGCACACAATTCCTTCCAATTGTGCACAATCAGTTCTTTGGTGTGCAATTCATTTTGTGTGTCGGCATGACCTTTTCCGTGCACACAATTCCTTTTGCGCATAGGCCTGTCCTTTTTCATGTACGCCGCTTAATTTCACACCGATCCTGGCCTTTTTTGTGCCCAGTGTTCAATTGTGCACCAGTCTGGCCCTTTTTCATGCAACAGCCCCTTTGGTTCACAAACCTCCTGCCTTGTGCGCCCATGATGTCCCTCTTCCGAGCATAATTTTTGGGCACCTCCAATGCCCAAAGCACCTTCTCTATATACTCATTTCCATTGAAACAAAATAGGTTCACATGAAGTAACTTCAATGTCCCCTCGAAGATACCACCCGTTGCATTTCTTTCCCTCATGCATCTTCGCATATACATGCTATCAACTATTGCTTATTTGAATAGACACACTAATGTCTACCCCCAGATGGTTCACACCATAACACACCCTAGCCATGGATTTTTCGATGCCTTCCCTTCCACAGGGAGCAGATATTATAGGTTATGTATATCCTAGGGGTGATGAGAAAACCCACCTTGTCCGAGATACAAGACGTTAAACTGCCCTGCACCATCATCCTTAGAAGATGACGTTAAACTGTCACCTCGCCCTGTGCCTCACACACAGGGCGCCCCCACCTTTGACATTCTGCATTCCCACATGGTCTCCACGAGAGTGAGATCATTCCTCATATAGAATGATATCATCTTTATTAGAGAGGTGATTGTTTGTGGGGAAATGGAAACAACCCTCGTGTAATCCCATAACTTCCCTTGCAGGAGGTAGCACCCCTACTCCTCCTCTCTTCCTGGGTGCCAAGTCCCTCTCCCACTGGGATTTTTCACCGTCGGGCCACCATCCTTGAGTAATTACCAACCTATTCGGGCTACTAACCACGCATAATCCGTTGTTTCCTCTTTGGGAAGCTTCATTGCATAATCCCATTCACCACCCTCCATGGACACACCCTTCATGACATGATCATATGGTCTCTGTTGTCTCCTATTTCTCACACCAAACATGAATCACATGGGCTTGGAACAAGCACCGATCATGAAAAAAACCCTAGGATTCCTAGAGTGTAATCCCCATACCCATTACCAGAACTACGAGATCTTTGATCCTTGTTATGGAAAAGTACGTAGGAAGCCTCCACGAGGTTCAAGACCAACACCCAGTCATGCCGACCACATTCACGTCGGTTCACCAACTTCATGGGAAGCCTAGAGTGTAAGCCACACACCCATATCAGAACTAGGAGGACATTGATATGTGTCAAGGCATGGTACGTATGAAGCCTCCACATGGTTCAAGCCCCACAACCATTGGTCCTGACTTCCCCATGTCGGTGTACCAGGCCCCTATCCATCCTGAACTACGAGGACATTGACCTTGGCCAAGGAATGGTTTGTAGGAAGCCTCCGTGAGGATAAATCCCAACAACCATTGGACCCCCAGGTCCTTATTCATGCCAGTTCACCCATGTCCCGCATGATGTTAAGTTGTGGACCTCCTTTCAGCGGTAAGCCCTTGGACCTCCTTTCATAGGTAAGTCGTTGTTCCTCCTTTTAGAAGTAAGACATTATCACTCCACTCAGTGGTAAGTTTTTGTCACTCTATCCATCAGTGAGACATTGTGATCTCATCCAGTGGTAATCCATTGAGAACCCCAATTAGTTGTATTCCATCATCAAATGAACTACATACACATTGATTACCTGGAACGGGAATACATAGGAAGTCTTTTCAAGGATCAAGTCCAAAACAATCATCATTCTCATGACTCTTCCATTACATTCACCATCCACTTCCCAGAACCTTCTGTCATCTCCCTTGATTCCTACCCAGTTCGCCACATCCCAGTGGGACCACGCCGCCTCATACCCCATTCCCCTAAACAGTAACCAGGAGGTTAACCATGCGTTGGCCCCAACAACAGTATTCCCTCTAGGGGGTTCCTCCATCTGATCTGCTCTAGTTGGTGTTTTGATCAGTTTGATCCATCTCCATTGGTTTTTAAACTTGAAGCATACCCTATGATAAATCTGGGAAGCTGAGGAAAACCTTATACACATTTACATGTCATATGTTTCCATGCGTTCTCTATGGGATGCCTCGGGCTTCCACACCCTCAAGAATCCCTATAATAAGGGACAAAAGACAGACACACAAATTTTCAAAAGACCAGACATGCCAGTGATTCCCAACATGACTACTCCCATTATTGAATGTTGCTTCCCTAACCGGACCCCTTGGAATGTCCCAAAAGAAGTGGTGTAATTAAAAAATGTCCTTGAAGATATGGCGCTAGGAAGAGTTTCAAGAACAACGTATTAAATCTATTTGGGTGACCCAAACTAGGTTAGAAGTTACGATGATGAATAAATGGAAAGAAGAACCAACATGCCATTATCTTTTTTCCATCAAGGAGGAAACGTCCCTGAATAAGCGACAGATGGCACCCACCTTTGGAAGGATGGAATGCGGGGCATCATAGCTGCATGTCCTCCATAGACAGATGTTCACCCCTCAATTAATGTATTAGAAACAAAAATGGTGAACCCAACATTAAACTGTTTACTAAAAATGTGGACAAGTATCTTTCTAGGAATTAATTGATTGATGTGTCACTGGATCCATAAATCTGGTGTCGGGTCCTGCCAAGAAAATAGTGGGCCTGGCGGAAAACTCCCCAGAATATGGGGCAATAGAACATTGTACATCCAGTTCTGCAACGTTGTCGACGTGGATCCCTATTACCGGGCATGGAGGATAGGATGCAGCAGGGGCATTGGACATCGACCCATTTTCTTTTCATCACTAATGAATTAATCTCCCTGCTTCTCATTAATCAAGTTGCTGCTCCAGGGACTCGATCACCGCCTTCCCATCGACGTAGAAGCAGGGGCAGCGTCAACAGAGCCGTTCCACAAGGCTTCACCTCTTCCACGATGACCTCTACATCTACGGCCATGGGGCACCAACACCCCCTCTTCTTATCTGAGGTCTTTTGAAAGAGGGTAATCAAAAAACTCCTTCACCATTATGAGGAGGAGGGAATCATCCCTACACAAGATATGGTCCAACTAGACATTGAGGAATCTATGCCTCATCGCCAACACCGCGACCAAGGGCAGAATTGGGAGCCATAGTTCCCTACACTGACATAAAATCATTTCAACAGCTTGTCCCCAAAGCACTTTGACGACTCCCCGCCTTATGCTGAGAATTTAGGTGATGTCTAGCCCTGGACGGTCAAATTCCCCTTCTAAGGGATACCAGTGAGGACTCCCACCCGGCCACATTAGCTCCGCCGCCCGGTCATGCTGGACGAGGAGCTGGTAAGCTACGTTCCTACACTAATGGTCCCAATTCATCCAACCTGATGCTGACATCAGGAATAGGCTGAAGAGGTCGCCCGACAATGGGCATCGATGCCGACGACTACCATGGCTGGAGCCACCACGGACGCATATAATCAACTCCACATATAAACGGAGTAGGGGAACTTATATTCTTGACCAGGATCAAGGCCCCATCCACACCACGGGTAGGCTGGGTCGACTCTCATGGTCTTCGACCCAAGCATTATCCATTATGAACCAATGCGGAACAATGTCATCCAGATAGTGCAGCCCTTCCCCATTTCGTGGATCAGCATGGAGGTCTGCCTTATGTCACCCTCAATCCGAATGAAGGTCTTCCCCATGGTTGTGATAATCAGCATGAAAGCCTTTCACATACCCATTACACTGGGTGTGGGGTCATTTCTCCTGCCCCTAATAGCTGGCATTGGAACATTTCCCATCTTTTCTCTCTTCAACGTGGGGATCCTACACTTTTCCACTTAGAAAATAGTGAAGATCCTCTTCGCCTCGACAACCAGAGTGGGGAAAGCTAGCCTCCCTCAACCCGCACCGAACATAGATATCATACCCGGGTTCAGATATACTGTTACAAGAACCCTCCTCATACTGAGTTCACCAGGGAAAACAAGCCTGAAAGCCCTCCCCAGGCTTCTTCCAGTTCCAGCGGAGGTCGTTCCCACTCTAATGCTACCCATGGAGGTACTCCCCATGTCCCTTTTGAAATTTTTCATGGTTCTCCTCACACCCTGGCTTTCACAGGTGGAATAATTCTCTACCCCAGTACCAGTGTAGTCAAAGGACCCCATCTCAGAAATCAGCCTTGTCCCGAGGAGGAACCCATGGCAGGAAGGTAGATCATCACTATCACAAGTAGAACATTGGGAAAGCCTAGAGGGAGATCAAACTAGTCCACTTCTTAGATACTGAGGTGGAGTACGACTCAACATGGGATACCTCCTCTCGCTCATCTTAGTCAATGGATGGGGAAGAAACAAGGTACATCATCCTAGTACTCCTTCAATGAAGGGTCCATCAGATTTCTAACTCCCTCTATCAGTACATCTAGGAGGATGAAAATCTGGTGACCCCACAGGTCACGGTCGTTCAATCACCACTATTGTCACCAGAATCTCTCTATGCCTCGAAAAAAGATCAGAGAGAACTATTATAGGGAAAAATGGAGGGAGAGTAGTATCATGACCCATCACCATTGGACCTAGACCCTATGCCAGAAACTGTGGTCGTCATCCCATCTTACCGCAACATGTCAGCTAGGTCTCTACAATCTTCGGAGTACATCACAAGATTCAGTGGCCAGTTAGCCCGCTAACAGTACTCTGCACCGGCCAACCGTCTGCCCCAACGGTCAGCCTGAGTACCGCTGCCAATTTATCATCCAACCTTAGTTGAAAGGTAGTTCAATCAAGGGCCAAACCCTTAATATGAGTTGAGGAGTTTATGGAACATTCTCACAGTGGACCACTTCCCCAAGATGTTCTGGCTAGTGGCAGCACCAAATTTATGTATACCAGAATCCCTCACCCTAGAGGAAGTTGAGGGTTTCCGCCACACCCTATGGGTGACACATTTTAGCCTCCGTCATCAGTGGATTGTTTACCCCAAGATCCAAGCGCATTTCATGGACATTGGCATGTAGTGTCGTCTAGTCGATCTGGTCACGCTCCCTATGGTCGAGCCCTCTAAGTCACCAGGCAACCGTGAGGCCCTCTAACAACAATGAATTTAACTTTTCAATGTACTCCACAAAATTATCAGGGAGGCTACCCCATGTGAAAATCATGGCTCAGTGTTGTATGCTGCTTTGCTCATTAGTCCTATTAGACGATAGCCTCACTCACTTTGTGACAACGAAGACATTCCCCCAGGAAGGGTCGTGGTCAACATGGCCGACATGGTGGATGAGGAAGATGAGTTGGAGCTTCTCGATGGATACTTACCCCTGGAGTAATGACAGCCCTAATGGAACCATTGGGAAAGATTAATCATCATCAGAGGAACCTACATGGTCTCCCTATGCCCAGCAAGGCACTGGTACTTAGCAGGATTTTTGGTAAGGGCAAAGATCAAGTTAGATATGCCAAGAACTCTGACCTATTCACCTCAGTGCATAAGACAGAGGAGGACCCTGAGAAGGCCACGTTATGCCAGAAAATTGTTGAGAAAAAGAGTTTGGCTGATGATATCATAGATGAACGCACTAATTAGCGATGACCAGACTACATAAACCCTAGGATAGCATAAAAGTGGTAGGAACAACATCCCCTCTGCGAGCTGCCCCCAATCAACCCTAATCATGCAGCTCCCATAAATAGGGATGAAGCCGTAGCTCAAGGTAAGAGGGAACAATATATCTCTCCAAACCCTCCACAACAGTGTGGCAATCTATGGAACCCAATTTGGGTTCTCCCTACATACCCTCAGGCCATCCTACCAGCCGCACCACAAATCGCTGAGCCACATTACCGCGTAGAAGAACCCACCAATGTGCTAGTGGTAAGGGATCCCCATTAGGACAGGTACCCCCTACCATATGATCCTATGTAAGCACTCATATCCCACATAGAGGCATTGAAAATGCGATAGGTGGAAATCCCACCTGATGGTAATCCATATCCAGTGTGGGGGGATGATATGTCGGTGCCTCTGAGTTTCAGGAACCACACCTTATCCCCCTTTTACGGGACGGGGGACCAGCCGTAGCAGCAGGACCACATCAACTCAACGTGTGGGCCCATGTTAGGAACTCTAGCACAGAAGGACTCTGCAATGCTCTACTATTTTGATCAGACATTGGAGGGCCCGACATTAGTCTGGTACAACCAGCTCCATATCAGATCCATAACCAGTTGGGATGACCTTTAAAGGCATTTCCTATATCAGTTATGTTCCACCACTTGAAAAACAAGTATCACAAACCTTTTCAAGTGAAAAATAAAAGTTATAATAATTGAGTCATGGAAATTATCACCTGGTGGAAGGGGCTCACATACTCCCTTGACATGCCACTAACCCAGGAGAAATTACTGATGATATATGTAGGAAATTTTAATATGGAACTCGTTTATTCTCTGATCACACAGAACTACACTATAGGATTCCGAGACTTCTCCGATAAGGTCCAATGCTAGGAGGAAGCCCTGGAACAGGCCAGCTAGGGACTTCAATTTCCCCCTGTAATTCCGTAAAGGAGAGATTTTAGAACCATGCCTGCTGTGGTGGCCCAAATAGAAGCCCCTAGGAACCTAGAATTTCTACAAGTGGCACCAGCCTTGTAGCCTTGCAGTGGTCCTCCACCTCAGGCACGACCTCCATCTCAGCAGCATCCACCTCAGAATTGGATGGTGCCTCCGCGGAATTCACTAAGGATGCATTGTAACCCATATTGTTTGATAAAGTGTTCAGAAGTGCTTGTGAGGTCATTATGAGGAAATTGGATTCTTGATGGATGTTTGGTTGGGATCATGATTTTATATTTTCATGTGTTAATATATGTGTTCTATTTATTTTAATGTTTCATTATAAGGCTTCATTTTTTACATTTTAATACCTATACGTATTTTTTATGCTTATGATGGCATGGTGAGAACATGTTTAGGCGCTAAATGTTTTAATGACACCTAATCAATGGCTTGTTGTTAAGTGATACTTGGTTGGAGTGTGATGATATATCTTTGGTTAAGGGTCACTGATAGTGAAATTTCTTTTTTAATATAACATATATAATGAGCATGGTATTTAGTTTAGGTTTGTTAACATATTTTCTTTATAGCATGTCTCCTATGATAATGAGTCCCATTTATTAATATGGATACATAGAAATGTGAAACAATTGTGATCAGTTGAGTTTATATATTTTAAGTGAGGGGGAATGTGAGTTCAATTTATTTTTATAGTAATTTAGTACATTGATAAATTTAATAGAACATGTTTAACCCATTAGTTATTCATGTTTTAGGGAAAAATTATTTCTATATATGTTGTGTACCTTTTCTGGATTGTACCTAAGGAATAGTGTAAGGAACGTATCATGGTATAAAAAACATAGGTAATTAAGGAATTTGATCCTAGTAATTTTTTTTTGTTTTTAAGTGATACATATTTCCTTCCTTATGATTTCTAGATGTTTATATGTTTCAGTTTTTTGTTAGAAATTATTCTTGAGCTAGTTTGATAGATCCAGTCATTAAAAACAGTGATGGATAGATTGTGATCAATGGATATTATATTTATGTTGTTGGTTGATGATGATTGTAAAATTATTGTGGGTTAAACCTCTAAGTTGGGTTGTTTGTAGTTTATTTAGAGTGCGTATATATAGTCAATTTTGGTTCATATGGGAAATCAAGGTTATAAATTCTTCTATTATGATTGATAAACTCAAGATATTTACCTCATGTGTTGTCTGCGGTTGGGGTAACCCTAATATTTAAAAGTATTAGTGGTTCCTCTATTTAAAAAATATATAAATTTTAGTAGATTCCCTCTAAAGAGGTCCATATGGGGGTTTTCACATCATCGGATGTGTCACATTAGAAATATAATTGGAAAAATAATTTGGGACAAGGTTCAAATGAACCAATAATAAAATTATTTTTTCTCAGGGAATGGGATATGTTCCTTATCATATTATTTAGTGATTTATGGTGATATTTTTTTTAGTGCTTAATGTATATTCTCTAATTTTTGGTGCTGAATGGGTGACCACATTTTTTATTGGATTATTATTATTTTATGTCGCGACCCTTCCTAGAGGGGCTTAGTCCATGAATACACTATGCCCACCACCAATATGTCACGATTTGGTGACTATCATGATGTAGGTATATCCCAAAATTGGGAGGCATTTTCTTATGTACATGTATAGATGAACACATCTCCTAGACCAAAATGGTGAAATGTAAAAACACTTAGTAGAAAAGATTTTATAACATAATGATACCATCAATAGTGTACAAAAATATTATACTAGAACGTAATCTTGGCCGGAATACAAGCCCACACAAAAAGGACTCTGGAAAAGTGAATTAACATCATTCTAAAACTCATCCATAGAAAACCCTACATGAACTGAAAGGTACTAAAAAACTGCCTGATTCCATAGGAACAAACCTCGACTATCTGGTCTCACTAAGCACTACCAAGTCAAGGTCGGAATAGGACTCCATGAAAGATTTTATAATCTACACAAGACAAGACATGTTTAGGAAAAGCCTGTATAGGGGAGTGTAAAACAATACTTAGTAGGAAACCCCAAAAACAAAAATGAAACAAACCACATAAGAACATAAAAAGGATTACCATGAAGGAAAACCACAATGGAAGAGTGCTAATTGACACCATGAAGGATCTCAAAAAAGGAACACCACTATGGAACACCACTACAGATCACCACAAAGGAACACCACAAAAGAAGACCAAAAAGGGACACCATCAAAGAACACTGCAATGGAACACCATGAAGGAACACCACAAAAGAACACAATAAAGGAACAACACTATAGAATAACATGAAGTAACAAAACTAATGAACACTTCTATGGGACCCCAGGAAAGAACACCCTGATGTAACACCATGAAGGAACACAACTATATAACACAATTAAGGGACACCATGATGGAATACCATAAAGAAACACCATGATAAAACAACACAAATTAACACCATGAAGGAACAAAACAATGTAACATCATTGAGGGAAACCACTAAAGAACACCATGAAGTAACACCATGAAGGAAAACCATGAATGAACACCACTAAAGAACACCACTAAGAAACACCACTATGAACCCCCAAGAAAGAAGAACACAAAAAATCAACATGAAGGAACACCACTAAAGAATATCAGGAAGAAAATCCATAAAGGAACACCACTAAGGAAAACAAAATAGAAATATTATAGTAATATAACAGAAGTATATATATATATAACATATATTTTATGTAATTCTAGATATACTAAATCCAATGAGACATAATGTCCCCAATAGACACATAGTCTCTATGAGTAATACCATTTTTATATGAAACATAGTCCATATAGGACAGAAATTCATTTTAAAGAACATAGTCTCTGTGAGTCACACAATATCTTTCTAATACATAGAACTTCTAGGTTGCACAAAATCAAGGATACACAAATTCATGGTCAAAAATCATATAGAACAATGAGTTTTTAGGTTATAGACAGCCACTAGATTCAATTTATAGAGAAATTATTTTGGTAGAACCTTATCCTAAAGCCATTTGGTGGTAGGAAAACTTCTACAAAAAAACATACTTATAGTATCGAAAAAGCTCCATATCTTTATCATGGTACCAATGCCACAGATGGATCATCAATCTGAAACATTCTTTGAAGGTTACAAGTATTTTTATATAAATAACTGATGCGGGTCTTGTCTGGGTCCGACCCAACCCATACTGGCCTTTAACAGTTTGGTCCTGTCTGATCTATCCTGGCCCGTTGGGCCTGCCAGACCGTGGCCCATCTCCCAATGGTCTAGACTACTCTACGGGAAATCTTGCAGCACCGCACGCGGTCTGCCCAACCATGTGCCTCTTGTGTTGACATATTGTCAATTCAGGTTCAACTTGGTTGGCTTGCCACATCACCTACCTCGTGTACATGCTTTTGTGATCCCATATCACAGGGTACAGAGCCATGTTACACCTCAACATCATGTTCATGGCCCCAACACACTGATTCCCCCCCATCAACACTGCAACCACATTCCGCGACCTTCGCCCGCCTGTGAGGGACCTCGCCTCGCCTTCCACACCGACTAAAATGAATCCACATTATTTATTACTACTAAATTTATTGCCACTCTAGTGGCCTCTCCCTTACTCTTCATCAACCTCCTGGACATTCCCCATTTCTTTAGATATGGCTCAACTGGCTTGATAGGAGTCGCCGCCTCTGGCCGCTATCCTGTGCCAGTACCTTGCATCGTCGTGCACTAGTATCTCATCCAAATCATTCCACTATAGTCATTGGACCTCTATTGTTCAATAATTAATTTGGAAATTCAATCTTATATTGATGGTATATGAATCGAGGCCAAAATTATTGATCATTTGGATGGGGGTTTCAAAGCATGGGGAGAGGACTATGATCACATGATGTATGTGAGAGATTAAGGTGGGAGATTAAATGTACATGAATTACCCAATAATTGATATTTTATTTTTTCATGTCAGAGGATAATCACAACGATATATCACCGGTTAAACCCCCAAAATTTTCCATCCCATAAGAATGATTTAACTTCATATCAACCTAATTTTTTTATGGTCATCATTTGTTGTTAAATCTATGAATGTTGAAAAGCTATCCAAAAGGGATAAAATACCCTACCCCATTAGGTTCAAATTATAGTGAAGAACGATGTTGGGTTTTGATCATTGGAATGATCCATAGATTTCATTATAGGATGATAAATAATCAATGATAATATCATTTCTCTCCAAGGAAATATCCTCCATGATCTCCTTATAGATTCTTTGAAATTCCTATAGTTTTTTCACTAACCATTGGATTTATACATAAGAATGATTTTATAGGAAATTGTCAATGCATAAACAAAATATTTTATATTTAAATTATTAAATTATTACTATATTCGTTTAGTTTATTCCACAAAATACTATTAATTAATAACATTAAATTGATCCTAGATAAAACAAAACATTATGATCTTAATGATGATGTTAGATTTACAATTGGGGAATCCATTCATGAGTTTTTAGTATTTGAAAATAAATTTATATATATTTAATTATATAATTTTCAGTTATGTAAAAAATCATTCATATTGGGCCCACACTGGCTGATGCTAGGCCTCTCTAAATGTAGTTCCACTAATTTGAATAGAAAATTTCCCTCAAATTTAAAATATGGGATCCTATTTAATAGTTATTAAACATTTTCATTAAAACAACAGTCATGTTCTTTTAAAAAAATATAATTTAAAAAAAACATTTCTAGAACACCAAGTCTACAATTCATAGGTCGTCTCTATGCCTATTCTCATAATTTTTTAGAAAATTTTAAAAAATAAATTTAGGAAAATATGATTCATTAAATTATTTCTACCATGGGTCCTTACGTCCCTGAAATCCAAACCAAGGGCTACCAAAACTGATGATGGTACTGAGCATGAAACTAAACCTCCATCTCCCATGTGCTATGATGGATATTCATGTGCCTCCACCAAACATGCACTCAATGAATCAGTCACCCGTAAAGAATAATCCCTTCTCTAGAAAAATGGTTAACATGCATGCTCTTACCATTCCCTCCAAAACATGAATGGACTTCTCAATTTAGTCATCCATATATTGGTTTAATGTGGGATCAAGTGAAACTGAGTCCCAAACAAAACCTACAATCCCTTCTGTAACTTGGATGTAAGGAGAGATTCAAGATTTTAAACTACGATCCAAGGGAATCCATGGAGTCTAGCTATACATTTTATGTATAGGGGTCCTATGATATCCACTAAACCCTATTCTTACAAAGGTAGAAAGCGAGTCTTCCTAGAGAGTTGGTCAATGATAATCTGGATAATATTATGTCCCCTTGTCATATATGGAAAACCAATCACAAATTTCATTGATATCTTATCCCACTCCCATTTTGGCTCTTCTAGGAGTTGATTCATACCCCCAAGAACCCTTTGACCGACCATAATTTTTTGAAAAGTGAGGCATCGAGAGACAAACTATAGAACTCCCTTCTTCATCACTGGACACAAAAACTGATTTTGAGGGTCCTTTTATATCTTCTCCTCACATGCATGTATTGCCAAAGGGGGGTTGTAGAACTCCCAAAAAACCTCATAATTAAATTTAATTAATATTAATGAGAACTAAACAAAAATAATATAGTTTTCTCCACCATTCGAATGTCCAGTAGGGGAATGCCATTTGGACAGCTTAGCATGTATAGTGTCATAGTAGGTATCACAGATTTTTTCATCCCTAACTCTTTATAATATTAGGGGTGTGACAACCATTGACAAGTGGTAAGATACTCCGTATCCACCCACAAATGATAATTTCAATGAGGATAACTACTAATACACAGTGTCAATAAACAGAAAATTATATATCATATAGAGAGATTGTTTCACCACATTACCCTTCCCAAGAGTATAAAAAATATAAAAGTTGTAATTCATGAGTAATTCTTCCCAACTCCATTATCTCATGCTTTTCTGGATCCACTACAAATACACAATCCACTACAAGAAATTAAAGACTCATAAAGACCATTACATCAAGGGTAAGCCCATCTAAATAATGAGAAATCTGTTTCACCCCCCTTTTTCTGATTCCATTCAATGCTTCTGGGGTTTTTTCACCAATAATGAAAACGTCATTCCACCTCTGTGGACACTCCAAATTATTTTCCTAAAATATTCAATCATATCATGAACTTTCAGTAACAAGTCCTAACCAAGATTGATATTGTATTCCCTTGATGCCTTTTCCAAGAGATCTGAACTAAATCTCTCACTTCTTAGAGTCAGGACACACTATCTACATATGTGTGTGATAATCAGTTCTCCTCCAGTATTAGTATCCAAGAATGAGGGTCGAGTCAAATGTTCAACCAGAATCTTTGAGTCTCGAACAATATTTTTGGAATGAAAAAAATCACTCATTCACGTGTATATCGATACTACATCTTATGTTGAATAGGCATAGATCACATGCCAAATCATTCCTTGAGCCTCTATGTCATAACCATCAAACACATGTAGATATCCCCTCACATGTCCCCCGTCTCTCTAATCCTAGTATAGACCACTAGTGGGAGGTGGGGGTAAAATAACGAAATGTATTCCACCTCGTACTACTCTCCCAACTCCACTACTATGTCTTCCACCTGGATGATATGTCTACTCCTCCTTTCCCACTGATGACTATCGCTAGATGTATATATTTAGCCGAGGGACTCTTAACCACAAAGGGTCACTTTAGCACCCTATAAAAGGTAGTAATTTATGAGGTATAATGATGTATCGGATGTCCCAAAATATACCTCAATCAAAGGTCTAATATTTAAAGTAGATGTATTTTAATACATCCATAATGTACCTGGAATGGTTGGTATACCGCAACGAATACATAGGTACCAAAATATCATCCTTTTGAATATATATAAGATCATGGACACACACAACCCCTAGATTATAATTTCTGGACTCCTCTCTATGAATTTTCTAAAAATCTATCCATAAAAAAGTCACCTCAGACAAAGAGAATGTATCAATACACCATCATCTTCAAACTATGTATTGTAGAAGGATTTCAATCAGGACCACCATCTTATTTGATGGTGTCATAACAAGACAAAAAACTCAGATCACCACCTCATACATGTCCTCACCTTATATTGTTTTTAGCTCTCCTCAGATCTTGAGGTGTCTTTATTGTTGATACTCAAGATGCATGCTCAGCATGTGATCCTCATCTGATGGTATAATGGGTACCATGGTCTTCTCTGTAGGCAGTGGTATTTCTCATTCACCACCTAGAGGTCATATCTCTGATAGAAGACCTTGTAATGATGTTTTTTTACCCATAGGATCATCCTCATAATGACATAGGGGAATCCTGGAAGGCTATCTACAGGGATGCATCATAAAATATAACACTATATAAAATGGTCAATAGTGTATACATGATGAGATGTTAAAATAACGATATGAGAACACACCAAAATCATATATGATACATGTACAATTATTTTATCCTTCAAACTATGTTTTTATGTATCGAATCAAAAATCATAATTCTGAGACCTGGATTATGGATATTTCAGTCACCGTAATAACACTGTATTCTAGGGACAAAAAGATGAATTCAAATAAATTTTTCAATATTTCCCCATACAAGACTCACATACACTTGGTCCTTAAGTAGAAAAGACCTTCTCTAATACCACTATATCACAACCTATCCCAGAGGGGCCCTTTCCATGCCTACCCTAAGACCACGTCAAATTGTCCATGGGATGGAGAGTGGAATTGTGTAGAAATACCCCACTAATGGGAGGAATTGTTTTTATTACCTGTGATCATAAAGACATCTCCCTGCCCAAAATTACGAAATGAAAAATATAGTAGGTACATAATCATGATTACTTCTATGATACCAAAAAAGTGTCTCATAGTAGAAAATTGGAATGTAGACAGGTCATGAATACAAGACCACCCATAATGGAGCCTGGATAAGTGATTTCACATGTTTCGTAAAATCATATATAGAAAACCCTAGAATAATGTAACTATTCTAGATAGATATCTAAAGCCGTAGGACCACACTCTAATGTATGGTATCACTATGAACGACCTATTCCTTGCACAGAAAGGACTATGTCAATGCATTGATGATCTGCATAGGACATGACATGTACACGCAATGCATGTTTTGGGGTGAGTAAAACAATTAATAGTTGGACACCCCAAAAAAATTAAACATACAACAAAAGAAAATTAAAAAGTAATTTCAAGGAGGAATACCACAAGGGAATACGACAAAAAACACCATGATGGAACAACTTAGAGGAATACCATAAAGAACACCATGAAGGAACACCACAATGTAATTCAATTAAGGAACACCACTAAGGAACACCAAAATGAGACACCATAATGGGAAAACACAAAGAAATAATACAATGTAACACCATTAAGGAAAAATATGAAGGAACATCACTAAACATAACCAAGAAAGAACAAAACTAATTAACACCACTAAGGTACACCATGAAGGAACAAAGAGAAGGAACAACATGAAGAAACACCATTAAAGAACACCCCTAACAAACACCACTATAGAAGAACTGTATGGGTTGCCATAAAAGAACACCACGAAGGAACATCGTCAAAGAAACCATGAAGAAACATGAAAAATGAACACCATGATGGTACAAAACAAAGGAGCACCACTAATGTTCAAAATTAAGGAACACCATGAAGGAACACTACAAATGAACACCATGACGGAACACCACTATAGAACACCATGAATGAACACCACATGGGGAACACTATGAAATAATTCCACTATGTAACACCATGAAGGAACACCGATATAGAATACCCCAATAGAATTCAAAGAAGGACCACCAATAATGAAAATCCTGAAGAACGGTTTTAGTAATGTGACATAGGTATATTTCAAAAACTTATATTCTATGAAAGTCTTGATATAATCAATCCAATTAGCCATATTGTCTCCATGAGACATATACTCTATATAAGACACAATGTCTTGATAAGACACAATGTTTTTTTATGACAAACAGTCTTTATGAAACACATAGTCTCTATGTGATACACACTCTAAGTCACATAGCTTCTAGGTCACATAGCATCATTCTCAGAGCTAGCAACATGATTCTATTTATTGCATGCTCGTTCAGAAAGAACCTACACCTCAAGAAATTATGTTTTATGAAAAATATAAAAAAAAAACTCTTTTATAGTTTCTCAAAAGGACATTCTCATCTCAAGGGTCCAATTACTGTAAAAATCTCTTCAATCTGACCCAAAGTATGATAGTTACAACTATTTTGAAAAAATGGTTTGACCAGGGACCGGTAAAGGCCCGACACATCCCATCCCATACCAGCCGGTTGGGCCTCTTTTGCATCCTCAATTTCTGTGTAACACATTGTCCTCTCAGACCACGTTCTTACTAAGTTGACAATGTATGATGTTAGATTGCACATGAAACCCACCACACTACCTTCCATACAACCTCTCCATAACATGATCCTCCAACGTAGCACAGAGACGTGTTCCACCTCCCCAACACGTATGTGACGTCCCATCACCACGTCCCCCTATAAAAAAATGCGGCTACCATCGGAGGCCACCCCTCACTGACATCATCAACCCTAACTTGTCCCCCTTCTATATTACTCCTCTTCTGGCCACCCCCCAGTGACCTCGCCCATGCGGCTCGTTGTCTACCTATACCCATGCTTCCACGCGCCTTGACTGGATGAAGCGGCCCCCACCACGAACCATCATGCCATGCTTCCTTGCACAAATGTGCACATCTTCTCTGGCCAAATCACAACTTACCTGCCATCTCAACTCATATATGATGTCATAGTCTCAGGTCATCGATATTGGTTCATTGTGCTGTGAATCAGGTGTGAAATGGTTGATCATTCACATAGTGGTTTTAAAGAGAGAGGATAATATAATGAACACAAGAAGAACTCGAAATATTTATTTGGAGAGAATAAATGAAAATTAAATCTTTATGAATAGATCGTTGATTTTTTTCATCCTTGATCTATTATTGATAGATGGAATAATGAAGAAGTATATTCAGAATGATATATCACACGTTAAACACAACATTTTATCCATCCTGAAATAATGGATGAATCATAGATTAATATGTTAATTATTTACTATGCATTCACCATTGAGTGTATGTATTGGGAAAAGAAATCACAAAGAGATCAAACACCCTGATTGGTGTGGCTCAAATACAGATGAAGAACAAAGTTGTGTCATGACCATTCAATAGATCCTTTGATTTCATCATGAGCTCATCATCGATCCTCATTTCAGTCATTTATTGAGAAGGAAAAATCCTCTATTCTCTCGCTAGAGATTATCTTGAATTAATAGGGTTATGTGGCTAACCATGTGAAATATAAATGGGGAATCTTTTAAAGGAAATCATCAATGCATCAACAAAATAATTTATATTTAAATTATTTCATTAATATTATGTCTTTTTTAATGTTTTCCATAAACATGCCATCATATTTCTTATCTAGGAACCTATTTCATAGTTATTCAACATTTTTTTGGAAAATTGTGCACACATACTCGTAAAAACATTAAAATTTTCAACAAACTATTTTTGGGAACAATGATTCTTAGAATCCCACGTTGTCTCAGCACCTGGTTTCATAATTTTTCCCAATAATTTTTCAAAATTAATTTGGGAAAATATATGTCATTACATTATAATACAAGAGGCTTCATGGGGGTGAAACTATTTTATGGTTTTTATTTTTTATTGATCCATGTCGTTATATGTTATAAAATTTAAAATAAAAGTAAATTTCCTTCTTATTGAGTGTTTTCTAGTGAATTTGGTTATTATTTTATATATATGATTTATTGGTTCATTTTATAGGACTTCTTACTATGGGTTTTGAAAATATATGTATATTGCTCTCTTAGTTGAGACTAATCATCTTATGGTATATCTTAATCTTTATATTCTAATTTTTTTCATAACATAATGTTGTTTTTTACATGGATTATTGAAAAAAATGTGGTCATATAAGGCTTCATGAGTATTTAATTCAGATTTTTTTATAAAATAAATTGGATGAAATAAAATTCATATAATCGAATTCAAACCATGATATGATTAGATATGACCTTGTACGATTACCGAATTTTAGGTCAATGATATACAAATTATACATTATTGAAGAATATTTGAGTGATGACCATGTGAGGTGTTTTAGAATGGTTAATTTTTTTTTTTACATTCTGTAAATGATTAATTAACAATTTTTCAAGTCCTTGACTGTGGTGTTTCCTTAGACATTGGAGGTCTCATGTGTGGGTTTAGATTTTTAAAACTTTGTATCCCTGTAAAACAAAATACCATGTTATGTTTCGAAATGTAATTTTACATTTTTTACCATTGAAATTTTATAACCCCCCACACACAATTTTCACATAACTGCAGTCAAACCATTTGAATCATTTCCATTTATTTTTTTTCAATCGTATATGTATTGGAATTTTTATTTGGATTTCATTACAATTTACAGGTTAGATAATCCCAATATTCCCTTTATTATTCTTATTCATTCTTTATGGTATGATTTTTTTCTCTCACTTATGGTTTCGATTCAAATTCAACTAGAGGATGGTAGAATTGGAATTTATTGATAAGGACTTCATGTATCTTAGTGGGTGGGAATCCATATATATTGTTATTATGCTCTCAATCTTCATTTTTAAAATGTGTGATTTATCGTCAATTTTTCCATATGTTTTATTTAAATGGAATGTAATTTTAATGTAATTGGTAATAATTCATTTGGATTGTTTAATTACCTAGTAATATTAGTTTATTGTGGGCTTCAGCAAATAGTTGATCTTGATTCAAGAGGGGAGACGAATCCATTTTTTTAAGAACTATATCTCATTGAATTTATTTTAATAATAAATTATTAGTTAAATAAATAAATTGAATTGTTTTGAATTTTGTGAGTATGGTGTGTCGGTTATTGGTAGAGGACATCGTCAATCCTTATACTTCATCATTATCCCTCGATCAAGGGAACAAGTTTTTTTATTATTCTATATAAATAAATAATTATCTTTTATTTAATATTAAAAAATTCATTTCAAATTAAGATTCTATTTTTAAAATATATAATATATTTTATGAATGCATTATTTTTAGTTGGCATCATAAAAGTACATTGTTTAAAAACTACATCTTTCATATAATGTATTCCAAAAAACACATCTAGTTTTTGTTGTGGAAATTTTTAGCTTTAGTTAATGAAATAAAATTGGATTTTCTACTCATTCATGAAGTATGATAGTTATTTCTCATATTCTATTTAATTTATTTCCTAAAGGTTGGGACAACAAAGTGAGGCTTGTAGGTTCTTAGGGGACAAGGATTGGTTTTTCTGGTTGATTGAGGTTTTAAAAAGTTTCTCCATAGTGGTTTATGTTATAAAATTATATTGCTTAATTTTTTATTCATAATGACATTATTGAATTTCGGTTTCAATTGGTTTTATTATAGATATATTGTGATTTCTCAGACCTGTATGCCTTATAATAGGTGCCCAGAGCCTGATGGGCTTCATGGCCTCAAGCGCATCATCCCAAACTCTAGAAGAAGCCGACTAGCAGTGAGTGCCAAGGGTGTGTCTATGGGAAGACTATGCCCTCATTAGCATAGTGTATCATTGTGGATGGAATATAATTTAATTGTAAACAATATAGGAAATAAAATAAATAGAGGAAGAATCCTGATGAAATAGATAATAATGAATAACAGAAACTGTTTCAAATGGAGTCGTGATGATATAATTTCATGTCACTGGAAAACTGAAATTCAAGGGTACATGACAATAGGTCTAACATGTTCCACAAGGTGAATGAAAACAATTTCTACTCCTAGCATCCCGAGGTCCTACTCAGTCATATTCATTCAATCCCTATCCTATTAGCACACAATAAAGTATTGGAAGCTGAATGCATTACTGTATCAATACCTGCAACCATTTAAGATTCATCAGGTACCAATCAGTGACCGGAGAGGGTGTGAGATATATCATAGTGGGCCACCACCAACGATGTTTATAACATCCAGCATGTGTAACAGAATATATCAGTGTAAAGTATTGTATATATAATGTAAAGAAATAAATACAATATAAATAAATAACCATGTACATACTTCATCCATTAGATGGTGTCTGAACATGTAACCAGTTCGTTAATTAAGCATTTACCATTTAATTTTAATAGATCACATGAGTCATATCCAACAATGACATCACCTCATGGTAATATAAGTAGTTATGGTCCCATGATGTAACAAGGAAACCAGATAATTAGATCCAATGAGAGAGTTCCATGGTTGAAGACTATGGTAATTTAAACTCACAGAAAGCTTACTCAGTAGTATCTTAGAATAGTTAAGGGGTAATATTGTAATCCACAGAGCGTATTCCAAGAGATTCCACAATATGGAACCTACTTAGTTGAAAGTTATTGAGCAAGGTAAAATGGGGCTATAAAAATACAGGGCCTTATGGGCATTCACCATGGCACCAACTAGTCAATTCTAGATCCAAGGAGTGTGTCTGATGTATCCTATAATAATGAAAGGGGCCCAACAATAGCATACCAGGCTTCCAAGGAATAGAAATGAACAAGATTCTAGGTGGGTATCAACCGAAAAAACTGTATCCTTGAATAATAATGGGGTTCTCAAGACTGAAGGCATTCTCCTCTCAGAATCCAAGGAAAGATCATGTCATTCCATTCCTATATGATATTATAATCAAGTCATAATTAATTTGGTTCATGTGTTTCCATCCAATAATGTAGATATGTCATGTAGAGTTGAAACAATTTATTTATCGGTCTATTCCTTTTCTTCCATTAGTTTTTATATGCCATGTAGCGTTGCAAGAATTGAATCAAGTCTTAGTTAGCTATTAAATCATAAAAAATTATTGAGGCTCACTCTGATACCTTCCATCATCATGGAATATGGGTCTACAGGAATGTAACCTCTATTAATTTACATTTGATAAGGCCAGGATATATACATAGTATACTTTCCATTTTACATTTCACATTTCATATTTCACATTTATTATAAATTTGTATGCCCTTGTCATTGGCTGGTCCAGTGGTGAGCATACATGGTACATGCTATAATGAAATTCACAATAACAACAAGCCATTAATAATAAAGTGTCTCATGTTTAGAGTGGTAAAGAAAAGGAACACCAAAATGGTATCTCCAACATGCCAAAACACAAAAACACTATTACGGAAAACCCATGGACATGATGCAGACTAAATTTTCGATGAAACCACTAAAATATAATCACATACTATGAAAGGGCATAACTATATGATTAAAATGAGTATAATCCTGACATGTTAATTTATCAAATGGTTTCCAATGAAATTTTTGGGCCCCACATGAACATTAAAAAATCCAAAAACTATAATGATGAGTTATAAACCACCCACCTTAGGGTTATATGAGCCTTATCCTTCGATATCAAACCTTTATTTTCCTTAGATCAGAGTAGATATATAAAGAGGTTAAAAATACATACAGAGCGATATGTAGTTCAATACTGGAAGACAAGACGAATCGCTAAAGAGAACATGTGTACTTACAATTGCGCATCCAACGTGATGAACAAACGCTCGATTGGATTCCGGTAAAAGGATAACTCTTGATTCCATGTTTGGATATTTAATAAGCTCCAAAGGCATTAGAAATGTGGTAAATCCTGCATGTCCACAGATTAGGTAGGAAGGAATGAATTAGTAGATCATTAAGAGAATTTTGATAATTTTACACATGTTTTTAGACTACGCACAGTTTTTCACCACCGTTTGTGAAACAGTGGGAAAACCATGCGAGATGGTTCTACCAGAACTAGGTTAAAAGGAGAGTTTTCAAGGTTTGGATGCACAACCGTGCAATAACCTTGTGAGTATACACTCTTTGAAAAAACAAAATCCACACGGTTAGGAAATCCATCCTCTAATCGTGCGGAAATTGTGCATCTTGGCCAGTTTTCCCAAAAAAAATTGTTCTAAACTCCAAACAAGACTCAGGAACCTACATAACCATTTATAACTAAAAATGAATCAATATAAAGTCCATGTAAATATTTATACAAAACATTAAAGGATCCATACCTGAGTAGAAACCGGGTTTTTGCTGATTTCTCCCATTAAAAGAACTCATGATTTCTCCATCCAAGGGTAAGGAAATGCTGTATGAGAATAGATTTAGACATTATGTAGGAACATCTGATTCCATATTACAAGTCTCATCCTATACTCCTCCATGCTACCATAGAACCCATACAAGAGGGACAGACTTTCCTAGGATAGCCTTCGTGCTTCAGTCAATGATGCGTACTTGATATTCATCAATGGTAGCATCAAAATCTAACCTAACATCATCGAGATCAGTGGTATGAGACATGTTAGTATGATAATGGTAAATCTATGAGAGATGAAAGACTTGATGAATGGAAAAGTACCTTTGAGGAAGGAGTTTCTGATATTCTACTGGCCTGACTCTCTCTTGAATCTCGAATGACCCAACATAACTATGTTGCAACTTTTTCTTCTTTTTTATCCATCTATGACCTGGACTTGGTGATACGTGAATAAAAACATGATCCCAAATCACCAAATCTAGAGGTTGTCGATGGAGATCAGAATATGTTTTCTTTATAGACTATGTAGTATACATACATTTATTGATCAGTTGGAACTATTCTGAAGTCTCATGAACATGATAAGGACCTAGTAGGGCTGCCTCAACTGCCACTATCCAACATAATGCTGAACAACTTGGCCTACCATATAAGGCCTAAAAAGGAGTCATTTGAATTGTCTCCTAGAAAATTTTATTATAGGAGAACTTGATGGGAGGTATATTATTCTCCCTTGAACAATAGAAATCAACGACGTAGGGAGGTACCATGCTTGCATTGGATCGCTGAGTGTCCCGTATAGGGATGGCAGTTGTTGTTGTTGCTTGAATGAGGTGATCCTGTTTCTTTCTATTTTTTGTTTGGGGTTGTTTGGGTGTTTTGCTGGACCCTATAGTTTCTCACTTTTCCCACATAAGTTTTTTCTTTAATAAAAAATAATTTTCAAGTCAATGACGTAGGGTCAAAACATATTTTCATAAACATGTATTTTCTAATCTGATTTTCCATTAGTTTGAGGGTGAAATGTTGTTCTTAGAAGCACCGTAGTTTCCATATATTTCTGCAAACCCAGCAAAAATCGTGTATTAATACGAGTATCCTTTTCTGAAACGATATTTTTTGGAAACCTATGTAGTCATATGATCTCATGAACATATAGTCTTCCCAATTTATCTAGTTAGAAAGTATCCCTAATATGAATAATGTGTGATGATTTCATATTTTAGTTAATTACTTCCCTGATATCATCGCTATGCCTCGATGAACTAGGTATGCTTACTAGAAAATCCATAGAATGATCTTATCATTTCTATTCTAAGACTTGATGCGGATGTAACAATACTTTAGAATAATGGTGCTCCACCTTCACCTGATAACATGTGGAACACCTAGTTACTAAGCCTGTAATATAAAGTTTCATCCCAGACCACCAATACGGATGACACATATCTTGATTCATCATCGTGATGGCTGGATGAACTGCCCACTGTGAAGCATTGGACTCATTCATCAACTACTCTCTACTATTTTCTGGAACTGAGATACATACACAAAGACACATGATGTCATCTCTACACATAGACCAATATGAAGATGGGTTATCTATTAATATACTCTAAAATAGAACCAAACCGTCCGGGTCCAAAAACAGCCCAATCATCACAATCTCCGGGCAGAAATAGGTAACTCTTAAGATTGAGATTTAGGACTACTTGTGTGCCAGTTTGGGGGTGGTATGGTGGTGAAGGTGAGATGCCAAAACAAGTTGTTCTTTATGAGGTTCAAGGTTCGAATCCTAGGAGTCCGCTTTCGGCACGATCCTCTCCTCCGAGATCCACCCACCTTGCCAGGTCGCCCGGACTCATCTAGGCAGGAAAAATGAGGTTCGGCCCAAATTGCTGTTGAATCGATGTGACGATCCATCACTACCGGGATGTTACCCTACGGGATGCTCTACCATCTCGGTTGGCAACGACTCCTTCCCCGGCTTGGGAGTTGCCTTCGGGTACCACCCCTTCATGGGAGAGGGGTGTTTCTCTGTGTGGAGGGTTCGAAAAGGCCACATCGGGGACTTACCTTTCTATAAAAATATGTAATACTACTTGTGAGTGTCATCAAACTGTAAATAATTCTCAAAAAATATGGCCATTAACATAAATTCATCGCTATATTCCTATATGCCAAGCATTTGAGTTTTTTGACATAGTGAATCTGTATCAACATTGACTATTCCATGTGTATAAGAATGCTCAAAATCAACGGATTGTAGATATTCCGCCCATCTTCCCTGTTAGAGGATCAATTCATGTAGAGAAATGATATACTTGAGGATTTTTTGATCCTTATAAACCACAATGCTCTCACCCAATAGATAGAATCCACAACAATGTATGGAATGGAAAAATACTACTAGCTCGAGATCATGTGTTGGGTAATTTCTCTCATGAGGCCTAAACTACCGAGATCTGTAAGAAATTAATTTTTCTTCCTGCATCAATGCTTCTCTAAGTCCAACGTCTGATGCATCATAGAATACGATATAACATTTTCTAGGTTTTTTAAGAATTAGAATTGGTGCTGAGACATGCCTCACATTCAGCTCTTGAATGGATTTCAAAAATTATAATAAAAATATTATCATTGCCCCCATATATGTAATACCAATAAGAGGTGAAACAATACAAGAAACTTATTGTAAAGAACACATATAATATCTATGCGTCCCCAAGAAACTCTTAATATCATACACGTTATTTCGATAATCCTAGAAAACAACAGAACTATCCTTATCAGGGACTACATATACTCCAGACTCTTAAATAATATGACCCAAAAAGTGGAATTTCTGAAAATATTAGTCTCTTTTAGTAATTTTTACATAAAGATGATTCTCTATCAGTGTACACATAACAATAACAAGATGTATTGCATGGTTGTTATGAGTCTGTGAATACACCATGATGTCATCCACAAATACCATGATGATATATTCCAACACGGTATGGAAAAACATTTTCATCAAAGCCATGAAATAAGAAAGAATGTTTTTATGACTAAAAGGCCAAAAAGGATACTCATACAGACCATACCTACTACGTAAAGATGTAAAAAGTATGTCTAAAGGTGTGACTCAAACCTGATGATAACGTGATCTCTAGTCGATCTTAGAGAATAATTTTTCTCTATTTATCTAGTCAAATAGATCATCAATTCTAGGATATGGATACTAGTTTTTTACTATAATTTATTTCAAACTTATTTAATCCTCACATAGACATAACGTTCCATCCCAATTATAGGAGAAAAGCATGGGTGAACCCCAAGAATATGTACTAAGCCTCATAAAGACATTGGCCTCTGAGCCCTCTATCATCTGCATGGTCTATTGAAGCTCATTAGGTGCCATACTATAGGAAGGAATGCACACTGGAGTTTCTCCTAGAGAAAGCAAAATTATAAAATATACCTATCTTAGGTAGTAATTCAGAAATGTCCTCTGAAAATACATCCCATAAACGTTCAACTACTGGAGAAAAATTTGTTCAAAGAAAACCCTAATACTCCATGAAAAGATATTCAATATAAGTGGTAACTTCACTTATCCCATGATGCTTCAGTCTCGCTCTCCTAGCTCGGATATCCCAATCACCTTCTAATAGATAAATACTTCCATATGGTGATGAAAAGGAAACCCTTCGACGATAACAGACTAGAAAGGCATGATAGTGGATCAACCAGTCCATACATAGAATGCCATTGAGGCTCGTCATCTCAAGAACAAAGAGATTCCACCTGAAATGGTAACTACTAGACTTAAGGGGAAAGTCCCTGCACTGGAATATTCCCTCTGTCTATATACCCAATAGGGTATCGAGGGATTATAATCCATATTGATACATTATATGTAGTCTGACACAATAAACTATTGATACAAAAATAAAAGAGATTAACGCAACTGTATCAATGAATGAAGGGACGATAATAGAGGCTACCAGAATAGTACATCGTATTATAGATGGTTCCATAGCATGATCCTCAGGTATCAGCTGCAAGCCATACAACTAACAAGATCCATGACACTTTTCAATAGATTGACTACCACGATCATGACTGCTCTACTAGCACTACTGCTAATTCGGGATATGACTACCATGACCCAGACAATCTCCTTGTCCAGACCAGCTGGTGCTACTCCAACTCCCCACCTAACATGGAACAAAAAGAACTCACTCCAGAAGGTGGAGCTTAAATAAATCCTTTTCCACTTGAAGCTAGTGGAATGGCCTTGCAAAATAGCTGAAAATGACCCAAACAGACACATGCATGACACTCCATATGGTGTCTATAATAATGTGGCTACTTATTACCTAGTTTTACACACTAATGAAATAATAAAAATCTACAAAACTGGATACTCTGGCTACCACATCCCTAAATATAATCCTCAAGGGAACGTTTCTTGCCAGTAGAAAAACTACAAACCTGATGCGATACTAATCCTTTAAAAACAAAACTCTCTCTGTCACCCAGGTTATGTTGTATGATAATGTCCTGATTTAATGTTATAGAGAATGTTGGAAGGTGAATAATATTCACCTATGTTTGGATAGCGTACCAGATCAGTTCCTCAAGTCATCTAGCACACAAAATATCATCACCGACTAAAAGTAGTGAAAAGTACAATAAATCAGTGAAATTTGTAGAATATTCCATAACTGACATATAAACATGCTCAAGATTCATGTACTCTTGGGATATGTCAACTCTCAGTGGATGAGGAAAAAACTGATCATGGAAGGCTACTTGGAAGTCACCCCATAACATTCCATAGCGACTTCTAGCTTGGGTAATGACATCCCACCAACGCTAGGCTGAATCCTATAGTATATATGCAGGAATCATGAATCTCATCTCTAGAGGTGTTCCTAGATGCTCACATATAAATAGCATGGCCTCTTTCCAAGTGTCAATAGAAAGAGAACCTCCATCCCCGGAAAATGTACGAGGATGCTACTATTGGATCTTGCAGGTCAGATCAGCCTTCATATGTGAAAACCATGGGGCACCAATCATGGAATTCCTCATATATAGAAAAATAACACATAGATGGACATCTGTGACCTGATTAGGTACAGTATGAAATGATTCATGTGGCACTCCTGGAACAAGAGTAGAGGCTTGGGGACCACCTAGTCTGTAACATGGTTGTCACCACCATTGTGGAAAACAACACGTGTACATTGAGGCATAATTGGTCTAAAAATTCCATGAAGACAACTTATAACCATCATAGAAGCAAGGATATAAAATCAATAACATAATATGGGCATATGGAAACTCACTACCCATGGAATACTACCCAGACATCCAACATAGATATCCAGGTATCAATAAGTGCTCATGTATCAATTTTAAGTCATTTTTCAGTTAATTCCTATGTTTTGTCCTTTAACATTAATATGATGAAAAGGAAGAAAAAGCATGTTACAATAATTTATTTTTGATTTCATTATTTTCATTATAATGGATAGACATTTATGATGAATTAATGCCCATACATCAATCATAGAAAATGACACCAATTTACTTATAGCATATTGGAATGACTTGATAAATTACTCAATCCATCCCATGAGGGCCCATACATCTCATTAATTGAGATAAGAAATCACTAAACAAAATCCAATGTAATAATGGTACAAAACTATCATAAAATAACACAGAAATCACAGGCATATCATCCAATGAAAATCTTTGAAATGCGCAAATATGGCATGGAAATATGCATGACGGTGAATTCTAGGTGCCTATATTGATGCATGAAGAAATAATACATGCCCTCATATAATCGTCAATGATGAGATAAATTCACAAAGTGTAATAATAAACAACACCACACAATATATGATTTACCCAATAGTGATATAATATCAACTGTAGTAGGCAAAATTGAATAACAATGGCATTTTTGGTAACATAGATTTTACACTGAACATGGGTTCATGATGCCAAATCACCATTTATAACCATGTCATAAGAGTTACATTTATCCAAAATATTATCTCCAAATAGTCAGTAATTGAAAGAATCCACCTTTGATACAACTTTTTGACATCTCATACCCAGATTCCACTTAAGTGCTGCCTAGGGCAAGGTGGGAAACATGGCCTCAAGCGCATCTTCCTGAATTCCAGAGGCTGTCGACTAGCATCGAGGACCTAGGGTGTGTCCATGGGAAGTATATTCCCTGATAAGAAGAGTGTATCATATTAGGAAGAATATAATTGAATAGTAAACAACAGAATCAATATAATAAATAATAGACTCAAACTGATGTAATAAATATTCCTTAATAACAATAATTTTTTGAATTGCATAAGTGATGATGTAATGTCATGTATCTAAAAAACTGGAAAGAATGGATACATGAAAATATGTATAACATGTCCCATATGGTAAAAGAATGAAATGTCCACTCCAAGCATCCCAAGAACTTATATGGCCATCTGCTATCAAGACTCATCCTATCTGCACCCAATCAAGTGTTAGAAGTGGCATGCTTCCCTTTATCAATACCTCCAACCATGTAATCAACTCCAGGTACCAAACGGTTCCCATAGAGGGTGTGAGATAAATCCCCATGGACTACCACTAACGGTGTCAAAAACATCTAGACCGTGTAATGGAATATAGTAGTGTTCATTCATGCATATATAATGTAATTCAAGTAGTATAATATAGATAAATAATAATGTACCTACTTGAGCACTCTCATGATGTCTGAACATGTAACTAGTTCATGAATTAATCTTTTTCCATTTCATGTTAATAGGTAGTGTGAGGAAAATCCAACTCTAGCAACACCGGTGATAGTATAAGTGGGTAAGGTCTTAAGACATTACATGGAAACCATTCATTGATATCCAGTGAGGGAGTTATAAGGTAAAAACTAAGGTAATGTAATGTCACATAAATCATTGTCAGTAGTATCTATGCCTAGATAAGTGGTGTGATTTTAATCCAAGTAGCGTAATCCAAGCCCTTTCACAATATGGCACCTAATAAGTCCATGGTGATCGACCTAGATAAAAAAGGGTTAAGAAAAGTCAAGGCCAAATATGATTTCACCATGGCCCAAACTAGTAAATATAGGACCCAAATAGGGTATCTGAGGTATCCTGTAAAAATTAAATAGACCCTATAGTTGTATAATTTGAATAAAATGAATATATAATAACCAGATTCTAGAGGGGTATCAACCTAAGGAAACCATATACTTGAATTAGAATGGGGTTCCTAAGATCCATGGTATTCTCCTCTCAGAATCCAAGATGAGCTCGAGTCAGTACATTCCTATTTGATATTGTAATCATATAATAATTCATTTGGTTCAAGTATTTTCATCAATTAATATGGATAGGTCAAATAGAGTTGAATCCATTTTTTTATTGATCCATGACATGTATTCCTTTAGTGTGGATTGGCCATGTAGCATTGAAACCATTGAATCAAGTCATAGTAAGCTATTAATGCTTATTAAATTATTGACGATCACTCTACTACCATCCATCAACATTTAAAGGGGTGCTACATACATTTAACCTTTATTCCACCCCTTTTAATAAGTCCATTTTATAAAAATAGTATACTTTCAATGTAACATTTCATATTCCACATTTAATAATCATTTGTAAGAACTTACCTTAGGCGGTTAAGTTGGTGAGCATACAATGTACATGCCATTATAAAATTAACATTAACAATGAACCATTAATTATATAGTGTCTCAACTTTAGAATGGTCATGAAAAAGCACACTCTAACGGTGGATCAAATGTACCGAAACAACAAAAAAAATTATCGAATAACCATAGACATGGGGCAGATTGAGTTATGGGTGAAACCACGAAAACAAATCACATATTTGGAAAGAGAATAACCGTACGATTCTAAGGAGTATAATCATGACTTGTAAAATTAAGAAATGGTTTCAAAAGAAACTGGCGGGCCCCAAACCAGCATTACCGAACCATGTAAGTTTATGGATGAGTATTATATAACCATCTTTAGGGTTGTACAAGACTTCTCTTCTAATATCAGCTCTTGATTTTCTTCAGATCGAAGTAAATCTAGGAGAAGGTGAAAAATGATCACGTAGTGATATCTAGGTCGAGAGAGGAAGGGAAGAATAATAGTTAAATAGAAATATTTTGCATACTCTTGCACATCCAATATGATAAATATAAGATCAATCAGATTCCAAATGAAGGATAACTCTTCATTCAATGTTCGGATCATCAAAAATCTCCAAAGGGAATAAAAAGGGGACAATAGAATAGGTCCATGTATTAATTATTAAGGAAATGATTAATAAATCATTAAGATTGTTTTGGTCATTTTACATAGGATTTTATCGTGCACATGGGTTGACCACAAGGTTTGTAAAAATAATCTCCAAACTGTGTGAGATGGTTCTTCCCGAACCCATGAAAGGGAGAATTCACACAATTTGGCTACATGAAAATCCACCAAGGATGTGAGATGCCAGTGTCTAAAAAACACAAAATCTTCATGGTTAAGAAAAGCATTCGAAAACCGTGTGACATGGAATCTTTTCCACAAAAAAATAGGTGTTCCATGCTCCAAACAAGTCTTGAACACCCTTAGAACCATTTCTAACTCATGAATAATCTATATAAGGTCCAATGTAAATATTTAGTCTAAAAATTTAAGGATACACACATGAGGGAAAAATCAGGATCTTATATATATCCTACACTAAATGTGGTTATAACCATTATTGTAGTTCTTGGTCATGGAACAAGAAGTTCCATGGGGATTTATTTTGTTTCTTTGGATTGTTCCCCATAGGAATTATATAATAGAAATACGGAATGGAAAAAAATACCAATTTTACATGAGGTTCCATGGGGGGGTTCCATGTGTACTATGATATGTCGTTTAGTCCATGATTAGATTGGTTTTAAAACTAGTTTAATGGGGTTAGCTATTGTTTTGGACATTATGATTGGTTGAAACAATGTGTGGTTAGGAACATTAGAGTTCTATTTAGATATGAAATGATACGGGTCAGAATGGTTCTTTATGATGACCTTTTGGTTTGATATAGATTATATATTATTTTTATTCCATTGATTGATGATTTTGGTTTTTACCATAAGAGAATTCTCATATTTTTAATGCCCTTATGTGATAATTTCTATTTTATGATGGATCATGTGATTCATCCAAGTTTGAGAATGGTTTTATTATGTGTGATGTCCATTATTTTGAGATGAAATTGATCTAAGAGACCATGAGAGCCCAATAATTATCTACCAACCATTTTGTGCGTCTATTTACTCATCATTAGTTGTTTTCAGTGACCCCTTATAACTCATAGTCTGAAATTGAACTCATTATATATATGTTCTCATTTTTTTCAACTTAGAATTTATCCACATATCCTTTTCATCCTTTGCTTTAAATTTATGAGGTTGTTTTTTCAATTATTTGAATGTATGAGGTGACAATTAAAATATAATTTAATATGGAATTATAAATTATATTTATTTAGTTCTATCCACTACTATTTATAAGTTTTTAAATGGTAATTTAGAGGTTATGTATGATTTGGTGGAGTCTTACGGTCTTATACACCACTTTTTATTTACCTATCATCGGATTTTTTATCAATGGTATAGAAAATTTTGAAGGACCCCTGAATCTACAAATTACATTTCCTGAAATTATATACATTTGGATGTCCGTAGTTCTATAAAAAATTATAATTATTGGTGATCTCTTAGTGTTTCTGGAGTCCTTATTACTAACTCATATTGAACACCTAGATACCTAGAACCTAGAAGAGATAGATTATAATGAGTGATTTTCTATGTTTATTCCCTAGGTTCTATCCCTTATGTATATTACATTGTTATTCACAAGGAGATAATTTATTGATTTGGAATATCATCCTGATAGTATTTGTTTGTGTGAGGTATGAGCTACTAATCATCTGACATGTGGGTTGAGTAGGTGTATATTTACCTCATCTATGACTATAGGTCACCAGAATGTTTATTTTATATTTTAGGTTCCATTTACTTATGAATATATTTATTATATTTTTTATGACACGATTATTATCTTTTCCAGAAAATTCATGAATTTCATTTAGATACAATAAATATAGATTATAGGTTCACCATATTGTAGTGAACTATTAGTATTTATTTATCACGCTTTCAACATGTACCAAGATGTCTATATATAAAAGTATTTCTAATTTAGGTAGAAGATATTTTATATTGTATTCTGATAAGGATTTGTGTTTTAATGATCATGCAGGAATGTTGGAGTCTCAACTGCACACTAGTGGACCGCGATATTTCTCTAGACACTAGGTATGAGACCTAGCTTGATATTAGGGAGAGAACCTCTATATGTTATATTCAATAATTAAATAATAGTTATTGGATCAACTAGATGTTTTATTAGATTTTGTATTATTCGAAATAAAATTTTATCCATACAACAGTATTTTACATTTGAATTGGAATAGAATTTAATTAATTTTTATTTTTTTATTGTATTACATAATATTGTTAAAAATGTAGATGTGTCTATTTTATTAATATAGTTATTATATTCTATTTTTTGGGTATATTTATTACACTATATTCTTTTAGAATTTCCCCACCAGTGATATGCCTTTGGTGTATGGGCTATATCACTTGAGGTAATCTATTGACCGAGATCATGTGATATTCAAATTCAAATTAGGTAGATTCATTTCATATTGGTATCATGTGTTTCATGTATCCTAATTTGGGATGTTGGTAGGTTGGTTTTTCAAGGAAGTTCCAAAATCCATGATCACACTAATACAAGGTAATAATGAACAATTTTTGTAATTGGATGTCTTAATTACATATGTGATTGGATTATTGATCATGGTTTCTTTTTTTCATAATTTTTTTAATTTAACTATCATTAATGAACATGCATATATGGATTTAATTTTTACTACAATTTTTTGATAATTATATGTAGCGGAATGAGGAACATGTTCATGAATCATACTAGGAATGTATGGTTAACATTACATATTCATTTTTGTGTGTAGTTTCACTAATAATGGGGATTTAGTTGCCTAATTACACAAAATGATGTATATCATTCTATTAAATATATATCATTTTTGTAATTAAAATAAATTGAATCATATTTATATGATTAATTTCTTCTATATTCCATGTGGATATGATTTTCATTTCATCCAAATATGGAGGAACTTTCACTACATTGAAGTATGCATAGTGACCTTTGTGGATCTATATGGGTTTTTGAAGACTGAGTTGGTTCTTAATTAGGGATTTTTATTATAATATATATTTTTCAAAGATCAAGTATCCTTGGTTTCAAGGGTGACATTTAGGATTTCTGTTTTTTTTAACAATGTGGATTTTGTTTTATTTTCCATCACTTCTATTTATTATTTAATCTTCTAGAGGAATGGTGGGATAATTTTTAGGAAATTATTGTTTAAAAAACACAAGAGTGATTGATTATTGTGATATTTTCCTTAGTTTTAGAGTAGGTATATTTATTTTGGGTTGAGGATAATTGATAGTGCACTTTATTTGTTATAGATAAACTACAAGATATATATCAATTTAGGCTTATGAATGTTATCATAGATTTTATAAGACATGGCTCATGTAAGCATTAGTCTATATTTGTAATCATGTTTCATTTAACCATGAAACCATTCTTATCAAGTGATTCTATGTATTTTATATGTGGGGTGAGGATATTTTTAGTTTTGGATGGTGCTTGTTAGTTCTCAGATCCATGGAATATGCCATGTTTGGATCCAATAGATTGTTTTAAAATCTTATGGAACCCTATGTGGTGTACCCTAGTGTACCTTTTCTATTTGGAGCATGAGGATCATTCTAGGTAAATCTGGATGGAGGGGAATAAAATAATGACTACTGGTGGATGTTATCATTAGTTTATATGAGTTGATAATATTTGAGGATATCAATCCATGTAATCCATGGATGTATTGTTGTTTTAATTTTTGTGTGGGTAAATAGGAAGGAGAATGATCTAATCCTTCAGTCATTACATCTGATGACGGATTGAACAACATTTATGGATTATTGTATTATATTTTGTGGTGATGAAGATTGCACTACTATGGTGGCAGAATCCTCCGATTTTTGTTGGTCGTAGTGGCTTCAAATTGTGGTTGTGTGGTTGGATCTGGTTCATTGATAAAAAATAGTTTCTAAATTCATATTTTGTTTTTGATGGAGTTGGATTATTTTAATAATTAGTTGATTAGTTTTGGTGAAATATACATACTAAAAAAGGGGATTGTTGAGTCTATAGATGAGATAAATCATTATTATATGAGTTAACCTATGGTGGTTCACCTAGTGTGTTTTTATCTAAATTTATGATGCACACTAGAAACATCATTGTGAACATTATTTGAGATATTATTGAGAAGGTTTTGGAATCAAATTGTTCATTTTCAGGAAATATATGATGTATCATATCATATTCATTAGCGTTCAATAGTTATATTTATTTTGGTGTTTAGTGTATAAAGAAACGGGTTTGTTAGTAAATTAGAGTCAAAGGATGGTTGGGATTCATTTTCTTCTAAAAAACGAGGCTTCACGGTGGTGAGATAAATTTATGGTTCGATTTTTTGTTGATCAATGTTCCTATAACATTTATAATTCAGAGGAAATGTGAATTTCATTATTATTTTTTGTTATCCAGATGTATAAGGATTTAAATTTTTATTCTATTAGTTATATTTTATATTTATAATTGTTCATGTCGAGGTTTTTTAGTTGGTAGGAATCATAATATATCAGGATAAAATAAAGAACATAAGTTACAAGGTATATATTTTATGATATTTTTTTCTATAAATATGGAATTTTTTACATGATTAGTTAAAACCATGTGGCACTTTATAGATAATGATTTATTTAATTCATTTAATTCATAATTTTTTTTATCATTAAATTTATCTAGTTGAGGTTAAAAAATTCATGGATTATAGATAATAGTTTAGGTAGAGGTCCTTTCATTTCCAAGGTGAATAACCAAAGCATGGTTTCAAAATAATTGTGTGAAAACCAGGTGAGGTATTCTTGAGGGGGTCCAATTATTTTTTTCATGGTCAGTGAAAGATTAGGTCATCATGTGTACAACCTACACATGTGGTGCTTCTATAGAATTATTAAGGTTTATATTTGGTGTATTCATTATTATAACATAAACGAATTCCATAAAAAATACCATTATTTGTTCAAAATGTGTGTTTTAAAATTTTACACCTTAAAATTTTTACCCCCTACAATCATTTCCCAAAAATAATTTAAAAGTATGAGAAATGTTTTCCTTGTATTTTCCTCAATTGCACTTATATTAGGGTCTTTTCTTGGGTGTTTTTCTATATTTTAAGTCTACATTCTCTTATTCATCTCCACCTTTATCAAATTCCTTCCATTTGGATACTTATATTGTCTGACACTTATTATTTTAGCATTAATTATTCTTTATCATGGTGGAACTGGATATTAAAATTACGGTTCTAGATAATTTTTCAAATTGTGAATCCCCATAATGTTTTATCGTGTTTTCTCTTATTATTTAGATGCGTGTATTATTCTTGATGGTTTTTAATGAATATGCAATAAAATTGAGTGTAATTTTCATATAAATAGTCATCATGTTTTATTACATTTTTAACACAGTTACAATGTATCCATAAGCTCCCATTGCTGATGGTTGGTCATGGTTCAACAGAGAAGAAGTGACACTGTGAGTTTTTAGGATCTTTGCCTCTTTGAATTTAATCAACTAACCGATTTTTATTTTTTAAAATTATTTGATTTGTATTGTATGGAATGATTTATGAGCTTAATTTTTTGGATGATCTTCGGTTGCAACATCAAGAATAATCATTTAATAATTAATGTATATTAGGTTTTTTAAACCCTTTTAACAATATTAAAGATAAATTATTTTCTTTTCAATGATTTATACTCTATTGATATCCCCTTGATGGAATTTTTAATAATTTTTTTGAATTATTTAGATTTATGAGAAATAAAATAGGGTTATTTAATGGAAACACCATCTTAATAGGAATTAATTTCAAAAAGAAACACTATCTATTTGGGGGAGAAGCCTATAGGTTGTGAAAGGGGGGAAATTTTAGGCCATCATATTCCCTGAATCACTAGTGGTACTGTTCATAGTCCCTATAATGTATCACCAAATTAGTAGGATGTGATATTAAGGAATACATTGTATTAATTTCCACATTGTGGTTCTCTCGGAACATTAATGTTATATATATGGTTTCCCATATACATTTTTTTAATCCTTGATGAAAGGGTTTTGTTATTAATGATTTTATTGGATTTTTGAGCCATGACGATTTCCATGATAATTATCCTAAGGGAAATATATTACAAAGTACATTGTGGTGATGGACCTTTTGGATGAATTGAGACCTGATTTTTAAATGAGATTCACTATGTTTATTTTTAAAATTCATTGATTTTTTTATCGAATAGGGGACAGGTTTGGGAATTTTAGGGTGTTCCATTTAGGTTCCATAGAAATCTCCATTAGAAATATGACTAGTTTTTCTATAAATTATTATTTTATGTTCAGGATTAGTTATTTGGAGAATAGTTTTTTGAAGAAATATTTGTAAGATGAAACTATGGGGTGTCATGTGCTAATAGGTTCTATTTATCTATGTGTTGAGATGAGACTAAGGAACTCTATAGGGTGACCATCGGGGTGGGGTTCCAATCATTGATCCACTAGGACTCATTGATTAATTCTAGTGTCTTTTTCCTAGTAGGTTTTATGATCCTTAGGGATTCCACTATAGTCCAATTTTTTTAAATTAATGGGTCAATATTTGTTACACATATTGAAATTTTAATTCTCCATGTGTTTCCCATGTTTTGTGATGGATGTTATCCTGGGTACAGTTAGAGCCCCATGAATTAGGTTGACATACATAGGGGTCATTTTATTATTATTTTATGCAACATAGAGTGTCCCATTATATAATAGATACCTATTTTGGTCTCATTGTGAATATTTTCCTGTTCTTTGAGTTTGAAAGTTGATCAAACCATGTTATTTTCTCCATTGGCTAGGTTGTTTGAAAATTCTATTACCAAATATTTTGATGTATTGGGAGACCCTTAGGATATCGTTAGATTGTTTTTTTGTCACTATATTTTTTAATTAACTATCCTCAAAGTATTATTGTGGTTATATTAGTTTGGGTAGATAATGCTTTTTGATTGGAGTGGACCACACCCACAAGCAGATATATACTTACCCTGGTAGAGGTTTTGTGTCAATAGTCCTGAGTATCCTTATTGACAAAGATTATACTCCATTAAAATATTTAATATTATATTATTATGGATTATATTAGTTATTTAAGTCTATTTTATTTTTATTTGTTCTCCCTGTTTAAATACAGTCTATATGACTAGCTCAGATATGTCAAACTAAAAATATGAAGTAAGAACATTGTTTTTGAGAGCGTGTATGACACAGAACCCAATGTTATAAGAGAATATAACATCCTATGAATATATAATATATTTTCTAATTTAAATAAATTAAATAAAGTAATTATATTTCAATGGATGTGATAGAAAGCGATAGTGTGTCTTATGGAAAAACATGTTTCTTTGATAGCTTGTGGTACACGATAAACAGAGTTTTATGGATCCATAATAGACTATTATAATATCATTATTTATAATAATAAGACCTAATAAACTATAATTTATGAATATAATTAACTAAAATATTAAAAATAAATTTTTACAAAAATAATTAATTGGTTACAAAATAATAAGAAATTAATATAATAGAAAATTAAAACTAAAGGGAATATTTTATAGAAAACATTTTCATTTCTCGCAATGTTGTTTTACCCTAAAAAATCAATTAAATATAAACTACTGAGTGAAATTAATTTAATATATATGTGTGTGTGTGTTTGTGTGTGTTATTCAAAATAATATTTTTAATATTCATCCAAAATATTTGATAAACATATTATAAAAATCAACATAATTTTTTGTATAAAATACTATATTTATATTCAAGAATCATTCACAATATTTTATTAGAGAAGTCATTTGAAATCCAATTTTTTTAACTATAAATGGTTTAATATGTTATAATAAACACAATATTTAAATTCTAAACATATAAATTATATTAGGGAGAATTTATGGTAATTAATTTTGATGTTTAATTTCTTAAAGAATAATAATAAATCGTACATTTTAGTTCAAAAATTCATTTTCATATAATTTATTTATATTGTTAAATTTCATTTTAAATTGTTTTTAATGTTTAAATAGATCATATTTTTGTATATTAATACATCTAAGTAAATTGGAATCAATTTAACATTGAAAATAACTATAAAAATAGTTATATTCTTTAGTCATTTTTACATTAAAAGCCCACATTTCATCCAGTCCATGTGTTTAAATTTAACTTAATTTATTACACTTATGTGATTGAAAATTGAGAATAATATTACATATTTGTAACAATAATAATTTATAATAACTAAGTACATAATATTTTTTATGACCCAAATGATTAGTGAATGTAATTAAAATTAATAAAATTTATTAAATCAATATTACTCTTAATTAGGGGATAAACCACTATCACATTCGATCAAATTCCCTTTAAAATTATCCAAGAGCCATTTTATGGAAATATTTTGACCCTATACCCAATATAATCTATCTTATACCATTATGGGATCCAATTTTAATGTTAAAATGGGTATGGGTTTAATTTTTCACAATATGACTAGAGTGCCCTAAGTCCTTCAATATAAAAAGTCCTCCTCTCCTCCCGCATTGTCACACATCTCAAGACACTTTGGCTCGAACAATTTTTTTTGAAATATCTCATTAATATCCCCCCCCCCAATTCCCAAATCCTCCCCTTGGGGAGAAATCAATTCAATGAATACCCTATGAGTAACAATAAAAGGATTCATTTAATTAAAAATATGTTACAAAAATGAAATATATATAATATTCATGACATAATTCGTGGACATCTGGACTACCTCCTCATCAACATGATGTGATTCATTATACATAACTAGAATCCAATATATAATAATATATTACTAAATATATGTTATTTATGATATAAGGATCATTCTAAAATGATATAGTATTATTTACCTTCTTTCCCTAATGATAATTGCTGAATGAGTATGATACTCTTGGGTATGTATGACCTACCATCTCTATTATTTTAACACAGGTTCATTTTTCATAACCATTTTTCATGATAGTTTTTAAAAATATATTTTATGTAGAAAATTATGGTAACTATTTAATGATTTTTACTCATGGTTTGTTATATAGTGGCCATTTTCACCATAGCTGATATAGCAAGGTTGTTTTTACATATACACTAAATTTATTCATAACACTTGACTTACAATTAATTGTTTATGTAGTTGTTTTAAACAGAATAATAAGTGAAATGAAATTTATGATATGCAATAAAAAGCTTATAGAGATGGTAAATAAATTATTTTATTTTATTATGCCGTAATATAAAGACACACAAGACATGTCGGACTCAAGGTTAATTAATTTCGTCACAAATTAAATTCCCTTGAGACTTTTTTTTATGCACCAATTTACTTTTATTCAGTGTATACACATCAATTTGATATATAATATTTGAATATACGTACTATTATAGTATAATTAGTATAATTTAATATTTTTCTGTTATAAGGATTATTATATAAATTCTTCAAGGTATTATGAGACACATTGAAATGTTTATTTTTTACTCCCATATTTAATATTTTAACGATATTTCTATGGTATTTATATTAATCAACTTTAACAACCCATGTTGTTACATAGCATGAAATGTGGATATATTTGTAAATATGTACACATTATTAAAAATGGAAATTTCATTAGTTATATTGGAATTTATTTTAATTGATTATTAAAAATGAGGAATTTATTTTATAGGTATGACATGGGTGGGTCATGGTTATATATATCCCATTGATTCATCATTTTTCACTTTAGATGAATCACTTTCCCATATCCGAACAGTTTAAAATATGTTCAGAATAGATTGTGAAAGTAAATAGGTTTATGTTCCAAAAACATAACATACAATATTAAATAATTTCCTTCATTTTACTTATAAATTATATTAATGATATTTGAAAGGATATATCTATGGATTCATTTGATCTTTAATTGAAATTTTAAATGGGTTGTGTTTTCAGTTTCATATCATTATCTACTAAATTTACATTATCTAATTATTTTAATGGAACGTTCTTATATTATTTAACTATCCATTAATTCTACTTTATTAATTATTTATTTCATTTTTACACCCATACAGAGCATTTGAGATCTACCATATTATGATTCTTTTACCCATGTTGTGATGATGAAATCAAAAATTATGTTTTCAAGGATGAATATTATATCATTCGATTTTGTATCATTTATTTATTTTCTATTGCCAAATGTATTATGGGTATCATGTATATAATATGACATTCCATGACTACGAAACTAATTGGCCCTTTTTGATTTCATTACTTGTAATCATTCGAATGAAATAAAATAATTCATAGACTTCAGAATTATGGGGTTTGATGTTATAGTTGTTATTAGAGTTTTTTATAAAGTATTTGGTAACTATATTTAAAAAAAATTGATTACGGGGATCTAACTTGTTATATATTTAGTGGATAATTATAGAATAAAATCCATTTGTATTTGTAAGGTAGATATTTTGAGGTTTTTCATAGTAAGTATTACCCATAATGATTCTACATGTGGAAGTTGTTATACCCTAGATGTAACTAGGTGTAATAACTCCAACAATGTTTCTTGAGCCTGACTCAGCCTAACCTGGTACATGAGAACATGACTTAATACTCAACTGATTTAAAAATATTAAGGTATAAACATAGGATAGTACACATTTTTCTTTCTATAATTATGAATGACTTAAAATTAAATATATATCTAAAGAAACCATGATTAAGATTATGATATATATTGTGTAGAAATTTCATAATTATTGTTATATCATGTTTAGTGTTATATAAATTTCATAATTTTATCTCATAATCCAGTGTATTTAATTAATTAGATATGGTTCATGGAAGTAAGGAAAATGTCTTTAGTCGTGGGAAATTTTGACATTTCCATGTTGAGAAAACCAATACATCAGGTACGGTGTCTTTTTATGTTATTGAAATATTAGGGGTGCTAAATCAGATTATGGAATGTAACCTTACCTCGTTGGAACTACCTATTCCACCATGAGACTCTATGATTATGGGTTTATTTATGTGATATAATCCTCCATCATTTACTGGACTATTGATCCAATATAATATGATTTTTTATTATGTCATTGGAAAAGATATTCATGTCTTAGGGATGTGGTGAAAAAGAAAAGATTAAACATGTATTATATTTTTTGTATAATTATTTAGATCATTGGTGTTATATAATCAAAAATATATTTGAGGATTAAGAAATTAAACTCATTTAGTGTTGATCTTTTAAGTAAATGTTCATTTATAAATACTTCCATTCTGATGGATAAATTTAGTTGATGATGAATTTCATTAGCTTAATGAAAATGGAAGAATACAATGTATTCGATTATGAAGAAACCATTATAAGGCTTGATAGGTATTCTATTGATTACATATGAAATAATATAATTAATATTGACAACATATACGATGATTTTAATCCAATTCCTTGAAGGTATCCGATTTCTCTTAATTTTTCATCATATATATAAATAGTTTATTGTGCCATCTTGATGAATATGTATTTTTCTTTAATAAAAATATTCATGGAAACCCACTTGAATTATATGATATCCTAGAATCATGGAAATGTGATGGAGTAAAATAATTAGGGAAATAAGGGTTTTCACATTAATGATAACTGCGAGAAGAGTCACTTTAGAGAATTATTAATATGAACGGCTATTTTTAAAAGGTCATAGATATGGGTTACAATGATAAATAATACAATGGAAAAAATTAGAAGATACTATTTAGAGCTAAAATTTCAATGAGGTGGGGTACTATTCAAATAATATCCCCAAGAATAACAAGATCATACCTCAAAATAAGCTAAGGGATAATGGTCAAGAAAGTATTATTAACAAGATCGTTGTTGAATTATTTACATACTTCTGTATTTGGATATAAAAAAATGTTGTAAATGTTTTTAATTGATTAATTTCTCATTGTTTTAATTATGAAATATATAAGGATTTTAATTTATTTCCTTTTTAATAATGATTTGATATCATATGCTGAATGATATTAAGAAAAATTATTCAGTAGAAAGATAATTTATTGGGTAAAATACTTGATTATAGGAATGGAAAATCATAAAATAAAATGGACGTGGAGATGATGGTGATTAAATGATTTATTTGGACAAGTGATGACTACCTTGGTACTGTTAATGAATTTTCGAAAAGTGGAGTATGTTATAATTTATGGTCTTTCAAAGGCGTATGTATTTAGGGAATATATCAAATAACATGTGTCTTACATAACTAATAAGGGCGAATGAATGTTTCCAATAGGGGTTTTATGGAGAGTCATGTTATTACCTTATTTCAAGAGGAATCAATATGATGTTATTCACATGTTTTGAATATTAAAATTTATAATAACTACATGTTAGTTTTTGAATAATAACAGGTTCATTTTAGAATACTGGTGACCATACTTTCAATTTTTTGGATCAAAATATTTTGGAAAAGTTAGCCATTTGTGAAATGGTTTATGTTGAGAATTGGATCAATTATTAGAAATTGATGTATTACATAACCCTATGATAGCACTTGTGTTAAGAGAAGAAGTCTAATTATTTCAAGGAACAATAAAAGAGGTAAATTGTGTTTATGAAATCAAATCATATATTTAGTTATATATATTTAATGAATTCCTCAACTAGAGTAAAAATGGAATTGACAGAAAAATATTTTTTCCAATAAAATTATTTTTTTGATATAAATAACCATTATTCTCAAATATCGTTTCAGGTTTGTTTGTCAACAATATCCATCAGAACATGTTCTCTACCTTTCTACATAAAAATATTATTGTTATATTTTTCTTCCGTACACATTTTCCCATTTCCCACCTCTATTATCATACTATGTATCCTAGATGAATGACCATTTTACATTCCATTATATCTTATTGTGAATATGTGTTATTAAAATATTTATGATTTGGGGTTTTCAACAACAGTTTTTTTCTAATATCAATCCCTAGATTACTAGGATAAATTTTAAATTGTGAGGAAACTATTTAATTATGGTGATGAGTATGTGACGCCCTACAGTTCTGATATAAGAACAATGTATATGATAGCGTTTTTGACATGAAACATCATGTATATATGGAAATATTATACTCCATGATTTTATAATATATTTAATAATTCAAATAAATTTAATATATTTATAAATATCAATATAATTTGATACCGATTTAGCATGTGACATATGCATCAATGAGTTGCTTATATGACATTCATTGCACTCAAGAGTGAGTTCTAAGAAACAACAATATAGAATAAAAATAGTATAATTTACTATAATAAGTTATAATAAGCTTGTCTCTATGAATATTATTAACTATATTACAAAAATAAATGTTTTACACAACTATTTAATTGGTTATAAATTAATTCTAAATGAATATATGTGAAAATTTAAAATAATGATTATATTTTATAGAAAATAATTTTTATGCGCACGACGAAAGTTTATCAAGATAAATTGAATTAATTACAATTATTGATTGATATTATTTAAAAATATATATTTATATATATATTATATTTAATATAATATTTTTTATTTTCATCAAATATATTTTATAAACATAACAAGAGAAAAAACCTAATCCTTTAGATAAAAATATATATTTTTATTAAATTAATTTTACAGTAATTTAATGGAGAAAAAATTTTAATTCAATTGTTTTAAAATTTAATAAGTTAAATATGTCTTAATAAGATTTATATTTTAAATTGAGACCTAAATATTATATTAGGGAGAATTTTGTGCAATTTTATGTGATGTATAATTTTTTAATGAAATGTGAAAAATAAGGAATTTTAGTTGAACACTAATATTCAATATAATTTGTTTGTAATGATATATTATATATTAAATATATATTAAAGTAAAATTATGTAATAATTTTTTCATTTAAAATAATATACTTAATTGGAATAAATCTTTATTTAAAATTGTCTATAAAAACCTAGTAACCATTAAGAGGTTTTTACGTTAAAAAATCACATTATAATCAGTTAAATTTAAATTAATTTATGAAAAAAAATTTATTTGTATTATATGAAATTGATTCTATATATTGAAATATAATAATTTATAATTTATAATAAGATCAAAAAAAATTTCACCATAAATATTAGTTAATGTAATTATAAATAAAAATAACGATTAAAAAAATTAGTCATAATGAGGGACTAATCTTCATTCTTAAGTTCCTAAATTCCCTAAAAAATATACAATAGATTTTTTATGGAATATTTTACCCAATACAACTTTTTAATAACATTAATCATCATGATAGCCACTTGAAATGTGAAAGAACATGTATGTAATTATTTTTTTCATAGTATTATTTGAGTGTCACTCCTCTTCCACTATAAAAATTCCTCCTATAATCCAACATACTCAAACATCTCAAGCCACATTGGAATGACCAAGATCTATCCAAAATTTTCCTCAACATACCTCCCCCAATCATATAAACCATCCATCAAGAATAACTAAATACAAAGAAGAATTTTAATTCAAAATAAAAGGACTTACCCAATTAAGAGTTAACATCTTTCCTTATATAAATAGTTTTATTTCCATTATCCACCCCTTAAACCCATATTATTACACTATTATATAAAAACGATATCTGAAATATACTATAATGTTTTTAAGAAATTTTTTCATCCTAGGCTCGCACACACTTCCATCAATTAGCATATGAACATACTATTTACATTTAAGGAGAACCACTGCCACAAGAAGTGATGATTGTTCATTATTCTATTAAAACCTCTCAATGTATAATTTTTTATGGACACATTATTCATATATGACAATTAAAATTTTATGATAATTATTTTAATCTCATATAAAACATTCCTATATACATTCAATTTTTTTTGTTTGATAACGTCATTAGATCATGTGTGGACTACCACCCCCTTAAAGAGATTTGATTCATTCACAATGTTCATGGAACATGAATTTTATGATTTTAAATAAAAATATATGAAATTAATAAAATAAATTTAATATTAATTAAATATGTACCTTTCTTTATATATAGTATATTTTATTATCTTTACTACCATTACAAACACTTAAAAGTGATAATGTCATTTGTGTGCATGGGGACTACCACCTCCATGCCCTGATGTAAATCCGTTTACATCAAAAGAATCAATATATATGTATATATGAATAAATACTTTTCTTGATATTGTGCTCATTCTGGAGTTATATAGTTTTACATATGTTAATTCCAAAATGATCATTGAAAATTTATAATGTTACTCGTGCATACGTACATCCTACCATGTCAATGACTGTAACATTCATTAATTTTTCCTAACCATCTATCATGATTGGTTTTATAATATAATTAAATTAAAAATATGACAATTATTTCATGATTAGTTTTATGGAGATTTTTTTTTATGATCCTTTTAAACACATTCTACCTACATATGTTTTTTGTGACATATAAATCAAAATATCTTAACACAATAGACGTAATGTTAATTATTTATGTAGTTGTATACCAAATGGTAATAAGTGAAATAAATATAATGATACTAATGAAAAGGTTCTCAATAATGTAAATAATCGAAATAAATTTACTTTTCATGTATATGACGACACCTGAGATATTTCAGACTTATGGTATCATAAATTTATATAAATTTACATTTTATTGAGACATATATGGTACTATAAACCAATTAACATTTATTTTATTTACACACAACCTATTGAAATATTATATAACGATTATCCTTAATCTAATGATAATATATGTTTCCATTAAAATAATTAATTTATGTAGACTAGGATTTAAATGTTTCATGGTGTTATTGGACACTTTAAAATGATTAATTATCATTCCTCCCAAGAATGTTTTAATGATTATTTAATGGTTTTTTCAATTATAAAGATCAAAAACCATTTTTTTCACATAGCCTTCAATAGGGAACTATTTATTAATATGTATACTTTTTAAAATATTTATATTTGGTAAGAAATATTGTTTTTTATTGGTATATGTTATTCAATATGAGGAATGATTTGGGTAGTTATGACACGGGTAGGTCACAATTATAGATATCCCATCAACACATATATTGTCTCATGAAATGAATCATTTCTCCATATCAAAATTGTTTAAACTATCCTTATAATATATCATGATGGTATATTGGTAGATGCTCTAAATACATGATGTCTAATAATGAACCATTTAATTTATTTTAGTCATCATTTTTATCAGTGAAATTTAGGGTCAACATATCTATGGATGGATTTCATTTTTGGTTCATTGATTAAGTGGAATATATTTATATTTTCATAATTTTCCATTTTTATTTTCCCCATACAATATTGATTAATTTTAATCAGTACATTTTAATTAAATAATGGGTTGACTCCAGGATTCTCAGTCAGGGAGTTACATTAGATAATTCCATTAGAGTAAAATATGTTGTTAGAGTTGTGTTCTGTAATGTGGTAACATATGGTTCGACCAAAGGTTGTGAAACTCATCCTTATTAAGATATTGTTTATTTATATATCTATATTATATCATAAATAAGTTTAGGATTCTATATTTTTTCGCTAAATATATCTTATAAATAATCTTGAATGGGTTGAGAGAATGTTGTATTTACATCGGGTGTTACCTAGGATCCCAAGGTCTGTTATCTTATTTATTTTTCACCAATAAATATGTAGTTTTTTATTTTATATGTAAAAAATATATCATCTATTTGTATGGTCATATGAAGTGTTGTATAAATTTTTTTTGATACCAGATTATGGGTTGAACATTGTGGAAGGCCTTCTGAGATTTGTTTTCCGACCACCTATATGTGATCCTCATTATGAATATAGACCATTTTGAATGATTTTAGAGTAATGAAATGTTACAAAGGATAGTTATGAGGCTCATTGTTGTGTAATCAAATAGGATATCTCATATGGAGTGTCAGGTCAAGGTTGATTTGGAATTAATTTTTTTTGATGATTATGTATGATGTATTGTTAATATATTACAATAGATCCATTGAAATTTGTTTTCATAATTACTACATGTAAACGAGATCATCCTGGAATGAGATAGTTTATTTTATGTTTTTTACTATTTTTAATATGTATGACTATATATCATATTTCATTTTAATATTACATGTCATAAATATAGATAATTAATATGTACCTCTCTAGAATTGTTGATAATGAATGTGTGTTTGTATTATTTTCCACTAATATTGTACTACTATATGATTTTATATGATTCCCACAATATCTTTTATGATCCAAACCCCTATCTAATAGCCTCTAATGTACTAGAAGGATCATTTTATGAATGGTGAAAGGGAATATTTGGCATCATCTAAGGTTTAAGTAGGATGGATCAATATAATTTATTCTTAATCAATTATAATGATATCTAAATTTATAAATCCAGAAATTTTTCTATTTTTTAATTATATTATATTATCAAACAAACAGTAGAAATTTTAATTCTTATATGAACATTAATAATATATTAATATGATGGTGACCCATTAAATGCATTTTTTAAAATCATTGTTTTTTTATATTAAATATTCTATTTAAATACTAATGAATTTTTTAATTATTTATATTTTAATAATATAAGAATATGTTAAAAATTATTAATATTAAAATGTATAAAATTTCTATTTCTACATCATATGATATATTTAGAAAAAAATGAATATGATGATTTTTTTTTATAATTGTAAATGTTAATATAGTTTCTGTCAATATATTATCTCAAATATTTATAACTCCTCTATGAATTTCTGGTGTGACACTCATAAAACATTATTTGAGTTGTGATTTTTTCTAAAATAATTATTTATATTTTTTCTATCATTAATTTTAATTAGTATATATTTTACTATATTCAATACATTTAATAATTTTACCAAAAATATAATGAAAAAATAAGTCATAGAGTTCTTGTATATATATTATTCAAAATGACTAACATATATTAATTTATTAAATAACCTAATGGTATAGGGAAAATGGGATTTAAAACATGTATATTACTTATTAAAATAGATACAGGTTTAATTTTTAATTTTTTTTCTATTTTATACTATGAGGTTGGAAAAAATAATGAATCCCAATTATGAAAACATTTATTTCATTAATTTTTCATTATTTTTTAAAAAAATCATCCCACGATATATTTAAAATATTTAATTGAAAATAAATTACTTCAGGGTAAATTTTTAGAATTATTTTAAGGTTGAAAGTCCAACTATGAGTAATTTTTGTATTCTTGTAATTAATTGTAACAAACTATGCTTTTGATTTTTTTTTAATTCCAATAGAATTTTAATTTATTGGTTTTTTTATTATATTATATTTAAACATGGCCTCAAAGTCTATTTTTTTGAGTTAGAACATGTAATTTTTTTTATCAATAAATAGTGTATTGAGAGTTCCCTTTAGAATCACATTTAATTTTGGGATCACTAACCCCAAAAAAATATCAGGTTGGGGTGATTTTAAAATGGTTCACAATTTATCTAAAATTGTGCATCCCCCTATAGTAAATCATGTGGTATGATCCAAAGGTGAAATAGTTTCCACAGGGGTACATAATATTTAACCAAACTATGCACCTAAAACACATTATTAGTTCCACTGAGGAATTAAAATCTCAAAATTCATTGCACAAGTATTCCTTGGTTAGAGAAAACAGTGTGGGACAATAATTTGTGTGGGTTTCAGAGGTATTGGGAGCCGCACATTTGGAGAATAGTATGAAATAACCATGTTCCACAACTATGATTCCATGTTTTGTTGGTAAAATTTATTGAATACCATTATGGTGTTTTAAATATTTATTTATTATTTCCACTTCCTCTCCCTTTCATGTATATCTCTTCTTTCTCCATTTTGGGTTCTTCCACCTTCATCTATAGGGGATCCTAATATCTATCCGTTAAATGATCAATTTCAACACTGTTTTTAATGTTGTATCTATATACGTATGATCTCAAATACTTTATCTTCCTTTCTATCGTTATCTTTTTATATGTTTCACTATTTTATGTTAATCTCATTTTACCTCTATTTATGGAAAATTATTTTTTCATCGATTTCATCCAGTCATGAATGAATTAGGACATAATATTGGATGAGTAAATCATTATAAGATTATGGTTGGTGGTATATGAATTTTTTATAATGATTTAATCGAATTAAAAATTATTATATTTATCCAAATTCTTGACATTTTCACGCGTTTCATTAAAATTGAGTTATTAATTTTAAATTGGTATACAAACCATGCATTCCAACATTTTACTATTGTTAATTTTATTACGAATGTCAACCTATACTATTGAAAATCCATGGGTGTGCTGAATTCAATCGAATATATATAAAATTGACTACAATCCATGAAAACATTATGGGGTAATTTCATGGATCAATAAAGTAAGTTATCCATATAGGAAATTATCTAATTTAAATTGAAAATACTGAAGAACAATTTAGTTTCATAGGATTGGTTTACAACATTTTAATTTTATTCTAGTTTTTTATCTTTAGTGAATTGAGTGGTTGAATTTTTAATGGATTCTTAATTTATCATGGAGAATTTTTTGAAATAAAAAAATTATTTCATTATAAAACCCTTTAGATGAAGAGCACTATCTTCTAATTTATTATGTGTTGATGTATTATTCAAACCATTATTGGATTTGGGCATTGAGTTTTCCATGTCCCTTTATGTTAGTTATTGTTATTTGGTAGGTTAGTAAATGGTCTTCCTTAAGTTCATAAATGGATTATAACTCCTATTATACGACTTTTTAATATACATATCTCTTTTAATATTCATGGCCATTTTTTATTAAATGAATTTAATTCAATATAAATGTGATTGTCAGATTTCTTTAAATTACCAATTGATAATTAATCCTTCTTAGACTATCTTTTAAAATAATAATATAAATTTACAATTTTCTTGAAAATATAGCATGCATTTAATAGAATGGCACATTCATAATGGCCTGAATTATGATAATGAACTAAATGGTTTAATTTAAATGGAATTGAATTTTGGTGTATGACTATTCGACATGTGTTATTTTAATAAAAATGACTTAGGTGTAAATAATTAAATTATTTAAATAAAAGGAAAAATCATATGTGTTCAGAAAAAACTAATCAATTCATGATTAGTATATCGAATAATTATATTATGATTACCTTAGTAATGATTAGGATTAATAAATATAAAGCATGAGAGGTAATGCCTCATGGATATTATTATAAATATAATTATTCTATGATATAAGTTATGTGATAATGGTAATTGATCTATTGATCATGGAGTTATAACCCCCCCTTACATCAACTATTGAGTATGAGGCATCACAGTAATGATACTACCTGTGATATTGGGCATGGAATACCATATCCCATGTGAGTATGAGGTCTTAAAATAGTGATAACAATTTCATTATATAGTTATGATTCAATTTATTAGAAAATCTATCATATATCTAACTCCATGAAATATATATTCATTATATAATATCACATACTATTAATAAATAAATACTACATATTATTAGTGGAGACATGCATTAAATATCATTAAAATCCACATGGCCTCAATAGTAAGTGTAATTAGAAACCAGGAGACATAAATGACGGGTAGATATAAAATATAAATATTTTTTATTAAATTATTAAGGACTAGATCATTTATTATACATAACATACATTAAATGTTTCTCCATTACCTATAGAATGGTATCCTAGGAAAATGAATATGATATGATTTTAAGGTTAATCAAAATATATATCAATCAATGATCCAAAAATAGATTTAGATAAGCATAATGGTATAATAATATGAGCTAAAAACCAAAATAATACCCAGAAATTCATATATAATTATAATAAAACATGGATTAATTTTTTAACATTATAAATTATAAAATATTCAATTCATCAATAATCATTAATGAATTTTGAAAACGTATCATAAAAATAAATAATAGGTTTGTGGCATCTACAAAAGAATAAAAAATTCTTTTATGTAGTCAAGGGTCACATATAATACTATCAAAGTTTATTATCTTAGTTCCACATTACATTACTTTGTTAGTCAGGTATCATTCCAAGGATTACCTTACCAGGTAAATCACATCACTGAAATGGTTTCAGTCTCATTTCCATTATATATTATCTCATGTGAAATCATAATTTACACAAACAATATAGGGATATATAGTTCTTGGGAAACAAATAATGTCATGAAATCCATACATATGTCTTCATTAAGATTATAAAACATTCTTTATATTATTTAATTAAAACCCATAATACTGATAACTATTTCAGAAATATTTTATCATCATAATTGTATGTAATCTTAAGAAAAAATAAGATTAGAATCATTGAATCAAATCCCTAAAAATATTAAGGAACCATAATAGATGATGTAATAGATAAAAATTACATTAAGATATCACTAGAACATCTCCTGAAAAAATATAAAATTTTCATTGGAAACCACATATTTCAAATCTAAAAAATTTCTAAATAGTATTTTATTTCTTTTACCAAAATGTAGAAAAAGTAACATATAATGTATGTTCAAGTGAATAGTGTATTCAATGTTTTTTGAAAATCAATTCATGATGTTCATGTTAAAATAAATATTTATTTAAAATATTGAGAAAAATGGGAAATATGACTCAATTGAAATATAATTAGAATGATTCATTTAATTTTTTAAGTCAAATACTCTAAAATTTAATTTAAATTATCTATAGTACTGATTAAAAATATTATTGAAATAATTATAATGAAAATATCAGAATAGAGAAAATGAATCTTAATTGAAGGGAAAACAAGTTCAATTACCATAATTTTATTTCAATTTAAAATGTACTATATGAGAGTAAAATGAATGAATAAAAAGAAATATATATAAATAGAGAAATTATTGGAAAAGAAATTATTATTTTTAGTTGGAGATCATAAAATATCATTTTAAAAAATTTATCCACAAATAATCAATGTAAATATGTTAATGCTACATAAAAATATTATATAAATTATTTCTTACACTGTAAGAACTGAAAAAACATGTATGAAAAATTTGAATTTAACATTCATATTTACCAAAGTTATTATCATACATATAATAACATATATGTTATATGTAACGCCCAGTTCCGGAAGCCACCCAGAGGCGCCCCCTACCCGGTTGGTCACATGGCCTCAAGTGATTTTCCCCCAATGCCATAGGATATCAAATAAAATTGAGGGCCTTGGGTATGATATTGGGGAAACTATTCCCTCATTGGAAGAGAATACAACGAAAAAGATAAAAAATAAACAATAACAGAAGCAGTAAACAATGCATACACAAGTGAATAACGGAAGACTAAATATGATAAATAGTAAGAGTATATGTATATAAAAATGATCCATAATACATATATGTCTAGGAAAGTATCCAAACAAGTCACAATGCTGAAAACAGTACAAAAACAATGTACAAAAGAAAAACATATGAGAAACTCTTCAGCATCGCAAGCCTTAGCTTGGTCCCATGATATCCCACTCTAGTGAAATCATGAACATGATGTAGAAGGTCACTTTCCCTTATCTATACTTGCAACAATATAACATGTTTGGGCCCAAAAGCATAACACAAACATGGTGTGAGACAAATTCCCAATAGGCAACCACCCAAATATCTATGCCTAACTATTTGTAAATATATGACAGGTTAAAATTCAGTAAACACTAACAGTAACAGGAAGTACATAGCAGTAAACAATCCACAGTTCTAGCATATAATTTAAAAACAAGAATTTAGAAACTCAAGCATGTAGAACAAATAGGTAACCATTGGGATGTTCGCATAGCATAACCCTCTATGGTTCATCCTACAAGTACTCACAACCCTCTGGGCAGCACACACAGTCCCACCCCTCTTGTTCAGCTATGAAGAATAGACTCTCTGGGGAAGCACACACCGTCAATTCCTATTATAGTCATGTATCGTTTTAACGACCCCATTCCGTTTAATGAAAATATGAAAGTACATGACATTTACTATTGAAGTAAACAATGTGCACTATGCTTCTCTATACTCTCCTATAGGTGGCCTCCATGTCACCCCTACATGGCCATGTGTGTGGTCTTGACACAACCAACACACAGCCTTGAGCGGCATCAATGTACAAGGAATGTACTTATAAAGTACATGATGTGTACTTCAGAAATTTCAAGAAACTCCATCTTCCTCAAAAACTCCATAAAAAGGAAAACATCCCTGAAAAAAAGTCTGAGTTCCTAAAAACTTCCCCCCTTAAAAAAAATCATCCCCAAATATCCCTAGTGAGGTGTAGAAGAAGAATCCCAGAACAGCTCCAGCCACTGTGATCGTACATCGGCCTCCCTCTCCCAAGTCTCACCCTGCACCGCCCATGCTGTCATAGCACTCGTACTAGAGGAATATACCGGTCACAGAGAACCTTTGTACTGTGATCCACAATCTAGATAGGATGCTCCTCAAATGATGAATCCACTTCAATCTCAACCTATTTGGGTTGAAAGACATGGGACAGGTCTGAAAAGTAACGTCGAAGCTGAGAAATGTGGGAGAAGTCATGCATAGATCGGTACCACTGAGGTAAGTGAAATCGATAAAAAAACCAGACCAACTCTCTCCAACACCTCAAACAGCCCGACGTACCTCGGTGAAAGCTTACCATGTCTCTTAATCCTCTTGTGTCCCAACCTCATTGTGACACATATTAAAACCTGATCCCCAACCTCGAATTCTGAAGGTATTCTATGCTGATCAGCATTAGACTTCTATCACCACTGTGCAGTAGCCTTCCTCTTCTGAATCAACTCTATATGTTTTGTGGTCTCCTAGACAAGACGAGGTCCCAGCAAAGCAACCTCTCCTACCCCATCCAACATAAGGGTGATCAGCATGGCCTACCATACAAAGCCTCATAAGGATCCATCTAAATAGTTTCTGGAAAACTATTATTGAATGAAAACTCTAAAAGAGTTATATTATTCTCCCAAGAACCTCCAAAATCTAGAATGCATGCTCAGAGCATGTCCTCAAGAACCTAAATCGTGCACTAGGACTGGCCATCTGTCTGGGGGTGGTATGTTGTACTCAAAAGTATATTTGTTACGGAATCCTTCTAAAGCCCCTTCCAGACATGAGAAGTAATACATACATCATTGCCTGATACAATGGAGTGTGGAACTCCATGTAGACATACAATCTCACGGATGTAAAACCATCCCTTCTCATCAACACAGAAGGTCTCCTTGATCGGAATGAAGTGAGCAACATTCATAAGTCATTCAATGACAACCCAAACAGCATCATTCCCTCGAGGTGATCATGGCAACCCGGTCATGATTTCCATCGTGACATCATTCCACTTTCACTCAGGAATGGGTAATTGCTGCAAAATCTATTCTAGTCGATGATGCTCTGCCTTCACCTGCAGAACAGTGGAACACCTCACAACAAAACCATAAATGTCCCTCTTCATACCTGGCCAGCTAAACTGATAGTGTAGATCAGGATACATCAAGGTGACGTCAAGATGAACTGCCCAAACAGAGGAACGAAAGTCCCACATCTGCTCCTCGTTGGATGTGATGATGAACATGGGGCTATGATGTAGTTGTATTTATTGTTCCCCAATTATTTGTCGGATTAAACAATCTCATGGGAAATTTTCTGAGGGTATTTTGGAGTAGAGTTTATTTCATCATCCACAAATGTGTCCAGTCACCGGGAATTTCTTACTCTTAACAGGGGAACTCTAGCATGCAGGAATTTTAGATCTATTTCCTGAACCTTCTGTGATATGCTTCAGACCAATTTTTAGATGAGGAAGCAAGGAAGCGGCATTTTGAGTAACCTTTGCATCAAGAGATTTCATTAATGGTCACCCTGTTTATTTTGATGACATATCTAGAAGATTTGGAGAATGAATTGTTTATTGAGAAAATTTAATCTAGAATTGGATATTCATGAAGGGGAGTCAACATGATTCCTCATGATGCGGATCAGTGGTCCATGGTTCCCAATTATTAGGGTAGAAGAGTTTTCCATTATCCATAGGTTGGTCTCATCCCTCTGAACACCATTTCTCTAGGGGTGGTGGCTCTTAGACGTATTCTAAGGGATAATTATCTTGTTTTTATGGAGGCCATGTTCATCAGTAGAATGACTGCCCAACCTTTCATACCATTCAGATTTGTGCAAACTGCTCCTCTTTAGTTTCATTGATTGGGGAAGTTTTAGTTGATAGTGTAGCAGTAGGTTTCACATGCTTTGGCTTAGTAAAAGTGGTTAGGAAAGGTAGAATAAAACACTGAGATTCTCCATATTCCAATATATTATAGCATGAATAATGTGTTAGTCTTCATGTAGGTCTGATAAGTATGGATTTGGTCATATCCAGCTTCAAGATTTAGTGTTTCCAAAGCTTATTGAGCAAGAGATTGTTCACGGTACCCATTACATGTTTTTCTAATAGGATGTATTATCAATTTGATACAAGAGTGATTCACTTCTTCATATCGGATATTCATTTCAATGAACTGGGACATGTCTTAGAGTAGATTCTAGTCCCCTTTGAGTTGACTATACTAGTTGGAGATTTAGATGACTAGATTGAAGTTTGTAGAGATTTTTTTCTAGTTCTGGGGTAGCAGCGCTCTTGGGGATATTTCCTATGTTGATAGATACAATCATGTGATTTCATCCTTTACATGGATTGGTTTTATTTGGTGTACGATATTGTGTATTTTATTCCACATGAAAGAAATTTTATTGGATGATTATATAGGGCCAACCTGGTCTATTGGTGAGAGAGACCCTCAGATGGGTTATAAGCCGGTTCCACCTATGTAATCCTTGATGGATGAGATAATTTTCAGTTCATCATATTCTCATAACATGGAGTATATCGAGGTCGTGGAAGAGTACCTAGATTTTATTCCTGAAAAGGTTTTATTGTTACCCCCTTGATGTGATATTTAGTTCAAGATTGAGCTACGCCCAGGCGTGTCCCGTATCTCGATATCTCTCTAAAAGATGGTTCCTTATGTAGTGTGAGTGCTGCATAAACAACTATATGGTCTATTATTGTTTAGATTTTGTTTATCATAGTGTGTTACTGTGTGATGAACTGCTTCTTATCATGAAGATGGATGACTATAGTTTTTGGTTGTGTGCGAACTGTATTCGCATGGTAAGGTGATTGTGAAGAACCTCTATCCTCATTGAAATATTTATGACTTATTAGAACCATTAATGGGTCGATATTTGTTTCTAGAATATTAACATTTTTTCATGATACCATCAGATGTGTATGAAGGTTGAGGATATCCCAAAAACTGATTTCTCTTTTCTTCATATGAATTACGAGTTTCTTGGAATGTCATTTGATGTGATGAATTCTCTAGATTCATTCATGGGGACGATGAACACAATGTTTCATGAATTATAGAATATCTAACTAGTTGTTTTCATTGACGAAATACATATGTATTCTACATATGAGGAGGAATATGTAGATCATCTGAGTGTATAATTGTGAGTTCAACACTATGACAAGATGATTGGGAAGTTTTATTAGTTTGAGTTTTAGGATCGATAAGTCTTTTACATTGGACATGTTGTATTCCAGCAGGGAGAAACTGTGGATCCGTCAAATACAAATGAAATTATTTCTTAGGTTTCCCCCAACATAGTAGAATATAAGATAGTTTTCCAATGTCTGGAGGGATATTATAGGTGGTTCATGGATGATTTTCTTGGGTTGTTACTCCATCAACCTCTTTGACCAGAAAGGATCATGAATTCTTATATATTGATCATTGTGACTTATATTTAGATAATCTAGTATATAATATGATTAGTGCTCTTGATCCATGTTTTCAAGTAGTATGAGTTCAGGTTGTAGGTTAAGGAGATACTTCGTGTACAGGTTTAGGTTGTGTTCTGATACAGTAGAGATCGGTTGTTTTTGGTGGGACTGGGCAGTTTCATCCATAAACATGTAATTATGACACCAAAAATCTTGACATAGAAATGGAGGTGTATTCTGTGATGTTGTGGAGAAATTACCTCATTGGAGATTGTTTTGGGATCTTCACCCATCATACAAACATGAGAAAAATTTTCTCCCATTGTGACTCGAACATGCCCCTATGTTGATGGATTGAGTTCTTAAAAGATTATATCATCAAAATTTCATATACACCTGGATAAGAAAATGTTGTAGTCGATGCACTAAGAATTATATTACATAGATATTTATTGTGCGAATTAGGTGATTCATATGCGAGGATTAACTCTCATCATTACGTTTGGATATAAGATAATTTGGAGGGAAAGTATTTCATTTACATATGATGGTGGTGTCATCTCTATTACAAGAGGTATAAGATTCCTTGTTGTGTAATCTTGAGGTGGAGGTCTTGAAAGACTGAGTTGTTTTTGGTGAGGCCCCTCAAGGTTTGTTAAAAAATGAAAAACATCATGTATTTTATGGGGAATCTTTTTTTTCATTTGGAAAAGTATGATATGGTTCTGAGGGAGTTATATTATTCTCCCAAAGCTGTACATCCTGGATTGACATAAATGTACAAAGATTTTAGAAGTTAGTTCAGGTGGCCTAGTTTAATGCATGATGTTGCAGAGTTTTTTTCTTGATGCTTGCACTTCTACAAGGTTAAGGTCGAGCATCATGTTCTAGTTTGTTTTTTCCAACCATCAGATGTTGTTTAGTTGATGTGGGAAGGCATCGCAATGAACCATTTTTCTAGTTCACCTCAATATAAGAGAATCTATGATGCTATATGGTTAATAGTTTATCATTTGATGAAATCATACCACTTTATAGTGATCAAGGAGTCAATATTGGTATATGTTATTTCGTGGTAGTATCTGGAGGAAGTTGTGAGACTCTACAGAGTTCTGAGGATAATCATTTTCGATCGAGATTCTTGTTTTATCTCCATGGTGTGGAGAGGGATTCTAAATTATTTATTCATTCAACTATACGTCTCCTATGATTTCCATCCACATATGGATGGTCAAACAGAGCACACCATCTGGACTCTTGAAGATAAATTGCTCTCCTGTGTCCTGGATTTAAGAGCTTCATTGACAAGGCACCTGACATTTGTACAGATCTCATAAAACAATAGTTGTAACTACCAAATCTGTATGTCTCCATTTAAATGCATGAATTGATGACATTTTCATTCCCTATTATTCTGAAAGGGGTTCTGAGAATCAACAATTCTCTGTTTGGTAGTGGTATAGAACATGAAAAAGTTGGTTTTGGTGATTCACGAGCAGATGAAGGCATCACAAGATCACCAGAAGTCCAATTCGGATAATAGGTGGAGACCATTGGAGTTTTATGTTGGGGATCACATGTTTTATGAATGTTACTCCCTATCATGAGTAACAAATATTTGTTTGTCGGAGTAATTATTCACCATTGTTTGTTGGTCCTTTTAAGGTACTTGATTGTGCGGGAGATGTGGCGTATTGGGTAGCACATCCCACCCCCAAAAATTATCTAGGTACCCAATGTTTTTCACGTATTAAAGATCATTTATTACCCTCACGATTACTATCATGTAAGATATTGGGGTCAGAACTATTTTGAAAATGATGTGACCATAGCAGTGCAGCCTGTAGAGGTCCATTACCTCATAGGAATATTCTTTCGTGGGTGTTATATACCCTTAGTCCATATCATGTGGAGGCACAATGGCAATTATGAGATTACTATAGAATGTGAATTGTAGATATGTGATTAGTAACCCAAGCTCTTTTATTTTTAGCATTTCTCTTATGAAATTGATAGTTTTGTGGGTATAGACCTTTTATTCTTTGAGATGGATTTTTCTTGTTTCTTGTTGTGGTTTTCTTCCGTTTTTGAGAGGGATCTTACCAAGAGAGTTTTTAGGTGATAATTTGTGTTGTCAAATTGTTATTTATTGTTCTATTAATGAAGTATTTTTATCTCCTTTAGTGGTGAGAGACTTGAGAGTTATCACTAAGGATGTGTTTTAGAACCCCATATTCTATTTTCATAATGGGTTGGTTTTGGATTCTTGATGATGATAATGTTTTGAAATCCATCCAAATTAATTTATCGGACATATCCAGTCAATTATTTGGTTGAAATCTGGTGTTTGGGGTCTTCTGGGAGTTCATGGGGTCTTGTTTAATCAGTCTAACAAATTTTATTCTTTACGAGGAATGTTTCTAGAACAGTATCTATTTCCAATGGAAATGCTATCTTGTTCCAACGAAAATAGTATCTCATTTTAACAACAATGAAATCTTGTACCAATGACAAAGGAATCTCATTCCAAACGAAATGGTATCTCATTGCTACAACAATATTAGTTTGTTCCAATGGCATCTTTTTCCAAACTGTATCTGGTTCAAATGCTGAATCGTGAATAGTGATGTTTCAATGGTGACTTGCAAATGACTACTCATGAATGACAACTCGCTAAGCAGTGACTTTTACAATGGAAACTCTTCCAATGGTGACATGTTTAATGTTGATTCATCCAATGCTTACTTTTTTTATGATAGTAGATATTCATGACAAGTGATTCCAAATTCTTGAAATTTTTCTCTTTTGATAGTATCTTTGATATAAAATGAATTTGAAGTTTATTTAAACATTATTTAAGGCTGATTAAAATCCCATAAGTCCACATTTAATTTAATAATCATCCTAGTTTTTTTCCTATGTGAAACTATGTTATCATTGACAGATCTGATCTTGATGGAAAATATATAATATAATAAACTAGTTCTTCTTTTAGAATTCAAAATGAGAAGAGTTATCTTCCTCCCTTGTTATTTCATATTGTTTCTAATGGTACTAGATTCCCCATACCACTATTCGCCCTGGGATTCATGCATTGTGATGAAACTTAGAACGTATTTTCCCTTGAGTTTTACATATTCCTTCTCAACCCCCTATTTTGTTGCAACGAGGAGGTGTAAATTTGACTTTCATATAAGCTATATTCTTCATATTCTCTTTGGTATTCCTTATCCATTTTCCTCATGTTTATCATTGTATTGTGATTTCACATGATCTCTATGTTTTTAATAGATCTTTCTTGGGTGTTGGATGTTGCATTTGTGCTGAAGTTTCCTCAGTTTGATGCTTTTTCTACGGGAGAAATGATCATGATCCATTTTGTTGGAATGTTCTTTTGAAAAGTAAATTAAAAAATTTTGAGGTAGATTATTCATGGATACTCTATTCCATTTATGTGCACTAGTATTGTTATCATTTTTTATCCCACTAGATCCCACTGGAATTGACCTAAAAAATATTTTAATCAAGTTAATCAATTTTTATTGATCATATGTTCATGCAAATTATTTCTTATGATATTGTGATATTTATTCCTTCCTCATTAGATTGTTGTTATCAATTTAAATCACTAAATAATCTGAAGCCAAAATTAAAAGGAAATTAATTTTAAAATGATAATGAGGCATGTTGATCGTTGTTATATAGCATGATTTCTTATGTTTTCCATGGGTGGATATGGGGAGGATCCTACTATGATTACTATTATACATACGTAACATATAAAATAATATTTCGGTTAGTTGTTGTTGGATTGAGTTTAATCTAGTATCTACTATCCTGGCGGGTTGCATGAGCTATTTATTCTATGTGGTTGCTCCAATTTTACTTTATTTTGGCAATTACAATTTCCCCATTCTGTTGTATTAGTTATTTCATAACATTACATATATATACAGTTGTTCCTTTTTATATTGTTGTTTGAGAAAGAATTTGTTGGTTTCTATATTATATCTCTCTTCTGCAAGTGTTTTCTTTGTGGGTAATGCCTCTCATTCGGGTGTTTACTATACCCTGATTGCTAGTCTCCAACCTGGGGCCTACTAGAGGCATGGATCGATAGTCATTATCTCTATTCTCATATTTTCATCCCAGGAGTTGTACACAATATGTGGAGGAGTTACTTTCACTAAATCCTCTTCAATATAGATCATTTTGACATAAATCACTACCCTTATATTGAAATCCCATTACCAAAAAATAAAGTACAATATTGTTTCATTAAAAATATATTTGACCCATCAATAGAACATTAAATATTTCTCTATGTATTACATAAATAGTATATGGGATTCCTAAATAATCATTTAATGTAGGAAATATACATAGTAACATTTTAATATTCAATTTATCTTTAATTAATTAAATGTATCTCTATATATGATCACTCCTTATGATGAAATTTTATAACAATAAGTGTACCTAATTTTTTTTCATTTCATGATCTATATTTCATTCTGAAACATATTTTTTTGATTAAATGATCTTTATTGATATTGATTGCATAAGAGAAGACATGCTATTATGAAAACCTTCAACATTTCATTACATCCCATAGATAAAAATATATTCATTAAGAAACTAAAATATTTATCTTCTAGGAATGGATTTTTTGTCCTACTAATTGATAGAATAGGATTACTCAGGAATATATCATCTAATGTTACACTACTTTGTGGATAATATATATAATACATCAAAGATGTGTAATTCATCAAAACATGAGTAATCTACCTCAATAGTTTCTATTTTCAACCCCACTCTTTATCCAATATCATTATTTTACAGGGAGGGATGTTTCAAAATAGATTAAATGCAATGATATGATTTCAATTCTATCAACTAAATTCAATTTCTATATAATTACATAAATAAATTAATTTTATAACCTAGGGAAACATAACGTATTATCCAAGTACTAGTGAAACTTTTAGAATAAATTTAAAATTTTTGTATAACTAATATATAAATCATAATATTGGTTTTTGGGAATATTACAAATTCTATCACTAGGTTACATTTTCTAATGTACGAATTACTAAATTTAGTTCATGAGGTTTCCACTACACATTAACTAATTATAATTATAAAGACATTGACCCAAATTACTAGGAATCATTGGTTGGTGTATTATATTAGTAGTGGTAATAAGGGATCACACCCTAAAGTTCATGATTATTTATTAGTAATATAAAACTCAGTAGATAAAGAAATTCCATATTATTTTTACGAATACAAAATTCATTATAATATTTTATTTGAAAACATCACTATTCCATTCATCATACCCCTTTATATAAATCATAAAAAATTTCCTTGAATCATGTGTATAGAAAACATAAGAATTGGGTGAGTTTATATTCTCTTTGTGGTTATTTCTCTAATAGAATCTATCATAAAAAATAATACATAATAAATATTGAAATGTAGTTATATGAAAAAAATAATTCCATTTAGTCAATAACATGATCAAGATGAATAATATGGATTATATATATGAATTTAAAATAATTCCATAAAAATTTAACATGAGAAAGATACATTGACATGGATAAAATATGAATTAATATAATAACACAAATACTAATATATAATATAAAAATTATGGAATTAGAGTTTTATATAAAAATAAACATACCTTCATGACCATTTTCCATGATATCTTCTAAAAATGGGTAATTCCTTGACCAAATAACAAATGTAGTTTGTATCATGAGACATATAGAAACATTGATGGATAATAGTTGGCCTTGACCTTCACATACTTTGTCTATTTCATAACACGTATGAATTGACTGAATCATAAAAAATATAAATATATATATTGAGAAACATTTAGTCTAATTATTAATTCATTCCCAAATCAATAAACATAATCTGAAACCATTAAGATTAATATGGTGAAAGGTATTAAAATAGGTTCTTCCCATTGAAACTAATTAAAATCCATTAGGAGAAATAATTAGGATGTTATCATTTAAACATGTATCAAGTAAGGAATATGTAATAATATGGTTTTTTAATAATTATTATAAATTAAAAAAAATGACATTTTAAACCATCTTCGGTAAAATACACAATTCAAATTGAAAATCAATTTCAATAATTTTCTAGAAGGGTAAGAAAATGGATTGTTTTAAAATCATTATGAAATTTCTTTATGGAAGCTTCAATGAATGGAAAATTATTAATGATGGATAATTTCATAAATTTAGTTTATGTGAAAATAATTACGTTCAAAATATTGAAAAAGGCAAAAAAGTACATCATTTAGAAAATGAAATTAAAATACATTTTAGACTATTTTGCTAAAACTAAAAAAATTCTATATTTTTTTAATAAATAATTTTTTTAATATTGATAAGATTATTGGAAATATTTTTTTAACATGTATATATAAGGAATACAATTTCAATTAAATAGGAAAATAAATTAAACTTCTCCAAAAAAAATATAAATTTTTTTTAAAAAAATAATGTATATTGTAAAAATTATATTAATTGTTCTAAAATAAGAATTAAATGATGTCAAATATATATTCGTTTATAAATAAATATCAATAAATTACAATAAAATAGACCTAAACATATTTAATCACTAATGGTAATGAGATTGTGAAGTAAACACTTACATAGTGTTCAATATCCTTTGAATTTTTACGAACCTCCTCAATAATAAATATAGAATTATTATAAAACAATTTTATAACCATAATAATATAAATTATAAGATATATTATTAACCTGTATTGTTATATCACATGTTTTTTAACATTTCTTTGTATAAATCACTATTATATGAAAAAAACATCTTTTTTCATGTGTGTTTTTGTTTGGTTGTTTTTGAAATTTTATTTATATTATGGATACATCATATATATATATATATAATATTAATGAAATTATAAATATAATATATATTCATTGAATTTGATTTTATAATAAGTCATAAATGAAAGACATTGAAGATTTAATTTCTCCATTCATGGGGATGGTAGGTTGCATTTACACATGAACACAATTTTCATTATTCAACAGATGGAAAAAGTAGTTTTAAGTATAATTAACCATAATAGAATAATTATAATTTAATATATATCATATATATTTTAAAATATTTCTATATTAGAATTGATTTTAAATATAAATGAAAAAATGAAATCAATGTATAATGGTGGTTTTCCACAGGCACACATGAGTAAAGTTATTGATTTCTGATATATTTGGTCGTAAAATTTTAGTTGTGAATATATAATTCAAGAATTATAAATTATTCATTAGTATAATAAATAACCATTAAAAAATCATAATAATCACACATAAAATTGGGTTATTGATAATTTATATTATCAATATATTGAGATGGAAAGCCATATGTACTCACGATAGAGACATTCATACATTATTTGATGAAAATAAGAGTGGATATTGGTTATATCATAAAAATAATAAAATTGTAGTATATTATTTGATGATAATTATATTATTTAATGATAAATTCCATTGATTTAGTTTGTGTAAATAAATAAGTAAAATAAGTTGATTAGTTATGGTGATTACCTCTTTATTTATAGAACTCCTTTAGATATCCTCTTAAGGATATTAGGGTTGGTATTTTAAAAATACCTGAGACAATACAATGTGGATAAGTAATTTTAGAATTTATTTTTGATGTTTATGGTCATGTTAGATGGATGAAAATGTTTAACGTATTGAGGTGATGAGGTACCAATATATAATATAGGGGTTCGTTTGTTTGGGAATTTCCCACAAGATTTGATTATAATAAAACCATTTTTATCCCAAATGACTCCTAAATTGTTGATATTAAAATAATATTATATTACGGGTATAAATTTCCTTAATAAATAAATTATTTTTTAATTTATGTGGTTGTTTAATCTGTATGATTTGATTTAGTCCCTTAGTTAACCTATTTTATCATTAACCACTCTAACATATTTTTCAATATTATTGTGTATAACTTTTATAGTTAAGTGAATATATGAAGAATAAATGTAAAATTTATTTAGTTTCGGAGAATATCTTATCCAATTTTTCATTATAAAAAATATTATTTATTATTTTTAAAATTGTAAACATGATATTATTTAGAAAAATTTTCATAAATATCAATTTTAGAATTATTCCTTTAATTTTTTAAAACAATCTATATTTTATAGTTTGAATTAGAATATAATATTAAAAAAATTTCTTATCCATTGAAATGTTTTTGATCATTATAACTCACAAATGAAATATATGTTTTAAAAATTTTAAAATCATATATTTTATATTTCTTATAATGGAATAATTATGTTATTAGATTTAAAGAATCATTTATGTTAATTATTTAACCACTATGAAATATATTAATAAATTTTCATCGAGAATATAATTTCAAGACTCTCCAAATATACATCTATATTCTAGTATTACTTTCTTTTTTCCCAATATTGACATTTATTATATTTTTAAATGTAAGAGAGTGAGTTTTTTTTTCTTTTCAGTAAATATTATATTGGAAAACTTCTTTGGGTATTTTCATTTAAATTATTGAATTTCCTATCTGAGGTGATAATAGTAAAAATAAATTCTTCAAAATGAAAAATATTTATTGAAAATAGTGACCTTGACACATTGATGCCTCCCAGATTAAGTAGATCTACCCTGCACTGATGTTAGAAATTTAACCAGGATGAGTATTTATATTATATATAGGGATTCTTTACCAAAAATATACCGATTTCATTCAAAATATGTAATGTAATTAAATAAATTAAATAAAAATAAGTAATAAAAATTAATTTTATAAAATAAATGTGCAAAATGTGACATGAACTACTTTTAAGACAAAATATTGTTTCATGCATTAAACAATATCTAATTTTATTACAAGCATAAAAAATTTATTATATGAATGTTATATTTCAAAAAATATGTGTTTAATTAAAATAATAAAAAAGTTTAATTTAAATTATTAATATAAAAACTATATTAGTCTCATAATTAATTTTTTCAAAAACATTTTTTTTACATTCAAATTATTCTTGTATATATTTATAATCAATTGATTATCGATGATTTTATTTTATATGTATAATACATAATATTTTAAAATATCATTTTCTCGCAATTTAATCATTTCAATTTAATATCTTATATATAAAAATATACTAATTGTGGATCATTTAGTCTGGGGGATTCATGTGAAGTATACTATCAAAGATATTATATTTATAAATAAATATATTTTAATGTTTCATTTTTTCATCAATCCGTAGGAAAAAAAATTATATATACATATAATGTAGTCTAAACAATAGCTTTTTAATTATTATCTTGATGCTAAATGCTCTCCTTTAAAGTGGATGAAAAACATAAAAAATATTTGGATATAATACTATTGGTTCCAATTCCCACATATTTTAGACAGTGATAATATAATCCTCATTCCATTTTGACATTTTTTCACAAGAATCCATCCTTCCTATCTTTGGTGTTTTTAAAATTATACTATTTTATTGTTTTTAATCATAATTCATGATACACTTCTTGTTATAGTCCCAATATTTATTATAAATGATCATATAATATTAGGTTTCTAATTTATAATATCTTTTTATGGTCCATCGAATCAATTATTAATGAGGTTTTTTCAAACATAAAACAATACTAAACCCTTAATGGGATAACATTCGTAGTGAATGATTAGAATTATAATATAATTATTAAAATGAAACATATGATAAATAGAATATCTAAATATACTTTCTAAAAATCATCAATGTATTTTTTTCAAACTATTAAAGTCATGGTTAGAACTAGGAATCTTAAGATTGGTAATTATAATTCTCTAAGACCCAGTTCCTTATCCTAACAAGTCTAATGTAATGGATCATATGTATACTATTAGTCTGAAATATTATACCCTCGGAGTGTGTATCTAGTAGTGGAGCCTTATGCTCACTCTTCATGTAACATGTAATGTTTTATTCAATACTAAAGCAAAATATTTAAGGTGGTTTCCAAAGATTAATATATCTCACAACCACATCCAAATTTCCATATGTTGATATTGGTTTTGTTGTTATAGAAGTTACATAATCAAAATATAAATAAAATTAAATCATGTCATCAAAAAATTGGACATATGTAATGGTTTTTTACTAAATTTAATTTTTCATAATATTTAAAATAACTATACTAATTTTTAAAACAACAAATTCCCAATTTTTTTACCAAATGAGGCACACTCAACACACATTACTCGATCATATGTTGAAAAAAATTTTATTAATCACTAATATTAATATAAATCTAAAATTTCCAAGATAAAAATTCCATGCATTTGAATCATTTCCATAATTTTATCTTTAAATCACACAAATAGTACCAAAATATGATGAATAAATGGTTTAGATGCTTTAGGGATCAGTTATATATGTTTCTTTTTTTAATATAAATCTAATGATTTCTCCCTAATTAAGCAACAAAAATTTCCCTTATATAATTATCATAAATTATACACATGATAGAAAACTATAGAAGTGGTGACATAATAAATGGGGTGATATAAAATGATTAGTAAGAATATAAAAATGAAACAACAACAAAAGACATAAAATTTAATTTGATGTGCATAGGGTTTTAATCATTGAATATAGACATAATATAAGAGGATCACACCCCAATAATAATATTCCATCAATCAAAAGTCTGTAAAAAATGGAAATAATGGTAGAAATTAATGGAACGATCATCGAAATAGTAATCAGTAATCATTTTCCACATATTCATCACATGAAGATAGCATTTAAATGATTAATAAAAATTATAATGGGAAATGATCTATTTCTTCAGTCACACAACTGAACCATTGGTTATGGGAAAACATGAGTATTCCGAAGTATACATATCTCATGATATTTTAAATTTAACAAATTCATTGGAAGCAAGTATGGGACCCTATAAGTAATATATAATTATTTATGTATTACACTTGAAATATAGCAATCATAATGACCTAAAAAATCATGTAAATTAAATATATTTCATATACATTTCAACATGATTCACATAAGGAAATAATTTAAAATTCCATCAATAATCAAGAAATAATACACCCATTAAATTTAAATGGGTATCGAAAGATAGTTTGTAAAACTACTAGTAAATACCATTTCATTATGTTAAGGAAAAGTCATACCAAAATATGTAATTTATTTTCACAACATTAATGTCCCAAAATAGTGTAACTGGATTTTTAGGGTAATTTATGAAAAATAATTTCTCAATAAATAAAACACATTTTCTCTAAATGTTTAAAATAATAAATAACCATAAAATTAATTTTTAAAAATTATTTGAACACTTGCATAAAAAAATATGTTTTGGGCAACATATATATTAATTTTTTTAATTTATGATATAATTAAATTTGAAAAAAATATACTTGTAAAAATATTCTGCCATATCGAAACCGTAAAATGTACCTAAAATTAATTTATATTTAATTTATTATTTAATTATAAAAAATTAATCATTAATTGGAAATCAGGTTATAATTTCAAATATTTTGTCTAATACCCTCAACATTCAAATGTGTCTAAAAAATTCCACTTGAAAAATGGAAAAGTCGAAAGTGAATGTCACATAATACAACATCGTATACCTACTCTAATGAAATAAATGATATAAAAAAATAATTTTAAAAACTAACATAGATTCCAAGTGAGATGATCGAATATCAAATTGCACAAATTTATCAATTTTGTTACATTTCAAAATAATCGATCATGTCTCGATGAAATGTTTGGTACAGTTATTTTGAGTAAATATTATGTATGTAGTAGTTTTTTTAGAATATGATTAATTTTTAATAATTGATTAATAATGAAGTCCCCTATAGAATACCCATAATTTTAACAAATCATCAGAACCATTGAAAATGAAAATATGGAAAATGGCTATTCTAAAACACCCATTTTTGGAAAGTGTGTCATTCTTAAATGAATTGGTATCTCATAATTATAAGAGAAAACATTGTTAGGGGATAAATATCATCTAAAAATGTACAATTTTCAATTAACATTATCAACTATTTATAATATAAGGACATGAAATCTATTATGAGAAACAATAACCATTGAAAACAATGTGTGAAATTATATGTCATTGAACATTAGATAAGTATAATATTCAAATTAAAATGATTATGCCATAATAATGTTGAAGATTTTTAATAATATGAATCATTCACTATGGAAAATATGATCTATACCAACGGTTTTGAGCAAACTGTTAGTATAAGTCACTTATATGGACCTATACCAACGGTTTTGGACAAACTATTGGTATAGGGGAGGCCTATACCAATGGTTTTTCCAAAACCCTATGTATAGGTCCATTATAGACACCATATACCAATGTTTTGGACAAAAAAATTTTATAGCCCCCCCTATACAAACGGTTTGTCCAAAACTATGGCATAGGTCCCAAAATCAATGAACCTATACCAACAGTTTTTCGAACCATTGGTATAGGTACATGTATTTGTTTTGGAATCTTCTTACAGAGGACACTAAATAAATAAAAATTTTAAATACTTATGATAATATGTATATATTTTTATGAAATTATGTTCACAAAAGAAAGTTAGGTTAGTGGTTAGGTCGTTCATTCAAAAATGGGAGGTGATGGGATAAAAACGAAACGAATGATGTTTTTTAAATTACATATAACACCGGTTTTATGGGACCGTTGGTATAGATTTTCATATTACTAATACCAACGGTTTTCGAAACTGTTAGTATAGGTCTATACCAACGATTTTCCGAAAACTGTTGCTTTAGACCTATCCTCACAGCTTATTTGTAAACGATTCTCTAAACCATTCTTATAGGCTATACCAATGGTTTGGAGGCCTATAACAACGACTCCAAACAATTGGTATAGGGTAATTTTCTAGTAGTGATTATTTAATTCTACCCAATAAGATATTCCCTACAAAGTAGGCACTGTAAAATCATCCATGAATCATTTTGGGATCATGGTAATCCTAATGTGTACCATTAGTATTGGGAAAAAATTATTCTATTATTCATTGGATTGGGATTAATATTACCATATATCATATTGAAAGGGATAAAATTTCAATTTAAACACTTTGGAAATGGATAAATCCCCCTATATAACACATGGAATGCGATAAATCCAATAATAAATCTTTTTTAATATGGTAACCCCTATATTATACCCTTTTGAGACCATGATATATAATCCTTACCAATGATATAAATGGATATAAGATGCTTGAAATAATTCATCCATACATATTGGTTTCAAATGTAAACGATTGTATTTGAATTCAGTAATAAACCATTGGATGAAAAATGGGTTTGGTATCATTTCATCATAATATCCCCAAACATTCTCTCAAGAATGTGAATACTTCAAAACTAAATTTTAAACACCCAAAATTTTATATCATTATTATATTATTAGGGTGATTCATCATTTACAATGTAAATGGAAATAAATTAATTATTTATAAAGAGGATATGAGGTTGAAATCAAAAAAACAGTTATTAGATAAATGGTTTTTCATTATCAAAAAAGAATATGATAAAATCAATTTGAAAATAAATTATCAAAAAAAGTAAATTGTTTTTTTATAAAAATATTTAACATTAAATATATAAATAAATATTAATTCCTTGAATAATAAATATTTATTTCATAATGGTATGTTGTAAAATGATATAAAAGAGACACTTTTTAAAATTAATCTTCACTATTCGAGACTCAAAAATGAAATAATGGTTTCAAAAGTGATAATTTATTTAAAAAACTATTTCAGAAATAATAATTAATAATTGAAGATTGATTATTTAAAAGGGTTAAAAATAATGAAGGTGGTGGATTTTAAAATAATTTTTTTTTCTAAAATAATGTAAAATATCTTAAATGTTTTTAAATATCTTTATTAAAAACACACATCGTAATAAGATCTAGTAAATCATCCATTATAAATGTTTTAGTGGGAAAAAGTGTTGTAAAAAAGGAAATAAATAAATAAGTTTTTTAAATATATATATTGCAATATTAGAATCAAATAATATTTCAATAATTCAAGGATACCATAAAAATAATGGATGTGAATTGCATTAAACATTGATATATCTTTTAATATGGATGAAAATCATTGATAAGAATGAATCAAAAAAAGTACAATTCATTCTAATAAATTCTTAAAATAAAATAAAATACAATCTAAGTGTGTAATAATTAAATAATGGAATGATTATGTTTATGAAATAACATTATAGATTAATGAATAATGTTAAGTTTTGATGAACAATAAAAAAATATAGAAATAGTTAATTAAAGTAATATTTAAATAAATAATATGATAATAATTTATCTATCATTATAGAAGTCATGAATTTTCATTGATAAATTAATTAGGATGTGATCAATTAATATAAATTAAATTATGTTGTTCATTATTATGAATATCTTGTGTATTTGAAAATAATACAAAGAAACCCCTATCATGTATCCTGACCCACACTAATGCACTTGAACAGCTTTTATAAAATAAATGAATTAGTAAATTAATTTAGGAATAAATCCAAATATATATCATTTTACTAAAGTAAATGGTATTTATTTCTTCATTTATCTGAGATTTATATTATCGATTTTCCTTAGCGGTTATTAGTTATCTATATCATTTTGAACTAGTATCATAATATAGGTTTTATTATATTCTATTATCAAAATGATAATCATTAATTTATCAAAAAATATAATTTAGATGAATTTTTATTAAAATTTATAATTCAATTATTTTAATCTGGGAATTTTTCAGTCTCATTTTTATAAGAAAAATTTAAAAAATGTCTTCTTTAGTTATCTTCAACAAAAAAATAAGCTTATCTTAATTAATATTTATAAAAATAGCTTTAACAATAAAAATTTTATACAATTTTCTACTTATATATATAATATATTAATGTTAATTAATTTCACAAAATCAACCATGATATTATTTTATAGTATGGTTCAAGTAGGTTTCTAGAGTCACCAAAACATTAACAAAACATAATTAATGTAATATTATGATTATGAAGGTGGTTTTTATTATATATACATCATTATTATATAATAATAATAATTATCTATATATATTTAGTTTTTTGAGACCCATATAATGATATATTAGTTAATAATAATGAAATCATATGTTAAATGAATGTAACTTCATGTAGGTGATAGTCCAGCCAACATATAATTAATTATTTATTTCCTCGATGAATGTTCATGGAAATAATGTGTATTGTATTTCTCATTTGAGTAAAATAATTATAATATACACTTTATTTATATTATTCAATTTTTACCATTATAATCTATTTATAAAAGTGGTGATGAGAAAACAAGGAATTCACAACTTCATATATGTTGTTGTTCTGAAAACACAAAAATGATGATTAGGTTTCTAATAATTGAAATTATGACTAATTTTTAATTTTTATTCATTTACAATAATAAAATTTACTAAATTAAGAGTTATTGATTTATATTCTAATTAGATAAATTCAATATGAAATGTGATAAATATAATAAATGATGTTATGAAAAATGTGATCATGTTCATGATTTCCCTTTCCCATGGTAGACACTATTTAAAGTAAGGTATTAAGATAATATAATTCAAAAATGGGTTCAAGTAATATACATAAAATCCTTGGTAGTGAAACAAGGGGTGTTCTTGAAGTTGAAAAATTATTTATATAGTGGTTTTGAAAGGGTGAGTAGGGTTCATTTTTATAAGTTGTCAGAATAAGATTTCTATAGTTATATCAACATGATATTTAGAGGAAACAAGTTATAATAATCATGAAGAATTAATATTATATAACATTAGAGTATATTAGGGGAAAGGATGAAAAATCCTCATGTATTTAGGGGATAAATTTTTTTAAACTATTTATTATGTTTCATACTTTTAGAATTATCACTTTTACCAACTTTGTATTTTTCCTTAATAAATAGTTCTAACATAAATAATTTAATTGTAATTCATAAAAACTATGTACTGAAAATAAAATAATTATTACCCTATGATTATAAATATTAAAAACATTTATTTTGATTAATTTTTTATGTTTATGAAAATTAAATTTTATCATTTTCACATCTAATATGTAAAAACCATTTCAGTAAGAAATTCTATTTTAAAACTTACAATTTATGTCTATGATAAAATCATAAATATAAATATTTTAGATTATAAATTAATTTATTATAAAATAATTAAAATTATTTACCTTTTTGTTTATAAAAAATAAATATTAATAAAAAAATAAAATCCAATTCAATGAAAAGAGATAACTATTTATTTTTATTGTAAAATATTACATTAGTTGTTAAATAATTGGTTTTGAAATTTATCATAATATTTATACATTCATTAGTGTTAACAATAATATTTAATTTATCATGAAATAATTTTTAATATTTTTACATTACAGTTAATTATATACTAATAAAAACTATATTTTAGTAATTTTCCCCATATTCATTTAAGTATTATTTATTTCACCAAAATATCTAAATATTTACATTAGATACTATTGATTTATGATAATATAAATGATATTAAGATTGGAAAATTGAAATTCATAACATTATTATTTTAAATTTTCAGTTAAAATTCTTAATATGAAGGAAAAATAATTTTATTGAAAAATTATGATTTTAAACATTATGTGTTTTTAATATTACTAAATACAAATTTCTAATATAGAGAATGCCAAAATATAAATTTGTATATAATTAAAATTTATATTATAATAATATTTTAAAAGTGTTCAAATAATATTATTTCATGTTAAAATAATTATTTGAGACATTAAATATATATTTAATATTACTTCATATATACATTTAATATTTAAACTGTAGAACATTAAATAGAATTAAATAAATTTATTTCTTTTGTGATTTATTTCCAACATAAATTCTATATAATAATATTATATAATATCGTGACTCATTTTATTTTAGTTTATTGAGATGATAAAATGGTAAAATGCAGTATTAATTTAGAAACAATATGATCCATAATCACTTGACGTTACATAGAAGATAAAACAAAACTAGATTTCAAAATATAAAAGAAGAAATTATATACAAATGAGAATATAGAGAATTATGGGAAACCATATATAAATACAATAATACTTATTATTAACAATGATATACTTTTTAATAATTAATTTAATCAAAATTTAGGTTTTGAATTAAAATATAATTTTCCAATGTGAGGAATTAAGATTTCTATAACAGAAACAGATTGTCTTTAAGAAACAAATTGTGAATAAATATGTATAATCAGATTAAGAAACCTCATGGTATTATTGTGAAATATATTTAATATTGCTGGGGTATATTAATATCAAATGGGTTTCTTCAATTGTCAAAACTTATAGTGGGTTTTTTGGGAGGTGGATATTAATACTGTCGTATTTCAGGCATTTACTGAGAGTTAAAATGAATTAAAAATCAAGGAAAAATAATCCATACAAAAGATGGATATTTTTGTTGAATTAATAATAGGGAAATTAATCGAATTGTGTGTCCAATGAAAAAATAACTTTTTAATATTTTCACTTTTTTCTAATTTATTTAGGTGACTTTTCCCCATTTAATAATAATTTTTTGACCCCTGACATCACCAACCATCAATACTCTCTTCCACTAGTGGGTATAGTGTTTTCCATAAATATTTTCATTCATATCATAATTTTAACCTCCTCTAGTTCAATTTTCTTCATTATTTATTCTATTTTTTTCTTATTTTTTTACCTAATCCGTTCTTAATGCTCTCGGCCCTATTTTATTATCAACTCTTATTATTTTTATTCATATAAAAGGATAAAACTAACATAATAATTCCATAAATTTTTTATGTGGTATTTTTATAATGATGGAATTGAAATATATTTCTTAAGGTTGTTAAAATTTCATTATCTTTAAATAATGATTCTATGGATTGGATGATACATTTAATAGGTTATTAAGAAATAAAAATTAACATGCAATTTTCAATTATAAGTGCTAAACAATATGTTTTCATGAATGATTTTGGGAAACTACCCTATTTTTGGAAGTTGATTAATATTATTATTATTGGATAAATTAGATGTTGTTATGTGTGTAATAATAGCTTTAAGGATGTTAAAAGGTTTTTTGAAGTGACTTTATGTAATGATAATACTTTCAACGATACAACACATATTTATCTTTATGGGGATTCTAGTTACATAAGACCACCAGTAATGAATTATGATCCTCTAACTACCCCAATGTGGGACATTGGTTATCCTGGGGGTATATGTCCCCTATTAATGATAGTTTGGGTAATAATGGTTGTTACAGAGTGGTTGATCAATGTGTAATTGTTTTTTGGAATGAATAAATTATCTAAATTGATGACCATGTCATCTGTGTTCTGTATTTTTTCTACTTGAGTCCAAAGGATTCCATGATGATAATGATATATATATATTTATTTTCTGAAAAGTTTAGTTATCATGCTTTTATCAAATTATTATTTCTTTATTCTATTAATGAATACCTTAATATAGTTTCAACTATAATTTTTATTCAACTTATTAGTTCAATGTAAATTTTTTTACTAGAAATAATTTTTTATAATTTTATTAAATATTATGTTTTTAAGCCGAACTATTTGCTTATTAAATTGTTCATTTTAGTAGAATGTAGCAATTATTTTTGTAACATGGGAAGTATATCATTATTAGGTTCATATTCCACATATTACATGATTAGATATAAGGTTTTAGTGTACTCTAGGATGATTATGTGTAGTAATTTGTCTTGTTTCATAGTTTTTTTGTTAATTACGATTTCTATTTTGTATTTATTTTTAATTTTTAATGAAAATATAGTAGAACCTAGGAGAATGTGATTATTATATATGGGTTGGAAATTATTTTCTTATGAGTCGACATAGGGAATTCTATTATAATTCATATGGTTAGAATACATTGGGCTACTCATTGAATGTAATCCTTGAAATGTTGTATGTATCAATCATTATCTAATTTATCTATGTTTATAGATATTTCAAATTGTATTAAATTAGATTTTGAATTACTGTGAACAATAGTGTTTTATGAGTGTTTATTTTTCATTAAAAAAATAATTATTTTAAAGTAGATAGTTTGAAAATTTCCTTGCGAATAAGAATAATTTTTTTAGAAAATTTATAATTCAGTAAAAATGATTTTTTTTAAATGGATCAAAAAATTATTTAAATTATTATTAAGTATTAGAATATTTTTAGTACTTTTAAAAAATGGATATTTTATTTATTTCCACATATTTATTATTTTGATAATATTTTATAATTAGAATTTGTTAAATAGTTTATTTTGTGATATTTTTAAGATTTATTTTTTAAAATTAAATAAATATTAAGAGAGTTTTAATTAAAATTTTATTGATTATTTTATGGTTGTTTTGAAGGATGGATGTTCATGGGGAAGTGAATTTTGAAAACCCCATTTTGGTCTAAGAGAATAGTTTCATTAACATAATCAAGGAAATAATGTCTGGGATTTATTATTTTCTGTATATTAATAACAAGGTGGATTTTAGTACTATTTTAATTTTGAGATTGCTCAACGATTTACAAATTATATTATAGGGTTTCAGTTATATAATTTATTTTGATGGTTTTCATGTTATAGGGTATATATTAATTACATTTTTTTATTTAATATAAATTTTTTTATCATGATATTTTGGGGATTTTCAATACATCTACTACAATATTCATTATCGGTTCCCCTAATCACTTCACTTAGCATGATAATTTCTTTTGATAAAACCCAAACCTGAATCCCCTTCAATACCAAGAGAAATAAATATTAATAGGAATCCATGATATAGCTATAGATTGATTTTTATATATTTATCCATCTTGATCTTTTAGAATTTCTCATGGTAACAATTTAAACAATTATGAAAGTGGGTACATGATTAATGTGTTGAACAGCTCTTACCGAAAACAATTCCTAGAAAGAACAATCATAAGATGGTTTTAATTATGGGTTCATTTAATTGTATTTTCTTAAACTATTGTATGTGTTCTATGATATGGAATTCTATATCCACAATAAGTAGATCAAATATTTTATGATTATGAATATCACTAAGTCCATATGAATCCGAATATTCTAGATCTGTATTACGATTATTCATAATGACTTTGTTTTTTGGGTCACTTATTAAACCAAATCATGTGTCAGTAGTGTCTTCTCTTGGAAACAAAATATATGAGATGGTAGTGAATAAAACTATGATTATTGAAGCAATATATTAAGGATAATTAGATCTGTTATATATTTCTAATATTTGTGAGAATAGTGTAATAAAATCTAAAAATGGAACGGAAAAGTGTTCCATGTTTGATATAGTGATTATCTATCTTAAAAGGAAGACATTTTTGATCACATTGACATATTCTCGGAGCAACCACAAATATTTCTATCGTTTTTGGAATTAGGTGAATATGAAAAATTTGTGTCTAATAATTACTAATATAGGTAATATATTCAATGGATTATGATATATTAATTGGATAAAATTATGAATATTTCGTAGGAATCATTATTCATAATCATCCCTTATGAATCCCCTCAAATTCTATATATTGAACATCACAATGGTCTTAATTCCATTTAATATTTATTTTAATGTAATTTCATTTCCTTCAGTTGATCTTACGTTGTCAATAGTTAAATATCATTTATTTCAACATTCATGTTTTTACATTCATGGAATCTTCACTACTATTGATGGATATTTTTATAAATAATTAATAATATATTATATAGATTATTACAATAAAATTATATTGGATATAATTGTTATATATTTTGTTTTAAGTGTTATGTGTTTGAATTTTACAGAAACTATAATATGGTGGGGAGGCCAGAATTTTCTAGTTTATCATATTGAATGGATTGGTAATTCATTTTTAAGGGGATTCATGTGATTTTCTATATGGACCTAGAATAAAATCATGGTTCCATATCATTCATAATTACATCATTCATTAACGTAATTTTATAATATAACATTCTTAAAATATGATTATAGGTCCTTCCCCAACAGGAAAATATATGTTTTGTTAGTTGCATTTTGGTGCTCCTTCCACTGTGATTTTTTCACTTTTAATATCAATATTTGATTTTGAATTTATATTAGGCCATTGATTATTAATGCACATATATATGAAATCTTGGGTTGTTTTTTGGGTGACATGATTCTATGGTTCATTATGATCTGATTTTTTTATTAACTAAGAACAAGTATTCAAGATGTTTTTTACATTACAAACACTAGTCCCAATACAAAAATTAAAAAATCTTATTTTTCATAATTTCATTTGAGTAACATCAAATATTTATTAATATATTCTTATAAGGTCTAGTAATATTTTCTTTCATAGTGTGGTATTTTTTGATGAAATTATTCTAATGTAATTCCTAAGATTAATGGTTAATGTTTTTCAAGGAATCATCGAGTTATCATTGATTTTTTTCTTATTGGGTGGTTAAGGGACCATTATCATAATCATGAATAATGATTAGTTATGTAATACTAGTTTCATATTTTACCTCATGGGTGTCCACTTTATCATTTATGAATTTTATGGAGACGATAGTTGTTTTGTGGAGTTCCAATGTTTTAGAAGATATATTTCATGGTTAGGAGACCAACATACATTGTTTCTCTAAGAAAAGATCATCTTTGTGTCCCATGAGGATTTAATTTCAATTCCATAATTGAATTTTATTTTTATTTCAATTTCTATTACTGGGTATAAATATGTATGGTTTCTTGGTTCATTGAGTATGCATTCATGCATTATATATATTATTTTTTAAGGTTTTTTCATTATTATATTTTTCACATCTTTATAATTTTAGAATATAAATAGGGTTAATTTATTAAATACTTATTATTTTATGTTACATAGGTGTTTTTGGTATTTGGTTCATGATGTGTGTACTTATTTTAATATTTTTTTTCTCAAAATATTTGTTTCTATACCTATTAACTAATCAATGACCATGAAACATTAAAGGATTCTAATGAAAATTATAGGAGAAATTTTCATAATATCAATAATATGTGGTTGTTTTAATTTATTTTTTAGTGATATTTTTCATCACTAATGGCCTCTATAATAATATGGGTGTGTTTAGGGGATGTATTGGTGAAAATAATTCATGATTTATCATTTTTGGATTTGAGTGGGTGTTTCCATGCATGGTAATTTTGAATAAATTTACATAACCATAGAGGAATATATTCATTATTTGAATATATTTTAATTCCTATAATTTTGTCCAATAAGAATTATTTTTTATAGAATCTCACCTATCTATATTTATGTGTTTCATGGGTTATCCCACCAATCATTGGAAGTCTTTATCCCCCAACAGTTCCTCTCATCACTCCTATCTTTACCCTTTATTATTCCTTCTATTACATCAAAAGTTGAATGCATTTTTACATGTTAACCTTGTCTGGTCCTATATCCATTATTCACTTTTCATTCATTCTTTTTTAATACAATAATATTGTCTGGGAGACATAAGGTATCGTTTTACATTTATTCAAATTCATGATTTCTATATTTTAGGGTATGTATTTGTTTTCTTTTCCATATAAATATTAGAGGGTCATATTGGGGTAATTTATCCCCACCAGTTAAAAGATATAGATATACACAATAGGTGTCCCATTCAACTCTCATTAAAATTAATCCAACGAACTGTTATGAAATTTTTTATGGGATTTAATTAACTTTCAATGTTTCTTCTTATAATATATAGTTATATCAAAGTAGATAATTTAATTGAAATATTAATAATTGGTGATCATGGTTTTATGTATGGATGGATGTGAGTTGCTTATTAATTTGATGATTCCTATAAATTATCAATTTTAAGTCCATATTTTCATCATAATAATAATATCACAATTTTTTTTATAGATTTGACTTCTCAAATGATGGAAAAATGTTTTTTATTAAAGCTAAGATGTGATTACACCCTTTAATATATTCATTGAATTTTTTTTTATATATTTATGTAATGAAATGATTAATTAGGTGTTTTATTTTCTAAATTGGATTTCAGTCTATTATTCATAATGAATGATGTAATATCTTAAATGGAACTCTAATTGGATTAATTGATTATGAATAATCATAGCACAAACCCATTATAAGTGATATAATTTATGTGTTCTTATTCATATATGATAATAATGAATAATTATATGAGTTATAATATATCGATAAATTTCTAAAAACATCATAACATAATATATATCAAAAATAAAAAAAACTATTCGGTACCTAATACCTACCCAATAGTAATAAAAAATTAATTGTATATAAAAAATTATATATTGTGATGGTTGATAAATATAATCATAACAATTATTTTTGTATACCTAAATAAATATTCATCATTAAAATAAGAAAAATAAATTAATTTTTTTATTCATTATGTAATATTTTGTCCCTCAAAATTATGAAAACATTGTTTTAATGTATATTAATAAAAACATTTTTACAGTAATTTTTTACTTATGTTTTCAAAATTATTGGAACTGTTTTAAAAAAATCAAGAAAATATTTTAAAATCACCTAAAATAAGTTTAAAAATATATTTATTATAAATATTATTACAAAAATATAATTTAATAATTTCTTTTGATATCATCATAAATGTGACGTACATAGTTAAATCAATTTTTTTCACAATTCAGCAAATAATATGTTATGTTATAAAAATATAAAAAAAATAAGTTGGAACTAATTTTTACATTCTGAATTTATAAATAATATTCGTTTTATATGAATAAATATTAAATATATTCTATATTTTTAATTTAACATAAATTAAAATATATGATAAAATCATCATTTAGTGATTAGTTTCCTTTTAAAAAATTATATATTAAAAATCTTATTAATTGTGAATTCAAATATGAATAAAATAATATAATTTTATAGAAGTTTTATTATTATTATTTAATTTTTATAACATTCATCTAGTATATTTATTCTCATTATATATTGGAGTTTCATGTAAATTAATTTATAGATAAAAATATTATTTAAAAGAAAATATAATAAAAATTCTCATTGTATTATATTCTCTGTTACTAAAAATATGTAGTTATTGTAATTTAAATTTTTATGTACAAATGATAATTTATAAGTGTATATAAAAGAGATAAACCACCTAAAATTATAATTTATAGAGATATTTCCACATAGAAAACATTAGAATGTTACATTTTTTAAATTTAATAGGTTACTCATGAATTCGCGTTGTCACCAATAATTTAATTTTAATCTCCCCCATGAATTTTGACATAATTCATATAATAGAAATAATTTCCCAATATGTAGAATAGTATTTTATAGAGTAATATATAGACTTTTTTTGAATTTTGATTTCTAAATTTTAGTATTTTATCTATTATTAATGTGAATATATATTTTCATTTTCAATAATCACATAAATTTATATAGAATATTAATTAATAAGAATAGGGTGGATCATAATCTAGTATAATACTATGGTGATTCATACACCATTTGTATAATTATAATACCACCCTTATTATTGTATTTATAATTCAAAATTTTATGGGTGAGAAAAAAATTTATGATATATGACATATATAAATCTATATTTAAGAACACCTAACACTACATAACAATTCTATCACTATTAATATTATACGTTGAATAGATATTTTAATTTTCCAAGGGTCCAATGTGATTTTGATGTCTATTTTTATATTAATTCCCTCTATTATTGAACCAGTTTATATAGTGGAAAATTCATCACATCTAGAACATTGATTTAGTAGGGGAACCTTAATAAGAACTTAATATAATAACATAATGAAAATTGCAATATTACTTTTATAGTGTCTATTTTTTCTCAATTACCTCTACCATAAAAAATATCTTTTCAATACATTAAGATAATACCTTTTGTGCCTCTTTACAAATCAATGACATAAAAAAATTTATTCATTATTTCCTCACAATCTTTAAAAAGTTTACCTCCATGATAGTTCTTTCTAATATTTCTTAGTGACCTTTAAAATACTAGAATATATCACTGCTAATCATAACTCCTTATATCTATTTTCCAATATCCATATGTTTTTTTATTATAGATCCTGTCACATTATATATCACGCTGGGAAAATTTATTCATGGTCAATGTTATCATTTCTTTACATGGTTCCTTTAGGATTCATCTGTCACTAAAAATATACATGGTCATCATGAGTGTTGAATAATTATAATAATTATAGTATTATAAAAAATATTCATATAAGAATCTAATATTCAAAATTTAGTAGTCTTCAAAAAACATCATTAACTTCTTTCAACAAAAATCACTCTTGAGTCTATCTGGGTGACATTATATTATGTTATCTCAAACTCATAAACTAAGTTACATAACATAACTAATATATTTTAGTGTCTGATAATTATATAGCCACGACTAGTGTTTTTTAAGTGTATGTAACCAATATTTTTGTGTAATATTCAATCTTATTCAATGTGCATCCCATTTTAGTTTTTTATTAAATTTCATTCATTACAGTTTCCATTGTATACAAACATGTTAACTATGTCGTGTTCGAATAGAGAGATCATTTTATAAGTAAAATGGAATATGTTTTTGGGAGTTATGACTTTTTGAATAATATAGTCTGGGTGAAATTTTGTTAAATTGGAATATGAATGTTTTAATTATATTTGAGAGGCTTCATTGGGGATTCTAATGAACATGTGGTGTCATTAATGATTTGTTAGTTGTGGTCAACGAATAATGTGAAAATTAAAAATATGGTAATTATGTTCATTAAAACGTGTGTTGTTGGGGATTTGAGTTTAGGTGATTTTAGTTTGGAACATTTTTTATCATTTTATGGTTCCATGAAAAGTGGTATAGTTTTCATGAAGAATGATTGATAATGGAACTAATAATTTGGTTATTTTTTTAATTGGATCCTAGAGAAAATATCATATATTTTGAATATTTTGTAGAATTTTTAATGATCCATTATAAAATAAATTTGGGCTGCCAACCAAGGAATCAGCGTGCACCACTATGTGTGCGGCTGGACCAACCCCAGCCATCTAGTATGATGCAACCGTAGAAGTGGCACATCACATGAAAAATTTTGTGTGAGGTAGATCTACGAAGAAGTACCATAAGGAGGTGTGTCGTAGTGGAAGAGTTTTGGGAATTAAAATTCATGTAGGGAACTAGAATGGGGGGACACCATAGGAGGGGGAAAACACTAAAGGGGGATAGTCACATTTATTATTATAATGTAGTGGGAGAATACTATACAATTTGATGGGGGTATATCCCTGAAAAATATAGGACCTTTACTATCATGATCATAAAATCTTAGTCATTGAATTCGATTTTAATCCTTAGATAAGACTATAGTTGTCTAATCTAGTCTGATCTTATATATGAGATATTAGATTCATCCCACAAAATAGTCTTCTATTGTATGCTTAACCCATACCGATGATAAAATGTATCATAAGCTATGATGATCGAAGATCAATTCAATGCAGTTTGATGTTGGATCCACATTTTATAATCTATATTTGATAATTATTATGATTTGGTCAGGATAGAAATATTTTATGAATATTTGTTAATAATTTAAGGAGTAACAGACTAGAACATTAATTTGTTAAAAATAATTATAATATGAAGACAATGTTTTTTATTATCTCGCAATAGAGATTGTGTGTGTATAGCATGATTAAGGATTACTGGATTTTTTTGAATATTATAATGATTAAAATCTATTTGAGACCACATTTGTTTTCATTTTTTTGGTAACAATTTTGAAAAATGTGAGATAAGTGTTATCATTTTATTAGTGACGGTGATGGATCATGATTACAATTCAATGTCATGAAGAATGTTTAATGAACTGTATTGTTTCTAGAAGTATAAATTCATTTCCTAATTCTGATAAATACATTTGAAGGAATTCATTTTCAGATTGTTGTTTTCTCTCATTGATAAGAGTTTTTGATATATTGTGCGAGACACAATTTATTGCGTTAGGAGTTTTTTTTTCCAAGAGAGGTTAAACATCATTTGTTTGAGAGAAGCTGATATATTTTCTATGAGTTATTCACCATTGATTCTCACAATCAAGTTTCAATGTGGCTAAATTATGTTTCAAAATTTTATTAAGTAATCAGAATATCTTGAAGTTCATTCTACTTGTTTTCGTTAACTGATTTGAGTGATTACATCATAGTGTTTGTTCACAGAGTATCTCTTTTAAAAGACCATTTACACATTTAGCCAGTATAATTTGACTTTACATAATAGATTTTTTTTCATCCATTAATATTCTAATAGTATGTATATGGATTGTATTCATATTACGGTTATGAATTTTTTTGAACATTCTATGTGTGAATCTAATTTTATTTAAATTTCTACGTTATATGTGAGTCATAAAAGAATGTGTACTGATTGTAAACTAGATGTACAGTGAATGCAAGGGATGCGATGTACAACATGTTCATGTAATTAAAAGTAAATTTTATTCATTATATAGTAAATAGACTTAGGCATTTACACGTATATAATGATCATGTACATTTTGATTTTTGAATATGAGTTTTCTTGGGTATTTTTAGAAGAGTATTAATGTTAATCTATTGTTGTATTCATTCATCTGTTTTAGTTTTGGGATACTTATCTAACGTATTTCTAGAATAATTGAGCTTGTGTAGTATAACAGTATTACTATGGATTGAAAGGAGTGATTAATTTTGTATTTTAGTTGAAAAATAATACATTTCATAGAGTGGTTGTGTTTTTATTTGGAAAATATATTTGAATCAGTATAATTTTTTTCATAGAAACTGTATCTAGAATAGGTTTATAATTACCCTTGTTGGATTCTGGGTGATACAATACCATTCCACTTTTAATTTTAAATTTATTTTTAGTGGAAAATATGTGTCTCGGATCAACCCAACCACAATAAGGACATTGTTTCCCTAAATAGGGGTGAATGTAGAAAAAATATTTTTAGTTGTTGAGATAAATATAAAAAAAATCATTAGAGTATTTATTCAATGAAATGAAATTACAAAACAATAGTACCACAGTTTAAACCCACGAACCCCACATCATAGTGGTACATAATATTCTAGGATAATTTAATTTCTATTAGAGGGGGTTAGATCTGAAGGACCTATTAATTTAGTGATGGATAATATGAATTTAGTTAACCGCTAAGGTGTTCTATTTTTTTTTGGAATAAACATTTTTGGATGAATGATCCATATGTTTCCTTTAAAACTATCAAAAGTATTAAATGTTTGTGATTTAGTAATACTTTGTAGTTATAGTAATGAATAAGATATTCCGAAGGCATTTGGAAATAGGATAAATGCAAAGGATAATGGAAAATCCATAAATGCAATTTTATCATCCATATCTGATAATGTTGTTACTAATGTTATGGGACAAGAAATAGCCTTGGAGATATGGGATAAACAAGAAAACCTCTATGAAACGAATGTTAAGATCAGTGTAGACTTGTTATAAATTTATAGGGATATGTTTTAAGATAATAGAATTCCAAAATATGATAAAATGCATTATATATTTAACAATGTTAATGATGGTTTTGTCCATTCTAAATAGTTTGGATGGAATGCGGAGGATTCAACTATTAATATTAGTAAATGAAAAACATTCCAAATAAATTTTACTCTATTCTTTTTACATTGGAATAAAAACAAGATATGTATCTTGATGAGTTTCACGATAATTTAGATAACTATAAGATGAGAAAGGATCCAATTTTGAAGAAAAAGGCTATCAAATAAATTTAAATCAAGGCCATGAGTATAGTAATGTTTCATAAATATTAAAATTAAGACTCTATTGATTCTGAAGATGAATATGTAATGGATGATATGTGTATGAAAATCAAGTCTCTTATATCAATATACATTAAAAAGGGAAAGGGTATGTAAAAAATCAAATATTCCACCAAAAGGCGTCAATTATTTTGGAATATGACATTTTTAACCAATTTTCCGATGAAGGAAAATGTTGAATATGAGAGTGATTATCAAGATGAATGATGTCAAAAATGGGAAAATATTAAAATAACTCTACAAACTATACTGAGAGAAAGAAAAAATTTCAACAAAAATTAAGTATCTTACCGAGTGTAGAATATGAAGAATATTCTTCATTAGGTACTGTTTCTAAAGAATATGTTTCATAGATATTTAGAAACAATATGGCTCAAATTGGAAAATTTGATGAAACTTTATGTGGTGATGAATAATATGATGAAGGGTCATATATGGTACACTAGTTGAAATCAGAACATGAATCGTTCTTAGAGGAAAATAAAGAATACAAGAACAAAAAAATTTCTGATGAAACAAGTTAAAAGAGAATATTCTTACATTGTTGATATTATTAGTCTAAAGTTCAATGTTTCATAACAAGTATAGAATTTGAATAATATTTTTGAGAAACTGTATATAATGGATAATGAATATTATTATATCTAGATATAGCATCTCATATTTTTAAATTATATGAAGATGATCAATGACTATTTTTAGAAAGATATAGTACTTAAATTTAAAACATATCATACATCTAAAAATGTTTTTCAAAAGAAATAGGTCACATTATCTTTTTATAAACTAACATGTAATTTTGTAATTTCAAATAATGCATTTTGTGTAAGAAATATTTGAAAAATATGGGATTCTATGAACATAGATAATCATTTATCTATATCAATGAAATATGTGGAAACATATGAGATGGTTATCCTATCAATATAGATGAAATATCAGTCTATTAAAATACATCAACAATAGTATCCTAGATGAAATCGTCAAAAATATGATAGATATTTATTTAATATGTATTTGTGGTGTCTTGTAATTTATGACCGTGTTGATCACATCTTCTACAAATTTCTTCTGGAAAATGAACTATTTTATGAACACGTAGATTTTATATACTCCTATTAATTTCTTTTTTTTCATGACTACTCTTCTATTTATATGACAATAATTTCTTCCCCTATCGCCTCCTGCATCCTCTCCACCTCTGTTTGGTGGCGTCTCCTCTTCGACTTTCCTGTTCGACAGCATGTGTAGTGCGGCTTGCGACTTTGTGGGCTCGACCCGACCACCACTGCTGGCTACCTCCTTCTTTCCCTATCCCCGAATTTCATAGAGATTTTCATAGTGGCATGGTGAAGGCTCGTGGTCGTGTACTGTCTCTTGAAGGTTCATTTCCTTGTTAACGGTGGGGTCGTAGGGAGGCTCTATGTGGGCTCTGAGTTCGATTGTGAAGGCGACAACAGGATTGCGGCTTGCGATTGGGATCTTTTTCTAGATTTTTGGCGTTCGAGCGGATGGCCAAGGTGATGGTTTCCAACCTTTGAGTTCATGGATCATTTTACGATTTTGGACGATTGATGTGGGTCTTGTTGTATGCTTCGTGTGTATTTGGTTTGAATCTTCTCATCTCTTGGTTTGAGATTTTGGGTGATTGGTTCGTGTCTTGATTCTTGTCTGTTGAGTTATTCTTTGGGTTAGAAAGGGGGAAGAAGGACCTGAATATGCTTAAGGATTTTAGGTCTCCAGCAATGAGTATTTGCGAATGTACTTTGGGGGTATGGAATCGATGGTGGTGTTTCAATCTGATGGGGATAGTCCGAGTGAGTAACGGCGGGTTGATAATGGGTCGACGATGATGTTTTCTGAAGGTTGGTGTCACCAGTGACCTGCTACGATGTGATGATAGAGGCGCGTGATGTTTGGATTCCCAGATCGAGGCGGTTGTGCATCCCGAGGGGTCGCGTGGACCAAGGCGTGGAAAATATTTCATTCGATATTTGTGATTTGAAAAAAATTTAAAGTTGAATTGGAAATCTTGGGTACCATGACGAGATGTGTTCTTTTGTGTTCTCCTACATGCTTGTTCAGTTACTGGTAAGCCTTAAACTAGCTTTTTTAATAATGAAAAAAATGTCTTTTAGTCATGGTCACCATTACAATATAGAAAATGGAAAACAAATTTTGAATGAAATAATAGAAGAAAAATATCTTATTTTGGATGTTTCATTTAAATATATAAAAATAGAAAAACAATGAACTCTTGATAGTGTTTGTTCCACACACATGACATGTGATACATATTTTTGAAAGATAATGAATATGACAATAGTGGAAGAATTTCTTTTGGATAGAAAACTTCTTTAAAAATAAAAGTTGTTAGTCCTATTGATTTTGAATCCCATAAACTGGAATACATAGTTCTTCTTCTTTAAGGGATCAAACACAATGTGGTGAGTGTGAGCCAACACTATGAGGATGGTAACAAATTTATTTCCCAAAAAAATATGTGAATAATCAAAAAATTAAAGGAACTCTGAGTTAACATCATGTATTGAAGAACCTTTGGTAATATATAGAAAATTAGTTATGCAAAATAATCTTGTTGCATGATTATGAAGGATGAAAACAATATGTGGAATGGCCGACTAAGACATCTTGGTCAAAGTTATTTGAGTAATATTCCATGAATAATGTAGTTTGAGATCATCTGCTTTTATAATGTCAAAGAGGAACTATCAAAGTAACCTATCAAAAGGGTATTCTTGTGCATGTTGTTCATAGAAGAGTTGATATTCGGTCTCTTAGGACACTTGAGCTTATTCTCTCTGTTCATTGTGAACATATGATTCATAAGTCTGCTGGTGGTGAACTATATTTTATGACATTCATTTATGATTTCATAGATATGGATTGTAACATCCCATGTAAATGAAGAATAATAAATATTTCATATTTATAAATATATTTGAATTAAATATTAATTTTACTTTAAAGGGGCTGCTATGTTCGATAGCGTAACCAATATGCAACAACAGGTTTCATTGAAATCTTACGTTGCACACTAATAATATAATATTATAATTTTAAAATGAAGTTAAATCATAGCTGTTGTATTAGAGGGAATGAAAAAATATAACTACAATATTATTTTACATGTTTGTTAAATTTATTTACATTTATCCAATAAAAAAAGGCTTAAAATGTGAATGAATCTAATTTTTAGCATAATTTACATTAAAATGTCGATTTACAACATTTTAATGGAGAACCTTATTTAAATATAGTATTGGTCACTTTAATACATTATAATTGACCAAATAAAAAACTTCTTTAGAATGGGTACATAAAATTTTACTTTGTGTAAATTTTTGGAATTTTTCCGATAAACTCCATTTTTAATGAATAGTAAAAAATATATTATTTCAATTCAAAACTACATTTTAATCTAATTTATTTATATTGTTAGATTAACAATTTAATTGGTTTTAAATTGAAATTAGAATATATTTTTACCATTCAATCAAATGTTGGTCATTGAAAATAATTTCACTTTGAAATTGGACATAAAAAAATATCAATCTTTTGAAAGTTATTGTTTCTTAAAAACACGCTAATAGTTTTAAGAAAGGGAGTTAATTTTAAATTAATTAATTCCTATTCTATGTTGTGAATTTTTAATATTGTAAATCATTTTCTAATTCAGAAAATCAAATAATGCTTGGGCTGAATTTTTGGTATTTCTCTGAAAAACATCAATTTTTGATGAATACTGAAACCACTTAGTAGTAGTTAAAAAAACTGACTTCTTCAATTTAATAAAATTTTACAAATTTTGTGAATTTAATTTCTAAAATCTCACATACATGGTCGTTATTATTACGAAAAATGTGATTTAATAAAATGAAAATAATTTTTGGTGAATAGTAACATTGGACTTATATTTACCACGGTTAAATGTAAATAATGTAATTCAAGGTTACAAGAATATTATAATAATTTAAAATTACCTTAATCCTTGTCCAAACCTTATTGGATGAGTAATGGCTGACCATGGGAATTATTGGGTAGAATTTGGGACCCCATGGTTCCACTTATGAATGATAAGGACACTATAGATTAATTAATTAGAGGTAAAGCAAAAAATGACATAAACAAAAGATTTTTATTAAATTTATTTTTATATGGTCTTATGTAAGACATTTTTTCAACTATAAATATACTTTATAAAAAACTATTTCCTACATGATATTATTTTTTTATAAAATTTATACATCGAATAAATTAAATTATTTATGACATAATAATGATGCAGTATTTACCTCATTAATAAATAATTTAAATAAATAAGATTATAATGAATAAAATATTATCCAAAACCTCTCCAATTCCTATTGTATAATATTATTTCGAGCATGAATCATCATAAATTATACTATATTTATTTTTGGACCTTTAGAAACTGAATATCATTATAAAATAAAATAAAATGTTCACACATTCTAAAGGAGCCCATCCTCCCCCTTATAAAAGGAGACCACTTCTAACCAACACCTAACACCTCTCAAGACATTTGGATCATCCAAACTCGGCCCAATTAAACTCCCGACATCACTATACACCTTTTGGTATCATTACCTTTTTCATAAGGCACTTCAAGAAGTCCTTTGGTTCAAACCGAAAGGAGTTACCCAAATTAATGGTAATTGTTTCTCTTAAATTATTTTCTATTATTTTACATCTCAAACCCGTAACTCTTTTTATTAAATTATTTTGTAATAGAACCAGTATCATAAATATACTAGGATGTTGTTATGAGAAGTATTCGAACTACACTTACACACACCTCCATATAATGGATGAAGAACATAATGTTTCTGTGGATGGAAAACTAATGCCTCATGAAACGATGATTGTTCAAATTTCTTCAACAGCCTCTCATGGAGGAAATTATGATAGAAATACATTTATATATGATATATATTATGTTTATGTTTTATTTATGCTTCTATATTTTCCATATATATCATACCTTTATGGTTTCCGTTATGGGTAAACGTGATAATTTCATTTGAGGAAGTGTGGACTACCGCACACTCAATGTGATATGACCCATTAATTCCATATGTGGCACATATAAAGGATGGATATAATGATATTATATATGATATTATATTGGAATTATAATATATCTATTTATAATTATGTTTTAATCCCATTAAAATAATAAATAGAAATGAAAGTAGCGTTCATGTGTACATACGATTTACTGTCTCTATGAACAATGCATTTCATTTCATACATCCAAATTTTATGTACTATTATAAATACATGTATATAATATATATATATGATATATATGACATATTAATCATGAATTTCGTTCTGAATATAATAGAATATTGACACCATGGACAACTTTTAAATATAAGGTGTTCATTTTTTACTCAAGCACCAAATACCGACAAAATGGATGTCATTAACTTAAATTATTAAAAAATGTTTATAACATGGTAATAAGTGATATTAAATGAATAATAATCTTTAAAAAGGTTTTTATGTAAATATAAATTAACTTTAGTATATTATTCAGGATATTAGAGAATGATCGAGTCATGTCTGACACGAGGAAAGGGACTTCGTCTCAATCCCCTTTCATAGAGGAATAATTTGTTTTAATACATGATTTTATTTTATACACTATATATAAACCGTTTAATTTTATTTTCATTCAAATGGAATCTTTTTATACTAATCTTTTTAGAAAATGAAGAAAAATATATTTTAAACGTAAGCGCAGACAATGACCTTTCCAGCGCCTTGAGTATTATTTGATCATTGGTTTCCTTAACAAGCCATAAGGTTTTTAAAAGGAAAAATAAATACCATAAACGTTTTTTATGTATTTTGGTATTGAAAATGATTTTGAGAATGGATTTAATATTTCAATATCTTGAAATGATATTTTTTTATTGCAATGTGAAAATTTTATCTTTCATTTATGCTTATGTTATGTGTTATGATCATGTTATGGTTCTTGGGAATTATTTATTTATATGGGTGGTTCCATGATAAACCTAGGGCGGGTAAGGCCTAGATAGCTATAAATGTATTGGAAAACATGACAGGGGTAAACGTGAATGTTTCTCCTAAGAGATTTAGGGAATATAATATGATGGGTTTTCCAATGTAAATCCCTATGTAGCTGCGATGGATACATTGTAATAATGTTATAGATTCCACAAGATACCTTTATGATTTATTATTTCTACAAGTTATTCATAAATATTATGTTTTCATGAGGTACGTAAAAGTGTTTATGTTTTGAATGTATTAATGAAAAAATGTTTTCTTTCGTTGTTTTATAACCCTTACTGAGCTTTTTATGCTCATCCCATGTTTTGAAATGTTTTCACAAGACTTAAAGATGAATAGAGTCAAGGATGTGATCATGGAAAATTCATGTTGTCCAAAACCTGGTATCAAGCATGACTCTTTTTTTTCAAGAGTTTTTATTTTATTAAAAAATGGAAACTGTGTAGAAGTGTCTACTTTGTAATATATTGTGATTTAATAGTTATGTCCTACCTCTCTAAATATATAAACCTGAAAAGATCATTAATGTGGATTATTCATTTAATTCAATATTATGTAATGTTTAAGGATGGGTCCTTATAGTTGGTATCAGATTTCAGTTTAGATAACTTTAGGAGTTGGGGTATTTTTAAATTAATATCCATAATGTAATTTATCTTAATATTGAAATCAAATAGCATTTACAGATTTCAATGTCGCTTCGTCTAAATTATTTCTATGTTCAGAATTGTTTTCCATAGAGGAAAGAGGGCATCTATGTTGGGACGACATCATGAGGAAGACAACATTCCAAATCAGAAACATGAGATGGTTGGAATCGGAACAGAACAGTTTGTTGCGGTGATGGCATATTTGACTTAGGATATATATGGTGGTGGTATCCATGTATGAGATTATCCAGATCAACCACAGAGGAATATGTCAGTAGTGGAGCATTTTCGGAGGTAACATCCCCCATCATTCAGAGGATCATCAGACCCTCTGCTAGCTGATGGGTGGATTAAAGCACTAGAAAATATTTTGGATATTATGGGGTTGTCACAACATCAAAATCATAGTATTTTTGTTTATTATTTCGAAGGTGAATTTGATCATTGTTGGTCGATGGTGAAAAATATCAAGGATAGTGAGGATATTGAATATCTCTATTGGGATGAATTCAAAGGTATGATTCTTGCGAAATATTTTCCTAAGGTGGTTCATCTTAGAATGCAAAAAAAATTCATGGAATTGAGGTAGGAGGATGACTCATTGGCTGCTTATGGAAAAAAAATTCACTCAACTGGAAAGGTATGATCCGAATTTCATACAAGATCTTGATTGTAAAACCAACCATTTTATGTTAGGATTAAATCCAATGTATCAGATGTATTTAGCTTCTTGTGAGTTCAAAAGTTTTGAAAAACTTGTTCGTTGTACGGAAAAGTTGTAAATAGAGTTTTCTGATGATCTGGTGTTCTTAGAAAAACAACAGAATAAGAGGTCGAGGTGGTAGGATAAAGGGTTGAAAACTTCCAAAAAGTATGATGGTAAGAAACATAAGTTCTTAGTTTGTGATAGTTGTGGTAAAAATCATACTGTGGAAGGCCTTTTGAATTCTGGTAAGTAATACCGATGTGGTAAAATTGGACATAAGGATCGTAACTTTCACAGAAAAAGATCAAGTTAATGGTAAGAAAAAATTCTTATTTACAATCAGTAAAATGTTTTATGTGAAATGAAATGGGTCATTATGCAAATGAGTGTCCAACAAAGAACTAAAAGAAAGGAAATAAGCCAAACTACAAGCAGAGGTAGGTGGTGAAATCTTTTGCAAATTCATCAACCGATGCTGGGCCATCAAATGATGTTGCATCAGGTACACTGTCTATTTTTTCAGATTATGAAAATGTGTTGTTTGATTGATGGTCTACAAACTTTCATTAATGAGAAGTTTTCTAGTAAATTTGGAATTCCATATCAAGATATGAATACAGAACATACGGTAAAAACCACTGGAGGAAATGTTGAGACAAAAAGAAAACATAAGAACATTCTTGTTCTTGTGTGCATAAAGAATTTACCTGCAAAACGTATTGTTTTTCCTGTAGTAGAATTTGATGTTATTTTGGGCATGGATTGGAATTCTGTTTATCATGCTAGGATTTACTGCAAAGCTAAAGAGGATTCTTTTTCAGAAATATTTTCAATTTGTATAAAAAATGAACTATTTCTTTTGATAACATATCAGGAAACTGAGAAACTAGTAAAATATGTAATTTAATGTTACCTTTCACATATTATTGAAAATAAAATAACTTTTTAGATTAATGATGTGGTAGTGGTAAAAGAGTACCATGATGTTTTTCCTGATGAGTTTCCTTGTATTATACCTGATCGAGAAGTTGAATATACTGTTGACATTCTTTCTGATGCAATGACAATTCCAAAAACCCCATATCGAATGGCTCAAATTGAACATTTAGAGCTAAACAAGCAATTGAAATAGATATTAGATAATTTATTCTTTCGACATAGCACATCACAATGGGGTGCTCCTATTTTGTTTTTTAAAAATAATGATGGTTCAATGATTCTTTTCATTGATTATAGAGCATTAAATAACATCACTATTAAGAATAAGTATCATTTTCCTTATACTGATGATTTGTTTGATCAGCTCTATGGTGATACGTATTTTTTGAAGAATTATTTGAGATCGGGGTACCATCAGTTAATATTAAAGGAAGAAGATATTCTGATGTCCATGTTTCATATTAGATATGGCCATTATGAATTTATATTTATGCATTTCAGGTTACCATTGTACCTACTATATTCCTGGATCTTATCAATATAAATTTCCGTGAGTTCATGGATAATATTTTGGTTGTGTTCATTGATGATATTTTGGTTTATTTGAAAATTAAAGAGGAGAATTAATGTCATTTAAGGGTCATCATGAAAACCTAAAAAGAAAATAAATTTTATGGGAAATTTAGTAAGTGTGAGCTATGGTTACGAAAAATTTATTTCTTTGGTCACATTGTTTCAAAAATAGGCATAACTATTGATCCTTCTAAAACAAAAGTTGTTGAATAGTGGCCAAGACCCACAAATATAAAAGATATTTGTAGTTTTATTAGTTAGGATGGGTATTACTAGAGGTTTGTTGAAAATTTATCACGGTTATCTAGTCCAATGACTATGTTAACTCGAAAAGGTGTTATGTTCATCTAGACAAAAGAATGTAATGATTGTTTTCAGGAATTTAAAAAGAGATTGGTGAATGCTACAGTTTTGGCACTGCCATCCAGAAATGGAGAGTTTTTTATCTACAATGATGCTTCATTGAAATTATTTGGTTGTGTCCTAGTTAATAATGATTAGGTAATTTCTTATGCTTCACGTCAGTTGAAACCACATGAGTTATATTACCCTACACATGATACGGAAATAGCTGTTGTTGTTTTTTCTTTAAAAAATTGGAGGAATCATTTTATGGAGTAAAATTTGAAATATATACTAAACAAAAAAGTTTAAAGTATATGTTCACTCGTAATAAAATTTACATGAGACAGATTAGATGGATAGAATTAATCAAGGATTATGATTTCACGATCCATTACCATCTGAAAAAATCAAATAAAGTGTCTGATGCTTTAAGTCGAATAAGTAATGCTTCATTAACCATTTTATATTTGGAAAATGAGCCTTTGGTTTTGGATTTGATAAACTTTGGCTTGGAAATTTTTGGTGGAGAAAATACTTCTATTTTGTTTTATGGATCAGTGAAATCATCTCTATGAGACAAAATAAAGCAAGCGCAGAAAGAAGACAGTGAGTTGTAGAAAAAGGTAGAGTTAGTTAAGATGGGTAAGTTACCTGATTTTAACATTGATAATGATTGTGTTTAGAGGTTTGAGAAGATATTATGTGTTCCTTGTGATTCACAATTGAAGGAGATGTTATTTTAAAATAATAGTTCCTCATTTTCAGTTCATCCTTATAGCACTAAGATATACATAGATCTTCGGGAGTATTACTAGTGGGATGGAATGAATAGAGATATTATTGATTTTACTATGATGTTTTTTACTTGTCAGTTTGTTAATGCAGAGCGATAGTTATTGAAAGGGATTCCTCAACCTCTATCGGTGCTACAGTTGAAATGGGAAAATATATCCATGGACTTCATTGTGGGATTACAAAAGACATCTCAGGGTAATAATGCAATCTGGGTTATAGTTGATCGATTGACTAAATATTCTCATTTACGTCCTATTTGAGATACATTGACTCTAGATCAACATTCCCAATTGTATGTTAATAAGAGAGTCGGGTTCCATGGATTTACTCATTCCATTGTATCTGATCATGATCTCAGGTTTACTTCTAACTTTTGGAAAGGGCTTCAGAAGTTGTTGGGTATTGAATTAAATTTTAGTATACATTTTCATCCTCAATCTGATGGGAAATTAGAACAAAAAAATCAGACATTGGAGGATATGTTACGTGCTTGCTCGATGGATTATTAGGGAAGTTGGGACCAACATAATTCTTTGGATGAATTTTCTTAAAATAACAGTTTTCATTCCAGTATACAGATGGCTCCATTTGATGCATTATATAAAAAGCGTTGTTGAACATTAGCTTTTTGGGATGAAGTAGGTGAAAGAAAGCCGATGGGATCAAAATTGGTAGAAGTGGTGGCAAAGAAAGTTTTGTTAATTCAAAAACACATGAGAACCGCTCAGAGCAGACATAAAAGTTATATAGATAACCGGAGGAACGATATTTATTTTGAGGTAGGTGATAATGTATTTCTAAAAGTTTCTCCATGGAAAAGTGTGATGTGTTTTGGTAAGAAAGGAATATTCAGTATTTGGTTTATAGGACCTTATAAAATTCTAGAGTAATTTGGATCAGTTGCATATAGAGTGGCTTTACCTCCATGTTTATCCCAGGTACACAATGTTTTACGTGTTGTGATGTTGAGAAAGTATATACCATATCCATCTAATGTTTTGAGCCAAGAGGTAGTTCAGTTGAAATAGAATCACTCTTATGAAGAACAACCAGACCAGATTATTAACTGTAGAGAGCAGGTTTTGCAGAATTAGGTACTTCACCAGGTAAAGATTTTGTGGAAAACCCATGTGATTGAAGATCCCACATGGGAATATGAAAATGTTATGAGGGATAAATACCCATATTTATTTGATAAGTGAATAAAATTGTGAGGATGAAATTTCAAAAAGGGGGGATGGATGTAACATCCTATGTAAATTCAGAATGAGACATATTTAATATTTATTAATATTTGTGATTTAAATATTAATTTTACTTTAAAGGGGTTTCTATGTTCGATAGCGTACCTGATACACAACAACAAGTTTCTTTGAAATCTTACGTTGCAAAATAATAATATAATATTACTATTTTAAATGGTAGTTAACTCCTAGCCATTGTATTAGCAGGAATGAAAAAAACTAACTACAATATGATTATACATGTTTTTTAAATGTATTTACATTTATCCAATAAAAAAGAGGCATAAAATGTGAAAGAATCTATTTTTAAGAATGATTTACATAAAAGGTCCATTTACCACCTTTTAATGGAGAAACCACATTAAATGTTCTTTTGGTCACATTAATACATTCTAATTGACCAAATAAAATCCTTCTTTATAATGGGGACATCAAAATTTACTTTGTGTAAATTTTTTGGAAATTTTCTGATAAAGTCCATTTTTTAATGAATAGTGAAAATTTAGTATTTTAATTCAAACCTGCATTTTAATATAATTTATTTATATGGTTATATTATCTTTCTAATTGGTTTTGAATTTTAATTAGAATATATTTTCACCATTTAATACAATTTTAGTCATTTGAATTAGTTTCACTTTGAAATTGGACATAAACAAGTATCAATATTATGATAGTTATTGTTTCTTTAAAACACGCTAATAGTTTTAACAATGGGAATTAATTTTAAATTAATTAATGCCACATCTATGTTTTAAATTTTAAAAAATAGACATCAATTTTGAATTCATAATATCAACTAATGCTTAGGCTGAATTTTTTTCTATTTTTTTGAAAAACATCAATTTTTGGTGAATACTGAAACCAGTTGGTAACTGTTAAAAAAACAAACTTCTTTAATTATATAAAATTTTATCACATCGATGAATTAAATTTTAAAAATACAGCATACATGGTTTTTATTAGTAAGTAAAATTGTTTTCAATTAGATGAAAATATTTTTTGGTGAATTGTAACTTTTGACTTTTATTTACCGCAGTTAAAGGTAAATAATGTAATTCAAGGTAAAAAGAAAATTAAAATAATTCAGAATATCATTAACACAAGTCCAAATATTATTTTATTTGAGTAATGGCATAACATTTTCATCATTGGGTTGATTTTGGTAACCTATTGGGCCACTTATGAATGATTATGACACATTAGATTAATTAATTTAAGGTAAAGCCAAAAATGAAATAAACAAACATCTTTTAGTAAATTAATTTTCATATGGTGTTATATAAGTAATTTTTTCTACTATAAATATTATTTTTAAATATAAAATATTTCAAAGATGAAATAATTTTTTTATAATTTTTATACATCGAATAAATTAAATTATTTATGACATAATAATGATGCAGTATTAACCACATTAATAAATGATTTAAATAAATAATATTATAATGATTAAAATATTATCCAAAACCTGTCCAATTATTATTGGATGATTTTATTTAGAGCATGAGTCTTATTATCATCTATTATAATGATTTTTGGTCCTTTAGAAACTGAATATCCTTATATAATATAATAATATTTTCACACTTTCCATAAGAGCCCCTCCTCCCCCTTATAATAAAAGACCACTTCTAAAAAATTTCTCAGCCATCTCAAGCCATTTGGCTCGTCCAAAAATCTACCCAATTAAGCTCCCTACATCCCTATCCTCCCCTTAGAAACCTTACCATAGACATAAGGCACTTCAATAAGTCATTTGGTTCAATCCAAAGGGAGTTACCCAAATTAAAGGTAATTGTTTCTCAAAAATAGTTTTATTTTATTTTATTTCACCAACCCCTAAACTCATTTTATTCCTTTCTTTTGTAAAAAAACCCAGTATCATAAATATACTAGGATGTTTTTATGAGAAGTATTCTAACTAAACTTACACACACCTCTACCTAATGGATTAAGAACATAATGTTCATGTGGATGGAAAAAACGTCCCACGAAATGATGATTGTTCAAATTTCTCCAACCACCTCTCACTTAGGCCATTATGATGGAACTTTATTTATATATGATATATATTATGTTTATGTTTTATTTATTATTCTTTATTTTCCATTAATATCATACCATTATGGTTTCTATTATGGGTAAACGCGATAATTTCATTTGAGGAAGGGCAGACTACTGCCCCCTCAAAGTGATATGACTCATTGATGCCATATGTGGGATGTATAAAGGATGGAGTTAATGATATAATTTATGATATTATACTGGAATTAAAATATAACTATGTATTGTTATGTTTTAATTCCATTAAAATAAGTAATAGAAATAAAAGTAGCGTTTATGCGTACGTATGGCTTACCGTCTCCATGATTGGTGCATTTCATTTCATACCTCCAAATGTTATGTAATACAATAAATAAATGTATATATGGAATATATATGATATATATGAAATATAAATCATGAATATCATTCTGGATATAAAGAAATATTGACAACATGGACAACTTGTAAATATAAGGTGTTCATTTTTTACTCAAGTACCAAATACCACCAAAATGGATGTTATTAACATACATGATTACATAATTTTTATAACATGATAAACATGAAAAAGTTTCTTAATCATGTATAAATTAACTTTAGTTTATTATTCATGAGATTAAAGAACAATCAAGTCAAGTCAGACACGAGATAAGGGACTTCTTGTCAATCTCCTTTCATTGAGGCATATTTTGTTTTAATACACGATTTTCTTTTATATGATGTATAAACACCGTTAACATTAAATTTCATTCAAAGGGAATCTTTTTATATGAATCGTTTTACTAAACGACAAAAAGGAATTTTTTTTTTAACATAAGTTGTGACAATGACCTTTCCTCCGCTGTGAGTAGTATTTGACCTTGGCTTCTTTAACAAGCCGAAATGTTTTTAAAAGGAAAAATAAATACCATATACTATTTTTACGTGTTTTGATTTTGAAAATTATTTTTAGAATTGATTTATTATATCAGAATCTTGAAATGATATTTTGTTATTACAGTGCAGAAATGTTATCTTTCCTTTCTTCTTATGTTATGTGCTATGATCATGTTATAGTTATTGGGCATTATTTACATATACGGGTGGTTCCGTGATAAACCTTGGGCGGGTGAGGGAGAGATAGCTATCCAATGCATTGGGTAACGTGACAAAATTAATCATGAATATTTATCCTAAGAGATTAACAGAATATACTATGATGGTTATTCCAATGTAAATCCCTATGTAGCTATGATGGCTATATTGTAAGTATGTTAGGGATGCCACAAGTTACCTTTATGATTTATAATTTCTTTGTGTTATTCATAAATCTTATATTTTCATGAGGTAAGTAAAATATTTTATGTTTTGTATATATTAATGAACAAATGTTTTCTTTCATTGTTTTATAAGCCTTACTAATCTTTTTATGCTATTCCCATGTTTTGAAATGTTTTCACAGGACTTAATGATGAATAGGGTCAAAGATGGGATCAAGGAAAAGTCATACAGTCTAAAACCTAGAATTATATATGACTCTTTTTTTCAGGATTTATAATTTTATGAATAAAATGGAAACTGTGTAGAAGTCTCTAGTTTGTAATATTTTGCGACGTAATAGTTATGTCCTAATTCTCTAAAACTCTAAACCTGAAAAGATCCTCAATATGATTTATTCATTTAATTCAATATTATGTAATTTTAAGTCCAGGTCTTTATATGAATAATGATATTTTTATTAATAACATGTCATAATTAATTTGAATCGTTATGTTTTACATATTACAAGTAGAGAATGATCTGTGAATCCACATCAAAAACTAACCACAGCTAATGGTGGAAAGTTCAATAGAAATGATTTTGTTTCGTATGATGAAATGAAAGTAATTCAACATTAATATTGTGCTTCATATAATATAAAAATGTGTTTATAGAGATAAATAATATATTTTTTATTGAAAATTGAATAACAAAGTAAAATGAATATATACATTCAAAGGTCTACAAGAGAGAAGTATCATGCACAACTGTGCATATAAATAATAGTTGTTTAATGAGACTATATTCCAACATTAATCCATACGATATGTGGAACAATAAAAATAAAATTGTGAAATATTTTATATTGTTTAATATTCCGTGATTCATAAAAATCATGAATTAAAATCTAGTAAAATTTGAGGAGATATATGAATAATTGACCTTCATGGATTATCATTCAAATGGGTGAGGATATAGATCATGGAATAAAAATTTAACCAAATTACTAGACTATATTGATGGGATCAATTTTTATAATCAATGAAATTTTTACTCAAAATATGTAGAATATTTTCAATCAATGAAGTTGAAAAAACACAAATTTCTAAATAATAGAATGAAGAAAATATTGGACATGATCCAGATATGGTTAATGTTGACTCAAATCCAAAAAATGATGAGAAAAAAAAATTCTAAAATAGAAAAAAACATCATAAATTATAATAAATTGTGCATTTATAAAATATGAATGGAATAAAAAAGAACAAATATATGCTAGAAGAATTCTAAATATAAAAATTCAAATAGATCTAATTTCACAGATTGAACTAAAGTAAATTTGATAAGCTAAGGAACATGGGGACATGATAAATTCTATGATTGAATAACAATATCATAATTTACAAATATAGCTATAGAGATCTTGTACCTAGACCTATGGAAATAATGTAATTGGAAAAATATTGGTGTTTAGAAATAAACACGGTATGAAAGGTAAAGTATCAAGAAATAATCCTAGGATAGTCTATATGGGTTATTCATAGGTGGAGTTGTAGATTTGGAGGAAACATTGGAAACTATGTAAAGAATAAAAGGCTATAAAAATATTTCATGTAGTTTCTAATCACAGACACTACGATGATTATCAGAGGGATTTGAAGAATGCCTTCTTCAATGGAGAGCATGAATAAGAAGTTTTCATTGTAAAACTAGAAGGATTTATAGATGATATTTATGGAACAATAGTGTTCATGGTAAACAATTCCTCTCATGGGATGAAATAAGATCCTCAATCTTGGTATTATAAACATGATATTCTTTAATGTAATTGAACATTTTTAAAATAAATGGGGATTGAAACCTAAATGTTAAATTGTTGAATATAGGTACACTTATTGGTGTTGTGTATTTTGATGGCATTATTTTTCTAGGTGATAGGGATTGTGCATGTGATGAAATTTCTAAACAAATGAACTTGTGCTTTTAATTTTTAATTCCTGGAGAGTTGACATTATTTATAGGACTATATGTTCTGCAAAAGAATGGCTATATATTTTTTCACTATAAAAATATGTTAATTTTTTGTTCAAAAAATATTGCGTGGAAGAGTACAAGGATGACTTCACATCAATTATAGTTGGGGAATAAATCCCTAAATATGAACTGGGACAAAATTTTAATAGAATGGATTTCAGAAAATTAATTGTGAGCCATGAATACCATACATAATCAACACTATATATTGTATAGGCAGCTGCACTGCCTTCAATACATCTATGTGATCCAAAATAATCACAAATGATCACTGATGAAATTATTATCAGGTACATTAATGGAACAAAATTATATGTATTAATGTATAAAAAAGAAATGACTTGAACTTTTTAGGATTCACTGATGCTGGTTGGGATGGATATTTAAATGATTTTAAATCAACATCAAGTGTAAATTATATTATTGGAGTTATTTTTATAAGTTGTCACCATAAAGAACATAATTTTCTGACCTTTGGTATAGCTGATGTAGAGTACAAATTTAACAAAAAATATTGTACTGAAATATCATGGATGAAAGAACAACATACATATTAAAAAATTAATGTTGAATGACCATAGAGAATTGCATGCGTCAATTAGCATGAAATTAGTCTCTCAAATAATCTAGTGCACAAAAATAGATCAAAACATATTAATATTAAATATCATTTTAAAAATGAGATAATTTCCAATGGAGATGTTAAATCAGAGTACATTTCTAAAAAATATCTTATATCTGGTATATTCACTATAGTTATGTTGAGAGAAATATTTGAGAAACTATGGTGGAAACTCCGTGTTTAGCCTTCCCCAATAACATGGAGAGTGTTGGGCATGTCCAACATTTCATTGTAATCTAATATCATGGGGTAGAAGAGTATGTAATTATCTTATTATCTATTGAGAATCTGGAGATGTGGTTATTGAAAAAAGGATAGCAATTCCATGGTTTGTGGGGGACAGTATTGATATAATCTAAAGGGAATGGATATTATTGTCAATAGATCCAAATTTGGATGTTCCAGAAACCATGATGACATTGATGATTTTTTATTTGTTTTCATCATTTTTATTTTAATATTTTAGAGATGGCGTTTATGATAACTACATCATGTATCATTGGATATTTGAGTTTGATGTGATTTGAGATTGACATATTATATACATCATTTTATGTATCCATGAAGAATGTTTTAGTTTGCATGATGAATTTCATAGAATGGGCTTTGTATATTAGTTTGAAATTTATTTGAATAGAGGAAATTACGATTTCTATTTGTAACTTAGTACCTATTTTATGGAGGATTTATTAAAAAAATTGAACACCTAGTTAGGGGATTACAACACACATGTATGTGGGTGGATGAGATCATCCCAAAGCAGCTATCATGATGTGGTTTTAGCGACGATAATGCACATTATAAAACGTATGTGAGGTAGAGTAGAGGGATAGCACCACCGTGTGGTGAAGAATTGCGGTAGAGGTGGGCATAGGAGAGTGCCTGTTGAGAATTGGTATTAGGTGGAAGTATTTAAAGAAGAATATAATTATGAATGGAGGATTCCTCATTGATTATAACAAAGGAGTGTGAGAATTCCATTTGATATGATGTATGACAGCCCTGAACAAAACAAGAAAATATAATCTCTTGATCACTATATCTAAGATATTGATTTTTCTAACAACTGGAATAGAACTACATCAATAATATCATTTCTAGACATATATTAGAGTCGTTCAATTAATCCAATGGAAATAACTTCTGTTGAATTTTTTTCAGAACTCTTGTTCATCTAATGTTTCAACTATGATGATCGAAGAACAATGCCACATCACTTGAAGTTCAATACATGGATACTGATCAAAATTTTAGCATTTTGATGATCTGATCGTGATCAAGATATATAATGAATCATTTTTTCATAATATAATGATGAAATAACTATGACTCCATTATTATGAAAATAATTATAATATGTAGAACATTTTTATATTATCATGAAATAGAGAACGTCTACAAGTAGCTCAAGAAGAGATCATAGAGATTTTATTATATCTTCTAGTAATTTGAATTGGTTTGAATCCTCATTAATTTTCATTAAAATGACTAATCTAATAAATTTTTTTAGATTATTGTAATTTTTTTATTCATGACAATAATGGACCATGATTAATGTCCACTCTCTAGTAAAAACAGAATGAGACATATAATTTTTAGAAGGTCTGGAGTCATATCATGATGTATATAAATACCTGTGGATGGGTACATTTTCATAGTGTGGTTATCTCTCATCGTGGATAGTTTTTGAGAGCATGATATAGAATTCGTGTATCGTGTAAAAAGTGTTTTTCAAAGAGGGATTCTTCATTTTTTCACAAAGAAGATTTGTTTTCTTTGTGTGCTTGACATGTGATGTGTAGACACTTGGTGCAACATGAATTCATTTTGTTTTATGAATTCATTCATGGAGCACTACATCTTTATGTTCATTATCCAGGTTATCATGAACCGGTTGGAGACATTACATGATAGTGTTTGTTCACAAAGTTTATCATTAACAAGACCTTGTTTGAATTTTGTCTTTTTAATATGAGTTTACAAGCCAGATGTTTGTTCATCCGGTTATATGATGAGGGTGTAAATAATGTGTGGATGAAAATCAGATGCGCGAATTCATTTGGTCATCCACTGAGTACATACAGTTTTATTTAGTTTTTAGTGTTATATTGTAACTATAAAAGACAATAGAGATATTTTACACAAGATTTATTGTGTGTTCCTATGATGTAAATTATAGAGTATTCATGTAATAATAATTACTGTGTATTAATTAGGTAGGATGTTTATAGCTCTCATTTACATGTATATAAAGATCATGTATACTTTTATATTTGAGTATGTGTTGTCATCAGTATTTCCTTAAGATTCATTAGTGTGAATCAGTTGTAGTATACAATGGTGTGTTGTGTTTATTTAATTCTCAGCTACAGAGTTTCTGGATCTATTGAGAAAGTGCAATGTCATTTTTTTACTGTCTTGATGATAATGAATATTTTGGTATTTCATGGGATTATTGAAAAAATTCTATATGTGTTTTTTTTGTTTGTAAAACATGTTTGAATTAGTATAAGTTTTTTTTGGAGACATTGCGTCAACAATTGATTGGTACCTCACCTTATTGGCTTGGGGGTGATACCTTACCATTCAACATGTAATTAATTATTAGTTTCTATTTCAAAATAAATGTCTCTGATAAAAACAACCACAATAAATATGTTTTTACCCGACATGGGGGTAAACCTTGTTAAATTATTTTGTGTTATTCAGATCCGACTCTAACATGTAATCAGAGGAATGTTTCAAAGATAATAAATTAAAATACTATAGTAGCACAAATTCAACCCCCACATTCTCAGTGGTACGTCATAATCTTGAATATAATAGGTTCATTAAATTTTCATGAATATGGGATGAAAACATACTATAAGGAATTTTAACCATCTAAAAGTTTCATGACTTATAACTATTCTCATGAAAGTGAATCATGTTCGTGGTGTGATGTGTATACAGACTGTGAAACCATTACAAAACTTCTTATGTCAGAGATGGGTAAAAATTTACCCAAGTTGATAGGTTTTTTATATTTTCATATTATTAAGAAATATTTGATGTGTAATTGGGTGCACAACTTTTAATTACTGAATGAAGTGGTTTTAAATAGTTATTCTTGCATGATTTCTCATTCCCAAATTTTTCCCCCACCCACTGAGGCCTTGGGGACTTCCAGTAGATCGGGATATATTTGATAGCCTATTGAAGTTATAGTTTTTTGTTTGATCCAAAGTATGTCCATTTTAATTTCTCTTATTCTCCTTTAATTATTCATCCATCAATGTGGAGTTTCTATTTTATCTATGTTGTGCAATAATTTCGATCATGTTTCGTGTGATTCATGCTACTTCTTCTATTATTCATCTCCCTGATTTAATTTGGATGTTCCTCAGGGTTGTGTTTCCTGATCAATGGATAAAGGTTGTAGATAGAAACATAGCCCAATCGCATATTTAGTTGTTAAGTATATGGAATAGTTTTTATTTCTCTAGCATAACATGTCCTATAATTTATTGTTTTATATATCAATAATAATTCATAAATTGGATTATCAATTGGATCCCATTGTATTCATTCAATGTTGTGACATAGATGTTGGATAGTTGCCGGGTGAGTGAACTCGTTTATTTTAAATGAATTTCTAAATGGTTGATAGTGATTTTGTGATGACATGGGATTGAAGGAAATATCCCAATAAATAATATTTGTGGTAATGTATTTTGGGATATTAATATTAATGTTAATTATTTTTGTATAATCTAATGTACAATTGATCCAAAAATGTTATTTTTTATTATTAACCATTGGGTGTAAATATTTGGTAGTGTGGTATCTTTTCTATAATGATATACTAAATTTGAGTCTAATATAATTATATATAAAAATAAATCTAGTGATTTTGATATTCATATATAGCTAAATTAGAATAGTTTGATACTAAAATTAATATATATAAATATATGCCTAGTTATGCAGAAATAATTATATAGAGGGAATGGCCTTGTTTGATGTCCAAATTCAAATATAAATGGCTTAGCCTAGTTGATTAGGAAATGCATATATATTTTTTTCCAGTGGATTATATGATAATACATATGAATTTTCACATTTTTTTGACTATTAAATTCCTATATTGATATTATTGGAATGGCTAGGATATATGTTAAGAGACAGTCCATTATACTGACTAAGTATGTTGATTTATGCATTGTATCTATCGATAAATTAATACATGTATTTTTCAATTAATTTCATGCATATATTATGATACTATTTTATTTTAATCGTGTTCATTTTAAACTACTAAGTTTAACTCACACCCAATTTGACCTCTATTTTGTTCCCATGAAAATTACATGGATTCATGTTCAGACTTGGTCAAAATACCTTGTTGTTGAATATTGATTTTTGATGTGGGGGATTTTGGTGACGGGGCTAACATGGGATTTGGGATTGGGTACGTTTGATATTACTTTTTTATGATAATTTTTTATTTATATTTTATTCAATTTGACATTTAGATATATTTCAGCATCTCATTACATGATTCAATATTCTTTTTTTCTTTTTTTTACTTATACATTATATGATATATTATTTCCTCTATTTTTTACCCACTTCATTATATATATTTTTGTTTACATTGTATAGTAACACTGAACTAGGGGGTATAGTTTTTCAACTATACTCACCACAACCCCACAATAATTCAGTAGCCTCTAGTTTCTGTGGATACACACTTCAGTACCCATATCCAACCAATTTTGGGCACATGATATTTTTTTCGATAGAAGTAATTTATAATTTTTTGTTTATGCAATCCGTTTTTTCATTATATTTAGGAGATAGAATAAAATATACTTACAAGATCCAAGACAAGTTAATGAGATTAATAATGGGAGTATATTACCCATGCATGATATAAAATCATTGTTCTTATGGAATGGATACATTTTCAATATTTTTTATTGTTACACTTTATATAATTTCTCCTAGAGTGATTCACATGTTTTTTTAATGTCATTATTTTATTGTATTAATATTTTTGAATTGGTGTGGTTTTCGACATGTATTAATGTACATATAGATATATATATTGACATGAATTATTCATGATGGAGACATATTCATTTATTGCGATATATTTTCCTATATAGACTATTAAATGAGATACCTATTATATCTGAAAAATGTAATTAAGGAAATGTTTTGTATTTATAACTAAACAGAAATCCATTTTTATAGAGATATGAAGTAGTTGTTCTTTATTTTTGTCATATGTGGAGTTTTTTATTTTTATTATAACTTGTGATATTCATAGATTGTTTATCTTGTAATAAAAATTACTCCTCCTATATTTGAGTTAAGAATTATGATAATAGAAATCAACATGCTAATGAAAACACTAAGCTACATCATCCCGTGGAGCTTGAGGATCATATGAATATTCAACTTTATTGCAGATTCATAATGGTCATGCAATTTGTGGAAAGGGAGATAGCTCACACTATGCCTTCGATGTCTGAGATAATGTGAGAGTTTCACCTATTACAATATCCTTAATTCAATGGGGGACATGTCCTATAGTTGAAAAATTCTGTATGGAGTTATTCCAGATTATCACCAAGAATCTTGAGACTCCCACTGATATGTGGGTGGATGTCACTACATTCAAACACACTAGAACAATGAAGTGTTTGTGGAGAATTTTTGAGAAAGACATGTATTTTAATTGTTTATATTTTATTAAAATTAAGATGATGGTATGGATACACATAAATATTGTGATGTTGGTGAATGATAATTCTGGTGATTTCATTCACCTGATATTTGATGGGAAGTCATTGATGAACTATGTTAGACACTTCACGGAGTTGCAGTGAATTTCAATATCCTTATAACCTGATGATATTTATTCATAGAGATATTCACATTATGGGAATCTCAATTAGATAATTTCATATGTGAATTTCATCCTCATTATTTGGATATCTGAAGTGTTGTATTACGCAAGCATCATAAATGTAATTTCAGACCTAACCCAACCAGTGTTTGGGATGTTTCTGTAGAGTGAGTTAAGATAACATCATTTTGTGAAATAAATCAATGAAATTATATTTTTCAACTTTGAAATAGCCTAATGGGAAATGATGTTAGTGGAAGAACATCCTAACACTGTGAATCATTAGTGTTCTATCTGTTTTTAATGAAAGTCCACAAGATGCCTCAATTTCCATATCTCGCATTGGATTTCCATCAATTTTGTATGATTTTCCATATTTAGATGTATAAACATAACATCTCAATGTAATTATGTGACAGGTGTTCAGTAAATATAATAGTTTATTGTAATAACTCAAATACTACTAAAAATTACGTAAATTGAGATCCATAGGTATTCCAGGTCAATGTCAGGATTGTGGGACCCCAATTCATGAAATAATATACCAGGAATTAGGGATAACATAGGGCTATAAATCGCGACCATAGGGATGTGGGGTGATATAAATTCATATACACCTCAATTATTCTTATCTACCCTTTTTTAAAATGGGACTGTCTTAGATTTGGGAATCAAGGTTAGTGATATGATAATTTTTACACCATTGGGATTGAAATCAAAGAATATCAAACATTATATGGCCTGTTGTCTAGATATTAGTGGTTACTACATCATTTTGGAACCATTCATTCTAGAAATAAATTTTTTTTATTTCATTATTAGAATGGATCGATTTATTTTATACCAATATTTATTGTTATTATATTATAATTACATTTACATCTTGAATAGAACATATCAATGCTCACCACGGTAACATGGATCCTCATGATAATCATGCCTGACCAATTCATTGTATATTGGATCATATGAATTATTAAATATCAAGTCATATTTTGGATGTTGGATGAATACAATGTGATTCATTTTATCTAGTCGTAAATCATTTTTATTATTTATTTATTGATGAGTTATAAGGATGACCAACCAAGTCATATATCGACTTCATGATCGATTTGGTGCCCGTAGAGGATCCAATTTCTATACCCCAGGTACGATGGCCCCTAAATAGATTCAAGAGATTAAAATAATTATTTATGAATTGGAAGATAAATGTTTCAAATATCCTATTATATCTCCATGGGGTTCTCCATTACTTTTCACAAAGAAGGATGATGTGAGTCTCTTTTTATGCACGTATTATCAGAGATATTACCACATGACGACACCTAACTAGTATTCACATCTTCATATTCATGATCTAATCGATCAGTTGAGATGTAATATGTTATTCTCCAAGATCAATTTGTGATTTTTTTATTGTCATTTTAATGTGAGGCCTTCATACGTACCACAATGGTTTTTTAGGATATGGTATGACTTGAAAGTGTATATATTGAACCATATTAGAATTAATGAACTCACATTGCTATATTTGAGGCCATTAAAAATTAGATCTATATAAAATTTAGGAATTATGTTATGTTTGAGTTTTTTTGAAAAAATCTATGTGTACTCCATGATATTGGATGATCATGTCCAAAATCATGACATTTTATTGATTACATTTACAGATAAACATCATTTTGACCTGATAAAAAAATGTTTTTTTATTGATAATGTTCACTACATGGGACATATAATATTTAATGATGGTTTTTTTTGTAACCATAGTAGGTTTTAAAAATTATAACATGTAATTAAATCGTGAGTGAATTTTAAATTGGGTGTTTTTTCAGTTTTATATATTTTTCTGAACACATTATCATTGATTTTTCTCATTTATAATTTGTGATGTCTTGGAAGACTAATAAATGTGTGATGTTGGATTCGTATGATTCTACTAAGGGATATTTTTAGGATATGAATATTAGTAATACATAATCACCTATAATAATATTAGATGTTCCTATTAAGATTTATATTGTTTATACTGATGCTTCTGTATGTATAATCAAAAAAAATTGATATAGGAGGATCTAGTGATCTATAATGGCTTCAGAAAACAAAGAAAAAATGAGTGGATTTACCCTACTCATGTTCTAGATTATGAGGCGGTGTTACATTCATTAAGATATTAGAGACATTATCTTATGGGAATGATGTTATTGATGTTGACAAACCAATATATTCTTGTGTAATCATTTCTTATTGGGACATAAAGATTTGGATATGTAGGTTGGTCTTGTTTCTATTATCTGTTGACTTTAGGTATACTTATAATCTAGGAAAATGAATGGTTTTTGTTGAATCTATAAGATAAATCATGATAATGGATGTAGTTTCTGAGTCTTATGATGAGTAGAAGATGATTATTCTATTTGAAGACATGTGTTAGAATGTTCATGCATCACATGGCTAAGTACATATGACATCAAAATCATTTATAATCATTCCATAGGAATGGATCAAGATAGAGAAATTATTTGATACATTGGACCTTCATAAGAGAGATAACATATAATTTAGGGATCAACTAGAAAGAAACTCTCTTAAATTCACAATTATATAATTTTACCTGGAATAGTATGAATTCCTACATGTTTTCAAAAAGATTTAATGAGGGGTTATCATGCTTCTATATAGGCTATATATCCAGGTTACCAAATATGTATTGTTATTTAAATAGAATGTAATGGTTCTACAAAATATATATTGAGTTATTATCCATTGTGGTAAAATGTTTTCTATATCAATTGATGAAAATCATGCCTCTAAGTACAAATATGATATTGTAGCCTCTTATCATTTCTAATTATTAATTCAATGATTAAACTATGGAGTTTAAAACATGATTAAATATGATTACCCAAATGAATGATGTTTTATAGATGATCAATTTTTTAATGACGAATTCATCCTACTTATTTACTATTCGAGTTTACATGACTATTTATTATATTGGTAGTTGCCACATACATGTCATTATTCATATACATGGAGTTCTTTTGAATACTATTTCAGAAAAATATCCATATTATTTATCGAAGATACTGATGGGGAAATAAGGATGCAGGGTTATAAGTTCTTATGAGAACAACCTGTCATCATTAGGATATCATTCAATATATGTGGAATATTCTTATTCTAGATTAAGTTATATGAGACTTTATTTAGATTGTAATGGTTTATGAGTGTATCCTATGAAACTAGTGGATTTTTTATATAATAAAAACATCAATTCCTCATTAAAGATGAGTCTTTTTGGGATTTTTATTGATGGATATGTTGTTTGCCTCTTTTTTATTTTGAGGCTAGTGAGTTTGAAATTGTTTTGTCGAAGCCTCATGCAAGAAACATTTACAAAGGATTAGTTTATCATGAGGTAATCAGTGACATAGAAAACATTTAGAAATTGTAGGCTAAACATTGGAGATGAACTATGTATTTAGGGTTTATTCATCACATTTTACTTCAAATATGGACTATGTTTTAAAAATGGAATACCATAGAAAAATGAATTCTAGAATCTATGTTTATTGGAATGTATTAGATAGTGGGATAAGATAATCTAGTTGAATAATGGTAATTATTTCAACAACGCTACATTGACATGAACCACTTGTTTATAATATCATAGCATCATAAAAATTTTCATGATCAATCTCATGAGTTAGATGATGAGGATATTGCATTGTGATAATTCATCTTTTGGGGGATATTTGATAATGATTGTGGACTACATTTAATAGTATCATTTGGGTAGGACCCTAACTATATTTCAAGTCTAGTAGAATCATGGTTTTTTTCTACTGGCGAAATGTCATATGAAGATTGATATACAAGAATAATTTCTTGATTGGTTTGCTGAAACCCCGTAATGATTCATAAAAAATCTCAAAGAGGACTGTTATATGAAAGGGTTTTTGTAAGGTCATATGTATTTCAAGGAATATCAATCATTAGGTTTTAAATTAAATATCAATCAGTGGGTCTTAATATTATTTTAAACCTTGGTTACTTTGTATAGTTTGGAAACATATCCCCTTAGATGAGTAAAATGACATAATGTTCAAGGAATAATGATTCATGAGTTAACATTTTTTATTATAAATATTTGAAATGTGATAATGGTGATTTTCATTTTATTTTGAAGGCTTCAGTGGTTATTTAGGCTCTTTCACAAAATATTGGATATAAAAAATCTACATTTATTTTTTAAGTAGTGTACATGATACTCATCATTTAATTGATCCTAGATGTAGTCTAGGAACCAAGATCACAATGTAAAGTGAACCTATGTTGTGAAAAAATTATATAATGTTTAATGTTTCATCTGGATTAATTTTAGAATTAATCAATATGTTTCTAGGAATAATCCATTACAAATAAACATATGATGTGTAAATGGGTTTCCTGTTGTGTATTAGGGAAAATAAGTGGTTTTATGTATTGATTCCTGCATGTTTCCTCAATCCACCATTATTACATCGCCAGTATAAAATCTATATTAAATAGACTATGGGTTTTGAGTGATTTAATCACCTTTTAACATTTTCTTTTGGAGATTGATCATGGATATAAACTTTTTAATTTTCCTTCTTCAAAATTTCATGACATTCTATGTATGAATTGATTATTTTTTATATACACTGTTTAATCATGTTGATTAAATTATCTGTAATCTATCATTCTTTTTATGGTTTTCCTCACCTGCATTAATTTTTTTAGTTCTTAATGGAAGCATTTCAATGTTTCTAGATATAGATATGGAGTCTAGAACCTGAGATGAGGGTCATTTAATTATTTTGTATATGGAACATTTACGATTTCAATAATGTAATGTGGACAATAGTTATTTTATTTTTCAACAAATGGTAAATCGAAAATTTTATTATTAGATTCGTCCCTTTTAATTAAATTTATGTTGTTTCCAATTTGTGGGTACTCGTTGGATGGGAGAACACAATGATTTATAACTAATTGGTTAATGTTTCACATATTGTTTAGTATTAAATGATATTTCAAGTGATCTGTTGATAAAAAATCACATTAGTAATAGATTATGGTCTATTGTAATTATTTTTCATTAATTTACCAATAAATGAATTATTTAATTAACTAAAATAGAAATTTTCATAATTAACCATTGATTCTTATGATGTGTTATTGTGATATCCTTACTATTTTTAGATTTTGAGTATGATTCTAAAATACATTTATTTATTGGGATATGTACAGAGATGTATAAAATCTTATATATAAAAATTCCCAAGTTTTATACTTCAATTAAAATATATTCAGTGATATGCCCGAAATGTTGAAATGGTTATACATAGGGTAGTTCTCAGAAATGAAGAAATGCTTATATAGGTGTCTTGGAATAGTTTGATGCTGAATTACATATATGTTGGTCTTTCCCCAGTTTATGAAAGAATATATATATATATGATAAAATAATTATACAATGGTATTTCCACAAATTTTTAATTATTCCACACATATATGGATAATACTGGAATGGTTATGTTATATGCTTAGAGATAATATAACATAGTTCTTAACCTGTTTGATTAATTTTTTGGAATTAACTGATTTATTCTTTCTGCTTTCTATTAATTTATTTCATTCACTATTAATTATAAAATTTTAGTTTAAAATCTATGGTGTTGAGAGACTATGTTTTAATCACACGCTATTTCGGCCATTGTTTGGTACTTTAGAAAATTACAAGGATGCACTATTTGGCAGGGTAAAAAGATCTTGTTGTGGATTTTTTCATGATGGATGTGTTATATTTTTTGATGTGAATCCATAATGGTGATTGAGATAAGTAATTTTGAGATTATTTATTTCATATTATTCTTTTAATTATTTATTTCTCAGTTTTTCATTAAGATATATTTCATTATGTTGTTACATGAATCAATATTATTGGTATATTGGTTATTCTTTATACATCACAAGTGTGTGATATATTATTTCTATCATTTTTAAATATTATTATACTATTATAAATTGATTATTTATAATGTGTTGGAACTATGATCTAGGTTGTATAGTCTTCTCAATATACATATCCCACCCTTGATACTAGTCGGTAGACTCTCGCATAAGGGGTGGAAAATAGGATGTCATGTAACCATCCCATTTTTAGCAAGTGAGATATTTTTTGATCGATGTATGGTAAATTATTCTTATTCCCACTAATCATGAACTATGTGATGATGGATTTAATGAAGATATATCATCATTTGGGGTGTTTATATTTAGGTTCATTTTTCCTCAAAAGAATCATAATTCCAGTTTCACAATACATATATAACGTATTGGAAATCAACATATTCAATACTTCACCAAAGTTTCATGATATTATTCATATCATTGAAATATATATTATACTTTACCATAAGAGATTCACTAATTTTCCCTTATCATAATATCTAAAATTTCATAATGAATATTCAGAAATAAATAAACATAGATCATACTTTAAATGAGGTGAACATACTTGCAGTCACAGATTTTGTTCTAAAAAAATATTTTCCAAACACTAAATTTGAATCAATTTGTGAAAAACTAATCCGAACATTTATTTTTTTCAGATTATTTACATAAATTAAAAATTATACCTCAAAATTTCATAGAATTTATTAGGAATAAATAATTTCAGATCATTGAGAATCTACTATATAATAAATCTATTTTATGAATTTTTTTATCACATAGACATAATTGAGAAACCCTACAATCCCTTGTATACATTTCATAAATAAAACCCAAATTCATTATATGGAAAAATAGATGACTAATGATGTGATTCAGTTCAATTTCTCAATAAGGTAAATCGTTATCATTTTTAGTTAATGACTATAATTGAGCAGATCATGTGCATATGTTTACAATAAAGGAATAATGATAAAATATAACAGTATCTTATCCAAAAATCAATGATTATATATCATGGGTGATAGTATATGGAATGTCATAATATGAGACATTAATAAAACAATTATTGAAAAATTAGGTAAAAAATTGATCCGAAATAAAAAAAAATTATACTTTTATTTGGATATTCAATGGAGTAGCAATAACATGAAGTGGTGGGAGTGATCCCATTTTATAAGGGAAATGTATGAAAATTTTGGATGTAAAAAAATTCATTTCTATAATGATATGTCACAATAAATGGATCAAAGGCTACAAACATTTCATGTAATGGAGTGTGGGTTGATTTTAGTTCGAGAAATCCTCACATATAAATTTCAAATATTCTTTCAACAATTTCTTATTCATTTACCTCTTTTTTACACATTAAAATTTTTATTTTAACCTTAGAAAATATTTTTAGCCCAAAAAATTATATTTTTTATTATTACTTGGTAATGCCTCATAGAAAATATTAATTTTAGGATCCTAAATTAAATAATCTATAAAATAATTCAATATCTAGATAAAATTAAATAGACTATTAAATTTAAAAAATTAATATGTTGAAAATCAGTTCATTAATAAAATTTATTTCACCATTAACTGTTCATAATAATATAAAAAATTAGTTTCCAATTATATTATTTATTATAGATATTTATATTTGTGTAAATATAAAATCATAGTATTTATATAAATAGTAATATAAATTTATTATATAATAATTATACACTATTAATAAAAAATCATTGAAGCTAAGCCTTTGACTATTATCATGGTTAATAAATTTAATTTTTTTACACAGACATATAAGCCTATTAATTATATTTTTATAGTAAAATAGTATTAAAATATTATTTGAAATATTAGTTAAATTATTTTAGAATTAATTTTTATCTTTTATGAAATATATATTGTATTATAATTGAATAAAAATATCATTTATGTTATAAATTTATCTATATTCCCAAAACATAAAAAAAATTATAAATTCTATTTGGGATTTTACAATGATATATTTTACATTAAAAAAATTAGTTTTATATAAATCATGTTACGAAAACATCTAAATCAGTCAAATATTATGATAAATTTTTAAAATGGATGGTATTAGAATAATAAGTATTTATTACTATTCTCTACCAGATTAGAATAATCTAAATTGTTCACCCACTAATATTTGGCCTTATGTATTACAAAATGAGGACCATTTTTAAAAGATTAAGATTTATATTTTTAGAAATATAGTTTTTAAAGTAAAATAAAATATATAACGAAATCCCACTTTTATTGAGAAGTCCACCTTTAAATTATAAAGTGTTCTTAATGAAATTTTTCTTGAAATTCAAATTTATGGAAATATTTTTATCTACTAATTTTTTTATTTTTATTAAAATTCCATAAGATTTAAAATCTAATATTTCATAACCCATTTTTGTTCATTGTTTGGTGTGATTAAATATATCAATAAAATATATATTTAATGGAAAATATATTATCTGAATTTATGGTGTTAAACAAATCTAGAAATTAAACCATGTCCAATTTCACTATACGTAAAAGGTGATATGAAATAATGGAAAGGAATTTTTTTCCAATATGTACATCAACAGATAAATCCACATACATCTCATGTTCAGGTAAAAATAATTCATCTTCTAATTCATCGAAAAAAATCATCATTCCATACCCAAGTGGAACGAAATCATGATTTCATCTAAACTAAGAACCAACAAATTTAAAAAAATGTCAATTAGTGTTCGTTAAATATTTCTATCATATTTTTTTAATATTTTTTATATATTTAAATATATTTTCTAAAATCTATATATTTGTGATTAATAACACATTATGGGGATTTCATGGATTGTTCATAATTCATTAAATATTCAAATTTATTGATGATTTATTTTATAATAATTTATTAATTACTTGAAATGATTTTTATAAATTAATGTTGTGGAATCACAATGAAAATAATTAAAAAAATTAACAATTTTAAATTGGGAGTTTAATAATTTGATTATTAAAAAATTTAATTGGGGAATAATACATGGGAGATAAATCCATAATCAATGTTATGTAATCCCCCAAATATATAAGGAGTAATTACACCAATATATTATTCATTTTATCTTAACTATTTTTTAGATTTAATAATACCACTCATACTATAATAAAATTATATTTCATCATCATGGAGTGGTCTTGTTCATCACCTTGTGGGTATATCAGTTACCCAGTAGAGCATCTGATAACATTTTGGGAAAGTTCAGGCATCATTGTTGTGTGGGGGGCCAATGGGAAAGTATCATTCAAAAAATTATATATATTAAAAGAGCAAATAATAAATACAATTAATATCCACAAATTTATAATAAGATCACATTAAAGTAGTGTTTAGCCATGAAAATTTAACGATCAAATATTGGATTGTTCAACGTGCCAATATAGTATGATTTTTTGGCCATAACACTACACCACCACAAAAATATAAAAAATTCATATAAAATGGATTAAAATGGAATCACTGTATGTTGAGCTTATAAAAATTTAAAAATTATATTTTCCAACTAAATTGATCATAAATATGACATGGAATAGTTCCCGAGGGCCGGAAATATGCTTGTATATCATTAAATGTAAAATATGTAAGGAATTTATAACATACATTAAAAATATTCATTTCCTGTAGAGGAAAAGGGATCACATTAGATTAGCTGGGGAATATAAAACTCCATTCATTTCACTATAATTGTATCACATAATTCAATAAAAATACTTATATAATTAATTAGTACTATGGGGGAGAAAATTCGATTCATGTGTGAACTATAGTGGATATTAATAGAGAGACTATACGTTTTATGCCCTATAGAGTTACCTAAAAACATAAATTACATGATGTATTGTTAAAAAAATATTGGAGAATAACTGATAAAAAAAGACAACATGAATAATGAATGATATTGGAAGTTAACATTTCAATTATTGTGATATTTGGGTGGAGAACCACTGAAATACATATATAACAGTTATCCTTGCTACGAATTTTATTAAATATTGTATTTTTATGAAATAACAAAAAATTTATAAAATAATAGTTGGGTTTGGGTTAAGATATATAGTTGATTACTATAACATTTTTATTGAATGATCGTCTCTTTATATTATTCTAATTTTTCTAACTAAATTACAGAGTGATCAATATGAATCATATATAATAGGAATCAATAATGGAGCTATAGTGTAAATCCAATATATTAACATATGAAGGACATAAATATGTTAATAAATACAATATTTTGTATAGAAAATGGAATGCACAATTTACGTACAAGATAAATTATTTCATATACTTGATATAGTATACTAATCATTTTTGGAACATAATGTGATATAGAGGAGACAAGTATTGCATCAAAAGAGTATCTGGATTATTGAGTTATTGATCTAGTTTTTAACTGAAATGATTATGTTTTAAATTTATTCAATAATGAAAAAATCCCTAACAGCCACCCACTTTTTAATGATTGAATCAATAGAACCATTAAAATTTCATTTATATTCATGATCACATTAATATATTCATCCAATAATTAGGTTACCCCTTTTCCTTACTTATATTATAGAATTAAAAATGTGATAACACGTTGATTAAAATTATCACAAAATAATAATGAAATTCATAATTTCTATTACAATTCTTCTGCAAATATATTTGATAAATCTTGGATAATATATTACATCACACTTTGAAAATTTTTGATTGACCTCTGTAGTTATTCAAAATGTTTTATAGCATGTATATTTAGCATCATTTATAGGGACCACACTCTCATTTCATATAATTATAGTATTTGGTTCACATGGAAATTATAAATAATATAGCATACAATTAATTTTATATTTAAATATAAATAATACTTTCACAAATTTCAAATTATAATTCATCATTTAAAATAGATTTCTCATTTACATATTTTTCAATCTATAAATTGAAATATTTTATATGTAATTCCACCTATAATATAGATTTAAAGACACATCCCTTATAGAAATGGTAGAAAAATATATGATATAGTGTTATTAATTCCTATTTTAAATTTGTTTTATAACGTGGAGAAACTATTTATTCATTCAATTATATAGAACGATAAACATCGGACACTGATGATGGACATGCATGTTTCAATGATAAATGGAAACCCATATTAAAACATATTATATTCATTTTGAAAAAACTCAGATCTTAATACATGATAATAATAATATTGTCCTACATGAATGTTGTTCTCCCTAATGGATGCATACAACTTCATGGGATCAATCCTAGAATACATCTCATTAAGGAAACCCAAACAAATGAATATAGATCTATATAGATAGTGATGAATAAAAATATAGAAACCATATTAACACCCCAAATTAGTTACCCAAAAGCTGAATTTTTCCTCAACACATTTGTATCAATTCTTATATCATAGTATTCAAAAGTATTTGTAGAATCTAGGACTGGATACATAAGTGATCATTACATGATCTAAAAAACTATATGTATATTATAAATTAACATTAATTATTTTTCATTGTTATTTGAATATCAATATTTCATATGTGTTATAATTTATATAGTCTTTCGGAAATGTGAAAAAAATTAATAAAGCAGATATTTCTAATTCAGTTTATGGGGTAGTGTAAAATAGTTTATTTCATAGGATAAATATGAAATAAATATTATTCAATGAATAATTATTTTGATGATTCAATAATTTAAAAAAAAATTTAATGTATAACAGAAAAATATAAATAATTAAATGAAATTACATGATATCACACATACAATCAAGTCCCCATGAAAATAATTACAAATTGAAGTGTTGTGGTATATGAAAAAGGCCCAATCATGATTTATTTCATTAGACGTTTAGATACATTGAATAGTTATTGAATTTGTTTATCCACACACAACATATTTTTCCCACTGAATCTTTTATATGATTAAAATTATAATTAAATAGATATCGTTATTAATCATCTAAAATGATTAATCATGTAATCAATTGGTACATATATTAAAAAGTACATTTATTAAAGAGATGATAACAAAGTATTTGGAAGAAGTACATTCCGGGTTCATAGATTACAATTGTAAATAATTCTTAATTCTAGTATGTAATGAGATCATGAGTACTGAAAATCATGTCACATGGTAATGTCTAGATAATTATGAAGTCTTGGGACCACTCATAATGTTCTCAGTGAATATCAACATGAATATTTACCATCCTTTTCTAGGGTTACTACCTTTAGGTGAGTCTCTGATATATCCATATTAAAACTATTTTTATAAAACATTTATAATATGATTCAAGATATAAATATTTGTGTTGAAGATGTAACAAAATATTTTTAAACCCATTAAATTATTTTAAAAATACTTTAAAAATTCACTGGAAATATTAATCAATTTTTATGTTTTCATAATATATATATTATAAAAATAAATTATACCATATATTAAATAAATTAATTTCCCAATTCACCTAATGAACTATTCCTCATGGAAAATCCAATTAACACACCCTATGCTAATTTCATGGGTTTATATCTAAAAATTATGTACATTTTAAAATAATTGAAATATATATATCTGATGGTTTAATTTTTATAAATATAATACAATGAAGTGAATATTTTCATAAGAATGAAAATTTTTCATTTGTTATGAGTCATTATTATTTTTTAATATTTCATACTTATTATGTGATTAAAAAATAATATAATATATATATATATATAGATATATAATACCTAAATTTATTGATATTATTATTTTAATTAAAATGTATTTATATTTTTTAAATAATTAATTAATTAAAAAGTTTTTTCCAATCCAAGAATTATAAAATGAAAATATAATGTTATTATAATGGCCATTTTACTTATCTAAAAACTATATTAATAAAACATAATATAATTTTTATGATAATAATAAATTATATATATGGCTACTTTTATTTTCAAATAGGAATCATAATTGTTTCAAAAAATTTAGCATAATATAAAACATCTTATATAACATTTTAATGGAAAAATATTGGAACATAAAATCAAGGGAATATGGTACAATAAAAATGAATAAAATAATATGTTATGTAAAATATACATTATATTTTATTGATAATATATAATTTTTGTGTATAAATTTTTTATAATAACTTATTTTATCATGTGTTGCTCAAAAAATTCCACATGACAATATATGAAATTATAAAATGTTACAGTATAATCATTATGAAAAAAATCCATACTTTGTTAATAATTATATTTCATTTACATTATGTCCATGCAAAAATTTATAAAAAATAATTAACTATAAAATTAATTATCAAATAATAAATAATATTTATTGAATAAATATATTATAAAATAAAAAATGAATATATATATATATATAGGATGGTAGACGAAATTAAGAAACATGCAGGCCAGTGTTATGTGTTTTTCCATTGACACACCACATTCATGGGTTTGAGACTCATAACATCACCAATCACGAGGGATTTCATATAGATGATAGGTTTCTATTTTAAAAAATAAAATTTGAAAAATAAAATTCTATTTTACAGGTATAATATTTATGGAAAAAAATGAGTTGATAAATATATTCAAACATTCATTATTAGTGCGATTATAAAAAACTATTTAATGTTTATATATTCAATTTTGGAATAAGACTTCATAAAATTATACAATTTAAATCTTAACTATCACAAAAAATATTTGATCTCACTTAATGGACCTTCTTGTTATTTTTGATTGATGAAAATGGCTCAAAAAAACTCAATTACCATGGTTTGTAAACAATTATCACTATAGATTGACACAAATGTCAAAGAAACTGAACTTTAATGAAACAAGTCTAGTAAAATACTCAATATAATAAATAACTAAATCTTGTTAATGGAATATGATATTAAGATTATAAATAGTTATCATTTTCCAAAAAAATGTTAATTTTTTTATAAAAATGTTTGAAATATTGTTAAATAACTATTATTTTTGTTGTAGTTGTAATTTTTTGTTTCAAAGGATGGAAACAAGTTAATGATTTTTAATGAGACATTAACATGGAAATTGTGTCATATTCTGATTGAGTGACATTCAATACTCGATTTTTTTCATTTATTGAAGTTTTACTTCTGATTATAAATTTTCTCCATATGATAGAAATTATTGAGGATCATGGACAAACTGATTGGGTTCTATTTATGTATTTATGATCATAAACAGAGTTTAGTTAACTGAATATTGATATTGGTTTGAAATTAAAGAAGATGTAAATTTTTTGAAGTAGTTAAATATGGTTCATTGTAGATTAAATTTGGAATGCTATTCATATAATTACAATGGATTATTTCATTAGAATTTTATATTATAGAAGAAAAATGATAATAAAATTTGTAATAATAGAATATAAATTTTTTATTGAGGCTAGGGAAAATTTTTCCTTCAAATATTTTGGGGGTTTCACATTCAATTGTAATGGTTTAATTACATATATAGACCCATTGAGGTTCCACTTCATAATATCCACAAACAAGAACATGTAAATGATTCCATATTTATAGTACACTTTTATAGATTCACATTAGTAATTTGATCTATAGTGTTCCTGAATATTAGTGGAAAGGGGGTTATCTACTATAATTTCACATTGAGCTATTGAGCAACGAGTCAGTGTAATACTAAACTCCAATGGGGTTCATCTACCTATTTAGGTGGAATTCATTAATTCATCAATAATACACATTAATAGTAAGAGAGTATAATATACAAACTAGAAGACCAAAATATTAGAGGGAATCAAAATTACAAAATGGATTCAGATAGATATAGGGTATTATTTTCTTAACCATTACCTAATTTCATAATACTACAACAAACGTTTTTATTTTTAAATAATAAATTTTATTTATCGTATAATATTTATTTATAGGAAAGATAAATTTAATTATGTTACCATATTTTTTGAATTTTTTGATCATTTTTAAAGTGTTATTATTCATCATGAGGAAATTACAATTTTTATTGATAGGAAAACACTATATATTTATTAAATTTTAAATTCAATTGTCCTTATACCATTGAATTAACTCATTTTATAAAAAACACCCATGATAAATGTGCCCATTTTCATTTTCAAAATTGGAAACATCGATATCGAGTTCAAAACAATAAATCAAATTTAGTTTTATAATATTAATTAAAATTTTATCCTATCCCATTATTCATTTAGGATTACTTGGATGTTTTCCAAATAATTAATCACTAATTATTTTAGATTTTGTCATCACACCTAAAATTCATCACTTCTCATGAAACATACAACTATAACATCAATTCATCATTATAACCTACCTATTTTTTGTAATGTTATTTGACATTAATAGTTTCTTGGATCATTCAAACACATTATTTTTAAACCCAAAACAATTTATTTCTCTACTAATTCATGGTAGTATTATAAATAATTTACACGAAATTTTTATTTTTCATCTAATTAATTATTTCTCTATTCTCAATGATAGAATAAAATTATTAACACCTAATAGAAATTAAAAATAACAACAATATTTAATTAGATAACTACCATTTTTAAAAAATATATAAATAAGATTTGGGTTTTTATTTTTTAAACATTATTTTTTTTATTTACAATAACAGTTTGTCAGCTCCTAAGAATATTGATAAAAAAAATTCACAATTTAATAAACACATGAGTGCCAAAAGTAAATATATTTAGAGATTGATGAGTAGAGAGTGTGAGGTCCACTATGGGTAATAAAAAAACCATAATAGTGATTGAATTCAAGACATCATGTCACGATCCATAATAACAGTGTTTCAATCTCCTCATATAGTGGAAGTCCATTATCTATTTTCCCGACTAAAAGGTCATATATTTATCAACATATAAACTCAATAGTTTCACTATGGTCGGTGATAAATGAAATTTATAATAATTATTCATTGAAATTCATTAATTTATTTATAATGTTCTAAAAAAATTTGTTATTTTAATGGTTATGTGACAATTTTCATAAAAAATGTGTTTTCCCATTAACTATATGGAAAATTATTATAACATATTATAGTATTATAATTTTAATTTTTTTAGAAATTGGTATCATATTTATGTTAAACATTAATTTTTTCTTAATAGATTCTGAAAGTAGTATTTATTAACTAACTAATATTTTATTAAAAAAAGATGGAGATGGTTTCAATGAATCCAAATATTGGTATCAAGATAAACCCATGTTGTTTCCCCAATATAACAACCCATATATTTTTTACACCTAAATAAATTAATAATAACATAAATATATAGTTAATAATACCCTACAAGATCAACTGGTATATTTTATTTTTCAAATTAGGTACATTACATAAAATCATCATTTTTATATATAACATCATTAATTAAATACTCAGAAACATGGACTTTTTTTCATTAGATCTTCTAAAATTACAAGAGAAAACCAAATTACATTGTAAAAAGGAGGATATAGATAATTCCCAAAAGTACTAAAAAATCATTTCATAATATCTAGAATTTCATGTTATACAAGAAGAATTTTATGGTCAAATGAGTGGTGTGAGGATCATAATCGAGAAAATCAGGATTGATATAAAATGACAAATAAATTGAACTTAATAATGTGAAATAAATAAAAATATAAAAACATAAAAATAATTCAAGGATCAATTCCATGAAAAAATAACATAGTATTCTTAGGATAACCACCCATTCACCATACAATTAATCTCATGAGATGAAAACCTTGCCCAATGCATTAAAATCCTATATAATTATAGTATCACCTGTCACATTCATATCATGTACATGAAAAAGTGTTCCACATAGATCAAACAACATAAGTATGTATTTTATCACTTTTAACCGCAAAATTAATGTGTGTATGTTTTATAAATGTATTTAAAAATGAATTATTTTATATTTAAAAATAGGTGAATACCGTTGAGTGTAAATTCATATGAGTATAATGTTCTCAAATATATGGACATGGAAATTATCATGATAACATTGGTTGTAAAACAAGTGTACATAATGTATTGTAGGAGGGGTAATGAGAGATAATATGGGCAATAATTATATGGGAATCATATTTATAGAAATAGGGATTTTTAAAAATATATTAAAACTAGAATTATTGAAAATAAAAAGGCATGACATTATGAATGTCCTATAGTGAATAAGATAAAGAGAGGACCACATACCATGAGAAGGTGTTTCTAAAAAAATTTAAAAGTGCTTCATAAAAGAATGGGGCATCCATCGTAGGCCACTATAGAGTGAAGGGAAAGGTAAATAATTATTATAATGGTATTTAGTTATGTGGAATATGATATTGGCTGGGTTTTATAGTAAAAGGGAGAGGAATTCATTATTAATTTTTAACATAGGTTTTGGACTTGATAAAATAAATTGACCAAAACCACTATCCATTCCACAGGTTTTAACTCTAGTTTATTTCAAATAGATGTGTATTTAATTATTTTATATGGATATTAATTCAACCCATAAATATAATACCTTAATATTTATGGAGGTGAGTCATGTTTTTAAAGAATTAATTTTAAAACTATATAATATAATATTGTTTATTGAGTAATAAAAAATGTTTTATAAAATTTTTAAATTAACGTAAAAACTTTTTTAATGATGAAATATATTTTTGGTTATGTATTAAATTTATTTAATATATTAAATCACTTTTTTCATAATAATGTCATAATGCATATAATATATTTATACCATGTATAATTTTAACCCAATAATTCATCATTCTTATTAAATTAAGTAAAAATATCCATTTCAAAATTTTACTTGAATATTTAAGTAATAATAATTATATTATAAAAATAATTCATTAAATATATTATTTTATACTATTAAATAGTAAAATACCATTTATTTAAAAATAATTGGTTTTTACTATAATCGTTTTTAGAACTTTATAAACATTATATTTGAAATTACAAAATTATATTTTCCTATATATATTAGATATTATTTAATAATATATTATTATTAAAATATCATTTTTTATAAAATTCAAGAATTTATCAAGAAGTGTGTCTTGAATAATGGAATATATTTAAAAAATAGTTATTAATTTTATTTACCTATATCTTTTTTCTATCAATTCTTCCTTTTAATGTAATAATTTTAATTCATCCATACATTTTAGAATGTTGTAGTATATGGAATTTTGGATTTAAATGAATATTCATTCAAAATGTTGGAAAATTTAACATGATTTTTATTTTTTGGAAAAACATTTTTACACGTTATGTTCCACAAGTACACATCATGACTTCATCATAGAAGCATGAAACTGCCAGAACAATTCATGATGAGTAAACAGGTTCTGACACCCTAAGTAGACATTTTGTTCTTTTAGTACACAATGTAATAGAGGTTAGTCTTCAAATTTATGAATGACATTTTTTTCTTGATTACCTCTGTAATGACCCGGACCCACCAAGTCCATTACTTTGCCAAAACACGGCTCCACTGAGACAGTGGCACTAGTCATGGGGGCACCGGTGACGGTGGCCCCGTGACGATCGCACATCGGTCACGGTGGCATCGTGATGGTTGCACAACGCTCACGGTAACACGGTGACAGTGGGACCGTGAGGGTGACACCGTGACCGTGGCACCCTGAGGGTGACACCGTGATGGTGGCACCGTGAGGGTGGCACCGTTTCCTCACCAAGCTATCTTCATTCTTTCCCAGTTTCTAACTTTTCCGCTCCAGCAACATCTCATTTGATGTAAAGATTATTTAATTCCCCATTTCAATGCCATTTAATGACCATAAATAATATCTAAAATACCTTAAGGGTCGTGCAACCTGTTAGTTACCAAAACATGTGTTTTTTCCTCGGTGTCACACCCTTCCTCGTACATTCCAGTTCCACTCCTATTACACGTTTCCTTATGGTTAAATAATACACATTAACGCATAATCATTATGACCAACCCTCAGAGGAGAATTGTTAAATGATAATTAATTCCATCGTGCGTAACTTCCCAACTGCATGGGGAACCACAATCCGACTTTAAAGCCTTTCAAATTTCCATATCCCGTAACAACGAGATCTCATCTTTATATCACCCTAGAAGTTCTTTCTTCTTCCGCTTGGCTAGTCACCATTTCATCCTTGTGGATTTGGAGTTCCCCTTCTCGAGGAAAGTGGTGTGCTTATGCCAGAGCATTTTTTCTCACCCTTGGAGTCTCGTACGTTCCTCCCCTACAAGTCGTGCATCCCCATTTCTTGGTGTCTAGAGTAGAACATCGATCCTTGATCAAACATGTAGCGATCTTGCTTTGTCTCTCATTATAATATATCATGTGGGGTATGTACGGTAATGTTTCTGTGGGAATGGGTGAAACCAAACCTTTACAATGATAATAAACAGCCTGTTAATGAATTATGGGCTGCGCTTGACAATTCTTCTATACTCTTTTATAATTGCTATATTTTGTGAACTGTATGGGCTTATGCTTACTAAAAATCATTGTCGTTGGTGGTATTTCCTTCTGCACTAATGAACCATTGTCATTTTGGATGATTAAATAACTGAAACATGGAAATTGGTTAATCACTTGAACTCGGTTGGTTAAATGGATACCCAGTGAACATCAATTCATGTGTGGTCACCCCGATTTACCAATAGAAAAAGGATCCTAATGAATTATGTGCTTGAACATGTAATTTTCCCTAATCTGTTTTGAAAGTAGGTGTGTTGTTCTGTTTGATTCTTATGGGGTGATGTGGATGAGGATGGGATCCTCTATTATGGCACGGTTGATGGTTGTGAATCTAAAGCTGTGTGGGGATTTATACCGAGGCTTGTTTTTGTTCCAGTTCATTGAGGTATCTCACTGATCCCTTTGTTATTGTGACATCACAAGAGAACCGAGTGGGAATGCATAAATTGTTGTTTGGTTGTTTTTCGTTCTCTGGCTTGTGGTTATTCCTATTAGTTGTTCAGTAGTGAATAATTTACCTAACTGGGATCACTTGAACATGAAATAACGAATGAGTTAAATGTGGAATTCGTTTTGGGAATGAGTTATGACTTGTCTGTGAGTGTTGTGCCTTTCTTTTATGAATGAATAGTAACAAGGTTGTTTGTTCTTAGGTTGGATTTGGAAGCCCTAGGTTAGGATGAGTGTTTTTTTCCTATACATATAATTATAGTTATTATGTTTCTTATTCATGCCCCACCCAAGTGGAGCACTTAGTGCTGAACACCCCCATTTCATGGGGGATGGTGCTTTTCCCAGCACTCCAATGAGTGGCTGTTTATTAGTGCCTTTTATGCTCCATTTCCTAAATAGCCAATGAAACTTCGGGTAGGATGTGATGGCTAGAGGTCCATTATAGCCCAAGAATCTTTGGGCATGGTAGTTGTGGTGGTTGGCCCAAGTGTGTGCGGGGAGGTTGTTTTCCAAGTGTTTTCGGGATTAGGCCCAGGTGTCTTCAGGCGTGGCAGTAGTTTTTCTGGCCCAGGTGTTTGGGGGTGTGGTTACATGTGGTGTTTGTGGCCAAGGTGTATGTGGGCGGGATGGTGGTTGTGTCCAAGGTGTTTGCGGGAAGGATGCGTGGTTGTGGCCCATGTGTGTGTGGGTGGGGTGTGGCTGTGTAACTGCATTGAGAATAGTGGGAGAGGATTGATGCGTAGGATGTCTTCAATAACTTGTGGAAAAGTTCCATGGGGGTACCCAAATATCTATGTCCTATTACTATGTCTTACTTGACTTGCTTTATTTGGGGAGTGTCCCATGGTGAGGCCCGGGTGGATGGTTTTCCTTGGTATGTGCTTTGGTTATCTCTATTCCCATAGGGCATTAGAATGAATCCTCACTTTTGCACAAGAGTCTTGGGTTTTCCCTACTAAGTATACTTTAATGCTCTCCCTACATATATATAAAACTGATTTCAGGTTTCTAGGAGGACTTCAGGGATAGTGTAGGGTCATACTAGCTCGGGCATTGGGATAGTTGCAGTTGCTATTTTTCATTCAATTGTACTTTACCGTTTTAGTCACCTTGTACATTGTGGAATATACTTTTGTTACATGAATATAGGAATAGTTTTCTTTGGTTTTACTTTTACCTCCCCCCCCCCCCGGTTTTGGTGTTGTTAAGATTTACTCTCTTATCTCCAAATCCTTTTAATGAAAAAGGGTAATGCCTTCCCTCTTGTTTGTGACTCTATACCCTTATTACTAGCCGCCACTCTGGGACTTATTGAAGGTGGGTCTTGTTGGTCATTATCACTCCTTCAACTGGAAGAAGGAAGGGTCTGGAAATCTGTTGTCTCGTATCTCTTCTTGGTGAAGGTGGGTCATGACAGAATGGTATCAAAGGAAGGATGAGAGATAGTATAGAGTCCGGTGTTAGTCACTGTGACGATTGCATGGGGTGGTATGGAAAAAGTGTTGGGTGATCTTGGTGCGTGAAATAGGCCAAGGAAGGTTGGATAGGACATGGGATTTTAGGTCCCCCTGTGATCCAATGCAAGGACTCTAGGCCTATCGAACGACCAATTAAGGCTGCACTGATTTCAGGGTATAAACCCAAGGGAAGGTTCATTCTTCATAATGACATGAGTTCTTTTGTTTCATGCATATTTTTTTGGGATTTAAAAGGAACAAGAAGTATAAGAAATTTTAAGAAAAATATTCAACACTACTCGGGCTTAGGAATTACTTGTTTATCACGCAGCAATGGCACCTGGGAGATGACCACAATTAGTGTGGGAGTTCGAGGCATAGGAGGTTGACTTGGCGGATCGACAGAGGGCTGACCGAGAGGAGGAGGACAATCAGTGTCAGAAAAATCTTCATGCCTTTCAGTGGCAGAACCTCAGGAAGTATGATTGTAGAATCTCTAATGTGGAGACAGAGAGCAGGCTAGAGGAGATGTAGATAGCTTTTAGCTTGATCTGGGCTCCGACAGAGTACTAGGTTCCTCTAGATGTAATCCAGATGTGTGGAGCAGCGTGTCAGTAGTGGACGCTTTATCTTGGGGAGAAGAGGGAGGCTGAGGTGACGTGTACTGACTTCGAGAAGAAGTTCTAGGTGGAATTCCGCTCTTCCACGATGAAGGAAGAGAAGAGGTAGGAACTACTCTCCCTCTAGCAAGGGAGTATGTCAGTGAGAGAGTTGGGTATCAAGTTCAAGGATCTTCTTCGCTTCTCTCTAGACATTTTTCCAGATGAGGAGTCTCGGGCGAGATGTTTAGATGTGGCACTCCGACTTTCTCTTCAGTATGCTGTTACTCCCTTCACCTTACTAACATACGTGGAGGTCCAGAAGAAGGTTGAAGTGGTGGAAAGGATGCAAACACTAGGAGGTGTATTGAGAGAGGGAATCCAGTTGGGCTCGTCAAAGGGGAAGGCCGTTAGGAGTAGGCCTCCAGCATAAGGGCCCTCTAGGTTTCGACTAGTAGGGAGCAGGCCCCAATAGTTTCAGTTCTGATCCCCTGGTCCTCGACCTTTCCTTTTGTTCCCAGGACTAATGTACTTCATCTATGGGTGCCATGGGCGCCTTCGAAATTAGTGCCTGGACTGAGTACAGTACAATGGGGGTGGACTAGTGTAGCACCCACCCTAGCTGCAATAGTTTCAAGCTAGTCTCTTTTAACATCAACAGCAGGGGAAGTAAGCTCCTGCTCCTCCAAGGGAAGGCATTGTAAGAGGAGGAAAAGCTCAGGGTTCTCCTCAAGGACCTCTACCAGGGTGCTGTAGGGGAGGTGGTCGACAGCTGTGGGGCATGGGAGCTGGGTGTGGATAGTTACATGTCGCGGAGGTAGTGGTTCAAGCAGGGTCGGAAGTCCTTCGCGGTACGATCATCTTGTTTAGTACTATTGCATATACCTTGTTTGATACAGAAGCTTCGCAGTCCTTTGTTTCACACAGTCTTTCCCGTGCTCTGGGATTAGATGATGAGATACATCCAATGCCCCTAGTGATGAGCACACCAGTCAGAGGTATGACAGACATGTTTTATGATTTCCAAGGCTGTAGACCGATGATAGGGCCACATCTGTCTATCAAGGATCTTATACTATTGCAGATACAATAATAAGATGTCATCATAGGAATTCACTGGATGTTCCTTGTATGTTCCGTCATTGACGGCTTCCGAGGATGGGTCGTGTTTTCAGAATTGGGCGGCCAACGTGTAAATTTCATCAGTGAGTGGGGTTGCCAGAAAAGTAGCATGTGAGAGGAGCCCCTCAATTTTTTGTTAGATGAACTATCATTGTAGTCATTGGATGAAGAAATGGTTGAATTCCTAGGGATCATCAGTGAGTTTATGGATGTCTTCCATATAGAGGTAGAAACTATACCCCCTCGACATGATGTTGAGTTCGGGATAGACTTGCAACCTGGTGCCCGACCGATTTTGATGGTTCCCTACCAGATGGAGCCCTCTGAGTTTCAGGAGTTGCAGATTTAGATTGATGATCTGATGAAAAAGGTTTTTGTTCGACCATGTGCATCCCCATGGGTTGCTCATGACTAATTCACAGAGAAGGAAGATGGTGGTCTCGGGATGTGCATAAACTACAGAAGACTGAATCAGGTGATGGTCAAGAATCACTACCCTCTTCCATGGATAGACGATCTCTTTGAATAGTCGAGGGGAGAAGGTTGGATCTCTAAGATTGATCTGAATTCTGGATATCACCAGCTGAGGGTGAAGGAGGGTGACATCACGATGACTTCCTTCAGGTTCAGATATGAGATCTTTGAGTTTTTAGTCATGTCGTTCGGTGTTACAAATGCACCAGCTGTGTTCATGGGACTCATGAACTCCGTCTTCCGGGAATACTTGGATCAGGTCAAATTCATTTTTATTAACAACATCATGATCTACTCAAGATCAGAGGGTCACGCTGAGCAACTGAGAACGGTTTTATAGGTCCTCTGACAACACCAACATTATGGTAAATTGTCAAAGTGCAAGTTCTGGACGTGAGAAGTACACTTCCTTGGTCACGTGGTGGCTGAGTAGGGAATAGCGGTGGACCCATTGAAGGTCGAGGTGGTAGTTTCTTGGGAAGAACCCAAGAATGTGGCAGAGTTTCATAGTTTCCTTGTACTGGCAGGTTACTACCGGAGGTTCGTGACCAGCTTATCCCAAGTTGCAACATCTATGACAGCTTTGACCCAGAAGGACTAGGATTTCATATGGAATGGGAAGTGCGAGGCAGCCTATAGCTATCTGAAGGGGAAGTTCATATGTGCCCCAGTGATGTGGTTTCCAGAAGATGGGGTGGCGTATGAGGTGTTCTGTGATGCTTCAAGACAAGGAATTGTGTGTGTGCTGATGCAACTGCATGGGGTGATCTCTTATGGTTGTAGAAATTTAAATCCTCATGAGTTTAATTATTCCACCCAGGATCTGGATCTTGTGGTGGTCGTTTTTGCACTAAAGTTGTGGCGGAAATACCTCACCAGGGAGCACTTCGTGGTCTTCATGGATCACAAAATATTGAAGTATATCCTCACCTCGTCGGACCTAAACTTACGATAACAAAGGTGGATGGATTTCTTTCAGGACTATGACTTTGAGATTTCCTAGACCTCATGAAAATGGAATTTGGTGGCTGATGCCTTGAGCAGGAAGTCACAGAAGGATGCGGTTCGAGAGTCGGCAGATGCTTGGAAGGCAATGGAGGAGTTGGCTGCCCTGCACCTGGATGTAAGGGAGGATGGTGCTAGAGGTTGCATAAATCAGATGACATTTAAGTCTTCTCTGTTGCGGCTGGTAGATGAGTCTCAATGGGGAGACTCAGAAAGTGATGTGATGCGTGACCGGGTTAACCAAGCTGATTCCCTAGAAGGGTGGACGGAGGATGGTCAGAATTAGATTCTTTTCTGAGGGAAGCTGTTTGTTCCATAGGCGATGCACAAAAGGGTTCTTGGTGGGTTCCCCAACTCACCCCTAGTAGTGCACCCGGGAGTTTCCAAGATGTTCCAGGGTCTGAGGAGTCAGTTTTTGTGGCCCGGGGAAATTTGATAGGTGTTAACGTTTGTGGTCAGGTTCTTAGTGTGTCAGCAGGTGAAGGCTGAACACTGTGTTCCAGGTGGTCTGTTACAACCTTTATATGTCCCAGAGTGGAATTGGGATGACATCTCAATGGATTTTGTCACAGATATACCCAAGGTACATGGAGGCTACAACATTATATGGGTAGTGGTGAACCATTTGAAGACATCTACTCACTTTCTGGTGATCAAGGAGTCAGGTGCAGTGAATAACTTAGCACAGAGGTATGTGGATGAGGTGGTGTGGTTACAAAGAGTCCTGAGATCCATAGTCTTGTAAAGGGAATCACGGTTTACCTCATGGGTCTGGAGAGGATTGCATCATGATTTTGGCACCCAGCTACGTCTTAGCACAACTTTCCACCCCCAGACAGATGGATAGACAGAGCGCACCATCCAGACATTGCATTATATGACACGAGACTATATTTTGGACATTAGGGGATCGTGGGAATGACACTTTCCTTTGGTGGAGTTTTCCTACAGCAATAGCTATCACTCTTCCTTTGGCATGGATCCATTCAAATCATTTTATGGGATGCCATGTCGCTCACACATGTGCTGGACAGAGGTCAGGGAGGTAGGTGTTCTTGGCCCAGAGGTGGTGCAGAGAACGACGGAGAAGGTTCAGCTTATACGGGAGGGGATGAAGGCGGTCCAGGATCAGAAAAAAGTAATATTCCAATAAGAGGAGTAGACCCTTGGAGTTCGAGGTCATGGACCGTGTGTTCTTTAAGGTCTCCCCTCGTCTTGAGAAATAGAGGTTTTTCAGGGGGAGTATGCTTTCTCCCTGGTTTTTCGGACCGTTCGAAGTGCTGTGACGGGTCGGTGAAGTGTCATATCAGCTAGCACTACCACCGCCGCTACTAAGACAGCACGATGTCCTCCAGGTGTCTCATCTCCAACGATATCTATATGAAAATTAACTCGTCCTCGACAGGGGAAAGAAAGATATCAAGGATGACATGAATTTTGTGGAATGACTAGTGAGGATCAAGGATCGTGAAGGGAAGGTGCTCCATGGACAGACCATTCCATTTTTTCGTGTGTTGTGGAGGCTTGGCGGGCTCGAAGAAAGTACCTGGTAATGGGAGGCATAGATGCACGCCCAGTACAAAGAGTTGTTTTGAGTTGTATTCTAGTTTTTTTTTTGTAGTAGTTTGTGATGAAACACATTTCCTTGTTAACTATGGAATGTGCAGTTTTCCATATTCTGTGGATGTGTGAGAAGATTCTTGACTATGGGGAGGGGAGGACCTTGTCACGAACCCCTCCCCACAAAGTGTACCCCTCCTAGGCCGACAATGTGAAAAGTGAGATAATAACCCACGAGTCCCGCCTCCAGTAGGCCCCTGGATGATGACTAGCAACGAGGGAATAATAAACCCACAAATGAGAGGCATTATCCTCTAAGAGAACACATGCGGAAGAGAGAGATAAGATAGTCACCAACCAACACCAACTCAGAACTAAAGTATAAAAGAAATCCGATGTTCACATGTAATGTCATGCAAAAGTACTACAAATAAATGGGTAAAACTGCAAGTACCCAAAAAAAAGTAAAAACAGTAGCGACCACAAGCCCGAACAGCTCCTCCAACCACAAGCTAGTAGTAACCAGCCTCACCTCCAACCATCTCTAAGAGACCTGAAAAAAAGTTTATATATACTTAGGGTGAGTATAACAACATACTCAGTAGGATCCTTCCTGAAGCCTCTACTGCAAAAGTAAAGAAAGTATGGTAAGGAACAGTAAACAACAGTGAAACTAACTCATTACCTGACACGTATACTATGTTCCCAACCTCACCATGGATATTCTCACCATGTAACGCATACATGAATCTATCATATAATAATGAATATTAAGGGTACCCGGCTACTACTTCCCCATTGGTTTTCCACTTTTCCCCAATGACATACATCATGTGCATCTCTCTCCAAAGGATTTCCAGTATAAACTTGGGCAAAGCTCCACAATCTGCACCACGTGCATCACAAAGGCTTGGCGGCAGACACCTGGGCTATGTACCACACCAACATTACATCCAAAAGTAACCAGGTAGTTTCTGGGAGCCACCACACCTCTCATAATGTGTATTATACGTCGAGTATTATACATCAAGCCATTACAGCCTATACACCGAGTAAGGATCCAAAATCCATCACAGCCAATACACGTTACACCTATAGTAGTCCATAGGACACTATATCCATAATATATGTGTGTGAAATAACAACAAGCCATTACATCCCTCTACACACATATATGGGGAAACTAACTAAAGTGACAATGGCACTAGTATCTACCAAGAGAAGAGAGTGGGGCTAAAGGGGGTAGTCAGTCATTCATCCTCCCACCAGAATGATGGGGAAAACACCCCCCCAAGGCTCAGAATCCCCAGGGTGTCAGTTGCCCTTACTAACAGGGTGGAGTAGCGTATAGAAACACAACAAGTATAGAATATAATATAACTCACAACCACACTATGGGAATAACAAAGTATTAAACACAACTGCATCTAACGTCTCTCAGACTCCGGGCTGCCACTTCTAAGAATATGTATCCTATAAGAAAACAACAAATTAAAGAACCTAATTAGATTACTTCATCCATTTTTATCAATTACACATTACGTTAATTAATTATTTACACATTAATTAACCAAGAACAATTCCACATTAAGTTCCTCTAATAGCACATCTGGAACCCACTGTCCCATCGAAAGTTCTCAACCTCATCATTAAGTTTCATCAAACTCCAAAACCATGGGTAAACATAATTTATTCAAAAATTCATTACACATTTATATTCCCATATTCCCAAGAATTCTAGTAAAGCATCCTATGCTACTAAACATAATGGGGCTCAACACGGTGAGTAGATATACTACCTGTCGAGTCTTTGTCACCTATAGCAAGAGCGTAGACCCATTCTCCCTCAAGAGGCTAAACACGGAAAGCACGTCGAATACCCCACGTGTCATTGCCCCTTTCGAAAAAAGTGTAAGAAAAACCAGCTGCCTTGAGTAGTGGGGAAATGTAAAACCAGTAAACAACCAAACAAAGCACCAATCATCCAACAACCACATCCATCCCATGCCATCATCCTGAGTGTCCTCCCCAACAACCACATGCATAAATTGATGCTTCTCACAACTCTAGGCATCAACCGCTGCCATAACCAGAAGGTCTCCCTACCTCCACATATCACAACACCCCTCTAGGGTCACATCACAACACAAGATATCACAACACCCCTCTAGGGTCACAGCCCAGCAAAAGTAGCAGGAAAACAAACATCACATCAAATTGGTCTCTTGGCCCTTTAACAAGGTATCTAGACTCCAAACAACAAGCACCAACATATTTAAGGTTTACCAACCAACTATGTTAACCACATACATCAGCGTCATTTTGATTAACATCAATTTGGAACAACATCCACAATAACAAAAACTAGATTCTTTTTCATGCCTCTTTATCTTTAGCCAATTAATTATCAATTAATTCTGGCTTTACGTTCTTTATCAATTTCATCAAGAGCAAATTTCTAACATGAAAGGAATATATATCACACTATCTAGAAAATCAAGAGGCAAACCATTATCACGGTACAAATCAACAACATGCGATCACCAATTCTTTTAATTGGGTTTTAGTATTTAATTAGGTCAATTCCATTGTGATCCAAATGACTAAATCATTATAACTCTACGATTTCACAAAAACAATTAGAGAATCCACAAATCCCTTACCTCAAAGGTTTTCGAGGGAAACCACAATGGTCGATGAGCGCCCAAGAAACCGGGTTGATTCACCACAAATCCTCCTTAGATATCATTTCCAAACACAACCAAAAAAAATCTCATCATAAACGACATCCACACACTTATATCTACCCATAATTGGCGTAGATCTAGGATCCCAAGAGAAGAGGAGGAGTATATCTACATAGATCTATGAAACCAAACAAAAGGATCACATACCTCGAAAAATCGGCTTTGATTCATGAAGAGAAGCCTCATTATCACCTCCAAAATGCTTGGGAGAGGTTCTTCTACCTCCAAGGAAAGGAAATCCTGTGTTATGGCCGATTAGGTGCTTAAACGAGGTGATTGAAGTCAAAACGAGTTAGATCCACAATTTTAGGATCTAACTTTATGTACCTGCATAGTTAGTCCACACAGTTTAACAAACTGTGTGCTAACCATGCTTTAGAATCTGCCTCAACAATCACTTCTCGCATGGTTAGTCCGCACGGTTAGAAAAACTATGCGCTAATCGTGCATTAGCCACTACCTCCAAGACCAGCCTTGCATGGGTTGGCCGCACAATTTAGGCAAATTGTGCACCTCCCGTGCGAAGGTCTTAGCCCTTTATATTTCCTTATAAGTCCACACAAACGCACCCCAAGTCACCTTGACCTCTCGGAACACCTCTAGCACCACATTTTCACAAAGGAATGGACCAGAGAGGTCCGGGCCATTACATCAGATACCTCTCAAAACATTCTCATCCATGAGAATCCAAAACCCCCCTTAAGTGAAAACGAAACAAGGACTAAACAACCACCCAACAAGATACATCTCAAAAGATATCAATCCACTAATGCAACAAAGGATGTCATCTCATAAACATGAAAGTCCCAGAACCATTTAAGTTACAATGATACATGAAAAGAGTTAAACATCAAACAAATCTGGGTACTGAGCGCGTATCTGTGACTCACGTTCCCAAGTACTCTCTTCATAGTCGCCGTTTCTCCACAAGACATGATCTAAATGGATGGATCGCTCGCACAACACCTTCTCCTTGCAGTCTTGGATCTCCACAGGTCGCTCCTCAAAGGTGGAATCATCATATACATAGATCTCTCCCAAATATATGATGTGAGAGTCGTCATGAAGATAATGACATAGATGTGATACATGGAAACATCATGTATCTGACTCATCTGTGGAGGAAGTGTTACTCGATACGCCACATCTCCAATATGAGGTAACACCTCAAAAGGCCCAACAAAGCTGGGAGAAAGCTTACTCCCATGAACAAACCTTCACTGCCCATGACGAGGAGTCACCTTTAGAAACACATGATCCCCAACATTAAACTCTAAGGGTCTCCTTCTCTGATCGACATATGATTTATGACGATCTTGAACTGCCTTTATCCTCTCAAAAATCACCTAAACCTTCTCTATTGTATTCTTCACTAGTTCCAGTCTGAGAATTACTGACTCTCCGACCCCAGTCCAGCACAACGGAGAATGGCATGGTCGGTCATACAAGGCTTTAAACAGCGTCATACCTATGGTGGAGTGAAAACTATTATTTTAAGAGAACTCCAACAAGGGTAAGTGCCTCATCCATGAACCTCCAAAATCAATAACACAAGAGCGTAACATGTCTTCAAGAGTCTGGATGGTTCACTTTTTCTGACCATCAGTTTGAGTGTGAAAAGTAGTGTTAAGGCATAGTTCAGAACCAAAAGCATGTTGAATATTTCTCCACACCCTAGAGGTAAAATGAGGATCTCGATCAGAAATGATCATCCTTGGGAATCCATAAAGTCTCACCACCCCCTCCACATACTGCCTCGACAAAACTTCCACTAAGCTAGACTCCTTGATTGCTATGAAGTGGGCTGATTTTGTTAAACGATTCACTACCACCCGAATAGCATCATGTCCTTCCAGAGCTCGAGGTAAAACTGCAACAAAGTCCACTAAGATGTGCTCCCACTTCCACTGAGGAATCTATAATAGATGGAGAATACCACCAGGAACACGGTGTTCGGGCTACACCTTCTGGCAGACTAAATAACAAGACACAAACTCAACAACCGCACGATTCAGCCCAGGCCACCAAAACTGACTCCTCAAGGATCGATACTTCTTTTTCACAACAGGATGCACCGCTAAAGAAGAACCATAGAACTCTCTGAGGACTGTCTCATGCATCACCAAGGGAACAAAAGGCCTTCCATGATACAACACTCTGTGTTGTTCTTATTCAGACCAACCATCAGGAGCCTCACCACAAAAAAACTAGGTCTCTCCATACCTCTACCTCAAGATCCTCCAACTGGGACTCTTCCACCTTCAATATCAGGGATGACTGCATTGTCATCTAAAAAAGATACCTCTAAATTCATCTTCTCCCATATCAAGATGTAATGTTGACTGTTCTTCCATTACCCTCCAGGAATCACCATATTCACGCACATCATCACTACATTACTTTCGGATCATCGCATCAGCTACAACATTCCCTTTCTCATGTGTATACGATATTTCAAAGTCGTATTTCTGTAGGAACTCCATCCACCGACGTTGTCACAAGTTCAAGTCACGCTGGGAAGAAACATACCTCAAACTCTTATGATCAGTGAAAACCAAAAAGCGTTCACCAATGAGGTAATGTCTCCACAACTTCAGATAAAAAAACATGACTGCCAACTGAAGATCATGGGTGGCATAGTTGAGTTCATAGGGACGCAACTGCAGAGTCCCATAAGATACAACTGACCTCTAATGCATGAAGACACAGCCTAACCCCAGATGTGAAGTGTCACGACCCCCTCCCACCAAAGATACCCCTCTTGAGCTGGAAATGGTGAAAAGGAGATAATTACCGCCGGATTCCCGCCTCTAGTAGGCCCCGGCATGGCGACTAGCACCAAGGGTATGAGTTTTCAAAAATATGGGAGGCATTACCCTTTTTATTATTTATGATAGGGAAATAGGACATGTCAACCACCAAAAAGGAAAAAACAAGTTTATAGATATAAATCCAAACTAATCCCACATGCATGTTTAAATAGTCCCGAAACAAGGTACAAGTACAAGAATGCTCAAAAGTACAATACCATAATAAAGAAGTACAGCTAACTTCAGCAACTCCAACTATCCCGACTAGTACAGTCCCGCATGACACTGGTATTCCTCCTAGAAACCTAAAAGTACTCATAGGGTGAGAATACAAGTATACTCAGTAGGGAAACCTAAATCTCACGTGCACAAGTCGGGAGATATCCTAATGCCCCGTGAGAACAACAAACTAAACCTATCAAAAAATTCTATCCACCCAACCTCACCAGCCACACTCACCAAAACACAATCACAACAGGTAGTATTTTATAATAACAAGAGTATTGGGTACCCCGCACCATTTTCCCCCACTAGCTATCTGTTCTTCCTAATGGAAAACGTCCTGAAGCAACCACACTCTTCCCTCCCGCACACACCTGGGCATCAAAACCATGTATCCCGCCCGCACACAACTGGGCCTCACAACCACCTATCCCTCCCTCACACACCTGGTCCTCACAACCACATATCCCCCCCGCACACACCTGTGGCTCACAACCATGTATCCCGCCCGCACACACCCGGGGCTCACAACCACGTATCCTGCCCTCACACACCTGGGCCTCATCTCGAAGGTTCTTGGAAAATAGTAAAACCTTCCCAAAGAGTCGTGGGCTAAACCATCCCAATCGAAACCTACCTGAAGAGTCTTGGGTGAAAGGTTCCTCAAGCCATCACATCCTAGGGAAGAAGGAGTAGGAAAGAACTAGTAATTAAGGGGAAAAACCCTCTCCCATGTAATGGGAGTGTTTGACACTAAGTGCTCAACATGGGTGGGGTGCGATAAAACACAAAGATACAAATATATATATATATATATATATATATATATATAAAACACTCATCCCAACTTATGGCTTCTAACAGAAAACTAAGCACATGCCTCGACACTGCTACTACGAAGCATGCATACAACAAATAAACCCATCCCCATTGAGGTTTTCATGTTTCAACAGAATAAGTTATTAGTTTCTTAACTACTGGGTAACTATCCACAACTAAACACAATGATCATTTGTAAAACATATCCCTACCATCCAAAAATCAAGTTAGGAAAAAACAAGCAGCACAAAAAGTACCTTCTTAACACCCAACCAACCCATTGATTAACATTCTTGTTCCATTACCATTCCCCACCATTTACTAACTATTCCACTTTTTTATTTATTATTTACAACCCGTAGTTCATTCACATTCAACCCAACCCTGCAGCCCCGCAGCCAACCAACCTAACCATAACCACACCATATATCATCACCCCTTTAATAACATTTATCTTAGTCCCACTTCCCATCACCAACGTAGTATTCACACCAACCCACAACCAAGCCAATTGTAGACCCGCTGCTCACCCGATCCACAACATCCCACAAAACACCCCCATCACATGCCACGTATCCAAGCCAACACCCACATGTTCATTATTTAATTTTGTTCAACTGGGGTGATAACACAAGGGTTCCAGATTTTAAATAAGCCAACTTTACGTGATTATCCAAATTCCACATTCAAAAAAGTTCCATTCACAAAAATGGTCTAGAAAGATAGGGAAACATTTAATTGCGTAAGCAAAGGCCCCCAACTACCGTGATTTTCTATAGGCATAATCCTCTTCAATTCACAACATAATATCATAGGATATATTAAAAAAGTAACTACATTTACAACATCCCATCCCCGTTATATATGCCAGTTGTTATCTTTATTAAACCGGTTCAAAATTGTTTCACGTAAACAAGAGGAAACCCACCCCGCATAATGCACAATTTAGAGAGACGACGGTAAAATCCCTACCTCAACAGGTTCTGATCACAATGCTCCCCCAGATCAACTTTAGAAGTTGTCCATCAGCGTCCGTCACTTCTGTCGAATCCTGGAAAAACCACATCGAGTGGAAGTTGGAAAGGAAAAGACAAAGGAAAAACAATGGATCAAAGATCAGAAGTTCGGCCTCGTCGTTATGATCCTGTGGCCACTAACGGATCGTAAACCAGAGCTCGGACGAAGTAGTTATGGAAGAAAATGAGCCTTCGAATCTCTTGGGAGAGCTCTTCTCAGATGAAAGGGGAGGAGAGGGTTGTGTTGAAAAGGAGGAGGTGACCCCTCCTTTTATAGGCATGAAAAACAAAAGTACACGGCATGTACATTATGTTACACAGCGTATACTTGGCCATTTAATGCAGCCACCACACGGCTTCCTACATGGACTTCAACGTGGCACACGACCATTGACTGGTCAACACACGGTTTGACGGTAATGTGTACGTGGGGAGGGACTACACAGCGTGTAGTATTGTCTACACGGCGTGTACTCATTTATTTCACATGGTTAGGACATGGATCCCACACGACACACAACCGTTGACTGGTCAACACACGGTTTGAGGGTAATGCGTGCGTGGGGAGACACTACATGGAGTGTAATATTGGGTACACGGTGTGTACCCACTTATTTCACACGGCAAGGACACGGCCTTCAACCAAGGGTATACCCGGCGAGGGGGGTACACGGCGTGTACTCACACTACATGGCATGTACTTACAAAATTCTAAAAAGTGTGGGAAAAATCCATTTTACCCTCCAGAACACTTTGTGACCCTCTTATTGACAAAGGAATGGGCCGGAGAGGTCCGGGCCATTACATCAGATACCTCTTATAACTTTCTCATCCCTGAGAATTCAGAAGCCAACCTAGAGGAACCCAACAAGATACCTCTTAGGGACCTCATTATAACAAGAACCCAACCACAACCCCTAATTATAGGTGTTAGGAATTCCTTCTCCTATGTTGAGATATTATCCTCTTTAGGCGGCACTAACTCGCCTGCACGGATTTAATCACATCCTCATTAATGCATCTCGATTAAGAATCAGGTATTCCCACTTTCATACATTAGGATTTTTTTTTCAACTCACACTGCCCCCAACACCTCACAACCCACACACTTCCCGAACACGTGGTTTGCGGAAAATTCTTTTTCCTATGTCAAGATATTATCCGCTTTAGGTGGCACTGACTCGCCTGCATGGGTTCAATCGCACCCTCATTAATGCGTCTCGATTAAGGATCAGGTTTTTTCCTTCCCCACACACCCGGACATGTTACAAACTCTTAGAGAACAAAGAAACAAAAGGTCTCTTAAACGATAAGCCAAAAATTCCATATATCAAAGGTATAGAGTACAAAAACAAATCTCAGAAGAAAAAGTCAATACACAAGTCAAAACAACTCTAGGTACCGAGCATGCATCTAGGTCTCCCGCTTCCAAGTGCTCTCCTCGAGGCCGCCATGCCTCCACAACACACAAACCAAGACAATGGTTCATCCGCGAAGCAACTTATCTTTACGATCATCGATTCTGACTGTTCATTCCTCGAAGGTCGTGTCGTCTCTCATATCTAAATCTCCCCAGTCGATAAAATGAGAGTGGTCGTGTAACTACCGATGAAGCTAAGAGACGTGGAATACATCATGAACATTCTCCAACTGAGGTGGCAGGGCCAGCTGATATGCCACCTAGCCGACACGCCTCAGCACCTCAAAAGGACCCATGAACCTAGGTGAGATCTTTCTCCCTTTCCCAAACCTCCTCTACCACCTGTCGAGGGGAATCCTTCAATAACACATGATCTCCCTCCTCAAACTCCAAGGTCCTCCTATGAAGATCAGTATAGGACTACTGTCGGTACTGAGCCGCTTTCATCATCTCACGTACAAGCTGGACGTTCATTGTGGTGCTCTACACTACCTCTGGCCCAGGAGCACCTGTCTCACCAACCTCTTTCCATCAAATGGTTGAACGACATGGTCTTCCATACAAAGCCTAAAATGGTTCCATGCCAATAGTAGAGTGGAAGCTGTTGTTGTAGGAAAAATCTACTAAAGTCAAGTGTCGTTCCCATGATCGTCCAAAATCTAGAACGCATGCTCACAACATGTCCTCCAATGTCTGGATAGTCCGCTCTATCTTCCCATCAGTCTAGGGGTGGAAAGCAGTGCTAAGGCATAGATGGGTTCCAAAAGCATTCTATAACTCCCTCCAGACTTGTGAGGTAAACCGAGTATCCCGATCTGAAAATATAGTCTTCAGAACTCCATAAAAATGGACCACCTCGTCTACATACCTCTATCCTAAGGTACTCACCGAGCCCGACTCCTTAATTGCTAAGAAGTGAGATGATTTCATCAGACAATCCTCCACCACCCAGATAGCATCATAACCACCCTATGCTCTTGGTAGTCCTGTGACGAAGTCCATCGAGATGACATCACACTTCCACTCGGGGACATCTAAAGGATGCAACAAACCACTGGGAACACGGTGTTCAACCTTTACCTGCTGAAAAACAAGGAACTTAGCCACAAACTCTGCCACTGCCCGTTTCACCCCATGCCACCAAAACTGTTCCCTCAGGACTTGGTACATTTTTGAAACTCTCGGATGTACCGCCAAGGCTAAGCTATGAAACTCACAGACAACTCCCTCACACATCGCCTCCGGAATAAACAACCTTCCATGGAAAAGCATCTGATGTCGGTTTTCCTCTAACCACCCCTCTGGAGTGTTTCCATGATCGACATGATCCCACATTACTTCCGCCTCGGAGTCACCCCCACTGAGATTCTTCCACCTGCTGCAACAAAGAGGACTGCACCGTCATCTGAAACAAACAGCCTCTAACACCCTCTACCATTTCATCCAAGTGCAAGGTAGCCAACTCTCTGATGGATTTCCAAGAATCAGTGGATTCCTAGACCACTTACTTATGTGACATCCTGCTCTGGGCATCAGCCAAAACGTTTCCCTTACCTTCAGTGTAAGAGATCTCAATGTCATAGTCTTGGAGAAACTCAACCCATCTCTGCTGCCGCAAGTTCATGTCACATTGGGAGAAGATATAACATGGGATCTTGTGATCTTAGAAGACCACAAAGCACTCCCCAAAGAGATAATGTCGCCACAACATCAGTGCAAGCACTATTGCTGCAAGCTCCAGGTCATGGGTGGAATATTTGTGCTCATGAGGGCACAACTGCCTAGACCCATAACATATCACTCCCTTATTCAACATCAGCACGCACTGACCAACTTCTCCTTCAGGTAATCGAAAGCCTTCAGGAACTGCTCGCTCCATAGGAAGACCTGATTCTTCCTAGTCAAATCTGTTAATGGAGAAGCAACTCAAGAGAAGTCCGAAACGAACCTCCAATAGTAACCTGCTAACCCCATGAAACTACGAACTTCTTCCACGCTCTTGGATGTTTGCCAAGAAACAACTGCCTCTACATTCGTTGGGTCCCCTGACACTCCATGCTGAGACACCACCTTCCAAATGAAGTCTACTTCTTGTGTCAAGAACGTACACTTCGACAATTTCCCATAAAGCTGGTGGTGTTGAAGGACTTCCAAGACTACCCTGAGATGCTCAATGTGCTCCTAATCTAATCTTGAATAGATCAGGATGGCATCGATAAAACCAATGACGAACTGGTCTATAAAATCTCAGAATACAATGTTCATAAGTCCCATGAACACAGCCGGTGCATTCATACCTCCAAACGGCATCACTACAAACTCGAAGTGCCCATACCTGCACCTGAAATCCGTCATTGAGATGTCACTTTCCTTCACCCTCAGATGATGATATCTCGATCGTAGAACAATAATAGAAAACCAACCTTCTCCCCTCAGCTGGTCGAAGATATCATCTTTCCTGGGGAGGGGGTAATGGTTCTTGACTGTTACCTGGTTCAACCTTCGGTAGTCTATGAATAGCCTGAGACCACCATCTTCCTTCTTCACAAACAAAACTGGAGCACCCCATAGAGACACGCTGGTTCGAACAAAAACCTTCTCCATCAGATCATCAATCTGAATCCACAACTCCCGCAGCTCCGAAGGTTCCATCCGATAAGCGGCCATCAAAATCGGATGAGCACCAGGATATATGTCTATCCCGAACTCAACATCACGTCAGGGGGGGTAGAGTCACAACATCCTCGGGAAAAACATAGAGGAACTCTGTAACAACCTCCAGGACATCCACTATCTCTGCATTAGCTGGAACCACTGATATCCCCCCTAACAAGGAAAAGAGAGGATCCACACGCCAGCTTCCCGCCTGATAGCTCCTCTCACCAACAAAAGCTACACGCTGCCCGTCCACGTCGGAGAACATGACTCCTCTCCGGAAGCAGTCGATAACGGCACTAATAGAAAAAAACCAATCGATTCCTAGGATGACATCGTATGTCTACATAATTAACAAAAGAAGATCCCCACTAGATCGATGTGGTTCGAACGTCAGCCCACATCCCTGGAAAACACGAGATATGCTAGTCTTGCCTCAAACTGGTGTACTCAGCACCAGTGGTCTGGAAATTCTCTCTATGTCTAGTCCAAAATCATGGGCTAGACTAGGTGCAACAAAGGAGTGAGAAGATTCTGAATCAAACAAATCATAAACGAGAGTGCTGAACAAACAAATCGTACCTCGTACCACCTCTGGTCCTACTGGAGCTGCAAACTCTACTGCGTGCAACTGTCCACACCCTGCTCCTCTACCTCTCTGATGTCATCCACCTCCCCGACCTTGCCCTGGTCGAGGTCCCTGAGGAGCACCCTGAGGTCGGCCTCCTCCCGCAACATCTTCCCTTGGAGGAGCATGGTCCTCCTACTGTTGGAAGGGCCTCGCTGGCAACTGGTGCTGTTGAGGTGGGTGCTGAACCTGCCCACCTCCACCGTACTGAGCTCGGGTTGGGAACCGACTATGAACTTTCCCAAAAAATCCACAATAAAAACACTTCGGTCTTGGTCTCATGAAAAAGGGACGAGGACCCGAAGATCTGAACTGGAACTGCTAGGGCCAGCTCCCCACTAGCCTGAAACTGGAAGGTCCCGTCGGAGGAGACCTGCTGCTGACTGACTTCCCCATCGACAAACCTGGCTGGATCCACTCTCGTGGTGCACCTCCCAGCGATTGAATTCTCTCTTCAACCTCTGCTTTCTTCTGTACTGCCATGTACATCGGAAGGGTGAAGGGGGTGACAGCATACTAAAGCAAAGGATGAAGTGCATCCTCCAAACGTCACGCTCGAGACTCCTCACATGGAAAGAGATCTGAAGCAAAGAGCAAGAGGTCCTTGAACTTGATCCCCAGCTCTCGTACTAACATACTCCCCTGCTGAAGAGAGAGTAACTCCTGCCGCTTCTCCGCCTTGATCATCTAAGAAAGGAATTCCTCTCAGAATTCCTTCTCAAAGTCATCCCATAGAACCTCTACCTCTATTCTCTCTCTGAGGTTGAGCGTCCAGCACTATCATGCTGCACCTCTCACCTGACTGACTGCTAGGGGAACCCAGTACTCCCTCAGAGCACGAATCAAGGTAAAAGCGATCCCTAGCTCCTCAAGCCACCCCTCTATCTCCGTATCCGAAGTACTACCCTCGTACTTCTTGAGGTTTTGATGCTGGAAAGAACAGAGAGTCTTCTGCCACTTGCTATCTTCCTCCTCTCGGTCAATCCACAACTGATCGACCACCTGGATCTGTTGGGCCTTGGCTGTATAAGTCACCCGGGTATGACATCTAGGTGGCATAGCTGTATGGTAAACAAATATCACCTATGCCCAAGTAGTAAGGAAATTTTGCAGGGTTTCATTTTATCATTTCATTCAATTTCTTTCCCAAAACGCCCAAATCAAGTAAAAGACAATCATGATGATGCATGTACCTTCACTAGCGTCTCTACCCTGAAATCAATGTAGTCGCACTTGGCCATTCAGAAGGCTCAGAGTCCTTGCATAGGATCACGGGGGGCCCTGAAGTCCCATGTCCAAGCTGCTCTTCCCTGACCTATGTCACGTACCAAGATTAACCAACATTGTTTCCCTACCATCCCATGAAATCCTCACTGTTCCTAACTCCGAACTCCATCCTATTTCTCAACCATCAGCTCTGATACAATTCTGTCACTACCCCCTCCCACCAAAGATGCCCCTCCTGAGCTGGAAATTTTGAAATGGAGATAATGTCCTTCGAGTCCCGCCTCTAGTAGGCCCTGTGGTGGCGACTAGAACTAAGGATATGAGTTTTCACAAATATGGGAGGAATTACCCTTTTTATTATTTATGATCGAGAAATATGACAAGTCGCCCACCAAAAAGGAAAAGAACTAGTGTATAGAAATAAACGCAAACCAATCCTATAGGCATGTTTAAATAGTTCTGAAACATGGTACAAGTACAAGAAAGCTCAAAAGTACAATACCAAAAGAAACAAGTACAGCTAATTGCAGCAACTCCAACTGTCCCGACTAGTAGGTTCCCGTACGGCCCTGGTAGTCCTCTTGGAAACCTGAAAGTAAACGTAGGGTGAGAAAACAATTATACATTGTAGGGAAACCTAAAGCTCTCGTGCACAAGTGGGGAGACATTCTAATGTCTCCTGAGAACAACAGAAGAAACCTTGCAAGGAATACTATCAACCAAACCTCACCATCCACACTCACCAAAACACAATCACAACATGTAGTAGTATATAAGAACAAGAGTATTGGGTACCCCACACCATTTTCCCCCACTAGCTAGAAGTACATCCTAACAGAGAACGTCCTAACACTACCACACTCTTCCCGCCCGCACACACCTTGGCCTCACAACCGTGTATCTCGCCCGCACACACCTGGGCCTCACAACAAGGTATCCCGCCAGCACACACCTGAGCCTCACAACCACGTATCCCACCCACACAGACCTGGGCCTCACAACCACGTATCGTGCCAGCACACACATGGGCCTCACAACCACATATCCCGACCACACACACCTGGGCCTCATCCTGAAGGTTCTTGGGAAATAGTAAAACCTACCTGAAGAGTCTTGGGCTAAACCACCCCAATCGAAACCTACCCGAAGAGTCATGGTTTTATGGTCACCTCAAGCCATCAAACCCTAGGGAAGAGGGAGCAGGAAATAGCTAGTAACAAATGGGAAAACACCCTCTCCCATGAAATTGGAGTGTTCGGCACTAAATGCTCAACATGGGTGGGGTGAGATAAAACACAAATATACAGATATATATATATATATATACTGAACACTCAGCCCAACCTATGGCTTCTAACAAAAAAATGATCACATTCCTCGACACTACTACTACGAAGCATGCATACAACAAACAACCCCATCCCCATTTAGGTGTTCTTGTTTCAACAGAATTAGTTATTAGTTCCTTAACTACTTGACAACTATCCACAACTAACCACAACGATCATTCGTAAAACATATCCCTGCAATCCACAAATAAAGATAGTAAAACAAAAGTAGCACAAAAAGTCCCTTCTTAACAACCAACTAACCGATTGATTGACATTCCAGTTCCATTACCATTCCCCACCATTTATTAACTCTTCCACTTTTTATTTATTATTTACAACCCATAGTTCTTTCACATTCAACCCAACCCTGCAGCCTTGCTTCCAACCACCATAACCACCACCACACCTTACATCATCACCCCTTTAATACCATTTATCGCAGCCCTGCTACCCATCACCAACATAGTATTCACACCAACCCACAACCAAGCCAATCACAACCCTACTTCTCACCTAATCCATAACAACCCACAAAACACCCCCATCACATGCCACGTATCCATGCCAACACCCACATGTTCATTATTTCATTTTGTTCAACTAGGGTGATCACACAAGGGTTCTAGATTTTAAATCAGCCAAAATTATGTGATTATCCAAATTCCACATTCAACAATGTTCCATTTACGAAAACAGTCTAGAAATATGGGGCAACATTTAATTGTGAAAGCAAAGGCCCCCAACGACCGTGATTTTCATTAGGCATAAGCCTATTCAATTCACAACATAATATCACAGGATATATAAAACAAACTAACTGCATTCACAACTTCCCATCCTCGTTATATAAACTAGTTATTATCTTCATTAAACTGGTTCAAAAGTGTTTCACGTAAACAAGAGGAAACCCAGCCCTCATGATGCACAATTTAGTGAGATGAATGTAAAATCCCTACCTCAACACGTTCTGATCACGACACTCCCCCAGATCATCTTTAAAAGATGTCTGTCGGCATCCGTCACTTATGTCGAATCCTGGAAAAACCTCCTCTTGTGGAATTTGGAAAGGAAAGACTAGAGGAAAAAAATGGATCCAAGCTAATAAGTTCCGCCTCATCGTTACGATCCTGTGGCCGCTGACGGATCGTAAATCGGAGCTTGGATGAAGAATTTATGGAAGAAAAGGAGGCTTTGAGTCTCTTGGGAGAGCTCTGCTCATAGGAAAGGGGAGGAGAGGTGTGTGTTGAAAAGGAGGAGGGGACCCCTCCTTTTATAGGTGTGAAAAACAAAATTACATGGCGTGTGCTTTTTGGTACATGGAGTTTACATGGCCATTTCACACAGCCACAACGCGGCTTCCAACACGGCCTTCAACGCAGCACGCCGCCGTTGACTGGTCAACACACGGTTTGAGGGTAACACGTATGCTGGGACGGACTACACGACGTGTAGTATTGGCTACACGGCATGTACTCATTTATTTCACACGGTAAGGACACGGCTCCCACACGACACACGGTCGTTGACTGGTCAACACATGGTTTGAGGGTAACGCATACACGGGGAGACACTATTCGGCGTGTAATATTGGGTACATGGCGTGTACCCACTTATTTCACATAGTAATGACACGGCCTTCAACACGGGGTATACCCGGCGAGGGGGGGTACATGGAGTGTACTCACACTACACAGGGTGTGCTAACAAAATTCTGAAAATTGTGGGAAGAGTCCATTTTACACTCCAGAACACTTCATGTCCCTCTTTTTGACAAAGGAATGGGCCGGAGAGGTCCGAGAAATTACATGAAGCATCACAGAAAACATCAAACTGAACTCCTTGGAAGAAAAAGGACTGGGGGACTTACTAACCTCCCTTTGATACCACTCTGTCACGAACACCTCCCCACAAAGTGTACCCCTCCTGGGCGAGCAATGTAAAAGGGGATATAATGACCCCCGAATCCCGCCTCCAGTAGGCCCCAGGTTGGCGACTAGAACCAAGGGTATAATAAACACACAAATAAAAGGCATTACCCTCTAAGAGAAAACATGCGGATGAGATAGATAAGATAGACACCAACCAAATCCAACTCAGAAATAAAGTATAAATGAAAAACCATGTGCATATGTAATGTCATGAAAAAGTACTAAAACATAATGGGGAAAACTACAAGTACCCAAAAGAAAGTAAAAATAGCAGTAAAAACAAGACCAAACAGCTCTTGCAACCACAAGCTACTAGTAACCAGCCTGACCTCCAACCTGTTCTAAGTGACCTAAAAATAGTTCAGATATACATAGGGTGAGTATAACAGCATTCTCAGTAGGATCCTACCCTAAGCCTCTCGTGAAAAAGAAAAAATTCATGGTAAATCATAGTAAACAATAGTGAAACTAACTCATCACTGACATGTATACATTGTTCCCAACCTCACAATGGTTACCCTCACCAACTAACGCATACATGAATATATAATATAATAAAGAATATCAAGGGTAGACCACTACTACTTTCCCACTGGCTTTCCGCTTTTCCCCAACGACATATGTCCTATGCATCTCTCTCCAATGGCTTTCCCGTATAATCTTGGGATAAGCTCCACAATCTGCACCACGTGCATCACAAAGGCTTGCCAGCAGACAACTGGGCTAATTAAGACACCATCCTCACAAACAAAAGTTATCAGGTAGTTTCCGGGAGCCACAATAGCTCGCATAACGTGTATCATACGTCGGTTATTATACATCAATCCATTACACCCCATAAACCGAGTAAGGATCCTCAAGCCATCACAGCCCATACATGTTACACAAATAGTAGTCCATAGGACACTATATCCAGAATATATGTGTGTGAAATAACAACAAGCCATTACATCCCTCTACACACATATATGGGGAAACTAACTGATGTGATGATGGCACTAGTATCTACAAAGGGACGAGAGCGGGGCTAAAGGGGTAGTCATCCATTCATCCTCCCACCGGAATTTTTGGGAACCCCCCCCCCAAGGCTCAGAATCCCCGAGGTGTTAGTTGCCTTACATACAGGGTGGAGTAGCGTATTGAAACACAAAAAGTACCGAATATTTTATAACTCACAACCACACTATGGGCATAACCTAGTCTTAGAAACAATTATGGCTAACATCTCTTAGACTCCGGGATTACACTTCTAAGACTAGGTATCCTATGAACACACAACCAATTAAAGAACTTTATTAGATTACTTCAACCCTTTTTTCAAAAATTACACTTTATGTTAATTAATTATTTACACATTAATTAACAAAGAACAATTCCACATTAAGTTCCATTAACAGCACATCTGGAACCCACTGTCCCTTCAAAAGATCTCAATCTCATCATTAAGTTTCATCAAACTCCAAACCCATGGGTTAACATCATTTATTCAAAATTTTATTACAGAATTACTTTCCCATACTCCCAGGAATTCTAGAGAGGCAACCTATACTACTAAAAAAATGGGGCTCAATACGGTGAGTAGATATATTATCCGTCGAGTCTTTTCCACCTACAGCAAGAGAGTAGAACCATTCTCCCTCGAGAGGCTAAACACAGAAATCATGGGGCATACCCTACGTGTCTTCTCCACTTTTGGAAGAAGGGTAATCAAAACCAGGTGTCTTGAGCAGTGGGGAAATGTAAAACAGGTAAACAACCAAACAAAGAACCAAGCATCCAACAACCACATCCATCCCATTCCATCATCCTTGGTGTCCTCCCCGACACCCACATGCATAAACCGATGCAACTCGCCACTCTAGGCGTCATCTGCTGCCATAACCCCAAGTCCTCCCTACATCCACATATCACAACACCCCTCTAGGGTCACATAATATCACAAGATATCGCAACACCCCTTCAGGGTCACAACACAACACAAGATGAAAGAAAACAAACATCACATCGAATTGGGCTCTTGGCCCTTTAACATTGATTATAGCCTTGAATCAATAAGCACTAACAGATTTTAGGTTTACAAACCAACTATGTTAATCATTTACATCTGCATCATTTTGATTAACATCAATTTGGAACAACATCCACAACAACAACAACCAGATTCATTTACATGACTCTTTATCTTTAGCCATTAATTATCAATTAATTAACGATTTATGTTATGTATCAATTTGATCAAGAGAAACATGCTAACAAGAAAGGAATATATATCACACTATCTAGAAAAATAAAGAGGTGAACCATTATCACGGTACAAGGAAACAACATGCGATCACGAATTCTTTTAATCCAGTTTAAGTATTTAATTTGTTCAATTACATTTTTATCCAAAGAAATAAATCATGCCAACTCTATGATTGCACAAAAACAATTAGAGAATCCATGAATCCCCTACCTCAATGGTTTTAAAGGGAAACCACAATGGTCGATGAGTGCCTAAGAAAGTGGGTTGATTCTCCACGAATCCTCTTTAGATCTCCTCTCCTAACACAACCAAGACAAAATCACATCATAAACGACATCCACACACTTATATCTACCCATAACGAGCGTAGATATAAGATCCCAATAGAAGAGGAGGAGTAGATCTACATAGTTCTATGAAACCAAACAAAAGGGTCACATGCCTTGTGAAACCAACATCAATTCGCGAAGAGAAGCCTCCGGATCGTATCCGAAATGCATGGGAGAGGTTCTTCTACCTCCATGGAATGGTAATCCCAAGTCATGGTTGATTAGGTGATTAAACAAGGTGATTAAAGAAAAAACATGTTAGATCCACAATTTTTGGATCTAAATTTAAGTGCCCGCATAGTTAGTCTGCATGGTTTAACAAACCATGCGCTAACCGTGTGTTAGCTTCTGCCTCGACAATCACTCCTCGCATGGTTAGTCCACACAGTTAGACAAACTGTGCACTAACCGTGCATTAGAATCTACCTCCAAGACCTGCCTTGCAGGGTTTGGCCGCACGGTTTAGGAAAACCGTGCGCCTCCTGTGCAAATGCCATAACCCTTTATATTTCCTTAATATTCCACCCAAATGCACCCCCCATGTCACCTTGGCCTCTCGGAACACCTTGAGAACCAAATTTTTACAATGGAAGGACAAGAGAGGTCTGGGCCATTATAGACCTCATCCCTAATCAAGACGCATTAAGGTGGATGTGGTGAAACCTGTGTGGGTGAGTCAGTACCACCCAAAGAGGATATTATCTTGACATGGAGGAAGAAACCCCCTAACCCATATGACTGTACAGTTTGACCTTCGAATTTTTCCTGGTTACTTGGGGGAGAGGTGTTCTTATATGTCAATGCGGTTTACTTCTGAGAGGTATCTTTCGAGGTGGTTGTTTAGAACCCCTCTTTCGTCGGGTCTAGTTTTGATTATTGAGGGAGAGAATAGTTTGAGAGGTATCTGATATAATGACCTGGACCCACCAGGTCCTTTACATTGACAAAAAATAGCTCCACCGAGATGGTGGCACTGGTCATGGGGGCACCGGTTAAGGTGGCCCTGTGACGATCGCACCGCTCACGGTTGTACCCTGACAGTCGCACACCGATCATGGTGGCACCCTGAGGGTGGCACTGTGACGGTGGCACCATGATGGTGGCACTCTGAGGGTGACACAGTGACAGTGGCACTTTGAGGGTGACAGCGTGATGGTGGCACTGTGAGGGTGGTACCATGTCCTCACCAATGGGTCTTCGTTCTTTCCAAGTTCCCGAATTTTCAGCTCCCACAACATATATTTTGATGTGAAGATGATTTAATTCCCCCATTCAAAACCATTTAAATCCAATAAATAATATCTAAAATTCCTCAACTTTCAGGAAACACTTAACTTACCAAAACATGTGTTTTTTCCCCGGTGTCACACCCTTCCCCATACCTTCCAGTTCCCCCCCCCCGTTATTCGTTTCCTTAGGGTAAAAGAAAAATGGTTAACGCATAACCATTATGACCACCCATCCGATGAGAATTGTTAAATGATAATTTTTTCCATCATGTTTAACTTCCCAACCACATGGGGATTCACAATCTAACATTAATGTCGTTCAAATTTCCATATCCCATAACAACCTAATCTCATCTTTATATCACCTTATAAGTTCTTTCTTCTTATTCTTCGATAGTATCCTTTTCTTCCTTGTGTGTTTTGAGTTCCCCTTCTCGAGGCAAGTGGTGCGCCTGTGCCGGAGCCTTTCTGCTCACCCTTGGAGTTCCTGACATTCCTCCCCTGCAAGTCGTGCATACCCAGTTCTTGGCATGTGGAGAAGAACGTCAATACTTGATCAACCAGGTTGGTATTTTCCTTCGTCTCTTCTTACCGTGTATCATGTAGGGTGTGTACGCTACTGTTTCCGTGGTAATGGATTAATCAAAACCTTAACAAAGATTATAAATAGACTATTAAAAAATCATGGGATGCGTTTGACAATTCTACTATAGTCTATTATAATTTCTATATGTTTTGAACTTTATGGGAATATACTTACTGAAAATCATTGTCATTGGTGGTATTTCCTTTCTCACTAATGAACCCTGGTATTCTGTGATGATTAAATAACTATGAAATGGAAATTGGTTAATCACCTAAACTCGGTTGGTTAAATGGATACCTAGTTAACATCAATCCTTGTGTGGTCACCCTGGTTAACCAACAGAAAGAATAACCTAATGAATGATGTGCGTGAACCACGATGTTTCCCTACTCTGTTTTGGTAGTTGCTGTGTTTTTCTTTTTGATGCTTATGGGGTGATGTGGATGAGGATGGGATCCTCTGTTGTGGCATGGTTATTGGTTGTGAATCTAAATCTTTGTGGGGCTGTATCTCGAGGCTTGTTTTGGTTCCAATACATTGTGGGATCTCACTGATCCCTTTGTTGTTGTGACTTCACAAGAGAACCATGTGTGAATGCTTAAATTGTTGTTTGGTTGTTTCTATTTCATTGGCTTGTGGTTATGCCTTTTAGTTTCCCATTAGTGCCGAATTCACCTAAATGATATCACTTGAACATGAAATAAAGAATCTGTTGAATGGGGAATTGGTTTTGGGATTGAGTTGTCACTTGGTCGTGAGTTTTGTGCCTTTCTTTTATGAATGAATTGTAATGAGGATGTTTGTTCATAGATTGGATTTGGAAAACCTTGGTTAAGATGAGTTCTTGTTACCTATACATATAATTGTAGTTCTTATGTTTCATATTTGCGCCCCACCTAAGTTGAGAACATAGTGACGAACACCCCCATTTCATGGGGGACGGTGTTTATTCAAATAATCCTATGAGTGGCTGGTTATGAGAACCTTTTCTGCTCCTTTTCCTGAATAGACCAAGACACTTCGGGCACGCTGTGATGGCCTAAGGTCCATTTTAGTCAAAGATTCTTCAAGAAGGGTAGTTGTGGTTGTTGGCCCAGGTGCGTGAGGGCAGGTTGTTTCCCAAGAGACTTCGGGATGAGGCCCAGGTGTCTTCGGGCATGTTAGTAGTTGTTCTGGCCCAGGTGTTTGCATGTGGGATGGTGGTTGTGGCCCAGGTGTTTGTGGGTGGGATGCATGATTGTGGCATAGGTCTGTGCGGGCGGGGTCTGGCAGTGGGACTGCGGTGAGAATGGATGGAGAGGTTCGATGCTTAGGATGTCTTCAATAACAAGTGGGAAAGTGGCTCGGGGTACACAAATATCGATGTGCTATTACTATATATTAATTGACATGCGTTATTTGGGGATTGTACCTTAGTGAGTCCTGGGTGGATAGTTTTCCTTTCTAGGTGCTTTGCTTATCACTTTTTCCACAGGGCATTAGAATGCCTCCTCACTTGTGCACGAGAGTAATTGCTTTTCCCTACTATGTATACTTTTATGCTCAACCTACGTATATAAAACTACTCTCTGGTTTCCAGGAGGACTTCAGTGTAAAGACCCGTAAATTTCTAGGAAAATTTTTCTTAATTTTTTTGGATTTTACGAGTACGTAGTGTTTGACGGCACCTGATTCTGAGGCCCATTGTTCCCAGAATCAATTTCCAAAGTTTATCTCGGGTAGGTTCAGTGAACAGATGAGCAGGATTTTCTAACATTTTAACTGGTGCTCAGAATTGAAATCTGAGGGCACCGATTAAACCACATCTCAATTAATTGAATATGATGACTTTTACAGAATGTGCGTTTTCTTGGGAGGAGTTTTAAAAAAAATGTTGATTAAATGAAAAGTAAAATAAAATCATGTAAATTTTATTTTATTCAAGCAAGTTAAACTCTCTCATGGGAAGTTGTTGGTGGGGACCACTACCACCCAACATCCCATGTGTGGTTATGAGGGAGGGGGCCCACACAAGCCCCAACCTTTTCACATTTATTAACTCAATAACTCCCCTTTAATGTGAGGCCACTAACCTCCTCCTCTCTCTCCCTCTTTAACACATTCCAACCCATTAATTTAATGAATTCAATCACTTATATTAATTTAAATATTTCTATTGAATTTAAAATTATGAAATGATAGGGAATGTAAAATAAAATAAGATGAGTCTTATTTTATTGGGAGGGTTAGCTTGTTGTGTTATGTTTTTGGGAGAACTCTAAGTCATTTGAAGAGCTTCATCCTCCGATGAAGAACAACACCCATCGACGAAGAACGCCATCACCCCAAGGAGATACGGCATTCCATTCCATCATCTCTTCAGAGCTAGTGTGAGATGCCATTCCATCCTTGGATGCACGCCAATGTCGTCTACTAAACCCCACCCCACGATGCCATCTTCTGAGTCGCCAGAAAACATCAATGTTCATCGAGGTAGGGGTGTGTTTATGAATAAACAACATTGTTTAACATTTCATGTTAGTGGTTCTCTCCAAACCATTTACTATCAAACTAATGTGGAAGGAACCAGACCAAACTAACACGGTCTGATTCCCCCGCCATTCTTGTGGTATGGAGTTCTCCTACCATTCTTCAGCGGTGAATCAAGGCATGTTTTCGGAGCTGATCGGAGTCCCGAAAACTTCGGAAATGGCCTCAGAACATCGGGATGACATAGGATCAGGAGTTTTGTAGCAAACGGAACATCAGAACGAAGAACGGACGCCTCAGGAGGCGTGCTGGCCAGAGGCGTTGTTTATAGAAAATTACAGAATACACTGCGTGTGCTTCCAAAGCACACGCCGTGTAGTACAAGCGTACAGCGGCAGACGTAGCGGACATTAGAAGAAGTGACACATAGTGTGTGACACCGGTCACATGGCGTGTAATGTCCACATAGTTTGACAGAGGAGACTTCGATGGACTTGGTGTGTATTCAAGGGAAATACACGGACATGAACATAAATACACGACCATGAGGCACGACGTGTATTATCTTCTTTGAATGGAAGAAGGAACTTTGCGAAGATCGGTGTGTATTCTGGGAGATACACGGACAAGGGAAGAACCACACGGCCACAGGGCATGGCGTGTACTACCACCACCATGGAAAAAGTATCTTCGTGAGGCTCGACATGTAAACTGGGTGATAAACGAACATGGGCAGAACCACACGGCCAAGAGACACGACATGTATTCCAGAAAAACATGTACATAGGGTGGAGTATAGAGGCATGTACTCCACCACACAGCCAGGTGTGGCCAACACACATGGAACTAACCCTAGAGGCTTGGACACGGCGTGTAACCACACCACACGCCATGTACTTACTTGCTAACACTACCAGCCCTACGACACGGGCCCTTTCACACAGGCAAAACCTGGTGTCTGAAGACATGGCGTGTATCTCTTACCTACAAGCCATGTACTTTTGGAAAATGGCTTGGTCATCTTATTCTCCAGGACTTGAGCACGTATTTTTTGGTTTTTCCCCTATGAAGTGGGACAGAACCACGGGATACATCAACTCTGGTCTTCATGATAGTTGATGTACTGATCTTTGATCGGAGGAGCGGACCCTCCCAAAATCATGTGAGCTGTGTACGGGAACCCTAGAGATGGATCTGACTATGACGACGATGACGACTGTAATTGTATCTTACGTGGGTTTGGCAGTGAGGACGACTGTACTTGGATCCTCCATGGGTTCGGTAGAGATGACGACTGTACTTGGATCCTACATGGGTTCGACAGTGATGGTTACTGTACTTGGATCCTACGTGGGTTCGGCAGTGATAACTTCTGTACTTGGATCCTACGTGGGTTCATCAAGGGAGATGATTCAGAGGTAACATCTATCATATCCACCCCTCTTCGTGAGTAGTATACCCGTGTGAGATGAGACTTGACATTCAATCATTATATTCAATATTATTTAATTACTATCCATTGTGGATTGGGTTGTGCTTTCCTGTGTGGATTGGGTTGTACTTTCCTATGTGGAATGGGTTGATCTTGGGCTCGTAAGATGGAGCAGAACTGGAATTGATAACATTGGTATATTTATGGGCATATACCTAATTAGAGTTAGTTGATACTTTGTGATTGTATATTTTTTTTTTGTGGTTTATCCTTCGTGGATTATGGGAGACCTTAGGGAGTCTCGAGGTCATTACTGAGTATCGTATACTCACCCCTGCATGGGTTATGCCCGCACTACATTGTGTTGGATGCAGACTACGGACAACGCTGATCGTGGTTGAGGCTTGTAGAGTGGGACAGTGCCCAGAGGTGGACTATTAGAAGGGATGTACACGAAGAGTACGGCTGGACTCAAGGAGCCAACGAGACTATCTGTACTCACCCTTCAGGTGGGAGTTCCAGAGGATCTCTTTGTGGTTGATACTCTATTTTTTAGCTGTTGTACATTCTTTTCACAGTTGTACTGTACTTCCAGTTGGGTTTGTATGCTGGCCCATTTACATTCCATCACATACGTTTGTACTCAATTTACTTAGTGTTACTTCATTTTGTGTACTCTGTGGCATTTGTTTTCTTATATAAAGGAAATTCCTTCCCTTATATTGGTATTTATGCTTTTGGGGCTAGTTTCCAGCCCTTGACTTTGGAAGGTGGGCTTGCGGTAGTCATGGCACGGGCCCCGAGGATGGGTCATGACAAATTGTTATCAGAGGAGTCGGTTATACCACAGAGCATAAGACTCTTATAATTTCTTCTATGTGTAGCAATAGTGTTTAGGGTATTGAGTGTGGTTATCAGTCCATGGAGTTTGGTGTTGGTGTGGTGGCCTACGTATCCATACACCAGGACCTTGACTTCTGATTTCCACTTTAATTTACGAAAACATTTATTACATGTGTGTTTTAATGTTTTCTTGGTGATTACTCTGTGTCAGCTCACTAGGTATACTATATTAACCATGGATCACCTGTTTCTTTTTCAGGATTGAACCACAACAACATATATCTAGGGTTACAAGCTTTGTGCGAGACGGCAGCCCACTGAGTGACGAGGTCTCCTTGTAGGGCCCCGTTACAGCGAAGGGACCCGTGGTACCTCTACATGCCGAGCCACCGATTCCACCAGCCCCAGCAGCTGAGAGTGCACATCACCTGAGTGTACTGAATGAGTTTCAGTGTCAGAGGCCTCCCAAGTTCTGAAGGGAGATAGTCCCTCAAGTAGCTGAGGATTGGATGGAGGCTATCGTTCGAGTCATCACATTGGTAGGGACACCAGCAGATCTCATGTTGATCCTTACGACGAGTCTACTACACATGGAAGTAGGTAGATGGTGGAACCTGATGCACCAGGTGCACGATGAGGAATCTCTCATTTGGTCGGACATCGAGAGCCTTTTCCACTCGGAGTATGTTCCATCCACCCTCTATGCGATGCGTATCCAAGAGTTACTACAGCTGTGGCATGGCAGCATGACAGTAGCCCTGTACTCTGTGAGATTTACTGATCTCTCGTGCTACTCCACAGACATGGTATGTGACCCATTCATCTAGGCATGGATCTTCGAGTAGGATATGAGGCATGAGATCAGGGATTCGATGATCTCCCTCAGTATTCTGACGCAGACAGGAGTACTAGAGAGAGCCCTTCTTGTGGAGAGATTCCTTGCTGAGCCTACGCCAGTAGTGAGGCCTACCACAGGGTGACACGTAGCGGAGTATTCTGTAGCTGGCAGTAGACATACATCATAGAGGTCCAAGAGGACCAGGCCATCAGGTGGGAGACCTCGGGATACTGGCTTGGAGGTGCGGGGCACACGCAGTAGAGCCTGTCATACAAGAGGCAGAAAGTTCTATGCATGCAGCGGATAGGGCCACATTGCTCGGGACTTTCCGACCCGCAATGTAGAAGAGTAGCATACGGCTGAGGGACCACCCAGGTATTGGAAGATGTTTGACCGTGGCGGTTCTAAAGGAGCAGGCGGACGAGGTAGAGGAGCTGGCCGAGCAGTGGGTGGTGGGAAATGCTTTGAGGCTCTACCACCACTACCACCAGGAGGTCCACCCCGACTATAGGGGGCTGGCGGACAGAGGCAGGCCCCGCACCAGGCCATAGAGGATTATGACCACGGTGCACCTGAGATGATTTGAGATATTATCTATGTCTACTCCACCCTTGCTGAAGTTCTTATAGACACATGAGGGAGTCAATATTTCATTGACGTTGCCCTTGTTCAGAGCTCAGATATTCTGATAGAGCCATTGGCTCGATCCTTACAGCTAGAGACTCCTACGGGAGAAGACTCGACGATTATGCACTGGTGCCGGAATTGTGAGCTTACTATAGGAGGCGAGAGCTTCGGCTGGGATCTTCTTGGTGCGGCGTCGAGGCCTTACGACTCCATCTTGGGCATCAATTGTTTATCTACGGTCCACGCTCAGATCGACTGTATTAGGTGCAAGGTGTGATGTGTCCGCACCGATGGGATCAGTTTCACCTTCCCTGGAGAGAAGGGGGCATTTTCAGTGCAAGATGGACTCACACAGAGAAGAGGACAACTGATCACCCATCAGTTGGTTAGTCTCATCCTAGGAGCACTTGATGTGTGGAGTCCAAGTTTTCCTATTGTGGTGGATCAGTATGTGGACGTTTTTCTTGACGACGTCCTAGGACTACCTCCTCGTAGAGAGGTAGACTTCTATATTTACATATACCCCGGGACAACCCTGATATCTACTCCAGCATATCGTATGGATCCCACTGATCTTCGAGAGCTATGGGTACTGCTGTAGGACTTGTAGGGAAAGGGATTCATCTGACCTAGTGTTTCACACTTGGCTTCCCCGATCTTGTTTTTCAAGAAAGAGGATGGGGGCTTGCTACTGTGTGTCGACTACCATCGCCTGAACAAGGTGACCGTGAATGACAAGTATCCACTTCCTAGGATTGATGACCTCTTTGATCAGCTTAAGGGAGCACGGTGGTTCTCGATGACAGACCTCAGGTCGGGATATCATAAGCTTAGTGTTCGGGATGAGGATGTGCAGAAGACGACCTTCATGAGTCGGTATAGAAACTATGAGTTCTTGGTTATGCCTTTCGGTTTAACCAATGCTCTAGCAGTGTTCATGAGTCTCATGGACATGATCATCCAGTCTTACCTCGGTCGATTTGTCATAGTCTTCATCGACGACATATTGATTTACTCGACTACCGAGGAGGAGCACACCTACCACTTGCAGGTTCTACTGGATACACTCAAAGAGAACTAGATTTATGGTAAGATCTCGATGTGTTAGTTCTGAATTCGAGAGGTCCACTTCTTGGGACACGTCATCTCTGAGGAAAGGGTTGCGGTGGACCCTGCGAATATTGAGGAAGTGCTAGCTTGGGAGCCACCCATGAGCGTGAAGGAGGTGTGGAGTTTCCTACATATGGATGGGTACTATCGGATATTTGTGCCAGACTCCTCCAGAGTTGCAGCACCTCATTGAGCTTTGATGAATAAGGAGAAACCATTTTCGTGGTCAGATATATGTTAGCAGAGCTTCCATGAGATGAGACAGAGATTGACAGTGCATCCATCTGGAGGCTACCAGAGGAGGCCATAGGGTATGTAGTTTATTGTGATACATCAGGGACTAGACTCGGGTGTGTCCTAATGCAGGAGGAGGTAGTGAGTGCCAATGGATCATGACAGTTCAGGTGGCATGAGCAGAACTACGCTACACATGACCAAGAATTAGAAGTAGTGGTCCTCACCCTGATGATTTGGCAACACTATCTGATTGGCGAGCGCTTTACAGTCTATTCTGACCATAAGAGTCTCAGGTACATCTTCTCGCAGAATGACCTAAACCTTAGACAGCGGCGATGGATAGAGTTCCTCCAGGACAATGACTTTGAGATAGTATATACTCCTGGAAAGGGGAACATAGTAGTTTATGCTATTAGTAGGAGGACGGGCATTCGGCTACTTGGAGAGGCGACAGATCAGTTAGCCTCTTTGCAGATATCCTATGTGGATAGAGATAAGTCAGCCTTTCCATAGTCGCTCACAGTCACTCTTCCTCTACTTCAGCAGGTCAGAGAGGCACAGCGTGGGGAAGTTGATTGTGAGATGAGACGTGCATAGATATCCTCAGGACAGGCACCTGATGGATTCTCCATAGATGGAGAGCACATCATCTTTTTTTAGAGGGCGTACGATGGTACTATTTTCATTACAAGAGGAGGTGCTGAGGGAGTTTCACACTTCCCCATTAGCGGTACATCTGGGAGTGGCGAAGATGTACCGAGATCTCAGACGACAACACTGGTGGACAGGTATAAAGAAGGTTGTGGTAGACTTCATTTCATGATTCCTCAACTGCCAATAGGTGAATGCGGAGAACCAGGTACTTCTAGGCTTGGTACAGCCCTTAGAGGTCCCGTAGTGGAAGTGGTCCGGGATATATGTGGATTTCGTGACAGGGATTCCACGTATTTCCAGAGGACATGATTCCATCTTGGTGATCGCAGAATGACTCACCAAGTTGGACAACATTTTACCTATTAGAGAGCATGGCTATGTATAGAGTTTGGGACGACTCTATGTTCAGAAGATCGTACGACTTCATGGTGTTCCATCGACTATCATCTCCGATTGAGATGCTCGCATTACTTCCCGGCTTTGGATGGGGTTGCAGAAGGCATTTGGGACGTAGCTATGCCTGAGCACCGCATTTCTCCCACAGAATGATGGTCAGACGGAGAGGACCATTCAGACTCTCGAGGACATTCTCCGTGCATGTGTCCTTGACTTTGGTCATAGCTGGGAGGATCACCTACCCTTGGTAAAGTTTTCATAAAGCTACAGCTACCACTCCACGATCGGGATGGAACCATACGGGGCATTGTTTGACCGACCTTGCAGATCACCTCTGTGCTGGACAGACCCTGGGGAGTTAGCACTTGTAGGACCAGAGATGGTATAGGCCATGACGGCGAAGGTACAGATCATCCAAGAGTGGATGAGGAATTCTCTGAGTCGGCAGAAGTCATATGCTGATAGGAGGCGGATACCACTAGAGTTTGAGGATGGCAACCATGTTTTCTTACGGGTCTCATCTCGACATTGATTACGAAGATTTGTCCAGGTGGAAAGTTATCTCCGCACTTAATCGGACCATTCCAGGTTCTTAGAAGGATAGGTGAGGTGGCTTATCGCATGGATCTTCCACCTAAGTTGCACTGGGTGCATGACGTCTTCCACGTATCTCAGCTGAGAAGATACATGCATGACCCGACACATATCATTGATCACGGGGAGCTGGACATCGATGACGGGGTGACTTTTTTAGAGGTCCCGATGGAGATCGAGGATCGACAGGAGCGGGACCTATGTGGATGATTGATTCCTCTAGTGCGCATCAGGTGGCAGTACAGTAACCTCCAATAGAACACATGGGAGAGGGAGGCTTAGATGCATGCATAATACCCTCATTTGTTCCCCTAGTTTGTGATATTTCTTTACAGGGATGTAAAGCCCTGAGGTGGGAGTAATGTAAAGAACCTTAAATTTCAAGGTAAATTTTTTAATAAATTCTTTGAGATTTTACGAGTACGTAGTTTTTGACGGCACCTGATTCTGAGGCCCAGTGTGCCCGAAATTAACTTCCGAAGTTTAGCTCGGGTACGTTCAGTGAACGGACGAGCAGGTTTTTCTAACTTTTGAAACGGTGCACGGAATTGAAATATGTGGGCACATATGTAACAAAATCACCGATAATTGCTTAATATGACTATTACCAAATGTGCATTTTCTTGGGAGGAGTTGTAAAAAAATGTGGATTAAATGTTAAGTAAAATAAAATCGTGTACAATTTTATTTTATTCAAGGAAGTTAAAATCTCTCATGGGAAGTTGTTGGTCGGGCCCACGACCACCCAAAATTCCATTTGTGGTTATGAGGGATGTGGGTCCCACATGATCCCCCACCTTTTCACATTATTTAACTCAATAACTCCCCTTTAATGTGATACCACTCACCTCCTCCTCTCTCTCCCTCTTTAACACTTGCCAACCCATTAATTTAATGAATTCAATCACTTAAATTAATTTGAATAAGTGTTTTGAATTTAAATTTTTTAAATTCATGGAATTGTAAAATAAAATAAGATGAGTCTTATTTTATTTGGAGGGTTAGATTCTTGTGTTATGTTTTTGGGAGAACTCTATGTCCTTTGAAGAGCTTCATCCTCCCGCGAAGAAAAACACCCTTCGACGAAGAACATCGTCACTGCAAGGAGAGACGACGTGTTGTTCCTTCATCTCCCTGTAGCTAGTGTGGGACACCACTCCATCTTGGACGCATGCCAATGCCATCTTTGAAACCCAACCCCGTGACGCAATCTTCCGATTCACAGGGAAACATCAACGTTCATCGATGTAGGGGTGTGTTTATGAATAAGCAATGTTGTTTTTCCTTCCATGTTTTTGGTTCACTCTAAGCTATTTGCTATAGAACTAATACAAAAAGAACCAGACCAAACTAACATGGTCTGATTCCTTCATCATTCATTTTGTATGGTGTTCTCCTTCCATTCATGAGTGGTGAATCAAGGTAAGTTTTCAGAGATGATCAGAGGCCCGAAAACACCAGAAATGGCCTCGAAACACCAGGAAGACTTAGGAGCGGGAGTTTTGTAGAAAATATAACATCAGAATAAAGAATGGATGCCTCGGGAGGCGTGCTGGCCAGAGGCATTGTTTCGGAAAAATTCCAGAATACACGGCATGTCCTTCCAAAGCACACGTCGTGTAGTACAAGAGTTCAACGGCAGAAGTTGCGGACATCAGAAGAAGTGACACACGGCGTGTGACACCAGTCACACGATGTGTACTATCCACAAAGTTTGATAGAGGATACATCGATATACATGGTGTGTATTCATGGAAAATACATGGACACAGACAGAAATACACATCCACGAGGCACGACGTGTATTATCATCTCTGAATGGAAGAAGTGCCTTGGCGAAGCTCGGTGTGTAATCTGGGAGATACAGAGACACGATAATAACCACATGTCCCTGGGGAATGGTGTGTACTGCCACCACCATGGAAGAAGCGGCTTCGTGAGGCTCGGCATGTAAACTAGGTGATACACAGACACAGGAAAAACCACATGACCAAGAGACACGGTGTGTATTCCAGAAATACACAGATACAGGTTGGAGTATACGGGCATGTACTCCACCACACGGGCAGGTTGGGCCAGTGCACATGGAACAAACCCTATAGGCACGGACATGACGTGTCACCATAACATACGCTGTGTACTTACTTATTTACAAGACCTGCCCTATGACACGAGCTGTATCACACGGGCAGAACCCGATGTCTGAAGTCACGGCTTGTATCTCTTACCTACATGCCGTGTACTTTTGGAAAATGGCTTTGTCATCTTGTTCTCCATGACTTGGGCACATTTTGTTTGGTTTTTCCCTTATGACGTGGGACAGAACCATGTGATACATCAACTATGGTCCTCGTGACAGTTTATGTACCGATCTTTGACTTGAGGAGGGGACCCTCCCGGAATCGAGTGAGCTTTGTGCGGGAACCTTAGAGCTTGCTGTGACTGCGACGATGATGACGACTGTACTTGGATCCTATGTGGGTTCGACAGTGACGTTTACTATACATGGATCCTACGTGGGATCGGCAGTGACAACTTCTGTACTTGGATCCTACGTGGGTTCGGCAGGGGAGATGATTCATAGGATACATCTATCATATCCACCCCTCTTCATGAGTAGTATACCACTGTGAGCTAAGTCTTGACATTCAATCATTATCTTCGATATGATTGAGTTGCTATCCTGTGTGGATTGGGTTGTGCTTTTCTGTGTGGATTGGGTTGTACTTTCCTGTGTGGATTGGGTTGAACATGGGCTCGTAAGTTGGAGAAAGACTGTAATTGATAACTTAGGTATATGTATGGGCATATACCAAAGTAGAGTTGGTTGATACTTCATGATTTTTTCATTAATTTGTGGTTTATACATCGTGGATTCTGGGAGACCTTCGGGAGTCTCAGGGTCCCTATTGAGTATCGTATACTCACCCCTGCACGGGATATACCCACACTACATTGTGTTGGATTCAGACGACAGACATCACTGATCGTGGTTGAGGCTTGTGGAGCCGGATGGTACACGAAGGTGGACTATTAGACGGGATGTACATAGAGAGGGAGGCGGGACTCGAGTATCCAATGAGACTATCTATACTCACCCTTCAGGTGGGAGCTCCGGAGGACGTCTTGGTGGATGCTTCTCTACTGTCCAGTTGTTGTAGCTTCTTTTCTTTGTTTTACGGTACTTCCAGTTGGGATTGTATACAGGCCCATTAACATTTTAGAACATAGTTTTGTACTCAGTTTACTTAGTGTTTACTTCAGATTGTGTCCTCTGTGGTGTTTTTTTTATATAATGTCAATTATTTCCCTTATATCAGGATTTATGCCTTTGGTGCAAGTCTCCAACCCCTAGCCTTTGGAAGGCGGTCTTGGGGTTGTCACGGCAAGGGCCCCGAGGACGGGTCGTGACATTTAGGCATCGTGCTGGGCCATACTACCTCGGGCATTGGGACAGTTGTAGTTGCTCTTTTTATTTCATTGGTACTTTACCTTTTTGGTCTCCTTGTACTTTGTGGCATTTAATTTTGTGACGTGTATATTGGAATGGTTTTCATTGATTTTACATTTACCCCTAGTTTTGCGGTTGTTGGGGTTTACTATCTTATCTCCCGATCCTATTAAAGAAAAAGGGTAATGCCTTCCATCTAGTGTGTGATTCTATACCCTTGGTTCTAGTCGACACTCCATGACCTATTGAAGGCAGGTATCAGGGTTCATTGTCTCTCCTTCAACTCGAAGAAGGAAGGGTCTAGAAATCTGTTGTTCCTTATCTCATCTTGGTGAAGGTGGGTCGTGACACTCACACACATGAATGCGATGCAGAAAAGGTCCAAACAACAAGTAATCCATCTACATATCATGTATGGGGTCACATTTCCAAAATCAAACTAGTGATTCACGCATGCATCACACAGATTCACAAAAATTGGATCTTTATTAAACATCATGTACCAAATGTACATGTTGTGATGGTGGTTGGAACGAACCCAATTCAAGCCAATAAATAGAGGCACTAGCTAGTTCTTTGGGGTATTAAAATTTCATCAAATACAAACACTTGGATAGAATCTAATCCACCTCCATTCGTTCATTTATTTTTTTTAATTATTTTTTCCCCATTCCTCTAAACCTCCCATCTCTAGGATGAGGGAATAATTCCTCCATGTTCTAGGGAAATTTAATCGAATGGGGAAGGTGCATTAGATAAATCTCTTTTAAAATTTTCTTGTATTCTGTTTTCTTATTTTAAAATTTTAAAATTCATTCCCTTTTATTTATTTATTATGACCATAGATATTTGAATCAGAAAATGTAATGTTAGACTATAGAAACTAATGACCATAAAATGAGGCTTGATCATAGTTAACTTTAGGTTAAATCTAGTGTAAATACAGTATCTAGACCAAAACTATTCTGTGAAATCCTATATGACTGGTCCAAGGGAAATGGGTTATTTCCAAATTGTGGACAGGATTCCATGACCATTGGATCTTCCTCATCTTGACTTCAAAACCAATCATGAATTAAAGAACATAATTTTTTTAAAATCCAATTTCACTCGAACCTCGAAATTAAATTACAATGGAACGATTCTTATAATTTTCCTCAGACCAACCAATCAATCTGCAAAACATTTATTTCTTCCTTTGTTTTTTTCAAAATCAAATAAAATACATATTATATCGTATCATTCCTTATTAAATATTTTGAAATTTTAAATAAAACTAAATCACCATGTCTGTGGGATTGACCTAGAACTTCAACATCCCAACATTTAAATAATTGATCAGTGTAGTATGAGTTTTATAAATTTGATTTTTCATAATACCATAGGGAACAAAAGATGCCCTTAATGGTCATCATAATATATTAATAGGAATAATTAAAATCATGGCGTATTTATACAATGAATATATTTATTAGGGACGCAATATATAGAACCATATTATTGTAATATACACCCTAAGGTTAAGGTGTCTGAGGCTCTCACATTATTGGGGAGATCAAATTAACATTGTTTGTTTATTGATCTCATAAAACATTAAAACATCACTAAATGTTTTCATTGATGCATTATTTGATGAATCTCATCATGGGATTAGTCAATGGAATACCCAATGAAACATCTCCATTGAAATAAATGATAAGTTGTAATTAAAAGGGATGATACTACTATTTAAGACAATTTATACATTTCCTATGTCATTTAGACCATATTATAACCATTCATATACTATTCATAAAGATCATTGTACCATGTCCATGTTATCAATGGTTATACTTATTAATTTCTTTTTAAATTTTAATGAACATATATTTCTCCCAAATATTCTATGTAGTTCTTTATTAATAACAAGGTTTCTCATTTTACAAGTAATTTAATTTATTAATGTTCAAATTCATTTATTATACACCCTAGGTAAATTTATACATTTAAATTTTCATTTTATACTCTAAAACAGAATAGTTTACTTATGTTTCGTCGAATTTATTTGTTCTTGCATCGCTTTTTAAATATATTTTTTAGAATGATACTATGATGTTGTCTGTTCAGTTGTTTATTAGAATCTTTTATCTCTGATATAATATCATTCTAAGCAACAATTAATATGAAATATTATTCCACAATTATATCATTTATAAATTTTATACACGTGACAGGGGTAAAATGCAGATCATCAAGAGTCATACATATTAGAAATCATGTCATTTAGATTGGTTAGGTGGGAGTTCTAGTGGATATGGCTCTACTCTTAAGAGATAAACAATCTAAATGGGCATGATGCCTCTTAAAATAAAAATTTCAATCATTATTAAAAATCATTAATATCTTCAATTGTTATATATTAGGGAACACTTTATCTCGGACCTCAAATATCATTTCTTGTTGATGATTTTCTATTTATATTTCCTAAAAAATGTATATATTTAATATGATTATTAATTGTTTGAATATTCTCTGTCATTTCATAGACAAAATAAAGTCTTATATTCTTCCACTATCCAATTTACACCCAACATATGGGATACTGAAACCATATCACATAAAGGGACATGAATATGATATTTCAATTCTATAATGGATTCTAGTTTTATATGATAACTCTATAAAGAGAATGTGTTGACCACGACATCATTGGAAATGCATTGAACCTGATCTCAACAAATATAATAGAGTCCAAAAAGTATTATTAGTCTATCTATCTATATGTAGGTAAAAAGTTATTATAAAGATGAGTTATATAACCAAAGTTTGATGAAGGGTTCTATGAAACCCTAAGTCATACCTTAGATATCAATCAGATACAATATAGAGTGGAAGTCCATGCATTCATTCAACTTCAATTTTGTATATATGGGATTTTTTGAAACTATATAATCATCCAAAATTACAATTAAAATGTTAAACTTTTTATGGAAATATATTACCACCCATATGGAAGTTTTACCTTTAGGTTTTATGTGTTTTCGTGTGAGGAAAAACATGTTTGTGATTTACCATTTCTATAATAGCATGCATTTTTTTTCAATCATTACCTTAGCCTTATATAAATGTTTTTATGACTTATGTAAGATCCCAATTTTTTCTTATGGTTGCGATCTTTTCATTGGATGTTATTTTTTTGTTAATATTTTTTTTTGGATTTATCACTATGTCAAACCATGGGCAGGTTGGTTGTTTTTGGGAACGAAGAGTCTAGAAGGAGGTAGGTTGGTTGCATGATAATTAAATGATGTCAAAATTTGATACACATCATGTAATATTATATCAAGATGTATAATGGTATCTCCATAACCATATCCCAAGTGTATAAGATATGACACAAGAAATGAAAATTGAGAATTGAATACAATATAAGAAAATTAAATATTGTTTAATTACCAAAATGGTTTATTTAAAAATATGAAGTTGCATCCCATTTATACATATTATCACATATTATCAAATTTTTAAGGCTAAAGACTATATATTATTATTTTTTAGATCTAGCACTATTCTGAGCTCTGATTATTCCATCATCAGTCACGTTGAAACCAAATTGGTATTTACCTAGTTTCTTTTTATTCATTCATGATTATTAGGAAGAATGAAAAATATTTCTTGATTTAGAATCATTTTCCCACATTTTTATTTCTTCTTCCATTCATAATATTTCTCCTAAACAGAGTTGAATCAAGACATGATATAAGATGAGTGCACTATTTTCAAGAAATGGTCACTTTTCTATAATTTTCATTAAGACATTGGGGACTTTTAGAGTTATTGGTCATTATGCCACCCATCAGTTTATCTAATGCAACCCCATATTTGATAGGGTTATTTTAGAAGATGTAATTAGGAATAGTGAGGATTCCCATAGGTTCTATTATGGTTTGTTCTCACCCAATAACAAAATCAGGGTCACACATGGTGTGAACCTTTTTAAATTCCTTAGTCATGCTTTGATTAAACACCCATGGGTGGAAATATTTTGGATTCCTTGTTATATAAAGCCCAATTATAAATAAATGGATTGAAATATATTTCTTAGGATATTTACTGACTGCTTGCCTTGTCATTTCTTGTTAATATTGAATAAATGGCTTATGTGGAAATGGTTAAATGAGTTGGTATATTAATTAGTTTTTTTCAAATTTCATGAATTGTTTATTGAGGAAATTATGAGGAATGGATCGGTATATCATTTTTATATGTCAAAATTCAAATGGAATACATGAGTGGGTGTAATCATGTGATGAAATTGATGATGTGAGTGGGTATAATAACATGAATTGTAAAGGATTAAATTGTATTAAATAAATTAATTTATTGATAGATTCCATAGATGACTCTCCATGGAAATGAAATGTGGTAGTGGACACCTTGGGTTGATTATTACCCATGGGTCCTGATTTCATGGAATCCCTTGGGATATACTACCCCATAGTTCTGGACCACTAGGACTCATATAATTCATGTCAGTACACATTCTCCTAGGACTTAAACTAGTGCCTAAAGCTATAATCTACTACGATTCCCATGGGAATCAATGAGAATGTCTTTTTCCTCAACACATTAGATCTGAACCTTCCATGTATACACATCATTATATAGAAAGGCCATGGTTTTTTCTTATTGAACAATTGTATAGTGAGGTTCTGGAATATCTAACGTCTTATTTCAATAAGGTTGTGGATTATAGCACACATCACTAAATGGTGTGGTTGATGGTTTTTTTAATTTGTATAGAAGAACAACAAAGATTTGTTACTTGATTAAATTTCATATACTTTCTTTGTTATGAGATAACACTTGTTGTAGGGATCCATAAGAGGATGCTTAGTATTTCTTATTACTGTAGACATATTTAATGTGTATTCCCACTTATGTTAAATTTTGGCAATCCATTGGGGGCTTGTAGAATATCAATATTTAGAAATGTATTGCTAATTGTGTGGAAACCTACTAGGATTTTTTTCATGGAACCTTTTGTGCCATCATGGGGACCAAAATAGATTATATGGTTGTAGGTGTTGATTGGTAGAAGCACCCAAATACTAGTTGTTGACTGTTGTTTTGGAGAAAAAGATAAGTTGACGAAACTAAGGCTTGCGAGGCTATTGGGAATATTTTTGTTTTTGTTCATTGTAGAAAATTGTTTTGTTTTGTATATCCATGTACTAATATTGATAATTTATAGAAACATGTATGATCTGTATAATTGTATGTGTGCCATTTTTAGATTTTATAGGTATTCATATCTTTTCTTACTTTTCAGCTGTTTACTTATTTATTTGCTTCCTTTATTGAATGTAATTAACTCCCACTATGATATAATCTGGTAATGAAGACATAGTGTCCCCCAATGAATCACCTAGACCCTCACTAATAGTCTACAACCTCTGCTATTTTGGGAGATATGCTTGAGGCCATGTATCTAGCCATACATCATATAATATAGAGTGAAAACCAGGTCGAAGATGTTACAAAGTTGTATCAAATGAGTCTTTATTATTTGACATATTGTTTTGTACTGATTGATAGTGATGTGAATGAAATGAGATATAGTAATATGATTTTATCAAGAGTATCTACCCCACGTACAGGGAAATGAAAAATTTCCACTAGTGGAATAGTAATTTTTTAGATTTTTACTATTACAATTGATTTCATTTTATGATTTGGGGGAACACATGAGTTATGTTATGTCTTCTGATATTTTTTGGGTTTTATTTCTATTGTATTTTGATGAGATTAGGGTATTCCATCTCATACATAAGATATGAGCTTGTTAACAATCACAATCCATTTATTATTCCATGCCATTTATGATGCATTACTTATTTCATGTTGTTGTGATAGATTTTGCGATAGCATTGCCTACTCTGGTGATATTATTTGTGCAGAGGATAGAAGAGGGATTTAATAATTCATTTCATAATTAGTATGAGACCTTATGTATTAGGAAATGATGCAAAAAATTAAATTAATATGATAATGTAAATCTAAAAGGCTTTAATTGAATGGGAAGCATGTTTTGTGTACATGAGGAGTTATGGCCCCTCATGGATTCGGGATTAGTAAACCCTTAGATGATTTTTCTAGACAATATAATCAAGAAAATGTAAATTACTGAAATGGAAAACTAATTCTTGAACTAGAACCAACTATTTAGTTGTAATTAAGAATATTTTATACTATTTTGATGGTTATTCATGAAATTGGGGATAAGGAACAGTTCCATGAGGGGTTATTTTTTTATATGAATTCTTTTATGGGATCACAACAGCCTACCATGAATATATCTGAGCTAAAAAGGTTGATCCAATAACAAAAGAATCCCACTTTTTTGGGGATTGTAGTTCGTATACTATAGAGCTCTCGATTGAAACCATGTAAGAAATTTTTGATCATTTAGAGATTCCTTTTAAGAAAATGTTCAAGACCACAAATTAAATAATGTGTGATGTAGAAAAGTGTAAGTGAGATGATATTAATTAGAATAATGGTCTAAATGATATTCTTCGAATAATTTATAGACCAATTATATTACTAAAATTACCCTAAGAATATGAGGACAAAGCGGTCTAGTGAGTAAATGATTTTGGAGTAGGGTGCAATGATAGTTATAGAGTACCTGACACTCCTTACAATGTTGGGGTGTTTTCACCGATGTACCATTATGATGACTTATCCTGATCTGGATTCATCAAGGAAGGTCCCCAATATGACCTAAAATATATGGTCAACATGTTCACATTGACTTCTATCACTAAGAACATGAATCATCCACAAATTACAAGGCATTACCTTAGATATTCTTGTGGTGTAGAATAGAGGGGTGCTGCTTTTCAACCTAGAAAATCTACATCTTTAGAAATGAAAAGTCATTTTGAGGATTCTAATAGGATTTTTCCATTTCAGGAAGCGACTTCTAGAAGCATAGAGTTTCTTCAAAAAGGTAGTTGTGGAGGCAACCTGAAAATTCAGTGTGACCATGACACATTAATGTGTTGTTCTTGCGACATGATGGGGAAAAAGTAGTATTTTTTTTGGACCATTCCTCCAACCATGAATTGTAGTGGTACATCTCTAACATCAAGTTCAAGAGATGGTTCCTCAGCTCCACGTCAGGAATGGAGCTGGGGCAGTGTTATCCAATCAGTTGCAGGCTATTGTAGTCGTGGCTGTGGAATCCAGGATCCTATAATTCATAGACATCGAAGTGGATGTACTATAGGATGTGTGGTCATGAAAAAGGGTTAGAGCCCCACCCAGTTCAGTAGTGTACATCTTACCCCCATGGAGCATGGTTTCAGACCTTCTACATTTAGAGGCATGATCTTAGCAGCCTCTATGGTTTCATGTTATATTTTGTTATATAGGTGAACATCATAGTTTAATATAAACACCTATGTTGAAAATCAAGGGTATTTTTGTTTGGACATTTGGGGGTGTTATGGCTATACACAAACCACTGGGAATCAAAACAGAAGAAGAGTGCCAGTGCTGGGAGTTCCCCTTGAGTTTGGTTAGTGTCACTTTGTTTGGGATGTTTATGTACTTGAGAATACATGGTTTGACATAATTATTTAGATGTAATAGATTGTCGGTTAACAATCTTAAGTTGACTAAAATCACCATAGTAGGATTTCCAAATCACAATATGGAACAATGTTTACTCACAATGTTGAATTGGATGTCCATGCAAGCTAATATGGACGAGATCATCACGGGTTGGGTGGGATGATAGCCAAAATTTCTAGTTGGTTTTTGGATGATAATGTTGTGGGTTAGGGGAACTTCCCTACAGTGGTGGAGTTCTCCAAGGACATGATTCAAGATGAAATATTTGGGTTACCTCTATAGAGTGATTTCGTTTTCTCCATCGTGATAGTGATAGGAGTTTTACCAGTATCAAATCCTCCTAATATGATATTTATGATAGAATTGCAAGATATCAAGATGATGCTAGAAGATTTAGTGGATTTGGGGATTATTCAAGCTAATACATCTCTATTGGGATCTCCATTACATTTGAGAAAAAAGTTTATATGAATTTTATGATATGGGTGGATTATCTGAAACTGAACTATATGATAGTTTAAAACTGATATAAATTTCCATAGATAGATGACATGTTTTATCAGCTTTGAGGATCCTGAGTGTTTTCAAAAATCATTTTGGGGACAAGATATAAATAGGTTTGTGTTTGACCTATAATCATACCTCTAAAAAAATTTGTTCTAAGTATGGTCTATAAGAATATCTATTCATGGTATTTGGTCTCACTAAATCCTAAAATTTTTTCATAGAGGTGATGAAATGATTGTTCTATCATAACCAATATTATTTTGTGGTGGTTTTTGTGGAAATTATCTTTGTGTATTGTCTCAATAAACATGACCATGGAATCTATATTGATATCATCTAGATTAAACGTTGAGATCATTATCTTTATTATAATCTCACATTTTTCAACATTGGGATATTTTAGATTCACATCATCAGTCCCGTAATATCTGATGTAGAATAATCAGTACACCCAGAGAAGGTAAGAGCTATAGTATCTTGGGAACAACCTAAGAAATGTTTTGATGTATGAACATTCGTGGGTATATCTATTTAGTATATAAATTTCAAACAAGACTTATAATGTTTAGAATCACCTTTTACAATCTATAATTAAAGTCGTGTGAAGTTGGTATGGTCAGATTTTGGTGATAATGTCATTCAGGAACATAAATGAAAGGTAACATCAACACCAGTCCTGATACTACCAGAGCAGGGAAAAAGATACACAGTGTACGGGGATGCATCTGTTATTGGATATGTGGAAATGTTGATTCAAGGAGATAGTTTCACGGAATATGGGTCTCAACAGTTGAGGCTACATGTGAGGAAGTACAATATGAAAAAAATTTAGTTTGCTGTAGTTTTTCACATATTATGTTGTTGGATACATTACTAATAGAAAGAGAATTGTGTGGTTTACACCGAACAAAAAATCATCTATTATATATTTACATTGTGTCAACTGAATCTAAGGCAGTGATGGTGGGTAGAGTACATAATGTATTTTTCGATTGATATTTTTATATATTCACTATAATGGAAATGTAGTCGCCAATGCATTGAGTTGGAGGATTCCAATACAGGTAGTGAAGCAGGCCAGTAGGGAGTGGAAAAAAATGGCATTGTTCATCGAGATGCATCTATAGGTGCATTATAGACAGTGATATACATTTATTTCATCCTTTTTTGTGACCTCTACTCTACTTAAAATATTTATGAGGATGCATATATCATATTCTGAGGGACTAGTTCTATGGGAGAGTGTGGTAAGTTAGGATCTACCTTGTTGTTGGGATTTAGTTGAGGATGGGATAATGTGTATCCGTGTATGTTTTTTAGTTATTGTTGATATATATGAGGATTGTTAGTGGAAGTTTCATGATTCATCTTGGTGAGTGCACCCCAAAGTCACCAAGATGTACCGTGGATGGAAACATAAGTACTAGTGTATGTGCATGAAGCATAAGATATATAGTTTTGTCATGTGGTGTTCTACCTATAAATATGTGAAAGTAAAACATCAACATCATTATAGGATTTTAAATAGGTTACATACTCTATAAAAGATATTGGATATAGTCATGATGTATTTCAGGACATGTTTAATGAGGTCGCTTAAATGTATCAATGTTATTGATGTTGTTATTGTTAGGATCACAACAGTTTCTAATTTATTGCTCATCAACGAGGCCTTTTGTGTTAATGATCTAAGAATTTTATATATCTATGAGATAGTATGACATCATGTTATTATATACAATAACATTTCTTATAGGGATTACATATTTACATATCATTTCTAGAAGTGTTTTCCTAGGGTGCATGGTGCACAAGTTCTACTAAGCACAACATACCACCATCAAAGTGTTTATCAGTTAGAGAGTATGACATAGGTGACAGAGAACATGTTGTAAACATGCATATTTGATTTTGGAGGTCATTAGTAGAAGAAAAGCCCCTAGTTGACTATACCAATAATAATAGGTATCAGGAGATGATATAAATGGAACAATAAGATTATTTATATAGTATAGCATCCCTATCACCCTATTTCTTGTTAGAGGATGTTGAGGAACCTTTTAAGGGACCATGTCTCATGACTAAAACTTATATGCCAGTATATATGATTTATATGCATATGGATACTGTAAGTTTTTTCATAAATCATATATTTATCACAATATATGTCATATAGAGATTGAGGTTGGGGATCAATTTTTATTGCATGTTTCACGGAGGATATGAAATTGTTGGATTAGGAGAAAGTGTAAAATTTCACCAGGATATGTTGGGTCATTCTATATTCTAGAGAGAGTCTGATTGGTAGACAGTCCATTTGAGTTTACATAGAGGTACTAAGCCATGAATTAGAACTTCCACATATCTCAGCTATTCAAATATCATTTAGACATGTCTAAAGCATTTCCTCTCAAGGAGGTTGAGTTATAGTTTGATGCATCCTCTAAGATGAATCTAAATCATATTGTTGAAATGTGAATGATGGTTTTCAATGGCTAATCATGTCATCTTGTGTAGGAGGTATAATAGAACAACCCTTTAAAATATGAGACATGGGTGCAGGAAGCTGACATACATGATCAGTGTGAAGTGTTGTTTTCAGAGGAATATTGACGACCCTTTATATATATATTTAGGGAAAAATGCAATAAGGGGGATAGAGTATAATATATTAGTTTTTTTTCATGTATAGATCATTTAATTTCATGATAAATTCATTGAAAAACCATTGTTTTTATTAGACCATAATCATGGTCATGATCCACTTTTTCATGCTTCGGAATGAAGAGGATGGAAGGAGGTCGGCTAGCTGGAGGCTGATTACATGACATGAAATGGTGATACACACTATGTAACCCCATTTGATGACATGTAATGTTTTGTATAAGACCAATCGTCATATTTATTAAATTTACCCTAGGATTGAGAAATCAAGAATTACACAATGTGTAATGAAATTACACATTGTGTAATTTCATGACTAGTATTTCGAAAAAAGAGGAAGTGAATTATATTTTACACAAAGAAGCTCTTATCACCCACCCCTTTTGATTCTAAAACACTAGTTTCTAGTTTTTCATATATAGATCCTATCCGAGAATAAGTTTTTCAATCATCGATCATATTGTATCTACATCAATAATTAACCTATATATATATATCCATTCTTGAATCATCCGAACAACAAATCTGCTATTTGGAGTAAGCCTCACATGAAAAAATTTCCTTCTCTTCATCCATTATTCTTATTTTTTAGAATTTAAGGGGAATTAGGTCCTGATACTGGATGAGAACTCTATTACTAACCATAGTTAGGTGGTCAATAATTTTCTTTTATTTTTTAGTTCTATTTTGAGTGATCAAATGTTTTGTTGTAATTTGTACATTCCATCGCGACCCCCTTTTTGAGAGGGTTACCTACAATAGATGTAATCAGATCTTGTGAGGATTCCAATATGTTCCCTTATGGGGTGTCGACACCCATTCCATGAATCACGTAAACTCATGGGGTTCACCTTTTTGAAATTCTATAGTTATTCCATTTTAAACAACCCAAGGGATGAATTCTTGTGCTTACAAGTTTAGAGGAAGCACCAATGTACTTAACTATAAAAGCATAGCTTTACTAGGACATGTAATATCTCATTTTATTATGTTATCATTTCATAAAATGTTTTTAATGAATAAATGGATTATGTGAAATTGGTTGAACGATTTGGTCTACCGGTTAGTTTTTTTATTTTCATGAATGATTTATTGTGAAAATGGTTATTAATGGGTGGGTATACCCATATGACATGTTAAATGTGAAATAGAATAAATGAGTGGTTATAATCATGTGATGTAATTGATGATATGAGTGGGTATACTAACATGTAATGGAAAATCATAAATTGTATCTAATGAATTCATGGTTTGATATATTCCTTAGAAATATCTATGTGGATCATGAATACAGAAGTGGATGTATTCAATTTATTATGCCCTTGGGTATTATTCCAATTAATTTCATCAGCCTTGCTACCCCATGAATCCATATATTTTGGACTCTCATAGGATATGTTGGTATACATGCTCTTAGGACTCCAACTAGGGCCTAGACCATGTTTACACATTGATTACCATGGGGAATTATGTGGATGTCATGCCCTTATACAATATGGATATGACCCTTCAAGGTCTATTCTTCATTAAACATCAAAGTAGTGGGTTTTTATGACTAATTTATATGATCAGGTCATGGGATACCAAATATTGTTTTAACATCAATGTTATGGAATATTTATAAAATACCTTTATACAGCATGGATGTGGTTTTTTAGTATTGATGGATGAATGAAGATGTCATGTTAAATTTTCTGATTTTATATAGCTACCTTGTTAAATGATAAAACAATTTTAGGGAGCCTTAAATTATTGTTTATTATTATTCATTTTAGTAAATATATTCCATGGATAGTCTCACATCTGTTTCTTCCTTACATACACTTGTTAGAATTTCGCTTATTGTTGTTTAGAACTATATATATGTATAGGTAAAAACCTATGATTGTGTTTATATCACACCATATTTTGGCATCCTTGGGGACGTAAACATATGATTTGGTTTTAGGTGTTGGTTGGGGAAGCACCTGAATGTGGGTTGTTGATAGTTTCATTGTTGAAGGAGAGCATGAGACCACTTGGGCTTTTAGTTCATTTTTTTATTCGGACACTTCTGTTGTATTGTATTTCCATCTACTTATCAAGCAAATTTCTTGATACTTGTGTCACCTACATCATTATATGTGTTACATTACTTGATTTAATATGTATTATTTTTCATATCTTACTTTTTAGTTGTCTACTTATTTATTCACTTCCTATCATGAATGTATTTTACCTAAACTATGATTTACCTTGGTAAATAGGGAATAATATCCCTAATGAATAACATAGTCCCTTACTACAAGTCGATAGCCTCTGGAGTTTGAAAAGATGCACCTGAGGTAATGTAGCCAACTAGGATTGGCGAATTGTTGAATGACATCTGGGTTTGGGGTGTTAAAATTTAGTTCCATACCATAGATTGAGATACAGATTCCACGATATCCCTCCCAATTTAATTCCATTAGATATTTTACATCCAATATGTATACCATATACTATTTCCTTAATGAGTAAATAAGGATAAGATATGCAATTAATTTGGATGTACCCTCTTTAATATTTATAATGGGAAACATATCAAGGTTCCAACCAATATAAATATATCAATTTATGAGTGGAACTATGGAATATTATCTACCTTTTATTGTATCACCTCTTATCCTTTTTTATCTACCATGGTCCACTCATGAATGGATGGTATATAATTTATTTGAAAAATATGTTGAGTCAATAACGCATTATTATGAATATTCCATTCCATCATGTTTTGAAAATCACAAACACTCTATATCATGGAAAATTTTATTTTCCAAAAGATTTATCTTAATAAGAAAATTTCCCTTTCCCAAGAAAATTTCTCCTAACCGTAGTTTTCATTGATCATGGTATGGTTTTTCTAAATCTAACACTTTTTATTTATAAGTGAAAAATTTGGTTTCATATCTAAAAGCTCATAATATTATAAATACATAGATTTAAAGAATTCTTTTTTCTTGTTCAGAAATTAGAATCTGTATTCTCTGAATTCAGACTCTGAATTCTCTATAATTCAGACTCTGAATTCTATAAAATTCAGATTCTGAATTTGCTGAAATTCAGATTCTGAATTCTATGAAATTTAGATTCTGAATTACCTGAAATTCAGATTTGAAATTTTATATAATTCAGATTCCAAATTCATCAGAATTCAGGTTCTAAATTCCATATAATTCATGTTCTGAATTCCATCGAATTCAGGTTCTGATTTCCATTGAATTCAGACTCTGAATTCCTTAGAATTTAGAATCTGAATTCCTTATAATTTAGACCTTGAATTCCATGGAATTTAGACTACTAATTAAATATAATTCTGACACCGAAATCTATAGATTTCAATTTCCAAATTATTGAAAAACAAAATCCAAATATCCATGTAATATAGGCTCCAAATTTTTATTTTCTTTGATTCTAAACATTTTTTTACATAGACTCCAAAAAATAAATTTGGTTAAGAAACAAAATTTTGCTTACTCTGGTTATAGTTATGAAATGATGTCTGGGAATCTATTTCAAATTAATCATTTTTTGAGTTACATGTGTATAGGTCCCTCCAAGATTCAAGGAAAAATATGATCATTGGAGGATAGAACAAACCATTGGATAAGATCATATAAATAAGACCTCATTTGAACGAGATGAGAACAACAAGAAAAACTATGAACCGATCAACAAATGTATAGATTACAAGTTGCTGATGTGATTTCTTGGGAGGGAGATACTATAATGCTTCTTGTTTCTTGAACATCTTGTTTAGATTGCTTCCTGTGACTCTGATTTTTGGTATGTACAATCGAGTAATTATGGGGATATGAAGACATAGGTGCCAGATACCTTAATGTTTGAGGACTTCCTTGATAAAGAATATAGAGGTTCTGACTACCTTGATGTTCAAGGTCTTGTGGGGATGGCATGATAGACTTCGATATTATTATCAAGGGCTTACCCTAGTGTTTGTAAGAATGACTTTCTTGAAAGTATAAAGCAATGTACCTTTATCTCAGATTGTTGGATACCCTACTCTTTTGGTTATAATATTTCATACTTGTTACTTTTATTGTTTCATGATTATTATCCTCTTTAGTCTGATTAATAAAGAAAGTATATCTTTTTTATAATTTCTTATATTTGTATACTCTAATTTGCGAGTGTCTATACACATTAAGGTTGAATATTTGTCCATGTAAACTTTGATAAAGATTCATTTTTGGAACAATATTTTCATAACCTATTAAGTTTATAGATCTAATATTTCTTGTGAATTTACCTTGTTTAACTTTGATTATCATAGAATGTTTTATTCCAACATTAATGGATCCAAAGGCATTTTTAATGTATACAATTCACCCCCTCTGGTATTTTGAGCATCTACATTTATATTTGGACCCTACAATTGGTATTAGTGGTAGTCTCTAAAATACATATATTCACATATAATTTTTCATGGTTATGTTTTCATTATTCTAAATATTTTCCGGGCATTAGATTTTTATCCTTGTTTACAAATATTACTGTTATCACTTTTTTGTGTAATGATAGTTTCTATTAGATGTCACAAATGAATGTTGCTTCGATTAAAAATATAGATCCTACCATACCACCTATATTTCATGGGAATGATTATGAATATTGGAGAGATCGTATGAAAACTTTTGTTATTTATAGTGGAGTGGAAAATTTTTTTGTTCTTACTAATGATTACAAGATTCTTTATAAGGAATTCAGAACATTTACTAATGAAGAAAAATAAAAATATTAACCAAACTACAATGTACACAATACTTTGTTGTTTTCCATGACCAGAAATATATATAGACTGATCTCTTCATGTGAAGTTGAAAAATGTTGTTTAGTAAAAATGGAGGTTACTCAATTTTGTACATCCAAGGTTATCGAAATGTGAAGAGCTATAATTAGAGAAGAATATCAAGGTTTCTTATTTTCATATGGAGAACTAGTATGCATGGAACAACAATGATTTATGACTATCGTTAACAGATTACAATCCAAGGGTGACAAAGGTTTAGATGATGATGAACTTGTGGACAAGATTATAGATATCATGCCTAATGAGTGGGAATCTAAGAGAATAGCTGTTGATGAGAATATGAAAGTATCTCAGATAACTCTTGATGAGATTTTTGGAACCATTCATCAACATGAGACAATAATGGAAAGAGATTCTTATTTAAATACGAATAATAATGGAAATAGATGTGTATCTATTACTACTACAAAATACAAGACACCTGAATGGGTTACAATATCAAAATCAAAGAACGTCATTGTTATATCTGAATATATTGAAGGTAAACATTCTATTAATGAGCTAGCTAATATTTCTTGAAGTATAAACAAGAATGTTGGGAAGAATGATTTTCAGTATATATTTAAGAATAAATAATGAAAGGACAAGAAAGACTCTGATGTTACTTGTTATGAATGAAAAAGAGCAGGGAACATAAGGCTTAATTGTTCTATTCATAAAAGAAATAATAGAAAGAAAAAGAATACTATGAAGAATAAATTTATGTACTACAACGCTAAATCAAAAAATTTAGAAAATCTAATGAAATCTTGAGTGCTAGTGGTTGAGACTCTTCTGCTGAATCCTCAGAGTGTGAAACCTGTGATTAAAAGAATTTTGGTTCACTTGCCAGATTACCAAATGAAAATAATTGTCATATGGATAAGGTACATAATGCTAAATCCATTCCAAATGATTCCTTACATGAAAATTATAGTTATAATAAATATTATAAATCTTAATATGAAGAATCTTGTTTTGATTAATTTAATACATTACCTACTAATAAAGATGATTCTAGGTTTGTTGAGCTTCTTGACAGTGAATATTCTTATGTCATGAAAAATCTTTCTATGTAAAATTCTAGAATTTATATTCTTAATAAAAAATTATAATATTTATCAAATGATATTGAAAAGACAATTTATGATTTTAAATGTATTTAAAAAATCCTTGAGGATGTTAATTTTGAGTAGGATAAACATTCTAAGGAACTAGAAAAGGTAATTTATAAGAAAAATGTTTTAAAGACTAACTCTTGTGCTAAAACAAATATTTTCTAATATAAATACATAGCCATTAAAATAAAGGTAGAAATATTATCCTAGAGGACTTGATTTTCATACAATAACATAGGTAAGGAAAACATTAATAAGATTCATTCACAAATTTGACCTCTAAGGAATAATTCTGGTTTTGGCTATCCTTATTCTAAAAACGTTTTTAGATATATATCTTTTGTTCCTAAAAGTGTTAAATTTTTCACAAAAAGTCATTGTGGAAGAAATTGGACGAAAAATTCCTTCATGAAAAAAACTCAATCATTATATTTTCTAATAGATTATTTTTCTATGAAAATGTGGATTTCTAATATTTTACATTATAAGGATTCCAGATCCATGAAAGTTTGGATTTTGAAAGTATAACTCTCTTATTGTAAAGGAAGTAATGATAGTACCAACAAAAAGACTTTGTATATGGATAGTAGATGTTCCCAGAACATGATTGTTAACAAAAACATTTTTGAATAGATAATCAAGAAAAAAGGAGGAAAATTAACTTTCATCGATAATTCTCAGGGAAAAATTACTAGTATAGGTAACATTTTTCTTCATGGAAAAACATTGATTTCAAATTTTTTATTTGTTAAGGGAATTAAGCACATCCTTATTAGCATAATTTAGTTATTTGATGATGGTTACCTCATGAATTATAGAAATGAAAAGTTCTTAGTATATAATTCCATGTAAGGGTTTATTCCTTCTACGCATAGGCAAGAGAATGTATACACACTAATCTTAGAATACCTTGAGAGACAATACCTACCTTTACATAGTGAAATAGATGATATTTAATGGTTATGGAATAGAAGGGTAGGAAACTGTAACCTTATGAATTTATGTAAACTCTCTATAAAAATCTTTTTAATGATCTTCCAGAAATTATATTTGATTATTCAAGTGTTTCGATCCTTTTGAATAAGGAAGGAATCATAAATAATGTTTTAAACTAGTCAGTGAAGTATCAACTACAGATGTATTATAGTTTTGTAATATAGATATTTTTGGTTAAACACAAACATGAAGTATTAGAGGAAAATATTTTGTATTTGTCTTAGTTGATGATTACACTATATTAACATGGGTTTATTTTCAAGAAAATAAATCCCAGGATTTTTCTTATTTTAAATTTTTTAGTGACCTAGTTTAAAATGAGAAAAATCTTCCTTTGATAACTATTTATAGTGATCATTGAGGAGAGTTTAAAAATTTTGATTTTGAAACATTTTTTAGTAGAAAAGGATTTACTCATAACTTCTCAGCACCATAAAATCATAAATAGAATGGTGTTGTTTAAAGAAGAAATGGAAATGATTAAGAAATAAAAAGAACCAGGTTGAGTGAATATTTGATAGCTAAACATTTTTGGGAAGAAGCTGCATGTACTAATAGTAATACTATAAATTGAGTTTTGATTAGGCATTTTCTTAACAAAAACATTTATTAGTTATGAAGTGGTAGAATACCTAGACATTTTTCCTTTCTCTTATTTGGTTTCAATATATTCATTCAGAATAATAATGATAATAAACATAATTTAACACCCAAATATGATAAAGGAATTTTATTGGGATACTTTATAACTTCTAAGGCTTATATAGTTTTAAATAAAAAAACTTGTTTTGTTGAAGAAATAGTGCATGTTAAATTTGATAAAACTGATCCTCCTGTTTTTAAACAACCTCATCCTACAGCTTTGTATGTGTTTTAAAAAACTGATTATCAACCCTTGATAGAAGATCCTTCTAATAGTGAAAATATCCAAAATATATATTTCGGATGAATTTACTTGAGAGGATTTTCTACCATATGTTGTTGAACATGTTTCACAAAACCCAAATCATTTGATTCTTAAGAATAATCCCAGTGACAGTATTAGGGGTGATGTAAATCAACCTGAATGGACAGGTTGTTCTTCATGAAATGAAGTAGAACATATATCATTTCATTCCAAATTAGAACTTAAAAGAACTAATGAATCTTTAGGTGAATATTATGGGATAAAATCTATGCATGATGAGATAAATGAATTCAAAAGGAATTAAGACATGACATTTGTTGAAATTCCTATGGAAAATTCTGTTTTTAGAATAAAATGGGTCATCCAAAATAAGTGTGATGAAAATGGAATCAATGTAAGAGATAAATCTAGATTTGTTGCTAAAGGATATAATCGACAACAAGAAATAGACTATGATGAAAAATATCCTCAAGTAACTAGACATGAATCTATTCGTATTCTACTTGACTTTGCAACATTCTATATCATTAAACATTTTTAAATGAATGTTAAATTTGATTTCATTAATTATTATCTACAAGATGATGTTTTATTTGAACAAAATCCCCTTTTTGATGATTTGAAACATCATGAACCTGTTTTCAAACAGTCTAAAGCGTTTTATGGACATAAAAAATCCCCAAGATTCTGGTACGATAAATATATAGTTTATTTTCTTCATATCAATTATTTTACAAGAAATTTAGTTCCAACCCTTTTTATAAAGAAAGATTTGAAAAATGTTTTTATTGTTCCAATATATGGTGATGACATTATATTCTATTAAAATCAAAAATATTTCACTCAGTCGTTTGTGATTATAATGAAATATTATTTTTAAATAAGTATGATGGATGAGTTAACATTTTTCCCCAGTTTTAAAATTTCTCAAAAATGAGATGGAATCTATATATCCCAATATAAGTATATTAATGATATTCTCAAAATTTATGGATATAAAAACACTAAAAGTGTAATTACTCACATTGGTACCTTAAATTCACATGATCTTTATGAATCTAGGAAACTAGTGGATCAAACATTGTTTAGAGGAATGATTGGATGTTTACATTACTTGACAGCTAGTCATCCAGATATTTTTTTTTCAGTATTCTTATGTGCAAGATATCAATACAATCTTAAGGAATCTCATTTAAAGGCAATGAGAACTATTTTTTTCTACATAAAGGGAACTATGTATTTAGGAATATTTTATACATCAGGGAATGAATTTTCCTTAAAGGGTTTTTTCGGATGCTAACGTTGGTGGATGAAGGATTTATAGGAAAAGTAAATCCATAATTAGACATTTCTTAGGAGATTCATTAGATTCATGGTCATGGTAAAAGAAACACATAATAGCACTTTCCACTATTCAAGCTGAATTTGATGCTGCTGGATGTGGTTGTGATCATGTATTGTTGATGCAACACACACTCAAAGACTATGGTATGAGTTTAACCAAAACAAAAATATTGTGTGATAATACTAGTGAAATTTAATTATTTAAAAACCATGCACATCACTATCATTCCAAAAACATAGATATTATCCATCACATTCATATGGATCGCAAATAAAAAGAGATATCATTTTTCAATTTATCTGAATGCACGATTAACGTGCTGATAATTTCCCAAAATCATTATCCTCCGATAAATTTGAATTAACTAAACAGAAGATACGAATGATAACCATGATGTTATATTCCATGTTAAATTCTTGTTGAAACTTAGATCATTACAGTAAGAAATATATTTTCATAGGGGGAGTACATTTATAAGATAGTCAAAATAAATCATGGAAAAAAATTTCCCAGTAAAAATTTTTCGTAGTCAAATTTTTCGTAGTCAAAATATTCATAGTCAAAATTATCATAGTCAAAATTGTTGGAATTCAAAATTTTTTGTTGTCACAAATTTTTTAGTCAAAATTTTTATAGTGAAAAAATTCATAGTCAAAATTTGCGTAGTCAAAATTTTTCATAGCCAAAATTTTTTGTAGTCAAAATTTTTCATAATGAAACTTTTTTGTAGTTTAAATTTTTTGTAGCCTAAATGTTTTCATAATAAAATGTTAAGTAATCATATTCTTCTGGAATCTAATTTTCATCATGAAAAATTTCCCTCATTACGAATAATATTCCCATCAATTCAGAAGCTATATTTTCATTCCTATGTTTTCATAATCATCTTTTTTCTTGTTGGTATTTTCATTCTGTTTTAAATTTTCCAAATTCACTTTTACTTAAAGCTGAATGTTTTTGTTAAAACCAAAAATGATCAGAACCTATTAAAATTCTTCTATGGTTATCATCTCATCCATTATATTTGATCAAAAGTGTTTTCAACCATTGGATCAACCATAGATGTTGAAACGTCGCCTCAATCGCCTATAAAAAGTCCTCTTGATGATTGTCCCACATATTTTTTTCATGATTTTGTGTCACGAATCTATGTCCTTGTACTGATGGTTGTTCTGATTCTCCAATATTTCCTTAGTTATAAAAGTCTACTAAAGACTCTCCTCAGAAAGAAATGTCGACTGTTATGGAAATGTCTGAGTGGGAGATATACAATGAAAAGATGGTAAATCTAATGTATTATGATATGTATGACTCTATTATTTCCAAAAATATCATGTTGAATGGCTCGTAGATTCATTGCGTATCATAGTTGATGGAATAAGATATGATGTATTCGAACATGTTGGTTGAGTTATATGAGACATCATGTATCTTCAAGAAGTTGGCAATGACAAGTTCTCTTTCATGTTTTATAGAAAGACAAATTCTCATTCATTCAGTTAGGCAGAATGACTGATTGGAATTCCATATGATGTTGAAACTGAATTCTGTACTCACAAATTACCTTATGTTTCAGGAACATTTGCTTAGGAAAAGGAAATAGATTGTCTCAGCATGAAAGGAGTGAAGACTCCGAATATTATTCATTTGTCAACAAACATAGAGATTCTTGAATATTGGGTTTAAGACATTATAATTCCAAGGAAAGGAGAAAAGTACACTCTGAAGAAGAATGATATCTATATATTGGATTTCATGTAGAACTTCAAGAAGATTTACCTTGTCTAGTATATCGTTGTTATGATATAGAATATCACGAATGGAAATCTCAAATCTAAAATAATTATGTATCTCGATATTCTCTCAAAGATTATTGTTCATTTTTTAATGTCCATCATAATTCCATGTAGTTCCAAGCCGAGAAATTAAAAGGTATTGTTGTTGAGTGATGACAACTTAAAGAGGATTAAGGCTAGCTTCTCTAGTGAATCTAGGGAGTTTTATGATCTATCTGATGAAGAAGATAAAACATGTTCAAATAATCTATAAGTGATTAAAACCTATAAGAAGTACAGAAGGAAGAGAAAGTCTATGGAATTGAAAGAGAAAAGAAAAACCTCGGTGAATATGGAAATGTAGACAGCACCACCAATGCCAATGAAGAAAAAATCACATCCTGATGATATAGTGGATAAGTGGGGATAGTATATAAATAATATGAAATAATGGTGGCCTATTTTTTCTTTGGACACTACTGAGGAATTGTCTTTAAGAATAATGGTTTCCGAAGAGATTGAGATGCAACAAAAAGAGGCAATGCAAAAGAAAGAGTGATATGAGGCTGAGATATTAAAATATATTCTTAAATATGTTGAGGAATTGTTAGAACAGATTCCATTGCATGAATCTTATTTTCTAGAATTGCATCGGGTGACTCTAGGAAAGAATTTTTTGATTCTAGAATCACATCATGAAGAAAAAAATTGTTGAAGAAGAATGAAATTGTGATACTAAGGACATAATCAGTAAAATAAAGGATTACGTTGAGAAGTAATGTCTTTTTGAGAAATTATTAATATGAACATCTAAAGATGGGTCATCAAAACATGATACTCCACCAAAATATGAGAAGAGTGAGGAAGATGTCAATAAGATGTATGTAGAGGAAAGTAGTCATCATGCTTTTATTCAACCAGAAGATGTTGAGGCAATAGTTGTGAAAGAATAAGTAGATAAATATTTTATTGTTCAACTATCAAATAGAGAACAAGAATCTCTCTAAGAACAAGACATCATTTCGAAAAATGATAATGGAATGAAGGTGGTTTTAGATTCACCTAGAAAATATATTGTGAAGAATAATGTTGTTGGGGCTTCATCAGAGAGGAAAGTTGAAGACATAGAAGAATAATCCTTTCCATCCAAACATTTGTATTCAGAATGATCAACCCTTGGACATTATTTTGTTGTTCAATCTATGAAAATGAAGGTTGGTAATATTCCCTTATTACCAATAATAGACTAAAGATGCCAGATGCTTCAATATATGATAAATCAGAAATCAGATTCAGTTTCCATGGTTATGAACAAATTTGTTGCACTAGAATTAGATTTTAGAATCATCCTCATTGGTAATGATATCCAGAAAATATCATTCAAAACGATGAAAAGATTTTCAAAGAATACAATTGAGGCAATGAGAATATTTGATTAATTTAATGAAAATGTCAAAGATTCTTTTAACACCAAATATGGGAACATAAAGGATCTTACAAATAGTTTTGAAGAAAAGTTATGCCCAGAACAGAATACTTAGATGTAGTAAGATAAGGATCTGAATAGAAAGAATAATTCTGTTGTAAGTAATTGGATGAGTGAATGGGATCCTAGTATTGATATTAAAGACAAGAACATTAGGGATGAATATGTATTAAATGCTCAAGAAGAATGTCTTAAGGCTAAAGAAGAATGAATTAAAGCCTTGGAGAAGAAAAATGAAGACCAGGATCAGCTACTCAAGTGTATGGAAGAAGATAATGAGGACTATAGGAAATTAAAAACCATTTTGAATAAACTTAAGAAAAAGAAGAAAGAAAGATAATGTATTTTTATTCTGACCATTTTATGTACTTTTCATTGTATAAATTATTTCAAACATTAATGAAATTTTGGTTGCCCTCAATTTTTTTGCCTGTTTTGTTTGAATTTTTCAGGTACCAATTTTTTGTTACATTCTATCTATTTATTTTTTAAAATCACAAAGTGTTATAAAGGAATGATAATAAAAATATTAATAAAGAAATGATTTCCCTATGTAAGGGGGGGGGTTAATCTAAGGGGATTCTCTTTTCAAATAACATTTTCTTATGTAGGAAAATTAAAGATATTATTCTGGAAATTAAGAATAGGATCCTTAGGGAATCTAAAGCCTATGGGGGATTTATTCATATTCAATTTTATCCATAAGTAAAATTTGATATGTTTTTATTTTGTAGTCCATAATTATTCTATGCCCTTATATTCATCTTTTTGAGGATGTTTGGGATTTCAAAAAAGGTGGAGATTATTGAGTCAATATGGTTTCTATATGAGTTTTTCATTCCTTTAGATTCTGAAAATCTCAATCACTCTACCTCGAAGAAAATTTTAATTCCCCAAAGATTTATCTTAATATGGAAATATTCATTTCCTAAGGAAATGTTCTCCTTACCATTTTCTTCATTGTTAATGAAATAGTTTCTCTAAATGTAACTATTTTTATTTTTATGTGAAAAAATAAGTTTTATATCTAAAACCTTATAATAATATTAATAATTATATATTGAGAATTCTATTTTCAGGTTCTCAATTCAGAATCCAAATTCTCTGAATTCATAATCTGAATTCTCAGAAATTCAGAGTCCAAATTCTCTGAAATTCAGACTCCCAATTCTCAAAAATTTTGATTCCAAATTCACTGAAATTATTATTCTGAATTATATGAAAATTAGATTCCGAATTCCTCAAAATTTAGGTTCTTAATTCCTCACAAATCATGTTTTGGATTCCTCATAATTCGGGTTCTGAATTTCATTGAATTTGGACCCTGAATTCCATTGAATTCATATACTGAATTCCATTAATTTAGACTCTGAATTATATAGAATTCAGACTCTGAATTTGCTAAAATCTAGACAATAATATCTATAGAATTCAGCTTCTGAAATACTTGACAAATAGAATCTAAATATCCATGAAATATTATCTTCGAATGTTTATTTTCATAGATTCCAAACATTATTTTTCCTTTGACTCTGAAAATTGGATATGGATAAGAAACCATATTTTTCTTAATGATCTTTTAGGTATGAAATGATTTCATGAAATCTATTTCTAATTAACTATATTTTGAGTGAAACGTGTGTAGGTAACAACAAGATTCAAGGAAAAATATGACTGTAAGAGGAGGGAATCGGCCTTTGGAAAAGTGCGTTTAAATAGGAGGTCATTGGAACGAGATCATAACAACAGGAAAAATAGGGAATTGGTCAATCACTATAGAGATTAATTTCTACTGAAGTGATTTCTAGAGAGAGAGACTCTCATGATTTTTTCCATACTGAACAACTAGTTCATCTTGATTTATTTGACTATAATTGTTTTTGTGTACAATTGAAGACATTATTGGATATGAAGATAGAGGTATCAACTACCTTTTAGTACTAGTACTTCCTTTATAACGAAGATAGAGGTTCCAACTACCTTGAAGTTTGAGGGCTTGCAGGGATGGCAAGACGGACTCCAATATTTATATCGAGGGATTACCCAATTGTGGGTAAAAAAATGTTCTTGAAAATATAAATCAAGGGACATTTATCAATGATTATTGGATCCCTACTCTTTGGGTTAAAAGATTTCATACTTGTTACTTTTATTGATTCAAGTTTATTTTCTTCTGCATTCTGATTAATAAGGAAAGTATAAAAATCTTATAGATTCTTGTACTTCTATACTATGATTAGTAAGATTCTATATACTTTAAGGTAGAATCATTGACCTTGTAATCTTTTTTTAGTTTTATTTTAGGAACAATATTTTCAGAACCTAACAAGTATGTAGAACTAAGAGGTCTTGTGAATTTTCCATGTTTATCTTTTTTAAACATATAATGTTTTATTCTTTCATTAATGGTCACAATGTAATTTTTAAAGTATACAATTCACCCCTCATGTATTTTGAGCATCTACATTCATATTTTAATTCTACAAAATTATTGATTAATAACTATGAAATATTGACATATATGTCCTTTTTTCCTAATAATATTTAATCCCTTGTAATCCTTATCATATATCGAGTAACATGATCCTTTTTAGAATATTTGCCACTTTTTTATATTGTATAATGGTAATGGATATAACATTATTAGTCACAATCAGATATATCCACCCATATTGGATCATATTCATCAAATGTTTTCTGAATATATTGTTAATGATTTTATAATCTATATATATTTTACACTTCACCAGAAAGATAAAGTTCATTGTAATATTTATTTTAAATATAACTACAAAACATTCCAGATCACGTGGTTGATAGTTATGATATTGTATCATTAATTTAATGTAATCAAAATCTATCAAAACCTTTATCCCATTTTGTATGCATCATTTTAGATCAAAAATAATTCAACACTATTAAGTAATGTGAGCCCATGTGAAATGACTATCCTATTTTATAACATGAAATTGATATTTTTTTTCATCCATCAGTCTATAAAAACATGACTTCAATTTATGTTATCATGGTTGGTAGGATTGATAATCTATATAAATTTAACATAAATTTATGATATCACCATGATAATACATGGAAACTATATATTTATCTTACATATTTTCTTCCTCGTAATACCAAAATTGCTTCTAATTTTCAAGGATCTAAATAATTTCATTTCTTGTGATAACATTCCCTAGAAATATTAAAATATTTATTTGAAAATTATTTTTATTATACATAAAAAGTCACTTCCATTCCTAATGTCTTGAATATGTCATTAAAATTCTTCTCCTTTTACTAACTCCTTTTTTTATATGAATGTACTAAATAAGGACTAAACAATTGTTGAGGTAATCCATAAAAGGTTTTTTATTCATGTTTAAGATAAATCTTGTAGAATTAATGAGTACATATGGTATCATTTTAGTCATTTAGTTCAGATACATTTTATGAAATTTGTTTTGGTGTATATCTTTCTTATACAAAGTTATTTGGAAATATCATGACTTATGTTCCACAATGGAGATTTTTTTGGATCTATATACCTAGTCAAAAAAGTTATAAATATGTGGAAGTGGATAAATTTTCATAATTTTTATCATAATATGTTGATAATAATCAATGTTGAGTTGCGTTGACCCATCATTATTATTTATTATGAGGATTAGTTCACCCAACACTGAATCACTTGGGCGTATAAACCCTTTATATATATTCTAATATATATTTTTCTATTGCGATCCTAATGTAAAATTACAACCATTCTATATAGGGGTTTTATATTAGAAAAATTCAATGTATATGTTTGACTAAGACATAAAACTCCTATCTAGGATGAAGGACCAACAATTTTTTCAGAAAAAACCAACATTTCTGTATAATGTGCTTGATTCCAAGGATGGTCATATCATTGGTATCAACAAATTTTTTCTATATACCCTTATCATAAGGTAGTAATATCAATTTTTTGGATAGAGATACAATAAAAATTTCATCTTTCTCTTTGAACTATTATTGAATCAGAGGTTGATTACTGCTAAGGAAGGTTACTTTCATATCTCATCGATTTTTGTTGAATATATACATAGATAGTTATTATATTCTTGTAATAACATTATATTTAAATAAAAGAACTATCACAAAGTGTTTTTGGAAACATAGATAACAACTTTGGAAAGGGTATGAGTTATATATTTGGAATGCAACTACGTACCCAATTTCCTTCTTCATTGATAACTTAACATACATGTTTGGGGGTGTCGAATGAATGATTAGACAAATATTACGTGATATTATAGAATGAAAAAAAATCTATAGTAATAAAATAAATTATATGTTGATGAATATATAATAATAATACCATTCACTATATTTTTTGTGGTTATATCCATTTTCATCACTCACAATTGATTTAGGGATGAGATATTTAAATCTACTACACACATATAAAGGGATTCAAATAAATGATAATTTGATGACTCATAAATGATATACATTCCTTGTCAATTGAATTTACAGGTTCTATACTATTTAATCCATCATATGTTTCCAACTATAAATTTATATGTTAATTTTTCCTATTTTTAATGGTTCATTAAGAGGTTATGAATTTAATAATTCACATGACCTCGGACTATGTATATAGGTGTGAAACAGAGCCAATTGTTTGTACATGGGGATGATTGAGTGGAAAAAAATGCACCCTTTGGGGGGGTTCCCCTCATTAAAATTGATATAGAGACACAACAACTTTTATTGTCCCGATATAGACTTATTTTATTGAAAACCATATAAATTATACTTTATCAAAATTTAGGGTTTTTTTTTCGGTTATTTTGTTTATTCCTGTGTCTTCCAGTAAGTATTTATTAATCTAATCCTAAATAGTAACAATACATTTTTCTAATACAAACTATGAAAACTAAAAATTTATTTTACATTAATTCACAATTTATTAAATAATGATGAACAAAATACAACTAAAAAATAATATAAAGACTAGAATCATTGGTAAATTAGTTATGTGATCTAAAACCAAAAAAATAAATATAACCTCAATAACTATAATATCTGAAATGTGGAATTATTTTTAACAAATAATCTAAAACTACATAAATAGCCTTGTTACATACCAAAAAATGTGAGACATAAATCATAATAATATAAATAGAAAGGCTTAGAATATGATAAAAATTTTAATGTTAGACTAAAAAATATTATAAATATAAAGGAGGGGTGAAAACATAATCTTGAATAATGTGTAATGATATAGCTTGATTACATAATGAAAACATAATAATTTGGAAACACCATAATACATGACATCATTATCAAATATATTGGACAATTAATAATAAAACATCACATTTTTGACATATAATAATAATTTTTGAACTATAAGTGTCATATTAACATTAAAAAGAATTTCTCATTTTATGGGAGGTCTATATAAATATGGTCCCACCATTTTCATTTATATCATGTACATGGATATGTGTCCCACATAGAACATAAAATATAAGGATATATTTTTTTAATTTTATCCCCATGATTGCAAGTTTGAGGTTAGATATATGTAAATTCTTAATAAATGAAGGATATTTTCAATTAGTGGAATACCAATGAGTGGTAATTGATATGGGTATTCACTATATAAACGTTTGGCATTGAAAAACACAAGATAATTTCATAGTTATAAGTTTATAAAAATTGAGAATAAGAGATAATGGGGTCTCTAAATACTTCTTAATGATAAATAAATCATGAGATATGATTAAAAATATATATCCCCAAGAGATAATGGAAATCAAGGGGTATGAAATATTGAAGGTTCCTAAATAAAATGGTGGAAGAGATGATTCATTATAATGGGGGGGACTACTAAAATCATGATAGAAACTTATTATGATCATGGGAGTACAACGGTAGGACTCTAAAGAGGGGAAGGTAGAGTAAGATCAATCTCCATCGGAATTGAGTGGAAAACGATATTTGTGCAGCTTTTTCATCAAAATAGATCATATTTATTTATTAATTTCCAAGCATATTATTTGGACTCTATTTGGTAAATTGATAAAAAATATAAATTATTCCAGGGTTTTTCTCATTGTTTTTTCCAAATGGGTTCTATTTCATTATTTTATTTGGATAATATACGAAGACATTATTATATTACTCATTATGATGTAGAAGCGAGTCATGTATATAAAACATTAATTTTAAAACCATAAAACATAATATAGTTTTTGGAAGACTCATAATAGATTTAAAAATTTTTTAAAACAAAAAGAATAAAAAATTATACTAAATAGAAAAATTATATTTCCTCTTATATTAATTATATAGAATATGTCATAATAGTTGTTGATAAATTTAATTTTATAATTAATACCATATATTTACAAAATATTTAATTTGTAATGAAAATTATTCTTAAAAAAGAAAATATTGAAAAAACTAACCCTTAGATAATTTGAATATGCTTATATAAAAAAATATTTATTTTATGAAAATAATTTTCAAAATTACAGAGTTCACACTTAAAAAAACAATATATATTGGAAATTTCTCATCTTTTTTATACTAATAATTTTATAACAATTATTAAAAAATAATTTGACATCATATAATTATAATTTAATTTAAATATATTAAATATTGTTAAAAAAATATTTTATTTATGAATCATTTATTTCAAAAAATTATCAGTTCATCCAAAACACTATCTTAATTGAAAAATTATATTTTAAAAAATAAAATTGAGGTGTCAAATATCAAAATATAATATTTATAATACTTTTTATTTGTTCATTTAAGAAAGGGATAATTCTTTACATTGTTTTATAAAATGGTAAATAGAAAAATTGTGACTTGAAATGTAACATTATATTATACTATCATACACCCTTTAGGTAATGTGTGTTCTGGTGACACATTCTTTGGGGGCCTTAGTGAACACGGTTTTGGACATGATCTTGATAAGATTAAAATTATCTTATAATAAGTTTCACTCATACATTAGTTATTAATTATCAACATGGTAATGGTCAATGTAAAATCCGAGTGATACTCTCTATCATAGAAACTAAGATACATGGGATTCATATGGTACGATTCTACTTGTCATGGTGATTGGTTCTTTCATATGTGTCAAATTGAATTTATCAAAAACCTTAATATAGAAATCATAGTGTTAGTGTAGAATGTCTATATTATCAATGGTTATAATTCTTAATGGTCTTTTTTTATTGAAATACCATATAACATTCCAATATAACACATGTAGTGCATGTGTTTTTCATAAAATCACTTGTTAATAAGGAATTGACTATTTTAATAATGAATTAAATTTATAAATGTTTAGGTCAAAACACCCACCCCCAAATACCTACCCGTATTTTCATTGAATACATTTATGAAGGGATATGACCTTTAAGGATAAATATTTTTACCAATATTAATACAAAATTTCACAAAAATAACATATTATGTGTTATAATAAACTTACAATAATTATTTTATCATTTTAAAATAATATTTTCTTAGAAAAAGAGTTAATATAAGAATGAATAACTCTCATATGTGACTTCATATGAATTATCATATTATTAAAATGAATAAATAAATTATGTATCTATAGAACCAAAATTCAAAAAAAATGTAAATATAATTGCATATAAAAATGAGTACAAGCATCATAAGGAGTATTTCCTATATTGTGATATTTATGTTCACTATATGAAATTTCTTCTTATTCAATGATATACCATCCCACATCTATGAAAATGATATTTCTGCGAATATGGACCAATGATGTTGGATTTATATGATCAATTTTCAAATTACATTAACCGGATTCATAGAAACCACACTGACAATTAATGGATTGGGAAAGTAATGTTGAAATAACGTGATATGGATGGATTCCCTTTAAAATACAATTACCAAATTTCAAAACTAATATAATTTTGAAAACATTATCTCTGAATAGAAAATTTGTGATATATTTCAATAACCATTAGGAAAATGTGACTTAAAAAGACACAACACGAATAAAATAATGTTGAAGATAATGCTTGACGGGATAAATTAGATTCACAAGAAAGGAAACTATATTGGTACATGAACATAATATATAAGGTTATATTTTTAAGGAAAAAAATTTAAATTGTAGGGAAAAATTAAATTCCATCAACACATAGAAAGGATTAAGAAACCATAAAAAATATATAAATAATCCTATAGTTTTCAAAATAAATTATTTCACAATATTAACACCAAAACCCAAAATAAAATGTCATAATAAATCTACAGAATCATGATGTATATTAGTTACAAAATCCATTTCCTCAAAAAAATACAATTAAAAATAATGTTTAATTGAAAAATTAAACAGAAATAGAAGGTTAAGGGGAAACATAGGGCATGCATTATTTTTTTATTGATTTCCCCACAACTATCAATTTCCATAAAATATAAATGAAAAAATATCATGAAGTTGAATTTCTAATTATTATAATGTTTTTCAAGAATTATAAAATGAATAGTTGATTTATATTTTTTTTTTGATTCTATAATTCATCAAATAATTATCAAAAAATATATTTTTAAACAAATATATGATAAGTGATTTTTCCACCATAATCCATGATAATGTGTGTAGTGATACTTCTATGAAAAAAGTACCCAAAAACATTAGTATAGATAATTTTTTCCAATTATTATATTTATAAAAATACAAAAAACTCAATTTGGAATGTTACATTGGTTATATTATCATATTTATAACTTAATTAATATTTATATAGTTGAGTCTATGATAATTTCATCATAGCCAAATTATATACAACATCGAAAACATATACATGACTCAACCTATGGTGAGTTTTTACAATAACATTTTCATACAAAAAATATATTTTTTAGATTAAATATTTATTTGTGTCATGGTTTGTGATAAGGAATTCCCTTTAATTAATGGTTATCTATTTTTGGTATCTATTACGAGAGTTATAGATAATTATAAGGGAATAATTATAATAATAGTTCATGAAAAAATTATGAATTCAATTTTATTGATGGAAATATAGTGATCCAAAAATATTATTAACTACTATAGAGGTAAACTTATATTTTGTGATAAATCATTTTATACAAGTTGAGGAAAATTTGGGTATATTTTTTATAAAAATAATGAATAATCCAAAACTAGTAAAACATTTATGTTAATTAGTTCATTATATTAATATGTTGCATTTGATAGGTATGATGATGAATAATATTATTAACTTGATTTATTTTCCATGGAAATATAATTTTTCTAGATTTGGAAATAGTATTTGAGGAGCTGTCTAATCCTAAAAATAGTGAATAATATGATTTCTATAGATATGTTTAATATCATGTGAACTAGTGGATAAATTTTCCCACAATATCAAAAATTTATTCCTTCATGAAATTAATTCCCAAAATTATGGGTTAAACCACATACTTCTCATAAAAATAGTGTTCAATAATAAAAATGAATATGAGAGAATCCCATGGCATTTGAGGGTTATTGGATAATTTTGGGAGGATATTTTAATGATAATAGTAAAAACCTATAGAAAATTTATTTATATATGTGGGGATTGAATAATCATGCTCAAAATTTTTTGAGTTAATAAAAATTGTTTTATGGGAGGGTAATTATAATGAAAGGGTTGAAAATTCACTATTAATATCATGATTTGGGACTCTACTTTATAAAATAGTTCACACCATAAACCATTCCACTGATTTACCAAATAGATTTAGCTAAATTATAGTGGTTTTAAATATTTTATTAGGATAAAAACCAAAGAAAATAAATTAATAATTTCTATGATGTGTATGTGAGTCATGATTTAAAAAAAATAGAACTCCTAAAATTAATATATTGGTTTCAGAGGATTCACCGTAGGATTGTAAAATTGCTCAAATAAGCTCAAAAACAAATTTTTTATTTGTAAATACATTTTTTCATGAATTCTATTTTTATCATATGTTACATTACTTTTGGTCTAATTTGATTTTATATGAAATAACATTTATTTATATCTCATTGAATTATTTATAAAAATTTCCACTATAACAGTAAATTTTCAAACAATAATATTTTGATACATGAATATGATTTCTTAATAATAAAAAAATATATTCTATTTCAAAAATTTTATAATATGATAATTTGATATTTAAAATTAAATTTACTATTTTTTGGAAAATACTATTTTTAATACACTAATAACATATTATTCCTTATAAAAATAAAAATGGAAAATATTAAATTGTATTGAAATTTTCATTCAGTAAATATTATTTACTAAAAATATTTTATTCATATATCATTATATGAATGTTCAAGGGATTTTTATAAAATATTATTTTATCTAAATGTTTTTTTCCATGAGTTACAATTTTTGTTTCATCAAATAAAAATTTAGTTTTTATTAAACTAATTTTATTTTAATATGTACAATTTTAGAATCATAAGGAAAAAAATTAATCATTTTTTATTATGAAATAATATATAAAAATTAATAATACTAGGGTCTAGAGAGATAATCCTTTATTTCACCACCATAACCCCAAATTGTAATACAGGTCATTGTTGTATATTCTTCAGGTTGTTTGATGAATCTATTTTGGGATGCGATCTCCATGGTGATGAAATTCATTCCCAAATTGTGTCACATTTTTTCAATTCATGAATCACATATTAGGATTGGTCATTTGAAAATCCCAAATATTTCATTTTCTTTGTATTATAATATAAATAGGATTCTTAGATTATGATACTTTAGGGGAGGCCATATATCATTCCGTCTATCTCAATTATATATCATTATAACCCTTAATATATAATAATGTAACTGATAAATATATTATATTGACATGAAGTACTATTATTATTCATAATTTTATTTTATTTTTGACATGCTGTGTTTTATATTGTTAAAAAAGTATCACTATTACAGAGGTGTTTCCACTATCTATGTTAAGAAATAATTAATTTAATCATTTAATATTGAATTTTATAGATTGTTTTCTAAATTATGTAATATTCATTCGATTCTACTCATATGTATGAACATTATACAATTCACCTCTTCAGGATTATGTATAATAATAAGGGCTAGAATATTCGTCCTGAAGAGCAGTATATAGAATATGTTTTTTCACATAGTTTTGGATAGGTGGGAGTGATATTTTATAGGTCACAACAATGAAATTATCTGTGAAATAAAATGTGTTAATATATTTAGGGATAATATTTCTCTTCTTCCCAAACCACATGACATTCTTACATGGTGAAATATAAACGAACATGTTTTATCCATCATTAGGCACAAAGTCTCATTAATGATTTTATAGTGACCCACAGTTTTCACACATCTATATTACACCATTTTTTATTATTATTAAGTAAATCACACAAAAAAATCCTCGAGGGATGTAGTTTTTTAGTTCTTTGTGAAACATGAAAAAATAAATATTGTTTCATTTTTGAGATACGTCTTCTCCAAGTATGCTCTTCACCGAAATCACCTTTTTCAACATATCATATATAATAAATATCATCAAATCATGGGGATAGGAAAAATATGAATCGTTGATCTTAGAGTGTTATCCAGGGTAATAATGGGTGATAAATAATTATAAAAAAATTAACAGTATTAGAGGATGAGAGTAACATTTGAATACAATAATCTTTATAGGAAAGATCATAAACCTATGTTTTGAAATTAATATTTTAATATAAAAAGACATGAATCAAGAGATAATACAATAAAATTATTTGTGAGATCATAACATTATAATAAGATATGTATTTTTGGAATTCAAAGAATTATTGATAATCCATTATATATAACTCAATGATCACTAGAAAGACCATCATAACTGGAAATAAAACTTACAAAAAAGCTTTTATCCCTATTCTAAACTTGTCATTCATAACCAGGTTTTGTCATAATTTAATACTTATCTTATTGAATTGTTTTCACTTCTCATTCTAGTGATGTAAATATCTTGAGATATATATCATTACCCAATACATTCTTGGGACAATAATGTTCCACCCCTCATATAATAAAAATAATATTTATTATTGTAACAAAATAAAAATTATTAATTATGTCATAACCAATGAAATTAAAAGAGTATCATATCCTATCATTAAGAAAATATATAGATTTAATAATCATTTTAGAATATAAAAATCCATTAAAATATGTTTGTTTGATAAACATTTTCTAATTGTATAACCCATGGAATGAAAAAGGGTATCATAAATTCCACTGATAAAAAACATTTAGAGAAATAATATGAAAAATATATTTGGATCACAACCCCATTATAGAATATTTAACAACAAAACTTATCATCATATAAGGAAAATAATTTGGAAATACCCATTAAAACATTTCAAGAGGAAAATATTTTCATGGAATTTGTAAAAAAATTTCTAGACACTAAAAATTTTGAAAACCTTTTTCATTGAAATAAACATTGAAACAGATAATTGATTCATCGAAGTAATTATTGGTTTGGACATTTGAACATTTTTTTCTTGATGTCACATAAAAATGAAAACAAAGGTGACTTTAATCATAAAATAAAAATGGGAATTACTTAGAAAAGAAAACTGATATAACATTTAATTTTTAAATAATTGAAAAAGTTACTAAAATGTAGTTTAAAAATAATAATAGTGTAATAAAAAAATTAAAAACATTTTTTTAAAAATGTTTTGTTGAAAGAAAATATATTTTTTAAAATAGATATAAATGAGGTTGGATGTTTATAAAAATATTTTCTTAATAATATTATATACTATATTATAAAAAAACGTCAACCTGACATTATGTTATAATTAATAACAATAGGAGAATAAAATTTATTATTATTATTGTTTCATGGGCAATTATGTTTCTCATTAAAGTCATGGACATGATATATACCAATAAATGATGACATTACGACACTTAATATATATATTTTGGAACATTTATTCATATGACCTATGCATGAATATCACTAAATTAAACATAAAATATAAATAATAGGAATAAATCCTCTATATTTCATGTAATATAGGACTTATATACACCTTGTGAAGTTATATTTGTCCATAACTAACAACTATCTTAAAAAAGTAAAATAGAAGAAAACCCCTATATCTATTTTTTATCTTTTTATCCAAAAAAACTACTGAATGATAGATCCAACAATGTATATGTAAAACCACATGATATTAATTATAACCAGAATAAAATAAATTCTTGGTTAGTATATACAAGAAAAAAATTAAATATATGGGGTATATGACATGTGTCTCACTGAAGAAACATTTGAGATAAAAATACCATACCTTTCTTCTGGACATTTATCAAAGTCATTAAAAAAATAAATAAATAAAAGTTAAATATAAATCTATTTTCGAATCATATTAATATATAACACACTATATATGACTGTCAATTGACCTGTTATTACCATATTATTTATGATTTCATGTTAATGTTTTGTATCGGGTAATAAGTTCTTCATTTTGAATATGGGTTTTCATTTGAAATATTTTTGGTTGTCATAAATTGATAATTGTTCCAACATATCCAGGATTTAATGAGTTATTTTAATTTTATATATTTTATGTATAAATTTGTTCAATTTATTCAACAATTATTTGTTATGTATTATCATATAGAAAATTTATAATGATGGTATGTTATACTTACGTATGAATACATTTTGTCATTATCTATTTTTGATTAAAAAAACAAATTAAAAGATATATATTTTAATTATTGATTAATTATTTTTATTATAAATCAAAAATATTTATTGAACTAATAATTAATACAGTTTATGTTAATTTTGGTAAATCACATAGCCTTGTGGGGTAGTAATCCTCCATACACATGAGCAACATTATCAGAATCCCACAAAAAGGTAGTATGAATGTTTGTTTTATATAATAATATTACAGTCATAATAACATCATTAATATTTTTTGTATATATATATATAATAAATCAATAATTTAGACTATATGTGATAGGTGGAAATGGAAAAATTAATGAATTAGTTTAGGAGCTAGTTGATCTCCTTAAAAAAGAATGATGATTTTGTAACCAATTTGAGTTATGTAGAGATTATTTTAGATCAGAAAATTTTAATAAAAACTACTCAGTATATGTAATATAAATAGATTATTATATTATCATGATAGAATAATAAATTTAGGGTTTGCAAGAAGGAAGATATAATTTCTTGATGATGGACATTAACACTTATTTGGGTATCATCTATTTAATTCTAAATTAATCATGTGGATTTGAATTCAATGTGGGGTTTTATGACAAAAAAATATCAAATGTTTACAATGATATTATCTCCAATTTCAAAATGAAATTGTTTATAAATACCATTTTTTGGATTAATGGGTGTCAAATTTTACTAATTTAAAATTAAAAACACATTAAAATATAATTTAACCTTATATATAATTTAAATGAAAGTACAAATTCCAATTATAATTTAGTATTTTCCACTATTAACGAGACAATGAATTATTTTGGAGAAATCATAAAAATTCCACCAATGATAATTTGGACATTATAAATTCTAAAATCATTATTATTTTATAAAATTTCTTTTTCTAAATGTTTTAATAAATAATTTTCTATTTATCAAAAAATACATAATATTTTGTGAAAAAATATAATTTTTTAAACATATAAAACATTATCAAAATCAAAGTACTATATTATCAATATGTTATCTCGGTATAAATAAATTATTATGAATTATTAAAAAGTATTCATCTGTATTCTTATTAATAAATTTAATAAATAGTTTATAATAGTAATAATAAAATAACAATATTTATAATCAATATTTGTTTTGGTGAGGATTTGTGTTGTGTGTAATGAATATTAGGATAGTGTATTACGTAGAACATGATTTACTTTTTGTTTCACATAAAATAGTCCTAAAATGGTATTTCATTTCATCCAATCAATTAAAATATGTCTAATTTCTTTTTTAAAAATATATAAGAACCATGGGTGCTTCATTATACTTCCCTTAAAATAATTTTCCCTCAAAATTTGATATAATGATAAAAAAAATGAAGAGAAAAATGTATAATAAAACCCCATTGTTCCCACAAATCATAAAATAATTGGTGGATTCACAATATTATATTGAGTAGGTGGGTAGTCTTTTGTTCTTGAAATTGTTAATGTAGAATCTTGGATCTCCACCTGTTCATATTCAAATGAAGGATCATGATCTAGTTGTTTGACCTATGGGTTTTGTACATTTTAAGGGTCAGGTATGTAATTACTGAAGATAAATACATGGAAGAAATCAAGGACATTAGAGAGGTGTTTAGAATCCATAAATTAGAGGCTACCATGCTGATATAATCAAGAATTTCAATGTGATGAATATAACTAGGGTTTGTTTTTTATTTTTTATCAATTATTATAACCTTACTCTATGTGTAAAATATAGGAAACACATTTTCATGAACTGTAATATTTCAAGACACATTGGATATTATCAACGTACCTTATCTACCACTCTGTCATTCTTTTATTTTTTGACAAATATCTATAAAATTATCTTTTATTTCATCAGCTATCTCATGTCCCAATATATTTCTTTCCCCAATATCATTCCAATAGGTCATAGACACACATTTATTTTTATTTAATGCCTCATAATGTTTTATTTGAATCATGTAGTGAAATTTATTATTTTATGAAAACTCAAAAGGAAAATTTTGTTGATAGAAATGACATTTGATATACAAAGAACATGTTTTCAACATATACCATAAGGTTTTATTTTTGTAATTAAAAATACTTTATATTTGAGGATGATATGTAGTATTGAAAATAAACTATGTATCCAGATTTAGCTGAATATTTCACCAATTATTAGAGATAATCCTTAGATATAGATCAAACACAATGGAATGGGTCACTCCATGTAACCATACCACTCACAAAATATATATCCTGGAAACCTAATTAGGAGATAATTATTCACTTATATTGATTATGTATGTTGATTTAGTATGGATAATGACATCAACACATACAAAATTATACACATTATATATTTTTGGAGAAAAGTTAAAAAATCATTAGCGGTGTTTTCTCATTTTCATTCTACAATGGTTAATATATTCAATACCCCCTTATATATTTAGCTTTCAGCATTATCTTGATGTCATACCAAGAGTTGAGATATATACATAGGGATATCTCTCTTCATTCCACCCCCTATGTATAGTTTTATAAATCTATATATATATTCAAATTTAGTGGATTAATAGATCATGAGAAACACTGATATTCTTATAAAAAATCATCCTTCGTACATGTTATAGATGGAAGGGATACACTCTTATTAAACATTTTCATTCCACTAGGTTCAATGAAAAATTCAATAACATTTCTAGTGATATTTTTCATCTACACAGCTTATTTATATTCCTCTTTAATATTTAAAATGATAAATCATAGACCATTTAATTTATCATGATATAATTTTTCTTATTCCTTCATTATTTGAACACATATCTTGAAAATCCATAAATATTTAATCTTTTACAATCATTGTCAACGATTAGATAGAATTATTCTTTCAACTCAATGAATCAGCCACCATGTTAACTTTATTGGGGTTCTAAATTATGTGGTAATGATAATATTAAATCATCTATAACCATAATCTATGAAGCATGTTCAACATCTTCTATGTGAATATATACTTTATAATTTATTTATAGGTATATATATGGGTCTTTTTTACATAATCATAATTACCCCAAATATTAATTGAAATAATTATTGAATATAATGAAAATATTATGCTAGGTGAATTTTCTCTCAAATCATCAATAGTTATGAGTTAGTATTTATATCCTTTCCATTTTACATAATAACACATCCCAATAACTTCTTTGATTAATTACTATAGATTAAAATACATCATCCACTATCGAGTAATATAATAACTAGTTCCCTTAAGAATCTTTCGATCTGTTCCTTGATGTATTCTTCATAGTCATCATTCCATAAGATTTTTAATCACTATATAGTTAATAATTTTACTGAATATATATTCAAAATAATAAAGAAAACAAAAAAACTAATTCAACATAAACGGTATAATCCAACGTTATATGACCTCTATCTTTGAGTGATGTACAGATACACCATCTTTCGAGATTACATGACCCCGAAATGAATAATTTTGCATCCAAAATATTCACTGTTTAAAATTATCATATATTTTATCCATCCAAAAGTACATCAATAGAATTATCATATTTTTATCCTAGTCACCCTTTCTCATTGACATAAAAAGAATATTACATATAAATACTACCAAAAACTAATTATGGAAATCTCTAATGAATATATTTATTTAATATATGATGATTTTTAGGGAATATTTTACAAAATATTTTTAAAAAAAATATCCATAGTGTCCAAACCATGTAATGAATGTTGTCTTGGTTATATCATTTTTCATGACCCTCGACTAATGACATCCAGAATGAAGGTCAATTGGGGAAAATTAGTTAGTAACGCATAGATGACCATACGAGTCATTAATATGGGTAAGATTATTCTTCGTATTTATTTTTATATTATTCAACACATGATAATAAATATACAATTTCATTGATCTATATATCATTTTGAAAAAGACAAAACATACACCAAATGGTGTTACACTTGTCTGAACGAATCAATTTTCAATGGTATCCATGTGTTTATAATTTATTTCCTATAAATCAACTGGGTCCATAATATAGTGTGTCATTGGAATGCATGTGGAACATAGTATGAGAAAAATTGAGAAATAAACATCATGTTTTGGTATAAGATTACAAAACACCTCATTACATACTTTAAGAAAATACTATACAATCGGAATATCATCGATTCCAAGTCTTTCGACAACCAATTGTGGTAAACAACCTATCTTATTGGGGATTAAAACACATAAAATGTATTTATTATTAGTTATAATTTCATATAAATAATCGCATTGATATGAGACCATAGAATGGGTTGTAATATCAAACTTGACATATCTTCCATGATAATTAATGTTGGATTTATGTATATAACCCCAATCTAGACCTATTATGACATAAAATTTAAACAATTAGATGAATGAAACTATTTGTAGGAAGAATACACCCACCAAATTAAATTGGACCTAAATCGTACACATGATTTATGGTCATCATACCATTAGGAATTTCACTACTAAGAATACATCTAATAATTTTAGTGGAATCATAAAACAATAAAAAAAAATCATTATATAAGGACGGATATTTAGATCTAGAATAAAATATTAATTTAGAAGTTCTATAGTTGATAGTAACTGTACCATTCACCATGTTGTTATTACACAACTCATTAAAAATAGTTATCATATGAGATATCCATTTTATCTTCTCCTTAATATATTTATAAAGTTGATCATTTTCATTTACCATTGATTTTGGAAGCTGGTTAGAACAACTCAAATTTTCTTTACTCATGAACCAATAATGTGTAGTAGGATGATTTTGTGAAACATTATCTATACTCTCATCATTATGTAACTTATACTGATTATATCATCAATGTATTTATTGAAAATCATCCATTACACAATTAAAACATTTAACAGTACCCATAAAACAATATTCTCACAATGTTTTACCACATAATGAGCATAATTGAAATATAAACTTCTTATATCAATGTGTTTTTTATTTTTCATAAAATGATTCTGATATGTAACACAAACTCGATTTCCACCAAGATTTCACATAAAAAGAATTCATCACAACTACTAAGGTCTCTATTGTTTAACAAACTTCAATGAAATTGTTTTTTAAGGAATTAATAATTAACAAAAATTAAATTCAGATTGATTAATAATATAAAAAGTGTGCTTCATAGATCCCATAAGGTTTTCCTTATGTGTACCAATAGATTTATTATTGTGTTTATTACAATTAAAAAACTCCTTCTCCATAATTATTTGATGATTAAGAGTGTAATTCTTATTGAAAAATATGTTCACTCAATTTTCACAATAACTGGATTAAATTTGATCTTGTTACATCATATTCTTGATTACAATCCACCAATAATCGACTTCAACATTAAAAAGGACGACATCCAAAAAAAATATTTCATGTTCCAATATCTAAAGAATGGATAATATACTTTTATTAGTGTAAAACAATTTTCTAGAAACATGGGTATATATAGACCCACCGAATAAAGATGTAAGATGACTAATAATGAACTAAATAAAATGTTATTCAATATTTTGTTCATTTTGAATCCCAACATTATTCATATCATTTTGAATTTTTTTTGATCATAACATTGAGATTTTAAATTGAGGATCACATAAAATTTGGATGATTAAAATTATTATCAATGATTTTTACAATAAATAATGATTTAAAACCGTTTCATCGGGTTCCATCCAATGAATGAAACAAAAAATTTATCAATGTAGAGAACTAAAAAATCTGGGAAAATCAAACATAGAATATTTAAATAATGAAACATCATTTCAATATAAGACAAATTTTATTTATCATATGCAATTAATAGTCATTTATTATATTAATAATTGAGGGGTTTTCATTAAATGTATTTAAATTACTAAAAAAATACTTTGGGAGTGTTAATCTATGTGTGCAGTTAGGCCTATTATAGTTCACCAGCTCCCACTCGAGTTTGTCTTCATATTGTTTTTTCATGTTTGTTACACCTAGAATCAATTTTTATAGAGCCACATAAATTTGAAGTATAAATAAATTAATTTCTTTCTAATAAATTACACTATTTATACATAAAAAAATTTCATGACATTCTCCTATGCATTGAATCACGTTTATTCATATCCCTAGACATCTCTATATGGTTCTCTGTATGGTTTCCTCATATTAGGTTCCAAATGATAGAAATAATTTTTTGTTTATATGAACTATAGTGATATATTATTTTCATAAGTATATATTGAATCATTTTTATTAATATTCAATACATTTTTCGTGCACAGTCCTAAATATTTTAGTGTATTCAGAAATAAGGACACATAAATATCGGTCCATAAGTGATCTACATAATCAACCAATATGTTTTTCACAACTATCACCCATATTAGATAGATCGTACATAATACATTTTTCTATAAACTAAGTAAAGGAAACATATTATAGAGATGGATTAGATTCTCATTAATTTTTTAAAAAGGTTGATATATAAGGAAAAAAATTAATAAAGGGTTCCGACAACATGAACATTATATTTGAAAACCATACCGTATATTTCAATAAATATAGACATAGTTTTGGAATAAATATTTTCATTTCAGATGTCTTGAATCAACAGAAAAAAATGGAATAAACCATGATATCATAACATTAAAAAAACAACGATATATTGAATATAATAGAAAATAAAAAATAATAACCATATAATAAAGGTGCACTTCAATTACCATCATACAGAACCATGTCTCTTACTAAAATAGGTTCAGTCATCATTCCATCCATATGCCATCGATTTGGGTCCACTCCCCATTCTTGCCCTATCACATTGAAATTTGTTCACTTCATGTTCTAGTCGTATCTATCACAATAGATATATATCATTACAAAACACATTAAGGGGAGATATAGGTCCCACCAATCAAAAAATGAAAACCATATTTATGTGTTCTAGTAAATTATTAAAAATTTTCATATCATAACCGATGAAATGAATTAAGTGTTATAGAAATTTCATCCTATCATAACATATGGAGTATATAAATGTTTTAAAATTAGTTAATCTTAAAATTAACGGTGAAAGGAAGAAGGATTCATAATAATTTCCTCATGGTAAAAAATGTAGAATGTAAACATTACTCATAAAAAGGCAGGAAATTAGAATTAATTTAGTGAAACAATATTAATAGTATACTTATATTGAATACCCAGTAATTAATACTCTATATAAACCAATTCTATCATATATGGGAATTAATTTTGAGATATCATTTAAAAAATGTCACTTGGAAAATATATGTTATTATTTTGAAAAAATTTAAAACGTAAATTTTTTTGAAAAAAACTATTAATTTGGAAATTATCTAAATAATTTAAAATTTTAGCTTAAAATAAATTATTGTACAAGATGAAAAAAAATCATTTCATTCTATAATTGTTGAAAAAGATATTACATTCATAGTTTTATTAAAATATAATCATTAATAGTCTAAAAAATATCAAGAATGTTCCTTTAAAAAATTAAAAAAATGATAAAATTTGTCTTCAAAACTTAAGAGTGTGATATTATGTTTTTAAAACATTCATTAGAAAACATGGTTTTGAGTAAAAAAATATTTACAAAAAAAGCGTGAAATAATGTCCAATTTTCATAAAAATATTTTTTTTATCTTATGAATTATTGAGTGGAAAAAATGGTACAATTACATGATAATATCTTGAATAAATAGATGAGTGGAAAATTCAAAATAAATTTTATATTTATATAAATAAAATTTAATATTTCATACTTAATCATATATAGTCTCAATAAATTATGATATTTTTACCATAATTATTTACCACTTTCATAACAATGATTCATAATTCAAATGAAAGAATAAAATAAAATTAAAATTAAAATATCATAAGGATTAATAATAAAATTAAAATGTTCATTATATAATCTTCATAAAATAATGTTGGTTTAAAACATAATGGACGTCGCATAGAAAGATTATTGAGGCATACTTCCCTTATCGATTCATTATCTTTTAACCATAAACCATGTGAAAGAGATATATAGAAATGGATATGAAAATCACAATATTTTTTTGAAAATAATAATTAAATGTATTCATATTCCATATATACAACAGAAAAATTAAATAGGTGGTCAATGTGGCATGAATCTCATAAATGTAAAAATTGAGACGATAATCACCTAGCCTATGTATTTAGATTAGTCATACACATTGAAACCGTATTTATATATATGTTAATTAATAAATATATTAAATATTGTTATTCAAATATCTCTTTCCATATGTGATTTGAGTATTACCATTTATTTCCAATTTTTTATCGATTATAGGTTAATGTTACATCCTTGGTAATTGCCTTTCGGTTTTTCTTATATGTTTTTTTATTATCTTCATAAATTGTTCATGGTTAATTAATATGTTGAATTTTTACCATGATATTAATATAATATGTATTAATTAATTATGTTATATTTTACTCCATAATGTTCAGTGATTGGAGAATAAAAACACTATTCATGGATACATTAGGCCATACATAAGCACATATTCTATTTTTTATTTTTCATGTGAGAATGAAGAATGAAAATTAAATGATATATATTATTATTTATTAATAATTTTTATGTAATTTAAATGAAATATAATTATTATAAATGTTGTTAATACACTCTGTGTAATAAATTAACGATTCACACCACTTCTTGAGATGGTAGACTGTTATACACTTGAACAATGTTATCATACTCCAAAAAATAGAGAGAATGAACGTATGTCTAGTATAATGAATCCTAAAGAATAATAAAATAATTAATATCACATATATCATATATAATAAATCCATCCATCATTATTACTGGACATGATTTGTCGAAATGTAAGAATGAATGATATCTGTTTTCCATGCGGTGGTTCGTCGAGCACATAGGATGACAACCCATCATTTTATTACATACTAAAACCAGAATTATTACATAAAAAATTCACTTGATAAAACATAGAAGTTCAATAGGTATAGCTTATTTTTGGAATAGGTACGTTACATAAGGACTTAAAAAGTGAAACACAACATCTTTATGGAAAGCATCCTTTACATTACCACTACATTCCCTCGTTCTTAGCGTGCAATGGGATATCCTGAGGACTTGAATAAGAAAAGGGTGAGCTATAAAGCCCAATAAGGGAGTAAACAAGGCATAAAATTAAGAATAAAATAATTTTTTGGAAATATTCACATCAACAGAGCATAAAAGGAAATGAATATAATAGACTGATATAGCACGGTGATCATAACATTGAAATGTAGAAACAACACTATACATACTATTAACATAATATAAGGATCATTGCTCATGAATGACAAGTAAACCCATGTTGAACAAGAATTATAATGATTAAACCATCATTAGTAAACCCTCATTGCACTAGATGTATCCTGATACAAATCTTTACACAATGCATTTAAGCCCTATCATGGAACAACCTTCATAATCAATTCATTTAATGATAAGTGTTCCACATTGATCATAAAACATGAAATCATTAAATATCATCACTTATTTCATGATAAAGTAATGTGGAATTTATACCTTGAACTTTATAATCGACAAGAAATCGTGAATATAGATGAATACCTTTTATAGAGAAATGGGCATCGTATTCATGACGCAATGACTTTGGCTTGGAAAATGGCATTTCTATTTTAGTAGTTTAATAATGTGACATAAGAATTCTTAAAAATTCGTGGTGATAGATAATGTGGTGTATCATCATATTTATAGAAAAATGGATAGTAAGGGGGTATATAGTTATATTTTCAAAAATAATTAATGGAACTTTACATGAATAATACAAAAGAATTGCTTGAATTGGAATTAGGGGAGGGAAATTCCTTATGAAATTTAAAAATGGAAACTCATGTACATGGGAGGAATTAATGATAGATAAAGGTGTTTCTAATCATTCAAACATAATGATGTAATTATGGGTATGGTTCATACCTATAACCCAAAATTTACAATTGAAAATAAATGGGCATAATATTATTAAAAAACATGGATAAAAAAAGAATGGAAGGAATCCCTTACAAGGAATTGTGATCCCAAAAGATTATGAGAGGCTTCATAGAGGCTTAAAAATAGGTTGGGGAACCATGAGATGATTCAATAGACAATATCCCATTGTTTGGACAAACTCCAATGGATTTTTGGGTAGAAAAATTGGGAACATGGTCGGTTTATATAAGAAGGAGAGTAAATTCATTATTATTTATGTTTGGGACACCCCACATTAAACTAATAAAACCAAGGTTCCATCCAATGGGTTTTTACCATGGTTTTTTTAAACTGTGTAGTGGATAATTTTTATTATAATTTCAATGTATGAACTTATTAAAATATTTATCTTACATATTTGGTGGTGACTCACACTCTCAAGGAAATCATTTAAAAAAGATAGAATGTTTTATAAGTATTGGTGGGTCTACAAAGGATTGGTTACATAAATAAACAAAAATAAAACCACATTATATTAATGGTAAAATATATATTTTCTAAACATAATTTTTATACTGTATTATTACATCAAAATATGGTCATTATGATGTCATAAAATAAATTAAATATTTAAACAGTATATAATTTTTTTCACAAAATTTCACTTTCTCATAAATTTATGAAAAAATAACTATTGGATAATTTTGAAATCCTGATTTAAAAAATAATATTCATTTTATCTAAATAATTTTCAAAAAAAATTATTTTTTCATTATAATTAAACCCGACATTTATCGAAAATTCATGTGTTTTGATAAAAAAGGATTTCGAATGATAATAAAAATAACTATTGTATTCATAAAATTTACACAGTAATTTATATATAAAAAAATTTAATTTCAAAATAATATTTAATTGAAATATTATTTATTTCAAAAAAAATACAATAATTTATCAAATATATTTCTTAATTGTATATTAACAAAAAATAAAATTTTTTATTTAAAAAATATTTACAAGGTAAAAATAATAAAAAAAATTCATATTCTTTATAAAAATAAAGTACATAATAATATAGCTAAGGTATTGTTACCTAACCCCTTATAACACCCTACTAAGACTGAAGGTTAAGGTGTGTTATGTTGATAGACTCTTAGGGTGGGTCAGATGACATCACTCGAGTGGCAATCTCTATCAACTTCCACTTCTCCCATATAAGGTTCTACTCTAGCATAACATGTTGATGCTCATATTGGGATTTGTAAAGAGTGAAACCCAATTACACCTCCTTCTTTATGAGCTCCGAAAAATGGGCATCTTTGAACAATTCTACTTTATGAGGCCATCATTTTATTTTTCTTTGTAAATTGTATATGTTGAAACGCGATATTTATACTAATCATGTGATATGTTTTTATTGTCTATATTAGTAATGGTCACAATTCATAATGATATTTTAAAATCATAAAACATAAATCCTAAATATATAATATGTTATATAACCATTTTAAAAAATAATAAATATAATTACATCATGTGGAATTTCAATTAATAAATTTTGGGTCATTACAATCATTCCCCCTAAAGAAATTTCTCCCTTGAAATTTCAATTTTCCACACTAAACAGTTGAGGGAATCTATGATTCATCACTTCCTTTGATTCGCACATTCCCTCTCTATACTTTTGGTTTATACACATCAATTTCATGAAAGGCATTGACTTTTTTCGTATAACATTTTCCCTACAATCTATGGTTCTCTCCAGATTCACTTTATAGATGAGTTCATTTTCCAATGGTACCCCCACTTGATTGAGTACATGCGATCGATCAGGTATGTACTTCCTCAAGACTGTTACATGTAATACATAATGTAATGGTGATAGGTTTGGTGGAATTTCAAGATGATAGGCAACAAATCTAATGTGATCAAGGATATAAAATTGCCATTGTAGCTTGGACTAAGCATTCCCTTCTTCCCAAATCTCATAACTGTCATCCATGATGATATGTAAAGGAATACCATGTCTTCGACACCAAACTCTAGGTCACATTGATGGTTATTAGCATAGCTCTTTTGTCAAATCTGAGCATAATTAATGTTCTTCTGGATGGATTTATCCTTCTCTGTCATATATTCAACCATTTCTAGACCTAAGAGTTTCTACTCCCCAACATAATCCCAACAAGTTGGTGTTCTACATCTATTCCCATACAATGATTCATCAAGAACCACTTTTATTTTTGATTATAAATTGATATTGTAAGAGAAATCAACCAAAGGAATATGTGGATCACATCCTCCTTTTTAGTCCATTATGCACACTCTCAACATGTCTTCAAGTGTTTGGATAGTCTTATCAGATTGGCCATTAGTTTGAAGATGATTTGTCGTACTGATATTCAACTCATTATCCATAGTATGTTGAAGACCATTCCAAAGCCTAGAGATGAATTGTGTATATCAATGAAATAAAACAGATAGGGGTACTCCATACATCCGTAAAACATCTCAGATACGTATATATGCCCACTGAACAAGTGAAAAAATCATCCAGAATAGAAATTAAGTGAGCAGCATTTATAAGATGATCTGCAACATCCGAGATAGTGTTGTTTTCTTTGGATGACTTCAAAATGTCAGTTGACAATGTCCATGGTGATGTTTTTCCATTTCCATGATGGTATGGGTAATGGTTGCATCATCCACTTACACTTCTACCTCTCATCCTTCACTTGTTTACACACCAAGCACATTGATGTATATTCAGAAATCTCATTATTCAAGTTATCCTACCAATAATGACTTCGAAGATCTCGATATATCTTTGTATTTCCTCGGTGAATTGAGAAAATTGAACTATGTGCATCATCCCAAAGTTCCTTATTTAACTATAAATTTGATGGAACACATATTCTAGAGCCAAATCATACAATTCCTTCTTCTTTTACATATATCTCCAAGGATTTCCAATTATGAATAGTTTCCACCTTCTTCTGAATTCTCTCATCATCTTTTTGAGAATACATTAACCTTTCCAAATGATGTTGTTGGGAAATCATTTTTGAAATAATTGATGATGTTATGTTCTTTATTATTCCCATTTCTGTCTTCATCATGTCTAAGATGATTAAATCCATTTTAATTCTCATCAATGATGAAAATCCATGGTTCCTATTTACATAGAAAATATTCCACCATGTTCTCTTTACCAAGTTGGAAATGGATTGATTAGTAATAGTCTTTGATCATCTCTAACAATCTTCATTGGAAAATGTTCAACTCTTTCTGTGTGAATATATACTTGAGGCTTTTATGGTGCTTATATATTTCACACTTCTATACAAAGAGGTAATGACCCCACATTTTTAAAGATAATATCAATACCTCCAACTCCAGATCATTTATTGGATAGTATTGATCATGAAAATTCAATTTCCATGAAGCATAGGCAATGACATTGTCATTCTAAGTCAACACAAAATTGAGGACCTTCTTAGAAGCTTTACAAAATACCAAGAAAGTTATCCACTTGTGGGTATTGTTATCACATGCACTGTAATAAGCCTATTTTTGAACATCTTAAATCTCTCTTCACATTTATCACACCAATAAAACTTTACTCCCTTATGAGTTATGTTAATAAGAGCGATGTAAAATCATGATTAATTCCCCAAAAATCAGTTATAATATCTAACTAAACACTAGAAGCTATGAATATTCATTACCGATGTTGGACTCAACCATTACCCAATTGAAACTATCTTGGAGGGTTCCACAGATATCCCATTTATTGTTATTTTATTTCCCGTTAATGTGGCCTCCTTTAAATAGAACTCAAACATCATGTACATTCAATATTTCCTTGCCTTCTACAAGGTGTATAGTACACTTCGTAGATGCTCTTCTTGATCCTAAATGGTTTTATAGTATATTAGAATAATATATATATATATATATATATATTCAAGGTATTCTCTAATGAATCTATTTATCAAGTCATTGAATATTGATGGAGCATTTGGGAGTCTTAATGTAATTTAAATGAATTCAATGTTCTTGTACATTGTACAAAAATTTTCCTTGGGGATATCCATCTTATTCACCCTTACATGGTAATATCTCGAATGGAAATATAACTTTTAGAATTATTGTGATCCACATTAATGATCAAACAAGTCATCAATTAGGGGGAGAGGATACATGTTCTTTATTATGATTTTGTTGAGATAACGATAATCAATGCAAAGGCGCGTTGAACCATCCTTCTTCATGATGATGAGGACTGGCGCACCCCATGGTGAATCAAATTGGTGTATAAACCCTTTATCAAGATTCAATTTCAGATGTTTATTTAGATTCTAATGCTTCAAAATAGACATTCAATATGGAGTCATGGATATTGTCAATGACCCATATATAAGTTCAATTAAGAATTCAACATCTCATCATAAGGAAGACCAGTAAATTCATTGGGAAACACTTCTAATAATTCCCTCACAATAGAGATGTATTCTAGGATGGTTGCTTCATTGGAATCAAGAATTCATTCCAAATAAGCAGGCTCATATGGTAAAAATATCCACAATTGATTTGATGGTGCTAAAGAAAATTCATCTTCCCCCTTCCACTTGTATATAATCTGGGGTCGATTCTCAACATGGAGTGGTATTTTCCTATCACATCATTGTATGTTGGCTATATATAAGGAAATCCAATCCATGCCGAGAATCACATAAAATGATACTAGAGGTAGTATGATGAGGTTCTACAAGAAGAAAAATCCACATATTATGATAGGGGAAGAGTTATATTCATAGTATGCAACAACATCCCCATTTTCTATACTCACCAACAACATTACTTCCATGATGTGTAGTGTTGTAGGAATTTATCTACAAATCTTTTGGGATAAAAAAGTACACATAGAAAAGAAATCAGAAATAATTTTTGATATTCTTGAATTAATAACTCTCTTACATATAACCACTTAATTTTCAGAATTCATTTTAGTGGTAGTGAGGGAAAAAGCTATCCCTTTTACCCTTGAAGGTTTTTGGTTGCCTCCTAAAACCCTTCTCTTAGGGCACGGGTTTGCAAAGTGACCTGGTTCTTTGCAGCTGATGCAATGAACAACACATTGAGAGTAAAATAGTGCATTTCTATCCTCTATCACAACATCATGTTTTTCTTATCAGTAGTTATTGGATAGGTTCCCTTCTCTTCCAAACATAATGCATTTCCTTGTCCCCTTCATTAAATTTATGGGGTTCTTCTTTTCCACACCATTGGCATGCGGGGTGCTTGATTTTAAATTCACCATTAGATTTATCCTTCAGACCACCAGAAGTGAATTTCACCATACACTTTTTATTCACATGATACTCCAATGGTTATCCAATATCCATTTCTAACTTAAAGGAACATCATACAATTTGTTCATTGATATCAAAGTCATGAATTTCTAGGTATTTAAGTAGGCTTGTTTTCAGCGCACCCAACCAGTTACCAACCTTACATTTGGGGGTAACGACCAAGCCAAATTCAAATCGTGCACACCATGTGATGTTTCCACGTACTCTATGATGGATTCACATTCTTATTACTTGAGGGAAATAAAGCCACTTTATACCATAAGTTGGAGGGTGCGAGGAAAATATTTACTGAAAAACATTTTCTAGAAATACTTCCATTCCAATGACACTATCTTCTTCTCAGGCATCATATTTTATGTTGATATCTATCATTGATTGTCTTCATCCTACATACGATATGAATCCATGAGAACCTTCCATTGTTATGAACGTTGAAGGATGGGGATGATCTTTTTAATAAAGTTTATCTATTGTTCCACAATTAAACGATTAGATGCTCCACTAAATGTTGGAGTCCATTGTCTCATGATGCTCTCAATTGAAACTTTTTCATTATTATGGTGGTTAGACATTCCTCTTGAACCATGTTTCTATTCAAATTATGAGTTATGTGAGAGAGTATCATGACACAGTTCGTGATCCCTACTCAAATCATTTTCAGATTCTCCTTAGAAATGTCATCACATTTATCTTTTCATTAGTCGTTATCCTGATTCAACCTATTAAAATCCATTCGATGTAATTAAAGGAATTATTAGGGTAACACATAATGGATAACCCATGAAAAAAAATGGATGACTTATAAATAAATTTAATTTCATGAACATATGAATCTATAAGCTTTAATCTCTATTATACATGATCTACTTTCTAACATATATTCTTAGGGTAATTTATATTTATTCCATTAAAATTTGTTCATACTAATATTGGGAATTTACCAAATCATATCCCCCTAGAGTTTCATAAAAAAGAGTGCAACAAGGTCCTTTGTTGTGTATTATGTTAACCCGGGTCATGCAAGAAACACATTGTCAATGTTTTTAATCCTACGTATATCTATTCCAAAGCCACCTATACCAGCACATATCCATTAATGGCTCTATTTTCTTTATAAAACATTTACTCAATACTCACCAAAATATAGGGATGTTTTTATTAAACATATTCTTATCTCTTTGTCTTCATTTGAGTTTTCTATTCCTAATCCCTAAAATAACTAATCCTATCCTTTGATACCTTCTATAACAACCCAAATTTTTATTACACAAATAAACATGAATTATTACATAAAATTTTCATTGATACAATATAAAATATCGATATTTCTAGTGTCTTTTGGGAAAAGGTACATTATATATCAACATAAAACATGAAGCGCAAGGTCATTATGGAAAAATTCCTTTACATCACCACTACATTCCCTCGTACGTAGCATGGAATGGGATAACAAGAGGAAATGAATAAGAAAAGGGTGAGATATAAAGCAAGTAAGAGTGTAAACAAGGAATAAAATGAAGAATACAATACATGATAGTCAATAGTCATATCAGTGGATCGTAAAAGAACCATGAACATATATTCATGATTTAGCATGATTATCATATCATAAAAAATTTGGAAACAAAAAATTATATAACATTATGATGTGCCAATTCATAGTGGAAATGGATCATGAGTAAACCCTAATTTCACTCAACTAATCATGATACTAAATCTAACCAATGCATTGGACTGCTATCAGGGCACCCCATTCTTAAAAAAATTATTTCATGCAAAAGTCTCCCACATTTATCATACCCCATGGAATCATTAATGATAATCATTTATTCCCTGATAATTGAATGTGGAATCCATAAAAGAAAATATATAATCAATATGTAAACTTTTATACTGATGAATACCCTTGATAGGAAAATAGTAATGGTATTCATGAAACAATGCCTTTTTCATGGAAAATTGTGATGATATTTTTGCAGCATAATGGTGCAACTAAACAATTCATAAAAATGATTGATGAGAGATAAGTGGTTTCACATCATATTCGCATGAAATGGATAGTAGGAGGTCATATAGACACATTTCTCTACATAAGTGATGGATTTTTAGATTCATAATACAAAATAATTTATTAAATGTATTTAAGGAGAGTGAAATTTCTTACTGAATTTCGGCATGGTGACAGGTGTATGTGGCATGCATTAATGAGAGATAAAGGTGTATCTCATCATTCAATCATAAATAGGATAGTATTGTGGGGTTCAAAACCATACCTCGACATTTAAATTATATAACAAATGGGAATAGAAATATTAAGAATCTTGGATAAAAAGTGAATGGTTGGAATCACTTATTTGGGAGGGTGCTCCCAAAAGATTGGGATTTGCTTGATAAAGGATTCTCAGGATGTTGTGGTGCATTTTGAGGATTCTGGAGAAATGATTGAAAAAGTTGGATGACCTCCAAAGAAATTTAGTTAAAGGTAATTGGGATCTTGGGTGGCTGTATATAGGAAAGAAGATGTAATTCTTTATTATTTAGGTTCGGGACACCATATACTAAACTAATCAAACCCACAAACCAACCCAAGGTGAGTGGAAAATGTTATTTTACAAGGAAAATTCCCGAACATCTAAAAAGATTTGGCTTGATTATGTGGTGATGAGTCACACACTCAAGTAAATCATTTCAAAAAATAAAATGTTTTATAGTTTATTGAGGGTCCACTAAGGCATTGTAAATAATTCAATCAATACTGAAATCACATTATTTTAATGGTAAAATATATATTTTCTAATCATAATGTTTAATGAATTTTATTCCCTCACAATTGGAACATTTTGATTTCCTAGGACATATTATATATTTAAACGACATTTAATTTTTACCCAAATGTTTATCTGTCATAGAAATTTATGAAAAAATCACCATTGTATAATTTCAACATCATGATTCCAAAAATAATATTAATTTTATATAATTTTTTTTTCTAATAATGTTAATTTTTAGTTTTCAAATAATAACCAACCTTTTTAAAAAAATCTTGGGTTATAATAAAAATGGCTTTCATAACCTAATGAAATTCACTATTATATTCCTAAAAATTATAATATCATTTATATTTCATAAAAAAGCAATTTAGAAATATTAATTTATTAAAATATTTTTTATTTCAAAAAAATCCATTAATTCATCAAAAGATTCATAATTGACTATTTAATAAAAATGATATTTTTTCTTTAAAAACTATTTACAAAGTAATAGTAATAAAATGAATTTATATTCCTTATAAAAATAATTTATATAATCATAGTTATAGGGTATTGTAACATATCCCATTATAACACCTAAATAAGACAGAAGGGTATGGTATGAGATGGTGATAGACAATTGGGGTGGCTCAGATAACATCACATGGGTGGTAAAATTTTTCAACTTCCACTTCTCCTGTTGTTGGTTCTATTCGAGTTTAACGCGATGAATCTTAGGTTGGGATTGGTCAAGGGAGAAGACTACTGATGCCAATTCCTTTCTGAGCTCCAAAAAATAGGATTCTAATTGAGAAATTCTACTACATGAGGCCATCACATTCTTTGTCTGATTAAATTGGATTTGTTAAAGCCCTATATTTTTACTAATCTTGTGATTATTTTTAAATAATATATTAGCAACGATCACAATTAATAACGGTAATTTAAAATCCAAAAAGATAAATACAAATAATTTTATATGTTATATAATTATTTTAAATAATAATACATTTAATTAGATCAAAAAGAATTTCCATTAATTAATGTTTGGGTCATTACCCATAGAACTTGATTTCGTAACACATTTCATGGAAGTGAAGATAGTTTTTGGTCATTACAAGAACGTAACATCATATAAGTATAAAATATTAATGTTATTATATGAAGATGATATAATAACAATGGAAGGTGGTGGAGAAATAAATAAAAATGTTTTCATTGATGTACATTTACTATTATTCAGGTATCATCCATTTCTTGCGCTAGAAGACTTCATATGATTGATTTCGGACCATAATATGGCTTTAGGATGTGGGGAGGGAATTTGGGAAGTTGATTTTTTTGATTGGTATAAATTTATAAGGATTGAATGTTATATGTAGGGAGGATATGGGGTGTCCATTTATATGTTGGGGGGATTACACACTCGGTATTTTTTAAAATGATATATTTTCTCTAACGTTTATCATTATTCACAAGGGTCCAAAATGGATAATATTATAAATTTTGACATGATATAGTATAAATATGTTCATCCATTAATTTGATTACATCTGAATCGGTAATTTTTTCCCTTTATCATTTTACTTTAACAACCAGTGAATTCAATATATATCTTAACCATGGAATTTAATTTTTACTCCATTAAATATTAATTTTGGTAATTTTTCGAAATTATAAAATATTATAAATTTACCTTATTTAAAATATGTAATCCATTTATAGAAATTCTATTAATATAACAAGTAAAAAATCAATATAATATTAATCAAGAACAGGTGATGATAAATTAATATTTTACAGTAAAAAATAATAATTTACAGTGATTTTATATCCAATATCAAAATGAAATTATTCCAATGACATATATTGGGATATTTGAGGTATATTGTGTAACACCCGAGATTTTTAGGAGTAATATTTTGTTTTTATGTTATATATATATCATCAAAGAAATATTTCACTACACACTAGCTTGACTTACTTTACACGCAATCACGGCCTTCCTCGATAGCTTGCGTCGTACGCAATACCGAGTTTCACTAAACAACGATATGCTATTAAAATATTTTTAAAAATAGTCGTTATGAATAGTAATAACCACTTTTTGAAATTTTTTAAATTTTATTTTTCAAAATTTAATTCATTTTTGGATTCGGAATACCAAAATTAACCTACGGTGAAATTTTGGTATTTTTCTGAAAACTTTCAATTTTTGATGAATAGTGAAACCACTAAGTGGTAGGTTAAAAATTGAATTTTGCATAAAACTTAATTTTACCGCTTCTATGAATGGAATTTCAAAAATCCGACAGACACATTTGATATCAGTAAGTAAAACGTGGTTCAATGAGATAAAAATAATTTTTTGGTGAATAGTAACTTTTTACTTTTTTTACCGCGGTTAATAGTAAATATGGTAACTGAGGGTAAATATGATATTACTATTAGCCTAACATATGTCCTAATTCTATTGGATAAGTGTAATTCGACCAAAAACAACCTTATGAATATAATATGACCATTTAGGTCCACTTGGATTAGATTATGACATTTAATATTATTTTATTTAATGAATAGTTAAAATAGTTAAAAATCAATGTTTAATAACTAAAACATTTTAAATATGGGGTTATACATAAGATAAATTAGATTATAAATATTAATTAGAAAGCTAAAAAGATTTCCTACATAATGATATTTTATTTATAATTTTCAGACTTTAAATAAATTTTTTTATTTATGACACAATGATGATGCGTAAATTATCTTATTAATGAAATATTGACATAATTGATGTTATAAACACCAAAATAAATGTAATTTGAGACTTTTTATGAATCCCACTAATTTTATAGGTTAATATGACATGTTAATATTGATTTAATTAACTTGGTTCGAACTAATAATTGATTTATGATTTTCAAAAAAAAAATTACTAAATAGTGTCAAAATTGACATAAAATAGTTTTTAAAACAAATATTATATTATTAATTGTTATTTTATTCCTAAAAATCTAAGGTTCGGCCAAATGACTTATATAAGGTTATATATATTAATAATAACCAACTTGGGGTTCTCTTGGCTTCTTATAGTAAGTTTATTAACATTATAGTATAAGAACACAAGTAGACATGATAAAAGTAAAATTATTTAACTTAATGTTAAATCTAAATGATAAGGTTAAAAAAGGAACCTAAACATGTCTAAATTCTATTTTATGAGAGGATTTAGACCCATCCCCATCTTAGCTTCGAAATATATCAATTTGGAGCTATTTAAAACCGAACATGACTTAATAATAAAATAATACTTTTAGTTATTCCAAAGGTGGCCCTCTCCTCCCTTATAAAAGGACACCTCCTCCCCCTCCTCCTCACACCAATTTGAGCACTCAAGCTCTGCCAACCCCTGCCAAAATCCCTTCTCCACTTCCCTAGAATAATCTTAGAAGTCCGGGTCTTCTTCAAAGACCAATCTTAGTTCCCTAATAGGAGGATTCAAAGAGGCGTTTCCAAGAAGAGGTAATATCCATTACCGATCATTTCAATTTCATTCTTCTTCAACTTCTTCTTCTTTAGTTGTTTCATGATAAAGTAATAACATCAGTATTACTTACATACTGATATGTTATTATAAAAATGAAACAAACTTAATTAACCTTCTATCCATCCTACGTAAACATGAAATCACCGCGCGTGCGTACGTACGGAATACCGTCTCCACGCCGTGGTGTAATCTATTTTCCACCATCACCTTACAAGGATGGGTATAATAGTGTAATGAGTAACAATATATGATTATTATAAAGTGATATTGATAATGAAATAGTATAAATACACTTAAATACAATTCCACGATCATGGGAACAATATCATCGCTCGTGCGTACATACGGAATACCGTCTCCACGATGTGATGCGACTCGTTCTACATGATCATCTTTACATAGTAATTATATAAATGAATTGAATGAATAAATATGATATATGTTACAGTAATACCATTCTGGATATAAGGTATCTATAACCTTAAAAGAAGAATAAGAATTTATTCGGCAAAACATGCATAAGAACAAAAGGCAATAAAGACCCGAGTAACAAGTAACAATGAAATATTACTAATAAGAAGCTAAGAATATGACCATATATGATATCATATTAATATTTTTGATTCTGGAATAAGTCAATAACATTATTTAAACCATTATACAGGATCTTCAGACACGTACAAAGCAAATCAGACCTAAGGTAAGGGAAATATCACAATCTCATTTTTATCCGAGATTGTTTATACTTTAGTATTTACTGGGGTGTATTTTATAATCCACATCCATGTTTTCTGAATATGAAATATTATTTCCATCCACCTACAAATGTTTAAATCCAATTTTACCCTTCGGTGAGTTTTTAGTAAATAATATGAAAGGAATCTTTTGTCTTTTTTCGTACGAGGTACTTTTTGACTTTTCCGACAAAAGTACGAAGAATGTTTTTTTTAACTTATACGGCAAGAAATGGATTTTTAAAAAATTATTTCCAAGAGTCTTCCTTTATAAGTTTTCAAGTTTATTTTTAATCAACTTCTTTTAGTTTATAATTGTATGACATGTTAAGAAAAGAAAAGTGTTTTTTTTGAACTAGAAAGGATATTTTCCTCAAGAATGCAGTTCAAATGTTTTATCAAAATTATTTTCCATCTAAGATAATATAGGGTTCTGTTTTTATCCCTATTATTACATTGATTTGATTATGTTTTGAATGAATTATTTTTATGAAGTCATTTACCTTATATGATTTGTTTTATTATGTCATGATGTTTCAAGAATCCCATTTTTTGTTATATATGTTATGCGATGATGTATGATTTACGATTATGTGGCACACATAAGAAAGGATTCATTATAAGATGGGTGGGAACTATATCTCCTTCCAATGAATTGGGTATAGATTTATATCTCATGAGATAGACATGGCTGGAACGGAAGGTTATTTCGGTTCAGTGATACAGGACGGAAACAAGGAGTGAACTCGGTTCAGAAATGGACTTTGTTTGCTAAGATAGTCTTGGAAATGAGTCATGACTAACAAGAAATTATTTTCCATGATTATGTGTGCATACCACAAAGTTTCAAGTTTTATGTTATGATTATGGGGATCTCATTTTTACTTCTATGATTTATTCCTTGTTAAGATATTATGATCTCTTTTGTAGGTTATGATTCTCAAGAAGATATGATATGATTTTTATTTCCTTTATTTGCCCTTGTTGAGCATTTGAGCTCACCCTTTTTTGTATGTTTTCTTTTCCCCAGGTCAGGAAGAAGGATATTAAGTAGAATATGCTAATGGGACCCTAGATATGATGAAATAAATGGGAGACACTATAGAAGATTTATGAACCAGTTGTTTATGTTTCGCAGTTTCTAAAGACACTATACCTTTACAGCCCTTTGTGGTTTTGTCGTATGTTGTAATAAGTGTGCTTCAATTTTGAAGTATTAACAATTTATGTAAAGTATGGGTCGTTATAGTTGGTATCAGATGGAGGTTATAGTCAACCTTTGCAAACTAGGATGTGAAAGACTTAGTAAGAACCCTAAGGATAAGTCTAAGCATAGGACACAATCTTAGTGTTTTAGAAATGGCCATGAATAACCTAGGATAAGACCTTAAGCGTGAAAATTTTATTCTTGAATTATGTGGTTTTCCTATTATTGCTCACACTATTCTTCTTGGTTTTAGTCAATGGTTGGAACCCAAAGGAACCGTGTTAATGCGGAAAGCGATGGGAAATGCAATGATTGTCCCCCTGAGAAACCAAACGATATGGGAGCTGGAATGCAAAATCTTGTAGCCATGATCACACAACTTTCTCAAGCTGTGAATCATGCAGGACTTCCAAACGAGCAAAGGAAGGAGCAACATTCTGTTGAATCCTTCATGAGGCAGCGTCCACCTTCTTTCAGTGGGTCTACTGATCCATTAGTTGCTGAACAATGGATTAGTACTACTGAAAATATATTTGAAGTTCCTCAATGTTCTGAACCTGATAAAGTCATCCTAGCAGTGTATCGTTTGGAAGGAGATGTTGATCAATGGTGGAATCTTATTAATAATACGAGGCAAAGGGATGAAATTGAGTCCATGGAATGGGACGAGTTCAAGAACTTATTTTTCAATAAGTAATTCCCTCGTATTCTCCGAACAAAGATGGATAAAGAGTTTCTTGAATTGAATCAAAGGGATGATGAATCTGTTGGTACCTATGAAGCAAATTTTACAAGACTTGCAAGGTACGCTTCTGGTATTATTATCCAACTTGAGAGTAAGATTGATCGATTCATTATTGGCTTAAAACCAAGTCTTCGAAGGGCGTTAGCCATAAGGGACTTCAATAGCTACGAGGAAATCGTTCGATGTGCTCTCAATGTCGAGATGGAGATTGGAGTAACCCATCAGTCATATGGGTTTGATAAGAAGAGGAAAATGGAATTCAATGGAAAATCTAAAGAGCACACTGAAAAGAAGATGAGCATTCCCTTATGCTCAAAGTGTGGAAAGAAACATGGAGGGAGTTTTCTTAAAGGGACAAGTAAATGTTTCAAATGTGGAAAGGAAGGTCATCGGGCATTTGAATGCCGCGATGATGGGAAGAAGATGTCTAATGATGTAAACAAAGGAAGGGATACACAGAATGAACCTACTACACTTTAATGTTTCAAGTGCATGGATATGGGGCATTATGCCAATAAATGCCCTGATCCAAGGGTTGATGATGATGGTCGTCATCAACAAACTCTTAAGGCTAAAGAAAAATGAAAGTCACATGCAATTTCTATCAGCGATGTGGAGTACGATAACAATGTGGTGAAAGGTACACTTACCATCCACTCTAAAGTAGCAAATGATTTATTTGATTCTGGATCCACCCACTCTTTTATTTATGAAGAATATTATAAGGGTATCACCGTATTACCTCAACAATTAGATGTGGAGTTAGCTGTGACAACACCTAATGGCACATCAATCGCATCAAAAGTTTATAATTCTTCTCCGATCGAAGTTTGTGGGAAAGTGCTTCCTGCTAATCTGGTGATCCTTCCTTTAGTAGAATTCGATGTGATTCTTGGAATGGATTGGCTTTCTTTATACGGAGCTCATATCAATTTCCAAATAAGGGAAGTCACATTTCATATTCCAGATCAATCTATGATCGTCTATCAATGCAAGGATGAACAAATCCTTCCAGTGGAAATTTCTTCCATTTTATGGGTATTGATTCCACGAAATAAAGGTTATTTATCTCAAATGGTTGGTGAGAAACTCGCGATTAAGAATATGACCATTGTACGGGAGTTTGATGATTTCTTTCCGGAGGAATTACCGGGACTTCCACCAAATCGTGAAGTTGAGTTCTCAATAGAACTCGTACCGGGTGCTTTGCCTATTTCAAAGACACCTTATAGAATGGCCCCAATTGAGTTGCATGAATTGAAGAAGCAACTCCAAGAGAATCTTGATAAAGGATTCATATGCCCTAGTGTGTCACCTTGGGGAGCACCTGTTCTATTTGTTAAGAAGATAGATGGATCAATGAGACTCTTCATTGAATATCGAGAACTTAACAAGATCACTATCAAGAACAAATATCCTCTCCCGTGCATTGATGACCTATTTGACCAACTACGCGGAGCTCAATACTTTTCCAAGATTGATCTTCATTCAGGGTATCATCAATTAACGGTCAAATGGGAGGATATACCAAATATGGATTTCCGTACAAGTTATGGACACTATGAATTTATAGTGATGCCATTTGGTCTTACTAATTCCCCTGCTATCTTCATGGATCTAATGGATAGAGTCTTTAGAGACTATCTTGATCAATTTTTGGTAGTCTTTATAGACGATATTCTTGTCTATTCAAAGAGCAAGTAAGAGCATGAAGATCACTTGAGAATTATATTAAAGACCCTGAGAAAGGATAATCTTTATGCCAAATTTACCAAGTGTGAATTTTGGCTTCAAAAAGTTTCATTTTTGGGTCACATAATCTCAAAAGAGGGGATATCTGTGGATCCAGCAAAAATATAGGTTATCGAAAGATGGTTGAAACCAACAACAGTAACTGATATCCGAAGATTTCTTGGTTTGGCTGGATATTATCGACGTTTTGTAAAAGATTTTTCACGATTATCTAACCCACTCACCAAGTTGACTCGGAAAGGAGTTAAGTTTGTTTGGACAAAGGAATGCGAAGAGAATTTCAAGGAGTTGAAAAGAAGGTTATCCAGTGCACCTGTGCTCACACTGCCTTGTAGTGGAGAAAGGTTTGTGATCTATAGTGATGCATCCAAGAAGGGATTGGGGTGTGTTCTTATGTAAAATGATATGGTGATAGCTTATGCCTCACGACAGTTGAAAATCCATGAGCAAAATTACCCAACACATGATTTGGAGTTAGCTGCGGCAATCTTTGCATTAAAGATTTGGATTCATTACCTTTATGGTGAAAGGTATGATATTTATACTGATCATAAAATTTTAAAGTATATTTTTACACAAAAGGAGCTGAATATGCATCAAAGAAGATGGTTGGAGCTGATTAAAGATTACGATTGCTCAATCCATTACCAGACTGGGAAAGAAAACAAGGTGGAAGATGCATTAAGTCGACAAGACCATGCTAGTTTATCCATGATGAGGATCACAAAAGATCCAATATTTATGGATTTACAAAGGATGGATCTTGGAATTATAATGGAAGGGGAAAATTCTTATCTTTCTCAAATGAATGTTCAACCATCTATACATATGAAGATTAAAGAGGCACAGATAGAAGATGTCGAGTTACAAAAGAAGGTGAGAAATGTTCCTGAGTTCAACCTTGATTGTGATGGGATAATAAAGTTCAGGAATCGGGTTTGTGTTCCTCCCATCCCCGAATTAAAGAAGGAGCTGCTGGATGAGGCTCATATTTCTTCATTCTCTATTCATCCTGGAAGAACGAAGATGTATATGGACCTGAAAGAGTACTTCTGGTGGGATGGCATGAAAAGAGATGTTGCTGAATATGTCTCTCGATGCTTGGTTTCTCAACAAGTTAAAGCTGAGAGACAGATGTCTAAGGGGATGTTACAACCATTACCCATACCCGAATGGAAATGGGAAAAAATCACTATGGACTTTGTCACAGGACATCCTAAAACATCCAAATGCAATAATTCTATCTGGGTTATAGTTTATCGTCTTACAAAGTCTGCACACTTCATTGCTATTAGAGAGGATTTCTCTCTAGATCAGCTTGCCAGGATATATGTAAAGGAAGTGGTAAGATTGCATGGAGTACCACTTTCTATTATATCTGATCGGGATCCGAGATTTACCTCGAAGTTCTGGAGAAGTCTTCAGCATACTCTAGATACAGAGTTGAGTTTCAGCACTGCTTATCATCCTCAGACAGACGGTCAGTCTGAGAGAACAATTCAAACCCTAGAAGATATGTTGAGAGCTTTCTCTATGGATTTCAAAGGAGGTTGGGATCAACACCTACCTTTGGTGGAATTTTCTTATAATAATAGCTTTCACTCCAGTATTCAGATGGCTCCTTATGAAGCTCTATATGGAAAGAAATGCAGGACTCCAACTTGCTGGGATGAAGTTGGGAAAAGAAAGCTATTAGGACCTGATCTCATTGATGAAATGGAAAAAAAGGTCAGATCTATTCAATAACACATAAGAGCAGCTCAGAGTCGACAGAAAAGTTATGCCGACAATCGAAGAAAAGACCTAGAGTTTGAATTGGGTGATAAAGTGTTCTTACGAATATCTCCCTTGAAGAGGGTTATGAGATTTGGAAAGAAGGGGAAGTTGAGCCCTAGATATATCGGTCCTTTCAATATACTGGATCATGTTGGGAAGGTAGATTACCGATTGGAGCTTCCACCTAATCTCTCTCAAGTTCAAGATATGTTCCATGTATCTCTCCTGAGAAAGTACATACCTGATCCTTCACATGTACTCAGCTCAGAAGTTGTACCACTCGAGCAAGATCTTTTTTATGAAGAACAACCGATAGAGATTCTGGATCGTAGTGAAAAAGTCCTACAAAACAAGACCACTCGATTGGTGAAGGTTTTATTGAGGAACCACCAACTTGAAGAAGCTACATGGGAGCTTGAGGATATGATGAGGGAGAAGTATCTTCATCTGTTTGTTACAAAGTGACGAATTTCGAGGGCGAAATTCTTTTTAAGGGGGGTAGAATGTAGCACCCGAGATTTTTAGGAGTAATATTTTGTTTTTATGTTATATATATATCATCAAAGGAATCTTTCACTACACACTATCTTGACTTACTTTACACGCAATCGCGACCTTCCTTGATAGCTTGCGTCGTACGCAATACCGAGTTTCACTAAACAACGATATGCGATTAAAATATTATTAAAACTAGCTGTTATGAATAGTAACAACCACTTTTTGAAATTTTTTATATTTTATTTTTCAAGATGGAATTCATTTTTGGATTCGGAATACCAAAATTAGTCTACGGTGAAATTTTGGTATTTTTCTGAAAACTTTCAATTTTTGATGAATAGTGAAACTACTAAGTGGTAGGTTAAAAACTGAATTTTGCATAAAACATAATTTTACCGCTTCTGTGAATGAAATTTCAAAAATCCGACAGACACGGTTGATATCAGTAAGTAAAATGTGGTTCAATGAGATAAAAATAATTTTTTGGTGAATAGTAACTTTTTTACATTTTTTACCGCGGTTAATAGTAAATAGGGTAACTAAGGGTAAATATGATATTACTATTACCCTAAAACATGTCCTAATTCTATTGGATATGTGTAATTCGACCAAAAACATCCTTATAAATATAATATTACCATTTAGGTCCACTTGGATTAGATTATGACATTTAATATTATTTTATTTAATGAATAGTTAAAATAGTTAAAAATCAAAGTTTAATGACTAAAACATTTTTAATATGGGGTTATACATAAGATAAATTCTATTATAAATATTCATTAGAAATCTAAAAGGATTTCCTACATAATGATATTTTATTTATAATTTTTAGACTTTAAATAAATTTATTTATTTATGACACAATGATGATGCATCAATTATCTTATTAATGAAATATTGACATAATTGATGTTATAAACACCAAAATAAATGTAATTTGAGACTTTTTATGAATCACACTAATTTTATAGGTTAATATGACATGTTATTATTGATTTAATTAACTTGGTTAGAACTAATAATTATGTTATGATTTTCACAAAAATCAATTACTAAATAGTGTCAAAATTGACATAAAATATTTTTTAAAACAAATATTATATTAATAATTGTTATTTTATTCCTAAAAATCTAAGGTTCGGCCAAATGACTTAGATAAGGTTATATATATTAACAATAAACAACTTGGGGTTCGCTTGGCTGCTTATAGTATGTTTATTAACATTATAGTATAAGAACACAAGAAGACATGGTAAAATTAAAATTATTTAACTTAATGTTAAATCTAAATGATAAGGTTAAAATAGGAACCTAAACTTGTCTAAATTCTATTGGATGAGAGGATTTAGACCCATCCCCACCTTAGCTTAGAAATATATCAATTTGGAGCTATTTAAAACCGAACTTGACTTTATAATAAAATAATAGTTTTAGTTATTCCAAAGGTGCCCCTCTCCTCCCTTATAAAAGGACACCTCCTCCCCCTCCTCCTCACACCAATTTGAGCACTCAAGCTCGTCCAAACCCTGAAAAAATCCATTCTCCACTTCCCTAGAATATTCCTAGAGGTCCTGGTCTTCTTCAAAGACCAATCTTAGTTCCCTAAGAGGAGGATTCAAAGAGGTGTTTCAAAGAAGAGGTAATATCCATTACCGATCTTTTCAATTTCTTTCTTCTTCAACTTCTTCTTCTTTATTTGTTTAATGATAAAGTAATAACATCATTATTACATAAATACTGATATGTTATTGTAAATATGAAACAACAATAATTCACCTTCTATACATCCTACGGAAAAATTAAATTACCGAGCGTGCGTATGTACGAAATACCGTCTCCACACCGTGGTGTAATCTATTTTCCACCATCACCTTACAAGGATGGGTATAATGGTGTAATGAGTAACTATATATGATTATTATAAAGTTATATTGATACTGAAATAGTATAAATACTCTTAAATACAATTCCACGAGCATGGGAACAATATAATCGCTCGTGCGTACGTACGGAATACCGTTTCCACGATGTGATGTGACTCGTTCTACATGATCATCTTTACATAGTAATTATATAAATGAATTGAATGAATAAATATGATATATGTTACACTAATACCATTCTGGATATAAGGTATCTATAACCTTAAAAGAAGAATAAGAATTTATTTGGCAAAACACACATAAGAACAAAAGGCAATAAAGACCCGAGTAACAAGTAACAATGAAATATTACTAATAAGAAGCTAAGAATATGACCATATATGATATCATATCAATATGTATGATTCTGGAATAAGTAAATAACATTATTTAAACCATTATACAGGAGCTTCAGACATGTACAAAGCAAATCGGACCTAAGGTAAGGGAAATATCACAATCTCATTTTTATCCGAGATTGTTTATACTTTAGTATTTACTAGGGTGTATTTTATCATCCATATCCATGTTTCCTAAATATGAAATATTATTTCCATCCACCTACAAATTTTTAAATCCAATTTTACCCTTCGGTGAGTTTTTAGTAATGAATATGAAAGTAATCTTTTGTCGTTTTTCGTACGAGGTACTTTTTGACTTTTCCGACAAAAGTACGAAGAATGTGTTTTTAACTTATACGGCAAGAAATGGATTTTTAAAACATTATTTCCAAGAATCTTACTTTAAAAGTTTTCAAGTTTATTTTTAATCAACTTCTTTTAGTTTATAATTGTATGACATGTTAAGAAAAGAAAAGTGTTTTTTTGAAGTAGAAAGGATATTTTCCTCAAGAATGGAGTTCAAATGTTTTATCAAAATTATTTTCCATCTAAGATAATATAGGGTTCTTTTTTTATCCCTATTATTACATTGATTTGATTATGTTTTGAGGGAATTATTTTTATGAAGTCATTTACCTTATATGATTTGTTTTATAATGTCATGATGTTTCAAGAATCCCATTTTTGTTATATGTGTTATGCGATGATGTATGATTTATGATTATGTGGCACACATAAGAAAGGATTCATTATAAGATGGGTGGGACCTATATCTCCCTCCAATGCATTGGGTAATAATTTATATCTCATGAGATAGAAATGGCTGGAACAGAAGGTTATTTCGGTTCAGTGATACAGGACTAAAACAAGGAGTGAACTCGGTTCAGAAATGAACTTTGTCCGCTAAGATAGTCTTGGAAATGAGTCATGACTAACAAGAAATGATTTTCCATGATTATGTGTGCATGCCACAAAGTTTCAAGTTTTATGTTATGATTATGGGGATCTCATTTTCACTTCTATGATTTATTCCATGTTAAGATATTATGATCTCTTTTGCAGGTTATGATTTTCAAGAAGATATGATATGATTTTTATTTCCTTTATTTTCCCTTGCTGAGAATTTGAGCTCACCCTTTTTGTATGTTTTCTTTTCCCTAGGTCAGGAAGATGGATATTAAGTAGAATATGCTAAACGGGACCCTAGATATGACGAAATAAATGGGAGACACTGTAGAATATTTATGAACCAGTTGTTTATGTTTCCCAGTTTCTAAAGACAGTATACCTATACGGTCCTTTGTGGTTTTGTCGTATGTTGTAATAAGTGTGCTTCAATTTTGTAGTATTAACAAAGTATGTAAATTATGGGTCGTTATATATTGTATATTGTAAATGTTTAATAACAATTCAAAAAATAATTTAACATTATTGATAAATTAAATGATAATGAAGTTTTTAATTAAAAAATTTCATCTATGAATATTCATTTAAAAGAATGTTTTCAGAAAAATTAAAAAAAATAAACTTATGATAAAATATTTATTATGAAAATAAAAATTAATTTTATTTTATCAAATAATTTTTAAAAAATTATAAAAAATTATTTTTTTATTGTTCAAAAAAAGAAATAATTATTTTAGAGAAAACATATTTTTTAAAAAATATAATTTCTTAAAGAAAATATTTGTTTCTTAATTTGAATTTGTTTTAGTTATTTAAAATTATTATAATTACTATTTAGAAGTTTTCATTACTATTCATAACACTATTTCTAATGTTTAGGAGAAAAAATTTACATTTACATAATTATATTAATAATATGTCATGTTTTTTTAAATGTAGTGTTTTGAATATCTCAATGTATGCTAATGTGACATGTGGTGAAAAAATTTAATTTTTGATTAAAATTACTCATGATTAACTTGGTTTTTCTTGAATTTTAGGAAATTAAATAAGTCTTATTTATGATAAAATCATTATTTCAAATATAGTCAGGTTGTTATATATTGTATGTATGGATTTTCTGTTTACATCATGTTGATTTCATATTTCTCTAAATTTTTCTAAATATTACGTCAAAACATAGATTAGATTATATAATATTATCATTCCTTCTACAAAATCATCATAGTATGTTTCACTATGACATGTCATATATTAAAGAGAAATATAATCTTCCATTTCAATGTTATAATCAAAACAACATTTTTATGTTAACTCCACATGGGGATGGTGTGGATCCTAATATCCATACAAATACATTAAAAATTATTAAATTATACCATCAAGTGTATTATTTGTTAATTTAGAATGAATTCTCATCAATGGATGAAAAATATTACTGAAAAACATCTCTATATCCAACTATTGTTAAGGAATTCTCTACAACAGTGAAGTAAGACTAATATCATTATACGATGTAATATTTAGTGGTAATCCATAATATCTAATAACCTCTATATTATATATCATAGGAATTTTGTCAAGAGAAAATTAATAATTATTAAAAAATAAATTCACTAAATTATTAAGATATTTGACTATTACTGAATGAAATTTTTTATTTTAATCTCTAATCAAGTCCTATAATATGATGATTGGTTATATATTCCAATTTTAAATCATGTGTGGCCACTAGTTTCATAATACCCTGAATATTCTATTATTTTTTCTTCTGTTTTGGTGATAAAAAATATTAATATAAAAATTAATCAATATCATAATTCATGTTATCCCAACATATGTTTTTTCATATAACATGTCATCCTAGCTTGTACAAGATTAGTAGAGAATGATGATTTATGTACATTATCCATAACATTACACTGTAGTTTTAATTTTTCTATGACACATATCTGGGTTCCAAAATTCATTACTCCACCTTTATCAATGTATTACTCTTTAAAAGATTCTATCAGTTTTATAAATCATTATCTACTTTATTTAATTATTGATCTAATTTGAAATGGACTATTATGATTTTATTTGAAAGGAGTGGGAAAATGTTCATGTTATTATTCACATGTCCATCAATTACATTTAAAAGAAGATTATATCACTTTTGATCATCATCATTGATATTTTTGTATGATATTTTATACATAGTCTATATAATACATTCAACTTTAAAATATGGTATTTTATTTAGAAATAATATTCCCTAATTAGTGTTGACCACATTCAATGTCTTATACTGCTATCCTTTTCCATGAATATTTACATAAGGATTTCATGATCTGTATATATGTCACACTTTTTTCTAATATGATGATAATTTATCCAAATAATCTATGTGAATAACACTAAATTAAATTTAAAATAATGTGTTTCCATTTTATACTAGTGTATCCTTAATTTATGCAATCCATTGGCTAAAAAATTATCATTTTACATGAGTAAAAAACCCAATAACTTGTGAAACATCATTATAGATCATGATTAATTCAGTACATGTAGGTATTGTGAGACTAGGTAAAGTTATTAGACTCTTTATTCACCCTTTTTGGAACTATTCACATTCATCACTATATCAAAACAACACTATATTACACATTATCTAGTTATTGTTCTAGAAAATAGTGATATGTTTCTCCCAAAAGAAGAAAATAACTAGCTAATCAATAGAAACTACATATCTTTATCACATGTTATATTATATTATATCCTTCAATTACATCTATCTTTATAGGATACTTATATATATCCCTTTTCAAGTCATAACATTCCAAATTAATGTTACATGACCCATATAAATCAAAAATAAATTATACATTACAAAAATAATTTCAAATTTCAACGTCATCAAAATATAATTCATTTAATCCTCTTGTTCATAGATGAATTTGATATATATAGGAATATATTATATAATATTTTCCCAAATATTCCATTTTTGTACATATATATCATATTAATTACATTAATTGATGTTTATGGAGTATTAGTGATACGAAAAGGCATCGCAAGGAACAGGTTGTGCCCATACCTTATATGAAAAGAAATCGGGGTGGAATCCCCCCTTCTTCTCCATTACATGAAATTATCTAAACATATGATCCATCATAGAGAAGTATTGTGTAGTACACACCAGATTAAATAACTAATCAATATGTGTAATGTCATACATGTTATTTTTCATGACCTTATTGAGATGATTATAATAAATTCTATGATGGAGTGACCAACATTATTCTTATTGGAAGGACCAGTACAGCCAATGATAATGACCTTAATTATATAAAACCATTGTGAAAATTATCATATAGTTTCTTAAAAATTATTCCACATTTTCATTTTGGATTATAAATTGGGTCTTGGTTATCAGAAATTATTTGGTAATATTTTATATTAAGAACTCAACCTTTTGGATATGGGGAATACATGGAAATTAATCAAGTAACAAATCACCAAAATCTCATAGAATGAACATTTAATAAAGGATAGTTTATTCCTTTGTTTAAATCATTTGAAAAGATAAAATTTTTTATAAGGAATAAAATACATTTCTGAGAACATGATTCCCATGAAGATAAATACTTATATATTTTTATATAATTTCAGGATTATTCAAGATATAGAGGTTAATTTTTTTCTCCTAATATTTTACGGAGGATTTATATAAGGATTTACAATCCATACCCCAAAATTCATCGAATTTACCATAAATGAGAATCTCCATGTTTTTTGGTTAATTCATCAAAAAAATATTCATAGGGTTGATATTAAATTCTTGGGATATAATAACTTACATGTTTTCCATTTTTATTATTACTTTAAATATTTTTTTCAGTTGTTCTTCAATAGTTATAATAAACGTTCATGATGTTGTATAATTAATTAAAATATAATAAAATAATACACTTCTATAGTTTAATTAGTAACATGATTACTTTTATCAATTTTTTTAGCAGGAAACACCTCAGCGGTTTTGATGGAATATTTTATCCCTTTATCTTTAGGGTTTTTTGGTTTTCTTCCAGATTATATTCAATAATTATTATCTTATTAAATTTAATCTTATAGATTCCTTTTATATTATAGCGATTATTTGGGTAATATAATGATGGTTTACTAGACCATTCATTTCATATATCACATTGGTGGGTTTCACCATAAGACTTTATCTAATCTAGTGCACCACTATACTAGACATAATGAATTTTATTGTTATCTTCATGATTTTTTCTAATAAATCATCCCACACATTTAAAAAGTGGGATTTTAGAAATTTATAGTACAATATGTTTTGAAAATCTATGCACTTTAATTTAAAAGTTTTCATCACATTCAATCTATAGGACCATGATACCCTTGAGATTGTCTCATCTCTATTTTACATATAGTAGGCACATCTTATAATATCCCCATAGATTTCACAGTCATTAATCACCAAAACATTAAGTAGATTCATATTTATCCAATAAGTATGTTTTCAACAAAACATTTGGGTCCAATGACAAATCTAAATCCATATGAAAAATGTATTATTGTGTACCCCTCACACACCCCAATGTATTCATCATCCTTATTCTTGAGGATAATTAACTCCCACCCCAAATTTGTTTTAGAATGTGCTGAAAATATCAATCATAAATAATTTTCCATAATTTCTTCAATACAATTATTTATAACTTTCCCTCAAGGATAATATTATTGATCGAATTTATATTTATAGTCTCGTTATCCCTCTATGTGAGCAGTAGCAATTATAAACTTCACATTTTCAAAGAATTTAGGTATAGAGAATATCATTTCAATGGAGTTGATTTTTGTTAGATTAATGTATCTATACTTCAAGTTATAGTTATAATTCCATTTCATATAATGGAATAAATTATAACTATAAATTTATTTTGGGGATGTTGTTGTTCAAATTAATTCATTTCACTATCCAAAATAAGTGTGAATTGAATAATATTTTCATGATGTCGATCACTCCTACTCTCATCGGGTTTATAATATAAATTGGGTAGTCAAAACGATGCCCATTTCATGGGATATTTACAATATTAGACATACTAACATGTATTGACTAAAATAATTTGAATATTAGGGATTATTATTTCAATCAATATATCAAATAGGGTGGAAATTATGGGTATTCCTTAAAAATTTAATTTCTACGTTTCGGTCCATTTTATTGCTCAGTTATTTTATTTTTTTAAATTTCAATGGTATTTTAATTTCTTAATAATGAATCACAAATATTTTTTGACATCAAGAAATCATATCCCATGGGAGTAGAAAATTATGTTTGAAGCATGTACTCTTTTTTCTCTAGGAAACTATTAATTTAATACCTAATGTAGTTGTGGTTTGGCATAGTAGTAAACACCCTATAGTCTAACATGAAAAATGGGGGTTCAAAACCCATGGGGGGTAGGGTACTATAGCATTACTATTATTGTGGCAGTACTATAAAAACGAAGGGAAATGTAGTTGTGGCATGTCGTTGTAGTGGTGGTAGGGTACTATAGCAGTAGTGGGTATTGTATGGTACTATAGCAAGTGGGTACTGTAGAAGTACAATTCACAGAATGGGAATTGGGGAAAAAATTTGGGCCTATAGGCCATGTAATTGGCTAAATGCCCATTGGGCCTCTGAGTTATGTAATTGGTCTACCACTACTAGTAAAAAGAGGTCTTTTCATTGCATGAATAATAAATGAGGCTTAGCCCCAGCCTTTTAAAAAAATTAATACATAATCCACAATTATTAATCTTTATTGCCAAAATGTACAAATGTACCAGATCTGCATCCCCTTATAGTATCAAGACTTGATTTCATTTCTTGTAAACAACCTACACAATACATTACTATAATTTATTAATGTTTTACTATTTTTATATTTAACTACATGGTTTTAATTATGTTTCATGATCCTAATCATCAAAAATAACTGGACTTATATATTATTGCAATAATGAAACCCCATATATATCTACACACTTTTTAAGGATATTTTACAATAATATACTTATCAATAAAACAAAAAGATTAGGAGTCATAGTTTATTAGAAAAATTGGAAAAATAGAAAAATTACTTTAAACATGGACATAATGAAAAAATATAAAATTTCATATTCCACCCTTAAATTCAATTGATCTTCTAATATTATATGGGATAAGATTTATAATTATGTAAGGAATGGGTGAGATATAAATCCCAATATAGGAATATTCCATGAATAGATTATTTTAAAATAATAAATTATAGTTAAGTGGCATAAATGATTATATAGATGGGTGAGAATCATAATCCTAGACATTCAATCATGATATAAAATGAAAACATTCAAGAAACATATAGATGTTGTCGCCATATAAAACATGAAATCATAAATAAAAATCATGGATAGTCGCCATGAATTCCAAAAATATATTTATAAGAATATCCACATATGCACTATACCTTTTATATAATATGATATAATCATTTCCAAGTTCATTGGATTTATATATAATTCAGTCTACACAAATCACTTAAATATGTATAATAATTTTTAGAAAATAGTTCACACATAAAAATAATTTCTTATTCAATTTAAATAAAAAAATTATAATTTGTATCTTAGATTAAATGATGTCCCAAGACATTAATTTATAGGTATGTCCTGTTGAATAACCGCAAGTGAAAATTAGGATGGTTACTTATAACCTAAAATGTTGGCATGCATATCATGACCTATTTTTATCCACAATTGTGGTACATAAAGGTACACTAAAGGGTCTAATAAGAGTGAAATTGTAATTCCCTGACCTTAGTTACCCAGACTCGGTGCAGTATTACTTAAATTGGCATGATCAAAAAAGATCAAGACCCGAAGGACTGAATATTTTAGTACCCTAGGAATAAATAGATACATTCATAAAGTTTACATTACATCAAAAAGTGAAAAATAAAACAACATATTGTCTCCACACTCTTATCCCCTTATATTATCCCTACAGGTCATTCATAAAATATATCTTCATATCCTGGGAAAAATAAAACATAGAAAGGGGTGAGCTTAAATTCCCAGTAAGGATAACAATATAGCGGACACTTTCATAAATAAGAGTAACATTTAATGAAATGTATAACTAAAACAAAATTCTTTTAATCATGAATTTTAGCATAATATAACAAAAATAAAATTAAATAATTCCATTTACATATTCACATGAAAATTCTACTTGTCGAATAATAACATGAAATATAAATAACCAATTTCATAATGATGGAAGGCATAATTCCAGACTATCATAACCATATAGTCAAGGCCTTGGGTCAAGATTACAAATATGATTTTTTCAAGGCCTTGTGGAAAGACACAAGTTTGTCTCATGAGACCTACTAATGCATCGAGCAGCTATATCGGGCTCCAACTGTCACTTATTAATTCCAATGCATTCTTCATATGAGCAGGTTTAAACATAACATAAACATTCGTATTGAAACTTGCATAAGAAATGTGAATACTTTATCCATAAACCATTAATGGTATAAAAATAACACATCTATAGACAAACATATCACAAACCCTTCAATATAATATCGAATTTTTGTATCATAATAAATCAACTTCAAATAATCTTAAAATCCATTAAAGGATGTTGACATAGATGAAATCAAAACTATTTGAGAGAAATATCTATTTTTTTAAATCATTTAAAAGTCATATTATTATAAAGTAAAACATTTACATTGAAAATATCCTTATATGCTTGTAAGGGAAGTTTCGAATATTTTATAACGGTGGAAAATAGCCGCACCCGCCGTATAAGTTAAAAAAAGACATTCTTACCTTAATTCTATTGAAAAGGCTATAAAGGATCTTATTTGGAAAATGACGGAATGATTCCATTATAAACATATTATAAAAAGTAAAACAAGGGTATAAATGAAATTAATCCATAGTCTATAAAATATTATTAATGATTGGAAATACAATTTTAAGAAACATGTATGTGGATGATAAAGAGGTCCCATTAGATAATTACATATAAACAACCATGGATAATGAAGAGATTGTAAAATAAACCATTTCCTTGAACTTTTACTTGGTTGGGGGTAGGTTATACTCTTGTATAATAGTTAAATATTTTTTATTAAATTATACATATATCATGTACATAAATATGATATCATATATGATCTTTTAATATAGCTTTGTTAATAATATTTTAGTATTATCATCGTTTCAGGTGTTCACTTAGTCATTTTAATTTATTTGTTTTGTTACATTATCTATGTTTTTTCTCCATAGTTTGTATGTTATTCATATCCAGAATCATATCAAGTCCTTAAACTTTATTTTTAATCATAAAATGAAAATTAGTCTTGAATGGATACGATGGGAATGAATCTTATCGCGTTCGTGGAGACGGTAGTTCGTACGTACGCATGAGCGACAATATCATTCTTCTGATATTAAAATAGTATATAATTGGATGGGGTATCAAATTTACAAAAACAATTATCATGTTATATTTATTATTTAAATGAATTACTCAAAATTATTATACCCATCCAAATAATAATTTATTGAATAACAATTACACCACGACGTGGAGATGGTAAGCCGTACATACGCACATATGGTGACATGTCAATCAAAGAATGGATAGAATACTGAATATTGGTGTACCATATTTATAACCAAATATATAGAAGTTACCGGAGTTATTTTTTTACAATGGAAATAACAAAGAAAGAAGAACTAGAAGAAGAAAGAAAATTGAAAGAGTGTGGTGAAAACATTACCTCTTCTTTGGTTTCTTCCTTTTCATTTGATCAAAAGGGCTCTATAGGTTGAATTTATGATCAAAATATGTCCTATAGGTTTATGTGAAGGATGTTGAGAGAATATTTTGGCAGGGTTTGGCCGAGATAAATGGCTTTGAAGGAGTGAAATTGAGAGAAGGTGGAGTGCCCTTTTATAAGAGGGGTGAGGGGCACCTTAGGAAAAGCTAGAAATATTATTTTATAATAATTTCATATTCGGTTTCTAATGGATCGAAAGTGACTTATTTTGAGGATAATGTGGGGATGGGTCGAAAACCACCCAACCAATAGGTTTTATATAGGTATGGGTCACAATAATAACTTTATCTTTTAGTTTTAACTATTAGTTAATTAGTTTCACATTTACCATGTCTTTTTGTATTTTTAAATTATATACTTAATAAACATACTATATGATTTCATTATACCCCCATGTGGACCAATAATGATACACCTATCATTATATAAGTCTCTTGGATGAACCTTATATTTTTATCAATTGAATATCAATTAAAAATATAATATTTGTTTTAAAAACACTTTTATGTCAATTTTGACACAATTTGGTGTTTTGTTTTTGATAATTTCATAACAGCATTATTACATCAAAATAAAATTATATAACCAATAATAATATTGAATATTAACCTATAAAATTAGTGTAATTCATTAAAAGTCTCTAAATTCATTTATTGTGATATTTATAATATCAATTATTTTAATATTTCATTAATTAGGAAAATACTACATCACCATTGTGTCAGAAATAAATTAAATTATATAATGTATGAAAATTATAAATAAGATACCATTATTTATGGAATATTTTTTGATTTATAATGAATATTTATAATCTAATTTATCTAATGTATTACCCTATATTAAAAATGTTTTAGTTATTAAACTTTGATTTAAACTCTTTTAACACTTCTTTGAATTAAATAATAATGAATGTCCTAATCTAACCCATGTGGACCTAAATGATAATATTTTATTCCTAAGGTTGTTTTTGGTCGAGATACACTTGTCCAATAGAATTAAGACATGTGTTAGGGTAATATTAATATCATTTTTACCCTTAATTACCCTATTTTCTTTTACCTGTGGTAAATAAAAGTAAAAAGTTACTTTTCACCAAAAAATATTTTTATCTTATTGATCCACATTTTACTCTTTGATATTAACTACGTCTCTCGGATTTTTGAAATTACACTCATAGAAGAAGTAAAATTAAGTTTTACGTGAATTTAAAAATTCTCCTAGGAGACGGATAAAGGATGGTGAAAAGTTCAATAATATTTTTATATATCTAAAATTATTATAAACTGATTCAATGAATTAGATTGAAAATATATAGGTATTATGTATGTATTTTGACCCAAAATAAAGTTAAATAAAATAAATAATTATTTAAATACAAATTCGGTTTTATATTATGACTAAGTGGTTTTCACTATTCATCAAAAATTGAATGTTTTCAGAAAAATACAAAAATTTCACCCTACAATAATTTTGATATTCCGAATCCAAAAATGAAGTCCATTTTGAGAGATAAAATTTATAAAATTTCAAAAAGTGGGTATTACTATTCATTACAGCTAGTTTTATTAGTTGTGGTGTGTGTTAGAACTTGATGTTGCGTACAACACATGCCACTGTATAATTCAAAGGGAAGCGTACTATGGAAGCTTGGGGTGTTACATTATCCCCTCCTTCAAATATTTTTTTACTCAAAATTTCTATAATATTACTTCCTAAAAATACTCAGGGGGGGTTCTTCATCATTTGTTCCTCGGGTTCCCACGTTGCCTCTTCCATCTTATAGTTTCTCCATAAAACTTTTACCAGACGAGTCGTCTAGTTTATCAACACATGTTCTCTTGTATCAAGAATCTTGATAGGTTTTTCACAATAAGAAAAGTCAGGTTCAAGTTCTAATTCCTCATAGGTGAGTACATGCGTTGGATCTGGCATGTAGTTTCTCAATATTAATATGTCGAACACATCATAAACTTTGGAAATATTTGGCGGCATAGCCAAACGATAAACTATAGCCCCAATTGGTTCTAGAATTTCAAAAGTTCATATGTACCTGGGACTCAATTTACCCTAATTACCGAAACGTATAACTCCCTTCCATGGTGATACCTTTAAGAAAACATGATCTCCTACCTAAAATTCCAAATATTTCCTTTGGTTATCGGCATAGATCTTCTGCCTACTTTGAGCTTCTTTGATGTGGGTTTGGATTACCTTCTCCTTTTCCATCATTTCCTCCACCAGTTCTAGGCCTACGAATTTTCTTTCACCAACATCATTCCAATAGGTTGGTGTGCAACATCTCTTTCCGTATAATACTTCATATGGTACCATCTGAATACTTGAATGGATTCTATTGTTATAGGAGAATTCTACCAAAGGTAAATATTGATCCAACATACCATAAAACACAAGTGAGCATGATCTCAACAAGGCCATCTGAAGACTCTTCTAGAATATTGATGTAAAATGTGGATCACAATCAGAAAATGTTGGTAGGGGTACTCCATGAAGTCTCATAACATCATTAATATATAGCCCTGCTAGACGTTCAAGTGGTAGATCTTCTCTTATAGCAAGAAAATTTTCTGATTTGGTAAAACGATAAAAAATTACCCATATTACATAGTTCCTTCTAGGAGTCTTTGGTAGTCCCAAGACAAAGTCCATCGTGATATTATCCCATTACCACTCAGGTATGGGAAGTGGTTGCATGACTCCTCCAGGCTGTTTCCTTCCAGCTTTCACTTGTTGAAAAACCATACATCTTTACATAAAATCATCAATCTCCCTCTTCATGTTGTCCCACCAAAAAATGTTCCTTCAAATCTCTATACATTTTGGTGCTCCCATGGTGTATTGAGAAATTGGAACTATGAGAATCGTCCACCCTTTCCCTATATAGATTAGGTATATCTAGAACACAAATTCTCTTCCCAAATTTCAAAATTCCATCTTCAAACACAATGTCACTCAATATCCCATCATTCACAGTTTAATCTTTTTTTGAAACTCTTCATCATCGGTCTGGGAACTTCATATCCTTTCTAGTAAAGTTTTTTTGGCAACCATTTAAAAACGTATTGATTTTTCACCTTACATGGTGATTCCAATATCCATCATTACTAGATCCATGAAAATAGGATCCCTCTCAACACTTATCTTGTTTAAAACTCCATGATCTTTTCTAATCAAAGCATCTATAATCATATTTTCCTTCCCCTGGTGGTAGTGTATCTTGCAATCATAATCCTTTAGTAGTTCAATCCATCTACTTTTCCATATGATGGGTTCTTTCTCTGAGAAAATATATTTCAAACTCTTGTGATCAGTATAAATCTCACATTTCTCAGCATTGAGATAATATCTCCATATCTTCAAAGAAAAGATTACAGCAACTAACTCAAGATCATGAGTAGGATAGTTTTTCTCATGAGTTTTCAGCCTTTTTGATGCATAATCAATAACCCTATCATTCAACATAAGGACACAACAAAATCCTTTCTTCGATGCATCATTATAAATAACGAACCCATCATTCCCCAATGGTAGAGTCAATATAGGGGCATTGAATAATCTTCTTTTCAGTTCTTCAAAACATTCTTCAAAATCTTTTTCCCAAACAAACTTAACCCATTTACATGTGAGCTTCGTTAATGGGTTAGCCAATAGAGAAAAATTCTGGATGAAACGTCGATAATAACCTACTACACCAATAAAACTACATACCTCGGTTATACTCATTGGTTCCGGCCATTCTTGGATTGCCCTCGTTATAGAAAGATCAAAAGAGATTCCATCTTTAGAGAAAATATAGACAAGAAATGAAATCTCTTGAAGCCATAATTCACACTTGAAAAACACCCCATATAATTCATGTCTTCTTATAGTCTTCAGGATAATTCAGAATAGATTTTCATGATCTTCATAGATTTTGGAGTATACCAATATATCATCAATAAATATCACTACAAAATAATCGAGATATTCTTTGAAAACATTGTTCATTAGATCCATGAAAATAGAGGGTGCATTAGTCAACACAAAAGGAATTACTGTAAACTCGTAATGCATGTACCTGGTTCGAAATGATGTCTTCAGAATTTCTTCTTTCTTCACACACAACTGATGGTATCCAGATCGAACGTCAATCTTGGAAAATTATTGAGATCCATGTAGTTGGTCAAATAAATCATCAATGTGAGGTAGGGGATACTTGTTATTTATTGTTATAGCATTGATCTCCATGTAGTCGATACATAACCTCATAGATCCATATTTCTTCTTAACAAAAAGGATAGGGGATCTCCATGTAGAAACACTATGGAGAATAAATCCCTTATTACTCAATTCCTCGAGTTTTTTATTTAGTTCAACTAATTACATGGTGGCCATTCTATAAGAGGTATTTGATATAGTTCTTAAACAAGGAATTAAATCAATAGAAAACTCAATTTCTTGTTCTAGAGGATGTCCAGGTAAATCTTCCATAAACACATCTATATATTCTTTCAAAATAGGCACATAATCTATTTGAACATTCCTTTCCTTATAAATAGTTATTTCATTATTTTCCTCCCCAATACTTGAATTTAGTTCAGCTACTGGGGGTGGATCTAGGTAAGAATCAGGTAGTGAAAATTCTCCTCTAAAGATAAGGTGTTCCTTATCATCATCATCAAAAATCATAATCTTCTTCTCCTTATAAGAAATTTTTGCATCATGATCCGAAAGCCAATCAATATCGAGGATTATTTCAAATTAAATCATGGGTATGACGATGAGATCCACATATAAAGAACATTTATATTCCCTAATGAGAACGGGTCCAAATAACATTGTAGCAATGATACATCCCATAGGAGTTTTAACAGACAAATCATTGTTAAATTAAATGGGAAATATCTAATTTTCTTAGAATACTAGGAAGATATGAAACGATGCGATGATCCATAATCCAATAAAGTATTGGCTAAACTTGAAGAAACCATTAAATTTCCTCCCACCACGTCTTTTGGAGCTTCAACCTCAGCAGTAGTTATAACATAAGCTTGGCCTTGATCCCTTGGACTTTTCTAAGGTAAGTTACCTGATTATTAAGACATTCATTTGCATAATTTCCCATCTCCCTGTAGTAATAACATTGATAATTGGTAGCTTCCTTCTTCCCCTTGTAATCACGAGCTTGGTGGCCTTTTTCACCACACGTGTAACAAACTCTCATTCCCTTCAAGCAAGTATCGAGGTGTTTCTTCCCACATTTACTGCAAGATGGATATTCAAATTTTTTCTTCTTCCCCTTATTTCCATTTCCAAAGTGATCATCAGATCTCTTCTACTCTTGATTTTCTTTAAAGTTGTAAGCCTTAGAGAATTTTTTTTCTGTCATGATAGCGCATGAGACAATATATTTATATTATGAGAATCTTTGTGAGACTAATGCTCGACGGTGAAATGGTTTTAACCCATCAATGAAATGAAAAATATTACTTTTTCGGGTTATGTATATAATCTGCAGCATACCTCACTAACCTTGTAAAGTAATCCTCATACTTTGCGACATTCTCATCCTCCTTTTTTCTTCAGAGTCAGAAATTGCCTTTCCATATCTGCTCGATGGTCACGATGAATGTATTTTTCTATGAAAAGTTCTTTGAACTACCTCCATTCCATATTTAATACTTCATCATCTTCCTTCATTTTTTGTATCAATGACCACCATTGATCAAAATCTCTAGAGGGGCGGTAAACTACCATGATAACTTTTTCCCTTTCACTGCTCCCTAAGGCATGGAATATTTTCTCTAAAGAATTTATCCACTGCTCAGCTAGTAAGGGATTTGTACTCCCCCTGAATTTCGGTGGTTGTTGCCTCATGAAGTTATATAACACTGATCCTCCACATTGTGGATCGGGGTGCTCCATACGGGTAAGGTAATTATTCATAATAAGAGTGACTTCTACCAGTATGGTGATTAGCTGATCAGAAACAGTTGCATCACCATCTCCACTGTAATTATCTTGATTAGGAGGGAAATCCCTCCATGGAGTGCGTGTATTGATATGGTTTTCATTCCTTCCACTAGGCACCATTTCTAAACAATGTCATAAACTAGCTTAGTTTATGAATAGAAATACATTATTCCAAAATTGCAAAACACATAACAAAAATTGAATAATTTATGGATATAATCCATAATCATAAAAAAATTCATTGAGAAATTATACACTCATAAACCCTTTATAATGGTTTGTAAGGAAAATAATAATTATCCTAAGAATATCCCCTAGGAGTGTCGTAACCAAAAGTGTAGCAAGGCCCATTATCGTGCACCAGTTCCCGTTCGAGTCTAGCTCAAAGCAGTGTTTTTTGGTTTTACCCCTAGGTACATCTGTGCGAGAGCCGCCTCTACCTGCTTGTATCCATATAGGGATGTTTTTCTTTGAAAACTCACAAAATATCTACAATAACAAAATTCTATGAAGTTCATCTATACTAATCCTCAATGTCCATCTTAGAACTATGTGCTCTAATCAGAGTTTATCTAAATATAGCTCTCAAGGTTTGTACTAAACTTCCTATGATACCAATTGTAATGCCCCGACCCTAGTTACCCAGTTCTTGTACATTATTACATAACATTGTCATGATCATAAAAGATCATGTCCCAAAGGACCGATTAGTTTAGTATCCTTAGAATAACTAGATACATTCATAAAGATTAAATTACATCATAAAGTGAAAACTACAACAACATATTGTCTCCCCACTCATATCACCTTATAGAATCTCTACAGGTCAATCATAAAATACTTCTTCACGTACTAGGAAAAATAAAACTTAGAAAGGGGTGAGATCAAATTCCCAGTAAGGATAAAAATATAGCAGGAACTTTCATAAATAAGCATAAACATTTAAGGCAACGTATAACTAAAACAAAAGCCTTTTAAACCTGAACATCAGCATAATATGGAAAAAATAAAATTAACTAATTTCATTTACTTATTCACATGGATATTCTACTAGTCAAATAATCACATTAAATATCAATAACCACTTTCATAATAATGGAATGCATAATGCTAGACTATCATAACAACATAGTCAAGGCCTTACGCCAAGACTAAAAATAATATTCTGTCAACACCTTGTGCCAAGACACAAGTTTGTTTCATGAGACCTACCGATTCATCGAGGAGCTATAGCGGGATCCACCCATCACTAATTATGTATAATGCATTCCTCATATTAATAGGTTTAAACATAACATAAACATTTGTATTAAAATTAGCATTCAAAATGTCAATACCTTCTGTATAAACCATAAATGGTACAAAAATAACACATCCATAGTAAAATATATCAGAAAACCTTCAATACAGTATGAATGTTTTGTATCATAATAAATCAACATTAAATAAGATTAAAATCCATCAATGGATGTTGACATAGATGAAATCAAAACTATTTGAGAGAAATATATATTTTTTTGAAATCATTTAAAAGTCAAATAATTATAAAAAACATTTAATTTGAAAATATCTTTATAATATTTTAAGCGAATATTTGAAAAATTAATAACGGCGGAAAATAGCCACACCCACTGTATATGTTAAAAAAATAAATTCTTACCTTAATTCTGTCGAAAAGGTTAAAAAGGACCTTGTTTGGAAAATGATAGAAAGATTCCATTATAAACAACTTATAAAAATTCCAATAGGGGTATAAATGACTTTAAACCATAGTCTTTAAAATAGTAAGAATGATTTGAAATACATTTTTAAGAAACATTGATGTCGATGATAAAGAGGTCCCAATATATAATTACGGATAAACAACCTCTGATAATGAAGAGATTGTGAAATAAACACTTACCTTATACTTTTTCTTGGATGAGGGTACTTTAACCTCCTATATAACAGTTAAATAATTGTTATGAAATTATAAAAGAATCATATACATAAATATGATATCATATATGATTTTTAATATTTATTTGTTAATAATATTTTAGGATTATCCTCGTTTCAGGTGTTCATTTACTCATTTTCTTTAATATGTTTTGTTACATAAGCCGTGTTTTTTATCCATAGGTTGTATCATATTAATATCTAGAATGATATAAAGACCTTAAACATTTTTTCTAATCATCAAATGGAAATTAGTTTTGAATGGATATGATGGGAAATGAATCTTATCGCATTCATGGAGACGGTAGTCCGTACGTATGCACGAGTGACAATATCATTATTTTGATATTAAAATAATATATAATTGGATGTTGTATAATATATACAATATAATTATCATGTTATAATTATTATTTACATGAATGAAAAATCAGTATTATACCCATCCAAATAATAATTTATTGAATAACAATTACACCACAACGTGGAGACGGTTAGTCGTACGCACGCACGTATGGTGACATGTCATTCAAGGGATGGATAGAAAACTGAATATGGTTGTAACATATTTATAATAACATCACAATATATATATGATTTCAGAGTAATTATTTTTGAATGGAAATAACAAAGAAAGAACAAGTGGAAGAAGAAAGGAACTTGAATGAAGGTTGAGAAAACATTACCTCTTCTTCAGATTCTTCTTTTTGATTTGATCAAAAGGGCTTCTTAGGATTACTTTATAATAAAAATAAGGACCCTATGATGAATTGAGGGAAGTTTAGAATGTATTTGGGCAGGGGTTGGCCGATCCAAAATTCTTTGAAGGTGTGAAATTGATAGAAGGGGGAGTTCCCTTTTATAAGAGGGGTGAGAGGCACCTTAGGAAATGCTAGAAATATTATTTTATAATAAATTCATATTCAGTTTCTAATGGATCCAAAGTTACTTATTTCGAGTCTAAGTTTGGTATGGGTTGTAAACCAACCAACCAATAGGTTTTAGGCAGGTTTGGTCACAAAATTAACCTTATCTTTTATTTTTTACTCTTAGTTAATTAGTTTCACATTTACCATGTCTCTTTGTATTTTAATATTATATCGTTAATAAAAATACCATATACTTACAAGACACCCCCAAGATGTCCATTAATGATAAAACTATCCTTATATAAGTCTCTTCGATGAACATTAGATTTTTTTGCAATTTAATATCAATTAATAATATAATATTTGTTTTAAAAACTCTTTAATGTCAATTTTGACACTCTTTGGTGTTTAGTTTATTATAATTTCATAACAGAATTATTAATTCAAAGAATATTAATATAACCAATAATAATATTTCATATAAACCTATAAAATTAGTGGAATTCAAAAAAAGTCTGAAATTACATTTATTTTTATTTTTATAATATCAACAATTTTAATATTTCATTAATTAGGTAATTACTGCATCACCATTATGTCATAAATAAATTAAATTATTTAATGTCTAAAATTTATAAATAAAATAAGATTATGTATTAAATCTGGTAATATTTCTAAATAATATTTATAATCTAATTTATCTTATGTATTACCCTATATTAAAAATGAGTTAGTTATTAAACATTGAATTTAACACTTTAAGCTCTTTATTGAATTAAATAGTAATGAATTTCTTAATCTTAACCAAGTGGACCTAAATGAAAATATTTTATTTATATGGCTGTTTTTGGTCAAGATATACATTACCAATAGAATTAATACATGCTTTAGTGTGATATTAATATCATTTTACCCTTAATTACCCTATTTACTTTTAACCGTGGTAAATAAAAGTAAAAAAGTTACTATTGACCAAAAGTTATTTTTATCTTATTGAACCACATTTTACTCCTTGATATTAACTGTGTCTCTAGGATTTTTGAAATTACACTCACAAAAGCGGTGAAATTATGTTTTATGTTAATTTGTGAAATCTCTTAAGAGATGGGTAAAAGACGGTGAAAATTTCAATTAAATTTTTATATATCTAAAATTATTATAAACTGATTAAAATGAATAAAATTGAACATATATAGGTATTATATATCTATTTGGACAGAAAATAAATATTAATAAAATAAATAATTATTTAAATAAAAATTCGGTTTTAAATTATGACGCAGTGTTTTTCTTTATTCATAAAAATTGAATCTTTTCAAAAAAAATACCAAAATTTCACCCTAGGATAATATCGATATTCCGAATCCAAAAATGAAGTCCGTTTTGAGAGTTAAAATGTATAATATTTTAAAAAGTGGGTATTACTATTCATAACGGCTAGTTTGATTAGTTGTGTTGTGTGTTAGAACTCGAAGTTGCGTACAACACACGCTACTGTATTATTCCAATAGAAGTGTACCGTGGAAGCTTGGGGTGTTATAGAAAGGTGGTATATACATATATGTGAATCGTTATTATAGTAAATGTATGTGTAAATAAATAGTATATGATGATTACTATCATATAAATATTTTAAATATATATGTATAATAAAAATGACTAGGCAAGAATTTATTACCTTGAGTAGCTGATTCTAAAATTGTGAGTGGGGATAATAATGTTCATTGGAACACCCAAAAAGGTATTTAAATGAGAAAATGGTGGGAAAATTAATAATCAATTGGTTTTTAATGACGAGTAACGGTGTGATGGGTGGGTATTTAATGAAAAATATAGGGGAATCCATCATAAATATAAAATCATAGTTTTGGACACATTATAATAATATAATCAAAACCACAAAACATGCTAGATATTTTTCATATAATTTATACCAATGTAAACTAAATTTCAATAAATTATTAGTTTGAAAACTAAAATTATCCTAATAATACCATTTTATAACAAAGCGACGATATATTTTTTTGGATGAATTATTTTCAAAATCATATCATATAATAATTTTTTGAGGATAAATTTTAGGTTGTTTTAATGAAAATAAAATAATAATAATAAAATTATATTATAGAGGAAATATATCCATTATTTATCTTATAAAATCATTTATTAAATATATTTTACATAATTATGATGTCATAAAAAATCCCTATATTTATACAAGGAGAAATTTTAATCCAAAACTTTTTCCATAACAATTAATTTGTGAGAAATACACCATATCATTATATTGATGTTATTGTTTGGAAAATATAATTCTTTCTAACTAAAATATATTTATATATATAATAATATGAAAAATTAAAATAAATGTCTTTTTACTGCTATAAAATTATTTTTATGAGAAATATATCTTTTATAAACATTTGAAAGTACATTAGACATTGTTTTATTATATATTTTTGTATATTTAAATATTTATTAGATAATTATAATATTTAATGATTATATTTTTTATTCTAAAATTTTGGAATTTTTCAAAGATATTTTTAGAAAATAAACTCTGCATTTTCCATAAATATGTTGTTGGTATAATCATGTAAAAATATAGTTCTTAAAACCTCATTATATAATCATTGGAATAAAGTAATAATGAAATCTGATAAATATAATAAATATGTTAAAAAAGGAAATTATAAAAATTCATGATATAGTTTCAGAAAAACATAACCCCTATTTACACTAATGTATGTTATAATGGTATATCTTGCAGTGGTGCTAAATCCATGGGATGTAATGATGTACATGGTTTGCGAGGTAATATATATGAGCTTTAACATCGCCCAAAAATCATTTCAATAGACTTTTAATTTTTTGAATCATGATTTGGAATGTTCAATGGGAAATACAAGACATGTCATCTCCCACTGATGTTCGAATAATTGGGAATCAAATGTTATGACTCAGACGGTTGATGCCATCCCTCCATCTAATTCTCTAAATATTACATAATTATTAACCATAATATAAAATAATTCTATTGGTCAACTTATAATTAATATATCATTAATGATTATGATGATTGATGTTATTTTAATTCTACAAAGCTTTATAATAAAATAGTTCAAATTATCAATTGTATTTTTTGCATTTAATGTAACTATATTAGTTAAAATAAAATTTATTTATTCAAAATAGAATTTAATTTAAATTTATTCTTGTTTCAAAACCGCTGATGAAATAATTAATTGTTTTTCATTACTACAAATTTGATATCTACCCTATTTTTTGATTCCATTTCATTAGTAATTTTTATCAATCCTATATTTTAAGGTAAATTTTTGAAAGGGATTATTTTTTAGGGATGATAATGTTGTCAAATGAAGATAATATTATCAATGAAGACACATATTTTTTGTATGTGAAAGACATTGTAACTAATCCTCAGTTACACTACACGTTGCATTCTTGGGATTAGTTAATTATTATAAGATATGTCGATTAATATCGATATATTAGGTATTTGGTGTACAATCACAATGATTCATACGTACACATATAAGAAAAATATTACATAAATGGAGGAAAAATACCCTAAGGGATAACCCATAACACTATAATATTTTATTAAATTTTATAAATATAAATTTAATTTATTCAGTTACTTGTGTCACACACAAAAATGTGGAAAAACGTAAAATTATATACTATTATATTATTATTATTTAATATGAAAATTTTAAATTGGATTTGAAATTTTATTTTTTGAATTGTAATAACTAAATTATTAAAAATATATATTTTATAAATTACTAAAACAAATTCATTGGTTAGCAGTTGATTGGGATGACAGTAATTATCATTTGAAAATAAAAGGATTACTCTCTGGAAAAAATATTTTTATGTATAAAATGTGATAATATCTTAATGAACTAAAATTTTTACTATTGGTGAATGTTTTAACTAATTTATTGAAAATATATTCTCAAAAATTTCTTTTAATTCCTCAAATATTATTATAGGCTTAGAATAGTAATAACTCTTGTTTTTTTCATAAAAATGTTATTTTTTAAAAAATATTTATCATAATGTATTCATTAATTTATTTAAATTATAGAAATGTTATTTTTGAAAATGAAAAAAATATTATAAAAAATTTAAATAATTTTATATTAATATTCATATAAATTTATGAAAAGATCATATTTTCAATTCATACTGAAAATACTTATTTGTATTAAATAATACTTCTTATTTAAACAATTTTATATTATATATTTTTTAGATTTATTTTAAATTAATGTATTGTTTAATTATATAATTATTAATTTATTTTAGTTCCTTAGTATAAATTTTTTGAAAATGTTTAATATAATAACTTTTTATACTTTAAGAAACATTTTCATTAGAAAACATCATTTTTATTAAGATTTTTTTCTTGATTTTATGTTACATTATGCCAATTATTTGAATTCAATTAAAACATTCATTTCGTATTTTCAATAATAATAACAAATATGTGTAAATTATTTAAAATTAATTGTTGTTCATAATAAATACTAAATTCATTAAAAATCATTTATCATAGTTACTATATATTTGGGGTTTTGTGGGCTATATGAACAATGGTAAAAACTAATTTTACAGAAATGTGAATTATTTAATAGATAAATATGAATTAATTTTATAAATAAATTTTCCCCCTCTACCTAATGTGGTTAATGTTGTTTTTAAACATTAAAGATATACTTCCATGGTAAAAATATTAGTCACAAATGTTGAAAAAAAAATTTATAAATTAAGTATACTTTGCTAAAAATGGAATAAAATTTCTAAAAAATGAGTATTTTTTAGTGGTGTTGGTTTCAATATCGTATATATTCTTTCCAATTCATTATCTATAAAATATTAATCCACTTTTCATAAGAGAGATTTCTCATTTATAAATAGTTTATCATATTTAAAAAAATGATAACTTTTAAAACTAATAAAAGGGAACCTTAAATCATCTTTTTATTGCACTCAAAAAGTTTATTGCTTACAAAAATACCTACCCCAAAAGATACCAAAATTTCCATCTTTTATCATATGTTTCTTTTATATAGAAGGATACCCTGCCATGATGGATTTTTCTAAAAACCACTAGTGATTGTCTGAAGAAAATACAATGTTCATAACGGAATGTTATTGTTTTCATTCATCTTACAAAATTTTAAAATATTATTAAATTGATATAAAATAACAACACTACAGTCATAAATATATTGTAATGTTATTTTTTTAATTTCATGACTAATATCCATCACCTCTTTCCTTAAATGAAAATTCAAATCATCGATCATGTGAATGACAATCTACTGCCTCATAAAATTATGTAGTTTTTTTTTCCTCACCAACTATCATTGATGTAATTAATATTAGATTTAATGTATATCAATAATATTTAATATATATTTGTAATTCATTAATTATAATTTTATATCCACATTATTTCCTTCACGTCCATTAGAAAATGATAACCTCACCTTTACGTACTGTAGGACTACTACCTCTATGTAGCGATGTGATAATTATATTGGTTTTAATATTACCTTGGATTTTAAAAAAGATTTATTTAATGAATATATATTATTTAAATGATATAAATATGAGTTTAAAACATTAATTCATATTTTTATTTCTCATTTTCATAAACGTAAAAATTAATAAATTTTTTATGCATATGTATGACCTATCATATCCAAGAATGGTGTAATTCATGTATTTTATGCCTAAAAATTACAGATGTATCCATATATGAATATACTAATTTAATAGAATATTTATATGATGATTAAAATTATTGATATTATTTAATAATTATAAATGTACAATCACTAAAACAATAATTTAAAAACATATATGAAAGGTGAATTATTTATCAATTCGAAATGTTATTTTAAAAAATATTTTTTAATAAATGGAAGATAAAAGTTAATATATAAATAATATGTTTTGTAATATAAAATGTTATTGTTAGTTTATATAGAAATAATAAATCTATATTTATTATATATCAGGTTTGGACATCTCTAAAATTTATCGATACATGATGTAATGGATTCTCTTTTCACTTTTATTTTTATGAGTCTCTTGCTATACTACCCGCATGTTTCATTGTTTTTAACATATACGACCGAAGAATTTATTCAATAATGATTCATATATAATTTTTATCAGTTTTAAAATTCACCTATTGTTATTTTATTAATTGGTATTATTAATGAAGAATTTCTAATGTGTTATGGGTTTTATGTTATAATCTCATTATGTATTGATATTCTTTATAATTATGATTCCTATGATAATATTTCAGGATATACTTATATGGAATATCATGAGTTTTATTATCCAATAGTTATTATTTAAAGTCACTTGATTTCCATTCATTTTTATCTATATATGTGCTGAAGAGTCTAAAATAATGCTTCTAATAAAACCCAACATTATCATTCTCTTCGGTTGAATTTTTTAAAACGTACATGTATTCTGAAAAATGTTTTCAATAATGTTTTTACATCTAAAAAATTTAAATTTATTTTTACAAATTTGTATTTTTTTTAAAAAAAAATCAGTGGGATTTTCATATATTTTTTCAAATGATGTACTTTATTAATTTATTACAGAAGTTTTATATAAATGTTTTCCTTTAACTTATATGACATGTATAGAATTTCACTACATAAAAAAGAATCAATTATTTGATACATACTCATTATGATTCTTTGGTTATTATAGAAAAATTTATTTTCAAATTATTTTTTTAAATTTTTTTAAAACAATATTACCAAGGGGGATAGGTTATTTTATAGAATTATTAATTAACAATATTTGGAATTTTTATTCACTAATGAAAATTTCATTTAATTTTGTATATTTTGATGGTGATATTATTCAATAGTTGCATAATTATTCTATCTATATATTGTTTATTATTATTAATGATAATATTTTAATTAAAAATAAAATTTTCATTAGTTTATTCAATAATCGATTGATGAAACATTTATTAATAAAATCTTTATTCAAATGGTTTTGATGTAATTATATGATTAATGTTTAATAGTCTTATGTCTTATGTATTTGTTTTCCTTATAAGAGGGGTGTGAACATAATTATATCACCCTCTATTGTTTTTATTCATTTATTTTATCTCTTGAGATAATTTTGACAATCATTTTGATGTTCTTGTTCAATTTTATGACACAATTTGATGTGATTTATCAATTATGAAACACAAGTAAATGTAATTGATACAGTATGCCAAAAAAATCAATGATTATGATCTTTAGTTGAAACAAGTCAATGTGCACAATCTATAATATAAAATCAATAATGATGACATATATGTTATGATTTGATTGTATCTACATTTATCCTCGACATATGAACAAGTTTCTGTAATTATAATGATACCACAAAATTATGAAAAGGAATTATATTTATTGTTTTATTTATGATTATATATCTGTCTTCTATATTGTTACATAAAAAATAATAATGATTTCTGATGAAAATAAATATCAATTTATAATAAAATGAATATTCTCCGAAAAAAAATATTTTTATGTGTAAACTATGTTCTATATCATAATGAAAAAAATTAGTCAATATTGGTAAATGATATTAACTAATTTATTAAATATATATTCCCTAATTTTTTTGATAATTTTTTTAATATTTTTCATGGAATAGAATAGTAATAATATTTGTTTTTTACATAAAACGTTATATTAAAAAAATATCAACATATATTTATTAATTTATTTAAATCATATAAAAGTTATTCTAATAAATTAAAAAAAAATTATAGTAAAAATTTATAATTATTTTGGAGTGATATGTTAATAATTTTCAGAGAAATTTAATTTTTTTCATTCTACAAATGATTATTTTTATAAAAATAAAATATTAATTAAATCATTTATAATATTATTTTTTTAACTTTATATTAAATTTATTAATATTTTAACTATAATATATTTAATATGTTTTAGTTCTTTTGAAAAACATTTATGTTATTGGTTTATATAAAATTATTTTATACATTAGAAAAAAATTTCATTAGAGAACTTCATTTTTATAGCCATTGTATGTTTGATTTTATGTTACATTATGCGAATTTTTTGAATTTAATTAGAAAATATTGATTCCATTTTTGGAATAATAATAATTAATATTAGTAAATAAGGTAAAATAATTTTTTCATAATAAATATTAAAATTACTGAAAAATAAATTATCACCATTATTATTTAAATAGGGTTTTGTCTACTACATTTCCTATGGTAAAAATTAATTTTACACAAAGGTGGTTTATTTAATAGATAAATATGAATTAATTTTACCAATAAATTTTTTTCATTTACCTAATAAGGTTCATTTTATTTTTATTCATTGAAGATATATTTCCTAGGACAAATAAAATTTCACCATTATGAAAATTAAAATTGGAAAAGTAAGTATATTTTGAGGAAAAAGGAAAAAAATGTTACAAAAATGTGTCTTTTTTAGTGGTGTTGGTTTCAATATATAATATATTCTTACCAATACATTATCTATCAATTTTTCATCCAATTTTCTTGATAAAGACATCTCATTATTCAAAAGAATATGGTACTTACCAAAATGCTAAGCTTTCAAACAAATAAAAGGGAACCTTCTATCCTCTTTTTATCGCACTCAAAAAGACTAGTAGATCCAAAAATAGCAACCCCAAATGATACCAAACAATCATTCCTTTAACATATATGTCTTTTATATAGTATTATACCCTCACATTATAGATTTTTCTAAAAACTTATAATGGAAATCAAAGGAATACACATTTTTCATTTTTCATTGTTATTGTTTTAATTCATCTTACACAGTTTTAAAATATTATTAAATTGTTTTAAAATAATAATAAAAAATTCATAAATATAATGCGATTTTTTTTGATAATTTTATGACTAATATCCATATCCTATTTCATTAAATGAGAATTGGAATTGTCGATCATGTGTAGGATGAACAACTGCCCCATGAAATGATATAGTTTCATTTCTCCACCACATTTCATTTATTTATTTAATAAGAGATATCAAATATTTATATAATATTTAATATAAATTTATAAATTGTTAATTATAATTTTATATTCACATTATTTCCTTCCTATCCATTTTAAAATTATAACATCAATCCTAAATACTTTAGGACTACCACATCCATGTAACAATGTGATATTTATTTAGGAATTTATTTTCACTTGGAATGTAATAATTATTGGTAATGAATATAATTTATTTAAATTATATATATATGAATCTAAAAACATTAATTCATATTTTTATTTGTTTTTTTCATTGATGTAAAAATTAATAAATTGTTCATGCATATGCATTACCTACCATATCCAAGAATAGTGTAATTACTTTATTATCCCTCTAATTTTTTTGAATTTATCAATATATGAATAAAATAAAATAATAGAATATTTATATGATGATTAAAATTATTGAGATTGTTTAATATTAATAAATTTACAATCATTAATCATATCATTGAAAAAATATCTGAAAGGTGAATTAGTTATCAAACAGAACTGTTATTTTAAACAAAAATAATTGTTTATAAATGGATTATAATAGTTAATATATAAATAATATGGCGTGTTATATATATTATTAGGGTTCATTAATATATAAATTATAAATCTATATTTATTATATTTTATGTTCAGACATTTCTAAATTATATCGATACATGAGGTAATGGATTCTCTTCTCACTTTTATTTTTCTTGATACAAATGCCAAATAACCGACATGTTTTGATAGTTTTTTACGTATAAAACCTATGAATGTATTCAATAATGATTCATATATAATTTGTATCGTTTTTTAAATTCATAGAGGGATATATCATTAAATAGTATTATTAATTATTAATTACTAATATTGTAATGTTTTTGTTTTATAATCTCATGATTTATTGAAATTTTTTATAATTAGGATACAAATGATAATATTTAATGAAATAAAACTCAATAATGTTATTATTTTTATTATCCTATATTTATTATTAAAATATCTTTATTTTTATACTTTTTCACTAAATATGTACTTAAGAGTCCAAAATAATGTTTATAATAAAATCCAAGAATATTTATCTATTCGTTTGATTTTTTTCATATATGTGTATTCTGAAAATGTTTTCATAAATCTTTTTACATCAAAAAAATATTTATTAAATTCATTTTCCCCAATTTTTATATTTTTAATTTTTTTAAGTGGTATATTCTTATATTTTTCTTAATGAGGTACAGGTGTACTTCTTTTACAAAAGAGTGATATAAATGGTTTTTTTTAACTTATATGACATGTATATAATTTACCTCCATCACAAAAAATCAATTATTAGATACATACACTTCATAATTCATTTTTTATTTTAGAAAATATTACATAGAAACTATTTTTTGAATTTTTATTTTTAAAAAACTTATTCCCAAGGATGATAGTATAATTTATACAATTATTAATTAATATTTTTTGTGAATTTCTATTCAATAATGAAAATATCATTAGATGTTATTTTTATTTTAATGGGTATATGATTCAACGGTTCCATACTTATTCTATCAATAGATGGTTTATGATTATTAATGATGATATTTTTATGGAATAAAATTCATTTTCTATGGTTTATTAAATAATGGACTGATGAAACATTTATTAATCTAATTTACATACAAATGGTAATTACGTAATTATATGATTAATGGTGAATGGACTCAAGTCTTTGGTATTTATAGATTTCCTTATGATATGTGTGGGACCAGAATTATATACCTCTCTATTGTATTTAGTATGGTATTATATATCATGAGATAATTACGAGACAAAATGACATTTTTGATCTATTTTGGGAAAAAATTTGATGTACTTGATCAATTATAGAACACAAGACAATGTTCTTGATCCACTATGTGAAAAAATTCAATGTTAATGATTTGTAATACTATACATGTCAATGTTCTTTATCCATAGCATGAAATTGATGCTGAAGACATATCTATTATGATTTGATTTCATCTATAATTAACCTATAAATATGATCATGTTTCTCTACATATGATGGTGCCACAGAATTATGAAAAGTAATTATATTTCTTGATTTATTTATGATTATTTCTCTCTCTTATGTATTTTCCCATATTAGTTTATAATGATTTATACCATGATCCTTGTTTACGACCCATAATAGATTGGTTATGATCATTGTAAGTTATGTTCATCATATCATAACCCTGTTATAATTTGATTATTTCAAGTGATAATTGATTGATATATACAATGTTTTCCCGTACCGATCATCTAAGATCACCATTTCTTATAGTTCATTTTTCCATCTTCTGAAGAATTATTTTATGTAGTAAATGTAAATGAAGAGTACTAATTTTAAATGTTTTTGTGGGAGTGTTAAATTTATTTCATGAAATATTAAGATTCTATATATAGGATCCAAATTTACCAAACCATCATTGTAATTGTAAATGTATTTTTGTGATGTAATTAAAATTAATCTAATAATATAAAATAAGTATATTTATAAAGAAATGCAATATATTATTGGTATCTGAAATAATATTATTAAATATTTGGATATTAGGATTAGAAAACATTATTAAAACCCTTAGGGAAAATTTTTACTATAGGATTTCCTCATAATTTTTAGGTAAGAAAAAATATTATAATGTTTTATGGGAAATACATACCAATAAGGATAATAGGTTTGAATTTGGATCATGCAATGTTTTAATAAAGGAAAATAACAAAAAAGGTAATATTAGGATTTGAATATATGGCCGTACGATGCTTGTAAATGGTCTCTACTCATCACCAGGCTTGAAAATATAAGTTGATATATTATTGAAATGCACATACTCTACCTAAAATATGATGAAGGATATGAATAGATTATCATCATTAATGACATGGATTAAACCTAAGTTGTCATTATATTGAAAGAAGGATCCAATATTTAAAAATTTCATAAATAATTCATGACTATGTTTTTACACTATTTCAATTATTTATCACACATTTATGGTTTATTTGTGTATTTTAATTGGATAATAACTCATAATTCTATTAATGAATGGGCGTACAATGAAATTTTTTGGTATAAAAAATACCTATTGTTGTGGGAGTTGTAATAAAAATTATTTTTTTAAAATGATACAAATATATCATGATGTGAATCATAAAAAACCGAAAAAAGATAAAAATATTCAATATGATTCTATTAATTTCATAATGTTGAATTGTACAACTTTATTTATTGGGTCCATTGATCCATTATTTATTAAGAAATTGGCTAGTTCCATTGAAAATATATTTTCTATCATGTAGTGTTTACTCCAGGAAAATATATTTTTGGTTGATAATTATTTCTATGTTAATGAATATCAACAGAGGATGATTATAAAGTATATTATATCATACTAAAAAACTGAATCTGATGATTTTGATGATTTTAAACTCTTATTTATTTTAATATTTACATTCTATATATTCATTTTATTATAGTGGATATGGTATACCTTTACGAAATAAAGAAGGGTGGTGAATCATTTGAAAGATATAAGGAAAAAATTAAAATAAAACGATGTACACCTCTTTTTATTGTCACTAAACTAGAATGTATGGTTCATTGATTCATTTGTTGCATAAAACATGGTTTTATAAAGGCATTATCTAAAGATACTACAAAAACTATGATGAAATCATTTTATATTCCCCTACGATTGAAATGGAAATTATAGATTCTCACCACTGTTAGTTTATTTATATGAAATGTAAGATCATGAATCTTGAAATATCAAAAAATCAAATATAAGAAATAAATTCTAGTTATATACATGGTATAAATATTGGAATATTCATCTGTGGGAATTCAGTAATTTAATTAAAAGGATATTTAAATGTTGACAGATGGGTAATAATTCCTATTAATTTCTAAAATTAATGAAATGTATTGATTATTCAATGGAAGAGGATAAGAAACACAATAATTTACAAACCATAATCTAATTATCTAAACAAATGAGTATGTCAATTATTCCAATTATTTATTGAATTTAAAGGTTAATGAAGATAATGAGTATCACTAACCTCTAGGGATCTGACATTAAGGTAAATCTCATATAATCAAAAAAAATTATGGGGTTAATCAGAATGATGTGGTTAGAGGAACACCTATTATCTAGTTATTATAATCTAATTTATTTTTCTACGATATATCTATGAGTTTTATTAATATTAGAAAATTATAAATGGTATTGAAATACAATCTCAATTGTTAGATAACAATGTATTAGTAAAAACACTTTATGGTATGGTGGTCATATATCATGTCTATTGTTATTCTCCAATTTAGTTTTTTGGAAAGTAGTTATTGAGTATCTTTCTACCACCCCATTATAAGTATATAATGATACTCTAGTTATGTAATTTTATTTTTATTTGGATATTGTAACGCCCCGACCCCAGTTACCCAGAGTCGGTGCATTATTACATAACATTGGCATGATCACAAGAAAGATCAAATCTCGAAAGACCGATTGGTTTAGTAGCCTTGGAAACACTAGATATATTCATAAGTTTTACATTACATCATAAAATGAAAAATTACTACAACAACATAATGTTTCCACAATCCACACTATTAACCCCTCATAAAATCCCTGCAGGTCATTCATAACTTACTTCTTCACATCCTGGGAAAAATAAAACATAGAAAAGGGGTGAGCTCAAATGCCTAGTAAGGATAACAATATAGCGGAAACTTTCATAAATAAGAATAAACATTTAAGGCAATGTATAACTAAACAAAAGCCTTTTAAATATGATCTTTCAACATGGTATGGCATAAATAAAATGAAATAATTCCATTTACTTATTCACATGGATATTCTACTAATCGAATAATCACATGAAAAAATCAATAACCACTTTCATAATGTTGGAATGCATAATGCCAGACTATCATAACCACATAGCCAAGGCCTCGTGCCAAGACTAAAAATAAGATTTTGTCAAGGCCTTGTGCCAAGACACTAGTTTGTCTCATGAGACCTACCGATGCATCGAGGAGCTATAGCGGGCTCCACCCGTCACATATTAAGTCCAATGCATTCCCATATGAAAAGGTTTAAACATAACATAAACATTCATATTAAAACTAGCATATGAAATGTCAATACTTTCACCATAAACTATGAATGGTATAAAAATAGCACATCCACAGTCAAACATATCACAAAATCTTCAATAAAATATAGAATTTTTGTATCATAATAAATCAACTTCAAATAATCTTAAAATCCATCAAAGGATGTTGACATAGATGAAATCAAAATTCTTTTTAAAGAAATATCTCCTTTTATTTTGAAATAATTTAAGATCCATATAAAATAAAACATTTTCTTTGAAAATATTCTTATAATCTTGTAAGGGAAGTTTTGAAGATTTTATAACGGTGGAAATTAGCCGCACCCGCCGTATAAGTTTAAAAAAAACGTTCTTACCTTAATTCTGTCGAAAAGGTTAAAAATGACCTTGTTTTGAAAACGACGGAAAGATTCCTTTATAAACCTCTTATAAAAAGTCAAACAAGGGTATAAATGACTTTAACCCATATTCTTGTAAATAATAAAAATGTTTTGAAATACATTTTGAAGAAACATGGATGTGGATGATAAAGAGATCCCAGAAGATTATTACAAATAAACAACCTCGGATAATGAAGAGATTGTGAAATAACCCTTACCTTGTACTTTTCCTTGGTTGGGGTAGGTTAACCTCCTGTATAATGGTGAAATAATTGTTATTAAATTATACAAGAATCATATATATTAATATGATATCATATATGATCTTTTAACATTGATTTGTTAATAATATCTTAGAATTATCGTCGTTTCGGGTGTTAACATACTTGTTTTCTTTTATATGTTTTGTTACGTAAGACAAGTTTATAAAGGATAGGTTGTATATTATTCATATCCAGAATGATATCAAGTCCTTAAACATCATTTTTAAATCATCAAATGATAATTATACTTGAATGGATACGATGGAGAATGAATCTCATCGCGTTCGTGGAGACGGTAGTCCGTACGTACGCACGAGCGACAATATCAATCTTTTGATATTAAAATAATATATAAATGGATGGTATATCATATATACAGAATCATTAACATGTTATATTTATTATTTACATGAGTTACACATCATTATTATACCCATCCAAATAATTATATATTGAATAACAATTACACCACGACGTGGAGACGGTAAGCCGTACGTACGCACGTATGGTGACATGTTATTCAAAGGGTGGATAGAATACTGAATATGGTTGTACCATATTTATAATAACATCACAGTATATGTAAGATACTGGAGTTAGTATTTTATAATGGTAAGAACAAATAAAGAGGAAGTGGAAGAAGAAAGGAACTTGGAAAAGGGTGGTGAAATCATTACCTCTTCTTCGGGTTCTTCCTTTTGATTTGATAAAAAGGGATCCTTAGGTTGGCTTTCTGATCAAACTAATGCCTCTAGGTTGTATTGAGGGATGTTGGGAGAGTATTTGGGCAGAGTTTGGCCGAACCAAAAGGCTTTAGAGGTGTGAAGAAATGAGAAGGAGGAGTGCCCTTTTATAAGAGGGGTGAGGGGCACCTTTGGAAAAGCTAGAAATATTAATTTATAATAAATTCATATTCGGTTTCTAATGGATCCAAAGTTGATTATTTAAATGTTAATGTGGGGATAGGTCAAAAACAACTCAACCAATAGAAGTTAGACAGGTTTGGGTACTTATATTAACCTTATCTTTAAGTATTAACTCTAAGTTAATTAGTTTCACTTTTACAATGTCTCTTTGTAGTTTTATATAATATGGTTAATAAACTTACTATATACATCCAAGAGACCCCCAAGTGGTCCATTAATGATTAACATATCATGATATAAGTCTCTTGGCCGAACCTTAGATTTTTAGGAATTTAATATCAATTAATAATATAATATTTGTTTTAAGAACTCTTTTATGTCAATTTTGACACTATTCAATAGTTGATTTTTTTGAAACTCATAACAGATTGATTACTTCGAACAAAGTCAATAAAATCAATACTAATATATCATATTATCCTATAAAATTAGTTTAATTCATTAAAAGTTTCATAGTATATTTATTTTGGTATTTATAATATCAATTATTTTAAGTTTTCACTATTATAGTAATTACTGCATCATCATTGTGTCATAAATAAAATAAATTATTTAATGTCTAAAAATTATAAATAAAATATCATTATGTAGTAAATCTTTTTATCTTTCTAATGAATATTTATAATCTAAAATCCAACTTATATAACCCTATGTAACAATTTTTGTTCTAAAAGATATATGCTTGTGTCATTTTTTTATTCATTTTGACTTAATTAAAATAAAGTGTCATTATCACTTACAAGTGGATCCATGGGGTCCCAAAATAGACCCAAAGATGCTCATGGTCGACCATGTATCAACCAATAGGGTAAAGACACGTTTTAGGGTAATTTAGTATTATTATAATATTATTTTTTAACCCTAATTACCAGATTTACCCTTAACCATGGTAAATAAAATATTTACCGCAGTAATTATTCAAAATGTCTACAAATAAAAGTTATCTATTTACACAATTTGAACATCCTGATTCCAAATATGGAATCCATTTTCTTAAATTCAAAACACAGAAGTGGCAGAAATTAATTTAAAATTAATTCCCGCTGTCAAAACAAAAAGCGTGTTTTTAAGAGATAATAACTATCAAAAGATTGACACTTGTTTATGTTCGGTTTAATTGTAAAATTATGTCCAATGACCAACATTATATTAAATGGTAAAAATATATTCTAAATATACTTTAAAACCACTCAAATTCATAATTTATCACTATTAATTATTTTGATTAAAAAAGTTGTTTTTAATTAAAATTTAGTAATTTTCACTATTCATCAAAATATGAAAGTTATCCGAAAAGTACCAAAATTTCACCTTAGGCTAAATTCGATATTCCGAATCCAAAAATGAAGTCCATTTCAAAATATAAAATATATATTATTTCAAAATTTAGGTATTACTATTCATAACGGCCAGTTTGATTGGTTGTGGTGTGTGTTAAAACTCGAAGTTGCGTACAACACACGCTACTGTTTTATTCAAAGGAAAGCGTACCGTGGAAGCTTGGGAAGTTTCATTTTAAATTTTTTGATGTCTCCATTTAGTCAAAAAGTTTAAAATATTGTATTTAAAAAGGTTTCACTAAAAGTTGATAAAAGTGCAATACTGAAAATGAATCTGTTCTTGCATTATGACTAAGAAACTCATAATATGGATTCTAAAATTATAAAGTTTAAAATTTAGTTAATACTATTCATGACCTCTTTTAATGGCTTTTTTTTTGGTAAGTCATGGTGCAATTGAACTCGGTGTTGTGTGTAGTGCAAGTTATTGAATTATTTTGAAGAAATAACACACTATGAAATCTTGGGGTGTTACATTCTCCCCTCCTTCAATAAATTGCGACCTCGCAATTTGAAATTGTTCTTCGAAAATAAAAGGTTGAAAATAGATAATAAATTTGTGGGAAAACCCACATCGGAAATTGGGTTACTAAAATTTAGTCTTAATATGAGGAAAAGAGAAATGAAAGGGTCACCACCAAATTATGATTTTGATTAGGAGAACATTGGTGGCAATTAGAGACATATAATCGGAGGAAAAGCGTAAATATTTATAGGTAGTGATTGAGGTCATCAATCACAAACAAGTTTATAATTGAGGTCCTTAAACTCATCAGTCTATGATGATTTGATGTACCATCGGTTCAACAAAATATAGGGTATTGTGATAACACATTTTTGACGTTTCAAAATATCTTAGTTGAAATCCCACATCGAAAAATGAATTAACGAGGCCTCTATAAAGAGTCGAAAGTATGAAGATTACCGAAAATAACACATACTAGGGTTCCATGTATGAAAATATGGATATGGAAGAAAAATCTAACCATCAATTATCTAATGGATAGTGGTAGAGAACATGGCTATGAAAAGGCCAACAATCCCAAAGCCATAAATTAGTGATGATTTAAGGTACCATCTAGGAAAACATTTTTGTTCAAAGTTGCTTTTCTTAATACTGAAGAATTTATTTATGAGATTGGCTAAGATCATAAGGAGATATACTTACTTTATAATTAGAGTTTTATCCATTAATAAATTTCTACCACAAACTCATCTTTCACTCTAAAAGATAATAGAATGTAAAAAAAATTCTATTTACACTATTCGTATAGGGTTCCAAAATAAACGAATTTATAATTCATCTACATGATCTTTTAATAAAAACTACATTATTTAATCCAGGACATCTCATGGTCCAGTGGTAGGTGATACACCCTTGTCACCCTTCGGTTTCGGGTTCAAGTCTCGCAGCCTTGCCGGACGCGACGGGTTGCCGCCCGACCTCCGGGTTGTCCTTTTATGGCAATCCAAAATAATCCAAACTAGAAATATCAAAAATACTTCTATCCAAACTCACAGTCCAACATTTATAAGTAAGGTAAACATAATGTAGAACCTTTTTACCCCGTAATAGCATATGAATACCTTCATCATGTATTCTTTTACAACACTGAAACATCCTAAATTATCATAATACTTATTAGTTACATTCATGCTCCCTTATTCCATATAGAATGCTGGATATACTTCATCAATCCAAAAATGTTTTAAACCCCAATAATGATGGAATATACAAATCATTAATCAGCTTTATGGTAGTCAAGAATATCCAATATAATTTATCCAAATCAATCATGTATTATTCTAAAATCACTACCTCGGTATCAGAACCATATTATGGTTTATCTTTCTCTCAACCATATATTTTCTAAAAATTTATCCTGCTATTGAGTCACATTTCTTTGTTCCACACAATCTCAAGTCCTTAATGAAATAGTACTGCAGTACAATCCTTATATACTCCATAATTATTATAACAAGTACATTGTTGATACAATACTCAATTGACATAATCAACATAAGAACTCTAATCATTCCTCTTCATCTGTGGTAGTATCATAACTTGATTATTATCCAATAGCATCATTTGCGTCATAGTCTGATGACTGGGACATAGGTTCGCGTAGTGTCCAAACTCCTTGCAAATGAAGCATTGTACATTTGAAACCATTTTCTTACCCTTGCAGTCACGTACTTTGTGCCCTTTTCCTCCACACTTATAACAAACTCCCATTCCTTTCAGGAAAGTTCCAGGGTGTTTCTTTCCACAGTTACCACATATGGGAAAATTCTTCTTTTCCCTCTTCCCTTTATCCATATTTCTCTCTTCTATCCTTTTCTTCTCTTGCTTCCCTTCAAAGCCATAGGACTCAGTAATCTATTTACTTATCTTATCAATACATGATATTATTTCTTCATATGATGATAATACATGGGAGACTATTTCTCTTATAAATTCTAGCTTAAGACCATGAAAGATATGATCCTTCCTTCTTTTTGGATCATGTGCATTTCTGGAGTTCTCATTCCTTCTACTGGGCGCCATTTCTAAACAATGGCATAAACTATATCAGTTTATGAATCAAAATACATAATCCCATACATATAAAACACTTAACATAAATTGAACTATTTATGGATATAATCCATAATCATAATAATGTTTTCTTTAAGGAAGTATGTACTCATAAACCCTTCAAAATGATTTGTAAAGAAAATGAGAGTTATCCTAAGCATATCCCCCGGGAGTGTCGTAACCAAGAGTGCAGCAAGGCCCGTTGTTGTGCACCAGTTCCCGTTCGAGTCTAGCTCAAAGCGGTGTTTTCGGGTTTTACCCCTAGGTACATCTGTGCCAGAGCCGCCTCTACCTGCTCGTATCCAGACAGGGATGTATTGCTTGGAAAACTCACAAAATCTCTACAATACCAAAATTCTAGGAATTTCTTCTATACTAATCCTCAAAGTTCATCTTAGGTCTACGTGCTCTAATCAGAGTTTATCTAAATCTAGCTTCCAAGGTTTGTACTAAACTTCCTCTGATACCAACTGTAACGCCCCGACCCCAGTTACCCAGAGTCGGTGCATTATTACATAACATTGGCATGATCACAAGAAAGATCAAATCTCGAAAGACCGATTGGTTTAGTAGCCTTGGAAACACTAGATATATTCATAAGTTTTACATTACATCATAAAATGAAAAATTACTACAACAACATAATGTTTCCACAATCCACACTATTAACCCCTCATAAAATCCCTGCAGGTCATTCATAACTTACTTCTTCACATACTGGGAAAAATAAAACATAGAAAGGGGTGAGCTCAAATGCCCAGTAAGGATAACAATATAGCGGAAACTTTCATAAATAAGAATAAACATTTAAGGAAATGTATAACTAAATAAAAGCCTTTTAAATATGAACTTTCAACATGGTATGGCATAAATAAAATGAAATAATGCCATTTACTTATTCACATGGATATTCTACTAATCGAATAATCACATGCAAAAATCAATAACCACTTTCATAATGTTGGAATGCATAATGCCAGACTATCATAACCACATAGCCAAGGCCTCGTGCCAAGACTAAAAATAAGATTTTGTCAAGGCCTTGTGCCAAGACACTAGTTTGTCTCATGAGACCTACCGATGCATCGAGGAGCTATAGCGGGCTCCACCCGTCACATATTAAGTCCAATGCATTCCCATATGAAAAGGTTTAAACATAACATAAACATTCATATTAAAACTAGCATATGAAATGTCAATACTTTCACCATAAACTATGAATGGTATAAAAATAGCACATCCACAGTCAAACATATCACAAAACCTTCAATAAAATATAGAAGTTTTGTATCATAATAAATCAACTTCAAATAATCTTAAAATCCATCAAAGGATGTTGACATAGATGAAATCAAAATTCTTTTTAAAGAAATATCTCCTTTTATTTTGAAATAATTTAAGATCCATATAAAATAAAACATTTTCTTTGAAAATATTCTTATAATCTTGTAAGGGAAGTTTTGAAGATTTTATAACGGTGGAAATTAGCCGCACCCGCCGTATAAGTTTAAAAAAACGTTCTTACCTTAATTCTGTCGAAAAGGTTAAAAATGACCTTGTTTTGAAAACGACGGAAAGATTCCTTTATAAACCTCTTATAATGAGTCAAACAAGGTTATAAATGACTTTAACCCATATTCTTGTAAATAATAAAAATGTTTTGAAATACATTTTGAAGAAACATGGATGTGGATGATAAAGAGATCCCAGAAGATTATTACAAATAAACAACCTCGGATAATGAAGAGATTGTGAAATAACCCTTACCTTGTACTTTTCCTTGGTTGGGGTAGGTTAACCTCCTGTATAATGGTGAAATAATTGTTATTAAATTATACAAGAATCATATATATTAATATGATATCATATATGTTCTTTTAACATTGATTTGTTAATAATATCTTAGAATTATCGTCGTTTCGGGTGTTAACTTACTTGTTTTCTTTTATATGTTTTGTTACGTAAGACATGTTTATAGAGGATAGGTTGTATATTATTCATATACAGAATGATATCAAGTCCTTAAACATCATTTTTAAATCATCAAATGATAATTATACTTGAATGGATACGATGGAGAATGAATCTCATCGCGTTCGTGGAGACGGTAGTCCGTACGTACGCACGAGCGACAATATCATTCTTTTGATATTAAAATAATATATAAATGGATGGTATATCATATATACAGAATAATTAACATGTTATATTTATTATTTACATGAGTTACACATCATTATTATACCCATCCAAATAATAATATATTGAATAACAATTACACCACGACGTGGAGACGGTAAGCCGTACGTACGCACGTATGGTGACATGTTATTCAAAGGGTAGATAGAATACTGAATATGGTTGTACCATATTTATAATAACATCAAAGTATATGTAAGATACTGGAGTTATTATTTTATAATGGTAAGAACAAATAAAGAGGAAGTGGAAGAAGAAAGGAACTTGGAAAAGGGTGGTGAAATCATTACCTCTTCTTCGGGTTCTTCCTTTTTATTTGATCAAAAGGGATCCTTAGGTTGGCTTTCTGATCAAACTAAGGCCTCTAGGTTGTAGTGAGGGATGTTGGGAGAGTATTTGGGCAGAGTTTGGCCGAACCAAAAGGCTTTAGAGGTGTGAATAAATGAGAATTAGGAGTGCCCTTTTATAAGAGGGGTGAGGGGCACCTTTGGAAAAGCTAGAAATATTAATTTATAATAAATTCATATTCGGTTTCTAATGTCTCCAAAGTTTATTATTTAAATGTTAAGGTTGGGATAGGTCGCAAAAAACTCAACCAATAGAAGTTAGACATGTTTGGGTACTTATATTAACCTTATCTTTAAGTATTAACTCTAAGTTAATTAGTTTCACTTTTACAATGTCTCTTTGTAGTTTTATATAATATGGTTAATAAACATACTATATACATCCAAGCGACCCCCATGTGGTCCATTAATGATTAACCTATCATGATATAAGTCTCTTGGCCCAACCTTAGATTTTTAGGAATTTAATATCAATTAATAATATAATATTTGTTTTAAGAACTCTTTTATGTCAATTTTGACACTATTCAATAGTTGATTTTTTTGAAACTCATAACAGATTGATTACTTCGAAAAAAGTCAATCCAATAAATCCTAATATATCATATTATCCTATAAAATTAGTTTAATTCATTAAAAGTTTCATATTATATTTATTTTGGTATTTATAATATCAATTATTTTAATTTTTCACTATTATAGTAATTACTGCATCATCATTGTGTCATAAATAAAATAAATTATATAATGTCTAAAAATTATAAATAAAATATTATTATGTAGGAAATCGTTTTATCTTTCTAATTAATATTTATAATCTAAAATCCAACTTATATAACCCTATGTAACAATTGTTTTGCTAAAAGATATATGCTTGTGTCATTTTTGTATTCATTTTGACTTAATTAAAATAAAGTGTCATTATCACTTACAAGTGGATCCATGGGGTCCCAAAATAGACCCAAAGATTCTCATGGTCGACCATGTATCAACCAATAGGGTTAAGACACGTTTTAGGGTAATTTAGTATTATTATAATATTATTTTTTAACCCTTATTTACCAGATTTACCCTTAACCATGGTAAATAAAATATTTACCGCAGTAATTATTCAAAATGTCTACAAATAAAAGTTACCTATTTACACAATTTGAACATCCTGATTCCAAATATGGAATCCATTTTCTTAAATTCAAAACACAGAAGTGGCAGAAATTAATTTTAAATTAATTCCCGCTGTCAAAACAAAAAGCGTGTTTTTAAGAGATAATAACTATCAAAAGATTGACACTTGTTTATGTTCGGTTTAATTGTAAAATTATGTCCAATGACCAACATTATATTAAATGGTAAAAATATATTCTAAATATACTTTAAAACCACTCAAATTCATAATTTATCACTATTAATTATTTTGATTAAAAAAGTTGTTTTTAATTAAAATTTAGTAATTTTCACTATTCATCAAAATATGAAAGTTATCTGAAAAGTACCAAAATTTCACCTTAGGCTAAATTCGATATTCCGAATCCAAAAATGAAGTCCATTTCAAAATATAAAATATATATTATTTCAAAATTTAGGTATTACTATTCATAACGGCCAGTTTGATTGGTTGTGGTGTGTGTTAAAACTCGAAGTTGCGTACAACACACGCTACTGTTTTATTCAAAGGAAAGCGTACCGTGGAAGCTTGGGAAGTTTCATTTTAAATTTTTTGATGTCTCCATTTAGTCAAAAAGTTTAAAATATTGTATTTAAAAAGGTTTCACTAAAAGTTGATAAAAGTGCAATACTGAAAATGAATCTGTTCTTGCATTATGACTAAGAAACTCATAATATGGATTCAAAAATTATAAAGTTTAAAATTTAGTTAATACTATTCATGACCTCTTTTAATGGCTTTTTTTTTTTGGTAAGTCATGGTGCAATTGAACTCGGTGTTGCGTGTAGTGCAAGTTATTGAATTATTTTTGAAGAAATAACACACTATGAAATCTTGGGGTGTTACAGATATATCCTAAAATTCATAAGATGGAATGATACATTATATATTCCAAATTTACACATGATAATCTATCAGTGAAATGATGAATACAAAAATCACCTTGATGTTATTTATTTCTTATGGGTATTAATTCTAATAAATTATGGTTCTTTAGTTTAGATGATTTGAAATAATCTATACATCGAAGAAATTCCTATAGTTTGAGTGATTGATGATGTATTTCAAAAATTGATTCATAATATTCCACACAAAAAAATTTTGTCTTCTCAGTAGATCTCATACATGCTATTAAACATATTTCAAGGACTCCTTATTGAAAAAAAATAAATATTTAAATAAATTAAAGAAAATATATATGATAATCTTTATATGGGATTTATTTATCTATGTGTGTCACTATAGAGTGAAAAAGTTTTTTTATTAAGAGTAAAGATAGATAAAATTGACCCTACATTATTTATAAAGAACTCAATATCATCACTATCAAGATAATTCATATTATACCCAATAGAAATTAACTTATTTATCATTTATATTAATATCAAAAAAAATCTTTGATTTATCTCTGATCTAGGTACTATTAGTTTAGGGTCAAAAGTGAGAACATACTAATTAAATCCTTCTATATAACATATGGGCAATGTGAATTTATAGTGAATCTATTTTAAAAATTCCATATCTAGCTTCATGGATTTAAAAAATGGTGTTCTTATAGGTCACCTTAATAATTTTTTGAAAATATATACTAATTATATTATTATTTAATTAGAGATAAAATAATAGCATGAAGACCCTTGATATATTTAATAATGGCCATATGGTAGGATCCATTATATAAAAACTTTACCATGAATAAATTTTGGAATTAAAATGTTTCACTATTAGGTCATAAATTTATATGTGAGGGTATTTCAAGAAGCCATCAATGATAGAAGCTATTGAGAAACTGATCAGACCAACCAACGTTTCATGTATTATTAGTAATAATTTTTTGTATACATATTAATTTTTTTAGTAGAAACATTATCATGGTTAGATAATAAATTCCATAATTAACATTAATGTGGGTGAAAGTCCATTAGAATGATGAATGTGTAGAAAATTTCATATAATGAAATAGAAGTTTATTCCATTTACCTATTCTTATATGACTATGTAGTAAACAAGTGTTCATTATCATTCATGATGCATCAAAGAGCGGAATGTTATTAATTTAATTGGAGAATGATATGGGGTTAGATTATACCTAAAAAAATTGGTTGTTTGGAATAAAATTTTCATAAAACAGTACTTATAGGGACATTTGGTAGTATTTCATTAATTATATGAATGAAATATCATTATAGAGAATAATGTGATTTTCATACTTATGATAAAAGATTAAAGAAAATTTTATAACATAAATTTTAGAACAATTTACATATAATTTTTTTGGATCTAATTAATGTTTTGTATGAATTAGTATATTATTAAAAATTGAATGTGGACAAGGTGGATGATGTTATGATCCAAAAATAAGATTTCTATCTTAACCTGGATGAGGATAAAAAATATCCATTATTTATAAATTTGAGAAATATTTATCATGAAATAATAAAGCTAGAGGATAAATAATGTTATTATTATATAACTTTCCGATAATATATCCTTTTTTATGATTAAAAATTCTATTAATTTAGATTTACATATGAATATAATGGTCATAAATGTTCAAGAGGTTAACCTTTATTGAGATTTAATGATATTGTTTGGAAACCATGTCTATGTTATGTCCATTTTTTTGGAAGGAGCTATTTGAGAAATATCCTACTTCATTATTCTCTATACATCAATGAATAATGAATATATATATATATGTGTGTGTGTGGTATATTATTTTTTATTGGACAACATAATGTGAGTTATTGATGATCATATATCTCATGTCTTTAAATGTAATGATGTGAGGGATGTTATTAGTATTTATATATTTACTGTATAATCATAAACCATATAATAATTTAAATGTTAAATAAACAACATAAATTTTGTGGTTTCACTCAAAAAAATTTATTTAAAATATTTTATAGGGGTTGTAGTTGATCACCTAACATTGTAAAAAATATATTTATATGATAGAATAATTAAATAATGATTGGATTAACTAAATACATCAAAAAAAATTTGTAAGGATTCAATGAATACATTATTCATTATAATATTTTCAAGATCCAAGGTATATAATGATGTTCTCGAGAAGTACTCAGTTAAACCATGATATAGTATCATGTTTCATCATTTTTTATTATCATTTTATTGATGATTATTCATACAGAACCAAAAACCTATATTTAATTTGATGATATATTTTTCTATGGGTTTAAAAGGTGGTTGGGATCAACACATTCAAGTAGCTAATTTGTTTTGGCAAAAATATCATTTACATGAGCATTCAGATGGATCATGATGAAGCCCATTATGTAATATATGGAATAAATCCACTATGAGGAGACAATGAAGGGTAATTAAATCAATTATTATGTGATTTATATAATGAAATGGAGGATAAGTTGAGATTAATTTAGTAAGAGATTGGGGAAACCTAATTTCCTCTTAAATGGTAAGACGATAATTATCAATTATATTATGATTTTTTGTTTGTGAGAATGTTTTTCCTTTGTTTTTTCCATCAATGAAGGCTATGAGATTTTGAATTAATTGATAGGTGAATCCTATGTAATTGTTCCTTAAATGATCCTTTCTCATGTAGTTATAGTATATTATCTATTGGTATATCCACAAAAACATCTCAAGTTCATGAGGTGTTCCAGATATGTCTCTATATAATGTAAATATCTAGTACATCATTTGAAATGAACATTTATGTCATACCATAGATGATTTTAATTGAATAAGAGGAAAAATCACTATTGATTATGGAATGTAGAGAGAAAATTATACAAAATAAGACCACTCACCATGTCATAATTAAGTTGTAAAAGAACTAACTTGGGAATGATGCATGGGAACCTTAGGATATGATGAGACTTATATACCCACAGTTATTATTAGTTAAATGTTATTTTTAAATCAAAATTAAATTTAATAATGTTAAAATAAAACACACCGATATTTTAAGGAATAATCATTTTAAATAAATTTATATTTTTTTTTGATATGTTGCATTATATTAAAATTAAGGGCCGGAACAGAGAAATTTCATAATCTAATGCATTTATATGAGAATTCCATTTCCCATATTCCCCGAATAAATTAGGTCATTATATATAGATATTTAGGTGGTAGAATGTACATTAATACCAATATTTTACATATTAAACTCTACTATTTGGTTTCCATTTATTAAAAAAATATAAAATTTAAGAAGAATCAAGTTTTATTTTAATGAAACAACATCATAATTTTAATCTTGACCATAATTATTCCCTATTATTCAATGAATCATTATGACAAAAGAAAATGTTGGATGACGAACAAAATCACATTTTTGGACATAAAATGAGTTAAATGAACAATTAGATATTGAATACATATAAATTTTTTTTATAAAATAAATTATAAAAAGATAAATATTTTCCTTGCTATAAAATAAACTACACTATACAATGTTTTTCCAGAAACATTTAATATGAAGTCATAAAAATAAAATAAAACTCATCATAATTTCATTGAAATCATGAAAAACTCTTAATATCTTTTTGAGGAAGCTATACATTTCAACCACATTATGTTTCATGTAAATTAATTTAGCTTCTAAAATCATAATATTACCTTAAATCTATATAGAAAAAATTGATAGATCGTATAATAAATATGAGGCATCATCCCCATCTCTCTTACTTATGGAGTAACCCTCATTATTATACATGTAATAAATGTTATGATTATAAATGTATGAACCATATATTTTTCACTATAAATAACCAATACTGTTGTGAATGTAATAACTACCACTGTATATTCCCAGGATATCATAAGAAAATAGAATTATTAAAATATTCTTGTTACATATTGCATTTGATAGATATAATGACCACACCTAGCAATGATCATTAAAGGAACAAACTTTGTATGGTTCAAAACATAACCAATCCCCATTTTGTAATAACCTACCCACTATTCATTATAAAAAATTCCCACAAACCATAACATAATAATAATTCATTAAATCCCTCATCATAAAAATATTATCTACCCCCATAAGAATGTATTTTATTTTATTGATACATCCATTTATAAATAACCAAATTTAAAAAAACTACTCCGAGAATAAAGGTAATTTGGGAGCTTCTTTAATGAAAAAAATCTAATCATATAAAGAAATACTATTACCAAATAATGTTAATGGGGTGGTAAAAAATATTATTCATGTATTTTAAAAAAGTACATTTTTTTCTGGTAGAAAATAATATCAAACAATTCATTAAAAAGATTATTTTTGAATTCCATTAAATGAAATATAACTACTACATCCAATTAACATTAAATTTAACTTACATAAATATAGGTACATTCACATTATATAAATTTATCAATATAGAAATTGATGGAAAATATACATATATAATTAATCGTTAAAAAATCTAAAATAAGGCTTTATGTATAATGTATACATTAAGATTAGTCTGAATTATCATATATTGTCCCTATAATTATAAATAATAAAATTATGTAAATTAATTACATTGATTATAATTTTTTAATGTTTATAATTACTTTTATTAATTATAATATCATGTTATACAAAATAAAAAAATATGTTATCTTCATTTCAGATGTTCCAAAGATATTCATTTTAAATTTGTATAATGAAAAAGGTGGGTTGACTATTGGCAACCTGTTTTTAATTCAATAATCTCATCAATAATAAATAAATAAATAAATAATTTCATAATTAAGAAATTATTAGGACAATACAAACTATTATAGTGAGTTATTAAAATTTAACTATGATATTATCAAGGAGATGATAAATTATACTAACGTCTAAGTGACATTTCCATTTTTCTAAAATTATTATGGATAAAATGTAAGAACCATTTTATCATTTTCAAAAAAAATTATCATAAATATAATATTATTTATTTTAAAATAATTCATATACGGTCCATGGGATTTGGTTAGGAAAATGAAATATATCACTCTGTGGATGTGGTAATCAAAATGTTTGCATAAATAACATTATCATTTATTAGCGAATTGAAAGGAATGAAAATAAAGGATTTATTATATTTTTATGAGGATATATATGTAATTAATGTCATATAAAGTTGTTAATCTCATTATTCTAACTAACTGTTAGTGGTTATGATGGAAAAATATAACATCATTCTGTGATGCAGTTGTCTTCCCTAGAAACGAAAGATTTATTCCTTTCCCATTTTATGAAGTTTAGTAATGTATAATGATTATTGCTTTATAATAATAATATATTAGTATATATGAATGTAATTTTGAATTACCGTATGTGGAATGAATAACATATAGATATTGAGGGGGGTAAAAACTAAAACAAAAACACCTACTTATGAACTACACCTCTTCTCTAAACATACTCCTATTCTTTATAATACATTTTCCAATGTTGGTATTCTTAACAATACAAATCCTATAGTATGTGAGTATGGTTGTATTGAATGAATTTTATATTTTCTTAACTAAAAAATGTATCTTTGTTTGGGTTTAAAATATAATAATCGATTTTCTTTTTGATGATAGGGTATGGGAACTCGTAGATTTTAAAAATATTAAATTGTTATAAATTAGTTTTCATTTTTAATGGCTCAAAATATATAAGTCTAAAACATGAGATTATGATACTTCTAAATAATTTCATTAAATAAATGATTTCTACATTTGGTTAAAAAATTACCCATACATTTTTTATATAACCCATCATTATCCCTATTGAAAAATACGATAATATTAATGGATTGTACAATTTTAGTGTCAATAATGTCACTATAAAATTACAAAAGACACCTAAATGGACTAGAAATTATTTCATTGACAACATATCATTAATTTGTGAATAAATAATGCTTTAATTAATTCTAAATTATTTAATTATATATTATTTACATTGAAATATCGTAATTATAAATTTTAAAACTATTCATTTATATTGATTTTTTAATAGCAAAAAAACTATGGAATATGAATAAAATGAATAATCACCCATATAATATGAATTATTTCATCATGAAAATTCATGGGAATTATAAATTATATACATTTATACTAATTTTATTAATTTTAAATTGTTTTGTTTTATTATACCATTTATAGAATAATTATTACATCATTGTTATACTACATTTATTCTACTTTGAATTGTAATTTATAATTTTTAAAATTAAATTGTAATTAACTAAAATGGTTGTTTAACCAAATCATGAATGATAATGGATGAAATGGAATCATTAAATAAAATTAAGGAAAATGTTACGGTTATTTTTATGTGTTTATCATTTAATTTGTAACTATTCCTTATATAAGTAACCCTTACCATTTTAATAGAAATTTGATAATTTGAGTAGTCAAAATTTTCAAAAATAAAGGCGTCATATAAAATAAAAGTGTACCATCTTTTTAAAAATAAGGAATCATTTTTTTGAAATTTAAAACATCGAAGTGGTAGAATTTAATTTAAAACTAATCTAGTTAATGAAATGAACAAGAATTTTCTTGATAAATTTCTTTATTCAATGAATATATGTTAAATTAATATAATAAATTATTTTCAAATATCATAATTGAATTAAATTAATATAAAATGCAATAATAAATTTTTCAAAGTAATGGAAAATATAATTTTACGTAGCATTCAATGAAAACATATATTTCTGATGTTCAATTAAAAAATAATTTATATTATTAGAATAAAAAAATTTGATTTAAAAAATTAAATACTTATTATAACATAAAATATCTAAATGTTTTATAAATTAGAAATATTACTAACCCACATGAATAATTAAAACCATATATTAAGTAAGAATATTTTGTTTTATATAATGAAATTTCTAAAAATGGAATGAATATTTTTTATTAATATATTAATACATTTATAATTATTATAACCATAATATATGTTTCAAATAGTGTTTTCTCCTATTGACACATGGAAATTTAATTTATAGGGTATGAAATTCATTTTTTAATAATAATATTTAATGATTCTATTGCACTCATTGATGCATATTTTGTATTATATCTACCATTTTCAATCTATAAAAACCATATGTCATTAAACTATCCACTCGTTGAACTTAAAAAATTTACATAAAATAAATTTTTAACTAAAACATACTAATCAGTGGTTGAAAAATTAAAATAAATTTTTATAATTCTAAATCATAATGATTTCTTAAAAATGATCCTCTAGAATGGTGGGAAATGAAAATACGACAGTCATCTCAATTAACACTTTCATGTGTCTTCATGTATAAAATAATTTCTGGGAAGTCAAAATATGGAAACTGAAAAGGACACTAACAACTATATAATGAAAGTGAGAGACAAAGAACATGGTCAAGATAAATATAAGCAACACCAAATCATAATTTTTTTATGGGTGATGATACCATCAATTTAAAAAAAATAATGGTAATATTATTAATATCATTTCAATATCCTATTTCTTGGTGTTAGTAATTATTTCTACGTCTATAATAAAATAATAAGGAAATATACTTACTTGATATGTAAAAGTTCATATTTTAACCAATTTACTCAACAATATTATATTTTTCTCCAAATGATGGTATTTCAAATTTGTTTTTTATTACTGAAGTAAAAATATAAATATACATGGGATCACATACATACCAAAATATATAAATGATATAAAACATATATTTATACATTAACCAAATCCTAAATTGTTTAAATTATATATCACAATATTCCAAAAGAAAAATTCTTAATAGGATGAAATATAGCACTAATATTCAAAAAATAAATGATAACTCTGTAAATTAAATAATGGTTATTCAACAAATAACTATCCATACCATTTTTCAATAAATAATATAAAACTATTAAATCCAAAAAATCAGATTGATTTGATCACAAATTATTTGAAAATATAATTACCTTTTTTCTTAAAAAAATAATTGATAAAAATAAAATTTATATTCCCTAATAATATCATACCTAAAACTATAAAATATAAGGAATAAATAACCATTACAACTATGAAGAAACAATAAAGACATGAATACATCCAAAATAATATTCAATAAAACCATATAACATTATATTTAACAAAATAAAATATAATCCAAAATAGTGAACTTCCACCCAAAATAAAATTATTGATACATTCATTAAATTCATTCTGAAGACCATTGTCATGTCAAGACTTTTCTTAGGCTAGTGGTAGAAATTTTTCCCTTGTCTCTCTTCTGTTATCGTTTTATGCCAGGTTACCTTGTTCGATGTGACATGTCATCACTTATCATGTAGGGTTTCTATATTCTATAAATATCAATATAATTCCAAAAAAATTATAACATATATGACAAAAATCCTCAAAAATATAATTTATCATCAAATATCATATAATCTGAGAATTATTCAAATACTTTTATGTTTGTACCCAAAAAAGGAAATGATAAATCCTTTTTCTATAACTTATTCATATGTTAAACATATGGTATAAATCAACCTCAAACATCAACCACAGATCATCAAATATATTATAAAATTATTCCAATTACATAAAATCAAAAAATTGGTCTCTATGAATTTGAAAATATAATCAACCATAAATATACAAAAATATCATTACTCACAATACCTATCTATATGTACCATAATCATTTATCCTTTTTCATTAACTATAATCCATTTTTTTCCATAGTATTGATTAATGTTTTCATCATAAAAATACAAATAAGAATCATATCCGAAGATTCAGAAATATCATAACATATTATAATGTATATTTTAGATGTTTTATATTTCATATTCTCATTCCACATCTTTAAAAATAGTGGAATTTTTATTTTATAAATATTTATCTCCAAGATCATGTTGATCATATTGATGACCATCCCACCTTGGATAATTATTTTCATAATTACCTTAATCTACACTATTAAAAAGATGAATTTATATATTAGGAGGAACATTGTTGATAATATTGGAATTAACTGAATTCTTCAATTTTTTTAGGAATACATTTACTTTAAAAACACATTTACTATATAAAAAACAACATCTCATTCATCAAATACTTTTCCATGAGTGATTCATAAAAAATTAATTAATAATCGATCATTTTATATTTTTAACTTAATGAACTTCATCGCCTAAACATCAAAAAATATTTACTTCTCTCTTATATGATGAGTTTGTAACCTCACTAATTTTTCTGTTTTCAATCATAACATTTGATAGATTTCAAGGAATTAACACAATATTTTTAAATATAACTACCATTTCCTTCAGTTTTTCATTTATAAAATGATTGTATTTTCCTTCGTATATATTTGTTAATATATTTTTGGCTAGATCCATATATTTTATATTTCCAAAAAGTGTCTATGAGATAAATATCAGGAAGATAAAAAGAAACTATCTAATGAATAGAGTTATCACTAATACATCATTAACACTATTATCTAAAACACATTCTATTAATCAAAATCACCATTTTTATCCTTATAACATTATCATTTTATTATAATAGTGGTCATTTTTTATATGTTAAAAAAACCCTAATAAATAAATGTATATGAACCCTTACTTAATACAAATTATAAAGATATAATGTTAATAATTACATATTCATTTGAATTTAAAATGTAATTCACATTCTTACATTCCTAGAGATATTTTATGTTTATAGTTTTAGACATTTAGTTCAAAAATCTCCCATATAAACCCATATTTTACAAATTGTACTTTTATATTAAATATAAATTTTCCACCAAACAATTTGGAAAAAAATGGTTTTTTCATGATACATTATATGAATTTTCATATTTATATAATCATTGTCTGTATTCTTCTTTAAAAGTGTGTAAATTGTTAAAAAAAATTACGATGAGAAAATATTGCTTACTGAGGGACATAATATATAAATAGTATTTTTTAGGTCACGATTACTTATATAAAATTTTGGTTCTACAAAATAAAATATTATATCTGAAAATAATAATTTCCCTACAAATGAAATAAAATTCATTTCATAAGGCTCTTAATAATGAATTTTATATGAAATCATAAATAAAAAATAAAACACAGAATTTATTGTTTAAAATAATGAAAAACTGAATATATATTATTACAAAAGTTATAGTTTTATTCCTTATGAAGTATCATATACATTAATATATATTTTCCAAATAAAATATTACCATAAGCCCCCAAAAAATGCATAGATAAATAATGTAGGTAACTTCAGGAATAATTTTCATATCTCCCTTATTTAATAACTCTCATGGTTACACATAGAATAACCATCTTGGTTATAAATGGAGTGTCCATAATCGTTATAGTTGATATAAATATAATTATTATAATTGGAATATATATCCTATAATTGTACAATATTATCTAAGGAGAAACCTAATTGGTGAACCCCATCACATTACCCAATTATTTTGATTGCAATAACGGGCTCACATAAGCATGGTATATCACATGACCACCTTTACATTTTAATAACATAACCAATCATCCAAGGTTTAAAATGGAACCACATTTCCTCATAAATTGTTTATATAAACCAGAACAAAATCATAACACCTAAAATCATGCATTGTAAAAACATTCATTTGACACATAAGAAATCGAGTCCAAAATATTGACATATTCCATTCATTAAAATCCAATTATGAATTTTATAATTCCCATACTAATGGGATTGAAGTATTTTAAGGGAAGGAAAAATGAAATATTGTAATGTAATGCAAACCTAAAATAGACATCATGGTTGTGGGAAAAGTCATTTTCACTATATATATTAAAATAGAACATTACTTTTTTTATTATAATGAAAGTGAAATCATTCATTAAAATTACACATTTTAAAAACCATTTAACAAATGAAAATATATACATATAATGTAAAATAGATTATTTATTTTAATATAATTGCATTAATAAAAATATTATCATGAATAAGGATATATTTTTATATTATTTATAAAAAAATCATTGATACATTTAAAATAATTTTTAATATAAAATATATCATATCTCCAGTTTTATTTATCATGTACGTTTCATATCAACATGTATAATAAATTTATGATAGATATTTTATTTCATAATAATATATTAAAAGACTAAAAAATCAATTTATTTATTCTATTATTGAGTTATATTCAGTTTCTTAATTAGCTATTTTCATGTTGGGTGTTTCGATGGTATTCATTTCATAATTCCAATAATGATTCAGATGGATGAATATGTTCATGATGATAATTATTACATCGTATATAAAATAATAAACATAAATAAATTATCATATTTATAAAACAAAATACATTCAAATACATCTTGAAATAATGGTTATGAATAATTAATTCTATTTTCATCAGGGTGATAGTAGGTTTTACATTCACATGAACAACATTTCCAAATTTTAGTGATCATTATGGAAAAAACTTTTGTGTTATTTTAACTATACATATTTATAATTATATAAAATATAAAATATTATTTTTTTGAAACTAACTTATATATATTATTTATTTGATGTGGTTAAGATAAATTAATAACATCACATCATGGTGATATTGGTACACATGTCGGCATGAATGACATTATCATTTTTTTAGTAAAGGGAAAGGAAATAAATTAAACGATATAATATATCATAAATATTCTGTAAATTAAATTAATATCACATGTTAAAATTAACTCCATCATTATAAATATCCATGTGATTTGGTCATCGATATCAAATTAGATTGATCCTTTATGTGGTACTCCACCGTATGCACATTCGATAGATTCCATTCACATTACATTGGTGAAAAAAATTTATATAAGTTTTGAAATTTATATTATAACATGTATGAATAATTTTTTACTTGAATAATTATATCTTAATGGAGGAATTTTTTTAATAGTTTTATTAAGAAATAAACCAAAAAACACTCGATTATGGATGATTTATATTCTTTGAAAAACCTATTACGAATTACTCAAAATGAATTTATGGGATAGTTTGGTAAATCATAATTACTCAAGGATGTGAGTAGGGATTTGATAAATTAATATGGTTATGTAATGACTAGTCCATGTGGACCATGACCCCATACTTCCAATGATATCCCTACTAGAATGAAAAAGATGAACGAGGGATAATGACCCTTGATTAAGGCCATTAGTAGGACCCAGGATGGACACCTGTACCAAGGGTGTATTGATCTCACAATATTGGATGAAAAACCCATTATTTTAAATCAGAAAGGTGTATTTAATGAATCTACCAAAATAACTCCAAGACACTATATAAAATCGAAACCCAAAACATCCCATATGTATGTATAAAATAAAACTCATACAGATACAATAAATCCTCCAATGTAAATACAACAAAATTTTAACTAAACAATATACCAAAAAAAAACAATCCCATGTCCCGAGCTAGTAATTCCCAACATTGTCGATGTAATCCCAATGTAATGCTAATAATAGTTTTATATACATGGGGATATAATAAAATTATACTCATCATGAAAACCAATGTATCCCATGCACATGCGAGAAAAATTTGAATTCCCTTAGTATAAAACAATAGAACCCAAGAGCACCAAAAAGGTATGAAAACCAAACCCACCCTCTAAATGGTATGTTCACTAGGTACCACAATTCAACTAATATAATATATTAAAAATAAAATTTGTGATATGGTAACCAACACCCCTTTCCAACTACTATGATGCTCTTCCCCATCACCGTACGTCCACGTGCTCCAATCCCTTATATTTACAATATCACATCCTGTCTGCACACACCTAGGCCTCAAAACACCTACCACACACACAAAAACCTGGGAATAATTAAACATCACATAAAATATCATCATGAAGACAGTTGGGAATGAACATCACAACTCATCCTGATGATAACAGGGAAATAATTCACCTCACCCACAAACAGATGGTCTACCACGTCTCATTAAAAGACACCTGGGCCATAGAACACCTCGGTAGAAAACACATAGGCAATAAAAACCACAATATAAAGTACTAACAGACTTCTGTCCATCAAATCATGTGAGATTCCTACCTCACTTAGAAGATAGATCAGAAAATAGCACGTAGTCATCAATCTGTACTCTTCAATGAATGTTTGAAAAAACACCAACCACGTGATAATGCAGGAGTTCATCACATTGTTCTCAACATTATCGGGGTTTATAATAAAATAAAAATGGAAAATAAGTTCATATATAAATAATAACAAACCATCAAGAACAAACTATGGGTTCTCTAAAAAACCGATTCATAAAATGTCAGGTTTTTTACTACCTCTAAATCCACAACACCAGACACCAAGATATAAATCTCATTTCACATTTCTATCATATACCATTTAAACACATTTATTACATCAATTAAACCAACCAATGGCATTCAAAACATTATTAAAAAAATATTTATTCATTCCATTAGTACCATTGAAATATCTAGGCATGAAATGAGACATACCATAGAGTAATAATTAGTTACTTGTAGAAGATACCTCATAAATTAATGTGATTCAAATTAATGAGTCTTTAAAAAATTAACTCTACATACATGATGAATCCTAAGGAATATTATCAATGAAAATAATCTCATAAATTAACCACAAAAATAATATTTACCCTCTCCAATCCTATCTAAATAGTTCATTATATTAATAGAACCAATGCCCCACTCATAACCACATCCAGCAACACGTTACAAGACAAATTTTTTCGCTACCCTACAATATAATCACACCACACCCATCACAGTCCCACTATACAATCACATGTCACAAAATCCCCCCCACACACACAACCCACAGAAAGCAAAGACATAATGTTAACTCACGGACCAAGGAATAAAAAAATTAATGAATCATAAAGTATCCGTTATTTAATTCAAATTATTAATTTGTGTATTATCAAAGAAATTGTATGGTACTGAGAAACATTTTTATTAGCCGAATATATGTATTTAAAAAATTTCCAAAGAAAATATCATCAATCAATCAATATAAATTATATAAACCATATGGTGCACAAAAAGGCCCCCAAAAACCATGATTTTCAATTGGTAGTTAGCTCATTCAAATCACAATATTAATAATAATAGACATACAACATGATCATGTGTCACATTCCTCATCCCATGTATATTAATATTTAAACAAATTAAAAAAATTATTAAAAAATATATAATATATTCATAAATTGAAAATATATTTAAACCCATACCACATGGTGAACAGTTTATAATGTTAATATAAACAATTCCTAAAAGAAGGATGATAGACACTAACACATTGCACAAAAAATATGGGCACACGTATGGAAAGTAACCCCCTACAAAATCTTATCACAAATATAGTAGCATATCCAATCAAATTCAATGGGAGAAGGATTTAGAACATATGACATACAGAGAAATCAATTTGGAATGGACAAGGGGGATCATATCTCAACATTTGGAATATCAGACCTGAGTCATGAGAATTGATACATTTTTTATTTTCCATTAAAGGTAGATTTGTCCAAGGCCACACATTTTGACCTATTAAATTTCTACAAACTGTTAGGTAATTATATATATAATTTAGGGCAATTGAACATGTCTCAATGCCTTTAAAATTTTTAATTAAATATTTTTATTTCAAATGACGTTGTGAAAAGTGAAAAATAGATGAACTAAGAACACTTCTAACAAAGAACCACCCGGAAGACACCACAAAATGAGGCACCCTGAAGGAGTCACAACCAGAGGATAAACCATCGGATGAGGAGCCTATATAAATTTCCCACATGTGAGGAACTGTCCTCATGCCACCGCCAAACATGGTACCTCCGGACATGAGACCGCTAGAAAGTGACTGCAAGGGTGAGACACCACCTGTGAGCCACCACCAGGATGACCCACCAATAACGAGCCACCATCAGGATGACACACAAAAAGTGCACCAATGCAATTTTGATTCTTCACTAGTGATCCACCTCCATGTTGAGACACTACAAGTGAGAAAACACAATGTTCAGACACCGCCATGGTGAGCTATCATTAGCGTTGCTCCGCCAGTGTAAGACAATGGTGCGAGAAGGAACCATTGGGATATGGAAACGTTGGAAACCATGATAAAATGGAAAATTTTGAAAGTGTTTGAAAGATTAACCATGAAATTCTAATAAACCTAAAACAACTTATTTCATAATATTAATAAACTCTAAAGGTCTGGTCCATTACATCAAATAACTCTCAAACTATACTCACCCTTGATAAATCAAAACCAACTCGAAGGGAAAGGGGTGGGGGGTCTGAACTATGATCCCTATATGTACCTCTCTAAGATATCATCACACTAGAAACATAGATAACAACTAAACAGATCAATATTCAATGGTAATCCACTATTTGATTTTATAAAAATAGAGTCGAAACCTCTACACCCTAGAATACTTCCTCCTACATATGAAAACCATGACATATCATCATAGTTTTTTAGATGTCAACCAAAAAAATTACAAAAAAAATTTTAAAACAACAACAAACCACATTTTTTGAAAATAGAAATAATGAAAACCAATCCTTAGTGTTATGGTAAATTCCTCTCTCAATGACACTAACTCGCTATCATGAGTTTAATAGCATCACAGTTAATGCATCTTTTTTATGAATCTGGTCCTCCATTTTTCATATTTCATTAATTTTTCACACATCAAAACATACCCATTGTAGTCCATGGAATATAGTACATTTCATATAATAGGGTTCAATAATCAAATTACAGGGGAAAATGTAAATAAAAACCTAAAATAACCACTGGTACTAGGCATGCATCTATATCATTCGCTCCCATGTACTCTTCAACATCACAATAGGCATCCACAACACATGACCAAACAAAATTGTACATCTGAACAACTCATATTTTGAGGATCTAGAATCCATAGTGGATACTCAAAAAAATTACGGTTATTCTTGATAACTAACTCTCTATAGTCATTGACATGAGTGTCATCATGAAGATACTATCAATGATGAAAAATGTGAAAGGTATAATGGATCCACTCTAATTTTGGTAAAAATTCCTACTGAAATTCCACCTGAATAACTCAACCAAACACCTCGAATGGTCCAATGACCATGGGATATATCTTACTCCACCATGAAACCAACCATTTCCTACATCGAGGGGTACTATTAAGGAATCATTGTTCCAAATCTCGAACCCATAAAGAATTCTTCTCTAATTATCATAGTACTTATATCATTCCGGGACTACTCTAATAATATTAGGAACAAGATGAAAATTATAATTCTTTCAACGCACCACATCAAGACCATGAATGACTATCTCTGAACCTCTATGAAACATAATAGAGAACAACATTTTCCTTCATAAAAATCATCAAATGAGTCAATGTCAATGAAAGAGTGATTACTGCTATTATAAGAAAACTATACCAAGGTTAGCTGTCATACCTATGATCCACCAAGATCCAATATTAATGATTGGAAAATATCCTCCAATGTCTCAATAGTTCTCCCAATTTACCCATCTGTATGAGAACATAGAGTTGTGTTGTGGCATAACTAAGTGCCGCAAGCTTGATAAAATATCTTCTATATTTTATAAGTAAATCATGTGTTCTAATCTGAGAAAATTTACCTCATAACAACATGAAACCACAACACAGAAACCTTGTACATCATGGTCAAATAATACAATATTACTAACTAAACGATTAATAATAAGTGAGTTTATTTCTTTAACTGATCCACTATCTCCATAATATAACCATATCCTCCCTATTCTCATAGTATCCCTATGATGAAATCCCTCACGATTTCATCTCATTTCCACTAGGGAACATCCAAAGGCTATAAAATACCACGAGGAAAATGATTTTTGGCATATATTTGGAGGAAAACCAAGGAATTTCCCACAAATTATACCACTGGTTATTTCATCTTGGGCCACCAATGATGCATACACATGCTTCATTACATCCTGTAAACAGATGTGTGTTCTGCTAAAGGTGATATATGAAAATCAAAAAAGACTCCATCATGAATCTCAATTGATGAAAAAACATCCCATGAAACGACATCAGGTTTTCACCATCTTCTGACCATTCATATGGAGCATCACTATGGACACCATTGTCCTCCATCACCTCTAACAATAAGTCACACCACTACAAAAACTCCACCTACTTCATCAGTGAATTTTTAACCATCCTCTAATAACAACATTCACTACCATCATCTACCCCTTCATCTATGTGAAGGGATTCTAACTAATCAATCACTCTCTATGAATCCACATATTCAAAAACTATGTCACTATGTGACATTATTATTAATGTACCAGCCGTGAAATTCTCCTCAATGGAGTTGTATGATATCTATATAACATAATCCAGAATTAAATCCATCCACCTCCATTGACAGATATTTAGGTCACACTAAGAAAATATATACCTTAAACACTTAGGATATGTGAATAGCACAATGTGATCTAAAATTACCAAAATCCAGAAAAATATACATGAAAACAAAAATAACTATAGCTCTAGATAATGGGATTAATTGTTACGGGCATGAGGATGTATCTGTCTAGTCCTATAAGTGATCATAGATAGTTGCAGAATCAGTACACATACCTACCCCATATGAGATGCATTACATAATACATCAAACAATACCCCTTCATCCACAATCTATAGCACTCGGGCACTTACAAACATACCCTTCATATAACTTAATGCAGCATGGCATTGACTACACCATAAAAATTCTTTTTTTCATCTTTATCAAAGCTATAAACAGAGATTAAATATAAGATAAATCAGGAATAGAGCACGAATAATAGCTTGAGAGACCAAGGAAACTTCGAACCTCTGTCCCATTACAGTGTTATTACAATGAAACACATTCTTCATCCATTGATGGGTCTACAGTCAAAACCTAAAAATAAACCCCATTATCTTGGAATTAATCCTCTCATATACTAATCATACACCTAGACATCTTTATAGAGAGTTGGTGGCATCGATGAGAATGCAATAAATTTCGGAGATTATTGGAATGTTCCTCCTCAAACATGGAGTAGATTTAGATATTATCGATGGAAATGATGATGAAAGGATCTTGGATCTTGTATAACATGATTTTCATAAGCCATATGGACAAATATTATATGGTCATAACACTGAACCACATGACTATAAACTCAATGTTCCCATTCTGGAATCTGATGTTTGTATTCTAGATATGACCCCCATTTACCCTCAACCGGTGATATCCATGATATATATGAATCTTATAAAATCAACTAACCCCTATCAAATGGTCAAAAATATTATCTTCCCTTGGAATATTAGAACATGTTTTTAACCATCACATGATTCATCTGTTAGTATTCTATGCAGAATCATAGGCTACTGTCTACCTTTTTTTGCAAACAACAATAGAGTGCCCCACGATGACACATTGATCCAAACTCATCCCTTCCTAATTTGATCATATATTTTTATCCTCTAGTGTTCTGACTCAAAAGTTTCCATCTGATATAAATATATTGAAATTCGAGAAGCATTGTGTTATATGTTTATCATATCCTCAACATCACATCAATGAGTTAATGTCACATCCTCGATCATTAAATCTTCAAAGAAATCCATAATAAACCAAGGAACCACTAGTATCTAGGCATCCGTTAATTCCATCAAAAACTCATCCCTAAAGTAAATATGGGGATCCACACTCTGAATTCTCATATGGAAACTCTGATCACCGATGAAAACAACCCATTGTCCACCCACATAAAAAACAAAACCATCCTTGAGAAATGGTTGATAAAATCTTGTTATAAATACAACGATTTGAAAATAAGGATTAAATCATATGGATGAATATATATTAATAAATGATCCCAATGGTACTGATGTATTCCTATCATCATTCTACACCCTCTAAACACATAAAACTATTTGTTGTGTCCTATGACTGGTGTAATAAATGCAATGGTAATGTGAAACCACTATATGTACAGTCTAAGAGAAAAGGATATAGTGGTTCTAATAATAGAGTTTTAATCTCTTAAATAAAAGAAGGAAAAAAATGTTTACTATATAAAATAACCATATCTCTAATGATCTCTGGACCCATAGGAAATATTGACTCTGTTCTGTTCAACAACCCACATAGAAGTCCACTACCTGCCTGCCGAATTACCAACTCCATGACCATGCTTGTTTATTGGTCTCAGAACATGAGAAACATCCTACAGTTCGCCTCTACCGTCTCAATATCCCCTCAATGTAGAAAAATCATGCTACACCTAATGAAAAACTAGACTAATTGGAAACTGCTACTAAGTTTTGTAATGTTATTGTCCACCTCCACCAAAATTATCATGGGGAGTTACTATTCCCTAGATCTGGTGATGAAAAAAATGAACAAAACCAAAGCACATTACATCAAAACATCTATGAAATGCATAAAGAACAATTTAACCAGATGTTTGGAAATGAAGCTACTACGGTTGACACCCTTCCTGTCAAAACCTTGATGGTCTTTGCTACTTAAATCTACCTCTTATAACACTTTATGTCATAGAATTATATTAGATCCCATCTTCTCGTATACCACCTATTGATTGCATCTACTAGATCATCTATTTGTTCATTTGAACCTCCAAATACTTAGGAATCATAAAATATGAAACAAAAAATGGATATAAGGACAAAGTACCTCCTTAGGATGTCTCTCATAAGAATCCTCATCTAAAAAAGAAATATGAAAAAACTAATTTGGTCCTTAAACGTTTTTCCCAGTTCCCACAATGAAGTACTTCACTTTTAAAGAGCGAGTAGCTCCTACCTCTTCTCATACATCATGACCAATGAAAGGAACTCTTTTGGAACTCGTTAAAGACAACCCTCCAAACTTGTACCTCAACATTAACTATCTGATATAGTTTCCACCACTAATGCACAACACCTTGCATCCAACTGATTGACAATGGTACATAATACCCCATTAGGGCCCAGATCAAACTGAAAGAAATATCGAGCTCCTCCAGCCAGATCGTTATCTCGATGTCTAAGACACAATACTAGTACTTCCCCAAAGCCTACCACTAGAATGCACATAATGTATTCTACCACCGATCATTCTCCTTAACTAGAAAAACACTAATGTAATCGACCAGATTCTTCTAATGACCATCATCTGACTAACCCATACACATTTGATGTCCTTGATTAATTTCTATAATGGAAATAATGTCATCATTAACTTGACTAGTATGTAATTTTATTTAGATCTTTTTTAAATCCAATTTACTTATTGAATCCATTGTAACCTTTAAAAACCCACTACATTCAAAAAACACATAAGTCGTTATGATTTATTTTCCTTTCCTAGGTCTCCCCCATGAATGCTAGTCTAACACACATGGTAATTAAATAATCTCCTAGTCCATGCAATTGATCATGGTGGGTCCTAAAATCTCATTTCATAGCTATTCTCCTTGGATTATGTCATGTAGTACGAACAACATGCACTGTTTCTATATCACCCCATGGAATCTTATATGTCAATAACTAAAAAATTCATTGTATATCTAATCTATCACCTTTTTTCCACTCTATCATGACCACCTCCCTCCAAAGATACCCCTCCTCATCTAGCAATGAAGAATGGTAGATAATGTCCCTTTAGTCCTACCTCAATTTGGCATCAATTGAAGACTAACGCCAAGGGAATACTAATCCCAAAATATGGTAGGAATTAACCCATATAAAATAATATATTGGGAGATAGAGTGAATCACCAAAACATATACAAGACTTAATCTAAAATATAATCCCAATCCACCCCACAAACATGCATAAAATATTTTGATACATACTAAATAATGTCTCTATTGTAAATCCCCAAATGTAAGGCTAAATAAATGAGAAAATAAATTACTTGAGACCCAAGCTAGTAACACCCAAATTGGTCCATGTAATCCATATAGAAACCTAAAAACTATTTTTTGAACATAGGTTTATCATACAAGTATAATAATTAAGAAATCTATAGTATCGTGTGCACATATGAGAAGAAAAATAATTCTTCTATGCTAAAAAAGTACAACTAAACTTCATCTATGTTGGTATAGTAACCAAACAAAACCTAAAAATAATAATATCTAATTAATTCATATCAATATATATAACATATCACAATTTAAATCAATGATATGATACCTCACAACACATTTCACTAGTATACGACTCTCGTCGAATGTCATACGTCATGTCAGTCCCATCCTTTTTGTATACCACATCACATCATTCCTATACACAGTTGGCCTCACGACACAACCAATCCTTAAAAATCATAACATCTCATCCAATCATGAAGACACTTTGGAAAAATATCAGAACACATCCCTAAGACACAAGGAAATAATTCCACCTTACCCGCACACACCTTGGCTATCACATCTTTCCCGAAGACAGCTAGGTCATAAACCACATCATCCGCGAACACCTAGGATATCAAAACTACCATATAAATAACATACAAACCTCTAACCTTCCCAAAATATTTCATACCGACCACTCCAGTAAGAGAAGAAGTAAAAGAGAATGTACCCATCCATCCGTACTCCTCCTCGAATGTTTTTAAAAACACCCTTGTGTGATGATGTGGTTGTTTGTCAGATAGTAATCAAAATGGACAGGGTGCATATTGATATCAAAATAAGAATACATGTATATATATATAATATCAAAAACACTATCTTGACCTATGGGTTCTCAATCAAACATCCATCTTAGTCTGTTTTCACCTTCGCTGATACCTCAAAATTAACAACTACACATAATAGAAGAAAATTTTATTTTCACATTTCCATCCAATTCCATTTAACCACTTATATAAAAATAATCAATAGAAGACGATAAATTCCATAATCAATTAAACAATTACATATTCATTCTAGAGTTTCCTTAGAACTATTTATAACCTCATAAAAATGAAACACTTTAATAGTCATTCCAGAGTATAAGATCACTGGTAAATAAACAGTCTTCACATTAATGACAGATCATAGAATGAACTCTATATAGTGTGATTATATATAAATGTATCAATGGAAATAATCTTATAAAAGTACCACACATTCACTATTTTCCATATTAAAACTCATCGTCCAAATTCATCATATTTATATAATCATACCCCCACTCACAACCACATCCAAGAACACATTACAGCTTGACTAGTTTCCCAGTCTTACTACACAATCACAAAACACCCATCACAACCCCATTTTAAAACCTCATTTCATTGACTTCTACCACAAACAAAAACAACAACAATCCCACACATCTCTTACCTCATGTTCCAAGGAAAAAATTCATATTTAGTAAGGAAACCCTTATTTTATTCCACATGTTAGTTTATGGGTTTTCAGGTAAAATATAATATCATTGGGAATCATTTTATTTGTCAAATATACCTAGTCAAACAATTTCCAATAGAATTCATCATAAATCAAATAAAATACATTCCAAAAACCATCCAGCGCACAAAAAATACCCCTAATAACCATTATTATATGTAGGTAGATTGCTTATACAAATATGAATATTAAAAATAATAAAATGACATCATGAATGTGTGTCACATTACCCAACCACTATATACTGATTTTTTTAAAAAGAAATTTATCTTTATTGATTTTAAAATATACTATCTTTACGGAAAACACCTATATATCCATACAACATGGGCACAAATTTGAAAGGTGAAGGAAATCCTTCTTGGAAGATGGATGTACTTCACTTCTTGTTTGTGTAAAAAATAGGGGTATATATACAATAGGTTAATCTCCACAGAATCATGAACCAATAATAATATCATGGACACATGACTTCGATGGGAATAGGGTTTTAGCATGTCTCGAAGTAAGAGAATTCAATAATTAATGAACAATGGGATAATATCTTTCCTTTTGTATGATTAGATTTGAGTCATGGGATTAGATATTGTTTTTGATTTGTAATTACTGGTAGATCTGAAAATAACTACACGTTTTTAACTTTTCATAACCAAAAGACAATTTTAGGAATAGATATATAATTATGGAATTTTAATTGGTATCAAATGACATTAAATTTGGTATGAAACCAGATTTACATCAATGAAATATGTTAAAATGGAAAACTAGGAACACTGGTCATGAGGAACCAGTTGTGAGATACTACTAGATGAGGAATCAGATGTCGAGGCATCACTAACATGGCACCTCTAGATGAGGCACTACCGGATGAGGCCTTCCCTGTGAGACACCTCTATAGGAGGCATCACCAGATGAGGTATATCCTTCATGTGATCACTAGTGTGAGACTATGACATTGAGACAACTCTAGGGTTGAAGACCACCAGAGTGCCATTGTTTGGGTATGAAAAGACCTACAAGACACTATTAGTGTGAGAAGTAGCAAACAATCCACCACCACGATGATACAATTATCAGGTGTGCTACCATCAGTAAGGCACCATCATCATGAGACACAATCAGTATGAGGTACCATTGGGTTGAGCCACTATTAGAAAACATAAGATAAAGGGGAATTTTTTAAAGTGTTGAGAAAAGTCCCCATGACATCCCAAGAACGATCAAATACTGTATTTCGAAAAATTTAATGGACTGCACTGGATTAGGCCATTACAATGTGCATCATGATGTCTATTGACAATAATTGCATATATTCCCTTCTATTGTAGATGGAGGTTCAGTCTTTGAATTCCATAAAATATTATTTAATATAAATTAATATTGATGTAAAAAATAAATCCACATTGCGAGGATTATATCGTTAGTTCACGATAAACATAAATCCTTTCATCAAATAAAATTTGGTGGTGTATTTATCCATTATTTCCCTTCTATTTTTGTTGAAAAACTTCTCAACCATTTTTTAGAAATTACTACAGTATTAATGTTTCCTACACTATAAGTGTTAAAACTATTACTATAAAATGAGAAATAAACTATAAAAATGGACTATTTAATTAATCTTATCCCATTAGTTTAAATAAATATAAATTTTATTGAATTTAATGAGATTTAATCAATATTATTTATTACAAAATATTGAAAGTTTCAATTTTTGATCTATTCAGGTAGTTTTACATTAACAAAATCAATAAAAAATGAATTCTAAAAAACTAATCCAAATTTCTATAATATATTTGTTATATATTGATAATTATTTTGTATGATTAATTCACTAAAATTATAATATTGCTATTACTTTTAATATCATTAATTTTATGTTTATATTATTTGAATAATAAACGTGTCTTTTTTGTGTTAGGAAATAAGGTAACTATTTACCAATGAAAACAAAAATATAAATAAGATTGAAACACATATATCACATATATTTTCAAATAATAATTATAACTACACAAATACTCTGGTGGTCCACATATAATAACTATTATATATATTGAATACTAGAGTGTGACATTTAACAAAAATAAATTCACATGAAATATGATATGGTTCATAATCCCATTAAAATGTATATAAAATTGCATATGAAAAAATAATGTATGTGTATATATGAAATAAATGTGTCCAATAAAAATAAGGGGACATTTTGGTCCTTTTATAGTCCATATAATATTATTTTTGATCCTTAATATAAGTCTTTTTCTTACCGTGTGGACAAAATTAGTAATGTTACTATACATAATCCCAAATAATAAAAGGGTTCTATTTACTAAATTTAGGATCAAAGATCCAAATATTTATTAAAATTTCAAAAATTCAAAAAACAATATAGTTGAATTTAATTTCAAATTAATACTGAAAAATAAGGATGAAATATATTTTTTATGAAAATATCCATCATAAAAAAATTTTATACTAAATTAAAATATTAAATAAATATAAATATTATCCATTTAATCCTTATAAATAAAATAAAAATAATTCAATTTATAAAAAATATTCCAAAAAATAATTTATCATCTTTTGCAATAAAATTATTATTTTTCTCTATTTATGGAGAAACAAAATTTTTCCAAAAAACATAAAAATAAACATCATAGAATAATTATTATATGATAAAATCGTATATGAAAAACCAATTCTAAAATAAAACTATTAAAATATTATTAAAATATTAATATTATTCACTCTAAAAAATCGAAGAAATTAATTTTGGATGAAAATGGATTTTTGATTAATAAACTGACTTTTTTTAAAAAATCAAATTTTTTTCTTATGAATTATTTAGTAAATAATTTGTAATAATATATATATATATATATGTGTGTGTGTGTGTGTGTAATATAAATTAGTAAATCATGTTTAAGACAACCAATTTAATTCCACGTCTATAAATTAAAAATATAAATAATAATATATCATTGTTTTATTACACTTGGTGATGTGCATTTTTCACAAAACCAAACATAGTAATTATTTTTAAAATTCATAATATTAACTAAAACACCGAGTCAGTGAAAAGTAAAATATACTAATTAAATATTATTATTTAATATAATATTTTTAAATTATCCATTAAATTTGTAGATATGATTTGAAATATCAAAATTATGAATTATATATGGGATTGTTGTTAATAAAAATGTCCTTGGATGATAACTAATTAGAAATAAAAATATATCATTTTATATAAAGTGATATATTTTAAAAAACTATATTCCCTTTCATTCTGGTATTATTTTAATAAATTAAATTATTCATTATGTTGAATTATATTAGTAAAATTTATATATTATATATACAATAAAATTTTTTATCATTTATCTAAAATTTTTCTAGGAAAGGGGGAAAATACATCCTTCATTATACATAAAAATGTAATTTTTAAAAAAATTGTATTTTCAGGCACTTATTATTTTTCTTCATAAATAGAAAATTAATTTTAAATTATTGAAAACATTTTTTTAATCAAAATGTAAGAATTAGAAAATATTGAATTTTATTGAATTTTATTCAAGGGATAATTTTTATATGAATACTGAATATTGTTGACAAATAGGATTTCAAATTTACTGATTTTACACACATGTATTATTATTAGTTGTTTTATAGGATTTCAAATTTATAAATAGGGTATGAATTTATTAATATAGATCATTTAATTTGTTTTCCTAAATTATTAATTTCTAATGATAAAAAACATTTTACTAGGGTGAAAACTAAATTGAGAAATGTAACAAAACATTGAGTTTACTGTAACCAAGGAATTAAGAAATGTGTATATTTTATTGGTGGAGGTTTTGATAGAACATATCATCCCATAAATTAATTATATATCAAGATTCAAATATCTTTTCATCAGAGCGATTGCCATTATTGAATAGATTTCAGTATTTACAAAAATTAAAATCGTTTAAACCTAATAAAGGGCACCTCATATCCTTTTTTCATCATTAAAATTTATTTTAGGTCTTCCAATAAAAAATAAATTCATTACATCCCATATCATGTAATTATAATGTTGGGTTTTAAAGGAAACCTTTGAGGACATATTTTTTCCATACCAGAAGAGGTTATCTGAATAAGATTTTTCTATATTAACTGAGAATTTATTTATTTCTTCTTCTACATCATTTAAATATTTTTAAATTTTATTAAAACAGTAACAAAAATATCTACCATATAATTATATTTTATTTTGTTAATTAAATGACCTATATCTAACATTTCATACAACATATAAAAAATGAAACCATCAATCATGTTACCCCGGATTGTGACTTTGTGAAAAATTTCTAATTCATTTTCTATCACCCCCTCCAATATATGAATTTAAGGATTATATATTTAATTTATGATATAATACTAATTAATTATCTATAATATAATTCATACATTATTAACGATATATATTTTTGAAAAATTATCATCACTAGTGGGTTTGAGTGGACAACCACATATATGAATTGATGTGGTAAGTTTATAAATTTACATTTAAAATGATTATATTAATAATATTTATAATTAATAAATATAGTATATCTTATTAATAGAATTATTCTATAAATTATAATTAGTATTTACATTTTTTATGTCCATCCGTCAAAAAATGAAAACAACATTCATGAGTTAGTATATCCAATCATCCTTATCAATGGAGTTATTTGTTATTGTTTCTATTAAATTTGTGTTTGATTAAAAAAATGTATATAATGACATAATATGATATATATATATATATATGTAATGGAAATGATTCAATATATTCTGGAATCATAATTAACGTATAATGACCAAAACTAAAAAGACAATTGATGATAAATATTCACCTAATAATATAGAACAATTATTTTAGTACTGAATTGCAAATAAATTAGTGAGAAAATGGTATATCTAAATAATATGATGAATGATATATATTATTATGGTTATTTAATTAATTTATTATATGTATATATATATTTACTAAAATGAGTTTTGAACGTGTAAGAAAAAATTCAAGACATGATATTGAGGATAATTGTCTCATATATAATTCTATGGAAGACCTTATGTACTCCCATTATATTTATTTTGTGTTGTATATATAATAACCATGATTTTATTTTTTGTTTAATATTATTGAATTTATGGTGTTATAAATATTCATCTAAGGTTATTACCCTTATAGGTATTATTATTTAAAAAAATTCTGAAGATTTGTGGGTTTTTCTAACAATCTGATTTTTTATTGGGATTTTTTATGGTTTTGATTATAATGATAATTTTTCATGATCTATATTAGATTAGTTTCATTAGTTTTTATATGGATATTTTTTAAAATCAGATTATTTCATTTTTATTTTCTTATCATTATGTATGCATGAGTACAAAAGAAAATTTTCATGGTAAAACTGAAATTATTTATTTATTTAGTCAAAAACCCTTTCTCTACAATGTCCATGTTTTATAAATATGTTTTAAAAAAAATATTCCAATATTTTCAAAATATTTTTTCTAGTCATTTTTCTTAATGAATTAATTTTTTCTAAATGGATTAAAATTAATAATAATTTTCCTTTTCAAATTAAAAACATTTATTATTTTTTACAAAATAGTGAATTGAATGTCTTATTTTACCTTATAGGGGTTGTAATAATGATAACACCATGATGAAAAATATTATTTTTGTATTAATAAACTTGATTTCAAGGTTATTTTCAATGAAAAATTATTTTTCCAATAGTTTTTATATTTTTATAAAATGTTTTATTAATTTATTAAATGAAAATTTACAATATAATATTTTATCTTTTTTTAATCGAATTTATTATCATCAAAGGAACCAACAGATAGTGTTTATTATTTTTGACTGAGGGTATGATGCAATGGTACCATAATTATTATTTATATGGATTGTGTATTATTATTTTTATAAGTTTCTAATCAAACACATTTTCATTCAAGGGCTTTTTCAATGATGGACTTATAAAATTCTAATGAAATCAACATTCATTACTTGAGTTATGAAAAGGTTATATTATTAATGTTTACTGATCTTATGTATCATAGATATATGATTTTTATAATGTGATGGGATAAAAATGAATTATATATATCTCCAATGAATTATGTAAATTATTATATATCATGAGATAATTATATAAATCATATATATTTTCCTGATCCATTTTAGGAAAAAAGACAACATTCTTAATATGTTATTGTATATATGTCTATGTAATTGGTATAATATAAAAATCAGGTTGAGGATTTAAATTATTTATGGGAAAAATTTTATGTTATTAATCCATGGTAATAAGTTAATGTTGATGCCTAATCCATTATTATTTGGTGGTATCAGTTGTTCATCAGGTCAAACATAATGATTTCTATACATATTACGGAGAAAAAAATTTATACAATGGGATTATTTTTGTTTATTAATTATTGATTATTTTCACTATTTATGATTCTTGAATGTTGAAATTGTAATGATTTTTTAATTAATAATTTTTACGATCCCAGAAAGATTGTGTATGAATTTTTTTAGGGATCATCATGATCTCATAACCGAATTCATATACAATGATCCCATATGATCATCTATAATTGTAAAACATGTATGTTATTTCTATGTTTTTAAGCTCACCCATTCTTCAATTTCCATTACCTATGTTTTTCCAAGTTATATTAAGCCGGTAATATCTATGATGAGTACTAGATATGTAGATTTTTATTTTACATGTGAATGATCATTAATGAAATATGTATATTTCTTTTAAAGTTTAAAAATTTACTTTTCCAAGATGATTCCTAGCCATGTTGTTACATTATGTACTGAATATTCATATAAAAAGATTTCATATATTTGTGTCAAAATCAAGTTTCACTATTTTATCCACCAATCGATAAATTTTATTTTAATATATATATATGCATTTATACCCTAAATACATAAAAATTTGAACCCAAAAAATGCATTAGAGTAATATCCAAAAGGAATATCTTAATTTCCCTTTAGTGGTATCCCAAAACAATCAACGTTTGGAGAAATTTTCCCCCAAATTTTTGTGGTAATTTCTACCCTCCTGATGTAATCATTGCCTTGCCCTATTTCCCTCAACTACACTGACATTTAATGATTACATATAATAAAATAATGAGATAATTAACTATAGATACCCCACCATAGACCACCACATTGATCCCATTATATCGAGTTTCATCCCAAAGTCCATTGGATGTGTTAACCCCTGATAAAATAGTTGATTAGTGTCGTGATAGTGTTTCAATATTTACTTCTAGTGGAGACTATCATTGGCCGGAACAAAATCATCACCTTCATGGGTCTTCATATAGTGTTTCACTTATAGAAATATTTTAAATAAATATTATTCTATCCCAATATTTATAAAATCCAATATTTAAGGAATTTTATTTTTCACCACACTTAAGTGTAAGGATCTAGACTGACTCAATTTTTATTGGTGACATGTTTAATTATATTTAATAATTATTTAAGTTCATTCATGTCATTATGATTAGAGAACCCCATTTAAAAAACAATAGAATATTCTATGGGATATGATTCTAATAGGATAATATATAAATGATTTGTTAAGTCATATATTCTATAGTGTACAATGAAATTAAATCCATTCATATATGTTGACACATAGATATATATAATGCATATATGCACCTCATGATAAACACCAAAATCAATGATAGTGGTGCATCAACCTAATCTTATTTTTAGTTAATGATATGTGGTCTTAGGACTCCAAACCTGAATAGAATATATCTAGGGATATACATTTTTTAATAAAAAATTTCTTTAAATATATGAAGTTGTTTATATGAATATTTTTAAATAGATTACTAAATTTTATAGCACCACACAAAATGAATCATAGATTGAACAAACATAGATTGATGTTGAACTGAAAGATAATGTATTAATTTTTAATAATATGATAGTTTGGTGTAAAATTTTAAATTTAATAACGTTACTATAAATCTATATCTATATTGTGGTTCTCCACTCAATATTAATTCAATTGTTTAAAATAATTACTCATGTTAGGGGGAACAATTTGAATAATTTACATGGTGCACAAAGCAATAAATTTCCCAAAGATATATAAATGGGATATAAACTAGTTTAAAAAATTATGGTTATCCTCACCCAAAAATACAGACTTATTATTAATAGATTGAGTCTTTGCACACATCCTAACAAACCAAACATTATAATAACTATGATTATTAAATACTAGATAATATGAATGATTTTTGGATAAAGAACTCATCATAATATTCATAAAAAGTATTGAAAGATTCACCCAATGTAATTTTATAAAGGAATAAGATAATGATTCATGTTTGAATGGTATATATATTTTTCTTGTGATTATAAAATATAGATGAATAAGTCAACCAATACATATAATGTAATTGGATTCACACGAAATACACTTTCCACACATCAACACATTAATTACAATTATTTTAAGAATTATTAAAATTGATGCTCCAAAATCAGTTACCACATTTATTATAAGATTAAAGAACCTATTAAAATAAGAGAATAATAGAAATAAAAAAAATAAAAAAATTAAACATAGATCATACTTATTATGTTACATTTATCCTTGATAGAAAAAACATTATGACATTTAAATTTTCTTAATAGTTATATATAATATTTCCTAAAAATATGAACTCACCATCCCATTGATTTTATTCTTGATGAATTTTTGTTTTTTAATTTATCCCATTTTTATGATAATGGGATTATTCAATTATATGTTATTTTTTCCATTCCATAGATGAATTTTTTGTGATTTTGGAAGCAGATTCATCTCATATAAACGATAGAAATTATTTGTAATAAGCAAATCACTTTTCATTTAAATTTATTTCATACTATAAATACAAGGGTGAGTACCAGAACCCATTGTAGTAAAATTATATAATTGTGGTCTTGATAGTGACTAATGATAGAATTCTATAACAAATTTTTGGAGACAAACACAATGAAAGGGATAGTTATATTATATTTAAAAAAATGTTCTTATGTTTGTTTGGTTTATATCCCTCCATAAAATTTATCTTCAATGATGTCTATATTTTAAATAACCTAAAATATTTCCATTAGTAAATGATTATTACCAATTTGATGATAAACTTTATCTAAGGGGGAATATAACTCCATATTATTTTACTATATATTATTCTATACAAAATCATATGTGTTTGATACTTTTCTCCTCAACCCACTATAATAATAAAACATGTTACAACATATTAAATGAGTATTATCATTGAAATAATCTGAATATTAAATCATCTTGTAAACATAAAATATTTAACTATTAAAAATATTTACTTTTATAAAATAACTAATTAATGTGATTTTATATTTAAAATGGTATTCTATTATAAAATAATTGTTTACATTTATAATAAATTATATTTACTAAATTTTAATGGGTTATAATGATAATATATAATAATTAAATATATTTCAAATATATATGTATATATATATTCATTATTTAAATTAAAAATGAAAATGACACAATATTGATAACACATAATGTTATAAATGCAGTTATTAAATGAAAGAATCATCATTATATTTTTTAGTAATTATTTAGAATTTAAATTTATAAATATTAAAGATATAATATTACTAACATATAATAAATTTTCAATTATAGAAATAAATATTATCCAAATAATAATTTTTCATTTTTTTTGAAAAAATTAATTTCTAGGGAAAATGTGAAAAATTTAATCTTCACAAAAAGTTTTGTGTATACGGTCATATGAAGAATTTTTTATGAAAATAAAAATTATTAATAAAATCTAGGATCTATTATGTATTTAGGGAATTTTTTTTAAAATTTTAATATAATATTATGAATTCATAAAACCATGTATAAATAATAATATAATTTTTTTAAAAAAGTAAATGTTTTTATCTACCATTTTATATAAATATTATTTTAGTCAAATTTGTTTATTGGCCAGATTTGAAATCCGAATAATTTTATTTAATAATAAAAAAATTTATATCAAGAAAATTTAATTCATTTTTAATAGTATCCGATAAAAAATATATAAAATTACTTATTTTATAAAAATGGATTTTTTTGCATTGCATGAGTTAGGGTAAAAATTTATGTTTATTACACATATGAAATATAACTAATAATATTAATATAATATATTAAATTAATAGGAAATATTATATAATAAGTAACATGTAATTTATGGTAATTAAAATTAATTTATTTTAGTAAAAGTTAGTGACCAATGAAGAACAATAAAATAGAATAAGTTAAATTTCAAAAAGTAATTAACCTAAAAATAATCTAAATTGTGTGTAGAAATTAATGGTTGAGGGTTTATTAACATTATCTCATCCCTTAAAAAATTATAATTCATGTATATTTGATCTTTAAATGTGAAAAAAAATTATTATTTTTATTATTTAGGTATATTTACAATATAATATATCATCAAAACATATAAAATGGACCTTTCACTAATTCATTTGAACCACCATTAAAATTGAATTTCCTATTGATAGTAAAATCAAATTTTATTAAAATATAAGGATATTCTATTTACATCTTCTTCTTTTAACATTTTTTTATTGTATGTCATCATTTTTTGGAATACATTAATGAATATATAAATATATGAATGTTATTCAAGCAGTTTGGTCTAACCCCAGATTTATGGTAAAGTTTTCATGTTAATAATATAATTTTTTGAGACCTAATTAATATTATAATCTATATTATAAATTTAATAGTTTATATAATTCCACTATAATATTTTTTATCTTCATAATAGCTTTATTCATGGTATTTAATGATTCATTTGATATCATATCCCACATGGATTTTCGGTACGAGTGTTTCTATTGTAGTTAGTGTTTCCTTATCCCATTTTGAAATCAATGTTACATTGTATATATTGTGATCCATAACATATTTCATATAATTTATGACATCATATTTAATTTTTATTCCTTTTTTATAAATATTATAATATTTTTATATCCAAATTATATTCATTCATTAAATAGAAGTCAGTTAAAAAAATAACAATGTTGTAAATGTTTTGTTAACAAAAACACCTTATTTGTGTGATAATGAATTTTCATAAACACCATTCTTTAAATATTTTTTTTCCATGCACCCTAAAATTTAATTTCGTTGGATTTATTTTATCTAAAAAAATGAATATTTTGATTCAAATAATCCACCATGATTATTTTTATCCACCAGAATGATTGTCATTATTGAGAGAAACTCTCATAATATTAAATAATTCTATACCCTCATTGGCCATAAAATCATTTCCCACTAATTTTATAATTTATATTATTATCTGAATGTATTTTTTACTTCATGTATCCATTATATTTCCTTTAATATATTTTATACTTTTTTACTCATTTTTTATACGGGATTTCGACAAATTTAATTCAAAATGTTAAAAAGGTATTATATCCTATTAAAATAAAATTTATTAACTTCCAAATCATATTCAATTTTAAAACCTTTATAAAATTCCAATTCACTATGGAAGATGTTTATTTTTAATATTATTTGTTTTTAAAATTCTTTTACATCACCATTTTGAAAAAATTATGTCATTTCTATTTATCAAATCATAAATATATATTAAAAAGAAATAATTTTTAAAAAATTATATTCCGCATTTTAAAACTATATATAATTTTTAAACAATCTACTGTTAAATTTTACTTCTTAAAATAAATTTTTTTAACATTTTTTCACTTCACCATCTAAAAAATTAATTTTCAATGTGATCATAAAATCATCTATGAAAAAATATAAAATTACCTTTTTAAAAAAACTTTAATAATTTTATACAAATTTTTATCATTTTCTATAGAATATTTATTCTCATGGAAATTATTTTTGATGATCCCGCATAAAATTTATATTTTTTTATACTCTTTTGGGGTGATTGAATTCTGGGTAACATTATTTTTCTTTGTGGATATATGTTTTACTAATAGAATATTTAAATGTTCTCGAACCAAATTCTTCGTTCCAAGTGTTAGTTATGATATAATCATTAGTTATTAACTTTTAGAGCACATATTTGTTGGTAATTGATGGCTTGGGTTTAATAATAGCATAGGATGTCTTGGTTAAAATAATATTGATATATTTTTGTGTGTATGATAAATCATTGATGTTTTTTTGGTCTAATAAATAACTATGATTCATTGAGTCTAGTAAATATCTCCAACGAATTTTCTAATTTTTTATATCTCATGATATAAGGATGTAAAATGTGGGAATGATTTTTTATTCAATAGTTTGTGTGGACATTATTATGAAAAAAATATGATGTCATTGGGGTTTGTATGTTTTTAACATGACGCTTGAGTCTAATTTTTATACAAAATTTTATAATTTCTATATACTAATGGTCATTCCAATATTCTTTTTTATTCAATACATTAAATTCATGTAACATGTTAGAGATATATTATTTTTATTATTATCATTGCATCATGTTTATTATCTCTTCATTACACACCCTTTGTCTATCCTATATGTATTTTACTTTACGATCACATGTCCTTATATGATGACTTTTGAAAAAATGCACTTTTCAAAATAATTTGAAATATTAAATATCCCCATGGTTATTTTTCCTATAAATTATTGATATATCATTTGATGAAATGTGGATTTGATTTTACTGTAACAAATGCTCATGGTCTACCCTTTCAAGGTTTCATATTCCTCTGCAAACTGTTTACATGAAATTAATAGAAGTAAATTTTATATAGAGATTATTTGTGGAGTGTTTTGGAGAAATTAAATGGAAATTACATTTTAATGTAATGATTATCAATTATTTGAGAAAAAATGTTTATTATTCAAAAATACCCTAGAACCTTATGAAATACAATTTAAATATTTCATTAATTTTGTTAATAAAGAACTTGTTATCTGAATTTTTATCAAATCAAGTAATATGAGATTGTTGTTCCAAATATCATGGGAGTGGATGTGTGGAAAAATCCGAAAATACAATTTTTATGTCCATTAAGTATTAAAAGGGATAAAAAAATTTATAATACATATATAAAATCTCAAATAAGCCTGATTCAAAGAGAAGATTTTTGTACTAAAAGAGGATAAATTTAGATATATGATTGTTTTTTTGGAAGTGGTTTTAATAAACCATAATAACCTCAATTATTTCACATCAATGGGTCATTATATTACTTTATTCTTGTACAATATTCTTGAGAAAATATGGAGGTTTTTGTAAAGACCCAGAAATTCCATATAACTTTTTTTACTAATATTGAATTTTTACATGTGTTCTAAAATTTTTTGTTTGTGATTATGAGGGATGGATATCCCTAGAGAGATTATTCCTTATTTTTTAGGTACGTTCAGTACATGTGAAGGTGAGATTTTCTATCTTTTTTACTGGTGCGTGGATTAAAAATTTGAGGGCACCGTTGAATCCACACCTGGTATTCACTTTAGGGAAGATTTATTTTGGATAGCAAGGGTCGGATGAAAAATTTATTTTCGTGGACATTACAAAAAATAATAAAATAAATATAGATTATTTATCTTTTATTTTTTGGAAACCATTATAAAAACGGTGGTGGGATCTCCGTGAAATATCAGACCGTTTGATGGATTAACCCTTCAGTTATGTAACCTCACGACATAGAGAATTAATAGGATGATTAAACTAACCTTTGGGAGAATTAATAGTTTCATTAATTAAACTTATTAATAAACCCCATTAATTGTGTGGTATGTTTTTCCCCAATTTTCATCTATTTAGTCAAATCACAAGGATGGGTTTTGGGAGCTCTATAAGAGTAAGGTCTGATTAAAATACAACGAAATTATGCTCTGACAAAGAATGGTGATCAAGAAATTGTCATTGGAGGAATTGAAGGACAACGAGAAGCACCAAAGAACATAATTCAACTGAGTCCTTATTTTCTCATCAACATCACCATCAAACAGAAACAAGGTAGCATGGTTTCGTTTCTCACTTATGTGATTTTTTCTTTCATGAAATTCATTCCGTATTATTATGCTAACATGGAGGGTGCGTTCCAAATGAACAAGGAATAGAACCACTGTCAAATTTATTATGGTTGTATTATTCATGAAAAAATGGAATATATAGAGGCTATGTGGATACAAGGGCTGCACAGTTGACGGATCGTCCCAGGAGGACCGTAGTTGGGGATGAGAATAAAATCAGACCACTAGAGCTTCATCGGTGGCCTGCAGAATCTATGTTGGCATGGTGGTGCCCGATGGGGTTGTGGTGAACAATGGTGCATAGATACAGCAACGAATGCATTAAAGTGGGGAGGCATGACGAGAATGATGTTCACCACATCAAGATGTAGGGGAGGGAAACCCCTCATCTATGGGTCTGTTGTGGCCTGTCCGAGAGGACCAACCAGGCGGTGCAACCACATGCGGCACTGCTATGGAGATGGGAGGTGCATTGTGGTGGTGAACCATAGAAGAGTGTAAAGGCATTGAGTAGTGGGGAAGGGCATACCCGCACCTATGATTTAGTAATGTTCCCATCCATGCGGTCCCTTTAGGTGGAGTGTTGCCAACTATCATTGCATATTATAGGACCTAAATGTTCGAAGCCATTTGGGAAAAGAGTAGACCCCCCCCCCCCTACTCGGCCAGTGGGATGAGTGGTTTCCTGGCCCATAAGGGCCGGACCAGGCCCAACCATTCGAGACTAACCCAGACCTCTCTGGGTCAGGCTCATTGGGACAGGTTGGTTTAGGACAACCGGGTCGGACAGTACCCGAACCACTTTTTTCGATGATATGCGTAAACATAAGTATCTCCTAAAATGTACATCTTTAAGAAGAAATGTTTGCGTTGATAGAATAGTTAGGATGAGGTGGTATTCTTGAGATACTCTAATAGAGTCTTGGAGAATGTGTGAGTTCATCGGGGTTAGATCGTACAGAATACAATCAGTCCATCGGCACTAAAATACATATTACATACAGACATATCATCTGGTTGACGCGGTGCCGGTTGGGATGGAACCTTTACGACATACCGGTCATTGGGTTAAATCTTCAGGGGTCTTCGTGATAGTTGAAATATAACTAATTGATTGAGGATTGGTTCTTCGAAGTATAATACATGAGGAACTATATGATAGGTTGAGACATGATGAATACAATGTTTCGACGCTATGTGACACGACGGCCAGTGGTAAGCACCATGGTGTGACTTTGGAGGAACATGGTGGGGAGCAGATCTGTGTGATCCAATAGACCCATGGAACTTGATAAGAGGACTTGTAACATCCCAGGTAAATAAAGAATAAATAATTTTCATATTTATTAATATTTACGAATTAAATATTAATTTTATTTTAAAGGGGTTGCTATGTTCGATAGCGTACCCGATACGCAACGATGAGTTTCTTTGAAACTTATGTTGCACACAAGTAATACAATAATATTATTTTAAATGTTAGTTAACAAGTAGCCGTTGTAATGGCGGGAATGGATAAAAATAACTAAAATATGATTAGATATGTTTTTTTTATACATTTACCCAATAAAAGATAAAGGCTTAAAATACGGAAAGAGTTCAATTTTAGGGCATATATACTCTAATTTTCACTAAAGGTTCACTTATCACCTTTTAATGGTGAACCGTCATTAAATATATTTTTGATCACTCTTATACTTTATTTTGGACCAAATATAACTCTTCTTTATAATCGGGACATCAAAATTTACTTTGTGTAAATTTTTGGAACCTTTCTGATAAAGTTCATTTTTTTTATGAATAGTGTAAAATGTTGTATTTTAATTCAAAAACTATTTTTAATCTAAATTATTTATATGATTAGATTATTATTTTAATTGGTTTTAAAGTGAAATTATAAAATATTTTTACCAGTTAATCCAATGGTGGTCATTGGAATCAATTTCACTTTGAAATTGGACTTAAACTGGTGTCAATCTTTTGATACTTATTGTTTCACAAAAACACGCTATTTGTCATGACAGCGGGAATTAATTATTAAATTAATTAATTTGACTTATATGTTTTTAATTTTGTAAAATGGACTTCATTTTTGAATTCTGAATATAAAATATAGCTTAGGGTGAATTTTTGGTAATTTTCTGAAAAACTTCAATTTTTGATGAATAGTGAAACCACTAAGTGGTAATCAGCAAACTGATTTTTCAGTTAAATGAAAGTTTACCACTAATGTGTATTGAATTTTGAAAAAATGACATACATGGTTTTCATTAAGAAGTAAAATTTGGTTCAATGAGATTAAAATAATTTTTTGGTGAATAGTAATTTTTTTTCATTAATCGCGATTAGAGGTAATTAGTGTAGTTTAAGGTAAAAATGGTATTATAAGAATGTGAAAACACCATGAAACTTGTCCTACACCTATTGGGTGAGTCATGGCCGACCATTAAAATCCATGGGCCAACTTGGGGACCCCATGGAGCCAATTTAGTTGGAAAATGACATTAATATATTTTTATTTAATGTTAAAGTGAAAATGACACTAACATAAATTGTTTTACTAAAATAATTTTTGAGTGGGGTTATACAAGTCCGAATTTTGATTATAAATAGTAATTGGAACGCTAAAACTATTTCCTACATTATAGTATTTTTTTTTATAATTTTTAGACATTAAATAAATTAAATTATATATGACATAATAATGATGCAGCGATGACATCATTATTTGGCGATTTAAATAAAATGGAAAGATAATGAAACATCTAAAACCTACAAATGTCCAAAACCAATTGGATGAGTGGATTTAGAACCCTTATCACCTTATCCACGAATTATATCAATGTGGGACCTTTTAAAACCGGAAAACATTTTCAAATAAAGTAATATTTCTTTACTTTCCAAAAGTGCCCCTCCTCTCCTCTTATAAAAGGCCCCCACCTCTACCCAATTTCACACACTTCTCAAGCCTTTGGCTCGGCCAACCCCTGCCCAATTACTCTATCCACATCCATCTCCTCATCCTAGAGGATTCTCTTTGGGCATAATCCTTTCAAAGGAAGCCTTTAGGCTCAAATCAAAAGGGAGTTACACTTTTAAAGGTAATTCATTCTCTCTTGTTCATTTGTTTTATTTTGCTTCTCCAACCCTCTAAACTCTTTTTATTTACTTCTTTTGTAACAACACCAGTATCTTCAATATACTAGGATGTTGTTATAATATTTATTTGAGCTACACTCTCACACAACTACATCAAATGGTTAAAGAACATACGGTTTCCGTGGATGGCGAAATTCTGCCTCCCGAAACGATGATTGTTCAACACTCATTTAACACCTTCAAGGGTGGCCATTATGATGTCACTATTTTTATATATGATATATAATATGTTTATGTTTTCTTTAAGCTTCTGTATTTTTCATTTTTGGCATACCTTTATGGTTTCCATTATGGGTAAACACGATATCTTCATTTAAGGAAGTGCGGACTACCGCCCCCTCAAAGTGATGTGATTCGTTAATGCCATATGTGGGACGTGTAAAGGATGGATTTAAAGTTATTATATATGATGTTATACTGGAATTATAATATACCTCTATATCATTATTATTTCTTTCCATTAAAGTATGAGATAGAAATGAAAGTAGCGTTCATGCGTACGTACAGCTTACCGTCTCCATGAACGGTGCATTTCATTTCTTATCCCCAAATGTAATGTACTATTAAAATTACATGTATATAATGTATATATATAATTAATGATATATCTAAATGATGAATATAATTCTTTAATTAAAATATACATACCTCTCATTTAGTTTTAATTCCACTAATATGACAAAGAAATGAAAGTAGTGTTCATGCGTACGTACGGATTACCGTCTCCATGAACGGTGCATTTCATTTATTACCTCTAAATGATTATGTAATATTATAAATACATGTATATGCTGTATATATATGATACATATTATATCCAAATCGTGAATTTAATTCTGGATATAAAGAACTTTTGACCACATGAACAACATGTAATTGTAAGAAGTCAACTTTCAACTTAAGAACCAAATATTGACAAAACAAACATTATTAACTTAAATGGTTACATAATGTTTATAACATGGAAATAAGTGATATAAAAAGAATAATGAACTTTAAAAAGGTTCTTAATCAAGTATAAATTAACTCAAGTTTATTATTCAGGACGTTAAAGAACGATCGAGTCAAGTCGGACCCAAGGTAAGGGAACTTCTTAACCCAATTTTCATTCTTTGGGTTAATCTCCTACTTTCAAATTATGTCATTATATTATTATGTCATATCTTTTATTTGTACATTATTTATGTGTACTTATAGTGAATACACATAATATATCTATTTCATTTTAAAAATTATCTTTGTAAGGGACTTCGTCTCAAACTCCTTTCATTGAGGCATATTTCATTTTATACACAACTTTATTTTATACGGTGTATAAAATACTTTGACTTTGACTTTTATACAAAAGGAATATTTTTCTACGAAGCATTTTACTAATCGACAAAAAGGAATGTTTTTTTAACGTACGTGGTGACAATGACCTTTTCCGCCGCCGTGAGTATTATTTGGTCTTTGGCTTCCTCAACAAGCCGTAATGTTTTTAAAATAAAATAAATACCATATACTCTATTATGTATTTTGGTATTAAAAATAGTTTTGATAAAGGATTCTATTATGTTAATATATTTATGATATATTGTGATTGAAATGTGGAAATTTTATCTTTCCTTTATATTGGTTTTATGTTTTATGATTTTATACTGGTACTTGGACATTTTAACGGGTGGTTACGTTATAAACCATATGATGGGTGGTGCCGTGAATACCAGGACGGGTGGTTACGTTATAACCTCCAATGCATTGGGTATGGAAGTCGGCCGTATGGCTATTCCATTAAGTATGTATGGAAATTGGCCGTATGGCTATTCCATTAAGTGATAAGTGTGGAAGTCGACCATATGGTTATTCCACTTAAGTATGTTTATGTCCCAAGTTACCTTTATATATTCTATGTGTTCTTTATATGGGTTTTATGGTAATCCTTTGGTTACAAAAAGGTGAGTAATGATACTTTATTCATTGAAGATTTTTTTTACTACTTCATGAAGGTGAAGGTATTACTTTGATATAGTATACATGGTTTACTTGATGTTTGAAAAAATAACAGTTTTCATTCTTTTTGTATCCCTTAATGAGCTTTTTATGCTCACCCCAAGTTTTTTGAAATGTTTTTCACAGGACATAAAGTGGAATAAGGTCAAGGATGGGATTAATGGAATGTCATGATATCTAAAACATGGAATCTAGACATCTTTCTTTTTAAGTGTTTTTATTTTATGGAAACTTAGTAAAAGTGCCTACTTTGTAATCTTTTAAGATGTAATAGTTATGTTCTAATTATCTAAAACTCTAAAGCTGAAAAGATCCTCAATGTGAATTATTCATTTAATTCAATATTAAGTAAGGTTTAAGGCTGGGGCCTTATAGTTGGTATCAGAGGTCGGTTTAGACAACTTTAGGAGTTAGAAAAGTGTTAAATTATAATATGATTGAAATGATATAGCATTTACGGATTACCATGTTGCTTCGCCTAAGATATTTCTGTGTTCAGAATGGTTTTCCGCAGAGGAAACAAAGCAGCTATGTTGGGACGACATCAGGAGGAAGATAACCTTCCAAATCAGCAACCTGAGATGGTCGGAATCGTAACTGAATAGTTTGTTGCAGTGATGGCATAGTTGACTCAGGCTATAAATGGTGGTGGTATCCATGCACGAGATCAGCCAGATCAACCGCAGAGGAACATGTCAGTGGTGAAACCTTTCATGAGGCAACATCCCCCATCATTCAGAGGATCATCTGACCCTGTGCAAGCTGAAGGGTGGATTAAAGCACTGGAGAATATTTTTTATGTCATGGGGTGTTCAGAACATCAAAAGGTTAGTCTTGATGTTTACCGTTTTGAAGGTGAAGCTGATCAGTGGTGGTCGATGGTGAAAAATATAAGGGATAGTGATGAGATTGAGGATCTTCACTGGGACGAATTCAAAGGTATGTTTCTTGAGAAATATTTTCCTATGGTGGTTCGTCTTAGGATGGAAAAACAGTTCCTAGAATTGAGGCAGGAGGATGATTCAGTGGCTGCTTATGAAGAAAAGTTCACTCGATTGGAAAGGTATGCTCCAAACTTCATACGTGATCTTGATAGTAAAATAAACCATTTTTACTCAGGGTTAAAGCCAAAGTATCGAAGGGCTTTAGCTTCTCGTGAGTTCAAAAGTTATGAAAAACTTGTTCGATGTGCGGAGAAGGTGGAAATGGAGTTTGCCGATGATCAGGTGTTCTATGACAAACAACAGAATAAGAGGTCTAGTTGGCAGGCAAAGGGGAAGAATTCATCAAAGAAGCAAGGAGGTAAGAAAACCAAATATCCATCCTGTGAGAGGTGTGGTAAAATGCATCCTGGTGAATGTTTATCCATGTCTGGTAAGTGCTTTCGGTGTGGTAAGCCTGGACATATTGCTCATAACTGTAAGGAAGATGATCAAGCAGGAAATGAAAGGCCAACGGTAAGATGTTTTAAGTGTAATGAAATGGGTCATTATGCAGACGAGTGTCCGACAAGGAGCTTGAGTGATGGGAAGTAGTTAGACTACAAGCAGAAAGGGGTGGTAAAATCCTTTGCAACAACTTCAGCAGATGTTGGGCCATCAAATGAAGTGGTATCAGCTCCAGGGAGCTCAGTATTTTTCGAAGATTGACTTGAGGTCGGGGTACCATCAGCTGAAAGTAAAAGAAGCAGACGTTCCGAAGACTGCGTTCCGTACTAGATATGGCCATTATGAATTTGTAGTTATGCCTTTTGGGTTAACCAATGCACCTGCTGTATTCATGGACCTTATGAATAAAATTTTCCATGAGTTCTTGGATAAGTTTGTGTTTGTGTTTTGAGGTTTGTGAAGAGGTTATGTGTGCCTTGTGATTCACAGTTGAAGAATGAGTTGTTTTTTTATCCTGGCAGTACTAAGATGTACAGAGGTCTGCGGGAGTATTACTGATGGGATGGAATGAAAAGAGACATTGCTGATTTTACTGTGAAGTGTTTTACATGTCAACAGGTTAAAGTAGAGCAGCAGTAACCGAAAGGGATGCTTCAGCCTTTACCAGTGCCAGAGTGGAAATGGAAGAATATATCCATAGACTTTGTTGTTGGATTACCGAGGACATCTCGAGGTAATAATGCAATCTGGGTTATTGTTGATCACTTGACCAAATCTGCTCATTTCCTTGCTATACGAGATACTTTCTATCTAGATCAACTTTCCTGTTTGTATCTTAAAGAGATAGTCAGGTTACATGGAGTTCCTCTCTCCATTGTATCGGATCGTGATCCCAGGTTTACTTCTAACTTTTGGAAAGGCCTTCAGAAGTCGTTGGGTACTGAATTAAATTTTAGTACAGCTTTTCATCCTCAATCAGATGGACAGTCAGAACGAACAATCTAGATATTGGAGGATATGCTACGAGCTTGTTCTATGGATTATCAGGGAAGTTGGGACCAACATCTTTCTTTGGTTGAATTTTCTTATAATAACAGCTTTTATTCCAGTATACAGATGGCACTATTTGAGGCATTATATGGGAAGCGGTGTCAAACTCCAGTATTTTGGAATGAAGTGGGTGAAAGGAAGCTGATGGAACCAGAATTGGTAGAAGAGATGGCAGAAAAAGTTCAGTTGATTCATAAAACACATGAGAACAGTTCAGAGCAGGCAGAAGAGTTATGCGGATAACCGGAGGAAGGATCTATCTTTTGAGGTAGGTGATCATGCTTTTCTCAAGGTTTCTCCGTGGAAAAGTGTGATGAGATTTGGTAATAAAGGAAAGTCGAGTCCAAGGTTTGTTGGACCATACGAAATTCTGGAAAGAGTTGGATCAGTTGCATACCGAGTGGCTTTACCTCCGAGTTTATCTCAGGTACACAATGTTATTCACGTTTCGATGTTGAGAAAATATATGCCAGATCCATCTCATGTTTTGAGTCCAGAGGTAGTTTAGCTGGAAGAGAACCTATCTTATGAGGAACAACCGGTCCAGATTCTTGACCACAGGGAGCAGGTGTTACAGAATAAGGTGATTCATCAGGTAAAGGTTTTGTGGAAAAACCATGTGATTGAAGAGGCAAGGTGGGAATCTGAAAATTCTATGAGGGATAACTACCCCCACTTATTTTGATAAGTGAATAAAATTGCGAGGACGCAATTCCCAAAAGGGGGGAAGGATGTAACATCCCAGGTAAATAAAGAATAAAGAATTTTCATATTTATTAATATTTACGAATTAAATATTAATTTTATTTTAAAGGGGTTTCTATGTTCAATAGCGTACCCGATACGCAACGATGAGTTTCTTTGAAACTTACATTGCACACAAGTAATAAAATAATATTATTTTAAATGTTAGTTAACAAGTAGCCGTTGTACTGGCGGGAATGGATAGAAATAACTAAAATATGATTAGATATGTTTTTTGTTTATACATTTTTCCAATAAAAGATAAAGGCTTAAAATACGGAAAGAGTTCAATTTTAGGGCATATATACTCTAATTTTCACTAAAGGTTCACTTATCACCTTTTAATGGTGAACCGTCATTAAATATAGTTTTGATCACTCTTATACTTTATTTTGGACCAAATATAACTCTTCTTTAGAATTGGGACATCAAAATTTACTTTGTGTAAATTTTTGTTACCTTTCTGATAAAGTTCATTTTTTTTATGAATAGTGTAAAATGTTGTATTTTAATTCAAAACCTATTTTTAATCTAAATTATTTATATGATTAGATTATTATTTTAATTGGTTTTAAAGTGAAATTAGAAAATATTTTTACCAGTTAATCCAATGGTGGTCATTGGAATCAATTTCACTTTGAAATTGGACTTAAACTGGTGTCAATCTTTTGATACTTATTGTTTCACAAAAACACGCTATTTGTCATGACAGCGGGAATTAATTATTAAATTAATTAATTTGACTTATATGTTTTTAATTTTTTAAAATGGACTGCATTTTTGAATTCGGAATATCAAATATAGCTTAGGGTGAATTTTTGGTAATTTTCTGAAAAACTTCAATTTTTGATGAATAGTGAAACCACTAAGTGGTAATCAAGCAAACTGATTTTTCAGTTAAATGAAAGTTTACCACTAATGTGTATTGAATTTTGAAAATCTGACATACATGGTTGTCATTAAGAAGTAAAATGTGGTTCAATGAGATTAAAATAATTTTTTGGTGAATAGTAATTTTTTTTTCATTAATCGCGATTAGAGGTAATTAGTGTAGTTTTATGTAAAAATGGTATTATAAGAATGTGAAAACACCATGACACTTGTCCTACACATATTGGGTGAGTCATGGACGACCAAGACAAGCCATGGGCCAACTTGGGGACCCCATGGAGCCACTTTAGTTTGAAAATGACATTAATATATTTTTATTTAATGTTAAAGTGAAAATGGCACTAACATAAATTGTTTTACTAAAATAATTTTTGAGTGGGGTTATACAAGTCCAAATTTTGATTATAAATATTAATTGGAAAGATAAAAAGATTTCCTACATAATAGTATTTTTTTATAATTTTTAGACATTAAATAAATTAAATTATATATATATGACATAATAATGATGCAGCGATGACATCATTATTTGGCGATTTAAATAAAATGGGAAGATAATGAAAAATATAAAACCTACACATGTCCAAAACCAATTGTATGAGTGGATTTCGAACCCTTATCACCTTATCCACGAATTATATCAATGTGGGACCTTTTAAAACCGAAACACATTTTCAAATACAGTAATATTTCTTTACTTTCCAAAAGTGCCCCTCCTATCCTCTTATAAAAGGCCCCCACCTCTACCCCATTTCACACACTTATAAAGCCTTTGGCTCGGCCAACCCCTGCCCAATTACTCTCTCCACATCCCTCTCCTCATCCTAGAAGATTCCCTTTGGGCAGAATCCTTTCAAAGTAAGCCTTTAGGCTCAAATCAAAAGGGAGTTACACTTTTAAAGGTAATTCATTCTCTCTTGTTCATTTGTTTTATTTTGCTTCTCCAACCCTCTAAACTCTTTTTATTTACTTATTTTGTAACCACACAAGTATATTCAATATACTAGGATGTTGTTATAATATTTATTTGAGCTACACTCTCACACAACTACATCAAATGGTTAAAGAACATACGGTTTCCGTGGATGGCAAAATTCTACCTCCCGAAACGATGATTGTTCAATACTCATTTAACACCTTCAAGGGGGGCCATTATGATGTAACTATTTTTATATATGATATATAATATGTTTATATTTTCTTTAAGCTTCTATATTTTTCATTTTTGGCATAACTTTATGGTTTCCATTATGGGTAAACACGATATCTTCATTTAAGGAAGTGCGGACTACCGCCCCCTCAAAGTGATGTGATTCGTTAATGCCATATGTGGGACGTGTAAAGGATTGATTTAAAGTTATTATATATGATGTTATACTGGAATTATAATATACCTATATATCATTATTATTTCTTTCCATTAAAGTATGAGATAGAAATGAAAGTAGCGTTCATGCGTACGTACGGCTTACCGTCTCCATGAACGGTGCATTTCATTTCTTATCCCCAAATGTAATGTACTATTAAAATTACATGTATATAATGTATATATATAATTAATGATATATCTAAATGATGAATATAATTATGGAATTAAAATATACATACCTCTCATTTAGTTTTAATTCCACTAATATGACAAAGAAATGAAAGTAGCGTTCATGCGTACGTACGGCTTACCGTCTCCATGAACGGTGCATTTCATTTCTTACCTCTAAATGATTATGTAATATTATAAATACATGTATATTCTGGATATATATGATACATATTATATCCAAATCGGGAATTTCATTCTGGATATAAAGAACTTTTGACCACATGAACAACATGTAATTGTAAGAAGTCAACTTTCGACTTAAGAACCAAATATTGACAAAACAAACATTATTAACTTAAATGGTTACATAATGTTTATAACATGGCAATAAGTGATATAAAAACAATAATGAACTTTAAAAATGTTCTTAATCAAGTATAAATTAACTCAAGTTTATTATTCAGGACGTTAAAGAACGATCGAGTCAAGTCGGACCCAAGGTAAGGGAACTTCTTAACCCAATTTTCATTCTTTGGGTTAATCTCCTACTTTCAAATTATGTCATTATATTATTATGTCATATCTTTTATTTGTACATTATTTATGTGTACTTATAGTGAATACACATAATATATCTATTTCATTTTAAAAATTATCTTTGTAAGGGACGTCGTCTCAATCTCCTTTCATTGAGGCATATTCCATTTTATACACAACTTTATTTTATACGGTGTATAAACTACTTTGACTTTGACTTTTATACAAAAGGAATCTTTTTCTACGAAGCGTTTTACTAAATGACAAAAAGGAATGTTTTTTTAATGTACGCGGTGACAATGACCTTTTCCGCCGCCGCGAGTATTATTTGGTCTTTGGCTTCCTCAACAAGCCGTAATGTTTTTAAAATAAAATAAATACCATATACTCTATTATGTATTTTTGTATTAAAAATGGTTTTGATAAAGGATTCTATTATGATAATATATTTATGATATATTGTGATTGAAATGTGGAAATGTTATCTTTCCTTTATATTGGTTTTATGTTTTATGATTTTATACTGGTACTTGGACATTTTAACGGGTGGTTACGTTATAAACCATATGACGGGTGGTGCCGTGAATACCAGGACGGGTGGTTACGTTATAACCTCCAATGCATTGGGTATGGAAGTCGTCCGTATGGCTATTCCATTAAGTATGTATGGAAATTGGCCATATGGATATTCCATTAAGTGATAAGTGTGGAAGTCGACCATATGGTTATTCCACTTAAGTATGTTTATGTCCCAAGTTACCTTTATATATTCTATGTGTTCTTTATATGGGTTTTATGGTAATCCTTTGGTTACAAAAAGGTAAGTAATGATACTTTATTCAGTGAAGATTTTTTTTACTACTTCATGAAGGTGAAGGTATTACTTTGATATAGTATACATGGTTTACATGATGTTTGAAAAACTAACAGTTTTCATTCTTTTTGTATCCCTTACTGAGCTTTTTATGCTCACCCCAAGTTTTTCGAAATGTTTTTCACAGGACTTAAAGTGGAATAAGGTCAAGGATGGGATTAATGGAATGTCATACTATCTAAAACATGGAATCTAGACATCTTTCTTTTTAAGAGTTTTTATTTTATGGAAACTTAGTAAAAGTGTCTACTTTGTAATCTTTTAAGATGTAATAGTTATGTTCTAATTCTCTAAAACTCTAAACCTGAAAAGATCCTCAATGTTAATTATTCATTTAATTCAATATTAAGTAAGGTTTAGGGCTGGGGCCTTATAGGACTACCTTAGTAGGCCATGGTGGGGAGTGCCTCTGTGTGACCAAACAGATCCCTAGTATGAGATTGGGGGGAGTACATAATAAGTTCAATGTTTCTGGGAACCATTTTTGTGTGACATGGTAGGACCACATTACCTGATAGAGGGAGATTTCTCCCACATCCAAGGTGATAGACTATGAGACTAATGATTCAACAGTTACTACCATAGAATATACCTGGTCTGAGATGTAATTTTCTTTTTCTTTGTGAATGAGATCATGATTTTTGGTTTTATCCTTTGTGGAATTTTTATAGACCAATTGGGGTATCAAGGTCCGTATTGAGTTTAGTTATACTCACCCCTATATGTGATTCGCCTTCACCATGTTGTGTCGTGGGTATACAATGAGGAGCACTGTTTGAGTCTTGAAAGGCAAGGACATGAAAATGTACAGAGGAGACATGTGGACATGGTGAGCCACAATGACAATGTGTACCAACCCTTCAGGTTGGATTAATGGAGGACAACCTAAGGATCTATTTTCAATTTCTGCTTTATCACCATTTTAGTTGGGCTTGAATTCATAACCCTTTAGATCAATACTTACTTTTACACTTTGTGGTGATTTTTTGATGTGGTTGTACCTTTATGTGCTATTGTGTTTTACTAGGGAATAGTGTGCATGTTTTTGTGCATACATGTATTGAGGATATGCCTTCCCATTATAGGGAAATTCCTTACCATTTCTAGTCCCCAACACAGGGCCCATGGAAGGTGGGTTTGGGGTAGTCATGACACGGGCCCCAGGGAATGGGATGTGAAATAATGTATCAAACGACGGCTGGTTCCCACTCAATGACCAGAAGTTTGATGTTTTGTTTTGGGGAAGCAGTTTTAGGTGTTGAGAGTCCTACTTTCAGATTCATGGAGTCATGTGTTGGTTTAGTGACCGATGTATCCATACACCTAGACTGTGAACTGTTTTTTGGATCAATTCATAAAAACCATCATTTCATAAGTACCTAAATTATTTTAATAATAGTAAGCTCACCAAGTATAGCCTTTTAACCATGGTACATCTTGATCTATCTTTAGATGTCTCCATGTGGACAACCATCTAGGATCCCAATATGAGGTTGTAAGGATAGCCCAGCTAGCGAAGTGTATTCTGTTTAGGGACTAGTGCATGAGATGGCCACACCATGTGGTGGATGCTCAGGTGGCGGAGGAGTGGCTAAAGGCTGTGACGCTGATCTTCTGCATATTGAAGACAGTGTCAGACTAGATGGTGATCTATTAAATGAGACTATGACAGAGTTAAGCAGGTAGATGGTAGATTTTGACCATCCTCACTCAATATGAGGTGACCCTCACTTCTATTGACATTAAGAGGTTTATCTGGGAATAGTTTGTTCCCATGACGTTGTTCTATGTCCTCATTCAAGAGCTTCTCCACCTACAGCTGGGTAGCATGACAGTGGTTGTGTACATGGCAAGGTTCATAGTGCTTTCCTGCTACCCCACAGACATGGTGAAAGACCCTTTCTTCAGGGATCCAGACTTTGTGCAGGGACTCGGTCAATAGATTAGGGATTTAGTGGTGTCTCTAAATATTCCAACATAGGTCGGGGGTGATTGAGTGGTTCATTATGATGGATAGATTCTTGGAATATCATGAACCCATAGATAGAGTTTCCAAGAGACACAATGTGGCAGTGTCTTTCGCAGCCCGCAAACAGCAGACTCGTTGGCCCATTTGGGTTAGGTATTTAATAGGCTGATCATGGGACTCTTGGTCAGAAAAGTTAGTTTAAAATTAAAAGGGTGGTAGGGTATAGATATGACCTTATATAAATGTTGTGGGCATTGAAACATGGTACATGGATTCCCGAATTGACGTACAGATGACCAGAAGACTGTTGAGGGGCCGCTGAGAAAGCAGCATAGGTTCAGCGAGGTGCTTTGTAGGGAGGAATATGTGGCATGGGAGCTGGCCGAGCAGTAAGCCATGGTGGAAGGTTCGAGTTGTTACCACCACCACCCCCAAGTGATCCACCCACACCTCTGGGAGCTAGAGGATAGGGGAGAGCTCGACTCCAGGTAGCAGAGGATTATGATCATGACACTCCTGAGTTGATTAGAGGTGTGATCTATGTCTATTACACCCTAGATGTAGCTCATATAGATATAGGTTCCAGTCACTCATTCATTTCCACAACACTCATTCATAGATCTAGGATTCTAATGGATCCATTAGCTCGATTCATAAAAATAGAGCCTCTTGGGGGAGAGGATTCAATGATTACAAAATGGTTCAGACATCGTGACCTCACTCTAGGAGGATAGATCTTTGGCTATGATCTCCTAGAAGCAGCTTCAAAACCTTATAAAATCATTATATGATTGAAATGGCTATCCATAGTTAATGCTCAGATTGATAGTTTTTGGTGAACTGTACAGTGTATCCTCGATGGTGGGATCATGTTTTCCTTCACTGGTGGGAAGGAAACCTTTGCAGCACATGAAATACTATTTCTGTGGAGGGTACTAAAAATCACTAATCAGTTGGATAGAAACACCATCCATGTAGTGGACGACAATATTCTAAGATATCCTGTTGTGGTGGATCAGTATGTTGATTTCATCCAGGATCATGTTTCAGTACTACCCCCTCTTAGTGAAGTAGACAATTTCATTGACCTATACCATGAGATGACACTGATATCTACACCAGCATATCAGATGGGATCTATGGAGCTTCGAGAGGTGAGGTTATATTTAGAATACTTATAGAATAAGTGGTTCTTATGGTCAGTGTTTGTACATGGGAGACCTGTATTTTTTTCGGATAATTAAGATGGGTGCATGAGGATTTGTGTGGACTATGAGTGCTTGAACCTGGTGACCATGATGAACAGGGATTCTTTTCATAGGATCGATGATATCCTTGTCCAGCTGAAGGGGGCATGGTGGTTTTTAGAGATAGACCTCAGATCACACTCTTATTAGCTCTGGGTTTGGGATGGGGACGTACCGAAGACATCCATTAGATGTATATATGGCCATTAAAAGTCCTTATTGATTCCATTCATCATAAAAAACGCTTTGTATGTGTTCACGGGGATCATGAAAAGGATCCTAAAGTGTTTCCCTGATCATGTTGTGGTAGTCGTCATATTAAACATAATGTCGTACTCGGTGATGGATGAGAGAATGTGACACATCTATAGTTAGTTCAGTATACACTTCGAGAGAACTGTCTTAATGAAAAGTTATCACTGATTTAGTTCTAGATAAAAGAAGTCCACTTCCAAGGGCCATTTATCTCATAGGCTTGAGTTGCAGTGGATCCAAAAATGATCGAGTCAGTTCTTTCTTGTGATCCTCCCAGCAGTGTGACAGAGGTGCAGAGTATCCTCGGATCAGTCGGGTACTACAAGATATCTTTTCCTAGCTTATCCTAGGTAGTTTCATTATTTGGTAGCTTTTATGAAGATGGGGAAAACATTCTTATGGATGGATAAGTACTAACAACGTTTCCTATGGTAGAGGCGGAGACTAAAGAGTGACCCCATATTAAGGCTACTAGAAGTGGTTGTGGGATATGTATTCTACTGCAATGCATTAGGGATTGGAATTGGTTGTGTCTCGATATCAGAGCGAGCAGTGATCTCCTATGACTCATGGTAGTTGAGAAAACATGAGCATATGGGTGGATGACTTTATAGAACCTGGGTCAATATAATCTATTTAGGCCAGAAATCATGACCCAAACACGGTGTGAGACTAAATCCGAGTAGGAAACCACTGCAAAATCTATGCCTAGCTGTCAGTGAATATATGGAAGGTAATAAATAATATGATGTAGTAAACAAGGAAGTACTCAATAGTAACCAATCCAATGTTTCAAATCATTTAGTTTTATAAGTTGTGAAATAGCTAACCAATGTAGGTAAACACAAATAGGTAACCCTATAAGAAGTACTAATAACCCATCCCCTCTAGTACTTCCTAGAAACACAAGTACGCAGATAAACACAAATGGTAACCCTTTAGGAAGTACACAAAACCTATTCCCTTTGGTCTTACTGAGGAACACAAGCAACCCCATGGGTAGTACACTCAATCTAACCCCTCTGGTTCATCTTTAGAATAGACACTCAGAGGAAGCACTCTCTGTAACTTCCTTGTATAGTCTCGTATCGGTAACTAAAGGCTCTCTGGGGAAGCACGTACATCACATTCCTTATGTGTCTCATGTCAAAGAACTACAATCACATTGAAAAAGCACATACTTCAATTCCACCTGTGGTCTTGAATCCTAAGAAAAAGTAGACACTCTAGAGAATCCCTTTTGTACATTATCCCTATGGTCTACTACAGAAGGTTCTCCAGACCTGGGTAAGCCTAGAAATCATATCATCACATATCGGCCAATGTAATCCTCAATAACTACTTGGATAAACATTCTATATCATAACTGCATGTCAGAACAATAGTCACACCACCGTACAATACTAGGCATGGGAAAATAAATAGAAGCCTAAGAAGAAAACTAGAACAAACCATAGAAACAAGAAACATGCATGGAATACACTTCCAAATCATAGAAATTATCCCTATTCACATTCAATTAGCCTCTATTCAAGCATACAAGCATAATAGGCAATTATCAGGGCTAAAACAGTAAACATGCAATACCACATTCAAGGGTACTAGATCGAATTGCGCATATATTTCAATGACTATCAACAAAAAGGCATAAACCACCATCCTCTATGTTAGGATATCACTATAAGAGAACCTAAATCCTTGAATCTCTTAATAACACCATATATCTACAAAAACGTCTACAAAATTCTACTGAGGATAACATGAGAATGAGAAGGAATCATTAAGTGAATCCCTAGAAGAAGGAAGAGCTTACCGAGGAGATTACAACACAATCAATAGTGGTTGAATCAGATATCATAGGCTTGGTCGAGGTCTCTAAGGAATATCATGGTCATATGGGATCTCTCTAATGAAATTGGTTGAGAAGAAGGCCTTTTTGGCGATTAGACGTGACCTCGATACGTTTAATTATAAAAAAATGCAGAGCGTATACATTGGTAGTACACGGTGTGTACATTCCATTTTCATAACCCACATTAGGTGGCCTCCAAGTTACCCCTACATGGTTATGTTTGTAGACTATACATGGCCAGCACATGACTTCATGTGGAAACTTAGTACATGGAGTGTACTTCAAAAAATTTCCAAAAATTCATTTTTTTTTATCCAAAATGACCAGAAAAGGAAAACATACCTGAAAAGAAGATATGAGTTGTTAAAAACATCCCACCTTAAATAAATTCATCCCTGGATTTCCATAGCAAGGCGGTGTAGAAGATGAAACCCCAAACTACTCCAGCCACTGAAATCGCACGTCTGCCTCCCCCTCAAAAGTCTCTTGTTGTACTCGCTTGTGATGAAATAGAACTCGTACTAGTAGAATATACTGGCCACGTATAACCTTCGTACTTCTATCCACCATCAGGATAAAATGACCCTCAAAATATGCATCCACTTCCAACACAACCACATTGTGTTAGAAGACATGAGACGGGTCTGAGAAGTAACGTTGAAGATGAGAAACATGGAAGACGTCTTGTAAAGACATGTACCTCTGAGGTAACTTCAAATGATAGGTAACTAGACCAACTCTCTCCAACACCTCAAATGGACCGACATACCTCAGTTAAGGCTTACCCTATCTCTTAATCATTATGTGTCCCATCCTAGGAGTGACACATAGGAAAACCTTATCCCCGCCCATGAACTCTCGAGGTCATCTACAATGATCAGCATAAGACTTCTATCGAGACTGTGCAATAGAAATCCTCTACTAAATAAACTATATATTCCCTTTGTTCTCCTATACAAGATGGGGTCCCAACATAACTACCTCTCTTACCTCCAGCCCACATAATGGTGATCGGAATGGCCTACCATACAAAGCCTCATAAGGGTCCATCAGAATAGTTTATTTAAAACTATTATTGTAGGAAAACTCTACACGAGATATATGTTTCTATGAAGAACCTCCAAAATCCAGGATTCATGCATGAAGCATGTCCTCAGGCACTTGAATCATATGCTCAGACTAGCCATATTTATAGGGATGGTAAGCTGTAATTAAAATCACATATGTACCAAAAGCCTTTTGATGCCCCTGCCTGACCCGAGAAGTAAAATGATCAACCCTATCTGAAACAATGGAACATAAAACACCATATAGATGTACACTCTCTTGGATGTACAACGGTCCTAGAACATCAAGACTGACGTTCTCCTTGATCAAAATGATGTGACAAACAATCATGAGTCTCTCAATGACAACCTAAACTGCATCATTCTATCAGGGCGACCTCGTTAAATCTATCATGAAATCTATCACGACATCATTCCACTTCCACTCGGGAATGGGACACTGCTGCAAAAGACAAGTTGGTCACTGAGGCACAGCCTTCACCTGCTGACAGGAGAAAAACTTCATGAAGAAATGCACAACATCTCTCTACATACTTGGACACCAATACTGACAGTGTAGATCATGATACATTTTTGTTACACCAGGATGAACTACCCAAACTATGGAATGAATATCCCGCATTATCGACTCGCGTATGTTTGCTGGAACCAATACTCTCCCCATGAAATACCAGATCTCATCCTCTCATATAGTCCATCTATGAATAGGGTCCTCTCATGACATGCTTAACCGTTGGACTAGGACTTCAGAATCTGATAGATGCCTCATTCGCACTCGATAAAGTAGATTAGATGTAAGATCCAAAGAAGAAATAAATGTATACCCCAATATGTTGTGCACCTCCAAATCCATCTCAATGAACAGATCCATAAGTCGAACTCACTGTTGGCCTCATGGACTTCCTTTATCTATGTCCTCATGCATAATGCAATTTCCACTGCATTTCCTTTCCCCAGCGTATAGGCAAGATCAATTTCAAAGGACTGAAGGTACTCAACCCACCAATGATATCTCAAATTCATGTCATGTTGAGTAAAGATATACATCAGACTCTTATGGTCTTTCAAAACCACAAAATGCTCTCCTAGATTATAATGTCTCCAACAGTGTAAGGCATGAACAATAGCATCCAACTCATGATTGTGTATTGGGTAATTCCTCTCGTGTGGCCTCAACTGCTGAGACTCGTACGTGACAACTCCTTCTCCCTATATAAGAACATCTCCCATCCCGATTCCTGAAAAATCATTGTACACAATATATCTCTTGCACGACTATGGATATACTTGTATTGGAGCTAAATTCAACCTCCCTTTCAGCTCCTGAATGGCTGACTCAAAAAAATTTGACCACAAGAACTTCGCAACCTTATTATTCAGGCATGTCAGTGGCGCTTCTATACATGAAATGTACTCTAAGAAATTTTTGTAGTATCTAGCCGACCCTAGAAATATTCTTACCTTAAAGACGTTATTCAGATGCTCTTTGGAAACTACTGCTTTCACTTTCTCTGGATCTACTGATAATCCTCTCTCTGATATAACATGACCTAAGAAGTGAATCTGGTCAATCAAAAAGTGATATTTTGAGATCTTAGTATGTAACTAATTTGTTCTCATTATACTCAAAACAATCTCAAGATGGGTAGCATGGTCGTGTCGAGTGTGAGAGTACACCAACATATCATCAACAATGTCCCCAATGAAAGAATCCTTGTATGGATGGAACACTCGGTTCATCAGTGGCATGAAAACTGCAGGCATGTTCGTGAGATCGAACATCATAACCATATACTCGTATTGAATATACCTACTCCAGAAGGCTGTCAGAGTTATATCAGATGGTCTACCACGCAACTGATAACAATCGGTTCTCAAGTCTATTTTTTAGAACACCCGGGCTCCTAGAAACTGAATGAAGAGAGCATCAATCCTTGGCAAGGGATATCAGTTCTTTACCATCAACCGGTTCATCATCTGATAATACACACAAATGTTAGGGGTACCATCTGTATTCTTCACAAACAAGCCATGAGATACCCAAGGAGATGGACTGAGTTAGATGAAACCCTTTTCCTGCAACTCCTCCTACTGCTTCATGTGCTCCTGTAACTCTAGTGTAGTCATCCTATAAGGAGGCATGGACACTGGTCCCACTCCTAGAACAAGATCAATATAAAATTATACCTCTCACTTTAGAGGAAACTTGATAATCCCTCTAAAAAGACATCCTTGCATTGATCCACCATAGGATGAAAGTCCATCGGAGAATTCCCCTGGTCATCTAGAAATAGACTGGCAATCTGGGCTATAAATCCTCTTAACCCATGATTCCTGGGTCCCTCTCTTCTCACCTGGACATCACACAGTCCCTTATGGAGAAACGATCCACCTTCTAGTGATGTGAAACTCACCCTACGTCATTAGAAATCAACGAATTCTTAGAAGGGAACCAACAAGTCCATTTCGAGAATGACATCATAGCATGTCATCTCTAGGACATATAGTTCCCAAAAGAAGTGACACCCACCAACCTCTAGAGGGAACTCCATACACTAACACAAATTAGATGTTCTATTCCCCAATGAAGTTTCCATTTTCAAGATATCATCAATGGAAAATATACAAAGCATAAGGCTCTCCACAACAGCAACAAATATAATGCTATGGGAAGCCCATGTATCAAAAATAGTAGAAGCTAAAATTATGGAAATTAAGATTGTACATTAAACTATAGAAGGTCCCGAATCCTGCTCCTACTAGGTCTACTCCACTGCAATATTCTAGAATATACTATGGCCCTATGAATCTGCCTGAAAACTATGAGTTGATACACCCTGATATCGCTAATAACCGGGTGATTGGATACCACATCCACAACCTCCACCTCGAACTAAATGGCCGGAAAAAATCCTATCCCCAAACTGGTGAGAAAAATGTTGGTGTTTCCCAAAATGAGGAGTCATAGAAGAACCCCCATCACTAACTGATGGTGAGTATATTTGATATGAAAAAGATGACTCGTCCAACCGTAAGATCGGCTTTCCACTGGGTCTCTCAGGCAATGTGGTCATGTATGTCCACTCTTCCCACACTGGTAGAACACCACCTTCCTACCATTATATATAACTCGCATCCTCAGATCTCCCTACTTATACTCCCTAAAACACTTCTTAGTGCCAGTTGGAGGGATACTAACTATGGATGTTGAGCTGCCTTAGCTCACAACTTCAGAATCTCTCATATTGCACTCTATGATCAGAACCCGGTTGATAATAGAATTGATAGAATTAAAACTCAAGATGTTCTCCTATGATCGTATGTCGTGCCTCAAACCATCCTCAAACATCCTTTCCAGGAATAACTCATCACCTTCTCAAATAGGTGTGAAGTGATGCATCTTGGTGAAGTGAGATGAATAATCAATAACTAAAAGAGCACCCTGCTACAGACTCATTAACTATGGGGCTTGATCTGTCCTCAATGTCACCATATATAAGTAGTCTTAGGAGGAATGCTGGAACTCATCCCAAGCCATGACATGGTGCAGTTCAGCTTGTGAGATCACATCCCCCCATTATCTTGGATGAATCTTGAAGCATGCACATAGCGAGCCTGACCCTCGTCTCTAGAGGCTTCTCCAGATGATCGAATATAGATATCAGTGAATCTATCCATGACTCCATGGCCTGGTTTCCTCATTCCCTTGTGAAAGTGGGATGATTCTACTGCTAAAATACCCACATCAACTCTTCCATTGATGGGGAAGTATACGGTACCCTACAGAAGGTCTGCATGAACCTCATAAAACCCTTTGAGAACTGTGCATTAGCACCTAGGCCTTGAATAAAGGCTGGTGCCAAGACTAGCACTACTAGTGGATCTTCTAGAAGTAATTGATTAGTCACATTCAGTGTCTTACCCTCTCCAAGAAACTGGCATACAATCGGATGACATCTCGGTGGCATGACTATTTAAGGTCAAGCACACACATGAGATCAAGATTATCAAGGACTAAAAACCGAATGTGTAAGAAGGGAACATGAGAAAGAAATCATTCATGTTTTAAAAAACATGACTGTACGACATGTATAATTACTACATGACATGTTCGATTATTCTTTTCACATGGGCATGTACTTCTACCAGAACTGGTTGTGTAACACCCCAATCACACGACATTTTTTCCTTACACAAGATATGTACTTAAATTATATTCCCCATCCCAAGTCCATATATAAGGCTAGGACATACTGTTCTCCTTAGAAATAATGTACACGATGTGTTTCTGAATGACACGATGTGTACTAGATGAGCTTCACCGACTCGTGTTGTTCTTGGCATGGATGGATACTTGGCTGACACTACATGATGTGTTCCATACGGACATGACATGTACTAGGAAAGATAACACTGATCCATGTTGTTTGTTACACGTCCGAATTCCCAGATTTAACTACACTGTGTTTATAGAATTGACATAGCATGTATAACCTAATATTTCTACATCTGTGTTTTTAGTCACACGGGCGGAAATAATGTCAACATGAAACAGAGTGTTCCCTCAAGAATGTCCTTATCCCGTGTCTCTTCCCACACGGCAGATGGCACGGTTAAATACTACACAATGTGTACATAAGGTACACGACATGTACATAAGAAAAAATGTTTACTCCTAAACATAAGAACACATAGCGTGTAGTCAAAACTACAAGATATGTATTCTTGGTTTTTCCAGACAGTAAGCCACAGAAACTAATTCAGAGCATAGAAAAACACTGAAACGAAGAGCAAGGTGCCAAATTCTGATCCGTGAGGGCCCATAATCCCCATGAATCAAATCATGGCATCATATACATGTTATAACAAGGATAACAGGGAAATGATACAACAAATTCTGGTCTATGAGGGATCATAACACCTCAAGAACCAATGTTTGGAATTCATTAAAACAAAACCATACACAAAGAATACCCTATCAAACAACATGTATTTTTATCATGTCATATATCTCAACAACATGAATATCTAGAACAACACGAATCACAAAAACATGCAATAATTATTTCACCCTAAATGGCATTGCATGTATGCATGACTTGTGATTTCTTGCAAATGCCAATATGATGCATGAGATTTCATACCCTCATCTCATCAGGATGTAACAGAAAAGGAACCTCAACACCATCAACAATGACAACACAATACATGTGAGTCACCCAATGGTGAAAATTAATTCAAGAGTAAAATTGAAAAAGAAAAAGAAAAATTTCAATACTATGTAAATTGATTATTTTCCTGTACACAGGTTAGTTACTCCAGGGCACAACTTATTACCAAGTACCTATTCTGTCCTATCTCTAACTATAGGCTCAAAACAGTAGTTCAAAGAAATGAAACTCATCTGATTGCACATTGTAACGTCTCGATTCCGGAAGCCACCCAGAGGCGCCCCATACCCGGTTGGTCACATGGCCTCAAACGTATTTCACATAACGCTAGAGGCTACCAACTAGTAGTGAGGGACATTGGAGTGATATTGTAGAATCTATTCCCTCATTGGCATAATACCACAGTGGAAGAGAAACATATTACAATAAAATAAGAAGTAATAATATCAAACAACATGAAACATTCAAAGACTAACGAAATAAATAACTGGAGAATATATATATATATATATATATATATATATAAATGATGCATGGTACATATGTCAAGGAAAGAATCCAAACACCTCAAAATGCTATAATACAGTACAAAACCAAAGTTTAAAAGAAAACAATTAAACTCCTCAGCATTGCAGGCCACATCTTGGTCCCATGATCTCCTTCTCCTCAAAAATCACGTACCTGATGTATAAGGGCGCTTTACCTTATCTATACCTGAATCAATATAATCTGTTTAGGCCAAAAATCATGACTCAAATAGGGTGTGAGACAAATCCCAATAGGCAACCACCACAAGATTTGTGCCTAAAAGTCAATGAATATATGGAAGGTAATAAATAACAAGAACTAATGAACAAGGAAGTACTCAGCAGTAACCAATCCAAAGATTCAAAGCATTCAGTTTCATAAATCATGCAACAACTAACCAATGAATGTAAACAAAAACAGGTAACCCTTTAAGAAGTACTCAATTATCATCCCTTATGGTCCTACCTAGTAACAACTGAAATCCTCTAAACACAAAAGGTAGAACTATAGGAAGTACTCATAGCCTATCCCCTCTAGTCCAACCTAGGAACACAATCCACCCTATAGGCAGTAAACTCAGTCTAACCCATTTGGGTCAGATTTATAAAAGACTCTCTAAGGATGCTCTCATCGTCAATTCCTCCAATAGTCTCATAATGGTAACTAACGGTGCTCTAGGGAAGAACTTATGTCACATTCCCCATGTGTTCCACGTCGAGGAACTATAGACACTTTGAGTAATCCCTTATGTTAATTTGCCATGGGGTCTCGCATTGTATGAAAAAACAGACACTTTGGAGAAGCCCTTCCTTCCATTCTCCCAATGGTCCAATACACCAGGTTCTCACAGCCCCGTGTAAGTAATGAATGCATAGTAGCATGTATCGGCCAATGTAAACCTTGGGAACTACCTAAATAAACACTCTATAACATAACAACATGGCAGAACAATAGTCACACCATCCTACAATACTAGGCAAGAGAAAATAAACAGTAGCCAAACATGAAAACTAGACCAAACAGTCAAAACAATAAACATGCATTGTAAACACATCAAATGAAATGAAATATACCCTATTAAAATTCAATTATCATCTATTCAATCATTCAAGAATAACAGGGAATTATCAGGGCTAAAATAGTAAACACGCAATACCCCGTCCAAAGGAAATGGACCAAATTGCACATATAATTCAAATAAATTCAACAGAAAGGCACAAACCACCTACATCAGTATTGGGAGTTCACTATAAGTGAACATAAAGCCTTGAATCCTCCAAAAAAACTATATATCTATAGAAAATTATAAAACATTATACCTAGGATTACATGATAAAGAGGATGAATCATGAAATGATGCTCTAGAAGAAGGAAGAGCATACTGAGGTGATTCCAACGTAGTAGACAGCGGTCGAATCATAGGTATTATTCTCAGTCTGGGGCTCATAGGATAATCATACACATACGGGATCTCTCAGAAAAACTAGGTCGAGAAGAAGGCCCTTCTTGAAATTAAACCTGACCATGGTACGTTTAATGAATAAAGAAAATACAAGTCATATACTTTGGATGTACATGGTGTGTACTTGATGTTTCAGTACCCCGCATTAGGTGGCCTCTAGGTAACCACCACATGGTCGTGCTTGCGTCCATTACACAGCCAATACATAGCTTCCTGTGGAAATCGGGTACATGGTGTGTACTCATAAAGTACACGACGTGTAATTCAAAAAAATATCCATAAATTCCTCTTTTTTTTCAAAAACAACCAGAAAAAGAAAACATTCCTGAAAAGGGCTCCTTAAGATGGATTTCTGATCAATATAAGGCCTCTAGGTTGAAGTGAGGGTAGTTGAGAGAGTATTTGGGTAGGGGTTGGACGATCCAAAAGGCTTTGAAGTTGTGAATAATAGTTTAGAAGTTGGGTCCTTTTATAAGGGGGGGGAGGGGCTCTTTAGGAAAAACATAAAGTATTAATTTATAATAAATTCATATTCAGTTTCTAATGGCTTAAAAGTTGATTATTCAATGTATAAGGTGGGTATGGGTCGAAATCTTTTCAACCAATAGATTTTATACTATTTTTGTTCATTATATTAACCTTATCTTTTAGTTTTAACTCTTAGTTAATTAGATTGACATTTACATTGTCACTTTGTATTTTTATATTATATAGTTAATAAACTTACCATATACATCCATGCGACCCCAAAGTGGTATATTAATGATACAAAAATAATTATATAAGTCCTTTGGCCGAACAATATATTTTTTGGAATAGAATATAAATTAATAATATAATACTTGTTTTAAAAACTCGTTTATGTCAATTTTGACACTACTCAATAATGGATTTTTGTTAATGTCTTAACAACATTATTAATTCGAACCAAATTCATTTAAGTAATCATAACATGGAATATTAATCAATAAAATTCTTTTATGTCATCAGAACTTTCATATTATATTTATTTTAACATTTATAATACTAATTATTTGATTCGTTCATTAATAAGGAAAATATTGCAACATTATTGTGTCATATATATTTTAACTTTTTCAATGTATAAAAATTATAAATAAAATACGATTATGTAGGAAATATTTTTATACTTCTAATTAATATTTGTAATCTGAAATATAACATATATGAACCTATGTAAAAAATATATGAAAGATATAAGCTTATGTCATTTTTCTATTTACTTTAACTTAATTAATATAAAGTGTCCCTATCACCTACAGGTGGCACCATCGGGTCCCAAAATCGACCCAGCGATGACCATGGTCAGACATGTATCCACCAATATGGTTAGGACACGTTTAAGGGTAATTTATTATTATTATAATATAATTTCCTACCTTTATTTACCGGATTTACCCTTTAACTAGGGTAAATAAAATAATTACCGAAGTAATTATTCAAAATTTATAAAAATAAAATCCACATATTTACACAATTTAGAAATCCTGATTCCAAATATGGAATCCATTTTTTCAAATTCAAAACATAGAAGTGGTAGAAATTAATTTAAAATTAATCCTCGCTGTCAAAACAGAAGGTGTGTTTTTAAGATATAATAACTATCAAAATATTGACACTTGTTTATGTCCGGTTTAATTGTGAAATTATGTCCAATTACAAAAAATTTATTAATTGGTAATAATATATTCTATTTATACTTTAAAACCAATCAAATTTATAATTTATCACAATTAATTATTTTGATTAAAAAGTTGTTATTAATTAAAATTTAGTAATTTTCACTATTCATCAAAATATAAAAGTTATCCGAAAAGTACAAAAATTTCACCCAAGGATAAATTTGATATTCCGAATCAAAAAATGAATTCCATTTTGAGAGATAAAATTTATAAAATTTCAAAAAGTAGGTGTTACTATTCATAACGGCTAGTTTTATTGGTTGAAGTGTGTGTTAAACTCAAAGTTGTGTATAACACACGCTACTGTATTATTCAATGAAAAGCATATCATGGATGCTTGGGGTGTTAAATTGTAAATTTTTTATGTCCCCATTCTATATAATAAATTTATTTAGTCATATTCAATATATAAATGTTTAAAATATTGGATTTAAAAAGGGTTCACTATTAAAAGTAGGTAAAAGTGCATTTTTGAAAAATACATCTTTTATCTGAAAAAATGAATTTTTTATTAAATTATGTATGAGAAACTCATAATATGGGTTCTAAAATTATAAGGATTATATAAAGTTCAAAATTTAGTTAATAATATTCATAACCACTTTTGAAGGGCTTGTTTGGTAAGTCATGGTGCGCTTGAACTCGGTGTTGTGTGTAGTGCAAGTTATTGAATTATTTCATAGAAGTAACACACTATGAAATCTTGGGGTGTTACAAAACCTATAAACAGTTCCAACATAACCATCCTCCAAGTATTAATGTAAGAACCTTCATTGGTTATAAAATAACCATCATCCATGGTTTATGACATAACCACACATCACATAATGATAAAGCAATAGAATGTTAATTATATCATCAATTCATAACCCATAAAATGAAAAGAGGATTAATAATTTGTAATGGCTCAGACACCTCTAGTCCATTACTTTGTGAAAATATGGTGTTTGAGGTGTTCCGAGATGTCAAGAGGATAGATCCCCAACACTTTGCCAAAAAAAAATTTCAGCTCGGTGAACAGCTCCAACGTTAAACAGTTGTGAATAGTGCAATGGTAACCTTCTATGAATAGTATCATCAATGACCCTTGGTGAATAATGTCATCCGCAACCTTCTAGGAAATGTTTCATCATTGAACAGTTCTATCGGTAACCTCTAACAGTAACCTCTCATTATTTTTCCAAATTTTCAATTCTATGAACACTTTTATCGGGGAACAGTTCAATATGTAACCTCTAACAGCATACTCACTTTCCTTTTCCATATTTCCAATTCCATGAATAGTGTCGTCTGTGAAATATTCTATTCGTAACCTCTAATTTTAACCGCTCTTTTCATTGCGAAATTTTTAATTCGGTGAATACTTACATAGGTGAACTATTCTATAGGTAACCTCTTACAGTAACCTATATTTCCTTTTCAAAATATTGAGTCCATGAACATTGTTTCTAGAATGGTGAGGTCTATCAGTAACCTCTATTTCTTTTGACAAATTTTGAATTCATGAACAGTGTTTCCAGAACGGTGTGCTCTATCAGTATCCTCTATTTCCTTTTCTAAATTTTGAGTTCATGAACAACGTTTCTAGACTGGTGAGGTCTATCAATAACCTCTACTTCTTTTCCCAAATATTTAGTTATTGAATAAAGTTTCCAAAATGGTGAGGTCTACCGGTAACCTATATTTTCTTTGTCGAATTTTGTGTTCGTGAATAGTGTTTCCAGAATGTTGATGTCTATCGGTAACCACTATTTCCTTTGACAAATTTTGAGTTCGTGAGCAGTGTTTTCAGAACAGTGAGGTCTATCGGTAACCTCTATTTCCTTTTCCAAATTTTCAGTTCGTAAACTATGTTTCTAGAATAGTGAAGCTTATCGGCAACCTCTATTTCCTTTTCTACATTTTGAGTTCGTGAACAATGTTTCCAACTTCTTACAGTTTCACCCCTTTAACGTTTCCTTTGATTTAAAATACATTTAAATCCCCATTTTAAGGACTCTAAGGCCGATTCAAAGGCCATAAATCCTATATTATTTTTCCTAAGGCTCAAGAAGTTTTTACATAATCAAACCACGTGGTTTAATGCAATTCAGTTTTAATGTGAAATCAAGCATATATAAAACTGTCACTCCCTTAAATATTCTAAAAGGACATGATTTCTTCCTCCCTAATTCTTTATCTTTGTTCTTGGATATGATACACAAAAACCATTCATTCTATTCCCCAGGAGTTGCATAATCAATAATTTTTTCTATGATTAGTTCTTCTCTGTTTTGATGCAACCAAGTTGTATCAATCAATATTTAATATACAGTATGTTTTAACGTTGTTCTTTTTGGGATTATCTTCTCTTATTTCTCCTTTCCATTTAATATCATGTAATATCCATGCATATAATAGATTTTTCTTGGGGTTCAGTTGGTACGGTTGTGACGTGACATCCTTAGGTGGATGTAATTGTCGCGAGAGGAGGATTGTGATCTGTTGTGTGGAAAAAGAATGTCAAGAATTATTTGAGGTAGGGGATTTTTTGCTTCTATTTTGTTTTTTCTGAAATAGTATTGTTATCATGTATTATCCCACTAGAACACAATGGAATAGACATAATAAATATTTGAAAAAAATAAATAAAATCATATCAGTTATATGTTATTGGCCTTTTTTTCTAGATTGTGTGATTTCCATGATTGCTTTGTTTAGCTAATGGTTCATGATGAAAATTTCTAAAGAAAATAAACCAGAATTAATTGATAACTATTGGCTATAGATAAAGAGGAATGAAAAGAAATCTTGTTCTTCTTTTTTTAATTTGATGTTAATCAAATATGTATCATAAGCATGTTTAATTACTTGTTATAGTTTTTTTATTAGGTTTCCTGAATTACAAACCTATGATTTATGAATCGGTTGATTCAATATGGATTAAAGAACTGATTGATTGATAATTCCTTTAAGGGTTATAAGTCACCCTCTTGATTGTTAAAGGTCCTAGATCCCAATTATTAAGATGCATGTTTTTATGTTTCTTGTGTTGTGATGTGAGCATGGAGGACATTTGAGATTTTATGGGGCATGGAGGACTATTTGTTGTGGAATATAATGACGCCTAGGGTGGAGTGATGCATCGGTTTAGGATTGTGGATGTAAGGTAGGACACCAGGGTTGATGGAATGGGATGGATGTGTTTGTTGGATGCTTGTTGTTTCTTTTTGGTCGATTATCTGTTTAACTTTTCCTCACTTCCTAAGGCAGCTGGTCTTGCTTACCCTTTTTTAGAAAGAGGAAAATATGTGTGGGGTATACCACATGCTTTTTGTCACAAGCCTTCCCATGGGGCTCATTCCATGACTACCCCAACCCCGCCTTCCATAGGGCTGATAATGGTGACTAGCACCAAAGGAAAAAATCCCTAAAACTGGGAAGGAATTTCCTTTAAAAACAATAAACACACTTAATATAGTAAGATTGAAGCATAAATATAAGTAATACAATTAGAAAAAGGAGTACTGATAAGTAATATGGGTCAGAAATAATATCCCAAAAGGAAAGTACAAGTACAACTGAAACACAAGTATAACTGAATAAATTTTTTTAAAGCATATATTGGGTCATCCTCTTGGGATTCCTACCTAATGGGTAGGTACAGATAGCCTCCATATCACCCCATGTCCATCAGTCTCCTCCGTGTACTGACTCACCATAAGTTCCACCTCTGGGAACCATCCAATCCTATTACTCTGATCCTCAGGCAGCGCTGTCCGTCATCTGCAACAAACACAACGAAATGTGGGAATAGATCATGAAGGGGTTAGTATAACAAAACTCAGTAGGGACCCCAAGACCCTCATGGTCTCACAAAATCCCACAAGGAGAAACCAAAAAGTATGAATTCAACATATAACGTTTCATAGGTATATGCCCATACATATACCTATGTAATCCAGTAATCCATATCTATCATGAGGTAGGCACAAAAGTTACTGACTCAGCTCAACCATGACTTTATTGTATGGATTGTATCAATTTGAACCCTTAGCTGATGGAGAAAGCCTCCTATATCGAGTACAGTGGGCATGCAGCATTACACATAGGCGCTTCCCACTAACCTTGGACTGCTGAGGTACTCCTCTTGTCTAGTACCATGGATTTTTCGTGATCACATAGAGGCGTTCCCCACCATAGTTCTGCTGCCACAACCAGGCGCTCCCCCTCATAGCCTGCAGAGGTATTCCTCCTATCGTGTACCACAGTTCTATTACTATAACCAGGAACTCCTCCATCGTAGGTCTGCCTCAACAACTAGGCTCTCCCCACTAGGCCATATGAGTCACTCTAAGTTGATCGAACAGTGGTCATCAGGTCTCAGCCAGCTACTAGGTTCCCGCACAAATGCATGCTCGTCTCTAGAAGATCCACTTCACAAGCTACTTATCAATACTCCAACTTCACAAAGTGCCACGTAGAAGTAACTCAAAGGTTTTCCTCGTCATAGGGGTCTCAATGCAATAGACGGCGCGTCAATCAGACACCTAGTCTGTGAGTTAATAGATTTTTAGTTTCGGGGGCCCGGTTGGATTCAGGTACCACCTAACCTAACTGTATCTCAAAATCACCTTGAACTCTAGAAGAGTATAATCAATAGAACCGCTACATTCCATGATTTCCAGCATCGTTGACTATTCGTCAAAATGTCAACCAGTGCCAAAGATATGGCCAAAAGAAAGTAATGGATAGTAGTGGGCCTGGGTTCGATCCTACCCGGTCGGACCGACCCGGCCCGTCTTTGTCTAGGATGACATGGTCTGGGTCGAATCAATTAGACATGTTGTGTCTAGCCTGGCCCATTGGGTGGGCCCACCTGTTAGGTTCCGCCTGGCCCGTTGGGCGGAGCCCTACAGGACGCGTGGGCAGTTCGGCCCGGAGGTCAATGTGAGTGGCACGACTAGGCCTAGAGGGCACGACTGGTTTGGTTCGGCCAATGCTGTGAGGGGCGAGGTTAGCGTGGATCAGCCAGGGATGTCGAGCCGGTTCTTCTAGCTGTGTCGTAGGCCCGCTTGGGTGGCTGGTGCAGCACGGCCAGGCAGCGCGCTGGGGTGGGCGGCAGGTCGACCGAGAGGTCGTCAGGCATGCCAGTAGGCCGCCGGGCATGTCGGGTGGTGGCTTGGGCAGGCAGGATAAGCCCGGGGGACGCTGTGGGTAGGGCGTGCCGGGCGTGTGAAGGCCGGCCGGCCGGGCCTCCAGCAGGGCAAGCGGGGCGTGGGCAGGCCGGCAGGGCACCAGGCAGGAAGCAGGCAGGGCGCGCAGGAGGCTACTGGCAGGCGTCATGGCGTCGGGAAGGCCACAGTCAGGGCACGTGGGAGGTTACGGGTAGAAGGAGGGGCACCGGGCAGGCCGAGGGCAGGTCGTACGGTGCACCGTCAGGATGGTGGGGAACCGAGTAGACATCGGGCTGGTCGCGCGGGGCGCGGGCTGGCCGGCCGGGCACCGGGTAGGCCACAGGCAGGGGGCACAGGAGTTCGTGGGCAGGCGGTCCAGTGGTCATGCGGTGGCCAGGCAGGGATGTTCGGTACATCTCAGGCAGGTGCGGGATGGCCGTGTTTGTATGGGAGCACCGGAGCATCTTGGGGGCGGCGCGAGACATAGAGGCTAGGTGTAGCGCGTATTTTGTCATTTCCACCTTCGTTGCCTCACTGCCACTTCATCACTGAAAGCTTAACATAAACAAGATCGGCAGAGGGGTATGGCCATGTGGTTTTTCCCACACCCTCCACGTTTTGGGTGATATCAAGAGGCTAGCAAGTATGAAGCACAACAACCCACGTTTTTCGTTTTGAGAGAAATGAAGAACATGGGAAAAGATCATACATAGTTAAAATTAAACCCCTACCTTTAATTCATTGTTCGTCATTTGTCGACGGAGTCACCGAAGTTCGTTATCGAAGATGCCTCCCAACAGTTGAAGCTTCGAAGAAGTAGTTAAAGAGGGATCATCTCCCTTCATTCATCGTTCTTCATAGGAACATGAGGTTCTTCTTTAGAGAACTCCTTTCCTTCTAGGATCTCTTTAAAAAATGAATTGTTGTGCCAACCCAAAAGTAATACGAGATTGTGATATATTATTATTTCATTGGACCAATATTGAAAGAAATGAAAAATTATATTAAATGGCACCACCTAATTAATGTGAATGATTAGAAATAAAAAATTTTGTGTTGTCCCAACTAATTAAAGGGGAGGTGGTTGCACCATATATGGGAGAGGAGGTCAAGGAACTCCCCCCTCATTAATGCGGGGAGTTGAGAGATTTTCCACTCCTCCCATTAATTGGGGGGGTTTAGTATCATGTGCTTCACACAATATAACCTCTCACGGGAGGTTATGTTTGGGTGGGCCTCACCACCATAACTTCTCATGGGAGATTATGGTGTGGTGGTCCAACCTCCAACTTCCAAGAGGAGGTTTCATCTACCAGTCACCCAAATGGAGGCTCAAATAAAATAAAGTGTCTCTTAATATATTTTATTTTATGAAAACCCAAAAAATAACTTTTATTCTTGACCAACTGCAATCATGGTGAAAGTAATCTTAATTGAATACTAGCACTTCTAGTTCAACTGTGTCCTCGAATTTCAGTTCTGAGCAACGGTTCTAAAGATATAAAATCTGGCTCATACATTTTCTGAATGTACCCGAACAAAACATCAGAAATTGATTCCGAGAACACTGGGCTTCGGAATCAAGAGGCATCTGTTTTCTTGGGCCCGTAAAATTCCCATGTATTAAAAAATATTCCATATGATTTCCGAGTCTTTACATTGGGGCCCATGCCATGACTACCCCACTCTCGCCTTCCATAGGCCTGGGGCTGGTGACTAGCACCAAAAGTGAAAATCCCAAAAACATGGAAGGAATTTCCATTAAAAAATATTAACACACACAACAAAGTAAGCTAGAAGTGAAACTATAAGTAAAAATTTAAACAAAAGGAGTAATGAAATGTAAAATGGGCCTGAAATCCAAGCATAATAGGAAAGTACATATACAACTGAAAAACAACTATATAAAAAGAGTAAAAAATCTACTGGGTTGTCCTCCAGGGAATCCTACCTATATGGTGGGTACAGATAGCCTCCACAAAAATCCACATCTGTCAGTCTCCTCCATGAACCGAATTGACTTAAGTTCCACCACTGGGTACCATCCAGTCCTGCTACTCTGATCCTCAATCAGCGATGTCTATCGTCTGTATCCAACACAACGAGGTGTGGGCATAGCTCGCATAGGGGTGGGTATAATGATACTTAATATGGACCTCGAGACCCTCAAGGTCTCAAAAAATCCAACTAGGATAAAACAATAAGTATGAATTCAACATATAACATTACTTAGGTATATTCCCACACATATACCGAATTTATCAAGTAATCCATCTCTATCATGAGGTAAGCACAAAAGTTACTGACTCATATCAACAAGGATTTTATTGGAGGGATAATATCAATCTGAACCCTCGGCTACTGTAGATATTCTTCTTTTTCGAGTACAGTGGGCATGTTGTGTCACACATAGGCACATCCCACTAACCTTGGATTGCGGAGGTACACATCCTGTCGAGTATTGTGGGTCTACCGCACTCACACAGAGGTGCTCCCCACCATAGGTCTTTCGCCACAAGTAGGTGATCCCCCTCATAGCCTACAAAGGTAATCCTCCTGTCGAGTACTGCTGGTCTTCCACCACAACCAGTCGGTCTTCCCCCATGGGTCTGTCGCTACAACCAGGCACTCTTTACAATGCCATACGAGTCACTCCCAGTCTCCTGATTATTAGTTTTCAGATCTCATCCAGCTACTAGGTTCCCGCACAAATGTATGCTCATCTCTGGATGATCCGTACCACAAGCTACAGGTCGATACTCCAACATTCACTAAGTCCCACGTAGAAGTATCTCAAGGGTCCGCCTCGTCATAGGGGTCTCAACGCAACAGACGGCACATTAATTGGATTCTTGGTCTGTGAGTTATTAACTTTATAGTCTTGGGACCCCGGTTGGATTCGTGTATGACCCAACCTGACCGTATCTCAAAATCACCACGAACTCCATTGGGGTATACTGAAAGGGACTAATATGTTCCATGATTACCAGCACCACTAACAGTTCGTCAAATGGTCAACCGGTGCCAAAGATATGGCCAAAATAATGTAAAGGCCGGTAGAGGGATCGAGTCTGGTCTGACTCGATCAGACCTGTTAGGTCTGTCCTGGCCCATTGGGTGGGCCATCCTGTTAGGTTCGGCCCAGCCCTCTGGGCCCAACCCAGCACGGCACGTCTTCATTTTGACCTAGAGGTCACAGCGAGAGGTGCATCTCGGCCTAGAGGGAACAACCTGTTTGGTTCGGCTAGCTGTGCGAGGGTTGTAGTTAGGGTGGCGCAACCCTCAAGGCCAAGCAGGTTTGACCAGTGATGCTACGAGGGACGCTGCAGGCCTTCTTGGGAGGCCAGTGTGGCTCGGCCGGCTAGGGTGATGGGTAGGCTAGTAGGTCGGCCGATAGGGCGCTGGGTAGGCCTGTAGGCAACCGATCAGGCTAGGTGGTGGCCTAGTCAGGTCGACGGGGCATAGGGGAGTCCACGGGTAGGGTGTGCACGGTGTGGGATGGTCGGTAGGGTGCCGAACATGCCGCGGGCAGGGCGCGCATGAGTCGAGCAGGGCGTGCGGGGCATGGGAAGGCTGGTAGGCTGCCGATGCAAGCTGCGAGCAGGGCACGGGGGAGTGTGCAAGCATGCGGTAGGGTGCCAGGAAGGCAGTGTGCATGGTGCGCGGGAGGCAGCGGGCAGGCCGGCCAGGTGCCGGGCATGCCACGGGAAAGGCGCGCGGGAGGCCGTCGGTTCAGCATGGCTCGGGCTAGCATGGGCCGGTGGTGTTTGGTCGGGAGCACCAGAGCATCTTAGGTGCTGTGCGAGTCATTATAGACTTAGGTAGTGTGGCCTTTTTCAATGCTGCCTCTGTCGCCTTGTTGTCGCTTCGTCGCTGAACGCTCAACATAAACAAGATCGACTGAGGGGTCAGGCCATGTTGGTTTTCCATGCACCCTCCGTGTTTAGGGTGACACCAAGAGGCTCGCAAGTATGAAGCACAACAAACCTCATTCGTCATTTTGAGAGAAAGTAAGAACATGAGAAAATATCATAGTTAGATAAAATTAAACCCCTACCATTGATTCATCGTTCGTCGGTTATTGATGAAATCGAGGAAGTTGTTCGTCGAAGACACCTCATGGCGGTTCATGCTTAGATGTAGAAGTAGAATAAAGATATACTCCATTCATTCTTCGTTCTTCGTTGGAAGAGGAGGTTCTTCTGTGGAGAACTCCTTTCCTCCCAAGCTCTCCTCCAAAAACAAATAGATGTGCCAACCCAAAAATAATAAGAGATTGTGATATCTTATTATTTCGTTGGGACAATATTAAAAAAAATAATAATTAAATTAAATGGTAGAGGAGTTCAAGGAACTCCCCCCTCATTAATGAGGGGAGTTGATATATTTTCCAATTCTCCCATTAATTGAGGGGGTTTTAGTCTTGTGTGGTCCCCACGATGTAACCCCTTGCAGGAGGTAATGTCTGGGTGGGCCCCACCACCATAAACTTTCATGGGAGTTTATGGTGTGGAAGTCCCACCTCCAACTTCCAAGAGGAGGTTTCAGCTTCCAGTCACCCACTTGAAGGCTCAAATAAAATAAAGTATATCTCTCTTTATTTTATATTTTTTTATGAAAACCCAAAAACTAAATTTAAATCTTGACTAACTACCATTGAGAATAAAGTCTTCTTAAGAGAATATTAGCGCTACGAGTCCAACGGTGCCCTCAGATTCAAGTTATGAGCACCGGTTCAAAAGTTATAAAATCCCTCTTGTACGTTTACAGAACGTACCTGAACAAAATTCATAAATTGATTTTGGGCACACAAGGCCTCGGAATCACATGACATCAGTTTTCGCAGACTCGTAAATTTCCCATGAATTTTAAAAAATATCCATTGGATTTATGGGTATTTACACTTTCTGTGTTTATCTTCTCAAGGGAGGATGGGTCAATGCTCTTTTTATAGGTGGAAAAGACCCGACGAGTAGTACTTCTATGCACAGTGTTGAGCCCCCTTATGTTTAGTAGCATAGAATTTTTTTCTAGAATTCCATAGAATGTTGGAAAGTAATTATTTAATGAATAATTGAATAAATGGTGATAACCCATGGGGTTGGGATTTTCTAAAACATAATGCTGAGGTTGTAATTTTAATTGGACAGTGGACTTTGGGTCTGATACTAATGAAATTTAATGTGGAATTGTTCAACGTTAATTAATGATTAATGATTTAATTAACGTAAAGTGGAACTATTAAAAATGGAATGAAATAATGTATTAAAGCTCATTAAATGGTTGTATGCATATATGATACCTAGTCTTAGAAGTGGCAGTCTGGAGTCTAATAGACGTTAGCTATAGTTGAGTCTAAGACAATGTTATTCTCATAGTGTGGTTGTGATATATAGTATATTCTGTACTTTTTTTTATATGCTACTCCACCCTGTCAGTAAGGTAAACTGACACCCCAGGGATTTTGAGCCCTAGGAGCTGTTTTTCCCAACATTTTGGTGGGAGGATGAATGGCGGACTACCACCTATTCCCCCACTCTCATCTCTTGGTAGATACAAATGCTGGTAGTATTACTGTTTAGTTTTCCCCATATATGTGTGTATAGGGATATAATGGATTGTGGTTATTCACACACATATATTTTGTATATAGTATCCTATGGACTACAATAGGTGTAACATGTATAGGTTGTAATGGCTTCAGGATCCTTACTTAGTGTATGAGCTGTAATGGCTTGATGTATAAAACCTGATGTATGATACAGGTTATGCGGGCTGTGGTAGCTCCTACAAACTACCTGGTTAGTTTTCATATGTGGACGAGGTTGTTTTGTTGCAAGATGTGCATGTTGTGGTGATTTTCCTTGGTGTCTGTGGGAAAGCCTTTTTGGAGAGAGATGATCTGGATGTGTGATGTTGGGGCAAAGAAACAAATCAGTGGGGCAGTAGTAGCGGGGTACCAATTAGATTCATTATTATATGATATATTTTTGTATGTGTTACTTGTTGAGAGTTTCCGTGGTGGTTACAGGAACATAGTATACTTGTTTAGGTGCAGGGTTAGTTTATCTTGTTGTTCACTGTGAATTATCATGCTTTCTTTACTTTTCACTAGAGGATTCAGTGTGGATCCTACTGATTATACTGTTATACTCACCCTATGTATATATAAACTTTTTTTCAAGTCACATGGAGTGGTTAGGAGATCAAGCTTGTTTCAACTAGCTTGGGGTTGTAGGTGTTGTTCAGTCTTGTGGTTGCTTTTGTTTTTACTTTATTTGGTTACTTGCAGTTTTCCACCTATAGTTGTATTAATTTTTCATGACATTACATATGTGCACTTAGGATTTTGTTTATATTTGAGTTCTATGATGGAGTAGGTTGGTGTCTTTCGTATCTCTCTCTTTGGAATTTGTTTTCTTAGAGGGTAATGGCTCCAATCTGTGTGTTTACTATACCCTCGGTGCTAGTCACCATCCCGAAGCCTAATGGAGGTGGGACTTGGGGGTTATTATCTATCTTCTCACATTGTCGGCCAAGGAAGGGTTCACTTTGTGGGGAGGGGGTCGTGAAACAGTGGTATCAGAAGAAGGTTGAGGGATAGGATGGATTTTAGAGATAGGCACATGTGAGGTTTCATGGTTTGGAAGGGAAATTGTGTCACTCATGTTTATCATGTGAGATAAACACTAGATACTGGTTGAGACGTAGGCATTCAGGTCCCCGTACTATCTAATGCACATACATTTTTTTTACAATGGCTACTAAAAAAGGGGATACTAGTTGTAGGGTAGAGACCAAGGAAAGGATCATTCATCATTCTTCATTCTAACTGTGTTTGAATGGGTAGAACTTGGGATATGTTAACCTAAAATGAATAATAGAAATAAATTAATTAATTAATGTTGGGTCTTCCATATTCCAAGTTTAGGATCTCTAATGGTTTTTTATTTTAAAGGTATGGCTCCAGGTCTACTTTCTCATCAGGTTTGCATAGAAAATGTCCAGTAGGTTCCTCCAGCAGATCGGCGCAGGGTAGAGGTTGACGAAGACGACACATGGGGGAAGATACTCCAAGTGTTTCAGTGTCAGAGTCTGAAGAATTATAGGGGATCCATTTCAGATGTAGTCACGGAAGACTAGATGGATGAGGTCGATATAGGAATCGGTTTGATCTATGCTTGGAAGGAGCACTGGTTGTCCTTGGTTGTGATGATGCTATGTGGAGCAGCGAGGAAGAGTTGGTTCTTGTTCCTCAGGGATCATGAGGAGTCAACGATATCATTGGAGGTGTTCTGGGATAAGTTTAGAGTCATGTTTCAGTCTTCCACTGCGAAGGCGTCCAAACACTAGGTGCTTCATAACCTTCGACAGGGGAGAACATGTGTTAGAGATTTTGGACACCATTTTAGGAACCTTTTACAATATGCTTCATACCTATTTCCAGATGAGGAGGCCGAGAGAGGAATTTCGAGGAGGCTTTTTGTCCAGAGATCCAGTGCCAGGTCACCCCATTTATGCTGAAGACAAATCATGACATGCTGGAATGGGTAGAGGTTGTCGAGAGGACTTTTCCTAGGACCGGTTCACCACTAGATGGGAATCATAATGATTCCTTGTCATGCAGAGCAGTGGTACAGGGTTCCCAGTTTTCAGGGTAGAAGAGTTTCCATTTAGCTGGGGGTAGGTCCCATCCCTTCACATCTCATTTCTCCAGAGGTAGAAACTAGAAGGCTTATGAAAAGGGATCATGTTATTGTATTTCTTGTGTTGGTCTTGGTCATCAGCAGAGGGAGTGCATGACCTTTTAGATAAGTCTTTGTGTACAAGGTTCTATGATCTAGGTTCCTTCATTAAGGGATTTCTAACCAAGGCAGCCTCAGTACGTTAAACCATCATTAGATTAGAAGAGGGTAGAGGGGGAAGGCAGAGGACATCCCCATGATGCTCCTCATCCTTAGATTGTAGAGCACAACCACATTTGTGGTCATCATCAGGGTCATATATGTCTTTGAGGAGTTTGTGGTCAGCTTCATGCTCTTGCATTGCAAGCTCTAGGCGAGCCAGATGTCATTCGAGGTACCCATTTATTGTTTTCCACCATGGTGTATGCCTTTTTTGATTCAAGAGAGACAGAATCCTTCATATCACCTACCCTTGTCCATGATTTGGTACTAGAGGTAGAGAGGCTTCATGTGCCCTTGGTGTTGACTAAGCCATTTGGAGGTCAAGATGACTTGTTTGAAGAATGTAGAGACTGTGAGCTAGTGTTGGGGTAGCACCACTCTTGGGGAGATTTCTGATGCATACTAATACAACCATATGATGTCATACATGGCATTGATTTATTTTATTCATTACAGGGTGTCGTGGATTTCTTCAGGAAGAAGGTCATTTTATTTGGTGTGGATGGAGAGATGGTGGTGTTTTTTGGTGAGCGAGATCCTCAAATGGGTTATAGGCACGTTATGTCCTTATCAACCATGATGGATGAAAGGATGTTGAGTTCATTAGTGTTTCAGTAGTTGGCGTTAACTAGGGTCGTAGAATAGTACCCTGATGCCTTTCTAGATGAGGTTGTAGCGTTACCTCATTGGCAAGAGATCAAGTTTGGGATCGATCTAAAACTAGGATCATATCCTATATCTATATCTTCATATATGATGTCACCTTCTGTGTTATGAGAGATAAATATACATCTTGATTGTCTGTTACAGTGTGGTTTTGTTTGTCCATGTGTGTCACCATGGGTACACCAGTGTTATTCATGAACAAGGCTGACGGTAGTTTGCGGTTGTGTGTCAATTAATGTCAAATAAACAATGTGAAAATAAAGAATCGCTATCTTCTACCTTGGATTACTGATTTATCCAATCAACTGAATGGTGAATGTTGGTTCTCAAATATCAACTTGTGGTTATGATATCATCATATTTTTTTAAAGGATGAGGATATCCCGAAGATAGCTTTCTGTTGTTGTCATGGGTATTATGAGTTTGTTGAAATGTTGTTCGGCATGAGGAATTCTATAGCTGTGTTCATGGGATTATGAATGCTGTGTTCCATGAGTTCCTAGACAAGTTCGTGGAGGTTTTCATCAAATACATCCTTTTATATGCCATGTTTTAAGAGTTTCATGTAGAGAATCTACACACCGTTTTGAGAGTTCATCATCAACACCAGTTGTTTGGGAAGATGTCGGAGTGTGAGTTTTGGCTCAAGAAGTCCATTCCATGGGGAATGTTGTGTCCAAACATGTAGTAGATGTGGATCCATTGAAGATAGAATTAGTTGTGTCTTGGGAATCCCCTAAGACAGTGTTAGAGGTGAGAATTTTCCTTGTTCTCGTAGGCTACTACACGAGGTTCGTAGCCGATTTATCATGAGTTGCGACTCCTCTGGAAGTTTTGACCAGGAAGGATTAGGAATTCATATGGACTCATCAATGTCATGCTGCTTTTGAGTATCTAATGGAGATGTTAGTAAGTGATCTTGTTCTTTGTCTTCCAACTGAGGGAGTTCAGTTTGATGTTTTCTATGACACTTCGCATCTGGGGTTAGGATGTGTTCTGATGCAGCATAGATCAGTTGTTTCTTATTGGTCATGGAAGTTATGTCCCCATGAATGTTACTGTTCCACACGCAATATGTAGTAGGAATTCGTGGTGTTTTCTCTGAAGTAGTGGATACATTACCTCATTGGTGAGCGCTTTGTGTTTTTCACTGATCATAAAAGTATGAGGTATATTTTCTCACAGCTGGACATGAACATACGACAGTGTCAGTGGATGGAGTTATTACAAGAATATGACATTGAGATATCATATAAAACTAGAGAGTGGAATGTTCTAGATGATGTTCTGAGTCGAATTTCACGTAGTGACGCTCTGCATGAATCTGGTGATTCCTGGAGAGTAATTGAAGATATGTCAGCAATACATCTTGATTTGGGAGAATTTGGGGGTATAGGATGACTTTTTTTAGATGATGGTACAGTCATCCCGGATGCAATTGGTGGAAGAGTGCCTTTTGGGGGATCATGGGGTGGAGTTCTGGGGAGACTGAGTTGTTTGTGGAGAGGCCCCTAATGGTTGGACTGAGGATGAACAACAACGAGTGTTGTATCATGGAAGGATTTTTGTTCCCTTTATAATTTGCAAGATGGTTCTCAAATAGTTTCATAGTTCTCCTTTAGCAGTTCATCCTGGCATGATAATGATGTACTGATCATTGAAGAGTCAGTTTTGGTGGCCTGGCCGGAAGCATGGGTTGCACAGTTCGTGTCTCGATGTTTGGTCTGCAAAAATGTGAAGGCTGAAAACCGTACCCTTGGTGGTCTACTCCAGCCATTATATATTTCTTATTGGAAGTGGGAGGAAATCTAAATGGACTTTGTTACTGGTCTACCTCATGCTCTGGGAGGAAAAGATTAAATTTGGGTGGTAGTAGATCACTTAAGAAAATCAGCCAACATTATAGCGATCAAGGAGTCGAGCTCAATGGAAGATTTATTGAGGCAGTGTCTAGAGGATGTGATGAGACTTCATGGAGTCCCAAGGACCATCATTTCTAATTGAAATCATCTCCTTACTTCTAGGGTTTGGAGAGGTCTCCAGCATGCTTTCAGTTCTCAACTATGCCATAACACTGATTTTCATCCTCAAATGGTTAGTCAGATAGAGAGAACATTACCAACACATGAAGACATGTTACTCTCTTGTATTCATTAATTTTTAGGTTCATGGATGAGGCCCTTAACCTTGGTGGAGTTCACATACCATAATAGTCTTCACTCCACCATCGGTATGGAACCATTTGAATACTTGTAGGGATGGCCTTGCAGATCTCCATTGTGCTAGACTGGGGTCAGAGTGTTAGAAATTCTTGGACTGAAACTAGTTTAGAATACAATATAGATGGTTCAGGTGATTCATGAGTGGATGAAGACAGTGTGAGATTTCCAAAAATCATATGATGATCAACGAAAGAGACCCTTATAGTTTACTTTGGGGGATCATGTGTTTATGAAGATGTCTCCCCGTCGTGGGTAGTGATGGTATGGTTGTTATAGAAAGCTTTATCCCTGGATTGTTAGGCCTTTAGAGGTCTTATATCATTTTGAAGTTGTTGCGTATCGAGTAGCATTTCCCCCACAGATGAGTCAGATATATGATGTTTTCCAAGTATCACAGCTCTTTCGTTATCATCATTATGACTCTCACATCATTGATTGGGGAGAGATAACTGTTGATGATTATGTAACCATTGAGGAATGACCAGTGGAGATCTAAGACCGCATGGAGAAGGTGTTACGTGGGCATTCTATTCCATTGGTTAATGTCTTGTGGCGACGCAGTGGCAGTGAGGAGAGTACCTATGAACGTGATTCCCATATACATGCTCTGTACCGATAGTTGTTTGATGTTTAACTCTTTTCATATCTTGATTTAGCTTTTTTATTTATGAACCATTAATGTTTATGAGATGGCTCCCTTTGTTGTTTTTTTGGATTTCTCTCTTTTGAGATGTATCTTGATGAGTGGTTATTTGAACCCATTTCATTTTTCCCATTAGGTGGGTTATGAATTCTTGAGGTTGATAATGTTTTGAGATATTTATGATGTAAGGTCCTGGACCATTATGATACATTCCTTTTTGAAAATATGGTGTTTGACGTGTTCCGGGTGCTCAATGGATCATATCCCTGGCACTGTGCTAATTTTTTATTTTTTTTTCTAGTTTGGTGAATAGTTCCAATAGTAGACAGTTGTGAACAGTGAAATGGTAACCTTCTGTGAATAGTGTCATCACTGACCTTTGGTGGACAGTGTCATTAGTAACCTTCTATGAACAGTTCCATCGTTGAACTGTTCGATCGGTAACCACAAATAGAAACCTCTCATTCTTTTTCCAAATTTACAATTCTATTAACATCTCCATCAATGAAAAGTTCTATAGGTAACCTATAATGGAAACCTCTATTTCCTTTGTCAAAATTCCAATTATATGAACACGTCCACCAGTGAACATTTTTATCAGTAACCTTTACTGGTATCCTCTCTTTCCTTTGAAAAATTTTCAATTCTATAAATAGTTTCATCAGTGAATTGTTCTATCAGTATCCCTTAATAGTAACCTCTATTTCCTTTGCCAAATTTTGAGTCTATGAACATTTTTTCTAGAACGGTGATATCTATCGGTATCCTCTATTTACATTGCCAAATTTTGAGTTCATGAAGAGTGTTTCGAGCATGGCGGGGTCTATCGGTATCCTCTATTCCCATTTCCAAATTGTCAGTTCATGAAAAGTGTTTCCATAATGGTGAGGTCTATCAGTAACCTCTATTTCATTTTCCAAATTTTGAGTTCATGAACATTGTTTCCATAATGGTGTGGTCTATCGGTATCCTCTATTTCCTTTTCCAAATCTTATGTTTGTGAGTAGTGTTTCCAGAATGGTGAGGTCTAATGGTAACCTCTCTTTCCATAACCAAATTTTGAGTTTGTGAACAGTATTTCTAGAACGGTGTGGTCTATCAGTAACCTCTATTTCCTTTTCAAAATTTTGAGTTCATGAACTTTGTTTCCCGAATGGTGAGGTCTATCGGTAACCACTATTTCCTTGGGCAAATTTCATGTTCATGAAATGTGTTTTCATCTTCCTACAGTTTCACCCCTTTAATGTTTTCATTTAACATAAAATACATTTAAAGCCTCATTTTAATGACTCTAAGTCTGATTCAAAGGCCATAAATCCAATATTAATTATTCCTAAGGCTTGGTATGTTTTTACTTGGTCAAACCAAATGGTTTAATAAGATATGCTTTTAATAGGAAATCAAGTGTATATTAAACCGTCGCTCCATTAAATCTTCAAAAGGGACTGGATATCTTGATCCCTAATTTTTCCTCTTTTCTCTTGGCTACGAGATACTAAAACCATTCATTTTATTCCATAGGATATGAATAATAAATCTTTCCTCCTTAGATTGTTTGTTCTCTGTTTTTATGAATCCAAGTGGTATCGATCAATCTTCGATATAAGTTATGTTTTATCATCATTATTTTGGGCTTCATGTTCTTCTGTTTCTATTATACATTTTATATCCTGTAATCTCTATGATTCTAATGGAGTATTCATGGGGTTAGTTTGGTGCGGTCATACCGTGGAATCCTTGGGTGGATGCAATTGTCACGATAGGAGGATCGTGACCCATTGTGTGGATAATGAAAGTCGTGAACTTTTTGAGGTATCAGATTCATCGCTGCTCTTTTATATTATGTGAAACTATATCATTATAATGTTTTATCCCAGTGGGCCATAATGTAATTGACATAATAAATATTTTAATTGGATAAATAAATCGATATCGGCCGTATGTTACTTCCCCTTGTCTTCAAGATTGTTTGATATCCATGATATCTTCGTTTAGTTGTTCATTCTAGTTGAAAATCTCTAAAGAAGGTAAAATAGAATTTATTTATAACTATTGGACGTGGATAAAGAGGCATATAAATGAATCTGGTTCTTATTGTTTTAATTTGATGTTAATCAAATACGTGTTGTAAGCATGTTTAATTTGTAGTTATATCTTACTGATTCGATTTCCCAAATTTGGATCCTATGAATAATGAATCAGTAAATTCAAGATGGATTAATGAATTGATTGTTTGATAATTCCTTGAAGGGTTTTGAGTTACCCTCTTGATTATTAAAGGGCCTAGATCCCAATTCATAAGATGTTTGTTTTCATGAAACTTCTGTTGTGATGTGAGCATGGAGGGCTGTTGTGATATTTGGGGGCATAGTGGCCTTTTGGTTACGGTAGAAGATGACGCCCTGGGTTGCGAGATGCATCAGTTTATGCATGTGGGTGTCAGGGAGGACACCAGGGATGATGGAATTTGATGATGTGTTTGTTGGATGCTTGATATTTGTTTGGACGGTTATTGGTTTTACTTTTCCCCGCTGCCTAATGCAGCTGGTCTGTCTTACCCTTCCTCCGAAAGAGGTGAAGACATATGGGGTATGCCATGTGCTTTCGGTTATTAGCTTCTCAAGGGAGGATGGTTCTATGCTCTTGCTATAAGTGGAAAAGACTCGATAGTTTGTACATCTACTCACCATGTTGATCCCCCTTGTGTTTAGTACTATAGAATGTTTTTATAGAATGCCTTGAAATGTGGGAATGTAAATATGTAATGAATAACTGAAGAAATGATGATAACCCATGGGGTTGGAGTTTGCTGGAACGTAATGATGAGGATGTAATTTTAAAGGGACATTTGTCTTTGGGTGTGATGATAATGAAATTTAATGTGGAATTGATTATGGTTTGTTAATGTTTAATGATTTAAATATCTTAATGTGAAGCTGGTAAAAAGGGAATGAACTAATGTATTAAATCTCTTTAAATTGTTGTGTGCTAATTGGATACCAAGTCTTAGAAGTGGTATCCCTGAGTCTGAGAGACGTTAGATGTAGTTGAGTCCAGGAATGGTTATTCCCATAGTGTTCCTGTGAGATATAATATATTCTGTACTTTTTGTGTTTCTATATGCTACTTCATCCTGTGAATAAGGGAAACTAACACCCTGGGGATTCTAAGCTCTATGGGTGTTTTTCCAAACATTCTGGTGGGAGGATGAATGGTTGAATACCCCCCTTTAGCCCAACTCTCTTCTATTGGTAGATAATTGTTCTGGTACACACAATGGTTATTTTTCCCATATATGTGTGTAGATGTCTATAATGGCTTGTGATTATTCACACACAAATATTCTGGATATAGTATCATATGGATTACTTTAGGTGTAACGTGTAGAGGCTTCAATGGATTGAGGATCCTTACATGGTGTATGGGTTGTAATGGCTTGAGTTATAATACCCGATGTATGATTCACATAATGTGGGTTGTCAAGGCTCCTAGAAACTACATGGTTACATTTCTTACGTGGATTTTGTGGTTATGTTGCAAGAGGTGCATGTTGTGGGGATTCACCCAGGTGTCTACGGAAAGCCTTTTTGGAGATATATGATTAGGACATGCGACGTTGGGGAAAAGCGGAAAACCAGTGGGGAAGTAGTAGAAATTTACGCTTGATATTCATTATTATATGATATATTATTGTATGTGTTATTTGGTAAAGGTATCCATGGTGAGGTTGGGAACATAGTATACATGATTAGGTGATGATTAATTTTTACTTGTTGATCACTATGCTTTAGCTTGCTTTCATTACTTTTTCACAAGAGGCATCAGAGAGGATCAGACTATGTATATTGTTATCCTCACCCTATGTATATATAAACTGTTTTTCAGGTCACATGGAGCCAGATGGAGTTCAAGCTGGTTTCTACTATCTTGGGATTGCAGGAGCTGTTTGGGCTTATGGTTTCTACTATTTTTACTTTCTTTTGGGTACTTGTAGTTATCCCCATCCAGTTGTTGTACATTTTCATGACATAACATATGTGCACTTAGGTTTTTCTTTTATATTTCATTTCTAAGTTGGAGTTCGTCGGTGTTTATCTTATATCTATCTTCTGCATGTGTAATCTTGGAGTATAATGCCTCACATCTATGTGTTTACAATACCCTCTGTGGTAGTTTCCAACCCAGGGCCTACTGGAGGCGGGACTCGGGGGTCATTATCTCCCTTCTAACATTGTCAGTCCAGGAGTTATAAAGGTTGTGGGGTTGGAGTCGTGAAATAATAATTTCATCAATTCACCAAAAAACCACCTAGGGAAAATAAATTGGTTTAATAAGAATATCATCTACTTAATTAATATACATTTAGATATTGAGTTATATTTAAAGATTTAAGAATAAATAATATTCAAAAAATTTATCATATGTGAAACATCCATTATAAGATCATGGAAATATTTATTTAATAAAATAACTGTTAAGATGTTGAAAGTACTTTTAAAATAAAACATTTCCAAATTAATATTTAAATATTAATTGTTTAGTCAAAATTATTATTTTGAAAATAAATATTTTAAAAAATAATTTTGGTTGTGATGGTGGGAAGTTACATTCAAGAAGAATTTTTAAATGATAACCTTATATTCATAATTTTTATAACACGTCAAAAATTTATAATTCTAGAAGATGACCAGAAGATTCATTTTAACCCTTTTTAGTATAAATTTGTTTAAATTTATTTTTATAAATAATATTATAATATTAAAAACATTAGTAATTTTTTTATTAAATATGGAAATGGATGAAAATGTTATTTCGACAGATGAGAGTAATAATTGTGATTTTCCAGATTTTTGTGATTATTGGGCAACTAAGGTGAATAAAATTAAAATGGAAAAAATTATTTTAAATAAATTCAATAAATATAAAATGATCATGTTTTTATGAGATATATAACTTGTATCTCATAATCATAAATTTAATGAAAAATAATACGGATTAATAAGATTATTTTAGGATAAAACACATTCAACACTAATAATATTTTAAATATTAGGCACATGAAAGAAATAAGATTATATGGTTATATAATCCAAATAAAATTAATAATAATAATAATAATATTCATTCATGGTAATCATATTTATACAACTTAAATGGAACTAGTAGTGAGTTTGACATGTGTCCCACAGAAATAACATTTTGACAAATATCACTAACCATAAGTATGATATCCTTCATACACATTGAAAATCATATATAATTCAATAAAATTTATTTAAAATTTTATATAGACAATTTTAATATATATATATATATCCATAATTTATTTACTTTTTTTCCCTTTTATCAACTGTATATTTACAATTTGTTTTTGGAATCACGGTTCCAGGTGATAATTTATTCATTTTCTTGGATTATTTTATTTCAACGTTTTAGTCCATTTAAAAATTTCTATGTTTACATAATCACTAATAATTATTATCATGGTGTAAATATTATATATGTTAGGTATATATATTACTATATAAATGTTAGGTGTAGAAAAATTAATTACCCCATCTATGCAGATGGTAAGCCATATATATAAATGAATAGTATTTTATTTTTTCGATAAATGGAATGATAGAAATATATATATTAAATAACATTTATATAATAATTAATATATCATATAAATCATATATATTGATATAATTCATCCTTAAAACTGTCCATATATAATATAAGTGAAAAACAGATCACATCGATTTTTGATGTGGTAGTCTTCACATATGCATGACTAACATTCCCATTTCCAAAAAATATAGAAGTTAAAAATATAGATATAATAATATAATTATTTAATATTAATATTTATATAAATATTATATATAATCATCAAACCAATTATAAAAACCATCTTTTAATGATGGTGAAATCCATTGTTTTTTTCCTCTTTATGGACACGAGAAGTTGTAGGTATGCATGATTGATAAATTCATGTCACATTTGATGAAAATATGGTTAAAAAATTATGATTAATAATCCTAATAATATTTATGTATATTGATAATACTGAATATATTATTTTTTTCTAAAAATAACATATTTTTTATGTTTAATTTAGAATAAAAAAGAATTTGATCAGTTTAGTTGATTACCACTCCACTGAGACAACTTGTATAAATTTCAAAATAAATTATATAGGGTTAGAAATTATGTAATAATAGGCTCTAAATAATGTGTATTGATAAGTGTATAAGATATCAGGTAAGTTATTTTAATTATATATCTAAAAATTCTTCAACAAAGGTAAATAAAGGGTTCCCATTATTAATTAAGGGATAGAAACTCATGGAATATTATAAAATATAAAAATATATTAACTTCATTAAAAATGGGAATTTTACCAAATATAATATAAATACCCACTATATGACATTACCAACCATATCATATCATCATTTTCGACTTTAAAAATATTTATTATTATTTTTAATTTAATAAATATTATTTCATAATAGACAACACTAGAAAATTTAGTAAATAATAATGTAGTTCGATATAAAATGCATAATAAATGATAAAAAATTTGATTAATTTTTTTTACAACTCGATTATGTCATATTCATCTAAAAAATTCACGAACCACATTGAATCATTAATTATATTTTTATTTTAATATTTATAATATCATTTATTATATTTTTTATTAATTAGATAAATATTTCATGAGATTTTTGTATGTTTTGTGTCATTATATAAAAACTAGAAATTATAGATAAGTTTATTTCATAAAATCAGTTTCAAAATTGAAAATTATATTAATTCATAAAATTATTTTTTACCAATATAGATTCGTAATATATAATTTTAACGAATTGAAAGAAATATATAAATTATGTTGATTTTCATATTATACAAGGAATTTCTGTGAAATGGTGTCCCTTAAACATTTATAATTTGGGAATATCATTAAAAAGGAATAATTACAATAATATAATTATAAATTATATGTATAATTATGAAATTATCAATTATTAATAACCATGAATACCCAGATTTACCTTTTAACGTAGTGTTAAAATTTACCACAGTTAGTATTTATATTATCAAAAAATAAAAGTGACCTATTTCCTTATTTAGAAAATTAATATTCTAAATTTGAAATAATTTTATCAAATTTGACTTCTATAAGTGTAAAATATTGTTAAAAAATATTTTTGAAACTGACGAGGAATGAGAGATTATAAAAAAATGAAATTTTAAGCATATTTTTTTTATTCTTATCCACTGAAAATAAAAATAGTAACTCACTATGAATAAATTTGGTTAATTATAATATATATGTTATTAAAATCATTAAATCTAATTTAATTATTAATTTTTATAATATAACAAAACATTAGAGTCATAAATTTTTTTTCTTGAAAAACTATATTTAAAGATTAAATTGATTTTTATATTCTTTTGAAAATAATTAATTTTAGTCACATCTGAACTATATGTTTTTTAAAATAAAGTTAGTCCTATTTAAAACATAAAATAAAATTTCATTGGATAAATATCATATAATATTAATTTTTTAGAATATCATGGTTCATTCAAATGTGGTGTTCTGTGTAACAAAATCTTTTAAAAAATAAATTTCATTTAGAAAATTTGTTTCATATAATCTCTTTGAGATAAATTATACCCGACATAAAAATAATCTCACACTTGATAACTTTCCCTTTGATATGAAAAAGTAGGATACATAATTGTCATCACATCCATATTTTCACATGTCACTTCTCAAATTTTAGGATTTCAACAAAATAGATGAATAGGTGTGTGGTCTGGTTTAACAGAACCTTGTCTCTTTGATAATGAATTTCTTTTTTGTAATTATTCATGGGAATTTTTTAGCTTTAGTGGTAGAACAACCTTGTTATATACATGTTATTAATGAGAAATATAAATCTTTTGGAGAGACACGTGGATCCCTTCAGGTACTAGAAAATGATTTAGTGGAAGCGCCAAAAGATAAAATATTGTTCTAATAAGATAAGAAATTTCAATGGGGATGATATATATATATTTATTTATATATATCGGTATTTGTGTGTTTTTGTTTCTGTAGAAATTCAACTCTTATCAAATATAATATCCTTATTCCCTGGATATATCCATTGTATTACCATGTTAGTAACATCAATCTCTATATCTCATCAATGATTCCCAACATTAGTTGTTTTCTGAATTTTTATAGCCCCTATTGACTTTTGAATAGATATAACATTTTCTACCATATTCTTATACAAATATTGTACAAATTTCAGTATCAAAAAATATTAATCTAAGCACATTTAATTTAGTCTCTTCCATTGACAATTGTATTCAAAAGGATCCATCTAAATTATTGAGTGGATGAGATTGTTATAAAAAACAATTCTTGAGGATGGTATTGATCTCAACCATCTCCTTAATCAATATAAAAATCTCTCTAAATATTCTTATGGGTTTTAAGGCTTCTCTCAAACTCAATATCATTTAAATGGATAATTTTTGTTTTAAAAAAACTCATCTATAATTCCATATCCTGCAAATGATTTTTTTTAAAACTTATATGTAAAAATCAAATCTTAATATGATAGATTTAAATGAAAAAATCAATAAAAACCTTACGAGGAAATAATTATTTTTATTTGTGGGATTATCTAGAGAACAATATAAAATAATAGAAAAAATCTGTTATAAATATATATGGAATTTGACTACAACATAAATATAATTGTGTTTTTAGAAGTATTGGGGGGATTTATAAAAAATAAATTGTATAGTTTTCCAAAAAAATTTATTATATGGGTAGTTATTGTAACATCCCATTGGTTATTTTCTCAATGCCTTATATTATTAACATATGCAAAACCATGAAACAAAATATGAAAAACATATGTTAATTAAATACCTCTATAATTTTTTTCAGTTATTTATATCTCTTATTATTTCATGGGTAAATAAATAATGATGAACTATGAGCATCGTCCACTACCTCGTTCTTAATTTCTTGTATAGATGGATCACATACCGAGTTCAAATACAATATCATCCTATGAAAATAATTGTTAACAGTGCATTATTCATCACCTAAATATTTAATTCCTCATCTTTCTTCTACTTCTCTTTGACATTAAAATCGATATATGGATAAAAATCATTCAATAATGATATTATGTGCCTCCTTTCATAAATATTTCTATAACCCTCCTATTAAAATGTTGAAATATTAGATGTTTCATAATTTATATAATAAATTAGCTAGCATTATCCAGTTCCATCAATGTATCTTCCTTAATGTTTTCTTTAATAAGGTGGTAATTTTTCAAGTGGTCAAAATCATTAATCATCTCTAACCATATTCTTTATTACATATTCAACTACGTTTGGGTAGAATATATATAACACATTTTTGTTCAATATATATTTCCTAACATTCTCCATAAAAAAATACATTTATAGAATCAATGAAAATATTTAATTTCAAATTCAATATAATGATTTGTGTAATTTATCTCATGAAGGTTTAATAAGAATGAGGCATATGCTATCTCAATATCATTTTAAAAGTGGAATAAACCTTTCTCCTTCTTGGAAGAAACATTATTGATTAAAAATACCCTCCAACAATGGGTATTTTGAGGATAAATTTACATTGAAACCTTCTCCAGAGATCCATGAAATCCACTATAAATGAATGCATCTTAATGTACATGTACCCATTCCGTGTTCTATTTGAGATAGTAGTAGAAATCCAAGATAACATACCCTTTATAAAATGAAAATATAGAACCAATCGAAGAAAACTATGAATTTTAGTCAAATTGGTTGTTCTAGTACATTATTAATAACTCATATCATTAGAGAATTTTCTAAAATACCCTAATATGAAATTATAAGATATGAAAATGTATCATTAAAAAGATAAAATTAACAAATTATAAAATTTTTATATAGCTTCACTATCTATAGATTTGTTATTTTAATAAAAAATTGATCATCATAAACCACATTTTCATATAAAATAAAAGGGTACCACTAATAAATAATACAATAAAAATTAATGTGGGATTAAGGTAGTGTAAGAATATACATTCCAACAAAAGAATCATATTCATATTGAGGGTGAAAAAAGATTCATATGCAGATAATTCCAACATAGATGAAATGGGGGAGAATTATAGACCTAATAAGTTATTATCAAACTATTTTTTGATGTCACTACTAATTAGATGTTAAATAATTGTGTATTAAAATTAAAATTACAAAATTATTTTCATGAGAAAAAATAATTAATATTGTTAGAAACAAATTTGATACATCAATATTTGAGAATATGTATCTCCATCTTAACTACAATGTCCTATCATAAATCCATTAGTAATTGTTAGTATGAATATTTGGAATAATCGATACGATTGACCAATAATTCATAAGATATCTAGATAATCACAAATTATTTTTTATATATGAATCCTTATGTTTATCCGAGATCATTCCTGACTATTACCAAAACTAATGGATGTTATTATGTATATATAATTATCTTAAGTGTTATCCCTAAATATCTCACAACCCAAATTCCAAAGTATAATTAATCCTCACACTGATAAAAACTATAATGAATAATTTTTTCAACATATTGATTTTAAATCTTATAAGTTGAATATTCTTTACATTATAATATTATCTATGAGATAATTGTATAGGTTTCATATACTTTGAAATTGATACACATAAACAATTACTAAATTACTATCTCCTAAAATGTTTTTCACCTTGATAATCCTTCTTAATCATTTCTTACTTAAAACCATTAACCAAATTGAAGTTCCCAGATCAGTGTGAATCACTGAGAGGGGGAGGGGGTGAATCAGTGATCCCTTAAAACTTTTTACTAATTGATTCTTTATCAATTAAACCTCTATGGCTGGTTAAAGCCTCGATCCACTCTTCTTGTATCTCTCAGCCTTTCCTCGAGTGATGCAGTAAATGTAAAGGCACAGGACACAAGGATTTACAAGGTTCGGCACCAAAGGCCTACGTCCTTGCCATGTTGGTTATACACCCCAACATGGTTTCTCTATTATAACTTGTTAGAATTACAATAGTCGATACAGAGTCCCACTGTATCTCTCCTGAGTCCCACATGAGGGTCTTTATACTGCGTCCCACAGTGTTACCAGAGTCCCAATGGCCTGCTCCAGAATCCCACTGAAGTCTTCTTCCACCCTGAGTCTCACAGGGGGCTTCTCCTGGCTCCTCGAGTCACACGAGTAGCTCTTCTTCTATTTAAGCTTCTTCAAGTATCTTCAGCAGTCTGGGATAAAGACTGCTGGCCTTGCTCTGTACCTCTAATCTCTTGAGTTGATCAGGTCTTCTCGTCTTGCTCAGGATTTATCTCCTTCTTCTCAGGATGACCTGGCTTCTCTCCAACAACTGAAAACTCAGACAACTGATATCTTTGACTTCAGTCTGGTCCAGTCTCACAGCAATTCAACTTCATGCACTGAATGCATGGAAACTCTGATTCTTCAAGATCTTCTGGTCTTGGACTCCTCAAATGCACACAAGCAGATTCAGACTTGTTCACGTGTGCACGTGCATGCATGCAAGCATGCACTTCCCTCTTTCTTCTCTTGGTGCAATAAACCCACAAAGGGTGTAGTATCTTTAAGCACACACCATCTTCTAACTTCTTCACACACTTTATTCAATTTGCTTACACACTTGAATGTGTGTTATACTTTAGTGTGGATGTCTCCTCTTTCTTCCTTCTTCTAAGTGTGTTCACTTCACTTAGTGCACACACACTAGGTTCAGCCTTTTAGTTGTTTTGCACACACAAATGCCTATGGCATTCTTCCCTTCTTGTACTCTTCCACTTTGCACACACACTTTGTTTTTCCCTTTTAATCTTCAAGTGTGCACAACCACAAGGCTACGGGCTCCATTTGTTCAATTTGCACACAAAGGCACTAAGCCTTGGGTTCTCCCTCTTTGCACAAGCTACTGCCCGTAGGGCCTTCTCCTCACTTGGCACACACACAAAGTGTTCTTTAATTTGTTCTTCAATGTGTGTACCCATATAAGGACTACGGCCTTCTTCTTCAAATGCACACACAATGTGTGTTCTTCAATTTGGCACACACAAGGGCATGGTCTCGGCCTTCTTTTGCTCACTGTCCAAGTGAGTTCTCAACTTGCCCGAACCACTGCCTTCAAAGGAGGTGCGCAAGGGGTGCACCCTTGTTATTCTCTTCACAGCCGCGCAAGTGCCACTGGCCGTGGGTCGCGCAAGCCACAGGTGCAAAGAACCGCGGGCGTGCAAGTGCAAACCGCACAGGGGCCAGCGGTGCACAGAGGCGGTGCGCAAGTTTCGCGCTGCCCAACCCTCTCTTCTTGTCGCGCAAAGAGGTTGCGCGCAAGGAACTTTAGCCGCGCAAGATACTTGCTCGGGGCTTCAAACCTTCGCGGGGCAGAGAGATGCGCTCACGGGACAGCAGATTTTCAACAACGTTTCAGCAAGCTACACCGAGAGCATGTGCTCTCCTTTTATAGGCAGAGAATCCTCAAAACATCCGCGTGGGATAAATCTCAAATCCCCGAAATATTCGGATCTTCAAGATTTTTTCAAATCTTGAACTTTCTCCTCGGTTCACCGTGGGTTCTTCTCTTTTTATTTTCCTTCACATTTATGCGTTTTTGAACGCGTGCATGCCTCTGTTAATACCTGTCCATGCAGATCAACAACACTGAATGGCCTCGCACCTTCAGTTGCTTCGGCCGATCATCGAATTCTCCTCTCATTGCATGCAAGCCAATTTTTAGGCATGGATCTGTTCAGTAGGTCCAGAAGAGCTCAATGGAGCCTTCAGCTTCGGAAATGGTAGCCGGGAACTCAAAAACTGTCGTCGGGAAGGCGCCTGGTTCAACGGGGACGTCGCGGGTGCCTCGGTCGAGCTCGAGGTAGAAGATGCACCAGGAGCCGTTCGATCGGGCGAATGAAAGACATCGGACGGCCTGGATTTGAACCGGAGCGGCGCGATGCGATGAGCGGCGGAGATCGAGCGCGCGATGAGACGGACGGCTCAGATCTGATCCGCGGCGAAATTTTTCGTCCCACATCGAAACGCCTCGCGGAATTTCCGCGGTTTATCAAACACCGCGTGCCAACCTCAGCTCAATTGAACTTCCTCCTCCATGGTGCTGCCCCGCACCGTGTTCTCCTACGGGCGCGCTCTGCGCCCACTCACGCCTCATGCGGGCGCGCTCTAGCGCCCACCATGCACTGCCTGACACTCGCGGGTGCGCACATGCGCCCCTACCGCGCTCCTCCGGGCGTGCCCCAGACACCTATGCGGTGTCTTGGGTGCGTCCTGCCGCCCTGGGCTCGCCCCACGGGTTCCCCCATGTGTGTGGTGCCTAGCGCCCATGCCTTGGGGTTGAACCCTCAAGGTGTCCTTGGCTGGCCAATTTTTTGCTAGTGTAAAACACTAAGTAACTTTGTATAAAAACAAAGTACCAAGTGTAATATGCCAAATGCCACTTTTCCCTTCTTCATTTCTTCTCTTACCTTCTTCTTCCATTTCTCTTCTTAATAATTCCATTACTTCTCCTCATATGATCTTCACTTAGGATATGGAATTCAAAAGGTTCGTCTTCATCAACCGAACTCCTGAATCACTTATAATCTTCAATGTTCTTTATTGATCTAATCAGAGATCAATTGGAACTTCTTCAAATTCTCATGCACTAACAGATAGTGCATGGACTTCTTCAGCTCACTTCATCCACTTAGGAGATGTGGATGGATCCCATTCACTTCCTCATGCATTGTCAATACAATGCATGGTCTTCTAAATCTTGTTGTGACACTGTATCCAGTTGATACAAGTTCTTGGAACTTTAAGAACAGCTCAACAATCGTCAGATATAATGATGATGCTCCATCATCATCCATTCTTCAAGTGGTGTAACTTAGTATCATCTAGATACAAGTATTGAAACATTAAGAACAGCTCTACAATCGTCTGATATACTGATGAGAATGTTTCAACCACAACATCCAATGTCACTTAGTGAATCTCCTAAGTGACATGCATCTTAGTACCATGGCCATTCTCCATTCATCACCAACACCATCACATCCTTTGTCATTCACATATTGAACCTCCTTGACATCCATCCATTCATTCCTTGACAACAACATACCTCATTGACAACAAATGCAACACAGTGCACTTCAATCTCCCCCTTTGTATTTGTTGTCAATATCACAACTTCAGCACATATGAATGGGTCAATATGTGTACCAATATTTTCTCCCCCTTATTGGAAACCAAATGAAACGGTGTGGTGTGGTACTCTTCAAAATATTTCTTCCTCCCTTTGAAAAGCATTGTCTTGAAAATCACAAGAGAGGGATGATGTCACATGTTCACTTGAGCAATGAACCTTTAGTAAATCAGCTCTAAGTCTACTTGGGCTAACCCGGTGTAGAAAACAAGAGTGATGTAACCAAGGTACTCAATGTTGTCCAACATTTACTATACATGTGAGATCATGCTTCAGGGGTTTGAAATTTTTCAGATATAACAATGAATTTGCTAAATCCTGCACAACTTCACAAAACTCATTAGAAAGTTCAGGTGCAAAGATAAAGCTCCCCCTTTCATCCATTTGACTTCAATCAATACTCCCCCTTAATTGTCATGATGAATACAATTAAGAAACAAGGGTTGAAAGTATGATTGGAATACCTTCACTTTTCTCAAGATGGTATTAATCTAAGAATCCCATCTTCTACAGATAGGCTCCCCCTCAAGGGGTGCACTCCATTCTGTCCAAACCACTCTCCAGATGAGAATGATCATCATCTTCAATTCCCTGCAATGTTAGCACATGTAAATACAAGTTATTAGGGAATACGATGGAACCTCCTTGGATCATCAATGTGAAAAACAAGGTTGAGAAGATTCTCTCAACTGAGATGCCCCATTTTCACCATTCATCACACTTGCACATTTGATCTTCATTGATAATTGTGCTGGTGTGGATCTCAACACCTCTTTAACTTCTTTGTGTGTGAATCCTGTATTTCTAGGTGCCTTCTGAGCACTAGAGTCTCCTAGTGCAATCTTCATTCTTTTGAAGAATCCCTTCTGAGCTGGAATGAATATCATGCATTTATCACTAGTATGTCCAGCTTGATTGCACCTCACACACAGAACTTGATCTTCATGTGAAATCTTTTTCTTTCCTTTTGCCTTAGCAATTTCCAGAACTTCATCTTCAGCTCTCTGCAGATCTTTGGCAAGTTGCAACTGATTTGGCCATATGACTAGTAAGTCACTTGGAAGTGTGGCCTCAGTTCTGGAAGTTTCACATGGTTCCTATGATGCTGTTAAGCTACCTTTCTTAGGCAACTTGTTTTCAATCAATCCCTTCTGCTTCTTCTGGATTGATTTTCCTTTTGAGTCCATTCTGCTTCTATTTAGTTCCATGGCTTGTTCACAAAGATCCATGGTGTGTCCTTTCTTTCCACAGTAGAAGCATGTTTTCTTGGTGGTCCTTCTGGATGCATCACCCTTCTTGGATTTAGACTCCAAGGACTTCTCTTCCTTTTTCAACATCTTCTTGGGAGCATTGTCACCTCTCTTCTGTTTGCTTCCCAAGGATTCTTTCTGAGCCAGGTTCTGTGATCTTTTCTTCTTTTGAGCTCTGGATACAATTGGAGATTGACATGTATCTTTTTGACCACTTTTGCAATCATACCAGATGTTGTCAAGTAATCCAAATCTATTTGCAGTAAACAGATGTCTCTGGACCTGTGGATGTTGCTTCTTTCCTTCTGGCTTGCTCCCCCTAGGCATGGACTTCCTTTGTGCTTTTACATTCAGTGGATTGTACCAACAATCTTTTGCACAGTGCCCATACTTATTACAACACCAACACTGACCCACAAATCTTGACTTTTTGATTCCTTCTGATTGTAGGGTACTTGTCTTGAATTGTTGTGCTGCTTCAGGAGAGCTTTCTTTCTTCATTGTCTTCATCCATACTTGTTTGGAATTAGTCTTCCATCCTGCACTTTTTGTGGAAACACATTTAGAAACATGAGTACAAGATGGTATGGATGGTACCTTCTTTTTAGAAGTTGTTGCCCTTTTATTAGAGGATGTCTTTCTTTTAGAATCATCATGCTCAAAGCACACTTGTGTAGCAACATTTCTACTTTCAGCTGACTGGGAGGATTCAGCTTTGGGTGATTGCAGATTTTTCAATATCACCTCTAGTTCTAAGCATTTCATGTTAAGGGAGTTCTTCTCATCCTCAACAGTTCTTAGCCTTCCTTCCCATTTATCTTCCAGCTGCTTCATCTGGTCTTCATGCACCTTCTTCAATTCTAGTAATGAATTGTCAAGATCCTTCACCATTTTGACTTTGTCTTCGAGTTGAGCATTTCTGACATTCATTGAAACTTTGTGCCTCTTTTCCAGTGCATGGAAAACATATTTGACCACAGTCTTAAAGATTTCTTTATCAGAAAGGCTTCTTTGCAATTCTTCAGTAGTGTCTTCATATCTTTCATTGCAAAGGGAAACGGTTTCATCTTTAGCCTTCACCAGCTTTCTGAGAGTGTTGGTTATGCCAACCCTTTTTGCCAATTGGACTTCCAGAGAATTGGCTTCATCTTCTAGCTGTAATTTTTCTTCTTGAAGATCAAGGAGGCCTGTAGCTATACACATTGCCACTTCCTTGGGGACTGTCTTCTGAAGATATTTGATTGCATTTAGAAGATCATTGTTCCTTCCATCTTCATCACAGCTAGAGCAGGATTCATCAGAATAATGATAAAAGGAATTGTCATCTGATATGACTTTCACATTTCTTTCCATAGAAGGAGTTTCTCTGATTGCAACAACCTTCTTCTTCATCTTCTTTGCCTGTTTCTTCATTCTGTTTTTCAGAGTCTTGGCAGATATCTCCATTTGAGGCTGTTCTTTCATTTCCTCAAATCTGCACTCCATATAGACTCTCTTGGATCTTTTAGAGGTAACCTTCGCTCTGATACCAATTGAAGTGCCCAGATCAGTGTGAATCACTGAGAGGGGGAGGGGGTGAATCAGTGATCCCTTAAAACTTTTTACTAATTGATTCTTTATCAATTAAACCTCTATGTCTGGTTAAAGCCTCGATCCACTATTATTGTATCTCTCAGCCTTTCCTCGAGTGATGCAGTAAATGTAAAGGAATAGGACACAAGGATTTACAAGGTTCGGCACCAAAGGCCTACGTCCTTGCCATGTTGGTTATACACCCCAACATGGTTTCTCCATTATAACTTGTTAGAATTACAATGGTCGATACAGAGTCCCACTGTATCTCTCCTGAGTCCCACAGGAGGGTCTTTATACTGCGTCCCACAGTGTTACCAGAGTCCCACTGGCCTGCTCCAGAATCCCACTGAAGACTTCTTCCACCCTGAGTCTCATAAGGGGCTTCTCCTGGCTCCTCGAGTCACACGAGTAGCTCTTCTTCTCTTTAAGCTTCTTCAAGTATCTTCAGCAGTCTGGGATAAAGACTGCTGGCCTTGCTCTGTACCTCTGATCTCTTGAGTTGATCAGGTCTTCTCGTCTTTCTCAGGATTTATCTCCTTCTTCTCAGGATGACCTGGCTTCTCTCCAACTACTGAAAACTCAGACAACTGATATCTTTGACTTCAGTCTGGTCCAGTCTCACAGCAATTCAACTTCATGCACTGAATGCATGGAAACTCTGATTCTTCAAGATCTTCTGGTATTGGACTCCTCAAATTCACACAAGCAGATTCAGACTTGTTCACGTGTGCACGTGCATGCATGCAAGCATGCACTTCCCTCTTTCTTCTCTTGGTGCAATAAACCCACAAAGGGTGTAGTATCTTTAAGCACACACCAGCTTCTCACTTCTTCACACACTTTATTCAATTTTCTTACACACTTGAATGTGTGTTATACTTTAGTGTGGATGTCTCCTCTTTCTTCCTTATTTTAAGTGTGTTCACTTCACTTAGTGCACACACACTAGGTTCGGCCTTTTAGTTCTTTTGCACACACAAATGCCTATGGCCTTCTTCCCTTCTTGTACTCTTCCACTTTGCACACACACTTTGTTTTTCTCTTTTAATCTTCAAGTGTGCACAACCACAAGGCTACGGGCTCCATTTGTTCAATTTGCACACAAAGGCACTAAGCCTTGGGTTCTCCCTCTTTGCACAAGCTACTGCCCGTAGGGCCTTCTCCTCACTTGGCACACACACAAAGTGTTCTTTAATTTGTTCTTCAATGTGTGTACCCACATAAGGACTACGGCCTTCTTCTTCAAATGCACACACAATGTGTGTTCTTCAATTTGGCACACACAAGGGCATGGTCTCGGCCTTCTTTTGCTCACTGTCCAAGTGAGTTCTCAACTTGCCCGAACCACTGCCTTCAAAGGAGGTGCGCAAGGGGTGCGCCCCTGTTCTTCTCTTCACAGCCGCGCAAGTGCCACTGGCCGTGGGTCGCGCAAGCCACAGGTGCAAAGCACCGCGGGCGTGCAAGTGCAAACCGCACAGGGGGAAGCGGTGCACAGAGGCGGCGCGCAAGTTTCGCGCTGCCCAACCCTCTCTTCTTGTCGTGCAAAGAGGTTGCGCGCAAGGAACTTCAGCCGCGGAAGATACTTGCTCGGGGCTTCAAACCTTCGCGAGGCAGAGAGATGCGCTCACGGGACAGCAGATTTTCAACAACGTTTCAGCAAGCTACACCGAGAGCATGGGATCTCCTTTTATAGGCATAGAATCCTCAAAACATCCGCGTGGGATAAATCTCAAATCCCCAAAATATTGGGATCTTCAAGATTTTTTCAAATCTTGAAATTTCTCCTCGGTTCACCGCGGGTTCTTCTCTTTTTATTTTCCTTCACATTTATGCGTTTTTGAACGCGTGCATGCCTCTGTTAATACCTGTCCATGCAGATCAACAAAACCGAATGGCCTCACACCTTCAGTTGCTTCGGTCGATCATCGAATTCTCCTCTCATTGCATGCAAGCCAATATTTAGGCATGGATCTGTTCAGTAGGTCCAGACGAGCTCAATGGAGCCTTCGGCTTCGGAAATGGTAGCCGGGAACTCAAAAACTGTCGTCGGGAAGGCGCCTGGTTCAGCGGGGAGGTCGTGGGTGCCTCGGTCGAGCTCGAGGTAGAAGATGCACCGGGAGCCGTTAGATCGGGCGAATGAAAGACATCGGACGGCCTGGATTTGAACCGGAGCGGCGTGATGCGATGAGCGGTGGAGATCGAGCGCGCGATGAGACGGACGGCTCAGATCTGATTCGCGGCGAAATATTTCGTCCCACATCGAAACGCGTCGTGGAATTTCCGCGGTTTATCAAACACTGCATGCCAACCTCAGCTCAATTGAACTTCCTCCTCCACGGTAATGCCCCGCACCGTGTTCTCCTGCGGGCGCGCTCTGTGCCCACTCACGCCTCCTACGGGCGCGCTCTAGCGCCCACCATGCACTGCCTGACACTCGCGGGTGTGCACATGCGCCCCTACCGCGCTCCTCCGGGCGTGCCCCAGACACCTATGTGGTGTCTTGGGTGCGTCCTGCCGCCCTGGGCTCGCCCCATGGGTTCCCCCATGTGTGTGGTGCCTAGTTCCCATGACTTGGGGTTGAACCCTCAAGGTGTCCTTGGCTGGCCAATTTTTTGCTAGTGTAAAACACTAAGTAACTTTGTATAAAAACAAAGTACCAAGTGTAATATGCCAAATGCCACTTTTCCCTTCTTCATTTCTTCTCTTACCTTCTTCTTCCATTTCTCTTCTTAAGAATTCCATTAATTCTCCTCATATGATCTTCACTTCGGATATGGAATTCAAAAGGTTCATCTTCATCAACCGAACTCTTGAATCACTTATAATCTTCAATGTTCTTTATTGATCTAATCATAGATCAATTGGAACTTCTTCAAATTCTCATGCACTAACAGATAGTGCATGGACTTCTTCAGCTCACTTCATCCACTTAGGAGATGTGGATGGATCCCATTCACTTCCTCATGCATTGTCAATACAATGCATGGTCTTCTAAAGCTTTTTGTGACATTGTATCCAGTTGATACAAGTTCTTGGAACTTTAAGAACAGCTCAACAATCGTCATATATAATGATGATGCTCCATCATCATCCATTCTTCAAGTGGTGTAACTTAGTATCATCTTGATACAAGTATTGAAACATTAAGAATAGCTCTACAATCGTCTGATATACTGATGAGAATGTTTCAACCACAACATCCAATGTCACTTAGTGAATCTCCTAAGTGACTTGCATCTTAGTACCATGGTCATTCTCCATTCATCACCAACACCATCACATCCTTTGTCATTCACATATTGAACCTCCTTGACATCCATCCATTCATTCCTTGACAATAACATACCTCATTGACAACAAATGCAACACAGTGCACTTCACAAATACTAGTAAAGAACCATATTAGATAGGGTGAGTTCGGTTTTTCAAAAATTGTAATCAAGGGAAATATCAATTTTCACATTAATATAACATCTGAATAAGGGAACGAAAACATGGTAAAAATATTTAAAAAAATATCCTTTATATCAAGATCATAATATTGATTCACATATAAAATCCATGGTAGTTTGTATGATATGAGCGGTAAAATAATCAATGATCATGATAAATCACAACATAACATTTTAAGAAGACATTCTATTTTGGAATAGTCTAAAAAATAATTTGAAGGGTAGTCAGGTGTAATTATAGGACTATTATATTGGTATGTCTTTTCTCCCCATTCTATTAGAGTATTTATAGTTTACTCCCAAGTCTATTATAGTGGGAAAATTCCTTCACTTAATTGGGATCACTCCGTATTCAAATTCTATTAATCACTTAATATATTAATAATTACCATTTCAAGTAGAGTTGTATATAATAAATTGACCACCAGTTCCAAGTAATATTTTAAAATTTAAATTTATTTATATGAAAAAATCCTCCCATGGTTATAATGTAACAACCATCCTTGGTTTTAACATCACAATTTTTATTGTTTTATAACACAAACACCCATAAAATAAAAAACCATAAAAATGTGTTACATAGAACCATTAGAAAAATTATTATATCATCACATCCAAACCATTTCTTAGAAAAAAAATCTAATAAATATTTCATCCACTCATCATATAATAACCCATGGAAAATAATTTTTTTAATAAATATCTCATTAACATCGAAAATAAATTTGTGGTTGTATATTAATTATGGTTACATTGAAGCATAATTAACCTTAATTATTTTTATCATTTACGATAATTACTTCCAAAATCAGAGGAATATGTCAATAAGACAAAAAAAATTATCCATTTCAAAAAAAATTTCTAAAAAATTATAAATAAATATTATGGAAAACCCATTACATAAAAATAACCAATGTAGTATGTAATGTAAAATTCAAAACACAAGTATTTAATGACATCTGTTATATCCTTTTATTCTGCATAATTTAAAATTAACACATTCCTTTAACAGTCGTTGTAAAAATGTAGAAAAAAATCATTTGGAAATTGATCAAAAGATTAATTCTTGACCACATTATATAAATCCACCAATGTTAAAATTTTAGGTTTAAAATAATATGATAATATTAAAAACCATATATAAAATATTTTTGTTAAAAAATGATATTTAATAAAATGTTTCCTCTGGTGAAGATAGAAATAATTTTGATTTTCAATAAAACTAATTATTGTCCTTTTAACTAATAAAAGAATTAAATATCAAAAGAAACCATTTATTTTAAATGAATAAAATTATTAATGTAATATTTATTATTTTCTTGGGGTATAGATTATATGATTTCATCAAGAGAAACATGAAAATAAAAATTCATGATAAAAAATGAGATTGTGACATAAAACCCATTAAATTTTGGAAACATTTTACATAGTATACCTCTTGAAAAAATAACCATATATAGATATATAATTTGCAAAAAATATTAACAATATGAATAATAAAATACATTTAATTGATTTATCTATAAACCATACTATGGAAACAAGTGGTGAATATGGTATGTGTTCCACAAAAATAAATGTTATATGATAATAATTTATCTTATATCAAATTTATTTTGTAAGAATTGTAACATTATATATAAAAAAATATGTTAATTATAAACTTTTTCATAACCCCAATCACCCATATAAAACTATATATGATTTACTTGTAACCATTCATCCTCTCTTTAATAACAACTCTATTAAATTGAATTTTTAGTGTGATAACTACTTAATTTTTCTTGTATGATTTGATATGTTATTTTTAGGAATTATATTATCTTTAATCTATAATTTAAATATATTTTATCACGGTAAAATTTTGTATAAAATTATTATATATAAATATAAATATATATTTATAGTACTATATGTTTTATAGATAGAAAAATGAATCACATTTTATAGGGAAACGGTAATTTATACGTACTAAATAATGATATAGTCCATTTTTATAGAAAAAGAAAAATAGAGTAAAATTTTATTACACATTTATAGAATAGTTAATATATTATATACCTTATATATATTCATCAAACATATAGGTATTACAATATTTTTCAAATAGTTAAGAAAAACAATTCACATCACTTTTTAGAGGTTTTATTCCACAGATATACATGAGTGATATTATTGCTTCCTAATGATGTGGAAGGTAAGATAGTAGATATGATATTATTATAATAAAAAAAATAATTATTAAAAAAATATCATATAAATATATAATCAATAAACCCATGATAATAACAACCTATGAATGACTGTGATAGAAATTCAATTTTTTCACTTCTTGTAGACAGTATGTGATACGTTTAGAGGAGTGATACACACACTTCTTGTTTTATGTAAGGATGGTAAATAAATGTGTTTTAAACATAAAAATAAAATTTATGTGTATTTAAGAAACATAAATAATTATATAATGTATAATATATAAGATTTATCACTCTAAAATATGTAATAAAAGAAATTTTATCGTTTGATGATATTACTTATAATACTGAAAAAATAAATTAAATATACTCCAAGAGGATATAAAGATAGAATATTTTGAAATCCAAATCCGGTACAATGTGTATATATTTCTAGATAATTGAGCGTTTTAGAGACTGATTGATACTGATGAATTAATGTTTTGTGATGAAAAGAAAATATGGGTTCTATATAAAAATTATGGGGAGGGGCACTCATGGGATTTTTAAAATTAATATATTAATTTAAATTCATTAACAATGAAAAGTATTCTAAAGTTATTATAAATGGGAAAAACAATAATTTTTTCCATATATTAATCACTGGGACTTTCATAAAAAAATTACAGTTACTGGGTAATTTATTAAAAATATAATGATCATAAAATATTATTATTTTCAATTTATAAACAATTTATCCAATTTAAAAATATTGAAAATGTTATATTTAAATTTTAATTATTTAATATAGCATTAATATTTCATAATAAAAAAAATAGTTGCAAACATTAAATCACTTAAATTATATGACATTTTTTTATTTTTAAGATGATTTTTTAGTTTCGTTATTAATTAAAGAAATATTAAATTAGTGATTCTTCAGAGTTTATAAAAATTAAATATTTATTAAAAATAATAAATATATTTTTATAATTTATATATTATTTCTAATCCAAAACCTGATCCTAATATTTATTAACAACATTATTTTCCATTATATAGATACTTAAGTGATAGTTAAAACAAATTGAGTTCTATTTTATAACATACAATGATATAAATATTATATTTTTAATTTTTAGGGAAGAGTATCCCATAAATTAAATTATATGTTAAAAGGTTATAAGGGTAAATTTCCCTTCATCTAATACAAAATAAGATGAAACATTATAGAATTGAAATATATTTTTTATGTAGATTAACTCGGTTTACCCTATAGTAATTTGACAATTTTTACCAAGGTGAATATTAATATTAAAAAAACAAATAGAATATATTTTTGAAATTTCAACCTCTTGAATATGAATTTGAAATCCATATTATTAATTTCAATACATTTAAGTTGTATAATATTATTTTAAATTATGAAATCATAGATTGATGATAAAAACAACAAATAAATTCAATTAAATGAATAAACATGTTTTATTATTATCCAATTAGTATGATAATTTTAATTGAATAATAAACCATTTCATTGAAGACATTATATATATATATATATATATCATTTAAATAATTCAGTGATAGTGATTACTTTAATATATTAAGATAATGATTTATTGTTGAGATAAAAATAATGTTTTGAGAAATTATCTCACTTATATGAAAACAAATAAAATCCTAATAACATGTTTTTTTGAAATAAATTTAATGAATTTATTTCATATGAATAAAATAATATTTAACTAAATAATTATTATTTTTAATACATACCAATCAAATGGATGTGTGATAACTATCAGATAATAACATTCTAATAGCATATTTCATTTTATTAAATGTAGTTGTTTTATATAAAAGAGGAAATCGATAAAAATAAAATTCCTTTAAAATAATATATGAAAAAAATGATCTCGTATTACACTTAAAAATTGATACATGTATAATAAATCATGGAAATTATAATGATTCAAATATAGTTATAATTGATAAACCTCCACTCAAACGTTCTAAAAAATCTAAAATTTTATATTGTTCCCTGGACTCAATTTCCTCTTATTTTCAAATATGATAATAAAATTCAATGGTCATATCATGTATAATTAGAACCCCAAATTGATATTCCTTTCATCCCTTTTGATGTAATGATGTTTTTTCATTTTCACTCGTAGTAGCCCTACCATTTATTTCATTAACATGCATCTTAAACATAGTCTCCTTCAAAATTCCTATTTCCAATAGATTCCCTTCCCTGAATACATCCAAAAAATATGGAGTTATATAACATTATCTATATAGATCTTCAATGGGTTCTAATAATAACCTATGTTGAAATAATTTTTATAAGTCAATTTAATAAGTGGATGATGTTAGTCCTAACACCCTAGACAATGATGTGACCTAGTTGTTATTATGTCATCTAAGATTCAACATTGATCTCAAAATGGTCATCTATTTGTGGATGATAATATGTGAATAACATTAATTTTTATTCATATCCCTTCGATTAATCTTATTCAATATATAATTAAATAATATATATTCATTAGAAATTATAAAAAGTAGTAAAACATGAATTCTCACTACTTATTGAATATAATTGTGAGAATGGATATTTAGGGAGAAATACTCCCTTAAGGAAGAAAAAAATGAATATTATTTAAAATATATATATGATTATCCATATATCAATGTTTTCATAGCAATTATTTGGACACCTGTTTAATATTCTATTGTTTATATTATAACACATATATATTGGTATGGGTAGTGGTCATAATTCTTATTTAGGACGTTCTTACTCTACCATCACTTATTAAGTCACTAATAACATTATTTAATAATTAGAAATCTCAATATAGACTTCACATAAAAAATAATTATAAGAAATTTAAATTTACATTTTACAGATTCTGATATATATATATATATATATGGATCTATGGACTTCATCAATCAGCTCCATGTGTATCGTCAGAATATATGTTATCCATGTCCTTATAAAAAATTTCAGTACATATTTTTGTATTATTACTAAATTAAGGAATCATCAAAATATTCGTAGTGTTTTTCCTTCATTGACATCAATGTATCATCTCGATGATATATCCTAATCTACTATAGTAGTGATGTTTGATAAATTAATTGGGATAGTATTGATGTTGTCCCTCACCGTAGGATTATCATGTGAAATGTCACTAGGTCAATAATCAAAGGATAACTTTTAATCCTCATCTTTTTAAGTACTCTATGATCACCCCTACTCAATACAGTAGTGAAATTATTTTTCGTTCCACAGTGATAATTAACTGAAAAATCATTGTTTGTATGAAATAATTCCATATCATTTAAATAAAATTTATATAGTTTATTATATATATATATATCATTTTTTTCTATTGTATATTTTCTTTACAATCATATTTTCATCGTGTATTCAATGAAAAAATGACTATAGTTTAATCTAGTTATTTAATAAGATAATTCCACTCCTGAAACATTATATTTCGGAATTCAAATGTGATTACCTTGTAAACATTCATGAGAAAAGAACTATTCCATTTTCATATATTAATTACAATAGAAAAAAATATTCTCAAATAGAGGGATGATTTAGTATAGGTTTATAAATAAATAATATTTAAATGAATTTTAATCATTTTCTATACAATATTATCCATATAAACATAAATTTATTTTGAGCATACTAGTTTTTTTGATCAAAATGGAATTAATTTTTTCCCAAACATCGTGTAATATCTATTAAAAAAATTGAAATAATGAATCTGAGTTTCTATTTTAGTATGAGGCCACTTCTATACAAAATTTGTAATGGAAAAATCAATTGATATTCCATCACTACTTCATGACTTCCTAAAATGTAGAATTATTCATCCAAGAATAACATGTATTGGATTTACCCAGGGAATTATCATTCTTCCGATATTATAATAATACCATTATTTAATATCCATAGTCCTCATGAATTTTGAAATATATCTATATATCATAAAAATATACCCAAAAAATAAAGGAATGTAGTCCATAAATGGAACAGAGAATATGGATAATCAAAGAGGCTAGAAATGAAAATGTGGATACTGAAGGAGGGAAAACCATCATTCCAAAATGGAAACACTATAAGATCAGTTATATACATTCATAAGAAGAGGAGTCTAGTGATAATTATGGGTACTCCCTGCCAGACATGGACTATGAATAAGACACATTGGTTGGGATTGGATTAAGGAAAGGGAATGAAGGGAACATCATGACTGGGAATATTACAGTTCGTAAGGGGGAGAAAAAATCAATCCCCTAGAAGGATAATTCAAAAATCATAAAGACAATGGTAACCATATCGGCAATAAAGGAAACAATTAAGAGTATGTAAGAAAAATTGGGTGAATACTCATTGATTGAAGGTGTGAAATTGGACTCCATCAAGATGCACACACTAAATTCCTCGATTTATTTCAACACTCTTGTTGGCGTAAGTAAGGTGTAGGAGTCTACATCATTGGATGAAGGCTAAGTTAGTGAAGTTGTAAATTTGGTAGTGGGAAGGGATAAAAACATGAAATCGGTTCTAAAATCAATGGAGGGAATCTTGGGGGTGTTTTGTTAGAAGTATGATATTGGTGAAGCTTAATTGGTGATCAATACTGGATCGTAGTAGGAAACTTATGCAGAGGTGATGGAAAATTCATTAGACCACCCAATTCACTAAGATAATGAGATGTTAGAGACAGTCTTGAATATTCATGATTCTCATGAGAATTTGTAAAGGATAAATGGGTGACCAATTAAAGGGGAAAAATACATAGCAAAGAAAGTGGATTAATAAGAAAAATTTAATTAAGACCAATGGCTTCAATGATAAGATGATAATAGTGGAAGATTTCTTGCATGTTTTCTATTAACTGGCCTATCGATTTAATTATATGATCTAATATGGTCTCTACTATTTGGTAACGGATCCTTATTATAAATTTTATAGTGAGGTGGAAGCTAATATTTTTATGTTGGATATTAATATGTTTTTTATCAACTACTATGTTTGATGTTCTTAGTTGAACGGGAAGGTTTCACACTTTTTCCTTAAATGAGTTCATTAATTAAAAATTAACATAGAAGTAGTTTTAGGTCATAAAAACACCAAAATTAGCATTCATTCATCAGATGTATCCTTTAAGATATCATCTTTCATCTCCCCCAACTGAAGATAACATGATTATAAGTCACTCTTGGAGAGGAAACAAGTCCCTCATATTTAGTTGAATAAATTATTTACTCTCCTAATTTGGTATTTTTTTTACCATGACCCCATTAATCCCTAAATATTCATTTGATATCCAAATCTATCCAAAATTATTAATCTCAAACAATAGGATATCCCCAAGGATTCACACTTTTGTGAATAAAACCTTTTTCATTGATGTCTAGCTATTGAATCATTAATTCCCATGACTACAAATTTTCCATTCCATATAGGGTCTTTAGTATTATCTTAGATCATGTATTGGACCCATTGAAGACTCGACCTCTCTTTTTAGTAACAGAAAAAGTAACTATGAAAGAAATAAACCCGTGTATTACGGAAAAAAATTATATATTTCTAATCAATATATCTTAACATTATTCTACATCCACAACAATATATTCCATAGTAAATTAATTAGAATGAGGCTATTGGAAATAATCATGATGTGATATTCTACCATTTATTATAATTATAGTCTTTCACATTCCTGATTACAACATTATATTTTATTCTACACGTTATCATGATGTTTTACTGTGATAACTAGTCTATCTAATTTATCATGTCAAATTACTCCATTTTAATGACCACCATGTTTGTAGATCTATTTTAGTTACCATGTAAAATATTGGAATACAAATATAGCATTGACATTGGAATAATTCATTAAAAAAGTTTACCCAACAAAATAACCACTAGTTGTTCAATGATTAATTTGATGTTCTTTGGAAACATCAATAAAATAAAATAATGCATGGAACCCAAATGTAATAATAAATTCATTCTATATTTTACTTTTTGATCAGTGTTCCTTCCATAACAACCTTATGATCTTCAACATTACCAATTATCATTTCAATGTTGACTTGGCATGGTTTTAGTTTTTCCCTCCATTATCTTTTTATTAGGATATTCATCAGAAAAACATACAAAGTCTCCTTATAAGAAGTATTTCATAGAAGGTTGTAAATGTTAAATCCTAAAAAATTAATTAGAATTTTGATGTTGTGTATTGACATCTAGAAGAAATAATATGTCTATATAACCATCTCTAAAACATTTGAAACACATTACACGTCCTTTTATAAAATTACCCTCAATCTACATCCCATATTTTTAGAACATGTGAATTTTTATATTCATACCCACAAAATTAATTCCATAATTTTTATCAATCCTTATATTCTATTCATTATTTAAAATATTTCATGGGAATATCACATATCCATTTCAATATAAAGATAACATCATAATACATACTTAACACTCGATAATTCTAGTAATGCCAAAAATATGTGGAATATGAGGTTTCACTCCTCTACAGAAGATGTTCAGTTTTATATTAAAATTGATTACAATGATTGAAGAATAGTACAATTATTTAAGTGATTAATAGTATTTATTTCTATTTTTTAATTGAAAATAAATGAGATTATTATTACACTACTAAATATATTAAAATAATTTTGAAGAAAATCATAATCCAAAAATTATGAAATTGAGTTATTCAATTATTGTATACTTCATCCAAAAACTATTTTTAAATTATTTATAAATAATTCATAATGGTATGTAGAGAAAGAAATTAACAATATTACATCTACTTGGAGTCTTAAAAAAGGTTTCATACAAGGTTTTTCTCAAACACTAAATGATGATTGAGTTAATACATAATGAAAAAAATTCAGGGTTATTACCCCTATATAGAATCACCCATTATACATATAAAATTTTACGATGTTGATATGGATTTCAATTGTTTTAATTCACTTTATTCTTTCTTCCCCAAATTTTTAGGATTATTTTCTATATTTAATTATTTTTCATCTAGTTCATAGAAATATTTTCCATGTATGCATCTCTACAAAATATAAAAACATACTTTTGATACCAACTATGATATTTCACCTTATTAATATATTAAATTTTCACTACATATATCAGTAGTTAATAATACAAGGATATATTAATGTCTAATTTCAAGGAAACCAGGAGTGTAAAACATTAAAAAAATGATTTGGATTTATATCATAAGATTAATTACAGATTTATTTTATTTTAATGTTAATGAATCTAATCTCTTGGGGAAACCATAAATTAATTGGGTGACCAGAAATCATAGTATGTGAATAATATATGAAATATTTTTCATGTGGTCATGCATCATAAAAATATGGAATGTTCACAATATCATGAGGAATATTATAATATAAATATAATTATTTATAACATTGAAATATAGATACAATATAAAAACGATACTTTCTTATAGAAATCTCAATATTTTATCACCCCAATGTAATAGAAAATAATTACAAATATTATTCAACAAAGAATCATAAAACATGTCATCCATTGAGCCTAATAAATTACAAAAGTAGCTGATTCATTATGATGGAGGACCCTAAAAATTTATAAACTCATGTGTTCCACATTGTTCATAAAATTATTTAATTAATAAAAAAATTGGAAATAATCCATTTGTTTCATGTAAAAGTCATTAAATTTGATAATTCTTAAATAAATCATCATTATGTAAAATTTAAATATTAAAAATGAATGTAGGTTTTATGTTTGGATATAACAAAACTATAAATCATGGTTACAAATAAATTAATAATTATGAATACGAATATAGGTTAATAGTTCACTGAAAGATCAATATAAAAATATATAAGATATAATTGTGAAACAAATTCTATAAAATTATAGGTATACAATTTTTGTTAATTAAATGGATAATTGGTCTAAATGAATGTCACATATTTCTAAAAAATATTTAAAAATTAATGGATTATTAGAAAATTAATAAAATTATTTTTATTATACATTTAGAATTTATACCAAAAATGATTTACTTGAAAGTAAAATTAAAAGAGGGTTGTTTTTTTCATTGTGAAGTAAATTCAAAAATCATAGAGATAAAAACTAGTGAACCATAATGACACATTGTATCATATATAGAAAAGGGAAATGAGAATAATTTCATAAGTATTTTAGTTGGATTAGAGGTTAATGGATGTATTTGGTTTGAATTTGTAGAAAAAATGGGAATTATTTATTAATTTCTAAAAATAGATCTTTGAATTAAAGGTTGTGGAAAATAGAAAACAATTGGCTCACACATGGTCTTACCACATATAGTTTGAAATTAATGACATGTTATTTAATATTTCAATATATTAGTATCTAAAATCAATTTATATTATTACATTTGGAATTGAAAATTTCATTTTCAATATTATATTGTTCATAAAATCATTATTTTTTTTATAATTTGAAATTAATTTATATGTATTTAAACTATATGGGGAGATATAAAAATAAATTATATTGATAATAATATTAAATTTTTTTCCCATTTTCTTTTTATTAAAATAGTAACTAATTATTACACATATATGAGGTAACAAAAAATTCAAAAATAAAAAAGTTCAATTTTAATATTCCCTAATATAATATATATTATATAAAGAGCTCAAAATTTAATTCAATCATTATTTCAATTTGCCATATAAAAGTAAAATAATTATTTTTTCAAAATAATTCTCTAAATCGATGTATAATTTTCACAATGAGCCCTTATATATTGAAAAATGACCATTTTTATAGTCATGTCACCTTTCTAAGACATTTAAAAAATGCAAAAAAATTAAACTATATTATAATTTTTAATTAATTAAATATTATATATATATATAATGAAAAAATGTTTTATAGAATATCTTGATTATAAAATGTTCTATATATTATGAAAATAAAATTATGTTTTTTCAATCCAATAAAATTATTTATCCAAATTACCATTGTTGAAACTATAATTTGTTAATAATATTAATGTAATATAACAAATAGGTATTTCATTTATAAAAATTAAATTAAACATTTATGATACTATTTATTAGATTGATATCCACTTATTACCCGACATATGACCTATGGGTAAATTATATATTATAGATGTAGTTTTCAAGGGGTGGATAATCTAATATTTACCTAGTGGTGTTGTCTAATAACTTTAAAATTTACTATAATCAATTTTCATCAGGATTCATAGTTTATGAACTTCATGGTATTTTTCATAGATGAACCCTAATGATGTTACTTCAATCCCATGTTCAATAAATTGTGATTAAAAAATAATTACATGATGGTTTTGATAATTATTTCCCCTTTCCTCATCTTCTATAAATTATCATCACCATTTATAAATGATCACACTATGTAAAATATTATTAACAATGTTCAATGTTCTAAATGGTCATATTAACTAATGGTTATATTCAATGGTTGTCTTATTGACCAATAGTAAGTAATAGTCATTTAATAATTAGTACATTTTATAATAGAATAAATATATTATTATAAAACATCAACATTTACTAAAACATTCACAAATTTATTTAAATTTACGGAGTAAATTTATTTTATATTCATAACCATTCCGTATCTTTATCTATTTTTAGGGAAGTTATAATCATCCAAGAATAGTTTGATCTAATTGAGTAAACCATTATGTTGTACATATTAATTGATTATTATATCCATTCACTACTCTTATCTATAGTAATCATTATGATTACTAGAAATGTAATATTATTTTAATAAATGGATTTATATGTACTTTTATTGATTATAATAATAATTATTATGATATTTTTATTCTTCTATTAACCAAATGTGTAATTTTATAATCATAACACAATCTAGAATTGTATTACATTAAATGGAATTTAAACTAAAATTAGGTTTTTATGCATGGTCTTAGTTTACGCTTGGTGACCATGATGATGTTATTTGGCTGATTCTAAAATGGTGTATAACCATTGACATCTAATTAGTGCCTTTAATGACAATCACTATTTTAAATCAAGATTAACACCCCATTCCAAAAAAGATACCATAAATTACTATAAATATTTTGTATTAGAGTTGGGATATTATACCATCTTTTAATAGTATGATAATAACTGAAATAAAATGTAACATATATGAAGTCTTGAAAAAGAATTAACTATAATGAAATTTACAATAAAGCCACATGTTACGAAAATAAAAAATTAATTCCATATGTATCTAACTGGAATATTTTATTCATGTATACATCAACTAAATGACATAAATACTTTAAAAAATAATTAAAAGAAAAATAATTTTATTGAATAATCTCAGATATTGTCCTAAGACATAGATCTATGAAAAATATCATGCTCAATCCTAATATTCCAGGACCAAACCTATAACCAAGTATAATTTTCTCACCATCCCAAGTGCAATGGTTTCTTGAGAAGGGAATGAGTGTAAATTAATAGTCAACCATCATTAACATATCTAAATAGAAATTTCTATTAGAAGTATATTTGTATAGATCAATCGATAAATTTTTAAAAACAAACATTAAAATATAATAATAGAATTTCATAAAATAAACATGAATCATGATCTCTATGATGATTTCCAATAATGACACAAAATTTTTCAATGTCAGTGTGTCTCTGAGTGCATCTCAATGACTATGCCAATCCATCTTCCACTAGGGGTAAAATAATCATCCCTTGTCAAAACCCATCACTTATACATAAAATACCAATCCTAATGGCTCAACCATTCCACATAAGGGAATGATTTATATGGTTTCCATAAATAACTACAATTTACACCTATATGTATTTTTCACACTGGGTTTTACCCATAAAAACAAGTCCACCAGTATGTTAGGTTAACCCATTATTTCGCAACCGAACTAAAATAAATTAATTTTCTAACAAAAAACACCCAAGGATGTTATTTTGTTAAATTATAATGATTCCAAAAAAATAAAAACTAGAATTTTTGTAAGTAAACTACAAATCCATCATAGAGAATAATGTTAATGAAATTTACTATTTTAAAAACCAACTTCCTACCCACTTTACACATTCTATTTACAAAATAATAATTTACATCTGATTAGTCACTTACTATTTCATTGTGTCAAAATAAAAGTGAAATTCTATTCTGAAATATTAATGATTCTAATTTCATATTACAAAATCCCTCCCTTATATAAAACATTCCTTCTAAACCACATAAAATATAATTATCATATGATTAGATCAATCCATTAGTGTCACATAAATCACATATTTCATTACTCAAAAAAATAAACCCATCAATTAAGATTTGTTTAATTTAAATCTATAACAAAATAATTCTGTATGAATGTAAATTTTTAAGGTACATAATATATAATAAAAAAGAAATTGGAACTCGGTTAATGCAACCAAAATAATATTTAGGAAATGAGATTAAAGGCATGAGAAGGTTGAAATGACCACAAAACAAACAAAGAAATATCTTTCGAATATTTGTTAATTTAAAGGGACAACCAACATCTTTTGATGAACTTCCATTTAATATTTAACACCAAAACCCACTACCTAATAATTTCAAAGACAATATATTGACACATAACAACATATGATACAATTTTTTTCACAAAACCTAACTAATTAATTATAATAAGAATATAATTCACTTAAAATATAAAACATTTTACAAAGTTTTATTTAGTTATGAATAAATTCGAATCCACACACCGATTACTCCCACCTCACATAAACTAAGAAAAACAATCATTTGGAGTTCGTTTCCATGCTTGAGAAACAATCAAGATACAAATAAATATCATCCAACAAACAATAATTTTAACCATGTAATTTTTCTCAACATCTTCATAAAACTATCGATGATTACATACAAATATCAATATAATGCGTATGGTGTGAGTGAATTTTCTTTAGATATATCCTTTGTAATAAAGCATGGATGTTTCATTATCATGGTACAATTACAACATTAACCAATAAAATGATCCGTTACATCCTAAAAATAGATATCAATTTTTTATATGATGTGTATAATATTCGATTCAATATAAATTAAAAAAACATACCATGCATTGAGAAGAAAAAATGCCAAAAACCACACCAAAGGAAGAGTGAATCATGAAAAATTAAGGGATTAAACCTCATAGATAAAAGAGACATAACAAAATTTTAAATAGGGGAAGTCCCTATAAAACCTAGTGGGGATTTAATTTCAATTATTCACCTAAAATATACCACTATCTATTATATGGACCCATTATTTCTTGAAAGTTCACTAACCTACCACCAACTACCCATTGGATTTAGTTTAAATCTTAATCCAGAAAAAATTCCTCTAATGCATTCCCTCTACCTCTATTCCCAACCAAAATCAATAAATCATAGAAAAAATGTTGTGTCTTCTAAACAAATTAATAGTGATTAGAAAAAGTATTTACTAAAATATATGTTCCACCAAAAAAATATTTATCTTTATAATTCAACCTTATTTGGATATATATAAAAAATCATACCCAAATATTCCATGTGGTAAAGAAATTGGATCTTTTAATCTATAATTATCATTACGCACCACTAAATTACTACATTCCATGTCTAGATGATAAAAAATTTTCTAATAAATAACATTTATTTTTAAGTTCTTAACCCACCAAAAATATTAAACCACATCATCCCAAAATAAAAAAATTGTTGATTCTCAATAATTCCTTTTAATACTAACACACCATTGGTTTCATAAATTAATTTAACACATCAGTTGCAGTGTCCCCCATAATTATTCCAAACTGAAAATAATATTTTAGGTCCACAACACCCCCCATCATTGGAATTTTCAATAAGAAGAATATATTGATAATATAATGATTTCCTTTAATGTTATTCCCAACACAAAACTCATAGACATTCAGGAAAACATTTATCAAATGATATTACCCCTTAATCATTCTCAAATTTAAAAAATTAGACGATCCCCCATCACCCAAGAACTATTCTAATAAGTAAAATATTTTCAACATAGGACAACATCCATTTACCAAAACTTACCCATCATGATAAAAATGATTCTCCACCTACAATTTCCATTCCACTATATTCATTAATAATAAATAAAAAATGATGGAATTCTTATTTCTTTTAATTTTCAATACATGAACATCTTCTTCCACAGACCCTCTATTATCCCACTAAACCATGGCTCTATAGTCTAGATAGACCATTTTGACAATTCAAAAATAAGCACTATTTTTTATCTAACATAAGTTTAAATATAATCACTTTCTACCTCATGTGATCAAAACTACTATCATGTTATAAAAATAGCATTGGTGCACTACCATTCCTATATACTTCTAGCAACACCAAAACAAACCTGAGGTAGAATTTATGACATATTCCTCATTAAACAAAACATCATAACAAATACCATAAAATCACCAAGGAACCCTGTTGTATCAATATAAACATACATGGTGGTATAATAATAGATTAACATATTCATATAGATGTTTTCACCAAACAATGATCACTTGCATGCATGGGTCATATCACCACAATTAGCGTCCTTCTCCAACTATAGGATAAAACATTTCACCCCCACTAAATACACTTGTGATATTTATGAACCATGATTCATGAATCACTAAACATAATATATAACTGTGTAATATTCCTTTTAACCTTGACCACCATTAAAAAAATTAATCCCACCCCTTCTATTGCACCGTGATAACATAACCCATTAAACTATATTAAAATCATGTCATTGATGAGTTCCAAAAATCGAGTAATTTCTATTATACAACACCAAACCAAACACAGAATTATCCTCTTTTGTGTGAAAACCCAAATATTTCTAAAAAAACTATATTCTTAACACTCCTCCTCATACATGATCTCACATATATAAATTCAACCCTCAATACTTACATCATGGTCTATCTATATAATAAAAATTCCATATCACCCAATCATTCTAGGTATTCATTCCCTTATTGGAAGAAATATAATTATAATACATAAAGACCCTGGGACACTTTCCCAAAAATCATAATCGAAACCAAATCCTACATCCTCCCACAAATAATGATTCATCTCATTTATGTAGAGTGATTGTACAACCCCGTACTACCCCCAAAAACAATCCAAATGGAACAACACATATCCTACACACATATACCACTAGTATTTCAATGATACCTATGGATTTCATATCCATTTTCATTCCAAAACTTATACCCAACTCAATATTTATGAGTCACAGAACCCAAATAATTCCCTATTCATTCCAATGACTAGTCATGCATAACACATATACGATCCTTACCAACCCTAGATAATCATATATGCTTTTCATATCCAGATAAATCTTAATCATACAACATAAATAACATGAAATATTAAAATTTCGAATCATCCTCAAGTCCAACATAGATTTATATTCACAGTAGCTATATTGTTAAAGGACTGTCATGAGTTGAAAGTGTTTGGGACATAAATTTTCATTACCTAAAAAACAAAATGTGCTCCTTGATCCCCTAAATTCATCATTATTTACAATTCTAGAGTAAATTTATTCTCCACAACATTTACATGTGAATACACCAAGATTATTCTACTTATAGAGAACCCCATTCTATATAATATAAATAACAACCATGCCTACCCCACCTGAACATTCATTCATAAGGAATATCATTACCATAAAACTACATATCTTTCAGTAACTATCATTCATTATATTTTAATAGAGTGAAAAACCACAATGTTCATATTAATGATCAATCATTTAGGATTCTTATAAATAATCATCCATATCCCACAAGACGTATTTAATTTCCATTAGAATCCAAATGAGTATCCCCATCTTAAATCTAGAATTTTGTTGGAAATAACTAAAACAAAAATGCTTATCTGAGAAAATTATCATTCCTTATTATGTATATAGTGCATACCATGTAATATCCTTCATCCACAGATTTCATAAGTTGATGAAAACAACAATACCTCAACCTCAATTAACTATAGGAACTAATAAACTCAAACAACCACTATAATGCATGACAAAAAAGGGCACAATGTACCATATGTATAATGAAGATTCGCTAAATAGAAGATCACTTGGATTTAATTACTCACCCCAATTTTATATCATGAGAAGTGGAAATTATCAATATGATGCTCACCCCTATTCCATAGCCACATGGAACCCAACATTCTAAACACCCTCCACTTGGCCACTCATAAAGGCCTGAACCTAATATCCCCACCTGAATACATTATAAGAATAAACCACAATTTTTTTTGTGGAAACTACATACCATGTTATCAAGTTTACAAATATAAAAATGATGAAAACATTATGTCCTTTCACAATCTAAGACATACTATATCATAGTGCCTAAAAACCCATGATTTCATTCTAGCACCATTTGTCAATATCACTGTCTGGGCACATAGGGAAAGGAAAATATAAAAATATACATTTTAATTTCCATACATATATTTGATATGACATAGATTATGAATTATATGTATCAACAACAACCCATATATTGATTCAATTCCAATTAACATTCATCTCTACAATACATAGACATACAAATCATAATTTTAATCTTATTTTTCACAATATTCATGAATTTAAATAACAATGTGATTTGTTAAATTAATTATTATATATTTTTATAAATAAATATGTATTATAATTTTGCCATGTAAATTTATTAATATGAAGATACATAAAAATCATGATAGGGAACAACATTATTTAATGTAAATAATATACATTACTCAAAACAGATCATTGTTGTGAATTGGTTATTTAGATTCCAATTAAAAAATATATATGGAAGAGTAATATAACATGTAGTTTGAATTTTATTAGTCAAAAACGTCATATTATTGAAAATAAATATCACATAAATTTCCAATTAACGGTTAAATTATGTATAATTCAACAATAAAATATAATAAAACACTATATAAATTGATACATAGAATATAAATTTATATACCATGTCACAACCCTAGTTGTTAGATAATCGATCACCGGAAATCACATGTATGACATGTCAATACAAAATTAATGTTATGATTATTTATCACACACCCTCTTGTTGTGAAATCATAGTGTTCAAATCCTATAAAACATCACCTCATACATCTTATGCATCGAGTTAGGTGAAATATGATGATACAGAATTGAAAAAAACATGAACAACAATTCCATCCATTAAAACAGGGCCTTACCACATTTAATTGATGGAAAATACAAATATGAATATATATACCATTTCTAAATACATATTTATTCTTCAATATAGAAAAACCCTAATATTATGAAAATAGATTCCTATAATAAATATTTGAAATATATGGACACCCTAGACAAATTATCATTTCTGAAACCGATGGTCTCTACTGTACCCCAGGTAAACCTCCCCATATGATAGAAGTTACCCACTAGAATAATACATAAAAGGTATAATTATTGTTTTAAATTAAATTTTATTCAAATTAAATCATTAGTTCAAATAAAATATATTTGGTATAACATTCAAATAAACATGTAAATATGAAAACATCTAGGAATGAGTTGGTTGACGAGCAAAAAAACATGTTATAAAAAGTAAATTGTAATAAAAATTTATATTAATTAGTAAATAAATAGAAGAAGATAATTTAATCAAATCATAAATTAATATATAATGGAACATTACCTCAAGAACCCATGTTCCTTGGTAGATGGGGTAGTGCGTGAATAAAATTCAGTAGTCCACCCAAAATGGGGTGCCTAAATATAACCAATCTATAAATAAATGAATTAAAATATCTCAAGATATACTATATGAAGCTAAACAATTGAAAATTTTAAATCTAAATGTATAAATAAATTCCAACTTTGGGATCCTTAATGACACCAGTGAATTGTGTATTACTTCTTAATCTAGCGTCCAGGTGTCTCTAATAACATCATGATGGTATCTTTAACTCTTCACCCAATAAAGAAAATAATCCAATCCCTAGTCAAATAATCATATCCTGGGTTTAATATACACAACTATGAGACCCGACCAATCCTCCCACTTGATATATTGACCCAAATATTAAATGAAACCATAAAAAACAATTCAAGTCCTTCATAATGCCATGAAAATAAGATTTTATCAAATTTAAAACGAAACCAAACAAACCAAACATACTATTTTGATAAATAGAAACCTTCTCATTACATATCATATGGTTTATATAATTTAATATTTTGATATCATATTACAAAATCACATTATAATTTCTATTCAAAAAACATTCTTTAACATCATTTAAATTTCCTACCATTTCATTGATTTAAATGTATGGTCAATATATTTCTAAGAATGTCTATGATATTTAATTCGAATTCCATACTCATCAACACATACGAAAATTGAATTTTATACCATTTGAAATATAATAGCCATTTGAAATGATCAATCTAACCGTGTTCCAAAAATCCAAAAAATTAATTACGTGAAAAAATATTCCTATAAGACAATACAAGCAAATGTAAAATCTAGAACTGATGTATTCCACTTGAAAGTGAAATTATATTATAATATTATATATTATAAGCCTATTTAAACTAGGATCAAGCTACCCATAAATAATTAAATAAAAATGACAATCCATGAAAAGGATTTCATAATTACATGAGGAACCCGTAAAAATTAAATATTGCATATGGTTTAATTTATAAGGACGATGTATCTCATCTGAAACCTATTTTTATTAAAACATATCCTAACAACCCACTACCTATTTTCGTCTTAGTCCAATTATTTACTATCATCCATCCATGTTCCTATATCACATCCATCATAATTGAAATAATTATTTCTAATGAAAATATAATTTATTAAAAAAATAAAATTAATTAAAAAACAATTTTTACATAGGAATAGATGGTAATTATATCAATATTCACTCCCACAACAACTATCTTAATAACTATGATCCTTTACTAGTCTATCTATTGGTCATGTAACTAAATTAGAAAAATCCTTATAAAGAAAACCAAATAACATAGTTGAAACCATATATTTAAAATAAAAAACATCAAAAAAATAATATAATCAAATGTATCCATTAAAATAAAAGGTGATGATAAGAAACCATTTTATTGGAGTGTCATCTTGTAAGGAATCATGAAAATACCATTATCCAGAGATTATTCCACCATTAATCAGTGTATACTCAATAAATATATATTCAGTAGAAACAAAATTATTGAAACAATATTTAGAGATGATGGGAGAATATTTTATGGATAAAATCATCATGGATTTTCGATACATGAACCCCCATCCTATTCCAAATAAATGGGGTACCAATAGAATATAGGGGTGGAACCCCAAGTTTGTTCCTGCTAAAAAAACAATAAATGTGGAGTTTACCATTTCTGAAATCAAGGATGTAGAATTGTAATTAGACCCCTTAAATGAAACACATGATTCCATGTTCATCTTCAGTTGGTCATAGTAACATGGGGCTGACTAACAATTTTTTGACGGCCTGCCTGTAGTTAGATAATAGAACATTTTAAGGTTGTATTGACCCGTTGTCATCCAGTTTATTTCCTTCATTGTAAAACCTCATCCTAACTATTAAATCATACCCAAAAAACATTAGTTTTAGCATACATCTAAACCAAATTACATAAAAATACTACTTTATTTTCTAAAATCTCAAATTCCCTGAATAATTAAAACAAGTTTCTAACCTATAAGGGAACTGGGAAATGTAGATTCCAATATAGGGTTGTTGACTATTTTATTGAGATAGTTGATGAAATTTCCTCTAAAAATATGAATGTTTTGAATTTTTAATTTCATTATTAATTACCTTAAAATTAATTATTTATGGTCAGTTATGAATAGTTTATGTCAACATGGGCACTATGAACTTATGTTAATCCATGGATGTGAATTGAAAAATATGTGATATTAATCAAAGATGTTCCGTTGTGTCAATAGTTGATTGATAATATAATAATATCTTGATAAATAATTATTTCATTATCATTTTCAGTAATAATTATTGAAAAATAAATGACTAAAATTTCAATAATGGAGGAATCTCTAATGTATTAGGGGAGAGAAATGGATAATAGGAATTTGATTCTTATTGGCATTCCAGTACAACTAACAAATGAAAAAAATTATATATTGAGATGTGTTTTATTTTTTATTTATTGGAGAAAAATCCAAAAAACATGTATTTGTAACCACATTTAGGTTTAGATTATTGGGGTTCGCTAATGATGAAAATTAATTGTATCCTATAAAACATGGGTTTCAGGGATTCTTCCTGGAGATTTATAATGTGAAAAGTGAACCTAAATGTTTTCACATGAGTAATATAAAAATGGGACAAACCTTTTTATTTATTGGGGAATCAATTCAATTAATTAAAGGAATAATTGATGGTATAGGAGAGTGACACAAGAACAATGAAACTAGGTTTATAGGGAGAATGACATATGATGAATGAAGTTCGATTTATAGAGAATGATTCTTTTTTTTTCTATTTATATCTTCTACCAACTTGGAATTATTTCTATTATGATACTATATAAATGATTTTTGGATAAAGCTATTATTATGGGATTATGATTGTTTTTTTAATTATTTTACTTATTTTTGAATCCTTTTTTTCTATTTTGTTATTTTTAATGATCAAAGGAATCATTTAAAACAAATAAACTGAGTCTATCTCTCTATAGAGTAATAAATTACCAGTTTGATAAACAAATAAATCCCCTTAAGAAGTAATAAAACCATCCATAGATGGTTTTGTTGAAATTTTTACATGTTTTAAGACTAGTTTCTATATTCTTATGAAAAAGGGAAAATCAATGTTTAAATAGTAAATCAATATTCCCCTATCCATCTATAATTTTTAATTTCATTCTTTTTTATGTCTCTTATTAGTCAATATATATTTTAGTCAAAAAAATATCAAGAAAAATTATTCACTAATATTAAATATTTCAAAATATATATTCATTAATCAATGTTGCTAACTTTTTTTTATTCTTCAATTTGGTGTTTTTTATTTCTTATATAATTCCAAAATCTTCCTTATGGGATTAGAACTGCATGATACAACAATAGTACCATGTATGAAAATAAATATAGATTTTAATATGACTAAAATCTTTAATAATGAGAATCAAAATAAAAAACATATAATTTCCATACAAATTTTGAAGAACTTTATAATGGGAATAAAGACGCTTATGAATGAATTATTAATGAAATAAGATGTTACTGTAAATATTCATGGTTTTAAAATTGAATTGAAAAATAATGTATCATGAATGATGTATACATAATATATGAAAAATAATTTGGTTTTGTTGACTATAGTTTGACACATTTCTGGAATTATCACATGCCAATATAAGACACTTACCAGCGCATTTAACAGATGCAATTTACATGGATAGAAATGGGTGACAACTCGTTGTTGTGATCAATTCTAAAATAAATAAAATACTGGAAGAATTAATTAGAAATATAATTTGTATAATAAGAGCTAAGTATTCTATAAATCAATAACATTAGTTTTTAATTCATTATAATTATATGAGTTTCAATGTTGATACAACTATGTAGATTAATGAAACCATTATTTAAATTTTAGGAAAATTGATCACTTAAATAAAATAATAATGGATAATAATGAATAGATAAAAGAAAAAATTAATATTATTGGTTTTATTTTTTAGAAGTAATTTAATATTACCTCTATTTTTTTAACTGATAGAAATAATTAGGAATTAATACATAATCTAGAAATCTATATGTGAGTGATTGGTTAAAAAAGAAAATTGAGATGTTAGTGATTATTTACCAAAAAATAGATTAGTACAAGAAAAGTAAACTAGGTTATTATATAATGAGAAGGAAAACACGATAAATTTATTGATGAAGATAACACTTAATAACATAATTTATATTATTAATAAAATTAAGAATCAAATTGTATAAAAAATTGACATTAATAAGAAAAAACAGAAAAATTTATTTATTTAAAATATAAAATAATTAAAATATTTTAAAGATACTATGAATGAGTTATGATCCTTATTATTAATTGTTTTGGCAGATATTAAGATTCATCAGCTCTATTTCTAAAAATAAATTGGATTCTTCATATATCTTATGATAAAATAATTATAACTAAAATCTTAATAATAAAAATGATAATAAATAATATAAAATTTTCTTGTTGACCATAATAAATTTTCCACAAAAACCAAGATTTTTAAATTAATAATTTAAAATTGTATTAGGATTATAAAATTAATAAATAATTTTTTATTAAATGAGTATAGTTTAATTATTCAAGTAAATAAGACACAAAAGCTCTGCGATCTAGGGAGATTCAATATTCTAACTGAATTAATAAAATATTAATATAAAATTTCTACAAGATATAAGAGAAAAGATAAATATTATTTTTCAAACAAAAACATGTAATATTTCAAGGATATGTTTAAACTAATAGTTATTGATCTTAATTAAGATGAGAGATACATAACATATCAATTGTTATTTTAATAATATATTATAATAATATTAATAGTGATAATAAAACATGATAAAATCAATCATTTTTATGAAGAATGTATTAAGGATTTACTTTTTAGTGTAGAAATAACTTTTCCCACAATATTTTCGTTTATTAATGTCATAATGATTATTTTAAACTCTCATGTTGGATAATACAATTTTATTCATCATTGATTTTAATTTTATAAAATAAATCAATACTTTGATCGTTGTTTTACTGTTTCTTTTAATTATATGGATGTGAAAAATGACTTAAAAATTTAATATTAAATTAAATACATTAAGAATAATGATCAAAATAATATTTTAAAGAAATAAAAACATTTATTTCAAGTATTATGAATGATGCGAATACGATATTAACATAAATGATATTTCTTAGTAGTTAAAAGAGTTGTTGAATGTGGGATAGTTTTTTAACCATATGTGCAAGAGATATCATGTATGTAATTGACTGTTATTAATAAAAAATTAAGGTAAGACTATGACCATTATTGAGATATATATATATATATATCTTTTTATATATTCAGTTTTTTTAATTATTTGTAGTATAACTTGGTTGGGTTTAATCATTGTAGTTTTTGTGTGAAAATATTATGTTTATTGAGGGGTTTTGGGTAGTGTATGATTGGCCCGTGGTTTTTTTTATATTGTGCCCTACCCCAAAAAACAATGAAACACAAATTTTTGGTTGGAATATATATTTTAAATACATTATCCTCTTAATAGAAACATTTTATCCCCTTGAGGTTGTATTATAGTTAGGAACACGATTACGGGAGGTTGAGCTACATTTGATGCAATTAGTGCATGCAGATGTTTAATCACCCGAAAATTTGATAATTTTTTTGGAAAACATCAGTTTGTCACCCTATATAAAATCAAAAATATTTCCATAATTTTTATAAGATTCCTAAATATATTATAAGGCCTTATAACCTCCATTATTGGATAATTGAATCAAGGATTGAATATTTGTACCTTTCCTATTATGATTTTTTTATCTTGATTTGTTATCTTCCCACTCCCATATCATTCTATTATCATTTAATGGGATATTTTTCTTTGTTTTCATTGTATCTAGATCTAGAAATATCGGTCCTTGATTTATTTTGATCTTAGTCAAAGGTTTTGGATCTATGTCTCATTCTTCGTCGTGATCTTGGTTGTTTCTCATTAATTGGGATTTCCATATTTGACCGTTCATCAACAATCTTGATGTATATTGTCTAAATTTAATTTTAATATTTTTCTGTTTCAATTTCATTTACAAATTGTATAATTTTCATTTTCATTTTTGAAAATTGAATCCTGAATTGAATAATTAATTTGATTAATTAATTTATAAAATCATTGATTTTATTTTACCTAATTTCCAAGTGAATATGTATTAGGTTTAACATGGAAAATTTTGAATTACTGAAATAATATCAATTAAATGATTTATAAATAAATGGAATATCATAAATGTGGATTTTTTTTTTGAATGAGTGATTGTGTAATATGTCTATAATGATTAAATTAATTAATTTAAAATGGGGATTATGAGATGGTTGACTTGAACTTAATGTGATAATAGCCTAGATAAATTGAATTTTATAAAATGTTTTAATGTTGAATTCATAATATTATTTCATTTGATTAGATTATTGAATAATGATTTAAAGAGAAAAATACTAGTGTTATATCTTAATATGAGATGTAGGGGAGTGGGTAAATGATGATTAACTATGATAAATTTGATTAATGTGATATATGGGATTGATTTAAAAATGTGTGTGGGACAAATTCGACTTTTTAATAACCCCATGTGAGTAATAGTTCAATAAATGAGTAGTAGATCATGGGATGCTTGTTCAAATACCAAAGATATTCTAATCATGGTAATCTAATAGCAGTTTTTAGTTTTTAGACTATCGTTCCAACTGGTCAAAATAAGAATTTGAATTAAATGATAATTTAGTGATATTGTATTCTGATATGGGTTATGGTTCAGACTCATACATGATTCAAAACAGGTATTGAGGTTTCTAGTGTACATGGGAACCCATAGGTTTATGTGGATAGATAAATATTACTTGAACATATGTAAATTGTGTACATTATTTATTACATTTTATTATGTATACAACTACATACACAAGTATTAACTGAATATTTTTTTAGACAACGTTGGTGGTGGCCTTCTATTTTGTACTCACACACAACTTAAGATCCCTTAAGGGTGCCCAAGTAGGATTCATGTTTATAGTTCATGATATGGGATGTATACATATGTTATATTGATGATTTGGGATAAATCCCAAATGAGGTAAGAATACATGGATCACGACCCTCTTTGGAGTTTCTAGTGACTATATTTCTTTAGGTAATTTAATATTGACACCAAGAACAAATTGAAATGATATATATATATATATACTATGTAGTTATGATGTATTATCTATTTCAATAATCACGTGATACTGGGATAATTCTTGTTATGGGTGTATCATATTTATATTTTAGTTCTATTTCAAATATTTCATTACTCTGATAATTAGTTTATAGTCTCCCCATGTTCTATAGTAGACCCTCACTACAAGTTTCTAGACTCCGAAGATCATGGTGGCATGCCTGATGTCTTGTATACAACTTGATATGGGTACTGGTGCGTGGAACATAGGTCGAGACATCGCAAAATGGTATCAGAGACATGTTTTATTTTATTTTATTTTATATAACTATATTAAAAGGTATAAAGGATACTATTAATAGTCGGGCCTTTGATATGAGCTCATGCATGGATGTATCTAACACATTTATGGGGGAAACCCCTAGTAACCATAGGTTGGGATTATGATACTAATCATTTTGGATACTGTGGAATGTTATTTCAACATTACTGATTCACTTGTTTGTGGATGTGAGTAATATATTGGATATTTTCTATGATTTGACTCATGTAATAGTATTGTAAGACAGTTGAGTATGCATTAATTTTTCTAGGTGAATAGGTATTCTTGTGACAAGAATTATTTTTATACATTCATAGGAAATAGGTATTGGGTAATTTGTTGAAATTGAAAATATTTTCCATTATTTTCTAATTGAAATGAAAAATGTTCCTAATATGAAAATAAAAAATTTAAAATGATGAATTACTTTTGAAAAAATGTTGTATAATGAGAACCATGAATAATTTATATCATTCTACCATTTTTTATCCTGAAGTATATGTATTATAGTTAAGGGGTAGTGTTAGATCCACATTTTTTATCTTGTGGTAATATTTTTCAAAATTGACAGTTTATGAATTATTTAAAATCCCTCTTATGTAAATCTATTAATGTTTAAGAAAATTTATTAAAAATAGTGTATCAAACTATAGAGATATTATTCCATGATGATTATTATTGATTAGATGATAGGTGGATTGGTGAGGAATGTTCCTATAGTTGTGGAACTTGAAGAATCTATAGTTCTAGGTGATGGATATAGATAAATGATACAAGATAACATTTAACATTTAATGGTGTTTTTGGAAATAGACCTACAATGGGTATTGAAACACATGTAATATTTGATATGATAATTTAAATTCAATCACCCATTGATGTATACTTGAGAGGGTGGACCTGAGGATGTTGAGTTTTGGAGAGAGTCCATTTAGATTATACATGGACACATTGAGACTAATACTATGTAGAGAGTCAAATTGGATGATTACATTTTATGTGTTTAGGAAAATAATTGGTTGGATATCTAGATTTTTTATGGACTTCCAGAGAATATGGAGTGGACGGACATTCATGGTATGTTCTTAGTTCACTTTTACACTTAGATGATTAGGTAAGAGATATGAGATATGTTAATGATGTTGTCATAGGCCAGTATACCTTTTAAAGACAATTATTTTCTCGATACAAATATTTTGGGTTATCTTCCATCATTGGTGGGGGATGATGCTACCATGGAAATACAGTTTTAGGATGTACATAAATGTGAAATTACAAACATGGTGAATATATTCATGTTAAAAATGTTTTCAGAAGTAGTGAATCATGATCTAATTTTTGAGGGGAACCAAAATGAGGTATCACATGGAGGATAATTGATTTCATTTGAATGTTCTACATGTATGAATTTTGATTGTAGGAATAATCATTACGAAAATTATTACCAGTATTGTGTAAAGCATAGAGGCAATGGGGTGGACAAATTATATAGGATCTTTCGTGAGTAATTTACCACCATTGTTGTAGTTTCAGAACCATTTCTATAATTATTCCACAATCATTAGTAGAGTTATGATGATATGGTATAATGACACATATGCAGAGTTTTTGTGGGAAAATGTGAAAGAAATATAATAATCGAGCAACTAGTTAGAATCAGAATTTGTGAAGGGGATATTGTAAAATACCCAAATATGGATGTGAGTGTTCTTATATATATGTACGATAAGATAGTGGACATGGTACATACATAAAAGTGCACTGATATTAAAATATTGGTGTAGATCAAGAATATTATACTGCATCACATGGAAGAGTGGTCAGATAGTTACATGCAGTTCAACATACATGAGTGGATAGAGAGTCTATACCATTGAACGATGGATGTACCATTCTTATATATTATACGTTAATTGATTTTTTACGTGATACTAATTCCTCTCATTATATTATGGATGAAAATATTGTGAATGGGTTTATCCCGACAATGGATCATGTGACCAGGGTTGAGATGATAGATACAACATTGGGAGTATGGTCAAGAGATATCTTCTTTTGTAAGTTATGTTCAATTGAGGTAACAATGCATCATTTTTTTGGTATAACTATATTTTATACATTTTATTAATTTAACTAATTATGGTTTTGGACTAGTTGGTATAATACTGAGTCCACATTCATTATTACCACATGACAATGAATTTTACGACTCAAGATGTAGACAATGATGATCATAATGGATTGTGGAATATTGAGGCATCTAATGTTAAGAAAGATAACCAATAACTTGTGGAGCTTACCACCATGTATATATTCTATTTCAGGATGAAACATATGTAATTTAGGATTTCCTTCCACACATAGTGGATCTATTTTATGTTACTTTTCTAAATATGTATATGTGTTGCCAGCTAAGAGAGATTTCGTTCTTACAATTGACCTCATTCCTATGAATGATCCATATTTTATTCCATAGACAAGAGTGTCATCGATAGAGAATCTATAGATAACGATTTATATAGAAGTGTTGATGGATTAGAGGTTTATCCATTTGAGTTTGTCATTATGGTGTTCTAATGTTTTTCTTGTAGAGAAGGATAGTGGGACAAATGCCTCAATTACCAGATTATGAATTGTATAGTAGTGATGAAAAAATAATCAATATAGTTTATCAATGATATATTGGAATATGTGAGCCAAGATTATAACTTATCCATGTTAGAATAGAGATTAAGTTATCATAATTTGAGATTATGACCATTTAAAATAACATAAATTTCTTTTAGAAGAAGGTAAGGTCTATATAAGTTTTTTTTGTGATTATGTTCACACTAATGAATAATGTAGTTCTTATTATGGCCTAGATGTGAAGAATTTTCTATCCCTATAAGGATCGATTGGTTTTAGAACTTTTGGATGACATACTATTGTAACTGAAGTCTCATGACGATCTTTCAGTACATCTTAACATTATATTGAGTATATAGTGAGATCATTTTCAATTCACCATTGTATTTATGCCTGAATTAGAGAATAAATCTGGTACATTACTTTATTGACATCATCTAATTGTAAGGTGTGTTAGTGAACCAAAAAATGATATAAAAGTGGTTTCTTATTAGAAAACAAATAATTTTTTTAATATATGTATCATTCTAGGGTTATTATAATATTATTGAAGGAAAATACAGTAATTTTTCCTCTTAGAAAAACAAAATTCGAGCATGACAAAGAACGGTGATATTTTGAATCATCTAGAGAATTGGATAATTTTTTTAAGATATGAAGAAGTGCCTAAATTCTATAAAAATATTGATTATAACCAATATAGGTGAGTCTTATGCGGTGTTTTTTTATTCCCATAAAATCAGGCACATAGTAGGCCTGCTAAATCATTATTATGTCATTACCTATGGGTTAATACAGATGACTCCACATTAAAGGAACAATCATTTGCATGACTTCCGATTTGTAGTAGTGGTTATGCTTTGATGTTTTGGAAGAATTTTTTTTAGTGTGACAAGATTACATTGTATATGGATCACAAGAGAATAATAAATTTCTCTTCAAAGATATATTTTTCTATAGTAGTGGATATTGTGTGATTATATATCATTAATTGACGTTAATCTATTATATATTCCCAAGAGGTTAAATGGAGTATTTGAATCTATAAGAAGGATAACCTATAATCATTTCATTAATGATTCTAACTATGATAGGATGATAATAACTTAATTGACATATATGAACATTGTGGATAAATAAATTCAATAAAAGATTCCTCTCTTATTAGTTTAAATGGATTCAAATCTTTTTAGCCTGATTAGTTACATGAATATTGAGGATTCAAAATTTTTATCCTTGTGGTAAATCCTTGAAGGAGGGGAGTCACTTTCTGACTAGAACATAGATGATAATGTGTAATTCTATTTATGGATTTTTGTTTCAATGATCATGTGAGATGATTTGATGTTTGAATTTCATTCATCGAAGTGGGTGATGATTCCAAGTTTGACAAAATTATACTATGACCCATGATGAATATTTTGGTGGTTGATAATGAAAAATTAGATTTCAGGGTTTGTGACATGATGATACACCTTTTAATAGGTGATGTCATAACTTCAATGATAGTTTGGTTTCTTATAACCACTTCTCACTCTACAATGGAAGTGAACAATGTTATTATGATCTTTTTGGTGGTGAAATTTAGGAATCCTCAAATAAATGACTCTAATTCGGTGGTTTTGGACAAGATAATGAATTTATATCATTTTTTATGTTTTCAAGACACATTATCAATAGATAAATTGGGAAACTAGTTCACTTATGAGATAGTCCATCTGCACAAGGTTCCATGGAGTATAGTTTTATACCATGATTCATGATTTTCTTTTTCACATCAAGTAGTTCATATACATGGAACTTATTACATATTTTTTGAGAGCAGAATTAAACCCATAGATAGATGCTTATTTTGAATGTACATTATAGGTGCATGAAAATATACTTCATTTGTGACTCATAGACATTGGAGGGTGTTGTGAGAAGCACCTAGTTTTTGTGGAGTTCACCAAAAGCAACATTTAACGTGGAACTATTCATGTAGAAATTTATGAGGCTATTTATTGAAGTCCATTCATATAACATCTATGTTGGATGAAGTTAGGTGACTAAGATTTATTGGTACTGGATCTTTTTCATGAGATATCAATACAGGTGCATCTGTTTCTGAGCTGTATGGATACATCTCGTAGTATCCAAAGTTATATGATTATTGATGATGAAACACCTATAGTTTATAGTGGATGATCATGTATTCATTTATGTTTCACCTATATTGGGTAACCATATATTTTGGTGATAGGGAAATCTTGTCACCAAGTTTTCTGGAACATTTGGTGTTGTAGAGAGGATCAAGAAAGTGGGATAACAATTTGATCTTCCACATAGCAATAGCTACATGCATAATTTTTTTCAGGTGTCACACCATTGGCGGTAACAGCCCGACACTTATCATGGGATTAACTTCAATGATGAAAAACATTAGACTGATACATCCCATTATGAGAATATGATATGTTTTTTAGATATTTGTGAGAATATTTTAAGGGATGTTTCATTTTATTAGTTTGTATATTTTTGAAATATGGTCATGTTTTAGTGGAATCATTGGAGATGTAACATAAATTCTGGCTTAGTGTCTTATAATTTTTGACTCTGAATCATTGAGATTATTATGAGAATATATCCTGGATGAGATATAATAAGGAGGGTACATTTTAAGAACCATACTTTTCTCTAGATATCTCTAATCCTTGTATTCAGGTTCCATCTTTCTCTCTTTTTGAGTTTATATTGGATGGGTTTTATCATGGGAGTTTTTTGGTAAAAAAGTTAATTTTTGGAGTGGTTTTAGGAAGTGCATTGTTGGTGCATGAATTTCAAAAACCATGTTCCCTTCCGCTGAAAAACATGAAACACAAGGTAGGGAGGGATTTGATGGAAATAACACTATTTGTCAAAATATGCGCCCTCTTATTCGAAATTATGTGGCACTTAATGGGAGTTGCACTTCTAGGATAATGATTTAGTGAAACCATGTGCCCCTTGTAAGAAACTGTTAGTGTATGATGTAAATCCTCTGAAAATCATAATGAAATACCTGAACCCCAAGACTTTTCATCAAATTAAACCTACCTAAATTGTAAACGATTTATATACATCTCATAGGTTCTTGAATGGATTATCATGGTTATTGACCTCTATTATTAGACAATTCAAGCATAATATGATGATATTCAACCTTCTAGGTGAGAGTTTCTCATCCTGATTTCATTCCCTCTATCTCTTATTTATTCTCTCACTTTGTGAAGGTTTTCTTCTTATATTTGTGATTGATTTTTATCTATGTTTTTTGGATATTGATTTAATTGATCTTGAATTTAGGTTATTGATCTATATATAATCATTCTACATGACCATGGTTTTTCTATATCAACTGTAGTTTCCCATTAGGGAGTGTTTGTCATCATTTTTTATTGAGGTGGTAAAAATTAAATTCTCATAGTATTCTATTGCAATTTATGTGTATACATTATAGAATTTGAATTTATAAATTTGATAAATTAAAATTCAAATGATTAAATTAATATATTAATTGATTTATGAAATCATGGAATTGATTTTACCTAATTTCGTTGTGATGATGGATTAAGTTGAATGTTTTGAATTTAGTAGTTGGAGAAATTAGATTAAATATATCATAAATTAATTAATTTAATATTTCTGATATTTAATTGTTTGTTATTTTTAAAGGTGTATTGTGTCCATTATTGTGTTATTAATTAATTGAAAAATGGGGTTAAAATATGGTTTACATGAACATAAAGGGTTAATGGGTTATATAAATTTAATAAAAAAATTGGTTGAATAGTGAATTTCTATTATTATTGCAAGTCATTGTTTTTTTAATCATTATTTTTATGTTAAATTTTAGGTGTATATCGTGATGTGAAATTTATGGTAATGGTTTAGGGATGAATAACCAATATATATGTGGAATATAAGATATATATATTTTTTTGATAAACTTATGTGTGACACTGTCTATCATATCAAATGCACACATCAGTAATTGTTTGATAAATGATTAGTGGAAAAAGAAATGCATCCTAAAATATCAACATGTTTCTAAAAAATGTGAACATGGTCCAAAATTTTGGCATTGAACTATTTTCCAATTTCTTGTAATGTGAATTAAAATGAAATGATAATTTTTCACTATGGTATTTTGATATGTGTTTTGGTTTAATCTCCAAAACTGGACAAAGAAGGTATTGAAATTTTTGTTTTTCTAAGGATCCCAATGGTTTATGTACATAAATATATATTACATTAATATATTTAGGTTATAAACATTATTGTTTTTTTCCTATTATTTTTTCATCTTTATACACTACTGTTGACTATATGTTGTTTTAGATTCCACTAGAAGTTTCCTTCAATGTTGTAATCAAAACTAACCTAGGCTACCAGAATGGTACCCAAAAAGACATTGTGTTTTGAAGTAAGGATAAGGAGAAGAGTCCTATTTGAGAGGGATGGTTTGGAATAGAGCACAAAATAGTGAACCAGGTAGGTTTGGGACACTCTTGGTAGTTATTTTTTTCATTATTTCTATTGGGTTTTCATAATGACTCTTTCCACTTTTTGGAATGACGTATCTAATGTTTAGTTTGGATATTTTATTTACTCTTTTTCATCTTGTTATGTTGAGATTATTTACGTTATGGTTATGTCAGTTTTGTTATTTTTTGTTCATATTCCACTATTGTGTTATTATGATAATGGTTTATAATCCCTCATATTTTATATTGGACCCCTTCTACTAGTCAGCAGCCTATAACATATGAGGACGCATGCCTATCGTCATGAGGACAACTAGATTTAGGAAATCTTTTGTTCGACCCATGTTGGTATGTCAAAATTTATGTGTTCTTATTTGGTTGATATAAACACTACAAGAAATTATTATAAGAAATATAGAATTTTATTTAAAATAATATTACTATGAGTACATAATTAAAATAATATATTTATTGTCACACCCCGACCTGATTTATTGTTATTATTATTATTATCTATTATTGTTTTAATCATTATTTTGAGTTTTGGATGACTTTCTCTATTGTGCGGTCAGTCTGCACTGCTAGAAGTAACTGCTTGTTGCCCGTGTGGTTACCTAAATGGGTCAGAGTTATGGAACGCGACTTCCACGCGGTTTATAAAGCCGCATGACAAGCGCACAACATAACCCTATAAACAGCTGGTAGCGGGTGGCATGTTTCGGGTTCATTTTGCTCATCCTCACATCTTATTGTAGGCGAATCGCGCGGTTAGTCAGTTCGAAATAAGCACATAAATTATTTTTTCCGGTGAATGAAAATATACAAATGAATAAAGATAATTTGTAGGAAATGTTTTTTTAAAAGGTTAGAGATAATAAAAATAAAAATAATATGATTTTTAATATTATTAATATTATTGTGTTTGTTATTATAATTATAAAGATTCAAAATATTAATATTCTAATTATTATGTTACTAAAATTTTATTATTATGATTTTTATTATTATAATTTTTATTATCAAGTTTGTTGGTATTATTATTTTTAACATTATTATCAATTTAGTATTATCATTATAATAATAATTATTATTATTACTACTATTATCATTAATATATCAAAATTAAAAAAAGGGGACAAAACCCTAATCCACCCCCTCCCCCATTCCCGGTTCCCGTCGTGACCCCCCTTTATTTCTTTCTTTCTTCTTTGTTTTGTTGTGTGCCGCACCTCCCTGCTCCGGATAAATTTTTTATCTGGGTTTTTAAAAAATTAAAATTTGCTAACTGGGTATAGGGTTCGCATATTTTTAAAACTGGGTCCAAGATGCGTGAACCCCGTTCACGCATCACCGACCCCGGGAAGATGCGTGAACGGGGTTCACGCATCTTAACCGCGCTGAAGGATGCGTGAACCGCGTTCACGCATCCTTCACGAAGTTGATGAAGGATGCGTGAACGGGGTTCACGCATCCTACAGTAACTTTTTTTTTAAAATTTTTATTTTTATTTTTATTTTTTGTTTTGTTTTGTTATATATATATATATATATATATATATACAAACAAAACATAAAATTCAGCAGAATTTATCTGCTATTTAATATCCAGCAGAACTGCCATTACAGCAGTCTGGATTCTGACAGAAACCATCACCCAGGGCTCTCTTTTATAAGAGGGCTTGCCCAGGAAATCATACTGCATTTCCGATGTGGGATTCAGGTTCTCTTTTCCTGCACAGAACATTCTGCATTTCCGATGCGGGATTCTGTTTCATGTACGTGACTTTGAAAGACTATAAAATACAAACTATACGACCAATATAAATAAAACTTAAAACATGGATTAAACATATAATAAATAGTTGAAAATGAAAAGAATTTCGTAAAAAGGGTTGATGAATAATAATTTATAAGCTTTCAAAACCACCAACTTGAAACTTAAAAAAGTTTCAAGTACGTGACTTTGAAAGACCATAAAATAAAAACTATAAGACCAATATGAATGAAACTTAAAACATAGATTAAACATACAAGAAATAGTTGAAAATAAAAACAATTTCCTAAAAAGTGTTGATGAATAATAATTTATAAGCTTTCAAAACCACCAACTTGAAACTTAAAAATGTTTCAAGTACGTGTCTTTGAAAGATTATAAAATACAAACTATATAACCAATATGAATGAAACTTAATATACGGATTAAACATATAAGAAATAGTTGAAAATAAAAAGAATTTCATAAAAAAAAATTAATGAAAAATAATTTATAAGCTTTCAAAACACCAACTTGAAACTTAAATACGTTTACGTGCCTTTGAAAGCCTATGAAATACAAACTATAGAGCCAATATAAATGAAAATTAAAACATGGATTAAACATATAACAAATAGTTAATAATTAATTAGTTAATTAGTAATATAATTATTAATTAGTTAATAATTAATATAATTATTAATTATTAATTACTAATACACAATAATTAATTTGTTAATTAGTAATATAATTATATAATAGTTAATTAGTTAATTAGTAGTATAATTATTAATTGATAATTACTTAGTTAATTAGTAATATAAATCTTAATAATAATTATTAATTATAATTATAATTATTAATTATTAATTATTAATTATATAATAATTAATTGGTTAATTAATAATATAATTATTAAATATAATTATTTATTATTTATTATATAATAATTAATTAGCTAATTAGTAATCTATTTATTAATTATAATTATTTTTTATTTATCTATAATTATTAATTAGTTAATTTGTAATATAATTATTAATTATAAAATAAGTAATTGATTAATTAGTAATATAATTAGTGATTATAATTATTTATTATAATTATTAATTATTAATTATTAATTATATAATAATTAAGTAGCTAATTACCAATATAATGATTAACTATTAAAAATTAATTGGTTATTTAGTACTATAATTATTAACTATAATTATTATATATTAATTAGTAATATAATTATTTATTATAATTAGTAATATAATTAGTAATTATAATTAGTAATTATTAATTAGATAATAATTAATTAGTTAATTACCAATATAATTATTAATTATTAAAAATTAATTATATATTAATTAATTAGTTAATTAGTAATATAATTATTAATTATTAATTACATAACAATTAATTAGTTAATTAGTAATATAATCATTAATTATATAATTAATAATTATAATAATAATTAAAAATTATATTACTAATTAACTAATTAATTAATATATAATTAATTTTTAATAATTAATAACTAATAATTGTAATGAATATTTATAATTATTTATTATATTACTAATTTACTAATTAACTAATTAATTATTATGTAATTAATAATTATATGTTCAATCCGTATATTAAGTTTCATTCATATTGTTCATATAGTTTGTATTTTATAATCTTTCAAAGACACGTACTTGAAACATTTTTAAGTTTCAAGTTGGTGGTTTTGAAAGCTTATAAATTATTATTCATCAACACTTTTTATGAAATTGTTTTTATTTTCAACTATTTCTTGTATGTTTAATCCATGTTTTAAGTTTCATTTATATTGGTCTTATAGTTTTTATTTTATAGTCTTTCAAAATCACGTACTTGAAACTTTTTTAAGTTTCAAGTTGGTGGTTTTGAAAGCTTATAAATTATTATTCATCAACCTTTTTTACGAAATTCTTTTCATTTTCAACTATTTATTATATGTTTAATTCATGTTTTAAGTTTTATTTATATTGGTCGTATAGTTTGTATTTTATAGTCTTTCAAAGTCACGTACTTGAAACAGAATCCCGCATCGGAAATGCAGAATGTTCTGTGCAGGAAAAGAGAACCTGAATCCCACATCGGAAATGCAGTATGATTTCCTGGGCAAGCCCTCTTATAAAAGAGAGCCCTGGGTGATGGTTTCTGTCAGAATCCAGACTGCTGTAATGGCAGTTCTGCTGGATATTAAATAGCAGATAAATTCTGCTGAATTTTATGTTTTGTTTTGTTTTATATATATATATATATATATATATATAAAACAAAACAAAACAAAAAATAAAAATAAAAATAAAATTTTTTAAAAAAAAAGTTACTGTAGGATGCGTGAACCCCGTTCACGCATCCTTCATCAACTTCGTGAAGGATGCGTGAACGCGGTTCACGCATCCTTCAGCGCGGTTAAGATGCGTGAACCCCGTTCACGCATCTTCCCGGGGTCGGTGATGCGTGAACGGGGTTCACGCATCTCGGACCCAGTTTTAAAAATATGCGAACCCTAACCCCTTTTACCTATTTTTTGTTTTTTTAAACCCATATAAAAAAATTACCCCCCTGCTCCCCCTCCTCATGTGCAGCGCTCAACCACCAGCCCCTCCGCCAGCCGGTTCTTCCTCCATGTCCAGTTGCAGCCCCTTCACCTGCTGGCCCCGCCTCCCAGTCTGGATCCCGCCTTCCGCTGCCCTCCATTCCAGCAGCGCCTGCCCCCACTGTCGCGCCTCCCTCCCGCAGTGCCGCCACCTGACTTTCGGTGCCTCCGCTTGTTGAGACCTCCTCACCATGATGTCCGGCCGCTCCCCCCGGATGCGCCTTAGTCCTCCGACTAGCAGACGTCAGCCGGCCACTTTTGTGCTCCATATGGCATGTCAAACCATGTTACCGTGCCCCCACCTAGTGCCCGCCGTCTGAGCCCGTCCCCTCTTCCCGGCACGTTTCTGGTGAACACGACCCCACCTGTCTGACGGCCAGCAATGCCTAACTCATTCCCTATTGCGCAATACCTCCACGTTACTCCAGCATGGTCACAAATCCCCTTATTGTGTTCACAAAGGGTGGTTCGGGTCATGTCAAATTGTTTCTCGCCCTCTGCCTCCGAAGGCGAAGCAATTCAGATCGCTTCGGACCAAACGTCGTTGTTCGCGGGGCGCGTTTGGCCTAGCCGTATGTTTTGGTTCACCGCTACCATCCAAGGTAGGGGTCTTGTTATCGCTCACATTTATTTTATTATCGTTATTGTGTTTCGAAATCCCTTCTATTTTATTGGCAGTGCGGGAAATGTTGTTTTCTATGAAATCTTGGCTAACCGTGTGTTTTCAGGGTTTCCCCCACCGTCCGAGGTGATGTTCTTCGTCTGTCATCTTGTTGCACATTTTATTTATTTATTTATTTATTTATTTATTTATTCAGGTCACGTTTATGTCTCTGAATCCCTGGAGTTTTTTTGGATGTGCGAGGGTCTTATCCGCACTCATTTTAGGTTTCGGATGTTGTTCCAGGGAGTCGAGATAATTTCCAATTGCGTACGTTTTTGCCGACGTGTGTGCACGTGGGCAGGGTGTGGTTTGAGTTAAAAATATTGGTGTGCCTATTGTTTGAGGTAGGTGTTCCCATCCCTTATATCATTCCAATGTTTTCCATAGGCACTTGAATGGGTTCATTTAGTTTATAAATTTTATTTTCACCATTATAATCCTGATAGTTTATTTATTTCGGTGTTTCATTATCAGTTAAAAGTGTGAAAAACAGTTTTGAGATAGTTCCATGGTTCTGTTTAGGTGCTCCCATGCCTTTTCTCCCAATCTTAAACAATTTAATGGTTGTGTTTTCTTAACTAAAATATGGATTATGTTTCGCACCTCTAGTATGTTTATAGTTAATTATTGTAGTTCTTTACTGTTGAAATATTTGATTAAAAATAGTTTTTTTAATGCTCCTATATTTATGCACTTGTCTATGACTTTCCAACATGGTTGGAACTATCCACTTTTATCTGCAAATTGTACTGTTGGACTTCTTGAGTGGTGTTTTCTAGAGGAAACATTTTATGGAACATAGTGTTTTTGTAGAAATGATTTCGCGTCTCTTTAAATTTGTATTTTTCTCAAATCCCTAGTTTTATAAGCGATTCTTTTTTTCAAAATTATGTGGGCCTCTGTGCGTGGTTCTTTAAATTGGATTGAAAATAAATCCATGAGTATATTCCCATTTGGCTTTTTAAATTCAAAAGTTGTGTTTAGAGTCGTTTTTGAAGAGCTTGTGCAATGTTTTCTTAAAGGTATTTTATTATGTAAAAGGAGAGGCTCGATTTAAAACTTCAAGTGTTTGATAAAGTGGTTTTGATAACTAAATGATGTGACGGCCTAATTGGCACCTTGTATATTTGACATGTATGCATACATATGAGTATATGGGGTGCTACTATCTAAGGTAACCCATCATTGGTGAACGTATAGGAAGCGTCTGTGTTTAGGGTAGGCAAGTGCAGTGATATGAGTCACACGTGCGAGGGCCTTCCTACTTACACAGTATTATTAAACCACTATGGGTTCCTAGGCATCTTTTAGATGATCGATTGACGGTTGCTGACCAACCACGATTAGATGTGTTGTTACCCCCTAGATTTGTTGTTAGGCCAGGTGGGCTTTGCCACTAGATTTGTCTGTTAGGGCGGACAGTTGGTTATAGACATAGGAGTTTCACCATATGCCGACAGGTGGTTCTGAAACCAAGTACATCCAGGAGTCTTCTAGGAATTTTTAGGATCACCCATGGTTGCTGAATTATTTACATTGTTTGATTAATTTTAATTGCATTGGTTTATTCTCAGTTGCACTTTTACTTGTTTCACTCTAGCCCAACTTTGATATTTTTTGGTTTTGGATTTCATTTATAAAATGGAAAATGACTTTGGAAATGGTGTGTAGTTTGTGTTGGGTTTTTAAATGAGAATAACATGTTTCATATTTTAAAATTTGAAAACCCTAATTTTATATCTATATTTCAAACTTCTGTCAGTTGACTGTTTTGGAAAAGAGAATTGTTGGATTTAGTGGCTTATTCTTGGCATCCCTACTGCGTATCTCGGTGCTCACGCATATTATATCTTTTGAGTAGCAGTTTCAGTTTCTCATCCAGGTTCCTAGTTCACCTGCTCAGTGTTGGAGTGGTGAGGTTTTCAGTGTGGTGGGGAACTAGGAGGTCACAAGGAGGTTTTCACTTTTATTTTCTTTCCACAGGTAGTCTTTTATCATACCATCAGTCTTTATTTGGTTGGTTATATTTTGTTCTTGGGCCAAATTGTTCCCAACAATTAGTTTTTTGATTCCCGACACTAGTTGCCCGCCCGTGGGGATCTGGAATGACCCTCATGCCCTGTACCGGGCCGGCTCGGGTGACCGGTTCAAGGTCGACCTGGGTGGTTCGTGACATTTATTTCATTCACTATATTATAAATGAATGGAATCAGTGATTAAATTTAATTTTAAAAAATTAAATGGACGAATGAATTGAATCCCTTATATGGTTTAAATTTAAAACTAAATTTATATATTCAATTGAAAGTTAAAAATTTAATCATCAATATATACTATTCTGAGATTATATACCCAATATTTGATATTATATGGGTTATCCCTATTTATGTAGCACCTTATAATCACATTCCGTTTTATTTACAGCTAAAAAACAAGTAAACATTCCAAAAGTGATACTCACAAGTTTAAGAGTAAATTTTTTTTATTAAACATAAAAAGTCTTAAAATAAGGATAATTTTATAAAACTATTAACTTATAAAATCTATAAAAGCAAAACTGAACACTGACTCATACATTTTTAAGATGTTTATTCAGGATATAGTGTAGTGACATTTAATCTATTTGATAATGAGAAGAAAACATTCATGTGTATTAAATAATTAGGGAATAAAATATTTCATTGATTCAAATTAAATATATTGTATAACATGTTGTCTAAAATTATAGTGGATTACATGGATTTTTTAGTAATAATCATTTCATTTAAAGGGTTCATATATAATATTTAATGTGTGTCATCGAGATGTGAAGATACCAATATGTTTCTTAGTAGAAGAAAATTCATTTTTATTGATAATGAAGGAATAGTTTTGTGTCATAAATCCATCATGGAAATAATTTTTTCATAATACTTATCATAGTTTATTTATGTACATCTAAAACAATTAATGGATATATGGTGATTCAATAGACATTTTTATTTTCCAATGTTATTTATAAATGATGTCCATTAAATTATAAATATAATGATTTCATTGGTTTTCATGGATGAAAATATTTTTTAGGAAATGCAATATTGGGAATATTAAAATAGATAAAATTGGAAAATATTTTATCTGATAATTACTAAACATTATCAGAGAAGACTATTTGAAGTCGAATTTCATAAAAATTAATATTGATACAGTACTATTTTTATTAAATTATGATATTAGTATAAATATGAGATTCATAGTGATATATAGATATTAATTTAATTATAATTCATTATTCAACCTCTTATAATTTAATAATTTTAGCTATCAATAGAAAAATTAAATTAAAACCATGTGATATTTTTAGTATTTTTAAATTATATACTATCCATTCATATATTATGTTTTTTTGGTTCTTAAGGAAGAAATGTATGGTTTACTAGATGTTTTTTCATTAATAGATTGTCAAATGGAAATAAATGACAAATCTCCAATAGTGAAATTAGTTTTAGACCACATATTTGGGAATGTGGGTTTATATAAAGGTTGTGACAATCCTTTTAAGGGATTGAACATAGATGAATAATTGAATGGTGATACATCATAATTCCACCCTTTATACTATGGAAGTTAAAATAAAAAATTTATTCATAAGAAAATATATGTAATCTCACCATAGAAGAAGAAGAAACATGCTAAATTTGTAAAATTTCAATAATGGTATGAACCTTTTTTATATTATAATTGGGATGATAGTATAATAACAAAGATTATAGTACAAATCAATTTTCATTCTATGATGAATTTATATTTCTATTCATTTTGAATGTAAATTTGAAATATTAAATATCACAACAAAACAACTAAAATATCATTTATTATAGCATACTATTTTCAAATATTCATGATTTTAAGAGTTGAATTATGATAATGTGTAGATAATAAAAAATACTGAAAGAAATAAATACTTTTAAAAACCATGGATTCTTAATGTATAAATTTTTAATATCTTGGGATTTGTAGCCTGTTTTGTTTCCAAATATAACATATTTATAAACTTATCTCACTAGAATTTTTCTATCTAAGAAAATGTGTCAAATGTATTTACATTAAAGGAAATATGGTCTCATAAATTTTTAATTTTGATAGAAAATACATATTTTATATGAATAGAGTTTTAAATGACATAATTATTTCAAATGTTGACCAATACTAGGATAATATATTTATTTTATGATGGATTTTTATTGAAGAAAGCTCAATATTTTAAATTTTTAGCTACCAAAACCACTGAATAAATGAAATAACAAACTAGTAAATCAAAAATAACAATATTTTTATACTACTAAGAATGTTAATAGGTTTGATAGTATTATCATTACTGAATACATAAATTAAATTGAATAATGATATAATTAAATAAAATATAAAAGTTTAAATTTGATAATTAAAATATTAAAATTTTATTATTTGGAATTAATGGGATTCAATTATTTTTTAATTATGTTATTATGGATAAAAAAAACTTTAAAAATTAATGAAAATCAATATGATTACCTAGAATTCATAATTACATGATTTATTGTTGAAAAAAAATAATTAAGAAGAAAAGTAATGTGATATACATTTCTATTTAAAGAAAATTTTTATTATCCATCAATTATGTTTCATTTTAATCATTTTTAACAAGATTCTTTTTGTTAACTAATACAACATCAGAATAATATCAGTTAATATTTTACAAATTTATATTCTTATAAAAAGTGTGACATTATATTTTATGAATATATTCAAAAACTGATTTTATATAAATTATACAATTAATAATTTATAAAAATATTTTTAGTTTGTAATTATTAATATTGAAATTTACTTATTTTTAATTTTTTATCATTTTTTAAAAGGTCTTATTTTTAGCCAAAAACGAGGGATGTGTGAAAATTATAATTTGATGGATTATGTAACTATTTAATCATATCCTAAAAGAATTTTAAAAAAATAAAAAATATATTATGATATGAAAAAATATATATATATTTCTAATGTTATGTATAGATAAAGAACATATATAAATAATTTTTATAACTAATTGAAATATTAGAGTAACACATCAAATATTTCCAAACATTTCCATACAAAATGTATTTTCATGGAGATAAAGAGTTTATCATTACCATAAAATCATCATAACTTTTATTCAATTCCACATTAATTAATTTATGTCATTATAATTTGAATCCCCTATAATTTTACAATATATATATTTATATATATATAAATCCTAAAATATTATCTTTATAAATGGTATTATGTAATTGAATTTGACCATTTATATATTACATTTTCACACAATTAAAAAAAATATTTGATAAAAAAATTACGTAATTTTAAATCTTAAGTAACATGTTCAGTAAAATTCTCATTCCTATACATTTTCATATTAATTATTAACTAAGGCTACAAATCAATTACTAAGGAAGAAGTAAATGGGTAAAATTCAGTTTATACAAGTGTAAAATAAATAAATAATTTTAAAATATTCATAAAAAGTAATGGTTTGATTGGAATCAACTAATTAATGTTTTTTTCAGACCTTATAAACACCTTATCCATTTTTTATTAACTATAATGATAGTATTTGGAAGAATGTAATTGTTTTTATAAAAATACCCATTCATTATCTTAAAAAGGATTACATATTCACCACTTCATGAAAGATCATAGAATTAATTTCCATATTTTAGTTATAAATTTTAATATACTTTGAACCCTATATAATAAAATTTTCACTTATCCAGTCATTGTTATCTAAATCCCTTTTAATTATAGGATAATTTCAAACAAAATCGTGGACCACTATATGATTATTATCAACAACTTTGTTTTTATTCATATTTCAATTATTCGAAAATTTACTCTAATCACAGTATTATAATTATGTTATAACAGTTAATATACTATAATTTAATTATAAAAATTTTATTATCATGTTTTATTCATTAAAATTTCAATTAATTGGGAGAAAAAACCTCATTGGATGATCATACTGACTACCTTTACCATAACAAAATAGGTTTTCTTTTCCATTAAATCATTTAATGGATGAATATAATGATGTTATTAAAGAAGAAATAATATTTTTATAATATCAATAATATTTATTTTTGAAAAATATATTAACAAATTAATTATACTAATCAAAAGTGACTATTATTAAATTAATCATTTAAAATAACAATTCTTTGTTGATAATATTTTATTAAAAATAAGTAATATTATTATAGATATTAATTTATCACCCATTTAGTTTTAATTTAAATATTTCATAATATGAAGAACCATATATGATATATATACTTCCAATATATTTATTTTCAACAAAACCAACAGATAATCATTTATTAAATAATGACATGTTCATGTTTATGTTGGTTTAACCATCATATGAATCAATAGTATAAATTAAACTCAAGGATAAATATGATAACATTTTTATAGGTTCAGCACGATAAAAGAGTTTATATTTTTTTCAAATCACACAATCAAAGTAAATTTTATTTCCATATATATTAATCAAAACTTAAATGATGTTAAATTATAACATTATTAACTATCATGGAAAAAATATTCCTTTGTATTATAAGATATATTAATAATGTAAAATTATTTTACAATAAACACATAAATTGATATTATTAAACAAGTAAAAATTGAAGAAAGATATTTATACCTGATATAGAATGTTAGAAAAAATCATGTAGAGAATTTTAAAAAATGAATATATACAGTTATTTTTATTTAGGTGTGGAATATATTTTCTATATGATGTATCACATAATGAATTTTATTTTAATCATGGTACCGTTAGTTTATCTCTATTTTGTATCCTATAAGATATATGATTATAATTTTTATATGACGTAATGTTTTTCTTTGTCTCAATTTTCATCATTTTATACATTATACATAATATTCACTATGTTCACTTTTTATGGTGTTTTATTGATTTACTATACCGTTAATATTATTTTTAAAATATTTCATGTTATTTACTATCCAATTAATTTGTATTATTCATTTTACTAGTGATTTAACATTTTTCCCATTAGTGAGGAATATTGGTCACACAATTTTCTTTCAACGAGTAATGATTATTCATTGAAATTATTTAAAATTAGTTCAGTAAATTATACCCATTAATTGTTTTGTAGTATTCTATCATTATTTCATGGGAAATAAATTTCTTCCACACAATCCCATTGAAAAATTATCTCCTACTTATTTTTATGTTTTCATTTAATCAATCCACATTCATTATCCATATTTATTATGACCATTTTATTCTAGTAATGTCTTTATCATAAAAAACATTTTCTATATGACATCAACAAAAAATTTCACATGACACAAATTGGATTATTTTCTCTTTTAAAATATGATATTATATTTACCTAGTTTAATGTATTTTAACTACTATATCGATTACTATTATAAATTTTCCTGTTTATTTTGTATCCATCTACCTTATTACTCTAGATGAATTATGATCATATTATCCCATTTTGTCATTTATTAATGAATCAAAATTACTTATGTTATAATTTCAAAATTGATAATTATTTAATTATATTAATATTTTTAAATAATTTTTTTATTCAATTGACAGCATAGAATAAAACAAAAATCATAAAATAACAATGCAATTATAATTTTTATATATGGTTGTTTAAACGAGTCTATTATATATGATTATATAAAATTTGTTATCCACATTATTAAATAAACATTATCTTCTTACTCATAATTTTATCTCATTGAATACTCCAATTATTATTTTAAATTTATCATAATGTATCATTGGACTACTTAAAAATAGTATAATATAATATAAAATTTTTAATCCAAAATATAAATTATTTTTAAAAATTTAGTATTTGTTTAGAGACACACTTTTTCGTATTAATATGTTTCTTTTCATTGCATTTTACACATTTATATTAAAAAAAAGTTTCTAAGGAATAGAATTTAATCATGAAAAAATAATTCTATATTTATAATTATCATGAAAAATATTTATAAATTGGCCACTTATATTTTTAGTCACCATGATTTGTAACCATAATAATTATTTCTCACAAAATTTAGGTTAAATATAGTAATTAATATTAAAAACTACTTAATAAATCCTATAAATCATTATAAAACCTAAATTTTTTAGTGTAAAAGATTGTATCAGCCTTTAATATCCTTGGAAAAAATTTAAAAATTTCTAGAAACATTCATTTATTTATATTAACATTTTTATTTTATTAAAATAAAATATCAAAAATTCAAATCTCTTGTTTATGATATCATTAATTTTTTTTAAAAGGATAAAAATTTATTTTGTTTCTACAGAGTCATTTTAATTTTAAAATTATCTTTAATGTAGTACTTATCTAATTTTTTCACAAAGATGCAATTTAAAATCACTATGTTTTTTGGTGTAAGAATTTTAAATATTTCTAGAAATATTTCCTATGTTGGGTACAAATTCAGCTAGAAATTACAAGTTCTTGAGTGAAATTCTTTGGTGATATTAAATATAAAAAATATATATATTATCATGCCCAATAAGTTTTATATAAATAATGAAATATGTTCTTTATGGAGGATCATATATGAAATGTGAGACTTCCCCTAAATCAGTAATGTTGGTTTTACCATTGGCATGACACAACCTTGGTCAGTAAATAGTGATTTATAGAAGGATACAATAAGATGATGAAATGATTATTTTAATAAAATAATTTATCTAATTAATTTAATAAGGTTTAAATGCCCATTCCATGATTATTTTCAATGAATGAGATATGGATATTCATCCATGTGTGTGATAGAAGAATTATATAGGAACTATTTAGAGGAAGTGCCACCAGACTCCGACTATGACGTCTATCGAGCTTGAATCATGGTCATGCATCTTACGAGTGATGATTTGGAGCTAAAACATTGGTGTTTCTCTATGATATTGAAATTTGCATCTATATTTTGTCTTTAAACTATTGTGGGCCTTTATCAATTGGTTTAAATGATAATTCACGACTGCAAAGGATCCTCAGGGGGTCGATATGTGTGTAAGTTCAGAAAATATTTATTTCAAGATATTAACATGGATTCCCCATTTAGATATTCTAATCATATGGTGTGTAGTTTAGTACAATGCACAATATTTTATTCCCATTATAAAGAGGTATTATTGAAAAACCAACATATTGTGGACTAGTAAGAAATTTTGTAACACACCATGCTTCCACGGTACGTTTCCCATTGAATAATGCAATGGCGTGCATTGTACGCAACTTCGAGATTCTAACACATCACATCCAATAAAACTAGCCGTTATGAATAGTAATACCCAATTTTTAAAATTATATATATTATATATTTCAAAATGGAATTCATTTTTGGATTCAGAGTGTCGAATTTATCCTAGGGTGAAATTTTGGTACTTTTTGGATAACTTTCATATTTTGATGAATAGTGAAAATTACTAAATTTTAATTAAAAACATCTTTTTTAATCAAAATAATTAATATTGATAAATTATGAATTTTAGTGGTTTTAAAGTATATTTAGAATATATTTTTACCATTTAATTCAATGTTTGTCATTGGACATAATTTCACAATTAAACCAGATATAAACAAGTGCCAATGTTTTGATAGTTATTATATCTTAAAAACACGCTTTTTTTAACAACGAGAATTAATTTTAAATAAATTTATACCACTTCGGTGTTTTGAATTTGGAAAAATGGATTCCATATTTTCAATCAAGATGTTCAAATTTTGTAAATAGCTAACTTTTATTTTTAGTCATTTTGAATAATTACTTCGGTAAATATTTTATTTACCATAGTTAAAGGGTAAATCCGTTAAATTAGGGTTAAAAAATAATATTATAATAATAATAAATTACCCTAAAATGTGTCTTAACACTATTGGTTGATACATGGCCGACCATGGGCATCATTGGGTCGATTTTGGGTCCCCATGGATCCACTTGTATGTGATAGGGACACTTTATTTTAATTAAGTTAAAATGAATACAAAAATGACATAAGCATATATCTTTTAGAAAAACAATTTTTACATAGTGTTATATATGTTGGATGTTCTAATATAAATATTAATTATAAAGATAAAAACATTTCCTACATAATGATATTTTATTTATAATTTTTAGACATTATATAATTTAATTTAGTTATGACACAATTATGATGCAGTAATTACCCAATTAATGAAACATTTGAATAATTGATATAATAAATACCCAAATAAATATAATTTGAGATTTTATATGAATTACACTAATTTTATAGGATAATATGACATGTCAGGACTGATTTGAATAACAGTTTTCGAAGAAATAATTCTGTTATAATTTTTACAATAATTAATTATGGAATAGTGTCAAAATTTACATAAAAGAGTTTTTTAATAATATATTATATTATTAATTGATATTAAATTCCTAAAAATCTATGGTTCGACCAAGAGACTAATATAATTATAGGTGTATCATTAATGGACCACTTTTGGGTCGCTTGGATGTATATGGTATGTTTATTAACCATATAATTTAAAAATACAAAGAGACATTGTAAAAGTGAAACTAATTAACTAAGAGTCAATACTTAAAGATAAGTTTAATATAATGAACCAAACCTATCTAAATTCTATTGGTTGAGTGGTTTTAGACCCATACCCACCATAAACTCTAAATAATTAACTTTTGAGCCACTAGAAACCCAATTTGAATTTATTATAAATTAATATTTCTAGCTTTTACAAAAATTCCCCTCACCCCTCTTATAAAAGGGCACTCCTTCTCATTTATTCACACCTTCAAAGCCTTTTTCTTCGTCCAACCACTGCACAAATACTCTCTCAATTTCCCTCACTACAACCTATAGGCCTTCGTTTGATCAGAAATCCATCCTATGGATCCCTTTTGATCAAATAAAAAGGGAGAACACGAAGAAGAGGTAATGATTTCACCACCCTTTTTCAAGTTCCCTTCTTCTTCCACTTCATCTTCCTTTTTTGTTACCATTCTAAAATAATAAATCCAGTATATCCTATATATATTAATATTATTATAAATTTGGTACATCCATATTCACTATTCTATCCACCCTTTGAATAACATGTCACCATACGTGCGTACGTATGGCTTACCGTCTCCACGTCGTGGTGTAGTTGTTATTCAATAAATTATTATTTGGATGGGTATAATAATGATGTGGAATTCATGTAAATAATAAATATAACATGATAATTATTCTGTATATATGATATAACATCCAATTATATATTATTTTAATATCAAAATAATGATATTGTCGCTCGTTCGTACGTACAGACTACCGTCTCCATGAACGCGATGAGATTCATTCTCTATCGTATCCAATCAAGTATAATGGTAATTTTATGATTTAGAAATAATGTTTAAGGACTTGATATCATTCTGGATATTAATAAGTTACAACCTATCCATGAAAGCCACGGATTACGTAACAAAACATATAAAAGAAAACGAGTAAGTTAACACCCAAAATGACGATAATTCTAAGATATTATTAACAAAGAAATGATAAAAGATTATATATGATATCATATTAATGTATATTATTATTGAATAATTTAATAAAAATTATTTCACCATAATATAGGAGGTTAACTTACCGTCGACTAAGGTAAAATTACAAAGTAAGGGGTTTCTTATCTCACTCTTAATTTCGTGAGAATTCCATTGTTCTCCACTTATTTATTGCATGTGGTGTATGTGTACTATCCATAATTGTATTCATTGCGTATTATAATTTAATGTATAGTTATTTAAATAATCATTTTATGATCCTTCGTTCATGGGTGTATGTTTCACATGTTACCTAATCGATAAGGGAATTTGAAATTTCAATTTCCACTCATTCGGCTTTACGCATACTTCATTGATTATTTTACTCCAAGATTATGTGTGGAATCACTATTCATTTGCTTATGTCATAATTTCCACTCCCCGTTATGTGGATATACTTTTTATACACATAATCACTCTATTGATAAATTCTCAAGTGATCGGTATGAACTTGATAAAAATAATTTTTACTCAATCACGATTTGTTGAGTTAAACATCCAATTCATTAGCGTTGTTTTTACAAGAATATGTGTGAATGTCCTTCGATTTTTTTACAATGAATATCAAATCATATTGAGTGTATTTATATTTTTCACACATAATTATGTCATTTATTTATCCTTAAACTAAGGATACAACCTTTATGTGAGATTTCACCTCAATTTAAATTCCATTGAAACTTCATTGTTGTTATACGCCAATTCAATTTTATATGGTGTATATAATGTAATTTGACATAGTATATCATGAATCCCTTTATTCTCATGATATTACAATGTTTTTATTACCTAAATAATTTGTATTTAAGTGTCTCTATTTCGGTTAGAAACTCAAACTAAAATATCATTTTAAAATGTTTTAAAGATTTATTATTATAAATATTTCTCATTAATGTCCATGTTTTAAAAATGGTTTAAGGATTTATCTATATGGACATTAATGTTTTAAAATAAAAATTTCTTTTAAAAGTTTCAATGTGGTATGGGACACTTTGATTCAAATATATATTTTTAAATGGCTTCTTGACAAAAAGTGTGGATTTTAAATGATTTCAAGAATAAAGGGGATATTTCTCTCTAATAGTTTTGATGATTATTTACATCTATGTCAATATCCTTAATTATTCTCAATTAAGGGTAATCTGATACAATACAATCTTCCATATTGTATTGAATGAGTTATGATTAACTGTGGATGTGCTATTTTTATACCATTCATGGTTTTTGGTTAAAGTATTTACATTTCGTATTCTAGTTTTAATACGACTGTTTATGTTATCTTTAAACCTGTTCATATGTGGAATGCATTGGACTTAGTAAGTGACGGGTGGATCCTGCTATAGCTCCTCGATGCATCATTAGGTCTCATGAGACAAACTAGTGTTTTGGCACAAGGCCTTGCCAAAATCTTATTTGTAGTCTTGGCACGAGGCCTTGGCTATGTAGTTATGATAGTCTGGAATTATGCATTCCATCAGTATGAAAGTGGTTATTGATATTGAATGTGATTATTCAATTAGTAGAGTAACCATGTGAATAAGTAAACGGCATTATTTCATTTTATTTTTGCCATACTATGTTGAAGTTCAAGTTTAAAAGGCATTTTTAGTTATAAATTGCCTTAAGTGTTTATGCTTATCAATGAAAGCTTCTGCTATATTGTTATCCTTACTGAGCATCTGAGATCAGCCCTTTCAATGTTTTATTTTTCCCAGGATTCTGAAGAAGTAATTTATGAATGACCTGTAGGGATAATATGAGGGGATATAAAGATAAGATTTTTTTTATGATGTAATGTAAAACATTATGAACGTATCTAGTGTTTCCAAGGCTACTAAACTAATCGGTCTTTTGAGACTTGATCTTTCTTGTGATCCTGCCAATGTTATGTAATAATGCACCGACTCTGGGTAACTGGGGACAGGGTGTTACAGTTCGTATCATAGGATGTTTAGTACAAACCTTGGAAGCTAGATTTAGATAAACTCTGATTAGAGCACGTATACCTAATATGAACATTGCGGATTAGTATAGAATAACTTCCTTGAATTTTGGTATTGTAGAGATTTTGTGAGTTTTCAGTTCAATACATCCTTTTCTGGATACGAGAAGGTAGAGGCGGCTCTGGAACTGATGTACCTAGGGGTAAAACCTGAAAACACCGCTTTGAGCTAGACTCGAACGGGAACTGGTGCACGACAACGGGCCTTACTGCACTCTTGGTTACGACACTCCCAGGGGATATGCATAGGAAAATTTACATTTTCATTACAAACCAATTTGAAGTATTATATATATAAGATGAGAGTAAATGACCTTGGTTAATCCTCATATGTTTCAAATTGAGAATATGGTGACATGTTAATCTCTAAATGATTTTAAGACTATTGTTACTCACACAATGCTTTCTGGTTTTAGTCAATGGCTAGATTCAAAGGAAGTCATAGTGATTTCGAGAATGATGTACAAGGTGGGAATGTTGGTGGAAATGAGCAACAAAATGGAATGTTGATAGGCATAAAAGATATCGTCCTTATGCCAAATCAGTTTTCCAAAAATATGATCAACAACATATATATTAACCAAATCCCAGACTCAACAAGGAAGAGAAAGGTGATGAATGATAAAAGATCCAGCAATGGAGACCATGGAGAAAAGAACCCTTAATTTCCATCATGCAAGAAATGTGGTAGGTGACACCCAGGAAAGTTTCTCAATGGGACTAAGAAATGATTTACATGTGGGAAGGAAGGAAATAAAGTGAAAAATTGCTGAAGAAAAATGAAGAGTACTATGGAAAAAGATAAAAATGGTCCCAAGAGTCCATTTATAGTCATTTTCCCTAAATGTAAGTGACCTGGCCATTATCCGAGTGAATGCCCTATTATATAGGATATTTTCCTAGTCAAAGAAGAAGCTATGTGGAAATAAATGGATGGAGAAATGTTTAAAAAGTATTAGTGCTCCTTGTTGATGGGTTTACTTTGGAATAATTTTCTCTTGTATTTGTTACCCCGCAGTTTTCCATGTGATAATGATATTTGAGGAAGAATTGTCTCTTCTCTTGTGGATATAGGTATAAATAACCATTTGGTTTTATATGATCATTGGGGTTTGAGAGAATTATAAGTTATTATAATTTTGGATGAAAATGCAAGGTATGATATAACATTTGTGGTAAAATTATGTTATGGTATTTTGAGGAATTTATCTCATTTTGGTAATATTATAAAATATATTTTTTTGAAAAAGGACAGCACGTAGACCATGTGACAACCCCTCGCATCGGACAAAGCTGTGGGAATCGAACCCACAACCAAAGTGCGATTGGGATTTATCGCCTACCAGTGGACTACGTGACGTCCCTGGTTAGTGTGACTATAATTTTTAGTTAAATGATTTTATTGATCAATAATATGTTGATTTGGGTTCTTATGTCTTATCAAATGAATACCCTTAGTATAGGAAAATGATTTGGTGATTAAGTGATAAATGTTATTTTGGAAGATGTTCACATTGTTGGGAACACTATATGTCCATGGAAAATAGAATACTATGGGATTTCATTAGAGTAGTAATAGTGGATTTTTATCTATGTTTTTATTGTGGATTTATAGTGATTTGGGTTATTTATGGAAATGATTTACCTATAATAAAGAATATGTGATTAGGTTAATTACTTTTAAGTATGTGACTTTAAGAGTTGATGATGCCATTTGGAGATACAATTTAACATGGAAGACTACATTCTTATAAGTTTTGGGTTTCAATATTAGTTTGGATTATATTGAAGGATTTTAAAGACTATTTATTATTGAATGGTATTTATTTAACTTTGGGGTATGTTTGGTTTAATTTTAGAAATTAAGATTTTTATTTTTTTTCTATAATGGAATATACATTTGGGGGATCATTAGATCTTATATTGACCTTTTTGGTTTTGATTAATCTCTAAATACAAGATTAATATATAGTTTATCCTACGTGGATCTTGTATTTCAATAGAATTTTATTCTAGCTCTTCCATTGTGACCAAGTCTTCTTGAATACTCATTGTTCAAAAAATTGAGTTAGTGGAAAAAAGTTATTAAAGAATGAAACTCTACTGAAAAAGTAAGTATAACTCTTTATGTTATTAGTCAATATCAAAAATGAATTCCTCGTCCTTATGTAATGTAACTTAAAAAAAAAATGTTGTCCATTTAATTTTCCTACTGGGAGACTAAGGACCGTTTGTCCTAACACGAGTTTGTGATTTTCTTATTGTAAACAGTCTTTTGATCATGTTTTCTATCCTTCTACATCAGAACTGAACACTTAGATTATCTTCCATATCCATGTTTTCCTACATGGAATCCTAGTATGGGTTATCTTAGGTGACCTTTATACATCTCTTCCTTTCTTTTAAAGTGATAGTTTTATTGACTCTTTTTCCGATGTGGGACTTTCCATTATATTCTCAAGCACAATTTTAAAAAAAATTGTTAGGACACAATTTATTGAAGTATAGGAGAATGTAACACCTCAAGCTTCCACGGTACGTTTCCCTTTGATTAATGCAATGACGTGCATTGTACGCAACTTCGAGATTCTAACACACCACAACCGATAAAACTAGCCGTTATGAATAGTAATACCTAATTTTTTAAATTATATATATTTTATATTTCAAAATGGAATTCATTTTTGGATTCATATTGTCTAATATAGCCTAGGGTGAAATTTTGGTACTTTTCAGATACCTTTCATATTTTGATGAATAGTGAAAATTACTAAATTTTAATTAAAAACCACTTTTTTAATCAAAATAATTAATATTGATAAATTATGAATTTTAGTGGTTTTAAAGTATATTTAGAATATATTTTTACCATTTAATTCAATTTTTTTCATTGGACGTAATTTCACAATTAAATCAGACATAAACAAGTGCCAATCTTTTGATAAGTATTATCTCTTAAAAACGCGCTTTTTGTTTTAACAACGGGAATTAATTTTAAATTATTTTCTTCCACTTATGTGTTTTGAATTTGGATAAATGGATTCCATATTTGGAATCAGGATGTTAAAATTGTGTAAATAGGTAACTTTTATTTTTATACATTTTGAATAATTATTTCGGTAAATATTTTATTTACCGTGGTTAAATAGTAAATCCGGTAAATAAGGGTTAAAAAGTAGTATTATAATAATACTAAATTTTCCTAAAACATGTTTTAACCCTATTTTTTGATACATTTCCGACCATGGGCATCTTTGGGTCGATTTTGGGACCCCATGGATCCACTTGTAAGTGATAGGGACACTTTATTTTAATTAAGTTAAAATGAATACAAAAATGACATAAGCATATATCTTTTAGAAATTTTTTTTTTACATAGGGTTATATATGTTGGATGTTAAACTATAAATATTAATTATAAATATGAAAAGATTTCCTACATAATGATTATTTATTTATAATTTTTAGACCTTAAGTAATTTAATTTATTTAGGACACAATGATGATGCAGTAATTACCTAATTAATGAAAAATAAGAATAATTGATATTATAAATAACCAAATAAATATAATTTGACACTTTTTATGAATTAAACTAATTTTCTAGGATAATATGACATGTTATTATTGAGTTAATTAACTTTGTTCGAAGAAATCATACTGTTATGATTTTTACAAAAAATCCATTATTGAATAGTGTCAAAATTGACATAAAAGAGTTTTTAAAACAAATATTATATTATTAATTGATATTAAATTCTTAAAAATATAAAGTTCGGCCACGAGACTTAAATAATTATAGGTGTATCTTTAATAGACCACTTTGGGGTCTATTGTATGTATATGGTATGTTTATTAACCATATAATATAAAAATACAAAGAGACATTGTAAAAGTGAAACTAATTAACTAAGAGTTAATACTTAAATATAAGGTTAATATAATGATCCAAACCTATCTAAATTCTATTGTTTGAGTGTTTTTCACCCCACCCCCACCTTAACCTTTAAATAATCAACTTTGGAGCCAATAGAAACCGAATAGGAATTTATTATAAATTAATATTTCTAGCTTTTCCAAAAGTGCCCCTCACCCCTCTTATAAAAGGGCACTCCTCCATCTCAATTATTCACACCGTAAAAGCCTTTTTGTTCGGCCAAACCCGACCAAAATACTCTCTAAACTTCCCTCAATACAACATAGAGGAATTGGTTTGATCAGAAAACCATCTTAAGGAGCCCTTTTGATCAAATCAAAAGGAAGATCCCGAAGAAGAGGTAATGATTTCACCACCCTTTTTCATGTTCCTTTCTTCTTCCACATCTTCTTACTTTATTGTTACCATTCTAAAATAATAAATCCAGTATATCCTCTATATATTAATATTATTATAAATATGGTACATCCATATTCAGTATTCTATCCACCCTTTGAATAACATGCCACCATACGTGCGTACGTACGACTTACCGTCTCCACGTCGTGGTGTAATTGTTATTCAATAAATTATTATTTGGATGGGTATTATAATGATGTGAAATTAATGTAAATAATAAATATAACATGATAATTATTGTTTATATATGATATAACATCCAATTATATATTATTTTAATATCAAAATAATGATATTGTCGCGCGTGCGTACGTACAGACTACCGTCTCCACGAATGCGATGAGATTCATTCTCTATCGTATCCAATCAAGTATAATTATCATTTGATGATTTAAAATTAATTTTTAAGGACTTTATATCATTATTGATATGAATAAGATAAATTCTATCCATGAAAACCACATCTTACATAACAAAACATATAAAATAAAACGAGTAAGTTAACACCCGAAACGACAATAATTCTAAGATATTATTAACAATGAAATATTAAAAGATCATATATTATATCATATTAATGTATATGATTATTTAATAATTTAATAACAATTATATCACCATTATACAGGAGGTTAACATACGTCAACCAAGGAAAAAGTACAGAGTAAGGGGTTTCTTATCTCACTCTGAATTTCATGAGAATTCCATTGTTCACCCCTTAATTATTGCATGTGGTGTATGTGTACTACCCATAATTGTATTCATTGTGTATTATACTTTAATTTATGGGTATTTACATAATCATTGTATGATCCTTATTTCATGGGTGTATGTTTCATTAGTTACCTAATCGATAAGGGAATTTGAAATTTCAATTTCCACTCATTCGGCTTTACGCATACTTCATTGATTATTTTACTCCAAGATTATGTGTGGAATCACTATTCATTTTCTTATGTCATAATTTCCACTCCCCTTTCTGTGGATATAGTTTTGATACACATAATCACTCTATTGATAAATTCTCAAGTGATCGGTATGAACTTGATAAGAATAATTTTTACTCAATCGTTATTGGTTGAGTTAAACATCCAATTCATTGGCGATGTTTTTAAAAGAATATGTGTGAATTCCCTTCGATTGTTTTACACTGAATATCAAATCATATTGAGTGTATTTATATTTTTCACACATAATTATGTCGTTGATTTATCATTAACCTAAGGATATAACCTTTATGTGAGATTTCATCTCAATTTACGTTCCGTTGAGACTTCATTGTTGTTATACGCCAATTCACTTTTATATGGTGTATATAATGTACTTTGACATAGTATATCATGAATACCTTTATTCTCATGATATTACAAAGTTTTTATTACCTCAATTATTTTTATTTAAGTGTATCTCTTTTGGTTAGAAACTCAAACTAAAATATCATTTTAAAATGTTTTAAAGATTTATTATTCTAAATCTTTCTCATTAATGTCAATGTTTTAAAAATGGTTTAAGGATTTATCTATATGGACAATAATGTTTTCAAATCAAAATTCCTTTTAGAAGTTTCAAAGTTGTATGGGACACTTTGATTCAAAAATCTATTTTTAAATGGCTTCTCGAAAAATACTGTGGATTTTAAATGATTTCAAGAAAAAGGGGGATATTTCTCTCTAATAGTTTTTATGATTATTTCTGTCTATTTCAATATCATTCATTATTCTCGATTAAGGGTAATCTGATACAATACAATCTTCCATATTGTATCTAATGAGTTATGTTTGACTGTGGATGTGCTATTTTTATACCATTCATGGATTTTGGTTAAAGTATTTACATTTCGTATGCTAATTTTAATAAGAATGTTTATGTTATGTTTAAACCTGTTCATATGAGGAATGCATTGGACTTAGTAAGTGACGGGTGGAGCCTGATACAGCTCATCGATGCATCGGTAGGTCTCATGCGACAAACTAGTGTCTTGGCACAAGGCCTTGGCAAAATCTTATTTATAGTCTTGGCACGAGGCCTTGGCTATGTGGTTATGATAGTCTGGAATTATGCATTCCATCATTATGAAAGTGGTTATTGATATTGTATGTGGTTATTCTATTTGTAGAGTAACCATGTGAATAATTAAACGACATTAATTCATTTTATTTTTGCCATACTATGTTGAAGTTCAAGTTTAAAAGGATTTTGTTTTAGTTATAAATTTCCTTAAGTGTTTATGTTTATCTATGAAAGCTTTTGCTATATTGTTATCCATACTGAACATCTAAGATCACCCATTTCAATGTTTTATTTTTCCCCGGATTATGAAGAAGTAATTTATGAATGACCTGCAGGGATAGTATGAGGGGATATGAAGACAAGATGTTTTTTTATGATGTAATGTAAAAAATTATGAATTATCTAGTGTTTCCAAGGCTACTAAACTAATCGGTCTTTCGAGACTTGATCTTTCTTTTGATCATTTCATTGTTATGTAATAATGCACTGAATATGGGTAAATGGGGTCGGGGTGTTACAAATTTTCTTTATTTTTTGTAAAATTGTTTTCTTTTTCTATATGCCATATATTGGTACGTGACCATGTTGATGAGTACATGGGTTATAGCCACATTTAAGGGGACTTATATAGTAATAAGAATATGTAAATTCCCCTAGGTGTACCCATTTCAAAATAAATGTTCATGTACATGAGAATAAGATAATCATACATGTTCAATTGATGATGTACAAGAAAAAGGGTTGTTATACACTTGATTAGGTTAGAATATATTGAAATAATAAGTACTTAATTTACAATCCATGTATATAAATATGGACATCCATGCTATTTTTAGGTGAGGAAAATTCAAAGTGCATAGGTGGGGTAACACACTATTCATAAAATAGTACACACTATGCAATTTTATTGTACATGTCAGGAACATCGGTGGACATGAAGAGGGTTTGACATTTAGATGAAAAATGTGTACCCTATAAAGAAACCCCATGTATTCCTTACACAGAAATAATCCTCGAATATATATTTATTCAAAAATATGATATGTTATAATAATTAGCCTAATGTGAATGGTTCCCTCATAGTAAATTATTGAGAACATAATTTTGGCTTTGGAGAAATGTCATGAGCTGATTTTTCAAAAAAAATATTTTATTGATGACTATAACAGCTTCATTTGAGTCTGTTCAAAACATCATTTACCAAGAGGGTATAGTGACACATCATGCCCTTTTTATTCGTTGTGATCATATCTATGGGTTTGTTTTAGAAAGAACTAATGTATCCCTCTATGGGACCCGACGTGCAACCCTTTTACATTTATTCTTCCTCCATATGTATCTTTTTTGTGAATTTTCAATACCAATATACATGGGAATAGATCCGCGAATTTGTGGTTTATCCATGATATGGATTGGGGAATCACCTAGTTTTATTAGGTGTGATCACCTATCTTAGTATCAAGAACATTATAGTACCTCGTAGGTTATATGATATCCCATAGATGATTTATTATATCCCCAATCTGAGAATCATGATTTTCGAATGTCTAGTCATATTGCTTTCATTACATGCTCGATAATAATTACATCATTCTTGAGAACCATCAGATTTTTCTGTCTCACAGAGTGAGTTATCAGGGGATAATTTTACCGTGAAGGAATGTAAAAAAGAAATGGATGATATTGTGCCTAATCATAATCCACTAGGATGAATATTAGTTATATACAACCTCTCTACTCAAAATCCTATGATATTATGTGGGACCTCCACACTGATTCTGGTGTACTTTCATATTTTTTTTAGTATTATACAAGGACCTCGGGATCACTGGTCTTACTTATCCATCATTGAGGGGATATGGGGATGGATATACCCTTTATCTCTCACATGAGTTTATTATATGTCATATCTCGGTTATGCTTATTGTTATGGTTTAGTTTAATGTCATGATTGATAGATATTCATGGCATTGATCTGATCACAATCTCTTGATTCTTTTCCGTTGGTGATTTTGGGGTTCATTCTTAGATTGTATATAAAACCCCTATAAGGTCTTTTAAATATGATATATCTTACTATTATTGTAGGTAGATCATTGGTTTCATTTTTTGACATGGATTCATTGGTGAATAATGATTCCTGGTTCTAACAATGAATAGTGGTTCACTATGGAGATAAATGATTGACAATCTATAGTATTTTTCTGGTTCCATTTCTTGATAGGATTGGAAAACTTTTTCTATAGGGTGTGTACATTTTCCTTATAATATATAGGTACTCTAATGTTTTCCATGATATTTTTTCATTTATTATTAAATTCTAAATGTTATATTTTATTTTATATATCGATATTGTTTCATGTATATTGTTATATGATTTCATAATGTTATATAATGATAATTCCTCCATTGTATTTTTCAACGTGGATCATGTTGGAAAACCGTGCCTTAATTATTGTGAGTTTGGTTTGTCAGATTTGGATTACATCCATCCATGTGGGAAACATTGGGCTCGGTTGTAATAACATTGCATCAAAGAATATTATTCCCAATTCCTTCTTTTCTTTTATGTTTTTTTATTTTTGTTTCTTTCCCCACAACCATTCACCCAAATTGTATGATAAATCTAGTAACATTCATTTACTAGAATATTTTTATTCTAATGGGATATTTCATCATCTTCTCTCTTTTCCCTACCTTTTATTTAGAAGGAATGGATTCAGTGTATGAGATTTGTTAATTCAGCAAATTCTTGGACAACATTTTATCAATTTCTATTATAATTATTAAATCTGGTCCAGAAACCATTTTTGTTATGGGTGAACCAGATTAGATATAAGTAATATATCCTATTTTGATTACATATTGTTTAGGTAAAAATTGTATTATGTTATAAATAAAAACATGTTCTTTGTAATCAAACCCACCAATTGACAAAAATGATTGTCACTTTGGTTTTACATAATAGTTTGACTTCACTCTAAGTAAATAAATAAAATTTAAAACCATTTAATCTTTGGGACTTTCACTTATTTAATATAACTTCAATTCTTGACAACCACTTTCATCTTAAATGTTTATTCAAACTTAAATATAAGTGAATCGGTCAATAAAATCAAATAAACAAATGATCCCGAACAATGAAATTGAACAACATAACCAATCAAAATTGTTATGAATGAAATTAAAATGATTATACAAAACCAATTTAATATAGAAGGGGTTATGGAATTATTAATTAATAAACCTAATTTTTTTATTCAATTATTTAATAACAAATGGAGAACACCAACAGATTAACTGTAAATCATCTTCCCCATTTCACTTTTATTTCAAGATTGTCTTCTAAGTTATTCTATTTTATTGGTGGTCCCTAATGATGGTGTATTATTTCAAACCATCTCCAAACATCCATCATTATTTATAATCTATTAGAACCTCCATTTTCTTTCATGAAATCAACTTTTAGGTACACCTAATACCATTCCAATAATTCGTAATGAATTCTAACCGAACCTCCTTTACTCCTTCAGGTTTCTCTATCTTTCTTTTTATCCAAATGAATTTGTCATTTCTTTTTAGGTAAAACTTCTAAATACTTTTTATATGATCCCAACTAATGTTCCATGATCTGTTCCTCATTCTATTTTGAGGATATAAATGTTTTATGTGATTCCCACCTCGATACCCACGATAAGCAATCTTGTTTTGAGTGATATTCCAGAATCCTCATCCTATTTCAAGTGCAATATACCTTCTATTTTAAGCCACCATTCTCACTATAAAATTACTATTTTAATTATGAAAACATTCTTCGTTCACTTTTGGTTTTATATAAAAGATTGTTCACTTTCCAATTTTAAAATCTCCATAATATTTTCCATAAAACCGCACAAAATGATTTAAGGCTAATATTTCTCAAATACATTTCTTATGAGTTTTCACCACTTTTTGATATCACATACCATGATCTATGACTATTTAATGTCCATTTATAATTAATTTCTTTCATGGAAACTTTCATGATATGCCCATATGTTGTGATTTCAGTCATGGTTGTGGTAACTAATTATTTACATAGATACGATTATGTTTATGTATGCTTGATTATGTATGATTATTAGTGTGGAAATATTATTTATGTGGAAAAAAATATTCATGGAAATGTTGATTTGGGTGAGCCCTAATAGCTCTCCAGTTCATTTTGTAATGTTATGTCTCATGAGATGCAATGTGAAACGAGATTGGTGGTTAGACTTGACCCGTACTAAAATGGGAAACGAGATTGGAGGTTATCCATAAATCATACTTAAGAAATATATTATGATTGATCCACATATATGATTCCACATCTATATTATCCCATTATTATATGATATTAATTCATATGTTCCATGGTTTTTTAGCATTATGTCATTCCTCCTAACTCGTGTGCTTAAGATGTATCCTTATGCTCATTTCCTTACTGGGATTTTTAGCTCATTAATTTGTTCATGTTTTCGCCAGGGTACCTAATGAAGAGGTAAGGGATCAAAGGATGTTAGGAGTACTTTATGGAGATTGAATAATGTAATGTTTTTTAGCCCCATGTTTTAGGTTTTATGTACGTAGTCTTCCATAACACTAGACTTAACGATCCTTGGATTGTAATTTGATGTATAATTATTCTTAAAATCATGTAATGTAATATATATAAGTCATTGGTGGCTATAACAATAATCTACAATCAACCATCCCATGAAAAGAAATATAGAAAAGAAAAGTAATATTGGTAATCAAATCACCATTATATAAAATGGAAATATGTGGGGATATGAGTAGAATAACGAATAATGAAATGTAGAGGTATCTATAGGATGTAATGTAATTGTGGGAATGTTAACCCGGTCACTAGGAATAATAAACTATTAGTTATAGTCAAAAACCAAACCATTGAAATAGTAATTTGACATAAAAATAATAAATTATCATTTATATAATATTATTCAAGGGTAATATCTATTAATATTAAAATTTTAATTCCATAAAATAAATATTATTATTAAAATAGTCAAAAATTATATAATAAAAATTTATATAAACTAGATTTTAGAGGATATCATAAAAAAATAACTTTTATATTTAAAATTAATAATAAATTTTTTATAAATTTATATTTATAAAATGAATATAAATTTTGAAATTAGCATGTTATATTTTTTCAAGGGTGGATTACTAATATGTTTTTTGAAATACATCAATTTTCTATAGATTATTGTAAATATAGTTTTCTTATAAGGGGTAAATCTTAAATTATATCTTTTATGGTGTAATAATGAATTAATAATTTGTCTAACATGCTGTTCCAATAAATATGTCTAATTTTATAAGTGGGATACAAAACACATTAATCAAAATTTAAAAGCCAACAAACAATTTTCCATAGTATTAAAAAAAGTTCTCTTAAAATTTCAATTTTAAATTTTCCACATTCGATTTTGGAAAACAATTGTACACGAAATTTAATTGGGTTTCAAGTCATAAAAATACTATATTATGTTTATATGTGATTTATTTATAATAAGATATCATATATATTGATTATATTTGATATATTTTTAATCAATATTTTATTAGAAAAATAACCCTCTCCTCATGTTTTAATAACCCATCATCCTTTGGTTAAATACTACTACCTCATTCTATCAAAGATAATTATCTATTAAAATATTCTCTATTATTAATATTAAAATATATAGTTACATTTTTAATATATAACAATACAATAATAAATGGATTTCAGTTGATTATAAAATAATAAACAAAAACAAGAGGGTTTGTTCTCATCAATTCGTCATGATTGCCTCTTCTACACTTTCCCATTAACTCGACCCCACTTAAATCTGAATAATATATGGGATATGGATTAGTTTTTAGAAATTAAAAATAATGATTTTAATCTATGGGTTTTTTAATTTTTTATTTATATTAAAGCTTCACACTTCTCATGTCCACCCATTTCATAATTTATTGTTGACGATCAGTCAACCACTGACGAATATATTTTCAATTCATTTCATATCACCAAACCAATTGATGTTTATAATATATTATTTATTGAATATAAAATTATATAAATATTTATTTTATAATGGTATAATAAAATATATTAATTTATAAATTTTAATGAACAAAATAGTGAAATCTATGAAAATGTAATATTTTTTTAGAAAATATGATATGAATATGTTATCCCCTTAACCATTGATGTTATAAAATAATATCAAGTTAAAATAATTTATAAATATAGGTATTAGTTGAACTACTTCACTCCTATAACAATTTAATTTATAAATATATATTGAGGTTGGTGAAAAGTGCTAAAATTATGTAACACACAGAGATTTTATAAGAATTATTATTTTTAATTTCTTTGATGTCATTTGTTGTATGTTACCCCAAGATTATCTTGAACTATAAACAACACCATATTAGATTTTAATATTTTCTATGCTATTCTTGTCTTGCATTACACGCAAGAGAAACCTTCCTCCATAGCTTGCATTGTACGCAATACCTAGTTTCACTAAACATCGATATGCTATTAAAATATTATATAAACTAGCGGTTATGAATAGTAATACCCACTTTTTAAAATTTTATTAATTTTATTGTTCAAAATGAACATCATTTTTAAATTCAAAATATCGAAATTAGCCTAGGGTGAATTTTTGGTATTTTTCTGAAAACATTTAATTTTTGATGAATAGTGAAAAACACTGAGTTATAGTTTAAAACCGAATTTTTAATTAAATAAATATTTATTTTATTTAAATTTGTTTTAGCTGAAAATAGATACTTAATACCTATATAAGTGAAATGAAATTCATTGGAGTCATTTTATAATAATATTAGATATATAAAATTATTATTGAACTTTCCCCCATCTTTTACCCATCTCCTAGGAGAATTTGAAAATTTACATAAAAAATAATTTTACCACTTCTATGGGTGGAATTTTAAAATTATGAGAGATTCCGTTAATATCAAGGAGTAAAATGTGGTTCAATAAGTCAATTTTTTTGGTGAATAGTAACTTTTTATTTTTATTTACCACGGTTAAAAGTAAATAGGGTTACTAAGGGTAAAAATGATATTATTATTACACCAACACATGTCCTAATTCTATTTGACAAGTTTAATTCGACCAAAAACAACCTATGGAATAAAATATGTCCCTTTAGGTCCATGTGGATTAGATTAGGACACTTATTATTAATTTTTTTTAAAGAAGAGTAAAAATTGTTAAAATCAGAGATTAATAACAAAAACATTTTTAATATAGGGTTACAGATAAGATAAATTTGGCTATTAATGTTAATTATAAAGTTAAAAATATTTCCTACATAATGGTATTTTATTTATATTTTTTAGACATTATATAATTTAATTTATTTTTGACACAATGATAATGTAGTAATTACCTTATTAATAAAATATTAACATAATTGATATTATAAATACACAAATAAATGTAATTTGAGATAATATATGAATTACGATAATTTTCCAGGGTAATATAACATATTAGGGTTTGTTAGATGAATTTTTTAGAATTAATAATTCTATTATGAATTTAGAGTAAAGAAAATACCAAATAGTGTCAAAATTTAAATAAAAGAGTTTTTTAAAACAGTATTATATTATTAATTGATATAATGGTCCTAAAAATCTAATTTTTGTCCATAAGACTTATATAATAATATATATGACATTAATGAACCAATTGGGGTTATATTGTAGTTTTATAGTACGTTTATTATCCATATATTGTAAGAATACAAGAAGAGACCATAAAAGTTAAATTATTTAAGGTAGAATTAAATCCAAATGATATGGTTTAAATGGTAACATAAACTTGTAAAAAAAATATTGATTGAGAGTATTTAGACCCATCCCCATCTTAGCCTCTAAATAAGTCACTTTGGAGCCATTATAATATGAATATTAATTTATTATAAAATAATATTTTATGTTTTTTCTAAGGTGCCCATCTCCTCCCTTATAAAAGGCCACCTCCTCCCTCTTCTCTTCACACAATTTTTAGCCTTCAGGCTAAGCAAAACCCTACCAATTTCACTTATCCACTTCCCTAGAAACATACTAGAGGTCCTGATCTTTTTCAATGACCAACTTTAGTGCCCTAAAAGGAGGGTTAGAAGAGGCGCGTCGAAAAAGATGTAATCTTTTCTTCCAAATATTTCATGTTTCTTTATTCTTAAACATCCTCTTCATTAGTTGTTTCATTATAAATTAAAAACATAAGTATAAAAAATATACTGATATGTTATTGTAAATATTAATAAACCCCATTTCACGTTCTATCCATCCTACAGATTACGAAATCACCACGCATGCATACGTACGGAATACCATCTCCACGCTGTGGTGTAATCTATTTATCAACCCCCACATTACATGGATTGGTATAATGGTGTAAATAGTAATTATATATGGTTATTATAACATGATACAAATTCTGAGATATTATTTCATCCACCCCAACTAAATTCAATAATAATGGGAATGATATCACCGCTAATGCATACGTACGGATTACCGTCTCCGAGAACGTGATAAGATCCATTTTCCATGTTTAACCATTAAAGTATGACTATAATGTATATATAATAAATAATCATGAATGATATTAAATAATAATGATACTGGATTTATGTACATATATGTTTTATTTACTTAATTCCATTCAATTCAATAAAGAAACCAAAACAGCGTTCATGCGTACGTACGACTTACCGTCTCCATGAACGGTGTATTTTATTCCGTTTATCGATCTGTCATATATATTTATATGATGAATATATATTATATATAAATCATTTTTTAGATTCTGGAATTAATTAAATCATAATATATGTAATAATATAAAGAACGATAAGTCGAAACACATACAATAAATGAAACGATTTTACCTAAAATGCTGCTTTAACATGAAAATTACAAAATAAATACTAATATAAAGTCATTAGTGACCCATATATGATATCATAATAATGAATATGATTCTTTAATAAGTCAATGAAATTATTTAAATCATTATACAAGGGGGTTCAGATACCTACGAAGAATATCAGACCTGAGGTAAGGGTTAATTATTCCAATCTAATTCTTAACCGAGATTGTTATTTGTAAGTATTTACTGGGATTATATTTTTCATCCATGTCCATAAAAATGTTTTTATAAAGTGTTTAATATTATTCAATGTATTTTTAAATTCATTTTTACCCATTTTAGTCTTTTACTTTGTGTTATGGAAGGAATCATTCTTTTGTTTACCATATGAGGAACCTTTTGACTTTTTAGGAAAAATTACGAGGAAAATGTTTTTTAACTTATACGACATGAATTGATTTTTACAGTTTTATAACACCTTTTCACATGAATATTAATCTATAATAATTCATGATTATTTTCAACAAGAATCATTTTATTTTAAAATTTAATGGTATTTTTTGAAAAGAAAATGACTTTGAAGAAGAATGTATATTTTCCCCAAGAATTCATTTATGTGTTTTATGAAAACTATTTCCATCTATGATGACATTATTTAATATGGTTATGTTTCAAGTATAATGTCACTATTATTTACATGGTTTGATTTTTGTTATGATGAAATTATATCCATTTTTTTATATGGATTATTTCACGATGAGATGATGTTTATAAAACCCATTTTATTCTTTGGGTTATGATGAATGATTTATGATGTTTTTGTGGCACACATATGAATGATTTAATTATGAGATGGGTGGGACCTATATCTCCCTCAAAAGAATTGGGTAATAATTTATATCTCATGAGATAAACATGGATGGAAAGGAAAGTTAATCTGGTTCAATGATATAGGACTAGAACGAGGAGTGAACTCGATTCAGTAAGGGACTTTGTCCACTATGATGGTCTTGGCAGAAATGTCTTTGCTACTTTAGAAATCTTATCATGTGCTCAATGGTTTTCCACAATTACATGTTTTATTCCCATTCTATTTTATCATGATTAATGTTCCTTTATGATCTATTCCATATATACTACCATGTTTAATTTCATTGCCCATGATTTTGATGTTTAGATTCGATGCCCGTGTTTTTACATTCAAATATTTGTGGATTGTTTTATGTTCTCCATGTTTACCCTTACTGAGAATTTTAGCTCACCCTTTTTATGTTTTCTTTTCCCCATGATATAAATAAAAGTTTTAGGTAAAACAAAAATGGGATGAACTTTGTGAGAGACGATGAAGATTTTTCACCAAGATTAGAATATTTTTAACGGAGTCTCCAAAGACACTAAACTAATATGGTCTTTGGGAATTTTTTTGTAATGTATTAATTATTCTGCAAAATTAATGTAATGTCTATGTATGTTAGGATTTGGGTATCTACAGTTGGTATTAGAGTGAAGGTTTAGTCAACCTTTAGATAATAGGATGTGAAAAAATTAGGGATATCCCTAGACATATTTCTATGGTATGTCTAGGGATTTTCCTAAATTAAGTATAAGTATAAGTTATAGTCTTAGAATTATGGTAATGATATTAGAATTAAACCTAAAATGTAAGATATTGAAGGTACTTGTAACACCGGAGATTTTTTTGAGAAATGTTTTGTTCTTATATAAATCATCGAAGTAATATTTCACTACACACAATGCTATCTTGGCTTGCTTTACACGCAATCGCGACCTTCCTCGATAGCTTGCATCGTATGCAATACTGAGTTTCACTAAACAACGATATGCTATTAAAATATTATTAAAAATATCCGTTATGAATAGTAATACCCTCTTTTTGAAATTTAATAAATTTTATCATTCATAATGGACTTCATTTTTGGATTCAGAATATCGAAATTAGCCTAGGGTGAAATTTTGGTATTTTTCTAAAAACATTAAATTTTTGATGAATAGTGAAAAAACTGGGTTACTATTTAAAAACTGACTTTTTGTTTAAGTAATTATTTATTTTTTTTTATATTTATTTTATGTGAATATTGATACATAATACCTATATAAGTTCAAAGTAATTCATTGGAGTTATTTTATAATAATTTTAGACATATAAATTTTTTTTAACTTGTCACTATCTTTTACCCACCTCCTAGGAGAATTTGGAAATTCACATAAAACATAATTTTATCGCTTCTGTGAATAGAATTTCGAAAATACAAGAGACACAGTTAATATCAAGGAGTAAAATATGGTTTAATAAGATAAAAATATTTTTTTTGTGAATAGTAACTTTTTACTTTTTTTAGCCACGGTTAAAAGTAAATAGGGTAATTAAGGGTAAAAATGATATTATTATTACCCTAACACATGTACCAATTCTATTTGATAACTTTAATTTTACCAAAAACAACCTTACGAATAAAATATGACCATTTAGGTCCACTTGGATTAGATTAGATCATTTATTATTAATTTATTTAAAGAAGGGTTAAAATAGTTAAAATCGAAGTTTAATAACTAAAGAATTTTTAATATAGTGATATGCATAAGATAATTTAGACTATAAATATTAATTAAAAAGATAAAAAGATTTCATACATAATAGTATTTTATTTATAATTTTTAGACTTTATATAATTTAATTTATATATGACACAATGATGATGCAGTAATTACCTTATTAATGAAATATTAACATAATTTATATTATAAATACCAAAATAAATGTAATTTGAGACTTTTTATTAATTAAAATAATTTAATTGGTTAATATGACATGTTATTATTGATTTAATTATCTTTTTTAGAACTAATCATCATGTTATGAGTTTTACAAAAACCATTTACCAAATAGTGTCAAAATTGTCATAAAATAGTTTTTAAAACAATTTTTATATTATTAATTGTTATTTTATTCCTAAAAGTCAATGGTTCTGCCAAATGACTTAGATAAGGTTTTATATTTTAATAATTAACAACTTTGGGTTCTTTTTACTTTTTATAGTAAGTTTATTAACCTTATAGTGTAAGAAAACAAGAATACATGGTAAAAGTGAAATTATTTAATTTATAGTTAAATCTATATGATATGGTGAAAATAGAAACCTAAACTTTCCTAAATTATATTGGATGAGAATATTTGAACCGATACCCACCTTATATTCGAAATAAATCAATTTGGAGCTATTAAAACCCAAATATGACTTTATTATAAAATAATATTTTAAGTTTTTCCTAAAGTACCCCTCTCCTCCCTTATAAAAGGACAACTCCTCCCTATCTTCCTCACACCACTTTGAGCCTACAAGCTTGTACAAACCTTGAAAATATCTCTTCTCCACTTCCCTAGAAACAACCTAGAGGTCCTGGTCTTCTTCCATGTCCATGTTTATTACCCTAAAAGGAGGTTAAGAAGAGGCGCCTCAAAGAAGAGGTAATGTCCATTACCGATTCTTTCAACATTATTTCTTCAATTACTTATTCTTCTTTAGTGGGTTAATTATGAAGTAATAAAATCATTATCACTCATATAAAAATATGTTATTATAAGTATGAAACAACCCTATTTCACCATATATCCATCCTACAGAAAACAAAATCCCCGCGCGTGCGTACGTACAGAATACAGTCTCCATACAGCGGTGTAAATCTGTTTTCCACCACCACCTTACTTGGATGGGTATAATGGGGTATATAATAACTATATATGATTATTGTAAAGTGATATTGATTCTGAAATAGTATAAATACACTCTAATATAGTTCCACAATTATTGGAACGATATCATCGCTCGTGCGTACGTACATAATATTGTCTCCACGATGTGATGCGACTCGTTCTACATGATCTTCATTTCATAATGATTATATATATTTATTTAATGAATAAATATGATATATATTACACTAATAACATTATGGAAATGATATATCTATGACCTAAAAATATGAATAAGAATTTATTCGACAAAACACGTATAAGAACAAAAAGTAATAAACACCCGAATAACAAGTAGCAATGAAATATTACTAATTTGAAGCTAAGAATATGACCATATATGATATCTTAATTTTTTTTATGATTATGTAATAAGTCAATGACATTATTTAAATCATTATATAGGATGTTCGGAAAATTACGAAGCAAATGGGACCTATGGTAAGGGAAAATCTCACAATCTCATTTTTGTCTGAGATTGTTTATACTTCATAATTTACTAGGACATATTTATCATCCAAATCCACGTTTCCTCAAAATGTAATATTATTTCCATCCACCTAAAATTTTTTAAATCCATTTTTATCTGTTGGTGAGTTTTTAGTAAATGATATGAAAGGAATCTTTTGTCGTTTTTAGTACAAGGTACTTTTTGACTTTTCCAGCCTATGTTCGAAAAGATTGTATTTTTTAACTTATACGGCCTGAAGGGACTTTTAGAACATTATTTCCATGAATTTTCCATTACATGTTTCCAAGTTTATTTTTAATAAACATCATTTAGTTTAAAATTATATGACATTTTAAGAAAGGAAAAATGTTTTTGAAGTAAAATGGATATTTTCCTCAAGAATGGAGTTCATGCCTTTTATCAAAATTATTTTCCATCTAAGAAAATATAGGGTTTTGTTTCTATCCATATTTTTACATTGATTCGATTATGATATGATGGAATTATTTTTATGAAGATCTTCTATCTAATATGGATTATGTTATGATGGCATGATGTTTAAGAATCCCATTTTTATTATATTGGTTATGCTATGATGTATGATTTGTGATCTTGTGACACACATAAGAATGTTATCATAATGAGATTGGTGGGACATATATCTCCCTCAAATGCATTGGGTAAAGATTTATATCTCATGAGATATACATGGATGGAACAGAAGGTTAATCCGGTTTAGTGAAACAGGACGGAAATGAGGAGTGAACTCGGTTATGAAATAGACTTTGTCTGCTAAGATAGTCTTGGAAATGAGTCTTGATTATTAATAAATGATTTTATATTATTATGTGTGTATGCCAAAATGTTTCATGTTTATGTTATGACTATTGATTTATCCCATGTTATGAAATTATGATCTCTTTTTCATGTTAAGATTTCCAAAATGTTATGATATTATGAATATGATGTGATTGATATTTCATTTGTTTACCCTTACTGAGAATTCGAGATCACACTTTTGTATGCTTTTTTCCCCTGGTCAGGAAGAAGGTTTTTAAGTAATATATTCCAAAAATGGACTCTAGATATGATAAAGTAAAAGGGAGACAGTGTATATGATTTATGAACTTGTTGTTTTTGTTTCCCAATTTCTAAAGACACTATACCTATACAATCCTTTCATGGTTTTGTTATATGTTGTAATAAGTGTGCATCAATTTTGGTGTAATAACAATGTATGTAATGTATGGGTCGTTATAGTTGGTATTAGAAGAAAGGTTTAGTCAACCTTTTGAAACTAGGATTTGAAAGCCTTAGTAAGAACCCTAAAGATAAGTCTAAGCATAGAACACAATCATAGTGTTTTAAAAATGGCCATGAACAACCTATGATAAGACCTTAAGTGTGAAATTTTATTCTTGATTATGTGGTTTTCCTATTATATTTAGTTTTTCTCACAATATTCTTCTTGGTTTTAGTCAATGGTTGGATACCGAAGGAACCGTGTTAATGTGGAATGCGATGGGAAATGCGACGATTGTCCCCCTGAGCAGCCAAACATTATGGGAGATGGAATGAAAATTCTTGTAGCCATGATCAGACAAATTTCTCAATCTATCAATCATGTAGGACTTCCAAATGAGCAATGGAAGGAGAAAAATTCTATTCAACACTTCATGAGGCAGCATCCACCCTCATTCAGCGGGTCTAATGATCCATTAGTTGCTGAACAGTGGATCAGTACCACTGAAAAGATATTTTCTGTTCTTCAATGTTCTGAACATGAAAAAGTCATCTTAGCAGTGTATTGTTTGGAATGTGATGCTGATCAATGGTGGAATAATATCAAGAATATGAGGCAAAGAGATGAAATTGAGTCCATGGAATGGGACGAGTTTAAGAACTTAGTTTTCAATAAGTACTTCCCTCGTATACTTTGAACAGAGATGGAGAAGGAGTTTCTTGAACTAAAGAAAAAAAATGACTAATCTATTGGTACCTATGATGAAAATTTTACATGACTTTCAAGGTACGCTTCTGGGATTATTATCTAACCTGAGAGTAAGATTGATCGATTTTTTAGTGGCTTAAAACCAAGTCTTCAAAGGGCGTTAGCCATAAGGGACTTCAACAGCTATGCGGAAATCGTTTGATGTTCTCTAAATGCCGAGATGGAGATTGGAGTAACCCATCAGTTATATTCATTTGATAAGAAGAGGAAATTGGAATTCAAAGGAAAATATAAAGACCACACTGAAAATAAGATGAGTTTTCCGTTATGCTCAATGTGTGGAAAGAAACATGGAGTGAGTTGTCTTAAAGGGACAAGTAAATGTTTCAAATGTGGAAAGGAAGGTTATCGGGCATTTGAATGCCGCAATAATGGGAAGAAGACGTCTAGTGATGAAAACAAAGAAAAGTCCACACAGAGTGCACCTCCTACACTTAAATGTTACAAGTGTAAGGAAATGGGGAATTATGCTAATTAATGCCCTAATCCAAGGGTTGTTGACGATGATCAATGTCAAAAAACTCTTAAGGCTAAAGAAAAAGTTAGTCACATGCAATATCTATCGGCAATGTGGAGTATGATAATGAAGTGGTGAAAGATAAAATTACCATCCACTCCAAAGTTGAAAATGATTTATTTGATTCTGGATCCACCAACTATTTTATTTTTGAATAATTTTCTATGTGTATCGATGTATTACATCAACAATTAGATGTTGAGTTAGCTGTGACAACCCCTAATGGAAGAACAGTTGCATCAAAAGTTTACAATTCTTCTCCAATTGAAGTTTGTGGGAAAGGGCTTCCTACAAATATTTTGATCCTACCTATAGTAGAATTTGATGTGATTCTCGGTCTGTATTGGCTTTCATTATATGGAGATCAAATCAATTTCCAAAGAAGGGAGGTCACATTTCATATTCTAGATCAATCTATGATCATCTATCGATGCAAGGATGAACATAACCTTCCAGTGGAAATTTCTTCCATCTTATGGGTCTTGATTCCACTAAATGAATATTATTTATCTCAAATGGTTGGAGAGAAACTCATGATTAAGAATACACCCTTTTTAAAGGAGTTTGATGATGTCTTTCCGGAGGAATTTCCATGTCTTCCACCAAATCGTGAATTTGAGTTTTCAATAGAACTCTTACTGGGTGGTATGCCCAATTCAAAGAAACCTTATAGAATGGCCCCAATTGAGTTGCAGGAATTGAAGAAGCAACTTCAAGAGAATCTTGATAAGGTATTCATACTCCCAAGTGCGTCGCCTTGAGGAGCACCTGTTCTGTTTGATAAGAAGAAAGATGGATCAATGAGACTCTACATTGATTATCCAGAACATAACAACATCACTATCAAGAACAAACATCATCTACCACACATTGATGACTTATTTGACCAACTATGTGGAGATCAATACTTTTCCATGATTTTTCTTCATTTAGGGTATCATCAATTAAGGGTCAAAAGGGAGGATATACCAATGAAAACTTTTTGTACAATGTATGGACACTATGAATTTATAGTGATTCCATTTGGTATTACTAATTCCAATGTTATCTTCATGGATTTAATTAATAGAGTATTTAGATACTATCTTGATCACTTTGTGGTAGTCTTTATAGATGATATTCTTGTCTATTCAAAGAGAAAGGAAGAACATGAATATCACTTGAGAATTGTATTGAAGACCCTGATAAAGGAAAATATTACTGCCAAATTTACCAACTGTGAATTTTGGCTTAAAGAATTTTCATTTTTGGGTCACTTAATTTCAATATAGGGGATATCTGTAGATCCCGCAAAAACAGAGGTTATCGAACGATGGTCGAGACCAACAACAGTAACTAAGATCCAAAGTTTTCATGGTTTGGATGGATATTATCGAGGTTTTAGGAATGATTTTTCAGGAATATCTAATCCACTCACCAGGTTGACTCGAAAAGGAGATAAGTTCGTTTGGACGGAGGAGTGTGAAGAGAATTTCAAGGAGTTGAAAAGAAGGTTATCCAGTGGACCTTTGCTAACACTACCTTGTAGTGGAGAAAGGTTTGTGATCTATAGTGATGCATCCAAGAAGAGATTGGGGTGTGTTCTCATGAAAAATGATATGGTGGTAGCTTATGCCTCACGATAGTTGAAAATCCATGAGATAAATTACCCAACTCATGATTTGGAGTTAGCTGCGGTAATCATTGCATTAATGATTTGGAGGCATTATCTTTATGGTGAAATATGTGATATTTGTACTGATAATAAAAGTTTTAAGTATATTTTCACACAAAAGAAGCTTAATGTTCACCAAAGAAGATGGTTGGAGATGATTAAGGATTACTACTACTCAATTCATTACCTACCTGGGAAAGAAAACATGGTGGAAGATGCATTAAGTCAACAAGACCATGCTAACTTATCCATGACGAGGATCACAAAAGATCCAATATTGATGGATTTAAAAAGGATGGGTCTTGGAATTTTAATGGAAGGGGAAAATCTTTTCTTTCTCAAATAAATGTTTAACCATCTATACATGAGAAGATTAAATAGGCATAGAAAAAATATGTAGAGTTACAAAAGAAGGTGAGAAATGTTCTTGAACTCAACCTTGATTGTGATGGGATAATAAAGTTCAGTAATCGGGTTTGTGTTCCTCGCATCCCAGAATTAAAGTAGGAGTAATTGGATGAGGCTCATAGTTCTTCATTCTCTATTCATCTTGGAAGCACGTAGATGTATAGGGACCTAAATGAGTACTTCTAGTGGGATGGCATGAAAAGAGATGTTGGTGAATATGTCTCTCGATTCTTGGGTTGTCAGCAAGTCAAATATGAGAGACAGAAGTATAATGGGATGTTACAACCATTACACATACATGAATGAAAATGGGAAAACATCACTATGGACTTTGTCACTGGACTTCCTAAAACATCTAATGGAAATAATGTTATTTGGGTCATAGTTGGTTGTATTACAATGTCTGCACAATTTATTGCAATTAGACAGGATTTATCTCTGCATCAGCTTGCCAGGATATATGTAAAGGAAGTGGTAAGATTGCATGGAGTACCACTTTCCATTATATCTGATCGAGATCTGAGGTTTACCTCAACGTTCTGTCGAAGTCTTCACCATACTCCGGATAGAGAGTTGAGTTTCAGCACTGCTTATCATCATCAGACAGATGGTCAGTCTGAGAGAACAATTCAAAATCTAGAATATATGTCAAGAGCATGATCTATGGATTTCAAGGGTGGTTGGGATCAAAACCTACCTTTGGTGGAATTTTTTTATAATAATAGATTTCACTCCAGTATTTAGATGGCTCATTATGAAGCTCTCTATGGAATGAAATGTCGAACTCCATCTTTCTTGGATGAAGTTGGGGAAAGAAAGCTATTGGGACCTGATCTTGTTGATGAGATGGCAGAAAAGGTCCGATCTATTCAAAAACACATAAGATCAGCTCAGAGTGGACAAAAAAGTTATACCGAAAACCGAAGGAAAGACCTAGAGTATGAAGAGGGTGATAAAGAGTTCTTACAAATATCTCCTTGGAAGAGAGTAATGAGATTTGGAAAGAAGGGAAAGCTGAGCCCTAGGTATATCGGTCCTTTTGAAATACTGGATTGTTTTGGGAGGGTAGCTTACCGATTGGAGCTTCCACCGAATATCTCTCAGGTTTATTATGTGTTCCATGTTTCGCTCTTAAGAAAGTACATACCTAATCCTTCACATGTACTCAACTCAGAAGTTGTACCGCTGGAGAAAGATCTTTCTTATGAAGAACAGCTGACAGAGATTCTGGATCGTTGTGAAAAAATCCTATTGAACAAGACCACTTGCTTGGTGAAAATTTTATGGAGGAACCACCAATTAGAAGAAGAAACACGGGAGCTTGAGGATATGATGAGGGTGAGAAATCCTCATCTGTTTGTTACAAAGTGACGAATTTCTATGGAGAAATTCATTTTAAGGGGGGTAGAATGTTACACCCGAGTTTTTTATGAGAATATTTTTGTTTTTATATAAATAATCAAAGGAATCTTTCACTACACACAATACTAGCTTGGCTTCCTTTACACGCAATCGCGACCTTCCTCGATAGTTGGCATTGTAGGCAATACCGTGTTTCACTAAACAAAGATATGCTATTAAAATATTATTAAAACTATCCGTTATGAATAGTAATACCTACCTTTTGAAATTTTATAAATTTTACCATTCAAAATGGACTTCATTTTTGGATTCAGAATATCGAAATTATCCTAGGGTGAAATTTTGGTATTTTTCTAAAAACATTCAATTTTTGAGGAATAGTGAAAACTCTGGGTTGCTATTTAAAAACCGACATTTCATTTAAATAATTATTTATTTTATTTAAATTTATTTTATGTAAAAATTGATACGTAATACCAATATAAGTTCAATGTAACTCAATGGAGTTATTTTATAATAATTTTAGACATATAAAAATTTTATTGAACTTTTCACCATCTTTTACCCACCTCCTAAAAGAATTTATAAATTCAAATAAAACATAATTTTACCACTTCTATGAGTGGAATTTAGAAAATCCAAGAGACACGGTTAATATCAAGGAGTAAAATGTGGTTCAATAAGATAAAAATAATTTTTGGTGAATAGTATCTTTTTACTTTTTTTCCACGGTTAAAAGTAAATAGTGTAATTAAGGGTAAAAAGGATATTATTATTACCCTAAAACATGTCCAAACTCTAATGGATAAGTGTAATTCAACCAAAAACAACCTTAGGAATAAACTATGACCATTTAGATCCATTTGTATTAGATTAGGACATTAATTATAAATTTATTTAAAGAAGGGTTAAAATAGTTAAAATCAATGTTTAATAATTAAAAGTTTTATAATATAGAGTTATAGATAATATAATTTCTACTACAAATATTCATTAGAAAGATAAAAATATTTCCTACATAATGGTATTTTATTTATAATTTTTAGATTTTAAATAATTTATTTTATTAATGAAACAATGATGATGCAGTAATTACTTTATTAATGAAATATTAACATAATTGATAATATAAATACCCAAATATATGTTATTTAAGACTTTTTATGAATTAAAATAATTTTATAGGATAATATAACATGTTATTATTTATTTAATTAACTTTTTTCGAACTAATCATGCTGTTATTATTTTAACAAAAATCAATTACCAAATAGTGTCAAAATTGACATAAAATAGTTTTTAAAACAATTATTATATTATTAATTGTTATTTTTTTCCTAAAAATCTAAGGTTCGGCCAAATGAATTATATTAGGTTTTATATTTTAATAATTAACAACTTGGGGTTCCGTTGTCTTGTTATAGTATGCTTATTAACCTTATAGTGTAAGAAAACAAGAAGACACGATAAAAGTGAAATTATTTAACTTACAGTTAAATATAAATGATAAGGTTAAAATAGAATCCTAAAATTTTATAAATTCTATTTTATGAAAGGATTTCGACCCATACACACCTTATCTTAGAAATAAATCAATTTTGAGCTATTAAAAACCGAATATGACTTTATTATAAAATAATATTTTAAGTTTTTTCTAAAGTAGCCCTCTCCTCCCATATAAAAGGGCACCTCCCCCCACTCTTCCTCACACATGTTTGATCTTTTAATCTCATCCAACCCCGGAAAATTTATCTTCTCCACTTCCCTAGAAAAATTCTAGAGGTCCTGGTCTTCTTCAAATACCATCTTTAGTACCCTAAGAGGAGGTTAAGAAGAGGCGCTTCAAAGAAGATGTAATGTCCGTTACAGATTCGTTCAACATTATTTCTTCTTCTACATCTTCTTATTTAGTTGTTTCATTATGAAGTAATATCATAAGTATCACTAATATACTTATATGTTGTTATAAATATGAAAAAACCCTATTTCACAATCTATCCATCCTACAGAAAACGAAATCACCACGCGTGCGTACGTACGGAATACCATCTCCACGCCGTGGTGTAATATGTTTTCCACCACCATCTTACTTGGATGGGTATAATGGTGTAGAGAATAACGATATATGATTATTTTAAAGTGATATTTATTCTATAATATCATACATACACTCCAATACAATTCCACGATTATGGGAATGATATCATCGCTCGTGCGTACGTACGGAATACTGTCTCCACAGTGTGATGTGACTCGTTCTACATGATATTCATTGAATAATGATTATATAAATGAATTGAATGAATAAATATGATATATACTACACTAATAAAATTATTTAAATAAGGTATATACAACCTAAAAATAATAATAAGAATCTATACGACAAAACACGCATAAGAACAAAAAGTAATAAACACCCAAATAACAAGTAGCAATGATATATTACTAATAAAAAGCCAAGAATATGACCATATATGATATCATAACAATGAGTATGATTTTTTAATAATTCAATGACATTATTTAAATCATTATACAGGAGGTTTGGAAACTTATGAAGGAAATTAGACCTAAGGTAAGGGAAAATCTCACAATCTCATTTTTATCCGAGATTGTTTCTACTTCCAAATTTACTAGGGCATATTTATCATCCAAATCCACATTTCATCAATATTTAATATTATTTCCATACACCTGGAATTATTTGAATCTAATTTTACTCATTAGTGAGTTTTTAGTAAAAGATATAAGAGGAATCTTTTGTTATTTTTAGTACGAGGTACTTTTTGACTTTTCCTGCAAAAGTACGAGAAGAAGGTTTTTTTAACTTATACGACCTGAATGGACTTTTAGTAAATTATTACCATGAAGCTTCCTTTAAAAGTTTTACAATTTATTTTTCATCAACTTCTTTTAGTTTAAAATTATATGACATTTTATGAAAGGGAAAATGATTTTTATGTAGAAAGGATATTTTCCTCAAGAATGGAGTTAAAGCATTTTACAAAAATTATTTTCCATCTAAGATAATATAGGGTTATGTTCCTGTCCAAATTTTTACTTTGATTTGATTATGTTATGATGGAATTATTTTTATGAAGCCTTTTTATCTTATATGGATTATGTTATGATGGCATGATGTTTAAGAATCCCATTTTTATTACATGGGTTATGCTATGATGTATGATTTATGATCTTGTGGAACACATAATAATGGTATCATTATGAGATGGGTGGGACCTATATCTCCCTCCAATGCATTTGGTAAAGATTTATATCTCATGAGATAGATATGGATGGAATGGTAGGTTAATCTGGTTCAGTGAAACAGGACTGAAACGAGGAGTGAACTCGGTTCAGAAATGGACTTTGTCTGCTAAGATAGTCTTGGAAATGAGTATTGACTACTAAGGAATGATTCTCTATGATTATGTGTATGTGCCAAAAAGTTTCATGTTTTATGTTATGATTATTGATTTATCCCATGTTATGAAATTATGATCTCTTTTTCAAGTTAAGATTTCCAAAATGTTATGACATTATGAGTATGATGTTATTGATATTTCTTTTGATTACCCTTACTGAGAATTCGAGCTCACCATTTTGTATGTTTTCTTTCCCCAGGTTATGAAGAATGTTATTAATTAAGATATTCCTAAAAGGGACTCTATATATGATAAGGTTAAAGGGAGACAGTGTAGATGATTTATGAATCAGTTGTTTATGTTTCCCAGTTTCTAAAGACATTATACCTACACGGTCCATTCATGGTTTTGAATATGTTGTAATAAGTGTGCTTCAATTTTGATGTAATAACAATGTATGTAATGTATGGGTAGTTAGATTACTACCCCTTTATTATGTTGTTTTCCTAGTAGGATTTTTTCATCTCACACTATTCTTTTTTGGGTTTTAGAAAATTGCTGGAAATAAGAAGATTCACGATAATGGAGGATATGATGGATAATTGAACGATATTTTTCTTGAACAACCAAATGAAATAGAATTTGGAATTCAAAATATCATTATTATGCCTAATCATAAATTTCATTATTTGTTCAATAATCTCATCTTTGGTAAGTTTCCCGACTCTACGAATGACAGAAAGATGGAGTTTCATGATGATCATAGAGGATAGAATGTTCAATTTCCGTCATGTAAATCATGTGGGAAGAGGTATCAGGGAGAATGCTTCAAATGAACTGGAAGAATCTTTGGGTGTGGAAAAGAAGGACACAAGGCCAATAATTGCAAAGGAAAAGGTTCGGTTAACACCATGAACAAGGATAATAGTAATGCTAAGACATCAACAATGGTTAAATTTTTTAAATGTGGAATGTACGGGAATTATGCAAAATAATTACCTTATTGAAAGGCTCATAAAGAGAATCATCATGGTCGTATGGGTAGTATTTATATTGATGATGATGAAGAGACTACAAATTATATATGAGATAAAATAATTGTTGAATCTTGGTCAACGGTTTAAGAAGGTTGTGGAATGATTTGTGTTTATCAAGAGTTATGTTGTATAGGTAATGGTATTATGGAATAAACACACATCTAAGGATTATTACACAATTTTTTTTTCTTAAAGTATTTGAAACTATATGTTGAATAGTACCGGTAACCATGAATGGTTATTCAGATATTTTTTGAAAAGATATGATATGCGTAAAATGAAGGTATATGGAGAAAATGAAATGTTTGATAATATTCATGAGCTCATGACTGATATAAGGACAATGTGGTATCATGGTTTGCATATATAGAAATTTTGGGATTTTGGTATGTGGAAAGAGTTAACTTTTGATAGAATTCATGTTTTCACTAAGGTTCTATGGTAATTCATGTTTAAAGAGAATACATGATTAAGGTATTCACTTATTTGGAATGTTACCAAAAAGATATATCTTATGATATATGAGAGATAAATGATGGTATTCACATGCTTGGTTGATGAAATTTCTATTAATCGTTGTCTTTATACTATGAACATGGATAGAATTATTTTGGATAAGACTAAATATTTGAAATGAATTATGCTGGACATAAGATAATATTGTTTAAGGATAGAACCATTTTTTCGATTTTATTTATGGAATGTTATAATAGTATAGTGTATGAAAAGGGACAACCTATAAATTGGGCGACAACACGTCGCATCAGACAAGGATGAGGTAATCGAACCCACAACTAAAGTATGATAGGCCCTTATCGCCTACCACTAGCCTACAGGAAGTCACTTGTTAGTATAAACTTGTTTTATGTTATTAAGAGGTATGGTAGATGAAGTATATGTCCATTTTAGGGACCATATACGATTAATATCCCTATATATGGACTTATGTATATAACTTTTTCTAACATTAGGTTAGAGACCGATGGAATGATCTATCATTCTATTGCATGATATACTAACACTTCACAGAAGACAAATTCAACTTAATTTCATTAAGATATGATGTTGAAATTGTTCAGGTCTCAAACAATAGTTATATTGTACCAAAATCAAGAAAGAATTTAGTTTAATTCAAAAATTCTTCAACAATACGAAAATAATCTTGAAAACCAAAAATGTTGTCCTATTACTCACATATCCGATGATTCAGATGGTACCTCAGATCATCACAAATTTATGGCTTTCTGATTTTTGGGATTTTCATATCCATGTTCTCTACCACTCTCTATTAGAACATGATGGTTATATTTATCTTCCATATCCATATTCTCACCTATAGTATCCTATGTAGAAACCCAGTGATTAGTTACTTTGGGTAACCATTATGTTTCTAACGTTCCTTTTTTTAAAAAATAATTATTATTCCTTTTTATAATGTGGGTTTATATGAAATAAACTTTTAGGTAAATTAGCATTTATAACCCAGAAAAATTTTGAGGGCGAAGTTCATTTTAAGGGGGGTATAACGTAACACCCTGAGATTTTATAAGAATTATTCATTTTAATTTCATTTATGTCTTTTTTTGTATGATACACCAAGATTATATTGAACTATATGCCACACTGTACTATCTTGTATTATACGCAACACTATTCTTGTCTTGCATTACAAGCAAGAGCAACCTTCCTCGATAGCTTGCATTGTGCACAATACCGAGTTTCACTAAACGACAATATTTTATTATAATATTATATAAATTATCCATTATGAATAGTAATACCGACTCTTTGAAATTTTTTAAATTTAATCATTCAAAATGGAGATCATTTTTGAATTCGGAATATCTAAATTAGCCTATGGTGCTTTTTTGGAATTTTTCTGAAAACTTTCAATTATTGATGAATAGTGAAAAACACTGAGTTATAGTTTTTAAACGAATTTTTATTTAAATAATAATTTATTTTATTTAAATTAATTTTAATTGAAATAGATACATAATACCTATATAATTTCAATATAATTCATTTGAGTCCTTTTATAATAATTTTAGATATATAAAATTTTTATCGAACTTTTCACTGTCTTTTACCCAACTCCTAGGAGAATTTGAAAATTTACATAAAACATAATTTTACTGCTTCTGTGAGTGAAATTTCAAAAAACCTAGAGACACAGTTAATATCAAGGAGTATAATTTGGTTCATTAAGATAAAAATAATTTTTTGTTAATTGTAAATTTTTACTTTTATTTACCACGGTTAAAAGTAAATAGTGGAATTAAGGGTAAAATTGATATTATTATTACCCTAACACATGTCCCAATTCAATGGGATAAGTATAATTCGACAAAAAACAACCTTAGGAATAAAATATGACCCTTTAAGTCCACTTGTATTAGATTAGGACACTTATTATTATTTTATGTAAAGAATAGTTAAAATAGTTAAAATCAAGGTTTAATAACTAAAACATTTTTAATAGAGGGTTATACATAATATAAATTAAACTATAAATATTAATTAGAAAGATAAAAAGATTTTCTACATAATTGTATTTTATTTATATTTTTTAGACATTATATAATTTAATTTATTTATAACACAATTATAATGTAGTTATTACAATATTAATGAAATATTTAAATAATTGATATTATAAAAACCCAAATATTTGTAATTTGAGACTTTTTATGAATTAAACTAATTTTATAGGCTAATAAAACATATTAGGGTTGGATAGAATAATTTTTCTTCGATGTAATAATGCTGTTATGAATTTAGAGAAAACAAAATACCAAATAGTGTCAAAAGTTATATAAAAGTGTTTATAAAACAAATATTATTTAATTAATTGATATAATGGTCCTAAAAATCTATGGTTTGGACAAAATACATATATAATAATATATATGACATTAATGAAACAATTGGGGTTCGATTGTCTTATTATTGTTTTTTTATTAAGCATATATTGTAAAATACAAGAAGACATGGTAAAAGTTAAATTATTTAAGTTAGAGTAAAATATAAATTATAATGTTAAAAAGGTAACATAAAATTTTATAAAACATATTGTATGAGAGTGTTTCAACCCATACCCAGCCTATCCTTGAAAAAAGTAGCTTTGTAGGCATTATAAACTAAATATGAATTTATTATAAAATAATATTTTAACGTTTTCCTAAGTTTCCACTCTCCTCCTCGGACAATTTTGAGCCTTCATGCTCTAAAAAAGCCTACCAATTTATCTTCTCCACTTCACTAGAAACATACTCGATATCCATGTCTTTTTTAATGACCAACATTAGTGCCCTAAAAGGAGGTTTAGAAGAGGCTCATCGAAGAAGATGTAATCTCTTCTACCGATTCTTTCAAGTTTCTTTATTCTTCTACTTCCTCTTATTGAGTTGTTTCATTATAATGTAATAAAATCAGTATAAATAATATAATGATAGGTTATTATAAATATGAAACAATATCATTTCACTTTCTATCCATCCTACGGATAACTAAATCACCATGCGTGTGTACGTACAAAATACCATGTCCACACCGTGGTGTAATCTGTTTTTTCACCACCACCTTACATGGATGGGTATAATGGTGTAATGAATATATATATATTGTTATTATAACATGATAATAATTCTGAGAAATTATATCATACACCCATATTCCATTCAATAATAATGGGATTGATATCATCGCTCTTGTGTACGTACAGATTACCGTCTCCACGAACGCGATGAGATTCATTTTCCATGATTAACAATTCAAGTATGATTATAAAGTATATATAATAAATAATCCTGAAAGATATTAAATAATAATGATACTAGATTTATATACATATATATATCATTTACTTAATTCCATTCAATTCCATAAGGAAATGAAAACAGCGTTCATGCGTACGTACGACCTACCGTCTCTATGAACTGTGTATTTCATTGCTTTTATCGATCTATCATATATATTTATATGCTGAATATATATTATATATAAATACTGTTTTACATTATGGAATTATGTAAATCAGGATATAAGTAATAATATCAAGAAAAACAAGTCCAAACACGTACGATAAATGAAACGATTTTACCCAAAACGCTTCTTTAACATGGAATTTACAAAAGAACGGGTAATATAAAGTCATAAGTGATCCATATATGATGTCATAACAATGAATATGATTCTTTATTAAGTCAATGTCATTATTTAAATCATTATATAAGAGTTTCTGATACGTACGAAGTATATCGGACCTAAGGTAAGGGAAAATTATTCCAATCTCATTCTTAACCGAGATTATTTATTTGAAAGTATTTACTGGGGTTATATTTTTCATCCATGACCATAAAAATGTTTTCATAAAGTTTTTAATATTCTTCCATGTATGTTTAAAGTCATTTTACCACTTCTTGGCCTTTTATTTATGTTATGGAAGGAATCTTTCTTTTGTTTAACATATGAGGAACTTTTTTACTTTTTTGGAAAAAGTACGAGGAGTATGTTTTTTTATCTTATAGGGAATGATTGAATTTTAACGGTTTTATAACACCTTATTCACATGAATATTCCTCTATAATAATTCAGTATTATATTCAACAAAAGTAATTTTAATTTAAAATTTAATGATATTTTGTGAAAAGAAAATGATTTTGAAGAAGAAAGGATATTTTCCTCAAGAATTATTTTTAGGTGTTTTATCAAAACAACATTCCATCTAGGATGAAATTATTTATGTCACGTACCGTCCTCGGAGATCGTGTCGTGACTACCCCAAGCCCACCTTCCATAGGCTAGGGGCTGGCGACTAGCACCAAGGCGTAAATCATGGTAAAAAGGAAAGGCATTGCCTTTTTAAAGTAAACAAACACCACAGAGTAAGAAAGCAGTAGAAGTAAACACTAAGTAAAAACTGGGTATAACAGTAAGTGCGGAAAAAGTAAGTGGGCCAGAATACAAACCCAAACTGAAAGTAAAGTACAACTAGAAAGGAAAACATCAACTGAAATAAAGCCACAATGTCGAGACGTCCACTGGATGTCCGACCTGAAGGGTGAGTACAGATAACCTCCACAGCTCATCAGGTCCAGCCGTCCGCTCCGAGAACGTCCCGCCCAGTGGTCCACCTCCAGGTACTGTTCTGCTCTACAAGCCTCAACCACGATCAGCGCTGTTTGTCGCCTGCAACCAACAAAACGTAGTGCGGGCATAGCCCGTGCAGGGGTGAGTATAAGCTACTCAGTAGGGACCCCGAGACCCCCGAAGGTCTCCCATAATCCACAATGGATAATCCACAAAGGAAAGATACAATCACGAAGTAACATCCGACACTACTTAGGTATATGTCCATACATATACCTAAGTCATCAATTCTCATTCGGCTCCAACATCCGAGCTCAAGTACAACCCAGTCCACACAGAAAACCACAACCCAATACACACAGGAAAGCATAACGTAAATCCACAAAGGATAGCATAACACAATTCACATAGGAAACCAATACAGGATTTAACTCACATAGGTATACTTCTTCGTATGACGATAGAGATGATTAGATATAGCCACTGATTCATCTAACTCATCGGACCCACAAAGGATCGATAGGTACTAACCCCCGCAATGACCCATAATGTATCTGACCCACAAAGGATCAATAGGTAACTAAACCCCGTAATGACCCACAAAGGATCTGACCCACACATGATCGATATGTAACTAACCCCTGTAATGACCCACACAGGATCGGACCCACACAAGATATGTATCTGCTGGCCCACATAGGACCACTGAGCGCTAACACACACAGGATCAGAACCACACATGATTGGTAGCACTAGTCCACATAGGATCTCTGAGTGCTATAGTCGTCGTCGTCGAATCCACAGAGGATTCATGCACAGCCGTCATCGTCGTCGCAGTCACAGCCATCTCTAGGGTTCCCGAACACAGCATGCTCGTTTAGGAGGGTATGCTCCACGAGCCGAGAGGCTGATACATCAACCGAAACATTGACCGGAGTTTATGTATCCAATAGTTCAATATCGCCAATAGGAACTCAACGCGACAGACGACGTGTCGTTCAGACGCCTGGTCTGAGAGTTATTGGCTTTTTCGTCCCAGGGGCCCTGTTGGTTTTTAAGTCAAAACCAACCCGACTGTACTCCAACTGCGTCCAAACCTCGAGCGGACTATTCCAAAAGGTCTGCCTCACTAATAGGAAACCAACAAAGTCGACGGAATGTCAATCGGACGTCCGGAACTCAAGTTATAAGTGTTTCTGCTCCGAGGCCCCGGTTGGTTTCGTGTACGAACCAACCCGGATGAACCCAAAGATCTCCGAATCCTTGAGTGTGTTATACTGAAATGAGATTCTTGATCCAAGGATCGCATTGCAACTGACGGTGCATCGATCGGAGGCTCGTAGCTCATGTTATGGGCAACAGACCGAAAGAGGTTCGGTACTAGGGGGTTCGGGCCCGGTCTGACCCGCCCCGATACCCCCAGGGTCGGCCCGAACCGGGTCGACCCGAATTGGGTCTGCGTCCGGCACGATTGGGTGCAGCCCGGCCCGGCTAGGGCGGCTGGCCGAGTTTGCTGGCGCGCTGGCCCCAGCAGGAGGCTCGACCGTTTGGCCGAGCGGATGAGGAGGGGGGTCTGCCCCCCGTTTTGAAACTGTGACCCCATTATGGGGCTGCTCAGCTAGCCAGCCGGGGGTTTGTAACCCCTGGATTTTCCCCTGATAGGCCGGCCGACTTCTGCCGCCACGGGACCATCGATGTCCGGTCCCCCCTACTCTGACGCCGGTGGCCCGGATCCGGCTGCCGGTCTCCCTGCTCGGTCGCAGCCCGGAACCGACTGTGGCCTCAGTCCGTCCGGCGCGGCGCTATGGCGCCGCGCCCCTCCGCCGCGGTCCACCTATGGCCACGGTTATTTCGTAGTTCTCCGGTGCGGCGCGACGACGCCGCATCTTAGGTTCGTCTTCAGCGGCACGACGTGACGGCGCCACGCTTCTTCTTTCCTTACCAATTCCTGCGCGGTGCTTCGGCACCGCGTTGCCTTGCTCGTGCCGCAAAAATTAAACCAACAAGGGGGAGGAGGGTCGACCATGTTTGTGCGGTCCGACCTCCTCCCATTATTTAGATAGCAGGCGGCTCAAAAGAGAAGGATAAAATGACGGAAGTATTCATGAACTAACAAATATTATAAATCCCTACCTCCACTTTTTCATCGAACAAGAGTTCATCGCAGAAAAAAGCGGCATGGAAGGAACGTCGTTGGCATTAGGTGATATCCGAGGAAGGCGTCTCTTGACTTCGTCCACCGTCGGAGGTCAGCGTTCTTCATCGGTGGCGGTGCGTTCTTCGCGTTCATTGTAGAAGAACGAAGGATCTTCAAGACCTCTCTTTTTCTCCCAAAGTCTTAACACAACAAAAACCCAACCACAATAAAATAAGTCATTCCCTTATTTTATTATCATACCATATGAATTGAAATTCAAAATATAAGAAATTAACAATTAATTCAATGAATTAATTGTAACGATTTAGCCTCCCAAATTAATGAGGCGTTTGATAACCAAAATAAACACAGGGGTTGACTTCATTAAAAAGGGGGGTGCGGGTGCGTTACTTAGAAGGAACGAAATGGTGGGGCTCATGCATGCCCCACCTCACAAATATCCTACCAATTGGGTAGGATATCGTGGGTCCCACCTGATTTTTTAACTTAGGTTAAGCCGCTTTACGTAAAATAAAACAAAATGTCGCACCACTTTTATTTTATTCCTTAACATAACCCCAAAAATTAAAAAAAACACACCCGAGCAAACACAACTCTTGAAAAGATGTTTCTAAGCAAATACCAGCGCTGTGATTCCATCGGTGCCCTCAGAATATGATTCCGAGCACCGGTTCAAAAGTTTGAATAACCCGCTCGTTCGTTCACTAAACGTACCTGAGATAAACTTCGGAAAATGGTTCCGGGTACACCGGGACTCGAAATCAGGTGCTGTTGGAAACTGCGTTCTCATAAAAATCCCAAGAAAATTAAGAAAAAAATTTCCTTGAATTTTTCGGGTATTTACATCACTCCCACCTCAGGGATTTACGTCCCCATAAACATACATCATAAACTAGGGAAACAAATGTGAGTACTGAGCACGCATCTGAGCATCTTGCTCCCAAGTTCTCTCCTGGAGGTTCCCATGCTGCCATCTGATGCGCATTAGAGGAATAGACCGTCCATGTAGGACCCGCTTCTATCAATCTTCAATATCTACCGGGACCTCCGCAAAATTTTCCCCATCATCAACATCCAGCTCCCTATGGTCAATGATATGCGTCGGGTCGTGCACGTATCTTCTCAGCTGAGATACATGGAAGACATCGTGCACCCGGTGCAACTGAGGTGGTAGAGCTAGGCGATAAGCCACCTCGCCAATCCTGCTAAGGACCTGGAATGGTCCGATGAAACGTGGATACAACTTGTCACCTCAGCCAAATCTCTGTAACCCACGTTGGGGTGAGACCCGTAAGAAGACATGGTCACCACTCTCGAACTCTAGTGGCCTCCGCCTCCTGTCAGCATAACACTTATGCCGACTCTGAGCTGTCCTCATCCACTCCAGGATGACCTGGTCCTTCTTGATCATGGCCTGGACCATCTCTGGTCCCCCAAGTGCCGACTCCCCAGGATCTGTCCAGCATAAAAGAGATCTGCACGGTCGACCGTACAATGCCTCGTATGGTGCCATCCTGATGGTGGAGTGGTACCTATTGTTGTACGTGAACTCAACCATGGGTAAGTGGTCCTCCCAGCTATGGCCAAAGTTGAGGACACATGCGCATAGCATGTCTTAGAGAGTCTAAATGGTCCTCTCCAATTGACCATCCATCTGAGGGTGAAAGGCGGGGCTCAGACGTTGCTGTGTCCCGAACGCCTCCGGAAACCCCTTCCAATGTCGAGAAGTAAAGCGAGCATCTCGATCAGAGATGATAGATAATGGCACACCATGAAGCCGTACAATTTCCTAAACATAGAGACATCCCAAGCTCTCCATTGAGCCCTGCTCTCTGATCGGTATGAAGTGAGCCGACTTGGTAAGTCGGTCAACAATAACCCAGATAGAGTCGTGACCTCTGGAAGTGCATGGAAGTCTAGTCACAAAGTCCATAGATATTTCGTCCCACTTCCATTCCGGGACCTCCAAGGGATGTAACAAGTATGCTGGTACCTGGTTCTCTGACTTCACCTGCTGGCAGGCGAGGCATCGAGACACGAACTCTGCTACAACCTTCCTCATGCCCGGCCACCAGTGCTGTCGTCTATGATCCCGGTACATCTTCGCCACTCTAGGATGTACCACCAAAGGGGAAGTGTGAAACTCTCTCAACACCTCCTCCTGCAAATCAACTAGTACCAAGGTGCATCCTCTAAAAAGGACTTCGTGCTCTCCTCCTATGGAGAAACCATCTGGTGCCTGTCCTAAGGATATCTGTGCACGCTGTGTCTCACAGTCAGCATCCCCACACTGTGCCTCTCTGACCCGTTGTAGTAGTGGAGGAGTGACTGTGATTGGCTGAAGGAAGGTTGCTCCATAACTATCCACAAAGGATAACTACAAAGCGGATAGCTGCTCTGTCACCTCCCCATGTAGCTGAATGCCCGTCCTCCTGCTGAGTGCATCGGCTACCACGTTCCCCTTCCTAGGAGAATAGACTATCTCAAAGTCATACTCCTGGAGGAACTCGAGCCATCGCCACTATCTCAGGTTCAGGACCTTCTGAGAGAAGATGTACCTGAGACTCTGATGGTCGGAAAAGACTGTAAAGCGCTCTCCCATTAGATAGTGTCGCCATGTCTTCAGATCGAAGACCACTGCTACTAACTCCAAGTCATGGGTAGCATAGTTCTGCTCATGCGACCTCAACTGACATGATCCATATGCGATCACTGCCTGCTCCTGCATCAAGACACATCTGAGTCCAGTCCCTGATGCATTGCATTAGACTACGTACTCTAATCCCTCCTCTGGAAACCTCAAGATAGGTGCGCTGGTCAATCTCTATCTCATCTCCTGGATGCTCTGTTGACATCTGTCTGACCCCACAAAGGGTTTCCACTTCTTTGTCAAAGATGATAGTGGTGCCAAAACTCTGGAGAAGTCTGACACAAATCTACAGTAGTATCCAGATAGTCCCAAGAAACTCCGCTCCTCGGTCACGTTCCTGGGTGGATCCCAAGCTAGCACTGCCTCGATCATCGCAGGATCCACCGAAACTCCCGCATCAGAGATGACGTGTCCCAAGAAGTGGACCTCACGTATCCAGAACTGACACTACGATAACTTTCCATAAATTTGGTGCTCTCGGAGTGTATCTAGTACAACCCGCAAGTGGTAGGCGTGCTCATCCTCAATCGTCAAGTAAATCAATATGTCGTCTATGAAGACCATGACAAATCGATCGAGGTATGGCTGAAATATCCTATTCATGAGGCCCATGAATAGCATGGGAGCATTGGTTAAGCCGTAGGGAATAACCAATAACTCATAGTGGCCATACCGACATCTGATGGCCGTCTTCTACACATCCTCATCCCAAACTCTAAGCTAATAATAGCCTGACCTGAGGTCTATCTTTGAGAACCACCGTGATCCCTTGAGCTGATCGAAGAGGTCATCAATCCTCGACAGTGGATACTTGTTCCTCACTATCACCTGGTTCAGGCGACGATAGTAGACACAATGTCGCAAGCTTCCTTCCGCCTTCTTGGCGAACAATATCGGGGAAGCCCAGGGTGAAACACTGGGTCGGATGAATTCCTTGCCATGCAAGTCGTCCAACTATACACGTAGCTCCCAAAGATCAGCGAGGGCAATTTGATATGATAGAGTGGATATCAGGGTTGTCCCGGGGTATAGATCAATATAAAAGTCTACCTCTCTGTGAAGAGGTAGTCCTGGAACGTCGTCGGAAAAAACGTTCGCATACTGATCCACCACTGCCGGAAAACTAGGACTTCGCACGTCAACTGCTACTATGATGAGGCTAGACAACTGATGAGTGATGGGATGTCCTCTCCTCTGTGAGAGTCCATCATATGATTCAATGGCTCTCTTCTCGCCGGTGAAGGTGAAACTGCTCACATCGGTGTGTACACATCACACATTGCGCCTAATACAGTCGATCTGAGCATGGACTGTAGATAACCAATCCATGCCCATGATGACGTCGTAAGGCCTCGACGCCGCTACAAGAAGATCCTAGCGGATGCTATCGCCTCCTAGAGTAAGCACACACTACCGGCTCCAGTGCATAATCATTGAGTCTACTCCCGTAAGAGTCTCTAGCCGTAAGGATCGATCCAACGGCTCTGTTGGAATCTCCGAGCTCCGAACAATGGCAGCGGCTATGAAAGAATGACTCGCTCCTGTGTCTATAAGAACTGAAGAAATGGTGGAATAGACACAGATAGTACCTCGAATCATCTGGGGCATACTGTGGTCGTAGGCCGCTGCTTCCTGGAGCTGTGCCTGTCTCTGACCTCCAGCTCCCTGTAGTCGGGGTGGACCTCCTGGTGGTGGTGGTGGTAGAGCCTCAAAGCGTCGCCCACCCCCTGCTGCTTGGCCATCTCCTCTGCCTTGTCCGTATGCTCCCTACGGATCGCCACGGTCGACCCTCTACCTTTGCCTGGGTGGTCCATAAACCGTCTTCTGCTCCTCGGCACGGCGGGTCGGGAAGTCACTAGCCATGTGGCCCTGCCCACCACATGTGTAGCACTGTCTGCCTCTCGAAAGACTTGCTTCGCGCTGTGTGCCCTGCACTACTGAGCCAGTGTCCTGAGGTCGTTTGCCTAAGGGTCTGGTCTGCCTGGACCCATGAGTCATCAGTCGACTGCCTGCTGTAGAAGACTCTGCTACGTGCCGCCCCGAGGTAGGTCTCGCTGCTGATGAAGGCTCAGCAAGGAAGCTCTCGATCAAAAGGGCTCGCTCAAGTACTCCTGCCCGAGTCGGAATGCTGAGGGAGATCAGCGATGCCCTGATCTCATGCCACAATACCTGCGCAACGGTACGGGCCCGGAAGAATGGGTCCCATACCATGTCTGTCAAGTAGCTTGAGAGATCGGTAAATCTCACCGAGTACTGGGCGACCGTCAAGCTGCCCTGCCGCCGCTGTAGAAGCTCCTAGATGTGCACCACACAGAGGGTGGCTGGGACGAACTCCGAGCAGAAAAGGATATCAAATTATATCCAGAGAAGAGATGCCTCATCGTTCACTTGAAGCATAAGACTCCACCACCTACCTGCTTCCGCGTGCATTAGGCTCTCTGCGAGGATCACCATGAGGTCTGCTGGTGTCCTCTCTAACCTGAAAACCCATACAACTGCATCCAGCCAATCCTCGGCTTCCTGGGGGTCTGTCTCCACGTAGAACCTGGGCGGTCGCTGGCACTGAAACTTGTGAAGTGCACTAAGGTGACGTGCATCGTTAGCGGATGGGGATAGTAGCATCGGTGGCTCGGTGTGTAGAGGTAACACCGGTGCCTCTGCTGTCAAAGGGCAATGTACCATGTCCTCGTCGCTCTGTCGGCTGTCGTCACACACAACTTTTGGTACACTATCCAGTTGCCGTCGTGGGGCCATCTTGAAAAGAAACAGGTGTGCCACACTCAAAAGTATACCTGGTGAGCTGACATAATTTAATCACAAAGATAACTTGAAACACACATGCAATCAATGTTTTCGTTCATTATGTCAGAAATCAGAAGTCAGGGTCCTGGTGTATGGATACGTCGGCCTCCACACCAACACTAGACTCCCTGGACTGATAACCACACCTAATACTCTTAACACTATTTCATCACATAGAAAAAGATCAGTGTCCAAAGTTCTGCGGTAGAACCAAACTCCTCTGATACCGATTTTTCACGACCCGTCCTTGGGGCCCCTGCCATGACTACCCCAAGCCCGCCTTCCATAGGACAGGGGCTGACGACTAGCAGCAAGGCGTAAATCCCGGTAAAAAGGGTAGGCATTGCCTTTGTAAAGTAAATAAACACCACAGAGAAGGAAAGAAGTATAAGTAAACACTATGTAAAAACTGGGTACAACAGTAAGGACAGAAAAAGTAAGTGGGATAGAATACAAAGCCAAACTGAAAGTAAAGTACAACTATAAGGGAAAACAGCAACTGAAAGTAAAGCCACAACGTCAATCCATCCACTGGAAGTCCCACCTGAAAGGTGAGTACAGGTTGCCTCCACAACTCCTCGGGTACAGCCCTCCGCTCCGAGAACGTCCCGCCCAGTGGTCCACCTCCAGGTATCGACCTGCTTCGCAAGCCTCAACCACGATCAGTGCTGTCTATCATCTGCAACCAACACAACGTAGTGCGGGCATAGCCTGTGCAGGGGTGAGTATAAGCTACTCATTAGGGACCCCGAACCCCCGAAGGACTCCTAGAATCCATAAAAAATAATCTACAAATGAAAGATACAAACATGAAGTAACATATGAAAATACTTAGGTATTTTCCCATACATATACCTAAGTCATCAATTCTCGTTCGTCTCCAACATCCGAGCTCACGTACAACCCAGTCCACACATGAAACCACAACCCAATCCACACAGGAAAGCATAACATAAATCCACACTGGATAGCACAACAAAATCCACATAGGAATGCAAAACATGATTCAACTCACACAGGTATACTTCTTCGTACGATGATAGAGATGATCAGATATAGCCACTGATTCATCTATGTCGTCGGACTCACAAAGGATCGATAGGTACTAACCCCCGCAATGAGCCACAAAGGTTCTGACCCACACAGGATCGATAGGTAACTAACTCCCGCAATGTCCCACAAAGGGTCTGACCCACACAAGATCGATAGGTTACTAACCCCCGCAATGACCCACAAAGGGTCTGACCCACACAAGATCGATAGATAACTAACCCCCGCAATGACCCACACAGGATCAGACCCACACATGATCTGTAGGTGCTGGACCACACATGTCGATGAGCGCTGACCCACATAGGATCAGACCCACACATGATTGGTAGCACTGATCCACGTAGTATCGCTGAGTGATGTAGTCATCGCCGTCGAATCCACGGAGGATTCCTGCACAGTCGTCATCGCCGTCGCAGTCGCAGCCAGCTGTAGGGTACCCGCGCACAACAATCTCATTCAGGAGGGTCTGCTCCATGAGCCGAGAGGCTGATACATCAACTGAGACGTAGTCTGGAGTTGATGTATCCAAAAGATCTATATCTCCAACAGGAACTCAACGCGATAGACGGCGCGTCATTTGGACGCGTGGTCTGAGAGTTATTGGCTTTTTCGTCCCAGTGGCCTGGTTGGTTTTTAAGTAAAAACAAACCCGACCATACTCCAACTGTGTCCAAACCTCGAGCAGAGTAAGCCAAAAGTTCCACCTCACTAAGAGGAAACCAACAAAGTCGACGGCACGTCAATCGGACGTCCTAAAATCAAGTTATAAGCGTTTCCGCTCCGAGGGCCCGGTTGGTTTCATGTACAAACCAACCTGGACGAACCCAAAGTTCTCCTAAACCTTGAGTGAAATACACTGAAATGACTTTCTCGATCGAAGGATCACATCGCAACTGACGGTGCGTCGATCGGAGGCATGTAGCTCATGTTATGGGAAATAGACCGCAAGAGGTTCATTACTAGGGGGTCCGGGCCCGGTCCGACCCGACCCGATACCCCCAGGGTCAGCCCGAACCGGGTCGACACGAACCGGGTCGACCCGAACCGGGTCCGGGTCCAACCCACCTGGGCACGGTGCGCTAGTGCGCTGGCACCAGTAGGAGGCTCGGCCGTTTGGCCGAGCGGATGAGGTGGGGGGGGGGGTGCCTGCCCCTCGTTTTGAAACCACAACCCCTTTATGGGGCCGCTCAGTTGGCCAACCGGGGGTTTGTAACCCCCGGCTTTTCCCTTGACCGGTCGGCCGACTTTTGCCGCCGTGGGACTGGCGACGGACGCCCCCCCTGCTCGGACGACGGCGGCCCGGATCCGGTCGCCGGTCTCCCTGCTCCGTCGCGGCCCAGAACCGGTTGCGGCCATGGTCCGTCCGGCGCGGCGCAACGGCACCGCGCCCCTCCGCCGTGGCCCAGCTCGATCCGCGGTGATTTCATAGTTCTCTGGTGTGGTGCGACAGTGCCACATCATAGGTTCGTCTTCAACGGCGTGGCGCGACAGTGCCACACTTCTCCTTTCCTTACCAATTCTTGTGTGGCACTTCGGCACCACGTTGCCTTGCTCGTGCCGTAACAATTAAACAAACAAGGGGGAGGAGGGTCGACCATGTTTGTGCGGTCCGACCTCCTCCCGTTATTGCGATAGCTAGCAGATCAAAAGAAAAGGAGAAAACAACAGAAGTATTCACGAACTAACAAATAAAATAAATCCCTACCTCAACTTTGTCGTCGAACGAGAGTTCGTCGCAGAAAAAAGCGTCACCGAAGGAACGTCGTTGGCATTAGGTGATATCCGAGGAAGGCGTCTCTCGCCGTCATCCGCCGTCGGAGGTCGGCGTTCTTCTTCGGCGGCGGTGCGTTCTTCGTGTTCTTCGTCGAAGAATGAAGGATCCTCAAGACCCCTCTTTTTCTCCCAAAGTCTTAACACCAAAAAATCCCAACCATAATAAAATAATTCATTCCCTTATTTTATTATCACAACATAAGAATTGATATTCAAAAGATAAGAAACGGACAATTAATTCAATAAATTAATTAAAACGATTTAACCGCCCAAATTAATGAGGTATTTCTTAACCAAAATAAATGCATAGTTTGACTTCATTAAAAAGGGGGGTGCAGGTGTGTTACATAGAAGAAATGAAATGGTGGGGCTCGTGTGGGGCCCACCTCACAAATATCCTACCAAGTGGGTAGGATATTGAGGGTCCCACCTTATCCGCTTAACATAGGTTAAGACACTTTAAGTAAAATAAAATAAAATGTCGCACCAATTTTATTTTATTCCTTAACTTAACCCCAAAAATTAAAAAAAAACACCCGAGCAAACGCAACTCCGAAAAAGATGTTTCTAAGAAAATACTGGCGCTGTGATCCGATCGGTGCCCACAGAATTTGATTTCAATCACCGGTTCAAAAGATAGGAAAACCCGCTTGTTTGTTCACTGAACGTACCCGAGCTAATTTTCGGAAAATGATTCCGGGCACACCGGGCTTTGAAATCAGGTGCCGTCAGAAACTACGTTCTTGTAAAAATCCCATGAAAATTAAGAAAAAAAATTCCTTGAATATTTCGGGTCTTTACAATTTAATATGGTTATATTTAAAGTATAATGTCTCTATTATTTACAAGGTTTGATTTTTATTATGATGAAATTATATTCATTTGTTTTATATGGATTATTTCACGATGAGATGATGTTTATAAAATTTATTTTATTATTTGGGTTATGATGAATGATTTATTATTTTTTTGTGGAACACCTATGAATTATTTCATTATGAGATGGGTGGGGCCTATATCTCCCTCCAATTCATCAGGTAAAGATTTATATCTCATTAGATAGACATGGATGGAATGAAATGTTAATCTGGGTTAGTGATACATGACTGGAATGAGGAGTGAACTTGATTAAGTAAGGGACTTTTTCCACTATGACGGTCTTGGAATCAGCTCCATGGCTACTATGGAAATCATATCATGTGATTAATGGTTTTCTACAATTACAAGTTTATTCCCATGCTATTTTATCATGGTTAATGTTCCTTTATGATCTATGCCTTATGTACTTCCATGTTTTATGTCATTACTCATGATTTTGATGTTTATATTTTATGCAAATATTTTTACATTCAAATTTTTATTGATTGTTTTATGTTTTCTATGTTTACCCATACTGAGCATTTGACCTCACCCTTTTTATGATTTCTTTTCCCCAGGATATAAATAAAAGTATTTGGTAAAACAAAAAGGTGATGAAATTTATGGGATATGTTGAAGATCTTTCACCAAGATTAGATGATTTTGATCCAAGTTTCCAATGACACTATACTAATACGGTCTTTCGGAGTTTTTTTAATGTATTAAGTATTTAGAAAAAGTAATGTAATGTCTATGTACATCATGTTTTGGGTCTATACAAATTATGTGAAGATTATGGTATGTGTATTCATGGACCTAGATCACATTCTTTAGGTTATCCCTCATTATTCTCATTTTCAAGATGGATATTCCTATAACATTTATAAAATAACTTTCACAATTATTGAATTTTATTCATGGGTTATACATGTTACTAAATTTATTTATAATCAATATATAATAATATTTGAAAAATTAATCCCCTCCCAAAATTAAAATTTTACTCCATGTTAATTTATTCTTCTTCATGTAGAAATGTTGATGTTATTGGAAAATATTTTATACCCTATTTATTGTTGAAAATCATGATAATAAATGAAATTATTGTTTATTAAATCCTAATGAAACACATTACATTCCATGGGTTATTTAATTGAAATATTAATTATAAATTTTAACCAGAATACATGACTTTTTGAATATTTAAATGTAAATGGTGGGTTCAGAATTATACAATCTTGTATGTTTTGTATAAGGTTATGTATCTCATGAGATTATGTGTATTATGGGTGGAAAAGTTACTATATTTTTTCAAAATTAAAATGTTATAATTTATGCACATATATTATCCATGGGCATGATGCTATCTTATTTCACAACTATATGTTGTATTTGAATACTATTGGATATTATATCATATTTATGAACTACTACATTCCTGGAAACTATCATAATTTTCCTTTATGATTTTTATGAAGATACAATTCCTATTATATGTTTACTTTGATAATTATTTCACATGTATTATTCATTGATGTCCTTTATATGTCACATTAAAGAGAATGTAACTCACCCTTTTAATTTATGTAAATCATCTGTTGACTATGTATATTAAGTAGAGAATTAGTGATTGTAATTTGATAATGTATAATGATTATAATAATGCTTATAATTATTTATGTTTAAGTGTTGTAATTTCCTAATTTATTGAATATACAAAATCATTCGATGATTGAATATAAAAAATTAAGTTTTTATTCATTAAAATGATATGATAGTCATATAAAAAATAGATTTTTTATAGTTTGTATTAGTATTATAGTTTAGAAAATTTATAAATTATGAATTGAAAATTTTATTGAACTCCATAGGTATATTTCTATGTGAAGGTAACAATACTAGAAGATTTTTTTAGAAGAATATAGAACTTGGGTTTCAATTTAATGTTGATTTTAAACAATAAATTCAAATACTAATAAATTTTATATTAATGAATTTAGGAATTATTATTTTTTTGAATCATTTATATTTATTAAATAGAGGTTACAACAAGAAACCTAAACCAAAATATGTGTGGGAGATTATGCTGCATTTTACAGATTAATATCTCCAACGCCATTGGAGGTGGTGTTTAAAAAATTATAGTGATGCTTACCTGTCCTTTAATGGATATGGAATATAACCTAAATTTCATGGAATTTACACCATCACCCAAGATGGAACCACAATAGATTGAGTCCATTATGAATCATTGACCACTGATGTATAATGAATCTTCCCATCAACATTCCATAGAATAGTCGATTAACTAAATAAAGAAGAAATATTATGTGTTGCATTATATTGAGTTTGTGATGGTGAATATAAAAATCAATCATTTAGATAGAGTGGTCGATAAGTGGTGGGTATTGATATATAACCCCACATTGATGAATGAATTGGATGATATGGACTGACAATGATTTAATAAATTTTTTGTAATTATTACTTCCATTAAAGAATTTTAAATATTCTAGAGAAAAAATTATATGTTATTGAAAAAATTTAAAGATAATTTTAATAAATAATAATGAAATCATGACAATACTTGTATGAAATTCATTGATATTTGGTAAAAAATGATATATCAATAGACAAATGCAACAGTTGTTTAAGAAAACACCTTTGGCATGATCTGTCTATTCGAGTCATTTGGAGTAACTATGTACTAGTTATATGTTCTCATTTTTTATATATGTAGTCTAGAGAATTATTCCATATATATAAATATATTATGTTAATAATTGTGTTTCAAGATGGTGGGTAAAATACCAAAAGAGGAAAGAGAAAGATGCCACCCACATGTCAAAAATGTTTGAAAAACATTTTGGGAAAATCCTAAAATGGGGAGGGAATTGATTCATGTATGGGATGTGATTCGATACTATATAAGGATAATATTTATTGTTTATTTTATAATATTCATGATCTTACTATTTAAAAAACAAAATTTTTCATTTTACACTTTGAACTTTATTTCACATCATGATATTAATTCCTGATAATATTTCAATATTAATTGGTACATTTCGAGAGACATTTTAAATTACGCACTGCAACTTGATTCAGTTTTTATTTCATTTCCATGTTTCTCATTCCATTGGGAAATATTTACCCTTTTTATGTACTAAGATATCACATTGGAAGACCACCATTTATAACATAAAAAATATTTTTTGCAATATTACATTGATAAAAACCCAATAAAAACACATACATTCCATCATCTAAGTCAAATTAAGATAAATTTTTAATTGATATATATGTATATATATATATTATTATATGTTAAATATTTCACTATGATCTTTAACGGTCTAATTCGGTGGTTTTAAAGGAGATATTGGCAGCCCAATTTTAAAATGAAATTATGTACCATATTCAATAGGATGGAATAGTGTCCCACCATTATGATCATAACTACTTATATATAAGTGAATATGGTATTATATTTTACTGGATAATAGATTCATTATTATTATTATGTATATTCACATATGGACAACCAAATTTCTTCTATTGAGAACCACATTTCAAGAACAAAACTGGGTGGATTAAAGCTAAATTGGATTTTATCAATGGTGGAAAATTCCATACACTATTATCTTTATACAAAACTATTCAAACAATCAGTATAAAGGGTAACATGGTATTTTGGTCTCTAGAACCAGGGATTCAAAAATTCATATTTATGGTAGTGATGATGAATGATTTTTTATGATGATTTGTATGTGGTCACTGTAATATTATGTTCAAAATTTAATGTTGTATTCAATTTTCCTCATTTATATATTTATTTAACCCCATCATATTATTTATAAATCATATTATCATTCTTAACTTTTAATATTATTAATTAAATGCATTTATAGAATGTAATTAAATATTTAATTAGTTCACATAGGTAATAAATAAATCTTTAACTCGACAATGGATTTTCCCTATTTTTTGGTCTCTTCATTAATTCAACCCTCATGAGCCTATATATTCATTTCATTGATTTCATTTAATAAACTAATGGATTAAATTATATTTATTTTATAAATATTTTTTTCAATGGGATGTATTTTAAGTTATTTATTATTAAATATTTTCATAAAATTTTATATAAGTCCGATTATTATTCAATAATTTACCTTCCCATTCAACCAACGTAATTTTCAGGATAAACATTATGAGTTATCGAAAAATCATATACCTTTAATTACACCTAAATATGATACAACTATTGAATATAGTATTATAATTGGGATTGTAAAATCAATAAATAATTTTTAATATGGTACGAATAAATTTTTTTATTAATCAATATCAAACTGATGATATTAAAATAATTTTATGAAATTCATCAAATATACTCTTTGAAAAAACTTTTGATCAAAAAAATATTTGAAACAAAATTCTATTTGGTATAATAATGTTATTTTATTTCATCTAAAATATAACACAATATAGTAACAACATAGCAGATACCATCTATATAATGAGTGTTTGTGTGTTCTTCTTCAGTTTTTTAGGAATCAATATCCCTTTCTGTACTGAATGCGGCTACTTGTGCGTAAGAGAAAATTTTAGGGAGAAAAAAGTTTTAGGATGTTTATAGGGGACGAAGTATTTTACATAGATGGTCATTATGTTCCTCACACTATTTCTTCGTTCCCATGTCAATAACTCTTATCTTTCCTCTATTATTATCAATCTTTTTCTTAGGTATACTGATACCTATGACCAATCAAACCATCCAGTCAGGGTGGATAGTCCAAGGGTTAGGGAGTATGTTAATCTATGTGTCACATTCCATTATATCATAATATTGTTAAGAACCTATATTACAAATTTTATCCCATTACAACCAAGGATCATCAATGAATACAACTCTTAATCCCAGAAGTGATCTAAAATAGAAATCTAAATGATGCAACCCCTTACTTGACAAATATAGTCGGTAAAACCATGAAAGGCTTCCTCACACTATAATGGATCAATGCACCCTCTTTAATAAGACAACATACCTAGGATAATCCTATAATTTTATCAAACCTCATGTCCAAATCTAACATGAATCCACTCATTTGATAGAGTTCAATATGTTGTACATTCATTTCAGTTAATTCTATGAATTTATTAAAACCATGTTACCCACATGAACATGTGGCATATAAGATGAATTTTATTCTTTTCTAATTGAGTGATCGATGAAATAATTGCTTAAAAATATGAATATGAATTTATACATATCATGGTTCGTAATTGAATATAATTCAACAAAAATAATCCCACTATAAAAAAATCACATAAAAATAATATCAACTATTATGATAAATAAGTGGATTCCGAATTTGAAACATGGGAAAGGGTAAAATACATACCCAACATGGTACCTAACAATGAATTTTCAATCACAAAACATGTTAGATCTTTTTAGAGTATTTTGGTGTATAGAAAAAACATTTATTATCATGATTTGTAATGGATCATCATAATATTAATCCCAAAATAATGCTTATCTGTATCTAAAAAAATGGAAAAAAAGAATGAGAAATATAAACATATGATGTAAACAGACCCAAATATATCAGAATTAATACACATAGTGATGATGAATGCCTTAGAGATAAACCAAATACCTTCACTATGATGGTTTAGAATATTGACCATTGTACGGAGTATGGAATTTAAATTTTTGACCTTGTTTACACAATGTTTCACAAAATTTACCTAAATAATGAAAATTCCCAACCATTAGATCCCCAAAGGATTTTTTTTAGGATTGAAACAAACATAGTTCAATTCTCTAAATCATCATATTACAAAATACCAAAAAACATTCATTGTAATGTACAATTACTATCTTGGATTACATTGAAATGGTAACCATCAACATATAAAACATCCATGCCATCCACAAGGACCAAATCCCAACGCTAAAAAAATATATTCCAGCCCCAAATCATTTTAAAAATCATCTTGTACAATAAAATAATTCCCCTTAAAAATTAAAAAAAATTCCATCCAAGAACCTATTAAACATCCCACCATACAATATAAATATCTACATGGTATTATCTGAACAAGTCAAACCCCGTTCAATGTAGTCCCTACAACATTACAGTAAAAATTGATTAATAAAATAGAAAAAATGAACTCTGATGTTTCATCCCTCAAAATGACTATAACCATAAATAATGGAATGTTATGCCATGTGAAATCACGAATTTCAACCCAAAAACCATTGGGTGAAATCTAGTTACACACAATCCCCCCATGAACAACTCATGGTTGTGACAATTATAAAGAGTGGGAATAGCATTAATAAAACTTATAAAATCATTACTAGTCCATTTGACATTTCAATTTATTATTGAAATCATTAATAAATTCTCACTGAACTCGAAAAATATTTTTAGAATGTAGATGATCCACCATGTCCCATAAAAATACAAAAAAAATTACTCATTCACATAAGGAATGAGATGAAATTACAAACTCCATTTGAACAAATCAACTATGTGAAATAATATTTCTTGTTATTTTGAATGTATCCCTTCATGATATAATCCAAACCAAACTGGTAAAATCCATGTACCAAAAGGACATGTGCTCATTAAAAACATTGTTCTAAGACAAAAGCGAAGCAGTTTTGGCTGTTGATGTATGAAGCGAAATCCAAGGAAAAACTCATCCATTGTTATGAACCAATTTTGTCCATAAAACAAGGTTAAACATGATTTAAAATTTAATTGATGGTCTTTTGCAGTCTAAGAGAATGTGTGGACCTCATTCCATATAAAGTGTATAGTTATGGATCAAGAAACTGTAACCCTCATGTGCCACTCTTCAATATATTGATCATAGGTTTCTAGATCATAAGTGAATATTAAATGAAGTTTTGGTGAAATTTTATAATTCCTTTGAACATGATTACATTGTTTTCCTTAAAAACACATAGGTTTAGGTCCTAGGAAAAAATTCCCCATCTTCCATGGAATTCCCTTTTTAGAAACAATCAAATTAATCATCAAAAATATGAATTACAAATGAAAATAAAACAAAAATTATTGATACATGATATCAATATATATATATATATATATTACTAAAGAATTGATATTATTGATGATAATGATGTTCATAAGAAAAAACTGGATATTTAGAATTTAAAATAGTCTTTGAGGATGACTATGTAATTGTTTATTGTATTATATCTCATAAAGAGGTCAAATTTTTTTATTCACATGATGGAATCTTATATCAATTTCTTGAATCTATTTTATATGAAAAAAAAGTTATTATTTAGACATCCAATCATTGTAACATTGAAAAAAATTACAAAAATTTACTTTATATCCATTCTAGATCTAGATCTAATTAGTTTAGTGGCCAAAAAATATCCTCAAAATGAACCAATTCATTAGAAATTCAAAAAAATGAATATCTGTTTGAATAAAATTATATTCATTTTTCTAGTAGTGACAAGAATCCTAATAATTCTCCCAAAATCTCTCAAACCACATCTAAGAATGAATTATTAAGTGATAATCAAACCTCTCATCCTTTCATATCTAGTTCTCTAGAATCTGACTAAGAGTGAATTATTTAAGTTTTTATTGTTAGTCATATTAATGAAATGTGATGGATCCTATTTGAAAAATATATATTATCCTAATCATAAGGTTTTATAATATTTTTCTTGAAAAAAATACTTGTCATTTATTTCTCTCCTAGTTGGATAATTAACGATATATAATTAGAGAAGTGAATAAAAAAATAATGTGATGCATAAAGATGGTTTTTGGGTATGTTGAGGTGGTTAACATCAAGTTAACATCCTGTTGACATCAATAAAATTTACATCATCGAGGTAACCATAAATTTAAACAAATATAGATTCTGTATTTACTGTTTTAAAATAAATAGGTTCATAATTGCCTTAGCATTTGTAATTTTTCAGTTTTAGTTTAATGTAATCTAATGGGGTATCCGTTGATTTCTAATTGTGTTGGGGTGAATGGATCAAGGGAAATTGAATTTGAAGTATTTTTATAGAAACCATAATTTGTTTATGGTTACAATCACAATCTATCAGCATTGATGAGGATTGCGTAAGGGACATGATAAATAAGAGTTAAAATTGTAGATGTCGAAACATCAACATCAACCAACTAGTGATTTCTAGCCATGATTCTTATTTTCAAATTTATTTTTTAAAACCCACTCCTCTAACTCAAAACCCATCAAAATTTTTATTTTATTAAGAAATGGTGATAGTTTTATGAAATGTTTGTGGGTTAAAATAAATTAATAAAATCCACTTCAATAAAAATAATTTGTGAAAAAATTTAAAATTTACATTATCCATGAACGTGATAATACACATTTAAAACCATTATTCTCCATATATTATATTTTTCATGAGATGAATCCTATTTTAATCCATCTTTATGTATGTAAGAATATATTTTGTAATTTTTGGATCTAAAATTTTATTTTTCACTATATAAATATTCATCCATTTAGAAATATAATTATTAATGAACAGTCTTTTTATGAAGTAGTGTAATATTGAATTATTAAGGTCTTATATTTTTTTTTGATGTTTCAAATTTTAATCTTTTTTGTTAGAATTTATGAATATTTATATGATACACAAAAATAAATTTGTCCATAGGGAATTTGATGACCAAATGTGTGGCTTTTGAAACCTCGGGATCGTGAAACCATTTTTATTTTTCCAATAGGGTGTCATGATATCGGAATTTCTTTAAATTTTTTTTTAGTTTATTTGAAATGATGTTGTAGAATGTGAGGATACCTTGCATGCCTATGGTATTTGAGACATGGAGTCAATGTAATAGTTTTTCCATAGTGGTTGACTTGATTGGGTTATATTTCAATTTACATTAAAAAATATCTTTAAAAGTGAAACATGAAATATAATCTCTTATTAAAATTTTGATTTGTCCTTAAACATCCATTATTCCATACTTATATTTAACTGAAATGCTTTTATACTGTTTTACTCATCATTTCATCAAGTATAATTAAAATGGTTATAAATGTAGTGATAAATTTGAAAACATTAATGTTATTTGTATTGATATATACATTTTAATGTATCCAAAGATAAACTAAATTGATATGTGTCGTGATTATTTTGGAATGATGTATTTTTTGAGTAATTTATATGTTAATTTTTTTGGAAAGTGGATATCAATTTGATAATTTTTAAATAATTTTTTCACATTCCGAGAACGAAAAATGTTAGGTGTGTGATTATACACTATGTTAGGAAATACTCATTTAATATATTATATTATTAATGTTATAGTTTATTCATAAACATCATTTTAGTGTATTTATAATTTGAACATCATTTCACATCATGATTGTAATTCCTTAATATGGTATATTATTGTGTGGTAGATAATTTTAAACATTGTAAATAACCCATTGGTGTTGATTTAAATTTAAAATTGCAGTATCAGGTTTCCCATTTCATAGGTCAAAATTCAATGTTTTGGAGCTCTTTATGATTCACATTAAGAAGGACACCATATTGGGACTTCATCCCAGAAAACGGATAGAAAAGTGATTGATACAGTGTCCAATAAAATGATTGTAGCTTCTGTGATCCAAGTCAAATAAAGAAACAATTTGACCAAGAAATAATATAAAACATGTCCAAAATTTCTTTAAAATGTTTCCAGATCCAATATGGTGGTTTTAATGGATTTCCAGGTAGTGTTATATGAATATTATATTTGGGTATATTCTATATCATAGAATGATATCCCACCATTTCAATCATAACTCCTTGGATATCAGGACATATATAATAAAATATTATAGAATATTAGTGTAAATAATATTATTCAATTAGTACTCCTATATTATAACTGAATCCATCAATCTAGATGGTAAATTTGAATCATCTATTTGGAGGATGAATACAGGCACTGATTATCCCATAGGTGGGAAATTTTACAGTTCATTAATTTTCCACTGACTTATACCCACCCTTACTAATTATGGTGAATTGTAATACTGGGTGACATACCCATGTAATTATAAATACAAATTTAATGTAGTTGTGTTGTTGTATTAAATGGGTTGATGTGTATAATTTCATTGTAATGATATGCTTCCAATTTTATATTTTAATCACATTTCATCATTAATAAGATACATGAATCGCCTTATCTTACTAATAAATCTTATGTTTCCGTTAAATTTGACATATTTTTGATAAAATGATGATATGGTTTTATTAATGTGTGAATTTATTGACATTGAAATGGTAGATATCATACATACAACTATTTAGTTTTTTTATTTCATCATTTTTAACTTTTCTAATTCCAACCTCCTGAGTATACATCTATTGTCCATTGAAATCATTACATCATTAGAGGGATAAATATCTTAAAGTCTGATTCATTTTAGTTGAAATGGGATATTTTTGAATTCTTATTATAATTCTAATTATTTTTAAATAACTATTTATTTGGTATTTTTTCGATTATTAACCTTCTCAATAAACCACACTATTTTTTAGGTTTCCATTTTAATTCCGAGAATGATTATATACCATAGTGATCCCAAGAAAATGATCCAGCAAGTGTATAGGTTTATATTATTGGAATATTAAATCAGTACATAATTGACATTTTAGGAATGTCCTAATTTTTTGGTTATAAATCATCTCAAATATATGACACTTAATCCATTTTAATAGATTCATCCAATCAACATTTATAAAAAACAATCTATAAACTATTTATTCCAAATTTAATTCAATTATTTTTATTAGTGATAATTTAACACATCCAATTTCAAAAAAATGTGAGACACATCATATAAGAAACTATCCCTATATTATGTATATTTAAGCTTTTCATAGGTCATTGACGATTCAAAAAGCCATTTTGTACTTCAATATATCATTTCTGCTGACGGGTAAAATTTGGAGTGACCAATGGATGGTGTTGTTTCTATGGACCCATTTAAGTCACATCAATAAATATTATGTAATACACAATTCATTTTATCCTCAATTTTTCTTAAATATTCCTGTTTTTACACTTCTCATGCCATGTGTATACATGTACCTTTAATAAATTAAACCATATTGTAAGGGTGGAAAATCATATTGTTGGGGTGTCAAGTTTATAAAAGATCCTCTTTCTATAAGATCATAATGTTCCAAAAAATCATGATAAAAACATTTATCCCATACCAATGGAGGTTATTTAATGAATTTATCTTATAATATTTTTTAGGAACCAAAATTGAAATCAAATTAAAAAAACTCTTAATATATGGAGTGAAATTTATCTAAATAAGAATGACTACCTCACACCATATTGGAAAAATGAACCATCTTTCATTTTACAAGCTTCCCAGTGATATTCACACTATATATGGAAACAACATACCATAATGTAACTTCCTTCCTTTCATGGTATGGAGTCATAATATTCAAACCATCAGGTCATGAAATTTAATGCCATATTTGTAATCTTATTACGCACACATCAAAATGAGTAAAATAATTTCGTGATAAATCATTTTATGTTAATTATTGGGGATATAATTGGTTAATTTTTCTGAAATATGAATCAATCAACATGTGGTACCAATTGACTAATGAATTTTTCATGAAATACCACTATAATAATAAAATTTGACATAAAAAGAGTGTCTATTGTTTTAAAAAATAAGTGGACTCATTTTATAAAACATTGAAATGATTGAATCACACACTAAACATGGTATCCCAACTTTGTAACTGACAATTATATTTGATCAATGAACATGTTTTTATATTTTATGATGTTCTCGGTCTACTAATTAAAAAATTCATTGATATGATGTATAATAAGACATTAATAGATAATATAAATGATGATTATTACTATCTGTAAAATATTTCTAAACCAAACCAAACATGTCGAAAATGAAAACACTATGAAAATAAAATAAAATCTAATGGAATAAACACTCATAGGAATAAATAATTTTATTGGTATACACTTGATTCCCTATCTTGGAACATAAAAGTTATTCGTCATTAGAAGATCAAGGAAATCCAAATTGTTTACCCTATTGCACATTTTTGAATGAATAACCATAAGACTACTAACTAATCCCCCAATAGTTATATAAAAGATTTCCTTTTTAGAGGAATACCATATGACTTCATTTCACTGGACATTCAAAAACCAAATTATCAAATATATTTCAATCCATATTATAATTACAATCCATGATTGCATTTGAATGAATCCCAATAACCAGTACAACACCCCAGTCATCTAAAAGGACCACACTCTTACAATACATCACCATATATAAACCCTAATCAATTATATACTAAACTTTCCTAATAACAACATATCATTATCTATTTAAATACACCTATCAAATAACTTTATAATAACCCACAATAAAACCTATATATCTATGTTGTTTAGACCAAACAAATCTAACCCATGTCTCTAAAGTCCTTCTAAAATTAACTGATCATTGTGTAAAAAATTTGAATGAATTTATTATAAAGTTCTATCCTATTAACATGAGTTCTAAAATAGTAATACAGAAAATGAACCCATTGCAACATAAGATGTCCCACCCCTTACCAGAAGTGGATAATTCAGTTACACCAAATCCCCTCATATTCAAATAAATGTTGTGACTATTTTAATGAGTGTAAAATAATTGATAAAACATGACCAAAAATCCCTAATCCAAATGATGATTCTATAACACATGGTAAAAATAAATAACCACACAATTGACATGGAAAATATGATGACAATGTGTCGGAACTCTGAACATGCAAAACAATCAAGAAAAATTATTAATTCCTCAATGCATGGGCGGTAAATACAACCCTAGATTAAATGATAAATAGAGGTAAATAATTAAAATTTGAATATGAAAATAACCCATATAGATGAAATGCAACCCTTTATTGGATACACAATGAAACAAAAGGAACTATCTATATTCAAAAGGACATTCTCACACAAAATCCAATTCCATTTTCCAGATAATGTGAGAACCATCAACCATGGAACCATTACATAAATGTTTAAAAACACATTTTATCCTAACATAAATTATTAAATTTTTGGAAAAAGGTTTTCAAGACCATGTTGTCATAGAGGGACAATGCAATTTATTCCACAAGTAGTTTATTGTTAGTAGGCAATTGATAAAATCCATCGCCCATCTATAGCCCTTCATATTTCCTATAAAAACGTCTGATTTCCTAAGTGGATCATAAATGATGTTTTAGTGAAACTATACAATTTTATTTCCCCTACTAAATTTAATATCCTTGACAGTCAATGAATCCTTGGATAGTGGTAGTAAACCCCCATTATTTAGGTCATTTTTTCACATCAATAATCAACTCAATCATCAAATTTAAGGATGGGAACTTGAAAATAATATTCATAAAAATGATCCTTGATCTGAAACTATATATTTATATGTCTATGTCATGAAGAAATCCTTTTGTATATTAAAATTACGGAAACCTATATCTGTGTATTGAATCTTCTTTAGACAGATCACATTGTGAGTTTTCTTGTCCCCCACATAATGCTACCTTGGGGGAAACTAGAGACATTGAGTTCATACCCATTCTCAAAACTGATCTAGCAAATTAGGTGATATAAAAAAATTACTTAAAAGAACCAATTGTTTTTTAAATTTCTAAAAATATATATGATTTTGAATCAAAAAATGGAAATCCACCCATAATTTGAATCCAAAAAAATATTGATATAAAAAAATCGTATGCCACATTTTTTGTGACATCCCATTACATTGATTAAACTGTAGAATAGGTACACCCTATGTACTTGATGAACACATCATGTGGTTGGTGATGGTTGAATTTTGGAGGTTAGGAGAAAATTTTGTGAATTTGGTGATACTTTTGTGGTCAGGTACATTCCATGTACCTTTGTTACACATCATGAATTAATTAAATATCATTTTTCAACACAAGGTGACTGAGTTTTTGGCATACTTATCTAGCATTTCCTACACACCGTGACCCCTTGGTACACATTGGGACGTGGAAAAATACCATCTTAAGGTCAATTTTTATATTTTTTTTCTTAGTCCATTTAATTCTACACATTGCTGATCGCTTCATATAGATGTTCTAGTGCATTTTTTGAGAGACTCATCTTCTTCTGAATCGAACCAAACAGCTTCAGATCGTCATTCTAATTATGGTACGATTCCTGGTTATGTGTTCCACATCATTATTAAATATTATCTATTTTAAACCTATTTATTTTTCCATTGATCATCTTGGTATTGATGTATCCATTTCTTGTGTTTTTAGATATTGTTACTAGGTATAGTTTTCAGGCCTTCAACACCTTCGTTCTCATTGACGGGTTTCATTGGGTGTGTCTTTCTATGGGAAAAAGGTAGCTGGTTCCATCCCATATTTTCAATTTTTGTACAATTATAATTCTTGGTTGATTTCAACTTCTAATTGAAATTCAAATATTGGACCTTCTTTTCAATTTCATTAGTAAAACCCAATTCCATTTTATTGAAACATTTGAAATAGTTTTGTAATTGGAACATGTAAAACCCCAGATTCCATTTAATGGGGGGGGGTTATAAAAATTATCTAATCTAAATTGTTGAATTTAAAATATCTATTGTATGGAAATGTTTTCAATTAATGTGTGTAATTTAATTGAGATATTAAATGGTGAAAAATATGAAATTTTTATAATTGATTTCAAACACGGGAAAATGGAATTAAATGATTTGATATAAACCCATTGGTTTATCTTGTTAAAATGCATGTTTTTTAATAAAAAATGTTTCAGTGTTAAATAGAATAGAATGGGAATTTTGGAAATTGAATAATGTGACTGATAAAATTTTTATGTATTAAAAAATCTGTTCACACTTCATTTATGATTGAATTCAAGATTTAGATATGTAGTGAGTTATTTTGATACACTACACTCAACGACAACGTTCTAAAACATTCTTGTTCTGGGTCAAATCCTAGAAGGGTTTCTAATGAGTCTAATTTGGCCAGTGTCATTTTTATGGTTGTATACATATTATTCCATGTACACATAGAGAGCGTAGAATACTATAGTTGGTTAATACTACTTTACCATTTGGTAGACGACCATGTTGTTTTCTTGTTTATTTATATTTGACATATAAATGTATCCCAATGTCCAATGGATCTTTTTTTCATGCTTGATGAGTTTATATAAATTTTAATACATATTTGTTCTACATAAGACATTTTTTTAAGAATTATTCAAACTCTTGTATAGTAATTCATATTCTTTGAATGTATATTCCTCATTTTAAAAATGCATAGCATGTTTTGTAAAAAAAATTATTTCCAAACCTATATATTTTGGAAAACCTAAATAATTTATTTGAAAAAAAATTAGTTGGCATCTATTATCAAATATTTCTTGGTATCCTATTTTGAATAGGCTCACACCCAACTTTTTCTTTCATGTATTTTAGACATTCTTCTTCCAGGATTGAGAAAAGGGTAGTGATATCTTGGAGGTGGATCTAGGTGTTGAGTATTGGAAATGGTGAGTTGTGTATTTAGAGACCTCTGGGTTGTTTTCCTATTTGGTTCATTCAGTTGTAGTACATCAGATATTATTCCTATTTAGCTTCTATTACTTTTATATGTATTTGTGTTTTCATTTTGATATGAATAATGTCTTTTTTATTTTCTTACCTATTATTGTGGGAGAGATCATAACTACACATAGGTTGTATGATACTTGGTTCTAGTCACCTACCAATGAGGATTACGAACAACCTTCATGTTATCTCAGGACATGCTCTGTTTTTGGGTTATGAGTGTTCTCGGGATCATTTGTGACAAATTGTTATCAATAGTGTATTTTGATCTCTCTTTTTCATGATATTAGAATGAATTTTTTTAAATATTATTAATACATATGAGGTAGTTGTGATTGAGTGCATGGGAAGGTCTCACAATAAGGAAAGACTTCTTATGGGTTAGTTCTTTCATTTCCCCTATAATGATTTGGATAGGATGAAATAAAAATAATTTTTGTCCTTTATGTTGAGAATATTCAAACTTTCTAAACAGTTTGGATGTCTATATGATGTCTTATTTCATCAGTTGATGTTGTGCAACAACATGCCATAGAGAAGAAAGAAGAATCAGATATAGAAAATAGATGACATCGAACCTAAAAAATCAATTTTTTCATCCAAATATGGATGATATTATTCTGTGCACTATCCAAAATCTGGGATAGGCACCACATCCAATTCCTGCTCCAGAACTAGTAGTGGATCCTCAGTGTGGATGTTTTTTGAAATCATTTTTTAGAGTTCCTTCACCAATACCCACATGTCTTCAATGGTTCCATTGATCCTATAATCACTATGGAATGGTTAGGCTTGGTGGAATATTTGTATGAGTTTTTGGAGACACTATTAGTGATCAGGCGTAACTGTGCCACCTTCATATTGGTGGGTCCGAGCAAGATATGGTGGGAAACAATGGTTATGGAAGGGAAACAAGAGGGATTAAAATGGAAATACTTTAAGTTTATTTTCCCAAATCAGTTAAATTTAGATTCAATGTTTTTTCATAAGGTGGTGGAGTTCTTTAATAATGAGAAGGCCAATAATACCATGACTGAGTATTCAAATTTATTTTTTGAGCTACTGCAGTTTTCTCCAGAGATTTTGTATAATTATAGTAATATAGATTGACAGCTCGAGTTGGTACATTGATCATATATCTATTCATATTTTGTCTTGATGATTCTTCCCAAATATACAAATGTTCTAGATAGGTCGATGATTTTTGAGATAGACATGGTTAGGACGTCAATTTTTATGGGAGTCCCTTTTCTCAATGTGGTAGTTTTGGTCCCATTAATAGAAAATAGAAGCATGATGATCCTAGTGGAATTTCTCGATAATAGGTACATTCCATACCTCCTACAGCTCTAGGGGTAGTTCTTTGACTTTCTACCAATGTAGAATGCCGATAAACTCTAGGAGGGTTTTCACTGAGGTACCCAACAATAGTAGCTCTTTCAGACATTCAAGACCTTTATTGAGGTTCTTCAATCACTTCTCTACTCTTCTTTGAGGGATTAGATCATTAAATCATCTAAACACTGCAGTGATATCATATTCATCATGTTTAAAAGGGTTTAAGCCATAAGAATCTAAAAAGATTCTTTTTTTACACAGTAGAAGTGTCTCTAGAAGAAGAAGATATGAATAGTGAGACTGTGAGAGGTATAATTCTCATTGCTTCTTCATTATTGAGTGTTGTCTTTGATAGAAGTGCTTGTATCTCTTTTATGTCAACAAGTATTGTTAATTTACTTAATCATCCTATGGAGACAATATCTTTTTTAAAGTATATTACTACACACCTTGGAATGAAGAGATATTTGGGCCTCTTTAGTCCTCCATGTGGCTTATCTCTATATAATGATGATATGGCTTAGAGTTTTCTAGATCTGGATATAAAAAATCTTGATGTTATATTTAGGATAGATTTTCACATTACTAATAGTCCCTAAATTGATTTTTATCTTCGATGGGTCGAATTTTCTAAACCCAGTAATGTTACAAATTTTCTACAAGGATAATGATACCCAAGGTTGAGTAGAGCAGGAACTTCTTTTCCAATGTTTGGAAAATTGATGTTACTGTTTTCTTTTAAATTGCCGAGAGATTCAATGTGAGGTGATCTTCCTCCTAGTATCTCTATGTTTTATGATGTGTTCTAATAGGATTTTTCTGGTCTTCCATCGGTGAGAGTAGTTGAGTATTATATTAAAATAATTCCTTGACTCAACAAGAATCTATCCCCTCTTTCTGAATGGCACTGGCTTGATTTTAATAGATGAAGTATCAGTTGGATTATCAACTTTAAAATGGAATTATTCTTCCAAGTGTGTCACCATGGGCTTCAATAGTTCTCATTTATAAAAAGACTGATGGTTCTCTCTTCACTTGTGTGTTTATTATCAAAATCTCAATAATGTTACAATAAAGAAAAAATATATGTTTCCAGGGATTTAAGACATGTATGATCAGCTAAAAGGAGTGATGTGGATTTCAAAGGACGAAATTTTATTAGGATACCATATGTTGAGGATTAAAGAATGTAACATTCCAAAGACCGCCTTTTTTAGAAGGTACGGGAACATTGGGTACCTTATTATTCCCATTAGTTTTACAAATTCTCCTGCTATTTTTATGGCTTTAATGGATAAGATAATACGGGAGTATCTAGATACCATTGTGGTAATTGTTTTGATGAAATTCTTATTTAATCAATGTATGAAGAGTGTCATGTTGAACTTCTGAGCATAGGACTAAATAATTTTTTAAATCACCACTTTTATGGCTAGATTTCAATGTGCTGTTTCTAGATTCAAGAAATGATATTCTTGGGAAATGTTGTGTCTGAACATGTTGTCATTTTTGATCTGAAAAAGGTGCAGGATGTTATGATGTGGGAGAAACCATGAAATGTATTCCATTTTTCGAGCTTCTTGGGTTTAGCTGAATAATAACGTAGGTTCCTTAAGTAGTTCAAGATGTTGTCTTTTATAATGAATTCCCTAACATGGAAGGGGGTGATGTTTCTAAGGAATTATAATTGTCAGAATTATTTTGTTGACATGAAACCTCTATTGAATTCTTGCACTGGTGTTAACTCTTCCAGAATCTGATATGGGATATGTGTTCTTTTTGATGCCTCATGTTCTTGATTTGGATGCATTCTTTTTAAGGGTGATCATGTAGTGGAATATGCATCTCATTATCATAGGAATCACGAGAATAATTATCCAACCCACAATCTGGATCTTCCAGCTGTGATGAACACCCTTAAAAAGATTGTGGAACTACCATTTCTAGGATTGGTTTACAGTGTGTTCAGACCAAATTATCCTAAGTTGTATCATTTCACAAAAATATTTGAATCTTAGGCAGAGGCATTGGGTGGAGTACTCATAGTCTTTCGACATTGACATCACCTATACTCATGAGATAGTTATTTTCATTGTTGATTCTCAAAGCATGAAACATAAAACCCATTCCATGAAATAATCAATGGAAGACTATAATTTCATGGCTATCATGGCACAGTTTCATATATGAGTTCATGATTAAGGAGATTATGTTTCATTACCCAGGGTGAAGATGACATATTCTCCTATCAAGATGATAATTCAAGATCAATATCTTGATAATGAGTTCTGCAACTATATAATTCATTTATGGTGAGAAGATAAATTCCAAATTTTCATTTTTATATTGTTTTCTATGATATCAGAATACCTTAGTTTTGTCATTAGTGGAAAGAGAAGATGTGAGGGGGGGGGGATTTCAAAATTTCTCATTGGTCTGTGCACCCGGGAACTACTAAGATGTTTTATGACATGATGTGAACTTTTTGGTTGCTAGGTATGAGATAATACATTTCTGAGTTTTCTATATTTTTAATATATTCCATCATGTGAATGATGTGAACCATAAACCATCATAATTACTACATCCACATCCACACCATACATGGAAGTTGGATGAGATCCAAATGGACAATGTTGTTGGGTAGCCTTGTACCTCATAAAATAATAATGAAATACTGGTTGTGAATGATAGGATAAAAAATAATGCTCATTTTATACCCATTTGAGATAGGAACAAGGTTTAGGATTTTAGAAATATCTATGTGAAAGATATTGTTCATTTTCATAGAGTCCCATCTACTGTAGGGTCTAATAGGGATCCTCGGTCCACATCCCAGTTTTGAATAGAACTTCAAGAGGTACATGTATCTCAGGTTTGTTTGACCACGCACTACCATCAGCATTCATATGGCCATACATAAAGATATATAATGATTTTTTATTATATTCTTCACGCATGTGTCATCAACATTAGAGGGGATTGGGATGATCACATGGGGCTGGATGACTTCTCTGATAAAAATAGTTTCCAGTCTGAGATCAGAATGGAACCTTTGGAAGCCTTTAATGGTCATCCTTGTATATCTCTATTATGTTGGTTGGACGTCGGTGAATGTTATTTGGATGGACAAAGCTTGATATAAGAAATGATAGAAATGATTTACCTGAAACTTTATAGGATGCTGATAGCATAAATCTGATATAATTCTAATGTTGATCAACATTGTAGACATTTAGAGTATTTAGTTGGTGAACGGGTGTCCATGAATGTTTCACCCCAATTGGGTCATCGATGGATTGAGAGGAAATGGAATTTTTGTCCATAATTTTTGGTACCTTTAGAGGTTTTATATATGTTGGGTAAAGGTGTATACTGTTTGAAAATTACGTTGTACCTTACATCGATACATTACATGTTACATGTATCTTATTTGAGAAAGCATAAATCTGATCCATATCATGTTTTGACATGAAGTCATATTGAGATCAATCCTAATTTATCATTGACTGAGCGACCTATAATTATAGTTGATTCTATGAACAATGTACTTTGGGGGAGATCAATACATTCTCTTCGTGTGCTATTGCAGCATGATACTAATTATCTTGAGACATGGGAGAGGGTGGTACTAATTAGAGAGTAGTGGCCTCATATTTTTGTCATTCAAGATTCTTCAGACGCTTTTTAGGGATAATGTTTTTTTATGTATAGGAGGTTGTGTCATCCCATTTCCTTAATCTGACAACCAAATAGGGACACGTTGTGTACCTAAAGTACACATCATATACTTGGTGCTGATTGCCTGTCGTGGATTAAGAGACCACACTATTAATGGGGAGATCATACTATGAGATGAATACACCATGTACCATATTTACACATTGTGAAATGATTAAATATCGATTTTATATCTCAAGGTGAAGGGTTTTTTTTGCATATTTATCTTGAGCAGTCTTCATGTCAAGACCATTTGGTTAACATCGTGACTCAGCACACGCCTAACTTAATGTCATGTGTTAGGATTTTTCACATGGTGCATTTATTTTTAGATTTTGTGTCTCTAAACCAAGATATGTTCTTGTGCATTGTTGAGAGACTCAACACCATCTAGATCAATCCAAACGACTTGGTATCTCCATTCTTCATTGATGTGTGCTTCATGGGTAAGTGTTTGACCTCATTATTCATGTTTCACTCTACCAATCCAATTATGGTTTCAATGCATTATATTGGGATTGATGGATGCTTATATTTTATTTTTGGATCGTTCTAATAGGTTGAGGGTAAATTACTTCTACACCATTGTTCTCGTTCATGGGCGTCGTTGTGAGTTTTGTTCTTTGCGATAGAGGTAGATGGTACCTTCCTATTTATTCAATGTTAATTACCATTGTGTTTCTGGGATGATTTCAATATTTTATTTCAACTAAAAAACCCAACATTACATTCAATTGTATTGATAATTATTATTTCCATTACGTGACAATATTTGAAATCGTTTCGAAATAAAAACATTGAAAACCCCTAAATCCATTGATTTTGGGGGGGGGGGGGGTTATAGAAGTTGTCTAATTTAAATTGATGAATTTAAAATATGGATATGATTGAAATGTTTTCATATAAATTTGTGTATATAATTGGGAATAGAAATGTTGAGAAAGTTGAAATTACTTTTGAGTGGATTTCAAACTCATGAAAATGGCTTAAAATTATTTGATAGAAACCTAGTGGTTTTAAAAAGTAAAAAACCCATGTTTTTTAATAAAACATGTGTCAATTATATATGGAAAGGAATTGTTTTTTTAAATGGAAGAATGGGAATAACCATAATTTTCTTAATTCATAAATTAGTTCACCCATAATGTAAGATAACACGCAATACATAGGTAGTTAGTGAGTTATTCGGATACACTTTATGCTAAGACATTATTCTAAAACATACATGCGGTGGGTCACATTCTCAAGGGTTTGGTGACAATTCACCTCTTTCTAATGTCATAGGTAAGTTTATATAAAAAAATTTCTGAGTTCACATAGAGAGTGATGAATCCTATAGATTGTTAATATTGTCATACCTTTTTTCAGATGACCATGATTCCCGATTGTTTATTTATATTTGATATGTAAATTAATTCCAATGTTTGTTTTAACATAATTACATTCATTCTTAATTTAGAAAAACTATACTATATAAATGTTTTTTTATCTACCTATTTTAGAAATATTCCTTATATTTTAATGTAGATCATGCGATTTTAATGTATTTTCTATCATTTTAAAAATGTATATAATGATTCTTATAAATATGATTTTTGATTTTCAGTCTTAGTTTATTATGAAATAATGAATTCATTTATTTGGAAAATCAATATTTTGTTGCATTTATGGAATCATTGGTGGTATCCTACTGGGCTAAGGATCTAATAATACTTTTTCCTTTAGGGGTTTTTAGACTTTATTCTTAGAGGCTCTAGAAAAGGGAAGCGATCTCTTTGCGGTTGATCAAGCTGTCAAGACTTGGATATGGTGAGTAGTTTTATTAGGACATTGGGGTGGTTATACTGTTTAATAAATTGGGTTATAGTAGTTTTTCTTTTCTTCCTCATTTTGTTTTAGTAATTTTACCCCTATTGGAGATTTTCAATTTATACGCGTGCTCTCTTTTATCTTTACTTCTATGTACTTGTGGAAGAAATAATCACTACTTGTAATTTTTATGATGCCTAGTGTTAGTCTTCAGCATGTGGGGATTAGGAAATCCATTAGGGTTATTTTAGGATTGTCTTGTGTATCGGGTTACCTGGGTACCCAGGATAGTTAATGTCATTTATGTATGAATTCTTCTAAGACAATCAAACCTCCTCAATTGTCAATTATACTTCTCTCAAATATGAGAGGGATATAATTATTATAGATAATATGGTTAGGCATAGGAAATAAATTGGATGACCCTTTTTTGGTACACTGCTGATTTTCGTACAAATTTATATATATTTACTTATTCATGAAACCAAATATAAACCATTTTTTCATCACTAAGGGATGATCAATGAAAATATGAATAATATAGTATAATAAAAAAGCCTATATTTGATGAAATGTAGTATTGGGTATGTTCGTATTTTCAATGAATGAATAAAACCATTAAAATTACCACATTTTAAGAGACATCAAAAATTTTAATAATACCTTGAATAGATGTTTTGGGTTCCAAAATATAGAGGGACATTTTTTCACATTAATTCTATACATGTTTTTTTAGTAAAGGTAATATATTTGGGTTTACATAATGATGAAATTATGTTAGGGTGTTAGATTTGGAATCTTTTAATATTTTTTAAATCACATTTCTTTTTTGTTTACAAAAAAAATTTTTCATCATTGATTTGGATTATATGTGTATCTTGGATATGAAGGGATTAAATGGGAGCACATCGAAATTAATCATCAACCAACTAGTCAATTTATTTGATAATTATGATTATCTAATTTGTGTTTTGAACTCATATTCTCTAGCTCAATCCGATCATAATTTTTATTTTCATTAAACACTTAGGATGGTGTTATTCTAAATTGGTGGTGAAATAAATGAAAAATTCTATTTCAATGATATTTGTTCTGAAAAAATATATTGAAGTATTTATTTAAACCATATAAATACAAGGAACAATGAAAATAATGAATTTTAACATAAAATAATTATTCATTCCTTGATTTTGATTTTAATCCATTTTAATGTAAATACCCATGGATTTTTTAAGGTTTGGTGGTTTTATAGTATTTTCACCATTGAAATTTATAACCATTTAATGAAAAAATTTCTCAATAAATATTTATTAGAATATGGATTATTACTTCCTGTTCATGTTGTCCCAAAATCTATAGAATAAATTTAGTGACCATTTTATATTTCTTACATGATTAGAAAAAAAATTAAAAAAAAATTAAATAAAATTTTTTCATAGAGAAATGGGTTGAGCTAATGTATTGCTTTCGATGCTTAGGGATCATGGCTCCATAGTTATATGGATTAGAGTTATTTATTTTATATATTTTATTGTTGATTTGAATTTTATTGTAGTATTTTTCTCAACATGATGACCATGTATATGAGTTTATCATTTACCCATAAATTAATTGAACCTAGGAGTCCTTAGCAAACTCTCACTACAATGGTTGACTTGAATGAGTAGAATTTTCTGTTTTATAAAAAAAATTAAAAATAATTAATAATAAAAAAATATATAAATACACATCTTATGGATACAATTTTTTCCCACCTATACCTTATTTATTTTCTCCCTTGAATGAAAAGTGAACCCATATCTATTGGGATTATGAACACACCATCACACTTAAAAGAAATTGGATGAAATGTGGGGATGAATTCAAAAAATGGAATACACTTAGAATTGTGTTATTAGTTTGACACTACAATCTGATAAATGATTATGATATTTTTCATGGTTATTTGACATGACATATTTTATTGAGAATTTTAAATTAAAATTATTTTGAATGGGGAATACAATTTCATATTTTTGACATATTATTTTCATTTGACTGTGAAATATTACATTATGGGTGTAATTAGACACTAAATTAGTTCAATAATAATTGTTCATATTGTAATAATCATGTTCTTCCTTATTCATAATCACTATTTATTTGAATTCGAGGAAAAAACCATATTTTACCCCATGATATATATTATTTGTCCCTGTTCACAATTAAATAGAATTTTTTTTGTCACATTTAAAATTAACTCTTGGTATTAATTTGAATATAATATTTTTATTATAATTTATTCCATTCCATTGGGAACAAATAATCAATTTAAATACCATGTATATTTTCATTGGAAGACAACCATTTTCAACAATTAAAATAGAATTTTTTTTAATGATGTGAACGGGACAACAAACCAATTAAATGACAATATAATATTGGATCAAAGACCAACTAACCACAAATACGATATTAAAATATAAGAAAACTTTAAATAAGTTCATTAAACTATGAACAAAGGTAATTTGGAGGGTTTGAGGGAGTTCTTGGTTCCCCTGTTAGAATATAATATTTTGGGGCAGATTCAATGGTCCAAAATGACATCCAATAATTTTATCATAGCTCCATAAAAATATTTACAAATAGAATAATATTTTACAAGATGTAAGATGGAATATAGGTATTATGTTTCTTTATAAATTTCCCACCTTAATTTAACCAATAAAAACCCAATTTTGGTGCCTCTGTTTGGTAGATGAAATATGTCATTGACTTTTTTTCAATGGTGGAAATGTAAATAGAACAATTACAATCCACCCACATATACAATCAATAATTATTATAAGTGACTTGGAATATTTTTGGATTGTACCAAGTATTTAATAATTAATATTTATACAAGATTTTTTGAATCAATTTGGAAGAAATTGTGTATGTTTTCATTATAATATAATGTTGCTAATTTGTAATTATAATCATATTTCCTCAATTATAATTATTTCCAATCCCCTTATTTTATTAACAAATCATATTTTTATTATTCTCAAAAATTTATATTATTTTTAACACCATGGTTCCATTTTTTTATAGTTTGAATTTATAATCACAACTAAGAAATATATCCTTCACATAGGATTTTAGTGTTATTATTTCATTTTTTTTCCACTACATAAATTTCACCCTCATGAGTCTACATCATTATTAAATTGAAATATTTTTTTGAATAGGGGATAAACATTGTTATTTGACTATAATTGAAATTATTAATTGTTTTAATTTATTTTTATTTATCATTACAATAACTTTTAAAAATTTATTTTAATTGATATTTTTATTCAATGATTTGGATTATCTATTTACCACAATTTTTATTTGGTTACACATTATGAGTTCTAGAATTATGCTTTAAATTTCTGTGACCATGTTTAATATTTTCAATTTTAGGTGATAATCTGTTGGATATTGAAATCACTAAATGGGTGACTAATTTGGGATGTTCAACTTCATTTATAGAGACTCTAAGTAATTTATAAGAATGAAACCATTTTGGGAAATTAATCAAATCAACCCCTACAAACAACCTTGGATCAGATCATTCAATCAAATTAAAATCACTTAAGACCAATGTTGTTAATTTAAAAAAAATCTAAATATCAATGCATGGTAGATCAATTCATATAAAAATCTGTCTAGATAATTGTGATATATAGGTAAATCTTATGTCAGTAATGTTTTTGAAATCTCATCAATGTTTTAAGTGAATGCTTCTATGATAATGTAAATATGGGTGATTCCATCAGAGTAGTCAACCAAGATGATAATGGTTGAAGATACATGATGAAGTTGTCCATCACGATGGTGGAATGGAATGCACCTCCAATTCACTACCCATTTTTCAATGCTTCAACTATAGGGATAATGGTTACTATGAAATCCAGATCACTGATCCCATAGACCTTCTGGGAAATGCGTTTATGTAACCAAAAACCCAAATTATTAATGTAATTATTTTGGAACCTCTAATACTAATGTGTTGTGTGAAAATGTGGTTGTATGATGTAAACATACTATTCAATCATGAATGAAAAATGTTTTCTATGATTCATGTTATACACATTCTATTATATACTGTATGTTTTCTCGAATATTTAAATCAATTTTATAATACTTTTATGTATATATATCTATAAAAATAGCTACTAGTTAAATAATTACATCACAATGGTGGGAATCCTTTCCTATTTACATACATGTGGATGTTATTCCATAAAATCACATAATCCTTACATGGTGGAATTCATCATTATATAGACGCTGGATTGGATCTCACTATATATATATGACACATTAACTTTTTGGAAATGGAAATCTATTTACATATTTTGAGAATTCTAATTCATCTATAAAAATTTATTGAACATCAGAAATCTCAATTGGAAAATAAAAAAATGGTGGGAGTGTCAATAACCTATATTGATGCATTCCATTCCCAAATTGTCTTGATATAAAAAGAAATAAACCTAGAGGAAATTCCCATTACGATAAAATAAGATGATATATTTAATGAAGTGTGACAAAGATATCCCAAATATCATGAGTATGACTTCTCAATAGATATTATAACTAGATCCCCTCTTATAGTTAAATTCCTCTAATAGAAAAACACTACCAACTATAAGACTTAATAAAGCAGTAATAATGGAATTTGAAAAAAAAGGATCATATACCATAGTGAATTAATTGGGCGGATGTAGTGATTTATGAAATGAATAATATTGATCAATGTAGATTCATATTTAATACTGTGAGATAGAAAAGATTATAATAGTGAAAATGTACCCCTTTCCAAGGATTTTTGACTCATTCGATCGATTACGAGGAGCTCATTTCATCACAAAATAGGATATTAATTTATGATACCATCAACTAAAAGTTATGTATGATGATAATTAGAATGAAAAATTGTTTAGAAGGTATGAATGCTATGATTTCATATTTATTTCATTCAAATATTCTAATTCCCTAAAATTTCATCCTGGATTTTAGTAGTATAGTCCCTATAGATTACAATAAAAAATTATGGGTTTTTATCAATGAAATTATTAGTAACTCAAAACGAAAATAGGTGCATGAAAGGCATCTATATATTATTATGGAATCATTAAAAGAGGATAATATTTGTATTAAATTTATAATGTGTGACTTATTGAGCTAAATATTTTACATACTTGGGCCATGTGATCATAGTTGAGAGAGTTTTTATATTCATGTCAAAGATGGAAGTAATTTTGGAATATACCATAACCACTACTATCATTGAAACACATAATTTTATATTGTTAAATGTGTAATACTGATATTTTGATATAAATTTATAATAGACTTATAGACATATATATTAGTTAACATGTAAAGGATTAAAGTATGTATAGAATGAAGAGTGTTGGGAAATCTGTCAAGATCTCATGAAGAGGATAATCACAACACCTACACTCACATTACCATTATGTAGATAATTTTTTGTGATATATAGTTATAATTAAATGAAATAAATCGATTGCATACTCATGATGAAAAACAATCTGATATACTATGTCTCATTAAATTTTAAGTTCCTTGAGAAACATTACACGCCTCATGTTCTAGACATAAGAGCTGTGATATGCACCGTGATGATTTTCAAACACTATCTATATTAAAAGAGGTATGATATATACACCAATCACAAGATTCTAAAGATTATGTTAACATAAAAGGGTCTTAACATGAATCAATGAATAGTTTCTATGAAAATAATATAATAGTATATCAATATTCAATTTCATTATATTACAGTAGAAAATCGTAGAATAATCCCTTATCATAAAATTTCCCGCTACTATATCAATGATACGGGATGAGAAATACTCTATCTCCATTGATTTACAAAATACCTATCTAGAATAAATAGTACTATTGAATACATCCTTGGTTGAAAAAATAAATTCCCAACCTGCTATAACAATGTACATAAAAGAGAAACAAAGAGGTTTTCTAGATATTCAATAAATGGTGAAATTATTAAATGAATGGAATCAAGGTGAGTATGGAATTGAAGTGGTTTGTCTCAATCAATTTTAACATTACATTTTATGCTTTCATCACCTTATAAAAATACATACCTTTAAGATAATAAATTAATATCATATTTCTCCATCCATCTTAAAAATACAATGATGTTTTATCATATTTGATAGAACATCTAGTGGAACAACATTATGAAGGATAATTCTTCCCATATATCAAAGTGTTATGTATATCACAAAGAAAAAGTTAATGCTATAATTACAAATGGATGATTCAAAAATTGACTATATTCATGTGTAACCAAAATAATTACTCAATAGGAAATGAAAGTTTTCTCAAAAATACATCCAAATGAAACTGTGTGATGTGGGTATTCTTTGATCACAATGAATTGACATTTAATTGATAATTTTAGATATTTCTCTCACGAACAATGTTTCCTGATATATATAAAATAAGTGGTGAGGTTTCATGAGGTACTATTATTAGTCATCTCTGATCATGATCTCTATATCACATATATTTGTGGTAGAAGTGTTCAACATGATTTGAATAACAAAGTGAAGGTCTGTATGAAATATAACACCAAAAATGAAGGCCAAATTGAAAGAACTATTCATGTGATAACATATACACTGAAATCATTCTCAATAATATTTTATAGTGGATGAGATCGACATTTATCATAATTTGAGTTCAAAAATAATAATATATTAGAAATCATATATATAAATGTACCCTCTTCAATATATTTTAGGGAAGTAATGTATAACTCCACCATATTGGGATGATGTTAGAGAATGAAAGATACATCAAACTTATTTTGGGAAAGACATGACAAAAAACATCATAGTCATTAAAAGAGATAATAAATTTTCTCATATTCGGTTGAATTTATATTCTTTAAACCATTGAAGGGTTATGGAGTTTGATGTTGGAGGATGTGTTATTCATTTTAATATCACCATAGATGGGATTCATACTGTTTTGAATGAAATTTAAGACTATTTGTTGGGGAATTTTCCCCATTTAGATTCTTGATCGCATTGGAGAAGTGGCCCATCAACATTAAATTCCATAAAATACATCTCATGTTCATGATGTTTTCCTATATTACTCTAATATAAGTACATTAATAATCCACCAAATGTAATTAATTCATAGGTGGTAAAACTTGAGAATGAAGTCAATTATGAAGAAATTTTGGTGGAGATCAAGGAATGTAGAAATAATTTAATACACAGTAATAAAAATAACTTTTTATGTGTGTTATAAAGGAACTATAGTAATGATAAGTCGAAATGGGAACTAGATAAAAAAATGAAGATGAAGTAACATCCCTAGTTCTCAACTATTAATATGTGTTGAAATTTTAAGGATTGAATTTACAAGGGATGAAACAATGAAACAACCTAGTCTTCATAAGTTATATATTTTAAGGTAATAAAATATTATTATATTTTATTTTACAATATTTTACAAATAAAACACATAATGATATAAAAACAAATTATTTCCTTAAAGAAAATTTGGACAATAGTCAAAATCTAAGAACATTTAAATAGACAAAATTATAATGGTAAAATATATTATATAAAAATGTAAATTATATAATCTGGTTATTCCTAATCTTACAGAATCAACCCTAACATAAAAAAATGTTGAAAATATAAAAAATATTATTACATCAATAAAAATTATAGAAAATGAAAATATAGATCATTTAGAGGAATTAAGTTGAATAATGACAAAAGGAATGTAGTGGTATTTATATAAATTAATGAGATTGTTGGAATAATAAATTGACATATGAGAATATTAACATACCCTTTGGGAATAGTGTCATAAATGTTTAGATATAAATTTTACCTCAAAATAATAAAAAATCGATGAATAGTCTTTTTTAATTCATTATTTATGTCATTATAGATACCATAATTTTAAAAAATGAAGATTAGAAAACTCAATTAAAATATAAGAATTTTTTTAACATTATTTTGATTGATTTCGTAAAAACCGTAATTAATATATAAAAATCATTAATTAATTTTTATTTATTTATTTTGATAAATTATATATCATTTTTTTAAATCATAATATCAATATTTTTCATCATTGAATTGTTTTTATTATTTTATAAAATAAAATTTTTTTAGGTGAATAGTAAAAATACATTTTTTCCCATAACGATTGTATCATAGATAACTTCATTTATGATGTAATATTGAACTACTCATTTAAACAATATTTTATTCTGGAAAAGTATACATAATTTTATAAATGAGAAACTAGAATAAAATTAGGTAAATTTCAAACCATGATATACATTTTCAATAGTCTAAAGTCAAAAAATTTCTCTTGATTTAAAATTAACATTTTTATCCAATTTATTTTTTAATAAAAAAATGAAATAGACTTATAAATAGTTTTTGATTCATTAAACCATAAATATGAATAAATATATGATTTTGATTTTAAAAAATTCCTTCTAACATGGATTAACATATATATAGTGTATCATTTAATATTTGATTCTAAAATACCCATCACCTCATTTATAAATAACCCTCTTCCTTCCCAAGGAAATACACTCGTTAATTACATTCCAAAGAAAAATAATTGACCAAATTACCTCTATTAAGCCTCTTTGTATACCATTGTACATTAATCATCTATCTAACTCCAATCACCAAAAGAATCTAGTTCTTTATAGAATAAGAAACGTTGAGAAATGGGTATGTTATCATTAATTATTCCCCTCATTCCCCTATCATATTTCTATTTTTATTTACTTGTTTCAAAACCAAATTATATTATGATAATAAATTATAAGTTTTGTATTAAAAAAATTTTCAAAACTAAATGTAATTATTAAAATAATTTTTTTTTAAATTGTCACATATCCCATTCCCAATATTTTGATTATGTCTCGTTAATGGTTGGTTAACCAGAAATTGAGGATGTTTCAAATTCAGTAATTACTAACAACACAATATCCGAGAATAATAAATTACTTATGATATAAAATAATATAAATATAATTATTTATATTATTTTATAATTAATTCTACATATATATAATATACATTTATCAAAATAGTGATATCAAAGTAAAATAAAAAATTATTATGTAAAATAAGTTATTATATAGTATTCCCTTTGACCCTGGATATTAATATTTTTTATCAAATGAATATTATTGAACAATATTGGTAAAAATGACAAAATTTTACTTACGGATCAGTTTTTTAATTATAATATGTTCATTTTTAATGATGAAAAATAGAGATGAAATATATTGCGATTTATGGAAAGGGGATTCTCAAACCCAGCTACCATTATTTGGGTTATCCGTCTTTCACAGCAATTTCAATATGGATATTCCTATAATCATTAATAAAAATCCTTTATCTATTTTTTAAATTTATATTGTGGATAAAAAATTTCATACCATGTTTTATAATCTAAATAAAATAACTTTATAAAAGTAATTTTATTTTAAATATATATTTTTTATGTTACATGAGTTATTACTTATTTAATCAATAATTATTATGTTTATAAAAAATATTTTATCCACAATAAATTTTGGAACCCTAATACGACTCATGAAATTATTATTGACGAAATCATTATGAAATGAATCCATTTACTTAGGTGATTTCATGACTATGATTATTATTCATTTAATGAAGAATCTAGGATTATGTGAATATTATGATGTGATGGGTGGACCAAGAATTATATACATTTGAATGAATTTGGTAATGGAATATATCTCATGAGATTATGTATATTATTCATGAACCTGACGATATATTTGTTATCAATGTTGATTCTATAATTTATACACCTATGTTATACATGGAAATGATGCCAACATTGTTTAAAATTTTGTTCAGTATTTGGCCACAATGACATCATGTTTCATTTTAAAACATTAACACATTCCATGATGATTTTATACATTCATGTGTAAATTTTATAATGATCCGGTTTTTATTATATTATTATATTTATGTTTCCCATAAATGTATTATTTATTCCTGACCCACATTCATCCTCTTTATGATCTTGCAGATCCCCCATTTCCTAGAGGTACACCCTCTTGTGAATATGTGTACTAAAGAGAAGGTAAAAAGTATTTCATGGATAAATAATAATGATTTTAATTAATTATTCAATTTTTTATGATTAAGTGACGTATGGTCCTAATTTTACTATGACACTAATTATTTTGATCATTTAATGTATAACTATTTTGTTTTTTTGATTAACCTAATGTAAGGTTCATTTAATAAAAAGAAGGGTCTCTATATTATCTAGACAATGCTATTTCATGACATCATTTGAGATTTACCAATGATGAATGACTACTAGAATTTTGGGAGAGTATTCTGGTGATGACCAGTTGGGTGATTATGTTTCAATTCATGGATCTATTCATGACATGTTACCTCTATTTTTAATATTGTATTTGTCATTACTCGGGATTTGAGATGTATGAATTTGGAATATTTCTATGAATATTTATGTTGTGAGGGACTATGTTGGTGTGGTTCTCTCAGGCTTGGATGGACTCAATTCTGTGAAATTAAAAATATCAAATATAATTATCTCATGTGAAAACATTCTTCTGAAACATGAAATCTCTTGAGTAGAGTCTCATATTGAATTTTAGGGACTATGGATGAGTTCATAATTTCATGTTTACCATTGATTTGACATAAAATTTTTCATCCCTTTTGTTTTTGTTGGAGGTGATTTGTAAGTGTGTGTGATGGGGAGGATTTAAATATGTGGATTGACTTAAAAAAATAATTCAATAACCACTCCTCATCCCCTATTGATGTTCGTGGAAGGATCCTACTCCCCTCTCCCCCTCTAGTCCTACGTAAATCATGTGGTCCACATTGAGTAAAGATAGTGTTTTTCATCTTAAATCATGATGGTGATCGCTCTCGGGTCATGCATCAATGTCTTCTAAGCACCGATTTGACACCAAAGATTTCATTTTTCCCTTGAGGAAGAAGGATTGAGTTTTAAGTCCAAAACCCGTTTTTATGCATCATTTTAATTTTATATAACGCATAGATGCTTGATAGGGACCCTTGAGGGTTGATTTGTGTGTGTTTGGGAGAACGGTGGTGATATAGGCTGCTTCTGGGGAATTTTAGAAAGATTTTTAAACTACACAACATATATGCCAGTGGAAAACAACAAGAGTTGTTACAATTTGTGGATGTTGAGATTTGTGGACTACACACCATTTAACATAGGTAAACCCAATTTATTTACCCCTTGTAATGTGGCCTGATGATCTGCTTAGGGAATTCATGTTGGGGATATGATAAAGAGACATGGCTAAGAAGCCATGTATCCAAGAAATTCCTTATATGAGGGTGTATACAGTTCTTGGTAGACATGGTTTTTTTAGCCTTGTAAATGTCATACATGAATGGAGCTATAGTGACGTGTGACATGATGTGTACCATTGGTACATGTAATGTCGGACTATATGCCCAACCAAGCCATATGGGTATAGGAAATGGATGTGTTTTAAGCGGGGTCACTTGTCTTGTATAACCACTTAAATTCCATGTAGTACCTTATTGGGGGATTTTTTACTTATGTATCTCCTACATTAGTGCATATATTCAGGGATGTAAGTAGCCTATTATTATAATTATTCATTTTATAACATGATGGTAGCCATAGATTGGACCTTCGATATGCAGGGGGTGATGTTGTGTATTACTTGGGTAAGAAATGTTTTTTGCAACCATGGTTGAGTGAGTTCCCATGGTTCTTATCTAAGAGGGATGTTTTGGTGTTATGTTTTAGGTATATAATTGTAATATTTTTGATATGGTCAACCTTTATAGGATTTATCATCCCTCCATAGTTTCTAGGGTGGGATCCCCTATCATTTTGTTAGAGCTATTGAAACACGCTAGAGAGTCTGTTGGGGGATCCTCTTGCATATACATTCCCTAGATCGAGCTCTGGAATACATGTGACCATCAATACATGTGAGAAGATCCCATATCATATAGGATATCCCTCTAGGGTCTATGGTATCATCTGGGGTACAATAAAATTCATAGTGGGTAGTTTTATTGGGTTGTTAAATTTTTGGTTATATGATCCACAACACACCAATCATTTTATATTGGGTTTGTGGAATAATAATTAGTGTGATCCCTTACTGTGAATATTATAAAGGGTATGATTTTAAAAATATTCATGACGAAAACTAATCACATTATAATACTCTCTCTGAGTGTTGTGATCTCTATGAAGTAATATTGTGTTGTAGTAACCCCCGGTGGGTCATGGGAGTGATCCCCTCCACGGTAAAGATTGTTGTGATACCTCACTGGGTTGGTGGTATCCCATAATGGATCCTAGGAGTGATCCCCTATTTGAAAAGTTATGGTTTATGGATTTCCATAATATGATCACAGTTTTCCCTTGTAGTCCCTTGGGGGGATCTCCTATTCATGTTTTGAGACAATTCTTGGTTTTAGTACGATTTGTTGAATAACCCACCTAGGTTTGGTGAGATCCATATTCTAAGTATCATGATCTAATGAGTTCTATTATGACATTATTATTTAAAATACCCAATGAGTTTGTTCTCTAATATGTGTGGCCTGGTATAGAAGTGTTATTCCGTCATCTTATGAAACATGATAGAGAGGTATCTCTCTAATTTTTGACCAACTATCACTAGGTTGTAGCAGATGGAGTGGTATCTTTCAAAATAATTTCATCTGAGATGAAAGTTCACATTGAGTGTGTTCACCTAGATGATTGTTCCATTTATATACTTGTATAGAATCTATCGATGGGTATTGGGTTGGAACATCACAATAAATTGTGTTTGAGATGGGTAATTTTAGGAGAATATTTTTTGATTTCTACTAGAATTGTCACATATGGGATTAATCAACATGGTGTTTGGGCTGAATAGTCATTTATGGATCTTTATGTTCCTGAGACTATGTTTCTCAATCATTTGGGATACCTCTGGTTGTTCTAGTGGACTATTTATTTTTTGGTTACTTTTTTTTATTTTAGTTTTTGTGGGTACTCATTTTGTATCATTATACTCCACACTATATTGTATTTTTTAAATATTATGTGTCTTTTAAAGACCATAAGACATTCGAGGGAGTTTCTAGAGGACCCAGAGAATGTGGATCATAGTGTGATATACAGACAAGTATATTTATAGGAACATAACCTTGGAAAATTCTAAAGGGTGGATTTGATAAAATCCACTGCATCTAGATGGTTGGAGGATTTTTCTATTTTCTTTTGGGGGGTGTTTAACTTTACCTTCTGTACATATTTTTTCTCTTGCTTGATATTGGTGTATCCATGCATTTACATTTCATTATATATATATATATATTGACTTTTTCATAGAGTTGAATTTGGTTTTATTCATATCTGTTCATTAGGTTAAAGACTCACATATATTTTATTGGATAATTGGTGATGGATCATAGTTCCTTACCTATCGAGATTGGATAGGGGGTTGTGGATCGAGCCCCATAGGGTCGGTTCATGACTGATTCTTAGATGAATTAGGTGCACAACCATCTTCAACGTTTCTTTGATGAGGATATACATGCATGGCCCAATGAAAATCATTGACTGGGACATGATAGACATTTAGGATATAGAAACCTTTTAAGAGAACTCAATTTCAATTAGGGATTGTTAAGAGAGGACACATTGTGGACTTACCATAACATTGGTCCACCTGTTGCAGAAGCACAGAATTGTGCAGTATAGTTTTTAGGAGAAGGGGAGCCATGTGTTGGATTAGTATCCTGAGTTTAGTTATTCCTTCTACAATTTTCTCCAACCCCTACCCTATGGAGGTTGTCATGTTGTATTTTAGTCTTCAACCCCAACATTTCTTGTGTTATGATAGATACTCATATATAGGTGATCACTATCAAATTCACTTATCATAAATACCTTCATACAATATTCAATAAAAAAACATGTTCAATCTAGTTTACTATGATTTTTTTACTCCAGGTCCTCGTTATAGTTTTCTAAAAGTCCTATGGTTTGATCAAGAGAATACATGTTTTGTATAAGTCCATGTGTGGGTGAATATAATTATACCATGTATGAAACCTAATACACATATAGAAAATTGTTCAGTTGAATAGAAATAGTCTTCTTGACCTAGAAAAAAAATTGAAAGGAGATGGAAACTTGAACTCATGAAAATACTCTCTCATTCACAACATGTCATCTCAAACAACATGTTTTGTAATCCTAGATATTACATGACAATAAGGGAACCCATAAATACTCTCAATTATAATTTTTTCAGACACCATATATTTTGACGTACTGACCTCATAGTTTGCAACAGATTCTACTTAATGTTTTAAAGGAAACACTACACCAGGATCACAAATTGTACGAGATCAGTCATCACATATGTTACTCCCCTGATAGAAACCACTCCATCAATAACGACCTAGCCATACCAAATGGAAGATACATGAGACAACACTAAATAAGGTATCATATGCTAATGGCGCAACACCTCCATCCTATGGGACCACATCCGATAGAGGATGCTTTTCAGATGACATCAATAATAACGTCACCTTGGATCTCAGTGGATGTCAATAATAAAATAGGGGATATAACCCATCCAAGATAGGAGATGATAATAACCTGATGTGAAACACGAAAGGTTTCAAAACTGATAATGGTAATACCTCATAGTGACCATTGGGGAAACTATGAATCTAGTCTATATAACCCTAAATCAAAACTCATTGGGCAAAGGATCACACCTAAGATCTAATATAGGATACCTCAAATGTAATCTGCTATCTCAATGATCTCAATTTGAGATGGAATCACTCCAAGGATCTACTGAGGGATAAAACAACCCAATCTATTATTATATACATTATAACACTCAGGTAGATGATCATATCCCAGTTAGTGTTAGTCATGTTGATTTCAAACCCCCATGTAGAATAATCTATTCTATAGGGGATCATACTCTTAATGATTCCAAAAACCCTATATAAAACATCTTATGAGTATGAAATCTTATAACTGAGTGTCCTATAACACTACTATAACTACACTCGGTATAGGGGGTCATACACTTGATGATACCACATACCCCATAGGTCAATCATACTAGATTGGGGAGCACCTCCCAAGTAATATTGGTCATAAATATTCCATGAAACTGATTTAGTGAAATGATATGTTAGAAGATCACTCCTAGCCTCTATTGAGGTATAAATTAACTAATAAAATGGTAGAATGATACCTCCCCAAACTATCCAGATAAATTCTACAACTCTATCAAATCTCGCAGTATCAAGGGGATTTCAATCCTGTACTGAGGACGTAGTGTCACACAAACCCCAATTGGTAAAAATAATGGTATATCACACAACCACAACTAGTTCAAACATCACTAACCCAAATTCTCTACAACATCACATAACCTCATTTTTATTAGGTGGAAATTTTTCCCCCATAGTGTTCTATGTAGAAAAATTTTCAGCATAGGCTACATGTAGGCCAGAATCTGAGCCCTGAAAGAGGATATATAGAATGTGAAAACTCCTAAAATGTGATACTACATGTAATCTTAGGGGGGATACATGGAATATGAATCCTCCATAATACTCAAACATGATATATCAACACACACACATTATAGCCTTGTATGCCTACAATACATGTACCAATAGTGTCTGGTGTGTCTCACCTCAACAAGTCCTCGACCATGTATTTTCTTCAAATGAATCAGTTGTCCATGTTCACCACCTGGCTTGTACAACATAGTACATGGAGTTTCCCGACATCATAAATCATTGGATGTGTCTCTTACCCATGTAATCAACAAAACTTCCAAGTAAATTTGATAATGGAACATGACATGTGGTCACTACATGGAATTTAACATTGGTACATAGTGTGTTGTCCCCAAAACACATCTTTTCAAAATGGGAAGAACACACATTAATTTCCACAACTCTACATGGAATTTAAATGAAAACTAAATCAAAAATTCCATACATGCAACTAGAATCATCCCTGTTAAACCCAAAACACATTAATCAATACTCAAGTGGTCCACAACATGTGATTGAGAGATATAAAACATTAAAAAGTTGAATAAACAACTGATTTGAGACTTAAAACTCCAACCAACCCCCTTATGGTGAGAATCCAACGATTCAGTGTCGAATCGGAGCTAAGATGATGCTTTCACATGTTCATGGAGTGATATTAATCAAGATTAGATATCAATGATTTCTTTTTTCCTTGACGTTCTCCTAAAATCTATATATTAACATGATTATCCATGTCACCTTTGACCAAAATGCTGGAATTGACAATGTCTATGTCGCACGAAATGTAAACATGAAATTGTGATCCGAACTTTTGTTTCTGTAATATAATTGGACATTCCCCATGGTAGTTTTCTTGTTTTATGGGAAGCTTCATATACGTGATGAAATATATTTAATATTTTAAATATCACAACATAGTCGACCTTTGGGTCCAGAAACACTAATTTGACTCAATGATTGGATTTATAAATATTTATATAATTATTAAAAATAATTACAGGTCAAAACCCATGTAACTACATCTTCCCAACATTATTCAATTTAATCCATGTGAAGATTAAGTTTATATAAGTGGAAAACACAGGACTATACATATACCACCAAAAAGTAATGCATGTTTTCCGTTTATTTCTATCAGTATGCAACCAAGGGAACCAAATGTTCTTACTTACCAAATTCCATCTCAAGCAAGTGTACATCATAAAACTAGAAGTCCCATGTATCATTGGTGGTAACATGTGGAAAACCCCAAAAACCTAGTCGATCTGTGGTTATAGGGTCTATGGGAACACCCATTCACAAACATGGAATATAAACCAATTATGCACTACATTGAATACGAAATTCAAAGAAACTCATCCACAAAACCTTTACACATTACTATTTTGTTGTGTCCTTCAAGCCTTCATGGTATTTCATCATGTAAAATTATGGTGTCACAGTTGGTAAGGAATCCCTAGATCTTGTGAGATCGAAGACATGAAAATCCAAACCATGAACACTATAATAATATCTTGTACAAGATGACACCGAACACAAAATGTAAGAATGTAATATAATATTTCTTCCCCATAACAATCAATGGTTCTTAGCATAAAATTCATGCAATACACTAAAAAAAACTCTACACAAATTATATAGTCAAAGGGAATCATCCACCACACCACAATATATACAATTTTTGGGCAACACTAACCAACCATAAATACTTAAATATCATCGAACAAATTGTCTCCCGGTGGGAAGGATCCCTCTTCCTCATGAATTCTATACAAGATTGAACAACACCAACATAGAATCTTACTAACCCCTCACGCTACCCTGAAAAAAGCACTCGAACATTTTGTGGAAAGTAAATAGTACCTCACAAGATTTTCTACCAATAAAATTACATAATGTAGAATGACATGGAGCGTAACTCTAATTTCCCTATATACTCTTGGAAAAAGACATATACTGACTGAAGATGTCCACTACCTTATCCTCCAAATCCATGATACATGTGTGGATCACCTGGGGGTGGTGGTGGAAACTCATACTATCATCCACCTCCTCTGGCTAAACCATCACCTCTATTATTCCCACCATGCTAGGAAACTATTTTCTAATAATGCATCTACTACCAAGGTAGTATATCGACTGGGTCCCTTATAACAACATTGTGTCTCTAAAAAAATATCGCATTATTTTCCCAACCATCATATGGATGGAACCACATCTCATTAGATTGAATAATACCATCTTATATGGCCAAAGGACCATATCCTCTATCCTAGGGTTGCCTCCAAAAGCATATTTAAGTCCTAGAAACATGATCCTTCTTTTGTATACTATTTTACATGGTCTCATCTCTCACATTCCTAGCACCAATGGTCGGAGTCTTATCATATAAAAGTATCCCCACCACTAAGGCCCATTGTAGAGATCCTTCATAGGTGGGAATTCATTGTGGAATAGTTGGTGCCCCCATATTCCAGCATAATCCATGGTTATTGTTTTTTTCATGGAATAATGGATCACATACCACAATTAGGGAGTAACGTGAATGATATATGAATCTCTCTGAATTATCCATCACATAGATGTTATACTAATGAAGTTGTAGAAGCTCCTAGTTATACACCAACCAAAATTTGTCCTGATAGAAATCATCCCTAATGATTTGATAAAAAACTCTAGAGAAGACAACATCACCTCATCATGGTTCTGAATAACAAGATTCAACAATCACTCTTCCAAACCATGAAAAGGATTGCTGATATATCCTCCATAACATCAATAGGTTTCCTAAAAAGGTGGAAAACATGTGTGACTACCCTGATATAGTCATCAACTACCTGGGTGTTTTTATGACCATAGATACATAAAGGTTTCCTCCTATGGAACACGTTCAGAGCACTCATCATGCATACATCATCGACCTGCACTTCCCACATGACCAGATTCTAAATATGCGGTGGATAAATGGCTATACCACCTAAAGGTCCATCCCCAGAACTAGTACCGTACACCAAATCCTCAACTCGGGGTTGATCATCACCACAACACCTCTAAAAACCATAATATGGATTCCATTATGGATGTATCCATTAATGGTATCAAAACACAGTATGATCAAAAAGTATATCTCTGGATGTGAATCAAGAAGGTCCTTAAAAAAATATAGAATTATATGATGAACTCACCATGATTATCTTGTTACCAGGGCCCCAATGTATCAATTATAATATAAGGTAATTGGAATAATTGGGAAAGGATATGGAAGCCTCTAAACAAAACTATTGTCCATCTCCTAAAACTGAAACACAAAAAATCATAATATTGATGCTATGAGGCCCAAACCATCCCCATGTCAATACAATACCAATTTATAAGATGTTGAAATATTTATAAGAATATTTATGAATTCATGTGTTGATAGAGGGTGGAGTTCCAAGGCATAATGGTCCTCCTCATATTGAAATTAAAAATACTAAACATTTTTTTTCACGCATGTGCATATTCACTTGAATTGTGAAATATATCAGGAGGATTCTCAGAGTGGATTTATGGGACTATGAATGAGTTCAAAATGTCATGTTTACCTTAGACACCAAAAAAAAATTGTATATACAAGAGGATCCAACAATACAATCTAATCCCGATTAAATATGTCATGAAGACCAAATTGAAGTAATGAGACTTATTAAATCTCCGATCATGTCATATATCCCTCTCAAATTTCATGATATATGATTTTGAACACCAATTCAACACAGAGACATTGAAATTTCACCACTACATATTAATTTTTGGATTTAAGTCTTCAACCCCTCATTATGCACTATTTTAATGGGGTTGATCACTTATACTCTATTTAGGGATCTTTTGATTGTATATCTATGTGGTAATGGGTTAATTAGGATGATCTGGACTCCTCATAAGGAATTTATTTTTTGTCCATAAACATGGTATGTGGACTAATAGAATATTTTGTTAGTTCTACCCATTTAGGGAATATGAGATTTGGGGACTTCTCACCATGTACCAAAGATCCATAATATGTAGTTACCCAATTTACTTTGGCATGAGGATAGAGCGAGGGAAGCAATGAGGAGGAGTTGAGAAAGAGACATTTCCATGGGGTTATATATCTAGGACACACCTTGTTCTAGAGGGTATACACTGTGTGATTAACATGAATGGATATGTCATTTAAACAAACTACATGACCCAGTGTAGGGTGAGGTGAGATATGTCATGTACCACTATTACATACAATTTGTCCCAACTTTTCCTGCCAAGACATGTGGGCAGAGGACATGATTAGGTGTTAAAGTGGGGTCACATACCAAGTAGACCCCCTTACAAGCCGTGTAGTATCCTCTTGTACAAGTTTCCATATTCTGTATCTCCTTCTTCAGGTCATGGTTTCAAGAATATGTTATGTATGTCCTAAGAAGTATTCCATATATAATTTAACGGTGGCCAATGATTGCATCCAGGAGATGTGAGGTGTGGTGAGGTTGTCGATAATTTTGGTTATCGATGGTTGGACCTGCATTTTTTGGGTGTGCTCCGTTAGTTTTTCAATTTGATGGTTTCATTGGTATTTTTCTCATGGAATAGGATTAAAATATTCTTAATAGGTTGAGAATAGATATAGTTGTAGCTTCCCTCAAATGATTCTGGGTGTGGATCCTCTAACATTTTGTTAAATTTTTTTATCCCTCTATAGAGGCTGGGGAAAGATCCTATAGAATACTTTTCACTATATTGGTTTCTTAGAATCAACATGTCCACCAGAACATGGGAGGAAATAATATATCTATTTGGATATCCATGGAAAGGTTATTGTATCATTTTCATTATGATCCACTATGCAAAATGAAGTTTTTATATGATTGTGGAATCATTTGTTATCATATACCCTACTCATCTAATGTTTAATGTTCAATTTAAGGAATCATAAAGATTATGATCTCCTACTTCATGGATTATACCATATCGTTCTTTAGGAATCATCATGACCAACACTACATGGTTAAAATACTCAATCTATGTTTTATGATATTCAGGGAACCATATTGGTTTGTGGTTTCACATAATGGATCCCAGGAGTAAACCCCTCTATAAGAGAGATCATTGTGGTATAATATATTTTTTTTTGTATCCTCTGTAAAAATCCTAGGAGTTATCACCAATATGATCTGTTTCAGTTTATGTATTTCCATACTGGGTTCGTAGTGTCCCCCCGCATTCCGTCGGAGGGATCCACTTTCTATGTTTTGAGACCATCTGTTGTTCAAGTAAGGATTATAGAATCTACCTCCTAGGACGAGTTATATAACCAATATGAGTATTGAGATCAGATTATTTGAAGAATGATGTTCATAGTGATGATATCTTCTGAGCTTTTTCTCTCCAATGTGTGCCCTTAGGTGATCTTCCATCAGCATATGATACATTTTGGACTGTTATATCTCAAATGATATACCCGAGATGGATGTATTGTAGTTAATGGTGTGGTATATTTCATATGAGTGTCATCTAGGATGATCGAACTCATGGATTTTTTCTCCTAGATGGGTGTTTCATTTAGATCCTTGAGTAGAATCTTTCACTAGCTATGTGGCTAGATTTGTGTATCTAGGATGAATTTTTAGTTTCCTTGTGGTGTTGTTGAAATATGGATTAAACACACTATGGTTTGAGAATAATACCAGTTTATATCTTTGTATTGTCTTAAGATGGCGTTTCTCTATCATTTTGGTTCCCTATGGCTATTCTAAGCAGACTATTTTCTTTCAGCGGATCCCATTTATTTTGGGGTTTGTTTGAACCTCTTCATTATCTTTAAACTCTCACCATCATTTTATTTTTACACATAGGTAATTTCTTGTGAAAAAAATATTCCTTTTTGATATAGTCCTAGGAGGACCCGAAGCATGCATATCATTACAAGGTAGACTGATAGGGGTGTTTATCAGGGCTATGTTGAGTATTATTTCAGTGGGTTCAATTGAAATTGATACACTACATCATTGAAATTTGGATGATTTTACAGTTTTACTTTAGTGGGTGTGTTATTTTACCTTATGTACATCTGTTGTACTATCGTTTGTAATAAATGTATGTATGAATTTTATTTCTTGTTTATATATATATATACTTTATTTCAAGATTCAATATATAGGTGGGTGCATACATATACATTTTGAAAATTCTTCCCATATGTGTGATATCATAATAAATGATAAACTCCATCCCCTAGCCTGTAGAAGAGTTCATTGGGTGTAACAGAGAAATACCAATAGTTTCAATTCATGAGAGTAATGAATCCTCTTTACTAAGTAGGGTATATATCCACCTCCAATGATTTGGGAGTTTTTCTAGCCATTTTCATTTTATGAAGTGGTTCACTTTAGTTGTATTGGGTGACATTTTGTATAATTCTATAAAGATATTTAATTAAAAAATATATAAATATAAGGTTTTGTGGTGATTCTAACTATTGGGTATAAGATCATTACATTAGGGAAGTTGTTATAGATTTATAACATTTAGACCACGACAGATTATATTGATGTCGGTTCTGCCACTATGAATATAAACATGGTGAAAAACGGAATCGACAGAGCTCTATGGTATGGATGATTGATTATGTTCTATGGACTTATATGATACACTCATAATAGAGAATTTTCGGATAGTGGGGGAGGATAACACTGTTTAGTTGGTTCTTGTGACCAAATTGTTCAAGTGTGTTCTTTGTATGACACGTGACATGTCTTACCCTAGTAGTAGTTTAAGAATACAGTTGTAAGACTTGTCCCAAAATTCCTCATTTCATTGAAATATTTTGGTCCCATTAGATACCTTTTTGATCAACCCATGTGTTTGGAGTCACCTTAAAATAGTGGATCCATTATAATACTCATATATATTGTATGGCTTGACATTGGGAAGATAGATCATTGAAAAGAAACATTCAACAATAGGTAGTGTGGTCATATGATTTTCACAATGGTATGGACTAGTTTCTTACTATAACATAAAAATTTAATATTTACAATATATGGTTTAATTTTACATATGTTTATTATACATAAAGTTTTGTTCATTTGTTAGAAGGAATCTTGGTAGTGTATGATGAGATATAGTGTGGTCGGATAGAACTGATTTTACTGATTAGAGAGTATTATAGCTTCTGTATTAGATGATATTATAATTCGTTTCTAGATATTTTTCTGGTTTCGATGGATTTTATATAGATACCTCCAATTGGAAGCTAATATTCTCTATGGACATATCCCCATGGGCAACCCGGTATCTGCAACAGAATATAAAATGTGTCCAAATATCTATGAGAGATAGATATACAGATAAATAATATTAAAAGAATTTTATTTTTTTAATAAAATGGTTTATCTTGTTTAACAATATTTTCCCCGATAAAGGATGATTATATCATCTTGTTAGGGTGTGGAATAATATCCCTCAAAAATGGTTTTGTCTAGGACTAGTTATCCATAAAAGAGAATTTATTAAAAAATTAATAAGTGGCTAGTGGTGCGGTGGTTCTCATGGGTGGATATTCTATCATATTAGTTACTATAGGTTTAGCAGCATGATATAGATTCTATGAAATAATTTCCAAGGAGACTAGTGCTCATGTGTTGAGACATCCATAGGATGGAGTTGAGTGTGTAATATTTTTCAATAGATCTTAAGGGAGACTTGGATGTGTGTTGATGTAAAGGTGGGCATTTTTTCATTATTAGTTTTGGTAGTTGTGTTACAATGAATAGGGTTACATTGAAGATGGTATTTTATAAGTGTAAGTTGAATATAATAAATTTGACCCTAATAAAATAGATAGATGATGGTTATATCTGTTTTATGAGTGTCACACTACAGCTTTGACACAATGTGTGAAAACCTTGATTAGAAGACATCTACTACGATTATCCAATTGAATAGATATCCTTAGTTTAATCTATTTATAGACTATATGGAGGTGGGGAGTATATCATACTTTAATGTATGGGTGACTTCATTAGTAATGAAGTTATTTGAGGTGTTGATCAGGTTTCCTTCCAATAAAAGTACATCCAATAGTTGTTTGGATGTACAAATGTCATTTTGATTCAGGTTTGCTGACTTGGGTTGTTGTAGATTTTTACTGATCTCATATAATGATGTATTAATATATGTTAGTATATATTTAGGTTCCCAAATGATATTAGAATGCGAGAGGTGAATTTTTATTGTAATGATATGGAATCCAAAAACCCTATATAGTCACAAATACCAGTGAGTTATCATCAACAGACTCTATGAGTTCTCTCACTTCTAATACATATAATATTAGAGAATAGAAGATATTTTGTGGAGACAATGTGTGGAAAAGGTAGTCCACATTCCAAAAATTTCACCATTTATAACATTATACAGTCAATCTCACATCACATCGTAACTTTATGGGTGATGAAATATTCTATGGGGCTGAATTTATTTTGAGATCATTTTTATTAATCTAAATTGATGTTAAGGTAAAGTGGATAGTTTCATTTCAAGAGTACATTCATTGTCATTTCATGTAAATTTTGTGTTATCTCTATGTGAATCACATTACCTCAATGGATTCAGTGCGTCATAGTCGACACTAATCGATGAAAAATGTTTCACCATGTGTAGTTCATGTACATGGGAACCTAAAAATCACCACTGAACTCATTAAACAAGCATGAGACAAAATATGAGTGGATAGAGTTAGTACTAGTACATGTTTAAGATAGTGTATCTCATCCAATGTAATATGAGAAATATCATAAAATATCAATTTTACTTTGTTAACCACTATTTATGGCCATTTAATTTTGATTGGGTGATCGTGTGTTTTGAGAAATATTGCATCGTTGAGGTTTACGTGGGTTTATCCTAAAGGATAGGTTATGACTATGGATTTTTGGACCATTTTCAGCCATTTAATTAGGATAATGATATATAACACCACTCAACATTTTTATTATTTTAATATAAGTTACCTGGTATTTTCAATATTCAGCAGTAGAGGAAACTTGTGCATGACCTGTTTTACAATGTAGAATAGAATGAGCATAAAAATGAGGTTGAATTTTCATTTTTTTGTCCATGTCATAGTCTAACAACCAATTATATATGAAACTAAAATTGAATGTGTTTCCCTTTTGTGATTGTATTTATAGAGTATGATAAAATTCATGGGATTTCATGAGACATGGAAACCATGTTAAATGATCAATATCACCACTTGTGTGTGGAATTTCACATTTTGGGAAGAAAAAGATTGATTTTCTAAAGAATAAAATGACAATCTTTTTCCAAAAATATATTAGGAATACTTATAGAAATAATTTTTGATTTGGGTGTAAATTAGGAGGTAAAGATAGTTGTATATAGATCCTTAGTGTTGTGATAATATATATATATATATCACACATTAATAGTTTTTCGAAAATAATAATAAAACTGGAAAATAGAGTCTTGTATTAGTTATATATTACTCCATTAAATATATAATGATAGTTTTTTCACAAGTATCCACACAACATTGGATAGAACTAAGAATTTTAAAAATTAAAATGATGGTGGATATAATAAATAATTGAATAAATGAGTTTATATTAATAATTAAAATGGTTTGAATACAAATTTAAAACATTGTTTTCCACAAATGATATAGGGATAATCCACCCCATGCCCAATATAACAGTTGATGTGGATCCATGGGAGGGATTCCACACTGGACTCCATCCTTAACATTGACAGAATACAGATTGTGGTGTAGTAGATTCTAGGAAAAGATATTGACCCTGAGTTTTGTCATTACTCATTGAGGTTGTTGTTTTAAATATATTCATTTATTGATCCCATGTATGTATTTTTAAGTATTTTAATATATTTTTATGAATATTTATGACCCCATTGGGGTGTATATATTTGTTGTTTCTGAAAAAAAACTTGGGTTTGGTAAGGGGTGTAATGATCTCCCTTTTGGAAATCCTAATAAAAAGTTATATAGTGTAAGATAGATTCTAATGTATAAATCCAATTTTGGGTATAAATATTTTTTGAGTACTTGATGTCATTTACTATTAGTATATTTCATGTTGTGGGACTAATCCATGTGGCTTAGAACATGGGATGGACACCATGTTAGAAAAAACTAACAAGTAGAAGTTTATAGGCAGACCCCCGACGTTTACATTAGATAGATTACAAATACATCTACATAAGTATTGGCTGATGGTACACATAGAAATATTGATGTATAAGTGCACCTTACGATGTAAACAGGCTCAAGATCAGAAAGATATACATATCATGTAATAGTTTTTAATGCAATTTTAGATTAAAATTCCTTCCACATAGTCTCAAGGTGAGAACAAACCAATGAGAATAGGTGGGATCATTACTCTGTTGATCATAATATATGTCATGAAATTTTTAAATACATGTTCAGTACTATGATGGAAATGACTATTGTTCAAATTTATGAGACACACTATATTACCTAAGGGGAATTTTGTATACTCTATTATGTTACTTCTTCATCATATATCTCCATCATTGGGACATTGATATAGGGATATATATATATCCTAAACTATATGGTATTCTTCAACGAACACACTAGTGGCCTTAGTTTTGGAATCTAGAATTCAGTTTGAGGTGATGTTTGAGGAAAAATAATTTTAGTGATGTGTAGGACACTCCTAGTTGTGTGTGAAACATTTATCTATACTCATGTTGTTTAGCAAGGCATCAAATCCTTTAATCATGTGTAATACCCTAAATGAGTTTAATTTGGATATTATTGATCACTTTATGATATACAGGGTGTGTTCCTCTATCAATTTTTCTTCTTATTCCAAATATGGGGTTTAAAGATTATTTTTGATCAAAAAACATGAGAGTGTATTCTGAGTATATAGATTACTTCCTATATGTTTTACAGTGTCCATCAGTTGTCTTGGGTGATATACACTATTTGTATATCAAGAACATTAAAGTAACAAACTCTGTTTATAGTATCCAATAGAGTTTATTGGTATTTTACCGTATATAGGAATCATGAACATATTAATTTCATAGTTTTCTTCTTTATGAAATGACCAAGGATTGTGACCTATCATTGAGATCCATTATTGTAAAAATTATTGTATAGTGATTTAACCTTAATGAGCAGTACCAAGATTCATTTATAAGAATCCCTTAATGAAAGTGTATTTATAGACCTTGATTATGGAGTGAATCAGTGCTAAACCCTATCTACACTCAATATATTATGTTGTTGAATAGTCAATCCTCCTAGATTATTGTGTGGTTGTGCATGGTGCTATATATGAAGCACAGAAATTTGGAACTTTGGGTTGGTTAATAGTTTGTATTTGGGATTTGCAGAAAGATATAATAATTCTATCTCACTGCAGTTTATTTTTAGTAATATTTGTGTTATGTTTATTAATATGGTATTTTCTCATGTTCGGATTCATAAACAATTATGGTGTTGATCAAACCACTCCCTCTTAATGCTATGTATTTAATGATTTCATGGTGCCTACTAGGTCTATATACACCTTCCACTAAAATGTATTTGATTGAATTGTTTTATATGATGATAATGATAGGTATATAATCAGTGATATTTTTGGGCCTAATATCAAGGGGTGAACAAATTGTTTTAGTACTAACCATGTATGGTGGTCTGCCATAGAGGACATAGAAGAGCTTACTCCAATATTTCCTTTATTCCAATTATTAATAGGTTAAGACCTCATCATTGTTTGGGAAAGTATGTTTCATCATTTATATTACAATACATTGATTTTCTCCTTGTGTTTTTTTCATTATTGTTTTCAATATAGATGTAGACTTTAGATTTATATATCTATATTATTTTATGGATATAATTTTATCCTTGTGGACAAGAATATTTTCTTACATCCTCGCATATAGGTGTATTTTTACTCAATACACTTCACTAGCACCATTAATTTTTGATGAAGTGTTGGGGTTTCCAATTTATCTTAATACCAATCATCCTCGCATATAGGTGTATTTTTACTCAATACACTTCACTAGCACCATTAATTTTTGATGAAGTGTTGGGGTTTCCAATTTATCTTAATACCAATCAGTCAGTCCCCAATGGGTTAGTTCATTACAAATATATATTAAATTTTTACGTAATAACAACATGGTGCATATTCAAGTAATGAAAAAATTATGTATACAATATTATGACCTATAAAATTAATATAGTGTTACATAGTTTTCTACGCCCATATTTTTTTATGAAATAATATCATATTTTTTATGGGTGATTTTATTATTTTGGAATTCAGTTTCTATCTTGTTATTTTCAATGTCTAATTAATATAATTATGAAAAAATGACTTTAATAATATTCATATCAAATAGTATTTTATTACCATATTCATGATACTATTACTATTATTTCATCACTTTTAATAAATATCTGAAGTAGGTACAATATGAAATAAAAAAAATGTTTGGTTATGAATTACTCATCTTATTTAGAATTATTGTATGAATTTAATAATTCACTTCAATACATATAGAATTATTCCAAAAATAAAACTATATGAAATGTTGAGGGGTTTTATAAATGGAAATTGGTGGGTATTGGTCATTTTTTATTTTTTTGATATAGAGAGGAAGAGAGGAGAAAAGATCAGCTTTTATAAGTGTGCTATAGAATATTCATGAAATATCTTAAATATTAAATTAATATAAATTAATATTCTTTTATATATTCCTTTAATGAAAAAAATTATAATATATGATGAATATGTGTCTAACTAATCCAATGGAATAAAATTTGGAAAATTATTAGTTTTTTCACCAATATATAGGGTTTTCATCCCCATATAACATTTTAAAAAATTATCTGATATCAATGATATTTTCCATAAATTGTTCTAAAAACAAATATAAAAGAATTAATGAATAATTAAATGATAAAGGATGATATTTTAATATATATCTAATTCACATGGATGAATATATTTTTATTTATGAATTCTATATCATTTAATAAAATATTGTTATTAAAAATTCATATTAATGTCATTTTGGAAATACACAAAATATTTTATTATAATAAGGGAATTTCTCAAGTAAAATTATACCCAAATGAAACGGAGGATGATGCTTCATGTAAAGAGGGTGGACGTCTATTCGTTGATGTCGGGAAGCGTCCGAGGATGAATATTCGTGGACGTTTCTTGCAGCAGCTTCTTCTCTTGTGGCTTGGACGAAGATCAAAGATGGTACAATTGTTCATTGGAGATGAGGAGTGTTATTCATTGAGAGGATGATGTTCTTCCAAGAGTTCAACAATGTTCTCAACGGATTATGCCTACCCAAATTAAAATATTATCGTCTCTTATTTTAAATGATGTCATAATGAATTCAAAATAATTCTGATCACCGAAATTAATAAATTAAGTCATTAATTAATTTTTGATGGAACCATTAATGGGAAGACCAAGAATTTACAATTTTAATGGGGAGCTCAAGGAGTTTAAAGTGGGATTTAGATGAGTTAAAGTGTTCGGGTGGCCCCCACCCTAAACTATCCTCCCAAGGGTGGATCGGGTGTGGTGGGTCCCACCTCCATCCTCCATTTGGAGGTTTTAACTACCTTTCAAATAAAAATATGTCACACATATATTTATTTAATTTTTAATTAGAAACCCCAATAATTAACTCCCATTCTCAATAAAACGCAACAGTGGTAAACGCCTCCTTAAGAAAATATTGTCACTGTGAGTTCAACGATGCCATTAGATTTCAATTCTAAGCATCTCTTCAAAAGACATAAAATCCCGCACCTACATTTTCTAAATGTACCACACAAATAATCAGAAATTGATTTCGAGCCTCAGAGTCAAGCACCGTCAGAAACTATGGACTCGTAAAAATCCCATGTTTTTAAAAAAATTCCATGGAATTTACAGGTCATTACATTCTCCCCACTAGAGGGCATTACGTGTCTATAAGCTATAACAAACACTAAGGGAACAAATGGGGGTACTGAGAACGCATCTGAGCCTCCCGCTCCCATGTTCTCTCAAAGAGAATCCCGGGTTGCCAGAAAACACGCACTAGAGAAATCGACCGTCCAGGCAGGAACTGCTCATGTCGATCCACAATCTCCCCTGGAACATCTGTAAATGTCGCCCTGTCATTGATGTCCAGTTCTTCGTGGTCGATGATTTGGGATAAGTCATGGATGTATCTTTATAACTTAGATAAATGGGATACATCGTGCACATGGTGCAACTGAGAGGGAAGGGTCAGGCGGTAAGCCACCTCTCCTACTCTGCTAAGGACAGGGAACGGTTCGATGAATCATGTAGATAACTTGCCTCCTTGGCCAAATATCGGTATACCACATCATGGTGAGACCCATAATAAGGCAAGGCCTCTATCCTAGAACTCCAGTGTTGTCCATCTTCTATCAGCATAAGACTTTTTCCTACATTGTGATGTCTTCATCTATTCCTGGATGATCTGCTGGTTCTCCATCATAGCTTGACCAAACTCTGGTCCTACAAGTGCTAACTCCACTGGGTCAGTCCATCATAGTGGTGATCTGCATGGTCAGCCATAAAATTCCTTGTAAGGTGACATCTTGATGGTGGAGTGGTAGATATTATTATATGATAATTATACCAAGGGTATGTGATCCTCCTAGTTACGACCGAAGACGAGGACGCTTGCATGGAGCATGATTTTGAGAGTCCGAGTGGTCCCCTTAGTCTGACCATCCTTCTGAGGATGGAAGGTGGTGCTCAAGAAAAGCTGCATCCTGAAAGCCTCCTTAAACCCCTTCCATATCCGAGAAGTGAAACAAGAATCTCGATCTGAGACGGTCATCGATGGCACACCATGAAGCCATACGATCTCCCATACGTAGAGACGTCCCAGGCTCTCCACTGAACCCTTCTCTCAGATCAGTATGAAGTGGGCTGACTTGGTGTGTTGGTCAGAAATCACCCTGATAGAGTCATGTCCTCTGGATGTATGTGAAAGTCCCAACATGAAATCCATGGATATATCATCCCACATCCCCTCTGGGACCTATAAGGGATGAACCAAACCTGATGGAACCTGGTGCTCTGCCTTCACTTGCTGACAAGTGAGGCATCATGAGGCAATCTATGATACTGGCTGCCTCATACCTGGCCACTAGTGCTATTGTCGGAGGTCCTGAAACATCTTCTCTAATTCTGGATGTATCACCAGAGGGAAAGTGTGGAACTCCTTTAACACCTACTCCTGAAGTGAAACTGGTACCATAGTCCATCCTCTAAAGGGAATGACGTGCTCCCCACCTTTAGAAAATCAATCAGGTGATTTCCCTGAGTATATTTGAGCATGTCGCGTCTCACATTCAATGTTCTCACGATGTGCCTCTTTGACTTGGCGAATAAGTGGAGGAGTGACGGTGAGAGAATATAGAAAGGCTGATCCATCTGTTTCCACAAAAGATATCTGCAACATAGCTAGCTGCTTTTTCACCTCTCCTTGCAGCTCAATTCCTATTCTAGAGCTGAGATCATATGCTACAATGTTCCCCATCCAAAGATTATAGATTATCTCAATGTAATAGTCCTGGAGGAACTAGAGCCATCGCCACCGTCTCAGTTTCATGTCCATCTACAAGAATATGTACCTGAGACTCTGGTGGTCAGAGTATACTGTAAAACGCTCACCCATCAGATAGTGCCACCACATCTTCAAGGAGAAGACTCCTGTTGAAAACTCTAATTCATGGGTAGCATAGTTCATCTCGTGTTGTCTCAACTACCATGAACATACATGATCACTACTCTCTCCTACATCATGACACACCCAAGTCTAGTACCTGATGCATCACAGTATACTACGTACCCCATGCACTACTCTCGAATCCTCAAGATGGGTGCAATATTCAACCTCTTCCTTAGCTCCTAAAATCTCTGCTGGCATCTCTTTGACCAAACGAAGGGTTTCCCCTTCTTCTTCAATGCTGATAGCGGTGCTGGAACTTTGGAGAAGTATACAAAAAAAACCTTGATAGTACCCAGCCAGTCCCATAAAACACAGTACCTCCATCACACTCCTGGGTGGCTCCCAAGAAAGTATTGCCTCGATCTTTGGTAGATCCACTGCAACTCCATCCTTCAATATTACATGTCCCATGAAATGAACCTATCAAATCCAAATCCAGATCTTGTAGAGCTTACCATAAAGTTGGTGATCTCATAATTTTTCCAGTACTACCCGAAAATGGTAGGCATGCTCCTCCTCAGTATTCGAGTTGATCAGTATGTCGTAGATGAAGACTAAGACCAGGTGATCAAGGTATGGCTGGAAGATCCTATTCATTAGACCCATGAACACTGGTGGAGAATTTTTTACATCGAAAGGCATAACCAATAACTTTTAGTGGCCATACTGACACCTGAAATCCATCTTCTGCACATCCTCATCTTGAACTCTGAGCTAGTCATATCCTAACCTAAGGAATATCTTCAAGAACCATTGTGATCTCTTGAGCTGATCAATGATGTCATCAATCCTTGAGAGTGGGTACTTGTTCTTCACGGTCACCTGATTTAGGTGACGATAGTTGACACACATTCGCAAGATCCCAACCTCCTTCTTGGAGAACAAAATCAGAGATGACCATGGTGAAACACTAGGTTGGATAAATCAATTCCCTTGAAACTCTTCCAGTTGTACCTGCAACTCACGATGCTCGGCGGGAGCCATCTGATATACTAGAGTAGATATCGGTGTCATCCCAGGGTACAAGTCATGGAAGAAGTCTACCGATCTGCAAGGAGGTATTCCTAGAACGTCGTGAGGGAAAAAATCCATTTACATTCCTCTAAAACATGAAAACTCAGACTCTCCACATCAACCGCTCTGCGGATGAGACTAGCCAACTTATGTGTGATCGGTTGCCCCCTACTTGGTGTAAGTCCATCCTGCGCTGCAATGGCTCCCTTCTCACCAGTGAAGGTGAACTAGGTCTCATCCGTTCGGATACACGGAACTTTGTGCCTAATACAATCAATTTGAGAATGAACTATGGATAACCAGTCCATACCCAAGATGATGACGTAAGGCCCCGACACCGGTATTAGGAGATCCCAGCTGAAGAGCTCACCTCTTATAGTAATAACACACATCCGGTGCTAGTGCATAATCATCGAGTCTGCTACCGTAGAAGTATTTAGTTCTAAGGATCGAGCCAATGACTCCATTGAAATATCCATGCTCTGAACAAGGGAAGTGGCAATAAAAGAATGACTCACACCTATGTCTATAAGTACTTCCGCAAGGTTATTTTAGGCATAGATAGTACCTCAAATCATCTCAAGTGCACCATAGTCATAGGCATCGATTACCTGGAGCTGAGGCCACCTCTTTCTGCCAGCTCCCAATGGTCGGGGTGGACCTCCTGGTGGTGGTGGTGGTAGAGTCTCGAAACGTCATCCACCACCTGCTGCTCGGCCAGCTCCTCTTCCATGTCTGCCTGATCCTAGAGGACCACTTCGGTCGAACCTCTAATTGTGCCTGGGAGGTCCCTGTATTTTCCGTTTCTCATTTTCATGGTGGGTCGGGCAGTCTCGAGCCATGTGACTCTGTTCGCTGCATGCATAACACTTATTGTTCCTCGTATAACTAGCACTATCTCGTGTTCCATGCTCAACTGAACCTGTATCCAGGGGTCTCCCACCTGATAGACTATTCCAATTTTATCCTTTTTATATTTGTGTACCGCCAACTATAGAAGTCTCTTCTATGTGTCTCCCTATGGTGGGTCTTGCTGTTGGGGACTGCTCAGTGAGTAAACTCTCCACTAGAAGGGATCGTTCCTGCACCCCCGCCTGAGTCGGGATGCTGAGGGGGGTCATTGAAGCCTTGAACTCATGATTAAGTCCCTCCTTGAAAGTCTGGGACCTGAAGAATGGGTCATGTACCATATATATATAGAGTAGCGTGAGAGATTGATGAACCTCGCTGAGTGCTGAGCTACTGTCATGCTGCCCTGCTGCAGATGAAGTAACACCTAAATCGACACTACAAGAAGGGTGGATGGAACAAACTCTGAGTGGAAGAGACTATCGATGTCTATCAATTGTAATGATGCCTCATCATGAACCTAGAGCATCAGGCTCCCCTATTTTCCCATTGTTCCATGTTGGAGAATTGCAGCAAGTATCTTCGTGTGGTCGGCTGGAACCTGGGTGGCCACTAGCGCTAGAACTCGTGGAACACACTCAGATGGCGTGTAATCTCTACTAATGGAGCTGGTCGTATCGCTGGCCCAGTGGGTAGTAGTACCGCTGTTACCTCTGCTGTGATGGGGCCCTACACTGAGGCCTCATTGGTCGGTGGGCTACCATATCGTACATAACTTGGAACACTAACTGGATGCCTTTTGGGGCCATCTTGAAAAGAAATAGGTGTGCCATAGTTAAAACATTATACTTTGTGAGCTGACAGAAAGTAATAATGAAAAATTTTTTCAAAGAAACACACACGCAATCACTATTTTCGTGCACTGAGTCAGATATCAGAGGTCATGGTCTTGGTGTATGGATACGTCATCTGCCACACCTACACTGGACTCCATAAACTGAAAACCAAATTCAACACTCTAAACACTATTGATTCATAGAAATAAATATCAGAGTCTTATGTTATGTGGTGGAACTGACTCTTCTAATACCAATTTGTCACCACCCGTCCCCGGGGCCCATGTCGTGACTACCCCAATCCCACCTTCCATTGGATATGGGATGGCGACTAGCACCAAAGGTGATTACCTGATAAAAACGGAAGGCATTGAATTTAAACCTGTAACACACACAGTCTGAACACAGGTAGTAGATGTAACAAGTACTAAAATAGAAAAGTAAGGTCTAAATAATGTAAGTGGGACATTATACAAACCTAACTGAACCACAAATTCAAATAAAAAGGTTAAAACAATTCCTGGATTGTCCACCAGGGATTCCAACTAGAAGGGTAGTTATAGAACTCGAACAACTCATCCCTGTGGTACATACCATCTAGTCCAGCTTCAAGCGGCCTCTCGTCCGTCACCCTCAGCTTTGATCACTGCTGTCTGTTGTCTGCACAGAAAACAACAAGGTGTAGGCGTAGCCCGTACAGGGGTGAGTATAACAATACTCACTAGGGGACCCTGAGACATATGAAGGTATCCTAGAATCCACCAAGAATAAACCACATAAGAAAGATACAATCCCGAAGTATCAACCAACCATACTTTGGTATATAACCATAAATTTACCTAAGTTAACAATCAAAATCCAACTCCAACTCTCGAGCCCAAGAACAAACCATTCCATGTAGGAAGTAAAGACAATTATCTCTATGATATCAACATAAAGTCAAGAATCATCTCACACTGGAATACATATTTTGTGGAGTGATAGAAATAATCAGATGTAGTAACTCATTCATCTATGCTTTTGGACCTACACAGGTTATAGGACCAACTAAGCTGTCAGACCCACATAGGATAAAGGACCAACAATTATTCATCTAAGCTGTCAGACCAACACTGGATACATGACCTACTAAGCTATCGGACCCACACAGGATACATGAAAAGTTATTCTGTTGAAACCACAATGGATATAGGAACATAAGTCAGACCCACATAGGTTCCCGGTACAGTAGTCATCGCTATCAAACCCACGGAGGATTCCGGTACAGTATCGTTGCAACCAGCCATAGGGTTCCCGCAAACAACACGCTCGATTCCTAGAGGATCTGATACCTGAGAGCCAAGTGTCGATAAAAAAACTATCATGAACTCTTGATTTTATGTTTCTTGTAGTTCTGTCTCATCAAAAGGAACCCAATAGGATCGAAGGGACATCAATTGGATGCCAGGTATATGAGTTATTAGATTTTTTGTTCCAGGGGCCCAGTTGGTTAATTGGCTCAAACCAACCTAACCATACCCCAACTACATCCAAACCTCAAGCGAGGTATTCCAAAAGTATCATCTTGCTAGATGAATTACATCTTCATTGGCGGTACCTCAATCCAACATCTGTATACCTAGATGTAGGCTAAAAGGTGTAAATGGCCAAAGCGAGTCCGGGTCTGGTCCGACCCAGTCGAACTGATCCCACCTGACCCGGTCTGAACCGTGGTATGACCTTGACCACAGGTCCGACATTGATTGAGCAAGCGTCCCGAGCCAAGGGAATCCTGGCCAAGTGGTGGCCCGGCCATGGGGAGCCAAACTAATGGCAGCCTATCTGAGGGCATCCCAACTCAGGGGCGGCCCGGCCGAGGGAGACCCAGCTTAGGGGCGGCCCGACCAGGGGGGAGGGGGGGGGGGGGGCAGGCATCGGCGGCATGGGGTGTGGCGGCCCGGCTGAGGGCTCCCGGACAGAAGGCGGCCCAACCTGGCTGCGCCAGGGGGAGGGGAGCTCCCCCTAGCCCCTGAATGACTTAATCGTTAGTGTAGAACTAAACCAGCGCCCGTTGGCACTGGTCCGACCCACGCTGGTCCAGACGGGGTCCCACACCTCTAGGTTAGCTGCTCGGGCCAGCCTCTCCCCATCACCATCATGGTGCTCTGGAGCCGCGCCCACCGCCGCGGCCCAGCTCGGCCACGGTTCCACATCGCGGGCACGGCGCGACAGTGCCGTGCTTCCTCCGCCGTGGCCTGCCTTGGACGAGACTATTCTCTGGCTCAGTGCGACAGCACCACGCCATTCTGGCTCCGGTGCGGCCCGCTTAGTTGTGGATTTTTTTGCATTGTCCAATGGAAGACCTTGCACTACCGGCCTCTCCCGTGATCATCCTATGACATTAACACAATAATAACAACAACAAAGGGTGAGGTTCGGACTATGTTCATGCTGTCTGAGCCCTCCTTGTTACGTTGTTAACATTTAACATCATGATTAAAACACACGATGTGGAATGGATAGTATAACTCAAACATAAAAATAATCCAATATCCCCTACCATGATTCGATTTACATCATCTTAGTCGTAGAAAGAGGGCGGGTGTCAATTCGTTGATGTCGGGAAACATCCAAGGATGAAGCATCGTCGATGTTCCTCGCGACGACTCCTTCTTTTGTCTCTTAGATGAAGATCGAAGAACGTACCTTCATTCTTCCGAGATGAGGAGAATTATTCATTGAGAGGATGATGTTCTTCCAAATGTTCTACAAAGCTCTCAAAGGATTATGCCAACCAAAAATAAAAAATTATCATCACTTATTTTAATGTTGTCATAATGAATTCTAAAGAATTCAAATCACTCAAATTAATTAATTAAGTCATTAATTAATTTGTGTTGGCACCATGAAGGGGAAGACCAAGAGTTTACCCTATTAAGGGGGAGCTCAAGGGGTTAATAAGGGGATTTAGAGGAGTTAAAGGGTTCGGGTGGGCCCCACCGTAAAACATCCTCCCATTGGTGGTTAGTGTGTGGTGGGTCCCACCTCCAACCTCCCTTTGGTGGTTTTAACTACCTTTCAAATAAATATGTCACACTTGTTTTTGTTTAATTTTTACTTAGAAAACCCACTAATTAACTCCCATTCTTGATAAAACGGAATTGCGGTAAATATCTCCTTAAGAGAATACCAGCACAGCGAGTTAAACGGTGCCCTCAAATATCAATTCTGAGAACCGCTTCTAGAAATATAAAATCCCGCACGTACATTTTCTGAAACCACCATAAAAAACATCAGAAATTGATTCTGGGAACACTGGGCCTCCGAATCAAGTGCCGTTAGAAAATGCAGACTCGAAAAATCCCATGTATTTAAAAAAAATCCACCGAATTTTTGGGTATTCACAATAGATATCAAACATAGACCTTTGATGTTGTTGTTAGTCTTATAATTTGTAGTTGTAATTTTGAGATAGATATCCCCATTATATATCATGTAGATTTATTATTTGTAATATATTTTTTACGGTTATTACTATGGTATTTTTTTCATATCCTCATTCACATACAATTATAGTGTTGGTTTAGCCACTCTCTCTTAATACATATTATTTAGTTATTTCAAGGTTTTTATGTGGTAGTTATATGCTCTCCACGAAAGGAGATTTTTTTTATAATGATATGTAGAAGATCACAAATATTTGTGGTCCTCGTTTTAAGGGGTGAACAACTATTATTAGTTCTTTCCATGTAAGGTGGTTGGCCATGAATATCATTACTAATCTCATTCTGATATATCTAACATTCTAGTTGTTGATAGGCTGGAATCTCATTGGTGGTTGGGAATGATTTTTTATCCATTTATACTATAATATTCTGAATTTTTCCATGATTTTGTTTCTATCATGTTTACAATCTTGATGTTCAATTTTATTTTATATATCTGCACTATTTTATGGATTTTTTTATATTCATGTGCACATGTAAATTTGGATAATGGCTCCCCTGATTATTCATACCATACTCATCACAATTAACTATCCCCAATAACCATGGAGATAGTATTTTGGTGTCAATAATTTATGAACACTAGTCAAGCGGTCCTTGATGGGTTAGTTCACGACATAATTACATTAAATTCTTAAACAATGCTGAAATGGTTTTTGCTAATTTATTAGAAAAAACGAAATAAATATTATGCACCCTGAATTTATTATAATGTCAGTGAGTTTTCTAGTTGTGAGTGGAGTATAATTTCAGTTTCTATGATTTTATTTTCAATGTCTAGTTACATGAATTGTTTAAAAAACGAATTTAATAATATTATATGTCATATAATATTTTATTATATTATTTTGAAGTCATAAAAATAATAAATGATGATATATAATTTGATAAATAGTATATAATGTCATCAATCGTCTACTTATTATCCAATTATAACCATATAAGTCAAATTATAATCAATTATTTTTGGAAAATCCATTACCATGGTTAATGATAAAATTGGTAAACCAAGGGGTTAACCCAAAAGATATATTTTAAAATAACATCTGAAACTATATAAATTAGATTGGTTGATTAATTTATCATTATATACTACTTTTATATGAATATATGTCTGTTGAGATCATTTTACAAGACCCATTAACATATTATATTATAATATTTCTTGTATTTATGAAAACTATAATAATGACATTTTTTTAATAAAAAAATTTACAAAATGCAAAAAATTCATAAAGAATACTATCTCTATCAAAGTGAATTAGATAAATTTTGTCTTTCTAACCATTACCTTTTTATGTATTGATTTTAATTTTTTAGTATATTCTATACATTTTAAGGGTAAATAACATTGATATTACACAAACTGTTAAAAAAATAATGTGGGGTTGAAACACAAATGTATGGGGGGAAAGAAATATAACTTTTGATATTTCATTTACATTGAATATTTAGAGACATATTCATTATATAATATAATTTTACCTCTATGTAAGAAAATATACAAGAAAATGAATTTATATTAATTTAATATTTAATTCATTCCCATAATCTCGCTCCACACACTTATAAAATGAAAACCACTCTTCTCTATTTCTCACACCTTGTAAAAACAATATCAATATATAATTTCCTATTTTTTATTCTAATATGCCTCTTAATAATGTATTTTTATTATTTCTATAATAATTACATCCATATATGGGTGAATTATTAATCAAATAGTGGATTTATGAATAAGAGGCTAAGTTCTTATCCAAGCAATTGAGTTTTATTTCTTATTATTACTCATTCAAAAATTCATCCCACATGATGAAATTATAATAATGGTATCATTCATATTCTAATATTTTTTTTATTTTTGTTATTAACTTATATACAATATATTCTTCAATCAAATAGGAACGGGAAACATTGTAGATGTGTAACGTGGATGACAGCCTCATATGAAGATATAATTTACTTTCCATCTCCTACAATCACATATGGATATAATGATGGATGTAATATATATATTTATATATATGATATTACGAAAAAATAAAAATTATATAAATTTGTTATATCATGTAGTTTATTACATTTCCATTCATTAAAAAATGACAAGTATGGTTTTTCATATGTGTGGATACAACCTATATGATGCATTATAGATCATTTTTATAACTACATATAATTGATAATATATACATATGAACATTTAAATAGAAAATATTATTTTCATGTTATTATTATCATTTTTTAATGATAAAATAATACATTTTTTCTTTTTATTATGACTGTTGAAAATTTGAAATGTTACTCATATGTATATATTTCATACTGTTTCCATGACTGTAACATAGTTCATTAATGAAATCCATAATTCACAGATCCATTTTAAATTGTAATTGATAAATAAAAATGATAATTATTTTATTATTAATATATTTTGGAGTTGATTTAATAATTATGTCTTGGAAATTGTCATCCTACGTAAGTAATTTTTCACACACACAACGAATATCATGATGATGTGGAATATGAAAATAATGGATTCAGTAATTAAATATAATATTGTGTTATATTAAATAAAAGGATTCATAAACATGAAATGGGATCTTAGTAATGTCAATAATAACAACATTACATATTTATAAATTTAAAGGATGAACGTGATGATTCATAAAAGTGGTAAGTGAAATTTTATATTAAAACATTATATTAATTGTTTCAATTATTTATTTATCAAATAGTTTAATGGAATTTCCATAATAGTAAAATAAAATTATGAATATATTTATATTTAAATTAATAAATTATAAAATAATATTTATAAAAAATTATATTTATTTTTTAAAAAATCAAACGTAATTTTTTTACAAATTTTACACAGAACATTTAGAATTTTTATTCAAAATTTTGACGATAAAGTTTTATTTGTCATATATTGAAATTTTTTATAAGAAATAAATTTTATAATATTTTTAAATTTTTTCATTTTACATATTTTAATGAAAAAGGGACACATCTATTTTTTTCAAATTTTTGTTTTTTATCATAAATAAATTTTATAGTTTTTAAGGAAATCATTTAACAATAATTTTTTTTAGGTTATAAGATAAGGATAGGTTGATTAATTATTCAAGGTGTTTAAAAAAGAATTTATAGATTTAAAATAGTTATATTTCAATAAATTATGACTTTATTTAAAAAATAAATAATATTTAAAAAATTATTTTAAAAATTGTATTTCATTTATTAATTCTACACCTAGAAAAATGTTTAGGGTAAATATTTTGTAATGTTAAAAATGATGATTTTTTGGTGAATAATAAATATACTGTTTGGAGTTTCTCTGTGTTTAATGACATCAATATTGACTCAATAATGATGAAATAATTTTGGACGACTTTTGTACAATAATATATTTTATGATGTGTCCCAGGTGACCAATACCCTGGGAAAACCCATGGTTTTTTAAAGACCTCAAATAAGGTGTCACTTATAAATTAGCAAAATATTCCCCCACATTATCCATAAATACCAACCAATTAATTCATTACATTCATTAAAAAGTCCTCCTCAATGATGCTATAATATTATTACCTCCATAGAAGTCCTTCCAAGGTGTTATCAGGACCCCAAGGTCCCAACCAGCAAGTCATAGGAGTTACTCAACAATGTATGAGAATTATCAACTTCATTTATTTTCCATTCATCTTCCCTTTAATATAGTATAACATTTATGATTATATACCATGTTTTTATTTAAATTTTATTTTATATCTATAACATGTTATAATTTATTTTAATATGTGCTACCCATGCCCTTATCTTTTAATAGTTTTCAGAAACAATGATGCATAACAGTTTGGGTACCACATTTTCGTAAGGGATTGCTCAACTATTCATTTATTTTGACACCATTTTGTTCCTTATTACTTCCTCCTCCTCCATTATCCAAGAAAAATGAATGATCCTTTATCTTACATATTCTTTATTTCTTCATGTTTATGAATGATTCATCATTACACTTCTTCTCCTATCCTACTTTATCATGAAATTCAATCACCATTCGTGATCTGTTAATTTACCGATATTAGGGACTATGTGATTTAGATTTCATTTACTCCCTTCGAGAATACTCAAAAATAATTTTTATGGTTGTACCAAAAAAATTATTAATAATATCTTATATAAGGTCATGGAATCTTTTTTTACACAAGTGATAATCTATGAAATCAAAATGAGTTCATTACGATTGAAGAATCACCAAAATGGCCTATTCAAATATTAATAATGTTTTTATATATGAATCATCATCATGATGGAATTCAAAATGAAAAAAGGTATAAGATAAGGTACTCTAAATATTTAAAAACCAATCCAGTTCAATTAGAGTGTTTCACTTCAAATTGACATGAATATCTATCAGGAAGAGGTTAGGGAAACCATTTAAATAACACACGTGAAACAATTTAAATAACAAAATATTAAAAATAAATGAGTATAATGGTGTTGTAAAATGATCATATAATGTGTTAAAAATAATAATATGTTTTATTAAGATATTAATAACACATTTTTAACAATTATAGAATATTTATAAAAACATATTATGTGTGAAGAAACTGAGTTAAGAGAATTCATAACCCAAATTCCATTCTTCGAGTTGACATTCAAATATATCAATTATGTCGTATTAATAATAGGGGTGTGAATAAGTTTTTATTATATTATATTGTTTTATGTTTATTTATAGTTCATACACATTTCCATTCAATTAATTCTCACTTTTACTATATTTTTTAAGTACATTCATTTTAAAATCCTTTGAAAAGAATCTTTAATAAATTTCATAATAATTGTTGACATATTTGTTGATGAGTGGTTTGTCCTACTTCCATAATAATTTATTAGATTGATATGTTCCTTGGATATATTTATGTTGGGATTATACCATTATAGGTCATTATATTTTTTGTTGATCACATTATAGCTCAATATATGATGTGTGAGCCCCGTTTATAGCCCTCCAATGCATCGGGCACTCCGAAGGTTGAACTTGACCAAATGGTAATTCCTTGTTTAAGGGTGATTGTATGAGTGATATGAAATAAATTTCCAAAGGAATACTCATAATTATTTTTTGAATGTTAACATGTTTTTATGAAATTGGGTTTTTATGATTGTATGTTATCACTTGACTAACAAATTTTATTTTATATCACTTAGTGAGATTTTTGTGCTCATTCCAAGTTGTCAATTATTTTTCACAGGTTATACAGATACGTAAGAGAAATAAATAATACTATTTAATTGACATAATTATTTTTCAATGAAATTATTTCTCATTTGAAATGTTTTATAGTTTAAAAAATTGATATTGTTTTAATAATATCTATATGTATAGTTAAGAGATGTTATGTATGTTTAATGTAAAAATTACCTAAACCAAAATACGTGAAAAGTTCCTCATTGAGTAAGAATGTATGTTCTTGTCAAAAACTCCAAATTATGTAGCGTTTTAATGGGAGGTCCTTATATCTAGTCTCTGTAAAATACCACCCCAATTGTACTAAAAATCACATCTGAACGATGTCTTCCAAAGAAAAGTTAATCGTCTTTGTCAAATCCATTATGATTATTTATTTTTATACATTATATTAATTTTATTATATGATAAAGTAAATTTTAATATTAAATTTATATGATAATATTATATTATAATTATGGGAAAACCTTATTCCTCCTTTTATCTATCGAATAATGAATAGTCGATCAGTGTGTGAATACGTACAGCTTTCCGTCTCCACACCATGGTGTAATTTTTTTACACAAAAATTTTAATTAGACAGTTATATTAATGTAAATAATGTATATATATATAGATATGATAATTATGAAATAATATTTATTATGAATAATATAATATAACAACCATTTCCAAACCCATTTACAATTAATGGAATGATTCCATTGCTCGTTCGTATGTATAACATACCTTCACCGCGACACAATGAAATTCAATTTCAATATTAATCCTTCAAAATATCATTCTAAAAAAATTATATATTGATAAAATATAATGTTAACAAAATTAATATAATTATATATATTATTATAATATATAATATTTGAATGTATTAAAAATTTAGTAACAGAACACTTATGAAAAAATATTGAAATTAACACATGTAATACTGAAATTCAAAAAAAATTATTATTAAAAATACGGTAAAATATTATAATTGGATAATAAACGGTATAGTTAATATTAATATGTTATTTTTAGAAGTAAATAACATTTTTAAAAGAAATATAAGTTTTTTAAAATAATGTAAAACTGAAATAAATATTGTGGTAATTGATTTCATAATTCAAATTCCATTTATGGGTTTAAACATTTATTTCACTAATAATATCACAGTAAGGTTATGTGTAACATTTATTTTTATTATAGTATAGTATTTATTCAACTTTTTATGTGGATTTATCATAAAAAAATTGATTCATTTCTATAATGATATGATATTTTAAGGGAATTTATCTTAATTTCACTGAAATGAGGCGTATTTTAATAGAATGATCCTACTTTCCTTTGTGTGGTGTATATAATTAACCATTGTTTTGTATTATTTTCATTGATAGAAAATTTAATTTCCTATAAATTTAGATATTTATTTTTCAAAAAATATTAATATATAATAAGTCGCATGCCAAATTTATATATTGTGTTTACATTGAATGTGATTTTATGAACATAAGAAATAATCTTAAAACATTTTATTTTACTCAATGCAAATATTGGTTTATTAGACATATTTATAAAAGTATTAAATTTATTATTTTTTATATATTGATTTTTTGGACAAGAAATACATGGTGGATACCATATATAAAAATCCCCCATATGCATCGGTAATCTAATTAGATGAATCAGTTTTCAAAATCCCATACATAAATGGACTTGAGGATAGATCATGAAAGTAACTAGCTTGAGGATATAAATTTTTTGTTAAAACAAATAACATTACACATTTGATCATTATTGTTATGTCATTAAACTGATCAATACGTTATAATATCCAAGGATATGTTCATATCTGAATTGAATATTTATATAACATCAATTGATCATCTTTTAATCATTCAAAATTATTCTCAAGTTATTTATCGATGGAAATGTTAACACATTTATATACCTTATCATAATTATTGTTGTTATTTTTTTGAATTATTCAAATTTTATTGAATAATTATAAGTATTTCAGTCCTCCATTATTTTTTCCTTCATAGGTTATGAATAATAAACCATTTAATGAGTATTCAATGATTTTTTATTATCTTTTGTAATGTATTATATTTTATTTTCTTTTCCTATCATAAACCAGGTTTTAATAATGCAATATGGTATCCAAAAATTCTAAATTGATTGGTCTATTCAGATTTGTATATTTTATTTTTCATTATATGATAATGTAAGGCCCTGGTTCATGGATAATAGGGTTAAAAACCATATAGTTTTTATAAGATCATGTTTAGTAGAAACCATGTGTAAAAAGTATAAAAGCATATATATATTTTAATATAACAATAAGAATTACTTTTAGGATATGTCTAAATAGAATACACCACACTATAGATTTCATAACCACCATGGATATAAAATTTTAAACTCAATTAATCATAGGTTAAGAAGAATGTGTCAATATGTTGAAATACATTAAATTATATTTCATGGTTAAAAATAGCTCCCTTTGATTATTGTAGATTGATGAAAATATACCAATTGAAAAAACCCATATAAACTGGGTTTTTAATGAATATGATAAACAATGTGGTTATGAGAAACAAAAGGGATTATTACTTGATTAATGTATATTTTTGTTATTTTTAATCAATTATAACAATATCTAATTAAACAATTCACTTTAACTAAATCTTCTATTATCCAAAGAAGATAATGATAAAGTATCCTGAGATATAGGTTTTCAGAAACCATATAGAAATGATTATTCAGTTTAATAAATATTGATAATTTGAGTAATGACAACCAAGTTAATGTCGTGAAGGAAAGAAAAGTTGGTTTTGGGTGTCAAATGATGACAAAAAATCATGTAATTTCCACATAAAAATGAAATATTATTTGAAAAAATTTATGAGAATAATGGTACCCATAAGGTTTTTTTGACAGTAGAATATTTTAAATCTGTAATGTATAGCAACTATTGTAATTTATATCCCAAGAACAAATATCATGAAGAGAATAAATATGATATTACTTGTAATGGGAATATTATTGATGATGAAGAGATGAAAAATGGAAAAATAATGGTAGAATAACTACAAAATAGTATTAGGAGTCATAGATAATGTATTATTAATTTATATGAATGATGAGTGTTTTTTTATTGAAATTTATTTTATATGAGTATTTTGTAATTCAAATTTGGTTATAATTATAATTAAATGAATAATTATTGTGTTGTATGAAATTTTTATTAATGAATTGAGAACATATGTTTAATGGTACCGATGAATATGAATTTTTTTTGTGGAATGTTAATCTTTTGGAAACAAATGATAAGGGGATGAAAAGAACAATATATTGTTGATGATGAAGTTATGTTTATAGGATATCATTGATATTTGATCTGATTGAGTATGTTTTTTTACTATATGTTTTTATTTAATGAAAATATTAAATAATTTTTTTTTGTTCCCTAAGAGAATGAATATTTTAATTAAGGTTTTATGGTGATAAAAGTTTTCATATATTCATTATGTTATAAAAAGATAAATATTATGTAATTTGTGGATTCATACACTAAATTTAATTGGAATATTTAGTATATATATATCTTATTTTTTAGACATTGAATATGGAAATAATTATTTAGGATGAGTGTTATGGTTACCTACTTTTGGAATTTATTAAGTTGAATTTTGGATATAGTTGTTTGATGTCAACGTATTGTTATCATATTGGAAAACCATTTTTAACAATTTTTTTCATTAAATTTATAGAGGAATAAGTAATGATATATGTATCTTATTATTCTCTAAATTTTCTTTAGGTAGAAAAAATTCATCACAAACATCCTTATCAAGGAGAAACATATAATTTTTTACTAGATAAAAGCACAATATGAAGGTCGATATTATCCATAAAAAATTTAATATAATTGATTAATATTGTATTACCATTTTTATTTATTTATGTTAACATAATCTTATAATGACAGGACATAAATTTCCTAACAATAACCTTTTCTTTTCATACTGATAAATTAATGGCATTTTAGCCCATCAAAATTTACGTTTTTGTGATAGATAATTTTATAATTACCATGTTCTCTCTCAATCTCCACCCAAACATGATATATATGTTTAACTTTAAATCCCATATTTTCAATTCCCGCTAATATTATTCTTTTTGTAATAATAGTTTTCTGGGGAACTTCATATTTATCTACCCCTATTTTTAGAAAATGTTTTATTAACCATTTATTCAATGTGGGAATTCCACAAGAGAAATTTAATAAATCAACATTTTATATGTTTTCTGACATTTACATTTTCAAAGAAAGAATTTATTAACTATGGGAATATTTTAAATTCTTATTATTTTAGAATAAATAATATCTAATTTATATCATGGGATCCACACAACAAAAATCTTATAAACTTGATATAAAAACAAATATTATTATTTTTAGATGACTATGAAAAACATTGCGTAAAATTTGATGTAATGGATATTAATAACTATATTATGATATATATATTAAAGAAATATTAAAAAATTTTCTTTTCATTTATTAAGAAAAAAAAAATTAGTAAATTTGTTTTTTCATGAGATATATGTTTTAATCAAATATAAATTTTCATTTCATTCTATGTTAAAATAAATAAAGTTATATTTTAAAATTTTTTAAACATTTTATTTTAAATAAATAATTTAATTTTTTAAATTATTTTACAAATATTATCATTGGGTGAATCAATTTTGTTTTTATGAATGTTTTTATATTCTAGTGTATAGTGAAAAGACAAATTTTCATTGTAAATTTTTTTTATTTCATAATTTGAACAGTGCTATTTTATTAAATTTTAAAAGAAAAATTATTTATATAATATATCTAATAAAAAATATGTTAATTTTAATCAATTTCATAATTATTTTTCAAATAAAAAATTATTTTTAAAAGGACCATTTTTTTGAAAATAATGATTTTATTTACATTTTTTGTTTAATTTGATATAATACAATTAAAAATTATTGTTTTTAATTATTAAAAATGAAACCCAAATATTTATCATGATTAGGAAATATTTTAAATAGAGAAATATTTTTTTTGGACAAAATAAATAATAAACATAATAAATTTCATTACCAGAATTAATGGTAAATAATGCAATTATAGGTAAAATTAATATGATGTAGATAAAAAAAGTACCCTAAAAGATGTCACAATTTTATTGGTTCACAATATTTCAACCAATATCATCCATTTTTCAAATTTATTAACCTTTAGGCCATATTTTTTATATTAATCCACATAATTATTTTATTATAGGAAAAGTCAAACCTAAAAAAATATTGTTGGTAAAAAGTATAAATTTTTATTTTATTATTTTCCCGAAGAAATTATCAAAAATTAACATTATTTAAAAAAACAAATATTTTATATACATGGTTTTTCATTATAATTTACATTAAAAAATTGATTTTATTACCTTATAGGATTGAAATATAATGAAAAAATAATTATTTAATTAATTGAAAAATTTATAAAATGATTTTATTTAAATGTATATGAATGATTAATTTACCAAATCACTTAAAATTTTCTTATATGACTAATATTTTTCAATAACCATTGATTTATCATGTTTATAGAAATTTTCTCTATTAGATAGTTTTTATGATCTAAATAGTATTTTATTAAATTAATAATTAAATATATTAAACACTTCTTTTCTATTATTCAAATATTTATAAAATGGAATTATACAAAAAATCAGACTAAACAAATATATGTAAATATTAAATATTATTCAACATCCTAATAATTTATCTAAATTTTAGTGAAAAAATTATTACCTTACAAAATTACACATAATTAATGAAGTAATTATTATATTAACGTAAAATAATTAAAATTATATTAAAAGTATCAGAAGTGATATAATATGAATCAATTAAGGTTATAGAAAATTTTAACTTATTAGTGTGACATATTATGGATGTATTAAAATTATTTTTTCTAGGATATATTATTATCATGATATTTATAATGTCAATGTAATGAATAATATCCAATTTTAAAATAATGATATTATATTGAATTAATTTCTATTATTTTATTTTAAAATAATAAAAACCATAAATAAAATATACTATAATAAAATTTCATTGAAAATGTCAAAACATATTCATTTTCATTCTATTTTCATTCCTTTGCCTCTATAATAGAATTATAATTTTTTAATATTTTCATAAATTCTGAATATGACCATTACATCAGTTATAAAAAGGCCCCACATTCAGTATTTACAGACAACATATTGTGACCTCTTGTTCGATCAAAACCATCCCCTTTATCTTTCTATATTTCTCTGAAATTTTTTGGGTGTGATGGTCTCCTTAAAAATACCAACCATAGTGCCTATAATATGATATCTAAAGGATGTTTTCAGAAGAAAATAAAATCATCTTTTTAGAATCATTTATGTTTATTTATTCATCTACTTTCCCGTTATTTTTTTCCATAATAAATAAATATATACTGGAATATCTATACTCTATGGTGATATTGGGTTTTTTACAACCATATTCGCAATTTTATCCATCCTATAAATAATGAATGCACCAATCCAGTGTTTGTATGGATTTTCATATCCAAACCATGGTGAATTGTTTTTTTCAAAAACATTTTGACTGTATGGATATATTGTCAAAAATGTTAAACCAATGAGATAATTTTTAACGGATATTTATTCTAGAGAAAAATAATAATTCAATAATTTCTCAACTAATTCAAAACTATGGGAATGATACTATCGCTTGTGCCTATGTATGACCTACCATATCCATGATAAGATGTGATTCATTTTCAACATTATACCTTAATAAATAAAAAATAATTTATATAATGATTAAAAATTATATTTATAAAATTAAAATAAATTTATATATTATTATACTATATAATATGGGAATTTATTGGAAATTTCTCAACAGAAACAGTTTGAAAAATAAAGGCAACTAAAAACTAAAATTGTGGAATCAATGAAATATTTTTTTGAATGCGTGGTAAAATGTAATTAAAGGATCTTATATGTGATTATAAATATTTATATAATTTTGTAATATGGTAATAACATATTATAAACCAAAATAAAATATGTTATTTTACATACAAGAAAAACAAATCATGACATAATGGATTTATCAAATCAAATTTCATTGTTTGGTTAAAAATTATATTTAACTAATTGTTTAATGATGATGTTATTAGTAATATTCATCAATTTTATATTATGTTTTATTTCCAAATTTTTTGTTTTTAACGATCACGGTGGGCTTAAAGCACAACAACCTCGGCTATGCTCGAGCCCAGCCCTCTGGAAGATAGCAGACCTCCACCCCGCAGGCAGATAACAGGTCCCCACCTTAGACTGGACAAGATAACACGTGGTAGGAACTGTCCCCTGCCTAAAGAGGATTTAATACGCTTCTCGGTTGGCCATTAAGCATGTGGTCGTAGGTTCGAGTTGCGGGGGAGGTGTATTAAATCTTCCCCATGTAGGGGACAGTTTCGGCCACGTGTTATCTCGTCCAGTCTGAGGTGGGGGCATGTTATCTGCTCGTGGGGTGGGGGTCTGATATCTTCCAGAGTGCTGGACTTGTGTGTGGCCGAGTATGTTGGGCTTTTGACCCACTGGGTTCATCACATTTTTTCTATATAATTTTTATACATATAATTTTATCACTTTAATAATGATAAGATCTTTATAATGGAATTCATGTAAACATCAATCCATTGAATCATATTTTAATTATTTGAAGCTAATTTATTTTATATAGTTTATATAATACCACATTTATAATTATAATCATTATTAATTTAATATTGAATTTCTATGAAATATCAATATTTCTTTTACCATGTATAATATTATTACCTTATTCATGTACCATTTATATATTAGGTTTTTTCAATTAATATGATTTGATTAACTATGGAAAAATGAATAATCAATATCTTTTACTAAACGATGATAATTTTTATAAGGCATGATGGTTCAACACTAAAATTTATTATTCAATATATAAACAATTAATTGGAAATGAAATTACTTGTGGGGGCTATATATATATATATACCCCTCGAATCATCAGCCATCTCATGAGATAAATGAGTTGGCCAACTCAAATGGCTTTCTACCAACAAAATTAAACTATTTTGTGGAAAAATCATGAATGTAACTATCTTTAGGATAGATCTTGATTGTTCATTTAGATGAAATTATGAATTCCTTCATTATTTTCTCTATGTTTTTAATTGATTAGTTAGAATATCAAATTTCATTTTCCAATAACATATGATTATTTATATGTAGTTATTTGTTAATATGTTATTCCATCCTTATAATGGTCATGTTTTTTATTAAAAGAAATGTGTGCTCTGTAATATACACCCCCATATTGATAATTATTTATTATTGATATATTCCATTTTAAATGACCATTTGTGGTCATTTTATCTCTCCCTTATATTGTTTTCTTCTACCAAGTTATTTAGAAGATATATTTGAATTGGTTTTTATGTATGTATCTTGTAATATTTTGTTATATATTGTAATTTATTTTATTTTTCCAACGTATGATTTGTTTCATGATTGTAATGTGGTATCAAAAACATCCAAAATTATACGTTATAAGAGATTTGATTCTTTATCAATTCTAATATAATAAATTAAGGAACTGCCACTAAGCTAGTAATGTTGGGGTTGTTACATCCTATGTGGTTTTTTACCTTTATCCAAGTTTGTTCTAGAGTTTTTTATTTTAAGACGATATTATTCCCTTGAATACTAATTGACATATGTGTTTTATGCGTACTAATATTCTAATGAGTGCCTTCCATTGGTTCCCCGAGATGGTGAAATTATAGATTCCCCTATATCGAATCACTTTCTATATCATAATCAGATAGAGGCCATCATAAAAGAAAATATTGAATGGGACTAATATTTACCATAGGATCAAAAACTCTATATTGAGGTGATACAATGTCATGAGGTAGATAGGGATCAATCTTGAGAGATTCTACATAATAAACACATATTCATTAATTTTATGAATAAACCCCATCAAGTGGAGGTCTATCTAGAAATGTCTGATTGGGTCTTTAAATTTCTAGTTTTAACTAAGTATATCATTGTTATATTTAAACTAATAAATATCAAGGGTCCATGCATGTGGTGGTGGGATTTAATTGTATAGGAAAATAGGCATGTTGGTTTATATTGGATGGGTTTTAAGGAACATTTCATTTTTTAAATATTTCATGCATCTTTGATAATGGTAATATATTTATATTATTTCTCTCCATGGTAGGTAAATTACTAAATATCACAGAACACAACAAAATTTATTGATATAGTTCCTATTACAGTATAGGTTTTGCTGAATTAGAAGGGGAATGATTAGAATCACAAGTGTGGATTCAGATTAGCCATAAAATTGAATTTATACCTGATGAATATTCCGACCCATGAAATCCCATTTTATAGGGATATGAAGGGAAATATTGATATGGAAGGAAATAAAATTTACACTAATGTTTACCATACAGCTACTATATGTTTTTGTTTTGAGTAGGGAATAGATAGAATTTGATATGATAATATCAATTGTAATGGATATGACCATGGGTATTGTTTCTCCTCTAAACCATAAAAATATTCTAGTTGTGTTCCCCTTACATTCTATCATTTCATAAATTTATGTTACACTCATCCTTTTTTCAAACAACCGTTTCAATGTTTAGTTCATGTGGCTAATGATCCCATCCTATATCTCCATACAATTCTAAAGTAAGATAATAATATTTTATAGAATATGTGAAACACAACACAATGTGTAGAAAAAAATTATAATGTCCCAAAATTTTAATATACAATTAATATTATAAATAATATATTATTGATCTTGTAATTCAATGAACACTTTGATATCATTCATAACAAAATAGAAAGACTCTGTTTAAATATTTTTGTTAAATGAAATACTGAGTTTTACCGAACAAAAAATTATTATTAGAATATTATTCTGTAATATTATAATATATAAAAAACGATTGAATTTGAGTATTTGAAGAGTATTATATAAATTATGATAATATATATCAGAATTCATAGGTTACCAATTAATTATATATGAATAAATAACTGAATTAAATATGAATGAAATGTTTTTATGAAAAACTAATTTTATGTTCATAATTAATTTTATCATTGTAAAATTAAATTAATTACTATTAGTTATTTATTTTAATGAAATATATATATATAATATTAAAAAAAATTCATTAATACAATAGATTTGATATAAATAATATAAGAATAAATACAATATTATGTATAAAATGTTGTATTTTTACAAAGGTAGTTTTCACACATTTTAATTGAACACCAATTTTAAATAAATGTTATGAAATTTTTTATAAATTTTATGTCTAAAATAATATACCGTTTTTAATTCATTATGCTAAAATTTTCCTAGGGTAATTTTTTTATATATTACTGATATGTTACAAATTATAATGAACACTAAAAAATATTGATTTTTAATTTAAAATTGGCTTTTCATTTAATATTTTTTTAGGAAATATTATATTGAAAAAAAATAAATGTCCAATTAGATCAATAATACATTTTAAAAAAAATATAAGTATTTTTATTATTTTAACATTTAATTTTTTTTATAAAAACATATCATATATTTGACCATTTTTACTTTCAAAACCTACTTGTCACCTCGTCAGTAATATTAAATTATAATTTTTTTCATCTAAATAAGTTGTTGAAATTTTTAAAATTGATTCCATATTTGAATTTATAGTAATTCAAAATATATAATAAGTCAAAATTAGATTTTAACTAACGTTTTTGTAAATTTTATTGAAATAAATTATAGTAATTATTGTCAAAACATGATGACTTAGTAGTTAAACATTATCCTTATCATATAAATATGTCCCACAATTTTCCAAACCCTAATTTTATATATTTTAGTTTGTTATGAAGGCTTCTTGGTTGGTATGAACATGGGTATTATTCAATTATTTTAAAAAAATCTCTGAGTTACCTCTCTCTTCAATATAAAAAGGCACATACCCCACACACCTCTTTACACCAATCAAGTCATTTCGATAACCCAAAAAATTATCAAATGATCACCAAAAAATATCTCCCCAGACAATAGAATCCTAATTTTTTTCCATAATTAAAACCATGATTATCATTTGGTATAATCCAAAAGGACTTACATTTATAGGAGACATCTCTCTTTAGTGGTCACTTTTGTTTCATATACTTATCAACCACCTGAATTCAAATTATAAAATTTCAATATAATAAAACTATTTTATTAAGTGAACAATAATTTTTTTATGATGTGATATTGAGCTACACATTCAAACACTACATTCATATGGGATACACACTCATCATTCATGTGTACAGTATATTACCACCCCTCGAACAGATGTCCTTAATTTTACTATTAACCACATTTCACGGCAGAAAAAAATTATGTATCAATTTTATATAACATATATATGATATTTTTTATTCATTTATATCTTATAAATTTTTACATAACATATAACTTTATGATTTCTTTTGTTGTGAATATATCAACTTCATTTGTGTATATGTGGACTACTACATACTCATAATGATTTGAATCATTCTATCTATACATGGAATGTTTTATGGGGTGGTATTAGTAAAAATGTGTGACATATATGATATAAATTTTATTTTTTAATGATAATATATATATGAATTTATTTTTAAAAATGGGATATAGAAATGTATGTAATGGTCATGCGTATGTATGACCAATCATCTCCAGGACTAATGAATTTCATTTCCCATCTCCAAAATATTACACTTTATATAAAAAAACATATGTAATGAATATATATATATATATATGATAATTAAATCAAGGGTCATATTTTTTATATTATTAAATCATGATCTATCTAAAAGGAACAACAAGTTTAAAGTCAATGAACACTCGAATAACAAGCCAATTAACACATGAAAAATTAAAAATAAACAAATAATACAAACAAAAAAGTAAAAAGATATTATATGAAGATAATATATGATATTACAAATATAATATTTTTAATTTATTATTTATTATAATGATTTATACTACTATATATGATGTTATATACCACCCAACTAAAGGAAAGTATAAGGTGATAGATTTTGTTAGAATTTACATTGCATTGAGAATTATTTATTATTATATTACAATTCAAATTAATATAGTTTATATAAATATAAATAATAATATAATATAAGGATTCACTTGTAATTCATGATATTTTATGTTTCATGTTGAACTATGGAATCCATGGGGGATCTAATTTAAAATTTCATATTGGAAAATCTTATCTTTGTAATGTCAAAATCTTTTGTGATTGTTAACATTCTCATGAAACAATGAATTCCATATTATCATTTCGTTGTACATTACATTTAAAATATCTATATTCTAATGGAATGTATAAAAATATGTCCTAAAATAAATTTCATTTTACAAACTATGTTCACATAGAAAATTGTTTTAAGTATTTATAAATGAATATATTTTACACTATATGTATATTTAATTATATAAAATTATGTTCGTTAATTAAATTGATTATTTAATATATTTCATATTATTTGTACATGAACTATATGAGTTTGTGGCTGGTCAAATGAAGCCTGTAAATGCATCAGTAGTGACAAGAGATGTTATCAGATGGCTATCCTAATCTAATGTGGTTTTACCCATAGCATTTTAAACATTATTGTGGATACATCATGATGTTAAAGGTTTCATGTACTTTGGAAAAATAAAGTAGAGTAATTATGGATTTAATAATTTGATAATACATTTTTTAATATTATCCATGATTTATTTCATTGAAATATACATAGATTTATTTTATCAGTACTTTAATAATTAAATTGAATATGTTTCAGTTATCTACCTTTCCATATTGACTATGAGTGATTACGATATTAGTTTGGAATTTGTGATTACATACTTATAATTCATTATTGATTTATTATTATTGATTCAATTTTTATTTTTCATTACAAACCCTTAATGATCATTTCAGATCACCCTTATTATGCTTTGATTCCCCATGTTATGAAGTTCAATCATTTGAATGAGTTTCAAAGATGTTGAGATTATACATATGATATGATTTATTTTATTTTCCCAATGTATTAAGGGTATCATATAGTTAATATAATATTCCATATTTTTTAAAATCATATTTACATAAGAATTTTGTTCCTTGTAATCATTCCATTGTAACAATATAACTCATAAGCTATGGGATTCTAGGTTCAGGGTGTTAAAATTTATATAAAAAGTTTTTCAGTAAGAACCATGGAAATATGTTTTAAAAAACATTGACTAGGGAACATAACCCTACGGATTTTGTTTTCAAAAGTATTGAAGAATCTCCCAAATATTGGTTACATATAGATTATGTGGGTTTTTATAAAAGTATATCCTTTTATGGATACAAAATGTGGATTTGGTTTAACAAATATATACGTTCAGGTAACAACTTTGAAAAGGTTTATACAGCCTTATTGGAGCATAACATTTTACACAACAATAGTACCAAACAAGCACCCATATTGACAGTCCTCGGGGATTTCTTTATGACAATTTGATTTTAATTACTACCCATTATGAAGGATTTTAAGGTAAATATATCCCTAATAATCCCATGATTATTATCATGAGATTAGTTGTGTATCATTTCTCCATTTTTTCTTAAGTGATTCAATAATTTAGGAATTATACATTATGCAATGATGTTATCCAGTATAAGACATTATATAAAAAAGGAACATTGATGGGGGAATAATATCGACACACATGGAAAATGTAGAGGTTTACTTACTATGAAAGTTGATATAGATGATATTGAAACTAATAATGTTAAGGATATATTATTTATGATTAATCAGGTTATGAAACATAACCTTTCATAGATGGATCAACTTGTTCGACAATGAGATTCTATAATGTTATATTATTTTCGTTTCATATGCCGCATCATTTGGAGAGACTATTGACACAATGAAGGATGATAATTGGATGATTTATTTGGATATGATAATAATGGAAATGAGATGTGGTTAAAAGAAAAATGTTACACCTATTCTGTATTGTCTCAATGGTGATGTTGATCAATGGTTTTCATTGATCTACAATACTATGTAAGAAGTTTAAATGGAGCCCATGAAATAGAAATAATTTATGGGTACATTCCTTGATGAATAATTCCATCACAATAATGTAATTGAGATGAATAGAAGGTTTCATAACATGATGAGAAAGGATGAAGATATAATTTTCTATTACTAAGATTGCTTTACTAGGTTCTCCTAGTCTGCTATAGATTTTATATTCCTCAAGGAGATAATGATTAACAACTTTTATGATGTTCTAAAGCCAAATATCCTAAGAGAATTGCTTTCAAAACAATTTTCATCATATGAATAAATATTTTTATGTGACAAAAAAATAAAGTATATATTTTCTAGTTTATATATAATAAAGGGGAATCATGAGAACAAGAGGTCATGTGAACACCAAGATAACGATAATACATCACATATGAAGATGAATAAATTTCCATCATTTGAGAAATCTGTAATGAACCATCTTGGGAAATTCCTGAATCGATGGGAGTTTCCTATTAGTTTAGAGAAAAAGGATAACCTAGAAATATAATGCATCAGGGAGAATGAATATTATACTATTAAATGTTAACAATTATGTGAGATTTGAAACTATGAAAATATAATTCCCCAAGAATCAAAGTAATGAAACAAAGAAGATGATTAGTGATCAAGGTCTATCATAGTTAATTAACACAACAAAATAGAAATTATTTATGTGCTTCAATATTTGGAAACAAAATATATTGTAATAGTATTTTATTGATGATTTTTTCTTCATTACAATTATTAAATATGTAAGGATTATGTATAATTACATTTTCATTAAATTCTTAGGATCATATGTTGAATAGTACAAGGAAAAGTTATTTGGTAACAAGTTAATTTTTTTTGAAAATACATGGTTGGGGGAATGTTAAGCATTAATATGTTCATGATATAGAGATAATGAGGTTGTATAATGTAAATTGGATACTAATTACTACCTTGTAAATGATTCTATGTGTATAATCATAAACTTGTTTAATGGTTATCCATTCCTGATATTTTTTAGTTCAAGTTTGGATTTTTTTTCTATGTATTTTTGTATTACTTCGATGAATTATAATATTTGGGCTATGAGCTGAAGTATAAATAGTTCAATGAATGATTGAAGGATAACACTATTTTTATGGAAACATATATTAAAATTATATTTACATAATTCATTTGATAATGAAATAATTACTCATCACTAGGAAGAATGATATTAAAATTTTTTTTTCCATTTGTCCTTGTTTTTAATGATATCAATAACCATTATTCCCAAATTTGATTTATGAATTTTTTGTCCAAAAAATTATATTTATAATGTTATACATCACACTAAATCAGAAAATTATGATTATATTTCACATCTTTATCCATCTTTTCACTGATGTTTTCATATTCGAAGGCCCAGTATTGTGGTGACCACAAATTTTAATTTTTCCTCCAATTTAGAATATGTATATTCAACCCTAGTCGAGATTTATGTGTTTTTGAAAATATTTTATTTTATAATATCTTTTCTTTGATTACCAATATTATGTTTACACCAAAAAATTCTAATGTAAGAGCATTGTATATAATAACTTGTATGACCTTTAAAACCACGAATAAAAAATAATATATCATCTTAAGATATTAAGATATATTTAAAATTATAAATAAATATATTCTACAAATTATAATGCACAGAACACTGATTTATCTTGAGTTACATTCAAGAATGATTTTGTTTTAATGTTTATCTAACAAGAAAAACTATGTATTACCGAACCAGAAAATACTATTACAATAATTTTTTTTAATATAATTAGATATAAAAAATCATTTAAATTAATATTTATTAATAGGATTATAAAAATTATAAAAATATAGTTTTTATTTAATTAGATTATTATTTTTTATAAATTAATATATAACCCACTTGAATATAAAGGAAATTGAATCAAAAAAAATAATTTTTTTTCTTAAGAATATTTACAATCATAATAAAATGTAAATAATTAATTTTAGTGGATTATTTTAATAATATTTATATATTATATATTCAATAAAATATTTTTTACATTCATGAATGTATTATATAGACAAAATATAAGAACAAAAAAATATTTCGCATAAAATATATATATATATAATGTTGTTTTTTGGCTTTTTAAGAGCGCACATATTTTATATATATAAAAATTAATATTTATTAATTATATATTTAAAAATATATTTTATTTTTGAAAAATTAATGTTGATATTATCTATGAGATTACTTTTTTATTTTCCTAAGTAGTTTCATTTTTTGTGGTGTACATAATGATACTAATTTTATTTAAAAACTAATTTCCTATCTAATTAATTCATATGGATAATATAAAATATAAATCTTATTTGAATTCAAATTATATCCATTATAAATCAATTAATTTAATTTAGGTCATTGGAATAAATTTCACATTGACGTTTTATATGATAAAATTTCATACTTTTGGACATTTTTACATTAAAACCTACTTTATAATCCCATCTACAGGTTTAAATTTAAATTAAATTCATATAGTTATAATATATAAATATAAAAAAATATATGTTATTTTTTCAATAAGAATAGATTTTAATTTATAATAAGTTTAGGAAATTTTTTACATTCATTATTAATGAAATTGTTTTATTTTAATAAAAATGATTAAGGAAAAAACATGATTACTTAGTTGTTAAATAATAGACATATTGTTTAAAACATGCTCATAATAATCTAAAATACAAATTATATATCCATATTTCAGTGTCAACCATTTATTTTTCTAGTTTTTTGTTTTATGGAACCAGATTAGTAGGTTTAAACATTGATATCCAACAATTCATTCCCAAAATAACCAATTTCCCATCTCCCTCCACTATTAATGGGCAGTTACCCCTCCCATTTATTTAGACCTCTCAAACCCTTTAGATCATTCAATCCCATCCCATATTATCTTTCATATTCAATCTAATCATCATAAAATATTTACTTTTTTCATTATGAAATCCATGAAAATAATTTAGTATAATCCAAAAGGAGTTACCGGAATAAGAGTTAACTCTATTCAATGATCACATTACATTTATTTACCTATCAACTTCTTCCATTATTCTTTTTTAAGTTCTATATAACAAAAAAATTATAAAAATATACTATAATAATTTTGTGAAAATAGTTGGACCAAGACATTCGAAGACATCCATAAGATGGGATACATAATTTTTGTTAGTGTGTATGGAAGATTACCTCCTCACGAACCGATGAAATTTGTTCATCAATATACCAAATTTTTGCGATAGAAGTACTGATTTTTTAATAATTTTAAATATATATATATATATATTCTATTAATTACTTATTTATTCAGAAGTATTTTTTTTATAAAATACATACCTTCTTTCTTTCAATTTCATGGGAATATAACAACATCGTTTGTGGATGTGTGGCCTATTACCACCACAAATTGTTTTGATTCGTTAACACTATAAATGGAATGTATATATTGATGGTCTTAATTAAAAAACATGGAACAGCTGAAATAAATGAGATACTATAATGATAATTTATATTTATATTTATAAGTTAAATTTTAAATATGACACATAAATTGAAGTAGCATTCATACATAAGTATGACCTATCATCTACATTAATTGTGAATTTCATTTCCAATATATGAGTTTTATGGACTTTTATAAATAGATGTATTAAAAAATATAAATTTTTTAGATGATGAAATCTTGATCTATGTAATATGAACAAAAAACAATAACTCAATACATACTATAAAAACTAGATAATTAAAAAATAATGTAACTAAAAAATGAATGATTATTAACAAATAGATAATTAGATATAATAATAAGATTATATATAATATTTTACATGTAATAATGGTTATTGTATAGTTTGGTATCATATTTTAAACCACTATACAAGTGGTTATTCAGCACGTAACTAATATGAATCATAATGAGAGGGATTTTTATCAACATATATTCCATTCATAGTCATGTGTAATTATTCACCAATTCAATTTTATGTGGTGAATATACTACCCATTTTTAATTTAATATCTTGATTCACTAATAATTAAATGTTTTTTTATTTCAACTTTGAATAATTCTATCTATGCGTTTGTGTCCTGAAAATTACCATGTAAACAAAGTTATCTTTGAAATATCACTTTATTTTGTGATTGTTAATTTTCAACTGAAATATTCACTTTCCTAGTATCAATTTATTTTCCATTATATATTAAATATCTATATTCCCCTAAAATTGATATCATTATATTATTATACCAAATACCATTTTTAGATATGATGTTTACAATGATAATTGTATAAAATATTGTTAAATTTATAACTTTTACTCAATACCAATATCTTAGGGTATGTAATGTTGTTAATTAATTAAATTAGAAATTTTATATGTGATGAATTATTTTAATATTATCTATTCAAGTTGGGAACTTATTATTGAAATCCCCTGGATGCACCAAGAGTGTAACGACCCAAAATTTTATTAATGAAAATTCATCTTGATCTAAAATAAATGTCTTATTTTGTAAAATTGTTATATAAAAAATTCACATACATGGATTTATGTTTTTGGATTTTAATATAACATTACGAATTGATATAATTACTAATATAGTCATTGAACAGTGATCACATTATTATTATAAATAAAAGGCTTTAATAAATCCAATTTACTCAAAAAAAGGAACTGATGACCTCATCATGTAGAATTTCTCCATACAAAGCTCATTTGTTGAAGATCAAGAAGGAGGTAGAGACAATGGGCTTTATTCATAACCTAGACCATGTTGAGATTCAACATGTTAAGCTGGAATGGAACTACATTTGATAGTAGGGATGTTAATAGTGATTACCACCCATGAAATGTTATCCGAGCCACCTCAAGAGTCTATCACCATCTCACACCTTACCCTTAGGTCTTATATGAGTGTTATAAATGGTTATGTTAAATGATAGTAACACTATTATTATATTCATTGGTATTTTTTGTACAAATAATATACATTTATATTATCATAGTTACATTATTAATGTGTTTTATAGAATAAATAATATTTTTAGTTAACAATCAATTAACAAATATATTTTGATTAATTAATATATTTTTTAATTAAATAATATTTTAACATAATATTATTCCCAAATTACTTTTTGATAAATATAAATGACCATATACTTTTTTATGAATACAATTGACATTTTTATTATGGTTTTGAAAACTATTTTTGTTAAAATCCATTAATTTTTTTATAAATACAGGTTTTTAATTTAAAAGTTAAAAAAAATATATAGAAAAATATATAGGAAAAAATTATAACATTTAGGGATTCAGTACATCATAAATATCTAATGGTTAATTTTTCATAATTGTTAAGAGAGTTGAATTTTTAGGTTACAAATAAATATTATTTAATATATATTGTCTTTTATGACATCATGATGAACAAATAAGGATGTCATAAAAGAATATAAAATGTAATTTTTTCCAATATATGTTTCAACATCAAAATAAAGTTATTTTATTTTTTCTTGATTAATTTTATTGTGCCTTCTTTGCCCCTCCAAGACTTATAAAAAATTATATATTTATGAAATTATTTCCTTAAGATTCTGAATCACCTACAAATAATAAATACTAATATTTTAATAAGGTCATCCATTAACCATATTAAATATTTTCACAACTACACCATGGAAAAAAACATGTCAAATAACATGGGATGGTTTTTGCTTTTGATTAGTTTAATGTGTAGTGTCAAAAACCCAAATAATACATAATTTCCTTCACATCTTCTATATAAACCCACTCAATCATCTATTCCTCACTACTAAACACATTTGGATCCCAAAATAACTTTGAACTCCTAACTCTATAATCCACCAAAGGCTCCATATGCTCCCAAAAAGCCTCTCACAAGCCTCTCCCAATCCATTGGGGTCACACATCCAAGTAAGAGATTTCTTCATTTCTCATTTTGGTCCAAATTTTATTGTGTTGGTATACCCTATTATTTTCAATTAAATTTGTTGGGGTATGATTTATAACCTCCCCCATTCAACCTTCCATATGTTTTAATGATGATATACATCATTATATATCTTTAATTCCTCCCATGTACACCCATTACCTTGCCAAAATTCCTCAAGTAATTTCTCTCTTATAATTTACATTCAAGAAAATATTTTATATTATGCATCTAAATTACAATAAATATATTTTTATTTTCTATTAAATAACCCCCATACTTTACCTCTCACGTATAAATGATGTGATACACCTTTCTCTCTCATTAACCCATTTTACAATTTATACAAGACGATGTTATGCTGTCGAAGATACACCAACATTCCCAATTCAAAAACATAATGTAAGTGAATACCATTCCCATTAATCTATCAAGGGTATTCACCTTGATGAACATGTAATTTTTGATTTCATACATAAATTTATGTATACCACATCTCTTATTCATGGAATGAATTCTGATGTTTAATGAGTCTAGGTTTTATGATCCATCTGACCAACTTATGCATGAAATGAAATGTTTATAAATGGTGTACACAGATAGCACTCCAATGCATTGGGTGAAGAATAATATCATGAAATGTAAAGTTAAATAAGTTTTTAATAGGGATTATTCATGTGATATTAGGGTTTACTCATTCTAATTCGTGATCAATGAGGGGTTAGTCATGCCCCCACTGAAATGAGCCTTGGATCATGTTAATATCATGTTAAGTGTTGAATCCACAATTCCATGTTACGATAATCAAGTTATATAATTAATTTATGTTCATGTTTATATTGTTCTCCATTGATATTACTATTTCCTAACATGTACTATATTATTCATGTTATGGTTTGACTAATCCTTTAGTGGGATTTATAGCTCACCCATTTCTTATTCATATCCTCGGTTTATCCAATTCAATGCTAAGTACGAAGTAAATTTTGGTCATGTAAAAAAATATTTCCATATAGATTTTGTGTTTTACATTCAATGTTTTTATGTTATGTTCATACTTTTTCAACAATCTAGACCTCTAGATCCATAGACTTGACTTCAGTTCATGATTATGCAATAAATAATTTTGTTATTTTGTATTAAACAGTGGGGTTGATATAGTTGGTGTTAAAGGATATCATTAGTTATTTTCGGGATTAGTGTTGGAAAACCCTAGTTAAAACCTTATAAATAATACTAAGTATAATAAAAACATCCCTATATTTTTGTGAGTATAGAGAAATTGTTTTCTCAAGAAAATATATCCCTATATAGGTTAGAACTAGTAGATGCGGCTCTAGCATAGATGTATCTAGGGGTAAAACTGGACAACACATTATTTATCATGATTCAAATGGGAACTGGTGCACAACAATGTTCCTTGATTAAATCTTGGTTATGACACTCCTGGGTAATATGATTTTTTAAATTCATAAGCTTCGTATAAAACAATATGAAGGGAATAAAAAAATCCCCCAAAAAATATATGATGGGTAGTAGATCATGGATAACAGATATTGAAGACTATAAATTCATATGTTTATGAAATAAATGTAATTTATTTGTTAACCATTTTTGTATTTGGATACATATTTATGTGATTGAAATGACATTAATTTTCATCTAGGAAATGACCAGATATAGGAGGACTCAGGATAACAACTGATTGAAGATAAATGTGATGACTATTCTAATAGATTCCCAATTAGATGGGAGCATATATCACAAATATTATCAAGATACACTCTCAGTTAACTGAATTTTTAAATAGAAACATGGGTCAAGAGGAACTTCCATCCACCTTTAATAGTGAAGAAGTTATCATCGAGAGATTCATGAGATAAAGGCATCCTATATTTAATGGACATATAATCCCTAAATCAATAAACAATTCATAAACTATATTAGGAAGATATTATTTTTTAATTCGATTTACTAAACAAGAGATGTTTCTTCTGGATGCATATCATATAGAGGGTGGAGATGGTCAGAGGTGGATATTGATAAAATTTGAAACCTTATGAAGAGATGAAAGAATTGTATGGAATAATTTCTTGAAAATATTTTTCGATAAATATTCTAATTGCACCATCTGACATAAGGTGGAAAGGGACTTCCTTGACATAAAGAAAAAAATATGACAAATTGATCAGAGCCTACAAGGAAAATTTCCCACAGATTTCAAAATACGCCTCTAGATTTGTCGTTAACCTTCAATGAAATGTTGAACTCTTATTTTTTGGGATTAATCCTAACCTATTAAAATCTCTGGATATCCATGATTGTGATAGAAATGAAGAAATTGTTGCAACATCCCGGTTCTGGACTCCACCCCGAGGTGCCCCGTACCCAGTTGTTCACATTGCCTCAAGCACATTTCCCTAAATGCCAGAGGCTACCGACTACCAGCGAGGTCCGTAGGTGTGATAGTGGGGAAACTATGCCCTCATTAGCAGAGTACACAGCAGAAGGGAAACAAATATACAATAGTGGAAGTAGTAAATAACCCACAACATTAAAAAGTGGAAGACTATAAGAATAAACAACTAGAGAACATATATATATACATATATAATGATTTATGATACATATGTCTCAAGAAAGCATCCAAGAAAGTCACAATGTTGAATACAAACAGTATTAAACCAAAGTATTAAAGAAACTGATGAGCAACTACTCAGCATCGTAAGCCTCATCTTGGTCCCATGCTCTCAGGCTCCAATGTAATCAAGTACCTGAAGTCAAAGGGTGCTTTCCCTTATCTTTACCAGAAACAATATAATCTGTTTGGTCCCAAAAGCATGGCCCAAACATGGTGTGAGACAAAATACCAGAAGGAAACCACCACGAGATATGTGCCTATCAGTCAGTGAATATATGGAAGGTAAAAGTTCAGAAGTAGTAAACAGGAAAGTACTAAATAGTATACAATCCATAGTTTCAAGCATCTAAACCAAAATAGTTAATCGGCTACCCAATCAATAAGAACAAATAGGTAACCCTCTAGGTAGTCCTCACGGCCTAACCCCTCTGGCTCAACCAATGAGTACAAGAAACCCTATCAGAGGCACACAGAGTCTCACCCCTCTAATTCTGTTAAAGAATAAACTCTCTGGGGAACCACTCACCATCAATTACCCCTATAGTCTCATATCGTACTGAAGGAGCTCTAGGGAACCACTAAACTTCTCATTCCCCCTTTGGCATGTGTCAAGGAACTAAAGAAACTCGGGGGAAGCACTCAATGTCAATTCCCCATGTGGTCTCGCATCGTATTATAAAGACACTCTGGAGAATACCTTACATCCATTCTCCTTATGGTCTAATATAACAGGTTCTTACTGCCCAGTGTATGTCAAACAAGCATGGAAACATGCATCAGCCTAAGTGAACCTCAAGAACAACTTGGAAAGCATTTTATAGTGTCTTTGCAAGTTAGATGATCACAACACACCACCCTATAACACTAGGCATGGGAAAACTGGCTATATCCTAACAGGAATGTCTAGACAAAATGGTCATAAAAAGACATGCATGGGAAAGACATCTTAAGCATGGTAATTTAACCCTATTCACATACAAATATCCTCTAGTCAATCATACAAGAAAAGTAGGCAAGGGAATAGGGTTAAAAATGATAAAAATATACAATACCTCATTCAAGGGTAATAGGTACAATGGCACATAATATTCAAAGACTTTATATAGAAAGTCACAAACCCCCTACCTTTAGGGTTCCAGTGAAAATGATCCAAAAGCCATTACACCTCCTAAAAACTAGCTAATGCACCACCAGAAATGGTCTAAACCTCCTTCCCTAACACCCACAACTCTTGAAATCAACACCCGAGGCAATGACAACCCTATATCTACACACAATCGGTGTAGTTCTAGAAAATGGGGGATAGAAAGACGCAGATATAGAGGTAAACTCAAAGGATGCAAGAGGAGAGACATACCCGAGAAGAACCGACTTTGATCCACCAAGAAACCCCTTCAATTTTCCTCCAAAACTAGTGGGAGAACTCCTTCGTCCTTTGAGAACCCAAAAAAACTGGGTGACGCTCGAGTGGGAGTGATTTTGGAGAAGAATTGAGAAATCCTGAGTGGCCAAGGGATTTTAACCCTAATTTTATGCCGCCACATGGCTTTCCCGCACGGTTTGGCTAACCGTGCGCCAACCATCAAGTTGCCACTATCTTCCCTAGGGACTTTCCATGTCCTGCCCACACGGTTCGACAAACCGTGTGCCTCTCATGAAGAGCCCGCTGTCAGGGGTGCATATTTTCTTGGGCGGACCGCACAGATTAAGCAAACTGTGCGCAAACCGTGCGCTCCTGCACAACCTCTACAACCTTAAAATTTTTTCTTCCCAAAATTCCATTTTTTCTAAATTTTTTTAAAAAAAGTGAAACATACCTAAAAAGAATGTCCGAGATCATAAAAACTTCCCCCCTCAAAGAAATTCATACTTGAATTTCCCTAGCGTGGCACAGAAGAAGAATCCCCAAGAAGCTCAGGCCTTTAAGCTCGTACATTGGCCTCCCCCTCCCATGTCTCGTCCTGTACTCTCCCGTGATGCCATAGCACTCGTACCATTGGAACAGACTGTCCATAGAGAAACATTTTACTATGATCGAAAATCCGGATAGGATTCTCCTCAAATGACGAATCCCCTTTGTGCTCATCCTCCCCATGTTGAAAGACATGAGATGGGTCTGAAAAGTAACATCGAAGCTGTGAAACGTGGAAGACGTCGTGTATATCCCAGTTCCTCTAAGGTAACTAAAACTGATAGGCAACCATCCCGACTATCTCCAACACCTCCAACGGCCCAACGTACCTCGACAAAAGCTTACCCTATCTCTTAATCCTTATGTGCCCCAGCCTTAGTGTGACACACAGGAAAACCTGATCCCCGACTTCAAACTCCAGAGGTCATCTCCGATGATCAGCATAAGACTTTTGACGAGACTGCGTAGTAGTCATCCACTTCCGAACCAACTCATTCTCCTCTATTGTGTCCTGGACAAGATGAGGTCCAAGCATAGCTGACTCTCCTGCATCGAGCCAACACATAGGTGATCGGCATGGACTACCATACAAAGCCTCATAAGGTTCCATCTATATAGTTTATTCAAAACAATTATTATTGGAAAACTCCATGAGAGGTATATGTTTCTCCCATGAACCTCCAAAATCCCGGATGCATGCATGAAGCTTTTCCTCAAGAACCTGAATAGTACGCTTGGACTGGCCATCTGTATGGGGATGGTATGTTGTACTCAAAATTACCTGTGTACCCAAAGCCATCGGAAGCCCCTTCCAGACATGAGAAGTAAAACGAGCATCCCTGTCTGAAACAATGGAGTTTGGAACACCATGTAGATGTAAAATCTCACAGATTTACAACCGTCCCAACTCATCAATGTTGAAGGTATCCTTGGTCGGAAAGTAGCAAAAAACCTTCGAAATCCGGTAAATGGCCACCAAAACAGCATCATTCCCTCGAGGTGACCTAGAAAAAAAGTCAAAAAGTCCACCGCGATGTCATTCAACTTCCACGTGGTAATGAGTAACTGCTGTAAAAGACCTGCTGGTCACTGATGTTTCACTTTCACTTGCTGGCAAGTGGAACACCAAAAGACAAAACCAGAAATGTCTCTCTTCATACATGGCCACCAATACTGATGGTATGGATTATGATACATCTTGGTGACGCCATGATGAAATTTTCAAACCGAGGAATGAAAATCTGGCATCAGCTCCATGCGTATGTCTGCTGGCACCCATACGCGTCCTAGGAAATGTAAGATATCATCCTCACATACTGTCCATCCAGGAAGAGGGGCCTCTCCTGAAACACTCTCCTGTAAGAGTAGTCCTTTTGAGTTTGATAGTTGCCACATCCGTACCTGATCAAGAAGTGTATAGCTAACAGATACAGAAGATGTTAAAGTATTCCACCGTTCTATCGTTCACCTCAAAATGCTTGTCAGAGAACAGAGCCATAAGTTACCACCCACTACTAGCCTCTTGAACATCATGTATCCGAGTTCTCCTACTCAACGTTTCACCCATTGCGTTGCCTTTCCAAGGTATATAGGAAAGATCAAAGTCAAAGGACTGAAGATACTCGACCCACCTACGCTTCCTCAGATTCAGATCACGCTGAGTGAAGATGTACTTGAGACTCCTGTGGTCAGTGAAAACCACAAAGTTCTCTCCAAGAAGAAAATGTCTCATATATAGTAATACATGAAAAATAGTCGCCAGCTCCAGATCATGTGTCAGGTAATTCCTCTCATGTGACCTCAACTTCAATGACCCATACGCAATGAATCCATGTCTCTACATAAGCATAGATCCCATCCGTATACCTAAAGCATCACAGTAAATAGTATAGATCTTGCCCAGATCTGGCCAGACAAGTATCGGTGCTAATTTCAACCTCCCCTTCATCTCTTGAAAGACTGAATCAAAAGAATTTTACAACAAGAACATCGCACCTTATTCAGACCTATCATAGGTTATTCCAAGCACGAGAAGTATTGTTTGAAACATCTATAGTATCCAGCAAGCCCCAGAAAACTCTGTAACTAAAATACATTTTTTGGATTCTCCCAGGAAACTACATCTCTCACTTTATCTAGGTATATTTATACACCTGTCTCTCAAATAACATGACCCAAGAAGTTAATCTGGTCTATCAAAAAGGGGAATTTCAAGAGATTAGCATATAGTTGATGTTGTCCCAATGTACTCAATATGATCCCAAGACTGGTTTCATAGTCGTGTCGGGTGTGAGAGTAAACCAAGATATCATCCACGAAAACTAAAACAGAAGAATCAAATTAAGGGTATATAACATGATTCATCAGAGCCATGAAAACTACTGGCATGTTCGTGAATCCAAACAGAATGACCAAGTACTCATATATACCATACCTACTTTGAGAAGCTGTAAGTGGTATGCCCGATGGTCTAACGCACAACTGAGGATATCTGGATCTTAAGTCAATCTTCGAGAACACCCGGGCTCCTTGAATCTGATAAAAGAGGTCATCAATCCTGAGAAAGGGATATTAGTTCTTGACTTTCAAATGTTTCAACTTCTGATAATCCACACACAGCCTAAGAGTATCGTCTGACTTCATCACAAACAGGATAGGTTAACCCCAAGGAGAAGTACTGGGTTGGATGAAACCCTTGTCCAGATAATCCTAAAAATTCTTCTTGAGCTCCTGCAACTTAGGTGCAGCCAACCTATAAGGAGGAATGGACACTGGTGTCGCTCCTCGCAAGAGATCAACAGAAAAGTCTACCTCAAGCTATGGAGGAAAACATGAAAAGTCATCTGGAAATTCATCCTTGAAACGATCCACCACTAGAGGAAACTCCATCTATAAAGTCCCCTGGTCATCCATATACAGACTAGCAATCAGAGATGTAAATCCACCTAGACCATGATGGTCGGGTCAGGATCTACTCACTTGGACATCCCACTCAACCTTATGAAGAAAATATCCACCCTCGGGTGAGATAAAACTCACCATGCGGTGGTATCAGTCGATGACTTCCTGGAAGGGGACTTGCCAGTCCATTCCGAGAATGAAATCATAGTTGGTCATTTCTAGAACATAGAGATCCCAAAGAAAGAAATACCCAGCCACCTCTAGAAGGCACTCCTTGCACTGACGTACAATAGTCATCCTAGTCCCCAACGGTGTGTCTAGAGTCCAAGTATCTATATAGGAAAAGATGTAGAGACCAAGGCTCTCCATAACAGCAACAGAGATAAAACTATGGGATGCCCCTATGTCAAAAATAATAGAAGATGAAATTGAGAAAACAAGAATGGTACCTCGAACTCTAGAGGGCCCGAGATCCTGCTCCTACTGGGTCTGCTCCACTACAATAGTCTAGCCTACTCCACGGCCCTGTGACCCTTCCTGAAAACTCGGAGCTGATCCACCCTGTAGTCGCTCAAATACTGGAGACTGAAAACCAAAGCCACTACCTCCACATTAGCCCAAAAGGATTGATGAACTCCAGTTCACAAACTGGTGAGAAACTGGGGGCACTGCTCTTGAACGAGGATTCATGGAAGAACCCCTGTCACTAGCTACTGGTGAGAGAACCTGACATAAGCACTTAAGTTGAACCATCATGCCGCAATATCGGCACTCCACTAGGTCCCTCTACCATTGTGGCCTCGTATTCCCAGCTCTTCTACACTGGTAGCATACAACCTGGCTACCTGAAGGTGTGTCTCACTGCCTTGGATCACCGCGCGTAGACTCCCTATGGTGCTTCCTGCAGTCAGTTGGGGATGCACTAACCCTAGAAGCGGAACCTCCCTAGCTCTCAGCTCCAGAGTCTCTTATATTTCGCTCTGTAATCAGTGCTTGGTTGACAATGGAAGTGATGGAAGTCAGCCTAATGATATTCACCTACGAGCGGATCTCCCATCTGAGTCCATCCTCAAACTTATTTTCCAAGAACAACCCATCTCCGACCTGGAAAGGTGTGAAATGCTGAAGCTCAGTGAAAAGAGAAGAGTAGTCCATTCTAGAAAGAGTAACCTGCTCTAGGCTCAGGAACTCCCGGGCTAGGTCGGCCCTCAGGGTATCTGGATAGATGTAGTCATAAATGATGCCCTAAAACAACTCCCATGCCATAACCTACTGATGAACCATCTGTAAGATCACGTCTCACCACCTCTTGGCGGAGTCAAGTAGCATGTAGGAAGAGAGCTTTTCCAGACTCTCTGGAGGAGTCTCCAGATGCACGAAGATATTCATCATCGAATATAACCGTGACTCTACAGCCTGAGGTCCTCCTTCATGTGAGAAGGTGAGAGGTTGTTTCTATTGGAAAAACGGTGTAAAGTCTGCCATAGACAATGTAGGAGATGATGCTCCCTGGAAGTTTTACATCATCCTCATGAAGTCTTCCCTGAACTGTGCATCAGCACCTGCATCTAGCATAACTGATGGAGCCAACACTGGCACAACAGGAGTAACTGCCGAAAGTCACTGATCAGCCAAGTCTAGTGTCTGATCGTCACCCTGTAGCTGGAAGACAACCAGAGGACGTCTCGGTGGCACGACTCGACAAGGTCCAATGCACAACTTAGATCAAGATTAATAGGGACTGAAACAAAGGAGTACACGACGTGTATAGAGAAATAATGTTTCTTCCCAAACAAAACAAAACATGTCATTTAGTCAAAACTACATGGCGTTCAATCTAGGTTTTTCTGAACAATAAGCCTTAGAAACTTCTTTGGAACCAAGAGAAACACTGGAACTAACATTGGAAGTGCCAAATTTCAATTGGTGAGGGCCCATACTCCCCACGAATCAAATCTTGGAATCTTACACATGTCAAAAAATAGATGAAAAGGCAATTCCCCACCAATATCGGGTCCATGAGGGCCCCTAACACCTCAGGAACAATAATTTGTCTTTCATTCATACAAAACATTATAAACAAAGCACTAACTGTAGAAAATATTCTATCACGACACCTATCACAACCGAATGCTTAATATACACAATATCTCTCACAATAACATGCCATCCTTAATTCATCCTAGATGGCATGGCAAGAATGAATGACATGGAATTTCTAACAAGTGCATATATGATGTATGAGATTTCATACCCCCATCTCATCAGGATGTGATAGAAAATAGAACCTCAAAATCAACAATGGTAATAGAACAAAGCATGTGAAACACTCATCGGTGAAATCAAATCAACTGTAAAATTTGAAAACCAATTAAAATTTCTATAAATGAGGTAGTATGGATTTTCTCTATACATAGGTTAGCTACTCTCGAGAATAGCTCATTACCAAGTACCTATTTCATCCTATCCCTAGATAAAGGCTTCAAAATGTAAGTCAAAAAAATTAGTGCCTCTGATGCTACATTCTAACGTCCCGTTTCAAGAAGCCACCAAGAGGTGCCCCATACCCGGTTGGTCACATGGCCTCATGCGCATTTCCCTAACCATCAGAGGCTACCGACTAGCAGCGAGGGGCTTAGGGGTAATAGTGGGGAGACTATGCCCTCATTTGAAAAGTAAACAGTGGAAGGGAAACCAATATACAATAGAGGAATCTGTAAAAAAAACAACAACATTAAATAGTAGAAGACTATAAGGATATACTACTATATCATATATGTATATAAAAATATAATGATGCATGATACATATGTCTCGGGAAAGCATCCAAATAAGTGACAATGTTGAATACAAATAGTACTCAACCAAAGTACGAATGAAACAGATAGTCAAATACTTAGCATCGCAAGCATCAACTTGGTCCCATGATCTCCTGATCCATTGTAATCAAGTACCTGAAGTCGAAGGGAGCTTTCCCTTTTCTATACCAACAACAATATAATCTGTTTGGGCCCAATAGCATGGCCCAAACAGGGTGTGAGACAAAATCAAAGTAGGAAACCACAATGAGATATGTTCCTATCAATCAGTGAATATATGGAATGTAAAAGTACAGAACCAGTAAACAAGAAAGTACTAAAGAGTAAACAATCTAAAATTTTAAGAATCTAAACCAAAATAGGTAATCAACTACACAATCAATAAGAAAAAATAGGTAACCCTCTGGGTAGTCATCATGGACTAACTCCTCTGGTTCAAAAAATGAGTACTAGCAACCCTTTATGAGGCACACACAGTCTCACCCATCTGGTTCAGCTAAATAATAGACTCTCTGGGGAAGCACTCACCGTCAATTCCCCCTATAGTCTCGTATCATACTAAAGGTGCTCTGGTGAAGCAATCAACTTCTCATTGCCCATATAGCCCACGTCGAGGAACTACAGACACTCTGGGGAAGCACCCAACATCAATTCCCCATGTGGTCTCGCATCGTATTATAATGACACTCTGGAGAATCCCTTACATATATTCTACCTATGGCCTACTACAACAGGTTATCACGGCCCTGTGTAAGTCAAACGAGCATGGAAATGTGCATCGGCCAAAGTAAACCTGAATAACTACTTGGATATCAGTCTAAAGTATCACAGCAAGTCAAGAGATCACAACACACCACCCTATAACACATGCATGGGAAAACTAGCTATAGCCTAACAGGCAGGGCTAGAACAAACAGTCATAAAAAGACATGAATGGGAAATACATCTTAATCATTGAAATTTAATCCGAATAACATACAAATAACCTCTACTCAAGCATACAAGCTAAGAAGGGAAAGAAATAGGGGTACAATGACAATAATATGCAATACCTCGTTCAAGGGTATTGGGTACAATGGAATATTATATTGAAAGACATTCATTAGAAAGGCACAAACCACCTAACTTTAGGGTTCTGGTGAAAAAAATACAAAAGCAATTCCGCCTCTTCAAAACCGGTGAATTCACCTTCGTAAATAGTCTAAACCTCTTTCCCTAACATCCACATGTCTTGAATTCAACACCTGAGGAAACCACAACTATATATCTACACACAATTGATGTATCTCTAGAAAACTGGGGTATAGTGAGATGTAGATATAGAGGGAAACTCAAAGGAAAAAAGAGGAGTGTCTTACCTGAGAAGAAACAACTTCAATCCACCAAAAAAAACCCTACAATTTACTCTAAAAAATTGGGAGAGCTCATTCAACATTTGAGAACCCAAAAACCTGTTTGAGGCTTAGGTGGGAGAGAGTTAGGAGAAAAAATGAGGAATCCCAGGCAGCCCGAGGCTTTTAAACCCTAATTTTAAGTGGCCACACGGTTTCCCCACACGGTTTGGTAAACCATGAGTGAACTGTGTGGTTGCCATTGTCTCTCCTAGGGACTTCGCACAACCTACCTTCAAGGTTTGAAAAACAGTGTGCCTCCTGTGTGGAGCCCACTGTTAAGGGTGCACCGTTTCCTAGGCCGGTCGCACTGTTTGAAAAAACCATGCGCCAACCGTGCGCCCCCAGAAAACCTCTACAACATTAAAAGTTTTCCATCCAAAAATTACACTTTTTCGTAAAAAATGGACATAAAAGAGAAACATACCTGAAAATAATGTATGGGTTCGTATAATTGTCCAATGTTCACTAAGTGTAAAAATAGAGGTCGACAATTATTAATGGTGTCATGGGGATAAGAATTGGAAAGTGGACATTATTTCTAGAATTCTGATAGATAAAACCAAAGGGGATAAGATATTCTAGCACTCCACTTTCCAATGGTGTAAAAAGAATCACCCCAGAAATTGACAGATGGGGATGAATAAATACTTTAGGTGTGGAAGAGAAGAAAACCATGGCATTTATTGGTGACATGAATAACCGGCTTTTGTAATAGAAAAGAGGAATGCTCCATTCGACATTAAAATCATTGTTCATTACATCAATTTCAAAAAAAACCAGGTCACTTTTATATCCAGCTTCCGAATACAAGTATTTTAGGAGGCAACCAATAACACTCAAGGAAGAAAGGGCATCCATTTTCCATCACTACTGCTGAAGAAATCCCCAACAATGATGTGGGATAGGTATACTAGTTATTCATTCAGGAATAGTGATTGTATCTTTTTATTCTAGTTCTACACATTTCTTTATATCCCAAATGTTTATTATAACCATTACAACACCCCCAAAATAATGTAACAAAAGATGCCAGTATGAATGCCATATGGGAAAATCATTGCATCCCATGAATATAACTACCACTATCTCAATATGGGGTTATACATTATTTGAAAAACTCTTCATACTCCATCTGGTGTAATTTTATTCAATTCCTGGCTGGTTTTGTCTTTCCATATATAGATTTAGCATTAATTTCCTGGTGAGGGAAATAAATCTCTATATGACGAATCGACCCCTGATTGTATACAAGTAAAAGGAGGAGGATGAATCTTCCTTAGAACCACCATAAAATGTGTGGATATTACTACCCAATGAGAATACATATATTGCATAGATGGTTGATTGAAAGGATTTCACCAACATTGAAGACATTTCTATTGTGAGGGAATTATCTGAATAGTATCTCGAGGAATTTCTTGGTCTCCCTCCTAGTTGATATGTAGAATTCTATAATGATCTTATAACTTGTGATTTTCCATTATCCATGATTTTTTATAGAATGGATGTTGTGGTGACTTAGGATCTAATGAAAAAACTATAGGATAATTTGGATAAAGGTTTTATACACTATGGTGATTCACCATGGGGTAAACCTTTCCTCTTCATCAAGAAGAAGGATGTGTCAATGCACCTTTGCATTGATTATCGTGAGCTCAAAAAATCCAAATAATGAACAAGTACCCTCTTCCAAAAGTTGAGGACTTGTTCAATCAGCTATGTCGTGCATAATACTTTACTAAGGTGGATTTGTTGTCAGGATATTACAATGTAAGGGTGAAGAATGAGGATATCATCAAGACTGATTTTCATAAAAGATATGAGCACTACGAATTCATAGTAATGACTTTAAAACTCACTAAATATACTTAAATATTCATGTACTTGATGAATAGAGTCTTTAGATATTATCTAAATTTTTTTTATAGTCCTTATAGATGATTTTCTAATATACTCTAAATCCAAGGAGAAGCATGAGGAACATCTAAGCACTGTACTAGAGACCATGCGAAAGGAGAAACATTGTGTAAAGTTCAAAAATTATGAGTTCTAGTATATAGAATTTTCATTCTTAGGACATATCATCACAAGAAATGGTATATCTGTGGATCCCTCCAATATAACATCAATTGAAGAATTTATGAGGCCCACATTGGTGACAAATATCCATATCTTCCTGGGGTTATATGGATATTATCCCCAATTTGTGAGAAATTTGTTACAATTGTGCAATCCAATTACCAATATAACACAAATGGGAGTCTTGTTTTCTTACATTGATGAATGATAAGATAACTTTATGGATTTAAAAAGGAGACTTATAACATCACCTGTTCTCACACTACATCTAGTTGGACAAATTTTTGTGGTATTCAGGGATGCTTAAAAGAAGGGAATGTGTTGTTTGTTGATGAAAAGTGACATTCATTGCCTATGTTTCAAGGAAATTTAATGTACAGGAGAAAAAATATCCAACACATGATCTGAAGTTGGCTGCAACAACATTTCCATAAAAAATTAAGAAAAATTACATCTATGTGGAGAAGGGTGAAATATACAATGATCATAAAATAATCAAGTATGTATTCACACATAAATAGTTTAACAAGTTCTAAAAAAAATGGTTAAAGTTGATCAATGATAATGATTGCTCCATCCTTTACCACCCTGGGAAATCGAATATGGTGTTAGATTCTCTATGCAGAAAGGATCCAGCAACTCTTTCATTGATGAGAATTGAAAATTAACCAATAATCTTACAATTGTTGAAGATGGACATCAGAATCATAAATATGGGAACATCATAAATCCTTTCACAAATGATTACCCAATCATCTCTTTTCGAAAGGTTAGATGATTATCAAAAGGATAATGTGAGAATTCAAAAGAAAGTCGAAACTATCAGAAAATGGAAATCATAAAAGTTCAATGTTAATGAGAAAGGAATTAAGATATTTTTTGACATACTATATGATCTCTAATATCTAGTGTTAAAGAATGAACTTTTGGATGATTCACATAGTTTGAATTTCTCCATTAACTAGAAAAATTAGAGATTTATTGAGATATCCGAGAGAATTATTTGTGGAAAATCATAAAGAAAGAGATCTTTGTGTATACATTAATGTTATTTGTATGTATAGACATCAACTGTGAGAGTTACACATATAAGGGGATAATGAAACCATTACCCATACCAACAAGAAAATGGGATAACATCACAATTGACATTGTCAAAGGAATTCCAAATAAATTAAAAGGAAATAATGTTATATGGGTTGTTCTAGATCATCTTTCAATCCCTTCACACTTCATGGAAATTCGAGGGCATTTATCATAAGATCAAATGGAATAGTTATACATCAGAGAAGTGTTAAGGATATATGTAGTACCACTATCTATCATATCTAATCAAGATCTAAAATTCACCTCTATTTTATTGAAGAGTCTCCAACATGCTCTGAATACAGAGATGAACATTATTACATCATATAATACTCAAACAGAGGGTCAATCGATGCAGACTATCCAATATACTGATGACATGTTGAGATCATTCTCAATGGACAACAACAGAATATGGGATCAACATATTCCTCTAGTTGAGTCCTCTTATAATAATAGTGTCAACTCAAGCATACAAATGTATTTTTATGATTCCCTTTATGATAAGAGGTGTAGACCATCAACATTTTGGGATGATTATGGGGAGAGAAAACACCTTGGTCCAGAAATGGTTGATGAAATTGTTGAGATGGTGAAGATTATCTAGTGTCACATTAATTCTATGTAGAGTTGACAAAAGAGCAATGTAATAAATTTTAGGTGATATCTAGAGATTAATTTTGAGACATGATATTCCTCTACATATAATCGTGGAAGAGAGTTATGAGATTTGGGATGAAGGCCATCCTTAGTCTGAGGTACATCGTCCATTTTGAAATCTTTGATCACATTAGAGAAGTGACCTATCAACTAACAGTCCCACCAAACCTATCTCAAGAACATCATTTATTCCATAAATAACTTTTGAAGAAGTAAATACGTAACCCATCGCATGTTATCAATTCAAAGGTGTTAACATTGTATAATGACCTCTCCTATCAGGAGATGTCAGTGAAGATCTAAGATCGCATGGAAAATGTTTTATGAAATAAGAAAATGCCCCTCATAAAGGTGTTGTGGGGAAAACCAATGTTTGAAGAAACAATATGGGAAACAGAGGAAGTGATGATGAAGTGTTTTCATATTCTATTTTAGTGTTGTAAAATGAAATTTCAAGGGAGGAATATTGTAATGAACCAATGTTTTTTTAATAAAAATTACTCTTGATATAAATAAATGTCTTATTATTGAAACATGTTATATAACATACTGAATTCCATGGTTTTATGTTTTTTAATTTTAATATAACGTTATGAATTTTTACAAATGCTAATATAACCCTTAAAAAATGATCAGATTATTAGTATAAATATTAGGATTTAATAAATCCAATTTACTCCGAAAAAGAAAGTGATGGCCCCATCTTGTAGATTTTCTACCTAAGAAGCCCATTCATTGGAGATCAGAAAAGAGGTAGCATCAATGGGATTATCTCTTGGACAAGAACATATTGAGATTCAACATGTTAAGTTTGAAAGGAATGACTGATGGGAGATGTGTATATTAATAGAGATTACCACACAAGCGATGTAATCTAAGCTACCCCAAGTGTCGGTCAACATCACACACCTTACCCTTTGGTCTTATATGAGATTTATAAGGGGTTATGTAACACGACCCTAGATCATTGATTACTTGCATTATTATTTTTTATAAAGAATATACATTCATTTTATTATTGCTACATTGTAAATAGTTTTTAGTGAATAAATATTATTTTTAGTTAATATCCAATTAAGATATCTATTTTCATGAATTAATGAATTTTTAAATTAAAAAATATTTGTAATAAAATATTATTACCAAATTAATTTTTTATAAATACAAATGAACGTATAATATTTTTAATGAATACAATTGAAATCATTATTATGGTTTGAAATCTATTTCTATCGAAACACTTGAATTTTCGATAAATTGCAGTTATTATTTTAAAAGTAAAAATTCACGTATTTATAACATTATTTAGATAAATGAATATCATTTTTTTTATTTTGGACATCAAAATTATCTAACGGTGAATTTTTCATAATTTTCAAAGACAATCAAATTTTTGGGTACTAATTAAATATCATTTAATATATAATGTGTTCTATGAAATCATAATGACACAGTAGTCATATAATAAAATATTATAAAAAATATTTTCCAAAAATATATTTTTTACCATTAAAATAATGTTATATTATATTTGTTTGATTAATTTTTTGGTTCCATTGTGGACCCTCCAAGTCTTATAAAACATTTTATTTTTTTAAAATGATTTCCATGAGAGATTGAATCCCCTACATATAAGAAATATTAATATATTAATATGATCATTCATTGGTCATATAAAATATTATTTTCCAATCCAATTTGTAAAAACCCATGGGAAAAACATGGTTTGATATGTGGTTTTGAAATGTTTAATGTGTAGTGTCTGAAACCAAAATAATAAAACATTCACTCTATTTCCCTACATAAACCCACTTAATCCCCCAATCCTCTTCACTAAAGACATTTGGAGCTCTATCAAAATTTACCCTCTACTCTCTAGATTCATCGCAATGTACCCCAAGTGCCCAATAAGACACTATCAAGCCTCTCCAAATCCATTGGAATCACAAATCGAAGTATTGTAATTCTTCCATTCTCATTTGGTCTAAAATTATTTATGTTTTTATACACTATAATGTTAAATTCAAAATGTTAGGGGTACAATTTCTAAACTCCCCCATACATACCCCATTAATTTTCAATGATGGGAGACCTTTTTATCTCTCATTAATGGATCCCATGTACACTCATTACCATACCGAAATTTGGTAAGGAATTTCGGTCTTCTCATTTATATTCAGTAATTTTTTTGTATTATGTATATAAATTACATTACATACGTTGGGATATTATGTTCCATGACCCCCATACTCTCTATTTTTATGTATAAATGATGATATACCACTTTATCTCTCATAAATAAATTTAAATGTTTCTATTTGACATCGTTATGCTTCCAAAGTTACACCAAAATTTCCCATGCCAAAATCATTGTATAAGCGAATACCATACACATTTTTCTATCAAGGTCATTCACTTCTATGCACATGTGCTTGTTTATTGAGGACAAAAAATTATTTATTCTACATCTCTTATTCAAGGAATAAATTATGAAGTTTAGTGAATCCATGTTGCATGATCTATGTGGCACACTTCTGTGTGAAATGAAATGTTTATAAAGGGTGTTACCTAATAGCACTCCACTTCATTAGGTAAAGATTAGAATCATGATATTTCAAGGGAAATGAGGGTTTTATCATGCTAATTAATGTATATTAAGTTTTTAAACATGATAATTCAATTATAATTAGATTTAACTCATGCTCCATCTTCAATGATAATTGAATCATGCTAATATCATGTTAAATGTTGTGGCCACATGTCCATGTTATGATAATCAATATATATCATTACTATAGGTTCATGTTTTACTTGTTCTCCATTGATATACCTATTTTCTATAATGTACTATATTATTCATGTTATACCTTGTTTTCTCCCATACAGGGCTTTATATCTCACCCTTTTCTTATGAATTCCCTCAAGTTAACTTATGCAGTTCTATGTACTAAGGAATATTGTGGTCATTTAAAAGATGTTTTCAAAAAAGACATTGTATTTTATGCTTTAATGTTTTGTTCAATGTTCCTAATTTCCCATGACACTACACCAATATATCCCCAAATTTTTATTATGTTTATGATTATGTAATAAATCATGATTAAATGTGTATTAAAGATGAGGGTTGTGACAAATATTCTCATCAGAAAAACATATTTTTCTAGCATTAGATAATTTGTTTTTACCCGATGAATTTTATAATGACTTGAGGATAAAAATTGATGGTAAATGTTTCATGTCCCTAGAAAATATGAAATACAATATTTAGGAAATATTTCTACATATAATTCTGTATTCCTTATTATAATATATGAAATGTTTTCTTTTAAACATCTATGTATGCATTTTTTTACTCTATTTATTGATTAAATAGAAATTGATTCAGTTATCAATAATGTTATATTAATTATTCCTTATTAATATATTTTGATGGATTTTTTGATTAGTTATATACATTTCTATGTGGGTTTTCCCTTATTTATTCATTATTTCATCCACTATACACACCTTTCATGAGAATTTTTTCTCACCATTAACATTATTCGCTTTAGTAGATTATTAAGAACAATCATTTGTATGTGATTTCAAAATTATGACATTATTCTTATGTAATGATTTATTTTCATTTCAAAGTTTATTCATGGTATCATGTATTCAATATTTTATTACAAAACATCAAAACACTTCTTAAATTTAATATTTTTCTTTATTTCCATGCATATGTAATAATGTCACTCATATGCTTCGGGGTTCTGAGGTTGTGGCATTTAACATCTTACAAGGTTCCTATAGGATTTTTCTACACCACATTATATTACATGAACATTAGCTCCAACATACATAAAATAATATTATGATTCATCATAGTCCTCAAGGCTACATCCATATCCCATATGAGTGAAGAACCATTAAATATTATATGGGTTTCTGTTACAGGTGGACATGAGATCAGTTATTGTTAGAAATACCATATTATTTAATATTTTATTATAACTACTCTATTTGATACATATGGTATTGGGTCGGAAGAACACCCCAATGAGGGAATGATGGCAAGAGGGGGGGTGAATTGCCTTTTAAAAAAATGATTAACAAATTAAAAATCAAAGTAAAAGTGCAGCGGAAATAAAGAGGCAAGACACACGAAATTGATAACGGAGTTCGGCCAAAACCCGGCCTACGTCTCCGCTCCCAACTCAACCGTTGAGAGATTCTACCGCTTGCTTTTCAATGGTTTTAGCAAGAAACCCACTAGGCTTTGAGGTAGCACTAGGACCTATTACAGCTTGCTTTTAGTGGTTAAGCAAGAACCCAATGCTTTTAATGGTTAAGCAATAACCCACTAGCCTTTTTACGGGTGAAGGCTAGCTCACCGATCTCAAGCCTTTTACAAGGTAAGGCTTGTGAACCTCTTCACACCTTAGTGGTGGTGTGAAACCCAAAAGAAAGGGAGATGAGGAAAGAGTTGGGGTTTGTAGGCACAAACCCAAATTTAAGCTCAAAATAAATAAAACTATAAAAACCGTAAATGAGGAGAAGCCTTGGGCGCCTTTGAATGATTGGAGATGTTGAAGGCCGCTTCCAAGCTTCTTGGGTGGAGCTCCTTGGATGTGGAAGTTGTTGGAGCAAGGTGGGTTCCCTTGGAAGAATTCGCCGGAGGTTCGCCAAATGATCAAAGATGTGTCCGTTGGCTTCCGTATGGCTTACTTAAGTTTCCGGGACTTCCATGTCCTTTATTTATAGAGGGGGAACCCTCAAATGGCCTTAGGGTGGCTTCGGAGCCGTTGGAAAGGGCTTCGGAGCCGTTGGGAGGCAAGTGGAGCAGCCTGGTCAAAGCTCCAACGGCTAGTTTGACTGGCTCCACCGGCTGGCTGGTACAGTCCCACCGGCTGGCCGGTGTGTGCAAAAAAGGCATAGGATTCTTGTACAGGGGCCACCGGCTGACCGGTACATCTCCACCGGCTAGCCGGTGCCTTGGTAGAGAAGAAGTGTCTTGATCCAGGCTCCACCGGTCGACCGGTGAGGAGCCACCGGCTGGCCGGTGGCAAGACAGTAGCAAACACTATTTGAGCTGGGTGCCACAGGTCGACCGGTGGCAGAGCCACCGGTCGACCGGTGGGGAGGCAGTAGCTACCCCTTGAGTCTGGGTGCCACCGGCTGGCCGGTGGTGAAGCCACCGGTCGGCCGGTGGACTGAATTTCAGTCCATTTCTGCCTCTTCCTTGGTCAACTTCTTGGCAATCAAATGCCTATCAACACAAACACTTAAAACACAAAGTTAGAAACATAAGAGGGTGATTGTGATCATGAAAATCAAACCTCGAGGGGTTCGAGAGGTACAACAATCTCCCCCTATTTTGATGATCACAATCACCAAAACAATTAAAGTAAAAATGAAATTAAAAGGAAAGCTTAAATAAAATGAAATGTAAAGCAAAGCATGATCAAAAAAGTTTCTCCCCCAATCAATCAAGAAATTCTCCCCCTTTGTGATTATCAAAATAGAGTGGGGCATAAAACTTGATTGAGGGACACATTGAAAATCAAGATTTTTAAATCAATTGGAATTTTTGAAAATTGAATTGAAAAATTTGAATAACAGTTTGAATTGAAAGTTTTGAATCAAAAACCAATTGAAATTCGAAATTTGAAACCAAATGAATTTTTTTGAAATTGAGAGTTTTGAAAAATCGATACCAACTGTTGGATATTTAAAAAAGAAAATTTAAAAGAAAATTTGAATTTCAAAGCCAAGTGTTGAGTTTGAAATGAAAACTTTGAATACACAAAAAGGCTTAAAAAATCCTAACTCCCCCTAAATAAAAACAATAAATCACCGGGGAGAGGGATTTTGAAAAGAAACAAGTTTAGGCCCGGAGAGACTCGCAAGGAGGGATTTTTCAATCCAAACTTGTTTCATGGCGGGTCTTCTCCTATAGAATTTTTCCGAAAAGTAAAAAGATTTGGGTTGACCGTACCGGGCATTTTTACAATTACATTCATATATCATGTGCCCAGGTTTTTTACAATAGTTACAAAATTTAAAACTAGAGCTCCCCCTTACAAAAACAGTGGGAGCATGGGAGGAGGAAGCTTGGTTGGTGTAGCCAAGTCCATTGGTGGTTCTAGATATTCGTTGGGAACCTAGGAGATTGTTCAAATTTTGTTCCCCTTGGGTGAACTTGGCTAGGGTCTCCCTAAGGTCTTTTATGGTTGATTCCATAGAATCAACATTTGGAAAATTTTGGATTTTAAGGGTGAGTTCCTCCTTCTCTTTGAGAAGTTGGTCTTTTTCGGAGGAAAGTTTGTTGAAAGACTTTTTTAAAGCAACGAATTTTGAAGAGACTTCATGAAAACCATTTTCTAATTGGTCTCTAGCATATGAGAGTTCTTCATAAGACAAATGATTCAAAGAATTGGAATTTGAAGAACAAGAGGAGGAGGAGGATGAAGAGGAGGAAGATACCTCATGTTTTGCCATTAGGCAATTATTACCATTGTCGCTCGAGGAGAAAGAAGAGAAGGAGGAGCTATCACTCCAAGTTTTCTTAAAAGCCTTCTTCTTCTTCTTCTTGGCCCTTTTCTTGTGAGGTGGGCAAACGGGCTTGATCTTTTCGTCGGGTTCTTGCTCTTGAGCGGGTTCTTGCTTTTGAGCGGGTTCTTGCTTTGGAGCTTCGCTAGTACCTTCATAGGTTAGTTCTAAAAGCTTCCAAATATCATGAGAAGATGTGCAAGAAGAAATACAATAAAAAACATAACGATCTAACCCACAATGTAGAGCATTCATGGCTTTGCCATCAAGCTCAAAATTTGCAATGTCTATGGGGGTCCATTTAGATTCGTCGAAAGAAGTGAGGGTAAAACCATGCATAACAATTTTAAAAATTGGATAGCCAATGCTTTTAAGAAATGTTGACATGCGGGTTTTCCAAAAAGTATAATCGGCTCCATAAAAGAATGGAGCACGATCCAAAGAATGTCCTTCGGGGGAAAAAGAGGTTGAAGCGGTAGAAGCCATCAAAAAATAGGATCTTTAATTTGAAACCGGTTAGGGAATTATTCAAATACGCGCTCTGATACCAAATATTGGGTCGGAAGAACACCCCAAGGAGGGAATGATGGCAAGAGGGGGGGTGAATTGCCTTTTAAAAAAAAATGATTAACAAATTAAAAATCAAAGTAAAAGTGCAGCGGAAATAAAGAGGCAAGACACACGAAATTGATAACGGAGTTCGGCCAAAACCCGGCCTACGTCTCCGCTCCCAACTCAACCGTTGAGAGATTCTACCGCTTGCTTTTCAATGGTTTTAGCAAGAAACCCACTAGGCTTTGAGGTAGCACTAGGACCTATTACAGCTTGCTTTTAGTGGTTAAGCAAGAACCCAATGCTTTTAATGGTTAAGCAATAACCCACTAGCCTTTTTACGGGTGAAGGCTAGCTCACCGATCTCAAGCCTTTTACAAGGTAAGGCTTGTGAACCTCTTCACACCTTAGTGGTGGTGTGAAACCCAAAAGAAAGGGAGATGAGGAAAGAGTTGGGGTTTGTAGGCACAAACCCAAATTTAAGCTCAAAATAAATAAAACTATAAAAACCGTAAATGAGGAGAAGCCTTGGGCGCCTTTGAATGATTGGAGATGTTGAAGGCCGCTTCCAAGCTTCTTGGGTTGAGCTCCTTGGATGTGGAAGTTGTTGGAGCAAGGTGGGTTCCCTTGGAAGAATTCGCCGGAGGTTCGCCAAATGATCAAAGATGTGTCCGTTGGCTTCCGTATGGCTTACTTAAGTTTCCGGGACTTCCATGTCCTTTATTTATAGAGGGGGAACCCTCAAATGGCCTTAGGGTGGCTTCGGAGCCGTTGGAAAGGGCTTCGGAGCCGTTGGGAGGCAAGTGGAGCAGCCTGGTCAAAGCTCCAACGGCTAGTTTGACTGGCTCCACCGGCTGGCTGGTACAGTCCCACCGGCTGGCCGGTGTGTGCAAAAAAGGCATAGGATTCTTGTCCAGGGGCCACCGGCTGACCGGTACATCTCCACCGGCTAGCCGGTGCCTTGGTAGAGAAGAAGTGTCTTGATCCAGGCTCCACCGGTCGACCGGTGAGGAGCCACCGGCTGGCCGGTGGCAAGACAGTAGCAAACACTATTTGAGCTGGGTGCCACAGGTCGACCGGTGGCAGAGCCACCGGTCGACCGGTGGGGAGGCAGTAGCTACCCCTTGAGTCTGGGTGCCACCGGCTGGCCGGTGGTGAAGCCACCGGTCGGCCGGTGGACTGAAATTCAGTCCATTTCTGCCTCTTCCTTGGTCAACTTCTTGGCAATCAAATGCCTATCAACACAAACACTTAAAACACAAAGTTAGAAACATAAGAGGGTGATTGTGATCATGAAAATCAAACCTCGAGGGGTTCGAGAGGTACAACATATGGATCATAATAATTTTTATATTCCTATATATTTATTGTGTTCAAACATACAGTAGATATTTGGTAATTTTTCCTGGACCAAGTGATGCCTCATTGAAAGAATATACAATGGGAATTTTATCACATGATGTGTTCCTTATCGTTAACTAATGTGAAGATAAATAGATATTTCACATTTGTAGATATAGATAAACTTTATTTCCTTATCATGATGGATTTACATGTTTCTAACCATGATATTATTTATTTTTATTATCTATATATTTTATTATCTACCATCAATGGGACCTCTCATGTGTTTCAGGAATAGGGTTATATGATATATAGTCTTGTAGTACCAACATAACTAGAGTTTATGGGTATTATATATCATTAAAGTATATCCCTACCACAAATGGAAATCGATATTTTTATTTTATTAATTTAATGGATTTAGATATATTTTTGCAAATTTAGGTTTAGTTACTGGTTTTAATTTTTGTGTTTTCAAGTTTTTGTGATCTTTTTTCTTCTCTATGGTTTGTGTGCATGATTTTCGAGTAAACCGTTCAACTTTTTGAGGTTTAATTATTCTTAATGGATTTATAACTGAATTTTTTACTCAATAATATTGTAAATTATTTGTGAAAATGCATGGGAGGACTAGGGAAACCACACATCCTGAGGTTGGGGTGTGGGACACGGTGCAAGGATGTCTCAAAGTTAGGTGAATCCAAGGGAAAGAATATGGGGAGGGTATTAGATTTGACGGAGACATGGAACACGGTTGATGTATTATTTCCCAATCCTAATGGGGTTTTTATTTTAACTAGTATGGGTTACATGGTTAGTGCATATATTTTAAATATGTGTGGACAATCTGTGAGAATTCCCATGACCATAAAATTTTGAAATTACATATTTCACCCTCTTATTATTGTATTCTATTTAGGGGTTTCATCTACTCAAATTAAGTTAAAAAGGGGGATCAATGAAACCCCCTTCCCTTATTACCATCTTCCATTTATGATAAATTAATGTTCCCAAGAACATTGCATTTATTTTTTTTATTCTTCCTAAATCCATTTCTTCTCTTTTGGATTGTGCATTTTTTTAGGTGGAAATTTCTAATAGCCAAACAATATAGGTTAGGGATTATGTATGGGTTTCTTTTCTCATGACTTTTGTGTGTTTTGATTTTATCATGGTTCTTATTCTTCATTATATTAATGTTTTGTTTAATTCTCACATCATTAAGGTTGTTTTTTAATCCACTTATTTTTTGGAAAAATTTATTGTAAGCTTTTGGGTTTCCAAATAATTTTGAAATGTGATTTAAATGATTGTGAATGTTGGTTTTAATTTATATGGGGATTTCATGTAAATAAATTTTTAAGAAATGATTTTTTATGTGTCTTTTCATTTATTCCTATAAGTAAAATAATCCAAGGGGTTTGATAAAATTCATGTTCATTATAAAAGACTAGTTTGGGTATTTTAGATTGTATTTATAACTTTTATTTATATTTTTTAGATTTACATGGTTGGGAATTGGTCACTGTGTGTGGAAATTTATGTCATTATAAATTTCTACTAAGTTGTGAATTTTTTTTGGTGGTAATGAATTTAGTGTTATTTAATAAAATGTATATGGATGATTTCATGGATACAATAAGAGTTTCCATTTAATGTTGGAACATCCATATGTCCCAATTGTTCACACAGGGATGGGAACATTGTTGATAATGACACTTGATAATAATGATTCCATTAAATACCAGTTTTCAAAAGTCTTCGTTCCCTTTTTCACATTATTAAATTATTACTTCTCCCTCATCAATTTTTCTTTCATGATAATTTTTATTTCAATGTTGTTCTATTGTTTATCAAAAGATATTTTTTTAAAGATAATGTAATTGTGGTTCAAAACATGTTCTTTATGGATTGTCCTATTTGGCACATTTTGAGGTGGCTTGGATTCTATATTTTCAAAAAGGCTCATTTGGATCCATTCCAAAAAGTTATATTTCACTACATTTATTTGAAATGTGTTTTTAAATCCTATATGGTGTGAATGTGTTGTTAGTATTTATCATTAATTGTAAAGGTTGTTTTCAAACTTATAAGATGTGAAGTCATGGTTGGCACATGTGAATAGGATAACAAAATATGAGAAACTCTATGGTAGACCCTATGAGGGTCTGTTAACCACATAGATGGTTTCGGTGATGGTGATAAGAAAGAATAATTAATTTGGGTTTTATTTGAACCATTAATTTGAGGAAGACACCATTCACCAGTATTATTATCATGAAATTTCTAGTAATCATCTAGAGGGTTGAGTGATAGATTCATGTTGATAATGATTAAATTGTTTGGTCCCCTGATATTTTTTGATATCGGGAGATACATAAAACCATATTTTCTGTTTTAGATAATCCAATTGGTGATTAATAATGGGGCTCCAACATACGTCGGTAGGGGAGTCTAATATGAGTATTCCAAGATATTTCATCTATTTTTTTAGAAAATTCCCATGTCTGACTATCAGTATGTTTAGTTTACTTTTATGCATGTTGTATATTATCCTTTTTTGGTTTATGAATGGTTGATTTTAATTCATAATATTTTGAATAACCCATTGATTTTATAGTATTGAGGTGTAATAGGGTTTTCGTTTTTAACGGGGATTTGGAAACATAAAGCACCTTAAAAGGGAATGTCATGTGTGCTTTTTTTAAAAAATGGGATTTTTGGGAAACAATGTTTGTTTCTATAAAACTTATAAAAGATTATTTTCTACATATAATACAACAAAGTTCACATGGAAAATTTCATGATTGGAAATGAATAGATTTTGTGGAAATTTCTTACAGAGATGTTGTGACACTCGATAATGGTATACCTGATATACATTGTAGGTTTAGGTTATTAGTTTGGGTGTCCCATGGATGAATGTTGGTCATGTGGTTTGTGGTGACCAAGAGATCACATAGTGATATAGGTTTCACTAGTTTGGTTTCAGTTTCATTTATATTTTTATTTTTTTCTATTGTAGTTGTATTTGGATGAACTTGTGCATTTTTTGATGATCCGTTTTTGGTTTTTAATGTGATTTTATTATTAATTTTCTCCTCGTTTTATTTGACAAATCAGTCAGATTTTATTTATAATTGATTACAACACTAGTCTAAAATCCCAAAGGGATTGAGAATGCCTGTTAGGAATTTTCTTAGATCTCTTCTTGTGTCAGGTCACGTGGAAACCTTCCAGGGTCTGTGGAAAAAATGTATCAGAGCATCAATTTTCAATTTGGGGTGTTAGGTAGACTAGAGATTGGGAATTATCAGACTTAATATGTTGGTACAAAAAGGTAATCATTAATCCCTGATCATAGTGATCATAGAGTTTAATAGGGTAATAAAATATTTGATTAATTTTAATTGGTTTTTGTTTTGTGGTGGGGAATTAAAATAGGGGTGATATGGTGGAATTATGGGATTTTATATGGTTTAGTGACCCATGTAAAATTTGAGTTCATTGTTCTATTCCCCTAGTTTATAGTTCATGCTAGTGTTGTGGAACAAAAACCATATCATTGGGTTGTACATGAACACTAGATTCCATTTCAGGGATTTTATCATGACATTTGCGTTGGATTGGATTTAATTGGTGTAATATTTTTTTTAAATAAAAAATGGTTTCTGAGAAAAGGGGGTTCTCCAATTTTTTTTTTGGAAAATGTGGTTTTTAATATGGTTTTTGGTGATGGTATTTAATTTTCAAGAATGATTTATGTTTTTTTAATGTGTTCATAGACGAAGTGTTTTTTTGGACATTAGTATTGAAGGGTGGCTTTGGAAAATGTGAATTTTTTATTTATTTGTGATGTTTGTATTATGAATGTGTTTTTTGGACTAGAATGATCTTATAAATTAGGTTTGGTTGATGTTGATTATTGTTTTAATGTAATTATTATTCTTGATGTGTACCACTTAGAAATGTCCCCATAGTTTCTAGTGAGTCTTGTCTAATTTTTAACCCTTCTTAAAATCTGATTCGTGATGGTGATTTGAGATACTCTCGATTGTTTCTAATAATTCATTATGATAATAATCTATTAGTGAAGTTTAATAGAAATATATGTTGAGATTCTCTTCAAGTCCATTTAAACTCCTTTATTAGTGAGAGTGAATACTATTTTGGATTTATTTGAATGCCCCACATTGGGGCAGTGTATCGACATCATCATGAAATTACAACAATTTCAGATAAAATTATAGGATTCTAATTACATTGGTGTATGATAGTTCATACTTGAGGAGGTGAAAGCAAATAAAGTGGTAGATATTTTAGGTGTTCAACAAGGCTGAAATAATGTGATGGCCTAGGTTGAACATTTTAAGGATATATTTTATTTTTTATTTGTATATAGCAAAACAAATTCTATTGATTGATTTTATTTTCAATTTGTTCCTTCATCCAATTATCAACGAGAAATTCATATCATCTTATGATTTTCAGTTCTCATAATTGGTAGATAAGGCCTTTTGTTTCATGTTTGATCCTAAAATGATTTCTTTCATTATTGATGAAATATTCATTATCATAATTCATTAGGGGTCCAAATATAGAGAATGTTGTTTCTATTGGGGACTATATGTTTGAAACCATGTATTCGTGTTTCTATATCTCAATCATAAAATTATTATCTTTTATTATAACAATTTAAATTCTTCATGATTATGAAGGCATCAAGTCATAGTCCTCGAAATAAATTCAAATATTGTTGTCATTTGAGTCATATTGATTATTTTAGTTATTTTATTTGAGGAATAACCATTTATCAAAGGATACCAACTCTTGAATGAAGGGCTACAGATACTTCAAGACAGCATGTCTCTATCCACATGCCATAGAGTGAACCTATTCACATAATTATGATATTCTGTTATGGTTGTGTTGGTAGTGTAGTTTCCATTTAAAATGATGTAGTGATGAATATGAGGCCTCTTTTTTCGGATTTATTTTAATTTTTTCTCTTATTGGATAAGAATCACAGAGGATATGTTTTCATTGTAACTATGTAGTTTTGTATTATGGAAGTGAATATTTTAATTCTCATACATTCATGAATAGGTATCATTTTCTTAATATTATAATTTTTTTGACATGTTTTATGTTCATGTAATTGTAGATATTTTATAGAAATCTTAATTTTGTTTGAAATTTTATTTAGTTTCTCATTTTGTGTGTGGGGTTTTTGTTTCGTGGTATGAGTTCCAATGTCAGTCATTCCATGTTGGTTTAGTTGTAAGTTTCAGAGTTGATCATGTTAGTTGAATTCAAATGGTGGTTAGAAACATCTTTTATTTTATGTGGTTCATTTTGACGAATTTTCTCATATATGTAATCATTTTTGGATTTATTTGTTAAATGTTCACTCATAAGTTCATGGTTTTTTGGATTTTTTTCTTATTAATCATTATTTTTTAATCAAGTTGAGTAGGGTGAATATTTGAGGAATGAAATTGTTCTTGGTTAGGTTAATTATCACATAATGACTTTATTTTATTTTTTATGATTTTTATGGATTTAGATCTTTTAATTTATAGTTTGGGTCGAGTTCCAATCTGTTTTTATTTTGTTTTTTAGATTCTGTTGGATTTTTTTTACTATTTGTGTTCATGATATATTCTAAACCATGTATCATGATAAGGATGAAGTATTTTATTTCTCACTTTTCTCTTGAAAAATATGTGTAAAACCCCAGGTAAATAAAGAATATGACATTTTTACATTTATCCATATTTTTGAATAAAATATTAATATTACTTTAAAGGGGATGCTATGCTCGATGGATTACCCAATACGCAACAACGAGTTTCTTGAGAATCTTATGTTACACTCTAATAATAAAATAATATTATTTTAAATGGTAGCTAATGCCTAGTTGTTGTAATGGGGGAATGAACAGAACTAACTAAAAAATTATTATATATTTCTGTCAAATATTTTTACTTTTTACAATAAATGATAGTGGATTAAAAATGTGAATGAATCCAATTTTAAGCGTAAACATTCTAATATTCTTTTTAAGGTTGATTAACAGCCTTTTGATGGAGAACCACTTTTAAATCAACTTTTTGAAAATTTTCTTTGTTATATTTGACAAAAAATAATTCTTCTTTATAATCGGGTCATCAATATTTACTTTGTGTAAATTTTTGGTATTTTTCCGATAAAGTTCATTTTTTAATGAATAGTGAAAAATGTTGTATTTTAATTCAAAACCACATTTTAATCTAATTTATTTATATGATTAGATTATCTTTGTAATTGTTTTTTAATTTAAATTAGAGTATATTTTTACTATTTAATCCAATAGAGGTCATTGTAATTAATTTCACTTTGAAATTGGACTTAAACTACTGTGAATTTTTAATAGATATTGTTTCTTAAAAACAAGCTATTAGTTTTGAAAGCCGGAAAAAATTATTAAATTAATTAATGCAACTTATATCTTTTGAATTTCGTAAAATATAAATCATTTTTGAATTTGGAATATCAAATATAGCTTAGGGTAAATTTTTGGTATTTTTCTGAAAACATCAATTTTTGATGAATAGTGAAACCACTAAGTGGTATTTTAAAAACTGTTTTTTAATTTAAATGAAACTTTACCACTTCTGTGGTTTGAATTTAAAAAATATTAAATACATGGTTGTCATTAATATATTAAATGTTTTTCAATGGAATTAAAATAATTTTTTGGTGAATAGTAACTCTTAAGTTTTTAATCGCGATTAGAGGTAATTAGTGTAATTTAAGGTAAAGATAATGTTATAATAATATGAAATGACCTTGAAACATGTTCTACCCATATTTTATGAGTCATGACCGACCACGAAAATCCATGGGTCAACATGGGGACCCCATGGAGCCACATTGGTTTGAAAATGACATTAATAACTTTTTATTTAAAATTAAAATTAAAATGTTACAAACATGTGTTGTTTTACTAAAACAATTTTACATGGGGTTATATAAGTCATTTATTTGAATATAAATATTCATTAGAAAGATAAAAAGATTTCATAAATCAAGATATTTTTTTTATAATTTTTATTCATTATATAAATTAATTTATTTATGACACTGTGATGATGCAGGGATTACCTCATAAATGAATGATTTAAATAAAATGAGAAGATACGGTGAAATATAAGTCTTACACTTTACAAAAACCTATTGGATGGGTGGATTTAAAAACCTTATCACCTAATACTCTAAATATATCTTTTTGGGACCTTTTAAATCCGAAAATCATTTTATAATAAATTATTATTTTATAACATTCCAAGAGTGACCCTCCTCTCCTCTTATAAAAGGACCCCACATCTACCAGCTTACACACACCTATCAAGACATTGGCTCGGTCGAACCCTACCAATTTCATTTCTACAAATCCCTCTCTTTATCATTGAATCCTCAATTTGAGAATAATCCTTTCCAAGGAAGTCTTTGAGCTCAAATCAAAGAGAGTTACCCGATTTAAAGGTAATGTCTTCCCTTGTGTTCTTTTGATTTAGTTTGCTTCTCCAAACCCCTAAAATCATTTTATTAATTTTTTTGTAAAAAAAAAGTATATAAAATATACTAGGATGTTGTTATAATAAGTATTCGAGCAACACATTCACACATCTCCATCTAATGTTTAATGAACATACTGTTTCTGTGGATAGAGAATTACAGCCTCATGAAACGATGATTGTTCAATATTATTTTAAAACCTTCAAAGGTGTCCATTAAGATGTCACTATATTTATATATGATATATAATATGTTTATTTTTTTCCTTAAGCTTCTTTATTTTTCATTTATTGAATACCTTTATGGTTTTCATTATGGGTAAACACGATATCTTCATTTTAGGAAGTGTGGACTACCGCCCCCTCAAAGTGATTTGATTCGTTAATGCCATATGTGGGACGTATAAAGGATGTAATTAATGGTATTACATATGATATCATACTTTAATTATAATATACCTTTATATAATTATTATTTCATTCTATTTAATACAAAAAAAGAAATGAAAGTAGCGTTCATGCGTACGTACGACTTACCGTCTCCATGAACAGTACATTTCATTTTTTATCTCCAAATGTTATGTACTATTATAAGTACATATATATAATGGATATATATGTAATATATGACATCTAAATGATGGATATAATTCTGTAATTATAATTTATATATCTCTCATTTTGTTTTAATTCCATTAATATGACAAAAAATGAAAGTAGCGTTCATGCGTACGTACGACCTACCATCTCTATGAACGGTAATTTTAATTTTTATCCCAAAATTTTATGGAATAGTATAAAATGATTATATACTGGATATATATGATATTTAAAACATCAATACTATTCAGGATATGATGTATCTATAACTACATGGAAAATAATTTTCCAACAAGTTCAATTATTACTCATGTACCGAACATCGAAAAAAACGTCTGATATGAAATCACTTTATTAACCTATTATTATAACATTATAATATGTGATATGAACTGAATAATAATCTTTAAAGGAGTTCCTTAAGAAATTATAAATTGACCAAATTTTATTATTCAGGAGATTAAATAATGATCGAGTCATGTCGGACACGATTTAAGGGATCATACCCCTCTCTTTCTTTTTATGTACACTCTTTTATGTCATTCCTTTTAATATCATATTTCTTATTATTGGGATGTTATTTTATATTGCTATTACTGTAATTTTTATTTTCATATAATGAGAGACCCTAATTTCTCTCATCAATCAATTTTGGAAGTTTTGAGTGGCATCGTTAGGCAATCAAATTTTCGTAAGAGATCAAACCTCTCTCTTTCTTTTTAAGTACTCTCTTTCATGTCACATCTTGTAAGATACTCATTGTTATGTTGGGGGATGTTATTTTATATTACTCTTTATTTAAATTTTATTTTAATATGATGAGAGACCCTATTTTATCTCATCAATTCATTTTTGGATGTTTTAGGGGCGTCGTTAGGCTGCCGAGTTTTCGAAAGGGATTTTTCATCTCACTTTTATTCCCATGAGATTTATGCTACATTTTCCACCATTCCCATTGAGTGGTATATATTCTTCCCATTATTCTACACTTTGTGTAATATACTTTCATTTATGAGTATTTACAACAATGTTGTATTGTCCTTCTTTCATGGGCTGTATGTTTCGAAAGATACCCATGTCGGTAAAGGAACCCTCCTATTTTTAAAATACTTCTTTTGTTGGGTATTTTAATTTACATATTTTAATGTTGGGATATGTTCTTATTGATGTAAATTTTATTTCCAAGCGATTAGATACCCTTTTTATCTCTCATCAACTCATTTTATTAATTTTCAGGTGACGCCGTTAGGCTGTCGAATTTTTGCAAGGGAACTTCTTAACCCAATTTTGATTCTTTGGGATAAAGTTGAACTCCTTAAATATATCATTCTATGTATATTTGTGAATAACCTATGATTATTTTAAAATTAATATCCACTTATATTTGGTGTATTTTTTTGTCACACAAAATTATGTAATTGATTTATCCTTAATCTAAGGATACCGTCTTTGTAAGGGAATCCTTCTCAATCTCCTTTCATTGAGGCAAATTTTGTTTTATACACAACTATCATTTATACGGTGTATAAACCCCTTTGAATTTTACAATTATTCAAGAGGAATATTTTTATACGAAGTGTTTACTAAATGATAAAAGGGAATGTTTTTTTCTTCGTCGTACATTTGTGGCGACAATGAATTCTTCGCCGTCATGACCATTATTTGAGTTTCAGCTTCCTCTACAAGCCAAACGTTTTTTAAAATGAAAAATAGATACCAGGTTTTACTTTTATTTTATTTTGTTATTGAAAATGGTTTTAATAATGATTTTATATCAATGTGTTGTATTGAAATCTTGTGATTGAAAAGAAGAAATGTTATGTTTCCTTTATGCATGTTTTATGTGATACGATTATGTTATGGTTGTTGGGCATTATTATGAAGACGGGTGGTTACGTGATAAACTAAGGGTGGGTGAGCCCGATATAGCTCTCCAATGCATTGGGTAAAGTGAAGGGGTTAAACGTTAAGGTTCCTCCTAAGATATTTAGGGAATATACTGTGATGGGTATTCCAAATGTAACCAAGAGGGTTACTCCCTACGTAAGAATGTTATGAATGCCTAAAGTTACCTTTATGCCTTATGATTTCTATGATTTATTCATGATTTGATGAGGTATTTGAAAATTCTTATGTTTTATGAGTAAAGTATGATTTCATACATGGACTAATGTTTTCTTTTCGTACTTTTATATCCCTTACTGAGATATTTATGCTCATCCCAAGTTTTTGAAATGTTTTTCAAAGGTCAAGGGAAAGGTGCATGATATGATGATAGTGTCAAGGAAGTGTCAAGAAAGAATCCATGTTTTATTTTAAATATGTTTCCGTTGATGGGAAAAACGAATACTATCTTTTATGTAACCACTTTGTTTAAATGTGGAATGTAATTCATGATTTATGATCTAATTCTCTAAAACTATAATCCTAAAAGGATCCTCAATGTGAATTATTCATTTAATTCAATATTAAGTAAGGTTTAAGGCTGAGTCCTTATAGTTGGTATCAGTGGTTGGATTTGATAACTTTAGAGTTTAGGGTATTCTCTAAGTATAAGTGACATTACCATAATAGTTAGAATTTCAGAAAGAGTCCTAGTTTTAGATAAAGTGAATTTGTAAGTATATATTAGTGTTTATCTTCCTCATTAGTACATGATGGTTTTTTTGATATACTCACACTAACATTTCTATTTTTAGTGAATGGATGGATCTAGCAGGCACCAAATTGACAACAGGTTTGAAGGAAACGGTGGTGGTTCTCTGATTAAGAGGCTGGATGAAATGGGGGATTCAATGAGGAAACTCGTGGTTTTCTAAACCATCTATCAAGGAGTCATGATCAACCACTTGAACCTTGGTATGTTCTATAATGCATCATGTATGAGTTGACCAATCGATGTGGAAGTTCATGTAATAATTATAAAGGTAACCATTAGAGTTTATATGATCCTTACTTTTGAGGTAATTATGGTTTATTATATGTTATAATGGAAAATGAAAGGCATGAGATAAACATGAGTTTAAAATATGTTATGATTATTTTTGAAGATTTTATCTCGTTTTGGGGAATTTTTCATGAATTATATAGTATTGGAACAAGGACAACATGCAGACCGTGTGACAACCTGTCGCATCGGACAAAGTTGCGGGGATCGAACCCAAAACTAAAGTGCGACTAGTATTTATCGCCTACCACTAGACTACATGAATTCCCTGGTCATTTTGACTAATTATTTTTAGTTATATGATTTTAGGAATCAAGAGTAATTTTATTTTGGTTTATCTATGTAAATGATTATCCTATCATGGAGGATATGTGTTTATGTTAATTACTTTTCAATATGAGAATTTAAGAGCAACTGATGTTATTTGGAGATAAAAGTTAATTTGTACCTTTGAAGAATATGTGATTAAGTCCTTCAAATATTTGGTTTTTAATCTTAGTTTGGTTTACATTGAGGAATTTTATGGACACATGTTTATCGAATGGTCTTCGTTGAACATTGGGTTTTTTTGGACAAATTTTGGAGATTAAGAATAGATTTTCTTTTTATAAAGGATTATACTTTTGTGGATTATTTGATCTCATACTAACAATTTTGGTTTTGGTTTTTATCTAAAGACATGGGAAATATATACTTCTCTTTTGTGGATTAGGTGATTCCCAAGAATTTGATTATAGTACTCTTAATGCGAACAAGTCGTCCTAAATACTCGTCTTTTGGAGAAAATATGTGTTTGATTAAGGAATCTAGTAAAAGTTGAATGTATATATGACAAGTAACTATATTTCATTATGATTTAGCTAAGCTCAAAATTAAATTCCTAAATGAAGAGTAACTTAATACAAAAATTTTGTCTGTTAACTTTTCCTACTGGGGAATCAAATACCGTTTAACCCATTACAAGTTTGTGATTTTCTTATGGTTAACATTTCTCCTAGACGTGTTTACTATCACTCTCCCTCAGAACATGACCCTTTGTTTTTTCATCCATAACCATGTTTTCCTACATGGAATCCTAGTATGGGTTAACTCGGGTGACTTTTGTACTTCTCTTTCTTTATTTTAAAGTGATTGTTTTACTGACTCATGTTCCGATGTGGGATTTTCAATGAAGTTTCCAAGATCAATTTTAAAATTGCAAGGATGCAATTCCCAAAAGGGGGGATGGATGTAACACCCCAGGTAGATAAATAATATTACATTTTCACATTTATCCATATTTGTGCATAAAATATTAATATTACTTTAAATGGGACGCTATGCTCGATGGCGTACCCAATACGCAACAATGCGTTTCTTGGGAATCTTATGTTGCACTCTAATAATAAAATAATATTATTTTAAATGGTAGTTAACATTTAGCTGTTGAAATGGCACGAATGAACTGAACAAACTAAAAAATTATTATATATGTTTGTAAAATATTTTTACTTTTTACAATAAATGTTTTAGGATTAGAAATGTGAATGAATCCAATTTTAAGTGTAAACATTCTAATTTTCTTTAAAAGGTCGATTAACCACCTTTTGATGGAGAACCTCTTTTAAATCCGCTTTTTGACAATTTTCTGTGTTATATTTGGCAAAATAAAAATCTTTTTTAGAATCGGGACAACAAAATTTACTTTGTGTAAATTTTTGGTATTTTTCCGATAAAGTTTATTTTTTAATGAATAGTGAAAAATGTTGTATTTTAATTCAAAACCTCTTTTTAATCTAAATTATTTATATTATTATATTATCTTTTGAATTGTTGTTGAAGTTAAATTAGAATATATTTTTACCATTTAATCCAATAGTGGTCATTTATATTAATTTTACATTGAAATTGGACTTAAACTACTGTCAATCTTTTTATAGATATTGTTTCTAAAAAACACGCTATTTGTTTTGACATCGGGAATTAGTTATTAAATTAATTAATACAACATATATGTTTTGAATTTTGTAAAATAGACATCATTTTTGAATTCGGAATATCAAATATAGCTTAGGGTGAATTTTTGGTATTTTTATGACAAACTTCAATTTTTGATGAATAGTGAGACCACTAAGTGGTAGTTTAAAAACTGTTTTTTCATTTAAATTAAAATTTACCACTTATGTGGTTTGATTTTCAATAATCCGACATACATGGTTGTCATTAAGATGTAAAATGTGGTTCAATGGGATTAAAATAATTTTTTGGTGAATAGTAACTCTTATGTTTTTAATCGTGATTAGAGGTAATTAGTGTAATTTAAGGTAAAGATAATGTTATAATAATATGAAATGACCGTGACACATGTTCTACCTTTATTGGATGAGTCATGGACGACCATGAAAATCCATGGGTCAACTTGGGATCCACATGGAGCCACTTTGGTTAGAAAATGACATTAATACATTTTTATTTAAAGTTAAAATTAAAATGTCACAAACATGTAATGTTTTACTAAAGCAATTTTTACATGGGGTTATATAATCCATATTTTTCACTATAATTATTAATTAGAAATATAAAAATATTTCTTACATCATGAAATTTTTTATATAATTTTTAGACATTATATAAATTATTTTATTAATGACACCGTGATGATGCATTGATTACCTCATAAATGAATGATTTAAATAAAATGAGAAGATAGAGTGAAATATAAGTCTTAAAATTGTCAAAAACCTATTGTATGGGTGTATTTAGAAACCTTATCACCTTATACTCAAAATATATCCTTTTGGGACCTCTAAAATCCGAAAATCATTTAATAATAAAGTAATATTTTATAACTTTCCAAGAGTGCCCCTCCTCTCCTCTTATAAAAGGCCCCCACCTCTACCACCATACACACATCTCTCAAGCCTTTGACTCGGAAAAACCCTACCCATTTCATTTCTCGACATCCCTCTCTTCATCATTGAATCCTTACTTTGGGATTAATCCTTTCCAAGGATGCCATTGAGCTCAAATCAAAGAGAGTTACGCGATTTAAAGGTAATGTCTTCCCTTGTGTTCTTTTGTTTAATTTTTCTTCTCCAAACCCCTAAACTCATTTTATTACTTATTTTTGTAACAAAACCAGTATATTAAATATACTAGGATGTTTTTATAATAAGTATTGGAGCTACACTTTCACACACCTTCGTCTAATGGTCAAAGAACATACTATTTTTGTGGATAGCGAATTACTGCCTCACGAAATGATGATTGTTCAATATTATTTTAACACCTTCAAAGGTGGCCATTAAGATGTCACTATATTTATATATGATATATAATAAGTTTATATTTTATTTATGCTTCTTCATTTTTCATTTATGGAATACCTTTACGGTTTCCATTATGGGTAAACGCGATATCTTCATCATAGGAAGTGCGGACTACTACCCCTTCAAAGTGATTTGATTCGTTAATGCCATATGTGGGACGTATAAAGGATGGAATTAATAGTATTACATATTATATCCTACTTGAATTATAATATACCTTTATATAATTAATATTTCATTCTATTGAATTCAAAAAAAAAGAAATGAAAGTAGCGTTTATGCGTACGTAAGGCTTACCATCTCCGTGAACTGTACATTTCATTTCATAACTCCGAATGTTTTGTACTATAATAAGTACATATATATAATTGATATATATTTAATATATTACATATAAAATATGGAAATTATTCTGGAATTATAATTTATATATCTCTCATTTTGTTTTAATTCCATTAATATGACAAAAAATGAATGTAGCGTTCATGCGTACGTACGGCCTACCGTCTCCATGAACAATGCTTTTAATTTTTATCTCCAAATGCTATGGATTAGTATAAAATGAATATATAATGGATATATATGATATTTAAAACATAAATACTATTCTGGATATGATGTATCTATGACTACATGGAATATTCTTTTCCAACAAGATCACTTTTTACTCATGTACCGAACATCGACAAAAACGTCTGAAATGACCTCACTTTATTAACCAATTATTATAAAATTATAATATGTGATATGAACTGAATAATAATCTTTAAAGTAGTTCCTTAAGAAATTATAAATTGACTAAATTTTATTATTCAGGAGATTAAAGAATGATCGAGTCATGTCGGACACGAGGTAAGGGATCATACCCCTCTCTTTCTATTTAAGTACACTCTTTTATGACTTTTCTTTTTAAGCTCATATTTCTTATGATTGGGATGTTATTTTATATTACTCTTACTGTAATTTTTATTTTCAAATTATGAGATACACTACTTTCTCTCATCAATCAATTTTGGAAGTTTTGAGTGGCGCCGTTAGGCTGCCGAATTTTCATAAGAGATCCAACCTCTCTCTTTCTTTTTAAATACTCTCCATTATGTCACTTCATTTAAGATCCCCTTTGTTATGTTGGGTGATGTTATTTTATATTACTCTTTATGTACATTTTTTGTTAATATTATGAGAGACCCTATTTTATCTCATAAATCCATTTTTAGAAGTTTTAAGTGGCGTCGTTAGGCTGCTGAGTTTTCATAAGGGATTTTTCATCTCACTTTTATTCCCATGAGATTTATGCTACATTTTCCAACATTACCATTGAGAGGTAAATATAATGCCCATTATACTAATCTTTGTGTAATCTAATTTCATTTATGAGTATTTACATCAATTTTGTATTGTCCTTCCTTCTTGGGGTGTATGTTTCGAAAGATACCCAAGTCGGTAAGGGAACCATTCACCCTCCTCTTTTTAAAAGACTTCTTCTGTTGGGATATTTAATTTATATATTTTTAGGTTGGGATATGTTCTTATTGATGTAAATTTTATTTCCATGTGATGAGATACCCTTTTTATCTCTCATCAACTCATTTTCTGATTTTTGAAGTGACACCGTTAGGCTATCGAATTTTTGCAAGGGAACTTCTTAACGCAATTTTGATTCTTTGGGATAAACTTTCACTCCATGAATATGTCGTTATATGTATATGTGTGAATAACCTCTGATTGTTTTACACATAATATACACTAATATTTGGTGTATTCATTTGTCACACATAATTATTTAATTGATTTATCCTTAATCCAAGGATACCGTCTTTGTAAGGGAATCCATCAAAATATCCTTTCTTTGGGGCATATTTTGTTTTATACACAACATTCTTTTATACGGTGTATAAATCCCTTTTAATTTTACAATTATTCAAATGGAATATTTTTATATGAAGCGTTTACTAAACAATAAAAGGGAATGTTTTTTTCTTCGTCGTACGTATGCAACGATAATGACTTCTCCTCCACCATGACCATTATTTGAGTTTCGTCTTCCTCTACAAGCCATACCTTTTTTTAAAAGAAAAATAGTTACCATGTTTTAATTTTATTTTATTTTGGTATTGAAAATGGTTTTCATAATGTTTTTATATCAATGTGTTGTATTGATATCTTGTGATCTAAAAGTGGAAATGTTATGTTTCCTTTATATATGTTTTATGTGATATGATTATGTTATGGTTCTTGGGAATTATTATGAAGATGGGAGGTTACGTGATAAACTAACGGCGGGTGAGCCCTATATATATCTCCAATGCATTGGGTAACATGAAGGGGTTAAATGTTAAGGATTCTTCGAAGAGATTTATGGAATATACTGTGATGGGTATTCCAAACATAACCAAGAGGGTTACTCCTTACGTAATAATGTTATGAATGCCTCAATATACCTTTATGCCTTATCATTTCTATGATTTAATCATGATTTGATGAGGTATGTTAAAATGATTATGTTTTATGAGTAAAGTATGATTTCATACATGGACTAATGTTTTCTTCCCTTACATTTATATCCCTTACTGAGATTTTTATGCTCATCCCAAGTTATTGAATTGTTTTTCACATGTCAAGGGAAATGTCCATGATTTGATGATAGTGTTAAGGAAGTGTCAAGAATGAATCCATGATTTATTTTAAATATGTTTCCGTTGATGGGAAAAAAGGAATATTATATTTTATGTAACCACTTTGTTTAAATGTGGAATGTAATTCATGATTTATGATCTAATTATCTAAATCTCTAAACCTGAAAAGATCCACAATGTGAATTATTCAATTAATTCCATATTAAGTAAGGTTTAAGGTCGATGCCTTATAATATGAATTTCCTTGAATAGATATGGTATTGGGAAAATTGCGCAAAGACATGGTGAATCTGTGAGGATTTGGAGTTAGTGTCTAGTTCATAGTTTTATTCTTGAACGTAGTTAAGCTAGACCATGTTTAAAGTAAATGGGAGGGGGTATACAATTTTATAGATCCATTTGTCATAGTATGAATAGGGTAATCCAAAATGTGTGGCCAAACTGTGTGTATTCCCCCCTCCCTAGTAGAATTTCAATGATTGGTGCACATTTTTCCAAACACTACAACATTCCAAGGTCAAAAAATATTATAATTACACCTTCCAACCCCATATAATTTTATAAACTTATTTTGGTCTTTCCCACACTTTCTCAAACTATATTCCCAATGGGTCACTAGGAAACCAACCTACATTACTCTCCTTCCTCTATTGATGCTCCATTATTGTTCATATTTTGGGTTTTGTAGTTTTTGGTTGTTTTATCACTCTCCACTTTCTTATCTCATCATTTAATGGTTTATATTAGTAGCTATTTACTTAGGAAAAATCTTTTTGGGTTACTATTGTTGTGGTTTTTCCATTATTCTTAGGTTTATAGTGTATATACTGTATCATGAGATGTATTCTTCATCACCAGAAGTTTTATTTCATTCACATGTCATTGAGGTAGGCGCTTCAATCAGTTTCCATTCTAGGAAAATTTATTTCATTATTTTCTATCTCTAAATAGTTTCTAAATATACATTATAAGCTTTTTAAGTGTTTTTTGGTTTAATATGGTGTTTTCATTTTCAAAAAAATGGTGTTAATGGTTCTCAAATGGTTCATTAATTATTTATATATTTTAAATCATGTAAGGTGTTTGATAAAAATTATATTTGTTTTAAAATATTAATCGTGTTATTTTTTATGATTTTAGTCCTTCTGTAGGCATTAGTAATTCATCTTGGTTGAGAATATGGAATTTTTGTGCGGAAATTGGTGAAATTATGATTGTATTCATTGTCTTGGTTTATTGTCTTTGGTCATAATAAAAGTGGTGTTTCTCTAAAATGGTTTTTGGGTGATTTAATGTATACAAGAAGATTGTAAGTATATTTTGACAGATACATATATGAAAATGGTGCACATATGGATGTTCACACATATGATAATGGCCCTTGATAATTATGATTCTCTTAATCCCAAGTATTATAATGTATTCTTCCATTTTTTTCAGTTATTATTTATTTATTCCATATATCACGTTTTAAAGTCAAGATATTCTTATTATCTATGTTGATACATGGTTTATAAATTGTGACATAGTGTTTTATGTTAATGTAATTGTTGGTTTAATTGTGTTCCCTATAGCCTGGTCCATTTAACACTTTGTGATGGATCCTAGTTTCTAAAATGTGATATAGTTCCATTTGAATCCTATCATGAATGATGTGATATGTGTTGACAATATCTATGGTGGAGCCTCTGAGGATATGGTTATTGAAAAAGTGGTGTTAGTTGTTGTGATTATAAAGCATGGTTATAATGGGTTTTAATTAAGCCACATGTTTGAGGATATCCTTACTCATTGGTTACTACAATAGTGAGACTACAAGGATTCATCTTGAAGGTATAGTTGTATTTCCTTGTCAACCTCTATAGGAAGAGTTGTTACACCCTGATTTTATTGGACATGGTGGGTGATACCAATGGAATGGAAAGTCATAGAAGCCATTTTTTATTGAATATGTACTATATTCTGATTGGTGATTCTAAGATGAGTACAACAAAAGATTGTATCTAAATATGTTAAGGAAATGAACACGATATATTAATTGTATAATTTTTTATCATTCGTTCATATTGGTTATTATCCTTGTTTGTTTACGACTTCATGATTTCCTTCATATACTTTTAGAAAAATAAATTCATCTCAATGTGGGGATTTCTAATTAGGTTTTTGTTTTAATATGATTTTCTAAATATAAACCATTTTACAAAAAGGAATGCTTTGTGTGTTGTTTTAAAAAATATTTTTTTTGGAAACATGTTTTTTTCAATAAAATGAATAAAATAAAATTATCAACATGTATTTTAGATATGTTTTCATAGACTATTTCACGAATGAAAATATATTGAATCTGTGGTGATGGCCTACGAAGTATTTGTATGTTGACATCTTATGTATGCCACTCAAAATTGTTTTAACTGATTTTTTTTCCAAGATCATGGTTTCAATTGGAATGTGTGCCTTTTTGCATGTTTGTCTTTTAGTTGGAGGTAACCAAGACGTCACTTGTAGTTCAATCTATCTTCAATTTTTTTTATATTGTGGTTTTTTATATTTTTTCAGCTACAATTGTATCTGGATCAAAATTAAATTTTGTGATGTTCTTTTGTTGGTATTTATGTTTTCTCTATTTGGTTATTAAACCTAGTTGTTTGTGGAGAAATCATTCCCATTTGATTTACCATTGATTCTGATCACTAGTTTCATGCTCTAGAGGATCGAGAATTACTCTTTGGATTTGTCATGGATTGAGTAGGGTGTGGGGTGAGAAGGTATCATTTTATAGATTATGATTATCCAATTGATGTTTCCACCAATGGGTAAATTAAATTGGTTGTTTATGACTATTATAATGATTTCCTAAACGAAATCTTTTTTATAGCTCTATATCGGATAGTATATATCTCAATTGTTATGGTGTTCTAAACACAACTGATTTCTATTACCTCTTATAATGTGGAACTATCTAATATAAATGATATTAATATCGTGCATGATTATCTACATTAGATGAGATTTATTCATACGATTTTCTCACCATTGGTGTAATCCATTATCTTCTGCAACATGATTGGTTATTATTTTTACCTTTTTAAATACTAAAAAATGATACATGAGGTGAATTTAAGGAATAAATACTATTTTCCCCATTTGGTTGATATGATTAATCTATGAATGGTGAAAAATTGGTTCCCATATATTGATCTTCAGTCAAAGAATAATCATTTTAGGGTTAATAAATATGACAAATTATAAAATATATTCAAAAGAAAGTTCGGTTATTATAAATATCATATAATTTTTTTGGGTCTAATTAATTATCTTATAGTTTTAGAACATTGATGAATTAGACATTTAATCTGTATATCAACACCATAATGATGGTATTTGTGGATGATATCCTCATATACTCAAGATATGAATGTTATTATGTTTATTATCTAAATATTCTTTAGCAGTTCAAGAGGGGTTATCCCAATTACGAAATGATTTCAAAATGAAATTTATATATCCTTGATGTGATGTTCGCTAGACAAGTGACTTTATAATATATTCTTTAATTCTATCTTTCCATGGTTAAGGTTGTAAAATCATTATAGGAGAAATATAATGTGGTCAATTTATAGATAATTTTAGCTTTCATAGGATAGTTTTAGTGGGGTTTCATGGATTTTTCAGTTCCATCATCAATATTGACTAATCATACCAATAAAGAGATGATATTTAATTGAAATTGTTTTTTTGACAAACCATGTTTGATGAGATGAAATTGATTTTCACATAAGCTCTTATTCTTATATTTCATGAGCATGTAATGGATTATTTGGTATAGTATGATATATTTGATGTTTGTTTTGGTTTTGTGCTTACAATTTATTATGACATCTTATCCAATAGCTATTGTCAACATTTCCTACATGAGTTGAATTACCACCCTAATGATTTAGTCCTTGCCACTGATATACATACACATTACTATTGGGGGGATATATATTTATTTGGATATGGGTTAATGGATTTTATGGTCCTGTGATTTTGAGATATATATTTTCTTCCAATGAAATAAATAATTGATATATGTTTTTTGTAGAATATCTCTAGGAATATAAATTCAACATTTACTATTCTATCGGGAATTGAAACACAAATATTGATACTCTCCAAATGAAAATTACATTTTTAGCCTTAGATTGAGTCAAAGGATGAGTAGGAACTTAATAAAACATTCAACTAGATACATATTGGAATAAATAATGATGATTCATATATGATTTTGAAAAAATTTCATTTATCATCATCTCTCATTTTTTTAATTTTATTTGAATAAAAGTATTGGGTTGAGTAAAGAAGGATTGGGGAAGTTTATATACTAGGGAAACCATTTAATGTTGTGGTTTTTTATCAAATGAAATTCTCTATATTGGGGATGTTTTTTCTATCCCATCATCCATGAAAAATTTAGTTATTCATTATTTTTATAGTTCTCCAAGATAATTTCAACCAATAAACATGATGATGTATAATTAAATGAGTCAGCATTTCTGTTGGATGGGTATAATATGGTACATCAAGGATTGTGGGTCACACAGTTACACATTCAAGAAGAAAAAAGAAGACAGCATGTAACAATTTGTTATTCACTATCCACTCTGATGTTGGTTTGAAATTGATATGTGTTTTTATAGTACATCATCTTCAGAAAAACAAGTACTGCTCAAAATAACAATGATATCCTTGTTGTGATTTTTCAGCTGAAAAATCGTCACATTTTTTTTTCTAATCAGGGACAAGACTAACTTTAAATATCATAGTAATATATAAAATCTTGTGATTGTGAGGTTACACAAGGTACATCATCCATTGTCTATAAATGGGATCCTAATTCCACCTATTATTTATAAAAATACATTCTATAAAACAATGGAGAATTTTTTTTATTTTGATCGATGCTTAACATTCATAGATTCATAGTTTGGAAAAGTGTTCTTAAAAGTTCATAGAGGATTTCGACAATGGATATGTCTCACATTTCAGTGTATTGTGAGACAAAAATATTGGATAGCATGATTTCACATATAATAATATTTACAAATAATCAATCAGAATGGAATGCTTTGAGGAATTATATGGTCACTTGTGGAGTTAATACCTTTATTAAGATGATTTTGGAATGTCATCTCTAATGGGAAGAACTGATTAATTTTGAATACATAGATTATTTTCAATATTTTTCAATTATTGTTTAAGGCTAACTATTGAATGAAATAATATGATTATCATTGAAAGCATCCATTAGAGAAAACAATTACTGAATAGGTATTCATGAGTATTTCTCATTCAATAGGTCACCATTGGATTGGGAAATAGATAATAATAACTTGTTGATTTGTTATAATTTTCAATATCAAAATGAAACATTCCCATGTTTCTTATTAGTTGACATTACCTTATATGATTACGTTTAATAATGATTTGTTAATGATCCTTTTCATAATAAGTACCACCATGAACTATCCCAAAATATAATATTCAAGGGGATCGAGTTGGAGCATGATTTTTTTTACTGAGGAGAAACCCATTGTGACTTTAGATTCTCAAATAAAATGTCCAACAAGAGAAGAATACTCTATTGGTAAATGTGGTACTGTTTTAAGGATCATATTCACATAAAAAATAAGATATTGAATTTTTATTTAGACAGTCGTGCAATCACCCCTTTCCATATAATTATTATTCCATGTGATATTATTGGACATAATGTTATATGGTCAACATAATTTTAATGACTTAACTATATCACACAATTTTCATAATATTTTTGTAAATTTTAGTTGGGATGTTAGTTTGTCAAAGGATAAATAATGGATTATATGGGACATGGCCTAAGTGACTGATACATTTTCATGTAGATTCCATGAATAATTTATTCATGATGTGAGTTACACCCAATTAGTATCCATGATCTTGGATTAGAAAATGGAAAACAATCATGATGTGAAATGATATTCAATTATTAAACATGGATTTAATGCTTTGAGGATGAGGCTAGGAATTGTTTTTGAATATTATTCATTATGAGATTTCATTTCATGATATTTTAATTCACATGGTGAATTATATTGATTCCACCGATTATATGTGGTCAAGACCTATGTTGTTTCTCTTTCTACTTCCTTTCACCCCCATTTTAACCCAGGTTTGATGAAATAAATTTCAAGTGAATAAAGATTTTTGGAATCCACTAATGTGCACATTATTCATGAATTTGTTTTTTTATCATCATTTTTTATATGTGACCATTCCCTTCACAATTTCATCTAGTTATCATGGTTTTGTGAGTGGAGTCAAGATCTATGATTGTGTGTTGATTCTTATTCAGTACCTTATACATCATTTTTCTCCATGTGTTCTAGAGTATACCTCTCATGTGGGTAGTCACTTGGTACATTGGATCATACAATTATGTTTTGATATATCCACGTCACAAGATTTTCTATATTTGGACTTCAATTCAATGATCTGAGGATCAATGTTTGAGCCTCCATCCAATTCACTTTTACCCGATTCCCATTCATGTGTTTGGAAATCAAATTGTTGTTGGTGTGCGACACATGACTAGGCTAGGTGGTATTATATATTTCATATATTCTATTAAGAATGAATTATTGGGATATGTCAAATTTTTTATAAATTAATTAGAATAATTTTCAATTGATTTTTTTGTGTAAATGGATTTTAATGAAAATGTGTGTAGATTTAATATTGGTTAAATAAAACATATATAATAATTATTGATATTTTTTAAATGATTTATTTCAAGAATTAAGGTTAAATATTTTAATATACCTTACATATTTATTGAAAATACCTAACCCATGGGAGCATTAGGTACGTGGGTGGATGGTTTAGTATTTTCCCATGTCAATTCGTATTTTATGTTTCATTACATTCTGTTTTACACCATCATTCCATGATAAAAAATATGTATTGGTTCTAATATATTATTGAAATTATTGGGGTAACTTTTGAGGGTATTTATTTATTCTATAGACATTGGTGCAATTGATATAGAAACAAGAGATCACATTAGTCTTTTGATTATATTGTGTAATTGTGGACCTAGTTAGAAATACCATATGTTATACTTTAATTCTATTAATTTGTGTACAATTATTAGGATTATTGGCTTTAGTTAAAATGATATTTGATATTACTAATCAAAATTTTCATTGGAATTATGTTGTGAAACTACATTACTAGGTTTTGGGAGGTATTTGAAATGGTGGAAATGTGTTCGATGCATTTAATATAAATATATTTTACCAAAATCCATGCATTTTATTCATTTTATATCTGAATTTTTGGAATATTGTAATGAGAATAGATATGAATAATAATGGTTGGATGATAAAAATCATGTAATGGGCACACCATGAACACTACTTTGGGGGTGTATAGATGTGGAATTATCTAATGTTGGAAAATTAACAATGACATAGTTATGTTTTAAGGATACAATCTAGTGGGTATGGGAACATTATGGGGTGGTGGTGGGAAATGGTCCATATATCTCACACAGTTGTTGTTGTTAGTATTTATTTGTTATTCTTGTTTTCTGGCATAAATTTGACTTTTTATATTGATTAATAGGGGTTATACCGCTACTTCTGACACTTTATGCAATTTTTATATTTATTTTATTGTTTTTATTTATAGTTGTATATTCTATGTATATAATTATAAATTTCTATATATTCATTTTCTCTTTTTATGGTGTCTGATTTTTGAGTGGTAGTATCAAACCCATTAGAATCCTAACATCCCTTTTTGTATTTTTATGTTTAGGTAAAATCAATGTTGTGTGGTATTCCATGATGGGGTTTCCCATTGGGTGGATATAAAATTAAATTAAATAAGTCATAGATAAAAAATGTATGTAACCCACATGAATATTATAAATCCAACTATAGAAATAATAATCTAAAAATTTGAAAAATATTATTATTAGAAATAGCAACAAAACATTAGGAATAATAAAACCATATATATTATTGTATACTAAGATTTATATCTCAAATAAAATTAAAATATATGAAATGTATTTAATGATGCATATAAAAATGTAATAATAATTCTTTAAAATAGTATTTGGATTATTTTATAATGCTATTTATATTATATTTTTTTATGATTAATGTAAAATTATAAAAGATATATTATTTTTATGAAATGGGGTTTTAAATAACTATTATGTTTAATTAAAATTAAAATAATGTTTTATTATACCATAATTAATTTTTCAATCGCTTAGAAAAGTGATTAAAATATAAAAATTGGCTTTTAGAAAAAAAATTTATCTAAAATTAATTTTATCCTATTGAGAATTAATTTTTGAATATATATATAATTTTAAGAATAAGTTTTTCAGTAAATTGCTGGCTTTAATTTTTGGATTTTTCTATAAATGATTAATTATTGGTCAATATTGATATTTGATAAATATTTAATTTAATATTATTGGTTTTGAAAATTAATTATATAGTTATAAACTATATAAGAAGAAATTATCCTAACAAAAAAATTTACAAATTAATATATATAGTGAAACTATTAATCACTAAATATAATTTTAATGCAAAAAATATACTATTGGATATTATATTAAAAATCATCAAAATTCCCTTATAAATACCAACCCTTTACACATATTCTCATAACACCTTTTATGATTTAGAAGTTTCCATATTTCATAAAAATTTCCTTCTTAATAATCGTCCCTATATCATATTATTTTTTATCTCAATATTAGACCTTTATAAAGATTATTAACATGTTTTCAATTAATGGTAATATGAAGTGGTAATATTATAAAAACATTTATATCAATGCATTTTAACTACCACCCCAAACACATCTCTTCTACCTAACATGAAATAATAAATATAATATAAAAATTACATAGGAATGATATTATATTAATGAAATATTAATTATCCAACATACCCTAATTTAATTCAAAAATTAAATCATTGTTCATATTATAGATGATTCCCCAATTCAATAAACACCATAATTCATATTTCATTCATTCCATTATTGATGTTTATAATACATTTATTTTGGTAAAAATTAATAACATCCACAATCACACAATACCATATACATTTGAAAAAACATATGACTTTATTTTTATTATATGATAATGATATATGGGAAATTTTTTTCCTTCAAAATATTATATCCTCTTATAGAAATTATTTGATGACATATATGCCTTTTTGGGTTATAATATTAGAGAACTATGAAAAAATCTCATATAAAAAATATACAAAACATAATTTGGTAATTTCAACCTCGATTATAAGATTTCATATTCAAATTTGATTCTCAAAAATCTCCCATAATACACCCATGTATGAAACCATTGTAGAAACAAATAAATTCTCATCATTATTCATATACTAGGAAATGTTATATAACATATAAATGAGTAAAAATGATATGCATGTGTAAGCATAAGAAAAAATAATTGAATGTCATTAGTGTGATTCAGATGTGCATAAGGGTATCCTGATATATTCAAAAATCTTGATGGAATAATAATAGAATTCATTTCAGTTAAATAAATGGTCATCAATCTGAAAACATGGAATAAAAAGTTACCACATGATGACACTAATAAGAATAAATAAATACGAGTAATTTGATTTCATACATGGTCAAAGGAAACATTTATAAGTAGTTAAACATATAAAGAAATCTGTTAGTCCCATTAAATGTATTCATGAAATAAGAATTTCCAAACTATTATTATTGGAGTATTCATATATATATATATATATATATAATAATAATATAATTTATCTAGAGAAAAAAAATCTATGTTGAATGCATTGGACGGATACCAGGGTTCACACATCATATAAGTTTTATCAGCCTCACATAGCGCTATGTTGGATCACCCATCTTATATTATAAAACAATTTCACTCATGATCCTAAATAGAAATAAAATCACTAAAAATAATGCCCCAAAAATAATATATTTAATTTAAGAAGATCTTCCATCTCCTCATTGAACTCATAGAAAAAACTATTATTCCATTCATAACATGATTAACCCATAAGAATGGAATCGTGTACAAGATAGTCTCATTAAAGAAATCATAATCACATTAGATAATGAATTACTATGGTATCATTAAAAATATCTTTTTTTAATATTCAAGATCAATATTTGTTGTATTTTATGAATAGAAAAATAATTATGAGATAATGAACTAAATTCATATATAAATACACCATTATTCCAATGAAAAATCACATGGAAAATTAAAAAATTATAAAATATTCAAAAAAAATATTTCCTTGAAAATATATATTGCAAAATATATAGTTAGATTCAATGAAAATAGTCTCCATGAATATTCTAAATCTATTAATTTCTTAGCTATTAACTATAATCATTGTTCTGAAACATTTTTAATAATTTAATCAAATGTTTCACATTTGGAACATGTTAGGATATTTTATTATAAAACCATATAAAATAAGTTCATAGAATATATGAATTATCATTAGGGAATAATTTATCTTTTATAAAGATCATTTTTTCATAAAAATTTATTAAAATATTGATATTAAAGGAAAAGATTCTTGTTCTAATGTATGATTCAAAATTAGTATCACCTAAACAAAATATGCATGATGATTCATTAATCAATAATGAAGGAAATCAAAATTAAGAATATATAAAACTCTAATAACTAGTGGGTAATAAATGATTTATGGTTTCATAAAATAACTACTTAAAATCCCCCCCCCCACAATTATCCTTTATCAATAAAAATCTTGAAAATGTAAGAGATTGTGACAATAAGAATTTTCCACATGGGTAACTCATTAATCATAATCACCAAGAAATAATAAAGAAAAATAAAACTTTAAATTATATTAATTTATTAATATTCATTATATAATATCTTAAATTGGTAGTAGGTTCATTTCATTAATGAATAGTGGTGTACATCATAAACTTATGTCCCATGGAAAGGAAATTAGAGTCGAATATACCACACAAAGAACATATCATTGACATAAAAATTAATCAATGAAAAAATTATGTGTACCAAAGGTAAATAAAAAACAATAATAAATTATGAATACATATGTATGAATTATTTTAATAAATATACATAGAAAAAAATATAACAACCTATAATAAAAAATCTTTGAGTTGGAGTTGAAATCATAAACATTACTTTTTTAGCCTTGATGTTTATAATTGCTATGGAATTTTTTACATCCAATCCATACCAAATGAAATGGATAAAATTTCATCACATGAATACTTGATGGCCAATTATAATTTTTTTAATTGAAATATTAAATAATCCTTTGAAAATAATATTGTTATCATAAAATGATCATTTCTCTCTTATTAAAAAACTTTTATTATTTTACAACAATTATTTATTATTACTAACATCATATAACTTTATGAAATATTTAGTTAAGACTCATTGTATAAAACATAATGAATGTGAAAGATGTGAATTGTAAATGTAAAATTTTCAGAAAGGTTAAACTTAATAATTAACATATAAAATGTCATAAATAAGAATAATGTGTTCATTTTGGTATGATGATACAATCAGAGAGCGTTAGAAATAATAAAATTACCCATACCCATCAATTAATGAATCACAACTCATGCAACATTGAAAAAGGCATTAAAATTTCAATGAGTTAATGGAATCAACAATTATGATATGTGAGATATCAATATGAATCATATAAAGCACTATAAATCCAAAAACCTGTGTAGAATAAATATGTGTTGGTTTCATGGAATTTTTTTCTTTAAAACCCATGATAAAATCATGTATGAAATGACTCGATCCAAGTTAAATCTATAGGAGAAACATTTAGTTAACTCTATATATCATTCCATTAAGGAAAATTTATATTTCCAAATGCATTGGATTGTTATAGGGGCGCACCATTCATTTTAACTATAACAGGCTCACCCAACTCTATCAGGACAGACCCATCATTGATGTTATATTAGGCTCACCTTGTGCAATTTGAACCAAACCATAATATATTATACAATATGATCACCCTTTGTAATCTAGGCGAACTCATCTTAAATTTTTTAATGGGATCACCTAAAACTATATGGGCGACAACAATGCATACATTTTTTCCAAGAAACAAATCATCACAAAAGTAAAATCTTTTCATGTTAATATAATTGAAATATTATTAATATATTATACAACTATTTTTATGTTTTCATTGAGAATAAAATAAATTTATTTAGTATTGTAAATTATATTCAACACCATAAAAATATTTCATTTCACACAACTCTGGCTTATTTTGTGTAACTAGCAACACTATGTTTTTAAATGATATATTATTAATAATATATAATCAATTACAATAAAACATAGAAATTAAATGAAAAAATATGAATAGTAAGAAATATTTTTAAATTATTATTTATAATTTTTTATATAAATAATACACAATGATAATAAGATGCACAATATTTAGTAAATTCATTCTATACTATCAAAATAATTTTTTATCAAAAAAATTAGGTGTTTTTATAAAAATAATAATTTTAGAATATTTAGAATGTTTATTTTGATAAAATAAACATAATTTTAGAATTCATAATGTCAAACAAAATTGGTTAATTTTTTTCATATTTTTATGAATAGAAACATGTTTTTATTATTAGTAAAAAAATAATGAATTTTAATTGAGTAATATCATTTAATTTGATTTCATTACAATGTTAAATTATATTTTAAAATTTATTTAATGTTTTTGTAGTAAAATTTTTCATATTTTAATTAATTTTAGGTAATTGGAATCAATTTCACATATATATTGGATATAAAATATTTGTAAACTTTTGATCATATTCACATTAGAAACATTCTTTCAAATGACTTTTGTTGGATTAACTTTATATTTATTATTTTTAATCATATTATTGGAATTTTGAAAAATGCATTAAATATTCCAAAACAAAATAAATATTCATTTTTAATATATCCAACATTTTTTTACCGAAATTAATATTGAATTTAGTAAAAAATAATTTCCTCAGTTATGATAAAAATTGGTTTAAAGGGTGGTTAACAATGATTTATAAAGGCAAAAATCTCATATACACTTATCTGAAAAAAGTTGATGTCCATAATTTGACCATCCCATGTAAAAGGATCGATAATGTATAATTTTTATACATTTATGGTATCAATAATATTTATGGAGGTCTCTATTTAAAATGTTAAAATATTTTCCACTAACCTCACTTATACATGGTTACCCACACTTCTATATTCATCAAATTTCATTAATATATTTCTTCAATACCTGCCAGAATAGCCTCCAAACATCACACTTTCTATCTTAGAAGCATAAGTCTTTTTCCAGAAATAATACAAGTATTCCTTTTAATGAAAAACTAAGGAGGACACCCGCCGAATATGTAATTTCCATTAATGAGAAATTGTATTTTTGTATCTTACTCAAAATAGAATAATTATAATTAAACTATGGTGATATAATAGACTCATTATATTAATTATACTTAGATATTTTATAATATGGGAATCACTGAAAAATGTATACACTACCATAAAATAGGTTTTGAAATCATCGTTCATGTTTAATGTGGACTACCAACTAACATAATGATTTTGTTTATTATTTTCATTACCAACTATCATGGTTATGAATAAGGTTATATTTATATTATTTTATGATCTATATTATAATTATCATTATATAATGAGTCTCAAATTATTACATCAATCATACTTTCATGATGTCCATTTTGTGTGAATACGATATAATCATTCATGTGAGTGGAAAATTATCACTTTGCAAAGTGATGTAATTCATTCACATGTTACCTGAAATGTATTAAGGATGGGTTTGATTAAAATATTCTATATATATGAAATTTAATTTTTTATTGAATGATTATATATATATATATATATAATTTTGGTTCATTTAATTTAATTTGAAAAGGTAAACCTCATTCATGCGTATGTACGACCTACCGTGGACATGAAATATATATCTAATTTCCTATCACTAAATATCATCAATTAATATAAATAAATATATAATTAAAATTTCTTTTACATATTATTATTATAATTTTTTATATACTTATAACAAGACCAAATTTATAGGAATAAAAACTAAAAAATCCTAACATACACAAAAAATAAACTAGTTATTTCTAGAGAAGTAACTCTAACATGAAATAATTAAAAAGAGTGTAATAAAATGTCATAAAAATACTATATGGTATGATTTATAAAATTATGAATATTCAATATATTTATAATTAATTTATATTTATTATATATGAGGGATTTATGAGTATTGGTAAATTTTGAAATTAATGTAATAGATCTCTTATTCGCTTTTTAATTCCACGAGACGCACGACATGTTCACCACAAATTCATTTTATATGGATTGTATATTACATATGAATTAATTTTATTAAAATAATATTAGTAAATATTTTAAACTTCACATCCATTATATGATCAAACTTTCCTGGTGTTTCAAACACGCATAAATTATAAAATAAAAATATTGTATTCGAAATCATGTTTTCCACACAATATGAAACATGTAAGAGAATGTAATATCCCGATAAATTATAATATATTTTTTACGTTAAAAAAAATTATTCCATTATATACATGTATATTAATGTGATACTAAATTAAAATGTCTCACATGCATTAATGGTTTTCTTTAATGTTGTACATAACATAGAAGGCCGAGTTTTATCAAACAATTGAATACAAATTGAATAGTATTAACTAACATATGAATAAAACATTATTATTTGGTATTATAGTACTTATCCAATATGTTAAATTAGATTATAATTAAATTTATATCAATATTGGGAAAATATATGGTTCTCAAAAAATTAAAATTAATTTATTGGTTACAAATAAAATAGAATTGAATATAAGAACCAATTGATTAAAAAGAGAATACTATTATACACATCATTTTATGTACTCAAAAAATGTTTAATTATAATAAATTAAAAACAATTAGTGATTTTTAAAAATGAAATTAATTTATTAAATATTCAATAAAATAGTCATTACATTCGTCTATTACGTTTCTTATAAATAAGATGACAATAAACACAATTTTACAAAAAAAATATTTATTTCTTTAAATGAAGTTTTAAATCATTTTATTGAAGCATCATTTTAAAAAATTAATTATTACACTATTATAAATATAATATGAAAAAATAAAATTCATTTTTGAATGTGATGATTATAAATTATGTTGTGGTGAATTTTTGGTATTCCTCTCTAATGTTATATTTTAGGATGAATAGTAAAAAATACACATTTAGAATTCAATACATCATTTCCATTTGATTTATATAAATGGATATATTATAATAAAAATTTATCACAAAGTACAGTTATAAATTTTTTTGGCAATTAATCATATTTAGGTCATTGAAATAGATTTCTCCATAAAATTGGACATAAATACATGTCATAATTTTGAATGTGTTTACCTTATAAACCCACATTTTTGTTCCTTCAATGATGTAAAATTTTAATTTATTTCAGACAATTATTATATATAAATTGGGAATAAATGAATTACATATTTTGAATAAAAATAATTTATAATTTATAATATGGAAAACATAGTATTTTACAAAATATTAGTTAATGTAATTAAAAATTAATTATAATCATTAGGTGAAAAATTACCATAACAAGGGACTAAAAAATAATTTTAATGGAAAAAATGACTGATACACAAAAAATAATCAATTTAAAGTTCATATTTAATCCCTATAAATACATGGATATAATGTTTTTAATTATTGGAACCACCGGTCTTGTAAAAATGCAGTTGGAATTACCTTTTAAAAAACATACAAGAATGCCTCCCATACTCCCAAATAAAACGACACTAACACATCCCACTTATTCAAACCATTAAAGCCACATTGTTTTGAACAATATCTGGAAATTTAAATACTCTACATCTCTCCCCTTCTACATGAATCCATCTTTTTTATGGAATCAATACAAAGAATTGAATTGAGAGAAACCAAAAGTAGTTACCCGAATAAGAGGTATCATCCATCCTAAAGATATATTGATTTATTTCATATTATTCACCACATAAAATATTCATATTAAAAGGTTATATAAAAAAATGTATACTAAGTATACTGATATTTTTATTATTTTATTTTTCTGACCTATACTTTCACAAACATCCATTTATTTGGTCATTAACATAACTATTACGTGTACAACAAACTACTGCCTAATAAAACTATGTCGTACACATTTTTATTATCACCTTTCATGGTTGTGAATTATGATAGAAACTCTATTAATATATGATATATATGATATTTCTAATGTCTATATTCTATTTTAATTTTTATATAACAAATACCCTTATGATTTACATATTTTATAAATATGATAACATCGTTTTTTGATGTGTCATCTTTGGGCCCCTCAAAGCTATGTGATTTGTTCACATATTATATAGAATTTTTAAAAGAGTGTATTATTAAATAAATGAGATATACGTGACAAAAATATTATATTAAAATCATAATACAAATTTATTTTATATTATTGGTCTTTTAATATAAAATTGAAATTAAAATTGAGTTCTTACTTACATACAACCAACCGTCTCTATAAATTGTGCATTTCATGACTTATCAATAAATATTATAAATTATTATTTATAATTTTATAAAGAATATATATGATAATTAAACAATTTATTTCATTTTTTATATGATTAAATATTGATCTATTTAATTGGAGCGAAAATGAAACATGTGAAAATATATTTGAATATCAAGAAAATTAAAATTTGAAATTTTCAAAATAATTAATGTATTCTAAAAAATGTGTAGTAAGATATTACAATAAATCATATATAATATAAAAAAATTTAAAATAGTTTTGTGATAAGTTATTAATCATTCTAAAACCATTATATCGAATTTCAATAAATGTTCACACTAAAAGAATATTCAAGGTACGATATTTTTACCTTCTTTTAACACCAGTGAGATAAATGTAATATCCACCAATTAATTATTTTTAGTGGTGTACCTACTGACCATTTAGATATATTATATAATGACATGATTTATATTCGTGGTTTTTATTTATAATTTTTTTATTTCAACTAAGTGTATTTCCATTATAATTTAGAAATTTGTTAATAAATTCAGAACCCGATTAATTTTCATTGAGTTATATTACATCCTCATTATTATTAATATTTTAGGATTTTGCCTAAAATATTTTTTAACTATATATATTTTTATTTTAACTTTTATTATTTTTATTTATATTTTACACACATAACAAATGATTCAGCATGACACAACATGATAACCGAAGGGGGAAAACATTCAAGGGGGAATTAATATAGATCATTGAGGGAACAATTATTATTCATAAAAACATCTAATGGTTGAGGTATGATTGATCTAATTTGATGGTTGAGATGAAATCCAAAGAAAAGTTTTTTATAGTTTTTGATCTTTTGATGTTTTTACGATAAAAATTCAGATTTAATGACGGTGAATGAAATATATTATCATAAATAATATGAAAAATTTCCTTAATCAAGAAGAAAATTACAACAAGTAATAACTTTATTTCAAAAGTTTAAAAAATGAATCATACTTTCGGGATTGCTATGAAAAATTAACAGTAATAATGTAAATTCTTCTTGAAAAACATTAGATTCAATAAAAATTCCTTAAAAAGGAAATGTTATGGATTATGGAATTTGAAAAGGGAATTGGATTTTGAAAATTTAAATTATGAGTATTTTTATTTGGAAACATTCATTACCAACAAAAACGGTTACGATAAAAAATTTCGTTAAATAGGAAAATATACGCCCCCAATGAAATAATGTTTCTTACAATAAAGAGATTGGTTTCAACAAGAAAGTTAATATGTAAGATTATATTACAATTATCATTCCTAAATATTTTTTATGTATTCAAATCTATCATAAGGTTATGATTCTAGGAAAATATCAAGAAATTGATCATGTGTTCCAATAAATTGAATAATGATATCATCCATATGTGGGTAATCTTTAACAAAGTGATGCCTAATATCTTTGTGTTTTTCACGAGTGTAATGTGTAGAGTTTTTTATGGAAATGGAACTAGGGTTATCACACAACATCTTTGTTTTGAGAAAACTCATGATATAGTCTATGAGTATGTGTTTCATCCACAACACTGGGTCACAAAAACTTCCAGCTGCTACATATTCAGCTCTTAGTAGAAAGTTCTATTGAGTGGTGCTTTTTTCTTGATAAAAAAAAACTAATGATTATCCTAAAAAATGAAAAGTTTCAAATGTACTTTTGCAATTCATTATACACCCACCATACATAGCATCCAAAAACATTTTAAAACAATATAATTTCCATAAGTTTAAAAGTGTCCAAAATCATTGTTTCCCATTAAAAAACAAAAAATTCATTTCCTTACATTTAAATGTGATTCCTTATGATTGGATTGATATATTGACATTAAGAATACAAAAATCATTATGTCTGGATGACTAGCTATCAAATATAGTACACTTCCTATCATACCTATAAATGTTGTTTGATGTACATGTTTTCTAGCTCTCAAAAGATCAAGAGAAATTGGGGTACCAATTGGAGTTCTTATACTCTTAGTGTTTTCATATCCAAAGTTTAATAATGTTCTTTAATATACTATTATTTAGATATATAAGTTCATTTTGGTTTTTGATAATTTTTAAAACCTAGGAAAAATGTTAACTCACCCATCATACTCATTTCATACTCATATTTCATTAAATTCCCAAATGAATCTATTAGTGATTGCTTAGTTAAACTAAATATAATGTCATCAACATAAATTTGAATAAACAAAACATTTCTCTTATCATTATTTATAAAAATGGATGGTCAGCAGTTCTCTTAAAAAATATTTTTGCAACAAATATCATATAAGTCTAAAATATTGGTCTCTAGGGGATTTTTTAAGTGTATATTATGCTTTTGTATGTTTGAAAACATGTTTAGGATGTTTTAAACCTTCAAAACCCTTATTCTGTTTAACAAAATCATCCTATTAATCAAATCCATTATAGAAAACACATTTTACATCCATTTTAATATGTTTATAATTAATTAATGCTACAAAGGAAAGTAAAATACGAATAGATTCAAGTCTATTTACTAGTGCATATATTTTTTCATAGTCTATTACTTCTTCTTGATTATATATTTTAGTAGCTAATTTTTCATTATTTCTCATGATTATTCCATTTTCATCCAAATTATTTATAATGACCCTTTTCAAAGCAATTATAGAAATTTAATATGGTCTTTCAACCAAGTTCCAGACATTGTTCCTTTCAAATTCATTTGGAACATCCAGCATGGATTATATCCAATCATTACCAACTAAAGATTCATCAGTACTTTTTCGTTCTAATTGGGAAAGGAATAATAATTATTTAATTTAATTTCGTAAGGAACTTCATGTCTTTATAGTTTGATTTATATCACCAATTATACTATCACTGGATGATTCTTCAAAAACAATTGATTTGGGTTTTGTAATAATACATCATCAAAATATTGTAGGAAATATTATAGGGTAAATGCAATAGAAATATTTTCTTGAACATTTTCCATATCATAAGGGTCTTTTATAAAGGGTTAATAATCAATTTTTGAAATCACATCTAAATATGTAGGTTGAGATTGTTTAAAAAAAGTTGTATTAGTTTCATAAAATTTTACATGAACATTTACATCAACAATATAATAATTTTTTAAAAAAAACTCATCAAGAATTAGATGTTGTGGGGTAGCCTAGGAAAATCCCTTCATTAGATTTAAGTATTAATTTATGTAAATTTTATTTAGTACTCCAATTTAATAATTTTCAACCATATTCCTTGAAGTAAGAATATATTGGTTTCTTACCATTCCACAATTTTTATGGGGTTTTTAAAGAAAAAGGTCTAATCAAAAATCGATTTATAGTTTAACAATTATTATATATAACTTCATCCCAAGTGTGTTTAGCTATAGATTATTCACTCGACATGTTTATAGTTTTCTCTTTAAGAATTCTATTTTTTCTTTCAATAACACCATTCTGTTGAGGGGTTGTCGGAACTCAAAAGTTATAAGAAATACATTTTCTACCTGAAAATGTTTCAAAATCAAAATTTTTAAAATTCACTTCCATGATCATTATGAATAGTATCAATGGATTTTTTTCCACATTTTTATCCTGGGATATAGAATGTTTGGAATAGTAAAATTATTCATATATCATTTATTGAAAATATACCCATGAAAATCTTGTTTAATCATCAACACAGATAAATATAGAATATTTTTATTTAATTCTTTTAGTGTGTGTTGCATTGAAAATATCCATATGAACTAACTATAATTAATTATATGTTGAGACATTGCCTATTTATTTAAAACATGATTTATGTTTCTTTCAATGTTTTCAAGGATCACCATAATTTGATGAATCAAATCTATTCTCTAGTAGATCCATATCAAGTCTTTACTTTTAGAGTTTACATATTTTTCAATGGTTATAGTGGTCTAACCTTCTATGCTATTACAATGATTGATCTTCCATTTCACTATGGGAAGGTAGATAATGGCTCATATGTTCTTCTATGTTTAGTGTGTATAAATTCACTTTCCTATGGGAATAAACAATAAAATCTCCCTTGTAATTGTGAACTAGTCATTTTCCATGAGTAAATTTCACAAGGTAACCTTCATCACATAATTGACATATGCTAACGATTTTTTCCATAATACCTTTAACAAATAATACATCTGAAATTAACATTTTTTCCTTGAAAACCAATTTTACCTACTCAAAAAATATTCCCCAGAGCATTATCTCTGAAAGATTATTTTCCTCTTTTTTCCTTGACAATCATTTAAATGAATTTTTTGTTACCCGTAAAATGATTGGAACATCCACTATACATGTATCATATATTTCTGTTAGTACTTTCATTGTTTTCCTTGAAATAAAAGAGTTAAATTTTGGGAATCCAAAATTTTTTGGTTCCAGAAATTTTTGAAAGTAATATTTTATGTATCCACATTTTCAAAGTGTTGGTCGGAGTGGATACTCAAGAGGGGGGAGAATTGAGTTCAATAAAATTTTATTTTTGAAAACATTATTGTTATGAAAACCACCAAATTTAAAAATGGACCAATTAATATAGGTAGTAGAAATGAAAATGTTCAATTGGTCAACATGTTTCTCAAAGGGTGATTAGTACTCAGATAAATCAGTGTAGAAAACTAATTCAACATTTCAAACATGTTTAAAGAATTAAAAAAATACACACACTAACCAAAACTAACTATCAAAGTGTAAGAAAAAACAGTTTTATGTTTCAGGAAATATAAGCATCTGATAAAACAAAACAGGGTAATTGATGATTAGAAAAACAATATAAACAAGAGATTCATTTATAAATAGAGGCTTAATCCTCTTCACATGGTGATCACTTGCCACCAAGAAGTTTATATAAATAAAAATTGGATATACACCCAGGATCAGGGATTACAACAGCACACACGGCTGTCAAGATCACAATTGACCTCTACCACAGTTATTCGTGGGAAAACAAAAGTAATATGTGATTGAGTATGGGTATAGTTTGATATCCTGTAGTTATTTCTAAGAGACAGTTTGTGTTATACAAATAAATACTCACACTGGTCAACTAGAAAATATAAAACACAACAGAGCTAAGGATTATAATAGAGGTAAGAATTCTTTGTGTGTTGTGATGTGAGGCTCTAGACATAATGAATGTTGATAAACTAGTATTTGAGTCTTCTTATTGAATATATCTTCATAACAGAGTATCTCAGTTTCTCAAATCTAGATTCAGGTTGTAAAAAAGTTCAGCTCGTTGATGTCTCGATGTATATTTAGATATTGTGGTGAAGATAGCTTGTCACATTCTTCTTGTAATCTCAAGCACTAAGTTCTTCTCTTTTCGTATTCGCATTGTCTGTGTATCAGACTGTACATATACTATCATCATATATTTATCATAAAAGATGAGGACCTTTTATACTCCATGATCCTCTAGACGAAACGATCTTCGCACGTGCATATACCTCTTACTTGTCTATGAATACTCCTACAAACAACATTAAATAATACCAGAAACATTAATTTGACTATATATGACCGTTATAAATAAACTTGAATTAATAAAATAGAAATGGTTATTTATATCAATCAGTGAGAAATATTTGGTTTGTTGTCATTGGTTTGATAACATCGCTGTCATCTTCGGTGTGTTATCTTCGATATGTCGTACTTTGGTCTTTCGTACATCGGTCCATCGTACTTCGGTCTTTCATACATCGTTATATCAATTTTTGTTTTATCATACCTCAGTTTTAGTGTACCATCTTCAGTGTGTTATCATTGGTGTGTCAACTTCGGTCTGACTTACTTCAGTCTGTCGAACATCAGTTTCGGTCTGTCAAACTTCAGTTTCAGTTTGTCGAACATCAGTTTCAGTTTGTCGAACTTTGGTTTCTGTGTGTTGAATTTCGTATGTCATCTTTAGTTTTGGTGTTTCAAGGAACCCAAAAGCGATTATAAATATAATACCTTACATATAACATTACAATATGAAGTGTTAACAAAAAATACATTTGAAAACATATTTATTAATGACTATAAGAAATTGACATAAAGGTTCACACTTAACCTTTAAAAGTGTTATTAAAAAATAAAAATATGGATTTTAGGACTATAAGAAATTGACTTATTAAAGTATATGTTGTTGTATGACATATTTGATTAATATAGACATATTAAAAATTGCACGGAGGATATGGATCTGTATATTGAAATTATTTGGGATTATGAAAAATACAATATCATGAAGGGTACAACAATGTCCCCCTTTTTTATAATCACAAATTTTGGCATATATGAAAATATATAGAATAAACATGGATTAATATTCTTTTCCAATATAAATAATTTTTGACATTGCTAGAATATATTTAAAATAGTTCTCCCCCTCACTAGATGGATTGAGACGAGTACATACCACTTGTATTTTCTCATATTCCATCATTACTTTCTCCCCCTTACTCATATTCCATCCTTACATTCTCCCCCTTTTAAGATTAACAAAAAATAAATAAAGGAAGGAAAAATAATAGAAAAGAATGTGAACATTCATTCAAATTCATAAGAGTACAAGACAAACAAAAAAAATCCCTATCAAAAAGAAACAATCAATCAATAATGGTTTAGATGTAGAGGAGGTTTGACTTTGTCTGAATGATCAAATGGGGATGGAGAAGGTTTGGTAGTGGTAGAGGATGGAGGGTATCGGATTACAACACCAGGCAGAGAAACACCAATTGGAACAGTATCTACAAGGGTAGGCCTTCTCTCTAACAACACATGACTTGGAGACTTCTCAGTTATGATTGGTTGAATCAGAGTAAGATCTTGAGAGACAGTCATTAGAGTAGGAGGCCAAGAGGCATTACCAATTGAATCATCTGGAAGGACCACAATAGCCTCGACCATAACATACAGATACGGTTAGAGCAGGTTTATTAAATCATTAATGACTTCTCCTTTATATTTCATTGCCTTCTCAAATTCATCCTTATTCTCTATAGACTCACTCTGTAAAGATGTAAACTTTTTCAACTAGAGAACATTCTTTTTGAATGCTTCTGTGACTGGGGGAATTCAAAGATTTTCTGCCAGAAATTTGAAACTATTTATGAGATCATGCTTCGTATATATATAAGTGAAATTCTTATCCACCTTTTCCCGAATTTCATTCTGAGATGTAGAGGCTTCATTGGTGCATTGTCTGACCATATTGTACACAATATATGTATTCCGATGTATGTTTTAAAGGGTTTCCTTATCTGAAACAATCTTTAGTTCATGAATCTCCAATCTCATCACAGCCTTGAGAGACTCTAAATCAGCAACAATACTTCTCCCACTCCTAGGTCTAGATAGGCCAGTCAACATTTTTTCCAGATCTTCTTTCATCTTTTTCGAAGAAACACTGTGTAGATGATTTATCAAGTTCTTAAGAACTTACCAAACACCAAAAAAGATGTCTTGAATTCATAGGATACGGAATTCAAATCATCCCTCATCTTTCCTACTTCTTCTTCAAGAAAGTGTTGTGTCTAAGAATAGTTTCTACTATAGTAACAAGATTCGGGCGAATCTCTTGAATCAAATTCATTCAATTTTTATTGCATCAACATACAAGATAATTAATGAGGTGGAGACTTCATTTATGGATCCCACTAAAGATAGCACAACCCCACATACCTCATTCTTAAACATTTCCAAATCAGCGATAGTGACACATTCACTAGCACTAACTGAGCAACTTGGTCTACTGTTGAAGGTGAAATCGTTGGAATAGGTGAAGCAGGTTCTGGATCAACATGGACATGAGGAACATGAAGAGGTAATATTTTCTCATCTGATTCATATTCTAATCCAAAATGAATATATCCTGGATTAATATTTCACTATCTAGCACATGTCCAATCTCATGGCTCAATGGTATAAATTCATACCATTCTTCCCTGAGGCTCAGGAATAACATCAATATCACTAATTTAATAATCATGGTATCTGGAAATAATTCCTTTTCTAGAGACAGGAAAAATCCAAACATCAGGTTCTTCTTGAGCTCCATCTTCTTCAGTTTCACCAGGTACTTCCTCAATTTGAGGCAGTGCAACTACATATTTTTCATCCTGGGTAGCAGCCATAACATCATTCAATTCCTGAATGATCTCTTGATTTTCATAAATAGGATGGAGTGGTCTATCCTCATGTCCATCATCTCTATGATCATCAGCCAGTTGATCATCAGGCACTACTCCATCACCAGCTCCATGAACAGATTCCTCAAGGGATCTGTCAACCACTAGTTATAGCACTTTTAGAGAGTCACTAACATGCTCAACAATTCCTCTATCATCACCATTATCACCACCACCACCACCATCATTATTATAATCATGTTCTTCATCAACATATTACTCATTTTATTTTCTACCATAAACATTAACACCAGTAATTTCAGTTTGTTCCTATACTTCATCACCTTGAATAGTTTCTCTTGAAAGTAGTTCCATAGGTGGACTAGTAGGTCCAAAAGTTATATTATTGGGACATTCAGTGATATCAAGATCACTCCTATCATTAAAAAGAGATCCTTATTCCCCAGGTAGTTCAACCTCATCTTCCTAATCAGATTAGACATGAACTTATCCATGTTTGAGACCTAGATCATCATGGTCCTTTGGTCTAGAAGGATGGTCAACCAGATTGAATTCCTCATACAGTCTTTCTTCATTTCTAAACCAACATCTATTACATGGGTTCTATAATATATTTATCCTTTTATAAATGTCTTCTTGAAGAAAAAACCACTACATGAAGTCATCAATTCATCTACATATTCCACACAATCTAATTTCATCACCATGGCATAAATCATTCTCGGATAGCATAAGTGGGCTACCTTCTTAGATGGATTAATCAACTCAGAAATATGTACCATAAGATATTTGCATAGATTCACCTTTATTCCAAGTTTTAACAAAAATATAAAGAATACATACTGATATTTCACTATAGATAAATCCCTCTTCCTAGTGCTGATTTGATGTTATATGAACATAAAATGCAATCTCAGTTCTCCTTCAAATTATTTTGAAACATTTCTCCATGTTTTTTCATTTCCAGTTAGATCCTTCAGTGCATATTTATATGAAAATAAATTTGATGAAGGTGGAATATTACCAGCATAGTCTGCAAAGACACCTTCATGAGGTACCTCTAGGCATTCAACCCATTCCTTCGCTGAGAAATCAACTTACACTCCCTTGACTATTAACATCATCTTTTCTACCTCGACTTCATCCAGTGATATACGTAAATGATGATATAATTCATGCACATTTTTGGGATAATAGTCTCTTTCATTATTGATAATCCAACTGAGCCACCCTTGAGATTCCATTACCCTTAGCAGAAATGATTTTCTTGAAAGAAGCCACTGAACAGACACTTCCTTTTCAGCTATAACAACCTGGAATTCTATTCTTGGTTTTGTAGTCCCACTAGTTTCACCCATCTGATTATTAGTAGGAGGAGATTTGTGAGGTTCTTCCATTGCGCGCTTAGTCATTTCCATGGAAATGTTGAAGATTTTAACTGTGTAGAGAGGTCGAGAGTCGAGATAGAGAGTGACTAAATGTAGGAGGCTTTATGGCTATTGAGAAAGTGAAAGGTCAGGATGGATTGGATTTAATATATCATTTATGGATTATAAATATTAAAACATAAAATTTAAATGTGGCACAGTGAAAGAGATAACACAACATAATTTCACTTAAAGCAGACAAAATTTACACGATAGCACTTAAATAAATCGGTGTCAAAGAATAATTTTTAAGATTATCGGTTTCACCAAAATCAGTTTCACAGAAATTTGTTCTATAAGAATAAGTTTTACAAAAAATCGGTTTCACAAAGATCATTTTCACAAAGATCGGGTTTAGAAAGATCTGTTTTAGAGATATTGGTTTTACAAAGATCGGTTTTACAAAGATCGGTTATACAAAGATCGGTTTTAAAAAGATCATTTTTAAAAAGATTGGTTTGACAAAGATCAGTTTTACAAATATTGGTTTTACAAAAATCAATTTTATAACGATTTGTTCTAAAAAGATCGGTTACTGATTTATCATCCACAGTTCATGTCTGATGTAATTTATTCTCTCAAAATTTATGGTTTTAGTAAATATATCAGCAATCTGATGTTCACCCCCAATAAAATCAAGAGTTATATCACCTTTTCTATAATGATATCTCAAAAAGTGATGTCTTACATCAATATTCTATGTTATCGAATTAGATATTGGATTTTTAGAAATTTTAAAAAGCACTTGTGCTATCACATTTAATGGAGACATGTTTGATTTGATATCCATAGTCTAGTAAAGTGTGTTTCATCAACAAAATTTGTGCACATCAACTACCAATAACAATGTATTATTCTTTGGCAGTAGAAAATGCATCATAATTATGCTTTTTACTGCACCATGATACTAGTTACTTGCCAAACAAGTGACATGTCCGAGAGGTTCTTTCTCTATCCATCTTACAAACAACAATGTCAATATCTAAATTACTTATTAAATCAAATAGTTGTCCTCTTAGATAAAATATTCTAATTTGGGATTATATTTCAGATATTTGAAAATCATTTTAACAAAATTTACATGAGAATATTTGGGATTAGTTTGAAATCCTGAACACATGAATACACTGAACATAATATATGGTCTTCTAGCACTATGGTAGAGCAGACTCTCTATCATGCCTCTGTAGTTGGTTTGATCCACTGACTCTCCAGTTTCATTAGCATCCAACTTACAAGTGGTACTCATAGGTCTGACACTACCTTTACTACTATCAAAATAAAAATGTTTTAAACTATCATTAGTATATTTACTTTGATTTAAAATAATACCATCGTCATTTTGAAAAAGTTGAAATCCAAGGAAAAATTTAATTTCTCCTATTAAACCCATCTTAAATTCATTTTACATTATTTTTGAAAAATTAATAAATAATGTGTTTTTAGAAGATACAAAAATTATATCATCTACATAAATTTTCTACTATCAGAACAACGTTAGAAATCCTTTTAACAAACAAAGTAGGATATTATATTCCTTTAGTAAAACCATTAGTAATAAGAATGGATCTAAGTCTATCATACCAAGCCCTTGGATCTTGCTTTAAATAATATAATTCTTTAAATAGTTTAAAAACATGCTTTGAAAAATGGTCATTTGTAAATCCATGGGGTTGTTCAGCAAATACATCCTCAACTATATACCCATTTAGAAAAGCACTTTTGACATCCTTTTGATAATGTTTGAAATTTAAATAGCTGCTTAAGCAAGTAGTTTCATAATGGCCTCTAACCTAGATTCAATTACAAAGGTCTCCTCATAGTCTCTTCCTTCTTCTTGACTATATCCTTGTGCTTCTAACCATGCTTTGTTTTTAACTATATTTCGAGACACATCACCATTGTTTCTAAAAATCCTCTTAGTGCCTAAGGTCAAGCAGTCTTTAGGTCTTTCAACTAGTCCCCAGACATTGTTTCTTTAAAATTGAATTAGTTCTTCTTTCATATCAATCACCCAAAATTCATCATTGATAGCATCATTAATATTTTTGGGTTCATGATGTGAATGAAAAGATTGATGTTCAACCTAGTTTCTTAGACAATCTCTAGTTTTTGTCCCTCAGTTTAAATAACCTAATAAAACATCTAAATGATGATTCTCTAGAGTTCTAATGACTCTAAAAATATTTGAACTAGACTCTTCAATGTTGCCTATTTGTTCAGACTGAAAAGGTGCGGATTCTGGAAGATTCCCAGAACTGGTCACTTTTAAAGGGGATTCATTGTCCTTTTCATTATGGTTTAGAATTGACATATCTTCCTCAAGATATTAAAGATAGGTTCTGGTACCATGTGTATCAGTTTCGTTAAGAATTAAATGAACTAACTCTTCCACACATTTGGTCATCTTATTTAATACTCTATAGGATTTACTGGTTTTAGATTATCCTAGGAAAATTCATTCATCACTCTTGGAGGAAAACATGTAATGATTGTCCTTAGTGATAAGGAGATAGATATTGCTACCAAAAACTCTAAAGTAGAAAACCTTAGGCTTCCTATTGTTCAACAGTTCATAAGGGGTCTCCTTAAGAACTGGTCTAATCTGGACTTTATTAATTTTATAACAAGTTGTATTTACAGCTTCATCCCAAAAATAAATAGATAAATTATACTCACTAAGAATAGTCATAGGAATTTCTTGAAGGACCCTATTTCATCATTCCTTGACTCACTTTTGTTGGGGTGTTCTAGTAGTAGAGAAATTGTGACTATAGCTATTGTGTGAGAAATAGGATTCAATGTCCTGATTTTCAAACTCATGGCCATGATCACCTCTTAAGGTATTAATTCTATGTCCACTAAGATTTTCTACAAACACAGATTATTTTATAAAATAAGAACATGATTCACTTTTGTGAGCTAGAATGTATACCAATGTGTACCTAGAAAAATCATCTACAAGAACATAAACATAGTGCTTCCCATTTAAACATGAAACTCATGATGGTCTAAACAAATCCATGTGAACCAAATCAAGAGTTTGTGAAGTAGAAACTTATATCATTGGTTTGAACAAATCTTTGTGTTCTTTTCCCTTTTGACAAGGATTGCACACTTTGTTATGTGGGAATTCTAGTTTAGGTAAGTCTCTAACTAATCCATTCATAGTCAGCATCCTAAGATAGTGCACATTTCAATGTACTAATCTTCTGTTCCACAACCAGGATTCCTTATGAAAAACATTTAAGCAAGAAACATTTTTCTTAGCTAAAGAATTTATGACAATAGCATACACATTCTCATTTCTGGTAGCAACAAATATTAAATCATTATTGGAATTATAATAATTAGATGAATCATATTAAAATTTGACATTGAAACCACCATCAAACTATTGATAGATGCTAATAAAATTGTACTTCAATCCATCAAGAAAGAGTAATTCAGATATTAATACTGTGTTAGGGTTACCGAACTAGCCTAAGTCGACGATTTTTCCCTTTGTATTGTCACCAAAAGTTACGTGACCACCATCAACCTTGATAAGGCTCCTGAAGCATGATTAGTCTACGATAATATATCTTCAACAACCACTATTTGAATACCAAAAAGTCTTACATGAAATCTTAAAAAACATCCCTACAAAATAGATTAGACATGGGGTAACTTTGGTGCCCAGATTTTCTTGGGTCCTGAGAGGTTAGCATGTAAAATATTGGGAACCCATACTTGTCTCACAGATTTCCAATAATCAGAAGAGATATTTTGAGAAAAGAACACTCTTTTTGGTCCCTTAGATAATTTCTTTTCATGAAATGGTCCAGAACATGTTCTTGTAGTGAATTGTCTAGATATTGGAATAAATTTAGTTTTAATGATCCTTCTCTATCATGGTTGATATCCTAGACCATTTGTATATTTTGGGAAAATCTGTAGTCCCAGAAACTGTGTTAGGGTATCTCTACCAGAAGTAAATTTTTTATGGTCTTTCTTTAATTGTTCATTTGATAATTTGAGTTTGGTATTTTCTTTTAACAACATATCACTTTTTTTCTTTCTCAATATCCAGACATGACGTATAATTTGAATTTAAAGCATGTTGTCTCGTTAATGATTTATACTTGTTGTTGATCTCATTAATGGTATCATCATGCATTTCATAATATTAAAATAGTTCATCCTTATTCGTATCTTCATCATTGTGTGACACACTCATATTCCTAGAATAATAGGTATTATGTATAAGAGAGTTAATTGTTACCTCATATGTTTCTATCCTGAAACATAATTTGGCATGATTGTTATGTTCACTATCAGAAGTATCAGATCCACTAAATTTGTCTTATGAAGCACACCAGGTATCTTTCATAGCCTATTTATATCCTTTTCCCTTGTCTTATTCTTTCATATTGAATTTTATCTTGGAACACTCTGCCTTCAAATGACCGTTTGTTTTCATTCATAAGAGATTATTTTATTAGAGTTGTCATTTCATTTTCTATCTTTCTTTCATTGTCCTTTAATATCATACATTCCCTTATAGATTGAAATCCTAAATAATTTCCTCTTTCAGTAAAACGTTTTGAATCTCCTTGCAAGATGAGCTTTCTCCTCTTCGCTGTATGAATCTGACTCTTCACTAGTGAAACTGTCTACAAGAACATGAGCTTTTTCATTGTTTTCTCTCATTGAGGTAGTAGACTTGAATGCCACTGATTTCTTCCTTGGTTCGTCATATACTTCTTGATTCACCTTTAGTTCTTCCTTGTACCTCATAAGTTTTCAAATTAGTTCCTTCACTGGAATCGTTCATATGTCACAAGATTATCATATGGAAACATAATTTCCCCTCCATCTGTCATGTAGGCATCGAAGTTGTCTTAAGATCTGGTACTTATTGTCCACTTGTTTCCCAATCAGACTCATAGTGTTCACTATTTCATTGCACCTGAATTACATTTCAGAAAAGGTTCATCAGGCTTCATTTTAAAATTATCATATTTAATAGTGTATCTATTTAGACTCTTTTCTTTGACATTAGTAGTTCCCGCATGAGAAACAGCTAAAGTATCAAAATTTTCATATGCAGTTTCACATGAAAATATTCTATTGTATTCATCATCACCTAGAGTACTGTACAAGCCATTCATTTCTTTACAATTATTATTATATGTAGCTTTAGTCAACTGAGACCATGTATCCTTAGCAGTAGCAGGTAATGTATGTTGTTCTTTAATTGTGTCCCAGATTTCAGGTCTCGTACTCTCTAGATAGATTTTCATTTTTAATTTCCAATGAGCATAGTTATTACCATTAAATAAAGGTGGCATGTTAGTAGCATTACCCCGAACTCTACTTTCCATAGTTACATAGAACATAAGGAACTAAAAATTTAGATATGACATAAATTTTATGATCTTTAAGACACAACTAAAATCACAATTGAAAATAATCTAAAAAATTTGAAAAAATATAAACCCTATGATACCAAATGTTGGTCGGAGTGGATAAAAAATAGGGGGTGAATTGAGTTCCAATATAAATTTCTGTTTATAAACATTATGGTTATGAAGACCCCCAATTTTGAAAATGGCCCTGTTAATTTATGCAGTAGAAATGTAAATGTTTAATTGGTAAGCATGTTTCTTAAAGGGTGATTAGTCCTCATATAAATCAGTGTAGAACACTAATTCAACTTTTTAAATTACTTTAATGAATTAAACAAATAAACACACTAACCCAAACTAACAATCGAAGTGTAAGAAAAAAATAGTTTTATGTATCATAAAATATAAGCAGCAGATAAAACAAAAAAGAGAAATAAATGATTAGCACAACTATGTAAACATGTGGTTCAATCTCAATTAGAGACTTAATCATCTCCACTTGGTGATCACCTGCCACCAAGAAGTATATATAAATAAAATTTTTATCCACACCCTGGATCAGGGTTTACAACCGAACACCCAGCTGTCCATTTCACACTTGACCACTATCACAGTTATTCATGGGAAAAAAATGTAATAAGTGATTGAGTATGTGGATAGTTTGATTTCCTCCAGTAATTCTCAAGAGATAGTGTGTGTTATACAAATAATTATTCAAATGACTCAAATAGAAAATATAAAACACAACATAGTTAAGGATGAGAATAAGGTTAAGAATTCTTTCTATGTTGTGAAGTGAGGATCTAGACTCAATTAATGTTGAGAAACTCATATTTGAGCCTTCTTATAAAAGATGTCTTCAAAACAGAGTATCAAATATTTTTAAATCAATCTTCAGGGAGTAAAAATCTTCATCTCATTGATGTCTCAATGTATATTGTGCATTTGTGGTGAAGATATCTTATCACACTCTTCTTGTAATCTCAAGCACCCAGTTCTTCACTTTTCGTATTTTCATAGTCTGTGTATCAGGGTGTACTGCTACTAGAATCATACCATTATTGTAAATGATGAGGTCTTATTATACTCAATGATCCTCTAGACATAATGATCTTCGCACGTTCATGTACCTTGAACTTATTTATGGATACTCTTATAAACAACATTAAATAATGTCATAAACATTAATTTGTCTACATATGCCTGTTAGAAATAAATTTGAAATACTTAAATGGAAACAATTATTTATATCAATTGGTGATTCATCATTGGTCTGTTGTCTTTGGTTTGATAATATTAGTCTTTCATATTCAGATTGTTATCATTGGGTGTCGACTTTAGTCTGTCATACTTCTGTCTATCATTCTTCGGTCTGTCGTACTTCGGTCTGTCATACTTCGGTTTGAGTGTGTCATCTTTAGTGTGTTACCATTGGTGTGTTCAATTCGATATGTCATACTTAGGTCTTTCAAACTTCAGTTTTAGTCTGTTGATCTTCGGTTTCGGTCTGTCAAACATCAGTTTCCGTCTGTCGAACTTCAGTTTCTATCGATCAACTTCAGTCTTTCTTCTTCAGTTTCATTGTGTCAAGGAATCCAAAAACGATTATGAAGAGTCTACCTTACAAATACTATTACAATACTATGTGTTAATAAAAAATAGATTTGTAAACATATTTATTCATGAATATAAGAAATTGACTTATTAAAGATTATGTTTCTGGATGACTTATTTGATTTACATAGACATATTAAAAATGGAATGAATGATATGGATTTATATATTGACATTATTTATGATTATGAAAAATAAAATATCATGAAGGGTCCAACACTTACCAAAATAAACTTTATGAAAACCATATGATTGGGTTTTATTTAAAGAATAATTTTACTCCCAAATGTCCAGCACTCTAACATTTATTGAAAAATAAAATAGTCAATAATAAAAACTGTTTTAGAATAGGTATATAAAATCCAAAGCTATTCCTTAAAGGATGAATTTTGAAATACAATTGGTCAACATTTTCCTTACCAGATGTAATGTTTCACAAGCACTTCCTCAAAGAAAATATTTCTGATTATTGTTTTATAACCTCCTTTTTATCCTCAATAACATTAGTTTTAGTTCATGAGTTAGTCTCCTAAATATATTTCATATAAATTAAATTTTCAAAATTCATATAATTTTTATCCTTATAAGAATTAACTTCGTCATGATTTGTGGAAAGACTTTTAAAATAATTTTTTTTATCAAGATCATTAAAAAGATATGATTCATCATAGGTTAAAATAGTTAATCAATAATTTTAGTTATCAAGATTTATCATGAGTTTAGAATTTGCATTCCCAACATTTTTTTAAACCTGTACACTTTTTCATAAGAACGTAATGTATTATATTCTAATGAGTTATATTCATCATTTGTAGAGTAAAAATATTTATCATCAGCATAATATGAAATCAAGGATACATTGGTGATAGATTCAGCATTGTGTACCTTGGCCGTTAGACAATGATTTTCATTGGGTTGTGTGGCTAGTAGAACAGGATTCTTCTAAACATAAGATTCATACTCAAAGGATTCATCTGAAGAGTCACCACTATTCGAATTACATGTGACATTAGCCTTCATAACATTACAAGATATAGTAATGTAGTAATTATTTATATTCCTATTAGAATGATTTTCATTTTAATCCTTTTTCTTAGGTATAACACAATATGGTATTATATACCATGCTATTTTTCATTCATAGAAAGTGACTTCTAAGTCATTATTGTCTTTTATTTGAACCTTCTTATACCTCTACTGAAAATAATTCTTTTCAACAATCATGTTCATTCATTGTGAAATATTAGATAGCTAATTCTTAGAATTTTCTCATTCACTAGAGTCAGATAACACAATGACATTCTTAGAATTGGATCGTTTGACCCTTTCAAGATTCTTCAATTTAGGAGTTGAAAAGGCTATTATTCCATTTCTATAATTCTTTTTATTCATATCATCTTCACTTTTAATTATGGATTAATATTGATGATGAGTTCCAAAAATCTCATCATGAGTTATTTGTGATACCTCTCTATAATCATCAATTGTTGTTTTCATCGATTCAACTCATTAGGAAAGATATGTATAATATTTTCCACAATATCTTCACCATCAAGACCATTCTCACCCATATATTTTATACTATTAACAATTTTCATAACCATTTTGGCACCTTGCATATTGGTTCTCCATTCATAAATAAAAAATCCATGATATTCTTCTCTATTCATAGCTCTTCTAGTGTCAATGACATTTGATGTACCAAAACTGGTAACATCCAATTTCTTTTAGATGAAATTAACTACTTCACAAGAATAAATTTGACTATATATATTTGTAGTCACAGAATACAACAAAGTATTATGTACATAGTAATTTATTTGATATTATGAATTTTCTTGGTCGGTGAAGGCTTTGACTTCCTTTTCTGGAATCCTGTAATCTCCACTAAGAATTAAAAAATTATCTACTCAAGTATTAATAATGAAATTCCTAATATGACCTCACCAATACTCATACTCATTACCATCAAATATAGGAGGTCTAGTAGGATTAATATATTCACTCAGACCAATATCTATTCCATCCATTGAATAAGAAAATATATTTCTAAAAAAACATGTCAATAAAAATGTTTTTTAAACAATGATAAAAATTCCTTACCAAGGAAAAAATTAAAACAATGAAAACAAGAACAATTAAACTTATATGTAAATATATGTAATTCAGAGACCTCATCTGATATCAATTGAAAGATCAAAAAACTTATGTACATTCTCAATAACAAGAAGGTGTGAATTGTATGATTAAAAAATGTTTGTTTTTAGCATTAAGGAAAACTAGTTTTAACAAAGTTAAATAATGTTAATTAAAAAAAATTATTTCAACTAAAAAAACATCCTAGGTTCTGGAAATATTGTTCTAGGTGGTTCTAGAAATGAATCTTAAGGAATGTTTACATAAGTATTGATTCTACCTTAATACTTATAGTGTCTTATTTTTCAGAGTATATGAAATAACGAGAATGACTGAGGAAGTTATACTTTCTTTCATTATCAAAATATAGATAATGAAATCCTGAAACAAAAAATGTTACAAATTTGAAAACTTTTAACCAAAAGAGTCGAGTATAAAACAACCTTGGATAAAGGTCCCTTGATTTATACTTTTATAAAATTATGTCTAACCCATACCAGGGATATCCCTTGATTGGAATATCAGAATATATTTTTCTATCCCCGCTAGCCCTCAAACATTAAGGTAGTTAACATCCCTGTCTTAAAATCCATGGAAGCTCTCATATTTTTAGGTGGTCGGAACCTCTCTCTACCTATCCCTGGAAGTCTTCAATTGTACTCAACAATAATCTGAGTTGCACTAAGCAATCTGATAAAATGTTCAGAACCGCATAAAGCATGAGAGTATCTCTCTATCTAGAAATCTCTTCAGCATCATGCAATCACTAAAGTGATGGAATAGTTGTGAGACCATTCAAATGAGATCCAATTTATAGGTATTTATCCAACTATTTAGTCCCTCCTCCAACGATCATAGTTATCCTGGAATATAATAGGGACCTATACACATGTCAGTCAAACAACTGTTAGTTAGAAATAGATTGCACAAAAACGATTCATAATCAGTTTAAGGAAAGTGAAGTTGTTTAAAAAAATATACTTTTCAGAGTCTTGGAATAAATAAATTTAATATTCTAACTGAATAAACATTCAGAGTATATAAGACAAGGATATTCATATTATGTTTTACAAAGAATTATGAATATCAAATCTAATGATTTATGAGCCTTACTTCCCATGAAATTGGAATCTGAATTCTGAGAAATTCAGAGTCTGAATTTTAGAGAATTTAGAACCTGAATTTTAGTGAATTGGGATCTTGATTTTCAGAGAACTCAGAACATGATTTTCAGTGAATTCAAAAACTGAATTTCAGAGTATTTAAAACCTGATTTTTAGAGAATTCTTCTCCTGAAAAAAGAAATTTATATAATAATGGGTTATAGGATTCTGATGTTTTAAATTTGAAACTGAATATTAGACTTATAGATAAAATGAGTTGGAAATTGAGATACTATAAAATAAACAATGAAAACATTAGTAAGGATAAAATTTTCATAGATAAGGGAAATACTCTTTATGAAAATAGTCTTTAGAGAAAAAAAATCATCCTTAAGATAAAGTGTTTTTTATTTTCCAGACAAAGAGTAATGGAAAAGTCATAAGGAAATCTTATTGACTCAATAAAAGATATTTGATTTATATATCATATAAATGATCATATGGATTTCTCAAAATGATATTTTTTACTCACACTATGATTTCTGGTATTAGTCAATTGATGGAACCTGAAGGATTCAAGTAAACATTGATCTTGGAGGACAAGTTGGTTGAAATGAGCTACCAGCTTGAATACTGATAGGAGAAAAATATTTCATGATTATTCTTAATCATTTTAAAAAAAATATGATTAATATATATAAATTAACAACTCCTTGAGGAATATATGGATTTATTTTTCCAAGAGTTAATGTGGTAGAGACCATGAAGAGAGGAAGTCTTTATTTCCACCCTGAAATAAATTTGTTAGGAGTCACCTAAGAATGTGTCTTTATAGAATAGAGAAATTTATTATGTGTGAAAAATAATGACATTAAGATAATAATTTTTTGCAAAAAAAGAATATGTATGACTATATGAAATTAATATCATCATAAGGATCCATTATTGATTGATTACCTCATATATGGGGAACTTGGTTGTTACTCAAGTCAATTTACTCTTCTAATGGATAAACCCTAGACAAAATCACACATTAATTAATAAATTAATGAACTATTTACTCATTGTAGTGGTATTTAAACCGTTTCATAAATGGATATTTAATTATTTACAATATTTCATAAATATGAATCTTATTTTGGTTATAAATTATATTTATATAGTATTTAAATAGGAAAAAATCTATGTTGAGTGATAACTCATCATGTCTGGAAAGGAAAAAATACATGAAATAATGATTGAAGGGTGATTAGTATTGCATTCTAACTAATTTCCTATGCAGTTTCCAGTTAAATATTTCATTATTTCTATAAAAATAATTTTATTAATAAAAATTAATGATAATCCTCTAGTGTTAATTTTTTTTTGTTTTAGAGAAAAATTTACTATCCAAATTTTATTTGGGAATTATTCAATGATATATATGAAGTGCATTGTGTTGCATTTGTTGTCAATAAGGCATGATGTTGTCAAGGAATGAATGGATGGATGTCAAGGAGTTTCAATATGTGAATGACAAAGGATGTGATGGTGTTGGTGAGGAATGGAGAATGGACATGGAATTTAGAGGAATGTCACATAGGAGATTCACTAAGTGGAAGAGAAGATTATGGTTGAAACATTCATCCATGCATACATCAGACGATTGATGAGATGATCTTAAAGTTCCAAGAACTTGTATCAACTAGATACAATGTCACAACAATATCAGAAGACCATGAATTGTCTTAACAATGCATGAGGAGATGAGGAGGACCATCCACAACTCCTAAGTGGATGAAGTGGTGCTAATGAAGTCCATGCTCTATCACTTAGTGCATGTGAATTTGAAGATGTTCCAATTTGATCTTTGATTGGATCATTGAAGAATTTTGATGAATTATTTGATTCAGGAGCATCGGTTAAAGGAAGAACCTTTGGGAATTCCATTCTTAAATGTTGATTATATATTGAATAAGAATGGAGGAATTCTAATGAAGAAGAAAGGATTTATTTTGATGAAGAAGAAGAATAGAGAAGAGGAAGAATGGCTTGGAAGAAGTGGCTTGGCATTTGGCATTTGAACATGGTCACATTGTTTTTAAACAAAGTACTTGTTCTATACTTTAGCAAAAAAAGCCACCAAGGAGGCCAGTCGAGGACAACACCTCGAGCTCATGCGGGACACAAGGGTCAACCACGCTCAAGAGAGTCCTCAGGCCAAGGCAGCAGCCCTGAGGCAGGGGCACACCTGCAGGACGCAGCGTGGGCGCCAGGGTCACGCCCGGAGGAGCGCAAGGTGGGCGCATAGCGCGCCTGTGTGTGCATTGTAGGCGCCAGTGGCGCGCCCGAGTGGAAGGGGTGGGTGCAAGAGCGCGCCCGTAGAGAGAACACGGTGCGGGGCGGCACTGTGGAGGGGGAAGTTCAATTGCGGGTTAGCAAGTAGCGGATGGTTGATAAATCGCGGAAAAACTGGGAGCCGTTTCGATGTGGGATGCGGGATTTTGCCGCGGAAGAGATCCTGGCCGCCCATCCAATCGCGCGGCTGATCACAGCTTCTCATCGCATCCCACATGCGATCTTCTGATTGAGGCCGTCCAAATGTAATTAAACGGCAGATCCGATGGCTGTTACATCGTCTTCCTCGAGCTCAGCTGAAGACCACCCCGCGAAGCCGCCGCTGAACCAGAGGGCTCCCGAATGAGGAATTTGAGCTCTCGACCACTATTGATCAAGCCAAAGACACCTTCGAGTTCGCCTCGCCATGAGGAACTCATAGATGCATAAAAATACTCACGCATGCAACGAGACAAGATTTTCGAAGAAGGCCGAGGGAAATGAAGTGCCGAGGCCATGTGGGGTTTATGTTTTTCATGAATCGACTTAAAGGAGGCCATGAAAACGTTCTAAAATGCATGCACGTGAAGAAGGTGAAAAATAATGAACCCACGGAGAACAGAGGATAAAAACAAGATTTCACAGAATCTTGAAAACCCGAGAATTTTTGGAATTTGAGTTATATCTCAGTGGATGACAAAGGCATTCCTTTGACTATAAAAGGAGAGCCCGAGGCATTGGTGAAGCTGGCTGATAATCTGAGAAGTCCCGTGAGAGCTCCAAACCTCGCGAAGCCGAACCTGCGTGCACCACTTGCGCGGAAGAAGCCCGGAGCTCCCCTACCTCTTTAAGGTCCCTTTTGCGCACCCCTTGCACGAAAGAAGAATTAGGGAGTCCCCTGCATGACAGGAAGACCCGTGGCTGCATCCTTGTGTGCCCGTGGTTGCATCCCTCTCTGCCCGCGGACTTACGCGGCAGGAGGAGTTTGCACGGCCGCTTGTGCCCTTGAACTTGTGCGCCCACAGTGGTGTTTCACCCTGTGCGCTTATGGTCTTTGAACCCTGTGCGTCAGAAGCCACCCAATAGCCTTGCACACCTTGCAACCTTGTGACCTTGCGCGGCATTTGAAGACAAGAGTGGCCTCACCCCTTGTGCGCCTTCACTAAGGCAGGGGCTCGTGTTGAGAAGACCACACCCTACGGGTTGTGGGTGCTTGGCAAGGAGGAATGCTGAGGCTTAATGCCTTGTGCATGCACCAAGTAAATATATCACCTCATTTGTGTGTGTGTTCCAAAAGGAGGAAAAGGTCATGGGTATTTGTGTGTGCAGGAGGAGGAGTAGGCCAAGCCATGTGTGTGCAAGTGAAGTAGGCCAAGTGTTGTTTGTGATAAAGTGAAAGAAGTGTGTGCTAAGAGACAAGGAGGCCGAAGCCTAAGTTTGTGAAAAGTGGTTGTGCACACTTAGAAGAAGAAGAAGACCCACACTAAAGTAGAACACACTTTAAAGTGTGTAAAAAAAAAGTAGAAAGAGTGTGAAGGAGGAAGAAAGGTGTGTGCTAAAACATTTTACAGCATTTGTGGGTTTATTGCACCAAGAGAAGAAGAAGGGGAGTGCATGCTTGCATGCATGTACGTGCACACGTGAACAAGCTCAAATCTGGTTGTGTGCATCTGATTTGACCAAGACCGTATGTTCATGAAGATTATTGAGAAGCCATGTTGTCAGCGCATGAGGATGAAGAGATGCCATGCACTCAGTGCATGAAGTTGATGTTAAGTGAGACTGAAGCCAGACTAAATTTAAAGACATCAGCTGCCTGAGTTTTCAGTAAGTGAGAAGACCCTAATCAACAAAAGTGATCAGAAGTTTTGAGCATGACCAGCAGACCTTATCAGAGGCTGTTGAAGATTCTTGAAGAGAGAGGCCAGGTCATCCTGAGAAGAGGGAGATAAATCCTGAGAAAGACGAGAAGACCTGATCAAGTGATCAGAAGTGAAGAGAAAGGCCAGCAGTCTTTATCCCAGACTTCTGAAGATACTTGAATAAGCTTAAAGTGAAGAAGAGCTACTTGTGTGACTAGAGGAGCCAGGAGAAGCCCCCTGTGAGACTCAGTGTGGAAGAAGTCTTCAGTGGGATTCTGAAGCAGGCCAGTGGGACTCTAGTAACACTGTGGGATACAGTATAAAGACCCTCCTGTGGGACTCAGGAGAGATACAGTGGGACTCTGTATCGACCATTGTAATAATAATAGATTATAATGGTAGAAACCATGTTGGGGCATATAACCAACATGGCAAGGACGTAGGACTTTGGTGCCGAACCTTATAAATCCTTGTGTCATGTGCCTTTACATTTACTGCATCACTCAAGGAAAGGATGAGAGATACAAGAAGAGTGGATCGAGACCTTAACAAGCCATATGGGTTTAATTGATAAAGAATCAATTAGTAAAAAGTTTTAAAGGATCACTGATTAACCCCCTCCCACTCTTAGTGATTCACACTGATCCGGGCACTTCAATTGGTATCAGAGGCAGGTTTCCTATAAACGATCCAAGAGAGTATTTATGAAGGGATGATTTGAGGAAATGAGCAACCATCCTCAAATGGAGATATCTGCCAAGAATCAGAAAAATAAGAAGAAGAAACTAGCCAAGAAGATGAAGAAAGCCTGTCCTAGCTGTGATGAAGTTGGAATAATGAATGATCTTCAAAATGAAATCGAATTTCTTCAGAAGACAGTCCCCAAGGAAGTGGAAATGTGTATAGCTACAGGCATCCTTGATCATCAAGAAGAAAAATCACAGTTAGAAGAAGAAGCCAATGCAATGGAAGATCAATTGGAAAAAAGGGTTGGCATAACCAACACTCTCAGAAAGCTCGTGAAGGCTAAAGATGAAACCGTTTCTCTTTGCAATGAAAGATATGAAGACACTGCTGAAGAATTGCAAAGAAGCCTTTCTAAGAAAGAAATATTTAAAGTAACAATCAAAGATGTTTACCATGCACTGGAGAAGAGGCATAGAGTATCAATGGTTGTTAAAGATGCTCAACTTTAAGACAATGTAAAAAGGGTGAATGAGCTTGACATCTCATTGCTTGAAATGAATAAGGTGCATGAAGACCAGATGAAATAGCTGGAAGAGAAATGGGAAGGAAAGCTAAGAACTGTTGAGGATGAGAAGAACTCCCTTAACATGAAGTGTTTAGAATTAGAGGTGATATTGAAAAATCAGTAATCACCCAAAGCCAAATCCTCCCAGACAGCTGGAAGAAGAAATGTTTCCACTCAAGTGAGCATTGAGCAGGACGATTCTAAAAGAAAGACATCATCTAATAAAAGTTCAACATCTTCTAGAAAGAAGGTACCATCCATACCATCTTGTACTCATGATTTTAAATGTGTTTCCACAAAAAGTACAGGATGGAAGAATAATTCCAAACAAGTATGGATGAGGAAAATGAAGAATGAAAGATCTCCTGAAATAACACAGTAGTTCCAGAAAAGTACCCTACAATCAGAAGGACTCAAGAGGTCATGATTTGTGGGTCAGTGTTGGTGTTGTACCAAGCATGGGCATTGTGAAAAAGATTGTTGGTACAATCTTCTGAATGAAAAATCACAAAGGAAGCCCATTCCAAGGGGGAGAAAGCCAGAAGAAAAGAAGCAACATCCACAGGTCCAGAAACATCTGTTTACTGCTAACAGATTTGGATTGCTTGATAACATCTGGGATGTTTGCGAAAGTGGTCAAAATGATGCATGTAAATCTCCAACTGTATCCAAATCTCAAAAGAAGAGAAGATCACAGAACCTGGCTAAGAGAGATTCCTTGGTAAGAAAGCAGAAGAAAGTTGACAATTCTCCCAAGCAGATTTTGAAAAAGGAAAAGAAGTCATTGGAGTCTGAGTCCAAGAAGGGTGATGCATCCAAAAGGACCACCAAGAAAACATGCTTCTACTGTGGAAAGAAAGGACATACCATGGATCTTTGTAAACAAGCCATGAAAGTCAATAGAAGCAGACTGAACTCACACAGACAATCAATCCAGAAGAAGCAGAAGGGATTGATTGAAAAGTAGTTGCCTAAGAAAGGTATCTTGACAACATCAAAAGAACCATGTGGAACTTCCAGAACTGAGGCCACACTTCCAAACGATTTGTTATTCATATGGACGAATCAGTTGCAACTTGCCAGAGAACTACAAAGAGCAGAAGATGAAGCACTGGCAATTTCTAAGGCAAAAAGGAAACAAAATATTTCACATGAAGATGTGTTGAGATCCACACCAGCAAAATCATCATTGAAGATCAGATGTTCATGTGTGAATAATGGTGAAAATGGGGCATCTCGGTTGAGAGAATCTTCTCAACCTTGTTGTTCACATTGATGAACCAAGGAGGTTCCATCTTATTCCCTAATAAATTGTATTTACATGTGCTAACACTGCAGGGAATTGAAGATGATGATCATTCTCAGCTGGAGGATGGGTTGGAAGGAATGGAGTGCAACCCTTGAGGGGGAGCCAATATGCAGAAGATGATATTTTGGGATTTAATATCATCTTGAGAAAAGTGAAGGTATTCCAATCATAATTTCATCCCTTGTTTCTTAATTGTATTCATCATGTCAATTAAGGGGGAGTATTGATAGAAGGAAAATGGATGAAAGGGGGAGCTTTATCTTTGCACTGAACATTCTAATGAGTTTTGTGAAGTATGTGCAGGATTTTGCAATTCATTGATATATCTGAAATAATTTCAACCCCTTGATGCCTAGGAATGATCTCACATGTATAGTAAATTATGGACAGTATTGAATTCCTTGGTTACATCACTCTTGTTTTCTACACCAGTTTATCCCAAGTAGACTTAGAGATGATTTACTAAAGGTTCTTTGCTAAAGAGAACATGTGACATCATCCCTCTCTTAGTAGTTGTGAAAAAAAAATTCTTTTCAAAGGGAGGAGGTGATTTTTTGATGAGAACCACATCACTCCTTTGCATTTGATTGCCAATAAGGGGGAGAAATATTGGCACACATATTGACCCATTCATATGTGCTCTAGTGTATTGCCAACAAATACAAAGGGGGAGATTGAAGTGCACTGTGTTGCATTTGTTGTCAATAAGGCATGATGTTGTCAAGGAATGAATGGATGGATGTCAAGGAGTTTCAATAAGTGAATGACAAAGGATTTGATGGTGTTGGTGAGGAATGGAGAATGGCCATGGAACTTAGAGGAATGTCACTTAGGAGATTCACTAAGTGGGAGAGAAGATTATGGTTGAAACATTCATCCATGCATACATCAGACGATTGATGAGCTGATCTTAAAGTTCCAAGAACTTGTATCAACTGGATACAATGTCACAACAATATCAGAAGACAATGCATTGTCTTAACAATGCATAAGGAGATGAGGAGAACCATCCACAACTCTTAAGTGGATGAAGTGGTGCTAATGATGTCCATGCACTATCACTTAGTGCATGTGAATTTGAAGATGTTCCAATTTGATCTCTGATTGGATCATTGAAGAATTTTGATGAATTATTTGATTCAGGAGAATCTATTGAAGGAAGACCCTTCGGGAATTCCATTCTTAAATGTTGATTATATGTTGAAGAAGAATAGAGGAATTCTAATGAAGAAGAAAGGAATTATCTTGAAGAAGAAGAAGAATGTAGAAGATGAAGAATGGCTTGGAAGAAGTGGCTTGGCATTTGGCATTTGAACTTGGTCACTTTGTTTTTAAAAAAAGTACTTGTTCTATACATTAGCAAAAAAAAGCCACCAAGGAGGACAGCCGAGGAGAACACCTCAAGCTCATGTGGGACCCGATGGTCAACCATGCTCAAGAGAGTCCTCAGGCCAAGGCAGCAGCCCTAAGGCAGGGGCGCACCCGCAGGACGCAGCGTGGGCGCCAGGGGCACGCCCGAAGGAGTGCATGGTGGGCGCATAGCACGCCTGCGTGTGCATTTTAGGTGCCAGTGGCACGCCCGAGTGGCAGGGGTGGGCGCAAGAGCGTGCCCGCAGAGAGAACACGGTGCGAGGTGGCACCGTGGAGGGGGAAGTTCAATTGCGGGTTAGCAGGTAGCAGATGGTTGATAATCTGCGGAAAAACCGGGAGCCGTTTCGATGTGGGACACGGGATTTTGCCGCGGAAGAGATCCTGGCCGCCCATCCGATCGTGCAGCTGATCACAGCCGCTCATCACATCCCGCACACGATCTTCTGATCGAGGCCGTCCAAATGTTATTAAACGGCTGATCCGACGGCTGCCACATCGTCTTCCTCGAGCTCAGCCGAAGACCACCCCGCGAAGCCGCCGCTGAACCAGAGGCCTCCCGAATGAAGAATTCGAGCTCCCGACCACAGTTGATCAAGCCAAAGACACCTTCGAGTTCGTCTCGCCATGAGGAAATCACACATGCATAAAAATACTCACGCGTGAAACAAGACAAGATTCTTGAAGAAGGCCGAGTCAAACGATGTGCCGAGGCCATGTGGGGTTTATGTTTTGCCTGAATCGACTTAAATGAGGCCATGCAAACGTTCTAAAATGCATGCACGTGAAGAAGGTGAAAAATAAAGAACCCGTGGAGAACAGAGGATAAAAAAAAGATTTCAAAGAATCTTGAAAACCCGAGAATTTCTGGAATTTGAGTTATATCTCAGCGGATGACAAAGGCATTCCCTTTCATATAAAAGGAGAGCCCGAGGCATTGGAGAAGCTGGCTGATAATCTGAGAAGTCCCGTGAGAGCTCCAAACCTCGTGAAGCCGAACCTACGTGTACCACTTGTGCGGCAGAAGCCTGGAGCTCCCCTACCTCCTTAAGGTCCCTTTTGCGCACCCCTTGCGCGAAAGAATAATTAGGGAGTCCCCTACGTGACAGGAAGACCCATGGCCGCATCCTTGCGTGCCCGTGGTTGCATCCCTCTCTGCTTGCATACATACACGGCAGAAGGTGTTTGCGAGGCCGCTTGTGCCCTTGCAATTGTGCGCCCACAGTGGTCTTTCACCCTGTGCGCTTGTGGTCTTTGAACCCTGCGCGTCAGAAGCCACCCAAGAGACTTGCGCGCCTTGCAACCTTGTGACCCTGCGCAGCATTTTAAGACAAGAGTGGCCGCACCCCTTGCGCGCTTTCACTAAGGCAGGGGCTCGTGTTGAGAAGACCACACCCTCCGGGTTGTGGGTCCTTGGAAAGGAGGAAGGCTGAGGCTTAATGCATTGTGCATGCACCAAGTGAATATCACACCTCATTTGTGTGTGTGTGCCAAAAGGAGGAAAAGTCTGTGGGTATTTGTGTGTGGAAGAGGAGGAGTAGGCCAAGCCATGTGTGTGCAAGTGAAGTAGGCCAAGTGTTGTGTGTGCTAAAGTGAAAGAAGTGTGTGCTAAGAGACAAGGAGGCCAAAGCCTAAGTTTGTGTAAAGTGGTTGTGCGCACTTAGAAGAAGAAGAAGACCCACACTAAAGTAGAACACACTTTAAAGTGTGTAAAAAAAAGAACAAAGAGTGTGAAGGAGGAAGAAAGGTGTGTGCTAAAACAGTTTACACCCTTTGTGGGTTTATTGCACCAAGAGAAGAACAAGGGGGGTGCATGCTTTCATTCATGTACGTGCACACGTGAACAAGTTCAAATCTGGTTGTGTACATCAGAGTTGACCAAGACCGGAATTTCTTGAAGATTATTGAGAAGACATGCTGTCAGCGCATGAGGATGAAGAGATGCCATGAACTCAGTGCATGAAGTTGATGTCAAGTGAGACTGAAGCCAGACTGAAGTTAAAGACATCAGCTTCCTGAGTTTTCAGTAATTGAGAAGACCCTCATCAATAGAAGTGATCAGACATTTTGAGCAAGACTAGAAGACCTTATCAGAGGCTGTTGAAGATTCTTGAAGAGAGAGGCCAGGTCATCCTGAGAAGAAGGAGATAAATCCGTAGCAAGACGAGAAGACCTGATCAAGTGATCAGAAGTGAAGAGCAAGGCCATCAGTCTTTATCCCAGACTGCTGAAGATACTTGAAGAAGCTTAAAGTGAAGAAGAGCTACTCGTGTGACTCGAGGAGCCAGGAGAAGCCCCCTGTGAGACTCAGGGTGGAAGAAGTCTTCAGTGGGATTCTGGAGCAGGCCAGTGGGACTCTAGTAACACTGTGGGATGCAGTATAAACACCCTCCTGTGGGACTCAGGAGAGATATAGTGGGACTCTATGTCGACCATTGTAATACTAACGGATTATAATGGGAGAAACCATGTTGGGGGGTATAACCAACATGGCAAGGATGTAGGCCTTTGGTGTCGAACCTTGTAAATCCTTGTGTCATGTGCCTTTACATTTACTGCATCACTTGAGGAAAGGGTGAGAGATAAAGAAGAGTGGATCGAGGCCTTAACAAGCCATAGATGTTTAATTGATAAATAATCAATTAGTAAAATGTTTTAAAGGATCACTGATTCACCCCCTCCCCCTCTCAGTGATTCACACTGATCCGGGAACTTCAATATAGTTAGACAATTCAATCTTTTATGGTCCTTATAATACATTAAATGTATTTTGTAGCTCCTTGAAAATCAAATATAATTTTTTTATGAATGATAATAGAAAAAATCAAAATAAAAATAAAAAAATTACGTTTATAAACATAAATATTTCTTGTAATTAAATTTCAACAAATTAATAGATATTAAAAGAAGTATCCAACATTATAAAAATGATAAAAAAATAAAATAAAAATTTATTCCTAATTCGACGATTTTTGATGAAACGATGGTCTTTTACATCATCGTATAATTATAGATTTGAGTCCATAATCATTACATTGTCCTTCACTTGTGTGTGATTTATGTCGACAATCACTTCATATAATTATTAATTTTTCCCTCCATATATTTATATCTATATTGAACAAATATTATCCTACCTGAAAATTGTGTTTTATTTTAGTCCATGTGATAGTTTTAATTACCATTATATATATATAAATGTATATATTTATTTATATATTATTGAATATATTTTACATACTATTCTCATTATGTGGAATATCAACATAAAAAATATCAAAAAAATATACCATGATCGTGTTTAAATTTTGAGGATTCAACTTATTTATGGTGGGGATAATGTAACACTCCAAAATTCTAAAATAAGGACATTGAATGCGATAAAATTTGTAACATACAACACCAAAAAAGTAATGGGATATAATACCCTGTGATATTGTAATATATATAGAACTAAATAAAATTAATCCACTATATAACTTTAAATTCACAAGATATTGAGTTAGCATGCATCTCACCCAACAACAATATTATTAAATGTCGTCTATTACATTTCAGAAAACATTTTACAAAAAAACGAATATATTAATAAAAAATTATAATTTATTTTTGAAAGATATAAATAAAATATTAAATGAGATGTTATGAATATTTTTATGTAAATTATGGAAAATATGGTGGATAGATATTATAAATTATTTTACTGTATATAAATTAGTTATAAATGAATATAAAAACCAATGGAATACATTGCTATGATTTTTATGTAAAACTATTTTTATGATCAAAATGGAATTTTATTTTAATAAATTATATTAACTTTTGAATTATATTAATGTAATAAATATATTATATTTTAATTATAATTTTATTTACATTAATCCATTACATTTTACGGAAGACAAATAAAAATATAACCAAGATTATTTAGAAAACCGATATATTTTTATATAGAATAATTTAACAGCTTTTAATAGAGTGCCTATTTTAAATATAATTATTAGAAATTATAAAAAAAATAATGTCAAAACAAAATTAATTTTGTGATGTGAAACATAAAAGTCATGTTAATGTTTTTTTTTGTAAATTTTTTGTGGAGTTTTATTTTTTGATTAATATTGAAATATAGTGAATTTTTATTCTAAACATACATTTCATGTAATTTATTTATAAGGTTAAATTATAATTAATATTTATATTAAGGATATATTATATCAACTATTAAATATATAATCCAATTTAGGTCATTGGATTCAATTTATCATTAAATTATATATGAAAACATCTGGAAATTTTGAACATTTTTACATTAAAAACCTGTATTGTCGTCTGTTCTATAAGATTAAATTTAAAATTAATTTAGCCACATATGAGATCGTAATTCGAAGATATAGTTTCAATATTTAAACTATTTATAATTTTTAATGTATAATAATATAATATTCGTTTTTATGAAGTTTATTCCAGAAAGGAATTAAAAATTAATTACATTGATTAAGAGATAAATTTTGTTAATAAGGGAATAAACCTTAAACATAATTTCCAAAATTTTCGAGACACTATTAAAAAGGATATTTAAGATTAATTTTTCAAATATTTAAAACATTTTATACAATTTGTGACATTATTAAAGGCACTTTTCCAATAAAAAAGGTGGATGGAATTCCCTTATAAAAAATTTCTGATAGTGCCAATCCTCCCCTACTATAAAAACGCACCAATCCATCATATTTATTCACACCCCTAAATTCAATTTTGATCAAAAAATATAATGAAAAATTCATTCAAAAAATACTGTAACTAATAAAATAATACTATATTTGTTAAAGAATCCATCAAATGATTCCCATTAGTGAAAACCAAAAGGAGTTACTCGATTTTTTGGAATCATCATTCCTCATGTACTTTTACTATATTTTCAATCTCCACTACAAAAACTCAACTTATTCCATGAATATATAATAAATATATTACAATAAATATACTAGGATGTTTTTATTCTAGGTGTATAATCTACACATACACACACTTTTGTCTAATGGGTAATGAATCTACTGATTATGTGTACATCGAACAACCACCTAACAAAATGACGTCGTATGTTTTTTCTATACCACCTATCATAGATTTTAATTATTATGTAATCAATGTTTATATATGATATATATGATATTAATTATTTTATTAATCTTATATAGATTTTATATGACACATAACCCTGGGCTTTCCATTTTTTGTAGATATGATAACTCAGTTTGTTGAAGTGTAGACTACCACCCCCTCAGAGTAATGTGATTCATTCGCACAATACATGGAACGTCTAAAGAATTTTATTATGAAACATATGTGACACATATGAAATAAATTTAATATATCATTTATTATAGATACATATATCATTTATTTTTCATTATTTCATCCCAAAAATGAATTGAATGTAACATATATTTGTACATACGGTCTTCTATCTCCATGGATGGTGCATTTAATTTCTTTCCTCTAGAATTTTGGATTATTATAAAAAATTATATTGATTATATATGATAATTAAATCATGTTTTATGTTATATAAATGATTTAGTAATGATTTATGTAATAGAAAAAACATGTAATAGGTCCAAACATAATTGATGAACTATGAAATTAAGATCCCATGTAGTGAAAAGAATTACTGTTTACTAATGAACGGGTTGTATGATATTATAATAAGATCATATATGGTATAAAACATAATACTATTATTCTATAATAATTTATTATCATGTATAAAACCATTATATAGTATGTAAATATACATTCTCTCAAAAAGAAATGTAAGGAATGGAATTTTCGATACACTTTTTACACCAATGTGATAAATAATTATTTATTTTGTTCGGTGTAACATTTACCCATTTTGATATTTTAAATCATGAATTGATTTATAATAATTTATTTTTTAAATTAAAGTTATTAATTCGATGGGTATTTTAATAAAATCTTACCAAGTGGTAAATAATTTATTTAGCTGATCACTTTTCAATAGGTCATATTTCTTCATCATTATAATTATTTTTTTAATATTAAATTTGTAGTTTATTATTACTATATATTATTATTTATAAAAATATTTTATGATATATTACCTTTTAGACAAATAAAATATTCATTTTAAAATTTTTACATCAATTTTATGGTCTTTTCAAGGGTTTACATCACCATATCTTCGTGTTATAAATTTTTTACACATGAATTTCTATCAGAAGTAATTATTTGATAATTGTATAATAAGAACATTAATTTTCATTCAAATGGTTATTCATTACATATTTCATGTTATATTTTTTATTTTCCCTATCATTTTACATAAAACGTATCAAAAAATATTTACCCTTTAAACAATTATATATAAAAAAAGAACCCATTTTATATTATAAATATTTTCTAAAGACTGTTTTTGTCACTTTGAGAACAAAGTCTTTTAAAATATATTTTACATTGAAAATGGAAGGATTTTTTTTTACCTAATACGACATCTATGGATTTACCCGCCCTCATTTATTTAAGTATATCCTTGAATGAATAAAAGGAAAAATTTTAAATATTATTTTTTAATTGATTTTCAATTATATGTTTTTTCATCAAAAAGAATCAAAATGAAACTGATATTTTTCTCAATAGTGTTTTTAAAATATATTTTTATAGTTTCTCCATTCATTAATATAAAATGCGTATTTTTAATCCACATGAGATATGTTCTTTGATGTATTATTTATTATTTATCTAGATGGTATATAACTAATTTGACAATAGATCGTATTGAAACTCACATCCATTTTTTCTTTGTGAGTGACCTATAAATATTACATTTCTAGTAATAATTAAACATTATCATTCCTATAAATATCTTAATCCTTTATCGTGGAAATGTTTATTCTCTAAACTATATATCATTTTTAAAATTTTATATTACTTGAAAAAAAATTTATTAACAAGAGAAATATTGATAAATTTTTATCTTCTTCAACTTATAGATATTTTATAATTCACATTACTAAATATATTAATTGAAATATGATGAATTAATTGGATAAGTACGATATGGGTGGGGGAGAATTATAGATATCCCCACAATACATTGATAGTGTCATGGGACAAGTCAAACTGTTAGTCATAGGTGTGTTTTTAAATTATATCATTAATCATATTTGGAATGGTTTTGATGGTAAAAGCACCATATACCTTAGAAACATGGAATCCCTTAAATAAGAATTTCCATGATTTAGAATAACTTATTATTTTCCATGATATTTTTTACATTACCTATCTATGGATTTATTATATTAACATTTTTAGTGTAAATGGTATGTGTAAATTATTTTTTACCCTTACATACTGATATTTACATATCTAGTTATTAGAATGTAATGTGTTATAAATTATTCGCATTTCTGTATTAATTGTTTTCATCAATTCATTATTTGTTCCTATTTAGTTTCTTTTAATGATAATTATAGATCAACCATATTTTTTCCATTTTCCCATGTAATAAAAAAATATTACGCTAAAATATATTAATATATGCTCATGGTAGAATAATATTAATTTTCTTTGTAGAATGTTTTGCGGTAATTAGTGTATTCAATAGAATTTCAAGACTCAAGAATGTATCATGTTTTCAAATACAGCAATCCTCCTCAATCTTACATGATTTTATTAATAGTATTCATGAAAAGGTAATCGAGGTAGACAATAGAACATGGCATCTAGGTATGGTTAAATACACTTTTAATGATTAAAAACTATCAATTAGTTAATGGATTGTTTTATCAATTTCTGTTCTTTGAGTTATACATTGTGATATACAGAAATAATATTTAATTCAGTTTATGTAATACCCATTTGATTTCTAATATCATGAAATTATTCATACATATGATATTTTAATTTCATTTTATCTTACCTCTTACTGATACTTTTTATTCAATTTTTCTTAAATTGTTTGTGTTTATGATACAATATCACCATTTTTGGGATTCTTTACAAATAGTCTACAAAAATTAATAATTCATTATCTAAATAAAAATAATTTATTATATTTTAATTATCCTATTTTTAATTATGATATTTTTAAGAAATATAACCATTATGAAAAAAATTGTATCCAATGATAATTTGAAATATGTTTTTTAAAAAATCTAATTTTATTTAACTCTTTGGTTGAAAATATTTTTTCTTCAAAACCTATGTTTCCCAGAATTGTTTTAAAAAATATTATCGATAAATTTTAAATTGTTTATAATGTAATATATACCCATGGTTTCCTTTTATTAAAAAAAATATTATCATCATTTTTATTCTCAAAACAGTTAAATAATGATTTAAAAAAAAATATAATGAATCTTCATTTTATCATTTAAGACATGAAACAAATTATCCAATGTTATGAAAATAATTACATTGAATATTCAATTATATGTCATCAAGGATATATATAATGGATGAGTTCATCAAAATGATTTATGTCTCATTTGTTTTTCAATGTCAAAGGATGTTTTCACCTTGTTGTTTTTTAAATTATTTTCAAATAATTATTTGTATGTTTCCAATGTCACTATAAAAGGAAATGGGTTTGATAATGAATATGTATTATAAATTGATTTGAAAAAAATTTATAATCACTATATGAAATGGTCAAATTGATCTTTCATAATCATTATCTATATGCAATGAAATAACTTGATATAAATTCTATTTTATTGGGGATATAAATAAATAATAAATTTTTTATTATAACTCTAAATTGTTTATTTTTATTATGATGAGTTACTTTTTAGGAACATATCTTTTTTATATGTTATGATATTAATAATTTTCTAAGAAACCAATTTGATTTTAGGGGTTATCATAAGATTATTTTTTATTTTGTGGAAATAATTAATATGGTTTTCATTAGTTGATTAGTTAAAAATATCTACCTCAAATGAATTCGGAAAATATATATCAAATTAGTCAAATATAGTAAATATGTTAATGGTATTGGAACATTATTGGAAAATACTGTGTCCTAAGTCACTATGGGAAACATGTGTGTCTTAAACCACACTAAAAAAATGTTGTGTTATAATCCACAATAGGAAATGGTTTTGTCTTATCCCACTATGTCGACGGTCATTCTAGTAAAACATGAAAAATGATTTTTTTTTTCATTCGTGATGTTGACACACATTTATGACATGAGTTTTTCTATCATGATTTATTTATAATGATTTTTTACCAATATGTGACTTTTTTACAAAAAAGATAATCTCGTATACCATGGATCATGTTTTGTTTTATTAACGGTATGGTAATAACATTGTATGAATTTTTTTTCGATCACAAAACCTTATTATTAACTAATTGAGTCATATGATTTTGTATTTATATTTATTAAGGTTACATATAATAAGTATCCAATCACATCCTTTAATATATTTGTTTTCCCATGGTTATGGGAGTTTTATATAAGAATTTTCATAGAAAATAATAAATTGGATGATGTTTCTAGGAATCATTAAAGATCATTCAACTGAATATAAGACAACGTTCCAAGATTCCATGGCCACAAATATATTATAGACATCAGGTGAGTTTTTCTATAATATAATGAATATTCATAAGAAAAATATGTAATAGAAAAGTTTGAGAATCTTGTGCCACTATTGTTTATATCAATGTAATGGTTTATTTAACCATTTGAATTTATAAATAGAAGAAAATAGTTATAATCATAATGATGTTTTTAATGATTTTTCTAGTAATAAATCTATGAATAATGCTAAATATGAGATAATGTATAGAAAATTGACTTGGAATATTAGTAGAGAATATAGATAGTGTTTTCCATGGAATAACATCATTGTCATGATATAAAAATTGGTTTTGTATCTATCATTGATTTAAAATCGGGTATCAACCTCAATTATTCTAAATTGATCTAGTTTCTATCAGGAACCGGTGAATGAAAATGGGCCTTGTTACACACCCATTTTGACACTCCAGTGGGATTTTTTTTAAAAAACCACAAAAATTTTATACAAAATCATAAATTATTTAAATATATTATGATTATCAATAACATATTATTAACCTATGGCTTCATATATTATTAATATGGGTGACCAGATTTAAACCACATAAATTTTATTTTTCATGAATATTTGGTTCCCTACTGTTATGGGTGTTGCTCATGTTGTTTTTTTATCATAGTCAATGGATTTAACCTGAAGGAACCCTGTTATAGTTGAATATGGTCAATAATGAGATGATAATTATATTGTTAAAACAAACAATAAAGGAAATAGATTAATTTAACTTTATTATATGATCAAATAATTATCTCAAAATTTAAATCTTGTTGAACATCCAATGGAGAAAATAATGAAAACACATTCTGTTGAGTTATTTTTGAGGTAATTTCTACCATATATTTATGGAAATAATATTTTTATTGTTACTATGGAACAGATATGTACCAATTAAAATAATTTTTCCATTTTTCATTGTTCATGAAATGAAAAATTCTTTTTGGATTTGTTTCATTTTGATGGTTAAGAAGATCTGTCGTTAAATTTTATTTAGAATAGAAGGGGATATTAGAAAATATAATATATTGAATGGGAAGAGATTAATGGGATATTTATATGTAAGTACTTTCATATCTTTCTATTAATACAGATGGAGAAGGAATTTTTTTGATCTTATAAAAAAGGATTTTGTGTCAATTTTTGCCTAAGAAAGTAACTTTAGAAGAAACGATAATTATTTTTCTATTTGTTCATCATTAATGGATAATATATGGACAGGATATTCTTTGGTTGCCTAAAAAGAATTATTTGAATTTATATTGATGTAATATGAATTATTAGATATGGAGATGTTGAATGATTAATACTATAGGGAGAAATATAAATTTTCTATTACCACAATTCTAGTTGTATTGATAAGAATAAAATATAGAGTCACATGAAAACCAAAATTATAAAAATAAATATAGGCATTTATATGCAGAATATTTAGGTGGTAGCATGAAGGGTATTTCTAGAAGAGAACTAGGAAGTCCCAGGAATATTGAAATGTATTTCATAATGTTATTTAATGTGAAAATATGATTAACGCGGTGATTAATTCAATTTATTAGAATAATATTCAAACTAATAAACCACTAACACTCTATTTTTTATGTTCATGGAGTATGGTAATTATTAGAATAAATTCCATAGTAGAAAAGATAATGTAGAAAATAAGAGTCAAAAATCTTACAAGACAATGGAAAAAGTACAATCTTTTGAAATAACAATCGATGATGTTTATCATGATAATTATAAAACATATATACTTATTGATTTGAATTTCAATTTTTTTATCAATGTGAACTATGAAAATATTATTATACATTATTTAGTAAATTTTAATGTGGTTATCTCCCTATACTTTTATTCTTGAATAACAAAATCATATTTTATGTTTTTGGGATAAAAAGATTAACCCCATATTCTAATGAACATGGTTTTATATATCATAAGAGATAATTGATGGAAGAATTGTAGAATTAAACATTAGAAGAATTTATATTTCTTAATAGGATTATAATATGTGTTTTGTATACAATAATTAGATTATCAATTTAATATTGATCTTCAAATCATAATATTTAACCTCTGTGTTGTTTTTTGTGATTGGATTTTGTCTCGATTAATTATATATTATGATACATTGATAGAAATAAATACCATCAGTATTATATGTAGTGAATAAAGTATTTATCATGGAATTAATTTACATTATAATGATTTATGATAAAAAGATACTTTATGATATTTTCTTATGGGTATAAAAGGCTGTTGGGATCAACACAGTCCTCGTGTTGATTTTTTGTACAATGATAGCTTTCACATGATCATTAATATTTCTTTCTGTAAGGAGTATTACAGATAGAAGATTATAATAGTAATGTACATGAAAAAAATATGAAGAATGAAATATATTGGGACATGATAAAGATAAATAGATGGATGAGATATTATATCAATTCCCAAAAAACATAATGATAATACAAATTTTTCAAAATTTAAACACTGAATATCATTGTCTAAATCAGGAATCTAATTTTTATGAGAATTTTTTATATATGATTCTATATTGTAGAAAGAAGTTAAAAGTAGGGAATATGTATATCAGTCCATTAAAAATAATTGATCACATAAGTATAATAGCTTATTGTTTCAACTAATCCAATATATGGTTCTTGATGATAACCCCAAAGGATGTGAAAATGTGATTTGGCACATATATAGATCATAGCCATTGGAACATGAATATTTTTTATATGAAACAACCAAATTAGAATCAAGATCATAATTATATTTTAATATGAAAAAACATCACTATGGTGGTCAATTCGTTATGATGAAAGCACGTATTTGAGGATGAATCAAGTGAACTTGATGATACTATGCATTACAAGTATTTTCATTTATTCTATTCGAGTGATGAATTTAGAGGGAGAAATTCCTTTTAATGGGGGGTAAAACGTGAAATCCTAAATTTTTATGTATTTTTTTAATGAATTTAATTTTACTGATATCTATTGTTATACACAACACCATGTCAAGCATTCATTACTTGCAACTCTGGCTTAGCTTGTATTACACACTACACTGAGTATTAAATATGATATATTATTAATATTATTTAAATAATATAATTATGACCTATAAATTAAACATAGTTATATTAATCTTAATATCTTTTTAAATTTAATTTTTATAATAGTTCTCTTTTATTAAAAATCATTTATAATAAAATACATTATTTTTTGTCATGTCTTCATATGTTTTAAAAAATTTATTTTCCCTAAAAACTAATTTTATGTATTTTTATAATTTAGAAATAAAAAAATGATGAAAAATATTGAAATTTTATTGTATAAAATTTAAATCAAATTTTAATTTACATTTTATTACATTATCTTGTGATTATTGTTTTGGGAAATTGTTAAAATGTTTTATTTTTTATGGACAAGTGAAAAATAGTAAATTTTAATTTAAAATTACCTTTGTGTATACTTAATATGAAATTATATATAATATATTAATTATTTTTCAATGATATATAATATTTATTAATAATATATTTATCAAACTTAGATCATTTGATCTGAATTCACATGGAAACTGTTAGTAATACATTGTATTCTTTTTTATTATTCTCATATTAAAAACACACTTTTTTGTCACGTCTGTGAGATTATTATTACATAAATATATTTTACCTATAAAATTGGAATTTTGAAAAATGGATTATATATTTGGAATCAAAATTATTTATAGTGTTTAATAAGTCCAACATTATTTTTTTTTGAAAATATATATAGAATGAACTAAAATTGAATCATTACGTATATGGTAAACATAGTTTTAGAACAGTTAAAAAAAATAATGGTAAAAATTAAATATAATTTTTCATTAAAACCATTTGAGGGCCATACAAGGATCATTAAACCTCTTCATTCAGAAAATTAACAACTTTTAACCCCTTTAATATATGAGAAATGTTTGATAAATTCTATATTTCAATAGTTTGCAATTTTTCCACTCTTCATAATTATAGAAGGACACCACTATCCTCTAATATTCGAACCATTAATACTCATTGGATCATAAAACAACTAAACAATAAAATTCCAAAATTTCAAACCATAATCATGAAATACATTTTATAGTATTAAATTTAACCAATTAATGATTTTTGTGCAAATATTAGAAGGACAACGTAATAAGATATAACATTTTTCAACAAGTTTTATTATTTTGTATCTTCATCCAAAAACATAAATTATTATTATATGAGATGATATAATAACTTTAGTATCTACTATATACATATATGCTTTCATGATAAGGTTACTACTAAAAATCATACACACTTCAATAAAATTGGGTTTGAAATAATCATTCATCTGTGTGGTAGAACCATGCCCCACGAAACGATGTTGATCATTTTTTCATTAACATAAATCATTGTTGGTAAAAATGATAGATTTATTATTAATTTATGATATATATGGTAATAATTATTTTATTATTCTTCTATAATTATTATATCACACACAAATTCAATATTTATAATTTATTGGAATATGATAATGATGTTTAAGTGTAATGTAGACTACATCCTCATGAAGTTATGTGAATTGTTAATGCATTACATAGAATGAATTAAGGATGTTTTTAATAAAAATATATGAAATATATGACATAAAAATGATATTGTATGGATTATATATATATATATATATATTGATTTATTATATTTCATTAAATAATGTATGAAAATGGAATTATTACTCTTACGTACGTATGGTTTACCACCTATATGAATTGTGTATCCCATTTTATGTCACTGAATATTATCGATATCTATAAATATATATATAATGAATATATATTAATTTGATATATTATTTATCAATATTTATATGATTAATTGATAATTATTGTAAGAGTAAAAAATAAAAAATCAAAACATATATGAAAAACATAGCGGTTATTACCATTGGTATAAATTTAACCTCATATAATTAATAATAAAATAATTAAATTTTATAATAAATTAATATATGTCATGATATACATGAATACGGTTATAGAATAGTTTTATAAAAAGTAATATTTATATCATTTGGGGGATTAACAAGTATGTCAAAAGTATTATCATAGGGTTAAGGATTCCTAACTCTCTTTTTAATTCCATGAGACAGATATCCCAATCTCCCCCTATTTAATTTATATGGTTTGTATACATCCCATGAATATAATTTTTGATTCTCATAATGATAATTATTTTAATTTCGAAATCATTTTTGGGATCCATCCATCATGGTTTTTATGGACAAAATGTTACAAAATCATTTATGTTTTTATCTGAATTTTCCATCTATGAGTAGTATATTATTTTAAACAACTATATAATTTAATGGGGTTTAAATATGGATACATTTAAATGAAATTTTATTTTTTATACAATCTAATTATTGTTCATTTATTATTTTCTCCATCATGAGTCATAGCAAAAAAAATTAAAAAATAGTATGAGTTCTAATTTAACATACTACCATTTTTTAGGATAGATTATGATAAATGATCCAGTGTTTAAATATCAGGATCTACCAATAAATAATTCTCATAAATATTATTTATATACTTTAAATTGTGGTATGATCATTTAAAAGTACCTTTTTATAATATTTTTTTCATAATATATTCTAGAATTTGTTTTAATTATTCCTTTTTTTATTTATCTCTTCGGTAAGAAATACATTTTATCCAAAAATATTTTTTATGAAAATTATTTCAATATTTTGAAAAATAAAAAATTGGTCATTAATTTATTTTTTATGCATTTTTTTATTTTTAAATATTTTTTAAAATATCTCCATATATTTACTCCAAAAAAATTGTTTGGATTTTACAAAAAATGGTAAATGATTTTCCATTGCAAATTATATGAAAAGAATGTGACTTGCTGGAATCATGATCAATCATTTATCTGAATCATAAATTATAAATTTTCATGTTTATTTTGAATGATAACATAATTACAATTTCATTGTTATTTGAAAATATTTTTTCAATGTGAGAATTATTTTCCAAAACAGATGTTTCAAATCATTTTTCAAATATCTTTTTTGAATGTTTCTAATGTTATTTTCAATGAAAATTCATTTTATAATGTTTTATGATATAGAGAGAAATTCTAAAAGTATAATTCAATTCTATATAATATGTTCCGAGTAATCATTCAAACTATTTTCCATCAATGATTATTTATTTTGATATAATTTACAATTTTTAGGGATATGATTTGAAAACACCATTAATATTATATCTCTTAATGGATTATGTTTATGTCTTTTTATTTAGAAACCTATTTAACTTTTATTGGTCATACCACGATAACTTTATTATGGAACTCACTTATTTTCATAGGATATGTTATGATGAATAGATTATAGGTCTTAATATTTTTAAAAAAGTTATGATTTGATTAAATGTTTGTGAAAAACTATTTATTCTTATAGAATATTTTGTGATGAATGCTTGATGATTTTATGAAACAAAAAGAAATAATTCTCCTTATGTTATTGGTGGGAACTATATCTTCCTAAAATTAAAATGGTAATAATCTATACATAATTAGACAAAAATGGAAATCAATTTTACAAGAATTATCCACATTGGGAAACAGGTGTGTCCTCATCTACTATGGGAAATTTTTATGTCCTAATAGACTCTTGGAAATTGGCATGTCCTAATACAGCATTGGAAATATGTGTGTCATGGTCTTCCATGGGAAATATGATTTTAATTATCTTGTGTGTTGAGGGTATCAGAAATTCACCATAACATGAGAACTAATTTTAATATATTTATGATTATCCAATACTATTATGACATGAGCCTACATTTAATGATTAATTTATGATGATTTAACATGTTTATGACCATGTTGTAAGAAATGATATGTTTTATTCCATGAATCATTTTTATGGTCTTTGAAAATTTTAGTGTGAACATCATAAGTTATTTTTATTATCACATACATATTTTCTTATCTAATGAATTCGTATGATCATAGATTGAAATCTGTTATGTAAACCATAATTGAGAATTTGATCAAAAAAAATTTATGCTTTATTTTACATGGTATAATGAATTGTTTTATATTGGGTACGTTTACATATAGTATTAAATCAAAATATCAATGTGGTATATATTATAGATATTTCACCCAATTAGAATATTTTCTTCAACATTTCCAATGGTACTAAACTATTATGGTCATCAAGGATTTGTGTGGGTAATGTAATGAAAATTCATCAAAAAATACATAACATACATGCATGAGAATACTAGGATTCTACATGACTATGGGAACATAAATTTAATTCACATAAATCAATTTTAAACATGTTTAACACTTGTAAAAAAAAGGTTCATTAATAATCTCATTGAAACAAGGTTAACCTGTGTTTAAAAATGGTTTCCTAGCAATATCATTGTAATAATCTTAATAAATGTATAGAATGATTTCGGGTGGTAGAATTAACTAAAATCGCTATTTGAACTTATATAAAAACATTTTTTTAGAATTTTATTAAAAATAAATAATTACATTTTTTCCATGAATATTTTTTGATGAAAATAAATCATACAATTTAAATTAACATTAAAAATAGTTATAAAATATTGAAAATGATTCTGTTTGGAAACAGTCATTGAAATAAATGAAAGATAATTTTAAAACTAATTAATTTTTAAAAAAATATACATTCCATTTTAAAGGAAAAATATAATGTATAAAAAATTATGAAATAAGTTTTAAAAAACATTATTTTATAATAAAACTGATTTTTCACCAAATAGAGATATAATGTTAAATATCCATAAAAATTTACAATTTTTATAAATTATCTGATGGTAGAAAAAATTGTAATAGTACATGTTAATATCAATAATAACTCAAGTATTGTAAAAATAGATAATAAATTAATATATGGGTCATAATATCACATTTTTTTAAGAATAATTATAACGAATCTTGATAAAAGATGTGATGGATACAAAAGAATCATACAAATTTTTCAACATTGAACCGTAATCAACATGAAAAGTATCCTTAAATCAAACTTGTAATATCATTATAAAAATGATATTAATTATATAACCTCAAAAATGGGACTTATATACACCACAATAAAGAAGATTAGTTTATAATATAACATACATCTTAAAAAAGGATAATTGATTCAAATATCCCATTAAACTTTGCTAACATTTAAATCACAAGGACAAAGAAATATAGATCATTTAATTGATTTATATACCCCTTAAAATTATATATAATAATCCTAATATACATTAATCTATATTATATACACCCCAAAATAATATAAGTGGTGAATATTGAATATATATCCTTGAAATAAAAGTGTGATGAGAAAACCCTAACCGCGTGATTTTTTTGTGTGAACATGATTTAACATAATGTCAAATGAATGTAAAAATGATTTTATCTTATAAAATAAACATATTGAATATTATAACATAATATATTATCTTTTTAGACCATGTTATTAACCTTTCATTAATAATATTTCATTAAATGTTTTGTTTATGTGTTAATTGAATAATTTTATCATTCGTTCATTGCCATCAAATTAAAGGTTCTTGTGGACATTATATATTTTAATAATATAAAGAATAATATGCCTGAAATAATTATAATATTTATATATCTATTAAATATTTAATAAAATTCATGAATTATTTTTATGAAAAATGAAATGTTGTTGCAATCATGGAGATGATAGGTTGTACGGTAGAATTAGAATCATTTATCTTTTACAATAAACATTAGGAAAATATTGGAAATAATATTTTATAAATAATGATTAATAATTATAAAATAATATATATATATATATATATATATATATATAAATAAAAATATGAATATCATTTATGGGCTCTGGTGAAGAAAATTGGGTCGCGTCGCTTGGTGAAGGTGGTAGTCCACACATACATGAACGATGTTATCATTTTTTCACTGAGTGAAATATCAGAATGAAAAATGATATTTTATATAAAATGATTATAAAATATTACATTAATATCATAAATATTTCTTTTATATCACATATAATAAATATTTTACCTGTATTATCTTTCACATAACACATTAGTGACAAAATTTTCAAATCGCTTGGCGAGGCCGTAGTCCACCATACACATGAGCGATTTTATCGTATCTCATATAAAATAAAATTTAAAATAGTATATATGATATAATTATTCTAGAGGTATAATAATATTATATATATCATTTATAAATTTTCTTTTCATAATAATACCCATCCATGAGAGTTGGTAATGGAAAAATGAACCCCTTTCGATCACGATGCGGTAGTCCTCTACACACACGAATGAGGATTTCATAACCCATATAATAGAAGTGGATATGGTTATATGTCATGTACATTTTTAAAAAAACTTCAATTATATGTAATATAATTAATTTTTTATTATATCATTTATCAAAATTCATGGGTCAATTATATCACATATATTCCCTATCTTTACCCTTGTTACAATTCATGTAACACATTAGTGATAAACTTATCAAATCACTTTGCAGGTGGTAGGCTACCATACACACGAGCGATGATATCGTATGTCATATAGAATGAAATGTAAAATAGTATAATTGATTTAATTAATCTTGATTTATAATTATATTATAAATATTATTTTTAAATTTTTTATACATAATTATACCAAACCATGAGAGTTGGCAATGTAAAAACAAACCCCATTAATAAAGACGTGTTTATCCTCTATACACACGAAACATGATTTTGTAACACATATGGTAGATGTGGATATGGTTATAGTTCATTGCCATATTTTAAAACAATACCATTATATATAATATAATAAATTCATTGTCAGATCATGGTTTAGAATATGATTTGACATTAAATATTATTTAAATAAAATATGGTATTCAATAAAAACTTTCTATCATTATATATTATATAATAAATTATACATTTAAAAGAAATAACACAACATTAAGATAAGATAACTTATGATTTCTAATTTTAAAAATTAAATTTTTAAAAATATATTTTCATGTTGTGGTAAATATTAATTCAATACTATTTCGGAAAAGAAAAAGTAAACCAACTTTTAGAAAAATATGAGTTTTAGTAATTATTTCATTTTTTTAAATGACACTAATTTTATTTCTGAACAATAAATAATCTATATATTATTTGTAAATAATATAATTTACATAATTTAGGATTATATTTTAACAGCTATGAATTTAAAAATTTCTTAATAACAGGAATATATTTCATGGGTCATTTATGCTACATGTTGTGTGTCCAATAACATACCAAAAACAAAAATCCTCAGGTTATGTATACCATATTCTACTAAAGTGATTAAATTTATTTAAAAATAAATTTATCTTAATGTCTAGAGATTTTCTTGTATATTCTATGCATAATGTTTTAAGTACATTACATTGTTGAATATAATATTTTTTCCTTTAAAAACATGGGCTCTTATATCAACCCCTATTAATAAATTTTGACATCTTAATTTAATCATTACCTTAAAAATCAAATAATAGACCTTTGAAAGTACAATTTTAGTAAGCACAAATCAAAAAATGTTTTAATAAAAAATCTTCTTAAGAATATAGAATTATAAGTACAATGATTATATGAAATTAAAAATATTATAAAATAGGTTGGAATATAAGACGTATAAATAATTATAGATTGTGAGTATAGTCATTATTCATTAAAAAATTAATGGTCCATATAATTTTTAGTTCATAAAGACCATAAATATTTTAGGGTCTTAAAATACATATATTCATCGTAATTGCAATTATTAGGATAAATATTTGTTTTCAAGATTCATTTTTTGTAATTTGGGAACAGTTATATCATATTGAATATGTTAAAATAGAAATATTAATGCATAATTTGTATAATTTCATTTTTAAACACATTAAAATCACAAAAAATTCTTCTTATACAAATTATGGGTATTTAGGATTAATATTTACAATCTAAAACACAAAAATAAGATTTTAATAGACCACATAATAAAAAAATTCATAACATGGAATTCCTAATTTATTTATAGATTAAACCAAGAATAACTAGATATGACATTGTAATATAATTTAAATAAAATACTACATACATTAATTTAAAATTTTAAAAGTAATTTACATTTTTGAAAAACAATCATTACATTAAATTCATTCCTTACAATCCCGGAAGAATTTCTAAACAATGTTCAAAATTCAATAAATAGAAGTATTTGATCATATATTATTTCATGATAAATCAACCTTGTTATTAAAATAAAACATAATATATTTCGAAAAGAAATGATATTTACCTTTAAAAATGTCATATTACCAATGATCTCATGTATGCAAGTGGTAGGCATTATAATCTTGTATACCTTCAATTTTATGTTTATGACTAACGGAATTTCCATAAATTGTGCCTTGAAAAATCAGAAGACAAATATTTGATTACATTATTTCTCAATAACCTTTTATGTTCAGTGTTTTACTGAAGTAATTAAAAATATGACATTAACATTATCAATGTAATCAAATGTGAAATTCTACCACGTACTCTAGATTTTTTTATTTCTAATCAATTCTTCTTCATCATCAATATGTAGTCCCCTATAGACATAATTCATTAAAAATCATTCATTATAACATTTGGAAATGGAAAAAATGATTTTAAGTTTAAATCATAAATAAATTTATACATAATAATTATAATTTAATTTCAATAATGAAAATATGGATTTAGTGAGGTTATTGTGAAATAACCAGATTGAAGGAGTTGGAAAAAATGTTCCCATACCTGTAAATTCTAGAATATTTAATCATCATTACATATAATAATTATTTATTAATAAAATTAAACATAGTAATCAATACTCATGATCCACATGATTTAAATCTTGATCAAATGAAAATTAATAACCCAATATAATAATCAATAAATTATTATAGTGTCTTCAAACTATTTTATTCATAACATTTAATAATCTCATGTCCAAAATAACTATATCCTATTTAAATCCAAACTAGAAACAATTAGGTAAACACAACTTTATTACCTTTCAATACAAGTTACATCACCCAATGAATTTTATAACTATGTGGAGAAACCTATATTTTATTATATGACAAGATCCCATAAATCATTATGGGCCACCCCATCGTATAAGATGAAATGGGATCATCCAACACTATCTTGTCTATATAATCGTAAAAGTTGTAATGGTATCACCCATTAGTATCTAAGTAAAATCATTGTAAAATGCGAAACATGATCACAAAATGCTATCCATGACCACCAATCTTATAATTAGTTTTGTATAATGATAAAATGTATAAATTACAAAGGTAATATGTTTCATTATAAAAATCATAAAAATTTTATTCATTGAAAAAAATTAATATCCCAAGTGCTAGATATGGATTAATTATTAATATTTTTAAAAAATTATTATCTCGTGGAAAAGAAAAATATCACAGAAAAATATATTCTATCTTTGTCATCATGTTGAAAAACTGGGTATCATAAATAAATATTTGAATCATAGTAAACAAATACAAAAGAAAATATTTCCCTAGCCATCTAATTGAAAAACAATGAATCCATCTAAAAAAATAATGAGGATAATTTCTTTAAAAACATATAATATGGAGAATATGTAACAATAATGAGTATTATGATTTTAAAAATTAATAGCATTAAATGATAATTTAAAATATCATTCATTATCATAAATTGATCATTTTCAAATCCTTGTTTGAATAATTAATATTTTTAATATATTGTAACAATAGTATTATTTGAAAAAAACCTTAGAAACCTATAAATTATTATTTAAAAATTATTTAATTTTTTTTGATTAATATAAAAATTATATTTTATAAAAATTATTAGAATAACTTTTGAAAATATTTAACAAACATTATTTAAGAATTTAAATGTTTTTTGACCAAAAAGGATAAATAATTTAATTTTTATTAAAAAACATTATATAAATTACTTTAACTACTAATGATTTAAAAAATCATAATATTACTATTAATCATCGTGAATAAAATTATTATAAGAAAATTATTGAATTAATTTTTATATGGATTGTTAAATCTCACCGTTGGATGCATTATTATAAATGATGTTTATAAATGAGGAGATTGTAACATAAGACTCTTAACTATTTGGCTACATTGAATCATAATAAAAATTAAAAAATATCGTTAAATGAATCATAAAATATACTAAAAATAATTAAATTCATTATATTATATTTCGAATGAGTATTAAATTCTCCTCATAATAAAAGAGAGATGTATATCTCAACATATGTTTGCATAATGAAAATTAATAAAACTTTCCCTTACAAATATTTTATCATTGATAAGAAAACCCATATGAAAGAGAAATAAATAAATGGATTTCTAACTGTATATATATATATTTTTAATAAGAGTAAAATATATTCATGAAAATTATTTATTTTAAAAAATAAAATGATTTGTGAATATAAAATATATCTCACAGAAATAAAAGAGAGGCAACAAACCCCTTACCACTTGCTTAATATTTGTAGATCATTATTTGAATTAATGTATAATGATTTTTAATAAGTTAAAATCATATTAAAGAACCATATATTTTTATAAATCATATACGGTCATTTTGTAACATCCTATTACCCATCCATTGAAAATCATTCATTATTTTAATTGTTCGGGGTGTAAATATTTTTGATTTCTAATTTTTTCATTAACATGAAAATATCTTTTATTATGAAAATTATAATGTATTATAATATCTATAATAATATTTAACACGTAATTACAATAGTTATTACTCAATTATACATTTGAAAAAAAATAACTAATGATTTATATATAAAATTTAATGATGTTACAATTATGGAAAAAATGTTATTCCTACACATGTCTAAATTTTCCATTTCTGAATATTGTTTATTAAAAAAATTGAAGTGATATGATTTCATTAGTGAATTATAATTATCTCATAATTATTATATAATTAAATTATATATTCATATATATAATATTCTTGTGTTATGGTGGATAAAAATCTATATGTTCAATAATGTTGGTGGTTTTCCTCGCATACACTAATGACATTATTACATTGTCAGCGAGTGAAGATGTATAAAATAAAAATTAAGTTTTATATTAATAGAATGATATATTTTTCATGAATATAATTAATATTTCATTTTTATCATATATAATAATAATATTCAACATTATTAACATCCCTGAAACATGTTAGTGAAAAATGAATCACATTGCTTTGTGAGAAGGTAGCCCTCCATACACTTGAGAGACATTATCATATCCTATGCATAATTAAATTTTAAACGGTATATGCGGTAAAATTACTATATAATAATAATTATAACATTAAAATTATTTATATATTTTATATCTATCATTATTTCTAAATGTGATATGGTTTTAATGTAAGAACAAATGAAATCAGTTTAAGAGTGTTAGTATTTCGTACACAGTAATGATAACGTCACAATTAATTTTATGGAAGTTTATATGGTTGTATTTTATGACACAATTTTTAAAACACACAAGTTTATTTAATATAAATATGTTATTACATTGTAATATTTAAAAAATTATTGTGGGAGGTGGATAATGAAATAAATTTAAAATGATCAATGAAGGGACTTATATCTTCTTCGGGTTTCCACCATTTTTTTAAACTAAAGGCCTTAATAGATTGCATTTAATCCTAAACCAATGTTTTTATGATTAATAAAAAGGATTTTTTAGGTTATTTTTTAGGTAATTGTGGAGAAATATTTCTTGAAATAACTTTATTAATGACACGAGTGAGTGCCTATTAATAGTTGATGAGGAGTTAATTTTTTTTGATATACGAACTTATTCACTCTTGGGAGGTCTTCTTGCCCTAAGTGGATCAATAAATGATACATAAGGGCCTTGATGGTTGATATTTTCAATAAAAATCTCCACCATACAATAAATTGAATGTTTTAAAACTTTTTTTCATTAACATTTATGTTTTCTTACTTTTAGCATTTGGGTTTTCACCATTGTAGATAGTTTTATAATCTAGGTAATTTTTCAAAAAAAAATAAAATATATATTTCTTTGTTAGATAAATTGGGACCATAGATTATAAATATTAAATCAATTTTATAAAATTGAAAAAATCATTTAATGAAATAGTTTTAAAACAAGTGCATGTTACACACAAAAAACTGTTATAAATATAACAATGCTAACAAATATTTTAATATTTATGGTTCAATATATCCATTTACAAAGGGAAAATGATAAACTAATGTAACATAGTTGGTATTTATATATTTTTAATTATACCCAGTAATATTAAATAGTTTTTCTAAATTATATGTCATTTAATACAGTATCATTTATAATAAAATTACATTAATGTCAATTTTGACATTATTCAATAAAATTAAAATTTAAAAATACATCAATAATTTAATTTAATACAGATATATTTATTTAAAACATTTTTAAATTGTTATATTTATAATAAAAAATAATGAAACTCAAAAATTCAATCAATTTACCGTCATCTTAATATATTTTGTTTCTTTTATTTTAATATTTGATTAAAAAATAATTAATTTGTGGGCATTAATTATGATTTTTAAATAGTAATTTCACATCTAAAAATTAATGATATGTTATTATAATAAAATATAATAATAAATTTATTGAAATAGTATCCACAACTGAACATATATTTCTATTTTTTCCATCCCGAATCATTATTGAAATTAAAATCATATATGCTTCATTATTAGTTATTTTCATTGCATAAAATGATATATGGGTCATATTAAAATTGATGACTCAAGTAATTTTAATATTTCAAATAATATAGTGACTAATGTTGAAATATAATCATAAAATTAAATTAATATAAATTTTATGCACTTTTAACTCTTATTATTTTTGGTTAACCTTGGGAAAATCAGTTTTTACCCCAAACATAGTAAATAATTTATTACTACTTTTACTATTCATTTTAGTTAAAAATTATGTTTAACATATAGGATACTAGAAATAATAATTATATTTTATATTTTAGAAATAGTTTATAAATTTAATTACATTATCTAATAAATTTAATTTAAAATTAATACCATAGATAATACATAAAAGTTGGTTTTTAAAGAGATTATATTTAAAGCATTAAAATATGATTACATAGAATGGAAATATAATAATTATTTTTGTTATATAAATTCGATTAATTTATATTATGTTGATTTATTGTTACATTAATTCCACTGAAAGTATACAACTAAATGTTAATTTTTTTTAACAAACTGACATATTTCATAAAAAATTATTTATTTTCACTTTTCATCCAAAAATAAATTTTTTTATTGAAATATAAAATTTAACTATATTAATTTAACATTATTTTAAAAAATAAGTTTAATTTATAAAATTTAAAATTTTAAAATTTGTAAAGTGTAATTTTAATTTGGGTATGAAAATAGAGATAAAACCATCTTTTAAAAATTTATTTTTAAAAAAAAATATTTTTCATTTCATTTATCCATATTTTTTATCTATTTTTTATATAACAATTTTATTTATTTTTAGACAATATAATATTCATTATTTATTTTTTTGTATTCATAACCAATAATTTAATTGTAATTTAATAATATTATATATATCATTGGTTTTTTAAGCTCTTTTTTCCGTGTGGAATATGTTATCTAGTAAAAAAAATCCAGGTTTTGCATATACCTAAAGGTATTGAAGATATTGAGAATATTTTAAAATAAACATTTCGTATATTATAAAAGTTTTATAATATCATCTATTAACAGTGTTTCATGTCATTTATAAAACCAAATATAATACTAATTTTAGAAAATATAGTGTAACATTAAATAATGTAAATGAAAAATTGTTATTACCCAATGGAAATGAATTTATCTAAAAATAACTTCAACACATGTACACAATAATGTCAAATAAAATTGGATAAAATAATTAAAATTTTAATTTAAAATAAAATTAACAAAAATAATTCTTATTATACTTTGAGTAATGATATTATATATATCATATAAATGTAATTAAGAGTATAATAGTAAAATACACCTCAATGAAAATAAATGGAGACACAATACGTTAAATATAGTTCATATTTTGCATTGGTATGATTTAAAAATTATATAATAAACTCATAAAAATTATTCTATTTCATAAGATAAATTACCTTGTTAAATCCCTTATCTTTAAACTATTTATTACTGTTACCATATAATCATTGATTAATACATAATATGTTATTTCGATGCAATGTAATTTGATAAAATTCACTACATAATTTAAAAATATATTTGGTGTGTTTTCCATGGGAAAAATAAAAATTATTATATTATATACACTATAATAATCATGTAATAATTATAGTTTTTATAACTCAATTATAATTTTAAAATCATCCATGAAATAGGGCTATGAAAAGTGAACATCATTATAATCATAGAGAATGAGGTTTGTATTCATAAATTAGTAAGGTTTATATTTTACAAAAGCCATTAGGGAAAGATTAGATGTATTATTTTCTCATGTAAGGAAATAAAAACTCTTTATAAAGAATATATAACATTGAAGAATAAAATTAGGTTACTCAATAAGGTTATCGTATTTCATAAAAATAAACAAATAAATATGTATTCCTTAGATCCCTTATGTGTATTTCAATTAAAGTTACTATACTCTAACCAGATAATTTATTTACTATTTTATAATAATGAAATTTAAAAAATAACAATTCACGGTTTTTTATGCATAGTGTTGAGTATTCTTTATAATATCGAACATTTTAATTCATTTGAATCTTAACGATATTAAAAAATTTCTATAAATCAGAATATTTAATGTTTTTGATTTTCTATAATTGATAAGTTTTTATATGGTTTAATAAATCGTGGATTGTATGTAGTGGATTGAAATGATACAAAAGTTAAATAAGTATTTAAGGATTATATTTGTACTCCATGAATAATTAGTATTTGTATACTAGTTTACCATTAAAAAATTCATTATCAAATACGGTTATCATAAAATTTAATCACATTGCTAGAGTAATGTTATCAATTTATATGAACCCCCATTAATACCTACCAATTAATATTTCCTTTTTACCATGTGACGAATGACCATGTGATAGGGTATGTAGACCCAATAAAACATTTAAAATAATGAAATATAGTATAATTGATTAAAATAACTCAAATATAGTGGAATTAGGATATGAATTACTTTTATAATAATTTCAATTTTATTATTTATAAATAAAAATGAACATGAATAGTTTTTAAAATCATGACGTATGAGACCACATATGAATCCTATTTTCATCAAGTTATTCCTTGGTACCTTTTTCTATGATTGACTCTCTATATGAATATTATAAAATGATTCTAAATTATATATATATTTACATATATTTATATATATATTTTTACAAATATAACTATCCAACGTCCACATTATAATATCGAGTTATAATGGCATGACATTCAATTAACAATACCTTGATTATAATCAATCCCAATTCAGGAAACAATTATATTTATTAATATATTACTAAATCTTATTGTAAATTTTTTTACCCATTTATTATTTCATTAATTAATATATATTTTATTGTTAAAAAATTTCCCACATGTTTGAAAAAAATTAAATATTTCTTATTTTTATAAAAGTTGATCACATATTATTTTAGCAAACTATTCTAAAACATCTATTTCTATAACCCATTTTCTATCCATCCTTATTCATTATTCAAATGACATCCATATCTATGAAATATCATTATTACTGAAAATATGAACATAAATTATATTTAATTCTAGTTTTTCTATTTAATTTTTCTGAAATATCTTTTGAATATGTTTTAAAACATGATTATGAAACACATTTAACTCAATTTGTATTTATTATCTATATGCCCTATGTTATATTTATATATATAAGAATAAAATGACTGTAAATATTATATTGGGTTATCCATTATTGTAAAATAGTTAATTAGATAATTTTAATACCTCAAGATATTATAAAGACATTATAATGCATTAATCACTATCCATAATGACACTACATAGAACTTGTAATTTTTTCATAGATGTGATCTGCGACATAGGATTGTGAAAGGTTTTATTTTGTTCCAAATTTCCTATGATTCAATTTAAATTTTTCCATATTATTAATTTCAATCCACCATTATATCATTAGTGTTCTTTAACCATTTTAATATAATGTAATTATTTTTAGAGATATAATAAATTATTATTTATCATTTTTTCCCTTACTATGATTTATAATGATCCCCTTCAATTTTCAAAATCCTCAAGATATCCTGTATATTTTTTATGCTCAAAAGATCTTCAAATATAACAATGATATTAAAATATTGTATTTTTTACAATCATTTCTATGATTTATTTACTATGTATTATAAAAACACTATCTATCAGGATTCATGTGTTTTTTAAAGGATATTTATATTAAAAATAATGTAATAATATGTGTATTATGCTTGGGTTTCTATATAATTTCCCTTGTTTAAATGTTCCCTTTAGTTATTTACATTATCTATTGTTCTATTCCTTACGTTATATTAAATTTTTACCCCTATCAAAAAAATCACACCTAAATCATCTTGTTTTGACGATTTGTTTTATAATATAAATATGAAGCTATTATGAGTAATTATCATTATTTCTATTATATCAGTCTAATTATATACCAATTTTATCAGAACATAAATCTTTTATTCATTAAATCTAAATATTTTTAATCATAAATAAAAAAAAAATATATTGTTTTTTCTATTAAATATAAATTTTTGTAACCCATTAATCATTGTTTGTTTTCCTTAAACTACAAAAAATAATAGAAAGTAGATCATTTTCACTTTTGAAAATTTTATATCTTCAACTACCAATTTGAATATAAAATCATAATTTCATATCCTCAATCATATTATTAAGGATTATTCAAAATAATTATTTTAATTTCATTTGGGAATGTTCATAAAAATTAATATTCAATATAATAATTTATTAAAAAAATAAGCAACAAATATAAATTATTTATGAAAACCTTATTTATATGTTCAGCTACTTTTTGTCCTCTCTGTTAATCAAATATATATATATATATATATTTATATATTATAAATCTCATCATCACCCCCTACGTTATGTTATGATATACTTATTTATTCAGATTAAACCTCTCATTGCAAACAATCAAATTTCCAATCTAAATTTATCCAGTACCATTTGAAAATCATCTAACCTATATTTTAACAGTGGGGTTTTTATTATTAGATATATTATTGAGTTCAAGTGGTATAAATTTGTGTATTTTGTCCTTATGTAACAGGCTTTTTAGATATATGCCTCAATTGAATTTTTTTTAATTTTATATTATTATGATTTTTTATGGGTGTGAGTGTTGATTTAAATAGTGTAGTTTGATATACTATGGAAAAATGTAAGTGAAAAATTTTACACATTGTTAGGTGACACATGTATTGATTCCCTATATAAATTATTATGCTCTTAAAAACAGGTAACCATAATATATTCCATGATTTGAGGTTTTTTCACATATACCTATTTTATATTTCCTTGTTTTATGATTGGTTTCACAAGTATCAATGAACAATTATAATTTTTCTTCATCTAAGATAATTTTTTATTACCCTTTTTTTTATGCTTGGATCTATAATATTTTGTCATTTTGTATGATTAACACTTTTGTTCTAATGATTTATTTAATAATGAAGTTATATTTTATTCTTTAATTTTAACATCTTTATAATCTTATTGTTTATTACACATTGATAGGTTTATCCCTTAATTATTTTTGATCTCATCGATTCTTAAATGTTTCATTTTCTTACAAGATTACATTGAAAAAATAGGTTTAAGAGGATTTCATGTGTTGGAAATTTTATTTTATATGTAAAATAAATAATTTTCAATAATATGTTAATCAATATATTCATTAACGAGTTATATTATTTTGTATTTATTTGTGGGATATAATGATAAAATTATATATGGGATATAAAATACATTCATATAATTCTTGAGTAACCCAAATATGTATTGGATTAGGGATTATTACTTTTTTAATTCATGTTAATAAGTATAAGAGGGAAAAGTGTAATGAAAACTATATTAATAACATGTGAATCATATGTTCATGTGATGATTTATAGTTTATTACATCACATGATTAATAAATAACAATTATATAGATTTTTCTAAAATAATATTAAAAATGTATTATTTATAATTATTTTTAACAAAATACGGTTTATTAAATGATTTTAAATATTATTATGTAATTATAGAAATTATTGATATGTTCTTTACTTAATAACATAGTCATTTATTAAAATTCAATATATTCATGGATATCATTTTTAGTTTATAAAATCAATTATAATTTATTTAAATATCAAATACATACTTAGAATTAAAAAACAAGGTTTATTGACTATTTGGATGAAATTATATTACACTTCTCCTATTGGTTATTAAGGTATGTAACTGAATAATAATCTATTAATTCTCCACTTTTTATTGATAGATTTAATTTTTGTAAAATATTGACTATGCCTAAATATTTCTCCTTATTTATGAGAATAATGATATTTAATTTTATGAAAAAATTAATCCCATAATAATTTATTAATGAATGGATTATTATTAATATCCTTGGGTAACTAATTATTTAATATGTATCATGATACCCTTTAATTATTGGTACATTAATCAAATGGTTGGGTAGAAACACATTATTGATTTTGTTACATTTTTACACAAATTTATGGTTATATTTCTAATTTAAGTACCTATTATTATATATTAAAATTATGGTGATTTTTCAATTAAACTCATTCATGATTCAATGAAAATGTTTTTGAATCCATTTGGAATGTCATCTATTCAATTGGGTGTATAATAAAACATCAAAACAATTTATACAGGTGTTTTATATGCCTATCTGCTTCAGTGTTGTGTGCTTTAGTCGTATATATCATGAATATTTATTGATTTATGACTCCTTAAATTAAATACTAGGAATCTAAAAATGTTACAATCAATAAGATGTATTATATACTATACATTTATTTTTTGGTTGATCTACGTAATAGTGAAAATACATCATTAATGTGGATTTTTAATCCGGGTTTTATTATTTTATGTTTATTATTATATATTTAAACATATAATAATTCAACCAAAGATATATATACTATTAAATATTTTTATTTCCATCGAGAAATACATATCCCTCTTCTATAATCATTTAACTAATGAATAATTTCATTAAGGAATACCGTGAAAAATTTCATGTAATATTTATTGAAAAAACTATCATATATTATTATAGTGATGGTGAACCAAAAACCCTTTTATGGTTTATTTATAATACCTCATGACCTCAAAAAAGGATAAATAATAAACAATTATTAATATAAAAGAATTTTTTCTATAATAAATACACATATTGAGTCATGTAATATATTTATAGTTTATATTTGTTGACCAATCCAAGAAATGGTTGATTGATGAATAAAAAAGGCTAACTAATATAATAGTTATGTATTCATCTTAGAATATAAATATATTATATATTTTTTAGGATATATTTACTATTTTTTATATATCCAAAATATAATGCTCATTAAATGGATATAATTACTCTACTAAAAAAATGTATTGATCGATTCAATATGGATAAGATAAGGTTTTTGAAAACACCTACACATTATATTCACAACAATTTACAAGGGTTTTGATTTATGTTAATAATCCATATACATTCGTGAGATGTATCCTTACCGAAAAAGAAAAGATGAATGATTTTTAATCTTCTCTATTAAATAACCATTACAAAATTTATTAAACAAATCATCAAGAGTTTGAAGCAATAATTTTGTCCATAATTATTCTAATACATTTCATTTATGGTTAACTGAGTTATCTATAATTAATACATTAGAATAATGTATATGTTCAATTTAAAGGAGTAGAAAGTGTGATTAAAGGTATTTATGTAGATAATAATTTTATGACGGTGCACGATAAAGTATAATAATAGAAAGGGATAATGATAGATAATTTTATTATTTTAATATATATTTTTAGCAAATAAATTATATGGATTAAAAGATGTTAAATCAAAATTGATATTTAAATAAAGGATATAAAAATCATATTGAATGTGATTAAATACTTCCTTATCTAAATGATTTTATTTCTATAGAACTATAAAAATTCCATTGAGTCCTTGAAATTCTATATTGTGCTATATAAAAATGTAGACAATATGATGTTTTTTTATCCTAAAAGTGATATTTTAATATTCTTTTGAACTGATATATGTACCCTTATCTATAACAAAAATAATAGTGATATTCTAGAATAGATACATTTCTTATATTATTATTTTCACAAATAATTGTAAAATATATAATGATAACATATATATGAAATTTTATATGATGAAATCTAGAGGTAGTTTTATTATTATTTACATTGATTCTTGGAATTCCTATTAGTGAATTATGAATTCTATAAATAAAAGGGTATATCAAAACAATTAACATAATTAGTTTGTTAATGAGAGAAATCTCTATATATTTCACAATTGATCACCAAAATATAACAAAAATACTTATAAAAACATGTTTAGGATGAATATATATAATAATTTACCAAAATTATGTAATTTTTTGAAGTATATAACACTTGATTATGTTGAAATTATTACTTCAATGAATATGTAAGTTGGTATGTTGTACTTTGATCAATTTCATAAGATTAAGACTCTAGGTTCATATTAAAATTTTTATTATGGCATCAATAAGAATTAATTAAAGATAAAATCTTCCAAAAATACGTTCATCCTCAAAATCATAATAAATTTTGATGGATTATTTGGAAATTCGATGATATGATTAGATATATTTGTATATATTTAAGTGGATTTTTTTGATAAATATCGACATCTCACAGTGTCATAAAATAAATATAGTTTCTACAATAGTATACATATGGATATATATTTGTCACCATAAAGTAATATATGAAAACATTTATATAGTGGGATGATATATATAAATAATTCTGTTAGGATCAGATCTTTTTCATGAAATAATAGTGTTGTTCAAAACCCATATGTGACAGTTCAACACATCAAAAAACATGATATAATAGATATATTGATAATTGTTCATCAGATATAAAATTTGATATTTGGTGAAAAACATATACCATAAAATAATAAAATGGAATCGAGGTAGGGAAATTAAGACTAAATGAAAGTTTTTCTATAGATAAAGTATCTATTTAGAGATTTATTAATGTAATGAGAATATATATTATGAATTAGAACATCAATAAATCCTATCATATGTGAATCATGTGTTCCATATTTATTTTTTTGGGGATGTACATATTAGAATCAACAGATGTAATATACTCCTAACATTGAAATAGTAACATAAACCATTTTACAAAGAACAATTATTGGATATCATGTATTATAGATATAATGTATTCTAGAAAAGATCAAATGATTATGTCAAAGTTGAAAAATGAAATAATAATTCAGATGAATCCTTGGGGGAACATGATGATAAAATGTAACAAAATATCCATCATTTTAATTCAATTGAGTGATGTAATTTCAAATAAGTCATAATTTTATGGGGTATAAAGTAACAACCAAAACATGTAGTGATAAATTTCTTTACATGACATGAAACCCTTTCTTACACCCAACATCCAACTAAAATGAACATTAAAATGATTTATTTACATATAGTATTAAAAAATTGAATACATTAAAAAATTAATAAATTTCATTTTTTCTTAACAATTAATGAGGAATAAAAAATTTATTAAGTAAAAAATTTATTTTTATATTCCTAATCATGTTTTCTTTTAACTAATAAAATCACTAGTTTCTGTGGATAGAATAAATAATGATATAATTATTATTTACACATATATATTGTTAATATATGGGTGGTATTAATTTTTATAATGAATTTTGTGTGGAAATATATATGTATTTTTTATTATTGTTATACTGGTATTAATTAGAAATATATATATTACATACTATTGGACTATTACGATCATATGTTCATTGACACCATCATTATAAATAAAATGATATAGTAATAAAAATTAAATTTTTCACTAGTTTCAGTATTAAATTAATATATATATGTTATAAAATAGGTGATTAATTAAATAGTATAAGTAAAATTAATTGCATTCTAAATTGAATGTAAAAAAGGGAATGTATTTTCATAATGATCTAAATTAATTATTATATATATGGCACATTTTTCATAATTATAAATTAGGTAGGGTAACATGGGTTTACCCAGGATGTTTTTAAATATATAATTATGTAATTAACGATTGAAGGAAATCATCTTCATGAAAGGAACCTTCATATGGAAACCACTATAAGATTCATTCTATTTTACTCACCACCTGATGGTACCACCATTACTTCTCTCATTCATAGGTATCATATATATATATAAATGTCCTTTATATGAAGTTATTATTATGATAAGGACATCAAAATATTAATGAAATAATTTATAATCGATTGTATATATATTAATATTATTTTAACATTAATAAATTAGAATTTGTATAAAATTTAATATTAAAGTGTTAATTTGATTAATGAAAAATTTATTTGAAAAATTCAATCAGAAACCTAAATTAATAGTTAGATAATATAAAATTAATTTTAATTAGTTAATATAAAAATCTATTACTGTTATGCAATTATAATTTTCATATAATTATTTTTATATGTGACATAATTCATAACTTATTTAAATTAAAAACTACTAAATTACGTTTTTATATATTCTCATAGAGAATTTATATAATAAATAAATTAAAAATTTAGGGAATATTATTAAATTATGTTGAATAAGAATAAATTCTACTTCATGATTAAAAATCAATTTTTCTAGAAATTATGTTTTATTCATTATGTTTTATTTTTTAAAATTATATTATATAAATTTAGTAAATAAATTAAAATGGAATATATTTTAAACATTGAATCTATATTTTCATATTGTATATTATATTCAATTTAATTTTTATATATTAAAATATTTTATGAACGTAAACATTTGTTAACATAGTAAAGGAAAAATATTTTAGTAAGTATATATTAAATCCTGACATCATATTACGACAGAAAATATTTTCTCTAACTATCTAGATGATATAATTATTGACAAAACCATATATTTTATGACTTATTTTTATAATTTGTATACATTCTTTGTGATAAAATAGATTTTTATTCATTACAGATATAATATTTTCCTAAATATCCCTCATCCATGCAGATAGAATGATCGATCTACAACCCACCACATATAATACATTTCCTTTGTATCCTTTTTTATTATATCCCATTTTACCTAACTAAAATTATACTCCCACATTTGAAATCATCTTCTAATAGATATGATTCCAAATTTTTAATTTATGATTAACTCTCCATGAGATGATTCAACTCTTAAATATAATTTTTAACCACCCATAAATCATTTTTCTATTATTTTTTATCCACATATGGATAAAAAAATGTTATATTAATAGAATAAAATCAAACTGATAATTATCAATAAGGATTTCATTTTTAATTAAAAATATATTTTTCATATTCCCTCATTTCCCAAAAAATGTTCTTGTTTGGGTATGTTCCAAGGCCACTAAAAAATTTAATACTATTCATATCATTAATATTTTTAAATAATATATATTAGATATATGATTGAATAATTTATAATTTAATATGTTTTCATAATAGTGTAACAGAAATATATATGTTTATCCAACAAAAAATATATCATAATTACTATATAAAAATTGTGAAAAAATGAGGTTTGATTTTTTCATTAAATACATCATTATAAAATCAAATAATAATGATTTTTATTTACATCTTCATCAAACACACTTATCTAAAATCCACTTCAATATATAGAAGATTAAAACATTTTCACTATCCAAAAAATCAATCAAAATTCTTAATCTAGCATAGAAAATCATGTTTTTTAACACCATTATAGTAATTTTTAAAAGGAGATATTAATAAATTATTAATAATATATTTTAATTGAATGGTATTAGGAAAATTAATAAAAATATTTTATCTATATAGATGAATAATAATCCTCAATTTACAAAACAAGGGTTTATATCAGGTTTTACTACACATTATTCCATGTTATAGAATTTTAATGGATTCATCTATATTCTGTAAGTCATGATCTATATTCATTTAACATGGATTTATAATATATATATATATATAATATAAAATCCATGTTTTAATATATTATTTTCTCTATAACTATAGTTAAATTTCATATTCATAAAATAATGCACATCATTGATGGACATTAATTTTTATAAAAAGCAAATGTTATTGAAATATATTCAAATTATCTCTATTAAATATTAATCATTTAATTTATCACTACATACCCAAAAATGTACCCGTTTATATGGTTTTTAATATAAAAACATTTTTGGCAATTTACACATAACATATTTACATCTTTATCAATTAATAAAATTAAAACACATCTTGCACGGTGGATTTTATTTAAAACTACAATATGTGTTAAAAAAGACATTTCATTTCACTATATAATTTTTGATATCTTAGATAACATTTTTTGTTAAAAAAAATTTATTTAATTTCAAGTTTAAACAAATTTTAATTATTTTAAGATACAGTTAAAAATGAAAATTTCACATTATTGATAAATATTTTTGATGGTACGTGAAATTTTTTTTTCACAATGACAAAATAATTTTCAAAACATTATTTTTATAATTTCAGTTTCATATTCCACTATACTACATGGAAGTATATATCTACGTGGGTAATGTTCATGATCAACCCTCTAAATTCTTTTAATATATAATTATTTTTTTAGTTCATTATTTTATCGACTAATAAAATTATTGATATCAATTTATGTGATAACATATAGAAATTTTTTGAAAAAAATATTTGTTAAATTATTTTACTTTGTAATGTGAATGATTAATTCTATTTTTCTCATCTGTGTATTGTTTATAAAGAATTTATTCATATTTAACTTACATCCCTCCAATGTATAGGGTAACTTTTATTATTTAAAGATATTATAAATGGATAAAAATAGTGATGAATGATAAACTATGTGGCACAGTTAGTAACACATAATCCACTATGTTCTAGATAATATGTACAGATATATTGTCCATAATTTCATGATAGAGTTTGATGTAAAAAATGAAATTTATAATCAACTAAATTTTGGGGTTCATTCTTAATTTATAAAATATGATTAAATGTTTTTTGATTTTTTTAACTGTTTTTATTTTATTATATATCTTTTATGATTCCCTGAGGATTCTATCATGGTAATATGTTCATCTTTCATATTCTATGTTATTTAATAACATATTAAAATCAAATATTATTATTCAATGACTATCTTAATTATATTCCCCATTAAGGAATAATTTTTTCAGAAATGTTTTTGATATAACTCCTTACAATTTATTGAAAAAAATTTCCTATACGGAGTATTTCAACACATTACGTCTTTTTATTCATATTACTGTTGTAAATTACATGATATTGAATGAATTTTGGATGTTATGTGTGATGAATGTTTTTTGAAATCATAGAAAATATTTATTAACATTGTAATTCATTATATAAAAACTAAAATCACAAAAAATATAGGTTCTATAATTTCATTTATAATTATTATATATAATGAATAAATTTGGGAAATGTATTAAAATATATATTTTTTTATATATTTTCCTTAATAAAAAAAGTTAAATAAAGTTATTTTGATATTGAATTATATATAAGTAATATGTTGAAATGGAATATATTTATGTTTCACATTCTAAAATAATGGTCTAATTAGTTTCCATTTTAAAAATTATTTAATGATTGGGAAATTAAAATATATATAAAACAACCTGTTTTTGAAAAAAAATTTAAATTATTTTGTTAGAAAAAATAATTTATTAAATTCTTCATTGGAGTTTTATAAAAATATTGATATATTTAGGTTGTTTTTTATTATTTCTTTTTAATAATGTTCAATTATTTTTTATTATTTATTTCTATTTGTATAATTATTAATAAGAATATAATATAGGGAATAAAATCATAAATTATAATTTATTAATGATATAGTTTTGAATTGTGAATCACTGGGAAATATTTCACAAAATGAATCATGTTATTTGAGTCTATGAATAATGTTATAGAGAAAATCATTAATGTTAATTATAATTGATAATATAATAATGAGATTTGGAGAAATGAGTTCAGCTACCAAAGATTATGAGATAATTCATTCATCAATGCTTCTTAAACCCAACTACATAGAACATGTTCTTGATACCAAATATAATTAATTCACCCTTATGAATATTTCCAAACTCATTGTCTATCAGGTATTGTATTTAGAGTATGTTTCCACATCAATAGAGCTTCAGATACACCACTTTATAAGTATTTTCATTAAAAAATGTATATTTTGATTACATTACTATATAACAAAAACCTTAATATATTTTGAGGTCAACAATAAAAATAATAGAGATCCAAATATGTTTTTTATTATAAATCTAGACTAAAATATTAATCAAAGTATCTATATCACTAAATTTAATACCTTATTCTTTGGAAAACATAACAATTGGGGAAAAATACTTATGAGGAACTTGATAATGTAATAATTTTCCTATATATTAACATTTTATGATTTGATGTTTGACAAAATAATTTATAATCTATTGGAGTATAAGTTTTGAAAACTGAATAGAATTAGTGAACTTTCCAATGTAGTTTGATGTATTTGATCTTAATACCCTCCAACTTCATTATTGTAAAATATGAATCTTTTAGATATTATTTTGGAAAAAGATATTCATAGGAATAAAATTGATCATTTTTGGTAATTTAACCAATTTAAATATTGAATTGGTGTTTATTTGTTCATGAGTTCTATAAACTGTTGATAATATTATTATATGATAAATATATTAGGAATTTTGGCGAATGCACAATGATGGAAATTGATCATTTTTCGAGGTTGGAGGAGAACATTAAATACATTTTGGGACCAAATAAATTTTATTATATTTATAAATATTATAATAAGGTAATTCATAAAAAAATCAAGATATTGATGAATATGATATATATATATGATTATCATCATGGGTAATATCAATAATTCTTACTCAATGGACATAATGTTTTTTAAATCACTATAATCTAAAAAATCTACAACATGTGTAATCAAATAATGAATATGGGGAAATAAATAAATTTGGACAATTTAAATCTAATTAAAGGAGGTTAATTATTTGAAATTATTCTATTTCTTGTATTATGGTAGATACATTTTTTTGTTATTCTACATGGACCATTAGAGAGAATAATTTTCATTCATAATCTCATTATATATATCGTAATGATGTTTGGATTTTTCTATTAAAGGAATTGGTGAGGTATGTCATGACCCGCCTCCACGGGCCATGAACCATTTCATCTGACCCGATGGGGTCCAATAATACCTTGGTTTCCTTACTAGCACACCATAGGCTATTACTCACTAGGGTCTCTTATCAGACTAATGATTGTTCCCACATGTCAACACATGTTCTTTCATTGGGTATTTTCCTCACTCACACACACATTGAGAAACATCCCAGAAGGTCATCCATCATGATTACCACTCCATGCCAAGCATTCTTAACTTTGAAGTTCTATTCAGATAGTCTCTCAAGAAGAAAGATGCACCTTGTTGACATAGGTAGTGACATTTATCCTTTTAAGTCTCACTTTTTTATGGATGTTATATTGACCACCCCTTTAAAGCACAACGCCCTCATTGTGGACCCCCATACACAAACCCAAGTCATGCCATTGCACTTCCAGATGAGTATTGGCTCTGATACCATTTGTCACAACCTGCCTCCCAGGGATCAGACCTTCGAGTAGGGACTGAGGCAATAGATTAGAGCATCAGTTGTCCCCCACATCATCTCCACGTAGACAGGGGTGTTGGAGATATCCCTCCTAGTGGAGAGTTTCCTTGATGAGTAGTTTGTAGCTTCGATACCCACCACTAGCCAACATGCAGTGGAGTCCTCTACAGCTGGCAGTAGACAAATGTCGCAGAGGTCCAAGAGGGCCAAAAAAATAGGTGATCATCCTCATTAATCGGGATCAGTTGTCCGAGGCACCCAGAGTGGAGACAGAGCCACACATACTAGGAGCGGACAATGTTACTCCTGTGGCGGGCTTGGTCACATGGCACGTGACTATCCGACCTACCATACAGACGATCAGCAGATAGATGAAGGACATCCCAGTAAGCGGCAGTGGTTCGATCGAGATGGTATGTAGGGTGAAGGGGGATGTGGCAGGGGAGATGTCCTTGTAGCTGGTGGTGGACGACGCGTAGAGGTGTTTCCCCCACCACCAGCCGGAGGTCTACCCAGACCGCTCGGAACGGGTGGACAAGGGAAAGCACAACATCAAGCAGCTGAAGCATATCACCATGGAGCTCCGAAAATAGGTATAAAAGAGCGAGACTAGTTCCAGGGATAGAGGCCTTTGTTCATTATGCTTCTAGCTTCATTGATGTTGTTGTTTGTGGTTTCATTATGTCTTTATACATTATTATGTAGTTATAAAAGACACGTTTCCTTGTGACGTTTGATTTCATTCCCTTTTTGTGTGGTTAATACTATGATTTTCTGGTCAAAACTATTATCTTGACCCTCAATTTGGAGATTTCTACTGGGGGATACCCAATGACCACACACTGATGCCGAAAGTGTGACTCAACCCTTAGTGGGGAGAGTAACAGTTAGATCTCTTGGTAGTATCATCAAGGCTTTATGACGTCATCCATGGCATTAATTAGTACCTTTCTTGTCAGGAATGATAGTATTAGGAAAAACTTGTGGTTCATCTAAGGGATGTGACCAGATTTCCCTTTTCGGTAGAGGATAAATCATAGCAGCTCCTGTAGAACATAGGTGATGAAGGGTGAAGTCAAGTTCTTACAATTGGCTAGTCTCACCCATAGTTTGCTGAGCAAATGGTTTAGAGTTTACTCTAATATCAATAGTCTCAGGTGTGTCTTCATTAAGAAGAATGTGAACCTGAGACAACGGCGATGGCTTGAGATCATCTGGGACTATGACTTCAAGATAATCTATACTCCTAGGAAGTGGAACATTGTTGCTGATGCGCTCAATAGGAGGACTGTTATTCAGCTACTAGGATAGGTGACAGAGCAGCTAGCTACCATACATATATCCTTGGTGGATAGATATGGGGCAACCTATCAACATTCTCTTACAGAAACTCCTCCACTTCTTCACCTGATTAGGCGAGGTGGATTACTGCCTGGCCCTTCAACCTCAGTTGCACCAGGTGAAAGACGTCTCCCACATATCTCAGTTGAAGAGATGCGTGCACAACCCGTCCCACATCATCGACCATGGGGATCTAGACATCGATGACTGGGAGACTTTCAAGGAGGTACTAGTAGAGATTGAGGATCAACAGGACAAGGTCCTGCATAAATGGTCGATTCCTCTAGTGCGTATTCGCTGGCAGCACAAGATCCTCCAGGAGAGCACATGGGAGTGAGACGCTCAGATGTGTGCTCAGTACCCTCCTTTTGTTTCCCTAGTATGTGTTGTAGCTTTACGGGGACGTAAATCTCTCAGATGGGAGTAATATAAAGACTCTGAAATTTTATGGAATATTTTTTTGTTAAATTCTTGGGAATTTTACAAGTCCACAGTTTCTGACGGTTCCCGATTCAGAGGCCTGAAGTGCCCATAATGATCCATCAAATTTTTGTTAAACTTATATAAACATGCATGAGTATTTTTCCTGAAAAATTGGAATAAATATTGAACGGTTTCTCAGATCAGAAATCTTAGGGCACCGTTACGCTCAGGATGGCGTGTTTACCCTAGGCACGACTTATGTTTAGTCATCATGGGCCTCATGTGAGAAATCTCAAAACTGGCTTAACCGTAAATAAAATAATTAAATAAATTATTTTATTTTTCAAATGCTTATAACTCACAAATGGTAAATTGGATTAAAAATATGAGACCACCCTTGAACTCATGAGGGTATGATTTCTTTACGAAGATATTAACATGGGTTGGCGAGGGCCACTAGAGAATGTTAGTTTTTGGCCACAAATAAAATAATTAAGTTCCAATTATTTTATTGTAAAATTCATAACTTTTAAATGTAATCTCGGATTGGAAATCCATGTGTACCATTGGGTTTGTTGGGGTGTGTTTCACATAGGAAGAGCCTAACCTCGACCGGCACAGGTCGGGGGTGACTAATAATAATTTTTCCTAACTTTTTTTGGGTAGGTTCAGTAAACCCATGAGTGGCGTTTTATAACATCAGAACCGATGATTGGATTTGAAATATGATGGAACCTTTAACCTCGCAAAGTTGATGAATTCTTAGTGAGACCTTCACCGTAGTTTCATTCTGACGTGGATGGAATATTATTTTTGGGGATTTAATTTTAGTTGGATAAAAATAAAGTGATAACATTATTTTTATTGGTGGTGGTTAAAACCACCATGTTGTTGTTGGTGGAAGGGGCCACCACACCATAACCTCTAATAAGAGGTTCTGGTGTTGGGGACCACCCGTACATAACCTCCCCTTGGAGGATAATTGTGGTGGGGACCACTCGGGAAAAACCTCTCTATTAAATTGTAGGGGTGGGGACCACCCGACCCCTATAAATGGATGAGGATAAAAACCTTCTCAACTCCCCATTAAATTTATAGAAACTCCTCAACTCCTCCACATAATGTTTTCCAAAAAATTATGCGGAGCCTCTTGACTTCCTCCCCAATTAATGTGACACCACACAAGTATTAAATTTTTGGAGCAGGGTTTTAATTCTATCTTTTGAATTTTCGTACTAACAATAAAATAATAACAAACTTTTATTATTTTGTTGGCATACTTATCTTTTGTGGGTACACCTTTTGTGGAGAGCTAGAGAGAGGAAAATCTCCCAACGAAGAATGATTCTTCCAGCGAAGAATGCGAAGAATGATCATTCCATCGAAGATCAATGCCAAATCCATCTTTCTTCAGTCGAGGAAAAGTAAGGGGAGACGCCACCCACAAAGAACATATCCAACGACAACGTCACCTCCTCCCGATATTGATGATGTGACATCACCATCCCGTGACTTCGTCATACGAAAAAGATTAAATGGTAGGGGGTTTCATTTCATGACGACGTTATACTTTTTCTTATCCCCTTCATCAGATAAAAATGGTTTTTTGTGGGCTTTTTTTTGATCAACTACTAATCTAGTTGAGCATTTTAATTCTTCTCTAAACGCGTAGGAAGAGGGCCAACCAAACATGGATCGACATCCTCTGTCATTCTTATTTCATGTGACGTACTATGTCACGATGACAAAAGTGACAACAAAGAAAGTCGTGCTACCCGCGGCCTCCAAAAATCGCGCTGCAATAGCGGTGTACCCATGCCCCGAGGTGAGCACATCCATGCTCCACCGGCACACCCCAACGCCCTTCCAGCGCTGCCCGGTGAACCCCAACGCCCTGCCTGCATCGCCCGGTGCACCGCGGTGCCCCCCCCCCCTCGGCGCTCTTCTACGCTGCCCGTCGCACCCTGAAACCCCCGCGGTGCCCTGCTCGCAATGCCCGACGTACTGCGGGGCCCCCCGGCGCGCTACTGCGCTGCTCTGCGCGCCCCCGCGCACTACTGGGCACCCCGACACCCTACCCGGCACCCTGCTGCACCGTACCGCCCAGCCCAGCGCCCCCCGAAGCACTGCTCAGCAAGCTCACACCACCGACGTGCTTCCCATCCATCCCAGCACCCTTTCGTACTACCCGAAACCCCTGTTGTGGCCTGCCTGGCACCCGTAGTCCTTGCTTGGTGCACCCGCGCCATGCCCGGTGCGCCTAGAGCCTGTCGGTGACTAGTTGGTTGTCCCGCACTTTTTACGGCCTGACAGCTGGCCTTCCGGCCTCGCAAACCACCCCGCGACATCCCTCACGAAGTTACTATCTGAACCGGCCCGGGAACCCGGGCCGAGTTATCGAGACACCTACATGGTGACTATCAGGCCAAACCGCCCTCGCAGATCGTGGGGTTAGGCCCAGTGGACCGGGTCAAAACATAGTGGGCTAACCTGGCCAAAGGGACTGGATAGACCTTGTGAGTCTGACGAGGTAGACCCAGACCTGGTCTGCCCAGACTGGGTATTGCCGAGTCGGTCCAACGGGGTCAGACCGGACTCGGGCCCATTACAGACCCATTACCTTCTTGGGCCATATCTTTGGCACCGGATGTCTGTTTGACGAAGCGTCAGTGACACCATTATTCTTGGAGTATAGTCATCCCTTTGAGTATACCCCATTGGAGTTTGGGGTATAGTAGAGTCATTGTTAGTTTGGTTCATACAGGAATCCAACAGGGCCCCTAGGACAAAATGCTAAAAACTCATAGACCGGGCATCTGATTGTCGCGTCGTATGTTGCATTGATACCCCTATGATGTGGCGGTCCTTTGAGATTCATCCACCAGCGACTTCGTAAAACTTGGTGTATCGACTAGTAGCTCATGGAGAGGAACCTCCCGGAGATGAGCAGACGGAGTGCGGAGACCTTGTAGCTGTAGAACTAACAACTGCTTGACCGATTTGACTCGAAGTGATTGAACTAGCCCAGTGGATAGAGCTCCTAGATTGGTGGCAGAACCATAGTGGATGGAGAATCTGGTTTGGTAGCAGACACACAATACTTGATAGGAGCAGTACCTCTGAGGACTATTAGGGGGAGCACTCAATTTTTTGGCAGACCCATAGCGGAAGAGCACCCAGTTTGGTAGCAGACTCGCGGTACTCGACATGAGGAGTACCTCAGCAGTCTTAGTTTAGTGAGTAGAGCCTCAAAATTTCAATAGGGCCACTGTACTCGATAGAGGAGGAGTTCTCCGGCAGTTGTGGTTTAGATAATAAAAATCCTAGTTTGAGCTAAGTCAATGAACTTTTTGTTTTCCTCATGATTGAGATGGGTTCATTGATAACATAGGTATATGTATGGGAATATACCTAAGTAATGGTTGTCCATTAAAATCATATGTTTTGGTTGATCCTTGTTTTATTTAGTGAGACTAAGAGGGTTTAAGGGTCCCTAATGAGTATCGTTATACTCACCCATTCATAGGCTATGCCCACACCTCGTTGTGTTGGATACAGATGACAGTCAGGGCTGATGGAGGCCGAGAGCACCAGGACTGGACGACACCTGGAGGTGGACCTCATGACAAGTCTGTACCCAGAGTAGACGGATGGACGTGGAGCACTGAGGAGGCTATATGTACCTACTCTTCAGGTAGGATCCATGGTGGACGATCCTGGAGCATCTAGACACCTTCCTGCAATTTTTCTTTTAGTTTTACCAGTTTTTCCTTTCCATGTACTTTACTATTGTGCTTGTATTTATGGTGCCTTTAGTTTTAGCATTCTTGTTACACTGTTTTTAATTATTTTTTTCTTCCTCTTGGACTCTGGTTGTGTGTGATTACGAATTATAAAGGCAATTACTACCCAATTTTAGGGAATTACGCCTTTGCTGCTAGTCGTCGGCCCCTAGCCTATGGAAGGCGAGCTTGGGGTAGTCATGATGTGGGCCCTGGGGGATGGGTCAGAAAAAATTTGTATCCGATCAGTTAGTTCTACCATATAACATAGGTCTCTGATTTTTTTTTTCTGTGAAGCAATATTGTTAAGGGTACTAAGTGTGTTTTTTGGTTCAGGGAGTCTAGTGTTGGTGAGGCAACCGACGTATCCATACACCAGGACCCTAACTTCTTATTTATGACTCAGTGCACGAAAACACTAATTGTTTGTGTGTTTTCAAATGTTTTCTTTAAGTAATATTAAACTAGGTCAGCTCACTAGGTATAGTCTTTTGACCATATCACATTTTTTTCTTTCAGGATGCCTCCCCGTAGATGACCACCAAGAGCCCCGAGACTTGTACGTACTGATAGTCCGTCGGGAGACGAGGACCCAGTATAGGTCCCTCTTCCAGTTGAGTCACCAGCGAAGGTACCAGCGGTATCACTTCCCGTTAGGCCACTGATGCCACCAGCCCCATCTACAGATAGTGAACGCCACTTGAGTGCACTGCACGAGTTCCAGCCCCAGATTCCACCTAGGTTCCGAAGAGTGATGGACCCACAGGCGGCTGAGGATTTCCTGGAGGCTGTGGTGAGAGTCTTCAGACTGGTAGGGACACCGGCCGAATTTATGGTGATCCTTACTGCCAGCATCCTTCAGGTAGCAGCATGAAGATGGTGGAGCCTGATGCTCCAGATTCATGATGAGGCATCAATTATATGGGTAGACTTTGATACCCTGTTTCAGATAGAGTTTCTACCATCCACCCTTCTAGCGGTGTGTATACAGGAGCTACTTCATCGACAGCAGTGTAACATGACAGTGGTGCAGTTCTCGGTGAGGTTCACTGACCTCTCACGCTAATCCACTAATATGGTAAGTGACCCATTCATCAGGGCCCTGACCTTCGAGCAGGGACTCAGGCGAGAGATTAGAGCTTCATTTGTCTCCCACAACATCTCGACGCAAACGTCGGTGTTAAAGGGGGCCCTCATAGTGGATACATTCCTTTCGAAGAAATCTCCAGCAGTGAGACCCACCACTAGCTGACATGCAGCGGAGTCTTTTGCAGCTGGATGTAGACAAATGACACAATGGTCCAAGAGGACCAGACCAACAGGTGATCGATCACACAACTTTTGATCTGGTTTATGGGGAACTCATAGTGGAGACAGAGCCAGGGATACTAGGAGAAGAAAGTGTTACTACTGCGGCGGGCTTGGTCACATGGCACGTGACTGTATGACCTGCCATATAGAAAATCAATAGATAGATAATGTACCTCCCAGGTAGAGGCATAGGTTTGATCAAGATGGTCTGAAGGTCGAAGGAGGATGTGGCAGAGGATCTGGCCATGCAGCTAGTGGTGGACGACGCTTCGAGGTGTTTCCACCACCACCACTAGGAGGTCCACTGCGACAACTAAGAATAGGTGGACAGGGGAGATCACAACATCAATTAGCTGAAGAATATGACCATGGAGCTTCGGAAGTAGGTAGACAGGAGCAGGACTAGTTCCAGGCATAGAGGTATTTGTTAATGATGCTTCTATATTCATTGATATCGTTGTTTGTGGTTGCTTTGTGACTTTGTACTTTGAGCTGCAGTAATAAAAGACACTTTCCCTTGTGAATTTTTCTTTTTTACCCCTTTTTTGTGGTTAATAATAAGAGTTTCCAGTTAAAACTGTTGACTTGACCCTCAATTTATAGATTTGTACTGGGGGAGACCCATTGACCAAACACTGATACTAATTGTGTGACTCATCCCTTGAAGATGGGAGTAATGGTTGGATCTCATGGTAGTAGCATCGAGGCTTTACGACATCGTCCATGGAATGAATAAGTACTATTCAAGTCAGGATTGACTATATTTGGAAAATTATGTGGTTCATCCAGGTGATGAGACTAGATTTACCTTTTTGGCAAAGGATAAATCATAGGAGATCTTGTAGAATGTAGGTGAAGAAGGGTGAAGTTGAGTTCTTATAATTGGATACTCTAACCCATAGTTCGTTGAGAGAACGATTTACAGTTTCCTCTAATCTCAATAGTCTCGAGTGCATTTTCTTTCAAAAGGATATGATCCTATGAAAATTATGATGGATTGAGTTCCTCCAGAACTATGACATCGAGATATTCTATACTCTTGTGAAGGGGAAGGTTGTTGCGGATACTTCAAGAAGCAAGACTGATATTCAGATGCTAGGAGAGGTGACAATGTAGCTGGATGCCATACATATATCCTTTGTGGAATGATATGGTGCAACCTATCTTAAATATCTTACAGACACTCCTCCATTTCTTTAGCAGAGTAGGCGAGGTGGTTACTTGTTGGCCCTTCCACCTTAGTTTGCACCTGGTGCACGATGTCTTCCACATATCTTAGTTGAGGAGATGCGTGCACAACCCGTTCCACATCATCGACCACGAGGAGCTGGATATCGATGACGAGGTGACATTCAGGGAAGTTCTAGTAGAGATTTGGGATTGATAGGAGCTGGTCCTGCATGGATGGTTGATTCCTCTGGTGCGCATTCACTGGGAGCACAGGAACCCCCAAGAGAGCACATGGGAGTGGGAGGCTCAGATGCATGCTCAGTACCCCCATTTTGTTTCTCTAGTGTGTGTTCTGGCTTTACGGGGACATAAATCCCTAGGGTGGGTGTAATGCAAAGACCCATAAATTTCAATGAATTTTGTTTTATAAATTCTTTGGAAATTTATGAGTCTACAGTTTCTAACAGCGCCTAATTCAGAGGCCCGGAGTTACAGAATGATCCATCATAGTTTTGTTATGCTTAAATTAACGCTCGTGAGCAGTTTTCTTGAAAAAGTGGAACAACTCTTGAATGTTTACTCGGATCAGAAATCTGTGGGCACCATTGCGCTCAGGATGACAGGTTCACACTACCAAAAATGGCTTAACCAAAAATAGAGTAATTAAATAAATTATTTTATTTTTCAAACACTTATAACTCACAAACGGAAACTCAGATTAAAAATCAGAGACCACAGCTTAACACATGAGTGTAGGTTTTCTTTAAGAAGATACTAACCTGAGTCAGCGAGGGCCACTAGAAAAAGTTAGTTTTTGGCTGAAAATATAATAATTAAGTGAAGATTATTTTATTTTAAAATTAATAACATTTAAATTGAAGCTCGGATTGAAAATCAGAGTGCACCGTAGGGTTCGTTGGAGCAATTTTCACCTATGCAGAGCCTAAACTCAACTGGTGCAGGTCGAAGGTGTCTAATAATAATTTTTCTGTTCTTTTTCGAGTACGTTCAGTAAATGAACTAGCGGTGTTTTATAACTTTTAAAACGGTGCTCGGAATTGAATACCTAAGGCACCAGTGAACTCGCATCACCAGTGAATTCTTAGTGAGACCTTCAACGCAGTTGTGTTCTGATGTGGATGGAAGATAGTTTTGGGGGTTTTAATTTTAGATAGATAAAAATAATGTGATTACTTTATTTTTATTGGTGGTGGTTAAAACCAACAAGTGGTGGTTGGTGGTGGGGGCCACCACACCCTAACCTCCCATCAGAGGTTCTGGTGGTGGGGCCCACCAGTACATAACCTCCATTGAGAGGATAATTGTGCTGGGTACCACCCAAGAATAACCTCTCCATTAAATTGTTGGGGTGGCGACCACCCGACCTCTATTAATGGAGGAGGATAAAAACCTTCTAAAATCCCCATTAAATGTGGAGAATATCCTCAACTCCTCTACTTAAAGTTTTCTAAACATTTATGGGGATTATCTTAACTTCCTCCAATTAATGTGACACCATAGAAGAATTAAATTGGTGGACCCGTGTTTTAATTCTCTCTTTTGAATTTTCAATCCAATATTAAAATAATAATAAAATCTTATTATTTCATTGGAATAATTCTCTTTGGTGGGTACTTCTTTTGTGGAGAGATAGAGAGAGGAAAAGCTCCAAACGAAGAACCATTTTTTCAGCGAAGAATGCGAAGAATGCTCCTTCCACCGAAGATCAACGCCAGCGCCTTATTTCTTCAATCGATTCAAATGAAGGAAAGACGACGCCCATGAAGAACATCATCAACGACAACGTCACATATTCCTGACGTTTACGAAGTGACACCACCATCCGGAGACTTTTTCAAATGATACCGATTACAAGGTATGAGTTTTTCATTCATGGAGATGTTATAATTTTTCTTATCCCCTTCATCGGATAGAAAGGGTTTGTTGCGGGCATGTTTTTGATCAACTGATTATCTCATTGAGCCATTTAATTCTTCTCTAAACGCAAAGGATGCAGGAAAACCAAACATGGCATGACATCTTCTGTCATTCTTCTCTCTTGTGACGTCCTATGGCATGGCGACGAAATTGACAACAACAAAGGCAGTTCTACCTGCGGCCTTCGCAAATCGCGCCGCACCCACGGCGTACTGATGCCCTGGGCTGCGAACAACTGTGCTACCCAGGCGCCCCCCGACGCCCTACCGTGCTGCTCAGCATGCCCAGGCGCGCCCTAGTGCCCTGCCCGCACTTCTCGGCCCGCCCCGGCGTCGCCCCGACGCCCTGCCCGCACTGCCAGATGGCCCCCGGTGCCCGCGCGGTGTCATTATTGCGCATCCCGGTGCACCTCCCCCCATCGCGCCCTGCCTCAATACTCAGCAACCTCGGCGCCCCCGTGACGCCTTGTCCGTGCTGCTCGGTGCACCCCGACTCCCTGTCCAACTCCCCGCGGCGCCCTGCTGCCCATCCCACCGCGCCCCCCGACGCACTGCCCAGCCATCCCGGTGCCCTCGGGCGTTGACCTACACCCCTACCATGGCCGGCCCTGTCTCCCACGCACCCTTCACGGCCCACATGCGCCCTACCTTGTGCGCTTGGAGACTGTATGTGACCAGGAGGCCAGCCAGCACCCCACGAGGCCTGCCTGCTGGCATCCCAGCCACCAGCTTCCCAAGGAGACACACGATGTCCCCCTTGATTTCGGTAGCCAAACTGGACAGATAACCCGGGCCGAGTTACTTAGCCACCTACGTGGAGACTATCGGGGTGAACCGCCCTCGGGGTCCGCTGGACCGGGCCCAGCAGACCGGGTGAAAACATAGCAGGCTGACCAGCAAAATTGGACGGGTTAGACATAGCGAGTCGGACCGGGGAGACCTAGACCGGGTCGCCCTAGACCGGGTTGAGCCGAGTCGGTCCGAACAGGTCAGACGGGACGCGGGCCCATTACTGACCCATTACCTTCTTGGGGAATATTTTTGGCACCAGACGTCCGTTTGACAAACCATCAGTGGCGCCGGTATTCGTGGAGAATAGTTGTCCCTTTCATTATACCCCACTGGAGTTCAGCGTATAGTTGTGTCACGGTCAGGTTGGTTCGTACCCAAATCAAACTAGGCCCCTGGGACTAGAATGATTATAAATCACAAACCAGTCATCTGATAGACGCGCCATCTATTATGTTGAGACCCCTATTATGTGGAGCTCCTTTGAGATACATCCACCAGATACTTCGTGACACTTGAACTATCGACTAGTAGCTTGTGGAGCGGATCCTCCCAGAGACGAGCAGAAGGAGTGAAGAGACCTAGTAGCTGTAGACCTGACGACTACTTGACCGATTCATCTCGGAGTGATTCAACTATCCCAGGGTATAGAGCGCTTGGTTTGGTAGAAGACCCATTGCGGATGGAGAGCCTGGTTTGGCAGCACACCTGCAGTGCTCAATAGGAGGAGTAGCTATGACAACTATTAGTGGGAGTTCCCAGTTTGGAGGCAGACCCACAGCGGAGGAGTGCCCGGTTTGGCAGCAAACCCATAGTACTCGACAGGATGAGTACCTCAGTAGTCTAAGGTTAGTGAGCAGTGTCTCAGAGTCAGGACATGGCCATTGTACTCGACATAGGAGGTGCTCTCCAGCATCTGCGGTTTTGATAATAAAAATCCTGGTTTGAGCTGAGTCAATAACCATTGTGTTTTCTTCATGATTGAGATGGGTTACTTGATTACTTAGTTATATGTATGGGCATATATCTAAGTAACAGTTATTTATTGAAATACTACTTTGTGGTTGATCCTTGTTTGATTTTGTGAGACCATGAGGGTCTCGGGGTCCATATAAAGTATCGTTATACTCAACCCTGCATGGGTTATCCCTGCACCATGTTGTGTTGGATGTAGACGACAGACAACACTGGTAGAGGCCAATAGTGCTAAGACTAGGCATTACCCAAAGGTGGACCTCACGAAGAGTCAGTACCCATAGGAGACGAATGGATGTGGAGAATTGAGGAGGCAATCCGTACCTACCCTTTAGGTAGGATCCATGGTGGACAATCCTGGAGCTTCTAGACACCATCGAGCTGTTTTTCTTTTAGTTGTACTTGTTTTTCTATTCCTTGTTCTTTACTATTGGGATAGTATTTCCATACCCTTTACTTTTAGCATGCTTGTTACATAGTTTTTACATAGTTTTTTATTATACATGTACTTTGGTTGTGTGTGTTTACGATTTATAATGGATGTGCCTTCCCAGTTTTAGGGAATTACGCCTTTGGTGGTAGTCGCCATCCCCTGGCCTATGGAAGGCGAGCATGGGGTAGTCACGATGCGGGCCCTGGGGGACGGGTCGTGATAAGGTAAAAAAATAGATTATTATTAATTATTGACCAAATAAACCATTTTTAATCATTCTATTTCATTCTTAATAAAATATTATCTTAGCCTAGGATGCTTGAATATGATTGTTTTATATTATGATGAATGATTTTGTATGTAGTAAATTATCATATTAGAATCCATTGTCATATGAAGAATGATAGAATTGATAGTGGATCAGGCATACAAAACTAATATACTACTATATTAAATCAATATATATTAGGTATAATGTGAATCATTAGTGGAAGATACAATTATACCATGGAAATGGAGAGTTAATGAAGAGAAAAAATTTATGATTTAGTGATTATAAAATTACGAGCTTTTAATTTTTACAGATGAATTATAAACAATAAAAAAATTATTAATGGCAATCTATCTCAATATAACCATTAAATCAAAATTTATTATTCAAATAATAACCCCCATATTATTATATTATTTCAAAAAGTATTTATATATACTTCCATAGTAATGTAACATGATTAAAAAACCATATATATAGAATATAATTTCATACCAATATAAAATTTGAACTGTGAATTACTCTTTTTTATTATTGATATTAACTTTGTATCTCAGTGGTTATTTTTAAATTTAACATGTGATATTTCTACTGTATTTTTGTTATTGTACCCCATATATTAATATCAGAATCATATAATTCTATTTGACACATCAATTCCACAATTGCATTTATCATTATTTCTAGTTAGCTAGGATTAATTTCTCACTACCCCTAAATAATACACAAACTACTACCAAGTGATGTAAAAGAACCTATATATCTATCATAGTTAATAAATTCACTAAACATAATTATCCAATATCTCAATAATGTGGAATTTTATAGTTTCATATATTGAATAATTATTCATGTACGATTTCTATATAACAAAGACTAATGGGAAAACATGGACACCAAAAAAACTGTTTCCCCCTTTATTTTAAAGGAATCATGATATTAATTTAATATGATATCAACTCCCCATGAATATTATAATGTTATAATACTCATGAGGACATGAATTAATGAGATACAATTGAATAAAATTTATTTGTAACCATAGTATAAGTAATATGGATAGTTCTGTTCTTTATAGTAGGTCGGACAAAAAACTCATCTTGAGTATTTACTTTTCCAAATAATAGTCCTTGACCCTTTGAGCCATACCAGGATTAGGATTACCATATGTTCCCACATATAATCTATCTCTAGATTCCTTCAATTGCTAAATAAACATCCTATATCCAATAATATTGTTAGAACCTATAGTAAAAACTCTGTGATAGATAAATTTACCGAACATATATTGATTAAAATATTTACTACATTTTATTATCCCTAATGAATAGTGGAAAACATGTCTTACATGTGAATCAAGGTCACTATAGAAATAGTAATTTTTTAAATATTTACATTGAAAAATTAAAATAAAATTTTTGTTAGTTTTGAAGATTTTTTTTCACATAATGTTAGTATTGATGTATATCAAAAAATTATATAGTTGTAACATTATATATTTTAATTTCCATTTGAACCATTAATATTTACAAAATTGAGCCCCGAATAAAAAATCTAACATCAATATGATATCATGAATGAATTTATTTTCCTATGCGAATTATGATTTTCATATCTGCTATTTGAATCATGGATATGTGAATTTAGAAGAATAAATTAGATAAAAACCTATTTTTTATATTCTATGAAATTTGATAAGGGGGTGAAATGTACCTTGAAATGGACTTTATTATTCAATGTGGTGGTTACATATTTTGGGAGATTAAAAAACAACCATTTTTGACATTCCATCTCTACAATGAGATGGAAAATATAGGATTTTTAAGGTATATTATTTCATTTATATATAATTGAAAATTAAATGGTAATATTATTAATATAATTAACTAATATATCAAATTATTTATTATAAACTACGTGAAAAGAGGATGACCCAAAATTTCCGATCTTATAGAGGATTCTGATTGAGGGATATTCAGATCTGTCTAAAATTCAAAAAAAATATTTGGTTCATTGGATTATTCATTAACGATGTTATTTTTAGTCTAGGAGACAACTAAAAAATTGGATTGTGATGTGAACATTGAACATCATGTTATCCCCATTGAGATAATAATTTTTTTATTTTGATCTTTTATTGTAATTAATTATGTTACATCTCTCATCTAGAATGTATAAAATTATATATGATGGTTATTAACTTTGGAAAAAACATTTTCATCATAATATTAAAAAATGATAATATTTAAATAAAATTATTTATTAATTTCAGATTACCAATTAAATTTATTAATATTTACTAACGCAAACACATGGATTACAAAACACATATTATTTGATGGTTTATATTTCATTGAAATAATCTGTTTATTAAATTCAATGTAAAATATATAGTTTAATAAAATTATATTCAAAAATCATGTTGAAAATAATAAATTACATTAATTATATTTCTCCTCTAATAATGGTAGATAATTAATTTAAATATTTTCGTTATCATTGACCATGAAAAGTAATGAATTCTCTATATGTATAATGAATTTTCCTTTAATAATTTTTTGTTGATTTTTTATCAGATGATATTTTTTATGGAAATATTATTTATACTAATAAGAACCTTTTAATTAAATTATTTTTTAATATATTTTTTCATTTCCAAATAATATTTTATATCTATATTCTTAAATTTTTATGATTATTTTACTCAACAATCACTGAAATATAATATTGAATATTAATCAAAAGAATCTATGAACCCAAATGGGATATCATCCTATATTGGTAATATTGTACACTAAAAAAGACAAAATTTATTAGTATTTAAATATATTCAATGAGTTTGATGAATATTCTATGTTTCTAAAACTGGGTAAAACTAATGAATTTAATAGTTTAGTAACACGGTGAGGAAAAAAAGTGTACCTAGTTAAGAATAAAGAAAATAGGGATAATGATGGATAAAACGATAATGGACGTCCATATTTGCACCCATTCTGGTGAAATGAATAGTTCAATGGTGGTAGGATAAAATTATAGTTGAGGAATGAAAATAGGAGAATGATGTAGCAATGTTCATGGTTTTAAGACTATCTTTATGTTTTAAAATTTTAATGTATATATAGATTATACTACATTGTTGAATAGATTATATGTTAATAACTCATGTTATTATATTTTAATTACTATCAATATGGTTATATCCTTCATATATATTATATGATCCACTATTTTACTAAAGAAACATCGATGCCATAAAAAAATGTTCCAATGTTGTGTTTCTCTATGTAACATGTTCTCTGTCATCATAACTTATGTCTTAGAGTGTAACAACTGTAAATGATATGAATTTATGTATGAACACACATGCAGTGTTCCATGACATAGATATTATGTACCATAATATATAATCTATATAATGTAGATAGTGTGCATCAAAAAAGTGCACATATAAAAAATTTATCATAAACAAAGTATAAAAATAGTTTTAAAAATAATGTAAGCTCAAATTAATTATGTATAATTGAAAAAATAGATAGGAGTTCATTTAGAATATATAAAGTCTTTCTATGTAACACATATTAATATATTTCAGGTACTTATACAAGACTTGTAATTCCCCAAACCATGTAACTAGGAGTCTTTGTAATATTTTATTTAATTAGAATGATGATAAGAGAACAAAATTATTAAGGACCAATCATTTTTGATGTTTTGTTATAAAAAATTACATAAATGAAACCCATTTTTCATTGGGAAATATAAAAAATATATCATGATACATAATAAAATGTAATAAATTCATTCCTTGAAAGATTATTCAAATTTTTTAAGTCCATAAACATGTGAAATGAATCATTATAAGGGTGATCAAAAATTATTAATATCAGATATATGTAACAAAAATATGAGATGTAGTTTTATGATATAAAAAACATTATGTTAAGGAAAATAATATGAAAAACACATGTCATAATTGAACATGGAATGAAAATGAATCCATCGATTTATTCATAGTGAAAATCAATAAAACAAATTATACCTGATTAATTTGTGAAAAAAATTATCATTTATTGGAAATAATGTTTCTAAAACAAGAAACATTATATCATCAATATTTTAAATCTATTAATTAAATAATTCTAAAATAGATAATAATTTTATTGGATTAATTATAGATTTATAGTTATCTAGAATTGGAATTATATTTTATTAATTAACATAAGAAATATTAGTGGCCTAATATTTTTTTTTCTAGATACGAGGATTATTTATTACATAGAACATTAATGCTAATTTTTAAGATCAGTTTGGTGGGTTTTAATCATCACAATATTGTTGGTCATTGAAATTATTATATTCTATATATACATGTCTTTTATTACTATATTACATAAACTATTTTTAATTAAATATTTGTAACTATAAATATTTATTTTTAAAAAAATTCCATTAATGTGGTAATGGAAATGTAAAATGCATCATCACTGATGTCGGTAAATTGATACATCACAGGTAGTGTTTTTTTATAAAATAAAATAATGAGAGAAATGTGTTTTATTATGGATCCTACTCTAACAAGAAATAATTCCATAATATTAATGATAATAATTTTATCATTTATCTTTGGATATATTAGGTTTGGAGAGGATATTATATGGTAAAGAATATTGAAATGGAATTCAAAGAAAAAGAATGATGATTTTCTTCTAGATTTCTAGTATTTGAGAAAATTCTATAAGGGACCTTGGTTTTGGAATTATTAGGAAAACAAGAGCTCTTGGAAGTGGGTCAGAGACTTGGAAGTGTATTGGGAAGAATTTGGAATAGGGTAATCTCTTGTAATGTTTGAGGATAAGGGGTGGTGAGGGGTGGTATTTATAGTTGATGAGTGGGGTGTTTTGTTAATATTTTTTTCCTTATTGTTTTATTTTGGATGAATACAATTAATATTGAAGATTCATGTGACTTAATAAATTTATTAGCCAAATTGATTTATAACCAGCGATTATTACACCATTCATTACTCAAACAAGAGTGTATTAAACTTATAATGTATATTTCCTACAAATTCTTGTATAGTTTTAGTCACTAAAAATTCATTTCTTTAAGTAAAATCTTAAAAATTAACCATAAATGTTTCTAGATATGTAGCATCCTCAAATTAACTCAATTTTATGAATTTTTTTTATTAATATGAGTTATTTATTTTTTTAATTAGATTCATCTTTTACCCTAAAAAATATAGATTTTAAATTTATAACTCAATTTATATGACTCTGAACAAGTAACTAAGGTATCAAAAAATTATACAAAAATAATAAGAAAAGAAATTATCAACTGATAGTAAAATTTATGAATATATATTTTATTTTCTATTGTTTTATTATTTATAAAAATGTAATTAAATATTAATAAAAAACCAAAATGACAACACTTAATTATTACTAGTTTAAAATTTTATTTACTTATACTATGATATAATTATATCATAAAATAAATCATAAGATGCCTAAATTTTATTTTTACATTCATGGGTGAGGTTACTAGTCATTTTGGATATTAACTATTCCTAAAGTTGATATTACTATTCCAATGGTTAAGTTAAATTTTCATTGGTATTGGTTCCTTATTATCTAGAAATACCTCTTATATCATATATTATTAATTTATGAATTTTATATTATTTTCTCTATGTGATTGTATAATATTTATAATTAGTTAAATAATATATTATTTGATATGTAATTTATCAAATAAATATAATTCATTTAATAGGATACATATCATTAAATCATGCGGTGTTATAATATTCACTCATATTGAAATATCAACCTCAATATTGTTATGAGAATTGCATTCTAAAAATATGAGGTTGTTCTTCTTCATAGCATCCTCGATTTCCCATGTTTCTAATTCCGTCTTATGGTTTCAGAAAACTATATTTTACATGTAAAGTAACCCAATTTCACAATAATTTCTTTCTTATGTCATGAATCTTGATAATATAATCAATGTAAGACAAACATTGGTCTAGATCTATTTCTCCACTGGTGAGTACAAGTGTTGGATATATCATGTAATTATTTAGCAATGACATGAGGATAGAACATGAACATCAGAGATAGATGGTGGCATTGCTAAATAGTAATTGGTAGCTCCAATACATACCATAATTTCAAATGGTCTGATGTACATATGGATCTGTTGACCACTCCTACCAATACATAAGATACCCTTCCATAGAGATAGTTTCAAAATGACACGATATCTTACATGAAATTCAAAAAACATTATGAGGTTTTCAACATTACTATGTTTCCCAATTTCAGATGCTTTAATAAGGGATTAATTGTATTGACTATTTTCATTATCTCATCAGTATGTTCTGGGCCTATAATTTTCTTCTCACAAACTTCATCCCAACATGCTGGAGTTCGATATATCTATCAATACAATGCATTATATGGTGAAATTTGAATACTATAATGTAAATTATTATTCAAGGAAGATTCCACCATAGGTAAGTATTGATCAGAAATACCATGATAGTCAGGGGATAATGACCTCAAATTTTTTTCCAATGTTTGAATAGTCCTTTCATATTTACCATTAATTAAAGGGTGATAATAAGTACTCGTTTGAATGTTAGTATTCAATTCCATATGAATACTCTCCAAGAATTTTGATATAAATTTTGGATCACAGTAGTAAAATTAGATAGAGGCAAATCATGATGTCTTAAACAATCATTAATATAAATTCCTTCTAGGTGATCAATTTTTAAATATTATCTTATAGCATGTAAATGTGTATATTTTTTTAAGGAAATCAACTATTAACCATATTTGATAATTCTTTCTTGGTTTCCATGTAAGTCCTTTAATAATTTCAATTGTATTGTCATATCACATCCACATAGGAATACATAATGGTTTCATGACTACTATAAGATGTTGTATATCTGCCTTCAATTATTGAAAAACTACAATCCTAGACCCATAGTCATCAGTTTCAATCTTCATGTTATCACCCCAATCTTGTTCCTACAGATCTACATAAAACATTATACTTCTTGGTTGTGTAAATTTTTTTTCCATATGAACATCATCTAATATTTACCTTATTATCTTAAGTATTTATGGGACACATTAACTCCATCCATATTTCCAAACTCCATAATCATACACAAAGTCTAACAATCATCCCTCCTTAACAGCTTGGATTTTCTTTTGTAGATTGTCTTCATCCGATTAAAACATTTTTATCTTCTCTAGTAATTATTATTTAGAAATAATTTGATAATGGGATTATGCTTCCCCATAAAAAATAATAAAATATTCATCTTTAATAGATCCATGAAAATTTTATCCTTATCAACAATAATTTTGGTTATATGTCCATGATAATTCATGATTATTGCATCTTCTTCATTAATTTATATTTCGGGGTTGTAGAGTATTGATCAGTATTAGTCTCTATGTAACTAGATTCATCTATTTTTCTTCATGTTTAGTTCGTTCTTTGTGATATTGTATTTCAACATCTTATGACCCTTATATATCTCATATCATTCTCTTTAGAGGATATGTCTTCATATTTTTAGAGAAACATTTCGACTAGTTACTCAAGATCACGAGATGGATAATATTTTTCATTTTTATTTATATACCTTGATGCTTATGCAAAAAATTTATCATTTTTCATAAGGACACAACCCAATCATTTTATTGATGCATCATTGTCAATCAGAAAACATTAATTTCTATAGGTAACTTTCCAAATTTTCTAATTGACTAATACTCTAATAAATTATTCTTAGTATTCGATAAATTATTATTTTACAAACAAACATAGAAACATTACATGTGGTCATGGTTATATCGTTATCCAATTGGGAATAATTCTTAAGGAAATGGCGATAAGAACCTAATCTTCCAATTAAACTACATACCACTGTTATGTTCATTTGCATATTCCATTCTTCGATTGCCTTTAAATTAATAGGTTGAATTAATATTACATCTTTAGAGGCCATATGGAGGAGAATATAGACTATTTAATGTCAAAATTAAAACATACTGATCATTTGAAATTACTTTTTTCTTTTAAGAGTATCCATAACAACTAGTATTTTATTATCATGGTCTTAATTTCTTTTCAAATATATCAACATGCCATCAATGAATATGAAATATAAAGCATCGGTATATTACTTTAAATCATGTTTCATTATATCCATGAAAATGGATTGTTCGTTAAACAATCCCAAATAGAATTACTATAAACTAGTAATGTCATTACTTTGTTCAAAATCTATCTTTCGAATATATTCTATAATCACATAAAAAAGATGATATCCATATTGATATAAATAATTGAAAATTATTTAGCAATGTGATGTAGATAAAATAAGTAATTAATGTTAGGCATACGATACATGGTATTTATTGCCATATCATTTATTTCTCTATAATAAGGCCACATCCTTATGGATATATTATTCTTCTTCACAAAGAGAATATAGGATCCACATGGAGAAACACTAGAGTTAACAAATACCATATCATTTAATTCATGTAGTAGTTTTTTTAGCTTCACTAATTGGCCATTATCCATTCCATAGGGAATTTTTGGTATAGTTCTTAGACTAGGAATTAAATCAATAGAGGAAAAAAAATATTACTCTAGAGGATTTCCAGGTATATCATTTGGAAATAAATCAATGTATTCTTGCAAAATAACTACATATTGAATTTTAAGACTTCTTTCTTCATCCATAAATTTTTTTTTCTCCACAGACCCACGAATTTCATTTCGTAGATATACTAAGGTAGGGACTATAATAGAATTATATGATAAGTTTTCTAATAAAAAAATAAGCGATAATACACCTTTAAAAAATACTTTAAATTCCATCATCATGGAATAAATTATTTCATCAAATATTATAAGTAAGTTGATAAAATGGATTATATCAATGTAATAAATAGTGATGATGATATTGTTAGAAACTAATATATGTTTATATGTCATGAAGGGGAGTGAATGAAAAATCTTTTCTGCAATGATACTTTCCTTATTAGTATTCAATATCAAATAAATTATTAAATCAAAAGAGAAATTCCTAATTTTGAAGCAAAATTACGAATATATAATATAATTTGATGATCCATAATGAAAAAAAGTGTTCACTTATTTTTAAAAGTTTTTATAGTACCGTCCAACACATCATTGAGAACTTATACCACTACATTTTTGATCACATAAACTTGGACATCCCCCCTTTGACATTTATAATGATAATTTTCTTACCACATCGAAAAATCCTTGGAATATTTTAAAATATAAAAAAAATTATGGAATTATACTTCATTTATGGATATCATCCCCTTGTATTCATTACGACATCTAATATTTATTTCACACAAACAAATTTAACCTATAAAATTCATTCTCTTTTTGAAGTCACATATTACTATTTGGATATAGAATGGCAATGTTTGTGAATAAAGTACCCTTAATAGATGTTGATTTTTACAATAAATGAAATGATAAATCATTTATTATGAATGACAAATGTATTACAAATATTACATTGATAGTTTTTTTAAGGAAGCCTTATACTCTGAAACACACAATTATATTCTTTGCATTATGATGAGGAATTTTCTCTTTATTTGAGTTCACTGATCACAAGGTAATAATTTTTCATGGAATGATGTCACGACCCGCCCTCGGGGTCCGTGCCGTGACTACCCCAAGCCCGCCTTCCATAGGCCAGGGGCTGGCGACTAGCACCAAGGCGTAAATTCCGGTAAAGAGGGAAGGCATTGCCTTTGTAAAGTAAACAAACACCACAGAGTAAGCAAGCAGAAAGCAAACACTAAGCAAAAACAGAGTACAACTGAAAGTGCGGAAAAGTAAATGGGCCAGTATACAAACCCAAACTGAAAGTAAAATACAACTCGAAAGGGAAAATAGCAACTGAAAAGTAAAAGCCGCTACACCGAGCTGTCCACAGGAAATCCCACCTGAAGGGTGGGTACAGATAGCTCCACTGCTCCACGGGTCCCGCTGTCCGCTTCGAGCACGTCCCGCCCAGTGGTCCACCTCCAGGTACCGTCCTGCTCTGCAAGCCTCAGCTATGATCAACGCTGTCCGTCGTCTGCAACCAACACAACGTAGTGCGGGCAAAGCCCGTGCAGGGGTGAGTATAAGCTACTCAGTAGGGACCCCGTGACCCCTGAAGGTCTCTCAAAATCCACAAAGGATAAACCAAAAAGAAAGGTACAATCACGAAGTAACAACCGACACTGCTTAGGTATATTCCCATACATATACCTAAGTCATCAATTCAAAATACGCTCCAACCTCCGAGCCCAAGTACAACTCAGTCCACACAGGAAAGTAAACGTATTCCACACAGGAAAGCAAAACGTAAACCACACGGGGTAGCACAACACAATCCACACAGGAAAGCAACGGGATTCAGCTCACACAGGATTTTCATTATCAAAAACGTAACTACTGAAGAGCCCCATCTCTGAAGTGCACAGAGTCCTGTCACGACTCTGAGGTACAACTCACTAACCTAAGACTGATGAGGTACTCCTCCTATCGAGTACCGCGGGTCTGCCGCCAACTACCGGGCGCTCCGTCCGCTGAGGGTCTGCTGCCAAATACCGGGCGCTCACCCAAATAGCCTACAGAGGTACTCCTCCAGTCGAGTACCGCGGGTCTGCTGCCAACTACCAGGCGCTCCGTCCGCCGTGGGTCTGCCGCCAAATACCGGGCGCTCCGTCCACAGGGCTAGTCGACTCACTCCAAGTCGAGTCGGTCGAGCAGTCTTCAGGTCTCAGCCGGCTACACGGTCTCCGTACTCCGTACGCTCGTCTCCAGTATCGCGGGTCTACCGCTACAACCAAGCGCACCACCTCTATTGAGTAAAACAGAAGATTCAGCTCACACAGGTATACTTCTTCGGATGACGATAAAGATGATCACTGAACCAGCTAAGTCGTCGGACCCACGAAGGATCGATAGGTACTAATCCCCGCAGTGACCTACACAGGATCAGACCCACACAGGATCGGGCCCACGCAGGACCTGTAGCACTGATCCATGTAGGATCGCTGAGTGCAGTAGTCGTCGCAGTCCACGGAGGATCTCTGCACAAACGTCGCTGTTGGAGAAGCAGTCGCAGCCAGCACTAGGGTTCCCGCACACAGCAGGCTCGTTCGGAGGGTCCGCTCCACGAGCCGAGAGGCTGATACATCAACTGTCACAAATTCCAGAGTTGATGTATCCAAAAGTTCCGTATCGTCAACAGGAACTCGACGCAACAGACGGCGCGTCGATCGGACGCCCGGTCTGAGAGTTATTGGCATTTTCGTCCCCGGGGCCCGGTTAGTTTTTAAGGAAAAACCAACCCGACCGCACTCCAGCTACGTCCAAACCTCGGGCGGAGTATACCAAAAGATCCATCTCACTAAGAGGAACACAACCAAGCTGACGACACGTCAATCAGACGTCCGTAGCTCATGATATGAGCATTTCCGCTCCGAAGGCCCGGTTGGTTTCGTGAACGAACCAACCCGGTCGAACTCAAAGTATTCCGAAACATTGAGTGCGATATACCGAAATGACCGTCTCGATCCAAGGATCGTGTTTCCACAGACGGTTCGTCAATCGGAGGTCCGTTGCTCAAGTTATGGACAAAAGACCGAAACTGATTCGAAACGGGGGGTCCGGGTTCGGGCCGACCCGGCCCGACCCCCCCTGGGTCAGCCCGAACCGGGTCGACCCGACCCGGGTCCGACCCGGCCCGGCCGGCGCGGCGGCGCGGCGGCCTGGCACCGCACGGAGGCAGCGCGCGGGGGGTGGGGGGGGGGGGGGGCAAGGCCCCCCGCTTCTTGGAGTGGCGGCGCGGCATAAGTGCCGCGGCCTTTTTGGAAACCGGCCCCCCCTCATGGGGGCCCGCTTGAATAAACCGGGGGGCCACCTGCCCCCCCAAAGGAAACCGCCCCCCTCTTAAATGAGGGGGGTTTTAGAGCTGGCCGGGGGAATTTATTTCCCCCGGCCTTTGACCTTCAAGCCGGTTTTCTCCAACGGGACCGGAAAATCGGTCCCGTTTCCGGCTTCCGACGCCGGCGGCCCGGCCGCCGGTCTTCTCGTCCCGCCGCGGCCCGGAACCGGCCGCGATGTTCATCTTCCGGCGCGGTGCGACGGCACCGCGCCCCTCCGCCGCGCCTTTGATTTCCTTCAACGTGGTGCGACGGCGTCGCGTTCTTGATTATTCTTCCATGGCGCGGCACGATGGCGTCGCGTTCTTGATGATTCTTCCATGGCGCGGCGCGACGACGTCGCGCAATAAAAATCGGGCGAATATCTACGTGGTGCGACGGCACCACGCCACCTTGATTCATCCGCAATATAAAACATCAAGAACGAAGGAGGGGTTCAGCCGTGTTCATGCGGTCCGGCCCCCTCACGTTAAACAATAACACTTATTTAAAATCCTTACGTTAGTCATGCAAGAACCACGGACAAGGATAAATAAATAAACAAATAACAACAACCCCTACCTTGAAAATTGACGTCGCACGCCGGTTATCGCGGAGAAAGGCGTCGCGGCGTCGGACGTAGATTCCGTGGACGTCGGGGTGCATCCGAGGAGGAAACGACGTCTCTTCACTTGTCTCTAAGATGAAGAAGAGAGGTACGTTGTCATCGGCGATGTTCACCACGGTTGGCGACTTCTCCCTTGTCGAGGAAGAAGATGAAGACCGAAGAATCCGGGACGTCGAGTCTCGAAGGTCGTGGGATCGATGTTCCTTGACGGAGAAGAACCGTTCTTCACGTTCTTCGTCGAAGACGAAGAAGATCTTCAAGTCTCTCAACGATTCTCCCAATCCTCTCAAGTAACAAAGGAACTAACCCCAAAAATAAATTAAGCTTACTCTTAATTTATTAACAAAACCCAACCTTTGAAATTCAAGAGTTTGAATTTCAAAAACTCAAAATTAAACTCACTTATTTATTATACATGAATTGTATAATTAAAAAAATGTTAAGTTGACAAGCCTTTAAGAGGGAGAGTGGGGAGTTAGGGAATTTCAAAAGGTGGGGCTCGTGTGGGCCCCTCCTCACCTTAATCCTCTCTTAGGTAGTTAAACCACCCAACTTCCAACAAAAGATTATAACCACTTTTAAGATATAAAATAAATATTGTATAACAAATTTATTTTACTCTTCATTTCATCCAGAAAATTAAACATCTCTTCCTAGGAAAACGCAACTTCGAAAAAGGTCCCCTTAAGCGAATATCGGCGCTGCGAGTTCATCGGTGCCCTCAGATTTCAATTCCGAGCACCGGGTCAAAAGTTAGATATTCCCGCTCATTCGTTCACTGAACGTACCCGAGCCAATCTTCGGAAATTGATTCCGGGCACTCCGGGCCTCGGAATCAGGTGCCGTCTGAAACCGCGCTCTTGTAAAATTCCAAAGAAAATTATGAAAAAATTTTCCGTGAATTTTACGGGTCTTTACATTACTCCCACCTCAGGGATTTACGTCCCCGTAAAGATACATAAAAAACTAGGGAAACAAATGAGGGTACTGAGCACGCATCTGAGCCTCCCGCTCCCATGTGCTCTCCTGGAGATTTCTATGCTGCCATCTGATGCGCACAAGAGGAATCGATCGCCCACGTAGGACCCGCTCATGTCGATCCTCTATCTCCACCGGGACCTCCGTAAAAGTATCCCCATCGTCAACGTCAAGCTCCCCATGGTCAATGATGTGTGTTGGGTCGTGCACGTATCTCCTCAGCTGAGATACATGGAAGACGTCGTGCACCCGGGGCAACTGAGGTGGTAGATCCAGCCGATAAGCCACCTCGCCAATATTGCTGAGGACCTGGAAGGGTCCGAAGAAGCGCGGAGATAACTTGCCGCCTCGGCCAAATCTCCGAATACCACATCGAGGTGAGAACCGCTAAAAGACGTGGTCGCCATCCTCGAACTCCAGTGGCCTCCGCCTCCTGTCAGCATAAGGCTTCTGCCGGCTCTGAGCTGTACTCATCCGCCCCTGGATGACCTGGACCATCTCAGGTCCCACAAGAGCTGCAAGATTTCTTCTTTGCCGATAAGAGAAATCTGGTCTCATCCCCTGGATGAACCACATTCTTTGCCTAATACAGTCAATCCTAACATGGATGATACTAATCCATACCAAGGATGACGTCGTAAGGCCTCGACGAGACTACTAAGAGATTCAACTGTTACTCTCGCCTCCAAGGGTTGAGTCACACTGTCGGCATCAGTGTGTGGTAACTGGGTCTCCTCCAGTAGGTGTTTCACAAGTGAGGGTCAAGTCAACAGCCATAACTGGAACCTCTTAGTATCATCACGATAGAGGACAGGAACGAAAATATCACAAAGGTATGCATCTTTTATTATTGCAGCTCATAATACAAGACTCTACACAAATGCAACAAGGAACCAGAAGTACAAAGGACGTATCCACTAGTTCTGCTCCTATCCATCGCCTCCCAGAGCTCCATGATCGAAGGCCTCGGCTGCCTGAAGCTGAGCCCTCGCATTTTCACCTACTCCCTGTGGTCGGGGTGGACCTCCTGGTGGTGATGGTGGAAGAGCCTCAAAGCATCGCCCACCTCCTGCTGCTCGGCCAGCTCCTCTGCCTCGTCCGCCTCCTCCCTGTGGTCCTCCACGGTCGAACCTCTGCCTCTGCCTGGGAGGTTCTTCACTTAACTGCTGATCATCAGCATGGCGGGTCGGACAGTCACGAGCCATGTGACCAATTCCGCCACAGGAGTAACACTTCCCACTCTCAGCACGCCTGGCTCTGACTCCACCCCGGCTTCCCCGCACAACTGAGCCTGAGTCGTGCAGTCGGCCACCGGTACGTCTGGTCTGCATGGAACCCTGAGTCATCCGTCGTCTACCTGCTGCCGAGGACTCCGCTATCTGCCACCCTGCGGTAGGTCTCGCTGTGGGCTCAGCTAGGAAACTCTCGATCAGGAGGGCTTGCTCCAGTACTCCTGTCTGAGTCGGTATGCTGAGGAAGATTAGCGATGCCCTGATCTCGTGTCTCAAACCCTTCTCAAAGGTCCGGGCCCGGAATAATGGGTCCCGTACCATGTCGGTCGAGTAGCGCGAGAGATCGGTAAATCTCACCGAGTACTGAGTGACCGTCATGCTGCCCTGCCGCAGCTGAAGAAGCTCCTGGATACGCACCGCACGAAGGGTGGCTGGGACGAACTCCGAGCGGAAGATGCTCTCAAAGTCCTTACAAAGTAGAGATGCCTCATCGTGCACCTGGAGCATCAAGCTCCACCATCGTCCTGCTGCTGCGTGTAGTAGGCTCGCAGCGAGGATCACCATGAGGTCTGCTGGTGTCCTCACTAGCCTAAACACTCGTACCACTGCCTCCAGCCAGTCCTCTGCTGCCTGGGGATCCGTCTCCCCGCGAAACCTGGGTGGTCGCTGGCGCTGAAACTCATGCAGTGCGCTGAGGCGACGTGCATCATCAGCGGCTGGCGCAGGAAGCATCGGGGGCTCGGCGGGTAGTGCTACCGCCGGTGCCACTGCTGACAAAGGGCCCTGCACCGAGGCCTCGTCGCTCGGTGGGCTGTCGTCACACTCGACTCTCGGAACCCTAGATGGCTGTCGTCGTGGGGCCATCCTGAAAAGGAAACAGGTGCGCCACGGTCAGAACAGTATACCTGGTGAGCTGATATAAGTAATCACAAAGAAAACTTTGAAACACACAGGCAATCAATGTTTTCGTGCATTAAGTCGGGAATCAGAAGTCAGGGTCCTGATGTACAGATACGTCGGCCGCCGCACCAACATTGGACTCCCTGGACTGATAACCACACTCAATACGCTAAACATTATTGCTTCACATAGAAAAGATCAGAGTTCGCAGTAGAACCGGACTCCTTTGATACCAATTTGTCACGACCCGCCCTCGGGGTCCGTGCCGTGACTACTCCAAGCCCGCCTTCCATAGGCCAGGGGCTGGCGACTAGAACCAAGGCGTAAATCCCGGTAAAGAGGGAAGGCATTGCCTTTGTAAAGTAAAAAAACACGACAGAGTAAGCAAGCGGAAAGTAAACACTAAGCAAAAACAAAGTACAACTGAAAGTGCGGAAAAGTAAATGGGCCAGTATACAAACCCAAACTGAAAGTAAAGTACAACTCGAAAGGGAAAACAACAACTGAAAAGTAAAAGCCGGTACACCGAGCTATCCACAGGAAATCCCACCTGAAGGGTGGGTACAGATAGCTCCACTGCTCCACGGGTCCCGTCGTCCGCTTCGAGCACGTCCCGCCAAGTGGTCCACCTCCAGGTACTGTCCTGCTCTGCAAGCCTCAGCTAAGATCAACGCTGTCCGTCGTCTGCAACCAACACAACGTAGTGCGGGCAAAGCCCGTGCAGGGGTGAGTATAAGCTACTCAGTAGGGACCCCGAGACCCCTGAAGGTCTCTCAAAATCCACAAAGGATAAACCACAAAGAAAGGTACAATCATGAAGTAACAACCGCCACTGCTTAGGTATATGCCCATACATATACCTAAGTCATCAATTCAAAATACGCTCCAACCTCCGAGCCCAAGTACAACTCAGTCCACACAGGAAAGTAAACGTATTCCACACAGGAAAGCAAAACGTAAGCCACCCGGGATAGCACAACACAATACACATAGGAAAGCAACGAGATTCAGCTCACACAAGATTTTCATTATCAAAAACGTAACCACTGAAGAGCCCCATCTCTGAAGTGCACAGAGTCATGTCACGACTCTGAGGTACTGCTCACTAACCTAAGACTGCTGAGGTACTCCTCCTGTTGAGTACCGCGTGTCTTCCGCCAACTACCGGGCGCTCCGTCCGCTGAGGGTCTGCTGCCAAATACCGGGCGCTCACCCAAATAGCCTATAGAGGTACTCCTCCAGTCGAGTACCGCGGGTCTACTGCCAACTACCAGGCGCTCCGTCCACCGTGGGTCTGCCGCCAAATACCGGGCGCTCCGTCCACTGGGCTAGTCGACTCACTCCAAGTCGAGTCGGTCGAGCAGTCTTCAGGACTCAGCCGGCTACATGGTCTCCGTACTCCGTACGCTCGTCTCCAGTATCACGGGTCTGCCGCTACAACCAAGCGCACCACCTCTATTGAGTAAAACAGAAGATTCAGCTCACACAGGTATACTTCTTCGGATGATGATAAAGATGATCACTGAACCATCTAAGTCGTCGGACCCACGAAGGATCGATAGGTACTAACCCCCGTAGTGACCTACACAGGATCAGACCCACACAGGATCGGGCCCACACAGGACCTGTATCACTGATCCACGTAGGATCGCTGAGTGCAGTAGTCGTCGCAGTCCACGGAGGATCTCTGCACAAACGTCACTGTCGGAGAAGCAGTCGCAGCCAGCACTAGGGTTCCGGCACACTGCAGGCTCGTTCGGAGGGTCCGCTCCACGAGCCGAGAGGCTGATACATCAACTGTCACAAAGTCCAGAGTTGATGTATCCAAAAGTTCCGTATCGTCAACAGGAACTCAACGCAACAGACGGCGCGTCGATCGGACGCCCGGTCTGAGAGTTATTGGCATTTTCGTCCCCGGGGCCCGGTTCGTTTTTAAGGAAAAACCAACCCGACCGCACTCCACCTGCGTCCAAACCTTGGGCGGAGTATTCCAAAAGATCCGTCTCACTAAGAGGAACACAAACAAGCTGACGGCACGTCAATCAGACGTCCGTAGCTTAAGATATGAGCATTTCCGCTCCGAAGGCCCGGTTGGTCTCGTGAACGAACCAACCCGGCCGAACTCAAATTATTCCGAAACTTTGAGTGCAATATACCGAAACGACCGCCTCGATCCAAGGATCGCGTTGCCGCAGACGGTTCGTCAATCGGAGGTCCGTGGCTCAAGTTATGGCCAAAAGACTGAAACTGATTCAAAACGGGGGGTCCGGGTCTGGGCCGACCCGGGTCCGACCCGGCGCGGCGGCCTGGCGGCGCGGCAGCCTGGCGCCGCACGGAGGCAGCGCGCGGGGGGGGGGGGGGGGGGGGGCAAGGCCCCCCGCTTCTTGGAGTGGCGGCGCGGCATAAGTGCCACACCCTTTTTGGAAACTGGCCCCCCCCTCGTGGGGGCCTGCTTGAATAAACCGGGGGGCCGCTGCCCCCCCAAAGGAAACCTCCCCCCTCTTAAATGAGGGGGGTTTTAGAGCTGGCCGGGGGAATTTATTTCCCACGGCCTTTGACCTTCCGGCCGGTCATCTGCCGGCCGGTTTTCTCCAACTGGACCGGCAAATCGGTCCCGTTTCCGGCTTCCGACGCCGGCGGCCCTGCCGCCGGTCTTCTCGTCCCGCCGCGGCCCGGAACCGGCCACGATGTTCGTCGTCAGGCGCGGTGAGACGGCACCGCGCCCCTCCGCCGTGCCTTTGATTTCCTTCAACGCGGCGCGACGACGTCGCATTCTTGATGATTCTTCCATGGCGCGGCGCGACGGCGTCGCGCAATAAAAATCGGGCGAATATCCGCGTGGTGCGACGACACCACGCCACCTTGATTCATCCGCAATATAAAACATCAAGAACGTAGGAGGGGGTTCGGCCGTGTTCATGCGGTCCGGCCCCCTCACATTAAACAATAACACTTATTTAAAATCCTTACGTTAGTCATGCAAGAACCACGAACAAGGATAAATAAATAAACAAATAACAACAACCCCTACCTTGAAAATTGACGTCGCACGTCGGTTATCGCGGAGAAAGGCGTCGCGGCGTCGGATGTAGATTTCGTGGACGTCGGGGTGCGTCCGAGGAGGAAAAAACGTCTCTTCACTTGTCGCTAAGACGAAGAAGAGAGGTACGTTGTCATCGGCGATGTTCACCACGGTTGGCGACTTCTCCCTTGTCGAGGAGGAAGATGAAGACGGAAGAATCCGGGACGTCGAGTCTCGAAGGTCGTGGGATCGATGTTCCTTGACGGAGAAGAACCGTTCTTCACGTTCTTCGTCGAAGACGAAGAAGATCTTCAAGTCTCTCAACAATTCTTCCAATCCTCTCAAGTAACAAAGGAACTAACCCCAAAAATAAATTAAGCTTACTCTTAATTTATTAACACAACCCAACCTTTGAAATTCAAGATTTTGAATTTCAAAATCTCAAAATTAAACTCACTTATTTATTATACATGAGTTGTATAATTAAATAAATGTTAAGTTGACAAGCCTTTAAGAGGGAGAGAGGGGAGTTAGGGAATTTGAAAATGTGGGGCTCGTGTGGGCCCCTCCTCACCTTAATCCTCTCTTAGGTAGTTAAACCACCCAACTTCCAACAAAATATTATAACCACTTTTAAGATATAAAATAAATATTGTATAACAAATTTATTTTACTCTTCATTTCATCCAGAAAATTAAACATATCTTCCTAGGCAAACACAACTTCGGAAAAGGTCCCCTTAAGCGAATATCGGCACTGCGAGTTCATCGGTGCCCTCAGATTTCAATTCCGAGCACCGGGTCAAAAGTTAGATATTCCCGCTCGTTCGTTCACTGAACGTACCCGATCCAAACTTCGGAAATTGATTCCGGGCACTCCGGGCCTCGGAATCAGGTGCCGTCTGAAACCGCGCTCTTGTAAAATTCCAAAGAAAATTAAGAAAAAATTTCCCTTGAATTTTACGGGTCTTTACAAATGATTCATAAAATGTACTACAATACATGATCTATTTTACTTCTTCCTTAGTATTTTGGATCAATGACCATTATTTTTCATAATCTATCTTAAGAAAATATACTACCAGTGCTAGATTTCCATTTCTATTCAATCCCAATGATAGAAAAATAATTTCATACGATTTCATCCACTTCTATGCTACCACTAGATTAGTTGTCCCAATAAATGATTAGGGATTCATCCACTTGAAATTTTCCCACATTGGTGTAATATGGATATTTATCCTAAGCTAAAATAATATTACTAATATGGTCTTGATCTCCTAAACTCTAACACCAATTTTGTTGACATGCTCAGATGGAAAATCACAACCTTGTCTATAGGTATTTATCCTAGTTCTTCCATTAATCTCCATCACTAGACAATTGTATAAACAAAATAAGGTAATAAATCATAGATCATAATATTAAACAAGAAAAATAAATAAAATAAATTTAAAATTTATGAATAGTTAATCACATTATCATAAATAAGTTTTTTAGGACATATTTAATTTTAGACCCATCATACAATTTTTTGTAGAAAATTTCTATCCACCTAAAAATTTCTCTTGGGACATTCAAAAGAGGTGCACAATAAGGCTTGTTTCATATACTAGGATACCCCGAGATAAGAACAGAATGCATTATCTGAGTTTTCACTCTAATGTTGAATTATTCTAGAACAATGTCCTCTAATAAGATCTTGATAGGGATGTATTATTATGTATTCACACATAATATATAAAATACCAATATTCTAGGATTTAATTATATGAGAATCGAAAAATTTTATATTTGAGTCATTTACCCAAACTATTATTTCTAAAGATACATTCTATGGTACTAACTAAACGTCCTCTAAAACCAATTATAACTACTCGGCCTCAAAAACCCAGATCATGGGAATTATTTTATATAATTGTAATTATTGTAAGGAAATAAAATCTTAAAGGACCAATCAGTTTAGTATTTTTGGATTCCCAGATTATATACATGTCAACAATTGTTAATTTGGAATGATAAAAATTACAACATTATAGATAATAAAATGAAAAAATTATATCTTTGAAAGATTATTCAAAAATTTTATCATCATGACATGGGTAAGGAAATAATTACATGGAAGAGGATAAATTTCATGTATGGTTTATATAAAACAATAATAAGTTAATTATGGTCAATAAGGTATAGACATTATTGAAAGGCATATAATTTGAAAAACACATTCCATAATTATTCATGTAATGAAAATGTATCAATAGATTTATTCTTAGTAAATATATTATTAAAATTTGTAACCAAATAATGAATAATGAAAATGAGTAAATATTAGACATCATGTATATGTAATATCTTCTATAATACCATCATGATATTCTATGGATTTGGGATGAATCCCGTCTGATTTTTTTTGAAAAGAATGTTGAGGGGTTTGTCACCAACTTTTTTGTCTCATGAGACATGGTCTTACATTGATGGGGTATAGTGGGCCCCTCCCATCACTATAATTCCAATGAATTATTCATTAAAAAATTTAATTAATAAAAAATCATCCATACCCAAATATCTATATTTATTAAATGTTACTGATTCATCAATATTTACCTAGATAAAAAAATATTCAAAATAAACACCATATGTAAAATGGTTAAAATAAAGAAAACCATCACATCCATGATGCACGAATATGGAAATTTAATAAAATTAAAATTAAGAATAAAAATTTTTCTCAAAGGGGTAGTAGATGTACCACGTAAAAATATTAATTAGAAAACACCCACTAAGTATTAATGAAATAGATATTGAGAAGAAGTCCCTTACCAAATTTTTGAACGTGTTTTTAACATGATAGTATGGTCATTAGAAATAGAATTACTTCTATCAATTAATTATTTATTTTTTAAAAAATAATTTTATTCATTATAGTTCTATTAATATCATTAATGGACTTTTTGATGAGTTATATATTTTAATTTAATCATTACAGAAATTTGTTTTCTTTTTATTTCTGATCAGTTTTTTGGTTGCTATGTAATGATGGTCATGCAAAATGGGTATAATTTTCCCTAATTGTAAATATTTGTTATTAATGAACATCTATAATATCTAATGGACTTATATTTTATTTTTACCCATATATGAAAATGATTAATTAGAAAAAACAATAATTAGGATCTTTTAGATCATATTGGTGGATTTTTGATCGTCACAAAATATTTTTGTCTTAGTAATTAATATTTTGTATACATACTAGTTTCAAAATAAAAAATTAATTAAAATTATTATAATAAAATATATTTTTAACAATAAATATTGTTTTATATCCAACAATGATGGCGTTAATCAAAAAATGAAAATCCATTTTTCTTGATGTTGGTAAATTTAGAAATCATAGGCGATGTTTTTGTTTGTTAAAAAAAGAGGTGAAGAAAAAATCTCAATAGAAGACCACCTATTAATAAGGTATAAATCCAGTATATTAATGATACTAGAGTTATCATGTCTCTCTAGACATATGAGGTTATGAGAGGATAAGAAATTAAAAATAAAATTAAATAGAAATTAAAAGATAATGATATTGGATTGACATCTTGAATTATCCTTTGTGAGAACATCACTAAGGGACCTAGGTTTTGTTATTTTTTTGAGACCCAAAGATCATGTATGTGAGGGATAGACTTTAGAATAGTGTTTTTTAAAATTTGGACCATGATCAGATCTTGGGAGTTGTGATGATAATTGGTGTTGTTTATAGTGGATGAGTTAGGTGTTTTGTGAATATTTAATTTTTTAGTGTATTATTGTGGATCAAGACAAGAAATAGAGAATATTATTCTGTTTAAATATAGTAAATGGTTCATTTAATTTTGTGAAAATTCTATTTACATCATACACAATTTTATTAATAGGGTATTTAAACTATAATTTGTATATACTGTAAATTACTATTATTTATTAGTTATAAAAAATCATTTATTTTATAAAAATACAAAAAATAACCCATAAAATTTTCAATGTATAGAACAAAAAAAGAACTCCATTTTATGAAAATAATTTTAAAAATAATTTAGAAATAATTTTTTTTAAATCATCATTTACTCAAAAAATTACATATTTTAAATTTATAACTCATTTTTATAAAACTTTGAAAATTGAAAAAAGACCCACATAAAATAAATTAAACTCAATGGAAAGAAGTCTTAGTTTATAAATACATTTTATAAAAATGTGTTCTCTTTAATATAATTTTACTAATTATAAAATAACAAGAAAATAATTATGAAATATCAAAATACCAACACAAAATAAATAATTTTAAAAATATTCATTTACATATACTATGTAATGATTATATAATAAATTCATTTATAAGATTCCTAAATTTTATTTATATATTAATGTGTGAGGTTACAATTAATTTTTCAAAATTTTTATTCTAATGTTTGAGATTACCATTCCATTGATAGTGTTACTATTTAATCATTTTATTTTATTTATCATCTACAAATAGTTCTTATTATATTCATTCTTCATTTATAAATTACATATCTCGCCCACTACTTTATTTTATATTATTTATAGAAAATTAAATAATTCTAAATGAAATATTTACTGTTAAATGAATTGAATTTAATTATAAATATATATACCAAAAAATCATAGGGTATTATATGACACATTATTTATATAGAATTATAATGCAAAGAAGAATGAAATTAAATATGTAGCCTTTATCTAATGTGAATAAAATAATGTACCCAACTACCCATGCCATCTAAGGGGATAATTTTACATTTATTCATCATATATTTATTATGTAATAGTTTTGTAAAAAACAATCCGTTATATGTATCATCAAATATAAATCATGAAATTATGATCCTTTCAGGCCATGGAGAATGACCATGTTATAAATTTATTATTATGATAACACTATCTCTATTAAGATGTTGGTTTCTCCCATGAAATCTAGGAAACCATCCTCAATATATGTGTTTAATTACTCCCATGGGTATAATTTATAATATTAAAAATAGTCTTCAAATATAAAAGGTGTTTAAGAACATCTCTATATATTTGGTAAGGAAATTCCATTATGTTAATAAGTACTCCAATGTATATTGGGATGAATTTTTACATCCATTAGGGTATTAAACCCCTATATATGTGGGTGTGAGATTCCATTAGGGATGTTTGGCTATTGGATCAATATCACTGTTCATAAGTATGGCACATTCTATTATTAATTTTATTTATTAATATAGATATGAATTTTTTAGTGTTAATTGAATTAGTACTATTGTGATTTAGAGTAAATTGGTACATATTATTAAATAAGTATTAGAAACATGAGGTATAGTGTTGATAACCTACCAAATTATGGTTAAATTTTTAACACAAACAAATATACATTTTATTAAGATGAAATTGTTTTATTCCTTACTCTAATACATTTAGGATTTCATAATAAAAATGTTTATAATACAATATCAATGTAAAAATTTTCAAACTTATTGTGTCTATGTAGATGACACATAGTTTTCTTCTTGACTTGGATAAGCTCATGGATCTTGTTTTTAATGAGGAAAAATGAGGATCAGTATTAGTGGTTGTTATTACTTCCATAGATCTTGTAATGACTTATATTTACAATCTTCCCACTATTTGATATGGTTAATTTGATTTTTTTGTAATTCATTTTTTCCTAGATAATTTTTTTAGGTTTACAAAATTCATATATTACATTTATTATTATATTATATGATCTAATTCAAGAGGTTATTTATTAATAGGATTATATTTATGTATATAACCATTTGTGGAGAAGTGTGTATTTGTATTTGTTGTAAGATAATGCCTCACATATCAATGATATGTGTAATAACAAAAGTACAAATAGAGTAATTTTTTTAAATATTATTATTAATTAATTAATTAGTTAAATTAATTGTGTAATTTAATTCTTAAAATAAATAATTTTATTAATCAAACATTTTATAATTTTTATTAACAGGATTAATTTTAAAATTATATAATTTTAATTTGAAAATAAATACATTATCAAATATAGAGTTATAAAATTATGTTAGTATGAATGTATAAATATTTTTAATAAAATATTTAATTTTTCAATGAACTATAGATAAATATAATTGAACAAAATATATTATATTTTTAAAATAGTAAATACTTAGAGATGATATAAAATTTATTAAACATATAAAATGACGAAAATATAAAATTATAAAATAAAAACGGTTAATCTAGTAATTCAGAACATGTTTTTCGTAATGTTTTTGAGGTTAAGTTAAAAATCATCGTCAGTGACGAAACAGTTCTAGCGTACTAGTGAAATGTAATAATTAGTTACATTTTGATAATAATAGTGTGATAAAAGATTGTTTCCTTAATATTTTTAATTATTATATATAATTTATTTTTCTCCAATGATTTCATATTTTAGAGTTATATTACCTGAATATTATCCAAATGTCAATTCAATTCTTACGCAAGGTATGAAAAGAATATTTTAAAAAAAAATAAGTTTTATTCACCTCGATATGATTAAATGTACATAATAAATGTATTTAGATGATTATATTAAACTTTTCTAATTAAATTTTTATGATATTAAATTATTATTTAATTTTATATGAAATAATTAACAATATTTCATATGCATTACTGATGTAGTACTGTTGAAAAAAAAATGAAAAATCAATAGAATGATTTCAATTAAACTTTTAATATAAATTATATGACTAAAAAATCTGAAGTAATATTATTCACAGATTAAATATTGACCATATTCTGACAAGGTTCGAGTAAATGACCATTTGGAGCCACTTGAATTGGATTAAGACCATTTATAATATTTGATTTAATAGAAAGTCATTTTATTCACTCTATAGTTTTAAAAAAGTATAATATTTTAATATTTTGTTTCTTGGAAATATTTTTAACATAAATAGTAAATTAAAATTGATGAAATTTATCTCTTTCATGTAATTTTTTTTATTTCATGAGGAAAAATTAATAACTTCACGGTTTTCACAGTGATGATGTAGTAATAATTAATTGAAAGGAAAAAATAACATAAATTTTATTAATTATATTAAAATAAATATAATATTATATTATTAAGGTGATAAGTTGATTATTTAGATGTTAATGAAATTTCTTAGATATAAATAATTATTTTCTAATTTTAATCATTTTTATGATTTTAAAGTCATATTTTATGAGTAGTGTAAAATTTGAATGAAATTATTTATCTTAAATAAAATATTAATTTTAATTATTTAAAAATATAAAAAATCTTGTGTAATGATAAATATGATTATATTAAGTTTATATTGTGATTAAATTAATATATTTAAGTATTTTTAAATACATTACTTATATATTAAAGTTATTAGATTTTAAAATTTTATATAATTCTATATTTTCCCCTAACCGAAATTTAAAAAGTTGGATCATTCCTTATGTTAATTTCATAAAGGTAGTAAATAATTATCATATATATTCATAAAACAACAATTATTCTCAAAAAATTATTAAATAGAGTGTAATTGTTCTTAAAAAATACCAATTCTAGCAACATTAAGAGGTTTTATATGGGTAAATATTCACGAAATAAATTCATTATTTTTTATCATATAAATTCTATCTCAATTCTACCATTTCATAACAGCTTTAATTTTTTTTTGTGAATAATATATATATATATATACATACAGGAATGTTTTAATTTTAATAGTATATCAATCCTCATACTTCTATTTTTTTCTATTATTCCTAAAAATGAAATCTTCATCCATGGCGTGTCAATTCGTTGAATTCATGGATGATGTGTCTTTGTTTCTCATTAGCAAATTTGTGGTAGTTCGAAATTCACGTATAATTTTTTGAAATAATATATATATATATATATATAATATATCTTATAAATTATTATTTACATTGGGATATAATATCCATAATGAACCGTCATTGGAATAATAAATTGAATGCACACAAAACCAAGGGAATTCCAACATATTATAAATACATTGGGGGAAACATGTAATTAGAAAAAAAATTATACCATATTAAATAGTAATATCGTTATAGAGAAATTAGTATCAAAATTTTAACCATTATAAAAGATGTTTGAACAATTTTTAAAGAAGCTAAACCTAAGGTAAGGTAATTTTCTTCAAAAATTATCTTTGAAATTCAATTTTAACACAAGTCAAAATAATTGTTTAATCATATACGAAATCTACGTCTTTCTTATATTCATGATGTGTTATTTTTTCCAAATTTATATACAATATTATATTTTTATTGTCAAAAAAAAATTTCTTTCTGTGTGCGCAATATTCCATTAGAATGTGATTTTTTAGGAGTAATATTTATGATGCAATTATTCTTATTTAATTATAATTTCATGGTTAATTATAATTGTTTATGATGATGGGTGGGGATATTATACCCCTTTAATTCAATGGTTTTGTTTTTGTAGGAAGTTAAAAAAATGGTTATTCCAAATATAACTACGATAGTTACAACATTAGGTAACCAAGATGTTTCATTTAATATTAATAGTGAGTGTTACAAGATATATCGTAGATATGAGGGTTAAATTTGGAAGTATGTATGGAATGATAATGATTCACCATGTAAACTAAATAGTATAAATTTATTCTATTGTTTATGGAAATGACATTTTTTCAGAAATTATTTTTAGGATCATTCAAGGGTGACAAGTATATATATTTTAAAATGACAAAAAATGTTAATAAATATTCATAGACTATGGTTAAATTCGTTATTTTTAAGTCACTTGATGAGAATTTTGTGGTTATTAAATTTTTAAAAATATTTTCCACATGTTTTGAGGTTCTGAAATAGAATATTAGAAACCATGATGAATTTTGTGATGATTTTTTTTGGAATGATATCATGATTTATTATTAAATATTGAATGATGTAAAATTGGATAATATTTAATCAGAATTCATGTAGTATTTTTATCGGTTTTTAGGCTTGACTTATTATATAGTCATCTGAATCATTAAAACCAAAATGATATTTTGGAACATATGAATGTAAATTTCATTTTAATTTAGATGATTGTATAGTATTTCAATTTTGGAGTTTATAGTTGTTGTCAGATCCTGGTTTATATAACTTCCGGGGGTTAACATGATGTCAATATAATAAAATAAATTATTTTTTACATTTATATTAATTTTAAATGTTATAGAAGTATAATAGTACAATGTTTAATACTCCATGATATTCCCGATCAGAGTGGTTTTCGACATAAGAAACTGGGAAACTAAAGTAAAATGACATCAAGACAATTATATTATCATTAATCACCAACCTAGAATTGTTGGTAATGGATTAAAATACATTGTCACATTAATTTCACAGTTGAAGTAGCAAAAAAATGGATGTGGAATCAATGATAATTGAACATCCAGAGTTTCCAGAAAAGAAATGTGATTATAATATTATATTTTATGACACAACACCCTCATAAATTTATATGATCTTACGAACTAATTGTTATAGATGTATTGGTTAAACCAATACAAAATATATTAAATGTGTTTTTATTTTTAGATAATCCATTTTTTAGTCTTTCTAATTCTCATTTTGATGGTGAATCCAATCATCTGTCATCAATGTTGTAGAATGATTGAGTAATAGATTCTAATGGGGCGTTGGAATTGGATGAATTTTAAAATAATTACATTGAAACATACCTTCCTAACATATTTCAATGTATGATAGAAAATAAACTACTTGAGTTTAAATAGAAGGAGAATGTACATGTATTCATTGATGAAGAAAATATCTCATGATTGGAATGGTATCTCTAAATTTTATTTGAGATCATTATATTAAAATATGTACTTTTTTACTGAAGATTATTTCTGTGATATTGAAGGAAATTGGCCTCTTGTGAAATAAAGAGTCATTAGAAATATATTTAATGTTCCAATAGTATATAAAGTGAGTTTTTTGATGAAAACATGAACTTTAAAAATAGATGAAAATACCTAGAAGAAATGAAATGGGTAAGAATAAAAAAATAATAAATAAAGAATATACATTTTCTAGTTCAGGTGATGTGTGGTAAAAATTCACTAATGAATGCCTCAAAAAATCAAGTACATGTTTCTGATGTGTTATGTTGGAAAATACAACTCAATGTTATAATGAAAATAATCTTATTTTTATTCATGATAAAAAAATTATAAAGTACATTATTTATGGTGAGATGGTTAATATGGAGAAACCATCATATAGAAGAATTTTAATGGTGGGAAGGTTCCAAACATTATGCAGAAAGGTGTAGTGATATAATTTGGTACTACATCAGTATATGTTGGTCCGTAGAATTCATTGGTATCAGATAAATATTTTTAATCGGATTTTTCTAATGACTTTTTTGACACGTCATCTAAACATTATTTTATTTAAGAATAATTTTCCTGTATGTTGGAAATTTTACCAAATGAAATAAATCTATAACATATAGTTGAAACACATGGAGAAAATAATAAACAAAAATATATTTATAATAATATTCATGTTTTTGTATATAAAAATAAAATACCTGAAAACTCTTTTTGAAATATTAGAGTTTTATGTTATTATGGGAAAAGATAATTAATATTATTACCATTCTAATATATGATTTTTATCTGATGTATTTATTTATTAAAAATGGATTCATTCTATATACAATAATGAACCCATATTATTGATCACATATCAAAAATTTGAGAAACTGTTAAATGATAGAAATTTAATATACAATAAGCATACTATTAAAAAACGCAACTATTTGAATTATGTGTGTTCTAGTGGTAAATAGATACATGGATGATTTTTCTGATGATTTTATCAGTGTTATACCAGATTAGGAAGTTGAATTTTCCATCAACATTGTTCAATATTATTTTAGAATTACAAATCCACTTTATTCAGTGGATCAACTGGATCATCGATAATTGAAAAAGAAGTGTCTTGAGTTTATTTATAATGGTTTCATTCACCCAATAACATCCCCAGGAAGTGCACCTATTTTGTTTTATAATAATAAATATTCTTCCATGAGGTTTTCATTGAATATGTATCTTTGAATAATATTATATTTATTAAAAAGTGTCAATTTCCTTATATAGATGACTTTTCTGATCATCTCCAGGGTGCTCAACATTTTTCCATGATTTACTAGAGATTCAAAGACGACCATCTGAAGGTATGGGGGGATGACTTCATGAAAACCGAATTCCATAATACATATAGACAATATGTGTTTATTATCAGTCCCTTTAGAGTTAGAAATTCCAATAATGTATTTATAGATATTATTAGAAGAAAATTCAATGAATATTTTTATAGGTTTAGTTTTTTTATTTATTGATTAAATTATAGTGATTTTAAACATTTATGAGGACCAGGAAAAAACATCTCAAATTATTCATGATAAATCTAAAAATAAAATAATTTATATGGTAAATTTATCAATTTTTTGTCACAATGAAATTTTATCAATGGTAAAATTGTTAATAAATATGGAATATTAGATTATCCCACAAAAAGTGATTATTAGTTATCCATGAACTAAAAATGTTAAGAAGATTCAATGTTTTCGTGGATTGTGAGTCAATTACTGATGGATTTTTGGAAACATGGAATAAATATCTAACCCTCTCTCTATATTAACATTAAAATGTGAAAATTTATATTGGAAAATGAATTTGATTATTTTTTAATGGATTAATAACAATATTAGTGAATACTCTGGTTTTGTGTTTTCCCTTCACAAATGATGATTTTTTCAACAATAATGATGCTAAGTTGAATGGAAATGGTTATGTACTAATACATAAATGTTAGGTAATTTCTTATTCTTCAAGTAAACTAACACCTCATGAGTTGAATTATCTTATCCATTATTTTAAATTAGCTTTAGTATATTTTTATTTAATAATAAAAAAGCATATTTTATGTGCTGTCAAATCTAAAATGAGTACTAATCATAAAAGTTTGATGAATATATTAAAAACAGAATTGAACATAAAGCCAAAATAGGTGGCTATAATTGATAAATTATATTTTTTTATGATCAATTACAATCTAGTAATAGATAACAATTTTAAATATTACATGATTCAAAATCATTATAAATCATTAACCCTGTTATGATTAGAACATGACAATTTAATTAATGATATTATGAATTCTATCTTATTATATGTTGTTGAAGGAAAATACCCTTACTTGTTTGAGGTCATAGTGATGTCGTCTCTAACAATCAAATTATAGTGTGATCATAATGAAAAAATTTGAGTTATAGAGAATGATTTAATTCATTTAAAATGATAAATTTCATAAAATAGATGTTTAATATGATCGTGCCTTGAAATCTGAAATGTCGTTATGTGTCCCTTCAAGTTCCCATAAGAATAAATAGTTATTATATGAATATAATTTCTCTCTATTTTCAATTGATCTTCAAATCCCTAACATGTACATAATCTTTACAAAGGTTTTCTAGAATGATGAAATAAGAAGAGATTCACTGATTTTACATGAAATGTTTGGCTTTTCAAATGTTTTAATTGAAGTGAAAATACCAATGTTGATTTTTCATCATTTCCCAGTTCCAATGTGTTAATAGGGAAATATATCCATGGACATTATTGTGGGACTACCGATGATGTATCAAGGTAAAAATGTGATTTGGTTAAATTTTTATCGGCTGGTTAAATCATCACATTTTTTTTCTTATTCAAGATATTATGACTCTAGATCAAAATTCCCAATTGTACCAATTAGATAATGTCATGTTAAATGGAGTTAATTTCTCTATTTTATCAGATTATGATCATGCTCAATTTTAAATTTTGTAATGGTATCCAAAACTCCTTGGGAACTAAATAGAGTTCCAAAAAAACCTTTATTCCTTATTCAGTTAGATAGATAGTTAAACAAAATTCTACGATTACATGATAATGGTCTATCATTTTTAAATTATTAATAAGGAAATTATAATTAGTGGATATATTTAATTGAGTTATCTTGCAATAATTATATTCATTCTAGTTTTAAATTTCCACATTTTGAACAATATTATGGAAAGTAGAGTCAACATCTAGAATTTAGAAATTATGTTGGGGAAAATAAGTTGATGGGACAAGAATTAGAATAGGATGTTTATAAAAACGTAATGATAATCTTGAAGCATATGGGGGTGGAACAGATCATGAAAAAATGTTATGTAGATTATAGGAATAAATACATTTCTATCACTGTAAGAGATAATTTTTTCATTAAAATGCCTCCATGAAAAATTGTTATTCATTTTGTTATGATATGAAAGATAAGTCCATGGTTCATTAGACCTTTTGAAATCATGGATAAATTTGTACCATTTACATTGATAGTATATTTATCTTTTAGTTTAATCTGGAAACACAATTTCTTCATTTTTTGTTGTTTTGATAGTATTTTCTAGAAACATCCTTTGTTTTGAGCTAAGAAGTAGTTCTAATAGTTGTGGATAATTCATATGGAAAAAAGTATTTTCAATTTTTTGATCATAGAGGTCATGAATTATATAACATAGTAATTTACTATGTAATGGTTTTTTGGAGAAACCACATGGTTGATGAAGCACCTTTGGAATATAAAAATGATATGAGATAAATGTATCCCAATCTATTTAGTAAGTAAATAAATTATTAGGAAATAATTTTAAAATCCAGTGATATAACAACTTTGGTACCAATTGAATAATTTTTACCCATATTAGTATTATTGAATTTAATACTTAAATAAATTATATTAAGTAATTCATAAAATAAATAATTTTTGGTAAATGCCTTTTTTTGGTCTGTATTTAATTGATGAATTTTTAAACTATAGATAATTATATTTTATAAAATAATTTCATTATTGAATAAAAATGATCAAATTATATTATTTTGAATTTTTTAAATTTTTATAAAAATTGTTTAATTGTTTTGTGAATATAAATAAAATATCTTTTTTTATAAAATAATTTATTTTTATGAAATCATCAAGAAAAAAATGTTATTAAATTTTTTAAACAAAATTATTTTGTAAATTTATAATTTTTAATATATATATATATGATATTAAATAATTCAAAACATGTAATCTAAAATTATGGATGATAAGTATAATTTTATTTAGTGTCGACCTATTGTATGAGAAATAATGATATTTTAAAATTTTATTCTTTATTGAAAATAATTGAGTCCTAAAAATTATTATCTCAAATTTATTATTATTAATTTTTTTAATTGATGTTCTTGTGATTGTTTCTAATTATATATTTATATTAAATGAATATTATCCAAATTCATGTGAATTTTTTGCATAAGGTAAAAAAATTTAAATTAAATAATTAAATAATTTATCTTCACATCGATGTGATTAAATATAATCAATTAATGAATATAAATGATTAAATTTATAATTATGAATTTAATTTTGTTATAGTTATTTATTTTACATTTTCATATATGAAATAATTAATATTAATTATTATTCAATGCTTAGGTAGTGATTATGCATGTAGAATAAAAATCAATAATATGGCATTCATTAAAATTTTAATCACAATTAAATATCCAAAATAAATGAATAAATATTAATTTTTTATTAGATATCGACCATGGTTGTTCATGGTAATATTTAATGATCATTTAGAGCCACATATATATGATTAATACCCATTATAATATTTATTAAAAATAATTTTAAATTGTTCCCTGTATGTTTTTTTGAGAGTATAATATTTTAATTATATATTTATAATAAACATTTTATATCCTAAATAGTCATATAAACTATAATAAATATATATTATTCATGTAATTTTTTTATTTTTATAGAAGAAATAATTACCTTAAAATTAATCACAATTATGGTACAATAATCCTTGATTAATTAAAAAAATAAATTAAATGATATTATTAATATTAAAAAATTTATATTTGAAAAATATAATGTAATACATGAATTATATAGATCACAATGACATTTATATAGTGTGGTAAATTTTTATTTCTTGTGTTTTATCTCTTTTTATGTTCTTAATTTCATAGTTATGAATAATGTTTTTTTGAAAAAAAAAATCATTAAGATATATTTCATTCAATTATTTTAAACATACATAAATTTTGAATATAGTGAAATATGATAATATTATATAAATTATTTGATCCTATTTATATTTTCAGTCCCTTCAAATGTCTCTATGTCTGTGTTTGACTAATTATAGTTTATTATTTTATATAATTTTTAATTTTACCCTCACCTCTATTATAAAATGTGGATGAATACATAACTTAATTTCATCCAAATGAGACATATTTCAAGACTATTATTAACAAAATTACCTTCTACTCATCACATTACACATTATAGTGTTCCTAGTATAAGGAAATAACAATTCCAGGATCTAGAAGGTGTTTCACATAGAGAACCAATTCATGTGGTAAATTCATTCTTATTCTCCTTTAAATTATTTATTACTTCGGGAAGATCATAAAAACACTAATAATATTCATAATAACTATTAAATCATATATATAATATAATGTTATATTTTTAAGGGTATGTCGATCATAAAACTATTTTTTTGTTATTTTGTTCTTGAAAATTAAATAATCATCCATTGCGTGTCAATTCACGAATATTGTGGGATATAAGTTTTCATTTCTCATTATTGCATTCATGGAAAGATGAAAATAAGATAAATTTTTTAAAAAATTACCTATATATATTTTCCCATATGGTTTATTATTCACATTTAGAATAAAATCCATAATTATCCATCTGTGGAAGCATGATGTTAGCAAAACTGAAACAATGGAAATAACAAAATACAATTAATAATTGGCTCAAATGTTGTTATAATAAGATTATATTTGTAATTAAAAAAATATATGTTTAATGATTAAATTAATTACATTATTTAATCCATTATACATATGGTTTGAGTACTATTCAATGAATTCAAATGTGATATAAGGGACTTTTCTCTAAAAGTATATTATAATTTCAACTTTTAAAAAATTCAAAAGTAATATATTTCTATCAAATACTACGTGAGTTTCATTTACCAATTTCATTAAACCATATGGTTTTTTGTTTTCTTTTTATTATTACATGTTTGTTTTTAAATAATTTTTTCCTTTGTATGTTTGCATTATTCCGTTAACATTTGATGTTAAAGGAATAATTATTTTATGATGCATCTATCCTTGTTTAATTTTTATGTTAATGTTCTCGGAAATTTGTTGTGATGAAAAATAGTTAAATGCTATCCATCTAATGATTTTTTTATGTTTATGTTTTATATTGACCATTATGGTTATTCCAAGTGTAATTGAGATTATTACATCATAAGGAATCCTTGTGGGGTAAATAGAAAGATAGACAAGAGGATTAAAAATTTTATGGTTGCTGCATGGGATATAATATTATGTAATTTTTATAATTAACAGATTCCCTTTGATATCCAAATTATTTTTTTATGTTTTATATGTTTATTACAAATAACATGTTTTTGAATATGTATGTATCTGATATGTTACGGGGTGATAAGTATAAAATTATGATAATAAAATCAAATTTATATTAAAATTTATTGACAAACAATTTCATTAATTTAATTAATGTCCCTTATTTAAATTTTCATAATCATAACATGTTTTAAAATAATTTTCAAGTGTTTTCAGATTGTATAAGAGGAATTAATATTTCATGATGACGGTTGTAATTATTTTTTAAAAAAATAAATCAAGATTAATTTTCAAGGAATATTTTATGAAGAAAAAATGATAATATTTTACTAGAATACATTTTTAATTCATTTGGGTTGATTTTTTTGAATTATGATGAAGTTATCTATGAATCTAAATTGAAAATATATTTTGGAATGTATGAATGTAAATAGTATATATATTTAGAAGATTATGTATTATTTATGGTCATTCCCTTATAAAAAGACTTTTAGGCTCTAATCTCAATTCCGTAGGTTATTATCCATAATCATGGGGTTGAATACCCATCACACTACCTTCCTAGCCATGGTATTGGAAGATTATTTCATGAATGAATATTTTCTTATATTTTAGAATTATAGGGTTATATTATCGTGTTTGTTTTATTAGGATGACCAGTTTTCTATAAAAATTGAGGATATTTTCATTATATTTAGAGATTTCTTAACATAATTATGATGATAGAGATTGATATAGGACATCAATGTTACCCTTTACATTGACACTTATAATATATATGTTGATTGATAAATTTGATGAAATTGGATCCATAATTTTAATTGATAATAAATGAATCATCTAGAATGCCAATTTCGTACAAATTAATTCATTTCCTTAGGGATATCTTCATGTTATATTATATTCATCATAGCATCATATTATTAATGGAATTTTTTTAGCCCACGACCTATTTACATGAATATAATGGTGGTTTATATTGGATATAATTCTTATTATTTATCAACATGAAACCTAATGGGCAAGAAATTATGATTCTATTAAATGAATTGATAGAAAATCGATCTGCTAATTTTGGGGGAGAAGATTGATTCAAAACCCACTAATAAGTGAGATGAACCAACCATAGCTTAGATTGACGTCCATGTCCAGAATGATGTGATGACTCATAGTCCAATTTACCTTCTAGAATAATATTTATAGAGAGACATTATATTTTAGGGAATTTCAAACGAACATGTAGAAGTTGAAATGATAAAATCTTTTTATATTTTATTTACATATGTTTTCACACAAATGGGTCATATGGTTATTCCATCATTGATTTTTACATTTAATAATACAATGATATGAATTACTGATTCTTTAGACTGATGATGTTACTAACTTATTGTTTTTTGAATTCAAGTGATTTATTAAATATTAAATCAACACAGTGACCCATATGGTGATATAAATGTATGTAACAAACAATAGGTTAAAAAATTAGGGATGTAGGGTCTCAAAAACCTTCATTGGATTCTGAAATAAGGCTATAAATTGCATCCCTAGATTATACATTCATAAAAAATAGGATGTAATATTTTATTGAACTCCAAAGATGTTTTTTGAATTAACTAATTAACTGTAGGAGGCTGTCAGGATGCCCTTCCTGGTGGTGTTCTAAGTAGATCAAGAATAATTTTTTCATGATCCAATTATATTCAATAACCAACTATAATTTTACTATTATAACCCAAGGTTCAAGTTCATAAGAGAGGAAATGAATTTTTTTATAGTGGTAGTTGATAAGATTTCACCATTTATGGTATGAGGTAATGTTTCTGTTACACATACATTAGATCTCATACTCATATATCATAGTTTGAGTTATATATTACATCATGTTTTCATTGTGAATGATATTAAAATCCCTATAAATTTATTAAAAAAATTATTTTGAAATTTACTAGTAATTATGATGTTCCAGATCTATCTCATATCATTAATTATTATGAGATTACTCTATGCATAGATTAATTCTTTTTGGACCTCATCATAACACTAATAAACAAGAATTATGTGATGTTTATCATGTACTGGTTATTTGTAATCCATGGTTGTTTAGAAATATAAATAGGTTTAGTAACATTATATTTAGTGGATGAGATGATATTCACTTTTTGTAATGAGTGGGTCCCATGGGTAATTTTATCATATAAACCCCTTGGGATATTAACATTTATTACAATCTAGTTGATGAGTGTGGAAATATTTTCTGGATAAGTTATATTAGAGAATATGGACAAAGATTTAAAATATTTTAAGGATGTTTTAAAATTGTAATTTCTAAGGATTACACTTTACCTATAGGTTTTTTTTTTCATTTACCATTGGTGCACATTGTTATCCATACATACATATTAGAGGGAACAAACTATGTTATGTGATTTAAATGTGAATTTATAGAAAATTTGGAATAAAATCATTAGTAGACACAATGTGTACCTTTGGTACCTAATGTTTTATTCACTATAAAGACAATAAGTTTTTTATGAATTTTAATTAACAAAATTTTCCAGATTCATATGATAATAATGAAAAAATAAACACTTTTGAAAATTTATCATACATTCATCTCGTTAAATGATTTCAATTGTTTTTTAGGAAAATTATATAGTTTTCACCAGATTTAGGTGATAATAATAAATTTTACTAAATTGATTTCATTCTCCACTACAAGACCTATATGTGTGTTATGGTTTCATTTTCCTAAATAAACACTCCTATTATGTTTTTGTTCAAAATACTGAAGAAAATAGTTTTCTCATCATACATGGAATGGTTCATGGTCGTTTCTATTGATGAAATTATTACTAACTCAATATTGGAGTAGGTGAATCTGATATATATAAAGAATATAAAATACTAAAATATTTATCGTCATCTATACAATAAAACCTTAAAATATCATGCATTGGATACTGGATGTTCATTTAATTTGTAATATCATCACCAACGTATGTTTTGTTGTTCACATAGATTATATTATAGAAAAATGGATTTACATACAGTATCTATTTTTATATATGATAATTTTCTCAAAAATGGTATGATATTATAATTTCAATGGCGTAAATCTTCTATATTTAATATTCTATGAATTCCCCTACCCAAAATAGGAATCAATTTATTTTCTCTGAGGATTTTCAGTAAATTATTGGTTAAATGATGTTTAAATTGACCAATAATTTTATATTTTATTTAACCAAAAATATGTTGAGTATATACTGTACTCTATTTGTACAAGGGAATAAATCAGATGAATGTTTATTTTTATTTTGGATGATATTTTTTACAGGTCTATAATTTCAACTCCACATAAGAAGAAACTAAGTATTCATGATTTAGAGAATGTGACACATGACATTTCCATGATATTGGGGACGAATTATCCTATAATAGAATGATTTTATGTATTCATTGTTTGCAATAGCCTCAAAAATCCATGTGTATAATAGTTATTTTTGGACTACATTACTTCCCATTTCATAACACATCCATGTATTGAGATGATATATGTGGATCATTAATATTAGATATTTTTAAAAATAATAATTTAATGTATGTTTGATTTCAATTACCGATTCCTCACCTATTCATAGGTGAAATCCAGACACTATAATTTTGTATCCCTAAGTAGACCAATTGAGTGTTTGGTTTTTATGTGAGGAAAATATAAATGGACATAATTTTTGTAATTCTAACTATGGTAAGGTTCATGGATCTCTTGTGGTTTTTAGAGAATAACTACACATGTATCTCTTAATCCATACAATTCTGTGGAATATTTCAATTGAATTCCCTATATATTTTTGTAGGTTTAATGGATCATTACTCCATTGATTAATCTCAATGAATTTTTAAAACAAAGAATATTGTGTCAAAATCTAGTTGGGAAGGAGTTTATTTGATGCTTTTACAACTCGTATTGATGAATTTTGGGATTTTTTAACCCTTGATAGATGGAAAAAATATAGAAATACCATGTTTATTGTGGATATACTATGATCTTGTTTGTTATAATATGTAATGTGTAAGGTTTAATCACAAACCAATAATATATTTTTTAAACAACAATAGTTGTCAATAATCTCCTATAATAAACCAAAATTATACCACTTATAGAACAATATATAGGTCACCCCATTGATGGATGATGATTAATGATTTATCTATAAAATTTTCCAAAGCATAAAAGTAATATGTATTACATCATTTGAGTTTAATAATCATTACATTCTTCAGTTTTAAACTGATAAAAACCATAAATGAATAATTTCTTTATATTCTAAATATATAATAAAATTATTTCCTGAATATTCATTAAAATTTCCCTTAATGTTCATAAGATATATTAACCATTAAATAATGTACCAACTCAATACCAATCCTCACAACCTTGAGAAATATAATTAGAGTGAGTTAGATTCTCTCTAATAGTAGACATGTAGATACTAATTGATAAACATAAGTGAGAACAAGATATGAATAAGGGAATTAAATCATGGACACAATATAAATTGTCATACAAACATAGTCATAAAAAAATAATGAATCATGAAATATGGTTGGTATAAAATAAAATATATGATTCATAAGACTGTTTCCTCCTCAATTATGAATATTGAATCATGAAATCCTATAATATGAATAATCAATAAGTTGTGGAATTAAATTGTTGAATAATAATAAATATATAAATCACAACTCATAGATTCCCACCATAAAATTAATTATAATATTGTCCTAGTTCAATCATAGGTGTAGCCTCTTAGTTCATAGATGACCACATTGTTTCTATTTTGGGCTTGGGAGAGTCAACCATTTACTCTATTATGTTTTGAGAAACATATTGGATTCCTTATTTGTATTTAGAGAATAACATGTGTACTATTTGATAACATTACATATTCAACAAAACCAAATTAAATAAAATAATCTGAAAAACTAACATAACATATAATAATCAACCAACCACATATATATTCTATAATAACATAAGAGGATTAATAATTACTCACTATTTTAATTAAACATTTATAATGAATCACTTTTCAAATAACATCAATAATTTATCATCTTCAAAACAAATCAAGATAAATTAAGAGGATGATATGATAAAGACATATCCCCATTTAATTAAAAAAAATCATTGATTTAGTTTAATTACACTTGGAAAAAAAATCATTTGGGAAATAAATTAAAATTTCACCTTTCTTTTGGTAATTTTCAGAAAATAAAAATGATTCAAAAAAATTATAGGACTAATAATTTATTTTCAAAAAAATGGATTCTTCCAAAGAAATAATTATAATGATTATTTTATTCTATGTTCTTAGGGTAAAATCTATTCATAAATTTTTAAAAATCATTTTTTTCACACTATTATAATGAATGTGTAAAAAACCTATTCGGTAATTATTTATAATATTCCATTAATTTTTTAAATAATAGTAAATAATATTAGAAAAAGAGTTTTTCTATGTAATTAAAAATAGTTAATTAATATAAGTAAATACATTTAATGTACATTGATATATATGGAAATGTTTCCAATCCAAAAAAGTCAAACAATGTCACATTTTCTAAAAAACCAATTAAAATATTTTTAAAATCAATGAGTGGAGATACAGAATGACAACATATATAATATAAATTATTAATTAAAAAAGAATATAATATGTTATTAATATCAAATTCACATAAAAATTTCCTAATGAAAATTGAAACATAATAAATACTCATAATTATTCTTATTGTAACATAAACTCTTATAGAGTTGGTAATCAATGTATGAAAACATTTTATCAGAAAGAAACATGAAATTATTTTTAAACCCATATAATATTATCAAAAAAATCATCAATGAAATTTATGGGTAGTATAGAAGCCACCTAAAATATTGACATTGTTAATATTTAAAATAACTTAATAAAGGGGAATTTAATTGAGGGAACCCTTAACTGATGACTTGACTTACATTATTTTAATTGTAACCTCCCCTATAATAATTTATTATTTTTTGTTAATCTATTTGAAAATATTATTCATAATTTTATGTCTAAATACTACTCCCTTATAATATCAAATTACACTTTCATATATAAATATTCATAAGATCCAATATTTTTTTGTTTAGAAGTGTCTTTTCTAGGTATCTTTTTTATGTTTTTGGTACTTTCATTGTGGTCATCATTATAAAATATTAATAATTTAATATAGATAATATCAATTTTCTATATAATAATTTATATTAATTTGTCAATTTTATTCGTGAAAACTAAAATAAATTGCATTCTGGGGGAAATAGTACAAATGTAGACACACTTAAGGTTTTTTCAATCAGTGGAATGAAAATATGGACGCATTAAAAAAATATTATCATAAATATATGCTAAATTCCATAAATCAATATATATAAAATTGCATTGGATTTAAGGAGAAAAAAATTTAATTTATTACTTCATAGAAGTGTTAGTTATCTCACACACGGGATAAATGATTTATTTTCCATTTGATGGAAATGATATATAAATTGATATTATCACTAAGATAAATTAATTATTATTTTAATCATTCTAATTTAATTTTATTAATAAATTGTTATATAACATTTAGATGAGTTTTAGAATTAAATTTATTTAATAACATTTCGTTTAGACCAATAGTTATTTAATAAATTTATTTATTGGGATTATACTTTAATCCATATATTATTAGACTTAATTTTTTACAAATACATATGGGATTTAAAGAGTGATTCTATTAATTTATGTAGTTAATTTATTTTCATTCTATGATTATCAATGTTTATTAATGATTTTGGATGGACGAGTTACATTTTCCAATAAAGAGGAGTTACAATTTTCATAATATTAAGAGAGTATATATATTATAAATATTTTTTAAAATGAAAAATTGGTACAAATTGTTAAAATTATTAATATTTAGTACTTTATTCCTTTAATCCACTCATAAAATCAATTTTTTACATTTTTATTTGATATTTCAATCCTTATCTCTTTGTATTAATCTAAGTATACAAATTTAAACTATAGAGTAGGGACACATTTATCCGGGAAAAAACTGATTAGGGAAAAAAATAAAATGGTCCCAATTAAATAGTTTCAATGTAATGATACCAAATATAGAATCCATTATAGAAGAACAAATATCTAGAATAGGTAAAAATCACATTAAAAAAATAATTATAAATGAAATTAAAGGGAATTCTTAAAAATTCCAAAATTTAATTCAGAATAATTTCATATATAAATCATGAATATTTTTAATTAAAATTGAAATAATTATTTTTATTTAATACATGAAGACTTAAGAAATGAATTAAATTTAATCACTTGAATATATGTTTAAAATAAAATATCCTATAATATTTTTTATTTTTATAATACCATTACAAGGATTTAATAAATTAGAAAAATAGATTTTTATATTTCGCATCATAATTTTTTTTAAAAAATATGTCACATATTCAATACAATTTTTTCCAATGTAAATTATTAATTAATTTTCAAATCATTATTGAATAATGGTAATTTCAAATAAAATATTTTATTTAGAGTGTCATTGTTTTTCTATATTTATCCTAAAAAACCATATCTTAAAAATTCCAAAAATTCACACATAGAATATTTCATAATTTTTATTTAAAAATGTAAATATTTTCCTAAAAATGAAACTATAATATTAATTAATGATTAATTTTAATGAAAATAAATAATATCACTCAAAACTTATTTTATAAAAAAATTTCCATTAAATTTTAAAGTGGTCTTTAACTTCTTCCATATGTTAAATAAATGGGTGATAAGTTATTTTCGATGTTATTTTATATAAAAAATTTATTTAAATTCTTATTATAATAAAATATTGGCTATTTTAGATTAATTTTGCATATAACATGTGTTTATTAACAAAATATGTAACTACAATAATACGTAGTAAAATCATAAACTGAAAAGATATACCCCAATAAATAAATTATTTCCATTCAATTTTATGAAATTTATAATAGAAATGAATGAAAAAATATTTATAATCAAATCCATTTTGTGGGATGGGGATTTAGAATTAGTTTATTTAAATATGATTCTTAATAAAAACATCAAAATATTTAAAATGGGAGATGAGATTTGAGGGGATGCTTACTATATATATGTTTCATGGTATACCTATTAATCCACGTCAATTATATCACTATTTTAATATAAATATGATTTCTATGTTTATAATTGGAAGCATATTATATTAAAATTATCTAATAAACCATTCATTTAAAATACTTGAAAATGAGATGTGAAAATAATTCCATGTTAATTGAATGATATATTTCATATTAGACAAGATATAAAAATTATGTTACTTATTAAGTTAGAAGAAATATTTTATAATCATGATCGATAATATATAAAAATATACATGATATTTTTCATTCCATTACATATGAAAAAAATACATCTATTGGAAAAGTTTTGAGAATTATTCCACCCTTAGTTATTAACATATTTAAAATTATAAATGATCACAATAGATTATAAATTCCAAATGTAATAAAAATCATATCATAAAGGATCATAATTTCCCAAAAATGATAACAAGTTATTAATCATATATATTCTCATTAATTGAAAATAATTTTTTTACATAAAAAATTAATAGAAAATGAAAACAAAAAAAATAATTCATATGTTGACATAATATATTATTCCTTAAATACTAATTAATAATATATGACGACAAAAATACATCATTCCAAATATTACTATCCATAAAATAATCTAAAATATCACAATGTAAATTTTATTATGAAAAAACAAAGATATTTCAATACGTATTCTTCCTAAATAAACAAGGCATTAATACCAAAAAACATTGAGAATCTATAAATACATAAAAATTAAATGTATATTTGCTATTTTTTAAAAAACACAAATCTTTTACCATGATAACCATAGTTGATAAAAAAATTATATATCCTATAAAATGATATCTGAAACCTTATTCCTCAAATAAATTTAACTATTTAGAGAAAAAATCTCATACAATACATTAATTTACTTTTAAATTTATTTCATATAATGGTCAATAAAATTTAGGGAATTTAAACTAATATATCACAAACAACGTAATCTTCAAATTATTTTTCATTCATTTGGGTATCTATACTTGGGAAAATATTCTTTCAAAATATAATAACAATTTCCATCAATTAGTCATAAATACATAATCATCAATTACCTCATTATACATAATGATTTTTGTACCTTTAAACTTTTATCTCAAATAAAAAAATTAACAAATAATCATCACATTAAATAATATTTAAAATGCAAGGGTCGTATATAAAATTTAATATATTTATATAAAATTCAAAAAAATAATTATTTAATTTAAAATATTATAAAATAAAACCATAAAAAGGAATGTATTCATTTAATATTATGATCAAGAATACAAATATTATCCCATTTTTCTTTATAAAACTATTATAATATCTTTATTTTATAACATCTAAATATATATAATGATTCTTAATGAGACACCCCAAACACTAAAACCCTGATTAGTTGGTATAAAAGTTTTTATATAAATACATGCATTGATACTAACTAAAGAAACCTAAGAATCACATTGAAAAATATTAAACTATTTTAGATGAATCTTTAATTCATCCAATAACTATTAGATGTTTATACCCTTAATTATTTAATCTCTCTATAGTATAGATATATTATTTTCTTTTTTCATGATTCATTTTCAACATCACTTTTAGTTCTTCTTAGATATTATCCTTCCCTGATATTTTATAAATTAAATATTTCATCATACCCTATGGAAATATAATCTTAATGATATTTTGTTTGAGATGATTAGTAATGGTCAAATGGGAGAGAAATATCAATGATCATATGTTAATATATAATATTGTCAAGTGTATATGATCTTGACCATAAATTTCAAGATCATGTTGAAGATATCATAAACGTCTAAATATGAATTATAAAATAAGGTATTTTTATAATAATAGGAATGAGTGATAAGATTATGGATTCATTAAAAGATAATAATGGTAAATTCATGGATATAAAAGGAAAAGTATTATGTTTATGGAAGGGAATTTGGAATAATCATAAAAATATAGATAGAATATAACAGATTCTCCCTAAAGAATTCCTCACTTAGTAGGCTTAACACAACCATCTATATACCTTATAAGACTGGGTACAAATAGTTCTGTAAATTATTTGGATTGGGATATTGACTGAGGTACTCTATTATGCTAAACAAATTATTATGTGTACCCTCTTAGGAATATGAAAAAGTCCCATGTTTCCTCTTATGATTGGGATAACCATCAATGTACTCTTTGAGACCATGATATAAAAAACATAACTCTTTGTATTAATGTAATATAATGCATCAAATGGGAACATAATAAAAACATGTTCTTATTAATATATATATATATATATATATATATCAAAATAAGATCATGTGTCTTTCCTTCGTAGATTAAATAATTCCTGAAAGTGAAATTGTTTTTATAAAACATCATGAAAGCATAATTATCCTAATAAATATAGAAAATGTAATTAGAGGGTATTATAAAATCATATTCCAAATAATATATATCATTCATTTATATATTTTTACATTAATGAAAAATTATTTTGTAAAATAATTTGAATGATTAATTTAAAAATTTGAATAAATATTATTTTTTATTATCATATAACAAAAAATTAAAAATTATCAATAAATTTGAATATTATTTTCTTATATGATCAATTTCATTTTTAAATAAAAATTACCATAATGAATAAATATAATAATTGAGGGAGAATCTGTTAATGACATAATAATTTAAAAATCATTCTTTAGACATTATTATAATGATGTTAAAAATAATCTCATTGGGTTGAGAATATTATTTTATAAATATTGTAAAAGAATAAAATAATGTAGAAATGTGTATAATTAAATAATATAAATGTTTTTAATATGTTTTTTAAAGTAATTTTTATATTCATTGATATAGAAAAAAAATAATCTGGCCAAATTAATAAATATTTTTGGTTGTTATAAAAACATTTTCTCATACATATTCACTACCATATAATGGGAAGTAAATATAAAACAAAAAATAAATTACCAAATAATATAAATACATTTTTTTAATAGGAAAATAATGGATAGTATTCCACAATTCAATTAGAATTATAAAACATTATAACAAAAAGAGAGATTCTGACAATAACACTTATCATATTAGTAATATTTTTATTAATTCCTCATTTAAGATAAACCCATATATGGATTATTAAAAGTAAATAATTTTAAAAAAATTATATAAAATATATTCATTTAATGTATATACATCACATAAAAGGAAAAGGTAGATAATATAGAATATATATTAATAAAGGGAAATTGAGATCTAAAAAAATACCACAAATCATGGTCTGTTTCATTAACATTTTAACATTATTTATAATAAATTTTGTTTTTTATATGTTTATAATGAAATAATATTTAAATTTATATTAAACGATATCATTCTATTAAAATTTCAATTCATCTATTTAATAACAATTCTTCATTAAAATGAAATTTTTGGTGTTAACAATTCTAATTTCGTGGAAAACTTCGGAATGATAGTTCTTGCCTACTAATCATAGTTATTAATCCATAATATAAATATTTTTATGGACATCATATGTATATATATATATATATGTTTTATAATGATCCCTTTAATTAAATTCAAAAAAATTAATTACGTTATATCATGGATGGGATATTTCACACATAAATAGAAGAGATTTTTTCATGTTAAAATGAATTGGATGAATGAATGATAAGAAATATTTTTTACATATGAAATCATAAATATAAAATAAATATCAATTATATTAATTGATTCAAAATATGTTACCTAATATGATAGTTTGTTATTAAAAATTATTAAATCTATTTTCAAGCCTATATTCACCAATTATACATAAGTAACACCTTCATTTACCATTTGATGAAAATTGTATTGAAAATGGTTATATCATTAAAAAGAAAAAATTATAGTATAAAAATAAAATTAAGGTATTTATTTAAATATGTATATGTAAAAAGTTTATGATGTTGAAGTAGAATTAATAATGTGATATTTTTCAAAGAAAATACACCAATGAATTAAATATCATCCTTTTAAATACTCTATATACATTTTAGTACTCGTCTTCTTATTAGACCCATATATCTCAAAAAAGTGGAGGACATTTTGGATGTAATTTCATTAATTTTTTGTCAATGTAAACATATGAATATTCATTTAGGTGTGAGGATATGTGGTAGTAATTTATATGTTATGGGATTGGAACTCTTGTAATTTTTTTTAATGATAACAATTCCTCTCATATAGAACATGGAATTAATTAAGGCCAATACTGATGAGAAGATAAGATGTGTTCAAAATAGTTTAATCAAATTTCATTTGGACATGATAATGTGTTATTTTAATTTTATCAAATTGTTTTATATCCCCTATTTGAAATTTTTTTACAAAGAACAAATGAATTCCATTAAATATGTTAATGAATTTGAAATATTACTATCTATAAAACATGAACATAAAAAACCATGGTATTTTTAGACAAAATATAAATTTTAATGGCTTACAATTAAAAACCCAACCATAAATTAGTGATTATGAATATTAATAACATTTGTTATAATTACATGTATAAAAAATAAATCAAAATTTTATCAAATTTTATATCAATTGATTTACATAAAATTTCAATAATTAATTTATTTTTTAGAATTTTTTTATTGAATTTTATTTTTATGCAATATGATTTTGAATTTCTTGAAACACACGAATAAAAATATATAATATGTGATATTAATAATTGGATAACATAAAATTATTTTCTAAATAATATAAAATATAAAATATAATAGTTAATATATGACCAATTTAATTTTGAATTAAAAAAGAATAGAATTATATATTAAGACATTCATCAAAAAGTGAATTTATAACTATTATAATGAAAAATTAATAAAATCAAAAATTTTATTGGTCATAAAAATATTTGATTCAATAAATTTTTAATAATATCATAAATAGGTATAATTTTAGTCAAAACTTATTGTTTTTAAGAAACATGTATTTTTTATTAGTATATACATACATAAGAATGACCCAAATAATTTAATAGCCATTTTAGTTACAAGGTATAAATTTGTTTAATAAGATAATTAGTTTTAAAACATTCTTTTAACATTTGAAACTTGTGTTTAATTTTTCATAATGAACTAAAATTTAACGTATTTTTTTAATATTATCTTAGAAACAAGTATTTTTTTAAATGGATTCGATTTTCAAATTCGATAGTAGATACATATTATATAATTATATTAAAAAATTTCTAAAAACCATAAATTTATGTTAATTTTAAATAATTTATTTTTTTAAGGTTAAAATTATTATTTCAGTATAATCTATTTTTTTATTATGCGATCTTCTTCTAAATCTAAATTTTCATCCAACAAAAATTTTTCTTTGGAAAAATTACAATAAAATTAAAAAATGGAATTATGAAATTATATAAAGTGTTGGTTGACATGATATTAGGATAATGATAACACCAAATACAAAAACTAATTTTATTTGATGAAGAATGTTTATTCATTGTTTTCTATGAATGAGATAACATATTTTGATGATTTCTCACATGGTTCACTACTTTTGTATCATCAGAAGGATGTGGTGGGACTGTCTTAGCGGTTTGATTTTCACGGGGTCGAGGTTTTTTATAGTCATTCAATGTTGATATAAAATTTTCTCAACTATACTAGAAACATACAATCTCCCCCACAGCTATAACAGGGTACAAACCTACTTTTCAATGGATGATGGTCCTTTGGGGGTATATAACCCATAATTTGTAGCATCTCATATTGGTCGGGAGGATGTGGCATTAGGATAATCACACTCATTTGGGGTAATTATTTCATAAAATGTAAATAACTTATAGACATATGACAATATATATAATATCATCATAATATTGATACATGATCGTTTACCCTATGATTTTTTTGTCAAATCCATTTATTTGTAATTTGGGTCCAATTACTAAATCAATCTTTATATATCTAATGGTATATATCCATTTCCTATTGGTGAGTTGATTCATATATTTTTAATGTTGTATTACCATGTAATATTTCTTTTTTTCATACATAGAGGCACATAATATTTTTAAGATGGAATTAAGCCACTATAAGGCATCCTATATATTCAGTATTAGAATAGAAATCATATTTACATTTCCCTAGACTATGGAGATTCAAGATGAAAATGATGTATTCATTGCACCTATCTACACCATCTTAGGACACAATGTGTTTATAAACAATGGGATAATATGTAATTAGTTATTCTACATATAGATAATGGTATTTTGTTTTAACATACTCTATTGGATAATTATTATGGTTCTTTGGTCATACAGAGGAGTCTAATGAATCCTATTTATGGCAAGAAATAGATTTTCTATGTTTGGATGACTCCTAAACCCAATGGTGTAAGGGGATGGTTAATCACACCATGGAAGAGATTGGGTACTGATGGTTGAAATGATAGAGACATGATGGGACATAACTTAAGGGGGATTACAATTTATATTTTGGCCTTCATGATGGTGTCGTATATGTCCTAGTTATAGAAGGAATAATATATCTAATTGATCCATTTGATAAGGGAATTTACATATAAGATTCTCTGATATGGGTGGAATATCATATTATTTTTCCGATTGGGGATTACAAAATATGGTTTCCCTATTATTTTTCTGGATTATTTAACAAATGATATCATCATTACAACTCCAAAATCAAAAGTTATCTATGATACGAGTAAAAAAGAATCGATAGAGTGTAACTTGTCTCACATCTTCTAGATGTGGGACCAATTTATTGGGAAAACACCATTGATGTTAAATTAGAGTATATATAATTGTTATTGTTTCCTACATATATTTTTCATAAAGGGAAAAAGAGTTATCATACATTAGTTTTCTTATCGATCTACTCATGTGTGGGACAAGGATGACCATCAAATGGAAGACATTTGGTCCCCATCATTGAAGTGTTGGTGACATGGGGGGACATAGACAAATGTGTAATCTCATGTTAGATTGGTCTGTTAAAAAGGAGTCCTTTGAGTTTCTATTATGAAATGAATTAACGTTCTCATAGATCGGTTTGAATATATATTACACATTGAGGATACCCTAACATTCCTATTTGATAAGTACATCATTTCATGAAACCACTACATGACCTCCCATGGTTTTCATCATGATATATCTAATTTTTTAATTATATTTTCTGATTGTTGACCTAAATTTTTCCTTCTAAATTACAAGATATAACTCTAAATTTCTAACGGATGTTGGAATGAAATGGAAACAGTTTTCCATTGAAAATAATATGATAATACCTGACATGTCTCTAGAATTCCATATGACCTAGATGGCTTCTTTTATGGATTCTAGATGACACATGTTGACTTTTCTAGAGGATTTCATAGTAATTAGATAAACGTTATGGATATTGTCACATGTTCTTGGTTGAAATTTCAAGAGACATTTTAATGATATTGGATGAATTGTTCTGATGACATTTCATGCTATTGGAATACATGATTAGAGGGAATCACATGATCTTCACGAACTTATCTGATGGAAATATAAATATCATCATCAGAATGTCCTAGTGCTATCATGAGGACTAGATTACATGGCCCATTATCATCGCATGATTGAGAAGACATATCTAGAGGACATCATAATATCTAGATGGAAATCCTAGAGGACTATGCCCAACATTGGTGGTATATCTAGAGGACTCCATGTAACATTATTAACATTTCTAGAAAGAGGATAAAAGATCAAAATGGAATTTTGAGGAGACATCAAATAACATAGATGATTTTTCTTTGTGATTCCACATGAAATTGATGATTCATGAGATGTTAATGTGGATTAATGAATCATTTATTTCATAATTTTTAATTCATTAGTATTTTTATAGTTTTTATTTCATACATGACTTAGATATAGTAAGGTTTATATTAATTAAGAATCTTCTGATTTAGTAGATATAGGGGATGTCATTGTGATGAATCATTAGAATTCCATGACATAATATCATGTAATCACATGATGGTCAGTTTTAGACATCATGATATTTTAGTTCAACCACCAATTTTGACCTATCGGAAAACCTTCATGATAACATGATTTGGCTGCTCTTAGTATCCTTCATTGATCCCATTTTGTATGATAGAGTTGATACATATTTTTTTAATTATAAGTAAAAGAATTATATTACATTCCACCTGGATTATATTGTAGCTTATGCAGTTCTTATTTCAAAAATATAGGTAGGATTCGGTGGAAGGTCTTGGTGTCACGTGTTTAATGAAATCACACCATAGGTGTCATACGCTTTTCAGAAACCCGATGACAATCCCATCAACTCTCCATCTATTAAATATTTTCCATTAAAATTATTCTTTCCTAATCATGTGGATATTTCATGGGGCTTTATAAATTACATGTTGACATGCCTTAGGACATTATTGAGACTTTGATGTCTATTTAATTTACTTCATGAGATATGAAAATAATTTCCAAAGACATTCCATGATAAAAATATAGATTTCGAGGGGATCATAGAAATGTCATGTTGATATACAATGGGAGGCCTGTCATGACTAGGGTTGATTCCCTAGGGCTTATGACCATATTCAAATAATATTATTACATAATTCCCTCATAATAATCTCCAATAATTTCATTTTTATATTCATTCTTTTACAAAGGATAGAGTTCTCTTGACATGAAACATGTGTTTTCGAATAGATCCTATCTTCACATAAATGATGAGTCTCATGATAAAAGTAGTGATTTTGGGGGATTTTTAATAATTAATATCTATAAAACTTTAGTTATCATTGGATCTAAAGGTGGAGAAAAAGCCAGCCTGGGCATGTCTAGGGACATCCATGAGTAATGGTTGACATGATAGCGGGCTGTTGTGATGCTATATGAACATGTATTCAGGGAATCCATGGTGAATTGAAAATTTCTTCAGCATATTTCTTGATAGTTTATTACCACGTGTGGATCTAACAATTTTTATATTATTATAATTATTTTTCTATGATTTTTGAGTAGTTATTCAAGAACCAACCGACATAAAAGTCACAATACCAGGAGGAACTCACCATGAAGTTGCCGCATGATCAATGAGTTTACCGTGTACGTTCAAAAATGAAGAAGGTCATCTCAAAGTGGATATTTGTTATCTTTAATGGGTAATTAGATGTATATTTCTAGATCAAAAGGCATTACAAGGGTAATGTGATCTCTTGTATTAAGAAGATCCCATGATCCATAGTATTTACCAAACTTCTTTTGACATTAAAGTGTAGGGAAATTAATAATAATTTATCAGGTATTTCTTCATGTAAGGATTTATTGATTCCCATTTTGTGGGTATCAAAAAAACCCACCTCCATTATGTGGTACTAACATGGTAAAAAGGTATTAGTTATGTGAGTATAAAATCATGCATTATTTTTTAGTGTTTTCACCAATCAATGTCTATATAAATTTTTTTCATCCATTCAATTAGTGGAATTACATAAAATTCCATATACATAGGAGACAATATGGCGGCTTATTCAATAGATAAAAATTAATCATATCTCATTTGATCTATCTTCATCGTGTGACATGCTTGCACAATGTGACATTGAGATCAGTCAGTAAGTCTATTTTGAGAGAATCAATTCGTAAGATGTAATTTTCTAATAAATTTATCCAAAACAACTACGAATATATTATAATTAAATGGTTTATATTTTTTTAATTTACTTGAATTTTTTTATTTTTTTCTCATTGTATTATAGGCTGAATTCATGACTACTCAACTTTTATGATAATGGAATGAATAATTCCGGTTCATGTGTTAACCTGTATGGTAAATATTTTCATGGTTGTGATGTATTATGTTTTTATGTGGTCATATTGTTTTTATGAGCCTAATAAATCATGATTACTTTATGAATTATTGAATCCCTTTATGAAAAGTCACATGACCCATATGAGGCTACAAAAAATCAATGAATTTCTTTTTATGAACATTCACACATCTGACTTATGCTTATTATTTTTATGATGATGTCTTCTCAAACTCATTGTAATTCTGATATGAATTAAACGAAATAGGATATGACAACATAAATTTTGGGATTATTCTAATAGAACCCATGGCAGAGAAACATGGGGAATATAGCCTTTTATATTTTATTCCCCACTATGAATTATTTCTTACCAATGACACTCACATTCCTTTGAAAAAGTCATCATTAATATATATATTGGGTTTATATAACCCATAACACCTTTTACGAAATAATATCTCATCCATAATATGTTATCATCAATGGAGAGTGTATCCCTCAGAATATAATGATGTTCATTCCCACATACATTTATGAGAACATTCTAGAACCTTGTTTGGATGTTCATAAGTACCATTAGATAATGTGTAATTATTCCACATTCGAGTAGTTTGGGTTGGTTTCGAATTGGGGATTTAAATCGTGGTGTATCTAAAGGATGGATTAGGGATGTAAATTTTGAGTCATATATATTTATTCAGGTTTTTTTTGTAGAGATAAATTAAGTCTGAATTTTTCATGCCATCTCGAACTCATAAATTATTGCCTATGGGAACATGGGTCTGGTGTTAGACCTATAATCTCACCAGAGTCCTGATAGAAACACATTCAACTAAATGAATTTTGATGTGGGAGTGATTCTATAGTATTTTTTATCAAATCTATTGTGAACCCATATTTGGGAAGATGTAAAATGAGTTTTTATCCCACTTTTTGTGTGGGATGATACCAAGAGGCTCCTTTTTACCAATATTTGATCATATTGGTAGAAAAGTACCACCCATTAAATATATATCTTATTAAAGATATCCCATTCAATATGTCCATGAGAAACATCATAGATAATTATCATTCCAATCCAGAAGATGAGAATAAAAATTCCTTTCTAGAGATGTACTCATTCAATATAGAGTGAAATTATTGGGATATAGTTGAAGAATTGATATTTAATGAATGGGGGTATGGAGGTTGTCTCTGATGATGACTATAGATTTTTAATGGTTGTTATCATTTCAATGAACCCGAGTAGATACACTTTTTCAATGAAAGAAATATACTAGAATTAGACTCACTATATTATCAATGTGGCATCAATTGTAGAAGGGTAGCCTATTGGTTTTTCCATCCATTTGTTAGATAATATTTAGATCCTTATTCACAATATTTTTTGGGGAAATTTCAATGAAAAATCTAGGTCCCCATCAATTTTATGTAAGATGGGTGGTGGGTCATCTAGGATTCTATTAATATCTAAACACCTAGACAATCAAGAGTGTATATTTCAAAAATATATATATTTCTTTAGTAGGGTAAGATTTGTTACACAAATTATTGGGTGGTCATGGCCTTTATGATCCCTTTTGATTATTTCTCCTCCAAAACATGTCGTCCAATAATGTTATGTAATATCTTGTCGAGATGTACTCATGTCATTCATGTCCGATCTGAGGAGCATATGATTTTGGAATTCTGGATATGTATGTTGTTTCATAGGGATGAGACTCCATATGAGATTATTATTCTTCCTTAGAATGTTTAATTTTTGGTATCTACATGGTGTTCTAGGGTTTGGATCATCTCACATTCGACTGGGGAGTTATCGAAACTAGAAATAGAATCTTCAAAATTACCACCGATTGATTAGGAAAATCTAAGGGTACAAATAAAACTGGTTTCAAGATAATTGATATCCACTAAAACACCTCTCAAGGGATGTATTGAATTTATCATTATCTTCACATAAAGAAGCTCCAACAGTTGTGGAACTGACATGTGTCATTCTAGAGAGTGAAACTTCATGACAATTTTTATATCCTATTGCATTTCGATATTGAATAAATTAAATAACATGAAACAGAGAGGCTGATCTATGGGTCATACTATGTGAATCAGAGCATCAGATAGAAAATTGTTCTCATATTATTTCCCATTATTGAATCAATTTTAAAATTCATATTGAGTAGAACAGGTCCTACCTCCATGATATTGACATAAATTTCAGAGGATTCATGGTTTGGGATCACTATTTTACTATATTACAACAATTAGTGTGTTACGGAATTCTACAAATGGTATTGGAAGAACATGTTAATCCCATTATAGATGTAGTGGGATGACTAAAGATACTTCAATGTATAATGGTCCTTTCATCAATTTAAACCATACTGACTTCAATTTTTTTCTTCATACCATGGGAGGCTACAAATTATTTATTAATTATACCATATACCATATATTATCCTCAGTATATGAATTTTTCAACGAACTGGATAAAATTTATAATGAATCACAAAGTTCAAAAACAATTATGGGGATGCATTTTCATATTCTAGAGTAATTGTCTCAGATTAATCATTTTCTATAGATACTAATATAGAAATTAATGGGACAAGGAATCACTATAAATTATTAGATTAATCTTATATAGAATATTCAAGTATGTTTGGTATTTAGTACTCCTCATTTTGTGTATTATTTTTTAAATATATCTTAATTTTTAAAAATTTTGATGTCCTCAACTATGACTTATTTGATGTAGATTTATACACTCTTGATGATTACGTAGATTATTCAGATGCATTGGAAGACCCTTTTCAATCATGCATGGCCCATCAAGGAGTGGATATGGATGAGGTGTGGGCATAATTGTTCCTGTTTCCTCATTCAAATGTACAATCTGTCCCACCAAACTATCTGTTATGATACAACATTGATTTGACAGATATTTATATAGGTAGAAAATCATTTATTAGGTTATGCTTGACAGAAGACAATTTTGGAAAATAAAAATAAAAATTAAAAATCTATATGCTTTATTCGCATTTTGTCATATCTCTTAAAATTATATTTTGTTTATAAACTCATATTATGTGGTGAATGAAGCACACATTCATGGAAATAACAGATGTTTTAGAACAAACTCATCACTGGAGGGTAGTTACTCATTACCCAAGGATGTAATCAGGGCAACAGATGTCTCATGTTACACAAATGATAATGGTGTGATTTTATCATCCATCACATCCATTGGTTACCTTGATATATCATATCATTTAATATTTAAATGATAAATACCTCTACCACTTATTATTTTTTATTCGACTCAATGCATGGTTGTTCTAGTCCCCACTCTTATAGTTGTTCTTCTAACATGCTTAACCAATGTAGTGTTCCTATCCATTTAAACATCATTGGGGAAAACAAGCATGAAACATTCTCTAAGAAACCTAGTCTAATAATTTATTCCCATTACTATGATGGATTTTGATCATATTTTAGGTTTTGAATCAATTTATGAGTTCATATAGTGAAAAATGTTGGGTGGGAAATGTACCTTAGATTTTGAGACCCCGCTTGGAATGATAAAGGACGAGATGTGTCACCTTTGATTTATGTTTACCTCCCTTGGTAATGATGGTTTTTATTCTACATCGATTCATACCCAGGTGACATATGTGGTCACAATGAGAGATCAGATGAGGGAACTTGAATTGAGGGTGGTAGATGCTATGGATATATCTTCAGTATAAAAAATATGGGAAGAATCAATAATTAAAGCATCTTAGTGTGAATTGGAGGTAGAAACTCACTAGTATGAGGTTAGTTTTATGAATATTGATATTGTGTGTCTATTGTCCCGGATTAAAAAATCATTAGGATGAAATATCCTATTTTCAGCATGATCATTATATGTTGGAGAAAACTGTACTAGGTAAGAAAGGACACCAAAATGTGACAGAGTAGCCTGTATTGATAAAAATATTTTAGGTAGATAAGTTGGAAGATAATACATTATTGGAAACCAAATACAATAATCAATTATAAAAATAAGTTACCACCCTAGAAAATAGTTTTGTACTTCTTACAGAATCTTTTCAGAAAATCCTATGACTGTATTATAATTTTTTATCTTTTTGTGGGAACATATATTCATAGGAGAGACTTTGATGTAGATAGATTCATCATTCAATTTTCTAATAAATGAACAGATCTTCCAAATATTATATGTTTACTTATAGTCTTCATTCTTTCATGATGTTCATGAAATTTCACTAATATAATTTTTCATGAATCACCAACAACAACCATTATATACATTATATCTTGTAAATCCAAATGCCTAAATATGAATTTTTGAATTATAATAAATTTTACTAAAGAAATTGACATTAATTCCCAGTAAGATGAAATTAATCATTGATATATCTTCTCACACTATTATGGGATTACCTGACCCACAAAGAAATAATTTGGGTAGAATATATATCACAATGTGAGAGTTCTCTATCTTTATTTCATAGCTCATACTCATGGAAATATTAGGTTTGTTTTTTCTAATGAAATATGGTGGGACTCACAATTTTTATATCATTTCTATTAATTTTTGATTAATAATTAAGTTTCCTTCATTTGTTGTTTATTTTTATCATACCATCAATTAATGTATAATAGTTTCATTAATCTCATACATATACTGTTTTATTTTAGGGCCATTTTCTAAGGACCTTCTATCAATGTACTTGACGTTAATTTATCTCAATGAATATATTGTTTTATCTTGGATCCACTTTTCATATAACATCTATTTTTTAGTTTTGGGTCATTATGATCATCTATTACATTATTCCATTTAGGTTCCATTATATTGGACCCTCAATCTCAATTGTTTAGGGTCTTCAATATCAGTACATATGTCAATATATATTAGGGTCATTTTCCGCAAACCTTTAATTGTTGTACTTTATGTTGTTTTATCATGGATATTATATTTATATAGTTGAGTTTATTTAAACTCTGTCATTCTCTAGTAGAATATTGAAAATAGTGTAAACATTTAATGCATGTCTCAAGGCATTCAAGGGTTTTGAGTTCCATTGTGGTGTTTCTAGGGATCACTGGGATTGGATTTCCCTTCATATAGGGAGAAAAAATCTATGGTTGGTAGGTGAATTCCCATATTTGTTATTACCAAGGTAAAATAGTGGTGTTTGCACTCTTCGGTAGGGGAAATATGATATTATTGTTGTAATATTAGTTAATAGAGAACTTGTAACATCTCGATTCTGGGACCCGCCCAGAGGTGCTCCCATACCTGGTTGGTCACATGGCTTCATGAGAATTTCCCAGAATGACAGAGGCTACTGACTAGTAGCAAGGGCCTTTGGTGTGATAGTGGTTAAACAATTCTCACATTGGCCATTTAACATAGTGAATATATATAGATAACAACAGTAGAAGCAACAATAACATGCCATACTTAAAGATCATATGGAATAAACAGATGAAGTACACATATATAAATAATGCTTTATATATATATATATATAATAAAGCATCCAAAAAATGCATAATGCTGGAATACAATACTAAACCAAAGTATGATGAAAACAAATAAACTCCTACAACATCGCAAGCATCATCTTGGATTAATGCTCTCTAGCTCCCCAATAATTAAGTTCATGAAGAGGAAGGGAACTTTCCCTTATATATACCATCAAAAATATAATCCATTTCAGCCAAAAAACATGACCCAAACATCATGTAAGACAAATCCCAATAGGCAACCACGAAAATATATTTGTTTAATAGTCATTGAATATATGCATTAGGAAACATGTGAAATGAAGATAAAAACAAGGAAATACTAAATATAAACAATCATAATGTTTAAATTACACCCATTTTCATTTATTAGTTAAGTAAAAAAACAATCATAAGTAACCCTATGGGAATTACCCAATGCATAACCCCTATGGTTCATCCAATCAAACACAAGCAACCCTATATGAAATATTCACAGTATATCCTCTCTGGTTCTGCTTTAGAAAAATCTCTCCGAGGATGCACTCACCATCAATTCCCCTTGTGGTATCATATCATTATCTATAGAAACTATGGGGAAGCACTCAACAACCAATTCTCCCTGTGGTCTCATAATGAGGAACTACAGACACTCTGATGGAGCCCAACATCCACCCCCTTATGGTCTCACGATGTATGAGGAAATAGACACTCTGGAGAGGACCTCATCATCCATTACTTCTATGGTCTACTACACCATGTTCCCAAAACCCACTATTAATCAATAGTGCACCAAATTTATATGGATTCCAATGTAATCCTCATGAACTACTTGGATAAATAGTCTACAATGTATCACAACATTTCAGATAAAATCACACAATCCTATCAATAATTGGAATTGAATCAAATAAGTCTAATAGAAAATGCTAGACCAAATGGTAAATAAAATAAAACATGGGAAACACATCCATAACAAGGTAAATAACCCTTTTTAAAAACATGAATCATCTACTCATTCACACAAGTCATTCCATGAAATAACATGGATAACATCCATAAACATGAAATACCCCGAACAAGGGTATTGGGATATTTTTCGCATATAACGAAAGGAATAACTATGGAAAGGAACAAACCTCCAACCTCGGCGTTGTACGAACAATATATGTGAACCTCAGGAAATGAATCTCCATAGAACATTTAATAACTACAAAAACACTAAAAATAATAATTGATGATATCACGTGAAATAGGAGAAATCAGGAAAAGATGTACTAGAAGAAATAAAAGCATACTGTGGTGCTTCCAACACAATCAACATTGATCGATTCAAAGAACATATGGTGAGTCAGGGGATCAGTGAAGAATTGGTGTTCCCATTTTCTTATAAATGAGACAGACCTAGAAGAAGAGTGTTCTAATGATTAAACCTGGACCTTGTCTATTTAATGAAAAAAGTGAAATTATAGGGTGGGTCTTTAAAAAGTACTGTGCGTGCACATTTCCTTACTGACCCACCGCATTAGGTGGTATCCATGTCACCCCAAACAAACATGTTTTCATCCATTAACCTTCCATAACATGGCTACCCGTGGAAACATATTACCCAACATATACTTATAAGTACACAGTGAGTTCTGTATAAATTTATAGAAACTCCTTTTTTTTCTCAAAAACACCAGAAAATAATATTCATACTTTAAATGGAGATCCAAGTTATTACAAATATAAATCCTTAATGAAATTAGTCCTAGAATTTCCCTAACAAGGTGGATTAGAAGAAGAATCTTTGAATATCATCGTCCAATGCAACTGTACATCAGCATCCCTCTCCCAAGTCTAATCATGTACTCGCATGTGCTGCGAAAACAATCATAATAGAGGAATAGACTAGACATGGTGAACCATTTCAGTATGATAAATAATATATATTGGTTTCTCTTTGAAGGAGGTATCAATCTCTAGCTCAACCTCCTCAATAGGAAAAACATGAAAGGTTTTGAGATGTAACATCGTAGCTCAGAAATGTGGAAGAAATCGTGCATACTACAATACCTATGAGGTAACTGTCACTGATAGGAAACTGGCCCGACCCTATCCAAATCCTCAAATGGTCTAGCATACCTAGGAGAAAGCTTACCCTTTCTTATAATCCCATTTTGTCCCATCCTTAGTGTGACATGTAATAAAACCTGATCTCCATCCTCAAACTCTAGTGGTCGTCTCCCTCGAAAAATGAAATAAATTTTCCATGAATGTGCAGTATCCATCCTATTTCGAATCAACTTTATCTGATATATGTTTTCCTTGACAAGAGGAGGTAACAACATAGCTGCCTCTCCTATGTCTAGCCTATATAGGGTTGATCGACAAGGCCTACCATATAACTCCTAAAAAGGTTCCATCTTAATAGATTCTTTAAAACAATTTTTGTATGCAAACACCAATATAGTATTTTGATTCTCCAAAGAACCTTAAAAATCTAGTATGAATTATCAAAGCATTTCCTCCATAACCTAAATCATACAGTCAGATTGGCCATTTTTTTGGTGTTGGAAATCTATACTCAGAAGAACCTGGGTACGCAAATCCCTCTATATTCCCTGCTAAACTTGAGATTTAAAAAAGGAATCCCAGTATGAAAAAATGGATTAATGAACTCCATTTTAGTTTATAAGTCTCAAATGTATATCCTTCTCATCTCATCAACATTGAAGGTCACGCGGATCAGTAAAAAGTGATCAAACATCATGATTCTGTCAATGACAACCAACACTGCATTATTCCCTTGATGCAATCTCAGTAAACCTATGACGAATTGAATCGTAACATCATTCCACTTAAACTCAAGAATGGGTAACAACTAAAATATTCTTATTGGTTACTGATGCTCCACTTTCACACACTGATGGGTGGAAAACCTCGTGATAAAACTTGTTACATCTCTCTTCATACTTGGCCACCAATACTGACGGTGTAGATCTTGATACATCTTGTTGACACCAGGATTAACTGCCCAAACTGAGGAATGAAATTCCTGCATCATCTCTTGATGAATGTTTGTTGACACCCATATGGATCAATTAAAAATCAATATCTCATCCTCAACTACAATCCATTCCAGAATAGGCTCCTCTCCTGAGACATTTTCCTTTATGACTAGGCCTTCATAATTAGATAGTTGTCTGATTCTCACTCACTCATGGAGAGTAGAGGTAATAGCTACTGGAGAAATAAATATATGTCCTTCTCTGTCATTCACCTCCAAATTCATCTCATAGAACAATGAAATAGACTACAACTCACTCTTGTCCTCTTGAACTGCATGTATCTGCATCCTTCGGTTCAACAGATTAGCTACTATGTTAACTTTTCCAGACATATAATAATGTACAAAATCAATGGACTTAAGGTACTCTAGCCACCTTCACTATCTCATATTAACATTTCTTTGAGTAATGGTGTACTTGAGTATTTTTTGATCATTGAAAACCAAAAAATGATCTCCCAACAGATAATGTTTCCAAATTAATAATGGATAAAAAACTGTTTCGAACTCAAGATTGTGTGTCGGGTAATTCCTCTCATGTGGCAACAACTATTGAGACCCATGCACAATTACTCCTCCCTACAAATTCATAGCTCCCAGACCAATACTTGATGCTTCATAGTAAATAGTATAACTCTTTTGGGATCTAGAATAACTTTTACCGGTGCCGAAGTCAACCACCCTTTCAGCTCCTGAATGGTTTACTCACAAGAGTCTGACCACAAGTACTTCACAACCTTATTATTCAGGCCCATCAGTGGCAATACTAATGGTGAGAAGTTATTCATAAAAACCCAATTGTTACCATCCATCCCTAGAAAACTCAGTACTTCAAATACGGTCTTTGAATGTTCATAAGAAACTGCTGCTCTCAAATTTTCTGGGTCCACTAACACCACTATCTCTGACATAACATGACCCAAGAAGTGAATCTGGTCAATCCCAATGTTACATTTTGAGAACATAGAATATAAATGATTCTCTCTCAGTGTACTCAAAACAATATCTGGATGTGTAGCATGGTCGTGTCAATTTTGAGAGTATACCATGATATAGTCCACATTGACAACAATAAATGAATCTTTTTATGGATGGAACACTTGGTTCACCAGTTCCATTAAAACTGCAGGCATGTTCGTGAGACCGAACGACAAAACACCACATTATTATAGACCTTACCAACTCCAAAATGATGTAATAGTTATATTAGATGATTAACATGCAACTAATGATTATTGAATCTCAATTCCATAATCTATAACATCTTGGATCCTAAAAGAATATCAAAGAGATCATCAATCTTTGAAAAGGGATATCAGTTCTTGATAATCAATAGGTTCAACTTCTAATAATCCACACAAATTATAAGGTTCAATCATCCTTCTTCACAAATAGGATAGAACAACCCCAAGGGGATTTACTAGGTCATATGATACACATCTCCTGAAACTCATTAAACTGCTTCTTGAACTCTTGTAACTCTGGTGTATCCATCCTATAAGGAGTAATTAACAATGGTGCCACCCCTAGCACATGCTATATGGAGAAGAATAACACATACTCTACAGGAAAACCTAAAAAGTCCAATATAAACTCATCTCTGAAATTGTCCTCCTCTAGATGAAATACCATCTATGAAGACCCATGGTCATCCAGATATAGACTGTCAAATTGGTTTTTAACTACTATTAACCAATGATGCTCGAGACATGCACTACTTTCCTGAATATCCCACTCACCCTTATGAAGAAACGATCCTCCTTAGTGATGTGAAACTCACCCTACATTGAAAACAGTATACAACTACCTTAAAAAAAACTAACTAGTCCATATCAAGAATGAAATCATATCATGTCATCTCTATTACATAGAGGATCCATATTAAGTGACACACGCCAACCTCAAGACGGATATCCTTGATCTATCATACACTAGCTATTATTTTACCAAACAGAGTGTCAAGTGTCAATACATCAACAGAAGAAAAGATATAAATCCCAAGTCTCTCCATAATAGAAATAGATATGAATATTTCAGAACCCTATATATCAAAATGTGTAGAAGATAACACAGAGGAAACTAGGATCATAACTCGAACTGTATAGGGTCTTGGATCCTTCTCCTACTGGTTCTGCTCCACTATGAAAGTATGGCCAGCCCCAGGACCCCTTGACCCTGCCCAAAAACCCTGAGCTAATCCCCCATGTTGTCGTTGAAAGCATGTTGACTGGATACCACATCTACAACCTCCACCTCGGCATGAACGATTAAAAGTAATCCATTTTCATGACTGATGAGAAACTGGTTGTGCTACTTCTCAAAGAGGAGTCATTGAAGATCCTCTGCCATGCACTAATAGTGGAATGATTTGAAAAAAACGCTAGAGATGACCCACTTGCCTCAATATCGGCACATTACTGGGTCTCTCAAGCAATATGGCCTCATATGTCTACTCTTCCCGCATTGTTAGCACACCACTGGGACAGCAGTGGAAGTTTCCCATATACTACGATCTCCACATGTAAAATCCCTGTCGTGACTCCTAATGTCTGTCTAAGGGGTTCCAAATCCATATGTCGAGCCGCCCTGACTCACAGCTCTATTAGCCCTCTGATTGCATTTCGTGATCAGTGCCTAGTTGACTATATAGGTAATGGAAGTCAACCTGAATATTTCTACCTAAGATCAAATTTCATTCCTAAGACAATCCTCATCCATTCTCAGAAGGAAGTACTCATATCCTTTTAAGATAGGCATAAAGCACCAAAAATCTCTGAAACACGAATAATACTCCATTACAGAAAGAGTACCCTACTCAAATCTCATGAACCATCGGGCTTAGATGGCCATAAATGTCTATGGGTATAATTAATCATAGAAGGCAGACTGAAATGCATCCCAAGCCATGACCTACTAGTGTCCCACCATTAAGATCATATCCCACCATCTCTTGGCGGATCCCTGAATCATTTACGTAAAATGTTTCACCCAACTCTCTGGAGGCATCTCCATGTGCTCGAATATAGATAGGATGATTTTCAACCAAGACTCTAAATCATGTGGTCCTCCATCCCCAGTGAAGGTGGGAGGATGCTGCTGCTGGAAAACCCATTTAAACTCTCCTAAATATGGCCAGGATGCAGTACTCCTCATAAGGTCTGCATGAAACTCATGAATCCCTCTAAAAAATGTGCATAAACACATGTATCTGGTATAATGGATAGTACCAAAACTGGCACTACAAGAGTATCAGCTGATTGTCCCAGATTAGCCATGTATTGTGTATGATCACTACCATGTAACTGACATACAACCGGAGGATGTATCAGTGGTATGACTCTGCCTGGTCATGTGTACAACATAGTTCATGATTATCAAAGATTGAAACATAGGACTCTAATAAGGGAATAGGATAAAAAAAGAATTCCTGATTTCAAAATAAAAAAGGGGATATATGGCATTTATAACACATACATTATGTGTTCCTTTAATACTACACATGGGTGTGTACTCCATCCAACATTGGTCGTGAAACACCCCAAAAACACAACATGTTCATCCAATACAGGGCGTGTACAACAATCGTGTTCCCCTGCCCATGTTTTTCTACACAACTAAACCACATAGTTCACCAAAAATAAGTCAACATTGTGTGTTTTCTCCAGACATGAAATTTACTATGAAAACATCACTGATTCTTGTTTGATGTTACACCGCCTGTTACACAGTAAACCCAAAACAGTGTTTTTTTGCTAGACACAAAATGTACTAGACGATCATCACTGACCTGTGTGGTAGTCACACGGGCGGTTACATGGCTGACCCTACATATTTTTCTCAGACATCGCATGTACTATCTACCCATTATCCAGTCGTGTTGTTGGTCACGTGGATGTACACATGATTTATACACATGGGATGTGCCTCTTGTACACAACATGTTGCATCAATGATTTTTCAATCCTATGACTCATCCCACACAGGTAGTTACATGGTTAGGGACTACATAGCGTGTACATACATTACACGACATGTACATAAGAAAAATAGTCCCTTCATGAATAGAAGGACACATATGTTGTATTTATCCTTACAAGACGTGTATTTAGGATGTTCTTGGATAGTATGCCTAAAAACCAACTCTGGTTCCTAAAAAACATTGAAAGTAACATTAAAGTGAAATATTCTGATCGGTGAGGGCCCATACTCCCTGCGAATCAAAGCATTGCATCTTCGACATATCAGATACAAACATAACTGAGTAACTATCCAACATATTTTGATCAACGAGGGCCCATAAATACTCAAGATTAAAATTTTGGAATTCATTCTAATGAACTTAAAACATTATAAATACCCTATCTAATAGAAGGAATTATATCATGGCATCTATCAAAAAAGCATTCATATCTAAAAGAACATCTATTACAATAACATGCAATCATGAATCCACCATAAATGGAATGGAAATAATGCATGACATGCGATCTCTAACACGTGCCTACATGATTCATGAGATGGCATACCCTCATCTCACCGGGTTGCAATAGAAATATAAGCATAATAATATCAACAAAAACAGAACAAAACATGTGAATCATCCAACGATGAAATCAAATCTACAATAATAATTGGAAAATAGACAAATCATAAAAGATGAGAAAAATTGGATTTTCACTATACACGAGTTATATACTCCAAGGCATAGCTTATTACCAAGTACAAATTCGTTCTTATACATGGATATATGATCCAAACAGTATGTCAATAAGAAATGAACATTCTATGATACCAATTTTTAATGTCCTGGTTCCAAGAGCTGCCTATAGGTGCCCCTATACATGGTTGGTCACATGGACTCAAGCACATTTCTGAGAATGCCATAGGGAGCCGACTAACAGCGAGGGCCTTGTGTGTGATAATGGGGAAACAATTTCCTCATTGGAAAAGTAACATTGTTGATATAAACAGATAACAATATCGGAATTAGTAACGATATACAATTTTTAAATAGAAAAAGTAATAAATATATGAAGCACACATATATAAATTATGCATGAAACATATGTCTTTGAAAGCAGCCAAACAAGTCATAATGTTGGAATAAAATAAAAAAACAAAGTACTAATAAAACAAATAATCTTCAAAATCATCAAAAGCCTTAGATATGTCTCATGATCTCCAGCTCTACATCAATGAAGTACCTAAATAGAAGGGTGCTAGACATTATATTGACCTTCAATTATATAATATATTTGGGCCCAAAATCCTGACCAAAATACGGTGTGAGATGAATCCTAGTAGGAAACCACTAAAATATCTGTGCCTTATAGACAGATAATATATATGGTAGGAAACAAGAAAAATAAAACAATAAATAAAGAAGTAATCAATGTAAACAATCATACTATTTAAATTACATCCATATTCATTTATTAGTTAAACAAACAACAATCAAAAGTAACCCTATGGGATTTACTGACAACCTAACCCTCTAGTTCAACAGTCAACCACAATCAACCATCAAAGAAGTACTCACAGTCTAACCCCTCTGGTTTAGCTTTAGCAAGTACTCTCTAAGGAAGTAGTCACCATCAATTCCCCATGTGGTATCATATCATTTAAAACAGACACTACGGGGAAGCACTCAACGTCAAATTCCTCTTGTGGTCTCATAATGAGTAACTACTGACACTCTAAGGGAGAACAAAGTCCATCAATTCTATGGTCTCACAATGTAATATTAAATAGACACTCTGGAAAAACCCTCAGTGTCCATTATCCCTATGGTCTACTTCACCAGGTTCCCATAACCCTATGTAAATCAACCGTGCAAAAAGGATATATGGATGCCAAATTAAACATCATGACCTACTTAGATAAAAAGTCTACAATGTCTCACAACATGTAAGATAAAATCACTCAATCCTAAAAATAACATTCATGGAAAAAGCTACATAATAGGAAAATCTAGAACAAATGGTCACTAATGAGAAAACATGGGAAGGTAATCCATAACAAGGCTAATAACCCTTTTTACAATCATAAATCCCTTACTCAATCACAAAAGGAATAGAATGTAATAATAGGGCTATCAACCACAAATAGGAAATATCCTGAACAAGGTTATAGGGAACGTTTGCACATATAACTCAAGGAATGATTATAGAAAGGCACAAGACACATACATCGGTGTTGTATGATCGATATATGTGATACTCATGCCTTGAATAACCCTAAAATTCCATGGATCTAAAAAACACTAAAAACATTCAACTGAAAATATCTGGTAAGAGAAGAGACATCAAAAAATGAGGCTTTAAAAGAAGTAAGATCTTACCAAGTTGATTACAAGTCAATCAATGATGGTCGATTCAGAGAACAGATTTCTAGTCGAGGGCTTCAATAATAATCGGTGGTCTTGTTCACATCTGGATGGGGCTAACGTAGAAGAAGAGTGTTCTTTAGATTATATGTGAAAATTTTCCATTTAGTAAAAAATGAAAGTACTCAGCATGCCTTTAAAAAGTACATGGTGTGTGCATTCCCTTACCGAGACCTGTTATTGGTAGTCTATAGGTAACAATAGTCACCCATGTGTTCAGCCGTTACATGGCCAGCACACGACAACCCGCGAGAACTGAGTACACAGTGGGTACTTATAAGTACATGGTGCCTACTCTAGAAATTTTTAGAAACTCCACTTTTCCTCAAAAACTCTAGAAAACAAGATTCATACCAGAATGGATGATCCTGGTTCTTATAGAACTACTAGTGATTTTAGGTCTATCTAGATATTTAAAATGTGGATGATGTAAATGATAACAAAAATATGTTATTCAATGACTATGTTATGCGGAAGACTTTCTAGGAATGTCCCATAACTCCCTAAGGTATTGGATTCTTCCATGATGTTACTGGGGATCACAATGATTGTTGTTCCATTCATGTAATGGGGAAACACTGCTGGTTAGTTTTTTAAAGGCCTTATGCATCGGTAACATGCTTGAATAGAATTTAACATCATTATTCAATGTGTCATGATAGATTCATGAAGATTCAATAATAAGAATATTATCTTGGATTTGGAGGAAATTTCTCTATAAAGGGTTTTGAGACCATTGAGATGTTTTTTCTATTAATTGTGATGCTCTATCACTACAGCTTGTTGTTTTGGTTCAAGAGGAGATGGACATCATATGGTTCAGGAACGAAGTGTAACATGCCTTCTTTTTAAAATGACAATAAAATCAGGACATATCATTAGGGATGTCAAATATTCTTTAATATTCAGCTTATGAGGTTTTCAAATTATTATCCATAATGCTCGGTTTTGGTGGTTGATATGGGACAATAATATTGTGATTGGCCAAGAATACAGTAATGTTATGGGTTCTTCCAAATAATTTTTAAAGGCTCACAGTGATCATAAATTCTATTTTGCAAAGAGGCACAATTTCTTAATGGGAATATGTTCATATTCAGGATCCATAGGAATAGGTGCATAGTCAAACAAATGGTGTCTTGAGGATTGGAATCATTTTCTAAGGGATATGGAATGATAAATGTGATCTGAGATGCTCAAATGATGAATATTTATTATAATAAAGTGTAAGATTAATGTAATGTTCAAGCATCCCAAAATTTTCACAACCTCTGAGAGAATATGTTCTCATTTCGATGAGATGTAAAAAAATTAATATATTATTTATCATTACTATATGGTCAATTATGCCGATAATGGAAATTAATATGTCCAGGAAGTATTCCTTATAATAATTACTGGATATTAATTTCTTACATAACTTTTTCTTAACACTATAATTAATGTTTTTATTAAGAAAATATTTTACTTTTCATCATGTCTCACTTTTCAGGTAATCAACATGAAATGTTTTATTTGTCCTTAGATAGTATTTTTAGTATGCATAATTTGGGATTTCAAAGTGTAGAGTTTATTTTGATACTACATTGACCAAAGTGCATGAATTTGAAGGTCAAGACAATCATGGACCATATATGTTGGAATGTTTATAGAATATATTTATTAGGATACCTTGGGTCATAAGAACTCTAACAACCATATGAGTTGGATGTGAAAATATGTTATATCATGGATTTTTTTTATCATGTAATGAAAAATGATATGGGAAAATCATACTTGTGATGACCCATAAACCCCTCAGGTTTTGAGTTCTATCATCAAGACATCAGGATCTCAATGATCATAAATCCATTATTATAGAGCCTATATATACTTGGTTAGTGTGTATGAGTCCTTATACATCAATATCATGGTCAATAAAAGATATATTTTTTACCTTCCTTGGTTCATATAAAGGTTTTGTAATCCTGAGGAGCACTAGAAATGAAGTGTGATAGATAGTTTAGTTTTATTACACTATCATAGAAGCACCAATTACGTTAGTTGATCGAGGTATGGAACATTATTTACATTAATAAAAGATGATAATGGTTTATGGTCTTTACATTTTAACATAATGTTGTTGGGAAATATTTTTTTAGAAGTTTTAATTTCTTGTAAGATGTAATTTTTCCATGTAGTTTAACATCGTGTGGTAAGGACCATTATGTGAAACAAAAACATAATATCATGTGGTAAGGAAATGGGAAGTATCATATTTATGATATATTATGTGTATAAGAAATCAGTATATTGTCCTGACTTAGATGTAGGAAAAATGGTATTTTATTACTCATAAATTATTTTTTTGTGATTTTTTTTTCATTTGTAGTCATTTCATGATCACTGATTGGTGATCTGAATTTCACCACGTATCCTATATTGAAAATAATAAATCCGTACAAAGTTATTGAATGTGATAGTCTTTTTGAATGTCTAACTCATATAAAGAGGTGGGCATTATTCATGTTGATTATTTTAATTGTTCCATGATTGAGTATCATTGAATAACTAAATATTCTACAGTGATAGGAATCAAGATACATGTCATTCATTCATTTTTATTTAGTTAAACATCGTGAGATAATGATAGAGGCTCACAGACATGAAAAGGTAATATTGTGGCTGGGCCCTATAATGGAAGTCTGGGATTCCCCATGCATCCCATGATAAAATAAATCAACCATATAGATGTTCTTAAATGAGATAACTCTAATTGATTATGACTTGTATGTATAAATTGTGGGTTTTATGATAAATTGTTGTGTCTAGACCAATTGTTAGTGATATGAGGATCATTAGGTATATTTTGATGAGAGTAAATATATCAGACATAGATCATGAATGGAGTTGTGGTGGGAGACCAACACCATCAACATTGGTCCTCTTAGGTGTTTCCCATAAGACTGTGTAATTTTTTATCATGTAAGAGGATAAAACTATAAATTTCATCATCATGTGGAAATGACTCATGATGTTCCTATTATGATCTTTCATTTAGGACAATAACAACCATATGCAGAGCTAATAATAATTGTCCATATACAGTATCCATTATCAAAATTACTAATCCTACATTAGATATTATCACTGTGAGAAACAAGGACTTGTAAGGGTTCCTCTGATCATGAAGAGGTGATTATGAATAAGACAGGGGCATTTTCTATCATGTAGAGGATGGACCAAGATATAGGATTGAGGCATCCATTTTCATTTCATTATAATTATAATAAATCCAAACATATTTCTCTGAACTCTTGTTTTTCTAGTTCTATATGATGAGTATGTTAGCCTTATAGTTTAATATCATAAATTTAGAACATGGGCGAATCGACATGAATGAAGATGAATTTTTTGGGTCTATGATGTATTATGTATGGCAGTAAAGACATATTCTACTCATTTTAACAGCATTCTCTAAGTATGAGTACCACCCGATGAGAATGAACATCTAAATTAGGGATATATTGATTTTATCACTATGTAGTGATGACATTTTCCATGTTGTTTAACATAATGGGATATTGAGAAAGGATGTTGTCATGTTTATCATCCCAAAATTATAATGAGAAATTGATACTTTAACATCATATGTTTAGGACCCGTTCTTATAGTTTTACATTTTGTGATCAAGATTATTTTTTTATAAAATAACATCATAGGATCCTGATGATATTTATTATATCTTAACAAAATTTTATCATGTTGAGTAGTCAAATTGATCAGGGTAATGTTATCAAGATGATTGGTGCTTTATAGATCATTTTTTAACATTATGGGATTCATCTATACAGTTTATGGTCTTGTGGTTAAGATGAATTTGTCTGCATGATGGATGCTTATGAAATGCATTTATTCTGAAACCATGCTTTGGTTGGGGTGTGACAAATTCCCCATTAACAATTAACTGAATTAAACATAATTATTTGAATTAAATTAAATTATTCTATTTCAATTATATTATATTCAATATTGTTGACTTAGAAACCCAATTCCATTTCATTGTTATTAAAAAATAGGGGGTTCACAGGCAATTGTGAAAACCCAAATTTCATTGAATTAGGGTGTGTTTATTGTAATTTTTAAAATTAAAAATGATTAATTTATATATTAGATTTTATGGAAATTTATTAAATTAAAATTTTGATTTTAATTATGTAAATGGATTTTATGGGAAATGTGAAAAAATACCTACTGGCATTTAATTGGTCATTCATTATGAAATTGATGGAATCTTGAGAAAAAAAATTATTTAATTAAATTTTTTTGTGTAGGTTTTAAAAATTTTAATTTTGAATTGATTTAAAATTATTATATTTTGAGTAGAGATTAAAATTCTTATCATAGGAACCAATGAGTTATTTTTTGAAAAAAATGCACATTTTGTATTTAAAACTTGTGTTATGGACTTTAAAATGTGTTTTTGCATTAATGAAATGGAGAATATGAATAATTTTATTTTTATTGTATCTAGAAATGAAATTTCCATCGCTATTTTCTAGTAGATAATATTCAATAACTGTGTAGTTAGTGAGGTATTTGAATGGAACATTATGCTTTAAAATGATAAAAAAAACATAAATGAAGCATATAAAATCCCATATGTGAGGAAGATGAGTCACCTTTGGACTATGTTCAATAGGACGTATGTGCATATTTCAATGTCACCATAAGAGTGGATCCCTATATCCTAAAAATATCATACCCACTTAATCATATTACAATTTTTCACACTGGTTGGTATTTGAGATGAATATGTTTCATTATAATAATGATTTTTACATGCCTTTGGATTTACATATTTTCTTATTATAAAAGATATTATTTAATCCATTTATGAAAAGATCCATTATTTTAGAAATGTTCAATAATATGAAATGCATATTATTTATATAATACATTTCCATCATTTGAAATAATTGGTGATTTTTTTACAGGAAATGTCAATCCTATTTGTTTTAAATTGATAGAACTTACATTGGAAAATTTTATACTAGTTTCTATTGAGGAATCCATAGTAAGAACATACTAGGATTTTTAGCATACACAATTCGTATTCCTTTGGGTGATTGTATATTATATCCTTCTAGGTTCAAGAAGGGTTAAACCACCTCTTGGGGGTGGATTTATATGTTGATCCACGGGCTTGGTGGGTTGTTTACATTGGGACATGGGAAGGTTTTCCAGTATTTGTACATTGAAGAAGTACTTTATTTATTATTCATGTCTAAATTATGGGACATATCACCATGTTGTGTTTATATCATTTTCACAATTTCTTTTTTCTTTTACTTAATTTTTTTTGTGGCAAAATAATCCCCTATTAAATTTCAATGATGAAATGTACTTTTGGTTGACTATTGGGAATCAAAAATACCATTTGATCTTTGTCAGGTCCAGCTTTTTTATCTAGACACCAAGGTACACTAAATGTGTAATGAGAATATTGTCTAATAAAGAAGTTCAACTTTTAGCCCTAAATTAAATATGCACTGGGATATCTATTCGAGGCATATGTGGAAGTTGTTTTTTAGTTCCATGGTACCTCTCAACTGAATGAACAATAATTCATTCATGGTTTTTAGGGAATGGTTTTTGGGAATTTCTTCTAGTATTTTCTCTGATATTTATTTTGGTATATTGGGATATATATCATGTTTCTATATATGTTGGGATGGATTTATATGATTCTTTGTTTTATTGTTAATATTATGTTTTCTTTGTTTTATACTGATGTTTTGTAGAAACTTTCCTCCAATACAATGTGAATTGGATATAAGATGACAATACTATAAAACCTCTGTGATATAATCCTCATATTGAACCAAATCTGGTGGAGGTGATTGAGTGAAAACTCTTATATACAGGTACTGCGCCACCAACAGTAACCATTCACTCTCTATATGTCTATTCATAGATGGATGTTTGGAATATTTGTTCTCAATTATTCCTTATCATGATGCTAGTTTCACTCAAAGTATAAAATGGTCATCATAATGTTTAAGAATTATGGACCATAATGGAATATTTGATTATGTTCCCAGACTCTCCAAATGAAAGCATGGTGATGTCTTCCACCTTCATGTTGGAAAGAACAAACCAGAGATGGTGGTACATGGAGATAGTGAAGATGAAAAATTATGGATTATTGTTAAAAGACATCAATGTTCTTCTCACCAACCAATTCTACATATATTCTATACTTTTATCTATGGACACTGAGTTTTTAAAACATGAGTAGGATGATAGGAAATTGACAGATTATTAAAAATAATTGTGGTTAATTTGTAGATTACACCTGAGATTATATCAAATGAGAAGATAATGATTGATGGCTTGAGTAATGAATTTTAGAGAATAGTTATTATCAGTTTTTCATAGTGATGTTTCCTACTTATAATTGTGTACTTCATAGAGTTTTAGAGGTTGATATGGATCTGCGAGAATTTCATGGTCATTTGGAGTTTATTTCTCAACAAATGGAAGTATGAATTACTCTAAGGGAAATATGATGTTTGATGATTAAAATAATTTTTCTAAATAGATTGGTCATTATAAAGCTCTTAAAATGCCTGAAATAGTTCTTTTAGATTATTACAAATTTGGAATTCCAGGATATTCATCGTGGTTTTTTACTGATGAACTCAAGAAATGTTGATCATGAAAATTCTAAGGTAACATGAAAATATTCTTCCTTGTTTATTCCACAATTCATAGTGTCATGGGATCATAAGAACCTTATAAAACTACATCATAATTATATTATTAACATGAAAAAGAATTCGGCCCCAGGAATTAGGAAGAAATCTACCACATAGTGTAGTTCCCCCAGTTTCTGGTATGTAACCCTTTCTTGATGATTTTAATGGTTATGAAGTTAAGTGTGACATATGGGAGCTTTGGGAGAACTCAGAATGACGATTTGGGGCAAAAAGGGAAGTTGCACAGGCGGTGCACGGTTTGTCTAAACCATGCGGCCAAATCGTGCGGAGTTGGTATTGGAGGCAGCAACTTCCACATGGGCAGTGAATAGTTTGTCTAACCATGCAGCCAAACCTTGCATGAAGGGTGGCTGATGCAGTTGCTAATGCACGGTTAGCACATAGTTTTTGAAACTGTGTGAAATAACTATTTGGCCACTTAAACAAGATCCAATAAAAGTGTATCTCATGTGTTTTTCCACTATGTAGATCGTTTTTCCTCTTATGCAACCCTAACTCGGGATTTTGGTTCTCCCAAGGTCAAAGTGGTTCCTCCCATCATTCCGGAGGCAATCTGAAGGCTTCTCTTGGTGAATCAAAGTTGTATTCTTGAGGTATGGGATTGTTCTTGTTTGGTTCCTTAGATCTACATAGATCTACTTCTTTTCTTCTCTCGGTTACAGAGATCTATGCCCGATATGGGTAGATATTAGCGTGTGGATACCAAACAAGATGATTTTTGGTCTTGGTTGTGTTAGGATATGAGATCTAAGGAGGATCCTTGGTGAATCAGCTCTGCTGTCTTGTGCATTCTCCATTTTATGTGGTTTTCGTCAAAACCATTAAGGTAGGTGGCTTCACTCTTGACTCCTCTTGTTATAATTGATTGGATTAGTTTAAAATTGGGTTATTTGGATAGAAATGATTGTTAAAAGCATGTAATAAATCTTCTTTAGTGATGATTTATGTTTTTCATGGAATTGTGAAATCTTAGTGAATTGTTGTGTAAAGTGACATGGCTTTTTGAAGTTTAAAATGTCAATTTTAAATTATGGATTTTCTGGAAGGGGAAATGGTTTAATGAAAGATGGGATTTCAAAAAAAATGGTTGTTTATTTGCAATGGTCTGAATTGGGTGAACACACTTGGTTTGGATGGAAATGGTTTTCAATTAATGATGTTTTAATGAAAGAATAGTTTTGGCATGATTTTTGTGAATGTGTGCTGTGTTTTCATGTTTCATATATGAGGATTGTTTAAAATAGGACCTTGTCCCCATTTCCAAACATTTAATGGCACATTGGACTTTTAAGTACATGGATTTGTTGAAATATTACATTTTTCTCAGTGAAAAAGGTGTAATAGAACATTAGAAACAATTACCTTGTGACGACATGGTCAATCGACGAGAAACCGGTCATGGGTTTTCAACTGTCATAACTATGCATGCATGGTTGATTTCATGGGTTTGTGAAATGGTTTGGTTACCAAATGGGATATTGTGAAATGGTTAGAAAGCTTGTTGGGTTATTTTTCTGAAAAAAATTATCTTGTTGGAAATTGGTTTCGAGTGCACTTGGATGTTTTGGGATATGATTGGTTGTGGAAGTTTCTTTATATCTTGTTATTAACTATTTTGAGAAATTGTGTCATATAACAGTTTTATATAAATGTTGGATAAATAATCTATCTTAGTTGTGTGAGTAGGGAAGTCATTGGGGGAAAACCTACTGAGTATTATACATACCCCCGATTTGGCACTTTGGTGCTCTTATAGATTTCATCTTCCGGGACACAGGCAAAGGAAAAGTATCTTATTGATAGTGGTTCGTGCTGATGCTTGGGAGATGTGGTGGTGCTTGGTGCATGGAGCTTGGTGTGGTGCCATGGAGATTTTTTCATCTTGTTTAAGGTCATTTGTTTAGTCTTCTTCTTGGTACTTTGATTTTGTGTTGGTTGTATTTGTGGTAGAATAGTGCAGTTCTCTTTTGGTAAAGCATGAGATGGTTGTTTCATTAATGTGCCTCATATAGTGGTTGTTAGTGATGGTTTGGTTGGTTTATTTCTCAATGGGTAAATCATCCCCCACTTGCATTGAAACCCTTCAGCACTTATTTCCAGCCTTTGGCATCTTGGGGATGTCTCTTAAGGCCAAGTAATTACTTATTGTATTCTCAAGCCAATGAGGATAAGCGGGTCATTACAAATGGTATCACCTTGTTCGGTCCTCACCTAACAAGTGTTTATCGATGTTCTTTGTCCTAGAGTTCAAATTCATTCTTGTCTATGGGTTGAAATATAAGACAGTAGTAGGATTTTCGGAACATGAAATGTATAGCATAAAAGGATGTAGCTACCCCATTTATGTTTAACTTCAAGTTACCAGGGTGTTGGGTACATAAGTATTTTGAATACACTTCTAGAATGTTGGAAATCTTATTGTCATGGGTGTATCCAATGAGATGAGCATGAAATGAATTATAGAATAATTACATCCCACTAGGATTGCATATCTCATTGTGAGGAATGAGTAAGGATTTTGTGCAAGATGCGAATTTTTGAAAAAAAAATACAGAAATTGTATTCAAGTAAAAGATTTTGAAAACAGGGTAATCGTTGTATTTTGAAAATGGGTTTATTTTGAAAATTCATGCTAAATGATTTAAAAAATGTTTTAACATGAGAAAAAGGTTGTTCTGAGATCAATGTTGTGATAGATGATGTGATAGAATTTGAATACTAAGACATTAGTTTCTAGAGAGTGATATTGATGGAGGTTGTTGTTGGTATACAAAATGGCACTCGGTAGGCATCGTCGGAACCAACCCGAAGAAGCTGTGGAGAATATGGTTGCACCTGAACCATGTGTGAACCAAGAGCTTGTTCAGATTACTGTCCATGCTTTTCATGATGTGGATAAGGGGAACTGGAGGAATGAACCAAGGCATGTGGATCACACCATCTAGTTCATGAAGCAGAATCCACCAACCATTCGGGGTGATGTTTAACCCGAAAAGGCAGAGGTGTGGCTAATTAGGATGAATTGTATCTTCGATTTCATTAGCACAACATCAGATATCTACGTCATTTAGGCAACTTATATGCTGGAGGATCTTGCACGATAGTGGTGGGAGCTAGTGGTGCAGGCTAAGGTGGATCAAGCCCTGGGATTGGAGGAATTTAAGGAATTGTTCATTAAACAATTCTATCCTCACATGTTCAAGATCTAGAGGATGATGGACATTTTTAGCCTAAAGCAGGACAATACTCTGTCATTGAGTATGCAGCTAAATTCAGGAATTTATTTCCCATTGCACCGGACGTTGCTGCAAGTGCATCGCTGAAGGCATGCATCTATGAATCGGGGTTGTGACAGGAGATTCGCTCGAAGATAGAGGTGCTCTGTATAATGGATTATACAGATATGGTAAACAGAGCAATAGTAGTAGAAAGAGACATCTTAGGAGTTATGGGAGGAGTAAGTATGATGATACACACGGGAACATGTGGGAACACTAATGCTGTGAACAAGCAGAAGAGGGACACCCACTTCCAAGGTGGGAGTGTGAATCAGAATCAGATGGCTGGAACGGTTAATCTACCTCCCCGAACCATGAAGAAAGATATGGGTTTTCAATGTGGCTCTATGGATAACATGAAACCAGAATGCACAACATAATCGAGACCATGAAACAATTGTAACAAGATGGGGCATCTTCAGCGATATTGTTGTAGTGCTCCATGGTCTGGTGTTCACGACACTTATCAGGTGTCGCAAGCATATTATGCTTCGATAGGAAAAGGATAGAAAATTCTGTCTGACCAATAGAATAGAGCTAGTGATGGTGATTCTAGGAATTCGATGACTCCTCACGTATGGAAATCTCAATAATGAAATAAAGAGCAAAGTGCAGCAACAAATAAATTTTATGGAGCAGAACATGTAATTGTGGATGACGAGTCTGGACCATCTACTGTGAGAGGTACGATTATTTTGAATTCTACCCTCATGCAATTGTTTTTCTATACTTGTGCATCACATTATTTTCTTGCTTCTCGTATTTCTGATTTTCTGAACTTAAAATTTGAAATGATGCCTTCTGTGATAAAACATCAAACTCCTCTCGTTGAGAGACTGTATGTCCTTCGTGTGCAGAGTATGTTCTATAAATATTGATGGAACTAAGATGAAATGAGATTCCTCTATGATAGAGATGGATTCCTATGCTATAATCTTGGGTATTGATTGGTTTAAGGTGTTTAGGGCTCACATCAACGGTAATAGCAGAACAGTCAGTTTCGCGACTGAGGATGGCATCGAGCATCTCTTTAGAGAAGAAAGAGTGGAGAAGGCAGCTACCAAGGGCCTGTAAGAGAAGTGGAGTTTACGATTGGTCCTCTTCCAGGGACCAGTCCTATCTTACTTCGATATTATAGGATGGCACCAATAGAGGTAAAATAATTGAAAGTGCAGTTTGGAGAACTTGAAAACAATGGTTTTATTTGGGCAAGCGTCTCCCCTTAGGAAGCATCAGTTTTGTTTGTAAAGAAGTCAGATGGAACATTAAGTTTGTGTGTGTATTATCATAAACATAACCAAGTATAGATAAAGAATAGATATCCACTACCATGAATTTAAGACCTGTTTGACCATTTGATGGGAGCTCAGTGGTTCTCTACTATTGACTTGCGGTCAGGATATCACCAGTTGTGAGTTCAGAAGGAGGATATTCCGAAGACAGTTTTCAGAAGCAGATATGGACACTACGAATATGTAGTCTTTCCTTTTGGCATTACGAATTCACCATTAGAATTTATGGCATTGGTGAATTAGATATTTCAGTGATATCTGAATTCTTTTCTTTTGGTGTTTGTGGATGACAAATTGGTGTATTCATGAACAAGGGATGAGCATGAGAAAAACATGGAGACAGTGTTGGAAATCTTTAGAGACCATCAGTTGAATGCCAAATTATCAAAGTACAATTTTTGGATACCAGAGGTATGCTTTCTGGGCCATGTTGTTTCTGATAATTGTATTTCAGTGGATCCAGAAATGATAGAAGCTATTATTTCATGGAAACCACTGAAGAATGTCTTTGAAATACGAAGTTTTCGTGGTCTAGATGATTAGTACCGATGATTTTTTTCTGAGTTCTCATGAATAGATTCACCTATGACAAAATTGACAAAGAAGAACAATGCATTTCAATGTACTAAAGATTGTCAGAGATCTATTCAAGAGTTGAAAGGTCACCTTACATCAGAAACCATCTTGATTTTGCCGGAATCAGGACATGGGTTCGTGGTGTAATGTGACTCTTCAGGATCTGGGTTGGGATGTATTCTCATGCAAGGAGACGATGTTGTTGCTTATGGCTCTAGATAATTAAGAGTTCATGAAAGGAACTACCCCACATATGATTTGGAGTTGGATGCAGTCATCCATGCTTTGAAAGCATAGAGACATTATCTCTTGGGTGAGAAATTCACTATGTTTACGGATCATAAGTGTTTGAAGCATATTTTCTTACAATGAGATTTTAATGTTAGGTAGGGGAGATGGATGGAGTATCTTGAAATGTTCATCTTTGACATGATTTATACAACAGGTAAGGGTGATTTGGTTGCCGATGAATTAAGCATAAAGTCGTATGCTCAGTTGGTGAATGAATTTTCAGATGAGTGGTAGTTGATATCGGTCCTAGCCGACAAGCATGTGGAATATGAAGTTCGAGGTGATGTTTTGGATTTCATTCCAGTTCCACTATTTCCTAATTTGGTGGAGATAGTAAAGGATGCACATGCATCAGATGTGGACTGTGTTGAAATGAGTTCAAAACTCAATGGTTGGGAGACCATTGAGGGATGGAAGCTGGATGGGAGATCAGTTTTGCGATTTCGTGATCAGATGATTGTACCTTTAACTACTCGAGAACAAATCTTTCATGCTTACCCCCATTCAAGATGGTTTGTACACCCAGGTATAAAGAAGATGTATAAGGTGTTAAGGGTGCAGTTTTTGTGGAGCATCATGAAAAGGAAGGTTGTAGAGTTTTTCTCACGATGATTATTATTTTAGAAGGTTAAAGAAGAGCATAAAACACCAGCTGGAATGTTACAATATTTAACTATCGCAATGTGGATATGGGATCAGATAGAAATGTATTGTGTTATAGCTCTTCAAAGAACGTTCTGGAAACACGATTCCATTTGGGCCATAGTGGATTAGCTTACCAAGTCGTCCCATTTCATCCCTATTCGTTAAACTCATGCAGTGGAAGATCATTCAAAAATATATATATGAGAAGTGGTAAAGAGTCATGGTGTACCAGGGTCTACTGTGTCAGACAGTTATTTAAGCTTCACATCTTGTTTCTGGCGATCCTTGCATAAAGCCCTTGGAACTCAGTTGAATATGAGTACGGCGTATCATCCTCAGATGGATGGGCAATCCGAAAGGATGATACAGACGTTATAAGATATGTTGCGGGCTTGTGTAATGGATTTTGGTGGCTCTTGGGAAGAAAATGTTCCTTTAGTAGAGTTCTCATATAACAACAGTTATCAAGCTTTGATACACGTGGCTCCATTTGAATCATTGTATTGGAATCCTTGTAGTTCTCCACATTATTGGGTGGAAATAGGTGAGACTTCACTATTTGGGCTGAGCCTTGTCCAAGAAACAAAGGAGAAGATTCAGTTGATTAAAACGAGGGTGGAGATGGCACAGAGTCGTCAAAAATCTTATGCGGATCATCACCGATGACCGTTTTCGTTTGCGGTGAGTGATCATGTGTTTTTGAGAATCTCTACCAGGCTTGGACATCGACATTTTGGGAGGTAAGGAAAATTATCTCCTCAATATATAATCCCTTTTTGAGATACTGAAACGGGTTTGCGGGGTGACATATCGGTGGGTATTACAATGACGGTTTAGTTCGGTGCATAGTGTGTTCCATGTATCTTAGTTGAAAAGGTATCAGACTGATCCTGACCATGTGATTAGATGATATCATGTTGACCTAGAGATGGATTCTACGTTGATACATATCCTGGTATAGATTTTTGATAGGCAAGATAAAGCCGTGTGTGAAAAAACAATCAGTCTAGTGTGGGTTTTATGGAAGCATTTTCAGATTCGGGAAGAGACTTGGGAATGTGAAATGGAAATGAAATACAAGTGGCCAGAACTCTTTCAGATGGATGAAGGATTTCTACTTTCTGAGGACGGAAAGACCAATGGTGGGTAGAATTTAGTACCCCCGGTTTCTGGTATGTAAGCCTTTCCTGATGATTTTAATATTTATAATGTTAAGTGTGATGTATGGGAGAGTCGGGAGAACTATGAATGATGTTTTGGGGAAAAAAGGGAAGCCGCACGAGCGGTGCAGTGTTTGTCTAAACCGTGCAGCCAAACCGTGTGGAGTTGGTATTGGAGGCAGAAGCTTCCGGACGGGCAGCAGAAGGTTTGTCTAACCATGCTGGGAAACCATGCGAGAATGGTGGCTGAGGCAGTAGCTAAAGCACGGTTAGCGCATGGTTTTTAAAACTATGCGAACTAACCCTGCATCCACTTAAACGAGATCCTATAAAAGTGGATCTCATGATTATTGCCACTAAGTATCTCATTTTTCCTCTTATGCATCCCTAACATGGGATTTTAGTTCTCCCATGGTCAAAGTGGTTCTTCCCATCGTTTCGGAGGCGGTCCAAAGGCTTCTCTAGGTGAATCGAAGCCGGATTCTTGAGATATGTGACCGTTCTTGTTTGGTTTCTCATATCTACTTATATTTACTTCTCTTCATATCTCGAAATCATATATATACACTTTTTATGGGTAGATATAAGCATTTGGATGCCAAACATGATTTATTTTTGTCTTTGTTGTGTTAGAAGAAGATATCTAAGGAGGATCCTTGGTGAATCGGCCCGGTTGTCCTATGCGTTCTCTGTTTGTTAGGGTTATCATCAAAACCTTTGAGGTAGGAGCCTTAACAATTGACTCCTCAAATTAGAATTTATTGGATTAGTATCAAATTGGGTTATTAGGAAGGAATTTATTGTGAAAATCATGGAATTAATCTTCTTTATTGATGATTTATGGTTTTGATGGAATTGTGAAATCCTTGTGAATTGTTGTGTAAAGTGACTTGGATTTTTGAAATATAAAATGTAGATTTGATATTATTGATTAGATAGAATGGGAAACGGTTTGATTAAAGATGGGTTTTCAATAAAAAGGGGTGTTTCATTGAAATGGTTTGAATTGGGTGAACATGCTTGGTTTGGATGGAAATTGATTTCAATAAATGGTGTTATATTGAAAGGATGGTTTTGGAATGATTGTTGTGAAGGTGTGGTGTGTGTACATGTTTCATATATGAGGATTTGTTGAAATATGACCTTGTGCTCAGTGCCAAACGTTCAATGGAACATGGGGCTTTTATGTATGAGTCTTGGTTGAAATATGACCTTATTCTCGGTGCCAAAGTTGCAATGGAACATGCGAAACAATTACCTTGGGACGAATTGGTAGATCGACGAGAAACCACTCATGAGTATTGAACTATCATAACGAAGCATGGATAGTTGATTTCACGAGTTTGTGAAATTATTTTGTTGCCAAAAAATAATATTGTGAAATGTTTGTAAATCTTGTTTGGTTATTTTTCTGAAAAAATAACATGTTGGAAATTGGTTTCAAATGCACTAGCATGTTTTTGGATAAGATTGGTTATGGAAGCTTTTTTATATCTTGTTATAAAAAATTTTGAGAAATTTTTTTATAGAAAGTTGTTTTATATAAATGTTGGCTAACTATTATATCCTAGTGGAGTGAGTAGGGAATTCATTGGGGGAAAACTAATGAGTTTTATACTGACCCCTGCTTTGGCACTTTAGATTTTTTGAAAATGTCATCTTCTAGGACACAGGTAAAGGAAAAGTATCTTGTAGATAGTGGCTCGTGCGGATGCTTGGGAGATGTGGTGGTGCTTGGTGCATGGAGCTCGGTGTGGTGCCCTGGAGAGTGTCTCGACTTATTTTGGGTCTTTTGTCGAGTCTTCTGCTTGGTACTATGATTTTGTGTTGGTTGTATTTGTGGTAGAATATTGTAGTTCCCTTTTGGTAATGCATGAGTTGGTTGTTGGAATAATGTGAATTATATAGTTGTTGTTAGTGATGGTTTGGTTTGTTTATTTCTCAATGGGTAAATCATCCCCCATTTTCATTTTAACCCTTTGGCAGTTATTTCCTGCCTTTGGCGTCTTGGGGATGTCACATAAGGCCAAGTAATGACTTGATGTATTCTCAAGCCAATGACGATAACCAGGTCATTACACACACATTGGAAGTGTATCTGGATGAAGACGATATGGGTCCAATGACTATGAGATGTAACATTAGTATAGATACCTCATATGTGATTATACTATTTTATACAATGGAATCTTATTCATTTGTTTTAACTATTATTTTTATTCTGGTTAAAATTTCTATTTATCTTTCTTCTTGTGAAACTGATATTACTACCCCCATGGTAGAATGATAGAAATGGTTCTTCGTAGTCTCTGTTGTGTGTTATCTCTATTAGATGTTGAGATTTCATTTACATTTATGGTTATTTAAATGAATACTCGTAATTCCAATTTCAAGAGGGATTGGTTCATTTCCAATAAATTTCATATTTATTATTATCTTTGAAAGGTCTCCTTTACTACACACAGTGTTGTGTTCTAGGTCTTCCAAGTTTAATGGGACATAAGGTCTAGTAGAGCTATATATTCTTGTCTTGATGTGGGTAATTTTATACATGTGTTTTCTTTTTATATGGAGTGGGAATCTTTGAGAAGTGATCTCCCTGTGGTCATTGTCAAATTTACTGATGTGTTTTTTCATAATTATCTAGTTTTCCCTAAAAAGGAGATTTTGAGATTTCTATTGACTTGATTCATGGTAAAAACAAGTTAATATTCCCTATTATCATATGGAACTAGATTAAATAAATGGGAAGAATTATCTATTGAGATATCTTCGTGAGAAAGTCAATATACTCCAAATTGTGTCCCATTGGGATTCACATGTTCATTTGGATATGATGGATGATGGACCACTTCATCAATGTTTTTATTAACAAAAAACCAATTGATTTATGATAATGAATAAATATCCTTCACCACATATTGATGATTTTTTGGACTAGCATAATTGGGAGAAGTGTTTCTCAATGATATGTATTTGTTCTAGACTAAGGTACATCAGGATGAAAGAATATGACATTCTGAAAACAAACTTTTTGAGAAGTAATATATAAAATATGAGTACCTTGTTATTCAAATTGATCTAACTAATTCTGCTGTTTTTTTAAGAATTTAATGAATATGATTTTCTATGAGTATCTTAAAACTTTTTTGGTTGTCTTAATGAATGAAATGAACATTAAATCAATGAATGATTATGATATTGAAAATCAGCTAAGAGTAGATCATATATTGAGGATAAATTATGTAATTTATTCCCATTATTCAATGTGTGGTTTCAGGATTATTTAATTAAATATTATTTTCAATGTGAGGTTGGATTAAGGAATATTAGTTGATCCTAAGAAGGTGACGGTTGATATGACCTGGGTGTGACCATATAATTTATTTTAGATTGAGAAATTATTCTTATTATCAAGATATTTTCAGTTGCTCATTAATAAATTATAAATGATCAATTCTCTGATTTCTAATCGTACATGGATGTGAGTAATTATTGATTGGGATAAAAAATATCTGAGTTTTTTTATTAAGATGAAATAACATTTGAATACAAAGCCTGTGTTGGCCATTCTTAATTCCATACACTACTATGTTAAATATTTCTGATACTTCTTGTTCATGCATATGTTTATTTCTTATGAAGGGTTATTATGTTTTTACTTATTCGTAACATCATATTATGCCACATGAGAATAATTATTCGACCCATGACCTCAAAATTGAAGCTGTGAGGCATGCCGATAAAATTTTTTGGAATTACAATTGTGGAGAATGGTTTACTGTCTATTCCTATCATATTAATTTTAATTACATATGGTTTCAATAATATTAACATATATTCCAGATACGTGGTGTTGAATACCTACCATCTTTAAGGTTCGACATCGCCTAAACCTTGGGGAAAGAAAATGGCGTTGAAGATATGTTGAGCAAGAAAACTTTCAACTAGTAAGTGAGATAATCATCGAAGGAGTAAAACATGATGGAACTCATTGGATAAATTCGTATAAGATTCCATGAACTAGGGGCCAAGGTTTCATTTGCATGTATTCTTTTTAAATCCACTCCACTCAATTTTAGTCATATAAAACAACATATTGATTATATGTTCCATATCATAATATAATATTTCAATTATTGGGAGACCGTTCTTGATGGTTCATTATCCAAAGTGTGGATTATATGCTATTAGAAATACATTTTTATACCATCATCAGTAATGATATATGTAATGTGATATTCTAATATATCCATATGAGAAATGAACACAAGATCAAAAAATATATTCTATGAAATTTAGAGGTAGTGTTTTTGGCCATCAATGAGATATAAATTATTTATTTTGTTTCCAATTTTTATATGTGGTGACATGTTAAGGCTAATCACCACATACATTTGTGTTTTCTTCATCCATTTGTTGTCCCTATTGTTATGTGGGATGAGATATCAATGGAATAATAGGATGGGTTTCCATGTGAAATGATAAAGAATAATTCTAAATGAGTTGTGATCGACTAGTAGAATAAATTAAAACATTTTGTACCCATTCATGATACAACACATGTTGAGGAGTTATGAATTCTTTAATTGTAAGTGATTGTTCATTTTAAAATAGTTCATTATTATATAGTTTCTGATTGGGTTCCTTAGTTCACATATCACTTATGCAATTTCCTTTATAAGTAAATGGGATCTCACACCCATTAGAGTATGACACACAATCAGCAGTCGTATGGACTTATATAAAGGGCTATAAGGATTATTTAGGATATTATATGTGCATGTGTTGTATACATTTATGGATATTGAGATGATCACTTGGGGATGGATGAAGTTTTTTTATAATAGTTACTAGCCTACTATCAAAATGGATCCATTAAAGATCTTGTATTTATGGATTTTTAAATATCAATTTTATTGGATTGGCCCTGGGGAAAATTCATTGGGTCTATAGAGCATTGTCTATGAAATGATATCAAGAATATAATTGATTTATTAGACAATGGTGATGAAAAAAAGGTGATATATGTCTGATGTTAATCATCGTTTTAGGCCATTGGAATTTTTAATTTGTGACTATGTTTTCTTGATGGTTTCACCTATGTTGGGTCATCAATTGAATGGAAGGAAATGGAATATTCCTCCTCATTTTATGGGAAAAGTTTATGTTACTTAGAAGATGGAAATAGATTCCTACCATTTACCACTTCTAAGATATATGACCATGATATATAATGGATTTGATGTTTCTTAGATTCAAATGTATCTATACAATTCATCTCATGTTCTCATGTAGGGTGATCTTTAGGTTGAACAAAATTTATCGATAACTGAACATCTTGTTATGATTAATGATTTATAAAAAAGATACATCATCGGAGGATTATACCATTGGTATGTGTGATAGGGATGCACAATTACTATTCTCATGAGACATGGGAGACAGAGGCACTAATGGTAGGGAAATAACTTCATCATTTTGGCATAGATTCCAATTTGTAGGATTTCATGGGATTGAATATTTCAATGGTGTGGAGTGTGTAGAATCCAGAAATGTTTTTAAGGTGTTCGTAAATCCCAATTTTTCCCATTATTTTGAAAGAATTATTTTTGGATTGATTGATGAGTTATATTGATGTTTTTGGATTTTTTGGGCTAGTTCACTATTGTAAAATGGTTTTACATAACTATGTGCCATTTCATAGAAAACCATTAAAACAAAGGTAGTGGGATTTGTCCCAATTGGTGTATTATTAGTTACTTGATCCTACCACTTAGGATAAACTGTAAAACCCATTTCAAATTGGTTCCTATTTATATTTCACAATACGTTGAACTCTGTATCTCTTACTAAGTAACCATTTTTATGAGTTTTCAATCAATTGTTATTTGGATTAAAAATTCATTAAACCCCGTTTTTGGTGCCCGATAGACCAAAATGACCCATAATACATTTATCCATTCCATATATCTCAAAAAATACTATTATTACACTTTTATACATCATGAATGTGACTAAAATCCTAAGAAACAGACTTTGATATTTTTCAGGAATGTTTCCTCTTCACATTCTCATTCCCCTCTGTTCCTCTTGTCCTCCCTAGGGTTTTGTGAATCCAGATGTTGATTTTTGGTTCAAATAACAACTATTTTGGATCTAAACATAGGTTTCATTCTTAAATCATACTTTTCATCATTCTTAGATGTATTTTTCCATGCATGTATTTGTGATTCGATATATCATGATCTCATGTAAAGTGGTTCTATTGCGATACGAATATTTTATTAACCATAATTTACATAACACAATTTAAGTTTTTTAAATTTCATGATATTTCATGATTTCATTTATATATTTATTTATTTTTTATAAAATAATCCAATTCTTTTTAATTGGGGTTTTATAAAATAGATTATTGGAATTAAATATCAATACTTCCCAATTTAATTTAATTGGGGTGTTTTTAGTGAAATCATTGAAATTTGGATCGTTTAATTTAAATTGTGTATTTTTTGAAATTTTTTTAATTAAATTTATTGAATTTTTTTATGGAAATGTATTTTATTGAGAAATTAATGCAATATTGTGAAAAAATAAACTGATGAAATGTATTTTTGAAAGTGCACAGTGAAATTGATTTGTAACTTGATTTAAAATACATAAATTGTGAAAATGGAATATAATTTTTATGATAGGAACCTTTGGATTGAATTTTGGAAAAATGAATTTATTTATTAAAAACATCAGTTATTGTTTTCAAATGGAAATTGGAATATTTGAAATATAGAAGGCTAATAACTGTATTTTAAGGTTGCTTTAAATAAATTTACCATCATTGTTTTATTCTAGTAGGCTTGAAATTCCTAGTAAGTTATTGTGTTTTTTCGATGAAACTTTGTGATTTAAAACATTCCAAAAAAAATTAAGCGTGTCACATCCTTTAAGCGATTTGAATGCTTCTTTTTTCACATCATTTTAAAAGAAAATATGTATATATTACATGTAATCATGAGTGTGGTGTCTATATATCCTATAACATGCATATCTACATATAAGTTTGAACATGTTTCTTATTTCTTATTTTAAGTGAATATAAATCATTTTTTTAAATTATATTACATGGGATCCAATTTTTATAAAATGATTCATTTAGAAGATTTTATTAAACTAATTTATGAAAAGTGAAATTATTTTCTAAATGTCATGTCAATTGAAATGTACATGTTTTGGATAATGTATTTCCATATTTTGGAATGTATACAATGAATTGTATTAATTATTCTCATGAAACGGGAAACTAATTTTATAAAATTTAATGAACTTTGTCTGGTTAAATTAATATTGGTATCTCTGATAGAATCCTTGGTAAGACCAAAATAGTATTTTTATATCACACCCTACATGTTCATTAATTTGTTTATAGATTATATCCTTCCATTATCAAGAACGGGTAAACCACCACATAGAGGTAGTTCAAGATATTGCGTCATGAACATAGTGAGTTTCATCATTTGGGACAAGGTCGGTAATGGTTTTGTGGTGTTTTGTTACTGTACATTGGTTTTTTATTTGTGTTTGGCTTCTAATATATATTTCTCTATGGAGATTCTATGGTATTTATACTGTCTTTTTTCTTTTACTTGCATAATGTTTCAGTAAAACATTATTCCATCTTTAATTTTGTATGATGATAGGTGAAGGACATTGACTTATGGGTATTAGGAATGCCCATCAGGATATGTTAAAGACATTTTAGTTATCAAGATACTAGGGTAACTATGCCATATTTTGAAAATATGTTGTTCCATTTGATGCTACATGATATTGGGATTAGAGTCTCGACATGTTTTAGTTATCCAGGTTTAATTTCAACAACTCAATAAAAAACTTTAGTATTCATTGCCAATCAGTAATGTGTGATGGACCCCAACCAAGGGATTTTATGTGATTTAAAAAAATTTATTATATTCTTTATCACGACTTCACCGAGGTGTACTGCAACAATACATTTGGAAATCAGTTTTTCATTGCAAGGATATACATAAAAAATATTGTTTTGGCGAGGGGATGTGGACAAAAAAAATCAATTTTATACCAGAAATGTTGTCAAGAATATTTAGTATAGTGTTGTAATTATGGGGGTTGATAGATAATATTTTAGTTGATATGGAATGACATAAAATTTATGGTAAATTCCTCACAACCTTGTAGGATAGATTACCGGTAGTGTCCCAGCCTCATGATTTAGTGGGAGAGCACGGCCTAAGACATATGAGCACTATAGGAGCCAACATGGACATTATCCATTGTGGTAGAAATATCATTCTTTTCAAAAATAAAAATATAATTTTTTCAGTGCGTCACATATAGGAAGGTTTGAGATCATTTAAACAACCCTCAAGTTTAATTTTCACAACAAGACTCCAAATTTGTAACATTCCTACTTCGTCTATTAGGAGAGTCAAATTTGAGAGATAAATAATTATCTGATCCATCCATGAAGGGGAGGATATAGATTAATCATAATCATGGATTTGTTTGACCAAATTTATTTCATACATGTCGTAGAAAATGAATATTGAGGAAATTATTTAGCATATTATACAAGAAGATTACTTCCTTCTAAATAGGGTTGAGCCGAATTTTGGTTCCATTATCCAAGGCATCAGTGCAGGAATTATGTGATCGGGGGACATGTTAAAAAATGGTAAAATAATGGAAATCATATATTATTCCCTTGTTGAAGCCAGTGAGAGAGAAAAATTATTCCTTTTTGAGGGAATATTCACTATTTTTCAACTTTATCACTATCTTCAAATTCTTTTTAATATTTATTTAGTATATTTACCATTGTGGTACAAGTTTTTAGCTAGTGGTGAGGTCTTTTTATTATGCCTAAATATTCTTAAATCAATAAGATAGTGTGAAATATTATTCAAAACATTCTTTGTTTGGTAAAAATAATACAATCCAAAATTCTACAAAACCAATATTCAAATTTTTCAAATATTTTATATAAGTCATTGAAATCCCACATTATAATACATATATAATTTCCTTGTTGATTCATGGGGGTGGATACCCACATCAGCTAGATGTTTTGTGTCCACTGGTGTATGTTTTGGGGTGGGATTTTCCATGGTTAAATCATTCATGAAATTACCTTTAACCACCTTTACTGACATAATGTAAATGTCATTTTTTTATATAATAACCTCTTATCAGACTAAATGGATGGTCATAATTGGAACTAATATGATTTACATGATAGGATCATATTGTGAGACTAAATATTCATTCATATTATACATGTAATGTGACATCATCAAAACTGCAATGATGTGTGAAAGCAGTATTTATATTCATCTAAGTATCATGTTTCAGTAGCTATAATCATTTTGGTGAGGTAGTAGAGAATTTTATCAATCCCTAAATCATTATTCTTTTAATTTAGGTTTCTAACTAATAGTTCTATATAGTATACATAAAATATGAGTGTATTTACCTTTACCAATGGAATCATGACCGGTGGGTAACTCACTCACTTCATGGGAATCATGATGGATTCATTGATATTACCTTACCCTCAATATGTTGTTACCTTATTCATTGTCATTTATAGCGGGTTGTATTTTATAGCCATGACGGTTATGAAACACCCAATGTAAGTGAGGTTTTATTAAATCCCCCACAGTTCTTTGAGATTCTTGGGGGGGATACATTACGAATGGATCATTGTTTTTATGGGTGGACCTCATTTCCATTGTGAAATAACATAAGGCTATGTAATTCCCCAATGTCTTCTTGAAATTATATTTTAGTAAATTAATTTTATTGTCTATAATGTCATATCTTGGTGAATATTATTTAAATTATATGTGATGTGATTACCGTGTTGTTGGGATTTAACCACTAGGTTTTGAAAATAACATTTTTCTGTACTTCCCAAATCTGATTAATGATATGATTCATGGGGAATTGATATGTGGTTCCATATTTCTTTATGACAATGGAAATGCAAATTTAGTTGAATATCCCAAATGTTGTTCTAATAGAAATGGATTATTCATTTTTAAAGGACATAGTTATTTGATAGTACTCTGAAAAATTGTCCATGGTGGAAGGGGATTAGAATCTATTAGTTGTATCAATAAATATTACTATGATCATAAATGGGAAATCATCAATATTAAAGTATACGTAGACTTCTCTAAAATTGAGGCATACCTTAATCTAGAATCAAATCCTGACATTGATGATATTATAAAGCTATATTGGTTATTTCACTTCTAATAAAATGTTTTGTTTGATCAAATTTCCTTATTCCACCTAAACATTTGTAGAATTAGTGGTGTGAATACACATGCACACCTTCATAAAGTTTCAATGGTAATCAGGTATGCCTAGATGGTGAAAAACCACATCTGAGTTCAATATGGTCATTTTAATATAACTTAAAGAGAACATATATCGGTGTTACATATGAAATGAGAGTTACATATCTCTCTCCATGAGTGGCATGGATACACTAATCTATGTAGGTTGTGGTCGTTATTTTGTTCTTAGTTTTACATGTAAGATATCATAAATGGTGGTGGAGACAACTTCCTTTAATGTATTAGGGTCTTCCTAGAGGTTATCTTCTTCTAATTACACCGATGAGTAAAATGATTAACTTTTAGATGATGTCAGCAATCTTGGTGAATATATGACACTTTCGTGCAGAGAATGCTAAGATAAATGATATTATCACCCATACTGTTAGAGTTGATGCAGATAGATTCTAGATCTAATTATTTATTTCACTATTTTTGGTGAATTAATGGGATCATATTTTCTAGGGTCTTGTCTATTACCCAAACATGATAAATTTTAATAACATAGAGTCTGTCAATCTTTCTCCAGGGATTTGCAGTGGTGAAACAAAATTTATTGGGAAACAAAAACATGTATATCATCATTGAACATTGGTAATTTTCCTTCCCTTTAATAAAAACCAACTTTATTATATGTGGATCAATTCCTTAAAGGGTGAAATATAACCATTTAGTAATATATCTTTCCATTAATTGGGTATTTCAATCATTGATGTAATATTGAAGTAATCACAAAGTGGATGTCAAAATAGGGCCTTTTGAGAAAGACATTATATGTTTTGTTTCACTACATTACTCTGAAATCATCATCATATGTGAGGTACCATAATGGTTTACTGATATTTATCTTCTACAAAGGTATTTATTAACCATTATCACACCCTTTATTTATTATATTTTTGGGAGGAAAACTACATTCTACATTATAAAAATATTGGTTTCTATTTGGGATGAGGATTATCCCATAACATTTTTCATTTATATCCCTTAGGTTTTCGACATTTTTGAGCGTACGTAAAACATATATGAGTCATATGTTTCTGTGATGGAATCATATTGAATCCTATAAATTAATGATATTGAGAAACATATTTCGAGTATCATTATATACACTCGATATTCAATGGTTGCAATGACATTTGTCACAAACTCCTATGGGATCAAGAGGATATCAACAAATTACATCAAAAGTTATTTTGATATATGGTGAGAATCCTTTCTTGAGAGCCTATCTCGAAAACACCCACCTATTTAATGATTTCTTAAATTCATTCTAGATATTGGTGCTTTATGATGTCAGTATTATTTATATTATGTTATTAGAAGATGATGAATTTTAGGATGATTGACAAGGTCTATAAGTCCCCAGCCTTAAACCTTACTTAATCTTGAGTTATTACAAGATTACACATTGAGGATCTTTTCGGGTTTAGAGTTTTAGAGAATTAGATCATAAAACATTCATTACATTCCACATATAAACAAAGTGGTTACAGAAAGATAGTATTCTTCATTCCCATCAATGGAAACACATTTAAAAGAAAACATGGATTATTTCTTGACACATCCTTGACTCTATCATCTTATCATGTACCTTTCCCTTAACCTGTGAAAAACATTTCAAAAACTTTGGATGAGCATAAAAACTTAGTATGGGTTATAAAAAAAACATGGAAAGGAAACATGAGTTCATATATACATAAGAATGAAATCATACTTTACCCATAAAACATAGGCACTTTAACATACCTCATAAAATCATGAATAAATCATAGAAATCATAAGACATAAAGGTAACTTGAGGCATTCATAACATTCTTACGTAGGGAGTAACCCTCTTGGTTATGTTTGGAATACCATCACAGTATATTCCCTAAAATCTCTTCGGAGAAACCTTAATGTTTCACTCCTTCGCGTTACCCAATGCATTGGAGAGCTATAACGGGCTCACCCGCCGTTAGTTTATCACGGAACCACCCGTCTTCATAATAATGCTTAAGAACCATAACATAATCATATCACATAAAACATGCATAAAGGAAACATAACATTTCCACATTTCAATCACAAGATATCAATACAACACATTGATATAAAAACATTATGAAAACCATTTTCAATACCAAAATAAAATAAAAGTAAAACATGGTATTTATTTTTCTTTTAAAAAGAATTTATGGGTTGTAGAGGAAGCCGAAACTCAAATAACGGTCACGACGGCGGAGAAGTCTTTGTCGCTGCATACGTACGACAAAAACATTCCCTTTTGTCGTTTAGTAAACACTTCGTATAAAAAATATTCCTTTTGAATAAACGTAAAAGTCAAAGGGGTTTATACACCATATAAAAGAAAGTTGTGTATAAAATAAAATATGCCTCAATGAAAGGAGATTGAGATGAAGTCCCATACCTCGGGTCCGACTTGACTCGATCGTTCTTTAACGTCCTGAATAATAAACTTGAGTTAATCTCTACTTGCTTATGAATCTTTTTCAAGTTAATTATTCCTTTTATACCATGTTATGAACATCATGTAATCAGTTAAGTTAATAATGTTCATTTTTGTCGGTATTTGGTTCTTAAGTCAAAAATATACTTCTTACACTTACATGTTGTTAATTTGGTCATAGGATCGTTATATCCAGAATGATATTAATGATTTTTATAACATATATATCATATATATTCATCATTTACATGTATTTATAATATTACATCACATTTAGAGGTAAGAAATGAAATGGAGACGGTAAGCCGTACGTACGCATGAACGCTACTTCCATTTCTATTTCATATTTTCTGGAATGGAATCATAATGATATAAGAGTATATTATAATTCCTGTATAATAACATATATAATATCATTAACTTTATCCTTTACACATCCCACATATGGTATTAATGAATCAAATCACTTTCAGGGGGCGGTAGTCCGCACTTCCTAAAATGAAGATACCGTGTTTACCCATAATGGAAACCATAAAGGTATGCCCAAAATGAAAAATACAGAAGCTTAAATAAAAAATAAACATATTATATATCATATATAAAAATAGTGACATCATAATGGCCACCTTTGAAGGTGTTAAATGTGTATTGAACAATCATCGTTTCGGGAGGCAGAATTTCACCATCCACGAAAACTGTATGTTCATTAACCATTTGATGTAGTTGTGTGAGAGTGTAGCTCTAATAAATCTTATAACAACATCCTAGTATATTGAAGATACTGGTGTTGTTACAAAATAAGTAAATAAAAATAGTTTAGAGGGTTGGAGAAGCAAAATAAAACAAATGAACAAGAGAGAATTAATTACCTTTAAAAGTGTAACTCCTTTTGATTTGAGCCTAAAGTCTTCGTTTGAAAGGATTATGACCAAAGGAAATCCTCTAGGATGAGGATAGAGATGTGGAGAGAGTAAATGGGCAGGGGTTGGCCGAGCAAAAGGCTTGAGGAGTGTGTGAAATGAGGTATAGGTGGGGGCCTTTTATAAGAGGAGAGGAGGGGCACTTTTGGAAAGTAAAGAAATATTACTTTATTTGAAAATGTGTTTCGGTTTTAAAAGGTCCAAAATTGATATAATTCGTGGATAAGGTGATAAGGCTTAGAAATATACTCATCCAATTGGTTTTGTCCATGTGTAGTTCATATATTTTTCATTGTCTTTCCAGTTTATTTAAATCGTCAAATAATGATGTCATCGCTGCATCGTTATTATGTCATAAATAATTTAATTTATTTAATGTCTAAAAATCATAAGAAAAATACTATGATGTAGGAAATCTTTTTATCTTTCCAATGACGATTTATAATCAAATATCTGATCTTTATATCCCCATGTAAAAATTGTTTTCGTGAAACATATTATGCTTGTGTCATTTTTACTTTTACATTAAATAAAAAGTTATTTATGTAATTTCCCAACCCAAATGTCCCCATGGGGTCCCCAAGTTGACCCATGGCTTTTTTTGGTCGGCCATGACACAACAAATAAGGTTGGGACATGTGTCTAGGTCATTTCATATTATTAAAGAATTATTTATACCTTAAAGTACACTAATTACCACTAATCGTGATTAAAACTTAATAAGTTACTATTCACCAAAAAATTATTATAATCTCATTGAACCACATTTTACTTATTAATGACAACCATGTATGTCGGATTTTTTAAATTCAAAACACAATGATGGAAAAATTTCATTTAAACGGAAAAATCAGTTTTTATAAGTACCATTTAGTGGTTTCACTATTCATCAAAAATTGAAGTTTTCCAGAAAATTAACAAAAATTCAACCTAAGCTATATTTGATATTACAAATTCAAAAATGAAGTCTATTTTACAAAATTCAAAACATATAAGTCACATTAATTAATTTAATAATTAATTCCCGCTGTCAGAGTAAATAGCGTGTTTTTATGAAACAATAAGTATCAAAAGATTGACACTAATTTAAGTCCGATTTCAAAGTGAAATTAATTCCAACGACCACTATTGGATTTAATGGTAAAAATATTTTATAATTTCACATTAAAACCAATTAAAAAGATAATCTAATCATATAAATAAATTAGATTAAAAAGAGGTTTTGAATTAAAATACAACATTTTACACTATTCATTAAAAAAATGAACTTTATCAGAAAGGTACCAAAAATTTACACTGAGTAAATTTTGATGTCCCGATTATATAGAAGAGTTATATTTGGTCCAATAGAATTTATAAGATCGATCAAAACTATATTTAATGACGGTTCTCCCTCAAAAGGTGATAAGTGGACCTTTCGTGAAAATTAGGGTATAAATGCCTAAAATTGAACTCTTTCCGTATTTTAAGCCTTTATCTTTTATTGGGTAAATGTAAAAACATTTAAAAACATATATAATCATATTTTAGTTATTTCTATCCATTCCCTCCAGTACAACAGCTACTCGTTAACTAAAATTTAAAATAATATTATTTTATTACTTGTGTGCAACATAAGTTTTCAATGAAACTCATCGTTGCGTACCGAGTATGCTATCGAACGTTGAAACCCCTTTTAATTAAAATTAATATTTAATTCGTAAATATTAATAAATATGAAAATTCTTTATTATTTATTTACCTGGGATGTTACATCCTTCCCCCCTTTTTGGGAATTGCGTCCTCGCAATTTTATTCACTTATCAAAATAAGTGGGGGTATTTATCCCTCATAGCATTTTCAGATTCCCACGTTGCCTCTTCAATCACATGGATTTTCCACAAAACCTTTTCCTGATGAATCACCTTATTCCGTAACACCTGCTCCCTGTGGTCAAGAATCTGGACCGGTTGTTCCTCATAAGGTAGGTTCTCTTCCAGCTGAACTACCTCTGGACTCAAAACATGAGATGGATCTGGCATATACTTTCTCAACATTGAAACATGAAAAACATTGTGTACCTGAGATAAATTCGGAGGTAAAGCCACCCGGTATGCAACTGATCCAACTCTCTCCAGAATTTTATATGGTCCAATGAACCTTGTACTCAGCTTTCCTTTCTTACCAAATCTCATCACACTTTTCCAAGGAGAAACCTTGAGAAAAACATGATCACCTACCTCGAAAGATAGATCCTTCCTCCGGTTATCCGCATAACTCTTCTTCCTGCTCTGAGCTGTTCACATGTGCTTCTGAATCAACTGAACTTTTTCTGCCATCTCTTCTACCAATTCTAGTCCCATCAACTTCCTTTCACCAACTTCATTCCAAAATGCTGGAGTTTGACACTGCTTCCCATATAATGCCTGAAATGGTGCCATCTATATACAGGAATGAAAACTGTTATTATATGAAAACTCAACCAAAGAAAGATGTTGGTCCCAACTTCCCTAATAATCCATAGAACAAGCTCGTAGCATATCCTCCAATGTCTGAATTGTTCGTTCTGACTGCCCATCTGATTGAGGATGAAAAGTTGTACCAACTATAAATCCCCTGCCTTAAACCTTACTTAATCATGAGTTATTACAAGATTACACATTGAGGATCTTTTCAGGTTTAGAGTTTTAGAGAATTAGATCATAAAACATGTATTACATTCCACATATAAACAAAGTGGTTACAGAAAGATAGTATTCTTCATTCCCATCAATGGAAACACATTTAAAATAAAACATGGATTATTTCTTGACACATCCTTGACTCTATCATCTTATCATGTACCTTTCCCTTAACCTGTGAAAAACATTTCAAAAACTTGGGATGAGCATAAAAACTCAGTATGGGTTATAAAAAAAACATGGAAAGGAAACATGAGTTCATATATACATAAGAATGAAATCATACTTTACCCATAAAACATAGGCACTTTAACAAACCACATAAAATCATGAATAAATCATAGAAATAATAAGACATAAAGGTAACTTGAGGCATTCATAACATTCTTACATAGGGAGTAACCCTCTTGGTTACGTTTGGAATACCCATCACAGTATATTCCCTAAAATCTCTTCAGAGAAACCTTAACGTTTCACTCCTTCGTGTTACCCAATGCATTGGAGAGCTATAACGGGCTCACCCGCCCTTAGTTTATCATGGAACCACCCGTCATCATAATAATGCCCAAGAACCATAACATAATCATATCACATAAAACATTAATAAAGGAAACATAACATTTCCACATTTCAATCACGAGATATCAATACAACACATTGATATAAAAACATTATGAAAACCATTTTCAATACCAAAATAAATGAAAACTAAAACATGGTATTTATTTTTCTTTTAAAAAGAAGGTATGGCTTGTAGAGGAAGCCGAAACTCAAATAACGGTCACGACGGCGGAGAAGTCGTTGTCGCCGCATACGTACGACAAAAACATTCCCTTTTGTCGTTTAGTAAACGCCTCGTATAAAAAATATTCCTTTTGAATAAACGTAAAATTAAAAGGGGTTTATACACCGTATAAAAGAAAGTTGTGTATAAAATAAAATATGCCTCAATGAAAGGAGATTGAGACGAATTCCCATACCTCGGGTCCGACTTGACTCGATCGTTCTTTAACATCCTGAATAATAAACTTGAGTTAATCTATACTTGCTTATGAATATTTTTCAAGTTCATTATTCCTTTTATACCATGTTATGAACATCATGTAATCAGTTAAGTTAATAATGTTCATTTTTGTCGGTATTTGGTTCTTAAGTCAAAAATAGACTTCTTACACTTACATGTTGTTAATTTGGTCATAGGTTCGTTATATCCAGAATGATATTAATGATTTGGATAAAATATATATCATATATATTCATCATATACATGTATTTATAATATTACATCACATTTAGAGGTAAGAAATGAAATGCACCGTTCATGCAGACGGTAAGCCGTACGTACGCATGAACGCTACTTCCATTTCTATTTCATATTTTCTGGAATTAAATCACAATTATATAAGAGTATATTATAATTCCAGTATAATAACATATATAATATCATTAACTTTATCCTTTACACATCCCACATATTTTATTAACGAATCAAATCACTTTCAGGGGGCGGTAGTCCGCACTTCCTAAAATCAAGATATCGTGTTTACCCATAATGGAAACCATAAAGGTATGCCCAAAATGAAAAATAAAGAAGCTTAAAGAAAACATAAACATATTATATATCATATATAAAAATAGTGACATCATAATGGCCACCTTTGAAGGGGTTAAATGAGTATTGAACAATCATCGTTTCGGGAGGCAGAATTTCACCATCCACGGAAACCGTATGTTCATTAACCATTTGATGTAGTTGTGTGAGAGTGTAGCTCTAATAAATCTTATAACAACATCCTAGTATATTGAAGATACTGGTGTTGTTACAAAATAAGTAAATAAAAATAGTTTAGAGGGTTGGAGAAGAAAAATAAAACAAATTAACAAGAGAGAATGAATTACCTTTAAAAGTGTAACTCCTTTTGATTTGAGCCTAAGGCTTCCATTGAAAGGATTCTTCCCAAAGGGAAACCTCTAGGATGAGGAGAGGGATGTGGAGAGAGTAAATGGGAAGGGGTTGGACGATCCAAAGGCTTGAGGAGTGTGTGAAATGAGGTAGAGGTGGGGGCCTTTTATAGGAGGAGAGGAGGGGCATTTTTGGAAAGTAAAGAAATATTACTTTATTTGAAAATGTGTTTCGGTTTTAAAAGGTCCCACATTGATATAATTCGTGGATAAGGTGATAAGGGTTCGAAATCCACTCATCCAATTGGTTTTGGCCATGTTTAGTTCATATATTTTACATTGTCTTTCCATTTTATTTAAATCGTCAAATAATGATGTCATCGCTGCATCATTATTATGTCATAAATAATTTAATTTATTAAATGTCTAAAAATCATAAAAAAATTACTATGATATATGAAATTTTTTTATCTTTCCAATTACTATTTATAATCAAATATCTGATCTTTATAACCCCATGTAAAAATTGTTTTTGTGAAACATATTATGTTTGTGTCATTTTTACTTTTACATTAAATAAAAAGTTATTTATGTCATTTCCCAACCAAAATGTCCCCATTGGGTCCCCAAGTTGACCCATGGCTTGTATTGGTCGGCCATGACACAACCAATAAATTTGGGACATGTGTCTAGGTAATTTCATATTATTAAAGCATTATTTATACCTTAAACTACACTAATTACCACTAATCGCGATTAAAACTTAATAAGTTACTATTCACCAAAAAATTATTATAATCTCATTGAACCACATTTTACTTCTTAATGACAACCATGTTTGTCGGATTTTTGAAATTCAAAACACAATGATGGAAAAATTTCATTTAAACGGAAAAATCAGTTTTTATAAGTACCACTTAGTGGTTTCACTATTCATCAAAAATTGAAGTTTTCCAGAAAATTAACAAAAATTTACCCTAAGATATATTTGATATTACAAATTCAAAAATGAAGTCTATTTTACAAAATTCAAAACCTATAAGTCACATTAATTAATTTAATAATTAATTCCCACTGTCAGAGCAAATAGCGTGTTTTTATGAAACATTAAGTATCAAAATATTGACACTAGTTTAAGTCCGATTTCAAAGTGAAATTAATTCCAACTACCACAATTGGATTTAATGGTAAAAATATTTTCTAATTTCACTTTAATACCAATTCAAAAGATAATCTAATCATATAAATAAATTAGATTAAAAAGAGGTTTTGAATTAAAATACAACATTTTACACTATTCATTAAAAAAATGAACTTTATCAGAAAGGTACCAAAAATTTACACAAAGTAAATTTTGATGTCCCGATTCTAAAGAAGAGTTATATTTGGTCCAATAGAATTTATAAGATCGATCAAAACTATATTTAATGACGGTTCTCCATCAAAAGGTGATAAGTGGACCTTTCGTGAAAATTAGGGTATAAATGCCTAAAATTGAACTCTTTCCGTATTTTAAGCCTTTATCATTTATTGGGTAAATGTAAAAACATTTAAAAACATATATAATAATATTTTAGTTAATTCTATCCATTCCCGCCAGTACAACGGCTACTCGTTAACTAACATTTAAAATAATATTATTTTATTACTTGTGTGCAACGTAAGTTTTCAATGAAACTCATCGTTGCGTACCGAGTACGCTATCGAACGTAGAAACCCCTTTTAATTAAAATTAATATTTAATTCCTAAATATTAATAAATATGAAAATTCTTTATTATTTATTTACCTGGGATGTTACATCCTTCCCCCCTTTTTGGGAATTGCGTCCTCGCAATTTTATTCACTTATCAAAATAAGTGGGGGTATTTATCCCTCATAGCATTTTCAGATTCCCACGTTGCCTCTTCAATCACATGGATTTTCCACAAAACCTTTTCCTGATGAATCACCTTATTCCGTAACACCTGCTTCCTGTGGTCAAGAATCTGGACCGGTTGTTCCTCATAAGATAGGTTCTCTTCCAGCTGAACTACCTCTGGACTCAAAACATGAGATGGATCTGGCATATACTTTCTCAACATTGAAACATGAAAAACATTGTGTACCTGAGATAAACTCGGAGGTAAAGCCACCCGGTATGCAACTGATCCAACTCTCTCCAGAATTTAATATGGTCCAATGAACCTTGGAATCAGCTTTCCTTTCTTACCAAATCTCATCACACTTTTCCAAGGAGAAACCTTGAGAAAAACATGATCACCTACCTCGAAAGATAGATCCTTCCTCCGGTTATCCGCATAACTCTTCTGCCTACTCTGAGCTGTTCACATGTGCTTCTGAATCAACTGAACTTTTTATGCCATCTCTTCTACCAATTCTAGTCCCATCAACTTCCTTTCACCCACTTCATTCCAAAATGCTGGAGTTCAACACTGCTTCCCATATAATGCCTGAAATGGTGCCATCTGTATACTGGAATGAAAACTTTTATTATATGAAAACTCAACCAAAGAAAGATGTTGGTCCCAACTTCCCTGATAATCCATAGAACAAGCTCGTAACATATCCTCCAATGTCTGAATTGTTCGTTCTGACTGCCCATCTGATTGAGGATGAAAAGCTGTACCAACTATAAAGCCCCTTCCTTAAACCTTACTTAATCTTGAGTTATTACAAGATTACACATTGAAGATCTTTTCGGGTTTAGATTTTTAGAGAATTAGATCATAAAACTTGCATTACATTCCACATATAAACAAAGTGGTTACAGAAAGATAGTATTCTTCATTCCCATCAATGGAAACACATTTAAAATAAAACATGGATTATTTCTTGACACATCCTTGACTCTATCATCTTATCATGCACCTTTCCCTTAACCTGTGAAAAACATTTCAAAAACTTGGGATGAGCATAAAAACTCAGTATGGGTTATAAAAAAAACATGGAAAGGAAACATGAGTTCATATATACATAAGAATGAAATCATACTTTACCCATAAAACATAGGCACTTTAACATACCTCATAAAATCATGAATAAATCATAGAAATAATAAGACATAAAGGTAACTTGAGGCATTCATAACATTCTTACGTAGGGAGTAACCCTCTTGGTTACGTTTGGAATACCCATCACAGTATATTCCCTAAAATCTATTCGGAGAAACCTTAACGTTTCACTCCTTCGCGTTACCCAATGCATTGGAGAGCTATAACGGGCTCCCCCGCCCTTAGTTTATCATGGAACCACCCGTCATCATAATAATGCCCAAGAACCATAACATAATCATATCACATAAAACATGCATAAAGGAAACATAACATTTACACATTTCAATCACGAGATATCAATACAACACATTGATATAAAAACATTATGAAAACCATTTTCAATAACAAAATAAAAGAAAAGTAAAACATGGTATTTATTTTTCTTTTAAAAAGAAGGTATGGCTTGTAGAGGAAGCCGAAACTCAAATAACGGTCACGACGGCGGATAAGTCGTTGTCGCCGCATACGTACGACAAAAACATTACCTTTTGTCGTTTAGTAAACGCCTCATATAAAAAAGATTCCTTTTGAATAAACGTAAAAGTAAAAGGGGTTTATACACCGTATAAAAGAAAGTTGTGTATAAAATAAAATATTCCTCAATGAAAGGAGATTGAGACGAATTCCCATACCTCGGGTCCGACTTGACTCGATCGTTCTTTAACATCCTGAATAATAAACTTGAGTTAATCTATACTTGCTTATGAATATTTTTCATGTTCATTATTCCTTTTATACCATGTTATGAAGATCATGTAATCAGTTAATATAATAATGTTCATTTTTGTCGGTATTTGGTTCTTAAGTCAAAAATAGACTTCTTACACTTACATGTTGTTAATTTGGTCATAGGTTCATTATATTCGGAATGATATTAATGATTTGGATAACATATATATCATATATATTCATCATATACATGTATTTATAATATTACATCACATTCAGAGGTAAGAAATGAAATGCACCGTTCATGCAGACGATAAGCCGTACGTACGCATTAACGCTACTTCCATTTCTATTTCATATTTTCTGGAATGAAATCACAATGATATAAAAGTATATTATAATTCCAGTATAATAACATATATAATATCATTAACTTTATCCTTTACACATCCAACATATTTTATTAACGAATCAAATCACTTTCAGGGGGCGGTAGTCCGCACTTCCTAAAATCAAGATATCGTGTTTACCCATAATGGAAACCATAAAGGTATTCCCCAAATGAAAAATACAGAAGCTTAAAGAAAAAATAAACATATTATATATCATATATAAAAATAGTGACATCATAATGTCCACCTTTTAAGGTGTTAAATGAGTATTGAACAATCATCATTTCGGGAGGCAGAATTTCACCATCCACGGAAACCGTAGGTTCATTAACCATTTGATGTAGTTGTGTGAGAGTGTATCTCTAATAAATCTTATAACAACATCCTAGTATATTGAAGATACTGGTTTTGTTACAAAATAAGTAAATAAAAATAGTTTAGAGGGTTGGAGAAGCAAAATAAAACAAATGAACAAGAGAGAATGAATTACCTTTAAAAGTGTAACTCCTTTTGATTTGAGAATAAGGCTTCCTTTGAAAGGATTCTGCCCAAAGGGAAACCTCTAGGATGAGGAGAGGGATGTGGAGAGAGTAAATGGGCAGGGTTTGGACGATCCAAAGGCTTGAGGAGTGTGTGAAATGAGGTAGAGGCGGGGGCCTTTTATAAGAGGAGAGGAGGGGCACTTTTGGAATGTAAAGAAATATTACTTTATTTGAAAATGTGTTTCGGTTTTAAAAGATCCCACATTGATATAATTCGTGGATAAGGTGATAAGGGTTCTAAATACACTCATACAATTGGTTTTGGCCATGTGTAGTTCATAGATTTTTCATTGTCTTTCCATTTTATTTAAATCGTCAAATAATGATGTCATCACTGCATCATTATTATGTACTAAATAATTTAATTTATTTAATGTCTAAAAATAATAAAAAAAAACTATGATGTAGTAAATATTTTTAGCTTTCCAATGACTATTTATAATCAAATATCTGATCTTTATAACCCCATGTAAAAATTGTTTTTGTGAAACATATTATGTTTGTGTCATTTTTACTTTTACATTAAATAAAAAGTTATTTATGTCATTTCCCAACCAAAATGTCCCCATGGGGTCTCCAAGTTGACCCATGGCTTTTATTGGTCGTCCATGACACAACCAATAAAGTTGGGACATGTGTCTAGGTCATTTCATATTATTAAAGCATTATTTATACCTTAAACTACACTAATTACCACTAATCGTGATTAAAACTTAATAAGTTACTATTCACCAAAAAATTATTATAATCTAATTGAACCACATTTTACTTCTTAATGACAACCATTTTTGTCGGATTTTTGAAATTCAAAACACAATGATGGCAAAATTTCATTTAAACGGAAAAATCAGTTTTTATAAGTACCACTTAGTGGTTTCACTATTCATCAAAAATTGAAGTTTTCCAGAAAATTAACAAAAATTCACCCTAAGATATATTTGATATTACACATTCAAAAATTAAGTCTATTTTAAAAAATTCAAAACCTATAAGTCACATTAATTAATTTAATAATTAATTCCCGCTGTCATAGCAAATAGCGTGTTTTTATGAAACAATAAGTATCAAAATATTGACACTAGTTTAAGTCCGATTTCATCGTGAAATTAATTCCAAACACCACTATTGGATTTAATGGTAAAAATATTTTCTAATTTCACTTTAATACCAATTCAAAATATAATCTAATCATATAAATAAATTAGATTAAAAAGAGGTTTTGAATTAAAATACAACATTTTACACTATTCATTAAAAAAATGAACTTTATCAGAAAGGTGCCAAAAATTTACACAAAGTAAATTTTGATGTCCCGATTCTAAAGAAGAGTTATATTTGGTCCAATAGAATTTATAAGATCTATCAAAACTATATTTAATGACGGTTTTCCATCAAAAGGTGATAAGTGGACCTTTCGTGAAAATTAGGGTATAAATGCCTAAAATTGAACTATTTCTGTATTTTAAGCCTTTATCTTTTATTGGGTAAATGTAAAAACATTTAAAAACATATATAATCATATTTTAGTTATTTCTATCCATTCCCGCCAGTACAACGGCTACTCATTAACTAACATTTAAAATAATATTATTTTATTACTTGTGTGCAACGTAAGTTTTCAATGAAACTCATCGTTGCGTACCGAGTATGCTATCGAACGTAGAAACCCCTTTTAATTAAAATTAATATTTAATTCGTAAATATTAATAAATATGAAAATTCTTTATTATTTATTTACCTGGGATGTAACAAGGTCCTTGTAAATAGGTTGTGGGAAAATTTGTTTCTAGTGGCATGGGTCTACTGGTTTTTTGCATTATCTAGGATGATCATACAATCACACCCCCACTAGGAGTTCATGTATAATGATTTGGTACAAACAATCATAAGCGGGATCTGAGAAACCTCAATTTCATTTTTGGTTTTTTATGATCATCCCCATGGATCCCATCGTCATATATTTTTTATTTGGGGACGCCAATGAAATATCAGATCTTTCAACACCAATTTGTTTCAATATATTATTTTCTAGTGAAATGGGCCACCTATTCTCTAATTTTGTTGGGAAACTCATACTCATAAGAATATAAAACATTAGAGAAGTGATCCTAGAAGAATATTATATTAAATTAACTGAATATAAAATCACCATCCAATGATGGTTCACGTTAATGGGACAACGAACATGGTTTGGATATTGTAAGGAGGAAATTTGAAAGAATTTGATCTCTCATTAGAGAAAAACTATGACTCTTACACTTAATAATAATCATGTTTTATGTGGAAACATCCACCTTTAAGATACATTTCTGATGTCACCTCCCTATGTGATGGAACAATTTTGGTTTTTCAGAGATGTAATCTAAGTGTAGAATGATGTTGTCCAACTAATTTCTATGCCATCTAGTTGTACAACTATTTTACACACATGGTAGGATAATTCATCAAAACTCCATATTCATGAGTATAAGAAATGTTTATGAAGGTAACCACCACCTCGAAATTATCAAACACCACATGTCTGTAATCAACCATGATTCTGAGAACATCATTTATGACTAAGTATTCATGAATATAGTGACCCAACCATATATGGAATGGAAATATGTAGTGAATATTGGCGAGTATGACCACATTGGACTTCCTAGGTAGTTGTATTTTGAGCAATATATTTTCCATATTTGATAGAAAATAACTAAGGACTTATTCATTTTAATGGTGTAATATTAATTTACATATTCTTCATATAAGACGGGTCCCTAGTGTTTTGTATGAACAATTGAGATTTTGTCGATGTTTCAACACAGACAGGGAAATTATAAAAGTTTGAGATCTAAATTAGTGATTGGATGAGAAGGTTTACTGGTATGGGAGTAATAATGGAAGTCTCTACCATACTGATACTTTTCCACATTAGAAAATTAATGAGTTGGGATTTTACATAGGATATATGAATCGATTTTTCCTAATGTTCTCCCATTTATAAAACTCACAGAATAAACCTATATTTTTCATTGGGGTCAAATGTGTCAACACCAAATCATGTATATTTTCAGAAATTAGTTCTAGTAAATATTCTTATGAGAGTGGGAAGCTGACATAATATGTTAAACCCATACATATAACTATGATGTTAGATACTATATAATTCTTAAATTTTTATAGTTCATCTGGTTATTGATTTTCATTTTCCCCAACATGGAGATGATAAAGTAAAGGAATTGATTATGATGATCAACCCATCATGGAATAGTTCATGGTAGGTGTTCCTTATACCAAAAAATTTCTAGCACTATAAGAGTCTATAAAAAATTGCACATCATGATCTCCACTTAAGGATATCAAGGGCCCAACCTTGGTCTTCAACAGGATATAATGTGAGTGAGATGTTTTTCTAGGTATCCCGCACCCTCAAATGTCAGCAAGTTAGGATTACTAAAATTTGGTATGGAAAAATATTATTCCACCCAGTCAGGACATGGATTTATTACATGATTCAATATTGTGTGTTCCGCATATATGGGTTTTATTTAATTAGCCATGGACTCAATGTAATTGAGAAATTCTGGACGTACTGGTTTCTGAGCTACCTCTCACATATAAGGGGTGGGCGAGGGCTGATGAGGTGGCCCTATTTTCATCTCTCTATGATTCTCAATTCATGTAAATGCTTAATGATATCCCTTGTAAGGACAATGCTATCACCATAATGGTGGGATGAAATAATAATTTTCTACATATTCATTTATATAGATGAGCTTCCATGATACATAGAAAATCTGATGCATAGATATTCCTCTTGTTTGCAGATCATCTCTTTTCAATTGTATTGGAGGAAAGATATTCAACTCTATCAAAAGACAATACCAAATGGAAATGTTTCCCATTTTTAACTCCTTATTGAGAAATTTGAGGTGTTGTATATCATTCTCATATTGTGTTATATGTTCTTCTGTTAAAGGGATATCAACTATTTTGGTAAATGATTGCAATGTAGCCACAAGTTTACATTTATCATTGTTTGTTTTATACAATGTAGGTGATATCAATATATTATGAGGTTCCATGTTTTAGATCCTCCTAATATATAGGGTACATGTAGACCCCACAAATGTATCAAGATCCTACAATCAGAAACTGTAATTTATATCTTCTCACTATGAATTTATGCCCTGATCAACATTATCTATTAAGTTGATGGTGATTACATTCCCAGATTTGTATCAATTAATGGATATTTTCCAATTCCATTCAATGAAATATGATTATTCATCACGCCCTACATTATGGTATTTTTTCATCCCCTGAACATATTAGGTTACTTTTTCTTGTATCCCCAATGGTATTTGATTTCTATTGGTGTATGATCCCCCTAAATATTCTTGGATAATATAATTATGTGTATTAGTGAAGTATAATTATAGATTAAAATTAATTATGGACTCAATCATCCCCTATTAATAAATCTCTATCATTCTTAGTAGATTAATAACTTTATCAAAGAAGCTCGTATATCAACATTTTATATGATTGAGAAGGAGTTGATTTATATTAAATGCTCTAATTATAATATATAGGCTTATAAAGAATAATATTATTATTGGTATATAAATAATACACCGCTAATATAATATAGAACCAAATCCAAATAATTTACCTCAATCATGCACCTATGTAAAAACATATAGTTATACTAAGAAGTTGATGATGGAAACAGGTGAATATATTGATGATTAAGTAATTATTAAATTTTTAACATATAATTTTTTATAATCCACAACAAATAATAGAGAAATAAATTTTGACAACAATAATATTTCTTGATAAACAATTAGGTAAATAAAATTATTACTCTAATAGGAATCCTCAATTCGATATATGAATTATAAAAATAATCAACGATAGTTCCATAGATATAATAAATAATACCATAATTCAAACATATGTTTTATAAGTTTCCACCAATATATAAATTATATTATCCTATTAATATTTTTTTCAGTATTGTTATGTACGATTTATCTCAATGCTAATGATTTAATTCTCCATTTTCGGTTTCTATAAATTTTTTGTAATTATACAATATATATTCATAGTTTGAAAAAAGATATATAATTGACATATCAATTCCATAGTTCCATGTATCATTATTCCTTGTTAACTAGTATTAACATCACATTCCCATAAAAATATACCTCATCACTTATTATGTGATGTAACCGAAACCCTATGTCCATAGGAGTCAATATTTTCACTAAATTACACCATTATGACTATCTACAATATGATATTTTATGGTTTCCTAAAAATACAATTTAATTCAAATTTTATTTTTATGTTACAAACAATTATGGGACATGTTAGAAATATAAAACCCTTTGTATGCCTTTATCGTATTGAAATCATGATATTTTTATAATAAGAAAAAAGCTCAATAAATATATTATACTCGTCTACTACTCATATTTATTAGAATAAATGGGACACAACTGTATCAAAATACATTTTAAACATTAGTAAAAGTAATAAAGATAGTACCGATCTTTATTAAAGGCCCTACCATATAATCTAATAGATAATTATCAATTGGAAATAATATTCCAGGAAAATATTGAGCCTCATCCATATTTGAATTACCATTAACCCACACAATTTATATTTATATGGATTTATATAATTTCTCAACGTACATCCTTTATCCCATTATCTGTTTAAAACTGATATTACTAGCACTATGGTGGAAAAATTTATATAAATTGTATCGAATAAAAATTTCCTACATTATAGGTACATCAGTGATCAAAACAAAACAAGGATTGTATGTGATGTGAAGTAACTCTAGGAAATTTAATTTCGTAAAATAAATACATTGAAAAATAAATATAAATTTATATGATGGTCATGAAGTTAAATAATTTAGTATTAGTATTTATGAATATTAAAAATAATTTATATATTTATTATGTTATTACATTCCATTTTTTTGAACCATTGATAAGTCTATGATAGTGTAACATATTGAAATTCAAACATCATAGTGTTATAATTCAGGGGGGTATTTACCTATGTGATTTATAATTTTCATAAAAATTCATTGAATCATAGATTTCATTAATTTAGAGGCTCCAAATTTTATAAAAAAATTATTTTTTTCAGATTTTTTGATAATTGATACACATGGAAATGTCTCTGAACCTGGCAGTGGAGGTTTCATTTGGCGGAAACATAGACTTAGAGATTCTAAATCCAAGAATTATCGACATTCCATCTCTACAATGAAAATTTAAATCCATGAAATTTTTTGATAGATTATTTATTTTATTAATGATGGTAAATTAATGGTTATTATTTTGAAGAAATTCACCAATATCTCTAATTTAATCTTATTATTTTTATAAAAAAAAAGCAATTCAAAAAATAACTTCTCTTTTAGAGGAATCACATTGAGGGATATTCAAATATCTATAACACTTCAAATTTATACAGAGTTCATCACATTTTCCATTCATGGTGTTCATTGTTGTATAGTTTAAAATGAAAACAATATAACATGATAAGACCATATTACATCCTTTTAGGCCAATGGAGGTTATATTTTTTATTTATTATCTTTCCTTATTCTTAATTATCATATAACACTACTCTTCAAAACATTAAATTATATATCATGGTCAATAACTAATGATAAAAGCATTTTAGTCATAAAATTTAAATATAATAGTATTTGAATACTATTTTTTTCATTTCATATGATAAAATAAATTTACACATACATATTTTCCCAAAGAAATTCATTTCACCACTATATTTATTTAACTATATAAATTTCATCGATGAAATATGTTTTATAATTGAAATAAAATTATATTATTGAATAAAATTATCTTCACAAATCATGATGAAAATAATATATTTAAACTGATTATATTTGTCCTCTAAAAATATAATATAACAAGTTTAAATAGTTTTTTATATCATTTGGATTTCATAGGGGTGATAACACCTTGATTTCTGAGAATATACATTCAAATAATTTTTAGTGGATTATTTATGTAACGTGGATTGATCATTGAAATGAAAATATATAATAATAATTAAAATATACTAAAATTAATATTAAATTTATTATTTAATTTTTAAATAATATTTTTTTCCAATTCATAACCCATTAAGAATATTTTCTCCTAAAAATAGTAAAATATAATCATGTATCATACTCACATTATTCAATTAAGCCAAACTCCATCCCATATTCTATTTGTAATATATTCTACTCGAACCCACATTATAAAATAATATCTCAATCATTTAACTATGTTATGTGGTAATTCTATGTTGCTAAAATTTGAAATAACAAAGGAATTCAATAGTTTTGGAGCATGATTTTGAAAAAAATGAATTCTTGGTAAGGTTTAAATAAAAAATCAACAATTATGGATGGTAAGATGATGGATGTTTTGATATCCACCAAGAGGGTTGAATGTATGGGTTCAATGGGGTTATTTTCAAATGTTATTTGATGCCTAAAAAGAGGATAAATATGTAACCATGTTCATTATTGTAATACAATCATCTAGTTTTAAAATCATTTAGTTTTAAATATTCAAGAAATACATATAGTTTTAAATATTCATTTTTTCAACTATACTCAAATTCTATTATTTCACACCAGGTCATCATCCTCATCCATATAATTACATTTTAAAAATTCATTTAATATCATTCGTGATAATGTAGGGATATGAAAACATAATATGGGATGAAAATGTTTATTATTATGTTTAAACATAATGATTTAAAATTGAATGTAATTAATGAATATAAGAAGTGCATAACATTAAGATTAAATATTCATAGTGAATGAGCATAATATTTGAATATTCAGACCCCTCAATAACTGGATTATAAGTCATGGTCATATCTTACATAACAAAAATTGGAATGTTTAATAAGAATTAATACACATGATCCATGAGATTTATTATCAATCAAATGATTCATTATAATCATATATAGATTTTAAATTATAATTGTCGGTATCATGGTTCATATCATCATTGAACCCTTATGGAACACTTAAACAAATTTTAATTACCCTAAAATCAACTTCCAATAGAAATTAATATAGATCATAATAATTATATAATTCATTTGAGATCATTAATTGGGATCAACATGTCATATCATGAGCCATAATGCATCTCAACCCATCATATATTGAGCTATATTTGGTTTCAAACAGTTAAATAAGATAAATCAATGTCATAAATGATCTATAATGCAGATTATACTTTTGTAAAAACTTTAACAGAGTAATAAAAGAAATAACGTACATAAATCATTCATATCATCATAAATATGAAATAAACACCCATTATTCCATTAATAACATGATTAACACATGGAAAAGAAAATAGTACCATGAAAATATATTTGAATAAATCTTTCTCTATCGAGTTAAAATAAGTGTATTGTATTGATAAAAAAGGAAATTGAAAAAAATTCATCTGGAAAATAACATTTTCACTTTGATGGAAGATAACTTATTTTGGATTGTGAGGTGGTCATATATCATACACATGATTAATGGTTTGTTATCTGATTTGACAAAAGATGAGATGGATTTGGTTTCTTATATTTCCATAAGAATATATACTTATATGGGTGGAAATTATTTTAATTTTTGTAATTATTGATGATTTATTGAAAGATGTAGAAGAATAAACAAAAAAATGGGTTTTGAAAAATAACTCTTCTTTAGAACGCCACATTAGAATTATAAATAAATCATTCCTATAATGGTTTCATGATAAAAAAATATACATTAAAATATTTTTAGGGAAATAATAAAGTGATACTTATGATATTTGTCTATTATAAAGACTTTGATAGATTAAATAAGAGAGAGAAGGGGTGGCATTTTATATGTGGGGGAGAGGACACACTGAGATGTTGTGAAAATATAATAGTGTCACAAAAATTTCATAAATTTCAAAACCCCCAATAAAATATCATAATTTTCCCTTATATTTCTTAAAGTAGAATCATTTCTATGAAATATAATTACGATATTCATTGGTTCTTTTTACCATTTTTTTTGTTTTGACCCCATTAAACACATTTTCATTATTACGAAAGTGAAATATTATTACTGTTTCTGTATTCATTATAATGAAATATAAGTCCAATTTATTATATAATATAAATTATTATAATAAAAATATTTTATAAAATTTATGAAATTCAATTACAAACTATGTCTAAATTTAAATTAATATAATGCCTATATTAGTGATGAAATTGAGGTTTATTAAAGATTGTATTTGGCAATCATAAGATGGTGTAATAATAAATTTATGTCTTCTAGTCATAAATATATTGAAGTAAGTTTACATATATATAATATATATAAATTAAATTTATATAATCCTTTATTATGTTTTATTTTAATTAAATTACAGAGAGATACATTATAAAATTTAAACAGTTTTTATAATTAATGTCTTTTTACAAAAAAGTAAACATATATTAAAATATAATATAAAACATGATAATTTAATTAATTTGATATAATATATCCATAAATTACTTTTATTACATAAAATAATATTAAATTTAAATTTTTTTTTGTCAAATTAACTCATTTTATCAAAAAAAAATAGAATATTTACAAAAAATCCCTAATTTTAAATGTTCACTAGATAATAAATACATTATGTAAAATCCATGAACTCACCAAATGTAAATTATGATATTTTTCTTAAAATATTATATTCATTTTATAAAATAATTTTTAAAATTTTTCTAGAAATTATATATAATGTTTTCTCATAAGAATCCTTATAATTATTTTCTTCTAAAAATATATTTTTCAAATAATATAAATATTTTTTTAAAATAAATGTGTACTTCATTAATAATAAATTAATTAATACATCTATAGTTAGAATGAAATTTATATAAATTTAACAAATTATTTAATATTATTCATACATTCGAATTTATTATCTTTTTTATATCATTCTTATATTTCATAGTTCATTTGTGCTCATTGTTTTCTCTAGTATATGATTTCAAACATATTTATCATATTTTAAAATCATTGGGTGTCACATTCCCTTATACCCTTAATACATTGAATCCTAGAAATTTGAACCTAAAATCAATAAATAAGGTATTTTAATTTCATAATATCCTTGTTGAAATCTGACATCACTAAAATGGATAATACAACATCCACTTGAGAGAAGGTATAGGGATGTTTTGATGTCATCCAGTATATTAACTAACTATATTACTATGTATGAAAACATTATAGGGATGTCATGATATAGAAATTTTAGGAAATCATAATTTGTAAATAATTATAGATAGTTATAGATAACATTGATAACAATATTATGAATGATCATGAGACAATTAAAAACCACAAATACATAAACCATATATTTATGAGAAGAAAATTGATTAATATTATAAGGTTATTTAATTACATGTTGAGTATAATTTATTCATTTAATAAACATCAATCATTATCCCATATGTTCTTCTAAATTAATAATATTTTAGATAATTATTTTTAACTAAATAAATAATATTTTATAGGATTAACAAGTTCCAAAATGGGAAAAAATACCACTTATATTTATATTTTAATCAAAATAATATGAATTTGGAAAATCTATCATAATTACAAAAATAAACCTCTCATGAAGAAAAAATTATCTTTCACCAATATTCTATTAAAATGCCAAAAGTTCATAATTGATTATTTACTGAATATATAACAATAAAACTTATAATAATATTCATTAAAATATTAATACTCATAAATCAAAAGTATTTTATCACACATTAATCAATCATTTATATCTAAATTAGTCAAATCACTCTTAAACTCTCCTAAAAAATGTTTATTACACTGTCATATAATATATGTGTTTTTATAATCATTTAATTAATTAAATGAAAATCCCAAAAATCATTTTTATAATCATATATGATTCAAAATAATAATTCAACTATTGTTCCTAAAATTAAATCCTATGACATTATGTTCAGCTTAGTCAGAAAACATTCCCAAGAACTATGATCTTATTTATTAATAACACATCCACTAAATCAATTTGAAATCTTATGGTTAGTTATATCCAATGTTTCTAATTGTAATAACCCCTAATTACCTCAACATCACTGATATGATAATTTATAAGGTAACCAATACCATTAAACTTATATCCAAAAATTTAATAGTTTGATTTATAAAATAATACTTTAAATTTAACATAAGACCATCAATTATGGAATTGAAATAATGATTTAACAATAAAAAGATACATAATAAAAAATAATCCGGATCCAATTGATGTCATCTTTGACATAATAAATCACTAAAAACCTTTTGAAGGAATAAACTATATGAGTTATTATCTTGGAAATCCTTCTTCATAGAACCCTTACCAAACACATAGAGAAACCTTAAGATCATGAATTAACATATATATGGCTTCCAAAATATTTCATAGGAAAAAATAATCATTACCCAATAAATTGTAGATATATAATAGGGTTAACCATTATATAATGAGATAAAATGGTTTTCAATATTTCATATATTGAGGTATAATTTTCCCCAATGAATCATATGTCGAGCTATAATGGGGCCTGAACTATCATATATGCTATATCAGGATCACCCGTGAGCTACTATGGTTCCCAACCATTATTTTACATTTCCACGAAACATTACATAAATTATGAACATATATCATTCATCTCACTATAAAACTCATTGAAACATCCATTATTCATTTCAAAACATTATTTACCCATTGACAAAAATGGTTACAAAAAAATATCAATGATACAATCATAATCCATATAGTTTTACAATGAGGATGGTATAATTACAATATTTATCTAGTTTATCATATGTATCATCCATTAATATTGATGTTGATGAATTGATATAATATTATTAGATAAATAAGAAATTTCTTGAGAGAAATAACCATTCCACTATGAAATCTTATTTCAAAAACTAAAAATACATAAAATATTATCATAATAACATTCATTAAAAAAATTTTGAATCATATAATTGAATATTTACTAAAAAATATTTATCGATGGAAACCACCAATTATAGTTTATGTGTTACAAATAACAATAAATTTTTTTTATTTTTCTAAGTGATTAAAATGTTTCCCATTTAGAAAGTTTTAAAGTACTCTATCATAAAATAACATAAAATAAGGATAAAGATACATAGAATAGATTGTAGATGTCATTTATGTCTATAAATGAACATTTTTAAAACATTTTTTAATATATCTATGTAAATGATAATGATTACTAATCTAAACATAGATAAAAGAACAATATAACCTAAAAAGGACATACGCTATGTTCCTTTAATTAGTAATGTAGTAAACATAAATTAAAAATATAAAACACATTTATAAATATAATATGAGAAAATATATTCTGATTATAAGAATTATAGATTATGATTTCATCCAAATATAACTAGAACATAAAAATACCAAAAGAAAATTAGTTTTAACATACAACATATTCCACATTGTAAATTTTACAATTTTAGACCCCATTAAAAAATTAAATTAAATTAAAATCAGTATGATTTGTGTAAAAGTTGATATTTAAATATATAACATGTCATTTAGTTTGTACATACATGTCATAACTAATTGGGTGTGGATTATTAATTAAGACAACCTAGCTTCATTAGAGTGGCTGGGTTTTGAAAATTATTTATTGTATCTTCCTCCCCTTAATTAAATTAGGGGTAATCTGTAGTCCAACAAATTTCACATGTGTAACGTGTTCATCCATTGTATGTTATCATGATTTTTGACCCCCAGTAGATGATCTGGGTGGACTGAGGATGGGATAAATCAACAACTATTGTGAGAATGATAGAGGTTTCCCACGATCTCTACAGAAGGAGGGTTGGGTTCCATTACCCATTATGAGTTTGAGATGGGTGGCACATGATTTTTTTATGAGTAAGATAGTGTGTGTTCTATTTCATGGTGGGATAAGTTACATATGGATTCCACTATTCGATGGAAGATTGTGGAATGAAATGGATGTGGTGGTATCTTATGATAGGATGCAGAGTGATGTCCTGTATTGGGACTTCCCAGGAGTGGTGGGTTCAATCAAGCATATGTTTTTATTCATGGATCCATTCTTGATAGAGAGGGTAATTGATGATCGACCAAAAAATAACCCCCGATGCTGGGATGCATAGTTTGAAGGTTCTGTATTTTATAGTCAATCAGGGAGGTCGACATCTGCAAACACCAGTAGTGAGGAGATGACCAGACTAATGAGGGTGGGGGGAGGGTAGGATACCACTATCATTATATATATATATATATATATCTTGGGAATATTCTACACAATCAATATGGGGGATACTTACTTGGGTATTCTCTTAAGGAATGAGAAAATGTGTCTTTTTTATTTTAGTTATACCCTATACACCTTATCTATATATACATCTCATAAAATAATAAAGTTTCATATTAATAAAATTATATCCCAACTAAAGTATTTCTCAATATAATATAACTTATAAACATTGTATCATTGATTTAATAGATAATCAATGATGATATTATCTGTCAAAAAGACACAGTAATGGAAAAATGTAAATAAAATATAATAAAATAATAAGTCATTTCACACTTCATCATATCATATAAATTTCATTAATGATGTTATATATCCAAAGGGAAATAATGTGGTTTTTGAATCTAGTTTCCACATTGAATCATTCATGTAAAAACCCCATTGATGAAATAATTCAAATAATAATAAAAACCCCATAATGTAAGAAGGATGCATTATTTAATTATTAAATGGTATAGTATATGCATAATATAAAAAATTTTTTTCATAACATTAAAATATTACACTATGAATTGAAATATACAAGGAATCATTAAATGTCTTACTTATCATTAGACCACATACTAAACAAATAGATAAATATATATGGATTTATAAATCATAATTTTTTTTGATGATTATAAAATAATTATAAGTGCAGTATATTCAGAACATAATACAAATATATTGTGATTATGGAATGTGTCTCACGGAAATAAAACTAAGATGAGAAACCCCAACCCCAAGTCCAAAAATTCATCACATTTCCATTATGTTCATTAAAAAAATTAAAAAAATTATTTTATTTTATTTATTAAATTTTAATTGGTCAATATATTTTCATTAAAAAAATTATCTTATTCATTAATCAAATATTAAATTTAATAATTAAATAATTCTACGTTGGTTGTTTCGTGGATGTGTGGTCCATATTTTAAAAAAAAATTGTATTGACCAAATTCAAAGGGTTCGTAGTACCACCATATTAGGTATAATAAAAAATAAGTAATTTTTTTTGCAAAATAATTTTTTTTCTATGTTATATAAATCAATAATTGATATAAAAAACACTATGTTATAATCCTAGAGATTGTAGGTTAGATGTATGCACATGAATAAGTTTTTAAATTCAAAGATCATTATTGAAAAATGAAATAAATTTTTATTATAACATAAATAAAATATTTCATATTTATATGAACATAAACATTCCACCATTGTGACATGGAAATAAAACATGGATCACATTACTTCATAGGGTGGTAGTCCTCTATTCACATGAATGTCATCATCAGTTTTATATGGTATTTTTGTAGAGAATTATATGATATATTAATTTAAGATTATTATTAAAATATAACCAATATCATATAAAACCATTAATTATATTATTAATGATATTTGGGAGACCTAATGATGGAATAAAAATTACATTGGTTTGTGAGGTGGTAGTCTTCCATACACATTAATGTTGGATTAGTTTCCCATTTTATAGAAGATGATACAGATCTCGGTTTTTTCATTAAAATAATGATGTCTTAATATATGTAATATACTTTTGTAATTAGTATATATTGGTTGAATAATGTAATTATGAAGAAGAAGATGAAATGAAACAAAAACACTGATTTAAGAATGATACATCCTCTTGATACCATCACTATTTTTTATTCATAATGTATTCAGAAATTGGTTTTCCTGACAATTAATATCCTATAATATATGGGGAGTTAAGTAATAATGTATTTTTGTAGGTATTTCATTGTCCAAAATAATTTTATGGTGTTAAAATAAGAGGATAGTTGATGTTATTTTATAAGTGGGGAGATGACTCACCGATAATTTTTTAAAATTACATTTTAGAAAAATTAGAACCAAGGTTGTTTGTTGATAATATGGGTGTTTGGTTAGTGTTTGTTGTAAATCTTCTCACATATGACTAGTGAGTTTGCAAAGAATGATGTCATATGATTGGGGATGAAAGCAGTATTAAAGGTGGTGTAGCTTCTTAGTGTTTCAAAAAATGTAGCCCTCAAAATCTGGAGTTTGGAAATGGTATGTGGTGAAGGTGCATGGTACATGGTGAAGGTGCATGGTATGTGGTGCAAGCATGTGGTACATGGTGTAAGTGCGCGGTATGCGGTGGAGGCTGTGGGAATGGTACGATATGTTGTGAATAGAACATAAATCAGTTTGTAGCAACAGTACATGGTGAAAGAATTTGTATCATGGAATGCTGAAGGTTTAGATGAAAAATGGTTCATAGTGATGGTACACGGTAAAGGAATGTGATACAAAAATGATGAAAGTTGGCAGGATTGCTGCAGTTCATGAATCCTAAGAAAAACTTGGTGGAGGCTAATCATATGCAGATGGAGTGAAGATTTCCCCACATTGAAAATATGGGTAAAACATATAAGCAATTTTGCAGAGTTTTAGGTCCATTTAAGGAATAGTAATCCCCTTTAATAAAGGAAGACCCTAGGGATTATATTTTTGTGAAGGAATATGGAGATGTAAAAAGTGGGTCACTGAGGAGAATACGGTACACTGAGAGACTCATCCGTGTAAGGAAAAAAGTCAATGGATGAGATTGTGGTTCACACTGGAGGCTCTAGCAGTACGTGGCAGACAAGGTAGTACATAAAGCTGGAAGGTACATAGGGGTGTTGAGTAGTACACAGAGTAGGGCGGAATGTGGAGCAGCATATTTCATGGATGAGTTGGACAGTACATGGAGGAGATGGTTGGAATGACAAAATAGCAGTGGTACTTGGAAACAGTATAAGTACGCGGAACTACTAAGGAAGCAAGAAAATTGGCCATATCAGTTTGCAAAATTAATTTCCATAACACATCATTTTAATGGATGATAAATTAAAATCTTTCTGTGATTACAGGACTTCATAATATCATACATTTGTAGTTTAGGATACATGATGTAATACTAAACAATCAAAGAGACGATCAAGTTGATAAACTGAGTGAATATTCTTCCATTATAGTGTGAAAGTAGGAGTTAGTGGAAGTAATACAAGGGACACTGTGGGTTATCCCTAATCCCCTATAATGGAAATGCCCTTATCAATGAGTAACATTGATTAAAACAACTAATCCACAACTTGTGAGTATTAGTGGTTTTGGTATGACTGACAAACTGCTGGTGTATGCTCTATGGACGTAACCCTTAGTTGTGAACCATATAAATTTGTGTTTTCATTGCATTGCATGCTATTTTTATTTTTTTCACATTCTCTTTAGAAAGGTTTTACAGGATCCTACCAACAAGGGATCAAGATCCATATGTCTAAAAGAAGATGTTGACAACCTGATTCACCACTCCCACCTCAGGGTGTTCTTGGGTCCTTCAATACCCACTTATTAAAAATGAAAAAGTCCTAAAAATGAGTGATTCGAAAGAATTATATGATATAATGACTAAATATGGAATTTATATAGACATTAGAATTTTGTTTTCGTATTTCTAACAATTACCTTTATATTTTATATCCATGGCAAACATATTTTCACCTTAACAAAGATAAAATAATTTTTCTTCATTTATTATTAATAAAAAATAAATCAATATGACATTATTATATAATATTAAATAGGATGATTCAATATATTTATACAAATTTAATAATATTCTTTTCACTTTTGTGTCTAAATATAATTTTAAATTAAAACTCATTGAGTTTCTAAAAAATTAATTTTCCAAGGAATTTAATTTTCAAGCCAAAAATGAATTAATATTAATATTATGACTAAAAGTACATATTATTTAAATTTAAATTAATATTAATAGATATTTATTATACATTTATTTGTTTTTAATTTCTCAATTGGTTAATTTATTTTAATTACCAATGTCAAATATTATTCACTGTAGAATAGTTCAGACAAGAAAACATTTTTTCAAAAAAGTAAGCATATACTAAAATATAATATAATCATGACTGAAATATAATTAATTAGATGAAATATTAATTTTAAAAACCTATATAACCTAAAATAAAAATCAATGAATTTTTATAATTATAAATTAAATAAATAATTTAAAAGAAATCTTAATTTTACAAAAAGGGATATTTTTCACTACTCATAGAAAAATATGTATTTAATGAAAAATCCGACAACATCACAATGAAATAATATTCATATGACTATTTTAAAATTGATTTCATTTTTATTAAATAATGTTACTTATTCATTATAAATTAATTAGTTAATTTTCACCCAAAAATAAAAAAAATCATTTTTGAATAAATAATTTTTTTTCTCAAAAATAAAATATCATTATAAAAGAATGAGGTTATTCATTCTGAATATATTTAAATTATTTATATATATTAATACCATTATATAAATTTCATAAGAATTTTAATTCTATTCAGACTAGTAGATAGGTTTTCATGATCATATGTTTCACATGTTGTTTGAGGTGGGTGTTGTGTGATGTTTATATAATCGAACATAATGATATTATTTTAAAATAATAGTGTGTTACATATTATATCATGAATAGTATGTTTGTTAGATAATTTTAAAATCAATAACAATACCTATCTTTTAATTTTATTTGAATGTTTCTGAATATATAAATGTTTTATTTGTTTAAATTCTCATTGTTCCATACATAAAACATATTGTGAACCCGGATTTTATTTTATATATTTTTTACTTCTCATGGATCAATTTTTATCATTATAATTTTATAACATGAAATATACTTAATATAAAATGTACCTAGCTTTATGTGGAAATTAATTCTGTTGTTTCCCTAAAATATATATTTCATGATAACTAAATATTCATTATTTAATTTATGATCAATTTTTTATTCTATATATTTAAATTTTAGTACATTATTCCAATTGATATTTTTATTTTGTATTTACTCATTGTTATCAAGGGACATAAATTTCTATCATGTAATCCCATTTAAAAATATTTCACAAATTTTGTAAATGATTTTTTAAAACCATAATTATTCTTAATTTTGGTAGCTTGTTATTAATTTATTATATTATTATATTATCTATATAATAATTTATTTATATTATGTGAACATTAAAATTTATAAAATTCAAATTAGATCATATTTACCTAGAAATAAATTATGAAATTAAAATGTGGAAATGTTTTATCATATACTATATTTTCATTCCAATATAAATTATTATTGTAAATATTAAAATGCATTTTTTGATGACCCACATTTTTTTTATGATTATTAAAAATTATATAAACTTGTTTTTGAAATCAGTTAAATAATTGATTGTATAATGATTATTATATTAAACCATATGTTGATTAATATTTGGTATTTTGTATTATTCCTTATATGGTTAAGCATATTTTCTCATAGCAAAAGTATTTAATGAAATAGAATAAAATGTTTCATTTGTTTCTTAAGGTTAATATATTGGATACAGGCAAGTAAAAGGTTTTCCCCACATTATATTTTCCCAATAATCATCAACATGTCTCATTATACTAAACATTATGGATTTTATCTTGTATACCTCATCCCATAACAAGATATTTCCATTGTATACACACTAGAAATTTTGATTTCGGTAATATTCTATTAGAGTTAATTAACTTTTCTTGTAACAAGGAATTGACCATAGTTTTACATGTATATAATTGTGATTTACATTAGTATGAGTTGAATATTACTGATATCTAGGTTTCGTGTACTACTCTAGACATACAATGATATCAATTTTCATGTATTATGTGGATAAATTTATTTTAACTGTTTACTCCATAATATTTATTTCACGTTTAATACATAATTATTTTTGTTATTTGTTCCTATTTATTATCAGTTGAGATCACCACTTGTATTTTTTCATTACCCCAAGGTTTTCAAAAAAACTATAACACCTGACATGTTTGGAATTACAACACATAAAAATGACTTTGGGAGACATTGCTGAATATCCATTAATTAAGAAGAATCATATATAATGATTGTATTTTCAATTTGATTGAACTAACATGAGATTTTTTATTATATTTTTGTCCTATTTCAATAATTTCAGAAAACTAAAATAACCATATAGGAATAAGAGATTTAGAAATAATTTTTTATTTTTTAATATTGAAGAGTTATAAAAATTATTTTATAAATGGTATTAAACCATGTTCGTAATATATGAGTCTATGAGCACTAAATCTTGAAATGTGGGTCAGGGTGTCAAATAGTTATCCTTTTTAATCACTACATTTGGAACAAACATTTTATAATGGAAACTATTCATTTTGATTTAAAATTTTAAACTTGCAATATAGTATTTTTTTGAGAAAACAAATAAGGAATTCGTTTAGAGGAATAATTTATTTTCATTTATAAATATTTATCTTAATTAAATTTTTTTAACATAATTAAAAAAATAATAACCAAATACATTTTTCAGAGAAAAAATGATTTCTTACCAAAATCATGTATATTTTTTATTACCATGGGGTTATTTTGAAATTATAATTATTTAAATTTTATATCAAACAAAAAATGAATGTAGCATTATAAATTCTTGATCAAAAGAGAATTACTAAAAAATTTATATAAATTAATATAAACATTACTTATTTTTATAACATGTGAAACATATATTATTTATTAAAAAAAATAAAATTTGTATGTATTCTTTTTAATATTAAATATTTATATTCTATATTAATTTTTATAAAATTATAATCATTAAATTTTGATTAAAATATTAAAAAAGTGTGAATATTTATAAATGCGACGTATTTCACTATTCCCCAATCAATTAACCATTTTGAACAATAAAAAAAATTAACATTGATTTAATTTTGAAATTCAAAATTCATAATAATGGTTATATAATAAAATTGAAATTATAAATTTAATAGTATTATCAATTCTATTTAAATTATAAATATAATAATAGAATTAAATAAATGAAACATTTAAAAATTATGTATTAATAATAATACATCATAAAATATTCCAAAGAATATTAATTTATTTGTTTTTAATCTTATATGTTTATAACTATTTAATATATTTAAAATGAGAAAATATTTCATAAATATGTTTGGCGTCACGTATATCTCACATGAATCATCAAAATATTTCTATTAATATATGAATACTAAAATCTCTTTGGGTTCCATGCAGTCATAATTTGATAATAATATTTAAAATAAATTTTATAATTTTAAATTATGTTTAATGATTATTTCCTAGTAATATGTTAATTATTTAAAATTTTGAAATTACAATTGATTCATATAAATATATTTAAAGGGATAAAAATTACAAAATAGAAAAATTAAAATTAATATATGAATTTTATTTGAGTTGCCTAATTGTGTCAGGTTTTATAGGATAAAATATGGCCATATTACCTGGGAATCAACCCTATTAGGATTAAATTATCATTTCCAACCTGTTATGGTTTTGGGTTCCAATAAGACCTAAGAGGAGGCTCTATTGAGTGGCAAGGAAGTATAAGCCACACCTAGAGGATCCCATGCCACATGTTGTATATGGCCCCCAAATACCATGTCTGCAGATGTGACCCATGTAGTATTTGTGAATTGTAGTTCGATTTTATCCTCATGGTAGACTTTTGAGATATGTTCACAGATTTTTAAACATCACTAGGGTCATTGTAGAGAAAAAATATCATTTGACAGTGACTATGCAGTTGAGATTTCATTAGACTGGGAATGGGACTGAATTGGATGTGGAAATAGATTTATGCAAGGGAAAACAATATTACATTGAAGAAATTATACAACACATGGAAAAATGAGAATAAGGTGGACTACATCCTAATTTACATTGGATTATGGAAAGATAGTGGATGATTCAAGGAATCAAAGTGAATATACTTCAATTGATTAATGTGACAGTATATATTCTACCATGTAGGAGATGTGAATATTGTTGAAGTTATCTTTGTGGAAGAGGATTAATGTTATGTTATACTATAGTGTTAATTTTTTAGATTAACTACACTTTCATATATATATATTATTTTATGGGGGATTCCATTGATGATATAAATAAATGGCATGTAGATGTTCCGATGGTAGATCATAGCATCATTAGATGATCCCACCGTCGAAAAATGGTAACACCCTGGAAGTGCACTTAGTGTATATTTAATATGATAGATTTGAGACACCATTGATGAACTCTTGATAATGAAACAATAGATTTTTATTATTGTGAAATAGTTATTAGATGTAAAATAGTAGGACATGGTGTGGAAAAGATTGGATATACCAATTTATGATGGATCACATAGACATAAATATCATATTCATAATAAATCATATAAATAAAGAGTATTACCTATCAATTTATCATCCCACAATTGTAGTTTGAGCCCATAAAAAAATAGAAACAAATGATATATTGGAAAATTCAACTCATGATCTTAAAAATGATAATATAAAAAATTGACGAAAAAGTAAAAGGCTAAATATAATTATTACTAAATAGATATCAGAGGTGATCAATTTCATTATATGTATATCAGAGGCAACTATTGTGAGATAATTGAATTATTTTTTGAAATTTACTACAACTCTGGAAATTTCTGTTACATTTTCTTTTATAACATAATCTCAATATTACCTATACCACACTCACTCACATTTTTCATTAATTAGTGTTGGGGTAGAAAACATGGGGGTTGGATGAATGTAAGGGGAACCACATGTAATGTATTAGTGGTAAAATTACATGATTTTATTGATCTTTTCACTTATTATATTATTTTCAATTATTAATTTTTGAATATAATATTAATATGATTGTTATTTCTGTTAAAAATAAATTAAAATTATTTACGTAGTTTCTAATTCTTATCTACTATATTAATGTTTAAATTGTATCAATTGATTGGTTTATAATTTAATATAGAGTGTTTAGTGATTTCTAGTCATGTTAGGATGAAATTGTGTCCTTTTTTAGATTAATGGGAACTTCAATACCCGAAATTTTTTAAAAAATAAATTCCAAGAATTAAAAATTTTTCATTAACACATTGGAAGAATAAATGACGTTTTATTTTAAATTTAAGGATTATAATACTTTTAAATAAAATATAATCATGGTTGAAAAATTAAATTAAAAATTGAATTAATTGATTTAGTTAATTAATGATTTCTGGACACCCCAATTAAAATGATTATGATAGAATTAACAAGTGAATACAACCCAAATAAGTAATAACTTATATAATAAATTTTTCTTCTACCAAAATATTTTCCTTTTATGGAATGTACATATGATCTCCTGCGTATTATTTTTCTCAAAACCATTATAATAATATTTCAGTATTACTCCTTAAAGTAGAGTTCAATAAAAACTATTTATATAACACATTGGGAGAAAGTAATGATTTATTCACACCCTATAATAGGTTTCTATAGAAAATGGTGTCCTTGAAGGGGATTGGGTTCTAATATAACCCTTAAATGAAAGACTAGGTCGTATAATAATTGATTGTGGCCTTGAATTTCTTAGAAAGATAGAAAATTGAAAATTATAAATATATAGTTAAATAAACACATATAAATCAGTTGTGGGTTCTCAATAGAAACATGAAATTATCTATTTTTTCACATTATAATGGTAATTAACCCATAACAAATTATTATGGATTTTTTGACCCATATTTTTTGAACAAATAGAAAAAGTATTCCACCCCTACTTAAAAAATTATTTTAAATAATTTGTCACCATTAATCCATTACTACATAAATGAAATTTCTTTGCATGTATAGATCTAGACTAGAACCTTATTAAATTCAACTTCATATGTTCAATCATCATGTAATGAGAAGTATTATAAGAGCATGTAAAGTGGGGTTAATTTCCCTTCTCATGTAAGGGGTCTTCCAAATGGTGTTTGTACATCATAAAACGTCTACTGATCAATACGTGGGTCCATATCAACAATGTGTAATGCAATGATTCTTCACAACATCCTATTGTACATTAATAATAATGATATATAGATCATATGACAAACTACTCTTTAACTATATCATAATTATGGAAAAAATCATGATGAAATATTCTAGATAAATTTGTATCATAATGTTTGATCACAATATAAATCTATTATTAAATAGAGGATGATTGTAAAATGATAGGAAACTCATGGATGCATCAAACGAAGGTGTGTTGATTGAAATATCACAAACGGAAGCTATGTTCATAGTCTAGATGATAACATATAATTCCCAATTTTTTGGAAAAAGAGTTTCAACAAATGTAGGTATTCACGAGGTATGAAATTTTGATTCAACATATTTATATGATATTAGATATTTAGAAAGTAAATTTTTTGTATGATTTTTTGTTTTGAAACATGTTCATAAACATCATAAACAACCACACTATCCTTAGGTTTGTGGTTTGTGATACTCACCCTATCATTTGACAAATAAATTTTATATTATACTGGTTTTGTATGGCTATTCAGTTGTATTCTAGACAAATCAATTTTCAAAAAATCAACCATGGAGTGATGGGAACGGAAAATATGAATTTTTAAGTTTAATTCAGTGCGAACCTCCCTTTCCAAACATTTATTTAATTCTTCATCCTTTCCAGGAACAATTATAGAATCAAGCCCATTGAGAACAACCATAAAATAAACCAAACCATTAAAACGATTATCAAATCCCTAATATTCCTCATGAATCATATTAAAAAATTAATATAATGAACCACTAGATAAATAATGACAAATTACTAAGATTGATGAGCTGGAAAATACAATAAGGGATTTTATTAATATATTTTATATTCCAAAAGACATCATGTTTAAAAAATTCCAAAACTATGATCATAGATAAATTGAAATTAAAAAAATTAGTGTGATAAGGATAATAACCATGAGTGGAAAAGTGATACATCCACATATGACCATGGATGTTCACGATGAACAAAAATAAATGATTTTCTTAACATTTTTATCAGAATAAGTATGAAATACATAGTGAACTAATAAAATATGTTTAATATAATGGAGAAGAGTTCAAAATAAAACATACAAAGTAAGGTTCCGACGCACTATTTAAAATATCAAAATGTGAGAAGGAGGATATTCACCTTATATTCCATTATTGGTTCTCTGTATCAAGTATAATAGGGTGATATCAACACAATATAAAGATTAAAGAGAAAATTCAAAATGATTAAATAAGAAAACCTAAATTTTAGTCATTCCAAAAAAATTACCAAAACGGTAAATTTAACAATGATAATTAAAAAAAATATATTTATTAGAATAAGAGGATAGGCCTATAGAGGAGTGTGTCATCAATAATAAATCTTGTGTTTCCAAAAAATGTTGGAACCATGGAATATTTTTAATCCATACACCATATGATTTGTGAAATTTTCTTCTTTCATAAGTGATATTAGTCATTATTTTTATGTGATGTATCATAATTATATTTATACTTGAATATAAGATAAATTAGTCCCAAAATACTTTGTTTCATACAATAAAATCGATCCACTATTTTTCTAGTTGGAGTTGTAGGAGACGTACTTGTGGGTTTGGATGGACAACTATTAACATCATACTTTATTGGTATCACTATGGTTATAAATAAATAATTTTACCCATAATAACAAGAGTTATTGTTATTTATTTAAATACATTATATTTCATTGATTTATATCCTTATAAACATAATTAATTCATGGTTTAATTACAACCAATATTATCCTATCTTGCGTTACACAAAACATTTATTTCTATCAATGATATAATATCAATTTTATTTAAACAATATAGTTTTAAAATACATAAACATAGATATATGGACTATAATAATTAATTTATAAATATCAATAATTAAGGATTCATATAAATAAATGGCACAGTTAAAAAATTCATTGTTTTTAGTAATCACTTCATATCTTATGAAAATACTATTTTCTGAAAAAATAATATATCATGTATTTTTTAAAGAACAATAAATATAATTCTAGAAATTTTTATACATGAAAAATTATAAAAATTTACATTTATGAAATACTAATTTAATATTATCAGAGGGTGAATTTTGGTCATATTTTTGATAAGTTTTATTTTTTAAGTATAGTAAAAAATAAATCATTTTAATAGAAAACTGCATTTTTATTTCAATTATTTATAATGTTAAATTATATATTATTTTTTAATATGAATTTATACTATATTTTATATATTATTCCCAGTTAGGTAATTGGAATATTTTTCACATTTAAATATCTTATAAAAACATAGTAAAATATTGATCAATTTCACATTAAATCCCTATTTTCTCGTCATGACTATTTATTTAATATTTATTTAATTTTTTCCATATCAATTACAAGAATTAGTAAAAATTTAATTTATATTTAGAATTATAATAATTTTTAATTTTAAATAATTACATCATATTATTTGACTAAAATTTATAGTGAATGTATTAAAATTTAATTATTGTTATTATTGTAAAAATGGGTTTACCGCAAGTTAGACTAAAATGATATAGTAAGAAATCACATACCCAGTGGTCCAAAAATAATTTTATGCAAATATATAAACCGTTAAACACCTATGTATTTCAAATGTACTAATTTGTACCCTCGTACCAAAATAATAATTTGGGTGGAATACACTCCAAAAAAATAAGGAGTTTTCAACCAACATCCCATATTAATGGCCACCACCTATCCTCTATTATTCAGAGAATCAAACAACATTGGATTTTCCAATCATTCCCCAATTACATACCAAATTTTATCCCCTTGTCCAAAAAGAAATATTTTTGAAAAAAATATTTCTATTGAGTTATTTTAGGTCAATATTAAGGTGGATACTCGAAAATGAGATAACATTCATCATTGACCATTTTTATTTTATATCATCTTCCAACTCCATAATTCATACTATTGAATTATGATCTTATGAAATTTTTATATATCATATATTATGGTGTTTTTTTTTATGTTTAGGAACTAAAACTACACACACTTTTATAAAATAGGTTATAAAATCATTGTTAATGTGTACAACTGACTACTGCCTCACAAATCAACTTTATTCATTTTTATATTACAACTTCAAAAGGTTCTTGATTATGATGTATTTAATATTTATATATGATATATATAATCTATATTATTTTATTCTTTTTCACTAATTATAATTACACACTTAACCATATGCTTTACAATTTTCAGGAAAATGGTAACGTCGTTCATTTTTACGGTGAACAACTGCCTCACAAAACTATATGATTCAATGCCTAATTAAATGGAATTTATTAAGTAATATTTAAATAAAATTATATGTTATATTCTACAATTAAATAATATAATGATAATATATATCATTTAATTTTCATTCAATCAACTTGTTATAAAACTGGGAATATCATTCATGTATATGTATCGCCGACCGTCTCCATGAAAGTTGTATGGACTGTCATATAACTAATGAACATATATTACTATAAATTTAAATAATATTAAACTATTTTACATTCATATCATTTTTATCATTCTCAACATGATAAATGTATGAGTAATAGAAATAAATAATTACATAATTAAAAAATACAAATCGGTTATTACATGAAACACAAATTTGAAACCTAATTATTAATATGTTGGTAATTAATGGTCATAAAAAGGACATCTATGGTCATATAAATATTAATTTTTTTTCTTTAATATGTTTTTAATAACTTTATTTTTATTATTCATCTAGTTTGAATGTGTACGATAACATTCAATAATTAAGGTGAGGGTTTCCACCTCCACTTTTAACTTCTATATGAAACATGCCATGTTCATAACCTATTTATCTTACCTGGTGTGTATAAATCTGATGAAGTTTTTTTATTTTTATAATAACTGTAATTATTTTGATTTACATATCCATTTAGGGATCTCACTTTCTTGGGGTTTATGGTTAAAATGTTACCAATTCTGTAAGGGATGTTTATCTCAATTTTCATCATTTTATATGTATGCCATGTTACACAACTATATTCATTATTGAGGAGTATTTTCATAACCATTGACATGTAATCTCATTAGTATTTTTATAATTAGTATAATATATCATTAATTTTATGATCGTCCTTTATGAAACATAATTTTTTTTACTATCAAAATGGATATTATTTTATGTTACAATCTCACTATCTATCCGGATCGTTTATGACTAAGTCTCCAATTTGGAAATATCATGATCTACCTATCAATAATTATCTGGAAATTTCATATCATATGGTTATGAATGATATTATATATTTAAGGTACTAATTTTCCACTATTTTTTAATTACGATAATTGATATTTTTTTAGTAAAATCCAACATCATTTCCCTATTCAGACCCAAATTTCTTTTCATCCGAAACTTATTTTAAAACAATTATTTAATAAATTTAAAATAATTTATGATTCTTTTCCCCTTTTAAAGTTTGTGAACACATTTTAAATTAATTATCATGTTATTTTCCAAAAAAAATCTGGTTCTTATTTTATTGAAAATGTGAAAAGAATATTCATTTTAACATGTACAAGATAAAATTTATAACACTCTGTCCATTAACTAAATATAATATTACATTAAAAAATTCGCATTTATTATAAATGCAAATAGGTTTAAAAAATTATGTTAAAATTTTTAATTTTAATAGAGAAATTGATATTTTCCCCCTGAAATGTTTTAAAGTGTTTTCAAAAGTATTTTTATGTATCGGATGTTAATTAAAAATGAAAAAGATTTTGAAAATTTTTTATTTTACAGAAATTCATTTTTAAATAATGGATAATAACATTATTAAATGTTCCAACTAATCATTCATAAGCCTTCTATATGTAATATTAAATCAATTTATATATTCCATGATATAGACAAGACATGATCTAAATATACCATTCTTATTCATTCTCCAAATTGATTAATGTTTTTCATAAAAATTATTTATATTACATGTTTCTCATCCATATGTTATACCACGATACAATTTGTATCAAACCCATTTGATTTCATTTTTAATTAAAGGATGAAATGTCTATGGATCTCACATATTTTATAATATTATTATATGATTATATGTTTGTGAAACACAATTCACACCATATATTTTGATATGAATGATTTTTATGATATCTTGGCACAAATAAATTTGGTTTTCATTATATTAATGGTGGGACCTATATCTCCATCCAAGTAATTGGAAAATTATTTTAATCTCGTGAGATAAAAATAGGAAACAAGTTGATGGTCATTATCAACTATGGGAAACAAGTGTGTTTTAATCCACCATGGGAAATAATTATGACATGATCAAATATAGGTATCAGGTGTGTCCTGATCCACTATGTGAAATAGGTGCCTCCCAATTCACTATTTGGATGTCCTTGTTAGTTATTATTTACACATGAAATAGTTTTTCATGATAATTTTTTATTTTGATACAAATTTATAACATAATATTATGAATTATAATATATGTGTGATGATTTTTCACCCTTATTATAATGACCCATAATTTACATACATGGTTATTACATCAGAATTCAATCCTAATAATTACAACATATAAAAAAACTAGGATAGGAGCATATAGGTATAGTGTCTTTATAAATTGGGAAACAAAAACAACTTGTTCATAAATCATCTACATTGTCTCATGTTTATTTCATCATATCTAGAGTTCTGTTTGGCATATCCTACTTAATACCATTCTTCATGACCTGGGGAAAAGAAGACATACAAAATGGTGAGCTCAAATGCTCAATAAGGGTAAACAAAAGAAATATCAATCATATCATATTCATAATAATATAACATTTTGAAAATATTAACCTTCAAAAGAGATCATAATATCATAAAATGGGAAAATCATAGTAGTGAAATGTAATCCCCATAATCATAACATAAAACATGAAACTCTGTGGCATACACACATAATCATAGAAAATCATTTCATATTGTTCAAGGCTCTTTACAAAGACTATCATAGCAGAAAAAGTCCATTAATAACCGAGTTCACTCCTCGTTCCAGTCATGTATCACTGAACTGGATTAACATGTCGTTCCATCCATGTATATCACATGAAATATAAATCTTTACCCACTTCATTGGAGGGAGATACAGGTCCCACCCATCTCATAATGAAACCTATATGTCCCCATCCTTAAACCGTACTTAATCATGAGTTATTACAAGATTACACATTTTTGGATCTTTTTAGGTTTAGAGTTTTAGAGAATTATATCATAAAACTTTCATTACATTCCACATTTAAACAAAGTGGTTACATAAAAGATAGTATTCATTTTTTCCATCAACAGAATCATATTTAAAATAAAACATGGGTTTTTTCTTGAAACTTCCATGACACTATCATCATATAATGTACCTTTCCCTCGACCTGTGAAAAACATTTCAAAAAACATCGGATGATCACAAAAAGCTCAGTAAGGGATATAAAAATATGGAAAGGAAACATGAGTACATGTACACATAAGAATCAATGAAATCATAATTTACTCATAAAACATAAGAACATTAACATACCTCATCAAATCATTAATAAATCATAGAAATCATAAGACATAAAGGTAACTCTAGGCATTCATAACATTCTTACGTAGGGAGTAACCCTCTTGGTTACGTTTGGAATACCCATCACAGTATATTCCCTAAATCTCTTCGGTGAAACCTTAACATTTCACTCCTTCACGTTACCCAATTCATTGGAGAGCCATATCAGGCTCACCCACCCTTAGTTTATCATTTAACCACCCGTCTTCATAATAATTTCCAAGAACCATAACATAATCCTACCACATAATACATGCATAAAGGAAACATAACATTTCCAAATTTCAATCACAAGATATCAATAAAACACATTGATATAATAAAAATTATGGAAACCATTTTCAATCCCAAAATAAAAGAAAAGTAAAACATGGTATTTATTTTTATTTTAAAAAGAAGTTATGTCTTGTAGAGGATGTCGAAACTCAAATAAAGGTCACGGGGCGGAGAAGTCATTGTCACTGCATATGTACGACAAAAACATTCACTTTTTTTGTTTAGTAAAATGATTCGTATAAAAAAGATTCTTTTTTGGATAAACATAAAAGTCAAAGGGGTTTATAGACCATATAAAAGATGTTTGTGTATAAAATAAAATATGCCTCAATGAATGGAGATTGAGACTAAGTCCCTTACAAAGACGGTATCCTTGGTTTAAAGATAAATCGATTACATAATTATGTGTGACAAACGAATACACCAAATATAAGTGGATATTAAGTGTAAAACAATCAGTGGTTATTCACACATATTCATAGAACGACATATTAAAGGAGTTCAAGTTTATCCCAAAGAATCAAAATTGGGTTAAGAAGTTCCCTTGCAAAAATTTGACAGCCTAACAACGTCACTACAAAATTCAGAAAATGAGTTGATGAGAGATAAAAAGGGTATCTCATCACATGGACATAAAATTTAAATCAATAAGGATATATAAGAACGTATCCCAACATAATAGTATGTGAATTAAATGACATAAAAAAATATTACTTTTAAAAAGGGGAGGGTGAAAGGTTCCCTTACCCACATGGGTATCTTTCGAAACATACACCCCGTTTAAGAAGGACAATAAAAAATTGATGTAAATACTCATAAATGAAAGTATATTAAAAATGAGTAAAATAATGGGCATTACATACACCACTCAAAGGAAATTGTGGAAAATGTAGCATAAATCTAACAGGAATAAAAGTGAGATGAAAAATCCCTTACGAAAACTCGGCAGCCTAATGACGCCACTTAAAACTTACAAAATGGATTGATGAGATAGAATAGGGTCTCTCATCATATGAACATAAAATTACAGTAATAGTAATATAAAAAAACATCCCAATAATAAGAGAGATGAGCTTTAAAAGGAATGACATAAAAGAGTGAACATAAAAAGAAAGAGAGGAGTAGGATCCCTTACCTCATGTCTGACTTGTCTAGTTCGTTTCTTTATATTCCTGAATAATAAACATTGTTCAATTTATAATTGCTTATGGAACTTATTTAAAGATTATTATTCAGTTAATATCACATATTATAATTTTATAATAAATGTTTAATAATGTTAGTTCATATCAGACGTTTTTGCCGATGTTTGGTACATGAGTCAAAAATGAACTTGTTTGAAAAATGATTGCCCATGTAGTTATAAGTAAATAATTTCCAGAATAGTATTAATGATTAAAATATCATATATATCCATTACATATTCATTTTATACTATTCCATATCATTTGGAGATAAAAAACGAAAAGCACCGTTCATGGAGACGGTAGGCCGTACGTACGCATGAACACTACTTTCTTTTTTTTTTTGTCATATTAATGGAATTAAAAATAATTGATATATATATATATATATTATAATTACAGTATAATATATATGTTATATAGGTCACATATGTTCATTAATTTCATTCTTTATACATTCCATGTATTGCATGTACGAGTCACATCACTTGAGGGGGCGATAGTCCACACTTCCTCATAGGAAATTATTGAATTACACAACATGAAAATAATAAAGGTATGTTTTAAATATAAAATACAGAAGCATATAGTAAACATAAATACCATATATATCATATATAAAGTAAAGTGACATCAAAATGGCCACCTTTATAGGTGTTAAAAGAATATTGAACAATCATCGTTTCGTGAGGCAGAAAATCGCCAACCACGAAAACAGTATGTTCTTTAACCACTAGATGAAGGTGTGTGTATGTGTAGTTCGAATCCTTAACATAAAAACATCCTATTATATTTAATATAATTTTTTTTACAAAATAAATGAATCAAAAGAGTTTAGGGGTTTGGAGAAGCAAAATAAAACAAAAGGACTCAAGTGAAGACATTACCTTAAAATCGGGTAACTCCCTTTGGTGTGAGTTCAAAGGCTTCCTTGGGTAGACATCTGCCCAAATATAGGCTTAAATAAGTTAGAGAGGGATGTGGAGATACAAAATGGGAAGGGGATGTTTGAGACAAAGGCTTTGGATGTGTGGGTAAGGAGGTAGAGGTGTGGTCCTTTTATAAGAGGAGAGGAGGGGCACCCTTGGAAAGTAATGAAATGTTCCTTTATTTTAAAATGAGTTCCAGATTTAAAAGGTCCCACATTGAAATAATTCGAGTATAATGTGATAAGGGTTAGAAATAGACCCATCCAATAGGTTTTGGACATGTTTAGGTCATATATTTTACATTATCGTTTCATTTTATGTAAATCCTTTATTAATGAGGTAATCACTGCATCATCATGATGTCATAAATAATTTAATATATTTAATGTCTAAAAATTATAAAACAATTATCATGATATAGGAAATATTTTTATATTCTTAATTAATATTTATAGTCAAAAATCTTACTTGTATAATCCCATGTAAAAATTGTTTTAATAAAACATCTCATGTTTGTGTCATTTTTACTTTAACATTAAATAAAAAGTAATTTATGTCATTTCCCAACCAAAGGGGCTTCATGGGGTCCCCATTTTGACCCATGGATTGTCTTGGTCGGCCATGACACATCCAATGAGGGTAGTACATGTTTCAAGCTCATATCATATTATTAAAACATTATTTTTACCTTAATCTACACTAATTACCTCTAATCGCGATTAAAAACATAAAAGTTACTATTCACCAAAAAAAATATTTTAATCTCATTGAACCACATTTTACTTATTAATGACAACCATGTATGTTGGATATTTGAAATTCAAAACACATAGGTGGTAAAATTTCATTTAAACGAAAAATCAGTTTCTTAAGTACCATTTAGTGGTTTCACTATTCATCAAAAATTTAAGTTTTCCAGGAAAAAACCAAAACTTCACCCTAAGCTATATTTGATATTCTGAATTAAAAAATGATGTCTATTTTAAAATATTCAAAACATATATGTTGCATTAATTAGTTTAATAATTAATTCTCAGTGTTAGAGGAAATAGTGTTCTTTTATGAAACAATAAGTATCAAAATATTGACACTAGTTTAAGTCCAATTTCAAAGTGAAATTAATTCTAATGACAACTATTGGATTAAATGTTAAAAATATATTATAATTTTACTTCAAAAACAATTCAATATATAATCTAATCATACAATTAAATTAGATTAAAAAGAGGTTTTGAATTAAAATACAACATTTTTCACTATTCATTAAAAAATGAACTTTATCGGAAAGATACCAAATATTTACACAAAGTAAATTTTGATGTCCCGATTATAAATAAGAATCTTAGTTTTTTCAAATATAACACATAAAATTTTCAAAAAGTGGATTTAAAAGAGGTTCTCCATTAAAAGGCTGTTAATATACCTTTTAAAGAATATTAGAATGTTTACGCTTAAAATAGGATTCATTCGCATTTTTAATCCTCTAAAATTTATTGTAAAAAGTAAAAATATTGACAAACATATATAATCATTTTGTAGTTAGTTATTTTCATTTCCGCCATTACAATGGCTAGGCATCAGCTACCATTTAAAATAATATTATTTTATTATTAGAGTGCAACGTAAGATTCCCAAGAAACTCGTTGTTGCGTATTGGATATGCCATCGAGCATAGAGTCCCCTTTAAAGTAATATTCATATTTTATTCCCAAATATGGATAAATGTGAAAATTTCATATTCTTTATTTACCTAGGGTGTTACAAAACCATTCTTATGTGTGCCAAAAAATTATAAATCATACATCACAGCATAACCCATGTAACAAAAATAGGATTCTTAAACATCATTCCATCATAACATAATCCATATAAGATAAAAGGACATCATAAAATTAATTCCATCATAACATAATCAAATCAATGTAAAAATTGGGATAGAAATAGAACCCTATATTATCTTAGATGTAAAATAATTTGGATAAAACATTTGAACTCCATTCTTGAAGAATATATCCTTTCTATTTCAAAAAACATTTTTACTTTCTTAACATGTTATAAAATTTTTAACTAAAATAAGAAAATTAAAAGTAAAATAAAAAACTTATTCATTAACGTCGTATAAGTTAAAAAAACATTTTTCTCGTACATTGGCCGAAAAAGTCAACAAGTATCTCGTACTGAAAATTACAAAAGACTACATTGATATATTTTACTAAAAATAACCAATAGTTAAATTAGGATTTAAAAAATTGTAGGAGGATAGACATAATTTTACATATTGAGGAAAAATGTATGTTTATGATAAATATTCCCCAGTAAATTCGGAAGTATAAACAATCTCTGATAAATATGAGATTGTGATATCTTCCCTTACCATAGGTCTAATTTACCTCCTACATATCCTAACCTCATGTATATGTATTTAAATAATGTTATTGACTTATTACATAATCATATTAATTTTTATGATATCATATATGGTCAAATTATTATTTTCTTACTAGTAATATTTCATTGCTACTTGTTATTCGGGTGTTCATTGCTTTATGTTCTTATGCAAGTTTTGTCGAATAAATTATCATTCTACTTTTTAGTTTCTAGATACCTCATTTAAAGAATTTTATTAGTGTAATATATATCATATTTATTCCTTAAATTCAATTATATAATCATTATTCAATGAAGATCATGTAAAACGAGTAGCATCACATCATGGAGACAGTAGGTCGTACGTACGCACGAGTGATGATATCATTCCCACGATCGAGGAATTATATTGAACTGTATGTATAATATTTTAAAAACAATATCACTTTAAAAAAATAATATATAGTTATTTTTTACTACATTATTCCCATCCAAGTAAGTTGGTGGTGGAAAACAGATTACACCATGGTGTGGAGACGGTATTTCGTACGTATGCATGCGCGGTGATTTCATTTTCCATAGGATGGTTAGAATGTTAAATATGGTTGTTTCATATTTATAATAACATATCCGTATATGAGTGATACTGATGTTATTAAATCATAATGAAACAACTAAAGAAGAGGAAGTAGAAGAAAAAATAATTTTGAATGAATCGGTAACAGATATTACCTCTTCTTCAACATGACTCTTTGAAACCTCCTCTTAGGGCACTAAAATTAGTCATTAAAGAATAAGAGGACATATATTATGTTTCTAGAGATTTTGAGAAGGGAAATGGGTAGGGGTTGGATGATCTTGAAGGCTCAAATTGGTGTGAGGAGGAGAGGGAGCAGGTTCCCTTTTATAAAGGAGGAGAGGGGTAACTTAGGAAAAACATAACATTTTATATTACAATACATTCATATTAGGTTTATAATAGCTCCAAATTTATTTATTTATAAGATAATGTGGGTATGGGTCTAAATCATATCAATCAATAGGTTTCACTAAAGTTCAGGTTACTATTTTAACTTCATCATTTAGATTTAACTCTAAGTTAAATATTTTAACCTTAACCATGTCTTCTTGTTTTCTTACACTATATGGTTAATAAACATACTATAACATGAAAAAAGAAACCCAAGTGGTTAATAATTAATATATATAACCTTATCTATGTTATATGGAAGAACCTTATATTTTTAGGAATATAATAACAATTAATAATATAATATTTGTTTTAAAAACTAATTTATGTCAGTTTTGACACTATTTGGTAATTGATTTTTATAAAACTCATAACAACATGATTAGTTCTAAGAAAGTAAATTATATCAATAATAACATGTCATATTAACCTATAAAATTAATTTAATTCATAAAAATTCTCAAATTACATTGTTTGGTTATTTATAACATCAATTATGTTAATATTTTATTAATAAGGTAATTACAACATCATAATTTGGAACAAATATATTCAATTATTTAATGTATAAAAATTATAAATAAAATAATATTATATATTAAATCTATTTATCTTTATAATTAATATTTATAGCTGAATTTATCTTATTTATAACTCTACATTAAAAATGGTTTTAGTTATTGAACATTGATTTTAACTATTTTAACACTTCTTTAAATAAAATAATAATAAATGTCCTAATCTAATACAAGTGGACATAAAGGGTAATATTTTATTCATATGGTTGGTTTTGGTCAAATTAAAATTATCCAATGTTATCAGTACATGTGTTAGGGTAATAATAGTATCATTTTGACCCTTAATTACCCTATTTACTTTTAACCGTGGTTAAAAAAAGTAAAAAGTTACTATTCACCAAAAATTACTTTTATCTTATTTAACCACATTTTACTCCTTTATATTAACCGTGTCCCTCATATTATCAAAAGTCAACTCACAAAAGCCGTAAAATTATGTTTTATGAATAATTACAAATGCTCCTAGGAGGTGGGTAAAAGATTGTGAAAAGTTCAATAAAATTTTTATATATCTAAAATTATTATATAACGACTCCAATGAATTTAATTGAACTTATATAAGTGTTATGTATCAATTTTGATCTAAAATAAATTTAAATAAAATAAATTATTATTTATATTAAAAGTCGGCATTAACCAATAACTCAGTGTTTTTAGTATTCATCAAAAATTGAAATCTTTAAGAAAAATACCAAAATATCACCCTAGGCTAATTTTGATAATCCAAATTCAAAAATGTATTCCATTTTGAAATATAAAATTTATAAAATTTAAAAAATTAGGTATTACTATACACAACTGCTAGTTTATTTAATATTTTAATAGCATATCATTGTTTAGTGAAACTCGTTATTGCGTACAACACTCACTATCGTGGGAGGTTGAGATTGCGTGTAAAGAAAGCCAAGATAGTGTTGTGTGTAGTGAGATATTCTTTTAATGTTGCATATATCATAAGACATAAAAAATAATACATCTCATAAAATATCAGGGTGTTTCATTGGGCCCCTTAAAATTAATTTTGCCCTCGAAATTCGTCACTTCGTAACAAACAGATGAGGATACCTGTCTTTTATCATATCCTATAGCACCCATGTATCTTCTTCTAATTGCCGGTTCCTCCATATAACTTTCACCAAGTGAGTGGTATTGTTCTATAGATCTTTTTCTCTATGATCGAAAATCTCTATCGGTTGATCTTCATAAGAAGGATCTTGCTCCAACGGTACAACTTTTGAGCTCAGTACATGTGAATGATCGGGTATGTAGTTTCTATGGAGAGATTCATGGAACACATCGTGAACTTGAGAGAGATTTGGTGAAAGAGCCCATCAGAAATCTACCTTCCCAACACGATTTTGTATTTCAAAAGGACCGATATACCTAGGGCAAAATTTTCCCTTCTTTCCAAATCTCATTACTCTCTTCCAAGGAGATATTCGTAAGAACACTTTTTCACCCACTTAAAACTCTAGGTCATTTCTTCAGTTGTCAGAATATCTTTTTTGTTGACTCTGAGCTGCTCTTATGTGTTGATGAATAGATCTGACCTTTTCTTCCCTCTCAGAAACAAGATCAGGTCCTAATATCTTTTTTTCCCCAACTTCATCCCAGCAAGTTGAGTCCTGCATTTCTATCCATAAAGAGCTTCATTAGGAGCCATCTGAATACTGGAATGAATTCTATTTTAATATGAAAATTCCACCAACGCTAGTTGTTGACCCCAGCCACCTTTGAAATTCTTAGAGAAAGCTCTTAACATATCATCTAGAGTTTGAATTGTCTTATCAGACTGACTGTCTATCTGAGGATTATATGCAGTGCTAAAAATGAACATTGTATCTAATGTATGCTGAAGACTTCGCCAGAACATCGATGTAAACCTCGGATCCCGATCAGATATAATGGAATGTGTTATTCCATACAATCTTACCACTTACTTTACATATATCCTGGCAAGCTGATCTAGAGAGAAATCATCTCTAATAGCAATGAAGTGTGCCAACTTCGTAAGACAATCAACTATGACCCAGATAGCATTATTTCCATTGGATGTTTTTGGAAGTCCAGTGACAAAGTCCATAGTTATGTTTTCTCATTTCCATTTGGGTATGGCTAGTGGTTGTAACATCCACTTAGACTTCTGTCTCTCATATTTAACTAGCTGACAAACAAAGCATCGAGAGACATATTCAGCAATATCTCTTTTCATGCCATCCCACCAGAAGTACTCTTTCAGGTCCCAATACATATTGATGCTTTCAGGATGGATAGAGAATGAAGAACTATGAGCCTCATCCAGTAGTTCCTTCTTTAATTCTGGGATGGGAGGAACACATATCCGATTCATGAACCTTATTATCCCATCATAATCAAGGTTGAATTCAGGAACATTTCTCATCTTTTTTGGTAACTCTATATCTTCTTTTTGTGCCCCTTTAATATTTACATGTATTTATGGTTGAACATTAATTTGATAAAGATAATATTGTTCCCCTTCCACTATAATTCCATGATCAACCCTTTTTAAATCCATAAATATTGGATCTTTTGTGATCCTCATCATGGATAATCTAGCATGATCTAGTCGGCTTAATACATCGTCCACTTTGTTTGCTTTCCTAGGGTGATAATGAATTGAGCAGTCATAGTCCTTAATCAACTCCAAACATCTTCTTGGGTGAATATTCAGCTCCTTTTTTGTGAAAATATACATTAAGCTTTTATGATCAGTATAAATATCACACTTTTTACCATAAAGATAATGCCTCTATATTTTTAATGCAATGATTACCACAACAAACTCTAAATCATGAGTTGGGTAATTTTACATATGGATTTTCAACTGTAATTAGGAATAAGCTATCACCATATCATTTTTCATGAGAACACACCCTAGTCCATTTTTGGATGCATAATTGTAGATCACAAACCTTTCTCCACTACATGGAAGTGTGAGCACAGGTGCACTGGATAACCTTCATTTTAACTTGATGAAATTCTCTTCACACTCCTCCGTACAAATGATCTTAACCCCTTTACAAGTCAACCTGGTGAGGGGATTAGATAACATTGAAAAATCATTCACAAAATGTCGATAATATCCATCCAGACCATGAAAAATTTGGATCTCAGTTTTTGTCGTTGGTCTCGAACATCATTCAATAACCTCTGTTTTTCATGGATCCACAAATATCCTCTCTTTTGAGATTATGTGACCCAAAAATAAAACCTTTTGAAGACACAATTCAAACATGGTAAATTTGGCATAATGCTTCTCCTTTATTAGGGTCTTTAATACAATTATCATTTGATCTTCATGTTCTTCCTTGCTCTTTAAATAGACAAGAATAGAATCTATAAAGATTACCAAAAACTTATCAAGATAGCCACTAAATACATTATTCATTAGATCCATGAAGATAGAAGTGTAATTAGTAAGACCAAATGACATCAATATAAATTCATAGTGCCCATACCTTGTATGAATAGTCGTCTTTCATATATCCTCCTTTTTGACCCTTAATTGATGAGACCCTGAATGAAGATAAATATTGGAAAAGTATTAAGCTCCACGTAGTTGGTCAAATAAGTCATCAATGTGCGGGAGAGGGTATTTGTTCTTGATATTGATATAGTTATGTTCTCTATAATCAATGCATAGTCTCATTGATTTATCATTCTTCATAGAAAGCAGAACAGGTGCTCCCCAAGTGATGCACTAGGACCTTTGAATCCTTTATAAAGATTCTCTTGGAGTTGCTTTTTCAATTCCAGCAACTCAATTGGGGCCATTTTATATGTTTTATTTGAAATGGGCACAACACCCGATATGAGTTCTTTTGAAAACTCAACTTCACGATTTGATGGAAGACCTGGAAATTCCTTTAGAAAGACATCATAAAACTCCCATACAATGGGAATATTCGTAATCGTGAGTTTCTCTCCAACCATTTGAGATAAATAACCTTCATTTATTGGAATCAAGACCCATACGATGGTATCAATTTCTACTGGAAGGTTATATTCATCATTTCATCAATAGATAATAGTAGATTGATTGGGAATATTAAATGTGATTTCCCTTATTTGGAAATTGATATGAGATCTGAATAAATTAATCCAATCCATGACAAGAATTACATCAAATTCCACTATATGAATGATGATAAGATTTTTTGGAAGCACTTTCCCACAAACTTCAATTGGAGAAGAATTGTAAAATTTTGATGCGACTGTTGTGGCATCAGGGGTTGTCACAACTATCTCAATATCTATCTACTGAGGAAATATGGAAATACCCTTACAAAATTCTTCATAAATAAAAGAGTGGGTCGATCCAGAATCAAATAAAACATTTTCTACTTTAGAGGGGATGGTAAGTGTACCTTTTACCACTTTGTTATCATACTCCACATCGCCAATAGAAATTTCTTGTGACTTTCCTTTCTCTATGGCCTTAAGAGTTTTTTGACGTCGATCATCATCAACAACCCTTGGATTAGGGAATTTATTGGAATAATTCCCCATTTCCTTGCACTTGAAATATTGATGTTTAGGAGGTGCATTCTGAGTATCCTTTTCTTTGTTCGCATCATTAGACATCATCTTCCTATTATTGCAACATTCAACTGCTCGATGAACTTCTTTTCTATACTTAAAACATTTACATGTCCCTTTAAGACAATTCCATCCATGTTTCATTCCACACTTTGAGCATAAGGTAAAACTCATCTTCTTTTTAGTGTGGTATTTAGATATTCCCTTGACTTCCACATTCCTCTTCTTATCAAACCCATATGACTGATGGCATACCCCAATCTCCATCTCAACCTTGAGAGCACATCGAACAATTTCATCGTAGCTGTTGAAGTCCCTTATGGCTAACGCCCTTCGATGATTTGGTTTTAATCCACTAAAAAATCAATCGACATTACTCTTAGGTTGTATAATAATTCCGGAAGCATACCTAGCACGTCTTGTAAAATTTTCTTCATAGTTACCAACTGATTCATCATCCTTTTGCTTTAGTTCATGAAACTCCTTCTCCAACATTGTTCGAAGAATATGAGGGAAGTACTTATTGGTAAATAAGCTCTTGAGCTCATCCAATTACATGGACTCAATTTCATCCCTTTGCCTCGTATTCTTAATAATATTCCACCATTGATCAGCCTCACCTTCCAAAAGATATACTACTAATATGACATTATCATTTTCAGAACGTTACAGGACTGAAAATATATTTTTCGTGGTACTAATCCATTGTTCAGCCACTAATGGATCAGAAGACTCAATTAATGAAGGTGGATGCTGCCTCATGAAAGATTCAACATAATTTTTCTCCTTCCTTTGCTCGTTTGGAAGTCCTACATGATTCATATCTTGAGAATGTTGTGTTAGAAAGGGTACAATATTTTGCATTCGAGCTCCCATAACGTTTGGTTTCTCATGGGGACAATCATTGCATTTCCCGTCGCATTCAGCATTTACACGGTTCCTTCAGGTTCCTTCCATTGACTAAAACCAAGAATCATAGTGTGAGAAACACTAATAATAACAGGAAAACCACATAATCAAGAATAAAATTTCACACTTTATGACTGAACATACGTTTTTCCTGGCCATGTATAAAATACTAAGATTATGTTTTATTCATAGACATATCCTTAGGTTTCATACTAAGGATTTCACCTCCTAGTTTCCAATGGTTGACTATACCTTTCCTCTGATACCAACTATCACGACCCATACATTACACACATAGTTATTACTTCATAATTGAAGCATACTTATTACAACATATAACAAAACCATGATAGGACCGTATAGGTACAATGTCTTTAGAAACTGGGAAACATAAACAACTGGTTCATAAATCATCTACATTGTCTCTCATTTATTTCATCATATATAGAGTCCATTTTTGCATATTCTACTTAATACCAATCTTCATGACCTGGGTAAAAGAAAACATACAAAAGGGTGAGCTCAAATTCGCAGTAAGTTTAAAAAAAGAAATATCATATTTATCATATTTATAAGAACAACACATTTTTAAAATATTAACCTGAAAAAGAGATCATAATATCATAACATGGGATAAATAATAGTAGTGAAATGTAATCCCCAAAATAATAACTTAAAACATGATAGTTATTGGAATACACACATAGTCATAGAAAATCATTTTATATTTTTCAAGGCTCTTTCCCAAGACCATAATAGCGGAAAAAGTCCATTACTGAACCAAGTACACTCTTCGTTCCAGTCCTTTATCACTGAGCCAGATTAAATTTTTGTTCCATCCATGTCTATCTCATGAGATATAAATCTTTACACAATGCATTGGAGGGAGATATAGGTCTTGCCCATCTCATAATGATACAATTTGTATGTGTTACACAAAATCATAAATCATACATCATAGTATAACCCAAGTAATAAAAATGGGATTCTTAAACATCATGCCATCATAACATAATCCATATAAGATAAAAGTACATCATAAAATTAATTGCATCATATCGTAATCAAATAAATATAAAAATAGTGATAGAAACAGAACCTTATATTATCTTATACGGGAAAATAATTTTGATAAAACATTTGAACTCTATTCTTGAGGAAAATATCATTTCTATTTCAAAAAACATTTTTACTTTCTTAACATGTGATACAATTTTAAAATAAATTAATTTAATTAAAAATAAAATTGAAAACTTGTCTATTTATATCCTATAAGTTAAAAAACAATCTTCTCGTACTTTTGCCAAAAAATTCAAAAAGTATATTATACTGAAAATGACAAAAGATTCTTGTAATATCTTTTACTAAAATTCCAAAATAGGTAAAATTGGATTTAAATTTTTTTTAAGAGGATAGACATAATATTACATATTGAGGAAATGAGGATGTGGATGACAAATATTCCCCAGTAAATTCTGAAGTATATACAATCTCAGATAATAATGAGATTGTAAGATATTCCCTTAACATAGGTTTGATTTTCTTCATACGTATCCGAACCTTCTTTATAATAATTTAAATAATGTCGTTGTCTTATTACAGAATCATATTAATTGTTGTGATATCATATATGGTCATATTCTAATATTCTTATTTTTAATATTTCATTGCTACTTTTTATTCGTGGGTTCATTGCTTTATGTTCTTATGCATGTTTTGTCAAATAAATTCTTATTATTCTTTTTAGGTTATAAGTACCTCTTTTCCAGAATGGTATTAGTTTAATATATATTATATTTATTCATTAAATTCAGTTATGTAATCATTATTCAAAGAAGATCATGTAGAATGAGTCGCATCACATCGTGGAGACGGTAGGCCATATGTCCGCACGAGCGATGATATCATTCCCATGATCGTGGAATTATATTGAAGTGTATGTATACTACATCAGAATCAATATAACTTTACAATAATCATATATAGTTATTATTTACACCATTATACCCATCCAAGTAAGGTAGTGGTGGAAAACAGATTACACCACGGCATGAAGATGGTATTCCATACGTACACACGCGTAGTGATTTTGTTTTTCGTAGTATGGTTAAAAGGTGAAATATGGTTGTTTCATATTTAAAATGACATATCCGTATATGTGTGACACTTATTTTATTACTTCATAATGAAACATCTAATGAATAGGATGTTGAAGAAGAAATAAATATGAAACAATCGTTAACGGATATTACCTCTTCTTCGAAATGCCTCATTGAAACCTCCTCTTAGGGCACCATAATTAGTCCTTGAAGAATAACATGACCTCTAGTATGTTTCTAGGGATTTTGAGTAGGGAAATGGGTATGGTTTGGCTGAGCTTGAAGGCTCAAAATGGTGTGAGGAGGAGAGGGAGGATGTACCATTTTATAAGGGAGGAGAGGGGCACCCTAGGAAAAACATAAAATATTGTTTTATAATAAAGTCATATTCGGTTAATAATAGCTCCAAATTGATTTATTTCTAATATAAAGTGGGAATGGGTAGAAATAATCTCAATCAATAGGTTTTAGACAAGTTTAGGATGCTATTTTAACCTTATCATTTAGATTTAACTCTAAGTTAAATATTTTAACTTTTACCGTGTCTTCTTGTTTTTTACACTATATGGTTAATAAACTTACTATAAAAAGCCAAAAAAACCAAAAGATGTTAACTATTCATATATATAACCATATCTAAGTCATTTGGCCTAACTGTAGAGTTTTAGAAATAGAATAACAATTAGTAATATCATATTTGTTTTAAAAACAATTTTATGTCAATTTTGACACTTTTGGTAATTGATTTTTGTAAAAATCATAACAGCTTGATTGGTTCGAAAAATGTTAATGAAATCAATAATAACATGTCATACTAACCTATAAAATTAATTTAATTCATAAAAAGTCCCAAATTACATTTATTTGTGTAATTATAACATTAATTATGTTAATATTTCATTTACAAGGTAATTACTGCATCATCATTGTGTCATAAATAAATTAACTTATTTAATGATTTTTGTACCATGATAGAAAAATGTGAAATATTTTGAGGGAATTAATCCAAAATGGAATATAGGTGTGTCCTAATCCACTAAGTAAAACATGTTCATCATGATCCATAATAGGAAATCAGTGTGTCCATATCCACTATGGGAAAGAGGTGTGTCCTGATCCACTATAGGATTATGTTGCATCATTATCAACTATGTTTATTTCCATAGAATCTGACCTTGAAATATGATATGTTTTTTTAAATGAATGATGGACAGACATATTTATTACATTAGATTATAGTTCATGAATAATTTATGATTATTTAGCACTCTTATTGACCATGTTTTAAAAAATGAATATATGAAATTCTATAGATCATTTTTTATCTATTAATGGATGTGTATGATATACCTATGTTATTTTTATGTTAATGAAAACTTATTATTATATCAATATTTTATAATATCATAGATTGATTTAAATTATTATTCACCATATAGAGTATTTGGTCTCAACCATTCTTATGCTTGAATACATAATGTTATGATGAATTTTTATGTACGGTATGTCTAGGAAGTGTATTAATAACGAATATAATTTCATGAAACAATAATTCCCATTTATCATATTATAATATTTTCTATTTTATTTCCAATTTTAGTAAACTAAGCTTGTCATCAGGACATTGTTTATGTAATTTAATAAATATTCATCTAAAAAGATGTAATACACAAGTACCCAAATCATGTGTCTCTATAACATTACTCACTAATAATAGTGGGAATGATATTCTTGAATACATATAAGAAAATCATTAAGGTACAATTATGAACACATTTAATAGATCATGGATACAATAATGCAAACTCTTCGTCCTTTACTATATGAGGAAACCTTCAATAATCTACTCCCGTAATAAAATTACTCAATTAGATCGTATTCAACCCGTTCATGACATATCTATGAATACATATCATTATTATATTACTTTTTGGAAAATCATATTGGAAAAGGCGAATACAGAAAAATTTATAAACAAAATTTTCGTATATTTGTAATAAATAATAACTGATTTCATTGATTATTAATTAGATGAGATTGATATGATCTCATTTACACATTAAGTTATATCAACGGATGTAGTAGTTTTTAATTAAATCTCACATTTATAGAAAATTCCTAATATATATTTAAAACAACTCCAATGACATTTAAAATATATAAATCTTATGAAATGAGTAATATTCTTAGTAATGATAGATAAAAACATATCTCAAGGGAAAAATAAAACTATAGTTGATATTTTGAAATTAATAAGAAAATCTATTATATTTTTATAAGGGTAATACCCTATAATTGAAACTAATTTACACTCGTATCTAATTCATATGTAGGGGGATATCTGCCATATTAAGTTTCCCCAATGGATCCGAAAACCCATCATTTTGAATCTAGTTAAAATGAAATAAATAAATTTAATTGAAACTAATGTTATTTACCTAATATATATATGTCACAATTTTTCATCCTCATCCTTGCGGTTTCCATGAAAATAAGATTGATGATTTTAGATAAATACAATAGTGATTTAATTACCATAAGAGTTTAATATAATTAGGTAGTATGTAAATACTATAAAAAATTGAATCATGTCACCAGAAAATAACACTTTCCATAACCCATTGATTGAAAAATATCAATAATGTTTTATATAAATGCTAAATTATTATTTCTTAAATGCATATTCTAGATAATTTTATGTACCAATTTCTTCAATATACTATGATATTAAAACAATAATCCTTCCTTTTGATACCTTTTATTAAATTTCGATGTCTTTTACAATATGAGATTACCCAGATATGTTTCAGAGATGCATGGTAATAATATTCTCTTATCACAATGACAACTTCATGGAGGAATTCCTTGATGACATTAATATATTTGAAGATTATTATTATTAATTAAATTAGTTATTTTACAATGTTATATGTTAAATTAATTGTAGGATTCCATTATTATATATGTTCTATTCAATCATGAGAATATTTATTGAGATAAATTCTAAAATTTAATTTCCTAGAAAATGTATTATAAATTGTATATATTATAACTTTGAAAAAAACATTTTAAATGATTATTTAATTTTTATTGTAATAAAATATCACTGATATAAAATTTTTCATGGATCCTTTTTTTCAAACAAGGACCATTAATGACCCTGATAGGAATGGGCCATGTTTTAACAGAGTATTATACATTTATATCGTCTACAATGTATTTTCATAATATTTTAATATTTTCTTTTTAGGTTCTGATATATCATGGTGAAAGGATTAACAACATTTTAGTGGAAATGTGTGTGTGGGGGGTACTATTTTGGTTATTTATAAATATCTCATTTATTATTTTTTATTTTTTATACATATTCAAAAAATGTGTTCTGAATTTGCAGAATAAATATATCTAAATTATTTAAAAGTTTATTTTTAACATAAGTGTATATCAAATAGACGTGAGCTTTGATATAATCATGAATTTAAAATAATTAATAAATATATAGATATTTAAAAAAGGATAAATTAATCAATTATTACATCATTGATCATTTAATTATTTGTAGAATTGGACTATTGGTTTATTTACATTGTCGGAGAGATTTTAATTGATCAATTACATTTTATATCAAGTAGTCTACATCAGATATAATCCTTTTCTTCGAGACCTAACATTTAAAATATAATTCCTAACCAAAATTAATCCCCATAATGATTATAACCATAATATATATACGTTTAATCTTTATCAGACTGTTTCTTATAGATTATAGAGAAATTATTCCACTAGAAAAATATTGAATAAGTGTATTCACCACTGATATGTTCATAACTGTATTTTAATTTTTATCATGATAGATGTGTGAAATGATTCAAAACAAATTTAAATAATATCATGGATGATAAAATAAAAAAAATTAAGAAGTATACATTAATAAAATAGAATATTTTTTATTTTAAGAAGATTGGAACTAAATTTATTTGGTTTGACTTTTCTTTGAATTGAGTGTAATTTCATTGATGTTTTATGAGTATTATGAAAATATGGTTTAATCAATGATTTTTTTAATATTATATATTTAAAATTTATATGTTATCATAATTTTATACATGTTTAAATTCCATATTTTGATTTAATTATTTAGGAAAATAATATTTACCTTTGTGTGTATATAATGCATTCATAGTTTTATAAATTTTTTAAAAAAATTCTAATAATTTTAGTAGATTTTGATGAATATTAAAATATATTTAAATATTTTATTAATATTATTGGATTTAAAATTTAATAACTGAAATTGTCTTAAATGTATACATTTATATGAATTTATAAAAAAATATAATTAACTATGGGATTTTTTTTTCTATTCGAATTATATTTTTATTTTGTAAAAAATATCAGTAAAATAAATTATATCTAAACCATATGGGGTTGTGTGGTACATAGTCAACTTTTGGGGGGCCATTAAGCCAAATATCCCATTTCAGAATCCTCGTAAAGGAACACATTAGTATATTCTATATAAGGATGAGCTTGTGTAGTGGTTGAGCTAGGACCACATTGAACATACATATAGGTGTGGACCATGAAATATATATGATGTGTAGCGGGAGCCCATTCCTATTATAGGTTTCAAAAAAAATTACAAGGGATATAATATAATGAATTCCATGACAATGCATATCTTTAACATGAGACTCAAATTTATAAAAAATTCTCATTAAATTATATATCCATAACAACAACAATTTCTAATAATATAAAATCCCCACATCTATCTATAATCAATGGAGAATGCCATTACTTCTTCAAGAGAAATTATAGATAATGATAAATAGAGCCCTAGAGGATTGGGATAATCAAGAATCGCATATAGAACATATAGTGACATCAATAAAGCTCACCTAATAAGATAATTAATCCATCCATACCAAGTTGATGACACTCTATATTATTACTAACTAATACTGTTGTCGAACGGCAGTGAGAGAATAAAGATTACCCTTCTCGAGTGCATGTTCATTTTATATTTCATTACAACATATAGGATGATGGAAATACCATTGAATCATTATTTCACCATATATATGAGTTACATAAGCTGTGCTATTTGATATTATAATGTCTAGGAGTATGGGGTTGTGGATTCTTCATTAAATCAATATTGATGAGGTAAAATTTAAAAATATAAACGTTAACATGCTTTCATAAGTTAATAAAAAACATTAGTGTATCTACTAATGAGAAACATGATTTCAAATGTGTCCTACCACATATTTCATATTATATATAATGTATTATTGAATAAAATACCATGTTAAATGGGTGATACTATAGAAGAATGATGTTTTAGATATTTTGGAATTATGGATGATGGATAACGGAGAACGGACATTCTTCTACGATTGAGGAACAATAGAATGTTAATATATTATTGATGGATGATGTCATACGGTAGATGTGAGACACCATTTTGTAATGGAATCTGATGAAATACTATTGAATAAACTGTTTTGTTTTTATGAACAATTGATATATTATTTCCAATGATAATATCTATATGTCCTACCATGAAACTAGAAATAGACACTGTAGAGTATAAAAATGAATGCTATAATGGGGTAGCACCTGTATTTAATGTATTGCATGACTATAAACTTCTATGTAGAATACATTACGTGATGGATGGTGTTTCCCAAAAATCATTCCAATACACAATTGCAGTTTTAGACCGCAATGAAAAAGGTAATCAAATTATATGTTTTCATATTTTACTTAAAATTAAAAAATTAAAATTAAATATATCTTAAAAATATAGATAAAAAATTAATATTTGACTAAAAAATTAAAGCAATAAGTTTTTTTATCCCTCTATAAATATGTGGTATGATTCTCTTATGATGATCATCAATGTATTAGACGAGCATAGATTTGATTCTATAAATTTATACTAAATTTCATTTTCCTATATTTGTTTCAAAATTATGAGTTATACCCATATTTTTTAAAATTATTCCAAATTTAATGAAGGGTAAAATCTTTTAGTAGTTTGTTGAAGTTTTAGTGACCATATTTTAATTTTTGAGTCAATGAATAATTTAATTTATTGACATGTTCACATATTAATTTTTTTCAATTCAAATTTTTGGAATTTAATCTAAACGATAAATATTATATTATTAAATCTATATTTTAATGATTCACATTGTTATAATTAGTTTCCCCACTTGATAATTTTAATCCAAAATTTCTGACATCATTAAAATTAAATAGACATGGTATAGTTATTTATATTCGCATGATGAAGAATTAATTTTCTACTTTGGAAACCTGGGAATTTCAACACTAAATTCATAATTTCGTTGGAATGGGAACAAAGGATAACTATTAAATTCACGCATTAGGTAGAGAGTTCCATGGAATGATAATTTGGTTGATTTTTATAATCATCAAACATACATGATCAATGGTGAAAATTGACAATCGTCTTCATTTTATTTATTTCGTCAATTGACACTTTTTGAGACTCAAATATAAAATAATGTTATTAAAATACAAAAGGGTATCCAAACCAAATACCTAATAATATATCTTCATTTTTATTTTTATCAAAATATATTTTGTTTTTTTATAGTCTTAGTTTTCTGATTAATATAAGATTCCATTCACTAGGTCAATAAAATTTAAGTACCACTCATTGTGGGTAACATTGGATTATTATAATACAACATTGTTAGGGAACTAAAATTTCTTTTACCACATTCCATGTTAGGTCTTCTTATAGGTTAAAATATACTAATGGACACCAGTTGGTATGAATGATAACAATATATAAGTAGGTTATCATGGAAATCATGATGTAATCCTAGTTCGATATTGAATCAAATGTGAACAGATGATAAATACAATTGGATTTCGAGGATTGTTACCATATCTTGTTTAAGGAATGACATCACCAAATAATAAGTAGTATTTGATGGGGTATTTGGATATATGAATTTTTAATTTCATTTTTTGAAATATAATGATGAGTTGTTGAGGCTACATTTTCTATAGTGCTTCCTCCATAGATGTTAAAGGTGCACAAACTTTTACATGTCACAGGGTTGTGAGAGTATGTGCATAATAAATCACATGATATTTAATGGGGATACATTTCATGGACGATATGACATGTATAGACTAGCTAGTGGTACATTAAGAATGGAATTATTCAATAAAAAAGTTCATTAAATACCCATGAATAAACTTTTAGTATAATGGAATTCATATATTTACGTTATCATGCTCATTTGAGTTCGGATATTTAAAGAATTATGAAAAATATTACAAACTAATGTTCAAAATTACGAATAAAGTAAATTTATTTCTATAGATATATGGATTTATGTTCACTACCCTCTTTCGTGTAATACACATTTCTTATTTTAATATGATTCCAAATAGGAACATTTTTTGTTGATATCGTTATTTTATATCATTAGATCTCATGAAAATTATATTATAATGTGATAGGATAAAAAATAGATAAATAATGGACACAAAATCGGGGAATATCATTTGTCTAGTGAAAACATGATGGACTATGACATTTTTGACATTTTTTTTCAAATAAAAATTGAGAACATAAAAAACATTTCACATTTAAAAATAAATTTCCCAAATAATTTTTTAAAATATTATAAATAATTGGAACCCCATTATGATTCATGATACATATGGGACCTGAAGAAGAAATTTCAATGAAAGAGAAACCACCCCTATTTAAATTTTTAAAAACATTCCATACCACATGCTATTAAATAGTTTCCATAGTTCCCATTTTTCATGATTAATATTGTTTTCCTGGATTATAATATACTTTAATCCTGTCCTCTAATTATTAAATTATTTAATAGTAATTGAATGACAATTAACTCGACTCATGTAACAAATCTTCTTTTCCCCCATATTTATCACTTTCATAGTGTAATTATTTACCTAATACATTCGATAGCTATTACAGATGAACAAAAAATCATGAGTTACACATGATTACAAATAATTATCAATATTTATCATGAACCATATAAGGAAAAAAAATTATCACTCACTGTATGTTCATTGAACAATTGGAAAACTCATTTCACCCAATTAGAAAAATTATTTTTTTCTCTAAATCTTATGGACAATTAACCATTTTCATTTAATAAATCAATGAAAACCCAATAAATTATATAATTGTATGTACATTGAATTTTTTTTATCCTTTATATAATTCACATTAAAGAATAATATAATTGACAATGGAAAAGTGGTCTCAATAAATATCTGTTAAAAACACATCATTCCAGTTTCAAAGTAGGTCATGTATAACATATGAAGAAGACATTTAAAAATTAAAATTTTTAAAACTCTTTAATTAAAGTCAAAGATAATATTAGTTTATATATTAAATTGTTTTTAATCATATATGTGATTCTTTTTAAAGATTTTTTACGAAACATAAAATGGAATAAACTGAGATGAGTGTAAATCTGTAAAAATTATATTTCCAATGAATATCCCTTACCATTAGTCTTGACTAGTTTAATACATTATCTAAATCATAAATAAATAAATTATATAATTTATTATATGAATTAAGATCATTTGTCTTGTTTAATAAATTATAATTATTATCTTTATTTTATTTATAACCATGATGTATTTAATTACTAAAATAGGAAATACCATGATGGATGTTTTATGGTCTTTAGGTTAATACCTTTTACAACACATCATCATTTTTTCTAGTGGTCAATGTATTATAGTTTATATTACATATGTTATAATAAATATGTTATAGTTTTCAAATTTATACATTGAAAATACTTTAAAAACCAACCATGTAAGGAGTTAAGTAAAATTATTTATGAAATTTCACAGATATAATAATCTATTCATATGGATATGGAAAATAATAATTTTCCTATTTTTGTGAAAATAGAATAAATTATTAAAATTATAAATTAATAAAAATACTAATTATGTTATAGATATGATATTTAATCAGTATTTAATTACCTTTAACAATAATATTTAATGTGGAAGTCAAATCGAATCACATCAATTCATGTAGGTGGTTTTCTATAATCATTCACAAGGGAATCATAACTCAATGGGTGAAATTTTTGTATAGGAAGACTTATTTATTGTTAAATAATGTGAAATACTTCCTTAGATTTATATATAACTGATTTATACATCAAATAATAGTTCTATATCATTTAGTGATGAAAAAATCACATCGTTTCATGTAGGTGGTTTTCAAGATGTATGCATGAAATATTGTTTCAACTCTTATAGGATAGAAAAGTGATATTGAAATTAGGTGGACACTAAAAATAATATAATTTCACTATATAAAAGTAATTTTTTTCATCATCATTGAATAGAATTTTATAGATTTAGTTGAAGAAATAAACATGAATTAATTGGTAAAATTTATACCAGATTGTAGGAAAAGAAAAATTAGCGTACACATCATGAAATCTATGATTGTTGTTTTACTGAAAAACTCTAAAAAGGGTAGAGATATATTTTTTGGGTTTTATTAAAGGTATTGTTCAAGTGATATGGAATAATGTTTTGAATATGTTATAATATGATGTTCCACATTATAAGTTAGCAGAGTGACACACTTATAAAACTGTAATCATTTAAATATATTATATATTTTCTCGATGTCACCTATCCAAAAATTGACATATATTAATGTGAGGAATTTAATGACTCGAAATATACTAATATAATCAAATTTTAACTTGTTTTTATATTATTTTAAACATTATATCTCAATTTTAAATCCTTGTTACGCCATTTAACCGTTATCATATTTCCATTGGTCTACTAATATTAATATAACAAATAGGAAAAATTTAATGTAAACTAATTACCAAATATGAAACTAATAATTATAAATTTCAATCAAGTTTTCAATAGTTATTTCAATAATTTGTAATAATTTTTTTAAATTAAAATTCATAAACAACAATTAAAATATTGTTTTGAAACATTCCATTTACAATTAATATTGATTTTAGAACAAACTACAATATAACATTAATTACTATGAAAAGTTTTCATTTTTTTAGTCATATTGAGATATTTCATATATAAATCAATTGGGAAATACTATGGATGTTTTTGAATACATTAGAATATATTAATGTTTTAAATAAATAGAGTATGTATCACTATTCACCAAAATATCTTTCCTTTATGAATAAAATAAATTATTCATCCCAATTTAAATTTAATATTATTAATCAAAACAATAATCCCTTTTTATAAATTAATAATTATAAAATTATATAATTTATACATTATTTAAATTCAGGTATTATATTGAAAAAATTATTTATTTTAAATTATTTATTTTATAGTTATAAATTATTAGATACTCAATTATTAAAAGATAATGGATTTGGAACTATAAATATTCATTTCCCTAAATTATATAAATAATTTATTTATAAATTATCTATGTTTTCACATTCCTTTATCTATTATGAAATTATATCCTCTCAATTTTCAGCATTATTTAAATAAGTGATGGAAGTTTTTCCACATCACATATTCAAATACATATAATAGATCTCAAATAAAAAGATCCTTCCATTACATATTAACTAGATGTGTCTCATTATTTTATTGTACATGATCATTATGATGTAGAATGTGATTTTTAAATCCTAATGTAAAAAAAACCTTTTTAGAAAACATCTTTATGTGTCGAGACATTATACTCATTATCTTCATATATCATTAATAAATAATGGGTAAATAATTTATTTAAATAAGATTATTTTTGAGGTAAGGAAAAAGGTATGAAACCAATAAAACTTATTATAGAGTTTCATTTGGTCCTATAAATTGATGATTTTAAAATTTTATTTGTATAATTTTTATAACACTTTTTTATGGATTAACATTAAAGAAAACATATTCTCCTTCCTGGAATTAGATATCCATCCTATAGTAATAAGTAATAATTTTTTTCATTCTTTATGTTACCCAAATATAGTGATTTATTGTCATATACCTATCAACAATATATTTTATCATATGTTTTCTGAATATTTATCTTTCAAAAACATTATAAAAACATTGTGGTGTTTCACCCAATAATTAATATAATTACTCAAAAAAATTCATCTATATTATTGAAAAAAATATACATGGAAATTTAATAAAAGAAATATAATATTCCTATCATCCTTGATAATATAATTATAAATCCAAGACCATATATTCAAATTTATATAATGTTTTCTTTTACTATCCATTAGATTGAAGGAAATAAGTTATAAATAAATATAATTAAATATGTAATGAATTTTGAATTATTTTAAAATGTATTAATATATATATGATAACATGATTATATTAAATTGATATAGGGACTCCATGTTATCTGACAATCCAATTATGATAATGTAATGAATGATGTTCCAACAACATGGTAACTATAATAAAAATAAAATATGTAGATTTATTCAAATAGTAAATAATAAAAAATGTTTTATTATTACATTAATATTGATAAGGAAATTTCCCTAAAAATCCAAGGATATATTCTAATATTTCCCTTAAATAATTGTCAAAGGATAAAAAAAATCCTTCTTTAGTTTTTTATCGTCATTAACCGGACGAAAAGCCAAAAATTTCCCAATAAAATATTTATTATATTTATTCTTTCAACCCCTTAAATAATACAATTAAAGTTATTAATATATTTCCTTCTCAAATGATGAAAAAACAGGGAGCTAAGAGCCATGAAAATTTGTTAAATCAATAATTGTGAATCAATTGGCATAGATAACCTCGTTCCAAAACTCATTACACATTTTTACTAATGTTAAATTGAGTGAAAATACCCTTCATGAATAAATATTCCAATTCATCCAAAAAATTATTAATTTTTTTGAGAATTATTTTTTATATCCGAGAATAAATGATACCCTTAAAACTAAATCAAAATAGTTTTTTTTCTTGACTAAAAATTTATAAGACAATATCATCAAACCATTAACTTATTTATTAAGTCTAAATTATATCATGACTAATGATACATAATAATTATTATTCATGTAATTGGATAACTTTTTTTATTTTTGTTTGTAACACTGAAATATTTAGGGGTTGTATTTCTTAAAATGAATTTAATATTTTTGATATTTTATAATACAAGTATCACTGAGTTTATCTTGAATTACACTTAAAATAGAGTTTATTTGAAACACATCATACTATTATAAGATATTTTTGATTAATCATTGGAATGGATGACTATGTTTAATAAACTAAATTGTAAAACTCAATTTTTTAAAAATGTATATGGAATTAAATCTTTATTGACAATATAAAATAGTAATACGAATTAAACTACATGAAAACGTGGGCTTAATTTTACTAAAAAAGAATTCTAATGAAACTATATATGTTTTAACTCTATTATTTAAAATGAATTACTAAATGAATATAATATAATATATATAATATTTATTAAATTAATATTTTAACATTCATCATCTATTTTTTTATTTGAACAAATAAGAGTAAATCCAACAATACATTTAAAAATAAATTTGTATAAACATAATTTTCCAGTATTTATAAGCTTATTTTTTAATTAATTTGAAAAACATATGGAAATTTATTTATTTAATAATTGTTTTATTTTAATTTTTCATGTTATAATTATCTTAAGAATAATTTTTGAAAATTTATGAAGAAAGAAATTTTCTTATGAGTAGTAAAAAATACAAGTTTTTATTGTGCATTTTTATTTTGATAAAATATTCTTTAAAAAAATTAAATAAAAATTTGTTCTTTTTAATATAATAATAATTTTAATTATGTCAATATTAATCAAAAAAATTTCATTATAATAATTTTTATATTTAATTTCTATATAAAAAATCTAAATGTTTTGAACATTTAATCTATAAAAACATGCTTTCTCATCACCTATACATGATAAATTTTAAATTACCATTTTCCACGTCATAGAGTCAAATTAGGATAAAAATAATTCCATATATTTAAACATAATAATATTCATTATCTAGTAATTAAATATATTTTTTTCAATAATAAATATTAACATTTTAAAAAATTATATACTATGGGAATGGTAAAAACATGTCTATCAGGGTATTAAACAAAATGTTTAATAGTTAAAAAATGATACAAAACATTTATAATATAAATATATTATAAATATATTTACCATATATATTTTATTTCCTATAGTCTCTAATTTCTAGGAATTTTTCATGTAAAACGTGAGAACATCATTTTCATTTTAAAAAATTCTAATGGTCCCCTCACATTACTTAGAAAAGTTTAGATTCCCTCCACACATATTAAAAAATAAAAATCTCTTTTTTTTCCCCCAATTACATCAAATATAACTTTATTAGTTCTATATTATAATAATATAATCTTCATATTTGTTATAATTCCACACTAATAATAATTGTTTTTGAAAATAATAATGTTCTCGGAAGAAATTAAATGTTCCTAGTCAAGCGTTTTATTTAATTTCATTCAACACCTCCGTAAAATATTATTAATAAATTTAAAAATATAATAGTCATATAATATCCTATATATATAATTATTTAATATAAATATTCCATCACAAATACTTTTCAACATAAATCAAATGTATAATTAAATAACCAATCTCCTGTTTCGTGGACTACCGCTTCATGGACCAATATTAATCGTTTTCCATAACAATGTATCATGGATATCTATAATTATATATTTATTGTTTTTATCTTATATTCATAATATTTTTTCAATCATCAAATCACATCATTCTTTAAATATTTCATTATTTGAGAATATGTTAATATCAATCATTTTTACACTGCACTACCGCCACATGAAGCTATAGGAGTGGTTCATGCATTACATGGAAGGTGATAAGGATTGGTTTAATGAAAATATGTGATATGGATGACATGAAAATAAATTCTTTTATTGTAATATATTATTTACCCCTATTTCCATCATCCATTTGTTTAGACTAAAATTGTGTTAATTCATACCTACAACCAGATATCTCCATGAATAATGGATTTTAATTTCTATCTAAACATTTTATGGATCACTATAAATAAATTTATACCTCATATATATGATATTCATTTTATTTTTTAATATATATTGATTATTAAAGAATTATAAAATTATGGGGACTAAAAATATGAAATAAAAACATACTTGAAAAACAAATCAATTATTAATTGAAATTCGACTTTAAGTCTAAGTTGATAATAACAGAGAAATAATATTGAAAAATTAAATCATATATGGTATGATATATAAAAATATATATATATATATATGGTCTTTATGTAGATTTATAATTTTATTATATGTATCATACAAGTGTTTAAACATTTTTAATTGATTTAGAGGCATATGGTAAGATATTTTCATCTCAAAATAATGTTTTTATGAGACTTAATCTATACTAACCAAGTATTTTTTTAATACGGTCCATAAATTTTCCATTAATTTATTTTATAATTATTATAAGTAATTTTTTTGTGTTTTTTATTAAAATTTTAATATCTCACTATAATTGGGTATATTGTTCAAATGTCACCAAAGCAGCAAGGAATTTTTTGTCTCAAATAATATTCTATGGAGCATAAGTCTTGTTATTCACCTATGGTCTTCTATGAGTTTTATACACTTTACCTATTATATGTTGTAAAATAAATATTCGTATTTTAAGTATATTTTAGGTTTAATTAAATTTATTTCATTCATGGGTATTATGAATAATAGTTTTCAAGGTGGTATGAGTATTATGTTTCAATATCATCAATTTTTAGAATTGATTATGATTTTGCATCAAATCAATAAATATAATTTCTTATATCTTAATAAAAACAATAATTTTCATGTCATATGGTTATTTAAAAAGAATATATTTCTTCCATTAATTTTTCCCTATTTATGTTCTCTAGATGATAAAATAATGTTATTGACAAAATCAAACATTATTTTTCTCTTTGGTAAAAAACCTATTACATCGGAATCCATGTTTATATAAAATGATTTATAAAATGGTTTTTAGATTTATCAATATTATTTACTATAGAAATTATTATCCCACGAGTTAGTTTTTAAAATAATAATAAAAATTAATCTTCATTTTATTTTCTTAAAAAGACTAATTCTCCATTTACTAATTTTTTTAAACTAATCGTTGTTTTAATGTTTCTAGAATGAATTTTTTCAAATATGAAATACCACTCAATGTTTAATATATTTCATTATTTGATTTAAATTATTTTTTTGTAGAATATTATTTCCCAAATGAGTTATTAATTTTGAGGCCCTATTTTTTTCAATCTATAAATGATATTTTCTCGATGAAATTTTTTAATGATTTATAATCCTCTACTACTATATTCAATGGTAATTTGAAAAAATTAGTTGCAAATTTTTTCTGTTTTAAAAAGTGGTATTCATGGTGTAAAAACTACAATCCTTATGAATGCTTCCAATTAAACATTCAAAATTATTTTTCATGTAAGATGTTTTTATTTGATGTTACTTATACTTTACTAGAGATAAGATGGAATCATACAACCCATATTCTATCTCTAGATGGTTATTGTTTATTTTAATAAAATGTTTAGGAAACCTATTAATTATAAATGGGTTACTCAATGATGAATTTATTAAATTTTCCTAAAAACATTTTTTATACCTGGGTTGTGATTTGATGATATGATGAATGATTTATGATATAATGGAAAACATGGGTATTGTTTTCATTGTGGTATTTATGGGATCTATCACTCCCCAAAATCTTTGGATAAACCATAATATTCAATTTGTTAAAAATGTAGAAATTTTTATGGATTTTATCATTAATAAGAAATATGTGAGTCATAATCCAAAAAGGGAAATAGGAGTATCTCATTAAACATTTACAAATAGGTGAAAAATCTTTATTTACTATGTTGATGATATTCTTAGTTAACTATTTCATATAAAATCGTTTTCAATATTTATGATGGATTCCCAATTTTAAATAATGAGATTATGGTATAATATTTATTTTTGATGATTTCTCACTGTTATAGGACATGTTTTATTATATGATCATGTTTTATTCCATGAATAATGGTAATTATCTATGAAATGTTGTGTATGAAAGTCATAATTGTATTCTACATCAATTAACCATATTCATATATTACTATTTATTCGGATCATATATTTATGTGCCCTATGATTACCCTTACCTATCATCTAAGATCACTGTTTCATTTGTCTTTGTCCCTATGTTATGATGAATGGCTTACGTTTGGTATTTCATAGATGATTAATTTGTGAGAAGATATTTGTGGGAGATTTTGAAGAAAATTCTTGAAATAAGATTTTGTAATTATGTTATCCTAATATACTAATCTATTATGGGTTTTTGGGCTTCTGATTTTGAAATGATTGCAATATTAATTTAAAATGACGTAAAAATAACCTATAAAATACATGGTGGGTAGAGGGTGTGTATGTAGAATGGTTTTATATCATCTATAATTCAAGACATTAGATATTTTTTGATATACTAAGGGATAATTATAAATATTATTCTATGGGTATATCTAAGGATATTTTTAAGGATGATTGAATTAAGAAAAAAAATATAATATAATTTTTGTAAAGGATTGAGCATGTTTTTTCCATGAATCTATATCATTGTTTATATAATACACTTAGAATTTGATTAGGAAAAATGTTACCTTGGGGTAATAAATCCAAAATTGGTTCCCAAAACCAGACTTGATCATATCATAGTTCCCAAATATGTCCTTTAGGCAATTTTATTTTGACACACTCAATGGATTTTAATTTTATTTCTATAATTGATTTAATAACATCATGAGGGATTTATATAATGACATTAAATTTCATATGTTAAGAATATGGTTTTATATATTGAATATTTGGTGTAATTATTTATATATTCTTTAAGTGATTTTTTATGATCATGTGGCTTCCAACTATGCATATTTTTTCCCACATAATGTATTATCTTGTCAGTAGAAAGAACGAGAAATCACCAAATAAATGTTAAATGTAATATAAAATCTATTTATGTAAAACCAAATGGTATTACTATAATAGTGAAGGATAATGTGATTCTTCATAATCAGTTGTAATTGTATATGATTAACCACATGTAGATTAATCAGATCATAAACTCACAAACGGAAAGAATGATATATTTTGATGAGTGTTCTTATAGTTTAAATCATAGAGGAATGATGATTTTTTCCAATATAAGATAAATTTGGATAGATAAAACCAAGTGTATATCATAGAGTAATGTGAAGATGACACCACTATTGAATAGATGATCAAAAATAAAGATAATATTGAGGAAAATGGAATGTTAATCTTACCCAATAGATAGAAATAATGGGTTTCCTTATAAACCATCAACAATATACTATTTAAAATTTAAAAAATATGTACATTATTAATGTTTATGTCAAAATAGGAATGAACATAAAGAGATTAATCAAGTGTTATGGGTAATGGTTATACTACAAATTATAAGGAGAGTATAAATGATATATGAATAGTATGGGCTGTTCTATTGGTATTATTTCTAATATACATGAGAATTATGATAATGATAGGTTTTATGATTCTTTAGAGATGATTTATATTTCATATTGTAGGAAAGTTGAATGAAGAAATGAAAAGATGGAAACATTTCTTTCGAGGAGATCTTTGGACATCCCTTTATATATTTTCAAGATTATTGGTATACCCCTATTTTATGATGTGGGTTTCCAACTATGCATGTTTTAAATACTATATCTTTTGATTTATGGAGTTGGTGTCCTACATCCATCTACATTTTACTTTATTGATTAATTAATTCATTATCACATCTTTATTGATCTTCTGTTTGACAATTCATGTGATAATGTCCTAAGAATAGCTGTTGCATTTAAGGGTCATATCAGATCCCTGCTATGATGAGAACCTAGAAGTTCCATAAAACTATTTTTGAATATATGTTCTATGGATGGATGATGTTAGTTGAGGGACACAAATAATACAACCCAGTAGGGGTGAGGACTCATAAAACATTGAGGAACCTTCTCATGATGTCCATCCTTGGTAATATCCAACATGATATTATGAGAACGAGACCAACTAGTAAAAAATCAACATTTCATATGGACATGATAATGCAAAGCATGAAACCCGATTGATTGAAGATATTGAGACAACATGATTAAATTACATGGTATGCATTCATATGAGGTGACACGTCCAAGTAGCATAAACTTCTTTCTCTTAGTTTCTTTGACCCATTGTTAGACAGAGATCTTGGACATTAGGCATTCCCACTTAATGACAATGAGAAAGAGGACTATAGGGTTACACACTAAGTGTATCCATCTATCTCAAGTAGAATAAATATTATTCCCATATGTGGCTTAATAATTATTCAAGGAAGCCTAAATATTTTTAATGTTGGAGGAATAATGGAAATGAAAACATGATATACATGTCATGTATTAATGATTACACTGTATATTTTTCATTTTGGAAAGGAAATGAAAACAAGATATACACACCGTGAATACATGATTACATGCTATGTAGTTTTAATTTTGGAAAGCAAGTACATGACTTGTATTAATGATTACACATAGGGAAGTATTTCAAGTCTGGATTTTGAGGAAATAATATCATTTTATTAAATGATATTTATTATAATCAGCGTGGGTGCATGTTGAAGAATTCATGATTCGACATGGGTGTTTTCAATAAGAGTTAATGAAATAAATAAAACGTGTAACCTCTTTTTTTATTGTCATAACTCTATAACCTCAAACCCAATTATAAACATCCTCACAACCGCAACACTTTTCCTAATCATTGTGCATAACAATTCTAGGGAATTATCTCAAGACAGAAATAACTCCTCCATCAATGAACGCTATCAGGACCGGTAGAGATCATCTTCCATCAGATCAAGGCGATCTAAGGCAGACAATGCAAGTAATGGATTCTCAACACTAGCACCTGGAGATTCCTTAGGCGATGTCCAGAGATACGTGGAGCATGTGTGGATCACTACTAGAGTAAATCTACACATGGATTCTATGACACAATGATAGATAAACACCAGATCATGACCGAATAAATCCACGAAGAAAGAATTCCATCATGGAAATTATAGTCAATTAGTTAAGTTAATTATAACCAACATATGATGATTGTTTTTTTGGTTATAGGACTATTCTTCTCCTTTGTGTATTTCTATGATTCGATCCATGGTGTCTGTCATTTATCGTCATATTGATTTTGGATTGATCATTTATAATTACAATGAGTCATTTTGGCACATCCACCCACGTGCTTCCGCTGGGCCTTGGACCTAAATTGGTATCAGAGGGAGTCATATAATTGATTATAATTATTCAGTTTTTAATTGATGATTTACGCATGTAATAATTTAGTTTTTTCCATTCAAGTTAATCGTTCATTAAATATGAATCTCGATATTTGTTCCACCTATCCTGTTTCTCATTTACCTTATGAAAACAAATTTTTCTTTTATTTTTGATTAAAATAAAATAGCGAATCTCATCCGGAGGTGCCAAACGTTCCTGGCTATACAACACTAGAATACACTGTGTGTATTAATAAATACACATTGTGTAGTCTAGGTTCATGGCATCAGACTAATCCACCAAGTTACGCTTTGTGTTGGTGTATTTTTAAGTCATAAATGACACCATGTGGGGACCAGAAACCGGTGGCACACAGTTACCAGATTACACACCAGTTGGTCCAATGAACATGACATGTATTCCCTTCGGGTTAGGGTTGGACTGTGTACCCCGTGCATAGATTTTCTAGCTGGAAACTATGTAACGTGGTCACTACACACTATGTGTCCCACTAGACACTCTGTGTGGTCCAAAAATATACGATGTACAAAAAACACACCATGTCCACGGGCACGTACTTCGGATGGACGGTGAACACAAGTACATACCGTGTAGTCAGAACTACATGCTGGGTACTCATCCAAATTACACAGATTTATTAATATTAATTATTATATTATACAATTCCTTGAGCCGTGTACCATAGTGTAGGTATAAATATGAGGCACAACACATGATAGTTGTTTTATATATGTGTGTTTAAATTAATATCTATGTAAATGGGAATTTCACCGGGATGCCTCCAAGATACAAGTTATGTACAAAGATAGTTTTAAATGAAGTTTTTTTATAAAATTATAATGGGTGAGAATCTCCATAAATTCAAAAAATGTATTAAGATAAAAAGATCGATTAATTAATTATGATTAATTGATTAGAGATGGATTTATCTTAAATAATAAATATTAAACAATTGATTTTTAGTTTTATATATGAGTAAATATTGTTGCATGTATGGAAGATCATGATTTAGACCAAGGCCTTTTTATGTTATTGGTTTCTTTAAATTTATTTATTTATTTTAAATTTGTCAGCCTGCGTGCCTTCTCCTAATTAATATGTCGGTCATGTGAGCCAAAAGGTTCTTTTATGTAAAAACACCTTTTTATCCTTCACCTACATGTGAAATAAATGCATATGTAATCTAAAGAGATCCCAAGCTAGTGTAGGTGGCTCATGTCAGGCGCCAAGGTGAAACGAATCCAAGGAGATACAAAGGTAGATAGGTGGAAATATGTAAACACGAACCTGAATGGTCCAAGGTGTTTCTACCCTAGGTCATAGGATAATTTATCAACCACTATATAAATTAATCGATAGAATGGTTCATGTTCATACAATTTATTTAATTTATGTTAGTTTCATGGTTTATTTATTCTGGGTGAGTTGTCATGAACACACAATTAAATAATTAAACAAGCATGCATGATGGAACTAAAATAAGACCGTCTTATGCATAAAATATTATCTAAGACATGGTTAGTCACATAATTATATCAAACGTAATATTAAAAAACATGTAACCAAAGATAATAAAATTGGAATTTACAAATAAGGATAAAATCCCTCAATAAAATATTAAATCAGTATAGCCTTCCATAAACACAGTTAGTATCAAACCATAGTTTAAAGTGCTTGACCAACCCTAATTGGGGTGAATTCAATTATCAACGAATTCTAATTCAAGGTTTTGGGATGACATGACTTGGTATGCATCAAGGTACTACTTCTACAAGAGGACATTCTGTGACCAATAGGAGAATGTAGAGGAAATCTAAAATAAATGGATTTCAGGATTGCGGAGTCCACTAAACGGATCATGGAGCTGTGAGTTAATGTAATTGGAATTTGGAATGACTAACTAAAACCCTTCAAGTTGCATGTCCAAACTTAGATGGTTAAATGAGAAAATAAATATAGATCCGTGCCACTAGAATATTTAAGAAACAAAATATTCCAATGTCAATGGTGATGGATATTGGATTTCTATAAAATAGTCAGAGAGTAAAAAATATTAAATTATTTATTTGTCTCTATTTTATTATAAATAAATATATTTTTGTCATCTTAATTTGTAGAAATATAAAGATAATGAAATCAAACATATAATTGTGATCCATACTCGAGAAGGAAAACCTTCTCACATGCACCAATTTTAATATTGGAAGAGGCGTTTATACGTCACCCTTTTCCACGAGATAAAATTATATGTGCTAGAAGAGCCTATTCCAGTTGTTCCTGGGAAAAAGGCCAATTATGTGGAACTATCTCTCTATATGAAACACATCACTGATGCCACATATGTCCAGTGTTTCATGGTATCATCCATGCCAAATAAGATCTTAAAGCAACATGAAATCATGGACCTGTATAGCATGATGTCTTATCTTGAGGATCTCTATGCCAGTTGGGCCTCATGTATTCAAGTTTATTGGCTAAATTGAAGACTTGATCATCTTAGGGATTATGTTCATGGATTATTTTCATAAAGATCTCATCCAATCATCACTACCCAGGACCTTCTCTAGATTTATTTGCAACTACAACATGAGAAACCATGAGAAGAGTATATCAGATCTTCTACCATAATTTTTTAGGTAGACAGGGACATGGGGAATGACAAACCCACATTACTTATGATGAATAAGAAAAGGAAGGACAAGGAAAAGAGGCCAAAGACTTATAAATGGTCTGAACCCCATGAGCATCGTCCCTCTAAGTAGGGGAAGATCCAGTGGCAGGGAAAGGAACGAGAGGCGGTGTGTTCTTCAAGTGACAAGAAAGGCCACTATAAGAGGTATTACACCATGAAGCATGGGGATACTAATGTGTAATTAGTTATCGAGTGAAATCTATCCATTTCTACACATTGGGTACTAGATACATCTTTGGGGGATCATATATATATACAAATGAAAGACCCAAGTAGATTTATAAGTATTTCCAGAGGGGAGGTGGATTTTCATGCAACCAATTGTTTGAGGTAGGCTATGTTCTTCATTGGAAATTACCACCTATCATTTCCAACTAGGATGATTTTGGTTTTACATAACTGTTATTATGTGTCTGGTGTTACCATGAACATAATTTCTATATCTTGTTTGGATATGGATTATTTTCATGATTAGAAATAAGGGTTGTATCTTTTATAAGAAAAATGTATGTTATGGTAGGGAAAATTTATATAATGCATTGAATGTATTATATTAAGAGAACAAAGTGTTGGAAATCGATAAAAAAATAGACTTATATGACTCATACATCACCCAGTTGTGGCATCACCATCTAGGTCCTGTAAATGAGAAGAGATTTACAAATATCTACCAAGATGGCTATTTAGATTCAACTGAGATAAAACCACTTGATAGATGTCACACTTGATTACAAATAAAAATGACCAACACACATTTCAGTGGACATGGTGAAAGGGCCACAGAGCATCCAGGATTGGTTCTCATGGATGTGTGTGGACCATTACCAGTAGAAGTTATTGGTGGATATTCTTACTTCCTAAATTTTACTGATGATTTGAGTAGATATGGAAATGTACACTTAATGAGGAATATGTAAAATGCCTTAGATAAATTTAATGAATTCAAGATTGATATAGAGAATCATCTTGTTAAGAAGATAAAGAATCATCGATCGGATCGAGGTGGAGAATATCTAATCCAATAGTTTATCGATCTTCTACATGAGTTTGGGATTCTATCTCAGCTCACACCTCCTTATACACCACAGTTTAATGTTATTAGTGAAGGGAGGAACTGCACCTTGATGGACATGGTCAGGTCGGTGATGAGTCATGCAGATCATCCATTATTTTTTAGGGATATTCATTACAAACTCCACCTGAAAAATTAAATGGAGTGTCAACTATGGTGAAAATTAAATTCCCCTGGAGTCATGGAATGGAAAGAAACACATTTTTTCACGTACACATATATGGGGATGCGAGGCATTTCTTAAGGCCATCATAAGACACCAACTAGAATCCCAGGGCATGAGGTGCATCATTGTAGGATATCCCAAGGAAATGAAAGGATATTACCTATATAACCCTTTAGATAAGAAAGTAAATTTTTCTAGAAAAGATGTCCTTATTGAGAGGGAGAACATCCTAAAAAAGGATGGTGGGAGAAAGATTGAATTTTATGAGATTAATGCTCAAGATACACAAGAGTTGGTACTAGAAAAAGTTCCACAGGTCCCTGTGGAAGAGGTTCCAGATACACTAGTACTGCATATGAGCTCAAGAGAATTAAGGGAATTAGATAGATTTGGAATCCTAGTAACTAAGGATGGTGAATCATTATTGTTGGAAAATAATGAACCTCTCTCCTACAAGGAAGCAGTAAAAAGATCAGAAGCTACATGATGGCTATAAGCTATGAATTGTAAGATGTATTCCAGGTATCATAACCATGTCTAGTTTGTAATCGATGATCCACTTGATGTAAATCCTATTGGATGCAAATGGGTATTCAAGAAAAAGTAGTCATGTAAGGTCATGTTAGAACCTATAATGTAAGGCTAGTGGGTAGAGGATTTAGATAGCATCAATGAATTTACTATGATGATTCCTTATCGCCTATTTCTATTATTTAATCCATAAGAATCATAATTGACCTTGCATATTACCTTGACTATGAGACATGGAAAATAGATTTCAAAACAACCTTACTTAACTAGAACCTCCAGGAATATGTCTATATGAAACAACCAGGAGGATTTGGTACACCAGGTGAAGTCAAACGGGTTGGAAAGATGCATAATTCCATTTATGGATTAAATAATGAATATAGGTTTTGGAACATAACATTTGAAAAATCCATAAAGGAATTAAGTTTCATTAATAATGAATGTAACCCATGTGTTTATAAGTGGTTTAATGGTATTGTAGTCATTATTCTAGTAGTATATGTTGATGACATATTGCTTATTGGAAATGAGGTACCATTCTTATAGTGAATTAAGGGCTGGTTGAACACATTTTTCTCAATGAAGCACTTTGTTGAAGAAGCCTACATTCTAGGGATCAAAATCATTTGTGATAGATCCAAGAGGCTTCTTAGACTATGATAGGGTACAAACAATGACCAGATACTAAAGAGACATAGTACAGAACAATCCAAGAGAGGACTGGTTCCAATGTCACATGGCCTACATCCCCTTAAGAAAATGTGTCCCTATACAAAACAAGATAAAGTGAGAATGAGTAAGATTCCATATACATATACTATAGGATCCATCATGTATGTCATGTTATGTACCAAGTTTGATGTTTCCTATTCACAGATCATGGTAGGCATATATCAAGAAGATCCACGGGAACAATGTTGGACTAATGTTAAGACAATATTCAAGTATATGAGAATATCTAAGGATTTGTTCATAGTGTATGGAGGAGACGAGGAGCTTGTCACTAGAGGGAATACAGATGCTGGATTTCAGATAGATCAAAATGATCTGAAGTCACAATATATATATGTTTTCTATCTCAATGGTGGAGATGTGAGCTGGAAGAGGTAAAAGAAGCCATTTTTCACCAATTCTACAGTAGATTCTAAATATATAATAGCTTCTGATGCAGCAAAGTAAGTCGTCTTGATTTGAAACATTGTCTATGAGCTTGATGTGATGCCTAACATTAAATATCCTATGACGTTTTATTGTGATAATAATGCAGCCTTGGATCTTGCAAAATAACCAAGGTCGCATCAACGGATAAAGCATGTACTCCTGAATTATCACCTCTTGAGGGATTTCTATCAATTGGGTAATGTTGTTGTGAGAAGAGTGTCCACAAGAGAGAACGTGGAAGACCCCATCACTAAAGGCCTATCTTAGTAGAATAATGAATATCATGTGAGAGATAGCATATTAAAGGTTGTTAGCAGTTGTCTCTAGTCCAAGTGAGATTCTATTGGAGTTGACATCCTAAGACCAACTACTTTGTACTTAATTAATTAATTAATACATTATCACATCATTATTGTTCTTCTACGTGATAAAGTCCTAATGATAGTTGTTGAATTAATGGGTCATAGAGGATCCCTGCTATGATGAGAACCCGAATGTTCCATAACATTGTTCTTGAATATATATTCTATGGTTAGATGATATTATTTGAGGGACACAAATAATAAAGGCCATTAGGGGTTAGGACTCATAAAACATTGAGGCATCTTCTCATGGTGTGCGCCTTTGTTGATAACAAGGAGGTTATTATGAGAACAAGACCCAACAATATGAAATCAACATTTCATAGTGTCATTGGATTTTCCTATCTACGGATGTGTGTAATGGTCCTCAGACATTAAAATTATTATTAATGGGTATTACATCTTTCGCAATTAGATGTATGGATAGAAATTGTGACGTCACACTATTCGTAGTGAGGTAGGATAAGTTGGGTGTGTCACAAGTGACATTACCTTAATAGATAATTCCAGAAAGGATTTTTCCATCCTGTTCCATAACATAAGTATATATCTCAGGCCCTTTGATGAAAATGATATATCCTAAATAAATCCATGGACATGGAGAGGAATGGTCCATTTCAATTCTCAAAATTCAAAGAATTAATTATCAAGTACATCAGTTAATGGAAATGGCATGCAGCCCGCTTGAGTAGATATATAGATAAAAATGGATAAAATTACAAGGTAAGCATTCGTATGAGGTGACACGTTAATGCGGCATCAACTTCATCCTCTTGGGTGGCTTGACCCATTTCTAGACAGTATTCTTGGACATTCAGCAAGACCACCTAATGCCAAAGAGAAAGAGGCATAGAGGGTCACACAGTATGTGTTTCCAATTATCTAAAGTAGAATAAAGATAATTCTACTATGTGGTTTAATAATTAATCAAGGAATCCTAAATCATTTTAATATTGGATGAAGAAAGAAAATGAAAACCAGATATAGAAGATGTGTATTAATGATTACATGTTTGGTAGTTTACATTTTGGAATGGAAAAGAAAACCCGATATACAGACCATGTATTAATGATGACACGTTGTGTAGTTTTCATTTTTGAAATCAAGTACATGTCGTGTATTAATGATTACAGGCCATGTAGTTTTTCCAGTTGGGATTTAGAGGAAATAACATCATTTTATTAAATTATATTTATTATAATCAGCATGGGCCCATGTCAAGGGGGTTTCAATAAGAGTTTATAAAATAAATAAAATACATAACATGTTTATTTATTGTCATAACACTTCTACCTAAAACCTGATTTTAAATATCCTCACAACACCAACACTATTCCCAATCATTATGCAGAAAATTTTTGTAGAATTTTCTCAAGACCGAAAGAACTACTTCCTCTGAAAATGCTCTCAAGACTGAGAGGGATCCACTTCCATCAGATCAAGGATAACTAAGGTGGCCAATGCAAGCTAAGTCTTCTCTACACTAGCACTCGATGATTCTTTTGGTGACGTCCAAAGATACATGGAGAACATGTGGATCACTGCAAGAGGAATCCTACACATGGATTCTATGACGCCACGACGGATAACACTAGATCATGATTGGAGACATCAATAAAGAAATAATTTAATCAAGGTAATTGTTGTCAATTAGTTAAATTAAATATAAACAACATATGATGATCCTCCATTTTGGTTCCAGGACTATTCTTCTCCTTTGCCTATTTCTGTGATTTGATCTGTGGAGTCTGGCATTTATAGTCGTATTGATCATGAATTGATCATTGTTAATGACAAAAAGCCAAGTGGGAACATCCACCCACGAGCTTCCTCTTCGCCCAGAACCTATAGTGATTACCAATAATATGTTAAAATTATATTGATGGAATTCATATAATTTGGTCAAATATAAAATATCATTATTTTTTGAATTTTTTTTTCTAATTAATTTTATATTTTCTATATTTTTTTTATGAACAACACCTAGTGTGGATTGTGTTACACACAATATCATGTTTAAATGAAATTTATCTTACTATAAAAATTTTATAATAAGATAGTAATAACATAGACAATGGAATAGAGTGTTTAAATAAGATTATGTTAATTATGAAAATGTATTTTTTACATATATATATATATAATAAATTTTAAAGTTATTGATTTATTAAAATTGGAAAACTATTTCATATTAATGATAATTTCTTTATGGAAAAATTATTTTAAAATTATTTTCCCAATATTTATTTAAAAAATATTTTTTAATTAGTTTAATATAATATTAATATTATAAATTCAATAAATTTTTTAACATTCCTATTATTTTATATAAATACATGAGATTAAAAGAAATACAGTTTTATTCTAAAAACGATATATTATTAAAAAGAAGCTTGTCACCTATGGAACACTTCTATTAATAATATTTTTTAAAACATTTTTAAAATTAACCAGAAATAATAATTTCCATTTCTTAAATAATAATATTAAAATTATCCTATGGTAAATTTTCAATAATAATCAGGGACGAAATTTTTTGCTGACGACTAAAAAATATTGGTTTATATTAAGATTAATCATTACATTTAAAAATTATAATAATGAAAAAAAATTATTTAATATGTTATTAAAATTAAAATATAATCAATTATATACCTAAATATCCAATTAAGGTAATTGTCAAAATTTTCTTATTTAATTTTAAAATGAAATATTTTTAAACATTTGATAATATTTTCTTGGAAAATTAGCATTCTCATTACATTTATAGAAATAATAAATAAATTGGATTTGAAAAAAATTGATTTTTTTTATTTAAAATTATAGTATATTTTTATTATTTAATTTGTTAAAATTATTTATTGTGAATAAATTTTAGAAAAATAATAATCATTATTTATTGTAGTTATTAAAAAATGGGTTTACTTGGGGTTAAACGAAAAGGATAAATTTTAGAAATGATCAAAAACATTTACAAATGCACATCGCTAGAAATATTTAAAATTTATATCCAATAGGATACATAATGGTTCAATTTTTTTCCTTTTGTAATGTAAAAACAATATTACACATCATTTTTTTTAAATTACAAGTATGCCGCCAACCTCATGAACAAAAGTACAATCACTCTCATTTCAAATTAATAAATACAAAACAATTTTGTTTCAGCCAATACCTTCCCTCATAACATAATTAATTATATAATATCATCCTAGAAACATGTGATATATATGAAATAAATATTATTCTATAATTGTAATATTTTATTTTAACATTCACTATTTCATTACTTTAGGAAAATGGGAAATAATGTTCATTCATATAGGAAACCTACATTCTCCATGAATGATGTATTTCATTTTCTATCTCTAAATTTCATAGATCACATTATATACAATGATTATATATTATATTTATATCATGGTTAATTTTTTTTATTAATAAAATCTCATCAATGTAAGAGGGGCCAAAATAAGTAACAAAAACATTCACTAAAAATTAGTTCCTCTTCTAAATGATACATTAACAAAGAATTGATAACAAATGGTAAATCAATGGTCATAATGAAATCATATATGGTATGAATTATATTTTTTTAATTTTTTAATTAACATATATTTATAATATATGAGGTTTTAATGAGTCTGAATTAAGTCTATACATATTGTAATATATTTTTATCTCACTTTTGTTATTATGTGAGGCTTATGCCATCTTTAATAAGTTTTTCATTTATGTTTATTATATAATTCCAATAATTTTTTTATAATCATCCTTATTTTTAGGGTATTTAAATACCCATTTTACATTCATAATTTCATTGTTTTAGATTTCCAAATCTACCCCCATAGTAATAGATTTATTTTTCACTTATTTGTTTCATTGGAAAATATTATTTATGAACCTATCTCTTTATATGAGTGGGTAAACATTATTTTTAACATGTTCTATCATGAATATGTTTTTTAATGATATTATAAGTTTTATTTAATTTTATTATTTTAAGGGGATGAAAACACAATGTCTCCAATATTATAAAAGTAATATGTTACAATATCATCAGGTATCTAGACTTTTTATGATTATACATCCAATGATGAAATATTATGATATATCCCTCCATAAAATAATGATCATTATTATAATCTAGTAATATATTGACAATACATTTTTTGACCTGTTTTTTCACTCTTTATTTACTAAAGAGTTAAATATAATATTTTAAATAATTTATAATTTTTTATCTCTATTACCACGAATCGTTTTTAACCAATAACCTTGTTGTCTAAAATTGATATAAATAATTATTTTAAAATTCACCAATTTATTTATTTAATGTATTTTAACCACTATTTATGTTATATCAAAAACCTATTAATGGATTTTTCTTTTTTCACAAAATAGGCCTGTATTTATTCTGATGATAATGTGAAACAATATTTTGTCTAAAATTTTTAAGATGGCCAAAACATTATTTTTTCATAGACATCTTTAGTTTTAATTAATCCATTTTTAGAAAAAACTTTTTTGATAATGAAAATAATTTCAAGTTTTTTATGATCATTTATTCTTAAATAATATTTTTCAAACATTAATGGTTATCGTTCTGAAAAAAAAAACATATCTACATTTAATAGAATCATTTAAAAGTGTTCATGGTCATTTGTAGAAAAATTCTATATTGAAAATACATTTTAATTAATGATGTGACTTTACAAATTGAATGAATATGTTTCCCATAAATGAATCTCAGTTATCTTTACTAATATTTTTCCTTCTTCTATGAGTTATTTTGATGTTACATATTCATTATTATGGATAACATGGAATGATAGAATTCAAATTCATTTTCTGGATGGGTAATTATTATGTTTATTGAATTTTTATGAAAATTATTTATTTTATTAGTTATTAAAAAAATTTAATTAAAGAAATGATTATGGAATATTTTTAATTTATATTGTTAGTGATGTGATGATATGATGAATATTTTTTGATAATATTGAACATATAAGATAGGATTTCACTATTATTTTGGGGGACCTATATTTCACTCAAATGCATTATTTAATGATTATATCACAAAAGGATACAATAGAAACAATTAGGTTTTCTAGAACCATGCTTGAAACAGTTATATCTTAATAAATTTTGGGAAATATATGCATCCATTTTCACAATGTGAAACAAGTAATAATTCTTGATTCACAATATTGAATAATTTTTCATTTAACCTTGAAATGATATGTATTTTTCTTTATTTGTGATGGTTCAAACATTTCATAAATTTATCTTATTGTTAATGATTTATTTATGAATATTTCTCATAGTTATAAGAAATGTTGTTTCGATTCATAATGATTCAATCCCTGAAACATGTTTCTAAATGATAATTTCTTGATATAAACTTCATAAAAAATGATACTGAATAGATTCCCTTTTGGTTATCTTGTGATTTTTTATTATCATATATTTATATAATATTTTCATACTAATTGGTAATTTTTAATGGCCATGAAAATTTTATCCCCGACCTTATGTATACAATATTATATTAGAATTAGATTCAATGAATCATATCCTGAAAGAACCAATAGTTTAGTACTCTTTCTGAACTAGATAAATACATTATTCCAAAATAATATTTTGAAACAAATAATAAAAGATAATCTATTTTTCATAATTACATTATTCCCTATTAAATATATTTTTATATGAACCCTAGTGTAATAAGTGGATTTATTTGAAAAGAAAACAAAAGAAAGGGATAAATTCCATGTAATTTTATGTACAATGGAAGATATTAAAAATCCGTAATAACAATCAACATTAAATGGTATGTAACTGAACAGAAAAGAAATTTAAATAACATTAATATCATGATAATATTACATGTAATAAATATGTAAATGAAAATAATGAAAGACACAATCTATTTACTGGTAAATATGATTTGACTTAATCAACATGAAAAGGTAAATAACTAATATCACAAGTCATTCAATCAATAATATTATAGTTTATTCAATACAAAGATAATATCATTTTGAAAATGTAATGTATAATTATATAATTATGAATCAATATTTAATGGTAAATAAATGAAAAACATCATGTTTTTTCAATAAACTATGAATGAAATAAAACTATTGATGGTATACTTTTTAAATTCTATTAAAATTAATTAAATTTATTTTCCATGAATGAAACAGATTATTATTTTATTTTATTATCTTAAGAAAGTGATACCTCTAATGTTAAGAACTTTTACATGAATATGTAAAAATCATGGTGAGTTGGACACCAGAAACACATTCAATTATGTCTATCCAAATTATAAATATCATTAAATTATTAATGCATCAACTAGATATCTATAACATGGAACCACCAAAATATACTTGTCTATAAAATTCCTCATATATCAAATAAACTATTTAATTCTTGAAAATATGGATTTCCATTAAATATCCATATTCAGGATGGAAAATAGATTATAAATATTTCCTCATTGAATCGAATAAAATTCAAAGTAAAAAAACATATAGAAAAATTAGATATGGATTAATAAAATATAAATGATAAATAATATTGATACATAGACTAAATATAATGTCTAATAATTTCATTAAAGTGAATAATTATTGGGAAATTTAATAATTATAAAAATTACTCCGTGAATTGATTGTCTATAAAATCTTGGAATAAAAACCAGAAATCATCTATAGGAATAATTTTAACGTCCTGGTTCCGGAATCCACCTAGAGGAACCCCGTACCAGGTTGGTTACATGGCCTGAAGTTCATTTTCCTGAACACCAGAGGCTACTGACTACCAGTGAGGGCCTTGGGTGTGATAGAGGGGAAACTATGGTTTCATTGTCAGAGTACACTGTAGAAGTAAACAACATACAACCATGGAAGCAATAATAATCCATACAGAAATAAACAGCAGAAGACAGAAAGAATAAAACTAGACCACACATATATAATAATTATGCATGATAAATATGTATCGGAAATCATCAAAACAAGCCACAATGCCAAATATAATACTAAACCAAAGTTCAAAATAAAAAAGGTAAACTCCTCAGCATCGCAAGCCATTGCTTGGTCCCATGCTCTTCAGCTCCACAACATGTCATGTATTTGATGTAGAAGAGCGCTTTCCCTTATATATACCTACAAAAATATAGTCTATATAGGCCCAAAAGCATGGACCAAACAGCGTGTGAGACAAGGTCCCAATAGGAAACCCCCCAAAGATTTGTTCCTAACAGTCAGTGAATACATTGAAAGTAATAGTATAGAAACAGTAAACAGCAAAGCACACAACAACTACAATTCATAGGGTCTAGCATATAATTTACACATGTAATAGCCAATCAACAAGTAGAACAACATGTAACCCCCTGGGTAGTTTTCATAGATTAACCCTTATGGTTCAACCTATAAGTACTAGCAACCCTCTGGGAGGCACACATAGTCTTTCCCCTCTAGTTCAGCTGAAGAATAGAATCTCTAAATAACCACTCACCGTCAATTCCCCATGTGGTCATGTATCATACAAAAGGCTCTCTAGGGAAGCACTCATTGTCTCATTCCCCCTGTGGCCCACGTCGAGGAACTACAGACTCTTTGAGAAAGCACTATACGTCGATTCAACATGTGGTCTCGCATCGTAAGTTAAACACACTCTGAAGAAGCCCTTACATCCATTTTCCTTTTGGAATACTACACTGGGTTCTCACAGCCCTATATAAAGTCAGCATGTATCGCATCATGTAATGGCCAAAGTATCGTCATGAACTAATTGGCTAGAAGTCTACAGTATCTCAGCAAGGAAGAACAGTCACACCATCCAATAAACTAGGAATGGAACTGGAAAAATCCTAATAGAAAAAACTAGACCAAATAGTCGTAAATAGGAAAACATGCAAGGAAAAACATTCAATGAAGAGTAAAAATTACCATATTCACAAGCATTGACCACTACTCAAGCAATAATGCAAAGCAGGAAAACACCAAGGTCATAATAGGAAACACACTATACACTGTTTAAGGAATTGGTAGAATTTCACAAAATATCCAATGAATTCATACAGAATGGAACATACCACCTACCTCGATCCTAGGAGATCAATAAACATGAACAATGAGGATTGATTTTCGGTAGAACTATATAGATCTATGAAAACCCAATCAACGCTCAACCCACTATATCTTGAGAAAAAGGAGGAGTTGGAAAACAATGCTCTAGGAGAAGAAATGGCTTACCATTGTGGTTCCAACGCAATCAACAGTGGTCAATTAGGAAAATGAATAGAGTCTCGAGGGATCGGTGATGTTCTGTGGCCGTAAGGGATCTCTCGGATGAAGAACCTGATGACGAAGTGAGTTATGTCCATCAGGCGTGACCCCGATCTGTTTAATGAAAAAAAATTACACAACATGTACTTCTAGGGTACATGGAATGTACATGTCGTTTCTATACTCCGCTTTAAGTAGCCTCAACATCACTCCTAGACACTATGTGTGTGGCCTGGACACGGCCAGCACATGACCTAGCACTACATCAAAGTGCATGGCGTGAACATATAAAGTACACTGCGTGCACTTAAGAAATTTCCAGATTTTCCTGCTTTTCTCAAAAAATACCAAAAAAGGAAAAAAAACCTGAAACGATTATCCGAGTTCATAAAAACTTCCCCCTTAAATAAATTCATCCCCGAGTTTTCCTAGAGAGGTGTAGAAGAAGAATCCCCAAACAACTCTTGCTACTGCGATCATACATCGGCCTCCCACTCCCATGTCTCTCCCTATACTCGCCCGTGCTTCCATAGCTCTCGTACCAGAGGAATAGACCGGCCATGGAGAACCTTCGTACTACGATCTAAAATCTGGGTATGATGATCCTCAAACGACACATCTGTTTCAATCTCAACCTCCTCTCGTTAAAAGACATGAGACAGGTCTGAAAAGTAATGTCGGAGCTGAGAAGCGTGGAAAACATCGTGCATAGCCCGGTACCTCTGAGGTCACTACAACCGATAGCCAACTGGCCAAACACTCTACAATACCTCAAATGGCCCGACGTACCACGGTGAAATATTACCCTGTCTTCGAATCTTATTGTGTCACAACCTCGGTGCGACACGTAGGAAAACCTTATTCCCGACCTCGAAGTCCAGAGGTCGTATTCGCTGATCAGCATAAGACATCTGTCGAGACTGTGCTGAATCCATCCTCTTCTGAACCAACTCTATCTGATCTGAGGTCTCCTAAATAAGATGATGTCCCAGAAAAGATGCCCCTTCTGCCTCTAGCCAGTATAAAGGTTATCAGTATGGCCTACCGTATAAAGCCTCGTAAGGTTCCATCTAAATAGTGACCTGAAAAAAAATTGTAGCCGAACTCCACAAGAAGGATACGCTTCTTCTAAGAACTGCCAAAGTCTAGAATGCAATCTCGGACCATATATACAAGCACCTAGATCATACGATGGAACTGGCCATATGTCTGGGGATGGTATGCGGTACTCAAAAGTACATGTGTACCAGAATCCCTCTGAAGCCCCTTCCAGAACCGAGAAGTAAAGCACGCATCCCTGTCTGAAGCAATGGAGTGTGGAACTCCATGTAGACGTACAATATCTTGGTTGTATAGTCATCCCAGATCATCAACATTGAAGTTCTCCTTGATCGGTAAGAAGTGAGAAACCTTCGTAAGCCTGTCGATGAAAAACCAAACAACATAGTTCCCTCGAGGCGACCTCGACAATCTGGTCACGAAGTCCATCGCGACATCATTCCACTACCACTCCGGAATGGGTAACTACTGTAGGAGACCTGCTGGTCTCTAATGCTCCGCCTTCACCTGCTGACAAGTAGAACACTTCATGATGAAAAAAGCAACATCTCTCTTCATACCTGGCCACCAATACTGGCAATGAAGATCCCGATACATCTTGGTGACGCAAGGATGAACCACACAAACTGAGGAATGAAAATCCTGCATCAGCTCCTCGCGTATGTCTGTTGGAACCCATACGCATCCTTGGAAATGCAAGATATCATACTCTACCAGTGTCCATCCAGGAAGAGGGTCCTCTCCTGGCACACTCTCCCACAGGACTAAGTCTTCCGAGTATGATAGCTACCTCATATGTACCCGATGAAGAAGTGTAGAGGTAACAACTACATAATATAGGTAAGTATGTCCCTGTCTTTCATGCACCTTCAGATGCATCTTAGAGAATAGAGACATAAGCTGCCACTCACTGCTGGCCTCCTAAACTTCCTGAATCTATGATCTCCTGCTCAATGCATCTGCCACTGCATTTCCCTTTACCGGTGTTTAGGCAAGCTCGAAATCAAAAGACTGAAGATAATCGACCCACCTGCACTCTCTCAGTTTCAGATCATACTGAGTGGATATTTACTTGAAACTCTTGTGGATGGTGAAAACAAGAATGTGCTCTCCTATAAGGTATTATCTCCAACAACTCAAGGCATGAACAACATTTTGCAACTCCCAATCGTGCGTCGGGTTGTTCCTCTCATGTGGCCTCAACTACCGAGACATGTACCCAACGACTCCATCTCCCTTCATAAGCACAGTGCAAAGCCTGATACTTGAAGCATCACAATAAACAATATATCTCTTGTAGTGACCCAAATCTTGACTTACATAGACATTACATTACTTTTGAGGAATACTTAATACATAAAAAGACAGGCACCAAAGGACCGTAATAGTTTAGTGTCTTTGGAAACATGGAACATAATCTTCTAATCTTGGTGACAGATCTTTAACATCACCAATAAAGATCTTACCATTTTTGTTTTCTTACTTAAAAAATTTCTTTAAATCCGGGGGAAAAGAAAACATATAAAAGGGTGATCTCAAATGCTCAGTAAGGGTAATCATGGAGAAAATTAAACAAATCATATACATTTGATCTTTAATACATGAACATAATGGATAAACATCAAGATCTTGAGAAATGACATAAAACACTGAAGTACATAAGGCATAGATAATAAATAAACATTAATCATGATAAAATAGCATGAGAAAAAAACATGTAATTGTGGAAACTATTAAGCACATGTTATAATTTCCATAGAATCCAAGGCATTGCTACCAAGACCATCTTAGAGGACAAAGTCCCTTTCTGATTCAAGTTCACTCCTCGTTTCAGTTCTGTAACACTGAACCGGATTAACATACCATTCTAGACATGTCTATCTCATGAGATATAAATCATTAACAATGAATTGGATGGATATATAGGTCCCACCCATCTCATAATGAAATCATTATTACTTGTTCCACAACATGAACACAAATCATTCATCATTACCCAAAGTATAAAATGGGTTTCATAAACGTCATCCGATCATAACATAATCCATAAAAAAAAGGATATCATTTAATCATAATAAAATTGAAACCATGTAAATCATAGAGAAATTACACTTGAATCATACAATTATGAAATAATTCCATCTTATATGGAAAATGGTTTTGATAAAACACTTAAATGAATTATTGAGGAAAATATCCTTTTTTCATCAAAATAATTTTCTTTTCACAAAATGCAATGAAATTTTAAAAGAAAATAATTTTGTTGAAAATAGTAATTAAATCTTGTAGAGTAATATTAATGAAAAAAATGCGTTATGAAACCGTAAAAATTCGTTCACGCCGTATATGTTAAAAATAACATTCTTCTCGTACTATTGTCAGAAAAGTCAAAAAGGTCCCTGTGTGGTAAAAATAAGTATGATTCCTTTCTTAACATGTGGTAAATTTAAAAAATGAGTAAAAAGGACTTTAAAAAGACATGAAAACATTTTTAGAAAACACGGGCATGGATGATAACAATAACCCCAGTAAATACTTACGAATAACAATCTCGGATGTGAACAAGATTGGAATAGATATCCCTTACCTTTGGTCCGATATGCTTAGTATGTATCCGAACCTCTATTATAATGATATAAATAATATCATTGACTTATTAAAGAATAATATTCATTGTTATGATATCATATATGGTTCCCTAATTACTTTATATTACATGTTCTTTTGTAAATTGTATGTCAAAGCAGCATTTTGGGTATAATCATTTTATTAATCATACTTGTTTGGGCTTGTTATTCTTGATATTATTATTACTTATATCATGATTTGATTACTTCCAGAATGTAAATAATTATTTATATATCATATATATTATGTATATATATTTATATATATAATAGATAGATGAATGAAATGAAATAAACCGTTCATGGAGACGGTAGGTCATACGTACGGATGAACGTTGTTTTCCTTTCATTATTGACTTGAATTGAAGTAAGTAGATGAAATATATACATATATATAAATTAAATCAGTAGCATTATAATGACATATATTTCATTATTGTTCATTATATATACTTTATAATTATTCATGAATAGTTAACTTGGAGAATGAATCTCATCACGTCGTGGAGACGGTAATACGTACGTACGAACAGGCGATGATACCATTCCCATATTTATTGGATGGAATTGGAGTTGATGATATAATACCATAGAATCAGTGTGATGTTATAATAATAATATATAGTTATTCTTTACACAATTATACCCATCCAAGTAATATGGTGGTGGAAAAACTCATTACACCACGACATGGAGACAATATTCCGTACGTACGCACACACGGTGATTTTGTTTTTCGTAGGATGGATAGAACATGGAATATGGTTCTTTCACTTTTATAATAACATATAAGTATATTAGTGATTCTGATGTTATGATTTCATAATGAAACAATTAAAGAAGAGGAATTAGAAGAAGAAATAAATTTGAATGAATCGGTAACAGTTATTAACTCTTCTTCGACACGCCTCTTTGAAACCTCCTCTTAGGGCACTAAAATTGGTCTTTGAAGAATTAAAGGACCTATAGAATATTTATATGGAAGTTGAGAAGGGAAATGGGCAGGGGTAGGCTGAACTAGAAGGCTCCAAGTTGTGTAAAGATGAGAGGGAGGAGGTGCCCTTTTATAAGGGAGGAGAGGGGCACCTTTTGAATCCTCAAAAATATTAGTTTAATATAAATTAAAACCCAACATAAATACTACTAAAAATGATTCAATTATAATATTAGATGATATGGGATTTTAGTATCATCACCCAAAAAAATTTAGACATGTTTTGATCTTATTTTAAACCTTATCATTTTGATTTATCCTTATTTAATCTATTTAATTTTATTTGTGGTATTAAATTTCTATATTTTAAATGGTTATAAATAATCAATTATGTGTTTTAATTTTCTATAATTGGATACTTTATGAAATTTTCTACTAAATAAATTTCAATTTATAATTTATAATTTTTTTTAAACAATTTAATAATATGTTATTTTTATAAAATAACAATAGTTTCAATTTTGACACTATTCATTTATTTGAATTTAAATAAAATCCGCACAGAGGATATATTAGAAATAAAACATTTAATAGGTTTCTAACATGTCATTTTAATCTATAAAATTTGTGGAGAACATTAAATACTTCATATAAAATTTATTTTACTATTTGTAAAACCATTTATTTGATACTTCTCTTAATAAAATAATTTCAACAACATTTTTGTATATTTATAAAATATTTTTATTTGTTGAAAAAAAATTTAAAAAAAAATACTAAGATGAAGCTAAATCTTATATATTTTATAAAAATACTTTTAGTCAGATTTATATTCCAAAACACCCAACTTTTAAAATGGTATATTTAATAAATTATGAAGGTGACAACTTTGACAGCATTTAAAATAAAATAATATAAGTGTCATAATCACATTTATAAGACTCTAAAAGTTCATATATATGGTAATTGGATGCGTATGGTGTATATATACACTAATAATAAGTTTTTTCTGGTGTGTGATCCTTTTAATGGTTATTATTATTTCAATAAAAACTATATTACTTATTTTTCATTAAATAAATAATTTCTCCATCATTAATGTATAAGCTATTAAGGTAATTAAATATCTATTGAAAATTATAAATAAATTAAAATGACAAATAAAAACATTTTATCTTTCAAATGATTATTTATAACCGAATTTATATTCTGTATAAACTTATATTAAAAATTCTTTAATTATAATAGTTGAGTGAGACATATTTCACTTTCCTTTAAATAAAATAAACTAAATGTCTTAATCACCTCCATGTGGGTTCCAATGGATTCCATTTCTACCCAAATATTCCTTAAGACGAAATATAAGAATCAAATTATATTAAGACAAGTGTTAGGGTAATTTTATAATATTATATTTACCCTTAATTACCTGATTTACCTTTTACTATTGTAAATAAAATTTACCGTAGTTACTATTCATAATGCCCAAAAATAAAAAGTATCCTATTAACATAATTTGGACCCACTGATTCAAAATATGGAATCCATTTTCCTAAATTCAACATAGAAAATTTGCAGAAATTAATTTAAAATTAATCTCGTTGTTAAGAAAATGAGTTTTAAATGTTAAAACATTGCAAATGATTGAAATGATTTTACCTATGAATTCAATGTAAAATCAATGATAATGACATACATTATATTAAATGGTGAAAATATATTATATTTATAATTTAAAACCATTAAATATTATTACTTATCTACATAAATTTTTACGTTGAAAATTGATCTTTTTTATTAAAATATAGCGTGTTTTTACAATTCATTAAAATAAGAAAGTTATCCGAAAAATATAAAAAATTTATCCAGTTTAAATTTTTATATCCTGATTCAAAATAAGAAGTTTATTTTGTAAAATTTAACTTATAAACTTGTCAAAAATTATTTTTAAAATGGGTGCGCCATCAAAAGAGGGGAAAACTGCATTTTTTTTAAAAAATTCTTATTTTACCTAAAAAATTTATTTTGTTCTCATACCATGTTCTATAAAATGGGTAAGATTAATTATAATGTCATAAAATTCATAATGTATTTACTACTATTCATAATGGCTTGTTTATAATAATATTATAACCGTTTACCGTTGTTTAGTGAAACCCGGTATTGCGTACAACACATGCTATCGTGGAAGGTCGCGATTGCGTGTAATGCAAGCTAAGTCAGGGATTCATGTAGTGAAAGATAATTTTGGTGTAGCATAAAAAACTATTCATAAATGAAATTAAAATGAATATTTTTCCTAAAATCTTGGAGTGTTACATTCTACCCCCCTTAAAATGAATTTCGCCCTCGAAAATCATTTGGGTTATAAATGGTTTACTACATGAAAGTTTCTTTCATAGAAACCATCATTTTAAAAAGGAATACCAAAACTAAACATTAAAAACTAAATTATAAAACATAAAGGATACACAGATTAACTAATCACATGGTTTCCATATAGGAGAACATAGATGAAAATATGGTTATAGAAAGAAATCTAACCATAAAGTTTTGATAGAGAGTGGTAGAGAACATGGCGATGAAAAATCCAACAATCACAAATGCATAAATTTGTGATGTTCTAAGGTAACATATGATTCATCTGATATGAGGACACTAGGACAACATTTTTGTTTTTCAAGATCATTTCCCTATTGTTGAAGAATTTTCAAATCAAAAGAAATACTTACTTGATTTTGGTACAATATCACCGTTGTTCGTGCCTTGAACAATTTCCAATTCATCTCGTAAAGAAATGAAGTTGAATTTTTCATTCATGAAGTATTAGCAGAACATGTAATTGAATGATGAGTCATTCTATATGTTTCAAAAAAAGGTTAGAAAATGTTATCAAATATACATAAGTCCATCGATGCTGTGGTTAATCGTATATGATTCCAAAAAATGGACTTATACTTCATTTATCATACCGCTTAATAAAATAAAACTTGTTTCTACTAACAAGAGACTTCTTGTAGACCAGTGGTAGGTGATAAAGGCATGTTACACTTCTGTTGTATGTTGATTCCCGCAACCTTGTCTGACACGACGGGTTTTCACCCATCCAGAAGGTTGTCCTTTTCCTAAAACTACATTATTATAACATCCCATAAATAGTATTGAATAAAATTTCTAGCCTTATACAATACTAATTTATGTCTAACATAATCTATTCCAATATTTAGGCTTATCCAAAATAATTATGTTCAAACTTGTAGTATAAATAAAATAATTACTAGAAATGTCATCTACCGAGAATGTGAATACCATCATTTATCCCCCATATATCATACGATAAATATCGTTGGTCACATTTCCGAACATGTAAATACCTTAATCATGTATTCTATTAAAAAATTAATACACATTGATCCATAGTGAAAACATGAATGCTGTCAAAAGTTAACTCTTTCCACATAACAAACTCCAAAAATATTGATATACTCAAAACATGATATAACTTTGTCCTTATATCAGTCATGAGCTCATGAATACTATCATACATATTATTTTCTCCATATCCCTTCATTATGCGCATATCATCTAATTTCCAAAAATATTCGAATAACCATTAATGGTTACTGGTACCATTCAACATATACTATCATATACATAGGAAAAACTATAGTGTAACAATCCTTAGATGTGTCTTTATTCCATAGTTCCATTACCTATACAACATAACTCTTGATAAACATAAATCATTCCACTACCTTCTTAAACCATTGACTGAGCTTAATCATTTTATTCCTCAACACATCTTTTATCTCATATACCATTTGTAGTATCTTTATCATCATCAACAAAAATACTACCCATATGACCATGTTGGTTCACTTCATGAGATTTTCCCTTAGGTCATTGGTTTTCATAATGCCCATACATTCCAAATTTAAAACATTTAACCATTGTTGATGTCTTAGAAATACCATTATCCTTGTCCATGGTGTTAACTGAATCTTTTCCTTTGCAATTACTGGATATGTGTCCTTCTTATCCACACCCAATGCATCTTCCAGTTCCTTTGAAACATTCCCCATGATGCCTCTTCCCACATGACATACATGAGGGAAATTGAAATTTCTTTTCTCCAGGATAATCATGAAACTCCATCTTTCACTTATTAGATGAGTCAGTAATCTTACCAAAGTTGAGATTATTGATCATATTATAGGATTGCTGATTAGGAATAATAATGAGTTTCCCCTTTAAAATTCCATTTCATTTGGTAGCTCATGAAAAATATCATTCCATTTTCCATCATTTCTCCATTATCGGGAATCCTCCTGTTTCCATCCATTTTCTAAAACCCAAAAAAGAATAGTGTGAGAGGAAAAAATCATGCTAGGAAAGCAGCTTAATAAAGAGGGAGTACCTTCAATATCTATTATCTTAGGTTTAATTCTAATATGGTTTTTGTAATTCTAGGACTATATCCTATACTTATACTAAACCTTAGGGACATACCTAGACATAACTTAGAAATATCTCTAGGGATATCACTAAAGATTCTGCATCCTACTTTTAAAAGGTTAACTAATCCATTCCTATGATACCAACTATAGATCTGAAGCTTGAAGTACATAGACATTACATAACTTTTGCGGAATACATAATACATAACAAAAGCAGACACCAAAGGATCGTAATAGGTTAGTGTCTTTGGAAACATGGATCATAATCTTCTAATCATGGTGAAAGATCTTCAACATCACCCATAAAGATCTTCCCCGTATTGTTTTCATACCTAAAACATTTCCTTAAATCCTAGGGAAAAGAAAACATACAAAAGGGTGAGCTCAAATTATCAGTAAGGGTATGCATGGAGAAAATAAAACAAGTCATATACATTTGAACGTAAATATATGAACATAATGTTTAAAAATAAAGATCTTGAGAAATGACATAAAACATGGCAGTACGTAAGGCATAGATCATAAAGATATATTAATCCAGAAAAAATAGCCTGAAAATAAAACATGTAATTTTGGAAACCATTAAGAAATGTTATGATTTACATAGTAGCTAAGGCATTTCTGCCAAGACCATCTTAGTAGACAAAGTCACTTTCTGAATCGATTTCACTCCTCATTTCAGTCCTGTAACACAGAACTGGATTAACTGACCATTATAGTCATGTCTATCTCATGAAATATAATTCTTTACCCAATGCATTGGAGGGATATATAGGTCCCACCCATCTCATAATTAAATCATTCTTACTTCTGCCACAACATGAACTTAAATCATTCATTATTACCCAATGTATAAAATGGGTTTCATAAAAATCATCCCATTATAACATAATCCATACAAAAAATGGATATCATTTCATATTATGAAAAGTGAAACCATGTAAATCATAGAGAAATAATACTTGAAACATACACATATGATATAATTCCATCTTATATGGAAAATGAGTTTGATAAAACACTGAAAATGAATTCTTGAGAAAAATATCCTTTCTTCATCAAAATCAATTTGTTTTCACAAAATTAAATGCAATTTTAAATGAAAATGATTATGTTTGTATAGTGTACTTCATGAATATAAGGCGTTATGAAATTGTAAAAATCTGTTCACATCGTATAAGTTATAAATAACATTCTTCTCGTACTTTGGTTAGAAAAGTCTTAAAGTTCCCCGTGTTGTAACCAAAAGTAAGATTCCATTCATAACATGTGGTAAATTTAAAAAATGGGTAAAAATGACTTTAAAAATACATGAAAACATTTTTAGAAAACATTGGCAGCGATGATAACAATATCCTTAGTAAATACTTATGAATAACAATCTCATATATGAACTAGATTGGAATAGTTATCCCTTACCTTAGGTTTGATATGCATCGTATGTATCCAAACCTCTTGTATAATGATTTAAATAATTTCATTGACTTATTAAAGAATCATATTAACTGTTATGATATCATATATGGTTCACATATGACTTTATATTACACGTTTTTTTTTTTAAATTTCATGTCACAACATCATTTTGTGTAAAATCGTTTTATTTATCATACGTGTTTGGACTTGTTGTTCTTTATATTATTATTAATTATATCATAATTTACATACATCAAGAATGTAAATCATTATTTATATATCATATATATTCTTTATATATATATAATAGATAGATTAATGAAATGAAATACATCGTTCATGAAAACGGTAGATCGTACGTAATCATGAACGCTGTTTTCCATTCATTATTGACTTGAATGGAAGTAAGTAGATGAATTTTATACATATATATACATAAATACAGTATCATAAATATTTCATATATTTCATTATTATTCATTATATATAGTTTATAATCATTCTTGAATGGGTAACACAGATAATGAATCTCGTCGCGTTTTGGAGATGGTAATCCGTACGTATTCACGAGCGATGATATCGTTCCCATATTTTTTGAATGGAATTGGAGTGGATTATATAATACATTATAATCAATATGATGTTATTATAATCATATATAGTAATTATTTACACCATTATACCAATCCATGTAAGGTGGTGTTGGAAAACTGATTACACCACGGTGTGGAGACGGTATTCCGTATGTACGCACGCGTGATGATTTCGTTTTCCATAGGATGGATAGAAGGTGGAATATGTTTGTTTCACATTTATAATAAAATATTTTTATATTAGATATAATTATGTTATTACTTTATAATGAAACAACTAACGAAGTAGAATTAGAAGAAGAAATAAATTTGAAAGAATCGGTAACAGATATTAACTCTTCTTCGACATGGCTCATTGAAACCTCCCCTTAGGGCACTAAAATTTGTCTTTGAAAAAGACCAGGACCTCTAGAATATTTCTAGGGATGTTTAGAAGTGAAAATGGAAGGGTTTGACCGAGAATGAAGGCTCAATGTTGTGTAAATATGAGAGGGAGGAGGTGCCCTTTTATAAGGGAGGAGAGGGGCACCTTTAGAATCCTCAAAAATATTAGTTTAATATAAAATCAAATCCCACATAAAAACCTCATAAAATGACTCAATTAGATGATTAGATGATATATGGTTTTAATATCATCAACCAATCAAATTTAGAAATGTTTTGATCTTATATTAAACCTTATCATTTTCATTTATCCATATTAATATATTTAATTTTATTTGTGGTAATAAAATTGTAAATTGTAAATGGTTATAAATAATCACTTATGTGTTGTTAATTTTCCATAATTGGATACTTTATGAAATTTTTGAATATATAAATTTAAATTTATAATTTTTAAAATTTTTTGTGATTTTTAAATAATTTAGTAATATGTTATTTTTATAAAATAACAATAGTGTCAATTTTGACACTATTCAATTATTTGAATTTAAATAAAATCCAAACCGAGGATATATTCGAACTAAAATATTTAATAGGTTTATAACATGTCATCTTAATATAGATAATTATTGGATTACATTAAATAGTTAATATAAGATTTATTTTACTATTTTAAAAACCATTTATTTGATACCTCTCTTAATAAAATAGTTTCTACATCATTTTTGTTAAATTATTAAATATATTTATATTTTGCATAAAAATTGAAAAATAAAATTCTAGGATAAAGATAAATCATATATAATTTATTAGAATACTTTTAGTTTCATTTATATTGTAAAACACCCAACTGTTAAAATTTTAAATTTAATAAATTATGAAGGTGACAACTTTGACATCATTTAAAATAAAATAAAATAATTGTCATAATCACTTTTATAAGACTCCAAACGGTAATATATTAGGTAATTAGATGATTATGGTGTATATATACACTAAAAATAAGTTTTTGTCTTGTTTGTGATCCTTTTAATGGATATTACTATTTCAATAAAAAGTATATTAGTTATTTTTCACTAAATAAATAATTTCTACATCATTAATGCATAAGCTATTAAAGAAATTAAATACATCTTAAAAATTATAAATAAATTACCATGATAAAGAAATAAATTTTATATTTCAAAAGAGTATTTATAATAGAATTTATATTCTGTATAGACTTATATTAAAAATACTTTAATTATTAATGTTGAGTGAGACATATTTTACTTTCCATTAAATAAAATAAACTAAGCGTCTCAATCACCTCCAAGTGGGTTCCAATGGATTCCATTTTGACCCAAATATGCCTTAGGACGAAATATAAGCATCAAATTTTATTAAGACAAGTGTTAGGGTAATTTTATAATATTATATTTACTCTTAATTACCCAATTTTACTTTTACTATGGTAAATAAAATTTGCCGAAGTTACTATTCATAATTTCCAAAAATAAAAAGTAAACTATTAACATAATTTGGACCCACTGATTCAAAATATGGAATCCATTTTTCTAAATTCAACACAAAAAAGTTGAAGAAATTAATTTTAAATTTATCCTGTTGTTAAGAAAACAAGTTTTAAAAGTAAAATCATTGGAAAAGATTGAAATGATTTTACCTATGAATTCAATGTAAAATCAATGCTAATGACATACATTATATTATATGGTCAAATTATATTATATTTATACTTTAAAACCATTAATTATTATTTTTTAACAATATAAATTATTACGATGAAAAAAATTGTTTTTAATTAAAATATAGCGTGTTTTTATTATTCCTTAAAATATGAATGTTTTCAGAAAAATATCAAAACATTATCCAATGTAAATTTTTATATAATGATCCAATATAAGAAGTTTATTTTGTAAAATTTATCTTATAAACTTGTCAAAAATTATATTTAAACATGGTGCACCATCAAAAGGCGACAAAACTGCATTTTTTAAAAAATACTTATTTTACCTGAAAAATTTATTTTTTTCTCATACCATGTTCTATAATATGTGTAAGATGAATTATAATGTCATAAAATTCAAAATGTATTTACTAATATTTATAACAACTAGTTTTTAATAGTATTATAACCATATATCATTGTTTAGTGAAACCCGGTATTGCGTACAACACACGCTATCGTGGAAGGTCGTGATTGCGTGCAATGCAAGCCATGTGAGGGATGCGTGTAGTGCAAGATCCTATTGGAGTAGCGTACAACACAATACATCAATGAAATTAAAAATAATATTTTCCATAATATCTCATTATGTTACATCTCGTGCCTTTCTCTGGAAAGACTTGTATCGGTTTTGACGTCAACCTTTTCGTCAGCTCCTGAAAGGCTGACTCACAAGAATCTGACCATAAATTTTTCTCCCCCTTCTTGGTTAGACTTGTAAATGGTGCTTCTAGGCATGAAAAGTCATGAATGAAGAATCTATAGTATTCATTCCGCCCGAGGAAACTCCGTACCAAAAAAACGTTCTTCGGATACTCCCAGGAAACTGCAGCTCTCACTTTCTCTGGGTCCACAGACACTCCTGCCTCTGAGATGAAGTGACTCCACAAGTGAATCTGATCTATCCAAAAGTAGCACTCCATGAGTTTATCATAAATCCAATGATCTCTTAGTGTACTCATAACAATCTCATGTTGGGTAGCATGGTTTTGTTTTGTGTGAGAGTACACCAAGATATCATCCACGAAGACCACGACGAAGGAATCCAAGTAAAGATGGAACACTTAGTTCATCAGTGCCATGAAAACTACTGGAACATTCGTGAGACCAAACGAAAAAACCGTATAGTCGTAGAGACCATACCCGCTTCTAAAGGCTGTCAATGGTATATCTGATGGTATAACACACAACTGATGATAACTGGAACTCAAATCGATCTTTGAGAACACACGGTCTCCTTGAAGCTGATTGAAAATATTATCAATCCTCGGAAAGGGATATCGGTTCTTAACTGTCAACTGGTTCAGCTTCTGATAATCCACATAGAGCCTATGGTTACCGTTTTCCTTTTTTGCAAACCGGAGAGGTGAACCCCAAGGAAAAATATTGGGTCGGATGAAACCCTTTGCCAACAACTTCTCCAACTGCTTCTTGAGATCTTTCAACTCAGGTGTATCCATCCAAAAGGGAGGAATAGGCATCGGTGCCACTCCTAGAATGAGATCAATAGAGAAGTCTACCTCATTCTCTGGAGGAAAACCAGAAAAACTCTCTGGAAAGACATCTCTAAAACAACCAACCACTGGAGGAACTTCCAACTGTGAATTCCCCTGATCATCCAAATAAAGACAAGAAATCTAGGTCATAACCCTTCATATGACTTGATGCTCGTGTCCTTCTCGACTCTCCTGAACATCCCATTCACCCTTATGAAGAAAAGATTCACCCTCTTCTAAAATGAAACTCACCATGCGGTGATAATAGTCGACGACTGCCAGGAAGGGAACAAACCAGTCCATCCCGAGAATGAATCATAGCCTGTAATCTATAAGAAATAGAGATACCATAAGAATCGATACCATACAACCTCAAGAGGTTACTCTCTACACTGACGTACACTAAATCAGGAATAACAAGGATAGAGAACAATGTAGTACAAAACGGAAACAAGATAAGTAAACACTCATGTTTTACAAAACATGAAAATGAGGCATGTATGAACTCTACACGGTGTGTACATAACTCTATTCACCAGCTCGAGTCTCCTTGCACGACTAACCCACATGGTCTTATTAAACAGAGACTATACGGTGTGTTCCCTGTGAACACGGTGTGTAGTAGACACGGTTTCAACTATCTGTGTTGTTAGTTACAAGGCTGGTTACACGGCTGAGGCTACACGGCACGTTCCGAACAAACACGTTGTGTACTTGATGATTTTTTCCGACCCGTTTTATTGGAGACACAACCGGGTACATGACTGACCATTACACGGCATGTTCCAAACAATCACGACGTGTATAGGAGGAAATAACACAACCCCATGTTGCTTATGACACGACTGGGTACCTAGAACAAGACTACACAGTGTGTTCATAAAAAATACAGCATGTATTACATGAGCTTCCCCAGCCCATGGTGTTAGTGACACGTCCGGGTACACGCCACACTACTACACGACGAGTACCTACCGTACACGGCGTGTTCCTGGGGATTTTTCACAACCTGTTTTTCTATTCACATAGTCAATTACATGGTTTAAAAACTACACGACATGTATATATAAAGTGCATGTCATTTATTCTGAGTTTTTCCGGGCAGTAGGTCCAAAACTACACCAAAGCCCAAAAAACACTAAAAATAAGCTTGAAGGTGCCAAATTATGATCAGTGAGGGCCCATACTCCCCGTGAATCAAAGCTCGGCATCTTTTACATATCATATATAAGGGAAACAAGTCAATGATCCACCACTTTACGATTCATGAGGGCCCATAACACCTCAAGAACAATGATTTGGCGTTCATTTAAGCAAGGTACAATACAAACAACCTCTCTATCATACTGCAAGGTATCTATCAAAGAATCTATCACAACAGCATGAATAATCTACACAATTTCTATCACAACAACATGCAATTGCTAATGCACCCTAGATGGAATGGAAAGAATGCTTGGAATTGATGTCTAACAAGTGACTATATGATGTATGAGATGGCATACCCTCATCTCACCGGGGTGAAAAATAAATAGAACCACAATATCAACAACAATAACAACACAGAGCATGTGAATCACTCTAGGTGAAATCAGATCAACTGTCACATAGCAAGAACAGAATACAGTAATAAGTGAGGTAGATTGGATTTTCCCAGTACATAGGTTAGCTACTCCCGATAATAGATTAATACCAAGTACTGAATCCGTCCTATCCCTAGATAAATTATTCAAATAGTAAATCAAGAGGAATGAAACCCTCTGATACCACTTTGTAACATCCCAGTTCCGGAAACCACCCAATGGTGGCCTGTACCCGGTTGGTTACATGGACTCAAGCGCATTTCCCTGAACTCCAAAGGTTTCCGACTAGCAGCGAGGGCCTTGGGTGTGATAGTTGGGAAACTATTACCTCATTGGCAGAGTAAACAGTAGATGTAAACAACATACAACAATGGAAGCAATAATAATTCATACACAAATAAACACCAGAAGACTGAAAGAAGAAAACTAGGGCACACATATATAATAATGATGCATGATACATATTTCTAGGAATACAACCAAGAAATTCACAATTCTGAATACAATACTAAACCAAAGTGCAAAAGAAAACATATAAACATCTCAGCATCGCAAGCCATAGCTTGGTCCCATGCTCTCCAGCTCCACAGAAAATCAAGTACTTGATGTATAAGGGAGATTTCCCTTATGTATACCTGCAAAAATATAGTTTGTTTGGGACCAAAAGCATGGCCCAAATAGGGTGTGACACAAGGACCTAGTAGAAAACCACCCAAAGATCTATTCCTAACAGTTAGTGAATACATTACAAGTAATCTTATAGAAATTAGTAAACAAAAAAGCACACAACAACTACAATCCAGAGTGTCAAGAATATAAAGTACACAAGTAACTACCAATAAATATGTATAACAATAGGTAACCCCCTGGGTAGTTCTCACAAACTAACCCTTATGGTTCAACCTACAAGTACTAGAAACCCTCTGGGAGTCACACACAGTATTGCCCCTCTGGTTCAACTGAAGAATAGACTCTCTGGGTAAGCACTATCCATAAATTCCCTCTATGGTATTGTATCTTACTAAAGGCTCTCTGGGGAAGCACTCAACGTATCATTGCACCTGTGGCCCGCGTTGAGAAACTACAGACTCTCTGAGGAATAAATAAACATCAATTCCATATGTGGTATCACATCGTAAGTTAAAGACACTCTGGAGAATCCCTTACGTCCATTCTCCCTATGCTCTACTACACTAGGTTCTCACAGCCCTATGAAAAGTCAGCAAGTATCGAATCGCGTAACAGCCAAAGATTCTTCAAGAACTACTTGGCTAAGAGTATACAGTATCTCAGCATAGATGAACAATCACACGATCCAATAAACTAGGCTTGGAACTGGCAAAAGCCTAACAGGGAAAAATAGACCAAATGGTTGTAAATGGGCAGACATGCAAGGAAAAAAATTAAAAGCACAGTAAAAATTACACTATTCAAAAGAATTGACCTCTACTCGAGCAATAAAGGAAAGAAGGAATAAAACAAGGGAAAAAATAATAAACACACAATACCCCGTTCAAGGGAATTGGAGGAATTGCACAAAATATTCAAACACTTCCTACAGAAAGAAACAAACCACCTACCACGATCCTTGGATATCGATATACTTGAACCACGAGGCTTGATTCTCCTTAGAATGGTGTAGATCTATGAAAACTCACAAAACACTCAACCCAAGATATCTTGAGAAATAGGAGGAATTGAAAAAAAAGCACTAGGAGAAGGAAGGGCTTACCACTACAGTTCCAACACAATCGATGGTGGTCGATTCAGAGAACGGACGGAGGATCAGGGGCTTGGAGATGTTTTGTGGTCATACGGGTTCTCTCGGATGAAGAACATTAACAAGAAGTGAGTTATGTCCGTCAGGTGCGACCCCCATCCATTTAATGAAAAAAAGAAAGTACAGAGCTTGTACTTCTGAGGTACACAGTTTGTACTTGGCCTTTCCATACAATGCTTTATTCGGCATCCACATCACCCCTACACAACATGTGTGTGGCCCAGACATGTCCAGCACACGGCCTGACACTGTGTCACTGTACACGGCGTGTACTTATAAAGTACAGGGCGTGTACTTAGAAAATTTACAGATTTTCCTCTTTTTCTAAAAAATGACCAGAATAGGAAAAACATACCTGAAACGAATATCTGGTTTCTTATAATAATATTGACGATATCAATACAACATATCCAATAAATAGTATATTTATTATATAGGGGTTTATATATTGTTGTAAAAAAATACTAGTAAATGATATTTAAAAGTAGTCTTTTTCAAAAATATAATTTTGATTTTTAAAAGTATCTTTTTAAAAGAAATTATCTTCTAACATTAATATAAAGAAATTTTATGAAAAATAATTATTTTTTACTTTAAAATTATTCCTAAAAAAATCATGTGATTGTGAAAGTTTGATATTTTGTACAAGTCTTACACATTAAAATAAGGATTCTGTTCAGTTTTTTTGAATCCAAATTATAATTTTGTATAAATGATAATAATATTAATTTAATTTTTATTGGAAAATTAAAATATAATTAAAATTTTAATTTATAAATAATTATAAAAATTTTTTAAAAAAATTTGTATCAATTTTTTATAGTGCCTGGATTTAGTTTAAAATATATTTCCATCCCATTAGAGAAATCTAGTAAAACTTTCAATAAATCATTTATCTATTTATTTAAATACCAAAAGTAATATATGTATATATGATATCATTACATCAAATATATAATTTGGATATAAATATAACACCAATATACTTTAGATCCATCACTACACAAAACAATGAGATGTGTTAATGGAAAAGTTTTCAAACTGGTTGGTGAGGCAAAGGTCCACTATATATACGGATGATGCTTTTTCATTCAATTTGAGGAAGTAGGAGATGAATATTGGTCCATAGAAAAGATTAGAAACGTTTATGTATATGTGAAATATTATTTTAATTGTATATTATTAAATATATCATATTTATAGGAGTTTTAAGAAAAAATGAAACAAAAATTCATTGTTAGGAATTTCACTTCTTCCTGAACCACATGTTTAAGATTATAACTCACATACTAATAGAATTTATTTCATACCAAAAAAATTATTTTGGGTTAAAGGGATGTATTTTATTATTTTATTTGGATGGTTTTTACTGAAAAATAGGTTTTTATGGTGTGAGTAAGTGAGAATTTTGGGTGTCCATTTATAATTATGGTCAGTGTGCACTTATAATTTTAGAACTAAAAATGGAGTAAAAACACTTTTCACATTCCAGAAAGAATAAATATTTATAATAAAAGATAATTAGTAATTTTCAGGTCCAAATGTAGAACTAAAATAATTTTAATACATTTATAGGATATTTAAACCCTTATACATATTAATTTTAGCACCTATCCTGGTGAACCCATTTTTACATTAACCACAGTTTTCAATTAATATTTTTTTCACTCTACAATAATTTCAAAATATATTATACGATAGTATAAAATATAATTTATGAATATTCCAAATATGGAGTCAATTTATAACTAATTAACTTCAATGTGGTGTAAATTACAAATTTAAAACAATACTAACTCTTGTGGTGAAAAATGTGGATTCCAAAAAATGAAATAATCATAAGTGCATAGTTTTTTAAAATATAAATTAATTATGAAATTGAATAAAATGAAATATATTATTTAAATAATAATAAAAATGAACTAATTATTCATTGAAAAAATATAATATAATTATTTTTTTAATTTATTTAAATTAAATGAATGTTTTCATTAATAATTTTTATAATTCAATTTCCATTGAAAAATGAAAGATATCATAAAAAACAAAAACAAAATCACATGAAGATAATTGTGATATTTTTATTTAAAAAATTTATTCAATTTTATGAAACAATTTTTATAAATTTGGTAAAATATTTTTTATTAATGTCTTTTGTAAAAAATAAAATTTCATAGAAATATTTTTTTCACGTTTTGATGATTGTTTTTTTATTTTTAAAAAATATATAAAAATGAATTTATTTTCAAATTTCAACACCATATAATAATATCAATGTTTTTATTACTATTCATAATAACAAATTTGAAATATAATTTAAAATGGTACAATATAATAGAATTCACTTATACTCCGGGTGTCGCATCCCACAAGCTATCAAAGAGATTAAATTTAAAGAAATATATTTTGTGGGTTCAAAAAAATTGTTTTAGCAAGTAGAATACAATATTTAATAAAATTATCATCATTTTTAATTTCATGTTGTAACATTCACCACACTATAAATTAATTACATTCTCACAATTTGATTTTATGCTCAGAAATTAAGGGTTTTATATTTGGATATTCATTCATTGAAAACAAACATCGTATAAATTATCAATAAAACATACACTAATTATTATTGAATGGGATGTAAAAAGATTGATGAAATAATACATAGATAGGTTTTATGTTGGATACATTTAACTTCATGTGAAAATGCGGAAAATGAAGAATATGTTAAAAAATCACAGATAATGATTGATATCATTGATCACATGGAAGTAAATGATAAATGAAATATTTAGGAACTCTAAATCATAAATATTTGATTATGTAAATGTATATTTGATTGATTGGATACAAATATATTATGATATAATTTTTATATCAAGATTATTTTCATAATGTTGAGAAATTACATTATTTACTTTGAATATATGTAAATATAGTTACATAATACATTTATACATCATATATATGTTCATCGTTTGGTTGGGATTCGATCAAATTCCTATTCATCACTTACCCAATGAATTTAATTTAAAGAAATTAATTTTCAATTATTGATGCACTAAAATTCATATTTAATAGATGTTATGAAAAATAAAATAGTGAAAATACTTTTTTATGTCTTTTCCAATTTTTGAAAATAATTATGGTTAGCACATGTTATCCAATATAATAAATAAATTTCTAATCCTTAATATAAAAACCACTAGTTAGTTATTAATATTTATTTGTGAAATCATATAACTAAAAATAATGACATATTTTCTATAAAATCACATAGTCTAGTGGAAAATTTTAAACCCTCATCTCCCTTGGGTTGTGGGTTTTGTCATGTTGACCATTTCCATAAGCAACCAGTTTTTGTTTTTAGAAAATATTATTAATATAATTCCTATATCTTACTAAAATTTTCCTAAAAAACAATTAAAACAACATCAAAGACATATCAATACATAATTATAATTAATAAGTTTATTCATAACTCTATAATTTAAATGAACTATTCGTTAAATAAAAAATTCATATACTAAAACAATGTGTAGTATTACAATAAAATTTTTCAAAAAAATATTAATTAATGTTATATTCCCACAATATATATTTTGAAATGGGTTTTCCACGAATTTGATATCACTATTGATATTATACACATAAACCCCTAATGATGTACACAATATGAAGATAATTATTAAATATATGATTTTAATAATTAACTCACTCCATAGGTGTTTAATGATATCATGAAAAAAGTATTATTAAAAATACATATAATATATAAATCATGATTAATTATAGATACAAATTTTGGACTTTTCATATCATCATATGTTTATCTATGATGAAGTAGTTGGCCTTCATGTGATGTCATTGATTAGGTAAATTCCATAATTTCTCAATATAAATTAAAACAAACAATTAGTTTATCACTAATATTATATTTTTCCCCTTCCATGATACTATTATTTTTCCTCAATTAATAACTCAATGCTCTTCTTTTCACCACATAAATCATTTTCCAATTCCATTAACACATTATTCATGATGCCTCTTTACACATATCTCACATGATGGATATATATTGGTCTTTTCTCTATGTTCTCCAAAAAATGATCAAATTTTAAACTCTATCCTTCTCATCTTTGGGGATTCAAAGATGTTGTTAATGTATATTTTCCTAATCATAGATATGGATAACTAATTTGGTATTATGAACATATTTACCACTAATTTCATCATCACATTTTTTCATAGATCCATAATTGTTTCTTTTATGATAAAGGATAACTTGATCCTTCATTCTGTTGCAATTGTCTATTACATAAAACCATCATGTGAGAAAAAGTAATAATAGATGGAGAACCACATAATCATTTATTGGATTTTTAAATAAAAACAATGAAAATTCAATCTAAGAAACCTAAGGATTGACATAGGACCTTCATTTTAATCATCTGTTGAAGTCCATTATGATTTTTATTGTATAAAATTTGTCTATTACCAAGAATAAAAATTATTGTGTTATAATAGGTGCATATTAAGGAATTTTTTTTGAACCTGTTGATGTTATACTTATTCTCATTGCAAAACTTTTCAAGTTACTACCCCAAGGTATAACTATATAAAATCCACAAACACTTGTAGTCTCTTGATAGGTATGTATTTTTATGAAAAATTACATAATATATTTCATAAAAAATAAATATTATGTTCTTATTTACTTATCATCAAAGTATTTTATATGTTAACATTAAAAAATATATTTTCCAGAAAATTTAGATCCAAATGGTACTACCTAGCTTTCCTATACACTACCAATGATGACCCCAACCAAAGTATATAAAATGTGGTTTCTCCATTATTATTTTTACATAATATAATAGGAATCATTTTTAAAAGGAAAAAATAGTTGATTATATGTTTTATACTATACAAATACATGATTGATAAACTACATATAAAAACAAAATTTAATACCTATTTTTAAATAACATTATTCACTCTAGAATATCATTTTGTTTCAACCATTTTATGCTACATCAAATCATGGAAATGAATAAAAATAAGACTGAACAAAAATGATTAGTAAAGATTATTTATAGTGGAATATATCATGAATCAATGATTATACTCAATAAAAAAAGTTAAATATAAGAACACACATACCATCAAAATAACCTAACTATAATTATAAGATGTGGATTCAGAAAATTAACAAAGTTAATTAGTGAAAACAATTTTAATTTATTTAATAAATTTAAAATGTAATTGTTCATGTGATAATATTTGTAAAAATATATCACGTAGTAGAAGAAAAGGCTTAATCAATCTAACAAGTTAAATTAAGGAAATCACATTCTATTTATTCAATAATATAGTATTGAAATGAAATAAAGGATAATAATATGAAAAAAATATCATTTGTATTAATATATGACATAATAGTTATAGACTGATAAATAACTGATGAAATATTTCATTTAATCAATAAAGTGAGAATGAAATACAAAAAAATATAATATAAATGAGAAAATTTCGTGGACTATAATAAAATTGTTCTCAATGAAATAAATTCATAATTATTGGATTTCATGAGAAAATGAAAATGATACAAATTCATTCACGGCCTTTCATACAGACATTTAATTACATGGGTAATCATGCGGTATAAATACATTTTATTATGCCTACCTAACTGATTAGTTTAAGGAGGAAATCGACACATCATGAGATACTTTTAGCTCATCCCAAACCATTTCTTTTTTTAGAATTATTAATAATATATAAAATATTTTATTTAATTCATGAAAAATATTCTTTTCCAATAAATATCTACAATGAAAATAGAATACATATTATAAATATTTCCCCCATTCATCCAAATAACACTCATGGTAAAAACCATATGTAGAAATGAGATATAGTTTAAGTAATTAAAATATTCATGAACTATAATATAGATATTTGGGGGAAATATAATTTCCAATTTTTGGGATTAAAAGATGAGTATCTTTTTATTGGTACTTCATGTAGAGAATATTTTATGGTAGGTTGATTTAGAAAAAATTTGCATCAAGTTGTTGGGGATTACCATTTGTTGTTAGGTCTATGAGAGTCAAATGTCTTTGTATTAAGGCTTAGTGACTCTAGGTAAATATACTATGTAAGGTTTACCATTATAATTTAAAATTAAATTATAAAAAAAATAACAAAATAATTCCTTTGGGAATTTAGGAAAGATTAATGATGATAGAAATGAATCATGGTAGTGAGTGTCAATAATCTACGAAATCAAAATAATCATAAACCATCCATTGAAGAATATGATTGATATCAATAAAATTATTCCAAAGTGGAAAATATAAATGAAAAAAGTTATTATCATTGATATATAGATAATATAAAAAAATATAATTAATAATATTTCAAAAAATACATCTTCTTTATTTTGGAAGTAAATTTTTAGAACATAAAATATGAAGAAAAACTTAAATTATTTTTTGTCGAAAATATACTTTGAATATTATAGTGGAATCATTATATCCATGGTTGGTCATCACAACATGAAATTCCCTACATTCCTTAAATGTTAAAATAATCATTCCATTCACATTTTTTAAAAATAAAAATGATGAATTTTCTAGTGAATGACATGACGATTCATAAAAAATAATTTCTAAAAAACCAACCAATAGTAAAAAAATAATTAATAATTAATTTTGAAATATTAAAATTAATGTTTCAAAATATCTTGAATAACTTCAGTAGAATAAAATTAAATGGTTTATAATTAATGATAAAATAATTAACAAAAACTAAAATTCATGAATTTATAATATCATTTTGAATGTGATTGTGAGAAAAACCCATTCAATGATCTTAACTACGATGAGTGAATTAATAATTCAATCAATTATGAATTTCATGTTTAAATTAATCTACCAAAAATAGGAAATAATATTTAATAAATTCATATCTAATAATTTATAGTATATTATAATATAAAAATCTATGATGATATAATATAACCCAATAAATGTAAAATGCGAAATAAAATTTAATACCAAATTTTAAATTTAAAAACTAATCTCCTTGGGTGAAATAATTCAAATTGAAATATAAAATACCATGAAGTATAATTTATTCATGTTGTTATATGTAAATGTTAAATTTTATAGACAATGAAAATGAAATTAGCTGAAAATTTACAATTTTCATCAGTGTAGGGAACATGTCATGATATGATTTACCGTGAATTTGACTCATCACATATATTCTTCATCTTCTAGAATAATAAAACTAATTTATTTTTTTAATTTATCAAGATCATTTTTATATATATTATTAATATTATTTCTATTATTACAAGGTTTTATATAATTACTTAAAAATTTAATTTTCATTAGGTTTTTAGACAATATTTTATAAATTTACAAATAATTTCTTGGGTAGGTTGACTATTGGCCTAAGCTGGAAATATTTCAAAAAATCTAGAATATATTTTTTAAATAGTTATCATATTTAATCTTTAATATTAATTTAAAAAAATAATGAAATATTTTTTAAATAAATGATTTAATTTACTATCACAGAGAGTATAGGCCATATGTACACAAGATTGACGTTTCAAATTTTAAATGTTAATTATATAAATAAGGAAACTGATATTTGATATTAAGGGAAGGTTCATTATATCATTATTACCATATTAACAATAATGAACCAAACCTGATTCCCTCCCAAACTGGAATTCGAAAAAATCATCCACAAAACTGAAGGGTGTTTCCATTCTCCATGAGATAGTAACTTACACATGGGAAATGAACCATAAAAAAGGGGAATTATTTCATCCATCATGATGGAAAAACAAGGAATATATACCATAATGAGATATAAAAATTAGAATATAAAAATATATGTCACCAATTAAAAATAACACAAGATACAATATAATTATAATTGTAGAAAATAAATCATTATAAGAAATGACCATCTTTGAAGGATGTGAAAACTAAATATTTTCACTAATTACTTTATATAAATGAATTTAAAACTCCCACTATCTCACAACCAGTTATCTAAGTCCTAACTAAAGCGAAACATAACCAACTCAGTGTGGTGGCTTTCATTTCACTACATTGAAATACATAACCATGTCTACGCACCTCCAATGGGATGCACATGGTGTGAACTATCATTAATAATAGGCTATCACCTAGGTGTAACATAACAATTACTATATAAAAATACAATAATGACTGACATTAAATTATGTAAGGCATGGTAATTATTTATACATTTTATATCAAAATAATAGTAAAAAAATTATTTACTAATTTTTCAAATATATCATATAGTGAAGGTATAATAGTTTAATATAATTCTATATAAAATTATCATAAGAGATATATAATAAAAAATATTTTGACAACATATCATTTTATATAGAATGTAGTACAAGTTAAAAACTACATGACAAAACATCTTAAACCATCCAAATGAACTGGTAACATTATGCTATAAATCAAAGTTTCTATAGACAGCTAGTCCACTCATACCTAAACATAGACTATCAAAATCATCATGTCTCTTGACATATGATTGAATTTTAAGATTAAAGGAACACAATAAAATATTAACCCCCCATGTCGATTAATAATCTACTAGAAAAATATTCTTATAGAGTATAGAAACAAACCCTGAAAATCCCCCTAAATCTGGATTAGCCATTTTACTATACAATCCACCACAATACCCTTGCTACGCTAGTGTTATAAATTTCCCAAAAAAATCATCAATCTATTTCATCAAATATATATTTGAAATCTATTTCATTAAACCATTTCACAATATATTGAAAATCCCTTTTTATTCACTAAAATTTCAAGAAACCCAAATTTTATAATTTTTTTTTCAAAAACACAAAAAAAAATTAATTCCATTTTCATTAATAAAAAACTTACCAAAATAGAGAAATGCAGTTCGACAACATAGACTACAGAAAAAAAACATACCAGATGATACATGTCTCTCCCAAATTTTATGGAATATCCCAATATAAATATACCAATAAACAAATAAAATAGCTTAATAATAAATATTTACATCTTAGAATAAACTAAATAAACAAAATATAGACAACAGAAATGAGTAAATAGAACATACCACATGAATGGACACCCGTTAAACCATAACAGTCACAGAATCATCCCCCAGAATTGGAGAACAAAATGGATCTCAAATGGGAAAAACAATATGAATCAACACAACTCAGCAGATTTGATAACAATTCTTAACAATTATATAACAATAAATGAAAATGATGATTCAGAAAATATTACTCACTATAATAGAAGAAACCAAACCAATATGATAATCAATCCCTATACGAAGTGATTTATAATTAAAATAGGCTTCAAAACACACTATAAAAGACATCATGGGTGAATGGAATGTTATTTGTTGAATAATGCAGGAAACATAAGTTGTGTAGTTCCTTTAATCCACAATTTATTAAATTTACATGGCATGTAAACCATTTACACATTTTCTAATCCATGTTGTATGAATATTCCAAAATCCCTATCACATTTTTTATAAAAAAACCCCAATTATTTTCATTTCATAGTATGTAATCCCTTCAAAAAGTGTACTCGATTAACCTTACCTACCACAAAAAACATTACAGGTTGTGAACTCATATAAAATTGTGTAAATTTTATATAAACTGTGAAAATAAAATATTCTTAAAAAACTTGAAACCAACAGAAGTGTTCTCCATTCATGGGGAGAACTATACCAAGCCATTACCTATTTAAACATATATTAAATTTATCCAAAAAATAGAAATCACTAAAATATATGTAATTTTTATTTTAAAATTATATTCATCCTCAAGATTCCCAATACATAAAAAAATAATGTGGCTCATAATTAATGATATGAAAAATTTATATAATCATGTAACTAGATATTATAAACTCCACACAAAAATACATTCTATCAATGAAAATTACCGTGGAAGAATGAAATTTGGTAAATAGGTTAGGCCACTCTCCCCTCATAAAAAGTTATCATTCGATAGTCTGCTGAAAATTTGAACAATACCACTATAAATATTTGACCAAAATAATAAATTCTGCAATCAAGATTTTCATTTCATATTCACCAATCTCAACATTATACTTATGAACATAAATATCTTTATCTAAGTAAATCTCTTACCATTTTATAATCTTCAAGTAATATAAATGGTTTATTCGGAGAAAAGATGTGTGGGAAACTTCATTCTTTACTTCAATTTAAATGTAAATTCCCATAGATAAAAAAAATTGACAAGCCACTAAATGTCCTCAAATAGTTTAATGAATCTCAGAGTGAACTCTACCATTTACCAAGATGATGGTAACCCAAATGAGGATAATATTTCAAGAAAACAAGGCCACTTGTTAAAAAAATCAAAATAATATTTCATTTATCTTCATAATATTTATCCCAAATGTATTCTATAACATGATATCTATGTAAAACCAAAATCCTTCAAACGTATATTTGTTAAACATAGTCCCCCAAAAGCAATATTCACCAACATTTTACACAAAAATTGGTGATTTGTAGGGATAATTATTCAATCCTCAGAATGATCAACCCAAATAGAGGAATAAAAAAATTGTTATATTAAAATGCATGTTTTTTCTTTTTGGATATCCCATTATACACCAAAATCCAAGACATATGCTAGGAGTATATTCTCTATGATCTAAATAGAATGATATTTTCAGATCTAATATATGTGGTTGAAATGTTATACTTGAACTTACTAAATCCTCTATCACATCATTGATAATTCCCTAGACCCTTGATATACACCAAGGATCCATTATAAAAATAAAATATGGAACCCCATGTGACCTCACAAAATCATACATGAAATGGTTTCCTTGATCATCAACATTTTTAGTGTCTATGATCGTAATGAAATTAGATGAATTTATCAACTGATCAATCAACACCAAGATATAATACCTTCCTTGTTGAGTCTGTGGTATTTAAAAAATATCAATGCCAAAATCATCACTTTTCCAAATCATCAATATAAGAGGCTAGATTGAACGAGGTAGTTTTAGACACCTTTCCTTTATCTGACATCATGTCTAAATTAAGGGAACAAAATAAGATATGTTAGGATTCATAGAGAACCTCTCAAATCTCAGTCTTATTTCCTAAAATATTATCATATTAATATGATGAAGGGCCCAAGATATAATATGAAAAAAAATCCAATATAAGATCCTAACTATTGTATGATTGATAAAAAGATCAGAAATATGCAGAATACCATCTAAATACATATAAAAATAGATATATTCTCCCCATAATATATGGATTAGTGAATACCGATATGATATATATTCTAAAATGGACTATATATAAAATACAAACGAAGATTTGAGGATATATAAATATAACAGATAACCATACTGAAAAATCATCATGAGGATCGACATGCACCTATGAATAATTCTATATAAGGTTATCCTTTGACATTGATTCCAAAACAACATGGTATTGAACATTTCATATAAGATCAATGGTATTTAAATTCCCTATCCATGTGGTGTAGGTCATGTAGAAACAAAACATATGATTTTATCCCACCCATCATCTCTTTTTGATATGTATGTCTTTTTGAGAAAATATATATCTCAAAAAAATTTGGTCGTAAAAGACTATTAATTTTCACACAAACAGATAATTACACCAACACATATGTGCAAAAAAAACTGAAAAAATATTTAAATCATTATTTGGGTATTTATAATCATGTGTTTGAATCATAAAATTTTCATAAGTAACCAATTAGTCCTCCTGAATGAGAATTCAACGAAAAACAAATTCAGTACAATATAAAATAAATATACACCTTATCAGGGGAAGAATGATTTGAATATGATCTGGTTTTTTGAGTTATTTAAATATATTGAAAGAAGACTCAAAATTTTCCTCCAATTTTAATTTCACCACATTCTAGGTAACAATGGTAAAATTTAATTATATCATTGGAAAATTGAAAATGAATTGTTAGATTCTTCCAGAAATACCTATGAGTATCCAAATATGAAGAAATGTTTCTGATTCTTCATCATTAAATACATACATTACGTTTTTAAAACTAACTAACAAGACATTTTCAAGATTCAAGATGCACAAAAATTTCATTTCGAGAATATAGGTGTTTCATTATGAAATATTTCCTTAAATATGGGTAAACCATGAAATTTTAGATACCCCATTATTAAAGTAATTTTTGTGGTGATTGGATATTGAATGACCCAAAATATATTTCACGAACACAACCAAATTTTTTTTATTATTGAGGGAATATAAAATATATCAAATCCTTAAAAACCACCAAAGTGTTAGTCCATCTAAACAATATAACAAGATATTCATAATGGATATAAATTCACCTAAAATATTTATTATTTATATATAACCCAATAAATTACTGATAATAATATCCTAACCAATGATCAATCATTGTGAACAACTTCCCCCCATTAATAGGTTTACGAATCATCCACACAAGGAAACTGATACATATTCTTAAATATTACCTGTTCAACATTTAACATAAAACACACAAATTAAATTATCCATATTTTTTTATTAAAAATTAGTAACATGACTTCCCAAGGTAGAACACTTGGGAGAAACACACCCTTTCCCAAAAATTTATCCAACTGAAACCTGAGATCATTAAACTCTTCTTCATCCATTTGATCAGAAGGTACAAAAGTAATCAATGTTCCTAACACTAGTTCTACCATAAACTCATCCTCCCTACCTATTGGTATCCTAGATAATTCTTCTAATGAATTTTATAGAATATCTAGAAAAATATATGTTAGACAATTAAAAAAATAAATTTCATTGGGTTCTACTATTGCAGAAGAAAACAAACTATTGCACACTGAGAGGGATGGGCATTTATGATTGGACCTCAAATACCAATCTCCATGTAATACACATGATCTCCCATTAGATTGAATAATTGAGACTTGATGACCATAAAAATAAAACAATGTATTACATGAAACAAGCTAATTTATCCCAATTATGTTTTCAAATATATCCAGATCATGAAAAATAAAATCCAAAACTTTTTCAGTATTAACTATCTATAGAGAGAATGAAAATATATATTCTATTCATCTCCACTTACTAAAAGGTTTAAAAAACTCCAAAATTGTGGAAATTATTATTTATTATGTTTTAGTATATAAAATGTGTCAATATAAAAATTAGTGTTATGTACTATTATGGAATAAGAAACTACAGTAGAAGATACATTAATGATGACACCTCTTACTATCGTAGTACCCATATAAACCTTCTTCATAATATCACCTAACTAATGCATTTTATTTACTCATGTGTCAAAATATTGGATCCCTATAATCATTTAAGTATCTTACTTCCACTTAGTATATTTATGAGATGACTATCCCTATCCATATTTAGGTTTTCTCATAGCATGAATTAAGTACTACATATGACCGTGACATCCACACATGAATCAGGACTTTTCCTATCAAGGACACAAAGTGAATGTGTGTATGACCTTTACAAAATCATAGAAATTCAATTTAACACTTTTACGTAAAATTGTTTTGGCTAAATATGATTTCTACAATGAACCACCACTACAACTCCAATTATTATCTTCTGACATAATCTTCTTCCCTAGAGAACCACTAAGGTTTAAAATATGTGGAAGATAAGATGAATAATACCCAAACATCCATAAATATTTATTTTTAATTTTATATCCATATATATTGTATCCTCATCAATCAAAATACATAGTATAAATACCTAATATATGAACATCAATTGGAAAAACAGCTGGTATATCTAGGATATCATCCCATCAGTCCTTATTACATGTGTTAAAAAAATATTAGAATCATAAATCCGATTGATATATATCTACACAAAACACATTCACTAAATCAAATTAATGGAATATTTAATCTTTTCCATTATCATGGACAATTGAATAACCGCTTGAAAAATAGAGACTCGAAACCTTTCATGAACAATCCCACATTCAAATCTTCCATTACTATGGGATGCCACTAACGCTTGTTGGGTTCTCTATGTCATAATTTCAAAAAAATAACCATGATACTCTATGGTTTATCTATGAAGCATAAATTTTGTTCCATCATTTTATGAAATTTTAATGGCTCTTAAAATTCTATCCTAATTTTAATGTATGATGTCTTTTCATGTAAGAATTATATTGATTTATCACTTTCTCTTGAATCTCCTACCAGTAAATCAAAAAATGTTCTATAAAAATGAGGAACATTATATTTTACATCATTAAAAACCCACATAATATCTATGAAAATGTTCATATTGGGGGAAGGATTCCATGGAGGATCATTTGTTGAACACATCTATAGATATAGAAAAATAGAACTCTGTAGCATAACATTGAACACAAATGTAGAAGAAACAATAAGGCATTGTATAAAATTACTTCAAACTAGAAACCCTAAATGAATAAAATGAGGATTAGATAAAAAAATTGGACAAAAATCCCAATATGTCATGGTAACTTGAGTCTCATCATAGTAAGATATGGTCATGAACTCACCACAATACACCTCACAATACCCAATATTATTATATCAATTATATAATACATTAAAAGAAAATTACACTTATGAAAATAAATAGATGACCTATGATATGATAAAACATTGTAATGAACCATCCATGATTCCATCTCAAACTAGCACCCAACCTGATATTCCACATACCTGGAGAGATTTCTAAATCCCAATATGTTTTAGACTGACACTTGGGAAAAAATGGAACAATTTATCACATCCTAATGCAAATAAATTTTTTATATACAATATGAAGAGATAAAAATTATATGATTAAAATATATTCCATAACAATTATATAAAAATGGTTGGTAAATTCTAAAAATTTATAAAAAACTAATTTCCTTGAGACAGTTATAATAGAAAAGGATGACCAAATAAAAACAATAATCTATCAATTCCAAGTGATACCTTAGGAATGTCCCCCATATCACCCATAGAAACCCAAATACAATATTTTTAAAAATGACACCCTTTAATAGTTATGCCATTCCATTCCATGTACTGAACAACATAACAAGTTCAATGCACTACTGATGGGGTGTGACTTTTCTGGGAGAACATTTTCAATAGTTTAACACCCATGTGTTCCGTAACAAGTCACTATAAAAGAATCCATTAATGTTAAACATTAAGGAAATAAATGAATGATTATAGTTTATCATTCCCAATATATAAATCCTAGAAATATTTTAATTTACCATTATCAATCAATTATAAATAAAGAAGATAAATCGTGTCCGGTGAATTTCATATATATTTAGGAAAAATAATCTCAAGTGAAGAAAATGAATGCATAAAATTTTATTTCAATGTTGTTACATTACACTATAAAATAATATAATCTAGGACACAAATTTTTTTCTAAATGTATATGTCACATCAGACAAAGAATCCAACAAGATCATAATATCTCAGAAACTTGTACTTAATATTATTAATTAGATTACATCAAGTCACTAGACAAATCAATAGAATCTTGATAGAATATGAAATCCCAAAAAAGTGGACCCCAATAATTCCATTATGACCTAAAAACAACAGGCCTATGCAGAATAGAAACACTAATTTAGAAAACATATTAATAGTGAATGATTCTTTAACTACACCTTCCACAAAAATACCCAAGGTTTCCCTTATTATCTATTTTTATAACTAAATTCATAAAACCATCTCATAATTTTTTTCGTTGAAAAAAATTTCATAAATCAGTTTCACAATTCATTAAACCCACCATTTGATATGACCCAAGCTATAATAATCCGTATTTTATCAAAAATTATTTTCCATACACAAAAATAAAAACTATTAAATGCGTAATTTAATTTCATAAAACAACCTATCAAATAGGTTCAATCCAATCCACCAACACAAGCTAGATATGGATCATCCCACCTCAATATTAAGGTAAAAAAATCACACTATATAATTGCCCAAAAGTAATAAACCATCAATTAAAATGGATTCCCTAGAAAATTTCAATAATTCTCATAATTTATTCAATTAAAATCATGACCGAATGAAGAAGAGGAAATGACACATACATCATGTAATCAATATTTTATGAATATAAAAAACAAATCTTATTCTTATTTATAAAAATAATATTTGTAAAATTACATGGAATGTGACAAGTACATGATATGTACTCTCTTAATGTTATGTAATAGGTCCTTGACATATTCCTTGGGGAAAATTTCATATTTTTTACTCTTTATAGTGCACATAACTTCCATGAAGACATTGAAAACAAATACTTCCTTAAAAAATAAATCCAAATTGAGAATTATCCAAACATTGGGAGAACCAAAAAATCCATTACACATATATACCAATAATAAATTAATTAAAAATTAAATCTATAAAAATATAGTCATCTATTTCAACAAATATTCTCCATCCTTAAGAGTCCCAAGACACAAGAAAATTAATCATGGAATATGTAAATATAAGGGAATTACATAAAAGATGGTAACAGGATGTTGAATTATTTCATTAAATATACTAATTAATATCATCACTATGATTAGTGATTTAAATATTGTCAATTTTCATTATATTGGTGCTAGACCACACATACTACATCAATGTTGTCATCTTTTAGTGGGTGTAATGGATTGAAATAATATGACATAATATATTTTAATAATGATAAAAAATCAATATAATAATTTTTATATTCATAGAACATATATTAAATATAAATATCGTTATGTAAATCAATGAATATAAATAGTGAAAAAAAATTCACATCACAACATGGGGCGGTAGTCTTCTATTCATATGGGAGACATCATCGTATCCCCAATGAAAGATGATGTAAAAATGTATATATTAAGTAAACAATTCTATTGTATTATTTTATTCTAAAAATAAAAAATATATATTTTATATCAATCGTTATACCAAACTATAATTGGTGTTGATTGAAAAAACATCACAAAGGTTCGTGATGCATTTTTAAATTTTACAAATGAGAGAACTTATCATTTAAAATTTGATGAAATAGTATTGGGGTATATGCCATATCTTTAAAATAATATCACATAATTATATGTTAGATTTTAATTTATTATATAATCATAAATTAATATTATTCAATGAGGTTGAAGAATAAAAAAATTCATTGTTAATAATTTTAGCTCTTCTCAGACCACCTATTTATTATTTTTACTAATGTCTTTCATGAATGGATTTATAAAAAATCATAGATTCAAGGATGATGATATGTATTTTTGGATGTTATTTGAGTAGTTGATATCCGGAGAAGATGGGTTTTTATGACTAAGAGAGGGAAATTTGAGGATCTATATATGTGAGGTGAGTGGCACATTTTTATTATTTAAAATGATAAATGTGTACCCACAATTTTCAAAATCCAAAAGTACAAAAATATTTTATACTAGATAATTATTCCAGATAAATTACAAATATGTCCAAAAATATAATTTACAACATTTTTATGATATTTATACATTTTTTTTTGTTTAAACCCTATTAAACTTATTGTTAGCTTAACCATGGTAATAAAATTTTAATTCTTTCACTAATAATTATTAACAAAAATTAAGTTGATCTTAATAAAAAATTTAAATTTTTTAGATTCCAAATATGGAATCAATTTTTTTATTCAATTCATAGAATTAATTTTATTATAAAACAAACTGCATAGATGTTTTTAAAATATGGGATTTTGTGACAAATTTTTTCATGATTAATGAATAATTTAATATAATAATATAGTATTAAATTTATTAAAATTAAATAATGTATTTAAATTAAATTATTTATAAGATATTATTAATTAAAAATGTTATAATAAAATGTAAACATGTAATTTATTTAAACAAAGAGTAATTTATTTAAAATAATATTCTTCAATATTCATTGAAAATTTAATTTTTTTTAAAAATACAAAAAATAAATTCTAAGGTAATTTTAATACGATGATTTAAAAGTTGAAAATAATTTTATCAATTTATCTTTCAAAAACATTATGGAAATTAATTTTTATTTATTTTTATAAATATAAACTGAAATTTCATTTATAAAAATAATATAGTTTTGAAAAACCAATTCATCATATTTTTAATGAGTTTTATTTTATTTCCAACCAATATATAAGCAATTATTTTCTTATATTTTTAAACTGCATACATATCATAATTTCATTATTACTTCTCGTTGAATCAAATTTAAAGGCTATGTTTTAATGGTATACTATATTATGGATTATCTATAAAAAGGGGTGCATCTCCCAATGAAATTAAAGAGATTAAATTTTAAGAAAAAAATTTCATTTGTGTTTTTTATTAATAGATTAATGAAAAGTTTTGTATATAATATAATATTAATATTTTTGAATTTTTGGATGATACATCTATATTTCTCCAAATTATTTTTGTTTCCTTCACCAATGTATAATGAAGGTTTTGGGTATGGAATGATTGAGAGATATACTATGTGAACATATATTTGTTGGATATATTTAAGATCAATCATGAGATATATCATTTTTCTTCTATAATCCCAATAATGAGAATGATTAGAGTCCTCAGACATGTATTTTTGAAATGTATTGAATACTCATCTTAAAAACATGAGATATTTATGAATAAAAACATAGGATTCAATAAAATGGATGGTAGAGAATGATGAATTTAAAATAAATGAGTATATTAAACAACCAAATATTCCACAATTTAAAATATTTTTCACATAGTATTTTTTATAAAAAAATATCTTTCATTATATATTAAATAGTTTATACAATATTAAATATCTGAACAAAATTTTAATGTAAAAAATACCATTCCATGCTGATTATAATATGCATGAAATTTATTTTAAAAAATTAATAATTAATGTGACACATATGAAACTAATTAATTATTAGGGATCAAAGAAGTACCAAATATGATCATTAATGATTCACATTAAATAATAATATATCACATTCATATTAGCATGGATTAAAATTAATTATTAATCAAACATCTTTTCAATTACTAAAAACATTTATCACATTCCATGGTATATTCCAATTTAACTTGTTTCTATTGAATTAGTATGATTTATTTTTAAATAATTAATTTTTCAATCACATCATTGGAAATATCTAATCCATCATATATAAATTCATATCTATGTGACATTAATACGACAAAGAAACAGTTCCACATCATTTAGTTTTAGTAGAATAAAATGTTATTCTATCATTTGAAACAATATACACATGAAATGAAATATTGGTAACGATAATTTAAATTTTTTCATTTGTGGACAAATTTTTTTTCATTTTTTTTGAAAAATCTATAGGTTTCATTTAAGAGGATCACAATATTACTAATAAAAAAGGGAATTAATTGATATTACCACAAAATTTTCCATATTATCATTGAAAATATTATTTTTATTATTATAAAATATGGAATATCCATTATTCATCCTAAATGGAATATCCAAAAAATCATATTACCCTAACAATTATAGAATATCATTAATAAAATCATTTCCACCTCTACATTTTTTATATGATAACTCGAATCTTACTCAATCATAAAAAAATAATTAATACATATGGAGATGATCAAAGATGTTAATTGCATTGATATTATTAGGAGTAATATAATAAATTAAAATTATCTTTTAAGTATACACCATTCTTATAATTAGTCCAAGATATATAGTGGTGAATATTTCAGGTGGATGAATCCATTTCGATGAAACCCGTATAATTAATTTTTTATTTTTAATATTTTACTAGATCTATTAAACAGCGATGTTTTAAATGTAGTATATTAAGAGTAAATTGAACTACACATTCTAATGGAACACAAAAAATACAACCATAAATACATCCAAATATTCATTGACTACTAGATCATTACAGTTTTGAAGGGTTACATTTTTTTAAAAAAACTTGTGAAATATAACGTTTATATAAAAACTGTATCACTTTCATGGATTCATGGTATGTAAAAAATGGTATAAATTTACTCACATATAACAAACTAAACCTCATTATTAGAAATAACTTTATTACCTCTGTATTAAATCATTGCATGATAAATTAAAATATGATACATGCCAACAATAAAAATACACAATATAATATAAAAAACACAATTTAATTGAAAAATAATATATATATGATGACATGAAAATTAATATGAAATCTTGTTTCCTTATACTACCACAATTTTATTATACCATGATATGTAGCTTCATTTATTGACATGTTATATTTTGTTTTAAATGAACATTTCATTAAAATTAATGAATGTATAAATCTAATATAAAAAATCTCATTGACCTAATTTTGAATATAATGTTGTTTTCCAATAACAAAATCATTTGAGGGTCCTATATGTTCTTCAGTAGTATTAGAATATAATGTTTTATATTTATTTTTCTAATCATGATTATTATAATCATTGGTACATATCTGTGGATATTTTATTGTATAATTTCCCAAATCATTGTAGTAAAAAACCCCACTTCTAGTTGAATATCTATTTGTATATTTATTATATAATCATAATTGTTTTCATAGATATATCAAAACAAATAACCTAACTCATTAGAGTTATAAAACATAACTAATTATATTAAGTATTAGATAAATGTTTGTTGACAAAATTATTAAAATTTAGTTAGGTTACCAAATTTTTAATAATTGGATAGTTCTCTCCTCAATTCCTCCTTGACTATATATTAATTTCCCAGTATAGAATTATATAATTGTTGGTAATATTTATTTCAAAATTTTAGTTGAATGAATAACCTCATTATAATTTTTAAAACATGATATACAAAGAACATAAAAAAATGGATTTAATCCCATGTAAAAAACATCATTATGGTCAGTAAAATATTCGGTGTGTTTCTGGTTTAAATTAAAATTCCATCATAAGTGACTAACATGTATAAATCTTTATATATTAAATAAATAAATTTATGTTAATTTCCTCATTTGATGAACATGGGGAAAATTATTATCAAGGGAATTGAATTTAGATGTCCATACACTCTCTCAAATAAACATCAATAACTTATTTAGAATTTTTAATCAGAGACTACCATTGATTTGCATTATGAATAAATTCATATATTCAATGAATAACATTTTGATGTTATTTATGTATCAAAATGATAAATATGTTACTCAAATCATTTTTCTATCCGTCGTATTTCAATATATATAATCATCAATTGAAATATTAATGGTTTTGATCCATGAAATTATCAAATTTATACATGATACTCTTTGATTAATTCAGTTAGTATCTATCATGGGTTCCACCATTAATCCTTAATATCAAATATGTTAATGTTAACAAAAATTTATATATTCTTATCACACTATGAATCATATTTTTATGTTTATTAATTTTACTATACAAATCATGGATTAATGGAATACTATACTCACTATCAACTTTATCACATCATAATTTTCATTTAATAAACTAGTATATGAAATAAAAAAATACAATTTAAATGTCGCCATTATAACCTAGATGTTATATTAGAGGAATTAATAAAAATTAAAATATTTTAAAAAATAAGTTTAATGTTTTAATATTATTAAAATGAATTTATTAATACAAATTAAGAATTTGGAATTATTTTAGTCACAGTCATTCAATGCATAAAACCTATATATTCTTCCAAAGTGATTTGTATTTAATTTTTTGCGAGAAAATTATTATTCATTTCTAAAAAATAGAATTAATATTTTATAGAATGAGTAGTATTTTATAAATAAAAATTTCAATATTTTCTTAGATATATTTTCTTGGATATAATTAAAAATATTAATTTTTTAATAAATGGTGTAATAAATCTATATCAAATTCGAAGAAACATATCAGAATAAAAAAATAAATTTCATGTTAAAGTAATGAAATTTTATTATGCTAGTCCATAAAAGTTTCACGTTCTTATGATATATCCAATATCTTCTCAATTTTATATATATCCATTACAACATATGCATCCACATTAATATACCTACTGTTTTTTCATATTATGGTAAATTGGGGATGTTCTCAAATGTTTTACAACTATAGTATATGGGGGAGGAGTCATATGATAATTCCAATATAACTGTAAGGATTTAATGAAAATATTTTTCTTCATGGTATTAATAAAGATGAATCCTTCCAAATCAACCTTTGTTTTTTAATTTTTTAGCACTTTACATCAATAAATCATTTTTAATATAAAATTATTTCTCATAATCATCATGTAGGGAATCAAATAAAAATCATAATCAACACTATTATCCTCACTATGACTGAATTGATCAACTTTTTCTCTCTCATTTTGATATGTGTAATACTTTTTTTGAATCTCAAAAACCTTAGTTTTAAACTGAGCATTATGCACAGCCTCAATGAATACAAAGGGACTGATAAAAGACTTAGAGTTATTTATATAATTAGATATATTCAGGTAAATTTTTTTTATAGAAGTATATATGTGGGGACATAAGGTGGAAAATCAAATCCCTTCATTTGTTTTTAACACAAAATGAAGAAACAATTTTGTATTTTTTGAGAAATTAGTTTTATTATAAAATGTTTTTGTTGACAACATTATTTTAAAACATTTTTCTAGTAAGATATATTGTTAATAGATACAATATCTTGAACAATTACATAGTCATCATTTTTAAAAAAAATACAAGATTACATTGATTGTGATATATCATCATCTATACATATTTTAGTGACTGATGGATGAAAAATGTTCTCAGTGGTAGTATCTAATTAGTGGTTTTCTCTAAATAATTCAAAAAATGAAAACCGAACACTATCTAAATAGTTATATTTGAAAAAAATTGAATCCAACATATATTGGATGATAGGGAGGGATGGAATTATTTATAAAATAAGAACCAGTTTAAAACTGTAATGAAATTTTCACCAAATGTCTACATACCACTCATCCAAAGCTGATTATAGTTGTTTTCAAACGAATATAAGAAATACACATATGAAGAGTTCAATGGAATGATATGACTATTCGCATATCCAATATTTTATATGGTATTTATTATGAATATTAGTGATTATAAAAATTTCATAAATATTACATCATAAAAATAATGATGATTATATGAAATTAATTTTACCCCATTATATGGAAGATATAATAATAGGAGATCCTTGTGATGGTTGTTCTTTACATGGATTTGCGTCCAATAATTAAATCACCATTATCCAGAATATGATCATTCCTTATAATTACATCTGTGAATGATAAATTAAAATAGTAATTGTTTTTTTTCTCATGAAGGTGTGTTCTCCAGAGTGGTATCCATAAAATAATAGAACCATTTAAATGAACTCACATATACATTGTTCATATGAATAAAATGTGTGTTTATCATTAACAATTTACACTATATTTATTTACTAAAAGTTTCCATGATTGTATATATTAAATATTCAATCAAATAATTTAACATTCATTATATAGTTTTTATATAGTGATTAATGTAATTTAACTGATTTCTTAATGCATTTTTCTAAAAATTGTATTTACTGTGTTCTGTTAGATTTTTTAAAATTAATTTACTCAAATTATTGAAATTTATGAATGTAAAATGGAATAATAATTTATTATAATAATAAATAATATAATTAAATGTGGCCAATATATGTTTTGGTCAAAATTAATTGTAACATTAAAAAAAATTACCCCAATTATGTTATAATGGTATATTGTGGGATATAATAAGAGCTAACGGTATGAATGAAATGTGAAAATGACTATATAATATTTTTTAAAATTATATATAAATATTATATAAACTCTTATTTGAATCAGTTTACTTCTTTTTCAAATTTCTCATAAAAGTGACCATATATTATTGAAATATTTTATGTAATTCCATGGGTTCCCCTCCACTCTAAAAAGGGAACCTCTCGTCTTCCCTTATTCAGAAAATTTTATCTTATAGTTTATTCAATACAAGAAAACCTTCTTATATCTCTTCCACTTATATATGATCCCATTTTCATATCATATGATCAATCATTCAATGTATACGGTTAAAGCTGAAGGATGTGTCTAAAGAAATATGTATCAATCCTATTTAAGAATTGTATATTTTATATCAAATTCCAATATATTTATAAATTTACTATTTATCAAAGAATTATTAATATAGAATTAATAATATACTAATATGGTATTATGATAATGTAATATCTAATTTTCACCACCATCAAAAAATGGGAAATTAATGCATCTCTCATACATATATGTGGACTACCCCCTCCATTTAGTGATATAATCTACTTTCTTTCACCATACATCATGGTTAGTTATTATGAAGAATTGTGTTATATATACACATATATTCTATTTGTTATAGAATAATGATTATGAAATTTTTAAATATTTTTTTACCTTTCCTTCATTCCATCCTTTGAAAATGGAAAATAATTACATGTGTGTGCCTATGAACTACCATCTACATGATGTGATGTAATAATTATTTGATCACTTATTTATATCAAATGATAAAAAAGTTTAAATAATTATGAAATATGATAAATATTACATGATGATTTTTATGTAGAAGATAAAACCATGATCACTATCAAAGGACTATAACTACTAATCATAAACATACATGGAAAATGAGATTTTTTACACACTTAAACAATTAGTTTATTAATTAATTTGTATAATATGGATTTTGAAAGGTTATTTTTGATCATCTAAGACATTATAATTATATGAAATATTCAGGAATAAAATTATAATAAAACTAAATTTATTTTACTAGATGTTTGAACACCTATATATCATGTTAGATATAAGGAAAAAGGTTCTCTTTCTATAACATGGATTCATTCAATCATGATTATATTATAAACAATGATTTATATTTCCTAGTAAAAATTAACCACCGCCATTATATTTCAGCATGATTCTATTGTATTTTATTATTTATAACATATTATTTGATGCTTATTAACTGATGGTGTTTGGAATTAATTATTATAAGAAAAGGGAAAGGTTGTGCATATGAATATTGTTTCACTGATAAAAATTTGATTTTAGCAATTTATTTTATTTATTATATTATATGAATTTTTTATAGAGATATTTTATTATTTACCATTCTTAATTAATGATAATAAATTATATCATTCATTTTATTTCATTAATCTGTTTTGGGATTCAAATGTGACAATTATATTCATGGTTTATCATCTTAAATGTTCTTCTTTATGAATAACATGATTTTATACACATATCATTATATATAATGTTTATATACAATAACCATGTAATTTTTAAAAATGAATATATATTTTTTAGGGTTGTTAATATTTCATTTGATGTCATTTATTTCATGTAACTTATGACAAAAAGTTTACAAAAGTTGTAAGGGGTTTTAGGTAATAGTATAATATTTTACTGAGATTGATTATTCTTAAATATATATTATATTAATAATGTGATAAATCTTTTCGAAACCCTATGTATTCTACTATCCTATAGTTGTTTGTAGAGATTAATTATTTGCAATAAATTTTATTATTTATAATTACTCCAAATAAAAATGGATTTGTTTAAGGAAAACCAACACTGTTTCACTTAATTTTTTGGGATACTTTCCTTCCATATTAATATTAGATTTTTAATGTTTTAAATATATATATTTTTCAATTTAATAATTACAATATAATGTTATTATATCGACATTACAATTTAAATACAAATGTTATATATAATATTCTATCTTTTTTAAAATGTGATATTTTTTAATTTCCTCAAAAAAATAGAAATGAATCATTCGTTAAAGAGACACCATGTAAAACGTCAATATTTTTAAAAATTTATTATATAAAATATCATCTTCACCATGCTACACTAATAATAAAAAAAAATATATATAACCAATAAAATTCATTTTAAATTAGTGTTAATGATAATTATAAACATGTTATTAAGTATATATATATATCCTTTTCAATATTAATAATTGATAAATGAAGTGAAAATTATTAGTCATTTTTTATAAAGTAGTGATATTTTTTATAAATAACTTTTCTTAAAAAAATATCCACTTTTATTTTGATAAAAATTTTTATATCTCTTCATGAAACATTAAAAAATTATTTGATATAATTTTTATTTTTTATATAAACTTATAAATTTTATCTTCTTGTAAAATTTAATTAATTTTCAAAATACAATTTTTATTTTTCTTATTAATAGTAAAAAATATAGATTTTTCTTAAACATTCATATCTTTTAAATAAGTAGACTAATTTAAAAGTACCATTAAGTAATTAATATTATTTAATGTAACTTAATTTAAAATTATTCACAATTATTACACTTCATTTTTTTAATCTTATATATATTTCATTTTTATTATAATTTCTAAGTGTGCTTAAAAATGGGAATTTTATGTAATATTTTTTAATGTGAATAATTATATTTCTTTATAATTAATATAAATACTTAATAATAATTAATTGTTTAAATAATATATATATATATATATATATATATTATCTATAAATTAAAATTTAAATTCATATAATTACTATTACAAGGTATGTATTTATTATAGAATAATCTTTTTCATTAATAATACATATCTTGAAAACCTCATTTTCATCACGTCTCCATGTATAATTTCAATTAAAACATTTACAATAAAGATTATTTAATAATATAAAATTTATTGCATATGTTGAATCAAGATAATTGATTTGATCTAATATTTTTATAATAACATTTTTCTATAATGAATATGAAAATAAGAGAAATTATTTACCCTTGTTTTGGTGAAAAAATGTGTATTCTGGGAGATTGAAGTAAAAAATATTGGGTTCCAGAAGTTGTAAATAATTGTATTAAATATATTTTATGGGTATAGTATTTTCTTTTTAAAAAATTTTAGTGACCCACTCAAATAAATTATAAAATTCCAACAACTATCATTTCCACTACACTCTATTTAAAACGATTTATTAGACAATATACATCAAAATATAATCCACAATATCCACTCTATGACCAATATTCTTCATTTTGAACATAAATCCATCTTATAATGTTTTTTTGGTTCTTACCTAATGAGGTTTTCTGAAGAAGATGAATTTTTTTTAACATTGGATTTTTATTTTATTTATTCCTTTAACTCTTAAAAAAAAAATTTATAAAATTACACATAATATACCCTATAATTATGTTATTATGTTAATGAAATTAACATAATCTATATCTTATTCTATGAAATTGGATATTAAATCATCCATCAGGTGTACAATTGGCTCCCCCCTCTCACACTTATGTCATTCATTTTCAATCATATCCTCTAAAATATTTTTACTATGATCTATTCAAAAAATATATATATATAATTTGGAAAATATATATAGTTATGTTGTAATAATATCCCATATAAATTATTACATTACATTCCATGGTGGATAAAATAACATCACTCATGGGTATGGAAAACAACATCCTTGAAAGTCGATGTGGTTAGTATTTCACTACATCATTGCATGAAAGGTAATAAGGATTATATTATTGAATATATGTTATGTACGTAAAAAATTTATATTAATTAAAATCTTAACTGTCTAAAATGATAATGCATCTATTTAATTTTTACCCTTAAAAATTATAATGTCATTCTTGTGTATATGTGGACTACCACCTCCAAAAAATGACTTACATATTTTTTCATCACTAAATAACAAGGATGATATATATATATATATATATATATATATTTTAATGATATAAAATTTTAATTCATGAATTATTATCATAATGTAATGATTAAATAATTTATACCTTCATTCCATTATCGTTATTGAAATATAGAATCATTACCGGTGATTATGTACTGTCTACCATCCCCATAATCATATGAAATCTCATTTTTATACAAATACTTCATTATTGGGTTTTAAAAAATACACATTATTTATAAAAATCATAATTATTTAATTATTATTATTTGTTATATGTTAAAATATTTTTCACTTTAATGAAGTTCAACAAACAAAATCCTTTTTGAAATTAAGAGAAAAGCATCCTCAAAACACATGAAATAGAAATAATTTATTATGTATTGAAATATTAAAATTTAAATTCAAATAAATGAATTTTTTAAAATTTATTAACCCTAAAATATTTATTATGAAATAAAATAATTTATATAATCTTATTAAAAAGGATTTTTTAGCATTTATAAAGGATGTCATACTAGAGATATGTGACTCTATTTTCAGGTTGATTTTATTGAGACATATGAATATTCACCATTTATTTTAGTTGTGTAGAATATATAATTATAATTTATTCAATTTGTTATTCAATTAATTTTATTTATTGATATTTCAAATATATTTTAGGTTGTCTATTTCAAACGGTTTTGATATTTATATTACCACATTCGAATGAGATTTCAACTCATTTTTAATTTATTCAGGTATATTTTATTCCTATCAAACTATTTTATTTATTATGACGTATATGATAATAATTTTATATGTAATACAATTAATCAATCATACATCATGTTATTTTATGTTTCAACTTTAATTATATCAAACATAGGGATTTTACAGAAATTTTACTACATTGTAACGAATAAATTAACAAAATTTATAGTTGTTGGGTTATATTACTTATTCGTTAACATTGATATTTTATAATTATGTGTGTCATGATTTTTTATTTTATTATGTTGTATATCCAATTTATTATGTGGATTTATAATTAATATACATAGTAAATTCAATGATTAATTCCCACTTTATCATTAGGATCATTGTAATAGTTGATCAATTCATGTTTTCTTCTTTGAGATATAGATTATTTTATACCCCTAAATAATTCAACGATGTGTATCTAATGCCCCTTTAAAATTCTATATAATGGAATATATTATTTTCATTGTAATTAATGATTCATATGAATTTATAATTTCATGGGTTATACAATTAATAAATAAATATAGAAAAGGATTTATATTACAATCTCATTTCGTTATGGGATTTTTTATGTTCAAATTAAATTGGATGAAATTATATACACTTATTTTCATGAAAAAATAATATTTTTCCATATAATTAATAAATATGGTTAACGTGTTGTATTAGTAATTCCTCCCTTATTGAGTGAGGAAATATCAAGAAATTAAATTTTATGTTATACCAATCTAGTAATTTCTTTTATATCAAGTATATTTATCTTCCATATGAATTATGTTAAAGATGTTTTAAAAAATTAAATCTTGTTAAAATAAATAATTTTGAAAACCTATTTTCAATGATATTTTACTTTATTTAAAATTTTTTAAAATTGAAAAACATTATTGGTTTTCAAATGGGACACTAATGACTCCCTTTTACATTATTATTTGAAAATAATGATTGTATTTTTCATTTAGTACATAAAAAAATTATAACACTATAATTCCAATTATTTTCATCTAATGTTAGTTTATATGTGATCATTTTATTTTTCAATGAATTTTTTTTGAGAACGATGGATGTTGTACCTATTTTATTAAAATAAAACAAAAGATGAGAACCCAACAAGCATGAAAACAAAGAAAAATCCCAATGAAAAGCTAAATTCCTATCTTTTTCTTTAGTTTTTCAGTGGGCATTCTTTCTTCTTCTCCCATTACCTGCCATGTACCCCTTCTGTGACCATGACCACGACCTCTCTCTCTCCCTCTAAATTGAGGATGTGATTAGAGTCTTGAGAAGTGTCTCAGAATCTGTACTGTCAGAATGAAAGCTATCATCCTCCTGCACATTTTCAATGGAAGTGTCTCTTGTCACGGGAGTCAACATCCCTTTAGCCTCCATTGTCTTAGTCGAATCCGTCTCAAATTGTTTCTCAACCACTGCTTGAAACATCACTGGGGACATTGACTACTTGTCAGAAACAAGCTGAAAGCCATCATTGTCAAGAATGGATTTGGTAGAAGCTTGAAAAGTTTTATAACTGCCCAAAGTGTCATTTTTTAATATTTTCATTCCCTTACTAACTGAGTTAGCAACATTCCATGTGAGAGTTTGTGGTCAACTTCTTTTTTTTATCTCGTATTCAATCATTTTTTCACCCATCATGTCATCAATTCTTCATATCATGTAAGAATATGACAAGTTATCTCCTTTTCCTTTTCAATATGTGTTATCATTGTGGACATTCATCTCTTCAGAGAAGATGGCGGAGCAATACATTGTCTTATTTTCCAAAGTGGAGGCATAGCTACTTCCTTTTTACTCATCAATGCTTGGCTTGATTTCATCCTCCAGAGAAACATTCTATTCTACCTTCATTTGTTTAACATTATCAAGGGCAATGTCAATTCAATCAGGGATCTTGCTCTGATTATCCTCAAGCTGCTGCAAGTCAGGCTTTCGAATAGATGTATTTTTATTCTTCTTGAGACAATTGTTCACGTCATGCCCTCAAAAAAAGAAGAAGATGAATATTGTGGAGCGTCTATAGGTAGATGACTCATGACCAATAGAATTTCAATCCTTGAAGAATTTTGGAAATTTTTCATAATAAATATTCAACTAAATCATGTCATCATCAATTGCAAGCATTACCTTATCAACTAGCGTCGAACCCAGTTCAACCTCTACCACGAACCTTGCAAAGTGACCGAAGCAGGCTCCTTATGTTTCCTTGTGAAATTTATTTGGTATACCAATCGACAGTTCAATACTATAGAAAATTTTAGGGTGCCAATGTATCCAATTTAGTCCATATAACCTTACCCAAATTTTAGGTGTGGTATTACCAACCTCAAATGGGTTGAAGTTTTTATCCCATATACGAAGATAAATGATCCCCGGATTGAGCGCTATGGAGCCAAATCTCCAAGACCGAACCTTCTGTTCTTACATGGGAATGAGCATGTGGAAGTAACCTTGTCCAAGAGAGACACATTTCATGGATGAAAAACACCAAATCGACGATAACTTCTCCTTAATCTCATCTATTTTTATAGGATTGGATTATTTAGTAAAAAATAAATTACCAATAATGGAAAAATCACCCTTTTTCAACCGTTCTGAAATAGCATTTCGGTCGGCCCTAATATGCACTACATTAACTTTTTTTTCCAATGAAATTTATATTTGCAAAATATATTGTTTTTTTCATTAAATTTTATTTTCTTCATGAAAATATATTTTTTCTCATGAAAATTTATAATGATATTTTAATGGTTTTCCACTAAAAAACTATTATTTTTTAGTTTTCAAAAAATTTGAATACATTAATATAATACCACCCAAATTGTTTATATATATGGATTAAAATTCATTCAAAGAGAAAAATTTGTATTCAATTTTATTTTTAGGGGTTATTCTTGATAATAAAGAGACTATAATTTAACTCATTTATATTGAAAGTATTAATAATTTCTTGAAAATAATAAAGGTTCTTTGACTAATTTTATAATGAAATGTGTTATATATATACTTTATTAATGATATATTTCATGTAGTTTTTTATAATGATTGTATGCTCTATTATAAATTAATGATGATTGTTTCCATTATAAACTATGTTTTGTGGTAATGTTATTAACCACATACATGTGGTTCCAAAATCTACCACAGTTGGGTGGGTCCATAATAGTTCTCCATTAAATTGGTTCATCCAATAATAGATGTAGACAATATTGTTGGTTCCATTTCTATGATATTTTGGGAAGATAATATGCATAGATAATAATATGTGTTCATTATTATTAATATCATTTTAAATGTATCCCTCGATCGAGAAAGATTTCACATGGGCGGTGATAGTTTATTCAGATTAATATTGCATTTGAGAAATCAATATTCCATGTATCCATGTTTTATGATTGTTGTATTTGTCAGTATGATTAATATTATTTTATGATCAGGATCATTGATTATGCCATCATACCATTATCATCTTATTATACTCACTAATGTTATTCAATTAATAAATTTTTTTACGCTTACTCATAATTTTATCTCATACTGGTTGTGATTCATTTTACACATGTCATCATGAGTTATATTAAATAAATTATATCTATTAGTATTTCATATGGATGGTGATGATATATTAATATGAAATTAGAGTAACATTGTTAATTAGAAGAAATTAATATTTAATTACATTGGTATTGTTTATAACGGTTATTTTCTAATTTATTTAACAATATGAACCGAAAAGGTCCTTCCTTATGTAATATATCAAAAATTTACATTTTATTTTTATTTTTTTTGATGTTGAAAATTGGTTCACCTTCAACACTATGAAATATTAAAATGTATTTTTTATTATTTTATTAATAGATCCTGGAGTGTTTTTTCAGAGCTATTATATTCAGTATCAATTAAAGGATTAAATAACTTTTAATATTTGAATTATTTCATGTTATTTTATATTAATTTTTATCTATTCCTTTTTGGGTATACATTATTATGGTTAATAATATATTAAAGTATTAAAAACCCCAATTAATGTTTAATGTAATGATATTTTGAGGTCATTAAAGAAATTTATGTGATTTTTTTATTTGGTTGGTTTATTGTAATTTTTCTGTTTAATGAAATTTATTGTGATATATTATGTCAACATGTTTTTTATTGTATTGATAAACATTATAGATTATATTATTAGGTATATTGTTGTAATTAGGGAACTAGACGTTTTATTTTTTATATAACCATGAGATTAAATATTAATTTAGTGACATAGTGATTAATATAAATTAAAAATCCTTTCATTGATATTTTAGTGAATATAAGATTAAAGGTACGATAAAAATATTGGGATTTTTTGGTGACATGATTTATAGTGTTACTTATTTATGGAATGATTTAGTTTGAATTCTTGGTAATGATATTGAATTTTTCAAATTTATTTATTAATTAATCATATGAAGGTTTAATAATTTCGAGATACATCTTACAATATTCCATCCATTTTTATTTTGGTTAATATCTAAAGACATATGGAATAGATTTATTTTCCCTTTTAGGGTTAGGTGGCCCTTTATAATGTTGTTATAGTCATTTTGTCTTGCAAAATAATTTATTCTTCAATAGTTGTTTTTTGGATAGAAATATAAGATTGTGGTGAAAATTAATAATATTATAAAATTATAATCCTCATGTAATAATATTTCATTATTCTCCAAGTATATTTATAAATATAATTACTCAGCACATTAAAAGGATATTGAAACAAAAACCATCCCTATTACCATAATTTATGATTATATTAATGTTCATTCTCATACCATTTTCGTTTATGGTTTTTTGATTTTTGATTTTCTCATTATCATTCACTATCTCATGGTAAATTATTTTTGTCTCTCTATAGAAATAAATATATGTAATGATCCCTCCCCAAAAGTTGTAACCATATTTGGATAACAACGCGACAAGGGAGTTTCTGACCCCTGAGTCCATCGTTTAGTAGGGCTTGTGTCAACAACAATAATAGTGTGTATTGAAAACACACAAATGGGATACATTGCACACAAAGAGAAAGCATGTACAAGATAGTGATAAGAACAACCATAAAAATCCAACTCACACTTCAATATAAAATAAACCCCATGTACACATATGAAAATTCATGAAAAAAAATACTGCAACTTAATTGGAAAACTACACATACCAATATAATGTAGAAATGGTACTGACTACAATGCCCGAACAGCTCCTACAACCCCAATCTAGTTTTAACCAGCTTGATCTCCTACCCACTCCATTTTACCTGAAAAATATTTTATAAATAGATATTGGGTGACTATAATAGTATACTCAGTAGGATCCTCCCAAGATCCTCTCATTAAAATTTGATGAAATTCAAATAAGAAACGGTGAACAATAAGTGAAACTAACTCCTCACCTAAATTGTTACACTATTTTCCCAACCTCTTCATGGATACCCACAAAAGGTATTTTATACAAGATTATATAATTTAATAAAGAATATCAATGTTTCCCAGCTTCAAATTCACCACTGGTTTTTATCTTTTCCCCAAAGTCACACATCCTAATAATCTCTCTCCAAAAGGCTTACCCGCATAATCCTCAGCGAAGCACCACAACATGCACGTTATGCCACACAACCACTAAATCCATGTAACCAATGTAACCATGTAGATTCTAGGAGACACCATAGCCCTCATAATGTGTACCACGTGTCTTGAATTACTCTCAGTCAATTAAATATAGTTCTTCGAGTAAGAATCTTTATGCCATCACATCCTATACATGATTCATCTAAAGTTTTCCATATGAAACAATTTAAAGAATATGTGTGCGATAATAATAAAAATCAATTACCTGCCTCTACAAAAATATATGAGTAAAAAAAATTGACATTAATATCAGCTCATGTAACTACAAAGAGAAGAGAGTGGGGCCATAGGGGTAGTCATTCATCTATCCTTCCACCAGAATTTTTGGTGAGAACACCCCCATGGATCATAATTATTGTACTATCAGTTCGCCTAACTGAAATGATGTAGTAGTGTTTAAAACCCTAAAAAGAATATAATATAATATAGCTCAAAACCACACTATGGGCATAATTGAGTCTTATAATCAAACACAACTAACGTCTCTTAGACTCATAGATTCCACTACTGAGACTAGCTATCCTATACGAACAAAACAATTTAAAGAGGATTATTATATTACATTATTCCCATATTATTATTTGTACATTAAATGAATTTATTCCTTAAACATTAGTAAACAATTATCAATTCCATGTTATATTTCTCTATCTTCACAGACAATTTCCAATGTTTTATTATATTGAAACCTTAGCATCACATACTGAAAATCTCGTTCCCAATGGGTTAACACCATTTATGAAAAAAAAAATTGATAATAGAAATATCACATTACCATATTCCCAGGAATTTTTGAAAAACATTCTATGCAACAAAATATGTGGGGCTGAACATGGTCAGTTGATGAAATACCCATAATGTCTTTTCCACCTAAATCAAGAGCATAGAACCATATTCCATTTGGAATCATAACATATAAGGCACGTTGTATACCCCATGCATCTTCTCCCATTTTGCATGGATGGAAAGCAAGACTTGCTTCTTTTAACCATGGGGAAGGTAATGTAGACAAAAAACCAATATGATTTAGTATAAAACCAATCATTCACATCCAACCTGTTTTATCATCTTGAGTATCCTCCCCGATACCCACTGCATAAAATGACGCATCTCACCACTCTATGAATCAACTTCATTCGGAAAAAATGGGCCTCCTTTAACCAACATATCAAATCATCCATCCAAGATCAAATAATAACACAAGAAGTATGTAACAAACTTTATATCTACTGGCCTCTTTTCCATTGAACTTGGATTCCACCATTCATACATAACGAGTACTCAATGTATCCAAAGAAAATATCTCTCAGCCTTAAAATCAAGAGGGTCAATCAGAACCCTACCACACATAATCATATATCAAACAAATGGTTCATTAATCCATCCCAAAACACCCTATATATTATTTTTAGGTTCCAATAATGGGAACCCTAAAATGTAATCCATCGAAAATTAACAAAACAATTAATTTACATGCATTTAATTCATTATAAACAAGAATAATCATTCATGTGGATCATAAATTAATACAATTAAACATTCTTACTACAAAAACAACTATATTAATTTACATTCCTCTTTATCATTGGTGAATAATTACATTTAAACCCAAATTCTATTCATTACCAATTTTTTCATGAACGACATGCTAAAAAAATCATGAAGAGATATCATACTATCTAGAAAAAAAGAGGAAATAACATTCAACCAATAACAAATATTAATCTAGTTCAAATATATATTTAATCAAATCCATTTTTGTCCAGTTGTTTGAAACATGTTAACTCAACTGTTTTATATAAAAGAATAATGAATCCACAAATCCCCTTCCTCAAATGGTTCTTGATGTTATATACATGATAATTATCAACACAATGGATCACGGTCACCTCCCTCATGAAAAATATATCCACCCAAAGGTGCAATGACATGACCGCACCATGTGACTTCCATGAGAACACCATAGGAAATAAAATAATCACATTCAATAACATGTCAAGATTAAATTAGAGAAAGATGATTAGAGAAAACAAAATACCATTGGTATATAATACCTTCTATAGATGATGGATTGAAATTTTATACTTCCATAAAAATAGGGTGTGTGTATACCTGAGAAAAAAACATCAAGGGAAAGGATCCATGTATTAAAAGTAAATAACGCTACACTGTTAAGAAGAATGAATGGATTGAGTGTCTCAGACTAGGGAACACGAATATAGAATAAGGGTGGAAGATATCTCTACACATTATAAGGTTTAACATATAAGAGGATTATGATATTGTTGATTTTCAATTAAATTTTTATCACATTAAACCATAGGGTTTTACCATGTAAATACATTAGAATTATTTGAAAAATTATGATATTTTTTATAGGCTTTGAATCAGCATTAAATTCATTAAATAAAGGCTTTGAATGTGTTTTTTACTCAAAGAAAATGATAAATGGGAAAATTGTAGCAAGATGGAAAAATTGTTCACCTACCAATGGATAGAAACACTGTACACATACTGATGGTTGCAAAAACTATACACCTACTGATGTATGGAAACAGTATAAAACTACCGACGTCGAGAGTATAAATAAATCAATGACATTGATATAAAAAATGAATCACTGATGCCTACTTTAAAAATGAACCACAGATGCCGGATGTACTAAATACTCTCTAACATCTGTAGTAAAAATGACTAACTGATGTTGACTGTACAAATGACACACTGAAGATTACATCAAAAATGACTCACCGATGGTGACAGTACAAATGACTCACTGATGAAACTGCTCACATCTGTCTCACCAATGAAACTATTCATATCTAACTCACCAATGAATCTGTTCACATATGTCTCACTGATGACACTATTCACATCTGTCTCACTGATAACATTATCCACATCCCTCTCACCGATTACACTATTCACATCGTTCTCACCTAGGACCATTTTTACATCAATCTCATTAATATAAAAATTCACATCTATCTCACTGGTGACAAAGTTCACATACATCTCACCAATGATATTGTTCACATCTAACTCACTGATGAAATTGTTCACATTTGTCTCACCCATGGCACTATTCACAAAACTGGAAACACTATTCAAAGAACTATAAATTTGGAATAGTGTTGGGCATAAGTAACATTGACCTTAAATAACACCTAGAACGGTATATTTTATCAATGAAATTGAATGAAGAGGTTCAGTCCCCTAAATCAGATAGCTCTTAAATATTCTTTTCTTCAAGAATTCAATACCATCCCCTGAGGCAATACAAAAGGGGAATGAAGAACCACCCATTAGGATACCTCTCAAAAGATAGAAATCCACAAAAGAAATAAAAAAAATCCATCACTTAAAAACAAACTGTCTCCAATCAGAAATGAACATAGTTACTTGAAACATGTTAAAAATTCAACAACATGGGGTAATGTGTGTGTATATAAGTTTAATATTACAATGTAATCTCCTCCATGCCACCGTTTCACCACAGGAGAAGAACCATGGTCATATAACACCTACGAAAAACCTTCTCCAAGAGGTCCTTCATATCAATATGCTTCTACTCAAAAGTCACATCGTCTTCAACATCGATCTATCTTAAATTTATGTTATTAGAGTCATCATAAAGGTAATGGAATAGTTCTAACTCATGAAAAAACATCATTTATACATCTCATATATGGGGGATGTGCTACTCGATATTCCATAACTCCAACATGAGCCAACACCTTAAAAAGCCAAAAAAACATAGGAGAAAGCATAATCCCCTAACTAAACTATCATTGCCCATGGAAGGGAGTAAACTTCAAAAACGCGAGATTTCCAATATCAAACTCTATTCGTCTAATACATTGATCAGAAAATAAATTATGATGGTAATTTTCCAACTTCATACTCTCACAAATCACCCAAACTATCTCTGTAATATTCTATACAAATTCTAGCCTCATAACTTCATACTCTCTAACCCTCATCCCAAAGAATGGATAATAAAATGGTCAGCCATAAAAGGCTTCTAATAGAGCCTTACCGATGGTGTAGTGGAAAATATTTTTGTTGGAGAACTCCACCAAGTGTAAATTCCTTATCTATTAACATCCAAATCTTGGATAAAAGATCCCAACATGTATTTATGTGTCTGGATAGTCCTCTTTATCTAATCATATGTCTATGGATAAAAAATAGTGTTATGAAAACTCAGGGAACCTAAATCATGCTAGACACCTCTCCACACCCTATAGGTCAAATTAGGATGTCAATCAAAAATGATCTTCATAGAGACTCCATGGAGTCTCAACACCTCCCCTGATTTTTCCTCGAAAACCCCCCACTAAGAACGACTCCATGATCTCTATGAAGTTGTATGATTTTGTTAAATGATCCGATAAACAAAAATAGAGCCAGGGACTCTCTAAAATGAAGATAAACAAGAAAAAAAGTCCATGGATATTTCCTCTCACTTCCATTGTTGAACATCTAATGGATGGAGGGATCCATTGGGGAAACATTGCATGACCTTCACCCTCTAGAATATTATTCAATGAGATAAAAACTCTACATCAACAAACTACAACCAAGACCACATAAACTGACTCCTCAAATCTTGGTACTATATTTTCATGCTAAGATTCACCACTAAAGGTGATCTATAGTACCCTCTATGAAATGTCTCACACTAATCATAATGAAAAAAAATCCATCCCTGATAAAACACTCGGTGTTATTAATCCTCATACAAACCATCAAGGGCCACTCCACAAACATCTCAGTCTCTCTAGACCACCATATATAGATCCCCAATTAGGACTCTTCCTCTTGCTGCATAGGAGATAATTGTACCATAGTCTAATAAAGGAAGCATCATCCACTAACGTCTCCCTTATCGAGATTTAATGTTGAGATTTCTCCCATAACTATCAATTAATCACTATATGCACTCACAACATCACCATGAGAGTTACTTCTCAAAACATCAGCTAAAACACTCCCATTTCATAGTGTATATAAGATTTTGAAGTTGTATTCCTGTAAGAACTCCATCCACTGGCACTACAATAGTTCAAGTAACATTAGGGAAAATTTTAAATACCCAATATTTCATAGTATTCTATTTCTTCAATGCAACTCAATAACTTTCACTACACGCAACACTGTGTTCAAGCGCACCACGACTTACCAAACTACCCTTTAAAAGGCGATTATGAATAGTATTAACTGAATATTGAACTATATATAAACCTTATAATTTTAGAATCCATATTATGAGTTTTTTAGTCATAATGTAAGAACAAATTAATTTTTTTAGTTAAAAGATGTATTTTTCAAAAAATGCACTTTTAACACATTTTAATGGTGAACAATTTTTAAATCCAATATTTGAAAATTTTATATATTCAATTTGAAAAAATAAACATCTTCCTTAAAATTGAGACAAAATAATTTAGTTTCAATAAATTTTTTGTTTTCTTCAATTTACTATCATATTTGGGTGAATAGTTAAAATAATACTTTATTTTAAGAAAAAATAACATTTTTAATCAAAATAATTTATAGTGTTAAATTATACATTTTAATTGTTTGGAAGTATAAATATATTATATTTTTACCATTTAATCCAATTATAGTCATTGTAAATAATTTCACTTTGAAATTGTATATAAATATGTGTCAATTTTTTAAAGTAACCAAGAACGTCCTGGATTCGGTCAAAACCGGTCCCAAGAAAATCTTATTAAGAAGAAGAAATGGAGATCCATGAAACCAAGGGAGTATTAAAAAATGGAGAGTACAAGACACCATGAATATATTCCTCCAACAGTGAAGTGTTATATTCAGGGACCGTAAACAACCATGCCATATCTATCACCATGATTGCTTTCTTGGAAAAATCATCTACCACTTGATTGACCTCTCTAAAAGAATATGAGACATTCATGTTTAAGAGACTAACATGATTGAGACATTAAACCCACTTTGAAAGTACCCGGAAAGGCACATTCCACGTACTTATTTGTATGGCTTAGACCAAAAGTTGGGAATCTGATTCAATCCATAGCATGCTCTAATTATACAAAACAGCATACCTGATAGCATGAAAAATCTCCCATAACTCAACTTCAATAGCAACACCAACATCAGTGAATCTGATTAAATTAATAAATGAAACTTCTATGTTTTGAATTTGGTAAAATATACATCATTTTTGAATTCTAAATATGAAAATTAGATTATGGAAAATTTTTGGTATTTTTCTGAAAACATACAATTTTTTATGAATAGTGAAAAACAATGAATTATTGTTTAAAACTGACTTTTTATTTAAATAATTATATATTTTAATTTATTTTAGGTCAAAATAGATATATTATACCTATATATGTTCAATGTAGTTCATTGGTGTATTTTTTTTTAATATTAGATATAAAACATTTTATTGAACTATTCACCATCTTTTACCCACCTCCTTGGAGAATTTCCAAATTTGCAAAAAACATAATTTTACTGATTCTGTGAGTAGAATTTAAAAAATCTCATAGTCATGGTTGATATCATTGAGAAAAGTTTGGGTAAATAAAATTAAAAAAATTTGGTGAATAGTAACTTTTTACTTTTATTTACCACGGTTAAAAGTAAACTGGGTAATTAAGGGTAAAAATGATATTATTATTTCCCTAACACATTTCTAAATTCTATAGGATAAGTGTAATTCAACATAAAAAAACCTTAGGAATAAAATATGATCCTTTCGGTCCACATTGATTAGATTAGGACACTTGTTATTATTTAAATCAAATAAGGGTTAAAAGAGTTAAAATCAATATTTATTAACTAAAACATTTTTAATATAGGGTTATACATAAGATAAATTAGACTAAAATTATTCACTAGAAATCTTAAATGATTTTTTGTATAATGGTATTATATTTATAATTCTTAGTAATTAAATAATTAAATATATTTATGACATAATGATGATGTAGTAATTACTGTATTAATGAAAGATTAAAATAATAGACATTATAAATATCCGAATAAATGAAATTTGAGAGTTTTTATAAATTAAACTAATTTTATAGGTTATTATGACATGTTCGGGTTTGATAGATCAATTAATTTTGACGTAATAATTCTTTTATTAATTAAAAAAACAAATACCAAATAGTGTCAAAATTGACATAAAATAGTTTTTAAAACAAATATTATATTCTTAATTGATATTATAATCCTAAAAATATAAGGTTCATCCAAATAACATATATATTAATATATATGTCATTAATGATCAAATTTGGGTTTTATTGACATTTAACAGTAAGTTTGTTAACCATATAATATAAAAATACAAATAGACATGGTAAATTTCAAACTATTTAACAATGAGTTAAATCGAAAAGATATGGTTAATATGGGAACCTAAACCTATCTAAAGAAAATATGATGAGTGGTTTTAGACCTATCCAGTCCTTATACTTTAATTCATACATTTTGGAGGCATTAGAAACCGAAAATTATTTTATTATAAAATAATATTTTTTGTTTTCCCTAAGGTGCCCCTCACCCCTCTTATAAAAGGTCACTCCCCCATCAGTCTAATTCACACCTTCAAATCCATTTTTCCCAGAAAATACCTGCCCAAATATCCTCCCAACTATCCTAACATTATCTTAGAGGCCTTCCTTATTTCATAAAGCCAACCTATGGAGCCCTTTTGATCAAATCAAAAGGAATAACTGGAAGAAGAGGTCATGATTTCACCATCCTCTTTTAAGATCTCTTCTTCTTCCTCTTACTCTTTCTTTGTTGTTTCAATTATAAAATAATTAATCCAATATCTTCTATATTATTTTATTTTATTATGAATATGTAATAACTATATTCATTATCCTATCCATCTTATGAATGATAATGTCACCATGCGTGCGTACGTACGGCTTACCATCTCCGCGCCATGGTGTAATTTGTTATTCAACACAATGTTATTTGGATAGAAATAATGATGCGTAATATGTATATAAATAATGAAGATAACATGATAATGTCACTATAAAATTAATTTTCCTTCTAATTCCTCACCTTTAAGGAAATTATATTGTCGCTCGTGCGTACGTACGGATTACCATCTCTACGATGCGATGAGATTTATTTCAACATTCACTATTCATCGATGATTATTAAAATATATACTACTAATAATTATTTAATATATTACATAATAAAACTACTGGATATATAAATATATATATATATATAAGTACTTACATATATCACATTCACTTAGTTCCGTTCAATACGACATGAAAACGAAAACAACGTTTATGCGTACAAACAGACTACCGTCTCCATAAACTTTGTTTTTTAATTCATATATATGTCTATTATACATATTTATATTTTAAATATATATGATATATGAATAATGTTTTATATTCTGTATGTATTTAAATTTAGATCTATGCGATGCAATCTAGAGTGACAAGTTAAAACACGTACAATAAAGAAAACAATTATTACCCGAAATGTTAATTTAGCATGGAATTTATTATTAAATGGGTAGAATAAAGTCATTAATGAATCATGTATGATATCATAAATATTAATATGGTTCTATTATACTTTAGTAACATACTACGATCTTCATACAAGTGGTTGAATGTACCCTTGACCAAAGGAAAGTGCCAGGTAGGTGGTTTTCAACTCACTCCTTATTCTGGTGAGATTCATTCCATATTTCCACTATTACCTTTTGTGTGGTGTAGTTACACCCATAATTTTATTATTTGTGTAATACACATTAATTTAGCTGTATTTACATATTCATTGTTTTCAACTTCCTTCATTGGGTGTATGTTTTGTATGTTACAAAATTCATAAGGGTTAATTTCACAATCTCTTTATTATCCAAAGCTGTTTTTACGTAAGTATCTACTGGGACCTCTTTTTTGTCCACATCCATGTTTCTTAAAAATTTATTAAAAATGATTTTTACTATTTACTATATTATATGTTAATTTAATTTATGACCTTCTTTACTTTTTATAAAATGCTTTGAAAGGAATCTTTCCGTTGTTTTTCAAACTAGGTTCTTCATAACCTTTTCTAAAAAAATTAATGTATGAATATCTTTTTTTTAACATATAGGGAGGGTGCAGCTATTTTATTCTGTTATAAAATCATTAAATATTCCCTTACAATCTTATAAAAATATTTACAAAATAAATTTTTTCTCAAATTATTTCAAAATAGAAAGAGATATTTCTCTAAAAAATGATTTTGGTTCATCTATATCAATATCCGTTAATGGATTTTAAGATTATTTGAATCTGATTAATTATGATACAAAACATACAAATTGTATTGAAGCTTTTGTGATATTTTTGACTCTGGATGTGATATTTTTATACCATTCATGGTTTATGGTTAAAGTATTGACATTTCATGGGCATGTTTTAATACGAATGTTTATGTTATATTTCAACCTTTTCATATGAGGAATGCATTGGACTAAGTAAGTGATGGGTGGACCCGGCTATAGCTCCTCAATGCATCAATATGTCTCATGAGACAAATAGATGTGGAATTGGATGAGGCCCTTTCCCAATATTATATATGGTTATGGCTAATGATTTAATCATTTCTTGACGTCTTGACAGAGAATTTGACAAAATGTTTCAGAATGTCGGGCATTATACATTCCCTCATTTTGAAAATAATATTGATGGTTCATGTAGACATTTGACTAGTAGAATACCCATGATATGTTTTATTATGTAATTATTTACTCATCTCATATTCCTTCCATAAAATTATTCATTTTTATTATTGTTAAAGGCATGCGGTTTCAATTATTCACCTTGCTTAATATTTATGTTATCTTCCACTGTATTGCATACACCTACAAATCATTAGAGAAAACCCATTTCGTATGATTCGTTTTCCCAAGAATCCATGAAGTGTATTATGATTGATATGTAGTGTTAAGATAAAGGGAATAATGGCATTCTCAAATAACTATTTATGTTTTGTTTTATGTTTTAAATTGTAAGGTAATGTTAATGTATATATTTTATTTTCCCAGACTGGTAAACTGATCTGTCATTCAGGACATGATTCCTTATAATCATTCAATTGTATTAAAATAAATCACTACCTCATGGTAACTGGGGTCGGGGATTTATAGTTGGTATCATTGGAACTTTATAAATTACTTTTGAAAATAGATTTAGATAAATTCTTATTAGAGCACATAGCTCTAAGATAATCTCTGAGGATTAGCATAGAATAATGTCCAATAATTTTAGTAATGTATAGATTTTGTGTGTTTTCCAAGAAAATAAATCCATGGATTGATACGAGTACATAGAGGCGGCTTTGGAAGAGATGTACCTAGGGGTAAACCCAAAAAACACAGATTTTATCTAGACTCCAACGGGAACTGCTGCACGACAATGAGACTTGCGGAACTCTTGGTTACGACACTCTCGTGTGATATGATTAGGATAATCCTCATTTTCTTTACAAATAATTATGAATGATTTATGAGTATATTACTCCTCAATGAAAATATTTTTATGGATTATATCCATAAACTATTCAATTTAAGTTAGGTATTTTACATGTTTGGAATTATTCATTGCAATTCATAAACTGACATAGTGTATGCCATTGCATAGAAATTGTTCCCGGTAGAAGGAATGTAAACTCTAGCAATACGTATGATCCAATGTGTAAGAAGGATCATATATTTTATGATATTAAGCCAACAATTAGATGGTAAATAGTCTCCCATGTATTCTCAACATATGAATAAATAGTATCATGTGTAAATAAGATAAGTAAAGAATTCTCTGAGTCCTATGGATTTGAAGGGATGAAAGAGAAGAAAAGGATGGAAGAGGGAATGATGAATAAAGGGAAGAGGGAAAAAAAGGATTTTCCCATATGTGATAATTGTGGGAAGAATCTCTTTGGTAAATTATTGAAGGGAATGTGAGTTTGTTAAAGGTGAGGAGAAAAAGGACACCATGTATGTGATTACAAGGGTAAGAAAAAGGTTTCAATTGTATAGTTCTTCATCTGCAAGGAGTTGGTACACTACGAGAATCAATGTCTAAATCATCAGAGTATACTCTAAATGATGATATTGGATAAGAATCAAGTAATGATACTACCAAATATGAATAGGAATGATTAAGAGTTCTTATGTTGTTATTAATGTATTGTGTCATTTTAGTGTTGTATCAACAATGTACTATATATATGAATTATTGAAATAAATAAGGATTGTACTGCTGTACCATTTCATTTGGAATTTGAGATTGTATGGTCTTGATACTAATGTAGTAATTTTGGAATAAGAAATGGTTGATTTGGATTAATTATATTGGCTATTCTTGACTATCTTGGAACTGATTAATGGTTTGTTTATTTCATGGTGGTTGAAATATTTAAATTTTTTTGATATGTGGAATATATCTCTTATTATATAAAGGATAAGGGAGAATGAATATAATCAATAATGTTTTTATGGTAATTCATGGTGTTACCATGTCTTAAAAGAATAAATGATGAATGTGTTCACATGTTATTAGGTGGAAAAATGATCTTCATTATTTTTACATTCCTTATAAATTTTGGACTGTGAGTTTTGACAAAAGTTTTTGGATAATTTTAGTTTGAGATTATTCTTTTATTGCCCTAAAAAAGGATAACCAGGAGGTCATGTCGCAACCCATCGTGTCCATCAATGTCTATAAGACTGGAACCCACAACCGAAGGGCAACAAGGGTGTATCACCTACTACTGGCCCACGTGATGTCCTGGATTGAATAATGTATTTTTTTTAAAAGGTCTGGAAGATGAATTATAAATTCATTTTTTTGGAATCCTATGTGACTAGGATAAATAGAATTTTTTTGAAATCTTTTGAAGTGAAAGATGAGTTTGTGGTACGAATTAGTTAAAGGATGTAACTATACTTGTCTAGTTTATATATATATATATATTCTCTCAAATTAATACTAAATATTATTAAACCAATTTCCGATATGTGTCCTCCAAAAAAATATTTTCTATTTTCAACTTCTTATTTTCTAAGAAGAACATAAAATTGTGAGGATTTAATTTATTGATGGAGGGAAGAATGTAACACCCAAAGATTTCATAGTACGTTATTTCTTTAATGTAACTCAATAACTTTCACTACAATGCAACATCTAGTTCCAGCGTACCACAAATTACCAAACTAGACATTCAAAAGTGGTCATGAATAGTATTAACTGAATGTTGAACTATATATAATCCTAATAATTTTAGAATCCATATTATGTGTTTCTTAGACATAATGTAGGAACTAATTTATTTTTTTCCGATAAAAGATGTATTTTTCAAAAAATGTACTTTTAACACCTTTTAAAGGTGAACCATTTTTATATCCAATGTTTTAAATTTTATATATTTAATTGGAAAAATTAAACTTCTTCTTTAGAATTGTGACATAAGAATTTAGTTTTAATAAATTTTTGGTGTTTTTCTGATAACTTTCGTATTTGGGTGAATAGTAAAAAAATATTATATTTTAACTGAAAACATATTTTTTAATCAAAATAATATATAGTTTTAAATTATACATTTTAATGGTTTGTAAGTATAAATAGATTATATTTTTTCCGTTTAAACCAATTATAGTCATTGTATGTTATTTCACTTTGAGATTCGACATAAGGAAATGTCAATCTTTTGATAGTTATTATTTCTTAAAAATACGACTTTTGGTTTTGACAACGGAAATTAATTTTAAGTTAATAAATGAAACTTCTATATATTTAATTTTATAAAATAAAATTCATTTTTGAATTAGGAATATCAAAATTAGCTTAGGGTAATTTTTTTAATTTTTTAAAAACATTCAATTTTTGATGAATAGTGAAAAACACTGAGTTATTGTTTAAAACTGAATTTTTTTTCAATAAATATTTATTTTAATTTATTTTAGGTCAAAATATATACATAATACCTATATATTTTCAATGTAATTCATTAGAGTCATTTTGTAATAATATTAGATATATAAAATTTTATTGTACTTTTAACCGTCTTTTACCCACCTCCTAGGAAATTTTTCAAATTCGCATAAAACATAATTTTACTACTTCTATGAGTAAAATTTCAAAAATATGAGAGACGTAGTACATATCAGTAAGAATAATGTGGTTCAATATGATAAAAATAATTTTTTTGTGAATAGTAAGTTTTTACATTTAATTACCATGATTAAAAGTAAAAAGGGTAATTAAGGGTGAAACTGAAATTATTATTACCCTAACATGTGCCCAAATTCTATTGGATAAACGTAACTCGACCAAAAACAACCTTAGGAATAAAATATGATCCTTTAGGTCCACTTCAATTAGATTAGTACATTTATTGTTATTTAATTCAAAGATGTGTTAGAAGAGTTAAAATCAATGTTTAATAACTAAAACATTTTTAATATTGGGTTATACATATGATAAATTCAACTGTAAATTTTCATTAGAAATATAAAAAGATTTCCTATATAATGGTAATTTATTTATAATTTTTAGACTTTAAATAATGAAATTTATTTAGGACACAATGATGATGCAGTAATTACCGTATTAATGAATGATGAAAATAATTAACAATATAAATATCCAAATAAATGTAATTGTAATTTTATAGTATGTTTATTAAACATATATTATAAAAATACAATGAGAAGTGGTAAAGGTCAAAGTATTTAACAAAGTGTTAAATCCAAAATATAAGGTTAATATGGTAACCTTAACCTGTCTAAAACCCATTGGTTGCGTGGTTTTCAATCTATCCCCACCTTATCCATTAAATAATACATTTTCGAGCCATTAGAAACCAAAAACTATTTTACTATAAAATAATATTTCATGTTTTTTCTAAGGTGCCACTCACCCCACTTATAAAAGGGAACTCCCCCTTCACTCTAATTCACACCTTCAAAGCCATTTTTCTCAGCCTAAACCATCCATAATAACCTCCCAAATATCATGGATTTATCTTAGATGCCTTCCTTTGGTCAAAAAGTCAATATAAGGAGCCCTACTGATCAAATCAAATGGAAGAACCTGAACAAGAGGTAATGATTTCACAACACTCTTTCTAGTTCTCTTATTCTTCCACTTACTCATTCTTTGTTGATTCCATTCTAATAAAATAACTCCATTATCTTCTATATATTTTGATTTTATTATAAAAATTTCACAACTATATATATTATCCTGTCCATCTTATGAATGTTAATTTCACCATGCATGCGTACATACGACTTACCGTCTCCACGCTGTGGTGTAATTTGTTATTCAACAGTATGTTATTTGGATGGATATAATTATGAGTTATATGTATATTAATAATAAAAATAACATGATAATGTCTATTTAAAATGAATATACTATCAAATTCCACTTTTTTTAGGAAATGATATTGTCGCTTGTGCGTACGTACGGATTATCGTCTCCACTATGCGATGAGATTCATTTCCACATTCAAAATTCATCGACGATTATAAATATATATATATTATTAATAAGTATGTAATATAGGATATAATAATTCTACTGGGGATATATATATATATATAAATATTTACTTACATATATCTTATTCACATAGTTCCGTTCAATATGATATGAAAACAAAAACATCATTTATGCGTACGTACAGATTACCATCTCCATAAACAATGTTTTCCATATCATATATACATCTGTTATACATATTTATATTCTAAATATATATGATATATAAATAATTTTTTATATTCTAGAATTATTTAAATATAGATCTATGTGATACAATCAAGAGTAACAAGTTATAACACGTACGATAAACAATGTAATTATTACACGAAATGTTAATTTTACATGGAAATTATTATTAAATGGGTTGAATAATGTCATTTATGAATCATGAATGATATTATAAATTTTAATAGGGTTCTAGTATACTTCAGTAACATACTAAGATCTTCATACATGAGGTTAAACATACCCTCGAATAAAGGAAAGTGCAAGGTAAGGGATTTTTATGTCACTCATTATTCTCGTGAGATTCATTCCATACTGCCACTATTATATTCTATGTGGTGTATGTACTATCCATAATTTTTTTTCATTGTGTAATACACTTTAATTTATATTTATTTACATATTCATTGTATGATACATCTTTCATGGGTTCTATGTTTCCAATGTTACCAAATTGGTATTGGTTAATTTCACAATCTCTTTACTATTCGACGTTGTTTTTACGTAAGTATCTACTGGGAACTCTTTATCATCCACATCCATGTTTCTTAAAAATGTATTTCAAAAAAAATATTATTATTTACAAGATTATGGGTTATTGTAATTTATACCCTTCTTTGAATTTTTATAAAATTGTTTGAAAGGAATATTTCTGTCATTTTCCAAACAAGGTCCTTCATAAACGTTTCGACAAAATTACAGAAATAATTTCTTTTTTTTAAATATACGGCATGTGTGGCTACATACCACCATTATAAAATCATAGTATCTTCCCTTAAAACCTTATAATAATATATCCAAAATAAATGTTTTCTAAAATGATTTCAAAATAGAAAGAGATATTTCTCTAAAAAAATGTTATGGTTAGTTCTATGTCAACATCCTTTGATGGATATTATGTTTATTTGAAGTTGATTTATTATGATAAGAAACATCCATATTGTATTGAAGGTTTTATGATATGTTTTATTGTGGATGTTATATTTTTATACCTTTCCTAGTTTATGGTTAATGTATTTACATTTCGTATGATAGTTTTAATACGAATGTTTATGGTATATTTCAACCATTTTATATGAGGAATGTATTGGACATAGTATCTAACTTGTGGAGCCCCCTATAGCTCCTCGATGCATCAGTAGGTCTCATGAGACAACTAGATGCGTAATTGGATGAGGCCCTTTGCCAATTTGATATATGGTTTTGGCTGAGGCCTTAATAATTTTTAGACGTCTTGGTCGAGGCCTTGACAAAATGTTTTAAAATTTCTGACATTATACATTCCCTCATTATGAAAATAATATTGATGGTTCTTATGGTCCATCGACAAGTAGAATACCCATGATATGTTTTGTTATTGAATTATTTACTCAGCTCATATTCCTTCCATAAAATTATTCATGATTATTAATGGTAAAGGCATGTGGTTTCAATTATTCACAATGCTAAATATTTATGTAATCTTCTATTGTATTACATACCCTTACTAAGCTTTTGATCTGACTCCTTTCTTATGTTTCATATTCCCAAAATTCCAAGAAGTGTATTATGATGGATTTGAAGGGTTATATTAAAGGGAATAATGTAATTATCAAAAAAACTATTTATATTTTGTTTTATATTTGAAATTGTAATGTAAAGTTAATGTATTTAATCTATTTTCCAACACTACTAAACTAATCGGTCTTTTAAGACATGATTCCTTGTAATCATTCCAATTTAATAAATTAATGCACCAGCTCTGGGTAACTACGGTCGGGGAATTGCAGAAATCATACCCAAGGATCTTATGATAGGTGAAAACAAAAAATCTCTCTCCAATGAGGTAATGCATCCTAACTTTAGAGAAAAAACCATTGTCACTAACTCAGGATCAAGGGTGGAATAATTAAATTCAGGGTATGAAACATCTCAGTCCAATAAGAATCAACCGATCTCTTCTGCATCAGTACATATCCTAACAAAATATGGGAATCATCGTAGAAAGCATAAAACTAAAGACCTTCTCCAAGTATACAATGAACCAGATCACTTTCCAACTTCTTTTCTAGGTACTCAAATGATATATAACACAAATTAATCCACAAAACACCTAATCCTTACTAGTAAACACTATCAGAAGATTTGAATCCCAGGAAAAATATTCCAGAAACCTATAATAATATACTTCCAGACCATGTAAACATCAAACCTCTTCCATTGTCTTGGTAGCTTACCAATACACAACTACTTGTATCTTCTATGGATCGATAACCACTCCCTACTCGGTTACAACATTCCCCTGGAAACAAACTTCTCGATCCCAAAACACACACATCGAAAAATTCACATAATGTTGATGTTGATGAAGAACATCCAAAATGACATCCAGAATATCTAAATGATCCTCATTATATGGGGAGTACAAAAAGATTCCATGAATTAAAACAACCATGAACTTATCTGAGAACTCACAGAACACAATTTTCATCAACTCCACCATCATATCTGGAGTATTCATCGCACCGAGTTACATTACAGTGAACTTGTAATCCACATGATGATAATAAAAAATAATCTTTGGGACATCGTCATTATTCACACATATCTGATGATATACAGATAGAAAATCAATATTCAAGAACCAACGTTCACCCATTATTTGATCAAATAATTTATCAATACACTAAATAGGATAGTGATTCCACACTATCACTGTCATTAAGTAGTGATTATCTATATACAACTGCAGACTACCATCAACCTTCTTCATGAAATGATCTGGTTCACCATATGGTGACATACTCGGTTGAAAAATATATATTATAATATACTATCATGTTATATACACAACCCTCGTAACTCAGAAGGGGCGGCCTATATGTTGACATAGAGAGAGGAGACACTCCTGGAAGTATCTTGATCCCAAACTCTAGCCCTCATTGAGGGGTAGTGCTATAACCTCTTATATAAAGACATCATGATATTCTTATATGAACATATGAAATGGAAAATTATAAACATTTTAAGAACATAGAATCAAATCATCCAACAAGGATGATAAGGCTATAACAGTCCAATAACCCATCTCACAATCGATCTTTCCAACTAATAGTGTAGGCACTCTATCTACATCGAAAAAATACACCTACCTCCTAATAAAATAAATGGTAGCACACACCATGTACTACAAATCCATGTTGATAATAAAATCATATTGGTGTACCTATAAACATAGGAAATATCCCCATTTGTGGTGTTGCCCCAACAATAACTCCTAGTCTCTATATACATTAAGCATGTCATCCTAAACACCAATTGTTGTAGTAAACACCAAGGGCACCATAATCCTCCCAACCAAAATTCATAAATAATGGAAACATGATGGTGATATGAAGGACTGAGTAAATCATGAATAAAACAAGGAATACACCAATTTTTTAAAAAAAGAAAAGGTTACCTCAAACAAAATATATCTCACCTAGGGTTGGAAATACTAAAGCATGAAGTTGAACACAACATACTCCACTGCCTATATTACCCTAATGATGACCACCACCATGGACGTGCATGTTTCATTGAGGAGGGGGAGCATCATGGGGTTATCCTCTCCCTATCGAATCTACTCTCTATTGATCCAAAGATGGTGAAACTAGTTGTTTCTGCCTCAAAAAAAACTGCCTCAACCAATGACCCAGGAGCTGAAATCTTGGTGGATGATGAATGTTTTGAATGATCAGGAACTCACAATCTTAATGAAGACATATTACATATGAAAAACAAGAATCTTATTTCTTGGAATAGTTTTTATCCCCCCTAGATAATCAAGATGTTGAGGTCTGGGAACTACCCCTGAGAAAACAGATAATCTTCTGCCCTGAAAACCATGATACCCATACCACATATCTATTTGTGAGAAATCCAGATGACTCCCCACTCATGATGTCTTGTTTCTGGATAATGTCTTATTGATTACCTATTCCTTCTCCATCACCTCAAGATATGTCTTCAGTATATACCTGGTGACCTGATGCTAGATCTCTAAACACAAATCCTCTACGAAATTCCTTCCCCGGACTCCCCATCTAGAAACAGGTCTAATAAATATCGTAAATGGTTCCTAAAATGGATTCTAAATTTTCGCACACTATAGATACCCTATCAAAGGATATAATGCTTAGGGAGACTATACACCTTCATGATTGATGAAATAAACATGACAATGAACATGTCTTGAATCTCCTCCCATGATATTTTGAACTCTTTGAGACCCCCAAGGAACATGAACTGCCACATCCTCACAGCCCCACACAACATCATCACAACCCTAGACACCCAGTTATTCTCTTGATCAAGGATCTAACTAAACTATTTATCATACTAATACAACCAGTCTATTATGAATACATCTAAAACGAAGCCCGCATAATTCAGTAGAGTCTTTCAATGAAACTCTCAATGTGTCCTCCTCTTATTGTCTGCATCCTTAACCTTTGACCTACAGTGATTTGCAGGAATATCCTGGTGCATATCTCCTAGATGAACATGATGAGAACATCAAACTAGATCTATACCTAAAAATAAAAAATAGTTATATCTCCTGATACTAGAATATGGAAGACTCCAAATTAATTAATTAATTTTTTTGTTTAATTAATTTTAGGTTAATCTAAAGAGAGGTATACCCATTAAAACACTGGTAAATAGAAGAATGATTCATGATCCCTTCCCAGGTCTTTACCCTGCAACTAGTATCACCTCATTTATTATCAACAGTAAACATAAAGGTTAGTTCATCAAATAAAAGGTGGCCCTAAACGCCTATATCAAATCTAATCCCGTGTTTTTATATCACTTTATAATCAAAAGTGAAAATTGTTACCTACAAACCAATGAACATCACCTATTCATGACCCCAAACTCCATCATATCCGTCATCATGTTTCTAATACAACGTTTCCATGACCCCCTCCCCAAAATGTGTAACCCTCTTAGGCTGGTAATGTGACAACTACGATAGTGACCCATGAGTCCCACTTCTTGTAGGCCCTAGGTAGGCAACTAGCATGGAGGGTATAGTAAACTCAAAAATGGGAGACATTAACCTCTAAGAGTACACTTGTAGATAAGATAGATATGAAAAATAGAAAAAAACACTAAATCATACTATAATTTAATCGAAATCCCAAGTACACATATGTAATGTCAAGAAAAAACTAGTAAATGATAAATTAAAAACATCATGTACCTAAAAAACTAAAAAATGACAGTGTCCATGAAACCCTATCATCTCACACAACTGCAAGAGAGTAGTAACCAGCCTGATATCCAACCTTCTCCATGTGAATTGAAAATAGTTTATATATATATAGGGTGAGTATAATTGTGTACATAGTAGGATCCTCCCCAAATCCTCATGAAAAAGTAAAGAATGAATGATAAAGCATAATGAACAACAAGTGAAACTAACTAATCACTAAAATTATTATATGATATTCAAATTCTAACTATGGATAATATCCCCAGGTATCACATACAATAGTATATAATATAATAATGAATATCAGGGGTATCGTGCCACCAATTTTCTACTGGTTTTCAGGTTTCCCCCAACGTCGCACGTCCTAAGCGTCTCCCTCCTAAAAATATTTATGGTAGACACTTGAGTGAAGCACCACAACATGAAACTCATGTAACAACACCACTATGTACATGTTTCCAATGTAACCAGGTTGTTTCTGGGAGCCGCCACAGGTCTCACAATGTGTATCATATGTTGGGCATTATACCTCAAGCCATTTGATCTCGTGCACAGAGTAATTATCCTTAATCAGTCACTACCTAAACACATTACCCATATAATAGGCTATAAAAACTATATATATATATATATATTATATGTGTGTGAATAGAAAAATCCATTATATCTCTCTACACACATATATTGGTAAAACTAACCGATTTTCCAACCTACACTAGTAACTATCAAAAGTAGAGAGAGGGAACAAAGGGGGTAGTGATCCATCGAAACTCCCACTTTAATGTGGGCGGAATCACCCCCTAGGGCTCCGAATCCCCAAGTTGTCAGTTTCCATAAATGAATCAGTGGAGTAGTGCATCGCTACCCAAAATGTACAAAATATATTATATCTCACAACCACAAAATTGGTTTAACCTGGTCTTTGAATCAAAGGCCGCTAACATCTCTCTAACTCTCAGGATCCATATGTATGATTAAGTATCCTGAAATAACCATAAATGTAATGGGAATTATTAAATTACATCATTACCTTTTTATTAGTTTCATATTACAATAATTAATTATTTAAACATTAATTGACCATTACCAATTCCATGTTATATTTCATTATCATCACCACCAAGGTCCACTATTCCCTTAAAGTGAAATCTGAGCAATGCATCCAAAAAAGCTCCAACCCCACGAGTTATCATCATTTATACATACTTTTTTTAATATTATTATATGTTCCCCATATTAGAAGGAATTATATAAAAACACTCTAAGCTACCAAACACAAGGTGCTCAACATGTTGAGTAGATGGACTACCCATCTAGTCTTTTCCACCAATATTAGTAGGATATACCCATCCTCCATTGAGAAGATAAAAATGGAAATCACATGGAATAAACCATTAGTATTTCCAATGTTTAGATGTTGGGAATGTAAGACAATTTTCATAAAGTACTGTGTAATTTAAAGAAGACAATAAATCAACTTGATTTATCAAGAATCCAATCCTTCACATCCAACTTATTTCATTATATCTGGGGTCCTCCCTGACACCCAAATTCATAAAACGATGTATCTAACAACTCTATGTGTCAACTACTGTCATAAACAAGGGCCTCCCTTCCCCAACATATAACCACATCCATCCATGCTCAAAACACTGAAATTCTAGTTGAAAAAAAATCATATCAATTGGTCTCTTGGCCCTTAAACAACGCATTCTTCCTTCATTCATAATGTGCACTCATGGATTCAAAGCACATGTCACTCTACCTTACAAGCAATAGGGTAACTCAAGAACTGTACCTGACATTATCATTCATCAAATAGTCAGTTTTTTCATCCATCTATAATTAACATATTTTTTATTTTTATGTTCCATATATTGGGAGCCTAAGTATTAAGCTATAAAAAGTTAGATAAATATCTAATTGAGATGCCTTTAATTTATTATCAATAAGAATAAACATGCCAATGGATCATCAATTATTTAAATTAAACAATTGTTGAACCATCTGGAATATTGTCGAATTCTTCCTATGATTTCTGTTTTAATAATCACAAATCATCAATTACTTAATCCGGTTGGATTTCTCATAATCACAATCTCTTAATGAATCTGTGTATATTGGTTGGATCATGTTTTTATCTCTTTGTTATTGATTTACAAGTATTCTGGAAGTCCTCTGGATCAAAGGACAACGGTCGCACCGATCCATATCAAAGGACAACGGTCGCACTGATCCATATCAAAGGACAACGGTCGCACCAATCCATGTCAAAGGACAACGGTCGCACCGATCCATATCGAAGGACAACTGTCGCACCGATCCATGTTAAAGGACAATGGTCACACTGATCCATCTCAAATGGCAACGGTCGCACCGATCCATACCAAATGAGTCACCGAAGATGTCTCACCGATGCTGATCGAATGAGTCACCGAAGATGTCTCACCGATGCTGATCGAATGAGTCACCGAAGATGTCTCACTGATGCTGATTGAATGAGTCACCGAAGATGTCTCACCGATGCTGATCAAATGAGTCACTGAAAATGTCTCACCGATGATGATCGAATGAGTCACTGAAGATGTCTCACCGATGCTGATCAAATGAGTCACCGAAAATGTCTTACTGATGCTGATCAAATGAGTCACCGAAAATGTCTTACCTATGCTGATCAAATGAGTCACTAAAGATGTCTCACCGATGCTGATCGAATGAGTCACCGAATATGTCTCACCGATGCTGATAGTATGAGTCACCGAAGATATCTTACTGATGCTGATTGAATGAGTCACCGAACATGTCTCACCGATGCTGATCGAATAAGTCACCGAAGATGTCTCACCGATGCTGATCGAATGAGTCACCAAAGATGTCTCACCGAAGCTGATCGAATGAGTCACCGAAAATGTCTCACCGATGCTGATTGAATGAGTCACTGAAGATGTCTCACCGATGATGATGACCCACCGATCACTTGACACACTGATAGTCATAAAAAATTGTTTGAATTTCTTTATCATTATTTAATCTAACCAATGGTCATATTAGGAATATTTTAAATGCTCTGTCATTTATTTAATGTGTGCTGTTGGATGTCAGGGAACCGTACCTCGTACCTGAAAAAGGAAATCATATCTTTTTCCGGAGCTCGTTCTTTAAAAGAGGGATGTTGTTGTCGATCTCAAAGAGAGATACACACGCGGGTATACACACGAATAGATAATATAGTTGAACACGTGTTGTGAAGAGGATGCAGATGCACTGAACAAGTGAAGAACACTCATGATGGTATACATGAAGAAAGACGTCTGAGCTTACAAGAAGATCACCTACAATCGTGCGTACCAGAGAAGAGCTGAGAACAAAAATAGAACATCATATCAACAGCTTCTTCAACATTCTCTAAACCTGGAATTCAAGGAAACATACGATACTCTATTTTCCAGACAGAAACCAGAAGAGGACTCAGAACAGAATTCTGATCAATCAAAGGAGTCCAGAACTGCATGACAATCACTAGATCCATTTCTAAACTCGAAATATTTTCTCTATGATTTATCTTTTTTTAAATATTGAGAAGTGTGTGTTTTATGCTGTATTTTACACACACACTGTCTCCTGTACTCTAACTGGAGGATTTCTAAATCCTCAGTCAACTCTCCTCATTCTTTTTTTCCCACTGGGATAGTGGTAGAGGTCGTGTGACCTGTACAGCTGGTTGCTGTTGTGTTTTCTCCCACGAATAACTGTGGTAGAGGTCTTGGACCTGGACAGATGGTTGTTGTTGTTATCCCCGATACAGGGTGTGGATCATCTTTTTATAAAAGCTTTTGAGAGGACTATGTCTTGGCTTGAGACTGAACATCTTGGTTATATCTGCTGTTTTATATCTTTCAAAGTTATTCTTTTATTCCACTGCTAATCTCTTTAAAACCAAAACTGTTTTAAAGTCACTTTGATAATTAAATTAGCAAGTGTTTATATCAGTTGTAAATCAGTATGTTGGTTTCAAAATTTAATCAAGCTTTCTGTTTTGATTAACCGGGAAATAATCAATCCCTTGAGAACCCAACCGAACCCTTACTTTGATATAAATTCACTAGACTTTAATTCAGTATTTTATTTGGGGGTTTTAAAACAATGTTTTAGAACAGAAATTTTAATTGGAACTCAATTCACCCCCCTTTTGAGTATCCACTCCAACCAACCTTTGGTATCAGAGGGTTTTTAAAATATTTTGTACTCTATTTTTCAACTGTGATTTTAGTTCTATTTTAATGTTCTTAAAATTTATATTATTTATAAATTGTTATCGGTTTAAAATCTTTGCCTTAAGTAAGCTATCATGGATAATAGAGTTGAAGGTGTTGCTACCAATAGACCACCATTTTTCAGTGGCACTAACTATGCTCAGTGGAAAATCAAGATGAAAATTCATTTAGAAAGCATGGGTTTTGATATTTGGACTACTATAGAATCTGAATATAAAATTCATACTACTGTTAGAACTACTTGGAATGAAGCTACTAAGACAGCCTACAATAATAATTGTAAAGCTATGAATGCTTTATACTGTGCTCTAGGAGATGAGAAATTTAATAGAATATCTGCATGTAAAACTGCTTATGAGATTTGGGATACCTTAGCTGTGTCTCATGAAGGAACAACTGATGTTTAGGAGATGAGATTTGACACTTATACTATTATGTATGATAATTTTATGATGAAGCCTGATGAACCCATTTCTGATATGTATCTCCGGTTCAATGAAATTGTCAATACAATGACTTCTCTGGTAAAGGATGTTCCAGCAAAGGAAAAAATCATGAGAATTTTGAGATGTCTACCTGAAAGATGGAGAGGAACCTCTGTATCCATTAGAGAATCATGTGACATTGGTGAACTACCAGTCAAGGAACTAATTGGAAAGTTGATGATGTATGAAGAAGAACTCAAAGTGAACAAAGAATAATATGATGAACCTAGAAGGAAGTCTGTTTCCTTCAAAACTACATCCTCAAAGAATAAGGATAAAGAAAAGGATCAAGCTATCAATGAATGTTCAAGATGTGAAGATAGTGAGAGTGACTCTGATAGTGATGATGAGATGGCTCATAGTGCTAGAAGGTTTAAGAAATTTTATAGGAAGAAGAATTTTTTAAGAAAGTAAAACTACAAAGGTAAGTATGACAACAAGGGACATTGGAAAAGGGATTGGAATAAATCTGAAAAATCAGATGAAGTTGTCTGTTATGAGTGCAAAAGGAAGGGACACATAAAAGCAGACTGTCTAAAGCTGAAATACAAGAAGAAGTACGAATACAAGGATAACAACTATAAGAAAGCCATGAAGGATACTTGGAGTGCTTCTGAGGACAGTTCTAGTCAATCATAAGTTTTTGAAACTGAACACAGAAACAAGGCAAACATGTGATTTATGACAAACGCTGCTGAGATAACTTCAGAAAATCCTGCTTCTAATTCATATTATTCTGGAGATAATTCTGAATGTGATAACAAGTCTAAATCTGAACTGTTTGAATATTGTGATATGTTAGAAGAAACATATAATGAGCTGAAAGACAAATACAAAGGTTTAATGAAACAGTACGCTTTAACTGTTAAACATATATTTGATTATGATATTGAAATGGAAAATAATGTTCAGTTTCTTAAAGAGAACACTGAACTACAATTATCCAATGAGAAACTAAAGAAACACTTAGAGAAATTGACAAATGGTAAAGATACTCTTACTCAGATGCTAGGTAAGCAAATAGAACCTAGATACACTACTGGTATAGGATAACAACCTAGACAATGGAAGATTACCAGAACTAGATTCATTCCTAAATCTGGACAGAATGTAGCTAGATCTGGAACTTCATATGCTTCAACAAGTTATATTCATAGTTATGGATCTAATAAGATTTATCTTTCCAAATCTGCTGATTCTAGAAATTCTATGAGACCCATTAGACAAATCTGGGTACCCAAAGTATTAATGGCTAACCGAACTGGACCCAATAAGATCTGGGTACCAAAATCATTTCTTATCTAAATCTGTTTTGTAGGGAACCTGCTTAAAGAGATCCTGTAAAAAGACCTGGTACTTGGACAATGGATGTTCAAGACATATGTTCGGAGACTTCTCATGCTATATAAGCTTAGTCATAGTTGATGGAGGTTTTGTCACGTTTGGTGATAATTCTAAAGGGAAAATCATCGGCTTAGGCCAGATTGGTAACACTGACTCAGTACTAATTTCTAAAGTTTTATTTGTTGATGGACATAAATACAATTTGCTAAGTATTTCTCAGTTATGTGATGATGGTTTTTATGTTAAATTTGAAAATGATTCATGCAATGTTTTTAACTTTAAAAATGGTTTAGTGTTTTCTACTTTAAGAAGTGAAAACGTTTATGCTGTCGATTTAAATTCTTTAGATAAGAAATATATTCCTTGTTTAAATGCTTTTCATAAAGAATCTTGGATTTGGCACATAATATTAGGACACTGCAATGTGAATTCACTTAGAAAACATGCTAGGAAGAAATTAGTTAGAGACCTACCCAAACATGAATTTCCAGCAGACAAAGTTTGTAATCTCTGTCAAAAGGGAAAGAAATATAAAGTTTCTTTTAAATCAAAGAAAGAAGTGTCAACTTCTCAACCTATCGAGTTGGTTCACATGGATTTATCTGGACCTTCTAGAGTTTCTAGTTTAAATTGGAAGCATTATGTCTATGTTCTTATAGATGACTTTTCTAGATATACTTGGGTATAATTTCTAGCTCACAAAAGTGAAGCTTGTTCTTACTTTGTTAAATATTCCAAGTCTGTAAAGAACCATTGTGGACTTAATATTAAAACCCTAAGAAGTGATCATGGTCGTGAGTTTGAAAATCATGAGTTTGAATCTTACTGCTCACACAGTGGCTACAGTAACAATTTCTCTGCCCCTAGGACACCTCAATAAGAAGGTGTAGTAGAAAGGAGGAATTGAAACCTGCAAGAAATTGCTAGAACTATTCTTAATGAGTATGACCTACCCGTTTACTTTTGGGCTGAAGCTGTAAATACAGCTTGTTATGTTATTAGTAGAGTATTGATCAGACCTGTTCTTAAGAGGACTCCTTATGAGTTATGGAACCATAGGAAACCTAAAGTTAACTACTTCAAAGTTTTTGGCTGCAAAGTCTTTATTCATAACACTAAAGATAATCTTGATATGTTTGCATCCAATATTGATGAAGTAATTTTTCTAGGTTACTCAACTTCCAGTAAAGAATCAAATATTATGAAACTGATCCACATTAACCTAAGACCTCTCTTTAAAATCTTGAAGATGATCTCTCTTGTTTGAACCTTAATGATAAAAATAGTGGACCTGTAGTTAAAACATCCAGTTCTGGAAATTTTCCAGACCCTGCTTCTGTTGAACCTCAACCTGTAGATGAACCTGAAATCTCTAGCCCTACCTTTTCAAGACCAAATAGGATTCTAAAGAACCATCCTTTAGATGTTGTCGTAGGAAATCTAGATAGAGGAACACATACTAGAGCTTCTCTTAGAAATCAGGTTGAACATCAAGCCTTCTTGTCATAGCTAGAACCTAAAAATATCAATGATGCTATGAATGATGAATTTTGGGTAATGGATATGCAAGAGGAACTAAATAAATTTGAAAGGAACAATGTCCGGAAATTAGTAGAAAGTTCTAAGGACACTATAACCATAGGCACAAAATGGATGTTTAGAAAAAAAGTTGATGAATCTGGAAACATCATTAGAAAAAAAGCTAGGCTAGTTGCACAAGGTTATAATCAAGAAGAAGGAATTGACTATGAGGAAACATTTTCACCTGTAGCTAGATTATAAGCTATTATGATCTAACATGCTTATGCATCACATCTGAATTTCAAGTTATATCAAATGGATGCGAAATTTTCTTTTCTAAATGGTTTTATTTTTGAAGATTTTTTTGTAGAACAACCACCTGGTTTTTCAAATCCTCATTTTCAAAATCATGTCTTTAAACTTTCTAAATCTTTATATAGTTTAAAACAAGCTCCAAGAGCTTGGTAAGAAATACTTTAAAAAATTCTTATTTCAAAAGGATTTACAAAAGGAATAGTTGATCCCACTCTTTTAATAAAAATGATTTCAAAAGATGTGTTAATAGTACAAATCTATTTTGATGATATTATTTTTGGATCTTCTAAAAATTATTTCTGTACTGAATTTTCATAGGTTATGTAAAATGAGTTTTAAATGAGCTTAATGGGAGAGCTTAAGTATTTTCGTGGTTTTAAAATTTTTCAAACTAAAGATGCAATTATTCTAATTCAAAGTAAATATACTAAGGATTTATTAAAACGTTTTGGTTTGGATAGTATTAAGGAAAGTGATATACCTTTGAGTACCACCTATAAATTGGGTTTAGATGAAACTGGTAAACCAGTAGATCAAACTAATTATAGATGTATGATTGGGAGTTTACTTTATCTTACTGCCAGTCGACCTAATATTATGTTTTGTGTGTGTATGTGTGCTAGATTTCAAGCCAATCCTAAAGAATCACACTTACTGGATGTTAAAAGGATTTCTAAATATCTTAAATATACTGTGAATTTAAGTTTATTTTATCCAAAAGGACAATCATTTGACCTAGCCAGTTATTCAGATGCTGGCTTTTCTGGATGAAAGTTAGATATGAAACGATCATCTGGACATGTCAATTACTTGGAAAATCGCTAGTATCATGGTGTAGTAAGAAACATAACTCAGTTGCATTGTCTACGGCTGAAGCAGAATACATCGCTGCTGGTAGTTGCTGTGCACAGATTCTGTGGATGAAACACACCTTATTGGACTATGGATTTGATTTTAATCAAGTTTCAATTAACTGGGACAATACTAGAGCGATCAACATATTTAAGAACCCGATGTCTCACTCTAGAACTAAGAACATTGATATCAAACATCTCTTTCTAATAGATCATTATCAAAAAGGTGATATTTCTCTAAAATTTATTAGTTCTGAACATCAATTAGCTGATATTTTTACAAATCCTTTATGCTATGAATGAATGAATTTTATTAATAAGGATTTATGTATGATTGATCTGTGAAACCGATCTGTGAAATTGATCTGTGAAACTGATCTGTGAAACTGATCTCTGAAACGGATCTGTGAAACCAATCTGTGAAACAGATCTGTGAAACCGATCTTTGAAACCGATCTGTGAAACCGATCTGTGAAACCGATCTGTGAAACTGATCTGTTAAACCGATCTGTGAAACTGATCTGTGAAACCGATATGTGAAACTGATCTGTGAAACCGATCTGTGAAACTGATCTCTGAAACTGATCTGTGAAACTGATCTCTGAAACTGATCTGTGAAACTGATCTGTGAAACTGGTCTGTAAAACCGAGCTTTCTTTATATTACTTTTTATTTTGTGATTAATTTACTAATTTTATCTTTATTATGGGAACCCTAAATGATGAAATAAATGATACACAACTATTCCTATTCCCCAAACCGTCGACCTTTCAATTCTTTCCCGCCAAACCTTATTTTCTCTCTTCTCCTCCACTTCAAACCTTCAAACTCCTGATTTCCCCAGAATCATCAAATGGCTAAGCAGAAGAGACCGAGCAATGTATCAGGATGTCCTGATCCATCAAAGCGTGCTTGAGGAGAGTCGAGCAGTACCACTCAAAGATTAGTACATCCGAACCTGGAAACTAGGATTGTTGCTGTAGAAAAGGAAGTCAGCTCCACCTGGCTTTTGACAAGTAAGTCTCTATTGTTACATGTTCTAGTTTCGCAAAGATGGAAATCCTAGTTCTCAGACAACACTCGTGTATACTACCCAAAGATAGTGCATGTGTTTTATATAAATCTGCAAGTTACATTAGATGGTGTCGAGGCTGCGAGAATGTCTTCAGTAGTGAAAGTAAAGAAAATATCTTTTTCGTCAAAACAATGGGCTGAATGTTTGAATGTACCCCATGAGGGTCGGTATGAGGATTATGCTGGAAACATTCCTCCAACCACCTAGAATTTCTCTTATGAGTTAGCTTTAGAGATTTTGACTAGAAACAGAGAGTCAAGGAGAATCATAGCATCAGAGCTGGACGGTGAATGTAGACTTCTCATTATGTTTATTCAGCACCAAATTTGCTCCAGGAAAAGAGATTTTGCTGCTGTAAGATACCAGGATTTATTTATGTTGTTTCTACTAAACACCCATGTGAAGATCAATTTGTGTAGATATCTAATGGTGCACATAGCTGGAATGGTGAAACCTTCTAAGAAAGCCACTGCCCTGTTCTATCCCAAAATAATCTCTGCTATATTAAAAAGTCTGGAATGCGTTGATGAAGCTGATGAGATAGCTGAATCTGATAGTGATTTTTGTATTAGCAAAGAGATTTGTAAACGGATGAAGATAAACTAGAAACCATTGAAAAAATGAGGGGTTGCTGATGAGGACAAGTTGTATGAATCCTACAATCCCACTGATCATGGAAAGAGACCGAAGGGTTTGAGAGACCCTGGTTTGAAATCGGATGAGGAACCAATTTATTCTGATGATGAAGAAGAGGTAAATGTTGAAAGGAATAAAGACACTGAAGAATCTAGTAAACAAGGGATGGAAGATGTTGAAACAGAAGAAGGAAGTATGTCATCTCCTGATTATAGGAGTGATCCTGATACTGTGTGTTCTAAGAGACGAATAGACTTTGGACCTGCCAGCCCACCTTTACCCTTACCTGAATCAGAACCAGTTCTTGGTGATGAAGAGGCCAGTGACACTGAAGTATCTGACAGTGACGTTTCTGTGAAGAATGGAAATGATAATGGAGATGATGATGATGATAATAATGATGATGGTGATAACCGACCGGTGAATGGTCTTGTTGTACCTCCAACGAAAACACATCAAACATTACAAGAAATAGATGCCAATGGCAAGAGAGAATCTCTTAAAAATAGTGGAAAAGCAAGTTATGATAAACCGAAATATACTCTGTGTGCTTCTATCTAGGATGATTACCCTGGTTTTGCTGTTTTGGGTTTAGAGTATTCTGAGGAGGAAGAAGTAGAATCATAATCTACTGCGGTTATGATGGAAAGCCAACCAGTTGGGGCAAGGTCTGCTCATGTTGTTGATGCTGCTGGTGCTCATCTACCTAGTTCTACTGTCTCCCAATCTGATTTTGACAAGTTAAAAAGGGAGTTGCTTAGTACTGTGAGAGACACCGTTAGAGAATAAATTTCAAAGGCTATTACACCAGACCTGGCCAATACTGGTGAGTTTATTGGCAGACACATAGCCTCTCTAAATCAGATTCTAAAGGATCTACAATCTGGGTTAGTTTATTTATCCAACGAATTTAGATCCACTATCTTTGGTATGATGGAAGTGTTGCAGAATTTGATTGAACATCTTAAGAAGTCTGATCTGAGAAAGTTGAAGGTTGTGATAACTCAGATAGTTACTCAAGCCAGTACAGCTAAAGTAACCATGATCACCACTCGTGAGCTAGAGGCTCTGAAGCAGATTGTACATGATGAATTGGCCGCCATTAGGCATGTTCTTGATTTGGACTCATTGAGGATGTTTAAGGAGCACAGTGATCAAATTAATAAGATGGTAACAGTATATTCAGTAGATGCCACTAAAGCTCAGAGAGAAATCAAGGAAAAGGTTGATCACTACTTTTTTAAAATCTATACCAAGCATGAGATGACTGCGAATTTCAAAGTTCTAGCGGAAAATCTGAGACTACCTCCAGTCACTCAAGCATTAAAAACTTATGTTCGACAGTTGCAATATTTTACTCTAATCTTGGAACGATTCATGGAAAATAAGGTTGATTTTGAGAAGGCTATGCGGTATGGTTCAGAAGTTATTCTGAATTTCATAAATGTTTTGATGCCATATCTAAATGCACAAGCCACTGCTGTTGTGATTCCTACATCTGACCCTCTCAGTGCCTATGATGTTGCCCCAAATCAGATCTCTGTTGCTCAAGCTCTCTCTCATCTGCGACCAGTTCCTCAGCAATCTTCTCAACCAGCTCCTACAGCTCCACAACAAATTCCGGTGGCATCCTCTCCTCTAACCTCCAGAGTCGTTTTACCACCGTTTCAAATTCTCCCAGTTCAACCTTACTCCAGGACTTTCAACTTACCCACCATTGATCCGTCCGACAAGGGAAAAGCTCATTTACACCCACAGTAATAGTTGTGCATTCTTGTTGATAGGATGAACCCTGTTGTGATTGTACTATGATGTCTTATGAACATTATTCACTTTTCTTTTTATTCTCACTGCTGCCGTCTTTTAATCTCCTCATTATCTTTTTTCCCTCCATTTTGATTATCCCAAAGGGGGAGAAATATGTATCTCTATGGATCCATGGGAGATATGGGGGAGATTTATATCTGTGTATGGAAATGCTTGCACAAGTTTTTAACAAGCCTAATTTCAGGGGGAGATTTATATTTCATTTTTTTATGATTCTTATTATTCCTTATTATTGATGATATCTTATATTTATTAATGGCTAAGCTTCGTGATTGGCTAAGAGATGTGATTATCAAAAAGGGGGAGATTGTTGAACCCTTTGGAAGATTGTTGAATTCTTCCTATGATTTCTATTTTAATAATAAAAAATCATCAATTACTTAATCCGGTTGGATTTCTCATAATCACAATCTCTTAATGAACCTATGTATATTAGTTGGATCATGTTTTTATCTCTTTGTTATTGATTTACAAGTATTTTGTAAGTCCTCTGGATCAAAGGACAACGGTCGCACCGATCCATATCAAAGGACAACAGTCGCACCGATCCATATCAAAGGACAACAGTCGCACCGACCATGTCAAAGGACAACGGTCGCACCGATCCATTTTAAAGGACAACGGTCGCACCGATCCATGTCAAAGGACAACGGTCACACCGATCCATATCAAAGGACAACGGTCGCACCGATCCATATCAAATGAGTCACCGAAGATGTCTCACCGATGCTGATCGAATGAGTCACCGAAGATGTCTCACCGATGCTGATCGAATGAGTCACCGAAGATGTCTCGCCGATGCTGATCGAATGAGTCACCGAAGCTGTCTCACCGATGCTATTCAAATGAGTCATCGAAAATGTCTCACCGATGCTGATCGAATGAGTCACCGAAGATGTCTCACTGATGCTGATCAAATGAGTCACTGAAAATGTCTTACCGATGCTGATCAAATGAGTCACCGAAAATGTCTTACCGATGCTGATCAAATGAGTCACCGAAGATGTCTCACCGATGCTGATCAAATGAGTCACTGAAGATGACTCACCGATGCTGATCTAATCAGTCACCGAAGATGTCTTACCGATGCTGATCGAATGAGTCACTGAAAATGTCTCACCGATGTTGATCGAATGAGTCACCGAATATGTCTCACTGATGCTGATCGAATGAGTCACCGAAGGTTTCTCACTAATGCTGATCTAATGAGTCACCGAAAATGTCTTACCGATGCTGATCGAATGAGTCACCGAAGATGTCTCGCCGATGCTGATGACCCACCGATCACTTGACACACTGATAGTCATAAACAGCTGTTTGAATTTCTTTATCTTTATTTAATCTAACCAACGATCATATTAGGAATATTTTAAATGATCTATCATTTATTTAATGTGTGCTATTGGATGTCAGGGAACCGTACCTCGTACCTACAAAAAGGAAGTCATATCTTTTACCGGAGCTCGTGCTTTAAGATAAGGATGTTTTTGTCGAGCTCAAAGAGAGATACACACGCGCGTATACACATGAATAGATAATAGAGTTGAACACGTGTTGTGAAGAGGTTTCAGCAGCACTAAACAAGTGAAGAACACTCAAGCTGGTGTACGTGAAGAAAGAAATCTGAGCTTACAAGAAGATCACCTACAATTATGCGTACCAGAGAAGAGCTGAGAACAAAAAGAGAACATCAACTCAACAGCTACTTCAACATTCTCTGAACCTGGAAGTCAAGGAAACAGACGATACTCTATTTTCTAGAGAGAAACCATAAGAGGACTCAGAACGAATTCTGATCAATCAAAGCAGTCTAGATCTGCATTACAATTACTAGAGCCATATCTAAACTCTAAATATTTTCTCTGTGATTTATCTTTTTTTTACATATTGAGCAGTGTGTGTTTTATGCTGTATTTTACACACACACTGTCTCATGTACTCTAACTGGAGAATTTGTAAATCCTCACTCAACTCTCCTCATTTTTTTCCCACTGGGATAGTGGTAGAGGTCGTGTGACCTGGACAGCTGGTTGCTGTTGTGTTTTCTCCCACGAATAACTGTGGTAGAGGTCTTGGACATAGACAGCTGGTTGTTGTTGTTGTCCCCGATCTAGGGTGTGGATCATCTTTTTATAAAAGCTTTTGATAGGACTAAGTCTCGGCTTGAGACTGAACCTCTTGGTTATATCTGTTGTTTTATATCTTTCAAAGTTATTCTTTTATTCCGCTGCTAATCTCTTTAAAACCAAAACTGTTTTAAAGTCACTTTGATAATTAAATTCGCAAGTGTTTATATCAGTTGTAAATCAGTAAGTTGGTTTAAAAAGTTAATCAACCTTTCTGTTTTGATTAACTGGGAAATAATCAATCCCTTGAGAACCCAACTGAACCCTTACTTTGACATAAATTCACTACAGTTTAATTCAGTATTTTATTTGGGGGTTTTAAAACATAATTTTAGAACAGAAATTTTAATTGGAACTCAATTCACCCCCCTCTTGAGTATCCACTCCGACCAACAACAATGTTACTCCAACAACAACAAGATTATTATACATGCCACTTTATATTTGAAAATAATTAAAATTAATCCATGTTTACATTCTTTACCAATTTCATTTAATAACAACATGCTAAATTAGGAAGGAATAGATATCAATATATCTAGAAAAACAAGGGGAAATAGCATATTATCAATACAAATTATTTAACTGGATAAAATATTTATATTGTCAATTCTGATTTTGTCATGTTGGATAAAACATGCTAACTCTAATATTCCATGTAATATAATAGAGAATACATGAATCCCCTACTTCAAAAGGATATTTACACTATTTACATGAGAAGGATCCACAAAACTGATCATAATATCCTCCCCTAAAAAAACTACATCCACCTGAGGGCGTCATGGCATGACTGCACCAACTGACAACCAAGAAAACTCCAATATAAACATAGAGATAACATGAAATAACATGTAAAGGATAAACAAGGGAATGAGGATTGAAGAAAACACAAGGACATATGTAGATCATACAATTTATCGATGACAGATCGACACATGAAACTTTCTCTAAAATAAGGGGTGTTTTTTTAGTAGGAGGAAACTTAAAGTGGAAACAATTCATGGATTGTTGTTCTATCACACAACTCCTATGGGAAGAATTAATGGTTAGAACATATCACACAAGAGATCAAGAAGTTATAACTTAGAGGAATATAAATCATACCTTTGAAGAATTAATGGAGTAGCTATTTACAATATGCGGATTTTTCAATTAAATATTCATCACATTAAGCAATGTGGCATAAAAATGTAAAGGCATCCTAAGCCATTAGGAAAATTATGATAGGAGTTATGGGCATTGAATTGTTCATGACTCCCTTATTTCAATGACATATATTTGTTGTTTCAATGAAAAAAATAAAATGCATGAACTGTAGGAAGCTAGAATCACTATACACCAATCGATGGATTGAAACACTATACACCACCAATGTCTTGAAACAATATACACCTACAAATGGATAGAATCAATGTGAACCTACTGATGCTGATAGGATAATTGAATCACTGATACAGACAATGAAAATGACACAAAGACATTGATAGTAAACATTACTCACTAATTCCAACAATACAAATGACTCACTAATGCCGAAAATACAAATGAATCATTGATGCCACCATTACAAATTACTTGTTAAAACAAACAATACTGATGCCTTGTTGAGGCTGAAAGTACATCTAACTCATCAATGATATTATTCATGACTGTCTCACAAGATAAACTATTCATATCTATCTCATCAATGATATTGTTCACATCCATCCAATCAATGACATTGTTCAAATCACTCTCACCAATGAAACTGTTCATATCTGTCTCAAAGATGACACTATTCACATATTTCAATCCAATGAAAATATTCACATCGGTCTCATCGATTACACTATTCACATCAATCTCATCGATGACACTGTTCACATAAGTTTCATCGATAAAACTATTCACATATGTCTCATTGATGCCACTATTCACATCGGTCTCATCGATAACACTTTTCACAAAATAGGAAAAACTATTCACAAAATTATAAATTGGGAAATGTGTTGGGGATAAGTCACCATGACCTCCCAAGATCACCTCAGACACCATATTTTATAAAATGAATGGATCAAATAGTTTTGGTCCATTACATCAAATACCTCTTAAAAATTTATTTCCTTGTGAATTGAAAAACAACCTAAGATGAAATAGAAAAGGGGTGTGAACAACCATCAATCGAGATTTAACTCCAAATAGAGAAATAAAAATAAGTAATAAAATAAATACATCTCATAAAAATTAATGGTTTCCCATCACAAAGAAAAATCATTACATGAAAAGAGTAAAATATTAAAAATGTTGCTGTATTGAGCGTGAATCTACAACTCTTGTTCCCATATACTTTCATCTATGCCATCAGGTCACCACATGTCATGAACTAAGCTGATATAATTCCCAGAAAACACCCTCTCCAGGTGATCATGGATCTCTACAAGCCTCTCCATGAAGGTCACATCATCATCAACATTGATCTATCCCCAATTGATGTTGTGAGAGTCATCATGCAGATAATAGTGGAGCAGTGAAACATGAAAAATATTATTTCTCTTGCTCATATGTAGGGTATGTTCAACTCGTTACACCATGAATCCAACATGATACAACACCTTGAAGGCCCATCAAATTGTGGATAATGTGAACAACCATTAAAAAACATCATTTCCCATAGCAGGGAGTGACCTTCAAAAACACATGATCTCCAACATCAAAGTCCAAAAGTCTCCTCCTTTGATAGGAAAATGATTTTTGACGATCTTATTGTACCTTAATCCTCTAACAAATCACCAAATCCATCTCTATCATGTTCTATACCTATGGAAAATTGAGAATTGTTGACTCTCTAATCCATGTCTAGCACAACAGAATACAGAATGGTTAACCATACAAGGCTTCTAATAGTTCGAAACTAATGGGGGAGTGGAAATAATTTATTAAGAGAAGTACACCAAGGGTAAGTGCCTTATCCATGAACCCCCAAAATCTAGTACACAAGAGTGGAAAATGGCTTCAAGAGTCTAATACTCCTCTCTTTATAATCATTCATCTGGAGATGAAAAGCATTTCTATGCATTATATGAGATCTGAAAGCATTTTAAGACCTATCCACCACCAGAGGAAAACAATTATGTTGATCTGAAATGATCATTCTCGAGACTCAGTGGAGTCTCACTACCTCCTCCTAATAATTCATCAATGAAACCTTCACTATGATCGACTCCTTCATCACAATGTTGTGGGAGAATTTTGTTAAATTATCCACTACCACCCAAAAAGCGTCATGACCTCTCTGAGGTCATGGTAAACATGTAACAGAATATATTGAGATGTATTCATACTTCAAATGAGGAACATCTAATGATGGTGAAAAACCCGGGGACAAGATGTTTAGATTTCACCCTCTATTATTCAAAACATTTAAAAAAATACTCTACAACTTCACTCTTTAACCCAGGACTTGAAAACTAACTCCTCACTTCAAGGTATATCTTCTTCACACTTGGATACATCACTAATGGTGAACAATGGAACACTATAGGAACCATATCACACATTTCCAAACGAACAAAAAGCCTTCCCTGATATAACAAAAAGTGTTGTTCATCGTTAGAACAACAGTCAGGGGCCTCTCAAAAAACAACATAGTCTCTCCAGACATTAAACACTATATCCCCAAACTACGAAACTACAATATTATACACCAGAGTTGAAGATACAGTCATCTGAAAAAGGAAACCACATACCAAAACTTCTTTGATATCAATATTTAATGCAAAAAGTTCTTCCATTAGATTCCAGGATTCATCTAATCCACACACTCCATCACTAAGTGACTTCTTTATCAACACATCTGTGACAAAAATCCCCTTTCCAGGTGTATATAGTATTTCAATGCGGTATTACTGTAATAATTCCAACCACTGATGTCACTGAATGTTCATTCCACGTTGGGAGAAAATAATTCTCAGGATCATATGATCAGTGAAAAGCAAAACAACTCACCAAATATGAAATATCTTCACCACATTAGAGAAAACACCATGAATCTCAATGTAAGATAATATGTGGCATAGTTACACTCATGGTGACACAACTGTAGAGACTCATATGAAATGACTGATCTCTAATGCATCAGAACACCACCAGACCAAAGATTCAAAGCATCGTAGAAAATGTCAAATAGAACTACCACTACTGGTATACAAAGAACTGGAGAACTGGCCAACTTATCCATCAAGTACTCAAAAGTAATTTTTAAATTAACATTCCCCCAGGAATCATGATCCTTACTGGTCAATGCTGTTAGATTAGTTTCATGATGTGTGAAATCATCCATGTTCCCCCTATAATATCCTTTCAGATCAAGGAAACATCATAATTATTCCATTGTCTTCAGAGTTACCCAATACACAAATTATTTTTTCATTGATGGATTCATATATAATATTTGTTGGGTTACATCACGACCCATGATAAGAACATTTCATGACAAAAACACACACTTCATCAACATCCCATATAGCTATTGTATAAGAAATTCCAATTTGGAAATTAGAAGCTCTGCATTTTCCTCCTCAGTTTCGATGTACACAAGAATGTCTTCGATGAATACCACCATGAACATATTTAGGAACTCATAAAACACAACATTCATGATCCCCATGAACATAAATGGACCATTCATCACACCGAACGACATTACAAAGAAATCATAATTCCCCTAACGACAACGAAAAGTAGTATTCAGGATATCCTCATACTTCACAAACATCTAATGATATCCAGATGGAAAATCAATAATTGAGAAGTAAAATTCATCCTTTATTTGATCAAATAAATAATTAACCCACTGAATAGGATTGTGTTTCATCACTGTAACATTGTTTAAGATATGAAAATAAACACACAACCACAAATAGTTTTTAGCTTTATTCCTGAAAACAAAATCTACCCCCCATGATGACAAACTCACCAGAACAAAACAGAAATGTTATAGACTATCGAGCTATATACATAGTTGTCTTAACTCATAAGGGGACATCCTATATAAAGACATATAAATAGGAGATTCTACTGTATAAATATTGATCCCAAACTCAGTCTCTCAAAATGGTGGTAATGCAATAACCTCTTCGGTAAATACATTAGGGTACTCTTATATGACCCTGTCAAAATGTTAACTATTTAAACTTAGAATATATTATCATCATCTCATCCATCATGGATGACAAGGAAAAAACCCTTATGACCAATCTGAGGGTCTCAATCGCCAACAAACAATGATGGATCTCCATTAGCATTGAATAACACCTCCTTCATCCAAAATAAATCCATGATATCTTAAATACAATAACACCAATCCATGATAATGATGACATTATATGAATTTATCATTAAACATATGAAATCTCGCCAAGTGCAGTGATGACCTAGCACTATCTCAAAGACTTTACATTCTTTAAATAAGTCATCATGACCTAAAAATTTCTTAGTCAACACAATGGTCACTAGAAGCCTCTCCACCTCAAGTCCCACATAATGATAACGGGAATGCGAGATGATGTAGTGTGTCTCTCTTGAATAAAACAAGGAATAAACCCATGTAGAAAACAACTAAAGGGTTCCTAGAGTGAGATGTGGCTCACTAGGTTCTAGTAACACTAATGCATTAAGTTGACCAGGACCTACCCCATGAACTCTCTGAAATTGATTACCACAACCACCATGGTTGTCATATTCTCTCTAATGATGGGGAGAATAATGGGGTTGTCCTTTGTATACCCCATCTTCTGTCTATTGATCCAAATATGGTGAAACCCACTCTTGTTGCCTTGGCAAGAACTGCCTCAACGAACGAAAATGGAGTGGAACACAAGTTATATGATGACCGTTCAGAATATTAAAGCACTCTAGCTATCGATGATCTCAGTCTACACAATAAAAAAAATATTATAACCCCTTTTCATAGGCCTAAGACCCCACCCCCAAGAGAAATGAGATGTTAATGGCTGGGACCTACCCTTGTCGACTGAAAACTCTTCTACCCCTACAACCAGGAAGCACAGACCACATATTTTCATCATGTAGAATCTTAATGACTCCCATATAGAAATGATATAGTTCGAGGTAACATCCACTCGATGAAATATTTCCTCTACAGAACTTCAATATATGTCTTCAGCAAAAATTGGGTAACTTAACTCCGGATCTCTAAACACAAAGACACCTCGAAAATCCTCACCATGGCCCCCATCAAGAAATTGATCTGATGCATTTTGTAAAAGGATCCGAAAATGGATTCCAACCTATCACACATTAGAGACCCCCTGTAAATTATTATGAATATAATGGTGACTGGATACCTTTGTGGTTGAAGAGTGAAACTAGACTATGAACATGTCTCGAAAATCATCGCATGAAATTGCCAACTCCTTGAGATACCCAATGAACATAAACAACCACTACCTCACTGCCCCATATAGCATCATCAAGAACAAAGACACCCAGTTCTCCTTTTGAGAAAAGATCGATCTAAAGCCTATATCAAACTCATATAACATGTCTTATGTGACTATAACTGAAACAGTTCCCATTTACTTCAATATACTCTCATGTTGAAACACTCTGAGTTTCCTCCTCCATGTTTCATCTTCTTCAACATCAACATTACAGTGATCTTCTGGAACAGTTAGCTAGAAATATTATAAATGAACCTGTCCAAGACATCGACCAGGAAATACACCTAAAAAATAACAATTAGTTAGATCTCATAAACATTGAATATGGAATAATTCACATTAATAAATCAATATTTCTCTTTTATTCCTTTTGGGTTAACCTAACATATGGTCTACCGATTAAGACACTAGCATAGAGAATAATGTTTCATGATCCCTTCCAGGGTATCAACCCTGAAACCAGTATCACTTGTTTAGTAGTGAATGTAAACATAATGATATTTGAATTTGATCCATGGGGGTGAAATCCATTGTATCAGCTAGTATCCAGTGTTTACATCACATTCTAAACATAACTGACATTGTTTCCATACCAACTAAGGAAATGTAACTAGTTCCTAACATCAATCTCCATGTTATCCCTCAAAATACCTCTAATACCACTTGTTCACACCCCCCTCATCACAAGGTGTACTCATCCTTGGCCATAAATGAGATAAGGGAGATTGGGACCCTTGTGTACTGCTTCTAGTAGTCCCCATGTTGAAGACAAGAATAGAGGGAATACTAAACACACAAATGGGAGGAATTACCCTTTAAGAGAATGAATTCATAAGAGGGATATATGAAATAAAATAACCAACTACAAAAAACTCGGAAGATAAATTAAATTCCAGGTAAACATATGTAAAGTCAAGAAAAAAACTAATACAACTAAAATAGAATATAGCAAGTAGAAAAAATATAAAAAAATAGTCCTGACCAAGAAGCCTGGATAGAACTTTCAACCCTAATCTAGTAGTTACCCGAATAGTATAAAAACAAATCCAAGAGACTTTTATAATAATTTATATATATTCATATGGTGATTATAATAGTATACTCTATAGTATCCTCCCCGGAGCCTCTAGAAAAAAAGTAATGAAAGAATGATAATGAAGAGTGAACAATAAGGGAGACTAACTAATCACCTAAATAGCTATAATATATTACCATCAAAACAATGGCTACCCTCACCATGTTTTGAATAAAAGAGTATATAATATAATATATTATATCAAGTGAACCCTAATACAACCTCCCCATGGGTTTTCCTCTTTTCCCCACCATTATATGCCCTAAGAATCTCTCTCCAAAAATACATTCCCACATACACCTCAGAGAAGCACTACAACATGGACATCATGTTTGAAAACCACAAAATCTATGTATCCAATGTGACCATGTATATTCTTGATGCCGACATAGCTTATATAACAAGTATCATATATTTGGTATTATATCATAATCCATTATAGACCATAAAGAGACTAAGGATCCCTAATCCATCACAACCTATACACTTTACACCGATATTTGTCTAAAGTGAACTATATCTAGAATATTTGTGTGTGAATTACCACAAGCCATTACCACCATATAAACACATATATGGGGAAAACTAATCAACATCCCAAGTATAACTAGTAACTACCATGAGACTATAGATGGGCCAAAGGGGGTTATCAGCCATCCAAACACTCACAAAAATGTTGGTGAAAACACCCCCATGGATCAAAACTCCTAGAGTTTAAGTTTACCTAATTGACAGTGTGGAGAACTGTATAGACAAAAAATAGTACCGAATATATTATAGCTCACAACAACAGTTTTTTTATAACCTAGTCTTATAGTCAAATACATCTAACGTATCTCAGACTCTCGAATACCATTAGTAAGACTACATATCCTATAAGCAAACAAAAATTTAAAGAGAATTATTATAGTGCTTTATTATATTTTTATCATTTTTACATTTCATTAATTAATTAATTAAACATCAAATAATTATAATCAATTCCACATTATATTTCATTTGAATCACTCTCAAATTCCATTGTTCCTTTAAATTGTAATCTCTTCATTGTATCATGGGAATCTCCAACCCCATGGTATAACATCATTTAATCAATGATTAATTAATTTCATTATCTGTTTACCATATTCTTAAGAATTCTAGAAGAACATTCTAAGCTACCATCCTCAAGGGTATCAACAAAATGGGTAGATGGACTACCAATGAAGTCTTCACCGACAACAACATGAGCATAGACAAATCCTCCCATGTAAAGCTAAACACAAAAATAAAGTGGCAAAACCGGTGCATCATCTCCCCTTTATGAAGGTCAAAAAAGAATGACCATCTTCCTTTATCCATGTGGAATGTTAAGAATATAAACCACCAATGAAATTTATAAATCATCCAATCATCCAATTCAAACCTATCACATCTTATCTAGATTCCTCCCTGACACCCAAACGTGCAAAATTATGTATCTAACCACTCTAGGTGTTAAAGGCCTCTATAAATAATGAACCTCCCTACCCCCACGTATTACATCATCCATCCAAGATCACATTACAAGAAATAATAAGGAATCATACATCATATTAACTAAGGTAGTGTCCCTTAAAAAAGTCATCCAACCTTAATACATAATGAGTAATCATTCCTCTAATGCACAAGGCACTCGACATTACATGTAAGAGGGTAACATAGAACCATACCCATCCTTATATTTTATGAAACAGGTGGTTCATTAAACCATCTGGAATTAGACAATTTAACATTTTTAGGTTCCAATAATTGAAAATGTATAATTTAAGATATAAAAAATTAACTAAAGAGATATTTTAAAGGCGTTTAATTAATTATAAACTAACATAAACATGCCTCTGTCTCATCATTTTATTTAAATAAATATGATTACTACAAAAAAACCATATTCATTTACATGAATCATTATCTATAAAAAATAATTACCATTAATCGAAGTCACATTCATTACAAATTTACTTCATGAACAACAACATAAAAAATGAATGCATAGATATCACTCTATCAAGGAAAACAATATGTAGTAACATAAGATTGATACCAATTATTTATCGAGTTCATAAAATTATTATGTCAATTCCATTGAGGAAATGTGGGATAAAACATATTAACTCTGCAGTTGCATGTAACAGAATATAGAATTCATGGATCCCCTTCTTCAAAAGGGTCTTGATGTTAATTACACTCGTAAAATCCCCCAACAGATCATGACAGCCTCCCACCACGACAATTGCTTCCACCCGAGGATGATGCGACATGACCAAAATAACTGAAATTCAAGAAAACAACATTAGAAACATCGAGATCACATATCATAAAATGGAAAGGAGAAATGGGAGAAGAAGGATCGAATAAAACACAAGTATTTTGGTAGATCATATCTTCTATCAGTTATGGATCAACACATACTTCTTATAATAAAATAGAGGGTCCATATGTAGCAGGACAAATCTTTATAGGGAGACGATCCTAGGATTAAGTTTAGACCACACTACTATTATGGGAAAATCGAAATGATCAATAATATCTGACTAGGGAACTAGAAGGTAGAAGTTGGATGAAAGATAATTTTTCCCGTTAGAAGATTTAATGAAGCAGAGGTTTATGATGCGATGGATTTTCCATTAAAGTTGGATTGCATTAAACCATGTGGTTTGACCATGTAAAGGCATCCTAAGCCTTAGGAAAATTATTATAGGAGTTCTGGGCTTTGAATCGACATTGATTCTTTTATATTAAAGACATGATTGTGTTTTTCATCAAATAAAAAATTAAATAGAAAAACTGTAGGAAGCATGAAACATTGTACACCTACCGACGACATGAAACCTTTTATATCTATCAATGGTTATAAACCCTATACATCTACTTATGGCTGGAAACCCTGTACACCTAACAACGCTGATAATATAACTGACACTCCTATGTTGACAGTACAAATGCATCAGAAATTTTGACAATATAGATGGCTCATTGACTACAACAATACGAACAACTCACAGACACCGACAACAAAAATCAGTCACTTACGCCATCGTTACAAATTACTCATCAACACTGATAGTAAAATTTAATCACCCAACTGGTAATATAAATGAATCCCTGACAACGGTAGTTTAAATGAATCAATGATGCCGACAAAACAAAGGACTCAATGTGGCTGACATTAAAAATGACTTGCTAATGACACTGTTCACATATGTGTCACCGATGACACTACTTGTATCTATGTCACCAATGTCATTGTTCACATCAGTCTCTCTAATGACACTATTTACATATGTCTCATCGATGACATTGTTAACATATGTCTCATCAATAACATTGTTCACATCTGTCTAATCGATTACTCCATTCTCATAAATCTCACTGATGACAATGTTTAAAAAACTGAATACATTATTCCCAAAAATGGAAATTTGGAAATGTGTAGGGGACAAATCACATTGACCTCCCCAAACTCCTCAGACATTGATTTTGGCCAACGAATGTACCATATAGGTCAGGGAAATTATATTATACAAGGATAATTACATCAATGTCAAACTACTCACCTCTCAACTATATTAAACTATATGGAAACCATTTGTGTCATATTCTAGAGGACCATAATACTTTCCTTTCTCTCTTATGTACATGATTTCTTGTGAACACTTTTTGTGACGTGGGTTTCCCATATAGTTATTTTTTATAAATCTCAAACCATTAATTTCCTAGTTTATGATAAATTTTTTTTGGATCCTATATATTAAAAGGTGGAGAATTTAACACAAAAATAATTTAATTAAATATCATTGCCTTCAATAACATATTGAATATGAAACACAAATCCTAATAGACCCATGAAATATATAATATTATAACATAGTGATTGAATTAGAGGATATGAATAGTTTTAAAAAATTTATGATATATATATTCCCTAATAAGTATAAAATATTGACGCTTTATATGAAAATAATTAATTACTTTTTAGTAATGTAATTTTATTCATAATATTATGATTTCATGAATAAATATATCATTTTATTATTGATAACAAAAAAAAAATAAATAAATAGTGAAATTTTAATTAATTAATTAGATTAAATTAACATCATTTTTAATTGAGAATATAAGAATTAACATTGGGTGTTGTTTTGTGATTTTCTAGAAAATATTGATCTTTTATTGAATACTGATAAATAGTAATTTTTTAAAAGTATAATATCATTCAAATACATTATTTTTTTTAAACGTACCTTTATGTGTTGAAATTTAATTAATATAAAATAATTATTATTTATTTATATTTAATACACTTAATTAAATTTGAATCAGATTTATATTTTATATTAGTGTTAAATAATTTTATTGTTCTAAAATGGATTTTTTATTAAAACTATTTAAAGTGAAATTTTTTATATCATTTAATAAATATAAAAACATTTATGATAGATAATTTTAGTTAAATAAATATATTATATTCTTATAAATAAGATATTAGATTCAAATAATTAAATTTTATAGTGTTGGAGATAATATAAAATACACTTTTTTTGAAAAATACTTCACTTCAAGACCACTTTTCCATAAAAAAGATGAGTAAATTTTAAATTATATATTGACAACATTGTGAAATTAATTTTCGATAATGTATTACATATATAAAATTATAAAAATTCATATTAGCTAATTATTTCCAAAATTTTTTTTATAAAAAATAATACTAAAAATATAGAAAACTAATTAAAGAGATATGTTTATAATGGTATTCCAAGGGGGAAAACAAATAAATAATGGTTGATAAAACATGAAAACGTGTATAAAATTTATTTTGTTTCTATATTTAAACAATAAAATATATATATAATGGGAGTTATAATTCCCTACACTATATATATATATATAATTTTCTGGATGAACACTCACTACAATAGGCCAACACACACTGAAAATTTTAATTGTATATTATGATTGGAAAAAAGGAAACATAAAAAATGTATTTAAAATATATCTAGAATTTCTTTCACTATGTTCCTTATAACTAGAACCATTTTAGTCATTTTATAAATAATACCTATATATACAACTTGAGAAAAATAAATGATTTTTTAAGGATAATATCAAATATTCAGTGTGGATAAATGAAGGAAATTAATAAATATTATTTGAGAATAAAATTTTGATAATATTACCATAAAAACTGATAATAATAACATGTATAACAATGTTTTAAATGATGAGTCTTGGAAGAAATTTTTTTCAGTTCAAAAGTCAAGAATCGTAATGAAATCATAAAACAAGAACCATAAGAGCATAAATTCAACTAAGGATTTTGAATTTTGTAAAAAACATAAGAAAACAAAATCATTCACAATGTATTCAAGTGTTATTTACAAGGTTATTGTATTGGAATGGGTCCACACCCCAATCTATCATAGTAGTTAAAGTTAACTCTAAATAATATCATAACAGAAAAATTCCTTTACTAAACATGGTTCACTCAACTTTCTTGTTCTTTTTATCTCATTATATTTTAATATCATTCCAATGCATTGGTGGGGGATATATATCCCACACATAAAATAATGGAAATAAAAAATTGCATATGGTCACACAACAGTGATCATATTATATTAATTAAATGAAATATGATTCATAAAAATATTATTATTGAATAATCATCTCAAAACAAATTGTTCCCATAATCATTTAACAATTTCATCACAGCATAATGGAAAAATAATTGGATTTCATAATTATTTAATAAAGTTATTTATCATGAACCAAATATAGTTTTCAAAACAGATAGTCATCCCATGAATAAACATTGATAGAAACACTAATAATTTTATCCTTGCATGATATATTTAATAATACATTATAAATATTGAAGGATTTAATCATGGATGGAAAATTATTTTGAAATTTAATTTTTATATTTTTCATGATAAAAATATCCTTTTTTACACTATAAATAAATTAACAGAAATAAAAAAATTTAAATCACATTCAAAATCAATTTCATTGAAATTAACAAATAAAACATATAATAGATGACTTAATATAATTCAAAAAATTTCTTCTAAAAAATATGATATCCTCTTTGAAAACAATATTTTAAAACTCAAAATTTGTAAATCACTTTAAAAATAACTTTCGATGAATATTAATATGTAATAATATGATGGAAAAATTTAAAAATCATTTAAAGGTTTTCATTAGGAAAATTTTATATCCTGGTTTTAAATAATTTTTTAAAACATAAAACATTATGAAAATATTTTTCATTAAAAATAACCATGGATTGTTATCAATGAGATATTAAATATATTTTAAAAAACATCCTAAAAAATATCTCATCTAATTAGCGTGAATTTTATATATTATAAAAAATTTATAAAAAATTTTCTTTTAAATAACCTTGATAACATATAAAATAACATTCAAATAAAATAATTTTATTTTTATGGAAATCCAATTTTTCTAATTCACATTAAATCAATTTATCTTTTTGAATTTTCAGTATAACCTAAATTTTCATTTTTTGGAAAAGTATATTGTGTATTATTTTTAAAAAAATTTCAAAATATAAAATATTGGTAAATATTACATGAATAATGTGTACATTGAATGATAAAAAATATCAGAATATCATTATAAATTCTATTATGGATAAAAACGGGTTCTTAGATGAAATGAATATATTATAACGATTTTACTAAAAACAAAATGAACACATAATTATATAAAGAATAGAAAAAAGATTTAATTTTTATTCGTATAAAATTAAAGGAACTATAATTTTTTTTATTTTCTTGATAAATATTTCCTATTATTTCATCACTGAACTCGTATTCATAATCAATCCCAATGAAGAATGTGATTGTGTCATTAATCCTTTACCACTTAGGTATGTTTTAAATATTATTCTACATTAGATTATATTCCCATATTAAATTTTAAATAACATTTAAATATATTTATTAATGATATAACATGTGAGTCGGTTATTATATACACATAAACTAATAATATAGAAACATAATATAACATTTGACCCAAAGAAAGAAATTTTATTAAAACAATCCTTTAGAAATAACTTATCATTCAAATTATAAAATAAAAAAACATATAACTCAAAATATATGTGTAAATATACATTAAATTCATGATAATAATAATAAAATAAATTCATGTGAAATATATAAAAAACATAAATGAATCTTGTGTTGAATAATAATTTTTTATTATAAAAATTAACGTGAAGCAAAAATTCCTTACCATAAGTCTCATCTAAATTCATACACGTTTGAATAACATATATTATAAATATAATTTTATTATAAATATTTTATATAATCATACATATATAAAAATAAATATATATAATTTACTTATTATCTTTTATTTACCATTCATTAGTGATTCCATGTTAAAATCCCATTTAGGGTAATAACTACTTTGTTTTTCATCTACGTTTTGATTTTGAAGTTCTAATCCCCTTTACACTGATCATGGTTCCATAATTTTTATTATTTAACCATGATATACATAGAATATATATTTAAAAAATAATTATTTACTATAATCCATGAATGTTGTAGATATATAATGAAATTTGGTATTCATGGAGATGGTAGGCTATATGTACGCATTATTATCGTTTCTATTTTCTAGAAAAAAGAAAAAATTTAAGATAATTAATAAATATAAATTATCGATCCATTATTATTCATATATGTCACATATATTTTTTACGCTAATCTTTATTACCTTCCATTCAAGGATTTTGTGAAATAATGATCAAATTTCTTCATGAAGTGGTAGTCAACCATTCAAACGTACAACTTTTTCATATACCCTACATAATAGAATGTTAGAATGATTGTGTAATATAATAATTTTACAAATATATAATTTATTCATATAATATATTGATATTACTATTCATGTAAAAATAAATTTAGAACACTTCACATTGGTTTGTGATTCGTTAGTCTGTTATAAAAATGTTAGATGTTCATGCTTTTGAGAGGGTTGGGCGGTAAGAATGAATATGAGGTATAATAATTCTAATTTTATAATATTATGATTATTATCTGATACATATATTAAATCCATCATTATATCCATCCATGATATATGGTTATGGATGTGGAATTACATCAGTTCTTGAGGTTGTATTGTGTCATGCACACAAAAGATGATTCCAATTTTACATGATTGTTGTAGATATAGATATATGATATAATATTTACATAATAACTAATAATTTTATCTTATATACTATTAATATTACTTTATAATTGTTAAATAATATTTAAGAACATTATTATAAGATGGAAAACCTAATCTCATAGATAAAATATTTACCTCTCTACTGGAAAAATCTATTATGTTAAAGCAAAATACATCATATAGTTGTTTTATGATCTCTCCATGGACTCTTATATTTTTTTAGGAATGTATGATCTATCTGTATATGTGATGGTTAAAAAAAATTATTTCTATAGTGAAAAAAAGAGGAGGTGGCCTTTTATAAGTGTTTGAGAAGAAATATTGTAATTTTTTAATAGAAAAATGTATAACCATGACATGGATGATCCAATCTGCTTCAAAATATAACATTATTGAACTATATAGGTGATAAGGATGATTTTTTTAATCCAATTTCTATTATATAAGTCCATTAGTCATTTATCCCAGAGCATAAAAATTCAGAAAGATTATAAATGCTAAAGAACAAAAAAAAATTCCATATCTGATTGATACGGAAAAATATAAGGTAATGGTTAAACATCCTTTGGGAAATCCAATGATGGAAGGATGATCTATTTTGGAGAAATCTGGTGCAAATATGAACTTCGCTAATGAGGGAAAATCCATAAGTAATCTATAATATTGATAATAAAATCCACGTACATCTAGAGGGATCATTATGAAGGTTTTAATGATTCATTTAAAAAAACATATGTATTTTGACGAATAGTTGAATATTTTAAGGTTCTTTATTATAGATTTTTTTAATGTCTATAATGTATAAGAATTATTTAATATCAAAATTCCTAGTCAACATTTATAGATATATGCAGTTTTAGAACTGAATGATGATTGAAATTGAGAAGGGATAGTACCATGTGGTTTTACCCTCTATTTATCATAAGAATATGGAATGGAGAATGTGTTTGATAGAACTCGATCCTCGGATCATGAGGATGTATTTATGGGATAAGAATTTTTGATCCTAATGAAATAATAATCTCCCAAACACATGTATGGATATGAAAATCTGATTTCATGGGTTATACTAGAATATATGATTCCAATAGGATATCACATATTCTCATAGGAATCAAATAAAAATGGACATGAAAATAGATAGTCTATGGTTTGGGAAATATTTTTGGTTCTTTGTGGTGTTTTACATGTCAAATACACTACTAGAAGAGGTGGTTAGCACAACAATGGATTACAACATCAATCATTGTGATCCAATATGATAGGAATCCTAATTTTTTCATTAAATATATGTTCATTGGTCACCTCACTACTGGATCTAATAATGGAAAGAAATATGGTTAATAAAAAATTTAGTTGCCTGATAATCAAAATTTATTATGAAAATTTTGAATGCAAAAAAATTCTCCCTAATCAGTTGACTAGTTACATTGTCTTTCGTCCATCTGGTGTTTCCAATTATAACAATGATATATAAGAATAGTTAGAGGGAACCACAGTGGATGGTACCCATGAAAATCATGATCAGAACCCATCATCCACTAACAACATGAATCATTCAGACAAAAAAATGAATCTCTCTTCAATATCATTTTGGCTGATGAGGATGTGACTATGGTACTATTTCATTCTATAGATGATGAAAAACCACCCAACCAGGTATTGGAATCTTTCTTCCAAACATACAAAATTAAGGATGCAATGTATATCATCATTTTTTAAATTCCATGTGACGACTCAAAAATACCCATCAATCATGAAAACAATACTATTGGAGACTAATTATATGGTATTACCAGAAAAATGAAAGAGATAGATCATCATATGAAACATGTGGATAATGATATAATATTAAATTTTGAAAACTTTTTGGAGTTATTGGGGAACACACTATCTAATAAGAGGAAAATTTGTTTCAATTTAAATTTAAAAACAAATAAAATTAATTTTTTTTGAAGGTTTTATTCCCTATAACCTTATTAAAATACATCGAGAATGTATTGAAGGTATCTAAAAATGTACAATATATATGAAATATAAAAATACTTTCACTCTTCTGAGTGGTAACTTTGGGGATAATAAAGACGATAACACAAATATCCATTAGAACAGTGGAATCCATTATTTCAATTATGGGTGTCATAATGTTCAAAATGTATTTTGAAAATAGGAATTCTAAACGCAAGTAGCTATCAATGATAGATAGAAAACGGAATGATGATAAGATACAATGAAAAGTGAATTAATAGAGAGGCAATATTATTATTTAACAATATGATCGAACTGTGGTATGGGGAAGGTTCTTCAAAAAAATAATATGTTCAGATGGAATGGTTAATTTCTAGAGAGAACCCCAGAAGCCAATACCCATAGTGAATATATCATTGATTACAATCAAATTATCACTCGAATAGTTAAACCAAAGAAGTTGTCTAAAAATTGGTAGGCATTAAATGGGACCTATCCTGTGTATAGTTTTGAGTTTCAGAACATACATGAAATTAATACAGTACATTGATGGATTCACAATCATTAATGTATAAATAATATCACATATAGTATAATGTCTAAAATATTTCTTTTTTGTTTATATTTCAGGTTTTTAGTTAATCTCCATTTTTTTATACCTCTAACGTATACTTAATGATATAGGAACTAATGTGGGAGATTGAGGAAATCTATAATAATATTATTTATAAGTTGCTGACAATATGTGATATTAATATTATGTTTACAATTATATAAAAAAAATTAGAAAAAATTTCAATATGAAGGAATCCCATCAATTCTCTTCATGAATTGGTTGATGTAACCGTAGTATGGTTTATATGGCTGAATATAAATTTAAATAAAGAATGTGAACTTCTAATAGAATAAAATATTGTAATCTATATAAATTCTACATTTAGATGGATAACATGATTCTTTCTAATCGGATATCATGTCACTTCTACTGGAAACACCACTTATATTGTAAACTAATAAATTGTTAGCTCTCTATTATAGAAATGTTAATTCCTCCCTTTTCATTTCGGCATTGGATGGTTTGTTATCCCAGGTTAATGGGATAATATTTTTGAATGCCGAATGATGGAAACTATTGGTATCCCAATTAGGAGTCTTTCTAGGAAATTAAAATAATCCGGAATTTTCCTCAGATAATAGAGTAAAAAAGTTTCTTCTGAGATGGTCATTAAATAAAAGTTTCTGAAGAAAGAATTTTATGCATCCATGTAGGAATAAAACCCCATAAAATCCATGTATAGAAAAAATAATGTATTATTTAAATATATTTGATTTATTACGACTCAAGAAATGGATGGTTAGGAATCATTGGAATGTGTAATTGTTTAAATGTTGTTATGGAAACAATATTTAATCCCACATAATGAATACTGAAAATAGAATAAGGGTTGATTATAAATTAATATGAATCAATGGTTGTCTATAATATTATAATAGAAAAATTTCAAATGATTTTGTTTATTATATTAGTCGTTTGTATTCAGATGATTGGTTGGAAAACACACAAGGAAATATGGACAACATAAAACCATGAATTGATGAGCATAAAAACATAGATCACATCTTGATACCTAGTAATAAGGATGTAATTAAATTTTTTCATAAAATATAGGGAAATTATAGGTACATGATGGATTCAATAATATATTTTCATGCTTTATTAAGATATTATATTTCATGATGTGACATGTGTAATTAGGGAAATTTTGAATCATCCCTCAATTACTACTTGTATCAATTAAAACATTATTTCATTTATTCAATATAAATACAATGGAATGAATACTAATGAAATTATATATAATTGATCGGACCTCCCTAGTCAATTCCATTGTGAAAAGATGGTGGCTGCGTTGTTCTGGGAAGTCAATGTGACATATCCCCATCACTTTTCCAAATTTCTAGTTCAGTGAACTGTGAAATGGTAGACTTATGTTAATAGTGTTATCAGAAGCCTTAGGTGTGGTTCTAATGGAAGACTATTTATTTTTCCAAATTTTGAGTTCATGAACAGTGTTTATAGAATGGTGATTTTCCAATGGTAGCCTATTTCCTGGGAGAAAACATTAGTTCATGAACTGTGTTTCCAGAACGATGAGGTTCCAATAGTAGCCTCTTTCTTTTGAAAAATTTCCAGTTCATGAAAATTGTTTCTAGAAATTTGAGGTTCCAATGGTAGCCTCTTTCCTTTTCCAAATTTTTAGTTCATGAACAATGTTTCCAGAATAGTGAGGTTCCAACAGAATCCTCGTTCCCTTACAAATTTTTTAGTTCATGAACAATGTTTCTAGAATAGTGAGGTTTCAATATTATCCTCTTTCCTTTGCAAAATTATGAGTTCATGAACAGTGTTTTCGGAATGGTGAGGTTCCAATGATATATTCTTTCATATTCCAACTTTTGAGTTCATGAATAGATTTTCCTGATGGTGAGGTTCCAACATTAGCCTCTTCCCTTTTCCAAAATATTTGAGTTCATGAACAGTGTTTCCAGAACTATGAGGCTCCAACAGTAGCCTCTTTCTACTGTCAAATTTTGTGTTCATGAAGAGTGTTTCCAGAATAGTGAGGTCCCAATGGTAGCCTCTTAAATTTTACAAATTTTGATTTCATGAACAGTGGTTCCATAATGTTGAGGTCACAATGGTGGCCTCTTTCATTTGTAAAATTTTGAGTTCAGGAACAGTGTATCTATATGGTGAGTTTCCAATGGTAGCTCTTTCCATTGTCAAATTTTTGAGTTCATGATCTATGTTTCAAAAACATTGAGGTTCTAATGGTATCCTCTTTCCTCTACCAAATTTTATGTTCAGGTATAGGTTTTTGAGAACGATGAGGTTCCAACTGTAGCCTCTTTCCATTTACAAATTTTGTGTTCATGAAAAATGTATCCACCTTCATACAGTTTCACCCATTTGATGATTATGTGGAAGTAAAATCAATTTAAAGCCTTGTTTTGGGGAATCTATGGCTGATTCAAAATCCGTAACTCCTATATTAATTTTTCCAAGGGCTCAGGTTGTTTTTACTTTTTCAAACAGTGTGTTTTAATGCGATCTACTTTTAATAGAAAATCCAGCGTATCATAAAACACTACTCCGTTAAATCATATAATGGGATGAGATATCATCCAACATAGTTATTCTTCCATTTTCTCATCTTTGAGATGCTCGAACATTTCATTCCATCTTGTAAGAGTTTCTTAATAAAACAGTCCTCCTTCTATTAGATTACCTATGTTTTTGTTGCAACCACGCTTTATTGATCAATATTCGATATAATGTTTTATCTATTGTCTTTAATTTGGTTTCATATGCTTATTTTTATCCTTAACCTTTTATGTAATTCTATTTATATTTTCTTAATGGGATTTTCTGGGGTTTTGACTGGTGTGATGGTGTCTCTGCATCTTAGGGTGAATATAGTTGTCATGGGGGGACGAGATCATAAAATGTTGTGTGGATCGTTCTCATATAAGGATCGTTAAAAACCATTTGATGTAGGGTATTCACCACTTATCTTTTCTTTTATGTGAAACTATAGAGTTATCCTATTTTATCCCAAAAAAATCACATTATTATTGACATAATTAATATTTTAATCTCACAAATTAATTGATATCGATCGTATGTTTTTCCTATTGATTTTCTAAAATGTGTCATATCTTGGGTTTCTTTTTTATTTTTTCATTATTGATGGAAATTGGTAAGGATCATAAATAATAATTAATTTAAACTCATTTGGTTAAAGATAAACATGCATGTGAATGAATCTGATTGTTATTGTTGTAATTTTATGGTAATCAAATTTATGCAGTAAACATGTTTAATCAATTTGTGATAGCATACTCTTTAGGTTTCCCAAATATAGAACATACAGATAATGAATCATATAATTTAGGAGGGATTAAATATTAGGTTGTTTTAAAAATGAAAATTCCTTGTAGGGTAGTAAGTAAACCACTTTCTTATTTAAGGGTCAAGAGCCCTATTGATATGATGATTGCTTTACTTCTTCTTTTTTTATGTGAGACTAGATGGCAGTTTTGATATGTGGTGGCAGGGAGGCCTACTAGTTGTTACATCAATTGATGCCTAGAGTGGATAGATTTATCATTTTAAGGATGTGGGTTTTGTGGAGGAAACCAGGGATGATGAAAGGGGTTGGATGTGAATGTTTGGATGCTTGCATATTTTTATTTGTTTTTTATCTACAATACATTCACCAATGCTCTAGGAAACTGGTCTTTCATAATATTTTTCCAAAATTGGTGGAGAAATTTTGGGTATGTGAGATGCTTTCCACGTTTAGATTCTCAGTGAGGATGGGTCTACGCTCTTGCTATTGGCAGAAAAGACTAGACAGGTAATTCATTTACTCACCGTTTTGTGCCCCATTGTGTTTAGAAGAATATAATTTTCTCCTTGAATGCATTGGTATATGGGACTGTAATGCTATAAATAAATAATTGAATAGATGTTATTAAACTATTGGTTTGGAGTTTGCTGGCATGCAGTGTTGAGTAACATGTACATTGGTTATGACACTAATGAAATGTAGTATGGAATTATTAATGGTTAAATAATGCTGAAATAATTAATTAACATAAACTGAACCTAATAAAAAAATATTGAAGTAATGTAATAGTTTTTTAATTTTTTTTTTGAATATAGGATACCCAGTCTTAAAAGTGGCAGTCGGGAGTCTGAGAGACGTTTAATGAAGTTTAGTCTAAGTCTAGTTTATTCCCACAGTTTGGTTGTGATCTAAAATATATTCTATATATGTTGTGTTTCTAACAACAACTCCAACCCATCAATTATATAAACACACACAGTAGGTATTTTGATCCCTAGGGGTGTTTTCTCCAATATTGGGGGGGGGAGGATGGATGGATGACTACCACATATGGCCCCACTCTCTTCACATGGTAGTTACTTGTGCTGGAAGGCACAATGGTTAGTTTTCCCAATATATGTCTGTAGGGTGATGTAATGGATTTTGGATATTCAAATACATATATTCAAGATATTTTTTCCTATAGAATATAATAGGTGTAACGTGTATTTGCTATAATGGCTTGAGGATCCTTACTTGATGTATGGGATATAATATCTTGAAGCTTAATACCCGATGTATGATACACATTATGTGAGCATCGTTGTCCCTAAGAAACTACCTGGTAACATTTATTATGTTGAAGTGGTGGTTTTTTTGGAAGAGGTGCATGTTTTGGTGCTTCCCCCAAGTATATGTGGGAAATCCTTTTTGGAGAGAGATTCTTTGGATGTGAGACATTGGGGAAACGTGAAAAACAGTGGAGAAGTTGTAGCATCGTACTCTCATTATTGTTTATTATATTATATAGTCTTGTACGTGTTACTTTGTGTGAGTAACCATGGGGAGGCTAGAATCATATTATACCTGTCTAGGTGACGAGTTAGTTTCACTTGTTGTTCCCTAAGCTTTAGCAGTATTTCTTTACTTTTTCTTGAGAGGTTCAAGGGAGGATACTACTGAGTATACTGTTATAATCAGCCTATGTATATATAAACAATTTTTCATGTCACATGGAATATGTTAGAGATCATGCTGGTTTCTAGTAGCTTAGGGTTGTAGGAGCTGTTGGGCTTCATGGTTGCTATTGTTTTTACATTCTTTTGGGTTCATTATATTTCCCCTTTCAGTTGTATTAGATTTTTGGACATTAATTATGTGCAGATGGGATTTTTTTAAATTGTTGTCTATGTTTGAATTGGTTGGTGACTTTTTTATCTCTCTATTTCACAAGCATTCCATTACAAGGCAATGGCTCCCATCTGTGTGTTTTTTATACCCTCTGTGCTAGTCACCACCCCGGGGACTACTGAAAGCTGGACTCTGGGGTCATTTTCACCATTTCATTTTGTCATCCAAGTAGGGGTACACCATGTGGGTAGGGGGTCGTGAATGAGTGGTATTAAAGTTCAAGTTGAGAGATTGGTTAGAATATAGTGTTAGCCATGGGTGAGGATGCATGGGTTGGTAGGGAAATATGGTCAGTCAAGTTATCAGGTGATGTAAACACTGGATACCTATTGATACATAGGCATTTAGGTCCCCCTATGATCTAATGTACAAAACATTATGTTTAAAATGGCTACAAAACGAGGTGAAACTAGTTGTAGGGTTGTGAAATAGAAATGGATTAGGAATCATTATTCCATGTGCATGTGTTTGAATGGGTAGACCTTGGGATTGTTTAATCTAAAATGAATAAAAAACAAATTAATTAATTAATGTTGATTATTTCATATTATAATATTAAGAGTACTACCTATTTGTTATTTTTCAGGTATGGATTTTGGTCGATGTCCTCATCAAGATCACATAGAATATGTATAACAGGTTGTGCCAGAGGATATACATCGGGTAGTTGTTGATGACGATGACACATGGAGGAGGACACTCAGAGAGTTATAGTTCCAGTGTCTAAAGAAGAATGACGGATTCGTTTTAGATGCAGTTAAGGAAGACTAGTCGGAGGAGGTCTACTTAGGTTTTATTTCGACCCATGCTCGGAAGGACCACTTGGTGTACTGGGTTGGGACGATGCTCTGTGGAGCAGTGAGGAAGTGGTGTTTCTTGTTCCTCGGGGATCACGAGGAGTCAATGATCTCATGGGAGTAGTTTGGAGATATGTTTAGAGTCAAGTTTCATCCCTTGATTGGGAAGGAATCCCATCACCAAGTGTGTATTACCCATTGATTGTGTAGCTCCAGTGTGCGAGAGTTTGGAATAAATTTAAAGAACCTTTTATGATATGATTCAGACCTGTTGCTATATGAGGAGGCCAAGGAAAGACATTTTGAGGAGGCATTTCATCCAGAGATCCTTCCCCAAGTAACTCTATTTAGGAAGAAGACATATCATGAGGATCAGTGAAGGAAAGAGGTCGTCGAGAGGAAATTGTTAAGAACCAGATCATTATAAGATGGGAGTCCTCCTGATTCATCAGGAAGTAGAGATGTGGTCTGGGGTTCCTAGTTAGCAGTACTAATGATTTTCAATTCGTCTAGGGGTAGGTCCCAGCCCTCAATATCTCTTTCTTCTGAGGTGGAAGATCTCTGGCCTGTGTTAGGGGATCACGATCTTGTTTTTTGTGGTGGTCAAGGTTAGCAGCAGTGAGATTGACTGACCTTTCAGAGCAGTCATCAAGCACAAGTGTTTCCGCAGCATGATCCTCCTTTTTGGCAATTACAGTTGAGGTATTATCAGTAGGTTTCACAAGATTTAAATCAGTATTGGGTAGATGGGGAAAGTATAGGACATCCCCATGATTCTCTCCGTCCTCCAAGAGTAGAGAGATAATGTGGTGGTGGTCGTCATCATGGTCATAGAAGCCATAGATGAGGTTCTGGAAAGCATCATGCTTTAGTGTTTCATATACTATGTGTTCCATAGATCATTTGAGGTACCCTTTGCATGTTTTTTACCTTGTTGTATTCCTTGTTTGATATTGGAGAGACACACTCCTTCATGTCACCTACCCTTTTGCATTTATTGGGACTTGAGGTAGAGAGGCTTCCAGAACCTTTGGCATTGACTACGCTAGTTGGAGGTCTAGCAGACATGTTTGATGTATGTAGAGTCTGTGAGCTAGTGCTACAACAAAATTTCTCATGGGGATATTTCATATGTCTGTGGATAAAACAATATGAGGTCATCCATAGCATAGATTGGTTGTATTCAGTGTAGGATATTTTGGATTTCCTCAGGAGGCATGTTATGTTCTTCGATGCGTATGGAGAGCTGGAGGTGTTTGATAGAGAGCGAGAACCTATGATGGGTCATAAGAATGTTTAATCCTTATCATCATTGATGACTGAGCTGATGCTGAATTCTTCTGATGATTAACAGTTGTATTTTCCTAGGGTCATAGAAGAGTACCATGATGTCATTCTAGAAGAGATTATAGCATTACCCCCTTGATTAGAGATCGAGTTTAGGATTGAGATACAGCAAAGAGAACATTATATCACTATGTATCCATAGATGATAGCCGCTTCTGAGTTATGATAGCTACGTAAATAGCATGATGGTATGTTACAATTCAGTTTTTTTGTCCAAGTGATTCATTGTGGCGTGTACTAGATTTGTTCATTAGAAGGATGATGACAGTTTGCAGTTGTGTTTTGATTATCGTTATATATACAACGTGGTAATGAATAATTGTTATCCTCTTCTGTGGATATATAATTTATTAGATCAACTAAAAGGTGATATTTGGTTCTCAAAGATCGACTTGCGTTCAGGATATCATCAGACGCGTTGGAAGGATGAGGATATACCAAAGACTTCATTCTGTTGTGGTCATATGAATTATGAGTTCTTTGTAATGTCGTTCGGTGTGACGAATGATCCAACTTTATTCATCGAATTGATGAGTGATGTGTTTCAGGAGATCCTATACATGTTCGTGGTGGTTTTCATTGATGAAATACTTGTGTACTCTATATCTAGGAGGACCATGTATATCATCTACACGCCATTTTTGGTGTTCTTCATCAACATCAGTTATTTGGGATGTTTTTGAAGTGTGAGTTTTGGGCTTGAGAAGTCCATTTCATAGGGCATGTTGTGTCCCAGTAGGGAGTAGCAATGGATCCTTCGATGGTAGAAGTTGTTGTGTCTTGGGAAGCCCCCAATATAGTGTCAGATGTGTCAAGTTTTTTTGGTCTTGAAGGATACTACAGGAGGTTTGTAGAAATTATATGTTGAGTTATGACTCACATAAAATATTTTACTAGGATGGAACATGCGTTCATATGTACTGATCATTGTCAGACATCTTTAGAGTATCTAAAGTAGAAGTTAGTTAGTACTTCAGTTATATATCTTCTAGCTGAGGGAGTTCTGTTTGATGTTTTCTATAATGATTTTCATCTGTGGATAGGATGTGTTTTGATGCATCATAGGGTGGTTTTTTATGGCCTCGGCAATTTCTTACCCATGAACGCAACTATTCCACCCATGATATTGAGTTTTCAGCTGTGTTGGCTACTCTGTAATTGTGCAGACATTACCTCATAAGATAACACATTTTGATTTTCCCCGTTCATAAGAAATTGAGTTATCGTTTCTATCATAGTGACTTGAACATACAAAATTGTCGGTGGATGTAGTTTTTATAGGTATAAAACTTAGAAATATCACAAACACCTTGAATGGGGAATGTTGTAGTTGATGAGATGAGTCGGAAGTCACGTAGTGGTGTAGTTCAAAAATCTGGTGACTCTTGGAGAGTAATGGAAGCACATTTAACATTACATCCTGATATGAAAGAATTTGGATGTAGTGTTTAACTTTTTCATATGATCGTGCAGTCATCTCTAGTGTAGCAGGTGGAAGAATCCATGTTGGGGGATCCAGAGGTGGAGGTCTGGAGAGACCAAGTTTTTTTGTGGCGAGTTCCCTGATGGTTGGTCTGAGGATGACCTTCACCGAGTGGTGTATCATGGAAGGATATTTTTTTCTTTGAATATTCCTGAGACGGTTCTCAGAGAGTTCCCTAGTTCTCTTTTAGTGGGAAATCCTGGTGTGACAATGATGTTGCGAGCCTTGAGAATCCAGTTTTGGTGGCCTGGGCTAAAGCGTGCGGTTGCAGAGTTTGTGTCTCGATGTTTGGTCTTCTAGAAGGTGAAGGCCAAACAATATGTTTCTGGTGATCTGTATCAATTATTAAATGTTTCTCATTGGATGTGGTAGGATATCTTAATGGGATTTTTTACTAGTTTGCCTCGAGATCCAGGAGGAAATGATGTTATTTGGGTGGGAGTGGAACGTTTAACTAAATATTCTAACTTCATAGATATCAAGGAGTCATGCTGAGGGGATGTTTTGTTGAGGAATTATATAGGGGAGGTGGGGAGACATCATGGAGTCAAAAGGGTGATCATTTTCAATAAAGACCATAATTTTATCTCTAGGTTGTGGAGAGGTTTCCAACATTCCTTTGGTTCTTAACTATGCCTTAGTAGTTCTTTTCATCATCAACTAGATGGTCAGACAGAGCAGACCATCCAGACTCTTGAACACATGCAATGCTCTTGTGTTCTAAATATTGAAGGTTCTTGGATGAGGTACTATCCATAGGTGGAGTTAGATTACAAATTTAGTTTTAACTCCACCATCAGTATAGAGTTGTTTGATGCCTTTCATGGCTGACCATTCCATTCTCCATTCTACTGGACTAGGTTCGGAGAGTCAGAAATTCTGGGACAAGAACTAGTGAAGAATACAACATAGATGGTTCAGGTGATTGATGATAGAATAAAGATTGAACTAGATTATGAAAAATCATATCCTGATCAAAGGAGGATACCCTTAGAGTTTTATTTTAGGGGTCATGTGTTTCTGATGGTGAATCTTTGTCGTGGGCAGTGAAGGTTGGTTTGTGGTAGTAATATTTCTCCTCGGATTATTAGTCCTTTCGAGGTGTTGGCTCATGTTGGAGTTATGGCATATCAGGTAGCACTTCCCCCGTAGATGACCCTGATACATGATGTTTTTCATGGGTCACACCTTCATCATAATATTCATGATGAATCACATGTCATCGATGGAGGATAGATCTATGTTGATTATGATGTGGCCTTTGAGGGTTGAAATGTGGAGATCAAAGACCGGAAAGAGAAGGTGTTGTGTGGGAATTCCATCCCCTTGGTTCATGTCTTGTGGAGACACAGTGGCATGGAGGAGTGTACCTAGAAATGTGAGTCACAAATATGTGCTCAGTACCCATATTTGTTTGATTTTTAACAATTTTCTTGTAACGATGTCTTCTTTGGGGTTATAGACCTTCCATGTTTATGAGAGGAATTTCATGGGTTGCTTCTTATGGAATGGTCACTTTTGAATGTTATCTTAATGGGTGGTTATTCAAACTTCTTTTATTCACATTTAGGTTAGTTTTTAATTCTCGAAGAAGATTATTTTTTTAGATGTATCTAATGTAATGTATCAGAAATCTCAAGTTCATTCCTTTTCTAAAATCTCGTTTCTGAGGTGTTTTGGGTGGTCAGGCCGACTTATCCCCAACACATTTCCAAATTTCCAATTCTGTGAATAGTGTAAAGGTACCCTTATCTGAGCAGTGTCATCAGTAGCCATAGATGAGGTTACAATGGTAGCCACATTCATTTTACATGTTTTGAGTTCATGAACAGTGTTTCCAAAATGGTGAGGTTACAACGACATTATATCTCCATTTCTAACTTTTGATTTCATGAAATTTATTTCCATAATTGAGAGTTTCAAATGGTTGCATCTGTCCATTGCCCAATTTTGTGTTCATAAGTAGTTTATCCAGAATGGTGAGGTTCCAATGATATCCAAGTTCCATTGACCAATTTTGAGTTCATAAACACTATTTCTAGAACTGTGAGGTTCCAACGGCAGCCTCATTCCTTTGATAAAATTTGAGTTCATGAACATTATTTCCAGAAATGTGAGGTTCCAATGGTAGCCTATTTCCTTTTCCTAATTTTGAGTTCATGAATAGTTCTTATAAAATGGGTAGGTTCCAACGGTATCCACATTCCTTTTCAAAATTTTGAGTTCATGAACAATTTTTCCAGAACAGTGTGGTTCCAATGGTAGCTACTTTCCTTTGACAATTTTTTAGTTCATGAATTTTTTTTCCAAAATTGTGAGGTTCCAATAGTATCCTCTTTCCTATCACAAATTTTGAGTTCATGAATAGTGTTTCCAGAATGGTGAGGTTCCAATGGTATCCTTTTTCCTTTCCCAAATGTTGTGTTCATGAATAGTGTTTCATGAACGGTGAGGTTCCAATTGAAGCCTTTTTCTTTAACCAAATTTTATCTTCACGAACTGTGTTTTCAAAAAGTTGATGATCCAATGGTAGCCTCTTTCATTTTCCAAATATTATGTTCATGAACAGTGTTTCCCGAATCGTGAGCTTCCAATGGTAGCCTCTTTCCATTGCAAAATTATGTTTTCATGAAAAGTGATTCCAAATTCCAGCAGTTTAGCCCCTTTGATGTTTCTTTAGATGAAAAATGAATTTTATGACCATTTTGGAGGATGTTAAGGCCAATTAAAAATCCAAAAATACTATATCAATTTTTCTTAATGATTTGGATTCTTTAACTTTGTCAAACCATGTGGTTTAATGAAATCATCTTTTAATGAAAAATCCAGTGTATCTACAACTTTTACACCATTAAATCTTCTAAAGGGTCAAGATATCATGCTCTATAGTTCTTACTCCTTGTTCTCTTCTATGAGATTCTTCAACCATTAATTCTACCCCATAAGAGTTACACAATCAAACTATTTCCCTTGTATTGGTTTCCCTTGGTTTTTGTTGCAACCAACATTATCGATCAATATTTGATATAAGTTATGATATATTGTCATTCGTTTGGGTTCATCTCATTTTGTTTCTCCATTCCCTTTTATAGAATTATATTTCAATGTTTATAATTATCTTTTATTGGGTTTTGATCATTGTGGTGGTGTCTGTGCATCATTGGATAGATATAGTTTTCATGGAGTAGAAGAGATCATAACCCGTTGTGTGGCTCGTTCATGTAAAATTAACATTAAGAACCATATGATGTAGGAGATTAATTGATTCTACTTTCTTCTACGTGAAACTATATAGTTATAATGTTTTATACCACTGAATCATAATAAATTTTATATAAATAATATTTTAACTGGATAAATATTTTGATATTTATTGTATATTTTTTCCTCTTGTTATTATAGATAGTGTGATATTTATGCATTCTTGTTAAGCATTTATTTCCTTATGGAAATCGACAATGTACATAAATATATAATTAATTGATTATCTCTCAAAAAAAGATTAAGAGGCATGCAAATTATTCTTATTTTTGTTGTTGTAATTTGATGTTAAAAAAATTGATACCGTAAGCATGTTTAATATATTTGAGATAACTTACTCATTAGGTTTCTCGAACTTGGATCCTACGAAAATGAATTCCATATTTCAATTTGGAAACAAGAACTGGTTTTTTGATAAAAGAAAATCCCATGTAGTATTCTGAGTTACCCTTTTTCTTGTTTAAGGTCCAAGAGCCCAATTGAAATGATGATTTTTTGATACATATGTTCTAATGTGATACTAGATGGATGTTGTGATATTTTGGGGCAGGGAGGCCTATATGTTGTGATAGTAGTTAATCCCTAGAGTGGAGAGATGCATTAGTTTATAAATGTGGGTGTCGGGGAGGACACCATTGATAGTGAAATAGTATGGATGTGAATCATTGATGCTTTCTGGTTCTTATTGGTTTTTTGTCTGATTTACGTTCCCCACTGCTCAAGGAAACTGGTCTTAATTAACCATCTTCTAAAATGGGCGAAGATGTGTGGGTATTCCATGTAATTTCTCAGTTTAGATTCTCAAGGGAGAAGGGGTTTATGCTCTTGCTATAGGCGGAAAAGACTCGATGAATAGATCATCAACTCATTGTGTTGAACCCCATGTGTTTATTATTATAGATAGTTTTTTTAGAATTCCTGGTAATAGGAGAATGTAATGTTGTAAATAAATAATTTAATAAATGATGTTAAACCATGTTGATGGTGCTAGCTGGGTCACAATGATGAGCACAACGGACATTGGGTGTGATGAAAATGAAATTAAACGTGGAATATTTAATGGTTAATTAATGATTATTGATTTAATTATCATCAACTGAAAATGATAAAAATGGAATGATGTAATGTATTAATGTTTTTGAAAATTGTTTTGTGCTTATAAGATACCTAATATTTGAAATGGCAGTTGGGAGTATGGGTGATGTTAGCTGTAGTTCAGTGTATAACTAGGTTATGGCCATAGTGTGGTTGTGAGATATAGTATACACGATACCTCTATACGATACTGCACCATGTCGGTTTGGAAAACATACATCCCATGGATTTTGAGCCCTAGGGGGTGTTTTCCCCAACATTTTGGTGGCATGATGGATGGCTGACTACCCCCTTTGACCCCTCTCTCGTCTCTTGGTAGTTACTTGTGCTGGTAGTCATAGTTTTTTCCCCATATATGTGTTTATTAGGCTATAATGTCTTGTGGTTATTCACATACATATGTTCTAGATATAGTTTCTTTTGTACTACTATAGGTGAATCATGTATAGATATGATTTCTTGAGTATCCTTACACAATGTATGGCTATAATCGCTTGATATTTTATACCCAACGTATGATAAACATTATGTGAGATGTGGTGGCTCCCAAATTCTACCTGGTTACATTCCTTACATAGACATGTTGGTTTTGTTGCATGAGGTGATTGTTGTGGTGATTTTCCCTTGTGTTTGCGGGATAACCATTTGGGAGAGAGATGCAAAGGACGTGCGACGTTGGGGAAAAGTATAAAACAAGTGGGGATGTAGTAGTGGGGTACCCTTGATATTATTTATTATATTAAATATTATTGTCTGCAATACATGGTGAGAGTAGACATGGTGAGGCTAGGAACCTATAATACCTGTTTTGGTGATGAGTTTGTTTCACTTGTTGTTCAGTGTGATTTAGAATGTTTTCTTTACTTTTTCAAGAGCGGATCTGGGGAGGATCCTACAATATATACTTTTATACTCACAATATGTATATATAAACTATTTTTCATGTCACTTCTAGTAGGTTGGAGATTAGGCTGGTTTCAACTATCATGGAGTTTCAAGAGGTGTTGGCCTTCGTGGTTGATGTTGTTTTCACTTTATTATATTTACTTGTATTTTTTCTTTTTGAGTTGTAGTAGTTTTTCATAAAATTACATACATTCACATGGGATTAATTTTATATTGGTGTTTGAGTTGGAGTTGGTTGGTGTCTATCTTATCTCTCTCTTTCACATGTGTTTTTTTACAGTATTGCCTCCTATCTATCTGTTTACTATACACTCGGTGCTAGTCGCCAACCCGAGGCCTACAAGAGGTGGGACTTCGTTGGTCATTATCTCCCTTATCACATTTCTGGCCTAGGAGGGGTAAACATTGTGCGGACGGGCGTAATATTATACATTGGGCACTTGGAATTAATGTTCCAACAAAAAATAGTTAAATTATAATGACTATGAAGTGTAGAATAATTAATATTCAAATCCCCCAACCCATTTTTTATTTTTTACTTGTTTTAGATATCAAAATATATTTTTCACATATATATACATTTTGGACATAATTATTATTAAAGTGAATATATATAATATTAGGCTTAAAATTTATATATATATGGAATTAAAAACTATGAAATGTTCCTTTCTACTTGAAATCATAAGAAAATTTGGTTACTTCAATGAATTTATTAGATAAGTCCCGACCATAATCACATATTCAATGCATTAAATTATCATTAATGGGCCAAATGAATTATTATTTCATTATACCTGGGGAGTGATATAGAGAGCCAAACTTTCAAGGTAACTTTTTTCCATATCCAAATATTATCTGAGAATATTTTTCAAAGATCAATTGTAATTTGGAATTTATATGTATATAAATGATTTGAGGAATGGGTACAGACCATCACCCCTTTTAAATTATAATGATAATATTCTACCTTGGAATGATTCAAGGGAAACCGTATCTACTTTCAATGAACCCGTTTCACAATATGATGAAGTTCTAATTCATGGAATCAACTGGAAAAAATGAATCATTGCTTTTAGTGAAGGAATTTCTATTCAAAAAATGTAATAAAAAGAATACAATGTATGAAGAGGGGATATCTACCCTTTATCTTACTACCTTTCCCATTATTTTTCAGAATGTAGAAGTTATAATATCTCAATTGAATATTCTTTTGAGAAAAAAAATCAAAAAACTAAATTGAAAGCGAATGAAATGACCCTTGCAGTAAGGGTGTGCCTTATAAATCCACTAATTACCTCTGACTTTGTATATGTTTTCTCCATCTCTAGGTTGAAAAAAATTCTTATTAAGGGGAATCAATACATTATCGTAGATTTAATATGGACTGGTTTAGTTTTGGAATAGGCAATGGTTACCATTATAGGGAATGAATATATCAAACCCACTATAGTGTTTGGTTGTGGGATAAAGGATATATGAATCATCAATAATGTCCTTATAATTAAATTCACATTATATCTTAGGAGAACAATTGATCCCACTTTTGATTTTTTTAAATAGGAACAAGATTTGATTTATAACGACCCATACATTACAAACATTTTTATTACTTCAAAATTGAAGAACACTTATTACAACATATAACAAAACCACGAAAGGACCGTATAGGTATAGTATCTTTAGAAACAGGGAAACATAATCAACTGGTTCCTAAATCATCTACATTGTATCCATTTCACATTATCATATCTAGAGTCCCTTTTTTGTATATCTTACTTAATAACCTTCTTCCTGACCTAGGGAAATAAAACATACAAAAGGGTGAGCTCGAATGCTCAATAAGGGTAAACAAAAGAAATATCAATCACATCATATTCATAATATCAAAACATTTTGGAAATCATAACCTCCAAAAGAGATCATAATTTAATAACATGGGATAAATATATAATCATAACTTAAAACATGAAACTGTATTCCATACACACATAATCATATAGAATCATTTCTTAGTAGTCAAGACTCATTGCCAAGACTATCTTAGCGGGCAAAGTCCATTTCTGAACAGAGTTCACTCCTCGTTTCATTTCTATTTCATTGAACTGGATTAACCTTCCATTCCAGCCATGTCTATATCATGAGATATATATCTTTACCCAATGCATTGGAGTGAGATATAGGTCCCACCCATCTCATAATGACACCATTATTATGTGTGCCACAAGATCATAAATCATACATCAAAGCATAAACCATGTAATAAAAAGGGGATTCTTAAACATTATTCCATCATAACATAATCCATATAAGATTAATGGACTTAATAAAAATAATTCCATCATAACATAATCAAATCAATTTAAAAATATGGATAGAAACAGATCCCTATATTATCTTAGATGGAAAATAATTTTGATAAAACGCTTGAACTACATTCTTGAGGAAAATATCCTTTCTACTTCAAAAACATTTTTCCTTTCTTAAAATGTCATATAATATTAATCTAAAAGAAGTTTATTAAAAAAACATGAAATCTTGTAAATGAAGCTTCATGGAAATAATGTTCTAAAAGACCATTCCGACCGTATAAGTAAAAAAAAAACATTTTTCTCGTACTTTGGCCAGAAAAGTCAAAAAGTACCTCGTACTAAAAACGACAAAATATTCATGTCATATCTTTTACTAAATACTCACAAATGGTTAAAATTGTTTTTAAAAAATTTTATGTGGATGGAAATAATATTACATATTGTGGAAACACGTATGTGGATGATAAATATGCCCTAGTAAATTCAGAAGTATAAACAATCTCAGATAAATATGAGATTGTGAGATTTTCCCTTACCTTAGGTCCGATTTTCTTCGTAAGTGTATGAACCTCCGGTATAATGATTTAAATAAAGTCATTGACTTATTCAATAATCGTACACGTTGTAATGATATCATATATGGTCATATTCTTAGCTTCTTATTAGTAATATTACACTGCTACTTGTTATTCGGGTGTCTATTACTTTTTGTTCTTATGTGTGTTTTGTCGAATAAATTCATATTCTTATTTTTAGGTTATAGATACCTCATTTAAAGAATGGTATTAGTGTAATATATATCATATTTATTCATTCAATTCATTTTTATAATTATTATTAAATAATGATCATGTAGAATAAGCCCCATCACATCGCAGAGACGGTATTTCGTACGTACGCACGAGGGATGATATCGTTCCCATAATCGTGGAATTGTATTGGATTGTATGTATACTATTTCAGAATATAAAATCACTTTAAAATAATCATATATTGTTATTCTCTAGACCATTATACCCATCCCTATAAGGTGGTGGGGGAAAATAGATTACACCACGGCGTGGAGACGGTATTCCGTACGTACGTACACGCGGTGATTTTGTTTTCCGTATGATGGATAGATGTTAAAATAGGGTTGTGTCATACTTATGATAACATATAATTATAATTGTGATACTTATGTTCTTACTCCATAATGAATCAGATAAAGAATAATAAGTATAAGAAGAAATAAAGTTGAAAGAATCAGTAACGAACATTATCTCTTCTTTGAAGCACCTATTCTTAACCCCCACTTAGGGTACTAAAGATGGTCATTGAAGAATAAATGGACATCTTGGATGTTTATAGGGAAGTGGAGAAGATAAATTGTCAGTCTTTGGCCGAGCTTGAAGGCTCAATGTGGTGTGAGGAAGAGATGGAGGAGGTGCCCTTTTATAAGGGAGGAGAGGGGAACTTTAAGAAAAACATAAAATATTATTTTATAATAAGTCATATTCGGTTATTAATAGCTCCAAATTGAATTATTTATAAGATAAGGTTGGAATGGGTCTAAATAATATCATCCAATATAATTTAGACATGTTTAGGTTTCTATTTTAACCTTATCAATTAGATTTAACTCTAATTTAAATAATTTCTCTTTTACTGTGTCTTCTTATTTTATTACACTATAAGGTTAATAAACTTACTATAACAATCCAAACGAACCACACGTTATAGCTTATTAAACTATATAACCTTGTCTATGTAATTTGGCCAAACCATATATTTTTAGGAATAATATGTCAATTAATAATAAAATAATTGTTTTAAAAACTATTTTATGTCAATTTTGACACAATTTGGTAAATGATTTTTGTGAAATTCATAACAGAATGATTAGTTCAAAAAGCATTAATTAAATAAATAATAACATGTCATATTAACCTATAAAATTATTGTTATTCATAAAAAGGCTCAGATTACATTTATTTGGGTATTTATAATATCAATTATGTTAATATTACATTAATAAGGTAATTACTGCATCATCATTTTGTCATAAATAAATTAAATTATTTAAAGTATAAAAATTATAAATTAAATACCATTATATATTAAATCAATTTATATTTCTAATAAATATTTATAGTCGAAATTATCATATGTATAACTCTATATTAAAAATCTTTTAGTAATTAAACTTTGATTATAACTATTTTAACACTTCTTTAAATAAATTAATAATAAATGTCCTCATCTAATCCATGTGGACCTAAATGGTTATATTTTGTTCCTAAGGTTGTTTTTGGTCAAATTAAACTTATCCAATAGAATTGGGACATGTGTTAGGGTAATAATAATATCATTTTTACCCTTAATTAGCCTATTTACTTTTAACCGTTGAAAAAAAGTAAAAAGTTACTATTCACCAAAAATTATTTTTATCTTATTGAACCAAATTTTACTACATGATATTAACTGTGTCTCTCAGAGTTTCGAAATTCCACTCATAGAAGCGGTAAAATTAAGTTTAATGTGAATTTCCAAATTCTCCTAGGTGGTGGGTAAAAGAAGATGAAAAGATCAATAAAATTTTTATATGTCTAAAATTTTTATAAAATAACTCCAATGAATTTATTTGAAAATATATAGGTATTATGTATCAATTCCACATAAATTAAAATTAAATTAAATTAATAATTATTTATATAAAATGTCGGTTTTTAAATAGTAACCTAGTGTTATCACTATTCATCAAAAATTGAAAGTTTTCATAAAAATACCAAAATTTCACCCTAGGCTAATTTCGATATTTCAAATCCAAAAATGAAGTCCATTTTGAAAGATAAAATTTATAAAATTTCAAAAAGTTTGTATTACTATTGATAACGTATAATTTTAATATTATTTTAATAGCATATCATTGTTTAGTGAAACTCGGTATTGCGTACACCGCAAGCAATCGAGGAAGGTCATGATTTCATGTAAAGCAAGCCAATCTGGTGTTGTGTGTAGTGAAAGATTCCTTTGATGATTTATATAAAAAACATTTCTCATAAAGATCTCGGGTGTTACAATCTACCCCCCTTAAAATGAATTTCGCCCTCGAAATTTATAAATTTGTAACAAACAGATGAGTTGAGTACATGTGAAGGGTCGGGTATGTATTTTCTCATGATAAATACATGGAACACATCATGAACATGAGAGATATTCATTGGAAGTTCCAATCGGTAAGATACCCTTCCAACACGTTCCAGTATTTTGAAAAGACCGATATACCTAGGGCACAACTTTCCCTTATTTCCAAATCACATTACTCTCTTCCAAGGAGAGTTTCATAAGAACACTTTATCTTCCACACCAAAATCTAGGCCTTTTCTTCTGTTGTCAGCATAATTTTTTTTTCGACTCTGAGCTGCTCTTATGTGTTGTTGAATAGATCATACCTTTTCTACCATCTCATCAACAAGATCGGGTCCTAATAGCTTTCTTTCTCCAATTCATCCCATCAAGTTGGAGTTCGACATTTCTTATCATAGAGAGCTTCATAAGGAGCCACATGAATAATAGAGTGAAAGCTATTATTAAAAGAAAATTCCACCAATGGTAGGTGTTGATCCCAACCACCTTTGAAATCCATAGAGCAAGCTATTAACATATCTTCTAGAGTTTGAATTGTTCTATCAGACATACCGTCTGTCTGGGGATGATAAGCAGTGCTGAAACTAAACTATGTATCATGAGTATGCTGAAGACATCACCAGAACATTGATGTAAACCTCGGATCCCGATCAAATATAATGGAAAGTGGTACTCCATGCAATCTTACAACTTCCTTTATATATATCCTGGCAAGCTGATCTAGAGAGAAATCCTCTCTAATAGAAATGATGTGTGTAGACTTTGTAAGATGATCAACTATGACCCATATATAATTACTTCCTTTTGATCTTTTAGGAAATCCATTGACAATGTCCATAGTGATGTTTTCCCATTTCCAGTGAGGCATGGGTAATGGTTGTAACATCCCCTTAGACTTCTATCTCTCAGCTTTAACTTTCTGAAAAACCAAGCATCGAGAGACCTATTCAGCAACTTCTCTTTTCATGCCATCCCACCATATGTACTCTATCATGACCCGTCCTCGAGGCTCGGGTCGTGACTAACACAAGCCCGCCTTCCATAGACCAGGGGCTGGCGACTAGCACCAACGACATAAATCCCGATAACTGGGAAGGCTTTACCTTTATAAAAGTAAAATATACACCCCAAAGTACAAGAAGAAGTAAAACACTAAGTACAAAAGAATGTGCTGAAATGTAAATGGGCCAGAATAAAAACACAACTGAAAGTACAACTTCAACTGAACGAAAGTACAACAGAAAAAGACAAACAGCTGGAAGAAAGGAAGCAGCTCATGGGTCGTCCTCCTCGGATCCTACCTGAAGTGTAAGTACAGATGGCGCATCTCCTAGATCGTCCACCACAGATCCTATCTGAAGGGTAGGTATAGATAGCTTCCACAATGCTCTCGCCCGTCAACCTCCTCCGAGTGTCGTCTCGCCATGAAGTCCACCTCTGGGTACTGACTCATCGTGTAGTCCACCTCTGGGTACCGTCCAGTCCTCGAACACTCGGCCTCCGGCAGCACTTCCCGTCGTCTGCAACCAACACAACGAGGTGCGGGCATAGCCCGTGCAGGGGTGAGTGTAATGATACTCATTAGGGACCCCGAGACCCTCAAGGTCTCACTAAAACCAACAAGTTTAACCAAAAAAATATCTCAACAGATAACCTCTTCTTAGGTATATGCTCATACATATACCTAATTTTTCAAGTAACCCATATCAATAATGAGGAAAACACCAAGATCATGAAATCAATGGATAACCACTACCCAGGTATATGCCAATACATATACCTAAGTTATCAAGTGACCCATCTCAATCATGAGATAAACACAAAGGTCAAAAGTCTCAGCTCAAACCAGGATTTTCATTATCGAAACTGTAACTGCTGAAGAGCTCCATCTCAGGAGTGTACAGTAGTCCTGTCACGACTCTGAGGTACTGCTCACTAACCTAAGACTGCTGAGGTACTTCTCCTGTCGAGTACCGCGGGTCAGCCACCCAAACACAGTAGTGCTTCCCGCCAGGGTATGCCACCCAAAAACAGTAGTGCACACCCCCTAATATCCTGCAGAGGTACTCTACGGACGAGTACCATGGGTCTGCACTGTCACACCGGTAGTGCTCCGTCCTCCATGGGTCTGCACCTCACAAAGTATTTCTTCGTCCAATGGGCTAGTCGACTCACTCCAAGTCGAGTCGGTCAAGCAGTCGCCATGTCTCAGTCGGCCACACGGTCTCCGTACACTGCACGATCATCTCTGGGAGGGTCCGCTCCACGAGCTACAGGTCAATACTCAAAGTATTTCAAAGTCCCACGAAGAAGTATCTCAAAGGACCGCCTTGTCATAGGGGTCTAAACACAACAGACGACCCGTCAATCGGACGACCGGTCTGTGAGTTATTTGCCTTTTGGTCCGAGGGGCCCGGTTTGTTCCGTGAGCGAACCAACCCAGCCGTATCTCAACATTACCCCAAACTCTCATAGGGTATACTCATAGGGACCGTTTCTCAATGAGATCAACAACTCCGCTGACGGTTCGTCAAACGGACGTCCGGTCTGAAAGATATCAGTTTTTCCATTCCAGGGGCCCGGTTGGATTTCAGGTACAATCCAACCCGGACACTATCCAACTGCATCCAAAACTCAGGTGATGTATTCCAAATGTTCTGTCTCATCAAGAGGAATTCAACGAAACAGACGGCGCGTCAATCGGACGCCCGGTCTGTGAGTTATTGGCCTTTTCGTTCTAGGGGCCATGTTGGTTTCGTGAGAAAACCAACCTGACCGCACTCCGATGACATCCAAACCTCAAGAAGAGTAAGCCAAAAGATCCATCTCATTTAGAGGAATTAATAAAGGTCGAAGGCACGTCAATCAGACATCCAGAACTCAAGATATAAGCGTTTCCGCTCTGAGGGCCCGGTTGGTTTCATATCTGAACCAACCCGGCCGAACACAAAGTATTCCAAAACCATGAGTGCGATATACCAAAATGGCCATCTCGATCCAAGGATCGCATCACCTCTGACGGTGCGTCAATTGGAAGTCCGTAGCCCATGATATGGGCAAAAGGCCGAAGGGGGTCCGAAAATGGGGGTTTCGGGCCCGGACCGCCCCGGCCCGAGGCCCCCTAGGTTGGCCCGAACCGGGTCGACCCGACCCGGTTCCATCCGGCTGGGCCCGGCCCGGCCGGTCCGGCCCGATCGGCAGAGCCGAAGTCATGGAGCGGGGGGGGGGGGGGGGGGGGTGCGCGGCCCGCCCTCACCGTTGATTGAGGCCGGCGGCGGATCCGCCGCTGCTAATCTTCCGGCGGCGCGCTCGGGCGCCGCCGCCTCCTAGCGGTCGGATGGCTCCGGCTGCCGCCCCCAGTCGCCGGCGGCGCCGCGCCGGAGACTCGTGCCTCTGGGTGTTTCTGTGGGCCACCGGAGTTGCTCCGGTGGTCCGTTTTCAAAACCATCTGAGCCCGTGTTCATCTCGGGTCTCGAACTTTACTACGCAAGCTTCAAAAATACTTTGCGGCCCCGTTTTTCATCACCCGTCAATCCACACGTCAATTAACAAAACTTACCGTCTTTGTGGTTTTTCGGCATGATGCGATGGCGCCACGCCCCTTCACCGCGGCCCGACTCCAGTCACGGTTCTTTTACAGTTCTTCGGCACGACGTGATGGCGCCGCAGAATTGGTTCAAAAAAATTGAATGTGCGGCGTGACGACGACGCACATTCTTGCCGCTCAATCCCACGCGGTGCGATAGCACCACACCACTTTCATTAGATCCTCAATAACAATAAAAAAAATAGGGAGGGGGGCGGACGTGTTTGTGCGGTCCGGACTCCTCCCGTTAACTGATATCATGCGGTCCAAATAAACGCAGATAAAAGACGGAAGATAATCACGTAAGGAAAAATCACGTAAACCCCTAACTCGTGCGAGCTTGAACGGAGGTTCGTCGAATGAGGATTCATCACGGAAAGAGACGTCGCGGAAGGAAACTTCACAGAAGAACCGTCGTGGTAAAAGGCGTCGTGTAGTCGGTCTCCGAGAACTCGGCGATCTTCGATGGAGTTCGATGCGTTCTTTGCGTTCTTCGTGTTCTTCGTCAAAGAAGATGAATAACTCTACCTTTCCTTAGCATTTCTCCCCAAACCATTCACTCAAAAAAGGTTCCAATCCCAAAATAAAATAAGATTACCTCTTATTTTATTAACATAACAAATATTTGAATTTCAAGAGTTTAAAATTCAAATAACCACACTTAACTCACTTAATTAATAACATAAGTTATTAAACTTAAGTTGTCAAATATTAAATGTGAGTTGAGGGGGGTTAAAGAATGTGAAGAGTTATGAAAGGTTAGGGAAGGTGAAGGGGTAGGGTTCATGTGGGCCCCACCACCTTCATAACCTCCCTTGGGAAGTTGGGTAGTAACCCAACATCCACCCAAAGCCTAATCCACTTAGTTAAAATAAAAATTGTAGTTCAATTTTTATTTCATCTTCCACAAATTCTAACAACATATCGCGTGTAAACAGAACTTCGGAAGTGGCGTTCCTGAGCAATTACCGGTGCTACAGTTCCATCGGTGCCATCAGAATTCGATTCCGAGCACCAGTTCAAAAGGTAGAAATTCTCGCTCGTTCGTTCACTGAACGTTTACGGGCCAAATTTCAGAAAATGATTCCAGGCACACCGGGCCTCGGAATCAGGCGCCGTCAGAAACTGCGTTCTTGTAAAATTTCAAAAAAAATTAAGAAAAAATATTAATTGAAATTTCCAGGTCTTTACATTACTCCCACCTCAGGTCTTTACGTCCCCGTAAAGCTTCAACACAAACTAGGGTCACAAAAGCGGTATTGAGCACGCACCTGAGCCTTCCGCTCCCATGTGCTTACCTGGAGATTCCGTACTTCCAAAGAAAGCGTAACTGACGAATCGACCATCCTCATAGGATCTGCTCCTGTCTATTCTCGATCCCTACAGGAACCTCCGTGGAAGTAACCCCATCGCCATCGTCTTTCTCCTCACGGTCGATGATATGCGAAGGGTCGAGCGCGTATCTCCTCAGTTGAGATACCTGGAAAAAGTCGTGCACCTGGTGCAACTGAGGTGGATGGGTCAAGCAGTAAACCACCTCGCCTACCCAGCTGAGGACCTAGAAAGGTCCATTGATCCTCGGAGATTACTTGCCGCCCTGTCCACATCTCTGTAATCCTCATCGAGGTGAGACCTGTATAAGGACGTGATCGTCATCCTCGAACTCTAGAGGTCTCCAATTCCAGTTAGAACTGAAACTCAAACGACTGCTGCCACGAGAGTATAGTTGACTGAATCAAGAGTGATCGGTCACACCCTCCTGTGAAAGAGTTTATCCTGTGCTGCCTGGGGTTTCCTTTTCTCCGACCAAGGAAAACCCATCCCGACGTTTGCCTAAAACCATCAATTTGAGTATGAAAAGTTATTACCCATTCCATACTCAAACTAACGTCATAAGGCATCGATGCTTCCACCAAGACATTCTAACTGAAACTCTCACCTCGAGGGTCTGACCACACCGTCGGCATAAGTGTGATTATCGAGTCTCCTCCCAAGGAATCTACAGACGTGAGGGTCAATTCCACGGCTTACCGGAAACTCTAGGTCTGGTACAAGATTTGTGAAAGCAAAGAATGGTTCATATCGACGTCTATTACTACAGCAGCTAGTAGTGGACACAGACTGTCCCTTGAATCATTTTTAGAGCCATTGGGTCACACTCCTTGACCGCATGCAGCTTCACTTTTCCTCCGCCCTCCAGCTCCCTGAGCCTGGAGGGGTTAACTAAGGCGGGTGGTTGTAGAATGTTAAGATGTACACCACCTCATGCTGCTCTCCTAGCTCTGTCTCCACGTCTACTACTCCGCAGACTCATCTCTTCTTAAAGCTTCCTCTTCTTTAAACATTTAACATTCTCGAGTCTCTAAGACTGGAGCCGGTTTCCTGTTTCATACTACACTGTGCAGTCTTCATCCACTCTTGGATGATCTGAAGGAGCTACTAAAATTTTTCCTTTGCCGAAAAGATATACTCGGTCTCATCCCCTGGATGAACCACGCCCATTTCCTAATATAGTCAATCCTGACATGAATGATGCATTCAATCCATGGATGACATCGTAAGGCCTCGACGTAACTACTATGAGATCCAACTGTCACTCTCGCCTCCAAGGGTCGAGTCACACTGTCGGCATCAGTGTGAGTTCACTGGGTCTCCTCCAGTAGAAATCTCGAAAGTGAGGGTCAAGTCAACAGTTTTAACCGGGACCACTCAGTATCAACCAAACAAAAGGACAAGAAATCAAAAAAAAGATAAGTGTCTTTTTATTATTTAAGCTCATAGTACAAAGGAACAAATACAACAGAAACATGGAACTAGAAGTACAAGTGACGTATCCACTAGTTACGCTCCTGTCTACTTGCTCTTGGAGCTCTACTGCCTTTTCCACTGCTCGGATCTTTCTCAAGCACTCGTCGCTGCTTCTGCCTCAGTGGATCCTCCAACACCCGCGGATCAACTGTGCGGGGGGGGGGGGTCGTACAGTCACGTTCCAGGTGACCCTTCCTACCTCAGGAGTATCACTGTCCGTTTCTGGAACGCCTGGCACTAACCCCACCCCGGGTGCCCCGAACCACCGGTCCTAAAACCAGAGATCGCCCAACTGCTGGTCTGGTCCTTTTGGACCTCTGCATCATCTGTTTACTACCCACAGATGACTCGAATACTAATCAAAAAACACACGGCAAAGGCAGCAGCTCATGAACACACTTGGGGTGTAGAGCTACTGGCACAAACTCCACCCTGAATAAGGTCTCGAAGTCTACCCATGTGAAGGTCATCTCGTCGCAAATCTGGAACAAGAGGCTCCACCACCTGCCTGATGCTGCCTGAAGAAGGCTTGCATCAAAGATCACCATGAAGTCTGCAGGTGTCCCCACTATCCTGAAGTCTCTCACCACAGCATCCAGCCAAACCTCAGCCGCCTGTGGGTCCATCTCTCCCTAGAACTTGGGTGGCCTCTGGCACTGGAACCCGTGCAGTGCACTCAAGTGGTGTTCATCGCTTACTACTGGGGCTAGTGGCATCGGTTTCCCAACGTATGGTAGTACTTCTGGGGCCTCCCCTGGTGCCTCAACTGCAAGAGGGTCCTGTACCGAAGCCTCGTCGCTCGACAGGCTGTCAGTACACACATCCCTCTGGGCTCTAGCTAGTCGTTCGTGAAAAAGGAATCCTGAAAGAAACAACGTGACACGGTCAAATGATTATACCTGGTGATTTGATCTGGTTTGAGCTGTTTTACGGAAAAAACTTTGAAACACACACGCAATCAGTGTTTTTGTGCACAAAGTCAGAAATCAGTTGTCAGGGTCCTGGTGTATGGGTAAATCGGTCGCCCGCACCAACACTGGACTCCCTAAACTGAAGACCACACTCGGTACCCTTAACACTATTTCTTCAGAGAAAGAAAATATCAGAGTTATAAGTTCTGCGTTAGAACCGATGCCTCTGATACCAATTTGTCACGACCTGTCCTCGGGGCCCGTTCCGTGACTACCCCAAACCCACCTTCCATAGGCCATGGGCTGGCGACTAGCACCAAAGGCGTAAATCCTGATAACTGGGAAGGAATTTCCTTTAAAAAAGTAAACAAAACACCACAGAGTAAAAGCGGAAGTAAAACACTAAGTACAAAAGAAAGTGCTGAAAAGTAAATGGGCCAGAATACAAACCCAACTGAAAGAACAGCTACAACTGAACGAAAGTACAACAGAAAAAGACAAATAGATGGAAGAAAGGAAGCAGCTCCTGGGTTGTCCTCCTCGGATCCTACTTGAAGGGTAGGTACAGATGGCGCAACTCCTAGATCGTCCACCACTGATACTACCTGAAGGGTAGGTACAGATAGCTTCCACAACGCTAACACCCGTCAACCTCCTCCGAGTGTCGTCTCACCGTGAAGTCCCCCTCCAGGTACTGACTCGTCGTGTAGTCCACCCCCGGGTACCGTCCAATCCTCGAACACTCGGCCTGTGTCAGCAATGCCCGTCATCTGCAACCAAGACAACGAGGTGTGGGCACAACCCGTGCAGGGTGAGTATGATGATACTCAGTAGGGACCCCGATACCCTCAAGGTCTCACTAAAACCAACAAGGTTAACCAAAAAGAATATCTCAACAGATAACCTCTACTTAGGTATATGCTCATGCATATACCTAAGTTATCAAGTAACCCATCTCAATCATGAGGAAAACACCAAGATCATGAAATCAACGGATAACCACTACCCAGGTATATGCCCATACATATACCTAAGTTATCAAGTGACCCATCTCAATCTTGAGGTAAACACAAAGGTCAAAAGTGTCAGCTCAAACCAGGATTTTCATTATCGAAACGGTAAATGCTGAAGAGCTCCGTCTTAGGAGTATACAGTGGTCCTGTCACGACTCTGAGGAACTACTCACTAACCTAAGACTGCTGAGGTACTCCTCCTGTCGAGTACTGCGGGTCAGCCACCCAAACATAGTACTGGTTCCCCACCGGGGTATGCCACCCAAACACAGTAGTGTGCACCCCTTAATAGCCTAAAGAGGAACTCTCTAGACGAGTACCACGGGTCTGCACTATCACACAGGCAGTGCTCTGTCTTCCATGGGTCTGCACCTCACAAAGTAGTGCTCCGTCCTCTGGGCTAGTCGACTCACTCCAAGTTGAGTCGGTCAAACAGTCGTCAGGTCTCAGTTGGCTACACGGTCTCCATACTCCGCACGCTCGTCTCTGGGAGGGGATGCTCCATGAGCTACAGGTCGATACTCCAAATATCTCAAATTCCCACGAAGAAGTATCTCATAGGACCGCCTTGTCATTGGGGTCTCAACACAACAGACGACCCGTCAATCAGACGTCCGGTCAGTGAGTTATTTGCCTTTTCGTCCCAGGGGCCCGGTTGGTTCTGTGAGCGAACCAACCCGGCCGTATCTCAACTTTACCCCAAACTATCATAGGGTATACTCATAGGGACCGTTTCTCAACAATATCACCAACGCCGCTGGCGGTTTGTCAAACAGACGTCTGGTTTGAAAGATATCAGCTTTTCCGTTCTAGGGGCCCGGTTGGATTTCGGGTACAATCCAACCCGGATACTATCCAACTACATCCATAACTCGGGAAATGTATTCCAAAATATATGTCTCATCAAGAGGAATTAAATGAAATAGACGGCGCGTCAATCAGACGCTCGGTCTGTGAGTTATTGGCTTTTTCGTTTCAGGGGCCCAGTTGGTTTCATTAGCGAACCAACCCGACCGCACTCCGATGGCATTCAAACCTCAAGAAGAGTAAGTCAAATAATCTGTCTCACTTATAGGAATCCATCCAAGTCGACGCCGCGTCAATTGGATGTCTGGAACTCAAGATATAAGTGTTTCCGCTCCGAGGGCTCGGTTGGTTTCGTATCCGAACCAACCCGGTCAAACCCAAAGTATTCCAAAACCTTGACTGCGATATACCGAAACGAGCGCCTCGATTCAAGGATCGCTTCGCCGCTGACGGTGTGTCAATCGGAGGTCCGTAGTCAACGATATGGGAAAAAGACAGAAGAGGGTCCGAAAATGGGGGTTTCGGGCCCAGACCGCCCCGGCCCGAGGCCCCCTGGGTCGGCCCGAATCGGGTCGACCCGACCCGGGTCCGACTCGGCCGGGCCCGGCTCGGCCAGCGTGGTTGAGTCGAAGTCACGGAGCGGGGGGGGGGGGGGTGCGCGGCCCGCCCTCACCATTGATTGAGGCCAGCGGTGGATCCGCCACCGCCAATCTTCCGGGGGCGTGCTCGGGCGCCGCCGCCGCCGGTCACCGGCGGCCACGCGCCGGCGACCCGCGCCTCCAGGTGTTTCCGCGGGCCACCTGAGTTGCTCCGGTGGTCCGTTTTGAAAACCGTCTGAGACTGTGTTCATATCGGGTCTCAAACTTTACCTCGCAAGCTTCAAAAATACATTGCGGCCCCATTTGTCATCGCCCGTCAATCCACAGGTCAATTAACAAAACGTAACGTCTTTGTGGTTTTCCAGCGCGACACGATGGCGCCGCGCCCCTTCACCGCGGCCCGAATCCGGCAGCAGTTCTTTTGCGGTTCATCGGCACGGCGCGACGACGCCGTGAAATTGGTTCAAAAAAATTGAATGCACGACGTGACGATGTCGCACATTCTTGCCGCTCAATCCCACGCGGTGAGATGACACCGTGTCACTTTCATTCGATCCACAATAACAAGAAAAACAATAGGGAGGGGGCAGCCGTGTTTGTGCGGTCCGGCCTCCTCATGTTAACTGATATCATGTGGTCCAAAAAAACGTGGATAAAAGACGAAAGAGAATCACGTAAGGAAAAATCACATAAACCCCCTACCTCGTGCAAGCTTGAACAGATGTTCGTCGAATGAGGATTCATCGCGGAAAGAGATTTCGCTGAAGGAGACATCACGGAAGAACCATCGCGGAAAAAGGCATCGCGTAGTCGGTCTCTGAGGACTCGGCGATCTTCGACGGAGTTCGATGCGTTCTTTGCATTCTTCGTGTTCTTCGTCGAAGAAGATGAAGAACTCTAGATTTCCTTAGCTTTTCTCCCCAATCCTTTCAAGAAACAAAGGTTCCAACCCCAAAATAAAATAATCATACCTCTTTTTTTATTAACATAACAAATATTTGAATTTCAAGAGTTTAAAATTCAAATTACAACACTTAACTCACTTAATTAATAACATAAGTTATTAAACTTAAGTTGTCAAATATTAAATGTAAGTTGAGGGGGGTTAAAGAATGTGAAGAGTTATGGAAGGTTAGAAAAGGTGAAGGGGTAGGGTTCGTATGGGCCCCACCACCTTCATAACCTCCTTTGTGATGATGGGTAGTAACCCAACTTCCACCAAAAGCCTAATCCACTTAGTTAAAATAAAAATTGTAGTTTAATTTTTATTTCAACTTCCACAAATTATAACAACTTACCGCGTGTAAACGCAACTTTGGAAGTGGCATTCCTAAGAAATTACCGGCGCTATGGTTCCATCGGTGCCCTCAGAATTCGATTCCGAGCACCGGTTCAAAAGATAGGAATTCTCGCTCGTTCGTTCACTGAACGTACCCGAGCCAAACTTCGGAAAATGATTCCGGGCACACCGGGCCTCAGAATCAGGTGCCGTCAGAAACTTCTTTCTTGTGAAATTCAAAAGAAAATTAATAAAAGAGTTTCCTAGAAATTTCTGGGTCTTTACATACTCCTTCAGGTGTCTATAAATCTTCGTGCTTTCAGGATGAATAGAGAATGAAGAACTATGAGCCTTATCCAGTAGCTCCTTCTTTAATTCTGGGATGGGAGGAACACAATCCCGATTCCTGAACATTATTATCCCATCACATTCAAGGTTGAATTCAAGAACATTTCTCACATTCTTTAGTAACTCTACATCTTCTTTATGTGCCTCTTTAATCTTCACATGTATAGATGGTTGAACAGTCATTTGAGAAAGATAAGATTTTCCCCTTCTATTATAATTCCACGATCCATCCTTTGTAAATCCATAAATATTGGATCTTTTTTGATCCCCATCATGGATAAGTTAGCATGGTCTTGTAAACTTAATACATCTGCCACCTTGTTTGCATTCCTAGGGTGGTAGTGAATTGAGCAGTCATAATCCAAAATCAAATCCAACCATCTTCTTTGGCGCATATTCAGCTCTTTTTGTGTGAAAATACACTTTAAACTTTTATTATCAGTATAAATATCACACCTTTCTCCATAAAGATAATGCCTCCAAATCTATAATGCAAAGATTATCACATCTAACTCCAAATCTTGAGTTGGGTAATTTTGCTCATGGATTTTAAACTGTCGTGAGGCATACAATATCACCATATCATTTTCCATGAGAACACACCCCAATCCATTATTGGATGCATCACTATAGATCGAAAACGTTTCTCCACTACAAGGAAGTGTGAGCATAGGTGCACTGGATAACCTTCATTTTAACTCCTTGAAATTCTCTTCACACTCCTCCATCTAAACGAACTTAACTCCTTTTCGATTAAACCAGGTGAGTGGATTATATAATCGTGAGAAATCTCTCAAAAACGCCGATAATATCCAGAAAAACCACAAAATATTTGGATCTCAGTTACTATTGTTGGTCTCGGCCATCTTTCGATAACCTCTGTTTTTGCTAGATCCATAGATATCCCCTCTTTTGAGATTATGTGACACAAAAAATGAATCTTTATGAATCCAAAATTCACACATGGTAAATTTGGCATAAAGATTCCCATTTCTCGGGGTCTTCAATACAATTATCAAGTGATCTTCATGTTCTTCCTTACCATTTTAATAGACAAGAATATAGTCTATAAAGACTACCACAAAGTGATCAATATAGTCTCTAAAGACACTATTCATTAGATCCATGAAGATAATATAGGCATTAGTAAGATAAATTGTAATCAATCTAAATTCATAGTTTCCATTACTTGTATGGAATGTCGTCTTTCGTATATCCTCCCTTTTGACCCTTAATTGATGATTCCCTGAATGAAGACCAATCTTGGAAAAGTATTGAGCTCTGCGTAGTCGGTAAAATAATTCATCAATGCGTGGGAGAGGATATTTTTTCTTGACAGTGATCTTGTTATGTTCTCGATAATCAATGTAGAGTCTCATTGATCCATCATTCTTCTTAACAAACAAAATAGGTGCTCCCAAAGGTGACACAATCGGGAATATGAATCCCTTATCAAGATTCTCTTGGTGTTGCTTCATCAATTCATGCAACTCAATTGGGGTCATTCTATATGGTGTCTTTGAAATGGGCATAGCACTCGGTATGAGCTCTATTGAAAAATCAACTTCACGATTTGGTGAAAGACCTGGTAATTCCTCTGGAAGACATCATCAAACTCCCATACAATGGGTTAATTCTTAATTGTGAGTTTCTCTCCAAACATTTGAGATAAATAACCTTCATTTAGTGGAATCAAGACCCATAAGATGGAAGAAATTTCCACTGGAAGGTTATGTTCATCCTTGCACCAATATACGATCATAGATTGATCTGGAATATGAAATGTGACTTCCCATCTTTGGAAATTGATATGAGATTCATATAAAGAAAGGAAATCCATGCCAAGAATCACATAAAATTCCACTATAGGAAGGATCACATGATTTTTAGGAAGCACTTTGCCACAAACTTCAATTGGAGAAGAATTGTAAACTATTGATGCAACTGTTTTTCCATTAGGGGTTGTTACAGCTAACTCAACATCTAATTGTCAAGGTAATACGACGATACCCTAAGAATATTCTTCAGAAATAAAAGATTTTGTGGATCCATAATCAAATGAAACATTTTATACTTTAGAGTGGATGGTATGTGTACCTTTTACCACTTCGTTATCATACTCCACATTTCCGATAGAAATTTCATTTGACGTTCCTTTTTATTTAGCCTTAAAAGTTTTTTGACAACGATAATCATAAAAAAACCTTGGATTAGGGCATTGATTACCATAATTCCCCATTTCCTTGCACTTATAACATTGAAGTGTTGGAGTTTCACTCTGTGTGGCCTTTTATTTGTTCGCATCACTAGACATCTTCTTCCCATCATTGTGACATTCAAATGCCCAATGACCTTCCTTTCCACATTTGAAACATTTACTTGTCCCTTTAAGACAACTCCATCCATGTTTCTTTTCACACTTTGAGCATAAGGGAAATCTCATCTTCTTTTCAGTGTTTTCATTGGAATTTCCTTTGAATTCCATTTTCCTTTTCTTATCAAACGCATATTACAGATGGGTTACTCCAATATCTATCTAAACAATGAGAGCACATCAAACGTTTTCCTCATAGCTATTGAAGTACCTTATGGATAACTCCCTTATAAGACATGGTTTTAAGCCACTAAATAATTGATCAATCTTACTCTCAGGTTGGATAATAATCCTAGAAGCGTACCATGCAAGTCTTATAAAATTTGCTTCATATGTACCAACAGATTCATCATATTTTTTCTTTAGTTCATAAAACTCCTTCTCCATCTTTGTTCGATGAATACGAGGGAAGTACTTATTGAAAAATATGTTCTTAAACTCGTCCCATTCCATGGACTCAATTTCATCTTTTTTCTTTGTATTCGTGATAAGATTCCACCATTGATCAGCATCACCTTCCAAATGATACACTGCTAAGATGACTTTGTCATGTTCAGAACATTGAAGAACTGAAAATATATTTTCAGTGGTATTGATCCACTATTCAACAAATAATGGATCAGTAGACCCGCTAAATGAGGGTGGACGCTGTCTCAAGAATGACTCAACAAAATGTTTCTCATTTCATTGCTCATTTGGAAGTCCTTAATGATTCATAGCCTGAGAAAGTTTGTGAGAATGGCTACAAGATTTTTCATTCCATCTCCCATAATTTTTGGGTGCTCGGGGGAATAATCATTGCATTGCCCGTCGCATTCCGCATTAACATTGTTCCTTCGGGATCTAGCCATTGACTAAACCCAAGAAGAATAGTGTGAGAAACACAAATTATAATAGGAAAACCACATAATCAAGAATAAAATATCACACTTAAGGTATTATCATAGTTTGTTCATTTCCATTTTTAAAAAACTATGATTGTGTTCTATTCTTACAAATATCCTTAGGGTTCTTACTAAGGCTTTCACATCCTAGTTTCCAATGTTTGACTGTACATTTCCTCTGATACCAACTATAACAGTCTGGAATAACTTCCAGTCGACTATAATGGATACCTACCAGGGTACTCCATGGGTAGATACACCCACTGGGTGAGACAAACCACCATCCCCAGTGGCATCCATTTCCTCATGAAGCCATTGGGCGGAGATCCATGCTTCGTCCAATGCTCACATTTGAGAGTTGTCATGGATTGGATTCATTCCTACCTCCTTGGCCTCTAATACCAACTGTAACGACACATACTTTACATACATTTTTATTACATCAAAATTGAAGCACACTTATTACAACATATAACAAAACCATGAAAGGACCGTATAGGTATTGTGTCTTTAGAAACTAGGAAACATAAACAACTAGTTCATTAATCATCTACATTGTCTCCCTTTTACATTATCATATCTAGAGTCCCTTTTTGGAATATCTTACTTATTAACCTTCTTCCTGCCCTGGGGAATGAAAACATACAAAAGGTTGAGCTCGTATTCTCAGTTAGGGTAAACAATAGAAATATCATTCACATCATATTCATAATATCATAACATTTTGGAAATCATAACCTGCCAAAGAGATCATAATTTCATAAAATGGGATAAATAAATAATCATAACATAAAACATGAAACTTTATGGAATACACACATAATCATAGAGAATCATTTCTTAGTAGTCAAGAATCATTTCCAATACTATCTTAGTGGACAAAGACCATTTCGGAACTGGGTTCACTCCACGTTTCATTCCTGTTTCACTAAACCGGATTAACCTACCATTCTAACCAAGTATATCTCATGAGATATAAATCTTTACCCAATGAATTTGAGGGAGATATAGGTCACACCCATCTCATAATTATACCATTCTTATGTGTTCCACAATATCATAAATCATACATCATAGCATAACCCATGTAAAAAAATGGGATTCTTAAACATTATGCCATCATAATATAACCCATATAAGATGAAATGATTTCATAAAAATAATTCCATAATAACATAATCAAATAAATTTAAAAATAGGGATATAAAAGAACCTACATTATCTTATATGGAAAATAATTTTGATGAAACGCTTGAACTCCATTTTTGAGGAAAATATCCTTTCTAATTCAAAAACATTTTTCCTTTCTTAAAATGTCATATACTTTTAAACTAAAAAAAGTTGATTAAAAATAAACATGAAAACTTGTAATGTAATCTTCATGTAAATACTTTTCTTACAGTCCATTCAGGACGTATAAGTTAAAAAAACATTTTTCTCGTACTTTGGCCAGAAATGTCAAAAAGTACCTCGTACTAAAAACGACAAAATATTCCTTTCATTTATTTTAATAAAAACTCACCAATGGGTAAAATTGGATTTAAAAAATTATCTGTCGATGGAAATAATATTAAATATTGAGGAAACAATGATGTGGATGATAAATATGCCCCAGTAAATTCGGAAGTATAAACAATCTCGGATAAAAATGAGATTGTGATATTTTCCCTCACCTTAGGTCTGATTTGCTTCGTAAGTGTCTGAACCTGCTGTATAATGATTTAAATAAGGTCATTGACTTATTCTAGAATCATACTCATTGTTATGATTTCTTATATAGTCATATTCTGAGCTTCTTATTAGTAATATTTCATTACTACTTGTTATTCGGGTGTTTATTACATTTTGTTCTTATGTGTGTTTTTTCGAATAAATTCTTATTATTCGTTTTAGGTTATAGATACCTCATTTACATAATTTTATAGTGTAATATATATCATATTTATCCATTAAATGAATTTATATAATCATTATATAACGAAGAACATGTAGAACGAGTCACATTACATCGTGGAGACGGTATTCCGTACATACGCACGAGCGATGATATCGTTCCCATAATTGTGGAATTGTATTGGAGTGTATGTATACTATTTCAGAATCAATATCACATTACAATAATCATATAGAGTGATTCTATAAACCATTATACCCATCCAATTAAGGTGGTGGTGGAAAACAGATTACACCAAGGCGTGGAGACGGTATTCAGTACGTACACACGTGCAGTGATTTTGTTTTCTGTAGGATGGATAGATGGTGAAATAGGGTTGTTTTATACTTATAATAACATATCAGTGTATGAGTGATACTGATGTTATTACTTCATAATGAAACAACTAAAGAATAAGAGGTAGAAGAAGAAATAATGTTGAAAGAATCGGTAACAGACATTACCTCTTTTTTGAAGCGCCCTCTTCATAACCTCCTCTTAGGGTAATAAATATGGTCTTTGAAGATAACCAGGACCTCTAGGATGTTTCTAGGGAAGTGTAGAAGAGATATTTTCAGGGGTTTTCCGTGCTTTAAGGCTCAAAGTGGTGTGAGGAAGAGAGGGACGATGTGCCATTTTATGAGGGAGGAGAGGGGCACATTAGAAAAAACTTAAAATATTATTTTATAATAAAGTCATACTCAGTTTTTAAAAGCTCCAAATTTATTTAATTAGAAGATAATGTGGGTATGGGTATAAATACTCTCATCGAATAGAATTTAGACAAGTTTAGGTTTCTATTTTAACCTTATCATTTAGATTTAACTATAAGTTAAATAATTTCACTTTTACTGTGTCTTTTTGTTTCCTTACACTATAAGGTTAATAAACTTCCTATAATAAGCCAAATGAACCCCAAGATTTTAATTATTACAATATATAACCTTAACTATGTAATTTAGTCTAGCCTTAGATTTTTATGAATAAAATGACAATTAATAATATAATAATTGTTTTAAAATCTATTTTATGTCAATTTTGACACTATTTGGTAATTGATTTTTGTGAAAATCATAAAAGCCTGATTAGTTTGAAAAAGGATATTTAAATGAATAAACACATGTAATATTGACCAATAAAATTAGTTTAATTCATAAAAAGGCTCAAATTAAATTTATTTGGGTATTTTAATATCAATTATATTCATATTTCATTAATAAGGTAATTACTGCATCATCATTGTGTCATAAATAAATTAAATTATTTTAAGTATAAAAATTATAAATAAAATACCATTATGTAGGAAATAGTTTTATCTTTCAAATTAATATTTATAGTTGAAATTATCCTATGTATAACTCTATATTAAAAATGTTTTAGTTATTAAACCTTGATTTTTAACTATTTTTACCCTTCTTTAAATAAATTAATAATAAATGCCCTAATCTAATCCATGTGGACCTAAATGGTTATATTTTATTAATAACGTTGTTTTTGGTCGAATTAAACTTCTCCAATATAATTGGGACATGTGTTAGGGTAATAATAATATCATTTTTACACTTAATTAACCTATTTAATTTTAACCGTGGTAAAAAAAGTAAAAAGTTATTATTGACCAAAAATTATTTTTATCTTATTGAACCAAATTTTACTCCTTGATATTAACCATGTCTCTCGGATTTTCGAAATTCCACTCACAGAAGCTGAAAAATTAAGTTTTATGTGAATTTCCAAATTCTCATAAGAGGTAGATAAAAGACGGTGAAAAGATCAAAAAAAAATTTATATGTCTAAAATTATTATAAAATAACTCCAATGAATTACTTTGAACTTATATAGGTATTAAGTATCAATTTTTACAAAAAATAAATTTAAATAAAATAAATAATTATTTAAATTAAAATTTGGTTTTTAAATAGTATCCTAGTGCTTTCACTACTCATCAAAAATTGGAAGTTTTCAGAAAAATACCTAAATTTCACCCTAGGCTAATTTAAATATTCTAAATCCAAAAATGATGTCCATTTAAAAGATAAAATTAATAAAATTTCATAAAGTGGGTATTACTCTTCATAACAGATAGTTTTAATAATATTTTAATTTCATATCGTTGTTTAGTGAAACTCGGTATTACGTACAACGCAGGCTATCGAGGAAGGTCGTGATTGCGTGTAAAGAATGCCAAGCTAGTGTTGTGTGTAGTGAAAGATTCCATTGATTTTTTATATACAAAAAAATCATTTCTCATAAAAATACCAGGTGGTAGATGATTGGGGGAAAGGAATCCATATTACCATGTATCATTTGTTTGGGCCTAAATCAGGTAACATTTTAATGGTATCATGGATAATACAGATTGATTATAATTTATGAAATCAAATCACAATTAATGGAATGAAATGTGGTTTGATAGGGAACTCAAAAAATGTGGATATCAACAAGACAGATTATGAATTGTTACTGATGCATTTGTGTAATGACTTTGTATCCTAGATGATGATCCCATGATGGATGGGATGGAGGTTTTAAATATTTCTTTCAAGGATACTGATAGACTAAAATAGTTGCTGAACACCGATGTGAAAATTAATTTAACATATATAAATAAGATGGGATATGAGGGATCCTTTATATTAATATCCTGGATACTAATAGTAATGGTACCCTTCATTCAACCCTCATTTATTACCTAATTGGAGAATATTGAGAAAATTATTCCTACATATGAACAACTAAATACGGATAGACAATATCCTTCATCATTTTTTAATTTATACATGAAGGGTGATGATAATGTTCTACACATATTTGTTGAATGTGAATTTGATAATGAATATTGGAAGTATGATGGGGAATTTTTTGACATCAACATTAATTAATTTATATAGTTGGAGGAACATATTATCTATATCACCAGATCCCATTAGTGTAATCATATACACAATATCATTATATCAACATTTTACTCAATAATTTTCATGTTCTGGAGTGGAAGGTATGTAACAAAATTTAATAACCAACAACCATTCATCATGTGTGTATGATATCCCTAAATAGTGATTATTACTCTTCTTCGTGGTAGAATATTAGGTCAATGGGAAATGTCATAAGTTTCCTCATCATTCGTATATGGATACTTGTATTGATTATCCCAATAAATCCTCATTATCTAAATAACATCCATTAGATACCACTGATCAATCATCAGAATATGGATAATGTTGATGGTGATTCCTATAGCGCGCCAGGTCCCTCTTGATGTGGATGTATATTCCAAAACATTCATACATTTGTTAAATAATTTTTTTATAATTATATTTGAATTGTATATTCATATGAAGATAAATTATGGGTGAAGTGTTATTCCTTCAATCTTGTTTTCCATCATAATTGGACTTAATTTTGTATTAATTTTGACTCAAATATTTCTATTAAAATTATAATGGAATGAACCAGGAATTTACCTATGATTATTTTAACTCACATAAATATTTTAATTAATCATGATAACAACTTTAACGTGGTTTTTTTTGACATGAATGTTGAGAAGCCTATTAACTACTACATTCTTTGGAAAATAGGGACATCAATTAAATGGTTACAATATGGTGTTTTTGAACATTTGTTAATTTTATCCCAATGGTGGACATGCATTTTCAATTAGTTTTACATTCCCATCTTTGTAATACCCATTGTAATGCTTTATCATATATCCTAACTTTTATTTATTAACATTTAGGAACAATTTTTTTTGCATTTTTAGTCTTCATGGTATGATAAAAAACTTATAATACCATATTAGATAATATAAATTAAAATTCATCAGAAACCAGACTCAATTTTTACAAATTCCATTCACAGATGTGGAAAATTATAATTTAAATTTAATCACCTATATGTGATTAAAAAGTGGTTTTCCAAAGCAGAAAACACAAAAAGATAAAAAAGTATTTATATCAAAATTCCAAATGAAATTTATTTAAATGAACTAAATTAAATTTATAGATATATAGTTAAACATTTTATAAAACCAAATTATAATAAAATTTATCTTAAATATTATTTGAATGAAAATTCTTTTTTTTAATAAATCCCAATATTCTCACTATTCAATAATGATTTTAAGTTGTTAGACAATTCAGAAAGATTAATCCCACAATAATTATGAAAAATATTTATATAATTAATTTTTTTATTTAATTTTTTTTAATTATCATAGAAATTAATTCTCAATTACGTGTGGAAAAGTTTATAAAATTTCTTTTTAGAAAAATAATATTTTTATGCGTAAAATTTGATTTATTCTTAATTTTTTTTCAAAAATAATAAAAGTTATATGTGAAATATTTTATTATATATATGAAATTATAATTTCATAGAAAATCATTTATATAAATAAATTATTTTAATATATATTTTTGAATATATATTTTTCTTCAAAAAATATTATTACTGAAAAATATAATCTTCATTTTCAAATTGTTTTAATTTTTATTTATAATTTAATTTTTCCGCAAATTATTATTTTATGTACATGTGTAGACCATATATATTCATAATTTAGAAAATATTATTCATAACTTCCATTCTAATGGCTATGTGTTATCTATATTATTAAATAATAATATTTTAAATGCATGTCTCATATTATTAAACCTTGTCATTACAAGTCAAAAATGATAATAATGAAATTCTTTTTTTTAAACATATTTTATAAAATTGATGGGAGTAAAATTATAGCCCACATAAAAAATATTTTATCTCATAAATTTTTATATTTCTATGTATAAAATGTTTAAAAATTTGAAGTTTCATTGGGGTAAACCCCCATCATAACAAGGATAAAAATTATTTTCATGAAAATCATGAAATGGATGTTTGAAGGTAACTAAGAATAACAAATGACATGGCTTTCAAAATGAATAATGTTTTTAGAAAATAGTTAATTGATATTGGAACAAAATTTAACACCCATATACAGAATGATAGTGGTAGTGCACACTATCAAGTTAATTTTAACCACAACAAATTCATATATATTTTAATAATTGAAAAGTCAATTCATTCAAGTGAAATGAAGGTAAATGTATAAAATTTTATATATAAATAATTTTCTTAACTATAAATAATTTTCATGAAAATATATACATACATAATTTCATTCCATTTCATAAGAAAAATATTAACCTTTGGTTTTTCTTTGACCTATTTTCATATCATCTATTACTCTATGTGAAAACAATTTCATGGCTATAGTAGTGATGGATAATAATATCAACATGATAAGGATAATTAAGTACTTATACCTCTAGTTATAATCCAAAATAATATAGATATTATTGGTCATCCAATATTAATAAACAATAATATGTTCAAACAATACAAAACAATCTAAAACATCATTAAATGATCTATATAAAAAATAATGTAATGTCCTGAACATGGATTCCCCAATACAGTGCCTCGAGCCTGGTTTCCCACATTGCCTTATCATCATTTCAACATATCTAGATGCTTCTAACTTGTAGTGAGGGCCTACGGTTTGTCTGTGGGGAGACTATTCCCTTTTTCATTGTGTAACAGATCAGTAGAATAAATAAAATATATAATAGAATCATTAAATCCATTAAATATAGAATAACGTCAAAACGAGTAATATAAATATATTCTCGAAGTAAACTCAAATACATTGATGATAATGTTTTATATCAACAAATAATCAATATAATTTATACATGAATCAATATAATACATGAAACAAAATAAAAAAAGACAAAAAATTAGACCATTTATCAACATGATTCTCCCCTCATTTCTGTGCTCCCTTGATCCTATGATGTAATCAAAATCCTATAGTAGAGTGATTTAACTTATGCATAAATTTGTTCAAACAGTCTACCAAGGTACTAATGTTTTACTGAGTATATTTTTTTATAACTTCCCATAATGCCACAACCAATGGTTTCTATTTCCCTAAACTCTTTGATTTTATAATAATAACACTATGCTGGTTATAATCTAATATATTAATTATATGATAAATGTAAACATCCTATAAATGTCTGGATTCCCATGGACTCTCATACTCTATTATTACTTAAGACTTATCAAAATAAAGACATAAAATATTCTAACCAATATTAATTTATAGTCAAATTTATTTAATGAATCAATTTTGTTCAATAAAAAATTTCTTTGTACTAATCATGTCGGCCATTGTTCCCTAAATGAGCGTGATAAAGAGTTGCATAATAAAGAAATCAACATTGTTCACTAACATAACTAAATAAAATATTTTTCATTGTCTTTGTATGTTAATAATATAAATCATTTTATTAATTAAAAAATTAATAACTACATTATTTCCTAACATTTCAGATTTGTAATCCATATAGTTTTCTATGATTAACCTAAACCCAAAACAAAACAATCATTCCCCTTGAAATCTTATTCACAACCCTAGTCATCACTCTATGTGTGGTGTAACATAATCATCATTTTAGTCCATCCTTGGTGGCCCACTAAGGGATCCCAAGTATCACTCTTGTCGTATGTATATTTTCTCTCGATGTCCATACTTGGTAGTTCATACAAGGATTAAATTTTCCACCATGGAAGATATAAGTGGATCTTTGAGTCTATCCAATGAATTTCACTATGGATTTCATGTATCACGAGAATATATAGAGAAACTGAAAAATTATTACATCGATGGATTTCATATAAAAATCAATGTGTCTCCAAATGAGTATGAAAAACTTTCAATAAATTTATTTATTTATTTAAAATGTTATTAGAATGATCATTCATATTTATTTTCACCTAAAATTTATATCAAGTATGAGATAATAATAAGATTATTAACCTTATAATTATCTCATGATGGCATGTTAATGTAAGGAGTAATTCATTATTAATAAATAAAACACATATCCATAGACTAAGGATATTGTTTATCATTCCCTCACCATAATAAATTAAAATTATAATGAAAATTTAAAATTCAATTGATCATCTTATATCCCTTCAGATGGGGTTATGAAGTAGTAAATAGTGATTATATTCACAAACCCCCCATGGTGGTAAATTTAATTAAACATAACACACAATGGGTAGTTCTAATTCAAGGTTCATAACCTTTATTCATTTATCCATGTGTCTAATTAATTACATAGGTCAGTTCTACACAATTTAATCAAAGAATAAATTCTATATCAATGGATTTGTGCAGAAAATAAATTATACAACACAATAACATATATATAAACACCCTCATATTAATGGAAAGGCAATAGACCATCTACTGAAGGTATGTAGTAGAGGTATCATCCAATATCAGCTACTGATTCAACTCAAAACAAGTGAAAATTATGCATGTAAATAATCTAGAAATATGAAATGTTATATTGCTCTTATATAGTGAATCTAATACCCATAAAAATAATGAATTTTACAAACGGAAAGAATTAGTCACCAACATGAATCCAATGAATCTGATAGCACTTGATTCTGATATTGGATGGAAAATATATTCCAATTCCTATATTAGGATTAATAGGGAATATTAAATGGGTATAATGTCTCTTAGATGATAAAATTTAAGATTTTACATATTTAAAAATATTTTATGGAAAAAATGATCAATATGATTAAAAAATTGTGTCGTATAGTTTTGTTGTATGGTCGGCCAAACTATGAGCCGATCGCACACCAATATCTATAAGGAGGGGATGCATTCACTATTAATGTGAAAGGTTTAAAAAATTCTTCATAAACTATTTGATCTATATCTGTTAAAAAAATTTGGTTCCCTATACATGAATGCTCTTCTATTCACATAGTTTCATAAAACTATTTTGTCTGTCATGTATTTTTTTTAAAATAGTCTTAGGCCTTTGGAAAAGCCCCAAAAATCCTTAATACACTACTAGCGTCAAATTGTATTTGCATTATTAATTAATTATTAAATTAAATAAGAAATTTATTTAATGAAAAAATTATGTATATCAAGAATGATGTGAGTTCCTGCAAACTTCCCCACATAATGTAGTTCACCCCTGTGCTTTTCATCAAAAGAATGTGAAGAATCATCTTCGAAAAAATCATCTATATTTTCCTTTACATCATTATCCCATTTCCATTTCTCATATGGTACATGCATGTGATTCTATAGCATATGTACTATAGTCATTGAACATCATCGAGATGCCTTTTTTCTATGATTTAAAATCCCAATAGGATGCTCCTCAAATAATGAATCTTCTAGTAACTCAACAATCATGAACATAAAGGTATGAGAAATTACTTAATGATAACATTTTAGATTATATACTATGATGATTTTGTGTATCAAAACCAATTAGGTAATTAGAATTGATAATATTGCAGATCAAAACTTTATAAAAACACGAATGACCTGAAAAATCATTGGGAATGTTTATTGAGTCACCTAATCCTCATGTTTCTAATACTTAGAGCGATACATTAATAGACCAAATCATCATTCTCTATCTCTATATCTTGTCTATCATGATCAATGTAACTTTTATTTCCATGTTGTGCATTATCCATCATATTTTGATTTAAATGAACCAAATCATAGTCACCTATATGATACAATGTCCTTGTACATATGAATAATTGAACTCTAACTAGAATAAGGGTGATCTATATGGACTATCATTCAAAGCCTCAACATTCACCATCTGAATCATATCATGAGATATTTTTTTAAGAGAACTCATCCAGGGTCAACTAATTCTCCCAAGAGCCCCCAAAGTCCCAGAATATCGTTCAATGAGTGTCCTCAACACTGGTATCATGTTTTCGGATTGGCCATCAGCCTGAGGGTGGTTAGGCATCCTCAGAAGAACCTTTGTACCAAGTTCCCTATGAATGTATGTCTAGAAAAATTAAGTTAACCGGGAATCACTATAGTAAATGATAGTGTGAGGGACTCATTGATGTAATACAATCTCATAGATATACTACTTCCCAAACATATATAATTTGTATGTCTCTTGGATAGGTAGTATATGAGTAAAATTTAGGATTATATCAACAGTAATACAACATCATTTCCATTTAGCTACCTTGGTAACCAATCTATGAAATACATGACAACATCATCCCACTTCCAATCAAGAATGGGAATCTATGATAATAGAAAAGTTGGTCACTGGAGTTCCACATTCACATAAAAATACTGTAACACCTCTTAAAACAACCATTTATATCTCTATTGATACCCATATAATAGTATTTCTATTTTAAATATGAAATAATACTAGTGATTAAAAAGTGCACCGTGAAAGATGAATAATGAATGTATGGAATCATCTCCATGAACATGTGTGCATAACCCCAGAAATGACCATGTACATGTAAAATTTTATCCTATTATGTGGTCCAACTAGGAGGAGGATCATCACTGGACACCCATCTTGTATGACTAGGGCCTCTAAATAATATAGCATCCTCATCCACAGACTATCTAGATTGGAAATGTTCATAAATAAGGATGAATGAAAAGTCTTCCATTGATATTGCAGAACCAATAGCTGATTCTCAAGGACTATATAAATAATATACGACTCAATAATAGACTCATTAACATCCTATATGTGAGTATCATTGTTCAGTTCAATTAGAATATACATTTCCATTAATATACATATAGGCAATCTATATGTGAAAATTTTATAGGTACTCACCTAACATCTCTACATAAGATTCAGATCATGCTTTGTAAATATATACTTAAATTTTTTCTGTTTCTTATATACCACAACACTCTCACCTATTAAATAGTGTCTCTAAAAATTCAGGTCAAGAAAAACTGCAGTCATCTCATGATTTTACACTAGCTAGATAATATCATGTGAACTCATCTACCATGACATGTATGCCATGAATCTATCCATTAACACCATAAAAACTCCATGACCAATGCATGATGCATCACAGTATGCAATGATACTACTAAATATTTATAGAAGATTAAATTTTTTTCTATTTTCATGAACCCTTTTAGTAAATGAAAGAATTAATTTCATATACCTGACCATAAAAATATCCCATTCGTCCTTTTCAAGCCCTTAATCAGTGCTATAGAAAATGAGATGTTCAAAAATAAAATTTTATAATATACAACCATTCCTTAAAATCACCATATCTCATTGATTGTATTAATATTATCCTTTGAAACTATATCTCTTACCATCATTGGGTCAACAAATACAATTTTATCATAGAAAATGTGTCCTAGGAAGTGAATAATATCCATCTACAGGTGGATCATGTTGAACATCACATATATATGACTCTTTATTTCTGTTTAAAATATGATCCCAATAAGGTAGTTATTATTAGGTTATGTGTAAAAATAGACCAAGGTATCTTCTTATAATACCACAATAATGGGATCCAGGTAGGATTGAGAATTTGGTTCACTGGTGGTATGAAAACTACTGGGGAGTCTTGGGGGCCAAATGACATAACCAGAAACTCATAGACACCAAGACTTCCATGAATGTATTTTTGATTTATGTATGATGATATAACATTAATATAATGACAACCTAATTGAAAATTAATTATCAAGAACACCTTTTTACCTTATAGATGATCAAAGAGGTCCACTCTACATGTAATAAGATACTACATCAGAACCATTTGTTGTTTCAATTTTCATTAATCAATCTATAACCTATGTGTATCATAAAATTTTCATGAAAAATGTATAGGAGAACCACATGGAGATGTACTCCAATAAAAAAACTCATTTTCCATTTGAACACTCTTGATTCCTATTGAAAACCTACATCTTAGAAATAACCATCATTTAACGAAGAATATATTCTTGTGTTTCTCTTGGAACTATGTCAACAATATATCTAACACTAACAAAACATGGTTGTCCTGGTCTTTATTATGGGAAAAAAAATACCTAAAACAATTACCTAGTTCCAGGAAATCATCCTTATTTGTTTCATATCCATACAAATTTAAAATATCAATATTTGTTGTGACCCCATCCATCCTATTATCCAATGGTCCATATCGGCTCTCCATGGCATACCATTTACACTTGTGACTAAACTACCCTCCCTCTAGTTATGTGAAGCTAACCCATCGGTGAAATAAATCATAAATAGTATCAAATGGAACCAACATTTCCATTATATAAATGATTTCAAAACCTTTCATCTCGGTGACAAAGAGGACCCATTTGAAGTGACACAATCGAATATGAAAGGGTAAATCCCTACATGATGTACAACCTCTGTTCGAGCCTCTAAAAAATAATCATGCTCTATAATTGCATCAAAACACTAAATACTAATCCCATGGTTCTAAAAAATGGTATAAATAAGAATACATAATAAGTGCTGGAATAATCAAAGAAGAGATTCTAATTTTATGGAAACTAGAATTGTACATCCTCCATTAAAATTTCTGGGATTATACGACTCTAGATTCAGTTTCACCATGTATATATATCCTAACCCACAACCCCATGACACATATGAGCTACATAGAGAAGGTTTGGTTTGTCATCACCACACATTTGGGGTCTGACTACTTTTTCCATGACCACCCCATATGTAGGATTTATCAGATGTTCTCTATCTCCCTTCTTGATGAGAAGTTGAAGATTACACTCCTTCATATGCATTCAATGCATAACCCCTATCTTTGTTTTTGAGAGGAATTCATCTATAAAAGCACTAGAGAACACCCATTATAATACAGGATCAACACTCGACTATGTCTCCTCTCTATTGAGGCCTCATATATTGTGATCTTCTGCATTGGTGGAACATCATGAGGTCACCAGATTACAATCTCTTGTTTTTAATATCAATGCATGGAAGCTGTGGAATGTGATTCCTACTACAGGTTGATGGAGTATAATATATAAGTATCAAATATCCAAACTCACACGGCGATCCTCTCTTAGGATGTGCAATGTGATAAGAAACTATTTCAATATTCCAAAAATGATAGTCAGATAAAACAAATTCACCAAGGATTGAATTTCATACCTGAAATGATAGTCATATTGGTTTATATTAGATTATTTTTTACCAATCATAATAGGAGTAAAGCATTAGATTTCTATAAAATTGGATGAATATTCAATAATCTATAATACAACCAACTCCATGTTGATGAAATATTGGGATCTATCATCCATGGATGACTTGGGATAGATGGAATATTGGATTTCAATAAATAATGTTGTTCTGTGCTATCTTGTGATGATGTTCCGTATATGTAATGACATTCTACCATATTTTGGTGAAATCAAAGAACATATAAGTAATGAAATATTATCTCTTTTTGGGTAGTTTCCAGATTATTTAAATGATATATTAATGGCCTATATCTATTAATCCACATAATGGGGTTTTCCATTCACTAAAATCATGGTTGGATGATTTTACTCGAACACACACACTATAACATCCATAGATCTGTCCGGATGTGGTGCTCCTTGAGATGTCTTCATAAATAAGAAAACCTAATCGCCCAATTTTTCCTCAAGACCTATGACTATTAAAATTCATAGATCCATTTCTCTAACTATAGGATAATAGAATATTAGCTCATTTACCAAAAATATAGTTGTACAGTTCTTTTCACAATCATACTAAACAATTGGATGTCATGTTGGTGGTATAATTCTCCAATGCTAATCACATGCCTTATAAAATAATGTGGTTAATATTAATTTCTATATGAACTGATATTTATATAGGATAAATAAAATATTTCATATATTATAATCACACCCATCTACCCAATCAATGATCCAGGTCTTGGAAATGTAACAATTATATGAAATAATGAGATACAACATATGGTAAACTAAGAAATATAGTTCAGGGTAATTATCTTTGTTCAATAATATAAATTTCATTTTCACTTCCGTACTCATTTCCATTTTATCACAAATATTTTTAAATTATTGAACCAAATGATTTAGAAAATAACTATCCAAAAGTGCGCATACATCTGATGAACCAATAAATGGAATCTCGATAATACACCACATAACATTTTCTAGTCGAAGCAACTCTTGTCCTATGACTCAACACGTCACAATTAGCTATATAGTGTGTCTGCTATATCCTAATCAATAAAACACTACATATGGTACCGAACGAAATCCATATACCAACAATATTTCCCAATTTCCTTCACATAATATATGTTAAAATATAAGTAATATATACCAAGACTCTAGTCACAGAATAATAAAAATGGGAATTTATCCTAGATGTCATGGAATAATGAATAGAATACAATTATTTTAAGTGTTGAATGTTTGCATGAGATGGAATACCCATATATCACCGAGTTTCAAAAAAAAATAGAACACACATTCGTATTAATGAAAACAAACACAATTCAAGATCATTACCCAATAGAGGAATCAAATAAAATTTAATATCCAAATTACAAAAAACAAAAAAAAAATCATTTGATTCAATTTGGAATTTTTATATACAAGGGTTAGCATCATCAATTCACAACTCATTACCAAATTTTTATTTCTTATTATCTTTATCGATTTTCTAAAATAGTTAATAAAATAATTATATAATGCACTATTATAACTCATTGTAACATCCCATACCTAGATTCCATAGAACAGTGCCTTGAGCCTAGTTGGTCACATAACCTCAAGGGAAAATTTCTAAGTGCACGAGGATACAAACATGATGCGGGGGATTATATATTCTTTTTTGGATCATTTACCCTCTTCTTAGTGTGTACCACAATGATAGTAAACATACAATAATCAAAGGAATAATTGAATCCATCATAAAATATATAATCATCAAAATACATGTATATATAACCACACTAGAAGTAATATTATATACAATTAATATCATGATGTGTATGAACAAAAAATCTAAAATAGGTATATATGAATCAATATAATACATGTGAAGAAAAGAAAAATACAATAAACTACCCTAGATAACATCAAAAGAATCAACATGGTATTGTTCTACCTTAATCTTCAGCAGTAATGAAAATCCTCTAGTATAGAGATTTCCCATATTCATACCTAATCTCATATAATATTTTCCTGAATAAAAAGTAGACCATGTATGATGTGAACTAAAATCCCTATAGTCCACCAACAACGATGTGTAACTCCTTCATCTTCGTAAATATATAATAATAAAATTTGAAAGGAGGCAATATTATACTTGAATTATGTACTAAATGTAAAAAATGCACTACAGTTTCATTTCTAATGATCACCCATCCTCTAAGAAATTTTATATCCCAGCTAGATAGTATTTGAAAAAATATTAAGACAAGTATAAATTTATAACAAAATTAATTTAATTAATATATATCACATAATAAATAGGTATTAGGAAGTGGGACACATCCCAATATCCTAATTAAGTATGTGGAAATCTGGTCCTAACACATCAATCAACCTATTATATGTCTCTAACTGAATCCAATATTTTTCATTTTTTTGTAAGATTTTTAATATAAATCATTTCCTTAGTTAATCCATTAATAACTTGTTTCCATTATTCTAAGTCTATTCTATGAATCCATGTATCCTAGATGGGATAACCTATACCCAACACCATTCATGTCTTCCCATGTTGGTACAAAATTGCACCCTTCTATCACACTATGTGTGACATAACATCATCACAGTTTGGTTCTGTCCTTCGAAAAACTATAATGTAGCCCAAGTCCCACATATGAAATATATAGAATCATCCATTGGTTTATATCTTTGAAAGTCTATATAAGGAGTCTAATTATCACTCATGTCCATATGATTAGTATCTCTCAATACATCCTTAATAGTTCAATAAGGAGTTCATTTATCAATGAACATATGTTTATAAACATCCAAATGTGTCTTTCCATGGAATTATTATGAGAACCCATGTTTCACCCTTGGAATATTATTATAATTACATAAAATTTATTTTATTTTTATAAACATAATTACAATGATTATTTCAATTTAACCACACCTTAGAAGGTTGCTCAATCATGATCCATGCTAAAAATGCATCTCCACTTAATTTTCTCAAATGGGGATGTTAGTGAATTGAGAAATTCATTTATAATAAATAAAACACATGGACATATAATAGCGACATGTTATTCCATTTACTCACATTAATCAATTTTAATTAAAATCCTAGATTACAATTTAGTTTATAATTTAAAATCCCATAGTATTTGGCAAAATAACACACAAAACTTCTTAGATTGTTATACCACCCATTGTGGTACATTTAATTAAATAACAAACCTAATTAGTGGTACCAATTAAATGTCCATAACCATTAATAAAATAACAACATGTATGAATAATTAAATATGTCATACTTTTCCATTTTAATTAAGGTATAATTTAAATTTCAAGGGATTCACCCAAAAAATTGGGCAAAATAAACAGAAACATATATACAAACACACTGATTTAATGGGAAATAATAATAACACCTATATTAGGTTTGTAGAAGTTTTGTAATTTAGTATAAACTCCAAATTTTACTTAGGTATGGAGAAAAAATATGGAATGACCAAAATATAATTAAATGGGGCATATTATATGTCACCTAAATAGAACAATAGATACCATGTAAAACCAATAATGATAGAATATGTATTAAGTACATGCTGACGTGGATCCAATAAGACCAATGGTGCTCAATTACTAGATGGGACAATAAATATCTCCAAATTCCTAAATAATGATTAATAGGAGAATCATAATAGGGATGTACTTCAATGAATGAGAAATGAAATAATGTTTTTGGATTATATGGATTTTAATGGGAAATTTCACAATTTTCCAAAATAAAATTGGGCATGTGGTTTGACTAACCGTTAACAAACCCAATCTCATTGAATATAATTAGGGGCATCTCACATAGTTCGTGTGCATGGTTTTCCAAACATTCCACAAACCATGCAGTTTGTCTATGCTAAAAACTACATGTGCTGCATAGAGAGGTATGAATCCATCAACATGGTTTCATAAAACTATGCATAATTTATCTCCCAAATATCTTGCCTTACATGGTCATTAGTGACCATGAGACCTAACCCACATTATTCTTACAAACTGTGTGGCAATTCTAGTTTCAAAAAAATAGTTGCGCTTTGCTACTGAAAAATTAGTAAACACCGAAGATATAACTTAGTAGCTATCAATTTTCACATACCATGTTTCTGAATACATTTTTTCAGATATATTCTTGAAACATAGAAATATTTTTAATTCCCATAAAACCCTACAAAAAAAATATATTCTTCCTCATTGGTTGAATAAATAAATAGATTATTGAATATATTCTATAAATCAAGTAATATTGTAAACACCATAAATTATATCATAAAAAGTTGTATCCAAAAATCAGTAATCAGTTTTATGGTCATCAATAGTATCTAATTTAATTTCATAAATCCATAATATCTATATTTGAACATCATTTTTCCAACATCATGAACATAATTATGGTTATTTTACATTAATCATGTGCTTCTTATAAAATATCAGCTTTATATTGAATTAGTTTCTATGTCCTCAGTATTATTAAGCGTATTCACAAGAATCATTATTGATAAACTTATTGTAATTAATCATTTCAATTTTCATTATTTGTATAACCTAATATAGGAATTCCAATAAAAAAACAATAGTCCCCATTAATTATCAGTCCATTATCTATTATTCATTCTTTAATTCATTAAAAAATAAATATTATTATATTAAATATGAATAAATTAATGTTATTCAAAAAACAAAGTTTAATGATGGTATATAAAATAAACATAAACAACACTATCAGGAAAACTCATACAATTCATATCTCATTCATGGCGTATTCATTATTTGTAGTCTATGAATTACAAAGTAGAAACCTCGTAGGTACTCTTCATTATATTTACACCTCGAATATTGATTTTAATATTTCCCAAACATTCTCTTTTTTGAACATTATTCTGTTGACAATAAATTTTAGAGACCAATATTCCCATCCATTTCATTAACTAAACTATTAATTTTCTTTCAGAATTTTTTTATTCTATTTACTTTTCTCCTAATAGAAACGAACTTCTTATTACTTTTAGACAATCAAATGAGTGATTATTATAATATTCAAAACATATTATTAAAAAAATATTCATTCCTCTATGGAATCCACCACCTAATCTCAATTTAAAATATAAACTTCACTTATTTTGTTATTTGGAGTGTTTTTTAAAGTGTAATACATTAATATTATTTCATGATAAATGATTATTAATAATCAATTTATCATTTACTCTGGTATTTATCAAATTTGGTTTCTCATAAACACAATATGTATCATATTTAATGTTAAACAAATTTCTTCTGGTTCACTCCATTTAATAAAAAAAAGCATACTGTAAGAAAAAATATTCATATTGTAAATCCACATAATCATGAAATCCCAATTATAGGATGTCTAAATAATGACATCATCATTTAAATCCATAACACTATTGGATTAACATAGTTCTTCTATGATTTTCATATACATTAATTAATTATAAGTATTTATAAAGTGTTTTTTAATTCAGAATGCATATCCATTGGGAGAAACTAATTAGGTGGTTAGTAGGTCCGATTTTCATGTACTTGGTAATGCCCTACTAAATCTAAAAACACCTTTTTTGGTGTTTGGAAACATCTGTACATTTTTTCTTGAACCATTTTGATTTTCATTTTCAAGATAGGTATGTATTTTTGGAAAAAACTCATTCTATCCTTGACCCATATTCTATGTTATTTTCATATAAATAAAATTATCTTTAGAAATATCCAAAGAAATATCCCTAGGTATCTCAAAAAAAATTTCTCACCCTAGTTAACCATTGTTAACTAAACCTAGGAAAATATAAAAAATCATGTGACCGAGGTTTTCAATACAAAAATAATATATTTTCTTTATGATCATTAAATATTTTTAAAAAACACACTCTTGAATATATAACATAATATTTTGAGTCCAAAATCACATCCCTCATAGTTCTCCATTAGTATCACCCTTCTAGGTCAATAAAAATTTAATAACAATAATCATATCCATGGAAAATTTAAAATCAAAAAGGGTGATATTATATTCCTAATATGGTTAACCAAGGGAAATACATCTACATAAGATTAAAATAAATTTATGAGAACATTATCATAAGATATAAAAATCATACCCTGTATATCAGATATCAAATTATTGAGTCATTATGTAAAAATTATATGGTCAAAAGTGATGAATGATATATAAATTTAAGAACATGATCTTGGAATTAATATCATTGAAATAAGACGTGTAGTTTTTAAAACGCATATTCATAGTGAATCATTTCCATTGTAAACAATGCTCATTTCCATGGATATCTAAATTGAATGGGTTTGTTCCAAAAACATTATAGTATAGAAGGTTAAGTATAATGAATATAATGGTGGTAAATATCAACTTCTGAACTGGTTTAACTCGCAATTCAGATCCAATTATCTAATGATATTTCAATATTTACCCAATTCAATAGATTTATATATAGGTATCAACTCTCACATAATGAAAATCATACAATGTGTGACATATGTTCATAAAAAAACCATTATATTTGAACCAATCAAACTAAATGGGTTTACAATAATTTAATCTTTACATAACCCATGGAAAAGAAATATGTTTCATAATTATTTCACAATTTCATCAAAAAAAATCCTCACAATAGAAGCAACTTACGTAAACATTTTATTCTTATACATCTTGTGGAAGAGAAAATGTGTTTATAATAATCTTTTCATTATATAAATAAAACATTCAGATTTATAAAAAGAATTTTATCCTTGGATTATATACCAAATAAAGATTTACTGACTTCAATAGATGTAATCATTAATGTGAAATTAATTTTTAATATTGTTTTGCAAAATTATTGGGGAAAATATAATTTATTTTTTGAAAATATATTTTTAAATTTAAATATTTATAAAACAGTTCCAAATTATATTTCATTAAAAAACCTTGATTCATTATCTAGGATAACATAAAAAAATTTAAAAACATTTTTAGATCAAATAGCCTTTAAAAATTTAAAATAAAATTTTTACAAAATATAATTTATTTATAAATTCTATATAATGTTATTTTTGAATACCCTTTGAATCTTATAATGGATTATTTATAAATAATTTAAAACATTTCTTGGGGAAAATTTCCTTTCTTAATAGAAATTGTTTTTTTCAAAAATATAAATGATTTTCAAAATAAATTTCTTTGAAAATATCCATGGTAATTTTTTTATATTTTAATTATTAATTAAAAATAATAATGATGAAAAGACCCTATCGATTTTAAAAACAAATTTTTAAATGATGTAATTTTTAAAATAATTTTTTGTTATTTTAATATTCAAAACATATTTTGGAATAATTGAATGAAACAATATTCATGATGGTGAAAAGACCATTCAGGGTTTTCAAATTAAAAAAATATTACTTTAAGATTTTCAAATAATTAAAAATACACCATGTTTGTATAATTAAATTAGTATTAATTCTGAATAAATCTTTAAATAAGAAAAACATGATTATAGTTTTATTCATGAAATTAATTAAAAAGTTTTTTAACATATTTCAATCAATATTAGGACTCATATATATATATATATATAACACAAATGGTTACGGCTAAATAGTTAAGTACATTTGGTTTCTCATAAAAATATGTTCTTAAAATCTGTATAACAATTAAAATAGTAAAATAAATCAAAAACAATTATACTCATTAAATAAAAATAGGATAATAAATTTTATTAATTTGGTGTGAAATATATCATAATATTTCAACATCAAACTTATTATCATAAACAATCCCTATAAATAACGATATGTTAATGTCAAACCATTACCAATATTATATCATTTAAATCGTATAGACCATTAATGAATAACATAATATATAACATTTAATATTAGGAAAATATGAATATTCATGAAATAATTTGTCAATTGTGTATTATATACTCTTAATTGAAGAATGTTAGCGTAAAACAAAAAATTTCTCTCAAAGACAAGTACTTGAGATAAACAATTCATTTACACTTTGGCAACTATTAAACCATAAAGCACATGAAAGAATGATTTTAAAATGGAATTACCATTAATTTTTAGAATAATATTCATAAAATAAATTCATGTTATGTATATACTCCACAAAAATAAATCATGTGGTGAATATGGAATTTTTATCACAGAAATTATATGTGATTAGAAACTCCATTACACTATGTATCGACATCCATTATATAAATTCAAACATAAAATATAATTAATATATGTTCATTAAACATATGTTCAAAAATTATTATTATATACACTATACCATATATTTTTTACTTGTTACCATTTAGTAGACATTTATCAATGATTATTTTTTGAAATCGCATTTCGTATAGTAATGACTCTATACATCATTTAATTTTGTTGATTATTTTATTTACAGTCCATTTACATTAATCTTGGTTAGGTTATATCTTAATATAAATAATTATATAAATAAAATATAAAATCATAATATAATTATTTGTAATAATCCATAAATGTTATTTATAAAATATTAATTACACTATTATTGGAGATTGTTGGCCATATATATTCATGAACAATATTTGAATTTTCAAGAGGAATAGATTAAATTGTAGGTAAATAATGCATCACCAATAAGTATTCATTATGATTAAATATATATCACATATAATATTTAAAGTTATCTATATTACCTTCCTAGAAAAGTGTTATTAATAAAAAATTCACATCATTTCACGAGGTAGTAGTTTTCTATACACATAAATGATGTTATTGTATTACCCACAAAATGGAATGTAATAAATTATTTTGGGTATAATAATTAATGAATTATACTTTTTTACAATTAAAATAAATAATTTCTTAATATATTCTTCTTTTTATCTAGGTAAAATAGAAATAAATTACACAGCACATCATTTGACGAGGTTGTAGTCTGTCGTAGAAATTAGCAATATTTTTATTTTCCAATGTGTTGTGAGGTAATGAGGTAGATGTGGAACTATAATTAAATATGTATAATAAAATAATTACTATCTAATATAAGTATTAAATCCAAAAATATATAAATTCATTTTATGTTGTAATGGAATATAAATTACACCAATTATCAAGGTTGTACTCTGTCATATACACGAAAGATGATTTCATACACTATTTAATAGAAGTGGAGACAGATAAGTTATTTAATTAATAAAATAATTTATAATTATATATGATATACATGGGATATTATTTAATCCTAATTGATTAATATTTTAATGATTTATATAGGAATGTTAAAAAGGCATAATTTTAAACATGATATCTTCATCAAGAAACTAATTTAGTTTAAACATAAATCCTTCCAATATTAGAAATAAGATGTCACAATGGACTATATGATTTTGAGAGGGTTTTCAGTTTTTTATTTTAGTATTTAATGAATGATAAAATGGTTTTTGGTTCTAATACCATAAGAGTAGGGTGGCCTTCTATAACTAAGTAGACTAGCACAATTGTAATTTTTTTAATGAAAAATGGTGTACCAAAATTTTTCACAAGAAAGTGGATAAAACATTGACATTACAAAAAATTATAATAGAAAAGGTCCAAATATGGATATAAAATTGGGTTTATTGATTTTTATAGTTCATTTCACCCTGGACTATTTTAGTTTATCAAATGTAGGACCTATTTTAACCATTTCCACAATAACATTTTTTACTATTTATATTATTAATTATGTTAATTTTTTTATTTTTTGTAATAAAAAATATAAATAATTAAAAATAATAAAATTTACAATATATTTTTAAAAAACATTAAAATAATTGAAATATTTAATTCAAATGTAATTCTATAGACCTAATGAAAATGGGGGTTTCCAAAGGGAAATGTATCAAATGTTTAATATGTTTTTATAAAAAAACAAGTTTTTTATTCAAATTACCTAAATTGTATTAATAGTTATACAAAATAAATAAATTTTATTATAAAACCATATTAACCAAAATTTTCTTATAATATTTTTAATGAAAAGATTCCATATTTTGTTCCCTATTTACTATAAAACTTTTTTAGAAATTTTTAAAAAATTCATATAAATACCAATACATAAAAAATAAATGATCTTTAGTTGTACTAAATAATTTAAATTAATTCCCATTGACAATATTTTTAGGATTTATGTATTAGATAAATAATCAACAACATATAAATAACAAATATATAATATAAACATAGGAAAATTTATATTAGTATCCATTATTCTCATTTTATAAAACATTTAATATAAAAAAGGATTTATTTTCAAATAAAATAACCATGAAATTTAACATGACTTCCACCATTCTTTTACCAATACTCAAACCCTGTCAGTTTCTTAAAAATATTTCATAGGTATAAAATCACATTTATGGATATAAAAATAACAGAATCATTTAGCTCATTTGAAAAAGAAAACTGTGTGTGATTTACCTTTACATCAATGTTATTTTGGGATAAATAAATAAAACCACATAAAAACACACAAATTTTGATTTAGTAGACCCTCTAAACCCCATATAAAGGAATACAATACCCTACTATGTAACCCAAGTCATCATATTCACGAGAACAATTGAAACCCCATTTAATTAGATAAATCATACAACTTATTTATAATATAAGAATTACCAAAATAATTAAAGACCATTCATGTGGCTCTCTATTCATATAATATATATTGATATCACATGTATTTCATAAACTATAATAGGGATTAACCCATTAATTAATAATATCGATAATCACTCGTATTAAATAATTACAATGAATCATAACATAAATGCACAAACATATTCATAAATCCCTCTAAATTATTTTTTAAGCTCATATGAGAAACACATTCTTAATAAATAGAAAAGTATTTATGTACCCATTTTCAATACCAATGTTCCATTTTCTATTGAAAACCCATGTTCAATAAAAAATTTTAAAATGGAAAATTAATTTTTTACCGAAAAATTGGTTATTTTAATAATATATAGATATAAAATACTCATCATTATGGTGTAAAAGTTTTTCTCACTGTATTAATTAAGAAAAAAACATTAATTTTTTTTATTTTCCAAAATATTATTTATAAAACATTGAAAAATATTCCATTGGAAACCAATTTAAATAAATTAATACAGGCATAAAATTTACATTATTATTATTTTAGGAATGTATAAAAATTTACAATTTTTTTTAAAAAACTAGACTTGGAAATAAATGTGTTTGAAAGAAATCATTTAATGGGATCAAAAAAAATAAATGTCTCTTATAACTTAGGTAATATTTTAATAACATGACCCATGAAATAATTAGTTTAAAAAATAAATAAATTCAATGGGAGTAGATAAATTCCTAATACAAAATTTCAAAGGGATTTTATATACACCTTTAAAAAGGATAACGGTGTGGGAAATCATAAATTTCTCAATAAATCGAAATTGATACAGTGACCCCTACATTCAGTACGAATTTTTATGTGTGTCTTTATAATCATGAAAAAATATAGGGTAATTATTTACTATCTTGATATATTTTTTAAATTTTTTATATTTTTTGTCTCACTTTTCAACAAGTTACATATTATTGAATAATGACTTATGTTTAAATCATATCATTAAATGGTATTTGGATTAATTTTCAAAAACAACATAGGTAGGAATTTTTTTTTGATGAGGTTATTATTTGAACATATTTAAAAAACATACCATACTATTATTATCATATTTATTCATCAATTATATTTTAATAACCCATCATGCATGATGGTATTATTAATTGAAGTACATTACCGTTATGTATATGGTTTCTCATAGAAACACAAGAGTATGGTTTCCATTTTACAATGATCTATATGGAAAAAAGGTATGTAATATTTTAACATTCCAAAATGATCATAATATCATAAATACGAGATAATGTAATTATATATATATCACAATTTTTTTTGGATGACAAGGTAAATAGCATTGCATTGATGAGGCGTCATCTTACACATCTAAGGTCAATGATATCATTTTTTAAATTTATGAAAAGGTAAGAAAGAGGTTTATATGTAATATTTAAAAAAATTTAATATGACATTGAAATAAAAATCATTTCATTTTTATCACATATATTCATTATTTATACCCTTATTACATTCCTTACAACACATCATAGAAAACAATAATAACATAGTTTTGTAAGGAGAAAATCCACCATACACAGGGGTGATGTGATTTTATTGCCTATATAATATAATGTAAAAAAGATATATATATTGTATAATAAATCAATGTGTATAACTATGTTATAAATATAAATCATATAATTTAGATCCATCATCATACCAAACTGTGAGATGAGGTAATGAAAAAATGAAATAAATTGTTTCATGAGGAGGTTGTCCATTATACCCATGAATGATGATTTTGTATCCCATTTGATATATTATATATATTATATAGGTTGTACTAAGAAAAAAATATAATCCAGTTATATAGAAGATAAATGTTCTATTATATTGTGATTTTTTAAGATGAATTTAATTGGGTGGATAATCAAAAAAATTCTTATTGAAGAACATTACTACATCTTCAGGTATCCTTCATTGGTTTCTACAAAAGGCCTTCCAAGGTAGTATTTATTAATAAAATATTCATTTTTAGATGATAGTATGTAATTTTTAATGATATTTTTGATATGTATTTATTTATCAAAATAGATCACGTTGTGTGATGATCTAATTGTAGTGGATGCCCCTTTATGATAGAGAGGGGTGTCATTCTTTTAAATACCAATATTATTAATTTTTGTGATGTATAACATATCCAATATGCATCAAAATTTGAATAATAATTTAGGTTTTGGTTTATTTGGTTGATAAGAATATTGAATTCATAAAAATAAATATTTTTATCATGTTATCCATTTTTCTTTAAGTTTACCAAATTATACTATTCTATTGTTTACCGTACTAAATTGTATATTTTAAATTACAAGGATATTTTAAACATTAAGAATAAAATTTATCTAGGATTCGTAAAATAACATATACATATTCATTCTAGATATTAAATAAAATTTATTGAATAAAAATAATATATTTTTTTAATGTTAAATTAAAGAAAACACTTGTAAAACTCAAATCCATATTTTTACCATTAGCGTTGTAATTAAATGGAACAGTTTTAACTAGTAATTATGAAAAAACATGATTAAATTTATATATAATATACTTTATTATGATTAGAAATACAATGTTTATTTCACAGAATTAAACTCACATTAGTGGTATCATATAATTTAAATTTAATTCTAGAGATATGATGATAATGCTGGTTTTTTAAAAAGAAAATGTTATGTATTTTCAATGATTTTATATCTAATATAAATAATGTAATTATTAAAATAACCAAAAATGTATTTATTGATATAAATTTGAATAATTATAATAGTAAAAAAATTCAAAACTGAATTTAAAAACATATATTATTTAAATGAAAAGGCAGTTTTTAATTAAAATTTATTATTTCTCACTATTCATCAAAAACATATTCCATTGTGGTGATCCCCAATAATTCACCATAAGATAAATATTTTATTATTAGTTTAAATGTTAATTATATTTTTTAAAATAAAATATTTATATGTTGTAAAAAATATTTATAACTTATCTACACAAAGATGAATTAGACAAAATTTTCAAAAAAAATTTATTTCGAGACTTTTTTTTCATTTAAATGTTTATTAATTTATTAATAGAAAATATATATCCATTTTTTTATTTTTTAATGTTAAAATTTCTAAAATTTATATATTAATATTATACATTCCATCTTAAAATTCGTTTCATTATAATTATATTAATCATTAGTAGATTAAGCTCAATGTTTCGTACTGAATATACTATCAAACTAAATTTTTTTGGTGTTTCATAAACCATGAAAGATTTAAGAGATTAAATTTATTTAAAAATAAATTTATTATAGTGTTTTAAGGGGTTATATTATCAATATAGCTCAATGTTTTATTTCCTTTATTCTGTTGAATATTATTTTCTTTTTATAAAAAATATTATGTTTTTATAATTCCACCAAAGATAATTCTAAAATCATTATTTAAAAAATGATGGTAATTTCATCCAATAGATATTTTAAAATTGTAAAATTTAATATAAATATAAGTCTTAATATGAAAAAAAATTATGATTAAGAAAAATATAACTTTAATCATAAAATAGGGTTCCTTTATATTAGTTCTCTAGAAAACACAAATGATTAATGTTAAAACATTTATTGAATATATATTATATCGATAACTTTAAAATAGTTATCTGAAATATTTTTGTTAAATTATTTGATTTTAAATGAGTTTTTTAAAAAATCATATTTCATAAAAGAACTTCTTTATTTTTAGAAGATTTTTTATTTCTTATTAATATGTTACCAAAAAATTAATTTGATATACATGTGTAAACACTATGTTGGTCGGAGTAGATACTCAAGATGGAGGTGAATTTAGTTCCAATTAAAAATTTTGTTTCAAAAATTTATGGTTAAGAAATCCCCCAATTTAAAAAATTGTTGAGTTAATTTAAGAAGTAGAAATTTAAATGTTAAATTGGTCAACAGTTTTCTCAATTGGTGATTAGTCCTCAGATAAATTAATATAGAACACCAATTCATCTTTTGAAATGTGTTTGATCAATTAAACAAATACACACACTAACCAAAAATAACTATCAAAGTTTAAGCAAAAACAGTTTTATGTTTTAGAAAATATAGGCAACAGAAAAAAAAACACAGTAATTGAAGATTAGAACAAAAATGTAAAAAAGAGTTTAAGTTTCAAGCATAGACTTAATCATCCCCACTTAGTGATAAACTGACACTAAGATGTTTATATAAATAATCTTTTTATCCACACCCTGGTTCGGGGTTTACAACTTCACACCCGGTTGTCCATGTCACACGTGACCTCTACCACAATTATTTATGGGAAAAAAAATTTAATATGTGATTGAATAAGAGGATAGTTTGATATCCTCCAGTTATTCTCAGTAGACATTGTGTGTTATACAAATAAATATTCACACTACTCAAACAGAAAATTTAAAACACAATAGAGTTAATGATGAGAATATAGTTAAGAATTCTCTGTGTGTTGTGAAGTGAGTATCTAGAATCAATGAATGCTGACAAACTGGTATTTGAGTCTTCTTCTGGAAGATTTCTACAGAACAGAGTATCGCATTTTCTGTAATCAAGCTTCAGGGAGTGAAAAGGTTCAGATCATTGATGTCTCGATGTATATATAGCCTTTGTGGTGAAGATAACTTGTCACAGTATTCTTCTAATCTCATGTGCTTAGTTCTTCACTTTTCGTATTCACAATGTATGTGTCTCAGTGTGTATTGATATTATCTCATTGTATATTTATCGTAATAGATGTTTTACTCTTATAAACCATGATCCTCTATACATAATGATATTTGCACGTGCATGAACTTCATAAATCTCTATGGATAATCTTACAAACAACATTAAATAATGACAGAAACATTATTTTTTCTACATAAGACCATTAGAAATAAAATTGAATTAATAAAATGGAAACAATTATTTATATCAATTGGTGAGTAATCTTCAGTCTATTGTCTTCATTTTGATAACATCCTTCTGTCATCTTTGGCGTGTTATCTTTGGTGTGTCGACTTCGGTCTGTCATTCTTTGGTCTTTTTTACTTCGGACTATCGTACTTCAGTCTGTCATAATTCGGTATGTCGTACTTCAGTTTCAGTTTTTCATCATCTGTTTCATTCTGTCAGATTCAATTTCAGTCTATCGAACTTCGGTTTCGGTCTGTCAAAATTCAGTTTCGGTCTGTCGATCATCGGTTAGGGTGTTTCAAACTTTGGTTTCAATTTTTCAGGGAATCAAAAAACGATTATGAAGAGTATGCCATACATATACCATTACAGGACGAAGTGTTGATAAAAAATACATTTGTAAACATATTTATTCATGACTATAAGAAATTGACATATTAATGTATATGTTATCTTATGTCATATTAGATTTACATAGACAAATTAAAAATGTCATGAACGATATGGATCTGTATATTGAAATTATTTTTTATTATGAAATATACAATATCATGAAGGTTCCAACACACTATATTTTCATAAGTTAGTTAATCATATACATTTCCACCATTATAATGGATATATGATAAACATAAAACCAAATCATTATATTTTGTGTTTCATTAAAACACTATGTCTGTGAGTTGAAAAGTATATCAATTAATATAATATTATTTGAAAAAATATAGTTTTGAAATTATTGGAGTGTTACAAGGATGGTTCATTTGGTAAAAATTTGTAATACAAATTACAAGGTTAATCGTTTTTCATTTAAATATTACAAGAGTGACCCTCACCTAACTTATATATGAAAACCCACACACATCTCCCATACACACCACCATAAGCCTTTTTCTTGGTCATGAAATTCCCAAATATATTTATTAAATTACCTCCCATGACATATAGACCTAATTTTTAGTATAATTTCATCATAATAAAGATTCTAGTAATTACATAAAGAGTTTTCCTGAAGAAGTCATATTGGGTATACCCTTGTATAATTATTAAAAAAATTCACCCCCTATTTAAAAACTTATTCATTAATTATTATAAAGAACAATTAAATACTATATAATAATTTTGTTTATTATTAATAAAATAACCTGAACCCATAAACTATTTCCTCAAATAGTATATGAAATAACCATTTTTGATTACAGTAGACACAAACCTAATCAACTAATGTCATGAATTTTCCATCATCACCTCCATAGCTTGTTATAATGTTGAATTTAATGTATATATTAGAGTTATGTAACATTTTTATAAATATGGTGCCAAAAATATATCCTATAACTTCTTATATTCTCAATTACAAGGGATATGATTATTCCACCAATGTGTATGGTAGATTTCTACTTTGTGAAGCAATATGATTTATTTTTCAATAATGTTTTATGTGTATTACAATAAGGATTATTATAATTAATTTCTTATATATAAATTAAATAATTAGTATAATCCTGAGATATTTTTAAATTTAAAAATATAACATATAATTTTCATTCATACATTGAAAAATGATAACATCGTTCCTCGATATGTGTGGACTACCTCCTCCAAGAAGGGATGTCACTAATTTTTATAACTAATGGAAATAAATGATATATATAAGTATATTTAAGTAACTAATGTTAAATTTATTTGATAATATTAATTATTTAATGAAAAAATTATATATACAAAATTTGAATATTTATTCATTAAAGATTTTAACATTAGACATAAATATGTATGGCCAACAATTCATATGATTTGTAGGTAGTTCATTTTTCATTACCACCAAACATGATTATATTTTAAATTGTATAGTTGTTTTATAAATATATTTTTTTTATCATGACTATTATTTTTTGGGATTTTGAATTGATGACCCTTTTTACCATGCTAAACACATCAAATTATAATGATATAATGAATAGAATGTCCATAAAAACTGATGTGGACTTAACAAATCATGTATTAAAATATTTCACTAAAAATAATAAAAATAAATGATTTATCTTTATTTTATTAGACAAGGAAGACTTATTTTGATATAAAATAATTGATATTTAATGATTATATTGGAGTTCTGAACATGTATAAATGTAGTCGAAACGTTGGTAAATATTTTTCGTGCCATAACTATTTCGTTAAGAAATATTCCATATTCACCCCACATTTTTTGTTTGTGGTGTATATAATTTCCATGCATATGATTTTTTTTCACATCATGAAAATTATTTGGATTTAAAAATATATATTAGATTTATTTTTTCATGAAATTTGGATCCATCAATTTCCAAATCCATGGGGGACCACATCTCAATTTATAATCAGTAAATAATATTTTATTATTATTAACAAAACTACTTTTATTTGGTGTATATAAAAAATAATTTATATGTATTATCATGAAAAGTTATTAAATAAGTGTATTATATGTTTCAATTTAAAATAATTCACCCAAGGGGGTTAGACATATATTATAACTTGTGGTACTGAATTTTACATCTCAATTTGTTTTCATTGGGTAATATGAATTATCAATTATCCTTGATTGTTAAAAATTATATATGTAAAAAATATTTGTTATCTAATGTTTTATTTTAAATTTATTGATTTGAATTTAGAATTGATACACTCAATCGGTTCATTGATTGATTTTAAATTTAGTGTTATGTCTATCTTAAGGGCTTCTCACCTCAATTGACTTTTATTGGATATATATTATTTTATACAATTGTCATCATTGAGGACATGGATATACCATCCCATTGAAATTTTATATCATTTATCATCTTTTTTTAATGTATCATTTGATGGTATAATGAAATATTTCTTAGGATCTAACCTTTACTTATGTGGAAAAAGGTTTTTATTACAATCACCTTTATTTACATGATAGTTTCCATTAAAGGTTCTTTTAGAAGATATTATATGATTTCATTTTTTGAACTACATATAATTATACTCCATTGGTATTTAAATTTTTACATGTTTTATTTCTATTTCATCCCTTATTTATGGAAGATTCATCAATAATGTGTCTTTTATGTGATATCAATTTTGACTGGGTATCATTCTCTCTATTAACAATGACTTCTAATATTATTAAAAAAAGTCACTCATAAAAAATATAATTTTTTAATTCAAAATTAAATGAAAATTTTCATTCTTTTAAAACGATTTAAATATAATTTTTTTATGTTTTATAAATTTGTCAATATTTATTACCTTTTTAAAAATATTATAATAATGTTTTTTTAACATTTTTAATGTATACATTTTACCACATTCAGGTACATTATTTTCAATGAATACAAATCTATATCATTCCAAGGTTTCAACATAGAAAATTATATTCGATGTATTTTTTAAAAAATATTAGTTTCAAAAGTTAATAATCATAATTAAAATATAATGTTCCTATAAATTTTTTTAATTATCTTATAATGGTATTGTTGTCCATAAACATCAATAACCCTTATTGTTATATGTACTCTAATAGAATATTTTTTTAATTTTACCATCCTCATTATTTCATTATATCTATTGATATTTATATAATGACATTGATATGGATATCATTTTTTCTCCAAGGATTAATCAACTTTTGTTTATATTTTTAAACAACCCATTTCGTTTCACTAGTGAATCATGATATGATATGAATAATTTTCATTTAAATTATTTGGGATTAAATTAATTTTCTACCTAAATTTTTCTTTATATATCTTTTTATATTTTTTTATTAATGAATGGGGGTTACATTATAAACCAAATATCAGTTGTTCCATTATATTCTAAGGATCAGTGGTTTTTTTATAAACCATAGATGGGTGTTTTTTTAATTAACCAGATACTGGTGGTTCTCGGATTAACCAATGATGGGTGTCTACAATTTTCCTACAATTCATTTAAAATACTAGAGATTGAAGGTGACTATATTAATTGTTACACATATAAAAAGATATATAATGATAATGTCCCCATATTCCCAAACATTTTAATTATTCTTTCATTTTTTTTAATTTTTATATTGATCATGATTCATATAACATGTGTTTGGATTCTTGATTCCAAAGAATTTTTTATTGTAAAACCTTATTTTATGTTTCAATTATTTAAAATATTTATTCTTATGGGTATAGATATTATTATGTTTTTATCATGAACTTTTATTATTTCATCATACCCTTGTGCTTTACTTATACAAACCAAATGAATTAAATAGTTAATTTTTATGCCTAACCATATTGAGTATTTGTGAAAACACTTCATATTTCCCATTTATTATAAGATATCATGAATGATGTTGAAATAATTATGTACAGATTAGTTTAATATGGATTATAATGATGACATAATGTTAAATAAAAAAGCAGGGATGAATGATTCAAAATTTCTTTATATGGTTTTGTGTTTTGGATGGAGAAAATTGGGCCTCTATTTTCAGCATAAAAGATGGAAATTTAATGGTTATGATTTTATAATTGTATTTGGGTGTGTATATTAAAATATGTTTTACCCTGGAAGGACTTCTCATATCACCAACATAACTTCTATTTTTTTGAATCTTTCATCTCAAGATGAAATGGGCCTTTTAAAATAAAATGTTTTAATCTATATTATTTAAATTTATTTATTTTAAATAGAATATTTCTTAATTAATTGAGTATTTCATTCATTGAAATATTTAAATAATCATTCAAATGTATTATCCTATATAATAACATAATTTTTTTCTTATGATTTATTATATATTTGAAAAAATATAAAAAAAGTTAATTAATTAATTAATTACTCATTGTGATGATGAAATATTGATGGAACCCATCTTCATTTACAACAGATATGATTTGATGCTATGATAAGTGTTTTTATAGTATCATGGAATAAAAATGAATATTTTATGAACAATTGTTTTATTTTTTTATATATATCTAAATAGATGTGTAGTGGTTATTTTTAAATGAAGCCATATGGAAGCCCAAAAGTCACCACATGCCTAATGTATGTGCCCATGTGGTTATCGAAATACCAACATGTCATTAATGTCTTAGTTGGTATCTAGTAACTTTGGTTTATATGATATAGATTATGAAATTTTCTTATGAAACTATGATATAGAAATGTTATCAAATTATGGTTCATGATCTATGAGTCCTTTGTTAACCATGTCTTATTAGTTACCAAGAATTATTATATGAATAATGACTATGAACAGTGAATTTTTAATTATGAATATGAAATATTATTATCATTTTATCATACGCTTACACACTTGATATGCTTAAATATTTTCATTTAATTATATATATATTCTATACTAATTATTTATTTTTGTGAACAATATTTATTATGATTTCCAATTACCAATAATATGAATAAGGGTTTTATTATGTGTGTGAATAATATTTTTATTATGTGATCTGATTTATTTGGGGAGTTAGAATTCCATTAAAAAAATGATGATTATTTTTCCAGTATTAAATAACTGCAAAACATTATTTTCCCCAATCATGTTTTATTATGAAATGTAAAAAATATTAATGTAAAATGATGTATCATGTATTTTTGTAATGATTTTGTCCCATCATTTGGTATCAATGTATAGTTTAGATATTGTTTTTTATTAGGATTATAAATAATTAGCTATAATGATTAAGATTACAGAAAATATTTGTGAGCAACTTTGGTTATATTAATGAAATGATTTCAGTTTTGATGAAAATACATTTCTATCTTGATGGTAACAATTTGATGCTGCTATAAAATAATACACCTTTGGGTAAAAACATATAATGTGGTGGATTATTATTTATTTCATCATCGCCCATGTATTTTTTGTATGACTCACACTATACAAATTTCTAGACACTAATTGGGGAAATTCATAAGATAGTTCATATTTTCATTTTATATTATTAAGATGGATTTCAATAGGTTATGGCCTTTAAAGGCATTGGATAAACCAAAGGTGTCATATAATTTAATGATTGTGTAATGATTTAGAAAACATCTGAATTGTTTTTCATGATTATATGATTACTCAATAATGTTTCTCAGGCCACACCATTCATTTCGGTAATACATTGAACTAAGATGAATCGTGTTAATTATTAATGTAATGGATGGTATAATGGTTCTCTATAGAAGTAACTAAATGAAATGGGAGATGGAATGAAAAATATTGTGATTATTCCAAACTAGAAATTCAAATCCGATTCACTATATAATATTTGTTGAGTTTTCGAGTGATCAAAATATGAGATAAATAGTTTTAAATAAAAACTAAAAATGAAATATTATTCATCATCCTTCATTACATAAATAGTAAAACAATTACTCAATGGAATATCTTGAAGGAATATAAAAATATTTTTTTGTGGAAAATAGTGCTATAAAGTGGTAATTTATGATATCTCAATGCTGGTTCATTCATAATAGAATAATAATGCTGGCACAACTAGACTCAAACATTTCTCACCTTTTTCCATAGGATACCGAATAAAAATGAGGTATAAGGTTTTACGACTAGGATAGTATGAAATCTAGATCCTAGATGATCCTAATAGAAAAAATAAGTAAATCATTTATAATAATTTATTAGAAACACTAAAAGTGTGAATCATTCAAATATAATAATAATAATTATTATCAATATCTATTAAAATTTAAAAAATTAATTTATAGACTAAATAATAAAATGATGAATAAAATTTATATATGTTTTTAGGAATAAATGATACATTCTATACAAAATAAATAAAAATGAAAAAAATTATATCCAATTCTACAGGCACCACACGATTGGTCCACTTCTCCAAAACATTATCCGAGTACATAAAATATAGCATCTATTGTTTTGAGCCTCCCTATATCACTTCCTAGATCCATGATAACTAATGGGGATCCATTTTTTTGCCTAAAAAATGTGAGATTAAAAATTAGTAGGACACCTCCAATAGTGTATTTTAAAAATTAATTTTGTGCATATAATCTATAGAACTCTACAAATGATAAATATTATGAAATTTGATAATATTTTGAAACTACAAAGCCTATAAATATTTTACATATCATGATAAATATATAATTATTTATAAATTTATAATGATGAAAACCATCACCTATTACCTATATCAGATATACAATGTAAATGAGCTACATCAGTAAGGACCTGAGTCCATTGACTAAGGAATTATCTATATGTCAATGGAACTTATATAAGATAAAACCCAAGTAATATATACCTAAATGAGGAAGTAACTAGAGAATATGGTATATAAAAACATATTGTATTTGGAGAGATATGTTCATTGTAGAATTAGTATGTTATTTCGGTGGATCAAAAGGAACTACTATTTGGTGGTCTAATTAAGATAAATCCATTTTGATAATCCATTGAATATAGTTCCAGAATATTATTGGGGGTTATTTGTTCTATATTGTAATATCTGTCAAGAATTCCCATATCACATTATCCATCATAAATGAATTTATGTTATATTATCCTTGGGGCCATGCTAGTTTCTAATCCACAAAATAATCCGTCAAATATAAAATAATATATGGTCTATCACGATTCAAATTTTATATTTAATAAATTTCACATCCGATTAAAATTATAAATACATATATTACCATGATTGATTAAACCTCATAAAAATCATAAAATTTATATTTGACAGTAACAAAAAAGTGGAAGGATCAACAAACCTAGGAGTGGTTTCATCATATAAAATTAATCAAACCAACATTAAGAGGTCATTTTGGTTGAGTTTTAAAACCTCCAACCATATCAATTATTATAATGTAAAACATATCATTGATTAATTTTTAAATTTATGGTGTTACGTAATTTAGATTAATAATTGAGAATATAAAACAATAGTACCAACCTTGATAGCCATTGAAATAAATCTATTTATGAATGAACTTTATGCCACCTACCTCATACTAAAAGTATATTCATCATCCAGTGTCATCATCTAATATTGGGAACAATAAGTGACATCCTAGAATAATTGAAACATCTAAAAATAGTTAATATTATCTTTCATAGGATTATAAATTGACATGTGATGGTAAAAAATATGAAAATTGATTGAATTACACACCATAAGCTTTCCAACATGATGGAAATTTCTTGAATTAGAAACCAGATGGAGGATGTGGATCAAATTAGTTTTTTGAAGAAAGGGAGATGTCTTTTATGAGTGTTTCACAATTTCAAATGAAAAGTTACACAAATATATATTTATATAAAAAATGGAAATGGGAAATCTACATGTTTATTGGGGCGCATGGTCTGGGGCACTGTTTCTCAAAAAAATGTCAATTATATTATTGGTAATGTATATGGTGATACCCACTCACATGAATTGGTGAATAGTTAGAAGAACAATTTAACCTCATGAAGGATCACTATACAAATCTAACACCCCATGAAATGATATAAATATGGTGAAGAGAAATCCTACAACAACCACACAACAAACTTATGCTGTTTATTATTTTTTTTTCAAAGACATGGGATCTCTATTTCACATTACATAAAATAATGTATCAAACTGGATGGAATGTGTGGGTGATCTCCATCATTAGCAATTTATTTCCCAATAATGTCCACCCAATGTTTATTTAATTATTCTACAAGAATGAATAAACACCTATGACACCTTCCATATGATATTATGAATTTTATATTAGATAAAATATATGTTTGATGTAAAATTTTAAGACATCTATGCATAATAATAAATAAAATGATATTATAATCTATATTCCTTGAAACAAATCATCACATATTATTCTTTTTTATAGTGGTTTAAGATCATGTAAAAATGACTCTTCCATTAATTATATACTTATCCCTATAAATCCCACATATAGTATTATATATGGTTACTCTTCTATATCACACATAACTGAGGTACTTACCTTTCATGTGTAGCCTTCTTGAAATGATCAATAATACAAAGTAAGCACTCTTTAAAAGAATCACCAATATACTCAAAAAATACACCAAGATGAAAGATCTGATATATTATTTATTAAAAATGGATTTAATGAGTTACATGAAAATGACATCATGCATATGAATGTATCAGTAAGGGAGAGTCATCAAAAAATAGTATTTTAAAACCCTCTCCAAAATCTAAAATGATATCATTAGATAAATTAATAACTAACTTTTCCACCCAAACGATCGGTACCCAAATATAGTCAGAACAAGTAATAATACTCAATCTCCAACAAAAAATATCAGAGTATGTCAAAAAAATATGTAAAATAGTTCAACATAGACTGAGCTTTTGGAATTCGATTCCTTAGAAGTTATACCCCCTTTAGTGTCTCCTAAGAAATATGATGTCATTGAAGTTGTACTTTCCCTTCCTCTAACCATCATTGTGAAGAACATAATGACATACCATATAAGGAATCATAAAGATACAATAGTATATTCTCGTGGTATATATTAATATATGTTAACTCATAAAAAGATACCTGTTTCTCGAAATAGATTAAAAATATAGGACCCAATGCTCCAACCCTGACCACAAATATCAAAATAGAATGATTAGAATTACAATTTTCCATTTAGTGATATTTTATATAAAGAATTACATGTCATTCCATATAATTATGAACTCCTAATAGACCCATGATATAAAAAATAAACACAATTAGATAAAATTGTACATGTAACCCAATGAGGTTGTTAAATATCACAGACATATATCCTCAAATAATCATCCACTATGAAGGTATTTTTAATAGGTGGGAAGTGGGTAATCATCATTTTCCAATACAAAATATTCAATACCATTCAATTACCTCTATGAAACCTAAGTAATTTCATCATTAAATTTGTTGTTACATTGTCCCATTTTCAGATTGGAATGGGAAATGACAGTAAAACACAAATAAGATGCTGATGTTCTACATTAATATAGTGATATGTAAAACACGAAGTAATTATATATTTTATATTCCTCTTAATATTATCCTAACATTATTGGATACATAAAACATGATACATCATAGTATGTTTATGATATAATACCGATTTATAGGTATGATATTCTAATATCTTCTCCTCTATCATGAGTGTAGGAAAGTAGACATTTTTATGAATATGAGTGATCTCATCCTCATAAAAAACACAAAAAAATAGGTAGTCATTTCATGAAATGCACTACCTCAAAAAAATCATTTTTATCAGAATGGTATCTCAACTTATTTTCATCTAAAAGAATTTATATAATATAAAAATACATAATAATGAGATGTGATAACACTCCTACGCCTCAAGATTCATCATTGAGAACATACCATTCATCTACAACTCACTATTAGCTTCTTGAACCACATGTGTCTGGTTAATTAGTCTCATAACATCTAAAACTATATTTACATTCCCAATCATATAATAAATATCTATCTAAAAATGACGATACAATTGAACATATATTTTACTAACTATATTAATGTCAAACATGTGAATGATTATGTTATAGTATTACTGTCTTTGTATCCAACATACAGATCTCTGAAAAAATAATGTCCTCAATAATATAAATCATGACCCTGTAATATAATTTCTAGGTAATATGTCAAGTAAATAAACTCATGAGGCATCAATTCATTAATCCAATATATCCTGATTCAATTTGATTTAAAAAAAATATCCCCCATACAAATGTTTGAGGCATGAGAAGACATTGTGATTACTCTATTGGAATCCAGTAAAATAGAAGTTATGTTGATTTATTTATTCATTTTATCACTTAAATAAATTTAAATATGAATCTAAGAAAAAGTATCTGAAATCCTTACTTATGAATCCCATAAAAGGTAAAACTTTTTTTTAGAAAAACATAATTAATTGCATAAAATGTCCTCCTAATCCTAATAAACTACTTGTTTCGAAGATGTTATGTGGATACTCCCAAGAAAACATAGGTTAAAATTTTATATTTAAATAGATATACATTCATATGAGATAACAATATATATAAAGTGAAAATAATCTTTTTAAAAGTGCAGTTTTGTGATATTTGAATAAACCATATGATCTATAAGTGCATTGAGTACAATGTAATGGTTTTTGGAATGATCATTTCATGTATAAGATTATGCCAAAACAATCAACCATCAAAATGACCAAATATAATTCCAAATATATGTAAGAGAACTAATTAACTAGAAAAATGAAAATATTTTGATGGTTCATTAGACCAAATGTCATTTCTAAAAGAATTTATATGTTATATCTACTACGGAATTCTATATGTGTCATATCATAGGTTCTAAAACCTTCATGATCATAGCCCAATTGCAAATAAATTTTCAATTAAAATCTATCTCCCTATAGATAGTCAAGATATTATATAAATTAGGTTGGGGATACTAATTCTAAATCATATACGGCTTCAATTTGTGTATATCCAGAAAAATCCATAGGGTGCGATACCCATTCTTGGTGAAAGGACTAGTGAACTGGAAGGACTTGTATGTGTTATAATAAACCCTTTAACTTCTTGGTCCTCAATATTTTTTAATAATTTCCATATGTTCAAAACGATCGATAATATAAGGAGGAATATATATTGGTTCCTTTCATAAAAACAATGAAATAATAAAATCTACCCATATATTTGGATTTACATAATAAAATACATCATAAAATAAATTCAAAAAATTAACAACTATGGGATAGAAATCAATCAGGTGTGATACCCATTTCTCAAAAAAACACTTTAAATATGTGTTGATACCTCTCCCAATGAAATAAGAGTGTGTCTAGATCAACTAGACATTATATCCCATGCAAAATTTGGAACATAGTTATCTTCTTATGAGGTTAATAAATACACACTTATAAGATAAAATTCAATATAACAATGATATAGTTTCTATAAATAAATCCATTTCATGATACCAAAACAAGTTATCTAAATACCTATGAGTATCCATAAGAGTCATTAGACTGTAATATTGAGTATCCCTTCCATACATTTGTATATTCGTTTTGTACATGCTCCCAATATAGTGTGAAAAATCATCAATTCATATAAATAATGAATTTCAATGACTATAATATCCATATAAATAGATATAATGTACTGTGGTAAACGTATGTCTACCTTGGAAGATGATGAAGTGGGGGATAATAAATTATTACCCCATACCATAGATTTCATGAATATTTTCCACTCAGGTGTAGAGTATACAAAATTTATCTATAATTATTGGTGGCTTACTACCTCACTACCAAATATAGGTCTTCCTAGCTCATGCTTTGGATAATGTCTGGATCCCCAAGCCACATAAACCTCATTTTCTTCCATGACCAATAGTACACTAGATCCTTTCCATGTTTGGGGATGTCGATCCCACTCTAGAAGGAAGAGTTATCACAGATCCATTACCATTGTAAACATGTGAAATGATATATAAAACCCTATTTAAATGGCACATTTTTTCAGATGATCTACACTCATGTAGATATTTATCACATTGGGGTGTCATATGAAACTTATTATCACATAGGTGGAGTACTATTAAACTATAGGTATGGGACCATTTATTTTTAAATTATTCCTAAGGAAGATAAATAAAATTCATTATCACTACTAGATGAAACAATTACTTATATCTAAACTGATCCAAAATTACACACCCCTCCATATTTCCCTAGATTCAACTTGGAAATTAGAGGCCATATTAATATATTATAAATTTTAATGAAATGAAAATCATTTCCCAATGAATGGATGTCCTACCAAATATCACCATCAAATTTCATCATTATGGACAATTAATAACAAAACAATGTTGGAATGATATATTCATAGAATCCTATATTGATATCCCTGCACATAATCTCCTAATGAAAAACCTTAGGATTCAAAATAACCCAATGAATCTTGGAGGAACTGTGGATCATATAAACTACCATATTAACATGCATCTAGGAATTCATCTATACATACTCAATGATTTAGATCGTGTCCTATATCTATGAATCAGAATTTTGGGTACCATAAACCTTTGAAAATATAGGTGGAAACTGCTTCTTAATTTCTCAAATAAACTCATCGATATTAGGGAAAGGTCAACATAATCCCCACATTGTATGTATGAGATGAAGAAATCAATCATTAAATCGACCATTAGGGTCTATATCATGATTAGAAGGATGTTTCATTGGTTTTACTATATGAAAAATTACCATTAGATTATACCCCACCACTATTTGGGCATGGCCGAAACTGCCTTCCCTATATTATCCCACACTAGGTTACACAAATCATGTTCTCAGATTCGGTTCATCGCATTAACTGTGGGATGATTCCACATATGCTAGATATTACTAACCAATAGTAATGTTCCAATGAAACAAGTTGGGATACGCTTCCCTCATTACCAATTTATGCAATATATGTAAATTAGTACAAACACAAAAAATATAATTATTGATAATGAAACATCACAAATCCAACTCTGAAATATGGGTTTGCAAGAAAATCCAAAATTGTCTGTATTTTATTTCATAATTATATAATGTTCTAGAATGATACCAAAATATGAAACCATTATATTACTCAGAATGATCCTTAATCCCATGTTTCATCCTTTATTAATTTACCCATCAGAAATAAACTATCGATCGCAAGCCCTTTGACCCTATATAGACCTATATACATGGTTTTTATTAGTTAACCATTTACATATTGATCATAATTTGAGTAAAACTCCATCAATAACCACCAATGGTTTTTAAATTAATATATTGAATAATTATACTCTATACAACATCAGATATATTAAATAATAAGAAAATAACAATACATTGGTTATTTATAAGAAAATTATCAATTAGCCTCATTGGCTATCAGTATTCACTATGTAGAGAATACATGGAACCATCATTATACCATGAAAGATGTATAACCAGTACTATAAGGAGATTAACTCTTTACATCACATGGTAATTTATTGATCAATTTGATCAAATCATTTTACCTTGGATCTTTATTTCTCGTATACGCATCTTATCCATACCTTAGGTTCATTGGGATAAAATTTTACATCTTAAACATAACACGAATCAGTTGGAATAATAGTGGAATTATACCCCAAACTAATGATACAGACAATATGTCAAACATCAGGACCATACCATAAATCCTTACTTATGTTGTTCCACATCAGTGAACTATTATTTTATAATAAAAATAATGGTACCTTTTCATTTAACAACAATAATACGGTTCATAATTGTAAATACAAATAACACAATTCTATAACTATGCTAATTTAGCATTCATTAACATCCTTATCATATAAACATAAATTCAAACCATTCTATAAAATTTACTTTCAAATATTAACAATTTCTCTCTTTTAGTCATAATTATATCCAAGACCATATTACATTACTTGTTAAGATAAAAATAACAACATACCTTGATAACATTCTTAAAATTATTAAAATTGTATTAATCTCATAATCCTATTTATTAATTAGAAAAAAATTCAATTCCCATTGTCATGGGAGTGGGACACTACATGGGTGGGATTAATCATAGTAAACTTATCATTAATTGATCCAATAGAGTTTGTGAATGGTCCAACACACCATTTATACACATTATTTACCATTTTGAGAAAGGAATCACTTGCACAATGAAAGGACACTAATTCCAATACTAAATACACATGATTAATAAATTACAAATTCCAATAAGATATAGACAACACACCTTATTCTTTTAGGAAAATTTTCACTCAACCATCACCATTAATTCAATCACAAATAATCATTGATAACCAATCTAGTAATATATTATAAAATATTTTTATAGGGTTATATAAATAATGGAATCATTTAACCATGAATCCTATAGATATTAGAAGAAAATGAATTTTTGAGTAATTTGGACATTCAAATCACAAAAAATAATGAATTAAAACACCCATGGAAGAAGTAGAATCTCCCTTGAAGAGTTTGGGAGATAAGTTTTAGGACCCCTAATTTATTGGGTAGAAATGGGAATAAAAATATGTACAAATAATTTAAGAATTATGGAAAAAATGGTAAGAACCAATATTTTTAAGTGGTTCACAGTTTGGATGTTGGGTTTTCCAAACCAATCTCCAATTGTGTATTTCAATCTATCCATGAGGAGTTTGTGCAACCAATTTTACTCTTTATCGAAAATTATTGAAAAACCATGTGCACCATTGGTGACTCCTATGTACAAGTTGAGGCACTACCTAGATGGTTTTCTGGGAAACAATACTTTGAATTCTTACCATGCACCACCCTCCATCTGACCACATGGTTATAGAGAATGATTGACAAAAACCATCATCCAATGACAAACCATGAACTATATGAATTTATTTATACATTTTAACAAACAAAACACATATGACAGCACTTAAACCATCCCAATATTTGGGAAGAAATCCATTAAACATATTAATGAGAGCCAAAATAAAATTTAAGCAAAATCATACAACATTAAAACTTATGGTTCTTGAAAGCTAACTAAAAGAGAACTCAAACTCTATCCTCTCTCAAATGAATTATTATGACTCAATGGTAAAAATATCATCCCATTCGGACCTTAGAGCAGCTTCATACACTAATGTTTCCTCCTGAACATACTCATGATTCAATATCATTCAGAACTATGGAACTCTCTTTCCCTAAAAAATATTCTCACATTGATCCATTAAATTAATAAGATGCACAAATAAGTATTAATCCACCATATGTTCAAAATCATTAACATCAATAACATACTAATGATTGAGGTGATACTACTGAGGTTGTGGAAAAATAAAATCATAATGCATATTATTGTAACGTTTTTTATGAGAAAACTGATATGCTACTAGTATTTTCCTTTCCTAAATCTCAAATAACCTAACATACATGGGTTCGAACAATACATGAATCCAATAATAATAATGAATTATCATTATTACACTACTTGAAAAAAAATATCCTCCATAAAATCATAGATTTTAAAATATCGATCGACATATGACCATTGTCTAATATGGGTTGTAGATATATAATTTCAGACCAAATGAACCATATTTATTATCTCATTCATGAAACTTGGTCCCCAAAACACAAATTCTCCCCCCTTTATCCAACATAATGATGATCATCATTGTTTTCCATAGCTCATCTAATAACAATAAATATAGGAGAAAACAGAATGTGTTACATACTTCTCATAGGTAACACCAATGTATAAGATGAATTTTCTCAGCATGTCCCCTAACATCTGTATCGTACAATATACTAGACCTTACATATTTAGTTAAAATTATTTTCCAAAAAAACATCATAATAAACCACTATATATTACCCTTACTATTATTTAGTCATTAAATGAGGGTCCCTATATAAAACATTGTTATAGACCATCCCTTTCTTGTTTAATGTCTCCAAAATGTACAAGTAGTCGAATTGATCAATAATAAATTTTGGAAATATGTCAAAAAATGGGATACATTAATCATTTAAATAATATTAATCATATTCTGTCATTATTTTTATAATTCCTCAATAATAACACAACAGTATCCATAATAACATGATCTTTATTCCTTTCTTAAATGGGAAATAACTGTAGTAGACTAGCATTCCCTTAGGTCGCTGCCTTAATATACAGATAGGTATAAAATAGTGTCAATAAATGTGTGATATTCGTTTATAATTCCATCAAAAAATTATTTTTTTGTGATGATAAATGTGAATTGTGGTCTATCCTTATGGGTAATCCAATATAAAAGAATATAAATTTCATATAAACTGCACCTATATTCATGTTTATTAAATAACATGACCATGAAGCATTGAAATATTTGCATTGTATGTCCCCCAAGAATTTACAAATAGATCTTTTATAGAATTCATGAAACACTAAGTCTATAAAAAAACCACATTATTTTAATCTAGTCATGTTAACAAAATTTTTCCACCTCTGTGTTTTGAATTTTTGAAAAACTCACATACACGGTTGTGTTCAATAAGATATTTAGAGTATGATAAGACAACCATAATTATTGAGGAATAGTAACATACCCTAATGAATACTGACACACACGTATGAATAGTAATGAATAGTAATGAATAGTAAATTATATATAGAAATTATATACATCACACCTAAATTAATAAATATAATTTAGACATATTAAAAGTAAAAAAACGATCATTGTATAAGTATTGGTTTTTTTGTATGACATGTATACTTAAATCACACTCTTCTACTTAATTTTAAACATTAAAATGAAAATTTATATTCAAAAAATGTAATAAAATTTATTAATTTATTTTATAATGAATATATGATAATTTTACAGGACCTTGATTAATTTTTTAAGGTCTTATAACATGAATTTGTGTTTAAAAGTGAATTTCTAGGAAAAAATAATTATTTTAATTAAAAATTAAATTAAAAATATTTAAAAAATTATTTTCATAAAATGGATTTCATTTTTGGATCTAGACATAAGAAAATTGGTTAGGGTTAATTTTTTTTTTTGATTTTTCTAATATACTTGAATTCTCGTGAATAGTAAAAATACAGTTTTGAGTTTTTGGTAGTTTACTGAAATCATAATGACATAATAATTAAAATAAAAGGGTGGACATGTTTTTTATAGTACAATATGATATTATGTGTCACATTTGGCTAAAAAAATGTTCAAATACCTTGGGAATTCCCATGGTTTAGCAAAAAACTCTAATGAGATGTCCCTTTAAAATTATTAAAAAACCCATCTCTTTGCTATAAATACCCACTCATCCATTAGTTTTTTATTCAAAAAAAATCCATAATCCTCGAATATATGGTGGTTTTTCCATTATATGAGTCCTCCCATGGTTTCCTTATGTTCCCAATGTCCCAACCTTCATGTTCTAGGAGTTACTCTACAAGGTAAAGAAACCTTTAACCCTCCTCTTATATTCAACACTTATTTTATGCTATGTCTTTCATTTTCCATTCTCATATGTTGGGGTTTGATATTATGTATTCATGTTACTGTTATTTTTTTATTTCCATATTATTATATACCTATTTTCTCTCATCAATCTATTTTATGAAATTTGAAGTAACGTCGTTATGCTACTGAATTTTCATAAGTGGTCTCTCAACATTACTTTTATTTTCAAGTTCATCTATTTTTATTTTCCATCCCCAAATCATCTATAAAAGTGACCCAGATAAATAAATTATAATTTATATACTATATTTATATCATATTAATGGAAAAACCATCATCAATATTTTTACTTCCTCCCTTTTATTTTTTCAACGTCCTTGTGGTTCCAATTTATTACATTCCTGGACGAAGAAGTTTCATTCATCAATTTCACTTTCATTACTGGACATAAATCCATTTTGATTATTAAACCAGACTATACAATATGTATTATAACATAATTAATATTCGGGAACCAGTATATGTACATTATATTAAATCACATGAACAAAATAGTTCTTAATAATCAAAATACCGCTAATACAATCTATGTGAAAGTCATTAATATTTCATTTAATGATTCATCCTCATTCCATGTAAACCAAATGATATTAATGACCATTAACACTTTTTTATATTAATAAAATTATTTAATTTCAATTATGGAAATTTACATCTATTCCACATTAACTCCACTACATAAGAGCAGGTGAACTGATTATGAGAATTATGAAAAGGAACACTCTGGAACAATATCATTCAATTTAATAACATATCAATTAGACTATAAATGAAAAATAATGAATTATGATAAACTAAATACATATATAATTGGTTATGAATTAATTTATTAATGGGTAGAATTTCATATTTTAGGACCTTATGTTCAAGAGCAAAACACATTCAGACATATGGTAAGGGGTTTCTTATCTAACTTTTAATTATGTGAGATTTTCGTTGTTCAATACATATTTCATGTATGTTGTATATATGTAATTCCATTTGACATATATTTTCATGATTCCCTTTATATTATTTTTATTCAATTATGAATTTTTTGGTTATTATGTTTGGTTATTTCAATCAAATGATAACATTTTGGTAAGGGACTTTGTCTCAACTACCATATCGTTGTGAATAAGTTTGTATCGTACACCTAATAATCCATATGGGGAGTACCTACTGACCATATGAGATCACTTTTTATTTGAAATTATATTTCTATTAAATATCAATATTATCAAATCATGGATAGGTTTGTTGACTAAACCATAAAACATTTTCCATACGTTGTTTATTTGGAATGTTTTTTTAACTGTGGAAATGTTGTTGAATCGTTATCCTATACATTTTGTGGATATTGAAAAGGTATATTTCTCATGTATTAAGTCAATTTATAAATAATTATTTGGACTTGAAGAGGAATGTGGGGCCCACCATAGTCCCTCGATGCATCGACATGTCTCATGAGACAAATCAATTGGTGACAAAACCTTCGAGATTGTTTCAAAAATTTGAGGGGTTTCTACCCTCAGACTTAAATAGTTTATGTGGTACTATAGTATCAAGTTAAAGATACATGATGTCCAATTAATAATAAATCACTTTATTCATTTTTTTATTACAATCAATGAGCTTTTCACATTGAAAAAACCTAAGGAAGTAGTTTCATTCTCAGTTTATTAAAGGCACATGTTTTTCATTCATTCACCATGCCATAATGACTATGTAGAATGGTTTATGATTCAGTTATCATTGATTCATGATTCCACTATTTTTAACCCTTACATAGCATTTTAGCTCCCCAATTTAATTTGTTTACCTTCAACAGGTTATGAAGAGGAGACCATTTATTGAGTTCTCATGGATGCAGTATTTTAGTTTTTGTTATGTTTTGTATTTGGTTACGTTTCAAAATATCATATGAGTTATATATTTATATCTAGATTCATCAAGACTACAAAACTACTCTTACCTTCGTGATTTGATTCCTTTTAATCATTCCAATGAAATTAGTAATGTACTAGCTCTAGTCTAGAGGGTTTGGGGCATTAAATTTGGTATCAAAAAAAGTTTAGTAGAATCCTTAGCAGCTAGATTCATAAAATTTATGTTTGGTAAAAAATCCATAATATGGTTAATGAAAATGAATAGACAAGAACATTCTATAATTTTCATAATTATTGGATCTGGTACAGATTTACCTAAGAGTGAAAAATCTGAATAGATGTTTCGGGCTCGACCCTGTGTATCCAGGTACATGACAATGGGCCTTACCGCACTCTTTTTTTAACACTCCTATGGGATATTCATTGGATAAATAAAATTTTATTTACCCACCATTATGATGGATTTATTCCCCAATGTGACCAAATAATATGGCTCTAAGATTTGTGATGCATACATTTATGCCTTGTTCTTTACCATTTTTAGAGTCATTGGTAGTTCATAATTTTAGGAGATATTATATAATATAAAATTTTATTAGAAATGGCTCCTAGTAGAATGAAAAAACATCACCAATTCTTGTGGTGCCAAGTGTTAGTTGGATCAAATATCATATAGCCTTAAGCCATATTTTCAAAGGATGATTATCTCCCAAGTATCATCACCATTGTGGAAATAATATCATGTGTTAAAAAATGAAAGGACTTATTTGGGTCATATGGTATTAATAGAAAGAAAAAGAACAGAGGATGGCATATAAATATGGGGATAAAGGTAAGAAGGGAAGGAATAGTTTTCCCGCGTATAAAAATTGGGGAATATATCACCATGATAAATTCTTGAATTGAATGTGAGTTTGATATAAGTGTGGAAATAAGGACACCATGTTCATGATTGTAATAAATGGATTTCTCTTTCCTATTATTAAGAAGATATTTTAACCGTATTCTTGAGGTGGGTTTCTCACAAAGGAATTTTCATGTATCAACCGTTAACTTTAGATGTTCAATTTAAAATTTTGTGGAATATATTTTTGGTAAAGAGGAAATAATGTAACACCCCAAGAATTTACAAATTGATTTATTATAGAATTCATGAAACACTGAGTCTCTATAAAACACCACTTTGTTATAGCCTAGTCAAGTAAACATAATTTTTCTTCCTCTGTGTTTTGAATTTTGAAAAACTCACAAAAACAGTTACGTTCTATATGATATTTAGATTCTGATAAGACAAACATATTTTTTTGGTGAATAGTAACATACCCTTATGAATTTTGAAAGACCATTATGAATATTAATGAATAGTAAATCATATAAAATATATAACATTCACCCATTAATGTATAAATACAATTTAGAAATCTTAGTAGTGAAAAAATGATTATTGTATAAGTATTGGTCTTTCTTTATGACATAAATATTTAAATTATAATTCTATTATTAATTTAATAATTTAAATTGAAAATTTATTTTCATTAAATGTAATCACAAATTGTTAGAATATTTTATTTTTATTATAAGATAATTTTACAGGAACTTGATTAATTTCTCAAGGTCGTATAAAACGAGTTAAAGTTTAAAAGTGATTTTTTTTGAATGAAATATGATTTTAAATAAAAATTAAATTAAATTTTTTTATAAAACTATTTTTAAAAAATAGATTTCAATTTAATATTATAAATGTCGAAAAATGGTAAGGGTTATTTTTTTTTGATTTTTCTAAAATACTTGAATTTTCTTGAATATTAAATATACGGTTTTGAGTTGTCAGTAGTTTAATGACATAATAATGACATAATAGTCAAATTAAATGTATGGTGGACTTTTATGAGGTACAATAAGATATTATGTGTCCCATGTGGCAGAAACCATGGGCAAATACAATCGGAATGTCCATGGTTGGGAAAAAACCCACTAATGAGGTGTCCTTTTGAAATTATTAAAAAATGCCCTCTCTTTAATATAAATAGACACTCATAAATTGATTGGATGTAATTATAAATACATAATCCTCTATGAATTGGTGTTTTTACCTACTTAAGAGTCCTCCCATGGAGTCCATCATCTCCCAAGGTACCAATATTCAAGATCAAGGACATAGTCTACAAGGTAAGGGAACCATTCAAGCTCCTCTTTTATTCAATCCTTTTTATGTTATCTCTATGATTTTCCATTCCAATATGTTGTCGTTTTTATGTATACCACATTCAACAATTTTTATATACATATGATGATATACACATTATCTCATATAAAACCATTTTATGAAGTTTTATGCGATGTCGTAAGGCTGCCGAATTTTAAAAAGGGATATCTCAAATTTCTTTTTATTTTCAAGTACATCTCTTTTATTTTTACCTCCTCACCTACTCTATCCAAATGAATATGATAAATCAATTACAATATATATAATGTATATATATCTTATCAATTGATTAAACATTATAAATATTCTTACTCCCACCTTATTATTTTGCAAACGTCCATGTGGTTCCAATTTATAACCTTCGTGGATGGAGAATATTTGTTCTTCAATTTCACTTTCATTACTAGTCATGAAACCATTTATATGGTTAGACCAGAATATAATATATGTATTATAACCTCATTAATATTCATGAACCAGTATATATACATTATATTAATTCACATTACCAAACTAGTTCCTAATAATTAAAAATACCGCTAAAATAATATATATGAAGGTAATTAATATTTCATCTAATGATTCATCCTCATTCCATGTATAAAAAATGATATAAATAACCATAAACACATCTGGATATTCAAAAATATTATTAAATTTAAATTTTTTTACATTTACATCGATTCCACATGAACTCTACTACGTAAGAGCAAGTGAACTGATTATGTTAACAAAGAAAACGAAAACTCTTGAACGACAAAATTCAAAAAAATAACATATCAATAAGGGAATACATGAACTAAAAATAATAATGATAAAAAATAAATATCTAATTGATTTAGAATTAATTTATTAATGAGTATAATATCATATTCAAGGACATTATGTTCAAGAGTAGAACACATTCATACATAAGGGAAAGGGTTTCTAATCTCACTTTTAATTCTGTGAGATTACCATTATTCTCTACTTATTTCTTGTATGTGGTACATATTTACTGACATTTGTCATATATTATCATGATTAAATTTAGATTTGTGCTTTCTGGAGATTCATTTTATAGTTATTATGTTTCGTTTATATGATTAAATTGATTGCATTGTGGTAAGAGACTTTATCCCAACTACTATTTCATTGGGACAAACTATGTATTGTGCACCTAAAAATCCTTATTTGGTGTACCTACGGTATATTTGAGATCACTTATAAAATGAAATTATATTTCTATTAAATATAAATATTCTCATATCTAGGAAATGTTTATTGTCTAAACTTTATAAAATTTTACAAAAAATATTTATTTTCAATGTTTTTTAGCTGTGGAAATATTGATGAATCAGTATCCTCTACAATATGTGTTTATTAAAAAGGAATATTGATCTTTTATTAAACCAATTTATAAATAATTATTTTCACTTACATCGTCCGTTGGGGCCCAGTATAGACCCTTGATGCATTGACAGGTCTCACGAGACAAATCAGTTGGTGACAAACCTTTCGAGATTCATTCCAAAAAATCAAATGGGTTTCTACCTATAGACATAACCCGTTTTGATGGTATTTTGTTATCATGTTCCATATACATGAATTCCATTTAATAAACATTCTCTTTATTCATTTTCAGTTATTACTATCCATTAGGTTTTCACTATGAAAAATCCTTTGGATGTAGTTTCATTCTCAGTTTATTAAAGGCTCATGTTTTTCTTTTATTCACCATGAAATATTGACTATGCGTAATTGTTTATGATTCAGTTATTATTGATTCATTATTCCACTATTTTTAACACTTAATAACCATTTGATATCACCACTTCCATTTTTTTACTTTCAAAAGGATTCAATGATGAGACCATTTATTGAGTTTTCCTGGATGCATTATTTTTGTTTTTGTTATTTGTGGTATTTGATACCTTCCCCAATGTAATATGAGTTAATTTTTTGTATCTAGTTTTTCAATACTACTAACTACTCAATATATCAATATTTTATTCATTGTAATCATTATAATGTAATTAGTAATTATATGGCTCTGGTCTAGATTGGTCGGGGAATTTCATGAATCATTATCATTCTAATCATATTTTAACCCCACACCATCAAAGATATTCCACAATTACATAAACTATCAATACTTGGGATTTACATATTTATATGGATTAAAAAAGATATATTACTTGTTAAATATAAAATATTCATATGTTCTATTTCTCTATAAATATTGTGATTCATATCATTGAACATGGATATAATTTTCTACTTAGATAATTTCCCCTAAACTATATGAGTCTCTATCTTCTAGCAGAATTCATGTTAAACAATGCTTCTAATTAAAATCGTATAACCTGGATCTCATTAACTAATATTCTAGTAATGTTGGAAAAATTTTATATGATTAAAATATGATATATAAAAATATAAAAATATTCAATATGATGATTGTACCACCAACACATAACTCATAAAATGCTATATCCAATCTGAGGTCATTCATTGGGTAGTTCGGTTAATGAGTCCTCAACATTCATGATCTATTCTATATGACACAATCTCTTTGTATAAACACTATTCATATAAAAATACCAAATTATTTACAAAAAGAATGTACTCTTCACCTAGTTAAGGTATTATTAGAAATGTTGATGTTTCTAATGCCTTTTTTTTCTCGAGATTTTTTTTTCTTTTACAGTAAACTGGTGAAACATCACCACTTCTTGTTCAAGACAAAAACAAATGCATTGAAGTAAACAAATTAATCGAAGAACCATTTATAATCCCATAGAAACCATAAAAATACCAATATATAAAAAACCTACATATTTTCTCCCAAGATTAAACCACATTAACCTTCATAGTGACCACTAACACACCTTCCAAAAAAATAATTATCCCCATGAAATGAACATTTACTATAAAAAATCCACAATTAGATAGGTTGTATAATAGATGATTCTTTCATAGTGTACTAAATATTATATAATTTTTCTTACATCATCATGAATCATGGATTACAATAATATGACACCAAAAACAGACTATGAACATGACCATGTATAAATGGATGATCTATTTCATCAATTATTTAAGAACTCAGAAGATTTTATTTCCGACAAGACATTACTATAAAAAAGTAAACACCATTAATTGTACTCAAATATTTATTTAATATATCATAAGGTCTCACCCTAAGTTACTAATTATTTAATATAAATTAAATCATATAGAAAGTTATGGTACCCTTATGTTGGTCAATAATAACATTAATGTGATGAAAATGATACCAATTCTTAAATATATTTTTATTCAACTTCTAATAATCAACACACATGTGCCACATCCCGTTATCCTAAGAAGAAAACTAATCAAAATATCCACAAGATTTTATACTCATAAGGATATACACTTTATTATTCAACTCCTAAAACCATGTAATATACACTTTGATCTATGTCGATTACATTCTTAAAAGATGAATAAAAATTGGGCCATCTCCTTATATTAGCTAAATCATGTACTCAATCTCACTGGCATGCAATAGAATATAAAACTATTTTTGAAATATTTTCTAGATATTATCCACAATAGTAGTAACTATAATATGTTACCCTCCCCTATCATAATGGACTACTCTTTCCTCTAAATCCATCATCTCACACAACCTTCGACCGACATGACACATCCACCTCACCTAGATGTTTCATACTCCTTGATGAAAAAACCATCACCCATAAAGACCTAAAACTCTATCTCTTGTAAAATTTTTTTATCATTGATCCTATCATACCATTCCATAACTATCATCATTTTGAATCATTAGATCTCAAAAAATAGTGAAACATAATGCTAAAAGTACCCACCATTCAATTAGGAATACATCATACAATTTTAGATACCCTTTTATTATACCCCTAATGGTGTATCAAAAAACACAACCATTGTAATATAGTACATAAACATACCCAATTTTTTTAAAAAATGAATAGATATATAGTATTGTGAATCCCCAATATCAAAAAATTCAATTTTATAAGATGTAGGAATGATAAAATTGACTGTTGATGGTCTAGCTTCAGTCTAATCCATAGAAGGATGATTTTTAAGATATTTCCATGTTTTTATACCATTTTACCCTATATTAGTCCCTTGGGATTTAATTATATATTTATATAAGTGATATATTTCTAAATATACTCATACCACAACTTGATTATTACAAACAATATATCTATAATTACTCTCCCTATATGGTGTAGAATACCCCCTTTTAGTGCACTGTATCATTCTAGGTCGGCCATACCCACCAATATTTTGAGTGTTCCTATAGAAAAATTGTACATTACTCATAATAAAAAAATATATACACTCTAATGTTGTTTTATAAGAATATTCATGTGTATGATCATTTCGGTCATAGTAATAGAAAAAAACTTGATTTAAACCCTGAGAGTCTACACATCTCTAGTAAATAATCTATCTGCAACCACACTAGTTAAGGAATTTTTAATGATGATACCAACAATTTAATGAATATATTCCTAATCACCATACTGAAACCAATTTCCCACTACTAGAATAAAAATACAGCTTCACCTCTAAAATGAGTACATAATTATCCACATCATCAAACTTCCTCAAACTAAATATATTCACCTTGGATTTAACCCATCATTTAATCCCATCAAGAAAATGTTGTTTAACGAAAACTCATCTATTGTTACCATAATGATAAAGAATTGTAAATTAGTTAATTAGCCAATGGGATCCATCACTAACATGTTTCACTCTTTGAACTACAAAATCACTATATCTCATTATATTATTAGACTCACTTGGTGAATCTTTTCTACGAACATCTATTGCATCTTCCTCCATAGAATATCTGGCATATGGTCAGCCTATACCTAAATATTCCCCCTAAAATAACTAGACTTCATAATATATACTCCTTATTATTTTTTTCTTTCCCTAGAGGGGTATCTAGGTGACCCTCTATCATATAGTTAGACTCAATCCAAAACACTTCTATCTAATGAAGTCCCTCATTGGAAAATATTTGAGGGTTCCACAGTTGAAAATATCTCCTTAGCACAGATGTACTTATAGTTTCTCACATAGTTTCTATCTATTTAAACAACATAAAATAATTGAAATCATAAAAATACTCACAAATACCCTTTCACCATAAACCATGCATATTTTTGACCCCTACTGATAGAGAATAATTATCATTAAATAACTATATTCAACCTACCAGAAAATTTCATCACGGTGGATTCTCTCTATATTGAAGAAAAATCATAAAAAATAAAAACAATTTTATAGTAATACATAATGTTTCACTACTAGAACCAATGTGTTGCTTCTCGTAAAAAAATACCAATGCCTATAATCATATTATGATTGTATCACCAAATCATACCAATTGAGATCTATCTGTAACACTGGGTGACCCCAATATCATAATTTAAAATACATTAATTTGATGCCACTTTATGCTCGTAAAATTTATATGAAATTTTATAATTCTAAATAAGAAACATTTTAACTTATTCAATTTTCAACATTAAAATGAAAATATTAACATTATGTCTATTAGGGTATACTTATATTAAACCATAAATAAATCCCAAAATCAGTTTATTTCTCAAATCCCAAATGCATTACTCTATAATCCTAAAATTATGAATGTCTCATAAATAAATGAGTTAATAAAATGATTCCTATACAAAATACAAATTCCATACAATAAAATGAGTAAAATATTAAAAATAAATAATATCACAAAACATTTGTATCATCCAGGGTGAAATAATATTCTACTATCACAATGATCATCAAGATAAACATTAGCAACCTAGGGGACATGGGATTTACCCCATCTATGGGATAGATACACCCATACATGAATGTATAACATTTTCATGATGCAAAATAGTATCCTTTATAATATTCATATGTAGTAATGCGATATAAAATAAAAAAATTCTTTGATATCACATTGTAACATACTAACTATGGTGTCATTAAACTGGATTCCTAAGATGGTTCTCCATGTGAACTCAGATGTGCCACCAAGAATGCTACAGGCTATCAACTAGAATAATGGAAATGATGAATCAAATTATAAGACTATACAATATTAACCATAGTAAACCAATAACAAAAATCATCAAAAACGTAATCATGTAATAGTAATCAAAAACTAAAAAACAAAAAAAAACTCCCAATTATATATATTTTTAGATATCCAAAATAGTTTGTTTTCTGTTTCATAAATTTTTAATTTTATAGTAATATACCAAAATAATATTTTTATATAATCACCAAAATTTATCACAATTATATGTCTGGTCCCCTCATCCATTCTTCTTCCCTTATCGACAGTCATGCATGGGTCCCTTAATCATATTCATTTCTAATGGCATAAATTATACTCAGGTACTCACCAATGGATATATAATGGAGCCATTACCAATAAATAGGTCCCCATTGATAATTCCTAGAACGATATCCATTTTAATATCATTTTATGCATATGAATAAATAATAAAAAATGATAGTGAATGTAAACAGTTTTTTAGTAACACAGTTATCAATTATCCCCATTATGTATTGGGATCCATTATAGAACCAACACATCAAACCCAAAAACACCTAGGCTAGATGATTGAACAATCCATTAAGGGATATTATAGTTTTTATCACATGTTAATTCATTTAATAGTATAGTGAACTTATTTTACTTTCGATCCTCACTACAGGTATCCATATAATATCTATCCTATGGGATTTGGTAGAATCATTCTAATTTCCCAATAATAACACAAATATGTGGGAACCAGAATAATAATATAGTGATAAAAAATGATAATCCTCAACCCAATATCCTATTCATACCTTAAATTGATTATTTCAAGGTACATTAATAGTTAGTTTTTAAGAAAAAAAAATTCATGGTGAATTACATCCTTTAATAATAATCCCATATCTTATCACATTCAATACACGTAATAAAATTTTATTATTATAAAGTTTACCATTCATTAATATATAAAATAATAAAATATTGATAATTTTTTTTAAATGTTTGGATTCACCATTAAACCATTTATCATTTCCCCTTAGTTATCTTATAAATTATTTAACAATACATGTTATGAAATTATTGGTTATAAAATGTTAACTTGAAAAAAACAAATATTATTGCATTAATCTCATAAACCATATAATTAATAATTTAATGAATCAGTTTCTATTTTTTATTTAAGTTTTCGACACCATTTCTAGACTTTGGCCTATTCAACTCATCATCTACAAATCCAAGATGTCAATTAAAAGGTCCTACATATAATTTAGACTGATAATTTTAAATTTCTTATCATGTAACAAACATTGAAATTAATGGTACTAATTTTCAAAGGTAATACACATTAATGGACATAAAGACTATGAAAAATAAATAGCAAATAAAAAAACTCATGTTCATAGAAAATTCCTCTCTCCAATTTGGACTTTGATTGATGCACCAAAAAAATTTAAAGCCTAATCCAATAATTACATGGAAAATATATTTCTGGAATTTTAATGGTGATTAAATTGTAATCCTTATTACTTCATTAAAATAAATTAAATGGGTCTCGTAAAATTACCTAGTTCATTTATTTTTTACATCTGATTCTTAAAACCGAAAATTGACTGATGTAAAATCTCCCTTAGAGAGTTTGGTATCTATTTTTTAAGAGCCATAATAGCTAGAGGATAAATGAGAATGAAAATAAATTAAGAACCCATTAAACCTGATGGGTTGTAAATAATAAATTTCTATGAGTAGAATGATTTTTCATCATGATTTTCCAAAACATGAACAAATTGTGGGGTTCCCTCTATCCAAGTGTAACCCATCCTGCACATTTTTTATGCCACCCACAAAGTCAAAAAAACCTATAGTATACATAGAGTTTAATATGTTACAATGTAGTATTAGGTTTCATGGTTTACTAGAAACCATCCATGTTTTGATAACTATACACCACCCTCACCCATGAAGCTTTTCTATGTTATGTTTTGAGAACATACTATGTTTTTATTATATACTACTCACTAGATGGAATCAATCCCCCAATATTCATTTCTTGGACCCCAAGTACACACCTGATTCCTTCCATGTTTTTTAGAAGCATTCCATTAAACAATTAAAATGTAGTTCAATGAAACATAAAACCAAAATGTACCTCACAAAAGGACAAGTTCATAAATACATACTATTCAAAAAAGGCTATCATGGTGGAATATCTCTATAATTCCATGTGTTTTCTTTATAATAGTTATTTATAATAAGGAAAATGTTAGTCAAATTAATATTCCATAAAAATACAAACTATATAAGTGTTAATATCCATCTTCATTCTCATAAATACTATTATAGATCAAAAGGATGATCATAATGTTTAAAAAATACAATTCCACTAACCACTTTTAGTTTCATGGCCTGATAAATGTTCCATATAATAGACACCATTACATATTAGAAACTTAAGCAATGTGGTTTAAATATATATTCAAATTATATATATATATATATATATCATTTTAGTTATATGTTTCATCTATTCAAATGTTATATTTTCATATGCCTTATAGGATGAAATTAGAACATTATATAACTACAACAATCCTTTCACAAAAGATTAATTGTATTTTTTAACATCATAAATTTATTGATTTGAACATAATTAAAAATTTCATTTGGATCCATTTAATTCTAAAAAATATTATTTTTGCCCATACAAAAATGGATTATGAAGTAATAATGTTATTATTGGTTACTTGCTGTACCTCCACCATTATATATGGGAACAAAACATTTTTATTGATATATAAACACTTATTAACAAAATATTGATCTCATTCATCATATTGAATCATTTCATAACTAAAAAAAATAACACTCCTAGAAGATATATTAAATACTAGGAAATTATGATATTCAATATAAATGTTATGAAAAAATAATTGAATATTAATTACTATGTTCCTATAAGGATGGATTAAAAATACCACTATGCCATGATAAAAAAATGGTAAAATAAAATCTATAATAATGATAACCACCATAGATATTGTGTATCACCCAATGGTAAAATATTTACAACTATAATAATCCTAATTAATAACATTAAGTCACATCCCCTGTAAAAAAATATTTCTCTTAGTGTGGGTTAATTACTCTTGGAAAGTCTCAATAATAAATATTAAAAATTCATAATCTCTAATCAGAAGAAAAAAATTTTAAAAATCAAAAAATGAATGTTCTTATACCACTTATGACATATGAGACACAATTTAAACATATGTAATTGATCCTTATTGTGTAAATGGAAACATTTTCACCTTCCTTTACACCAAATACATTTGAATAGTGGTGATGATTTATGGTGGTATAATAGAGAGACTATATCCATATGATTATAGTGGAGAAAATGGTAAATTTTTGAAAAATTAGTGGAATCGAGGTAATGGAAAAAGTGGAAGGGTAATTCATAATGATTTAATAATTATAAATCTTTGTCTATATCTTGTAACATATAAAAAATAATAAACAATATGATATAATACAATGGGGAATAAAATGGTGACATGGTTGTAGCTGTACATGTTACATTTTTTAAAAAGGTAACAATAGTTATATCTAACAATATTGTGATAACACACATTGCCCTATTCTCTTGTAATCCATAATAATTCAAAAATTAATGTATACATAGTAGCTAATTTTCCACTTTCCCAATATTAATCCATGAAGTGTTTCTACATAACATTTGGTGGGATGAATAAGGTAAATATAAAACACATTAGGAAACCCATAAATGTGTCAATGAAAAACCAATTTTTTACATATTATCTATAGATATCTGATGGTGGAAAGATAGTATCCTTTAGGATTATAATGTGAAACAATCTAATATAAAGGATTATTTTTGTCTATAAAATCAAATAAATAAGGAATAAATGTGTATATAAGAAAACATTCAACTGTGACATATGATAAATATATCATCTATTAGTCATATTTTGGCCTAGACATTAGTCATTAGACTATGGCACCCTACGCGAGTCCAAGAAGATTGTCTAAGTTATACTCTAAATTATTTTGATATTAATTGGATAGGAACACACATACCATGGATAAGGGGTCCCCATAGATTTTAAGAACGTATTACCATGTCAAACATAGTATAAAGCTTGGGTAAATCCAAGGAAACAAATTTGAGGGATTCCTAGAATGAAAGATCTATGGTGAACCATTATGGGATCTAATTCCATAATTTTTACATGGTTCATACATGAATTAATACAATATCAATTTTTAATTCCAGACCACAGTATACATAATAAAAAACATTAAATATTGATTATTAAGTGACATGTTAGTTACCTTTCAATTTTATAATCCATTATAACAAATATTCATTATCTAATACATTGTTATTCTCAACTAAAAATAACAACATAGTACATTTAACTTAACATTCCATATATATATATAAATAGGGGTTAAAAAGGTATTTAGCCTCATAATTTTTTTCTCTTATACAGATTCTACTTATAAGTAGATGACAATCACACAATAAGGGGTATCATAATAATATATAAATAACTAAACCCAAATCATGGGGTGGTTTGGGATTAGATCATCATACTCCAACCATTTTAATGTGACATGATATATCATATCTTGTTGAAAAAAATTAACATATTATATTACTTGATTTAGATTAAAGGTTATAATATTATAACAAGAAGAACAATGGGGAAAGCTATAGAAATTTATACTTTTAGGGAAATGATATATACCACCTACATTATACCCGATGTACACCCATTATACATGATTGGAAACTAATCTCGGATGGAATAGTACATATAAAAAAATATTCCAAAACTTCTAAATATATTTCATATTAGTATTCATAGATATAATATTTTATATGGGAAGGTATACCAAAATAAGAGGATTAATGGACAATCCATTCAATATCCAATGTGATGAACCAAATTTACATTAGATTACAGATAGAGGAGAAAGATCAATACATATGTTTAGTGGAAAAGTATAGATCTTATACATGTGGTCTATTGTAAAAAATGAAGGTGGAAGGTGGGATTTTTTAGTTAAAGGGAAAAGGGAAAAATATGTAATATTATCTTTTTCAAAGGTGTCACATGATTTGTATACATCATTTTCTAAACTATGATTCAATAATGTGGTTCGAACAACCTAGGGGTACACCACCTAAAATAGATAGGTTCATGGTTAGATAATATTTGTGCGGCACTTGAATATATATTATAAAAAACCTCCAACCCTCACATGGAAAATATCTAGGATAGTTGAATCCAGGAACCAACCAAGAGACATACACAAAAAAAATTTATAGGAATTTGATGAACAATGATCATCCCTAATATATATCAAAAAACTATGCATCAGCCCTTATGTACCACACGGTTGAGATGCATGGATATCCCTATATGCGTGCCTCACCTCATTATTCCAAAATTCACTACCTCAGACTTTGAATATTATAGAAATCCTTAAGAACTATCCATCCACTATTATGTAATTTCATTTGTATCAAATGAATTGTTCAAACTTAAATTTAGCAGATATATAATCATTAATGAAAAAAAATTCATACATTATTTTTCCATGAAAAATGAAGACACTTGTTATTCTATTTTTATGAATAATAATTTACATATGGTATAATATACTGCTGAATGATTTATATATTTAAATTTTTGGAATTTAGAAAATTAAATTAAAAATTAGGAAATAATGATATAAAGGATCATCAAATGTTGCACGAGTAAAATATTTACATTTTATGTTAAGGAGACTATGAGTAAACTATTAATAGTGTGTATTATTATAATAGTTTCCCATTTTATAATAGTACGAAACATGATAAATTGACGTTGATGAAAAACAATAAATGTTTCATATTACATATTATATTAAAAATATATTTAAGAATAAGTTGATGATTCTTGGATAATAATTTATAAAGGAACTATAAATTATTATGTTCTTATTAATTAGGATTTAATAATTATGATCCGAAAGTGTTTTAACAATTATATTCTATTTATAAGAATCAATAAATAAGTAAAATTGTTTTATAGTTGTCTTAATTTAATTATTTATAATAATATGTTAAATGGTACTCCTAACCTTAAAAAATTATATATTTGTAAAGTGGTACTATTATAGAAGACATGATTAGGATAATGATAACAATTAATATCATCATAATTTTTTGATTATAATATTTAATTGGGAAAATGTTTTATTAAATTTTATATATAATATTATATATTATAGGTGAACTTATTACTGCTATATGATTTAATTATATATTGGTTTATATTTCATTTGATTTGGTTTATTCAATTTTTTTATTTATAGTGAATATTAAAAATTATCTGATTTTATTTGAGGAAGAAGGATAAAGTAAATTTTTGTAAGCATATATTTTTTTACATAGTGCTTTTATGGGGGATTAATTTATTACCTTTTTATAATAGAATATATGATAAATCTATCAAAATGTAAGTTATGTTACGATATTACCTACTTTATGATGTTTGGTGATAAAATATATAATTTCACATCAAAATTTATGTGTGATCAATCAATTATTCTCTGTTATTTGGTTTTAAATTTTATCTGTTATAATTTTTTTGTAGTTTTATTATTAATTATTAATAAAATTGATTAATTTGAACTGTTGGTGTCATTGTTGACGTTTTAGTGACTAATGTATAATTTCACCATATAATGATTTATCCATAGTTGAGAGATTGTGCTAACTATTTTGGTTTTGGTAAATATCAAGAAATAGAGGAAATTAAAAATCATTCTTTTATAGATATTATTATCCAATAAAGGTAAATTTTTTATCTTTAAATAGAAAAAATTCACATATAATAATTATTTCATCGTGTAACTAATTATATTTTAGTAAAATTTAATTGAATCCCAATGAAAATGTAAAATTATACATATCAAATGGAAATAATTCATGTAAAGATATGTTATTATGTATTATATCATGATATTAAAATACTTCCACTTATGAGGGAATTATAATAATGAAAATGAAAGTTCTTTCTTCTTTGATTATTCTATATAAAATGATGTAACTTTATCCTCACCCATATTTATGGATTTGGGGTCATTGAATATAAGGCCCCAGCCTTAATCCTTACTTAATCTTGAGTTATTACAAGATTACACATTGAGGATCTTTTCGGGTTTAGAGTTTTAGAGAATTAGATCATAAAACATGCATTAAATTCCACATATAAACAAAATGTTTACATAATGATATTATTCTTCATTCCCATCAATGGAAACAAATTTAAAATAAACATGGATTCTTTCTTGACACTTCCTTGGCACTATCATCATATCATGTACCTCTCCCTTGACCTGTGGAAACATTTCAAAAAAACATGGGATGAGCATAAAAAGCCTACTATGGGTTATAAAAACATGGAAAGGAAACATGGGTATATATATACATAAGAATGAAATCATACTTTACCCATAAAACATAATCACTTTAACATACCTCATCAAATCATGAATAAATCATAGAAATCATAAGACATAAAGGTAACTTGAGGCATTCATAACATTTTTACGTAGGGAGTAACCCTCTTGGTTACGTTTGGAATACCCATCACAGTATATTCCCTAAATCTCTTCGGAGAAACCTTAACGTTTCACTCCTTCGTGTTACCCAATGCATTGGAGAGCTATATCGGGCTCACCCGCCCTTAGTCTATCACGAAACCACCCGTCTTCATAATAATGCCCAAGAACCTCAACATAATCGTATCACATAAAACATGGATAAAGGAAACATAACATTTCCACCTTTAAATCACAAGATATCAATACAACACATTGATATAAAAACATTATGAAAACAATTTTCAATACCAAAATGAAAGAAAATTAAAACATGGTATTTATTTTTCTTTTAAAAAGAAGGTATGGCTTTTAGAGGAAGCCAAAACTCAAATAACGGTCACGACGGTGGAGAAGTCATTGTCGCCGCATACGTACGACAAAAACATTCCCTTTTGTCGTTCAGTAAATTCTTCATATTAAAAAGATTCCTTTTGAATAAACGTAAAAGTCAAAGAGGTTCATACACCGTATAAAAAAGGTTTTGTATAAAATAAAATATACCTCAATGAAAGGAGATTGAGACGAAGTCCCATACAAGGATCCTTTTTAAATAAAATAGATCTATTATGTGTATTCACTATAATTACACATAAATAAAGTACAAATACAAGATAGGACATAATAATATCATGACGTAATTTGAAAGTAGGAGATTAACCCAAAGAATGGAAATTGGGTTAAGAAGTTCCCTTACCTCGTATCTGACTTGACCCGCCCGTTCTTTAATCTCCTGAATAACAAACATGAGTTAATCTCTACTTTCTTAAGAACCTTTTTCATGTTCATTATTCCTTTTATACCATGTTATGAACATCATGTAATCATTTAAGTTAATAATGTTCATTTTGTCGGTATTTGGTTCTTAAGTCAAAAATAGACTTCTTACACTTACATGTTGTTAATTTGGTCAAAGGTTCATTATATCCAGAATTATATTAATGATTTGGATAACATATATATCATATATATTCAGCATATACATGTATTTATAATATTACATCACATTTAGAGGTAATAAATGAAATGCACCGTTCATGGAGACGGTAAGCCGTACGTACGCATGAATGCTACTTCCATTTCTATTTCGTATTTTCTGGAATGGAATCATAATGATATAAGAGTATATTATAATTCCAGTATAATAACATATATAATATCATTAACTTTAAACTTTACACATCCCACATATGGTATTAACGAATCAAATCACTTTCAGGGGCGGTAGTCCGCACTTCCTAAAATGAAGATATCGTGTTTACCCATAATGGAAACAATAATGGTATTCCATAAATTAAAAATACAGAATCTTAAGGAAATAATAAACATATTATATATCATATATAAAAATAGTGACATCATAATGGCCACCTTTGAAGGTGTTAAATGAGTATTGAACAATCATCATTTCGGGAGGCAGAATTTCGCCATCCACGGAAACCGTATGTTCATTAACCATTTATGTAGTTTTGTGAGAGTGTAGCTCGAATAAATCTTATAACAACATCCTAGTATATTTAATATACTGTTGTTTTTACAAAAGAAGTAAATAAAAAGATTTTAGGGGGTTGGAGAAGCAAAATAAAAAAAATGAACATGAGAGAATGAATTACCTTTAAAAGTGTAACTCCTTTTGATTTGAGACTAAAGGCTTCTTTTGAAAGGATTATGCCCAAAGGGAATCCTATAGGATGAGGAGAGCGATGTGGAGAGAGTAAATGGGCATGGGTTGGCCGAGCCAAAGGCTTGAGGAGTGTGTGAAATGAGGTAGAGGTGGGGGCCTTTTATAAGAGGAGAGGAGGGGCACTTTTGGAAAGTAAAGAAATATTACTTTATTTGAGAATGCGTTTCGTATTTAAATGGTCCCACATTGATATAATTCATGGATAAGGTGATAAGGGTTCGAAATCAAACCATCCAATAGGGATTGGACATGTGTAGGTTTTAGATATTACATTATCATTCCATTTTATTTAAATCGTTAAATAATGAGGTCATCGATGCATCATCATGATGTCATAAATAATTTAATTTATTTAAAGTCTAAAAATTATAAAAAAATACTATAATGTATGAAATAATTTTAACTTTCCAATGAATATTTTTAATAAAAAATATGACTTGCATATCCCCACTTAAAAATTGTTTTATTAAAACATATCATGTTTGTGTCATTTTTACTTTTACATTAAATAAAAAGTTATTTATGTCCTTTCCCAACCAAAGTGGATCCATGTGGTCCCCAAGTTGAACCATGGCTTGTCTTGGTCGGACATGACACAACCAATGAGGGTAGTATATGTTTCAAGCTCATCTCATTTTATTAAAGAATTATTTTTACCTTAAACTACACTAATTACCACTAATCGCGATTAAAAACTTAATAAGTTACTATTCATAAAAAAAATTATTTTAATCTCATTGAACCACATTTTACTTCTTAATTACAACCATGTATGTCGGATTTTTGAAATTCAATACACATTAGTGGTAAACTATAATTTAACTGAAAAATCAGTTTTCTTGATTACCACTTAGTGGTTTTACTATTCATCAAAAATTAGAGTTTTTCAGAAAAATACAAAAATTCACCCTAAGATATATTTGATATTCCGAATTCAAAAATGAAGTCTATTTTAAAAAATTCAAAACTCATAATTCACATTAATTAATTTAATAATTAATTCCCGCTGTCAGAGCAAAAATCTTGTTTTTATAAAACAATAAGTATCAAAAGATTGACACCAGTTTAAGTCTAATTTCAAAGTGAAATTGATTCCAATGGCCACCAGTGGATTAAATGATAAAAATATATTCTAATTTAACTTCAAAACCAATTCAAAACATAATCTAATCATATAAATAAATTATATTAAAAAGCAGTTCTGATGTAAAATGCAGTATTTTTCACTATTCATTAAAAAATGAACATTGTCAGAAAAATACCAAAAATTCACACAAAGTAAATTTTGATGTCCCAATCATAATGAATAAGTTTATTTTGACAAACAAAGTTTATAAAATTGCCAAAAGATAGATTCAAAAATGGTTTTCCATCAAAAGGCAGTAAAACAATCTTTTAAGAATATTAGTGTATTCCATGCATAAGATTGTATTTATTTTCATTTTAGGCCTCTATAACACTATCTTAATCATTAATAGACATAGATAAAAATACCTATTATTCATTACTTACTTGGGATTTTATATCCTTCCCCCCTTTAGAAAATTGCGTCCCTGCAATTTATTTACTTATCAAATAAATGGGGGTACTTATCCCTCATTGCATTTTCAGATTCCCATGTTGCCTCTTCCATCATGTGGTTTTTCCAAAAAACCTTTACCTGATTAATCACCATATTCCGTAACACTTGCTCCCTGTGGTCAAGAATCTGGACCGGTTGTTCCTCATAAGATAGGTTCTCTTCCAGCTGAACTACCTCTGGACTCAAAACATGAAATGGATCTGGCATATACTTTCTCAACATCGAAATGTGAAAAACATTGTGTACCTAAGATAAACTCGGAGATAAAGCCACTCGGTATGAAACTGATCCAACTCTCTCTAGAATTTCATATGGTCCAATGATCCTTGGACTCAACTTTCCTTTCTTACCAAATATCATCACACTTTTCCAAGGAGAAACCTTGAGTAAAACATGATCACCTACCTCCAAAGATAGATCCTTCCTCCGGTTATCCGCATAACTCTTCTGCCTACTCTGAGCTGTTCTCATGTGTTTCTGAATCAGCTGAACTTTCTCTGCCATCTCTTCTACCAATTCTGGTCCCATCAACTTCCTTTCACCCACTTCATCCCAGAATAATGGAGTTCGACACCGCTTCCCATATAATGCCTCAAATGGTACCATCTGTATACTGGAATGAAAACTGGTATTATATGAAAATTCAACCAAAGAAAGATGTTGGTCCCAACTTCCCTGATAATACATAGAACAAGCTCGTAGCATATCCTCCATGGTCTAAATTGTTCGTTCTGACTGCCCATCTTATTGAGGATGAAGAGCTGTACTAAAATTTAATTCAGTACCCAATGACTTCTAAAGGCCCTTCCAAAAGTTAGAAGTGAACCTGGGATCACGATCAGTTACAATGGATAGGGGAACTCCATGTAACCTGACTATCTCTTTATGATACAAATGGAAATGTTGATCTAGGGAAAAAGTATCTCGTATAGCAAGGAAATGAGAATATTTGGTCAAGCGATCAACAATAACCCAGATTGCATTATTACCTCGAGATGTCTTCGGTAATCCCACAACAAAGTCCATGGATATATTCTCCCTTTTCCACTCTGGCACTGGTAAATGCTGAAGCATCCCTTTTGGTAACTACCGCTCTGCTTTAACCTGTTGACATGTCAAACACTTCACATTAAAATCAGCAATATCTCTTTTAATTCCATCCCACCAGTAATACTCTCGCAGATCTTTGTACATCTTAGTACTGCCAGGATGAACAGAAAACGGAGAACTATGAGCTTCACATAATAACTCTCTCTTCAACTGTGAATCACAAGGCACACACAATCTCTTCCCAAATCTCAAAAAGCAATCATTATCAATGTTGAATTCATGCAACTTACCTTTCTGAACCAGCTCTACCCTTTTTCTGCAACTCACTGTCTTGCTTCTGTGCTTGCTTGATTCTATCTGATATAGATGATCTCACTGATACCTGAAACAAAACAGAAGAACATCCTGCACCAACAACTTCTATGCCAAAGTTCATCAAATCCTTAAACAAAGGATCACATTCCAAACGCAACATTGTTAATGAAGAATTACTTTTTCGACTTAAAGCATCAGCCACTTTATTTGCTTTTCCCGGATGGTAATGAATTGTACAATCATAATCCTTGATTAATTTTAGCCATCTCCTTTGTCTCATGTTCAATTCTTTCTGAGTTAATATATACTTTAATCTTTTGTGATCGGTATATATTTCACACTTTACTCCATACAAATGATGCCTCCAAATTTTTAAAGCAAAAACAACAGCAGCTAATTCCAAATCATGTGTAGGGTAATTTACCTCATTAGTCTTCAACTGTCGTGAAGCATAAGCAATTACCTGATCATTCTGAAGTAGGACACAACCAAGTCCTTTCAATGAAGCATCACTCTATATAACAAACTCACCATTCCTGGAAGGTAGTGCAAAACTGGAGTATTCACCAATCTTCTTTTTAACTCCTGATACTACTTAATTCGATGGCCCAACATCTGTTGAAGTAGTTTCAAAGGATTTCACCACCCCTTTCTACTTGTAGTCTAACTTCTTCCCATCACTAAAGCTCTTTGTCGGACACTCGTTTCCATAGTGACCCATCTCATTGCACTTAAAACATTTCACTAACTGTAAACTGAATTTGGTCTTACCATCACCTTGATCCTTTTCAGTGCAATCACGAGCCTTATGTCCCATCTTACCACATCGGTAGCACTTTCTAGAATTCAGAAGACATTCCCCAGCATTCCTTTTTCCACATTTATCACAAACTGGAAACTTAGTTTTCTTACCATCAGACTTTTTTGAAGAATTCCTACCATTCTCCTGCCACCTCGGTCTCTTCTTCTGTTGGTTGTTATAGAACACTTGATCATCGTAAAACTCCATTTCCACCTTCTCAGCACATCTAACAAGATTTTCATAACTTTTAAACTCATGAGAAGCTAATTCCCTTCTATATTTTGTCTTTAATCCTGAGTAAAAATGATTGATTTTACTATCAAGGTCTCGGATTATATTTGGGCATACCTTGCCAATCGAGTGAACCTTTCTTCATAGGTAGCCACTGAGTCTTCCTCTTTCCTCAATTCCAAGAATTTATTTTCCATCCAAAGTCGAACAGCCTTAGAAAAATACTTCTCAAGAAACATACTTTTGAATTCATCCCAATCGAGAGCATCAATCTCATCAGCATCCCTGATATTTTTAACCATCGACCACCACTGATCTGCCTCACCCTCCAAACGGTAAATGGCAAGAATAACCTTTTGATTGTCTGAACAACCCATGACATCGAAAATCTTCTCCAGTTCTTTAATCCAACCTTCATCTAGCACAGGGTCAGATGATCCTCTGAATGATGGGGGATGTTGCCTCATGAAATTTTCCACCACTGACATGTTCCTCTGCGGTTGGTCTGGCTGATCTCGTGCATGGATACCACCACCATTTATCGCTTGAGTCAACTGTGCCATCACTGCAACAAACTGTTCAGTTCCAATTCCGACCATCTCAGGATGCTGATTCGGAAGGTTATTTCCTTCTCTATTCTTTCCTAGCACTGCTTCCATGTTTCCTCTACGGAAAACCATTCTGAACAAACATGTCTTATATGAAGAAACATGGTAATCTTCAAATGCTATATCATTTCAAAAAAAATATTTTGGATAATCATTTAATAAAATTCTAACTCCTAAAGTTATCTAAACCGACCTCTGATACCAACTATAATGCCCCAGCCTTAAACCATACTTAATCTTGATTTATTACAAGATTACACATTGAGGATCCTTTCGGGTTTAGAGTTTTAGAGAATTAGATAATAAAACTTGCATTAAATTCCACATATACACAATGTGGTTACATAAAGATATTATTCTTCATTACCATCAATGGAAACATATTTAAAATAAACATCGATTCTTTCTTGACACATCCTTGACACTTTCATCATATAATATACATTTCCCTTGACCTGTGGAAACATTTCAAAAAAAACATGGGATGAGCATAAAAAGCCCAGTATGGGTTAAAAAACATGGAAAGGAAACATGGGTACATATATATATACAAATGAAATCATACTTTACCCATAAAACATAAGCATTTTAACATACCTCATCAAATCATGAATAAATCATAGAAATCATAAGACATAAAGGCAACTTGAGGCATTCATAACATTCTTACGTAGGGAGTAACCCTCTTGGTTATGTTTGGAATACCCATCACAGTATATTCCTTAAATCTCTACGGAGAAACCTTAACTTTTCACACCTTCGTGTTACCCAATGTATTGGAGAGTTATATCGGGCTCACCCGCCCTTAGTCTATCACGGAACCACCCGTCTTCATAATAATGCCTAAGAACCTCAACATAATCATTTCACATAAAACATCCATAAAAGAAACATAACATTTCCACCTTTAAATCACAAGATATCAATACAAAACATTGATATAAAAACATTATGAAAACAATTTTCAATACCAAAATAAAAGAAAATTAAAACATGGTATTTATTTTTCTTTTAAAACGAAGGTGTGGCTTGTAGAGGAAAACGAAACTCAAATAATGGTCACGACGGCGGAGAAGTCGTTGTCGCCGCATACGTATGACAAAAACATTCCCTTTTTTCGTTTAGTAAACGGTTCATATAAAAAATATTCCTTTTTGAATAAATGTAAAAGTCAAAGAGGTTCATACGCTGTATAAAAGAAGGTTGTGTATAAAATAAAATATGTATCAATGAAAGGAGATTGAGACAAAGTCTCATACAAGGATCATTTTTTAAATAAAATAGATCTATTATGTGTATTCACTATAATTACACATAAATAAAGTACAAATAAAAGATAGGACATAATAATATCATGACTTAATTTGAAAGTAAAAGATTAACCCAAAGAATGGAAATTGGGTTAAGAAGTTCCCTTACCTCGTATCCAACTTGACCCGACCGTTCTTTAATCTCCTGAATAATAAACTTGAGTTAATATCTACATTCATAAGAACCTTTTTCAATTTCATTATTCCTTTTATACCATGTTATGAACATCATGTAATCATTTAAGTTAATAATGTTCATTTTGTCGGTATTTGGTTCTTAAGTCAAAAATAGACTTCTTACACTTACATGATGTAAATTTGGACAAAGGTTCATTATATCCAGAATTATATTAATGATTTGGATAACATATATATCATATATATTCATCATATACATGTATTTATAATATTACATCACATTTAGAGGTAAGAAATGAAATGCACCGTTCATAGAGACGGTAAGCCGTACGTACGCATGAACGGTACTTCCATTTCTATTTCGTATTTTCTGGAATGGAATCATAATGATATAAGAGTATATTATAATTCCAGTATAATAACATATATAATATCATTAACTTTATCCTTTACACATCCCACATATGGTATTAACGAATCAAATCACTTTCAGGGGGCGGTAGTCAGCACTTCCTAAAATGAAGATATCGTGTTTACCCATAATGGAAACAATAATGGTATGCCATAAATGAAACATACATATGCTTAAGGAAATAATAAACATAATATATATCATATATAAAAATAGTGAAATCATAATGGCCACATTTGAAGGTGTTAAATGAGTATTGAACAATCATCGTTTCGGGAGGCAGAATTTCGCCATCCACGGAAACCGTATGTTCTTTTACCATTTGATGTAGTTGTGTGAGAGTGTAGCTCGAATAAATCTTATAACAACATCCTAGTATATTGAAGATACTTGTATTGTTACAAAAGAAGTAAAAAAAAAAGAGTTTATGGGGTTGGAGATGCAAAATAAAACAAATGAACATGAGAGAATGAATTACCATTAAAAGTGTAACTCCTTTTGATTTGAGCCTAAAGGCTTCCTTTGAAAGGATTATGCAGAAAGGGAATCCTCTAGGATGAGTAGAGGGATGTGGAGAGAGTAAATGGGCAGGGGTTGGCCGAGCCAAAGGCTTGAGGAGTGTGTGAAATGAGGTAGAGGTGGGGGGCCTTTTATAAGAGGAGAGGAGGGGCACTTTTGGAAAGTAAAGAAATATTACTTTATTTGAAAGTGAGTTTCGGATTTAAATGGTACAAAATTGATATAATTCTTGGATAAGGTGATAATGGTTTGAAATATACCCATCCAATAGGTTTTGGACATGGGTAGGATTTAGATATTACATTATCATTCCATTTTATTTAAATCGTTAAATAATGAGGTCATCACTGCATCATCATGATGTCATAAATAATTTAATTTATTTAAAGTCTAATTTTTTTAAAAAAAAATAAAATTATCTAGGAAATCTTTTTATCTTTCCAATGGCTATTTATAATAAAAAATCTGACTTGTATAACCCCAGTAAAAAATTGTTTTAGTAAAACATATCATGTTTGTGTCATTTTTACTTTTACATTAAATAAAAAGTTATTTATGTCCTTTACCAAAATAAGTGGCTCCATGGGGTCCCCAAGTTGACCCATGGCTTGTCTTTGTCGGCCATGGCAGAACCAATGAGGGTAGGACATGTGTAAAGCTCATCTCATTTTATTAAAGCATTATTTTTACCTTAAACTACACTAATTACCACTAATCGCGATTAAAAACTAAATAACTTACTATTCAACAAAAAATTATTTTAATCTTATTGAACCACATTTTACTTCTTAATGACAACCATGTATGTCAGATTTTTGAAATTCAATACACATTAGTGGTAAAATTTCAATTAACTGAAAAATCAGTTTTCTTGATTACCACTAAGTTGTTTCAATATTCATCAAAAATTGTAGTTTTTCAGAAAAATAACAAAAATTCACCCTAAGCTATATTTTATATTCCGAATTAATAAATGAAGTCTATTTTACAAAATTCAAAAAACATAAGTCACATTAATTAATTTAATAATTAATTCCCACTGTCAGAGCAAAAAGCATGTTTTTATAAAACAATATGTATCAAAAGATTGACACTAGTTTAAGTCTAATTTCAAAGTGAAATTGATTCCAATGACCACCATTGGATTAAATGGTAAAAATATATTCTAATTTCACTTCAAAACCAATTCAAAACATAATCTAATCATATAAATAAATTAGATTAAAAAGCAGTTTTGATATAAAATGCAGTATTTTTCACTATTCATTAAAAAATTAACATTGTCAGAAAAATACCAAAAATTCACACAAAGTAAATATTGATGTCCCAATCATAAAGAATAAGTTTATTTTGACAAAAATAGTTTATAAAATTGTCAAAATATAGATTCAAAAATGGTTTTCCAACAAAAGGCATTAAAACAATCTTTTAAGAATATTAGTGTATTCCATGCATAAGATTGTATTTATTTTCATTTTAAGCCTCTATAACACTATCTTAATCATTAATAGACATAGATAAAAATATCTATTATTTATTACTTACTTGGGATGTTACATCGTTCCCCCCTTTAGAAAATTGCGTCCCCGCAATTTATTTACTTATCGAATAAATGGGGGTACTTATCCCTCATTTCATTTTCAGATTCTCATGTTGCCTTTTCCATCATGTGGTTTTTCCAAAAAACCCTTACCTGATTAATCACCTTATTCCGTAACACTTTCTCCCTGTGGTCCAATGAACCTTGGACTCAACTTTCCTTTCTTACCAAATCTCATCACACTTTTCCAAGGAGAAACCATGAGAAAAACATGATCACCTACCTCGAAAGATAGATCTGTCCTCCGGTTATCCGCATAACTCTTCTGCCTGCTCTGAGCTGTTCTCATGTGTTTCTGAATCAGCTGAACTTTTTCTGCCATCTCTTCTACCAATTCTGGTCCCATCAACTTTTTTCACCCACTTCATCCCAGAAAGCTGGAGTTCGACACCGCTTCCCATATAATGCGTCAAATGGTGCCATCTGTATACTGGAATGAAAACTGTTATTATATGAAAATTCAACCAAAGAAAGATGTTGGTCCCAAAATCCCTGATAATCCATAGAACAAGCTCGTAGCATATCCTCCAAGGTCTGAATTGTTCGTTCTGACAGCCCATCTAATTGAGGATGATGAGATGTACTAAAATTTAATTCAGTACCCAACGACTTCTGAAGGCCTTTCCAAAAGTTAGAAGTGAACCTAGGATCACGATCAGATATAATGGAGAGGAGAACTCCATGTAACATGACTATCTCTTTAAGATACAAACGGGAAAGTTGATCTAGCGAAAAAATATCTCGAATAGCATGGAAATAAGCAGATTTGGTCAAGCGATCAACAATAACCCAGATTGCATTATTACCTCAAGATGTCTTCGGTAATCCCACAACAAAGTACATGGATATATTCTCCCATTTCCACTCTGGCACTGGTAAAGGCTGAAGCATACCTTTTGGTAACTGCCGCTCTGCTTTAACCTGTTGACAAGTCAAACACTTCACAGTAAAATCAGCAATATCTCTTTTCATTCCATCCCACCAGAAATACTCCCGCAGATCTCTGTACATCTTAGTACTGCCAGGATGAACTGAAAATGGAGAACTATGAGCTCCACATAACAACTCTATCTTCAAATTTGAATCACAAGGCACACACAATCTCTTCCCAAATCTCAAAAAGCAATCATTATCAATGTTGAATTCAGGCAACTTACCTTTCTGAACCAGCTCTACCCTTTTTCTGCAACTCACTATCTTGCTTCTGTGCTTGCTTTATTCTATCTGATAGAGATGATCTCACTGATACCTGAAACAAAAAAGAAGAGCATCCTACACCCACAACTTCTATGCCAAAGTTCATCAAATCCTTAACCAAAGGATCACGTTCCAAATGCAACATTTCTAATAAACCATTACTTTTTCGACTTAAAGCATCAGCCACTTTATTTGCTTTTCCCGGATGGTAATGAATTGTACAATCATAATCCTTGATTAATTCTAGCCATATCCTTTTTCTCATGTTCAATTCTTTCTTAGTTAATATATACTTTAAACTTTTGTGATCGGTATATATTTCACACTTTACCCCATAGAAATGATGCCTCCAAATTTTTAAAGAAAAAACAACAGCTTCTAATTCCAAATCATGTGTAGGGTAATTTACCTCATGAGTCTTCAACTGTCGTGAAGCATAAGCAATTACCTGATCATTCTGCAGTAGTACACAACCAAGTCCTTTCAATGAAGCATCACTGTATATAACAAACTCACCATTCCTGGAAGGTAGTGCAAAACTGGAGCATTCACCAATCTTCTTTTTAACTCCTGATACTACTTAATTTGATGGCCCAACATCTGCTGAAGTAGTTGCAATGGATTTCACCACCCCTTTCTACTTGTAGTCTAACTGCTTCCCATCACTCAGGCTCTTTGTCGGACACTCGTTTGCATAGTGACCCATCTCATTGCACTTAAAACATTTCACTAATTGTAAACCGAATTTGGTCTTACCTTCACCTTGATCCTTTTCAGTGCAATCACGAGCCTTATGTCCCATCTTACCACATCGGTAGCACTTTCCAGAATTCAGAAGACATTCCCCAGCATGCCTTTTTCCACATTTATCACAAACTGGAAACTTAGTTTTCTTACCATCAAACTTTTTTGAAGAATTACTACCTTTCTCCTGCCACCATGGTCTCTTCTTCTGTTGGTTGTTATAAAACACTTGATAATCGGCAAACTCCATTTCCACCTTCTCAGCACATCTAAAAAGATTTTCATAACTTTTAAACTCACGAGAAGCTAATTCCCTTCGATATTTTGGCTTTAATCTTGAGTAAAAACGAATGATTTTACTATCAAGGTCTTGGATAAAATTTGGATCATACCTTTCCAATCGAGTGAAACTTTATTCCTAGGTAGCCACTGAGTCTTCCTCTTGCCTCAATTCCAAGAATTTCTTTTCCATCCTAAGTCAAACAGCCTTAGGAAAATACTTCTCAAGAAACATACCTTTGAATTCATCCCAGTCGATAGCATCAATCTCATCAGCGTCCCTGATATTTTTAACCATCGACCACTACTGATCTGCCTCACCCTCCAAACGGTAAATGGCAAGACTAACCTTTTTATTGTCTGAACACCCCATGAAATCGAAAATATTCTCCAGTTCTTTAATACACCCTTCAGCTAGAACAGGGTCAGATGATCCTCTGAATGATGGGGGATGTAGCCTCATGAAATGTTCCACCACTGACATGTTCCTCTGCGGTTGGTCTGGCTGATCTCGTGCATGGATACCACCACCATTTATCACTTGATTCAACTGTGCCATCACTGCAACAAACTGTTCAGTTCCAATTCCGACCATCTCAGGATGCTGATTCGGAAGGTTATTTCCTTCTGTATGCTTTCCTAGCACTGCTTCCCTATTTCTTCGGCGGAAAACCATTCTGAACAAACATGTCTTAGATGAAGCAACATGGTAATCATGAAATTCTATATCATTTGAAAAAAAAATTTGGATAATCATTTAATAAAATTCTAACTCCTTAAGTTATCTAAACAGACCTCTGATACCAACTATATGGCCCCAGCCTTAAACCTTTCTTAATCTTGAGTTATTACAAGATTACACATTGAGGATCTTTTCGGGTTTAGATTTTTAGAGAATTAGATCATAAAACTTGCATTGAATTCCACATATAAAAAAAGTGGTTACATAAAGATATTATTCTTCATTCCCATAAATGGAAACATATTTAAAATAAACATGGATTCTTTCTTCACACTTCCTTGACACTATCATCATATCATGTACATTTCCCATGACCTATGGAAACATTTCAAAAAAAACTTGGGATGAGCATAAAAAGCCCATTATGGGTTATAAAAACATGGAAAGGAAACATGGGTACATATATACATAAGAATGAAATCATACTTTACCCATAAAACATAATCACTTTAACATACCTCATAAAATCATGAATAAATCATAGAAATCATAAGACATAAAGGTAACTTGAGGCATTCATAACATTCTTACGTAGGGAGTAACCCTCTTGGTTACGTTTGGAATACCCATCACAGTAAATTCCCTAAATCTCTTCGTAGAAACCTTAACGTTTCACTCCTTTGCATTACCCAATGCATTGGAGATCTATATCGGGCTCACCCGCCCTTAGTCTATCACGGAACCACCCGTCTTCATAATAATGCTCAAGAACCTCAACATAATCGTATGACATAAAACATGCATAAAGGAAACATAACATTTCCACCTTTAAATCACAAGATATCAATACAACACATTGATATAAAAACATTATGAAAAAAAATTTCAATACCAAAATAAAAGAAAATTAAAAAATGGTATTTATTTTTCTTTTAAAAAGAAGGTGTGTCTTGTAGAGGAAGCCGACACTCAAATAATGGTCACGACGGCGGAGAATTTGTTGTCGCCGCATACGTACGACAAAAAAATTCCCTTTTGTCATTTAGTAAATTCTTTGGATAAAAAATATTCCTTTTGAATAAACGTAAAGGTCAAAGAGGTTCATACACCGTATAAAAGAAGGTTGTGTATAAAATAAAATATGCCTCAATGAAAGGAGATTGAGATGAAGTCCCATACAAAGATAATTTTTTAAATAAAATAGATCTATTATGTGTATTCACTATAATTACACATAAATAAAGTACAAATACAAGATAGGACATAATAATATCATGATGTAATTTGAAAGTAGGAGATTAATCCAAAGAATGGAAATTGGGTTAAGAAGTTCCCTTACCTCGTATCCGACTTGACCCGACCGTTCTTTAATCTCCTGAATAATAAACTTTAGTTAATATATACTTGCTTAAGAACCTCTTTCAAGTTCATTATTCCTTTTATACCATGTTATGAACATCATGTAATCATTTAAGTTAATAAATTTCATTTTGTTGGTATTTGGTTCTTAAGTCAAAAATAGACTTCTTACACATACATGTTGTTAATTTGGTCAAAGGTTCATTATATCCAAAATGATATTAATGATTTGGATAACATATATATCATATATATTCAGCATATACATGTATTTATAATATTACATCACATTTAGAGGTAAGAAATGAAATGCACCGTTCATGGAGACGGTAAGCCGTACGTACGCATGAACGCTACTTCCATTTCTATTTCGTATTTTCTGGAATGGAATCATAATTATATAAGAGTATATTATAATTCCAGTATAATAACATATATAATATCATTAACTTTATCTTTTACACATCCCACATATGGTATTAACGAATCAAATCACTTTCAGGGGGCGGTAGTCCGCACTTCCTAAAATGAAGATATCGTGTTTACCCATAATGGAAACAATAATGGTATTCCATAAATGAAAAATACAGAAGCTTAAGGAAAGAATAAACATATTATATATCATATATAAAAATAGTGACATAATAATGGCCACCTTTGAAGGTGTTAAATGAGTATTGAACAATCATCGTTTCGGGAGGCAGAATTTCTCCATCCACGAAAATCGTATGTTCTTTAACAATTTGATGTAGTTGTGTGAGAGTGTAGCTCGAATAAATCTTATAAAAACATCCTAGTATATTAAAGATATTGGTGTTGTTACAAAATATGTAAATAAAAATAGTTTATGGGGTTGGAGATGCAAAATAAAACAAATGAACATGAGAGAATGAATTACCTTTAAAAGTGTAACTCCTTTTGATTTGAGCCTAAAGGCTTCCTTTGAAAGGATTATTCCCAAAGGGAATCCTCTAGGATGAGGATAGGGATGTGGAGAGAGTAAATGGTCAGGGGTTGGCCGAGCCAAAGGCTTGAGGGGTGTGTGAAATGAGGTAGAGGTGGGGGCCTTTTATAAGAGGAGAGGAGGGACACTTTTGGAATGTAAAGAAATATTACTTTATTTGAAAATGAGTTTCGGATTTAAATGGTCCCACATTGATATAATTAGTGTATAAGGAGATAAGGGTTCGAAATATACCCATCCAATAGGTTTTAGACATGTGTAGGTTTTAGATATTACATTATCTTTCCATTTTATTTAAATCGATAAATAATGAGGTCATCGCTGCATCATCATGATGTCATAAATAATTTAATTTATTTAAAGTTTAAAAATTATAAAAAAATACTATAATGTAGGAAATAGTTTTAACTTTTCAATGATTATTTATAATAAAAAATATGACTTGTATAACCCCACTTAAAAATTGTGTTAGTAAAACATATCATGTTTGTGTCATTTTTACTTTTACATTAAATAAAAAGTTATTTATGTCCTTTCCCAACCAAAGTGGCTCCATGGGGTCCCCAAGTTTACCCATGGATTTTCTTGGTCGGCCATGACACAAACAATGAGTGTAGGACATGTTTCAATATAATCTCATTTTATTAATGCATTATTTTTACCTTAAACTACACTAATTACAACTAATCGCGATTAAAAACTTAATAAGTTACTATTCACAAAAAAAAAATTAATCTCATTGAACCACATTTTACTTCTTATTGACAACCATGTATGTCATATTTTTGAAATTCAATACACATTAGTGGTAAACTTTCATTTAACTGAAAAATCAGTTTGCTTGATTACCACTTAGTGGTTTCACTATTCATCAAAAATTGGAGTTTTTCAGAAAAATACCAAAAATTCACCGTAAGATATATTTGATATTCCGAATTCAAAAATGAAGTCTATTTTACAAAATTCAAAACAAATAATTAACATTAATTAATTTAATAATTAATTCCCCTATCTGGGAAAAAAGTGTGTTTTTATAAAACAATAAGTATCAAAAGATTGACAGGATTTTAAGTCTAATTTCAAAGTGAAATTGATTCCAATGACCACCATTGGATTAAATGGTAAAAATAAATTCTAATTTCACTTCAAAACCAATTCAAAACATAATCTAATCATATAAATAAATTAGATTAAAAATCAGTTTTGATGTAAAACGCAGTATTTTTCACTATTCATTAAAAAATGAACATTGTCAGAAAAATACCAAAAAATCACAAAAAGTAAATTTTTGATGTCCCAATAATAAAGAATAAGTTTATTTTGACAACCATAGTTTATAAAATTGGCAAAAGATAGATTCAAAAATGGTTTGCCATCAAAAGGCAGAAAAACCGTCTTTTAAGAATATTAGTGTATTCCATGCATAAGATTGTATTTATTTTCATTTTAAGCCTCTATAACACTATCTTAATCATTAATAAACATAGATAAAAATATCTATTATTCATTACATACTTGGGATGTTACATTGAATTTCGTATGAGAATATTTTCTATCATGCTCAATTATTATTCAAACATTATCTCTCACTCAATGATCATATTATCAATTATCACTACTGTTTAACCTATAATAAATCCTTTTATTTGTTATTTTATTTATAAATTACATCTACCACATCTTCTTCTCAATGAGGTTTTTCTTCTTCTCTATAAAATTGGATTGAAAAAATAAAACTTTCATATTTTGAAAACATTATTACTAGTATAAATATTTTGTTGACTATTTATATTTAGGCAGGGGAAATTCAACAATAACCAAAAATAATATTTAAATAATACTATTATTTAAAACATTATTAATATGTGACAAGGAATAGTATTCATTTATTGATGAAAAATAAATATAAATTTATTTAATTGTAAAAATTATAAAATAAAAATTAAACTCCATGTGTCATTATGAATAAAAATTTTAAAAATATTATAATGGTTTTATATAATTTTTATTTATTTATTAATTAATAATTTATAATTAACAAATAATTAGTGATTTCATTTTATTCATAAAAATTCAATTTTTAATAAAGTTGTTTTCTTTAATTTTTTTTGGAAATTAATTATAATTAAATTATAAAAATTATCATAATTTGATTTTTGGGAAGGGTTATAATTTTTTAAATAAGGATGAAAATTTTAACATTTAATAATTTTTCATGTATTTTCTAAAAAGACTTATTTTCAAATAAAAATAAAAAATTATCATTTTTAAACAATATTATATTCCATTTAAAAAAAGTATTTTAAACAAAGTATTATGTTTCAAATTTTATTATAAAATAACATAATAATCACATAGCTATCCATAATATAAATAATTACATAATAATAAATATTTTTCACAATTTTTATATAATTTCATTTTTGGGCATAAACAAAATTTATCTAAATACTATTTATATTTGTGAAAAATGTTTTTATCTTCAAATGTTATAATAATATAAATTTATATAAGTTTTAATGAATTATTTTGATTATAAATTCAATAACATTTTTTAATATTGATATTATGGTGTTTATAAGTCATGGAATGGATATGAATTCATTTTTATACTTACAAATTAATTTTTCTAAAAACAATCATTCATTAATGTTTTCATTCATATTATTAATTAAAACATAAAATTTAATGAAATTAATTTTTTTAAATTCAATCTATATATTTAATCATAAAAATTAATATAATTATATTAGGTAAACATAAATTTTGGTCAAAATGATTATTAAAGACCATACAATTTTGATATTATGGTTGAAGTCTATATGGTTCTACCTAGGGATAAAGTAAGATAAAATTGTATTAATTCCTAATAAACATTACTAATTCATATTTATTTATCTTATTTCCATAATATATTTTCATATATTGAAATTTGTTTTCATTTTTATTCATTATCACGAAATTGCTCTTATATTTTTGAAATAATTCGTTTAATTTCAGTTGTGTCCCACCAATCATTTATAAAACGGAATATACTTTTGTCCATATATCAAACAACATATACAATTTGGATTATAGAGGATCAAAAAACAAATTTTTAGATTCTTTTCATTTTTCTCTGATCTATTAGTCTTCACACTAGTCTAATTTTTGTGGTTTAAATTTTAGGTTAAATGAGGACATTAAAATAAGATGTATATATCATTACCATGTTATTTCAAATTTATTTTTCCTCACACATTCTCTATGCCTATTTTACCCACAAAAACATTATTAATTTCATATAATAATTATATTGATATATTATTATGGTGTAAGAACAAACATTCCCCACATATTCACTTTCAAATGTGAACTAAAACTATCGAACAAGAGTACATGTGCACTACCACTAACATATATCGATGAGATTTTATTTCCATCACTATATTTTAGTGTTTTTATTATATTCATTTAATATATATATTTATATATTTATATTTATATGTTTGTGTGTGTTACTTATTAAATAATTATTATATTAGGAAAATAAATTATTATTATATTTCCATGATATAACACTCCTAGATTTGTATTAGAAAAAAACATCACATTTAAAGAAATATTACTAAAGAGGGTGATATAACAATCCTACTCCATAGCATGACACATCAATAAAAAATATTTTATCATTTAAATTAAGAATGAAATATTAGGATTATAGTTTTAGATAATTTTGAAAAACAGTTAATACTGTGGATTCATAAATAATAGTTTTATAAAGATGAACATCATCTACCAATATTCTGATCTTTTTATATTTAAAAATTTACCATCATATTCATTTATATGAAACCCATCAATTCATAATTTGGTCATCCAAAATAGTTAGATAGTGGGGAAAATGAAAAAAAATAAGGGTGGTCTCAAATTAATAGTTATGGTAAATGTAACCATTAAAGAAGGATTGAAACTAGATAGAATAAGATTAGTATAAGATTATGATGATACAATCAATGTTCAATATTTTAACATAAAAATATTCATACACATCAATACATGGGTCGTCAAATATTATAAAATAGAATAAGTCCTTTAATACATAAAGAGTTGTTATAATCAATGACCATGACTTCTGTGATGTCAATATTCACCATATAAAGTATCATAAAATTATAAAACATGTAGATATAATTTACATCTATAGTATAAATTTATCTTCACATCACCACCTATAATTGGAATAACCAATATTAATATAATAAATTTTAAAAATATTAATTATTTTCAAAAAAAAATTTAAAATGCATGTCAAATAGAAACATTTTGAAAACATTAACAAAGTTCATTATAAAAATATTTTAATCAAGATAAAATATCATGCTAAAAGGTTTTATTAAATAGTAATTTTTTAATGTAGATAAAAATTTTAAAACATTATATAATAAATTTATATTTAATATAAGGATTCCTAATCTAATATATGATTAAAAATAGTTATCATTTAAATAAAAAGGATTAATATATTTCATTAAACAATAATTGAGTAAAAGGAAATAAAACATATGAACCACATTCATATATAATTGATTTTAAATGATACGTGGTTTCAGAATATAATAAAACATTATAACCTCTAAAATAACATTGAACAAAAATAATTAGAAATTAATGTAGAATATAATATAATGATTTTAAAACATTGGTACCTCCTCAAACATAAATATAATTAAAAAATAACATCATATAAAATTTTAAATATCATGAATATTTGGATTTTTATGTTAAAAACTTTAAAATTTGTAATTACGCACATCACATAAAATATGGTAGGTGTTTAACAATATAATAGCCTCAACAAACGGTAATTGAGAAGAAGTCTCATACAACTTTGGTAATCTATAAAACAACCCTGCAATAAAAGAGAGAAACTAATTGGTATTTTTAAATCCCAAAAATTAAAATGAAATTAATTATAAAATAATTTCATATGAATTATATACACTGCATGACAATAATAGGTGTGGAATACGGGATATTCCACATACATATAAAAGCGAGACGAGAAAACCCTTACCTTGAGTCTACACATTCATTATGAATCGTTTAACTAAAATATATAAGAATAAAACCCATATTTGATTTCATAATAACATTTACCATGTTTAGTACCTTACAATTATATAATTTAATAAATAAATTATTAGTGAAAAATATATATATTTAATCAGTAAAGACCTCATCTGGTGTTTTGGGAATGATCATTTCATTGATTCAAAATTGTTTCAGTGTGTTGGACATTGTCAAAGGGTTCTTCATTTCAACATCTCCATTAAATATTAATAATGAAATAATTATAATATTTATTAATCAATTATAATTCTAAGAAAAACATAAAAAAATGGTTACAAATAACAAACTACATTACGATCATTATGTAGTAATAATGTACATTATCTTGTGTATCGTTTCCATATTTCTATGATCATAATATAAAGAAGGTATTTATTATATTAAAATTAATAGATTATGATGTTCCCAATCAGGATTCAGTTACTACTGAGAGGGCTAGGGGTGAATCTGTGATATATATTTCATTTTAATCATTCTTATTTTTGAAAAAACCTTTGCCTCCTATTAAAGAATTTCTTCCCTACTGAACACACAAAACCACAGGAACACAAGTTTTACATGGTTCACTACATAACAATTGTAGATAGGTCCTTGATATGGTATTTAACCAATCTAGTACCACACAATCAACTAGAAAACAATCCTTTGATGTGGAATACAATGATTAGGATATTACTTTACACTCTTGTAGCACTTTGAAATTAATCCAATAGTGTGTGTGCTCCATATTTTCACAAATAGGGTAATGTAATGATTCTGTGCTTCTTAATGAACATTCACAAATCAAATATTTCAAAACAATTCTTCACTTTCATACCCATAAGCTGCTAAGAACCTCCTAGGGAAAATAGCTTGCGTGCCACTCCCTGCTTGCATGCCTCCTGACTTGCACGCCACCTGTTTGTGCACCACCTGTTTGTGCGCCACTCCGCTTGCACACCACTTGTGCATCACTCCCTGCTTGCGCTCCTCCCAACATGTGCGCCACCCAACTCACGTGCCACCTGCTTGTGCATCATTCAGATTGCGCGCCTACCTTCTTGCGCACCACTAACTACTTGTGCATGACTATTGTGCATAGCTCACAACTTACGAGCCACTTTTTTCTTATACACAACACACTTCTTGGAGACACCTCCCTTATTGCGTTCCTTATAAATAACCCTCATCATTTACTCCACTTCAGCTTGCATGCCACTCTCTACTACTTTCGCGATCAGATCTAAAATTGTTTAATAATTGTTGAGCATTGAAAAATGAGGAGGCTAGTCATCTATTTATAGGAATTTTGGTGACTTGCGCGCCACAAACACTTGTGCACTTCTCTAAAACTTGCGCGCCGCTCAAGAACACTAACATCATTACATCACTAGTGTGACACTTTATTTCCTTTATAATATTTTGATATGATGATGTTGAAATATGACTTTCGATCAATATTCACTAGTGCGCCACATGTACTTGCACTCCACACTTCTGCCCCTCTTTTGACTTGTGCGCCGCTTTATTTATTTTGACGAAAACTATTTTTTACTCTCCTTATAATTCAAAAGGATTGCATCACAAGTTCTCCAAACATATGATTTTTGTGAAATACAAATCAGAAAAGCTTTATTATAATTAAAATGGATGGTACTGAAACCTCCCTATCTTCCAACAGGATCATTCCTTCCAATAAAAATTGTATATGACTGGCATCATCATTTATCCCCCTTTCCTTTTTAAGTCTTGCATCATATGTCCTCTAATCATATGATATTTGTGAAATACATATCAGCAAAGAATCGTCATGTTTACAATTCCTTTACAAAGTGAATTGATTTAACTTCGTTGATAATAAAAAACAACACTCTGTAACAACAAACTATTCTTACATCCTTGTCCGCCCAACATGGTCCCAACAACCTCCTCTTTGGATTTTTTCATCAACCAAGACTCATAAATCACTAAACTTCATAACCATATGAAATGGATTACTTATCAACAATTCTAAGCATACGTGAGATAACTCATTGTTGGAAACAAAAATTATTGACAGCCAAAACCATGTTGTCCAAAAGCAGTGACTATGAAATCCAAAATTAGTGAGTATGACATCTAATGAACATATCTCAACAGCCTTTTTCAGAAAATCTTTCAAGATTCTATGTTAGCATTCTTCAATTCATCATCATTCCTAGAAAATAAGATTGGTTCCTATAACCAATCCAACAAACAGTAAGAATCGTTCACAAAGATACATGCTGGATTCACATCGTAGACACAACTCCCCCTTTATGCATGCATCTATAAGGATAAATTTATGAAACAATTGTCCCCCTTTAAAACACTATCCAATGGAAATATGAGAGTGGGTTTAGAAACACATATCTTATCCATGATGAGATGGAGGTTGGAAACACATGTTCAACCTCAATTTTTAAATTGGATCCTTCGGTAAATGTTTTGTGAATATATCAGCAACTTGTTCAGATATAGATATGTACTCCAGCCTCAATTAATTCTTCTCCACCTTCTACTTGATGAAGTGTTATGTTATATAAATGTTTTTTGAATGATAATGTTGTACCATATTTCTTGTAAGAATGATTGCACTCTGATTATCACAACCCAAGAGAAATGGTAGCTTTATATCAACAAATAGATCTTCCTGTTGAGTCTTCATCCACATTAGTTAAGTAGTAGCAACATACTCAGCTTTAGCTGTGCTAAGAGTTACTGAATTCTATTTCATGGTGTGCAAACTAACAAAACATTTCCCCAGGAAGAAAGCTCTGCCAGATGTGGATCTTTAATCGTTAACATTTCCAGGCCAATCCGCAGCATAATACCCAAATAGATCAATATTTCTTAACCCATCATACCTTATTCCATAATTTTTTGTGCCTTCGATATATCTGAGAATTATTTTTCCATCCTTCAAATTTGATTCTTTAGGATCACTCTGAAATCTTCCACATAATGTGGCAGCATAGATGATGTCAGGTGTAACATCCCAAGTAAGTAATGAATAATAGATATTATTATCTATGTCTATTAATGATTAAGATAGTGTTATAGAGGCTTAAAATGAAAATAAATACAATCTTATGCATGGAATACACTAATATTCTTAAAAGATTGTTTTAGTGCCTTTTGATGGCAAACCATTTTTGAATCTATATTTTGACAATTTTATAAACTATGTTTGTCAAAATAAACTTATTCTTTATGATTGGGACATCAAAATTTACCTTGTGTGAATTTTTGGTATTTTTCTGACAATGTTCATTTTTTTTAAATGAATAGTGAAGAATACTGCATTTTACATCAAAAATGCTTTTTAATCTAATTTATTTATATGATTAGATTATGTTTTGAATTGTTTTTGAAGTGAAATTAGAATATATTTTTACCATTTTATCCAATGGTGGTCATTGGAATCAATTTCACTTTCAAATTAGACTTAAACTGGTGTCAATCTTTTGATACTTATTGTTTTGTAAAAACACGCTATTTGCTCTGGCAACGGGAATTAATTATTAAATTAATTAATGTGACTTATATGATTTTAATTTTGTAAAATAGACTTCATTTTTGAATTCGGAATATCAAATATAGCTTAGGGTGAATATTTGGTAATTTTCTGAAAAACTTCAATTTTTGATGAATAGTGAAACCACTAAGTGGTAATCAAGCAAACTGATTTTTCAGTTAAATGAAAGTTTACCACTAATTTGTATTGAATTTTGAAAATATGACATACATGGTTGTCATTAATAAGTAAAATGTGGTTCAATGAGATCAAAATAATTTGTTGGTGAATAGTAACTTATTAAGTTTTTAATCGCGATTAGTGGTAATTAGTGTAGTTTAAGGTATAAATAATTCTTTAATAATATGAAATGACCTAGACACATGTCCCAACCTTATTGGTTGTGTCATGGCAGACCAATACAAGCCATGGGTCAACTTGGGGACCCCATGGAGACACTTTGGTTTGGAAATGACATAAATAACTTTTTATTAAATGTTAAAGTAAAAAATGACACAAACAAGAAATGTTTTACGAAAACAATTTTTACATGGGGTTATAAAGATCAGATTTTTGATTATAAATAGTCATTGGAAAGCTAAAAATATTTCCTACATCATAGTATTTTTTTTATGATTTTTAGACATTAAATAAATTAAATTATTTATGACATAATAATGATGCAACGATGACATCATTATTTGACGATTTAAATAAAATGGAAAGATAATGTAACATCTATGAACTACACATGTAAAAAACCAATTGGATGAGTGTCTTTATAAGAATTATCATCTTATCCAAGAATTATATCAATTTGGGTCCTTTTGAAACCGAAACACATTTTCAAATAAAGTAATATTTCTTTACTTTCCAAAAGTGCCCCTCCTCTCCTCTTATAAAAGGCCCCCACCTCTACCTCATTTCACACACTTCTAAAGCCTTTGGCTCGGCCAACCCCTGACAATATACTCTCTACACATACCTCTACTCATCCTAGAGGATTCCCTTTTGGAAGAATCCTTTCAAAGGAATCCTTTAGACTCAAATCAAAAGGAGATACACTTTTAAAGGTAATTCATTCTCTCATGTTCATTTGTTTTATTTTGCTTCTCCAACCCCCTAAACTCTTTTTATTTACTCCTTTTGTAACAAAAACAGTATATTCAATATACTAGGATGTTGTTATAAGATTTATTTGAGCTACACTCTCACACGATTACATCAAATTGTTAAAGAACATACGGTTTCCGTGGATGGCGAAATTCTGCCTCCCGAAACGATGATTGTTCAATACTCATTTAACACCTTCAATGGTGGCCATTATGATGTCAATATTTTTATATATGATATATGATATGTTTATGTTTTCCTTAAGCTTCTGTTTTTTCATTTTGGGCATACATTTATGGTTTCCATTATGGGTAAACACGATATCTTCATTTTAGGAAGTGCGGACTACCGCCCCCTGAAAGGGATTTGATTCGTTAATACCATATGTGGGATGTGTAAAGGATAAAGTTAATGATATTATATATGTTATTATACTGGAATTATAATATACACTTATATCATTATGATTCCATTCAAGAAAATATGAAATAGAAATGGATGTAGCGTTCATGCGTACGTACGGCTTACCGTCTCCATGAACGGTGCATTTCATTTCTTACCTCTAAATGTGATGTAATATTATAAATACATGTATATGATGAATATATATTATATATATGTTATCCAAATCATTAATATCATTCTGGATATAATGAACCTTTTACCAAATTAACAACATGTAAGTGTAAGAAGTCTATTTTTTACTTAAGAACCAAATACCGACAAAATGAACATTATTAACTTAAATGATTACATGATGTTCATAACATGGTATAAAAGGAATAATGAACTTGAAAAAGATTCTTAAGAAAGTAGAGATTAACTCAAGTTTATTATTCAGGAGATTAAAGAACGGTCGGGTTATGTCGGATACGAGGTATGGGACTTCGTCTCAATCTCCTTTCATTGAGGCATATTTTATTTTATACACAACTTTATTTTATACGGTGTATAAACCCCTTTGTCTTTTATGTTTATTCAAAAGGAATATTTTTTATACGAAGCATTTACTAAACGAAAAAAGGGAATGTTTTTGTCGTACGTATGCGGCGACAACGACTTCTCCGCCGTCGTCATCGTTATTTGAGTTTCGGCTTCCTCTACAAGCCATACTTTTTTTTAAACGAAAAATAAATACCATGTTTTACTTTGGTATTGAAAATGGTTTTAATAATGTTTTTATTATATCAATGTGTTGTATTGATATCTCGTGATTGAAATGTGGAAATGTTATGTTTCCTTTATGAATGTTTTCTGTGATATGATTATGTTATGGTTCTTGGGCATTATTATGAAGACGGGTGGTTCCGTGATAAACTAAGGGAGAGTGAGCCCGTTATAGCTCTCCAATGCATTGGGTAACGCGAAGGAGTGAAACGTTAAAGTTTCTCCGAAGATATTTTAGGGAATATACTGTGATGGGTATTCCAAACGTAACCAAGAGGGTTACTCCCTACCTAAGAATGTTATGAATGCCTCGAGTTACCTTTATGTCTTATGACTTCTATGATTTATTCATGATTTGATGAGGTATGTTAAAGTGATTATGTTTTATGGGTAAAGTATGATTTCACTCTTATGTATGTATGTACCCATGTTTCCTTTCCATGTTTTTATAACCCATACTGAGTTTTTATGCTCATCCCAAGTTTTTGAAATGTTTTTCACAGGTCAAGGGAAAGGTACATGATAAGATGATAGAGTCAAGGATGTGTCATGAAATAATCCATGTTTTATTTTTAATATGTTTCCATTGATGGGAATGAAGAATACTATCTTTATGTAACCACTTTGTTTATTTTATGATCTAATTCTCTAAAACTCTAAACCCGAAATGATCCTCAATGTGTAATCCTGTAATAACTCAAGATTAAGTAAGGTTTAAGGCTGGGGCCTTATAGTTGGTATCAGAGGTCGGTTTAGATAACTTTAGGAGTTAGAATTCTATTAAATGATTATCCAAAAATATATTTTTTTTCCTTCGAAATGATATAGCATTTAAAGATTACCATATTGCTTCATCTAAGACATGTTTGTTCAGAATGGTTTTCCGCAGTGGAAATAGGGAAGCAGTGCTAGGAAGGCATACAGAAGGAAATAACCTTCCGAATCAGCATCCAGAAATGGACGGATTTGGAACTGAACATTTTGTTGCAGTAATGGCGTAGTTGACTCAAGCGATAAATGGTGGTGGTATCCATACACGAGATCAACCAGACCAACCGCAGAAGAACATGTCAGTGGTGGAACATTTCATGAGGCAACATCCACCATCATTCAGAGGATCATCTGACCATGTGCTAGCTGATGGGTGGATTAAAGCACTGGAGAAGATTTTTGATGTCATGGGGTGTTCAGACAATCAAAAGGTTAGTCTTGCTATTTACCGTTTGGAGGGTGAAGCAGATCAGTGGTGGTCTATGGTTAAAAATATCAGGGACGCCGATGAGATTGATGCTCTTGACTGGGATGAATTCAAAGGTATGTTTCTTGAGAAGTATTTTCCTAAGGCTGTTCGACTTAGGATGGAAAATAAATTCTTGGAATTGAGGCAAGAGGAAGACTCAGTGGATGCCTATGAATAAAGGTTCACTCGATTGGAAAGGTATGCTCCAAATTTTATCCGAGACCTTGATAGTAAAATCAATCGTTTTTACTTAGGATTAAAGCCAAAATATCGAAGGGTATTAGCTTCTCGTGAGTTTAAAAGTTATGAAACGCTTGTTCGATGTGCTGAGAAGGCGGAAATGGAGTTTGTCGATGACCAAGTTTTCTATAACAACCAGCAGAAGAAGAGACCGAGGTGGCAGGAGAAAGGTAAGAATTCTTCAAAAAAGTCTGATGGTAAGAGAACTAAGTTTCCAGTTTGTGATAAATGTGGCAAAAGGCATGCTGCGGAATGTCTTCTGAATTCTGGAAAGTGATACCGATGTGGTAAGATGGGACATAAGGCTCGTGATTGTACTGAAAAGGATTAAGGTGAAGGTAAGAACAAATTTGTTTTACAGTTAGTGAAATGTTATAAGTGCAATGACATGGGTCACTATGCAAACGAGTGTCCGACAAGGAGCTTGAGTGATGGGAAGCAGTTAGACTACAAGCAGAAAGGGGTGGTGAAATCCTTTGCAACTACTTCAGCAGATGTTGGGCCATCAAATGAAGTTGTATCATGTACTTTGTTTGTTTTTTCAGATTATGCCAGTGTGTTGTTTGATTCGGGGTCTACACATTCTTTCATCTCTAAAACCTTTTCTAGTAAAATGGGAATACCATCTCAAGAAATGACTCCTGAATTTTTGGTAAAAACACCTGGGGGAAATGTCGAGGCAAAAAGAATTTATAAGAATCTTCCTATCCTTATCTGTGGAAGGAACCTACTTGCAAACCTTATTGTTCTACCTCTAGTAGAGTTTGATGTTATCCTGGGTATGGATTGGCTCTCTATTTACCATGCTAAGATTGACTGTAGAGCTAAAGAAGTTTCTTTTCAGAAAGACATTCAGTTTGTTTACAAGAATGAACCCTTACTTTTGATAACATATCAAGATGCCGAGAAACTTGTAAAAGATGGAAATGAATGTTACCTTGAACACATCGTTGAAAATAAAGGAACTATTTAGATTAATGATGTGCCAGTGGTAAATGAGTATCCTGATGTTTTTCCTGATGAGTTGCCTGGATTAATACCAGATCGGGAAGTTGAGTTTACTGTTGACTTAGTTCCTGATGCTAAGCCAATTTCAAAACCCCCTTATCGAATGGCACAAATTGAACTTTTAGAGTTGAAGGAGCAATTGCAATATTTATTAGAGAAAGGATTCATTAGACCTAGCACATCACCATGTGGTGCTCCTGTTTTATTTGTTAAAAAGAAAGATGGTTCTATGAGACTTTGCATTGATTATAGAGCCTTGAATAATATCATTGTTAAGAACAAATATCCTTTTCCTCATATCGATGATTTGTTTGATCAGCTCCAGGGAGCTCGGTTTTTTTCAAAGATTGACTTGAGATCGGGGTACCATCAGCTGAAGGTAAAGGAGGCAGATATTCCGAAAACCGCGTTCCGTACGAGATATGGCCATTATGAATTTGTAGTAATGCCTTTTGGGCTAACCAATGCACCTACTATATTCATGGACTTAATGAATAGAATTTTCCATGAGTTCCTGGATAAGTTTGTGGTGGTTTTCATTGATGATATTTTGGTGTTTTCTAAATGTAAAGAGGAGCATGGGAAACATTTAAGGGTTATCTTGCAAACATTAAAAGAAAAGAAACTGTATGGGAAATTCAGCAAGTGTGAGTTTGGGTTGCAACAAATTTCTTTCCTTGGTCACATTGTTTCTAAAGATGGAATAACTGTTGATCCTGCAAAAACAAAAGTTGTGGAAGAATGGCCAAGACCCACAAATGTAACCGAGATTTGTAGCTTCGTTGGTTTGGCAGGCTATTACCGAAGGTTTGTTAGAAATTTTTCACGGTTATCTAGTCCAATGACTAAGCTAACTCGGAAGGGTGTTAAGTTTATCTGGACAAAAGAATGTGATGATTGTTTTCAGGAATTGAATAGAAGATTGGTGAATGCTCCAGTTTTGGAACTACCTTCCAGGAATGGTGAGTTTGTTATATACAGTGATGCTTCATTGAAAGGACTTGGTTGCGTCCTAATGCAGAATGATCAGGTAATTGCTTATGCTTCACGACAGTTGAAAACTCATGAGGTAAATTACCCTACACATGATTTGGAATTAGCTGCTGTTGTTTTTTCATTAAAAATTCGGAGGCATCATTTGTATGGAGTAAAGTGTGAAATATATACCGATCACAAAATTTTAAAGTATATATTCACTCAGAAAGAGTTAAACATGAGACAGAGGAGATGGCTAGAATTAATCAAGGATTATGATTGTACAATTAATTACCATCCGGGAAAAGCAAATAAAGTGGCTGATGCTTTGAGTCGAAAAAGTAATGCTTCATTAACAATGTTGCATTTGGATCGTGATACTTTGGTTAACGATTTGATGAACTTTGGCATAGAAGTTTTTGGTGCAGGAAGTCCTTCTGTTTTGTTTCATGTAACAGTGAGATCTTCTCTATCAGATAGAATCAAGCAAGCACAGAAGCAAGGCAGTGAGTTGCAGAAAAAGGTAGAGCTGGTTTAGAAAGGTATGTTGCCTGAATTCAACATTGATAATGATTGTGTTTTGAGATTTGGGAGGAGATTGTGTGTGCCTTGTGATTCACAGTTGAAGAGAGAGTTGTTATGTGAAGCTCGTAGTTCTCCGTTTTCAGTTCATCCGGGCAGTACTAAGATGTATAGAGATCTGCGGGAGTATTACTGGTGGGATGGAATGAAAAGAGATATTACTGATTTTACTGTGAAGTGTTTGACTTTTCAGCAGGTTAAAGCAGAGCGGCAGTTACCGAAAGGGATGCTTCAGCCTTTACCAGTGCCAGAGTGGAAATGGGAGAATATATCCATGGACTTTGTTGTTGGATTACCGAAGACATCTCGAGGTAATAATGCAATCTGGGTTATTGTTGATCGCTTGACCAAATCTGCTCATTTCCTTGCTATACGAGATACTTTCTCTCTTGATCAACTTTCCCGTTTGTATCTTAAAGAGATAGTCAGGATACATGGAGTTCCTCTCTCCATTGTATCGGATCATGATCCCAGGTTTAATTCTAACTTTTGGAAAGGCCTTCAGAAGTCGTTGGGTACTGAATTAAATTTTAGTACAGCTTTTCATCCTCAATCAGATGGGCAGTCAGAACGAACAATTCAGACATTGGAGCATATGCTACGAGCTTGTTCTATGGATTATTAGGGAAGTTGGGACCAGCATCTTTCTTTGGTTGAGTTTTCATATAATAACAGTTTTCATTCCAGTATACAGATGGCACCATTTCAGGCATTATATGGGAAGCGGTGTCGAACTCCAGCTTTCTGGGATGAAGTGGGTGAAAGGAAGTTGATGGGACCAGAATTGGTAGAAGATATGGCAGAAAAAGTTCAGATGATTCAGAAACACATGAGAACAGCTCAGAGCAGGTAGAAGAGTTATGCGGATAACCGGAGGAAGGATCTATCTTTCGAGGTAGGTGATCATGTTTTTCTCAAGGTTTCTCCTTGGAAAAGCGTGATGAGATTTGGTAAGAAAGGAAAGTTGAGTCCAAGGTTTGTTGGACCATATGAAATTCTGGAGAGAGTTGGATCAGTTGCATACCGAGTGGCTTTACGTCCGAGTTTATCTCTGGTACACAATGTTTTTCACGTTTCGATGTTGAGAAAGTATATGCCAGATCCATCTCATGTTTTGAGTCCAGAGGTAGTTCAGCTGGAAGAGAACCTATCTTATGAGGAACAACCGGTCCAGATTCTTGACCACAGGGAGCATGTGTTACGGAATAAGGTGATTAAGCAGGTAAAGGTTTCGTGGAAAACCCACATGATTGAAGAGGCAACATGGGAATCTGAAAATGCAATGAGTGATAAGTACCCCCATTTATTTGATAAGTAAATAAATTGCGGGGACGCAATTTTCTAAAGGGGGGAAGGATGTAACATCCCAAGTAAGTAATGAATAATAGATATTTTTATCTATGTCTATTAATGATTAAGATAGTGTTATAGAGGCTTAAAATGAAAATAAATACAATCTTATGCATGTAATACACTAATATTCTTAAAAGATTGTTTAGTGCCTTTTGATGGAAACCCATTTTTGAATCTATATTTTGACAATTTTATAAACTATGTTTGTAAAAATAAACTTATTTTTTATGATTGGGACATCAAAATTTACCTTGTGTGAATTTTTGGTATTTTTCTGACAATGTTCATTTTTTTAATGAATAGTGAAGAATACTGCATTTTACATCAAGAATGCTTTTTAATCTAATTTATTTATATGATTAGATTATTTTTTGAATTGGATTTGAAGTGAAATTAGAATATATTTTTACCATTTTATCCAATGATGGTCATTGGAATCAATTTCACTTTGAAATTAGACTTAAACTGGTGTCAATCATTTGATACTTATTGTTTTGTAAAAACACGCTATTTGCTCTGGCAGCGGGAATTAATTATTAAATTAATTAATGTGACTTATATGATTTGAATTTTGTAAAATAGACTTCATTTTTGAATTCATAACATCAAATATAGCTTAGGGTGAGTTTTTGGTAATTTTCTGAAAAACCTCAATTTTTGATGAATAGTGAAACCACTAAGTGGTAATCAAGCAAACTGATTTTTCAGTTAAATGAAAGTTTACCACTAATGTGTATTGAATTTTGAAAATACGACATACATGGTTGTCATTAAGAAGTAAAATGTGGTTCAATGAGATTAAAAGAATTTTTTGGTGAATAGTAACTTATTAAGTTTTTAATCGCGATTAGTGGTAATTAGTGTAGTTTAAGGTATAAATAATGCTTTAATAATATGAAATGACCTAGACACATGTCCCAACCTTAATTGTTGTGTCATGGCCGACCAAGAGAAGCCATGGGTCAACTTGGGGACCCCATGGAGACACTTTGGTTTGGGAATGACATAAATAACTTTTTATTAAATGTTAAAGTAAAAAATGACACAAACAAGAGATGTTTTACGAAAACAATTTTTACATGGGGTTATAAAGATCAGATTTTTGATTATAAATAGTCATTGGAAATATAAAAAGATTTCCTACATCATTGTATTTTTTTTATGATTTTTAGACATTAAATAAATTAAATTATTTATGACATAATAATGATGCAGCGATGACATCATTATTTGACGATTTAAATAAAATGGAAATATAATGTAAAATCTATGAACTAAACATGTCCAAAAACAATTGGATGAGTGTATTTAGAAGCCTTATCACCTTATACACGAATTATATCAATGTGGGTCCTTTTGAAACCGAAACACATTTTCAAATAATGTAATATTTCTTTACTTTCCAAAAGTGCCCCTCCTCTCCTCTTATAAAAGGCCCCCACCTCTACCTCATTTCACACACTTATCAAGCCTTTGGCTCGGCCAACCCCTGCCCATTTACTCTCTACACATACCTCTCCTCATCCTAGAGGATTCCCTTTGGGAATAATCCTTTCAAAGGAAGCCTTTAGACTCAAATCAAAAGGAGATACACTTGTAAAGGTAATTCATTCTCCAATGTTCATTTGTTTTATTTTGCTTCTCCAACCCCCTAAACTCTTTTTATTTACTCCTTTAGTAACAAAAAAAGTATATTCAATATACTAGGATGTTGTTATAAGATTTATTTGAGCTACACTCTCACACAACTACATCAAATGGTTAAAGAACATACGGTTTCCATGGATGGAGAAATTCTGCCTCCCGAAACGATGATTGTTCAATACTCATTTAACACCTTCAATGGTGGCCATTATGATGTCACTATTTTTATATATGATATATGATATGTTTATGTTTTCCTTAAGCTTCGGTTTTTTTCATTTTGGGCATACATTTATGGTTTCCATTATGGGTAAACACGATATCTTCATTTTTGGAAGTGCGGACTACCGCCCCCTAAAAGTGATTTGATTCGTTAATACCATATGTTGGATGTGTAAAGGATAAAGTTAATGATATTATATATGTTATTATACTGGAATTATAATATACACTTATATCATTATGATTCCATTCCAGAAAATATGAAATAGAAATGGATGTAGCGTTCATTCGTACGTACGGCTTACCGTCTCCATGAATGGTGCATTTCATTTCTTACCTCTAAGTGTGATGTAATATTATAAATACATGTATATGATGAATATATATGATATATATGTTATCCAAATCATTAATATCATTCTGGATATAATGAACCTTTGACCAAATTAACAACATGTAAGTGTAAGAAGTCTATTTTTGACTAAAGAAACAAATACTGACAAAATGAACATTATTAACTTAAATGATTACATGATGTTCATAACATGGTATAAAAGGAATAATGAACTTGAAAAAGATTCTTAAGCAAGTAGAGATTAACTCATGTTTATTATTCAGGATATTAAAGAACGGTTGGGTCAAGTCGGATACGAGGTATGGGACTTCGTCCCAATCTCCTTTCATTGAGGCATATTTTATATTATACACAACTTTCTTTTATACGGTGTATAAACCCCTTTGAATTTTACGTTTATTCAAAAGGAATATTATTTATACGAAGCGTTTACTAAACGACAAAAGGGAATGTTTTTGTCGTACGTATGCGGCGACAACGACTTCTCCGCCGTCGTCATCGATATTTGAGTTTCGGCTTCCTCTAGAAGCCATACTTTTTTTTAAACGAAAAATAAATACCATGTTTTAATTTGGTATTGAAAATGGTTTTAATAATGTTTTTATTATATCAATGTGTTGTATTGATATCTCGTGATTGAAATGTGGAAATTTTATGTTTCCTTTATGCATGTTTTATGTGATATGATTATGTTATGGTTCTTGGGCATTATTATGAAGACGGGTGGTTCCGTGATAAACTAAGGGCGGGTGAGCCCGTTATAGCTCTCCAATGCATTGGGTATCGCGAAGGAGTGAAACGTTAAGGTTTCTCCGAAGAGATTTTAGGGAATATACTGTGATGGGTATTCCAAACGTAACCATGAGGGTTACTCCCTACGTAAGAATGTTATGAATGCCTCAATTTACCTTTATGTCTTATGACTTCTATGATTTATTCATGATTTGATGAGGTATGTTAAAGTGATTATGTTTTATGGGTAAAGTATGATTTCAATCTTATGTATCTATGAACCCATGTTTCCTTTCCATGTTTTTATAACCCATACTGAGTTTTTATGCTCATCCCAAGTTTTTGAAATGTTTTTCACAGGTCAAGGGAAAGGTACATGATAAGATGATAGAGTCAAGGATGTGTCATGAAATAATCCATGTTTTATTTTTAATGTGTTTCCATTGATGGGAATGAAGAATACTATCTTTATGTAACCACTTTGTTTATTTTATGATCTAATTCTCTAAAACTCTAAACCCAAAATGATCCTCAATGTGTAATCTTGTAATAACTCAAGATTAATTAAGGTTTAAGGCTGCGGCCTTATAGTTGGTATCAGAGGTCGGTTTAGATAACTTTAAGAGTTAGAATTCTATTAAATGATTATCCAAAAATATATATTTTTTCTTCGAAATGATATAGCATTTAAAGATTACCATGTTGCTTCATCTAAGACATGTTTGTTCAGAATGGTTTTCCGCAGAGGAAATAGGGAAGCAGTGCTAGGAAGGCATACAGAAGGAAATAACCTTCCGAATCAGCATCCAGAAATGGTCGGATTTGGAACTGAACAGTTTGTTGCAGTAATGGCGTATTTGACTCAAGCGATAAATGGTGGTGGTATCCATACACGAGATCAGCCAGACCAACCGCAGAGGAACATGTCAGTGGTGGAACATTTCATGAGGCAACATCAACCATCATTCAGAGGATCATCTGACCCTGTTCTAGCTGAAGGGTGGATTAAAGCACTGGAGAAGATTTTTGATGTCATGGGGTGTTCAGACAATCAAAAGGTTAGTCTTGCTATTTACCGTTTGGAGGGTGAAGCAGATCAGTGGTGGTCTATGGATAAAAATATCAGGGACGCCGATGAGATTGATGCTCTTGACTAGGATGAAATCAAAGGTATGTTTCTTGAGAAGTATTTTCCTAAGGCTGTTCGACTTAGGATGGAAAAGAAATTCATGGAATTGAGGGAAGAGGAAGACTCAGTGGATGCCTATGAAGAAAGGTTCACTCGATTGGCAAGGTATGCTCCAAATTTTATCCCAGACGTTGATAGTAAAATCAATCGTTTTTACTCAGGATTAAAGCCAAAATATCGAAGGGCATTAGCTTCTCGTGAGTTTAAAAGTTATGAAAAGCTTGTTCGATGTGCTGAGAATGTGGAAATGGAGTTTGCCGATGACCAAGTTTTCTATAACAACCAGCAGAAGAAGAGACTGAGGTGGCAGGAGAAAGGTAAGAATTCTTCAAAAAAGTCTGATGGTAAGAGAACTAAGTTTCCAGTTTGTGATAAATGTGGCAAAAGGCATGGTGGGGAATGTCTTCTGATTTCTGGAATGTGCTACCGATGTGGTAAGATGGGACATAAGGCTCGTGATTGCACTGAAAAGGATCAAGGTGAAGGTAAGAACAAATTTGATTTACAGTTAGTGAAATGTTATAAGTGCAATGAGATGGGTCACTATGAAAACGAGTGTCCGACAAGGAGCTTGAGTTATGGTAAGAAGTTAGACTACAAGCAGAAAGGGGTGGTGAAATCCTTTGCAACTACTTCAGCAGATGTCGGGCCATCAAATGAAGTTGTATCAGGTACTTTGTTTGTTTTTTCAGATTATGCCAGTGTGTTGTTTGATTCGGGGTCTACACATTCTTTCATCTCTGAAACCTTTTCTAGTAAAATGGAAATACCATCTCAAGAAATGACTCCTGAATTTTTGGTAAAAACACCTGGGGGAAATGTCGAGGCAAAAAAATTTTATAAGAATCTTCCTATCCTTATCTGTGGAAAGAACCTACTTGCAAACCTTATTGTTCTACCTCTAGTAGAGTTTGATGTTATCCTGTGTATGGATTGGCTCTCTATTTACCATGCTAAGATTGACTGTAGAGCTAAAGAAGTTTCTTTTCAGAAAGACTTTCAGTTTGTTTACAAGAATGAACCCTTACATTTGATAACATATCAAGATGCCGAGAAACTTGTAAAAGATGGAAATGAATGTTACCTTGCACACGTCGTTGAAAATAAAGGAACTATTTAGATTAATTATGTGCCAGTGGTAAATGAGTATCCTGATGTTTTTCCTGATGAGTTGCCTGGATTAATACCAGATCGGGAAGTTGAGTTTACTGTTGACTTAGTTCCTGATGCTAAGCCAATTTCAAAACCCCCTTATCGAATTGCACAAATTGAACTTTTAGAGTTGAAGGAGCAAATGCAAGATTTATTAGAGAAAGGTTTCATTAGACCTAGCACATCACCCTGGGGTGCTCCTGTTTTATTTGTTAAAAAGAAAGATGGTTCTATGAGACTTTGCATTGATTATAGAGCCTTGAATAATATCACTGTTAAGAACAAATATCCTTTGCCTCATATGGATGATTTGTTTGATCAGCTCCAGGGAGCTCGGTTTTTTTTCAAAGATTGACTTGAGATCGGGGTACCATCAGCTGAAGGTAAAGGAGGCAGATATTCCGAAAACCGCGTTCCGTACGAGATATGGCCATTATGAATTTGTAGTAATGCCTTTTGGGCTAACCAATGCACCTGCTGTATTCATGGACTTAATGAATAGAATTTTCCATGAGTTCCTGGATAAGTTTGTGGTGGTTTTCATTGATGATATTTTGGTGTCTTCTAAAAGTAAAGAGGATCATGAAAAACATTTAAGGGTTATCTTGCAAACATTAATTGAAATGAAACTGTATGGGAAATTCAGCAAGTGTGAGTTTTGGTAGCAACAAATTTCTTTCCTTGGTCACATTGTTTCTAAAGATGGAATAACTGTTGATCCTGCAAAAACAAATGTTGTGGAAGAATGGCCAAGACCCACAAATGTAACCGAGATTCGTAGCTTCATTGGTTTGGTAGGCTATTACCGAAGGTTTGTTAGAAATTTTTCACGGTTATCTAGTCCAATGACTAAGCTAACTCGGAAGGGTGTTAAGTTTATCTGGACAAAAGAATGTGATGATTGTTTTCAGGAATTGAAAAGAATATTGGTGAATGCTCCAGTTTTGGCACTACCTTCCAGGAATGGTGAGTTTGTTATATACAATGATGCTTCATTGAAAGGACTTGGTTGCATCCTAATGCAGAATGATCAGGTAATTGCTTATGCTTCACGACAGTTGAAAACTCATGAGGTAAATTACCCTACACATGATTTCGAATTAGCTGCTGTTGTTTTTGCTTTAAAAATTTGGAGGCATCATTTGTATGGAGTAAAGTGTGAAATATATACCGATCACAAAAGTTTAAAGTATATATTCACTCAGAAAGAGTTAAACATGAGAAAGAGGAGATGGCTAGAATTAATCAAGGATTATTATTGTACAATTAATTACCATCCGGTAAAAGAAAATAAAGTGGCTGATGCTTTGAGTTGAAAAAGTAATGCTTCATTAACAATGTTGCGTTTGGAACGTGATACTTTGGTTAACGATTTGATGAACTTTGGCATAGAAGTTGTTGGTGCAGGAAGTCCTTCTGTTTTGTTTCAGGTATCAGTGAGATCTTCTCAATCAGATAGAATCAAGCAAGCACAGAAGCAAGACAGTGAGTTGCAGAAAAAGGTAGAGCTGGTTTATAAAGGTAAGTTGCCTGAATTCAACATTGATAATGATTGTGTTTTGAGATTTGGGAGGAGATTGTGTGTTCCTTGTGATTCACAGTTGAAGAGAGAGTTGTTAAGTGAAGCTCATATTTCTCCGTTTTCAGTTCATCCGGGCAGTACTAAGATGTATAGAGATCTGCGGGAGTATTTCTGGTGGGATGGAATGAAAAGAGATATTGCTGATTTTACTGTGAAGTGTTTGACTTGTCAGCAGGTTAAAGCAGAGCAGCAGTTACCGAAAGGGATGCTTCTTCCTTTACCAGTGCCAGAGTGGAAATGGGAGAATATATCCATGGACTTTGTTGTTGGATTACCGAAGACATCTCGGGGTAATAATGCAATCTGGGTTAGTGTTGATCGCTTGACCAAATCTGCTCATTTCCTTTCTATACGAGATACTTTCTCTCTTGATCAACTTTCCCATTTGTATCTTAAAGAGATAGTCAGGATACATGGAGTTCCTATCTCCATTGTATCGGATCGTGATCCCAGGTTTACTTCTAACTTTTGGAAAGGCCTTCAGAAGTCGTTGGGTACTGAATTAAATTTTAGTACAGCTTTTCATCCTCAATCAGATGGGCAGTTAGAACGAACAATTCAGACATTGGAGGATATGCTACGAGCTTGTTCTATGGATTATCAGGGAAGTTGGGACCAACATCTTTCTTTGGTTGAGTTTTCATATAATAACAGTTTTCATTCCAGTATACAGATGGCACCATTTCAGGCATTATATGGGAAGCGGTGTCGAACTCCAGCTTTCTGGGATGAAGTGGGTGAAAGGAAGTTGATGGGACCAGAATTGGTAGAAGAGATGGCAGAAAAAGTTCATCTGATTCAGAAACACATGAGAATAGCTCAGATCAGGCAGAAGAGTTATGCGGATAACCGGAGGAAGGATCTATCTTTCGAGGTAGGTGATCATGTTTTTCTCAAGGTTTCTCCTTGGAAAAGCATGATGAGATTTGGTAAGAAAGGAAAGTTGAGTCCAAGGTTTGTTGGACCATATGAAATTCTGGAAAGAGTTGGATCAGTTGCATACCGAGTGGCTTTACCTCCGAGTTTATCTCAGCTACACAATTTTTTTCACGTTTCGATGTTGAGAAAGTATATGCCAGATCCATCTCATGTTTTGAGTCCAGAGGTAGTTCAGCTGGAAGAGAACCTATCTTATGAGGAACAACCGGTCCAGATTCTTGACCACAGGGAGCATGTGTTACGGAATAAGGTGATTAAGCAGGTAAAGGTTTCGTGGAAAAACCACATGATTGAAGAGGAAACATGGGAATCTGAAAATGCAATGAGGGATAAGTACCCCCATTTATATGATAAGTAAATAAATTGCGGGGACACAATTTTCTAAAGGGGGGAAGGATGTAACATCCCAAGTAAGTAATGAATAATAGATATTTTTATCTATGTCTATTAATGATTAAGATAGTGTTATAGAGGCTTAAAATGAAAATAAATACAATCTTATGCATGGAATACACTAATATTCTTAAAAGATTGTTTTAGTGCCTTTTGATGGCAAACCATTTTTGAATCTATATTTTGAAAATTTTATAAACTATGTTTGTAAAAATAAACTTATTCTTTATGATTGGGACATCAAAATTTACCTTGTGTGAATTTTTGGTATTTTTCTGACAATGTTCATTTTTTTAATGAATAGTGAAGAATACTGCATTTTACATCAAAACTGCTTTTTAATCTAATTTATTTATATGATTAGATTATGTTTTGAATTGGTTTTTAAGTGAAATTAGAATATATTTTTACCATTTTATCCAATGGTGGTCATTGGAATCAATTTCACTTTGAAATTAGACTTAAACTGGTGTCAATCTTTTGATCCTTATTGTTTTGTAAAAACACGCTATTTGCTCTGGCAGCGGAAATTAATTATTAAATTAATTAATGTGACTTATATGATTTTAGTTTTTTAAAATAGACTTCATTTTTGAATTCGGAATATCAAATATATCTTAGGGTGAGTCTTTGGTAATTTTCTGAAAAACCTCAATTTTTGATGAATAGTGAAACCACTAAGTGGTAATCAAGAAAACTGATTTTTCAGTTAAATGAAAGTTTACCACTAATGTGTATTGAATTTTGAAAATACGACATACATGGTTGTCATTAAGTAGTAAAATGTGGTTCAATGATTTTAAAATAATTTTTTGGTGATTATTAACTTATTAAGTTTTTAATCGCGATTAGTGGTAATTAGTGTAGTTTAAGGTATAAATATTGCTTTAATAATATGAAATGACCTAGACACATGTCCCAACCTTATTGGTTCTGTCATGGACGACCAAGACAAGCCATGGGTCAACTTGGTGACCCCATGGAGACACTTTGGTTTGGAAATGACATAAATAACTTTTTATTAAATGTTAAAGTAAAAAATGACACAAACAAGAGATGTTTTACGAAAAAAATTTTTACATGGGTTTATAAAGATCAGATTTTTGATTATAAATAGTAATTAGAAATCTAAAAAGATTTCCTACATAATAGTATTTTTTTTATGAATTTTAGACATTATATAAATTAAATTATGTATGACATAATAATGATGCAGCGATGACATCATTATTTGACGATTTAAATAAAATAGAAAGATAATGTAAAATCTATGAACTACACATGTCCAAAACCAATTGGATGAGTGGATTTAGAAGACTTATCACCTTATCCACGAATTATATCCATGTGGGACCTTTTGAAACCGAAACACATTTTCAAATAAAGTAATATTTCTTTACTTTCCAAAAGGGCCCCTCCTCTCCTCTTATAAAAGGCCCCCACCTCTACCTCATTTCACACACTTCTCAAGCCTTTGGCTCGGCCAAACCCTGCCCATTTACTCTCTCCACATCCCTCTCCTCATCCTAGAGGATTCCATTTGGGCAGAATTCTTTCAAAGGAATCCTTTAGACTCAAATCAAAAGGAGATACACTTTTAAAGGTAATTCACTCTCTCATGTTCATTTGTTTTATTTTGCTTCTCCAACCCCCTAAACTCTTTTTATTTACTCCTTTTGTAACAAAAACAGTATATTAAATATACTAGGATGTTTTTATAAGATTTATTTGAGCTACACTCTCACACAACTACATCAAATGGTTAAGGAACTTACGGTTTCTGTGGATGGCGAAATTCTGCCTCCCGAAACGATGATTGTTCAATACTCATTTAACACCTTCAATGGTGGCCATTATGATGTCACTATTTTTATATATGATATATGATATGTTTATGTTTTCCTTAAGATTCTGTTTTTTTTCATTTTGGGCATACCATTATGGTTTCCATTATGGGTAAACACGATATCTTCATTTTAGGAAGTGCGGACTACCGCCCCCTGAAAGTGATTTGATTAGTTAATACCATATGTGGGATGTGTAAAGGATAAAGTTAATGATATTATATATGTTATTATACTGGAATTATAATATACTCTTATATCATTATGATTCCATTCCAAAAAATATGAAATAGAAATGGATGTAGCGTCCATGCGTACGTACGGCTTACCGTCTCCATGAATGGTGCATTTCATTTCTTACCTCTAAATGTGATGTAATATTATAAATACATGTATATGATGAATATATATGATATATATGTTATTCAAATCATTAATATCATTATGGATATAATGAACCATTGAAAAAATTAACAACATGTAAGTGTAAGAAGTCTATTTTTGACTTAAGAACCAAATACCGACAAAATGAACATTATTAACTTAAATGATTACATGATGTTCATAACATGGTAGTAAAGGAATAATGAACTTGAAAAAGATTCTTAAGCAAGTAGAGATTAACTCAAGTTTATTATTCAGGATATTAAAGAATGGTCGGGTCAAGTCGGATACGAGGTATGGGACTTCGTCTCAATCTCCTTTCATTGAGGCATATTTTATTTTATACACAACTTTCTTTTATACGGTGTATAAACCCCTTTGACTTTTAAGTTTATTCAAAAGGAATATTTTTTATACGAAGCATTTACTAAACGACAAAAGGGAATGTTTTTGTCGTACGTATGCGGCGACAACGACTTCTCCGCCGTCGTGATCGTTATTTGAGTTTCGGCTTCCTCTACAAGCCATACTTTTTTTTAAACGAAAAATAAATACCATGTTTAACTTTGGTATTGAAAATGGTTTTAATAATGTTTTTATTATATCAATGTGTTGTATTGATATCTCGTGATTGAAATGTGGAAATGTTATGTTTCCTTTATGCATGTTTTATGTGATATGATTATGTTATGGTTCTTGGGCATTATTATGAAGACAGGTGGTTCTGTGATAAACTAAGGGCGGGTGAGCCCGTTATAGATCTCCAATGCATTGGGTAACGCGAAGGAGTGAAACGTTAAGGTTTCTACGAAGAGATTTTAGGGAATATACTGTGATGGGTATTCCAAACGTAACCAAGAGGGTTACTCCCTACGTAAGAATGTTATGAATGCCTCAAATTACCTTTATGTCTTATGATTTATATGATTTATTCATGATTTGATGAGGTATGTTAAAGTGATTATGTTTTATGGGTAAAGTATGATTTCACTCTTATGTATGTATGTACCCATGTTTCCTTTCCATGTTTTTATAACCCATACTGAGTTTTTATGCTCATCCCAAGTTTTTGAAATGTTTTTCACAGGTCAAGGGAAAGGTACATGATAAGATGATAGAGTCAAGGATGTGTCAAGAAATAATGCATGTTTTATTTTTAATGTGATTCCATTGATGGGAATGAAGAATACTATCTTTATGTAACCACTTTGTTTATTTTATGATCTAATTCTCTAAAACTCTAAACCCGAAAAGATCCTCAATGTGTAATCTTGTAATAACTCAAGATTAAGTAAGGTTTAAGGATGGGGCCTTATATCAGGTCTCAATGCAGTCAAATACAACAGACATCCAATCAGCTTTAGAAACACTTTTTTATCAACTTCCTTATCCTCACCATCTTTAGACAACTTGGTTCCCACTAAAACTGGTGTGGAAACTGGTTTCAAATTTTCCATGAAAAACTTCTTCAGATGTTCCTTAGCATACTTTTCAAGAGACAGAAAAACATGATTCTTCTTCTGTGAAATTTGTAGCCCAAGAATGTAGTTCATTTCTCCTAGGATGGACATCTCAAATAACTTCTTCATCTCTTCAGAAAATTTTCACATGATCAATCATCATATCTAGCTAATAAAATATCATTCACATAAAAAATAATTATTAGTGAAAACTCATATCATTCCTCGATGTATAGATTGTTTTCAACTCTCCCTTTCTTAAAGTTCATCTTCTTTAAGCAAGTATCTAACTTAAAATACCATGCTCTTAGAGACTGTTTCAGCCAATACAAACCCTTTTTCAACATGAACACCTAACATTGATCTATTCAAAAAACAAAACAACACGGCTGATCAATGTATACATCCTCGTCAAGGTCACCATTCAAGAATACAGATTTTACATCCATTTGGATGATTTTGTATCCTCGTTATGTAGAAATAGTAAGAAAATATTCTGATTGTATGTAATCATTTCACCATAGAAAAGGTTTCTTCAAAATCAATGCATTCAATTTGTGAATACCCTTTACAATCCAATACTTCTTTGTTTCTTGTTACAATAACTTCTTCATTCATCTTGTTGTGAAAAACCCACATTGTACCAATAATATTCTTATTTTCCAGATTGGGTACAAGTTCCCAACTATCATTCTTCTCTATCAGATCAATCGCTTCATTCATATCATGAACCCATTCTATATTCTCAAATGCTTCATTTACATTATTTGGTTCAACATTCTTATAAAGAGATGTATGTGTTATAACATTCATTGTTATTCTTGTTTGAAACCTCTGATTTTTATCTCCAATAATATTTTGACCCTCCAAGTGTTTCCACAAAATAGGATGAGTTGTTCGAACTTCATCCTCATAACTTGAGATTTAAATTTCAAATTACTCATCATTAGTAGGATTCACATAGTCTGCAGCATTATCATAATCGTTAAAAAATTCTTTTCAATCCTTATCAACTTCCACATCAACATATGACTACATTTATCTCTCAACATTTTCAACAACTTTTACATCTGAAGAATCAATAATTCTTCCTATTTATTTGTTAATACATTTATATCCTCTTCCTTCTAGAGCATAACCATGAAAAATTCCATCATCTCTTGTTTTCTCATGCTTTCCAAGGTTTCCACCATTATTATTTATAATGTTTGGGCTTCCAAAAAAACTCTTATGTGTTTTAGATGCGGAGTTTTTCCTTAGAACATTTCGTATGGAGTCACATCTGAGATTGGTCTAAAGTAACATCGGTTCTGAATATACACAGCAGTGCTCGTGGAAAGCCTACAATAATAATGGGAAATAATATACTCAAGAAACATAGATCTCCCCATTTCCATCAAACATTGATTCGTTCATTCAGTAACACCATTTTGTTGAGGTGTGTATGGTGAACTGAACTCATGCCAAATTCTATGATTCTCAAGATAACATATAAACACTTCATTCTTATACTCACCACAACTATCAGTTCTCATCTTCTTCACTGAATACTCACATTCCTTTTCTTCTATCCTCCTGAAACTATTAATCATATTTAGAGCATCTGACTTATGTCTCATGTACATAACACAAGTAATGCGAGTAATGTCATCAATGAAAGTAATGATGTACTTAACTCAATTTGTAGATTTCCTATTCATTTTTCCATATATATATCCAAATATATATGTTCCAAGGGTTGTCTGGAACGAATTTCAACTCTCTTATGAAAAGGGTTTGTAATCTTCCCCTTTTCACAGATAGTGAAGCACCAATCTCTTCTTCTTGATATATCAGGCATATCTTGGACAATGTCTCGCATTGATAACTTATACATGTTTCTCTAACAGATATGTCCTAGAATTTTATAACATAACCTATTTTCATCCACCTTTCCCATGTAACAAGAATTTTTTACTTCACCAATATGGAAAAAGTTTTCTTATGTACGTCGGAATCTTGTAACTATATTTCCATTATTTTCCAATTTCACAATGAACCCATATTTTCTGAATATAACTTTTTTTTTCATCATCACAGAGTTGAGAAACACTCAGAATATTATGTTTCAACCCATAAAAAATACTTTTTTCTTAGATTTCATTTTTTTCGTTTCCGATGATGTCTTATCCCACACATTTGATTCTTGGAAATTCATTATTTCAAAATGTAATGATTCCTTCTTTGATGTCTTTCACAATCTACAACAACTTTAAGTATCATGTCACATGAGAAGAAAACTCACTATCAATAATCCTTGGATATTTTACTTTTGTATCTTTCAAAGAAGTTTCGACAACATGAGATTTTTGTTATTCCTTTTACTTCACTTTATGCTGTGCTTCCTCCAATTTCCTAGCTAGGTCAATGTATTCTAGCCAGACAACAATGAACTCTTTATTTTCAAACTTATCAGACCTATCCCTTTTAGATTTTAAAACCTATGAATTTGGAGAAATATTACGAATTCATTGTTTCTCTGGTAACAAACTATGGACGCCCTTAGAAAGATATCTAGGTTGATCACATCATTCAGAAATATTTTACCGTGGTTAGAACCTATTCTTAGCATTCACACCAGTCTTCTCAGATATCTTCTGAAATTTATTTGGAGAAATTCTATTTTTAAAGGGTTGACTCTTCCTCAATCATTGTATTTAAAAAAACATGGAATAATTTTACTGATGTTGGTTGAAACAACACATATTTTCCTTGTGTCTGAATCCACGATAATTCTAGTAGTAACCATAAAAAAAATATTTGCCTTTGAAACATCTATACTATCCAGATTTGTGAACATGCTTCTTAAAAAACATCTTAATTGAACTATGCTGACCATCAACCTTTATGTTTTAATTTGTAACTCCGTTTCTCATTTTATATTAAATAGCACCAGAAGTATTAGAAGTCTTTTAGGACTCATGATTTTTCTGTACTTCAAATTTTTCATCATTTTGCTGACATTCACCACATACATGGTCTTTACAGCCTTGTCCTTATCAGAACCAGTTCTGTCATTAATTTCGGCCATTGAAGGTAACATTTTTTGGATCCTTTCTTGGTTAATTATTACTGGAACATTCACCAACTTCTGAGATAGAATTTTTGAAATTGTTATTCATTTCTTTAGCTTTATAACGTTCATATTGGACAAGTTACAACTCTTCTTATTTTACCTTCATCTTTACTTCAAGTTGATCATTATAATTATTTGTATTGTCAAGATAACTTTTTAGATAATCAATATCCATTTCCATCTTTATTTAATCATCAGTAAAACCTTCTTGATTGTTTAAAGTGGAATTTTCACTTATCATCTTGTTTTTTTCCTTCTCAAGTCTTCTGATCTTCCTTAAGCATTCTTTCATCGATTATTTTAGATGATATTCAAGTTTAGTTTCTTCTTCTTCTAAACTGTTTCTCTCATACTCATCATTATTCACTATAGCAATAAATGTATTCTCTCTAGTTTTTTCAGAAAATAATTTCTTGGATTCATCTTCAATGTCATCATCATCTTAATCATTAGATAAAAATATTCTTCTTTTTGATTTGAAAAACTTTTTATACATCCCCTTTGAAAAATATTTATCTTTGTCAGCTTGTTTCTTCAACTACATTCTTGGCCTTCTGTTATCATCATCAATGACTTATTCTTTATTCTTTTGAGGACAGTTAGTCGTAAAGTGACCAATGTCTCAACATTCAAAACATTTCAAGGGAAGCTTACCCTTATATTTTCTTTTACCTCATTTCACATTCATAAAAATCAAGGATAAAATTTCCTCAAAATTTTTACATACCTCATCTTCAGAATCAGATTCACCAACATCATTTTCAATAAGAGTCTTCTTTTATGTCCCTCTCTTTGTAGTCTTGAACGATATTTCTCTATCAGCTTTTGTTTTTCCCATCATAGTCTTCTCCCTTATCATCTAATTAGTAATGAGAGTTCTATAAAAATCATCAAAATATAATGTTTCAGTGTATCTATATTCTAATTAAGACACTAGCATCAAACTTGTCAGGCATAATTCTCAAGATCTTTTTGACATCTATAGAATCCTCCAACTTTTCACCACAACATCTATTTGTACTAAGAATATAATTTATATTGTTAAAGAAATCATCAATAGATTCAGATTATCCCATTTTCAAGTCTTCAAACTTCAGTCTCCATATTTGTAGTTTATACTTCTTCACTTTTTTATTTCCTTCATAGATGTGCTTTATTGTCTCCCATATTCCATTGGCTATATTAACACATTCAACTCTTAAAAATTCACTCTCATAAAGAGATGAGAGTAACGCATTTTTAGCTCTTCCATCATTCTCAAGATTCTTCTTTTCAATAGGGCTACGAGGAACCTTGTCATCAATAGAGGTAATTCAATCTGTTGTAGTTTTTTAATCATCGTATTTCAGAGGCATATGATAAGGCATCATTCATTCCTTCAATATGAGATAGTTCATTCCATCAAAAATCAGAATTCCCTTTCAGTTCACAGAATTTAGATTCTCCACCTTGACTTCTCTTCAACCACTCGACCAATGAATAAACTAAGGAACAAGTCCCTCTGATACCAATTGAAGTTCCCAATCAGGATCCAAGTATCACTGAGAGGGGGGGGGTGAATTAATGATATCATTTTCATTTTATGTTTCCTTATTTTTGAAAGAACCTTCACCTCTTATTAAAGAGTTTCTTCCCTGGTGAACACACACACCCATAAGAACTCGTGATTTAAATGGTTCACTAATCAAAAAGAGTAGCTAGACCCTTATTATGGTAGATAAACAATATAATACCACACAATCTACTAGAAAAACACCTATTGATGTGGAATACAAATAGTATGATATACCGTTACACTTTTTTAGCACATTGAAAATAATCCAATAGAGTGTGTGCTCCCTCTATGTACAAATAGGGTAATGTATTGATTCTTATGCTTCTTAATGAACATTCAAAAATCAGATCTTTGAAAACAATTCTTCACTTTTCTACCAGAAAGTTGGTAATAACCTCAGGGTGAAAACAGCTTGTGCACCACTCCCTTCTTATGTGCCTCCCTACTTGAATGCCACATGCATGCACACCACTCAGATTGTGTGCCACTTTCCCTCCACTCCTTGATTTCACACCTCCATGCTTGCATTCCACCCAGCTTGCGCACCACCAGCTTGTGTGCCACACAGCTTGCGTGCCTACCTTTTTTTGTGCCACTAAATACATGCCCGCCACTATTGTGCATAGATCACAACATGTGCGCCACTTTTTGAACATACACTCACACTTCTTGAAGACACCTCCATGCTTGATCGACTCTGGAAACATGCACACCACTTCTACTTGCGCACCACTCCTCATGCATTCCACCCTACTTTCATGCCTTATATATAACCCTCATCTTGTGTGCCACTTCACCTTGAGCGCCACTCTCTACTAATTCGTGATCAGAGCTAAAATTTATTCATAAGTGTTGAGAATTGATAAATGAGGAGGCTAGTCGTCTATTTATAGGCATTTTGGTGACTTTCTCACCACATACACTGGCGCGTCCCTCTATCACTTACGCGCCGCACCAGTACTTGCGCGCCGCTCCAGCTCTTAGGCTCCACTCCAGCACTTGTACATTACTTCATCACTTTAACGTCATTAAATCACTATCACAACACATCCTTACCTTTAAAATAATTTGTTATGATGATGTTGAAATATGACTTGTGTGCAACATACACTTGCGTGCCACAAATACATGCGCGCCACACTTGTGCGCCACACTTGCGCACCACTTTTGACTTGCAAACTGCTTTATTTCTTTTTACAAAAACACTTCTTGACTCTCCCTATCCTTAATAGGGATTTCATCACATGTTCTCCAAACTTATGATATTTGTCAAATGAAAATCAGCAAAGCATCGTCATAGTTACAATGGAATGTACTGAAACTTCCTTATCTTCTACCAGCATAGTTCTTTACAATCAAAATTGTATATGACTGGCATCATCATTTTTCCACCTTTCCATCGTAAGGCCTGCATTAAAATTTCTCCTAACTTATGATATTTTAGAAATATATACCAGAAAAGCATCATCAGGTTTATAAGTCCTTTACATTGTGAATTGATTTAACTTATTTGACAACAAAAAACAATACTCTATAAGAGGAAACTCTTCTTACTCCCTTATCCAACCAACTTGGTCCCAAAAAATTATAATAATAAAATAAATAAAATATTTTTTCATTAAATATGCACATATATAATTATAATTAATGTGATGTTGTGATGAGAAAATAATCACATCGCTTTGTGGAGGAGGTTGTCCATAAAAGAAATTATCATTTTTCAAGGTAAAAATAAAATAATATATTATAATTAAATAATTATAAATATTTAATAAATATCATTATTATCATATTTATATCACATTTATTCATTAACAGTATCTATATTTCCCTCCATGTAATGTGTTAGTTATATTAATCATATCACATTATGGGGTGGTAGTTCTCCATACACTCGTGCAACGTTATCATATCCCTCGCAAAATTGAAACAAAAAATTTGTAAATATTTCATAAAAACTATAGAATAAAAATTTGTTAAAATGTTCACATATATAATTTGAATTTATCATGAAATCAAAAATTTATATGATATGACTGAAAAAGTGTGATATCGATTGACGAAGAGATTTTCTGATATTCACTCGAATGATAATTTCATATTCAATTTGATCAAAGAGGTGATGTAAATATTTTATTTAATTAATGTAAAAATATTTATGTATGTAGAATATATTGGTGCTATCTTATAAACATATAGTAATAATATTATAAAAAGGTTGGGGATAAATAATATAAAAATTATTTTTTGGAAATATTATCTCTTCTCAGACCAAATTTTTAGAAGTATTACTAATGTGATGCAATAATATATTTCTAAAAATAACATGGTTTCTTGGATGATTTAATGTACTTTAGGAAGTTATTTTGTTATTTATTATAAGAAAAAAGTTTTTAATGTGTGGATAATAGAAGATATGTTACAATTTGTAAGTGATGTGACTTAAAAAACTATAATATTTGAAATAAAAGAGGTGTAACCATGTTTTTAACATTCCAAAAGGATGAAAAATATATAATTATGAATAAATTGAAATTTAATGGTCTATATATTTCCAAAAATATTTTTTTAAATTTGTTTAGGCCATTTTGAGCCATATATATATTAGTTTATCATCCAGGTAAATATTTTTTAACCATAAGCATAGTAAATTATATTTATTTTTGTCTCTTTTCATTAAGGGAAAAAATTATATTTTTAGAAATTGAAAGAAATTTAATTGAAATATTTGACAAATTTTACAAAATTAAAATCCTAATATCATAAAAAGTAAATTTAAAATAAATCTTGAAGACGTGAAGAAAGAAGATGTTTTCAAAAAAAATATTTTTCCAGAAAAATAATATTTTAGTTTAACTATGTGATTTATTATAATAAATGATTTATTTAAATTAATATTAATTGACATATAATATATTAATTTAATTAATATAAATCATTTTTTTGTTGTTTTATTAATTTATATTGATAGAAATTATGGAATTTAAAACGGTTCAATGAAAACTATCATTTTTACACCGATATAAAATATTATATGAAAATACAATGTAAATTTCTTTAAAATTTTATTATTTGGATTAAATATAAATAAATAATACATATTTTAGATGAAAATATATTAATCACATTATAAGACTTTTTCTTTTGTTTTTTTAAATGAAATGTCATTTTTAAAAAATCTATATTTTTACTATTCACAATAAAGAAAATATTTTTTGAAATGAACCATATAATTTCACCCAACCTAAATTATTTTTTGATGATTTTAAAAATTAAATTCACTTTATCTATATAATTTCTTAAATATTCAAAAATTAAATATAATATTTGGCAAAAAATGAAATAAAAACATTACTGAGTAAAACATTATTTTGAAGAATAAAATTACATTCCAAAAAATTGACTAATTATATCATAAGAATTTTTAAATAATTTATTTTAAGTATAAGATATATATTATATATAGTGATTAATATTATTCATAAAAATAAATTTTTTATCGTGTTTATATAGGTTATATATATCACATTTTGTTTATGCTCATTATTGTGTCTCAAATATCCTATCGATCATAGATTAATTTTTTGATAAATCGTTGTGTTACATCCTCCCTCGTTTAATATATTACATCCTATCCCATTTATAATTAGTATTGTATTCAATGTTCTAACCATTGTAAATATTTTTTTTGAAACACACTGTGTATAATGGTTTAATAAAACATTCTCATGAAAAAAGATAAAATGAAATATGAAAATCATTAAGAATAACCGATATTGGGTTTTCAAAATTTGACCAAATAGGTTCAATGTGATGATTCAGGCATGAAAAAAATGAATAATTACGAATTAATGATATATAGTGATAGATAATTTTAATCAAAGAATGTGGGGGTTCAAGAGAATATTTACAACCACAAATCAAAAAACCAAAAGTGGTTTTGAAAAGGGTAAATGATTTCATCAGAAATGTTTATAATAGAACTGAGATTGTTCTCAAAAAAATTTCCTATAGTTTAGGGATGAATTTTTCCATCTAAAAAATAATCATAAGAAAATATAAAATCACTATGAGTATAATTTCATTATATATCTATTTTCACCACAATAATGTCTTATTATCAAATCAATTATTATTAAATAAGATTTTTCAATTAATGAAGAACTATGATATTATTTTAAATGCCACATATTAATAAAATATATAATAATAATTTACATTATTTAGGTACTAAAAAATCAAAATTGTAATCAAATTATATAATAATGTCACAACCTATCCCCCGGGGCCCGTGTCGTGACTACCCCAAGCCCGCCATCCATAAGACATGGGTTGGTCATTAGACCCAGACATGAATTTCCCAAAAATGGAATGGAATTTACTAAAAACCTATACAAACAAAAGCAGGGTACACTATAAAAAACTAAAGCACAATGGAATAGTAAGGTGAAACCACAACTAATAACAACAACTAAGTGTAATAGTATGTACTAAAACTGATGGGGTTGGAGTACAAGCCCCAGAGAAAAGATACAACTACAACAAAAAACATAAAACATCTCCTTAGATCATCCACCAAGTATTCTACTTTAATGGTAGGTACATCTCATCTCCATAGCTCTAGACATCAACTAGTTTCCCTGATGTACCACCTAGTTCTATCTCATATAGTCTTAGTCGAGGTACTCGTCATCTACACAAGACACAATAAGGTGCGGGTGATGCTCGTTCAGGGGTTACTATAGAAATACCTAGTAGGAAACCTGAGACCCCCAAAGGCCTCACAAAATTCCACTATGGAAAACCAAAAAGGATTATCTCAATCAAAAGGAACAATGAAAAAGGCTCAGGTAAAACCAGGTAAAACATAAGAACATAAGTATAGATGATTAGAAGTAAAGATATATAATATTATTATGTCACAGTTTCTTTTACTGATCCACATAGGATTCCTTGGTGTTTATCCACACATGATCACAAGCTACTGATCCACATAGGATCTCTAGTTTCTGATCCACACAAAATCAGTAGGTGTTGATCCATACAGAATCGATAGGTGTAGATCAACCCAGGATCGCTAGATACTCATCCACATAGGCTCACTATGTTTTCATCTTCACACAATCAATAGGTGCAGATCATCACGGAATATCTATTCATTCATCACGTCTTAGCAAGCCACTAGATTCCCATACATTGCATGATTGACTCTAGGAGTATCCACATCTCAAGACATCGGTCATACTTCAATTGGAATGATGTCTTGAAAAGATGTAACATAATGATCTGTCATGCCATAAGGTTTCCAAAACAATAGAAGCTGCATTAATCAGACGCTTGTCCTGAGAGATATAGGCATTTTAGTTCCAAGGGCCCAATTAGATTTGGGTATGATCCAACCTGACCATATTGAAACTTATCTCCAAAACTAATGTGGGTAATCTCAAATTGAACAACTCATCCCAAGGACTCGAATTTTGATGACGACTGGTCAAACATAAATCATATTTGTAAGATATAACCTTTTAAGAGAAACTAGGCCATAAAGGGTTTGGGTCTATTCTGAGCCGGCCCGACCCGACCTGGCCCTACCTGACCAGGTGTGGGTCAACCCATGTCCTACACGGCCTAGCTCTAATAGTATTGGACATGGTGGGATCATCCAACCTGGCTGCATCCCGACCTTGCCCGAACTGGATGGGCTGGGCAACGGTGGGCTCAGCCCGCTTTGCCAAAGTGGGATCAGCCCACAGGGCAGCAGACCGACCTGGCCTACCCACTGGGCACGACCCGTGCAAGGGGTTGCGTGGCTCCTCCTTCAAAAAATGGATATAGTTCCATTCTAGGATTCCGAAATCTGTGCCACATGGTGAAACCTCTCTATATGTGGGACCTGCATGGTGGGGGTCCCCCTAAAATGTTGAATTAATACCACATCATCCATCTACAGTGCATGATTACGCGTCTCCCTTCTTCCAGTGCGGCTAGCCGCAATCCGGCCAACCCTTCTGGTCTGCCGCATCACCGGGTTGTGCCACCGCTTCCGGGGCTGGTGGGTTCATGCTTCTACCTCCTACCATCGGTGTCGATTTCTGGTGGCCCCATGTCGATGTTGTGTCGGCGGGTCTTCCGTAGGCCACCCGGTGACCTCTGATTGTCCATTTTCACATCTGAAAGCACCTACAAGCCTCTAAAGATACACCCAATGCTATGTGGATCTCGAGTTCATCTTTTCGCACTATTTTATATTATCCTATGTAAAATGAAACAAATATAAAAGGCGCAGAGGGTATTATTTTTATTCATTTGGCCCACACCCTCCACATTGGCATCATAAATAGGGTGAGATTAATTCATATTCGAACTATAAATTTTTTTGAAGACATAACCCCCTACCACTAGAATAGTATTTTATGTCGGATTTTTTGTGGGAGGATCAATGTTTATTGAAGCAGCTGACATATTTCGATCCCTAGTTATTTCCTCAATAGGCACCATCAAAACCATCGTTCATCATTGGATTCTTTGAGCATTGGTGCTTCATCATAGTTCTCAAACAACGTCCTCCAAAATCTCTCATTGCATACAATTTTATTTAAGTTAAGGATCTACTAGAGAATTAATTCTCCTCTCAATTTATGGTCCATTAATTGATGTAATTATTGAGACATGTTAATTAAATTATATGTGGTTACACAACCAATGTGTTACCGGGTATTTAATATTCCCCTATTTAATGTCTGACCACCTCTGTGGTCCCTTCCACCACCGCTCAACCAGATGTAGGAAAATAAAATAACCTTATTATGTTATTTTATTAATATCTAACGAGTCTGAAAAAATAATCTTTTCTCCTGACCTGCTACGATCAATGTCAATCCTTTTTTATGAGAATATCGGCATTGAGAGATCAAAAGTACCCTCAGATTTCAATTACAAACACTAGTACAATGGTAAGAAAAGGTCTCCCACAAATTTATAGAGTGTACCATAAAAAATTTTAAAATTCCATTCTCGGCACACCAGGCCTCGGAATCAAGCACCATCAATTTTTTAGACTCGTAACAATCCCAAATAATTTAAGAAAATATAATGCATTTTCAGCTATTTAAATTCTCCCCACATTTGGGCATTTCTTCCCAGAAAGCTACAACAAAACTATGGATACAAAAGGCGGTACTGATCACATATCTTATCATATCTCTCCAATGTGGTCTTCTTGAAATTCACATACTACCAAAGAACTCACACTTGTGGAATTGACCACCCAGGAAGGTCTACTCCAATTGATATTCTATCCATACCAAGAACTACTCAAACGTCACCACATTATTGATGTCCAGCATACCCCAGTCCATAACCTGCGAAGGATCATGCCTGTATAACCACATTTGTGACTCATGGAAAAAATTATCAACCTAGTACATCTATTGGGGAAGATCTAGATGGTATGCCACTACTTCTACTCTACTGAGGATCTGGATAGGTCCTATGAACCATAGAGATAGCTTGTCGCCTCAGCCAAACCTCTATAATCCTCAATGGGGTGAGACCCATAGAAAGACATTTTCTCCCTCCTCAAACACCAAATGTCTTCGTCTCGGGTCTGCATAAGACTTGTACAGTATTTTTTTAGTCATCAACCTCTCTTTGATGATCTAAGACTCATTTTTGGTAGCTTATACTTACTCTGGACACATAAGTTATTACTAACATGGAAATGCCTAGAATAGTTTTGATTTGCATGGTCACCCATACAATGCATAAAATAATTCCATACCTATGGTGGAGTGATTATTTTGGTTTTTGGAAAACTCCCCAGTGGTAGGTGGTCCTCTCAAATATGTCCAAAATCATGGACACAAGCATGAAGCATGTCCTGGAGTGTCTATATAGTCTTCTTATTCTGACCATCTATCTAAGGATGGAAGGTGGTGTTCAAACATAGTTGAGTCCCGAATTCCTCCTATAATACCTTACACAAAAGGGATGTAAAACAAGCATCGTGATCTAAGATGATCGCCCAAGGAACTGTGAAAAATTATAATATCCTGCACGTAGATGTGTCCCATGATCTATACTGATTCCTGCTATCGGATGGGTAGTAAGTGGGCTGACATGGTGAGTCGGTCAATGATCACCGAGATAGTGTTATGTATCATTTACTTGGAATCCCTATCATGATGTCCATGGATATACCATCCCACTACCACACTTGTACCGCAAGTGGTTGAGATAAGACTGATAGTACATGATGCTCGACCTTCACTTGTTGATAAGTGAGGCATTGTGATAAGATCTCTACCACATCTTTATTCATCCATGGACACCAATACTAACACTAGTGGTCCTGGTACATCTTCGTCACTCTAGGATGTTTCCCAATATGGAATAAATGAAACTCCCCTAAATCTTCTTCAGGTACTATCACTAGTAACATAGTGTGTCCTCCAATGACGATGGCAAGCTCCCCACTTTCAAAAAAATCTATCAGAAGCTTGTTCTGAGGATATATGATCATGTTAGGCCTCGATGTCAATTTTGTCATGTTTTTCCTCCCAGACTCGTTGATGGAGTGGGAGATTAACTATCACTGTCTAGAGGTATGATTATCCATCACAATCCATGAAGTATATCTGAAATGTGGCTAACTACACTGTCAACTCACTAAAAAACTACAGACCAGACCTACGGTTGAGTGAGTCTGCTATTACGATTCCCATTCCCCGGAGTGTAGACTATCCCAAAATAATTGTCCTCGAGAACTCTAACCATCCTTTTTATCTCAAGTTTAGGTCCTTCTGTGAGAAGATATATGAGAGACTCTTTTGATCAAAGTAGACTGTAAAACATTCGTCCATCAAGTAGTGTCTCCACATCTTCTGAATAATGAACATTGATACCATATCTAGGTCATGAATAAAGTAGTTCTGCTCATGATTCCTAAACTACAGTGAGATGAAGGAGTTCACCACGCGATCATGCATCAGGACACAACTGACTTTGGTCCTGGATCTGTCATAGTTGACTATATACCCAACGCCCTCTTCTGGTATCCTTAAGATGTGATCACTCATCAGTATCTGCATCATCTTAAGAAAACTTTACTAGTATTACTCTTTCCACACGATGGGATATACCTTCATTGTCAATGCTTCCAAAGGTGTTGCTACATTATAATGGTCAGGTAAGAATTGATGGTAGTACCCAGTCAATCAATGTAAACTCTGCACCTTAGTCACAATCCTAGGTGTATCCCAATAAAAGACATCCTCTATCTTCACCAGGTTCCCGACAACTCCAGACTCCGATAAAACATTCCCATGAATGTATATATCCTATATCTAGAACTAGAACTTAGATATCCTTCCATAAAGCTGGTTCACTTGGAGTGTATTCAGAACTATCTGTAGCTATGAGGCATGATCATCCTTCGACGTTGAGTATATCAAGATGTCTTCAATAAATACCACCATGAAGAGATTGAGGTATGGCTTGATGATCCTATTCATGATCCCCATGAACACTACCGGAGTCTTAGTCATGCTAAATGGATTTACCATCAACTCATAATGCTCATACCAACATAGGAAGGCCATCTTTGGTACGTCCTCATCTCGTACTCTTAGCTGATGATATCATTATATGAGGTCTATCTTCCAAAACCATCATGCTCACTTCACATGGTCGAAGACATCATCAATCATCAGGAGTGGATACTTGTTTTCACCATTTCCTGGTTAAGACACCGATAATCCACACAAAACCTCTAACTCCCATCTTCCATCATTGTAAACTAAATCGAAGATAACCATGGAGAAAAACATGTCTTTAAAAACCTCTTCCACATCATGTACTCTAATTGTACCTACTACTCACAAATCACTGTATAGGCCATCTGATATACTGTCATAGATATCGGTGCCATCTCGGTGTGCATTTCGATGTAAAACTCAACCTATCATCATAGAGATATTCCTGGAACATCATCAAGAATGAAATTAGAAAATTGTTCCACCACTATAGGATAACTCGGACTCCTCGCGTCAACAACTCCAAGGGTAGGGCTAGCCAACTGATGAGTGATTGGTTGAATCCTCCTCTATGAAATTATATCATGATCTGAAAATGGTCTCTTCTCTCTATTAGGAGAAAACATAATCCCATCCTTGAAGACACAACACACTTTACACCTAAAACATTCAATCTGAGCATGGACTATGGATAGCCAATACATACCCATGTTGGCGTCGTAAGGTCTCAATTACACTACTAGGAGATCCTACCCAAAGCTCTCAACTCCAAGAGTTAGCTTACACTAGATACACCAATTTTTAATCATCTAATTTTCACCAGCAAAAGTATTGAATGGTAAATATTGTGCCAACGGCTCCATCAGAATCACTGTGCTCTGAAAAAGTGTTGTGGAAGTATAAGAATGACCGGAAACTATGTCTATAAGTACTGCAACTCTGGTGGAATTGAAATAGATCATACCTATAATCATCTCTAGAGATCCGTGGTCATGGACCTTTACATCCTGAAGATGAGCACAAACCTATCCACCTACTCCTTATGGTCAGGGTGGACCACCTGGGGGTTGTGGTAGTAGAACCACAGACCGACATCATCCATGTATTTCCCAACTTTCTCCTCTACCACATATGCGTCCCCATATACACCCTCACTCGATGCATTATAACTACCTTGGTGATCCCTCAGTCATCATCTAGTCTTCTATGAGGTGAGTCAGATAGTCACGATTCATGTATCCATGTCCCCCAAAATATTAGCATGCATTAGTCCTCTAAAGAACACATATTCCTCATGAGATCCACACCTCCGACCTTTCGTCTTGGGATCGTCCACCAAATGGTCATGCCATCTTGGACCTCCCTGTCATCTCCCTACTGACTGCTATAGATGACTTGGATATCTATCGTATAGTGGTGGCTCTCATCGTCGATTCCTGTATAGATAATACGCTTTCTACCAATAATGATCACTCAAGCAATCCATCCTGCGACAGGATGTTGAGTGATATCATCAAAGCTCATATCTCCCACCGGAGACCCAAATTAAAGGTCTTGGACATGAAGAATGGGTCTTGTACCATGTCGTATGAGTAGTTTGAGAGGTTATTGCATCATTATGAGTACTAGGACACTAATAGATTTCCCTAATTTATGTGAAGCAAATCCAGGATACACATTGAACTTAAATATTCTTATACAAACTCCACCATGAAGAGGGTCTCGATGTCCAACCAAGATAGTGTTCCCTACTCATGCATCTAGAGATTCACACTCTAACATCTCCATGTTGTGTCCTGGAAGAGGATAGAATCTATTATCACCATATGATCTGATAGAGTCTCATTGAAATAAGAAACATGTTCCACTACCACTAGCCAGTCCTCAGATACCTAGAGATCAGTCTCGCTTCGAAACCCCGTACGCCACTATCTCTAGAATTCATTAAACATTCTCAGTCGGTGTGCATGTTCTTCATGTGGAGTTTTTGGAAACTACTTCTATCTTGGCGGTGTTGCGGCCGGAACACAACCGGAATGTGCCAACACTGTATGAGGGCCCCTACCCTGAAGCCTCTTCGCTCAATGGGCTGTCATACTGAACACTATCTGGAATCCTAGATGGATGTCTTTGTGGAGTAATCCTAAAATGAAACAGGTGTTCCACATTTAATAATTTATACCTAGTTATATGACTCAATATAAATAAAACTAAAAAAATTTCCAAAACACACACAATTAGTGTTTTCATGCGCTGAGTCTGAAATAAAAATTCATGGTCATAGTTTATTTATAAATCGACCACCCCTCCAACTCTAGAATCATCAAACTATGAACCGCACAAAAAAAATATGAATCTACTGCACCATTAGAAAGATTTGAGTCATAGTTATCCAGTATAACTAAATCCTTTGACACCACATTGTCATGACCCGTCCCCCAGGGCCTATTCCATTACTATCCCAATCTTACCTTCCATAGGTCAGGGGTTAGCGACTAGCACATGAAATGAATTTCTGAAAATCTAAGGCATTTCCTCAAAACCTATACAAACACAAGTATGTTAAAATACAAAAAAGTAAAAACCAATGGAAGAGTAATGTTAAACCACAACTAGTAACTACAACTATGTTTAATAGTATTTGCTAAAAGTAATGGGGCCATAGTAAAAGCTCTAATAAAAATATACAATGACAACAAAAAATAGAAAATATCCCCAGAGATCATCCTCCAAGGATCCTACCTAACAGGTAGGTACAACTCATCTCCACCTCTCTCCATGTCAACAAGTCACCTTCATGTACAACCTGGTTTTGGATCATATAGTATTAGTCGAGATGATCGTCGTTTTCACAATACACAACAAGGTGCGGGTGAATCTCATTGATGGATGAGTATAACAATACCTTGTATGGACCTAGAGACATCCAAAAGACTCACAAAATTCTTCTAAGGGAAACAAAAAAGCATGAACTGAATCAAAATTCACAAAGTGAATGACCCAACTCAAACAATGTATAACATATGTACATAAGTACTTATGATTATTCATATAGAAATATCATCTTATTCTATCAATGGTTCAGTTTTTAATCCACATAGGATCACTCTATATTGATCCACACTGGATCACTAGGTTTGGATACAAAAAGGAATGCTAGTGGTGACACACAAATGATCACTAGGAGCTGATCTACACATGATCTCTAGGTGTGGATCCAACGAAGATTGATATGTGCCGATCCACACTGGATAACTAGGTGCTTATCCACATATAATCTCTATGTTCTAATCCACATTAGATCACTATTCATTATCCACATCTCATCCAGCCGCATGATTCCCCTACATTGTACGCTTGATTATAGGAGGATCTGCTCTTTAATCCATCATTCTTACTTCAACCAACATGAAGTACCATGAAGAATTAACCTAATGACTTTTCATGTAATAAGGATACCAATTCACTAGATGACACATAAATTGGATGCCCAGTCTGAGTGTTATAGGCATATTAGTGCCAAGGGGCTGATTGGATTCGGGTATGATCCAACCCGGCTGTACTCCTACTTTTTCTATAGATCAGGTGGGTTATCTCAATGCACCGACTCATCCAAAGGATTACAACATTCTAGACGGCTCATCAAATGGATTTATGTTTTCTCAGATAAGTCCTTTTAAAGAAAACAGGTCCATAAAGGGGTTGGGTCTGACTCGGGTCCTGCCAGGCCCAGCCTAAACCAGTTGGGCTGCAGATCGGCCGGGCTCAAATTGGGTATGCCATGGGGTGATCAACCTATTGGTCAGAGGATCGGGCTTGCCTTCTGACTGGTTGTGACCCTTGATAGGGGTTGTGCGACCCTTCCTTCCAAAACTACTCAAGGGTTTTTGGCTCTTTAATAGGTGGTACCACGTGGCGCCCCCTCGCTATCCACGTGAACCGTTGGGCGCATGTCTCCTTCCACCAAAGCATTGAAGACGTGAACCTATATCTGTGGCATGCAACAGTTCTCCGTACATCCGCCAATGCGTCTATCCAAATTTTTCCGCCATTGCCTTCCAGTGACGGTCATTGGTGCCGCATGAGTGGGTCCCCCACGGGCCATAGGGTGAGCTATGATAGTCTATTCCCCTTCTAAAAGCACCTACAATCCACCTGTGATTATTCTTATGTTGTGTGGCTCATGGGTTCATTTTTTCTCTCTATTTTATGGTTTTCCATAAATAACTCAACAAAAATAGAAGCTGCGGAGATTCCAGGCATTGTTCATATTGCTCATGCCCTTCGTGTTAGCATCATAACAATGTTGGGATTCATTCATCTTAAAACACTTATAATTTTTCAACACAAAATGATCTACCATGAGAATATTTGGGGGTTGATGTAGTAGTGGAGGGAGGGTCTATGTTCGATGAAACCACCGATGAATGTCAACCCATGTCATTTCCACAATGGGCTCCATCAAAAACTCCCTTCTTCATTGGAATTTTTGAGCTTAGATGCTTCATTGGAGTTCTCCCACAACATCCTCCAAAATCGTTCTTTTACTACTATTTTAATTAAAAGAAGGATCCTCTATAGAATTGATTCTTCAAAAAATCAAACAACCATTAATTGATGTAATTAATGTTTTACATTATTTACCAAAGTGGTGGTTACACAACCAATGTGTAACCAGGCATTTAGTATCCCTTATATATTATTTGACCACCTCTGTGGTCCCCACCACCACCTCTAAACAAGAGGTAGGAAAATTAAATAACATTTTTTATATTATATTATTAATCTTCCAAAAGGACATAAACGTAAATTTTTCTTCAGACCTTCTATGGTCATTGTTAAGCCATCCTTAACTAAATCTCGGTGCAGTGAGTTCAACTGTGTCCTCATATTTCAATTCCAAGCCCCAATTCCAATGTTATAAAATTTTACCCACATGTTTACTAAATATAACATAAAAAAAGTTTAAAATTCAATTCTAGGCACACCGTGTCTCAGAATATGGCACTTTCAATTTTTACAGACTCAAAATAATACAATATTATTTTTTAAAAAATATTATATGGAATTTCTATGACTTTACAAATAAATATAAAATTATTAACAATTCATGTGATACTTTAACCTTAAAAATTCCACAGTACAAACCAACTTTCAAAAAAAATCATTACATAAATTAATATCCCTAAATCATATATATCCTGAACTACCTCAAAAGTATTGAGTAATTTTACATCGATGGTAATATCATACCGTTCAGCTTACGAGAAAAAAAATTACTATATCCACTTTAAAATAATATTATTCACTTAGTCAATAAATCAATTTTCAATTTCAAGATAATCTACTAGATAAATCAGCATTCCAAATTATTACATCAATGATCAAGATCATTAAACCCTAATGGTTATAAATAAATTAATAAAGTACCGCCCCAATATATATAAGAATAAAACACATTAAATTAAAGCATTGAATATAGTACAACCAAATAAAATATCCCAAAAACTATCTTAAGCCACATTGAGAACACATTATATAAAAATATAGAAGTTGCGTCTACACAGTTAACTTACAACCAACCATAATATAATATACCTATGAAGGTTTGGATAACTGTTAATTTAATTAGTCTTAAAGAAAATATAATATCCAATGTAATATGAAACAATGCATTGATACAAACTATAAACTCCCCAAATAAGCACATTCAGATCCCATTTTGAAAATATAAACACTCCAGTCATTTCATTAATAATGTTAATGGTGAACCAATTTTCTCAATCAAAAAAATAAAACCTAAAATTTATAATATTTTATAACATACAATATTATAGAACATTTATATATTGATTTTTATAGAGTTAGGGAAAAATATTATAATTTGGAATCTATAATGATCTAGTTTATATATATCATCATCATCTCTGAATTTACACAAATTTTCATATTCCACATTAGGTCATCATGAAAATCCATAGGAAACCATTCTAGATAATTTTTTTTCAACCTCAATAATCCTATATTTGTGAAAATGAAAAAATAAGAAGGATTAAATAAAAAAATTATTAAATGTAAAGTAAATAATTAACATTAAAGAGTCATCAATGAGAATACGAATAGCATAAAGGTATGATGACATAACCAAATTACATGTGTATATTATAGGACAATCCATACATCTCATTACATGGATATAAAATCATGAAAACATGTAATAAGGATTTTTAAAAATCAAGAATAATTATAATCAACAATCATGATCCATGTATTATCATGGATTATCACAAGAAAAATTATAAACCAATAGCGTGAATAAAAAAACAATATTGGTATCATTAAAAATTATCTTCGCATTACTTCATTAATATAGAATATATTGTATGGTCAACTTCAACTGGTAGAGCACCAATGTATTTTGAGTGATATAATAGACCCACCCATATATGGAAAATCAAAAAACCACCCATCCATGGGATATAATAGGTCCAAATATCCAAGCATTATAATAGAAAAACATCACATAATAATAAAATTTAATGAACAATATTCCAAAAAAAATTAGAGAATAAATTTCATCATAACATCATAAAAAACATTTCTTATTATTTGTAGAACATTGTTAAAACATGGAATATAAATGTTTTTTATGAAATCCTTTGTGAAATGTGATTATCATTTGGAAAAATAATGTGTTACATATAAATATATTTGAAACATAACTAACCTATGAAGGGAAATAGGTTCCCTAATAATCATTCTGAATCATGAATAACCCATTGAAAATAAATTGGTTCCATAACAATATCCTTGAAACATGATAAAACAATTGAAATTAATCAATATTAATTTCAATTTCATTGAAACATTATTAATAAATACATTAAAATACTATGGATTTTATCATAAATTAATATCCCCATTGGATTATATGTATCCCCAAGTATGCTAACAATGATGAATGTAAATACCATTCACATAATAGTAATAAATTTTTTAGGAATACTAGAAATTCAATGAAAAACATTAATTTTAAAAATTATAAATTGGAATAATATTTATTTCTTAAAACATGTAATCATATGAAAGAATAATATATTAAAAAATTGAAGTGATGGCAGAAATTCTACTAGTAATGTAAATTTTGGAAATATAATTTAACATAAATACATTGTGAAAATTTTATTCAACCTGAACTATTGTCCTTACATTATGTAATAACATTTAAAATCATTTAAATTTTTTGAAAATATTATGTAAAATGGAATTTTGAAGAAAAAAATGCGATAATATTTTTTGAAAACATAATCATTTCCATGAATTATATTTGATCAAAAATAAGATATTTGACCAGTATCAATTACAACCAAATATCATTGAATTTCATCAAAAAAATTATTATATTTAGATAAAACATGTGAACCAAATTCAAAATAATGTAATTATAAATGATATGTGGTTCATGAAAATAATATTATATTGTCTACATCAAATGAACATTGAACCTGAAAAGTTTAAAAAGAAATAATATTGCAACAAAAAGTGTTTGTTTTTTCTTAACACTTTAATAGTAAACATAATTAAATAAGTACATTAAATAAAACATTAATTAAACTGAACATTAAAATTTTAATTTTAGAACATGTAAAAAAGGTTTTTATATACACCTCATAAAATAAGGATGGTGTGTAACAATACAATATTCCTTAATAAATGGATATTTAGAAAAACTCCCTTATGTCTTTGTTAATATCTGCAACAAAAACCCATGGAATATGAGAACATAATATGGACATGTAAATCACAGTAATAATAATTTAATTAATAATATAATTTATTCATGGGTTCTATATACACCACAAAACAAAATAAGTGGTGAATATAAAATGTGCCTCACCGAAGTAAATTACAGATGATAAAATGCTTACCTAGAGTCTACATTTTCCATGAATATCCTTTAGCTATTTTATTAATATCTTACATCAATAATATGATTCCATAATATGTTTATAGAATTAATAAATTATACAAAAATAATTTATTTTTTTTAATTACATATTTATATATTTAATTATTAATGCCTACACCATGTGTTTTGGGGACATTTGATTCAATATTTAAAAAATGATTCAATGTCATGACTGTTGAAATATAAGTAAATTTTGCAACATATACATATCAATTATGAAGAATTTTTTTTATATTTACTTGTCAATTGTAATTTTTAATAGAATCATAAAAGTTGATATGTAAAAAAAAGTATGATCATGGAGACGATAGGTTATATGTATGCATTAGTATAGTTTTCATTTTCAAATATCATTATTGAATGATGGTAGGTATTATTTAATATATATCACCCCTTCCGGATTATCCACCCAAATGTTTAATTCATATTGGATTTCAATACCCTTAGGAGAACCACCCCTTATTGATATGGTTTTAGACCAGTGGTGATTGTGTAAATGGGTAATAGTGGGGTGACTATACCATCTTAAGATAATAAAATAATTTTCCAGATTGATATGTACTTAAAAAAGGAAAATAAGACCAACAGTATCAAAATAGTAACCCACCCATGGTGGAAGCATGAGAAACTACAATAAAAGAATAATAACTAAATTGCAGTTGAGGAAATAAATAAACAACCCAAACATACAATTTGTATATATTAAAACAGAACATGCATTCAATTTTAGTTATTCAATACAATAACTAAAAAAGTGGGTCCTTTTATAATAACCTCAGTATATACGTATAATTATAATGGAAATAAATAAAATAATAAAAAAGTAAAATCCATATAATATAAGATACTCATGGACCATTTCAATCCATCCCATGCCAACGAACCATTATTATCTAGCTCTAGAGCATAGACACATTCCTGAATGAAAAACCATAATGTTCAAATGCATCCCAAAGGGCCTTTGTAGGGTGTGAGAATTTGTCTTAGTAGGAAAACACCAAAATTTTCCGACATAAATTTTTTATTAAGAATGTCTATTATAAAAATACATAATTCAATAGTGCATGAATATAATAAAAACAAGCTTATCTAGTGCTCAATAGCAATTAGGAAGCTATCACCTACCATATACAATGTAAAAAGATGAATGACGATAGGATACATAGAAAATGGACAATGGAATCCCAAAATGTAATATAGAACCATTTGAGACCTTATCTTACACTTCAATATTCAACCTACCAACTCATTACCTAAACCATGTAACTGATTCCCTAATGAAACACCCAATAAAATGAATCATGTCCCTCAAACCCCTACTCGAAAGAACCTATCTACTCAAAGATATATGTTTGGAGGAAGAACATTTTTTTACCGCAAAATAATATCACCATCAGTTAAATATCCATCATTTAAATGAATGGTGACCTCATTCCTTGTAAAATAATCATGGCCTAAGGGCCTCAACTACAACTAGCCACTTCCCCAGACCAAGATCCTCAACACAAGTAGGTAATGGCTGTACACCATACTTCTGGATTTCAATGGAATGATCCTATTAACAAAATTCCCAATATAAAACTAACATAGGAATCAACCAAACAATATAGTTCAATATCAAATATTTAATTGTTTCATAATTTGTGCAAATGATCTGAAGAATAAAATTAGACAATATGGGTGGTCGTACATCACCAATTTAGAACCTAATCCACATCAACTAGAACCTCATACTAATGAAATAACATTAATAAAATTTTGATGGTGAAACCCACTAAAATTAATATGATACATTTACCATAAAATGTTGGTTGGTCTATCATACTGGGATAATCGAGTCACCTAACCTATGATCATCATCACTAAAATGATATCGAACTCACCCAACCTACTGAATTTATCACCTCATACCAGATGGACAATGACCCCTAAAACCTTGAATAAAGCCCATCATAATATAATGGATCTATGTTAATGAAATTGATATATAAATATAAATTAACTCTAACAAAAACAATTAATATAATAAAACATACTCCTTTGATTTAAATAAACAGCCCAGTCCAAGCTACCCTAGGATTGAAAACCTTCACACATCATTAACTAGAAAACGTTTCTGTGAGAATTTGAATAGTAATCACAAATTGGATCAAATAAATAATTAATGTCAACATTCAATTTATAATACCCTTTCTATGTTATCACAATGGTTCCCTCAAGGCCACACACCCAAAACTACCAAAAATGAAAAAAATCAATTTATGCACCACTAACCTCATAACTATAGAAATTTTTAGATATAATCAGAGATTATAACATAGAATTATTTGGAAAATATTGTTTTTTAGATGAACACCCTTAAAATATGGTAAAATCAGTAGAACAGATATATCCCACTGTATTGTAATGTCATATCGATAAAGAAGATTGATGATGGAGTGAATTATAAATGCAGATCCAATGCATACAATGGATTAAATAACATATATCAATTGGGGAAGAGAGATCACACCCTAGGGGAGGTGGTGGACCCCCCCCACTTCTAAATATGAACCCATGGAATTATAGGAAGAATTGTGGAAGATAATGAAAATGTGGGTAGCTGTATAAAGTTAAAGACACCTATTTAATGGAATATACTATTAGATCAGAAAATTTTCCAAACCATGCGAAAATCATGTGGCTGGTACAAATTTTGGTGGAATCACATCATAGTTTGGTCGCATAGTTTTTCGTAAATGTGTTAAAACCTTGTTTTATACAATAAATAAGTACTTCCCAATTGGAACTAATCATTCTTGCCTTCATATAGTTTCTCAACAATACACATATCATGTGAATTCTCTATAATAAAAACAATATAGGTTTCTCACATCTATGATCCCCATTAATAATAGTTTCCCAAACCATGGTCAATGCATTTTGCGGTACACAATTTCTCCTTAGGGACCATAATATAAGAACCTCAGCTTAAGCATTACTAAATATTATGTTAAGGCAGTAATTCACAATGAGGATATTTACATGTTTTTAGTTTTTGAGAAAAATGTCATAACTAAAAAATTACATCAAAAATATTACAATGTAAACACTTTTATGTAATATCCTCTTTTTTCATAAAATATAAAATCTTAAAAGAAAACAAGAATTCTATTCTTGATATAAATCTTCTTGAATTTTTAATTTCTCTTACCCTACCGTATACCATGTGAAAAAAATTTCAAATACATGGGATGAAATAAAAATCATAGTAAGGGATATATAATAATGAATGAAAAAATTATTCCATGAATATATAAAAATCAATTAAATCATAATTTTCCATCTTGAAATATAATATCTTTAACCTAACACAAAAATTCATATTATTTATGAATAACACATAGAAATAAAAAATCATAAATATAACATGTGGAATAAATATCATACATACAATGTTTCTTTCACAAGTACATATGGAGTTACATTTGGAATATCCATCATAGTATATTTCCTAAATCGCATAGGATAAACATTAACATTTACCTATGTTACATTACCCAATGCATTAGAGAGCTATCTCGGGCTCACCCACCCTAGGTTTATCACGTAACCAAACATATGCGTAAACAATTACCTAGACCTATAACATGATCTTAACAAATAAAACAAGAATAGAAGAAAGATAACATTTTCACAATGAAATCATAGTATATCATTTCATGATATTGTAATAATCAATGCTTTATCAAAACAATTTTGAATACCATTTAAATCATTTAATAAAGATATTTTTTAATCAAAGTGTCCCATAACACATTGAAAAATTTAAAGGAATTAAAATTTTAAAATATTAATGTACATATAAATATATTATTAAAAACATTTTAAAAACATTGAAATTTATGTGAATGATTTAGCAAAATAAATCTTCAAAACTTTTAAAATGATGATTTAGTGAAAGATTCTTATAAAAATTGGGAATTAAATTAATAAATATACTTACAGAATAACCTCAATAAATATCTATAATATCATGAGAATATGGATATTTTTGATATATTATGTCAGATGGTAGTATATATACCTTATAAGATGATAAAGGTGCCCAATATCAAGATATGAATCACTCAAAGAAGTTTGAGATGTATTCCCTTATAAATATTGTATAATTACATTAAGGATAAATAAATGACATAATTAAGTGTTAAAAATATAAATACACACAATATAAGGAGAGATTATGTGTAAAATAATAACAGGTCATTCAAACACATTCATAGCATGACATAATCAAGAAGGATAATTGTAACCATGCGGATAGAAATTGGGTTACATTGTTCCCTTACATCATGTTCGATGTGACTCATTCGTTCATTAATCTCTTAAACAATAAAATAAAGAAAATTTATACTTTAATCAGAATCTTATCAAGATTATTATTCCTTTTATATCACTTATAACCATTTTATAATCATTACATAATCATTTAAGTTAACAACAGTCATTTTGTTGAAATTTGGTACTTGAGTCAAAAATAAATTTCTTAAAATTACCAGTTCTCCATGTGGTCAAATTTCCATTATCTACATAATGATATTAATAATTTTGTAATTATATATATCATATATATCTGATGTATATATATATTTATAATATTACATAACATTTGGAGGTATGAAATGAAATGCACTGTCCATTGAGACCGTAATTTGTATGTACACATGAACACTATTTTCATTTATATTTTGAATTTAATGGAATGAAATATTAATTATACATAATTATATTATAATTTCTGTATGATATGATATATAATTTCATTAAATAAATCCTTTATATGTTCCACATATTACATGAACATTCCATATCATTTTAAGGGGCCGATGGTCTGCAATTCCTCAAATAAAATTATCGTATTTCCCCATTATCAAATCCATAATGGTATGATATAAATGAAAAATAACAAATTATAGAGAAAATATAAATATAATATAAAGCATATATAATTATAGTTCCATAAAAATGGCCACCGTGAGAGGCGATATGAGATATTTTTAAAATCATCTTTTCATTAGGCACTAGTTCACCGTCAATAGAAATAGTATGTTTGTATCCATTTGATGAAGGTTTGTGGAAATATAGATAGAATATTTCTAATTAAAGCATCCTATTATATATAATATAGTTTTTCTTTCCTAAAAAAATGGTATAAATAGAGTTTATGGGGATGGAGAAGTAAAATAAAACAACAGATCATGAGAGAAAACATTACCTTTAAATCAAGTTACCTTCATTGATTTGAACCAAAGTACATTATTGAATTAGCTTCTCATAAATTTAAGCCTTATAGTTGGAAGATAGGGATTTTGGGAACTTTTTGGAGCTGATTTTGGATGAGAAAAGCGGCTTGAGAGGTGTGAGTAATAGGTTAGAGTTGGTGTCCATTTATATGATGGGGGAGGGGGTTTTTGGAATGTTAGAAAGTATTATTTTATTATAAAATTATTTTCGATTTAAAAACATCGAAAACATATTTAATTATAATATAAGGTCCATATCAGTTGAAATTAAATAACCTTCTTATAACTGGAAATGTTTTATATATTTTTAAATCTTAATATTTTTATGTTTAACTATTTGTTAGACTTATTCAACTTTTATCATGTTCTCTTATATATTCATTATATATTATTAATATATTTAAAATAAAATAAAAAAAGACCCAAAATGGATCATTAAGGACATTTTGGACATTATATATTCCATTTGGACTAATATTAGTTATTAAGGACCATTTTATCATTTAATAAAATATTAATTGATTTAAAAATATAATTTATGTCAATTTTTATACAATTCGTATCATAATATTATAAAACTCCATAAAGACGTGATGAATTTTAAAAAAACATATTTAATTCAAAGATAACAAGTCATTATTGTCCCAAAAATTAGTGGATGGTATAAATAGATTCAAAATAAATTAATTTTAATATTTATAATCTCATTTATTTAAAACATTAATTAATTAGGTAATCATTACATCATCATTGTGTCATTAATACATTTATTTATATGATGTATAAAAAATATAAATAAAATATAATTATTTAGAAAATCCTTTATATTTATAATTAATATTTATAGAAGAATATATCACTTATATATCCCCATATAAGAATTATTTTACTTAATGAAATATGGTTTTGTTACATTTTCCATAACATAAAATTAATTTTTATAATGTGCCTTTTCATTTACAAGTGACTCAATGGGGCCCCAAAAAATCATCCCAAGTATTCCCGTTATCTATTATTTATAAACCTAAATGTTTTGGACACATTTTAGTGTAATTTAATATTATTATGGTGTTATTATTTTACTCAAATTTACCAGATTTGTCCTTCAACCAAGGTAAATAAAATATATCTTGAAATTACTATTCTTTATGTTTTAAAATAAAAGTAACCTATTTAAAAATTTTTGTCTTCTTGATTCTATATATGGATTCAATTTTTCCAAATTCAAAACAAATATGTTGATGGAATAATATAAAATTAATTCTCATTGTCCAAAAGAAAATGGCACTTTTTTAGAAATATTAACTATCAAAAGATTGACATTTGTTTATGTTCGGATTAAATGTGAAATTAAATTCAATGAAAAAAATTGGATTAAATGGTAAAAATATAATCCAATTACACTTTAAAACCATTTATAAAGATAGTATAATCATATTAATAAATATATTTAAAAGATAGTTTTGAATTAAAAAGCAGTATTTGTCCATATTCATCAAAAAATGATCTTTATCAAAAATATAGCAAAATCTTACAAAAAGTAAATTTCAATGTCCTGCATCTAAATAATAATTTTATTTTTTAAAATGGACCATATAAAAGTAAAAAAACTATATTTAATAAGGGTTCACCATCAATATGTGTTAAATCAACCCTTTAAAGATTATTAGAGTATTTCACAATTAATATCATATTCATTATTATTTTAAACCTCTAGAATGTATTTGATAAAAGTAAAAACATTTATCAAACATGTGTAATAATATTTTATTTAGTTCAGTTAATTACCAAAAATATAATTACAAGTAATTAACTACTATTTGAAATAATAATATTATTATACTATTTTTCAGTATAACTCAATGTTGTGTGAAACATAAGATTTCATAGAAACCCATTATTGTGTGTTGAGTATGCTATCGAACAAAGGTTCCACATTAACATAAAATTAACAGCTTATTCATAAATATTAACATATACGAAAAAATATTATTCTTTAAATATTTGGGTCATTACATCCTTCCCCTCTTTTGGAAATTTCATCCTCGATATTTCAAAATTAGGATTGTAAATTTCATTGAAAGTAACACATTGGAAAAAGAGTCAGCAGAACTATCACATTAAAAGAAAGAAAGAGTAGTACAATGGTACCCTGAGATAACCCATACTATGATTCCATGATGTAAAACATGTATATGGGGGAGAAAATAAGTTTCAATTTATGGTGGGGAGTGATATAAAACATGACTAAGAAAAAGTTAAGAATAAGAAAACCAAAATCTTGTGATAGGTTAAGCAGTCTTTTATTCCCCAGTGGGAAAGATAAACAGAGATTCTTTTTTTATGTTCCTTTTCATAAATTTAGAGAATTTATTTATTATATTTACTAAGAACATAAAAAATATACATCCATTTCATGTTGAGTTTCATCCATTAATAAATTTCTACCACAAAGTCATATTTTTTCAAATGGTGAGTATTCAAGATGACACTGTCAAATATGATGATATACAATCAACATCTAGAGAATCACATATTCCACATAAGATGAACCATATATTTCCCAAGTCATTAGGTATTAGACGAAACCAAAACGATTAGTACAATATCAGATAATCCCTAAAAAGTATAATACATTATAAAATTAAATACTAATCTTATCCTCCAAAATATAACAAACAAGAACCAATGTTCAACAAAGACCATTTAATATAAAATTGATAATAAAATTATTCAAAATAATACAAAAAATGTTTGAAACCCAAAATATAGAAAAATTTGATCACATAGCCTTCCATAGTAAATCTAAGTATTTTTCAACAAATAATATCAACTACTATTAAAGTCTCATAATAATGTCTAATTAACATACTCACATATTCTCAAATACTTTTTAATCATTTCCATAACTAAACCAAATCACTATATGTCTACTATAAAAAAATTTATTCTTAAAAAATTATATTCCACCATTATTACACAAATTAACTCCTATTGTATACTATTTTTCTAGGCATATAGTGCTCGGTAAAAGGATAGAAAATTTTCAAAACATAACATTATCACTTAGTCACCAAATAATATTTTGATTCTAAGGATATGCATTTAATAAAAAATAAGTTCACAAAATCAACTAAATCTTTATCAACAAAATCATTTAACTATAAATAATTAGTCATAAAAACCAGTGTATTCACATAGGTAAATGGTAGGTGATGTGCCCTTGTCACCATTTGGTTGCGGGTTCTATTCCTGTGGCCTTTTCAGACATGAAAGGTTTTCACCCATCATGCATGTTGTCCATTTTTTTAAAACTAAATAATTAACTTGACATGATTTAACCACAATGGATGTCTTATACCTCTAATTTTAATCCCAACTCATAATGACCTCAATATCTATATTAATTAAGACTTATATGTGTTGTCATTTTTACCTTTATAAAATTACACTATTCCCAATGAAATAACATCGTACCTTGATCATGGTATCCACCTGGTTTCATGGTTATCTTGTCCACATGGATAGATGGTACATGTCTTGAAAAAATTATTTATATATCCTTAAAAATAATCTAATTACATTATCCAAATGCACCACGTATTTGGTCATATGGGTGTTCATAGAAAACTAGTTTCCAAAAATAATCATGTATGAGATATAATTTCGAAACATCTGATAAAAAATTATTTTTATTAAACATGCAGAATGATTTCGATTTGAAAAATTCAATAAATGTTCCTTTAAAAATTTGATCAGTATGTGATGAAAAATTATAATTAAAAAAAATATAAATTGGTTTCACAAGGGTCTTTTTATTCAGATCCTTTTTCAAAATCATAATATGCTTCAATATCCTGTGATAAGGTAAAATTATTGAAAATTCATTCACAATATTTATTTTTCATGAAAATATGATAATATTGAGAAATTAGGATTTGGTTAAATACAACCCATGATCCATGATGGTATAGAGTTATAGCGGAGGTGTTTGATATCTTATGTAATTGCTTGCAAGTGAGTGGTGTGTTAAAACAAATTTCAGAATCATCTGGTCATGACTTGTAAATAATTATTGCTAGGTAGTCATCACGAAGAGATAGGAATGTCATTTTATATCCCCTTACTTTCATTTGTTATAGACTATAATTTATCTAATAAGGATATAAAATAAGTATTTTACTTAATATGTAGACATAGATACTAACCTTGGGTCTATCTGAAAGTCCAAATCCCAATAGTTGTCTAAACCGACCTCTAATACCAACTATAAGGCCCCATCATTATACATTACATAATATTCGGCTAAGTAAAAAAAACAAATTGAAGATCTTTTTAGGTAAAGAGTTATATAGAACTCACCATAAAAATTACATTACATATCATATATTACTAATTAGACACTTATACTCAGTATACTTTTTATTCATAAAAAAATTAAAAGAAAACAAGAATTGTTTTCTTGATATAAATATTCTTGAATTATCTGTTTCTCTTAAACCTCCTTATACCTTGTGAAAAATATTTCTAAAACATGGGATGAGAATAAAAATATCAGTAAGGGATATAAAATAAGTAGTGATAAAATTATTCTATGAATACATAAAAATCTATAAAATCTTTTTCTCAATCATAAGATATAATCTCTTTAACTTGCCTCGAAAAATCATATGATTTATGAATAACACATAGAAATCATAAATTATAAACATGACTTGATTAATACATATCATTATTACATTATATCTTTTAAAAAAACATAGGGAGTTACGTTTGGAATAGCCATCACATTATATTCCCTAAATCACTAGGGAGAAATATTAAAGTTTACCTTCGTCACATTACCCAATGCATTAGCGAACTGTCCCCAGATCACACACCCAATGTTTATCACAGAACCACCCATATGCGTAAAAAATTCCCAAAAAACATTACATTATTATAACACATAAAACAATCATAAGGTAATGATAACATTTCCACATTGTAATCACATTATATCATTTCAAGATATTAACATAATCAATGCTTTCTCAGTACCATTTTCAATATCAATGGAACATTTAATAAAGATATTTTGAATCAATGTGTCCCATACCAATTTGAATATTTTAAAGAAATTAAAATTTTAAAACATTAATTTACAAATAAATAAATCCTTAAATCCATTTTAAAAATAAGGTCATTATTGATAATGATTTATAAAAATAAATCTTCAAAACAATTAAACTTATGTTTTAGTGAAAGAGTATTGTAAAAATTGAAAGACACTTGAATTAAAATACTCAACGAATAACATCAAACAAAGCATATAATATCAATAGAATAAGTAGAGTGGTGATAAAATATATAAAATGGTATTATATACATGTTATAGGACTATAAAATAGGACAATATCAATATATTCCTTAATGGAATGAGATTGAGATGTAGTCCGTTACAATGATGGTAACATTAAAATAATGATAAATCAATGACATAATTATGTGTGAAAAACATAAATACACCCAATATAATTGGATATTATGTTTAAAAAATAATAGGTCATTCACACATATTCATAGAATGACATAATCAAGAAGTATAATTTTAACCCAAAGAATGGAAATTGGGTTATACAGTTCTCTTATCTCATGTCTGACATGAATTTTTCATTATTTAATGTCATGAATAGTAAATTAACGTTAATTTTAATGTTCTTTTGAAATTTTTTCAATTTTATTGTTCCTTTTATATCAATTATTACAACATTATATCCATTACATTATCATTTACATTAATAACAGTTGTTTTGTCGATATTTGGTACTTGAGTAAAAATGAACTTCTAATAATTACATGTTGTCCATGAGGTCAAAAGTCATTATATCCCGAATTATATTAATTATTTAGATAGAATATATAGCATACATACATAATATATATATATATATTTATATATATATAATAGTACATAACATTTGGAGATAAGAAATGATATGCACTTTTCATGGAGACGGTAAGTCATACGTACGCATTAATGCCACATTCATTTATATTTCATATTTAATGGTAAGAAAAAATAGTTATACATAGGTATAATATAATTAAAGTATAATATCATATTTAATTTCATTAACTCCATCCTTTATAAGTTTAATGTATGGAATGAACACGTCATATCACATTAAGTGGGCGGTAGTCCAAACTTCCTCCAATTAAATTATCATAACTATCCATCATGGAAAAAATAATGTTATTATATAAATAAAAAATAAAAAATCATAGAGAAAATATAAATTTATTATATAGAACATATGATACAGATCCATCATAATGGTCACCATGTGAGGCGATATGAGATATTAGAGAAATCATCATTTCGTGAGGCAATAGATTTCCATCCACAGAAACAGCATGTTCGTATGCAGTAGATGGTGGTTTGTGGAAATTTCATTATAACACTTCTCATAACAACATCCTAGAATATTTAATATACTGTTTTTATAATAATATAATGGAATAAAGATATTTTATGGGGGTTGGAGAAGGAAAATAAATGAAAAGAACTTGAGAGAAGGGGTTACCATTAAATAAGGTAACTCCTTTTGGTTTGAACCAGAAGGATTATATTTTGAAGATAGGGATGTTGAGAAAATATTTCAGTAGATTTTTATGATTCATGGGGATTGAGAGGTGTGAGTAATGGATTAGAGGTAGTGGCCTTTTAAAAGATGTAGGAGATGATCTTTTGGAAGGTTTGAAAGTATTATTTTATTAAAAAATTATTTTCAGTTCAGGAAAGACGAAAAAATATTTAGTTTGAATACAACGTGAATATAAGTGGAAATAAAATCATCTAATATGTTTGGGATAGGTTTGGGAAATTTTTTAATTTTTATCTTTTTTATGTAATCAATTGTTAGTGTTATTTAACTTTTACTATGTCTTTTTATATATTTATACTATATAGTTAATATATTTAAAATAAAATTAAAATCCACCAAAAATGGATCATTAATGACATTTTTAACATTATATATGTTGTTTGATATAATATTATAATTTAAGACTATTTTATCATGTAATAAAATATTAAATTATTTAAAAACTCATTTATATCAATTTTTATTCTATTCATATCATGACTATATAAAACTACATAAAACCACGATCAATTCAAATAAAACGACATTAATTCAAGGATAATAGTTCATTATTATGCCTAAAATTAATTTATGGAACCAAAATATGAAAAATAAATATTCCTTTATATCTACAATCACATTTATTTAAAACATTCATTAATGAGGCAATCATTACATCATCCGGGTGTCATTAATACATTTATTTATTTGTGATCTAAAATTAATAAATAAAATATCATTATGTAATAAATCTAATAATTTTTATAATTACTATTAATAGTATAAATTATCAGTTATATAACCCCATATAGAAATGGTTTTACTAAATTATATATCTTTTTGTTACATTTTCTTTTACATTAAATTAATTTTTATAACGTGTCTTTTTCATTTTCAAGTGGCTCTATGGGATCCCAAAATAGACCCATGGATGACCATGGTAAGTCATGCATCATTTAATAGGGTTAGAACACATTTTATGGTAATTTAATGTTATTACGATATTATTTTTTTCCTTATTTACCCGATTTACCCTTTAACAATGGTAAATAAAATATGTACAAATGTTACTATTCATAAAGTCTAAAAATAAATGTTATATAACTACAGAATTTGGACCTTATAATTCCAAATATGGAATTAAATTTAAAAAATAAAACACACATAAGTTTTATAAATTAATTAAAAATTATTTCTGGTTTTCAAAACTATAAATCATGTTTTTAAGAATTAATAATAATCAAAAGATTAACACTTGTTTTTTTGTTCAATTTCAATTTCAATTTACTTCCAATGAACAAATTTATATTCAATTGTAAAAAATATAATCCAATTAAACTTTAAATATAATTAAAAATATAATATAATCATAAAAATAAAAAAGATTAAAAGAAAATTTTGAATTAAAATCCAGAATTTTTCACTATTCATCAAAAAATGAGCTTTATCAAAAAATTTCTAAAATTTTACCCAAAGTAAATTGGTATTTAATTTTTCTATATAAGAATTGTTTTTGTAAAATAGAATATATAAAAGTTAAAAAAACAATATTTAAAAAGGTTTGTCTATCAAAAAGTTGTAAATTGACCATTTAAAAAATATTCGAGTATTTCATGATTAAAATTAGATTCATTTTTATCTTATGAATCTAAAATATATTGGATAAAATTATAAACATTTTAAAATTATGTGTAATATTTTTTTATTTAGTCTTTTTTATTCATGACAATACAATGGCTAGGAATTAACAACCATTTAAAATATTAATATTATAATATTATTTTTCGGTACATCTAAAAGTTATGTGAAACATAAGATTTTAAAGAAACCTATTTTTGTTTGTTGAGTACTCTATGTAAAAATGAGTCCTATAAATGATAAAATTAATATCATATTCATAAACCTTAATAGATATGAAAAGGTATTATTCTATAAATACCTAGGTCATTACACACACTTTTTATCAAAATCATGAAACTAGGTCTGTGCCATTGTAATCATGAGTTTTCAGCCTATAAAAAACCATGAACTAAACCTATCCCCTATTCACACATGTATGTACTTAATTAAAATCTAAAAAGTTGTTATTTGAATAATTTGAAACATGTAATTATGTTTTGTTAAACAATAAATATTTTTTTCTTCTCACAAAACGTAAAAACATAAAAAACAGGTAGGGAATTTGAACCACTGCAGAAAATGGGGGCATTCTAAACAGCCCACAATAACTTAAGTCAACCCATATCTATAAAGAAAAAATATTAGATGATGCCAAACCTACAAATCTATTTAATTTTTAGGATGGTGTACCCAATTTTAGATAGTATAGTCTAACTACCTCATGGTGGTCACCTCCTTAGGATTTAATACACTGGTCACATTCGAACCCAAAACACAAATAAAACCAATTTTAGATGACCACAAAATTAATCAAAAGTCTTATTATGATGCATAATCAATCCTTCACCTCATTAGGCATTCATGTATCATACCTGGAAGATATGAAATTATCACATTTTATTGATGTCCACCTCATTCGCATGTCATTCATATAACCTATGAGGTCATGCATATGAAAAAAATTCTCAATAGTAATATATCCTTATCTCTCAACCTATATTGTATCTTATTTTTGACATGATTCTAAAACACATCATGTTACCCGCACCACTTAAATTCCTCGATTATAAGGTATCAAAATTAACATAGATATCCTTGATTCCCTGATGACACAGAACCTAATGTAATCTTGAATCCACACTCTTCTGAAATATATATAAAATAAATCTCAGAAGAATCCATTCAAAAAACCATTATCTGGTTATTCCATAGATACCCCCAATGAACCTCATTCTCCGAAGATGGAAATTAATGTAAAAATTTAATGCCAAATTAAAACAAAAACATGAGTACTCTAACTTCATACCTATAACCATCATCATCACACCATCCTACTCTGAACCTGGTGTTTCCACATAATTAACCTTTATTGAATCCCAACTAAATAAATCCTAACATCCGTATGGAGCAATAATAGCCATCAGTAAAAAAATCTGTAGCTAGCTCCCATTAAAACCCTATGTCTTCTTGTATATGTTATTAATGATTTCTAATAATACATATTATAATCCTTATCATGATTTGTGAAATTTATTCATTCATTTTACTATTTGTTTGACTCTCATACATTGTTTATATAAGTATGGGTTTCCCAAAAATATAGTAGACTATCAACAACCCACCCCAAATTTTTCTTCCATGGTCCTCGGCATGACTACCCTGATATAACTCTTCTTGAGCATTCTTCCTACAATCTAAATAATCTTCAATAAGATCACAAAATATTATCACCTAGATCAAATATTTTTGGACCTTTATGTTACCGACATCTTTGAGAGCCTACATCACCACCTCTGAAGATGATCCCAACCGGAATATGTTTACATATACCCAAATGTTGTTCCAAAAACCATCAGTAAAATGCTTTAAACTAGATTTTTCATCCCCAATAGTGCATGGTAAAAAGTGAATGATTCACATATACATCGTTGCATAGTCCATGATGGATATTTCTGCTTGATAAAGGATACTGAATACTCAACCACTATCATCCCTCAACATATCTCATAATAACTGCTTGGATAAAATATCCTCAAAGTCATTACAGGCTAGTCCCACTTTTAGATAATCGTTTACCTACACGTACCAAAGTTGTATATCTTGTACATTGAGAATATAGTTTTCAGGATTTTATCTATAACCTAGATGAATATCAATTTTCTCGAAAAGAAACTTCATATATTTTATCTAATACTCATGAGCCTCTTGGCTACCATTACCCAAGAACTGTAGTGGGAGATTCAACTAGAACAACAAAATCATATACTCAGGGAAGTCTATGTTCACTAATATCCCCTATTGATACCCTGGATGAAAAATAATAGGATCAATCTACAGTAATCATCAAGACTTGAACCAAAAATAGTCAAACATGGCATCTACCCTATTGACGACTGATCTTATACATGAACCTTCTGATATTCTTGACCATTAGTGGCCCCAGACTGTGTGTGTTATGATTGAAATATAGCACCATTAGCCTTATTCTCCATATGTTCTTAAATAGGTTGAACCCATCATAATACTAATAAATGGTCATACATCCTAGAGAATATATATATATATATCGAATATAGGGAAATTTGTAATAGACAGTCCCATCTCACTCCCCTTACCCTTCCCAATCAAATCCATGACCCCTGATATCTTGGCATTATGGTCTCCTCACCAAGCCATATCAAATCTAATTATCAATTGTATCTCTGGTGACGTCGTTCATGACTAACCTAGTCACATCAAGATAATGACCATGTCACCTAACCTGGTGATCATAATCACCCCACATATCAACATCCTTACAAGATCTAATAAGATTTTGGCGCATACATAAATAAAAAAATATATATATATATATATATCACATATAACAATAATATTTCTTTGGGTCCTATTATTTATTCATGTTCAGTTTGATGCCACTAAAGAGAGTTTTGGAATGAAAAAACAACAGAGATACTTATATTCGTAGAATATAAAACAAAATTATTCCTTGTGAAATATAGGTCCCCAGTGACATTCACCATCATTTTGGGTCACATGAGCACACAAATATATTTAATTAAAATATCCTAGGAGTGAGATCCCATTTTTTCAAGGAATGAATCTCCATGAGTTTTTCATTTGGCCCTTAGTGGTCACGTCTTGTTCTGAGATGGATTACATTTGATGGATAAAATGTCCAAATTTTAGGGATTCATTCCTGTATGAATTAAAAGAGTATGAGTATATATGATATTAAGTGTTAAATGGGTTCAAAGTATGTTGGATAATATTAAGTGGATAATGGGAGGAAAAAATCAATCGTAGAACTTTTACACACCCTATCGTTGCATAAACATCATGTATTTTTGCGGGTTTTAATAAAATATATTCGAAGTGATGGTTTTTTCAGTGGATACCATGAATTTTTTTACATGATGGGTAACTGAGTTAAAATTCATAAAATGTGTAACCATCATATTTAATGTTTCAATGTAGAATATTTTTTTTCTATTTGGATGAATCTCGTCTTTTCTCGAACTTATGGAATTCTATAGGTTATTTTGGAGTTCCAAATTCCATTTTGGACAACTCATTCACAAGAACAATCCCAACATTTTTTCTTTGGTTAATTTCATCATTTTTATTGTTCTTATCTATCCCGTTGGGGTAAAATATTTTCTAGATTGCAGTATTGTTTTTGATGATGGTCAATTTAGTTCAAGTAACCTCATTTAAAAAATCCTTAACTACATCCTCACAGTTGTTGGTTGTTTTATGCATTTCTGGGTCTTCTATTAAAGGTATGGGTTTTAAATTTCCACCCTATGGTTTTACTAATTTCATTTTTATAAAATATCATGATCATGCCTTCATTTCATGAACCATAAAATAATAAAAATGACTAAATAATATTATCCATTAAAATTGAATTTGTTTCAAATGTGTTTGGAATAGATTATTGGATTAAGGAATATTTAGAATAAAATGACACCTATGGTGATTTCTTATTATGAAATCCCTAAATAGTTTCTCCATTCTTATTGATACACCAATTAATCAATTGTGAGTTTAATATCATGTTTTATATGGATACAGAATATAAATACTTATAATTAACTATTGATATATATATATATGATATGATATTGTGATAACTACTTTGTATGACTGGAATTTGTATTATGATGAGAATCATATATAATGGGATATGACTATTCACTTCCACACGTATATGTTAAAATGTTGATAGGGATTTGGATCATACCATTCCATAATGTAATTCTTATAGAGAGTGGGCTATACCATGTCACATTTATTAATGCTTACAAAGATATAACATGGATTGTTGTTGGTGAATATACTTTGGTTAAATGGTGGTGTTTTAATGGTTATAGGACATGCTCAATGATATTCTGATATGGTTCCTATATATGTTACCTACATTGGTAATATTTAAATTGATGTCATGGTAGTAATACATGCTTAGTGATATTACTATATGTCATCCAATATGGTTGTTGTATCAATTTAAATATTAAAATAATTAACAAACTTGTTTATCTATTTATATCATACTCTTCTTATCAAACCAATTTTGATTGGAATTGGTTCTGTTGACAAACTGTGTTTTACACACACCCAATTCGAGCTGCTGTTTTGTACCCAAATTGTATTTTTTGATGTAGGTTTGGAAAAGAGTACAGAATATTGTTGTTGATCTATTATTTTCAATGGGTATGGAGTTTAGAGATTGGACCTGCATAGGGCATGAGATCATACAATATGGGTCCTTAATTCAAATCTACTATAGTTATTCTTATACTTTTTTGTTGTGACTTATTGATATAATCCATAATTCCATTACATTATTCATTATGATTTATTAAAATTTTTGGCGGGATTTTTTGTTTAAATATGCATTGTTTCTCTATAAATTATTTTGTTTTTTTATTTTTAACTATTTATAAAAATTAATGTTTATACAGGGGGTATAGTCTCCCCACTATTCTATTCACACAACTTCTACTAGTCATCTACCATTATCATTATGGTAGGCACAATTGATGACACATAACTAATAATTTCGGGCCATGTGATAATGTTTATGATTATGTGACATTAAAAAGTGGTATCAGTTAATTGAGTTTTCTTTTATTTTTTTACTACATAAAAAATTAAAAAGGATTCTATGATATATCAGGAAATGGTAGTGACCATTTTCATGGGTGTATAAACCCCATGTATAATTGAAAATCCAATTACCAAGGAAGGGGATTGTTTTTTGTGATATTTTGTTGTTATATTTGATGTTATTTCAACGTGGGTGATTTTCATGTTTGGCGAGGATTATTGTTTTATGATTTTATTATTTCACAATATTTGTACATGTGGCCTAGTATAGCATGAAATATAAATATGTTCATCATAATAAGAAGATAGGGATATATAGACATACATTGATCATGTTAGGGAAATATGTAATTTTACTTTTGATATATACTTTCAAATTAAAATGAAATATGAGATACCTATTTCATAGGATTAATGAAATTAATCATCATATCATGATAAAATACCTACAATACATGTAAATATATATTAAGGGTTATGAGTTCTGTGTTGAATTCACATGATAGGGTTACCTTGATGTCAGCCACTTCTCCAGGGGGTGTGTTTGTATCATAAGGAAAATTCCACCTTCTCATATTAAACATCTGAAATAGGAGAGAGTGAATTATAATTCTATTAACACATATAATCTAGAACAATTTATTGTTCTTGAGGATAAGATCTATGTTCAACTCCACAATAGTATCTTGAGGATCAAGTGATCTAGGGAAAGAGATAATATTTATACAATACCATATATGTCTGAGATGACAATGGAATTTTAGCTTCATCATCCACCTTTATTCAATGAGGAAGGGTACAATAGGTATATGAGATCTTGATTGTGTTTATGCAAAAAATATTCAACCATCTCAAAACTCCAGTTATGTGGGTTATGATGATTGTTGTGCATCTATTTCATGGACCTTCCTAGTGTTGTTGGGATATTATAGAAGAATATGGGAGGAAAGATTAGCTATATTTGAATGTAAATGATGAAATGTTACAAATATATTTCTATCATGAATCTTTGATGGATGAGAAGGATAGAATGTTAATAAATAATACATAGGAATGTTTTTGAGTGATGGCATAAACAAGGATTTTTACAGACCAACAATTTTTTTCATCATCATTGGAAGATGATGAAATATTTAGGGATTGACATTTATTTGTTGCTATTTGTTATGAGATTTTTTTGGCAAAAATTTTCTATTTATTCAGATTTGAAGGTTTGATTGATCAGGATCATATCAAGGAAGGGAAGCTAAAAGAGGCACCACATAGTAAAAAATATATTTTAGCAGGAAAATATGATTGTTCATTATTGAGAGGTATGAAGGTTCATTATGAATGTTTCCTCTAGTGTAGTAGTTGGTAGAGAATATAGGGTTATGAAAAATCATATCAAGATCATGTTCTATTCCAGTGTTGTTAGTGGGGTATGTTATGTTCACAACAACCCGTAGTGTCCTTACATCACAATTGATTTTTGTATATGTGGATTGCCCAGTCACATTGATGGGTTTGATTCTAACATTCCACAACATACCAATGGATGAGGATAATGATAACATCCTAAGTTGGTAAGGTGGTTAGCTAAAGCATAGTATCCTGGTAGAAGGAGTCATATAGGCCCTTTAGGATGGGGCATGGGATATAGAACCCCATAATATGACCAACCATACCAATAAAGGGAAATAAATCATTGTAGTTAAACAGAATCCCTAGGCAGATGTATATGTTGTTTGAAATTATGAAAACTACATCATATAACACGTATTCATTCCTATCTACCTTCCAAGGAATGATTATTGTAACATATACCTTATCTTGTGTTTGATTTTACATATTATCATTACATTATTTTCAATTATTTCTTTTTTAAAAAAATTTGGGATTGAATGTGGAAATAATAGATTATGTTTTAACCATTGACACATTATTGGAAGTGTGATATTTAAATATAAAATGATTCATGGCATGTTATCTAGTAATTGGTGGTTTCTATATCATTGAAAACTATTGGTTATATAAATTACATGCTTCCACATTACTTTTTGTATTGATTTGTTAGTTTAATACATGGAATAAATCGACTATTACAGTAGACGGGATACATTCATATATTTATAAGGATGAAATTATTCTAACCATGGTGAGAAGGATCATCAATATGGTAATTATAGACCAAATCCGTGTAGATTAGATTTTCTCACAGTCTAGATTCCTATCCTTGGTCTAGAGAGTTTGGAGATGTAGTAGGATTATTTTCATCTTACGGTAGACCAATTTTAGGATGTTTTTTCTGATGAGTTATATGACTTACCACATCATCAGGAGGTCATGAACATGATCGAGTTGGTTCCAGGGGTAGAACCAATTTCTATCCATCCTTTTTTAATAGAACTATAGAATAATCTAGAGTTAATGGTTTCTTTGGAGGATCTGGAATCAGAAGGAATTATATGGATGATTACATCATCTAGGGTTTCTTGATTTCTCTTTTCAATAATGGCTACTGGACCATTGTTTTTATTTGTGGATTATAGGAGGATGAATGAGATGATTTTCATGAACTATATCATCTACCATGAATAGAAAATGTTTTCAATAAATTTGTTGTGTGAAATGTTATTCATAAATATTGTATTGAGATCAATATATCATCAATTATGTGTGTGACTATAAGACCTCAATGGAAATATTTTAGAAGCTTGTATACCTTAGATAAATTGTAGTGATTCCAATTTGTTTGACTAATATGCATGTTATATTCATGGATTTAATGAATATGATATTACTTCCATTTCAAGATCAGTTTTTTTGTTGATTTAGATGATGATATAATCCTGTAATTCCACTAAATTGACACTCATACCATACATATTTACATCATTTAGAGTACATTGAGAAATCATCAAAATTACATGAAGATAACTAAATTAATTTTCTAGAAAAATTAAATGAATATTTTGAGAAATAAAATTTAATAGGATGGAGTTTCAGTTCACTAATAGATTTTTTCGTAGTGATATCATTGGAACAACCATAAAATGTCATCAGAATTTGGTGTTTTTTTGGTTTATTAGTTTATTACACATGTTTTATCCAGCATTTATATCTTTAGGATGTGCCTATTCCTTGTTTGACAAAGAAAGAAGTGATGTTTGTCTACTATAATGTTTACAAAATAAAATTCCATGAGATGACTAGAAGGTTTATCTTAGTACCTATCCTCACATTAACTTTGTTGGGTAATGCATATATAATGTATGGTGTCCCATCTGAAGTTGGACATTGATAAGAACAAATTAAAGTAGATATTGAGGTTTCCTATGACACTAGGATTTTGAGATGACATGAGAGTAGTTAACAAACTCAAGATAAAGTTTTATTAGAATTGTAACATGAACTGAATTCTGGGAGAAAATATTTCATGTCTTAGAGGATTGGCATAAACATGGACCATAGGATCCTCAGGTACATATTTTCATAGGAAGACCTTATCCTTGTGTTGAGGAGAATGGTTGATTATCTAGGAAATTTTGAATTATAATTTTATTATACACTAGAAAATAGAAATTAATTTTCCAATGATATGTACTGAATGAAACATATAGAAGAAGTATGGAAGTCTAGTGATTATTGGCGGATAATGGACCACTTAGCAGAGATGCATCTAGACGATCATAAATCTCATTAGAGAGAAATTATGAAATTTACCTATGTTAAATAAATTCTCTTGGACTGGATTGATGGTCATCAGTTGTTATATATATATGGAACAATTCTAAGGGGAAAATATTTAAGGAGCATATTCCTTCAGGATTGTCTCTTGGATATGGTAGTTCTCTTCTTTTCTATGGTAGAGTATGATTTCCTCCAGTATCTCCCATAGAGATGATGAGGGAGTTACATACTTCTTGATGGTTGGTGAATCATGGTTTAATAGATATGTATCATGATAACTATTGATATAAAATTTAGTTTGGAATAAAGATGTAGGTGACAAGATTTAGGGCTGGATGCTTCACTTCTGAGCAGGTGAAAGTTGAGCATTAGTGTAAATTTGGTTTTTTTAAAACATTTCCAATCCTATATAAGAAATGGGAGGAATTCATGATGGCTTTATTGATATTATTATCTAGGAAAATCCATACAAATGATGTTTTATGGGTAGTTGTGGATTTAATTACTAAGGTATCCCACTTCTTACTTATCACTGAAACAATCACGGTTGAATTCCTTTTGAATAATTATGTGAGTGAGGTTGTTATTTTTAACAGTGTTCCAATGGGGTTTATTTTAAAAATTTATCTCAATATCACATATCATTTATCAATGTGTCTTTAGAAAGACTCGGAATTATATATCCTTTTAAGAGAATCCAATCATCGACAGAATGCTGATTATTTACATTGGTCTATTCAAGTTATGGATATATATATCAAGACTAAGTTTTGGATTTTAGTTGTTCATAGGAGAAAAAAATGCCAATAATGAATCATTCATATAATTGTAGATTCCCTAAATTTATCCAAATGGCACCTATTGATGACTTCTATAGAAAAACATGTTGTTTTCCTCTTTGTTAGATGGAGAATGGTGATTCAGCACATATTGGGCATATTCTCATGCAAAATACATTTTAAAAAGTTCAGTGAATAATAAAATGGTTGGTTACCATGAAGATAAGGAATAAATCATTTGACAACCATGGGATAATATTTACAAATTTCATGTTTGGACATCATGTTTTCTTCTGAGTGTCACCTTGGTGGGGGAAGCACTTTACCCGGAAACATGGGAAGCTAGAACACATGTTTGTTAGACCATTGGAAATAGTGGTAAGGGTCATTGCATTAGATTACAATCTATCCCTTCCATAGAACTATAGTTACATAAATGATGTGTTCTAAATGTTGCAACTATAAATATATTATCTAGACCCTTCCCATGAAATGTACAAGGTAAACGTAGATATTTTTCCTTATTTTTCATTCATTAAGAATCAGATATGGGTTGTAGATCATAGATAGAAATATCATTGTGGTTGAACAATACCATTGGAATGATTGAAGAGGTATCACGTGAATGTTGAGGAGGAGAACTAAGAATAAGAGTTAGATATGAGAACACATTGGGAAAAAATGTTCAACAATGCCTCATTGTTCTTCTATGTACATTTCTCTCTAAATATTTCACCTGAGCACTAGTGACCAAGTCTACTTTATAGACAAATATCGTTTTTCAGAAAAAAAGACCAAATGTTCTAGTATGTTGGCTTGTTTTATTTAATGGTGTCTATGTATAAATTCGACGAAATAATAAATGGTTTGTTGGTATTTTTGGAAGCATTAAGAGGATAATGGGATGAAAAAAATAAACTATAAAAAATTTACATGCCATGTAAAGGGATTATATGTAATTTAATTTTTCATTTTTTATATGAAAATAAATCTTATGGGATGGGTTTTTTGGTGGATACCACGAAGAATATTTACACAATGTGTAACTAATCTATAAGAAATATAAATTCCAGAGCTTTAGTTATAATATTCTATGTGGTTTATTTTCATTGAAATTGGATAATGCTCCTCTCCTATTGACTGTAGGGAATTCTCTATGAAATTTGGGATTTCCAAACTCTATTATGGATGCATTTTCATGAAATCAATCCATAGAATGTTCCTTTTGTATAATTTCTTCCTTCTCTTCAATCTTCTCCAACTCGATTTGGTAATCTCCATTTCCCAATTGTGTTGATGGTTTTTCCCAATATCAAAATCAATATGGGAACCTCATTGTAATCATTCACATCTCCTTATTCATATTCATTGTCCATTATAATTTTCTTGGATTTTTGACTAAAGGGGGATTAAATATCAATCCTATGGTTTGATTATTGTCATGTTTATGAATAACATGATCACACCATTATAGTGTGCTACCTATAAATGTTTTATGACTAAATGATATTTATCTTTAAATTCATTTTATTTCTTTTGGATTTGGAGTTGAATACATTCTAATGTTATGTTTATAATACCATGATACCAAGGGTGATTTTTGTTTATAGAATCCCTAAATTATGTCTTCTTTCTTTTTGATATACTTGTTAATCAATTTTGAATTGAATTTAACATGGAAAATGAATGAATAATGTAAATTATCATAATTAATCATTGATATATATAATGTGATAATGTAAAATAACTATTGTATTAAAAAAATATTTATACGGTGAGTTTCTTATATAATGGGCCATGCCTAGGAACATGCACATGTAAATGATATAATGCTAATAGTGAGTGTCCTAAAAAAATTCATGTTGTGATGCTTATAGAGAGTGAGATATGACCATTACCATGTTGTAATGATTATTTGGATTTTACCCATATTGATTGTTATGACTATAGCTTTGTTATATGGTAGTGCTGGCATGGTTGTAAGGATTTCATAATGACATTCCTACCTAGTGTCGATTTAGTAAATTTTCATTGGTTATATTAATTTTTTAGAATGTTTTTATGAAATTTTAAATGATATTTTGATGTGTCATCTACATACATTTTGGTATTTTATTAATGGTTAGATTAATTTATACATAATATTTTTAATTTATTACATACTCATCTTATTAGAACTATTTTTTTAGACATACTAGTGTAGACCTACAGAGTTTTACTCATACCATACTCATGACACATTTCAGCACAAGAGAATACTTCATGGATATAGATTTGGAGAAATTCAATGGATCATACTATTGATTTCATATTTTCTATTGGGGTCGAGTGTCGAGTTATGACCTACATGGGAATCAGTAGTCAGTACATTGAGACCATTATTTGAATCTGGTATAATTATTCATGTATTGTCTTATCGTGACATTTAGTTAAATTTCATCATGTCATTATATTATTCCTAATAATTTATTGTATTATTCAGATTGTTTCTAATTTTTTATTCTTTAATTTTTAATGTAATGTATTTCTATTTTATTATAAATTGATTCTTCTAAAATGAAACTTCATACCAAGGGGGTATAGTCTCCCCATTAAGTTAGCATCACCCATACATCGTGACTACATCCTCTGGTGTATGAAGAGGAACACTCGAATTCTCATAAATAACCCTTTATGGGAATCATGTGAGAGTTAAAGATTTGGGGATGTTACCATAGGTGACTATCAAAATATTAAACTAACATAATAGACACACAATTCCATACATGGCCACAGTTCCAATATATCATCCATTTCCCTACCAGTTCATGGTTCACATAACAAAATAAGTAAAAAATTTCATCCAAGTGTACTATTGAAGGTGGAAATCATATCAGCTGTAAAACACGAAAAGCATAACAACAGTTCCCAGCTATGATCATAATGTTTTTCCCTCATGCATGGGGTTGAAAGTACACAAATATGTCATATAAATCATGTTCTGTAACATCGAGACCCTAGAATTCCATGATTTTGTGCATTAAAGTATTAAATTAGCATATATAAATGATTCAAATTGCGTGGGAAAAAATAGTTTAGTTGTTTTATAATACCTATTTACATATATCATTACCCATTTTACATAGTAAAATTGGATGTAAAACATGATACATAATAATATGAAATTAATATAATCCTAGGATGACTATTTAGATATATCGTCTTTATATCCTTGGGAGTGGAAACAAATAAGGGTGAGATCAAATACTTAGTAATAGATTGTAATGTGATATAAAGAATAAATTTATTTAATTTAAATACCATGTAAAATTAAATAACTTATAACAAAGATTATTAACAATCATATACAAGGAATAATCAATATGGAATGGTGAGAAACTGAAACACATTCCATTTAGTTAATAGAATAAGAATGAAATGAATCTATAGATATGTCATGTAAATAATATCATGGATGAAAATAATAAATGAAATATTGATAATGTAAATTCTTATTTATTTTATGTTATGATTCCATGGAACATGACACCTTTAAATTCATGATAATATAGTTTAAACTATACTTATTTGGCCAATTGATTTTTCATTGAAGACTACTGATGAATTAAAGGGCTCACATTAACTAGTCCCCAACCATTATGGATTTCATTAAATTTTATCCATTCCATGTATTTATTTTCCATTCAATTTCTAATATATATTGAATAATAGATTTATTTTAAAAACAATGTGCCTAATCAAAATGTGTATGCACTGAATAATATATATATATTTACCAAAAATTCACTAATTAATTAAATAACTATCAATATGAAAACATCCTGTAAATATGCTATATGTTTTAGGAATTTATAATATCCATCACCCAATAATGAGGATATTCATGGAAATATCCAATGGAAAATTATTACAATAATGTGTTTGTCTTTGTAGAATTCATAAAATTCCAAATGAAAGTAATATTTCAAAAGTAACATTTAATATATAGAAATGTTTATGAAAATCTCTTTTGGTGAGATAATTTTTAGTAATCAGTTATAAAACTAGGAATTATGAGTGAATCATGATATTAAATGAAATAAGGTACTTAAATTACACTACAATAATGTGAAATTGTGTGTCAGGAGAAATAATTATAAATTGAATGTTAATAGATTGTAAAACAAATAACCTGTTTTTCCTTTTGAGTGAAAATACTATAACCTAATTTTTAATGGTTTTATGAATTTTAATAGGATATTTATTATTAATATTAATATCTAGGATATCATATATGAACTAATTACATTATCTTATTACCACCAAGTTAGTAATCTTTCATTATTTCCCGTCTTCCAAGTGTTTTCCGAGCATCTCAAATTTGTTCTGAATAGTTACTTTTTGTCCCAATCATGGTTTCATCATATAATGAATTTAAAATAGGATTTTATTATCTTATATATTTTTTATACATGTATTTACAACAATCCATAATATATATAGATAAGAAATGAAATTCAATATTCAATTAGATGGTATGTCATATGTACACATGAACACAACTTACCTTTCATTGACATATTTAAAGAATTAAAAGTAAAGTATATATATGTATAATATAATAATAGTATAATAAATATATCATATAAGTGAAATATTTTTATTTAATCAATCCTTTAAAAATTCCATGTATAACCTGAACAAATCAGATCGCTTCGGGGTGGATGTAGTCCACACTTTCACCAAGGATGTTATTATATTCTCAAAAAAGGATGGCATAATTGTATATGAATAACATAACCATAATGATATTATAAATATAATATATACCATATATTTATATTATTTCCATAATAATTTAGAAAATGAATGATGGAAAATTAAAAAATGAACAATCATTATTTCATGAGGGGGTAGATCACAGTTCACATAAACTTTTGTATGTTATCCATTATATAGATGTGTGTGTATCATTAGGTCTAAAACATAATATAAAAACATATATTTCTGATTATTATCCTAAATATATTATTTAATAATGTTAAAAAATGTTTTTTGGTGGTGGATAAATTTATTAAAACAAAATCTCTCGAGGAAGGATATTTTCATTTATTTGGGTAACTGCTTTTTGTTTCCACAAAAGGGCTTCCATTGATTAATTTATGCCACACGGGAGGATACAAGGATGAGTTTTGGGATTTTTGGAACTTATTTTATCAGTTTTTTTGTTATACATGGTGTCTCAATGTTATGAAAGAATTTAAGGGGTGAGTTTTTTATAGTGGAATAGGAGTGGAATTCATTGAAGCTTTAGAAAATTAAACTCTACCCTCATTTTTTCCATTACGTGTGGATCCCATAGTGGTAAAATATTATTTAATTTTATACAAAGTTGTAAAATTTTCATCCTTTTGATTTTGTCCAATTTTATAGGTTATATTGAACCTAAAATTTATGGTTTAGATAGTTATTAGTATCATTTTTCTCATAAGCGATATTATTCATTTTAATTACTTTTTCTGATTTTTTATCAAATTTTTTTTTACCTTATTATGAAATATAAATTATTAATAATAAAAATATGGAATACATTTTTAAAAATTCTAATCACTTAATTGGAATACAATAATTGAAAATTAATCATGATTATAGGATAAGAATGCGTGTTTTTAGTGTAAAAGGGTTCAAATGTTTTCATTGATTTTATATCCAATTTAGAGTTAGAATTGATTAAAATTAAATAAATTGTTATAGTTGATAAATATATGATATAACATAACAAAATAAATTTTAAATATTATCTAATAATATAAAAAATATTGATGTTACAGTTGTTCAGATTTTAAATTTTTTATTTTTTCACAATTTATAAAAATTTAAATAATTAAGAACAAAATTACACTAAATTTTGTGTGATTCTTATATTTCTATAATGAAATTTATTATTTCTCATTAAATTTATATTTTTTCAAACATTGAATTTTGAAATAGGTGATACAATAAAAAATGTTAAAAAGAATTTTATAATAATAAATTTTTTTATTACTATAATTAGTTCAGTTCATATATTATTCTTACCAAATTTATATAATTATATTGAAAATATTCTATTGGATATACAATATTTAAATATACTAAATAATTTATAAAAAACCATTAGAATTTAATTTACTGTAAAAATTGATAAAAATATTGTTTTCTTTATACCTGTTGTTGTGTGCTTTGTTAGCTCTAAAAAATTAAATTTATTCTAAAAAAATATTTTTATGTCATGGGGTTTTAAATTCATCCCCCCCCACAAAAAAAAATATTCCCTAAAAAATTTATTGGGATTACCATCTAAAAATATGTGGGTACCTTCTCTTCAAAGAATCATCTGCTTCCAATATTTCTTCATTCATTTTATGACTTCTCCCATGTCATTTTACATTATGATTTGTAGGATTTCTCATGAATTTCTAACTGATATCTAGATTTTTGGTGGTTTCATCATAGTTTGAATGTTTAGGAGAAAAAATATCTCATCAAAGGTGATCACATGTGTTTTGTCAGTCATGTACTTCCTTGGTTGAGATATATGGAAAACATCTAACACATTTCAGTGACTTAGTGTCATTTCCAGCTGATAAGAGACAACTTTGAGACGTTCATGAATCTCAAAGGGTCTAATGTATATGTGAATAACATTCCCTCTCATCCAAAAATTTATAACACCCTTATATAGAGATAATTTTAAGGAAATCATGAACAAACACTTGGAACACTAAATATTTGATTCGATTATTAGAATAATGATTTTTAATACATTATTATTATTTAATATGATCCTAAATATCATTTACCATTGGCATCATTTGATAAAAATGTTCTGGTCTTATAATTTTTCTTTCACTAACATCCTCCCAACAGGTTGGATTATGAAAAATATTTCCATATAAATATTCATATGGTGCAATTTTAATACATCAATGGAATCTATTATTATAATAAAGCTCTCCCAAATGTAAATAATGACCCCTTAAACATTAAAAGTACAGTTATGTTTACATTGACATGTCTTACCTTATTGGAATTGTTCATTTATATTACCCCTCAGTTGTAGGGAGGTAGTATCTGCTCAAATAAAGCTAAGTGTGAAGGACCTTATTATGAGTTTTACATAATTATCATGTAAATTTGGGATATCGGTCAGAAAAAATTTGTAGTGTTATTACTTATAGCCATACAACATCATTAATATAGACCCTTATGAAGAAATAAAAATTTATCCCTTCCCTTATTGAAAGGAAATATGCATTCTTGGTATGGGATCAACAATAACCTATTTTGCATCATTCTTTCTAGGTTTCTCAGGAAGAACCATACTAATGTTCATGGTAATTTCACCCCATTTCCACATTGAAATAAGAATATGTTGTATGAATACTTTTGGATCCCACCACACAACTTTAACATGTGGACCAAATAAATATATTGACAAATAATCAACAATTTCCCAATCTATTTTGTCCCACAAAAAAATGTAACCTCAATTTCATATACACATTTGTGATGCTATGGTGTATAAAAAAATTCAACTATTGCTATATTCCCATAATTCTCTTTTTAGATCAGGTACAAATTGAACATGATACCTCATTCCAATCATTAGACACTATATTAAAAAATGTCTGTTAATTTTTCAATGTTCACACTCTTAATTTAAATCATTAGGTTCTCATCAACATATTGTTAATTATTTTTCATATTTAATAAATACTGTTTCAATATCATTTGAAAAATCATTTATTTTTTCAATTATATATAAATTCCCATATTCATGTTTGCTAGATACCTATATGTAGGATCATTTCAAATCCTTAGTTGTTTTATAACACTACGACTCTTCATACTCAATGCATCTCCAAACGTATTTACATTCCATGGGTGGCACTATATTGAGAAATCATAATCCTTTAGAAACATAACCAACCTTTTTTCCTTATTTGAAATCATTCTATGATAATAAATATTTATGGCTTTTATGATCAACGTCTATCTAAAATATTTCACCATAGAGGTAATGTATCCATATTACGAAAGTGAATATTACAGTAGCTAACTCAAAATCATGTTTTTTATAAATCTATTAGTGAGCCATTAATTTATTTGATTTATATTCAATAAAATTATCATTTTCATTAAGAAAAAATCTGGTCACTAAATCTATTAATCAGTAGATATAGAAAAAACATAACTCCCGGATTATGGATTCAAAATAATTGAATTGACTAATTTATATTTAGTTCCTCAAAACATTTTTATCATTCATTTTTCTTATCCAAAAGAACCCCTTTTCATTTAATCTATGTTAACTAAATCTCTAATCGAGAGAAATTATGAATGAATAATTGATATAATGCAACCAAACCAATGAAACTACATACCACGATTACATTTGTTGGTGTTGGAAAATCTTTGAAAGTATTAATTTTTGTATAATCCACTAATATACTTTCATTGGATACTCTATATCAAATAAAAGAAACTTCTTTATGAAAGAAATTGAACCGACTAAATTCCCCATATAACATATCATTTCTAAAATCTGTATGAATGTTCAAAAAATGATTCTCAAGGTTCTCAATGATTTTATAATATAGAGGAAAATCATTAATCAATACAACAAAAAAATAAATAAGAAATTTCATTATTAGTTTGTTCATTAGGTTCACAAAAATAGATGGTTCATTAGTCATCCTTGTTTAATTACTGTAAAAACATAATGTTTATAACTATTTTGAAATGATGTCTTTAAAATTTCATCCATTATAATTCACAATTCATAATACCTAAAACAAATATGAATTCCTAAAAATTAATATGCTCTGAGATGTTGATAATATAGGTCACCAATGTGAGTATAGGGATAATAGTTCGTTATATTAATAAAATTTATTTATCTATAATCAATTCACATACACATTTATCAAACATTATTCATATCATAGAGGACAAGGTATCCCTAGGGTGAAACAATTGGGAAAATGAATCCATTATTATCCAAATCGTATAGTTATCTATTCATATTTATTAAATACAAATTTTCCATCAAATTGGGATTCACTGATATTGTCCTTTCATCGAGGATTATACAACTTGGAAAATAAACATCACATATAAGTGGATGTCCAAGTAGTTCCTTAGGAAACTCATCAATGTAATCTTTCACAATAGTTACATCTTCACTTTGTCGACTACATTCTCCATCACTATATGTTTTTTCTATTATTATCTATTAATTTAATTCACTATAGCTATCTGAATGGATATAGATAAGAATATAGTGAGTCATATTGTACTGTAAATATGAGTGATTTTATGTATCCATCATAAATTATAATTTACTTCCACTTTTAATATATTTTTTCATCATATTTTTAGATCAATTCCATTATGAGAATTGTATCAATGTTAAAAAAATGTATTATAATAAACATGGTTCATAATTCAAAATACTTATTCTTAATGGGGATTGGTAATAAAATCATTATTGAAAATATACTTCGTATAGGGGTTTTGAATAAATGCACTATTATTATATAAAAAGATAAAGGATATTTTTTTTGAAAAACTAGTTATATATAAAACTGTTGCATGATTTATAATCCTATATGGTATTGTATAATACATTATATTTTTATAATGTATATACCTACACATAATTCTATACATTTACCTCAACTAAAGTGAGTGCTTATTCATTTCCATAACCCCTTGCCCACTTCATTGGTGGATTCCCTTGTTGTCGAGGGAAATTATTTGGGTGGTGACCAATCTCCCTATAAGAAAAAATCTAAATATAATAATTTTCCGTCAACCCATGGAATTATTAAAAAGGATTAACCTTTTATTCACTTTTATAACAAACCCCATGTTCCTTCATTAATTTATTATAGTGATTTTTCACATTTTTCAGATGGTGTGAATTTCTCCATTTCATTTTTCATCCATGTCACATAACAATTTTTATGGTGTTTTAAAATAAATTTATTCACATTGATTCCATTAAATATGTATGATTTTGAGGATTTATTATCTTTATTGATGGTTCATAAATCAGTATAATCAAATGATTAAAATTATAGGAAACCAAATCCCATTGGAGATTAGTCTTGAGAACTACAAATAATGGGTCAATCATGAAAACAGTGTTTTATATGTAATGTATATCATACATGGATAAATATTTAATGGTATATTCACTATCAGCAATACTATATTCTTATATTTTCATTATGATACAAAACATTATCTTAATCTTAATTTGTTCCCCACAAGTGAAGTATATATATCGAATATATATCCTTAAAATTTCTTCCTTACAAGAGTTCTATTTTTTGTTCTTACCATGTATTTTTGATTAGAAATGACTTTTGATCAGAATCACCTTTAATACAATGGAAAATAACTCAATACTTTTCTATTTCACATCATCCCCATGTTTTAAATATCTTCTCTTGAGTATTAATGTACTACGCAACAAAAATTAAATTAGTAGTCCCAATATTGAATTGTGGATTCCATTGAATAATTTTTTTCAGCATTTTATATTATTTATGGGGAATAGTATTCTCAATTCAAGAAAAGTTATTAGACATATCATGATTAATATTAGTTAATATTGACATAATTATCAGTATTCCACTAATAGTTGTATTGGTTTCCTCAACATGTAAATCTCATCATTTTCCACAAGTATTAATTTCTTTCATCCTTTGAGGTACTATTTTAATAAAATAGAATATACTATTTTAGAGCCCAATATATTAATGTATACTTACAATCATGGTTTTGATTCCAACAAAAATTTATGTATCGTATGACTTAGAACCATAAACATTTGTTTATTTGGGACATAATTTTATGTAAATCCTTCTTATTGGTTTGTAAATCAAATATGAATTATCCTACGAATATCCCTGCTGTTTGTCAAAGTAGGTCTATAGTGAGTCACATTATTATGGAAAAGGATGTATCGATTCTGGCCAGTTTCTCCATGTCAGAGTTTTTACCCAAGGTACATATGTACTTGAACAATGTCCACTTGTAGTATTCATATATATCATGAAATATATGAGTGACTAGAAAATTTCAACCATATCAAAATAATATGATGTTATAATAGTATTATCGTCATGTTATATCATAGATTTATGTTCCCTAATATATGTTTTATAAAACTAGTTTCCATGGATGATTCTAAACATGCATCAGATGCTGATAGTAATGACCCGGGCCAAGATATCCTATTGCCAGTGCATTACATTATTAAATTATCGTAGATAAAAGATTCAAATCCAAAGTGTCCAAATAATTTAACAATTTTGGAAAAACTAATTGACATAACATATACCAACGTTATATTGGTAAATATAATTTAAAAATAATACATAATAAAATAAAATGAACAACAACCTTGAAATCTTATTCAAATATTTATACATCATAACTTCGGGGGAAAAACGAAATAATGGTGAGATTAAATTCTCATTAAGGGATAGAAAATTCAAAGACATAATGAATTGATGAGATTTAACCAACCTAGAATGTTCAATAACTAATAAAACATTCAAATAATAAAAATAGATAAGCATAATCAATATAGAAAGGTGAAAAACTAAACACATTTTATTTCATCAATAAAATGAGAATAAAATGCATCCATTGATATTTTGATGAAATATTCATTATGATTATAATAATAAATGATTTAACAATAATAGAAATTAAAAATTATTGGATTTCATGTTTCCCTGGAATATGTTACCTTTACCATAATGATCAGACAGTCTAAACTATTTTTATTTGGCCAACTAATTCATCTATTGAGACAACCGATACATCGAGGGGCTTGAATTAACTGGTCTACAACCCATAAGGATTGAATTAAATTTTCTTATACACTTATATTTTATATATATGTCATTCATCATTTATCTGATATTTTATTTAATTCATGAAAATAGTTCCTTATCAAAATTTATCTATTTAAAGAAGAAGATTCAAATTTATCAATAATTCCCCAGTTAAACAAATAAATGTCATAGGTAATAGAATATGTCAATATAATATATTTATTATGAAATATTTACATACATCACACATGAATGTGGGTATTTAATGAAATATCTATGATAAATTTTTGTAATAAGGTGATTTTTTTAAGATAAAGTGACCAATCACAAACAACTATATGATTGCAAAGGTTACTTTTACCACTTGTAAATTTTCAATATGAACCCCATTTTTTTGATAATTAAAAATTAGAAAAATAATATTACATGAATTATGAGTGAATTGTGATATTAAATTAAAATTGGTATGTATATACACTAGAATTAAGTGAATATGTGTATAGTTACAACATAGTCTCAATGGAGTATAAATTGAGACGAAAACACTTACATTACACTTCCATTTGGGTTAACCACCTTAAACACAAGTATAATGGTTTTATTTAATTTAATAAATTAATTAAAAACTATATATAATTTTATTAAATCATATATTATTCTTCTATAATATCTGTTAACCCCATTATAAATATTTTTTTTAATTTTCACTATTTTTGGAGTTAATTTCCTAGATACTCATGTTGGTATTGACATGTTACCTTTTGCTCCTATCAGGGATTAATAATATAATAAATATAAATAAAATTATATATAATATATATTCAGTATATATGTATTTATAATAATATATTATATTTTCATATAATAATTGAAATGCACAATTCATGGAGATGGTAGGCCGTATATATGAAAAAACAGAGCATTCAATTCAATGTGGTATTAAAAGAATTGAATGTATAGTATATAAGTTTATATAATAACCCACATATCAAATTAATGTCATTTATGTTAGATATCTTTATTATAGTCATCCTTCATACATTACGTACATTTTGTGAATGAATCAATTACATCAAGGTGGCTGATGTCACATTTACATAATCGATGTTATCATATTCCCACAAAATGGAAAATAAAACTCATTAATAATTCCATAATCTAAATTCCATTATAAATATAATTTAGAACATATATAAACATAATATATATCATAAATCGCTACCATGAAATATGTTAATATAAAAATAATCAATCATCATTTCACAAGGTGGTAGTTCTTCGTACAAATAAATGTTATGTTTGTTACCCATTAGATGAAACTGTGTGTATGTTTGGGTTGAACTATTAGTATAAAAAAAACCTATTTGATATTATTAATATGAATTTTTTATGTAATAATGGAATAATAATACCTGTTGGAGTGGATAGTTAGAATAAAACAGAACATATTGAGGAATGATGTTACCTTTTCTTTGGGTAAATGTTTATGGTTTTCACCAAAGGGTTCAATGGATGGAGTTTTTCGCAAAGGGGGGATTCTGGGTTCAGGGATTGGATTTTGGGATATTATTTTAGTCGAGTTTTATATATAAAAAATTATTTAGAGGTGATGATAATGGGACGGGGTGAGTTTGTTCTCATAATGGGGTGGCATTAATATTCTTTTAAATTTTGGAATAGGGAATTACATAAAAATTATTTCATTAATAGACCAACAATAATGGTCCAAATAAGAGAGAATGGATTATATGGTATATATATTTCCATTAAATGGTTTCAGGATAAGTTTACTAGTAAATTTTAAACTTATTTTTATCCTTTAATCTATTGTTAAGAAATTGTTTATCATAATCCCTATAATCAATTTTAATTTAATTCAATCATAATTTTTTCTCGATAAAATAATTTTACCTTATTTAGAAATTATAAAATTTTATGAATCCATAAATATAATCAATTATTAAAAATTATAATCATATAATTTATGTAAATTAATGAAAAATAAATCCATTTGAGGGGGCATCAATTCTAGTTTATAAAGTAAATTGCTTCGCAATATTTCAGTGTTTTTATATGCAATTTGATAGTGAAGTTGATTTCAATGACCTGCAATGTATTAATTGATAAATAATTTATAGAATGTTACTTTTGAAATAATATAAAATAGAATTAATTCTTATAAATAAATTATTTCAATAAGTAGATTTCAATTTAAATTCTGTATATTTAACTATTCATCAAAAACATAAAATAATTCATAAAATTACTAAAATTTAACCCTAACTTAATTTTTTTTCATTTTTTCATAAAATTTAATAATTATTGTCAAATTGAAATAATTAAATGATAAAAATTGAAATTAAAAATAGGTTCACTAGTAAAAGGTGATTAAACATCCATTACAAAAATATTTTTTATGTGTAAAATTAGATTTTTTATATTATTACTATACCATATATGGATTGATTTTAAAAATATATTATTTGATATAAAAAATTTTAATATACAATATAAATTCCCTAAATCATTTATAATTTAATTGATCGTGAATATACAAATTAATAATATTTGGTATAAACCCATTGTTGCACACATTGCTAGATAATAAAATAATAAACTAATTATAAAAAGTATCATAAAAAAAATTGCACTATAAGTACTGAAAGCATTCTAATCTCTAGTGTACCATATACAAAATTGAAATAAAAAACTGAAAAATAAAATAATTTGGTACTATTTATATTTGGCGGAACACCGCTACTAATTCCTAGTCCAGAACTACGCCGACACCATTTTTAGAGGCCCATCCCGATTGGACACAAAAAATGGGATTCAAACCATGTTACTATGGACTTAGGCGCACCATCCAACATGAAATGGCGGATGACTAAAAGTGAGGTAACAAATTTGTAATAGTTGAGAGACTACACACTTTTTTTATTATAAAATAATGGTCCACATAGATATGAACATAGCAGTGAAAGGGAAAGTCCAATAGACTCAAAATAGTAACCAACCCATGGAGGGAACACCATAAATTACAATAGTGGAATCACAACATAACATCATGAGTAGGAATAAAAAAAATATTAGGAATTCTATTTTTAGATACTAATTCAAAAAAATGAATTCAATTCATGTTATAAAAAACAATATCTAGAAAAGAGGGTCACTTTTGGATGAAATTAGTATTTATATAGAAGTTGTATGATAATAATGAAAATAAAAGAAATAGAAACTCTAGTGGATGTATTAACATAAATTTCCCTTTCCATCTATCCCATTCCAACTCTACCACTAGAATTAATCTTTAGATCTATAACCCATACATGATCTCAACCCCATAAATTTCACATGCATCCTTAAGTGACCATGTAAGAAATATAATGAGTCACAGTGGGCCAAAAACGTCATATCCCTACTTTACATATTTGATTTAGCAGGAATTTACTTAAAAAAATATATTAGCATCACATACGAATAATATACACAGTATTAAATTTTTATCAATAGACATAATAAATCGATAACATTCATCAAAAAACTATTAATATTAATGATGAAAGGATCATTATCCAATGTACCAAGGAATCCATTTATTTTATACTTTCTCAAATGATCTCTCATGTTCAATATCCAAATGTCACCAGAAATTCTATTCCCTCAACTGTGTAAATGACATCCAAATTGCAAACCCAATAAAAATAATATGAACCCTGAGACCTCTATTCAATATCAAACATCAAATCAATGCTCTATGTCTAGATACACAGAAATATATGACCTAAAAATAATATTACAACTATCTCAATAGTAGATGTCTATAGGAACAATGACATATATACAACCAAATGTTTCCTAACCCAATAGATTTAAGAGTAGAGAGACTCATCCCTAATCGACATCTTCAATTCTATAATCCCATGGATCATCATCTCTATCATGGCTATCTATGATAGAAACCTCCCTAGAAAATTATTAGGATGCAACTAACAGAGGTCTCGACCCAAATGAGTGGCTAATATGCCATTATAAATTTATTCCAATAATTGGAATAAGACTCCATGTCGAACGTTGGAAAATACTATTGAGTGAAAATGGCGATTTTAGAACCTCATTGACATCCATCGGGACCAAATTCCTCTATGATCATGTCTCTCAAATCCGAATGTCAAAATAACCTAGAGTAACATGCACAATTCATGTAGCCTAATAGCCTCCTTGTCTCAATAAATTGAAGTCACAAAACATGTGATTAACATCATTCATTTGATCCCAGCCTCACCCAAACTGACAATTTCATTTCCTCGTAAATGTTATGAAATTCAACCTCAATATTTAGGATGAAACCACCATAATGCCATGGATCTCATTTTGTGGAATTCGTATATAAATAAAAATTCAATTTATTAATAAAATAAAATATTTAAAAACACTCAATTTATTTTAAAAAATAACCTCGAGATAGCTATAAAATGTATGAAATCCATCACATGGTTCAAACCATTTATCAAATTGGATGGAAATTTCCATATCCATCCCACAAAAGATGAAATAATTAATTGTGGGAAACAGTCAATTTTGAATATCCTCGCCTTGTAAAAACAATAGTTCTCAAAAATATTCACCCCAAAACACTTTTCAAATTATAATAAAAAGTATTCACCACATATATCATAGTAATATTTGTACACACATCTGATCATATCCTCTAACGTGGACAAATTTGTAAAAAAATATTTCATTTCTAGGACGATCTTAAAAAATGGTTAAAACCACTGAAACTGATTTAGTGAACCATAAGGAAGGTAGAAAAAGAAATATAATATATATAATGGAGAGAAAAAATAATATTGATCAAATGAAACCAATTGATCGAATAATGGGGTTCAGATGAATATGACAGCTCACATCCTAGTGGAGATGGTTGAGCACCCACAACTACTAGAGATGATGTGAGCACATGGGAGGAATAAATTGGGTAAAGAATGAAAATGAGAGATATATAAAAATGGAAAATTATACTAATTATTGGGTGTCAATGTTTGTCAGCCAATGTGGAAACCATTCAGATCATACTACTAGGAGCCAATCCTTACATGGTTATCCTAAATGGTTAGGCATAAACCTCGATAAACTATTTTTGCTATGATTTGGGGGTGCTTCCCATTATGCACTAAGAATGTGACCCATGAAAATAGTTTGTCTAACAAAGACTAAAATGTGTGAATTTGATCATGTAAAAACTAAAATGTTGTAGCACATCCATGAACCGCATCTCACATGGTTTCCCAAACAGTTATATGTTCATTTTAAGGCTATATGGTTTATACATGAAGACTACATGGTTTAACTAAATTGTGCACCACATTATGCACACTATAAATCTTGAGTATTCATAATATAAAGAACCCAAAATGAAACCAAACCATTGATTCAGATATCGGGAATTAATACTCATCTTAAAACAAGGCCTTGTCAAAAATGAAGACTCTGAATTAAGTCTTATTAAATGATAATGAAATGGGTCGACCCACCAGACATCAAATATTTCAAAATAGGCGAGAAACATGACTAGGTAAAAAAACCTAGGACATTAAATTATCATTATATTGTAAGAATAAAATATTAAATATCATATTAATTAATTAATTAAAATTATTTGTATTACTATTTTGAATTGGTGATGAAGAAAAAATCGAACTTCTTCGTGGAGGTTGTATTCCACAAGTACACGAACAACAATATCATTCTTCTATATAAGAAATAAAATAATATATTACCATTCAATAAAGAATATTTATCCATTAATATCATTAATATCTCATTTATATATTTCATATTAAATTAAAACCATTTTTTTCTATGTAACATGTTAGTGAAAAACAAATAATATTTCATCATGAGATGGTAGTTCGCCGTAAATATGAGTTTTGAAATATTATCCCCCATAAAATAGAATGTAATAAAGATATATATCTAATAACATAAATAAATAGGTATAAATATGTTTAAAATATCATATTTATATATATTTTAAATTCATTATTATAATATTGATTGATATGCGATGATGGAAAATGTATTAAATCTATTCGTGAGATGGTTGTCTCTCGTACACTCAAATAATGATTTTGTATCTTCTCTGAAGAATGATATGATCAAATTAGGTTATTATATAAATATAATAAAATATCACTATATATTAGATACATGTTTTAAAATATGAAAATTTTCTATGATGATTTTATGTGCTGGAACGAATTAATTAAACAAAAACACATATTCGTGAATTTTATCGCTTATCTGACAACCTCTTTTGGATTATAAAAAATGTATTAAAATAATTTATTTATGAATAAATATTGGATCTAATAACATGATATTGAAATTATAAAGTTATTTTGGAAGATAATTATATTGAAAAGAGTGTTTGAATGTGTCCTGATGTGAGGAAAAGGGTGGAATTTTATAAGTTAGGTCAACTGAACAGTTGTAAATTTTTAAAATAATAAAGTGTAATCTCCTTTTTCATTTTTCAAAAGGATAATAAATCATTTATTATATATAAATAAACATTATAATTTATGAATTGGGATAAAAAATACATTGTAAACAAGTATATCAGTCATTCATGCCTATATATTTTTATTTTAACCTCTGTATAAACAAAGCTCATCTAAACCATGCCAAATTATTTTTACTTTTATCACTATCCATCATGGTCAAAAAATTTGATGATCAATTTATAAAATATAAAATATTTATATTAAATAATAATAAATCAATTTTAACCAATCAAATTCATAGAAATTGAAATATCTAATTTAAAATCAAAATTTTAGCTAAGATGAAAATGTCAGTTTTTATAAAATGTATTTTTTAGGGAAAAACAATTTTATATTAACTTGATCAAAATTATAATTATTCCATAAATACAAACTCAATTTTTTGATATATAATATTTAAATTTAATTTATATAATTCCTCATTAGGATTTCTTTTAATTAATTAAAAAGTATAAATATTTTTCACATTACAAAAAAATCAAAAATATACTATTTCTAATACAAAAGAAAAACATATAAAAATATCCAATATGACGATGATTAAAAAGAAATTAATATTATTAAATAAATATTTTTAATACTTATATTTCATTACATTATATTCATAAAATAATTTTACTTTTAAGACAAATAATTTTTTGAAAAAATCATGCTTCTAATGAAGAATAATTCTTTTACGATTATATAAATGTAATAAGTGGATCAAATATTAAATTATACATATGTATTTGGATATATTATAGATTTATAATAAATAAATTTAATATACTATAGGATAGATAATTTAGAAATCCATTCATATATAAGGTAGGGGCTCATTGTATGAAATTTAAATTTATTGAAAAGTTTTAATTTTATACACATTGTTTTATTATTCATTTGAATAAATCAACTAAAGAATAATTTTTTTCAAATTAAAATATATTTAATGATGTCTATTTTTTCCCTTATTCATTCCCTCATGTTTTAATGATATAATTATTTAAAATTCGATAATATTCATTTTTCTCAGTAATGTTTTATTGTTACTTGTTTTATCTACACATTTTTCTAATAAATACAAAAATACATATTACATTATCATCCTATAATTTTATTTAAATATAATAGATTTAATTTTTTAAAATAATGTTATCTATTGGCATTATAGATTTATTTTATTAGGTATAACATTACCTTAACATGTTGATACTTCCACAGAATTTACACTTTTAAATAAAAATCATTCTCACTGATTAAATAATAATTTCATTGAGGACACGTTTTACAATCAATATATGATCAAATAAGAGTGATTTAACATTATATAGATCCTAATAATCCATAGACCCCATGAATATAATTGAAAATCAATGATGAAAAATAAAATATCAGTATATAACATAAAAATAAAATAATATTTAATGAATATTAAAAATATGAATTCCTAGAAAAATATTTACAACTTCCCTAAAAAAATAAAGAAAAAAATAAAAATAATTAACATTTCAAAATACACTATTATAGAGATAAAAGTTTTGAGAACCCATTATTTGGCATTGGAAAACTATGAATCAATATAATGGTATGTGATAACTTATTAAAAAAAGTAATTTAAAAACCACCTTCTCAAATTTAAAAGATCATAATTAATCCATAACTCATGAAATCAAATAATTTTTATAAAATCACATTTAAAAATTGAAATTAATATTCCTTGAATAATAATATTAATGAATTTTGTTAAACCATGTATAAAATAAAGTAGAATTATTTAATCATAATAAATTATTTATGAGTAACCAAATCATATATCTTAATTAATATTCTCTTTACAAGACAACATCATTACCATGTGCATTGAATAACCATATCAACATCAACAATTATCTTAAGCTATATCAGGCTGACTAGGTATCATATATAATTCTCAAGTACTATATCATTATGAAACATCTGTATTGGTTCCATTTTTATCATAAAACTATTGAATAATTCATATAATTTCATAACAAAAACATATTTCAAATTCTAATTATGATAAGTATAAATATTAATTTTCATTTTAAACATATAAAACAGAACAATTACCCAAAAAATACTCCATATGATAAACATTGAAAGTAAATTATTATTGTATAGGATTATAAATAAAGATAAATCGCAATGATGATGGGAAATGGAGGACAATATGTATACATTACAAATACATTTTTTATCATATTTTTCAAAAGATATGTAAAGATTCAGAAATTCCATGTAATTTATTTTAATTTAATGGGAATTTTATGAGTCTTTGAAAATTCATAGTGCGTGAATATGAGGTATGAAGTGACCGAAATGAATTTATGTACCACTTATCGGGTGTGTTCAGTAAACATACGGCATGTTTTTGTAACATTTGAACAGGTGATTGAATTAGAAATATGAGGGAACTGTTGAACACACATCACTGGTATTTGAATAAAGGGACCTTCACCTAGACCATAATAGGTCGTAGGTGAAATATAGAATTTTGGTATTTCATGGAAAGAGAAATAAAATAAAATAAACTTTTATATTATTTTTATTTTTTTATAAACATCCCATGTGGATTGTTTAATGGTTGGGAACACCTGAACTAAAACCTCTAACATGTATGTTATTGAGGTGGAGACCAATGAGCCAAAAACACATGGTTTTGAATTTAGAGGTGGGGACCACCCGAACCCCTATAATGTAAGAAAACCACTCAACTCCCCTACATTAAATATTTTCCAACACCATTCATTAATTGGGCCAATTAATTTTGCTAACGTAGCACAATTAAATGATCCAATTAATTCTGTCAACCTGCCATCATAATTAATCTACAAAATTTAAATATATTGGCACCTCTTTGTTTGGGAGGCTTTTTGGTTGCAAAGAAGTTCCTCGGTGGGAGAAATTTCTCCAATGAAGAATTCCATAGGAGAACACTCTTCAGAAATCAAGGAAGAGGATGATGTACGAGCCTGACATCGAAGAGTGGTATTAGAAGAGACAATCGTTGGTACCCTCTTCACCTTCATCGACTTGTCTCTCGTGCCAACGTCAATAAACAACCGAGGCAAGGTTTTTTATTATGTGTGATTATGTATTCCCATGTTCTTCCCATCTAAACAAAGAACGTGGATATACTCTCAAACTAGTTGTTCCGTAGATGATTTCTTTTATGTGGGATAGGGGATAATCATGGTTGGGGGTTGTAGTGTTTGACATTCTTCATTAAAGGATTTTTTGAGCTGCTTGATAACACGATAATGTGAAGGTTGCAGACAAAAAAACTTGGACCGACCATTCCTCCATTCTTCATTATTATTATGTTATTAATGATAGAGGAGGATGACGACCAACATCGTTGGGGAGCGAGAACGGCGGCCTGAACCCCCACCGTCTGCGATGAAGGAGACAACGCAACAGTGATGCCTTGTGGCCCCTGCGCTGCCCTGCGGCCTCGCCACCTCGTTCCCCCCCCCCCCCCCCCGCAGCCCTCCGTGCTGCCCTACGGCCTAGCCACCCCACAACCCTCCACGCCGCCCATGGCCACAACCACCATGTGGATTCGTGCCGCCTGCTACCTCTGTCACGCTGTGGCCTCGCGTCGTCCTTGTTGCTTCGTGGCCTTTGATCCACCCTCGCATCCCCACGACCTCCGTGCTACCCTCGTGTCGCCTGCGACCTCGCACCACCGTCATGGCCCTGTGGCCTCTGCACTGCCCCCACCGCCCTGTGGCCTCTACGCCGCACTCGCGGCCCCACAATCATCGCGCCGCCCTCGTGGACCCCAGCGACCTCGTTTCTCCCTCGTGGTCTCGCAGCCCTCGCACCGCACCGCGGGCTGCCGCCTTTGCCAGGCAGTCCAGTGCTGGCCAGGCCAGACCCAGCAGGACCAGTTGACTGATATAGGGTTGGGTTGCCCCAATCTGACTCAGCCCTATTCGGTTCGACCGGTTCCGACCAAACCTAGGCCAGCTTCGAACTTTACGCTCTTTTGGCCATAAATTTCGCACCAGACGTCCGTTTGACGAACTGTCTATGATGACAGAAACCTTGGATCGATGCAGTCTATTTGGTAAACCCCAATTGAGATTTACCTAATGTTTTTATATGGTTGTGTTAGATGGAGCACGAATCCAATCGGTCCCTCGGGACTAAATGGCTAATAACATACACACTGGGTGTCCAATTGACGCACCGTCTATTTCCTTGAGACCCCAATGACGTGGAGGTCCATTGGTATACATTTTTGTGGGACTTCATGATAGTTAGAGTATTGACTAGTTTTTTGAAGAGCTGAACCTCCCAGATACAAGCAAGAATAGTGCAGGAAACCAATAGCTAGTTTTGATGTGAAGAATGAATAGCGATACTATGTGGGTCAGCACCTAAAGATCCAGAGTGGGTCCAAACCGAGCGATCAAGTGTGGGTCAGCACCAAGAAATCTTGTGTGGGTCAGCACTGAGCGATACTGTGTGGGTCACCACCTAGCGATCCTATGTGGGTCTGCGCCAAGCGATCTCGTGTGGGTCAGTAGCAGTGCCGTATAAATGAGTAAGATGATTTATTAAGTACATCTAATGACCTCTACTACTATTCCTAAGCTATACCTTGTGTGAGCAGAGTTCGTACCTAAGTGGTACCTTCCATTGTGGTAATACCTAGATAAAATTCATCGATGTATCAGACTTGGGTGGTACTTACCTTTGTGGTATTGCTTCTTTTGTGAAATAGTTGTGCATTGGGCATTCTTGTTAGACACTTTGTTTCCACATGACTGAGATGGGTTTAATTGAAAACATAGGTATATATATGAGCATATACCTTTGTTGAGTTGTCTGTTGATTTAGAGCTTCTTTTTATCCTTTGGGTATTTTATGAGACCTTGAGAGTATCGGGGTCCCTGCAGAGTATTGTTATACTCACCCCTGTACGGGTTATGCCTGTACCTCATTGTGTTTGGTGAAGATGAACGACATCTCAGACTAATGAAGATAGTAATAGGACTGGAGGTAGATAGGAGGTGGACCATAGATGAGGCGTACCACATATACAACCATTCAATAGGTGTAACTACACTTCCTGTTGGATACTCGGTGGGTGATCATAGGTGTCGTTCATGTTTACTTGTACTTTTACATTCTTTTACTTTCCGGTTGGGCTTTTATTCATCCCCCTTTTATTTACTGTACTAAATCTATTTACTATTCAGTTTACTTGAGTTCCTATATTGTTGTGTGTTGGGTTGCGTGTGTTCACAGGTTATAAAGGTAATGTTATTCTAATTTTATCGAATATGCCTTCGGTGCTCTTCACCAACCCCTAACCTATGGAAGGCGGGCTTGGGGTAGTCAAGGAACGGGCCCTGAGGGACGGGTCATGACAAATTGGTATCAAATGAGGTGGTTATACCATAGAACAATGGACTCTAATATTTTTTAACAGTAATAGTATTATGTTTATATAGTGTGGTTATTAGTTTAGGGACTCCATTGTTGGTATAGTGGATGACGTATCCTTATACCAGGACCCTGACTTCTGATTTCTGACTCAGTGCATGAAAACCCTGATTGCGTGTGTGTTTTGAGAAGTTTTATTTGTCATCTTTTTTATTCATCTCAGTAGGTATAACTTATTTTCCAAGGCACACATATTTAATTTCAGGATTCCTCCATGCAGACTGACAGCTTGGGTTCCAGATGTAGTATTCATTGATAGCCTATCGACCAATGAGGCCTAGGTGAAGGGCCCTCTTCCAGTAGAGGCACCAGCAGAAGAACCAATTGTACCATTACCCGTTGGTCCACGGATGACACCAGCCCAAGTAGCAGAGGGTGCATGCCGGTGGATTGCGTTTCATGAGTTCCAGTGCCAGAGGTCACCCAGGTTCAGGGGAGAGAGGAACCCACAGGCGGATGATAATTAGTTGGAGTCGTGGTGAGAATCTTCCGGCTAGTATGGACACCAACATATCTTATAGTGATCCTTGCCGCTAGTCTCATAGAATTAGCAGCGTGATGATGGTGGATCTTGATTCTCCAAGTTGACTATGAGATGATCCTTCCCTGGGCGGACTATGAGAGAATATTTGGAGCATAGTTTGTCCCAACGACTCTTTGAGTAGTACGCATACATGAGCTTCTTCATCTGTAGCAGGGTAGCATTACTGTGGCTCAGTACTCAGTGAGGTTCATTGACCTCTCATGATACTCCAGTGATATGGTTTGATACACATTCATTATTGTCTGACCTTTTGAGAAGGGACTCTGGCATGAGATCATTGCTTTGCTGATTTCTCTTGGCATTCCGATGCAGGCGGGGGTGTTAGAGAGATCCATATTAGTAGAGAGTTTCATTACAGAAAATTCACCAGTAGTAAGACCCACCACTAGTTGTCACATAGTGGAGTCGTCGACAAATGTTAGCAGTCAAGTGTCATAGAGGTCCAAGGGTACTATACATACAAGTGGATGACTGTAGGATTCAGTATATATAGTTTTGGGATCCTGAGGAAGAGCGAGACATGCCAGGAGTGGGTAGTGTTACGCATTTGGCAGGCAGGGTCACATGGCTTGTGACTTTCTGACCCGTTGTATGGATGATTAGCTGATGGTCTAAGGATCGGCTTGGTAAAGACAGAGGTTTGACTGAGGAGGTCCACAAGGAGCTAGCTGACGTGGAAGAGGAGATGGTCGTGCAACTGGCAGCGGGTGATGATTCGAGATGTTACCGACACCACCACCACGAGGTCTACCTTGACTGTAGAGAGCAGGAGGACATGGGAGATCTCTTCTACACGTAGATGAGGCCTACAACCATGGAACTCCGGATATGACACGAGGTATGATCTTTTTCAACTCCCCCTTATTTGAAGTACTTATAGATAGAGGTTCCAGTTATTTTTTTATTGCCACTGCACTCGTTTGGAGCTTGGAGATTCCGATGAAATCTTTGACTCATTAATTATGTATATAGACTCATATGGGAGCATATTCGACCATTGCACATTGGTTTTGATAGTGTGAGCTTACTCTAGGAGGAAAGAGCTTCGACTGGGATCTCATAGTAGCAGCATCGAGGCCTTATGACATCATCATGGGTATGGACTGGTTATCTACTGTCCATTTTCAGATTGACTGTATTAGGAACAAATTGTGGTGTGTTTGCACAGATGGGACCATGTTTACCTTCACCAGTGAGAAGGGAGATATTTTGGCACAAGATGGACTTACCCAGAAGAGAGTTCTGCCGATCACTCATCAATTTTCTAGACATACCTTTGGAACAGTTGATGTGGAGAGTCCGAGTTATCCTATAGTGGTGGACCAGTACATTGATGTCTTACTGAATGATGTTATAGGTCTACCGCCTCGTAGATTGGTGGACTTTTACATTGACTTGTACCATGGGATGAAACCAATATCTACACCAGCAAATGAGATGGCTCTTGTGGAGCTTCGTGAGTTGCTGGTACAGCGGGAGGACTTACAAGAGATAAAGGGTTTATTCGGCCTAGTGTTTCTCCATGGGTAGCGCCGATTTTGTTCTCCTAGAAGGCAGATGGGATCTTGATACTTTGTATCATCTATCGGCGCTTGAAATAGGTGACCTTTAAGAACAATTACCAAATCACGAGGACTGATTACCTCTTTGATCAGCTAATGGGAGCATAGTGGTTCTCGAAGATAGACCTCAGATCAGGCTATCACTAGCTCAGTGTAGGAGATGACGATGTGCAGAAGACAGATTTCAGAGGTCAGTACGACCAATAAGAGTTCATGGTTATGCTACTCAGCGTGACCAATGCTCCATCAGTGTTCATGGGACTCATAAATAGGATCTTTCAGCCACTACTAGATCGCATTGTAGTAGTCTTCATCGATGACATTATGATTTACTCGGGTACTAATGAGTAGTCTTCTTATCATCTGCAGGTATTATAGGACACACTCTAAGAGAACCCTCTTTATGGTATGCTCTCGATGTGTCAGTTTTGGATTCGAGAGGTTCAATTTCTAGGACACGTCATCACAGAGGCTGGAGTTGCAGTGGATCCAGCAATGATTGCGGTAGTACCTACTTCGGAGCCACCCAAAAGTGTGATGGAGACACGAAGTTTCTTGTGTTTGGCTGGATACTACCAGATATTTGTGTTAGATTTCTACAGAGTTGCACCACCACTATCATCATTGATGAATAAGGGGTAACCTTTCATGTGGTTGGAGATATGCCAACAGAGTTTCTAGGAGTTGACCCGGAGGCTGAATAGTGAACCCATCTTGAGGCTTCCAGAGGAGGATGTAGGGTACGTAGTCGACTTTGACGCATCAGAGACAGGGCTTGGATGTGACATGATGTAGGACCGATTAGTGATCACATAAGGTTCTCGATAGCTCAGAGAAAAAGAGAATAACTACGCTACCCATGACCAAGATTTAGCAGTAGTGGTCTTCAACTTGACGATGTGGTGACAATACTTGATGGGTGAGCGTTTTACATTTCTCTCAAATCTCATGAGTCTCAGGTATATATTCTATCATAAGATCCTGAACTTGATACAGTGACATTGGCTTTATTTTTTCATGGACTATGACTATGAGATAGTATATATTCCAAGGAAGGAGAAAGTCGTAGCGGATGCACTTAGTAAGAGTTCTGGTATATAGTAGCTGGGTGAGGCGATAGGGTAGTTCTCTGCTTTGAATATTTCCTTTGTGGAAAGGGTTAGAGTAGTTTTTCATCAGTATATTACAGTCACCTCCCAACTTCATCAGTGAGTTAGGGAGGCGTAGCATGGGGATGCTGACTGTGAGGCTTGACGTGCTTCGATATCTACAGGGTAGGCACCTGATGGATATTCTGAAGTTAGGGAGCACATCATCTTCTACAGAGGACGTACCATGGTACCAGTGTCGCTTCGAGAGGAAATGACGAGGGAGTTCCACACATCCCGTCTAGAGGTACATCTAGGAGTGGTGATGATGTACCCAAATATCCGACGATAGAACTGGAGGACGGGAATGAAGAAAGAAGTAGCAGAGTTTGTCTCTCAGTGCCTCGCTTTTAAGCAAGTGAAGGTGGAGAATCAGGTACATGCAAGCTTGGTTAATCCTTTAGAGGTATTAGAGTGGAAATGGGGAGGGATATCAAGAGACTTCGTGACCGGACACCCAAGTACATCGAGTGGTCATGATTCTATCTGGGTTATCATCAACAAACTCACCATGTCGCCCCACGTCCTACCGATCAGAGAGTAGGGTTCAATGGAGAGCATGTCACGCCTCTATGTGCAGGAGATTTTGCAGAAACCTGGAGTACCCTAGACTATTTTCTCCGATCAAGATGTATATTTTATATCTTGACTACGATAGAGGTTGTATGAGGATTTCGGGACATAGTTTCATTTGAGCATCGCCTTCCATCTGCAGACAGATGGCCAGACTGAGCAGACCATTCAGACCATCAAGGACATGTTGTATACTTTCATCCTCGACTTTGGTCGCAGCTAGGAGGATCACTTTCCATAGGTGTAGTTTGAATACAACAACAGATATCACTAAACCAGAGAGATGGAACATTTTGAGGCATTGTATGGGTGACTTTGCAGATCAGCGTTGTGCGGGACTGACCTAGGAGTGTCATCACTAGTTAGACCAGAGATGGTATGGGATACCACAGAGAAAGTGCAGATCATCCAGGTTCAAATGAAGATTTCACAGAGTAGGTAAAAGTGATATGCCGACAGGTGATGGAATCCTCTGGAGATTGAGGATGGCGACCACATCTTTCTATGGGTCTCACCCTAGTGAGGTTTATAGAGATTTGGCCAAGGCGTAAAGTAATCTATGTGGTTCATTGGACTTTTTTTGTTCCCCATCATGGTTTTAGAGGTGGCTTACCGCTTATCCCTCCACCCTCAGTTGCACCGTGTTCACGATATTTTCCACGTATCCAATAAAAGGAGATATGTGCACGACCCGTATCACATCATCGACCATGACAAGCTAGACGTCGATGATGGGGGGAATTTTACAGAGGATCCAATACAGTTTGAGGATCGGTAGGACCGGGTCATTCATGGGTGGTCGATACCTATAGAGCTTGTTTGTTGGCAGGACAATAACCTCCAAAAGTGCACATTGGATAGGGAGTCTCAGATACGTGCTAAGTACCCAACTATTTTTCCTAGTTTTGTGATGTGGATTGTAGGGAAGTAAATCCCTCAGGTGGGTAGAATGTAAAGACTTGGAAATTCAATGTAATTTTTTTAATTAAATGGGAATTTTACAAGTCTATAAAAATTTACCTCATATGATTCTTGAGGCCCAGAGTGCCCCAAACGAATTTCTGAACTTTTTTTCAGGCACGTTTAATAAGCATATGATCTGGTTTTTTTAACATTTGAAATGGTGCTCAGAATTGAAATATGAGGGAACCGTTGAACTCAAAACGCCAATATTTTCATAAGGGGGCCTTCACCTTGGCCATAATAGGTCGAGGGTGAAAGATAGAATTTGGGGTTTTTGTGGAAATCCAAAAAAATAAAACAAACCTAAATTTTAATTTTTTTTTTGAAACTTCCCATGTGAATGGTTTAAAGGTGGGGACTACCAGAACTAAAACACCCCACATGTATGTTATGGTGGTGGGGACCACTAATCCCAAAACCACCCATTTTAAATTTATAGGCTAGGACCACCTGAACCCATTAATGTGAGAAAACCACTCAAATCCCCAACATTAAATTTTTTTCTAACACCATTCATTAATTGGGCCAATTAAGTTTTCCAACATGGTACTATTTAATGAGCCAATTAATTATGGAAAAGTTCCATCATAATTAATCTACTTAATTAATTTATATTGGAATCTCCTTGTTTGGGTGGATTTTTTGTTGGAAAAAAAGCACTTTTTTGGGAAAAAGTTCTGCAACAAAGAACAACATCAAAGAACATTCTTCAGAAATCAAGAAAGAGGATGACGTACAATCATGAAATAAATGCATGGTTTCGGAAGCGAAGATCGTTGGAACCCTCTTTTCCATCTTCAATTTCTTTCTTATGCCAATGTAAACGAACAATCAAAGTAGGGTTGTTTATTATGTGTGAATATAGATTCCCATGTTCTTCCTTTCAAAATAGAGAATGCAAACCAAATCTCCATCTAGATGATCTGTGGTTGATTTATTTTCCTCGGGATAGAAAATAATCATTCTTGGGGGTTGTAGAGTTTGACGTTCTTCATTCAATATTTTTGTTTAGCCGCATGCTACCACTCTAACGCAAAGGGTGCAGGACATTAAAACATGGCCCAATCCCTACGCCATTCATCATTATTGTTGTTTTATTCTCAATGGAGGAGGATGACAACCAACCTCAGTGGGGCACCAGAACAGTGGCTGGAACCACCACCGGCCACAGAAAAGCCACCGACACAACGGTAACACCCCGCAGCATCGCTGCCCGGCAGCCCTCCGCGCTGCCCTTTGGCCATCCCTGTTTCCCCACGGCCTCGCTGCCCCATGGCCATCCACGACTAACGCAGCCATCCATGGATAACGCAACCACTGCCTCCCTACGGCCTTGCACCACACTCGACTTTCGAATCACGTGGCCTTGTGCTGCCCACGACCTCCGCTACCCTGTAACCTTATGCCGACCTTGCTTCCCCCTAGCCTCACGCCACCCTCTTGGCCCCACGTCCTGTGCACCGCCCTCGAGGATCCATCGCTTCCGCACAGCCCTCACGGCCTCATAGCCTCCATGCCACCATTGCAGCCCACTACAGCCTCGCGCTACCCTCACAGCCTTACGGCGTGCCTGCCGTCCTCATGGCTCTACGTCCTCCGTGACGCCCTTTCGGCCCCCCTCGACCTCGTGCTACCTTCGTAGTCCTATGGCCCTTGGACCGCACCGCGGGACGCCGCCCAGGATGGGACACCCGGTGCGGGTTGAGCCAGACCCAGTGGGCTGAGATGACCCAATCCTTGTCACGTCAGCCCAGGCTGACTCGGGCCAGGTCAGTCTGAATAGGTTAGACCTGAACCGGAATAGCTTCGATGTTTACACTATTTTGGCCATAACTTTGGCATCAGATGTCTGTTTGAAAAATTGTCTGTAGCGCCGGAAACCATGTAGCAAGAGGGTTTCATTGGTATTACAAACTTTTGATTTGGATAAACTTGGAATATAGTCAGGTTGGATCAAGCACAAATTTTGCAGGGCCCTCGGGACTAAAAGGCTAATAACATACAGACCAAGTGTCAGAATGACGCACTGTCTGTTGCATTGAGACCCATATGATGTGGTGGTACTTTGGGATACATTTTCGTGGAACTTAATGGAATTTGGTGTATCAAAAAGTGTCTTGAGGAGAATAACCTTTTGGAGATGAGAATTCTTAGTGTGAGAACAAAGTAGGTGGATGTGACTTGGAGAATGAATAGTGATCCCATGTGGGTCAGCACCTAGAGATTCTGTGTGGGTCAGCACAAAGTGATCATGTGTGAGTCAACATTGAGTGATCCCATGTGGGTCAGCACCAAGTGATCCTATATGGGCCATCACCTAGTGATCCTATGTGGGTTAGCCCTGAGCGATCCGATGTGGGTCAGCAGTTGTTCCCCATAATAGAGTAAGATGATTTAGTAGTTATATCTACTTATCTGTACTACTGTACCTAAGTTATTCCTGGTGTGATATGAGTTCATACAAGAGCGATACATTCCTTTGGGGTAATACCTTGGTGGTATTATTATTTGTGGTGCACCTATGTGGTACTTACCTTGGTAGTATTCCTTCCTTTGTAGAACAGTTGAGCTTTGGGATTTTTAGTAGGACTCGTTATTTCCACATGATTGAGATGGGTTTACTTGATAACTAATGAATATGTATGGGCATATAGCTAAGTTGGTTTTTCAGTTTATTTCATGCATTGTGGTTTATTCTTTGTGGATTTTGTGAGACCATGAGGGTCTTGGGGTACCTACTGAGTATTGTTATAGTCACCCCTACATGGGCTTTGCACGAACCTCGTTGTGTTTGGAGCATACGATGGACAACGTTGAATGAGGACGAGAGTTCCACGACTAGAGGTAGCATAGAGGTGGACCATAGACGAGGCGTAACACATATATGACCATTCGAGAGATATACCTACACTTCATGTAGGATCCATGGTGGGTGATCACATGAGTTATTCCATTTTAAATGTATACTTTCAGTTTCTTATACTTTCCAATTGAGCTTTTTTCTCACCCCCTTTTACTTACGGTACTCACTATGATTACTATTCTGTTTACTTGAGTTTGTATCTTTTTGTGTTCTTGGTTGTGTGTGTTCACAGGTTATGAAGGCAATGCCTTCCCAGTTTTATGGAATATGCCTTCAGTGCTAGTCACCAGCCCCTAGCCTATGGAAGGTGGTCTTGGGGTAGTCCCGAAATGGGCCACAGGGGACCGGTTGGTACAAGATAAATAATATCACATATGAAAAATATTTAAAAAATCATTTTTAATGACTAGATAGTTAATAAAATATTTAAAATGAATAAATTTCATCTAAATTTTATTGAATAATAATAAAAATAACTCACTAAACATAAAAAATAACCACTACATAGAGGAAAAAAAATTGTCCATGAAAACATTAAATCAATATTTTTAAAATAATGTCTTCTACCATACATTTTTACAGGAGTTATACATTATAAAAATCATATATAATAATATATTTTCATTTATTTCCATTAATATGAAATATTTTTATATTAATTCCATTATCATTAATTTCCAATTTCCATTTATTATGGTGAACTATTTAGTGACTGTAATATTTATTTTCACTGTGGTTGTTTTCGTGTAATTTTTTAATTAACTCTGCACCACATAATTTAGTTGATAGTTTTCAATATAAATATGATTTGATTTCATGAATATTATTATGTAATTTATGATTAATATATTTATAAATTAAATAATTATTTAAAAACACATATATATATATATATATATATATTGAAAATTGATTAAAGTTTTTTAATGGAGAGAGTACTCCATACATATTCAAAAATACTGTTTTCATTTTTCTACAGGATGGAAAAGACATAATTATCATATTAATTTATTTTTACATAATCATTAAAATATTTATATTTTTCTTTATTTATTACATCCATTATTGTGACAACCTTTTATGGTAAAAATAAATAATTAAAGACATATCAATATTGTAGTGGAAGACCCTATAGATACCTGAGCTACTATATTGTTTTACAAATTTTGGAAAGATAAAAATGAAAAATATATATTAACATTTAATAATAATTATTGTCTCATAATCATCATATATATTTATTTGATCAAAAATTTTAACCAAATATATGAATTGGTGAAGAAATATGAAACTCATTTCTTTGTGGAGATGGTAGTTGAAACATTTGCAGTAGTGAAGTCTTCATATCCTAAATGATGGGATAGAAGATTAAAAATGGTTGTCCCACAAAAAAAATAGCATTTTCTTATATAGAATATTATTATGCTATTATATTTTAATATATTTATGATAATTCAAGGAGGTAGAATAAAAAATAATCATGAAACACTCGATTAGTAATAACATATCTTCTTTGGAAAACCACAATTTGATTACAACGTATGAATTCATAGGTTGATATTTTTGGTGGTTAGTATGATCATATATGTTAGTTGGGATTTTGGGTAGGTACTTTTAAAGAGTTTGTAGAGTTAAATAGCTCAATTTTTCATAATATGTGATTAGAGGTGGTGACATTCTATAATTGTGGGAAGCGGCACACATGGAAATACATAAAATGTTTAAATTTATTATATATAATTATGAGGGAAATTGGAATAAAATTGAACTACATAAATAAATTTATTCATATTTGTTGAAATAAACTCATACCATCATAAAAAATAATATTTTATAATATTTTAATATATTATCCATTAGTTTTAACACCCTTCTTTTCTCTTTTATTCACAATTATTGTTGAAAAGATCCTCCATGGTCAATATAAATTGTCAATAAAAAAAATTTAATTATTAAATTTTTCGAAATTCTAGATCCAATGTTTGAATTCATTTTACCATATTCACTTTTCCAAATATTTAAAAATTTATTTTCGCATCAATATGAAAACTAGATCATAATAGATCATAAAAAACTTTTTTTTTGTAAAATATAATATTTTTACCCTAATTATATTTCTCAATTGTGAAATATAGTTTTTTTAATATATTATTTATATAATTAGATGAGTGTGTCGATTAATCATCATGTTTTCCATGAATTTTTTCACATTAATTATTCTGGTATTTTATTCTGTATTACATATTTTAGTGATCTCAGTTTGTTATATTCTTAATTTTTGTACCATGTAATGATAAAATCTCAGTAAATGAACAATATAATATCTATATGTTTATTTAGAAAAAATAATGTAGGATAATATAAGATATACATATCTCAATAGTGTTACCCGTCATGTTCCCCGCTATAAATTCGTCATGAATTCACACCCGAGTTCTAGTTTTAAAATTTCCATTAGTTATCATGATTTATATTTCCACAATGATCAGGATATATTTTCCCTCCTAAACACTTAGGGTTTTTTATAATAATGATTTTATTCTTTACGGATCTAGAAATTGATGAAGATGATTAATGGTTATGGTTGAGATGTTGGGATCATGCACTGAGTTAGGTATTCCCCCTGTGTTTGAATGTGGTCCTCTAGGCATCTGAGCAGGATCTTCATAAGAGATATATTCATTTTAGGGAGAAATAACCAGTACAAAATGGGTTACATAAACACCTTCTAATGTTGATGTTGGGTCCACTATTGGTGCAGTTTGTAGTCCCCCAATTGTTCAGGCATAGTCCTCCATCCATTAAATTGGTTCCCCCTATATTTTGGGTAACAATACACTATAAGAATAAGATAAATTCTATGTTGATATACATATTATTAATGATTTTATGTTCCCCTACTACTGATGAATTGTAATTTAGATTCAATTTTCAAAGAGTTCATGTTCAAAGGGATTTTGTTTTATGGAGTAAACTGACTCATTATATTCCATAAATCCTAGCCATTTGAGTTATGATGTTGATGAAAAACATGGATATTTATATGTAGTCATTTTATAATATTTTAATATATTTTGGAAAGATTAGTATATTTTTTATTTCATTATTTATATTTATTAAAACCAACTTATTGTTTATAAACCAAGTAATGAACATTCTATATACACACTGTCATTGGTCTGTGGTTATGACACGTAGTTATATGTAGGGATCCTAAGAATTTGTTTTGGGTGAGTCGTGATGTTTATTTTTATTATAGTTGTTTATTTATTGACGAGACTGGGTTGTGATGAGGAGTTTATACATATCCACTATATGAGTCTTTTAATTTTCTTTGGCCGTTGGGTTTTTAATTTTTATTTATTATGTTATTATAAGTTGTGCTTAATATTTTATGTATTAATCATTTTCATTAGAATTATTTACCGATATGAATTCATTTATTTATGGAATTTAATGGTGTTTGTCTCCATCTGTTGACCTAAAATATGTTGGTTTGGACAGGCACACTCAGCTTACTAATCAACCATGTGGAATCCCAGTGGGTTTTGTTCTGTCAGTCACACTAATAACACTCATTTTTTCTCTACCATAAAGAAGATACATATTTAATATACTACTTATAGCTACCTCACTAATATAAGTTTTCTCATATTCTCATACACTCACCAAAAATGTATATTACTTCATCATCCCATCGAATAATGGACTTTCATCATTTCATATCCACAAATCCACCTAATACAACACTATATTTTTCATTATAATACATTCAAAGTCAAAATAAAAATTAAATTAGCCATTAAGTCATATTAGGTATAATATATTTTATCAATAAATTATTTAATAAAATATTTGATTGATAATATCTCTTGTATAAATCAAGCCTTAAATTGAAATACAAATATTTACATTAGTAATATCATGCTCTCTGCTCCATATTAATGTATATTCAATCATTCAATAACTTCCTCATGAATGGATAGATCTATAGAATAAAAACCATCTAAAATCTAAAAAATGTATGATCATAATCCTTATTTCCTTGAAAATCATATCCCATATCATTTAATCATCTCAATCATGTCTGAATATAAATGCATCAACATATAATATCTTATGGGTGTATGGTATACTGATGATTGACTTATTCTTATAAAAGAAATATCCAAAATCAAAAAATACTCTTACATTATTAAAGATAAGAAAATTATTCTTCTATATCACATATATATTTCCCACCTTATTTTGTAATTCATGAAAATCTATAATCTTATGTTCTCTATAAAATTAAATAACATATACTATTGCATAAGAATAATATACCTATTCATGGATCATTATATATGAAAGTGACATTTCTTATATTCAAATACTCTTAATATTGAAAAAAATATCTATAAAAAGGTATCCCTACCACAATATAATTCAATAATAGAACTCCAGACAAGGAAATATATATAAATTTACTCTACTAAATAATGAATCACACAAAATAAATTCCTAGATATGATCATTGTATACATTGATTTTATATTTCCACCCATCCATATTTTCATAGTATTTAATGGAAAGTCCCTTATATATCAAATATCTAACGGTGCTTCATTTCATTCAAATAAAATACATCCAATCACTACATGATAATTTCATATCATTTCTAATACCCAAACAGTAAAATTAAAAAATTTCTTAATTTTCTCAAGTAAAATAACCCAATTCAATTATTCTTTCCATATTATAATACCAATTATATTAATTAACATCTTATAAATATGTAAAATTGTCTATTAAGAAATAAAATATCACATTTTATAAAAAATCCTAAAATTAACAATATTCTTCATAATTATGAAAATAAATATATCATATTATTTCAATATAAATATTCAATATATAAAAAATGAAAAGATATTTAAAAAACAAATTATTAAGAAAAAATTACAATATATATGTTGTGAGTAAGTATCCCATACCATTGACAGTGTGCATCTAAAATTCATAGAAACATATTATACCAGTAAATAAAAATGATCTGTTTCATTAATCTCATGTACAATTATCCTAAAATAGTGATTCCCCCATTCCATATTCAACACATAGACAAACATAAATATATATAATTATAATAGTATATATCCTGAAATATATGTATAATTATAAATGGATAAAAGATAATTATTAATTAAAGTGGGAGATCCTCAATGTAAAACAACATTTCAGATGATGATCCAAACAATAATAGTTATGATAATGTCATTCAGTAATTGGTAATCCTATATATTATCTTAATTGATTGTTTGGGAATATAAAATTTAAAAATATGGTATTTATAAAACTTCACTATAGGGTAATTATATTTTTTCATAGAGAGATTTCAATATAAAATATTACATTCATTGTTTGGATAAACTGTCCTTATAATCACTTGTCAAACTATTTTAACCCTTCATCCAATTTAATATTTGAATATATATTATAATTCTAATTGATCTCTGAGGACTACCATTAATAATATACACCCACATCCCCCATATAACCATGGTAACCTCTACAATCTAACTAAATGATTTATTATAATATTGAATTAATAATTAAAGAAATAGTTATCTCCAATGAAAAAACAAAATTCTATTCAGAAATCAATAAAATAAAATAGACACATTCATATCAACCCCATTGTATCATAATTCTCTCAACAATTATAATTTTTATCTAAAAAAATCTTTAGGAAGAAACAGTTTCAAATTCCATTTCATCATAGTGAAGATACTGGGATGGAATTGTATAATTTATTATATATATATAAATATGAATAATTTTATGAATTGAATCACATTTATACAAAAAATAAGGATAGAAAAAATAACTCCAATTTTCTAAAAAATCAAAATTCACCCATATACAATGGTTCCAACTACCATTACATCCTATATCATAAACATCATATCCAATAAGAAACTCACATAAATAAATTATCACCAACCACAAATCCAATTTACATTGATGTTGATCTTTATAACAAATATTTTAACTGATATTTTCACATTATACATCACATTTTATGGATGAAAATATATTATCTCCATGACCACTCTAGTTACCATAATTGTAATCACCAATAATTTATTCCATCATAATAGTTGTAATGTAACAAACCTCTCTAGTCCATTAATTTGTTAAAATCTACTATTTTGAGTGTTTTGGGGGGCCACAATAACTCATTTCAGGAGTTTTCAAAAAATATACTTTCTCAAACATTGAGTATGTGGAAAATGTAGCTCATGTGAGGATGTGTCACAAATATTCGGACTTAATGTTATGTATTCAATGGTTAGTCACCCAATGTGGGCACATCTATCAGTATCTCATCCATTAGTGACTCATGGCAGTGGGCCACAATGGTGCGTCTCCACCAGTGAAGCTCAATGGTGACTCAACCAATGGTGATTAGTTTAATGATGGGCATCCCAATGGTGAATCATCCACTGGTACTCACTGAATAATGAATCATCCACCGATATCTCACAAAGTAGTGGATCGTGATGTTGATTAATCTAGTGGTAAATTTTTAGTGGCAATTCATCTACCGATGAATCCCCTGCCAATGACTCCCGATGGTGACTCAACCCATGGTGTTTCATTTCCTACATCTTTTCATATTTCTAGTATTTTAATGTTTTACCAGTTTATCCACTTTAATGTTTTATTTGACATCAATTAATTGTAAAACAACGTTTAATTGATTTTTAGGTTATTATAAAGGATATAAAATGTATTGTTTATTTCTAAATTCTCTTTTTTCTTCTTTATAGTCAAAAATAGGGTTCATAATCATGATCCATCATTAATTTATTTTTAAACTATTTATTTTTTTGATTTAAGATATTCATATTCTAAAGCTGAGATCCGTTCATTCTTGTATGTTTTCCATTACTCTTGATACCAGGAACTCAAGATCCTTTTTTGCTAAGGATCCATGTTTTTGTGTTTTACCCATGGATCATGTTCCAATAGATCCTTGTGCACCACCTATTTTACACAATGAGGACGTGGTGGTCATTTTTTTAAAGGTAGGGATCCCTTTGTTTCACTTTTTTATTTGTACCATTTAGGTGGGCATCTGAATTTCTCTAATGTGAAGATAGTATAATTCCCAATATAAAAAATTAATTGAATACATTTAATAACATTATGTTTATGTTGAAAAAAGTGACACTTGATTATATTTTATTATTTTATTGTTGATGTTATGTTTGGTAAGGGATAATCACTCACAGAATATTGTGGTCGTTGGTTGAATTTGGACACGTACCTATAAAGGGGATTGATGGTTTTTGATTTATTTTTGTTGATCATGTGTTAAATGGTTATATATATATATATGTGAACTTTATTATCCATGTATGTTGGGTTAAAAAGTGAAATTCTAACTATCAAACTTGTTATGTGATCAGTCATGAATTTAAAATTTTGAATAAAATAATGAGATCTATATTAAATTGGAAATTTGTTTCTTTTATGTTTGTGTGGTTATTAAATTGAGGGTACAAATATTTTTGGTTTGGTTCAGGTGGTGTAATGGAATATCATGTTGAGATATTAATTGATTGTTGAATGGATGAGATGTGATTTGTATTGGGGATACATCCTGTTTGTGTTTTTTTTGTATTGCAGGGTGTGGTGAGTTTGTGATGTGGGGAATCTAATGGTTTTGATAAAGGTAGTTTATTGGAGTTGCTATGAGTTGGTAGTTCTTTTGTGATTTATATGCTTTATTGGGAAGAATGGTTTTTATGAATGATGACAACACAGGTTTGGATGGGAGTTATGCGAAGATGAAATGTGAATTGAGATGTATTAACATTTTGCTTCTTCCTCCTTGTGGTTTATGTAGTGTGAATTGTTATGTGATATAAATGGTTGTTTCCCACGTGTCAGTGAAATTGGTTAATGAATTGTTTATTAGATAATGAGAACTGGTTAGTTGAATTTTCTAGGGAATGGAAGTGTTTGGGTTGTTTTGGGTTGTTTTACATTTATAGGTGGAAGAAAATTTGGAGGCCTCATAGTTTGGTTGATTGTTAGATTGAGAACCCATAAGTTGGGTTTGATGGTTTTAAAATATATATGTATACTTGTATTTCCCTTTAGTTTTATATATACACCCCACCGTAATTGTGAACTATGTGCTAATAAACACTATTGTCACGTGGGAGGGATTCTTTTCCAATCCTCTCAGTGGGATGATCAATGGCAGACCACACTCTCTTCTATGATCCCTCTAATATGTGGTGATTTAGATAAATTCTTCTGGAAGTTTGAGGTTTATGTGGACTAGGTGTGTGTGGTAGTGTTCTATTTCATAGGTGTCTTTAAGATGAGAAGTGTTCTTCTTCCCCGATGTCATCGTGATGAGGTGTGCTTGTTGCCTATGTGTTTTTTGATGGGATGTGTTATGGTATGGGGGCAGGTGTTTGTGGGTGGTATGTGGTGTGGAATGCGTCCCATGTGTTAGTGGGTGAGATACGGTTGTGGGGCCCAAGTGTGTGTGGGTTGGATTGATGTTATTATTTCAGAAGAGGGTGGAGTTTGAGTACATTTAATATAAGGGTGTGATAATAGCTAATTAGTGGGAAAGTGGTGTAGGGTACCTATCACCAATGTTCTTACATTACTAATTTACATGACTTGAATTATTTTGAGATTGTTTCAATGGTGAGGTTGTCCTTCCTAGTATACCTGTTTAAGTTCTATAAGTTTATTTTCATTTTCTCAGTGGGGTATTAGTATGTTTCCTCCACTAAGGGATGAGGGAATTTAGTTTTTACTAATTAATATTCTTTTATGATCACCATAAATTTAAAAATTGATTTTCATGTTTTAGGAGGATTACATGGATTGTGCTGATCATTACTATGTTTAATATTGGGATAGTTGTGAGGTCTCATCTATGTTTTATTTTTGTAGTACATACTTTGAAGTATAATTTAATTTTTAATTTATTTTTTAAACCATCATGTTGTTTGGTATAGGATTTATTTTATATATATATGTGTGTGTGTGTGAGTGTGTGTGTGTCTGTGTCTGTGTGTGTATTGGAGTTATTTTTGGTTTCATACATCTTATATCTCAAAGGTTTTAATATAAAAATGGATATTCCTCGCATTTGAGATATTTTAATCCCCATAGAGATGGTCCCTACCCCAAGGCCTACTAGAGGAAGTACATAGGTGTTATTATCTCGCATTATTCATTTATAGTTTAAGAGGGGAATCGTTGGAGTGAGGTTTTATAACAGAATGGTATCCGAGTAGATGGTTTAAAGAGAGATAGAGTTTGGAGTTAGGCATAGTGAAGATTTCATGGGCTGGTAGGGAAACAATGGAAGGTGATCTTGGCGTGTGACATAGTGTAGGGAAGTCTGGAATGTACATTGTATTTTAGGTCCCCCTTGAGATCATATGCAAGGACTCTGAGCCAACTGAACTACCAGATGACGCTACACTATTTTTTGGGTAAAGGCCCTATGAAAGGTAGATGCATCATAATGTCTATAGTTTCTTTTTGAATTAGGTGATTTTTTAAATTGAAATTTGTAATGTGATAAAAATAATTATAAACAAAATTTTATACTACCCGAGCATAGTAGTTCGTTGTCTAATTTTTTCATCTATGATATCTTGTCATCATCCCCTTTTGGCTTGGAGAGTGGAGGCTCAGTTGTCTCATCTGGTTGATTGGAGGAGGGTTTCCCCAGTAGCAAAGGATGACCAGTGGAAGATATTGTTATGTTCTTTCTAGTATCATACCATGATAATGTAACATAGAAGTGTTTCATACATATAAATAGAGATATTTCTCAAAGAGATTGATATCACCTTCAGTTTGATCGGAGATCAAAGAGGTTATTGGGTTCTATTGGCGTTGATCTAGATGAGAAGGGTTGTGCATCAGTTGTGGACATTTTACCTAGTGGAGAGGAACTAGATTAATGTTTTTAGGGTTAATTTCTAGAAGGGGTAACATTTAGAATTTATTTCATTCACCTTGATGGATGATAAGAGGCTAGAGCTACTCTCTAACCAGAAAAAAAATATGTCCGTACGAGAGCAATGGATCAAATTTAGGGACCCCCATCGCATTTCTCTTGATATATTTCCAGATAACGAGTCTCGTGAATGGTGATTTGAAGAGGCACTTCATCCATATCTCTTGTATGCAGTTAATATCATTACTTTAATGATTTACTTGGATGTTTAGAAGAAGGAAGTGATAGTATATAAGATGAACTCACAATGATATCTCTTATGAGTGTGGATCAAATAGGGATCATTTATATTTAGGTTCTTCAAAAGTAGGTCTCTACTAATAGGGCCTTTGAAGATTCCATTAGAGGGGAGTCGACATAATTAAATTTTGTTTCGATCATTAAGTCCTTGTTCCTTTTTCAAGTACTTGGTTTCGACGTGTATATTTTTTGGAGTCTATTGAATTCATCAAAACTAGTGTCTGGAGTACATTCAAACATATCATGGTGACTAACGGTTGGTCTAATTCCTGCCCTAGAAGCGGTTTTGGCATGGTAGTTCTGGAAATAGAGATTGTAGGCTCATTCTCCACCAAGGGGTGACAAAGAAGGTAGAGGCTGATATCATGGTGTTCTTCAATGACCTCTAGCTGTGCATGGACGAGAATAATTTTTTTAGAAGATGTTAATAAGATATGGAAGTTTTTAGTGGCATGTCGTAGAAAAACAATTTACAATAGGGCCATATATTGTTGGAGTTACCATCATTTAGTCATTAACATTTATTTTTATTTGTATGATTCCCATGATTTTTAATTATTTTTGAAACCAGACTATAACATGATCTATGAATAGACACATTGAGGCTTCACATTCCCATGGTGTTGAGTACGCTATTCAGAGTTAATTATTACTTATATTCTCTGTGTCAGAGATGTTGACAGGTGATGGGGCCTCAACAGTCTTATGTGGATCTCTTATTACAATAGATTCAACCATATGATTCTATTCTAGTAATCAAATGGTTGTATTATGTTCCTTCTATTATCAAATTATTTTTAAAGAGAGTAATGTTTTCTAATGTGGATGCAAAATGGGTGGCTTTCATTGTTGACTGGGGTTGTATGATGGTAGGTCTATGTGTGGAGACTCTTCTTTTCATGATGGTCGTGAAAATTATATAATTGGTGGATGCAGAAATGGAGAAGATTCCATGTGTTTTGGAGGAGTTCATGGATATCCACCATTATGTGGTTGTTAATATACCCCATTTACATGATATTAATTCAGTACATACATATTTCTTAGATCTTGTCAGATTTTGTAGTCTCCTAATCAGATGGAACCTTATGATTTGTAAGAGTGTAGGATTCAAATAAATGATCTAATGAAGAAACATTTTAGCTAAACCAGTGTGTCATTGTGGGTTGATAAAATCTTTTTGAAAAAAATTAGGATGGTGGTCTAAGGTTGTTAATATACTATATGATGTTGAGTCACATGATATTCTAGATCTCTTAACCACTCACTAGGATAGGAAAATTTTTCGACCAGCTGAAAGGTTCATGATGGTATTCAACGATAGATTTTTGGGAAAGATATCACTAGTTAATGGTGTTTGAGGTAGTAACACCCCATGCTTCCATTGTATGTTTCCCTTTGAATAATAAAATATCTTGTGTTGTACACAACATCGAGATTCTAACACACCAGGACTAATCAAACTAGCTGTTATGAATAGTAATACAAATTTTTTGAAATTTTATAAGTTTTATCATTCAAAATGGACTTCATTTTTGGATTCTTAATATAAAAATTATCTTATGGTGAAATTTTTGTACAATTTTGAAAACATTCAATTTTAGATAAAGAGTACTAAATTTTAATTAAAAACATCTTTTTTATCCGAAATAATTAATACTATTAAATTATACATTTGAGTGGATTTAAATTTTAATTAGAATACATTTTTATCATTTAATATAATATAGTTAATTGATTGTAATTTTACATTTAATCAAAACATAAACAAGTGTCAATATTTCGGTTTTTGATTTGACAATAAGAATTAATCTTAACTCAATTTCTTCCACATCTATTTTTTGAATTAGAAAAAATTGATTCAATATTTGGAATCATGAGGTCCAAATTGTGTAAATAGGAAAATTTTATTTTTATAAAATACGAATAATTACTTTGGTAAATATTTTATTTACTTTGGTTAAATTGTAAATCTGGTTAATAAGGGTAAAAAATAATAATATAATAATATTAAATAACCCTAACATGTGTCCTATTCTTATTGGTTGATACATTTACAACTATTGTCAACCTTGGGTCGATTTGGGAAGCCCATGGCTGCACAAGGGAGTGTTAATGACATTTTAGATTAATTAATCTAAAGTAATGACAAAAATAACAAAAGCATGAATCTTTTAGTAAAATTGTTTTATGGGGTTATATATTTGTTATCTCCAAATATAAATACTAATTTGAAAGATAAAAATATTTCCTACATTATGATATTTTATTAATAATTTTTTTACATGAAATAAGATAATTTATTTATAACACTATGACGACTAATTAATTACCATAATGAAGAAATATTAAAATAATTGCTATGATAAATATCCAAACAAATGTAAATTGAGGCTTCTGCGGAATTAAACTAATATTATAGTTTAATATATCATTTTATTATTTAATATATGAATTTATATCAATGTAATAAAGGTTTTAGGACTTTAACAAAAATCATTCATTAAATAATGTCAAAATTGACATAATTGAGTTTTTAAAACAAATACTATATTATTGGTTGATATAATATTCATAAAATCCTATGGATCATCCAAAGGGACTAAATAATTTTTTATATGTCATAAATGAACCTAATAGTGTTCTCTTTGATGTTTATAGTATGTTTATTACCATATAATATAACAATACAAAGAGACATGGTAAATGACAAAACTGTTTAACTAAGAGTTTTATCTTAATGATATGGTTAATATGGTGACCTAAACCTGTATAAAACCTATTGGATGAGATGTTTGTGACCCATACCCACATTATAATCTAAATAAATTACTTTTGAGCCATTATAAACTTAAAATGATTTTATTATAAAATAATATATGAAACATTTCTTAAGGTGCCCCTCACCTCTATTATAAAAGGGAACTTCACATTGTCTCAAATTCACAGCTTCATAGCAATTTGGCCCAGCCACCCCTGAACAATTATCCTCCAAACTATCCTACCTTCATCCTAGAGGCCTTAATTTAGTCATAAATCTATCATATCGAGCCTTATTGATTAAATCAAAAGGTAATCATGAAGATGAGGTAAATATTTCATCACCACTTTCATGTTTTTTTCTTCTTCCACTTCTTTGTTCTTTGTTGTTTACATTCTAAAATAGTAACTTTATTATATTATATATACTATGATATTATTATAAAAATTTTACAACCATATTCATTATTCAATACATCTTATAAATGAAAATGTCAACATATGTGCGTATGCTTGGATTACCATCTCCATGTCGTGGTGAAGTTTGTTATTCAAACACTTCATTATTTGTATGGGTATAATAATGATTATAACTGATTTATATAATAAATATATAATGATAATTATTACTTTTATATTATATACAATCCAATTATATATGTTTTTAATATCAAAATAATGATATTGCCGCTCGTGCGTATGTACGGATTACTGTATCCATGAACGTGATGAGATTCATTTCCCCATCGTAACCATTAAAGATTAATTTTCATTTGATAATTAATAATAATTTTTAGGAACTTAATATCATTCTGGATATAAATCAAATACATCTTATCCATAAAAAATGTGTATTATGTAATAAACATATAAAGGAAAATGAATCTGTTGACACCTGAAACAATGATACTACAAAAATATTATCAACAAAGAAATATAATAATACCATATATGATATCATATTTATGTATATGATCCTTTATAATTTAATAAAAAAGTTTTAACTATAAAACAAGAGGTTATCATACCATTTACAAAGGAAAAGTACAAGGTAAGTGTTAATTTCACAATATCTTTATTATCCAAGGTTGTTTTTACGTAAGTAACTACTGGGAACTCTTTGTCATCCATATACATTTTTATTAAATTTTTATTTCAAATCATTTTTAATATTTACTAAAATATTGAGTAATTTAATTTATACCCTTTCACGAGTTTTTATAAAATAGTTTGATAGGAATATTTCAATATTTTTCTAAATAAGGTATATTATGACCATTACGTCAAAATTAATGTAGGAATGTATTTTTTTAAATTATACAGTAGGTGTGGCTATTTTATTCCATTATAACATCATCAATGTTCCCATAAAATCTAATTAGAATATTTTCAAAATAAATTTTTTCTTTTATAATAATTTTTATGTTATTTTATTTCAAAATATAATGAGATATTTCTCTACAAAAATTTTTGATTTCATCTTTTTCAACATATTTTGATGGATTTTAATCCTTTTTGAAGTTGATTTATTATGATACAAATATTCCATATAGTATTGAAGGTTTTTTTATATTTTTGAATGATGATGTGTTAATTTTTATACCATTCATGGTTTATGGATAATGTATTGTCATTTAATATGTTATTTTTAATATGAATTCTTATGTTATGTTTAAACATTTTTATATGAGGAGTTCATTGGACTAAGTAAGTGATGGGTGGAGCCATCTATATCTCCTTGATGCATCGGTGTGTCCCATGAGACAAACTAGTGTCTTGTAATAAGGGCTTGACAAAATCTTATTTTCAGTACTGGAACAAGGCCTTTACTATGTGGTTATGATGTCTAGCATTATGAATTCCATCATTGTAAAAGAGGCTATTGATATTGCATGAGATTATTTGACTATTATAATATACATGTGAATAAGAAAATGGAATTATTTGATTTTATATTTTCCATATTATTCTTATGTTTAGGTTTAAAACGATTTTATTTTAGTCGTATACATTGCAATAAATGTTTATAATTATTTATGAATGTTTTCTCTATATTGTTATCCATACCGAGCATCTATGATCACCCCTTTCTATGTTTTATTTTTCCCAGGATGTGAAGATGTATTTAATGGTTGCCATGTAGGGATATCCTAAGGGATATAAGTGTGTCTAATGGGGACAAAATGATTTTGTTAATTTTATCACCTGATGCACTGTTAAACTTAAGTTTGTATCTAGTAATTACATAGCTACTAAACTAATTGGTATTTCAGGACATGATTCCTTGTATCATGCCAATGTTATATAATAATTCATTGACTCTGGGTAACTATGGTCGGGGCATTACAAGTTGGTATCAGATGAAATATATTACAAACCTTTGAAACTAGATTTAGATAAACTCTGATTAAATAACATTACCTTAAGATAGATTTTGAGGATTGGTATAGAAAAATTTCCTAGAATTTTGGTAATGTATAGATTTTGGGTATTTTCCAAGAAATACATCCCTATCTGGATATGAGTAGTTGTATGTGGCTCTATCATAGATGTACCTAGGAGTGAAAACTCCGACAAGGAGTTTTGGTCATTAACCAGGGTTTCTAGGTACATGCCAACGAGATTTGCTGCACTCTTGGTTACGACACTCTCGGGGTATATGCTTAGGATAATTCACATTTTCTTTACAATCCACTCAAAAGGATTTATTAGTATATACCACCTCATTTAAAATATATTTTTATGATTATGGATTATATCCATAAATTGATGAATTTATGTTAAGTGTTTTACAAGATTGGAATTATGAATTTTGATTAATCAACTATTCTAATGTTATCCATTGTTTAGAGAAAGAGCCTAGTATAAGGAATGGAATTCATATCAACGCGTATAATCTATGTATGAATTTCAATCCTAATCAAGATATTAATAGTGGATCTAGTGACGCTACTGGTGCTGATCAGCTTATCACCATACTAGGACAACCCACTCAAGTAATGAATAATACCCCTACCCATATGGAGCACCCTGATCCAAAACATAGAGGATCAAATATAGACTGCTTCATGAGTCAACAACCCCCAAAATTCAATGAGAGTAAAAATTCATTAGTATCTGAGCAATGAATAAATTACTTAAAGAAAATATTTCATGCTTTGGGGAGTAGGGAAAGGGAAACATTTGTCCTGGCAGTTTATCACCTCATGGGAGATGCAGATAAATGGTGGTCATTATCCAAAACACAAGGGAAGATGAAGAATTATCAAACATGGAATGGAGTGAGTTTAATGATACTTTTTTAGAAAAATACATTCCTTGTGACTATCGAGAAGATATGGAAAAGAGATTTTCGAGTCTGAGGAAAAATGAGGATGAGAATGTCACAATGTATGAGGGTAACATTACAAGGTTAGAAAGGAATGGGGAAGATTATATACATATCCAAAAGAGTTAAATTGATAGATTCATTGATAGGTTTAAACCATTTCATCATTGAGAATTAGCATCATAATCCTTCTCATAATACGAAGATATTGTATCATGAGCTATCAGGACAGAAAATGAATTTTCTAAGTCTTATGAATTCAGTGCAATGAAAGAAAAGATGTTATTTTATGATCACTCAAAAAATAAAAATATGTGTAAGAAGTAATGTTTGAATATCCACCTTATGATTAATGTGGGAAGAAACATCCTAGTACTTTCCTAAAGTGAATGGGAGTTTGTTACAAGTGTGGTGAAAAATGGCACCAAGATCGTGATTGAAAGGGATTGAAAAAGGTTTTCAATGTTTAATGCTATAATTATAGAGAAAATATAAATTATTCAAAAGAACTCATTATTCCCCAAGGGAATAAACATTAGAAAAATCCAAGGGAGCGAGGGAAAGATTATGTAATCCCTACTACTGAGGTTGATGCTTCGAAAGATGTGGTGGCAGGTAATATAATGGGTTCGTAAAGTTAAAACAATTCATTATTTGATTCTGTATCATCACAATGTTTAATATCTTCCCATTTCCCTTTTAAAATTAGATATTTTTAGTTTGACTTAAAAAGGGTGTGGTTAGTCAAACTCCAAAGTAATCTATCATCGCAATAACTTTTTGGTAATCAGTTCCCTTTATGGAATATAAATGTTCTTTATATGTTGATCTCATTGTTATACCTATGATGGAATTTTATATGATCCTCATAATGGATGAGCTTTTGGACCATGATGTGAATATTTATTATAAGAAGAAAGATGTTACAATTTTTGATGATGATAAGGAGTACATTTTATTTAGAGAATAAATGTCAACACTTTTTTCTTATCTAGATCCACCAACACAAGCTCTACTAAATTCAATTATTTATAAGGAAGATAATGACATAATTATGGGTGAGGAAAATATTTTTTTAATAGATGATGTACCTATTATGCAACAATATATTGATGTGATTATAGAGGATTTATCCAAACATCCTCCAAAACGTGAAATTTAGTTTTTCATTGATTTAATTCCTGGTTCAAGGCCCATATCGAAGACCACATATTGAATGGACGCTGTGGAATTAGTGGAACTAAGGAAACAACTAGTGGAATTGATTAATAAAGGATTTATCCACCCTAGTGTTTTTTAATGGGGAGCCCATGTCCTTTTTGTTAATAAGAAAGATAGATCTATGAGGATGGGCATTGACTAAATGGATATCAATTATATTATAATAAAGAAAAAGAATCCCCAACATCGCATTGATGATTTATTCAACCAACATTATAGAGATCAATATTTTTCAAAGATTGACCTTCGATTTGAATATCATCAGTTGTGTTTGAAGATGGAAGACATTCTAAAAACAACATTTTGAACCAGGTATGGGCATTATTAATTTGCAGTAATGCATTTTTGATTAACTAATGCACACTCTATTTTAATGGATCTAATGAATAGAGTTTTCATGTAATATATTGATTAATTTTTAGCGGTATTTATTTATAATATCTTGGTATACTCTAAAAGTTATGAAGATCTTGAAAATCACTTGAGCATTATTCTAAGGACTCTTAGAAGAAATGTATAATTTTGGAAATTTTGCAATTGTGAATTCTGGAAATATGAGATCTTTTTTCATGTCCATATTGTCTCTATGGATGAAATTTATTTTGATCCTTATATGAAAAAGGCAAAAAAATAATGGAATGCACTGACGTGTATAACTAAGGTATGTAGTTTTATTGGTTTAGCAGGTTATTTTGGGCGTTTTGTCCAGAATTTTTCTCGGTAGGCTAACCGATTAACCAAGCTCACACGTTTAAGGGTTATATTTTTTTGTACAAATGAGTGTGAAAATTTTTTTGAAGAACTTAAAAGAATATTAGTAAATTCACTATTCCGACTCTTCCATCAATGAATGATGGGTTTGTTATTTATAGTTATGCTTAAAGGAAAGGAAATGGTTATTTCCTTATGAATAATGATAGATTTATTGCCTATAAATCAAGATAGCTAAAAATTCATGAGAAAAACCGTCCAACTGATCGTGATCTTGATTTAAGATCTATAATCATTACATTGATTATATGGAGACAATATCTATATGGTGAAAAAATGTGAGACTTAAACTGATCAACAGTGTTTGAAGAATATTTTATCCCAAAAAAAAACTCAACATGAGGCCAAGGCGATGGATTGTATTACTCAAGGATTATGATTGCACTATATACTACCACATGTGGAAGGAAAATAAGGTGGATGATGCTTTGATCATAAAGGATCATGGGGTTTTGAACAATATGCGAGTTTAAAGGGATGATATTTTCAAGGATATAGTTAATGTGGATATGGGTATAAACATTGAAGATAGAAAATTACTTAATTTTCAAATGTTTTACAATCCATAATTACTAAAATGTACAATGATTTCTCAAATAGATGTTGAAGAGTTACAAAGAAAAATTAAAGTTGTGAATAATTTGAGATTGATCAACATTGTATATGAATATGGGATTTTAAAATTTGGGAAGATACATTGTGTTCCTGATATGCCTAATATAAAAAGAGAATTGATGTATGATTCGCGTAGATCCAATTTCTCTATACACCCTGGGAGCACCAATATGTATAAACATTTGGAGGAATATTTTTGGTGGGACAAATTGAAGAGAGATATTGCTGATTTTGTGCCAAGATGTATGGTTTGACAACATGTTAATGTTGGAAGTCAATATCCTAGAGAATTCATGAAACCTAGTTCCATAAATGAGTGGAGATGGGATAATATAATTATGCGCTTTTTCATGTGGCTACCAAAGACTCCTATAAGGAATGATGAAATATGGGTCATTGTTGATCGTCTTACCAAGTCAGCACATTTTCTTGTAATTAGGGAAGATTTACCACATGAAGTTATAGAATGACTATATATTAATTTAGTTGTACGACTCCATGGTGTAACCATATCGATTATTTATGATCACGATCCATGTTTTATATCATTATATTGGAAAAGAATTCAGATGGCCTCAGATACTAAACCTTGTTTGAGCATTGCCAACCACCCTCAAACTGAAGGACCATAAAAATTGGCTATTCAAACCTCAGACGACATGTGGAGATCTTAGTCACATGACATTCATGGTATGTGGGATCAATATATACCTCTGGTATAATTTTCCTATAATAATAGATTCCATTCAAGTATTCAGATGGCACCATATAAAGAGTTATATTGAAGGATATGTCGCTCGCCAACTTGTTGTGATGATATTGGTGAATGAAAAAATTTAGGTCCAGAACATGTTGAGGAAACGATGGAAAATGTGAAGGTTATCCAAAACCACATCCAAACAGTTCATAATAGGATGAATAGCTATATAGATATCTGAAGGAAGGATTTTGAATTTCATGTAGGAGATCATGTTTTCTTGAAGGTATCTCCATTGAAGGGAGTTAAATGATTCAGTAAGAAAGATGAAATATGTCCTAGGTACATCCAACCTTTCGAAATTCTAGAACTAATTGGGGTTGTAGCTTATCGTTTGGTAATGTCGTCAAGTCTCTCCAACATTCACGATATGTTCTATATATCACTTTTGAGAAAATACAAGCCTGAGCCAATGCTTGTACTCAACAATGTGGAAATTGAACTGGAACCTGATTTGTATTATTTTGAATAGTGTTCAAGATTCATGATACAAGAGAACAAGTGTTGAGAAACCGGATGATTAGTCTGGTAATAGTTCTATTAAGAAACCATAAGATAGAAGAGGCATTATGGGAACTAGAAAAACATATGATGAATATCCAAGAAAATAATTTTGTGTGGTATCATTTTAGAAATATTGAAAAATAAATTATTTCTAGGAGAGAAGAATGTAACTCCCCAAGCTTCCACAGTATGTTTCCGTTTGAATAATACAATAGCTTTCACAATACTCCACTTCAAGATTCTATAACACTGTGATCAATCAAACTAGCCATTATTAATAATACTACCTTGTTTTTGAAATTTTATAAATTTTATCATTCATTACGGAAATCATTTTTTATATTTATAATATCAATATTATCTCTGGGTGAATATTTGGAACTTTTTTGAAAACTTTCATTTTTTTAAGAATAGTACTAAATTTCAAAAAAAATAACTTCTCTAATCAAAATAATTTTTAGTGTTAAATTATCAAATTTAATGGTTTTAAAGATTAATTAGATTATATTTATTCATTTAATATAATTTAATTCATTTTATATAATTTAATATTTAAATTAAACATAAACAAGTGCCAATCTTTTGATAGTTATTATTTCATAAAAACATGCTTTCTGTTTTGACAAGAAAAATAATTTAAATTAATTTCTGCTACTTCTATGTTTTGAATTTGAAAAAATGGATTCAATATTTTGAATCATGAGTTCGAAATTGTGTAAATATGTGTGTTTTACTTTTTTACTTTATGAATAATTACTTCGGTGAATATTTTATTTACCTTGGTTAAAGGGTAAATCCGGTAAATAAGGGTAAAAAATAATAATATAATAATATTATATTACATTAACATGTGTCCTATTTATATTAGTTTATACATGTTTTTCCATGGTCATCCTTGTGTTTATTTTGGGACCCCATTGGAGCCACATGGGATTTATAACGACATTTTACATAAATTAATCTAATGTAATGACAAAAATAACAAAAGCATGTGTCTTTTTGTAAGACATTTCAATTTGGGGTTATATAATTAAGCTCTTAGACTCTAAATGTACATTTTAAAGAAAAAAATATTTCTTAAATGATCATATTTATTTATAATTTCTAGAAATTAAATAATTTAATTTTTTTATGACACAATAATGAGGTAGTAATTACCTTAATGATGAAATATTAAAATAATTGATATTGTAAATATCTAGAAAAAGGTATATTGTGAATTTTGATGAATTAAACTAACATTATTGGTTAATATGACATGTTAGGGTTTAATATATTTATTTAGTTCGAAGTAATAAAGTATTTGGACTTTAAAAAAACATTTATTAAGTAATGTCAAAATTGAGATAATAGAGTTTATAAAACAAATACTATATTATTTGTTGATATAATATTCGTAAAAATCGATGGTTTGTAAAAAAGACTTAAATAATATTATATATGTCATTAATGAACCTATTTGAGTTCTCTTGAAAGTTTATCTTATGTTTATTTACCATATAATATAAAAATAAAAACTCACATGGTAAATTACAAACTATTTAACTATGAGTTAAATCCTAATGATAAGGTTAATATGGTGAACTAACCCTATCTAAAACCTATTTGTAGAGATTTTTTGGACCCATCCCCACCTTAGTATATAAATAAATCATTTTTGTGCCATTATAATCCTAAAATGATTTTATAATAAAATAATATTTCAAGCATTTCCAACGGTTCCCCTCACCCCTCTTATAAAAGAGAACATACCATTCATTAAAATTAACACATTATAATCTATTTTGCTCATTAAAACCCTAAATAATATCCTCCCAACTATCCTCCCTTCATCCTAGAGCGCTTAAATTAGACATAAAGTCTACATACAGTTCCCTTTTGATCAAATCAAAAGGAAGAACCCGAAGAAGAGGTAAATATTTCATCTCCTCTTTCAAGTTATTTTCTTCACCCACTTCCTATTTATATGGTGTATCCATTCTAAAATAATAATTCATATATCTTATATATACTTTAATGTTATTATAAAAATTGTACAATAAAATTCATTATTCTATCCATCCTATAAATTACAATGTCACCATACATGCATATGTACGGCTTACCGTATCCACGACGTGGTGATGGTTGTTATTCAAACACTTCATTATTTGGATGGGTATAATAATTATTATAACATATGTAAATAATAAAAATAACATGATAATGATTCTACATATATGATATAACATCCAATTATATATGATTTTAATATCAAAAAAATGATTATGCCGCTCGTGTTTACGTACGGATTACCGTCTCCACGAACACGATGAGATTCATCTCCCCATTGTAACCATTCAAGAATAATTTTCAATTGATGATTAAAAATAGTTTTTAATACGTAATATAATTCTTCATATAAATCAAATACATCTTATACATAACTAACACAACTTTTGTAACAAAACATATATAGGTAAACGAATCTGTTAACACCCTTAACGACGATACTACGAAAATATCACTAACAAAGAAATATTATAAAATCATATATGATATAATATTTATCTATATGATTCTTTTATAATTTAATAACAATTATTTAGCTATTATACAGGAGGTTGACATACCATCGACTAATGAAAAGTACAAGTTAAGAGTAAATTTCACAATCTTTTTATTATCCAAGGTTGTTTTTACGTTAGTATCTATTGTGATCTCTTTATCACCCACATCCATGATTCTTAAAAATGTATTTCAAAACATTTTTACTATTTATTAGGATATGAGTTAATTTCATTTATACCATTTTTTGACCTTTAATTAAATTTTTTTAATGGAATGATCCAGTCATTTTCCAAACAATGTAATTTATGACCTTTTCAACAAAAATTAATGTCAGAATGTCTTTTTTTTCTTTTATGGGTGTGACTATTTTCTACCGTTATAATATCATTGAAGAATACCATACAAGATTATAAAAATATTTTAAAAATAAATTTCTTCTTTTATAATTATATACCTGTTAAATGATTTCAATATATACAAAAAGTTTTGATTTCTTCTATGTCAACATCCTTTGATAAATTTTAATCTTGTTTGAAGTTGATTTATTGTAATAAAAGTTTTCTATACTGTATTGAAATTTTTGTGATATGTTTGATTGTGGATGTGTTAATTTTTATACCATTCATGGATTATGGATAAATTATTGACATTTCATATGGTAGTTTTAATACGAATGATAATGTTGTGTTTAAACCTATTCATATGAAGAATGAATTGGACATAGTAAGTGACGGTTGGGGCCCGCTATATCTCCTCGATGCATTGGTAGGTCTCAATAGAAAAACAAGTTTATTGGCATAAGTCCTTGACAAAATATTATTTTATGTCATGGTACAAGGCTTTGACTATGTGGTTATGATGTCTGGAATTATGCATTCCATCATTATTAATGTGGCTTCGGATATTGTATGTGATTATTAGACTAGTATAATATCCATGTTAATAAGTAAATGGAATTATATGATTTAATATTTTCCATATTATGCGGAACATTATGTTTAAAAGGATTTTTTTAGTCTTATACATTTCCTTTACGGTGTAGGCCTGTTTATGAAATTATCCTCTTTATTGTTATCCCTACTGTGCATAGAAGCTCACCCGTTTCTATGTTTTATTATTCCTATAATGTAAAGAAGTATTATATAGTTGATCTAAAGGGACAGGCTAAGGGATATAAGTGTTTTCAAAGGGGAAAAAATTTTATTTGTTTTTATCTCATGATGTACTGTAAAAATTATGTATGTATATAGTAAATCCAAGGATACTAAACAATTACGTATTTCTAGACATAATTCCTTGTATCATGCCAATGTTATGTAATAATGATCTGACTCTGGGTAACTAGGGTTGGGCTATTATAGAGGTCAACCTTCGAAAGACTAATTTCAGATGAACATATGAGAACATCATGTTTTTTTCATGCAAATCAGTGTCATGAAGGCACCATCCATATTCCTAGGAAACATGATCTCCAAATTCTTGGAGTTACTATATTGGTTAGTTTCTCTAATCACCAATGAAATATTGATTTACTCAATGTGAGATTAGGAGAATGCTGAACAACTCAGGTCCATCTTCTAGAATCATTGACACCACCAGTTTTATGAAAATACGTACATGTGTATGTTCTGGATTTGATATGTGTATTTAATTGAACATGTGGGGTCGCAGTGGGGTGTAGAAGTGGACTCAATAAATATTGAGGTAGTTGTTTCCATATAAGCTCCACAGAATGTTGTAGAGGTTTACATTTTTATAGAAAAGGTGGGATATTTATAGATATTTGACCTTAATTTATCTTTAGTTGTATCCCCATTATGATCTCTATCCAGAAATGACCAGGCTTTGGTGTGGAGTGAGAAGTGGATGGTAGCATTCAACTATCTTAAGAAGAACATCGTATGTTCCCTAGTGTTCTTGTTTCCATAAGATGGGGTGATGTTCGAGTTGTTTTTTGATTCTTCACATTTTGTCTTCCAATTCATTTTGATGCATCAATGGGAATTTAACACTTATTTTTCTAGGAATACATTTCCATAGAAACATAATTATGCCACCCATGATAGGGGATATTAGAGGTAATTTTTCACTAAGGCTGTAGAGATATTACCCCATTGGGGTTCATTGTGTGGTCTTCACGTATCACAAGAGATTGATATATAATTTTTTTTGTGAGATATGAACTTGTGACAATAGTGGTGGATGGTGGTTCATTAGGACTCTGATTTTTGAATCTCAAAAATTTCAATAAAGAGAAATTTTGAGTCTAATTACATGAGAAGGAATTATTCTAAGTTAGTTTTTTGTGAATATTTTGATGTTTGGAAGGTGATGGAGGAGTTGGATATCATTCAATTTGATGCAGGAATGGATGGAGGTAGGTGATATTGGTTTAATATGATAGTGTAGTAATCTATTATGTGGTAGGTGGAGGAGTCTCAATGGTTAGACTCAGAGGAAGAGGTGATATTTGACCATGTTGACCATGATGATGCTCTGGTGGGATGGTCTTAGGATGGTCCCAATCAGATGTAGTTCAATGGAATGATGTTTTTCAAGTGGTGATGCATGTGAGATTGCTCAGTGAGTTTCACATATCAGACATAGTTGTACACCTAGGAGTTTCCATGATGTATCATGGATAGAGGGAGAATATTTGTTGGCACATGATGAAATGGGTAGTAGTAGAGTATGTGGAGAATTTCATAGTGTGCCAACAGGTGAAGGAACGAACCGTGTTCCCAATGGTTTCTTGTAGCACATATAAACCATCAATTAGAGGAGGGAATAAATCTCATTGTATTTCATAATATCATTTCCCCAAGGCTCGGGGAGGCTATAATGCTATCTGGGTAGTAGCGGATTACCTGATAAAATCATATAACGTTTTAGAGATCATAGAGTCTTGTGCATTAGATTACTAGGAAAATTTGAATATTAACGAGGTGGTGTAGATGGGAATTGTTTTGAGATCCATTGACTTGTATTAGGATAAAATTTTCACATCACGATTATGGATTGGATTGAAACATTCTTTTGGTAGTCATATACACATAATCTCTTCTTTCCACCATCAGTCATATGGGAAGACAAAGAGGACCATCAATAATTTGGAGGACATTTTGTGAGAATTCATAATTAACATTGGTTGATCAAGGGAGAGACAGTATTCCTTGGTAGATCCCTATTACAATAAAACAAATCACTATTCTATTGGGAAAGGATCTGTTTGAGGCCTTGTATAGAAGACCATGTCATTAACCTTTGTGTGGGATAGCGGTTGGGGAGAGAGTTAAAGTTATTCCTAAGGTAGTAAAGATCAGAACAGAGAAGGTTTAGCTTGTCTGTGAGAAAATTAAAGCAGTGAAGGAAAAGAACAAGTCTTATGTTGATCATAGGAGGAGGCCCTTTGAGTTTGTTTTTGGGGACCACAATTTATTTATGAATACCCATCGACATGGTTAGAGGAGTAATGATAGATGGATTAGGCATTCCTCCACATTCGTTGGGCCCATCAAGGTTTTGGGTAGAGTTGGAGAGGTTTTGTATGATTTTGTTCTACCACCCTTATTGGATAAGGTCTCATATGTCTTTCACATATCTCATCTATATATGTATCTTCATGATGACATTTTGGTCTTGTACTATGTAGAGTTTAATGTCATAGATGATGAAAAATTCATGGAGAAGCCAGTACATATCAAATTTTTTCATGTGAAGGTGTTGTGTGGGAGGAACATTCCATTTTTTCACATGTTGTTTAGGCATGGTTGAATCGAGGAGAGAACATGCGACTGAGAAGAAAAAAATGTTTTCCCAATATGCAGATCTATTTTGAGTTCTTCCATTTTATACATTTACTTAAAATGTGATGTTTGAATATTGTCTTCTATAAGATTATTTGTTACCTTATTTCGTAATATGTGATGATGTTCTAGACTCTAGATAAGGGAGGACCTGATTGATAATCAAGACTCATTAATTCAGATGCAATTAAACATATGCGGGTGAGTCAGTACATCTGACTATGTGTATTATATTGATATATAGGGATAGATTCCCCAATTATTGTGTTCAGGGAAAAGATGTTGTTGTTATTGTGTGGGGAATCTCTTCATCGGTTGTGAAATAAGATGTATAATGATGTTTTCATGGATTATGAGGTTTCACTCAATATTTTTAATTACTAATGGTGGTTTATCATTGATCATTGGTGTTCATAGTCAATAGCGGCGTTAATTGTATAGTGAGGTCCTTGAGAGCTATCTCACAGGGTGGTTGTTCAGAACCTTATTTCACATCTAGGTTTTGTTACGAATTCTAGAGGGAGATAGTAGTTTGAGAGGTATCTAAAGTAATGGATTAGAACTCATTTAGACATTACATTGTGAAATTAAATTTTTGGACTGTTCTTGGAGGTCACAATGAACCATTTCATGAGTTTTCCAAATTTCTAGATTTTTCAACAGTGAGTAAGGACCTTTTGGTGGAAACACTAGCTCATCTGACATGGAGTCACCAATGGAGGGGCACGATAGTAGGTCTGCAATGGAGATATGCCAAACAATCACTCATCCACTAGTATCTAAACTATTGGGGTCTCATGATGGTGGGTTGAAACTATAGGTCACCACCGGTGACCCACGGTGGTGACACGTCTAATAGTGAGCCATCTAACGCTACATCTACTAATAGATACTCATCCACTGGTGGCTCACCGAATGATGACTCATCTAGTGGTTCCTCATGCCACTGTTTTTCTCGATTGTTGGTCATCTAGAGGTGGGTCATCCATCTGTGACATTACCACTAGTGACTCACTAAAAGGTATGTCATATAAGATAGTTTTTAAAATTTCATGATTTTCCCAGTTTCACTAGTTTCACACATTTCACATTTTATTTTACATTAAAAGAGTTTAAAAGCATTTTGAAATGATTTTAATTCTATTTTAATGGATATTAATTGTGAAATTAAATACATATTCATCAGGATGATATTAGATATTCAATACTCATGGTTTTAAATGTTATCTCGCTATGATGGATTTTGAAACAATTTCATCGGTTGATATATGATCTTGTCATTCTAATTCCAACACACATTATTTCATGTATATGTACCTTTAATCTTGATTTAGGGTATCATAAAACCACTCTCCCCCATGGTGTGGTGCACTTAGGTTTCACCATTGATCCTTCTTCCCAGGAGCCTACCACACTCCATGTTTGGAACATGGTGGTTTGTTGAACATATATTCCTCAAGATAGAGATACAATCATATCTAATGTTATTGTGTCTCATCATGGGTGGGAAAATTAATTTCTCCATTTTTAATATAAAATAATTCATAAAAAATAAATATAATTGAATCTATTAAATATCAATGGAAAAGTGATGGAAAATAATGTTTCATGCTTATGTTTTATTGGTTTTTTGTTTATATTGTGTTTTTTATGGTCTAATCGCCGATTGAATATCAAATATTCTGGTGAACTTTTTGTGCACACCTATGATGGCTTGTGATGGATTCTGATGGATTATTAATGAAAAGGTGTTGAATGTATTTATGTATCTAAATGTTATTAAAAACATATAATCATTTAAATAAATGTATTTCCCATGATCAAACTTTCTTTATGATAACACATAAATTTTAAAGATGTAATTTAACAATGGACGACCTATTAAATCTAGAATTTGTTCCATTTATTGTTTTGTGGTGTTTTTGTTGATGGTGTGATAATGTTTGGGGTAGCGTAATGGAATATCAGGTCGATATATTGATTTATTGTGGAATGTATGATAAGTGTTGTTCACAGGGACAATAAGTGAGATATTTTTTTTTAGTTTCATGTTGTTTTTTTGTGTAGCGAGGTTGCCGATATTTGTGATTAAGGGAGTTAATGGGAGTGTATTTTTATTTGGGATTTTTTTTGTAGTTTAGATTGGGATTGGGTGGAATAACGTTGAAAAATGATTATGGATGTTATTGTCAAGGGTGTTAAGAGGAAAAGAAATTTTTGTGGGATGTTCTAACATGGTTTGTATTCCTCTATGAGGTTATTCTTTGGTGTCTTTCAATGTTTTTTGTTTCATAGTTTCCCATGATGAAGTGGTATGAAGAAATTAATTGTTTAATAAATAATGGGAACTTGTTAAATAAATTGGATGAGATATGGTTGGGTATGTGTTTGTTGGGTGTGGTTGTACATTTAGAGGAGGAATAAAAGTTGGAAGCATAAAAGTTAGGTTGATTTTTTTATTGAGAACCCATATTATGGACATTAGTGTTTTATAATTTATATATAACTATATTTTTATAGAGTTTACTATTTACACCCCACCCAATTTGAGAACTATGTTTTGAACAACAACATTAACATGTGGGAGGAACTCATTCCCAAACACTCTGGTGGGAGGATGGATTGATAGAAACCCTCTCTCCCTTGCAACATATTCTATAGAGTTAAATAAAATGATTCTAATGCCATGTTTTGGTAGCTGATACACAGGTGTGTGTGAGTGATTTCTATTTCCTCAGTGTCATTGGAGGAAATGTGTTGTGGTTCCCAAGTGTCTTTGGGATGATGTGTCATTGTGGCCCAAGTGTCTACAGATAGGATGTGTTGTGGTATATTCATAACTATATATGGGCATGATATGATGTGTCATGTGTTTTGGGTGTCTACAAGTGAGATGTGGTTCTGATGGCCAGGTGTGTCTATGTAGGTTGTGACATGGTCCGTTCTGAATATTTAGGAGTGAAAGGATGTATTTTATTATGGTGTGAGAGTGGATAATAAGTTGGAAACTTGTAGGGGGTACCCTATCAACGATATGCATACTATATTACATTAATTGACTTGTGTCATTTTTTGGTCTTTCAATTTGTGAGCATGGGATGGATTGTATACCAAGTTAGGTCTTGATGGTTTCTGATGATTTCTTATAGGGGGAATTAGTATGATTCCTAAAATTGTGCACAAGAGACTTCATTTTGTTCCTATGTCATATAATTGTATGCTAAACCTCAGTATACATAACTGTTTTCATGATTCGATGAGTATAACGATGATTGTGCTTAGCATTATTAGCTCAAACATTGAGAAAATCATCATTTCACAGCTAATCTATGTTCTTTTGGTACCTACATTGGCATTGTATAGTACTTTTAGTAGTTTTTTTAAATATTCATGTGGGATGATTTTTTCATTCTTAAATGAATATATAAATATAATTCAGGGAGTTGATATGAGGTCGATACATCTAATCTCCCAATATTTTTAATATAAAAGTGTAATGCCTCCTATTTTCTACGATTTGTATATCCATGGTTCTTGTCTTCACCATAGGGCCTACTAGAGGTGAGACTAAGGGATCATTATCTCAATTTCATCATTTCCATTCTAGGAGGGGAATCATTAGATTGATGGGTTGTGAAAATAGTGATCATTATAGACATATATAATATAAATTAAATAGATTAATCTAAATGAGTGGTTGAAAGTAATTATAGTAATAAAAAATATAATTCCTTAAAAACCTCTCCCGGTCTATGAAAATATTAAAAAAAATGATTAATTATTTATTTCAAATAATGCATGGTCTTGTTCTTATACTCTTCTATCTTGAGGGTGAAATTTCATACCAATTTTCAATTGGTTATGAGATACACTTTAGGAGCCCATATCTAATTTAAAACAAAATAGAGAATATATTTTAAACATGATTAGAAAATAAAATGCATGGAATCATTAAAAACATTCCACAAATAGTTTTGTAGAATACTTATCACATTTTCAAGAAGTGGCCCATTATAATAAATATTCCAAATTCATGATTATAGTTTCATTATTATAATGTTTTCTAGAGAAACACATCATTAAATATAACATAAAATCTTCTCATTTAAATGAAATCATTGAAAATTTCTATAAATGTCCCATAGGTTATATTGGATTTATTTGTATATGAATCATGTCAATCCCTAGAACTCATAATCTACTAAATCCCACTGCACCCAATACAACATGAAGTATAGTATGATGTTCAGAAACACATCACCACTATATCATGTACATAAAAAATTCAAGAACTAAAATATAAATAACATCTTTCACAAATATTAAATAACCCCTTATTGATATTAAATATAGAACATCAATTTCATTGATAACGACCAACCAAATGGGATATTTTAAAAATTTAATCCACCACTTTTCATTATACATTCAATATTGATACAATATCATTCATTTCCTTGGACACAAAAATATAAGTATTTTTTCCCAGATATGACATCATGATGTTACCTTCATGTTAATATTCTAGTAATAAATGAACAATCATACCCATGTTCATATTATATGACTCAGATTCATTAAGAACATGGACATTGTGAATCATTTCATGTACAAAAATGTTACCATTACTGGGTTAATTTAAAATGTCAATGCAAATAGGATCACTATCATCTAGTCATATTTTTAACCTTTCATTCATATACCTCATGGATATGTTATGCCTCACACTACATTAAAATAGACACAACATAAAATGTTCTCAAATTAGTTAAATTCTCTTACCCTTTGGTTCATTCAGGACTTATGAAAAATATATAGCATGAATGATAATGTTCTCATCATTTTTTATACATTTATCAACCACTAAATGATCAATTAATCTATTATTTTTTTCATGTATCCCATAAATGAATTTGATTCATCAAACAAAACTAAAAATATCCCATCAATAATATTAGTACTACTATAAAACTATTCAAAATTTGGATCACTTCAATATCCATCTATATCCTATTTTATAAAAAAATATTATGTTAATACATATAAACACAATAATTATTGAGAAAAAATATGTTTAATTTGCCAACTAATTTATAGTGGTAACTATTGAATCAATTTTAACCTAAAAGATCAACAATTACACAAATTTTCATGAAAAATATTAGAAATTATTTCAGAAAATTCTCAGAACAGGTACATAGATTGCATGTGATTCAATGAAAAAGTGTTCCAAAAATTTTAGTGTAAAATTTTATGTTTTTAATAGCACAAGCACATTTTTTTCCAGAAAAAATACGAATAACTCTTAATCGAGATTATATATTAGAAATATGAATGCACCGAGTAGATACATTACCATTGGAGGGGCCTAACTTCAACTTGTGTGGGATGAGGGTGAATGTTATTTTTAGGATGTAACATTCAATTAATTATTTAATAATAATATTTAATTTTATTCTGGGTTTATTTCATATATGTATGTGTTATTGTTAGGAATCCATAATTATGAACTAGACCTATAATTATTCAATGGAAATCAGATGGAAAACTATCTAATAAATAAAAATTAATGTCAACAGATCAACGATCAATGGAGAAACATACCACTATTATTCATCGAAAACTAATCTGACTACTAAGTATAGAATTTAATCTATTCATTATTTTCATCTTTAATCAATGATTTAACTATGAATGTGGACTGACCAACTAACATTTAGAGCCATGGTATGACTGTTCTTGCGGGATTGTTAATTATATTTTGGATTATGAGTAGATGTATCTTTTATATTTTCAATGGATTCATTATTCAAACTAATGGTAAAATAACTAGGTTGACACAAAAAGACCATGGTTCATTCCTATGAAAATTCATGTGCTATCTCAATCCCCCATTCATGGAATTATTCACCGTTAGAACCTCATAGCAATTTTTAGATTTTATTGGAGGTTCTAAATGTGACAGGACTCTTAGATTGGGGGAAACACCAAGAAAAGATATGTTCAACTAATTTTGTGCACAAAGAATCTCATGAATGCCTTCAGTTCATAAAATAGAGTACCAAAGGAAAACTATTGGTCTGTGGTGGATGATGATGGGCCACTAGTAGTGGCCAGTGAGGATGGAAAATGGCTTGAAAAAGACGCATTTGAAAGGGAGGAATACCCCACAGAAGATGCATGGCCACATTGACCAGGGGTTATGGAAGGATGTAGCAGTAGGGAAAAAGGAGATGGTGTGAATCCACATTAGTGGAACCCACAATAATAAGAAATAGGTCTCATAGAGGATTCAATCCACCTTCATGAAATGCCACATAATTTCATGTTGACTAGATGATATTAGGGGAACCATGCAGTTTTGGAAGAACACGTGGATTGGGGCATGGACATGGCGGACCATGTCCAGCGGATCAAACATGCCTGCTACTTACGAGCTAGACTAGGGGACTCAGACCATTCTAGTGGCCCAGCAGGCTAGACATAGTAGCCAAATAGGTTGGTTTGGGTTGGGCCAGTTTGATCTAGACCATACAAAACTATGATGATTCGGGACCGATGGGTTGGTTCATGCATTGACCAGACCTGGGATCAGACCCATATATAAAACAAATATAAAATTCTAACAATGTGTCTTTTTTATGAGCTGTTAGTAGAGTTGTGACCCATTAAATTATACGGTCCCCTAGTGATACTCTAAGTGATCCTGTGTGGACATTATCATACAACCTAATGGATTTAGTAATATGTTCTTCAGGTATGATATCACTAAGAGTGGAATCCTATGGTTGGATGTGACCTCAAGATGATGTGATATCGAGACTATGTTATTTTGAGACCATGTGACTTTCTGACTACATGAATTTTAGGCATCATGACCTATCTAAACATTATTTTTTATCAAAACATTGTGTGTTATCAACCCTCCATGTGTCATTGACATTCAATGTGATATCGACACTCTATTTATTATCAACACGACATGTGTTATTTACAAGAAGGTTGTTATCAACACTCATTGTATTAAAGATACTGGGTATTGTTTAGACAATGTTTTACAGTCTTACTATCTATTCTATAGACTAATACCTCTGTGATCTGTCTATACTATTTTAGATTTGTATAATATATGTATTTCTATGTGGTATAATTGTTTTATTTCCCTGTTTTACTCATCATGTATTTCTGTCTGTTATATATAATGTATTAATTTGAGGTATACTTTGTGTATTTCGATGTGGTACACATTTTGGTGTTCTGTAGTGGTGATACTTTTTAGTGTTCCATTGTTTTGTTCCATATTGTTTTCTTTATTATCGTTCCTTCATTTTATTTATTAGAGGTGTTATTTAGTTGTGTTTCTTTGTGGTGTTTGATCCTAGTGTTTCTTTATGGTGTTCCTTAGGGGTGTTCCTTACCGATGGTCCACTGTCATGTTCCTTCATGTCTATCCTTCATGTTATTCATTTATAATTTTCCTTTTTGGTGTTCCTTAGTTGTGTTTTGTCATGGTTTTCCTTTGTGAAGTTCCTTACTGGTGTTCCTTAGTGGTGTTTAATTGTTGTGTTCATTCATGGTGTTTCATAGTCATTTTCCATTGTGGTGTTCAATAGTGCTGTTTCTTAGTGGTGTTTTTAGTGGTGTTCCATCCTAGTGTTCCTTCCTGGTGTTCATTAGTAGTGTTTTGTGTGTGGTGTTCCTTCATGGTGTTCATTTGTTGTGTTCCATTTTGGTGTTCTATAGTGGTGTTCCCTAGTAGTGTTCCTTAGTGGTGTTTCTTCATGTTTTATCATCATAGTGTTCCATTTATGGTAACCTTTATGGTGTTATTTGGTGACATTCATTCATGGTCATCAATAATGGGTTTCCTTTGAGGTATTCTTAGTGGTTTTCCATCATGGTGTTCCTTCCTGATGTTCCATCGTGTCCTTAGTGGTGATTCATAGTGGTGTCCCGTCCTGGCGTTCCTTCATGGAATAGATAGTGGTATTTCATAGTTGTAATACACTGTAGTTTCATATATAGTATATTTCCATTTTAGTTTTGATATTTCCTACTTGGTATTGTTTTACTCGACCCTAAATGAGAATTTTCCACATCCTTCATGTCTTTGGTAGATGATTAATGCTTTGTCGGAGTCCATGGACGACCTGGACCGGGTGGTTCTTAGGGAGAACATATAGTTTTGGTGTGATTCTAAAGATTCAGATTGTTTTAAAGGTACATAGACTTTTTGTTGGTGTTTTTGTGGATGTGCTATATGAACTCATATGTTCACTTTTATAGACTATTTCATTGGAGGGAATGTATTATGGCCCTGTTTACATTCGATTTTCCAACTATTTTTCTTTGTGGTCGATATCTTAGTGTATGCATGTATTGACTACTCTATATTTTCACATCTCTACATTTTTGTCTTGGAGATGTCTTTTTGAGTACATGTACAAAGGAAAATGCTTCCCATTTTTCAGTTTTTCCTTGTTCGTGTTGGTCATCGACCAATGGCTTATTAAAGGTTGTCTTAGGGTAGTCAGAACACAACACCCACTAGGATGGGTCACAAAAGAGTTGTATAAATGGAGGACGGTTATAAATAAATACAAAAAGTCTACGAGGCTGGTCTGGGAAAACCATGTTATGTATTTCGAGATTTGATTTTAGGATATGGAATCTAATTTTTGTTCAATGGAAGATGGATCCAAACACAAGGACACTGAATTATGCTTTTTGACTTGGTACATTAAACAATGTTTTTTATGAAAAAATAATTGTACATACTTCATATATTATTTAGGTGAATTATCATGTACATATTGAGTCATATCACTAGACATAGTATGTTTACCATGCTACATATTGTTATATTTCATGATTCCTTTGTTTATATTGCGATCCAGGATTCCACTGTATGATAACTAGGAAGTTTTGATGGTTGATAGACATCAGTATGAGGATTTTTACTAGAGATTTCACCTCCATTTGATTCACCATTTATACCACCACATGTAGAGGAGAACATAGTGCCCACAATACCATTGGATCAGGAAGATAGGATGACCATGCCTCATGAGTTTCAACTATAGAGACCCCTCAGGTTCTGAGTTGATCCAAAACACAAGGGGTTGCTGACTAGAATGTGGCGGTGGACCAAGTATTTTGTCTTGTCAAGATACCAATAGATCAGATGGAGTTCCTGACAGCAAATGTTACGACCCAAAAAGTACCTGTAAAATTATTAAATTATTTGGGATTTTTACGAAACTGCGAAAATTGATGACACGTAATGTTGAGGCCCAGTGTGCCCAAAATGAATTTCATATCAATTCTTTCTTATACATTCAGTAAATGAAGAGGTGGAGTTTTTTATATTTTTAATTATTACTTGGATAAAAAACATGGGGGAACCGTTGTATCCGAATGACCGGGATTCACCTTGAAATGACTTAACATTGGTCGGTGGGGGCATAGCAGAAAAGCTAAATTTGGGAGTTTTAGTGAAAATTAATAAAAGAATTTAAAAGAATTATTTTATTATTTTCTCACCATTTCATGATGGACACAAAATCTGTGGGGAAGTGACTATGTGGTGATTGGTAACATTAAAGAAACACATGGATGAAACATATTCCACAACATACGAGTGAATTAAATTGTGAAAACAGCGATGTAATTTCATAAATGAAACGGCATAACGACACGATGTCACATCAAAATGGAAACGCTACACTGTGGTTCTATAAGTAGTTTGACATTCTTAGAAAAACAAGGAAAGTGGACATGTGTGATTCTTGGGAGAATCTCTGACGCACTTCTACCCCAGTGAAGAATGAAGAACAAAGAAGAACTCCTTTCAAGGTCAGAACTGGGAAGCATCATCTATACCATAAACCCATGAGGATGAACGTGTGACAACAAACATTATAATAGGTAGGGGTTTATCTGATTTTATGTATCTCTATTCCCATTCATTAAAAATGTAATGAACTCAAACCAACCAATTAATGGGTTGATCAGCGGCCCTTCTAGTTAGGCAGATGGTTGTAGCAGGATCTTATACTCGGGGATTATTCTTCCTTTTGTTATTATTAATTTTTCCTCATGTTTAAAGTGCTAATGGAGAGGTTGAAAGCCGAAACCAACAAGGCTCAGTCCATACTCTAAACACTTCTTTGGTCTGTTCTTCATGATGGAACAATGAACGTGGCAACAAGGCATTTGATGGCTGCGAAACTATATCGAAATTTTGGTGGCCAGCGGAAAAAACCGTCTACTCGCCATACCGGTAGCGGCCATCGGTGGCCAGAGGATTCCCATGGAAACCGTCTAATGGTGGTGGAAGGTGGCACTCATTAGAGCACCATAATGGCCAAGAGTTTCTGTCCTGATTCGACTATGAAAGAGATCGGTAGTTCCAGTAGGCATTGCTGGTGGCAGTAGTCATGGACAGCAGTGCACAACAGAAGTTGGTGGTGCAGAACCCGCGTCGTGCCATTCCACGCCCAACGAAATTTCCCCATAGTCACGGGGCCATCTGGCTGAAGCACTCCGACTTCATGAGGACTGGGCCAGACATAGCAAAGCCGAACGGGGAGGACCCGCCTTGCAGGCCAGCGCGGGTACGCTGAGACCCACCCGATGGGCTAGGCCAATAGGGGCTCGAGACTTTGAACATGTCGGGTTGAACCTAATAGGACAAACCCAGGGGAACCGGCCAACCATTAATGGGCCTGACCCAGGGGGGTTAGGTAGAGGCCAGGACCCGTAGCATTGGGATGAGCCCTAACCCAAACTCCCCCAAATAATGAAACACATGTATCTAATAAGATAATATTCTATTTGACACGCCCTTAGTAGAATTGGGACCCATTTTTGGGACTGGGTCATTTGGCATATTCTAACGGGCCTAATGGAACCAGGTTAGACAACGATGCAATCACCCCAATTTCACGGAAAAGGCCTTAATTAACATATCAATTGTCTGATCTACACGGTGTGTGTGGAATAAGGATTATTGTGACAAGTAGGTCCTTTGGAGATACTCTATGTGAGTTTTGATATAGTTTTACATGCAACCTAGGATGGATCAGACATGAAACCCACCGGGACCTTTTTACAAAGGTGCCCATATCTCACAGATCGGGCGTCCGATCGATGTGTCATCTATCATTTTCGGACCCAAATTTTTTGGAGGTTAATTGGGTATGCTTTTTGCGAGACTTCATACTAGTTGAAAAAGGACCGATGGATTAAGTAGCAGAGTCTTCCAGAGATTAGAGTTATTTTCTACAGGAATCTAGTGGCTTGTTGTGACATGAAGAAAAAGAGTGACCAATGAGGGTCAGCATCATAAAATCCATAGTGGGATGATCCAACTGTAAAACTAATCATACCCTCCTCATCATCGGTGAACATAAAGAGTCATCACCTGTGACCAATGTGGGTCAGCCCCGGTGACCATTACGGGTTAGAACTAACAACAAATATGGGTCAGCATCGAGTCACCAATACAGGTCAGCACCAGCAACCAATACGGGTCAACATCTAGTGACTATTTCAGGTCAGCAAATAGTGACCTATATGGGTTAGTAGTAGAGATACTATGGATAGTATGATCTAGCTTTATGAATAGACATCCCTATACAAATAAACATGATGTTATACCATTAGATCCATATGTCTCTTTATCATTGTGATTCATGATCTAGATCATTCTTGTGATATTAATTATTTGGCATTTCATGTGATATATTCCATTGTGGATTAATGATATACTTGAGGGGGTATCGGGGTCCCTACTAGATATTGTAATACTCACCCCTACATGGGTTTCCACCACACTTTATTGTGTCTAGTGTAATCTATTAAGGCTATAAGGATGACATTGGAGGTCCTGGACTTGGTGAATCTTGTTGAAATTCGATTAATTGAGATCTTCTTCTTCAATGTTTGAATTACAGCTGCAAACCTCATGGTAGAGCTCCAGGGAAGATAAAATGGATGTTTAATTTTCTTTAGTATCTAGGGATTGTAATCCAACCCACTTTTTTCAGTTTATAGTTTTAATAGTGGTTTTACATTACTCTCGTGGTTGTACCCAACATTTGACATTGGGTACTTCATTTTATCATTTTAAGTGTGTACAGATCTATAAGGAAATGACATCAGTTTTTGAGAAAAGCCTTCTAGTTCTAGTCTCCATCCCCAGGCCTATTCAAGGAGGGATTGGGGTTGTAACGTCCTGGACCCATGTGTCGGGTCTTGAAAATGTGGTATAAGAGGGTGTTCGGTTCTACCAGAAGAACTAAGATTATACATAAAATTAGGTAATGTTATAAAGTGTCTTGAGTTTGGTTTTTAGTTCGGGGTGTCCAATGTTGGTGCGGCTGCCAACATATCAAAACTCCAGCACCCTAAATTCCATTTGCTGACTCGATACATTAAAACAGTAGTTTCTAGTGTTTTGATATGTTTTCTAGATATTTATTCAATTAGAACACTAGTTATAACTTATTGACCCTGGTGGATATGTTTTTTAAAATATAGCTCAAAAAGACAACAAGCTTGGATTCTGGTTAGAGATCGTGACTATGGTCCATCGATCAATGACTAGTCGGTACGTGGACTACTAACAGTGATATCCCCTTCAAGAGGATTACCAGCAGAACCACCACCCATTTAGTAGAAGATTCTACCAATGGATCATGAATGCCAGCTGAGCACTTTTCATGTGTTCTAGAGATAGAGGCCACCGAGGTTTCGATGCGAGATGGACCTTGAGGTAGCAGAGGACTTGGTTAAGGGGGTATCGAAGGTCTTCCCTTTAGTAGAGAGACCCTCCGAGAAGATGGAGGTCTTGGTGGATAGCCTTCATTATGTCTCTATATAATGATGGTTGATCTCAATTCCCCAGTGCGTGAGGAGATGACCCTAACCAAGCATGTCATTGAGAGACTTTTCATGTCGGAGATCATTCCAACGACACTGCACTATGTGCATATTCATGAGCTGCTACATCTGCATCAAGGAAACCCAACAATGGCTCAGTAATCAGTGAGAATTAATAGCCTCTACAAATAATCCACAAACATGCTACATGAAACATACATAAGGGCTTAGACCTTTGAGTAGGGCCTCTAACGACAGATCTGAGCTTTGAAAGTTTCTATCAGCATCCCGATGCTGGCTGGAGTGATAGAGAGGGAATTGCGGATAGAGAGCATCCTTACCAAGTAGACACATACAATGAGATCCCCTTCTAGATGATAGAAATTAGAGTCATATACAGCAGGCAGTAGAAAGATGATGTAGATGCCCAAGTGTGCTAGACCTTCTGGAGGGCGGCCCCTCAACGAAGGGTCAGAGGTGTGAGGCCTGAGAGGACAAAGGATCCACCAGTGAGGCATGATCTATTTTTTTCATGTATGACAAGGTCACAGAGATCATCACATTCCAACTCCACGTGCGTATGATCAGAAGATGAGAGATGGACCACCAAGGAAGTAGCAACATCAGGAGCATGAGTGTCAGCCAGTCGGCAGACGAGGCAGGGGAGCAGGACGTGCAGTGGGAGGTTGTCTGTGTAACAAGGCACTACCACCACCACCCCCATCCGGTCCACCATGAGCTCAAGGAGCCGATGGAGAGGGATAAGACCAGATATTGGTATTAGTGTCTCAAGATCCTTATATCTTTGAGATGATATGAGGTACAATTTTTTATGAGCTCTACTTTAGAAGTAGTTCTTATCAACACATGTGCTTGTCATTATTTTGTTGTTGTAGTATTAGTTTAGAACTCTGAGATTCTGACTGTGATAGCTTGATCTTTGCATTTGGATACACCTATTGGATGAGATTTAGTTTTCACACACTAGTGTTGATAGTTTTATCTTACTCTTAGAGGAGAGATCTTATTTTGGGATCTTATTGTAGTGTTGTTGAATCCCAATGACTCCATTCTAGAAAAGGGATGGCTAACAGTAGTTAACACACAAATTGACTTATTGAGACGTATAGTGTGATGTATGCATGGAGATGGAGGCCAATTTTCCATTATTGGTGGGATGGAAAATTAAGCCGCATGTGAGGGACTTGCACTTATGAAGGTGAATCTGATTACACATCAGCTGTCATGCATGAATTTTGACAAGTTTGATGAGGCAAGTCCACAGTTCCATGTAGTGGTAGATGAGTATGAGGATGTCTTTACAGAATATTTACCCGGACTACCTCCTTGTAGACAAGTAGAATTCTGCATTGAATTGTACCCAGAAACATCACTAATAACTACACTAGCATATATGTTGGCCCTTACGGAGCTCTGGGAGCAATGAATACTGTATGGATTCAAAAGGACTTGGGTTTCCCCCTAAGCATCGTCATTGTTGTTTTCCTAGAAGGAAGAAGAAGATTGAGGCTATGTGTGGACTTCCAGCAACTAAACTAGGTTTTCATGAATAATATGTATCCTCTTACAAGGATTGATGATTTGTTTGATCAGTTGATATGAGAAAACAGGTTCTTCAATGTAGACCATAGAAAAGGCTATTATCATATCAGGGTACAGGATGAGGATGTACCGAAGATAGCCTTTATATTTGGGTATCACCATTACATGTTCTTGGTGATTCCTTCTAGTGTGACCATTGTTCCAACAGTGTTCATGGGGATTATAAATATGATCTTTGAATTGAACCATGATATCTTTGTGGTGGTCTTCGTAGATGACATATTTGTGTTCTCAGCGTCTGAAGAAGAGCACATTGTACACTTCAGGATTGTTCTGGACACACTCCTAGAGCGCCAGTTATGTGGGAAGATCTCAAAATATTATTTTTGGATATTGATGGTGCACTTCGTGGTTAACAATATATCAATGGTTAGAGTTTCAGTTGATCTAGTGAATATTTAGGTCGTAAATTCTTAGGATCCAATAAAGATTGTCACTAAGGTGAAGAGCCTCTTTGGATTAGCAAGAAAGTATCAATGGTTTGTACCTGATTTCTCCAAAGTAACAACAAATTTGACTGTCTTAACAAAGAAGTGGGAACAGTTCTTATGGTCAGAGACATGCCAGCAAATCTTTCAACAAATGAGGCATATTATTTACTACACTCTCATACTATGGTTTCGAAATGACGACATCGACTACATGGTTTACTATAATGCATCAGGGACTAGATTTAGTTGTGTGATAATGCATGGTGTCGAATGGATTTATTATGGATCACAACTACTGAGGCCTCATGAGAAAAACTATGTGACTCATGAATATGAGTTGGTAGAAGTATCCTTCACACTGAAGATGTAGCTACCCTACTAAATGGGAGAGTTTTCCATTATTTTCCCTAACTCCAAGAGTCTCAGATATATCGTCACAAAAAATGAAATGAATCTAAGATAGCGACATTGGATATATTTCTCTAGGACAATCATGTTGAGTTAATATATACTTTTTTGATGGGGAACGTAGTGTCATAAACACATAGTCATAGATTGAGTTCACAACTACTATACAATGATTCAGATAAGTTATATTTTCTTCAAATATCCTATGTCGATAGAGATGAGACAGTTTACATTTAGTCGATGATTGTTGCCTCGCCACTCCATTAGTGAGTATGGGAGGCGGAACTCATTGACCATAACTGCGGGACTACACATGATCATATTTCCAAAGACCATGCAACATATGGATATTCTGATGGTGGGGATCACACTATAATTTTCAGAGGACATACATTTCTACCCCTGATTCTACGAGAGAAGGTGTTGAGGGAGTTTTATAAATACCCCTTAGTAGTATATCTATGAATGATTGATATGTATGAGGACCTCCGATATTAGTACTAGTGTCAAAAGATGAATAATGTAGTAGAAGGGCTTGTTTCTAGATGCCTCACTTTCCAGAAAATGACGTTCGAGCACCACGTACTACCATGCATGTCCAAACCCCTCCAAACAGTAGAGTGGATGTGGGAAGGGATATCATAGTACATTGTGATGGGGTTACCATTTCCTTCATGAGGGAACAATACCATGTGGTCGATCGTTGACCAAATCACCAAGTCATCCCACTTCATTGCAATTCTAGAGAAGGGTTTGGTAGAGATATTAGGACATCTCTACATATAGGGGATCTTGTGACTTTATGGGGTGCCTTAAATGATAGTCTCAAACCATGAAAAACGCTTCACATTCCAGTTTTGGAAATGATTGCATGAGGCTTTCGAGACTCATATATTCTTTAGAAAAACTTTTTCCCCATTGAAAGATGGTCAGACTGAGTTGACCATCCATGTCATAGAGGATATGATTTTTGAATGTGTCCAAGATTTTGGTCTTAGTTGGGAGGACAACCTACCATTAGTGGATTCTTGTAAATCAATAAATATCACTCCACGATTTGTATGGCCCCTTTGGAGGAATTGTAATGATGATCATGCAAATAGCCATTGTGATGGATGGATCTATGAGAGGCTGCACTCGTAGGACCAATGATGGTACGTGCTATCACTGAGAAGGTCCAAGTCATGTGTCAGTAGTTAAGGTATCCACAAAGCCGACAGAAGTCCTGTGATGATAGGTTACAGTGGCCACTGGAGTTCTAGGAGGGGGACCACGTACACATAAAACTATCCCCTCTATGAGGACTACATAGATTTGGCCTGGCAGAAAACTCTGTCGGAGGTTTATCAATCTATTCCTAATATATCATTGGATTAGAGAGGTGGCCTACCACATGGAACTACCACCTCTATTGGAGACGGTGTAGGACATTTTTCTTGTATCTGAGCTAAGGGGGTACGTGCATGAACCATATCATGTCATTGACCATGGAGAGTTGGATATTGATGATGGGGTGACTTTTTTGGAGTACTATGTGGATATAAAGGAACGATAGAATTGAATCCTTCATTGGTAGTCGATGCCTCTGGTGCACATTCTGTGGCCGCGTGGGAATCTCCTGGGGATCACATGGGAATGAGAGACTCATATGCACACCCAGTACCACTCTTTGTTTCTGTATACTTGTTTGGATTTTTAGGACGTAAAGCTCCAATAGTGGAGAGAATGTAATGAATTGAAAATTCCATTTTTGTTAAATTATTTCAGATTTCTACAAGTCCACAAAAATCGACGGTGCTTAATTTTGGGGCTCAGGTGCCCCGAATGAATTTATTAAAAAAAATTCAGCTATATTTAGTAAATGTTCAAGGAACAAATTCCTTCTTCTGAATCATTGGTCGGATAAAAAATATTAGGGAATCACTGAATAAATAACACCGATATTATCTTGAAATGACTTAACTTCGGTCGGAGAGGGCAATATGGAAAAGTTAATTTTTGGACATTTTGAGAAAAATATTAAAATAATTTAGATGACTTATTTTATTTATTTCCCTCCATTATATGGTGAATGATGACACTATAAGGTAGTGAATATGCGGATATGGGGAACATTAATGAATCATATGGATAAACCATATTCTACAACTTAATAGTGAATTAAATTGTCAAAAATAGGGATATTGTTTTATTAATGAAACAGCATAACAACACAACATCACATAATTATGGAAACACTGTAGTGTGGTTCTATAAATATTTCTACATGCTAAGAAGAATAAAGAGGAAAGATTTGAGGGATATGATAGGGGAAGCTATGATGCACTTCTACCCCGATGAAAAATGACAAACGTCGATGAAAGCCTTTCGAAGGTAAGAACTGGGAAGCTTCATCGATGCCCTATCCCCTAAAGGATGAATTTTCATCAATGAACGTCATAAATGGTTGAGGTATTTTGTGATTTGATGTTTTCTCTCTTCTTGTTGTTGAAAAATGTAATGAACACAGACCAACTGACTAACAGGTTGATCAGCTTCTCATATAGTCATGCTGATGGTTGTTATTGAATCTTAAACATGGGGATTATTCATCCTTTAGTTATTATTAATTTTTCATCTCATTTAAAATGATAACACGGAGGGCGCATTCTGAAACCAACAATGCATGAACCCTCTACTAAACATGTCATTGGTGTGTTCTTCATGGAGGATTAACAAACTTGGTGGCAAGGCGTTTGAGGGCTGCAAAATGACCGAGGTATTCTGATGGCCCATGTAAACAACTATTGGTGAGACATGTGATAAAACAAATATTTTAAATTATTTTATTCTTAATTTAAATGTTTTTAATCCCAACAATGTGTTATTTAAAGGTCAATTATCACATTTTATGTTTTATGAGTATTTTTTAGCTTAATTGGAAAAATGGCATATTTTGGATTTAAACAGTTTTCATTTATTATAATTTTTCGGCCATAACTCATTATAAACTGATCCAAATTGGAAAATTATTATTTTATTGGATTCTATGATTGATTCTCTTCATTTTACGCTGCTGTACCCAAAGCTCAATCAATCATTTGAAAGCTCAAATCTAGCTCACAAACCAGGCCTCGAAAACTGTGTACAGAACTACATAATTTTATTGTAGGGACAATATATCATAAATTGCCAAACCAATGGAGATGAAATTTTACATGGAGCTGAAAGACATCCGGATGAAGTAATTTAATTAATAGGTCCTCTCATTATTCTTTCATTCTCAAGGAAATTAATGCGTTGGAACTTGATGTTTTGGAATACGAAGAGTCACATGGACAGAATTAAATATCCGGAGTCGTTTGCCCATATCTCCTTCATACATGGACCAATAAGGCTCAAATTTTGTGGGTCTATAGAAACGATCGAGGTGCACAACTTTAAAGAAGGACCTAGTTCCAAATTCTATCATTAAAGATGCCATACACTTGTCTACATTCGAGGATGATTTTTGAAGCCAAATTTCCACACCCTTTCCCTATAAAAGTGTATCCCTTTTTCATTCCAATGGGTTGGAAACTTAGGAATACCCTTTGTTGTCTTATATATGTATTTTAGTTTGGTTTTTTATTTTCTTTCATTATGTAATAGTATTTCATATTTTTATTCAAGTGTTCTCCTTTCATTCTTATTCTTTCTCTATTTTGTTTTTCTCCCCCTGTTTTCTCCATCACTTTGAACTTTTATGCTCGTGATCATGAGTAACTAACCCGAGGAAGTTCCCGGGGGAGTAATCCAGTGATGAACCCAAGTCATTGAACATTCATTCTTAATGTTTATTATTTACTTATAATTATACCTAGGGGTATCTTAGTGGGCAAGGTGCCTTTGTGTCCTAACTTGCCACCCGAGGTTCAACTTTCACTTCTGCAATATTTTCCCTCGATCGAGGAGGTGGATGTGTGGTCTCTCGGAGATCGTTGTGAGTACAAAATGATCACAACCATATGGCTAGGAGGATTTTCATCCATAATATGTATCTAGTTCATTATGTAAATTCGAAACTAATAATGAGACGATGAAGGTTCACTCTGGGTGATGCTCTCGGGAATGTCTCCTTTCTGTCTTAACATCATTTTTCCTACATTCATTCTGTTGCATACCATTTGCATATTTTCTTTTATAATTTCATTCTCATTTCTTAAATATACTTTTAATTTATTTTATTTACCATGTATATATATATAGTAAATTAGAAATTGTGAGTGACTGACCGTAAAAGGCTTCTCAAGAGATCGACCAAGGTCAGCTACTGTGTTTCACTTAGTATAAATATTTTTGAGAGGGAGCATGCAACGCTTCATCAAATTGGCACCATTGACGGGGAGCCAAGTTGTCTTCACTAATTATTTTTATTAACATATTGTAAATTATTTTTTCTTCCATTCATTAAAAAACCCCAAAAAATAATAAATTTCAAAAACTAAAAAAATATTTGTTCATGATGAATTGCAATTCAAATTATTTTGCATGGACTGATCAATCATACATGCATGAAGAAGTTAAAAATGATTATGAATCCCAAATTAATGAACTTCATGAAGAGATTCAAAAACATAAGAGAAATAAAAAAAGTTTTGATGAATATATTCATTCACTGCAGGAGCAACCTGATCCTGAACCAGAACCAGAACCAGAACGAGTGGTGGAAGAGATTTCATCGATCATTTTTTATGTCAATGAACCTGAGGAGGGTGATAAGGAGCTTCTAAGAGATTTAATTATATCATCCTGAACTCAACCATTACTCAAGGAGGTCCTTAATGTACACATACTATCTTATTCACTTATTGGAGGTCAACAATTTTTAGATGAATCCTGGAATCACTTTGTTGAAGATAACCTGAAACATGATCTTCCCATGCTTGATATTGAAAAATGAAAACCTTTTGACCTCTATCTTGCTTTGGAAGATGATAAATATGATGCACCTACAGAGATAGAGTTTCTAATGGTCTTTCTAGAATCGATCAATTAACAAGATGACTTACTTGAAAGGGAAGATTTCTTAATTGATTCATCTTGTTTTAATATTTTTCAACCAGAATTGTTTTTTGACTTCTCCTTTCCTGAAATTTCTGATATAGTACAAATTGAGCATACCTTGGATGATACATAAGAGTCCACCGAAGTGTTGACGATCAAGGAATAAGAGCCAGAGAAGTTGGTGGTGGTGTGACTGCCTCCTCTACAACAACTATCATACCATTTCGAGGAGGACACCACAAAAGTTCACAGGGTGCACCCCTATATTCTATCCCCTCCCAGTCAAGATCTCAAATTCTATATTTCTTCTTTATTGGGGGTTGGGACCATACTTATATTCATTGGGGTTATCCAATATCAGTGTCTACTGATGGACACTGTGAAAAGTCACATGTGGTGGTTTATCTCAATGAAAATACACCTACCTTCTGATTGGGGATAATCTGCTGCAACTGCCTGACTAGGGGAAGTAAAAACCTAGCATCCGCTTGGGGGTCAAACCAAGAATTATATCTTTTCTATACCTTTTCTCTTTCATTTTATTTATTTTTCTTCAGTTTTGTTATTTATTTTTTTGTGCTTTCATTTTATTTTTCATGTTGTTTTTTTTTTTGAAATTTTCTTGTTTTTTCTTTTTCATTTTTTTGTTGTGTTTTTAGGAATCATGAGCTGAATCTAATACTTGGGGAAAATTCAAAACATCTTGGTATTTTTGGAACATTGCTTGATTTTATTATTTTATTATTTAAATTATTGATGAATGGATTTTGTTTCTGATTTCTGATCATTTCATTTGATGACGTTTAGTTGATTGTGAAACTCATGTGCACTAGTGTTGTCTGAAATGAAAATTGTGCCCAACCCGAGAGGTTTATAAACCTTTTTGACCTCATATTTACATTTATCTTTTTTATGAGAGTCTTGAGACATGTTGTGTGATCCATAACTTGCTATTTTTCTCTTTTTCAATGTTGTTAGTGTTCATGGAATGTGTCACGTATGATTGAGGCATCACATTGAAATCCATTTTTGCATTGAACTCTTATTTTGTCCTACCTTTACATCAGACCTTCTTTAATCCCCTAGTGGACATGAAATACCTTGTTAGGAAGCCAAATTACAAGAGATTTATCCCATTACAACCTTCTTTAGAAGATAAATGCATGATTTTTGTTGAACTCAAGTGTGGGGGAGGGAGAAGATGGGCTTTCTTTTTCTTTCCTGAAGAATCTATTTGAGATTAATTGAAAGTGTTTCTATATTTATTGCTGCATGGGTGGAAGAAAAGTCATTATGGGAAGATGGATGGGTGGGCCAAAATATCATCACATATGGGCCCGGTGTTCACCAATTTTTGAAGATCAAAAGTTTCCTCTCTTTTCATCTAAAACATGATTTTAAAGAGAAATCCAGATCTGAATTCAAGCTGAAACAATTCTAAAAATGGGGAAAAGAGGGATGAAAATCATAGATGCTGAAATTATAAGTGTGAAATTCCCAAATTAAGAGGTTTTTGGAGGTGATTTGTTTTTGATCTGATTAAGGAGCACACCATTCTTGAGCAAAACTGTTCTCATGCATTTACTTCACTTTAGTGCTTAACCCTCCTCATTCTGCCTCAGATGTTTTTAAATTTTAAACCTTCCAACCCTCAACCTCAGAAAAACCAATGAAAAAGACCTCATGATTGACATATTTGTGACTCTGTGATGTGGAGATACTAGGAGGATAGCATGCCTATGGAAATCACACATGTTCTTGGGAATGAGAAAAACTTTCCATTAAATATCCTTGAGTGAAGAGAGAAACAATTTTCTAGGGAGGTAAGTACAACATGCATGTGAGGATTAACATGAGATTGAATGGATTCATATGATTTTTGAGGAGTTCTCAAATTTTTATCCATGTATGAGGCATGATATTTTTTCTGATATGATAATTGAGGTGTGTTGTCATTTATGCTTTGAGAAGTTTTTTTTGACCATGGTATAAGTTGATTTCCCTACAAGTGCAATGTTTATGTGTGAGGGAATTGATAGAACAAATATTTTAGATTATTTTATTCTTAATTTCAATGTTTTTAATCCCACCAATGTGTTATTTTAAGTTCAATTGTCACATTTTATGTTTTATGAGTATTTTTGAGCTTAATTGAAAAATGGCTTATTTTGGATTTAAACAGTTTTCATTTATTATAATGTTTTGTCCATAAGTCATTCTAAACTGATCAAAATTAAAAAAATTAGTCTTTTATTGGATTCTATGTTCGATGCGCTTTATTTTATCCTTCTGGACCCAAAGATCAATCAATCTTTTGAAGCTCAAATCCAGCTCACAAACCAGGCCTCAAAAACAATGTATAGAACTGAATAATTTTATTCTGGGGACCATATATCATAAATGGAAAAACCAATGGAGCTGAAATTTTACCTGGAGCTGAAACACATAGGGATGAAGGACTTTTATTAAGATTTCCGTGCTTTATTCTTTCATTCTCAAGGACATTAATGCGTTGGAAATCGGTGTTTTGGAATACGAAGAGTCACCTGGATAGAATTAAATATCCGGCGTAGTTTGGCCATATATCTCACATACGTGCACCAATAAGGCTACAATTTTATGGGTAGAAAGAAACGATCGAGGGGAAAAACTTTCAAGAAGGACCAAGTTTCCAAATTCGGTCATTAAAGAGGACATCCACGCGACTATATTCGGGGATGATTTTTGGAGCCAAATTTACCCTCCCTTTCCCTATAAAAGTGTATCCCTATTTCATTCCAATGGGTTGGAAACTAAGGAATAGCCTTTGTTGTCCATTATATGTAGTTTAGTTTTGTATTATATATTCTTTCATTATGTAATATCATTTCATATTTTTATTCAAGTGTTCTCATTTCACTCTTATTTTTTATATCTTTTGTTTTTCTTCCCCCGTTTTCTCCATCACTTTGAACTCTTACGCTCGTGATCATGAGTATCTATCCCGAGGAAGTTCCAGGGGAATAATCTAGTGATGAACCCAAGTATTCGAACATTAATTGTTAATGTTTATTATTTACTTAGAGTTATACCGAGGGGATCTTAGTGGGTAAGCCACCTTAGTGTCTCATCTTGCCATCCGAGGTTTAACTTTCACTTCTACAATATTTTCCCTCGATCGAGGAGGTGGATGTGTGGTCTCTCGGCGATCGTTGAGAGTACCAAATTTTCACAACCATATGCAGAGTAGTATGTTTATTCATATGATGGAGCACGTTCATTATGTAAATTTGAAACTAATAATGAGACGATGATGGTTCACTCTGGGTGATGCTCTCGGGAATGTCCCCTTTCTGTCTTAAAATCATTTTGTTTGCATTCATTCTGCTGCATTGCATTTGAATATTTACTTTTAGTATTTCATTCAAATTTCTTAAATATCATTTTAATATATATTATTTAACATATATATATATATATATAGTGAATTAGAAATAGTGAGTGACTGGCTGTAAAAGGCTTCTCAAGAGATCGACATAGGTTAGGTAATGTGCTGCACTTAGTATAAATATTTTTTAGAGCGCGCACGACAACGCTTCATCAAATTGGCGCCGTTTCCGGGGATCCAAGTGGTCTTAACTCATTATTTTTATTCACATATTGTAAATTATTTTTTCTTCCATTCATTAAAAAAACAAAAAAGAATCATAAATTTCAAAAACTAAAAAAATATTTGCTCATGATGAATTTCAATTCAAATTATTTTGCATGGACTGATCAATCACAGGTGCATGAAGAAGTTCAAAATGATTATGAATCCAAAATAAAAGAACTTCATGAAGAGATTCAAAAATATAAGAGAACTGAAAAAAGGTTTGATGAATATATTCGTTCACTGTAGGAGCAACCTGATCCTGAACCAGAACTTGAACCAGAATGAGTGGTGGAAGAGATTTCACCGATCATTTTTTATGTCAAAGAACAAGAGGAGGGTAAGAATGAGCTTCTAAAAGATTTAATTATATCATCCCGATCTCAAACATTGCTCAAGGAGGACCCTAATGTACACATTCTAGCAGATTCACTTATGGGAGATCAATAATTTTTGGATGATTCCTGGAGTCACTTTGTTGAAGACAACCTAAACCTTGATCTTCCCATGCTTGATATTGAAAAATCAGAACCTTTTGACCTCTCTCCTGCTTTTTAAGATGAGAAAGACGATGCAGCTACTGAGATAGAGTTGCTAATGGTCTTGCTATAAGAGATCAATTTCCAAGATGACTTACTTGAAAGGGAAGATTTATTAATTGATTCATCTTTTTTTAATATTATTCAATATGAATTGTTTTCTAACTACACCTTTCCTGAAATTTCTAATATAGTAAAAATTGAATATACCTTTGATGATACAGAAGTGTCCACCTATGTGGTGGTGATCAAGGAAGAAGAGCTAGAGAAGCTGGTGGTGGTGCGACTTCCTCCTCTACAACTACTTTCATACCATTTGGAGGAGGACACCACAGAAGTTCACAGGGAGCACCCCTATATTCTATCCCCTCCCACTCTGGATCTCAAATTCTATATTTCTTCTTTCTTGGGGGTTGGGAAATTTCTTATTTTCGTTGGGGTTCTCCAATATCAGTGTCTATTGATGGACATTGGAAAAAGTCACATGTGGTGGTTTATCTCAAAGAAACCACACCTACCTTCTGGTTGGGGATAATCTACTGCAAATACCGGACTAGGGGTAGTAAACACCAAGCATCTACTTGGGGGTCAAACCAAGCATTATCTCTTTCTATACCTTTTAACTTTATTTTTATTTATTTTTTTAGGTTTTGATATTTCTTTTGTTTGTGCTTTCATTTTATTTTTCATGTTGTTTTCTTTTTGGAATTTTCTTGTTTTCCTTTTTCAATTTTTTGGTGTGTTTTTAGGAATCATGAGTTGAATCGAATAATTTGGGAAAATTAAAAACATCATGGTATTTTTTGAAAATTTCATGATTTGATTATTTTATTATTTAAATGATTGCTGAATGGAATTTGTTTCTTATTTCTGATCTTTTCATTTGATGATGTTTTGTTGATTGTGAAACTCAAGTGCACTAGTGTTGTCCGAATTGAAAATATTTCCCAGCCCGAGAGGGTTATAAAACTATTTGAAATCTTATTTACATTTCTATTTTTCTTGAGAGTCTTGAGACATTTTTTGTGATCCATAACATGCTATTTTTCTCTTTTTCAAATCTATTAGTGTTCATGGAATGTGTCACGTTTGATTGAGGCATCACTTTAAAATCCCTTTTTGCATTGAACTCTTATTTTGTCCTACCTTTACATCTGCCTTCTATGAGCCCCTATTAGCCATTAAATAGCTAGTTAATCAGCCAAATTACAATCCATTTATCCCTTTAAAACATTATCTAGAAGATAAATTCCTGATTGTTGTTGAACTCAAGTGTGGGGGAGGGAGAAGATGGGATTTTTTTCTTTCATGAAGAATCTGTTTGAGATGAATTGAAAGTATTGCTAAATTTATTACTTCCTGGGTGGAAGAAATGTCATGATTTTAATATGGACGGGTGGACCAAAATAGCATCACATATGGGAAGGGTGTTCACCAATTTTTGAAGATCCAAAGCTGCCTCTCTTTTCGTCCAAAACATGATTCTGAAGAGAAATACAGATCTGAATTCAAGCTGAAACAATGCTACAAATGGGGAAAAGAGGGATGAAAATCATTGATGCTGAAATTATAAGTGTGAACTTCCCAAATTAAGAGGTGTTTGGAGGTGATTTGTTTTTGAACCGATTGAGGAGCACACCATTCTTGAGAAAAACTGTTTTCATGCATTACTTCACATTAAAGCTTAACCCTCCTCATTCTGCCTTAGATGTTTTTACATTTTAAACCTGCAAACCCTCAGCCTCAGAACAACCCATGAAAAGTCCTCATGATTTACACATTTGTGACTCTGTGAAGTGGAGATACTAGGAGGATAGCAGGCCTATAGAAATCACACATGTTCATGGGAATGAGAAAAACTCCACATTAAATATCCTTGAGTGAAGAGAGAAATGATTTTCTGGGGAGGTAGGTACAACATGCATGTGATGATTATCATGATATTGAATGGATTCATATGATTTTTGAGGAGTTATGAAATTTTTATCCATGTATGAGGCCTGATATTTTCTCTGATATGATAATTGAGTTGTGTTGTCATTTATTCTTTGAGACGTTTGTTTTTGACCATGGTATAAGATGATTTCCCAGTAGTGCAAAGATTAAGTGTGGGGGAATTGATAGAAAAAATATTTTCAATTATTTCATTCTTCATTTCAATGTTTTTAATCCCACCAATGTGTTATTTAAAGGTCAATTGTCACAATTTAAGTTTTATGAGTATTTTTTATCTTAATTGGAAAAATGGATTATTTTGGATTTAAACAGTTTTCATTTATTATAATGTTCCGACCATAACTCTTTATAATCTGATCAAAATTGAAAAAGTATTATTTTATAGGATTCTATGTTCGACGAGATTCATTTTATCTTGCCAGACCCAAAGCACAATCAATCATTTTGAAGCTCAAATCCAGCTCACAAACCAGGCCTCAAAAACTGTGTACAGAACTACATAATTTTATTGTGGGGACCATATATCATAAATGGAAAAACCATTGGAGCTGAAATTTTACATGGATCTGAAAGACATCCGGATTAAAGACTTCAATTAAGATGGACGTGAATTATTATTTCATTATCACAGACATTAATGCATTGGAACTCGGTGTTTTTGAATACGAAGAGTCCTCTGGACAGAATTAAATATCCGGATTAGTTTGTCCATATCTCCTTCATACGTGGAAAAATAAGGCTAAACATTTGTGGGTCAACAGAAAAAATCTAGTTGAAGAAATCTAAACAAGGAACATGTTCCAAATTCTGTAATTAAATAGTCCATCCACATGCCTATATTCGGGGATGATTTTTGGAGCCAAATTTCCACACCCATTCCCTATGAAAATGTATCACTTTTTCATTCCAATGGGTTGGAAACTTAATAATAGCATTTGTTGGACATTATATGTAGTTTAGTTTTTTATTTTATTTTCTTTCATTATGTAATATAATTTCATATTTTTATTCAATTGTTCTCCTTTCACTCTTATTCTTTGTCTCTTTTGTTTTTCTCCCCCCGTTTTCTCCATCACTGTGAACTCTTATGCTCGTGATCATGAGTAGCTAACCTGAGGAAGTTCCTAGGGGATTAATCCAGTGATAAACCCAAGTATTTGAACATTCATTCTTATTGTTTATTATTTACTTAGTTTTATACATAGGGGGATGTTGGTGGGATAGGCGCCTTTGTGTCTCCACTTTCCACCCGAGGTTTAACTTTCACTTCTGCAATAATTTCCCTCAATCGAGGAGGTGGATGTGTGGTCTCTCAGCGATCATTGAGAGTACCATATGTTCACAACCATATTAAGAGGAGGATGTTCATGAATATGATGGAGCATTTCCATTATGTAAATTTGAAACTAATACTGAGACGATGAAGGTTTACTCTGGGTGATGCTCTCGAGATTGTCTCCTTTCTTCTTAACATCATTATTTCTACATTCATTCTGTTGCATTGCATTTGAATATTTAATTTTTTTATTTAATTCTAATTTCTTAAATATAATTTTCATTTAGTTTATTTAATATATATATATATAGTGAATTAGAAGTAGTGAGTGACTGACTGTAAAAGGCTCCTCAAGAGATCGACCTAGGTCAGCTACTGTGCTGCACTTAGTATAAATATTTTTGAGAGTGCGCACGACAATGATTCATCAACATGTTAGTGGCAGTTGACAATGTTAGTATGGGTCCCGCTGAAACCGTCCGTGTGCGGTGGAAGGATACATTCCATCACATGCCAAGGTAGCTAGAGGTAGACAGACAGAGCTGGTCAGGTGTGAGTTGGGTGGCGCCCATAGGTGCCCCGGGAGGCAGTAGCCACATCCTGCGGGATGCGGAAGGAGGAGGTTGCTCATGCCCTATGTCGGGACACATCATGAAAGAATAAATGGCCGCACACCCATGGGGACATCTGGGTGACGCGGTCCATGTTGAGGAGGACACATGCCTATCCAATAGGCAAGACTCGCTCAACAGGATAGGCTGGACCCACTTCCCAGCCGACCAACATGGGTGGTCCGAGCCCCACCCGGCGGTCTAGGACAACCGTGACTAAGGCCACAAAATAGATAGGTCAACCCTGATGGACTGGTCCCTGTGGAACAGGGACGACCCTTAATGGGCTGGACCCGGGAAGGGTTAGGTAGACCCAGGGACCCGTTGTGTCTGGCCTATGAGACCAAGTCGGAATGGGGCCAGACCCAACAGGATCCCGAATAAATAAATGCCGATAACTGATGAATATTGTGTCTGTTTTACATGTCTTAAGTGGAGTTGGGACCCATTTTGGGAGGTGTTCAATTTAGAATATTTGCTTTGGCCTAACTGAGACAGGTTTGACTGAGGTGTGATCACCCCCATTTCATGGAAAGAGGTTTAATTATAAGACCAGGCGTTCGACCGATGCGTCGTTTATGGACAAAAGACCCTTGGGACAAGGATGCCCTTTGTAGATACTATATGTGAGTTTTGATGAAGATTGACATTTGACCTGGGTTGGATCAGACATGAATCCAATCGGGTCCTTTTTACAAAAGTGCTCATATCTCAAAAATTGGGCGTCCGATCGACACGCCATCTTTCATGTTGGGATCCCTATAATGGGGAGGTCCATTGGGTATGATTTATGTGGGACTTTGTACCGGTTGAAAAAGGACAGATTGTTTGAGTACCAGAGTAATTATGAGATCAGAAGTGCATCATATAGGAATCCAGTGTTTGGATATGACATGAAGAAGAAGAGGGACCAATGCTAGTCAGAATTAGAATGCCAGAGTTGGATGATATTACTGTATGAATATTCATCCCTACCTATGTATTAGCGACCAAGATGGGTCAACACAATCTACCAATGTGGTTCAGTAGCAGTGGGAAATAAAGCTACGCACCAGTGACCAATATGTGCTAGTATATAGAGACCAATACGAGGTAGCACTATCAACCAATACGGGTTAGCATCTAGCGACCAATACAGGTCTGCATATAGTAACCTATATGGGTCAGTAGGGGAGTTTCTATGGATAATATGATCTAGCTTTACTACTATTTATCCCAATACCAGTATCCTTGAAGTTATACAACTTGAGTGAGCTCTCTCTTTTTCTTTATGCATCATGATCTAAATCTGGGTAGTGATATTACCTTTGGGATATTTATTGTGATGTTATTATTTGTAGATTATTGAGAGACATTTGGGGATCTTGGGTCCCTACTGAGTATTGTTATACCCACACCTACATGGGATTCGCCCTCACCATTCTGTGTCAGGTCCAGACTACTAATGCTCGGAGGCAGACTTTGGAGGTTCGGGATGTCGTGGGTCATGGTGCGAGAAGAGCAGTCGAGATCCTATTCTTCAAATTTAGACATACAGATACTAAACACTAGGTAGAAAACTAGGGTAGATACGGAGACTATTTACATTCCTCCAGTTTCTAAGGGTTATTTTTAGGCCCAATTTTTTCAGTTTACTCTTGTACATGTGGGGGTACTTTACTACCATGGTTGTACCTTATATTTGATGGTTATTACATCAGTTACCATTTTTTAGTGCGTAATGATATCTAAGTAAATGCCTTCCTTCATCGGGAAAAGCCTTCAGGTGCTAGTCTCCAACCCATGGCATATGGAAGGCGGGCTTGGGGTAGTCACGTCCAGGCCCCATGTGATGGGTCATGACATTGATCCTTCTACCCATCTTCACAGGGTGGTGGTGGGGTTTGGATACTAGATCTTGTGATGAGGCATCTTTTCGATGGACATTGTTTGAGAACCTATTCAAAGAGGAATTACCACCTTAAACGCTAAGGGATGTGCATGTCGGGTAGCTTCTATTTCATTAAAAGTAATACGTTTTGATATTAGGATATTTATCAAGGTATACCAATATTTTTAGGTACTCGAGAGATGTGATACATGTCCAGTTCATCAGGGATCATACATTCGAGAATGATCTATGTAGGTACATCCGAGCCAACCTTATCCCTCATTACACTCTTACTTATGTTATGGTGTTGGAGAAAAACGTATTGGTTATGATTCAATTTGTTGAAAAGATACACCCAGTTATAACTAGTAGTGGGAATTCATGAGAAGATAGGTCCTCATGGAGGTGGACGTGGCATAGAAGATATTAGATCAGCTTGATGTGGTATAAATTTTGACATGTTACAACCACCAACCTCATGTGATCCATACCAGTATCATCAAGCATGGGAACATAGAAGGGTACCAATGCATGGGGTTGAGGTGTACGACCCATGAGATACATGACTGATTTGTGGTATGTTCTATGTCTATTCCCCCCATAGATTCCAAATTGATAGAAATAGGTTATAATCTTTATTTTGAATCCATAAATCTTGTTTGAGACTCAGAGATTTTGGATGAATTGTTGACATGACCCTCACACATAGAGACTCCTTTTAGAGTATACCCCATAGTCATGTACTAGATCCAACAATGTGGCATGACACTTAGAGTTGATTTTTTGGGTTGGGATTATATTGTAGTGGCATGAAGTACAAATGAAGTAAATATTGGGATGAACTGTTACATATATTTCATCTTTGGATAGATTGTTTTATGAAATTAATATGGTGTATCTACAGTTGTGGAATATGGTTTCCCATTTATAGGAACCCATGCATCATAAAATATACTCACACACTGATGGTGTAGCTTGTTTTTCATAAATCACTTAGCCTATCTCTTGAGGCAATGGTCATTTTAAGTACATGGTTTTCTACAATGGAGGTGTAAGAACAGTAGAAAAAAATGTTTGATATAGAACATTGGATATAGATCCCCGAGATTATGTAGTTAATATTTTATATAATACTAGGAATAGAAACAGGGTGATAGATTCCCCCAGTAGGATATCTAGTTTTCAATTTCTAAATATTGTTTAAAAGTAGTTTCCCTCATTGTAGGTATAGTTTTTGGATGAATATAGAGAATCTTACCTACATTTGATGGTTATATCACCTATACTATTACAGCGAGTCAGGGATTCATAGCTAAGAGAAACCTCCTATGAGACATGTTGTGCTCATATGTCCACTAGGCATACCCCGAATAGATATTCAAATGTTAGGTAGAACATAGTTTTGTTAAGAGGACACACAGTATTAAAAATGAAATTGTAGGAGGAGATCTTGAGGTAGTTCCATACATCTCCTTTGGTGGTACATTTTCATGTGGTGATGATGTAGTAAGAACTCTGATGTTAGTTCTGGTGGCAATCAATGAAGAAGGATATGGTTGAGTTGTTTCTAGATTCTCCAATTGTGTGAAAGTAATTGTTGAGAAATTGGTTCCATCGGGTTCGACTCAACCACTAGAGTGTCCATAGTGGAAGTGGGATGGTATATCGATGGGCTTCATGATTGGGTTACAACATATGTACAGGGGGCACGAAACCTTTTGGGTGATCAAAGACAGACTCACCAAGTTGGGTGTCTTCTTAAATTTTCGGTATCAGAGATCAGAATAGATAATGTGATGTATCTACATGAAATATATATATTTAATCCATGGAATATCATCAATGATAGTATGAGATCTTTATTCTCTCATTACATACCAGATGTGGACTGGATTTCAGGTGTCATGTAGGACTCAGCTGCACTTCAGCACAACATTTATCCCATAGACATATGGCCAAACATAGTGGAACATTCTCGTTATTGAGGTAATTCTATAGTTCATCATGTTAATATTTTCTATAGAGTTAGGAGGATTATTCGTGGGTTATCAATTCATTTATTTTGTGTTTGGTGGAAACATTGGAATCTCCAAGAGACAACATAGTAGGAGGAGGATGAAATTCATACCCAGTACCCTCATTAGTTTGGGTAGCCCATAACCCAGATTTTGGGAACAAAAAACACTATTTTATGGATTATTTTATGACCTAGATTAACATGAATTTATTTTAAGAAATTATTAGTGAAAATTCAAAAACAAGGTGATGAGACTACTTGAAATTTCAAGAACCGATGTTCCCATAAAAGATTGTTGACTTTTATTGTGTTTTTTAATCATGTGTTCATTATTTTACTTATTATGTGGAATAACTATTAACCAGGTTCCCATATAAGAAATGCAAGGGCATTATTTTCTTCAGAACATAAGATTTACCTTATGTGAGGCCTAACATCGATCAGTGTTGGTCGAGGGTGAGAGTTAGTTTTTAGACGTAACATTCATTAAATTATTTTGTAAAAATATTTTTATTGATGTTCTGCTTTTTTCTATTATGTATTTATTATAGTTAATAATCTAGGGTTACTACACAACCCTATAATTTCAATGATTCAAGGATACCAAAACCTATTCAATGAAGGATGATGAACACAGACAGATCGAGGATCAGTGATAAAAAGGAAAAAGATTCTTCTACAAAATCTAATCAAACCATGAAGTGTGAAATTTAATCTATCAGTTATTTTCTTCAACATTAATAGATTCAATGATAAATATTGGCCAACGAATGAAAAGTTTTATATGTGGTTTGACCATTATTGTATGATCGTAATTTGTGGGGGATTATTGGGAGATGCAATTTTTGTGTCTATCATTGAATGGATTATTCATAATAATTAGAAACTATATATTCCTAAATTAAAAAAGGGAACAGATTATTCCTCTATGAGTTCATGTTCTTTCTCCCCCCCACATTATTGGCATTCTTTTCCAATTGAACCTCATGGTAACATTTAGTGTTTCATATAGGTTGTGATATTGATAAGACCCCTTTATTGTTTAAAAGATGAAGCGAAGGGTAGTTAGATGATGTAAATGACGCATGGATCACAATTTTTCCTTCGGTTTGAGATGTAGAGTATACGAGGAAATCATGTGGCCTACAGATGCAGCTAGATTCAAGCCGACTCCATCGACTCGCATCAAAGGTGGCCACTTTCATGTGTGGTGGGATGTGATGGGCCATCGATATCAGATGAAAACTGGTCTCCAATAGAGGCTATAGGGTCTATAATGTGTCTTATCCTAGAGAAATTGTTATAGGAGGTAGAAACCACATAACGTTGCTTTCCTCGTAATGCCAATGGTGATGTTTTCTAGGGGTTGTCGTGGGAGGCAGAGACATCGACCTAGAACAGGGATCTTAGCCCCGTAAGAGGAACCCATAGAGGTAGGTCATGGGGCAAGTGATGGAAGATTGATGACTGTGTGAAACATACCATGACACCATGTTGACTGGGTGACATTGGGGGAGGCAGACGGTCAAGGTAGATGGCTTGGTTTGAGAGAGCACATCTAGGGTGGGAAATATTTGACGAATCAAACCGATCTACTATATATAGGCTAGATTAGGGTGGTTGGGTGGCTCCCGATGTTCAGTGGGAAAACCCATAGTGGACTGGGTTGGGTCAGATCAGGACTCGATCTGGGATAGACTGTTATATTAAAACAGATGTAAAATTCAAACCCTTTTTCTATTTGATGATGCTTTTGTAGAGTTTCAAACATTATGGTTAGACTGCCCTTTTTTGATATTATAAGAGAGTCTCTATAGATGTTCACATGTGGTCGAATTTCATGAGGATTAGGTTATCCTGGAATGATCATGCAACAAGAAAAATCCTATGGTTGGATGTGACCTCGAGACTAAGTTACTTTGAGAGTAACTGATTTGGAATCATAGTGACATAATTAATCCGTAGCATCGGGGATGAATGCCTTCTTGACACTCAATGCCTTATAAACAATCTATGTGTTGTGAACACTCCATGTGTTATCGATCCTATATGTTTTATCATTACTCTTGTGGGTTATCGACACTCTGTGCGTTTTCAAAAATCTATGTTTTACTAGTATATGGTTTTCTATGTACTAATTTTGATATTATAGCATTCTATTCTATATAATAATACTTGTGTGAGATGACTGTACTATTTACGTGTGGTATACTAGGTATATTTCATTTTGTAATAACTTGTGTATTTCTAGTGGTATACTTTGTGTATTTATGTGTGGTGTACTTAATGTATTTATGTATGGTATACTTCATATGTTTCATTGAGTTATACTTTATGGTGAATCTTATTGGGCTTCCCTAGTGGAGTTCCTTTGTGGTGTTCCTTCATGGTTTACCTTCATGGTGTTCTTTTGTGGTGATACATAGTGGTGTTCCGTTGTGGTGATCCTTAATGGTGTTCCTTCATAGTGATCGTAAGTGATGTTTCTCAGTGGTGTTACTTAGTGGAGTTCCATTGTGTTCTACCATTATGGTTTTTCTTCATAGAGTTCCTTCATGGTGTCCCTTTGTAGTTTTCCTTAGAGGTTCTTCTTCAGGAAGTTCTTTCATGGTATTCCTTAGAGGTCTTCTTTGGTGTTTTTTCTTCTTTGTGTTCCTTCATGGTGTTACTTCATGGTTTCCCTTCATGGTCTTCCTTGGTTTTTTTCTTTAGTTGTGTTCCTTAGTGGTGTTAGTTTGTGACATTCCTTCTTGGCGTTCCTTCACATTTTTCCTTCATGGTGTTCATTCATGGAGGTAAATATTGGTGTTTCTTAGTTGTTTTCCTTAATGGAATTCCTTCATGATGTCCCTTTGTAGCGCTCCTTCATGCTTCTCCTTAGTGGTGATCCTTCTTAGTTTTCATTATTAGTGTTCATTCATGGTTTTCCTTAGGGGAGTTCCTTAATTGTGTTCCATCACAGAAATTCTTTGTGGTGTTCCTTTTAATTTTTCCATAATGGTGTTCCATAGTGGAGTTCATTCATGGAATTCCTTCATGGTGTCATTTTATTGGTCTTCCATAGTGGTATTCCTTTGTAATTTCCTATGTAGTATATTTCATTTTTTGTTTCAAGGTGTGCTACTGAGTATTGTTATACTAATCCATGCACAAGCTTTTCCCACCCATGTAATGTCTTGTGTAGATGATCAACATGATGACAGAGTCCTAGCTGGAATAGGACTAAGTGGTGCTTTAAGAGACCAGCCAGTCGAGGTGTGCTCTAATGTATTCATCAAATTGATCATGTACCAAACCTTAATGATTTTTTTTTCGGATGAGATTCAAGAACATGTGTGTTCACTTTTTCATTTTCTTTATTTAGTGGTCTTGTATTCATGAAGTTTTTAATTTACAGTTACATACAATCATACTCTTTGGTTTGTATAATAGTTTAAGCATGTACTATATACTTAGTGTTTTTACATTTCATCATTTATGTCTTGGAGATGTGTGGGCTTATATAGGTACATATAAAATTCCACCCATCTATGGGATATGGCTACTCCATGCTAGTCACCAACCCCATTCCAATTATAGGAAGTCATGGGTTAGTCACAGAATAGACCCCTGTGGGATGGATCATGACAAAACCAATGGTATTCATGGACCAATCTTAGGATATAAAAAATTTTAAAATCACTAAAACTAAAAACATAACCATTTGTCAAGTATTGTTCCATAAAAAATAATCATATATTCAGAATTCCTTATAATTTTTTCCTCCAATAATAAAATTGATAATGTATCAACAATAAAAGTATGAAAATTTCCAAACATTTTTTTATGTCACAATTAACAAGTATAATTAAAATACATGGTGGGTTAGTAACAAAAAAATATAATTACAATGATATAATTGTTCTTATACATTAACTTTTCTACTATTTCAAAATTATCAAATGCATCCACCAACTATTGGCGATAAGCAAAATATATATAAATCATGGAATACCACTTTTCAAAATTAATCATGATGAACATATGACCAATTTCTGTCAATAACTATTGATACATCACATCATTTTTACTGAACATTTAGAAGTAAATACACTATTTTTATATATGTTCAATTATTCTCAAAAAATATCCCAAAAATTCGTAATGATATCACATAGTCTAAGAAATAGATTTACAACTAAATCTAATCTTTTTACATTTATATCATATGGAATATTAGACACATTTCATTATAAAAAACCATAAAATTATAAACCTATGATTAAAATATTATTGAAAACTCCGTATATCTATACAATTAATTTCGATAGAAAAACTCTAAAAATAATATGATAAATCTACAAACATGGCTTGAATGTAATCCTAATATATGTATTATAATAATTTAAAAATAAATAAATCCAATAGGCACATTAATTTCGTATGGAATTTAGAACATTATCCCACTCTTATGGTAATGTTTTTCCAATCCACATAAAAATCCATAACAATACCATCTGGTGATGAAATGGAGTCATATCATCCAATTTAGTTGACATATGAATTGAACATGTCTATAGAATCTATACCAATTATTTAATGTTTTATTTTTATTTCTAGAACCAATAATTAAAATATTATTTCTAAATCACTAAAATTGATAGAACATGGTTGAAATATAATCCACCATTATACAATTTTAATACGAGACATATTTGTATTCAAGATAAAATTATTGTAAAATTTATAAATTCTCATGTAGATTATTACTCATGTATATTTAAATAAATGGGATTCACTATACCGACATTAATTCAGTGTTATTAGAGAGGTAATGAGTGTTTTTACATTTCATAGTGCTCTAAAAATATAAACACTCTATGGTGGAGGGACCGTTGTGTTATGAATGTGCCTAGGAAATTCAAGGACACCAAAATGTATAATGTTTGTAATTTAATATTTGTGACCCATTAAGTGTCATGTTATGTGTTTTTCGATAGAACATGGGTGGAGGTTACAACACCATTCCATGATCAAGGTTGTGGTTAATTAATAAAATACTGGGAATTTATATATTGTAGAAGTGGATTATCTTGGTGGCATCATATACTTGGTGTTATAGGATGCACATAACTATAGTGGTAATAAAAAAATCATAGTATTGATCAAAATAGTAATTTTTTAGAATATGTGATTCTAGTTTTGATATTTTTAGAAGTTCATAGATTCTACATTAATATTATTTGGTTCTTTTCAATGTTAATTTTTAATTGAAATTTCATCTTATATCATCTTTTTAAAACCCACTTTTGGTCACTAGAACTCTATTAATCTAAGGAACATGTTTGTAATGTTTTGTGTGTGATTAATTATTTTTTTTATATGGTAATGTCCTTGAACTCTCTCCATCACCCTCAAAATATCGTTCATGTTCGGTGAAATCAGTCATAAAAAATAGGTGGATTCCCTCTTATATCATGTTCTAACAATTGATGTGTTAGTCAACATTTTGTTAATTTAGAATGTATTTCTTGGAGTATTAATTAATGGGAAACCATTTTTTTATCGTGTGGAAATACTATATATTGAGTGTTTATTTGAAAATACACTATGATTTTTCATTTAACATTGGGGTTTAATTTTAGCAAATGAATTTGTAATGACTAATTTTTTTAAAATTGTGAATTGATTTATGTGACATGAATTGATGTGAGAAATTAGAATATATGGAATGATATTCATTTATATTTTTGTATATTAATATTAAATGTTGGATGTCTATTAATTGGTAAAACTTAATAGATTGTTTAAAATTACCAATGTGAAGGATGAACATGTTACAACTCTTGGTTATTTTGAATTACATTTCATGTAAATGTATAGGTGTGTCTGGAACATGGAAGTGGTATGTGTTTGGAATAAATTGAAAAAATATTTCACATTTTATGTTAAAATTTTTCAATCGGTAAACTATATTGTCTTCTAACATTTTATAATTTGGAATATTTTGAAATATTAGTGGAAATGTTCTTATCATAGTTCCATGTCTGGGAATCTATGTTGGGTTTCCACCTTGTAATGATTCCTCACCCCTGCATTTGTTCTTATGTGTATTTAAATTTTTTTTCTTCATGAATAATGTAATAGAATGGTATAAAATTTTACTACTTTTGAATAAACATATGCATAAAACAACATTATACTGTTAATAATATTTATAGGGTGGTTTGGGTACTGGAAAGTTGTTTTAGGAAACATATAGTTGTTTTTTGATCTCATCTTCAATGAATTAGACACAAACATTATCATATCATGGTTTAGTAATTATGAATCCCACATATATTTTATTTACCATATTATGTTACAGGATTATTTGGATTTGGTTTTAATGATTATTTATATTTTTAGATTAAAAATATCATATACTCTTATTATACTACCATTTAATAACTTTTAGATGTTTTATTTAGAAAAGATAAAATTGAAATTTGACAGATGACAATGACATTTAAATAAGGGGGCCGCTGAGAAATGGATTTACCCAAACCACATGTGTCCCAATATAATATTAAAATAAATTTTTACTCATTTATTTTTATTTTTAAAGGAATTCATCATGACGATTAGGAACATGTGGATTATTTTGTTCTATTTTAGAAAATAAAAATCAATGCTCATTTTGGGTGAATTCAATATCTTCAATAGTTTAATAATACCATATAGGAAAAAATGGGATCTTAAATTTCCTTAAAACGTAATATTATATGATAATTAATTTAATAATATAATTCATTGAGGATATAGAACATTAAAAGTTGGATTTAGAAGTCTATGATAAATTTTTCAAAGGCCCAACATTAGAGGTATTTGAGAATTGTTAAAAATACTACTATAACTATAAACTAAACATAAAACCAATATGATGGAAATATTTCATTCTTAAAAAAGAAAATATATCTATTATAAAATATATAGATATGTTTATTAACATCATTACTTTTTTTATGATGTGAAAATTAGTTCATCCTTGAAGGATTATATATTTTAGTTTCGATTATGGCTATTAATTTTCCCCAAACTATTTTTCTTCGTAGTATTGAGTATTTAAAATAATTAATAGATATATAGAGATAGATAGATATATTATAAGGTAATTTTACATATTATTATATTTCTAAATTAGTATAGGTGGGAAATCCAAGATTGTGAACAAGTGGAAGGGGGTTCCAATATTCATAGTGGAAATGCATCGTAGAATAAAACTATAGGATTAGAGTACATTATATCATAACCTAAGGGGAATCCTAGATATAGTATCCATAGTTCATTATGTTATATAAAACTATGTTATTTAAAACCACCAAAAAATTATGATTCCTATGATTAGATAGACCGTCATTTTTTTAAATACATAATACTAGAAATTCAGTCACTAGAAATACATCTCATTTATCTCAAAAATATTATGTTCTAATTGGATTATTATGTCAAGATATTTCTCAATAAAAAAACTATGTTTTCTATTGTAATTATTGAATCACATAGAAACCTTTTACTAATAAACCACATTTGGGAAGCCATGATTCGGTGGGATAATGTATGCGGTTTTATGGTGTTTTGAAAACAGTCACAAATAATCAATAAGGAAATTCAACTATACAAGTGACCATTATTATAATGTAAAATATTAATCATGTCCTATTTCACACTACTGAATCCTAATTTTATTTCTTCTCATGTTTTCTATTAAATATGATTTCATAATTGGATAATTCATCATATAATAAGTATCCAGAATCAACTAGAAATATAGTTGTGAGAATGGATTAAATGTGAAACTCCTGCTTTAATAATCGATAGAGTCTTGTAATATCACAAACTTTATGATATGAATATTTATATCATTGACATAATTATATGGTATATTAATTATAAAATTTTATTTATAATATATTTTATTAGTCACAAAGTGTAATTTTTACATACCATGATAGAATATGGCATCTATTTAATGGATATTGTGATATGAATTCACGTATTGAATGAAAATTTTCACTGAATTTTGGAACTACATCTCATAAATTGGAAGACATAACATTGGGGAATAATGAAATAATTATGTATAATATTTTCCTTTCATATTTGTATTTGTATTATGACGCATTTTAAAAACATATTAGTGGTTTTATGCCTGAATGGGATGTTTTATTTTTGACAGAAATTATTTTAGAGAAATTTTAATCTCACATCCATAATACATTATGTAACTAATATAATTTTGAGAATATATTTTCTAATTTGATAATATGTAAATAAAATATACAAAGTTATGTGTGTATCACAAATTTGCACTTTGGTTTTTTGGAGTTAGATGGATTATTATGACATTGTGTTTATTATAGTAAATAAAAAAATTGTTGAGAAAAAAATCATCTATAAATATATTATCCTTTTTGAAATTTAATGGATCGCAATTATTCTACATGATTGATCTACAACCTATTTATCACAACAATTGGGTTATAAATGTGGGTATACTGAAATCTACGTTCTAGATATGATATGATTTTTTGATTGTTAACTTTTGTTTTACAAATCCACATTTATATTTCATGTAATTGAGGAATAACATTTTCTAAGTGTACTTTAATTTTTTTAGTATTTTAGTATAAAAATAGGGTTTATTCTCATGATAGGAAGAACCATCAAGAGCATTTATATATTGTTATAGAAATATTTTGGGAGGAAATGTTATATGAATGAATCTATAAATAAAAAAGAATGATATAAAAATTTCAATAATTTTTCATGTAATTTCTACAAATGGAATATCATTATTCTTTTAAAATATATAATACTTATTTTCGTGGACAGTTCTATAAAAAATAATTGAGGTAAAAATATTTACCATCATGATAGATTAATATACTCATTAAAGTTTTCACTTATTATCTATAAAATAACATTTTATCACAAAAAAATTGAACTCTACCCCATTAGAGTATTGTGTCTCACATATAATTTTTGAAATGTATGTCTAAACTCACTATAGCACTGACTACAATCATTCCTAAAACTGGGAATATTTATATTGTATTTTATATTTTTTCATGGTCTTCACATTGTTTTCTTCTCCAAAAATATGACCATTCGATATCTTATAGATAATAATTATTATGAATTCATTTAAATAATTTTATATTAAATGATATAGTGTTAAATGTGATGGCTAATTAATTGACAAATAGAATCACAATATCTTTAACGTTAAATTTACTATTTTCAGAGGTCATGAATATTGTTAAAACATTTATTGCAAAGGGATTTTGACCTAATAAATTTATTTTGGAGGGAATATAATTATATTTCATATATTGAATTAATTCATAAAGTGGGAAATAAAACAATATATTTGATTTGTTAATCCATATTCTTTAAAAATGGATTTCAAAATAATAATTTCAAAAAAGTAAATCTATCACTATGATTTTTAATGTTAATTTTGATTAAAATAATAAAAATAAACTAATAGTAATATTCATGGTAACTCATATACGTTAATTTCATGAAATATTAATGGTCACAGAGTGATTTTACCTTTATATCCTTCCAATTACATAAAGATCAACATTTCTAAGACCATTAATGGTTGGAAATACGATATGAACTCATTTTTTGATTTTAATTATCAAATAGTTAGTCTATAAAATTATTTAAAGAAAATTATCTCTTTCTATTAACACTCAATGTGGACCATTCATCCATCCATTGAAAATATTTAAAAATTTCAATAAACACATTTTTGGTGGTCAGCTATGAAATAAAATATGATCGATTATGTTACAAAATCTTAAACATAAAAACTAGCTAGATATGATCTCCAACAACTATATTGAATATTTTAATATTTACATGTACCCATATTGAAATGGGTTTATATAAATATATATTTTTTTATTGGATTACCATATAATATTAAAAAAAAATGATTTAATAGTTGTGATTTTTGACTAAATTAAGATATCATCTAGCATTATTATGAAATCAGAATCTGAAACATTGGATTATTTTGTAATGATATATAATATCTAAGCATTAAATTTTAATGGAACATTTTTTCCAATAATCTCTAATAGAGATAATTTATTTATATATCTCATTTAGTGATATATTCAAAAAAAATTATGTCCACAATTTTTCATGAACAAAACATTTCATAATAAAAGAAATTTTTTAATTAAAATTAATTATTCAGACACTAGAATTAATTATCATTGCTCAAATTATAAATATCATTAGCTCATGGGATGGTAATATTATTTTATTATTATTTTTATTACAAAAATTATATGAGATGATATAAATGACTACATTTTTAGAATTATAAGATAGACTTTTTAAATATCCACATAGTTTGTAAAATAAAAAATGAACTTCTTTATAAAATCCCATCATTATCCAATAAGTAATTAATAAATTAAAATTGATCATCGTGTTTATTAATTTGAAATATATCCAATAATAATATTTTGTATATCATCATCATAACCAATAAACTATTAATTAATGAAATCACATATTTTTGAATGTGTCACAAAGATTGGGTTATAATAATTTTTAAAAGTAATGGAAACTATATTTTTATATGTGGGATTAATTAACATACATTAACATATTGTTAAAAATTCATATATATTACGTTACCACCATTAACTAATTCACTTCATAATGTGTTCAATGTCTTTTGACAGAAAAATGTTCTAGCCAGATAATAGTCATGTGATTTGCTGTGAACATGTTAATCATGATATATTTCTTATGTTTATCCAAAACATAATATAGATTTAATATTTATAAAAAAATACTATTATAATAAGATAGATTTATATGATATGATTACTATGTATGCTGGTTATATTTAACAATTGATTTTTGAGGGATATATTGATATTCATTAGAATATATTATAACTCTTAAAATATAGGGGAAACGACTATATTTTTATCCAAGGAATTAAAAATGGTTGAAAAAATGTATCACCCTTTATTTGAGTTAATTTCCACATTATATTAAGATTTATAGGGTTTTATTAGTTTAATTTTGTTTTTGTTTTTAGTAAGAGGTTGATCAGGGCTGGAAAGAGGGATTTAGAATTCCTTATTACACCATGAAAAATACAACACTATAGTGAAGGGTGTGGTTTACTAAGTGAATTAAAGGGGAACTCTAGAAGAATAACATAAAAATGGGATGTCATTGTCACTTTTTTTCCTTAGTAATATGGAAATTGGTTTATTTATATGAGTAATGGCTAGTGGAGATGTCAACAAACCCTTATATTTAGAGTGGTGATGTAAAAAAATATAGGCATATCGCTACATGATGGAGTTGATCATCATGGTGGGTTCTAGGACTTGTGGGGATTGTAATTCCTATATCCATGGCATACAAGAACTATCCATAATGGAATCATTAATAATTTTTTTTAAACTGACTTATTTGAATGATAATTATGATGGATTTATTGATCAATGTTTGAACATATTGGGATAATTTTTAATATAATTGTTTAATTAAAATTTACTCTTAAAAAAACTTATCACCATATCCTCATTAGGATTCTCAAACAAGATGAATTCAATGCGTTATTTCAATACATTTTTACTTCATTTGAAAATTTATTATTTATTGATGAAGGTGGAATGTTTCTACCTCTCTCTCTCATATTTTAATGTGAAATTGTTCATATGAGTTGGATAGATTATCTATTTTATATATTTGTTATATATATATATATTTATAATAAAATATATTTTAGGACATTAAAATAAATTAAATATTATTATATATTGGTAAACACTTATTGTTTTAATATTTGGAAATACTGTATTTTAATGTTTTGTTTTTGTAAACCCCACATTGATTTATATTATTAAATTTTGTTCTCAGTTAACAATAAAAAATAGGTTTTGTTAAATGTTTATAAATAAACAATTGAATTATGTTAAATAAATGGATGTGAGAACATGTGAAATTTATCATTGGAAATTACTATTAAATTATGTGTCATATTAGATGGGAGGAACTAGGGGGATTATAAACAATGAAAAAATCGGTTGGTTTAATAGTTAAAACAAATGATTAACATCACTACTGTGGATTCCATTTTTTTAAGTGTGTCTAAAAAGTAAAATTGGATTTTAAGGAGAAATAAATGTTTAACTTGATCTATATTTTAAATTTACATGAATTAAATTAAAAAAAATTATTCATCCTCAATATATTTTATGTATATTCATAATAATTAGCTAAAATAATATTTTCCTCATGGGATGTATGATAAGATATTGGCATTTTCGTAATAGGTATGAATAATCACCAATATATATGGAAATATGTGAATATATAAACGAGGTTTCTTAGGAAAATGGTCAGAGAAATATTTATTTTTTCATATATGGATAACCCTGATAATGTACTTTTTGGATGATTGTTTGAGTACTGATTTTTTTATTTGTAGTTGCTGGAGTAATTCAACATAAGTGTTTTAGTTCTATGATTTTAGGTAGTTTTGGTTGGATATAATCATTCATATTTTGAAACTACCGAAATTGTTTTTTTGTTATAGATTTTTATTTTTCATACATTATGAATCATATAATTTTGGTTCTGATCCATTTTTTATCATCGATTGGTGTGTTTGTCTAAATGGGAAATATCATCTCACATGATTTTGTAAACGTATATCATATATTTCCAGCCATTTCTGTTTGGGTTTTGTCACCTAAGGTTACAATAATCATTGTCCTTTCCAAGGAAATTCTTTTGGTAGGGATGTTAAATTAGATGAAATTAAACATTTCTTATGTTAATTTAGATCTAATTTTCATATCGACTCACATTTTTATAGGTCCTCTTATTGAATCCTCTATAACATGATATCATGTCAAATGATATCCTCAAATCTTATAAAACTATTCAAGATGTTGATCAAAACTATTAAATAATAGTAATAAGGTGAAAACAATATTGAATTTATCTATAAGAATCCTTTATCACTTCATCTAATTGAGGAGACCAGTTCTAGTGTATAAAATGAGAAAGGAGTTTAACATATTAGGATTAAAATGTGTTCAAAAATAAATTTATTTTATAAGTTCATGAAATATTCCAATATAATTTTTGTAATACTGTGACACTAAAAACTAATAATTTACCTACATTCTTATGATGATTATTTAACATTAGATTTCATTTCATTTCCTCTCGACATGGAATCAACTAACTTCTTATGCACCATCAATAAATACATTCTTCATTATTGAATGACAATAAAAACATAAACAATCAACATATTACTTATATTAATATTCATAATATTTACCCTATCACCTTATATTTATGTAATTATCATTTAATTCACACAAAAAATTTGTTATCATATTTCCATCTCGAACCATTATTTCTTGATATAGTCATTGATAATCAACTCAAAAGAGTTGAAACAATTTTTAAAAAAGAATGTAGGTTACTATAGTGATATCATTTTCCCATTATCTAGAACAAGAACGAATTATTTAATCTATAACATATTATACCTTTAATATAGATGATGAAAAAATACCTTTATTAATCTATTCCTTTTTTTATTTTTGTTATTATTTACTTATATTTCTTAATTAGAATAACTTTGCGCCTCTCCATAAAGAATGTATGTAATGATATAAAGCATTGAAGTCTAAGAATTTGAATGAATCTAGATGATTATGGTTAACATCACTAACAAATAAATATATTTATATACTCCAACATTTCACCTAAGAATATGATGATTCTATTTCTAGTGATATGATGAATGATAAAACTCTTTTAGCAAAGCATGATCAAATCCATTAAATAACAGATGGTATTAATTGACCACTGTATTGAAGAAATAACCATTAGTATCAATATAATCATATATATCATTATAAATTATCTTATTTAACATATTCATATACAATGTATCATGAAAAATTATCGATATAATGGATTCTTAAGAACATCATAATCACAAATGAATAAATCACATAGTTCACCACATAGAATTTCCAAATCCTTAAAAAAAAATTATTATAATAGAAGATTTGAACTCATAATTTATGTGGATAAATTCATACAAAAATGATTACATTATAAAAAGGGAATATTTTACACAAATATAAATAATGAATTAAAATTATTATTTAATAAAATATCAATAACACTGTAAATAAAATTTAGACAATTGGATACATAAATATTTTCAATCAACATTAAAAGCATACATGGGAATACCCTAGACACACTTATCATTTAAACCTGACATTGGTGAACACACTAATATTTTAAAAAGAAAACCACATCATATAATTGACCCTTATAAAAATACTATAAAATTTCCATTATTGAAACTCAAATATAACTGTATTTTTTTCTAATACAGATTTTAATTTATAACCATTACATTATAAAAAGTATAGTATCATGCATACAATCATTCCATTACTCATCATTAAAATCCTAACTTATGTAAATGTTTTTAATATCCCTAAAACGATCATTCATATCGCATTATCCAATCAAGGTTCTCCATATGAAACTAAATTATATCCTTTGAGGAAAATTTTCCTTTAATTATTTTCAATGGATTAATATAATCATGGGAGATGATTTTCAGACATAATAAACCATAGTATTTAATAGAAGGTAAATTTCATTTAATTTATAGAACTAACAATATAATATGACTCAATGTAAACTAAAATAAAATAATATCATAATAAAATAAAAAAGACATATCTTCAAAAGAAACAATGATTTTATAGTTTTTATAGTCTAATGTGGATGTTATCACATGTACAATAATTAAAGGAAAAATAAATCTACATCCAATGAAAAGTAAATTCATAGGATCCACCTACAATGAAGACATGTTCTTTATCATACAAGAATCAAGACATCATCTGTATCAATAATAAATGAGATGTATTGATAAAGACCAATATAAAACCTAAAACATTTCTCTATTACTGACATAGAATGTATCAAACTAATTCTAGATAGAGACATCAATGAATTATTCTATAAAATTATCATACAATTGTTGTAGTATTTTATCAAAATTATCCATAAATTATCATAAATCTAATAGTTTAAAACATATACAACATACTATTCAGAAAAAATTGAAAAAAATAAGAATTTATAGAAATATCTATATAATGGTAATGGTATGATTCACCATGAAAATTAACACATAAATATATGATTAAATATTTCAATGACATGATAATTATACCCTTTTAGAAGATAATTTTATTTAATTTTAAATAGTTTTTTTTATATGATAAACTTCATAAAAAATTTATATTTACTCACACTATTGTAACTTATGTATTATACAGATTGCATATCTTGTTTTATTTATCTTTTCTTATAAAAATTAAATAGTAATTAATAATAATTATTGATGTGAAATTTTATAATTGAGTATAATAATTTTTATTGATATACCATATGAATTATTGTATAATTGGATGTTGTAGATTCTAATATTTTGAAACATAATTACTTTCTATATTCTATATATAAGAATTTTTTTTAGTATTTTTCATTTGGAAGGTTTAATTTCCATTATATTTTTTATCTTTTAATTTATTATGAATGATTTATATATTTTAATGTATTGATATAATAAATATCAGGTTCTATTCATTGGATCTTATATAAACTTAACAAAATAATATATTACATTATAAAAATGATCAACACTATGATCATTATTAGTGGTATGATGTAATTTTTTTATCCTCGCATATTTCTTTATGAAATTATTATAATTCATCATTCAATATACATCCATATCTTTTAAATTATAAATACCATAACACATAAACTACATGTGGGATCCTCTCATATAAATTTTCATTGTTATAATAAATATTATTCCAAATAAAAAAATCTAATATTATAAACAACAATTGTAAATTTCTTCCATTGAAAATAATGGAATATGTAACATTTTTCCATAGTAAAAAAATTATTGTATCTGTTTTTCTAGATTATTGATTTTATAGATGAGTAATTAAATTATTTTTTTGAGATGAATTTCTTAATGAAATTTGAGACATGCTCTAAAAATCCAAATATAATTTATAATATCATTCCCCACTAAACTGTAATTAATACGATACTACCATCTTAAAAAACCATACTACATAATTTTATTCTTCACCACGTAATATAATTTTCTTGTATAATATATTTTATGTGGATACATAATATGATTAATATTATTAGGGATATTATTCACCCTAAAATATAATAGATGACTTTATAAACAAAAATTAATAACAATAAATATTTATTTTGGATAAATAATAATTAAAAATAATATGATAAATTATCAATAATATTAAACAAATGAATCCAAAAAAATAAAATGGGAGGGATTTAGTGACATTTAAAACATTAAAAATGTGACAAGGTGATAGTCAACAATCAAATCTATATTTATTATGAAAAAACCTGAATATGTCAAACAAAATATCCCACTTTCTATAAGAACAAAATGTTTGGAATATTTTATGGGATAAAACATATGAAATAAACACTATATTTTAATGACTAATAAATTACCCAACAAGGAAATGAAAAAATTATAATTATAATTTCTTTCACATTTAATAAATAATAATTAAATAAAATAAAACTAACCTAAATCAATAGAAAATAATTATTATAACCTACCATATAATAATAATCCATTCATAATTAAATATCCCTAAACTTATGTCCAATATAAAAAATTAATTATAAATAGTAATAACTTAATATAAACTCGTCTAAAATATGAGATTATGTTTTTATAATATGATCATTTATGGTCATAATGAGAACACATCTATAATAATAAATTTAAAAACAATGATCCCTGAAACATGTTAATGATAATCAAATTAAAATGAAATATTTATGAAGAATTAAATATTTAGCCAACATTTTAGCTCATTTTTGAAAATTAATATAGTTTTAAAATTGTTACTATTATACAAAACACTACCTTATACTATTCTTAATATATTAATGATATTAAATAAATTAAATATAATATATGAAAAAAAAAAATATAAAAATTTACCACATGTCATGTATGTAAAAATTATCCACTAACACACATTTAATATAAAATATAATTTATAAATTCATGCTCACATTCTATTACAATAAACGGTAATGTAATATATAATACTTTAGAAATACAATGATTATATTCCTAAACACATGACTACTAGGAAAGGTAAAACAGAAAATTTATCATGACAACAAACATGTAAATATATCTACAAATAGATTTTATGAAAGGAAGAAAATATTTCACGTAATCATTCAATATAATATATTTTTACAATACCACAAAAAAAATGATATTAAAAATTAATTTCTATAGATTTTCACCATATATAAAATTGTTAAATTATATCAATAATAGTATTAATAAAAAAATAGAAATAATTATGATATATCATATATAGATAGAAACTAGTTATCCAATTTACATCATTTAAAATAATTATATGATTTACATTAATTTAAAAATAAATATAATATTAATAAGTGGTTATATATTAAATATCCACTATAAAATTTTTCATTGTTGTCCTTTTTTCACTTTAAAAATAAACACAAATTTTAGATATAGGTTTCTACATATATATATATTTTCCAACACCATTACAAATTATAGATATAGGTAACAAAATTTATTAAATATGAATTGATATTAAACCAACAATGATAGTTGAATCTTGAAAAAATATAGGATTTTTTAACAACATTGAATTAAATAATTTTAAAATTAAAATCACTAGAAAAATTTTCAAATACTAAATTGTGAAAACATTTTATCAGTTGAGATGATTATTCTATTTTAGTTATATACAAATAAATTCATAAAAACTATTACATTGCCAATATTACTCGAAAATCCATATTTACTGTTATTTCCATTGATTTAACCATGTTATTTTTTTTGATAAACTACTCATCAAGAAAAATAAATTTATAACTATCTAATTAAATCGATTAGATTCAATAAACCAGGAATTATAATATCCTTGAAATAATATACAAATTTATATCTTTCTTTTTAATACTTTAATTATATTAGTATATCAAAATAATGTTATATAATAATATGTAATCATAAATATCATTAATATATCTATATATTTCATTAGAGATTCTTATTTGTATTCTATGATAAAATAATATATACATTATCTTATATAAATGTATAACATTCATATTCAAAAATAAATTACACAACTATCTATTAGGAATGTTTTGAGGATAATATGTAATATAGTTCATGATTCTTCAGATAATATAATCTAGAGTAATCCTAATGTAATGATAATAAATGTAACATTTTGAATTATCTTAATCAATACACAAAAATATTCCAATAGTTATTAATTTCTAAATATTATATCACCTAACTTGTATGTGACATATTCTAGGGAAATGTATTGTTCCTATAAAAATATAATTCTTTTTACCAAATGATGGACTTATAGTCATCATGGGTGCGATTCCCATAGAAAAAATTATAAAATTCAACGTATTTTTTAATAATGATGAATAATAAAAATTCATATTTCAACCACATTCATTAGATACATATATAATTTTGAAATTTTACTATTAAAAAAATTTCATAATGTAGAGAAAAAATTAAAAATAAAGGCAACATTGAAAAAATATTTCATCTCCAAACTATAACGCATAAGATATTCCCCTTTATAAAAACCAATATTTATAATATAATTTTAAAACAGAAGATATAATATTAATGTATAACATATTTTTCATATATATATATAATATAGTTTCCATACATAAGAAAATTATTTACTATAGTATATGAGAGAAAAATAATAATTCATGAATAAATATAAAAAAATTAGAAATAATCAAATGTTAAATAATTTTTTGTATGTTCCTCCTGTTTACATGAAAATGAAACCACCCACAAAAACATAGGCTCACATGTACATTCCAAACCCCTCTGAAAAATTCACCCACTATATATAAATTTAATGAAATTGATTGAGAAAATTTATAGTTAATATAGGAAAATACATGGGGCTTCAACCTTTCCAATGTAACTCGTATTCACTTCCTTATTTCCCTACCCAAATAAGTCATTCCATACATAAATGTGTACCTATGTGACAACATATTCCACCTACGACATTATAAATTCACTTTAGTGGGCTTAATGTATAAGAAACATGGTTTTTTAGTTGTGAGGAATAAATCAATGCCAATTATCAGGGTATGAATCCAATATTATTAATTAATAAAAAATGAAAACATAAAATAAAATAAATATTGTTTTATAATAAAAAATAATAAACATTGAATCACATTAGAAATTTTTTTTAGAAAATCTGTTAATTTCATAACATAAATAAAGAATCAACGAGTGACTATATATAAGTTAAATTTATGGTATTATCTAAATTCATTAGTGAACCAACATAATAGGTTGATTACATTTTATTCTTCTGGAATAATATATATCCTAGGATCAGTGATATTCTCAAGAAGGCATCATCACAACCCCCAAAATATAAAAACACTTCTAATGAGAAATATTTTATAGACAATGTGATATAAAAAAACCTTTCATATATTCTGAATATGATTCATCCTCTACGATAACATGGTATTTCTTAAAATAAATATCAAAATTTAAATTTCATAATAAAATTCTAACATGAACATCCATCCAAATATATTCTTGATTTTAAAAATAAATATTGTGATTGATAACTATTATTTAATAAAAATAGTAACATTGCAATGTAATTATATACTGTAATCTCAAACTCTAACCCACATTCTTGATATTTTATCTCTATATTCTATATTTTCATTTTCCATTACCCAAAAATCTACTGGTGATATGATGTACTAATATGTAGTATAGATCCCATCACTATCAATAAACCACTAAAAATCATACTGCAAATTAGTAATCATAATATATCATAACAAATAATGTTATCCCATGTATCAAATATATATCTACCACATATATCATTTATTATTCACCACAACAACCACATTTAATTATTAGGAAATAAGTGTGATGAATCTATGAGTTGTTCCGTAATCTATTAAATAATATAACACTTCTAGATGAATTTATGGATCCAATAATAAATTATGTCATTTTTCCATATCACATCCAATGTAACAATGGAATTTGATGAAATGTCCAATAGGACACTGATTCTACACCATTATTATGTAAATACTCATGATTTAGGTTATATAACTTTTTACATCCATTTGAAACTATTATCCCCAAACCCTTTATCTTGTTTCATATTGTATATTTTCCAATCCAGGATAAAAAACATAGATAAATATACATTGTTTAAATAAGTACCTTTTTAATCACAAATTATCCACCACATAATATTGAAAGGGAGTTTCATGTCCTCCACCATAGAATATACTTTGATGGAATCCTATATATTTATGGTTTAAGTTCCCTTTTTGCATTTAGTATCATGTTTTTTCTCTCTTTAATAACACCAAATGTTTATAGGTGATCTTGATTTGATGTAGAATCCTAAACATCCCATATTTAATATTTATAATAACCAAACCATCCACTAATTACATTATCTAATACTAATCATCTTCTTCACAAAGCATCCACATCATCATTACCCTTCCATAGATAATATGTTCTCTCAAAATCAAAAGGTTTAATATACTCAATTAGTCATCAGTACATCATGTTCAAAAATTTATTTGATAATAACATCCTAATACTATAATTATCATAAAATACCAATAATATTTTACTAAACATTTATGTAATCCAACACTTTATAAAATAAAAATTTAGTACCATCTCTTACATTTCTGTAGTAAAATTATTTCAGAGTATTCAAAACATCTACTATCTATGTAAAACACATTATAACATTACAAGAAAACATAACTTATCCCAGATAATAATTCACGATAGTAAATTTGTAATCATTTATAATATATAATAAAGATCAACACATTAAAAGATGTAAGTCACATAATTATCTAATCAAAATCAAACTGTTTGTTATTATTCTACTACAAAATCTTAGATGTACAAAACAATATTAGAAATAGATTTTCTAACATTAATACATATTTAATGAATTATAATTTTTAGGAATCCAATTTAAGAGAAAATTAAATATCCTAAATTATGGGGAAACCCACTAGAGTCCTAAACTTTTACATTTCATAAGTAAACTAGGACACTCTTATATACAATGACATTTTATAAGATCATCAGAATTATTATTGAAAATATGATTTATGAAATATAAATATAAATAAAATTATCTAACAACATCTATGTCAATGTCATTAAACTCATTCCAGTATCAACCTCTAATAAAAATAATTTTTTTCTATCCAAATACTCTATGAAACAATTCATGTATTTTTCAGAAAACATAATCCAATAATAAAAATAAATTATAAAGAGATTTAATACTTCAAAATAGAACTAATAATAACTGTAATTAACATAGTATTTTTTTTAAATATATAATTATAATTTAGTCATTTTTACCATTAGTTAGAAACATCTAATCAGAAATTTTATAATCATAAATAAATCATCAGAATTTATATGTTAAAAAATTCATTGATGTTATGTAGAGGTTATTTATTTTTCCTTTTACGTGAATTTTCATTTGATAGTAAATGTTAATTCAAAAGATGAAATAATCAGTCGTCTAAAACATTATTATTATTAACACTGATGAAACACTATGGGGAAAAAATCCAAACACCTCAGAACAATCTATATTAAACATAAACTAGTGCTACTCTATAGGAACCATTTTATATGAATGCAAAATTACTAGACTAACCCAAGGGATCATATTAATTTATTTATAAACATTTATATTTAGTTATTTTATAACATTTCTTGGGAAAAAGATTAATTTTTTTGTCCTTATCAAAAATTTATTTGAAATCATTTATTTAATTTCTTCATGAATTAAATAGATAACATAGGTATTAATGAATCAATATCATATGTGTTTCTATTCAATTGTAAAAATTCAATTTCTCACTCCCTATAAAATGTGTTTACACTAAGGATAAGATAAGTTATGGAATTTTATTGTCTAAAATAGTGGACAAGGTCTTCAATGTCAACATATAATCTAAAACTATTACCAAATCATATGTATTCAACTACATAAAATTTAATTACGATATGGTTTTGACATCACTGACAAAGATAGAATATAATAAACACATGATCATGAATTCAACCCTTTATTTAGGAGGCTTAAAGAATATTCATTATATAATAATTTAAATATACATTTTTATTCATCCACATTATTACCCATACAGATATTGTTGAATGATATGTTATAATTTCACATAAATAATCGAATATGGCTGTGTAAATAAATATATTAACACTAAACATCATTAGTCTTTCATTACAATACTATATCACAAGTGAATTAGTAAACATGTATCGAAGAATACTATATTTTTGATCCTGATGAGGATTATCACTAGTACTCATCTCTGATTTTTCATTTATTAATTATCATTCATATTTTTATCTAGGGTGAACCTCCCACTATATCACCCCATGTGATAGATGTTTAAAATATATATAGATTCATATAAATCTAATAGTGATGAATTGAATTACACAACTTACAAAATTACAACTTTACATTTTTTATTCTTCACCACCAATTACACCTATGTCTTCATTTCCCTTGAGAAAGGACTACCCTTTTAAATATTGTATATCTCGAATCCTATAGGTATTCATAATCTTATTCTATAATTTTCTATATAAATTATTTCATTCTATATGATAATAAAGAAAATACCACTACCAGCCTTTCAACCTTCATATCCCCTTTAATTATATCTACCTTGTTCTCCACTATCTTGTAGGTAGATGAATCTTGTAGATGATCCTAAAACTAGATCCGGGGTTGTAGAGATATCCCAAAAATTTCTTCCAATATAAATTTAATTTTCATCAAATCAATCATAAATTGAATCAAATATATCATGATATATGTGTACTAAATATGAAATCATACATATAGAAAATGTGTCATGATATCTTTCCTAAATAAAAATCCTCTATATCTTATACAATAATTGGTCGTAATAGTTACGTTCAACTATATATTCCTCCTTTAACTTAACAATGTCTCTTTTGAGATTCTAATAAAATAAAACCATCACTAATTTCATAGATAAGATATAGAACTTGATGAATTTTGTATTCTATCCATTATTTAATAAATATGGATACCCCTACATAAAACATTGATAATGGAGGATTCTACTTCTTGAAATCTATATCATATTAGTCATCCGAACGATGCTCTTGATAAGATAATTTTAATGGAACATCAATCACTTGAATATGTGTATTCAAAATATCACGATCAAAATACATGCTAAAAACTACTAATTTATGAACAAACTCATTTTGAAAACTCCTAGATAATTATTTGAAAAATAACTAATAATTTTTAGATCACTATAATAATATATTTCTAAAATTAAAATTCATTCAAAACAATGTAAATATAATCCACACACTGAAACAAAAATACTCATATGATGTTATGTAAACTACATATCATTGTTGATAATTTCATCTTATATGAATTCCTTAATTCATTGATCATGCATCACAATGACTGGAATTTATAATTTATCATATTATTTCACAATATATTATAAAATAAAAAAATATTTTATATCGAACATTTATAAAATAAACTAATTAGAAGATAAATTGATAATGATTTAATCCTTTGCATGTATGAATCACTAACCTATACCACTAGGACATAAAGAAGATGACACATAACATCATGAAAACCTCCCCATAACCAATTTTTAGTTAATTTTACCAATATCCCATAGGGAAATCATGATAGGAATATTACCTTTGTGTTACATAATCACCGAAATAAAAAATGAAATGAAAAACATTATAATCAGAAAATAATGATAAAAAATTCATTTTAGTAGATTCATATGAATAAAATAACTTCCCATACATAAAATTATTGAATTCGAATAAGAAAATCCAAATTGAGAATACTAGGATACATATAGAAAATGGATAAATGTATTAGATTAATAGAAATAACTGATAATATTATTCCTTATCCCACTAAAGATATATCATGAAATTCCTACATCTTCTATCTCAATCATCTCAATCACTCACTTAATGTACCTTTATCATCAGTAGAACAATTTTAATAAAATATATATGTTCACTGTAATGACCATTAAGGGTGTGAGTGTGATAGATATTAGGATTCCACCAATAGACATTAAAAAAAACATAAGGTAAATTTGTGAATTTCATGAAAATTAACAATGTGTAAATGAGAAATAATTACATGAAATATATTATTGGCCCATAGAGTCTGGATCTAACATCTTTTTCTCTATTCTTAAAGTAAAATCAACTATCCATATCTGAAATATCCCCCCATCAATGGATAGAGAGAAAAGTTAGATTGATACATCCCATTTGAAGAGACATCCCATATAACTGTGGTAAAATATATAATACATTTATATCATGGGGTTATTCTTTATAGTTCAACTTAAATAACATATTTATTTCCACGCAAATACATAGTATGATTGATCAATACATTTTGAGTTCAAAAAATTGTCATAACTACATCAAACAACATGAAAGAAAACATCTTTTATATATCTCATGATCAAAACATATAAATCACATGTGATAAAAAATAAATAATATATCCCACTAGTCTATACACACATATTACAAAATGATAAAAAGATATTTCATAAACACTCACTTTGGATAAAGACCACCAATATCAGTTATAATGAAACACCAATGACATGGGTTGACATTGTAGTCTAATTTCACAACAAAAAATATATTAACATTAAATGTTCCTACATGATTATTATTATTATTATAAGATAAATAATGAAGTGAAAAAACACCCAATAGGCAGTATTAGATAACAAATACCTAAGAAGATCCACTAAAAATAATTATATAGTTCCAGGTGATATATCAATGAAAATTTGTTGAATTTGTGTGGTTATTACATCTATGAACAACTTTTCAATAACTTTAAAATTTCAAAAAAATGATATAATAATGAAATTAAGTATAATTGTTTTTATCAAGGATATGTGGAAATGATATATCTAAATATATGTATAAATCATTGATGTGAAATAACTATAATGAACCACTATTTGGTCAACTATGTGAGGCTTCATAAAGAGAGGTGAGATCAAGAAATAAATATATGAATAATACTAGGGTGTTGGTGGTGAGGGAGTCATATGGGAATTATTTAATTTTTATTGGGGTTGTGTTTCAAAAAAAACATCAATAAAATTATTTTAAATTTTTGGGACTTGAACGTTGTCACTATATAGATGGTGGCGACCACAAGATATTTATAGGTTGTTGAGGCGAGAAGGCTCTATCCAGAAAACTCATTGAATGGGTGTTTGATCTGTTATAGCTCTTCCAAGTAAAATGATACACACATGACTGTCCTGTTTCTGGTATTTTTACTTCTAGATTCCTCCTTCCCTCCTCAAAACACATTAAAACATTCTCAAAATATTATCATATTATGAAAAGAAGTATATAATATATATAATAATTGATAATTATCTGTATATTATCACAAATATTCCTTGAGTTTTATCACAATTTGAATGATAAAAACATAGTACACTGAGAATGAATGTCTATCTCATACACCGACTCATCTTCCTAAATAAGCACAAGCTAATATTGAACCTAAAAATATGAATAATAATCTCTGGAAAAAATTATCTAAATGGTCCCAAATATGAATGTGATACTCAATAAATAATATATCAAGTTCCATCAAAAACTTTTTATAGTCAGTAATAGGATCATGTTCAGGATCATAAATCTATATCTGAGACGTGTAGAATATATAATTTATGTCCCTTGTACCATTGAGGAATATAAAAATGAAAGGAACCTTCTGGTATTCATTTTAATATATCAAATTTCTCAACCTAGCATGATTCCAATTTTCCACACCTCCTCTAATTTTTTAACCCTATCTAAGGGGGAAAACAGGAACAATCAATAAACTAACATGAACTCCAAGGTGTTTCCCCTCTAGTAATTATATCATCTATAATAATATTATTCCAAAAATTACATCATTAAAATAAATTGATCCTCATCTAAGGTTTATACTATCATATTATTCTCAAAAACACATTATATACCTATCATATGATAGAATATTTTATAGTGATATGGTTTTCAAAAGAGATCATTTAATAGATAAATATAAATATTTGGTTGGATGCTCTTATTGTTGGAAAAATAAACATTACCAATGTGATCATCCCATGCCCCACTAAAATCATAAATACTAACTATAATAGATTTCCCTAAGGAAAAAACCATTCCATATTATTTTACATTCTTCTAATTATTAATAGATATATGAAGATTCCACAGGTTCCTTATCACCATATAAATCAACTTCAAAAAACATGATATAAACTGAGAATCACTAACAGATACAACACATGATGTCGCTTTGGTAAACCAGATGAATTATCGAGAATTGAGCCTCTTTAACCAATCTACCATGTTATTCTCCTAGTTTGGTGTGAAATGGGAGAACATAAAAAACTAATTGACCATTTCCACACAACATATATTCCACTCTCGATGATGAAAAACCCTATAACAAATTTTAAGGTCACCTCATCCAATATCCATATAGGATCTTAATTTGGAAAGGTAAAACGTATTTTTAATTAATTCTTGTATTTTATATTTTAAATGTCAAATGATGGTACAAAAATCACAAAATTTCTATTATCATTCCATGAAATTAAAATTATTTTATGAAATTATGAGGCATCTTGGTTGACCATTGGTGAACCACAAACATAAATTTTTTATATATTCATAAATCACCAATACCTATCTGAAAGAATGGATCAATACTCTTCAATGAGATATAATTACACTATGTTCATTTATGGTATATCCCCAAATGGAATCATTTCCCCCGACCTCCCAAGCTTCATTATGAATTTCATATCAGTATCCTGAATATACATCAATTTTTAACCAATATGGATGAGGTCACTAATATAGCAGAATAAATTACCTATTATAACTCTCAGACAACCATTTATTTGTGTTCATCAAATTCCATAGGCATTCAATATATTTTTTATTTCATACATCCAAATTTTTATGACTTATTTTTATTATAATTTGTAAAAAAAATAATTCTCCATGTGCATAATCCATATCAAATTCAAATGTTTTTCAGTACTCTACAAAAGGAAACTAATGTAGATTCTCATTATAATATGTGAAAATATAATGGAAACCATTATGGTAAATATTTATTAAAAATAAATCATTAAAAAATATGGGTCACCATCATTAAAATACATGAACCAAAACATCTAACTCTATGTCATGAGTTGGATAATCCTACTTGTGGGATCATACCACCCAATTAACCAACATCAGAGTTTCTCTTTGGATAATTCTAGATGCATTTAAATACATATAAAACAAAAATAAATTCAATGAAAATAATATAATTAAATCCAAATACAACAACCTATTGTTCCAAATGAATGAATATTCACATTGTTATATCCCTGCAATTTTGGCACCCTTCTTTTTATTTTTATTAATAGATGATAATAAGTGATAAATTTCCTAAATGATCTTAATATAATATAAAACCACACCACTTAAAATTCTATGGATGATCACAATTCACATTTATTTTGATGTCAACACATCTTTTACAATTTTTGGATCAAATATTATTCTATCTGTATCAATCATTACCAAATATCATAGTTGGAAACCTTGATGGATCTTACAGTTATATATTAAATTTATAAAACAATTTTTCCTTTGGGTACATTATATCATATATACCAGTTTCATATTCTATACTATATGAGATATGATAGTTCCTCCCATGTTTTTATCAACTAAAAACTCATGAAGCATTGTGATTTAGTTTCACTAATGTGTTACATGGATGAAAATATGTGTAATCATAATGTATATATATTATTTCTATAAATCGTTATATGATATTTTTGGAATAATCATCATTAATTATGCATAATATATCATTTTATTTCTTACCATTTCACTAATTGAAAATATTATATTGTTATTCATGGAAGTGTGGACTATCACACCCTTGAAGTGATGTGATTATTTTTTAATCACCACATCACAATTATGTTATATATATATATATATATGAATATATTATTAAATAATATGGTATTTTTGATGTAATGATCATTTTGTGAATATAAAATTATAGTTACCATCATTCCATAATGAACGTTGAAAATTGGAAAGATTACTTATGAGTAAGCAAAGCCTGCCTTATCTTGGATTGTAATATTATTATAAATTTTTTAAAAAAAATCATTATTGGTTTTAAAAGTGTATATGATGTATAAATAGGTTAATTATGTAATTATTTTTTTATAAATATTCATAAATAATGATATAATTTACTATAGTTAACCTACAAATTTCATTTCTCACACATATGTAGAATATGTTAAAAAAATAAGTTTTAAAAATATTTGATCACATAATTGAATATAAATATTTAAAATGTAAAATAATGTCATAATATATTTTAATTTTTTTTTCAAAAATGTAATTAATTAGAATATGTTTATTATTCAGGAATATAAAGTCACTCATTATGAAAGAGACTCAATTTTAAGGACATCATCTCAATTTACATTAATCAGGGATTATATTAATGTTATGCAATGTAATTATTTTAAAATTTGTAGGTAAAAACCATTTAAAATTTCATATAATTATTTTATATATTATCAGGGAATTTAATCTTTTTTAATGTTTCACTATCATGGGGATACTAAAATAATATTCCTAATGTGAAAAGTTTTTTTTCATCGAAATAAATATATATTTAATGATTTTCTATAAATTCATTTCCTCTCTCATGCATATTTTTTGAATGATTTTTTTGAAATATTTTATATAGATATAAAATATTTATAAATTTCATTTTATATATATATTACATTATTTCATTGGTTTTTAGATGGAATCATTTTATGCGTTTCAAATGGATCATTTTTTCAATCCACAAATAAAATATTCTATCCTTAATGTATGGACAGAAGAACCCATCTTGTCCCCAGGAATTTAAATTTATTTTTAGATTACTTTTCATATAAAAATGTTTTCATAAATCTAAACTCATAATTAAATTTTTTGGTTATTTTTTGTATTGTAAATTAGTTTTTAAAAGTAAATTTTATTTTGGATTGAAAATGATCTTTTTGAAATAAAATGGTACTATAATATTTCAATTGATTTGCATATAATTTGGAACGATGTTTTAAAAATATAAATTTATTTATATCATAGAAAATATATACGATGGATGTTCCTAGATAATTTCATATGATCCCAACATTTCATAATAAATGGGTGTATCAAGTAATTTTCCAATAAATTGGGTAAAGTTTATGTTATTCAAAAAACTATATTTGATCATAACATGAATTTTTTATAATTAGAATGGTTGTTCATAGTTTATTTATGGGTTTTATGAGATAATGTTATATTGTAGCTACATGAATTTTCTATTCTTGGTAAAATGATTTCATGGAAACCATTTGTTTTAAAAAGGAAAAATAAATGACCTTATAAAGGAATTATATTTCCCATTTATGTGTATAATTTTTTGTTTTTATGATTTTTTAATGTGTTTTAATGATTTTAATTAGACTAATGGGTTTTTACAATATGTTTCTCTTCTGGATCATTTGAGATAATACAATGTTTTTAAATTCATTTTGAAATATTTTAAGGATGAATTGTGGAATAGAAGATATGATTTTAAATTTCATGAAGAATTTTATAGATACCTAAGATCGAAATACATGGAAATTACATTTATTTTTCAGAATATTAAATACATGTCACAAATAGATGCCCAATGATAGTGTTAGTTTAGTGACATTGGAAACTAGTAACAGAATATTCTAATAATTGTGAAATACCTTCAAAATCCACCATAATGTTATTCCTGATTTTGTTTTACTTCCTAAAAACATTATTTATATCAAGGGGAAATAAAAATATAATAGGGTGAGATTAAAGGCTTGGTAATTTTAATAATTTAGAATATAAAAAAAACAATTAAAATTTGAATATAGAAACATGAACATAAAGTTTAGTCATCAAAAACTTGTGTCATGAAATAGATATTGGTTGTATGTAATGACTGGATCATAAAGAATCATTAAACATTGTGGAATAAAATTAGAATAAACTGTGTAATTGTGGAAAACTAATGATCCCATAATATAATTTCCATAGTAGTGAAACCATTTCTTCCAACACCATCATAGAGAACACTGATCATTTCTGAACTATGATTACTTGTCGTTCAAGCCATGTATTATTGAACCAGATATAATTTTCGCTCTATTCATGTCTATCAAATGACATATAAATATTTACCAATTTCTTTGGACCAAGATATAGAACACAACCATATCATAATGAAGTCATTATTACATTTTCCATGAAACATAAATAATTCATTATAACATAACCCATGAAATAAAATACGTTTCTCAAATATGATTCCATCACAACATAAACCATATTAAAGAACATTCCATAATTAACTCAATATAATCATAGTAAAAATTTGGATAAATAAATAAACCTATTTAAATGTGTCATCTTAGATGGAAGTAATTTTAATAAAACACATCAACATCGTTTTTGAAGAAAATATCATTTTTCATCAAAAAAAATTCCTTGGACAAAATGAAAAGTCATTTTTAACTAAATTAATTTAATAGGAAAAAATGAAATAGTGTAGAGGAAGCTTCATTGAAAAGAGGATTTAGAATATATAATTAACCATTAATTATGTATATGTTAAAAGAACAATATCCTCATACATTTTAAGGAGAAGTCAAAAAGTTCAACATCTGGTAAACAAAAATAATCATTCCTTCCATACCACATGGTAAAAGTAAAAAAGGGTTAAAATGAAATTAAATATATATAAAATAATATTAATTTTTTTATGAAAACATTTTTAGAAAATATGGAAATTTATGATAATTAAATCCCTAGTATAAACGTATGTTTAAACAATCTCAGATAAAAATGAGAATGAAAAATCATTTTTTACATAAGGTTTGATTTATTCGGCACGTGGAAAAAACTCATATATAGAGGTTTTTAACATATTATTAACTTGAAAAATAAATATAATTACATTTAAAATATCATATATTATTCACTTAGGAATTTATATCACACATTTTTTTTCATGTCCATTTTAATGATACGTTTTGGGGAATAATCATTTTATTTTTATACGTGTTTTGAATTGTTTTTCTTGAATTTATTAATTTCATCATGATTTATTTACATCCAAAATTTAAAACGTGATTTATTTATCATATATATATATATATAATTGACAGATAAATGAAATGGAAGACACTATTCTGGGAAATGGAAGATCGTACGTACACATGAACACAATTTTTAGATCTTTATTAATTGAATGTCAGTAAGTAAATAATATATATATATATATATATCTGGTAAAATTATTATTTCATATATTTCATGATTTTTATTATATATAATTTATAATCATTCCAGAATGGTTAACGTGGAGAATGAATCTATTCGGGTCATGGAGATGGTAAGTCATACGTACGCAGGAGTGTTGATATAATTCCCATAGATGTTAAATCGTATTGATGTGGATGGTGTATAATATCTCATAGTTTGTATCATGTTATAATGATAATATTTTGTTATTATTTACACCATTATACCCATCAAATAATTGTGCTGGTGAAAAATAGATTACACCACGGTGTGGATACTGTATGTCATAGGTACCGAGGTGCAGTGATTTTGTTATTCGTAGTATGGATAGAAGATGAAATAGTTTTTTAATATATATAATAACATTTAATTATATGATTGACACTTATTTTATTACTTTATAATGAAAAAAACGAATTAATATGAAGTAAAATAAGATTGAAATTTGAATGAATTAGTAGAGGAGATTATTATTCCTCGATGTGCCTCCATTAAATTTCTTCTTAGGAAATGAGATATGAACTTCTGATAAAACTATATAATATATAATGTAACTTTGGAATTTTAGATGTGAATTGGGCTAGTGTGGTCTGGGATTTATGGCTCAATGTTGATTGAAGATGAGAGGGGGGACGATCTCTTTTAGAAGAGAGGATATGTGCACTTTAGAAGCACTCAAAGTATTATTTTTAACCAAATTATTATTTTTAAATGTAAAAACCTCATTTAAATATATTTTAAGATGATTATTTTTCTAAATCCTCTCAACCAATAGGTTTTAGACATGTTTATGTCATATATTTAACACAATATTTTTGATTTAACTATTATTTAACTAATTTAACTCTTACTATGTCTTATTTTTTATTCATACTATATGGTTTATATAGTTAATATAAAATGGAAAAAGAACCTAAAGTGGATGATTAATGACATTTTAAAAATTTTCTATGTTATTTTACTGAATCTTAAATTTTTAGGACTATTATATCGTTTAATAAAGTGGTATTTGTTTTAAAACACATTTATGTCAATTATTATACAATTCATATCACGGCTTATTTAAAAAGCCAGAAAAACTTAATTATTTTAAAAATAATCATTAATTAAAATATAAAAAGTCATAACAATTCATAAAATTATTGTATGGAATTAAAAGTTTTAAATTAAATTTTTTTCAGTATTTATAATCTCATTTATTTAAATCCCTCATTAATAAGGTAATTAATAAATCATCATTGTGTCATAAATAAAAATATTTATTTGGTGTATCCAAATTATAAATGAAATAATATGATGTAGGAAATTATTTTATCGTTATAATGACTATTTATAGAATTATATTTCAGTTACATAACCATATATTAAAATCTATTTAGTAAAATAAATATTTTTAGTTTATAATAGTCTTTACTTTAAATCAAATCTAATGAAACGTCATTTTAATAAACAAGTGATTCAATGGGGACCCAAAATTGAACCAAGAATGAAAATGGTCAAAAATATATCATCCAGAAATATTTGTATATGTCTTTGTGTAGTTTACCATTACTATAATCTTATTTTTACTCTTATTTACTAGAGTTACCCTTTAACCCTGTTAAAATTAATTGCTGGAGTTATTATTCATTATGTCTAAAAATAAAAGGTACCTATTAAAAAATATGAGCCATTTGTTTAAAAATACAGAATCAATTTTTCAATATTAAAAAAACATAAACTTCAGTAATTAATTTATTATAGTTTTATGTTTTTAAAACCAAAAAGTGTGTTTTTATGTAGTAATAACCCTCAAATGAATGTCATGTGTTTGTATCCAATTTAAAATTATAATTAAATACAATGAAAAAAATTGATTAAATAATAAAAATATAATATAATTACATATTTAACACATTTATAAATATAATCTAACTATATAAATAAATTATAAAAAAAAGATGTTTCAAATTATAATATAATATTTTTCAAAATTCATTTAAATTTTTATTTTATTATAAAAATAAAATTTTCACATAAATAAAATTCCACATCACTCATCAATATAAGAAGATTATTGGGAAAATTTTGACTTATAATAGTGTCTAAACTATATTAAAAATTGGTACACCATCAAAAGGAAATAAAACTGTATTTTTTAAAGATATTTCTTTTATCGGAAAAATTTATTTTTTTCTCATATAATGTTCTATAAAATCTGTAAGACGAATGATAATGTTATATAAAATAAAAAATTTGGTTAATAATACTAAATATTACAAGTTTATATCCCATTAAATAATAATATTTTAATAATATATTGTTATTTAGTGAAACTCGGTATCTCGTAAAATGTAAGAAATCTAAGAAGGACACTCTTGTGTGTAATTCAAGACAATTAAGTTTTTTGTATAGTGTCATAATCATTTAGTGTTCCATACAATTTAACTCAAAAATATATTTTTTATACATTCAAAAAAATGTATACTCATTATTGCATGAAACGAATTCAATCAAAAGAAATTGAAATTGTGTTCAACAGATGCCATGAATATTGTTGTGTATACTGCAAACTAATAAAATTTTTCATAAATCACAATTTAAACATTCTATAGAATAGAACACATAAAATAAAATATATTAGAAATAATATCCCTCATAAAATAATAGGATGTTACATTATCCCCATCTAAAATTAATTTCTCCCCTGAACTTTTTCGGGTTAAAAATAATTTTCAACATGAATGTTTCCTTCCAGGAAAACTAAATCATAAAAATGAATAATAAAATATAATTTTAAAAAAGTAAATATATAAATATAATGGTTACTCAATCTAACTCATCATTGGTTTTCCACAGAGGATAACATAGGTGGTATGTAAAAACATGGATATGGAAGAGAGATATTACAATCATGGTTTGATGGATAGTGATAGAGAATAAGGATAGGAGAAAGACAAATACAATAAAGACTTAAATATACAATTATTTAAAAGACCATATGATTCATCATATTAGAAGGTACTAGGATATCATTTTTTTGTTTCATGATCATTTCCCCCATTTTTATGAATTTTTACATGGGGAGAAATACTTACATGATTTCATTACAATCTCACTATTAGTCGTTGCCTGAAAAATTTACACTTCATCTCTTATATTATGAAATGAAGGTGGATTTTTCATTATTGAAGTGTTATTATATCAATAAATAGAAAAATAAGTGATTAAATATGTCTCACCAATAATAATATAATAGGTTAACAATTATACATTAGTTTACCTATAGTGAGATAATACATAAATATAACAAACATTATTCAGAATATAACTTATACAATATATAAATTAATAATATTATAATCTTTCAAATAAACTATAAATATAAATCTTTAGATGGTGTTAAGCTAAATTGACTTAACATTTTTCCCCAATATATCATTTGGATGTTCTTATTTGTCATATTCCAAACAAGTGAATAACATAATCATGTATTCACTTTAAACATGATAATTACATGGATTACAATATTAACTTATTGAAAATATTACATTTATGCAATCTAACTCTTTGCACAAACCCAAAAAACAATAAATTCTATATTCTCAATCAAATAAGTCACCATTCCCTCATAGCATCCATGATCTCATCAATACAATGAAATATTACATTATCATTTTATCACATCATCATGAACATATTATGTTCCTTCCAAAAATATTTCAATAACTTTTTATGGTTTCCATTACTATATAATTATTTAAAACCATATTAGACCAATATATAGATATACAAAAATTACATTATACTATAAACGAGATTCCACCACACTATTTTCAAAAATCATTACATAAAAAATTTATCATTCCACCACATTTTTGTCATACTCATCATTACTAATAGTGATCTCATGTGACTTCCAATCTCCTTTTTCCATAAGAGGTTGTTGACTTTGATTTTCATTAAACATTGTATTAGGGAATTGGATATTATAATTCCACATTTCAATTCACTAGTATAATTGAAGTTATTGCGGTGCATTCTCTATAGTCACATCCTTAGAATACTTTTTTCCATTACTTCTGCACTCATCTTCTTGATGAACATATTTTACACACTTGAATAATTTTATAGTTTATTGATGACAATATCCATCAAGCTTCATTCCACACCTTGAGCATAAAGAATCATTCATCCTCTTATAACCATTGTTTAGAGATATTCATATGAACTCCATCTCTAATTTCCTGTCGAAACTGTTATGTGAATATTTAACACCATCTTCTAGATATAATATGATTTCACAATGAAAGATATATTAATATCTACTAAAGATTCTTATCACTAATTCCCTTAAAATACATGGTTTTATGACACTGAAAAATTGAATAGCCTTACTTTCTGGTCGAATGATAAAGCGAGAAGCATACGTTGATATCATTGTATTATTCACAACTTTGGTACGAATAGATTCGTCATCCATTTTCTTATGATTAAAGAAATTAATTTCCATATTTGTTTAAAGAATATGTGGGATGTAATTAATGAAAAATATGTTCTTGAACTCATCCCATTTCATGAAATCAATTTCATTTTTCTCTGTTGTATTCTTAATTAGATTCCACCACTAGTCTTATAACCCTTTTAAATGATAGACATCCAAAATGAAATTTTCATATTTGGAATTGCAAAGGATGGAAAATAGATTTTCCATGGTCCTGATCCATTGTTCAGTAACATGTGTATTAAAATACCCACAAAAAGAATGCAAATGTTTCCACAATAAAGACAAAACAGAATTTTGTTCCCTTTTCTTCTAGTTTGGAAGTCCAAAATGAATCATATCTTGTGGATTTATAGAAATGATTTTTTTCATTAAATCTCTTATAACATTTTATTGCATAGGAGGATAATTCTTGAATTCCATAGTGAATTTATCATTAACATGGTTACTCCGGGTTCCTTCCACTTTCTAAACAGAAATAGAGGAGTATTAGAGGAATAAATCATAGATGTAAAAACATCATTATCACAGGGGTATATTTTCAATCTCTAACATCATAAGATTAATCCTAGGTTAATAGTGAACATTACCATAAGTCTTGTAATGTAATATATAATTAGACTTACATTTTGGGACAACCCTAGACATACATTAGAAATATATCTAGGGATCACACTAATGTTTTTGCATATTAGTTTCAAAAGGTTGATGAGACCATTTCTTAGATACCTACTATAGAAAAAAAGGCTTGATATACATGGAAATTGCCATTATTTTTTGGAATACATAATAAAAAAAATATATGCCTAAGGAACATATTATGTTAGTGTATTTGGAGGCTCATAATATAATCTTGTAATCAGGGTGAAAGATATTCAACATCTCCCTTCAAGAAAATCCCCTTTTTGTTTTCCTACAAAACACCTTTCATTATATCCTGTAGAAATGAACCATATAAAAGGGTGAGCTCAAATGATCTGTAAGGGTAAACAAGAAGAACATAAAAGAAAACCATAAACATTTGAACATAAAAACATGAATATAATGGTTAATCTTCAAAAGCACAAGTCATGAAATAAATAGTGGAAATATGTAAATAATGGATCATAAATAAACATAAATAGTGATAGAATAGAATTGTTATAAAAAATTTATTTGTTTCAAACTAATGACCAAAAAATATTATATCCATATTATCTCTAAGAAATTAATGCAAATTCCATCATATTGGATGAAGTCCCTTAATGAACTGAGATTAGTTGTCTTTTAAATAATATATTAATAAACCAGATTTACTTATCGTTCCATCCATGTCTATCTAATGAGATATAAATCATTACCCAATTCATTCTAGTTATATATAGGTCGAACCCATCTCATAATAAAATCATTCTTACATGGACCATAAAACATAAATCATTCATCACAGAATAACTCAAGAAAATAAAATGTGTTTCTTAAATATAATTACATCACAACATAAACAATATAAAAGATCATTCCATAATTAAACAAATAAAATCATATTAATAATAGGGAATGAAACAAATCTTTATTTTACAGTGTCTTCTTTGATGGAAAATAATTTTTATATTACACTTTAACATAGTTGTCGATGAAAATATAATTTCTTCTTCGAAAACATTTTCTTTTAACAAAATCCTACAAATTATTAAAAGAAATGAATTTATATGAACTTTAAATGGAGCATAGATACCATTATTAAAATATCATGAAAACGTAAAAATCCATTCATTACATATACATAAAAAATATTCTCCCTAAAATTTTGTCAAAAAAGTCATTAAGTACATCATATGGTAAAAAAAGAAAGATTAATTATTTATAACATATTAAAGGTATAAAAGGAGTAAAAAAGACATTAAATATAGATAATAATAGTAACATTTTAATGAAAATATTTTTATAAATCATGCACATGTATAATAAATAAAGCCTTAATGAATAATTACGTATAAACAATCTCACATTCAAATGAGACTGCAAAATTATCCCTTACCTTCGGTCCGATTTCATTCTTACGTGTTTGAAACTCATGTATAGTGGGCCTAAAGATATTATTAAATTGTAATAGAACAATAATAATTTTTATTATTTTATATATGATTCAATTATAAATTAATAATACCCATTCATTTGTAAATTCAATGTTAATGCAATATTTTGGGTAAAAGTATTTTTATTTATTATACGTGTTTTCAATAGTAACTCTTGATATTATAACTTTTATCCTGATTTAAATACTACTATAATGTAAAAAATATTTATATATAATATATATTATGTATATAAATATGCATATATAAAAGATAGATAAATTAAAAGGAGTACACCGTTTATGTAGATGGTAGGTTATACGTACACATGAGTATTGCTTTCATTTCCATATTGAATTGAATGGATGTATGTAAATGGAATATATATATATATATGTATAAATTACCATTATTATGTCATATATTTCATGATTATTTATAATATACATTATAATCATTTTTGATGGGTTGACCAGGAGAATGAATCTCATCGCGTAGCGGAGACGGTAAGTTGTACTAACGCACAAGCAATTATATGTTCCCAAAATTATTGAATTGTATTGAATTTTAAAGTGTATAATATCAAAAAATTGGTATCATGTTATAATAATCATATATTGTAATTATTTTCTCCATTATAGCCATCCATGAATGGTGGTGATGAAAAATAGATTACACCACAATGTAGAGATGGTAAGTCGTACGTACTCACACATAGTGATTCTATTTTTCGTAGGATTGATATAAGGTAAAATATTGAAGCATATTATTTATAATAACATATCATTATATGATTAATACATATTTTATTACATTATAATGAAAAATATAATGAAAAGGAAGTAGAAGAATAAATAAATTTGAACAAATCGGTAGAAGAGATTTCCACTTCCTCAATGTGCCTCCTTTAAATTCCCTCATAGGGCATTATAATTTTTCTTTATAAAAGACCATAACCACAAGATTTTTACTTTTGAATTTTATTAGAGAAATGGTCAGAGTGTTTCTCATATTCAATGCTCAAAATTGAGTTAAGAGGAGAGGGAAGAGGTTCCCTTTTATGAGAGAGAATAGGGTAACATTAAGAAACTCTCAAAATATTAATTTATTACAAAATTATATTCTGTTTTTAAATATGAAAAAATTATTTAATTTAAATTTAAGATGATTATATTTTTAAATATTCTCAACCATTATGTTTTAGACAATTTAAGGTCTTAAAAATAACCTTATCATTTACCTTTAACCTTGTGTTAACAAATTTAACTCTTTCCTTGTCTTCTTTTATATTCATAATATATGGTTAAAATTGTTAATATAAAATTCCTATGGAAATTAAAGTGATTAATTAATGAAATTTTCATTATAATATAAATCTTCTTACAAATCATAAATTTTTAGGACTGTTATATAAGTTAATTAAGTAGTATAAATTTTAAAAACCTTTTTATGTCAATTTTTATACAAATCATATCCTCACATTTTAAATAATCTATAACAGCTTGTTTCATTTGAAAAATCATAAAGAATTAAAATATAAAAACTAATAATCATGCATAAGATCAGTTTTTGGTATAAAAAGTAACAAATCTAAATTTATATTATTATTTATAATCTCAGTTATTTAAATGTATAATTTATAAGTTAATCACTCCATCATAGATGTGTCATAAGTAAATTTATTTATTGGGTGTTTAAAAATTATATATATAATAAAATTATGAAAAAAATATTTCTATATTAATAATGAATATTTATAGACATAGTGATCAATTATATAACCCTATTCTAAAGTCGATTTTGTATATTATAGATGTTTATGTTATAATTATGTTCACAATAAATTAATTCTAATAAAATGTCATTTTTACATTCCAGTGAATCCATGGGGTCCCAAAATCATCCCAAGGATAACCATGGTCCAATGTATCTTATCCAATTGAATTAAAACATGTTTTAGGGCAGTTTAATAATATTATAATATAATTTTTACCCATATTTACCAAATTTACCCTTTAAACTTGGTAAATAAAAGAATTACTAATGTTACTATTCCTAATGTTTAATAATTAAAGGTTAGTATTTAAAGAATTTGGGAATTATGATTCCAAATATAGAATCAATTTTTTCAAATTCAAAACACCAAAGTTTTTGTAAGCAATTTATCAATAATAGCCATTTTCAAAACCAAAAAATAAGTTTTTAAGAATTCATAACTATCAAAATATTAACATGTGTTTATGTACATTTTAATTGTCAAATTACCTAAAATGAAAATAATTAATTTAAATTATAAAAATATATTCCAATTACATGTTAAAAACAATTATAAATATATTTTATCTGTATAAATAAATTAGATAAAAATGTAGTTTTGAATTAAAATGTCATATTTTAAACTATATATAATGTTATTAATTTTAGTAGAAAAATACAAAAAAAATAAACAAAAGAAAATTTTAATGTCCATTTTAAATAGAATAGGTTTATTTTCCAAATTTTACAGATAAAAGTTTCATACCTAGATTTAAAATGTTTGGTCTATCAAAATGCTGTAAAACTACATTTTTTGAATAGCAGTTATTTTATTTGAAAATTGATTTGTTTTCTCATATATTTTTCTTGAAAATTTTTAAGATGAATGATAATCTTATATAAAAATAAAAATATGGTTAAGAATATTAATAACGGGTTGTTTTTATGCCCTTAAATAATAACATTTTAATAATATATCATTGTTTTGTAAAACTCTGTATCGCATACAATGAATGCTATTGAGGAGGGTTTCTCTTGCGTGTAATGAATTCCAAGTCAGTGTGGTGTATAGTGAATTATTCCTTTGGGTTTTTTTATAGAATAATGCTAACATATTTCATTTGTACATTGAAAAAAATCTATAGTTTGTGTTGTGTGAAATGAATTATATATAAAGAACTTGAAATTAGGTGAAGCAGAAGCCAAGAATAGTGTTGCATATACCAGATGCTAATAAAATGTTTTATATAGAGCTATAAAATAATATTATAGCATACAACACAATACATCATTGAAAAATAATAAATCCTATCTCATAAAATCTCAGGGTGTTACAATTTTCAATGAAAATTGATCATTCATTATTTTAAAAGATTTATAATACATGATAAATATATTCTAATCGAATGTTTCAACATTTATTATATAGATTAGTTATGTATGATTTTCAACCTAATTATATTAATATCAAAAACTATAAATATCTTCAAATGAAATTAAATGATTTATTGACTTAAAAATAAAAAATATGTAAATTTTACTACCATGTACTTATAATTGTTATAGAATACATGTTTAGATAACATTAGAGTGTAAGATAACTATAATATCCATATATTTAATTATTTTAACCTTTTTTAATGTTTAAAATATATATAATTTTATTTTTATAATATTTATTCTTCTATTGTATATCAATTAGAAATGGTTTTACATATTTTAATTGGGAAGTAATAATGGGATGACATCAATATAAAAACATCCTTCCAAATCAACATATTAAGATGAATGGAATTAGAATAGTTTAGTTTTTGGCAGTGTTTGATGAGTTTATAGATTCTATAAATTGTTTCAATATCCTTGATAGAGAGGAAAACAAATTACATTGACAGAACATGTCTATAGTGTATAATTTCATAACTAAGCATCACCCATAATTTAGTTGATTAGCATACCCATTAGTAAATGGTGGAAGGATTACCAATCTATAGAATATATTTGATGTCAGGGGATGTTCATTACAATAATGTGTAAGTCTTTCCATTTATAGTTTTGATGTTGAAGTTGATTGGTGGTGGTATTTTGTTAAGAATAACAAATAGAATGAGGATTTTCATACCCTGTAAATGGAAGTATTTGAATATAAATATTAAAAGTAATATTTACTTATGGTTTTTCTACACCAAATAGATAAGTATTTCCAAGAATTATGGTACACATATGTATATCCAATATCATTATATAATGATAACTTAAAAAAAATTCTCAGTATGTGCCATATTTTATTCAAGAAACTGATATAAATTATAACAGGTCTTAATATGGATTAAAAAAATAATTACAAATAGAATTGAAAACTTGATAATTGTGATGAACGGAGAATTGTATTTTTGTGATGAAAATGGTGTGATGGATTTTTATGACTCTTATGTGCCTCCTGATAAAGAAAGTATGAATTATTCAGGATGTAAGGTTATAGGGAAACACAAAACAACGAAATCATGTGGAAAGATAATTTTGTTCCCATTTATGGTACGTTTTGTAAAAAACCCCATGATAATATCAAAAAAAATCTGGGAAATAATTATTAGAATAGAATTGTTTGCCACATGGGGAACAAATTAAAGTAAAACAATACTAAAAATATCAATGAATGGGTTAACCATTATAAATAAAATTGTAATATGATTTTGTTTAACTATGAATTCTTATTATTCTAATATGTGTCCGATGTTTGTTTTAAAGGTTTAATATATTCATTATCTAAAATAAAATGTTTTAGAAACTTTATTTTCTACTTATATAATAAATGATGGGTTTTTAGATGAAGTGGAGATATGTTTTTTATTTATGTATTTAAATTAATTTAATACCTCTTTGATTGTGGATTATCTCATTATTTAATTTACAAGGGATTTGAAATCAATTTAAAATATCATCTAATGAATTTATGATAAATTTTTTGTTAAATCTCATAGTGAATTTTTAGGGGAAAAATCATTTACAAGGCTCTTCATTTAGTTATTAGTGGGTTGGAAGTTTATACAAATATTTTTGAACTAGGCATATTAACATGTGATAGGATTATTTTTTGGGATTTAAATTTATTTTTATCATGGTAAGATTGATTTGTAGTGTTAATAATGTATCTTTAAATTATTATATTTATTTGATAACATACCAAGAAGCAGAGAAGTTAATTTTATATGGGAGTCAAATTTACGTAGATCATATTATTGAAATAAATGAAACTGTTCTAATGAAAAATATGCTAGAAGAAAAATAATACATGGATGATTTTCTAGAGGATTTTCAATATGATATTACTAAGATTGATATTGCGTTTTGAAATTACTTAGTACCTGATTGTAATAATATTTATAAACACCCATATTTAATGGATAAAGTGGAAAATTTATAATTGAAAAATAAATTTCAAGATTTTCTATATTAAGGATTTATCTTACCAATCACATCTCCATGGAGTGCTATTATCATTTTTGTCAAAATGAATTATTTATTAATGACACATAAAATTAATTATAGAAAATTAATAAAAAAATATATAATAAAAGTTATATTAACTTCATTTCAATGATATGTTTGATTAGATCTAAGGAGAAATACAATTTTCTATGGTTGATCTATGGTTGGGGTAAAATTATATTAATGTGAAATAAAAATAATTTATGAATGGAATGTTTCTGACTGGATATGGGCACTATGATTTAGTAGAAATTTATTTTGGTCTATCTAATGAACCATCAATATTTATTGGCCTTCTGAATATAAATTTTCATCTATTCTTATACTATTTATGATTATGTTTATTGATGACATTTTGGAATATTCTTAATTCAAAAGGAATATTAAAGACACTTATTAATTTTTTTAAACCTTATAAGAAAATAAACTATATGGGAAAAGATCCATGTTTGAAATTTTTTCAATATATTTCATTCATTAGAAATTTTTTTTTCTAAAAAATGAATAATTTATGACTGTGTTAAAAAATATACCATAATAAATTATCATGACCAAAAAATATCAAAAATATTTATTATTTTGTTGGATTAGAATGGTACTACCATCTGTTTTATGAATAATTATCTTTGTTGTCCCGCACACTAACTATGCTAATTCAAAAAGGATTAATGTGTTTTATGAAAAAATTATGTGATGATTATTTTGAGTAACTAAATGAAAATTGTGGAATAATCTATTTGTGAACCTTCATTTCATAAATTATGAAATTTTCAGCTTAGTAAATCTTCATTGAATGGGAATGATCATTTCATAATGAAAGATGATCATGTAATTCCTTATGATTCATTTCAAATGAAATATCATAAGTAAAATTGAACTAAATATGATTTGGAATTAGATTTTGTGCATTATTACTTAATAATTTGGTGAAATAACATTTATGATGTAAACTGTGAAGATGAAAATTATATAAAAAAGTATTATGTAAATAGTCACTGTTAAATAATGCATCCCGAGGAAAAGAAGATGTCTTGAAAGAATCATGGATTATGATGTAGTAACTCATTCTCATCCTGAAATATTCAATAAAAGGAGGGTGATCATTTCATTCTATAAATAAATTATTAGTTACCCATGATATGTGTGGATCATGACAATTTGGTTTATTTATTTAATGAATTTTGGACTTTATGTTGAAGCTATATAGACATCCTATATTTTTATTAAGATTAACTATAGTTTAAATTGTATCAAATAATAATGGGAAGTCATAAATTGGATTACTATTTTATAGGAAAGCTAAAATTCATTTTAGAGAAAAAATATTCATTATTGAAATATGGTGAAAGTGGATTTTCAATATTTGGAAAATTATTATTTGTGACTTTAAATTTCCTGCGAGTGATATAATTATGGATTTATTATCATATTTCTATCATCTCTATTCTTTTGGGTTTAAATATGATTTACAGTGTCCAGTAAGAGTATTAGATGTGGGTTTTATTGAAGATAAATATTAATAAACCATAATGTGTTGGATTTTTTAGATGGTTAAAGAAGAATGAAAAATAATAAAAGAGGTTATTGAACCTTATATGGTCCTAGAGAAGATTTTCCAGATTATTAAAATTGATTTATTTCTTGGATTTTCAAATAATGTTCATATTTAATAATGAAATTTTGGTTATTGTTGATTGATTCACAAAATTTGTAATGTTCTTTCCCATTTTAGATATATATTCATTAGATCATTTTCACAAAAATATCTAAAATAGATAGTGAGTTTACATATTGTTCCCCTCTTCATTGTAACATTCCCTAATCCAATGTTCACATATATTTTCATGAAAAGACTTCATAAGTTGTAGGGTACTAAATTAATTATCAAGAGAGCTTTTTATCCTCAATGTGACAGATATTATTATTAGTGAAATCAGACCATAAAACATATGATTCATTAATTTTTAATGAATTACCATATAAGTTTTGGATGAATAGTTTTTTCGGTTTTATTCTAACAACACTTTACATTCTTGCATACAAATGGTGACATTTTAAGCATTATATGAAATGTGATGTTGGAAATAAAAATTTTAGGGTGAAATTCTAGAATGAATGTTGATGATTCTAGTGTTGGTATTGGATATGGCAGTTAATGATTAGTTGATTATATGATATATGGGGACATCATAGATAAGTAAATAATGTTATATGGATAACTGATAGAAAGGTCATTCTATCAAGGTTTGTGGTAAGGTCCTTCTCAATATTTCTCCAAGGAAAAGTGTTATTCAATTTGGTTTGATAATGAATCTAAATATGTTGTTTATTGACCCAAAATAAATAAAAATTAAATGTCGATATGTTTCCTACCATGTTTCTTTACCACCAATTTTATCTCACGTACACAATATAATTCATTTTTCAATGTTATGGAAATATTTTCTGGATCCATGTCTTTTCTTGGGACCTAAAGTAGATTAGTTATTAGATAATATTTATTATGAGGAATATCAATTTAATATTAATTACTATATATTTAAATTCATTATATAAAATTTTATTCAAAATTTTAATATTCTATAGAAATCCCTTATGGTTGATGGGGCAACGTTTGAGTTTGAAAATACTATCTATGAATGATTTCCCAAATTGTTTAGTAAGTAAATATATTTATGAGGATGAATCAACCAAAATGTGGGGAGGATGTAATAAACAATTAAATGGTAGAATGAATAATTTAATAATTATTACCTTGAATTAGAGTGTTATATTAGGAATATAAATATTAAGTAATTAAATTAAAAAATTAAAATTTTTAAGTAAACCATTACTTATAAGGCCTTATTTAAAATAATAATTTATATTTTGTAGAATTTAAATATTATAAAATTTAATTTATATTTTAAATAATTATATCAAAATATTATTTTACTGCAATATTTGGATTTGTATGAAATTATTGATTTTTTAGAAAATAAATAAAATTACTGATTTTAATAATATAACTTTTATATATAATAAATATGGAAATGTAAGAGTCCCAATATGTTTAAAATAGGTTTTAAAATAAAAAAATTATTATTTAGTTATATTTAATAAACTTAGTTATTATTTTATAATATTTATTAATTTAAATTTTTTTGTGTTTGAAGCAAAATTTTCTAAAATATATTTTACAATTCTATATATTTCTTATTTTTAGATAAATTAAATAATACCTACTGTAGAATTAGTTGAATGAATTATATATATATTGTACAATTAAATATTATTTGAAATAAATTTAATTAGTATTATTGGTCATAGAGATAAAATAGAATCTTATTTTTCTAAAAAACTATTATACATAATAAATTGTTTTCTTTATATTTGTACATGATTAATATAAAATAAAAATTTAACATCTTTGTGAATTTAATTTTAAAAAATGGATTCCATATTGGGAATCATAAATTTTATAATATATAATAATATAATATTAATTTATTACCTACATGACCAGTGAAACTGATAATTTTTTTTAACAATGATTAAGTTAAAATAACATTTACTAAGGGGTTAAAAATTAAATATAGGATTTCAAAATGACAGAAAACATGTCCAAAACCAACAATAAAAACAAATTAAGACATTAAGAATATAATTATCTATAATATACCAATATTGTGGCCTAATGAAATGAAACAACGATGGTATAATTCACTATATCATAAAAATTACAAGTGTGTACTCAACTTACTTACAAAAGGCCACCCTCTATGTACCTCTGTTGAAACCTTCAAAAATAATTTAATCATCCATTACCTACATAAATACCTTGTCAAATTCACCAATCTCATCCATGAGTCATTAATTTTGTAATTAAACTTAAAAAAATATGACTTTCTGGGAAAACATGAATAAGATAAATGAAGATTAGGTAATGTTCATCTACGAGCGATTTCGTTCAATTTATTTATATACAACCTAAAATTAATCTTATACCAAGATGATATAAAATCCATAAAATATTTAATATAGTGATATTTTTTATTATTATGGTTTTATACCTACAATCAAACCCACTTCCAAAAAAAGGGGTATGAAATCACCATTCTTATCAACAGTGGCTTTCCACCTTGCGAAACAATGTAATTATTATTTTCATTAAAACCATTCATGGTTAGGTATTATGACATATATAAAGTTTATATAATATATTTATAAACTTATTATACCTATGGATTCATTATAGCATATATATCCTTTTTATATTTCCTACTAAATGACATATAATAAAGTCACTTGTGTGTATAAAAGACTACATTCTCACGAAGCAACAAGATTTATGTTCACAAACACATTAAATGAATGGTCATAAGGGTAAATATAATGAATTAATATGATATAAAAGATATAGTAATTATAATAAGTAAATATTTATCATTATTTATGTATAATATGCAATTTATGTGTTTATATTTTCACCACTGTAATAGTTATAAAATCATTTGGGGATGTGTGGACAACCGCCACCTCAAAATGATGTGACTATGATTTCATCACCACAACAATATAATGATATATAGATATATATATATATGTAAATATAATGAAATAATTTTGGAATTATGAAAAAAATTCAATAAATAAAATTGTCACATACCACCTTTTCATCATGATCATTTAAAAAAAGAAATGTCACAAATGTTTGCATACTACATACCATCTCTATGATCACAATGTTAGGTCATTTTTCATTACCACAATTCATGATTAGTTCCAGAAGTAAAAATATGATAATTAATTCATAATTATTATTGTTTATATGTTTAAAAAATAATATATTTGACCATATTCAACCGACCAAATACCTTTTTTGGAAAATAGTGTTAATATGCGCAAAACATATAGCATTAACATAATTGACTATGTAATTCTATAAAACTATTTAATAAGTGATAAAAAATTATTCATATACATTAGGATGTTTTTTTACAGAGGTAAAAATTTAGATTAAAATTATTATTATGGATGATAATGACACACATGAGAAATCAAACTAAATCTAGTGTAAATAATACCAATTTCATTTCATTGAGGCATATCTTGATCTTTTCCCAATTATTTTCTATTTAGTATATCAACGAACCCTTTGAAATCTTATATAATTAATTTATATATTTTCATAGTAATTAGTGTTTTTAATGTTATAATTCATTGGGGATGCTGAGTTAAATATTTATAAATTGATAAAGGATATTTTTTATAAATAAATACTCTTTTCTTTTCCTTCAAACCCGATATATCATCCATGTAAATGTTTTAAAATTCTTTATCAAAATATTTTATATCGAAATTAATTAGTTTTAACGGTCAATTATTTCCAATTTAGTTTATATTAAATCATTTAAAGGGGATTATTTTTACATTTCTTAAATCGAAAATGTTGAAAAACTAAAACAAAATAGTTTTGTCACAACAACAACACCCCTTTTTATCACAATCACAATTATTTGATTACTATATTCCATTAAAATTTTAAATATTTACTAAAATGATACCCCATATTTCCATTTTTTGGTATTTTATTAATATGGTAATTTCAACAGTTAATTTTATTTTGTATTAATGTAGTATTTTTAATTAAAACGGTATTTTACTACCTTGATGTGACCTTCATACAAATATTAAAGATTTTTTAAAATGATAATAATTTTTATTCTTACATTAGTTCATGGAAAATATATATTATGGTAGTATCCCGATGACACTGGGTGATCCCATTATTAAATAAACGATGGGTGTTCCTATAAGGTACTCCAATGAATTTGGTAATTATTATGTTTTCAGATAATTATTATGATGATGGACATATGATTATTTAAATTTATAAGGGTTATTTAAGGGTTTCATGGGGGTTCTATGAGAATATTTAACAATCTAAATACATGAGTGTTCTATGGTTCCTAATAATTTTTAATGAATTTTTTTTCCAAATAATAAAACTAGTGACCATTCAAGGGAGTGATATTTCTATTTATTGGTAAAAATATTTGTTTTACAAAATAGGGTTTTATTTTTTTAAGATTTATAGTGGACTATATGTTTTCCACTTTTTATGTCCCTCACATAGATTCTTGGTATCTACCATGTTGTTAAAATGTTTTCACAAGATTTTAAGGTAGTGTTTGGAAAAGTAAGAAGTCATTTTTAAAGACATAAAGATTTTTCATGGAAAAATATCATGAATTATTTAAAAAATTATATTATTTAAAAAATTTATTATAATTAAAAGTGTCCACATTTTATTGTATACGTTTTTGTGTATGATTTATGACCAAATTTTCCAATGATATAAACATGAAATGATAATCTAATTAATGAAAGTAAATTATTGACAGAAAACACAAGAATATTTAATATAAAATGGTATGGTTCTTTTATAAAATAATGAATCTATAACTGAACCCACTCAATGATCACATTCTAAGAGAATATATATATATATCATTTAAGATGATGTTAAATTATATGTCAATAATATTTATTGTTTGGCCACACAATAAGTAGTATATCTCCACAACTATAATAAATGAATGAACTATATGATTATGTGATTTTCTATATTTAGGAATATATATATATATTTATATATATTTTAAAATCGTTAATGATCATGTAATAATAAAGTTTCCTATTAGAATTAAAAAATAATAATGTTTTTTAATTTTTTAATTTTTTTTCTAGGCCCTATTGGACATCAAAGAATAGATTAATATATCATGGAATTAGAAATTATATTCAAAAATTATTTCAAGATTAATTACCATCATAAAAATAAAGAAATGTGGATGATATTTTGATTCATGAGATTAAGGATAATCAACACATGATATGATTGGATCATAAAAATTTGTTTTTTTATTTTAAAATTTTTATACTAGAAGTTGTAGCTAGTGGGACATCTTTTTTTTCCTTTGAGTTGAAATTGTATGGAATAATTAAGAGATATCTGAAGGAGGATCTATATATTTAGGATATGAAATAATCCATTAAGAAGGCATATTTTCATGGTTTTAATGTTGGAAAAGGAATAGTTTCATGATTTTGAATAACTTTAAGATTTTCTTATAATTCCATGTTGAGGATATAATTTTCGATTTAATCTATTATTTCAGTAATTTCTATTCATCTATGTTTCAATAATATATATAGATACCATCATAACAATTACTGGTGGGTTGGATTTAAAATAGGTAATACTTACATCACCATTACGGGGTTATATTTTTTTATAAGTGGAAACAAAAATGAAAATTTATGAATTGGGTGACTCAATATTTTCATGTCTCGGAGTGGATATGGAAGAATATTACCATGATTTTTGATATAGAATTTTAAAATAAATTTTATGTTTAATAATGAAATTTGGGTTATTGTTGATTGATTAACTAAATATGTATATTTACTTATGAGAAACAATGTATTTAGATCAATGTTTCTCAATTGTATATAAAATTGATAGTCAGGTCAATGTGAGTTTCTCTCTCTATTGTAACATACCATGATCCTCGGTTCAAATCAAATTTTAGTAAATGAATTCATCAGTTGTTGGGTAATAAAATAAATTTGAATTGAGATGTTCAACATCATTCTAATGGATAGTGTGATAGAAGAATTCAAACCACATTAAGATGATTCATTCAGGTTTAAATAATTAACCTAGATTTTGGGGAATGATATTTATTTATTCAGGTTTTTGTATAACAATATATTACCTAACAATATACAGATGGTACCATTTCAGAAAATATATTGAATACGATGTTGCAAACCATCATTTTGTGATGAATTAGGAAAATGAATGTTTTAGAGGATAATATCAGTATAGGATATGTTAGTGAAATATTTTTTGATTCTACGATATATTGGAACATATCATAGAAGAAATAAATGTTATGTGGATATTCAATGGAATGATCTTTCTTTCAAGGTAGACAGTCAGGTCATTGTCAATGTTTCTCTGGTGAAAATTTTACATAGTTTTGAATATAAGGTGAATCTAAATATGTGGTTAATTGTAACATATAAAATAATAGGTAAACATATATCTTTTTCCTTCTGGGTGGAATTAGCACTATTTTTATCTTAGGTACACAAATTATTTTATTTTTCCAAGTTAAGGAAATATTTTCTGGATTCATCTCATGCCTTGAGCTCACATGTAGAGCAGTTAGAAGGGAATATTTATTATGAATAGTATATAGTTCATATTATTTACCATAGGTAGAATTTTATGCAATGTAATTGGATTCACCCGTTTAATATTTAATAGAAATCCTATATGGTAGAAGAGGCAACATGGGAATATGAAAATACTATATGGAAAATATATCCCTAATTTAATGAAATGTAAATAAAAACATTAGGATGAAACATCCAAAATAGGGGACAGATGTAATGAAATATATATTGGTACAATGAATAATTTTTATAATTTATATCCAGAATTAGGTAGTTATATTAGTTATATAAATATTATGTAATTTTAATCAAAATTTCAATTTTTTAATTAAACACTTTATAATTAGGATTTATTTTAATGAATAATTTCAAGTGTACAATAATAATTTGAGAAAATTTATATTATTTTTTAAATTATCAAAATAAAATTTTAATTTAATTAACACTCATTGATTTTGTTGAAAATATTGATTTTTTAATGGATAAATGAAATTACTTATTTTAATAATAAGTCATATTTTAATATTATATTAAGTAATGTAAATTCCCCAATATTTTTTATATATTTTTTCATAAAATATAATTATTAGTTAATTATATTAATTCTATATACATACTTCTTAATCAAATTTACTTAGGGTTTTTATATTTATCGGGCTTAGGAACAACGATTCTAAAAAATATTTCAAATTTCATAATGTATCACATTTTAAATAAAATAAAATAATTCGTAATGTGGTTAATTTTAAATTAATATTATAAATTTTATAATATCAAATATTAATTGAGTTACATATAACGATTATTATTGTTTATAGAGTTAAAATAGAGTCATATTTTTTTTGAAAATTAATCTTCACAAAAATTAATGTCTTTAATCATCAAGAGGATTAATTTCAAAATCATATTTAATACCAATGTGAATTTATTTTTTTAACATGGATTCATTATTTGGAATAATAAAATATAAAATTTATTACAAGAAAACATTATATTTTTACAAATTTTATTATTGAAAACTGTTAAAAATAATTACCATGATTAAGGTAAAATTATGTTCAATTAGTGTTTGAACATTGAATACAAGATGCCAAAAATATTATTTACAAAATAAATTAGATGAAAATACTAATAAATTAATACTTTAATAATTTGTAATGAACCATTATAGGGTCTAAATGAGATGATATTAATGTGGCTAGGATTAACTACATCAAAAAACTACAAATGTGCCACTCACCAAACTTATAATAAGCCAACCTATCTCTTCATATAATAAAAAATTCAAACCATTTTTTCATCCAATCCCATAAAATGTACCATCGTCATAGAAACAACATCATTAATGAATCCTTAATTAGGAATAAATCTAGAAATACATGTACTTTGTTGAAATCTATAATATGATAACTGAATAAGAGGTAACGTTCATCCACAAGAATATTTTTTTTATTTCATTATACACACCCCAGATTATTATTATAAAAATATAATAAAAAACTTTATATTATATATAATGTTCTTTTACTATAATGGTTTACTATGAAATTCACACACACACAAATCAAATGAGTTATGATATTAATATTCGTGTATATGGTGGCCTACCACCTCGTGAAACATTGTCATTTATATTTCTATTATAACCACAAATGGTTGGGTATGATGATATATCAAAAGTTTATAGAATACAACTATAAAAAACGAATACATACTGATTCATTATATCATATATAACCATTTTATATTTCATACATTTGGATATATGATAATGTCACTCATGTGTATGAATGATTCCTACCTCGCGATGCGATGTGATTTGTTTTCACTATTAAACTAAATGAAAATTAACTAGGGTAAATATAATGAATTTATATGATATAAATTATTTCTTTCTGAAACTAATGAAATAATTATAAATTTTTATAAACAATATAAAACATTATTTCTTTAATTTTTAGTCACTATAAAAGTTATAAAATCATTCATAGATGTATAAACTTTTACCTCCTCAATGTGAGGTGATTTCTTTTTTTCATCAATAAATTAAAATAATGATATATATAAATTCATATCCTAAAATAATATGGGACTTATATTGAATTTCCATCAGGGGAATATATAAATTGTTACATATCACCTTTTAGTAATTACCATTTAAAAATTGAATCTTAACACATGTGTTCGTAGGACATACCATCTCCCTTATTATAAAATTAATTCCATTTTCATGACCATTAATCATGATAGGGATTTAAAGTATAATTGATTTATAAATAGGACAATTATATATAATTATTACGCTTTCTATGTTTAAATATTGACTTATTTGACCATATTCATCCAATAATAATAATTTTCGACACATAAGGTGTGTATGCTCAAAATTTATGATTTAAGCATAATTGATTATGTTATTGTATATACCATCTTATGAAGTGAAATTAAATTAAAAAAAACAAAAAACATTTTTAGAAAGATATAAATTAGATATAAATTTTTTATTCGTAAGGATATTGAGACACATGAAAAATAAGACTCAAGCTATGGTATATAATAATAATTTCTCTTCATTGTGAAATATATTGTGTTTATTCCCCATTAGACATTTATTTTTTATATATATAGCCCATTTGAAATTTTATATAATGAACTTATATATTCTTAGTGTAATTAATGTTTTTAATGTCTTTATTTCTTCGTTATTTTTATTTAAAAATTTCTAAACTGATAAAGGAATTTTTTACATAATAAATTTCCAATTTTTGTTTTAATTCAATATCTATTTCTTATCATTTTAATTGTTCTAAAATGGCTTTTAAAAATGGTATATATTTTCATTAATGTATTGTAATGTTAATTTATATTTCTTTTACATTATTTTAATGCAATTTAAATGTATAATTTTTACATGTTTTAAAGAGAACATTATAACAATTGAAAAATGATTTTTTTTATTTTTAATATATAATAACAATGAAACATACTATAATCACTACATTTATTTACTTATTATATTCCATTACATTCGTAAATATTTTATTAAATGAAAAACCCAATTACCATTTTTTGGTATTTTAGTATTTAAAATGTATAGTTCAAAAGAAAATAGAATTTTTTAATGAAATATGCTTTTTAAAGAAAATTGTATATTACATCATTGAAGTTATTTTCATAGGAATTTAAAAGAATTTTTCAAATTATAAATTTTTTTATTCATGATTTTCTTTTTGAAGATTATATATAATGGTTGTATTAGATGACACGACGTGATCCTGTTATGGAAGAAATGATTTATACAATAATTTTGTGTTCCAATGTATCTGATAATGATTATGTTCTCCATATAATTTTTTATGAAATCATATTATAATTAATAATATTTACAAGGGTTATTTAAGGGGTTTTTTGTGGTTTTATGGGATTATTTTACAATTTACCTACATTAATTTTTAAATTCTTGGTAATGAGTTTTCATTAAAATATTTTTTTAAAAAAATAGTAAAATTAGTGACCATTAAAATGAATGATATTTCACTTCATGAATTGTTTTTAATTTTTTCAATAAAAGTATTTTATTGTTTTTAATAAATTTTAATGGGATAATAGTTTTCATTTTATTATGTTATGTACATAGATTTTTGTTCTCAATAAATATTGTTAAAATGGTTTCATATGATTTTAAGGTTGTATAAGAGAATGGAATATGACATGTTTAAATCGAATAAGTGTTTCCATGAAAGAAAATCATGTTTTATTTTAAAACAATTATTTTAATGAAAAGATGAATAATAAAAAAAATTTCCACATAGTATTTTAAGGGTTTTTATGTATGATTTATGAAAAAAAATTCTATTTTTTAAAAATTAATAGACATTCAAATTAAATTTATTGAATTGATAAGATGAAACTTATAATTATATAATGTAAAATAAAAGGGTCCTTATATGAATCAAAATATCTTTAACAAAACCCACTCAATGATTACATGCAAGAAAAACAAATCAATATAGTTAAAGGTGATGTAAAATTATATGTAAACATTTTATATTATTTAGGCACAAAATAGGTTCCACATCACTGTAACACTTATCAAATAACCGAATTAAATTATTATTTGATGTTCCATATTTTTTAAGTTGTATTTTTTTAAATAAAAAAGCACCAATTAATACTAAGTTTCCTATAGGAATTCTAAAAAGAATATTTATACTAATTTGATATAAAACTTTTTCTAGTGGCCCCAAGGGACATTTATTAATAGAAAAAAATTCATGGAATATGGAATTAATTGTTCAAATATATTTCATGGTTCAATTTTATATTGAAATATAAAATAATGTTGATTCTTTTTCGATTTATTAAATTAATGATATGTTACCAATGTTATGTTTGGATATTGACTATTTAGTTAATTATATGACGATTTTTGGACATGGAGTTGTACCTATAAATACATCCTATATTTTGATTCAGGTTTTATTAATCGTGAAATTTTATGAAATAATTAAAAGAGTTGATAAGAAGGATCAAAATTTTATGGAAAAGGTACAACCCATTAAGAATGAAAATATTATTGATTTTAATGTATGTAAATGAGAAGTTTCATAATATTGAATAAAATAATAGATGACATTTAATTCCATGTTAATAAAATAATGGTTTAATGAATCTCTTATTCTATAGTTTCTATTAATTGGGGTTTCAATAACAACTGTAGACAAAATCATGATAATTATTTGAGGGTTTGAAAGAAAATATATATTATAAACTTTACCATTAAGTATTGGAGTTCTATGTATATTAAATAAGAAATAAAATTGCTAAAGGATATGATTGATCCTTTTCTAGTCCCATAGTGTATATATGAGATTATTTTTATGGATTTTATAAAATTATTTCTGTATACATTTTATTTTTAATTAATCATTTGAGTTATTGATGGTTTATTAACATAATATGTACATTTTCTTTTTATTTGACAAAAAACTTATTTTTATATTTAATCTCAAATACTTCTAAAATAGGTAGTTAGGTTACATAGAGTTCTTCTCTCATTTATAACTTACCATGATCAAGGTTCACATCTATTTTATTTAAATGACCTCAAAATTTCATGGGAACTAAAATAAACTTCCATTGATCTTTCAACTTAATGTAATGGATAGTTTTATTGGAGAATTAAAAAAACACGTGTCATGATTCTTTCAGGTTTAATGTAATACCATAGAATTTGTGGAAACATATTTCATTTACAGTGTATTTCTATAACAATATATTACATTACTATATACATATGGTACTATTTTAGTCATTATATAGAATGTACTATAGAAAACCATTATTTTTGGATGAAGAACAAGATAGAATGTTTATGAGAATATTTTTGGTTTTAGAGAATCATAGTGACTGATTAGTCTATTATATGACATATGGGTATAGTTGAGAGAAGGAATAAATGTTATGTGAATAACTAATCGAATGATATTTCTTTTAAGGTAGGCGGTCATGCACTTCTTAATGTTTCTCTCGAGAAAAATGTGTTTTATTTTGTTATGAATATGATTTTAAATTTGTGGTAAACTAAATTATATGAAATATTTGGATATGTTTTGATATTTTTCCTACTCAGTTTCCTTACCTCCGAGTTTATCTTTGGTATAGTACATAAATCATTTTTCAAATTTAAAGAAATATGTTTCAGAACTATTTCATGTAATGATCCCTAAAGTAGTTCTATTCGAATAGAAATTTATAATGAGTAATATCCAGTTCAAATTCTTTATCAATGTTAAATATTTTTTTAGAATGGGTTTTTCACCATTTTAATATTTTATGGAAACTCTATATGGTTTAAGAGGATCCAACGAGATCTGAAAATACTATGTCTGATAGATACCCATCATTTTTTTAATAAAAGAATAAAATTGTGAGGATGAAAATTCTAAAAGGGGGAAGGATGTAAAAACCTATTTATAGTATAATGATTAATGTTCATATTTTTTTCCTGAACTAAATAGCAATATTATGTATATATTTATTATATAATATTAATCAAAAATGGGATTTTTTAATAAACAATTTCTGATTAGTAGTTATTTTAATAAATAATTTCAACTTTGTAGATTTTAAACATTATTAAATTAAAATTTTTTTTAAATAATTATATCAAAAAAATTATTTACTAGAAATTTTTTATTTTGTTGAAAATATTAAGTTTTTTGTGAATGGAGAAATTATTGATTTTAGTAATTATTATTATTTTTAATAAATTAAATAATGTAAGAGTGAAAATATGTTTTAAATTATTTTTCAAAAAACCTAATTATTATTTAGTTATTTCCAATCAACTTAGTTACTTTTTATTCATCTTTATTTTGTTTTTTTGTGTGTTTAATAACAGGTTTTTCAAATAATGATTTTTAAATTATTAATGTTTTAAATTAATATTTAAATAATATAATACCAAATACATATTGTTTTTAATGAATTTTATATATTATATAATATTAAATATTAACATAGGTTTAATAAACTATTATTATTGGTTTGAATGTTATCATAGACCTATATTTTTCTAAAAATATACACATCTAGAATAATCTTTGTCTTTTCGTATATGTGGGATTAATGACAAATTAAAATTTATCAACTATATTAATTGGATTTTTAAAATGAATTTCATATATTAAATTATAATATTAATTATTTATAATAATTTCAATATAAATTTTAACAATCCGTTTTTTGAAAATAATTAAAATTATATACTATGATTAAGATACAATGAAGTATCCTTAGTGATTAATTATTGAATATCAGATATTAAAATGACACAAAACATGTAAAAAAATAATTATATTGATATATTAATATATTAAACTTTTATGTATCAATAATTGACCACTATTGGGGAAAAATGAAATGAAATAAACGAGTGTATAATTCACTATATAAAAAAAATTACACATGTGCCACTAACCACACATATATATTCCTACCCTCTATCCACTCTATTCACAACATCAAAACAAATTTATTCTACCCAGACCTGATAAAATAACATATACACATCCCAAATCTTATCCAATAATATTTCATTATTTTATAAAATTAACTTAATATTTAATTTTATGAAAACATGAATAACATCGTCAAAGAAGAGGTAAAATTCATCAACAAGAGATTGTGTTTTTTAGTTATCCACACCACATGATTATTCATATAATAATATTATATAAAACCCACATAATATTCCATGTAATTATTTTTTTATTTTTATGGTTTATACATACAATCAAACACATTTTTTACAATTGGGTTGTGATATCACCGTTGATGTATTTGGTGGCCTATCGCCTCGTGAAATGATGGAATTTGTGCTTCCATTAAAACTTATATTTATTGAGAATGATGGATGATAAATATTTTAGATAAATCATGTATATGATATTTATTCCAATGCATTCAATATATCGTATATAACATATTTATATTTCATACTATATGAGATATGATAAAATCCCTTCTGTGTACCAAAGACTACCACCTTCTGAAAAAATTTGATTCCTTTTCACTAATGAATAAATTAAAAGTTAATAAAGAAAAAAAAAATAAATTTTTATTAAATAAATTTTTCCATTATTATATTATTTACATATTTATTATAGTTTATTTATAATTTATAGTTTTATTTTTTACATTTTCACTCATTAAAAATGTAGTAAAATAATTCGTGAATGTGCGGACTACCACCTTCTATAAGTGATGTGATTAGTTTGATTTATAACCACATCACTCTAATGATATATATAACTACATATAAAAATCATATATGGGACTTATCACAACATTATCATCCTAGAAATATAAATGGTTAATTGCTACATTTCCATAATAATCATGTAAAAATGGAAATGTCACACTTGTGTGTGTACAACATATCCTCCCTATGATCATAACACTAGTTCATATTTCAAGACAATAAATAATTATTATTTTAAAAAGAATTATTTTGGAATAAAAGTTGTAATTATTTCATATTTATAATTTTTAATATTTATAAATAATGAATTATTTGACCATATTCAACATAACAAATCCATTTTCGACACAAAATATAAATATACTTAAATTTTCCAACAGAAACAATATTAATAATGTAAATTTATATATCTTTTTAATAAGTTAATTTATATTAGTAAAATATTTCAAAATGTTTTTTATGGAAAAATTTAGCGTAAATTCATTATCTAGGATGATAATGATAAACATTACAAATCAGTCTCAAGCTAGGGGTCTTGATCACAAAATATATTCATTGAGGCATATCTTGATGTTATGTCCCTTTAATCCTTTAATAGTTATATATGAATCCCATTTAAAATTTTATATAAATAATTTATTTTTTATCATTTTATTTAATGTTTTTAATTTTATTATTTCAAAGGGATTATTATTTAACTATTTATTAAGTGATAATGGATATTACTCCTATATCAATCCTCCTTAATTGTTTTCATTCAAACATTATTTAAATTAGAAACTAAGGTTTTAAAAGGATCTTTATATGTTTTATATGGATATTCATGGATGGTAATGTTGAATTATTTCTCTTTTACCTTATATTAATGAAATTGTAATGGATTATATTTATATGTTTTAAACAGAACATTTTGACCAACAACAAATGTATCTTTATATTTTTTGTTTGGAAACAACAATACTATCTGTTACCCTTAAATGTATCAGATATCTATATTCCATTAAATGATTAAATGTTTTAGATAAATGAAAATATTTATTTTCATATGTTTGGGTATTTATGTATTGAGAATGTTTATTTCTACAAAAAGTTATTTGGTAATGAAAAATGTATATAGAAAGATAGTGGTATTTTACTATCTAAAAGTTATTTTCATATTAATATAACTTATTTTTTCAAATGATAAAATTTTTTATTCATGCTATTATTCTTAGACATTATATATTATGGGTGAATCTAGATGACATTTGGTAATCCCATTGTAAGAATAAATTAAGGGTGTTCCTAAATATACCTCAAATGTATTTGGTAATGATTATGTTTTCTAGATAATTATAGGGATGTTGGAAATATGATTTTTATAACTTATAAGTGTTATTTAAAAGGGTTATTAGGTTTTTATGTGAATATTTCTCAATGTATTTAAATGATGTATCTATTATTTATAATTAGTTTTCATGGAAATAACTTATTTTCAATAGTAAAATTAGTGATAATTTAATGTGAAAACATTTATATATATGGGTATATTTTTACGTTTTAAAAAATGGTGTTTAATATTTTTTATGATTTTTAAAGGGTTAGTAATTTTATTTCTTATATTTATCATATATAGATTTTAATTCTCATAACATGTAGCTAATACAGCTTCATATTAATTTATGGATGGATAATGGAATAGAAGAATGGATGTTTAAATCCTTGATGAGTTTCCATGAAATGATAACATGTATTATTTTATAAAATATATATTATTTAAATAATTAATAATAATTAGAAGTTCCCAATTTGTATTGTATTATTTTTAATTTATGAGTTATGACTATATTATCTAATGATATAAACTGGAAAAGATACATAATTGAATAAGAGTGAATTATTGACCTAAAAATTTGTATTATCTAAAGTGAATGTTCATGTTCTTATTTGGAACAAATAATCTATAACTGAATCCATGTAATGATCACATGTGAGGTTAAAAAAACTACATCATTAATGGTGAAATAATAATATATGTTAACATTGTATATTATTTGGCCACATAATAGTTACCATATCACTATAACTCTAATTAAATGAACAAACCAACGATGATGATATATTTTATACATGGGAAGATATATTTTTCTCGAAAAAAATCATAAACACATACTATGGTGGTAATAAAAAAGTGAAAAAATATATTTATTTTAATATTGTTATAAAATTGTTTCTGGAGGGCCCATTAGACCTCAAATAATTGATAATAAATTAATGGAATATGGAATTTATTTTTTACACTTAAATAACTATTATTAAGACTTTTTTATGTTATGTGACATGTGTTAATTTTCATGAAATGTTTCTAATGGATGTAATATTCCTCATTAAAACATATTTCTTTTGTAATAATTGTTTTTTTTGTATTGATTTTTTTGAACCCATTCTCATATATTTATAATATTCATACATTTTACATTTCCTTTATTATGTCTCTAATTTGATGGATGTTGTGGCCACCAAGACAGCTTATTAAAAACATGTATGTGATTTTTTCAGTCAAAATATTTTTATTAGGTTTGTTTTGAAAAAGGACATAATCAAAGAAAAATTGAATCATTTTTGTAATATAAATATTGAGGATATCACTAAAAAGTATGGGGTGTGTCACCAAACATATACACCCAACCACCCTAAAAATGGCCAACATAAGGTGTCTAACATGTATATTAACAGTATATTATGTTAAAAAGATAAATAAAATTTGATTGATTGGGGAACTAGTATTGAAAAACCATATGTAAATACTCAATATCCTATAAGATACCAATAGATATTATCCTCTAGCTATTGATTTATAGGGAATGGTTTCATTTTCTACTAAGGATGGAGCAACAAGCATAATGGGCTATCAGAAAGAATGATTTGGTTTTGGTGTGTAATGTAATGCAGAAAAAACATCTGTTATAATATATATAATCACTTATAATATAGGTTTTTGAGAACTCAATATATTTTTAACTGAGATCCCAAGTGGATCATCGAAAAATAAGTGAAACAGAAGACCTTACAATTAGAAGATCAATTTCTGCTTTACTATTCTATATTTAATTTAATAAAGATTAAGTTATTTTCTTTTGGGAGGACATTTATTATTAATAATATATATATCAATTCTGTTCCCTAAAGATCAATAAATATGTCGAAGTAAATATATTATCATTCAAATGGAAAATGATTATTTATTTCAAAGGTATGAAACATTGAGAATGGAAGGAGATGCTGAAACTTCTCTTACCCATATTCTAAATTATTTTTATTGAGTTTCATTAATTGATCTACATTAAAATTGAATATTGATAAGATGTATGATATATTATTTTTTTATTTTTAATTAGGATTTAATCATGAAGTCCTCTATTCAATCATCAACATTTGACTTTAACAAAATGGTTATTATTAATATATATGTTCTAATATTTCAATAAGTCCATCCTGAAAGGTAGTCATCATGAAGCCCCAAATATGATAAGTGGGTTTAGATTCATAAATAAAAGTAGTTAAAATTTATCTATAAATATAAAACTCCTACAGTTGTCCTAAAAATATATTTTGAGCTAAAATTTTTTGCATCATTGTTTAAATGGGAATTTTTATCCCCCCATTATAGTTTTTTAATTATTATTTTATGTACCCGACAAGAGTTTTTTAGAAATCCTTTAATACCATGAAATATATTTCGATGAAAATAATATCAAATAAGTAATGTGGATAACTTTATCATTTGAATGATGCTTGAATATTAAAATAATGAATCATGATTAATAGTAATTTAATGACCTATTTTAATGAAATATTAATACCATTATTCCATAAAAATAATTTACAAAATTATTATGACTCTGTTTAATATAGTTTTTTATTACATGGGTACTTGTACAATGTTATATATCTCGTTATTTAAAGTATTTCATTACAAAATATGATCTATTATATATTTACCATATTTCATGATAGAACAATGAAATTATAACCATCATGATCAAGAGTTGATACTTTTTAATGCTATGACTATGCAATAAAAAATTTAAAATAATGGTGGAAGTTTTCATTTAATACCATATCATTGACAAAACAATTCTCCTCTAAATTTATTTTCGTATAAGGAAGATGACTGAATGTAATAATAATTAACCACATTTTATTTTTTGATTATATATTCATACCATCTTATTATTATTTTCACCATATGTTATTTTTTATGTGTTTGGGTGTTAGAATTCAAGGTGAAAATATTCACTACATTAAAATAAAAATGTGTTTTGGGGGTATACTTTCGAAATTTAGAAATGTTTCCACAACAATAATTTATTTTTTACACTGCTTCAAAAAAATGGAGTTTAACATAAGAAAATAATAAATCACTTTTATTGGACTAATGATTTTTATAAAATGCTGTTTTCAAATAGATTACATGTTAGATCCAATAATAAATTTCTGAAAATTAGTAATTTCAGTTAAAATGAATGTATTTTAAATTCATCCGTTATTACGTATTTTATCATTTTTATATTTTGTTAATTAGGAAGTGGGAGTTCTCACATAAAATTAAAGAATATAATCAATAATTTATTTTGGATATAATTATATATATTTTAGATATAATCATCCTCTTTAAGGACTAATATTATACAAATAATTCCAAACAAACATTGATCCTCATAATCAATAGACCCTTAATAGATAGACCACATGTTTTATGTAACTATTTTCAATTCGTTGGAGATAAATTAGATCCCCTAGAAGCCAATGGAAAATGACAATTAACTATTGATATGAGAATAAATCTAATATAATTGATATCATGAGTGATGAGTGAAGTATTAAAAACTACTGTAAATCATATATTTTCATGTAAAATCATAATTAATTAAGAAACATGAATTATGAAAAGGTGAATATTTTTCTTTTCAAAATTGAGTTTGTAAAAAATATCTAGTTTAATTTATCATTAAAATTCATGAAACAGAGTAGAAATTTTATGTGGAATAAAATATTTTTACCATTTATAGATGTTTAATATTATTTCATTATGATTTAATTATTTTTAATATTGTATTCTTATTAAAATTGGTTATTTATACTTAGTTCTAATGTAGAATAATTATTTAAGTGTGAGGGTTTTAATGAAATCTTATTATCATACAATTCTTAAATAAATTATAATAATTTTATTGGATTTTGATTAATATTACAATATAATTTAATATTTTATTTAATTATATGTAATTAAAATTCAATAATTGTAATCAATTTAAATGTATAAAAACTAATAATATCATATAACATAATTTACTTATGAATTTATACATGAGTTTAAAAATCATGTGATTTTTTAGCTTAAAAATTTTCTGCCAAATTCACTAATGATAAAAATTATTAAACCGCATTACACATTTTCAATATATAGTGGCATGGTCAGCTAGAAATCCCTAATCAAAATCCCCATCAAGAAAAAATATAGTATTGTCTACATGTGGATGTGAATGTGTAGTAGTTGGGGAAAGGGCTATGAGGACCATGTTTTTTGGAATGAACCATGTAATATCATGGACGTATCGAAGGATGGAACTCATATGGTCTTATTTTAAGACATTTCTTCATAGTATTGTCATTTATTATAGTTCCTGAAAATTCTGATATTCGATGTGGGACAAAAATTTTGGTAAATGGCTTAGGCATCTCTCGTTTTCTATCTCTACCATATTCTATGTTTTGAAAATTACCACCACTACTTTTATTCAAGGTGGAACACTATCAATAGTTCATGACAGGATTATGATAGTGAAAAAACATCCCATGTATCTTGTGATCACTATAAATCACATAAGGGATATATGGTTCACCTGATAAATCACACCTTTAATGATAATGAATCCATACCTAACATTTTGATCACCACTTATAATGTTGATCACCAAAACCGATGATTATCTAATGTGATATAATATAGAATATCATTATGGGAGGTTTTTCCTTTTATATTTCATTTTACTAGGTTGGTGTCCAAATTTTTGGTTTTTATGGTTTTAATCAAGGATAATGGCATTGCCGCTGATGAACTATTTCACCATTGAATTGAGTGAGGAAATGTGTCTAAGTCAATATTATATGGAGAATGAGGATTAGGTAGTGCATGCTTCATGAAATCATGATATATGATATACAATTGATTAATATGATAGAAAATATGTTACATGATAGGAGTAGTGATGATTGTGGAAGCTACCTTGGAGAAATAATTTGTAAGATGTCTTCTATCACTGAAGTTATTGTAGATATGATGTGACATTGTAAAAAATTCATAGGAAATTAGAGATACCATTGAAAAATGAAATTTTAGATATGGTAAAATTAACAATAATGGATCATGGTGAATTTACATGAGGCTACCATTGAGGAACAGTTGAACTATGTAATTTCATCGATAATAGATGTCTTATAGTAGATATTAGAAACCACTTTGGAATGGTATATGATGTTCTATTGTTGATTAACTAGAAGTGGTTGAGGAATAATGGATCTACTATGATTGATGATTCTATGCATATTTCCTACCATGAAACTAACAATATATTTTTAATGGTTGTAAGAGGTATGCAACCTTGTGGTAGTTCTTTCATTTGATGTGTTTCTGGATAATAAAATTCAATGATGAATCATGAACCTGATTGAGGATATTTCCCAATAAAATTAACAACCCAATATTGAGGTTTGAGAAAAAAAAATGGGTAAAGTATACACCTAACATATTTTCATATACCACTCACAATCATAAGAAAATATACATTAAATATTTTTTCAAAATGGACTGTTATAAATTAATATTTTACTAATCCGAACAGGATTGAAGAGTGGTTTCCTTACACTGTGAATATGAGGGAGGATACTTCTACACAAAAATTTTGATATCAGAGGACCATGGATCAAATATTATAAATTTATACTATATTTAAATTTTCATATATTTTTATAATATTATCATTCCAAATTATATTTTTTCTAAATTTATCTAATTTAATGGAGGGTAATAATACATTAGTGGTTTTTTATGTATACATGTCCCAATTAAAATGTTTTTATAAAATTAATAATTCAATTTCTTTATCTATTCTATTTTAAAATTGCATTAAATTCATAAATCTTGAATTTTATAAAAATACATTTGTTTTCACTATTAAATATAAATTTTTAATATTTCTTTGTTTTGAATCATTGTAACTCTCTAATTAATCATAAACTACATTTATGGTTTGCAACAAAACTAAATTTATAGTGTTTAGATATTTATATGCATGTGAGGAATAAATAGAGTCCTTATTTTGATAAATGGGAATTTCAATAATAAATTTGGAATGTAAATTAAATTTCAATTAAGGTTTGTTAGTTTATTGACACAATAGTAGATGAATATCATATGAAATTAAATTTGGAAGATTATTCTCAACATAAAACAATAATAATTTGGAGTGAAAAAGTATAATCTATTTTAAATCCAATCTTTTATTTCATTAATAAAATTTAGAGACTCCAATTGAAAATGAAGTTAATGTAATAAAAAATTGAATCCAAACCAAATCACAAATTAATTATCTCTGTTATTTTGATTATCAAAACTTTTTCCCTTTTTTAATAGACTTAGTTATATTATTCATATTTTTTTGTAAACTATAAAAAAATAATTTATGAAGTATCCATTGGATGATTCTTTGGTTTCTTCTAATACAACTTTTCCTAGGGAATTGATTTTTTTTAAAATAATCCACGATCAGGGTGTTTTCAAATTAAATTCCATACTTGAAAACTATTTCTACGACTGATCATAAAGATGGAGTATGTTATGTTTTTGTGTTTTATGATATCCTAGTTATATTTAATGTCCCATGTGAATATACAATAACAAAAAATCAAATTTAAGGATGGTGACCATGTATTTTTAAAATAAACACCTCACCATGGTATAAGTGGTATTGGGTTGGGTGGAAAGCTATACATTTTGATAATTATGATACAAAAACTACATGTAGTTTTTTTGAGACTATATATTTTCTATTGTTACCTCTATGAATGGGTTAAGTTTCCAACTGTTTATATGTTTCATATTTAGGGATTATGTAGATATTTCATCACATAGTATCAATTGGGGTAGAACATATTACAATTAGGATATGGCCATTATCTAGTAGCTAGTTGTACTTGAGGAATTGAAGTATACTATAAATATATATTACATTTTATACTTATAAATATTCATTTACTAACACGGTTTTCTAATTTTTTTTTAATTAACATAATCAATTTTGTCTATATATTTTGATAATTATGAAAAATATTACATAATACTTTTTCGAATTCCAAATTGGGTTCATATTTTTCTACCGAGATAGGTTTATATATTCACACACCTCAGGGATTTGAAACACTTTTGAAATATTATTAAAAAACAAAAGGGAATATTTTTATGTTGATATTGTTCCTAATTTTCATAGATTCCATTAGACGTATTATATAATGTGCAACAATAAAAAATATATCAATAAGGGACAGAAAATTGTGGAATATATTTTGTTTAGGGAATGCATGAGGAGCCTGTAAATTGTTTACATTTTTCAAAATAGATCAGTAAGAACAAAAAAACACATTTAAAAATAAATTTCATAAATAATTTTTTTTACAAACCATTATTAATAATTGGAAAACAATGAATATCTTTTTGGAACTTGGTAACTCATAAAAAATTCATTAAAATTGAATCCAACCACAATTAATTTTTTAAAATCAATCCTTGCCTTAATAAATTAAATGTTTTCTTTAATTATCATTTTCATGTGTAAAATAGGATTCATAGAGTATCATATTCAAAAATAGTTTCTATTGATGTTTATAATATTTCAAAATAAATGAAGACCAATTAATTATACTTGAGTATCCTAAGGATTCAACACCATTATTTATTGTTTCTAAGTGTAAATAGTTAAGCAATGCATTCGAGAGATATATCAGACTCAATCATAATCATGAGTTACCTCAGGAATATTAATCATTATATAAAATTATCATGAACCATATCATGACTTAAATATTTACATCTTTTAATAAATATCATTAAATATTTGAGAAACTCATTTAAATTAATGGTAAACATATTTTTTTCTCAATATTGTTTGGTAAAATATCCTTTTTCTTTGATAATAGAAACAATTGAAAAAATAACATAAATTGAGTAAGAGGATATATATTTAAGAATAATATATTATTTTATATGATTTCCATTAATTAATAAATAAATTTATAGTGGGAATGGGTGGTCATTAAATATATGTTGAAAATTATTTTCCACTTTTATTGAATGTTGTATATAACCCATGATGAAAATATCATAACCAATAATTTTTATTTTACTATAAATAAAGGTAAATATAATATAAATTTTAATTTTAAATAGTTTAGTAATATATATGATCATTCTTAATAAATTTATAGAACCATAAAATGGAATAAAAAGAGGTGGGGGAAATCATCAGAAATGAAATTTTCAATGAATGACCCATAACATAAGTACCAACTAGATTCGTATGTTCGCTATATACTATATAAAAATTATAAAATGTTTTCACCTTATTAAGATAATTTTCCCTTTTTAAAGAATGTACTTATTCTGTTCATTTCATTTATTAACATATTATATTATGTTACTAAAATTTTTAATTTCGTTATGGGTGTTTTGGTGTTATTCAGTTTATATCCTCTATCCCATATCAGTGTCTTTATTATGCACAATTTTTTATCATTAAATTACATAAATTCCCATAAACATGTTATTTTATACACTTTTATAAACTCACTAAATTTTTTAAAATGAACCATTTGTGGTGGTAGAGATAAATTATTTACAATGTATCTTAATAACAATAGTTTATTCATATGCATAATGAATGTTTTTATTTTTCTATTTGGTAGAATCCAAATAAATTAGATAATATTTTATTATAAAAAAATCATTAATATGTTAAAAATTACATATTTATTCCTTACATCATTCCATATAACATTACTTGTAATATGGACATAAAAAATGAACCACATCACTTCATGGAGAAGGTAGTCCAAAAGTATTCATGATCGACGCTATCAATTTTAAATGGTCCTATAGTTAATATGGTAAGTCATATATTTTAATTTAAAATTATAATCATTTCATATGTAATATATATATTTATTTTATACATCACTTCATCATTTCAAATATTCTAGTGATGAAAAACAAATCACATTGTTTCATGGTCGTGGCAGTATATACATTGGTTGGAGAGAATATTTCTTTTCGTATAGGATGAGAAATTTAGATGGAAAAGTGGTGACCACTAAAACATTAGATTATTACTATAGGGAAGATATTTTTTAATTTTATTATCATTGTTTATGAATGTTTTATGGATTCGGATGATGAAATAATCATGAAAGAATCAATTAGAATAATTACACTTCATTGGAAAATGTACCTTTGATTAAACATCAAGCCTTCTAATGATGGTCTTATGTTGCAATCATATAATCTAAGAAGGGAAGAGATATATTTTTAGGGATCTAGGATAATTATTGGTCAAGATAGAGGTATTAGTATTTTTTACAAGGGATGATAGGAGGATCCCTTTTTTATGTGGGGGGATGGAAAAAGATATAAATAATTTAAACATTTAAATATATTATATTTTTATCAATGTCTTGTATACCAAAACTAACCAATTTTCATTATAGAACAATTATGAGTCATTACACATTAATGTAATAATATTTAAACTCATTTTTATTATATTTTAAATAATATATATGGGTTTTAATACCCTATTTGCTATTTTAATCATTAACATAGTGCCAAATGACTATAAATACAACAATAAAAATATCCAAATTGAAAGTGAAAAAATTAAAAAAAAGTGAAACTAATTATTAATATTTTGAAATCGATTCTTCAATATTTGTTTTTAGAAATTTGTAAAAATTGTTTTTTATATTAATTCCAAAAAAAATGAAAATATGTTTTATAAAAATTTCATTATTATCATAACATTGATTTTGTGAAAATATACAAAATAAAAATTATTACTATATAATTAATTTTATTAGTTTTAGTAATATTTTACTATGGAATATTAATATTAATTCCGAAATATAATTTTAATTTTTAGATTCTATATTTAGTATGTTTTTTTGTGAATTTGGTATGATACACTATTCAGCCAAATAAGAATATTCAAATAATAAAATAAAGAAATCATACAAATATAAATTCAAAAGTATGAATCATGAAAAAAACAAAATTATGTAAAACATGAATTCTATAACAATTAAATTCATATTTAAATTAATACAATCTATTTCATGGGAAAAAAATTTAATATATATTAGTGTTTTATTGATGATAAAATATAGTAGTCATTTATTAAACAATAATGGATATGAATCTACAATTTTTTATGATAAATTATATAAATAATTTATTTATAGTATTACCTATGATTTAATATTCCTCCCCCATTTATGAAATTTAATCCTCTCAATTTTCATCATTCTCTAAACATTTTATGGTATTTTTTCCTAAGAACAAATTTTAATCCCCATGAGAGTTCCACAATCATGTTATTCTTCGTAAGATATTAACATAGTGTTTCTATTTATTTTAAAATACATGATATATATGATCTAGAATAATATTATTCATTCCTCATATAAAATATTTCTTTTTGGAAAACTCATTTATGTATCAAAATAAGATACTCTTCATCTATATATTTCATTGACAATTAAATTTAAAATTAATAATTTACCCGATATGAAATCTGATGTAAGGACAAATATTATGAAAATTATCCTATATTTTATATAATTTTTTGTGTTCCAATAAATCATAATTTTTTTATTACCTTCATTTAACAAAATTCATAAAAAGTTTAAAAAGATTCACCTTATTGAATGCCTGATCTCCTTCTTCAAATGGAATATCCATCACCTAGTTTTCGGTATAAATATCCCCCTTCATTAATATAAACTCATATATTCATCACTCATTATAACCATACCAACAATTTATTTTATCATCTATTGTAAAAATAACAACCTTTCATCGAATTCCTAAATACGTCATGGAGTATCACACCACTTTCCATATAATTTCTCCAAAAATGTCATCCCTATACTAGACTATTTTTATTTTTATACTAAAATTAATTAAAAACAAATACTAGTCAGATCATCATTGGTAATAAAATGTAAAATACCATACCATATCATTCAATTTATAGCATATTTTTCTATGAAAATCCATTGGATTTTAGAGAAAATGTTATAAATAAATATTCTTTCTATAACAAACGAATTTTGAATTATTTTCATATATATATATATATTAGAATAAGATATGATGAAATAGAGATTAATATCCCATGTAATATTACTATCTCAATATGATAATATATTTCAATATGGTACAACAATATATTTTCCCAAATTGGAAGATAAATTTAGACTTATTAAAATAGTCAATATAACCCAAGATTCATTATTAAATCAATATTTATATGGGAATTTTTCTAAAAAATCTATGGATATATTAAAAAATTAATCTTTAATAATTATCAATGGTTGAAGAATACCCTTAAGTGGTTTTTTTCATATTTTTTCCCTTCAATAGCTAAAATCATTACTAGTAAAATTTGCAATATATTTATTCATTACACCCCTATAATAATAATCTAGAATCTCTCTATCCATTTTTTCACTCTGAAGATTAAAAACCAGTGATCTATGAGCTTCCCAAAAAATTTCAATCATCTACTGGGAGTCAATTGGCACACATAACTTCATTCCTAACATCTTAACACATAAATTTATGATTTAAAATTTAACATACACACCCTTAGTAGTTAGCTCTACCATTACTTAAAAATAATTATTTAATTTTTAAGAATTATTAGTTATTTCTGACCATAAATTATATTCACAAACTTAAAAAAAATTGAGAGTTTTATCAAGAAACATTTGTATCCCCTAAGTCTCCAAATCATTAAATAATGGATTTTATTCCTAATGTATTTTTGAAAAAGGTAAATTATAATTTTTATTCCTCGATTTTGATAACATTTTTTATTTACATATATAAAAACCTATGTTTATGTGAAATATATTATTTAGAATGAATTTGTTATTTATGATATTTTGTTATACTTTTTTCATGTAGTGTAATAAGCATTACACATAGCACTCACTTTAAATAAAACATGACATACTATTAAAATATTATAATATTAATGTAATCCACTAGTAGTTGGAATTGATGATTAAATATTATTAAATTAATAATAATAGTATTCTGATTATATATTTTTATAAATTGAGTTCTAAATTTACCAATTATTTATATATAAAAATTAAATTACTTGATAAAAGGTAATCTTTTCATGAAAAAAACATTATAGGAAAACAAATATTTTTTTATGTTAATCAATTAAAAAACATAGGAAAAATGATTATATATATATATATTCAAATGTAATATATTCAATAAAATTAATTTCATTAATATAAATTGTTTTCTAAGAATATATAAGATTAAATTCAATTTTACCCTTAAAAATATATATTTTTCTAAAAAGATTTATTTCTTCTTTTATGAGATGAATTTAAAACCCATTTTATAAACATAAAGAAAAAATATATTATATGATAATTTAATTATTATAATTGATCTGGTAGATATTATCTTAAGATAATTTTTATGAATTTTTATAGAAGATATATTTTTTGATGAATATTATAAAATACTTATTTTTAACAATAATTCCCATCTCTTTTAAATATTTTAAAAACAATAAAATTGAACTATGTTTTTTTAATGGAAAATTTATATCAATTATATTTCTATTTAAAAAAATTTCTTTATATTTATTTACATATATTATTTCTATATTGATACATTTAAAACATTTTAATGTTTTCTCATTAAAAATATGCATTCCCATCACGTATGGAGTATAAATTTAAAATTTTAATTTTATTATTTTTGTAATGGAATTTCAAAAAATATATTAAATATTTCGAAACATAATAATTGATGTTTTTTAATAATGTCAAATTAATATTTTACCATAATGAATAGAAAAAACATTAATAATTATTTTCCATGGGTTCTGTAAAAATGGTTTTATCAGGGGGTTAAACTGAAAATATAAGGGTTCAAACTAAGAGAAAGATTTGTTAAACAAAATTTAAGAAAATAAATACAATATAAATTACATTTCAAAAAATAATTTTTTTAGCATTTTATCATTAGAAAAACCTCAGTACACAATTTTCTATTACGAAATTTTATGTGTGGTTGCCACCTTGCTTATAAAGGGCCACCTGCTCTCCACACATATTTAAACAAAATATATACATTTTTCTAAAATTCAACCAAAAATAAATTCCTCAATTCCCTCATATAATCATATAATTTGTATTTTTTAAAATACCAGATAATAAATCCATTTGTAGTGTATATATTGTTTTTAGTAGAAAATTTAATTTCCCTCCTAAATTGTTTTATTTTATTTCATTCCACACCAAAATAAAATCTAATTTAACCTGGAAAAAAGATATTTGTCATGGCCCTTCCTTGGGGCCCGTGCCGTAACTACCCCATGCCTGCCTTCCATATGCTAGTGGCTGGAAACTAGCACCAAAGGTGAATCACTGATAAAAAGGAAAGGCATTGACTTTAAACCTGTAACACACACAGTCTGAACACAAGCAGTAGAAGCAACAAGTAATAATATATAAAAGAATGGTGTGTTAAAAATAAGTGGGTTAGTATACAAACCCAACTTAATAACAAGTACTAGTGAAAGTAAAAAAAAGGAAAAACAGCTCCTGGATCGTCCACCGGGGAATCCTACCTGAAGGTTAAATACAGAACGTGAAAAAATCATCCATTAGGTATGTCCCATATAGTCCATCTCTGAGAAGCCTTCTGTCTATCACCCTCATCCTCGATCACTTCTGACAGTCGTCTACACATAACACTAAAGGTGCGGGCAAAGCCCATGCAGGGGTGAGTATAGCAGTACTCAGTAGGGGACCAAGAGACCTCCCAAAGGTCTCCCAGAATCAACTAAGGATAAACCACATTAGTAAGTTACAATAACAATGTATTTAGCAACCTTACATAAGTTTTTTCCCATACATATTCCTAAGATACCAATCAAAAACCGACTCCAACTCTTGATCCCAACCATATACCATTACACAATTGTAGAAAACACTTAACAAAGAAAGTACTACACGAGGTGTATCCTGTAGGTACAGCTCACAGAAGAATGCCACGTGGGATTCACCACAATACATCTATTAAGAAACATCACCAAGAAACATCCACCCTCACTTAGGTATATCCCCATACATATACCTAAATCTTGAAGAGTACACATCTCATACATGAGGTAAACACGAAGTTAATGAATCAGCTCACACCAGGTATACACAACTTAAAAAAAGTTAGATATGATTATTTGTAGCCACTGAATCATATTTCACTATCGAAAGTTAGATATCCAAAGAATCCTAGAACAACAGTCTTCCCAAGTTGTCGATCCTACATGGGATCTCGATAAAAAAGTCATCCCAGTAAAACCAATGGAGGATCCAGGTGTAGTGTCATATTTGTCGAACCCCTCGAGGATTCAAGTCCAGTCTCATCACTATCGAACCCACAGTGGAACTAGGTGCAGTCTCTTCAATGTCAAACCCATGGAGGATCGAGGTCCAGTCGCATCACTGTCGAACCCACAGAGGATCCAAGTCCAGTTTCATCACTGTCAAACCCACGGAGGATCCAGGTCTAGTCTCATCACTGTCAAACAAACTAAGGATCAAGGTCCAGTCTCGTCACTGGGGAACCCATAAAGAATCTAGGTCTAGTCTCTTCATTGTCGAACCCACAGATGATCCAGGTCCAATCTCACCGTTGTCAACCATATGGTTCCCATACACAGTACACTCGATTCCTGGTGGGTCCACTACTCGAGCCAAGTGTTGATACATAAACATCCACGTAGTCTTGATTTGATGTATCCCGTATTTTTGTCTCATTATAAGCAACCAAACACGACATAAAGCGCGTCAATCGGATGCTCGGTCGCTTAGTTATTGACATTTCCATTCCAGGGGTACTGTTTGTATTTAGGTTCAAACCAACCCTGCCATACCCGAACTACATCCATATCTAATGTGGGGAATTCCAAAATAATCTTTTGTCTCTATGCCTTGTGTCTCCGTAGACGGTTCGTTTTTCGGACATCCGTAGCCAAAAAATGCGGGCTAAAAGGTGTAATCGGGCAATAGTGGGTCTGAGTTCGGTCCGACCCAGTTGGTCCGACATGGCCCAACTCGATCTGAACCGGGGTCTAACCCAGTCCACGGGGCGACCCGTGCCAAGTGGTCGACTCGACCTGAGTGGGCGGCCCGAAGAGAGGGAGCGGCCCGACCCGAGGGAGTCCCGTCACAAGGCATCCTGGCCCAAGGTGGCCTGGCCCGTGGCGGCCCGGCTGGCCAGCTAGTGTGGCATGGCTGGCCACACGTGTGAGGGGGCTGCCATGCCCCATATTTATGATCCTAAGGGACCGGCCCTAGGCGCCGGTTTTGGGGAGCCCCATGACCTGGGTGGTCCCGCATTGTCGGCCAGCCTATTTTGTGTCCCGGGTATCCGTCCCAACGCCGACCGTTCCTAGTCCCTCCCCCGTCGTGTGACGGCGCCGCCGTTCTGCTCCACTGCCGCGGCCCACCCTGACAGTAGCCCATGCTTCTCTTCACAACGTGATGACAATGCGGAACCTCCACCATGGCCTGGCCTGGCCGCGACCCGATGCTTTCCCACACGGCGCGACAATGTCGCGCTCCATCCGTCGCTGCCCACCCTGGACATGTCACTCCTTCTACATGCAGAAAGGTGGTGTTGCACCATTGTGCGGACCTGGAAGCCTTGCGCCACCAGTTTCTTCATGTTCTGCCTCCGTCATCTACAAACAAGAACAACAAAAGGGGAGAGTCGGGCCATGTTCATGCGGTCCGGGCCCTCCTCATCTAGGAAATAACAATTGGAATTTCTTAAACAAAAAATGAACAATGAAGGTTATAACCCATAAATAAAATAACTCAAATCCCCCTAACTCGATCATCAATGATCATTGATGGAGTCATGAGAAAAAGGCGGGTGTCGATTCGTTGTTCTTCACGTTCGTCATGAACTCCCAATTCTCATGATTTTTGCCAGAAAGTGTTCATAGGAGTCGAGGTCGAGAATGAAATCGGAATTCTTCGTTGGTGATGCCTTTTATTTTGGTATGGTTGACGATCGAATATAGTGTTCTTCGGTGCAGAGGGTCATTCTTCATTGGAAGAATGAAGTTCTCCGAGAGTCTCGCAAAAAAATTATAAAGATTTCCAACCAAATGAAATAATATAATATATATTATGTAAATGGATAAAAAGTAGTAAAAAGAATTAAAAAGAGTGAGAATTAATTAATTGATAGAGTTTAGTTAATTAATTGTGTGGGTTGGCACACTTAAATGATGGGGGAAGATGGATAGTTTCACCAGTTCAATGGGGTGTTAAAAGGGGTTAGATGCCCGAGTGGCTCCCACCATAATTATCCATCTAAGAGAGGATTTTCTTGGGAGGGACCCACCCCCATAACCTTCCATGGGAGGTTCGGGTGTGGTGGCCTTCACCTCCAACCTTCCCTTGGAGGTTTCAACCACCAAAATAAAAATAATGTTAAAACATTATTTTTATTCAATTTAATTAAACCCCCCCCCCCCCCAAAATAACTTCCATTCTCCTTATAATTCAACTGCATTGATGGTATCACTAAGAAATCACTGAAACTGCGAGTTCAATGGTGCCCTCTGATTTCAATTATGAGCACTGGTTCAAAAGATATAAAATGCAACTCGCATATTTATTGAACTTACCCGAAAAAATGTTCAGAAAATTAATATCAGCCACCCTCGACCCGTACAGGTTGAGGATAGGCTCTTCCTAGATGAATAATGCCCCAACGAACCCAATGAGAACTTGTGATTTCCAATCCGAGTTAGCGTTCAAAAGTTATGAATTTTACAATAATTTTTTTTCACTTAATTATTTTATTTGTAGTAAAAAACTAACATTCTCTGGTGGCACTCGCCAACCGATGTTAGTATCATCATAATGATATCCTATCCTCATGAATTCAATAGTGGTCTTATATTTTTAATCTGAGTCAACTTTTGTGATTTATAAGTATTTGAAAAATAAAATAACTTTTTTTAATTATTTTATTTACGGTTATGCCATTTTCCAGTTTTTCTCACAGTAGGCATGCTCTGACAAAACATAAGTCACGCCTAGGGTAAACTCACCATCCTGAGCGCAACTGTGGCCTCAGATTTCAGATCTGAGTTACTATTTAAGAGTTAGTCCACTTTTTCTAGAAAACTGCACAGGTGCGTTAATTTAAGATTAACAAAATTTCAACAGATCATCTCGGGCACTCGGGACATCGGAATCGCGCACTGTCAGAAAATGTGGACTCTTAAAATTCCAATGTAATTTAAAAAAAATTACATGAAATTTAAGGGACTTTAAATTGTCCACACCTAATTGATTTACGTCCCCATAAGACACAAATCACACTAAGGGAACAAATTGAGGTACTAAGTACGCATCTGAGCCTCCCTCTCCCACGTGCTCTCTTGGAGGTTCTCGTGCTGCCAATGAACGTACACCAGAGGTATCGACTGTCTACTTAGGACCCTATCATGTTGATCATCAATAACTAATATAATTTCCATGAAATTCACCTTGTCACTAATGTCCATCTCCCCATGGTTGATGATGTGAGAAGGGTCATGCACGTATCTCCTCAACTAAGACACGTGGAAGACGTCGTGCACCCGATGCAACTGAGGTGGAAGAGCCAAGTTGTATGTAACCTTACCTACTCTTTTTAGGGCTTTGAAAGGTCCACTGAATCGTAGAGATAACTTTAAGCCTTGGGGAAATTTCTATAGACCTCATCGAGGTGAGACCCGTAGAAAGTTATGGTCACCGTCCTCAAATGAAAGTGTTCCACGTCTTCTACCAGTATAGAATTTATGCCTGCTCTGTGCAGTTTTCATCTGCTCCTGGATGATCTGCACCTTCTCGGTCATAGCCTGTACCATCTATGGTCCCATATGTGCGACCTCCCTTGGGTCAGTCCGGCATAGAGACGATCTACAAGGTCGGTCGTAAAGTGCCTCGAATGGTGGCATCCCGATGGTGGAGTGGTAGCTGTTGTTATACAAAAACTCTACAAAGGGTATGTGACACTTCCAGCTGCGACCAAAGTCGAGGAATCATGCATGGAAAATATCCCCAACAGTCTAAATGGTCCTCTCAATCTATCCATCCCTCTAAGTATGGAAGGAAGTGCTCCGCCATCACTTGCTGACCTGTGAGGCATCGTGAGACAAACTCTGCTACAACCTTATTCATACGTGGCCACCAGTGTTGTCTTCGGAGGTACTGATACATCTTCAACACTCTAGGATGTACCGGTAAAGGAGATGTGTGGAACTACCTCAACACTTCCTTCTGAAGTGAAATTTGTACCATGGTACGTCCTCTGAATAGAATAACGTACTCCCCACCTTCAGAAAATCCATCAGGTGTCTGCCCTATGGATATCTAACCACGTCACGTGTCATGGTAAACATCCCCACTCTGTGCCTCCCTGACTCACTGAAGAAGTGGAGGAGTGATTGTGACAGACTGTAGAAAGGATACCCCATCTCTATCCACAAAAGATATCTGCAATGTGGTTAGCTGCTCTGTCGCTTCTCCTAGTAGCTGAATGACAATTCTCATACTGAGAGAATATACTAAAAAGTTCCCCTTTACAGGATTATAGACTATCTCAAAGTCATATTCCTTGAGGAACTCTATCCATCAACACTGTCTGAAGTTCATGTCCTTCTATGAGAAGAAAAAACTGAGACTATTGAGATTAGAGTAAATTGTAAACAATTAGCACAACGATCTTTGGGTGAGAGATGCCAATTGTAAAGAACACAAATACACCCTTCTTCACCTACATTGTAAAAGAGCTTCAATGATTTCTCCATTTCCGAAAAGTGAACTCTAGTCTCATCACCTGGATGAACCATGTCATTTCCCTAATACAGTCAATCCTGACATGAACGGTACTAATTCATGCCTTGGATGACGTCGTAAGGTATTGATGCTAATACCAAGAGATACAACCATTACTCTCGCCTCTAAAGGATGAGTCACACTGTCGGCATCATTTTTTTCTCACTGGGTCTCTTCCAGTAGGAATCTCGAATGTGAGGGTCACATCAATAGATTTAACTAGTACCTCTCAGTTTCAACCACACAAAAAGGTAGGAGAGAAAATATCACAATGACAAGTGTCTTTTATTACTGCATCTCAAAGAACAAAGACACAAATAAACCACAAACAAAGACATCAATGAATCTAGAAGCATCATGATCACTGATCTCTATGCCTGGATCTAGTCCCACTCCTGTCTACCTGCTCCCGTAGCTCAAGGTGAACCATCTAGGAGTGGTGGTGGTAGTGCTCAATGACTATGACCACCATCCAATAAAGGACCTGCTCCACTGCCTATCCACTACATGGCTGATGCTCAGGATCCTACCACATCCTCTATATTGGTGGCTCCTCTAACGCCTGTTGATCAACTTTGCGGAGAGTCGGATTGTCCCATGCTCTATGGCCGTGTTTCCTACAGGAATAACAAACCATTCTCCGTTCCAAGCTCCATCAGCCTCAGGTGCCCCACACCCCTTATGCCACATATTCCAGTCGTATCATAGTAGATCTAACCCTCTTGTGCCCCTCGTGTCATATGCCTACTACCAGCTACAGATGACTCGATTACTTTCGTAATTCCCGATGGAAAGAGAAACAGTTCCTAAGTACGCACAGACCGTAGAGTCATTGGTACAAAATTTGTCCTGAAAACCCCCCCAGAGATCCCCTAGGAGAGGGTCTCCTCATCGGAAAACTGGAGAATCAGGATCCACCACCTCTCAGCTGCTCCCTGGAAGAGACTAACAGTAAGTTTCACAATCAAGCTAGCGGATGTCCCAACTATGTGGAAAACTCGTGATACAAACTCCAGCCAGTACCCAACCATCTGAAAATCTGTCTCGCCTCGAAACCTCAGAGGCCTTTATCGCAGGAACCCATGCAATGTGCTCAAGCAGCGCTCACCCTGTGCTGCTGAGGCTGGTAGAAATGGTAGAACAACGGTTAGTTGTACCACTGGTTCCTCCACTATGATGAGGCCCTACACTGTGGCCTCGTCGCTTTGTGGGCTACCATCACGCTCTCTAATCGGAACCCGTGCTAACTGACTAAGTAATGACATCCTGAAAAGAAATAGGAGTTCCACGATCAAAAGTATACCTGGTGAGCTGACTCAAAGTAATTACAAAGAAATATTTTCAATGGAAAAACACATGGAATATGTGTTTTCATACATTGAGTCAGAAATCAGAAGTCAGAGTCCTAATGTTTGAATAAATTGGCCACCGCACCAACACCAGGTTCCCTAAATAGATAACGAAACCCAAAACATTTGTCACTATTTCCATTAAAAGAATCAGAGTAAAAAATATACGGTATAACCAACTCCTCTGATACCAATTTGATAGGACCCGTCCTAAAGGCCAGTTCCATGACAAACCCAAGAACGCCTTCTATAGGCCAGGGTCTAGTGACTAACACTAAAGGAGAATCCCTGATAAAAATATAATGAATTTCCTTTAAACCTATAACAAACACATTCTGAACACAATAAGTAGAAGATAAATGTAATAATATATAAAATAAAGGTGTGATGAATTTAAGTGGGCCAGTATACAATCCAAACTGAACAACAAGTACTAGTACAAGGAAAAATGAAAAAATAGCTCCTGGATCATCCATCCGGGAATACTACTTGAAGGGTAGGTATAGAACACAAACAACTCATCCTTGATGTACATCCTGTCTATTCCATCACTGAGAAGCCTGCCATCCATCACCCTCATCCACGTTCACTACTGACCGTCGTCTGCACAGAACACAACAAGGTGCGGGAAAAGGCTGTGTAGGGGTGAGTATAACAATATTTAGTAGGGGACCACGAGTCCTGCTGAAGGTCTCCCAGAATCCACTAAGGATAAACCACAGTAGTAAGATACAGTCACAAAGTATCAACCAACCTTACATAGGTGAATTCCTATACATATACCTATGTTACCAATCACAAACTAGCTCCAACTATTGAGCCCAACCACATACCATTCCACAAGTGTAGAAAAAACACGAAAAATAAATTACAACACAAGGTGTATCCCATAGGTACAACTCATAGAAGAAATCCATTTGTGATTCACCTCAACACATCTACAAAGAAACATCACGAAGAAACTTCCACCCTTACTTAGGTATATGCCCGTACATATACCTATGTCATCAAGAGTACACATATCATACATGATGTAAACACAGAGGTAATGAATCAGCTCACATAAGGTATAAAAAACATTAAAAAAAGTAAGAGATGATTATTTTTTTCCACTAAATAATATTTCACTGTCGAAAGGAAGATATCCAAAGAAACCTAGAACAACAGTCTGTCAAAGCTGCCAGTCCTATGTGGGATCTCGGTACAAAAGTCGTTGATGTCGAACCCACAGAGTATCCAGGTCCATTCTCGTCGTTGTTGAACCCATGGAATATCCAGGTCCAGTATCGTCACTGTCAAACCCATGGGGGATCCACATACAGTCTCGTCCCTATCAAACCCACAGAGGATCCTTGTCATTTCTCGTAGTTGTCGAACCCACAGAGGATCGAGGTCGAGTCTCTTCACGGTCTAACCCATGGAAAATACAGGTCCAGTCTTGTCACTGTCAAGCCCATGGAGGATCAATATCCATTCTCGTCACTGTAGAACCAATGAAGGATCCATGTCCAGTCTCGTCGCTGTCAGTCATAGGGTTCCCATACAGATAACACTTGATTCAAGGAGGGTTTGCTCCTTGATCCATGTGTCGATACATCAACTACAACGTAGTCTTGATTTGATGTTTCCCATAGTTTTATCTCATCATAAAGAACCCAACGCGACATGCGACGCATCAATGATAAGCCCAATCACTGAGTTATTGGTATTTCTATTCCAGGGGACAGATTGGTTTGCAGGTTCAACCCAACATGGTCATACCCCAACTGCATCCAAACCTCCAGCAGGGTTTTCCAAAAGAACCATCCTACTCTATGCCTTCTTTCATCTAAAACTTTTCATCGTTCGGACAACCGTAGACAAAAAATGCGGGGAAAAGGGTTAATCGGGCCATAGTAGGTTCGAGTTGTAGTCCGACCCAGTTGGTCCGACCTGACCCGACCCGGTCCGAACTGGGTTCTGACCCAGTCCGTGGGTCCGACCCAGTCCAAGGGGCTTCCCGGACCGAGTGGTCGGGCTGACCCGAGAGGGTGGCCCAAAGCGAGGGAGAAACCCGTCCCGAGGCGTCCCTACTCATGGAGGCCTAGCTGGCCGGCTTGTGTGGCCTGGATGGCCACACATGGGAGGGGGTGTCATGCCCCTCCTGTTTCCAATCAAAAGGGACAGGCGCTAGGTGCTGGTTTGTGTGAGTCATGGGACTCAGGTTGTCCCTCATTGTCCGGATGGCTGAGCGGCCAGCTAGTTTCATGTCTCTGGAGGCTGGCCCAATGTCGACCGCTCTTTGTCCCTCCACCACAACACGATGGTGCCGCGGTTCTGCTCCACCACTGCGACCCACCCTGGTCATGGCCCAATGCTTTCCCGCGCGATGCTAGTGCATCGCGCTCCTTCCGTCGTGGCTCGCCCCGGCCCCATAACTCCTTCTCCATGCGGCATGACAATGTTTCACACTTTTGGGGACCCGGGGGCTTTGCTCCCCCTATTTCTTCACGGTCTGCCTCCGTCATCAAAAAAAAGAACAACCAAAGGGTAGGGTCGGGCCGTTTTTGTGTTGTCTGAGACCTCCTCATCATGGCAATAACAATTGGTATTTCTTAATCTAGAAATTGAACGATGGAGGTTATATCCCATAAATAAAATAACTCAAATACGCTTACCTTGATCATCGATGATCATTGACGGTGTCACTAGGAAAAGTTTGGTGTTGATTCTTCATTCGTTGCGTTCATCACGCACTTCCAATTCTAAAGCTTGTGTGTCGAAAAGTGATCAAAGGGGACGAGGTTGATAACGACATCAACATTCTTCATGGGCAACACATTTTTTTTTGGCACGGTTGAAGATCGAAGATGGCATTCTTTGGTGAAGAGGGACGTTCTTCGTTGGAAGAATGATGTTCTCTGAGAGTCTCCTGACAAAAGTATGAAGCTTTACAACCAAATGAAATAATAGACTATCTATTATTTTAATGGTTATCAAGAATTCAAAATAATTCAAAAGGGTTCCAATTAATCAAGTGATAGAGTTAAATAAATTAATTGTGTGGGTTTTCACACTTAATTGATGGAGGAAGGTGGAGAGTTTCACCACTTAAATGGATTGTTAAAAGAGGTTAGATGCTCAGGTGGCCCCCACATTAATGATCCACCCAAGGGATGTTTTTCTCTAGTGGGTCCCACCACCATAACCTTTCATGGGAGGTTCGTGTGTGGGGGACCCACTTCCAACCTCCCCTTGGAGGTTTCAACCACCAAAATAAAAATAATGTTAACACTTTATTTTTATTCAATTTAATTAAAAACCCCAAAATCTGACTTCCATTCTCGTTAGAACACAACTGTGGTGAAGGTCTCCCTATGCAATCACCGAAATTGAATGTTCAATAGTGCCCTTGGATTTCAATTCTGAGCACTAGTTCAAAAGATTTAAATCTATGCTCACATGTTTACTGAATGTAGCTAAAAAAAAGTTCAAAATATTAATATCAGCCACCCTATACCCGCACCGGTTGAGGTTAGTCTCTTCCTAGGTGAATAATTCCCCAACAAACCCAATAATACCCTTGGATTTCTAATTAGAGTTACCTTATAAATGTAATAAATTTTGAAATAAAATAATTTTCAATTAATTATTTTATTTACGGCCAATAACTAACTTTCTCTAGTGCCACTCACCAACCCATGTTAGTATTTTCCTAAAGAATGGCAACCCTCACGAGTTCAATGGTTATTTGGTATTTTTAATCTGAGTTACCATTTCTGAGTTATAATAATTTAAAAAATAGGATAACTTTATTTAATTATTTTATTTACGGTTATTCCATTTTCAGGTTTTCTCACAGGAGGCATGCACGACTAATCTTAAGTCACGCCTAGGGAAAACCCGCCATCTAGAGCGCAACGGTGGACTCAAATTTCTGATCCAAGTAACTTTTTAATATTTATTACACTTTTTCATTAAAAGTGCATACGTGCGTTAATTTAAGCTTAAAAAAACATTGACGGATCATCCCAAGCACTCTGGGCCTCGGAATCGCGCACCGTCAAAAACTGCAAACTCGTAAAATTCCCTTGAATTTAAGAAAACAATTCTATTGAATTTCCAGGTATTTATAATATTAATAAAATATTAATATTTTGAGAATTTATTATATAAATTTTATAATCGAAATCCTTCTCTACATCAATTAAATGGGTTATGAATCATCATTCATGTGTATGGTGGACTACCGTTTCATTGACCAATGATATTCATTTTTTATCATCATTTATAATGGAGAGATATAATAAATGTGTTATTTATTTCATTATATTTAGTATATTTTTATTACATTTTAATCATTATATCTCATGTTCATTCTAATATTCCATTCTAATTTAATATGATAATTCTGTGTATTTGTTAGGTGGACTACCACCTCAAGAAGATATGTGTGTAGTTAATGTATCATATGGAAGGTAATATAGACATTATTAATGTAAATATGGTATATATATTACATGACCATGATTTATTTAATTTAATAAATTATTTACCTAAATTAATTACTTTCGTTACTTTAAAAAGAAACAGTGTTAATGCATACAAACAACCTACTGTCTCTATGCATGGTGCATTTCAATTTCAATAACTATCTTTAATGGATATCAGTAAATAATTATTTACTCCATATATAAGATATTTACATAATTGGAAAAACATTGGTGATTATTTAATCATTGTCAAACTATGTGGACAAAAAATTATAATTCAAGAACAAACATGAAAATGAAATCAATTCTTTCATGAAAAGTGAATTTTACATTGGATTGTTAGTAAATAAATAGTAAAAGGGAAAAGTAAATCCCATTTGGTAATATATATATATATATATATAGTCTTTTAAATAATTTATAATAATCATATATGTTGTATAATTTTTTTAACATCTATGAATGATGTGGAGACATATGGAATATTATTTTTATCTCGCATTTTTTTGAGATACATGATTTATTATACATGTTTTTTATATGCAGTATATATACTTGAGATTAATTTATTTTATAATTATTATCCATATAGTTTGTGGTATTTTATAACTATTATAATATCTCAGAATAATTGGGTTTATAGTTCAAATTTTACCAATGAAGTAAGTAATTTTTTGTCACAATTTACATTCTTTGGTAGATGTAATACACCAATGACCTTCAATGGGATGCCTAAAATACCTTTTAAAATATATATAATGAATATTTATATGTAAATTATATTTTACATATAATTTAAATTTTTTATTTAATTGTTATTATCAATAAATGTTACTAATATAGTAAGGGATGTATTTTTCAATCACAACATTTATCAAGATTATTTATGATTATGTTTCCAAAAAATAAATACTAATCTTTATCTATCATGAAAATCATTAATTTTTATATCATATTTATATTTAATGAGAATATATGTCATCCATATTTTGTTTCTATATATTTACTCAACATTTCAGTGAAATATTTTAAAACAAATCCCACTCAATATATTTAATTTTTCATAAAACATTTACTACCAAAACTATGTTTCCTATAATTGGATTTTAAAATAGTTTTTTAAAACACTAATAAGTATTAATTAAAGAAAAATTACTAATGATTTTTTAAAAATATTATTTAAAAAGAATATTTATTTAATTATCATAACAAATATGGATTTTTTTAATAATAATTCTTAAGGACTTGTCATTTTAAAGTGTACCAAATGATTTATTTTTATGATTTAAGTACCACATTGTAATTTAAATATTCAACTATATGACTCAAATTATATTTGATAATTAATGTATATAAAAATTATGTAATCATTTTTCTTTATAAAAATTTATGGTCAAACGTGAAAGGATATTATCCAAAAGAATATTTGAATGATCTGTATTATTCCTTTAAAATTTCAATATTAATTTTTTAAAAAAAAATTCAAAAAATTTATAAATTTTTATAAATTTTTAATAATCTGTAAAATCTGTATTTACCATGAATGGATCAATTTGACCATTCCAAATTATTTTTCATCTAAGATGTTATCTGATGATGTTACTTATGCTTTTTTTGTGATAATGTTGAATAATACCATCCTAATTATATCTTTGGAGGGAATATGATTATGTTGACTAATTTTTTAAGGAACCAATATATTATTAATGGGTTATTTTATGATGAATTTGTTAAATGATCACAAAACCCTTTTTATATACATGGGATATGATGTGTTGATATGATGACTGTTTTATGATATTGTGGAACACCTATGTATTTTGTTCATTTTGATTTTTGTTGGACATTGACCTTCTTCCAATTCATTTGTTAAATAATTAAATCTCATTATATAGAATTTTAAATAAATGCTGATAATATTTATCATCAATGGTAAATAGGTGAGTTATAATCCACAATGAGAAATAGATCTATCTTGTTCCATAATGGAAAATAGGTGATATGTACTTATTCATTATATTGATGGTATTTCTCGTTAACTATGGCATATAAAATGGTTTTGTATTTTTATGATGGATCCATACATTTATGAAATTATATTGTGTTATGTGATTGTTTTGTAATAATTTCTCACTGTTATGGGACATATTTTTAAAAATTATATTTTTTATTCCATTACTCATGTTTATTTTCAATATTAATTTTGGGTATAAAATCCATAAGTTATTTTCAATATCATGTTACTGATTTTTGATCATATAATACATATCATCATAGATTTATTTCTCTTAGGTTTACTCTAAAAAATCATTTGAGCTTTCCTTTTGATAAGTTATATTCCGCGTGTTATAATGAAATGATTATATTGGGTATTCCAATGAGGAGTTTTCTTTGAAAAGATAATTAATTTAGATGATGAAGATAATTCATGAAATAAAATATTATATTTCATGACTTTAATGAAACTAATATATTATGGCTCCGGGTAGTGTGTTTATTATATGTGTGTAATATTTATCAGAAAAATATTTAAAATCTATGTATAAAATACATTGTGTCTATAGTCTATATAAGTGAATAGGTTTTATAACCTATGTAATGTAGGAAAAAAATTATTTAGTTTAATATAATGGGATATATAATGATATGTCTTGGTATACATATAAGGTTATTTCCAAGTAATATAAATATATAAGAATATTTATTGGAATTTTGTTAAGGATAGAACATGTAGTTTAAATGAAAATAAATAATTTTCTAAACAAAATATGAGAAAATTGATTAATAAAAATGTTACCTAGAGGTAATAACTCTAAATTGGGACAATTGGACTAGTCCCGATCATCAACTATTCTACAAAAACAAACCATTCTTCAAACCTAGTGTTTCAATCCTCGGGGATATTATGTGGATGTTCAAAAACACTTTACAAACCTTCATAAATAATTTAAATATAGAACATGAATGACCAAGATTATTTCTAAGGAGCACATATTGAAAATTATGTGTAATGATTTATACATCCATTATGAGATTCTTCATGATTATGTGGCTTCATATTATGAATAATCTTTCTCACAAAATTCATTTTTTTCAATGGTAAGAACCAAAATTAAATTGATCAATTTAGATTGTGATATGGATTGTGTTTATGAGATAAAAAATGGTATGATAATAGGAGTTGTGGATATTTTGATTATTTTTAAACTGTAATCACAATATCTAATTTACAAAAATCACATTAACCAACTCCTAGACTCTCTAATGTGGAATAGAATATTTTTTATTGAGTTTTCATGTATTTGAGACTATAAATGAAATAAGATATTTTATCCAAAATACAACAATGTATGAAGAATAGACCATGTGAATATCCTAGTAGAATTCTAAGATGACAGGAGAGTTTAAAAGAAAGGGGGAAATAATGTAAATATAGAGGAAAAATGAATGGGTTTATTTAAATAATGGATGTTAATAATGTTCTTCCTATGATATCCCAGATGATTGAATGATTCAAATGCAGTAAATATAGACATTATCAAAAATAATGTACAACATGGAAAAACAATGATGATAAAAAAAATATGATATGAGTAATGATTATACTACTCATAATTAGGAGACTATAAATGATTTATTAAAAATATAGGGTGATATAATATTATTATTTATGTTAAATTTGAGAATCCAGATTATATTTAGTTTTGTATGTGTTTTGATACAATTTATTTTTTCATGATGTGTTTAATTTGTTTTAAATAATAAAATGATGAATCATAGTTTATTTTTTGAAAATGAAGTTGGAATATTTATGTGTTTATATATTGGAATTAATCCATTACAATATTTTCTTCATGATATATAAAAGTATATTTCAGTATAATATTTTCATTATATATTTAAAAAATATGTTTAATGGGGATGACGACCTCTAAAAGTGATGTAATTTCAAGGTGGTGTTTTTATTAATGGAAGGTAAACCTTAATATATTACTAATGAAATAAAATGTATATTTATTTTGGATATGGAGATGACTTATATGAATAACATAAATTTAATAATATTTATGACCATGGAAAACATTAATTATTATTGGACAAAATGGTTTATGTCATCTTTGAAACAGTTTATAAAATTATTGGATTTATGGAACATATTCAATAATATGTGGTTTTATTCAAGGAATGAGAATGTATGAATTTAATTATTTTTTATTTTAATATTTTTAACACTAAAATTGAATAAAATATATGACTGGGTTATTTAAAAAAATTTAATGTGATTATAAAGACTAATATTATGATAAATTGGGGATTAATGTAATGTTTATTTCAAGAGTGTCAATGACCATATAAATTATTTTTTATTTTTTTACGGTTTATAAGATAACCATTAAAAAAATAGTTTATGATTAATTTTTGATGAGGTTTTGTTATTACTATAATATTTTGATATATGAAGTTAAATTAAAAAGATGTGTTAATTTACTTTTTATAATATCTATAAATTGAATAAATGACCAATCATAGATTTATATAATTATTTTAATGCATCGAACATGATAATTTCAGCTATAAGAGTATGTGATTAAGTGTATGTTGATTATGTCAGAATGAGAGGAAGAGATTTGTTCTCATGGAATGGAATGAAATAAACTATGTTTATATTCTCAGGAGATTTATCCAAGATTAATAAATTAATATTAAACAAAAATTTTATACTACCATGTTTTTAGATAATACTAATTTTATTTTTCACACATATTTTGTTTTTGTCATTGTGGTTGTTATATTTTTCCAGACCATGTTTTTATCATTATTCATCAGTATATTTGTATTATTTTTCACATATATGTCATGATTTTTACTTACCATCATTTTCTCCTACTTGGAAAACTAGTATGTTTCATTTCATATTATCTTTTAACATCAAATAATTTCATTTCTATTGGAATTTTGAGTATGACCTTGAATAATGTGGGTTTCCAGCATTTAGATTTTCTAATTTTAAACCCTTTATTACTGAATAAAATACATATTTTTGTTGATTATTTATATATAATTTTGTGCAATGTAATAGATCAATATATTTTAAAAATAGTTGATTTCATGTTTTTGATATTTTGTGTTACACATAACACCATGTCTAACACGACTTACACAAAATATTGAGTTTAAATTAAATTAAACAGACTATAAAATTTGAATTGTTTATTAGTTATAAAAATTCAATTTGAATAGAGTATATGAGTCAGATTAAATATTTTATGAAAGTATATATTTTACACATTTATATAAATTAATTTTTTTTTTCATATTTCTAATTAATGAAAAAAAATTATTTGAAAATAAAGAGAACATTTTTCAAAATAACCTATTTTTATATTAACATAATTTTTTTACCAAAGTATATTAAAATTCAATAAAAATAAATTAAAATAATATAAATTAAATAACAAGTTTCAATATTCATTTTATGTGCTTTCTAAAAAAAGGATAAGAATAAATCATAAACTAGGCATAAAACTATACATTTTTTATAAGATGATGGTCACTATTTTCACAAATATAAAAAAAATTACTTCAGAAAAACGAAGTATATTCATTTGAAACTATAATTTGGATTTTCTAAATAATAATTTCAAAATTATCTTAGGGTGAATTTCCTAGAAATAACTGGTATGACATTATTTAGATCAAAAGTGAAAAATACTGTTTTTACTAAAAATTATCATTAAATATAATGAATTTAAATACATCCAAATTTTTTGAAAAATAATGAAAAATACTATTTTTTAAGACATATATATAAGTCATGGATATTGAACAAAATGTATTAATTTTAAAATAGGAAAATAAAACTGAATACTCATTTAAAATATTGTTTTGAACTCATGAGTACAAAAAAGTGAAAAATTAAGGTCAAAATGTATTATATAGACAAAAACAAGGTATAAGAATTTTCATTAGTTTATTTTGGTATAAATTATAATAGAGTGTGATCCACTATTGTAATATGGTTTATCCAAAACAACATTGGGAAACAAGTGATATTTCTAAATCCAAAATATTTAATTTTTTTTTATTTTACCTTGATATATTATATGTTTTCTTATACTTATGATAATTAATAAATTTATCAAATTTTTTATGGTTAATTATTGATTATTTATTATTTCACACTCTAATATTATATGGTTTCTGAAATGAAAATATTTCATATCCTTAAGAATTTTTATGATATATGATTTTTTTTATTAACATACTAAATTATAGAACTTATAACATAACCTTATACTTATCTTATTGTTTTAGAGAATCATATTTTTCTATCACATATGATAACCCATATAGAGCATTTACAATGACATAGACCACAATAACTCATATATGATGTCTAATTTTTTACCAATGCTACAATGAAATGTACTAAATCTCTATGGCCTGAATTTTTTAGTAGTCGTAGGAATGTAGTCAAAAAAATCCAAAATTACATTAGGAAACACAAATTAAAACATACATTCTGAAATAACATTATTCCCTCTTTAATATATATTTTTATCAATCCATGTAAAATTTGGGGATTTTATAGAATGGAATCAATGTAAGGGTGATCTCAAATGCCCAATAACGATATGTATAGTTGAAGAAATCGGGAATCAATAAAACCAATAAACATGTAAGTGTATTTAACTGATGAAGAATTCCATTTACGGTAATGTTAAAATCATTATTAGATAACATATAATCAATATTTTAAGGTAAATAAATTATAACACATTCCATTTAATAAATAAAAGGTGAATGAATTCCATCCAGATATGATATCATTATGAAAATATCATAGATAAAGTAAAATGTCACAATATATATAAAAAGGTAAATAAAAAATCATATTTTATTTGATAAATAATATCTTAGTGAATTTATTCTAGATATAATATCCTTATGAAATTCTCAAATTCATGAGGATAATTCATAAACTATTTAGAAAGATAAATAAATGCAAAAAATATTTCTTTTTCAAAATAATGAGATTGAAAAAAATTTATAGATCATATAATTGTGAAATTATCATTTAAATTATATATGAATTATCCATGAATTAAATTCATTATTATTTCACTTCATGATAATAATAACAAGATGCTATATTGCCTTCTATACATTGTGATTCTCGTTATTACCTGAAAATTATGGTTGGAGGAATTTCTGGCCGACTGATTTTAAAAATGATATCTCTTCTGGTGTGGCTATCATTGTTTTCATCTGGTGTCTACATTGTGGACTACTTGTTTCATTATCATATGATGTTATCGAAGTCTTAGATTGTAGGATAGTAATTCCTCGGTACTGGACTGATGTTTTTGTTCCTTATGACTAAGGTTGACTGGTTAAGATGTGGTCATTTCACCCTATCCCTATCCTGCTGATAACACACCACATGTTTTGGATTTCCGGAACCTCCATCTTGGTCTTTCCTGGACACTGGTTGATGATAAATCATTCTCTATCTGCTTCAAGTGCTGATTTTATGTTTTCTAATTACTTAGTTTGACGGTTGTGGCATGGATACCATGGCAACAAGATAGCCTCTTTCTTCTCCTTTCCTATACTCTGTACGGTTTGGACTGATCTATCTTATTATGGTGCGGCTGTCATTGTTTTCTCCATCTTGGTCTTTCATTTCATGCTGATTGCAGGGGAGGAAGGTTCGGACTGATCTATTTTCTTCAATGGGATAGCGAGCTGATTTTAGGGATACAATGCTTTTTGGAAGATCCAGTTTGCAATCAATTGAATGGTGATATTTTTGGGCAGTCATCAAGAACTGGTTTTTTTTGGATTGAGTATTTTTTTGTAACATCTTTTAATCCCTGCTGGTGTATGTTCTTTACACCTCAAGAACATTCTATCCTTTCTCGACTTTAATAAATTCCATAGGCAGCATGAATTGGGAAACAAATTCATGTCACCAATTTTCATAAATAAAAGATACCTATATTGTCATGTCCATTCAAAAGATAGTTTTATAATGATTGGTTGAAGTACACTGGAAGCCATTTAACTATTTTAAGTCAAATGATTTATCTCATAAAATAATTGATGCTTCAAGTACTCATCTATAATTCCTCCCCACTAAAATCTATATTCCCCAAATAATTCCTCCTATATAAAATAAATTATCTAATTCACAAACTACAAGTCATAACATTAAATATTCATATCAAGTTAGTAATACATATTATCAACACATTTCAATTCAATCAAATAAATGTCAATGTAAAAAACTATATGTATAAATTAGATATGGATTAAGAAATTAAAATACTCATGATAAATAATTAGGATATATATGGTAAATTTAATGTCAAATTATTATAGTAAAGTGAATAATCCATTGGAAATTTAATTATTATAAATAATATACAAGTAATTGGTTGTCAATTATATCATTGGTAATAATAAACATAACCCTTATAGGGTAGAAATTAGGATTGTATCAATAAAACATAACTCAAATAGGCAATGTGTAATATAAATATAATTTTTTATGAGGGTAAATACTACAAAATATTATTTAAAAACATTCTTTTTGAAAATATCCTTTTTTAATCACATTTACAATGTAAATGTTATAAAATAATTTTTTAAAGAAATGTATTTTATAATAACCTTTTATATTTATAAATTAATCTTTAGAACAACATGTGGTTATGATATTAGGATATTTTATATATGTCGTATACATTAAATTAAATACTTCGTTCTATTTTTATGTAAAATACAAATGGGAATAGTATAAAAAATTAACTGAATATTACATTTAAATATCACTAAAATGTAAAAAAATAAAATTTTCAATAATATATCTCTTTTATATAGTAAAAATATTTTTTTGGAACATTTTTTATAAAAAAATATGTTTTTTAATTTTATATATATTAATGAAATAAGTTAAATGAAGTCATATTATCATTATAACATTCACATAATTCATTTAAGTACTATACAATAGAATAAATAGGAATATTAATTGAAAAATTCATGAACCAAAATAGGAGAGAGAAATTTAATTATTTTATTTGGTACAGAAAAAATAAATTTATTTGAGTAAAATTCATGAGTAAATAGTTTTGATCGAAATAAGATTGTGAAACAAACCATTATGAATATCATAATTTTTAGTTGATCATAAATCCATGAATGAACTATGTATTTTTAATATAAATATATACAATGAATATATGAATAAAACATAATATAATAAAAATTAATAACACATGTAACTTATGAAAGTAAAAGACAATGGATATGTAATATAATAAAATAGAAAAAAAAGAAAATTTATAAAAAATATTACTAATTTTAAATTTTCAATTCAAATTCCCTTTGATTATATAATCAAAATTTGAAAATTAAATGTAGTTAATTAATATATATTAATGATATTAGATGTAAATTTTTACGTATATACACCATTTAAAGGGATGTTGGAGTATAAAATTACAGTATTTTTCAATAATTGGAGGTTGTGATGAAGTCCCATACATTGTGTTCGTACCAAAATATATGTTTATTAAATTAAATAATAATAAATATATGCTAATTATTTACTTTGATATGAATATCTATCAAGGTTATTTATAAATTAATATTCCTTTTTACCCTTTTATATAAAAATATCACATTCATTTATGATTCATTAGGGATTTCAATGATTTTTGATTTATAGGTCACAAATCACTTCGTTAGGTTGACTATTGGTCAATGTGGTAATTATTTCAATATATACACTATAATAATCATGATATAATTAGAATATTTGTAAATAGTTATTTTTTATGAACAATAAAAAAATATTTTTTATATATAACGTATATTACGATCTTGGAGATGGTAGGTTGTACATATATGTGAGTATCGTTTCCATTTTTGGATGATCATTGTGTAATGGAGTTCAGTTACATTTTTTCATTAAATAATTATAATTATATCTTAAATATAGTATTTTTAATTATAATATACATATATATATCTTCAATATTTATTTTTATGAAACTATAGTCACATCACGTCATGAAGGCACTAGTCTACACAGACACGAATATCATTATCATCTTTCAATGACTGAAATGGAATTAAAGAAATAGATATATTATTTTATTAGAGGTGTAATTATTTCATTACTATAATAATTACTTCATTGAAATCACTTATATTAAATGATTTTATCATTTCCATATCTTATTTAAACATTTTATAAAACATTAATCACATCACAGTGTGATGTATAATATTGATGTACATCCAAGGGATGTAATCATATCCCCTATGGAAAGTAAAGTATATGTATGAAAAATATTATATAATGAATTCATATTTATATTTATGTAATATATATCTTATAAATATAATTCATATATACCCTCATACATAATTATGAATGTTGTAGTTAGAAATGGTGTCATAACAGTCAGTGTGGCAGTAATCTACTATATGCAACACCGACATTATAAATTTTCATTAGAGGAAATAAGAGATTTATATTGGTAATTTCCATAAAATAAAAACAAATAAATATATCTGAACTTAATTTTAAATTAAATATTAATAAATTAATAATATTCAATGGAGGTGGAAGAAGAAGAAGATATTGTTGTTATGAATTTACAAATTTCAGACCAACATTATTAGGATGAACCTAACATTTTCATAGAAGGATTTAATACCAAATAAAAACTTATATAAATACAAGACGGAATGTATTATGTTTTTCAGTTTTTCAACAAACAAATTGGAAGTCAATGTGTGAAGATGTGAGAATTGTGGCTGGACTTTTTTATATGATGTTTTTGTCACACTTGAAAATTTTGAAATAAAAAAGGTGGAAACAACATTTTTCACATTCCAAAATGGAAAAAAATTAATTATAAATGATAATTAGACATCTTTTCGTCAATATATGGTATTGAAATATATGTTAGACATGTATTTATGTCATTTAAACCCATTCCATTAATTAACCCCAACTCTGTAAACCCATTTTTAACATAACTTTGTTATTTAAATATTACTATTTTCACAATACAATATTTTTTTAAAATTAAGATAACCTTGTTAGAAAATATGAAATATATTGTTTCCAAATATTGACTCAATTTTACCAAATTAACATCAATGGGCTGTATGATAAAAATTTAAAGTACAACATTATTGATGAATGCGATAGTTTTCAAAATAGAAATTATCAGAAGTATAAAATTATTTAATATTGAAATCAAATATTAAATTAAATAAATTTTAATTATATTGTTAAAAATTAATTTAATTTTACTAAACTGTAAATTTTTAAAAAAAATTAAAATGATGTTACACTTGTAAATTATGTAAATGAAAAGACCGCTTTCAAAAAAATAGCATATTTTTCTATTCATCGAAAAATGAAATGTTTCTTAAAAAATCCAAAAGCCTAGAAACATGTTTATTTTCATATATTATTATCAAAAATGAATTCAATTTTATGAAAAAAATTTCAAAATTTTGTAATAATTATTTTTAAATTATTTTTGAATAGGGTAACAAAAAAACATTTATAAAAAATAACGCATCTTGAAAAAAAATTCATTTTATTTAAAATTAATAATTTTTATATATAATTAGTAAATAAAAAATGTATTTATTTTTCAATGTGAACACCATATAATTTTCATAATATATATAGTACTATTTATACCTACAAATTTATCCAATAGGTTATAATATTATACTATACAACTGTTCATTTAATCTTGGGGTTTCACATTATAGATTCTATCAATGAGATTAAATGTTAAGAAATATATTTTGTTTGTTTTATAAGAATAATTTTCATGTAAAAATGTTGTAGAGAAAAAAATTTCATATATATTTGCATGGTTCTAAATTCACTAGTAAATAAAAAATCTATTTCTTAACATTATTATATTTCGCTATAATATTAAGGATTTAATATTTTTCATTTATATAGTTGAAATAATACATTATAAAACGAGTCAATAAAATATCCACTACTTAAGATATAATGGGAGCTAAAAATACCATATGGAAAAACACATATCTATATTTCAATGATGGATAACATTAGTTCCATGTAAAGATATAGACATGGATGAATATAATATATAATTATAAATAACGAAATACATCATTGGATTCATGAATGTAAATAAAAAATATTATATTAAAAATATATAAAACCATAAATATTTGATGACGAAAATGACTTTTATAATGATTGGATACATAAATAATATGTTACAATATGTATATCATGATCATTTTCGTACTGTTGCAAAATTATATTATTTTTTTAATATAAATAATTACACTTACAAGACAAATTTTTATATCAAATACAAAATTCCATCATTTGAATTTCTTAGATCAATTTAACATTCATTGATTACTGTAAGAAATGAATATCCAAAAATTATTTTTTATTACCAAGGAACTAAAATCATATTTTAATAGATAGTATGATTGAAAAAAGAGTGAATATCCTTTCCAAATGTATTTTATAATTTACTAAAACCAAAATGATTTTAAAAAAATATCTAATATAATAAGTTAATTCTTAATCCTCAATACTAATAGCACTGGTTTATCATTAATTTTTTTAAAAGGTTGGGGATGAAGCCTCATTTTTATTATTAAAAAAAAGTCAAAACCTCTTTAAGTAGGTAGAGGGAGACCCATTAAATATCCCAAAGGCCTTGTGGGTATTTAGCCTATTATATAACCCGTAGGCCCAATTGTTTGGCTCAAGGCACATTCTATGAATAGTACAGCTACAGTACCCGCACTACTACTTTACCGCACAGTACCTGCCGCATCTACAGTGCCCCTATTGCCTCTACAGTACCCCTGCCACCACTAAAGTACCCCCTGTCACTGCTATAGTACGCATGTCGCCGCTACAGTCCCGCCGTTGCAACAGTATCATTGCTGCTATAGTAGCGCTACAGTGCTGCTATATTACTTGTACCCAATGGGTATTGAACCCCCATTTTCCATGTAGAATTATGGGGTGCTTACCACTAAGCCAAACCCCAACTACCACTAGTTTATCAATAATATTTATTTCTAAAATACGATAACTATAATCATAAAATGATTAACTAAGATATTACATAGGCCAGTGGAAACATTTAATTGTTAATCTTTTTTTAGTTGGGGGATCAATCCACGTGTTGATTTACAGTTTCAACATGTTGTCCTTTTTACATAATTTTATTAATATTATTCCCTGAATCCATAAAAAATTAATTACCGATAATTATTAAACATCATAGATATATTAAGAATTAATTTTAATCAATACCTTCAATCATAAATCAATTATTTAAATAAAATATTACTCAGATAAATCTTTTTTTAATAAAAAACAAGGGGTTGTATTCCTGTATATGTTTTCAGAAAATATCTATTATCATGTAATATTCATACCATAATAAGATTCATATAATGTGTTTAAGAATATGAAATTCTTTTCAACCATAAATCCATAATCCAATAGTGGTTTCCATAACTCTTATGTTATTAAATAAATATAAAACTATAATATTTAACACACTACTCAAGTTTTTAAAATATCTCATCAACAAAATAACATTAGTGAAACTACATCTACAATTTAATTCATGATTTCTAATACATATATATTTTGAACATTTTATCTCAAAATTGGAAACTCCTTCATCTATTTTTAAACCATATGATGATGTTATAGACTTAGATAATACAATTGTTCTCCAAATATAATATTATATAATATAATTTATTCTCAGAAATTCATTTCTGAATGGTCTATCATTCATAACATAACAAAATTTCTAGTTCCACAGAGTCATATAGTATACATAATTGTATATTTCTCACATTATTGATATCATGCCTTCTTACCTTAATGGTCTCCACCACATAATCTTGTAGAAAACTCTATCATTATATGATTTGGGGTGTCCATGAGTTTGTTAATATAAAGGAAATTATTCATATTATATGATAAATAATTAAGTAATATCACGATATATTTCACTGATGTCCTCATCCCATTTTGTTCCATAGAGTCTTGAATATTGTTTTTTATATTCAATTTTAACTTAATCGTTTAGCTTAATGAAATTCTCCACAAACAATGAGCATAGTGTGTGAAAAAATAATCATATTTGGGAAAACATATAATCATTTATAAGGCGTTAAATTAATAATAAAAAATTTAATCCAAGAAAAATTAGGTTTGACCAAGGTAATTGATTTTCATAATCTATTTAAATCCATCATAATTTTTATTTTATAATATTTTAATTATTTGAAGCATATCCCATAAGAGTGTAAGACCAGGTCTACAGTATGGCATGTTGTTGGGTACCAATTGGGATTCAGATTAATCACTAGTCTCACTTTTTATAGTTACTACCCATGTTATAATGGTACAATATCAATGTCAACTTGATGTATCTAGATAGAGATGTTTTTATAGAAAAAATTGACATTATATATTTATTACCAAATATTTAATATGTTATTATTTACTATTACATCGTGACTTTTATATATTTATAATAAGAAAAAAATGAATAGAAAAATTTATTTCTCTGTCTTTCTACCCAAAAACCTCTAATACCAACAATGATGACCCTGACCCAAGTAAGAGGAATATGGTATCAACATTATTATATTTATATGATAGATAAGGACTCACATTATTAAGTTATTAATAGTTTAATAGTCATGGTAAAAAAGATACATACATGATTCCCAAATTACATTTGAAAAAAATACAAGTTTTTTGAGAATAACAGTATTTTCCCTAGAATATAATTACATATTAATCATATTAAAAATGAAGGAATTAATTAAAGAAAGAAAAATAAGGATGAAATCAACTGATTAGTATAGTTTGAGTACAATATATAATATCATTAATCAGTAAGTATGATCAACAAACATAGGTAAAGACCAGAACACACATTTTATTTAAACAACTTTTATATCATGATAGGAAAATTAAATAGTAATTTAACAAGTAAAATTATGGAAAAAACAAGTAAATTAATCATTAAAAAGAGAATATAATGAATCAAGATATTAAATTAGTAAAAAAATTTGGATAATAATATAAGAAATAATCAATCTATCATAATAAATTAAAAAAAACATTCCATTTAATCAACAAAATATTAATGATAAAAATAATCATATAATATTATTACTATGATATCATGATAAATAAGATATGGAATGGTCAAGATGGAATGTTATATAACTAAAAATATTAATTTTGTTATAAAAGTGATAATGAAGTGAAGTCACATTATATATCAATTACAAATTCACATGGATAAAAATTAGTGAGTACTTAATGAATAAAATGCCAAATTATTGGATTTCTTGAGCCCAATAATATAAAACCTATAAATTCATTTCATTTAAAAAGTCATATTTATATATATGGGTAAATATAAACTAGAAATAAATTTTACTATGGCTGGACAACTTATTAGTTTATAAGGACTATATATCCACCAAGGGATATCTATAACTAGGGCCACCCGTATATTCTTTTCCAAATAATTATAGATATTCCAAATAAATGATTTAATTCATAAAAAATATACATTACAATTATTAAATTTAATGAATATGGAATAATGATTATTAATATTTTCCCCATTCAGCCAAATAACATTCAAGGTCCAAGAAAATATATAAATGAAACATAGTTTAAGTAGTAAGAAAGTGCATGAAATAGTATATGTATATTTAAGGTATATTTAATTACCAATTTTTAGTATTTCCTTCCATGAATCCCTTCTTTGGGAACTATTGTGGGGCATCTTTCTTGGCTAGTCACATTGGTTGAAAATTATCATCATATAGATAGGGATTACAGTTCGATGTTTAATCATTGGGCACGAAATGGCCAGGTATTATGTATTAGTGCCTTTGGGTATGTAGACAATGAGAATTTTTTCCCTCAACCATTAAAATATTATAATCAAAAAATAAGAAATGAACAAGTCCATTATGAATTCATGAAAAGTTAATGACTACAGAAATAAATCAAGTAAGTGAGTTTGAATACTCTCATATTTCAAAATATTCATAAACCAACCATAAGAAAAATATGGTTTGTATTTATAAAATATATCAAAAGTGGAATATAAATAAAATAATTTTTTTATCATTGATATACAGAAATAATATAAATATATACTAAAATAAATTTCATGAAAATATATATTTAATTTTAAAAGGAAATTTTTAAATCTATATATTGATAAAACATTTTTAATTTCATGTTCCATTAAAATATACATTAAAATATATAAAATACAAATAAGAACATTGAGAAATCATTATAATGTTAAATTCAAAAAATTAAATAATTGATAAAAAATATTTATTTAACTTTTTGGTATTTTAAAATGATTCATTTTATCAGAATATAAAATAACAATTCTTTAGAATAATTATAAACAGTCAAACATTGGTTTAAATATATATAATATGTAATTTGAGAAAATTTCATATTTTTTTTCAAACAATCATGAGTAATGAATGAAAATGAAAATTTAATAAATTTACTATAAAATGATAAAATAATTACCTTTAATGAAAATTTAAGAAAAAAAATCATGATTAGAATGTTATAATGAAATAAACCATTATAAAGATAATCACATTGAAGTAAAAATAAATAAATAAATCAATAATGTCTGGTATTATTAATAAGTCCTCAAAAAATTTGATGTAATATATAATTAAATCACATTTAATTATGTAAATAATATTATAATATCAAATAAAATGAAGATGTAATATAACATATTTTTGACAAGATGATAAATAAAATCTATTACAACATGGTATTTTTCAAGTCAAATCACCTTTGATTAAATAATTAAAATTAATTATTAATATTCCATGAATTATAATTTATTATTTATATTACTAGTAAAAGGATAATTGTATACACCATGTAACATAAATTAGGTGAAACCCTTAAAATAGTCCTCATTGAAGGGAAATTGAGACTATATCCCTTACCTAGAATCTTGCTTGTCACATAAGTTCCTCATCATCTAGGTAATTAAAAATAATTTAATTATATATAAATCACGATCCATTTTCATGATTATTATTCATTTTTATTCGTATATTACCAGGTTTTATACTATTACACATTCAATTATGTTTTCATCTGGTGTTTAGAAAAGGATTTCTTTATTTTTCAAAAATTTATTTGGTATGATTTTATTTTTATATGATGTAGTTATAAAAACATATTGAGAATAATAATTATGAAATATATATAATATTTATACATTAATTAGACCATTTGAGACCATTCTTGTAATATTATTTTCAGAAATGAAGTACATTATAATCATTGATATGGTATACCATACATTTGTGAGTTTATTGTTTCCATTTTCAATGATCTTTATAGAAATGAGTTATGAAATATTTTTTCTTTTGAAATTGAAAAAAATTCATAAAATTCATATTATTTGTAATGAACCAAACCTGATTCTCCTTGAAAGTGTATCCCAAACTTGTACAGCACTACCTAAATGGCATTCCTGATCCCTAAGAGCTAGAATCAAGCAATATGTCACTATACAATAAAAAAGAGAATGATTTCAGAAAACATTAAGCAACCATATAGAATATATAAAAACGCTATAGTTAAATATTTTATGATAAAAATTTAATTCAAAACTTATAATGAATAATTGAAGTAATACAAATATTTTTTTCACAAAAATATATATTGGATAAATTTAAAACTAAAAAGAATGGAAAAATAATATAATTACTCCAACAATTCCATGTTATAGAATTAGAAACTCCCACAATCTCACCAAAAGCAACCCAAATACCAAACGACCGAAAACCAAACCACCTCACTACGATTCCTTACAATTCCCTACATTAGAAATGTATAATAAGACTATACACCACCAAAGGGGTGAAATTTTTTTAGCTAACATTCTACATAGGATCTCACCTAGATGTTCAATAACATGTTTCTATTCAATAATACCAGCATGATCAACTTTAACGAAAATAATGCATGGTAATAGTTTAAACATTTTATATCAAATCTATATGATGACATTTAATTTCCCCTTTCCCCATAACATAAAATAGAAAAAGTAAATAAAATTAAAATAAAAAAATTACATATATGAGATATGATATATCAAAAAAATCTATATTATATATAAAATATAATTTCAAATCCAAGGTAGTGTAAGATAAATAGAACATTCTAAAATAGCCTAATGCAGAAATAATCACAAGTAACATTATTCATAGGATCACATGATGTCCGGATAACAAGAATGTTCAAACCTAATAATAGAAAATCATGAGAATAAAGTGTCTAGAAATATGCATAAAATCTTGAGGGAAGTGGAAGACCCAATAGTATAACCGCACAATGGGTCGAACATGTTCCTAAAAACATGCATAATGAGTATTTTCACAACACTTGAGTGCTCCCTCCAATGGTAGAAGAAGATAATTTCTAGAAAATCCACCATTGTACACTAGGATTCCCATGTGTTTCCTTAATGAAAATCATATATTGAACTAATACCCATTTCATAAAACAATTTCACAATACATTAAAAACCCATATTTAGCATAAAAATATGAGCAAAATACATTTTTATTAAAAAAATCCAAATAAACAACTCAAATTAATCAATTGTACCAAACCATTAAATAGAAAACTTATCAAAATGAATAATTTTAGTTCACCAACATGAGATACATATATAACCACATAACATAAAACTTGAGGTACACACACCATCAATGTAATATAACAACGTTAAAAACCAACAACAAGGACAAAGAAAAACCTATATACAATCTATACATCTAGAAATTGATTTAATTAACAAAAAAGGGTCAATATAGGATAATAATTAATCAATACCTCAGTAAAAAACAACCATTTTACTATTAACGATAAGAAATTATCCCACGTAATGAGCTCACACAAGGGATAAATAATAGAAGAAGAATAATTAATAGAACAAATCAACAAATATGATAATATAAAATAAATATGATATAAAAATTAAAGGGAAAGTATGATAAAAATGTTTTAATGATAACAAGAAATGAAATAATAATGAAATTATTATAAATAATATAACAATGTAATTTATATTAAATAGAAAATTCCATAATTTTAAGTGGAGAAATCTATGGTGAAAGGGAAGTAAGATGTAGAAGAACACATAGACAGCTAAGGTGAAGTTTAAAAAATCCACAGTTCTTGACATTTATGTGGAATGAAAACCTTTTAAAGAATATATAATCCAATTTTTTTAAATATAAAAAAACCTATATCCAATTCTATGATAACAAAATTTATCATTAAATAGTGTTTACTCCCTTCAATCAATGTACTAGTTTCATACCATCAACCTTGGAGAACATTTTACATTTTTTACTCCTTATACAGTGGAAAAATTCCATAACAATAGTGATAATATAATATTACATACAAAAACCTATAACCATATTGACCATTCTCAGAACACAATGAGAACCCTAGAAATCCATTACATGTTTATATGTGGACTAAATTTATACCAAAATACATCCATCTATACAATCATGGTAATTATGATTATAAAAATTTATCCAACCAAAAGAGTCCCATGAAAATTTCAAATTAAAGAGGAATATAATTAATAATAATACAATTTCTGAAATAAGGTAAATTTATGTTACAAACTCTCTAAAATAACACTTTTCATCCTTGGGATGTCCGGTTGAAGAATGTAGTCCAGTGAAGTTGTAACTCCACTAATACCCCATAAAATAATCATATTCAAGAATATCATGAAATATAATCCATTACACCACAAAAATGTGTCCAATGGATTCAATTTTTAATGATATATATTCATCTAGGAGTCCATGATCTCAACTGACTACATAATAATATAAACATCTTACTCTAAATTGATCTCTTTAGAACTCAGAAAGTGCGATGAATCAGGATGGTTTTTGCTCAGCTGTGATATGTGGAAATCATTTTGTATTATTATCAATAGTCCCATCAATAAAAAACGTTCTCAATTGTATCAGTAAACACAAATAGTTCAAAAAATCTCAGAGAGACCACACCCTAATTTCAAATCATATTGTGACCCAACTGAGGAGAATATGTTAAGAAAACATAGTCACCTATGAAAAACATCATAAGAAGACATAATATATCAACACAATATTTCTCCCAACTTGGTGTTGTAACCATAGATTGATGTAAATATTGAATCCCAAAAAACATATACCTAACTATATTCATTCCCATTAAAAAAGCATAAACCACCTCTCCCTAAAAAATTAGGGATCTACACGGATGAAAATACAAATCCTCAAAATGATCCTTTCTTGTAGATGAATCTATATTATTATTATAATAAAACTCATATTTCACTAGATGGATATCCCATGATCTACCCAAGTCCAAGCCACATTTAATGATTATATCTTCCTGGATTTGAATAGCATGTCCTATAATATCATCTTCTAATGGATGATATGTTTTACTAAAACTCACATAAGTCTCTATTACCAAATGAATACATCTATAGAACCATTATGTAATCCTTGGATTCCCATATGAGAATATAGTTGATGGAATTTCATGTAACTTTACAATATTAAAAACAAACAATATACCTAGATCTTCAACTTTTGGGGTCTCATTGATTATAATGAAATTAAATAACATTATCAATTAATAATAACCACATAGGTATAATTCGATACTTTGGGAGTCACTGGTAATCCAAAAAATACATTGATATCTTTTATCATTTCCAAATCAACAATAGAAGAAAATGGAGAGAACCACATGGTTTCAGATGCTTTTTCTTTGTCTCTTGGACATTATAAATTAATGAAACATAATCAACTATGTCAAGGTTCATTGTCAACTGGTAGAATATCTATATCAAGTCACAATACATCATTAATGCTCCAGGATGAACAAACTAAGAAGAAACATGAAAATAAATTATAACTAATCTCCACAGTGATGCTGGAATGTGAAACTATTCCCAAAAAAACTAATAATACCGTCAAAAGAGATATACCACTATAAATAGTCACCCACCAAATATGGTTTATTAAATTCCCTAAAGATTCAAATTATACCACTAACTATATATAATAAACTCATCGAGAGATGATGATAACTGGAATGTATTCAAGATAAAATTGGAAATATCCTCATGAGATTACATATAAAAATGTGATTAAATCAATATAATGTTTGACTCTTCATTAAATTAAATGATTTTTTTTCTATAGACCTTCAATCCTAAGATCAACTTCATTGACACTACCCTTCCATGGGATATAATTGATATCAAAATAAAACTTCTCATGGTATTCCACCCATTTTCTTAATCAAAGTTGAAGTATTTCTAATAAAAAATATATCTGGAGCTATTATGGTCATTAGATATACTGAATATATAACCAAAAATATAATAAATTTTATAATTATGTGCATGAATAACCTCGAAAATCGGTAAGTCATGATTTCAGAAATTTTCCTAATGTGATCAAATATAATAGGTTGCAAAATATACCACATAATTGTCCTGGATGAAAATAAAACAAAAAAAAGAAATAATAATTAAAAAAATTGTACCCCTTATCAGGATCAGGTATGTTAATGATATGATTGGATATCAGATGTCATTTGTTCTCATCAAAAGAAGAATGAAAATTTGCTTCCCTGGTCAATTTCACCATTTTATAGTTATATAGTGTCAAATCTGACTCAATATTTAGGATATTCATGATGAATTATATGTAATATCTAAAAGGTTCAATGAATCACTAAATATTAACTAAAAATTATGGTTCATTATAATAAAAAATATTCATTACCTTCTTAACATAAAATAAAAATCCATATTTATAAATCAATTTTCCTTGTAATTTAACTTCAAGAATCTCGATGTTTCTATTATAAATTTTGTCAATATAAATGTATTGTCTTATTCATATCAATAATAAACCTCATATGGTATATTTGACTATGATCAGAAAATGAATAAACTGAAATATTATTCATGAACACTACCAAACATGTGGGTGTACTAATAGAAAATCATATAAATCATAGACTTAAAAACTACATGAGTGTTAGTTAGACAAAAAAATCACAAGACATTCATAGTGGACATGACTTCTCTTAAATGGATTCTTCTTTATATCAAACCCATTAACACTAAGCTGATAATTTCCAAACTGAAGATAAATATTTACGAACCAGTTTAATCCTTTAACCTTTCAATCAAATCATACACATGTGGAAAATGATATATATTCTTAACTATTACTAGTTTAGTCGTTTTAGTGACCCTAAAAAATTTGAGTGAAATATTTTACTTCATGGAGATGATATCTAAGGATTCAGAAGCAGAAACACTAGAGAGAAAAAATCCTTCTCCAATAAATCATCCAACCAGATCATGAGCTCTTTTAGCTCCTCTTGTTCCATATGATAACTGACAAAAAATTAATTTTTTATTAATCATTTACTTGTGAGGGAAAAGTGAGAAACTAAATAGGACATCAATGACATAAGACAATCAAAGCACCATGATACAAAATTTAAAAGAAAACAATGCATTCACTTCCATAGAAAAGCTCCTACTCAGAATCATTAAAAAATGGTCAGTTTCCTCCTAATCAGTCCTACACGACAAATAGTCACGTGCATTATTCCACGACCAAGAAACCGATGGAAAAGCCATACCCTCTCAAAACTACCAATCTAGAAGAAAAAACCAGGAAGATGCGGCTGCTCTGAACCCCATCTGGAGAAATTCCTTGAAAGATAAAAGTAACATTGACCCTTCAAACCTCATAACAAAATCCACCAAAATACCACCCTTGAACCAGACGTCAGCCCAACATCGTCATTTCATTCATGGAATCAAAGAACATGCATAATCACATCTAGATCCAATAAGACCTAGGGAGTGAAGAATGAATCTATCCACTGGACATCATTTCAACAGATCTACCATTCTAACAGATCCACTAATCAAACATAATCAAAATAGATCACAAAAATCACGAAAATCAAACCTCTAAAAGACTCGCATGAATTCCAAATGCAGAACCAAGAATCCCTCCCCTATCCGTGCCAATTACTAGCCAACAAAAATCCAAGAAACAATGATGAGACGCACCCAGACCTCGCCTGAGACTCGCCGAGCTAGTGTGCCCAGGTAGATAAGATCCACACCAAGCCAAGATGAAGCCGAGATCTTCACCAAGCTGAGACAAAGCCAGAACATCTCCTCTTGTCAAATCTGGAAGGCTCCACCCCATACCATGACAACGCCGAGCCGAAGGATGCGGACTCCGAGCCGCATGACCCACACTAGAAGAGGAAAGGGGAAGAAAACCGAGAAGAAACCCTTGCCCCGTGAACTAGAGAAATCCCTACTGCTCAGAGGATTCGTCCCCATATTCTCTAGGATATCAATCATTAAATTTGAGGATCATTAAACTATAATATCTACCTCATCATCATGTAGAAATAAAGAAAAATAATCATGTTAATGGTCTTGAAAATCCTAAAAAAATATTTGGAAGATCATTATTAGATGAAATTTTATCGGTCTCAACTAAATCAACACACAAAAAACTCTGGAGAACTGTGTGATATGATCCTTTAGGACAAGAAATTAGATTATAATCCATTTGAAACACAAATGATCACCCATAAAATATAAGAAATAATTCATTCCATTCAAAGTAATCATCCATAGATTTATGAGAAACTAGTGAGTGTAATTAAATGATGAGTTCAAATACTTATAGATCAAGAGAAATAAACATCCATTGTATGTCCACATCACCTATCTATATCACAAAATACCCAAAACAATTTGCACATTCCTTAAAAAACGAGACCCTTACTCCTCAAAAAAATAAATGATATCTATTATAAGGTTACTAATATAAAAAAATTATCAATATATGAATGAGTTAGAAGAACCCATATTGAACAATGAAATCATAGTAGAATATGAAATAAAAATGAATCCACTCACTATCACTGGATCCACATTTTCATTGATTGGGAGCACATATACATCATAAAGGTGATTCACTCTTGATGCTTATGGATGGATCCCCAAAATCATTGATGAATCACAATTTCCCTCAGTAGCCTTTGGAAATCACGATTCCTAACTAGATGTTGGTATAGACATAGAATGAATGAGATATTATGGATAAACATTACATGAGTAATATAATCTTATTTTCATATGTGACGGAAACAAACCCCAAGTTTGTCATATAATTCTATAGTATTATGAAATTATAGCCACATAATAGCTCCAATATGAGGTGTTGTTATGTCTTTCTACCAAGAAAAACCTATTCAACTCTTATAATGATCTGGCGATAACCACTTCTTCCTTGGTGCACCACTAAAAACCCCTTGGTATAAGATAACTATAATATAACCCAATCATTAATTTCCTATTCACTTATATTATTATATATCTATCCTTGTTCTCCCAGTAGGTCCAAAGATATAGTATAAATACCTTCTGTATGATATCTATTCATATACATTATATATAATTTGGTGCCTTCATTCGGTCATACGTTATGACCTATGGTTAACAATGAATTAACATAGAAAATTTATTTGTGTAATCCAACAAAAAATGTTCTCCAAAATATAAATAAATTATTTCTAGATATGTTTCCTTAATATTCTACTCTTGAAATATTAGTTGGATGAATATAATCTTAACAACCAATCTACTCTAATCCCACATTCATATATTCTAGTAATATGGAGTCACACAAACACTTTCTAGGACCTTTAGGTCTAAAAACCACATAATTCACCTTTATAATCTTTGGTTATTCTAGGATGTAAAATTTCTGATAAATATATTTATGATATTTCTCTTATACTAACCATTATGTCTTACCTTTAAAATATGGTGGCTTTTTAACTATGAACTCCCATGATCAATATATTTCTCTAAAAATAACTAAATGTACATAAAAAAATATGTTCTAAACAATTGAAAAATTATTGTGTACATTATGAACTACCTAAATATAATATTTGAATAAATATTGATTGCATGGATGATTCCATAGACGAGTATCACATGATTACTTCTTTGGAACTTCGAAAACACACCGTTGAGGCATACTGTTTCACCTCAAAATAGAAAACACAATCAGACACAGAAAAATCTCAGATACAATAAGAATACCCATAATATAAAAATAAGATTGATATCCAAACCCAAAATAAAAGACACAGATTCCAATAGCCCATGGTATCTTGAGTCTCATCACAGTAAGCATTGGAAAGTCAACATAATCTCAGACTCAAGACCAAAAATTCTTATATCAAATCAATCAAATGTCAATCGAAAAGAAATATTATTGAAAAAACAACTAGCTGATGATTTATTAACAATTTTTAATAAGATAAATAATATACAATCTAAAAAATCACATGAATTTATTCTCCATGTACCTAAAATGAATTAAATTTGACAAAATGATGGAGACTAACTCCTAGGTATAAAAAAATAACAAAATGGATCAACTTAAATAATCCTATGGAAGAGAAATTGTATATTTAGAATGTTTAGAGAGAAAAAATATATAAATTATATTACATTTAAATAAAAATGAAGGGATACAAATAAAATGACAGGAAATAATTTTCCAATAAACTAGAAAAATATCAAAGAACAATAAAAAAATATAATCGACTAGATATATCAGATATAATGGTAAATTTTCATAATAAAACCAAAATCTACCCAACTAATGGATTATCAAAAACCACACCCCCTTCATAGTGGAAACCATCTATTCCCTGCATTAAAAGTCCAAAAACATATTATGCCCTGCTAAATGGGTGTGTTGGTTGTGAGATAACATTATCAAAAGGATATCACCGATGTGATCCATAAATAGCCATTCTACAATAATCCATGAATTCTCATCCTTTATGAAAATAAGGAACGATAATATTTTATCAATTACTATATCAAATGAATGCAAAAACTATTGGTTCAACATTATTTAATCATTTTTATATAATGCATGTAAATCAATTTCAATGGATTTTATATAAAAATATCATAAAAAATAATAAAAATTATTTCAAACAATGTATTAAATTTTATTTCAAAATCAATTAGGTACAATATAAAATAGTATAATCCCAAATAGACCAAATTTTCCAATTTCATTGGTAGCATTATGCAATAGATCAAATGAGATCATTATAGGTAAGACACTCTTATTTAAACATAAAACGTCAAATGTATCATGTTTCTAAACATATGTATTGAATATATAGATAGGAAAACCCCAAAAAGTGAATCCCCAAAAATTCGAACAAGTCCCAAGAATAATAGGCCTATGTATAAGTGAAAAAACCTTTATTGAACCTCATCACAGTGAATGAATCATATTACTAATCCTTATATATAAGTACACAATTATTTTATTGTGATCTATATTTATAAACCCATTCTTCAAACCATTTAATTATATAAAAAAATTTATACCATTTCAAAAAACTATTTCAAAATCCTTTAAAATACATTTTCATTTACCAAAATAATGGGAAACCAATATTTTATCAAAAATCCATTTCCTCACACACACAAAAATCAACAAATCATTTCCTCTTATAAAATAAAACAACTATTCACATTGCAGTATTGTAATACAACTACATATAATAGAGACATGGACATCTACATCAAGATTCTTGATGCACATGCCTATCATAGAATCAACGAATAGATTGAAACCAATAATGAATATAGAGTCCCATAAACCAATGAATATATCTCTTAACTAATTCAATTAACAACACGTTTCATTAGATAAGATGAATCATTACAAACACAATTAACAAACACCCACCACACCACAACCAACAAAGAATTATCTCCTATAAAAATTTTAGACTGTGCATGTAGAAACCTACAAGATAAATTATTAGCACATTTCAACCGATCTTATTATTGAATGAAATAGTACAATCACAATAAAAGGAAATGAAAAAAGGTTAATTCACCTATAGAGGCACAACCAAATTGTAATAATGTCTACTCTATGAAAAACGTTATTCAGATAGACTGAATGATTCAAAAATTATTAGGTTATGCTCTAGTTTTATAGTGAAGAGAACTAAAAAAGAATAAAATAAACATTAGTCATGAAGAAACCCAAATTCCTAACCCAAAACTTTTTTATGGATTGTAAATCATTTATATGTAATGTAATCCATAGTGTCAAAATATAAAAAAACCAATATCATTTTAATTAAAAAACAGATTTTTAATATTACATATAATGCATCCATAACTTTATATGATCTCCCATAACATTTTGTACTAGTATAGTGACATCTTCCTAAGAGAACATTACATGTCTTGTACTCATTCCATAGTATGTAAATTCCCTACAAATATAAAAAAATATTCCATAAAAAACATCAAACCAAATTGAGAATTATCCAAACAATCAGTGACCTTGAGGCATCCATTACAATTGTATATCATGACTCTATTATTTTAGAATACTTAGATCTCTGAAAATTTCTTCAATTTTCATAGATTATATTTTCCATCTTTAGGATTCCCAAGAATTAAAAAAACTAAAAAGGAAAAAAACAGTATATAAGAGAATTACATGAAATAAGTTAATGTTATGTAACATTATTTCATTAATCATACTTAAATATATATATATATATATATCATTCCTATATATAGTTTATAAAAATAGAGTCACATTCTTTCATTATATTGGTATACCACACTTATGTGAGTGGGGTTATAATATTTTAGTGAGTGAAAATAGTAGAAGTAAATTGATATAATATATTTTAATAATGATAATAATTTCGTTAATATCATAATTATTTAATTTATTTCACAATATTCATTAACATAATATTAATTTCCATCCATGTAATGAAATAGGGAAAACATAGTCACATTACATGGTCAGGTGGTGTAATTCTATATACATTGAGGATATCATCGTATCCACAATGAAAATGAATGGGAAAAATTATAGATTAAATAATGACTCCAATTTTATTATTATCTATTAAATATAATATATATTGTTTAAATCCATCATCATTCAACACTATGATCATTAGGGATTGAAAACATGCCACATCGGTTCGTGAGGAAACATACATCAATACACATGACAAACATTATCGTTTCAAATTTAAGGAAAGAAAAGGCTGATATATGTCATGACATTAACATAAAAACAAATCATTATATTTTATAAATATTGTTATATTATTATAAATCATTTAAATTTAATGAGGGTGAAGAAGAAGGAAAATGAAAACACATTATTATGAATTTTAGCATTTTTAAGACATCACCTTTATGATTATTCGAAATGTATTCCATGAATATTTTTCTAACCAAACCAACTATTCATCGATGATGGTATGGATGTTGTATGGTTATTTAAAAATATATTTTCTTTAAATTAACTGTTGTAATGTGTAAATAATAGACGGTATGTTTCTTCCTATTATAAGGGAGGTGAGTGGGACAATTTTAATTTTCGAAATGAAAATGGTGTACCATTAATTTTCACATGCCAAAAGATCAAAAATATTATATACTATATAAATATACACTATATTGAATAATGACTAAAAAATAAATTTTATACATGATTTTATTTTATTTTAGTAATTTTTCTTATTTAGGTTAACCCTCTATATACTCATTTGAACTTAAGAATGGTTATTTATTTTTTCATCATTACTTATTAATTATCAGAAAAAATTATTTTGAACATATTAGAAATTATAATTCATTCTAATTCCAATTGAAAAATCTATTTATCCATATTTATTTTATATAAATAGAAATATTATATTTTAAAAACCCACATATACAATTAAAACATGGGTTTTCATGAAGAAAATTCTCATATGTAACAAATGTTGTAATGTCAAAATCAAATATTAAATTAATTAAAACTAGATTAATTATGAAAAATATAAAATTAATTTAATAATTTTTTTTGAAAAAATAAAAATAAATTATAATCTTTTAAACTATTTAAATAGTAGGTTATTTTTTAGTAAATATAAATATTTTTCACTATTTAATAACATATTAATCTTTTCAAATAAATCAAAAAAATTAACACTATCATAATTTTTATATTATTATTTCAATAATGATGAAAATATACTAAATAATCTATCTAAATGTGGTGGAAATTAATTTAATTTTATGTTTACATAGCATGGCTAAGCTATCAATCAAGAAGAATACAATTTCTCAAAAAACATGTCTTCTTCTTTTTAACAAAGATTATATTATTTATAATAAATATATAACTAAATATTTTTTTAAACTGTAAAACATCTATATATCATAATTTATCTACTAGTATTTATATATAATAAATTAATGGTTAGGTTGTAATGTATACTATATTGGAGATTAGTTAGACTTAGGGTTTCAGGTTTTACAAGCTATCAATGAATTTATATTTTAAAAGTACTATTATGTGAGTTTTTCATATATTATATGTGAGAACCATATGATATATTATATTATTTCATTATTTTATAATTATTGTGTGTTAAAATATATTCTACTAGACATTATTATTTTTCATATATGGGTTTTGATGAATGGTTTAGGTAGTTTATTCCTGAGATAAGTACTATGTGTGAAAATATTTAATGCATATATTAAAGATCATTCATGAAACAAAATGATTCTTCTCTATCCTCCAAATAATATGAATTAAAATTCTCCTTTTGTGATTGTTTATTAAATATATTTAATACTCATCTAATAAGAATGGATATTTATGAATAAATTTGTAGGTACCTATAACCATGATGATAGAGAATCATGAATTCGTAATCTATTAGTGGTTAAAAATATTTTCCCTCATTATAAAATATTATTGTTTGGATATTTTATCTAAAAACATATATAAAATATATAATTAAAATTTAAAACTATATAATATATTTGATCAAAAATTAATCATAAAACCTTAATCTACAATCCGAAGATAATGTGTACGGTAATTATTTTCATGAATTATTCATTAATGTGATGGATATAAAATTATCATATTATGTTGGATCAAGAAAGAAACAAGCCCCAACAACAAAATCATAATTATAGTAAAAAGTATATTTCTCTTATTAGTAATTATACAAATAAATTATTAACCAAACAAATTTTCAATTCATAATAAAATTCATCACATTTGATTTTATTCTTGAATTTAAAATATTTTTAATAGAACTACTAAGTGGTCATAATAACCACTAAGTTTAGAAAATGATCCAATTGAAAATACATGGTAATAACTGATAAATTCATTTATTAGTTACATTTATAGACCTTCAAAACTCTTTCAAAACTTTATTTTTATCCTAATAAAATGATTTTTCATATTTTCATAAAATATACCCATGAAATGAAGTCTCTTGTAACCAAATTTCACATTAGAGTTTTTATATATAAAAATAAAGTCCCAATAATTTTTTTATAATAATCGATAGTTTTCCTTATTGGGGATCATAACTACTACAACAACAAATGGAATCAATTGAAATTATCTTATATTTAACAATACTCTCATCGAAAATATTATTCATATGATTCATAAAAATAGAATTTTTCTTATTTAACAAAAAATAAATCACTGCACTCATATATTTCTCATACCTATTATATAATATAATCCATAAAACAAATTTCCACCATTGTATTATTATTATTATTATTAGTGAATTAATGATAAACCATTAAAAATATTTTTCCCTCTGTAGTTGATCAGTGGAGTCATCAATATTAAACAATCAATAATTGATGTCTGGAATGATGTTATTTGGATAAATATAATTAATGATAAGTCTCATTTAATTATCCTTGTTTTTAAAATTTATCCCAATATAAACCATGGGGAATTTATAGGGTGGATGAATCCCCTGGAATTATACACTTAAAAGTAATTTTTCAATTATAAAAGTTATATTATATTCATTAAATAAATGGATTTTAAAATTTTCATAGCATCATGTATAGTTTAAATTATAAATTCAACCACCAATTGACGAATTAAACCAGAAAAAAACATGAAATTAATCCATATATTATTTGACTACTTGTGTATTACAACATTAAAGAGTTCCTTTTTTCAAAAATTTAGAAAAGATAACATTCATTTCAAAATATTACCACTTTCCAAGATACCTGGTTTGTTAAAAAAGTTACAAATTAATTTATATAAAAACATTAACTCATTCAATGATATGAAATTTTTATCTGTATAATATATCATTGAATTATAAATGGAAATCTTATCCGTACGAATAATTAAAAAATTCTCTATAATCGAAAAAAGACACTATTTAGGGGGGAAAATATTCAATATTTGATGAAATGGAGATTTATATAACCTATATGTTCTTTATAACACCCCCATGATTTTATAACAAGATATATAAATTCATTTCATAACATATTTTTCTATATGAAAATTATAAAAAAATTAACAAAATCTTGGTTCTGAAATATAAAAATTCATTAAAATAACATTTGTAAGCTTGTTGTATACCTATATATAAATAATTTTTTAGGGTTTCTCATCTAACATAGTAGTAATAGAAGAATATTATTATCAATTTTATTTCAAATCATAAAGATTATTAACATTACTAAATATCATTTTTGTGTCGTAGTACAATTTCACAACACATTGCAGTTAAAAATCATAGTTCCAGTTGATTATCCACTATCTGATTACATTTCTGATGAGAATTAATCTCATTGAAGAAACTAAATGAATAACTTTCCTCAATACATAAATAAAACATAACTAATTTTTTTAAACATTTCATAATATTTATTTTACCAAATATTTTAAATTTTTTTAGATGACCACAATTTTTCATAATTGATAGATTTACCATTCCTTTCCAAGAATATGTCGTACATTTCATCTCTAGAAGTACATAATTGATGGGAAACACAATCTCAACTTTTCAGCCCAATGAACAACCTCCCCATATCTTTTTAAATCAGGTTATCCATTAAACTCAATAAACATGGTTTTAAACATCCCTACATTCCATTAGAGTGGTTTAGAATATAATTTTTCACTATCTTGGAGAATATATTAAAATTTTCATCATAAATTAATACAGTGGATTATTGATATTTCAATGATTCATAAAATATAATTTCCATTCTAATATGATTAGATTTTTGAAAATGATTATCACAAAAATATATTTAGGACTACATCCATTGAATCAATTCAACGTCAACATTTTCATTAGTATTTTAAATCCAATAAAACCATCTATTGACATTACTTTCAAGGTGTGAAATTTAAAGAAATAACATTTGATGTATTGTATATTTGAAAATGAAGAATTTATTATTTAAATGATTTATTCATCCATAGTATTTAAATAGCTACGGTGATCAAATGAAATATGACTGGTTTTGTTCTAGGGAATTATTTAATATATATTTGATCATTATTGTATAATCAACATTTTATGTATCATGGATTCCAAAATTTATATCCAATCTAAACAACGATGAAGTTGACACAAATTGATATATTCTAGTCAATCTAGGAATCTAATTTGGATACTAATTAATTAAACTATGAAAACTATATTTCAAAATTATACAATTATAAAATACATTATTATTAAAACACAATGGGATTTAATGAAACTATGATATGTAATAAGGAAATATAATTTAAATGTGACCATTATAACAAATCAGGTAAATTAGAAGTATGAAAAAAATAAGAATATTATGAAAAATATGTATACTATTTTCTTAAAATAAAAAATTATTTATAAATAAATAATATAAAATTATACAATTTGTAACATAGTAATTGAATTATTAAATGATATATATTCTTCAAAAATAAGTTTTATTTTATATTTTCTGATATAATTTTAATTAATTTTGAAAAATATAAATTATAATTGAGGGTGTGGGTAAATCATTATAAAGAAAAATTGCATATTTTTCATAATATTATGTTTTAATATTTACAAAAATATATTACCTTTTTATTAAATAATTTCAAATATATATTTCTATAAATCTATCATTTAATTTAATTAAATAATTTCATTTTAGAATCTCATTAAATTTTAAATTTTAAATTTATATATTATAATTATTCATTATTTATAAATAATATATTCATTTATATACCAATCAACATTAATTAATAATATTATAAGTTTCTATTTGTTTCTAGAAACACCTATTTCAAAATATATTTTTTTTAGAAAAATTAAGGTACGAGTTGGGTTCCAAACTCGTTCTTCATATTTTTTTAAATGAAAAAAATGTTAAAATAACTACACAATGTGTAATAAACATATACATAGTTGAATATTAAATTTGTAATAGTAAAATTTTAAATGATACTTCAAAAAGAGAATGAAGATAATTTTTTCAACAATAAATCCACACTTCGACAATAACGAGTCAATGATGAAGTGTTCCAGATATAATTTGATGTTTTATAAGATTATTCTCCCTTAATAGGTAATAATTTAGTATTTTAACAGTAATAAATAGATATTAAAAATCATTATGTAATCAATAAAAAACACATGCATCCTAGAAAAAAATGGAATTTTAATGGCATTGAGAAATCATCTATAATATAGATGATTAAATAAAACATCAATTAAAGGGGTTTAAAAACCCATAGTGACAATGAATAACATCTAGATGGAGGCACATAAAATCTTTAGGGATTTTTTTTAAAAAAAAAATCAATATGAGAACACACCAAAAAAGCAGTCTCTAACATCTAAGTAATATGGTTAAAGATGAAAATTAAAATGGACAACAATACAAAAAATATTCCAAATAAATCCATCTTTTGAAAGAATAAAACAAGTGATATTCATTTCCATGTAATTAATCTGATGTTGAACTATGAATTTTACTACAATTTATACACCACAGTAATGAAAAATTACTTTCAGATTTGAAGATATGATTCAGACAAATATCATGTTTTTATATTCATAGATATAAATTATATTATTATCCATCCAATGGACTACTTCTTCAGATAAATCCAATTTCTCCCCAACTCAACAAGCATGCCCCAAAATACAGTCATCGTCATTATTACAACTACTGTATTCTAAATCATTTTCATTTGAGTATATAGTCAAATGTTTCGAAACCACATACTATAAGTGGTATTAATTTTCCATTCCATGATCACCTTAAGGATATCGTGATAATATTTACGTCAATAATAGACTAATCACTAAAATTTTATTCTTTTTAGTATTTTGAGTACTAAATCCATCCAAAACAACCATTAGTGTTTTTAGAACATCATTTCATGAATGAAACATCAATTGGATAAGATATATCATAATCATCATGTACCAAATCAAAAAAAATATGATTGATATAACTAATCCTCTCTACTAAATTTTCAATCCCCATTTTTGGTCTCATTGTGAGATCGATAAGACATATTAAAAACCTCACAAATATCAATGTTAAACTGATCATTAATCACTACCTCCATGAATCGTATGCGATAAAATGAAGAGAAAATATTTTTTTAGAATAATAAATATTGTATTTGAAATACTTCTCTATAGGATCTCCTTGATTACCTAAGGATGAAACTTCAATACACATTTTCTTTCATTTTTAACTAAATTGAGTAAAATTATGTATGGTGTTCATCGTTAGAATTTTTTCTGAATTTTTTACTTTAAATCATAATTTTAAAACATTTGTTTTAGAAACTAGAACATTACCAAAAGAAACATCTTTGAAAAACACATATTCACGATTTTTAATCAAAATTTTGAATTTAAAAGATTGTGATATATCAACTTCTATACATATTATAGTGACTAATGGTTAAAATAAGTTCTTAGTAGTAGTATATAAATTGTGGGGTTCCATTAGTAAACTATAAATAAAATAAAAGGGAAACCCATTTAAATAGATTCAATGGAATACTACTGAATCTGATCTATAGGGGGACAAAAGGAGGGATATAATTAATGAAAAAAGTCGAAGAATATTTTAAATCCATTTGTAAATGAAAACCAAAAAACCATGTACCTCTCATACAAAAAAGATAATAATCATTTTCAGATGAAAATATGATCCTGACATGAGAATAGTTCAATAATATGATATGAATATTTAGAGATCCAATATTTTCTAGTTTTTTTCAGTAGAATATTTGAGTTGTTCATTGTTTTTAAAACATTACAAATATCACAACCCAATATTTTATGGTATGAATAATTTCAACTCATTAGATATCTTGTAATAAATAAAACGCAATGTCTCTGTGAAATAATAAAATTTTATAGTATTTAGTTATAAAAATTCAATCAGATATAATTTTTCCTATTTTGTAATTTGAATTTAGAAAAAACATACACACAATGTTCCAATTTGGATGTTATTTAAAGTCTGATAAGATCGACTTAATTTTTTGTGAATATTAATGTACCACAATTAATAGTATCTTAAACATTGTGGAAAGTAATGTACCCTTATGAATATTAAACTCATCCATTAATGTGTAAATAGAATCTATCTGCCTTATAAATTGGAGTGAATATTATAAAAATTAATAATCAGGTGTTTGAATTTTTTGAGCAATAAATAATGAAATAAAATTTAATAATTAATATATTGATTTAAATGATAATTCTGGTTCTTAAAATGTATATAAGAATCTATATTTTAGTTTTTGATGATTTTTGGATAATTTTATAAGATAGTAGTTAATTTTTTGATGTTTCATAAAAATAGTTATAATATTAAAATTGCAATTTTTTGTAAAATATGATTTTAATTAAAAATTATATTTCTCATATATAGAAAATTATATTCATAAAATAGATATTTTTTTAAAATTATATATGTTTATAAATATATTAGATGATTTTTTGTGATTTTTACAAATAGTGGGATTTTTATTCAGTAGTTAAAAGGTGTCATTTTTAAAAAAACATATAGTATTTTTGGACAATGTCAAGAGAAATTTATGATATAAAATTTATCTAATATATGGAATAAATACGAAAATATATATTTTAAGTGTATTATTGTATATAAATAATTCAAACCATGTATGTTAGGATTTATTTAATGATAGGTATATAAATTCGAGTTTATATAGACATAGACACTGCGCAACGCTGACAATTTGAAAATTGTTAACTTATATAATAAATGAGTGATAATAATTATTTACATGGATTATTTAATAATTATTATGTATAGTTGATGACATTATTATTAAATTTAGAAATTTAGTGTCATATAATATATGTATTAACCAAATGAGTTTGCAATGCCTATGCCAAGCAATAAAAAAGCTTAAAAATTATGAAGATGTATTGTTATATATAAGAGTGAATATACATTATAAATTATTTCATAATTTCTCATATCAGGTTTTGATTTTATTTTGAGACATTTTGGACCCATATAAGTCATAATAAATCTTTTATAATATTTTATTTCAAAAGGAAGTCAATTGGTCATATTATATTTTTTAATTTATTAATATTTTTTTGAGATTTTTGATATGTTTTATTCTAACAATAATAGTATTTGAACATATAATAAAATTATTATTCTCATGGAATATTATTTATAATTTTTAGCCAAAAAATAGATATGATAATATCTTTCCAAAAGAGGATATAGTATTAATTTAATTAAACAAAAAATCAAATTAATGATATTAAAAAAGAATAAATAAAAATAATTTGATATTTTGAAACTATTTCACGAATTCAAATGATGAATATGATATTCCTATGATATAATATAAATTTTAAATTGGTTTTTATACTTTTTTGGATATGTTTAATGTCATAGTTATGAATATTTTTTATCTTCAGAAATTTTATTCTCTGAATAAAAAAATCTATTAAATAATTTAACAGTCCAAAAGTACTTTAAAATTTCAAAAACTTATAATATTATATTGAAAATGTAATCCCACAAATTTTTTTGACAATTTCAAATGTCTTAAACCCTATCATATATTTATTATATTTTAATAATTGGAGTAATTACTAAGTTACCCCTCAACACACAAATAAAAAAAGATTACATCCTTAAGATATTTCATGACCTAAAGACTTATCTTTTAGCCAAGATTTACCAAATTTTATCCTATACATCCCCTGACATATTATTGTGCTACTTGTCTCACAAAAATACCACTTCCATGAGAATTAGAGAGGTTTCAAAATAAAAATATTCAGAATGTTAGAATTCTTCTTCTTCACTTTTAAATTATTTTACACTTATACCTTATCTATGCCTATTATCCATTTATTCATGAGAACTAATATATCATATATAAAAAGGATTTTTTTATGGGTTTTCATATATTCTTCATAAATTATCTTATTATTTTTTTTATTCATAAATAATGAAATCATTGTTCATGTTGTTTCAAATCACCACCTTTGTAGACGATGGGTTTTCATTTAACATTGCCACAATTATGGGATGTTATAATTCAAATGTAATTATTTAAAATGATATATATATATATATGTTATTTAATATGTATTATTATACAATTTTTAAATTGACAAACATAATAAATCGGCCTTGGAAACCATGAAATGAACTCACTCGATACTATGGAAATAAAACAACAATGACAATAAATTTATGAAAAATATGATAAAGAGAATTATTTAAGGTATTATAAACAATATTTCAGTTCAATAATAACGTAATGAAACCATTTATTGAATTTTTAAGGATGTTAATACTAATTTGAAGGAATTAAAACCTGATATAATGGATATCTTAACTCAATTTCAATTCATTGAGTCAAACATCTATGTAAGTGGTTATGTTTTTTCAGAAATATGTTTTAATTAACTCTTATTTTTCTATATTGTATAGCAATTTATATTGTGTTTATTTATATTTTTCACTCATAATCATGTCATGAATTTATCATAACACTAATGATATGACCTTGGTACGGGGTTTCTCATCTCACTTTGTATTACATCCGATTTACATTGGTAACCACTTATTTCATGTATATGGTTTATGTGTATAGTAATTTGATTTATAATAACATGATTCTATTATATGTTCATAATATTTTTAGATTCACTTAGAGATTATTAATTTTTGGCCATCTTTTCGAATGATTACAACATGGTATGGGACATTTTGTAAATTTCAATTTCGTTGAGGATTTCTTGGTATTGTGCACCCAATCATTCTTATGTGGTGTATATACTACGCCATTGAGATATTTTTCATTAGAAACTAATATTATTTTATATATCCATTTTCTTTTATCATGGATATTATTATTGACATAATCCATATAATTTCACATACGATGTTTATTTCGAATACTAGTTCAACTATGGAAATATATATGAATTTCTATACTCTACTCAATATTTATATTTAAAAATAAATATTTTTATTCTATTAAATATATGTATAATGACTTATTTTGATAAAAAATTATTGGGTTTTCCCACTATATCCACTTGATGAATTGACAAACCACATGAGTAAAAATAGTTCTTGGCAAACCCTTCGAGTTTGTTTCCAAAAAAACTAGATTGGTTTCCACCCACAGGAAAACTGTATCTATGGTATAATGGTCTATGTTACAAATATTTAATGTGAAAATAATAAGAATTACCATTATTAATTATTCAACCACAACTATCCATGATGTTTTCACTTTTACAAAATCAATGGATATATTTTTATTCTCAGCTTATTGATTGAATGTGTATTAATTAATTCATAATGTCATATTATTCAGTCTTATGGAATATGATTTTCTTTTTATTGGTTTATAATGGCTCTATATTTTACCCTTTCTTATCATTTGAGCTCACCTATTTCATTATCATTCCTTCCCCAGGTTATAGAGAAGACATCATTTATTGTGTTTTTAAGAATGTAATTTATTAGTTATTCTTATTTATTATATGTTATTTCCTTTCCAAATGTAAAATTAGATCCATGTATTTATGTATTTTATTAAATATAACTAAACTAATTAGGCCTTCATGATTTGAATCGTTGTAATCATGCCAATGTAATAGATTAATGCACCGAATCCTGGTTTCTAGGGTCTGGGCGTTATAGTTTTTATCAAAGGAATGTTATTAGAAACCATAGGAACTAGATTTAGAAAACTTATATTAGTGATCATAATTCTATGATCGAATTTGAGGAAAATAGTTGAAGAACCACCCATGTGTATTTTGAGGTTATTATACATGAAAAAATTCTAGGATGAAATTTCCAATTTTGGGAAAATATAACACCCCAATATTTTATGGTATGAATAATTTCAATTTATAAAATAGATTATAACACATGATACACTATGTCTCTAAAAAATAACATTTTTTTGTAGGAGATTATTATAAAATATCCATTAAACATAATTTCTCCACTTATGGGATTTGTATTTCTTAAAAAATTCATACAATGTTTGGATTGATATGATATTTAGTGTCGGATAAGATCAACATAATTTTTTGTGAATAGTAATGTACCCTTTTTAAAAGTAACATGACCCTTAGAAATAGTAATGTGCCCTTATGTATATTAACCTGACCCATGTATGTTTAAATAGAATTTTTTCACCTTATAAATTAGAGGGAATATTTTTATAATTAAAAATTAATTGTTAGAATTTTTATGACTAATACATAATGAATTACAATTTAACTATTAATAAATATATTTTAATGATAATTAATTTTCATAAAATATATTCTTGAATCATTATTTTTTTGTTCTATTATATTCAGATTATTTTATGATACCGTATTTATTTTATTGAACGCTCATAAAATTATTTATATTATTAAAATTGGTATTTTTCATGTAAATAATTATATTTATTTATATTAAATTTTCCATATATAGAAAATAATTTTAATAAAATAGAGTTATTTTTTTATTTTACAAATTGATAAATAGTGTAGATGATTTTTTGAGGATTTTTCTAAAATAGTTGATTTATGGTGAATAATAAAAATAATATTTTGGTAAGATAATACAATATTTTTTATGATAGTGTCAAGATAAATTTATCATATAAAATTTAACAAACATATGGATGAAATAAATAATGATTTTAAAAAAATTAATATAGTATATTAAAATTTTATAACATGTATGTTATAATTTATTTCATGATTGGTATAAAAATTGATGTCAATGTCGATGGAGTCACCACACAGAACTAAAAAAGACAAAATTTGTATCTTATATAATAGTTGGGTGATTAAAATTATTTTCATGACTAGTTTACTAAATAAAATATATTTTTTATGTATGTAATTATTAATTTATAGTTTTATATTAATATAATATGAGTATTATCCAAATGTTTGTGCAAAGCTTGCACCGAGCAAGAAAAATAAAAATTAAAAATTTAAGAATATGTCTTCTTATGTATACGAGTGAATATAAAATATGAATTAATTTATAATTTTATCTTGAATCTAATTAGTTTATTTTTAGGATATTATTTTATTATTAATTATTACATATGAAAAAATAACAGTAATGATTATAAATAACTGATGCAGCGCATGGGTAAGCATAAGAAAAATAAATAAACATTTTTTAATTTAAATGATAATAATTATTAAATGAACAATATTTAGTATAAAACGTTTTATATTAGAAATATTAGACACTTATAATGTTTTTATTCAAATTTGGGACATTGTTTTCCCATATTAGTAACTTAAAATCTTTATGAATATTTTGTTTGAAAAAAAATCATGTGGTCACATTGTAGTTTTTAATTTTAATAATATTGTTTTGTGATATTTTATAGTGTTATTATTCAAACAAGAATATTATTTGAAGATATAAGATAATTATATTTCTCATGAAATTTTATTTTTACATTTGAGACAGAACATAAATACCATAATGGGTTTCATAAAGTTGATGCATTATTAATTTAGTTAATTAATAAATCAAATTAATGATGTTAAAAATAATAAATTAAATATAATTTGATATTTTTAACCTAATTAAAGAATTAAATATTTGAATATAATATTTCTATTATATAATATATAATTTAATGTTATTTTAATTTTTTTTTATTTTTTTAATGACATTGTTGAGAATAATTATTATCCTGATATGATTGTGTTTCATGAAAAAAATATTTTTAAAATTAAATAAAAAATAAAAAAAATTATAGGAAAATTCAAAAAATTATAATATTTCATAAAAATATAATATCATTTTAGTTTTAACCCATTTTGGATGTCTTAAACCCTATAATATATTTACTAGACTTTATTAACTTTTTTAATTACTTAGTTAACCATTACATAACTTATAAAAGAAGGTTCATTGCCTCACTAATTCCATAAAAAATCCTTCTTTTTCAATCATCCCCTTCCAAATTATATCCTCCTTATATATTTACACATTATTATACTTATTTCCTCACAAAAAAGTCACTAACAAGAGCATTAATGTCGTTGAAAAAAAGAAATATTAAATAGGTAAAATTTATTCTTATTTTAGTTTAAATTCATTTTCAATTATACCTTATCCCTATAAATTATCAAATTATTCATTAAAACTCCAGTATAATATATATAATTTAATTTTTTTTTTGATTGTGTTATATTCTTAATAATTCTTTAATATTCTTATTCTATTAATAAATAATGAAATTTGTTTTCTGGGATGTGTCATGTCACCGCCATTGAGGACGCTGAGTTTTTGTTTCACTTTACTAAAGTTATGGGATGTTATAATTCACATGTAATTGTTTAAAATGACCTTAATATATATATGTTATCAATTATGTTTTATTATACCATTTTGAAAATGAAATATATAATAAATAGTCTTTAGAAACCATGAAATGAACACACCTGTAACTATAGAAATAATAAAATATTGTTAAAAAGTGTATTGAAAATATTATTAGAACATTATTTAAGGTATTATAAAGAATATTTTTGTTCTATAATAAAGTAATAACTTGAGAAAAATCATTATAAAATATTTTTAATCTTATTTGATGGATGTGAAACCCGAGGTAAGGGTTATCATAACTCAATTTCAATTTATTGGGTTATACTTCTATGACATTGGTTATTTATTTCTAGTAATTATTTCCATTGATTTATGACTAATTTATAATATATATCCTCATATGTTTTGGTGATTTATTTTATTCACAACTAATTATTCCAATTATTTAACCTCACATTAATGATATAATATTTATAAGGGGATTCTCATCATACTTTTTATTCTTTTATATTTCCATTGATTTATACATATTTCTTGTGTGTGGTGTGCGGGTAAAAGAATTTGATATAAAATATCATGATTATGTTTCTATTCATTGTATTTTGTGATTAATCGGTTGATTATAAATTAATTTTCATACATTTTGACTTATTACAATGTGGTAAGGGACTTTGTCTCAATTTTCATTTCATTGACGCATACATTGTATTGTGCACCTAATCAGTATTTATTGTTTTATCTATTAAACCATTGAGCTAATTTTTCATTATAAATTATAATTTAGTTAAATATACATTTTCTTGTATCATGGATATGATTATTTCAATAATCCATACATTATTTCACAAATGATGTTTATATTGAATGCTACTTTAAATATGGAAATGTAAATGAATCTGTATCATATACATAATACAAATATTTTAAAAGAATATTGTTCTAATTTTAAATCATTATATAATGAATTATTTTGAATTATAGTGGCAGGTGGGGCCCATTATAGCCCCTTCGATGCATCAATAGGTCTTATTAAAGAAATCAGTTGGCAAGAAACCCTTTGTGTTTTCTTCCAAAACTAGATGAGTTTATACCCATAGACATAAACTATATCGAAGGTGTAATGGTTCATGTACAAGATACAAAACATCCAAATAATAATAATTATTTTAATTGACTCTTCAGTTATTGTTATCCATGAGGATTTCACTATTACAAAAACAATGGATTTATTTTTATTCTTATCTTATTTGTTTCCTGAGTTTTCATTTATTCATCAAGCCATACTAGTCATTCCTAATTTATTATGACTCTCTTTTTTTATTCATGATTACTCTATATCTAACCTTTTTTATGAATTTGATCTCACATATTAAATTTGTTTTCCTTCCCTATGTTATGAAGAAGAGATTATTTATTTTGTTTTCAATGATGAAAATTATTATCTTTCGTTATGTATCATATTTTTTACCATTCCAAATATAAAAAGGATTCAATTTATGTATCTTGTTTCATCAAGACTACTACCCTAATCTGCCTTTCTGGATTTGAATCCTTGTAATCTTCTTCTTGTAATAGTGTTATGCAAAGGCTCTAGTGTTCTTTTGTTGGGGCATTACAATTGGAATCAATTGAATTTTTTAAGAAATCATTCGAACATGATTTAGAAAACATTTTTTAGTTAACATAACCCTTAGATAAACATTTAAGACAAGAATAGAAGAAGCACCCAAAACTATTATTATGGAATTATACATAGAGGTTTGTGAGGATGAAATTCTTGAAGGTGGGTAGAATATAATTCCACAATATTTTACAGCATGGATAATTTCAATTCATTAAATAACATAAAATACATGAAACACTATATCTCTTTGAAATAACACATGGTTATATGAGATAGTTATAACCTATCCATTAAACATAATTATTCCACTTCTCTGATTTGGATTTCCAAAAACAGGAAATCACGGTTGTGATCAGTATGTTATTTAGATTCAGAAATGATAAATACCATTTTTGTTGAATAGTACATTCCCTATATTATAGTGACTCTATCCTTTTACATTTACCTTCATATTATTAAGAATAATTATAAATTTGAGTACAATCCAGGGATCATAATTTCTTGTGTACTAGTAGACTAGGTACATAAAAATTAAAACATGGAACTAAATAAAACATTTCTTTATTTAATCTTCAAATTGAGATCCTAATTTCAATTTTACTCAAACATCTTCATAGGGTATCATGTGGAACACATGCACATAGGGATTAGAAAAATATCCCAGTAATGGAATATCAGTAAGAACAATGCTTTAACACATGGGATAAAAGGCATGCCATGATGATATGAGAAGGCATGTAACATATGGAATCAAAAAATATAAACAAGTTATCATAAAAAAATGGATTAATATAAATGTGGAATAATGAAAAAACATGAATTTATAATGAGTCATGTCTAACCACAAATACTGTTTCATAAAGTATAAAGGCCAATAATAACTGCCAAGATCATCGCACATAGCCTCCCCTGAGACTCAACATTACCCCGCACTTTGAATTGATATCATGGAAAACCCATCTTAAATTTTAACTCATATTTTTCTCAATATATAATCATATATAATTAATCATAAATAAACATAAGTGTTGGCCATGTAATGAATTGAGTACCATAATCATATCATAATGAAAAAATGGGTGTATCATAAAAGTGTCCCTGATAGAAAGGAACTAAAATATACATTGAAATTAATAATGGAAAATATGAATGTATAATGTTATGTGATGTCTTGTATAAGTGATAGCATATTTGAAAAGTATTTAAGAAAATTTAGTATTAAAAAATGATTGTGTCATTTTAATGAAAATAATATTGATCCTTTCAAATAGAAAAAAAATAATCCATTATAGAAAACATGATGTATACCAATAAGGTTTTCATTTAAAAAAGAAATGATATTATAGAGAAAATTGTGGCTTAAAAATTAAGATAGAGTTCACTTGAAATTGGGTACGAATTCAGGATGATCCCTTAAAATGAGTTTGATTATCAAGAATTATTAAGAATAGAATCACATAAAAACATTTATATCCCCAAAATAATATGATGAAAGGTTCATGATAAATTAAATTTGTATATGTTCACATCATTTACATGATTCACATAACAAGATAAGATAACTTCATTTTGGTAAAAGAAATAAGGGACACCAGAAAGAACAAAGGAGGATCGGGTGGATTTTCTAATGGATAAGTGGAATAGAATGATGTGTATTTATGAGGGATTAATAAGAGAGAAATGTGTTTATCATCACTTAAACATAATGAGGTAATTATGCGGGAAATAAAAAATTATCCTACGTTATTAGGGATTACACATAAAAGAAAATAACATAGAATATGATCTTGAATAAAAGTAAAATGGAGGGGATCCATTACCATATGTCTAATGGAGTTTCCCACATGATATTAATGATTGAATAATGAAATCAGTTTCTTTAATTAATAAATAATGAAACTATTTTACATTGAATTGATATAGTATACACTTTTAATGTTCATTCAAATTCTTTTCCATTAGTTATAAGGTTCAATTTAGAAGTTCATGTTCGTTTGTATCATGTTTAGTTTACTTATATACCTGAATGGATAATCATGTAAAATAAGGATTGTTATAGAGAATTGGATTTATATTTTATTATTTTACTTATATTATTATTCAAGGTTTTATTTTTAATTTTTATACTTGTAGAGAAGTGGAATCATTATATAAATAATTTATGATAAATTCTAGGATTAATTTTGTGACGTTGCTCAAAATTAATTTGTTTCATATTATTATATTACATCAAGTTTGTGGAAGGATTCTAGAACAACACATAAGATAATATACATGTTTAATAGTCTGTATCAACCATAAAAATGGTTTCCTGACAATAATTTATGATGGTAAATTAGTTTGAAAACCAATCATCCTAGAATGTGGTAAATCACCAAATCTCATATTGTTTCATTAATACAAATATAAAATAACAATACAATAGATATGACAATACAATATTCGATTATCATAAAAATTACAGTACATTAATGTTTCTTTATTTGTTATAACATTTTTATGAGTATAGTTAAGGGTAAATAAAAACTCAAATGAAGTTGAAACAAAATGAAAATAATTGAAAAGAGGAATTTACCACGTGAATCAATCATCCTTGATATTCTCTTAAGGGGATAGGATTTGGTCTTTTGAAGAGAATAAGTGTTGTTTGACATGTGGGAGGATCATGGGGAGAATATTTGAGAATAATATTGGATAGAAACAAGGCTTTAGAGGCGTGAATAGAAGAGGTATGGATGGGTGGTATTAATAGTGGAAGAGAGTTGGGGTTTCATAATATTTATTTCCTTTGTTTATTAATTTACATCAAGTCTAGAAATATTGATGATTACATGAAAAAATAGTATTAAGTGTATGTGAATTCGAATTATGGTTTCATACATCAATCATGATTCTGAGAATAGTCCATGAATACAATTTACTACCGTATTTAACTATTCCTAAAAAAATTAATTAGTTTAGAAAAATATTGAAAACCACCTTAACAATTTATCAACATTTAGAATCCCAAAAGGAACACTATTTAAAAAAAACATTTCTAAATATGAGTAATGTATTTATTATTTTAAATAATAATTTACATGAAAAATTCCATTTTAAAAACTATGACTGATTTTATAATGCACTAAAAATTTAAAAATGGTCTTATAAAATTATCATAAATCTAGAAAAAATAAAATTGGTTATTTAATAAATTTTCATTGAATAATTAATTTTCATTTAAATTGATTAGTGAATTGAAATTAATTATTTATGACTTAGAAAATTAATAATACTTTTAATAAGATCATATTACCACTTATAAGATGTCCAAATATTATTTATACATTCTTGGGCGAGGATACAATTTTATTAGACTATTTACTATTCATGAGGGTCATATTACTATTCATAATTGTATGTTTTTATTCATATGGGTATGTTAATATTGACCAAAAATTATTTTTATCTAATCACACTCCAAAAATCTTACTTATCCCAATCATATATGTCATATTTTCAAAATTAAAATCACATAAGTGTCAATGTTATGTTTAATGGTCACATAGTACAAAGTAGTTCATTGTATTATGATTTAATGTGATTACATGACATGATTATAATAATGGAATTTCAATTTATGAAACCATGGGTCATTTCTTTATTCCCAACATATGAAATTTCACTCTAGATATTTCATTTTACATTCTAAGCTATAAATAGGTGTGGGTACATTTCATTCATTAACCCCCTCTACTTCCCATGCTGCATTATTAAACATAAGGTTCCACCATAGTACATTGTACTTGTGTGTATTCTTGTTACATATTACAATATATCTATGATCCAAGATCTACACTGGATACTCCTTGTAAGAAAGATCATTCACCAACTGTACCACCTCCGAAGAGAGTTCATTGAAGGGTCTGGTATGTACTTTCATCGGAGGGATTCACGAAAGACATCTTATACTTTCAACATGGTAGGTTGAAGCGCCAGTCTATATGCCACCACTCTGAATCAATCAAGGATATCAAAGGACTCGATTTACCTGGGACTTTGCATTCCTTTATTCCCAAATCCCAGGATCTTATTCAATGAAGATATATATAGAAACATAATGTCTCCAACTTTGATCTCTAGGTATCTTCGATGATTGTCTACTTAAATATTTTTTTCGGCTTTGGGCTACCATGATGTGTTCATAAATTGTTTCCACCTTCTCCTCTATTTCATCAAAAATTTAATTTCCTATAATCTTATGATGAATGACATCATCCCATGATGTTGTGGTTATGCACCATTTCCCATAAAAGGATTCATATGGTGCTATTCGGATGCTAGAGTGGAAACTATTGTTGTAGGAGAATTCAACCAGAAGAAGATGTTGGCCTCATCCTCCTTTGAAGTCTATATTACATGTACACAACATATCATATAGTTTCTAAATAGTTTTATCATATTGGACATTAGGATAGGGATGGTTGGCAATACTAATGTTTACTTAAGTGCATGGAGAATGTTTAATACTTTTACATATCATTGAGGTGAATCTCATATCTTGATCGAAATAAATAGATTGTCGTAAATCATTAATTCTTAAAACTTAATTGATATATATGTGTGTTGTTGATCTGATGAGAAGTACTCTCTCTTTGTGATACGGTGAACTACCATTGTATGAAAATCCATAATGACCCCTATAGTATTTTTTCCACGAGATGTCCATTGAAGTCCAGTGAAAAAGTCCATGGTGAAGTTACCCGTCTTCCATGTTGGTATGGGTAGTGGTATAATCATCCCGTTATACTTTTGTCTTCCAACCATCACATTATGACATACCAAGAACATTTATGTATTCTCAGGAATCTACCTCTACATATTTCCCACCAAAATTTCTCTCTGTGATCTCGATACATCGTTGTGCTCCTTTTTTGAATGAAGAAGGTTGAGCTATGTAAATCATTCAATATCTCCTTCATTATCAATGGATATGATGGTAAACATAAGTGTTACCCAAATCCTTCAACTCCTTCCTCATCAATCACAAACACAATGGATTTCTCATTTATAATGTCTTCCACCCTTTTAATAGTTTCCACATCTTTTATTTGAGAATCCTTAATTATCTACATGACGGGTGGTTGAGAAATCATTTGATAAAGGATTAAAGATGTTCCTCCCTTAAATATTCCCATTTCCATACAAAAAATAATAATTAATGATTGGATCCTTTTAAATTTTTATCATTCATATATATGCATGATCTTATCTAAATAGACAATCTACCACCTTGTATGCCTTACTGGGACGGTAGTGGATTTAAAAATCATAATCCTTGATTAGTATTATATATCTTCCTTGGAAAATATTAATATATTTCTATGTGAATCTATTTTTTAGACTTCCATGATCAGTATATATATCAATCTTCTCCCCAAAGAGATTATGAAATATGATTTTTAATGAAAAGATCAAAGTCGCCAACTCTGAATCAGGTGTACTATAGTTTTTTATCATAGATTGTTAGCTCCCATGGGGTGTAGGCTATCACATTATATATTTTCATGATCAAAAAACCTAATACATTTATTAAAGCATCATTGTACACCACAAAGTGCTCCCACTTGTTGGGAGTGTGAGTATTGTAGCAGTGATAATCCTCTTTTTCAAATCCTTTAAGAAGTCATCACATTCTTGAGTCAAGAAAATCATCACTTCATTCCATGTCATCTTGTTCATTGGGTTTTAAAATCCTGATAACTTATTCAAAAATCATAGATAATACATGGATATAACCAAAATGATTCATATCTTAGTTACAGATCTTGGCCTGCGTTACTCTTCAGTTTCCTTTGTCTTCAAAGGGTCCAAAAATATCTCTTCATTAGTGATAACATTCCCCATTAATGATACATCCTCCATCCAAAACACACATTTACTATAAATTTCTAACACCTCCTCATTTCCCAATTTTATTGACATAGTATTCAATTTCTCACCATATTCCTCCATTCTCTTGTAATAAATCAGAATATCTTAAACAAAGACTACCCCAATTTTGTCAAGGTAATCTCTAAAGAATCTATTATACAAATTCATGATTATTTTTGGAGAATTAATGACTCTGAAGGGAATCACTATGAATTCATATTGTGCATAAATTATTCATAAATAATTATTGGGAATATCTTCATTCCTGAAATTAAATGGCGATATCCCAACTTAAGATCTGCCTTAGAGAAATTATTGGGCCCACGAAGCAGATCAATCAAGTTATATATATGTGTTAGTGGATAATTTTCTTTTAAAGATATTTTATTTATCTCACTATAATCAATTCATATGTGCATTTATTTAGCCTTTGTCTTGACAATGTGGACTGGCACACCCCTTAGTGAAGCACTCAGGAATAAAAAATATTTATCCAGATTCACCTGTAACTACCTTTTCAGGTCTTCCATCTCTATAGGAGCCATTCTATAAGGTTCATTTGATGTCAGAAGTTATCCATGAATGAGTTGAACTAATAACACAACCTCTTAGTCATTAGGTTGCCAGAGAATCTATTTTGGAGGAATAAATCAATGTAATCCCCCTCAATTGGAATATCTTCGAGCGAGATTCTCCCATTTGTATAAAAAATTTGAGCTATAAATTCTTTCTCATATGAAATTAATATCTGCACATAATTTAGTATTCCATATATAGAATCATGGTCTTCTATAAACTTGTATATAATTGGACGATGCTTCAGGATGTGAATTGTGATATCCCTTTCCCAACAGTTGATGTTGGCTTTAAATAAAGATAACCAATCCTTGAAAAATATAATATAGAACTCCAATAAAGAGAGTATAAAAATATTTGATGGGCGGTTCACATTAGAAACATTAACTGGTGGGGAGCTATAAACCATGGACGTGATAATTTCCCAATTCAATGTTCTCACATATAAGTTCTACACTAAATTTGGAGGTGGTGTTTGAATAGTTCATCCAAACATGCAATATATGATTGAATGGATAGAAATATAATCAAATAGTATGTTTTCTAATATACTGTGAATAAAAGTCATACATGTAACCAAATCATTATCTGGGATTACCTCAGTAGTAGTGATAGAAAATTTCCTTCCTTAATTCCGTGGAGGTAATTGTTGATTTCTTGCAACAACCCTTGGCTTAGGAAAATTGTTGAAAAATTCCCATATTACTTGTAGTTGTAACAATGCACCACTAGTTTAGAATTTATAAGAAAATTCTTTTATTCTTCCACATTAGTTATATTTTTTATATATATTGGTAATTTTTAGTCAGGTGTCCCAACATTCTACATTTGAAGTAATTCTTAGTTCCCGTTTGTCAGTTCCCATGATACTCCTCCATATAATGTTTAAAAAGGGGGTATTCGAGCATCATTCCATCATTGAATTTATATGAGAAACAACCCACATTAAATTACACATTACACTTTCAGTGGTTAGGCCCCCAAAACTACTCAGAGTCTCCTCTCTCAATATCAAACATAAGGGGACAACATAAAATATCCTCATAGTTTTCAATGTCTCAAATCTAGAAAAATTTTATATACTTAGATTTAGTCCACTAATGATGTGATCCACATTACATTGGATACTCATGATAAATCCAGAGATGTAATTTCCAAAAATTGTAATGTTTGATTCATACTCACTAACTGAATCATTTTACTTCTGTCTGAGTCAGAGGAACTCTCTATCTTGAGATGATGGATTTGGGATTTTATTTGAAAATCATTGCCTTAAATTCCTCAAAACTCATGGATTTAATTTACACAAAGGGATTCCTATTATTGACTATTTTACTCTACTGATTAGCTTCCCCATTAAAATAATTGACTACCATTATATCATTCTCTTTTTCTGAGCACTGGAGGACAATGAATATCGTTTCAATGGAGTTAGTCAACTGTTCTGTGAGGTGGGGATCAGATACTACCTAAAAATGGGATACATTTTCCACATGAAGTATTCAATGACAAATTTCTCTTTACATGGAGGAGGAGGGTGTTTCACCTGATTTACGTTATTATTAATAGATTGATCCAGCTGAGAAAGTACTATCATGATGTTTTGAGCACCCGTTCCCATAATATAAGGCATATCATTAGGAATTTCTTGACATTTCTTATCACATTAATTATTGGAACGTGTTCTTATATTTCTTTCCATTAACTAATAAGACATACATTAAATTATAGGGCAATAATACATAGTTATTGAGCATAAAAATGAAAATTTTAACATAATAGGATAAACATGTAAAGAAGATCTATATCCTGAATTTTGGTTTATTAGGTTTAAATATCGGTTATCATTAATCTATTTCTTAGCTTATATTTTTATAGGAACATTTATTATTCCCTTATTAATGTTTTTTACTAAGATCATGAATTTACTAAAGTATATCCTAGAGGAGTGTCAAAACAAAAGTGTCGCAATTCATTTTTTGTGAACTAGTTCCTATTCAAATCTTGCTCAAAGAAGTGTTTTAGGGTGTAAAATATAGATACTACTATTACAGAGCCACCTCTACATGATTGTATCCAGGAAAGGATGTTTTTATTTATAAACCACTTAATCTATACATACCAAAATTGATGGGGTGTTATCATGTACTTATTTTCCTCACAAAGGGTCTTATTAATGTTCTATAATACTAATCTCCAAAATAATTATACAATCATCTAATACCAACTACATAGACTCTTTCATTTTACATGTAACAATACATGATTTTAAGCATTATTATACATCTGAGTTTTAGAAATCGATAGTAATGTCTATTGTCTTGGAGGACTAGTTAAATAAAACTAAAAACATGGAACTAAATAAAAAATTTATTTATTTAATCTTAATATTGAGCTTATAAATTTTATTATTCTAAAAAATTTGAATCAGATACCATCGGGAACACATGAACAAAGAGATGAGCTAAATATCCCGATAAGGGAAAAATCAAAAGAACAAGTCATTAGAAAAAGGAAAAGAAGGCATGAAATAATGATATAAAAAGGAATGTAACATGTAAAATGATAACATATAAACATTAAATCATGTAAACATAGATTCATAATTATTATTAATCAATATAAAACCCAACCTTATCAAGATTCAAGGCTAAATGATATTATTTTTTCACATGGATGCACAAGAAATGGCAAACTGCCAAGACAGTCACACATAACATCTCATGAAACTCCACATTACCCAATTTATTATATCGTTATATGGGTGAAAAGATGATAAAATTTCATGAATAAGTTTTCCACATAAATAATCATAAATATTCAATCTTATATAAACATAAGGGTTACACATGGAACAAGTTGATTACCATAATCTTGTCATAAATCCTAACAAATGGGTGTATCATAAAAGTTCATATGATAGAATGGAACTAAAATATACATGGAAATAAATATTTTAAAATTGGATAGTATCATTGTATGTTATTTCATGTATAAGTGACAACATGTATGTAAATTTATTTATGAAATTTTTACATTAAACCATTTGTGTGGGATTTTTATGAAAATACTATAGAGACTTTAAAATATAAGAAGGAACTATCATTTATATAAAACTAGAAGTGATATAATAAGGTTTTCATAATTAAAATAATTTACATTAATATGAAAATTGTGTATTAAAATAGAAGATATCATGATCTTAATATCAGGTATGAATTTAGGAAGTTCCCTTAAAATGGGTTGCCTTATTAGAAAACATTGAGGATGAAATCACTTAAAACATGTATATCCCGAAAAATAATGACAAAATAGTCAGGATAAATTAATTTGGTAGATGTAATAAACATTTAAAACATTAAAAAAATATAAGATAACTTCATTTTGTAAAATATATATAAGGAAACTCGAAAGAACAAATGAGGTTCGAGTGGAATCACGTACAGATTATGTCATGGTATCACTATTACCTAATAGGGATTAGTGAGAGAAAAGAAGGCTTCTAATCACATATACGCCATGAAAACTATATAGGGGAGGTGTGGAATCATACACCATAATTAGGGGATACTCATTATAGGACATAAGAAATATGACATTATTGAATAAAAGAGAAATACAGTTTATCTCTTACCTTAAGTCCGGTGGTGTTCTCCACATGATATGAATTACCTGAATAATCAATTTATATGCATTAATTAATAATTTCACAAACTATTTTACATGTAATTAATATTTTATAACCATTTTATGTTCATTCATAACCTTTTTTATTGGTTATGAGGTTCAATTTAATTTTTTAGGTCTATTTGTTTCATGTTTGGTTTATTTATATAAATGAACATATAATCATGTTAATTGTGGATTTTTTATAGAATTGAAGTTATATTTTATTATGGATTTTATATAAGGTTACATTGATTCAAATTATATTTGGTTAAATTTAGTTAATTTGAGTCATTATATAAAAAATTTATGATAAATGCTCCGAATTTTTATTGATTTTTATCACAATTAACATGTTTTATATTATTATTTTACATCGTGTTTGTGATAGAATTCAAAAATAAAAAATAATAAAAAATACATGTTTAATATTTTTTTTCAACCATAAATTTTTTTTCAAGACCATAACTGGATATGGTAAAAGAAATATAATACCCATCGCCCTTGAATGTGGTAAATCAATACATCTTTGATGGGGTCTCTACTACGAATATAAAAGAAGAGTAAAGGATAGATAATAATAAATTATTCAATTATCATAACTTAACTCCACTCCATGTATGATACTTGAGTTTTCATAGAATTTTATGTGGATTGGTAAGGATGGAATGAAAACAATTGAACTAGAAATGAAAGTAAAAGAATTCAAAGGTATAATTGATATATTGAATCAATCTTCCACGAACACTTCTTAAGGAGAGAGAATTGGTATTTTTAAGAGACTAAGGATTGTTTGATGTGGGGGAAGAACTTGGAGAGAGGCTTTGGAGGAATTTAGGAAATCCACACGGCATTAGAAGTGTGAAGTGATTAGGTTAGGAGGTGTGGTATTAACAGTGGAGGAGAGAAGGATTTTCAAAATATTTAATTTCGTTTTTTATTAATTTTTCAAGACTAGAAATAGTAATTATTATATTAGAAAAAATAGGAATAAGGGTATTCTTATTCTATATAATGTTTCTTATATAATCCATGGTGATAAGAAGACCTCATCTATATGATAATTACCATTTTTTAATATTCATTAAAAATTTATGTATTTAAGAAATTTCCCAAAATTCAACCTTAACAATTTTCGACATGTAGAATCCAAAAATGAACACTATTTTTCAAAAATAATTTTTTTAATATAACTAATATTTTTCTTAAAATTAAAATCATAATTTACTTGAAAATACAAATTTAAAAACTATCACTGATTTTATAATTCATTCAAAAATTTCATAAGTTCTTATGAAATTTTATTAAAACCAGAAGTCCTAAATTTTTTAAATTATGAACACCTTTTAGGAAAATAAATTTTCTTTAAAATTATTTAATTAATTTTTATTATTTATTTATAACATAAAAACTACCAATACTTTTACAATGATCATATTATCACTTATATGATGCCTAAATTTTATTTATACATTCATGGGAGAGAATACTATTCTTTATGAATATTTAATATTCATATGGGTCATATTATTATTCATAATGGTAGGATACTATTCTTAAGGGTAGGTCAAAATTAACTAAATTTGTTTTTATCTTATTAGACTCCAAACATCTTACTGATCACAACTGTGTTTGTCAGATTTTCGAAATTCAAATTACTTAATGGTAAAAATATTGTTTAATGGTTACATAGTACATAGTAGTTCAATGAGTTATGATTTCATGGGATTATATAACATAACTATATGAAAATAATTTCAAGTGACAAAACATTGGGTCATTACACTTATGAATAGTAACACCAGCCTTATGAATAGTAATGTACCCTAAGGAATATTAACCTCACCCATGTATGTATAAATACAATTTTAAAACCTTATAAATGAGAGGGAAGTTTTTATATTTATTATTTTTGTGTTGGTATTATTATTAAAAATATATAATTAAATAAAATTTAATAGTGAATAGATTAATTTAAAATATAATTAATTTTCATAAAATTTATTCATGAATCAATATTTAGTTATTCTTTGATTTTTGGATATTTTCATAATACCTAGTTAATTTTTTGAAGAGTGGTTAAATTTTTAATAATATTAAAATTTATAGATTTCGATTAAATAATGATTTTAATTAAAAAAATATATCATATGTGGAATTTTTTGTAATAAAATAGTGTTAGGTTTTAGACTCTACACATTGATAAATGTTTTGGATAAATTTTTTTGATTTTTCTAAAATAGTATATTTTTACATAATAGTAAGAAAATAATGTTATTAGGAAAATAAAGAATTTCTTGTTACAACATCAAGATATATTCTAATATAAAATTTATTAAACTTATGGAATAATTAAATAATGAAATTATAATATTAATTTTGTATATAAATAATTCAGAACATGTATTTTATAATTCATTTGATAATAGGTAAAAATATTGATGCCAATGCCGACGTAGTCCCCGCGTAGCACTAACAAAGTCAAAATTTATATCTTATATAATATTGGGGAGATAAAAATTATTTTAATTAATTATTTATTAATTATTACGTATTTTTTATAACTTTAATTTTCAATTTATAATTTTTGTCTTATATAATATGAGTATTATCCAAATGTCTGTGCAGTGTTTACGTATGGCAAGAAAAGACAAAATAAAATATTTAATAAGATATCTTGTTATATATAAGAGTAAATATACATAATGAATGAATATATATTTTTTATTTTGAACCTAAATTATATATTTTTATGATATTAATATATTATTATTTAAATATATGAAATAAAAATCATTAAATCTTATGAAACGCTTAGGCAGCACTTGTGTAAGAAAAAGAAAAATAATTAAATGGTTTTTAAATAAAATTATATTAAATTAAAATGACCGATATTTTAGATAAAACATTTATATGTAAGCAGTATTAGACTCTTCTCCTGTTTTAATTCAAGTTTAGGAAATTTTGGACCCATATGAGTCACTTTAAAGCCTTTATAATATTTTATTTTATAATGAAATCATGTAGTAACATTATAGTTTTTAATTTTAATAATGTTGTTTTATGATATGTTTTAGAGTTTTTATTCAAAAAAAGAATTTTATTTCAAAATATAGTAAAATTATTTTCTCATTGATTTTTTAGACTAAAAATAAATACCATAATAGCGTCCACAATAATGATACAATATTAATTTAATAAATTAATAAATCAAAATAATGAATAAAAAAATAATATAATAAATATAATATGATATTTTGAAGCTAATTCATGAATTAACTAAATTAATTTGGCTTTTATATGATATAATATAAAATTTGAATCTAATTTTAATATTTGTTTTGATATGGTTAAATTTATAGTTATGTATTTTTTTATGACAAAATTTATTATCATGAACAAAATATTCTATTAAATTGTTTAAAAGTTCAAAAATTATTTAAAAATTCACGAAATTATAATATTCCTTAAAAAATGCTATCACCCTTTAGTTATAGGAAATTTTTTATATCTTAATACCTATAAAATATTTATTATATTTTAATAATTTAAATGATTCCTATGATACAAGTCACATCACTAATAAATTAAGGTTATTTCATTCCAAAATTTTATAATCAATAGCCTTCTTGTTCGTCCAACCTATACCAAACTCCATCATCTTCATACCATGCTATATTATTTTTCTTCTGGTATCAAAACATTACCACTTCCATGTGCCTTAAGATAGTTTCAAAAGAGAAATATTGAAGAGGTAATATTTTTTTTTCTTTTAAATTATTTCTCACTTATACATTATCCCTCCCTATTATCAAATTATTCATTAAAAGTATAGTATAATATATATAAAACAATTTTAAAATTGTTTTTATGGTATATTATTCATAAAATCTCTAATTCTATTATTCTATTCAATAATAACAATATCTTGGTCTGAGCTGTGTCAAATCACCGCCATTGTGGACGATGAGTTTTCAATTCACTTTTCCACAATTATGTGATGTTGTAATTCACATGTAAATGTTTTAAATGACATTTATATATGTTATCAATTAATGTATATTATTCCATTTTTTCGAGGATGAACATAATAAATCGTCCATTGAAACCAAGGAATGAATGAACCCAAAACAATAAAAATAACAAATTATAGTTAATAAATGTGTTCAATGTGTTATCAAAAGATTATTTATTGTATTATAACATTATTTCAATTCAATAATGAACTAATTACACAATTCGAACCATTATACATGAGGTTTTAAATAGTTAGAAGGATGTAAAACTTGATGTAAGATATATCTTTTCTAGATTTCAATACATTGAGTTAAACATCTATGTCATCTGTAAAAAATTATCAAGAATATGTTTCAATGATCTCTAATTATTTTATACTATGTATCCAATAATTTTGTGTGGATTTAAAATTTTCACACATTATTATGTCATTGATTTTTCCTCACTCCAATGATACGATCGTGATAAGGGGTTTCTCATCAAGCTTTTAACTCCATGATATTTCCATTGTTCGGCACTTATTTCTGGTATGTGTTGTATGTGTAGAACAATTTGATATATAATATAATAATTCTATTTATATTCATGGTATTCTGTGATTCATGTGATTCATGTGATGATTGTTAGATCTTATTCATACGTTTCAATTGAATAAAATGTGGTAACGAACATTGTCACAATTTACATTTCATTGTCTCCTACTTAGTATTGTGCAGCAAATCTTTCTTTTGGGTTTTATCTACTGCCCCTTTAAAATAATTTTTCATTTGAAATTATAATTTTTTAACAATAAATTTTCTTATATCATGGTTATTATTATATCATTAAGACTTAAATCATTTCACACATGTTTTAATTTTGATTCTTACATTAACTATGGAAATTTAGATTAATCCATATCCACTACTCAATGTAGATTTTTAGAGGAATATTTTTATTGTATTAAATAATTATATAAATATATATTTGTTCTAAAAGTGATGGGTGGGGCTTGTTTTAGCCCATAGATGCATCGACCTCTCTCATGAGATAAATCAGTTGGAGGCCAACCCATTGAGTTTGATACCAAATAACAATATTGGTTCAACCCACAATCATAAAACATCATAGCGGTATAATGGTTCTTATGCTAGATACATGAGAATAAAATAATAACAATTATCTTAATTCATTATTTAGTACTTACTATCCTCAAGGTTTTCACTATGGAAAAATCTTTGGTTGCATTTTTAATTTTATCTTATTGATGGAAAGTGTTTTCATTTATTTATCATCTCATATTAGTCATGTATAAATGATTTTTATTCAATTACAATTTATTCATTATTCCACTATATTCAACACATACGGAAAATTTTATCTTTCCCATTTCATTTTATATCCTTCCCCATGTTAAAAAATAGATATCATTTATTAATTTTTCAAGGATGGAGTTCATTTTCATTTCATATGTATCAAATTTTGTTTCTGTAAGAAATGTAAAATGTCTTCCATGTATATATATTCTTCAATATTACTAAATATATTGGTCCTACACGATTTTATTCCTTTCAATCATTTCAATGTAATAGATTAATGCACCTGTTCTGGGATTCTAGTGTTGGGGAATTGTAACAACAAGGAAAAAATGAAGATCAAATGAAAGTAATTTTAACTTTTCATTCGAATAATAGATTACTGCGAGACCCTGTAATGACCCGAACAATTGAATAATATCTATTTCCTAAATTTTAGTATTATTTTTTAGACTCAACAAAACAATATCAATTAATTAATCAAGTGAGTATAATTAATATAATACCACTTGGTTAATAATGATATATGACTTTTGGTCATTATGACCATTGGAAAATAAACAATTAACGTTATGAATATTTCTTGAAAATACAAGTGATCATGGTAAATTAATACAGAAAAGGGATTTGCGGGCCTTATCTAGAATAATCAAACCATACAAGGCCCCTCTTTTAGAGAATGGGAAGGAGTTTTCATCTTTGGCCTTTTCTCTGGACCTTTCCTAGTATGAGATTTAGCATTTTAATCTTTAATGGGATCAATTACACAAAAAGATCAAGATGATAGAAATCACCCCTCGATTAATGTTTTCGGAGCCTCCCCAAGATTCTACCACCGTAGCACATGTAACAGTTAGGTCCAATGCAGGTTTTATATGTGGATATCTAATGATACCTTAGTTACGTGTCACCCTAAGGCCCTCAGGGCCACCTGATTTGTAGTTGGAAAGACAGATTCTACAAGGAAGCACTCCAGAGGATGAAATATTAGAGCACATCCACTAGAGCAATGCTAAACAGACATTGGAAGAATGAAAGGGTATAGAATTTTCCATCTGTACCATGCCTGCGCATCCCTGCACCTGGACATCCTAGCCAAACAGTAATGCAGAGGTGGAGATATTATCACAATTCAGATGTTGGGGAGGAGCAGTTTCAATTAGTCATATTCTGTATGATTTCCACAAGACCCGCGGGTCATGTAATGTCTCCAATGCCTAAGGGCAATGTAATTCCTAAGCCTATGAGCCTTGTAAGGCTCCCTCTAATCCCTTGAATGAGGGGTTTTCAAAAAATCAATTAAAAAAAGAAGGCCTTCGGGCCATTTAGTCAAATGTAAAAATAAATATGTGATTAATTTATAGAAGTTCCATATTATTAGTGGATTTTGGAAATTTGGTATTTTGGAATATTTTTGTATAAATTAAATAATTAATAATGTTAAAAGATTTTGAAAAATATTTATCCTATAGTGGTGATGAGTAAGAAATTTATAGTTCAATAAGATCAAAATAATTTTTTTTTCTGAATAGTAACATTACCCATTAGAATAGTAATTTTACCCTTATGAATGTTAATTTTACCAGTTGAATAGTAACATCACCTAAGGAGGTATAAATATGTTTTAGACTTTTTAAGTGGTAGTGTGATATATTAATATCATAGTATAAGTAAATAATTTTTTTTAATTATTAGTCAAGTATTAATTTTTTATATATTTAACATAATTTTCAATAAAATTATTTTTAATAAAATAGAGTTCAATTTTAAAATCAATACATCAAAAAATGGTTCGGGTGAATTTTTTGGATTTTTCTAAAATAGTTCAATTTTCAATTAATGGTAAAAGTACATTTTTTGAGTTTTGTTGAGTTTAATGACATAATTAATGATATAATCATGATATAATAATTTAGGGAGACTTTTTAATAATAAGATATTTTATAAGGTGTAATTTTTTCCAATACCATGGGAAAATACAATGGGAAAGCATATGGTATTGTAAATACCATCGATGAGGTGTCCCTTAGAAATTATTAAAAAATTCCCTAACTTTTTCTATAAATACCAAGCCACTATTTCATTCTATTCATTCCAAGATCCTCCTCAACAATGCATTGCATTGTTTACATCTCAAGGAGTTCATCGAATATTCCCTCAAGCTTCCCAAGGACCCATCCTCTAGGAGTTTGAAGTTACTCTTCAAGGTAAGGGCACATTTCACCCACCTCTTTTAAGTCATGACTTCCATTATGTTAGTCATTTAGTTTCTATCTTATTATGTTGGGGAATATTCTTATATTTCCTTATATCTTCCCATTTTATTTCCAAATTTATAGAGAAACTTTCTACTCTCTAAACTAATTTTTTGGAATTTTAAGTGATGCCTTTATGTAGTCTAATTTTTTATTAAAAAAATCACATGTTCTCTTTTCTTTCAAGAATCCTATTCACATGGAATATAATTTTAATACCCATACCATGAACTTATTTCTATTTTATTTTATCCCTATACTGTATTATGATTTATTTTAGAGTCGGTGACCCTTGTAACCTCTCTTTTTAATGTTTTCTAAAATCATGTTATGTAGCCGTTATGCGGTAGAATATTTTTCTCAAAATCACTCTCTTTTTCTCACGAAATTTTCCTGTTTCGTTTATGTGAATAAAATAAATCTATTTTCATTTTTATAGTTTTTAATAAAGACATAAAATTGATATATTTTATTCTATATTTTACATTCTGATAATCCCCACTCCATTTCCATGGTTTATAAATGGCATAATGAAATTATTTTTTTGAACTTTTAAAATGCCATGGTTTTGAATTGAAACCCATTTATATTACTCTATTTGAGTAATTTATGAAATTTATGATCATTATCAATGTGTATCACATAAAATAATGACATACTATGTTTGAGACTAAATAGATCTCTAATTTACAGCATATCAAATTTAATCTCTGGAGATGGCATGTTTCATGAATCCTTGGGGAATAACATTGGTTCTTTTTATAACATGTTGGGGATGATCCTTGGTGAAATGTTAATGAATTTCTAAATTAAATGGTGTACCCACATATTCATGTTATGTTTCATGTAATTATTACTATGATATGCCTCATTATCTCCATGTTCTTATTGATATCGCTACGGTTCACATGTAAACTATTTCACTTGTTTTCCTTATTGGGCATGTTGCTCAACATTTCCTTTGATCTATGTCTCCTTGTTATGAGATGCAGAATTGTAAACCATGATGATATTATGATAAAGCCTTACATGTGGATTAGATTAATTATTAAGTTTTTCATTTATATTTTTCCTGATTTCCAAGACACTAATCTTTTAATATATTCTCTTTAAAAAATTCAATGAAATGTTTTGTAATAAAATTGGGGGATGACATAGTATGTATCAATGTATTGTTTAGTTATTTATGGAATTTTGGATATGAAAACAATGTAAAGAAACCTACTGAAAAGTTTATATATAGAAATTATTCATGGTTTCTAGTGAAATATTAAGTAATTGGTTTACGAATAAATTAATCCTTGTCTGGATACAAACAAGTGGATGTTCCTCTAGCACAAAGGTACCTAGCAGTGAAAACACCACCATGGAATTTTTGGTTTCACCCTAGGTATCTTTGTACATGAAAACAAGCCCTTCTCGACTCTGAGTTTGACACTATTGTGAGATAATATTGGTTAATCATAAGATTTTTATGAATCATTCTAATGGATTCATCAAGAAATGTAATTTTTTGAGAATTATGTTTTAATACATAATATCCTTTATATTTAAATGATTTGTAAATGAAACGAACATATAACTAAGGTTTTATTCGTTTATAAAATGGAGGGAAAGAGTAGGAACTCTAAAAATGGTGATTTTAATAGCCCATGCATTGAGGACCCTCTGATGAAAACCAGAATGGAAAATTTCATGAGAATGGAGAACCAACTCACTCAAGTTATGGGAAATAACATAAATAAAGCTGATAGAACTTTATCTCAATGAAGGTAAAAACATTATGTTCAGTCCTTTAGGTGTTAACGACCCACAAACATAAGTGGATCTATAGACCAATTGATGGCTGAAAAACGAATCAGTACTACCGAGAATTTCATTTTGTGCTCTACTGTTCAAAATAAGAGAGGTTCACCTCGGCTATTTACCACTTAGAATTAAAAGTGGATCAGTGGTTGAGACTAATTAAAAACAAAATGTAAAAAGAGGATTTAGTTTTTTTTGAGTGGAATGTGTTTAGATTGATCTACATAGATAAGTATTTTCCTCTTTCATCGAGAACAAACATAGAGAAGGAATTTCTTAAGCAAAAACATAAAGAGAATGAATCTGTGGGAATACTTGAGATCAACATACCAAGGATTCCACATTACACCTATAGATTTTTCATTGATCCAACTAGTAAGGTTGATAGATTATTCAGTTGAATAAGACCTCATCTATTGAATAATCTAGCCAACTAAGACAATAATAGCTATTAGGAGATTGTGTAGAGGGCAATGAAAGCCAAACAAGAGTTTTTTGAGACATAGTGGTCTCATAAATACAATGTAAAGAAGAGATCAATGGATCCTATAATATAGAGGAACCTTGATCAGGGATGATTAGGAAAGAAAGTGCAACATCGGACATGTAGTAATTGTGGGATGGAGAATTTAGGGAACTGACTTATTAGGAGATAGATGTGCTAAATGTGTGGAAGATTTGGCCATATCTCACTGAATTGTCATAGAGAGGAAAAGACTCAACATCCAAACACTAATGGCAAGGGGAATAAGGTCTCTTACCTAACTAATATCCAATTCTATAAGTGTGGAGAACTTGGGCACTTTTCCAATCACTATCCAAATCTGAGGGAAGAGGAGGGGAATCACCATCACTCTCAGAAAAGGCCGAGGGAGAAATTTAATACTTTTTAAACCACTATAGCTGACGATAGAGCCCCAAATGATATTGTGGAAGGTTCACTTTTTGTTATATCAATGATAGAATGTATTTCTCTTGATTCTGGTTCAACGCATTCATATATTTCTACCATGTTTGAGAAGAATTTAGAATCGACCCATGAATTGCAAAATGTAGTGCTATTGCTCAAGAATTCTAGTGGGATTATCCCCACATCATTAATGATTAAAAACTCTAATATTTACTTTCATGAGAACAGTATTATCCCAAATATTGTTGTCATTCAAATGAAATAAAACAAAATTATACTAGGTATTGGATAGCTCTCAATGTATAATTCTATGATCAAATGCATAACTAAGGAAATATTAGTAATCTTAAATAGAATACCAACATTTATCTTAAAAGAAAATATTTCTCAACCCAATTTTTTCTAGAAGAACCTCATATATACATTATTATGGAGTTTATCTGTGATGAAGACTAATTAAATGAGAGAATAAGGATAGAAAATTCCCCCATATCTATGAATATGTTGATGTATTTCCTAAGGAGTTACCTAGAACTCCACTAGAATGAGAGTTAGAGTTCAAAATTGATCTCATACCTAGATCTCATCTGATTTCAAATACATCGTATATAATGTCAAATGTGGAAATTTTGGAATTGACGACGAAAATCCAAGACCATTTTGAGAAGGTATTTTTTCTTTCCAATTGGGTCTCTTTCGGGAAAAATTTTTCTCTTTTTGGTGAAGAAGGATGGATCAATTATTATATCCATTGATTATAGAGATCTATATGTGATCACAGTAAAGAACAAAGACCCACTTCCAAGAATTGTTTACTTATTTGACCAACATTTTGGGGCTCAATTCATATCTAATATTTATTATTTATCTTTTAATCCTTGATTAAGGGTGAAGAATGAAGTTATTCTAAAAACTTCCTTTCGATAAAAATATGGGCATTATAAGCTTGTTGTTATGATATTTGGACTGACTAATACACATTCTATTTTTATGGACTTCATTAATAAAGTCTTTGAGTACAACCTTGATAAAATTTTCTTCGATTTTAATAATGATATTATGATATATTCAAAAAGTAGTGAGGATAATGAGGATTATATAAGGGTTATTTTGAAAATTCTATTGCATGAGAGGATTTCATAATGTTCGGAAATTGTGAATTTTGGTTACAACTACTTTATTTCATTAGGAAAATTATTACTAATGAATGAATCATAGTTGACCATGCAATGACAAAGGTTATAAATGAGTGTCCTGAACCTAAAATAATAACTTATATTCATAGCTTCCTTGGATTAATAAAATATTATATGAGGTTTGTGAAATCCTTTTCATACCATTCAAAACGAGTAGCCATGTTTCCTCAAAAAGGGGTAATGTTTATCTAGAAAAATATGTGTGGGAGATATTTCCAAGAGATGATTAAGAGATAGTTTACTGTACCCTTGCTAACTCTCCCCTCAAGTAGTGAGGGATATGTTATTTTTAGTTATTCTTTTCTGAAAGGGTTTCGGTGAGTACTCATGAAATATGACAAATCCATTCTTATGCATATCTAAAGTTAAATACTCCTGAGAATAACTGTCATATGCATGATCTGGAGCTAGATACTATCATTTTTTCTCTACATATTTTTATTCCCTATCATTATAGATAGAAATGTGATATATACACATACAATCAATGTTTTAAGTATTTCTTCACACAAAATTAATTGAACATGACACAGAATAGTTTGTGGGAAATTCTCAATTACTATAATTGTTCAATTCATTATCATCTCAGAAGAGCAAAGAAAGTTGCTAAGGCATTAATTAAAAAAGACCCAGTTGTTCATTGCATAATGAGGATTAAATGATATCCTTTGATTAATGACCTAGTAAAGTCGGACATGGGAATTTTACTGGAAGGAACTTCATCAACTCTAACACAAATTATTTATCAATCATCATTACTAATGATGATCATGAAATATCAAAAATAAGATCCATTGTTATTGTATAATTTTAAGGCTATAAAGGATGGGAGGTTTTTAGAGTTTAATATTGATCAATAAGGTGTACTGAAATTTCGTACAGGACTATGTGTTCCATCTATTCCATAAGTAAAGAAGTATTTGTTGGACAATACCATAACTCTACATTCTCTATACATCCTGGAATTACAAAAATGTATAAGGTCCTTCGTGAACATTTTGGTGGGATAATATGAAAAGGTGGATTGGTGAGTACCATATATTGTGCCTGGTGTGTCAGCAAGTGATGGTAGAGGGAAAGCGTTCTAAATGGGTATTATAACCACAAACTATAACAGAATGGAAGTGTAAAAATACCACAATAGACATTTTCACTGGTCTCCCAAGAACATCCAAATGAATTAATGTGATATAGGTTATTTTTTACTATACCTCCAAGACATCTCATTTTATCTTGGTTCGGGAAGATTTTACTCTTAATCAATGTTCATTGATTTATGTGAAAGAAGATGTAAGGTTTCATTGAGTTCCACTTTTTATCATCTTTGATTGAGATCTATGGTTCACAATAAAATTTTATTGATGTTTTTAATATTCTTGCAGTACCAAATTGAATTTCAATACAGCCTATCACCCAAAACTGATGTTAAGTCTGAAAGGACTATTCAAACACTCAAAGAAATGCCGAGAACTTGATCAATGAAATTTAACAGTGGATGAGATCAACACCACCCATTATTTGAGTTATCTAAAAACAACAACTTCTACTCGAGTATTCAAATGGAACCCCATGAAGATTTATATAGGATGCTATTTGTAACTCCTACAAGATGGGATGAAGCTGGTGAGAGAAATATTCTTGGGCCTGATCTTGTTCAAGATATGATATAAAAATTTAATGTAATCTAGAAACACATTAAGGTTTCTTAGAGTTGGTAAAAGATCTATGCTGACAACCGTCTAAGGGACATGGAGTTTTATGTTGGTGGGAATGAAATTCTCTGAATTTCACCTTGGATGGGATTCAAAATGTTTGGGATGTATGGGAATCTCATCCCCAGGTACAGTGGCCCTTATGAAATCCTTGATCGCTTATGAGCAGTGTCTTATCGTCTTCCACTTCTTCCAAATCTAGAACATGTTCATGATGTCTTCCAAACATCCCCCCTTGAAAAAGTAAATACATGTACCTTCACAGGTACTAATTCCAATGGTGGTACCACTGGAACAACACCTCTCTTATGAGGAGCATCCGGTAGAGATCTTAAATCGTACGGATAAGGTTTTACATTACAAGACTACCCAAAATGTTAATGTGTTGTTGGGGAACCACAAATGTATGGAATCTAAATGGAAAATAGAGGAGTATATGAGGCATAAGTACCCACAGTGTTTCTCTTCTGAGGGAAAAATATAAAATTTCAAAGAAAGAATTTCATAAAAGGGGAAAATGTAATTACCCGATCATTTGAATAATATCAATTTCCTGAATTATATTGTCATTTTATTTTATAGTGAAAAAAATTATATCCATTAATTAATGATGTGATTATAGTTAAAATAATCCCACTGGGTTTCGACTATTATATAACTTTTGGTCAATATGAGAATTGAAAACAAAACTCTTAATGTTAAGATTATTGTTTATAAATATAAGCGATCATGGTTATTTAATACATAATGAGTAGTTTATGGCTCATCCAATAAACTCATTCCATATAAATCCCATCAGTTAGTGCTTCAGAAGGAGGTAGCTTCTCTGGTCTTTTCTCTAGACAAAGCACAATCTGATCTCTAATATGTGAAGCTTCAATGAAATCACCTAAGATAGAAGTTCAATCTGATTGAAATCACTACTTGAGAAATGTTGTTCAAGCCGCACCAAGAATCTATAACCATAGTAAACCTTACACATAATTATTATGCAGGTGTTATATGGGGTTATGTAATGATACATTAGTAATGTTTCATAATCCTTTTTTATAAATAAAATTATTATTTCTTATTATGATAAATTTTTGGTTTTCAAATATTAAAATAAATATAGTATGAATTTATAGATTTTTTATATTATTGGTAAATTTTGGGAAAAGGGTATTTGGAAATAATTTTGTGTACAATAAATATTTAATAATGTAAATTTTTTTTCAAAAAAATGTCTTCTGTAATTGTGATCAGAAAAAAAATATAGAGTTGAATAAGATCAAAATAATTTTTTAGTGAATAGTAACAACACTCTTTAAAATAATTATTTTACCATAATTAATATCAATTTTAACAATGTAATAGTAACAACACTTATGGAGGTATAAATAAGTTTTATTCATATTTAGTTGTAATGTGATATAATTATATCATAGTATAAGTACAAAAATGTTTTAGGAATTATTATTCAAGAATTATTATTTTATTTATTTAATTTAATGTAAAATGAAATTAATTTTCATAAAATGGAGCTCACATTTTTATTATATACATAGAAAAATTTTTGTTGTGAATATTTGGGATTTTTCTGAAATTGTTGAATTTTCAGTGAATAGTAAATATACAGTTTTGAGTTTCAGTGTGTTTAATAACATAATTAATTATGTAATCATGATGTAATAATTCTGGTCCACTTATTAATAGTATGATATGTTTTTAGATGTCCCAATTGGACAAAAAATGATTAAATACCATGGGAAAGCCACTGGTTTTGAAAATACCACTTCTGAGATGTCCCTTGAAAATTAATAAAATATTCCCTCTATTTTTCAATAAATACCAAGCCATTACTTAATTACATTCATTCCAAAATACACCTCAATGAAGATAAGGATTCTTGACCTCCAAAATAGTCCTTCCAACGTCCCCTAAAGCCCCAAATGGTCCCAAAAATAATAATTTTAAAGCTACTATTCAAGGTAAGGGAAGCTTTCACCATCCTCTTTTATGTCATGAATTTTTTTATGTTATATATTCTAGTTTCAATATTATTATTTTAGGGGTATGTTCTCCTCTATCCTTATTTCTGTCCATTTTATAACAAAATTAATAGAGACCCTTTCCACTCTCATTAACTTATTTTTCTAAATTTTATGTGATGTCGTTAGGCTGCTGAATTTTTTAGAAAAGAAATTGCATATTCTCATTTCTTTCATGTTTACCTTTTCACATATTATGTCATTAAAATATCCATATCATGAAATTATTTCTATTTTATTCTATCCCTATATTGTTTTATTTTTTATGTATGAGTGGGTGATGCACGATCCCTCTCTTTTTAATGTTTTCTAAAACCATTTTACGTTGATGTTATGCTACATATTTTCATCTCAAAATTTCTCTCTTTTTTCCATGAAATTTTATTATTTTATTTGTGTGAATACCAATATCTATTTTCATTTTCAGATGTATTCATAATGGAATAAAATTTATCTATTTTAATAGGTAATTGACAGAAATATAACCCTTGGTCCATTTCCATGCGTTATAAATGACATAACGAACATATTTTTATACACTTTTTAAATGTCGTAATTTTGAAGTGAAACAGATTTCTTTTACTATCGTTGGATTTTTTTATGAAATTTAGGATCATGATCTATGTGGATCAGATGAAAAATTATATATATTAAAGATGTTCCCTGATTTTATCCAATGAATTATATAACAAATTTAATTCCTATAAATGAAAAGATCCAAGAAACCTTGGTGAATAACCATGGTAATTTGTATGACATCTTGGGGGTGAACCTTGGTGATATATTCATGAATGTATAAATTAAACATTTTAGCCACATTTTCATGTGATTATTAATGTTATTATTACTTTTATATTCCACTTTATCTTAATGTAATTATTGATTTTACTCAAGTACACATGTAAACTGTTTCACTTGTTTTCATTACTCAGCCCCTGCTCACCCTTTCTGTTGATATATGTATCTAGGTTATGAGATCCAGTATTTGTACATAGGATGAACCTATGATGAAGCCATAGAACTGCATTATAATAATGATTAATGTTTTCATGTATATTGCTCTGGATTTCCATGATAGTAGACTATAAATATCTACTATTTCTAAAATGTAATGAAAAGTTTGTTAATAAAAAGGCGGGATAACATAGAACATTTTTTTGAAATTTCATTGATTCGATGTTCACTAAATCATTAAATCACTATGTTTCATCTGTTGATCATTCCAAAACATGATGTCTATGAATGATAAAACATCATATTAATGGGTTCATATATTTTCATGAGGGAACATTATTTAGTGTGGTCTTTATATATAAATAGAACTATTTAAATAAATTCACTATAAAACTATTCTTATGTATCAAATGTTTTTTTCTTTAACAAATTAAATTCATATATATTGATTTATATTTTCTGTTACATTATTTATTATATATTCATTCAAATAATTTAATATTTAAATAATGAATATTACATGTTAATAATTTTAATTTGACTTCTTTTTGTGGTTAGAAGGGATTTATTCAAAAATTGTACTGATTTTTTTATATAAGCTTATATAAAATGATATTATTTCTTATATTGAAATTTAATTTGGTAAAACAGAATCATGATATTCAATAACAAAATTTACTATAATTAAATGGGGTTAATATAAATTTAGTACATAGTTAATTCTAATAATTGATAATTTTATTTACAATGGAATATCAGGGAGTTAAACTCAGATATATGTGTATAAATTTAGTATAAACAAACAAATAAATTATTTTTTAAATATATTTAAATAATTTGTTAATTATTTTTTATTATTTTACATTTTATTCAATTTATCATAAATGTGACCACATATTTTTGAATTATTCTATGTAATTCTATGTGTACCCCACTACTAATAAAAGAGAATATATTATCCTCTCTTATTCAAACTATTTTTAACATATATCATATCCAATACAATAACAATTTTTCATGAATAATTTAATTTTTAATTGAGCCAAATTTCCTATACCATGATCAATTACACAGGGTATAAGGTGAACTCTTAAAGATGTCGCTCAAATATGATATATAAATCATATAAATAATTCTATATTTTAAATATTCTTCCTCACTCCAAAAAAACTTATTCAATAGATAAAAGAATAATGAATCTCATATAATAATTCTACATGGATTCTATTATGATGATGTAATAAAAATCCCCCCCATGAGTCAATAAGAAAAGATTGTATCTATCTTGAACACATGTGGGCTAGACCCTTTTGGTAGTGATATGAATCATTTTAAATCACTATCATTCATGGTTTGTTTTTATTTTAGATTTAATTATATATATAAAGATATGATATTTATGATATAATAATGGTTATTAAAAGTTGGAATATTTTTTACCTTTCTTTCATTCCATCCATAGAAAAGTGGGAAACATTACTTGTGTGTAAGTATGAGCTACTGTCTCCACGAAGTGATAAAATTATTTTTTCAAAACGTAGTTATATGAATTGATATAAAATTGTATATAATTATAACATATGAATATTACTCTATTATTATGATTATAAATATTATAAAACAAACACCAATGTTACAAACCAAAACTACTAATCAAAAACAAACATGAAAATTTAAATATTAACACACAAAAATATATATTTTATTAATGAAATTTTATAAAAAAAATTGTCAAATGTAATATGTGTATAATTTATGAAATTATATGTATTTATATTGTTATGGTATTAAAATATAGGAAATAAAAAATTATTTTACTTGATGTTCTAGTTCTTGTCAACTATGTCAGATATTTTGCAATACGTTACTTGTCTAAAAATTGAATTCCTTGAATTTTGATTATGTTACACTCAATATTTTCTTTTTTCCATTAAACAATTAAAACGTATAATAATATTTTAACATGATATCATTATATTTAATTATGTATGATATATTATTTGAAGTTTATTAAATAATATAATTTTTAATAAATGACTAAAAATGCGTAAATGGTTCTTCAAATCATTATTATTTCATTTAGACAAATTTTATTATAGGCATGTATTTTTGTGTCTATGTTATATATGGCAATATATTGTTTAGTTATATAAATTTATACTCTTAATTCATAATAACAAAATTTATTTTTCACAAAATTTCATTTAATGGGTTTTCATTTGAACCTTACAAATGTTTTCATGGTTTATCATCTAAAATTTTCTTCATTTCAAAGAATAAGATTTTTTACATCTATATTATTTGATAATGGGTATCTATTATCTCCATGATATTTTTAATCATGAATGAAAATTTTATAATGATATTTAAGGATTCATTTTATGTTATTCCATTCATGAAAATGAATTTTAAAAATTTATCAAATTAATAAGGGTTTTACGTATTAAAATAACCTTTTATCATGTTTTTTTATTTATAAATATCAAATACATAAATCATGTAATATATCTCTCAAAAATCAGATGCCGTTTAATTTACACTAGTTGTTACTGTATATTACATGTTTTTTATCCATTATATTTTCTTTATTTACAAATAATACTAATCAAAATTTTAAAGGAAAACAAACATTATTTCACTTATTATTTGTGAATCATTTTCATACATATCAATATTATATTTAAATTTATTTCATAATGTTTTTTATAATTTCACACTGATTGTACAATTTTATTAAACCTTTGTATTAATTTCAATAAAATCAAAAATATAATATTCCATATATTTTTTGAACATGAATTTTTTATTATTATTTTTAAACTGAAATGGAACCTTTATTTAAATTATACCATGTAACACAAAAAATTTATAAAAAATAACATTATGTTGAATAAAGTATTCAACATTTAGCACCAATCACAAATGACTATGAAATATATAACCATTATAACCTAGATATTAAATTATCAGATAATAATACTATTAACTATTTTATGATATAAATATATAAATATATAAATATATATATATATATATATCCTTATAAATCTTAATTATTGATAAATTAATTGAAAATAATCAAAAAAAATTATTAAACAAATTTAATTCATATATTATACCATGTACCATAATTTATTGAATTTTATTTAATGTAACATGAGTATTAATTACATATATTTATTCCAATTAATTTATTTTTAATCATATTTATATTTTATTTTTGTATAATTTTATATTTTTTATTTAAATTGGCTTTTTCTATAATTTGTTTTAGAATGCATAATAATTATACTTTTAAATTAATTTAAAAAAAATCTATTGAATTATGTAAATTAAATATATATTATATATCAAAAATATAAATTTAAATACTGATAACGACTAATATTATTTTTGGATTTAATATAAAATCATATTTTTCATCAATAATATGTGACATTAAAACATCATTTTCATCAACACGCAATGATTATTTATTATCTAAAATTTTTCAATGATGCTTGTTAAATTTGGAAATATTTAATAAATATTTTTAATCATGATACTCTATATTATCTTATATGTTCAGATTAAATTATGACCATTATTGATAAGGAAATAAGTAAAAAATATTTAGTATAGTTATTCTAAAAATGCAATTACTATGATGTTAAATTAATCGTAGATGGATACAGATTAACTAAAATATTTTAAAAAATATATTTTGTGAAATATTTCAATAATATAATGTTTATTAATTATTAATTTTCTATTTTGGCACCTTTTGGAATGTTAAAAAATTTGGTACACCTTTTTTTTCAAAAATTCCCAGTAACCCACTAGAACAACTTATAAAATTCTGGCTACTCTCATGGGGTTTTGATCAAGATATTACACAAATTTCCATAGATTTTAACTCAAACTATAACCATTTTGGAATCATTTATTTTTATTCAGATAAACTTTTTTATGTTTAATATAATACACTGTTTATATGTGATTTCATTAATCCTTCCCATACAATGGTATAATATGATTCAATTTGAATTATTTCATTGATGGGTATTTTAAATAATGGCTATTAACTGGTATGTCATTTTATTAACCAATATATATTCATTAGGTAATATTAAATATTCAATAAAATTGATATTCAATGGATATTTTTAAAATGATTTTTTATTATCTTATGTCGTATATCCTATTTTTTTAAATGGATTTATTATTGATATAATAATCAATTCATTTACTAATTCTCACTTATACATTATGATTATTTTAATGGTTGGATATCTCAAATTATATTCATTGGAATCACTACAAAAAATATCTTATACTAATAGAAATTTAATGATGTATAATATATATATTGGTAAAGATTATAAATTTTAATATATACTAAATTTTAAAATTAAATGTTTTTTGTACCAATAATTTTTTCCATATTTTATATCTGTTGATATAGATCATTTAAATCCCACAAATCTATTACAAACAGTTAAATATATTACTTTTCTATATCAATAATAATGTTTTTTACAAAAAAAATGATTCTTTTACTATTTATTGTTATTAGCAACATATTTTTTACCATTATAAAAATTCATTCCAATAAATTACCCAATAACAATAAATATTTCAAATATATATATATATATATATTATTTTCAAAAAAACTATAATTTATAAATATTTTATTAAAATCATATAATCATATGTTTTCATTGATACATCTTTTTTGTGATAATATATTTACACGATATAAAAATGATGATAAATGATTATAATTTTGGAAATATTTAATTTTTAAAAAACAAAAAATGGAAAACCATATATATATATAATTTCATTATATATGCATAAATAATTTTTTATTCATAATATATATAAATTATAATATTCTTTCATTGAATATAAAATATATATAAAATAATTATACGTCAAGATGTTTTATATATTATACCTATATTATGAAATACTCATCCCTCAATTAAATGTCTATAGGTGCAATAATCACATCACCATTACTACGTTATCCACTATCACACCCTGACTCGGTTTATTTCCTTATATGTGATCCATAAGTCATGAGAATTTTAAAAAAATATTGTTACATTAATTAATATTTTCATCAGTATTATTATAATTATTATTATTAAACAAAAAATATTTAGACCCATTACTACATGACCTAAATTCTTATAATAGTTTCCCACCCATTCCGCATGATTCAAATCCAGTCACACCCTCCATCCCACTATATATTTTCATTCTGGTCACCACACAATCCCACAACACTAGCACCCCCATCGACCATCCATGGAGCCCAAACCACCATTTCACACATCCAATGACATCACACACCTTTCCCACATGATTCTTTGTATAGATTCAAATGAGCACGAGCCATCATTCTGCTCGTCATTCATTTTCCTACTTCTTCGGAATTATTATTCCACCAAGAAATCCCTTTTCCACCTACTTCATTGTCACATTCCCAAGCTTGGAGGAACCTCAATTGTGGGAATCCATCCTCATAAATCCATTTAATATGACTTTCAGTTATTAAAATTTAATTTGTGGTCTCCTCCAGTGATTATTACTTGTCCTTAGATCTCATAATTTTCTATTTTCATTGTGATTTAACCTCTGTTACTTATTTAGGTGTGCATGATCCATCCATACCCAAACCCACTTCTTTTGGGTTTATTTTTTATTCTTATGGTGAAGGTTCATGATCCCATATTATTTTAATTTTTTATCTCCTTTTGTGAAACACATTTTTGGCATGTGGACAATTCTTATATATTTTTTTGAATAATGCATGACCATTTTTTTGTTTACTTAAATTTTATTGGTTAATTTCGTTTGTAGAAAAACTAAATTTATTGTTTTCCATGAATAATTAATTATTATCATTCGACAGGTTGACCTCATATAGTATGGTTTTCAATTGAAAACAAATTCGGGTTCATGTGCATTCTTGGATTTGTATATTGGTTCTTATATAATGATTTTAGTTGATTATTTTGTGGTTGTGTTTTGATTATGGATGAAATGGTTCAAGTATATTTTAGTGTGTATTGTTCATTCATTTTTGAATGGGGTTTGATGGGTGGTTCTCTTGTTTAATTAACGTAAATGATCCATTGAGATTTACTCTCTCTTTCTTGCTTCTAGTATGTTTTTTACAACCTCCTCCGATTTCCAATATTTTATCAGTAATTTATCAATATAATGAATCATAGTTCTAACTGATGTCCAAAATTTATTAAATGAGTGTTATTTTTTATATAAGAGACACTCCAATTCAATTTGGTGTGTAAAATCAATATATTCATTTTATTACCTTAATCAATTATTATTCTATTGAATTTGATATTGAGTCTATACTTCTAATACAATTTGCAGTGTTTGGTTTCTTTTAAAATATTTAATTAGATGAACTAACTATAAAATTTAATTTTTATAATTTTATGTAATTTATGTTGTCAATATCACAATTTTATTTGTTTGTGATTATATATTAAAAGTGTTTCATGTTCAAGAATTATAGTTTATTTTTAATTTAATATTAATTATTTTATTCATTTTTAGGTTTGTTTCATTCTTATTATGTCGTTAATATTTCTGTTGGTAAATTATTACTATTAGTTTTCGTTTAATCATTAACTATATTTACCATATGAATTTTAATTTTGTTTTGATAAATTATATGTCACAGACTTCTCAGGAACATATCAATAAATTGGAGTACTTTTTGGAAGCTTTTTGTTGAATTTGGAAGTAACGATAAAATTCTCATTAGTGTTTGTTTAAACTAGGTATAAGTTATTTAATCCATTTCTTTTCCTGGTATATTTTAGTTGTGTGAATTAAATAAATTTTCTATTATTGAAGATACATATAATCACTTCCAAACACGTTTGATCATATGAATAAATACTCTTCTAAAATGAATCATAATTTCTTTTATCCTCATTAGTTTTTATACATTAACCATTGTATAATTTTCACCCATTTTTCATGTTTAATGTAATGTTTCATGTCATGTTTTTAATATGATTCTAGATTATATATAATATGTAGTCTCAATATCCATTTTATATTCTGCATTAATTCAATCAATAAGTTGATAAAATTTATATTCAATATGATGTCAATTACAAATATTGTAATGTAAGTGGTTTATTAATTATAATTTATGAATACATGGGATATATTTCCCTATATAATGGTATATTACTTATTAAATGATTCTATTAATGCTAGATTATTTTGATTTTGATAATATTATCAAATTTTTATTAATTATGGTTACTTTATTATTTTTTCCTCTTATTATTTTCATTTTTTACTCTATATTCACATATTCATTATTTCTTTAAACTCATTAGACCCCTATTTCAACAATGGTTACATTATATAATACAGAGAACTAGGAATTGTGGTGGCATGAATTTGTTGAAATCATCCATGATGATGTTCAATCCAAGTGTCAAATTCTAAAAAAATTGAACACATTGAATGTACTAGATTGTATCTCATGGTATATTACACATGAAACATGGTCTATCACATAGCGATGACCTATACATTCTTGTACCTCATCAAAAATTATTTGTGGGCATGTTTTTAATTAGGTACATGCCATGTGATCATGTAGTCATGGATTGAACACATGAAATGTACAATTTTATTCTATTATGTATAATTCTATACATGCATGTAAATCCGTGATTGTACATTATACATGTTCAATCATAGTGTACAATTATTCACAAACCCATGTTTCATAGTACTCATATTATAAGTTTTCTAAAACTAATTTAATACAATTTATTATACAATGATTTCAAAATATTGATCATATTTCTGAAAGATGAATTGAAAACCAAGCTCTATAAATTTAGACTTTCCATGAATGGTCAAACTGCGGATAAGACCCATGTTTCAACAACAATGTTTGAGACCAATGGATATTGTACTCCAAAGTATACATGGGTTGGCATGTAGAATTCAAACGTATATGTGTATAGATTTTATGTCATGTAATTGGAGATGATTACTAGAAGGAGTGTTATTAATTTTATTAGACAAAATAACCTGGAGAATCTATTATCATGACAACCTTTCTTGTTATTATGTCAAACCTAATGTCATGTATAAATTGTTTAAAAATAATATTCAAAATTTGAATGATTATTTCATTGATGTGTAGTTACTTCCATTTATTACTATCAAAATTATGTTCAACATGAATGAATGTTATTTTGTATTTTCATCTTATATACATTCATTTATTTTTATTTTTTATCAATTCATGTATATATTTTTCATGGATTTTGGGTATGATACTTTGGTTGTGTGATGTAGATCTTGGAGCTGAAGGGTGTGACATCGAATTGAATTAGGGTTCCCCGCTAGTATTTGATACGATTTAATTATATGAGATATCAATGAATGAAAAATGGTTGTTCTATTCATATCATTTTGTATATTTTAATTTCATTCAAATTTTGTTTCAATTCCTGATGATATTTTTCCTTGATTTTGGGGATGGATCGTTGGTTGTGTGGGGTGTATATGTTTGTGGAGGAGGAGTGACATAATAGAAACATGAGTTCCAACCCTAGTACTAGATATTACATGATTTAATGATTTTAATAGACTATATGGGATTGATTAACGATTCTTGGCTGGGTGTTGGATGATTTGAGGTTATAGACAACCTGATTTTATTTTATTTAGTAGGGGATTGGTGGGGGTTCGGTAGTAGTGGGGACGTCGTTGGATTCAGGGTTTTTGTTTTTTATCATCTTTTTGAATATAAATAAACATAATTAGGAGTTGATTAATATTTTATTAAAATTTAATATTTATACGATTAATATTTATATATTTGTGAACATGTGTGAAAATCTCCTTCAGTATGAAAATTAAAAATAGTGTATTATATACGATAAATTAATATATATAACATAATGTTTTAGTAATAAATGCTCAAAGACACCAATAATATATCCTATTTAAAATATAAATTATAACTACATCTTAATTATTGGTATTGGTTATGAATGTTTATAAAATTATTACCAACAAATAAATATTCAATCAAATCATTTACTAAAATTTTTGACCAATATATATATCATCCATTATTATTTTTCTAATTGTTACAAAATAATTTTATTTTTCACGATAACATTTAAGAAATAGTTTTTACCAACTATATTGTGACAAGACAATTTTGTTGGTATAATTTTTTACCAACAGATAATGCACTTCTACTAACAGATATACCATTGTTGAATAAATATATTTATTTTGTATTGTATTTAGTTTATGGTATACATGTATCTCATTTTAAGAAGTGTATATACTACTGGTTTTAAATATTATATGACGAAACTCATTAATTTAATTATATGTAATTTTTTATATTAATGTACTCTTTAATGGGTTATAATATTAAAAATTTACTAAAATTTAAAATTATTTATGTCAAAATATGTTTTCATTATGGGCTTTTTTATGTTCAAAGTTCCATTGGATTATATTATATAAACATAATTTCATGAAAAACTTATATTCATCGTGAAAATGTACAGAATGTTGATAACATTTTCAATTTTAATTTCCTACCATATTGAGAAAATAAAAATCATGAAATTCAATTGTATGTGACATGGATATTGTATTTTTTTTAGATCTGGTATCATTCTCTTACATACCCATGATTCATATATTGTTTTAAAAATTGTTTTCCTTTGAAAATATATTTTTCCCAAAAAAATTACATAATATTTTAACCCATGTTAAATGTTTTTTAATTGATATTTCATTAACATTTTTCAAATGGTTCATTTAGTCATACACTTTTTTGAAAGGATTTGAATAGAATATTTATATTTAACATTAATGACATGAAATGATTTTACGATTATCAAGTCCATTATTTTTCTTTAATATTCGATTATATATTTCCATGTTAGTATTTAATGATAAATATTATCGAATTATTTTATGAAATTTATTTAAATGTTATTTTAATAATGATAATAATATTTTACTAAAATATAATTTTTAATGTTATTTTAATGGTTTTACACTCATATAATATAATTTATTTATTGAGTTCTGAAATAATGACGATTTATTTAGATATAAAATCAACATTATTTCTCGATATAGATTTATAAGCATTCAAATAGATTGATTTATAACATATTTTCTTAAAGGTAATTATGTTTTAAATATACTATTATAGAACTCAATAGTTTTCTATGGGTTAATAAAGGTATGAAAATAATAATGGTTCTTTCAATGATTTGATAATGAAATTAATTATATATATAAATTATTCATGTTATAATTCATTTAAATTATTTAAACAATTGGTTCTTCCATTATAAATAATGTAATTGTGGTTCCATTATAATATAATATGGGTTTTCATGTTATTATCCAAGGATAGTTGGTTCCATAATAAACCAACAAGGGGTGGGTCCATTATTTCTCTCTAGTAAATTGGTTTCCCTAGAAATGGATTACGTCTATAAATATTATCCCATTTGTATGAATATATGTTAATTTAATGTCCTTATATACCAATATGTTTTCATTTTTCATACTATAATTATAAATGTTTCCTTTATTCATGATAGATTACACAGGGACCGTGATTATTTATTCAAATTATTATTTCTTTTGGAAAAGCATTATTCCTTGAATACAAATTTTAATATTTATGTTCTGATATGTATGACTATTATTATTTTATTCTCATACAAATTTTATATTTAATTAGACCTTTATTCTCTTATTACACTCAATAATGATATTCAATTATTAATTATTATTTTTACACTTTCTGGAATTTTATATCAGGATTATTATGATTCATTTCCCAAAAGTTATCACAAATTTTGTTGAATGTATTTTGTCTATAAGAGTTTCATATGGATTATGATGAATTATTATCATGAAATAATAAATTTTGGGTTATGTGGGAGTAATTTATGATTTAATACATAGGAATATTTTATTTGATTATTTTACTATTTATATAAAAATATAGACCAAAAAATTCCATGTAATTGTAAGTGATCCAATATTTACTTTTTATGTTTAGTGTTTTTGATTGAAAATTTTTATCTCATTTATGAGTATAAAAGATATAAAATGTATTTTTAATTATTTCATCACTCGAACTTGGAGTGCGGGTTCATATCTGTTATGGATGGTATTAATTAATGAATTAGAAAACATGGGAGATAAGGATGATATCATGTTATTTAATTGTAAATATTCTTTATTTCATCATGGTTTTACATGTTTAAGGTAAATAATATATTTGTTTATTAGAAACCCAATTTTATTATATATATCCCTTTTTTTTATTTTATTAATTACATTTTATGTGATGTTTTATTTTTTCAAGTATTTGTAATGTTTCTATTTAATGTGAGGTATTCTGTTAAATTATTTGGAACTATGTTTTATGGTATTGATAAATATAATAATTTAAATTATCATTTATATTTATGTAAATATGGGATCAAATGTTTTATTGTTTACATAATGTCAGATTTAATATGGATTTAATAACTAAGTGATTAATGTTATTTTAAAATAAGATCACTACTATTTTTAAGAACATAAGATGAAAACTTTTAGATGTAAATTCCATTATTTTAATTTAGATGGAATATTGGGTTATTTAGTTATTAAACTATTTTTTCTTAATTTTGGGAACAACTACTAATTTTTAGATATTAATGTATTAACTCATCATATGTTGTTTTATAGATTTTGGGGAGCATATTAAAATATGCTAACCATTTTTTTAAGTTTCTATATATATGTGTAATAGATTGATTACACTTATTTTATTATGTTTAAAATTATAGTATTATTTTAGTTCTATTATATTGATAAATAAATTTATCTGGAATAATCATCTTTTGTATTGAAATATGAGAATCTGCTAGAAATTATTAAAAATACTAAATTCTAATTATCATGTAATTATTTTTGTTTATGATCCTAGTATATTTGGAAACACAAATATAATAATCATGGAAATGAATTTTGAAAATATAATTGTCCTATTACGATAATTTAAATTTATATATATTTCTTTACTCACAACTCCATTTTAATGAAATTTGGTTGTTGATTTTCTCATTATCAATCACTTTATTTTGGTCAATGATCTAAGTTATTATCCATCATTATTCTAAAATTAATCTTTTAATCCATGTCCATATCTTCCCTTACAACCTATTTTATATATTTTCAAATGTATTATGTGTTATTCCAAATAATCCATATACATTCCATTCACTATTATCAAGAGAATTCTTTACTAAACCTTTTCAAGATGTGCGTTTCCCTCATGATTATTTATTAATATTTTTGAAAACAATAATTTCCTAGTTTATGGATAAATTGCGAGGAATAAATTTACCAATTTGGGGAAGCTATAAATCCATATTATTTAAAAAAAAAGAGAATTATGGTTGATAGAATACTTATCTCGAAGAAATGAAGTTAAATGACACGTTAAATATATAATATTATAATATAGTGCTCTAATTGGTGGATATGAATATTATTAAATAATTATATATATATATATATATATATATTATTTTTACTCCAAATAAATTATTAATAAATTTTATGAAAATAACCATTCACATTTTAGTAATTTAATGTTTTTCATAAAAATTAATATTTCATAAAAAATTTATTTGATACATTTTTGTAGAAAAATATTATAATTAGATTTTGAAATTATTCTTAATATATTTAAATAAATAAAAATCATTCATAAAATAGTCACATTAATCTCGACATTTGGTGATACTATTTTATTTTTTAAAAAAATAGCGATCTTTCAGTGAAAAATTAAAAATACCAATTTTTGTAAAACTACAATTTCTTTAAAATAAATTAAGTTATATAGTGGAAATATTAATGTATTGATATGAGTTATTAGAAAATATTTATTATTTTTTTATTTTTATTCCAATTAAAAAATAGTGAATCAAATTTATATTTTATTTTAGTATAAAATGATATATTTCTTCAAAAAATGTAATTTTTATGAAAAAAAATTATAGTGAATTTATATAGATTTTAATCAATTTAAAACCCCCATATTAGATATATTTTAAATTTTATTTATACATAATATATCTATAAATATGAATTTAGATACATATAAGTAGATTTAATGAATTTTATATATATTTATATCAACTTGTTTTTGAAAAAAAAAATTATCTCTTGAAGGAAACTTTTTCATCACCTATAAGTGATCAATTTTAAATAAAATATTTCCACAAATGTAAACCGAATTTACTATAAAAGACTAAATATTTGTAATCATAATAATTTATGTTATCCAATAAGTTAAACAATATTTTTTAAAAAAATTAATATTTAAAATAGAGATAAGTAATTAAAGGGATTACGGTTAAAATAAGTTTACCAAAGGAGTTAAAATAAAAAATTATGTGGCAATATGACCTAAAAACGTGTCTAAAATGAACATTTTATCAATATTTAGACAATATAATATCAAAAAAATATAATTATAATTGACTAGAAGTTATATATATATATATATATATTAAATGTTTCTTTTTATACATTCACAACATTATGAAAACACATGCCAGAGGATTGTATTTGTAGAGTTACATTGATTTCAAGGAAACATAAAAAATCTATTTGTATGATCTGTATAATATCAACCAGATAGTTCCGGAAAAAGAGATTTTTTTTTGAAATTTCATACATAATATCTATCATTAAAACCATATAAAAATATATTTAATAATGGGTGAGTTCATATTCTTTTTTAGGGTAAACAAGGGAAATATGTAAACATAAAATGGGAATATTGGTACGAGAACATGAACATAAAAAATGACAATGAAAAAATGTATATCAGAGATAAAAATCATGAGTCGTGACCTAAATATTTGTAGTTTAAAGGACATGAATCAAAAGGAAAACAATTTACATTATATATGAGAGGATAATATCATCATAGTAAATGAAATTCAGGGATACACATAAGAGAATAAAACCATTTCCTTTGTAATAATGGGTCATTACAAAGGATATAGTAGTTTAACTGGATCAAACCCCAAACAATCATAGTATATGAGGATCACTCTCAAGAATATAATATTATAAAATGTTTCTTACTTAACTAGGTTTACTCTACATTAAATCATTTTTTTCATTGGATATTTTGATATCTACCCAATGCATAGGAGAGGGATATAGGTCCCAACTAACATGTAATTAAATTTATAAAATCTGTTCTATAAGATCATAAAACATTCATCATGATTGTAAAATAAATTAAAATACTATTTATAATCATTTTTCTCTAGAATAACTATTGGAACAGAAATGGGTATCATAATAATTTCATCGCATATTCATATCGTATTTAGGGGAAATATATTTTAGTTTAATTTTCATATCAAAATGATATATCCCATTAAAAAATAATGATTTTTATTAACATATTTCTATCATTATAATACACAAGATATAGAAATAATTATATATTTATCATTGGAACTTATCCCTATTAATCATTAAAAAATATATTAGGATGCCATCATTAATGGGAAATTATATAAAAAGATCACATGGTAAATTTCATGTGAAAAATAACCACTTCACTTTAATATTTATGTTTCAAAAATATAACACTGGAATCCATTTTGAGAATAATCTACATTGAAAATAATATTAAAATATTATAAAGGTTGATTTTAAAATAATTTTATTAATTTCATGAGTAAAATAGAATTTATATTTGAAAATCACTTTATAAAATTATAAAATTATATAAAACATTAAAAATACATTTCCTTGAAATTAATAATTATAAAATATAATGGAAATATGAAATATCATTTAAAACTTATCTTTATTAAAATAACCTTTCCACATAAGAAAAAACATTCTAAAATATATAACATTCCCATAATAATTTTCTTTTAATAAAACCAATAAATCATATTGTGTAATATTTAAATATATTTTAAAACATGCATTGAGGACAAGATTCAGTCAAATTTGAAAAACACATTTTATCCTATAAAACATTTTCAAAATAAAATTCCATATAAAAAACATTGAAAAAATAATTAAAAAAATCAAATAAAATATTTTTTTATTGGGGAAATCATTTATATGTCGTAAATAAAAAATTCTTCCATTTACGTTTTTCATAAATCCTTAGAATGCATTTTTTGGAAAAAGTAATAGATATTATTTTTTTGAATAAAAAATTAAAAATTAAATAATTTTTAAGAATTATTTTATATAGACATTTATAGCATGATAAAAAATTAATAAACCAATATAAAACTATTTTATAGATGAAAAAAGGATTTTGACAGAAAATTAAAATTATGATGTTTTTCTAAGAACATTTATTTTTTTAATCATGAATACATAAAAAGTGGAAAATGGAGGGAAACAATTATACCATATAATAAAAATAGGATAATAGTTTTTTTAATATTATTGAGAAATTGATCATAGTATTTCATCAATTAATGAATTATCATAAAAAATCATGATAGATAATGTGATTGTAACATAAAAAATTTCCCACTTGGGGTTTTTTTAATAATACACCCCTTTAGATAATACTACCAATAAAATTTTAAAATATCATGATAATATGTATATTCATGTTATAAAATGTCCATGGGAATTATATACACTTATTTGACAAAGATATGTTCATATTATAACTTATTTCCAAAAGAAAGCAATTTCTATAAAAATGCATTAACAATATCGAAACATTGAAATATCAAACACCATGAAAAATAGATTACAAAATTGATATGAAAATATACATAAATTATTGTATAATAATCAGAAATTAAATTTATTTATTATTTATATACCCCCAAAAATATTTATGTGGTGAATATTTCCATTTCCTCATATAAAATTAATTTGAGATGAATGTTTCATGCCTTTTGTCATGAATAAATTCATTGACCTCAAAAAGTCCCAAATAAAAAATATAATTTAAATTGAAACATATTATATTAAAATACATATACATGATAATCCATATATAATTTACTTATTTCCATTTATTTACTCATTATTAAAATTCAATGAAAAAAATCATTTCTGGAAATAAATACTACGATATTCATGTACATTCTCATTTTCTAGTTTCGATCCATTTATAATTTCAATAATTTCAACCAAGATATAAATAATAAATATATATCAATTTTAATCAATGAATGTTTCCAAAATAAAATGACATGAATTATTCATGGGGAATGTAGGTTGTACGTACAGATTAACAATTAACACTTTTCATGAATAATGGAAAATTAAAGTGAATAATATAACAAAATATTGGTCCATTATTACTTTATATATGTCACATATAATCATTATACTCATCCATATTACCTTAAATTCAATGTTTTTGTGAAATAAGGGTTACATCACATCTGCAAGTATTAGTACATCGTACAAACAGACAATGCTATCGTATTCCATTCAGAATCAATCATAAGACAGTGTATGTGATATATTAATTCAATAAATTTAATTTTGTTACAAATATAAAATGTATTCATTTATTATATATTTATTTACATCACTATAAATAAAATTGAACAAAAAATAACATCGGTTCACGAGGTAGTGGTCTGTTGTAGACACGAGCGACTATAATGTTTTCCAAACAGTTTAGAATAATGAATTTATATGAGGTATTATAATTCTATAGGTATAATATTATCTTTAATATATCATATTTATATTAAATCTATAATTATATACATCCTATATATGTTGTAAAGTAAAATTAATACCATCGTTTCATGTGGATGTAGTGATTCATAGATACAAATGATGATTTCATATCTTACTTGATGGAAGTGGTTAAGAATATAGGCTATTACATTGAAATAATAAAATAAAATTATATGTGATTTATTATTGTTATTACATTATCATAATTAATGACATATTTTTTGAGTTATAATATTATGTTGTACAAAAATACAATTTTTTAAATATTAACACTTTTTTGGAAAAATACATTATTTTTAATCTAAATCCTTCCTGTAATACATTTATTATCTAAATATTTCTTATTTAATTTTTTTGGGATGTATGGAATAAATTTTTTAATGTTTTTATTTAATAAAATTGTTATATATGTCTATAGTGTAAATTAATGGGGTGGAATTTTGTATGTGTTTTGAGCGGTAAGCTCATAATTTTTTGAAGAAAAATTTATACACATACATTTGAACTTGAAACAAGGATATGAAATCTGAAATTATTTAATAACATATGGTATATAGATAAAATAACGAAACCAATGTGTGTTGTAAAAATTTATGGGCCATTTTACCATAATCATTATTGATTTCCCCCCAAAAAAACTATTTCATACTTAATAGTGGAGAAAAAGAATGTTGGAAAGAAGTGGAAAAATAATAAAAAATGACCATAAATATTTTTTGAGATGAAATATGCTTCCAAAAAACAAAAATTTAAAAATTTGATTGATCATGTTTTATATATGGTAATATTTCTCCTTTCATTAAAAAATAAAAATTTTAGTTGGATGAGCTACTATGGAAGATACTTGATCGAAGAGTAACTTCATATATGTCACGAATTCTACAAATAACATCACATATTCAACAATTAATCAAACTACCCCTTGAAGGATCATCAATATGGTTATGATGTCACATGTCTCAAAATTGTTAAATTGATGCGGAAGAACATATCAAAATAGGAAGGTACTCCATTATCACCTGATTTCTAGTCATTAATAGTCAATGGTTATGGATGTTCAGTGAACTCATTTGATTTATTGTGAATATTTCGGGTTTTAGTGATTCAGTGATATCCAAATAATTATGGAATTCTACCATGTGATTTTAAACACATTAGATCATAAGAATAGAGCACAACATATGTGGTTGACGCATCTAAATCAGGGTGTCTTGAGGTTATAATAATGGGATAAGAATTCTAATCTTCATAACATGGGGAATACCCACACATAGGTATCGATCTGGATATTTGGATAGAATTGATTATACTAAAATAATTAAATTCTATACAAAATCTCATATACTAATTGGAATCAAAATTAAATGTCCTATAAAATTGATATTATGTGTTTGGGAATAATGGTAGGTTCCTTGTGGTTGTTTTCGGGTCCAATAGACTGCTGGAAGTGGTTATTTGAAAAAAGGAGTCACAATATCCTCCGTAGGATTCAATAGGAAAGGAATATTTTTTTCAAGAACTATATGTTCTATGGAATCCTCAAAACTAAATCTAACAATTGTATGATATGTGGCTATTTAATATTGAAGGGTTGTTATGAAGAACTTTTTTTAGGATGAAGTGAAAGAAAAAAAATAACACTAATTAATCAACTACAAACATGGACTCTGGACTATCTGGTATTTCTAAATAGGATAGGGATGTGGGTGGTGTAATATCATAGCCTTTTCCATAGTTGACTTTCAGTTCTCTTTAATTATAATTCTATAATTTTTTAATGATTTTTTATTGTTTTTATGTGGTTTATTATTAGTTATAATTATGATAAAAAATTAGGATAAAGGGGTTGTACACAATTGTAGCAGGGTTTGGGAAACTTTTTCACCCCAACCTAGAATACCATGTAACATTATATAGTGGGGAATTTCATGGATGGTGGACCTTTATTGAAATGGAATAGGCTTTTAGGAGTAATAGTGAACCCCAATGTAACTGGTGTAATGGTTTATGTACACTGTTAGGAAAAGAACGAACCCAACACAGCTTACCATATGTGGGAATTAATGTCAACTGAAAACTAAATTGAAAATTTCCTAAAATACCTAATAAACCATAAATTGACACCCATTAAACTATAGGTTTCCATTATTTTTTGGAACCCTCAAGAATAATTCTAACCCTTCGTGACCACTATTCTTCAACATTTAAATCTATAGTCAATGATATTATTCAATCTCAGTATATGATTTATATGGAGTGGTTATCCTCATCATCCTCCTTCCCAGTCTTGTGATTTTGGTGGGAAGTATTCTTCTAGTTTTCTAGATCTAGGAGTAGATATTTTTAAGATATATGTAGGATTTTATATATATATATATAAGAGACAATGTTTTCTTCAATCATGATATATTGTGTTGAGATCCAGATCTAGATCTATATCATTTTTCCACTAATTATTTTTTGTATTTCCTTAGAGAAATTACAGGTCAATGATTTTATGTAGGTTGTCTATTACACATTTTACATATTCATTATTTTTATATGTGTATCAAAATTGTATAATTTATTGATTTATTTAGAATTTTGAATACATAAATTGGTTTAATAAATGAAGCCAATTTTTAAGGGAAGTGTTGGTAACAAGGATTATTAATTGAGAAATTAATTATGAAATTTAGGTACAATCCATTTATATAATTAATTAGGGAATTAATTAGGTTATTTAGGGATTATTGAGATATATAATTAATTAGGGGGATTATTTATGTAATATTTAGATTGTGTAAATTTATATATTAATTTCTAAAATTAATTATTGGCATTGACATACATGGTCAATTGTGAAATTAATTAAGGGAAATTATGTAATACCCTAATTTATGAAATATTAATGAATTTGAGTAATTAATTAACTATTTAATTATATAATATATATTTTTATTAGTTAATTGTTAAATAACCTAATGTAATTTTGTGTTTAAATAAATTGTTTAATTATGAATATAAATTATAGGAATAATTGATTATTGAATTAATTGCATGTTTCTAAATAGGAATAATCATTAAATTCTGTTAAGAAATGGAAAATTGGTCATTATAATATGTGATATTTGAATGTGAACCCGGCCACTCAAATATTTCAACAAATAAAACATGGTCATTCAAATGTGTGATGTATGAGTGGTATCATTGTCATCATTTATGTGATAAAAAAAATCGAAACATGGTCATTCTATTATATGATTTTATGAATGGTATCATTGACATTAAAGTAGGAATTAATGAACTGTAAAAAAGTTACTCTCATATATGATTTCACCTTTTACTATATCAAGCTCTAGAATGATCTGAAGCCAGTTTTCAGATTTGATAAAATATAGGAACACATTCATATCAAATATGAACTGAATGTGGTATGAGGTACAGGTGTCATCGAGAACCTTGGTGTTAATGTGGTTATGTTAAGAATAATTTATAATATGATAACTATTAATTTTATAAAATATGGAATAGTATCCCCATGATCGACTTAACAGACCTTCACAATGAGTCAGTAACCTCAGGTGTATGGGGAGTTTCACATGCTGTCATGTTGTTGTCAAGATCTGGGTTCCGGTATGTGGAATCGGTTCCATGATACAAAAATATAGAATCAAACATTTTTTCATAAATTTTTCATATTTCATAACAATTGGGGAATGCTAGACAATAGAATAGGATGTTTCTGGAAACTCACATGATCTTTTTTGTGAGAGATTAAAACCCATGTACCAGGGAAAACCTATGTTCCCAGGGAGAGACTGTTGTTATTTAGTTTCATTGGTAAAGATTCATGTCATTTCACCTTGGGTGAATCACTTTTTGTTATATATAAAAAACATTTGTGATATTTTCATCGAATAGAATCATCGACCAGAATAACATGACAGATGAGTTAGTGTGCATCATTATTGGAACATATGATTATTATTGATAGGAATCATTCTAGGAATGCATTAGAAATTGTGTTTATGGTGTGATTTTCAATTAAAAATGTTATTCATTTATTTTTAAATTTAATGTAAAAGGGTTCTAAATCTGAAACTGGAAATATTAAATTGATGAATGGTGATAATAAACGGGTGTCTAAATGAGAAATTTTATTAATGAGAACCCAATTTGAGAAAAAATTCCAACGTTTTAGAGGGCTAAGGATAGTAATAATGCCTTAGTTTTGACTCTATGGTGAGGTTTAGGGAAAGTACATGTTGTGATTAATCCCCATATGTTTATATGATAATGTTTTTTATGTATGATAAGAATTAATTTTTTAATTATAGATATATGACTCCATAAAGACACCAATTTATAGGAATGAACATGGTTATGTCTGGTAACATTCTACTAGTAGAGGGACCTAAGGCATTGATAGTGCAAGGTGGGTATAAAGATATTAAATCATGAGAAAACATCACTCACTTCATGATATTCGTGGGAAGAGACCCAGGGTAGGAGGAGTAGAGAAATTTTGACCTAAAATAAATTTTTTAGTTACCACACCCTATGAATTTTACTATAGAGGTTGATCCTAAGGGAGATGAATTTATGTCCGAGTTCTTAAAGATGAGAAATTACCATTTGAAGACTCTTGTAGATAGGAGGGTCAAGTTGGTTTTATATGTTCTACGGGTATATGTAAATCATTGGTTGGATGTTCTAGAATGGACTTCAAATATAGTTGGTGGGTTATGAAATGAAGTATTAGACATGTTCATGGTGAAATTATATCCAAAGAAGCAAAGGAATGAGTGGGAAAACAAGTTTATTCATCAATTATAGGGGAGAATTTTCATGATGGACTATGCTGGAAACTTTAAAAACATACAGTACTTTTCTTTATCAATGGAATGAGATGACCAAGCTACAAAAAATCATTTAAGATGGAATTATGTGCCAGATTATGAATAATTTAAACCTTTTCTAAAAAGGGTTTTAATGTCAGTCGATCAAGATCTCAATGCATCAGGGAACCAAAATAAAGATTCGAGTGATGGAATGGTCTTATCTACTATACAACTAGGTTGTGTGTATTTCGAGATTACGAAGAGTAATTATGAAATTGTTAGTATGGATATTGGAATGATGAGTGGTTAGAAATGTTGTCTGGATTCACATGAACTTATAATAGTAATATATCATCAGTGAGGTAGGTTGGGACATTATCATAGGAACTGTACTCATCCAAGGGTAGAGTTATGGTCCTACAGAATTATGGGAATATTTATATGTTCTACAGAACACATCTATATATGGTTAGTGAAGGAGCTGCTGGACAAAGCAATATTGTGATAAGGGGATCTTTTACTATAATGACCCATACTTTACATACATTTTTATTACTTCATAATTGAAGCACACTTATTACAACATATAAAAAAACCAGGAAAGAACCGTATAGGTATAGTGTCTTTAGAAACTGGGAAACATAAAAAACTGGTTCACAAAGCGTCTACACTGTCTCCCATTTATTTCAACATATCTATAGTCCCTTTTGGAATATCTTACTTAAAAACTTTCTTCCTGACCTGGGTAAAGAAAACATACAAAAGGGTGATCTCAAATGCTCAGTAAGGTTAAACAAAAGAAATATCAATCACATCATAAGAACATATCTTTTTGAAATCTTAACCAGCAAAAGAGATCATAATTTCATAACTTGGGATAAATTATAGTTGTGAAATGTAATCCCAATAATCATAAATTAAAACATGAAAATTTTTGTCATACACACTCAATCATAGAGAATCATTTCATAGTAGTCAAGACTCATATCCAAGACTATCTTAGTGGACAGAGTCCATTTCTGAACCGAGTTCACTCCTCGTTTCAGTCCTCTTTCACTGAACCGGTTGAACCTACAGTTCCGGACATGTGTATCTTATGATATATAAAATCTTTAACCAATGTATTGGAGGGAGATATAGGTCCCACCCATCTCATAATGATACATTTATTATGTGTGCCACAAAATCATAAATCATACATCATTGCATAACCCATGTAATAAAAATGGAATTCTTAAGCATCATGACATCATAAAATAATTCATATAAGATAAAGGAATTCATAAAAATAATTCCATCACAACATAATCAAATCAATGTAATAATAGGGATCGAAACAGAACCCTATATTATCTTATATGGAAAATAATTTTGATAAAACACTTGAACTCCATTCTTGAGGAAAATATCCTTTCTACTTCAAAAACATTTCCCTTTCTTAACATGTCATACAATTTAAAACTAAAAGAAGTTGATTAACAATAAACATGAAAACGTGTAAAGGGAGATTCTTGGAAATAATGTTATAAAAATCCATTCATGCCATATAAGTTTAAAAAAATCATTCTTCTCGTACTTTTGTTGGAAAAGTCAAAAAGTTCCTCATACAAAAAAACGACAAAAGATTCCTTTCATATCTTTTTCTAAGAACTCACCAAAGGGTATAATTGGATTTAAACAATTATAGGTGGATGGAAATAAAATTAAATATTGATGAAACATGGATGTGTATGATAAAATAGACCCCAGTAAATACCAAAGTATAAACAATCTCTGATAAAAATGAGATTGTGATATTTTCCCTTACCTTAGGTCTGATATGATTCGTAAGTGTCCAAAACTCTTGTATAATGATTTAAATAATGTTATTGAATTATTAAAAAATCATAATTATTGTTATGATATCATATATGGTCATATTCTTAGCTTCTTATTAGTAATTTTTCATTATTATTTGTTATTCGGGTGTTTATTACTTTTTTTTCTTATGCTTGTTTTTTCGAATAAATTCTTATTCATCTCTTTAGGTTATAGATACCTCATTTCCAGAATGGTATTAGTGTACTATGTAACACCCCGATATTTTATGAAAAATATTCTTTTAATTTCATTAATGTCTTGTGTTGTATTCTACACCACGATTACCTTGCGCTAACGCAACATCGCATTATCTTGCAGTATACGCAACACTATTCTTGGATCGTGTTACACAAAATTTTGATAATAGTTATTCTACGCAACATTGAGTATATATATATATATATATTCAATGTATAAGTGAAATATGGTTGGATTCTGTTTTACGAAACAAAAAAGGATTCTTTCACAACACGTAACCCTGACTTGGCTTGCATTACACGCAATCACGACCTTCCTCGATAGCATGTGTAGTACGCAATATCGTGTTTCACTAAACAACGATATGCTATTAAAATAATATTAAAACTAGCCGTCATGAATAGTAATAACCACTTTTTGAAATTTTGTAAATTTTATTTTTCAGAATGGACTTCATTTTTGGATTTGGAATATCGAAATTAGCGTAGGGTGAAATTTTGGTACTTTTCGGATAACTTTCATTTTCTGATGAATAGTGAAAATTACTAAATTTTAATTAAAAAGAACTTTTTTAATAGAAATGTTTAATAGTGATAAATTATTAATTTGAGTGGTTTTAAAGTATATTTATAATATATTTTTACAATTTAATACAATGTTGTTAATTGGATGTCATTTCACATTTAAACCTGTCATAAACAAGTGTCAATCTTTTGATGGATATTATCTCTTAAAAACACGCTATTTGTTTTGACGACGGGAATTAATTTTTAAATTAATTAATGAAACTAATATGTTTTGAATTTCGTAAAATAGAAATGATTTTTGAGTTCATAATATGAAATATATCCTAGGCCTAATTTTTGGTATTTTTCTGGGAACTTTTATTTTTTGATGAATAGTGAAACCACTAAGTGGTAGTTAAGAAAAATGAATTTTTCATAACACTTAATTTTACTGCTTCTGTGAGTGGAATTTCAAAAATCTGAAAAACACGGTTGATGTTAGTAAGTAAAAGGTGGTTCAATGAGATGAAAATAATTTTTGGTGAATAGTAACTTTTTACTTTTTTTACCACGGTTAAAAGTAAATAGGGTAATTAAGGGTGAAAATGTTGTTATTATTACCCTAAAACATGTCCTAATTCTATTTGATAAGTTTAATTTGACCAAAAAAACCTTTGGAATATAATATGATCATTTAGGCCCACTGGGATTAGATTAGGACATTTATTATTAATTTATTTAAAGAAGGGTTAAAATAGTTAAAATAAAAGTTTAATAAGTAAATAATTTTTAATATGGGGTTATACATAAGATAAATTCGACTATAAATATTCATTAGAAATATAAAAATATTTCCTACATAATGGTATTTTATTTGTAATTTTTAGACATTAAATAAGTTAATTTATTTATGACACAACGATGATACAGTAATTACCATATTAATGAAATATTGACATAATTGATGTTATAAATACCCAAATAAATATAATTTGAGACTTTTTATGACTTACACTAATTTTCTAGGTTAATATGACATGTTATTGTTGATTTAAGTAACTTGGTTTGAACTTATCATTCTGTTATGAATTTCATAAAAATCATGTACCAAATAGTGTCAAAATTGACATAAATTAGTTTTTAAAACAAATATTATATTATTAATTGTTATTTTATTCCTAAAAATATATGTCTCGGACAAATGAATTATATAACGTTATATATATTAATAATAAACAACTTGGGGTTCTTTTGTCTTGATATAGTATTTTTATTAACCATATAGTGTAAGAAAACAAAATGACACGGTAAAAGTTAAATTATTTAACTTAGAGTTATATCTAATTGATATGGTTAAAATAATAACCCAAACTTGTCTAAATCCTATTGTTTTAGAGGATTTGGACCCTTCCACACTTTAGCTTTTAAATAAGACCCTTTGGAACCATTATAAACCGAATTTTACCTTAATATAAAATAATATTTTGAGATTTTCCTAAGGTGCCCATCTCCTCTCTTATAAAAGGGAACCTCCTCCCTCTCCTCCTCACACCAATTTGAGCATTCAAGCTCGGAAAAACCCTTCCAAAATCTCTTCTACACTTCCCTAGTATCATCATATAGGTCCTGGTCTTCTTAAAATACCATCCTTAGTTCTTTAAGTGGAGGTTAAGAAAAGGAGCATCAAAAAGGGGTAATATCCATTACCGATCTTTTTCAATTTCTTTCTTCTTCAACTTCTTCTTCATTAGCTGTTTCATGATAAAGTAATAACATAAGTATTTATTTTATACTGATATGTTATTATAAATATGAAACAACTCTAATTAACCTCATATCAATCCTACGGAAAAAGGAAATCACCGCGCGTGCGTACGTACGGAATACCGTCTCCACGCCGTGGTTTAATCTACTTTCCGCCACCACCTTAATTGGAGGGGTATAATGGTGTAATGAGTAACTATATATTATTATTATAAAGTGATATTGATACTGAAATAGTATACATACACTTCAACACAGGTTCACGATCATGAGAACGATATCATCGCTCGTGCATACGTACGGACTATCGTCTCCACGACGCGATGAGATTCATTCTCCACATTAACCATTCATGAATGATTATAAAGTATATATATAATGAATAATAATGAAATATATGACATGTCAAATATACTGGATTTATGTATATATATATATGTATGTCATCTACTTACATTCATTCAAGACAATAAGGAAAGGAAAACAGCGTTCATGCGTACGTACGGACTACCGTCCCCATGAACGGTGTGTTTCATTTCATTTATCTATATATTATATATATATATACTGAATATATATGAAATATAAATCAGTTTTTATATTCTTGAAGTATGTAAATCATGATATAAGTAATAATAATGTCATGAACAATAAGTCCAAACACCTACGATAAATGAAATGATTTAACCCAAAACGCTTCTTTAACATGGAATTTACAAAAGAAAGGGTAATATAAAGTCATAAGTGAACCATATATGATATCATAACAATTAATATGATTCTTTAATAAGTTAATGAAATTATTTAAATCATTATACAGGAGGTTCGGATACGTACAAAGCATATCGGACATAAGGTAAGGGAAATATCACAATCTCATTTTTATCCGAGATTGTTTATACTGGGGTGTATTTTATCATCCACATCCATGTTTCCACAATATGTAATATTATTTCCATCCACCTACAATTGTTTAAATCCAACTTTACCCTTTTATGAGTTTTTATTAAAGGATATGAAAGGAATATTTTGTCGTTTTTCGTACAAGGTACTTTTTGACTTTTCCGAAAAAAGTACGAAGAATGTTTTTTTAACTTATACGTCATGAATGGATTTTTAAAACGTTATTTCCCAAAAATATTCCTTTACAAGTTTTCATTTTATTTTTAATCAACTTATTTTAGTTTCTAATTGTACGACATGTTAAGAAAGGAAAGGTGTTTTTGAAGCAGAAAGGATATTTTCCTAAAAAATGGAGTTCAAGTGTTTTATGAAAATTATTTTTCATCTAAGATAATAAAGGGTTCTGTTTTTATCCCTATTATTAAATTTATTTTATTATGTTGTAATGGAATTATTTTTATGAATTACTTTATCGTATATGAATTGTTTTATGATGTCATGATATTTAAGATTCCCATTTTTATTACATGGGTTATGCAATGATGTATGATTTATGATTTTGTGGCACAGATAAGAATGGAATCATTATGAGATGGGTGGGAACTATATCTCCATCAAATTCATTGGGTAAAGAATTTATATCTCATGAGATAGACATGGCTAGAACGGTAGGATATACCGGTTCAGTGAAGCAGGACTGAAACGAGGGTAACTCGGTTCAGAAATGGACTTTGTCCACTAAGATAGTCTTGGAAATGAGTCTTGACTAATAAGAAATGATTATCTATTATTATGTGTGTATGCCACACAGTTTCATGTTTTATGTTATGATTATTGGGATTACATTTCAGTACTATGATTTATCCCATGTTATGAAATTATGATCTCTTTTGCAGGTTAAGATTTCCAAAAGATATGTTCTTATGAATATGATGTGATTGATATTTATTTTGTTTACCCTTACTGAGCATTTGAGATCACCCTTTTATGTTTTCTTTTCCCCAGGATATAAAGAAAGGTTTTAGGTAAAAAAAGGAAGATCTTTATGGGATATGTTGAAGATCTTTCACCATGATTAGAAGATTAGATTCCGAGTTTCCAAAGACACTAAACTATTACGATCCTTGTGTGTGTGTTTTTGTTATGTAATAAGTATTCTGCAAAAGTAATGTAATTTCCATGTACATCAAGCTTCAGGTATCTACAATTGGTATCATAGGAAAGGTTTAGTCAACCTTTTGAAACTAGGATACGATAACTTTATTAAGATCCCTATAGATATTTCTAAGGTATGTCTAGGGATGTCCCTAAAGATAAGTATACGTATAGGATATAGTCCTAGAACTGCGCTGATGATCTTAGAATTTATCCTAAGATGTTAGATATTGAGGGAACTCCCCCTTTACATTGTTGTTTTCTCTAGCATGATTTTTGCCTCTCACGAGATTCTTTTTGTGTTTTAGTTAATGGAGGGAACCAGAAAGAATTCGGTTAACATTGAATCCAATGGACAAATTGGTGACTATGATCAACAAAATTGTGTAATTCCTAGTGAGAATGATATTGTGATTTTGTCGGATCAGTCATCGCGATATATGATTAACAAGGTGAAATTTAGTGGTATGCCTAATTCATCAAAGAAGAGGAAGATAAACTATTATGTATGTTCGCATTTTGAGGAGAATAAAGAAAGGAAGATTGAGATTTCTAAAGAAGGGAAGAAGAACCTTGAGGAATACCTAAAATGGAGAGAACAATGTTATCTGTGTGGAGAAAAGGGTCATAGAGTGACAGATTGTTATGGAGTTCAATGTCTTATTTTTGGATAACATTGGCATTACCCAACTCAATTCCCTGACCTAAAAAGTTACTTCTAAATCAAGGAAGGACTTATTCCAGGAAAATCATTGAAGTGGATGGACTGAAGTGTTTATGTATTGGTATTCAAGAATAATGTTCTTGAGGTACTTTTATGGTGTATTGATATATTTATGTATTGGTCTATTGTGGTTTTCAACAATTTTAAGGTACTAGTAACCATGAAATGTATTTCAAATATTTTGGAAAGTAGATGATATATGCATAATGAAGGGATAAGGAGACAATGAAATGTTTGACAGTATTCATGAGCTCATGATTGATATAAGGACTAAGTGATATCATGGTTTGTGTATATAGAATTTTGAGTATTTTGGTATGTGGAAAGTGTAAACTATTTACTTCATTCATGTTTTCACTAAGTTTCAATGGGTATTCAAGAGAATACATGATTAAGGACTTTGAATGTTTGGAATGTGACCAACAAGACACAACTTATGATATATGGGGATCAACGATGGTATTAAATCTATAGTAATCGTTTTCACTATATTATGAGAGTGGACTGCAGTATTATGGATAAGCCTAAAGATTGGAATGGACTATGTTGGACATAAGTTAGTATTGATTAAGGATAAATGTTTTTTCGATATTATTGATGGGATGTTATAGTAATATAGTTTTAGAAAAAAAGGACAACCTGTTGGACGGGCGACAGCCCATCGCATCGGACAAGGCTGTGGGAATCGAACCCACAACCGAAGTGCGACTGGCCTTTATCGCCTAAAAATGGCCTACAGGAAGTCCCTGTATAGTAGAAACTAGTTTTATTATATTAAGCAGTATGATATATGAAGCATAAGTCCTTTTTAGGAACCATATATGATTAATCTCACTATAGATGGACTTATGTATTTTTTGACAACTTTTCTAACCTTTTGTTTGAGACAGATAGAATGACTCATCATTCGATCACATGATCTGCTAACACATCACGAATGACAAATTCAACTTCATTTATTTAAAAGATGAAGTGGAAATTGTCCAAAGAACGAAAAATGGTGAGACTATACCAAAATCACGAAAGTATTTCTTCTAATTCCAATTTCATCAACTTTAGGGAAATGATCTTGAAAACCAAAAATGTTGTCCTAGTCCTCTTATATCTGATGAATCATATGGTACCATAGATCGTTACAAATTTATGGCTTTGTGATTGCTGGATTTTCCATAGCCATGTTCTCTACCACTCTCCATCAGAACATGATGGTTAGATTTCTCTTCCATATCCATATTTTCACTGATGTGGAAACCCAGTGATTAGTTTATTTGGGTAACCGTTACGTTTCATAATTTTGTTTTTAAAGATTGGTTTTGGTATTCCTTTTTACGATGTGGGTTTCTATTAAAGAAACTTTCGAATAGTAAACCATTTATAACCCCGACGAATTTCGAGGGAGAAATTCATTTTAAGGTGGGTAGAATGTAACACCCCAAGATTTTATGAAAAATATTCTTTTAATTTCATTAATTTCTTGTGTTGTATTCTATACCAATATTACCTTGCACTATACGAAACACCGCATTAGCTTGCAGTATAGGAAACACTATTCTTGGATCGTGTTACACACAATTTTGATAATAGTTATTCTACGCAACGTTGATTATATATGTATATATTCAATGTATAAATGAAATATGGTTGGATTCTATTATAAGATACAATGAAGGATTCTTTCACAACACGCAACCCTGACTTGGCTTTCATTACACGCAATCGCAACCTTCCTCGATAGCGTGTGTAGTACGCAATACCGCGTTTCACTAAACAACGATATGCTATTAAAATATTATTAAAACTAGCCGTTGTGAATAGTAATAACCACTTTTTGAAATTTTGAAAATTTTAATTTTCAAAATGGACTTCATTTTTGGATGCGGAATATCGAAATTAGCTTAGGGTGAAATTTTGGTACTTTTCGGATAACTTTCATATTCTGATGAGTAGTGAAAATTACTAAATTTTAATTAAAAAGAACATTTTAACAGAAATAATTAATAGTGATAAATTATTAATTTGAGTGGTTTTAATGTATATTTATAATATATTTTTACAATTTAATACAATGTGGGTCATTGGATGTAATTTCACATTTAAACCAGTCATAAACAAGTGTCAATCTTTTGATGAATATTATCTCTTAAAAACACGCTATTTGTTTTGACGACGGGATTTAATTTTTAAATTAATTAATGAAACTAATATGTTTTTAATTTGGTAAAACAGACATCATTTTTGAGTTCATAATATCAAATATAGCTTAGGCCTAATTTTTGGAATTTTTCTGAAAACTTTCATTTTTTGATGAATAGTGAAACCACTAAGTGGTTGTTAAGAAAAATGAATTTATCATAAAACATAATTTTACTGCTTCTGTGAGTAGAATTTCAAAATTCCGAAAGACACGGTTGATTTTAGTAAGTAAAATTTAGTTCAATGAGATGAAAATAATTTTTGGTGAATAGTAACTTTTTACTTTTTTTTACCACGGTTAAAAGTAAATAGTGTTATTAAGGGTAAAAATGTTATTATTATTACCCTAACACATGTCCTAATTCTATTGTATAAGTGTAATTAGACCAAAAACAACCTTAGGAATAAAATATGTTCATTTAGGCCCACTTGGATTAGATTAGGACATTTATTATTAATTTATTTAAAGAAGGGTTAAAATAGTTAAAATCAAAGTTTAATAAGTAAATAATTTTTAATATGGAGTTATACATTATATAAATTCGACTATAAATATTCATTAGAAATATAAAATGATTTCCTACATAATGGTATTTTATTTGTAATTTTTAGACATTAAATAATTTAATTTATTTATGACACAACGATGATGCAGTAATTACCTTATTAATGAAATATTGACATAATTGATGTTATAAATACCAAAATAAATATAATTTGAGACTTTTTATGACTTAAACTAATTTTATAGGTTAATATGACATGTTATTGGTGATTTAAGTAACTTTTTTCGAACTTATCATTCTGTTATGAATTTCATAAAAATCATGTACCAAATAGTGTCAAAATTGACATAAATTAGTTTTTAAAACAAATATTATATTATTAATTGTTATTTTATTCATAAAAATCTACGGTTCGGCCAAATGACTTATATAAGGTTATATATATTAATATTAAACAACTTAAGTTTATTTTGGCTTGATATAGTATGTTTATTAACCATATAGTGTGAGAAAACAAAAAGACACAGTAAAAGTTAAATTATTTAACTTAGAGTTAAATATAATTTATAAGGTTAAAATAATAACCATATTTGTCTAAATCCTATTGGATGAGAGGATTGCGACCCATCCCCACTTTAGATTCGAAATGAGGCCCTTTGGAACCATTATAAACCGAATTTTACCTTAATATAAAATAATATTTTGAGATTTTCCTAAGTTTCCCCTCTCCTCCCTTATAAAAGGGAACCTCCTCCCTCTCCTCCTCACAACAATTTGAGCATTAAAGCTCGGCCAACCCCTGCCAAAATATCTTATCCACTTCCCTAGTATCATCCTAGAGGTTCTGGTCTTCTTTAAAGACCATCCTTAGTATTTTAAGTGGAGGTTAAGAAAAGGCGCTTCAAAAAGAGGTAATATCAATTACCGATCTTTTTCAATTTATTTCTTCTTCAACTTCTTCTTCTTTAGTTGTTTCATGATAAAGTAATAACATAAGTATTTCTAATATACTGATATGTTATTATAAATATGAAACAACTCTAATTAACCTTCTATCCATCCTACGGAGAAAGGAAATCACAGCGCGTGCATACGTACGGAATAACATATCCACGCCATGGTGCAATCTACTTTCCGCCACCACCTTAATTGGATCGGTATAATGGTGTAATGAGTAACTATATATGATTATTATAAAGTGATATTGATGATGAAATATTATACATACACTTCAACACAAGTTCACGATCATGAGAACGATATCATCACTCGTGCGTACGTACGGACTACCATCTCCACGACGCGATGAGATTCATTCTCCACATTAACCATTCATTAATGATTATAAATTATATATATAATTAATAATAATGAAATATATGACATGTTAAATATACTGGATTTATGTATATATATATATATATATATATGTCATCAACTTACTTCCATTCAAGACAATAAGGAAAGGAAAACAGCGTTCATGCGTACGTACGGACTACCGTCTCCATGAACGGTGTGTTTTATTTCATTTATATATCTATTATATATATATATACAAAATATATATGATATATAAATCATGTTTTATATTATGGAAGTAAGTAAGTCATGATAAAAGTAATAATAATGTCAAGAACAACAAGTCCAAACACCTACGATAAATGAAACGATTTTACCCAAAACGCTTCTTTAACATAAAATTTACAAAAGAACGGGTAATATAACGTCATAAGTGAACCATATATGATATCATAAAAATGAATATGATTCTTTAATAATTTAATGACATTATTTAAATCATTATAAAGGAGGTTCGGATACGTACAAAGCATATCGGACATAAGGTAAGGGAAATATCACAATCTCATTTTTATCCAAGATTGTTTATACTAGGGAGTATTTTATCATCTACAACCATGTATCCTCAATATGTTATATTATTTCCATCCACCTACAATTGTTTTTATACAATTTTACCCTTACGTGAGTTTTTAGTAAAGGATATGAAAGAAATCTTTTGTTGTTTTTCGTACGAGGTACTTTTTGACTTTTCCGAAAAAAGTACAAAGAATGTTTTTTTAACTTATACGGCATGAATGGATTTTTAAAACATTATTTCCCAAAAATATTCCTTTACAGGTTTTCAAGTTTATTTTTAATCAACTTCTTTTAGTTTATAATTGTACGACATGTTAAGAAAGGAAAAGTGTTTTTGAAGTAGAAATGATATTTTCCTCAAAAAATGGAGTTCAAATGTTTTATGAAAATTATTTCCATATAAGATAATAAAGAGTTCTATTTTTATCCCTATTATTACATTGATTTTATTATGTTGTGATGGAATTATTTTTATGAATTCCTTTATCGTATATGAATTGTTTTATGATGTCATGATGTTTAAGATTCCCATTTTTATTACATGGGTTATGAAATGATGTATGATTTATGATTTTGTGGCACACATAAGAATGGTATCGTTATGAGATGGGTGGGACCTATATCTCCCTCCAATTCATTGGGTAAAGATTTTATATCTCATGAGATAGACATGGCTGGAACGGTAGGTTATACCGGTTCAGTGAAGCAGGACTGAAACTATGGTAACTCGGTTCAGAAATGGACTTTGTCCACTAAGATAGTCTTGGAAATGAGTCTTGACTAATAAGAAATGATTCTATATGATTATGTGTGTATGACACAAAGTTTCATGTTTTATGTTATGATTATTGGGATTACATTTCACTACTATGATTTATCCCATGTTATGAAATTATGACCTCTTTTGAAGGTTAAGATTTCCAAAAGATATGTTCTTATGAATATGATGTGATTGATATTTCTTTTGTTTACCCTTACTGAGCATTTGAGCTCACCCTTTTATGTTTTCTTTTCCCTAGGATATAAAGAAAGGTTTTAGGTAAAAAAAGTAAGATCTTTTTGGGAGATGTTGAAGATCATTCACCACGATTATAAAATTATATTCCGAGTTTCCAAAGACACTTAACTATTACGATCCTTGTGTGTGTGTTTTTGTTATGTAATAAGTATTCCGAAAAAGTAATGTAATGTCCATGTACGTCAATATTCGGGTCTCTACATACTATATGTCATATTTATTCATTCAATTCATTTATATAATCATTATGAAATGCAGATCATGTGGAACGAGTCGCAACACATCGTGGAGACGGTATTCCGTACGTACGCACGAGCGATGATATCGTTCCCATGATCGTGGAATTGTATTGGAGTGTATGTATACTATTTCAGAATCAATATCACTTTACAATTATCATATATAGTTATTATTTACACCATTATACCCATCCATGTAAGGTGGTAGGGGGAAAATAGATTACACCACGTCGTGGAGACAGTATTCCGTACGTACGCACGCGCGATGATTTCATTTTCCGTAGGATGGATAGATTGTGAAATAGGGTTGTTTCATACTTATAATAACATATAAGTATATTAGTGATACTTATGTTATTACTTCATAATGAAACAACTAATGAAGAATAAGTGGAAGAAGAAATAAAGATGAAAGAATCAGTAACGGACCTTACCTCTTTTTTTGAAGCGCTTCTTTGAGACCTCCTTTTAGGGCACTAAAATAGGTCTTTGAAGAAGACCAGGACCTCTAGGATGTCATTAAAGAAGTGTAGAGGAGAAATTGGTAGGGGTTGGCCGATTTCGAAGGCTCAAAGTGGTGTGAGGAACTGAGGGAGGAGGTTCCCTTTTATAAAGGAGGAGAGTGGCTCCTTTGGAAAAACTAAAAATATTATTTTATTATAAAGCAAAATTCGGTTTTAAATAGATCCAAATTAATTTATTTAGAAGATAAGGTGGTTATGTGTCTAAATAATATCATAAAATTTAATTTAGAAAAGTTTAGTTTCCTATTTTAACCTTATCATTTAAATTTAACTTTAAGTTAGATAATTTTACTTTTACCGTGTCTTTCTGTGTTCTTACACTATAAGGTTAATAAACATACTATAACAAGCCAAACGAACCCCAGGTTGTTTATTATTAATATATATAACCTTATCTAAGTCATTTTTCCGAACCGTAGATTTATAAAAATTAAATAAAAATTAATAATATATTATTTGTTTTAAAAACAAATTTATGTCAATTTTAACACTATTTAGTAATTGATTTTGGTGAAAATTATAACAGAATTATTTGTTCGAAAAAAGTTAAATAAATCAATAATAACATGTCATATTAACCTAGAAAATTATTTTAATTCATAAAAAGTCTCAAATTACATTTATTTGGTTATTTATAACATCAATTATGTCAATATTTCATTAATAAGATAATTACTGTATCTTCTTTATGTCATAAATAAATTAAATTATTTAATGTCTAAAAATTACAAATAAAATACTATTATGTAGAAACTTTTTTTAGTTTTCTAATTAATATTTATAGTCGAATTTATCTTATGAATAAACCTATATTAAATATTCTTTAGTTATTAAACATTGATTTTAACTATTTTAACCATTCTTTAAATAAATTAATAATAAATGTCCTAATCTAATCCATGTGGGCCTAAATGGTCATATTTTATTCCTAAGGTTATTTTTGGTCGAATTAAACGTATCCAATATAATTAGGACATGTTTTAGGGTAATAATAATATCATTTTGTCTCTTAATTACCTTATTTACTTTTAACCGTGGTAAATAAAAGTAAAAAGTTACTATTCACCAAAAAAATAATTTTCATCTCATTGAACCACATTATACTTACTGACATCAATCCTGTCTCTCAGATTTTTGAAATTCCACTCATAGAAGTGGTAAAATTAATTTTTAAGAAAAATTCAGTTTTTTTAACTACCACTTAGAGGTTTCACTATTCATCAAAAATTGAAAGTTTTCAGAAAAATACTAAAATTTCACTCTAGGATAATTTCGATATTCCAAATCCAAAAATGAATTCCATATTGAAAAAAAAAATTTATAAAATTTCAAAATGTTGTTAGTACTATTCATAAGGGCTAGTTTTAATAATATTTTAATAGCATATCATTGTTTAGTAAAACTCGGTATTGCACACGATTCAAGCTATCGAAGAAAGTCATGATTGCGTGTAAAGAAAGCCAAGATAGTGTTGTGTATAGTGAAAGATTCCTTTGATGATTTAAATAACATAAAAACAAAATATTTCTCATAAAAGTCTCGGGTATAACATTCTACCCCCCTAAAAATGAATTTCACCCTCGAAATTCATCACTTTGTAACAAACAGATGCGGATACCTCTCCCTCATCATATCCTAAATCTCTCATGTAGCTTCTTATAATTGGTGGTTCCTCAATAAAATTTTCACCAAGAGAGTGGTCTTGTTTTGTAAGGCTTTTTCGCTACGATCCCGAATCTCTATCGGCTATTCTTCATAAGAAATATCATGTTCCAGCGGTACAACTTCTGAGCTGAGTACATGTGAAAGATTAGGTATGTACTTTCTCAGGAGAGATACATGGAACACATCGTGAACTTGAGAGAGATTCGGTTGAAACACCAATCGATAATCTCCCTTCCCAACATGATCTAGTATTTCAAAAGGACTGATATATCTGGGTGTCAACTTCCCCTTCTTTCCAAATCCCATGACCCTCTTCCGGGAAGATATTCGTAAGAACACTTTATCACCAACTTCAAACTCTATGTCTTTTCTTCGGTTGTCGGCATAAATTTTCTGTCGACTCGGGGTTTCTATTATGTGTTGTTGAACAGATTGGACCTTTTTTCCATCTCATTAACAATATCATGTCCTAGTAACATTCTTTCCCCAACTTCATCCCAGGAAGTTGGAGTCCTGCATTTCATTCCATAGAGAGCGTCATAAGGAGCCATCTAAATACTCGACTAAAAGCTATTATTATAAGAAAATTCCACCAAAGGTAGATGTTTATCCCAACCACCATTGAAATCCATAGAGCAAGATCTCAACATATTTTCTAGAGTTTGAATTGTTCTTTCAGACTGACCGTCTGTCTGAGGATGATAAGCAGTGCTAAAACTCAACTCTGTATCCAGAGTCTGATGAAGACTTCACCAGAACATTGAGGTAATCCTCAGATCCCGATCAGATATAATAGAATGTGGTACTCCATGTAATATTACCACATCCTTTACATATATCCTACCAAGGTGATCCAGAGGGAAATCGTCTCTAATAGTAATAAAGTGTGCATACTTTGTAAGATGATAAACTATGACCCAGATAACATTATTTCCTTTGGATGTTTTAGGAAGTACGGTGAAAAAGTCCATAGTGATGTTTTCCCATTTCTATTCTGGTATGGGTAATGGTTATAACATCCCCTTAGACTTTTGTCTCTCAGCATTAACTTGCTGGCAAACCATGCATCGAGAGACATATTCAGCAACATCTCTTTTCATGTCATCCAACCAGAAGTACTCTTTCAGATCCCTATACATCTCTGTGCTTACAGGATGAATAGAGAATGAAGAACTATGAGCCTCATCCAGCAGCTCCATATTTAATTCGGGAATGGGAGGAACACAAACCCGATTCCTGAACATTATTATCCCATCACAATCATGGTTGAATTCAGGAACATTTCTCACCTCCTTTTGTAACTCGACAACTTCTTTATGTGCCTCTTTAATCATCACATGTATAAATGTTTGAACTTCATTTGAGAGAGATAACATTTTTCCCCTTCCATTATAATTCCAAGATCCATCCTTTTTAAATCCATAAATATTGGATCTTTTGTGATCCTCATCATGGATAAGCTGGCATGGTCTTGTCGACTTAATGCATCTGCCACCTTGTTTGCTTTCCCAGGGTGGTAATATATTGAACAGTCATAATCCTTAATCTGCTCCAACCATCTTCTTTGGCACATATTCATCTCCTTTTGTGTGAAAATATACATTAATCATTTATATTCAGTATAAATATCACACCTTTCACCATAAAGGTAATGCCTCCAAATCTTTAATGTAAAGATTACCGCAGCTAACTCCAAATCATGAGTTGGGTAATTTTGCTAATGGATTTTCAACTATCGTGAAGCATAAGCTATCACCATATCATTTTGCAGGAGAACACATCCCATTCCCTTCTTGGATGCATCACAATAGATCAAAAACCATTATCCACTACTAGGTAGTGTGAGCACAGGTGCACTGGATAACCTTCTTTTCTCCTCTTTGAAATTCTCTTCACATTCCTCCATCCAAACAAACTTAACTACTTTCTGAGTCAACTTGGGGAGTGGAGTAGGTAATCGTGAAAAATATTTCACAAAACGTCGATAATATCCAGCCAAACCAAGAAAACTTCAGATCTTAGTTACTATTGTTGGTCTCGACCATCTTCTGATAACCTCTGTTTTTGCTGGATCAACAAATATCCCCTCTTTTGAAATTATGTGACCAAAAAATGAAACTTTTTTAAGCCAAAATTCACACTTGTTAAATTTGGAATAATGCTTATCCTTTCTCAGGGTCTTCAATATAATTCTCAAGTGATATTTATGTTCTTACTTGCTCTTTGAATATACAATAATATCATCTATAAAGACTACCACAAACTGATCAAGATAGTCTCTAAAGACTCTATTCATCAGATCCATGAAGATTACAGGGTCATTAGTAAGACCAAATGGAATCACTATAAATTCATAGTTTCCGTACATTGTACGGAAAGCCTTATTTGTTATATCCTCCCTTTTGACCCTTAATTGATGATACCCTAAATGAGGATCAATCTTGGAAAAGTATTGAGCTCTGCGTAGTTGGTCAAATAAGTCATCAATGCGTGGGAGAGGATATTTGTTCTTGATAGTGATCTTGTTATGTTCTCGATAATCAATGTAGAGACTCATTGATCCGTATTTCTTCTCAACAAACAGAACAGGTGCTCCCCAAGGTGACGCACTAGGGTGTATGAATCCCTTATCAAGATTATCTTGGAGTTTCTTCTTCAATTCATGCAACTCATTTGGGGCCATTCGATAAGGTGTCTTTGAAATATGCAATTCACCCGGTATGAGTTCTATTGAAAACTCAACTTCATGATTTGGTGGAAGACCCAGCAATTCCTGCGGAAAGACATCATCAAACACCCGTACAATGGAAATATTCTTAATCTTGTGTTTCTCACCAACCATTTGAGATAAATTACCTTCATTTAGTGGAATCAAGACCCATAAGATGGAAGAAATTTCCACTAGAATGTTATGTTCATCCATGCATCGATAGATGATCATAGATTGATCTGGAATATGAAATATGACTTCCCTTCTTTGGCAATTGATATGAGCTCCATATAGAGAAATCCAATCCATGCCAAGAATCACATCAAATTCCACTATAGGGAGGATCACAAGATTTGCAGGAAGCACTTTCCCACAAACTTCAATCGAAGAAGAATTGTAAACTTTTGATGTGACTGTTGTGCCATTAGGGGTTGTCACATCTAACTCAATATCTAATTGATGAGGTAATACGGTGATACCCTTAGAAATGTATTTAGAAATAAAAGAGTGTGTGGATCCAGAATCAAATAAAACATTTGCTACATTAGAGTGGATGGTAAGTGTACCTCTCACAACTTCTTTGTCGTACTCCACATCACCGATAGTAATTTCATGTGACATTACATTTCCTTTGGCCTTAATATTTTGTTGACGTCGATCATCATCATCAACCCTTGGATTAGGGCATTGATTGGCATAATGACCCATCTCCTTGCACTTGAAACATTGAAGTGTAGTAGGATCATTCTGTGTATCCCTTCCTTTTTTTGCATTACTAGATATCTTCTTCCCATCAATGCGGCATTCAAATGCCCGATGACCTTCCTTTTCACATTTGAAACATTTACTAATCCCTTTAAGACAACTCCCTCCTTGTTTATTTCCACACGTTGAGCATAAGGGAAAACTCATTTTATTTTCAGTGTGCTCTTTAGATTTTCCTTTGAATTCCATTTTCATCATCTTATCAAACCCATATGACTGATGGGTTACTCCAATCTCCATCTTGACTTTGAGATCACATCGAATGATTTCCTCGTAGCTATTGAAGTCCCTTATGGATAACTCCCTTCGAAGACTTGGTTTTAAGCCAAGAAAGAATCGATCGATCTTACTTTCAGGTTGGATAATAATACCAGAAGTGTACCTTGCAAGGATTGTAAAATTTTCTTCATAGGTACCAACAGATTCATCATCCTTTGGCTTTAGTTCAAGAAACTCCTTCTCCATCTTTGTTCGGAGAATAAGAGGGAAGTACTTATTGAAAAATAAGTTCTTGAACTCGTCCCATTCCATGGACTCAATTTCATATCTTGGCCTTGTATTAGACATAAGATTCCACCATTGATCCGCATCACCTTCCAAATGATACACTGCTAAGATGACTTTATCATGTTCAGAACATTGAAGAACTGAAAATATATTTTCAGTAGTACTGATCCATTGTTCAGTAACAAATGGATCCGTAGACCCGCTGAATGAGAGTGGACGCTGCCTCATGAAGGATTCAACATAATGTTGTTCCTTCCTTTTCTTGTATGTAAGTCTTGTATGATTCATAGCTTGAGAAAGTTGTGTGAGCATGGATACAAGATTTTGAATTCCATCTCCCATAACATTTGGTTGCTCAGGGGGACAATCATTGCATTGCCCATCGCATCCCGCATTAACACGGTTCTTTCGGGTTCCATCCATTGACTAAAACCAAGAATGATAGTGTGAGAAACACTAATTATAATAGGAGAACCACATAATTATGAATAAAATATCACACTTAAGGTCTTATAATAGGTTGTTCATGGCCATTTTTAAAACACAAATATCGTGTTCTATGCTTAGACTTATCCTTAGGGTTCTTACTAAGGCTTTCAAATCCTAGTTTCGAAAGGATGACTATACCTTTCCTCTGATACCAAATATAACGACCAATAAATTACATACATTATTATTACTACAGAACTGAAGCACACTTATTACAACATACAACAAAACCAGTAAAGGACCGTATAGGTATAGTGTCTTTAGAAACTGGGAAACATAAACAACTGGTTCAAAAAGTGTCTACATTGTCCCCATTTATTTCATCATATCTATAGTCCCTTTTTGCATATCTTACTTAATAACCTTCTTCCTGACCTGGGTAAAGAAAACATACAAAAGGGTGATCTCAAATGCTAAGTATGGGTAAACAAAGAAATATCAATCACATCATAAGAACATAACTTTTGGAAATCTTAACCTGCAAAATAGATCAGAATTTAATAACATGGGATAAATCATAGTAGTGAAATGTAATCCCAATAATCATAACATAAAACATGATACTTTCTGGAATACACACATAATCATATAGAATCATTTCTTAGTAGTCAAGACTCATATCCAAGACTATCTTAGTTGACAAAGTCCATTTCTGAATCGAGTTCACTCCTCGTTTTAGTCCTGTTTCACTGAACCGGTTAAACCTGCCGTTCCATCCATGTCTATCTCATTAGATATAAAATCTTTACCAAATGCATTGGAGGGACATATAGGTCCCACCCATCTCATAATGATACCATTCTTATGTGTGCCACAAAATCATAAATCATATATCATTGCATAAACTATGTAATAAAAATGTGATTCTTAAACATCATGACATCGTAAAACAATTCATATATGATAAAGGAATTAATAAAAATAATTCCACCACAACATAATCAAATCAATGTAATAATAGGGATAGAAATAGAACCCTATATAATCATAGATGGAAAATAACTTTGATAAAACACTTGAACTCCATTCTTGAGGAAAATATCCTTTCTACTTCAAAAAAATTTTCCTTTTGTAACATGTCATACAATTTAAACCTAATAGAAGTTGATTAAAAATTAACATGAAAACTTGTAAAGGAAGCTTCTTGGAAATATTGTTTTAAAAATACATTCATGCCGTATAACTAAAAAAACATTCTTCTCGTACTTTTGTTGGAAAAGTCCAAAATTACCTCGTACGAAAAACGAAAAAAGATTCCTATCATATTTTTTACTAAAAACTCACTGACGGGTAAAATTGGATTTAAAAATTTTTTAGGTGGATGGAAATAATATTAAATATTTAGGAAACATGGATGTGGATGATAAAATACACCCATGAAAATACCAAAGTATAAATAATCTCGAATAAAAATGGGGTTGTGATATTTTCTCTTACCTTAGGTATGATTTGTTTCGTAAGTGTCCGAACCTCCATTATAATTATCTAAATAATGTTATTGACTTATTCCAGAATCATACATATTTTTATGATATCATATATGGTCATATTCTTAGCTTCTTATTAGTAAGATTTCATTATTACTTGTTATTCGGGTGTTTATTACTCTTTGTTCTTATGCGTGTTTTCTCGAATAAATTCTTATTATTCTCTTTAGGTTATAGATACCAAATTTATAGAATAGTATTAGTGTACTATATTTCATATTTATTCATTCAATTCATTTATATAATCATTATATAATGAAGATCATGTGGAAAGAGTCGCATCACATCATGGACACGGTATTCCGTACGTATGCACGAGCGATGATATCGTTCCCATTATCGTGGAATTGTATTGGAGTGTATGTATAATATTTAAGAATCAATATAACTTTAAAATAATCATATATAGTTATTATTTACATCATTATACTCATCCAAGTAAGGTGGTGGGAGAAAATAGATTACACCACGGCGTGGAGACGGTATTCCGTACTTACGCACGCGCGGTGATTTCACTTTTTGTAGGATGGATAGATGGTGAAATAGGGTTGTTTCATAATTATAATAACATATCAGTATATTATTGATACTAATGTTATTACTTAATAATTAAACAACTAAATAAGAAGAAGTTGAAGAAGAAATAAAGATGAAAGAATCGGTAACAGACATTACCTCTTCTTTGAAGCACTTCTTTGAGACCTCCTTTTAGGGCACTAAATTTGGTCTCTGAAGAAGACCAGGACCTCTAGGATGACATTAGGGAATTGGAGAGGAGAAAGTGGCAGGGGTTGGCTGAGCATTAAGGCTCAAAGTGGTTTGAGGAAGAGAGGGAGGAGGTGCCCTTTTATAAGGGAGGAGAGGGGCTCCTTTGGAAAAACTAAAAATATTATTTTATTATAAAGCCAAATTCGGTTTTAAATGGCTCCAAATTTATTTATTTAAAGATAAGGTGGGTATGGGTCTAAATACTCTCATCCAATATAATTTAGGCATGTTTAGGTTCCTATTTAAACCTTATCATTTATATTTAACTTTAAGTTAGATAATTTTACTTTTCCCGTGTCTTTTTGTGTTCTTACACAATAAGGCTAATAAACATACAATAACAATCCCAACGAACCCCAAGTTATTTATTATTAATATATATAACCTCATCTAATTCATTTGGCCGAAAATTCAATTTTTTGGAATAATATAACAATTAATAATATATTATTTGTTTTAAAAACTATTTTATGTCAATATTGACAATATTTAGTAATTGATTTTTTTGAAAATCATAACAGAATTATTAGTTCTAAAAAAGTTAATTAAATCAATAATAACATTTCATATTAACCTATAAATATAGTGTAATTCATTAAAAGTCTAAAATTACATTTATTTGGGTATTTATAACATCAATTACGTCAATATTTCATTAATAAGATAATTAATGCGTCATCTTTGTGTCAGAAATAAATTATTTATTTAATGTCTAAAAATTACAAACAAATACCATTATGTAGGAAATATATTTAGCTTTCTAATGAATATTTATAGTCAAATTTATCTCATGTATAAACCTATATTAAAAATTATTTATTTATTAAACATTGATTTTAACTATTTTAACCCTTCATTAAATAAATTAATAATAAATGTCCTAATCTAATCCATGTGGGCATAAATGGTCATATTGTATTCCTAAGGTTTTTTTTGGTCGAATTACACTTATCCCATAGAATTAGGACATGTGTTAAGGTAATAATAATATCATTTTTACTCTTAATTACCCTATTTACTTTTAACCGTGGTAAATAAAAGTAAAAAGTTACTATTCACCAAAAAATTATTTTCATCTCATTGAACCACATTTTACTTACTATCATCAACCGTGTCTCTCGGATTTTCAAAATTCCACTCACAGAAGCGTTAAAATTACGTTTTATAAAAAATTCAGTTTTTTTAACTACCACTTAGTGGTTTCACTATTAATCAAAAATTGGAAGTTTTCAGAAAAATACCAAAATTTCACCTAGGCTAATTTCGATATTCCGAATACAATAATGAAGTCCATTTTGAAAAATAAAATTTATAAAATTTCAAAAATAGGTTATTACTATTCATAACGGATAGTTTTAATAATATTTTAATAGCATATCATTGTTTAGTGAAACTCAGTATTGTGTACAACACGAGCTATCGAGGAAGGTCGTGATTGCATGTAAAGTAAGCCAAGCTAGTGTTGTGTGTAGTGAAATATTCCTTTGATGATTTATATAACATAAAAACAAAATATTTCTCATAAAAGTCTCAGGTGTTACATTTACACCCTCTCAGACTGTAAGCTAGAGTTAGATTAGACAAGGTGGTTGAGGTGGTGGACATGGTGCTTCTAAAAAAGAGAACCCAAATTAGGATAGTGGTTAAACTCAAGGGTTTCTGAATGAATCACATGGATGTTGGGAAAGACATCTACATGTAGTGGGGCCTAAACTTGTCAATTTTGAGGATGGACTATAAACAATGAAATGTAACTATTCATTTTGATTATACATTATATAGTTCGGTATTTTTTATTGGTTCCTCTAATTATTTTAAATCATTAATTTTTTTTAAAAATTTGATTCTAGTGGTGGGGTTTATGAGTTGGTAAATGACTATAGATACCTCATTGTGAGTATGGTCTATAGACATCTATTTTTGCAACAAATTTTCCCCTATTGTCGGTGAGTGTCATTTTCTATGAAATATTTTTATCCTTGACCTTTCATAATTCTTCCTAATATTGTGTATGGAATAGATCATATGATACTAATATCATATTAAATGTTATAACCATAGAGTATAATTTACATCTCCTAAGGGTGACTAATACATAAAATATGAAGTGTGGTATATCCGGGCAGGGAGAGAAGGACCTATTACATAGACATTGAGAGAGATCACAAACCAGTTTTCATGTTTACTGTTGAATAATATTGGGGTAAATAATGATTTAATTCCACCAATTCTGCATTAGTTTCAAGCTGTTTTTCTCGATTTCATATTAGGTTTGACATAAGAGAAAGACGTTGAATTCACAATTGAGATCATGTTAGGGGGAAATTCTTGTTTATATTCCACAATAAAGAATAGAACCAACAATGATTCACGAAATTGTGAATCAATTAGTGAACTCGCATAATTAGGGATTTATTCATCCATGTAAGTTTCCTTGGGTTTATCAAGTAAATTTTGGTAACATAGATGGTTTGAATTTATATATTTTCAATAATTACTAGAAACTGAAACAAATTATTATAAAGAACCGGTATCCTCTTCTGCATATCGATTATCTATTTGACTAGTTAAGAGAATCATGAGTGTTATCGAATATTGAATTGAGATCATGGTATTATTAGTTGATATTTCAAACTAAAAATATGAAAAGTACTTCCTTATAAAGATTTAATGTACTTTATGAGTTCTTTTTAATTTTGTCTGGGATAAAAAACATACTAGAATTGTTAATTTTAATTATGAACATAATCATTTATCCATATCTAGATAAGTTTGTGGTGGTCTTCGTGGAAAAAATTTTGGTGTACTCAAAGACTCCTAAAAATAATTCCCAACATCTTGGCATAGATTTAGTACCAAGAGAGAGAATCCTCTATATAGAAATCCATATAAGATTTATTTATTTAGAAAGTACAGTTCTTTTGACACATCTACATTGAGGAAGGTGTGTCAGTGGACCCAAAAATGTTTCAGGGAGTGGTCTCATTAAATAATATCATTAATGTATTTGATAACTATATAATTACATAATTACCTAGAAATTATAAGATATTAATCCAAAAAATTTCTTTATTAACAACACTTATTTTGAACTTGACCAAAAAGGGGAAAAGGTATTATTATTCATGAGTGTATGATAAATACTTCTAGGATTTATAGAGGGGTTTGGCATCAAATCATTTTTCATCCTACCTAATCCTTGTGAGGAGTAGACAATTTATTGTGATTCATTTTTAGTAGGTATTATAATTGTTTTTATGTTTGTATAACGATTCGTGGTGTATGGTTATCAATAGATAAGGACACGTGAACATACCTACATTATAAATGACCTCAATTTAGTGTCATTAGTTTATGATCTGATTAGTTGGTTGAATTATATACTAGGTGAGAACTTTATTGTGTTAACTGAGAAGATGATCTTAAGGTACATCATCTCACAATGAGTATTGAATCTACGGCTGTAGATATGGGTTGAGTATATAAAGTCATTATATTTTCAGCTAAAATATACACCAGGGAAATAAAATAGATATTTTGATTATTTGAGTAGGATGACACATACACACAATATTCAAGATTTTATTTCCATGTTGATGATGATTACCTTGCTTGATGAGATGCATCTGGTTGTAATGGAGAACCAGAAGCATTTGAATATCATATCAACATTAGTAGAGTCTACACTTTTGATCCAAATTAGAGACACATAATATAAGGATCATGAATATTTTAACATAAGGAAAAACCATGAATTTGGTGAGTCACCATCATATTGGAACATATAAGATGATTATGTTATATATATCAGGATTCAAGTTATTGTTCCTATGAGAAAGAGATCGTAGCTAATGTGATTACCTCTTTCCTTGATGTGGATGGTACAACCAATAGTGAAAAAATATACATTGAACTATGATAAAAAATTTTGTTTATAGAAATTAACAAGGTGACTGAATCGTATGTGACAAAATGAGAAACTTTTAAGCATGTGATAGTCCTACATGAACATCTTGATGTTTTTTTACAGTATACCCATTCTGGAGTGGATGTGGGATTATGTGAACATGTAATTTTTAGTGGGCCTTCTAATAGTGACTTGTAATATTGGAATTATAAGGGGTATTTTGGATTTACTAATTAATGTAATGAATTTTGTGATGATATGAGAGACTTTATCAGTAGAACATTTGGGATATTTCTATGTTAGGTATATGGACCATCTTCATGGGGAGACATAATCTATAGTTTCTCATCATGACTCTCATTTCACTTCAGTACTAAGACATATATTTCATAAAGATCATGGTACAGATAATATTAATTTTGGATTTCCACCCATAGACAGATGGGCAGTCTCAGTGTACTATATAGCTGCGTGAGGATATTTTGTGATGGTGCTTCCATCACATAGGATGTTCTTGAAAAATGAACGTATCATTTGTGTATTATTCCTAATTTCAATGTTATCTATAATTTAATAAAATGGATCTACATGAAGCTCTTTATGATAGGTCATGGAAATAATTTCTATTTAAATAGTGGAAGTTGAGTATGTGTTGTTGGGGGCATGTCTTGTGCATTTGACATTATGGTAGGTGAAACTAATTCAGAATCATAGGGTTATAGCTCAGTGTATGATGACATCATATGTTCAAAGACATAGATGAATCCAATAATTTTTATATGGTGATCATGTATTCTTTTTGGTGTATATATGGATGGTTCACCATAGGATATGGAATCCTATAATGTTGGTTCCTAATTTCGTTGAAACATGTGAGCTAGTGGATAGATTTGGTTTGGTTGAGTATCAATTGGTTTCCAATTTAAATAATAAGTTATGCCTGATGTTTTCCATGAGTTTTGATTGGATTTTTCACCCTATCCTATCTCATGTGATTTATATGGATTATGTTTATGTTGAGATTGATGTTTCCTTTGAGAATCATCTGATTTATGTGTTTGATCTTAGCGAAAATGTGTTTTTTAATAATAATGTTATGACAGCTTGTGTCTTGTTGTAACATGGGAATGAATAAGAGGATTCATTGTAAATGGAAAGAGAAATTCATGTTTATTGGGAAAATATTTTTTTCTCAAAATTGTAGGTATTTTTAGGAGTACAGCTCATGGAATAAATTTTAAAAGATGGGAAGATTATAATTTCCCATCGTTTTCTAGAGTATAATAAAGCATATATTCCTAAACTTTTTTCCCATATTTGAGTATTTTCTATTTTTTTCTAATGTGGGGTGTGTTTGAGTGGAATTTTAAGAAAAATTAATGAAAAATGGTTTGTGGATAGTTAGTGCCCAGTTATGGGAAACTGTTTTCCATATCCTAGAAAACCATGTAAATCTTGATAGTGGGGAATTCCACAGTTGGTGTATGGGTTTCCAAACCCTATGACCTATTGGGAGTAACAACGCACCCATTAAATAATATGTTCATGGTTTAGGCACACATTTTGGGAAAACTATACTCTCTAGTACAAATAACAATTTACGGGATTTAGAGTCCCTAAAAATTAATATTAAATATTCTTAGACCCCGTAAGAAACCCATAATTGACCCCTATTCAACTCTAGGTTCTATTTCATGACTTTTGACTACTCTAAATGGATTCTACAACTTCCTGATGTGCATTATGCATTATTTGAAACCTGTGTTCAACATGTTATCTTCTTCTGGTAAGTGGACCCTATCACATTTATTTTTCATTGATCCTCCATTAATCTCTAGTTATTGTTTTGGATATTAATTTTTTTTAAAGATCTATATCTAAATTTGGGGAATAAAAAACATATCTTCCGGTTTTTATTTTTTTAATTAAGAGTTATTTTTTCCCTTAATATTTATTTTGTGTTTATATATTTCGATCTAGATCTATGAGGTTTGGCCACTCCATTTTTCCGTATTTCAATTCAGAAATTATTCTTCGACAATTTTTGGTAGGTGGATGAATATTAAATTCCCATAGTAATTTTTTTGATACATGAATGTAAATTATAGAATTTACTGAATTTTGTATCATGTTAATACTTAAATTGATTTATATATTGTATCCATTTGATTAATTTGGGTATTATTTAAATTGATGTTTAATTGAGGAATTAGATTTTAAAATGAGAGGATTTTTATTTAGATAATTAATTGGGGAATTTATTTTGAGAGATAAGAATTTTTTATATAGTTAATTAATTAAGGGATTCATTATGAGATATTTAGATTACGTATCATGATTAATTAATCTCTAAAATTAATAATGGGTTTTGAATACTTAGATAATAGAGATATTAAATATGGGAAATTAAATAATACTCTAATTTTTGAATTAGTAATGAATTGGAGATATTAATTAATTATAGACAACAATAATAATATTGTTCTTATTTATTAATGTTTATATTAAATAATGTAATTTCTGATTATAAGTAATTATAATATTTATTCGTAAAATTATGTGACAAATTAATTATTGAATTATTTATGTGTTGATGAATGAGAAAATTTTCAATCAAGTGTTTCAATTAATTTTAACAAATTCATTCAAATGTGTGATGTTTGAATGGGAACATGATCATTCAAATATGTCAAATAATGGGAACACGGTCATTCAAATGTGTGATGTATGAGTTGTAACATGGTTATTCATGTATGTGTTAATGAATGTGAATGTGCCCAATCTTTTGTATACCTGTGTGAATGTTAACATATAAATTCATGTTTTATTTAATGAAGTGTAACAAAATCACTCCATGATAAGACCTCACATGAGAATAATTCGGGCTCCGGTATGTGGTGATGAATGTATGGAGATCTTATATCACTTTTGATTACTCCAGGACCCATCATGAGCTGAAGTAGGTATTAAGATATGATATTACATTGTAACGCATCATAAAACTTCATGATTCGATGCTGGTTTGAGGTATGGGTGTTGTCAAGAACCATCGTGTTGATGTGGGTATGTAAAGAATAAACCATAATGGGATAACTACTTGTTTGTGCATTGTACTTATTTTTAATAGAATTTCATACACAATTATCTGATAGGGTATTGTTTTATACACAATATTTTGTTTCCTACTATGTTTTAATAAAATCCTACGTGAGCTGCCTGATCAGTACTCAAATAGTCATTATTGTTGCTCGACATGTTAAGGCCAATGACGCTAGGCTAGATGGGTAACATGGGGATGGATCATGGATAACAGAACTAAACATGGATCATGACCTTCTTGGGATACATCCATGTCTTTATTGTCAATTTTAATTTTAATTAATTTATTTTCATATTATCATGGAACGTTTAATAGTATTGTTTTCATATTTTTACTCTATATTTTTTTCATCTAGTGATCTTGGAAGTGTTTTATTTAGGGTTATATATGCCTCCAATGTGTTTTATTATTTTAACTGGTGAATTAATATGATGTAAGGGGGAACAATATCCCAATGGTCGATGTATCAAACCATGTTTTCTAGACACCAGCCTCTAGCATTTAGGGATGCATGCATGAGGTCACATGGTAGTCCATCTCGGGGAACTGTTGAGTGGAACATGAATCAGGATGTTACAAACATCTAGTTATAGGGAACTCCAAAGTAGGGTACCCATGGATAACCTGATTGGACCCCATTATCTTATAACAACATGAATCATCCTGACACAAAAAGTGTCTCTCTCATTGATATCGTTTAGTATAATATAGATGTGAAGGTGTTATCATGTCTAGAAATATATCAAGAGATGGAACACAACATAGTTTTGGGCACATGATTCATATATTCAAATAATTATGGTGTCATAGATATCATCGATATTGACATTTCACATGGTGATTTAAGAATACATTTCTTACAAGAGAACTCTTCTATTAGAGATTAATCAGACAGGACTCCCGTGATAGAGAAAGAGGTAGATCATAAAGTGAAAAATGTGTATATTGTTATACAATTAAATTTTAAAAACTCAAAGGATTTTCTAGTTAACCCAATATCTAATTCCTAGATGAATGCTAAGAGTGGATATCCATAAACAATGTACTTTGAAATCACTAATTTTGAAATTTCATTTCACTTATCCCATCATATAATACATACATAATAAATGTAATGAAGAATAATATAAACTAGTGAAATATGATAATATTTTCACTAAATTGAGTTGTACATTTGGAGATAATAATATTGATGATAGATATCTACATTAAATGAGTTGGATCAATGATGAAAAATATAGAAGTAATAAATATGATTAAAATATTAAAAATAGTAATGTATAATATTTGTTATTATAAAAGATAGAAAGAACATTGAATGATGAGAAGATAAAAGTGAAATGGATGAATCCTAAAGACCATATAATTGTGGAATGGTTGGAAGGACCTATGATAAAGGGTAGGTTCATCAAACAAAGAATATGTTCTTTTTGAACAGCCAAGGGATATGTATTCCCCCAGTTCCCAAGACCCATAGTCAATTTATCATGGCCAATATACCAAAAAATATTGAAATGGAAGAACCAAAGACGAAGATCATAAACAATTAGGCATACTAATGGGTCAGTCATGGATATATTTTTGAGTTTCATAATATACATGACATTAATATGGATCATATATGGATTTTCCAGCATGATTTTATAAATATGATCACAAGTAGTAGGAAGGAAAAAAATATTACTATTCTTCATAATATTTCAAGATGTACTATTTATGTGATTTTTTAATTTCCTTTGACTCAAATTAAAATATAAGGTAATGAAGGTGGAATAATGAAGAAATCTATGATATTATGAATCAAAATTGGGTGATAATGGATGACTTTATTATATTTTTAACAACCAAATAAAAAAAATAGAATGAATTTCAATAAGATAGAATACTCTTAATTATCGTCATGAATTGTTTAGTGTTACCTTTCTAAGGTCACTATTGAAAAAGATCCCCTTAAGTAAAGAAGGTGTACCTTTCATGGAAGAAAATAAAGTAATCTAGATAGATTTATTATTAAAATCTATGACAAGAGTCTTATTAATTCAATATTAGGTCACATCCTTTTGAAATACCACTCAGATAATAACCCATAATTTTTGAGTTTGTCTGGTTTTACAATTTTACTTCCTCTCCCCTTCCATTTTAACATTGGATGGGTTTTTATCCCTAATTATTGGATGACTGTTATGGAATAGTGGTAGTTGGAAATAATGGGAGCCAATTTAAGATGTTTTCTAGAAAATTAAAACACCCCAAATAATTATAAGATAATTGAATAATAAATTTTTACTAAAATAGAGCATGAAATTACATCTTCTGGGGAACAATTTGAATACATCCATGTAACAAACCAACAAAAAAAACCATTTATGGAAGAAATACTGACTTCTTCTTGTATGAATGATTTATTGGGACTCAACAAAATACTGAATAATAATCAAAAAATTGTTTAATAGTTTAAATATGACAATATCAAGTCAATAGTATCCAAAAAATATCATAATTATAAAAGATTAATGTTATGGTATAATCCCTTATGCATCAATGACTATCTATACACCTCCGATAATGGAATTGGAAAGTATTTTTTGGAGTTTATTATTGGTATTTATGTTGATGATGGGTGAAAAAAAAACACCATGAATGATAGAAAACAAAATACCAAAAATTGAGAGGTATAGAAAATATCTCTCATCATATCCCCCAGTAATGAGAATGTAAAATAATTACTTTTATCCTTTAAGAAAAATAATGGTTTTGGATGGGATGGATTCACTAATGAATACTTCATGTTTTGTTGGGATATTTTTTGGATGATGTGACATGTGAAATTAGGGAAATTTTAACTCATTCCATCATACATAATGGTTTCAATTCAGACATTATTTTCTTAATTGGTATGAAATATAATGAAATGGATGCTAAATATTTTACACTGGTGTAACATGGGAATGCTATTTCAAAATTAATTATTAAAATAATAATATCTATAATTGGAGGAAAATTAATGTTCACATCACCCCAAATTAGTGTTTAATTGTTCCAGGGAGAATCATTTAATATTTATTGTTCACATCCACTGAATGTGTAAATATTATTTTAATTGGGCATAATGTATCAAATTTTGCCCTTAAAATTGACATATATAGACCCTTTTACACTATGAAATGGTCATTCATGTTTGATATCTTATTAAAGTATGGTTTCTCTAATGATTTTTTCACATTAGTCATGATTATACTCACATGTTAATGTTTTTAAATTCAAATTAATAGGTCTCCATGAAGCTTTTTTCAGTTTATAGGGTGTGGGAGATTAGGGGACTATCTTTAGGGATATGTATTTATATTTTTAAGTATTATCAGAAAATATGTATCCAAGGTCATTCTAAAATGGATATTAATTTGAAAATAAATATTTTTGGGAAATGGTTACACTCCATCACACCTTTTCTATACTGATGGCGATCTCTTACCTAGTTAATCATCAAAGAAAACCACAACTACTATCAACGAACTCTTTACACACTCTGAATTTGTGGATATATCAGAAATCAAATATAAAAAATGAGTCAAGGCATTTTTTGATGAAATCTATATAATAAAATAGAATCACTAGAATACTTGGGGGAATATGGGATATATTCCCTTCATCATCCTTATTTCCCCTTATTTTGGGGGAAAGGTAAATATGAAATATATATGAAGAATATTCTCTTAAATAATAAATAATATAACTTATTTGAAAGGGAATGAAATGTCCCTTGAAAGAAGGTTGTTCCATATTAGTTTGTTATTTTCCTCTAAATTTGTTATTTATCTTCATCTACAGGTGTCTAGAAAACCTTAATAATGAGATTCATTGTGTGATCCTAAATTTATTATCGACCAGTTTAGTTCATGTTAGTAAAATTGTTTCTGTTTCCTAGAAATAATTTAGAAACCCATTGGGATGGTAGATTGTGGAATAAAGTAACCAAGACTCTTCAATAATATCCTTTTTATAAAATTCAAAATTAATCTCATGAAATCTAATAATCTATATTAGATATATTTAAATAGTTTCATACTGAGATTGATGGATAGGACTCTACATTACCATGAAGCAATGGTTTTTTCATTAATCAAGTAATATTTTAATGATATTATGACTAATAAAATGAGGTTGTATTATAGGAAATTAAATCATTATTGATGTGGTGAACAATTGTTAGAGATTCCCCTCAATGGCATTACAAATTTTCCACTATAATGTTTAAAATTTTAAATTTATGACATTGCGTAGTGGCTCTACATCCATGATGATGATTCCATGATTATTGTGATGAAGTTATATAATAACTTGTTCTTATATAAAGAAATACATATATGGAACTTGATAATTAATAGGAAATTTAATTTCAACAAATACAATAAGAATTAATGTGATGGATCCTTCATATTAACATTATGTATGTTAATATTCAAAGTAAATTTCATTTAACCTTGTTGATTTTTATATATTTGGGAAATTTATAAAAACATATTTCCTATATATGACTAACACAATAGTGGTAAAAAACATCATTCATCAATGCTTCATTTATACATGAAGTATAAGGGGGTGGTGATGATAGTTTATTATGTGAATTTTTAAATGACATTGGACGTATGCATTAGAATATATTGGAATTAGTATGAATGATATTAGATAGTTAGGATAACTTACTGATCAAATCACTAGAATTGGATAGAGTGATAACATTCACCAGCACCTTCAAACAACATTGGATTCAATAGATTAATCTATATGGAGGGAATAGAATGAATTTTTTTCAAAACCAACAACCATCTTTCAAGACTATATGATATCATTGAATATTGAGGTTTAATATTATTCATGATTGAATATGGGAGCCATTAGATGTAACATTAATTCTATAAAAATTGTCATATGGAAATGAGTATCAAGAATATAAATGAATCATATTTCTCAAGATAAAATCCATCAAATTCCTCACATAAATCCATGGATTATGTTTAATGTTTAACATATAGACTCTCCAACAGCAAGACCCTCTATATGTGGAGGTATCATTCAAATCCATCGGAAATTTTTTAGTGCCTTTTTCTATCATTATATTGGAATTGTATGTTCCTATGATGGGGAGTAATGGGTGATGATTTATTCCATCAATCATTTTGTCCATCAAAATTGGACTGCATTATGGATTGAGTAAAACTCATAAATGTCATTTATATTTTTCAAATAATTAACTACAAATGTTCCGTAAAATAATTTAACTCACTGGAGTATTTTTATTAATCATGATAAAAATGATATCTTAGTTGTCTAACATGTATATTGAAAAGCCTACTAAGAAGTGTTTTATCTTGATAAGTGGGAAATCATAGAAATGAATAAGATATTGTATCATAGTAATCAAAAATATTGATAACCAATAAATGACTTGGATTCGAAATTAGTGTTACGCTCTCGTCTTTTTAATACACCTTGTAATGATTTATATTGTATATTTAATTTTATTTAATAAATTAAGGGGCCGAATTTTATCGGATCCGGAGTCTTCTGGGTATTGTAAAAAAATTGAGCTTATTAACAAATATAGATTATTATTATTAAAAAATTGGAATCCTTTTTTACAAATTCCATACACATAAGTAAAAAAGATATAATTTAAATATAATTTTGTATACATGAAGAACAAGTTGTTTTCAAAAGATAAAAACATTTAATTATTTCAAAGATAATTTAGAAAAATAAAAATAAAAATTTATTTAACTAAACTAAATTTCATTATTACATATATTTGTGAACTAATTTTTCGTTTAAACAAACATTAATTTAATATTTACCTTTTTTATTATTTGAATGAATTGAATGATTTTATTAAAACCCAGTATTTTAATTATTCATTGAATATAATACCATTTCATAAAATTATACAAAATTTACCCAAATATAATTATGAAAATTTTAATAAAAAAATATGTTAATTTAAAAAAAATTTCTTAAATTTGAAAAAAAAAAATTCATTATGTGTCCAAATGTTGAAACAACCTATTTTTTAAAAAAATACTATTTTTATGCATAATATATTATTTATTCAATTCAAGTTTTAAAAAATCACATAAAATTAATTTAATACCTTTTATTTATTATATTATTTAAATATTTCATTAAAATGATTCACCAAACGTTATTTTATTTATTTATTAATGTGGCCAAAATATTTTTAATAGAAAATAGTTTTTCATCAATGGTTTTTATCAAATTGTTATTATATTCAAGTATAATTAGTATTCACGAATAACTAAATTTATATACATGCTTAGGAAATATTTGTTCATAATTCAATTAATATTATTCATATCCTCAATTAATATTTCTAAGTGACAACTATAATATAAAATAATTGTACTTTAAAATTACGCCGTGTTTTGTTAAGCCATGGTGTTGTTCGTAACACAATCTATCAATAAATATTAATTTTTTTGAAAAACAAATATCCTAAAATTGATTTGTGTCACATTATACCCCTTTAAATCATATTTATCCAAATAAATTTGACTTTTTCTTGATATAAAATCTTAAAACATAAGAAAATTACATATGGTTAAACACACCTCCTAAAAGGTTTTAAAAAATGTCCCATTGAAGAAAGATATGGGGACATGTAATGGTGACATAAAATAAAACATAAAATGGATTCTATAAATAAAAATATTGATTTAATATTATAATATAGATATATAATTTAAATTTAACACCCAAATATATTTTGATAGTGATAGAAACAATGATAGTAATATGATAATGAATAATAATTCATATGTTTGTGAATGGTGAAAAGTGAAATCATTCATAAGAAATGATGTAAAATGTATAACATTTCTTTCAATATCATTTTCTTAATGTTAATTAATTTTCTTGAAATGATATAATTACCATAATTATTTTCATATAATATGAACAATCTAATCCTTTGGATGCACCATGACCAAATTAATCATCATATACTACTCGATGAGATGAATTCATGTCAGATGCCCAAAAGATAATAAGGTCAATAAGATAATGAAAAGTTAGTCCGTCTCCCACTAGTAATAATAAAAAATATAATACCGATCACATGTATTCCAATATTCATTAATCATTATAGGATAAAACAATGCATTAATATCTAAAAACACACTTAATGTTTGAAAAAAACAAATCTTGTAACATCTAGAACTCAGATTCCACTGAATAGTGAACCATTCCTAATTGGCCTCATGTAATCAAGTTCATCTCCACAAACACAAGAGGATAGAAACTAGAAACGGGGGAATATGGTGTGTATGTGGTGAGTCTAATCCCAATATCAGAGTGTAATAGTGTGGTATAAAACATTCTGTTAATAGGGGAATCATTAAATCTATCTAAAAAACATTAACATAAAAATAACGTATCACAAAAAAATTCGGGAATAATCACATATAATATGATGATCATGTGATATATCTACAAAAAAATTCCGAAATAGTTATAAATGAATTAATACCATAAATGTAACAAATTACCAAAAGAAAACAAAATTATACCCTCATTCAACATTTTCCTCAACTCGGTCATATACTCCCCTTCTCATAAGAAGTAATCAGAATATTATAACAGGAGGAATTCCTTTATCCATACTTGAATTTGTATAGTATCCTCATTTACCAAAGGATAACCAATTAAGGTGTGGTATAACATCCCATTAGGCCACAACCAATAGTGTTTAATTCCATATATTCACTGAATATATATTATGAATAGTGTGAAGGAATTTATTGAATATCTAAATGATGTGCTAAAACTAAACCCCCTTAATATTATTGGATCCCATGGATATTAATCCTCTATAACCTGCTTCATACTTACCTGAAGACTATGTGAACAAAAGTCATTCAAATATAAATTTATATTCAAATTCACAGAATTAATTTGTCTTCTTTCATAAATAAGTCATGGGACCTAGTATAAAGAATACCATAACCTATAACTATGTGATCAAGAGGTGTAAAACCAGTTCATCAACATGGTATAAGTATAATCCTGAATGTAAGAATGATCATTATATTTAAAGAAATGTCATATAAATAATTTAACTAATTTAGCAATTAATAACTGTAGTCTGTCTTTGGAATTCATTATTTGGAATCAAGGTATCACTCAAGTCATAACTTGAACCCGACACCATATGATCCTTCCCAGGGAATTCTTCATTACAAATCAGACAACGTACTAAGTGTTGTATAACATCATCAATGTGTTAGTTAGTCAATGGAGGTACACTAAGGGATCCCATGCCTCACTATTGTTATACTTAATATCATCCCAATGAGTACATCCTTGACAATCCATATTATGATTACAATTGTCAACCATACCGATATCGATAAATTCATTGACTTTGTCTTCAAAAGTCCACAAAAGATCATGTATTACACTACATAAGTAGACAAATAGTCAAATGATTACATACATGGATTTCATATGGGAACCCGTGTAGCACCCAAAGCATAAAATAATCATTCAATAAATGTTATTTAGTATTTTTTATGTCGTTGTTAGGATCATATAAATTTAACATCACCTCAGAATGTCTCTCAAGCCTGATCACAAAAATATAGGCTTCTCCTACTAATTATCTCAGGTCATTATGTTAATATAAGTATTAATTCATGATTTTGTATGAAAACACACATCCTTAGCTTATGAACATGGTCATCCATTCTTTCACCATAATCAATACAAATAAATTTATGATTTATAATTCAATTAATCATTTTATATCCCATATAATGTGGTAATTAAGCACATAAATTTGATCAAATACATTTACAATCCATAGTTTTATATTTTATTAAACAACACACCAATGGAGTTGTTCCAGTTTATTGTTTATAACCATTAATCATTTATCAATGCATCACAATAATTACATTGGTCTTAACTATCCATTTTATCAAGGTATAAAATCCATTTCAAGAGTTTCTATCATAAAATAAGTCACATGAAATAAAAAAAATATATAAAAACTCCCAAATATCAAGTGAAAATAACAAGAAACCCTATCATAGGTTGGTTGTAGTGTTCCCATCCATTTCCAGATCGTGATTAGACTCAAATCTAGAGAAGAATGAAGAACAAAAAACCTATAATTATGGTATATTATCTTTCACCTATATAGTGAAACATACACCATGAAAAATTAATAATTCTAATAAATTATTGGTAAAATTATTGGCAGGATCTAATGAGACTGATGGTGCTCGATTCCAAGATCCGGCAGAGAAAAACTCCAAATTCCTATATTAGTATTCAAATGAGGGATTCAATAGAGCTTATTTCCAATGAATTTAATGTCTCAATAATTTAGTGTATTTTTTAAATTCTATGTAATTATTTTGAGACCAAAGAGTTTGATGAAACTTGATTCTAAGGCCCCCTGAGCCCAGAAAATAAAATTTATCTTTTATAATTTATGATCAGTAAATATGTGAGAGGGGTTTTCAATATTTTGAGTTGTTTCATGGATTAAAAATTGGATGGAACCATTGAAATTATATTGTCAGGATTCACCAATGAAATACTTCACATTGGACAGAAAGGGCCAAACGAAAAAAGATAGTTTTTTGGTCTTTTCCAAAAATTAAAAAATAACATTAAAAGTCCATTTGGTTTTCTATTCTCATCCATTGAATAGAGAACTATGAAACTGTGGTGGATCAATGAGAAGATTTTATGACTCTCATTAATATCTTTTTATATAGCAAAATAACAATGATTTAATGATACATAATAGAGACATTGTTTGAGAAATGAAACAACCTAACAACATGATGTCGTACTGTAATAGAAATGTAGTGATGTGTTTTCCATTATTTTGGTTGACGCGTTGTTGTAAAATGAATCTAAACTATAATGATTTTGTGATGATCCTCATAGGAAGATTCTAATTAATGAATAATGACTATCCCTGATGAAATTCGATCATCTTCGATGAACCTTGTGGAACAGAGCTGGAAACGATGTCCTGAAACCATGATGATGTAACGCTGTAGAAACAAATGACAAAGAGGTAGGGTTTATTTATTTTTTATTATGTTATTCCTCATTCATTTCATGAAATTATGAATGTGTATCATCCTATGAACATTTTTGTCCACAAATCATGTGTTTATGTAGAAGGGTAACACTATTTGGGGGATTTTCATTATAGAATTATTTTATCTTTTTTCTATAATTGAACATGTCCCCCAAGCCTCCCCGGTTTTGAAACCACATACATCGAGGACACATGCCAACATAAAAAATGGACCAGACCCCTTATTATATTTGATACATTTGAATGGATTGTCAAAAATGACAGAAAGGAATGACAGAGACTATCACGATGATGGCGGCGACATTAGTGGCTAGTAGGCATAGATAGATCGAAAGACGGACCACCTGAGAAACTCTGGTGGCCATTAAAATTTGATGTCGGACTGAAAGCACCATCATGGAGGCTCTATAGTTAGGAGGCAATGGTCATCCCCTTCCAGCTGCTTGGAGGGGGCGGTGCCAATTGGTGTTGAGGAAGAGGAGGCGGTCAACCGTGATCGGCCATGTTGGTGGATAGTGATGAGCCTGTTGGCAATAGACCGTGACAACCATAGAGTAACATGGCACCATGTGGGCACTGTGTGGTGGGGTGGTCTGCATCCAGGCCACCCAAATGACTTGGAACCACTGTCTCTCAGCTACGACTAGAGGGAGGCCCCATAGCATCTAGTAGGGTAGCAGGGAGTCAGACACGGCCGAATAATATGTCCTGACCAAGTGCACCATCAGTCCACCTATGGAGGACTAGGACTCCATTGGTGGATCGAGGACCCAACAAGTAGGTTTGGATTACTTCACACCTAGGGGGCCATAATGGTACCGAAATTTCAAAACCTCACCTAGCAGGCCAGGCCGAACTAAACTGGGATTCCGGGTGACCCAGCGGGCTGGACCGTTCACCAAACAGGTTAGGCCAAGCGTAGCACTTGGGGCCTCCCCTAGGTACCAGGCCTAAACAGACTAACCCAGACCAGAACTGGGAAAGGTCAAGTCTTTTAGAACAAAACTAGGTTGTTTGGGACCCAAGAACCATGATGGTCAGGCCGATCAGACTGGGTCAGACTAGACTGAGATGAAATCAACCCATGTTTACTAAAACACTAATAACATTAAAAATAGGCATCTTATTTAGGAGATGTTTGCAGATTTGGGACTATCTTGATGAGGAGGATATTTTTTCATGCCTTAAGGAGGATTTAATGGAATTTGAGATGTTACAAATGTCTTGAGGAGTGGTTCTACTAGGTGTTCTATATATGGTACCATGTGGTTGGATGAGACCTGAAGACGGCTGGCTTACTTCTCTATGAGACTCGACTATGGCCCAGTGGGAATCACATCTGTTTGACATTGCAGGCCCATGGTGGTAAGTATTTCTATGTGACTTTGCATGATCATGGTACTTGACATGGAGGAGTAATATAGTCATCCACGATTAGTGGAAAGCACTTTTTTGTGACTTCACATGGCCACGGTACGTGATGAGTAGGTGTAACTAGCAGATCAAGGTTAGTGGGAAACCCTTATATGTGACTTGGTTGGCCCACTGTACTCATTAGAGGAGAAGTTCTCCCACATCCATTTTTTTCAATGATGTGACTGATTATTCTGCCGTCACTACCCCAAATGAATACCTGGTGTGAGTTGTCCTCTGCTTCGTTCTTTACTTTGAGGATTTTTGTATGGCCTTTCACATTTGTTTTGAGGTCTCTAATACATATTTGTTTCCTCACACCTACATTGTGTTCTCCTAAACATGTTGTGCCTAGTACAAATGATCGATACTTTGATAGAGACATTGGTGGACCATGTATCATAGGTGGTCAGGGAAACGGGTCTAAGAGACGCTACGACATTGAACATGGTTTCCAAGGACCAGGCGGGTGCTAGTAGGATCGGGTGGACATGATGTTCTACTTTGACTTCTTGTCGCTACATACCAACAATGATTATGTGGGTTTTTCACATTTGACAACCAGAGATTCATTTTTTAACTTTTTGGCATTAATTTCTGTTGTTGGGATTGTATTCATACCCCTTTTATTAGTATTACTTCTACTCAACCATGTTTTAGTGATAATTGGTTCATTTTTAGTGTGTGGGACTCGGTTGAGAATTTTTTTCATATAGGTTCTCACGAAAATTTCTCTCACTTACAGTTTGATGCCTTCCATGCTATTCACCTACCCTTGGCCTTCAGGTGGTGGTTTTCGGGTAGTCATGACATCGGACCTCAGGAACTGCTCCTGGAAATGTTCTATCAGTGTTTAGTCAGTCCTACTACAATGACCGGAGTCTGTGTTTTGTATTGAGGAAATAGTGTTATGTGTTTCAAGTCCAACATCAAGAATTAGAGTGTCTAGTGTTGCTGCAGTGGATGATGAATCCATACATGAGGACCATGAATTCCTATTTTAGTATTTATATATGAAAAAACATTTTTCATAAGTTTCATCTTAGGTTATTTTAAATAAAATTCAGCCCAAAATGTATAACCTTCACACTGTGGTACATCATAATTTATCCCAGGATTCTTCTACATTGATGACAAGAAAGTATCCTTATATGATGTCATGAGCACATCCTTCCTCGAGATGAGGCATCTATTTAGGGACCATATATAAAGATGGTCCCATTGGGATGTAGACCAGTGCTACCACCACCTGATGGTCAACATGTACTACTATAAGTTCTATCTGAGGACGTGTACAGACTCAGTTACCTGCATGTGTTTCAATTATAGAGAGAACATAGGTACATGGGTGAGACAAATCCTCTTGTCACTAAGTACATGTTCATGGATGTTATGCAGGTATTCTTCTTAGTGAGTACACTGGTTGACCATATGAAGATCTTAGTAGTGATCCTTCTGCAGGGATTAGCAATGAGATGGTGGATCTTGACCACCGAGACACATGATGAGTCTACCCTCACCTAGGAATACTTCGAGCATCATTTCTGGGAGAATGTGTTAGACATGACATTACTCTATGTGCGCATTCATGAGATACCTCATCAATAGAAGGGTTGTATGATGGTGGCTATGTACTCTGTGAGATTCACTGAGTTTTCCAACTACTTGGCAGACATTTTATGAGACATTATCCTAAGGGATCAAACCATTTAGTAGGAAGTTAGGAAAGAGATCAGGGCATTATTGTTGTCTCTTTTCATCCCTTCCTAGGTTAGAATGCTTCAGTGATCCCTACTAGTAGAGAGATTATTGGTAGAGTAGGCGTGGATAGTTATAGATACCAGCTAACCCAAGGAAGATGTGCCTCCGGTAGGGAGCATAATTTAGATGAGAGGTGGGTATGCGGACCTTGTCTTTCAGAGGATGACCCCTAGAATCAGGTTCGATAGTATGGGGATCCCAGACTAGAGGGAGTTAGTTCGGAACCAGGCTTCTCTTCTTGTGTGGCAGGAAGGGACACATGGCATGGTAATACCCAACCAGCTGTACATATGACCAACATACTGTCCTAGGACAATTGAGGTAGAGGAAATTGTTCGAGTGGGGAGGTCCATAGGGTGGTAGTCATTGTTGGGAGTAGGCCGAGAAATAGGTGGTGGGAGATGATTTGATGTGTTATTAGCACAACCACGATGTGTTCCACCCAGACCGTTGGGAGAAGGATGAAATGGGTGAGCACCACTTCTGGTAGGAGACACATATGACTACAACAGTCCATATATAATCTGATGGATGATCTATGTTATCTCCACCCTATATTAATTTCTTATAGACATAGTTTTTATAAGCTATATATTTTCCACAACTCTTGTTCAGAGATCCAAGATTCTGGTGGTGTCATTGGATCAATCCATACGGTAGGAGACTCATACAGGTCTAGATTATATGATCACATACTTGTGTTGGCAGTGTGAACATACTCTAGTAGGTTATAGCTTCATCTAGGATCTTCTAGTAGCAGCATCGAGGCCTTACGATGTCATCTTCGGTATATACTGGTTATCCATAGTCTATGTTCAGATCAACTCCTTTAGGTGTATAGTATGTTGTATCCGTGGACATAGGATCATGTTTTCCTCCACCAATGAGAATGAATCCCTCAAAGAGCATAAAAGGATTTCTCAGAGGAAAGTGTAACCAATGAATCACCAGTGTGAATGTCTCAACCTCATTAAAGTACATGAGTGGAGTCCCAGTCCTCAGTAATTGGTTTATGTGTAAAAGGATGTTATTCAGGGGGATGTTCTTGGACTACCTCCCCATAGGGAGGTAGGCTAATGCATCAACATGTATAGTTGGATGACACTGATTACCACATAGGCATATCGGATGTCTCCCATGGAGATTCTTGAGCTGAGGGTACCACTGGAGGACATGCATGATATGGTGTGGGTAAGACCCTACATTTAACCATGGGAAACCTCAGTTATTTTTTCCAAGATTAAAGGAAAGAAATTGAGGTTTTGATTGAACTATGTCGCCTGAATTAGGTGACCGTGAAGAACAAGTATCCTCTGTTTAGGATCAATGACCTCTTAGACTAGCTAAAGGGGTGATGTGGTTCTCCGAGAAAAACATCAGATCAAGGTATCACTAGCATTGGGTATGACACAAGGATATACTGAAGACAACCTTAAGTTGTTGATATATCCACTATGAGTTCCTGGTGATTCCTTTCAATGTGAAATACTTCCTAGATGAGTTCATGAGACTTATGAACATGATCTTACATCATTACCTTGGTAGGATTTTTGTGGTATCCATTGATGACGTCATGGTATACTCGGTGTCAATGGAGTAGCATGCTTCACACATGCAGATAGTCCATGATACACTCTGAGAGAACCAACATTATGATAAGCTCTCTAAGTGTTAGTTTTATATATGGGGGGTCCACACTCTGTGAAATATCATCTTGGAGGATGGATTTTAATTAGATTTGGTGATGATAGAATTGATTCATGATTAGGAGCCAACCTATTGAACAATTGAGGTGCATAAATTCATAGGATCAGATGGTTACTATAAGAGGTTCATTACAAACTTTTCCAAAGTAGTATCATCCTTATCAATAATAAAACAGATAAGACATCCCTTCACGTGCAAGGAGAAATGTTAGTAATTTTAACATGAGATGAAGAAGATACTGACTGATTCCCCCCATCTTGTGACTACCAGAGCAGGGTGTCCATTATTTAGTTTACAATGACACATCAGGGACCATATTGGGTTGTTTCCTGATGTAGGAGAGAGCAGTGATCACCTATGACTCAAGACACTTGAGATAGCATGAGAAAAAATACAAGACCCATGAACAAGATTTACCTGAAGAGGTATTTTTTTTGAAGATGTCGCATCACTAATTGATGGGTGAATGATATAAAATTTAATACAAATACCAGAGTCTCAGGTATATATTTTCCTAATAGTATTTGTACCTGAGATGGCAATGATGACTAGAGTTCCACCATGACTATGAAATTGAGATGGTCAATTTTTCATGAACGGTGAATGTGGTGGAAGATGTGCTTAGTAGGGGGACCAGTTTGCAGCTTTTGAGCGAGGTGATAAAGAAATTGGCCACTATGAATATATGTATCATGGATGATGGTGAATCTTCATACCCTAAATCGATGATTGCTACTCCCCCACTCTTAAAAATTGTCGGGGGGACAACTATTATATATTGATCGTGAGGCCCAATGTGGTCTGTTATCCCCAAGATAGAATTTGGATGGATTTTCGATAGGTATGGTGTACTTCATCCTTTTTAGAGGGAGAACCAGAGTGCTAGTGATGTTGTAGGATGAGGTGTTTATGGATTTCTATACATCTCTTTTGGTAGTACATAATGGAGTGGAAAATATATACCAGGACCTCCAACATCTGAATTGGTGGCCAAGGATGAAGAAAGTAGAGGTTGATTTCATTACAGGATGCCTCACCTGTTATCATGTGTAGGTTGATAATAATTTTTCAACAGTATTAGCCCATCCAATCAAGGTACCAGGGTAGAAATGGGATGACTTCTAAATGGAATTTGTGATGGGGTTACCACGTAAATCCAGGGGCCATGACTCTATCATTGTGATCACTGAACGAATCACCATGTATGCTCACTTCCTAACCTCTCGATAGTAGGGACCTGTAGAGGGATTAAGAAACCTATACATCTTAATGATTGTGCAGCTTCATAGGGTGCCTTCAATGATCATCTCAGATCATGATGATATCTTTACATACCTACTGTGTGTGGGGGGATTACAAGGGGAATTTACGATGCAGTTGTGCTTGAGCATATATTTTCGTCCCTAGATGGATAGTCATATGGAGAGGACCATAATGATATTGGAGGAAATGGTGTGTTCTTGCATCTGGGATTTTGGTCATAGATGGGAGGACCTCATGCCACTAGTGGAGTTTTCATAAAATAATAGTAATCACTCAACCATTGGCATGGAACCATTAGAGGCCTTGTATGTTTAGCCTTCCAGATAACCCCTATGTAGGACAGTCCCAGGGGAGTCGGCACTCAGGGGTCAGGAGTTGGTATGGGCTACCACCAAGAAGGTGAAGATCATCCAGTAGTGGATGAGGACTTCAGAGAGCAGGAAGAAGACTTTTGCGGATAAAAGAATAAGAACCATGGGGTTTTAGGTGGCCAATCATGTTTTCATTCGAGTATCACCCCGAAAAGGATTTTGGAGATATGGTTTGGGCTGATAGTGTCCTCCAAGGTTAATCAGATCATTTTTGACCTGGATAAATGTTCAAGAGCTATGTACCGCCTAGATCTTACCCCATAGATGCACCTAGGGCATGATGTTTTCCAAATTTCATATATGAGGATGCATGTTTGTGATCCATCACACCTCATTGACTTGGTAGAGATAGAAATTGATAAAGGGGTTATGTTATAGATGATCTTGGTGCGGATAAATTATCGAAAAGAGTGGGTCCTACCTGGGTGGTCGATCCCTATGGCGCGTGTTCAGTGGTAGCATGGAAAATCACCAGGAGAGCACATTGGAGCAGGAGGATCAGAGTCGTTCTCATTACCTAGATCTATTTGATTAGTTTTTGTTTTGGATTTTGGGTAGTTAAATCCCTATAGTCGGGAGAATTTACTGTCTACTAAGATGTGTTTTTTTAATTTTATGGAATTATTTTGAGACCACATGCTTTGATGACACACGATTCTGAGGCACGGTGAGCCCAAAAATTATTTTTGAACATTTTTATTGCACGTATATTAAATGTCAGAGATGGTTTTTCATACTTTTTAACAGATGATCAAATTAATAACCAAGGGAATCATTGATCTTAGAACACCGGATTTTCCTATGAAAGACTTCACGTCAGCTAGAAAGAACTGAATATAAATGTTAATATTCAGGATTTTCATAAAATAATAAAATAACATTAAAATGTTATTTTATTTTATATTCTCATCCGTTGAGATGAGGATGATCACAGTGCAGCGATGAGGCTCATTGATGAGACACATTAATGGCTCATTAAATCCCCTTATATAGATGATTTAATGGTGCTTAATAGTGACACTATTTCATAAATGAAACACCATAACGATGCGACATTATAGTGTGACCTAAATGATGCAACACGTTTTCTTTTATTTTGGTTGACATGTTGGTGGAATGACAAAATAAACTGCATGTATTCTCTGACAAAACTCCGAAGAACATCCCCTCAAAAAAATAATAACAAACACCAACAAATGTCAAATATTTTTGATGCACCATGAAGAATGGATCCTGATGCATCTTCCTAAAAACACGAAGTCATACAATTTTAGAAAATAGTCAAATCGGAAGGGTTTTTTTATTATTTTTAATTTCTTCCCCATTCTATTATAGAAATGATGAACACGGGGCAACCCACGAGCATTTTGATCCACGAATCATGCGTTTATGTGGGGAGGGTAACATGATTTGGTGGATTTTCTATCTGGGATTATATTATCTTTTGGTATGATTGAATATCTCCCCCAATCCTCTCTGATTTTAATACTTCTTACACAGAGGGGGTGGGATGACTTGAGAAAAAGAATGAACCCCTATTCAATTGCACTATGTGTGAATAGATTTTCCAAAAAGGCGACATGGCATAACTAAGACCATCGTAGTGATGTCAGGGAACTGAGAGGCCTATATGCAAAGACATATTATAAAATAGAAAAAAAGAGCAACTCTCATGGTTTGCATAAGGTGTCGTTGGTGTGGCTTCAATCTGCATAAAGGCACCACCGGGACAGTGAAACCTATGGTGAGGTGGAACCACCAGAGTGGAAGCTCTGGTGATAAGTGGTGGAGGCTATCCCACACCAGCCTTATGGAGGGGGCTATTCCAACCGGAGAGACAATAGAGGAGGCAGCTGACCCTAATGAGCAGCACTGGAGGAAGACGTTGTGCTTGTTGGTTCATCCGGATGACAAGACGGTACGATAACCATGGAGGGACGTAGTGCTAGGCGGGTGTCGCGTGGAGTGGTGGATAGCGTATGGTCCACCAAACAATCTGGTGATGCGGTCACTCAAATATGGTAGTACGGAGGCCCCATAGCATCTTGAGGGGCAGTAAAGAGCTGAAAGCGGTCAGATGCCACATCCCGTTAAAGTTCACCATCATCCCACCTCTCGAAGACTGGGCCTCAGCTGGATGGCCGATCCCCTAGCCAGCGGGTCGGGCCAGTTTTGCGCCCATCATGAGGTGCCCACACCACCATGCCAGATATATTCCCTTTGAGTCATGCTAGAATAGATTGGGAAACTAGGGGGGCCGACAGGTTAGACCCTCGGTCAAACCGACTCGGGCCCAACAAATCACTTTTTTCCTAACCCATGGGCCAGGACAGACCAGATGAACTCCCTCCCGAACATGGTCTGGTCATGTCTGTCGGAACTAAACTAGTGTATGTGGGACCCCTGAGCTTTCTTGGTCGAGTTGATCCAACCGTGTCAGACCAAACCCCGATGAAATCAGCCCATGTTTACTAATAATCTAATAACATGAAAACTGAGTATCTTATTGATGACCCATTTTTGGCACTGGGACCCTATCAATGAGGTGGATCATTTGAAATTCCCTCGGGAGGATTTCATGGAAGTCAATATGTGACGAATGCAATGAGGTGTGGTTCTCCCAGGCACTCTATGTATGAAACCCTACAGTTGTCTGAGAGATAAATACTATTGACTTACTTTTCTGTGAGACTAAACTATAGCCTCGTGGGAAGAAATTCTGTGTGACATTGCATGACCATGATGGGATGCACATATGTGTGAAATTGCATGCCCATGGTACACGACGAGGAGGACTACCTATGTTGGCCAAGATTAGTCGGAAGCAGTTATTTGGGACATTGAAGGCCCATGTTACCTGATGAGGATGTGTACCTAAGTAGTCCATGGTTATTGGGAATCACTTCCATGTGGCTTGATAGGCCCACTGTACTCGTTAGAGGAGGTGTTTTCTAGTAGATGAGGTGTTTGGTGATGTGACTGGTTAGTCATTCATACCTACCCTAAATGTTTACCTTGTGTGAGATGTCTTGTTCTCTGTGAATTACACTGAGGATTATAGTATAGTCTTTCACTATTGTTTTTGGGTCCCTATAGGGTAATTGTTTAATCACCCTACATGGGATTCACCTGCATGTGTTTTGTCAGGTGCAGACGATCGACTTTTCAAAATAGACTTTGGTTGACCATGTCCCATAGTTTATCATGGACATGATTTTGACAGAGACTATGATAGTGGACATTGTGGACAAGAACTAGGAAGAGCATAGTAGGATCAGGTGGACATGAAATTATACATTTGATTCTAGTAGATATATTAATCTCACTATCAAGTGGGGATTTCTTTGGATGGAAATCGGAGTTGATTTTCTATACATTACTGCTTCGAGTTCTATTTTTGGGTTGGTAATATCTCCCACATTTATTAGATGTACTTGAACTTATCCTTGTTTTAGGGATAATTTTTCATTTTTTTTGTGTGTGACTTGGTTGGGTGTTAGTGTGTATAGGTACTCAGGAAAAATCCACCCACATGCAGGTTGACGCCTTCGGTGCTAGCCGCCATCCCCTAACATCAGGAGGTGGGATTGGGGTAGACCCATCACGGTCACCGAGGGATGGGTCATCATAATGAATATTAAATGAAATATGTTTCTTGACATAAAATTATTCGAGGAAAAAATGTTGAATTTTAATAAAAGAAATGGGTGGTACAACTTGGCTTCATGGTCATACAAACAATGCATTCTCAATGAAACTGTCACTATATTGAGGGATACATCACAATGTTATGGCGCATAGTTTTCCAAACGATGTGCAGACCATCTAATGCAGATCTGTTGAAATCTACATGTGTCATACATGGGTGTGCACCACCATTTTTAGGGTTTTCTTTTAATGTGTGTTATGTCCTTTTTTTCCAAATATCTAGTTATCAAGCTCCAAAAAAACCTTGAAAGCATTGGATTCATTAGTGACTTCAAATGGTATTCACATTAGGCCATAAAAATAATTTAAATCTAAAATTGATAGAATGAAAAAGATTAAGTGACTCATTAATGATCAAGGTTCAAAAAAAATATCTGCCCATAAATAAATTCATCGCATAGATTCCCTTTCATGGGTGGTTATTCATTAACATTGAACATTTCGGACCATTTTACTTTGACATCATCATTCTTCACCCTTGTATCATCTCGTACACAGTTATGCTAGCATAACATATGCAATAATGGAACTAAAAACCCATATAAGAACATACAGCTACGATACAAAATATAAATAGGATTACCCTCAAATATTTCATATATGTATTACTCAACCTCCTTGGTCGGAAATAAATGATGCAATTCTTGAATGATATTGGTTAAAATAAGATACATTGAATATATAGTGCATGAATCCATACCTATGAGGTAATTTAAATTTAAAGGCTAGTATTATGACTCATTATAGAATCCCAAATGACATGAAATATCATTTTAAAATTCTATATTGTCTATCAATCATCCAGTATCCCAGCCTTTATGGGAATATAAAAATACTTTATCACTATTCTATAAATTGAGATTTCACTGAGTATGTTATTCATAAGATTTTTTTTTCAAGACTGTCGAGTTTCCATACACTTATAAATCAACTTAGCCGACAATGTATAATCATGTATGATATGATGTCGATGTATTTATTCATATCCTAACTCTCACTAGCACAATGGGTGATTGACATGGACTACCATATAAACCATCAAAAGGAACCCTTCGTGTCTTATCATGAAAGATAATGTCGTAGAAAAACTCCTCCAAGGTTAAGTGACTACCCAAGATCCCCCAAAAACCCATACACATGCTCATAGCATGTCTCCAAGAACCTATATCTTGTATTATAACTATCCATCATTCTGATGGTGGTCAGCTGTGCTCAAAATCACCAATATATCTAGTTCCATATACAACCTTTCTTGAACCGTGATGTGAAAAAGGTGACACTATAAAAAATGATAGTATGGGGGACCCATGTAATTCATTCAATATCATGAATATAAAATCTCCCCAGATCATATAAAGTGTTGTTCTCTTTTAAATTTATGGTATACGAATTTTTTTCATATAAAAAACACAAATTACATCATTTTCTTGCAGTTTCCATGTTAACCCTTTATTGAAATTTATCACAACATTATACGACATCCACTAAATAATGGAAAATTATATTAAAAGACTTACTTTTCACTATATTTATGCCTTCACTGATGGAAATATAGAACACATTAAAAAATTATTGTATATAACTATTTTCATTACTAACCACTTGTATTTCCAATATAAATCTTTATACATCATGGTCAAGTTAGGAGGCACTCCCATGGTTATTTATGAAAGTATCACATCATCTCCCTGAACAAGTTTTACTAAAGCAATAAATGAACATTTTTTAGAGAGAATTCATCCTCCCCTATTTTCCAAATGTGAAGATGGTCCTTAATTTCAGACTCTCACATATTATTTGGGAATCTGAATCTAATTTCATCCTTATCCACACATAAAACAGACTGATAATGGTCATATATAAGGATGAATGAAATGACATCCACTGATGTTCATGACCCACCTAGAGTAAATAAAAGACCAAATATATTATCTACCACCCACTAATAGACTCTTTAATTTCATATATCTATGTCATCATGTTTTTTTAATTGCAAACAACATTGCATTTTCCATGTGTATAGGTAATATTGATCTAAAAATATTGTCAATACTCAACCAAACATTACTGCAGCTGATCCAAATTAGGTTATGTATATATTTACTTGAGGATTATTTGGTCTATGTACCTCACAAAAAATACTTTTATAAAATTTATCCAAATATTCAAAGAAAGAAAAAAATTCATCTTGCTCGAAATTGTTTTTCATGAAGATCCACTGGTTTGGTCTCTGCTATCACGACCCATAAACCATCACTCTCTCATATAGAATCATAATATCTTCAAGTATAATATATTATGAATCATATAAAATAGTTTAAATCCTATCTATTTCTAGAAAAAATCATTATTAGTAATGAATTAAATCACTCCTTGTTCTTCTAATTTTATAAATTTTATGTACATGACCTTAAAACATCACACCCTTCATTGTGAGGCCCCTGAACAATGCTTCTAGGAATGAGATGTCATGTGAGAAACTTATATAATATTTAACCATACCCAAGAACCTTCATATTTCAATGTCATTCCTATAATACTCCTATAAATCTATAGCTCATAATGTCAATGAGTTAAATGATACCAAAAGCACTAAAATAATTCGGACCCAGAATTGAATATGATCTATCTAGAAGTTGAATATTTTGATCTTAGCATATAAATAATTATATCCTAGTGTATCTAATATGATCTCAATATGATTTTTATGGTCATGTAGACTGTGGTAATTCCCTAATAAATCAACCATGAATACATCAAGAAACAAAACAACGTGTCATGGAAAACACATTTCACTAGTGGATTGACAAATACCGGTGAGTTTTTTTGTCCAAAGTGCATAACGAGATACTCATAAAGATCAATCCTTCCATGAATGAATATGAAATGTATGTATGATTCTATATCTTAAAAATGATGATAACGAAATATAAAATAAATTTTCTTGAACAAAAATTCTCCCTAGAGATGATCAAAAAGGTCAACTATTCAAAGAAAGGGTTACCATTTCATAACCATCATTTGTTTCAATTATCTGTAATCTATTCATAGGTTGGGGGTGCTATCAAATTTTTTTGAAAAAGGACTAGAGAATCCCATGATGATATACCTGGTTGGATAAAATGGTTTACCTATAAATCCTTTATACGACTCTAGTGATCCTACATCGTTGTAGTATTTATCCATTAAGGTAGAATAGATAATAGTGATTTTCCTAAAATTAGCCCGATAGAGATATATATCACTCACAAAAGTGGTTATCCCGAAATGAATTATGGGGAAAATTTTTGGAAATTATAAATCACATAGGAAAATATGTGTGGTATTTTCCCTACTCATACGTATATAAAATTCCTATAAAGGATTTCATCTCACATATCTCGTGATTCTCTGGTCTATCGCAGCTCACTTGTAATGTCCCATTCACCCATGTGAATAAACTCTCTACCCTATTGTGTTATAAATGTCATAGATAATTAATAGAAATAAACAAAAGCATAACTATTAACCATTCATTCCGTCCAATTAATTATGCTAAAACATGCCATATTGAGGGAAAATATGTCCCATTTGGGGTGAAAATAGCTTGTCTTATGTTAGAAAACCATGAATGATGTGCATCCACCATTCACTTCTCTAATGGAGTATCAAGTGTCATGTCACCATAAAAACCCAAAACAATTTGTCTAGTGATCTCAATAATGGTTCTTATATAACTAATTTAGAAGATATTTTACAAATATGAACAAATGATAATGTGGCGGATACGTGAATTTAACACCACATATTAAAAAGAATTGGATTCAACTCCTCAAGTATCAGTTTCACCGGATATATGTAGACTAATCTCTGGCCCTATAAAAATCCTGGCTACCTGAGAAAATATTATCTCTTGTCAATGAGAATTTGTGGTTTTACTACCATGATCATGGCCACCACATCTTCCTGATTGTTCATCTACACTCAAGCACCATTTATATTGAGAAGAAAATGACCACACTCATGCATTCAGAGCCAATGATGTACGTCCAATAAATATATTTATGTGGAAATGTTCTGAATATTTACTTTATGTAGCCCATATTGTTGTTGGATCAGTAGTCGACAATTTCTCTCGTGCAATGATGTATCGTATGTCTTCTTCTACAACATTTTAGGCACCTCCCTATCATAAATGATTATGTTCTCCACCAACTAATATAACCATATTGATGATATGGATGACGTATACTGTTGTAGGGTGATTTAGTACAAAATTATCGTGTTGAATTACCCTCCGTATCACCCATAGCCTCCCACAGGTTATTCACTATGCTAAGCACTTGATAAAAAACACCATAAATATTAGATAGCTGATGCAAATCCATATACAATCAGTTATAGTACATGAGACCATCCTCAAATTTGTTTTAATTAGGTAACTCATCACCAATATTAATAGGTTCAATGAATTGTTTTTTTATAAATTTCTTAATAATCAACCACTAATTACAAGCCCTCCTCCCTGTGCATGGTCACATTGGTTCTATCATCCCTCCACTTCTTGGGATAGAAGTAATCGAGGAATGTAGTTTTTGAATCCATCCAATCTATATCTCAATGATGTTTCTTATGAGAAGCCACATCCCACAATCTCATAAAGAAATCCCCCACATATTAGTAGTGATATTTAACCTCCAATAGGGATGTATCTTGAGGTTCTCAATGATATATATAAAATAGAATATAGCAATGAATCCATATAATGTGGTCCTCCATACCCCAATAATGCGGGTGGATTGTCTTACTAGAACACACATGAACGCTCATCCATAGACATGTCGGGATATAGTTGTAACGTCCCAGGTAAATAAAGAATAACAAATATTTAATATTTATTAATATTTATTAATTAAATATAAATTTTACTATAAATGGGTTGTTATGTTCGATAGCGTACCTGATACGCAACAATGGGTTTATTTGAAATCTTACGTTGCACGCTAATAAAATAATACTATTATATTAAATGGTATTTAACTCCTAGATGTTGTATGGGAGAGAATGAAAAAATATAACTAGAATATGATTATACATCTTTTCTAAATTTATTTACATTTGTCCAATAAAAGATAGAGGATTAAAATATCAATGAATCTAATTTTAAGCGTAATTTACATTAAAAGGCCGATTTACCACCTTTTAATGGGGATCCCACATTAAATATAATTTTGGACACTTTAATACATGCTATATGACCAAATATAACCCTTCTTTATAATGGGGACATCAAAATTTACTTTGTATAAATTTTTGATTTTTTATGATAAAGATCATTTTCTAATGAATAATGAAAAATATTTTATTTTAATTCAGAACTGTGTATTAATCTAATTTATTTATATAGTTATGTTATATTTTTAATTGGTTTTATGTTATAATTAGAATATATTTTTACCATTTCATCCAATTTTGGTCATTGGAATTAATTTCACTTTGAAATTAGACATAAACAACTGTCAATCTTTTGATAGTTGTTATTTCTTAAAAACACACTATTTGTTTTAACAATGATAATTATTTTTAAAATAATTAATTCCACATATATGTTTTTGAATTTATAAAAAAATTCCTCATTTTTGAATTAATAATATGAAATAAATCTTTGGCTGATTTTTTGGTATTTTTCTGAAAAACATCATTTTTATGAATAGTAAAATCACTTAGTAGTAGTTAAAAAAACAAACTTTTTCTTTTAAATGATGTTTTACCACTTCTGTGAATTGAATTTTGAAAATCCAAAATACATGGTTTTTATAAAGATTTATAATTTGGTTCAATAAGATGAAAATAGTTTTTTGGTGAATAGTAACTTTTGACTTTTATTTACCGTAGTTCAAGAAAAATAGGGTAATTCAATGTACAAAGAATATTGTAATAATTCATAATTACCATAACACATGTCCTAACCCAATTTTATAAGTAACTTAAAACTGTGGGCATCTTTGTTTCTATTTTGATACCCCATGGAGCTACTTATGAAAGATAATGAAACTTTAGATTAATTAATTTAATGTAAAGGCAAAAATGACATAAACAAAAATCATTTAGTAAATTAATTTTTTTATGGTCTTATATAAATTATATTTTTGACAACAAATATTAATTGGAAATCAAAAATTATTTCCTACATCATTTTATTTTTTTATAATTTTTAGACATCACTTAAATTAAATAAATTTTGACACAATTATGATGTAGTATTTATCTCATTAATAAAAGATTTAAATAAATAAGATTATAAATATTAAAATAACATCCAAAACCTATCCAATTCCTATTTGATCATATTATTTCGACTATTAGTCATCTTATCTTTTACTTTAATTATTTTGGACCGATAAAAACTGAATAAGATTATATAATAAAATAATATTATCACACTTTCATAAAGAGCCCCTCCTCTCCCTTATAAAAAGAGACCACTTCTAACCAATTTCCCACACCTCTCAAGCCTTTTCGCTTGTCCAATATATGCCCAATTAAGCTTCCTACATCTCTATCCTCCTCCTAAAATCCATAACTTAGGCATAAGGCACTTCAATAAGCCATTTGGTTCAAACCAAATGGAGTTACCCAATTTAAAGGTAACAGTTTCTCTTAAATTTTTTTTATTTTACTTCTACATCCCCTAAAATCTTTTAATTAATTTTTTTTGTAACAAAAAATGTATAATAAATATACTAGGATGTTGTTATGAGTAGTATTTGAACTAAAATTACACACACCTCCATATAATGTGTGAAGAACATAATGTTTCTGTGGATGGAAAACTAACACCTCATGAAACGGTGATTATTCAAATATCTCCGACCGCCTCTCCTGGTGGACATTATGATGGTATTGTATTTATATATATGATATATATTATGATTATTTTTTCTATTATTATGTATTTTTCTATTTATAGAAATACATTATGGTTTCCATAGTGGGTAAATATGATAATCTCGTTAGAGGAAGTACATACTACTGCCCCCTCAAAGTGATATTACTCATTAATGCATTATAGTGGACGTATAAAGGATGGAGATAATAATATTGTATATGATATTATAATGGAATTATAATATAACTAGGTGTCATTATGTTTATAATTACATTAAAATAATAAATAGAAATGGATGTAGCATTCATGCATACGTACGACTTACCGTCTCCATGAATGGTGCATTTCATTTCTTACCTCAAAATGTTATGTAATATTATAAATATATATATATATACTGGATATATATGATATATATGACATAAAAATAATTAATTTCATTCTGGATATAATTGACTATTGGCCACATTGACAACTTGTAAATATAAGGTGTTCATTTTTGACTCAATTACCAAATATCGACAAAATGATCATTATTAACTTAAATGTTTACATAATGTTTATAACATGGAAATAAGTGATATAAAAGGAATAATATACGTCAAAAATGTTCTTAAGAAAGTTTAAATTATCTTTAGTTTATTATTCCATAGATTATAGAATGATTGAGTCATGTCGGACATGAGGTAACAGATTTTCTTATCTCACTTTTAATTTTGTGAGATTTCCATTATTCGCCACTTATTCATTGAATATGGTGTATTTTGCGCTACCATTTGATATATATTATCATGATGCTAATTATATTCATTGAATTATATGATTTATTTTGTGGTTATGAACTTTTGGTCATATGAATCAGTAGATTACCATGTGGTAAAGGATTTCATCTCTGTTTTTATTCCCATGAGATTCATGCCATATTTTCCAATATTTATTTTTTTGTGGTGTATTTACTTCCCATGAATGTACTCTTTGTGTAATATACTTTCATTTATGAGTATTTACAACTTCATGGTATGATCTTTTTTTCCTGTGGACTATTTTTTATGTTACCAAATTTGTAAGGGACTTAGTCTCAATCTCCTTTCATTGAGGCATATTTAGTTTTATACCCGACATTATTTTATATGGTGTATAAACCACTTTTACCTTTCATTTCATTCAAATGGAATATTTTTATATGAATAATTTTACTAAACAAAAAAAAGGAATTTGTTTTACGTATGCGATGACAACGACCTTTCTTCCGCCGTGAGTATTATTTGATCTTTGGTTTCCTTTTCAAGCCGAAATGTTTTTTAAAAGGACAAAACAAATACAATATACTATTTTTATGTATTTTGGGATTGAAAATGATTTTTAGAATGGATTTATTTTTTCAATATCATTAAATGATATTTTGTTATTACAATGTAGAAATGTTATATTTTCATTAATCTTATGTTATGTCTTATGATCATGTTATGGTTCATGGACATTATTTACTTATACGGGTGGTTCCATGATTAACCTAGGTTGGGTGAACCCGTGAAAGGTCTCCAATGCATTGGGTAACGAGACTAAGGTAAGTGTGATCTTTCTCCTAAGATATTTAAGGAATATACTGTAATGTGTATTCCAAGTGTAACTCCCTATGTAACTGTGATATCTACAATGTAAGTTTGATATGGATGCCATAAGTAACCTTTATGATTTAGAATTTGTGTGTGTTATTCATAAATATTATGATTTCATAAGGTATGTTATGATTAAAATGTATGCTTTAATTGATTTGTATTTGAAGTGCCCAGGTCAGTGTGAATCACTGAGAGGGGGAGGGGGTGAATCAGTGATCCTTTAAAACTTTTTACTAATTGATTCTTAATCAATTAAACCTCTATGGCTTCTTAAGGCCGCGATCCACTCTTCTTATGTCTCTCAACCTTTCCCGGATAATGCAGTAATGAAAAGGCACAGGACACAAGGATTTACAAGGTTCGACACCAAAGGCCTACATCCTTGCCATGCTCTCCCAGTATGGATTCTCCCATTATAATCTGTTAGTATTACAATGGTCGATACAGCTTCCCACCGTATCTCTCCTGAGTCTCACAGGAGGGTCTTTATACTGCTTCACACAGTGTTACCAGAGTCCCACTGCCCTGCTCCAGAATCCCACTAAAGACTTCTTCTCCCTGAGTCCCACAGGGTCTTCTCTTGGCTTCTCGAGTCGCACGAGTAGCTCTTCTCCTCTTTAACTTCTTCAAGTAACTTCAGCAGCCTGGGATAAAGGCTGTTGTCCTTGCTCTGTACCTCTGCTCACTTGTGATGAACATGTCTTCTCGTATTGCTCAGGATTTATCTCCTTCTTCTAAGGATGACCTGGCTTCTCTCCAATTACTAAATACTCAGACAATTGATGTCTTTAACTTCAGTCGGGTCCAGTCTCAGTTCAGCTCAACTTCATGCACTGAATGCATGGCATCTCTGCATCCTCATGCACCGATTTCATGGTCTCTCAATTTCTTCAAGAACTTCAAGTCTTGGACAACTCAATTGCACACAACCAGATTTGTCTTTGTTCACGTGTGCATGTGCATGCATGCATGCATGCACTCTCCTCTTTCTCCTCTTGGTGCAATAAACCCACAAAGGGTGTAGTCAATTATAGCACACACCTTCTTCACAATCTTCACACACTTAATTCTATTTGTTTACACACTTAAAAGTGTGTGGTACTTTGTGTGGGTCTTCTCCTCTTCTTCTAAGTGAGAACACACTTCTTGTGCACACACATAGCCTTCGGCCTTCTTGTTTTGTTTGCACACACAATTTGTTCTTTTAATTTGTTCTTCAAAGTGTGCACACACAAGGCACTAAAGGCCTCGGGTTCTCCCTCTTTGCACAAGACACTGCCCGTAGGTGTTCATGTCTTCTTGGCACACAAGCACAAAGGCTCGGCCTTCTCAATGTTCACACACGAGGCACGAAAGCCTCGGGTCCTCTTCTCCACTTGGCACACACAACACCATGTGTGTAATGCACTTCACCCGAACCCAATCTTCAAAGGAGGCACACAAGTTGCTTGGGTGCAGCGGCCTCCTCCTCTTCTCAACCGCACAAGGCACAAGAGTGTGGCCAGCACGCAGGGGTGCAAGAGCACAAGGTCCTGAGCAGGGTGTGGCAACACCTTCCTGCCGCTCAGGGGGCGCGGTGGCTTCCTCCTGCCGTGTAAGCTCGCGGGCAGAGAGGGTAATGGCCTTGAGCGCGCAAGTGTGCGGCTCGGCTCCTTCTTTTCGCGCAAGGGATGCGCGCAGGGTCTCCTCCAACTTCTTTTGCGCAAATATGCGCAAAAGGGACTTCACGAAGCCAAGGGTGGCTTCGGGCTGCTTCGTCGCGCAAGTGGGTTGCGCGATGCTCCAAACACCACGAGGTACAAAAGGCTCTCATGGGACTTCAAATATTCAAAGGATCAGCAAGCAACTCTGAGTGCTCGGGCTCTCTTTATATAGGCGAGGAGAGCCTCGGTCCATCCGCGTGTGATATCTTTAAATTCCCGAAGTTTTCGGTTATTTCAAGATTCTGTGAAATCTTGTTTTTCTTTTTATTTCACGCGGGTTCCATTTTCTTCCTTTATTTTCCTCTACATGCATGCGACATAGAACGCATGCACGACCTTTTTTTAAACCCAATCCATGCAAAGCATCAACACCGAATGGCCTCGCACCTTCGGTTGCTTCGGCCGAACTTCAAACCTCTCCAAACATTTCATGCAAGTGTATTTTTAAGCATGGATCGGTTCAGTGCATCGAGACGATCCCAATGGACTCTTCGGCTTGATCGGAGATGGCCGGGAACTCGAATTTTGTCGTCGGGGAGGCCTCTAGTTCGAACGGAGCTCGCGGGTGGCTTCGGGGAAGCCTCGGTTAAGCTCAACGAAGGAGACGAGCCGGGAGCCGTCGGATCGGGCGATCAAATAACCTCGGACGGCCTGGATCAGATCGCCTCGCCGTGGATCAGATGTGCGGCCGAGATCTAGCACGCGATCGATCGTGCGGCCATGATCGCTCCCGCGGAAAAATTCCGCATCCCACATCGAATCCTCGCGCGGTTTTCTCGTGCTTTATCAACCAAGCGCTTCCTACAGCCGCTCAGTTGAATCCTCTCCCTCCACGGTGCCGCCCCGCACCGTGTTCTTCTGCGGGCGCGCTCTGCGCCCACTCTCGCCTCTGCGGGCGCACTCCTAGCACCCACTATGCACACTCGGGTGCGCTCCTTGCGCTCACGCTGCGCGGGCTTCATCACCGCGTAGCCTCGGGGAACTTATACACGGCCCCGACCTTCCTGCCTCAGGGATATGCTGCCTTGGCCTGAGGGTTCCCCATGGGCGTGGTGACCTCGAGTCCCACATGAGCCTTGGGTGATGACCCTCGGCTGGCCTTCCTTGGTGGCTATTTTTTTCTAAGTAAAACACTTAGGACTTTGTATAAAAACAAAGTAACAAGTGTAATATGCCAAATGCCACTTTTCCCTTCTTCATTTCTTCTCTTCTCTTCTTTTTAAGAATTCCACAAATGTCGTCAACATTTAATCATTACTTAGGAATGGAATTCCTGAAGGTTCTTCTTCTTCAACCGAACTCCTGAATCACTTAAATTCTTCAAAGTGCTTCATTGATCTAATCAGATATCAATTGGATCTTCTTCTAATTCACATGCACTAGGTGATAGTGCATGGACTTCTTTAGCTCACTTCATCCACTTAGAAGTAGTGGATGGATCATATTCAACTCCTCATGCATTGTAAATACAATGCATGGTCTTCTAACATTGTTGTGACATTGTATCCAGTTGATACAAGTTCTTGGAACTTTAAGAACAGCTCAACAATCGTCTGATTTAATGATGATACTCCATCATCATCAATTCTTCAACTGGTGTAACTTAGTATCATTTTGATACAAGTATTGAAACATTAAGATCAGTTCTACAATCGTCTGATATTCATAGAGAATGTTTCAACCACAACATCCTATGTCACTTAGTGAATCTCCTAAGTGACATGCATCTTAGTACCATGGCCATTCTCCATTCATCACCAACACCATCACATCCTTTGTCATTCACATATTGAAACTCCTTGACAACCATCCATTCATTCGTTGATAACAACATACCTCGTTGACAACAAATGCAACACAGTGCACTTCAATCTCCCCCTTTGTATTTGTTATCAATACACTTCTTCAGCACATATGAATCGGTCAATATGTGTGCCAATATTTCTCCCCCTTATTGGCAACCAAATGCAAAGGTGTGGTGTGGTTTTCTTTCAAAAATCTCTTCCTCCCTTCGAATAGCATCTTCTTGAAAAACACTAGGAGAGGGATGATGTCACATGTTCACTTGAGCAATGAACCTTTAGTAAATCAGCTCTATGTCTACTTGGGCTAACCCGGTGTAGAAAACAAGAGTGATATGACCAAGGAATTCAAAGCTGTCCATAATTCTCTACACATGTGAGATCATGCTTAGGGGTTTGAAATTTTTCAGATATAACAATGAATTGCTGAATCCTGCACATACTTCACAAAACACATTAGAATGTTCAGGTGCAAAGATAAAGCTCCCCCTTTCATCTACTTTCTCAAGATGATATTAATTTCACAACATCATCTTCTCCAGATTGGCTCCCCCTCAAGGGGTGCACTCCATTCTGTCCAAACCATCCTCCAGTTGATAATGATCATCATCTTCAATTCCCTGCAATGTCAGCACATGTAAATACCAATAGTATAAGGGAATAAGATGGAACCTCCTTGGTTCATCAATGTGAACAACAAGGTTGAGAAGATTCTCTCAACCGAGATTTCCCATTTTCACCATTCTTCACACTTGCACATCTGATCTTCTTTGATGTTTGTGCTGGTGTGGATCTCAACACATCTTCATGTGAAATATTCTTCTTCCCTTTTGCCTTAGCAATTTCCAGAACTTTATCTTCAGCTTTTTGCAGATCTTTGGAAAGTTGCAACTGATTTGGCCATATGACTAGTAAATCATTTCGAAGAGTGGCCTCAGTTTTGGAAGTTCCACATGGTTCTTTGGATGCTGTTAAGATACCTCTCTTCGGCAACTTATTTTCAATCAATCCATTCTTATTATGGATTGATTGTCTTTTGGAGTTCAATCTGCTTCTATTTAGTTTCATGGCTTCTTTACAAAGTTCCATGATGTGTCCTTTCTTTCCACAGTAGAAGCATGTTTTCTTGGTTGTCCTTCTGGATGCATCACCCTTCTTGGATTTCAATTCCAAGGACTTCTCTTCATTCTTCAAACTCTTCTTGGGAGCATCTTCCACTTTCTTCTGCTTGCTTCCCAAGGAATCTCTCTTATCCAGGTTCAGTGATCTTCTCTTCATTCCAGCTTCAGATACATTCGGAGATTGATATGTATCAACTCTTTGACCACTTTTGCAACCATCCTAGATGTTGTCATGTAATCCAAATCTATTTTCAGTAAACAGATGTCTCTGGACCTGTGGATGTTGCTTCCTTCCTTCTGGATTGCTCCCCCTTGGCATGGGCTTCCTCTGTGCTTTGGCATTCAGTGGATTGTACCAACAATCCTTTGCACAATGCCCATACTTGTTACAACACCAGCATTGACCCACGAATCTTGACCTCTTCAGTCCTTCTGATTGTAGGGTACTTTTCTTGACCTGTTGTGTTGTTTCAGGAGAGCTCTGCTTCTTTACTGTCTTCATCCATATTTGTTTGGAATTATTCTTCCATCCTGCACTTTTTGTGGAAACACAATTAGAAGCATCAGTACAAGATGGTATGGATGGTACCTTATTTCTAGAAGATGTTGCACTTTTATTAGAGGATGTATTTCTCTTAGAATCATCCTGTTCAAAGCATACTTGAGTAGCAACATGTCTTCTTCCAGCTGACTGGGAGGATTCAGCTTTAGGTGATTGCAGATGTTTCAATATCACCACCAGTTCTAAGTATTTCATGTTGAGGGAGTTCTTCTCATCCTCAACAGTTCTTAGCTTTCCTTCCCAATTCTCCACCAGTTGTATCATCTGGTCTTCATGCACCTTCTTCAATTCTTGTAATGAATTGTCCAGATCCTTCACCAATTTGACTTTTTCTTCAAGTTGAGCATCTCTTACATTCATTGAAACTTTGTGCCTCTTTTCCAGTGCACGGAAAACATATTTGACCATTATGTTAAAGAATTATTTCTCAGAAAGACTTCTTTTCAATTCTTCAGTAGTGTCTTCATATCTTTCATTGCAAAGAGATACAGTTTCATCTTTAGCCTTCACCAGCTTTCTGAGAGTGTTGGTTATGCCAACCCTTTTTGCCAATTGATCTTCCAGTGAATTGGCTTCATCTTCTAGCTGTAATTTTTCTTCTTGAAGATCAAGGATGCCTGTAGCTATACACATTGCCACTTCTTTGGGGACTCTCTTCTGAAGATATTTGAGTGCATTTAGAAGATCATCGTATGTTCGAACTTCATCACAGCTAGAGCAGGCTTCATCAGAAGAATGATAGAAGGAATTGTCATCTGATGTGACTTTCACAGTACCTTCCATAGAAGGTGTTTCTCTGTTTTTAGCAACCATCTTCTTCATCTTCTTGGCATGTTTCTTCTTTCTGTTCTTCTGAGTCTTCGCAGATATCTCCATTTGAGGCTGGTCACTCATTTCCTCAAATCTGCACTTAGTAAAGACTCTCTTGGATCTTTTAGAGGTAACCTCCCTCTGATACCAATTGAAGTGCCCAGATCAGTGTGAATCACTGAGAGGGGGAGGGGGTGAATCAGTGATCCTTTAAAACTTTTTACTAATTGATTCTTAATCAATTAAACATCTATGGCTTGTTAATGCCTCGATCCACTCTTCTTATGTCTCTCAACCTTTCCCGGATAATGCAGTAATGAAAAGGCACATGACACAAGGATTTACAAGGTTCGGCACCAAAGGCCTACATCCTTGCCATGCTCTCCCAGCATGGATTCTCCCATTATAATCTGTTAGTATTACAATGGTCGATACAGCTTCCCACCGTATCTCTCCTGAGTCCCATAGGAGGGTCTTTATACTTCTTCACACAGTGTTACCAGAGTCCCACTGGCCTGCTCCAGAATCCCACTGAAGACATCTTCTCCCTGAGTCCCACAGGGTCTTCTCTTGGCTTCTCGAGTCGCACGAGTAGCTCTTATACTCTTTAACTTCTTCAAGTAACTTCAGCAGCCTGGGATAAAGGCTGCTGGCCTTGCTCTGTACCTCTGCTCACTTGTGATGAAAAGGTCTTCTCGTATTTCTCAGGATTTATCTCCTTCTTCTAAGGATGACCTGGGTTCTCTCCAATTACTGAATACTCAGAAAATTGATGTCTTTAACTTCAGTCTGGTCCAGTCTCAGTTCAGCTCAACTTCATGCACTGAATGCATGACATCTCTGCATCCTCATGCACCGATTGCATGGTCTCTCAATTTCTTCAAGAACTTCAAGTCTTGGACAACTCAATTGCACACAACCAGATTTTTCATTGTTCACGTGTGCATGTGCATCCATGCATGCATGCACTCTCCTCTTTCTCCTCTTGGTGCAATAAACCCACAAAGGGTGTAGTCAATTATAGCACACACCTTCTTCACAATCTTCACACACTTAATTCTATTTGTTTACACACATAAAAGTGTGTTGTACTTTGTGTGGGTCTTCTCCTCTTCTTCTAAGTGAGCACACACTTCTTGTGCACACACATAGCCTTCGGCCTTCTTGTTTTGATTTCACACACAATTTGTTCTTTTAATTTGTTCTTCAAAGTGTGCACACACAAGGCACTAAAGGCCTCGGGTTCTCCCTCTTTGCACAAGCCACTGCCCGTAGGTGTTCTTGTCTTCTTGGCACACAAGTACAAAGGCTCGGCCTTCTCAATGTTCACACACGAGGCACGAAAGCCTCGGGTCCACTTCTCCACTTGGCACACACAACACCAAGTGTGTAATGCACTTCACCCGAACCCAATCTTCAAAGGAGGCACACAAGTTGCTTGGGTGCAGCGGGCCCTCCTCTTCTCAACCGCGCAAGGCACAAGAGTGTGGCCAGCGTGCAGGGGTGCAAGAGGAAAAGGTCCTGAGCAGGGTGTTGCAACACCTTCCTACCGCGCAGGGGGCGCGGTGGCTTCCTCCGGCCGTGTAAGCTTGCGGGCAGAGAGGGTAATGGCCTTGAGCGCGCAAGTGTGCGGCTCGGCTCCTTCCTGTCGCGCAAGGGATGCGCGCAGGATCTCCTCCAACTTCTTTTGCGCAAATATGCGCAAAAGGGACTTCACGAAGCCAAGGGTGGCTTCGGGATGCTTCATCGCGCAAGTGGGTTGCGCGGAGCTCCAAACTTCACGAGGCACAAAAGGCTCTCACGGGACTTCAAATATTCAAAGGATCAGCAAGAAACTCTGAGTGCTCGGGCTCTCTTTTTATAGGCGAGGAGAGCCTCGGTCCATCCGCGTGTGATATCTTTAAATTCCCGAAGTTTTCGGTTATTTCAAGATTCTGTGAAATCTTTTTTTTCTTTTTATTTCACGCGGGTTCCATTTTCTTCCATTATTTTCCTCTACATTCATGCGACATAGAACGCATGCATGGCCTTTTTTTAAACCCAATTCATGCAAAGCATCAACACCGAATGGCCTCGCACCTTCGATTGCTTCGGCCGAACATCAAAACTCTCCAAACATTGCATGCAAGTGTATTTTTAAGCATGGATCAGTTCAGTGTGTCGAGACGATCCCAATGGACTCTTCGGCTTGATTGGAGATGGCCGGGAACTCAAATTTTGTCGTCGGGGAGGCCTCTGGTTCGAACGGAGCTCGCGGGTGGCTTCGGGGAAGCCTCGGTTAAGCTCAATGAAGGAGACGAGCCGGGAGCCGTCGGATCGGGCGATCAAATAACCTCGGACGGCCTGGATCAGATCGCCTCGTCGCGGATCAGATGTGCGGCCGAGATCTGGCGCCCGATCGATCGTGCGGCCAGGATCGCTCCCGCGGAAAAATTCTGCATCCCACATCGAATCCTCATGCGGTTTTCTCGTGCTTTATCAACCAAGCACTGCCTACAGCTGCTCATTTGAATCCTCTCCCTCCACGGTGCCTCCCCGCACCGTGTTCTTATGCAGGCGCGCTCTGCGCCCACTCTCGCCTCTGCGGGCGCGCTCTTAGCGCCCACTATTCACACTCGGGTGCGCTCCTTGCGCTCACGCTGCGCGGGCTTCATCACCGCGTAGCCTCGGGGCGCTTATACACGGCCCCGACCTTCCTGCTTCAGGGATATGCTGCCTTGGCCTGAGGGTTCCCCATGGGCGTGGTGACCTCGAGTCCCACATGAACCTTGGGTGATGACCCTCGGCTGGCCTTCCTTGGTGGCTATTTTTTTCTAAGTAAAACACTTAGGACTTTGTATAAAAAAAAGTAACAAGTGTAATATGCCAAATGCCACTTCTCCATTGTTCATTTCTTCTCTTCTCTTCTTCTTAAGAATTCCACAAATGTCGTCAACATTTAATCATTACTTAGGAATGGAATTTCTGAAGGTTCTTCTTCTTCAACCGAACTCCTGAATCACTTAAATTCTTCAAAGTGCTTCATTGATCTAATCAGAGATCAATTGGATCTTTTTCTAATTCACATGCACTAGGTGATAGTGCATGGACTTCTTTAGCTCACTTAATCCACTTAGAAGTAGTGGATGGATCATCTTCAACTCCTCATGCATTGTAAATACAATGCATGGTCTTCTAACATTGTTGTGACATTATATCCAGTTGATACAAGTTCTTGGAACTTTAAGAACAGCTCAACAATCGTCTGATTTAATGATGATACTCCATCATCATCAATTCTTCAAGTGGTGTAACTTAGTATCATCTTGATACAAGTATTGAAACATTAAGATCAGTTCTACAATCGTCTGATATTCATAGAGAATGTTTCAACCACAACATCCTATGTCACTTAGTGAATCTCCTAAGTGACATGCATCTTAGTACCATGGCCATTCTCCATTCATCACCAACACCATCACATCCTTGTTATTCACATATTGAAACTCCTTGACAACCATCCATTCATTCCTTGATAACAACATACCTCATTGACAACAAATGCAACACAGTGCACTTCAGTAGTTATTGATGGGATAATGTTTTCCTTCCCTATTTTATAACCCTTACTGAGCTTTTTATGCGCATCCCATGTTTTTCAATGTTTTCCACAAGACATAAAGATGAATTGTGTCAATGATTAGATCAATGAAAAGTTATGATGTCTAAAACATGGAACTAGACATGTTTCTTTTTAAGAGTTTTTATATTATGAAAAAAATGTATACTAAGTAGTAGTGTCTACATGTAATATTCAAGTTATTATGTAATAGTAATGGACTAATTCTCTAAAACTCTTAACCTGAAAAGATCTTCAATGTGAATTATTAATTTAATTCAATATAATGTAAAGTTGTAAGGTTGGGTCCTTATAGTTGGTATCAGAGGTCAGGTTAATCCAACTTTAGGTATAATGAGTTTTCGTTAGACACTTGGTTAGTATCTATTTATATTATTTCAGTTAAGTCCTTGTTTTATAACATTTTCAGATCAAGGAAAGTCAGTTACAAATGGAATTAGTAGGATCTCAAAATAAATTCCTATCCCTTCCTGATGACATGCTTGTAATAATTATTTCAATGTTTTGTTCAGATTATTGTGATACGTTTTCCAGAATACAACTCACTTGAAAATAGTTGTTTGAGATATCAAACACCTGCACTATACCTCATTATCATGGTGGATCATGGGTTATATTTTGAAAAATCCTATTTTCACAATATTATCATATTTTCAAGAAAGGTATATATTATCAATGCATTTTAAAATATTTTACCTTATCAATAGATTTTGAAGAATATTATAATTTTTAAAAAGGTGATGAAGAAGGGGACCGTTGCGCAACCTATATATATATTTTCTAAAATATAATCCCCCAACACATACCTATAGTATTTTAAAAGGACCATTAATTGAAAGTTTCAATTCAAATTCGGTCTGACTATTTTATAAAAACCATGTTTTTTCAGATGTTTTGAAATTATATGTCATACATGATTATTTTCCAAAACTATTTTTCTTTGAACACCCATATGACCCATGATGTATAAGGTGAATTTGGATAGAGAAAGAAAATGATTTTGAAGGATCTCTAATCATTGCTGTGATGCATGGACCTTCTACCTACATGATCATGCGGACAATTAAACCAAATAGACAACATGATCAAGGTATGATGTTCTTCATTTTGGGGATCATTTTATTTTTGCATATGGTGGTGAAATAATACTTCAAGAACTAAGAAGATGAGATCATAGTGAATTTGGATCAAAATTACAGGTATAAGAAAACCATTGAGGTTAAAACATGTTATGGTTATTTTTTAGTTTTATAAAAAGTACAACCCGTAGGATGGGTGACTACCTGTCGCATCCGACAAGGCTGTAGGAATCGAACCCACAACTGAAGGCCGATAAGGGTGAATCACCTACCACTAGCCTACATGAAGTCCCTAGTTAGTATGACTTATTATTTTAGAATTTTTTTTATGGAACATAAATAAGGTTATTTTTGGAACATATGTTTTATCAAATGGTCATACTTATTATAGAAAAATTATTTAGTGATTAAGTGATAAAGGTTGTTTTGGAAGATGTTTTCTCTTTTGAGGAACCAATATATGCCTATGGAAGATATAATACTATAGATTTCAATTGAGGAATAATGGTTGAAATGTTATTTTGGAATAATCTAGGATTTTATTGTTTACATATGAAGATTTGTTTTATTTATGAATATGATTAAACTATAATAGAGAACACGTGATTTGGTTTATTACTTTTCAATATGAGACTTTTTAGTAACTATTGGTATTTTGGGACAAATTTTATCTTGGGAGACTATGTGATTAAATCCATAGGAAATTTGGGTTTCAATCTTAATTTGGATCAATTTTTATGTATTTTACGGGATGTTGTTTTTTAATGCTCATTGTTGAAATATTGGTTTTGTTAGAAATTTTTTTGAGATTAAGAGTAGTTTTTTGTTTTGTAAAAGATTATCCTTTTTTGGTTTTATCTGATCTCCCACTAAAAATTTTGTGTTTAATTGATTTTTGAAGATAGGTAAAATATATAGTAGTTCTTTTTGTAATTTTGTGATTCCCTAGAATATGATTCTTAATTTTTTGATGTGACCACTTCTTTTTGATCCTCTTTGTTTCGAGAAATGATAAATTGTTGGTAGAAACTTTTTAAAGCATGAAACTCTACTTGAAGGATAGTATATTCCCATATGTTATTATTCTATGTAGTAAATAAATTCTTCCAAATTATTAAGAGGAATGTAAAAACAAAATATTTTTGGTTTAGGTTACCTACTGGGTAATCAAATGATTGTGATTTTCTTGTGGTTATATTTCTCCTAATCATGTTTTCAATCACTCTCCATCAGAACATGAATATTTGATCTCTATTACATATCCATTTTTTCCTACATTGAATACTAGTATGGGTTATCTTGGGTGGCCATTTTAATTTTCATTCTTTCTCTTAATGTGATAGTTTTACTAACTCTTTTCTAATGTGGGACTTTTAATGAAGTTTCTAAGCCTAGTATTAAAATTGCGAGGATGAAATTCCCAAAAGGGGGGAAAGATGTAACATCCCAGGTAAATAAAGAAAAATACATATTTCATATTTATTAATATTTGTTAATTAAATATTAATATTACTATAATGGGGTTTCTATGTTGGATAGAAAACCCGATACGCAACAACGAGTTTCTTTGAAATCTTACGTTGTAAACTGATAATATAATATTATTATTTTAAATGGTAGTTAACTCATAGCTATTGTATTGTAAGGAATGATAAAAATTAACTACAATACTGTTATACATGTTTTTTAAATGTATTTACATCTATCCATTAAATATTAGATGCTTAAAATGTGAATGAATCTAATGTTAAGAGTAATTTACCTTAAAAGACCGATTTACCGCCTTTTAGTGGAGAACCCTCTTTAAATATAATAATGGTCACTTTAATACATTATATTTGACCAAATAAATTCCTCCATTAGAATGGGGAAATAAAAATTTACTTTCTGTAATTTTTTGTAATTTTTCTGATAAAGTTCATTTTCTAATGAATAGTGAAAATTATTGTTTTTTAATTGAAAACTGTTTTTTAATCCAATTTAGTTATATAGTTAGATTATATAATTAATTGGTTTTAATGTGTAATTAATATATATATTTTCTATTTAATCCAATTTTGGTCATTGGATTTATGTTCAATTTGAAATTGGACATAAACAAGGGTCAATATTTTGATAGTTATTGTTTCTTAAAAGCACACTAATTGTATTGACTATGGGAATTAATTTTAAATTAATTAATGTCTATTCTAGGATTCGAATTTATAAACATAGGCATCTCTTTTGAATTAGGAATATCAAGTAAAACATAGACTGAATTTTTGGTATGTTTATAAAAAACATCAATTTTTGATGAGTAGTGTAATAACATAGTAGTTGTTAAAAGCTAACTTTTTCTTTTAAATAAAATTTTATCGCTACAGTGAATTGAATTTCGAAAATAAAACATACATAGTTGTTATAAATAAGTAAATTTATGATCAATAAGATGAAAATAATTTTTGGTGAATAGTAATTTTTAATTTTATTTACCACGGTTAACGGTAAATAAGGTAATTCAAGGTAAAATGAAAATTGTAATAATTGAAAATTACCTTAACACTTGTCTTAAACTTATTTTATGAGTAATAGCCGACCATGGGCATTTTTGAGTATATTTCTGGACCCCATGGAGCAACTCATGAAAGATAATGACACATTAGATTAAGTAATTTAATGTAAAGGAAAAAATGACATAAACAAAATTCTTTTAAAAATTAATTTTTATATGGTGTTGTATAAATTATATTTTTGACTATAAATATTTATTGGAGATCAAAAAAAAATTCAAACATCAGTGTATTGTTTTTTTAATTTTTAGACATCACAAAAATTAAATTATTTATGACACAATAATAATGTTGTATATACCTCATTAATTAAATATATAAGTAAATAAGAATATAAATAGTTAAATAACATCCAAAACCTATCCAATTCCTATATGATGATATTATTACTAATATGAGTCATATTATCTTATACATTAATTATTTTTTGACCTTTAGAAAACACATATCATTATATAATTAAATAATATTATCACACTTTCCTAAAGAGCCCCTCCTCTCCCTTATAAAAGGAGACCACTTCTAACCAATTTCTCACACCTATAAAGCCATTTGACTCATTCAAAATCTGGATAATTAATCTCCCTACATCCCTATCCTCCTCTTATAATCATAAACTTAGGTAGAAGGCACTTTAAGATATCATTTGTTACAAACCAATGGGAGTTTCCCAAATTCAATGTAACCGTTTCTCTTAAATTGTCTTATTTTATTTCACTTCTCCAACACCTAAAATCTGTTTATTCATTTATTTTGTTACAACACCAGTATCCTAAATATACTAGTATGTTTTTATGAGTAGGATTCGAACTAAACTTACACACACCACCATTTAATGGGTGAAGAGCATGATGTTTCTGTGGATGGAAAACTAACACCCCATGAAACGATGATTGTTCAAATATCTCCATCCACCTCTCATGGTGGCCATTATGATGGCACTATATTTATATATGATATATTTTATGTTTATGTTTTTTTATTCTTATTTATTTCTTTATTTATAGAAATACATTATGGTTTCCATAGTGGGTAAATACGATAATCTCATTAGAGGAAGTGCGGAGTACTGCCCCTCACAGTGATATGACTCGTTAATGCCATATGTGAGACGTATAAAGGATAGAGTTAATAATATTTTATAGTATATTATTCTGGAATTATAATATAAATAGGTATAATTATGTTTTTAATTCCATTATAATAAGAAATAGATATGGAAGTAGCGTTCATGCGTAAGTACAACTTACCCTCTCCATGAACAGTGCTTTTCATTTCGTACATATAAATGTTATGTGGTATTATTAATGTATATATATACTGGATATATATGATATATATGATATCTAAACAATGAATTTAATTCTGGATATAATGGAATATTGATCACATGGACAACTTGTAAATAGAAGGTGTTCATTTTGGACTCAAGTACCAAATATCGACAAAATGAGCGTTATTAGCTTAAATGATTACATAATGTTTATAACACGGTAATAAGTGATATAAATGGAATAATAAACTTGAATGAGGTTTTTAATCAAGTAGAAATTAACATTAGTTTATTATTCAGGGGATTAAATATTGATCAATTCAAGTCAGACATGAGGTAAATGATTTTCTTATGTCACTTTTAATTCCGTGAGATTTACATTGTTCGCCACTTATTCATTGCATGTGGTGTATTATGTACTAAAATTTGATATAAATTATCATGATTCTAATTATATTAATGATATTATATGATTAATTTAGTGTTTATTCACTTTTGGTCATGTTAATCATTTGATTACAACATGGTAAAGGGTTTCATCTCACATTTTATTCCTATGAGATTAATGATATATTTTCCACTATTTCCTTTTTTGTGGTGTATTTACATCCCATGAATGCAATATTTTTATAATATTATTTCATTTATGAGTATTTACATCTTCATTTTATGATACTTCTTTCATGTGGCATATGTTTTGTATGTTACCAAATCGGTAAAGGACTTCGTCTCAATCTCCTTTCATTGAGGAATATTTAGTTTTATACATGACTATATTTTATAAGGTGTATAAACCCCTTTGACTTTTCATTTCATCCAAAGGGATTCTTTTTATATGAATCATTTTACTAAAATACAAAAAGTAATGTTTTTTACATAAGTGGTGACAACAAACTTTCTGTCACTGCAAGTATTATTTGATCTTTGTCTTCCTTAACAACCCGGAATGTTTTTTAAAAGGAAAAATAAATACCATATACTCTATTTACTTATTTTGGTATTGAATATGATTTTGATAATGGATTTATTATTTCTATATCTTCAAATGGTATTTTGTTATTGTAATGTGGAAATGTTTTCTTTTCATTATGCTTATGTTATGTATTGTTATCATGTTATGGTTCTTGGGAATTATTTATGTATATTGGTGGTTAAGTGATAAACCTTGGGAGGGTGACCCTGAGATAGCTTTCCAATGCATTGGGTAATGTGACAGAGGTAAACATGATGTTTCTCCTAAGAGATTTATGGAATATACTGTGATGGGTATTCCAATCTTAAATCCCTCTGTAGCTTTGATAACTACAATGTATGTTTGATATGGATGTCGTATGTAACCATTATGATTTTGGATTAGTTTGTGTTATTCATAAATCTTATGATTTCATAAGGTAAGTTATGATTGAAATGTATCGTTTCATTGATTTTTATTTTTTGATGGGTTAATGTTTTCCTTCCTTATTTTATTAACCCTTACTGAGCTTTTTATTCTCATCCCAAGTTTTTGAAATGTTTTCCACAAGACTTAAAGATGAATAGGGTCAAGTATTGGTTCAAGGAAATGTCATGATGTCTAAATCACGGAACTTGAAATTTTTCTTTTTAAGAGTTTTAATTTTATGAATAAAATGGATACTGAGTAGTAGTGTTTACATGTAATATTCAAGTTGTTATGTAATGGTTATGGACTAATTCTATAAAACTCTAAAACTGAAAAGATCCTCAATATAATTTATTAATTTATTTCAATATTTTGTAATGTTTTAAGGAATGTTCCTTATAACAGTGCAACTAAAATGTTTACATGAAGTGGGAAAACACTTTTTGGAACTTCACATGAATAACTATGTCGAGTAAAACTCATAGTTCTTATAGTTATAACTATAAGAGTATCAAACGATAGTCCATGTCCCGCCAGCACAATAGCATGGATTTCCCCACCATCCTAGTGTATAAATTTAGTTTTTGGTTGTTTTGTGTCTCATTAATCCATAAAAAAGCCTTATAATTTTCCATTATCAATATTCCTAGATAAAATTATAGGTATTGAAATATCATAGCTATATGAGTTCCAATAAAAAATGACACATCTATTCCAACTCTTTGAGTCCTATCAAGGTGACATAAAAATCATATGAATGTATGAGATATTATCAATATCCAACTACAAATGATAGATCAGGGTTAATCTCTATATTAGATAAATAAATTTTTTTATTTCATTCCCATATTTATTTCAGTTATATTAAAACAATTAAATTGATGGACTGAATTTTTTATAAAATTAGTATCCATAAGGTCCCATACACCACATGAACCAAAAAAATAGAGTCATTAATCCACACCATAACAAATTATAGTCCATGATACCCTTGTTCTATGACTCAATGTGACACAATTTGAATTTTAGGGTATCTATTGTAGCATAATCTGGAAAATAATTCTTATTTTACAATAGTAAATCTATATACCGCCCTAATTTCTCAATTCCGATCACATATTATCAATAAAAAAAGTTATATCAATCATAACACATATCACATTATCATAAAAATATAAATTCATCCTATATAGAATGGCATAATCCATGGCATGTGATCCCTATAATTGCCTAAATTGATTCATGAGATAGAATATCCACATATCATTTGGGTAAAAAAAATCTACACCCCAGTGTCATTGTAACGATCTCCTCTAAATTCATGTGTATCACTAAGAATCAAAATCAATCAACTGTAATAGAAATATTCCAAAAAAATAAGAATTTTAATTTGATGCAATAAGGATTCCCAGGGTTAGTTTCACACATGCACAATTTGTTACCAAATTCATATTCATTATTTTTCTTTTTTTATTGTCTCAAAATGATAAAAGAGCAAGAAAACAATGTGATATAATACTGCTCTGTAAAATCCCATTTTTCTGTAATGCTAAATAGTTCCCCAATACATGTCACACACATGGGCTCATGCACATAACCAAAAATTCCTGGGGTTTAAGACTTGAATAGAGGGCCTAGAGTGTGTTCGTGGTAATAATATACCATATTCATAGTGTTTTACACAATGATAGTACATATAAAAATGTTACTAGAAGAAATACATCAATCATAAAATAGATAAACATCAAAAGTCAACTTTATATAATGTAACACTAAGAGTTAATCACATAAAATATGATGATCATGTCATGTATCGATAATGTAACCAAAACCGGAATATAAAAATCAATACAGTACATCAAAAAAATAATATAAATAAAAAAACTATCCCAACTAGCATATAGAGCCTCAAATTTGTCAATTCTACCCTACTTTTACATATAAATGAAAATCCGATAACAAAGCTCATACCCTTGTACATTTCTATAAACATATAATATTCTCAGGAATCAAAGGAATTTGAAGTATGCTATTAGATAAAATCATAGTAGTATACCTCAAACGATGTCTAATTCCATCCATTAAGCAAATATATAATCATAACAGTGTGATTGATGTTATTGAATATATAATGGATGTACTAAATTGGAAAACCATAATTTTTAGGGTTACAATGGAAAATCATCTTCTAATTCATGGTTCGTCTTAGATGGAATGTATCCAAATGAATATTCATACATATATTAGTTTATAAACAAAGTCATTTATTTAATATTTCTCATTTAATTAATTAGTGATGGTACCTAGAACATTTCCTAACATCCCCAATACAGATGATATTAATATGGGGTTAACCAGGCCCTCATATTTGTATAAGTATCTTATAGAATCCATGATATTTATGGAACTCTAAGGTAAGTCATATTAATAATTTTATTAATTAATAAGTTAATAACTAGTTCCAATCATGGTAATTTCTTGTTGTGAATCCTGGTATCACTCTAGAAATAACATAATCCAAAAACCCTAGAATCCCACCCATGGAGATCTTCATCAACACCAAGATATCTCTCTAGGTGTGGTATAACATCCTTATTGTTCGAGTCAATCATTGGTAGTCGAATAAGTGAGACTTCGTCTAACTCTTGTATTATATTTAATCATACCTCTATGTCAATCCTTGGGAGTCTATATAAGGTGTAAACCTATCGCTGAGGTGCATATCAGTAACTCCTCTATGTCCTAACCAGGTATCCCACAAATAATTTTTTATATCACTCTACATTTGTATAGAAATATACAAATGATTTTGTTAATCCAATTCATATCTGATCCAATGATTCATCCAGGGAGTATGATTAAAAATCAATTAAAGTAATATAAATTTTTCAAATGGCATTACCATGATTATGTTAATTTATCCTAACCTCATAAGGTTGATCAAGGATGAACTAATCTTAAATTACATAGACTCTTAATTTCTCACATGGTCTTGTTAACATGGTTAAAAATTCACATTTAATCCATAAAAAACATGGACATAACCTATGAAAATGTTCTTCCATTACCTAACCTTAATAAATTCAAATTTCAATTGAATTTTATAGTTTAATTCATCGTTTAAAATAGCATTGTAAAAGGTAACAACACACTTAAATGTCATCAAACACATATACTACCCAATATGGTCCATTAAATTGTACGATGCACCCATGGGGTGGTTCTATTTCAAGGATCATAACAATTAATCATTTATTAACTGATCTCATTAATTATAGAAGTCATATCTATCCATTTTAATCATGGAATAAATTCCATTTTAACTGAGTTGTTAACAAAATAGATCATCTAGAACAACAACATATATATTTATATATGATAAATTAAAAGAACAAGACCACACAATTAGGTCCATAGTAGTGACCTCATCCAATATACACTATTGATTTGACTCAGATCTAGAGAAGATATGAAGTAAGGATGAAGAAACTAGAAATTGTTCATATTAACTTACACCAAAATAGCACAATTGATATAATGAAATAGCAAGAATTACATAAAAGTAAATGAGTAGACACACGTGTAGTCCTAGTGATACCAATGACACTCGATTCTAATATTAGATAAAGAATATCATCTAATTCCTTGATATTTCATTTAATGATCACCCAAAAAGGAAGATTTCAAAATAACGGGAAAAGAATCAAGGTTTTATGATTATATGTATTTTGATGAATTTTTTTGATTTATTTCAAAAAAAACACGATAGAATGGTGGGAAAAAAATAAATAAACTATGTTTCATTCTCTATTTGTAAAGGAAAATCAGATGGTAAGTGTGCATATATTTCTAAAACATGTGAAATATATGGTATTAGGCTATTCTAAAAAAGGTAGGTCTGCCATATGGAATTATTCATCTATCTACATGGTTTCTTCAAATAATGGATCTGGTATATCCCCTTATTCTTGACTGACATAGATTGTAGTAACCATATGAACATCCCAACACGGTTTCTACAAATAGTGTGACATGTCCTATTTTTTCCCAAAAAAAAATCAATCTCTGAGATTGATCAATCCAAATACTACACCAATATTTTCATGAACTAAAGGTTTATTTACTTATGGAAATAAATAATAATTTAAATCAAAGTATTTACTAAAATAAAAATACTTTTACTTCAAAAATAAATTGGTTTCTTACAATTCTATACATTCGTATCTTCACAAGTCCTCTAAACTTCAATATTTATAAATATAGTCTATAAATTTACCAATATAAAGATAAAATTAATTTACTAAACCTCATTATAGTGTTCTTAATAATCACATACTATGTTTTTGAATACATAGTTCATATATTTTTATGAAACTTTTAAATTACACGATTAACCGGAAAACCATAATGAAAACATAAATAATACCTCATTCATTGGATAAGAACATAGATTCTTTAATAGATTACATAAATCCAATTTTTTTTAAAACTCGTTCAATTTTTTTATAAATTAGTTTTCCTAAAGAATACTAATAACTTCCATGGTTATCTATAATATCCAATTTTTATTACTCATATTAACCATTTGTATATCCGAAAAACATTATCTCAACATCAAGAACATAAGAACAGTTATCTTAAATTAATCAGGTGTCTTCTATAAAATATCACCATTATATTAAATGATTTAAATTTTTTATCATTAATATTCAACATATTATTATGAATCAATAATTAAAAACTTATACTAAATAATCAATTTATATTTCTGGTTTCATAAGACATTATTTATGAATTAAAATACCTAAATATTAAATAATTTCAAATTATTATCAAAGAATTATCTTATATTATTTATATAAATCCATAATAAATTATTATAAGTATATGAAATGTTAATTTATTCATAAGATACTTCAAATAAAATTTAATCTTTCCATAATCATTTAACATAAAAAATAATTCTTGAACAACTCAAACCCTTCATATCTCATTAATGGTCACGTTATTATTAGAAATATAATAATTACTCATACAATTACGTTGAATTTTTTTTCATGATTTCCACCTTGGAATTGATTTCCATAATTCCCATACATTCTTTTTTTAAATAATCACCCATTGACTCCACAATTTGATGACCGATATTCTGATTAAATTAAATAACTAAACTATATATTTTTCCTCAGAAATTGTGTAATTTATTCCATTCTTCTCCCAATGTAAATAAACTTCAGGTTCTATTAATATAACCACTTGAGTGGTTATTACAATTCTTATTGTATATTGAAAACTGAGTCTTATTTCTTTTAATGGTCTCCACCTATGGAACTCTAATATACACTATATTTATCTTATTTTAAAAGTCTGATAGTTTTTAAGGAATATAATATTAATAATATGGCATGATAACAGATTAAGAATACTCTCATTCTCTGTCATTATGGTCACTATCTAATTAAGTTTCTCATCAACACATAGTCTATCATATTCAATTTTAACCTTGTCCCTCTTAATTACCTTCATTAACTAAAACAAAAAATATATATGTGAGACAAAATTATCATAGTGTATGTCTAAATTGTGAAGAAAAAATAATTTCAGGATATATAAAAAATGAAACCTTCCTTTTAATATATAAAACCATTGTATAAACATAGTTCTTCCATGATTATCCTATATTCAAATCATTTATGATTGTTTTTAGAGAGTTTGTTAATTCTCAATGCATATCCAACGGGATTATCCAACTATGTCTATAGTAAGGCCCATTTTCATATACTATGAAATGCCTGAGTCAATATCAAAACTACTTTTATAATTTTTTTTATAACTGTGAACATTTGTTTAAGAACCATTTGAACTTGTAGTATCCATATAGGTATATATTTCTAGAAAACAACCACTCAATCCTCTACCCCTATTCTATAGTATTTTCATGAATGTATAATTATCTTTTTACTGTCATTTGAAATATCTATAAGGAACAAAATAATGTTTTATACTTCTATATTTCAATGGATTAAAGAACCTATCATCTGATACAAAATCTACATGACATTTTTTTTTTAAAATTAATATTTCATCCATTTTTAAAATCATTCATTACATTACACAAACACACTCATGATGTTCAGAAAGGTATATTGCCTTTGAAATCTTGGAAACCTAAAAACAAATTCTTACGATTATTATATCATAACCCTATTAGTTTTTCCTTACTACCACCCTCATTAGAAACACCCCAAGTAATAATTATCATCATGTTCCAGGGAAAATAAACTGACTGAAAGGTGAAATTATTTGATTAGTATGGGTATACATGGTAAAAAAATCTTCATAATATATGAATAATGTTATGAGAACATAATAATCAAATATGAAATTAATATCTTACATATTATATATTAAAATCATGAGTCATGGGGTAAATAGTTGATGTTCATAATATATAATATATATAGAAATTATTGAACATGAACTATGAGAGCATAACATTTACATACAACATTTTATTACAGAAGAAACATAAATATATAAAATCATTTCTGTAGTTGACAATGCTCATTTAAATGGATATAATAGTTGTATGGGTTCACTCATAAAACCATCATAGTATAAATGGTTCGCCACCAAGAATGTCAATGTGGAAAAAGTATATTTCTGAACTGAGGTAACTCACCATTCTTATTTTGTTTATGTAATGATATTTTAATGATTACCTAATGCATTATAGATTGATATAAGTCTTAATAATAACATAATTGATATCTTAGAATCATGTGATATAAATAATAAAATATTTTAATATTAGTACCCGAGAAATAAAATTCTTTTCATAAACATTTCTTCATAACAAAACCTATTAAAAATTAATATTTTTCCTATTAATTTCATCATTTAATCAGAGCATATTTAATAGAAAAATTACCAAGTTTCATAATCATTTTATACTTTTGAAACCCATGATAGAGGAAATTGGTTCATAAACATCATTTCCTAATATAAATAATGCATTCAGATAAATAATAAGATATATATAATTTGATCACATATCGAAAAAATTGATAACAACAATTGATTTCATCTTTGATAGAAAATGAAATTAAAATATAACATAAAATATGTCATGAGGATAATATCATTTAAACATTGAGAATTATGTTTTAAAACATATAAAATATAAAATATTTTAAAAATAAATTTCATTTAAAATAACCATGAATAATTATAAAGGTTTAATTAAAAAACATTTTAAACATTTATTTATGATATATATCCTTCTGGGATTGAAAATAATTTTTTTAAAACAAAAACAATTATAAATTAAATAAAAAACAATAATTTTTTAAAATACATTATTATATTATAATGGAATATTTATAAATTATATAAAATATTTTTTTGGGTAAAATATTTTTTCAACATTGAATGTTATTTTTTAATACATAAAAAATCATTAAAGTCATTTTCTTTGAAAATATCTATGTGCTCATAAAATTTCATCATTAATATCATTTAAAAAATTTCTTAAGGAAAAATATCTTTCAATTTTAATGTTCACTAAAAGAATTTATAAATTTTTATATACATTTTCCTTAAAAATAATCACTAGCAATTATAAAGTAATCATTGAATAATTTTTTTATGATGGTGGAAAACCTATTAATGTCGTTCTCATTAAAACAAATATTCCTTTAACATTTTCTGTTTAAAAAAGTATAATAGAGATTGTTCACAAAATAACATGATGATAATTTTTTAAAACATTGTAAATGAGAAAAACATGGGTAAATAATTATTTAATAAATTAATTATAAAATTTTAAAACATTTTATAAATAATTATTTGGAAACATAGATATTGAATAAAAAGTGTTGTGGACTAGATATAGAAATAAAATTGGTTTCATATAAAAACACTCATTAGAAATATATATTATAAAAAGAGAGGAATATAAATAGATATAATTTATTCCCACTAATTAATCCTATGATGATTAATTATATTATTTTCATGGGAAATATATCATAATATATCAATATCGAAATCATAATCATAAATAATCCCTATAAACATTGATATTGAAACGTCGATCCATTACCAGTTTTCAATGTTTTGAATCATACTAAAAATCAATGTATAATATAAAATATAAAATTTTATATTATATGAATTTGTAGATTCATGATATAATATGTCAAAGGGGTATTATATACACCTCAATGAATAATATTTTTTTATAACATCGCTTATCTCCAAATGAATGGATCTTGATACAAAAAATCTCATTATTTTTTGGTAACATTTATAATATAAACTGCATGAAAGGGAGATATTAAATTGGATATATAATTAACCTTTATTTTTAAAATAATAATAATAATATAAATTCTTATTATGTATATTAACCATAATATGTAATGGATGGTGAATATGGAATAGGTATCATAAAATATAAAACTAATATGGAACTCCATTACATTTTTTCTCAAAATCATTTATACACATTAAAACATTCTATAAAATAAATATATTCATACTAAAAATGTATTAAAAACAATTATTATATATATCATACCATATATTATTTACATGTGTCTTTTGATTACTTTTTTATTAATGATTCTTTATTAAAACCTTATTTTGGGTAATAATTTCCTTGTTCTACAAATATATTTTGAATTTTTATTTCTGATCCATTTACATGGATAATTTCTCCATAAGATCATTAATAATAATAATGATAAAAATATAATATATTTTAATTTTATATTTAATTTTATTAATCCATATTTTTTATAGATTGAATATGAATTACACAATATTTTGAGATTGTAGGCTGAATATATCCACGAACACTTTTTAAATATTCTAAATTAATAGAATGGAATAAAGGTAAATGATGAAAAAACATTAAAGATTAATAATGATTTAATATATATTACATATATAATATAAATATTTCTTTATTACATTCCATGATATTTTTAGTGAATCAATTCATTTCATGACACTGTAGTCCACGATATATATAAATGATGTTATCGTATCCCTAAAAGAATGAAAAGTAAGAAATTATTTGTCATACAATAATTATAAAATGATTTATTTTAAATAAATATAATATATATTCATTTAATATATCTGTATTATCATCCATGTAAAATAAAAATGAAAAACACATCACATCAGATTCAGAGGAAGTATCATGTCTTACACATGACCGACATTAATATTATTTAACTAGTTGGTTGGTAAGAAGTTAGTTGTGGTATTATAATTACCTAGGTATAATAAAATCATAAATATATGAAATAATTTCAAATACGTCATTATATACATCAATGTTAGGTTTTGATGGATGATAAATAACAGAAGTTATTGATGTGGTTGTCCGTTATACACATGAACGATTATTTCCTATCCAATTTTACAGAAGTTGATATAGATATAGGTTATATAATTATAATAATAAAATATAATTATATATGAGATACATTTGATATTATTTCATCATAAATTATAAATATTTTCAGTATTTATAAGGCGATATAAAAAATTCATAGTACAAAACATGATCTCTTCTTCGAACAACTTCTTTAGGCTAAACCTAAAACCTTCCAATATATGGAAAATGATGCCAGCATAGACTATAATATTTAGGTAAGAATTTAAGGAGGTTATTTTTATATTTAATGAATGATCCAATGGGGTTTTATATCATAAAAGAATAAGAGTGTGGTGTCCTTTTTATGTTAGTAGAGTGGCATGCTGTTAATATTTTAAATTAAAAAGGTGTACCATTTTTTCTCACAATAAAAAAGTCACTAAAATGGGAGATTATAGAACCATATTAGTGAAAATGTATATATAAGGATATAAAGTGGGAGTTATAAATATATCTAGGTCATTTTACAACATAAAATTGTTGTTTAATAGTTGGTAAAGCTTTTTTTAATTTCAATTTCTTTAATTGTTTTTATTAATTTTAAAACTAAATATGATAAAAAATTAATATTTAAATATTATATATTAAGAAAATTAGGAATTTTAAATTTTAATATAATTTTAAATTATTAACATTTATAATTGTAATAAGTATATTAAAATTTATACTACCGATGTGATTAACAAGTGGTTTTTGAATGTAAAATGATTCTAACATTTATTAGTTTTCGTATAAAAATGAGTACTATTATAATTAACCTAATAAGATTAATAGTTTTATAATTTAAATAGTATTTCATTTAAAGACCTACAAAAATGAAAAATTCCACTTAAATGTTTTGATGAAAATAAAGTCTATTTAATCAAAATAGGTTTTTTCTATACTAACTGAGAAATATATATTTTCATAAAATTCAAAAAATATAATATATGTAAATGGACATAAAGATTACATGATATTAAATTTTATTCAATAATTGAAACTAATTCACATTGAGGATATTTTCAGTGTAACAACCTGAGATTTTATAAGATAAGTTATTTTTAATTTCATTCATATCTTCTATTGTACGACACAACAAGATTATCTTGCGCTATACGCAACACTGTATTAGCTTGCAGTATACGCAACACTTTTCTTGGCTCTTGTTACACACAATTTCAAGTTCGTTTGATAGAAGTTATTCTACGCAACATTGAGTATATATATATATATATTCAATGTATAAATAAAATATTTTTGGATTCTGTTATATGCAACAACAAAGTATTTGTGCACTACATGCAACCCTGACTTGGCTTGCATTACACGCAATCACGACCTTCCTCGATAGCGTGTGTTGTACGCAATACCGGGTTTTACTAAACAACGATATATTATTATAATGAACTAGATGTTATGAATAGTCTTAACTAAATTATTAATTTTATAACATTATTTTTCATCTTACACATTTATATAACATGGTATAAGAACAAAAAAAAATTCGGGTAAAATAAGTATTTTTAAAAAAATTAAGTTTTTCCGCCTTTTGATGGCGCACCCACTTTAAATCTAGTTTTTGACATGTTTATAAGATCAATTTGACAAAATAAAATTCTTATTTTGAATCAGTATATAAAAATTTACATTAGATAATGTTTTGATATTTTTCCGATAACTTTCATATTTTAATGAATAGTAAAAACACTCTATATTTTAATTAAAAACAACTTTTTTCATCGTAATATCTTATTTGGTAAAATTATAATATTTAATGGTTTTAAAGTATAAATAGAATTTATTTTTACCATTTAATTTAATGTATGTCATTAGCATTGATTTTACCTTGAATTCGTAGATTAAATCAATTCAATCTTTTGCAATGTTTTAAAGAAAAACCTGTTTTCTTTCGACAACGGGATTAATTTTAATTTAATTTATGCAACTTTTTTATATTGAATTTGGAAAAATGGATTCCATATTTGGAATCAGTGGATTCAAATTATGTTAATAAGCTACTCTTTATTTTTGGGAATTATGAATAGTAACTACGGTAAATTTTATTTACCTTAGTTAATGGTAAATCGGGTAAATAAGGGTAAATATAATATTTTAAAATTACCCTAAAAAATGTAAAAATCCTATTGGATGACTAAAAGTCGACCCATGTCACATAAGGGTCGTATTAGATTCATTTAATTAAATTTTTTCAATGAAAATAATTTAATTATTATTAAAACCAAAGAATCTGGCAACATGTCACTTTCTTAAATCTTATAAGTATAATAATTTTAATCTAGTGATAAAATTCATGAAACTTATAAAATGAATAGTCTCCAGAAATATAATAAAATTATATACATCATAGGAATTTATTTATAATTCTTAGGGATTAAATAATTATCATTTATTATGACACAAAGATGATGCAGTAATTGTCTTATTAATGAAATATTGATATAATTGATGTTATAAATGCACAAATAAATTTAATTTGAGACTTTTTATGACTTAAACTAATTTTATAGGTTAATATGACATGTTATTGTTGATTTATGTAACTTGGTTTGAACGTATCATTCTTTTATGAATTTCATAAAAATCATGTACCAAATAGTGTCAAAATTGACATAAATTAGTTTTTAAAATAAAATATTATATTATTAATTTTTATTTTATTCCTAAAAATATATGGTTCGGCCAAATGACTTATATAAGGATATATATATTAATTATAAACAACTTGGGGTTCGTTTGTCTTGATATAGTATGTTTATTAACCTTATAGTGTAAGAAAACAAGAAGACACGGTAAAAGTAAAATTATCTAACTTAAAGTTAAATATAAATGATATGGTTAAAATTGGAACCTAAACTTGTCTAAATTTTATTTTATGAGAGGATTTCGACCCCTCCCCACCTTAGCATTTAAATAAATCAATTTGGAGCTATTTAAAACTGAATACGGCGTTATAATAAAATAATATTTTTAGTTATTCCAAAGGTGCCCCTCTCCTCCCTTATAAAAGGGAACCCCCTCCCTCTCTTCCACACACCACTTTGAGCCTTCATTCTCGGCCAACCTCTTCCAAATTCTCTTCTACACTTAAATAGAAATATCCTAGAGGTTCTTGGCTTCCTTAAAGACCAATTTTATGCCCTAAGAGAGGGTCTCAAAGAGGCGCTTCAAAGAAGAGGTAATTTCCGTTACCGATTCTTTCAGCTTTATTTCTTCTTCCACTTATTCTTATTAGGTTTTTTCAGTATTAAGTAATAACATCAGTATCAGTAATATAATTATATGTTATTATAAGTATTAAACAACCCTATTTCACCATCTATCCATCCTACAGAAAATGAAATCACCGCGCGTGCGTACGTACGGAATACCGTCTCCACGCCGCGGTGAAATATATTTTCCACCACCACCTTTCTTGGATGGGTATAATGGTTTAAATAATCACCATATATGAATAATTTAAAGTGATATTTATTCTGAAATTGTATACATACACTCCAATACAGTCCCACGATCATGAGAATGATGTCATCGCCCATGCGTACGTACGGACTACCGTCTCCACGAAGCGATGAGATTCATTCTCCACTTTAACCATTAATGAATGATTATAAAGTATATATAATAAGTAATCATGAAATATATTACATAATAATGATACTGGATTTGTGTGTGTATATATTTATGTCAGCTACTTAATTCCATTCAACTCAATAAGGAAACGAAAACAGCGTTCATGCGTACGTACGGCCTACCGTCTCCATGAAAGGTGTATTTCTTTCCATTTACTGATTTATTATATATATGTATATTATCAATATATATTATATATAAGTCATGTTTTATATTCTGAAATTAATTAATCACGATCTAAGTAATCATATGAATAATTAAAAGTCAAAACACGGACGACAAATGAAACGATTTTACCCAAAACATTCTTTAACAAGGAATTTACAAAACAACGGGTAAGATAAAGTCATAAGTGAACCATATATGATATCATAACAATGAATATGATTCTGTAATAAGTCAATGACATTATTTAAATCATTATACAGGAGGTTCAGACACTTACGAAGCAAATCGGACCTAAGGTAAGGGAAAATATCACAATCTCATTTTTATCCGAGATTGTTTATACATTGGAATTTACTAGGGTGTATTTTATCATCCAAATCCATGTTTCATCAATATGTGATATTATTTCCATCCACCTATAATTTTTTTAATCCAATTTTACAATTTTTTGAGTTTTTAGTAAATGATATGAATGGAATCTTTTGTCGTTTTTCGTATGAGGTACTTTATTGACTTTTCCGACAAAAGTACGAGAAGAATGTTTTTTAACTTATACGACATGAATGGATTTTTAAAACATTATTTCCAAGAAGCTTCCTTTAAAAGTTTTCATGTTTATTTTTAATCAACTTCTTTTAGTTTAAAATTGTATGACATGTTATGAAAGGAAAATGTTTTTAAAGTAGAAAGGATATTTTCCTCAAAAATGCAGTTCAAGTGTTTTATCAAAATTATTTTCCATCTAAGATAATAAAGGGTTATATTTCTATCCCTATTATTACATTCATTTGATTATGTTGTGATGGAATTATTTTTATGAATTCCTTTATCTTATATGAATTGTTTTATGATGTCATGTTGTTTAAGAATCCCATTTTTATTACATAGGTTATGTAATGATGTATGATTTATGATTTTGTGGAACACATAAGAATGGTACCATTATGAGATGGGTGGGACATATATCTCCCTCCAATGCATTGGGTAAAGATTTTATATCTCATGAGATAGACATGGCTGGAATGGTAGGTTATACCAGTTCAGTGAAATAGGACTGAAATGAGGGTGATTCGGTTCAGAAATGGACTTTGTCCACTAAGATAGTCTTGGGAATGAGTCTTGACTAAAAAGATATGATTCTCTATGATTATGTGTGTATGCCAAAAAGTTGAATGTTTTATGTTATGATTATTGGGATTTCATTTCACTACTATGATTTATCCCATGTTATGATATTTTGATCAATTTTACAGGTTAATATTTCCAAAATGTTATGTTCTTATGAATATGATGTGATTGATTTTTCTTTTGTTTACCCTTACTGAGAATTTGAGCTCACCCTTTTATGTTTTCTTTTCCCCAGGATATAAATAAAAGTTTTAGGTAAGAAAAAAATGGATGATCTTTATGGGAGATGATGAAGATCTTTCACCATGATTAGAAGATTACGTTCCGAGTTTCCAAAGACACTAAACTATTACGGTCCTTGTGTGCTTGTTTTTGTTATATAATAAGTATTCCGCAAAAGTAGTTTAATGTACTTGTATGTTAAGCTTTGGGTCTCTACAGTTGGTATCAGAGGAAAGGTTTAGTCAACCTTTGGAAACTAGGATGCGAAAATGTTAGTGAGATCCCTAGAGATATTTCTAAGGTATGTCTAGGGATGTCCCTAAGGATAAGTATACATATAGGATATAGTCCTAGAACTATGGTAACGATATTAGATTAAACCAAAGTTGTTAGATATTGAATTTACTCTCCCTTTATTATGATTTTTTCCTCTCACACGATTCTTTTTGGGTTTTAGAAAATTGCTGGAAACAAGATGATTCACGATAATGGAGGATATGATGGACAATGGAATGATATTCTTCATGAGCAACCAAATGAAATGGGATTTGGAAGTCCAAATATAATTATTATGCCGAATCAGCAATCTCATAATATGATCAATAAAGTAAAATTTGGTAAGTGTCCTAGCTCGACTAATTATAGAAAGATGGAGTTTCATGATGATCATAGAGGAAAGAAAGTTCAATTTACCCTATGTAAATCATGTGGGAAGAGGCATCAAGGAGAATGTTTCAAAGGAACTAGAAGATGCTTTGGGTTTGGAAAATAAGGACAAAAAGTAAGTAAGTGCAAATGAAAAGGTTCAGTTAACACCAGGGATGAGGATAATGGTATTGCTACGACATCAACAATGTTTAAATGTTTTAAATGTTGAATGTACGGGCATTATGCAAACTAATGCCCTAAGGGAATGTCTCATGAAGAGAATCAGTATGGCCATATGGGTAGTATTTATGTTGATGATGATCAAGAGAATACAAATGATATGTGAGTTGAAAGAATTGTTGAAGCTCGATCAATGGTTTAAGAAGGTAGTGGAATGATTACATGTTTATCAGGTGTAATGTTGTATAAGTAATCTCATTGAACTATGGAATAAAGAGACATATAAGGACTGTTACACTGTTGTATTTCCTTGAGTTGTTAATGTGTATTATTAATGGTGCCAGTATCCATTAAAGGATATTCATATATTTTTGGAATATAGATGATATGCGCATAATGAAGGGATAAGGAGAAAATTAAATGTTTGATAGTATTCATGAGCTCATGACTGATATAAGGATATGGTTATGAAATGGATAGAGTATATATAATTTTTGGATTTTGGTATGTGGAAATAGTTAACTTTTGACAGCATTCATGTTTTCACTAAGGTTTAATGGGTATTCATTTTTCAAGAGAATACATGATTAAGGTATTCACATGATTGGAATGTGACCAACAAGATATATGGGGGATAAATGATGGTATTCACAGGCTTGGTTGATGAAATTTCAAGTAATCAATTTCTTTATACAATGAGCTTGGACCGAAGTATTTTAGATAAGACTAAATATTGGAATGGATTATGTTGGACATATGCTAAGTATTGTTTAAGGATAGAAATTTTTTCGATATTACTGATGGGATTTTATAGTAATGTAGTTTTTGAAAAAGGAAAACCTGCAGGACGGGCAACAACCCATAACGTCAGACAAGGCTATGAGAATCGAACCCACACTCGAAGTGCGACTGGCCTTTATCACCTACCACTGGCCTACAAGAAGTCCATGGTTAGTATAAACTAGTTTTATTTTATTAAGCGGTATGATATATGAAGTATAAGTTCATTTTTGGAACCATATATGATTAATCTAACCATAAGATGGACTTATAACTTTTGCTAACCTTTTGTTTGAAAGAGATGGAATGACCCATCATTCTATCACATGATCTGCTAACACATCACGAATAACAAATTCAACTTCATTTCTTTAAGGGATTAAGTGGAAATTGTTCAATTCACGAACAACAGTGAGATTGTACCAAAATCATGCAAGTATTTCTTTTAATTCATCATCTTTAGGGAAATGATCTTGAAAACCAAAAATGTTTTCATAGTTCCCTTATATATGATTAATCATATGGTAACTTAGATCATCACAAATCAATAGCTTTGTGATTGTTGGTTTTTTCATAGCCATGTTCTCTACCACTCTCCATCAAAACATGACGGTTAGATTTCTCTTCCATGTCCATATTTTCTCCTATATGGAAACCCAGTGATGAGTTCACTTGGGTACCCATAATATTTCATACTTTAGTTTTTAAAGTTCAGTTTTGGTATTTATTTTTACGATGTGGGTTTTTATGAATAGTAAATGATTTATAACCCTGACAAATTTCGAGGGAGAAATTCATTTTAAGGGGGGTAGAATGTAACAACCAAAGATTTTATAAGATACATTCTTTTTAATTTCATTCATAACTTCTATTGTACGACACACCAAGATTATCTTGCGCTATACGCAACACTGTATTAGCATGCAGTATACACAACACTTTTCTTGGATCTTGTTACACACAATTTCAAGTTCGTTTGATAGAAGTTATTCTATGAAACATTGAGTGTATATATATATATATATTCAATGTATAAATAAAATATGTTTTGATTCTGTTATACGCAACAACAAAGGAGTTGTGCAGTACACGCAACCCCGACTTGGCTTGCATAACACGCAATCACGACCTTCCTCGATAGCGTGTGTTGTACGCAATACCGGGTTTTACTAAACAACGATATATTATTATAATGAACTATCCATTAAGAATAGTGTTAACTGAATTTTAAATTTTATAACATTATTATTCATCTTACACATTTCTAGAACATGGTATAAGAACAAAATAAATTTTTCGGGTAAAATAAGTATTTTTCAAAAAATGCAGTTTTGCCGCCTTTTGATGGTGCACCCACATTAAATCTAGTTTTTGTCATGTTTATAAGTTAAATTTGACAAAATAAAATTCTTATTTTGAATCAGGATATAAAAATTTACATTAGATAATGTTTTCATATTTTTCTGATAACTTTCATATTTTAATGAATAGTAAAAACACGCAATATTTTAATTAAAAACAACTTTTTTCATCGTAATATATTATGTGGTTAAATTATATAATTGAATTGTTTTAAAGTATAAATAGAATATATTTTTACCATTTAATATAATTTATGTCATTAGCATTTATTTTACCTTGAATTCGTAGGTTAAATCAATTCAATTTTTTACAATGTGTTAAAGAAAAACCTGTTTTCTTTTGACAACGGGATTAATTTTAATTTAATTTCTGCAACTTTTTTGTGTTGAATTTGGAAAAATGGATTCCATATTTGGAATCAGTGGATACAAATTATGTTAATAAGCTACTTTTTATTTTCGGGAATTATGAATAGTAACTACGGTAAATTTTATTTACCATAGTTAAAGGTAAATCTGGTAATTAAGGGTAAATATAATATTTTAAAATTACACTAAAAAATTTAAAAATCTTATTGGATGACTAAATGTCGACCCATATCAGCTAAGGGTCGGATTAGATTCATTTAATTAAATTTGTTCAATGAAAATAATTTAATTATTATTAAAACCAAAGAATGTGAGAACATGTCACTTTCTTAAATCTTATAAGTATAATAATTTTAATCTAGTGATAAAATTCATGAAACATCGAACATGATAAGTATCCAGAAATCTAATACAATTATGTACATCATAGGAATTTATTTATAATTTTTAGGGATTAAATAATTATCATTTATTATGACACAAAGATGATGGAGTAATTGTCTTAATAATGAAATATTGATATAATTGATTTTATAAATGCCCAAAAAATGTAATATGAGACTTTTTATGACTTTGACTAATTTTCTAGGTTAATATGACATGTTATTGTTTATTTAAGTAATTTTTTCGAAATTATCATTCTGTTATGAATTTCCTAAAAATCATGTACCAAATAGTGTCAAAATGGACATAAATTAGTTTTTAAAACAAATATTATATTATTAATTGTTATTTTATTCCTAAAAATCTAATGTCCGGCCAAATGACTTAGATAAAGATATATATATTAATAATAAACAGCTTGGGGTTCTTTTGGCTTGATATAGTAAGTTCATTATCCTTATAGTGTAAGAAAAAAGAAGACACCATAAAAGTAAAATTATCTAACTTAAAGTTAAATATAAATGATAAGGTTAAAATTGGAACCTAAACTTGTCTAAATTCTATTGGATGGGAGGATTTCGACCCATCCCCACCTTAACTTCTAAATAAATAAATTTGGAGCTATTTAAAACCGAATTTGGCTTTATAATAAAATAATATTTTTAGTTATTCCAAAGGTTCCCCTCTCCTCCCTTATAAAAGGGAACCCCTTCCCTCTCTTCCACACACCAGTTTGAGGCTTCATGATCGTCCAACCTCTGCCAAATTCTCTTCTCCTATTCCCTAGAAATATCCTAGAGGTTCTGGCCTTCCTCAAAGACCAATTTTAGTGCCCTAAGAGGAGGTCTCAAAGAGGCGCTCCAAAGAAGAGGTAATTTCCGTTACCGATTATTTCACCTTTATTTCTTCTTCCACTTCTTCTTATTAGGTTGTATCATTATGAAATAATAACATCAGTATAAATCATATAATGATATGTTATTATATTTATGAAACAACCCTATTTCACCATCTATCCATCCTATGGAAAACAAAATCACTCGCGCGTGCGTACGTACAGATATTTCATATATGAGTCATAAAAGGCTTATGTTGGATAAATATAGTCAAACAAGATATTATTTAAACATATATATAATATAAATAAATGATAAATATAATATTTATAAATGAGTTATAGATCCCAAAAATACTCATTAATGATGGTTATTAAAAATGATGTACAATATGATCATGGAGATGGTAGGTCATATATAGACATCCGTATGGTTTCCATTTTTCAATTATCAATACGAAAATAAGTTAAGTAATATTTTTTATATCAATAATTGTTATAATAAAATCAATAACATATTATTTAAATATATATATATAATTATATATAATTCATGTAATGTTGTGATGGTCCAAACATCCTTGAACTATGTTATCACTAACATTAAATTACATTGTCATGGGTCTCATATCATAATATGTAAGGATTGTCATCCTATTGAACCAAGAAAGGTGGAAATCATTATAGTTTTAATATAATATAATAATAACAGTAATTCATTCCATTAAAATATGTTATTTGCCTTTTCCTTGGGGTTGAAGGCACCCCAAAAAAGATAAAAATCGTGTTTTGTAATAGCACAACCCCAAAAAGCATGAATCAAATTCATTACATTTTTACAATTTCATAGATAAAAAAGATTCAAATACAATGATGTGGTGTATGTTAATTTTTTTTAAAATCAATGTAAATAGATGATAACCTTATAACATTGGTCAATTGAAAATAAAACTTGATATATAATAAATTTTTTGAACATCAACCTTGAAACTATAATAAGATATTTCTTCTTCATGACCTATAAAAAGGAGAAAATAAGGGTGAGACAAAATTTTCGATAATGGTTTGTAAAACATAAGAAATAATTAATTTTTGGAAAAAATCGATATTTAATGATTAATAATTATTAATATATTCCATTCAAATAAATAGAAAAGGAATCATCAAAATGTAAAGATGTTAAACTGAAACATCATCAAATAAATCAATAAACTGTGAATGAAATTAATCAAAAAATTTGTCGATGAAAGAGTATCATGGATGATAATATTAAATTAACTATTAATTAAAGTAATTTTTATTTATTTGACACAATGTTTCCCATGAAAATGATTCATTTAAAGTCAGGATAAGTCAATTTAAACTATAATCATTTGGGTAACTGATACGTCTCAAGAGACTATCAGTGCATCAAGGGGATTGAATTATCCCATCCCTAATCCATAGGTATTTCATTAAATATTCATTAACCCATGACTTCCAGTTTCAAATATATACTCATATATCTAATTATCAATTTATTTAAAAAATAATATCAAGTATCTTAATGATTCTTTATTGAATAAAAGATAAAGATTTATCAATAATCCATTTGAAAATAAATAACTTTATAACTAAAAAAATTATTTAAATATGAAATAAGGTTTATGAATTTTGATTATCCATCACAAAAAATGTGGATATTTAGATAAATATCCAATAAAAAATGATTATAATATTGTGATTTCTTGAGTAGAAAGATAAAAATCCCAAAAGGAAGTAAGTTTGCAATGATAACTTTTACCGAATTGAAATATTCAAGATAAAATCTATTGGTTAGATTATTAAATGTGAAAAACTTATACCAGTAAGTAAGAGAGAATAATTAAATTAAATGAAAATGTGGATGTATATAAATTATAATAAATTTAATTGGTGTGTAGAAACAGATATGCCTTAGTGGAATGCTAATTAAGATGAAAATGGTTACCATGAGTTTGTTTTTGTGTGAACCTACTTTTCAAGAACGTATAATTGATTTTAGAATGTTCATGACTTATTTGTAAAACATATTAGAATTTATGATATCACATATTATCCTATTATGTTATATTATTACCCAGTTTTTAGTAATATTTCATTAATTTCACTAATGTGGGTGTTAATTTCCTTATTCTTCAAGAATGTTTTCAATTTTTCCTATTGATGGTTTAATGGTCTCTTTATATAAATAAAATATTCCATTACATAAATATTATAAATACTTAGTATATATATTTCAATAAATTGAATTGGTTTATTGTAATAAATATGTCTCAATGGATTTTAAATTCAGATGAAAACTGTTACCTTGGGATTCCTTTTGTGTAAACATCAATTAAAATACTGTATAATTATTGGGAGAATTTAAATAAATTATTAAATACCTATATTAATTTTTAAGATATCATATATGATCATATTATATTATCTTATTACCTATTTATTAGTAATATTTTATTTTTTCACTAACTTTGGTGTTAATTTCCTAGTTAGTCGAGTATGTTCTGAATTGTTACATTTATTTCCAATAATGGTATCATAATGTAAAACGTTTAAACCATTATTTAAATAGAATATATATTCAATACATATGTATTTATAATAATACATAACATTTATAGATAATAAATGAAATTATCCGTTCTTGGAGACCATTGGTCATACATAAACATTAACTTTACATTGATCACCTTATTGTATTAATAGAATGAAAATTAATTTATATATATGTATATTATAATTCTAGTATAATATTGATTTCATTTATGTAACCTATTTTTATTGAATCTATCCTTTATTCATTTTAGGTGTGTAGTGAACGAATCACAACACATTAAGGTAGTGGTAGTCCACACATCCAAAAATGATGTTATCATTGTAAAGACACAGAAATTCCATGGAATTTTTTTTTCATAAATTCATGGGAATTTTATGATTTCGTAGTTTCTGACGATGTTTGATTCTGAGGCACGATGTTCCCAAAATCAATTTGTAAAGTTTTGTTCGGGTATGTTTAGTAAACGTACAAGCATGATTTTATATATTTTGAACCATTGATCGGAACTGAAATCTGAGGGCACCATTGAACTCGTAGTGTCAGTGATTTCCTAGTGATACCTTCACCACATTTTCATTCTAACAAAAATGGGAGTTAGTTTTGTGGGTTTTAAATTAAATTGAAAAAAGAATCAAGTGCTAGCTTTATTTTTATTTGTGGTTGTTAAAAACTACAAGAGGAGGTTAGATGTCGAGGCCACTACATCATAACCTCCATTGATAGGTTATGGTGGTGTGGACCACCAGAACATAATGTAACACCCCAGGTAAATAATTAATATGAAATTTTCATATTTATCCATATTTGTGAATAAAATATTAATATGACTTTAAAGGGGACGCTATGCTCGATGGCGTACCCAACACGCAACAACGAGTTTCTTGGGAATCTTACGTTGCACTCTAATAATAAAATAATATTATTTTAAATGGTAGTTAACATGTAGCCGTTTTAATGGCGGGAATAGATAGAAATAACTAAAATATTATTATATATGTTCTTAAATATTTTTACATTTATACAATAAAAGATAAAGGCTTAAAATACGGAATGAATTCAATTTTAGGCGTATATGCCCTAGTTTTTCACTAAAGGTTCACTTATCACCTTTTGATGTTGAACCATCATTAAATATAGTTTTTTTCACTATTAAACATTCTTTTTGACCAAATAAAGCTCTTATTAAGAATCGGGACATCAAAATTTACTTTGTGTAAATTTTTGGTATCTTTCCAATAAAGTTCATTTTTTAATGAATAGTGTAAAATGTTGTATTTTAATTCAAAAAAACTTTTTAATCTAATTTATTTATATGATTAGATTATTTTTTGAATTGGTTTTAAAGTGAAATTAGAAAATATTTTTACCATTAAATCCAATAGTGGTCGTTGGAATCAATTTCACTTTGAAATCAGTCCTAAACTAGTGTCAATCTTTTGATACTTATTGTTTTATAAAACAAGCTATTTGTCATGACAGCGGGAATTAATTATTAAATTAATTAATGTGACTTATATGTTTTGAATTTTGTAAAACGGAATTCATTTTTGAATTCAGAATATCAAATATAGGTTAGGGTGAATTTTTGGGATTTTTCTGAAAAACTTCAATTTTTGATGAATAGTGAAACCACTAAGTGGTACTTATAAAAACTAATTTTCCGTTTAAATGAAATTTTTCCATCATTGTGTTTTGATTTTAAAAAATCCTAAATAAATGGTTTTCATTAATAAGTAAAAGGTGGTTCAATGAGATTAAAATAATTTTTTGGTGAATAGTAACTTATTAAGTTCTTAATCGCGATTAGTGGTAATTAGTGTAGTTTAAGGTAAAAATAATGCTTTAATAAAATGAGATGAGCTTGACACATGTCTTACCCTAATTTGTTGTATCATGTCCGACCATGACAAGCCATGGGTCAACTTGGGGACCCCATGGATCCTCATTGGTTGGGAAATGACATAAATAACATTTTATTTAATATAAAAGTAAAATTGACACAAACATGATATGTTTTACTAAAACAATTTTTAGGAGGGGTTATACAAGTCATCATTTTGATTATAAATATTAATTGGAAAGATAAAACGATTTCATACATCATAGTATTTTTTTTATAATTTTTAGACATTAAATAAATTAAATTATTTATGACATAATAATGATGCAGCGATGACATCATTATTTGACGATTTAAATAAAATGGAAATATAATGTAAAATATATGAACTACACATGTCCAAAACTTATTGGATGAGTGGATCTCGAAGCCTTATCATCTTATCCACGAATTAAATCAATGTGGGACCTTTTGAAACCGAAAAACATTTTCAAATAAAGTAATATTTCTTTACTTTCAAAAAGTACCCCTCCTCTCCTCTTATAAAAGGCCCCCACCTCTACCTCATTTAACACACTCCTTATGCCTTTGGCTCGGCCAAAACCCTTCCCATTTACTCTCTCCAAATCCCTCTCCTCATCCTAGAGGATTCCCTTTGGGCAGAATCCTTTCAAAGGAAGCCTTTAGGCTCAAATCAAAAGGAGTTACACTTTTAAAGGTAATTCATTCTCTCATGTTCTTTTGTTTTATTTTGCTTCTCCAACCCCCTAAACACTTTTTATTTACTTATTTTGTAACAACACCAGTATCTTCAATATACTAGGATGTTTTTATAAGATTTATTCGAGCTACACTCTCACACAACTACATCAAATGGTTAAAGAACATACGGTTTCCGTGGATGGTGAAATTCTGCCTCCCGAAACAATGATTGTTCAATACTCATTTAACACCTTAAAAGGTGGCCATGATGTTGTCACTATTTTTATATATGATATATTATATGTTTATGTTTTATTTATGCTTCTGTATTTTTCATTTTTGTCTTACCTTTATGGCTTCCATTATGGGTATACGCGATATCTTCATTTAAGAAAGTGCGGACTACCGCCCCCTCAAAGTGATTTGATTCGTTAAATACCATATGTGGGATGTATAAAGGATGGAAATATGATATTATATATGATATTATACAGGAATTATAATATACCCTTATATCATTATTATTCCATTCTATAAAATACGAAATAGAAATGAAAGTAGCGTTCATGCGTACGTACGGCTTACCGTCTCCATTAACGGTGCATTTCATTTATTACATCTAAATGATTATGTAATGTTATAAATGCATGCATGTACTGGATATATATGACATATATTATATCTACATATTGAATACAATTATGGATATAATAAAAATTTGGCCACATGAACAACATGTAATTGTAAGAAGTCCACTTTCGACTTAAGAACCAAATATCTGCAAAACAAATATTATTAACTTAAATGATTAAATAATGTTTATGACATGGTAATAAGTGGTATAAAAGTAATAATGAACTTGAAAAATGTTATTAAGTAATTAGAAATTAACTCAAGTTTATTATTCAGGAGATTAAAGAACGATCGAGTCAAGTCGGACCCGAGGTAAGGGATCCTACAACTCTCTTTCTTTTTAAGTACACTCTTTTATGTCATTTATTTTAAGCTCATCTTTCTTATGATTGGGATGTTCTTTTAAATTACATTTACTGTAATTTTTATGTTCATGTGATGAGAGACCCTATTCTCTCTCATCAATCCATTTTGGTAGTTTTGAGTGGCGCCGTTAGGCTGCCGAACATTCGTAAGAGATCTAACCTCTCTCTTTCTTTTTAAGTACTCTCCTTTATGTCACTTCTTTTAAACTCCTCATTGCAATGTTGGGGGATTTTCTTTTATATTACACTTGCTGTAAATTCTATTGGAATATGATGGGATACTCTATTTGATCTCATCAATCCATATTCGGATGTTTTATGTGGCGCCGTTAGGCTGCCGAGTTTTCGTAAGGGATTATTCATCTCACTTTTATTCCCGTGAGATTTATGCTACATTTGCCACAAATTACATTGAGTGGTGTATGTACTGCCCATTATTCTACTCTTTGTGTAATATACTTTCGTTTATGAGTATTTACATCAATGACCTATTGTCTTTCTTTCATGGGGTGTATGTTTTGAAAGATACCCAAGTCAGTAAGGGAACCTTTCACCCTCCTCTTTTTTAAAAGACTTCTTTTATTGGGTCTTTTAATTTACATATTTTTATGTTGGGATATGTTCTCATACATCCTTATTGACGTAAATTTTATGTCCAAGTGATGAGATACACTTTTTATCTCTAATCAACTCATTTAGATGTGATGCCGTTAGGCAGTCAAGGGAACTTTTTAACCCAATTTCGATTTCTTTGGGTTCAACTTGTAGTCATTGAATATGTCATCCATTGAATATTTTTGAATGAAATTTTATTGTTTTACACTTAATATCCACTTATATTGGGTGTATATATATTTGTCACACATATTTTTGAGATTTATTTGTCCTTAATTTAAGGATACCTTCTTTATAAGGGATTTCATCACATTTGACATTTCTATTGAGGGTTCATTGTTGTTATGCACCAATTCACTCTTATATGGTGTATATACTGTCCTTTGGAGTATTATATCATGAATCCTTTTATTCTCATGATATTATAAATTTCTGACTAAATGTTATTCCTCGATTATTGTATTCAAGTGTCTCTAATTTTGGTAAAACCCCTTTAACCAAAATATCGTTTTAAATGTTTTAATTATTTGTTCTTATTAATATCCATGTTTTCAAAATGGTTTTAAGGATTTATTTATATGGATATTAATGGTTTAAAATTTTAAAAGCTTCAAGGTGGTATGGGACACTTTGATTCAAAAATCTCTTTATTAAATGTTTTAAATGGTTTTGGAAATGGTTTCTTTTTGAATGGATTCATTATTTCAATATCCTAAAATGTTATATTGTGATTGAAATGTGGAAATGTTATGTTTCCTTTATTCATGTTTATGTGATACGATTATTTTATGGTTCTTGGGCATTGTTATGAAGAACGGGTGGTTCCGTGACAAACTAAGGGCGGGTGAGCCCGATATAGCTCTCCAATGCATTGGGTAACGCGAAGGAGTGAAACGTTAAGGTTTCTCCGAAGAGATTTAGGGAATATACTATGATGGGTATTCCAAACGTAACCAAGAGGGTTACTCCCTACGTAAGAATGTTATGAATGCATCAAGTTACCTTTATGTCTTATGTTTTCTATGATTTATTCATGATTTGATATGCCTATGTTTTATGGGTAAAGTATGATTTCATTCTTATGTATATATGAACTCATGTTTCCTTTCCATATTTTTATAACCCTTACTGAGCTTTTTATGCTCATCCCAAGTTTTTGAAATGTTTTTCACAGGTCAAGGGAAAGGTACATGATGTGACGATAGTGTCAAGGATGTGTCAAAAAAGAATCCATGTTTTATTTTCAACATGTTTCCGTTGATGGGAAGAATGAATATTGTCTTTTATTTAACCACCTTGTTTAAATGTGGAATGTAATGCAAGTTTCATGATCTAATTCTCTAAAACTCTAAACCTTAAAAGATCCTCAATGTGTAATCTTGTAATAACTCAAGATTAAGTAAGGTTTAAGGCTGGGGCCTTATAGTTGGTATCAAAGGTCGGTTTAGATAACATTAGAGGTTAGGGTATTCTTTAAGCATAAGTGACATTATCATAATGGTTAGGATTTCAGAAGGAGTCTTAGTTTTAGATAAAGTGAATGAGTAAGTATATCTTATTTTTTATATTACTCATTGGTACATGATGATTTTTTTTGATATACTCACACTGACCTTTTTGGTTTTAGTAAATGGCTGGATCTAGCAGGCACCAAAGTAACAGTGGATGTGAAGGAAACTTTGACAGTTTTTTGAGCAAGCAACTGAATGGTATGGGAGCTGCAATGAGAACTATTTTGATTATCCTCAACCAACTATCTGGAGTCATGATTGACCACCTAAATCTTGGAGATTTCTCTAAGGCATCATATATGCAAGAAACAAATCCCTATGGAAGTACAGGTAATAATCATAAAGGTAAGTGTGTTCAAAATCCTATGTGTCAAATATGTGGAAAGAAACACCTAGGAAAATGTTTCAAAGGGACAAAAATATGCTATAGATGTGGAAATGAAGGTCATAAAGCAAGAACCTGCCATGGAAAAAGGAAGCATCCAGTTGACTCGAGGAAAGAGAAAGAAGTTCTTTCTGAGGGATCAATTGAATGTTTTAAATGTGGTGTGCATGGTCATTATGCAAACACATGTCCTATAAAGAAGTTTCGTGAATGGGGTCACCAAGAGCGTACCAATATTCGTTTACCAATACCTAATGCCATTCCGATTGAGGATGAAGAAACTGAAAATGACCAATCAAAGGTATGTACTATTTCATGACTATTGTTTTCTTATTTTGGAATCTTAGGATATGATTCATGATTTTGTTTGTAGGAAAGAGGTATTTCGGAATAAGTTGGAAAGGAATGGATAATGGATCATGAAGAATGTGGAATGAGTAAGATGTCAACATATAAGGGCTTCAAGAGTTAGGGTGAAATTCTTAAGAGTATTAAGTCTCTTTTGACGATGGGGTTACATTAGAAGACATTTTATATTATGTGTAACCCTGATGTTTAATATAGGCAAATTTTATTCAAGTAATAGTTATCTTTTCTTTTGTGGACATAGTTATAAAAAACCATTTGGGTTTATATAATCCTTACTTTTGAGGTAATTATGGGTTACCATATGTTATGATTGAAGTGAAAGGCATGAGATAAAATTTAGGTTAAATTATGTTATGGTTATTTTTGATGATTTTATCCCTTTTTGGGTAATGATTTGAGAATTATATAGTTTTGGAAAAAGGACAACACGCAGACCGTGTGACAACCCGTCGCGTCGGACAATGCTGCAGGAATCGAACCCACAACCAAAGTGCGACTGGTATTTATCGCCTACCACTGGACTACGTGAAGTCCCTGGTTAGTTTGATTGATTCTTTTTAGTTATATGATTTTATGAATTAAGAGTAAGTTGATTTTGGAGGATATGTGATTAGGATAATTACATTTCAATGTGAGAATTTAGGATCAACTGATGTTGTTTGGAGATAAATGTTACGATTTAACTTGGAAGACTATGTGACTAAATCCTTCAAATATTTGGGTTTCAATCTTATATTGGTTTAATTTGATGAATTTTATGGACAAATTGTTTATCGGATGGTCCTCTTTGAACTTTGGGTTTTGTTGGACAAATTTTGGAGATTAAGAATAGATTTTTCTTTTTATAAGGGGTTATCCTTTTCTGGATTATCTGATCTTGTACTAACCTTTTGGTTATGGTTTTGGTTAAAGCCTAAAGAAATGGGAAGTATATGGTTCTTTTTTTTGGATTAGGTGATTCTTTAGAAGTTGATTATAGTACTCTTAATGCGAACAAGTCTCCCTAAATACTCGTCTTTTGGAAAAAATATGAGTTTGACTATGGAATCTAGTAAAAGTTGAAAGTCAACATGATAAGTGATTATGCTTCCTTATGAATAAATTCCTCAATAAAAAGTAACATAAAACAAAAATTTTTTCTATTAACTTTTCCTACTGGGGAACCCAACACCGTTTAACCCATCACAAGTTTGTGATTTTCTTATTGTTAACTTTCTCCTAAACATGTTTTCTATCACTCTCCATCGGAACATGACCCTATGTTTTCTCCTCCATGTCCATATTTTCATATTTGGAATCCTAGTATGGGTTAACTCGGGTGACCTTTGTACTTATTTTTCTTTATTTTAAAGTGTTTGTTTTACCGACTTTTGTTCCGATGTGGGACTTTCAAGGATGTTTCCAAGCGCAATTTTAAAATTGCGAGGACGCAATTCCCAAAAGAGGGGAAGGATGTAACACACCAGGTAAATAATTAATATGAAATTTTCATATTTATCAATATTTGTGAATAAAATATTAATATGACTTTAAAGGGGACGCTATGCTCGATGGAGTACCCAACACACAACAACGAGTTTCTTGGGAATCTTACGTTGCACTCTAATAATAAAATAATATTATTTTAAATGGTAGTTAACATGTAGCCGTTGTAATGGCGGGAATGGAAAGAAATAACTAAAATATGATTATATATGTTCTTAAATATTTTTACATTTATACAATAAATGATAAAGGCTTAAAATACGGAAAGAATTCAATTTTAGGCGTATATGCCCTAGTTTTTCACTAAAGGTTCACTTATCAGCTTTTGATGTTGAACCATCATTAAATATATTTTTGTTCACTCTTAAACATTCTTTTGGACCAAATAAAACTCTTATTAAGAATCGGGACATCAAAATTTACTTTGTGTAAATTTTTGGTATCTTTCCAATAAAGTTCATTTTTTAATGAATACTGTAAAATGTTGTATTTTAATACAAAACCACTTTTTAATATAATTTATTTATATGATTAGATTATTTTTTAAATTTGTTTTAAAGTGAAATTAGAAAATATTTTTACCATTAAATCCAATAGTGGTCGTTGGAATCAATTTCACTTTGAAATCAGACCTAAACTAGTGTCAATCTTTTGATACTTATTGTTTTATAAAACACGTTATTTGTCATGACAGCGGGAATTAATTATTAAATTAATTAATGTGACTTATATGTTTTTAATTTTGTAAAACGGACTCCATTTTTGAATTCAGAATATCAAATATAGGTTAGGGTGAATTTTTGGGATTTTTCTGAAAAACTTCAATTTTTGTGGAATAGTGAAACCACTAAGTGGTACTTATAAAAACTGATTTTCCGTTTAAATGAAATTTTTCCATCATTGTGTTTTGATTTTCAAAAATCCTACATACATGGTTGTCATTAAGAAGTAAAATGTGGTTCAATGAGATTAAAATAATTTTTTGGTGAATAGTAACTTATTAAGTTTTTAATCGCGATTAGTGGTAATTAGTGTAGTTTAAGGTAAAAATAATGCTTTAATAAAATGAGATGAGCTTGACACATGTCTTACCCTCATTGGTTGTATCATGGCCGACCAAGACAAGCCATGGGTCAACTTGGGAACCCCATGGATCCACTTTGGTTGGGAAATGACATAAATAACATTTTATTTAATGTAAAAGTAAAATTGACACAAACATGATATGTTTTACTAAAACAATTTTTAAGTGGGGTTATACAAGTCATCATTTTGATTATAAATATTAATTGGAAATATAAAAAGATTTCCTACATCATAGTATTTTTTTTATAATTTTTAGACATTAAATAAATTAAATTATTTATGACATAGTAATGATGCAACGATGACATCATTATTTGACGATTTAAATAAAATGGAAAGATAATGTAAACTCTATGAACTACACATGTCCAAAACTTATTGGATAAGTGGATTTAGAATCCTTATCACCTTATCCACGAATTATATCAATGTGGGACCTTTTGAAACCGAAAAACATTTTCAAATAAAGTAATATGTCTTTACTTTCCAAAAGTACCCCTCCTCTCCTCTTATAAAAGGCCCCCACCTCTACCCCATTTAACACACTCCTCAAGCCTTTTTCTCGGCCAAACCCTGCCCATTTACTCTCTCCACATCCCGCTCCTTATCCTAGAGGATTCCCTTTGGGCAGAATCCTTTCAAATGAAGCCTTTAGGCTCAAATCAAAAGGAGTTACACTTTTAAAGGTAATTCATTCTCTCATGTTCATTTGTTTTATTTTGCTTCTCCAACCCCCTAAACTCTTTTTATTTACTTCTTTTGTAACAACCCCAGTATCTTCAATATACTAGGATGTTGTTATAAGATTTATTCGAGCTACACTCTCACACAACTACATAAAATGGTTAAAGAACATACGGTTTCCGTGGATGGTGAAATCCTGCCTCCCGAAACGATGATTGTTCAATACTCATTTAATACCTTCAAAGGTGGACATTATGATGTCACTATTTTTATATATGATATATTATATGTTTATGTTTTATTTATGCTTCTGTATTTTTCATTTTTGTCTTACCTTTATGGCTTCCATTATGGGTATACGCGATATCTTCATTTAAGGAAGTGCGGACTACCGCCCGCTCAATGTGATTTGATTAGTTAAATACCATATGTGGGATGTATAAAGAATGGAAATATAATATTATATATGATATTATACTGGAATTATAATATACCCTTATATCATTATTATTCCATTCTATAAAATACGAAATAGAAATGAAAGTAGCGTTCATGCGTATGTACGGCTTACCGTCTCAATGAACGGTGCATTTCATTTCATAAATCTAAATGATTATGTAATGTTATAAATGAATTAATGTACTGGATATATATGACATATATGATATCTACATAATAAATACAATTCTGGATATAATAAACATTTGGCCACACGAACAACATGTAATTGTAAGAAGTCCACTTTCGACTTAAGAACCAAATATCGGCAAAACAAATATTATTAACATAAATGATTACATAATGTTTATGACATGGTAATAAGTGGTATAAAAGTAATAATGAACTTGAAAAAGGTTATTAAGGAATTATAAATTAACTCAAGTTTATTATTCAGGATATTAAAGAACGATCAAGTCAAGTCGGACCCGAGGTAAGGGATCCTACAACTCTTTTTCTTTTTAAGTACACTCTTTTATGTCATTTATTTTAAGCTCATCTTTCTTATGATTGGGATGTTATTTTATATTACATTTACTGTAATTTTTATGTTCATGTGATGAGAGACCCTATTCTCTCTCATCAATCCATTTTGGAATATTTGAGTGGCGCCGTTAGGCTGCCGAACTTTCGTAAGAGATCTAGCCTCTCTCTTTCTTTTTAAGTACTCTCCTTTATTTCACTTCTTTTAAAATCCTCCTTGCAATGTTAGGGGATTTTATTTTATATTAAACTTTCTGTAAATTCTATTGGAATATGATGGGATACTCTATTTGATCTCATCAATCCATATTCGGATGTTTTATGTGGCGCCGTTAGGCTGCCGAGTTTTCGTAAGGGATTTTTCATCTCACTTTTATTCCCATGAGATTTATGCTAAATTTGCCACAAATTACATTGAGTGGTGTATGTACTGCCCATTATTCTACTCTTTGTATAATATAATTTCGTTTATGAGTATTTACAACAATGAACTATTGTCTTTCTTTCATGGGGTGTATGTTTTGAAAGATACCCAAGTCGGTAAGGGAACCTTTCACCCTCCTCTTTTTTAAAAGACTTCTTTTATTGGGTCTTTTAATTTACATATTTTTATGTTGGGATATGTTCTCATACATCCTTATTGATGTAAATTTTATGTCCAAGTTTTGAGATACACTTTTTATCTCTCATCAACTCATTTTTATGTGATGCCGTTAGGCTGTCAAGGGAACTTTTTAACCCAATTTCGATTTCTTTGGGTTCAACTTGTAGTCATTGAATATGTCATCCATTGAATATGTGTGAATGACCTTTTATTTCATTACACATAATATCCACTTATATTGGGTGTATATATATTTGTCACACATATTTTTCAGATTTATTTGTCCTTAATTTAAGGATACCTTCTTTATAAGGGATTTCATCACATTTGACATTTCTATTGAGGGTTCATTGTTGTTATGCACCAATTCACTCTTATATGGTGTATATACTGTCCTTTGGAGTATTATATCATGAATCCTTTTATTCTCATGATATTATAAAGTTCTGACTAAATGTTATTCCTCGATTATTGTATTCAAGTGTCTCTAATTTTGGTAAAACCCCTTTAACCAAAATATCGTTTTAAATGTTTTAATTATTTGTTCTTATTAATATCCATGTTTTAAAAATGGTTTTAAGGATTTATATATATGGATATTAATGGTTTAAAATGTTAAATGATTCAAGGTGGTATGGGACACTTTGATTCAAAAATCTCTTTATTAAATGTTTTAAATGGTTTTGGAAATGGTTTCTTTTTGAATGGATTCATTATTTCAATATCCTAAAATGTTATATTGTGATTGAAATGTGGAAATGTTATGTTTACTTTATTCATGTTTATGTGATACGATTATGTTATGGTTCTTGGGCATTATTATGAAGAACGGGTGGTTCCGTGACAAACTAAGGGCGGGTGAGCCCGATATAGCTCTCCAATGCATTGGGTAACGCGAAGGAGAGAAACATTAAGGTTTCTCCGAAGAGATTTAGGGAATATACTGTGATGGGTATTCCAAACGTAAACAAGAGGGTTACTCCATACGTAAGAATGTTATGAATGCCTCAAGTTACCTTTATGTCTTATGTTTTCTATGATTTATTCATGATTTTATATGCCTATGTTTTATGGGTAAAGTATGATTTCATTCTTATGTATATATGAACTCATGTTTCCTTTCCATATTTTTATAACCCTTACTGAGCTTTTAATCTCATCCCATGTTTTTGAAATGTTTTTCACAGGTCAAGGGAAAGGTACATGATGTGACGATAGTGTCAAGGATGTGTCAAGAAAGAATCCGTGTTTTATTTTCAATATGTTTCCGTTGATGGGAAGAATGAATATTGTCTTTTATGTAACCACCTTGTTTAAATGTGGAATGTAATGCAAGTTTCATGATCTAATTCTCTAAAACTCTAAACCTGAAAAGATCCTCAATGTGTAATCTTGTAATAACTCAATATTAAGTAAGGTTTAAGGCTGGGGCCTTATACATAACCTCCCTTGGGAGGATATTGTTTAGTGGGGCCTACCCGAGCTTCTAAGCCCCATTAACTCCTCATTAATTAATTGTAACTCCTCACCTCCCCTAATTTTGAATTTGAAACATTCCATTTCATTAATTAAATGAGTTGTCTCATTTAATTAAACACAAGTATATGCATTGTGCCATAAAAATAATAGTGAAATTCATATATTATTTTTGGGGCTTAGCATTCTTTTGGTGGAACCTTTGGGAGAAGAGGAAGAACTTAGAGGAACAATCTTTTCAAACGAATAATGACAGACATCTATACCTCTTAGACCAGGGCATGAAGTGGAAGCACAACTTCCCATGTAGAACGCTGATGATGACATCTTTGACTTGTCTTCTCCAACCTCTTTCTCTTCACTCATGGAAGAAACAACGCCATGTTCCCGTGACATCGTCAACTTTCATCGTCAAGTAAAGTAGGGGTTTGAGTTGAATTTATTCATGTTCTTCGTCGTTCAAATTATGGTTGAGATATGTCGATTGATATCAATGTAACTTGGAGGGCTCAAACCAAAAAAACATGGACCGAAACTCCCCCTTTGTTTGTTCACATTTTCTAATGACAACAGTGGTGTAATGGCACCGCTGGATGGGAGGATCACAGCGGGGAAACGGTCCACGACCAACGGGCCATGGCGGTGCATGTGGAAACTGGGAATAAGCCGGTCATAGAAGAATATAGTGGCGCAAGGTTAGCTAGGCTGCCAAAGGGGCACAACACCGTCACGCCACACAGAGAACCGAGTCGCGGTCAGGCGGGGATCAGTGGTACCAGAGGGGCATGGTGTCGTCGCACCACGCCAGAAGAAGGGGCCGCGACCACGGGGCCGCGGCGGTCGGACGAGCTAGGGCCATAGTGTTCTTCGTTTAGAGGAGGGTGGCCTGCTAAGGGGGGAACCAGTGAGTGCTATAGGCGGGTCCCTTTAGGACCCGCAGTTACCAGGCTGGCGCCATGCGCCGGCCATTTCGGAAGACAAAGGTCGTGTAACCCCCCCCCCATGCCTGGCCGGTCAGCCACGCGGGCCCACCGGTCGGCCTCGGTCGGGCCGACCTCATCATGCCACCCCCTCAGGCCAGGCTGCTTCCTCAGACAAGGTCGGAACCGTGGATAGGGTCGGACCTCGGTACGAACCGGGTCAGTCTGACTGGGTCGAACCGGACATAGACCTGTTTGGCCTGTTTGCACCTTTTTCCCCCTATCCTGGTCTTCAAGTGTTTGAACAGTGAATCGTCTATGGTGATGGAAATCATAGAGTGAGACATCTCTTTTGGCATACCCAACATGAGGTTTGGACACAGTTGGAGTACAGTTGGGATGGTTTGATCATAAAAAAAAATCGGGCCCCTGGAACGGAACGACCAATAACTCACAGACCGAGTGTCAGATTGATGCACCATCTATCGCTTTGGAACCCTTATGACATGGTGGTCCTTTGGGGTACTCCATAGTGGATTTTAGTGTAGGTTGAGATATTACCGATATCTCGTGTGTAGATTCAATAGAACTTGAGTGCACTAGTTGGGAGAAATCCAGTTGCTGATAGTGAGGCGGAGGTTGGAGACAGATCATACGGAGGTCAGCACTCATAAATCATGTGTGGGTCAGCGCGTACTGATCCTATGTGGGTCAGCGCTTGGTGATCCTGTGTGGCTCATTTTAGGGGTTAGTACCTATCGATCCTATGTGGGTCAGACTCTGGTTGGTCAGAAGTTGTACATCTTGATAGAATAAGATGATCTAGCATCGCGACTAATCATATGTACTTCTATAATTCACCAAAATCCCGGTTTGAGCTATGTCAATAAATTTAGTGTTTTCCTCATGATTGAGATGGGTTATTTAATAACATAGGTATATGTATGGGAATATACCTAAATAAGGGTTATCTGTTGACTCTGTACTTTGTGGTTATCCTTGTTTGATTTTGTGAGTCCTTGAGAGTCTTGTGGTCACTACTGAGTATCGTTATACTAACCCCTGCATGGGATATGCTCGCACCTCGTTGTGTTGGTTTCAGACGACAGATAGTGCTAATCGGTGCTAAGAGTAGAAGAACTTGATGGTACCCATAGGTGGGCCACTCGGCAAGACGTAAACGGAGCGGAAGGACGGACGTGGGGTGCTGTGGAGTCCATCTGTACCCACCCTTATGGTGGGAATTCTAGGGAATAACCCAGTAGCTACTTTAATTCATTGCTTCAGCTGTACTATCATCTGAGTTGTATTGTTCTTTAAGGGTGGGCTTGTATTTCCGACCCATTTACTTTCATCACACTCTTTTGTATACAATTTTACTTAGTTTTTTACTAACAGTTGCATACTCTATTGTGTTAGTTTACTATTTTAAAGGTAAATCCTTCCCAGTATAGGTATTTACACCTTTGGGTGCTAGTCTCGAGCCCCTAGCCTAAGTAAAGTGGGCTTGGGGTAGTCACGATACGGGTCCCAGGGGACGGGTCGTGACAAATTTGTATCATAGGAGTTGGTTCTACCACAGAACAAAGGGCTCTAATCTTTATTTTCTGTGAATCAATGTTGTTAAGATTACCAAATACAGTTTTCAGTTTAGGGAGTCAAGTGTTGGTGCGGTGGCCGACGTATCCATACACCAGGATGACAAAAGCTAATTTCCAACTTAGAGCACAAAAACATTGATTCCATGCGTGTATTTAAATGTTTTCTTAAATCATCTCAACTAGGTTATCTCACCATGAGTAAATCATTTGATCGTGTCTCATATGTTTCTTTAGGATGCCTCCATGAAGACAACCAGTTAGTGTTCTGAGAGAGTACACGATGATGGCCCAACGAGTGACAAGGATCCATCCAGGGCCCTCTTACTATGTTGGAACCTTCGGTAGGTGTACCAGTAGCAGCACCGCCCTTTAGGGAGAATATTCCACCAGCCATACTAGAGTATTGTTCATTCCAATAGAGTGCATTGCATGAGTTCCAATAGAAGGGGCCACTGATGTTACGAGGTGAGATAGATTCCTAGGAAGCAGAGGACTGGTCGGAGGCGATTGCTAGAGTTTTCCACCTAGTTGAGACACTATTAGAGAAGATAGTGAACCTAGCTACTAGTCTATTTCAGTGAGTGACCATGAGGATGGTCCACATAATGATGAGGCTTTGGTACGTGGACTGATGCCTAATATTGTACCTTCAGGTAGTGTTCCGGATATAACACTGCATGTTGGTTAGCAGTTGCAACAGAAGTCACCGGTAGATGAAACATTTAGGGTTAGTGCCTTACAAGTTTTTTGGCATCAAAAACCCCTCAGGTTCAGTGGCGAGCCTGACCCACAGGCGGCTATGTACTGTCTTGAAAAGGTGGGTGAGAGTTTTCTTGAGATTATATACCTTCGGAAGGATGACATGTTTGTAGATGAGTATTCATCGAGGCATACTGATCATTCCTGTTACTCAATGAGTAGGATATTTTCAGTGCTTTAGATCTTGTAACTCTGAGAGAGGTGTGTTTAAAGACATCTGAGACCACACATGTTTCATCTATGCATTCCTACTTATGTTTGGGTGCTAGAGAGAACTTTTGTGGTTGAATGTTCTTTGGATGAGTGGATACAGCCATTGAATGTTATTAGTGAGAAGCTATGAACTGGTTCCAATATCATAGACTTGGGTGTGTGAGATGTTTTAGGAAGAGGAATTATTAACGATAGGTGATTCTCCAGGGCAGAAGACATGGAAGAAAAGCTAGGAGAGTAGCATGAGGTGGTTTACATTTTTACCAGATACAACCACCCACCTTGTAGTCCACTTCAGGATCAGGGAGCTAGATGTTAGGGGAAGAGAGTAGCTATATGCGGTCAAGGAGTGTGACCCAAGGGCTCTAGGAATGATTCGAGGTTCGATCAGTGTATACTTCTAGTTGTCGTATCAATAGACATCGATATGAATATTTACTTCCTTCCAAAAATCTTTTCCCAGACCTAGAGTTTTAGGTTAAACCATTGACTTGACACTCACATCTGGAGATTCCTTGTGGAGGAGACTTGATAATCACACTTACAACGATAGTGTGATCTGACCCTTGAGGAAAGAGTATTGGTTGGAACCCCTTGGTGGCAGCGTCGAGGCCTTACGACATTAGTTTGTGCATGGACTGGGCAACCACATTTCCTAAAAAAATTGATTGTATTAAGAAAAAAACTTCTGGTTTATCTATAAAGTTGGGATGATATTTTCCTTAGTCGGTGAAAAATGAAACCTAGGTAGAATAGGGTAAACTCATATATAGGAGGGTGAAACCAACCACTCTTGAGTCAACCATCCTTACCCACGTGGCCGCAGGAGTATAGAGTTTTCACTTCCAAATAGGAGTGACAGAACATGTGGACATATTTTCAAAAGATGTTTCCAGGATTATTCCCCTAAAAGAGGAGGGAAGTCTGCTTTAGATAGATACTATCATAGGATTGTTCAGACTTCTCTAGAATTAAAACACCATTATCAGCCATGACGAAGAAAGTGCAACCCCTAATGTGGACGGTGAGATTCCTGGAAAGCTTCCAGGAGATGAGGCAGAGGCTGACTAGTGCCCCCATCTTGAGGCATCCAGAGGAACGTGTATTGTATGTAGTATACTGTGACACATTAGGGAATAGACTTGGGTGTGTCCTAATGAAGGAGCGAGAAGTAATCTCATATGGTTCTCTGCAGTTGAGACAACATGAGCAGAACTATGCTCCCTATGACATGGAGTTAGTAGGAGTGATCTTTTCCTTGAAGATGTGCCGACACTATCTTATGGGAGAATGTTTTACTGTATACACTGATCACAAGAGTCTCAGGTATGTCTTTTATAATAAATACCTGAACCTAAGATAGTGATGTTGGCTTGAGATCTTGTAGGACTATGAGTTCATGATGGTCTATACTATTGGGAAGGGAAATATTGTAGTGGATTCACTCAGTTAGAGATCTGGTGTACAGCTGCTAGGTGAGGTGATAGAGCAGCTGGATGCTTTACAGATATCCTTTGTCGATAGAGATAGAGTTTCCTTCTTTCAGTCTCTTACAGTCAGTCCCCCACTTCTTCAGCGAGTAAGGGAGGCGCAGTGTGGGGACTCTGACTGCGTGACACGACCTGCTCAGATATCTACCGGACAGACACCTGATGGATTTCATAAAGGTGGGGATCACATCATCCACTTCATCGGATGTACTATGGTGTCAGTGTCACTTCGATAAATGGTGTTGAGGGAGTTTCACACATCCGCTTTAGCGGTACATTCATAAGTAGAGAAGATATACCATGACCTTCAATGACAACACTGGAGGCCAAGTATGAATAAGGAAGTAGCATAGTTTGTCTCATGATGCCTCACTTTTCAGCTAGTGAATGCAGAGCACCAGATACTAACAGGCTTGGTTTAACCCTTAGTGTTCCCGAAGTGGAATTTGGATGAGATATACATGGACTTCGTGATGGGTCTTCCACTTACATGTAGGAGTCATGATTCGATATGAGTGATCGTTGATTGACTAACCAAGTCGGTCCACTTCCTACTGATCAGATGTAAGGTCTCAGTAGAGAGATTGGGATACCTCTATGTGCAATATATTATGTGTTTTCATGGAATAACTTCTTCTATAGTCTCCGACCGTGATGCACAGTTTGTTTCCCGGTGATGGAAGGGGTTGCAGGAGGCTTTCAGGATGCAGCTACGTCTGAGAACTGCCTTCCATCCTCAAAAGGTTTTCCAGACTGAGAAGACCATTTAGACTATCAAGGACATACTCCGTGCATGTTTCCTTGACATAAGGTGTAGCTGGAAGGACCACATACCTTTAGTGGAGTTTTCCTACAACAACTGATATCACTCCACCATCAGTATAGCACATTTTGAGGACTAGTATGGTCGTCCTTGCAGATCTTCACTATGCTGGATAGACCCAGGGGTGATAGCACTAGTGGGACCAGAGATGGTATGGGCTACTATATAGAAGGTGCAGATCATCCAGGTCCAGATGAAGACTACACAGAGCAGGAAAATGTCGTATGTTGAGAGGAGATGGAGACCTCAGGATTTTGAGGATGGCGACCGCGTCTTTCTTTGGGTCTCACCTCGAAGTGGTCTATGGAGATTTGTCTGAGGCAGAAAGTTATCTCCATGATTCATAGGACCTTTCCATGTACTTAGTAAATCATGAGAGGTGGTTTACCGCTAGGCACGTCCACCTCAGTTGCACCAGGTGCATAACGTCTTCAAGGTATCTCAGCTGAGGAGATACATGCATGACCCTTCTCACATCATCGACCATGGAGAGCTGGAAATCGATGATGGGGAGACAATCACGGAGGTTACAGTGGATATTGATGATTGAGAGGAGTGATTCCTATGAATATGGTTGATAGCTCTGGTGCACACTCACTGGAAGCACGAGAACTTTCAGGAGATCACATGGGAGCAGGTGACTCAGATGCGTGCTCAGTACCCCATTTGATTCCTTTGTGTGAGTAGTAGATTACAGGGATGAAAATCCCTGAGGTGGGGAGAATGTACAGACCCATAAATACTGTTGAAGTTTTTTTCTTATATTTATGGGAATTTTAAGAGTCTTCAGTTTTTGACGGCGCTTGATTCTAAGGCCCATTTTTCCCAGAATCAATTTTTGATGTTTTTTTTGGGTACATTCAGAAAATGTGGGAGTATTATTTTATATCTTTTGAACTGGTGCTCGGAACCGAAATACGAGGGCACTGTTGAACTCACATCGTCATTGATTGATTAGTGAGACCTTCACCGTAGTTGTGTTCTAATGAGAATGGGAGTTAGTTTTTGGTTTTTTAAATTAAATTGAATAAAAAAAGTGTTAACATTATTTTTATTTGTGGTGGTTAAAACCACCAAGAGGGGGATATAGGTGGGGGCCACCACACCCTAACCTCCCATGAGAGGTTATGGTGGTGGGCCCCACCCTCACATAACCTCCCTTGGAAATATATTGTTTAGTGGGGACCACAAAAGCTTTTAACCCCCATTAACTCCCCCATTAATTAATTGGAACTCCTCACCTCCTTTAATTTTGAATTTGAACCATTCCATTTCATTAATTAAATTAGTTTTCTCATTTAATGAAACATAGGTATTTGTGTTGTTGTGCCATAAAAATAATAGAGAACTTCCTCTATTATTTTTTGGGATTAGCATTATTTTTTGTGGAACCATTAGGAGAGGATGAAGTATGTGGATGAAAAAACTCTTCCAATGAAGAATGACAGACATCTCTCCCTCTTCAACAGGGGATAGAAGTGGAAGAACTGATGCCAATAAAAAATGTCGATGATGCCATCTTCAACTAATCTTTTCCAAACAATTCCTCTTACGATGTTGAAAACACACTTTAGTCGTCCCGCTACATTTTCAACGATCATCTTCATGCGAGGTATGGTTTTTACTTGAATTTATTCACATTTTTCGTCATTAAAATTATGGTTGAGATATGCTGATTGATATCAATGTCACGTGGAGGGATCAGCCCAAACGAACACAGCTCGAACCTCCCCTTTGTTTGATCATGTTTGGTGAAGATGGAGATGGTACAAAGGCGCTGCCGGAAGAGAGGATCACAGTGGAGAAACGAGCCGCGACTGATGGGCCGGGGCTTTGGGGCTGGAAGAAGGGCCATGGCCACGCGACGGTGGAAGTCAGATGAGCTGGGCGCGGTGTTGTCGCACCGCACCTAAGAGATGATCCATGGCCATACGCCACGGCAGTCAGAGTAGGGAGTCCGGCTAAGCCGACCGCCAGTGTGCGCTGCAGGGGGGGGGGCTTCATGTCCCACGGTTACCTAGCAGACACCATGTGCTAGCCATTTGGGAAGATAAGAGGTATAACCACCCCATGCGTGGCTAGCCGGCCAAGTGGGCCAACCAGAAGGCCTCGGCCGAGCCACCCTCGGCCGGACCACCTTCGGGTCAGGATGTCCACTAGGTCGAGGCTGCTTCCTCAGACCGGGATGGACCCGAGAACTTATTTGGACCCCGGTACATATCAGGTCAGGTCGGGTCTATCAAAATGGGTCGGACCGGACCCGGTCTCATTTGGTATGATTACACCTTTTTCCCCTGTCTTAGGCTACAGGTGTCCGAACGATGAACCTTCTGTAGAGACGGAAATCATAGAGCAAGATGGTTCTTTTGGAATATCCCATTTTTTGTTTGGACATAGTTGGCATACGGTCGGTTTGGTTTGAACCTAATAACCAACCGGTCCCCAAGAACAGAAATGCCAATAACTCACAGACTGGGTGTCCGATTGACGTACCGTCTATCACGTTGGAACCCTTATGACATGGTTGTCCTTTGGGTTACATCATAGTGGAGTTTATTGGTAGTCGAGGTTCAACCGATATCTCAAGGGAATATTTTACAGAACTTGAGAGCACCGTGTGCAAGGAATCTAGTGGCTGATAGTGAGGTGGAGGTTAGAGGCAGATCTTGCGGAGGTCAGTGCTCTGTGATCCTGTGTGGGTCAGCGCATACCGATCATGTGTGGGACAGGTCCTATGTGGGTCAGCTCTCAACAATCCTATATGGGTCAACGCATACCGATCCTGAGTGGGTCAGATCCTGTGTGGGTCATTGCGGTGGATGGTACCTATTGATCCTGTGTGTGTCAGACTCCTTATTATCAGAAGTAGTTCATATTGATAGAATAAGATGATCTCGCTTCACGACTAAGCATCTATACTTCTATACTTCACTGAAATCTTGGTTTGATCTGAGTCAATGAATTTAGTGTTTTCCTCGTCATTGAGATGGTTTACTAAATAACTTAGTTATATGTATGGGCATATACCTAGGTATGGGTTATTCGTTGACTCTTTACTTTGTGGTAATACTTTTTGGATTTTGTGAGACCTTGGGGGTATCGGGGTCCCTACTGAGTATCGTTATACTCTCCCCTGCACGGGTTATACCCTCACCTCTTTGTGTTGGTTTTATACGACGAACAACGTTGATTAGGGCAGAGAGTAGAAAAACTGGATGGTACCCAGAGGTGGACCACTCGGCAAGATGTACCTGAAGCAGACTGATGAACATGGGGTGATAAGGAGGCCATATGTACCCACCCTTCTAGTGGGAATTCTGGAGGACAACCTAGTGGCAGCTTTACTTGTTTTTATCATTTGTACTAGCTTTTCAGTTGTATTGTTCTTCACTTTTGGGATTGTATTTCTGGCCACTTTACATTCAGCACACAATTTTCTATACAGTTTTACTTAGTGTTTTACTTATAGTTTCATACTTAATTATGTTTGTTTACTATTTTAAAGGCAATTCCTTCCCAGTATAGGGATTTACCCCTTTTGGTTCTAGTCACCAGCCCGTTGACTATGGAAGGCGGGCTTGCGGTAGTCACGATAGGGGGCCCAGGGGACGGGTCGTGAAAATCATATTCCGAAAAATTATAAATAATTATGGAACAATAATTAAATAAGCCTAATTAAATTATAAATATAAAAAATATAATCTATAAATATATTTTACATCATAATTCATAACCACTAATTATGGAAAGGGAAAAATATACAATCATTGTTTCATGAGGCATTAGTTTTCCGTATACATTTTCATTAAGTTCGTTACCCATTATATGAAAGTTTTTGTAAGTTTAGTTAGGATCCAAAATATAAAATCATAATATTATATTGATATACTTAATATTATGTTGAATAATGTGTTAATAATAATTGATTTGTCGGAGAATGTAAATAAATCAAAAGAGCTTGAGGAACGATGCTACCTATTCTTCGGGTTACTCATTTCGGTTTAAAAAAATGAATTCCTTATACTGATTCATGACCAAAGGGAGGCTTCTTGGATAGGGGGATGGATGTTTGGAGGTTATTTTAAAAACTTCTGGGTTAGACACTCTCCATGAATGGTTTGAATAAATGGGAGGTTTGAGTTCCTTTGTATAGTGGAGGAGTGGCTTTCGTGTATATTTTTGGAAAAGGGAATTCTACCCATGATTTTTTTCCATTTAATATGGATCAAATAATGGTCCAAATTATATCCAAGTAATTAATGGGTATAAATATGCATATTAAATTGATTTTGGACAAGTTTATAGGCCATTTTTAGCATAATTTTAACTATTTAATCTATTTTTATGACAATTTTTCTCTTAATCGCTATTATTAATTTAAATTAATTTTCTAATATTCATTTATAAAATGATGTTGGCCTATGTAGATTTTATATGATATTAAAATTACAAATATTAAATCAATTTTTCAAAATTATAATCACCATATTGATATAAATTAGAAATAGAATTAATCATGTTGACGGAACAACAATGAATGGCTTTAATGTAAAAAGGATCAAGAAGCTTCCAAGTTTTTATGTCCAAATTCCTTGTTAAATTTATTTATGTGAAATAAAGTAGATTAATTGAGAAATATTTTATATAATATGGATTTATAAACTAATTTAAAATATTAATAGTCCTTATAATTAAGTGAACTGATAAAGTAGTTCCAAATTTAAATTTATTATTTTTCATTATTCATCAAAAAATGACATAATTTATAAAAGATCCCAAAAAATATAACAACCCTAATATATATTCTTATCATTGAAAAATAAAAATAAATTTTTTTATTAAATTTATAAAAGTGAGGAATTTAAATTATAAAATAGTAGGAATTGAAATATCGAAAAACAGGATTTATAGAAATATAGTTTTTATGTGTATAGTTTCTTATTTTCTTATATTATGCATAAAAAATAAATTTAATTATTTAAAAAATATATTAATTTCATATATAATAGATAAATCCACATTATCAATGTTCTAAATGATATATAATTTAATAGTCTGTTAAAAAATTGAGTAAATATTGTTTTTTAACACCATGTGTTGTGAGAATTTCTAGTTATCATCAAAATTATATTTTTTCAAAACGAAAAAATGGTAAAATTTTTGTGTGATACGTTCAAACCTCCTAAAAAATATTTCACTTGAAATTTTAGTGGTATTAACTTTTAAAATTTTGTGGCTATATCTTTTTCATAGGCTTATCGTGGGAAATGTAGAGTCTTCCAATTTTGATATCTCTACAGTTCATTTATAAAATGAGTCCTCCAATTCCTCAACTTATTCTCTATAATGTCAAGAATATAAAGGGTTATACATTTGTTTGAAAGGTCATTATAACAACTTATTTCATTAGATATGAGTACATTAGTGGTATTAGTTATATAATTTCTTAGTTGTTATACATGGATCACATCATATAATTTTGATAGATTTCATATAATTTCCAGATGATAAGAAATGAATCCAACTCTTTTATGAATATAGAGATGTATAGTGTATCTAGAACTCACTTTACATTTTTATGTGATCCTTACAACCCACTTTCATGGAGATACTTTTAGGAAAATGTGACCTCACAAATTTAATACGAAACATTTCATATGAATATTAGAAAAAACATTTTTTGTAAATTATTTTTCTTTAATATGATGAAACCTTTATATGAAAAAAATCAAAGAGGTGGAATATTTTTGGTTATTGTATAAGTACTATAGAATGTACTGTATTAGAAAAATAGTGGCTATTGTAGGGGTTACTATAGAATGTATAGTTCAATACTATAGTAGCTGAAATATTCACCAATTTGGTCATCAGGTCTTCCAAGGCTAATGGGACACCCCAAGCTATCTAGCCAGAAAGTATATAAGGACACCCTAAGGCCATCGGGCCAACTTAATGATTTTGGGCCACATAAAAAGGCCTTCAGGTCACATGAAATAGAAATGAATTCAGTCATATTCTAAAAGAAATAATGCCCATGATATGCATTCAAGGGAGGCACATTCATTAGAGAAAGGCTAAATACCATTGGAATAATTATAGGGTATGGAATTTCCCTAGGTACCAGGCTTGTACAACTTTGTAATGGATAGATAGTTCACTAGCCTTGTGAAGGGGGAGTGTTGACATCAAGATATAATCAAGGGAGGGTTAGTTCTATTTAGTCTGTTTATGGTGAATTTCACTATTCCAATCAGGACATGTAATCTGTCTTTAATCCTGTGGGCTATATTTGGGGTCCCCTTATACCCTTATAAGCGGTATTATGAAAAATAAATAAAAATTGAAGTCTTTTGGGACATTGAAGAATGCTTCATACTGTGACATTGGAATACATTAGTAGTAAGTATTACTATATGAAAACACTATCAAAGGTATTAATTTATCCAATATTCCTTAAAAGTATATCAAGAATGACATAAACATGTATTCCGTTATAGGAATGGTTCTTTCTGACATTCCATAAGTTTTTGAATGGTATGATGTTCTCGAATTATCATTACTATCAAGAGGTTTTTGAATACCTTTACCTAATTTTTATGTGAAGCAATGATCTCATTCAGAAACAATTGATAGTCATTTTATAGGAACTCTTATATATTTTTCAATAAATATAATTATGAGTAACTATATCATATAACCTTCCCTTATATTTAAGAAATATATGAAAATTTTTAGCATACCAACTATAAAATATATTATATCATTATTCGTGTGAGTCATTGGTAGACCAATGAATAATTCTGTTGTAATTTAATCCCATTTTCACATTGGATGTGGAAGTGGTTTTAGTACCCTAGTAGGATTCTTCATCACAACATTCACATTATGACAAAAAATATTTTGAAAAATAATAAGAAACATACCACATCATGTTATCCCACATAAAATGGTCCCTTAAGACCTTGTATATATGATTTTTTCATGGGCGTATATAGAAATTTTAGCTATGAGAATTTCTAAAAAGTTCTATTATTAACTCAGGTATAGATGGAACACATAGCCTCATTCCAAACATTATAACACCATATTAATAGAAAAAATCATTTTATTTTCCAGCATTCACATCATCAATTTTAATTTGATGGTTCTCATCATTATATTAAGAGTTTTTATCTTATTTAGTGATGTTTTATTTCAATCATTTGAGTAAATATTTTTGTCTATCCTTATATATAAATTATTAAATCAATATTTACTAGATTCATAAACATGGGTACCTTCTAAATACTCATATGGGTTATCACACCACTATCATTTATACTCAATGAATTCGATACCTTATATTCCGTACCTATGTTTTAGTGTATCAAATAATCATAATAATTGAATAGCTCAAGCCATCTCATTTTTTTCATGGTGTTATATTTATATGATAAATTTAATTTAATGTTATTGTTATCCTTCTATATCTCACATATTTCACCATATAGATAATTTCTCCATATTCTCCTAGTGAAATGTTTTCAAGAAAACTCAAGATCATGGGTATTTTAGTAATATTCGTGGATCATTAATTGTATTGATGTATATTCAATAACATTATCATTTTTAATTAGGACACAATGATGTAAAATATTTAATGCATCATAATATATGATTAACCAACCACTTCTAGATGGTAGAGTCAAATTTCGAGATTTGGATTGTCTTTTTTTAGTTCAATAATGAATATTTTTAATTCCATTTTAGGAACCAGCATAACACATTCTATAATAATATAGTTTAATAGGTTAGAAAATCAAGGGAAACTATATATAAATCATTCATATTAACCTTCCAAACTAATAAAACTATATACATTTGATATGTTTATTTTTATAAGAAATAATGTGAATTTTTTTTATATGTAGGATAAACTGATATACCATTCTTTGGTGTCAATATAGATATGAAAGGAAACATATTGAAGCTAAAAATAGTACTTACATAAACTATTGTATAAAAAATCCCTTCTATAATTCGTAAAATTAATATAAAAATGAATATCAGGGAAGTCATATCTTTTAGAATACATCGTAATATAATTAATTAATAAAATATAAAAATAATCATGATATTCTTTGAGTTCCATTTTTATTTTTTCATTACAAATACATGGAGGATTAGTCAAAAAAGTAGATAAGAAAACCTTTAGTGAAAACTAGGGCATATACGCCTAAAATTGAATTCTTTTCGTATTTTAAGCCTTTATCTTTTATTAGATAAAAGTGAAAACATTTAAAAACATATATAATCATATTTTAGTTATTTCTATCCATTCCCACCAACACAACGGCTATGTGTTAACTACAATTTAAAATAATAATATTTTATTACTAGTGTTCAATGAAATATTTCAATGAAACACTTTGTTGCGTATCGGGTACGGTGTCGAACATAGCAACCCTTTTAAAGTAAAATTAATATTTAATTCGTAAATATTAATAAATATGAAAATGTTGTATTCATTATTTACCTGGGATGTTACACTATGTATCTATATTTATCCTATAATCATTACTTTATTTATAGGTCATTTAAAAAAAATCAAATCCATAATTATTCGAATAACATATTTATCAATTACAAAATGTAAAAAATAAGAAATTTCATTTTATAAAAATGAACCATTTTTTGATCTAATAAATTTTAATTTTAACCCTATACACACTTAACATGATTGATGAACACACTACCCATACTTTCAAATCGATTATGTAAATAACTATAAGGAAAAATAAAAAAAACCAAAAATAAAACCTTTAGAAAATGTATCATATCAATCCTTTGTGGTATGTCAGATCTCGCCATAAAGGCACTAGTTATGTCTTCTTATGGGTGAGTATCATTTATAACCACCATATTCTATATTCCCATAATTTAACTATTTCTAGAACATTATATCTACAATTAGATAGAATTTCACTATGGAGATGACTCAAGAACCCACTTCCCATGTACCAATATCAGATATCCACATTGCCTATAGAAAATTTCCTATCCAATATTTTTTCCACATCTGACATTAAAAAATATGATCTTGAAATATTATTTTCCTTACATATGATTAAAATTTTCTATGATAATAATTATATTTTATTTAAAATAGAAAATAATATAAATAAAACAATTCTTTTCAATATAAATCCATATATTCTATAGTAACAAATTATAAAAATTACATTTCCTTTCCTGAAAACAGGTCTTGTAAGAAATTCCTATATATTTTTTATTGTATATGTCCTAAAATAATAGATGTGAAAATAAACCCATGTACACTATTAATTAAAATAATTTTATTAATATCCAATTAATTCTATATCCATTACCAAATCAATAAAATGATTTTTTCCTTATATATATAAACTAATATGTTTAACTATTGTTAAGTATCATGTTCCTCGAAACATTTAAAAATACTCATATTTAGTATCTTCAATGACCTATTCTATACCATGATACCAAAAATTTAAATATATGTTATTATATTTTTATTAAAAAATATTTCTATTTAGACCCAAATTAAACCATGGAATTATTTTTTAAAAACATATTGAATTATTTTCTATAAACATGGTAAAGTTTCTTGATTTTAAACAAACATGAAATTTTTAGATAGTAAATTTATTCATATATGGAATGAGATATAATCAATAACATAAAATAAATCCATACCTATGACCATATTATTCACCGGGTTTTGGTTATCAACCACTTTATGTTTTCTGGTATTTTATGGCATGTCCCTTCTTTATCACATATCCAAGGGAGCTTATTTTATATATCAATAACAAAACCATTAAATTCGTACATGATAATTCCAAATAATTTATCATACCTAAACCAAAAAATTATAATATTTGGTAGTTTTTTCATGTCAATTTACTGAATTCACTAATTAAAATAATATTATAATATCTTTTGGTTTAGTTAAAAAGTCACTTTTATAAATATATATTGACAAATAAAATATAATAATATGTAGACATTCCAAAATTTACCATAATTGTCCATCACTAGGAAATATTTTATCAAATTATTTCAATATAACTTTTCAAAAAATATATAATTAATGAAAATTTTAAAAATTAACATTATTCATGTAAAACTTTATAATCATATATATTGTGAGTATGAAACCCCTACCTTTGATAACAAGAATCTAGAAATCATTGAACCAAAGAATAAAATCCAATAAACATCATCTGATCCAATGGTCCCTATTACTATGATCAAGAAATCAAGATTCCCATATTCATAATTCAATACAAGGATCAATATATTTGTATCCGATTATAATAGTATAGATCCACATGTTAATTTATAACTATAAAGGGAAAGATGAGAATGATTAAGGAGTATGGGAAATCCTAAATATCAATCAATTTATTGGATGATGACCTAATGAATAACAGGGAAAATAGTGTCATTCTAAAATGAGGAATCTAATTTATTTAAAAAATTAACCCTTAGGATCATCAAAATAAGTAATATGGTGTGTGTAAAAGATCATTGGTTGGTAATTTGGTTTTTAATATAGTTATTTCCTAATAATACCATAACTTCATGCTTAGGATAAATGGTCCCTATAAAAAATTCACTGACAAGGGAAACCCATTATCCAACTAAATATGTGAATATAATGTATTTATAAATGATCACTGAAAGCTACGATTAATAATTTAATCCTCCCACCTAAACATCTTGGTTACTATGGTATAACTGAATGGTTTACTAAAAAAAGGCATAGGAATTAAATATATTGTTATCTCTAACAAACAAAAATATTTTATTCATAATTCAATTACATAAAATAGAAACATTCCTTTCAAACACACTATAGAAAAATTTTCTAATCTATTATAATTTTAATCTAGTAAATGCTATCAGGAAGAAAATATTTACTATATCTTTTGGAAGAAATTAAGATGGATCTAGATTCTTCATTACCAACAGATAGAAGTTAAACATTTTTTCCTCATATATATACATTAATACAAGTATAGTAAACACAAATCAAGTTCATAAAAAATATAAATTCACCAATATACGGGTGTTAAAACAAAAATTATATCCTAGGATATATACATCACAACCAAGATGAAACTTACACAAATATTGGATCACAAACTACAAAATTCTGTTTTCATTTTTAATGATCTATATAATATTTATTTTGATTCATATTTTTCGCTATTTAAATAAATATTTGTTGACCCAAATCATTCTTTCAATGACCGACATTCTCCCAAAATAGTTATCTCTCCTAATTTGTTCAGACATAAGGGTGATTAGAATCGCCATATTTAATTTACAATAATAAATTACGCAAAATGAATGTTTGAAATATATTTTTGTATTAAAAACATATAATACCTTATAACCCTCTAATTTTTTATAAATATACTATATTATTTCAAAATATGACGGTAAAATAATATGTGGTTTATTACATATACTCCTCTTTCTATATGGTGACATGTCATACATATTTTCAACTTTGTTTGAATCTCTCTTTATGACCCAACATACAATTTAAATGTAAATAGTGAAAATATTAAAAATATGTTTAACATGTTGACCCCATGGATCCATAAAAAATTTCCAACAACATATTTGAGAATAAAATGGTGGAATATTCATGAATTGGTACAATATAATTATCAATACCCAATCACCATTGTCATGTCATTCATCCATAGTGATCAACAGATATTCATTATAAAATCCAACATCAAATATTCTCACATCAATGAGGGAATATGAAATGATTCTAAAAGACAAATAGGTTATTGGGGATTTATTTTTATCTGATATATTGTCAATCCCTAGACCTTATAGTCTATAATATTCTAATGTATCCAATAAAAATTGAACTATATGTTTTTTCCAGAAACATATCACCATCATACATATATATTTCAAAAATCATAAACTAATATATCTATAATAATATTATCATAAAAATACACCAATTTATAGTCAAAATAAAGTTTAAATTGCACTTATAACGACCACCCAATTGTCATTTTCTCAAAATTTAGTGAAACATTTTTCATATTATAATAAATAAAAATCCTATATCATTCTATTAAATAGAAAAAATACCATATAATAATTTTTTCCCTTGATGTGGCATCATGATATATATTTCATCTAATGCATCTATTTATAAATGATTCATCTTGACTATAATCTTAATATTTTCCATGTATTCATTTAAAATGTAGGCCTTTTGTTCATGGTGTGTACTAGAAAATTACTATTTCTAAGACAATAATATAAATTAATATAAAAAAGATCACATTAATCCATGCATACGTGTAACACTATGTTCATATACAACTACAATATATTATAACATAAACTATGTTAATATGGATACACCATAAATATTTCTGCAATTACATATTTTTTCATAGTCTATGGTACATGTATAAATTATGAAAACACAAGAACATACATGAAAATGTTTATATAAATTTTTTATTTATTTATCATCCATTGTAGTACCTATTTATCCCCTATGTTCTCATGCATCCCATAATTGATATGGATTTAGTAAATAACACTAAAAATATCACACCAAACAAAAAAAAATTCGTAATAGTGTAAAAGCTATCCAATATTTTATCCCCTCAATATCCCCATAAATCCTATTTTCCCACAACGAATTCATTTTATTCTATGTAAAACCCATCATAGTGAATATTTACATTATAAATTCCTAAATTAGTAATTAGGGTTAACACATGCATATTAGGAATCCAAATATATCAGTGGTGTTCTAGGGTAAATCCATTTTTATAAATAATTTGACATTTAGTCAACCTACAAACAAACCCTTTTTGAAATGTTGATTTCTAAAAAAAATAAATTAAAATTTTATTACATTATTTCCCTCAAATAATAAATATGACCGATAATAATATATATAACCACAAAAAATGTCTATTGATATTTATTTATGTAATAATTTTTCATGTACAGATAATATAGAGGGAGTTTTGGTAATAAATAATTATGATTCCTATGAAATTACAATTCTTTTATATTATCTTTTATAATATTTTTTAATTATCAAATCCCTCCACCCATAATTGTCGATATCCAAACTACATGTCATTTATTGAAAAAAAATTTATCCATTATTCTCATTCAACATATTATGAATAGTTTTCATGTATTGAATATAATTTAATTCTATTAAATAATTATTTTAGATATAAATACACTATCTTAAAATATATTCAGCCTTTCTAGACATTAGAAGCAATAGTTACAAATGTGAAACATGTCATATATTAAATAAATTTTCCTCCAAATCATGAAATTGATCATTAATATCCTACAACCAGTTAGAAAGTGATCACATCAAATGAAATTACATTGTAATTATCCTAGGATGAAAATTTTGTTGCGATCTTCGCTGGTACAAGTAATTCATTTCCGTATTAAATATCTGAATCCTGTCTTTGATATATAAAACCACAATAGTAATTTAATCTGTATTTTTAAATGATAATAATTCAATAACCAATAAATATAACATAAGAATTAAATATATATGGAATTTATAAATTTATCCCACTTTTATAGGAATGTTTTTCCAATCTCCCTAAAAATATTTAACAATAAAATTAGGTTATGCAATAAGAACATTTGATCCATAGAAGTTGACATATGAATTGAAGATGACTATAAAAATATATATCAAGTATGTATTAATTTATTTTCATCTACTTCACAAATAATTAAAATATTATATTCACATCACACAAATTGAATAAACAAGATCGATATATAATCCACCAACATCCCCTTTTCAGTTTGATACATCAATATATTCACGTCAAAATTAATATAAACATTATGATTGATCTATATATTTATTAATAAATTATATATAAATGAATTGGATTCACAATAACACCACATATTTTTATCTTATTATAGTGGTCGTTATTTTTGCTGCTTTTCATGGTTCCCCATTGGAATAAACACTCCTTGGTGGAGGTAATGGTGTGCTGAGGGTGTGGCAAAAAAAATATGTACATAAAAATGTCTAAGGTCAGTCTATGAACATTTATGGTACATGGAGTGTAATATTAGTTGTTTTACCAGAGAAAATTTCTTAAAGAAACCTCCAAATTCCATGATTCTGGATATGGTGAATTCATAATGGATTTGGTTTTATAATAGCACAATAGTGTCTTGTTGTGGTGGGTTTCTATAGACATTGTGATTGGATGTTACACAATGATGATGGGAATAACCAAACTATGGTGTTGGTGAAAACATATACTTTTTAAAATATATGATTCTACTTCTGATCTTATAGAAGGAGTTTTGGGTTCTCTGTCAAAATTCTTTTGTGGGTTTCAATGTAAATGTTTACTTGAAATTACCTCTCATACTATATTAAAAACCTTATCCTTACGAATATATAACTATAAATTTTCAGAGTAGTTGTTATATATTTTTTAGGATAAATTATAGATTTTATCTTGTTTTAATGTTGTTGAACGCTCTCTATGAAAATGTCATGCTTGTCTTGTGAAACCAATAATAAGGCATATGTGGATTCACCCATATCAAATCTGATTCTAAAACATAAATTGATTTTATTATATTTATTTTCATTCGAAATGTACAAGTTGGATGATTTATTAATGGAAAACCATTTTTTGATACATTGGAATCATAATATTTTAAATACTCATTTAAAAAATCCATTTTGATGTATGGGTTATAATTGGTATTTTTTTTATTAAATTAATGTGTACTGATTAATTTTTATAATTTGTAGAATTTATTTTTGTGGCCTAACATGATGTGATAATTTAGAATATTTGGGATGATGTTCATTTACATTAATTTTATTGTGATGTTAATTGGCAGAATATTATTGACTTGAGGAACTATATGGATTGCATAAAATTGCCATCTAAGATGATTCTTGTGTTACCAGTAATGTGTATTTGTAATTTCATTGCATGTAAAAGTGTATGTCTGTTTGAATCATTAAATTGGTATGTTAAGTGGAATAAATGTATAAACAATTTCATCTTTTATATTAAATTATTTTAAATAGGTAAACTAGAATGTTATCTCCTTTTATATATTTTGAATTATTCCTAAATAAGAGGGGACTATTTCTTATCCTAGTGACATTTATGTGAATCTATTGTGGTTTTCTAGATAGTAATGATTACTCGCCCACAGTATATGTACCCTATGAATATACAAATGTTATTATTTTCATGAAAAATTTAATGGAATGGTATCTAATTTCATTATTAGTGAGAAAATTACATACCATACCTCATTATATTTTTCATCAAGTTACTATTGTGGGTTGCATATAGTAAAGGAGTTCTTGACAACTATTGGGGTGTGGTGATCTCATCATTGATTAAATAGCCACTGAAATAAAAATATCATGAATAAGAAATTATGAATCCCATTTATATTTAATTTCCCATATTAATTTTTAGGTTTCTTGGAATCTGATTTCAATTATTATTTATTTCATTGTTCAAAATGTAATATTCACTTGGTTTACTATTATGTAATGATTATTATGTGTTTTGTTTTGACTATATAGAAAAAAAATCTATAGATGACCATGAAACCCAAAAGTAGAGGCCACTAAGAATATGGTTGTACCTAAATAAATGCGGAACAATATAATTTTCAAATAATTTTTCAATAATTTCATGATATTTATTGTAAGAACCCGGATCTTCGTTCAGGTATGTTTTTTCCATTTTTCATGATTTTTTAAGAAAAATGGATTTTCTATAAATTTTTAAAGTACACGTCGTGTACTTTCTGAGTACATGTCGTGTACTCTGATCCAGCTTGATGTCGTGTGCTGGTCGTGCCCAGGACACACACAGGGTGTGTAGGGTTGACGTGGAGGCCGATTTTGGCGGAGTACGGAAAGGACCTAGTACACGTTGTGTAGTCTAAAAGTACATGTTGTGTACATTCTTTTTTCACTAAACAGACCAGGGTCACACCTAACCCAAATTTTCATCTTCTTCTTCAGTTTTCATCTGCCTGAGAGCGACCGTACGTTCGGATCTTCGACAAGCTCCCTCCTCGTCGTCTGTTCTCCGATTCGAGCACGGTCGATTACGTTGGAATCGTAGCGCTGAGTTCTTCCTTCTACATTAGCCTTGTTTATTCATTCTTACTGGTTTCCATGTTATCGTAGGTTGAGTGTTTTGTGCGTTTTCTCAGATCTACATCGTTACAAGGGGAATCAGTCATTGTGGTTCACTTATATCGATCACCACTGATCATGGTAGATGGTTTGTGACTTTCTGTTGAATGTTGATTGGTATTTTGTGAAAAATCCACCAATACCCTTTAACGGGGTATCGTGTGTTCATGTTTTACCCTTGTTATTTTACAAATTTTCTTGATTGATGTAGTAGAGGTTTATGATTGTAATTAGAGTAATTTATTTGGTGCTCAGGTTTCTTTTCCATGTTTGTTCTGCCTATTGGAGTTCTACTAGTTGCCATGCACAGTTTTAGAATTGTGGACGGTTGCCTTGTTTTGCTGCTGATACTTATTTGATAGCCCTGTAGTTCTTGAGGATTACTTGGACGATGCATGCGCGTTGAGCATGTTAAGTTTTACTCAGGACTATGGGAACCTTGAGTAGTAGACCAAAGGGAGAATGGACAGAAGCGCTTCTCCAGAGTGTCTTTAATTACGATACGAGTCCACATGGGGAATTGATGTTGAGTGCTTCATTAGAGAGTATGTAGTTACTTAACGCGGGCCACAGGGGGAATAGACGATGAGTTATTCCCCAGGGATCCTTTACCAAGTTACGAGAGTATAGGGGGAATTGACAGTGAGTGCTTCCCCAGAGATTCTGCTTAATTTCTTAACTGAACCAGAGGGGTGAGACTGTGTGTGCCACCTAGCGGGTTGTTAGTACTTTTAGGTTGAACCACAAGGGTTAGGCTATGAGAGCTACCTAGAGTGTTTCCTTTTTTCCTTTGTTACTAGTTGTTTACTTGTGCTCTTCTTTTGTTAGAACTGTGGATTGTAGCTTCTTGTGCTTTCATGTTTACTTCATCTTGTTTTATTACTTTCTTTGTATTCATTGACGGTTGGGAACAAATATTTTGGTGATTTCCTAATGGGATTGTATCTCACACCCTGTTTGGGCCATGCTTTTGGGCCCAATCAGACTATGTTGTTGTAGGTATAGATAATGGAAAGAGCCCTTCTACTTCAGGTTCTTAATTGCACTAGAGTTGGGGAGCATGGGACCGAGCCGGGGATCGCGATTCTAAAGAGTTTAATTTGTTTTTCTTTTGAACTTGTTTTCAGTTGTATTCCATCACGTTGTTGTGTTTCTTCTTTACATAGATACTTGTACCTGCTGCATCATTTTCATCATTGCTATGTAGATTTATTGCATCCGCTGTTTGGTTTCTGTTGTTGTGCATATTGTTACTGCTTTTGCTTTTCATTGTTGTTTTTCCGCTGTATACCTTTCCAAATGAGGGCATAGTTTCCCCACCGACTCACCAAGGCCCTCACTGCTAGTCGGAATCCTCTGGCATTCGGGGAAATGTGCTTGAGGTCATGTGCCGAACCGGGTACGGGGCACCAGTGGAGGGGCTCCAGATTCAGGTTGTTACAAAGTGGTATCAGAGGAGATCATTTCTCTTTCTTTAATGTTTGGGGACTTTAGCGAGGTATAGGATGAATTAGGTACTTGGTATTAAGCTTTTCTTGGGAGTTTCTAACCCGTGTATAGGGAAAGGCCATACTACCTCGTAAATTGCAGTTTACTGGTTTTGAGTTTTATTGTTGATATGTTTTCACCTAGAGTGATTTGCATGACTTGTGTGATTGTTGTTTTGATATTTCGGTTCTATTTCTGTCGCGACTTGATGAGATGAGGGTATTCCATCTCATGCATCATATAGGAACTTCTAGAAATCACATTCCATGCACTCCTTCCATGCCATCTAGGGTGCATTAGCGATTGCATGCTGTTGTGATAGGCTTTGTGTAGATTATGCATCCTGTTGTGATAGACGCTTGATATAATCCCTGCTGTTATGTTATAGAGATGATGTTTTTATTTTTATGTGACTACAGGAGATGCCGAGATTTGATTCGTGGGGAGTATGGGCCCTCGCGGATCAGAATTTGGCACATCTTTCTAATGTTTCTAGTGTTTCTGGGAGTCTGGGCAGTTTCTAAGCTACTACCCAGAAAAACCTAGAATACACAGCGTTTACTTTTTGGAAACACACCATGTATATTTTAGGCCATGTCGCTGACCGTGTGAGCAGAACACGGTGTCATGAAAGAAACTTTAGGAACACACCGTTTATGGTAGGTACACGTCGTGTATGGTCGGAGCTGTGTACTCGTTCGTGTCACTAACAATACGGGCCGGGGAATCTCAAGTAGAACACGTCGTGTCCTTAGGGAACACGCCTTGTAGCCCTGTCTAGGTGGTCGGCTGTGTCACGAAAAACAAAGGCCGACATTACCTTCTTTTCCACACGTCGTGTTTGTTCGCAACACGTCATGTAGTCCTGTCCAGGTACCCGGCTGTGTCACGAACAACACGGGACGAGGTCACCGTGCCAATGCACACTGTGTTTGTTCGGATCACGCCATGTATGGTTCATCCGTGTTGATGGTCATGTGTTTCCCAAACAAGGGCTGCCAAAGCCTTGTCTAGTACATGCCTTGTGTGTAAAGAACACACCATGTAGTCTCGAGTTAATTCAGACTCTGTGGGTTAGCCATGTAAGGAGAAACGGGAAGGGGAATAGTTTTCAAGTACACGCTATGTGTGGGTGCAACACGCCATGATGATTGAAGTGTAAATGACTTGTAGGGTAGGAGTACACGCCCATGTTAGTGGGTTAAGAAGAAACGCCATGTAGTTTTATACACGCTGTGTAGTCGTGTTTTGAAAACTTGCATGTTTTTCTTCCCCTATTTCTGTTTTGTACTCTTGTGCTCTCTGTACATGTTTTCCTGATCTAATTTGGGCTTTTGATATTTCAGAACTATACCCTTGAGACATCCTCCGGTCATACATTTGTTTTCGGGCAATGATCAGATGCCTGATAGGGATGATCAGGGACCTCCTGCCGATCCTCCAGTCGGGCCAGCCTTGGCACCAGTTGTTATACCGGTTTCCGAGGCAGATTTGCAGTTCAGGGAAGGTTTCATGAGGAAAACCCAGGCCTTCCAAGGATCTCCACCTCTTACCACATCTATGGAAGACTTGACACGGGTTTTTCAGTAGCAGCATCCTCCCACGTTCTCTGGGGAAGGACGACCTCAGGCTGCAGAGTCATGGATGAAAGCCATGAAGACTATCATCGAGAATCTGGAGAGGCCTCCAGAGAGGTGGGTTATGCTCGCCACCTACATGCTTCGAGACTCCACCAAGAGGTGGTGGGACATGATCTCACAGGCAGGTCAGTATCAGGTTATGGTTTGGGAGGAGTTCCAGCACGTGTTCTATGAATACTTCTACTCAGAGACCCTGAGGGTCGACGGAGCCTGGTAGTTCATGAGCATAGAGTAGGGTACTCTTTCTATCATGGAGTATTCCTCTTGTTTCACCGATATGCAGCGCTTCACGCCCCTCCAGGATGAGATTGGGGTGTTCATAGCAAGGAAGTTTGAGGTTGGTCTCTGGCGGGAGATCCGCTCACAGGTGAACATCTTCTAGATGACTTCCATTACTTCCATCGCCATCCAGGTACTGATTGTGGAGTGAAATATGAGAGACTATGGACCTTTGAGCTAGGGCGGTTCTACGTCCAGAGCTAGTCTTCCTCTAGATGACAACACAGAGTGCCGTAGAGAGCCTACACGTGGTGATCCGAGGAAGCGAGATGCATCGTCAGGAATCCAGGTGACATGCTACCAGTGTGGCTGGTCTGGGAACACGAGGCCACTATGCCAGAGGGACATCGTGGAGTGCCGATCTTACGGCAAGATCGGTCACCTTCAATTTTTCTTCCAGGTCTTCTCACCAGTAGCTGGTGATAGGGTTTCTTCCATGACTCCTCGTTCAGGAGAAGCACCGCCAGTTTCTCACCAGTCGGGGAACTGGAGTTCATCCGGCCATTCGGGCTGAGGTGGAGGTCGAGGCCATGGAGGTCAGCCAATAGTTCCTCAGCACCAGTAGGTCAGTTCACCTCAGTGTGGTCATCCAGGGGCGTAGGGCCATTGTACAGGCCAATCATTCACTGTGGAGCATCATTATCAGGAGCAGGATCTCGGCCCTTCTACTGTTGAGGTACAATTTTAGTTGCCTTAATTTTATCTTCATCCCTTTTCTATACTAGTGCTATGCATAGCTTTATATCTGTTGCTATTGTGGATAGCCTTGGACTCTACATCTTTTCTTATGTCGACTTGTTGAAACTAGACACACATTCTTGAATGAGGATATCTAATGTACGCCAGTGTAGAGAGTTCCCTCTCGAGGTTGCAGGGTATCGTTTCTTATGGGATCTCTATGTCCTAGAGATGATAGGCTATGATGTCATCCTTGGCATGGATTGGTTGGTTCCCTTTCAGGCATTCTTCGACTATTATCACTGCAGAGTGAGTTTCATTTCTGCATAGGGTGAGTCCTTTATTCATAAAGGTGAGTGGGACGTTCGGGTGAGTCGGGCAGGACTCAAGTATCTTCGGCTAGGAGGGGTGACAGCCCTGATTTCTAGTCTTTATCTGGATGATCAGGAGACTCCACAGTTGGACATTCCTCTAGTGGTGGATCGCTTCAGGGATGACTTTCCAGAAGACTTTTCAGGTTTTCCTCCAGAGCGTAAGGTAGACTTCTCTATTGAGCTCATGCCAGGAGCAGCACCGGTGTACATACCTCCCTATAGGATGGTCACACGTGAGTTTCAGGAGCTCAAGAAGCAGTTAGAGGAGCTACAGGCTAAAAAATTCATCCGACCCAGTACTTCTCCTTGGGTTTCACCTTCCCTATTTGTAAAGAAGGCAGACGATACCCTTTTACTTTGGTGGATTATCAGAAGCTGAACCAGTTGATGGCCAAGAACCGATATCCCTTGCCGTGAATTGACGAGCTTTTCGATCATCTTTGAAGAGCCCGGGTGTTCTCTATGATCGATTTGAGGTCCAGTTATCATCATTTGGGCGTTAGACGATCAGATATACCTCAGACAGCCTTCAGGAGCAGGTATGGTCTATACGAGTATACAGTCATGACGTTCGGTCTCATGAACGCGCATGAAGTTTTCATTGCACTGATGAACCAATTGTTCCATTCTTACTTGGACTCCATTGTTGTGGTATTCGTGGACGATATCTTGGTCTACTCTCACACTCCACCTGACCATGCCACACATCTTGAGATCGTTCTGAGTACACTGAGAGAGCATTGGCTTTATGCTAAACTCTCGAAGTGCCACGTCTGGATGGATCAGATTCACTTCTTTCTTCACGTCATCTCTGTAACATCCCAAGTAAGTAATGAATAATAGATTATTTTATTTGTGTCTATTAATGATTAAGATAGTGTTTTAGAGGCTTAAAATGAAAATAAATCCAATCTTAAGCATGGAATACACTAATATTTTTAAAAGATTGTTTTACTGCCTTTTGATGGAAAACCATTTTTAAATTTATCTTTTTACAATTTTATAATCTATTCTTGTCAAAATAAACTTATTCATTATGATTGGGACATCAAAATTTACTTTGTGTGAATTTTTGGTATTTTTCAGAAAATGATCATTTTTTAATGAATAGTGAAAAATACTGCATTTTACATCAAAACTGCTTCTTAATCTAATTTATTTATATGATTAGATTATCTTTTGAATTCTTCATATTCTGTAATCTGAATATATTTTTATCATTTAATCCAATGGTGGTCATTGGAATCAATTTCACTTTGAAATTGGACTTAAACTGGTGTCAATCTTTTGATACTTATTGTTTTATAAAAACATGCTATTTGCTCTGACGGCGGGAATTAATTATTAAATTAATTAATGTGACTTATATGTTTTGAATATTGTAAAATAGACTTCATTTTTTAATTCAGAATATCAAATATAGCTTAGGGTGAATTTTTGGTATTTTTCTGAAAAACTCCAATTTTTTATGAATAGTGAAACCACTAAGTGGTAATCAAGCAAACTGATTTTTCAGTTAAATGAAAGTTTACAACTAATGTGTATTGAATTTTAAAAATCCGACATACATGGTTGTCATTAAGAAGTAAAATGTGGTTCAATGAGATTAAAATAATTTTTTGGCGAATAGTAACTTATTAAGTTTTTAATCGTGATTAGTGGTAATTAGTGTAGTTTAAGGAAAAAATAATGCTTTAATCAAATGAGATGAGCTTGACACATGTCCTACCCTCATTGGTTGTGTAATTTCCGACCAAGAAAAGACATGGGTCAACTTGGGGACCCCATGGAGCCACTTTGGTTGGGAAAGGACATAACTAACTTTTTATTTACTGTAAAAGTAAAAATGACACAAACATGATATGTTTTACTAAAACAATTTTTATGTGGGGTTATACAAGTCATATTTTTTATTATAAATAGTCATTGGAAAGCTAAAAAAATTTCCTACATTATAGTAATTTTGTTATAATTTTTATACATTAAATAAATGAAATTATTTATGACATCATAATGATGCAGCGATGACATCATTATCTGACGATTTAAATAAAATGAGAAGATAATGTAAACTCTATGACCTACACATGTCCAAACCATTTTGGATGGGTTTATTTCGAACCCTTATCACCTTATACACAAATTATATCAATGTGGGACCTTTTAAAACCGAAACACATTTTCAAATAAAGTAATATTGCTTACATTCCAAAAGTGCCCCTCCTCTCCTCTTATAAAAGGCCCCCACCTCTACCTCATTTCACACACTCTTAAAGCCTTTGGATCGGCCATAACCTATCCATGTACTCTCTCCACATCCCTCTCCTCATCCTAGAGGATTCCATTTGGGCAGAATCTTTTCAAATGAAGCATTTAGGCTCATATCAAAAGGAGTTACACTTTTAAAGGTAATTCATTCTCTCATGTTCATTTGTTTTATTTTGCTTCTCCAACCCCCTAAAATCTTTTTATATACATCTTTTGTAACAACACCAGTATCTTAAACATACTAGGATGTTGTTATAAGATTTATTCGAGCTACACTCTCACACAACTACATCATATGGTTAAAGAACATACGGTTTCCGTGGATGGAGAAATTCTGCCTCTCGAAACGATGATTGTTCAATACTCATTTAACCCCTTCAAAGGTGAAAATTATGATGTCACTATTTTTATATATGATATATAATATGTTTATTCTTTCCTTAAACTTCTGTATTTTTCATTTATGGAATACAATTATTTTTTCCATTATGGGTAATCACGATATCTTCATTTTAGGAAGTACGGACTACCGCCCCCTGAAAGTGATTTGATTCGTTAATACCATATGTGGGATGTGTAAAGGATAAAGTTAATTATATTATATATGTTATTATACTGGAATTATAATATAATCTTATATCATTATGATTCCATTCCAGAAAATACGAAATAGAAATGGAAGTAGCGTTCATGTGTACGTACGGCTTACCGTCTCCATGAACGGTGCATTTCATTTCTTAACTCTAAATGTGATGTAATATTATAAATACATGTATATGCTGAATATATATGATATATATGTTATCCAAATCATTAATATAATTCTGTATATAACGATCCTTTGACCAAATTAACAACATATAAGTGTAAGAAGTCTATTTTTGACTTAACCAAATACCGAAAAAATGAACATTATTAACTTAAATGATTACATGATGTTCATTATATGGTATAAAAGGAATAATAAACTTGAAAAATGTTCTTATGAAAGTAGAGATTAACTCAAGTTTATTATTCATGATATTAAAGAACGGTCGGGTCAAGTCGGATATGAGGTAAGGGAACTTCTTAACCCAATTTCCATTCTTTGGGTTAATCTCCTACTTTCAAATTACGTCATGATATTATTATGTCGTATCTTGTATTTGTACTTTATTTATGTGTAATTATAGTGAATACACATAATAGATCTATTTTATTTAAAAAATGATCCTTGTGTGGGACTTCATCTCAATCTCCTTTCATTGAGGAATATTTTATTTTATACACAACTTTCTTTTATATGGTGTATAAACCTCATTGACTTTTATGTTTATTCAAAAGGAATGTTTTTTATACGAAGCATTTACTAAACGACAAAAGGGAATTTTTTTTGTCGTACGTATGCGGCGACAATAACTTCTCTGCCGTCGTGACCGTTATTTGAGTTCTGGCTTCCTCTACAAGCCATACCTTCTTTTTAAAAGAAAAATAAATACCATGTTTTACTTTTCTTTTATTTTGGTATTGGAAATATTTTTCATAATGTTTTTATGTCAATGTGTTGTATTGATATCTTGTGATTGAATGGTGGAAATGTTATCTTTCTTTTATGCATGTTTTATGTGATACAATTATGATGAGGTTCTTGGGCATTATTATGAAGACGGGTGGTTCCGTGATAAACTAACGGCGGGTGAGACCGATATAGCTCTCCAATGCATTGGGTAACACGAAGGAGTGAAACGTTAAGGTTTCTCCGAAGAGATTTATTGAGTATACTTTGATGGGTATTCAAAACGTAACCAAGAGGGTTACTCCCTACGTAAGAATGTGATGAATGCCTCAAGTTACCTTTATGTCTTATGATTTCTATGATTTATTCTTGATTTGATGAGGTATGTTAAAGTGCTTATGTTTTATGGGTAAAGTATGATCTCATCCTTATGTATATATGTACCCATGTTTCCTTTCCATATTTTTATATCCCTTACTGAGTTTTTATGCTCATCCTAAGTTTTTTTTAAATGTTTTTCACAGGTCAAGGGAAAGGTACATGATATGATGATAGTGTCAAGGAAGTGTCAAGAAAGAATCCATGATTATTTAAAATATGTTTCCATTGATGGGAAAGAAGAATATTATCTTTATGTAACCACTTTGTTTATATGTGGAATGTAATTCATGTTTTATGATCTAATTATCTAAAACTCTAAACCCAAAAAGATCCTCAATGTGTAATCTTGTAATAACTCATGATTAAGTAAGGTTTAAGGCTGGGGCCTTATATTTGGTATCAGAGGTCGGTTTAGATAAATTTAGGAGTTAGAATTCTATTAAATGATTATCCAAAAATATTTTTTTTGAAATGATATAGCATTTAAAGATTACCATGTTGCTTCATCTAAGACATGTTTGTTCAGAATGGTTTTCCGCAGAGGAAACAGGGAAGCAGTGCTAGGAAGGCATACAGAAGGAAATAACCATCCGAATCAGCATCCTGAGATGGTCGGAATTGGAACTGAACAGTTTGTTGCAGTGATGGCACAGTTTAATCAGGCTATAAATAGTGGTGGTATCCATGCATGAGATCAGCCAGATCAACCGCATAGGAACATGTCAGTGGTGGAACATTTCATGAGGAAACATCCCCCATCATTCAGAGGATCATCTGACCCTGTGCTAGCTGATGGGTGGATTAAAGCACTGGAGAAGATTTTCGATGTCATGGGGTGTTCAGAGAATCAAAAGTTTAGTCTTTCTATTTACCGTTTGGAGGGTGAGGCAGATCAGTGGTGGTCGATGGTTAAAAATATCTGGGACGCTGATGAGATTGATGCTCTTGACTTGGATGAATTCAAAGGTATGTTTCTTGAGAAGTATTTTCCTAAGGATGTTTGACTTTTTATGGAAAATCAATTCTTTGAATTTAGGAAAGAGGAAGACTCAGTGGATACCTATGAAGAAAGGGTCACTCGATTAGCAAGGTATGCTCCAAATTTTATCCGAGACCTTGATAGTAAAATCAAACGTTTTTACTCAGGATTAAAGCCAAAATATCGAAGGGCATTAGCTTCTTGTGAGTTTAAAAGTTATGAAAAGATTTTTTGGTGTGTTGAGAAGGTGGAAATGGAGTTTTCCGATGATCATGTGTTCTATAACAACCAACAGATGAAGATACTGAGGTGGCAGGAGAAATGTAAGAATTCTTCAAAAAAGTCTGATGGTAAGAAAAATAAGTTTCCAGTTTGTGATAAATGTCGCAAAAGTCATGCTGGGGAATGTCTTCTGAATTCTAGAAAGTGCTACTGATGTGGTAAGATGGGACATAAGGCTCGTGATTTCACTGAAAAGGATCAAGGTGAAGGTAAGACCAAATTCGATTTACAGTTAGTGTAATGTTATAAGTGAAATGAGATGGTCACTATGCAAACGAGTGTCTGACAAAGAGCTTGAGTGATGGGAAGCAGTTAGACTACAAGCAGAAAGGGGTGGTGAAATACTTTGCAACTACTTCAGCAGATGTCGGGCCATCAAATGAAGTTGTATCAGCTCCAGGGAGCTCAGTATTTTTCAAAGATTGACTTGAGGTCGGGGTACCATCAGTTGAAAGTAAAAGAAGCAGACGTTCCGAAGACCGCATTCTGTACAAGATATGGCAATTATGAATTTGTATTAATGCCTTTTGGGCTAACCAATGCACCTGCTGTATTCATGGACTTAATGAGTAGAATTTTCTATGAGTTCTTGGATATATTTGTGATGATTGTTTTCAGGAATTGAAAAGAATATTGGTGAATGCTCCAGTTTTGGAACTGCCTTCCAGGAATGGTGAGTTTGTTATATACAATGATTCTTCATTGAAAGGACTTGGTTGCGTCCTAATGCAGAATGATCAGGTAATTTCTTATGCTTCACGACAGTTGAAAACTCATGAGGTAAATTACCCTACACATGATTTGGAATTACTTGCTGTTGTTTTTGCTTTACAAATTTGGAGGCATCATTTGTATGGAGTAAAGTGGGAAATATATACTGATCGCAAAAGTTTAAAGTATATATTCACTCATAAAGAGTTAAACATGAGACAAAAGAGATGGCTAGAATTAATCAAGGATTATGATTTTACAATTCATTACCATCCGGGAAAAGCAAATAAAGTGGCTGATGATTTAAGTCAAAAAAGTAATACTTCATTAGCAATGTTGCATTTGGAACGTGATCCTTTGGTTAAGGATTTTATGAACTTTGACATAGAAGTTGTTGGTGCAGGATGTTCTTCTGTTTTGTTTCATGTATCAGTGAGATCATATCTATCATATAGAATCAAGCAAACACAGAAGCAAGAGAGTGAGTTGCAGAAAAAGGTAGAGCTGGTTCAGAAAGGTAAGTTGCCTGAATTCATCATTGATAATGATTGTGTTTTGAGATTTGGGAAGAGATTGTGTGTGCCTTGTGATTCACAGTTTAAGAGAGAGTTGTTTTGTAAAGCTCATAGTTATCCGTTTTCAGTTCATCTAGGCAGTACTAAGATGTATAGAGATCTGCGGGAGTATTACTGGTGGGATGGAATGAAAAGAGATATTGCTGATTTTACTATGAAGTGTTTGACATGTCAATAGGGTAAAGAAGAGCGGCAGTTACCGAAAGGGAGCCTTCAGCCTTTACCAGTGCCAGAGTGGAAATGGGAGAATATATCCATGGACTTTGTTGTGGGATTACCGAAGACATCTCGAGGTAATAATGAAATATGGGTTATTGTTGATCGCTTGACCAAGTCTCCTCATTTCCTTGCTATACGAGATACTTTCTCTCTTGATCAACTTTCCCGTTTTTATCTTAAAGAGATAGTTTGGTTACATGGATTTCCTCACTCCATTGTATCTAATCGTGATCCCAGGTTCACTTCTATCTTTTGGAAAGGCCTTCAGAAGACGTTGGGGACTGAATTAAATTTTAGTAAAACATTTCATCCTCAATCAAATGGGCAGTCAGAACGAACAATTCAGACCTTGGAGGATATGCTACGAGCTTGTTCTATGGATTATCAGGGAAGTTGGGACCAACATCTTTCTTTGGTTAAATTTTCATATAATAACAGTTTTCATTCCAGTATACAGATGGCACCATTTCAGGCATTATATGGGAAGCGGTGTCGAACTCCAGCTTTTTGGGATTAAGTGGGTGAAAGGAAGTTGATGGGACCAGAATTGGTAGGAGAGATGGAAAAAAAGTTCAGCTGATTCAGAAGCACATGAGAACAGCTCAGAGCAGGTAGAAGAGTTATGCGGATAACTGGAGGAAGGATCTATCTTTTGAGGTAGGTGATCAGGTTTTTCTCAAAGTTTCTCCTTGGAAAAGTGTTATGAGATTTGGTAAAAAGGAAATCTGAGTCCAAGGTTTATTGGACCATATGAAATTCTGGAGAGAGTTGGATCAGTTGCATACTGAGTGGCTTTACCTCCGAGTTTATCTCAGGTACACAATGTTTTTCACGTTTCGATGTTGAGAAAGTACATGCCAGATCCATCTCATGTTTTGAGTCCAGAGGTAGTTCAGCTGGAAGAGAACCTATCTTATGAGGAACAACCGGTCCAGATTCTTGACCACATGGATCAAGTGTTACGGAATAAGGTGATTAAGAAGTTAAAGGTTTTGTGGAAAAATCACATGATGGAAGAGGCAACATGGGAATCTGAAAATGCAATGAGGGATAAGTACCCCCATTTATTTGATAAGTAAATAAATTGCGGGGATGCAATTTTCTAAAGGGGGGAAGGATGTAACATCCCAAGTAAGTAATTAATAATATATATTTTTATCTGTGTCTATTAATGATTAAGATAGTGTTTTAGAGGCTTAAAAAGAAAATAAATTTATTCTTAAGCATGGAATACACAAATATTTTTAAAAGATTGTTTTACTGCCTTTTGATGGAAAACCATTTTTAAATATATATTTTGACAATTTTATAAGATATTTTTGTCAAAATAAACTTATTCATTATTATTGGGACATCAAAATTTACATTGTGTGAATTTTTGGTATTTTTCAAACAATGTTCATTTTTTAATGAATAGTGAAAAATACTGCATTTTACATCAAAACTGCTTCTTAATATAATTTATTTATATGATTATATTATCTTTTTAATTGGTCTTAATGTGTAATATGAATATATTTTTACCATTTAATCCAATGGTGGTCATTGGAATCAATTTCACTATGAAATTGGACTTAAACTGGAGTCAATATTTTGATACTTATTGTTTTATAAAAACACACTATTTCCTCTGACAGCGAGAATTAATTATTAAATTAATTAATGTGACTTATATGTTTTGAATTTTTTAAAATAGAATTAATTTTTGAATTCAAAATATCAAATACAGCTTAGGGTGAAGTTTTGGTATTTTTCTGAAAAACTCCAATTTTTGATGAATAGTGAAACCACTAAGTGGTAATCAAGCAAACCGATTTTTCATTTAAATGAAATTTTACCACTAATTTGTATTGAATTTCAAAAATCAGACATAAATGGTTGTCATTAAGAAGTAAAATGTGGTTCAATGAGATTAAAATAATTTTTTGGTGAATAGTAACTTATTAAGTTTTTAATCGCGATTAGTGGTAATTAGTGTAGTTTAAGGTAAAAATAATGCTTTAATAAAATGAGATGAGCTTGACACATGTCCTACCCTCATTGGTTGTGTCATGGAAGACCAAGACAAGCCATGGGTCAACTTGGGGACCCCATGGAGAAACTTTGGTTGGGAAAGGACATAAATAACTTTTTATTTAATGTAAAAGTAAAAATGACACAAACATGATATATTTTACTAAAACAATTTTTAAGTGGGGTTATACAAGTCAGATTTTTTATTATAAATAGTCATTGGAAATCTAAAAATATTTCCTACATTATAGTGATTGTTTTATAATTTTTAGACATTAAATAAATTAAATTATTTATGACATCATAATGATGCAGCGATGACATCATTATCTGACGATTTAAATAAAATGAGATGATAATGTAAACTATATGACCTACACATGTCCCAAACTTATTGGATGTGTGTATTTATAACCCTTATCACCTTATCCACGAATTAGATCAATGTGGGACCTTTTAAAATCGAAACACATTTTCAAATAAAGTAATATTTCTTACTTTCCAGAAGTGCCCCTCCTCTCATCTTATAAAAGGCCCCCACCTCTACCTTATTTCACACACTCCTCAAGCCATTGTCTCAGAAAAACCCTACCCATTTACTCTCTCCACATCCCTATCCTAATCCTAGAGGATTCCCTTTGGGCATAATCCTTTCAAAGGAAGCCTTTAGGCTCAAATAAAAAGGAGTTACACTTTTAAAGGTAATTCATTCTCTCATGTTCATTTGTTTTATTTTGCCATTCCAACCCCCTAAACTCTTTTTATATACTTCTTTTGTAACAAAAACAGTATATTCAATATACTAGGATGTTGTTATAAGATTTATTAGAGCTAAACGTTCACACAACTACACCAAATGGTAAAAGAACATACGGTTTCCGTGGATGGCGAAATTCTGCCTCCCGAAACGATGATTGTTCAATACTCATTTAACACCTTCAAAGGTGTCCATTATGATGTCAATAATTTTATATATGATATATAATATGTTTATTATTCCCTTAAGCTTCTGTATTTTTCATTTATGGCATACCATTATTTTTTCCATTATGGGTAAACACGATATCTTCATTTTAGGAAGTGCGGACTACCGCCCCCTGAAAGTGATTTGATTCGTTAATACCATATGTAGGATGTGTAAAGGATAAAGTTAATGATATTATATATGTTATTATACTGGAATTATAATATACTCTTATATCATTATGATTCTATTCCAGAAAATACGAAATAGGAATGGAAGTAGCGTTCATGCATACGTAGGGCTTACCGTCTCCATGAACGGTGCATTTCATTTCGTACCTCTAAATGTGATTTAATATTATAAATATATGTATATGCTGAATATATATGATATATATGTTATCCAAATCATTAATATCATTCTGGATATTACGAACCTTTGACCAAATTAACAACATGTAAGTGTAAGAAGTCTATTTTTAACTTAAGAACCAAATACCGACAAAATGAACATTATTAACTTAAATGATTACATGATGTTCATAACATGGTATAAAAAAAATAGTGAACTTAAAAAAGGTTCATAAGCAATTAATGATTAACTCAAGTTTATTATTTAGGAGATTAAATAATGGTTGGGTCAAGTCGGATACGAGGTAAGGGAACTTCTTAACCAAATTTCCATTCGTTGGGTTAATCTCCTACTTTCAAATTAAGTCATGATATTATTATGTCCTATCTTGTATTTGTAATTTCATTATGTGTAATTATAGTGAATACACATAATAGATCTATTTTATTTAAAAAATGATCCTTGTATGGGAATTTGTCTCAATCTCCTTTCATTGAGGCATATTTTATTTTATACAAAACTTTCTTTTATACGGTGTATAAACCTCTTTGACTTTTACGTTTATTAAAAAGGAATATTTTTTATACGAAGCTTTTAATAAACGACAAAAGGGAATGTTTTTGTCGTAATTATGCAGTGACAACGACTTCTCCGCCATCGTGACCGTTATTTGAGTTTCGGCTTCCTCTACAAGCCATACCTTCTTTTTAAAAGAAAAATAAATACCATGTTTTACTTTTCTTTTCTTTTGGTATTGGAAATGGTTTTCATAATTTTTTTATGTCAATGTGTTGTATTGATATCTTTTGATTGAAAGGTGGAAATGTTATGTTTCCTTTATGCATGTTTTATGTGATATGATTATGTTGAGGTTCTTGGTCATTATTATGGAGGCGGGTGGTTCCATGATAAACCAAGGGCGGGTGAGCTCGATATAGCTCTCCAATGCATTGGGTAACGCGAAGGAGTGAAACATTAAGGTTTCTCCGATGATATTTAAGGAATATACTGTGATGGGTATTCCAAACGTAACCAAGAGGGTTACTCCCTACGTAAGAATGTTATGAATTCCTCAAGTTACCTTTATGTCTTATGATTTCTATGATTTATTCATGATTTGATGAGGTATGTTAAAGTGCTTATGTTTTATGGGTAAAGTATGATCTCATCCTTATGTATATATGTACCCATGTTTCCTTTCCATATTTTTATATCCCTTACTGGGCTTTTTATGCTCATTCCAAGTTTTTTTGAAATTTTTTTCACAGGTAAAGGGAAAGGTACATGATATGATGACAGTGTCAAGGAAGAGTCAAGAAAGAATCCATGATTATTTAAAATATGTTTCCATTGATGGGAAAGAAGAATTTTATCTTTATATTACCACTTTGTTTATATGTGGAATGTAATGCATGTTTTATGATCTAATTCTCTAAAACTCTAAACCCAAAAATATCCTCAATGTGTAATCTTGTAATAACTCAAGATTAAGTAAGGTTTAAGGATGGGGCCTTATAATCTCAGAGGCAGGAATATCAGTGGACCCAGAGAAAGTGAGAGCTGTACTTTCCTCGGAGCAGTCAAAGAACGTCTTTGAAGTACAGAGTTTCCTAGGGCTGGCTGGATACTACAGACATTTCATTCCAGTCATTTCTCATCTAGCAGCACCTTTGACAGGTCTAACCAAGAAGGGGGAAATGTTCTTAAAGTCAAATTCTTGTCATTCAGCCTTTCAGGAGTTGAAAGGGAGGTTGACATCAACACCGATACTAGTATTGACAGAGACAGGAAAGAACTACACTATTTACTGTGATGCTTTAGGTATCGGGCTGGGAGCTATGCTTATGCAGGAGGTTGTAGTCATTGCGTACGGGGTTTGGCAGTTGAGGCCACATGAGAGGAACTACCCTACGCACGATCTCGAGTTAGCAGCTATTCTTCATGCCATACGCTGTTGGAGAAAAAATCTGCTGGGGGAGCACTTTGTGGTATTCACTGACCACAAGAGTCTCAAATACATCTTCACTCAGCGTGATCTGAATATGAGGCAGCGTCGGTGGGTTGAGTACCTTCAGGCCTTTGATTTCGAGCTTCCCTATACGCTAGGTAAAGCCAACGTAGTGTCAGATGCGTTAAGTATGAGAACTCAGATTCAGGCAGTTCAGGAGGCCAGCATTTAGTGGCAGCTGATGGCTCTATTCTCTGAGATGAATCTGGATCTGCACAATAGAGAGGGACCGACTTTACTATCATTGGTAGTTATTACCTCTATACTTCTTGATTGTGTACAGATGAGGCAGCTATCCGACTCTGAAGGCTTAATCCTGCAGGAGAGTATGTCAGGAGAGGACCCTCTTCCCGGATGGGCAGTGGGAGAGGATGAGATCATGTGTTTCTAGGGATGCCTATGGGTTCCAGTAGACATACGCGAGGATCTGATGTGAGATTTTCTTTCCTCAGTTTGGGCAGTTCATCCTAGCGTCACCAAGATGTATTGGGATCTTCATCGCCAGTACTAGTGGCTAGGTATGAAGAAGGATGTTGCTGGTTTCATCATGATATGTTCTACTTGTCAGTAGGTGAAGGAAGAGCATCAATGACCAATATGCCTTTTACAGTAGTTACCCATTCTAGAGTGGAAGTGGAATGATGTTGCAATGGAATTTGTGACTGGGCTGTCGAGGTCGCCTAGAGGGAATGATGTTGTTTGGGTTGTCATCGATAGGCTTACGAATGTGGAACACTTCTTTCCGATTAAGGAGACCATCAGTATTGATGATCTGCGATGACTTTACATCCGAGAGATAGTTATTCTAGATGGATTTCCACACTCCATTGTTTCAGATAGGGATGCACACTTTATCTCTTGGTTCTGGATGGGACTTCAAAAGGCCTTGGGTACACAGGTACTTTTGAGTACATCATACCATTCCCAGACTGATGGTCAGTCTGAGCGCACAATCCATGTGCTTGAGGATATGCTCTTATCTTGCATCCTAGACTTTGGAAGTTCTTGGGATAAGAATATTCCTTTGGTGGAGTTTTCCTAAAACAACAGTTTCCAACAAACCATTCAGATGGAGCCATACGAGGCTTTGTATGGTTGGCCATGCCGATCACACTTAAGCTGGTTGGAGGCAGGACAGGCAGCTTTGCTGGGACCTCGTCTCGTTCAGGAGACCTTAGAACAGACCGAGTTGATTTGGAAGAGGATGGATATGGCACAGTCTCAACTGAATTCTTATGATGATCAGTGGAGACAACCTCTGGAGTTCGAGGTTAGGGATTAGGGGTTCCTGTGCGTCGCACTGAGGCTGGTACACAAGAGGATTCAGAGACAAGGTAAGCTTCCACCACGGTACGTCAGACCATATGAGGTCGTGGGAAGAGTGGGACCAGTCACCTATCAGTTGCAGCTACCTCATAGGTATGGGGCCATGCATGAAGTCATCCATTTCTCTCAGCTTCGATGTTACTTTTTAGACCCCTCTCACACCTTTCAGCCCGAGGAAGTCAACCTTGAAGCGGATACGTCGTTCGATGAGCATCATATCCGGATTATCAATCGCAGTACGAAGGTTCTCTATGGGCGGTCTATTCCACTAGTATGAGTGCCATGGCAGCACGGGCGAGTATAAGACGAGACTTGGGAGAGGGAGGCCGATGTACGATTGTAGTGGCCAGAACTGTTCGGGGATTCTTCTTCTATGCCCCGTTAGGGAAATTCGGGGATGAATTTTTTTAAGGGTGGAAGTTTGTAAGAACCCAGATCTTCGTTCAGGTTTGTTTTTTCCTTTTTTCTAGAGGTTTTACAAAAAATTGATTTTCTGGAAATTTTCAAATTACATGTTGTGTACTTTCTGAGTACACGCCGTGTACTCTGATGCAGCTCGAAGCCGTGTGCTGGCCATGCCTAGGCCATACACAGGGTGTGAAGGGGTGACGTGGAGGCCGATTTTTGTGGAGTACAGAAAGGACCCAGTAAACGCCGTGTACTCTAAAAGTACACACCGTGTACTTTATTTTTTTTCACTAAATGGACCGACATAACTCCTAACCCGAATTTTCATCTTCTTCTTCAGTTTTCATCCGCCCGAGAGCGACCGTAAGGATATTTCTTAAACAAGCTCTCACCTCGTCATCCATTCTCCGATTCGAGCATAATAGATTGCGTTAGAATCGCATCGGTGAGTTCTTCCTTTTTCCTTAACCTTGTTTCTTCATTCCTCCTGGTTTCCAAGTTATCGTAGGTTGGGTGTTTTGTGCATTTTCTCAGATATAGGTCGTTCCAAGGGGAATATTTCATCATTGTTCACTTATATCAATCACCTAGGATCAGGGTAGGTGGTTTGTGCCTTTTTGTCAAATGTTGATGGGTATTTTGTGAAAATTCTACCAATACCCTTGAACGGGGTATTGCGTGTTCCTGTTTTACCCTTGTTATTTTCTTGCTTTTCTAGATTTCTATAGTAGAGTTTTATGATTGTAATTAGAGTAATTTATTTTGTGCTTAGGTTACTTAGCCATATATGTTCTACCTATTGGCATTCTTCTAGTTGCCATCCCTTGTTGTAGGATTGTGGATGGTTACATTATTTTGCTACTAAGCCATAGTTGATAGACAAGTACTTCTTGAGGTTTAATTGGATGATTCATGTGAGCTGAGAATGTTTAGTTTTACTCAGGACTGTGAGAACCTAGAGTAGTAGACCAAAGGGAGAATGAATGGAAGGGCTTCTCCATAGAGTATTTAATTACGATACGAGACCACAAGGGGAATTGACGTTGAGTGCTTCCTCAGAGAGTCTATAGTTCCTCGATGAGGGCCACAGTGGGGAATAGATGTTGAGTGCTTCCCCAGAGAGCCTTTATCACGTTTCAAGACTATAGGGGGAATTTACGGTGAGTGCTTCCCTAGAGATTCTGCTTAATTTCTTAACTGAACTAGAGGGGTGAGACTGTGTGTGCCACCTAGAGGGTTGTTAGTACTTATAGGTTGAACCATAGGGGTTAGGTTGTGAGATCTACCCAAAGGGTTACCTTTTTCCTTTATGAATAGTTGTTTACTTGTGCTCTTCTTTTGTTAGAACTGTGGATTGTAACTACTTGTGCTTTCTTGTTTACTTATTCTTGTTTTATTACTTGATTTTTATTCATTGTCTGTTTGGCACAAATCTATGGGTTATTTCTTACTAGGATTGTATCTCACACCCTGTTTGGGCCATGCATTTGGGCCCAAGAAGACTATGTTTCTGTAGGTATATATAAGGGCAAGCACCCTTCTACTTCAGGTTCTTGATTTCACTGGATATGGGGAGCATGGGACCGATCCGTGGCTCGTGATGCTGAGGAGTTTATTTTGTTTTTCTTTTGCACTAGTTTTCAGTTTTAATCCAGCACATTGTTGTGTTTTCTTCTTTCCATAGATACATGTACCTGCTTCATCATTTTCATCATTGCTATATATATTTATTGCTTCCACTGTTTGGTTTCTGTTGTTGTGCATATTGTTACTACTTCGGCTATTTACTGTTGTTTTTCCACTGTATACCTTACCAAATAAGGGCATAGTTTCCCCACCAACTCAACAAGGCCCTCGCTGCTAGTCGGAAGCCTCTGACATTTGGGGAAACATGCTTGAGGTCATTTGGAGAACCGGGTATGGGGCACCAGTGGAGGGGCTTCAGATTCGGGTCATTACATTTATAATGGAAATCATAATGAGAAACTACGACATGGTTACTATTTTGTCTGTTTTATAAAAAAGTTACATCATTAGTTTTAGGGGAATTCAAATCATACAATGGATAAATAATAACATATAAAAATAAAAAGGATCTTCAATTTCCTAGAAATCATAGATGTTATAATGTTCATGTTAATAATATTAATTTTCAAGTATCATGAACTATAAAATTAGGATTTCACAGTCTAGGGTAACTTCTACTGAGGCCCTATATGTGAAGGTATTTAGAGACTTGTTAAAAATATTATTCTAACTATAAACATAAAAAATATAATATTAGGGCTTTAGTAATTCATAAACAAGATAATATATCAATGATGTAATATAAAGGTTTGTTTATTAATATATTTTTATTTTCTCTAAAAGTGGATGCTAGAGCATCATTATAGCCACATATATTTGAGTTTGGAATGTGACTATAAATTTTCGCTAAAATAGTTTTTCTATATATTATAGAGTATACAAAAATATTTAATAGGTATTTATAGGGTGATTAATATAATAAAAGTAATAATTCTAGAATATTTTCATTGTTTTTATGAGTACTGGAGGGATCTCTATTATTTGTAATAGGTGGAAGGGGGTGCCTATATTTATAGTGTATTTTCTTCATTGAATCAAAACACAAGATCAGTTATCATCCTCAAATTACCCAATAGGAATCCTATATGTTTTATGTTTAGTCCATTTGATTATATGAATATTGATTATATGAAACCATCAAAATCTTTTCACCCCATTGATTAAATAAGAAAAATTTGGTGTTATATCCTAATGGTAAAAACATATTCTTGGGAAATACACCTCATGTATCTTGGAAATATTATTGTGTAATTTTAATAAAATGTTATAATATCCATCATCCCTATAACTTTATCTTCTAGGGTCATTATGGAAATACATAAAAAACATCCATAGGTAAACAATGCTGTGTATGAAAGGAATAAAAGGTGTGGGTAATATTTTTTATAGTTCTGGTAAAATAATTAGAAATAATATATTAGTTCTTTTAATTATATGAATTATCATTCTATGTAAGTCAAATCTTAATCATGTTCAATTTTATTTTGGAAATTTTATTTTTTTTAGTACATATCATTTTATTAATAAAATGGGATTTCAAAACTAGTTGCTTCATCACATGATGAGTATCGAAACAGATCCTAGAATGAATGAGTGAAAAAGATTTAAATATGTAACTCATTCGATAAAAATTGATAGTGTATACTATTTTTCTATTTTTTCATTTATGTATATTGATTTCATTTAGATAATTATATGGATGAATTAATTATTTTCATTCATGGACATTATCTATTATTACACACAATGAGTAATGTTTTCATTTTGTTATGGGTTGTAGAATCTATTTAATCGATATTTTTGTGTGATTTTTATTATGGAATGAACTTTTTTACTGATTGTTGAAACTACATATCATTAATCGGAAGACATCAAATTAGGGAAAAATTTACTAATTAAGAATAAAAAATTTAATTTCCAAATTTATTAGTTTTTTGATGAATTTGAATAAAATTTAATTTTTCCACCTGAATTGTATGTGGAATTTCAAATTGAAATTATTTTGTTGAAAATACAATTTCAGTTCCTTAGAATAGAATGTAACATATATAATTGAGTGAATAGATTGTCTAATCATTAATTTTGTAATTAAAAGATTCATAATTCTGGGTGTATCACCCTATTATACTCAGGAACTATTTTAATGAAAATAGATTTTTTATTATGAATACAATTTTATTATTGTAAACTAATTCATGTTATAAAAAAATATTTATTATTCTATAAATTATTTTATTTAATTTGAATTTAAAAAATAACAGTTGTTCTTTATGATAGATATATAGTATATTTGTCACTATCATTGGGTTATAAAAGAGGATATATTAAAACATTTCATGAGACACTATAGTAATTATGGATATTTGATCATTCCCATTTGTTTTACAAATGCACGAATATATTTTCTATAATTGATGAATCACGTCTTGTAAAGATAAACAAATCATATTTTGGTGGTATTTGTGGTTGAAATTATTGTTTATTCACATTAATAGATGAACCATCAAGAACTATTAGAAGTTATACTGTCAATTTTTTAGGAGGTCTTTTTATATACAAAATATAGAAATTTGGATTCATGATCCAATAATTTCTGTTATTTTCCTGTTATTCATAATAATGAAATACTCGTATTCCTAGAATATATATAAATTTTCTATTCCTGGATAGTTCTAATGAAAATATTAGGGATATATGAATTTATATTCATAATAGGTTAATATATTTGCTTCATTTTTTGTCTTATTATGTCTGCCATCTTCTTTTATAGCACTAAAAATTGAATTCTACTTTCATGGTGTGATGTTTATCACCAATACTATTTGAAATGTATGTATAGACTAACTAGAATAGTGACACCTATCATTCATGAAAGAGGGAATGGTTATGCAATCTTCTATAATGTTTATATGTATGTATAATTTTTTCTTCTCATAGAATCTGACAATGTTATGTCATATGTATAAATGTTATTTTTCTTTCTATAAAATAAATATCTATTACATGACATAATCTTAAATGTGGTGGGTAATTGATTAAAAAATAAGTATAAATTTTTTAATAGAGAAAATTTTAATTTTTTTAGATCATGAATACATTACATATATTTAAAAAAAATGCATTTGAACCTAATAATGATATATTGGATTTAATATCTTTATATTTTCTCTTTTCTCTTTTTTTATACTATTGGAAAATGAAAATATATGGTTAATTATTTAATCCAAATTTCACAATTTTTTTCCATATAATATTATTGATAAATGTAAATTTATAAGTATGATATATAAGTAATGTATTTATTAAAATGATGCCAATAGATTGAAAATTTTCATTACAAAGACACCTTTATTTTATTTTGATGTGAACTTAAAGGACACTGAGTTTATAGATCCACATTACATTACCATTACTTTAAAATAAAATAGTAGTAATACTATAATTGGATGGAAATAAGATATAGACACATTTTATTCATTATATGATACTTCATCCAAAATATTATTTTAAAAATATCTCTCTTAATTTCATAAATCATTTTTGACAATTCATCCAATTTTTCATATGTTGTCAAATATCTGTGAACAAATTTTGGTGGTCTAATATAAAATGAAATATTATTGATTATGTGACCAAATTACTAACATATATCCTATTTAGTAATGATATCCAACATTGATGTTTTATATTTTATGATTTAACTACACCCATATTTAAATAATTATAGATAACTATGGATTTTTTATGATATTATAACAAACTATTCCTAAAAATGATTCAATCTAGGTTATTTTTGAATGAATCCAGATGTAATCAAACCACATTAATATTCATGAATATGATGAAGTCTATTATTTAGTAAGGAAAAATAATTGAGAAGTAGTAAAATTTAAGGGATTACAATGTTTAATAATCTCAAATAGATATTATTGATCTAACTATTGAATTTAATGATATATTCAATAATCATTAATTACAAAATTGCATGTGACCTGAAAATATTATCCAGAAATAAATGGTTAATCAAAATGAATGATTTAGACATTATAATAAATTCTAATAGTTTATATAATGAATTTAATTATCTAATTAGAGGTTTATTTTAAATTAGTATTATTTTTTAAGAAAAAATATATAATCATGATATAAATGACTCCATTCGAATAATTACATAATGGTTTTCTCTCAATCTACACATTACATGTAAAATATAAGTGATAATTCATTATGCTATCCATGTGGTATCTGTGAAATGAATAATAAATTTCAATTGATTCTGAAGAATTTATATATGAAGTAGATCCAACCATTATCCTATAAATATTATCATAAACCTTAATTATCATTTGCTAATGGAAACCACATATTTATGATATTGTCACTACGAATGGGTTATCATCATTTTCAAAATGATGTTAAAAAATCCTCTTAATATGTGATAAAGATTGAGTTAAATGCATTTATTAGTATCCTTCCTTATTAATTACTATTTTAAATGATATGAAAAAAAATTCTCTTAACATTGTGTTTAGTATAACTCGACTAAAAATATATCATCCAGATACAAATCATGTGATTATCAAAGATCATGATACTCATTAACATTATGTAATTTTCACACAAATACAAATCTAAATTCTAGATATGTAGAAATATACTACTAAAGGGAGATCCATTTATATGGTATTGATGTTAAGAAAGTATGTTTAGTTTTAAGAAGATATTTTTGGACTGATAGAATGATAAGATTCAGAATTGGTTATATGTAATCCAAGATTGGCCCAACCACATTGTTTTTATTGATGAATGTTCCATTGATGGGGAGAATGTAAAAAACTTTCTTTGAGGTACATTAATCATTATCTTAATAATTATATAATTTTTTTATTTTATTTGGGATTTGGGTTAATTGGTTGGGGGATCAGGGAGTGAAAGAGTGTTTTGGAATTCCTTAGTGCACCTTGATATGTTACAGAACATAGTGGTTTTGTGGTGCACTGATTGTGTGAATTTTAAATATCATAAGATCAATATTACAATGTTATTTTATGGTCACTTGTTTTCCCTAGGCATGAAATGTAGGGGTATGGTCTATGAATCATAGCTGGTGGAGACATCTCTAAACCATTATATTTTGTTTGGTGGTATAAAAATAGCTTTATATTTCACAAAATGATATTGTGTCCTATCATTGAGGGTTCTAGGAAATTTGGAGATTTTAATACCCACATTCATTGAATATACAATCTAGTCCTGGTGGGTGATATAAACTATTTTTATAAAATAACTGGAAAATTCAAATAATAATTATGGTGTAGGGGTTATAAATTTATCTATGATCTTCCAGGAAAAATTTTTAATTAATATTTTTATTGTAAATTTACTCTAGTAACAATTTATAATCAAATAACATTTATTTTTATCAAATTATGTGAATGCAAGGTTCCCTTTCATAACATTTTTACTTCATTTGAATATTTATCTCTATGGTGTTACGGGAAAAATAACTATCAATCGTTCTTTCTCTTTCTATCTCTCAGTCATTTTTTTCATGAAATTTTGTATATGATCTTTTTAACTTATTTATTTTAATTATTTGTTAAAGATCATTAAGGATTTGTTTTTCATTAACTATTTTTTTTATTTTCAATGTAAATAATGTATTATTTCTTCATTGTAACTTATTATTGGATTATTATATATAAATATTTTTTAAAGACTAATTTTGTAAAACCCATATCATTTTATGTTATTAAATGGTGTATTTGGATTAAAAAAACTGGTTTGGTTACATGTTAAATAGAAAAAATTTAAATTATTTGAACTAAATTGGTATGAGAACATGTCAAATTTATTATTCTACATGACCGTGATATGATGTATGGAGATAGATTGGAGGAACTAGGTTGATAATAACCAATGAAAATGTTTTTTGATTTACTAATTACCACTCATATCTAACAGTATTATTATATAATTTATGTTTTGTGTGTGTCTAAAATGTAAAATGGGTTTGTCCAGTGAAATAATAGATTAACCCATTTCATCTGTTAATTTGACTTTTTTATATTAAATAAAATTCCCCTCCCATATATTATATATATATTATTAGTAATTATAGGAGATGTTCTTATACATGTGGAATGTATGATATGATAGTGTGGTTTTTATACTGGGTATGACTACTCACACCTACACAAGAAATATGTATATATAGGGATGAGTTCATTCTTTAAAATGGTCAAGAAAACATCAATTTTCACTTGGGGTTCACCATGGGTATGTCCTTTTAGTAAGATGGTAGGGGTTTTTAGGTTTTATTTTATAGTGGATGGATATTTTCTATATCGGTGTCGTAGATCCAAGATTTCATTTAGTATTAATTGGATGTATTTCGTAACCAATTATTTATACCTGATTTTTTTGTTATTGATTTGAATATATATACTTAAGGAATCATATAATATTTATCATGTCTCATTTTTATAATCATTTGTGGTTGGGTTTTTTAAAATAGGTAAATTCTAATCCCATTATTTAGTAAGAATATTTCATTAATTTCTGAAAAATTGTGAATGGGGGATGTCACCTAACGTTACGAGAACCTTGTCACTTTCTATGTAAATTATTATGTTTCGGTTGATATATGAAATTATATAGAGAATAATTCAATATAATATATATTCAATAATCAGTGATACTCACAATATTATAGGTCATCTTATTGAATCATCATGAACATCATATAATGAAAAATGATATCTGTTACTCTTATAAAGCTATCTAGTATATATTTTACAACCAGTGAATGAAATTCATAATCCGAAAATAGTATTCAATTTCTAGGTAGGAACATTCCATCCTTTACAATGGTGGAAAAAACAAATACTAACGTATACATTGAAAATTAAATATTGCTTATTTTGATTTCAATGTCTTCGAAAATAAATTAATACTGTTGGATCAATAGAATATTACATCATTTATTGTATCATGTTTTTTCTATCAAGAAAATAAGCCACCACCTTACTTATGAAAAAATTTTCATTAGAGACTTTTTTTATTTCATGGTTAATAGGACCCATCTCACTTCTTCTTGTGCACCATTTAAAACTATTTTTTCCATATGTAGTGGTACATAAAATTAGTATCCACATCCTTCTTATATGACTATTATTATCATTTTCACCATCACATCATATGTACGTAATTCTAATATAATTCACATCAACAAATTATGTTGTCATAGATACTTTTCTTATATTTATATTTAGATTCATTCATTGGTGATCAACTCTAATGCTTAGAAATAATTTTCTATGAATAATGTAGGTCACTATAATACTATCTTTTTTCCATTATCTAGTATTATAGTCATTTATGTATTTCATATCATCAATAATACATGGAATATATGATGAAAAAATTCCTTCTGGAATCTACTCTGTATTAGATTTTCAATTATATTTAAATTATTAGCCATATCAAAATATCTATGTACCTCCCCATAAATAATGTATCTAATAAACACTACCTTATATGTTATATTGTTGTAATAAAACTATAAGACTAAGATAAACATTAGTAAAAAAATACAATTCTCCCTTCCACCATTTATCTTAAAGGTATTATGATTCATATTCAAGAGCTCTGATGCATGATAAACCGTATTAGGCTAGTCTTGATCATCTCTACTCTATACCTGTTGGGTTTCATAGAAAATTGTAGTGAATAGGTTATCATTACTATCATCATACTTGTATCCATTATCATATATTGGCTTATTTAACATATTCATATCCACTTCATCATGAAACATTCTAGATATAGTAGAATCATAATAAAATCATAATCACATATGAGTAAATCAAATAGGACACCGCATAGAATTTTTCAAGACTCAAACCAAATGGATTATTACAGAAGATATTAACTCACTAACTTAGTGGATCTATACATCTCATAAGGATTCAATTATAATAATGAATATTGTAATTAAATATTCAAAATTAATTACACTAATTACAAATAAAATGAAATCCATTTAAAAAATATATTGAAAATGGAATGAAATTATATTTTTAATGAATATGAAAATCATGCATTTTATTACCATGAACACACCGATCATCTAAACTCGACATAGGTTCTGACACATACATTATATAACAAACTACCACATAAATTGGATCCTTTTGAAAACTATTATAACAGGAATATTTTTTTAACTCTAATTTCATAGTAGTGTTGTCTGATAATCTTTTTAATTATTACACATTCACTTATAACAACAAAAATCTTTATGCCTAAAATGTTCCGAACACTAATAATTTAAAACCTTACTCCTATGAATTTTTTTAATAACCTTAATAGGAGGGATCACATCCCATTATCAAGTCAAGGAAATCCATATTACCTTAGATAGATCCTTTTATGAAAAGTGGTCCACATTTTTTACAAGGGGTTAAAATAATCAATGGATTTGATTTTCACATATCAAAAACCATAATATTTTCAAAAATATATAGTTTATATAAATTATATTAATTTAAAAATAATATGATTAAATGTAAATTAAAATCCAATCATATTGTAAAAAAATGAAAAATGACAGATGACATAGAAATAAATGATCACTAGATAATTATGTTAGTCTAATGTGGATGTTGTAACATCTATTTTAATGAAAATAAAAAAACCTCCATGTGTAATGAAAATTCAATTCATAGGATCCATATCCAATAAACACTTATCCTTTCATATACATGAATCATGACATCATACATATATAATATAAATGATATGTCTAGATATAGGTTAGTATAAAATAACCATAATATAATTCTCTTACACTCACTTGAAATAAATCCAAACAATTATATTCAAAGTGGTTGCATAATTACATTATAAAATTATCTCACAATTTTTTTGTCTAATATCAAAATTAATCATAATGTAATGCTCAATTAAATAATTTTAATGACATATGATATAATTTTGACTATAATATAAAAATAAATGATGGAAATATTAAAACAATATTAGTCCTAGTGATATTCTCCAGGAAAATTATATAAGAGTTGGTGTGTGAGAACCAAATTTTTGTACATTGATTACATGGATATTTAATGTCTTTAAATATCAAACATCCTATTACATATTGTTCATGGCTCTCCATGACCATTATTTAATAATGTCATAGATTATTTGTTGAATTGATAAAGTCCTGGAAGTTTTATGCTATGATAAGAACCTTGAAATTGTATAATAGTATTCATAAATATAGATCTACAGTTGGATGACATAATATGATGGGACACATAGCATGCAGACTGTCATGTGTGAGTACTCGTAAGTATATGAGACTTTCTCTCATGATGTTCTCGCTTGGTAATATCCATGACATGAGATTATGAGAACATACCTGCCAATAAGAATTTGGCATGTTCTGGTGTCATCAGATATTTGGATCTAAAAGCATTTATAATGATCTATAGACATTAATATTATAATTAATACATGTAACGACTCAGTCACATTGATTTACTAATGGAAACCATCATTAATACAGTTGGCGAGAAGTAGGGTACGTTGGGTGTGTCAGGAGTGACATGATGTTAATGGATAAGTCTTGGAAGGATTTGTCCCTTCCATTTACCAAAGTTGATATCTCTTACCTTTGATTGAAATTTAACTTCCACGCAAAATTTCATGGCCTTACTGTAACAAAAAGTTTATTTAGGGTAGTCAACGAATGAAGAATCAAGTATAAATGTTGATGACACTATCATGAAACCAGCGTGATGAGATATTGAGAAAAAAGGATTATATTACACAGTGAGCATTCATATGTGTATGTCATTATTATATATTTACATTCATTCTCTGGGGTCCTTAACCCATTGCTATTCAGTAATCTTGGACATTAGGAATGCCTGCCTAATTGCAATGATAATGAATCCTAGAGGGTCACTCACTATGTGTTTTTTGTGTTCTCTATTAAATTGTATATGAAAATAAGTAATGCAATAAATATCATTCTCAAGACCATGGAATAATATTTATCTTGTTAATATGATTGAATATATTAAATTTAATATATTTATTTAATTTATTGACATTTAATAAATATTTATTTTCTAATTTTTAAATAAAATATTACTTTATAATAATAATTTATTTATTTATTTATTCAGGAGTTCAATAAATTCTAGTGAATTTCATGTGGACCATGTCTAGTTTAGAAGTAAAATAATTATTTTCAAGATGGTAAATAATAATTAGTTGGCACAAGTCAAAATAATAATGATGATTCTATTTTTTTGTCATGGGAAATTTTATTTAAATTCTGTTTTTCACATGTTTGCATACCATAAATAATGACGTTGTATTATTATTTTGAGAATTGGTTTTCTCTAAGAACATGAATATATATAATTGCTGTTATGAAATTAAATATTGTAAATGAAGTTCCATGTTTATAAATTGACAAGTAGGTCTATTGTGCCATCATGAACACACCACACACATGGCGAATTAAGAGTTATTTACCTAAACAATTTATTTATCGAATCCTCTTCTCACCCCTCTCAAGAATGAGAGATGTTCATCAAGATGATTAATAAGTGATCAATAATGACCAACACAAGACACTCTCCCCACCATGCCTACACCAGGAGAAGGTGTTTTGTTGATCAGAGGCCATCAGAGAACATGTGGATAACCACATGAGGGATCTAGTTTGGATGTTCGCATGCACAACGAGATAATCCGTAATGGTCATTATGAACGATCAACATCATCAATGTTGAAATTACCGAATATCCATGTATTCTTTTATTTATTAATATATTTAAATTAATTATAAATATGATTTTCCTGATCCTCTATAAGGGTTTTAGGACTCTTCCTTATTTATCTAAATATTCAATTCTATTTTGTGGAGACTAGGATTTATCATTTTTTTGATCCCGGAATATTCTTTGATCATGGTAATAATAAATCTTGGGTGGTGCCCCAACCATGATTCCACTATGCCCATAACCTATATGATGTATGAGAGAGGTTATATCATATTTTATAATTATTTATATATTTTGTTGATTATTTTTTCATTTAATAATTTAGTTTTTTCAATTTAAGTTAATGATTATTATAATCTAAATCTTGAAACATGTTCCTATTTCATTTCGATTTCCTCAGATTGAAACAATCATTAAATTTAATTTTTATTAAAGTAAAATAGAGGATCTCATCCAATGGTTCCAATGATTTTTGTCCTTACAAAACCAGAACACATACTGTGTATTTTGCAGTACAAGTCATGTAGTTAGGATTCAATGTATTGGAATGGTTTTCCAAACCATGTCATGTGTTTGAGTCTTTCAATGTCTTAAATTACTCTATATGTTGATAGGAATAGGTGGAATGCGGTTTCACAATTACATGCCATGTAGTCCACTGGACACGACATGCCATCCATTTGGGTTAGGGTTTGGACCATGTACACCAAACATGGCTTGTCTGGCTAGTAATTGTGTAGCACAGATACTACACAGCTTCTGGCCCATTGAAAATGATGTGTACACCGATTTTTTCCAAATTACATTTACACACCAGGTCCCTAGGAGTGTACTTCAGAAGGACGGTGAATAATAGTACACCCTATGTAGTCAGAATTACATGTTATGTACTCATTCAAATTACATTGATATATTAATATTTATTATTGTATTACAGAAGCCCTTGAGATGTGTACTGTAGTAACTGCATAAATCTGAGGCACAACCCGTGATTGGTGTTATATACATGTGTGTTTAATTTTGCATCTGTGTAAAGTTCATTTCTAATCATTGGGTAGTTATGAACGAGAATTCACCATGATTCCACAAATGTACATGATATATACAAAGATAATTTTAAATAATATTATTTTTTTTAATTTTTATGGATGAGAATACCAATAAAATTCATTAAACTGTTTAAGATAAAAGCATGGATTAATTAAATATGATAATTAAATTATTCAAGCATGAATGATATTAAACAAGAAATATTAAATAATTTAATGATAGTTTTATTTAAGTGTAAAAATCGTTTCACGTATGTATCATCATGAGCTTTACAATGACCATTGTATGTGGATGGTTTCTTTATTTAATTTGTTTTTATATTTTTTTGCTGGTAAGACTTCTCATCATTAATATGTAGGGCCTATGTTCCCATGGTTTATTTTAGGAAAATCCTACTTTATCATCTAACCAATATGTGAGTTTAAACAAAGGAATATGAAGTAGATATATCTACCATGATAGAGTAGGAGGTTTAAACTAGTTCCAAGATGAAACCAATCCCAAGAGATACATAGGTGGATAGGTGGAATGTTTTAAACATAAACCCAAAAGGATTAAGATGTTTCTCCCCCAGGAAAAGGATATATTATCAACCTGAAGATAAACTAACCATTAGAAAATATCATTATCATTACCTTTATTTTGTTTCCTTCAGTTACATGGTTTATCATTAGGGATGTGTTGTCATAATCACTATGTTAATGAATTATACATGAATGCAAGATGGAACTAAAATAAACTAGACTTCTGCATATATATTATCAAGACATGGTTAATCATTAATGTATATTCCACTTAATATTAACTAGAATGTGATAATGGTAATAATAAATTCATTCATAAGGGATAAAAAACTATTAAATAAAATTATTATGTCAAACAATTACTTTTGTTACTTGATTAATGTAAAAACTCAATAAAACTATGTATTTGACAAACCCATTATAGGGAACATAAATTTTTATTGGAATCTATTATGAATGTTTTCAGGTTGACTTAACCATTTTCCTTCATGAAGAGTAGCCCTTGAAAGACATGGTGTAATGTTGGAGGAAAGAGTTCATGAAATCCAAAAGATATGATATCAGGATTGGGGAGTCCACCAAAAAGTTCATGGAGCTTCAAGTCCACAGTTGTGAATGACCTGACTACCTAAATATGATATAATAGCTTGACCAACACTTCTAGGGTTATGTGAAGGGGAATACTGATCGTTTCATCTAGAATTTCATGGAAAATGAGAATTATTAGTTCAATGTTGTGGGCTAATTGGACATGGTAAAATATTGGGATACTTAATAAAAATTTATTATTTCCTATAAAATTTAATCAAGAAAGTTCTATTGATCACCTCTTTAATTTTAGAATAAAAATAACATTCTCTTCAACCACACTTTCCCTATGATCAATTCGCAAAAAAGAAATCTATCTCACTGGTAGTATCTACTTTGAATGGTTTAATCACCTTCTGGTTATCTTTCTCCATGAAAGGATGAATTACATTTAGGTGCCCTAATTACCCGATCATCCTAAAAAAGAGGCAAGTGATGAGGATTTCCTAGTCTATGAGAAACATATGAATCCCTTGGTCAACATTCAATGATTGATGCTATAATAAATATCTAGTTTGATCATGAAGTCTCATGAAAACATTGATATATAAAGCATTCTCGAGCCACTCTATGGTCTTTACTATTAGAGAGCAAGACATGAAAGGTTTGATATCTCTAAGGCACCCCTTCATGGTAAACATGGTGAAGGTACACTAGTTGGGCCTCATGTAGCCACAATAATTTTCTAAATTGAGTGCAAGGAGGTTCTTGAGGTTAAAATACTTAAAGAACTAGGAATTGATCACATTCTCTCATCACTCCCTCAGAACCTATCTATGTTTTTTGAAAATTTCAATATGAAGAACATTGAGAAATATCCATCAAATTTTCTAAACCTCATTTTCCAAGTGGATAAATAAATGAATGGTGAAAATCATTCTATCTTTATGGTGAATAAGGGTAAATTGAAAGTGATGTTCTTTTAGCCAAATGCTTCTTCACCACCTTCCATGAAAAGGAATATCAAAGGGGAGGAAATGGAACAAGAGGTTGTCTGTTTGACATGTGGAATGTAGGGCCACAGGAAGAATAATTTCACTGAGCCTATAATGCAAGGGGTAGCTTCATGTACATTTAGTATAGAATTAAATCTATCTATTTCTACAAATTTGGTCTTAGATACATATTTTTCTACTCACATATGTATCCAAATACCAGAACCATGTAGATTAAGGATTATTGACCAAGGTGAGGTAGATATATGAGAATCCTAGAGAGCTAGACTAGATGTTTTAGCTTTCAAGGACTACCACCTGACATGGAAAATTGGGTTGTTCTTTGTGTTAAAGGGTTTTTGTTATGTTCCTTTAGTTACTAAAAACATTATTAATGTATCCAGATTAAATATAGATGGATTTTTTTCTTTTTTAGAAATGAATGTTGAATCTTCTAAAAAGATAGAATTTTTTGTTGGGCACATTTAATCAAAGTTCTTATGTTTTGGATTACACAAACCAAGTAATGTTAATTGATAACAATGATACTTAACATGACTCATACCACACCTGATATTGGCATCATCGGCTTGATCATGTAAACAAAAAACTCTTTACAAAGTTACATAAATATTGGTATTTAGATTCATTCAAACTAAACCCCCTTTAAATATGTCATGCATGTTTGCAAGGAAAAATGACCAAATCACCATTTATTGGGAAATTTCCATGGGCTATATAACTTCTTAAATTTTTTCATACTATTTTGTTTGGACAATTTCTACTGGTCACAAGAGGAGGGTACTCATACTTCATAACTGTTAAAGATTATTTTAGTAGATATGGATATATCTACATAATGAGGTATAACGTAGATTCTTTTGTTATGATCAAAGAATTAAATAATGAAGTTAAAAACTAACTTGGTAAGAAGATTGAGAAACACTACTTAGACCGAGGTGGAGAATATCTTAATCAAGACATCAATGATTAAAATAGGTGTTTGGGATCCTATCAAAATCCACTCTTCCATACACACCCAAGTGGATTGGTTTGATTGAAAGGAGGAGCCACACCCTATAATACATTGTTAGATCAAATGATGAGTCATGCGGGTCATCCATTATACATTTGGGGATATGCATTATAAACCGTGAAACATAGACTAAACCAAGTAGCAACTAAATCGATAAATGGTATCCCATACGAGTTCTGTAGTTGATGAAAAATCCATGTTATCTAATTTATTTGTATGGAGTAGAAAAGCATTTGTTAAATCCTATTTAGGTAACCACCTCGCACCTCGAGGCACCTAGGGAACATTTATAGGATTCCCCAAGGAAACAATGGGATATTACAAATACACCCATCAGATAAAAAAGTTATAGTGGAAAGACATGTCGTATTCCATGAGAGGGAGAACATATATAAAAGAGATGGTGGGAGAAAGATATGCCTCGATGTAGTTGAGGATCAAGGAAAACAATATTTGGTACATGAATAGAGTCAACGTAGCCTCATGGAAGAAAAATATTTTCTAGAGACACAAGTACGACATAGGAGTACAAGAGAAGATAGAGAACTAGAATTGTATGGTTATCTAGTCACTAAGCATAGTGACTCATTATTTGTTTATAATAATGATCTTCAAACCTATAAATAATTATAAGGTGGAACATACATTGGAAAGTCTCATGAATACATGAATTATTAAACGAATTCAATGTATCATACCCAAGTCTAGATTTTGGTAGATCCTCTTGGTGATGTCGTTCCTGTTGGTTGAACATGGGTATTCAGTAAGAAACATGACATGGAAGGGAATTCCAATACCAATAATCCATGAAAAGTTACAAAAGGGATTAATCTATGTCAAGTAATTGACTACTATGAAATATTTTTACCAGTTGAAATGATGAAACCCATAAGAATTATACTTTCCATTAAAGATTACCATGACTAGACGAATTGAAAAATGGATCTAAAGGAAAACATCCTTAATAGGAACCTTCAATAATATGTCTACATGATACAACCTAAAGGGTTTGTAACTACAATGGATTCCCAAATGGTATACGAGTTGTAGAAATCCATTTGTAGATTAAAGAAAGAATCCAGATCATGGAACATTCAGTTTGATGTAGCCATAACAAAATTTGGTTTTATCAATAATGAATGTGAGACTTGTTTCTAAAAAAGGTTTAGTGGGAGTGTAGTAGTTTTTCAAATATTATATATTGATGACATATTTATTATTGGAAATTATATACTAGTCTTATAGTCAGTTGAGGCATGGATGAATCAATGCTTCTCAATGAAGGATTTGGTTGAGGTAGTAGATATTCATGGGATTAAGATTCATCATGATAGGTCCAATAGATTGTTGAGCCTATGTAAAAGTACATACATTGATAACATACTAAAGAGATTAAATATGAAACAATCGAAGATGGTATTGTTTGTAGCATCACAAGGCATTCATCATTCTAATAAAATGTGTCCTCAAACACATGAGGAAATAATGGTAATGGAAAGGACTCCATATGCCTCACTGATTGAGTCAGTCATGTATGTCATTCTATATACCTGGCTAGATGTCACCTATGAATTATGTGTGGTATGTATATATCAAGCTCACCCAGGTGACCTCCATTGGATGGAAGTCAAGACTATCATTAATTATCAATGGAATACTAAGGATATGTTCATAGTTTATGGAGGATATTATGATCTAGTTATTGGTGGATATGTATATACTAGTTTCAAGACTGATCAAGATAATATGAAGTCGAAAATGGGATATATATTCACATTGAATATAGGTGAATTGATTTGGAAGAGATCAAGGCATAGTGTGGTCACATATTCTACTATTGTGTTCGAGTATATCGCGGCTTCAAATGTAGCTAACTAAGTAGTTAGAGAGCACGATCGGGATGTGGCACCTAGAAGTAAAGATCTCATCACACTATAATGTGATAAAACTATATCAGTGGATCTCAAAAATGTGCCAAGGTCACCTTAGTAGACAAAACACATACTTCAGATGTATCATCTATGGATGGATTATTTTCAGAGAGGTGAAGTTGCAGTGAGCAATATTTCCACAGAAGACAACGCATTGGACCCCTTGGCTGCTGCCTTGACTCAGCAAAAACATGATCACTATGTGAGGAATAGAGGATTGAATGTCATAGGAAGATGGCTCTAGTCCAAGTGTGAGTTTGTAAGAGTTGGTGTCCTAAAAAAACCGGTTTTACATTGATTACAGTGATTTTAATTTATTTAAGTATTAAAAATTTTATTACATATTATTCATTATTCTGCATGACTATGATGTAATATTGTTATAGTGTATTTGTTGCATTGATAAGGTCATGGATGTTCTATGCTATGATGAGAACCCTAAATTTCTATAACAATACTATTAAATAGTGTTCTACAGTTTGATGAAATAATATGATGGGACATATTGCATGCATACCGTCAGGTACTCGAAGCAGATGAGACTTTATCTCATGATGATATCACTTGGTAATCTCCAAGGCAAAAGATTATGAGAATAAACCCACCAGTAAGAATTATGCATGTTTCGGTGTCATCAATATTTCTAAATGTGAGAGTGTGTAATAATCGTCAGAAAATATTATTATCAGTATTTTTGTCATGAATCACACAGTATGATTTACTGAGTAAAACAGTCCTGTTGATAGTTGGCGGGGAGTAGGGTATGTTGGGTGCATCATGAGTAACATGAAATTAATGGATAAGTTAAGGATGTAATTTTTTTCCCTTACATTTATGTAATTTTATATCTCTACCCTCTGATTGAAATGGAATTTAATGTGAAATTACATGGCCATGGTGTAATGACTAATTTATTTTAGGTAGTAAATTCATGACGTATGATGTATAAAGGTTGATAACACTATCATGAAACCTGTAGGATTAGATATTGAGGCAATGTGATTATATTAAACAGTGAGTGTTGTTATGTGGATGTCATTGATGTGACTTTTTATTCTTTCTCTTGGGTGCCTTTCCCATTACTAGATAGTACTATTTTACATTAGGAAAGCCCGCCTAATTCTAATGAAAAATAATCTTAGTGGGTCACACACTATGTGTATTTGGGGGTCTCGGTAAAATTCTATTTGAATTTAATTAATAAGATAAATATTATACTCAAGACCATGAAATAGTTTTATTCATATTAAAAAGATCGAATAAATTAAAACAAATATTAATTTATTTTATTAAACATTTAATAAATATTTATTTATGAGAATAAAAAAAATATTTATTTATCTGGAAGATCAATAAATGGAAGTGGATTTTGATCAGACCATGAAAAATCCAGTACTAAATTAATTATTCACATGATGTTAAATTATTATTTGTTGGCACAAGTAAAAATAATAATGTCAAAAGACAATAGCTTCTCTGTGCTAGAACTCGGAGAAAAAGTTGTGTCGATTAGAGGAAATCAAAGCACATATGGATCACCTATAAAAGGATTTATGTTTTGATCCATGCAAGCACAATGAGAAATTCTGTAAGGGTTATTCAGAATGATCAACATCATCAACAAAGAAAATACTAATGATATATGCATTTTTTTCTTGATGAAATTAATTAAATTAATTATAAACATGATTTGGAAGATCCTCTATAATGGTTTTGGGTCACTTCATTATTTATCTAAAACATTGATTATATTATTTGGATACTGATGTTCATTGTCCTATTGATCCTGGAATAATCATTAATCATTGAAAAAATTGAATATGGGTGGTAGTCCAACTGCACTTAGGCTGCACCCAGAACCTACAAATTAACAGATAAATACATGAGTTACTATTGCAATCACATGATTATAAAATACATTGATAACTCAGAAATATTTATTTATATTTTAAATAGGTTTTCTTAATGTTATTAATAAAATGAAATCCATTTTAAATTTCATTATCCTACATGAATTTTTTTTCATCTTTTATAATATATTTCATTTTCCATATCTTCAGAAAACAAAAATAGTAAATAATAAATATTTTTATTATGGAAGTCTATAATCCGGTCTAATATTTTAATTTATCCAATAGTTGAATAATAGTATATTCAACTGTTGTGGATTCTGAATTTCTAAAGCATAATTATTTTCCATATTCTTCATCTAGAAACATCCATATTTATTTCAAAATTTATTTTCATTATTTTTATATGAATTATATTATTCCCATCAATTACGATCTCTTATAAGTAATATTGATTTATTCATATCATATGATGTATTTATATCAAAAATATCAAGTTCTATTCATACAAACATAGTTGCAGTTATAAAAATTACATGTTACATTTGATCAAAAATTCAATTATATGATCTTCATGAATTTCATGTTATGCAGAACTTTTTCTTCACATGGTTTAATAAAGGAAATGTTTATAATCCTTCATTCAGTGTATATCCATAACATTCAAATTCTCAATATCATAGCATATAAAGTACATGTAGCATATTCAGAAATAAATATTCTCTATTATATTTTATTTTTTTTCAACTTCCCAAAAATGGACTTCCTATCAACATGTTTATTTTTTTTATATTGCAAATAATCCAATATGTTACATTATTCAAAAATAATTAATAAAGTGAATCAGTTTTTCTTAAACATTCAATAAATAACTGAGTTATTTAAATAATTCAAATAATTTGTATATTTATGTAATTATCCATAAGATCTAAAAATCCAAATATAATGTATAATATATTTCCCCACCAGACTTTAATTTATATGAGATTCCCGTTTTAAAAAATATTGATACATAATATAATTCCACAACATGGAAGATAATTTCCCTATATAATATATTTTATATAGATACATAAAATAATTCATATTCATTTGGATATTATTTTATCTAAAATATAATGTATCACTATATAAATTTAAAACAACAATTAAATTTATTAATAATGAATAAATAACAATTATAAAAAATATGGACAATAATAATTAATATTGAATAAATGAATTGTAAAAAATACTTTTTGAGGGATTGAGTAACTATCAAAACATTAATAAAGATGTATGGTTATAGTCACCATTCCAATCCATATTTATTTAAAAAAACCAAAATATATCATAATAATCACCTCATTTTTATGCTTAGAACAATAATAATTATTTAGAGAACTAAACATAAATAACACACCCTCTATTTTGAAGAATTATAATTTAGTCATAAAGGTTTTGAAAAATGTAAAATTCTAATTTCATTCATTTTTAATAAATATTCTTTAAATAAATTAAAATTATCACGATTCAATAGAAAATTACAACAATCAACCATGTAATAATATTCTATTCATAATTTAATATACCAAAACTGGTGCAAAAAGGTATTAATTTATAAATAGAACTAATTCAAAAAAATATCTCTTCATATATGAGATTAATTTTATTTGATTTTGTCTCATAGGTTAAGCATGTGAAATAACCGTTTTTATTAAATTAAACTAAAATAATCCAAGAATCATGTTATTGATATTCAATGAAAAAGGATTAATTGGTGAAGAAATTAAATTTGTTTCCAATAGTTTAGCTAATTATAGTTAAAAAATTTGTTTCTACATTGTAAATATTAATCAAAACTCTTCTCTATATCATATATACAATATTAATTAAATTGAATTAATTAAAAAAATATTCGAAGAATAAATGGTCATAAATTTTCTTCAAGTCAGATGTAGAAAATTTATCTGGCAACAAATATTTCCTAAAAAATATAATTTACACATTTAAACTAATATTTCATCATATTAAATGATGATGTAGTATATAATAGTATCAAAAACTAAAGCATAATTTCAAAAACACGTTATTTCTAGGAAAAATAATATAAAATTTTTTCCATGCCAACAAACTATTAATTAAAACTAGATAGAGTTTTCATGAAAGTAAAATTATATTTAATGAAATCATTCTAGTAAAATATAAATCACAAAAACACACATAAAAATGAAAACAATAAAATAATATTGAAATACTCCCCTGTTAAATAAAATAGATAAATTATATCAAAAAATCAATTGTAATTAACAAATAAATAATATAGATTTATCATATATCCATATGAAAAAAATTCTAGTAAATTTTTTAAACATTATCTCAATGATTTTTTTAATTAAATAAGACAAAGAACATTAGTAAATATTTGTATTCTTAGAATCCACTATACAATTTTCTAGTAATGTTATTATGTCACATTAAGATTAAATATGATATTTATATTTTCCTTTATCCCATATACTTTTTTGAACAACGCCATTCACAATAATATATATAGGGAACCAAATATGCGTATTATGAATATAAATTACCAGAATAATTTTGTTTAAATCATGAAAAATATTCCCATTATTTACAACATTGAATTAAGTTATTTTGAAACATCAATAATTAAATAAAATTTTAGTAATTAAATTAGAACAAATTGTAAAAATATAAATTATTTATCTATTTTATCAAGGTACAATGAAATTCGTAGAGAATTTTTACATTAAACCATTTACTTCAAAAGTAATATTAAATATTATTTCCATTTACATTAAAAATGATATTATTATGATTACCCTCTCATAGTGTAAAATAAGTATAAAATAATCTCTAAGATTTAATTTAAATCAATAAATTTGTAATTATACTATCATGTAATGAGTATGAATATTTATATGTTTTAGGTTCATACTTTATTTCAATTTTTATCGAAAATCATCTTATTGGATAAAAATAAAATCATGGATTTTTTTGATTTTTTTATATTTTTTATTTAAATTTTATATTTACCTTCAAAAGAAATATAATATAATTTATTTTCATTAAATGTATCAAATTTTTAATATAAGAAATAATGTTACCTCTCTTTATTGTGAATTTTTAATATAAGAAATAATGTTACCTCTCTTTAATGTCATCAAATAATCATTATATGATTCCCCCCATGAAACAATTTGTAATTCATAAGATTTTCAATAGTAATGAATTAAATTAATACATTTTACCAATCCTTTCATTTGATTAATATGTTTAAAAAAATTTACAGATTCAAATGTTTAAAAATATAGAGAAAAAATATATCATCAAAAAATCATGGAAAATATATTTCTTCATCCATATATACTTCATATGATATTTATTGTTTTGGAACTATATATGATTAATGTAGTTACCCATAAAAAAAGATAATTTTAATATATTAAATATAAATAGTATATATTCAATATAATGACCATAAATAAAAAAAAATTTCACTGTATTATATGAGAAAAGAAAAATAATTCTAGAATAAAAAATACTAATAGAAACAAATAAATATTAAATAACTCTAATTTATGTTACTTTTGTTTAAAATAAATGGAAACTACCCACACAAATATATGATAACATAGACAAACCAAAACACATTACAATGATTTACCCACTGTATATAAATATCATTTCATTGATGCAACAAGAGTAATAGTGACCAAAAGCCTTTATATTTGTCTGAAACACTATCATTTTCACTACTATGTCACATCCCTACATCTTGACCTACCTAATTCACTGGCTACATTATCTCCTACACGAGTAACCAGATGTGCTTCTTATTGAATTATAAATTTACCTTAGTAAGATTTAATTATTCGAACCCTACTCTATAAGGTGTGGAGGAAATAGTGAGTACCATTTATATATGGATCACTTCATAATGAACAATTAAAAAATAATTAATACAAAAAATGTAACACCTCGACCCTAGATTCCCAGAGACGGTGCATTATTTTAATACATTAGCATGATTACAAGGAATTATGTCCGAATGGACCAATTAGATCAGCAGTATTAGAAAATAGATTACATACATGAATGTTACATTACACAATATAACATAAAACAGAACATAAATAATCCTTTTTGAATGACATTATTACCCTATCTTAAAACTGTATATAAATAAGAATACAGTTCAAGGAGTCCTGGAAAAATAAAACCTAAGAAATGGATGAAGTCATATGCTTAGTGAGGTAAAATAATTCATCAGAAGCTATAAATATTGAGGGAAACATGTATAATAATAAAAAAATCCTTTAAAACATATAATAATAACATAATATGGAAACAGTAAATAAACAATTACCATATAAACATTCACATTAATATTCTACTATTTTAATGATCTCATGTAATTAATAATTTCATAACGAGTGAATGAATAATTCAATACATAGTAACTAATATTTCAAGGCCTTGGTCTAATACCATTCACAAATATTCTTTCAACACCATTTTCTAAGACACTAGTTTGTCGAATGAAACCAACTGATGCATCAAGGGGAAATAGTGGGCCCCACCCATCACATACTATGTTCAATGCATTCCTCATATTTATAGGGTGAAACATAACATAAATATTTATATTAAAACTAGAATATGAAATGTTAATAATTAAACCATAAACCTGAATGGTATAAAAGTATCACATCCACGGTGATTCATATCTTAACTCAGTCAATAAAATATGGAATATTGTATTATAATAAATCAATATCAATAAAAAATAATATCATTTAAGGATATTGACATTCATGAAAATGAAAAATAAAATTCTTTGAGATAAATATACATTTTTCATGAAATCGTTTAAAAATCATTCATTTTTAAAGGAATAAATTTAAATGATATTCATATAGTGATTCAAGGAGACAATTTATTTCAAAAACCATCTTTCGAGTAAAAACATATATAGAATAATTAAGGGTATCATACAATATATATTTTTTCTGATAAATTTTTCCACCAAACTCTTGGAAATATCTATTATATTTATTAGCTTGTTTTTATAGCATTATATAGAAATCTATCATGCATTATCCACCTATTCTCAATGCTAACAGACATCCTTTTACTCAACATTATAATCCAAACACAGATAATACTTTTTTACAACCCTCCCATGGGAACTAGTATTCAATTTACTAAAATAGTATTATGAAATTAACATATCGTTGTGCCCTAGTTAGATTAGTTTGGAATCACTATCGAAGTGACACACAATATATTTTTGGAAAAATTTCATCCATATAAAAAATTGCGAGATAAATTAAATATCATAAAAAATATAGATTAATCATTCAAAATTCTATTTATTTTTTAGACAATGCCCTGTATATTTCATAGTAAGATAAAATATTTAAATTTCCTAATATTAATCATGGCATAGAAAATGATTTTCATTAAATATATTTGGTGGAAGTCCTCCTCAAATGGACAATTTAGAACCACTATATTGACTTAGAACTCAAGACCTAAGAGTAGTCACCGAATAATAAAATATTTTTTATCGTCATCATGACCCTTTATGTCTATATACTTATTGAATTGTGCATATATGAGGGTTTATATAAATACAATTTTGAATTTCATTATAATCACAATAAATTTCACTAATTCCCAATGATATAACCAATTCGTTCAAAGTATATTATTAAATTATAAAGGAATAATATATTTTTCATGTAGTCCCAAATAATAAAATTCAGCATATAAATAAATAAACCTATAAGTTTAAAAAAATGTGAATAACCATTATGGATACACCATAAATAAATCCACTATATATCAAATATAATCCCACAAAACATTACAAATAATAAAGAATATATTATAAAAACACACCATAATAATAGTATATATCCTTTCTGATTATTACAAACATGAGGAGTAAATAAATTTTATAGAATATATGTTTTATATAATGGATTATATGGGGTTCCCTATCTATCTGAACAATCCATCCCTTCAATTAAGAGCTAAAACATCCTCGTAATTTCTCATACAAAATATCATATGAAATTAAAAAAAATTATTTCATCTTAAAGATATTTAATCTAACCAATGTATTAAATATAAATCCTATACACGGTATTTTTTTATCCTTTAAATCCCCATTTTCCAAAAAAAAACTATTAAGAATTCAAATCTCATGGTTTATAAAAAAGCATTATTAATAATTTTCTAAAGAATGGAACAACTAAATCTTAAAATAAATTTAAAAAATTATCTTTATACAAATAGGATGAAAATAACTTAGATATACATTTATCATATAAAAAGGAATTAATTTTTTAATTTAAAATTAAATGATTCTACATCAAATAAATAAAATTCGTCACTTATGAAACACTATATATGATGAATGAATAATTTAACAAACATCATAATTCATAATAAACATACTAATATATTATCAATATTTTATTTTTGATTCAAACCAATTTTATATACCCAAGATTTATTTTAATCAAATAAATAAATATGGTGATGGGGAACTAAAAAATGGTAATACAATATAGGACTAGTTTTTAGATCATCTATATAATATTTATTTTTTAATGTTTTTGTTGATACATGTAGATGTAATTCAATAGTTAAATAATATAAAATCTCTATTTTCATTCCAAAAAATTCCAAGTATAAAATATTGTAAAATTTTGGATGTTAATAAGGATTTTGGGAGCATAATATAGGTTTTAATAGATAAATCACATTAAAAAAATTTTATTTATTGGTTTTGTTATAATTCATGGTGTTGTTTATAACTGATCAGGTAGGCTCATATAACCAATAAATTAGAAATTAATCATTTCTTTACATGAATACACTGGTCCATTGTTTGAAAATCTTATCACATAGAGAATTATTATCAGCTTATTATATATTTTCATGGTTAGTGAACATGATTGGGATGTGTCCAATACGCTTTTATAAATTCTAAATATCAATCTAGGAATTAGGAAAAATCAATTGATGATTTTCCAACCGAACAAAAGATGCAATTCCACCAAATAATAGATGGAAATTTATAATTATTGAAATTAATTAAAATTTGTGTTTTAGAGGAGATGTTTCAATCATTATGGTCTTGAATGAATGTTAATAGTTTATAATATTATAGAGGCTCCAAATATAAGATGAAAATGATTAATATACAGATATATTATTGTTCTAATTATTCTTCCAAATATATTTTATGAACTTAATATATATTCCATCATTATTCATATTGAAATCTAGTAGATAAGTTTGAAATTTAACTACATCTATAAGAAAAAAAGTATTATGAAATAGAAACAAACATTTTGGGGGACATGTACATATGATTTTTAATATGTATTTTAATATTCAAACAATATATGATTCTATAAATTTTTTAATTGATGGATCCTAGATTTTAAATGTATGATAAATACATTGATATTGAAAAGGAATATTACATTTTAGATGCAATAAATCAGCCTGATAGTGATTCTCACACTTTTTTCCTAGGTTACATAAATTATTTTAATGGAATATGTTTTCCATGGTAATATGTGTAAATCATTTTAATAACTTCTTTAATGGATTAATTTTTATTTATTAAATAAAAATGTCATAAAAATGGAGTCCTTGAATTATATGTGACGATTTTTCAATTATAGATAATGTTGATGGTTATATATCATCTATATCATTTTTACTACATTATTGACATCATCATTATGTTTTTTCATGTTTGAAATGAAATGAAAACATAAAAATTACATGAAAATATAAATATTTATGAAATTATTTGATATTTGAATTAACTATCTTCATCTATTAGAGGTAAGTAGCTAATAATTCATTAAAGTCTAAAATAATAATATTAATTTGGATATAGCTCAATAAAATTTGTAGAATAATTAAATTCGTTAAGGATTAATTCTTATAAACATTTATGGGTGAATTTCTTTATATCTGAATTGATGTAGATGAATTGGATAATGATTTCTTTGATTGAGTGAATGGAAAAATGATTACACCTCAATTTTATATAATTTTTCTTAAATACTATACCATCACAATGAAATTAAGTCAAATTATATATAAAATATATTATATAAATAATTTTTATCATAAGGTTTAAGACATAAATGAGTATTCAAGTGATCTGTACAATATTGTCTAGATAGCTAATGAGAAATTTATATTCCCATCCTTAGGAAATAATGTAAAATTTGAATAGAGACATCATTCAAAGCATTAAAAATTTCTAAATATATTGAACTAATGAATTTTCAAGATGAAAAAACATATTCTTAAGAAAATAAAATTAATTTTTTATTTAATATATTAATTTTCAAAATGATAGGAATGACTAATTTAAAAAATATAGTAAGACAACATTTTAGTTCTTCCATTATAGAATGAGTATAAAATGTTCACTTAGTTGGATCTAGAATCTGTTATAATATAGAGATAATTATCTTCCAAAAATATTATTATAAAAAAAAATTAATTAATAAATAAAAATAATAGAAAATTATTTAATGAATATGAATATTCATATATATAATAAAATTGGGTTCTTTCTCAAATCATAGTTTGTATTATCATAACTATATGAGTTACGAGTGGGTATATGACTAAAAGAATTATGTTATCTGTGTTTTTATAGATAATTATAACATTTATGATGGATCCTCTAATCAAGATGGTGAAATTAATGTTGCTGAATGAAATGATGTGGATTCCACCAATGTATTTTTTGATAATGGGATCTCAGGGTTTATTTTATGGAATTTATGAACCATAAAATGGAAAATAAATTAATAATTATATGGAATTAATAATTATATAAATATCATGAGAGCTAAAATTCAATTAAGATATAAATTATAAAATTAATGGTTTCAATAATCCGCAGTATTATTAATATTATGACTGACAAGAGAGGAAAGATAATTGAGATTACTAAATGGAATAAATTTATATGTACAAAGAAAAAAATTCTATTTATAATAAATTTAATATTTCTAAAAATATCTTCATTAAATCAATATTTTAATTTCAAGATTATATCAATAAAATATTCGAATAATTTAAATTAAAGGTAAAATATGTTGATTCTTATATCAATCTTACTAATCACCCCAATGATAATAGAAAAAAATTTGGACACTATATAATGAAATTAAAATAGATAATTAATGGATATATAAGTGAATAATTTGATAAATTAACTAATTAATGATGAAACACTCATATGAATATAAAATGTTGTGGATATAAATTATAAAATGTAATGGTTTGTGAAAGAAATTTTTTAGATAAATTAATAACGGAAAAGAGAAATTTATGAAATATGATAATATGATTGAAGAATATTTTGAAAATAAATGAGTTATATTTATAAAAATAAATCAATGACCTAACCAACTCACAACATCATTACCATTCATACTACCTCTAAATGCAAAACACCGCACCCCTTGTTGAACACAGAGTCCTTATTTCTGTCCAATTAAAATTAATCATTAAATTATTTTCATTATTTTTCATCAACAATGTATAATCACACAACCAGTAATTTAATTATTCATTTATAATTTCCAGCCCCTTAAACAAAAAACAAGAAATTTCAAAAATTATTGACCCGTTATTTATTTATTCAATCACTACATTATCATCATGTAAAAGAAACCACCACCTCAACTCCTTGAAATAATGGCCAATAAAACAACCTTGCCTCCCAAAAATAAAAAACAAATAATCCACCTCGGTTCCCCAAAAGCGCAGGACATGAACCATCAACCCCACATTACCAAAAAACATACTGTAGTGCCACAAAAAATAAAAAAAGATCAAAACACATACAGATATTTTTATATATTGACTAAGGTTATTTTATCACATTCAACTTTATTTTAGGTATTTTATCCCATAATTCATTTTCATGGGTAAATCATTTTATTATCCATTTATAAGTGGTTTACTGAGTTCTATTATTTAGTGATATCACAACAATAACAACAAATGAATGAATCTCAACATGAATATCTGAAGTGAAAAAATCATTCATAGAACACAATTTTTAGAAGGGTATCAAAGCCATACAATTCACAATATCACAATAACAATAAATCAATAAAATATGCGATTCAAAAAACATTTTACCCCTAAATTTCAATTTATCCAATTATTTATCATTAATTAAGACATAAAATCCATAATCCACAACTTTAAATAGTAAACCCATACCATATGACACAGAATAAAGTTAAATGAGTGATTCACTAGCTCAACGAATCTTCATTGACTTTCATCACACTTTTGGGAGAAGAAGAATGCTCGCAAACCACAAACACACCACTAGAAAACATAGATCAACCTTCACCACAACTAATGAAACTAGAAACACAATAACGAAATCCCAAACCATAATTAAAAAGATGAATCGAATACCTATGGGGATAATGGACAAAACCATACCATGAATAATGATGGGATATCAATGATTAAAATGAATGTTTATTGGGACCAACAGATCCAATAGGGAGGAAGAGGGATTAAAGAACTCCATTGGACAACTATTTTTTTTCCAAAATTAGAGGAAGAATAATCCATTGATGAATGAAATAAAATTATTCTACATGGACATTTAAAATTCCACTACATTGGGGATTTATATGATGTGTGATCCCCTATCATGATGTATAATCCTCAGACAACGGTTTCTTAAAAAAACACATAACTATTTTAATATTAATCCTAAAATATAAATATCTCATGAAGTAGACTGATTAAATTCATGAACCAGAATTATACATCATGTATTACACTTACACCGAGTTTATTTCCTGTAGTCGTTATGTATCACCTCAAGATTCGACCAAAAACACCCGGAACCTTCCCCAAACACCTCCAACCATCATAATAGGAAATGCATCAGATAAGAATGGAAAAGACAATTACAATAGAAAACTATAAAAATATTATTTCCCTCATTAATCCAATTCCATGACTGGACAAAAGAGTGTTCAAATGACCACCCCATCATATTCTCCCCAATGTTTTCATCATAACTCAAATTATTCAACTGACTAAACACACCAAAGAAAACGATGTCTAAAAACACTAAAAACAACATCCCCACACCAAAATGCTACCTCATCCCATAAAACCATACTTCCACAAAACCACTATGCATCCATATCAACCTCCATGCATCCCAAATCAAAAACTTCTACAAGAAACAAACTACAGTATTCTAAACACCCAAATCAAATAATTATGTATTCAATGTCAATATACTATCCACTCTATGTGGCCCTAACTCAGAATCATGGACCAAGTCACATAATAGTTAATGCAAATAAATTTTTATACTTTTCCTACCCCTTTTATATGTTAGGAATTTATCACACAGTACACCACACAAAATAAAACCATGTAAAAAATATCATCATGTAAAATAAAATTATCCAAACATCACATCACAATGAAAAATGATAAAATAAGAACACAAAACAACTCTAAGTATTGGGCACACATCTGCATCTCTTAATCTCAGGTACACTCCTCCAAACACCCATGCATCCACAACACATCAACCAAGGATATTTTACATTGATTAAGCACCTTTCCTTGGAAATCTATGATCTCTACCGGTCATTCCACAAACATCATTTCATCCTCAATGTCAATCCATACACATTAAATTACATGTGAGTCATCATGATGTAATTTTAATATGCTATGTGATGTGCAATGAATCTTTGATCCTCTCCAATAGTGTTGGTGATTCCAACTGATACAAAACCACACCAACTCATCCAAACACCTAAATTGGCACAAAAATTATAGGGTAAACCTTAGTCTATCTCCCAATCCCCCACTTTCCATGTGGTGGGGGCACCGTCAGGTACACTTGGTCCCAAACAATGAACCCCAATGATCTCTTTTTTGGATTAGAATAACAATTTTTATATTCTTACACATCATTAATCCTTTAGAGGACAATATGAACATTCTCTATCATCCTATACAGCACTTCAGATCCGGCAACAGCTATCTCCCAATCCTCTATCTTGAACAATTTATAATTTCAAGGAATCCGATAAAAATCCTCAAATGGGTCCATTCCAATGGATGTGTGAAATCTATAATTATAATAAAACTCTACCAAGCGTTTGTTTCATTCCAAATATCCAACATAGTCCATGATACCTAACTATAACATATCCTCCAATGTCTATATTGTTCTCTTTGTCAGCCCATCTATATAAGGATGGGAATTATTTTTCATGTCCAATTGAAATAAAAATAAATTTTTTAATCCCCTCCAAACTCATGAGGTAATGTGTGGATCCTAATTACAGAAAATAGACCTTTTAACTCTGGGAAACTGAACTGCCTCATCCATGAACCAGTAGACCAAAGACTCCACAATGAAATACTCCTTGATCACTATGTAGTGGGTTGATTTTTCAAATCTATCCATGGACACCCAAATATCCTCACAACTTCCCTATGTTCTGGGTATCCCTATGAAAAAATAAACTAAGATTTCATGACATTTATACTCAAAATCATCAACCATTTTCAAAAAACAACCAAGAACATGATGATCAAATTTTACCTACTATAAAACAAAGAAATTTACCACAAACTATACCATTTCATGTTTCAACATAGGAACCAAAATCTACATCTTAAATTCACGATACATATTAGAAAATTCAATGTGTATTGTCAATGGTGAGTAATGGGGATGAAAAAATTGCTCCATCATACATTACTTTCAAAATAAACAACCTCGTCTGAATCAAATACTTGGTTTATCCATCTTTTAAACATTATTCTAGAGCATCACGATTGAATAAATGATCACTCATCACTTCCTCCTCTATATATCCCATATATGACTCCAAACCAATTACATTATTTAAGACCACACCATCATATAAATAAAATGTCCTTTACTACCATCCAGTCATACATATAATTACAATGAAATTCACTCTTCCATTACTCAGCATGCCTCCCCATACTATTGAAAAACACCCTTCCATTGATTCATGTTAAACAAGTTGGGAAAAAAAATTCCCCATTCAATTACATTTGAGTCATCATGAAGTAATCAAATTTGCTAAATGATGTGGAATTTATCAAAGACCCTCTAAAATATTGATGGTGATTCCAAATAATACAAAACCTCACCAATTAACTATAACACCTTAATGGTCCCAACCGTCATTAGGGAAACCATAGTCTATCTCCCAAAACCCTACTTCCCATGTCAAGGGGAAACCTTCAAGAACAGTTGGTCTCAAACCATGGACACCAATGACCTCTTTTGGGATTGGAATAATACTACTTATAGTCCTACAATACATTCAACTATTAGAGAAGAAGATAAACATTTTCTATCATCCTCCATGCCACTTCAGTTCCAAGAACAGCTATATCCCAATTATATATCTTAAACAATGTATAATGTCAAGGTCTCCTATAAAAATCATTAAAGGGGTACATTCTAATAGATGATTGATATCCATTATTATAATAAAACTCCACCAAGGTTATGTCTCATTACAAAGATCCACAAAATTCTATGATGTATGATAGTAACATATCCTCCAATGACTATATTGTTCTCTTTGTCTTCCCATCTATCTAAGGATGGGAATTAGTTTTGATGTGTAATTGAGAAAAAAATAATTTTTTAATCCCCTCCAGACTCATGAGGAAGAGAATGCTTCTTGATTAATAAAAAGGGTCCTTTTAACTCCATGAATCTGAACTACCTCATCTATCTACCACTAGTTCAAAGACACAACTATGCCTGACTCTTTGATCACTATGATGTGGTTTTATTTTTAGATCGATCCAAGACCACAGATGTAGCATCAGAACTTCCCAGGGTTCGGGGAATACCTGTGATGAAATCCAATAATATTTCATCCCATTTATACGCAGTATCATTGACCATTTTCAAAAAACCATCATGAAAATGATGATAAATTTTACCTATTGTAAAACCAATAAAGTTACAACAAACACTACCATTTCATGCTTCATCGTATGAAAACAAAACTATATCTTAAATTCATGATACATATCAGAAACATCTGCGTATACCGCCAAATGTGAGTTATGGAACTGAAAATTGGCTCCATCATGCATTACTGCCATAAAATCAACTTCTTTAGAAACAACATCTGGTTCTGTCCATCCTGTGAACATCCTTCCATTGCATCACCATAGAAAAAAAAAAGACCACTTAAAACTTCCTCCTCTATGTCTCCTAGCTCGTTATTTTCACCTGTTATATTAGATAATACTATAACATCATCTAAAAAAACATCCTTCACTACCAACCAGTAATACATATAATTATAATTATTTTAACTCATCCATTACACCCAATACCTTTCCAGACTATTGAAAGACACCCTTCCATTGATTAATGTTGAAATATATGGCTGAAAATTACTCTTTCATGAGGTGTATGTGATTTCAAAGCCATAATACTAAACAAACTTATCCACCACCACTACATCAAAGATCTAATCATGTTGTGAAATTGTATTCCCCAAACACTTGTTATTTTAGAAGAAAATTAAAATATTCTTAATGAGTTAATTACTCTAATAATATAGGAAAAAATAGTTTCTACAAAATTTTTATTTGGTGTTGTATAGTTTTAATCATGGGAAAAAATACTTATAGCCATTACAGGTCAACTCCTACTTCTACGTCATCATACATCCATTGCCTGGACAGATTGGGTCATAGAAAACCTAAAAATTTAATCCCTTAGACAATAAACTAGAGCACTGGATCACTGACCAACATTCCATTAGAATAACTAGATTTTTCATGGCACTTATCACTCAACAGAAGAGATTGGTTTTCCTTGTCAATGTTATCAATGGAACTATTAATTGATATAAATCAGGTTCATTCGCCTAATAATTACATGAATGACTATGAAAACTGTAATCCTCTACCACATTCCTCGGATCATCCAAAGGAAAAACAACTTCTAACTATGATGGATATTCTACCACATCCTAATGAGACACTACATGGCCATGGAAAGGCATCTATTTTTTTCGAACATGCACATGGATAGCATTATGGTGGCATCAATTTAAGTGAAAGATAGTCCTAATATTCATGTAATGATCCCCCACTAACATCATGTATATTAAGATATCATCAATGAATTCTTTGAATAAATTATCTATGAACTCATATAACATTATGATAATAAGCCCCATGATCATGGATACTACATTTGTAACACTGTGTGGAATGACTACATTCTCAATGTACCCATACGTATATCTAATGCCAGTATTTGGGATATCATGAAGCTTCACCCACAACTGGTGATATGTAGACTGAATATCAATCTTATAAAACCAACAATCCTCTCTCAACTAGTCAAAAATATCATATATCCTTGTAAGAGGGTAATTGTTTTTCACCATAACAAGATTTTACCATCAGTAGTCTATACACATCCTCAGACTACCACCTTCTTTCATAGTGAAAAAATAGACCACCCCATAGTGACACATTGTGCCAGATAAAAGCATTATATGTTAGATCATATATTTAAATCCTCAACCCCCATACCTCCAAAGGTTTTACTTGATTGGGATTTATAATAATTTGATACGCACTAGGATTCAAGTGTTTTATTAACTCAACATCATGTAGAGGGGGTAGAATAAAAAACTCCTAATGAAAAATATATAGGATATCCACAAAAGATCATCAGAACATCTACCATAGTTCTATCCACTAATTTCATCAACAAATCATTAAATAATTAATCAAGAGGATACACATAATGAATATCCACAAGAAACCCAACTCTACAATGAAAATCACACATTGGTCATCCACATATGAAAACATAACACCCATCCAAATGAAGTAGATAGTAGTACATATAGAATAAAAGCAGTCAATGATGAGAATGAAATTTTATGGTTTTATCATAGCATGAAAATAACCTGATAAGATTGAGGTCTCCCCATAATCAGTATATACCCCTACCACACATTATACAAACTGGTCTTGCCTCCGATAAGAATACTCAACACCATGGACATGGGTAGACACCCTATTTCTAGTCCTATAGAATGTGTTAGATTGGGTTTAACATAGGATTATGTTGATATGAAATCAAAAAAGGCACAAAAAATGGTATAAAAAACAAATCATAACTCTGATGAAATATAGCTCATTTGGAAATACTATTTCGCAATTTTCAATAGGCCAAACTAGTTCATATACCTATATGCTAATTATAACGTTCTTGAATATTCATAGGTCATAGTCGTTGAATGTGAGGATTATCCTTCGGTCAACCTCTACCTACTAAATTTCACCATGGTGGAGAATAAACCTACAACCCCTATAGTTAAAACATACTCACTAGAAACTATATCTTCTACTAGAGATTATCTAATCCACCTCCACCAAGCTGAGCTCAGGGAACCACCGGTGACTAGTTATAGTGTTGGCCACCTACCCTCCCCCCAAAAAAAATTAGTTGCAGAAAACACCTTGAAAAATCATAGAAGCAATTGGCCCCTTAATAATCTAATGTATGCTCCTGGGGACTCATCCTTGTTGATTAAAATAATCAATTTATGGGTTCCTAAGACCTTCCGGTGAAAAAAATGATCCTTGAGGAATTCTATTTGTTTCCCTCTAGTAGAAAACCACCACATTATTGCATCAACATGATCACATACTCCACATACTAGACCTCAAAATATAACAACACTGTAAAAGGGGTAATTTCATAATAGATAGAACGATGGAGTGGCTCTTCAACAGTTCATGAAGAGACTCCTCGTCAAGAAAAATAAACGTGAAAAAGGTAGAATTTCCTTTAACATGATTCCCATCGGCCATAATAACATTCTCTCCCACTAAAGAGAAATAATATAATGTATATTTATAACCTTAAATGTCAATGAAAGGATGTTTTACTATAATATATTCTATAATTTGACCTTAAAATCATACACCTCCTTCCACTCTCCAACATATAGAATCCACCACTAATTCACACAATCTCCCACATATTACTGATTGGAAAGGGTAACTAGTACTCAGTTATGGTCAGGATCCAACTGAATGAAATTTTGAACACCTCCAGCTATCTCTATATCTTCATGTATGGTCCAATCCCTCATACAACCCCAAAAACATCATCTAGAAAGAAAAAAAGTTCCTATGCAATAGATTATTCCACTCAAGTGGATCACCACTACGGAAATAAACTCTATTACCCTACTAAACCTCAACATCTTTAGCCAAATGTGAATGAAAAATTTAAACCATAGTAGAATTTGAAACAAATAAATCACTAATCTATGTAGTGTTTAATTTTATTTAAATATATTATAACACATTAATTTCATTTATTACCCATTTATTTCTTCCAAAAAACTCAATTCAAATAAGAAAACATTTCATAATTATGCATTTACCTCTCCTAGGACTCTACTATGAAAATAATTCCACCACACCTGGTCATTCAATAATCACACTGTCTTTGTAATGGATAATGGGGGCCCTAAAATCCTGTTTTCCTACTGGTCTCCCTATCCTATGTCATACAGCAATGTAAACTAGCATTTTTTAATAAAATTGCATGTAATCCTAATTGTGACTAACTCCAAACTCCACCCTATGACTCAAAAACTTCTATGATAACACTTTATCACTACCCCCTCCATCAAATGATACTACATTGGGGGAATAAGGATAATGACCATTGAGTCTAGCCTCTATTAGACCTTGGGATGGGAATAAAACTGAGGGTATAAATAATTAATGATATGGGAGGCATTACCCTATATAATATGTTAGGATTGGGAGATATGATGTATAAATAACAAAAAACTCCATGACCTAAAAATAAAAAATAATCCCACATGAATTTATAATAAGAATTAATAATGATAAAATTTTACAAATTAAATACCCAAAAGTAATGAAAAATCAGTGACATAAAAACAATAAAGGATATGGAAAAAAAATGTTCATAATAGTCCATGTAGTCCTCTTGTAGACGTAAAAAATAGATTCTCATATGTAGGGTGTGCATAAAATAATATAAAAAATGAAAAAAAATTCTATCATGTACATGTGATATAAGAATGCTGATTAACCTATCAAAAAATATTAGAGCTAAAATAACCTATCAAATTATAATCACTTTCCCATCATCAATACAACATGCTCAAATAATAATGAAAACCATGTAATATTATATAATATAAATCAAATCAATAAGGGTTTCCCACACAACAATACCACTAGTATGCCCCACTCACACCCAACATCATACATATGGTTGTTCCAACATATTCTATATACCACACTACACAATAATCTTGATCATAACACACCATGACTAGATATAGATAGGCTTTCCATGACATATGAATTACCACAGCTCACTTCCTGTGAATATAGCTGGGATTGCCACCCCACAAGCACAACCACAACTCACATGAAAAGTCTTTGAATATCAAAACTCACCCGCATTCTCCTGGGATATATGAACCACTTTCAAATTTACCAAGATTCCTTTTTTGATCATCGCATGTGAAATACCTACATCACATTATTGAGAGAAATGGTACATAGCCATATTTACTCCACACTAAGTGTCATAAAATACAGCTATTGAATGGCTATGAGGTTGTCAAAACATATTTTTCAACTTGGGTGTGGTTTATATAGATATTAAATTGACCAATTTATATGTGTAGTATCAAACACTCCTTCCAAACCTATAAAGCCAAAATTAACTAACCGACTCAAAACATCATGTCATTTTCTTTCACCACTAAAATAATAAGAAGAAACAATAAGACACAACCCCTTTCTAAATTTCCAACCAATTCTATTTATTCATTCCATTCAATACATTATTTATCATCCATAATTTTTAATCACACAAACATTCATTTTAATATTCACTTATATGTTTCACCCCATTAACCAAACCAACCCAATACTATTCCATCATTATCAAATAATTATATATTTATTCTTTCACTACATAGGCATTTAAAAAAACCATCACATGGACACTCTAGAACCATTAACAAAAACTAACCTAGCCTCCCTAGAAGAATTTCTAGGAAAACCAACCATTAACCCCATAATCATGGAACATGAACCATCATCATCAGATTCCAAAACCACACATTTAAATCCTACATGCATGACCACACTTCACAACACATCAAAATCATTATACTGATATTTAGAGGGTATTGTATCACATTTCACTTTATTCTTGGGATGTTAACCAAAACATCATTTTCCTAGGGAAACTGTTTTATTAGACTATTATAATTGGTTATAAAATTTAGATTTTGGGGTAATATAAACACAATAAAAACCAAAGGATAAATATCATCACATATATCTTTCACAAAAAAATCCCCCAACAAACACAATTTTTAGATATGAATCAATTCGATACAATTCACAATATCACAGAAAAAATATTGATTTAAAAACTACGATTCAAACCCAGTTTAACCCTTTAATTTCTATTTTACCAATTATATATCTTTAATTAACCCAATAAAACTACAACCATTTGTTATAGAAATTAAAACATCTTGATCATGATACACAATTATTTGAAATTTGGGATTTCCTACCATAAATATGTTTTGATGATTTGTTGGAAAATGTAGTGTCTTAGACCTCTCTAGAATATTACTTTTTGAAAATATGGTGTTTGATGTGTTTTGGGAGGGACATGTGACATATTTAAAAATTATTTCAATATTTACAGTTTTGTGTATATTATCTGTAGAATTGTTTTGTTGTTTAATGCTAGGAAGAATATTTTTTCCAAAACGCTAAGTCACCCAATGGTAAGTTGATGCCTAATTCTAGAATTTTGAGTCATCCAACTGTAGGTTGAACGTTGTTTCCATAATAGTGAGTCATCCAAATATACGTTTAATAGTTTCCCTATATAGTTAATCATCCAACCATGTGTTGAGTAGTGTTTCCTGAATGACGAGTCCTCCATTAGTAGGTTGAACAATGTTTGCAGAATATCGAGTCATTTAATGGTATGTTGAAATGTGTTTTCAAAATGGTGTTTTATCTAAAAATATGTTTAATATTGTTTCTAGAATGATGATTCATCCAACAGTAGGGTTACGAGTGTTTCTAGAATAGTGATTCGTCTAATGGTAGGTTAAATAGTTTTCATGAACATTGAGTCATGACTGTTGAGTCACCCATCTGTAGGTGTAAAAATTTATCAAGGATGGTGAGTCAAGAGCGGTGAGTTTTCCAATATTGGGTTATTATCAGTATTTAAAATTTCCTTCTATTTAACCCCTTTAACATTATCCTTAATGTAAAATTAATTCAAAGACTTCTTTTAAGGGGATTAAGATTGATTCAATTACTATAACTACTAACCAAAATTTTTTAATGGTATGAGTGCCTTTACTTGATGAAAAAGTGTAATATTAACCATATTAGCCTCTAATGGAAGATATAAATAGTTTATAAACTACTACACCATTTGTATTTTTAAAATAATGAGATACCTTACTCACTTATTGTTTCTTATTATTTTTCCTTGGGATGGGATGGCTAGAGATCTCCGCCCCAAATGGTTCGTGTGATCGAACAACAATCCTTTGATTCTATTCCCCTTTCAGTTTATTCCCACTACATACGCACCCCCTGTTTTGGTGCAACCATGAAGTGTCAGTCTTTCCATGAAATATGTAATGTTCTACCTTAGTTATTATTGTCTCCTACAACTATATAATATCATTTCAACTTTCCATGTGATTCCATGTGATATATTTGTTTCATATGGTGCTTTCACTATAATTGGTTGGTGCGGTGGTGTTGCCGCCTCCTAGGGTGGATACAGTCATTGTGGGATAGGTGATCATGATCTATAGTGTTGGAATACTCTCGTGAAAATAACATTTATGATATTTTGAGGTTGTTGACTCATTTATTCTCTATGAAATTACATTAAATTTTCTAAATATAGTGATTTATCACTTTGGATCAAAATGAAAATGACATAATAATTTTCTGCCCTTGATTAAAGAATCAGTATTGAATGTGTACCAATGTTTTTTATTTGTACCATGATAACAATTTTTTCTCTTGATTTGAATGTTTTTGTGATATCTTTTCTTTTATTGATAAAATTTTTTTATAGAAATTTACAAATATCATAGAGATGGAATTAATTGATCCTTTATTGGATAATGATAAAGAGGTATGCTTAATGAATCTGCTAAATATTGTTGTATTTTTATCGTAATCAAATTGAAGAAGGTATGTATGTTTAACTTTGTTGGTAATGTAATAATTGTATAAATAAAATATAATTATTTTGTGGGGGATAAGTCAACCAAATTATGTAAAGGGAATGGTCCATGCGCTTTAGAGCCATGAGAGTTCATTTTGTGGGAATGTTAGATGCGTTGTTTAGGTCCATGTTACCAGTTATTATGTTTGTTTGTTTTCTGCTGCTTGTGATTTGAAGTGAGCCTAGGATAGCCGATCCTAGAAGGATGTTGGTAGACTTGGTGTAGGGAGGATGGGATTTTTGGTATGTAGTTAATGCCTAGAGTAGAGAGATGGACCAGTTTTTGCATATGGGTGATGGGGAGGACACCAAAGATAATGGAACGGGTTGAATATGGGATTACGTGTAAATATTCATGTTTGATTCTTATTGAAACTATTTATTTATCTGTTTTACATTCCCAAAATCATTTGATAGATGGTTTTTTCCGCTTTCTATTAACCGTGAAAACACATGGCATATGCCAAATAATTTTTGTTTTTTATTCTTGAGGAATGATGGGTCTACACTCCTACTATCGAGGGAATATACTCAATAGGTATTTCATATACTCATTGTGCTATGAACATAGTGTTTTGAAGGATATAATATTTTCTTATATTACCAGGAATTATGAATAGAGTTAACATTGTAAATAAATGATTAAATCTTTTACTCATGGGGAAGAAACTTATTAGGATGTTATGTTAGGGATGTATTTCTAAGAAATTGTGGAGTCTGTTTAATTAGGGATAAGTTGAATGGAACATTATTGGAATGATAATGAAATGTGATTTATAATTGATAATGGTTAATTAATGGTAAAATAATTTATTAACATAAATTAAAACAAAAAAGGGAATAACTAATTTAATATTTCTCATTAAATGATTGTTTGATTATAGGATATTTAGACATTGCTGTAGAATTCGGGAGTTCGAATGATGTTAGCTTTAGTTGAGCCTGATACACAGTTGTTCCCAAAATACGGTTGTGAGATATTTTATATCCTATACATTTTTTTCTCTATATACTACTCCTACATATCGGTTATGATATCTTACATCCCTGGGATTCTGAGCTGAGGAGGAGTTTTTTTCTAACATCCATGTGGGATTATGGATGACTGACTACCCTATCCACAACTGCTCTCTTCTCTGGGTAGTTACTTGTGATGATAGGAACCATAGTTAGTTTTCATCATATATGTTTGTAGAGGGATATAATTTCTTGTTGTTTTTTTAAAAAACATATTACTGACATATTTTCATAATGACTAATACAAGTTTGAAGTGCATTGGAAGTGATGGTTCGAGGATCCATACTTAGTGTGTGGGATGTGATGGATTAAGGTATAATACCTATATTATGATACCAATAATGTGATATGTGGTCGATCTAGGATCATTCCTAGTTAGTTTTCATTATGTGGATTCAATAGTGAGTGTCATGAGGTGCATATAAATGTTCTTCACCTTGGTGTCTTTAGAGAAGTATTTCTCGAGAGATATTCTCAGGATGAGAGATGGTTGAGAAAGGCAGAAATCTAGTGGGGAAGTGGTAAATAGATACCATTTATATTAATTATTATATAATGTACCCATTCATGCGATACAAGGTGACAATATCTATGGTGATGTTAGGAACATAGTATACCTATTTAGGTGATGTGTTAGTTTCACATATTGATCACTATGTGTTATCCTACATTTATTTATTTTTCACTAGAATCTCCAGGGAGGATCCTACTATAAATACTATTATAATCACAATAAGATTAAATAATCTTTTAGAGGTTAATTGAATTTTTTAATAGATCAGGATGGTCACTACTAGAGTGGGGATTCTGGTTGCAACTGTGTTACTTTCATATGGTACTTGTATTTTTCCCTCTAGTTTTTAGTATTTCAGGCATGACATTACATATGTTCACGTGTTTTTTTGGTATTGAATATTGAAAAGGTGTTTTTTGGTGTCAATATTATACCTCTGTTATTCAAGTGTTCTATTAGTAGGTATTACCTCCGACTGAAAAATAAATTTTATATTATCAAAACTCATTTATCGAAAAAGTGAGAAACCCCAAGTTCACCAAGGACAAGCATTAAAAGAGAAAACATAGCTATTAAAGTGGAAGTTGACCGGATTAGTATTCATATCCCTAAAAAATTACAAGAAAGGTTAGTTATCGATGTTTCTGGAGCAGCATCTAGTAGGTCATCAAAGTGAGACGCCATCTGGTCCCACACTTTAATGTATTCCTCTTGAGTGATCTTCTTATCTTTGTAGCCTCTTACTAAAATCAGATTCTATTTCTCTATCCACCCACCCAGCTCACTGTTAATGTCCAGCCGAATATGCCTTCCCATCATCTTCTCTGTATACTATGTTGAGTCATTTGTCACAAAAGAGTCTTCAAACATATCCTCTACGGAATGCAGTAGTATCTCCAAAGGACACACCACCTAGTCTCCCCTAAGAAGGCCTACCCCACAATACCCCTCCTCCACGATAGTTGAAATTCCTATGGAAATGGAATCATGTTATTTCTATCTTTATTTCACTTTTTGAGAATATCGAGTTGCCATAGGTAAAGGTAAATGGGGGTAATCATTTCGGCCTTTCTTACTACCTTGCTGCCCCATCCACTTCTGTAGGACGCAGATATCATGAACATGAACATATGAAACATTTTCATCGGAAAATTGATCTGATTACTCATCATTAGAACCATCCCTAGGAAAATAAACATCGTAATCAGGTCCTTAAACCTCCAACCCGGCAAAACGGTTACCCATCTTGGTTCTAGTCGCCAACCTAGGGCCTACATGAGGTATGATTCAGGGAGTAATTATCTCAATTCACACATTTCTAGCTTAAGGGGTGAAAACATTGTTAGTAGGGGTCCATGAAAAAGTGGTATCAGATCTATGTTGATAGATAGAATAGATTTTTGTGTTAGTCATAGGTGAGATAGCATGGGATAGAGGCAATGAAAAGTATCCAGCTTCATTTTTCATTGTTATTTTTTTGGATAGACCTTAGGATTAGTTAACCAAAAATAAATAAAAAATAATTAATTAATGTTAATGGAATATGTATTCCATAGTTTCAATATATAACTACTTTTCCTGCTGTAGGTATAGATACTAGTAGACATCCTCATTGGGTTCTCAGAGAAGATGTCGTGCAAGTTGTATGATCATATCACACAAGATTATACGCTGACGACGAGGACACCTAGATAAGGAAACTTCATGAATTTTAGTACCAGATTATTTATAGGTACAAGGGATCCATTTTATATGTAGTCCCATAAAACTGGTTGTAGCATGTTGAGATAGCCTTCAGTTTTATCCCATATTATAAGGACCACATGGTATCATTGGTAGTGATGATGTTTTGTGGGGAAGCAAGGTAGGGGAGGTTCTTATTCTATGAGGATCACGTGGATTTGGATGTATTATGTGAGATGTTTTGGGACAATGGTTAGGGGATGTTTTCTTTCTTTGACTTCAAGGATGGTACATCACTAGGATCTGCTTACGATTCGGTAGGGATGAACTATTGTGTGAAATTTCAGGAACCATTTCATGAACCATTTTCAATGTTTTATATACTAATTTATATATGGGGAAGCCAACACCAGGAATTTATAAGACAATTTGCATCTAGAGAACCAGAACTATGTAACCTCATTTATAATGATTACTTATCTCGAGGTGCTGGTGAGGGTAGAGGTCATCCATAGGATGTTATCTGAAATCATATCATCATGATAGGAGAGTCTTTATTATTCTCCATGAAGCAGGGTTGTGGATTGAGGTTCTTATCTTTCAGGGAAGAAGAGTTTCCATTCAGTCGAGGGTATGTCCCATCGCACAATCACTTGTATATATGAAGGTAGTATATTTCATTCCTATGGAAATGGATCATGAATTATTTTCCTTGTAGAGTACAAGGTCCTTAGAATATATTGTTCATAATCATTCTTTTCAGTCAACATATTAAGGTCCATCCAGTTCAGGTTCCTCCATTGAGGTAGTCTAAACCAATGTAAAAGTATCAATTTTCACTAGTTTGGAATCAGTATGGAGAGAATAGTGGAATGTAGAAGATATCCCCAATACACTCTCTATATTTATAGAGAAATCGAGACCATGGAGGTGTTCTTAAGTAAGGTTCGATAGGCTTTATAGAATGTTGTGGTATGTGTCACGCTTCAGTGTTATTAGGAATTGGAATGCAAGACAACTTTTGAGGAAACCATTTTTTGTTTTCTAAATGGGTATATGCATTATTTTATTTAATATAAACAAAATAATTCATATAAAGAACAATTATCTATGTATTATGACTCATAATAGAGAGGTTTCTAGTAAACTTGGCATTGACTACCCCTGTTGGATATCGAGATAACTTATTTGAAGTATGTAGTGACTGTCAGCTACTACTAGGAAATTTTTGCTCTTGGGGAAATTACCTATGATTACAAATACAACCATATGATTTCTCCTCCTACATGTATTTTTTGTATTTTGTGTAGGATATCATGTATTTATTATTGAGGTATATTTTATACTTCAATGATGATAGAGGCACAAAAGTATTTTTTGTAGAGTGAGAACCTGAGATGGGACAGATGTGTGTTTAGACCTTTTTGTCCATGATGGCTAAGCTGACATTGATTTCATCAGTGGATCAATGTTCAGTTTTTACTATGGTCATGGAGTACACTGAGGTATTTCTAGAAGTTTTTGTAGTGTTACAACCTCAATGAGAGATCAATTTTAGGATTGATATACATCTAGGAATGTCTCCTATATTGATGAGTCCATGTAGGAAGGTACATTCTTAGTTACAAGAGCTCCATATACAGCTTGATGGCCTATTGTAGTGCGGTTTTGTTTGGGAATGATTGTCACCAAGATGTGCACTATATTTGATTTTTATTATGGCCGATGATAGATGTCAATTGTATGTCAATTATCATCACTTGAACAGAGTGATGGTGAAAAAACACTCTTCTCTTCCTTGGATTGATGATTTATTCAATCAACTGGTCGGTGCATGTTGGTTCTTGAAGGTTAATATTATTACAAGATATAATCTAATGTGAATGATATTTGAGAATATCCAAAATACCGATTTCAACTATTTTTTGGGAATGATAATGTTGTTGGGATTTCATTAGGTGTGACAAATAATCCATCTATGTTCATGGGATTGATTAATGTTGTCTTATGTGTGTTCTGAGATATGTTATTGGTGGTTTTCAGTTATGACATCCTTGTGTAATCCACGTTTTAAGGGGATAATATAGGGCATGTTCAAGATGTATTAGGGGTACTTATCCATGATATCCCTTTTACTATGTTTTTGAAGTGTGAGTTTTGGGCTCGATAAGTTCATTTCTATGTGAATATTGTATCCTAGTGGGGATTATCTGGGGATCTGTCATGGATAAAATCATTTGTGACTTTTGAACTACCAAGAATAGTGGATAAGGTGTGAGGCTTCCTTTTTTATTTCAGGATGTTATTGGAGATTTGTAGGCAATTTCCCTCAGGTTGAGAACCCTCTGACAATATTGACCAGGAAGGATCAAGCGTTCATGTGGATAGATCAGTGTTAAAAGTATTTTGAGTAACTTTAGGATATGTTTTTCGGTGATTTAGATATTTTTCTTATATAATAATGAGTTCAATTTTGTTTTTTTATGATTTACTTCTGGGTTTAGTCTATGTTCTCATTAAGTAGAGATTTTTTGTTTTGTATGGATCTCTATAGTTGTTCCCCCACAAATGTTACTATTCTACCTATGATCTATAGTTGGAGTAAGTGGTGTTTACCATAAATTTTTGGATGCATTACCTCATTTGTGGGAATTGTTTGGTCTTAAAAGATTATAAATGTGTGGGGTATATTTTATCCCAATGTGACTTGAACTAAACATAGGATCAGTGTCTAGGTTTCGTACATTATTACGACTTCAAAATTTCATGTACCCATATAAATTAGAGTGGTTTAGACGATATGATGTGAAGGAATTGATCTGGTGATGTAGTTAATGAATTAATTAATTCTTGGAGTGTGATGGAATAACTTTAATAATTACATCTAAATATAAGAGAAGTCAATGATATAGGTTTCCTTTTTAAAATAAAGATGCATTCATCTCTAGTGCGGCAAGTATAAGAGTTTAGCTTAGGGGATCATGAGGTGGAGGTTTGATGATATTGAGTTGTTCATGGAGTGGGACCTGGTGTTTTTTATTATGATGAACGACACTCAGTCCTATTTTTAGGATTCCTTTCTTTATTAGCATCATGTGGGATGGTTCAGAGAGAGTTCCATATTTCACCGTAATTAGTACATCCAAGTGTGACAATGATTTAATGAGCTGTGAGATGTATATTTTGGAATCAAAGGTTAAATCATTCAATTATTGAATTTGTGTCCTGATAATTGGTCTTCTAGATGGTTAAGGCCAATCATCAAGTTCCAAATTGGTTTCTGTAGAGTTTTTATGATCATTAAGGGAAGCGGGAGACATATTGATGAATTTTATAAACTAATTTACCTCAATCTCAGAGAATTTATGATGCAATATGGTATGTAGTGGATCATTTGAGAAAATAAAAATACATTATAGTGATCAATGATTTGAGATCAATTGTTTTTATTGTCAAGGTTGTATCATGAGGAGGTGTTCAGACATCACAGATTCCCAATGATGATCATTTCCAATCAGGATTCGCATTTAACCTCTAGGTCACGGAGAGTTCTCTTGCATGATTTTGGTTCAACGCTATGCCATAACACTACTATTCATCAACAAATGGATGGTCAGATTGAACAAACTATCCAATATTTTGACACTATGATGCACTCTTGTTTTTGGTATATTTGTAGTTCATAGATGCTGCACTTTTCCTTGGTAGTGTTCTCAATTAATAATAGTTTCCATTCCACCATCGATATAGTTCCATTTGAGGACATGTTTTTCGGAACATTACATTCTCCATTATGAAGGACTTGGGTTGTAGATTCATTAAATCTCAATCCAAAACTCGTGTCGAATAGGACAAAGATGGTGCATGTGTCTCACTAGGGGATGGAGGCAACACATGATCCTCAGAAGTCATATTCCAATCGTAGAAGGAGATCTCTGGGGTTTGGATTTTAGGATCACATGTTTCAGAAGGTGAATCCATGTCATGGGAATTTATGTTTTAGTGATGCAAGTAATCATTCTCCTAGTTTTCATGGGCCTTTTTAATTGTTTGCTTGGGTTAGAGTAATTGAATATCTGGTAGCACATACACAACAAAGGATCTGAGTACACATTGTTTTCCATGTGTTTGAGATATTTTATTATCATCATGATTAATCTCACATCATATATTTTGGTGAGATCGATGTTAACGATGATACATCCATTGATAATCTTTATCTAGTGATCAATTCCTGTAAGGATAATGTTTAATTCATTCATTTTATCACCTTGGTTCATGATATGTTCGAGAATGGTGCCATGTTAGATATTAATTGGGAATGTGAGTCAAAGATAAGCTCTTAGTACCCCATTAATTTGGTGTTCATATCTTCTTATGTAATTTTTTTCAATTGGTGGTTTGATACCATTTCATTTTAAGAGATAGATTTTTCTTTTTGTATTTCTATGGCATGCTCTCTTTTAAGAGGTATCTACACTAGGAGTGTCATTAGGATCTGTTTGTGGTTGTTGTGTAGTATCTCTTTTTTTCCTTTTTTTTATGTAGTCGAGCACATTTTTTGATATGATCATTGATAGGTATCTCATAGTGTGGATGTTCAGACCCCTTTTTATATTTCCTCTCTATGTAGGTTTTGGATTAATGAGGGAAATGAATAGTTTGATAGGTATTTAATGTAATGTCCTAGACCTCTCTGGTTCATTCCTTTGTGAAAATATGGATTTGGATGTCTTCTTGGAGGTCATGATGCCTTATATGAACACATTTCCAAAATTATTAGTTTTTTGAACTATGTTTCCAGAATGGTGAGTCATCTAACGGTAGGAAAATAAATTATTCCATAAGGGTGATTCTTCCAATGGTTGGTTGAACAATTCATCTATAATTATGATTTATCCATTAGTTGGTTGAATAGTGTTTCTAGTATGAGGAGTCTCCCAATGATATGTTAAAGTGTGTTTCCATAATGGTGATTTTCCAATGGTTTGTTGAGCATTGTTTCGAGAATGGTGAGTTATCCATTGGTAAGTAGAAAAATTATTCTAGAAGGAGATCTCTCAAATAGTAGGTGGACTAATATTTTTAGAATAGTTAGTCATCCATTAGTATGATGGAATATTTTTCCAAAATAGTGATTCGTCCAACAATAGGATAAATAGTGTTCCGAGAATATAGATTCATACAATAGTATGTTGAATAGTGTTTCTTGAATGGTGAGTCGTGAACATTGTGATTTCCAATGGTAGGTGGAATAGTGTTTCTTGTATTGTTATTCAGGACTGGTGACTCATCCGATGGAGGGTTGTGAATAGTGTTTCATGTTTCCTAAAAATTTTCCACTTGACATTATCATTGAGGTAAAACACATTAAAATTATTATATTAATTTATTTAAGGACAATTCAATGCCCATAACTTCTATAAAATTCTTCATAGGTGTTATTCATCTTTTTAATCCTTCCAAACATGTAATGTTGACATGATCCGCATATAATGGAAAATCTAAACAGCTTCTCTGTTTTGATTTTCAAAAGGCTAATATATCATCCGCCATTTTTCTACCTTATTGTTTTTCATTAGAATGGGATGCCGAGTGTTCATCATCCCATAGGAATCATGTTATTGAATTGAAATCCTACTATTAGGTTCTCTTTGGAGATTTTCCCTACTACTTGTGCACCCCCTATTTTGGTGCACGCAATATGTGTCAATTCATCTTCTATATAAAATATATGTTACCTCTAATCTTTTGAGTTCCTCGATTATTTTCCTCATGCTTCTACTTTCTGTGTGAGTACATATTATATACATTTTTCTAATGGATCATTCAAGTCTATTTTTTGGTGTGGTAGTGTCGCTGCATCCTTGAGAGAAAGTAGTCATTTCTAGGGAGGTGATCATGATCCGTTGTGAGTAAACGTTCATAGTCAATGAATGTTGACGACAATTGGAGGTAGGATTTTTTTTATCTTTGTTTTAAATGAAATTTTATAAATAAAATGATTTATCCCTTTGTATCATAATGAAATGAACATAATGATTATTTAAACCATATTATTGAATTGGAATAAAACATGCAGTGATGTAGTTGCTCTATAAAAAGATAAAAATCATCCACTTGATTTTCAAGATATTGTGATATCTATTCCATTGTTATTTACCAGATCAATCTGGTTAGAAATTTGTAAATAACATAATTTTATAATTAATTGATATTTAATTTTCTAATGATAAAGAGAAATATTTTATGAAACATGTTTTTGTTGTCATATTTTGATGATAATTAAATTGATGCATATATGAATGTTTAACTATGTTTATTGGGAATAATTTTTATGAAAAAAATATAATGATTTTGTGGGGATTGAGTTTCCCTCTTTTTTTTAAAGGATGTGTGGCTTTTGCATTGGATCCATTAGAGCTCATTTAGTGGGATGTTTTCCAACCTTGTTTAGAACTAATAGCATGGTTTCTATGTTTGATTATTTTCTGGTGCTTGTGATGTGATGTGAGCCACGTATGACTGATCCTAGAGAGATTTTATGAGATTTTGCGTATGAGGGAAGAGTTTCTATGGTAAAAATTGACTCCAAGAGTGGTGATATGTGTTTTTTATGAATATGGGTGTCGGGAGGGACATCGTATATAAATGAATGGGTTGATGTTGGGATTACCCATTGATATGAATTGAAGATGGTTCTGGAACTTGTTGTTTGTTTTTTTGTTTTACTTTACCCAGTTCGTGAGGTATATGGATTTTTTTACCATCCATCCAAGACAGGTGTGTATGACATATGATTTTCATGTATATCTTCTTAAGGATGGATGGTACTACGCTCCTTCAATCGGTGGAGATGAATCGAAAGGCAGTCTATCTACTCACAAAGTATGCCCTCTTGTGTTTGGTAGATTATAAATTTTTCATATAAAACCTGTATTTTTGGAGAGTGATGATTTTGTAAATAAATGAATAAAATTTTAAGCAATGGGGTTAGAGCTAATATGGAAGCAATGTTGGGTTTTTATTTTTGAGAAACTGTAGACTCTGTTTTCTTATTCCTGGGTGGTGGATCTTTTCTAAAATTCCAATAAAATGTAATTTGGAATTTATAATGGTTAGTTAATGGATAATGAATATATTAATGTAAATTAAAAACTTAATAAAATTGATAAAGTACTATAATTTGGGTCTTTAAATGAATCTTTTCTTATAGTATGTCTCGTCTTAGTCATGGAAGCCAGAAGTTAATGTGACATTAGCTGATGTTGTGCTTGAGACTTGGTTGTTCCCATAGTATAGTTCTATGATATATTATGTAATTTATCTTTTGTGTTTCTGTAAGATTATCATCCTTTCTTATTAGGTTTAATGACATTGCAGGGATTTTATGCCCTGGTGGTGTTTTCCCCAGCATCCCGGTGGGAAGATGGATAAACAAATACCCCCTTTGAGCTCGATCTCTTCTACTTTTATTTACCTATACTGGTAGCCATGATAGTTATATTTCCCCAAATATGTGTGTCGAGGTATGTAATGGCCTAGGGTTATTTCACATAAATATATTCTGGATAAATTTTACTAAGGACAACTATAGGTATAACAAAGAATGTTTGTGATGGCTTGATGATAATTTCTCAGTGTATGGGTTATGATGTCTTGGGGAAGAATAATCAACATATGATACTTATTCTTCATTTTTTATTGTCTCCCAGAAAATACCTAGTCACTTTTGGTTATGTGGATGTTGTAGTGGGTTTCACAAGGTGCATTGTGTGGTGCTTCTTCCAGTTGTTTTTGGGATACCCTTTTTTGAGGGAGATTCTCAAGGTGTGTGATGTTGGGGAAATGAGAAAAATTAGCGTGGATGTTTTAGCAGGTAACCCTTGAAATTATTTATTATATTACATACTCTTGTATAAAATATATGATAACAATTTCCATTGTGAGACTGGGAACATAGTGTACCTATTTAGGCTATGAGTTTGTTTCCCAAGTTTTATACTATGATTTAGTACTATTTATTTACATTTTCATGTGAGTATCTAAGGATGATATTATTTATTATACTACTATACTCACCGAAATTTTATATAATTTTGGTAGGTTTGTTGGAGTTGGATGGATATCAGGACAGTTATGATAAGCATGGGGTTTTTGTGAACTCTTTCGGATTCATGTTCACTACTTTTTTACAATCTTCTGGTACTTGTAGTATCCCTCATCAATTCTAGCAGTTGTTGTGAGATATTATATATGATAACATTCCATTATTATATATTTTATTCTGAGTTGTAGTTGGTTTCTTTTTATCTTATCTATCTCATTCACATATGTTCTCATAGTAGTTAATGCCTCCCATTTGTTTGTTTTCTATACCCTTTGTGTTATTATCCATTCTAGGGCCAACTAGAGGAGGTACTTGGTCTTCATTATCTCTATTATACCATTTTTTGACCTAGTAGGGGTAAACATTGAGGGGAGGGGATCGTGACAGCACAGTTAGGCTCATTAGAACACACACAAACCACAAACATACCATAAAAATAAACTATCCAATCTACATCATAACCAAATAAGATAAAAACCCCAACACACGTCCCAATCAATAATAACAAATATATTTTGAAACCCTAGTAGAATAATGGAAGAAAACTGACCATGGAGAAGGAAGGTTTTATCATGTAATGTAATTGGAAACCAATAGGAGAAACATATAGATGATAGATGAAGAGGGACTGAATACATCTTCAATGATCCAATGGAATTTCAAAAATAATTGAAATAATAACACATGGAGTAATGGAAGAAAATTCATTGTAAATAATCATTTAAAATATAACTTTATTAGGTGTTTACAAAATGTGTAATCCCCTTTCAGATCGTGTAATCCTTAGGGTTCAGTTTCTTCATAAAACACATCTCCTTTTTATTACATAACCCTAAATTTATATACATTAGAAAATATCTTTGAACATGATGTGAACTACCATTAAACTCCATTAGATAAACATACACGACATGTATATCTTATTGTATTTCTACTGATCCTATGTCTTCCACCCAAAACATCTATAACCTACCTCAAATAAAACCAACAACCAAAGAAAGAAAATTATTGATTTGGGAGTGCACATACCATTACATAAAACATGGTCAAATTTTCATTTTAATTATCATATTATAATATTATATTTTCTTCAATTTTATTTGGAGAACATGATTTTTATGGAACATAGATTTCCTGCCGAAGAGAGAGGTTATGTTAGACTTTCTTAAAAACACATTATTGATTTTAATCTGTCATTTAGAGTGGAAAATGTTACCAATAATTTTATATAACATTAATAACCATGGGTTAATAAGAATAATTATATTTCACTCTATATTGATCATAATATTTCTTCTATGTGAGAATAATCATAAATAATATTGACAAATTGTTATATTGTAGCAAGAAACTGCTACAAATTTGGTAACATTGAATCATAATAAATTAGAGAGAATAAAATTACATGAATCTCAAAATTTTTAGAAAATTATGATATTCCTGATATAACATGTCAATTTTATTATATACATCTAATGGATAAATTTGGATCCATAAAATGGATTGTGTCTCAAAGAAGGAAATTTCACGCAAACTTACATTACCTATTCAGTGTCTTTTGAAACCTAAACACCAATAATGAAATATCCAACTTTTGTATTTTAAATTATAATAAATTTATTTATATTAATAACATAATAAATATATGGTCATTATAAATAAAACTCAAAATAAATTAGTTGTTAATACTACACATGTCTCATGAAAATAAAAAGTGAGAAGAAATTCATTAACTTTATTTCTTCATTCTCTTAGTACATGTAAAGAATATCGTGTACAAAATTAAAATATAATTATACATATTTTAATGAATAATATTAATGTAAATAATATCTTGTATGGTTTTATTATCTCTTTAAATAAAATTATAATTAATAATTTGAGATTTTTTCCCTTCAAGTAATACCCGCTTTGTTTTTTCACATGTCTCTTTGATAGTTTTATTTTTGGTCATGAAAAATAAATAATGATTTTAAAAATGTGACAAATGATTTAAATTTGATATATATTAATAATATATGTATTTATAATAATCTATATAATATTGAAATATGAAATGGAATACAACATATATGGATATGGTAGGTCATACATACACATGAATGTTTTATTCATTTTACATTGTAGTATTGAAAGAAACAATGTAAATGGCATATGTGTATAATTATATATAATATAATTGTAGAATAATTATTATGTCATATATATAATATTTTTCAAATAAAGCAATCCTTAATAAATTCCATTTTTTATGTGAAAGAATCACAATGCTATGAGAAGGTAGTAGTCCACACTTTCCGAAATGAATGTATCATATTTACATAGAATGGAAATCATGAAGGTATGTGGTATATGATAGTTAAATAATAATAAATCCAACATGGATATCATATATATTATTGTAATGACCCATAAATTTCAAATAATTTTTTTTCTTAAATTCTTTAGGATTTTACGAGTACGCAGTTTCTAAAAAACATCATTCTGAGGCCCGATGTTCCCGGGATCAATTTCTGAACTTTATCATGGGTATGTTTAGTAAACGAACGAGTGGGTTTTTATATCTTTTGAACCGGTGCTCTAAATTGAAATCCTAGGGCACTGATGAAACTGTAGCACCAGTAATTGCTTAAGGGGACCTTTATCGAATATGCATTTGCTCGGGGGGGGAGATGATAAAAAAATGTGGATTAAATGAAAAATGAATAAATTTTGGTAAAAATTTATTTCTAATTCTAAGGTGGGTTTATCCTACACGGGGGAGTTAGTGTGGGACCCACTAGCATCATAACTACCCATGTGAGGATAAATGTAAGGTGGGACCCACACGAGCCACAACCTCTTCACTTTCCATAACCCCTCAACCCCCTTGGAATTAAATGTGTAACCCATTAACCTTCCCTATTTCTCCCTCTTAACTCTTTCCAACACACATTCAACAATTAATTGATCCACTTCAATTAGTTAATTAGTGTTTTGAATTCTTAAATTTTTAAATTCATGGCGTAAACAATTAAAATAAAAGGTGACCTTATTTTAATTTTGTTGGCCTGTTGTGTGAGAATTTTGGAAGAGAGACTTGTGTGAAGGAAGAAGGAAGCTTCTCCATCATTGAATAAAAACATCCTCTCCATGAAGAATGACACCTCATTGACGTAGAGCACAGATTCCATGAATATCAACGACGCACAATCCTCATCTTCTCTCCGTGAAAATAAGAGGAGATGTCGCTTCCTCCTATGGCACACTTCGACCTCACCTTCCGACAACAACGAACTACGCCACCTCTCCACAGATCACGTTACGAGGTATGGGTTATTATTGTTAATTTTTTAATAAACCTTATTCGTTTCATATGTATTGGCCTCTTGATAACGTCATAACGGGAGGAGATTGGACCACACAAACACTGCTAATTATGCTCCCATTTTTCTTGTTGATCATCATTGACGTTTGAGTTGAAGACAGCACAGTGTTGTTACACCACGATGGGAAGAAGAGGACCATGGCCGAAGCATGCCGTGGTGGGGGTGCACGGCGCCGTCACGGCGAGCCGGTTAGGCCAAAGGAGGCTGCGTCTAGGAGCGGTCTGCGGCGGGGGTGCGGGGCGTCGTCCAGCCGCGCCTGTGAGATGAGACATGGCCTTAGGCCGCGACGGACCAGGCAGGGGCGGCCGGCCAACCGGCCGTCCGCGTCTCTAGGAAGTGGGACCCAGAAGCGGTCTCGCGGCGGCACACAACCGGTCGGCCATAAAGGCCGTCCATTACTAGGAAAAACGAGGGGTTGTAACCACCTCCCCCTCCCAAACCAGCATTTAGGGGAGACCCCACGAGGTCTGTCATTTCCATGAAAAGGGGGCCCTCCACTCGCGCACCAATCGGCATGCACCGAACCGCGACCAGCTTCGGCGATGGGCCACAGGCCGCACGGGCTGGGCCGGCCTCGCCCAGTAGTGGGCAAGACCACGCCAGTCGGGCTAGGCTATGTGAGCCGGGATGGGCCGTGCCCAATCAGATCAGATCCGGACCCGGATCAAGTCGACCCGATTCGGGGCAACCCAGGGGGTATTGGGCCGGGTCGGACCGGGCCCAGTCCTCCTATTTTTGGACCAGGTTCATTCAAACGCTAGTATCATTTTATAAGTACCTCCGATCGATGCACTGTCAGTTGCGTAAGGATCCTTGGATCGAGATAGTCATTTCGGTATATTACACTTGAGGTTTCGGCGAATTTTTGGTATGGCCGGATTCGTTCGAACCCGTAACCAACAGGGCCCTTGGAGCAGAAACGCTTATAACTTAAAGACCGGATGTCCGAATGATGTGCCGTCAAATAAGAATAATTCCTCTTGGAGATAGATTTCAATTGGCATGCTCTACCCAAGGTTTAAATGAATATGGATATCGACTGGGTTAGAAATGAGCTTATTTTTAACTGGGCCCCATAGACGGAAAAGCCTATATCTCTCAGACCGGGCGTCTGATTGATGCGCCGTATGTTACATTGAGTTCCTATTGATGAGACAGAACATTTTGATACATCAACTATGGACTTCGTGATAGTTGATGTAACGCCCTCTTGGATCATGGAGCGGACCTTCCCAGAATCTAGCGTGCTATGTGCGGGAACCCTAGAGCTGGTTGCGACTACGATGACGATGAGGACTGTACTTGGATCCTACGTGGGTTCTACAGTGAGGAAGACTGTACTTGGATCCTCCGTGGGTTCGACAGTGATGATGATAGTACTTGGATCCTTCATTGGTTCGGCAGCGATGGTTAATCTACATGGATCAAATGTGGGTTCGACAACAACGAATTCTGTACTTGGATCCTACGTGGGTTCGGTAAGGGATATGATTTAGAGGCTACATCGATCATCTCCACCCCTCTTCATGAATAGTATACTTGTGTGAGCTGAGTCTTGACATTCAACAAATATCATCGATAAGATTGACATACTTTCGTGTGTGGATTGGGTTGTGCTTTCTTGTGTGGACTGGGTTGAACTTGGGCTCCTGAGTTGGAGCCGAACTGCAATTGACGACTTAGGTATATGTATGGGCATATAAAAAAGTAGAGTTGGTTGATACATCCTGTTTGTATTTTTCCTTTGTGGTTTATACTTTGTGGATTCTGGAAGACCTTCGGAGGGTCTCGGGGTCCCTACTAAGTATTGTATACTCACCCCTACACGGGCTATGCCCACACTACATGGTGTTGGTTGCAGACGACGAACATCGCTGATCGTGGTTGAGGCTTGATGAGGGAGACTATATCTAGAGGTGGACTATCTGGAGGGACATACATGGAGCAGACGACCGGACCCGAGGAGGTGAGGAGGTCATCTGTACCCACCCTTCAGGTGGGATAGCTGGAGGACGACTCGGTGGTTGCAGATTTACATTACTGCTGCTATAATTTCTTTTCAGTTGTACTGTACTTTCAGTTAGGTTTGTATTCTGGTCCATTGAATTTTCAACACTTACTTTTGTACTCAGTTTACTTAGTGTTTACAAAATATTGCGTACTCTATTGAGATTTTTTTGTTATATAAATGTAATGTCTTCCCTTTTATCAGGATTTACGCCTTTGGTGCTAGTCGATAGCCCATGTCCTATAGAAGGAGGGATTGGGGTAGTCATAACACGGTGCCCGAGGACGAGTCGTGAAAACATGGTATCAGAGGAGTCAGTTCTAAAATAGAACTCAGGACTCTGATAATTTTGTCTCTGTGAAAAAATATTGTTCAGAGTATTGAGTGTGGTTATCAGTCTAGGGAGACAAGTGTTGGTGCGGAAACTAACGTATCCGTACACCAGGTCCCTGATTTCTGATTTCTGATTCAGTGCACGAAAACATTGATTGCATGTGTGTTTCAAAAGTTTTCTTAATAATTAATTTGTTTCAAATCACTAGGCATACTATATTAACCGTGGCGCACCTGTTTCTTTTTAGAATGGACCCACGATGACAGCCAGCTAGGGTTCTGATATTTGTGCGAGATGGCTGCCCACCGAGCGATGAGGCCTCGGTGCAGGGCCCCATTACAGTGGAGGCACCAAAGGTACCTCTACCCACAGGGCCAGCGATACCACCGGCCTCAGCAGCTGAGAGTTCACGTCACCTGAGTGCACTGCATGAGTTTCAGCATCAGAGGCCACCCAGGTTCCGCGAAGAGACGGACCCTCAGGTATCTGAGGATTGGAATGAGACTATCGTCCGAGTCTTCAAATTAGTACGGACACAAGCCGACATAATGGTGATCCTTGCGGCGAGTCTCCTGCACGCAACAGAAGGTAGATGGTAGAGCATGATGCTCTAGGTGGATGACGAGGCATCTCTAATTTGGATAGACTTCGAGAGCCTCTTTTTCTCGGAGTTTGTTCTATCCACCCTCTATGAAGTGTGCATCTAGGAGTTACTAGAACTGCGGCAGGGCAGCATGACAGTAGCCATGTACGCAGCGAGATTTACTGATCTCTTGCGCTACTCCATGGACATGGTACGAGACCCTTTCTTCCAGGCCCAGACATTCGAGCAGGGACTAATGCATGAGATCAGGGCTTCGATGATCTCGCTTAGAATTCTGAGGCAGGCAGGTGTACTCGAGCGAGCCCTTCTTGTAGAGTGTTTTCTTGCTGAGCATACCCCAGCAGCGAGGCCTACCGCAGGGCGACACATAGTGGTGTCTTCTGCAGCCAGTAGTAGACAGATATCTCAGAGGTCCAAGCGGACCAGACCATCAAGTGGGTGACCTTAGGATACTGGTTCGGATGTGTGGGGAACACCCAGCAGAGACTGTCATAAGAGAGTCAGGCAGTGCTATGCATGCAGTTGGAAGGGACACATGGCTCGTGACTGCCCAACCTTCCATGCAGAGGAGCAACAGATGGTTGAGGGGCCACCCAGGAGGAGGCATATGTTTGACCGTGGTGGTCCACAGGGAGTAGGAGGACGAGGAAGTGGAGCTGGATGAGCTGCAGGTGGTGGGAGACACTTTGAGGCTCTACCACCACCTCCACCATGAGGTCTACCCCGACCATAGGGAGCTAGCGGACAGAGGCAGGCTCAGCTTCAGGCAGTGGAGGCTTACGACCACTGAACACCTTGGATGATTTGAGTTACAATATGTGTCTAATCTACCCTTGATTCAGTTATTATAGACACAAGAGCGAGTCATTATTTCATTGTCGCTGCCCTTGTTTGGAGCATGGAGATTCTGACAGAGCTGTTGGCTCGATCTATACAACTAGAGACTCCTGCGGGAGCTGACTCAAGGATTACGCACCAGTTCTGGTAGTGTGATCATACTCTAGGAGGTGAGAGCTTCGGCTGGGATCTTCTTGTAGTGGTGTCGAGGTCTTACAACGTCATCTTGGGCATGGATTGGTTATCTACAGTTAATGATCAAATCCACTGTATTAGGCACAAAGTGTGGTGTGTCGGCACATATGGGAGCAGGTTCACCTTCAACGGCAAGAAGGGATCCTTTCCAACGTAGGATGGACTTACAGATAGGAGAGGGCAGCCGATCACACATCAGTTGGCTAGTCTCATCCTAGGAGCAGTTGATGTGCGGAGTCCGAGTTTTCCTATTGTGGTGGATTAGTTTGTGAACGTTTTTCCTGACGACGTTCCATGAATAACTTCTCTTAGAGTGGTAGACTTCTATATTGACATGTACCCCAGGACAACCCTGATATCTACTCCAGCATACCGGATGGCTCCCACTGAGCTTCGTGAGCTACAGGTACAGAAGGAGGAGCTTCATGGCAAGGGATTCATCTAACCGAGTGTTTCACCCTAGGCTTCTCCGATTTTATTCAACAAGAAGGCGGATGGAAGCCTGAGACATTGTGTCAACTAATGCCTCCTGAACCAGGTGACCGTGAAGAACAATTATCCACTTCTAAGGAATGACGACCTCTTCAATCAGCTCAAGGGAGAATGATGGTTCTCGAAGATAGACCTCAGGTCAGGCTATCATCAACTCAGATTTCGAGATGAGGATGTGAAGAAGATGGCCTTCAGGTGTCGGTATGGCCACTATGAGTTCATGGTTATTCCTTTCAGCATAACAAATCATCCATTAGTGTTCATGAGTCTCATGAACACAATATTCCAGCCTTACCTCGATCAATTTGTCGTAGTCTTCATCGACGACATACTGATTTACTCGACTACTGAGGAGGAACATGCCTACCACTTATGGGTTGTACTACACAAACTCTGAGAAAATCAGATTTATGGAAATATATAGAAGTGTCAGTTATGGATTCGAGAGGTCCACTACTTGGGGCACGGCATCTCTGATGCGGGAGTTGCGATGGGACCTCTGAAGATCGAGGCATTACTTGCTTGGGATCCACCAAGGAGTGTGACAGAGGTGTGAAGTTTCCTAGGTATGGATGGGTACAATCAGAGATTTGTGACAGGATTCTCCAGATTTTGAGTACCACATTCAGATTTGTCCAAGAAGGGGAAACTTTTTGTGGTTAGATAGATGTTAGAAGTGCATGCATGAGCTGAGACAGAGATTGACCAGTTCCCCCATCTTGAGGCTACCAGATGAGGGATTAGGGTACATAGTTTACTGTGATGCATCGGGGACCAGACTCGGGGGTGTCCTAATAAAGGATCGGGCAATGATCGCTTATGGTTCATGACAGTTGAGGCAACACGAGAAGAACTGCGCCACCCATGACCTGGAGTTAGCAGTAGTGGTCGTCACCTTGATGATGTGTCAGCACTATCAGATGGGCGAACACTTTACAGTCTACTCTTACCACCAGAGACTCAGGTATATCTTCTCGTAGAAGGACCTGAACCTGAGACAACTGTGAAGAATTGAGTTCCACTAGGACTATGACTTTGAGATAGTCCATACTTATGGGAAGGGGAACGTACTAGCTGATGCTCTCAGTAGGAGATCGGGTATTCAGCTAATTGGAGAGGCGATAGAGCAGCTAGCCATGTTGCAGATATCTTTCATGGATAGAGATGGAGAATCCTTTCTACAGTCACTCACAGTCACTCCTCCACTACTTCAGCGGGTCAGAGAGTCATAGCGTGGGGATGTTGACTGTGAGATGCGACGTGTACAGATATCCACAGGATAGGCACCAGATGGATTTTTTGTAGGAGGAGAGCACGTCATCCCCTTCAGGGGATGTACCATGGTACTAGTTGCATTGCAGGAGGAGGTGCCGAGGGAGTTTCACACTTCCCCATTGGTTGTACATCCAGAAGTAGAAAAGATGTATTGGGATCATAGATGAAAAAACTGGTGGTCGGGTATGAAGAAGGTTGTGGATGAGTTCGTTTCACGATGTCTCACCTACCAGTAAGTGAAGGAAGAGCAATAGGTATCAACATGCTTGGTACAGAACATAGAGGTCCCAGATTGGATGTGAGATGGGATATCCATGGATTTTGTTACAGGAGATCCACGTACATCAAGAGGACATGTCTCCATCTGGGTGATCATCGACCGACTCACCAAGTCTTCCCACTTCCTACCTATTAGAGAGAAAAACTCAGTGGAGAGCTTGGGACGCCTCTATGTTCATGATATCGTACGACTTTAGGGATTTCCATTGACTATCTTCTCCGATCGAGATGGTCTCTTTACTTCCCGACTTCGGAAGGGGTTGCAGGAGGCATTTGGGACGCACATATTCTTGAGCACCGCCTTTAATACTCATACGGATGGCCAGACAGAGAGGACCATTCAGATGCTCGAGGACATGCTCTGTGCATGTGTCCTAGACTTTGATTGCAGTTGGGAGGATCACCTAACCTCGGAAGAGTTTGCGTACAACAATAGCTACCACTCTACCATTGGGATTGCACAATATGATGCACTATATAGTCGACCGTGTAGATCACCTATGTACTGGACTGACCCTGGGGAGTTAGCACTTGTAGGACCAGAGACAGTTTAGGCTACGACAGAGAAGGTGCAGATCATCTAGGAGTGGATGAGGACTGCACAAAGCCAACATATGACTTTTGCTGATAGGAGGCGAAGACCACTGGAGATCGAGGATGGTGACCACATTTTCTTACGGGTCTCACCACGACATGGATTACAGAGATTTTGCTGGGGCGGCATGTTATATCCTCAATTCAAAGGACCATTCTAGGTTCTATGCAGGGTAGGCGAGGTGTCTTATCTCATGGCCCTTCCACCTTAGTTGGATCGGGTGCATGCTGTTTTCCACGTATCTCAACCGAGGAGATACATGCTCGACCCGACGCATATCATAGATCATGGGGAGTTGTACATCGATGACAGGGCTACTTTTTTGGAGGTCTCGGTGGAGGTCGAGGATCGACAGGAGCGGGTCCTATGTGGATAGTTGATTTCTCTAGTGCGCATTCGTTGGCAGCACGGGAACCTCCACGAGAGCAAATGGGAGCAGGAGGCTTAGAGTCACGCACAGTACCCTCATTTGTTTTCCTAGTTTATGATACAACATTACGGTGACATAAATCCCTCAGGTGGGAGTAATGTAAAGTCTCGTAAATCTCAAAGAAATTTTTTTCTTAAATTCATTGGTATTTTATGAGTACGCAGTTTCTGACAGCACCTGATTCCGAGGCCCGGTGTGCTCATAATCAATTTATGAAGTTTATCTCGGGTACGTTTCGTGAACGAACGAGCAGGTTTTTCTATATTTTGAATCAGTGCTCGGAATTGAAATCTGAGGGCACAAATTAAACTGCAACGCTGATAATTTTTTAATAGGACATTTACCAAAGATGTGTTTTCTCGGGGGGAGATGTTAAAAAAATGTGGATTAAATGAAAAATGAATAAATTTGTGGTTCAAATTTATTTCTAATTATAAGGTGGTTTAATCCTACATGGAGGAGTTTGGGTGGGACCCACTAGAATCCTAACTATCCATGTGAGGATAAATGTAATGTGGGGCATGCACGAGCCCCAAACTCTTCACTTTCCATAACCCCTAAACCCCCAAGGAATTAAATGTGTAACCCTTTCACCTTCCCTCTCTCTCCCTCTTAAATCTTTCTAACACACATTCAACAATTGATTGAACCACTTCAAATAGTGAATGAGTGTTTTTAATTCTTATATTTTGAAATGCATGGTGTAAACAATTAAAATAAGGGGTGACCTTATTTTAATTTTGTTGGTTTGTTGTGTGGGAATTTGGGAAGCTAACCATGTGTGAAGAAAGAAGGAAGCTCCTCCATCATTGAAGAACGCCGTCCTCTCTGCGTATAGATCACCGAATCCACGAAGATCAATGATGCGCAACCCTCTTTTTATCTCCATGACAAGAATAGGAGATGCCACTTCCTCCCCGGGCGCACTTTGACGTCACCTTCTGACGAAAACGAACAACGCCACCTCTCCACAGATCATGTCACGAGGTAGGGGTTATTATTGTTCAAGTTTTAATCAACATTCTCCATTGATTAAGTTTTGGCTGCTTGATATCGTCATAACAGGAGGAGATTGGACTGCACAAACATGGCTGATTCTCCTCCCCTTTTTCTTGTTGATCATTGTTGATGTTTGAGGTGAAGGCGGCACAATGTCATTGCACCGCGCGGGGACAATGAGGACCGCGATCGGAGTGGGCTGTGGTGGGTGTGTGTGGCGCAGTCGTGCCGCACTGGTGAGATGAGCCATGCCCTTAGCCCGCGGCGGACTATAAAGGGGCTGCCGACCAACCGACCGTCAGCGTCTCCAGGAGGCGGGACCCAAAATGGGTCCTGCGGTGGCTCACAACCAGCAGGCCATAAAGGCTGGTCATTACCAAGAAAACCGGGGGGGTGTAACCCCCCCGTCCAACATTTAGGGTGGACCCCACTGGGTCTGCTGTTAACAGGAAAATGGGGTGTGTCCCTCCCGCCCCGCTCGGCCAGCACCGAGCCGCGGCCGGCTTCTGAGCCTAGCCACAGGCCGCACGGGCTGGGCCGGCCTCGCCAGCTGGGCTGCGCCTGCCGAGCCGGGCCCCACCCAATCGGACCAGACCCGGACCCAGATCGGGTCGACCCGGTTTGGGCCAACCTAGGGGGTATTGGGCTGGGTCAGACCGGGCCCAGACCCCCTATTTTCAGACCAGGTTCGTTCAAACACTCTTATCTTTGGCTACAGACCTTCAATCGACACACCTTCAGTTGTGTAAGGATCCATGGATTGAGACAGTCATTTAGGTATATGACAATCAAGGTTTCAGAAATGTTTGAGTATGGTAGGGTTGGTTCGAACCCAAAACCAACCGCGCCCTTGTAGCGGAAACACTTATAACATAAGGACCGGACGTCCGAATGACGTTCTGTCAAATACGATGAATTCAAATTGGTGAGACAGTTATTTTGGATTACTCCAATTGAGGGTTGGATGACAATGGATATCGACTTGGTTTGAAATGTGTGTATTTCTAACTGGGCCCCTAGGACGGAAAATCCTATATCTCTCAGACCGGGCGTCCGATTGATGTGTCGTCTATCGCGTTGAGTTCCTATTGACGAGATGGAAATTTGTGATACATCAACTCTTGAATTTGTGATAGTTTATTTTACGCCCTCTTGGATCGTGGAGCAGACCTTCCTGGAATCGAGCGTGCTATATGTGGGAACCCTAGAGATGGATACGAATGCGACGACGATGACGACTATACAGGGATCCTACATTGGTTCAGCAGCGAGGACGACTATACTTGGATCCTACTTGGGTTCGACAGTGATGAAGACTATACATGGATCCTACGTGGGTTTCGTAGCGATGGGTACTGTAATTGGATCCTACGTGGGTTCGTCAGCGACGACTTCTGTACATGGATACTATGTGGGTTCGATAGGGGAAATGATTCAAAGGCGACATCTATCATCTCCACGCCTCTTCATGAATAGTATAACTATGTGAGCTGAGTATTGAATTTCAATCAATATCATCGATAAGATTGGCTAACTTTCCGGTGTGGATTGGGTTTTGATTTCCTGTGTGGACTGGGATGTACTTGGGCTTGTGAGTTATAGCCGAACATGAATTGATGACTTAGGTATATGTATGGGGATATACCTAAGTAGAGTTGGTTGATACTTCATGTTTGTATTTTTCCTTTGTGGTTTATCCTTTGTGGATTCTGGGAGACCATAGGGGGGTCTCGAGGTCCCTACTGAGTATTGTATACTCACCCCTTCATGGGATGTCCACTCACTACGTGGTGTTGGTTACAGACGAAGGACAGTGCTGATCATGGTTGAGGCTTTAGGAGCAGGACGGTATCCAGAGGTGGACTATCAGGATGGACATACACGGAGTGAACGACCGGACTCGAGGAGATGAGGAGATCATCTGTACACACCCTTCATGTGGGATAGCTGGAGGACGACTCAGTGGTTGCTGATTTACTTTACTGATGCTGTAATTTCTTTTTAGTTGTATGGTACTTTAATTTGGGTTTGTATTCTGGCCCATTTACTTTTCAGCACTTACTTTTGTACTCAATTTACTTAGTGTTTACTTAATCTTGTGTACTTTGTTCTGTTTATTTTCTTATATAAAGGAAATTCCTTCCCTTTAATCGGTATTTATGCATTTGGTTCTTGTCGCCAGCCCCTGGCCTATAGAAGGCGGGCTTGGGGTAGTCACGGCATGGGTCCTGAGGACGGTTCATGAAAATTATATAAAATTATATTTTCCATAATAATTCCAAACCATGATAGGTGGAAAAGGAAAAACGAACACCATCATTTCATGAAGTTTTAGTTCTTCATACACAGGAACTGTACATCATTACCCATTAGATGGAAGTGTTATGTAAGTGTAGGAAGTACCAATTTCATAGAAAAATACCCGAATATTTATCATAATGTGGATATTATTTATTTTTTATATATGAATAATTTAGGCAGTGGAGAAATAAAATAAATGAATTGAGATTGAGGATGAATGTTACCTATTATTTTGGTAAACCCTTTGGGTTTTCACAAAATAGATTCCCAAGTTGTATTTTTGCAAAAAGAGATGATTAATGGAATAAAATAGGGATTTTGGGTAGTTAATGGGGAAGATAAATTCCATGATTATGTTGTTTTATATGTGTGAATAAGAGGTAGAGGTGGTGGCCTTTTATATGGGAGGGAGGTGATACACCAGACATATTGTTAAATAAGATAGGGGTACCCATATCATTACCTAAAATAATCAAAAAAATATAATTAAACATAAAAATGGAGGGATTATGGCCTAAATATTTTAATACAATGCGTTTTTATAATTGGTTAGGTCATTTTGTACCTTAATGATAATTTTTATTCCCTTGGGAAGCTTGATTTTAACTTAATCTCTGTAAGTATGTTTAATCACATTCATTAAAAAATTTAATTTAAGAAGAACAGATTATAAAATAAATATTATACATATTATATTGATGTATTACTTAGTTTATATAGTCAATTAATATAATATTAAATATCACATTTAATTCAAATCACTTATACTTGAAGAGAATGTGAGTTTTTAAATTGAGAATGTTCAAAAGCTACTTTTGATATAATATATGAATTCAACAAAAAAATGATTATAATGAAAAAATTAGATTAATATATATATAATATATCAATTATTAGTTTGAAACAAACTTAAAATATATTTTATATATATAAATAAATATGATTAAAATATTATTTGGAATTAACATTCATCAATTTTCACTTTTCACCCAACAATGAAGTTTCTTAGAAAAGTTGAAAAAATAACCCTATGGTAATTTCAACATTTTCAACTAAAAATGTTATTGATTTAATTAAATTATATTTCTAGAATTGAATAAAATTATTTTTATTATTTATTACATTAAGGACATAAAAAAGTTCTTTTATGAAAAAATTATTTCCATACATATAATTACTTTACAAAAAATTATATGTTTTGTTATCATTATGTTTTATTAATATAAAACATATATAAAATATATTCAAAACATTGTAATTACTATTCATATTATTTTTTTAATTTTATATGTTATAACTATATCTTTTAATTAATTATAATAACCAATTTTTTTTAAGAAACTCAATTTTTCCAATAATGAAATCCATGTTAGAGTTGTGTATAATGCAATCCATGTCATCTTTTCATGTGGCACATAATTATAATGATAAATCTTATAATGAAATATTAATATGGCATATCATATATATAAATAATATATAGGGACATTAATAAAATATATTCTATATTAAGTGTTCCATGTAATTAAAAATATCATAAAGAATAAACAAAATTTGATGAATATATTTCTGAAAAACTCAAGGAGTTACTTTGTATCCATATTAAAATTATTTTAACCCTATGAATTCATCAAGGATATAAATGGTTTAATAATTTTATATTCCATTAATAGAAATTAAAATCATAAAAATAATTCTACAACATCCTCAAAAAATTTATTGTTATAACCGTAGCACTTACACAGAGTAACTCATAGTAGGGAATCCACGTGGGAGAAAATTAGTGGAAAGTGAAAACATAGACATATAGAGAAATATATCTATCAGGTTCTGGTGGAATGTAATACAGAACATGGTTCAGATAAAGTGTACTATCACAAATCCATAATTCTTTGAAAATATAGTATAAAATTTGATTCAATTGAAAGAATGAAATTAGACAACATTTTTGGAATGATGATTTTTCTATAGAGTTGATGATTTTTAAGGAGAATTTAACATAAAAAATTAAATTTCATTTCATAATTAAAATAATACCATTTTTTATTTCATTACATATTACCATTTAACCTCTTTCTCCACAATGTTATATGAATTTTTCATTCCTAAAGGACTAAAATTTCATGGGTAGAATTATAATTCATTTCATCTCTCTCCAGTTACCGTCAATTAAATTTAGTAATATTAGGCTATGAAATATCCATTAATATTCTTCTGGTGTGATAATACATTAATCTCTCAAACATCATCTATAGGCTAACTTAAAATTCCCAAAATCATTATACTTTTAACCCCTATAAAGATAAAAATATTAATCTATAGAATGAAGATAATGATATCATATTCTCATTGATCCAACATTCATCCAAAAGTAGATCTTGGTTGTCACATTCCAAACACATAACTAACCTAATTGTATATTCTATTTATTCATAGTAATAACCTAGATTACGATAAATCATCTTCATAAATAGTCATGGTTCCTCAATCCAATTATTACTAAATATATTCCTTAAATATAAAAATATTATAATATTGGTCAATGAGATCATTTGGCACATGTATGAAATACCTTAATTCCTTCCAAGGTAATCAGTACTGTCAACCATACTTATTCTTATCCAATATATCGTTATCCAATTAATAGTATCCTAATATAAAAAATATATTAAGGGTTATATTCCCATTTTCATAATACCACCTTTTCATTAATTTTTTCCCCATTCCATATAAAACATTCATCACAATATTGTATGTCCATTGAAAAAATCATAAAATAGAGAGTCCATATATATTACACAGTTCATATAACATAAATCAAAATACATCAAAAAATCACTTATTACACTTAAAAAAACCTTTAATAGGCTTATTTCATCCTATCACATAATACCTATATCATTTCACATTTCCTCTATTGTCTCATCATTAGTTGCAATATAACCATTACTCATAAAAACATGTTGATTATTTCAAGTAGATTTCTAATTTGGAAACAAATTTGAATAACGAACATTAATTCCACACATAAATAATTTAACCATTAACGATGTCATAGGGAGGCCAAATATTCATATCAATTTCATTAACTAAATCCTTCATCATTTTATTATAGTTAAATTCTTTAAGTCCTCATCTTTTATTAACTAGACAACTTGTAGTTCCTCTAAGACATTAAATTTCATGATTATTTCCACAATATTAACATAAATGGAATTAAATATTTTTTCCTCAATGGTCTCTCGTACCCGAATTCTAAGAAAACACATTCAATATTTTCAATGGTGAGTCCATCAATTTGTTAAGGTACATGTTGATAATCTTTTTTCATTAAAACTGACTAGGAAAGATCACAACATCATTAACTCTTGTGACAATCTGATTTCACTAATAATTATAAATTTTTCATTCACATTCGATGTTATCCATGTTCCTCGTGGTACCGACAATTTATAAAACTATAAAACATTGATTATGAAATTATTATCATTGTTAGGAACCACATAATTATGAATACCAACTTATAGATTCCCCATATTATGCCACCTTCCATAATCAATGAAACCATAAGTTTATATTATATTATCAATATCCATTTTATTTTAATATCCATTATGATGGTTCATGAAAAATATCTGAATCCCCAATGAATATCTCCCAAGAGTCTCAAATAAGGTGTGTAGTATGGAATGTTCCCATGTACGATGATACGCTTGTGTAAGGCATGATGTGCCTTATAGGAGTTGTTTTTCCAAGGTATATCTTTTACAGAACCACATCCATTTGTAAAATACAAAAATGGATTTATTTATAGGAATTTAATCACTTTTTCCTTTACAAAAATCCATTACTTGTTCATCAATGTTAACTCGTCTGTATACTAATCCATAGAGGCATCCCTAGACATATCTATAGAAATATACTTAGGGATATCAGTAATGTATTATTATCCAGGTATAAAAGGGTGATTAAATTTAGCATCTATAGAAACTATAACAAACCATTCATAATTTACATAGACATTATATAATTTTTATTAATAAAAAATACCTTAAAAAATCGAATCACAAAGGCTCTATAAGTTTCCTTAAAAAAACATAGAAATGTAAATACAGGTAGAAAATTGATCTTCATTATCTCCCACTAGGATAAAACATACTACAAGAAATTTTATACATATCTTACCTAAAATATATCATCATAACCTAGTGAAGAAAACAAAAAATGTGGTGAGATTAGATCCAATATAGGGTTAATAAATGGAGATATGTAAGAATAAACATGAGAATAAGGGTATGAGAATGTGATTATAACATTATAATAGACTACCCTTTATTTAATAAACTAAATCCCAAAATAATATGTATTTGTAAAAAAGGAATGAATTAGAATAAAATCAATATAATAACCCAAGAAATAACAAAAACATAGTTAGACTTGGAATAGTGGAATACACAAAAAAATGGTAATATCATTCTCTATATTTCAAGACACATTGTGAGAACATATCATGGAATTTCATGGTGACATCACCCATTTAGTGGGAAACACCAACATCCCTAGTTTTAGTACATTTTTTTTGTAAGGTTTCACGTATCCCCATCCTCCCATAGTGGATCATGTTTTCCAATATTTTATCTCCATGCATGCTATACACACTGGGTGTGACATGTAACACCCCAAGATTCAATGGTATGATTCTCTTTGACTAATGGAGCAGTGTGTATAGTACGCAACCTCGAGTTCTAACACACCATGAGAACATATAATGGAATTTCATTTTGACTGCACCTATTTAGTGGGAAACACCAACATCCCTAGTTTTAGTACATTTTTTTGTATGGGTTCATGTATCCCCATACTCCCATAGTGGATCATGTTTTCCCATATTTTATCATCATACATTCTATACACACTAGGTGTGACATGTAACACCCCAAGCTTCCATTGTATTCTTCTCTCTGAATAATGGAGAAGCGTGTGTAGTACGCAACCTCAAGTTCTAACACACCGCGACCGATCAAATTAACCATTATGAATACTAATACCCACATTTTGAAATTATATAGATTTTATATTTCAGAATGGACTTCATTTTTTTATTCGTAATATCTAAATTATCCTATGTTGAATTTTTGGTATTTTTCTGAAAACTTCCAATTTTCGATTAATAGTGAAATATACTTAAAAAAAACATTATAAATAAAAATAATTTATTGTGATAAATTAAATTTTTGAGTGGTTTATAAGTATAATTATAATATAATTTTACCATTTTATCTGATGGTGTTCATTTGAAATAATTTCACTTTAAAATGGGACATAAACGATTGTCAATCTTGTGATATATATTGTTTCATAAAAAACATTATTTGGTTTGACAGCGGAAATTAAATATAAAAATAATTAATGAAGCTTTTATGTTTTGAATTTTGTAAAATTGACATCAATTTTTAATTTTGAATATCAAATATATCTTAAAGTGAATTTTTTGTATTTTTCTAAAAAACATCGATTTTTTATGAATAGTAAAACCACTAAGTGGTAGTTAAAAAAACTGATTTTTCGTTTAAATGAAAATTTACCACCTCTGTGATTATACTTTAAAAAATATTACATACATCATTGTAATTAGGAAGTAAAATGTGGTTCAATGGGATTAAAATAATTTTTGGTGAATACTAACTTTTTTGTTCTATTAATCGTGATTAAGGGTAATTAGTGTAATTTAAGGTTAATATAATGTTATAATAATATGAAATTACCTTTACACTTGTCCGACCCTTATTTGATGAGTCATGACCGACCAAGACAATCCAGGGGTCATCCGGGTGGCCCCATGGAGCTACGTGGGCATGAAAATGACATTAATAACTTTTTATTTAAAGAAAAAATAAAATTGTCACAAACATGTGTTGTTTTACTAAAAAAATTATTACATGAGGTTATATAAGTTAAAATTTCGACTATAAATATTCATTGGAAAGATAAAAATATTTCCTACATCATGGTAAATTTTTTTATAATTTTTAGGAATTAAATAAATAAATTTATTTTTGACACCATGATGATGCAGCGATTACCTCATTAATGTACAATTTAAATAGAATGAAATGATAATGTAAAATATAAGACTTTACACTTGTCTAAAACCAATTGGATTGGTGAATTTATAACCCTTATCACCTTATCCTCTAAATATATCATTTTGGGACCATTAAAATCCGAAAATCATTTCGTAACAATGTTACATTTCATGACTTTCCAAGAGTGCCCCTCGCTCCTCTTATAAAAGGCCCCCACCTCTACCACCTTATTCACACCGTCAAAACCATTTGGCTCAGCCAAACTCTTCCCAAATACTCTCTAAACATCCCTATCTTACTCCTATAATCCTAAATTTGGGCTGAAGTCTTCCCATGGAAGCCTTTGGCTCAAATCAAAAAGAGTTACCCGATTTTAAGGTAATTTCTTCTCTTATGTTCTTTTGTTTTATTTTTCTTCTCCAACTCCTTAAACTCTATTTATTCCATTATTTTCTAACAACAACATTATCTTCAATATACTAGTATTTTGTTATGATAAGTATTTTATTTACAATTACACTCAAATTCTTCTAATGGTTAAAGAACATACTATTTCTGTGGGTGGCGAATTAGTGCCTCACGAAACGATGACTGTTCAATCATTATTTAACACCACTCATGGTGGAAATTAAGATGTCACATTATTTATATATGATATATATTATGTTTATGTTTTCATTATTCTTCTGTATTTTTAATGTATATCATACCTTTATGATTTCCATTATGGGTAAACGTGATAATTTCATTTTAGGAAGTGCGGACTACTGCCCCCTCAAAGTGATTTGAATCGTTAATTCCATATGTGGGAAGTATAAAGGATGGAGTTAAGGATATTATATATGATATTATACTTTAATTATATTATACCATTATATCATTATGATTTCATTCAATTAAATTTGAAATAGAAATGAAAGTAGCATTCATGCGTACGTACGACTTACCGTCTCCATGAACAGTGCATTTCATTTCTTACCTCTAAATGTTACGTGTTATTATAAATTCATATATAAACTGGATATATATGATATATATGATATCTACATCATGAATATAATTATGGAGATAATGGATATTCTACCACATAAACAACTTGTAATTATAAGAAGTTTATTGTTGACTCATGTACCAAAGATCGACAAAACGACCGTTATTAACTTAAATGACTACATAATTTTCATAACATGGTAATAAGTGATAGAAAAGGGATAATGAAATTGAAAAATGTTCTTAATTAAGTAGATATTAAGTCTAGTTTATTATTCAGGAGATTAAAGAATGATCGAGTCATGTCGGACACAAGGTAAGGGAACTTCTTAACCCAATTCCCATTCTAGGGTTGAACATATCTTTCTTATTTATGTTGTTTTTTGATTATGTGAGAAATTAATTTTTATATCTTATCATGTATTTATACATTATTTATGTGAGCTTATAGTGAATACACATGAGCTATCTATTTTATTTACAAAATGATATTTTTAAGGGAACTTCATAACCCAATTCCCATTCTTTGGGTTGAACTTATCATTCATATTTATGTTGATCTTTGATTGTGTGAGAAATGAATTTTAATATTATTTCATGTATTTATACTTTCTTTATGTGATATTATAGTGAATACACATGAGCAGTCTATTTTATTTAAAAAATGATCTTTGTAAGGGACTTCGGCTCAATCCCCTTTAATTGAGGCATATTTTGTTTCATACAAAACATTCATTTATACGGTGTATAAACCCCTTTGACTTTTACTTTTATTCAAAAATAATCTTTTTATATGAATTGTTTTTACTAAATGAAAAAAGGAATTTTTTGTCTTAAGTATTCGGCGACAACGACTTCAACACTTCCATGACCATTATTTGAGTTTCGACTTCCTCTACAGACTATAACATTTTTTTAAATGAAAAATAAATACCAAGTTTTTATTTTCTTTTATTTTGGTATTGAAAATGATTTTGATAATGTTAACTATATCAATGTGTTGTATTGATATCTTGTGATTGAAATGTGGAAATGTTATGTTTCCTTTATGCATGTTTTATGTGATAGGATTATCTGAGAGTTTATGATATTTGTAAACCTGTATATATGGGGAATTCATTGGACTTAATAAGTGATGGGTGGAGCCTGCTATAGCTCCTCGATGCATCGATAGGTCACATGAGACAAACTAGTGTCTTGGCATGGGGACTTGACAAAATCTTATTTGTATTATTGTCACGAGGCCTTGGCTACGTAGTTATGACAGTCTGGAATTATATATTCCATTATTATGAAAGTGGTTATTGATATTGCATGTGATTATTCGACCAGTATAATATCTGTGTGAATATGTAAATGGAATTATTTCATTTTATTTTTTCCATATTATGCTGAAGTTATTGTTTAAAATGATTTTGTTTTAGTTATATATTGCCTTAAATGTTTATGTTTATTTATGAAAGTTTCTACTGTATTGTTATCTTTACTGAGCATCTGAGCTCACCCCTTTCTGTGTTTTATTTTCTCAAGATGTGAAGAAATATTTTATGACTGACCTACAGGGATTTTATAAACAGGATATGAGTGTAGACTATGGAGACTATGTTATTTTAGTTTTTTAATGTATGGTGTAATGTAACATTTATGAATTTATCTATTGTTTCCAAGGCTAATAAACTAATCGGTCCGTCAAGACTTAATCTTTTTTTATCATTCCAATTTTACGTAATAATGCACCGACACTAGGTAACTGGGGTCGGGTTGTTACAGTTGGTATCAATGGTAGTTTAGTACCAACCATGGAAGCCAAATTTAGAAAAACTCTGATTAGAGAACATATCCTTAAGATAGACTTTGAGGATTAGTATAGAAGAACTTCTAGAATTTTGGTATTATAAATATTTGGTGAGTTTTCCGAAAAATACATCCCTGTCTGGATATGAGCAGGTAGAGGTGGCTCTGGTACAGATGTACCAAGGGGTAAAACCTGAAAACACCGCTTTGAGATAGACTCAAACGGGAACTTGTTCATGACAACGGGCCTTACTGCACTCTTGGTTACGACCCTCCCAGGGGATATTCTTAGGATAATTCACGATTTCATTACAAACCATTATGAATGGTTTCTGAGTATATACTTCCTCAAAGAAAACATTTTTTATGGATTATATCCCTAAATAGTTCAATTTATGTTATGTGTTTTACAATTACAGAATTATGTATTTTGATTCATAAACCAATCTATTTTATGAAATTGTTTAGAAATGGTGCCTAGTGGAAGGACATGAAAACGTATCAATGCATGTATTCCATGTAGAGATTTCCCTCATGCTCAAGATAATTATAATTGAGTTGGTGATACAACTGGTGCCGAACAACTTATCACCATACTGGGACAACTCACTTAGGTTATGAATAATAACCTTACTCATATGGATCACCCTAATCCGCAACGTGGAGGATCAATGTTAAACTGCTTCATGAGGCAAAAACCACCAACATTCAATGGGAGTACAAATCTCTTAGTAGCTGAGAGATGGATAAATTCTTTAGAGAAAATATTCCATGCCTTGGGGAGTAGTGAAAGGGAAAAGGTTATCATGGCAGTTTACTTCCTCACTGGAGATGCTGATCAATGGTGGTCGTTGATTCAAATCAAAAAGGAAGATGATGAATTATAAAATATGTAATGGATGGAGTTCCAAGATCTTTTCTTAGAAAAATACTTTCCTCATGACCATCGAGCAGATATGGAAAGGAAATTTTTGAGTCTAAGAAAGAAGGGGGATGATAATGTTGGAAAGTATGAGGCTAAATTTACAAGGTTAGCGAGGCATGAATCAAATTAAATACATAACCCAAGAAGTAATATTTATTGTTTCTTTGATGGGTTAAAACCATATCTTTGTCGAGCTTTAGTATAAAAATCCTTCTCATCGTACACAGATATTGTCTCATGTTCCATCAAGACAGAAAATGAATTCTCTAGTCTTATGACAACAAAGTAAAGTAAGAGAATAAGAGAATGGTGGAACAAGAGACAGATAAAGGGAAAAAGAGAAAGAAGGATTTTCTATTATGTGATAATTGTGGGAAGAATCACCCTGATACTTTCCTAAAAGGAATGGGAGTTTTTTACAAATGTGGAGAAAAAGGTCACAGGCTCGTGATTGCATAGGAAAGAAAGATGCTATCAATATTGAATGCTACAATTGTAGGGAAATGGGGAATTATGAATATGAATAACCTATGCATCATGGAAAGTTACTTCAAAAAATTCCAAGGGATCAATGCCAATATTATGTTGTTACTACAGTTGAAGTGGAATAATTAATGTATTGGTGCTTCTGGACTCAAGGATTATATTCTGGTTATATGAATAATGTGATATATATAACAATTTTACTATAGTACTTGTTGTTTTCATTGAGGTTTTAATATGATGAAGGTAATCAAATTTTTAGTATGTGACAATAAGAGAAACATTACTTTGTTTCAGGAATCTTATGTAACAATTGATTTTGTAATTTAGAAACCTTTTAGAGAGAGTGTTTGGACAGAAGTATTTTGGATAACTATAAAGGTTGGAATGGATTATATTTTACATTGGATACTATTGTTACGGTTAATTATGGATATTTATAAGAATGAAAACACGCAAACCGTGTGGTAATCCGTCATGTCAGACAATGCTGTGGAAATAGAACCCACATCATAGTGCGATTGGGAATTATCGCATACCACTAGACTACGTGAAGTCCCTGGAGTGTATAATGTAGTTTTTTTTAGTAATTATAGATTATTTATAAATTTATTTTTGGAACCCTATACGGTTAGGATAAATAGAATATTTTTGAGTTATATTACCTTTTAGAGTGAAAGATGGGGTTGTGGTAAAAATTAATTAAAAAGAATGAAATTATGCAAGACAAGTAAGTATATTTCCTTACATTCTTAGTAAATATCCTAGATAAATTCTCAACTTTATGAAAGGTAACTTAAAACAAAAAAGTTGTCCGTTAACTTTTCCTACTAGGGATTCAATGGCCCTTTAACCAATCACAAGTTTGTGATTTTTTTGTAGTTAATATTCTCCTTATCCTATTTTCTATAAAACTCCATCAGACCTTGATGGTTTGCTTCTCCTCCATATCCATGTTTTCATAGAATCATAGTATGGCCTATCTTTGGTGACCTTTGTACTTCTCTTTCTTTCTTTTAATGTTATATTTTTATTAAACCTATTTCCGATATGGGTTTTCCACAAAGGTATTCTCTACTTTGAACCTTTTATTTTCAAAGAAAAATTTCAAATTGAGAGGATGAAATATTTTGAAGGATTGTATAATGTAACAACCCAAGCTTCCATGGTACACTTCTCTTTGAATAATATAGCAGTGTTTCTAGTACGCAACCTCGAGTTCTAACACACCGCGACCAATCAAAGAATCAATTATGAATCGGAATACCCACATTTTGAAATTATATAAATTTTATATTTCAGAATGTACTTCATTTTTGGATTCAGAATATCGAAATTAGCCTATGTTGAATTTTTGGTATTTTTCTGAGAACTTCCAATTTTCGATGAATAGTGAAAAATACTTAAAAACAACTTTTTTAATAAAAATAATTTATAGTGACAAATTATAATATTTAGTGGTTCTATATTATAATTAGAATATAATTTTACCATTTTATCCAATTTTGGTCATTAGAATTAATTTCACTTTGAAATTGGACATAAACGAGTGTCAATCTTTTGATATATATTTCTTCTTAAAAACACATTAATTGTTTTGATAGCAGGAATTAAATATAAAAATAATTAATGAAACATTTATGTTTTGAATTTGGTAAAATGGAAATCATTTTTTAATTTGGAATATCAAATATATCTTAGCGTTATTTTTTGGTATTTTTCTGAAAAACATCGATTTTTTATGAATAGTGAAACCACTAAGTGGTAGTTAAAAAAATGATTTTTCGTTTAAATGAAATTTTACCACCTCTGTGATTTGAATTTCAAAAATATGAAATACATCATTTTCATTAGGAAGTAAAATGTGGTTCAATGGGACTAAATTTTTTTGGTGAATAGTAACTTTTAAGATTTAGTAATCGCGATTAAATGTAATTAGTGTAATTTATGGTAAATATAATGTTATAATAATATGAAATTAGCATTACACATGTCTTACCCTTATTGGATGAGTCATTGAAGACCAAGATAATCCATTGGTCAACTTGGTGGCCCCATGGAGCCACATGGGTATGAAAATGAAATTAATAACTTTTTATTTAATGTAAAAATAAAATTGTCACAAACATGTGATGTTTTACTAAAACAATTATTACATGGGGTTATATAAGTCAAGTTTTCGACTATAAATATTCATTGGAAAGATAAAAATATTTCCTACATCATGGTAATTGTTTTATTATTTTTATGAATTAAATAAATAAATTTACATATTACACCATGATGATGCAGCTATTACCTCATTAATGAATGATTTAAATAATATGAAAAGATAAGGTAAAATATTAGAATAAAATTTGTCTAAAACCTATTGTATGGGTTTATTTAGAACTCCTATCACCTTATCCTAGAAATATATCATTTTGGGACTTTTAAAATCCGAAAATAATTTTATAATAATGTAACATTTCATGACTTTCCAGAGTACCCCTCCTCTCCTCTTATAAAAGGCCGTCAACTCTACCACCATATTCACACCATCAAAGTCATTTGTCTCGGCCAACCTCAACCCAAATACTCTCTAATATTCTCTCTCTTACTCCTATATGCCTAAATTTGGGCGTAATTCTTCCGAAGTAAGCCTTTGGCTCAAATCAAAATGAGTTACCCGATTTTAAGGTAATGTCTTCTCTTATGTTCTTTTGTTTTATTTTTCTTCTCCAACCCCTTAAAATCTTTTTATTCCTTTATTTTGTAACAAATAAATTATCTCCAATATACTAGTATGTTATTATGATAAATATTTGATTTACACTTACACACACCTTCACCTAATGGATAAAGAACATACAGTTTCGGTGGGTGCTAAATTACTGCCTCACGAAACAATGATTGTTCAATATTCTATTAACACCTCTAATGGTGGCCATTAACATGTCACTATATTTATATATGATATATATTATGTTTAGGTTTTACTTATTCTTCTTTATTTTTCACTTCTTTCATACCATTATGATTTCCATTATAGGTAAACGCGATAATTTCATTTTAGGAAGTGCGGACTACCGCCCCCTCAAAGTGATTTGAATCATTGATGCCATGTGTGGGACGTATAAAGGATGGAGTTAATGATATTATATATGATATTATACTTTAATTATAATATACCATTATATCATTATGATTTCATTCCATTAAATAATATATATAAATGAAAGTAGCATTCATGCGTACGTACGACTTACCGTCTCCATGAATGGTGCATTTCATTTCTTACCACTAAATGTTATGTATTTTTATAAATTCATGTATCTACTGGATATATATGATATATATGATATCTACATCATTAATATAATTCTGGTGGTAATGGATATTCTACCACATAAACAACTTGTAATTATAAGAAGTTTATTGTTGACTCAAGTACCAAAGATCAACAAAGTGACCGTTATTAACTTAAATGACTAAATAATTTACATAACATGGTAATAAGTGATATAAAAGGGATAATGAACTTGAAAAATGTTCTTAATCAAGTAGAGATTAACTCTATTTTATTATTCATTAGATTAAATAATTATCGAGTCAAGTCAAACACGGGGTAAGGGAACTTCTTAACCAAATTCCCATTCTTTGGGTTGAAATTATCTTTCTTATTTATGTTGTTCTTTGATTATGAGAGAAATAAATTTTTATATCTTATGATGTATTTATACTTTAATTTTTTGATCTTATAGTGAATACACATGAGATATCTATTTTATATAAAAAATTATCTTTGTAAGGGAACTTCTTAACCTAATTCCCATTATTTGGGTTGAACTTATATTTCTTATTTATGTTGTTCTTTGATTATGTGAGTAATAATTTTTTTTATCTTATCATGTATTTATACTTTCTTTATATGAGATTATAGTTAATACACATGAGCAATCTATTTTATTTACAAAATTATCTTTGTAAGGTACATCGCCTCAAACCCCTTTCGTTGAGGCATATTTTGTTTTATACACAACATTCTTTTATACGGTGTATAAACCCCTTTGACTCTTACTTATATAAAAAAAGAATATTTTTATACGAATACTTTTTACTAAATGACAAAAGAAATGTTTTCTCTTAAATATGTGTAGACAATGACTTCTCTACTGCCATGACCATTTTTTGAGTTTCGGCTTCCTCTACAAGACATAACTTTTTTTTAAATGAAAAATGATTACCATGTTTTAATTTTATTTTATTTTGGTATTGAACATGGTTTTGATAATGTTTTATAATATAAATGTGTTGTATTGATATCTTTTGATGTAAATTTGAAAATGTTATGTTTCCTTTATGCATGTTTTATGTGATATAATTATGTGATGGTTTATGATATGTTTAAACTTGTTCAAATGAGGAATACATTTGACATAATAAGTGATGGGTGGAGCCCGCTATAGCTCCTCGATGCATCGGTAGGTCTCATGAGACAAACTAGTGTCTTGGTACGAGGCTTTGACAATATCTTATTTGAAGTCTTGGAACGAGGCCCTGGCTACATGGTTATGATATTCTGAATTATGAATTCTATCATTATGAAAATGGTTACTGATATTTCATGTTATTATTCAACTAGTAGAATATCCATGTGAATAAGTAAATGTCATTATTTTATTTTATTTTTTCCATATTATTCTGATGTTGATGATTAAAAGTATTTTGTTTTAGTTAAACATTGCCTTAAATGTTTATGTTTATTTATGAAAATTTCCTCTGTATTGTTATCCTTACTGAGCATCTAATCTCTCCCCTTTCTGTGTTTTATTTTCCCAGGATGTGAAGAAATATTTTATGACTAACCTGCAGGGATAGCCTTAAGGGGATATTAGTGAGGACTATGGAGACTATGTTATTGTAGTTTTTCACTTTATTATGTAATGTAACATTTATGAATGTATCTAGTGTTTCCAAGGCTACTAAACTAATCGGTCTTTCAAGACATGATCTTTTGTGATCATGCCATTGTTACGTAATAATGCATTGACTCTGGGTAACACGGAACGGGGTGTTACATGACACACCACCATCCCCATTGATTATACTTTCCTTTTAAGGGATGTCATTTTCCTGTATTCCTATACTGTATAAGTTATTACCTAGTGCACTGGAAGGATGTATTGGTATCAGTCATTTCATAATAAAACCACTCATACCGGTTCCATAATATATTAAAACATTATATTATATCATGACCCACAAAAGAGATGCATTACAAAAACATCATATCATAATCCATGAAAAACAAATTGGTGTCACAATCAGGTAATAATATAATAACTGGTGAAAAAATCTACGTTTAAAAAACATTTTTTTAAATCAAGAACCAGGATTAGAAGTAGGTTTTTTATTTTTAAAACACGTTGAAGTGAAACGATATTCAAAAAAATATATCCCATGAAATATAAATGTGTTTTATAAACATAATTACATCAAAAAATTAAACATTATTATAAATAATATTTGTGGATACATTGAATAATTTCCTAGAAAGCCTTGAGTAACACCATTGAATATCATCTTAGAAGGAAAATAATTTTGAATGATCCTTCTAAAAACATTTTTTAATAAAATAATTTTTAATCTTAAAATATATTTTAAAATATTAAACAATTTTGAAAACCATTCTATCCGAATATAATTTGAAAACATAGAAAAAAATCATGAAAAAATTTAGAAAACCCATTCCCTTTAAAAGTATTAAAATTATCATGAAAATATTTTCAAAAACATTTTCTTTGAAAATAATTTGAAATCATTGAAGGTGGGATTGAAATAAATTTGGAATCCTTTTCCCCTAAAAGCATATACAAAAATCTTGATTTTTTTGAAAAAATTAGTTGTTTTAAATTCATTAAAATCATATAAAAAATCATCAAAATCATTGAAATATAATTATTTGATAACAGCATTTTGAAAACATACAATGTATGTTTTGAATATCAATAAAAATAATTTTAAAAAATATAACATTTTTGAAAACAATTTTAATTTAAAATTAATATAAAAATTGTATTTTAAAATTATTAGGAAAACTTTTTATTTTAAAAAATAAAAATTAAAAAATTTAAAATAATATTCACGTTAATGATGGACATGATGGTGGGTAAATCCATATATGCCAAACATTATTTTTTCACTAAAAAATGCTTAAAAAAGTGATTCAACTGAAAAATGAAAAAACATTTCAATTTTAAAAAAAAATTCATTGAACAAAAGTTAAAATTTGGGTAAAAATTCCTTTTAATGATGAACGAAAAATAGTTGATTTTTTTGAAACATTTTTAGAAAACAAGGTATTAAATAAATATTGATTTATTATCAAGAGAGTGGCGATATCAAAAAATAATAAAAACACATCCTTGAACATTAGTTGTACCAAATAGTATGAATTGGCACAAAATATTGGATATAAAAATAATTATATAGAATAATAAAATATATGATATTTATTGAGATATGCAAAATAATATTTCATCAATTGTATCATAATAATAAACAACCTCGATAAATGGTGAGATTGTAGTCATAAAACATTACTAATTTGGTAAAACATAATCATAATATAATAGAAATAATAAAATTACATGGAAAATATTTAATTAAAATATTTAGATTCATGGTATATAATTTAAAAGGATGTATATACAGCTCATGAAATTATATAGTTTCATATCATGGAAAGATTCTCAATAAATAAAAATTGGGAGAAAAATACATTACTTATTTGGTAATGATGAAACATTATCATCATGAAGGAAATATAAAAAAATGAAACTTTAAATACACATATATTTATTTATATTAATATTATAATACATCCATGGTAGTTATAAAGACCACACAAAGGAAATGTGTGGTGAATATGGCAGTTATCTCATGGAAATAAAAAGTGAGATGAAATTATCATACCTTCTGTCTTCACTCTCACTATAAACATAAAAAATTCATTTATGAAATATATCTTTTTGATATAAATAATTTATAGAAACATATTATTTTATATTATACCATATATTTTTTCATTTGGACATTATATTAATCGCTTGTTAACAATTCAATGTCATGGTTTCCCTTCAGGTAATATCTGTCCTGTTTTCTGCATGTGACCAATTTGTTATTTTTTTCATTTACTTATATAATACTTTAAAAATGTAAATAATGATATAAATATCATCTGTATTAATAATAAATGTATTTATAATAATCTATATGATTTATAAATTAGAAATGAAAAACATAATTCATCGAGAAGGTATGACACATTTGAGTATGAATGTTGTTTCTATTTTTATATGTAATATTGTAATAAGGAATTTAAATTTCATATATTTATATATATATAACCCTTAAAGTATAATAATTATTTCTTTTACATCCTAAATGTTCACTAAATGACTCCTTAATAAATTCATTGTAGTCTATGAATGAATCACATTTCTTTGTAGTGGAAGTAGTCCATACTTCCCCAAACGAATTTATTATATTATGTCAAAATGGATCGGATGAAGATATTTTTTATATAATTATTATAGAATAATAAATAAATAATAAATATCAAACATATCATATAATAATAATATTTCTATCATAATTTTTTGCCACGAGAGGTGTTAATGGAATAATTAACACCATCATTTGATGAGGTTGTAGTTTTCCATACATAATAAAAGTAAGTTTGTTACCCATTAGATAGATGCGTGTTTAAGTGTAGGTATAGCCCATATAAAGAAAATAATGTATATTTAGGATACTATATCTATAATTTATGCGTGTTATAATATTAATTACGTTGTGGAGAAAGAAAATAAATGAATTGATCTTGATGAAGGATGTTACCTCTTCATTTGGTAACTCTTTTTTTTTTTGCATCAAATGGAATACATTGAAATGTTTTTTCCCAATGTGAGGAATAAATGAGTATTGGTTGGATTTTGGGATGAGAATTGGGTTGATAATGGCAAAAAAATGTGTTTTGAGCGGTGTGAACAATGGTGAGAGTTGGTGGCCTCTTACAGGGGAGAGAGGAGATACAAGTAGCATTTATTAAAAAATGTTTGGTGTAATGACATTTATTCTTAAACAACATCATAAAAAACCAACCTAACACAATAATGATGTATTTATGGATAAAATAGTTCCATAAATTGGTTTTTTTATACGTTTCTAGTTAATATTATCCCTTAATTTTAAAAATAAAAAAATTATTTAAATTCATTTTACCTTAATCAATGTAATTAATATTAATCACTTCCAGTAATATTTTTGGTAACAAAATTATGTTTATATTATTAGACTATATATATTTTAATTATTAATTTTTTTTCATTATTTATAAATTAAATTTATAGAATTAGAAAAATTATGTTTAATGATTATCCTAATGATGTGGTGAGAAAGTTGGGTTTTAACGTGAGAATGCTTAAATGTTCATTATGATCTTGTATCTAAATTTTAATAAAATTATTAAAATTACCTTAATTTGATTAAAATATTCAAAATTTATCAATTTGATTTATAAAAACATCTTAAAATATAATTTTACTATAAAAAATTAAAAATAACAATATCTTTTCGAATTTAATTTCTATAATTTTTCGAAAAGCGGTGACATGAATTGGTTACCATATTCATGCCCCAAAATATTATTAAAACTATAATTAGAAATAAAATATTTAGTTTTATAAGAATAAAATAAGGGGGATTTAGGGGATTACCAACTGAGATATCCAAGAAAAACAAGCAAAATTTCATGTAAAAAAATTGATCGAAACAACATGTAAGTAACCATCCCTTGAACTCCATAAACATTAGTAGTATTGAGGATTCCATCCAATAATGGAACTACCAAAATATATTTATGTTTACCAAGAAATAACATTTGATTTATACTTAACATATTGGATGCAACATCATATATTTTCATCATTATTAGAACATGGTCCTGTTAAAATTCAGTATTTTTAACTATTCACTCAAAAATGATATTTATCAGTAAAATAAAAAATCACCCATTTTTTTACAATAACTATTCAAAATGATTTCAATTTTATCAAATTATATTTTTAATGTTTTCTATAATCAAATTATATTTTTTTTCCAAAAGGGAATAAAAATTTTGTTTTTTTGAGAAATAGTAATTCCACACATATAAATAAATTACAAAAGCATATAGGTATTATCATCAATATGATTCATTTATATAAAAAATTGTAAATATTATTTAATAATTGGTTATAAATTTTTATATTTTTATGTTTAATGTGTGTGTTATTAATATCCTTTTAAATTAAATATAATAAGAAAAATGATGTTTCCCAGAAAATCATGGTTACATGTAATGCAATCCATGGAGGTGTATTGTATAATGTATTCCAGAGAAGTTTTCCATGTATTATAATCATATAATCGGGTATATTATTGAAAATTATTAACATTTTTCATTTTAAAATGTAAGAATGATGTGTTTCTTTTATATAACACATTCTATGTTCTGTGTTGCGTGAAATAAAAAATATAAAACACAATCAACTAGTTAGAAACAATTATTTCCCAAAGCATGTGTTCTTATGTTGATTAACATCATACTTTGTGGCCATTCTTATAAAATATTTATATGTAGTTTTATAATTTTTTTTGGATTAATATTAGTCATTAAAAATAATAAATTTTCCCAATGATGTAACAACTCTACCTGAGTGTCATCTGAAAAGTGCCCCAAGTTAGTTAATTTTGAGCCTTTAGGGAAATATATTCATATCCTAGTGGCTGACTACTTTTAGTGAGGGTATAATGTGGTAAAAAGGGTAAATATTCCATTAATTATAATTTAATATAATATATTAAATATGTATAATAAATAAGAAATCAATATTTTTGAATAAACAAAAACATTCATGCATTGAAAAAAACCCAAAACTAGGTAAACTGCCAAACCCCATTATAGTAAACTTTCCTTATTATGATAGTGTAATGAATAAAAAGAACATAATGAATTGATGCACTGACTATCTCTAAAATTGTACTTGATATTTTTGTTTTTCCTTCTTCAATTCATTATCAAAAAATTCAATCTCAGCAATCTATCATATCATCTCCACATTTATCCTGACAATCATTTAATAAATATATCCAGTTACCAATGAGTTCCCACACAAGGTGTGAGTATTATATATTATAATAGTTATTATGGTTAGTGAGGAAATTTTTATTCAGTGATAGTAGTCTGTACAAAAAATTCTAGATTAATTATAGATAATTTATAAGTATAAATTAATAATAATTAAGGAAGAATATTGAAATAGGTTTCACAAGTAATAAATTAATTCAGCATTCCACATAAGACGTTTTGTGTCATCATGACCCCTAACTCATCAATCCAAACTCATCCATGATAGTATTCGATGTCATAAAAAATATAGTGACATCATTTTAATAAAAGAAAATTAATATCAATAATATTTTCAATCATAAAAAATATGGTGTGTTAGCAAAATTACACAAATATTGTCAAATGAACATAATTCTTGCTATTAATTATAGTACCATATACATTAAAAAGAAGAATTATTTTCATCATTTAAAATATTTTATGAATATAATTATCTCTATCAATCATATATCGAGAATAAGGATTTTGATATCCATTGATTGATTTAGTGGGTTATGATAATCAAGTCAAGCCATCATTCAAGAAGTATAATTCATTCCATATTTAACATCGTTAAAAATTATTTTTGAGTGTCTTTTCCATCATTCATGACGTATTGATCTGTTGGAACCTTTCATTTTACAGGGTTGGAGTATGAGTAATTTATGATTTCTAGATATAGAAAAAATACACAATATGGAAAAAATTAATGAAATGAATTGGTTTGTGTAAGCCATGTGAATTTAATTCTTAGATTTATTTATTTCAAACCGTTGAAAATTTACACACCCAATAGCCATTTTACACAATATGTGGATATGTCATGAATGTAGTTTTCACCACAATTAGACATGTCACGATTGTAGTTATCACCGCATGTTGACATGTCATGAAAGAATATAACACCACCTATAATAGTTTTTCAACATGTGTTGACCTATCATTTATATAGATTACATCACAAGTAATCATTAATTAATGATTTTTAAAGGGTTTGACGAAATTTACATTGGGAAAAAGGAAATATGTTATGAATGTTTACGTGACAATAAATTTGAATTCAAGTAATCTAATTATCATGAAAAGCTTTTTATATACTCATATCTGTCATCACATAACCCTATGCACCATCATTTTTCACAATAGACACTCCACAAAACACTGTCATGGACCAAAACTACTTGTCCCACCTCTTTCTTATATCGAAGATCATATGTGCACCACTACCATAGGACAATACTTCTCCACACGCCACTGTCATCGACCCAATTTCCCATGCACACCTCATGGGTATGGGTGCTCTCCTCATTTAGATATATATTTCTATTCTACTACTCATCTCAGTTAAATGAAGCAATTTTATCTACTCTTGGATCTAGAGGAACATTTATTGAATGTAGATATAGGCTCATTGGATGTAGATCTATGCTCTTTGGATCAATATCTAGATTTGTTGAATCATGATATAGGTTTATTGGATTTAGATATTCTTTTATGAGATATTAACTTATACTGATATGGATTTAGGTTTCATATCTAGAATATGTTCCTGATAATAATTTTAGTTGATCTGTTACAATTTTGGGTTATATTTTGTCAAGTTTTCATCACTAATTTTGATGTAGGTGGTATAATATTCGAAACACATAGACTTAATAAAATTATATATATATAATCTAACAATTTATATGAGATGTTTAGAAATAGAATTTTTGATTAAATTAGTTAATTTGGTGAATTGGATAATTAACGGAAATGTAAAATTGGGATATTAGGATTTTATATAATGAATAATTAATTGTTAAATTAATTATGAGATTTTGAAATTTTTATTTTAGATAATTAAATGTATAATTAATTATTATATTAATTGTGATTATCAAATTGATTGAAATGTAAAAATTAACTGTGGAATTATTTTTGGTTGTTAAATTAATGATGATATAAATATTATTTCATGAATTAATTAAAGATATTGAATAAATTGAGATAGAAAAATTAATTAATGATCAAAATAGGGATAGTAAATTGTTTGAGATATAATTAAGTAACTGATGGATTAATTAATGATTGTATTATGATTAATTAATTTTTAATTTAAATAATGGAATTATTTAATTTAGAATTAATTTAGTGAGTATTGTTATTATTTAATTATTTAATTAAATAAAATTATTAATTAATTGATTAATTAATTGATTGGAGTCATATGATTATTTATTTATTTAATTACATGAATGGGTTATTTAATTGATGAATTTAATAATGGATGTTATGTGATTATTTTATTGATGAAATAAATAGATGGAAATTTATTGCTAAATTAAATAATTTGTATTAGGTGATAATTTAATTATTGATTAAAGTAAATGGAATAATTAATTGATTAATTAATTAATGGGAGTTATGTGATTATTTTTTCATAAAATTGAATAAAGGGATTCATGAATATGTGTATTAATTAATAGTGATTATTGTGTTGAAAAATTAAATGAGTTAGATTAATAAATTGGTGAATTAATTAATGTGGACAATTAGGATGGTGGAATTGAATTTGTTAGAGTAAATAATTTGTGAATTAATTAATTGGGGTTGTTGTGATGGTGAAATTTAATGAATTATATTAATTAATTGGTATATTAAATAAATTGGTTTATAGTGATATTAAAATATTTGAATCTGGATAATTGATTTTAGAATTAATTATGAGTTAATGAGAATGTCTATGAGATTATTAATTGCAAAATTAGTTAATGGGAGAGATGTGATTCATTAACTAGTGATTTAATTACTAGTAATCGTATGGTTAATCAATTGTTGAATTAATTAAATGGAATTTTTGTTTTTAATTAATTATAAAATAATTTAATGGGATTGGATTAATTAATATCAAAATTTGTTAGTGATTGATAAATGTGATTGTAGACAAGATGATCTAAACCCATGATAAGGATATAAATTCATGGTTGAATTGAGTAATAAATTATGGAATTATTTTTTGGATTCAGGTGGTACATTTAGCGAAAATTAATTGGGGAAAAAATTATAGGATACTGATGTTGGGAATACAATATTTTATTGTTGAATTAATGATTTGATATTTAATTTTGGTAAAGAATGAATAATTTTTTAATTAATTAGTAAATATTTATTAATTAATTTCTGATTTATTTAATAGAATTTGTGATTTTTAGTTGTGACATAATGATTAATTTGTTTAATAATATTTGATGTGATAATTAAAATTATTTTGATAAAGAGACATGCACAAATTTCTCAATGAAGGTGATATACATGTATAATTGAAAATTGGGGTGCTATAAATGATGATTTACATTGATGATGATATATATGATTATTTTTTTAATTTGGGCTAAACATGGTATTTTATGAAAATGATATATTTTTCAGGGTATTAAATGGATAGGGATCTAGAAATAATGATCTACCATAATGATATGTGTGTACGTTAAAGAATTGGGTGCTTGATATGAGGATTTATAAAAATGGTATGTATGCATGGTGCTATTTGGGGTGTTAGAAATGAACCTCTTCACCAATGGTCTTTATTAATGTTGGGAATTGGAAGGGTAGACATGTTGTTTTATGTCAATGTGTATAATTACTTATAGCCTCACCTGAGAATACATCGAAATCCTGAATATGTAACATCTTGTACTGAGATATGATTTCACCTTTGAATACATTGATCTCCATCACTAGTCCATGATGGTATTATGAATCCGTATAACCGTGGTAAGAGTTTAGGATTCCACATGACCTAATTCTAGTATTGAACAATTATTATCCTCAAAACCCAAGCGTTAATGCTTTCAAAAAAGAGTAAATGAAATTAGCAAAATAATTTTATTTATGCATTGATCATATTTATTTATACAGCTGCATACACTGTGTGACCTTTTTTCTTATAGATTCCATCAGTTGGTGTCTATTGAGTTATACTCATACCCTATGTTGGAAGCCTAATCAGTAAAAGAATAGACTTTGTATTTTCATGACATGTTTAGGGAAAATTCCCTATGTTAAATGGAAGAGTTTGGATGGAGAATGGTGAGAGAGATAGACATTGTGTCGGGAACCGCTTGGAGGAGTTTTCAGTGTCTTCATTTATTTTGGATTTTTCATTTTAACACTTGGAACATACATAGTATGGAATATGCAGTGTTTAATTTTGATTCTGTATTTCTACTTTTTGAAATCATGGGATATTGGTAATGTTTATTGTTATATATATTTTTATAGAATTTTTTATTTATTTCAAATAGTGTATTACTTTTAAAAATAAAAGAAATAGGGTATTGTCTCCCCATGATTGACTTATCGTTCCCTTACTGATATCTAGCAGCCTCTAGCATACAGGAAGGCATTTTTAAAGTCATTAGATTGTCACACTTGAGGAATTTATGCGAGGTGCATGGTCTGGGATGTTAAAAAGTGGTATCATAGGTTATTTATTTTTTATTCATTTTCTCTATGTTGTGGAATGGAAGAAAAGAGAATAGGAATATTTCGGGCTTGGTTACGAGCTTGTTCATGGTAGTAGCTATCCCTTTTATGATGGAAAACACAAGTATCGATGGTGGGATTGTTGTTATTAATTGTTTTTCTTATAGATGAATGTAATTTCAATTTTGTTAAAGCACTTTTTGTGGGATGTGTTTTTTGTATTTTATATTTTTTTGAGATTGACTCGAGGCTAAGAACGAGATATGAGTTGAGACCTCATGTACCATTCTTGGCTCATAGAGTTATTATTACATCATCATTTTAGGATGTAATGAGAAAATTGGTTGTGGGTATATTGTTCAAACTAAAATGTATTACATGTTTGTGAAATTGAAATGAAAATGTTTCTAAATCATTATATTTATATATATTTTCAAAATTATTCAAGATGAAAATTAATGGGTGTATAGATGGGAAGCGTGAATAATAAAAAATTGATCACCCTAAATTAACAATGGCCATTATGTGGGATGGTTATGGGTATAGATAGTTCCTCAGTTTTGACAGTGTCATGGGAAAAAGTATAAATACATGATATAGTTCGACATAAATCCCTATTGTAAACATTGTAAATTATTTAAAAAAAGACATTTTTTTAGTTTGGGAGTTGATGTTGGATATTTGGGTAGTAATAATGCCTTAGTGTGAAAACAAATTTTTGAGTTATGATAAAGACAATATAGTTTTGGATTTGTGTAATGAGATGATTAGAGGGTAAGAAATATAGAGAATTTTGATCGGTTAAGATGTCCCCATAGTGGGAGGTAACATTTGTTATAGATAATATCTAGTGGTGATTCCCCAGAAAACTCATAGCATACATTTTATTAATTCTGTTCAGGATCCCTACCTTAGCATCCTCTTAGGTACATTGAGAATGATAGGGATTTATACCTAGCAACCTATATGTGTTTTTTGGATAAGGCCCCCCTTAGTGGTTATACATATGAATTAATATGTGTGGATATGGATGGTGGGTAGTACACATACAATAGTTTACAGTTGTGATACTCAGGAAGGATCAGAGGACAATAGAAATAGTGGTGTATATTTTCTTGAAAAAGAAATGTTAATGAAATTCATAATGGTATAGGGGATATGTTAGTAGTTGGATAGTTTTTAAAAAAATATTACTTTGATGTGATGTAATATGAATTATAATGAGTAATCTCTATTTTTAATGTGTAATTTTCTTGATGAATGGTTGGGAGGGCCTTGGAGGTGGTAGATGTATGTTATTTATAAACAATTTTTTATGGCAAGTAAATGTGCCAGTGTTTGATATTTTTATTTTTGTTGTTAATAAAAGTTGGTTGGGAAGAACATTGGGAATGTTGGGGAAGATGATCTTGAGACTGATGAATTATTTGAAGAGAATATGATACATGTGGTGAATCTCAGTGAGAAGGTGATTTAAGGAATTACTGTGCTGATAGTTCGTTTGTTATGGAAAACATGGGCATGCATAGGAGAGAAACTATTGAGAGATAAAATAATATTAAGTCCCCGTGGCCCAATTTTTTTAACTCCAAATCATCGAGGTGCTTGGATGTACTAATTTTGGATGATATGTTATTAGGATGGGGGAATAGAGGATCCTATATTTCTCGTGGTGTATAGATTGATTAAGTGGGAAATTGTGGATATAGAAAAAATATGATTATATAACCAAATCATAATTTAATTTTTTGGTTATAACCTTTGAATTTAATTCTCATCTATATTTAATTCTCTACTATAAAAATTTCCACCCCCTATAGTGGTTTTTCACCAAATGTCGACATGTCACAAGCATATTTTTCCCCATGAGTAAACATGTCATTAAAAAAGATTAAACTCATGGTAATTGTCTTTCACCACATTTTGGAATATCCAAATATTGATTATAACCCATGTAATAGTTAATAAATGTTTTTTTAAATGGTTTAATGAAATTTCTTTAAAGAAAATAGATATTAGTTATGAATTTTTACCCGATGTTAAATGAGAATTCACACCTTGTAATTATCACACACACATTTTTAAAAACACTCCTCCATCACCACATAACCCTATGTACCCTCTTCTTTTTCAACACATTCCCACACATTCACCTTGTGGTGAATCTCCTCAGTGCACCTCCATATTGGACAGAAGCTCATCTGTGAACCTCTACCTTGGACAGAAACTACTCCATGCACCACCATCTTCAACTGAGGAATCCTCGCGCACCTATTAGGTATATGTGTTCATCAATCATAGATCTATCTTTTTCATACAAACCAATTCTCGTATAAATGAAATATGTTAATCTACTATTTGATCTAGATGTAGATTTATTGATGATAGATCTATGCTCATTGGAATGATATGTAGATTTTTTAAATCTAGATACTGCCTTGACAGATTTAGATATAGATTTAAGATAATATATTTTATTAAGCTATGTATTTAGGTATCAAACATAGACCACATACATCATCGCATAATAAGTTTTTCTACCTCATGTTGGGATTTTACATTGATAAGATATCCTAATCGTTCTTAAGGTATGTTGTCTAAAAATTGAATCCCATAGCATTGAATATAAATATTCACATGTACTTTTATAATTGATAATAAATTTTTTAAAATTACATTTTTTATTTAATTAATTTATTCGGGTTTTAATTTATTAAATGATAAGTGAAAAATTGATATAGGATTTAAGATCATGGAAAATTTATTGGTATATTGATTGTGAGATTATGGAATTGTGATTTTGGATAAATAATTAGAGAATTAATTATTGTAGTTATTGTCATTATTATATTGATTGATGTGGAATATTTAATAGGGGAATAAATTTTATTAATAAATTAATTAAGATAGAATAATTATTTGATGGTTTATTTATGGTTGTGGAATTAATTTAGATAAAAAAATTAATTGATTATTTAATTGGGGATATAGAATTGTTTGATATTTAAATAATTAATAGATGGATTAATTATTTTTGTATTGTGATTATATAATTGTTAAATTAAATAATAGGATTAAATAATTGAATAATTTATTTTTATATGTAATGTAATTATTTTTTTATTGTGCTAATTAAATGGATTAATTAACTAATGAATTAATTAAGGACAGTTATGTGATTATTTAATTGTTGAATAAAATTTATGGATTAATTAATTGATGAATTAATTAATGGGAATTATGTGATTATTGGAATTTTCAATTAAATAAGTACATTAATTAATTTATGAATTAATTGATGGGAGTTATGTGATTATTTAATTATCGAATTCAATAAATAGATTAATTAATTTATGAAATAAATAATGGATTTTTTGTGATTATGTAATTATTTAATTAAAAAATGGTTTAATTAATTGTTAAATAATTAATGGTTTATTTGTGGTTATTTATTTATTGAATTAAATAATGAATTATTTAATTAGGGAATTCATTAATAAATGTTATTATGTTGAATCTATTGAATCATAGAGATTAATTAATTAGTGAATTAACTAACAAGGATTTTTCAAATGCTGCAATTAGCAGGGTTATATTAATTAATAAGTGAATTAATTAATGTGGGGTTATTATGGTGAAATTTTATGAATTATATTAATTAATTCGTATGTTAATTAATGTGTTTTGTTAGGATATTGAAATAAATGATTCAAGATAATTAATTGTAGAATTAATTATCTATTATTGAGATTTTGAATGAGATAATTTATTTTGGAATGGACTAACAGGATAGATGTGATATATTAATTGTTGAATTAATTAACAATAAAAGTATGGTCAATTTATTTTTTAATTAATTAATGTGAATGGATGTTATTAATTGCTTTTTGAATTAATTTATTCTCTTGGATTATTTAAATTATAAACCAGTTAATGACTGAAACATTTGGTTTCAATACAAGATGATCTAATCCCATGATAATGATATAAATTCATCATTGTATTCAATAATTTATTATGGAATCGATTCAGGTATTATAGTGGTACAATTTGAGATAATTAATTATTGAATAATTTTTGGTATATTGATGTGATGAATTGAAAAATTAATTTGGGAATTAATTATGAGATTTTGTAATAGTGTGTCTATGTAACATCCCAAGTAAGTAATTAATAATAGATATTTTTATCTATGCATACTAATGAATTAGATAGTGTTTTATAGGCTTAAAATGAGAATAAATCTAATCTTAAGCAAGGAATACACTAATATTTTTAGAAGATTGTTTTACAGCCTTTTGATGGAAAACCATTTTTTAAATCAATATTTTGACAATTTTATAAGATATATTTGTCAAAATAAACTTATTATTTATGATTGGTACATTTAAATTTATATTGGATAATTTTCTGGTATTTTTCTGACAATGTTCATTTTTAATGAATAGTGAAAAACAATGCATTTTACATCAAAACTGCTTTTTCATCTAATTTAATTATATGGTTATATTATATTTTTAATTGATTTTAAAATAAATTAAAATATATTTTTACCATATAATCCAATAGTGTTTGTTGGAATTAATTTCACTTTGAAATTTGACTTAAACTAGTGTCAATCTTTTGATACTTATTGTTTCATAAAAAGACGCTAATTGCTCTGACAGTGGGAATTAATTAATAAATTATTTAATTTAACTTAAATTTTTTTAATTTTTTAAAATAGTCATCATTTTTGAATTCGGAGTATCAAATATAGCTTAGGGGGATGTTTTGGTATTTTTCTGAAAAACATCAATTTTTGAGGAATAGTTAAACCACTAAGTGGTACTTATAAAAACTAATTTTCCATTTAATTGAGATTTTACCACCTTTTAGTTTTGAATTTAAAAAATAAAACATAAATGGTTGTCATTAAGAATTAAAATGTGGTTCAATGGGATTAAAATAATTTTTTGGTGAATAGTAACTTTTAAGTTATTAATCGTGATTAGAGGTAATTAATGCAATTTAAGGTAAAAATAATGTTTTAATTATATGAAATGACCTAGACACATGTCCTTCCCCTATTGGATGTGTCATGGCCGACCAAGACAACCCATGGGTCGATTTTTGGGACCCCATGGAGCCACTTGGGTAAGATAAAGACATTAATGCTTTTTATTTAATGTAAAAGTTAAAATGACACAAACATGAGTGGTTTTACTAAAATAATTTTTATATGGGGTTATACAAGTCATATATTTTAATATAAATAGTAATTAGAAATCTAAAAATATTTCCTACATTATGTTATTTTTTTTATAATTTTTAGACAATAAATAAATTAAATTTTTTATGACATAATGATGATGCAGCGATTACAACATTATTTAACGATTTAAATAAAATGAAAATATAATGTAAAATATAATACCTAAACTTGTAAAAAACCTATTGGATGGGTGGATTTCTAAAACTTATCACCTTATCCTAGAAATATTTAATTTTGGGACCTTTTTTATCAGAAAATAATTTTATAACAAAGTATCTTTTCTTAACTTTCTAAGAGTTCCCCTCCTCTCCTCTTATAAAAGTCCCCTACCACTACCACCATACCCACACTTACAAAGACTTTATCTCGGAAAACCCCTTCCCATTTTTTCTCTCCACATCCCTCTATAACTCTTATAAGCCTACTATGGGTAGAAGTCTTCCCAAGGAAGCCTTTGAGCTCAAATAAAAAAGAGTTACCCGTTTTAAAGGTAGTGTTTTCTCTTGTGTTCTTATGTTTTATTTTGCTTCTCCAACCCTATAAACTCTTCTTATTAATTTCTTTTGTAAAAACTCAAGAATCATCAATATAATAGGATATAGTTATAAGAAGAATTCTAGCTACACTTACACACAACTACATCTAATGGTTAAAGAACATATTGTTTCTGTGGATGGCGAATTTCTGCCTCATGAAATGATGATTGTTCAATACTCATATAAAACCTTCAATGGTGGCCATTAAGATGTCACTATATTTATATATGATATATAATATGTTTATGTTTTCATAAATCTTCCGTATTTTTCATTTATGGCATACCATTATGGATTCCATTATGGGTATACGCGATATCTTCATTTTAGGAAGTGTGGACTACCGCCCCCTAAAAGTGATTTGATTCGTTGATACCATATGTTTTATGTATAAAGGTATAATTTAATTATATAATATATGATATTATAATGGAATTATGATATACCATTATATAATTATGATTTCACTCCATTAAGTAAGAAATATAAATGAAAGTAGCGTTCATGCGTACGTACAGCTTACCGTCTCCATGAACGGTGAATTTCATTTCATACCTATAAATGATTATGTAATATTATAAATACATATATATACTGGATATATATGATATATATGATATCTACATCATGAATATCATTCTTAAGATAATGGATATTTTACTATGTGAACAACTTGTAAATATAAGATGTTCATTTTTGACTCAAGTACCAATGATTGTTAAAACGACTATTATATACTTAAATAATAAAATAGTGTTCTTGAAATGGTAATAAATGATATTAAAGGAATAATGAACTTGAAAAATGTTCTTATTCAAGTAGAAATTAACTAAAGTTTATTATTCAGTAGGTTAAAGAATGATCGAGTCAAGTTAGACCTGAGGTATGGGACTTCATCTCAATATCCTTTCATTGAGGAATATTTTGTATTATACACAACCTTCTTTTATACGGTGTATAAACCCCTTTGACTTTTACATTTATCCCAAAGGAATATTTTTTATTCGAAGTATTTTACTAAACGAAAAAAGGGAATGTTTTTGTCATACGTATGCGGCTACAACGACTTCTTCGTCGCCATGACCATTATTTGAGTTTCAGGTTCCTCTACATGCCATATCTTTTTTTTAAATGGAAAATAAATACCATGTTTTACTTTTCTTTCATTTTGGTATTGAAAATGGTTTTTATAATGTTTTTATTATATCAATGTGTTGTATTGATATCTTGTGATTGAAATGTGTAAATTTTATGTTTCCTTTATGCATGTTTTATGTGATACGATTATGTTATGGTTCTTGGGGATTGTTATGAATACAGGTGGTTCCGTGATAAACTATGGGCGGGTGCGCCTGATATAGTTCTCCAATGCATTGGGTAACGTGAAGGAGTTAAACGTTAATGTTTTTCTGAAGAGATTAAGGGAATATACTTTGATGGGTATTCCAAACGTAACCAAGAGGGTTACTCCCTACGTAAGAATGTTATGAATGCCTCAAGTTACTTTTATGTATTATGATTTCTATGATTTATTCATAATTTAATGAGGTATGTTAATGTGCTTATGTTTTATGATTAGAGTATGATTTCATTGATTCTTATGTATACATGTACTCATGTTTCCTTTCCATATTTTTATATCCCTTACTAAGATTTTTATGCTCCTCCAAAGTTTTTGAAATGTTTTCACAGGTCAAGGGAAGGGTACATGATATGATTATAATCTCAAGGATGTTTCAATAAAGAATCCATGTTTTATTTTAAATATGATTCCATTGATGGGAAAAAATGAATACTATATTTTATTGTAACTACTTTGTTTCAATGTGGGATGTAATACATGTTTTATGATCTAATTATCTAAAATTATAAACCTGAAATGATCCTCAATGTGTAAACAAATAATAACTTATGATTAAGTAAGGCTTATGACTGGGGCCTTATAGTTGGTATCATAGGTCGGTTTAGACTACTTTAGGAGTTAGAAAATTGTTAAATTATAATTTAATTTATGGTATGATTGAAATGATATAGCATTTGAAGATTACCGTGTTGCTTCTCCTAAGATATTTCTGTGTTAAGAATGGCTTTTAATAGAGGGAACAGAACAGATTTTCTGGGAAGGCATACAGAGGGAAATGACCTTTCAAATCAGTATCCTGAGATGGTCAGAATCAGAACTAAATAGTTTGTTACAGTGATGGCTCAGTTGACTCAGGTGAAAAATTTTGGTTGTTTTAATTGATGATATTTTTGTGTTTTCTAAAAGTAATGAGGATCATGAAATTCATTTAAGGGTTATTTTGTAAACCTTAAAAGAAAAAAAATTGTATGGGAAATTCAACAAATGTGAGTCTTGGTTGCAACAAATTTCTTTCCTTGGTCACATTGATTCTAAAGATGGCATAACTGTTGATCCTGCAAAAACAAAGGTTTTAGAAGAATGATCAAGACCCACAAATGTAAATGAAATTCATAGCTTCCTCGGTTTTTTAGTCTATTACTGAAGGTTGGGTAGAAGTTTTTCCCAGTTATCTAGTCCAATGACTAAGCTAACTCGGAAGGGTGTTATGTTTATCTAGACAAAAGAATGTGATGATTGTTTTCAGGAACTGAAAATAAGATTGTTGAATGATCCTGTTTTGGAACTACCTTCCAGGAATTGTGAGTTTGTTATATACAGTGATGCTTTGTTGAAGGGACATGGTTTTGTCCTTATATAGAATGATCACGTAATTGAATATGCTTCACGTCAGTTGAAAAATCATGAGGTAAATTACCCTACACATGACTTGGAATTAGCTGTTGTTGTTTTTTCTTTAAAAATTTAGAGGAATCATTTGTATGGAGTAAAGTGTGAAATATATACCAATCACAAAAGTATAATGTATATATTCACTCAGAAACAATTTAACATGAGATAGAGGAGATGGATAGAATTAATCAAGGATTATCATTGTACAATTCAATACCACCCGGGAAAAGCAAATAAAGTGGCTGATGCTTTGAGTCAAAAAAGTAATGCTTCCTTAACAATGTTGCATTTAGAACGTGATACTTTGGTTCAAGATTTGATGAAATTTGGCATTGAAGTTTTTGGTGCAGGATGTTCTTCTGTTTTGTTTCAGGTATCAACGAAATCTTCTCTAGCAGACAGATCAAGCAAGCACAAAAGAAAGACAACAAGTTTCAGAAAAAGGTAGAGCTGGTTTAGAAAGGTATGTTTCCGGAATTCAACATTGATAATGATTGTGTTTTGAGATTTGGTAAGAGATTGTGTGTGCCATGTGATTCACATTTGAAGAGAGATTTGTTATGTGAAGCTCATAGTTCTCCATTTTCAGTTCATCCTGGAATTGCTATGATGTATAGAGATCTTCGGGAGTTTTACTGGTGGGATGGAATGAAAAGAGATATTGTTGATTTTACTGTGAAGTGTTTGACTTGTCAACAGGTTAATGCAGAGAGGCAGTTACCGAAAGGGATACTTCAGCCTTTACCAGTGCCAGAGTGGAAATGGGATAATATATCCATCGACTTGGTTGTGGGATTGCCTAAGACACCCCAAGGTAATATTGAAATATGGGTTATTGTTGATCACTTAACTAAAACATCTCATATCCTTGCTATAAGAGATAATTTTTCCCTAGATCAAATTTCCTGTCTGTATCTTAAAGAGATATTAAGGTTACATGGATATCCTCTCTCAATTGTATCTAACCGTGATCCCAGGTTCACTTCTAACTTTTGTAAAGGCTTTCAGAAGTCATTGGGTACTGAATTAAATTTTAGTACATCTTTTCATCCTCAATCAGACGGACAGTCAGAAAGAATAATTCAGACATTGGATGATATGATACGTGCTTGTTCGATGTATTATCAGGGAAGTTGGGACCAACATCATTATTTGGTTGAGTTATCTTATAATAACGGTTTTCATTCCAGTATAAAGATGGCACCATTTGAGGAATTATATGGGAAGCGGTGTCGAACTCCATCATTCTGGGATGAAGTTGGTGAAAGGAAGCTTATGGGACCAGAATTGGTAGAAGAGATGGAAGAAAAAGTTCAGTTGATTCAGAAACACATGACAAAACCTCAGAGCAGATAGAAAAATTATGCAGACAACAAGAGGAAGGATATATCATTCGAGGTAGGTGATCATATTTTTCTCAAAGTTTCACTGTGGAAAAGTGTGATGCGATTTGGTAATAAAGGAAAGCTAAGTCCAAGGTTCATTAGACCATATGAAATTCTGGAGAGAGTTGGATCAGTTGCTTACCGAGTGTCTTTACCTCCGAGTTTATCTCAGGTACACAATGTTTTTTATGTTTCGATGTTGAGAATGTATATTCCAGATCCATCTCATGTTTTGAGTCCAGAGGTAGTTCAGTTGGAAGAGAATCTACCTTATGAGGAAAAACCGGTTCAGATTCATGACCACGAGGAGCATGTGTAGTGGAATGAGGTGATTAATCAGGTAAACGTTTTTTTGATAAACCATATGGTTGAAGAGGCAACATGGGATTCTGAAAATGCAATAAGGGCTAAATACCCCTACTTATTCGATAAGTAAATAAATTGCGGGGACACAATTTTCTAAAGGGGGGAATGATATAACATCCCAAGTAAGTAATGAATAATAGATATTTTTATCTATGTATACTAATGAATTAGATAGTTTTTTATGGGCTTAAAATGAGAATAAATCTAATCTTAAGCATGGAATACACTAATATTTTTAGACGATTGTTTTACTGCCTTTTGATGGAAAACCATTTTTTAAATCAATCTTTTGACAATTTTATAAGATATATTTGTCAAAATAAACTTATTATTTATGATTGGGACATTTAAATTTACGTTGGATAATTTCTGGTATTTTTCTGACAATGATCATTTTTAATGAATAGTGAAATATACTGCATTTTACATCAAAACTGCTTTTTAATCGAATTTAATTATATGGTTAGATTATATTTTGAATTGGATTTATAGTTAAATTATAATATATTTTTACCATTTAATCCAATAGTGGACGTTGGAATTACTTTCACTTCGAAATTGGACTTAAACTAGTGTCATTCTTTTGATACATATTGTTTCATAAAAACACGCTATTTGCTCTGACAGCCGGAATTAATTATTAAATTAATTAATGTAACTTATATGTTTTAAATTTTTTAAAATAAAATCATTTTTGAATTCTGAATATCAAATATATCTTAGGGTGAAGTTTTTGTATTTTTCTGAAAAACATCAATTTTTTATGAATAGTGAAACCACTAAGTAGTACTTATAAAAACTAATTTTCCATTTAAATGAAATTTTACCACCTCTGTGTTTTGAATTTCAAAAAACCGACATAAATGGTTTTCATTAAGAATTAAAATGTAGTTCAATGAGATTAATATAATTTTTTGGTGAATAGTAAATTTTATGTTTTTAATCACGATTAAAGGTAATTAGTGTAATTTAAGGTAAAAATAATGTTTTAATAATATGAAATGACCTATAAACATGTCCTAACCATATTGGATGTGTCATATCCGACCAAGAAAACCCATGGGTCGATTTTTGGGAACCCATGGAGCCACTTGGGTAAGATAAAGACATTAATGCTTTTATTTAATGTAAAAGAAAAAATGACACAAACATTACATGTTTTACTAAAACAATTTTTAAATGGGGTTATACAAGTCATATTTTTTACTATAAATAGTCATTAGAAATATATAAATATTTCCTACATAATAGTATTTTTTTTATAATTTTTAGACATTAAAAAAAGTAAATTATTTATGACATAATGACGATGTAGCGATTACTATATTATTTAAGGATTTAAATAAAATGAAAGTAAAATGTAAAATATATGACCTACACTTGTCAAAAACCTATTGGATGGGAGGATTTTAAAAAATTATCACCTTATCCTCAAAATATATAATTTTGGGACCTTTTTATCTTAAAATAATTTTATAACAAAGTATCTTTTCTTAACTTTCCAAGAGTGTCGCTCCTCTCCTCTTATAAAAGGCCCCCATCTCTACCAACATACCCACACTTCTGAAGCATTTATCTCTGCAAAAACCTGGTCATTTTTTCAATCCACATCCCTCTCTAACTCTTATAATCTTCACTTTGGGAAGAAGTCTTCCCAAGGACGCCTTTGAGCTCAAATCAAAAAGAGTTACCTGTTTTAAAGGTAATGTTTTCTCTTGTGTTCTTATGTTTTATTTTGCTTATCCAACCCTCTAAAATCTTTTTATTCATTTTTTTGTAACAAATCCAGTATCATAAATACACTAGTATGTTTTTATAATAACCATTCGAGCTACACTTACACACACCTACATCTAATGTTTAAAGAACATACTGTTTCTGTGGATGGCGAATTTCCGCCTCAGGAAACTATAGTTGTTCAACAATCATATAACACCTTAAAAGGTTGCCATTAGTATGTCACTATATTTATATATGATATATAATATTTTTATTTTTTTCTTAAGCTTATGTATTTTTCATTTATGGCATACCTTAATGGCTTCCATTATGGGTATACACGATATCTTCATTTTAGGAATTGCGGATTACCTCCCCCTCAAAGTGATTTGATTCACTAATACCATATGTTTTACGTATAATGGATAAATTTAATGATATAATATATGATATTATACTGGAATGATGATATACCTTTATATCATTATGATTTCACTCCATTAATTATGAAATAGAAATGAAAGTAGCGTTCATGCGTACGTATGGCTTACCGTCTCCATGAATGGTGCATTTCATTTCTTACCTCTAAATGATAATGTAATATTATAAATGCATGTATATAATGGATATATATTATATATATGATATCTAAATCATTAATATAATTCTTGATATAATGGATATTTTACCACACGAAAAACTTGTAGTAATAAAGAGTTTATTTTAGACTCAAGTACCAATGATCGACAAAATGCCCATTATTAACTTAAATAATTACATAATGTTCATAACATGGTAATAAGTGATATATAAGTAATAATGAACTTGAAAAAGGTTCTTAAGAAAGTAGAAATTAACTCAAGTTTATTATTCAGGACGTTAAAGAATGATCGAGTCAAGTCAGACCTGAGGTATGAGACTTCGTCTCAATCTCTTTTCATAGAGGCATATTTTGTTTTATACACAACCTTATTTTATACGGTGTATAAACCCCTTATACTTTTACGTTTATCCAAAAGTAATCTTTTTTATATGAAGCGTTTTAGTAAATGACAAAAAGGATTGTTTTTGTCAAACGTATGCAGTGACAACGACTTCTCTTCCGCCATGACCATTGTTTGTTTTTCGGATTCCTCTACAAGCCAAACCATTTTTTAAAATGAAAAATAAATACAATGTTTTACTTTCCTTTTATTTTGGTATTGAAAATGGTTTTCATAATGTTTATATTATATCAATGTGTTGTATTGATATATTGTGATTGAAATGTGGAAATTTTGTGTTTCCATTATGCATGTTTTATGTGATACGATTATGTTATGGTTATTGGGTATTGTTATGAAGACGGGTGATTCTGTGAAAAAATAAGGGCAGGGGAGCTCGATATAGCTCTCCAATACATTGGGTAACGCGAAAGAGTTAAACGTTAAGGTTTCTCCGAAAGGATTCATGGAATATATTGTGATGGGTATTCCAAACGTAACCAAGAGGTTTACTCCCTACGTAAGAATGTTATGAATGCCTCAAGTTACCTTTTTTCATATGATTTCTATGATTTATTCATGATTTTATGAGGTATGTTAAAGTGATAATGTTTTATGATTAGAGTATGATTTCATTGATTCTTATGTATACATGTACTCATGTTTCCGTTACATATTTTTATATCCCTTACTGAGCTTTTTATGCTCATCCCATGTTTTTGAAATGTTTTCACAGGTCAAGGGAAGGGGTAAATGATATGATGATAGTGTCAAGGAAGTGTCAAGAAAGAATCCATGGTTTATTTTAAATATGTTTCTGTTGATGGGAAAAAATGAATACTATTTTTTATTGTAACCACTTTGTTTAAATATGGGATGTAATGCATGTTTATGATCTAATTCTCTAAAAATCTAAACCTGAAAAGATCCTTAATGTGTAATCTTGTAATAAATCATGATTAAGTAAGGTTTAAGGCTGGGGCATTATAGTCTAAATAATTAATTGATTAATTATTTATTGCATAATGTTTTTGTTAAAATATTAGTTAATTTTATAATAAATTGATGGACATGGAATAACTAAGTTATGAATTAATTAATTTAATTCTTGATTGTTATTTCTAATATAAGGATTAATTTCATTAATTTATTTAACATGAAAATGTTAAAACATGTGATAATGAGATACATGTGAGGGTACGACTTCGTCATCAGTTCTGTGCCTATGCTTCTGCACGGGACTGCTTGGCGGGGAGCCTGTGTTTATGAAGGCTCGTTTTTTGGTTTACTTTCTAGGATGTGGCAGTCTGATCATTTTACTCTGGTTGTATGTGGTTATCACTTTTCCCTTTAAAAGTTTTTTACAATAAAAATAATAATATTCAGTCAGATACATGTGAAGTTCTGATGAAAAGTTATATACATGCATTTTTGTGTTTGGGTTTCTAGAGAGGATGATTTTGATTTATGATGATCTACGTTATATCCTCTTGACCCAACTTACCACTAAACCAATAGCCATACCAGTGGGTAACATGGCATCACAAACCCCTCCCCATACTCCAGATATTCTGGCATGTATCAAGGGTCTAAATAGGTTATATTGGGGAGAAAATACCCGCTTATCCGAGTTTCACAATGGTATAGTAGAATATAATTAATAGATAGTAGTGGGAATAATAAATAATAATTGAAAACGTTGTGTAAGACAGTAATTAACAATTTAATAAATGATTCCAAAGATAGTTTATTCAACATATCAATGCATGACATGATAATGATACATGATGGAATGAATAAAACAATATAGTATGTCTTTAAATGTAGATCAAGAATTATGAAAAGACACTAAATCTTCAAGTGATATCTCCACAGGAATACCCAGATCCAGATCAATAATTTACTTTTAATTTCAAATTATAAACAACACATCTGAGGAAAACAATCACAGTCCATAGTCCTGTGAACATGAGAAGGTATACTTGGGTACCCTAGTGCAATGGAAACCTGAATAAGGTGTGAGATATAAATCTCAATAGGAATTCACCACAAATGACTTCCCATTTGATAAAATGGAAAATAAATTTTTATGTTTTCCATATATAAATTTTTTTATAGATGATAAGATAAATAATAGAAACATGGCCAGGGTTCCTAAATGGACACCTATCCATACCACCTGATTTGGCTGAAGACAGATGTTTGAATAGTGTAGTTGTTCAAGGAATTATATATAAACAATGTCCAATATTAATATTGAAATACAAGGATAGAATATACCAAATATTTATCTTTATCTTGGGGTTGAAATCACTTCTCATTACGTAATTAATCTATAAAAACAAGGAAAACATCTCAATCTATTTCAAAATAAATAATAAAAATAAAGGATACATCTCAATAACATACATTAAGAACTGAAAATTTTAGAGGTGGATTCTAATAAAATCCAAGAGGTATCTCTATGGTACATGCATTAAAAATATCCAATACCACAGAGCCTATCTGGGGATATCCTTTTAAATGTCCATGTATCGATGGTAGTATGTTAACTATTAGTCCATCTAAGGTATCACACAGAAGGGTTTGGTTATCAAATTATGCAATGCTTAACCATTTTTCTAATGGATCATTCCTCGGTTACCCCTTAGGTAACATGTATCAAACAACTTTATAATATAAATCCTAATGGATCACTCACATGGTTATTAAAAAAACACCACATTAATAACACGTATTATTGTTAAATATTGAATATAGAGAGTCCAATTATTTGTCTTAAAATCGGACCCACATTTTCCACCCATATTTATTTTATTTTAAAATTCATGTGAGGAAAATATCATATGGGAACCATGGTATGAGGCTTAATCTACATGGAATGATCCTTAAAAATTTTTGTGTCACAAAATGCAACATAATTTCACAATATAGAAACGTTAACAATGAATTTCATATGGTTCATGACAATAATAAGGAATATGAAATATTGAAACATGCATAATCAATGAATTACAAACAAGGTATGTGGAATCTAAAATCCTTCTAACCAAATGTTGTTAAGGAAATTTCATCATCTCATTCTATCAATCTTTATAATGTGTCAGAATCCATCTTAACCATTTAAATGGAATAAGCAACAAGCTCCAAACATGGCATTAAAAGTTCATTAATAGGAAAAGAACTCATGTTACATAAAATTTGTAATTTTTTAAGTAGGGAATATTCCATTTTAATAAACCATATATATTCTATAGGTAGTAGGCACCTTACAATGGATAAAAGTTTATGTTCAAGAATATACATTAACCCGAATGACCAAATTCATAATTCATTTCTCATTAATCAATTTAAGGCATTGATTAAATGACACACACTACCCCTAGAAATTTTATATATTTTATATAAAGGAATCATTGGACATTTATGATGGATTACCTATTGGGGTGGCCGATAGGCGTGAAAAACACCCCGAATGGGATTTTCCATAAGCGAAGGACACAATGAGAATGATAGAAGAAAAAAACCCATTTAAAAAAAGTCAACAAATTCATTATAGATATAAATATTTTTCTAGGAATTCCAATATCTATGATCAGTCCTAATAAATTATATTCAATCTCACTTTTCATAAATATGGAAGATTTCTTTTATGGTAAAATTTCTAAATGGTTCGTGTTTGTTACTCTTATGTTATGATGCCGAATTGCCTAATTCATTCAAACCATTCCATTCACCTAAACCATTTTATAAAACACATTAAGATACATCATCTACATTAGAAGGTATCAAGAACCTAAAGAAATTTCATTGATTGAAACTCAATCACAAAGAAAATAGAAAGGAAATAAGGATGTAAAAATAAAAATTTAACTATATATTTTTATCATGAAGGAGAACCCCTCTAAAAGAGGGGTTTAATTATTAAATAGTGAAATTCCTTTTTACAAAATAAATTATCAAATATAATAACTATATAAAAAATAATAATATATTCAAAATTAATATGAATTTAGTATAAATACTTTAATAAATTAATTAAAATATAATAAAATTGTAGTATGAAATTAATTAATTCATTATTTATGTTAAACGGGGAAAAGGAATTGGATAATATCTCATGGTGGATCCCAACATAACATTTCAGCTCTTGACACCATTTAACTAGAAACTACTACTCTCCCACTAAGCATATTAACCTTCACATACATATAAAGACACCTAGTACTATTTCACATATCTTTATGGATATAAAAATATGAAATGTGATCCTTATATATATTCTTATACGAATAAACTAGCCTCCCCTAATCTTCACAATCATTTCCATAAATATACATTGGCTCACCTAGCCACACACATGTATAGTCACCAACGTGGATGAATATACACATAACGAGGGAACCTAAACACACAAACACACACACACACACATACTTATGCATAAATTGGTGTGTCACCTTAGACATGACGATCGAAACCACCAAGAATGGTGTAATTTCCTACACTACAATTTCCTAGAACGTTAAATAAATTATGAAACCTAAAATAAATGATCCAAAACCAAGAATAAGGAATAAAACATTTCTTTAGATGGTAGGGGCCTCAAAAAACCACACCATCACTAAAGGAATTTAACAACACTCGAATACCCTAAAAAGTGTGGGGATAACAAAAAAATAGAAGGAAAACATTACACCAAATCATTGATAGGGAACCAATACACCCTAAACCACCTCCCCTTCGTAGAGGTTGCCAAAACCCAATAGATCATACATTAGGAACAAATTTCAATTTCAAACATCGAATGAGAAACACAAAATTTTAGGTCATCCAACCCCTATGTTTGGCTGAATCTAATTGGGTGATGTGGAGACCGAAATTTGATTGAGCGAAAGAGGAATGGGGTTAAGAAGGGATGTCATTGGAGATTCTGGAATGAATCACACATTAGGTGTTGGATTATGGGGAGGGGGTGATAGGAGTATGAGAAATAGAACACATTGGGGTTTCTCAAAAAATAGTTTGAAATAATAATAATAATAATAATAATAATAATAATAATAATAATAGTCATAGTCATAATCACAGTAATAGAAATAATAATAATAATAATAATAATAATAATAATATTATTATTATTATTAAATCATATCGTTATTTTATTCACCATCCATTTAATATAAATTATATAATTTAATTTCATTTAAAAGAATACAAAAAATTTCTTAATTACTTGCATTATTTTGTGAATGTTCTCTTTAAAAATAGATCATCTAGTAAATAAGAATAAATTAAATTCCCATGGAATTTTTCATCTAGGTTAAACCATGAGATATTACGACCTCCCCACCATAGAAAATATCTACCTCAATAAATCTTCAAGAATAATGAAAAAATCAGATAACCCATAATGATTGTGAATTACGGATCATAATTTTCCATCGTGTTTCCAAATGCACAACCCATAATTAAGAACATCCTATGAATAAAAATATTATGTTGTCATAGCACATGGAAATTCACAATTTATAATGGGATCACTTAGACAACACTTACCTGATCCCATTTAGCTAACAACACAATCAGGTCATTGTCTCATTAAAAAATCAGCCCAATAGTAAACCCCGCCACAATCATTAAAATTAGAAAAGGAAAAATTATGAGTTATAGAACCATCCAACATCTAAATTTCCTAAAATTCATTCCCCTAATCATTCTAGAAACGCATCTCGCATGAAATTTCAAATAGTTAAAATATAATATTCCTCATTGACCTCAAATCCCATGTTGATATAGCTTTTTTAGTAAAATCTCTATCTAAGGGAATCCTCACTCATCACACATGATGACGTGTTGGAAATGGTCATTCACTGATCAATCCATTGAACAAGATATTAAACTATTCGATGAATTCCATAAGACTATTCAAAAGGGAAATCCGTATAGAAGGTTGGTGCATTTATAAATGAGATTATGTTTCATATTTTCCAGTGTATCTAGCTTTCAAAATGTACACAAACATAGATGTCCATATACCTGACATTAAGTGAAATTCCATAATTTATGAATTGCCGAGTCTGGAAAAATGTTCTGAATAACCACAGATTTGATGGACTAGAGTATAAGGGACAAATATAAGGTAGTCCATAATCCATGATTATAAGTGACAGGTTGTTACAAGGAAAAGATACCCACATTAGTTTATTGACCTATCCTAGAGAATAATCAACCAAGAAGAAAAATTAGATGAAATGGATATTGTTTGACTATACATCTAGTGAAATTTTACATAGGAATCCAAGGTTCAGAAGAGACAAACCAATCCTTGATAAGAACCGTGCGTTCAATGTGAATCCAACTAGAGATTACACAACAACATTTAAGATTTAGGGTGGGGTAAGATCAATGCTCTCATAGTGAATCAAGGAAGATATAATGATGGGGTACATTATTTTCACTGAACCAGAGTACACTATGAGGGTTATTAATGATTAGTAGAATGAAAAAGGAAGGACTACCACTAGGTGATAACTTAGATGAAACATATATTTACCTATCGATGTACAATCACTAATTGATTGTTTATACATTTCTATCTTAGGCATCCCATGATTGCTCAAGATTTATAATCATAGCCCACCCACGATGAACATCCTTACTAAATGGTTTTAAACAGAAAAAACCTCAATAATATCATCTTTCCAAGAAAGAACCATCATGGTTTAATATTAAAAAGACTCTTGATAATTTAATTCATCTAGAACATTCTTAAATTTTCCTCATAGTTTTTTTATTTCTATCCAGAAAGACACATATTTAGCATGTTTGGAAAAGAATACCCTACCTTATGAGTGTACTAATAGTCAAACGAAGAGTTATTCTAGCTGCTCAAAATAATTCGTGGTCAGAAATTCCAAAAATTCGAATGTCTAATCATTTTAAGGAAATCCAAAAAACAAACTAATTGGAATTCCCAAACACAAATGTCTTTAGAAGTCATAAAGATCATTTGGAAATGTATGATTACATTATACCCGTCTGACTCTACTTCGAAGATGACCAGAGACTACACTGAGCTGAATATGGATCAATGAATACACTTAACTCAAATTGTCTGTCAAAATACTATGCACTCGATGGAACCACATACGTGAACACATAATACCCTGATGTCATAGAGAAGACAAAATTCTTTTAACTCAGACGATGATATACCAATTCATGCATCATTTCGACAAAGAGTGGTTCAAAAAACCTGTGAATTAATTGACCACTACTTATGTATGTATAACCATAAAAACTAAGGATTCACTTGGTTCTCACACCCCTATCAAATGACAAAAAAATCATAACAACCCATCCAAAAACGTTTTTACATTTAAAAAATGGGTTCTAACTAGGGACAATAGCTTACAAATGACTCGAAAGGGAAAAAGGCATAACATAACATGAGTATTATGATCTAATGGTACTACCTACAATGGGTTATACCATTATTAAGTAAAAATGTTTACTATACCACTGTGTAATGCTAAAAATATCACTAGGCTTAAAATCGAATTATCTTGGCAACTACTAAATAAAAGAGCACCTAAAGAAAAAAATTTCACTTACATTCCAAGGAATCTCAATGATGTTTTATCTACCCTTACCATAATGTCTTAAATAGTGGAAACCACAAAATTTTCCATTTTCTATACTATTAAATTTAGAACCATTTTGTAATTCAACCAACAATTGTGAATTTTTCTAGAAATAAGGGTGGCCATATACCAATCCATAAATCACTCATACAATTTATAGGTGGAATTTTGATACCATTTAATTGCAACCAATCCATTTATCCCACAAAATAAATTATATATAAACAATAATATAATTTCATCAAAAGAATATATCAATGGGAGGACAAGAAATAGGATTAAGGAGATGGAATATTACCACCTAAGAGGGTTATACAAGTAGGAATTATAAATAACATAACAACATAGAAGGGAATTCAAATCACCGAATCATATTAGTAGAAAACCTTTTAATCTAGCTATATAGAATGAAATATGAATCTCTATATGCCTATTATTATTCATGGAAATCATCATCCTTCCCTTAACATTATAAGAGTAAAATACCATAAACTCTTTAAATCCGCAAGTAGTGTAAATTACAACAATCACATGTGGTTAAATCATATCAACTGTAATGTAAAAAAATCATGATCCAAAATTCCCAGCCATGGGAACATGGACATTTCTGATACATGTGGGGAATGTTCTGGGGCATGACTATTAACCACGATCTAAAACATTCATAATCACATATCAATCATCTCAAAATAGTATGAAAATGCTAAATTATGTATTTTACATTGATACGACTTTGTAACATACTAACCAAGTATAACACTAAACGGGTAGCCATACCAGTTGGTTAAATGACCTCAAGCACATATTCTCATACTCCATAGGCTACTAAATAGTAGTGAGGGTCTAAATAGGTTATCATGGGGCAACTATACCCTTATATCAGAGTAGCACAATGGTATAATCGTTTATAAGAAATAAATAGTTGGGGAAGTAGTAAATAATAACATAAAAATAATTAGAAGACATGATTTAAAAATAAAAAATATTTTTGAAATAAGAATTTATATAACATAATGATTCATGGAATGGTAACAATACCTGATGGAATGCTGAAAACAACACATTATTTCGTTTAGTATAGATCAAGAATAACGAAATGACACAGAATCCCCATGTGCGATCTATATGGGCATCATAACCTCTTGATCAGTCGCTTTCTCATGAAATATAGGTAAACATATACAAATTTAAGCTATAAATCATGGTATTCCATATAGAGAAAATGAAAATTTCTATTAAGCAACCCTAATGCAATGGTGGATCAAGTAGGGTGTGAAATATAAATCTCAATAGGTATACACCACCAGTGTCTATCCCAATCTCGAAAATGAATTATAAAATTTGAAGTGTTCCATATATAATAAATGCATAATGACTTTAAATTATATAATATGGTCTTGATATAGGTTCCGAAACAGAGACATGCTCCATACCACCTTCTTTGGCCTATGAAAGATGTCTTAAAAGTATAGTTGAGAATTGGAGAATATATATACAAGGTCCAATAGTAACATATAAAACCATAAAAGAGTATCCCCAATCTCATTATTTATTTTGGCGTATATATCTCATGTCAGCACATAAGTAAGATAATTATATAAGGTAAACATCTCAAGTTCAATCACAAAACATATTAATAAATAAGGATGTATCGAAATAATTTACATTAAAAACCATCAATTTCAGATGATGTGTTAGAGCCTATCCATGAGGTATTACTACTGTAAATCTGTTGAACATGTCCAATTCCACCAAACAAAACCTTGGTGATCCAATAAAAATTAATATAATCGCTTGTTGTTAGGAAAACTATGCGATTTCCCGAGGTGACCCACATATGGGACCAAGTATCAATCAAAGAATTAAATATCCATCCTTCCAATGGTTTTATCCTTGGTTACCCTTAATGAACTAGTATCACCCAATAGTAAAATAGTAATCTTAGGGGATCGCTTGCCTAACGAGCATAATAACACACTTCCCAGGCACATTGTAGGGTATCCTAATGAGTGTAGGTAGTCTAATTTGGTCTTCTTAATATGGGACACACATTCCCTCCCTAACCTGATTTCATTTAAAACAATAATAGAGGGAAATTTCATAGAGAATGAAAGTTACAAATCTTGATAAACATGGAATAAGCCTTAAATAATTTCATCTCAACACATTCAGCATAATTTCACACACTAACAACATTAAAGAAGAATTTTATACTGTTAAAGAGACTAAAAAGGAATAAGAAATAATGAAACCTTCATAATTTTGTAATTATAAACAAGGTATGTTGCATTAACATGCCTCTTACAAATAAATCATTAATGAAATTTCTTTATATCATGCTATCATGGTTTTCCAATTGTCATAATCCATCAAAATCATTTAAATTTCTCATGAATGGAGAACAAAACTAGGAATAAGGAATTCCATAATATGAAGTGTACTCATGAAACATTAAATTAAAATTTTTGTACAAAAGGGATGCTTCATTCAAATAAACCATTCATATTCCATTGTTTCGAGGCTCCACACATGGGATAAATGAATATGTTGAAGTACAAGGAATATCAAGAGGGACCAAATTCATGATTCATTTCTCATTAATCAATATAAGGAATTACTAATGTTCCACACGCAACCCATTGATTATTTCGAAATTTTTTAGAATGGATCCTTAGGCCATTTTGGATGGCTCACCCAAATGGGGGTTTAAGAGGCAGGATGAATTCCCCCAATAGGATTCTCCGTAAGAGAAGGCCACAATAGACACAATAGAAAAAACAAAACAAATTAATACATGTAAGAAAATTTATTATATTTAAATAATTTATTCAAGGCATGTCATTTGGTATGATAAATCCTACTAAGGGCATTATTTTCCAATTTTCATAATAATGGAATATTGATTTTAATGTAGAAGTTCCATTGGGATAATGTTCTTTACCTTTAAGGGATGCTACTTTCTAAATTCATTCTAACTATTCCATCCACCTCAACCATTCGATTTAACTCCTAGAGAAATAGAATTTACTTTACATGGGATCAAGAACCTATACATGTCATTCAACAATTATTACTCAATCCTAAAGAAAAATATATGGAGACAAGTTAGGAGAAATAAAATTCTCTCTACCAGTTTTATTTTTGAAGGAAGAGATCCTCTGTTGGAGGGTCTTTATTATAAAATCACTAAATTTCATATCAATGAATCAATTACCACATTTAACACTTCTAAAAATAATCATACTAATTTCCAAATTAATGTAAATTTATTATAAAAATATTACTGAACTAAATAAAATTTAATAAAAGAGATGAAAGAAATAAATTAATGGATTTATTCAATTAAATGGGAAAGGAATGGGATCAAACTTTAGGGTGGAACACTACCAATTATTTTCCATCTTTTTGCATTCTATGCAGAATTTAATTCTCCACCACAGATCATATGAACCTTCATAAAAATATCAGGACACCAAAGCCCTATTCACCCATCTTCATATCCATGAACATGTGTCAGGGGATCCTTACATTTATGTTTATATGCATATACTAGCCTCACCTCACCTACGTATGTATTTTCATATATATACATAGTCACACCAGGGCCGATACATTTTTATTAACTAACATGGAATAATATAAACATAATAAGGGAACCTACATATATATATATATATATATATACATATACATACCTATAAAGATGTAGATGATTCTCATTAGACCTAGTGAGTCAAGACCTAATAGAACAGTCCACAAATCTACATAAAATTTATAAGAAACCATTACAAATTAATGAACATATGTTTAATGTTGGGAAACCATGAATCAAGATTTTAACCACTCCTAGGATGGCAGTGGAAGCCCAAAACCATAGGGAACAGCCTAATTCCCAACATATTAATCAAAAGGAATTCATCAACACAAAAAAACACAATAAAATATGTGAACCTAAATAAATGGATGGAAAACCATAACCTAAAACATTGGTACCTAATAGAAACATCATAAACCGCATTTCCTTCGGCATCAGTTTCCAAAACTCAATGAATCCGACCTGAGGAACCCATTTAAACCCTAAAATATAAATATAAAATCCAAATATTGGGATAGTAAAACCTTTGGTTTGGATTAACATACTAGGTCGAGTTGGAGCCCTAAATCCGAAGAAAGAAATTAGTAAAAGGGTGGAAAATATCATACCTCAGAAATTCAAACAAGAATTGTTATGAAACAATAAAAAATTGGTGTGCAAAGTGGTAGCCCAAGAAGAATAGTTCATACCATAGTGTGGGTTCACACGAGAGGTGAACATATATGGGGTGGTTTTTGTGTAAGAGTAAGGAATCGATCCCCTTGAGACATTCTATTAAAACAAAATTTAAAAATAATAATCACAATCATAAAAATAATAATAATATTAATATTAATAATCATCATTATTATTTTCTAATCATTTAATTTTTTTTCACATTCCACATCCACTAAATTAATAAATTTAATTTCTTTAAAAGAACACATTACAAGGTCTCAATGCTAAGAATTATGTTCCGAAGCTGTGATTTAAAGCGACTCGTCTAGTAAACGTAATAATTTTAAATACCCAAACAATTATTTTTCTAGTTCGAAACCCGAGTCATTATAGATATTCCTAGTTGTCTTTCACCACATGTTGTCATATCCAAATAGTTGATTATACCTATTTTTTTATAAAGCTCCAGAAAGGAAAACCTTTTATTTTCTTTTTTTAAAGCATAATAATGGCACTGCTTCTATTTTCTTTTTTTAAGGGGAACAGAATGAAACAAATAAAGAATAATTAAATAATGACTCATGACCAATTATTTCATTTTCCAAAATATTTACATTAACCTCAAAAAACCCATCAATGAATCACATCCCATTGAACGAACAAGAAAGTCCTTCCCCCCACAATCAAACATGAAATATCCATGCAATAATACCAAGAGAATGAGTAGGTAAGGATAAATTATCTTGTAATGTGGCTTAAACCTATAAGGAAATTCATGGCATTATAAGGATAACAACAGATAGATATAAAGTTAGGTCTGAGGATAATATGTGGCTACCCAAAGTAGTCCCTCAATCATTTTAAAAACATTCAATGAAATCCAATGCTTCAAAAGAGAAAAATCACAAATTCTGGTTCTCACACAAAATCCATATTTCCGTCAGGAATGTGTGGGTATTAGAAAGAATATGTCAAAGTGGTTTAGAATACCACATAGAACTGAAAAATATTTTGAGTCAGCGTTTCAGGGAAATGGCACTCAATAATTTGTCAAACTCATAAAAATTATTGAAAATCCAATTTAAGGAAACAAATTCACATTTTCACCCATTTAAACTCCTTTTTTTTCAAAAATCATTTCAATTTTTTCAAAATCAATTAATGTGTAAACTGTGATCATAATTATCATTAATGCTAAAGGTTCCTAAAAAATTAAAACAAAAAAGAATGAATGAAAACAACTAAGCAGGCTGACACTCCCCCACACATAAATTCCACTATCCTTCATTTCAACATGTCAAAATATAAATAAGGCCAGAAAAATTAAAGATAAGGAAAGTCACAACCTGACTTTATTTTTTTAGCAGCACCATTGAGTTAAGATCCTAGCTACTACAACATATTCATAAAAATCAAAAAATATTAAATTCTTTAGAAAAATAAAGAAAAATAAATAAAAAGGGGAAAGAGGAGGGATAATTCTTTGTTTGACCCCCAAGTGGGTGCTAGGTTTTTACCGCACCTAGTCAGGCAGTTACAGTGGGTATACCCCAATCTGAAGCTGGTTGGGGTTTCTTGCTTAGAAAACACCACAAATTATTTCTCCCAACATCCATATGTGGATGACAGAAGTGAGAACCCCCAATGAAAAGAAAAATATCCCCACCACCCAAAAGGGATGAAAGAAAGAATTTGAGTTGTAGAGGGGGGGGGAGAATAAACGGGTGATCCCTATTTTGATCATTTAGAGGATTGGTGTACATTGGTGGAGAAATTAGTAGATTAGGAAGTTCCTTGTCTTCTAATTTGGGTTTGTAAATTGGTTCTTCAAATATTTCTTATTTTGTGCCATCATCTTCAAATGCCCCAATGCACAGCTCAACATGTACCTCCATTATCTCATCACTTTGAGGAACTTCTTCTTCATTATCCAGAGCATACATTAGTGACGATGAATCTACAATAGATTAACAAGATAAATTAGATTTTAATTTAGAATCAAATAAATTTGAATAATAAAAAGGTTCATAAATTAAATATCACTCATAAATTTCATCTTTATGCCCCTTTTCTTCATGCAAGGAAGCTGTGACCTCATTTTTTGGAGAGGGAATTGGATCTTCAAAATATTTCTTCAACCTCTCTAATTTCATCTTGAAATATAGGTGAAATAATCTTTTAAGTATCCTCTACATTCCTTTGTTTTTGTTCCATCCATTAGACTTTAACTTCATCAACATTGGCAGCTTGTGATGCCACCTTCTTGTTTGCTTTTTCCAGCATTCTCGAATTCTCTTGAATTATCAATCATCTTTTTTTCAATTGTTGTTAATTTTGTGAAATTTGAATTTCAAAAAATTACACCCAGCTATATATTTCATTAATAGGACATGCATATGAAAAATTACTAGAATATTTTATGATCTAATGAATAATATGCAATGAAATCTTTTTATTTCAATTTTGTTTCTTTTTGAAAAACATTATTTACAAGCTCTTGGCCTCCCCGGAAACGGCGCAAAATTGATGGTAGGGGTTTTAGTCTCTTTTACTTATTCAATTAATTTCTTATTTTTCTAAAAGTGTACCATAGGGGCACAACCTAAGGTCGATCATAAGGAGGCCACTTATATACACTTTATTTTCAATTGTCACTTTTAAATTTAACTAATATAAAACAAGCTTATATAATATATTTGTTGGTGGATTGAAACGAATTAAAATATGATTTTCATAATATATAAATAAATCTACATTATATATTATAAATGAAAAGATAACCAAACTGAGAAAAAAATCTAGAATAGGAAGCGGTGGACAAGCTTGGATCTTCAGACATTCCCTCTATCATTGTCGAAAATTTTCTTCTAATTAAAATATTCAATTTATAACTCAATACCTCATGTTATACACCTATATTGAAATGGAAACATATCAATAACTCAAATATTGTTGTTTATTCGCTCATGAAGGTGAACCAATTTCCCAAAGACATCCAAACAATCCAAACTAGTTGAACATGTTGTTCTCAATTGGGAGACCTCACCCAAAAAAGATTAAACAACAAGAAAACTATTTTACAATTATAAGATGATAAACATTCATAGAAAAAAATATAAGAAATTTAAAACAATAGAGGAGATACCTCATTCAATCATGAAAACAAATTATAGGATTATTTAAATGAATAGAGTTTACAATAAAAACCACAAACTCAAAAGGCATAAATGTCCTCAGACCATCACCGCCCACCACTGCTTGGAGTCTAGCCCATCATGGATTCATTATCCGTGGAACTCCTCTTATCCATAATTTAATCTCTGACCCATCTCTCTAAAGTCTATACTTACCCAAAATGGTTTTGGGAAAGAATGGAATGTCTTTGAGAGGTAGAAGCTCCTCTTCCTTTATATGCAGGTTTCATATTCCGAAAGTTCTGTAGTTTTTACCCATTAATCGTTATATTCAGGAGTTGACCACTTCATAAATATTGTTCATAAATTTTTTTTCAGTCGACCCTCAAAATTTCAGGTTCATTGGACGTGCCTATAACGATTTATTATTTTTTTTATTGTTGATAACGTTTTCTGGATGATGTTTCTAGGCAGCTTCCTTCAAACTAATGTCATTCCATGACCATAATAATGGATTCCAAACGGCATGAAATTAAACTTGTGAATGATAAAGGAAGTCATCGTCCATATCCAAGTAGAGTCCCATAATTTGAAGGTGTGTAGGATGAATTTTGTTTCCATTACCAATGTGGGGTCCACACAGTCCACACGAAAAATTGTCAACTTCATTGATTTTTGGGCCTCATATTGCATGAATCTGACACTGGTCATGAAGACAAATATTATGGAAATAAAATAAGGGTTCAAAAAAAATTCGAATCAAAAAATTTGTAAATATATGTTATGAGAAAATATAAAAATACTCTTTTGATAAAAATCTGATAAAATCCAGAATTATGCAATTTTTGCATTTAGGCTCAAAATAACACAAAAACCTAAATATGTAACAATTTCCTATTAAGTAACACAATGGTGGGTTTATAAACATTATATTACAGTATAAAATATGTGAAAATATTAGATTAATCATGTACCTCTATATTTTGATGGTCCAGCTTTTATATCCACAAGTGTTTGTTGTACCACATGCAACTATGATTCACCTCATCCATGTGATGTCGTCTAACTCCCCTAAAATGAATCACTCTAATGATGTGGGTTATAATTACTCAATAAACCACATCCAGTACCTCTATTTCCTTGGTTAGCATAACTCTAGATGCTAAAATTACATGGTACAAAAGGCCATATTCAAATATATTGGTTCTGTCTAGATGCTTCATCACTAATCATATATCATGGGTCCCTGCAATACTATCACAGGATTTACAAATTTTTTCAAGATCAAAAATATATTCAATGTCGGGGAAAATGTTTCCATAATTGTCTGGCATACCGTATTAGTATAAAAGCATATTATTATGATACTAAGTACCTAATGCCCCTGAAAACCATTCGGTTTCCCAATACATTAGAGATTGATTTCCTAATGGTACTTCCTTCTCTGAAAAGCCATGCCTCGTAATCATGTACCAGCAATCACCTATATTCCATTAAAAAACTCTATCAATTTTCCCTCACCTATAAGAGCCTAATTAATTACATAATGAAACAAGTTTAACTGAAATTCATTAACATGGGATATAATCTCATAGTCAAGTCCATAAAAAAATGTATCACTATTTCCATCTAATATCATTAAAGTGTTGGAGAATAAAATTGTGGATCCATAAAGAATCATGCGTAGTCCATCACAAACAATCTTTCTGGAGTGATCCACATGAACATTCATTTTCTTTCCTGCATAAAAGTCTCTAGATAAATGTGTTCCAAGAAACTCTCCATTAAATCCTTCGACAAAATTCCATCAGTCTATCCAGACTAAACCAGAATGTACCACATGTTCTTTGGTGATCCTTAAAGAATATAATAATCCAACTTTAATCTCCTCTCTGCTAGAGTCTCTTATTGGTATTGTGTCATATTTATGGAGTCAACACATTACTAATTTCTATAACAACCACCCACACCAGTAAATGTTAGAGGCTGAGGGTAAAAACAATTCCCATGGAATGTCAGACATATAGTTCTAAACCCACCCAAGGCCTCTCTCTGATAATTGGATGAATTGATCAATGTTCTCCCAGAACTATTTCCCTACCTCCTCACCAAAAACTATTTTTCCTTCAATTTTCACTAATTTAGAATCATCCACCGCCATTTCCATCAGTCATCCCATTAAAAAGAATCGTTCTGGTTGAATATGTCTGTAAATCCAAAAAGACACCATACAAAATAGTTCATAGTTTTATAATGTTTACATAAGCGTGAAACCCAACAAGGTACCAAAATTATTTTATCAAAGTCTCACTATATAGTCAAAACTGAGGCGTTATTACTTCCATAATCCATCCAACACCTGAATCCTAAATAACTACAGAAACTACATTATCATTAATGAAGTATCTCATTTAAAATATCATTTATTATCACTTTTAATATTTTACCATTATATAATTCATATTATTCACCTTTATCAATTTAAATTAACTAACAACGAAAGATAGTCTATGTTCAAAAACAATCCCAAAACTCAATTTGACGTGCATGGCTAAAATGATGAGTGTCAAAAACTAATCCTTAGTGGATAGAATGATGCCTGAAGAATCAGACATATGCCATTATGGGCCATGAGTCAAGTATTAAAAATCTCAACAATAATTATTAGTGCATAAAACAAGTTCATCATAAGAGGGGAAAAATATTAATCTATAATAGGAAACAACAATAAAAAAATCCCACCCTATGTGATTGGGATTTCCCCTGTACATTGGTTTGCAACTCCCTTGAACGATCTCATTAAAAAGACCTAGACATCATCATTGTATACAGTATATATTTTCCATGATGGAAATCAAAAACTTAAAAAAAATTAAAAACCAATAATATACCATTTTCTATCATTCAAACCAATGTGCCACACTAGTGCCCCAAGCCGGACTACCACATGACTACATGTGTTCCTATATATAGACCAAATACTTCCGACTTGTAGTGAGGCCCTGATTAGTGAGTCATAGGGAGACTAAACAATCTTTTATGAGAGTAAAACCCATTTCAAAATAAACAATCAATAACAATATAATATATAATCATAAAAACTGTGAATATTTCAATAGAACAATATTGGAATGCAATATCTAACTAAAATAGAAAACACTCCATGCCATTGTTTTTGTTATGTGACTAAAATGAAATATAAAAATAATGATATTGGAAACCCCCATGAGGGTCTGAATTTTCACATAGTTTCTTCATCTTGACCCATCCCAACTCACCAAACTAATTCAGGTAGTTTTCTCTTAACTTGTACAGGAATAACAGAGTCTATTTTGGTAATGATAATGAATCCTAACTACGCTTTGAGTAAGTCCTTGTAGGCCACCACCAACATTGTGTTAAATGAATCTAGTCAATAAAATGGGTATTTCATTTTATAAAAGATAACTAAAATTAATATGTAAATAGTTATCACATTATCAATTATCCTTTATTAATCTACATACACTAGGAAGCATTCGAAGAAACATGTAGATCAATACATGCTCTGACCCATTTTGGGATTGAACCATATTACATATTCAATTAAATATTTATATAAATAATGGGATTTCATTATCTAATTCATTTCAATATTATTATTATTGTCAAATTGTACAACAGTCCAATGCTGAGGTTTTCAGTATTGATTTCCATGTCTCGCTCCCCATTTATCAATCTTGCATATATACCAAGGAAATAGATCATCATGTCCAGAACCCCAATTCTCAGTCATGAAGATACATGATAGCCTTAGAAAATCAGGTCCACAATCCAATTTATGAGTTATTTTCATTTCTCATTAGCATAGAACGTAATATCTAACATCCCAAATCTCATCCATTCAGATAGATCTATCAGCGATATATATATTTATGTCTAGAACCACCCATATAGAAACTATGCATGTATATCACTAACATAGTTTTTCTTTTCTAACAACCCACATGTCAACTATTTAGAAATACCGTTCATTTTCACAACCTCATATGTATCATCACACTTTTCTAGATTATCAAATCGACCAAGAATAATCATATTAATTTTCTTATTGTAATTACAAATTGTAGCTTCTATTAATTAATTAATTAATTATTTCATAAACGTCCATTAATTAATTCAAAAATTAATTAATCTTTTCAAAAAACCAAAATCCTATAATTAATTAACCAGTTATTTATTCAAAAAAAATATTTTTGTGTATTGTAATTACATCCACAAATCATTATTCATTTCATGGAATCAATTTCTCATATTTATATTCCCAATTAATTATCTCAATTTAAAACATTCATAACCCATAAATAATTCCCCAAAATTATTAACCAATTTAACCATCTCAATTATATCATAATATATTAACACAATTAATTATTAAAATAAATAATATCAACATGCTCTAATTAATTCTCCAATATATTATGTCACTCAACGAACCCTAAATATCATAATTTACCAATCATATTAGTTAATTAAATTCACACATAATTCATAAATTAGGGAATATATTCTCTAAAAAAAGTATCAATGCTAGAATATACATATAAATAATAAAAAATAATGACTATCATATTAGCTTTTAGACAACCTACATCATGATCAGTGATGATGAATTCTCGCTAACGAATATCCCGAAATTGAGCATAGGGGATCATGAATTCTTAATAGAATATGATTTACATTCAACACCATGAATGTTGAGTAAGCGATGAAAAAAGACCTATGTCTATGATATAGATAGCCTTTACAATTCCACACAATAAGAACCAGATAATATATTAGTAATAGATCTAGTGGTATATTAATAACTGAAAGGAATACGATAAAAATCAAGATACAAATTTATGGTTTGATGCGAGAGAACTTCTGGATTGAAAAAGTGTCTATGGAATATATTTAAGAATATCAATAGAAAAGAGGCTGGTTCGCTAACGGTCTTCAGTGAAATATTGTAATGTGAAGAGGTGTTTGGGTCAAATGAAGTGGTGTGTAGGATGAATAGGGTGAAATACTGTGGTGCATGGAGTTTATGCAGCAATGAAAATCGTGTGTGGAGGTTTAAGCAATGTGGGATACATGTTATTAATATAATTGGATTAAAAATTACATGATGTAAATTCCAATTTCACTTCATGTATTAATATTAACGTATTTCAACTTTTACCAAATGAAATTACAAAAAAAATTTAATAAAATCCAAAAATTAAATATTACTAATTATGTAATATAAGTACAGATGGTGTAATCTTACATGTGGTGTAATCTAATTATAGGTGGTGTAATCCAATTTCATCAAATTCCGGCATGTGCTATAGGACAATTACAAGGGTTATAATATAAATTCCCAACATTTCTTCTAGTGGTGAAAACAACTTATAGGGGGTGTAATGTTTCAAGGTTGTGAATTAATTTATGTTGTGTATTAAATTCAAAACAATCCATCATGAACAAAAATTTTAAAAGTTTCATACCTGAAAAAATATGGTATCTTGTAATCAATCCAATGCAATAAATTTTAAAGGATAATCAATATAAATGATCTACCTATAAATTATATTTTTAAACAACCAAAATTCAAACCCACCTAAATAAAACCAATGTGGCCTAAAAGTTGATATCACAACCTTGGTGTAATAAAAACACCCAAAAATATTTCAACCATAATCATACAGTTTGTAATACACACAAAAAAACAATGTGGATGAAATAGGAGGGGTGAAAAATGAATAATAATAATCCATAATGTATTAATAACATAGCTATGACAACACAGTAAAATATGATGAAAAATGATTAATAATTGAGCCTGTAATGATGAGTGGGGTTTGTAAATGATCATAGAGTAATGTATGTGGGAGAGAGGAATCATGCAAGATAAAAAATGGAGGGGAGTGTATTTTGTGTGATTACTATTATTATTATTATTATCTAAATAATAAGGGACTCACATGTTCTGGGCACAAAAGTTCACTAACAGTTAATCGACCATGTGCCCTTTACTAGGAACATTGGGCACCCATAAATAACAGTATCAAGGTTTAACAAACCATGCACCAAAATTAGAAAACCTCTTTAACAAGTTGATAGATTCAACAACAATGTTTGGACATTGTTTTCCCAAACCATGTGATAGTGAAAAATTAAAAAAATTAATATTTTCAAATTTTAAATGAATCAACACATTGAAAGAAAAATTTATTTTATTAATTAAAAATAATAATCAACTATGGGTATATGCGTGAAAAAAATGAATCTATGACATTTACCCTCTCATTATTCCTTATAAATTTTTTTTTCTAAATAATACCATGGAATACATGGGTTCCTAGTTAAAACTCAAACCATAATAATATCCATATTTATGGTCACATTAAAAATCTAATATTATCCAAAAATTAATACAAAATGTAATATATGTTTTTAAGACATATAAATTTTTTTAAAAATCCATCCTTCTATAATATCGCCAATTATATATGTTTTCTCAAATAAAACAACATTACATAATCACTTAAATAATCCATGTGCCTCCAAAATGGTTTTTCAATTCCTAACATATACTTTTCGGGAAATCAACCATGGTAATAATCATTTCCATATGGTGTCTATGAAATTAATGACAAAAAAGAAATTAAAAAATTGATAAACAACATGCCCCCAATATCCACTAAATATTTAATAAAACGTTTTATTATATATACATAAACACTATTTTTATTAATTTTGATTAAAATTAATAGTGGATACTAATAAGGACAATCAAAATACAAACTAATTTCACCAAGATATATCATGAAAACCTATAACATTCTTCTTAAATCTATTTCCTCCCATTTAAGTGCATGAAAAAGTGATTAGAAATTTGAAAACTATTTTTTTTAAATCATGGATGACTTGGAAAAATGGTGAATGTTTATATGAAAATATGAAATGGTTTTTAAAATGTATAAAAAAGAATTTTATATTTGCATCGATCATTAGGATATTGAATCCTAAAACACATTCATAATTTCATATAAATATATATATATGTAAATACAGATAATGATTCTCAATCAAAAACTCAATTTCAACAAGCACTAAATCACGTCAAAATACATCATTTCTGAATATACATAACAACCAAAAGAACATACTTATAATAACATCCTCTATAATATAAATAATCACATTTAAATGAGTTATTTGGAATTTTCATTCAAAAATACATCTCAATTACATGTAGTCATAATATCGTTCTAGTATTATTATTAAAAAAATCATCGGATCATATTTTATATGAGTTTTTCGAGGTTTCCATTCAAACCACCCCACCAATTTACCAATGGGTGTTTCCTATCCTTATAGGTCATTGAAAAAAACAAGGGATCAATAAAATGTATTGGGAAAGATTTAACCCTTAAATCATAGTTCGATAACAACACACATTCACCTAAAATTCCATTATATCACTTTAATTTGTTGGATATATTTACCATTATATAATATGTAGATAATAAATAAACATATAATATGATTTAAAAATCATTAATAAAATAAAGGTAGATAAAAACATTCAACTCACACCCAGAACACCCCCATACAGAAATATAATCTAACATAATATTTTTCACATATACAATAATATTAATATACTTAATATAACATAAAGTAGTAAAATTAGTTCATAAGAAATGTATATCATTTATTAGTCAAAAAAACTAGAATTACATGAATATAAAAAAATATAGTACATGAAATGTGACATGAACACATTAAAAAATGTTATAAAATGAATGTAATCTATGTGAAGAAATTAATAAATTTTCCATGAGATGTCAAAAACTTTGGCTAAACTATAATATATGATATAATATTGGTGTGGCACATAAGTCCTCAGTATAACCCAACACACCTTTCTTCATAAATAATTATTACATTAACATCCTTTTCCATGATGTTTTAAAAATAACATTATAATATATGGTATCTCTTATACTTTAAAAAATGTAAAAACAAGACATCAAAGCTGAAAAAATGTTACTCATTATCATTATTTAGTGTAAATAGTATTATGGGGACCATTTCTAATCATATATGGTATTTATACAATCATATATCATAAAAAATTAAATATCATGTGTAATATCCCTTATATTAAATTTTTTTCTAATACCACAACAAAACCACATTAATGAAAAACATGACACCCATGAAAAATGAATAGAAAATGCTACATATTTAGAACCAAAATTCAATGGTATATCATAAAAGATAAAAGAATATGTTACCCAATAAATAAAAGGAAAATGGATAAAAATAATGGATATGATATTAATATTCTATATACCCCACATACTATGATGGTGGTGTCATGGGATATAATATCAGTCCAAATGTTACATGGATAGAACTAATTTCATGATTACATATGCTTCCAGAGATAAGAAGACATCATATTTTAACCATATTAATATAGATATACAATATTAAAAAAATAAAAAATAATCATGTGACCCATGAGCATTCATAGTATCTCTTCTATTCTATTAGGGTACCTCAACTTATTTAGAACACATTCCACACTATGTCGTTCACATCCATCCTTGAAAATAAATAATTAATCATCCCACTAAAAAACACATTCTAAACAATTCTTATCTTTACAATAATTTCCATATTCTAATTTGGTAATAAAAATAAGTGATACCTTTATGGGGATATAGAGCATTTGACATAGAAAAAAGTAGTAGAAATCATTAAATGTTCCTATCGATCTATCTTGAAATTCCATCACAGGGATACCCTAGTTTTTATACAACATTGACACTAATAATGGCATTAAAATTATTTATAATAATAACCTCCAAACCATTATATTTTCAATCAATATATGAAGATCATTTATTTAAAATACACCTTTATTACCATGTATATATAGATATACATTGACTAAAATATGTAATATAAGCACCCAATGAACACTTTAGTAATTAAAATAATACAATGAAAGGGGTGATTGGATTCAAATTAACTTTTAAAAGAATATCTCAAAAATATGTGTTATTTCAAATTCTATAAAAAAAATATTTAATGGAATCCAGAAACATTGTTATCCATAATAACCTTTATAAGTACAAATGTAAATCCATAGAAACTATATACAAACTCCTTTAAACATTTGATGGTCCAATAAGGAAATTAAAATAATGACCAATGTGAAAGATTCATAAAATAAGTTCTAAGGATTATTAAGAATATTAAAATGGATCATTTCCAATAGAAATCGAGTCAAAACAACATTTTCATCATATATATTCAAAAAATATAATTTATAGTGTAGTTAGAAGTTTATAATATAATTTTAGTTGTATAAGAAATAATTCATTCAAAATAAATTGTATAAATATCGATAAAACTTAAATAAATTCAATTTTATGAAGAATGATTATTTAAAATATAGTTTAGAACATCCAATCATGGATGATTATGAATTGGATTACATGTCACTTTTTGTAAAAATTAATGAATAATATGATCCTAGTACAACACAAATCCCTAGGGTTCACACAGGGATATAACTTATTTAGAGGTTTAAAAAGGAAATATTTAGAAGGAAATGACATGGTACCCTATTGAAGTTGTTTAAAAATAATTTCTAGAAAATCTGAAAGAAGACATAATGGAAGAGGATGAAACTTGGGTGTTTCACGTGCAGTTAGAGTATATCATATGGGATGGGGGAAACAAGATATTGGTTTAGCGTACAAAAAAATTTCATTACCATTTACAAATATATTTATTATTATTACTGTATTTATTTTTATTACACTTATATAGTTATTTTATAATTAATTATCATTAATTATGGATCAATTTTATTAACAATAGTTTTTCTATTATTATTTTTGAACCAAACACATAATATTAAAAATTTAAATGTATATATGAATGTATTGACAACTGTTTTAGAGACATATAGATTTTGATATGATAACTATATATTATATTGTTATGGATGACCCCATATTGTATATTTTCTTATTGGAGTTTGATAATTTTAATTAAATGGATCCTAGTAATTATTGTTTTCTTGTTATAAGTGATTTGTCACATATAAGAGATCTTCCCCATTGGAGTATTTATTTTGTGTGGTAGTTGAATATATCTTGGAGTCTCACACGATCCATTGAATTAATTGATAGTTCCGGACTCAAAAAACATGAAATTCCTTATTTCTTCTCAATGTGAAAAATATGGAAAGAGAATAATTTTTGTTATAAAAAGATATATGTTTTATTCTATCATACATTCGGAGACATATCCAATGATAATTAAAATTTTATAAGGTATAGATATATGTTCTCAATATGTGGTCCAAATAATAGTTCTACCATTTACTATTGGGATGGGATCATAATGGTCTTAATCCCAGGAATTATATTTTATACATTTGTGCATAATTTATAATATATTATTATTTATGTAGACTTGGTTCTTTTATTAACTATTTTATATTTTTGGTAACCTAAATAATAATCCTTGGGATTATAATAATCATTTCAATTTTTTCTAATTTTAAATGGGTACTATTTAGGGTCCATTTTTATGATTCCTGAAACAAACCAAACATCCTTTGAAATTTCATGATATGAAAATTATATTAATTTTTATATTACTGATGGGTTATGTGGGTATTTAATGAGTTATTATTAATGTCTATTTTGAGAAATCATTTAATTAATTATTATTATTATAATGGAAAAATTATAGGACACAACATACTATAATACCCATTTATTTAAGGAATTTATTTGGTTTAAATTTAGTCTTTTTGATTTTTTAGATCTCGCAAATATGAATATAAAAGATTGTTATTATATAAATAAAACAATCATTTATTACATTATATAAAAAACCAAGGGAATCATTCACTACACAAAATAGCGACTCGGCTTACATTACATACAACATTGAGATTCTATAAAACAACACATAACTATTATAAATATTTAAATGAGATAGTAGTAATCCTAGTAGTAAAAATTTTTATATAAATTTTCATAACTATTTCTGAAATATTATTTTTAATGGTTTTATATAAATAAGAGATATTGATAATGAAAAATAAAATATATGGTAATGCATTTATATATTTCAAACAACTATTTTCACAGATGAACTACATTTCATATCCTTCTATGAAAAATTATAATATTTATTTTAGACACTTTAATGAAATGAATTTGATCAAATAAATATTATTTTTTAATTTTAAATTATAAAATTTATATATGGTGAATATTTATTATTTTTCAGAAAAGTTACATTTTTGATAAATTATGAGAAATACTACATTCTAGATAAAAAATGTGTTTTCGATTTAAATAATTATTATTTTTAAAATTTATTTTTAAATTCAAAATAGATTATTAATTCAAAAAATTAACCCACTTTTGGCCATTAGAATCATTTTATAGTGAAATAATATATATTAACATAATGAAGGTTTAAACGTCTCTTTTATCCACCTTCCTGCCTTATTTTTTAGATTAGTGTTAATCATCACAAAGATACTTATGTGATTTGAATATAGAAAAATAGAAATACATTGAAGTATTCAATATGATATTTCTAGAATATTAGGATCAACACAATTTTTTTATGAATTATAATTTATTTGTATATTTTATATACCTCAAATCAGGGTAAATTAGATAATTAAACTAAAAAATTATTATAATATTATAAAAGTACAGTAACACCGATCTTACATACATTGGATATGTGTTTTTTGACCAAAATAAAAATTATGATGGAATTTTTACATTTTTTTCTAATTTGGGTATGGATAAGAGATTTATTATATTTTATTTAATGATATTGTAAATATGTCTAAGTAATAATTTACATAAGTGAATTATTTTTAATATTTATTTACTTAGACATTAAATTCAACTCTAAATATTAATTTGCAATATAACATATTTATCAATGTTATGATAATTTATTTATAATTTATAATGACAAAATAATTAAATTAAATTCTTATGGAGTGATAATGCATTAATAGATTATCTATATAATAAATAAAATAAATTATATTTGAAAATATTAAAATAAATTTGTGATTAATTAATTAAGGTACTCCTGTAATTTTATAATATATAATAGAATGTTAGGAGTGCATTAAATTGATTGGTTCAAAATTGTCATTCTCTTCAGAAGTGATACAAAGACAATGTTGTGAATAGTGTCCAAATTGACTCTAATGTTATTTGATAAAATAATATTATTTTGTATTTTTAAAAATAATAAATTATGATAAGTTCTAAAATTTCATAAACTATCCTTTTAAGGAAAAATTACCTCATATATATAATAATTTCAAACTTCTTTATATGTATAATTTTCATACCACACATAAAATTATAATAGATTAGTTACATATTAATCAAAATGATAAAGTTAAAAATAAAACCAAAATTTGAAAAAAAAAATTGATGAAGAGGATTATACCCAAATCACATTATAATCAATTTGAGGTTTTTTTATAATGGACAGTTTTACAAAAAAATAAACTATATATTATTTAAATTGATTATGTTACAATGTATCACTCTCTGGTTTTATATATATTTAATATGTCAACATAAGGAAAAAATCATTCTATTAATGAATATTAATTTATATATTTTTTTAATTTTTTTAATTTTTTTTAATTTTTTATTAATTTTTAGATGTTTTATAATTACCTTAAAAGCATCTTCAATGGGAAAATAATATTTATTTAATTGATATTAAATTTAAATAATTGATTTGAATAATATATATTTTAAAATATTTTGGATCAGATAATGTTTCTAATGAATTTAATAGTAATATTATATATATTTTTAAATCATTATATTCAAATTCCCACCTCATCGTGAGGTATTTAAATTCAAATTAATTGAATAGTTTTAAATTTAACAGTAATGAAATGATATTGAAATAATTTATTATTTAACAATTCAAAAATCCTACAACAGTTAAATAATAATAACGGTATATGATACAGATGAGAAATTCAAAACAAATCATTTATTGTTCTTTTTTAAGTATTTATATCAATAATAATTTTATTATATTTCAATAATTTGGTAATTTCTAAAACTACACATAACAAAAATTATTGAATGTCGCATCTTTCCTCACATCCTCACACAACATTGAGACATCAAGATCAACCAATCCCGGTCCATATACATTGTAAACATCCCGAGTAGCATTATATTTATTGTAGTCATATCATAATAATTTTTCTTATATCCCTAACAGGATATTTATTGGGATATCATTGAAAATGTTGTAATCCCCTTTCCAATCCATTCAATATTTATTCATTTTGTACTTCCAATTGAACTATTGGTTCCATTCTAAAATTGTAATTGTAGTATCAACAATATTATGTAATGTTATTATTATGTAACAACCATATTTCAAATTTTATTCATAATATTAAAAATTAATGTACCATGTGTGTGTGCGTAAAGATTACCATCATCATGCCGTGGTATAATATATTTTCATGATTAATTTATTTGGATGGGTAAAATGATTTTAATAATGGATATAAATAAAGAATATTTCATGATATGGATCATATATTATAAATATAACATCTAATTCCTCATCATTTTCCTTCAAGTGAATGGTAGCATCACTCGTGCATACGTACGAGTAACCGTCTCTAAGACATGATGAGATTCATCTTCAACGCTAACAATTTCAAAAAGTATTATAAAAAAATATATGATTAATAAATATTAAATATTTTATGTAATAATTCTAATATATATATATACATATATTACATTATCATTTTTTCAATTTGTACAATTAGAAAATTAAAACATCATTAATATGTACGTACGACTTACCTTCTCCACGAATGGTGTATTCCATCTCAAATATCTATATTTTCTGTATATTTATTTAATAATTATATATTATATATAAATAAATTTATTAAATTATGGAGGTAATTCAATTAATCTCTATGTAAGTGAATCGGATCTAACGAGCCCAAATAGATACGATAAACAATGCTATTATTACAAGAAACATTACATTAATTTGGAATTCTTAATGAAATGGTAATATAATTTAATAAATGAATAATAGATGATATAATATATTATTATGATTATTTAAAAAGTAAATAACATTTATAAAACCACTATACATTAGTTTGGGATATGTATAGACGTAATCAGACATAAGGTAAGGGAATTTCACATCACTTTTTATTTCTTTGAGATACATGCCTTATTAACCCGTAATTTGTTTCTGTTGTGTTCATACTAGCCAGGATTGTATTCAATGAGATTTATATATTAATTTATGGGTATTTAAACTTCTATTTTATTATATCTAATTCATGAAATTTTACAGTTCCAATGAAACCAAATGAAGAAGGTAGTTTTTCCTCTATTTCACTTCTTTGAGACACATGTTGTGAACTGATGTTATTTTAAAATGATTATATACAATAATTTGAAAATAATATCATTAATATCCTTCTTATCATGATATTTTTATATTTTTATTAATTATATCCTTTCATGAGGATTAATTTCAAATGTTTCAAAGTGCAATGAGACACATTGTAATGTTTGAAGATTATTCTCCTCAAAAATTGTATTCAAATTATCTATTAATATTATTTTCAAGGAAATGAATATAAATTAATTTTTACGGTTTAATTTTTACATAAGTGTTCCTTTATAAAAATTCAAATATATTTTCAATGAAATTGGGTTAATATAAAAATTTATTTATTTTCATAGATTTTTTTTATGTATGTATTTATTTTTGTTTATTTATAATCCATGCTTCCTGAAATTATTTTTTGTATATATTTACTATTCTTCTAAAAATATTTAAATTATTTTTTTTGCATTTTATGAAATTTATCTAATGTTTTTAAGGATTTTTTTGTCTTATAATGTAATTTTCTAATTTTCTATCAAAAGTGCTAGGGTAATCTATTCTTAACATATACAGAAAAATGGATTTTGACTCTTTCAAATCACCTTATCTCCTTGAATATATCCTTTTATGAATAAAATATTATTTTTAGATAAATTTTTTTCATATAAAATTTGGAATCATTTCCTATAATGAAAAAGTCTTCAAAGGAGAAAGGATATTTTCCTTACGAATTTATTTCAATAGATAACTCAAAATTAATTTCAGTATAAGATAATGTTGTTTGATGTTTATTACAATTTGTTGGGGATATTATTCATTTTTTCCATTATCATTCATTTTATAAATGGATTAGGTTTATAATGCAATGAAATTTATCAAACCCATTTATTTTCATGGGTTATATTTATATTGAATGATTTTTCTTGAAATCCATTTCATTTTATGGTTCTAATATGAATAGTAATTTATGTTTATGAGGAACACATATGTATGGATTTCATTATATAATGGGGGGTAATTATGTATCCTAATAATTAATTGGGAAATGATGGATAACTCTTTAGGTATACATAATATGTGTGAACTTGAATTCATGTTCTCATTTCTGTGTGTAGTCCTTGTTTTCATGTCCATAATTTTATGTGTGGACTTGATTTTCATGTCCTTATATTTACTAAAGTGCAAGGTTCCATGTTGTTAATTTAATGGGTAAACCTACAAGAATTTATTCATGTTCAAAAAGATACTAATTAATGTGTATGAAAAAATTTCATGTCTTATTTTATATTATAATTTCTGGGATTATGTCCTTTTTTCCATATGATTCATGTGTTATGTCCAGCCAATATTTACTCCATGATTGCGATTAATGTTCATTGATATGTATGGTATGATATTCTATTTTAATTATCATGTTCTCATACTCGTATGATAATGATTATTTTTTGATATATCCTTTTTTTATTCTTACTAAGAATCTCTGCACACAAATTGCTTATTATTTCATTTCCCCATGTTAAAATAAAATTTTATGTAATATCATTAAATGTATAGATCTTTCTGGGAAACATTGCAGATATTTCAACTGACCTGATGTTTATGTTTTATATTTCTAATGGAAATATACTTAAATTTTAAATAATAATTTCTTTATGTAATGAATTTCTTATTATGAAAAATTAATTTAATTTCCATTAATATCATGATTGGGCTTTTATCGATGGTATCAATGTGATGGTTTAGTGGACCATTGGAAACAAGGATGAAAAAACATAGTTCCATTCCCAGTGATATTTATACAGATATTTATATGTATTTATGAAAGGATAATCCTATGATTTCATATATTTAAATGTTTAATTCGTGATATTTGTTCCCTATAATTAAATTTTCATGATTATGTAATTTTATTCAATGATAACTATTTTTCACACTATGATTTCGGGACTTATTCAATAGAAAGAACTACAAGGAACAAAGTTATCATTAAATTTTTAGATTTGAAAGGAATGAGATGTTATTACTATATTATTTATATTAATAATATGTGGTTTTATAATATTGAGTTTGATGAACCTTAATACATGATTTATATTTCATATTTGAGGATGGTATTATCCATTTTCATATCTTGGTGTTCCAATATTCTGCAGTCGAATGAAGGCTAGTTATATTTCTGGGATTATTAGTAAGATCAATAGTAAGCAGGTATCTTGGAAAGGAAAATCCCTTTCTATGGATGGTCTTGTCTATTTGGATAAAGTTGTTATTATTTATAAATTTTTTATACAAATATGATTTATAAATAGATTTCTTATCTTATAAAATAAATTAATGTATCCATCAAAAATGTTATTTGGAATGGTAGTGTTTTAGAAAAATATTGGAATCTATGTCTTGGATCAATTATTGCAAATCTCATGAGAAGGGGGCCTTGGTATAAAATTTCTAGGTCTTTTTATTTAATCCCTTCAAGATTCTATTGATTGGAAACTAGTCAGTGAAAACACCGATGCTACATCATTCCTAAGGTCTAGATTCCATTTAAATATAAAAAATGGAAACATAAATTACAAGTATTACTCTGTTTGGTATTCTTTTAAATCTACATTTTCACTAATTTAGGTTGATGCAATATTGTATATCTTTGAGGATTCATATCACATGTTTTGCCAATATAATAGGGTTTGTGATCCTATAATTGATTCACTTAGTTATGATGCTTCAAAATTTGATATTTATGTTTCAATTAAGGAAAAATTATATGATATTTCTAATGTCCCTGACCTTGTTAAACAAATTATTAATTATTGTTGTTTTTTCCTATGTTGGTGATTTTTGAATTTGGGAACCCCACCCCTCTGCTATGCTCACCTATAAATACTTATACCAACATGGAAATACTACTATGTTAGTAATAGATTTGTTTGGTATATATAATAGTAAAATCATTTCTCTTTTTCAGCTCACTTTTTTGTGTGGATTGGCTCATGGCAATGTCCCTACTGACTCTTATTTGCAGGTTTCTGGTATTTTTGTTTTTTCTATTCATATTTTATGTCACCAGTAAAGGGAGGACATTGATCACCTATTTCAGAGTTGTGTTATCGCTACATCGATGTTAGAATAACATTTTAATATTTTTGAGGTTCAAATACAGAATTTCTCTATTGTTCGAGGTATTTTTGACAGTATGTTCTACCCTAAATTATCTCTTATATTGTTGACTATTTTCCAAGTTGCTGCTTCTAAAAATATTCATTCCCTATGGATGGAGAGAAATGAAGGAATTCATGATGGATTTGGTTTCAATACTCAGTCCTTCCATGTAGAAATTTTTTCTATCATGAAAAATGTAATGATTCCTCACAAATGTTATTGTCACAATTCAGTGCTGGATTTTTAAATTCTAAGATGTGTCAATGTAAAAGATAATTTTTGGACATTGTTGGGTAATACATATGTTTTTTCGAGCCCTCCTTTTTTGGATTGGATTAAAATTAGTAATAATGGGTCCTGTAGTAGAAATTTGAGTAATTCAGGTTATGGTTCAGTTTTTTAGAATAGATTTGGTGGTGTTTTGGGTTTCACTTTTGGTTCTTCTAGTATTGAATCCTCCCTTGAGGTTGAGATTCCAGGATTCATTATTGGTCTTGACCATGCTATGAAAATGGGTTTGAATAGGATATGGTTGGTGTGTGATTCCACCAATATTGTTTATGCAATTGGAACAACATCTACTCATATCATTTAGAGGATAATGAATAGATAGATTAATTGTTTGCAGTTTATCTCATCTATTGACTTTAGTATTACCCATGTTTTCAGGGAGGTGAATGATTTTTCTGATAGTCTGGATAATAAAAGAAAATAAAGGTGTAACCTTTCTTGGTCTGATCAAATTCTATAGGGTGTTATTCAAATTTTTCAAAGGGATAAATGTTGTTTCCCTTATTTTTGGCTGGTTTGATTTATTTCCTTGTTTGTTTATAGTGATCAAAATGTTACCTTTTATTTTATGCATTGTTCATGATAATATTTATTTATTTCTTGTAGTTTTATTCATCTAATGTTTTCCTATGTATCATGATAATTTTTAGCTAATATATTTCTCATGGATTTACCTTATAGGATTGGTTTTGATCTTATTGTTCTCTCGACATTTTCTTGGGTTAGATTTTGTGGTTTGTCTCTTGTGGATATGATTTTAGTGTCACAATAGAGGTTGTTTTTCGGTGTCATTATAGTGGAAGAATAAATTTATTTCTCTATTTAATTTTGGTGGCCTTGGGGCATCTTAGAGAAGGTTCTAGGAGTAACGATTTTTGCGTACTAGAGAGAGGTCTGCTTTCTTCATCATTTTCCGCCCATTTCTATTGAGGTTTTTCCTGCCTCAGTCATGTTGGATTTATCTTCATACAACTGTGAGCTTCCTCATTCTCTATTTAGCTTTGAATTGCTTCTCCATTTCTTATGATGTTGCATTTGTGTTGTTTTTTTCATGGATTTGTTTTTATTAGTTTTGGGACATTGAGGTGTTGGGATTGTTTTTATGGGTTCTCCCTTAACCTGTTTCCTACTAATATTGGGGTTTGCCCCATCTTTTCAAAAAAAATCAGGATGATATTTTTTTAGGTAATGGTATTCATGAATAATGTCATATAATATCACATATTGTATTATTGAATAATGGAGCATCAAATGATTCGTTCACTTTAGTTTTTACTTAAGTATTTAGTAGAATATGATAACTTTTATTGGTATCCATGAAATATTATTGATTTAATAAGGTGATATTTTTATAAAACACCTGATTAAGGGAATGATAACACCTAATATATACATGATGATGATATAATAATATTTGGATGAAGATATATCACATATTAATTATTATTTTAGATGGGGATGATTTCCATTTACTTGATTAAGGATTTGTTGTAAATGGTTTTAGGCTATATTAGATGAAGAAAAAAACCTTTTGATTTAAAAAAATATATCCAAAAAAATTTGGAATAAGGAAACATGCATGTTTTAAATAAGGATGCATTCTAATTCATTTTCATACCATGATTCTAGAGTATACATGATAATGTTATTTAATTGTTTTGAATCAGACAAATAAAATCTACCCTATGATATGTGGTAGATAAATGTTAATTAGATTTAGTATAAGTCTTTATACAGTTTTGGATTGTTTATTTTAGAATGATTATTAGGTTAACCATTAATTGAATGGTTTGTGTTAAATAATTGATGAGGTTTAAATGACAAATTCTGTATGTATCCATTTGTGGATTTGTGCTTATTTCATACATTTTGTTGTCCTTTTTATTATAATAAAGATAAATAGAATGGCATATCATTATTTATATGGATTTCATGAACTTCTAATGCATAAGAAGTTAAAAAACATCATTTATTGGAATATAAAATGAATTCTTTATTAATCCTGTTGAAAAAATATTCATATTTTGTTGAAATATTGTATATATATATATATCCCCTTGTAAATTCATCCACATTTGAAAAATTGTTCTTCTTTTAAATTGTTGTCATGTTATCATTAGTTTTGATGATATTAATGAAATATTTCATGATACATTAGTTTATTTTCTAGTGATTTTAAACATCCTTTAGATCACCCATCATTTACTAATCTGGGATACGTATCAACTTCTATGTTTATTTTTTCTTTTCATCCATGCTAAAATCATCACATATGTTCTCCTATATAGAATCCTAGTTATGAGTTACTTTGGGTTACAGTTTGGTTTCATGATATCATTTTAGATTTTTTTTATTTTATCTCTATGGGATTATATGATTGGAACTGTCATTAATTAAATCATTGGTATACTATACTAATTTTGAAGTAGAAAGTCATTTATAGGGGCTAGAATGTGACACCCCAATATTTTAGTTTTTTTATTTAATATTTTAATTATATTGCATCACAAAAAATTTATTATATTTTTTTCTTATTATAAAATAGATCTATGATCGGATTATGTTACATTAAACTCTAAGGTAAGCTTTCACTATATACAACACCGACATGACTTGTGTTACATACAACACTGAATTTTTGTGAAACAATACATTACTATTAGGATTATTTAAATGAGATAGTTATAACCTAGATGTTAATGAAATAATATATATAGTAATATCTACCTTTCAAATGGTAGTTGTAAAGTTTTTGATAAAATTGATCATATCGATAATGGAAAATATTTTTTTGGTAAAGACTTTATATGTTTAAAATTAATACTTTCTCAAATGACTTACCTTTCATGTCTTATATTGAAAAAAATTATTTTAGTAATTTTTAAATTAAATTTGATAAAATATAATCTAGAATATCTTAATTTCAATGTTAAAAACTAATTTATGGTGAATTTTTAGTATTTTTTTGAGAAGATTATTTTTTTCAGGAATAGTAAAATATTTTCAATTGTAGATACAATCAAATTTTAGGAATAAATAACTATTTAACATAAAATTTATTTTTAATATAACAATTGATAAATATTGTAGAATTAATTCTAATTTATGAAATTGGAATAATTTTATAGAAGAAATTAGATACAAAAAACATATTGAACTTTTAAACATAACTTTTTCCATCTTTCTCACGAGAACTGTGAGATTAGTGATAAAATTAATTTATATATTTCATTCAATTTAATTTCGAAAAAATTCATAAATTATTTCAATAAGTTTGATTTTTTTCCTATATTATCAACATACTTTTTGGTTGATAGTAGCATTTGTATAATTTTTATTTACCACATATATGATTAAATAGAACAATTGATGTTAAAAATAATATTATAAAATTATAAAATTACCTTAAAACAATTCATAATATCATTTTATAACTGGTTATCAACTAATATAAACCATTTAATGGTATTCTATAATTTTCAATCCCTTTGGATAGGAATATGACATATATAATATTTCATTTAATGATATGTTAAAGATGTAATACTCATACCATTAATAAGAAAATAATTTATTATATAGGGTTATAAAGAATATATAGTAGACTGAAATAGCCATTTTAAATATAATATATTAATATAAATAATTAAAAATTATTTAAAAAATTTAGTTATAATATATATAACAAAAAATTTGAGACAATGATGGTGCAATCATTATTTAATTAATAAAAGGATCTAACGAATGATATTAAATATAAATAAATATATATACTATGAATTAATAATTTTGATCCAAGATTTTTATTGATGAATTTGACATTCCATGTGTTCCATAAAATGTTTTTTTTCAAAATAATATTTCAATTTGGATTTTATATTAAGATAATGTAGTGAATAGTGTCAAAATTGTCAAAAATGATATTTTATGATATTATATTTTATTAAATTAATTAAAAATAATAATCATCAATAAAAATACTTAAAAATTGTGATATGGTATAAAAATAAAAAAAATCCATTTATTTAAAAATGACCCCAAATATGTAATAATTTATGACCACATCACAATTAAAATTATTTTACAATAATTAAAATTACAAGAGAATAATTTATTATAAATCAAAATGATATGGTTTTGTAACATCCCAAGTAGGTAATGAATAATATATATTTTTATCTATGTCTATTAATGATTAAGATAGTGTTATAGAGGCTTAAAATGGAAATAAATACAATCTTATGCATGGAATACACTAATATTCTTAAAAGAATGTCTTACTGCCTTTTGATGGCAAACAATTTTTGAATCTATCTTTTGAAAATTTTAAAAACTATGTTTGTCAAAATAAACTTAATTTTTATTATTTGGACATCAAAATTTACTTTTTGTGAATTTTTGGTATTTTTCTAACAATGTTAATTTATTAATGAATAGTGAAAAATACTGCATTTTACATCAAAACTTATTTTTAATCTAATTTATTTATATGATTAGATTATGTTTTGAATTGGTTTTTAAGTGAAATTAGAATATATTTTTACCATTTAATCCAATGGTGGTCATTGGAATCAATTTCACTTTGAAATTAGACTTAAACTGGTGTCAATCTTTTGATACTTATTGTTTTATAAAAACACGCTTTTTGCTCTGACAGCAGGAATTAATTATTAAATTAATTAATGTGACTTATTTGTTGTGAATTTTGTAAAATAGACTTCATTTTTCAATTCGGAATATCAAATATATCTTAGGGTGAATTTTTGGTATTTTTATAAAAACTCCAATTTTTGATGAATAGTGAAACCACTAAGTGGTAATCAAGCAAACTGATTTTTCAGTTAAATGAAAGTTTACAACTAATGTGTATTGAATTTAAAAAATCCGACATACATGGTTGTCATTAATAAGTAAAATGTGGTTCAATGAGATTAAAATAATTTTTTGGTGAATAGTAACTTATTAAGTTTTTAATCGCGATTAGTGGTAATTAGTGTAGTTTAAGGTAAAAATAATGTTTTAATAAAATGAGATGAGCATGAAACATGTCCTACCCTCATTGGTTGTGTCATGGAAGACCTAGAAAAGCCATGGGTCAACCTGGGGACCCCATGGAGCCACTTTGGTTGGGAAATGACATAAAAAAACTTTTTATTTAATGTAAAAGTAAAAATGACACAAACATCATATGTTTTACGAAAACAATTTTTACATGGGGTTATTAAGATCATATTTTTTATTATAAATAGTAATTGGAAAGCTAAAAAGATTTCCTACATCATAGAATTTTTATTATAATTTTCAGACTTTAAATAAATTAAATTATTTATGACATCATGATGATGCAGTGATGACCTCGTTATTTAATGATTTAAATAAAATGGAAGGATAATGTAATATCTAAAACCTACACATGTCCAAAACCTATTGGATGGGTATATTTCGAACCCTTATCACCTTATCCACGAATTATATCAATGTGGGACCATTTAAAGAGCGGTCGGCTCAAGTCGGATACGAGGTATGAGACTTAGTCTGAATCTCCATTCATTGAGGCATATTTCGTTTTATACACAACTTTCTTTTATACAGTGTATAAACCCCTTTGACTTTTACATTTATCCAAAAGGAATCTTTTTTATACGAAGCGTTTTACTAAATGACAAAAGGGAATGTTTTTGTCGTACATATGCGGCGACAACGACTTCTCCGTCGTCGTTACCGTTATTTGAGTTTCGGCTTCCTCTACAAGCCATACCTTCTTTTTAAAAGAAAAATAAATACCATGTTTACTTTTCTTTTATTTTGGTATTGAAAATGGTTTTCATAAGATTTTTATATCAATATTCTGTATTGATATCTTGTGATTGAAAGGTGGAAATGTTATGTTTCCTTTATGCATGTTTTATGTGATACGATTATGTTTTGGTTCTTGGGCATTGTTATGAAGACGGGTGGTTTCATGATAAACTAAGGGCGAGTGAGCCCGATATAGCTCTCCAATGCATTGGTTAACGCGAAGGAGTGAAACGTTAAGGTTTCTCCGAAGATATTTAGGAAATATACTGTGATGGGTATTCCAAACGTAACCAAGAGGGTTACTCCCAACGTAAGAATGTTATGAATGCCTCAAGTTACCTTTAAGTCTTATGATTTCTATGATTTATTCATGATTTTATGAGGTATGTTAAAGTGCTTACGTTATATGGGTAAAGTATGATTTCATTCTTATGTATATATGTACCCATGTTTCGTTTCCATGTTTTTATAACCCATACTGGGCTTTTTATTCTCATCCCAAGTTTTTTTGAAATGTTTTTTCACAGGTCAAGGGAAAGGTACATGATATGATGATAGTGTCAAGGAAGTGTCAAGAAAGAATCCATGTTTTATTTTAAATATGTTTCCATTGATGGGAATGAAGAATACTATATTTATGTAACCACATTCTTTATATGTGGAATATAATGCAAGTTTTATGATCTAATTCTCTAAAACTCTAAACCCGGAAAGATCCTCAATGTGTAATCTTGTAATAACTCAAGATTAAGTAAGGTTTAAGGCTGGGGCCTTATAGTTGGTATCAGAGGTCGGTTTAGATAACTTTAGGAGTTAGAATTTTATTAAATGATTATCCAAAATATTTTTTTTGAAATGATATAGAATTTGAAGATTACCATGTTGCTTCATCTAAGACATGTTTTTTCAGAATGGTTTTCCGTAGAGTAAACAGGGAAGCAGTGCTAGGAAGGCATACAGAAGGAAATAACCTTCTGAATCAGCATCCCGAGATGGTCGAAATTGGAACTGAACAGTTTTTTGCAGTAATGGCGCAGTTGACTCAGGCTATAAATGGTTGTGGTATCCATGCACGAGATCTACCAGACCAACCGCAGAGGAACATGTCAATGGTGGGACATTTCATGAGGCAACATCCCCCATCATTCAGAGGATCATCTGACCCTGTGCTAGCTGAAGGGTGGATTAAAGCACTGGATAAGATTTTCGATGTCATGGGGTGTTCAGACAATCAAAAGGTTAGTCTTGCCATTTACTATTTGGAGGGTGAGGCAGATCAGTGGTGGTTGATGGTTAAAAATATCAGGGACACTGATGAGATTGATTCTCTCGACTGGGATGAATTCAAAGGTATGTTTCTTGAGAAGTATTTTCCTAAGGCTGTTCGACTTAGGATGGAAAATCAATTCTTGGAGTTGAGGCAAGAGGAAGACTCAGTGGCTTCCTATGAAGAAAGGTTCACTCGATTGGAAAGGTATGCTCCAAATTTTATTCGAGACCTTGATAGTAAAATCAATCATTTTTACTCAGGATTAAATCCAAAATATCGAAAGGCATTAGCTTCTCGTGAGTTTAAAAGTTATGAAAAGCTTGTTCGATGTGATGAGAATGTGGAAATGGAGTTTTCCGATGATCAGGTGTTCTATAACAACCAGCAGAAGAAGAGACCGAGGTGGCAGGAGAAAGGTAAGAATTCTTCAAAAACGTCTGATGGTAAGAAAACTAAGTTTCTAGTTTGTGATAAATGTGGAAAAAGGCATGCTGCGTAATGTCTTCTAAATTCTGTAAAGTGCTACTGATGTGGTAAGATGGGACATATGGCTCGTGATTGCACTGAAAATGATCAAGGTGAAGGTAAGACCAAATTCGATTTACAGTTAGTTAAATGTTATAAGTGCAATGAGATGGTCACTATGCAAACGAGTGTCTGACAAAGACCTTGAGTGATGGGAAGCAGTTAGACTACAAGTAGAAAGGGGTGGTGAAATCTTTTTCAACTACTTCAGCAGATGTCGGGCCATCAAATGAAGTTTTATCAGCTCCAGGGAGCTCAGTATTTTTCAAATATTGACTTGAGGTCAGGGTACCATCAGTTGAAAGTAAAAGAAGAAGACATTCCGAAGATCGCGTTCTGTACAAGATATGGCCATTATGAATTTGTAGTAATGCCTTTTGGGCTATCCAATGCACCTGCTATATTCATGGACTTAATGAGTAGAATTTTCCATGAGTTCTTGGATAAGTTTGTGATGATTGTTTTCAGGAATTGAAAAGAAGATTGGTGAATGCTCCAGTTTTGGGACTACCTTCTAGGAATGGTGAGTTTGTTATATACAGTGATGCTTCATTGAAAGGACTTGGTTGCGTCCTAAGGCAGAATGATCAGGTAATTGCTTATGCTTCACGATAGTTGAAAACTCATGATGTAAATTACCCTACACATGATTTGGAATTAGCTGTTGTTGTTTTTTCTTTAAAAATTTGGAGGCATCATTTGTATGGAGTAAAGTGTGAAATATATACTGATCACAAAAGTTTAAAGTGTATATTCACTCAGAAAGAATTTAATATGAGACAAAGGAGATGGCTAGAATTAATCAAGTATTATTATTTTACAATTCATTACCATCCGGGAAAAGCAAATAAAGTGGCTGATGCTTTAAGTCGAAAAAGTAATGCTTCATTAGAAATGTTGCGTTTGGAACATGATCCTTTGGTTAAGGATTTGATGAACGTTGGCATAGAAGTTGTTGGCGCAGGATGTTCTTCTGTTTTGTTTCAGGTATTAATGAGATCTTCTCTAACAGAAAAAATCAAGCAAGCACAGAAGCAAGACAGTCAGTTGCAGAAAAAGGTAGAGCTGGTTCAGAAAGGTAAGTCGCCTGAATTCAACATTGATAATGATTGTGTTTTGAGATTTGGGAAGAGATTGTGTGTGCCTTGTGATTCACAGTTGAAGAGATAGTTGTTATGTGAAGCTCATAGTTCTCCGTTTTCAGTTCATCCAGGAAGTACTAAGATGTACAGAGATCTGCGGGAGTATTACTGGTGGGATGGAATGAAAAAAGATATTGCTGATTTTACTGTGAAGTGTTTGACACGTCAACAGGTTAAAGCAGAGCGGCAGTTACCAAAAGGGACACTTCAGCCTTTACCAGTGCCAGAGTGGAAATGGGAGAATATATCCATGGACTTTGTTGTGGGATTACCAAAGACATCTTGAGGTAATAATGAAATCTGGGTTATTGTTGATCGCTTGACCAAATCTGCTCATTTCCTTGCAATACGAGATACTTTTTCCCTAGATCAACTTTCCCATTTGTATCTTAAAGAGATACTCAGGTTACATGGAGTTCCCCTCTCCATTGTATTTGATCGTGATCCCAGGTTCACATCTAACTTTTGGAAAGGCCTTCAGAATTCGTTGGGTACTGAATAAAATTTTAGTACAGCTTTTCATCCTCAATCAGATGTGCAGTCAGAACGAACAATTCAGACCTTGGAGGATATGCTACGAGCTTGTTCGATGGATTATCAGGGAAGTTGGGACCAACATCTTTCTTTGGTTTAGTTTTCTTATAATAACAGCTTTCATTCCAGTATACAGATGGCACCATTTCAGGAATTATATGGGAAGTGGTGTCGAACTCCAGCATTCTAGGATGAAGTGGGTGAAAGGAAGTTGATGGGACCAGAGTTGGTAGAAGAGATGGCAGAAAAAGTTCAGCTGATTCAGAAGCACCCGAGAACAGCTCAGAGCAGGAAGAAGAGTTATGCGGATAACCGGAGGAAGGATCTATCTTTCGAGGTAGGTGATCATGTTTTTCTCAAGGCTTCTCCTTGGAAAAGTGTGATGAGATTTGGTAAGAAAGGAAAGTTGAGTCCAAGGTTCATTGGACCATATGAAATTCTGGATAGAGTTGGATCAGTTGCATACCGAGTGACTTTACCTCCGAGTTTATCTCAGGTACACAATGTTTTTCATGTTTCGATGTTGAGAAATTATATGCCAGATCCATCTCATGTTTTGAGTCCAGAGATAGTTCAGCTGGAAGATAACCTATCTTATGAGGAACAACTAGTCCAGATTTTTGACCATAGGGAGCAAGTGTTACAGAATAAGGTGATTAATCAGGTAACAGTTTTTTGGAAAAACCACATGATGGAAGAGGCAACATGGGAATCTGAAAATGTAATGAGGGATAAGTACCCCCCATTTATTCGATAAGTAAATAAATTTCGGGGACACAATTTTATAAAGGGGGGAAGGATGTAACATCCCAAGTAAGTAATGAATAATATATATTTTTATCTATGTCTATTAATGATTAAGATAGTGTTATAGAGGCTTAAAATGAAAATAAATACAATCTTATGCATGGAATACAAAAATATTCTTAAAGATTGTTTTACTACCTTTTGATGACAAAACATTTTTGAATCTATCTTTTGACAATTTGATAAACTATTTTTTTCAAAATAAACTTATTCTTTATGATTGGGACATCAAAATTTACTTTGTGTTAATTTTTGGTATTTTTCTGACAATGTTCATTTTTTAATTAATAGTGAAAAATACTGCATTTTACATCAAAACTGCTATTTAATATAATTTATTTATATGATTATATTATGTTTTGAATTGGTTTTGAAGTTAAATTAGAATATATTTTTACCATTTAATCCAATGGTGGTCATTGGAATCAATTTCACTTTGAAATTAAACTTAAACTGCTGTCAATCTTTTGATACTTATTGTTTTATAAAAACACGCTTATTGCTCTGACAGCGGGAATTAATTATTAAATTAATTAATGTGACTTATGTGTTTTTAATTTTGTAAAATAGACTTCTTTTTTTAATTCAGAATATCAAATATAGCTTAGGGTGAAATTTTGGTATTTTTCTGAAAAACTCCAATTTTTTATGAATAGTGAAACCACTAAGTGGTAATCAAGCAAACTGATTTTTCAGTTAAATGAAATTTTACCACTGATGTGTATTGAATTTAAAAAATCCTACATACATGGTTTTCATTAATAAGTAAAATGTGGTTCAATGAGATTAAAATAATTTTTTGGTGAATAGTAACTTATTAAGTTTTTAATCGCGATTAGTGGTAATTAGTGTAGTTTAAGGTAAAAATAATGCTTTAATAAAATGAGATGAGCTTGACACATATAATACCCTCATTGGTTGTGTCATGGCCGACCAAGAAAAGCCATGGGTCAACTTGGGGACCCCATGGATCCACTTTGGTTGGGAAATGACATAAAAAAACTTTTTATTTAATGTAAAAGTAAAAATGACACAAACATCATATGTTTTACGAAAACAATTTTTACATGGGGTTATAAAGATCAGATTTTTGATTATAAATAGTCATTTTAAAGATAAAAATATTTCCTACATCATTTTATTTTTTTATAATTTTTATACTTTAAATAAATTAAATTATTTATGACATCATGATGATGCAGCGATGACCTCATTATTTAAAGATTTAAATAAAATGGAAAGATAAGGTAATATCTAAAACCGACACATGTCCAAAACCTATTTTATGGGTAGATTTCAAACCCTTATCACCTTATCCACGAATTAAGTCAATTTGGGTCCATTTAAATCTGAAACTCATTTTCAAATAATGTAATATTTCTTTACTTTCCAAGAGTGCCCCTCCTCTCCTCTTATAAAGGCCCCCACCTCTACCTCATTTCACACACTCCTCAATCCTTTGGATCGGCGAACCCCTACCCATTTACTCACTCCACATCCCTCTCCTCTTCCTAGAGGATTCCCTTTGAGCATAATTCTTTCAAAGGGAGCCTTTAGTCTCAAATCAAAAGGAGTTACACATTTAAAGGTAATTCATTCTCTCGTGGTCATTTGTTTTATTTTGCTTCTCCAACTCCCTAAACTCTTTTTATTTAATTATTTTGTAACAAAAATAGTATCTTCAATATACTAGGATGTTGTTATAAGATATATTCGAGCTACACTCTCACAAAAATACATCAAATGGTTAAAGATCATACGGTTTCCGTGGATGGTGAAATTCTGCCTCCTGAAACGATGATTGTTCAATACACATTTAACACCTTCAAAGGTGGCCATTATGATGTCACTATTTTTATATATGATATATAATATGTTTATTCTTTCTTTAAGATTCTGTATTTTTCATTTATGGCATATCATTATTGTTTCCATTATGGGTAAACACGATATCTTCATTTTAGGAAGTGCGGACTACCGCCCCCTGAAAGTGATTTGATTTGTTAATACCATATGTGGGATGTGTAAAGGATAAAGTTAATGATATTATATATGTTATTATACTGGAATTATAATATACTCTTATATCATTATGAATCCATTCCAGAAAATACGAAATAGAAATGGAAGTAGCGTTCATGCGTACGTACGGCTTACTGTCTCCATGAATGGTACATTTCATTTCATACCTCTAAATGTGATGTAATATTATAAATACATCTATATGCTGAATATATATGATATATATGTTATACAAATCATTAATATCATTCTGGATATAATGAACCTTTGACCAAATTAACAACATGTAAGTCTAAGAAGTCTATTTTTGACTTAAGAACCAAATACCGACAAAATGAACATTATTAACTTAAATGATTACATGATGTTCATAACATGGTATAAAAGGAATAATGAACTTGAAAATGGTTCTCAAGCAAGTATAGATTAACTCAAGTTTATTATTTAGGAGATTAAAGAATGGTCGGGTCATGTCGGATACGAGGTATGGGACTTCGTTTCAATCTCCTTTCATTGAGGGATATTTCGTTTTATACACAACTTTCTTTTATACGGTGTATAAACCCCTTTGACTTTTACGTTTATCCAAAAGGAATCTTTTTTATAAGATGAGTTTTACTAAATGATAAATGGGAATGTTTTTGTCGTACGTATGCGGCGACAACGACTTCTCTGCCGTCGTGACCGTTATTTGAGTTTCAGCTTCCTCTACAAGCTATACCTTCTTTTTAAAAGAAAAATAAATACCATGTTTTACTTTTCTTTTATTTTGGTATTGAAAATGGTTTTCATAATGTTTTTATATCAATGTGTTGTATTGATATCTTGTGATTGAAATGAGGAAATGTTATGTTTCCTTTATGCATGTTTTATGTGAGACGATTATGTTGTGGTTCTTGGGCATTATTATGAAGACGGGTGGTTCCGTGATAAACTAAGGGCGGGTGAGCCCGATATAGCTCTCCAATGCATTGGGTAACGCGAAGGAGTGAAACATTAAGGTTTCTCCGAAGAGATTTAGGGAATATACTGTGATGGGTATTCCAAACGTAACCAAGAGGGTTACTCCCTACGTAAGAATGTTATGAATGCCTCAAGTTACCTTTATGTCTTATGATTTCTATGATTTATTCATGATTTGATGAGGTATGTTAAAGTGCTTATATTTTATGGGTAAAGTATGACTTCATTCTTATGTATATATGTACCCATGTTTCCTTTCCATGTTTTTATAACCCATACTAGGCTTTTTATGCTCATCCCTAGTTTTTTTGAAATGTTTTTCACAGGTCAAGGGAAAGGTATGTGATATGATGATAGTGTCATGGAAGTGTCATGAAAGAATCCATGATTTATTTTAAATATGTTTCCATTGATGGGAATGAAGAATACTATCTTTATGTAACCACATTGTTTATATGTGGAATGTAATGCATGTTTTATGATCTAATTCTCTAAAACTCTAAACCCGAAAAGATCTTCAATGTGAAATCTTGTAATAACTCATGATTAAGTAAGGTTTAAGGCTGGGGCCTTATAGGTTTAATATAAAACATAAAATATAAAAAAAGTATTTTAACGCGAGCATAATTCCCTTATAACAATAATATTTATTTTTAGTTGTCTAATGGAATGTTTTCGATTAAAATTATTTAAAATTATTTAAATCAATGATAGTTACAATGTATCACTATCTGGTATCTAATATCTTTATATTTCCACATTGGGAAAAAATCAAGCTATGAAAGAGTCTAAATATCATTTTTGACATAAATGAAATTATTTTATTTATATAAGTTATTATTATTATTATTAATTATATAATTACCATAAAATATTCTTCAAGGCTTAAAAAATATTTATTGAATTAATCCAAAATTATAATAATTTTTTTCAATAATTTTTATTTTGAAATATTTTGTATTGGATAAATTTTTTCATTAATTTAATTGATCTATATGGTATATTATCAAGTTTTGAATGAATTTAATTTTTATTTACAACATATCTAGATTTATTTGATGTTAAATTAAATGAATAATATTATGATTGAAAATATTGATATCTTATCGAGTAAATTTTTTAATACATTATTTTAATATTAAAAATGATAAATAATAACAAGATAATGTGTTTTGTTGAATCATGTATTTTAAATTTCATTTATGGTTTCTTTTTATGTTTTTAGATCTAGAATAATATTATTATATTTTATTATTTTTTGGATTTTCAAAAGTGCCCCTCACCACAATTATAAAATGGAACCACATCCCTCACTTCTTCACACCAATTTGATACTTAAAAATATACATATACCCAACCATTTTCCGTATTAATTTACCTAGCAACATTCTATATGTTTAGTAGTTTTCAAAATACAATCTATTATGCCCCTAAGAAATGATCTAGAGTGAGATCATCGAATAAGAGGAAAAATCATCACCAACTCATTCAATGTTATTTCTACTTATACTTAAAATTCCAGTGTTTATTCTATTTTAAATAAGTTAATCTCGTACAAAAAATATGATATAATGTTATAATGGTTATTGAACACATTATTCTTCCTTTTATTCATCAAAAAAATATTGTAACCAGTATGCATATATATGACATGCAGCCTCCATGTTGTTGTATAATCTATTTTGCATCATTAAATTATTTGGGTGGGTATAAATATTCATATAATGTATATAAATAATTAACAAGGAATAATATGGATCCTTTATAATAAATTTACCATCAAATTACCCAACCTTTTTTACTAATAGAATGATATCATCAATCATAATTATTTACTTTATACTGTCTGCAGGATGCGATGAGGTTCGTATTCAACGCTAACCATTTAATGAATGGTTATAATAAATAATATAATGAAGAAATATTAAATATTGGAAATAATAATTATAATGTAATAATATAAATTTTCATATATTTTATTAACCTTCTTCCATTCAGTGAGATATGAAAATCGAAACATCGATCATCCATACGTATACCTTACCATCCCTACGAAAGTTTATTTAATTTAATATAATTATATTACATATTCATTAATGTACGAAATATATATGATTTAAATATTATGTTATAAAATATGGAATTAAGTAAATTATCTCTTTTTAATTTGATCAGGAATAACGAGTCAAAATATGTATGATAAAAAAGCGGTTATTACCTAAAACATTACACTACCTTGGAATTATTAATAAATATCAAATATAATGTCAAAAAAGACTCACATTTTAAATCATAAATATTATTATGATTCTCGTATATGTTAAAAACATGTCTAAAATAACAATATATATTCTTTAGATATGTTATGAGGAAATCAAACATAAGGTAATTTAATTTTGTCTCACTTTTTTATTGATGGATATGAATACCTTATTCCATACTCATTTTTTGTAGTTTACATAATTTCAATTAATATATTATATAACTTTGATAAATTATCTTTTTTGTATTTAAAAATCCATTTTACGACCTCTATTTCATTTTTTTACCGTTCAAAAGTTAGTAAATGAGTAAGGTAGATTTGTCTCAATTTCCCATCTTTGAGAAACATATTCTATTAAAAAAATATTCTCTTTTACAAAGAATATATTCTTCAATTTGACATGTTATATATGTAATATATTTATTTTAATCATACTATAATATTCATTTAATTTAATAATTTCATGAAGATTTTGATTCCTATGTTTCAATGTGGTATGGGTCAAATTGAAAAGTTTTATTATAATTATCCTAAAAAATGTTTTCAATAGATATATTATGCCAATTTTAAGGAAAATGATTATAAATAAATGATATTTATTGTAAATCATTTTTTTTCAAACACTCCAGTATTAATTTTAAAATCTATTTTCATATAAAAAGTGATAATTTCACAATCTCATTTTTTTGAGATTTTTTATATATAATTATAAACTAAGGTATATTTATCATTCATGTTGCTTAAAATTGTTTCCAAGAATATTTTTAACATTTTTATAAAATTGTTTAATGTATGATTTACCAATATATGAGTTTTTATTAATCTTTTTTAAAGAATAATTTTTTATTATTCCTACAACATATTTTATTCTTTTTATAAAAAGTATTCAAATAGTGTTTTAATATATAATAAATTAATGGATTTTTATTCTTTCTTGTCACAATACATCCTTGAATATTTTCCTATTATCGTAAGAGGTTATATTTGATGATTTTTTTTTCTTATAATGTTTAAGTGAATTATAATTTAATAAATGTTTTCAAAATTTTAAAGAATTTTTTTCACAAGAATGGTTTCTATGAAATATCTGAAAATTATTTTTTATCTAAGATAACATTGTTCGATGTTACTAATGTTTTGACAATGAATATGATTAAATGTGTCCCTTCTAACACTTTCTATGAATTCTTAATGTTTTTTATGGAATGATATTTATGTACATCAATTTTTTCATATTTTATATTATATTGAATTTTTTTTTTCATATCCATTTCATTGGCTGGTTTTTGATATATTAATTTATATTTGTAATTTTGACACATATATGTATGGTTTTTATTATGTTATAGGTGGGACCAATATGTCCCTCTAATGCTTTTGGTAATGATGGCTAACACATGGGCTATATATGTTATGTGTGAACCTAATTTCACATTAAAAATTATATGAGTGTAATTGAGTTTCAGGTCCATAATTTTTTACATATAGGTAGTTTTCCGGTCATTATGTTTATAAAATTTCCTAGTTTTATTTCCTAAATTTAATGAGTAAACATTTAACTATGTGTACATGTTCAAAATGATACATGTTTTTTTGTATTCCACAATTTAATTTCTTATGTTATAGTTATGATTTTATATATTATTCTCGTAATTTCATTCTTCTTCATGACCTATGAACTACCAATATTTATTCCATTATTCACGTTAAACATATTTTATATGTAGGTTATGGTATTCTATTTTCATAATCGTGTTCCCATAGCATTATTCTCAAGATTTTGTTTATATATCTCCCTTTTTATTTTTAATAATTATATAAGATCACCATTTTATTGTGTTTTTTCTTGTTTATAAAGAATATATTTTTGTTAGAGTGCTAAAGGTATACATCATTGTGGGAAACAATGAATTATATTCAATATAATAGAAGTTTTTGTTCCATGTTTCCAAAGGCACTATTATAATATGGTGTGTGGCAGTTTGTTTCTGTAATGTGTTATGTATTCCTGAAAAGTAATATTTTTTCCTTGTAAGTCAATTATAGGTCATTATACACATAGAATCATGTGGGTATATATGTTTTAGGCAATTGATAAGTGGTTTCAATCAAATGATTTTTATTCCTTTTCGATTCATCAGGGATTGTGTGACAACTACACATTAAGGAATATATATTGGGATTTTTCTCTGTGTGGATGATATTTTATTATGGGTTGTTATTTATTATCCCCAATATTTACTCACCCATGATTTTCTTTTTTGTATTGTAGATCAATAACAACCAATGAGACATCGAATGTGATGAAATCCTTCTTAGTATTTGGACTCAACTTCTTGAAGAAAATGTAGTTTGATATTTTATGATTATGGTTCACATTAATATTTTATTTTAGATAATTGTTTCCTCACGGAGATATAAAAATTACATTTTATGAGTAATATTTCTGATTTCAATGATTTATATAGTGAATATTTTGGTTTTCACCAAAAGCCAAAATTATTAGTTTTTATGTATTATAGAAAATTTATCACCCATAAGTCTCTCAATATTCATTAATTAATTATATATGATAATTATATTTTTGAAATTAATACTATATAATATATATTTATATAATTTGACTATTTTATAATATATTCTAAACTATGTGATAATATCTTAGATTTATTTTTTTGGTCTTCCAGTATTTTCGATGTATATTATAAGGAAAATTATTAATGATATTTGATTTGAATAATTAATTATATTAATAAATTAAATTTTATGGAATATTTACTAAAAAATAATATATTTTCTTTCTATAATTTCATAGAATTTTACATATGGGTTCGTATGTTCAAGGATATGTAATTGCAATTACTTTGTTACAGTTTAGATTCTAAGGGTAGGTACATTAAAAAATTACATTGGTTCAGGATTTGTGTTGGTATATATTTACATAATGATGGTCATATTAATGTTGTGACATTATTAATACATTAAATCATTCATAATATTAATTTACATGGTTAAATCCCATAATAATGTGTTATAAGTTCTGTTTTAGATGAGGAACATCAAGATGAGTGAGATCTTGGAATGAGATTTTCAAATTGTGATTGATGAGACTTATGATGAATCATATGGCATAGTAGGGTACCAGTTATGATTCCCATATAACACTACATTGGAATTAATATGTAATTAAACATGAAACCACTGTAGGATGTGTTTTTATTTATAACCACATAGAAATCCACTATTACTAGAATTAGCTATAATAGATTTCATTATTCTCACAATTAGATTTTATGGATGATTAAATTAATTTGATAAAAGTGGTGTAATTTGATATGATTTATTTTTGATTATTTTCTGGAATGAAAAAACAAATATATTTTCGATTTATGTATTTTATAGGTGAACTATTTCTCAATATAATACTCATAAATTAATAAGAGGACTAGGAAAAATGGTATTGTAAAATAATTTCCACTTATATTGGAACATGGAGAAATGCATTGTAGAATATTTTTGGGAGTATTTTAATTTATAGTTTTTTTATAAAAATTATTTAGAAATTTTATTTCAATTTCCACTTTCAAAATGGATATTAATTTCCAAAAAATTCGGTATTGTCTTGATATTTTTAAATTTATAGTTTTCATGAAAACCAATATACATCAACACTTTTGACAATAAGCTAAATTATATATTCCATATTCTAAATTTTTTCTATATTATATTAAATGTTCAAAACATGTAATTTATTAGATGATTCTTGTTAAATTATTAGATTTTAAATAAATTACTGTCCTAATAAATTTGATTCATAATTTTTTGTTTTTTTACTATGATTTAATATCAATACCTATATGATATATGTTTTATAGAATGGTTATTATGTCAGGATGGATAATATAGATCCAAAATTTATATTTTTTTAATTCCAAATTTTTATTTTCATCTAATAGTGTATTCATAGTGTTGAATAATAGGTTGGTAGACCATAAAATATATGTTAAACCTCATAATGGAAAGCATCACAATATTGAGGGTATTTATTTATTGGTATTTTTGTGTTTAGAGTACCAATGAATGTGTTTTTACATATGAATGATATAATAATGGTGTGTATAAGTGGGACTCCTAGAGGATATGTTTTATTAGATAGATAATGAATTTGAGATTTAGTGAAAGTAAATATCAGTGTTGTGGTAGTAATAATTAATGATTATTTTTAATATCACTGTATGGGATGTGTGCCTCCAAATAGATTGTCTACCGACCTCTCAATGTCATACACCAAATGAATTTGAGAATATATGGATATTTATTTTATAATAAATGATGAATAAATAACAAATAATTTTTTGATAATTTATTTTATTATTATAAATCTGATATAATAGATTATAAAAATTAAAATCAAATATTTATAACATACTAGACCTTGTCTATCAGAAAATTTTATTTAGAGATGGAAGTTATAAAACTATTGATGGGTGAGTATTCACGTTTGGAAACTTTGTTATGTTATTGAGGAAATAAAAATAATAGAGATTTTCTTAATCATTAGTGTTATCCTACTAGATTAATAGTCAATAACGTATTTGTGAAAAAAATAGAACTCCATTGATTTACATCTAATATTATTTGTTGATCTTCCTAGAACCCTAATTAAGTTAGTGGATTATTTTTAATTTTTATCTTCTAGTCAATTCCTCCAATGGTATGATTCTAATCATATGGATTTAATGAATGGGATCCAACCACACTTCAGTTTTTTATTCGTTCCCCCGTCAAAATAGATATTATCTATTAAATTAGTGTCTCTTGAATCAATTAGTGTGATTTAAATTTTCTATATTACATACCTAATCCTCTCTATCTCCTTCAACTCTTCTTGATTTCATAGAGTGAGGTATTTTATCAAAAGTACACTAATGCATGATCATTTTATCTTTCTAGATTATGTATTTTATGTGGGAATGGTAGAGAGTGATATGGTAAAATGATTTTAAATGTTAGTAAGAGGATATTCAATCCATAATAAATTACATTTTTTTATATTTAAAATAATGATAGTTTATATTAATAAATGAGTGAATTTGTATGACAAATTTGTGACCTTATGTGTGATATATCTAGATTCATATAATTTTTTCACAAGAATAAATCACTATTGGGATTCTATTATGTATGGATGACTAGTGAGATTCATATTGACAATGAAAATGATGTTATTTTTATTTATGTCACTTATTATTTTATATGTGAGTGTCTTTAATATCTATCACATTAGAAGATAGAATATTAATGGATTAAATAAATTGAAGAGTGATATGGTATCTTGACATTGTATATGAAAACCAAGGATAGTTTTATATATCATCATGATGAATTATACATGACTAGTAATATGTATTGTTTGTGAAGATGAGATTGTTGGAGAATATTATGGGTTTTTTAATGATTACACTATTTTTACATTCCTATTATTTTAAATAGGAATTGAAATTATGGATCCTTAATTTGAATTATTATACATTACTCTAATAAAAATAATTATTGAAAACACTCTCTTTTGTTGATGCAGATCATCTGTACCATTTATCTATATTTTATATATTTTAAAATTCTACCATGAAATCTTGTTTTATGTATACTAGTTTCAAGTACATTTATTACACAAATCGTTCTTGTGGAAATTTATATATAATTTCTTACGAACCTTATTTTTTATATTTTATTTCAAAATCTTTGATGACTATATTAAAGAGTTTCATAATAGTATATAGAACATAATGTATTCTGATTTTCTCTAAAGATCATGAGGTGACCATTTCTCACGAATTTGTTGATTGATCAATTTAATCTCGTTTCCTTTTTTGTAATATTAGAGGTATAATTATATTTTTTTAGTAAGTAATCAAAATTTAAATTCCACATTTCAATAATAATATATATAAACTATATTTGAAATTAATTCTATGATTACATTGACATCATATATATAGAGTCATTCTTACTGCCTTATTTATTCTTATAAAAATTGAATTCCTCTATTTCGTCACATTAATCCAGGATTTCACACCATTTCTTTGATATATATCCTTAGTTGACCATAGATGATATTTTGACTACGAATAAATATAGGATTCCTATATTGAAAATTATAATTATAATTGAAGATCTATTTGTATATATATTTAATAATGAATAATTTTCAATACACTAGACCTATTATTTTTGGGTTGTGATGTAATACCCTAACCAGAAGCATTGTTTCTGAATCATATATCCATAAGGAAACGTGTTTTACTAAACATATTAAATTTTATTCTATCATATAATGAGTTTTTGAACACCATTATTTGGTATATTATACTATTTTTATCGTATGATTCATCAAATAAGACAAAAATATAAAAAATATATCCTTAAATATATTAACATAACGATAAATAAGAAATTGTTGAAATAGATATAAAATATTTAATTATAATAACTAAAAAATATCCTAATGTGGAAATACAAACCACATTATAAGTTTAGTGGATAAGTAAATAATGAAATATCGTATAAAACATTATATAATATAACACAATTCGATATCAAAATCAATACTATTTTGATCAACCATCTTCCATCATCCTCTTCACCATTCCTATATCCGTGTACATAATTTCCCCACACACATGAAAAATCATGTGAAATTTGTGATTAATAAAACCCAATAGGACTCCACTAATGTGTCCCTAAAAAATATTCACAATTTTAATATGTGTATTCTATGATAATATTAAATGTGATAGTACGCATAAATAATCACATATAGAGAAATAATGTGCTAAAACATTATCCATGATCTTGCACCATACATTCTATATCTCTGTTCTAAAAGTATTATCATGAAATTAGTTGTAATACTCAAAATACCATCAGTCTAGTAAACATACTTCTTTGAATCATGTGAATTCACTACCCTATATATACTAAGAATCTTGGTTGTCATGTTGTTGGAATCTTCTTGGCATCAAGGGATCATGCTAGATGGCAACAACTACAAGTTGTAAAATTAATTTTACATAGAAACCATTTGGGGCATATTTGATCAAATTTCAGGCACAATTCATCTTAATTTGTGAACACTTTTCTTAGTTTGAACACCTATGTCACCACATAGAAGTTGTTTTGAAAACCATGAGTTATACCACAATGGTATGGTGTAAAAAATAAATGGGTATAACATTAAAAAGTAATGTATATAATATAAGAATGAGAAATTATTATCAATGTAAAATTCATGTCATCAACATAAAACATGATAAAAAATTATAATCCTTCTCATGGGAATAAGAATAAAAAAAGTTTCATGGGCTATACACACAACCACTTTCAATCAGAATCATGATTTGTCCTTAAATTATGTCATCACATGATTCAGAATAAAAAAAACATTTTATACATGAACCCCAAATTATTCAAAAATTCTTAACTACAGGTTTTTATGAATACGTATATGTTTCATAAAGTCTTAATGACATAACCACATGTCATATAGATGGATAATTGGATAACATAATAAGCACCCCAATTTCAATTTCAATTTTATAAAAATGGTTTTTAATAGAGAAATTCAATGATTGTGAATGTCAATAATATATGTTCAATAATAGAATACCTTATGTTTTCATTCAATAGAACCCATTTAATGGTACACCAAAAAATAAGAATCCAATTCATGGGCATAATTATTGATCAATGATGTGATTATGAATTCCGCATTGATTCTAGAATTGATCAATTGGTATATTTAACAAATAGAAATCCATCATCGATACATCCACTGAAAAGAGAATATAAATGACAAGAAAAAATAAGAGTCATATGATGATCTGTCTATAGACATATACTAGGAAATATATATTATTTATAGGGAATATAAAACATAGAGAAAGTGATGTCATTGAAATTACTATCTAACTACCACTGTAAATATGATACTTGAATATGAAATTAGTTGGTATTAGAATTCATATTTTGGGAATTGACATTTTATATCTATAAATCTTTTCATGATAAATGAGGTATATCTTGGAGAAACAACAGTAATAGATGTGTATTCTTTCATATATATTAATTATATATCATTATAATATATGTATAATGAAAAATATCATTTTACATGATCAGAAATAGTCAGGTAAGGGTAAATAATTATAGAAATTAGGATACCATACTATGCATTGATGAACTTGTAAAAACAAAAATGAATTTATATTGATATAAAATTTAAATCATTAATTTCATGCATGCATGATTTGGAAACATAATCGAGAAATTGTGCACCCATTACGGTATTGCGTAGAAGCCGAATTTTTTGACCACAAAGATTGTCAAACTGCATACCAATCATGGTGTTGTCCACTAGTTCTTTCCGCACGGATTACTATGATATTTTGAATAGTTTTTAAAACTACACTCCATAATCCTGAACTTCCCCCTGAGTTACTCCCAAAAGGTTTATGGTTTCCATGGTAACATTCTTTGTTTTGACAAACCATGGACAAACCATTCACACAAAACAAGCCCCCAAATAATTTCAAAATCCATAAAAACCATATAATATAATCGTAGAAAATTATATTTTGAAAACATAAACGTCAATTACAATATTTAAAAAACAATGAACCTATAAAATATATTTCTAATACATTCTCTCAAACCAAGGACCCCTCATCCAAATGAGACACTCTAGGAGTCCTTCTCAAACAAATTGGTCCATTAAGACTGAACTTATTGCCCTAACTCACATGTATCCTACTATATTAATCTATAAAAACATAGAATATATGTGTGTGGTATCATATTGATTAATGTAATTTTTTTCCCCATTCGAAAATCTACACTATGTGTTCCATGTAAGATACATCATGCTACATCTCTACATCTCTTCATTTGATGAATTATGAAGAATCCTACTTATTCCTCCAAAGTTTATACATATAAAACAAATATTCCATACCATATTAATGTGATAGGGGATTCATGTGGTATTTTATTATTCAAATAAATTTTATTATCATTATGTGTTTAACAAAATATGGATCTAGCCTCTCTTACATTATTAAATATCAGTGGAAAAAATATGAAATTATTTTAGTAATTATATGGCCACAAATAATAAACTACAAAGGTCTAATCCAAAATCATTCGTGAATTTAATATTTTATAGAAACATATTTTAATGCTATGAAATGATAACACCCTTGTATATTAGATAATGGGTTTTCAACTCAGAAAAAAGGAGACATAAAATTGTTAAAGAATGTGAAAGACATTGATAATGGAATGGTGACAGTTGGATATGTAGATTCTCTAAAAATTAAAGACGTTGGAGCATCCATCATTAGGGAATTCAGGTTCAAATTCATGAAATCTTTTTTTATTTCTATGTCCCAAAATTCTAAGTGTTTTATAAAATTTTCGTGAAGGAAATAATCAATTTGATGAAAAATGTGTTTTTTTGGAAAATTGAGGAACATGGGAATATAGTTAAAAGAGACCAATGCACTACATTAATGTTGTTAAATGTTGGTGAGGTTTAATTTTCATGTTACTTAGGTAATGTGTATTACAATAAATTAAGTCATAAAAGGATAGGGAACATTTTTCAGTGAAACCTGAACAAGTTATCAAAGAGATAAAGTGTCCCTAGAATTCTAGATATGTTAATAAGTAGATATTTTTTGATTCAAAATATTCCATAAATTAATGATTAATTTTTTTTGGAAATAATAAAGTTGAAATTTATTCAAAAAACCCCCATGGAACTTATTCACTATGTTATATATAGTCTAATGGGAAAACAATGAACTTGAGAAGATGAGAAATTCATTACACTCATTGATGAATTCACTCACATTAATTGTATTATACATATGAATATATGTTAGATTCTCTAGATTTGTATAAATTTTTTTGGGAGAAATATGAGAAGGATGTTGAGTTTGTATTGAAGATGTGGAGAACAAAAAATGGTGGGGAATAATATAATGAAAAATTATAATATTAACATGATAAGTATGTATTTTGAAATGAGTTTATAAAAACGTATACACCTTAATAAAATTGAATTACTGAGTGAAATAATAATTGATGATTGATATTTTAAGAACTATGTTATTTGAACATGGTATTTATAATTTCTTTTAGAGGCCATAAAAGATCACATTTTTTTATATTCAGAAACAATGTTTATATAATACATGTTTAGATATGAATCAATATGAATGTTTTTATGATAACACTCTATGTATTAAAAATTTATGAGTTTTTGAGAGTCTATCCATCATAAAAATGAAATTTGGAAATCATGGAATGTTTTTGAATAGGGATGATGACAGAATATTTCCTCTCTTCTCTCTGAAAGGTAGTGGATTTAGATATTTCATCAATCTGCATAGATGATTTGTTTATTATATTGATGTGAAATTTGTTTAAAAATTATAAGGAATAAAAATATACTCCTCTTGATAAGGATGATATACATAATGGATTTTTTTAAGAATTATGATAAGGTTGATGATTATTTTAATCCTACAAAGGAATAATTATCTAACTCAGCTACTTTTAGTGATGAGGAAGAGTCAATAAAATTTCATTATAGTATGAGGAATAAAGTGGTAGCTCAAGAAATTATTTTCAGTCAATAGAAAAAAGTTTAAATAATATAAACATAAAAATTAATTACACATACTTCTATTTTTTAAAATTTCACCCAAAAGATGTGAATAATACTTTTATGCAACCAAAATGGGTCATTGGTATGAATGAGGATTTATATTAGATAGAAAGGAATGATACAAAGAAATTTTTAAATAATCCCATTAAAAAATTGATTTTAGTACAATGTGGGGTTCCCTGAAAAGGTTCAATGAATAATGTAGCATGATATGAATCAAACCAAGATTATCCTGCACTGGCTACTCACATATAAATGGCACTGATCATGTAGATAAATTTTTTCCTGGGTCATGTTCTGAAACAATTATAATCATTATTTTTATTACTTCACAATGAGGTTGCAAAAAAATTTATATGGATGTGAAACCATTATTTTCTTATGGTGATATTGATGAGGAAGTATATATTCAAAATCCATGTATATTTCTTTGTTGAGAATGAGGATTTCTATGTGTTCAATAAAAATAAATCCTTATATGAGAAAAACAATATCCAAGGACATGGAATTCTAATCTGTATACCTACATAATAAATATGAGTTTTATGAATAGAAGGGTTGATATTAATTTTTATATAAATTAATGTAAATAATTATCCTGCATTGTAATTATATATGTTGATTCCATTATCATTGAAAATAATGAAGAATGAATTTTTTTGAACAAAATCTTCATAGATGAACAATTTATTTCAGATGTCTATGATTGGTAAAATGAAATACATTCACCAGTTTAAAATATCACAAATTATGAAACAATTTTTTCATTCACAACAATATTATGCACATAAAACTAATAATAATTATGAAATATATCATTAGAAACCATTTTCCAAACAAATATTTGTGGGAACCATGTTTAATAATGATGTTGAAGGTAATTAAGATGATTCTAAATAGTTTTAAATGATTAATGTATATTTCTAATATTTCACTACATCTTGACTTGAAATTTTTTTTGATGTTACCTTAAATGAATTATCTTAGAGTTATCCAAATGAATCACAGCTATAGGAGGAAAAAAAATTCTCAGAAATATCAATGGATTTTTGTTTTCAAAATTTAGTATAATAGGTCCGAATATGTAACATCCTAAGTAAATAAATAATATGAAATTTTCATATGTATTAATATTTTTGACTTAAATATTAATTTAACTTTAATTTGGATTCTAGTTTTTATGGTGTACTTGACATGAAATACTTGGTTTCTATGAAAAATCATGCCGCACACAAGGCTAAGTCATACTAAAAAATAATAATATAATATTATATTAAAATGTATTAAACACCTAGCCATTGTATTAGAGGGAATGAAGAGAACTAACTATATTTTCATTATATATTTTTTAAAATTTATTTACATTTATCCCAAAAATGTTAGAAGCATAAAATGTGAATGATTCCAATTTTGAGCATATACACTCTAATATTTTTAAAAAGGTTGATTTACCTCCTTTTGATAGAGAATTGTTATTAAATCTAGTTTTTGAAACATTTATATGTTCTATTTGACAAAATAATAATCTTCATTATAATTGGTACATAATAATTTACTTTGGATAAATTTTGGTTTTTTTCTAATAATGTTAAACTTTTTATGAATAGTGAAAATACTGCATTTTAATTCTAAAAAACCTTTTAATGTAATTTTAGTATATAGTTAGATTGTTATTTAAATTTATTTTAAAGATTAATTGGATTATATTTTTTCCAATGAATCTAATTTTTTTCATTGGAAGTAATTTCTCTATTAAATTGGACATAAACATGGGTATATATTTTGATAGTTATTATTTCATAAAAACACCCTTTTTGTTTTGACAACAGAAATTAAATTTAAATTAATTTCTGAAACATATGTGTTTTGAATTTTGAAAATTGTATTCAATATATTGAAAAGGGATGTCCAAATTGTTTAAATAGGTTTCTTTTTTTAGACATTATGAATATTTACTTTAGGAACTATTTTATCTACCATGGTTAATGGGTAAATCTGGTAAATATCAGTGAAAAATAATATTAAAATAATATAATTTATCCTTAAACTTTTCCTAAACCTATTGGATGAGCTATATTTGACCAAGATAATTCATTTGAATAATTTGGGTCACCATGGAGAAACTTTTTAGTTATAGTGACACTTTAAATTAATTAATTTAAATAAAGACAAAACTAACATAAACAGATATCTTTTAGTTAAAAAATTATATGGGGTTATATAAGTGAAATCATAGACTATAAAGATTAATTTGAAAGGTAGAAAGAGTTTCTAAATTAGGGTAGTTTAGTTTTAATTTTTAGAACATAAATAAATAAATTTAATTATGACATAATGGTGATGTAGTGATTTCTTTATTAATATAAGATTAAAAAAGACAATATAAATATTAAAATAAATTTATTTTGAAAATTTTTATTTCATCCATGAATTATAGGTATAATAATGACTGTTTATCTTTTAATTAATAAAGTTTTTTCAATTTAATCACATTTTATAGATTTTATAAATGTCTTGATATTAATAATTTATACAATGACATAATGGTGTTTTTCAAACAATTAATATTTTAATAATGATTAAAAAATACTAAATTATATGATTCGGCCAAATGACTTATATAATGTCATAAATGATCGATTTTGAGTCTCATGACCATTTATAGAAAATATATTAACCATATATTATAGATATATAAGAGGACATGGTTAAAGATAAATATGCTTCCAAAGGTTCAAACTAAAAAGATAATGATTAAAAAATATTCAAAATATGTCCAATTATTATTGGATTATTGTTTTACTTATATTAAAATTATCTTCTAATTAAATATATTCGGGTCCTTTTAAAATCTAATATAATTTTATAATAAAATAATTCTTTCAAACCATCCTAAAGATACCCTCCTCCCACTTTTATAAGGCCACCAAATCAAACACAATACACACTCCTCTCAGGCCCCTTGGATCATCCAAAGAATTCTCCAATAAGCTCCAAATATCTCTATATTACACATATAATCTTCCCCGAGGTAGAAGTCAATTCAGAAAAGGCATTCGATCATTCCAAAGAGAGATACCTGATTTAAAGGTAACATCTTCTTTCAAGTTCTTTTCTTTTATTTTGCTTCTCCAACCCCCTAAACTCTATTTATTCCATTATTTTAGAACAACAGAAGTATCCAAAATATACTAGTATGTTATTATGAGACATATTTGAACTATAATTCAAATCACCTCGATCTAATGGATATGTACATACTGTTTCCATGGATGGGAAATTACTGCCTCACTAAACGATGATTGTTCAATTATCTCTTACCGCCTCTCATGGTGGCCATTATTATGGAACAATATTTTTATGTTATATATTATATATTTATATTATATCGATTATTTTCTTTTTTTTCACTTATATCATTTCTTTATGTTTTTCAAAAATGGGTAATTATGATAATTTCATTTGAGGAAGTGTGGACTACCACCCCCTTAAAGTGATATGACTCGCTCATTGCATATGTGGAACGTATAAGGGATACAGTTAAATAAATTATATATTATATTATACTAAAATTATAATATACCTATGTATAATTATTTTTTCATTCCATTATATAAAAAATACAAATGAAAGTAGTGTTCATGCGTACGTACGGCTTACCGTCTCCATGAACGGTGTATTTCATTTCTTATTTTCAAATGATACACACATATATAAATACACATATATATATATACTGGATATATATGATATATTTGATATAGAACTTGTTAATATCATTATGGTGATAAGGTAATTTTGAACTCATAGTCAACTTGAAATTATTAGAAGTTCATTTTTGACTCAAGTACCAAATATCAACAAAATGACCGCTATTAACATAAATGATTTGGTAATGTTCATATCATTTTAATAATTTATATTAATGGAATAGTAAACATGAAAAAGATTTTTATGAAATTTTAAATTAACTTTAGTTTTTTATTTAGGGTATTAAAGAATGAACAAGCCAAGTCAGACATGTGGTAAGGGAATTTCTTCACCCAATTTTCATTTTTTGGGTTAAACATCAACATCGTCATTATGTGGTGCTATGAATTTGTGTGAATTACCTATGATTGTTTTTCCATTAATATCCACTTATATTTGGTGTATTTATGTTTTTCACACATAATTATTTCATTGATGTATCCTTAATGTAATGATATAATTTTTGTATGGGAATTCATCACAATATCCTTTCATTGAGGTGTTCTTTGATTTTACACGACATTATTTTATAATGTGTATATAAAAATTTGACTTTTAATTTCATTCAATGGAAATATTTACTCAACTAAGAGTTTTAATAATTGTCAAAACGGATGTTTCTTTTTAACGTACATGGGGTAAATGAACTTTCCACCGCTGCGAGCATTATATGATATTTGGCTTCTTCTACAAGATGTAGTGTTTTTAAAAAGAAAATAAATACCATACAATCTGTTTACGTATTTTGGTACTGAAAATGGTTTTGATAATGGAATTTTTATGTTAATATATTCAAATCATATATTGTGATTGAAATGTAGAAATTTTATCCTTTATGTTTTTTATTACTTATTAATATGTTATGGTTCATGGGAATTGATTATGTATATGGGTGGTTCCATGAATATCCTAGGGTGGGTGAGCCCGACATAGCTCTCAAATGCATTGTGTAATGTGACTGAGGTAAACTAAGTTGTCTCTCCTAAAATATTTAGTGTGTTATTTAAGTATAATCTTCATAGCCATAATAGTTAGATTATTACAAAGAGTCATGTTATTTTAGATAATTTGAATCAGTATAACATAACATGAATATATATATCTTATTATTTACCCTCCTCGTAAGATATATATGATGATTATATAGATATAATTGAACACCTATTCCATGTTGACTTTTATAAGGCATTAGATATGTGTGAACCAAATCCCAATTAGAGTTCATGTAATTACCATAAAGATAAGTATATTTAAAAACATATGTGTCAAGGAAGTGAAATTAAACACATATGAAAATGTTTCAAAAGTTTGGGATGTTTCAATATATGTGGTGAAGAAGGTCTTAATGCAAGAACATTCCATGAAAAAATGAATCATCTAATTGAATCCATGAAATGGAAAGAAGTTCATTCTAAATGATCAATTGAATGTTTTAAAGGTGGTCTGCATGGTGATAATAGAAATAGTTTTCTTCGATAAAGGTTAGGGAATAAGATCAGTAGCATTGTAAAAATATATGTTTTCCAATTCTTAATTCCATTACAATTGAATATGAGGGAACTAAAAATGTCCTATTAAAGGTACTAATTATTTCTTAGCTCATGTTTTGACATTAATGAAATCACTGGACATTATGCCTTATTTTTTATATAGTAAATAGGTATAAATTAATAAGATATAAAAAAATGGTTAAATGATCAGGAATAATTTTTGATGAATAAGTTTTCTTCATTTTAGGAATTGAAGAGTAATATTGGATCTATAGATGATTACATGATTAAATTTATTAATGATATGAATACTTTGGAAGACTATTTCTATTTTGTGTAAACTGGATGATTGATATGTGGAAATGTTATTCAAGGAATAAATATCTTTTCTTTTTTGAATATAGTTATAATGAACAATTTGGGCTTATAGAATCCTTGAATTTGAGACAATTAAAGGTTATTACTTTTTGGGATGAAAAAGCGAGGTATGAGATAACATTTGTAGTTAAAATATGTTATTGTAATTTTTTAGGAATTTATCTCATTTTTTGAATTTTATAAAATTATTTTTTTAATGGAAAACACGCAGACTGTGTGACTACCCATCAAATCAGAAAATGATGTAGGAATCGAACCCAGATCCAAAATGTGATAGGGATTGATTTCTTACCAATGAAATACGTGAAGTCCTAGGTTAGTGTGACTAATTGTATTTGGTTAAATAATTTTATTTATCGAGAATATGTATTTTTATAGAACTTATGTTTTATCAAATAGATATCCTTAATTTAGGAAAATGATTTGGTTATTAGGTGATAATGGTTATTCTGGAAGACTTTCCCTCTTTTGGGAACACTATATGGCTAAATAAAATAGAATTCTATGTGATTTAGTTTATGGATTGTTGGTTGAAATTTTATATTTTATGTATATATGTTTTTATATAGACATATGGTGATTAGGGTTATTTATGGAAATGATTAACCTATCATAGAGATTATGTGATCCGGTTAATTACATTTCACCATGAGACTGTAAGAGTAACCGATGTTATTTGGGGTTAAATATTATGATTGTTTTAGTGGACTATGTGATTAAATTCATCTGAGTTTTGGGATTCTATCTTAGTTTGGATTATATGGAAAGATCTAAAAGGCGATGGTTTATGTAATGGACTTTTCTAAACATTGGGAATTGTTTGTTCAATTTTGGAGATTATGATTTGTATTTCAGTTTATAATTGTAAATACTTTTAGGTATTAAATGAACTTGTACTAACCATTTTTTTTTTGGTTAATGACTAATGGTAGATGAAATATATAGTTCTTCTTTTGAATTATGTGATTCTCATGAAGTTTATTCTATCACTTTATGTGTGATAGAGTCTTCTTGAATACTCATCGTTTGGATAAAATATGGATTTTTGTTTGAAAATTATTAAAGGATGAAACCCTACATGAAAAATTATGTATATTTCTTTATGATCTTATTGTATCTAATAAATAAATTCACCAACATTAAGAAAAGTTAATTAGAATAAAAAAGCATCCATTTACATTTCCTACTAGTGTATCAAAGAACTTTTAACCTATCACATATTTGTAGTTTTCTTGTTTTTAAATTTCCCATTGCCATGTATTCTATGACTCTCTATCAGAACATGACACATAATTTATTCTCAAAATCACTGTTTTCATACATTTAATCCTCTTATTTGTTTCATCAAGTGTCCATTTCACCTCACTCTATTTCTTTTAAAGATATATTTTTACAACCTTTTTTCAAATGTGGTACTTTTAATGGTGTTTCTAAAACCAATTTAAAATTAGGGAGGACATAATACCCAAATGTGGAGAAATATATAACATCACAGGTAAATAAATAATACAAAAATTTCATATTCATTAATATTTTTTAGTTAAAAATTAATTTTACTTTAAAGGAGATGCTATGTTCGATGTTCTACCCAGCACACAACAATGGGTTTCTCCGAAATATAATGTTGCACACAAGGTTGAGTCATACTAAAAAAGAAAAATATAATATTATGTTAAATTGTAGTTAATTCCTAGACATTGTATTGTTGGGAATGATCAAAAGTATCTAAAATATTATTATACATGTTTGAGAATTGTTTTTTTATTTATTTAATAAATATTATAACATAAAATTTAATGAATCAAATTTTAGACATAAACACTCTATGATTATTTAAATGATAGTTCTCATGCCTTTTGATGGTGAACAATTTTGATAAAGTTTTTTTTCACTTTTCTATGTACTATTGGTATAAATAATATTCTTCTTTAGAATCGGAACATCAAAATATTCTGTGGAGGATTTTTTGGTATTTTTATATATTTTTCATTTTTTAATGTGTAGTAAAAAATAGTGCATTTTAATTCAAAAATGCCTTTTAGTATAATTTAATCATATAATAACACTGTTATTGTTGAGGTGAAGGCTTCATTAATAGAATATCAGCTCTGAGTGTTCAACGGTGTCCTCAAAATTCAATTTTGATCACCAATATAAAAGTTACGAATTTCTACTTGCATGTTAACTAAACATAATTAAATAACATTCAGAAGTTTATTCTGGATACTTTGAGCCTCAGAATCATGTCCTGTAAATTTTCGCAGACTCAACATATTTCCATATAATGAAAAAAAATCATAGAAAATTTGTGGTCTTTACAATAGTTTTATGTTACTTTTTCATTACATAATATTAATTAATATTAAGTGTCTTCATAACTCCAATGTGGCTCCATAGGGTCCCCAAATTGACCCTTGGATTCCCATGGTCTTCAGTACCACATCCAATTATCTTAGGACAAGTGTAAGGGTAATTTAATGTTTTTTAATATTTTTTTTCACCTTTATTTACCAGATTTACCCTTTAACCACAGTAAATAAAATATTTACTGAAGTAAATATTTAAAAGTTCTAAAAATAAAAGATTACTATTTACACAAATTGGAACTCCTGATGCCAAATAATGAATCCATTTTTCCAATTTCAAAACTCATAAGTGGTAGAAATTAATTTAAAATTAATTTCTTATTGAAAAAACAACAAGTGTGTTTTAAAAATATAATAACAATCAAAAGAAATACCATTTTTAGGTCGAATTTAAGAGTTACATTACATACAATGTCCAAAATTAGATTAAATAGTAAATATATAATACAATTAAACATTAAAACCAATTAATATAATAGTGTTATTATATGAATAAATTATAATAAAAGGCAGTTTTGAATTAAAATGCACTATTTTTTACTACACATTAAAAAATGAACAATATCTAAAAATACCAAAAAATCCTCCACAGAAAATTTTGATGTCCCGATTCTAAAGAAGAATATTATTTATACCAATAGTACATAGAAAAGTGATAAATAACTTTATCAAAATTGTTCACCATCAAAAGGCATGAGAACTATCATTTAAATAATGTTAGAGTGTTTATGTCTAAAATTTGATTCATTAAATTTTAGGTTATAATATTTATTAAATAAATGAAAAAAACAATTATCAAACATGTATAATAATATTTTAGATACATATGTTCATTACCAAAAAATAATGCCTATGAATTAACTACCATTTAACATAATATTATATTTTTCTTTTTTGGTATGACTCAACCTTGTGTGCAACATTATATTTCTGAGAAACCTGTTGTTGTGTGTTGGGTAGAACATCAAACATAGCATCCCCTTTAAAGTAAAATTCTTTTTAACTAAAAAATATTAATGAATATGAAATTTTTGTATTATTTATTTACCTAGGATGTTATATATTTCTCCCCATTTGGGTATTATGTCTACACTAATTTTAAATTGGTTTCAGAAACACCATTAAAAGTACCACATTTGAAAAAAAGGTGTAAAACTATCACTTTAAAAGGAATAGAGTGAGGTGAAATGGACACTTGATGAAACAAATAAGATGATTAAATGTATGAAAAAAGTTATTTTGAGAATAAATTATGTGTGATGTTCTGATAGAGAGTCATATAATACATGGGAAGGGGAAATTTAAAAACAAGAAAACCACAAATATGTGATAGGTTAAACGTTCATTGATACACTAGTAGGAAAAGAAAATGGATTTTTTTATTCTAATTTACTTTTCATAATGTTGGTGAATTTATTTATTAGATTCAGTAAGAACATAAAGAAATATACATAATTTTCTTGTAAGGTTTCATCCTTTAATAATTATCTAACAAAAACTCATATTTTATCCAAACGACGAGTATTCAAGATGACTCTATCACACATAAAGTGATAGAATAAACTTCATGAGAATCACATAATTCAAATGAACGTACTATATATTTCATCTACCTTTATACATTAACAAAAAACAAAATGGTTAGTACAAGTTCATTTAATACCTAAAAGTATTTACTTTTATAAACTGAAATACAAATCATAATCTCCAAAATTGAACAAACAATTCCCAATGATCAACAATGTCCATTCTATAAACCATCTCCTTTTAAATCTTTCCATATAATCCAAACTAAGATAGAATCCCAAAAATCAGATGAATTTAATCACATAGTCCTCCAAAAAAAGCTTAATATTTAACCCCAAATAACATCAGTTACTCTTACAGTCTCATGTTGAAATGTAATTAACTGGATCACATAATCTCTATGATTGGTTAATCATTTCTATAAATAACCCTAATCACCATATTTCTATATAAAACATATATACATAAAAAATAAAATTTTAACCAATACTCCATAAACTAAATCGCATAGCATTCTATTTTATTTAGCCATGTAGTGTTCCCAAAAGAGGGAAAATCTTCCAGAATAACCATTATCACCTAATAACCAAATCATTTTCCTACATTAAGGATATCTATTTGATAAAACATAAGTTCTATAAAAATAATTATTCTCGATAAATAAAATCATTTAACCAAATACAATTAGTCACACTAACCAAGGACTTCACGTAGATCGGTTGTATGAAATAAATCCCCATCACATTTTGGATCTGGGTTCGATTCCTACAACATTTTCTGATGTGATGGGTAGTCACACAGTCTGCGTGTTGTCCTTTAAAAAAATAATTTTATAACATTCCAAAAAATGAGATAAATTAGTAAAAAATGACCATAACATATTTTAACTACAAATGTTATCTCATACCTCGCTTTTTCATCCCAAAAAGTAATAACCTTTAATTGTCTCAAATTCAAGGAACATATAAACCCAAATTGTTAATTATAACTATATTCAAAAATGAAAAGATATTTATTCCTTGAATAACAATTCCGCGTATCAATCATCTAGTTTACAAAAAATAGAAATAGTCTTCTAAAGTAGTCATATCATTAATAAATTTAATCATGTAATCATCTATAGATCCAAAATTAATCTTCAATTCCCAAAATGAAAACAACTTAATCATCAAAAATTATTCCTGATCTTTTATCCATGTTTTTATATCTTATTAATTTATAATTATTTACTATATAAAAAATAACGCATAATGTCTAGTGAATTCAGTAATGTCAAAACATGAGCTATGAAATAATTCATACATTTCATAGGTCATTTTTAGTTCCCTCATATTCAATTGGAATGGCAGTAAGAATTGGAAAACATATATTTTTACAATGCTACTGATCTTATTCCCTAACCTTCATTGAAGAAAACTATTTGTATTATCACCATGCAGACAATCTTTAAAACATTCAATTGATCCTTCAGAATGAACTTCTTTCCATTTCATGGATTCAATTAGATGATTCATTTATTCATGGAATTTTATTGCATTAGGACCTTCTTCACCACATCTATTGAAACTTCCCATACTTTTGAAACAATTTCATATGTGTTTAATTTCACTTCCTTGACGCATAAGTTTTTAAATATACTTAGCTCTATGGTTATTAGCTGAACTCCAATTGGGATTTGGTTCACACATATCTAATGCCTTATAAAAGTCAACATGGAATAGGTGTTCAATTATATCTGTATAATCATCATATATATCTTATGAGGAGGGTAAACAATAAGATATATATATTCATGTTATCTTAAACCGATTCAATTTATCTAAAATAACATGACTCTTTGTAATAATCTAACCATTATGGCTATGTAGATTATTTTTAAATAACACCCTAAATATTTTAGGAGAGACAACTTCGTTTACCTCAGTCACATTACACAATGCATTGGAGAGCTATTTCGGGCTCACCCACCCTTGGATATTCATGGAACCACCCGTATACATAAACAATTCCCAAGAACCATAACATATTAATAAGTCATAAAAACATAAAGGATAAAATTTCTAAATTTCAATCAAAATATATGATTTGAATATATTAACATAAAAAATCCATTATCAAAACCATTTTCAGTACCAAAATACGTAAACAGATTGTACGGTATTTATTTTCCTTTTAAAAACAATACAGCTTATAGAAGAATCCAAATATCATATAATGCTCGTGGCGGTGGAAAGTTCATTGACACCATGTACGTTAAAAAGAAACATCCGTTTTGACAATTATTAAAACACTTAGTTGAGTAAATATTTCCTTTGAATGAAATTAAAAGTCAAATTGTTATATACACTTTATAAACTAATGTCGTGTAAAATCAAAGAACACCTCAATGAAAGGATATTGAGATGAATTCCCATACAAAAATTATATCATTACATTAAGGATACAACAACAAAATAATTATGTGTGAAAAACATAAATACACCAAATATAAGTGGATATTAATGGCATAACAATCATAGGTAATCCACACAAAATCATAGATCCACATAATGAAGATGTTGATGTTTAACCCAAAAAAAATGAAAATTGGGTGAAGAAATTCCATTACCACATGTCTGGCTTGGCTTGTTCATTATTTAACACCCTGAATAAAAAGCTACAGTTAATTTCAAATTTCTTAATAATCATTTTCATGTTTACAATTACATTAATATCAATTATTACAATGTTATGAACATTACCAAATCATTTATGTTAATAGCGGTCATTTTGATGATATTTGGTACTTGAGTCAAAAATGAACTTCTAATAATTTCATGTTGAGTATGATTTCAAAATTACCTTATCACCATAATGATATTAATAATTTATATATCAAATATATCATATATATCCAGTATATATATATATGTATTTATATATGTGTGTATCATTTGAAAAAAAAATGAAATGCACCGTTCATGGAGACGGTAAGCCGTACGTACGCGTGAACACTACTTTCATTTGTATTTTTTATATAATGGAATTAAAAAATAATGATACATTGGTATATTATAATTCTAGTATAATATAATATATAATTTATTTAACTGCAACCCTTGTACGTTCCACATATGCAATGAATGAGTCATATCACTTTAATGGGGATGTAGTCCACACTTCCTCAAATGAAATTATCGTAATTACCCATTTTTGAAAAACATAAAGAAATGATATAAGTGAAAAAAATAAAATAATCTAGATAATATAAATATATAATATATACCATATAAATATTTTCCATAATAACGACCACCATGAGAGGCGGTAAAAGATAATTGAACAATCATCATTTAGTGAGGCAGTAATTTTCCATCTATGGAAACAGTATGTACATATCCATTAGATTGAGGTGATTTGAATTATAGTTCAAATATGTCTCATAACAATATACTTTTATATTTAGGATACTCTTGTTGTTATAATATAATCGAATAAATAGAGTTTAGGTGGATGGAGAAGCAAAATATAAAAAAAGAACTTGAAAGAAGACATTACCTTTAAATCAGGTATCTCTCTTTGGATTGATCGAAGGACTTTTATGAATTGACTTCTACCTAGGGGAAGATTATATGAGTAATATAGAGATATTTGGATCTTATTGGAGAATACTTTGGATGATCCAAGGGGCCTGAGAGGAGTGTGTAATGTGATTGAGTTGGTGGCCTTATATAAGAGGGAGGAGGGTATCTTTAGGATGGTTTGAAAGAATTATTTTATTATAAAATTATATTAGGTTTTAAAAGGACCAGAATATATTTAATTATAAGATAATTTGAATATAAGTAAAAAAATAATCCAATATGAATTGGACATGTTTTATATATTTTTTAATCATTATCTTTTTAGTTTGAACCTTTGGAAACATATTTATCTTTAACTGTGTCCTCCTATATATCTGTAATATATGTTTAATATATATTCTATAAATGGTCATGATACTCAAAATGGATCATTTATGACATTATATAAGTCATTTGGCCGAATCATATAATTTAGTATTTTTTAATCATTTAATAAAATAATAATTGTTTGAAAAACACCATTATGTAATTGTATAAATTATTAATATCAATACATTTATAAAATCTATAAAACATGAAAAAATTGAAAAAACATTATTAATTAAAAGATAAAAAGTCATTATTATACCTGTAATTCGTGGATGAAATAAAAAATTTCAAAATAAATTTATTTTAATATTTATATTGTCTTTTTTAATCTTATATTAATAAAGAAATCACTACATCACCATTGTGTCATAATTAAATTTATTTATTTATGTTCTAAAAATTAAAACTAAAATACCCTGATTTAGGAACTCTTTCTATCTTTCAAAATTATCTTTATAGTCTAAGAGTTCACTTATAGAACCCCATATAATTTTTTAACTAAAAGATATCTGTTTATGTTAGTTTTGTCTTTATTTAAATTCATTAATTTAAAGTGTCACTATAACTAAAAAGTTGCTCCATGGTGTCCCAAATTATTCCAATGAATTGTCTTGGTAGAATATACCCCATCCAATAGGTTTAGGACAAGTTTAAGGATAAATTATATTATTTTAATATTATTTTTCACTGATATTTACCTAATTTACCCATTAACCATGGTAGATAAAATACTTCCTAAAGTAAATATTCATAAAGTCTAAAAATAAAAGAAACCTATTTAAACAATTTGGACATCCGTTTTCAATATATTGAACACAAATTTCAAAATTAAAAACACATATGTCTCAGAAATTAATTTAAATTTAATTCCCGTTGTCAAAACAAAAAGGGTGTTTTTATGAAATAATAATTGTCAAAATATATAACCATGTTTAATTTCAATTTAATAGAGAAATTACTTCCAATTTAAAATATTAGATTCATTGGAAAAAATATAATCCAATTAATCTGTAAAATCAATTTAAATAACAATCTAACTATATACTAAAATTACATTAAAAGGTTTTTTTGAATTAAAATGCAGTATTTTCACTATTCATTAAAAATTTAACATTATTAGAAAAACACCAAAATTTATCCAAAGTAAATTATTATGTCCCGATTATAATGAAGATTAATATTTCTTCAAATAGAACATATAAATGTTTCAATAACTAGATTTAATAAGTATTCTCTATCAAAAGGAGGTAAATCAACCTTTTTAAAAATATTAGAGTGTTTATGTTCAAAATTTGAATCATTCACATTTTAAGCTTCTAACATTTTTGGGATAAATGTAAATACATTTTAAAAAAAATATAATGAAAATATAGTTAGTTCTGTTCATTCCCTCTAATACAATGGCTAGGTGTTAAATACAATTTAAAATAATATTATATTATTATTTTTTAGTATGACTTAGCGTTGTGTGCGATATGAGTTTTCATAGAAACCAAGTATTGCATGTCAAGTACACCATAAAAAATAGAATCCCTATTAAAGTTAATTTAATATTTAAGTCACAAATATTAATACATATGAAAATTTCATATTCTTTATTTACTTAGGATGTTACATATTCAGAGCTATTATACTAGATTTTGAAAACAAAAATCCATTGATATTTCTGAGAAATTTTTTTCCCGCCAATAGCTGTGATTCATTTGGATAACACTAAGATAATTCATTTAAGGTAACATAATAAACTATTTCAATTCATGATGTAGTGCAATATTAAAAATATACAATAATCATTTAAAACTATTTAGAATCATCTTAATTACCTTCAACATCCTTATTAAACATGGTTCCCACAAATATTTGTTTGTAAAATGGTTTCTAATTATATATTTCATAATTATTAAGAGTTTTATGTGCATAATATTGTTGAGAATGAAAAAATTGTTTCATAATTTGTGATATTTTTTTACTGATGAATGTATTTCATTTTACCAATCATAGACATCTGGAATAAATTTTTCATCTATGAAGATTTATTTCAAAAAAATTCATTCTTCATTATTTGCAATGATAATGGATTCAACATATATAATTATAACGCAGGATAATTATTTACATTAATTTATATAAAAATTAATATCAACCCTTCTATTCAAAAAACTCATATTTATTATGTAGGTATCTAGATTAGAATTTCATGTCCTTGGATATTGTTTTTCTCATATAAGGATTTATTTTTATTGAGGTCATAAAACTCCTCATTCTCAACAAAAAAATCTCCATGGCTTTTGAATATATACTTCCTCATCAATATCACAATAAGAAAATAATGGTTTCACATCCATATAAAATTTTTTAAAACTCATTATGAAGTAATAAAAATAATTATTATAATTGTTTCAGAACATAAACCAGGAGAAAATTTATCTACATGATCAGTGCCGTTTATATGTGTGTAGCCATTGCAGGATAATCTTTGTTTGATTCATATCACGCTTCATTATTCATTGAACCTTTTCAGGGAACCCCACATTGTACTAAATACAATTTTTTAATGGGATTATTTAAAATTTTCTTTGTATCATTCCTTTCTATCTAATATAACTCCTCGTTCATAGCAAGGACCCATTTTGGTTGCATAAAAGTACTATTCACATCATTTCGATGAAATTTTAAAAAATAGAAGTATTTGTAATAAATTTTGATGTTTTTATTATTTTAACTTTTCTCTATTGGCCGAAAATAATTTCTTAAGCTACCACTTTATTCCTCATACTATAATGAAATTTTATTGACTCTTCCACATCACTGAATGTAGCTGAGTTAGATAATTATTCCTTTGGAGGATTAAAATAATCATCGACCTTATCATAATTCTTAAAAAAAAATCCATTATGTCTATCATCCTTATCTAGAACTGTATATATTTGTTCCTTATAATTTTTAAAAAAAATTCACATCAATATAATAAACAAATCATCTATGCACATTGATGAAATATCTAAATCTACTACCTTTCAGAGAGAAGATAGGAAATAGTCTGTCATCATCCCTATTCACAAACATTCCATGATTTCCACCTTTCGCTTTTATGACAGATGGACTCTCAAAAAATCATAAATTTTTAATACATAGAGTGTTATCATAAAAACGTTCATATTGATTCATATCTAAACATGTACTATGTAAACATTGTTTCTGAATATAAACAAAAGTGCTCTTTTATGGTCTCTAAATGAAATGATAAATACCATGTTCAAATAACATAGTTCTTAAAATATCAATCATCAATTATTATTTCACTTAGTAATACAATTTTATTAAGGTGTATACGTTTTTATAAACTCATGTCGAAATACATACTTCTCAAGTTAATATTATAATTTTTCATTATATTATTCCCCACCATTTTTTGTTCTCAACATCTTCAATATAAACTCAACAACCTTCTCATATTTCCCCCAATTTTTTTTACAAATATAGAGAATCTAACATATATTCATATGCATAACACAAGTAATGTGAGTGAATTCATCAATGAATGAAATGAAGTTCTCATCTTCTCAAGTTCATTGTTTTCTCATTAGACTATATATGACATAGTGAATATGTTCCATGGGGTTTTTTGAATAAATTTCAACTTTATTTTTTCCAAAAAAAATTAATCATTAATTTATGGAATATTTTGAAACAAAAAATATCTACTTATTAACATATCTATAATTCTAGGGACACTTTCTCTCTTTGATTACTTGTTCAGTTTTCACTGAAAAATGTTCCCTAGCCTTTTATGACTTAATTTATTGTAATACACATTACCTAAGTAACATGAAAATTAACACCACCAACATTTAACAACATTCATGTAGTGTATTGGTCTCTTTTAACTATATTTCCATGTTCATCAATTTTCGAAAAAAAAATCATTTTTTATCAAATTGATTATTTCCTTCACCAAAATGTTATAAAACACTTAGAATTTTGGGACATACAAATAAAAAAAGATTTCATGAATTTGAACCTTAATTCCTTAATGATGGATGATCCAACGACTTTAATTTTTAGAGAATCTACATATCCAACTGTCACCATTCTGTTATCAATGTCTTTCACATTCTTTAACAATTTTATGTCTCCATTTGTCTGAGTTGAAAACCCATTATCTAATATACAAGGGTGTTATCATTTCATAGCATTACAAGATATTTCTATAAAATATTAAATTCATGAATGATTTTGGATTAGACCTTTGTAGTTTATTATTTGCGGCCATATAATTACTAAAATAATTTCATATTTTTTCCACTGATATTTAATAATGTAAGAGTGGATAGAGCAATATTTTGTTAAACCCTTCATGATAATAAAATGTATTTGAATAATACCATACCACATGAATCCCCAATCACACTAATATGGTATGGAATATTTGTTTCATATGTATAAACATTGGAGGAACAAGTAGGATTCTTCATAATTCATCAAATAAAGATATGTAGAGATATAGCATGATGTATCTTACATGGAACACGTAGTGTAGATTTTCGAATGGAGAAAAAAATTACATTAAGGAATATGATACCACACACATATATTCTATATTTTTATAGATTAATATAGTAGGATACTTGTGAGTTAAGGCAATAAGTTCAGTCTTAATGGACCAATTTGTTTGAGAAGGACTCCCAGAGTGTCTCATTTGGATGGGGGGTCCTTGGTTTGAGAGAATGTATAGGAAATAGATTTTATAGTGGAGACCACACTGGGAGGTTGGGAATTTAATACCCTGCATTAAATTCCTAGTTACTATTGGTCTAACACTTGGAATCCTCCCCCATTATTGAATTCAATAAATGATTAATTGATTACGTTATTAAACATCATTAGGGGGGATTGGCCCCTCACCTCTCATCATTAGGAATTGTTCGGAAACTAGTTTGTTGGAGAACACCTGGAGGAAGAACATCCTCCAACCAAGAACGAATCTCCTGATCATGAATTTTAAACCAATTTTGGAGCACAGATCAGAAGCATATTGTGGGTGTGATGAACGTTGACGTCGCCTTCATCATTTTCATCTTCATACTCAAGAAATCTTTACGAAACAAACAAGGTAGGGTTTTCTCTTGATTGGTCTTTTTTAATTTTTAATGTTCATTAAATCTTCATGAGCTGCTTGTTATCGAACTAACGCTGAGGGTGTGGGCCAAATGAACATATCTTGATAACTCATCTACCTATCGGATTGATGTGTTCTATACAAGAGGATCATCAAGTTGATTGGAACCTGACATTATTGAGATAGATCTAAAGGAGTCATCCCGAGACACACGACGACTCCCTCAGATTGAAGAATGGGCCACTGGAGCGTACCCGGTGACCCGCAAGAGTCTGTCGGTGACCGACACTAGCAGGGTACAGGAGGTGGTCTCGCAACCACACCACAGAAGTAGGACATGTCATATCGGCCACGGTGGTGGAGGGGGTGGTCGACATGTTGTCTTGGCCCATGGAAGTAGGGAGACACAATTCAGTGCCACCAGTAGAGGAGGAGGTCGTGGATGTCGAGTCACGACGATGCACTAGGGCGGCCAACACATGGCTAACTGCTGGAGGAGTAGCGGTGTTGTCATGCCACTGGAAGGGTATTCGGCTATGTGATGATGAGCATGACCTGATCTTTCAGCCACCATGTGCCAACATGTGGTGCCATAGGGTGCCGCTTGGTTGGCCAAAATTGAATGGTCCAACTCGACAGTTCGGGAGTCCCGGGGGGTGCCTCCCCTTGGTGGGGGCTACGGTGGGCCTAACAACGGCGGACCGCACCTAGCTGCGGGCCGCACATAGTGGGACACCTCTAGAAGGGCGTACATGGCAGACCCATACTAGTTCAGGTCACCTGGGTGGGTCTGATAGGGTTGGACCGGACCCAGGCCCATCTGGAACTATATATGCCTTTATAGCCATATCATGAGAACCAGGTGTTCATTTGAAGTACCGTCTTTTGAACTAGAATCCTTGGATCAAGACGGTAATTTGGTATACTCCAAATGGATTTTGGATAATGATGGATTATGTTCGGGCTGAATCGAAGCCAAATTCAACCGGGCCCATAGAATGGAAACGCTAATAACATACAGACTGGACATCTGAATGACACGATGTCTATCCCATTGGGTCTCTTATGACGTGTTAGATACTTTTTATACTTCATAGTGGGACTTCATGGTAGTTTATTTATTGACCTATAATCTTCAGATCCTGTGCGATTCATCGTTAGATGTTGTGTGGGTCATCTTCAGATCCTGTTTGGGTCATCTTCAGATCATGTTTGTGTTATCTTAGATCCGATATCGGTTACCACCAGAGCTTCTCAATGAAGTAAGATGATCTAGAAGTACAACTAATCATATATACTTTATTACTTTAGTTATACCTGGTGTGAGATGATTCATTAGCATTGTGGTAAACTTGTGTGTTGTGATACCTTCGTGGTATTCTTCTTTGTCACGTTACCTTTGTTTTACATACCTTCATGGTGTTACCTTTCTGGTTTTATTTCCATTGTAGAACAATTGTTCTGTTGGCTAATGAGTTAGGACTTGTGTTTCCTCATGAATGAGAAAAGATTACTAAATAACTTAGGTATATGTTTGGTCATATACCTAATTAGGTTTTATTGTTGCTTCGTGCTTTGTATCTATGGTCTTGCATTGTGGATTATGCTCAGTGGATTCTGAGAGACCATAGAGTGTCTTGGGGTCCCTACTGAATATTGTTATACTCACCACCTCACGGGTTATGCGTGCACATTGTTCTATCATGTGCAGACCATGGACAACATTGATCAAGGTTGAGGGTGCTAGGACTTGAGGCTGCTCGAAGGTGGACAATTTGATGAGATGAACCGTGAAGACGATCACTATAGAGTTGTACCAACCCTTTTGGTAGGATCCTTGGTGGGTGTTTACAAGAGATATTTTATGTGTTTCGTGCACTTTCCAATTGGTATTGTATTTCAACCCCTTTACTTATTGTACTCGCTCTAATTACTATATAGATTACATTGTTCTTGTATCATGTTGTGTGCTTGTATTGTTTGTGTTTGTTGGTTAAAATGCAATGTCTTCCAAGTTTTAGGGATATATGCATTTACAGTGCTAGTCCCCAGCCCCTGGCCTATGGAATGTGGGCTTTGGGTAGTCACAGCACGAGGCCCCAGGGGATAGGTTGTGACAATATGGTATCAGAGGAGTCGGTTGTACCGAATAACATAGACTCTGATAATTTCATCGACCATAGTGTTATGTGTTATGAGTGTGGTAATTAGTTTAGGTAATCTTGTGTGGGTGAGGTGGATGACGTAACTATACACCAGGACCCTGAATACTATTTTCTGACTCAGTGCACAAAATCATTGATTGCATGTGTGTTTTTTAAAAGTTTCATTTCTGATATATTTGAGTCGGCTCACCATTTATAACTTATTGATTGTGGCACACATTTTTCTTTTCTGGACGTATCCACAGATACTTCTAGCTAGGATTATAGATAGAGTATGTGATGACGGCCCACCGAGCAATGAGTCTTCATTGCAGGGCCCACTTATAGAAGAGGTACCAGTGGCATCACTACCCGTTGGGCCACCATTTTCTTCATATCCAATAGTATAGGGTTCATTCCAATTGAGCATGTTGCATGAGTTACAACAGCAGAGGCCACCAAGGATCTGAGGTGAGAAGGATCCACAGGAGGCTGAGGATAGGCTAGAGGCTGTAGTGAGAGTTTTCCAACTGGTAGGGCAACCAGTTGATCGTATAGTCATCCTTGAGGGCAGTCTTCTTCGCGTAGAAGTGGGGAGCTTCTGGAGGTTTATTCTACAGGTTCATGATGTGTTGAATCACCTCTGGGAGGACATTGAGAGCCTATTAAGTGAAAAAATCATCTGAATGACTTTACGTGTAGTGTGTATATAGGAGCTTCTCCACTTGAAGTAGGGTAACATGACTGCGCCTCAGTATTCAGTGTGGTGCAGTGACCTGTCATGCTACTCCACTGACATTGTGTGGGACCTTTTTTTGGTCTTGGACCTTCGAGTATGGGATCAGACGGGAGATTAGTGCTTCAATGATATCTCTCAGAATTCCAATACAGGTTGGGGTGTCATAGAGAGCACTATTAAGAGGGGTATTCCTTGCTAAGAAGTCATCCGTAGTGATACCCACCACCCGAAATCCCATAGAAATGTTATCTACAGCTGGCAGAAGACAGATGACATAGTGGTCCAAGTGGACCAAACCTACATGTGGACGACCGCAGGATACATGGTCAGTTGGGTGGGGCTCTCAAGATAGAGCATGATAGGAGAGGATCAGGCATTGGTACACATGTTGTGGGTAGGTTCACATGGCTTGCGACTGCCCAACCCTCTATAAAGAATAATAGCATAAGTTCGAAAGAACTCCTGGGAACAGGTGAAGATTTGATCGAGAAGGACTGTAGGTCATTGGCCGACGTGGCAGAGTAGTTGGCCATGAAGTACGCAATGGGTGGTGATTTGAGTTTCTACCGCGGCCACCTCTAGGTGGTCCACCCTGACCATATAGTATTGGTGTAAATGGATGAGCTCATCTCTAGTCAGTTGAGGCCTATGAAAATGACACTCTGGAGATGATACGGGGTACGATCGGTGTCTACTCCACCTTATCTGCAGTATTTATAAACCCATGTGTCAGTCACTCTTTTATTGAAAAATCCCTCATTTTGGAGCTCAGATATTCTCTTAGCCGTATTCTCAATTCATATTGCCAGATATTTCTATGGGAGAGGATTTTTTTTACACACTGGTTCTGGCAGTTTGATCTTACTCTAGGAGGCGGGAGCATTATCTGGGATTTTTTAGTAGAGGCATCAAGGCCTTACGAATTCATCTTGTGTATGGATTGGATATCTATTGTCCATTCAAATATTGAAAATATTTTATACCATGTGTGGTGTGTCCTCGTGGATGGGACTAGGTTTGCCTTCATCGATACGAAGGGAAAATTTACAGCACAAGATGGACTTACCCAGAGGAGGGTGTGGCCAATCACACATCAGTTGGAGAGCCTTACGCTTTGAGCTGTTGATGATGAGATTCTGAGCTATCCTATACTGGTGGACCTGTATGTGGATGTATTCACTGATGACATTTTAGTCCAACCACATCACTGAGAGGGAGACTATTACACATACTTCCCTGTTTTAAAATTTCACCCAAAAGATGTGAATAGTAATTTTATGCAACCAAAATGGTTCTTTGCTATGAATGAGGTGTTATATTAGATAGAAAGGAATCATACAAACAAAATTTTAAATAATACCATTAAAGAATTGTTTTTAGTAAAATGTGGTGTTCCCTGAAAATGTTCAATGAATAATGTAGCGTGATATGAATCAAACCAAGATTAGCCTAAAATGGATACTCACATATAAACGGCACTGATCATGTAGATAAATTTTCTCCAGGGTCATGTTCTGAAACAATTATAATCGTTATTTTTATTACTTCACAATGAGGTTAAAAAAATTTATATGGATGTGAAACCATTATTTTTTTTATGGTGATATTGATGAGGAAGTATATATTCAAAAGCCATGTAGATTTTTTTGTTGATAATGAGGAATTCTATGTGATCAATCAAAATAAATCCTTATATGAGAAAAACAATATCCAAGGACATGGAATTCTAATATGGATACCTACATAATAAATATGAGTTTTATGAATAGAAGGGTTGATATTAACTTTTAGATCAATGAATGTAAATAATTATCCTGCATTGTAATTATATATGTTGATTCCATTATCATTGCAAATAATGAAGAATGAATTTTTTGATAAAAGTCTTCATAGATGAAAAATTTATTTCAGATGCCTATGATTGGTAAAATGAAATACATTCATCAGTTAACAATATCACATATTATGAAACAATTTTTTCATTCTCAACAATAGTATGCACATAAAACTCTTAATAATTATGAAATATATAATTAGAAACTGTTTTCCAAACAAATAGTTATGGGAACCATGTTTAATAATGACGTTGAGGGCAATTAAGATGATTCTAAATAGTTTTAAATGATTATTGTATATTTCTAATATTACACTACATCAAGACATGAAATTGTTTATGATGTTACCTTAAATGAATTATCTTAGAGTTATCCAAATGAATCACAGCTATTGGCGGGAAAAAAATTCTCAGAAGTATCAATGGATTTTTGTTCACAAAATTTAGTATAATAGCTCTAAATATGTAACATCATAAGTAAATAAAGAATATAAAATTTTCATATGTATTAATATTTGGGACTTAAATATTAATTTAACATTAATAGGGATTCTATTTTCTATGGTGTACTTGACATGCGATACTGGGTTTCTTTGAAGACACATGTCGCACACAAGGCTAAGTCATAATAAAAAATAATAATATTATATTATTTTAAATTGTAGTCAACACCTAGCCATTGTATTGGAGAGAATGAACAGAACTAACTATATTTTTATTATATATTTTTTGAAATGTATTTACATTTACCCCAAAAATGATAGAAGCTTAAAATTTGAATGATTCCAATTTTTAGCACAAACACTCTAATATTTTTAAAAAGGTTGATTTACCTCATTTTGATAGAGAATTCTTTTTAACTCTATTTTTTGAAACTTTTATTTGTTCTATTTGAAAAAATATTAATCTTCATTATAATCGTGACATAGTAATTTACATTGGATAAATTTTGGTGTTTTTCTGATAAGGTTAAATTTTTAATGAATAGTTATAATACTGCATTTTATTTCAAAAAAACCTTTTAATGTAATTTTGGTATATAGATAGATTGTTATTTAAATTTATTTTAAAGATTAATTGGATTTTATTTTTTCCAATGAATCTAATTTTTGTCATTGGAAGTAATTGCGCTATTAAATTGGACATAAACAAGGGTATATATTTTGAATGTTATTATTTCATAAAAACAACCATTTTGTTTTGACAACGATAATTAAATTTAAATTAATTTCTGAAACATATGTGTTTTTAATTTTGAAAAATGTATTCAATATATTGAAAAGGGATGTCCAAACTATTTAAATAGGTTTCTTTTATTTTTAGACTTTATGAATATTTACGTTAGGAAATATTTTATCTACTATGGTTAATGGGTAAATCTGGTTAATATCAGTGAAAAATAATATTAAAATAATATAATTTATCCTTAAACTTGTCCTAAACCTATTGGATGTGGTATATTTGACCAAGATAATCCATGGGAATATTTTGGGACACCTTGGAGCCACTTTTTAGTGATAGTGACAATTAAATTAATTAATTTAAATAAAGGCAAAACTAATATAAACAGATATCTTTTAGTAAAAAAATTATATAGGGTTCTATTAGTGAACTCTTGGACTAGAAAGATTAATTTGAAAGATAGAAAGATTTCTTAAATTAGGGTATTTTAGTTTTAATTTTTAGAACATAAATAAATAATTTTAATTATGACACAATGGTGATGTAGTAATTTCTTTTTTAATATAAGATTAAAAAAGACATTATAAATATTAAAATAAATTTATTTTGATAATTCTTATTTCACCCATGAATTTTAAGTATAATAATGACTGTTTATCTTTTAATTAAGGACGTTTTTTCAATTTAATCAAGTTTTATAGATTTTAAAAATATCATGATATTAAAAATTTATAAAATGACATAATGGTGTTTTTCAAACAATTAATATTTTATTAAATGATTAAATAATACTACATTCTCTGATTCGGCCAAATGACATATATAATGTCATAAATGATCTATTTTGAGTCTCATGACTATTTATAGAAAATATATTAACCACATATTATAGATATATAAGAGGACATGGTTAAATTTAAATATGTTTCCAATGGGTCAAACTAAAAAGACAATGAATAAAAAATATACAAAACTTGTCCAATTCTTATTGGATTATTTTTAACTTATATTAAAATTATCTTCTAATTAAATATATTCTGATCCTTTTAAAACCTAATATAATTTTATAATAAAATAATTCTTTCAACCCTTCCTAAAGATAACCTTCTCCCTCTTATATAAGGCCACCAACTCAAACACATTACACACTCCTCTCAGGCCACTTGGATTGTCCAAAGTATTCTCCAATAAGCTCCAAATATCTCTATATTACTCATATAATAATCCCCTATGTAGAAGTCAATTCAGAAAAGGCTTTCGATCAATCCAAAGAGAGATACCTGATTTAAAGGTAACATCTTCTTTCAAGTTCTTTTATTTTATTTTGCTTCTCCAACCCCCTAAACTCTATTTATTCCATTATTTTATAACAACACCAGTATCCTAAATATACTAGTTTTTTGTTATGTGATATATTTTAACTATAATTCACATCACCTCGATCTAATGGATATGTACATACAATTTCTGTGGATGGAAAATTACTTCCCCACTAAACGATGATTGGTCAATTATCTCTTACTGCCTCACGTGGAGGCCATTATTTTGGAACAATATTTATATGTTATATATTATATATTTATATTATCTCAATTATTTTGTTTTTTTAACTTATATCATTTATTTATGTTTTTCAAAAATGGTTAATTATGATAATTTCATTTCCGGAAGTGTGGACTACCACCCCCTTAAAGTGATATGACTCATTCATTCCATATGAGGAACGTATAAGGGATTCAGTTAAAGAAACTATATATTATATTATACTAGAATTATAATATACCTATTTATCATTATTTTTTCATTCCATTATATAAAAAATACAAATGAAAGTAGTGTTCATGTGTACGTACCGCTTACCATCTCCATGAACGGTGCATTTCATTTCTTATTTTCAAATGAACCACACATATATAAATACATATTTATATTGGAGATATATGATATATTTTATATATAAATTATTAATATCATTATGGTGAGAAGGTAATTTTTAACTCATAGTCAACATGAAATTATTAGAAGTTCATTTTTGACTCAAGTACCAAATATCAACAAAATGACCGCTATTAACTTAAATGATTTGGTAATGTTTATAACATTGTAATAATTGATATAAATGGAATAGTAAACATGAAAAAGATTATTAATAAAGTTTAAATTAACATTATTTTATTATTAAGGGTATTAAAGCATGAAAAAGCCAAGTCATACATGTGGTAAGAGAAGTTCTTCACCCAATTTTCATTTTTTGGGTTAAACATCAACATCTTCATTATGTGGTGCTATGAATTTGTGTGAATTACCTATGATTTTTTATCCATTTATATCTACTTATATTGGGTGTATTTATGTTTTCCACACATAATTATGTCATTAATGTATCCTTAATGAAATGATATAATTTTTGTATGGGAATTAATCTAAATATCCTTTCATTGAGGTGTTCTTTGATTTTACACGACATTATTTTATAATGTGTTATAACAATTATACTTTTAATTTCATTAAATAGAAATTATTACTCAACAAAGAGTTTTAATAATTGTCAAGCTGTAGTGTTTTTAAAAGGAAAATAAATACCATATAATCTGTTTATGTATTTTGGTAATAAAAATGGTTTTGATAATGGAATGGTCATGTTAATATATTTAAATCATATATTTTGATTGAAATGTAGAAATTTTATCCTTCCTTTATGTTTTTTATGACTTATTAATATGTTATGGTTCTTGGGCATTGTTTATGTAAACGGGTGGTTCCGTGAATATCTTAGGGTGGGTGACCCCGACATAGCTCTCCAATGCATTGTTTAATGTGACTGAGGAAACTAAATTGTCTCTCCTAAAATATTCAGGGTGTTATTTAAGTATAATCTACATAGCCATAATTGTTAGAATATTACAAAGAGTCATGTTATTTTAGATAAATTTAATCAGTTTAAGATAACATGAATATATATATCTTATTGTTTACCCTCCTCATAAGATATGTATGATGATTATACAGGTATACTCACATTGACCTTTTTTTAGTAAATTGATGGGTCTAGCTGGCACCAAAGTAATAGTGGATGTGATAAAAAAATTAACAGTTTTTTGAATAATCACCTATAGGAAATGGGAGTTGTAATTAAAATTCTTGTGGTTATTCTCAACTAACTATCAAGAGGTATAATTGAACACCTGTTCCATGTTGAATTTTATAAGGAATTAGATATGTGTGAATCAAATCCCAATTGGAGTTCAGGTAATAACCATAAAGCTAAGTATATTTAAAAAGTTATGTGTCAAGGAAGTGAAATTAAACACATATGAAAATGTTTGAACAGTACGGGATGTTTCTATAGATGTGGTGAAGAAGGTCATAATTCAAGAACATTCCATGGAAAAATGAATCATCTAATTGAATCCATGAAATGGAAAGAAGTTCATTCTGAAGGATTAGTTTAATGTTTTAAAGGTGGTCTGCATAGTGATAATACAAATAGTTATCTTCGATGAAGCTTAGGGAATAAGATCAGTATCATTGTACAAATATATGTTTTCCAATTCCTAATGCCATTCCAATTGAATATGAGGGAACTAAAAATGACATATGAATGGTACAGATTATTTCTTAGCTCATGTTTTGACATTACTGAAATCACTAGACATTATGACTTATTTTTTATATAGTAAATAAGTATAAATTAACAAGATATAAAAACATGGATAAAAGACCAGGAATAATTTTCGAGGATTAAGTTGTCTTCATTTTATAAATTGAAGAGTAATTTTGGATCTATAGATGATTATATGATTAAATTTATTAATTATATGATTACTTTGGAAGACTATATCTATTTTGGGTAAACATGATGATTGATATTTCGAAATGTTATTCAAGGAATAAATATCTTTTCTTTTTTTGATATTGTTATAATGAACCATTTGGGTTTATATAAACATTGAATTTGAGGCAATTAAAGGTTATTACTTTTTGGGATGAAAAAGCGTGGTATGAGATAACATTTGAAGTTAAAATATGTTATGGTCATTTTTTAGGAATTTATCTCATATTTTTTAATGTTGTAAAATTATTTTTTTAAAGGAAAACACGCAGACTGTGTGACAACCCATCACATCAGAAAATGCTGTAGGAATTGAACCCAGATCCCAAATGCGATGGGTATTTATTTCCTAACACCGAACTACGTGAAGTCCTAGGTTAGTATGACTAATTTTATTTGGTTAAATGATTTTATTTATCAAGAATAAGTAGTTTTATAGAACTTATGTTTTATCAAATAGATATCCTTAATGTAGGAAAATGATTTGGTTATTAAGTGATAATGGTTATTCTGGAAGATTTTCCCTCTTTTGGGAACACTATATCCCTAAATAAAATAGAATTCTATGCGATTTAGATTATGGAGTATTGGTTGAAATTTTATTTTTTATGAATATATGTTTTTATATAGACATGTGGTGATTAGGGTTATTTATGGAAATGATTAACCTATCATAGAGATTATGTGATCCGTTTAATTACATTTCACTATGAGACTGTAAGAGTAGCCGATGTTATTTGGGGTTAAATATTAAGATTTTTTTGGAGGACTATGTGATTATATTCAACTATGTTTTGGTTTTCTATCTTAGTTTGGATTATATGGAAGGATCTAAAAGGTGATGGTTTATGGAATGGTCTTTGTTGAACATTGGGAATTGTTTGTTCAATTTTGGAGATTATGATATGTATTTCAGTTTATAAAAGTTAATACTTTTAGGTATTAAATGAACTTGTACTAACCATATTGTTTTTGGTAAATGTCTAGAGGTATATGAAATATATAGTTCTTTCTTTTTGATTATGTGATTCTCATGAAGTTTATTCTATCACTTTATGTGTGACAGAGTCATCTTGAATACTCGTCGTTTGGATAAAATATGTGTTTTTGTTAAGAAATTTTTAAAGGATGAAACCCTACATGAAAATTATGTATATTTCCTTATGTTCGTACTGAATCTAATAAATAAATTCACCATAATTAAGAAAAGGTAATTAAAATAAAAAAAAATTCCATTTACTTTTCCTACTAGTTTATCAAAGAACGTTTAACCTATCACATATTTGTGGTTTTCTTGTTTTTAAATTTCCCCTAGCCATGTATTCTATGACTCTCTATCAGAACATGACACATAATTTATTCTCAAAATCACTATTTTCATACATTTAATCCTCTTATTTGTTTCTTCAAGTGTACATTGCACCTCACTGTATTTCTTATCAAGTTATAGTTTTACTACCATTTTTCAAATGTGGGACATTTAATGGTGTTTCTGAAACCAATTTTAAATTAGTGAGGATATAATACCCAAATGGGGAGAAAGATATAACATCCCAGATAAAAAAAATAATACAAAAATTTCATAGTCATTAATATTTTTTAGTTAAAAATAAATTTTACTTTAAAAGAAATGCTATGTTTGATGGTCTACCCAACACACAACAATAGGTTTCTCTGAACTATAATGTTGCACACAAGGTTGAGTCATTCTAAAAAAGAAAAATATAATATTATGTTAAATGGTAGTTAATTACTAGACATTGTATTGTTGGGAATGTAAAAAAGTATCTAAAATATTATTATACATGTTTTATAATTGTTTTTTTCATTTTTCTAATAAATATTATAACCTAAAATTTAATGAATCAAATTTTAAACATGAACACTCTTACATTCTTTACATGATAGTTCTTATGCCTTTTGATGGTGAACCATTTTGATAATGTTTTTTTTTCACTTTTCTATGTACTATTGGTATAAATAATATTTTTCTTTAGAATCGGGACATCAAAATTTTATGTTGAGGAAATTTTGGTATTTTTATATATTGTTCATTAATTAATGAGTAGTGAAAAATAGTGCATTTTAATTCAAAACTGCCTTTTAGTCTAATTTAATCATATAATAAAAATGTTATTTTAATTGGTTTTAATGTTTAATTGTATTATATATTTACTATTTAATATAATTTTGTACATTGTATGTAATTTAACTCTTAAATTAGAACTAAAAATGGTATTTCTTTTGATTGTTATTATTATTTAAAAACACACTTTTTGTTTTTCCAACTGAAATTAATTTTAAATTAATTTCTACCACTTATGAGTTTTGAATTTGGAAAAATGGATTCATTATTTGGAATCTGGAGTTCCAAATTGTGTAAATAGTAATCTTTTATTTTTAGAACTTATAAATATTTACTTCAGTAAATATTTTATATACTGTGGTTAAAGGGTAAATCTGGTAAATAAAGGTGAAATATATTATTAAAAAAACATTAAATTACACTTACACTTTTCCAATGATAATTGGATGAGGTACTGAAGACCATGGGAATCCTAGGGTCAATTTGGGGACCCCATGGAGCCACATTGGAGTTATAAAGACACTTAATATTAATTAAAATTATTTAATGAAAAAAGTAACATAAAACTATTGTAAAGACCACAAATTTTCCATGAATTTGTTTTCATTATATGGAAATATTTTGAGTCTGCAAAAATTTACGGAACGTGATTCCGAGGCCCAGAGTGGCCGGAATAAATTTCTGAACGTTATTTAATTATGTTTAATTAACATGCAAGAAGAGATTTGTAACATTTATATCGGTGCTCGAAATTGAATTTTGAGGAAATCGTTGAACTCTCAGAGCTGATATTCTCTTAAGGGAGCCTTCACCTCAACAACCATAGGTTGAGGGTGGTTTTTGGATTCTTTTCATGGGATAACTGAAAAAAATTAAAAAATAAGTTTTTTAAACCTCTCTTTTGAATTTATGTAGTGGGGACCACCCTAGGATGTTAGGCATTTAATGCCCTATATTAAATTCCTAGTTATAAGTGGTGTAACACATGGAATCCTCCCCCATTATTGAATTCAATAAATGTTTAATTGATTATGTTATTAAACATCATTAGGGGGGATTGTCTCCTCACCTCTCGTCATTAGGAATTGTTCGGAAACTAGTTTGTTGGAGAACACATGGAGGAAGAACATCCTCAAACCAATAATGAATCTCCTGATCAAGTATGTTAAACCAATTTTGGAGAACAGATCAGAAGCATATTGCAGGAGTGAAGAACATTGACGTCGCCTTCATCATTTTCATCTTCACACTCAAGAAAACTCCAACAAACAAATGAGGTAGGGTTTTCTCTTGATTGATCTTCGTTAATTTTTATGTTGATTAAATCTTCACGAGATGCTTGTTATCAAACTAACACTGAGGGTTCGGGACAATTGAACATGTCTTATACCACAACTAAGTATTGGATTGATGTGTTTTTTATAGGCGGATCATCATGTTGAGTGGAACCTGACACTGTTGAGATAGATGTAAAGGTGTCATCTCGAGACACACAACGACTCCCTCAGATTGAAGAGTGGGCCACTGGAGCTTACCCCGTGATCCGCAAGAGTCCTCTGGTGACCGAAACCGCCAGGGTACAGGAGGTGGTCGTGCAACCGCACCACAGAAGTAGGCCATGGCCTATCATCCACGGTTGAGGAGGGGTGGTTGACATGATGTCTTGGCCCAAAAAATCAGGGCGACACGCTTCCGTGCCACCAATAGAGGAGGAGGTCGTGGCTGTCGAGTCATGACGGTGCACCAGGGTGGCAAGGACATGGATAACTGCTAGGGGAGTAGTGGCGTTGTCGTGCCACTAGAAGGATAGCCGGATATGTGACGATGAGCAAGACATGATCTGGAAGCCACCATGTTCCAACATGTGGTGCCATAGGGTGCCTCTTGGTTGGCCAAAATTGAATGGTCCAACTCAACCGTTCGGGAGTCCCGGGGGGCGCCTCCCCATTGTGGGGGCTACGGTGGACGTAACCACGGTGGACCACACCTAGCTGCGGGCCGCACATAGTGGGACACATCCAGAAGGGCGTACATAGTAGACCCAGACCAGTTCAGGTCGCCTGAGTGGGTCTGATAGGGTTGGACCGGACCCGAGCCCATCTGGACCTATATATTCCTTTATAGCCATATCATGAGAACCCAACAATAATTTGAAGAACCATCTTTAGAACTTAAATCCTTGGATCAATACGGTACTTTTATTATACTGCACATGGATTTTGGATAATGATGGAGTATGGTTGGGCTGAATCAAACCCCAATTCAATCGGGCCCTCGGAACGGAAACGCTAATAACATACAGACTGGACATCTGAATGTCATGATGTCTATCACATTGGGACTCTTATGACATGTTAGATACTTTTGATACTTCATATTGGGACTTCATGGTAGTTTATTTATTGACCTAGAATCTTCAGATCCTGTGTGAGTCATCGTTAGATACTTTGTGGGTCATCTTCAGATCCTGTTTGGGTCATATTCAGATTTTGTTTGTGTCATCTTAGATCCTATATGGGTTACCACCAGAGCATATCAATGAAGTAAGATGATCTATAAGTATAACTAATTATATATACTTTATTACTTTAGTTATACCTTGTGTGAGATGATTCATTACCTTTGTGGTACGCTTGTGTGCGGTGATACCTTCGTGGTATTCTTCCTTGCCACGTTACCTTTGTTTAACATAACATCATGGTGTTACCTTTGGGGTTTTATTTCCATTGTAGAACAATTGTTCTTTTGGCTAAAGAGTTGGGTCTTGTGTTTCATCAAGAATGAGAAAATATTACTTAATAACATAGGTATATGTTTGGGCATATACCTAAGTAGGTTTGATTGTTGCTTCGTGCTTTGTATATGTGGTCTTGCATTGTGGATTATCCTCAGTGGATTCTGAGAGACCTTAGAGTGTCTTAGGGTCCCTACTGAGTATTTTAATACTCTCCCCTGCATGGGATATGCTTGCACATTGTTCTATCTTGTGTAGACCAGGGACAACATTGATCAAGTTTGAGGGTGCTAGGACTAAAGGCTTCTTGAAGGTGGAGCATTTGATGAGATAAACCTCGAAGACGATCATTCTAGAGTTGTACCTACCCTTCTGGTAGGATACTTGGTGGGTGTTTGCAGGGGATATTTTATGTTTTTCATGCACTATCCAATTGGTATTGTATTTCGACCCCTTTACATATTGTACTCACTCTAATTACTATATAGTTTACATTGTACTTGTATCATGTTGTGTTCTTGGATTGTTTGAGTTCGTAGGTTAAAAGGCAATGTCTTCCTGGTTTTAGGGACATATTCCTTTCCGGTTCTAGTCACCAGCCCCTGGCCTATGGAATGTGGGCTTGGGGTAGTCACAACACCAAGCCCCAGGGGACAGGTTGTGATAATATGGTATCAGAGGAGTTGGTTGTACCACATAACAAGGAATCTGATCATTTAATCGACCATAGTGTTATGTGTTATGAGTGTGGTAATTAGTTCAGGTAATCTGGTGTGGGTGAGGCGGACGACGTAACTATACACCAGGACCCTGAATTCTATTTTCTGACTCAGTGCACGAAATCATTGATTGCATGTGTGTTTTTTAAATGTTTTCTTTCTGATATATTTGAGTCGGATCACCAAGTATAACTTATTGAGTGTGTCACACCTTTTTCTTTTCTAGATGTCTCCACAGATACTTGCAGCTAGGGTTATGGATAGAGTACGTGATGACGGCCCATCGAGCAACGAGGCTTCGTTGCAGGGCCCACTTATAGAAGTGGTTCCAGTGGAATCACTACCCGTTGGGCCACTGTTGCCTTCATATCCAATAGTAGAGGGTTCATGCCGATTGAGTGCATTGCATGAGTTACTGTGGAAGAGGCCACTGAGGATCTGAGGTGTGATGGATCCACAGGGGGATGAGGATAGGTTGGAGGCCGTGGTGAGATTTTTCCGACTGGTAGAGACAACATTTGATCATATAGTCATCCTTCCAGCCATTCTTCTATGGGTAGAAGTGGGGAGATGGTGGAGGTTTATTCTACAGGTTCATGATGAGTTGACCCACCTCTGGGAGCACATTGAGAGCCTATTAAGAGAAATATTCATCTGAGTGACTTTACATGTCGTGTGTATATAGGATCTTCTCCACTTGCAGTAGAGTAACATGAATGCGGCTCAGTATTCAGTGTGGTTCAGTGACCTCTCATGCTACTCCACTGACATTGTGTGGGACCTTTTTTTGGTCTCAGACCTTCGAGTATGGGATCAGATGAGAGATTAGTTCTTCAATGATTTCTCTCAGCATTCCAATGGAGGCTGGGTGTCATAGAGAGCCCTATTAGGGGATGTATTCCTTGCTATGTATTCACCCGTAGTGAGACCCACCACCAGAAATCACATAGAAATGTTATATACAGCTGGTAGAAGACAGATGACATAGAGGTCCAAGTGGACCAAACCTACATGTGGACGACCGCAGGATACATGGTCAGTTGGGCGGGGCTCTCAAGATTGAGCATGATAGGCGAGGAGCAGGCAGTGGTACACATGTTGTGGGTAGGGTAACATGGCTTGTGAATACCCAACCCTCTGTACAAAATACCAAAATAAGTTCGAAATAACTCCTGGGAAGTGGTAAAGATTCGATCGAGATGGTCGGCAGGTCATAGGCAGACGTGGCAGAGTAGTTGGCCATGCAGTATGCAGTGGGTGGTGATTTGAGGTTCTACCACTGCCACCTCTAGGTGGTCCACCCTGAACATATAGTATTGGTGTAAATGGATGAGTTCATCTCTAGGCAGCTGAGGCCTATGATAATGACACTCTGGAGATGATACGGGGTACGATCGGTGTCTACCCCACCTTAGCTACAGTATTTATAGACCCATGTGTCAGTCACTCTTTTATTGACACATCCCTCATATTTGAGCTCAGATATTCTCATAGCCGAATTCTCAATTCATATGGCTATATACTACTATGGGAGAGGATTCTATTTTTACACACTGGTTCTGGCAGTGTGATCTTACTTTAAGAGGCGAGAGCTTCATCTAGGATTTTTTAGTAGAGGCTTCAAGGCCTTATAAATTCATCTTGGGTATGGATTGGATATCTATTTTCCATTCTTATATTGAAAATATTTTATTCCCTGTGTGGTGTGTCCGCGTGGATGGGACTAGTTTTTCCTTCATCAATACAGTGGGAAAATTTACAGCATAGGATGGACTTACCCAGAGGAGGGTGTGGCCAATCACACATCAGTTTGAAAGACTTACCCTTGAAGCTGTTGATGTTGAGAGTCTGATATATCCGATACTGGTGGACTTGTATACGGATGTATTAACTGATTACATTTCAGTCCAACCTCATCACCGAGAGGGAGACTATTATATCGACTTGTACCCCAGAATGGAAATGATATCTAAACCATCATATCATATGGCTCTCATGGGGCATCGAGATCTGAAAGTATAAATGGAGGACATTCATATAAAGGGGTTCATTAGGCCCAATGTTTCTCCTTAGGTAGCCTCGATTTTGTTCACCATGAAGGTGGATGTGCGTTTGAGACTTTGTTTGGAATATCGGTGCCTGAACTAGATGATCGTGAAGAACAAGTACCAAATAATGAGGATTTACAATATTTTTTATTAGATGAAGGTAGAACGGTGGTTTTTGATGATATACCTCATATCATGCTATCACGAGCTCAGGGTACGTGATGCAGATGTGTAGAAGACGACCTTCAGATGTCGTTATGGACACTATGAGTTCTTGGTTGTTTCATTCGGTGTGACCAAATCCCCATCAGTGTTCATGGAACTCATGAAAAGGATCTTACGGCCATACCATGATTGATTTCCGGTACTCTTCATCGACAACATCCTAGTTTACTCAGCTACAGAAAACAAGAATGACTAACATCGATAAATAGTTTTGGACACAATCTGAGAGAACCATCTTTACGTTATGCTCTCGATGTGCCAGTCATGGATCTGAGAGTTTCCCTTCCTAGGACAGGTCATATCGAAGTCTGGAGTTGTGGTGGATCCAGTGTTGATTGAGGTTGTGCTTTCATGGTAACTAACCTATAGTGTAACATAGGTCAAGTGTTTCCTGGTTCTGGTTTTTTACTACATGAGGTTTGTGCTTGACTATTCTAGAGTTGCGGCACCCTTATCAGCATTAAAGAAGAAGGGGCCACCCTTCATCTGGTCAGTGAGATTCCAGGAGAGTTTCCAAGAAATGAGGTAGTGTCTGATGAGTGCCCCCATCTTGAGGCTACTGAAGGAGGGAGTTGTGTACGTAGTCTACTACGACGCACCTGGGTCTGGGCTTGGATGTTACCTGATGAAGGAATGAGAAGTAATCACTTATGGTTCTAGATAGCATAGATTACATTAGAAGAACTATTATACCCAGGACCTAGAGTTATCAGTAGCTTTTTCACCTTGAGTATGTGGATACATTTCTTGATGGGAAAATTTTTTACAGTCTACTCTGACCACAATAATATCAGGTATATATTCTCTCAGAAGGACCTCAACCTGAGAAAATGGAATTGTCATGAGTTCATATATGACTTTAATTAGAGATAATCTATACATTTGGTAAGGGGAATGTAGTAGTAAATGTACTCTGCAGGAGATATGGTATACAGTTATTGAGTGAGGTGATGGATCAGCTTTCCACTTTGCAAATATTTTATGTGGATAATGTTGGAGCAATGTATCATCATTATATGATAGTCACCCCCACTCCTTTAGTGATTCATGGTGGCGCAACATGGGTACACTAACTGCGACGATTGAGGTTCTCATTTTTCCATAGGATAGGCACCTAATATATTTTTTAAAGGTGGGGAGCACGTCATGTTACTTAGAGTACGTACTGTAGAAAAGGTCGTTCTACAAGAGGAAGTGTTGGGGTGGCTTCCATAAGTCCCCTCTAGAGGTACATCCACGAGTGGAGAAGATGTACCAGCACATCCAACATCAGCACTAGTGGTCGTGAATGAAAAAAAGAGGTAGATTTCTTCTCATAGTGCCACACTTGTCAGCCAGTGAAGGCAGAACAAAAGGTTTAAGTGATTTATGCTCATCCACATGAGGTACCAGAGTGGATGTGGGATGGAATTTCAAAGGAAATCACGTCCAAGGGACATCATCTCATTGGGTTCATCATTAATATACACACCAAGTCGGCCCACATTGTACTTATAAGAGAGCAGGGATCAGTACAGATCTTGGGACGCCTCTACGTGCATGTGATTGTATGGATTCCTGGAGTTCCATCGATGATTGTCTTCGATCATGATGTGTGTTTTAATTCCCAACTATGGAAATGGTTTTAAGAGTCATTTGGGACTCAACTATTTTTGAGCACCACCATTCATCCTCAGACGGATAGAGAGAGTGGACTATTCAGACTCTCGAGGACATGTTGCTTGCATATTTCCTTGATTTCAGTCATAGCTAGGAGGTTTATGTTCCCTAGGTAGTGTGTCCATAAAATAATAGTTATCACTCCACTATCTATATGGCACCATTTGAGGCATTGTACAGTCGCCCTTGCAGATCACCTCTATGATGGACTGACCAAGGGGAGTCAGCACTCATGGGACCATATATTGTGCAAGCTACCACGGAAGAAGGTGCATATCATCCAGGACCAGATAAAGACTGCATAGAGCATGATGAAGTGGTATGCAGAAAGGAGATAGAGACATATGGTGTTCAAGATGGTTCCATGTCATTCTATGGGTCTCGTCTCGATGGGGTTTAGAGAGATTTGGCTAGGGTGACAATTTATCTCTGAGGATCATCAGACCCATTCTGGTCCTGAGTAGTGTAGGCGAGGTGGTGTACTGCATATCCCATCTACCTCATTTGCACTAGGTACGTGATTTTTTCTACGTATCCCAGTTGAGAGGGTACATGAATGATCCTTCCCACATTATTGACTAGGGTTAGCTGGATATCGACAACGAGGAATTGTTTTCAGAGGTTCTAGTAGAGATTGAGGATCGATAAGAGAGACTCCTTCATGGGTGTTAAATATCCCTTCTACATGTATGTTTCCACCATAGGAAACTCTAGTTGGAAAAATCATAGTGTGAGGGTGAGATTCATGATCAGTACCCCCACTTCTTTCTGTGGTATGTTATATGATTTTGGGGTCGCAAATCCTAGAGGTGGTGAGAATATAATGACCCAGAATTTTACCTGTAATTTTTTTAATTATATAGAAATATTAAAATTCTATGAAAATTAACATCACATGATTCTGAGGCTCGGAGTGGCCAGAATTAGTTTCTAAATATTCTTTATATACATTCAGTTAACATACTAGTGGGAATTGGTAACATTTGAACCGATGCTCGGAAATGAAATATGTGGACATTATTGAACTCGTATTGCCGATTTTCATTATAGGGAACCTTTACCTTGACTGTAGTAGGTCGAGGGTGGATTCTGGATTTTTAGTTTTTCATGGGAGAATTGAAAAAAATAAAGTAAATATCTTTTTTCCGTGAAACCTCTCTATTGAATTTGGGTGGTGGGGAACACCCAGGGAGGTTGGGTATTTAATTCCCAGTATTAAATGCCCAGTTACAAGTGGTGTAAAACTTAGTAACATCCCCCATAAATGACCTAATTTAATGTTTAATTGATGAGGTCATTAAACATCATTAGGGGGGATTGCCTCCTCACCTCTCGTGGTTTGGTATTGTTGGAAAATTGGTTTGTTAGAGAACACTTGGAGGAAGAACATCCTTCAACAAAGAAAGAATATTCGGATCAAGAACGTCAAACCAACATCGGAGCACAAATTGGAAGCATATTGTGAAAGAGATGAATGCCGATGTCTCCTTCACCATCTTAATCATATTCCTCAAGCCACCTCCAATGAACAAATGATGAATGTTTTTCTCTTGATTGATCGTCGTTAATTTTTATGTTGAATCAATCTTCTTGACCACATGTTATCGAACTAACATGGTCGCGTGGGAAAAACGAACATGGTCCAATCCCACCGCTACCTCATGGATTGATGTGTTCTTCATGGGATAATCATCAGGTTGAGTGTCACCTGACCAAGATTGGATAGATCCAAAGCCGACATCCGGGGATACACTACGAATCCTTCAGATTGATGAACTGGCCTCCATAGATTGCCCTGTGAGCCGCAAAAGTATGCTGAAGACCGTTGCCAATGACCGTTGCTGGCATGGTACAGGCGGCATCAAGCACACAAGCCGGCCACGATGGCAGCGGCGGCGTAACCGCGCCGTCGAAGGAGGTCGTGACCCATCAGTCACAACAGAGGATCATTTCTGCTGACACCCTGACCATCTGTGTGGAAGTATGGTGGCAGACGAAAATTCCATCAATAGATGAGGAGGTCACAGCTGTCGAGGCTCGACGGTGCACCAGGGTTGCTGGAACCTGGCCAACCGCAGGAAGAGGAGCAGCTCCGTCGCACCGCAGGAAGGGGAGTAGGCTGGAATCCTTGTTGATTACATCACGCCGAGTAGGACCTGATCCATAAGATCCCACATTTCAGCCAGTGACGCCACATAGCGCCGCTGAGTTGGCCAAAACCTAATGGTCCAACTAGACCATTCGGAAGTCCTGGGGGGGGGCACCCCCTCATGGCAGCTAGGGAGGGCCTAACCATTGTGGACCACACCAAACCGTGGGCCTCGCTGAGGGGGAATCACCATACAAGCCATGCCCAGTAGACCCAGACAGGGTTGGGCGAACCGAACTGGTTCAGGTCGGCCCAGAGCACGACCAATATAGACCCAGATAAGCCTTTTTGGCTATATCATGATAACCGGGCATCTGTTTGACGAACCGTCGGTAGTGTCTAAATTATTGGATCGAGATGGTACATTAGATATAATCTACATGGATTATAGATAATGTTGGAGTGTTGCCGGGTAGGATCAACCCCGAATCCAACCGGGCCCTGAGAAAAGAAACACTAATAAATTACATTCTAGGTGTCCGAATGACATTTCATCTATCACATTGGGTCCCTTATAATGCATCAGGCCAACTTCATACATCTTCGTGGGACTTTGTGGCAGTCGAAGTATTGACCTATGGCTTGAGAAGTAGATCCTACTTGAATCAAGTGTGATTTGTGTGGGAACCCAATGGCTGGTTGTACTGGAAGAATCTTAAAATCCTGTGTCGGTCATCTTCAGATCCTATATGGGTTATATTCGATCCTATATGGGTCAACAGCAGAGCTTCTCGATGAAATAAGATGATCTAGAAACACCAATAATCAAATATACTTTCTTACTTATGTTATACATTGTGTGAGCTGAGTCTTTACCTTTGAGGCACACTTCATTTTGGTGATTCCATCGTGGAATTCTTCTATGTGGAATTACCTTCGTGGAACATACAATCGAGGTGTTACCTATGTGTTATTCTTTCCTTCGTGGTATAGTTGGGATTTTGGAAAAAGAGTGGTCCTTGTGTTTCAACATTAACCAGATGGGTTGACATGATAAATTACGTATATGATTTGGAATATACCTTAGTAGGGTTGATTTTCTCTTCATTCTATGCAATTCTGGTCTTGAATTGTGGATTATCCTCTATAGATTCTAAGAGACCTTATCGGGTCACAACTTCCCAATTTTGTATTGTTATACTCATCCCTATATGGGTTATGACCGCACCTTGTTGTGTCTTTTGTAGACAATGGACAACATTGATCGTGTCTAAGGGTGTCAAGACTTGAGGCTGCTCGGAGGTGGACCGTTAAACAAGAAGAACCATAGAGATGACCATTAGAGAATTGTACCTACCCTTCAGGTAGGATCCTTGGTGGGTGTTCACAACTTTTGTTTTTAGTTTTACTTGTACTTTCCAGCTGGGCATGTATTTTGACCCCTTTACATACTTTACTCACTCTATTTACTATATAGTTTACTCTGTTCTTTTATCTTGCAATGGGATTTGATTTTGTGAGTTTGCAGAATATAAGGAAATGCGTTCCTAGTTTTAGGGATATTCATTTCCGGTGGTAGTCACTATCCCCTGGCCTATGGAAGGTGAGCATGGGGTAGTCATGGCATGGACCCTGGGAGACGGGTCATGAAAATTGTGTATCTGGGTGTCGGTTCTACCAACGAACTTGGGCTGTGATCATTTAATCGAAAATAGTGTTTAGTGTTCTGAGTGTGGTAATCAATTTTGGGAATCGTGTGTTTGTGTGGTGGTCAACATATCAAGACACCAGGAAACTGACTTTTAGTTTCTAACTTATTGCATGAAAACACTGATTGCGTTTGTGTTTTTGAATTTTTTCATTTTGATATCATTGATCCAAATTACCAAGTATAAATTATTGACAGTGGAACACCTTTTTCACTTAAAAATGCCTATACGGAGACCTACAGCTAGGTTTTTGGATAGAGTATGTGATGATAGCCGAAGGAGCGATGAGGCTTCGGTGCAGGACCCTCTTATGACAGAGGTACCAGCAGCATCACTACTTATTGGGCCACTATAGCCACCAGCTCCTACAGAAGATGGTGCATGCTGATTGAGCATGTTGCAGGAGTTATATCACCAGAGGCCACTGAGGATCCGAGGAGATATGAACCCACAAGCGGCAGAGGACTATATTGAGGCCATGGTCAGTGTTCCCTGACTGGTAAGAACACCATATGATATTACAGTCATCATTGATTCTAGTCTTTTTCAGGCAGCAGCGGGGAGATGGTGGAGCTTGATTCTCTAGGTTCATGATGATCTGAAACTCCTCTAGGAAGTCATTGGGATCCTAGTAATTTCAGTTTTAATTCCATAGACTTTATGTGAAATGCATATACTAGAGATTCTCCACTTTCATTAGGGCTACATGACCTTGGATCAGTATTCAGCGAGATTCACCGACCTCTCACGTTATTACACTGACATAGTGCGGGAGCCTTTCTTCGGGGCCTAAACCAGTGAGCAATGGATCAGACTAGAGATTAGAGAGTTAATTATTTCATTCAGCATTCCAATGCAAGCTAGGGTGATAGAGCGGGCACTCTTAGTGAGGATCCTCCTTGATGAGTAGTCACCGGTAGCGAGACCCACCTCTAGACATCACTTAGTAGAGTCTTCTTCTGTAGGCAGTAAACATATGACGTAGAGGTCCATGTGGACCAGACCTATAGGTGATTTCTCGAGGGATATAGGTTCGGTTGTGTGTGGCTCTCAAGATAGAGAAGAACATGTGAGGAGCAGGCAGTGTTACTCATGCGGCGGGCATGGTGACATGGCTCGTGACTGGTCAACCCACTGTACGGACGACTAGCGGACGATCGAAGGATCGCCTGGGCAGATGCAAAGATTTGATCAAGGAGGTCTACATGCAGTGGGAATATGTCATAGAGGAGATGGTCATGCATCATGCAGTGGAATAAGATTTTAGGTTCTACCACTACCACCTCTAGGTGGTTCACCCTGACCCCATGGAGTAGGTGGATAGGGGCGAGCTCAAATCCAGGCAGCAAAGGCCAACAAACACAACACTCTGGATATGATACGAGGTACGATCTGTGTCTACTACACCTTAGATGTAGTACTTATTGACATAAGTCTTAGTCACTATTCTATTTCCATGACCCACAATCAGAGCTCAGATATCCTGGTAGAGATGTTGGCTCGATCCTTACAGATATAAACTCCTATGGTAGAGGATTCGAAGATTACACACTGGTGCTGGTAGTGTGAGATTACTCTTATAAGAAAGAGCTTTGGTTGTGATCATCTGGAAGTGGTGTCAAGGAATTACGACATCATCATGGGTATGGATTGGTTATCTACAGTCCATGCTCAGATCAACTTTATTAGGTGGAATGTGTGGTGTGTCTGTGAGGATGGGACCAGGTATTCCTTCACCTGTGAGAAGGGTACCTTTGCAGCAAAGGATGGACTTACCCAGAGGAGGGTGAAACAAATCACACAGTAGTTGGCTATCCTTACACTTTTCCTATAATTATTGGATGAGGTAATTCCAACCTAGGTAATTCTTGGGTTGATTTTGGGACCCCTTGGTGCCACTTTGGAGTGATAGTGACACATTAAATTAATTAATTTATATTAAGACAAAAGTAACATAAACATATATATTTTAGTAAAAAATTTTATATGGGGTTACATAAGTGATCTTTTGGACAATAAAGATTCATTTGAATGATAAAAAGTGTTCCTAAATTAGGATATTTAAGTTATAATTTTTTGAACAGAAAAAAATAAATTTAATTATGACACAATGGTGATGCAGTAATTGTTTTATTAATATAATATTAAAAAAATGACATTATAAATATTAAAATAAATTTATTTTGAATATTTTTATGTTATCCACGAATTTTAGGGATAATAATGAATTGTTATATTTTATTTAATGGTATTTTTCTAAAGAATCATGATTTATTGATTTTCTAAAAGTCATGATATTTATAATTTATAAAATGAAATAAATGGGTTTTTCAAAAAAATTAAAATTTTAAAAAATGATAAAATAATAATAAAAATATAGGATTCCTCTAAATGACTTAAATGGTGACATAAATGATACACTTTGGGTCTTATATCATTTTATAGTAAATATATGAATGATATATTACGAATATATAAGAGGACACGGAAAAAGATAAATTAGTTTACAAAGTGTTAGACAAAAAATATAAGGGAGAAAAAAATATATAAAACATGACCAATTCTTATTGGAAGATATTTTTTCGACTTATATGTAAATTTTCATCGAATTAAATTAGTTTTAGTCCTTTTAAAACTGACTAAAAATTATAATAAACTAAAATTTTCAAACATTCTTAAAGAGCCCCTCCTCCCTCTTATAAAATGCCACCAACTAAAAAACATTACACACACCTTTCAGGCCCATTGGTTCATCCAAAGTCTACTCTAATAAGCTCTAAAAATCCCTATATTACTCATATAGTCCTCCCCTAGGTATAAGGCAATTAAAATAAAGGCTTTTTGTCAATCCAAAGAGAGTTACCCAATTTAAATGTAATGTCTTCTCTCGAGTTCTTTTTTATATTTTACTTCTCCAACCCCATAAAATCTCATTATTACAATCTTTTATGAAAAAATCAATACCCTCAATATAATAGTATGTTATTATAATATGTATTTGAAATTTACTTCCCCACAACTCGATCTAATCGATATGAACACACTGTCTCTGCGGATGGTGAATTACCGCCTCACTAAACGAGGATTGTTCAATTATCTCATACCGTCTCTCATGGTGGCCATTATTATGGAACTATATTTATATGTGTTATATTATATATTTATATTGCCTCTATTATTCTGTTTTTTTATTTCTATCATTCCTTTATGGTTTCCAAAATGGGTAAATAAGATAATTTCATTTGGGGAAGTGCAGACTACCGCCCCCTTAAAGTGATATGACTCATTCATTCCCTATGTGGAATGTATAAGCGATGTTGTTAATGAAATTATATCTGATATTATACTGTAATTATATTATACCTATGTACCAATTTTTTTATTATATTATTCAAAAAATAGAAATTATTGTAGTGTTCATGCGTACGTACGACTTACAGTCTCCATGAATGGTGAATTTCATTTCTTATTTCCAAATGATACATACTACTATAAATACAAATATATATATATATATAAACTAGATATATATGATATATATGATATCAAAATAATTAATATCATTTTTGAGATAATGTAATTTTGACCTCATAGTCCACTTGTAATTATAAGAATTTTATTTTTGACTCAAGTAACAAATAACGAAAAAATGAACGTTATTAACATAAATGATTTGGTAATGATTATATTGTGGTAATAAGTGATAAAAATGTATTAATAAACATGAAAAGTATTATTAATCAAGTGGAAATTATTTTTAATTTATTATTCATGGTATTAAATATTGAACGAGTCAATTCAGACATGAGGTAAGGGAACATCTTAAGCCAACATTCATTTTTTGGGTTAAACATCAACTTTTTATTTATGTGCTGCAATCAATTTGTGTGAATTACCTATGGTTGTTTTACCCTTAATATCCACATATATTGGGTGTATTAATGTTTTTCACACATAATTATTAAATTAATGCATCCGTAATTTAATGATATAATCTTTGTAAGGGACTTCATCACAATATCATTTAATTGAGGTGTCCTTTGATTTATAAAAAACATTATTTTATACATTGTATAAACCTCTTACACTAATAATTTCATTAAAAGGAAATATTTTCTCTACTATGAGTTTTACTAAATTAAAAAAAATGTTTTTTTAATGTACGTGGTGACAATGACCATTCCGCCACCACGAGCATTTTTTTATATATGGCTTCCTCTACAAGCTGTAGAGTTTTTAAAAAGAAAATAAATACCATACAATCCTTTTACATATTTTGGTATTAAAAATTGTTTTGATAATGGATTGGTTACGTTAATGTATTTAAATTATATATTGTGACTGAAATGTAGAAATTTTATCTTTCCATTATGTTTTTATGTGTTATTAATATGTTATGGTTCTTGGGCATTGTTTAGGTATACAGGTGGTTCTGTGATAATCCTATGGCGAGTGAGCTCGACATAGCTCTCCAATGCATTGTGTAACGTGACTGAGGTAAACTAAAATGTTTCCCCTAAATGATTTAGGGTATATAATGTGATAGGTATTCCAAATGTTACTCCTTATGTAGTTGTGAAATCAACAACCAAAGTATGTTATTCATGCAACAAGTTACCATAATGATTTAGGATTTCTGTGTGTTGTTCATAAATCTTATGATCTTGTGTGGTATGTTAAGGATTGATTTGTATGATATAATTGACTTGTATATATTTATAGACTAATATTTTATTTTCTTGTTTCAAACACCATACTAATATTTTTATGCTTATCCAATGTTTTGGAAATGTTTTCTTTGGATATAAGGTAGCGTATTAGAATGGAATAATTCAACAAGATTTTTATCAAGTTAATAAATCTTGTTTTCTTTTAAGAGTTTTTATTTTATGAAAAAATGTATACTGACTATAAGCGTCTATTTTGTATTATTTAAGATTTCATGTAATAATTATAGCCTAATTATCTAAAACTATAAACCATAAAAGAACCTAAATGTTAATTATTAACGTAAGACAAGATTATGTAATGTTGAATGATGGGGCCTTATGGTTGGTATCAAAAGTTGGTTAAGATAAATTTACAGTTTAGGGTGTTATTTAATCATAAGCAACATAACCATAATGGTTAGAATATTATAAAGAGTCGTAGTTATTTTAGATAAATTGATTGGGTTTAAGATAACATGAATAAATATATCTTACTGTTTACCCTCTTCATAAGATACTATATGATGATAATACTAATATACTCACAATAAACATTTTTGTTTTAGTAAATCATTGGGTCTAACTGGAACCAAAGTAATAATGGATGTGAAGAAAAAAATGGAATATTTTTTGAATAATAAAATGTAGGAAATGGGAGTTGTAATAAAAACTCATGTGGTTATTCTCCACGTACTATCTAGAGTGATGATTGACCACCTGAACCATGGTGACTTTTATAAGGCATTAGATATGAATGAAGCAAATCCCAATGGGAGTTCAGGTAATAACCATAAACGTAAGTATATTAGAAAACCTACGTGTCAAGGTTGTATAATGAAACACCTATGAAATTGTGTCAAAAGTATATGAAGATTCTATAGATGTTGCAATGAAGGTCATAATGCATGAACATTCCAAGTAAAAAGGAATCATCTAATTGACTCCAAGAAAGGGAAATATTTTCTTTCTATAAGATCAATTGAATGTTTTAAATGTGGTCTACATAGTGATTATACAAATAGATATCCTAAGATGAAGGCTAAGGAACATGATCAGTAAGATGGTACAAGTATATGTTTACCAATTCCTAATTCTATTCCAATTGAATATAAGGAAACTAAAAATGGAATATGAAAGGTATGGCTTATTTCTTAGATCATGTTTTAACATTACTAAAATCATAGGACATTATGCATGATTTTGTATATAGCAAATAAGTATAAAATAATATGATGGAAAAACAAGGATAAAAGTTCCGGAAGAATTATTTAGGATTAAGATGACTTCAATTTAAGAATAGAAGAGTAATGTTGGATCTATGGATAATGATATGATTAAATTTATTAATTATGGGATTAAATTGGAAGACTATTTCTAGTTTGTGAAAACTAGAGGTTTGATATGTGAACATTTATTCAAGGAATGCATATCTTTTTTTGGGATATAGATATAATGAAACATTTGGGTTTATATGATCCTTGAATATGAGACAATTAAAGGTTATTAATTTTGGGGATGGAAGAGTGAGGTATGAGATAACATTTGTAGTTAAAATATGTTATGGTTATTTTTTAGGAATTTATCTCATTTTTTGGAATCTTATAAAAATATTTTTTTTAAATGACTACACAAAGACCGCATGACTACCCATCACGTCAGACAATGTTGTAGGAATCGAACATTGAACCAATGTGTGATGGGGATTTATTACCAACCACCAGACTACGTGAATTCCCGGGTTAGTATGACTAATTTTTTTAGTTAAATGATTTTATTTATCCAGAATAAGTTGTTTTAGTGAAATTTTGTTTTATCAAATTGATATCCTACATATGGGAAAAATATTTGGTTATTCAGTGATAATGGTGATTTTGGAAGACGTTCTCTATTTTTGGAACACTATATGACAAAGGAAAATATAATAATATGGAATTTAGTTTGTGGAGTAGTGGATGAAATTTTATTTTTGAGTAATGTATGTTTTTATTTAGAAATATGGTGATTAGGGTTATTTATGGAAATGATAAAACTATCATAGAGATTATGTGATTAGTTTAATTACTTTTCAGTATGATAATTTATAAGTAACTGATGTTATTTGGGGATAAATGTTAGGATTTTTGTGAAATATTATGTGATTAAATTCTACTTTGTTATGGGTTTCTATCTTAGTTTGGATTACATATAATTATCTAAAGTACAATTGTTTATGGAATGGTCTTTGATGAATATTGTAAATTGTTTGTTCAATTTTGGAGATTAAGAGTTGTATTTCTTTTTAAAAATGATTATCCTTTTAGGTACTATCTGATCTAGTACTAACCATTTTTGTTTTGGTTAATGTCTAAAAATATATTAAATATATAGTTCATGTTTTTGTATTATGTGACTCTCTAAAATTTTATTCTAGCACTTCATTTGTGAGAAAGTCATCTTGATTAAAGATCGTTTGGATAAAATATGTGTTTTTAGTAAAAAATTATTAAAGGGTGAAACCCCACTTGAAAATTATTTATATTTACTTATGTTCATTATGACTTTAATATATAAATTATCCAACATTATGAGAAGGTAATTGAAATAAAAATGATCTGTTCACTTTTCCTGGTAGTAAATAAATGACCATTTGACCTGTCACATGTTTTTGGTTTTCTTGTTTTTAAATTTCACTTATCCCAGTTTTCTATGACTCTCTATCAGAACATGAAACATAATTTATTCTCAAAATCCATGTTTCCTTACATGTAATCCTATTATGTGTTATCTCAGGTTTCTATTGTAATTCACTTTCTCTATTTTAAAGTGATAAATTTATTAAAAAAAATTCAACGATGTGGGAATTTTAATGTTGTTTCAAGAACCAATTTTAAATTAGTGATGAAACTATTCTCAAAAGGGGAGTACGATATAACATCCCACAAAAATAAATAATATTACATTTTCATATTTATTAATATTTTTTAATTAAAAATAAATTTTACTTTATAGGGGATTCTCTATTAGATGGTGTACCCAACACAAAACAATGGGGTTTTCCGAAATCTCATGTTCGACACAAGGATGAGTTATACTAAAAATGAAAAATATAATTTTCTATTAAATGGTAGTTAATACCAAGACATTATATTGGTGGGAATGAATAGAACTATCTACAAAATTATCATAAATGTTTGTTAAATGTTTTTCTCATTTATGTAATAAATATTAGAACCTAAAATGTTAATGAATCAAATTTTAAACATAAACACTCTAATATTCTTCAAATAATAGTTCTTATGACTTTTGATGGTGATCCATTTTGAAAAGTATTTTTTTCACTTTTTTATGTAATATTGGTATAAATAATATTCTTCTTTAGAATCTGGACATTAATATTTTCTCTGTATAAAATTTTGGTATTTTTTTGATATTGTTCATTTTTAATGAATAGTGAAAAATAGTTCATTTTATTTCAAAACTGCCTTTTAGTGTAATTTATTTATATCGTAATTTTATTATTTTAGTTGGATTTAAAGTTTAATTGAATTATATGTTTACCATTTTTTCTAATTTAGTCCCTTGTATTTAAATTAACTCTTAAATTCAACCTAAAAAGGAATATATTTTGATTGTTTTATTTTTTAAAAACAATATTTTTGTTTTGTCAATGTGAATTAATTTCAAATTAATTTCTGCCACTACTGAGTTTTGAATTGGGAAAAATATATTCATAATTTGGTATTAGGAGGTCCAAATTGTGTAAATAGTTATCTTTTATTTTTAGACAATATGAATATTTACTTCAAAAAATATTTTCACTATGGTTAAATGGTAAATTTGGTAATTAAATGTGAAAAATAATATTAATATAATATTAAATTACCCTTGAAGTTTTCATAACCCTATTGTATGAGGTATTGAATACCAAGGGAATCCTTGGGTAGATTTAGGGACCCCATAGAGCCACATGGGTGTTATAACTGCAGTTAATATTAATAAATTTTAAGTAATGAAAAAAGTTACATAAACATATTTTAAAGACCGATAATTTTCCATGTAATTATTTTAATTATATGGAAGTTTTACGAGTCTGTAAAAATATAGTGGACATGATTATGAGGCCCAGGGTGGACAAAATAAATTTCTGAATGTCATTTATGTACGTTCAGTTAACATGCGAGCAGAAATTTGTAACTTGTTTACCGGTTCTCGGAATTGAATTTTGAGGACACCGTTGATCTCGCATCAACAATATTCCCTTAAGGGTTCCTTCACCTCAACTTTATTAGGTCATGAGTGGATATTGTATTTTTGTTTTTTCATGGGAGAATTAAAAAAAAAAATGTTTTTTTTCTTGAAACCTCTCTTTGGAATTGCAGTGGTGGGGACCACCTGAGGAGGTTTGGCATTTAATTCCATGCATTAATTGCGCAATTACAATTGATTTAACACTTGGAATCCTCTAAAATTATTAACATTATTAAATGTTTAATTGAATATGTCTTTAAACATCATTAGGTGGATTGGATACTCACCTCTCCCCTTTGGGAATCGTTCGCAAACTGTTTTGCTGGTTAACACTTGGAGGAATAACATCCTCCAACAAAGAATGAATCTCCAGATCAAAAATGTTTAACCAATGTTGGAGTACGGATCAGATGTGTATTGCAGGAGTGACAAATGATGACGTCTCCTTCATTGTCTTCGTCTTCAACCTCATTCCACCTCCAATAAAAAAATGTGGTAGGGTGTGTTCTTGATTGATCTTCATTAAATTTTATGTTGATTAATTCTTCTTGAGCTACATGTAATTGATCTAACGCAGAGGTCGCAGGCCAAATGAACATGGACCGATCCCTCGCTACCTCGTGGATTGTTGTGTTCTTTACGTTAGGATCATCAGGTTGATTAGAACCCGACAATGTCAAGATTTATGCAAAGACGTCAACCTGGGACTCACTACGACTCCTTCAGATTGAAGAATGGTCCACCAGAGCATTCCCGGTGACCCACGAGAGTCTGCTGGTGGCCGAAGCCGGCTGGGCACAGGAGGCAGTCACACAACCACACCACCACAGGATCCAATGGCTTATCGTCCGCGGTAGAGGAGTGTGTGGAAGGCTCATTGGCCAGCTATGTGGAAGTAGAGAGGCAAATGTTCGTGCCACCTGTTGAGGAGGAGGAAATGGTTGTCCAGTTGCGGTGGTGCACTAGGGTTGTCGGAACCTGGCCGAATTTGGGAGGAGTAGAGGTGTTGTCATGCCACTAGAAGGGGAGCCAGCCATGTCATACCGAGCATGACACTATTTGGCGTGCACCTCATGCTAGCAGGCAGTGCCATGGGGCGCCTCCAGGTTGGCCAAAATCGAACGGTCCAACTCGAACCTTCGAGAGTCCTGGGGGCGCCTCACCTGGGTGGGGTCTGGCGTGGGCCCAACCATTACAGACTACACCCAGATGCGGGCCATGCCTAGCAGACTGCCTCCTTCAGCATAGACTGGGTCTGGTCCCCTGGGTGGGTCTGATAGCGTCGGACCGGACCCGGGGCCATCTAGACCCAGATACACATTTGTAGCCATATCATGATAACTGGGAATTAATTTCAACAAACATCTATAGAAATGTAATCATTGGATCAAGATGGTACATTTGGTATACTCCACTTGGATTTTGGATAATTATGTTGTTCAATCAAGTTGGATCAAACCCAAATCGAACAGGGCCCTCTAAAAGGAAATGCTAATAACATACATACCATGTGTCTGAATGACACGTTGTCTTTCACATTGCTTCACTTATGACATGTTATACCTTTGTGATAATTTTTCATGGGGCTTTGTGGTAGTTTATGTATTAACCTAGCATCTTCAGATCCTGTGTGAGTCATCTTCCGATACTTTGTGGGTCATATTTAGATACTTTTGGGTCATATTCAGATGCTATATGGGACATATTCCATCTTGTGTGGGTCAACAACATAGCATCTCAATGAAGTAAGATGGTCTATAAATATAACTAATCATCTATAATTTTTTACTTTAGTTATACCCGGTGTGATCTAAGTCTATATCTTTATGGTACACTTCTATGTGGTGATTCCTTGATGGTATTTTTCTATGTCTTGTTACCTATGTTTTACTTACCATCATGGTGTTACCTTTGTGGTATTCTTTCCTTTGTGGAATATTTGTTCTTTTGGATAAAGTTTTCTTCCTGGTGTTTCCTCATGAACGAGATGGGTTTACTTGATTGCTTAGGTATATTTATGGGCATATACCCAAGTAGGTTTTATTGTTTCTTTGTCCTTTTTATTTTTGGTCATGCATTATAACGTATCATCGGTGGATTTTGAGAGACCATAGAGGGTCTTCGGTTCATAACTGAGTATTTTTTACTCACCCTCTCATGGGATATTCCAACAAATTGTTTTCACTTATGTAGATGATCGATAACATTGATCGAGGATGAGGGTGACCTAACTGGAGGCTACTCGAAGGTGGGCCATTAGAAGAGATGAACCGCGGAGATGACCATTCGAGAGTGGTATCTACCCATCAGGTAGATTCCTTGGTGGGTTTTCATAGGAGATGTTTTTAGTTTTACTTGTTATTTCTAGTTGGGAATATATTTCGGCCCCTTAACTATCTATAATCACTATAATTACTATATATTTTTCTTTGTTCTGATATCTTGCTTTGTTCTTGGATTGTTTGAGTTTTAGGTTAAAAGGAAATGCCTTCCTGGTTTTAGGGATATACCATTCTAGTGAAAGTCACCAGCCATGGCCTCTGGAAGGTGGGCTTGGGGTAGTCACGGCACAGGCCCTGGGGGATTGGTCCGAACAAAATTGAATTAGAGGAATCCTTTATACTGAATAACATGGACTCTGATCTTTTAATCGATAATAGTGTTATGTGTTATAGAAAGCACTCATAAGAGAGATATTTCTTTCTAAGAAGACACCGTTAGTGAGACCCACCACCAAACGTCACATAGCAATGTCATCAACAACTGGAAGATGATAGATGACATAGAGGACCAAGAGGATCAGACCTATTGGTGGATAACCATAGAATACATGGTTGGTTGTGTGGGGCTCTTGAGATAGGGCATGATAGGCAAGGAGGAGGCAGTGTTACTCGTGCGGCGAGTAGGTTCACATGACTTGTGACTACCCGACACGTCATATAGAAGAACATAATACATTCGAAGGAAGGCCTGGGAAGAGGTGAAGATTCCAAAGAGAAGGTCTGTAAGATGCAGGTGGGTGTGGCAGAGTTGTTGGCCATGCTGTTGGCAGTGGGCAGTGATTTGAGGTTCTACCACCACCACCTCTAGGTGGTCCACTGTTACCACAAGGAGGATGTGGATAGGGACAAGCTCAGCTCTAGGAATATGAGACCTATGATCATGACAATATGAAGATGATATGGGGTATGATCTGTGTCTACTCCACCTTAGCTGTAGTATTTATAGACACGGGTGTGAGTCACTCTATTATTGACACAACCCTCGTTCTGATCTCGGAGATTCTGATATAGTCGATTTCTTGATCATTTTTTCTAGAGACGGCTACAGGATAGGATTCGATTATTACACACTAGTGCTAGCTATGTGAGCTTAATTTAGGATGATAAAGCATCATCTAGGATCTTTTAGTAGTGTCATCAAGGCCTTATGATGTTATCTTGGGTATGGATTGTTTATATGTTGTCCATGCTCAGATCGACATTATTTGGTCCCTTGTGCGGTGTGTCTGCAAGTATGGGACCAAAGATTCCTTCATCGGCATGACAAGAAATATTCCTGCATAGGATGGACTTGCCTGGAGGAGGGTGCAGCTGATCACACATCACTTGTCTAGTCATACCCCTGGAGTAGTTTTTGTTGAAAGACTGTGCTATCCTTTAGTGGTGGACCACTACATCGATGTTTTCCCTGATGATGTTTTATGTCAATGTCTGTGCCGAGGGGGGGACTATTATATTAACTTGTAACCCAGGATGGCTCCGATATCTACACAAGCATATCAGATGGCTCCCGCAGAGCATCGAGAGCTGCGATTACAGATACATGACTTGTAGAGAAAAGGGTTCATTAGGCCAAATTTTTCACCTTGGGTAGCCAAGATTTTGTTCTCCAAAAATGTGGATGGGAGTTTGAGGCTTTGTGTGGACTATCGGTGCATGAACCAGGTGATCGTGTTGAACAAGTACCCACTACTGAGGATTGATGATCTTTTTTATCGGTTGAAGGGAGCACAATGGTTTTTGAAAATATACCTCATATCAGGCTATCACTAGCTTAGGGTATGAGATGAGGATGTGCAGAAGACGACCTTCAGATATCGTTATTGAAACACCCCATGTTTTTCTAAAAATAAATAGAAATTAATGGAACTTTGTTTTAAGTAGATATTTATAACTGGCCTTTAAAACATAACTTTTCCACTACTATGTTTTGAATTTCAAGAAACTATCATCTACAATTGTTTTAAGTATGTTATTTGGATTGTATTGTAAGTAACTTGTTTTTTTGGTGAATATTAATATACCCTTATGAATAGTAACTGACCCTATGAATAGTAAATTTTGTTATTATTTTATTTTCATAAGGATTTAATATAATGACATCTTGATTAATTTTTCAATGCGATATTAAATCAGTTATTGTTTTTAAATAATTAATTTTGGAATTAAGTTTGATATTATTTAAAAATTAAATTTAAAATATTTAGAAATTATTTTCAAAAAATGGACTTCATTTTTGAAATCTACACATCAATAAATGTTTATGGTTAATTTTGGTAATTTTTCTAAAATAGTTTTTTTGGTGAATTGTAAAAAATACAATTCTTCGTTTCGGTGTGTTAATGATATCATTAATGATGTAATAATGATGTCATAAATCTAGTCGACTTGTGTATAGTAAAATAATATGTGAGGTGTCCCAAGTGTCTTATACCATGGGAAAATACCATGGGCAAGCCCATGGTTTTGCAAATACCACTCATGAGGTGTCCCATTGAAATTATTAAAATATTCCCTTACTTTTTCTACAAATACCAACCCATTCCTTCATTTAAATCATTCCCAATTCTTCCTCAATGATTCTCTAGCCTCGTTACCATCCTAGTATTCCAAAAAATTCTTCTTCAAGCAACCAAGGTCCCATCCTTAATGTTTTTTGTGAAACTCTAAAAGGTAAGAAATTTATCAATTTCCATATTTTTTCCATTCAGGTTCTCTTTTATGTGGCATTACATTCATGTTTTCATACCATGTTCTTATTTTCAATATTATTATTAATATAATCTATATTATGATTAATTTATGTATGGGTGACACTTTTCCCCCCTCTATTTAATATTTTTATAAAACCATGTTGTGTAGAAGTTAGGTAACCGAATTTTTGTAAAGGAATTCTTAACCTAGTGTCCATTCTTTGGGTTAACCTTCTACATCATAATTTATGGGCTATTTAAATTTTTTGTGTGATGAGTTCTGTTTATATTTTGTATATATACATACTCAATCCACTCTATTATGTCTCTCTTCCTATTTATGATATCATAAGGGGCTTTTCTTTAAAAATCATCTTTTTAAATTTTGTTTTAGAAAATTCAAAATCAATGTCTTTAAGCTATTATTCATGTTTTATGGTTATGATTTGGTTATTGGGAATTATTTATTATAAAGTTTGGGACCTATATCTCCCTCCAATGTATTGGGTATCTGTATATTTGAGGTCAGCTGTATGGTTACTCCATTTGTAACTGTGATGGTTACAAAAGGTAAGGTAGCCGTGAGGCTTAAGAATTTTATGGTAACCAAGAATGGTTAGAATATTATGTATGTAATGCCCCAGTATAACTATATGATTATATATATGTTCTCGTGTTTTATATGGATCATGTTTAAATCTCATGTTACACAAAGTAAGTATATATGGGTGACAACCATGTCCTTTTTAAATGCTTTCATATATTATGAGTATTCATGGACGAATGTGATCTATCCTTAATTTCCATCCCTTACAGAGATTTTTTGATCATCACAAGTTTTCAAATGATTTCCACATATTAATGGATGTGTAAGGAAAATAATGAAGTCATGTTAATTGTTGAAGAACTATCAAGGAGTCATGTTTAAGTTTTAATGTTTTATATCTTGAAAAAAATGGAAACAATTTTTATAGTATCCACTCTATAATAACATGTATTGTTATGAATGTATTATCCAAATTATATAAATATATACACATGAAAATATCCACAATCTAAAAAGGATGTGAATTCATGACTAAATTTAAGATTATGTATGTAATAAGGTCTAGTCCTTATAGTTATGGCCAATATGATTTCATGGTAATGCCATTCAGCATGAACAACTCCCCAGTAGGGTTCATGGGACTCATGAACAAGATCGTTCTGCCATACCTTGATCTATTTTTGGTATTCTTCATCGAATACATCCTGGTTTACTTAGGTACAGAAAAGGAGCTTCCATATCATCTACAGATAGTTCTGGACACACTTCAGGAGCACTAGATATTTTGTATGCTCTCAAAGTGCCAGTTCTGAATCAGAGAGGTTCACTTACTGGGACATTTTATCTCAATGGCCAATGTTGCAGTGGATTAAGTGATGATTGAGGTTGTTCTTCCTTGGGATCCAAAAAAGAGTTTGATAGAGGTCTGGAGTTTATTCGGTCTAGTCGGTTACAACCAGAGGTTTGTGCGTGAATTTTCTAGAGTTGTGGCACCCTTGTCAGTGTTGAAGAATAAAAGGTAGCCCTTCATCTGGTCGGAGAGACTTCAAGAGAGTTTACTAGAACTGAGGAAAAAAATGAAGAGTGCCCCCATCATGAGGCTATCATAGGAGGGAATTGCGAATGTAGTCTACTACAACACTTCAGTGTTCAAGATTGGATGTTTCCTGATGCAGGAGGGAGCAGTGTTCACTTATGGTTCTTGATAGATGAGACAACATAAGTAGGACAATTCTACCCTTGACCTAGAGTTTGTAGATGTGATCTACTCCTTGAGGATGTGGAGAGACTTATTGATGGGCGAATGTTTTATAGTCTACTCTGATCACAAGAGTCTCAGGTATATCATCTCTCAGAAGGACAGGAAAATATGAAAACAATGTTGGCTTGAGTTCTTATAGGACTTTGAATTAGAGATAGTCTATACTCAATGGAAGGGGAATGTAGTAGCATATGCAATCAATAGGTGATATAGTATAAAGTTGCTGAGTGAGGCGATGGAGAAGTTTCCGCTTTGAGAATATCCTACATTGATTGAGATGGAGTAGCTTATCATCAGTATATGTTAGTCACTCCCACACTCCTTCAGTGAGTCATGGTGGAACAGCTTGGGTACACTGACTGTGAGGCTTAACGTCCTCATATATCCACAGGACATGCACCTGATGAATTTTTTTAAGGTGGGGAGCATGTTATCTTCTTCAGAGGATGTACTATGGAACTAATGGTGCTTCTGGATGAACTGTTGATGGAATTTTATATGTACCCTCTAGAGGTACATCCAGGAGTGGTGAAGATATACAAGGACCTCTAACATCATCACTTGTATTCATGAATGAAAAATATAGAGGTAGAGTTAGTCTAACGGTGCCTCACTTTTCAGTAAATGAATGATGGACACCAGGTTCAAGCAGGTTAATCTGAGCCACATGAGGTGCCAGAGTGAATGTGGGATGGAATTTCTGAGGACCTTATTGTAGTACTTCCATGCATGCCCAAAGAACATGATTCCATATGGGTGATCTTTGATCGACACAACAAGTCGGACCACATACTACCTATGAGAGAGCAGGGATCAATAGAGGGCTTAGGACGCCACAATGTACATGTGATTGTACAGATTCATGGAGTTACCTCAACGATTGTTTCTTGTCGTTATGCATGTTTTACTTTCTAGCTATGGAAAGGGTTGCATGAGGCGTTCGGGACTCAGCTTTGATTGAGCAACACCTTTCATTCTTAGATGGATGGTCAAACAAAGTGTATCATTCAGACCCTCGAGGACATAGTGTGTGCATGTGACCTTGATTTCGGTCGCATATAAGAGTATCATGTTCCCTAGGTGGAGTTTGAAAACAATAACATTTATCACTCCACTGTAGATATGGCACGATTAGAAGCATTGTACGGCCGATCATTCGGATCACCATTCTGTTGGACTAACCTAGGGGAGTCAACACTCATTGGACCAGAGATTTTGAAGACTACCACAGAGAAGGAGCATATCATCCAGGAGATGATGAAGACTGCATAGAGTAGGAAGAAGTCGTATACTGAAAGAAGAAAGTAACCTTTGGAGTTGAGGATGGTTCCATCTCTTTCTATGGGTCTCATATCGAAGAGGTTTGGGGAGATTTGGTCAGGCTAGAAAGTTATCTTTCAGTATCATCAAACCCTTTCGGGTCCTCAGTGGAGTTGGAGAGGTGGCATACCACTTAGCCCTCCTCCCTTAGTTACACTGGGTGCATAATGATTTCCATGTATCATAGCAGAGAAGGTACATTCCAGATCCTTCGCACATCATTGACTGGGGAAAGCTGGACATCGAATATGGTTCGACGTCTTTAGAGGTTCCAATAGAGATTGATGACCGATATGAGATAGAACTTCGTGGGTGATCGATTTCTCTTTTTCATGTCTGTTTCCAGCACAAGAACCATTAGGAGGGAACATGGGAGTGGGAGGCTCAAAGTCATGCTCAGTATCCCCACTTGTTTCCATAATTTATGAGGGGATTTTGGGTACATAAATCAATGATATGGGGAGAAGGTAAAGAACCAAAATTTAATCATGTAATTTTTTTTAATTATTTTGAAATGTTAAGATTCTGTGAAAATTGACGACACCTGATTATGAGGACCAGAGTGGCCTGAATGAATTTCTGAACATTCATTATGTACATTTAGTTAACATGCGAGCGAAAATTTTTATCATTTGAACTGGTGATCAGAATCGAAATCTGTGGGCACTGTTGAACTCGTAGTGATGATATTCTCTAAAGGGAGCATCCACCTCAACTGTAGTAGGTCAAGGGTTGAAGTTGGATTTTTAGTTTTTCATTGGAGAATTGAAAAACCATAAAATAAATATAATTTTTTTCATGAAACCTATCTTTATAATTTTGGTGGTGGGGACCACCTTAGGAGGTTGGGCATTTAATGCCTGACATTTAATGCCCAAATACAAGTGGTGTAACACTTAGAAACCACCCCCAGAAATGACTTCATTAAATGTTTAATTGATGAAGTCACTAAACTTCATAAGGGGAGATTGGCTCCTCACCTCTCATGGGATGGAATTGATGGAAATGGTTTTTTGGAGATCTCTGGGTGGAATAACATCCTCTAACAAAGAAATAATATTCGGATATAGAACGTAGAACAAACATAAGAGCAGGGATCTGAAGCATATTATTGGAGCAACGAATGTCGATGTCTCCTTCATCATCTTCATCTTCTTCCTCATGCCACCTCCAACGAACAAATGAGGAAGGGTTTTCTCTTGATTGATATTCATTAATTGTTACGTTGAATCAATCTTCTTCACCACATGTTATCGAACTAATGTGGTCAGCATGGTCCAAATGAACACATCCTGATCCCTCTTCTACATCATGGATTGATGTGTTCATCACGGGCGGATCGTCGGGTAGAGCGTATCCTGACCACGACGGGATAGATCCAAAGGCGACGGACATGGACTCACAATGAATCTTTTAGATTGATGAATGGGAAACCAAAGATTTCCTAGAGTGCTGCAGGAGTCCTCCAGCAACCACCGTTGGCGACCGATGTTGGAAGGGTACATGCAGCATCCGGCACAACGGTTGGCCGTTATGGCGGCGGCGGCCCAACCAGACCACCAAATAAGTCAGAGACCCGCCAGCCACAACATAGGAGGGTTGCAGCTGGAACCTCATCCAACCATGAGGAAGTAGGGAGGGCACAACCACACCATCGGTAGAGGAGGAGGTCACAGTTGTTGAGCCTTGATGGTGCCCCAGGGTAGCCGACTGCGGGAGGAGCAGCAGCTCTGTCGCACCGCTGGAAGGGGAGCTGGCTGGAATCCAGGCAGGCTATATCATGCTGAGCAGGACTTGTTCTGATGGATCCGACATGCCAATCGGCGGTTCCCCATGGAACCTCTGGATTGGAAAAAACTAAACAGTTCAACAGTACCATTTGGGAATCCTGTGGGTGGGGGACTCCACCTTGTGGCGGCTAGGGTGGGCCTCACCATGGAAGACCGCACCCAACCACAAACCGTGTCGAGCAGGAATCACCCTGCAAGCCATTCCCAGCAGACCTTGGCAAGGTCGAGCGAACCGAACTGGTTCGTTTTGGCCCAAACTCAGTCCCATCTAGAAACATATACTCCTTTTTTCCATATCATGATAACCGAGCATCTGTTTGACGAACTATCAGTAGTGCCAAAATTCATGATTAGAAATGGTAATTTAGATATAATACAATTTTATTATAGATAATTATAGACTATGGCTATGTGGGATTGACCCTGAATCCAACCAGGACCTCAGAATGGGAACACTAATAACTTACAGATCAGGTGTCTGAATGACACATCGTCTATCACATTGGGCCCCTAATGATACATCAGACCATCATGATACGTATTTGTGGGACTTCATGTCAGTTGAAGTATCGACCTATGGAATGAGAGGAGGATCCTTTCAGAATAAATTGTTCTTAGTGCGGGAACCCAATGGCTGGTTGAACATTAAGAACATTCATATCCTATGTGGGTCATCTTCATATCATGTGTTGGCCATTTTCAGAACATGTTTTGGCCATATTCGATCTTGTATAGGTCAAAAATATATATTCATTATTAAATAAGATGATCTAGCAATACAAATAATCTTATATTCTTTTTTAATTAAGTTATACCGGGTATGAGCTGAGTCATTACCTTTTTGGTAAACTTCGGTGTGGTGATTCCATCATGGTATTATTCAATGTGGAATTACCTTCTTAGTACATACCTTCATGGTGTTACCATCATGGTATTATTTCCTTCATGGTAAAGTTGTGATTTTGGAAAAATAGTTGGGCCATGTGTTTCCACATGAACGAGACTAGTTTACGTGATAACATTGGTATATGAATCGGAATATACCTAAGTAGGGTTGATTATTTCTTTCTGCTTTATAATTGTAGTCATTCATTGTGGATTATCCTCTATGGATTCTGAGAGACCTTATGGGTTCTCGGGGTCCCTACTGAGTATTTCTATGCTCACACCAGCATGGGCTGCTCCCTCACCTTGCTGTGTCTTATGTCGAAAATAGGCAACATTGATTGTGGTTGTGGGTGCCGGGACTTGAGGCTGCTCAGAGGTTGACCATTAGACGAGAGGAACCGCAGAGATTTCCATTGGAGAGTTGTGCCTACCCTTCAAGTAGGATCCTTGGTGGGTGTTCATTGCTGTTGTTTTTAGTTTTAATAGTGCTTTCCAGTTGGGCTTGTATTCCGACCCCTTTAAATATTTTACTCACTCAATTTACTATCTATTTTACTTTGTTCTTGTAGATTGTTGGGTGATTAGATTATGTGATTTTTCAGGTTAAAGGGAAATACCTTCCAAGTTTTAGGGATATTCCTTTCAGGTTCTTGTCCCGAACCCTTGGCCTATGGAAGCCACGCATGGGGTAGTTAGAGCATGGACCTTGAAATAAGAGTCGTGAAAAATTGGTATCAGAGGAGTCGGATTTACCAATAAACTTAGACTATGATATTTTAATCAACAATAGTGTTATGTTTTATAAGTCTAGAAATTAGTTTGGGAAATCCAGTATTGCATTGGTGGGAGACGTATCCATACACCAGGACCCTAACATCTGATTTCTAACATAGTGCACAAAAACACTGATTGCGTGTGTGTTTTTGAAATGTTTTCTTTGTGATATCTTTGAACCAACTCACCGGGAATAACTTATTGAATATGGAACACCTTTTTCACTTAAGGATGCATCCATGTAGATCTCTAGCGTTCTAGATAGTGTATGCGATGACAACCCACCGATCGATGAGGCTTCGGAGTAGGGAACTCTAATAGAAGAGGCACCAATAGCATCACTACACTTTGGGTCATCATAGCCACCAGCTCTAGTAGAAGAGGGTGCATTATAATTGAGAATGTTTCACAAGTTCTAGCACTAGTGGCCACTGAGGTTCTAAGGTGAGATTGATCCAAAAGTGGCAGAGGACTGGCTGGAGGTCATGGTCAATGTTTTCTAACTGGTAGGAACAACAACTGATCATATAGTAATCCTTGAAGCTAGTCTTCTTCAGGATGCAGCAGAGAGATGGTGGAGGCTAATGCTCCAGGTTCATGATTAGGTGACACTCTTCTAGGTGGACATTGAGAGCCTATAAATTTCAGATTTTGTCCGAGTGACTTTACGTGAAGTGCGTATATACAAGCATCTCCACTTATAGTAAGGAAAAATGACTGGGGATTAGTATTTAGTGAGGTTTACTGACCTCTTGTGATATTCAACTGACATGGTGAGGGACCCTTTCTTCAGGTCATGGACGATCAATCAGGGGCTCAGAATAACGATTGGGGCTTCGATGATTTATCACAGCATTCTGATGAATGATGGGGTGTTAGAGTGGGCACTAATAGAGGAGAGATTCCTTGATGAGCAGTCCCTAGTATCGAGACCCACCATCGGACATCACGTAGTAGAGTCATCTATAGAAGGCATAAAATAGATTATGTAGAGGTCCAAGTGGACCAGACCTACTGGTGGACGCCCATTGGATATTGGTTCGGTTGTGTGTGGCTCTCGAGATAGAGCAGGACAGGTGAGGAGCAGAAGCATTACTCAAGGGGCGATCATGGTCACAAGGCTCGTGACTGCACGACCCACCATACGGATGACCAGCATTAAGTCAAAGGACCACTAGGGCAGAGGTGACGATTTGATCGAGGAGGTCTGCAGGCAGTAGGAGGACGTGGAAGAGGAGTCGGTCGTGCAGCAGGTAGTGGAAAACGATTCGAGGTTCTATTGCCACCACTTCCAGGTGGTCCAACCCGACCACAGGGACCAGGTGGATAGGGATGATCTATGTTCCAGGAAGCTGAGGCCTATGACCACAACACTCCAGAGATGATATGAGGTATTATCTATGTCTTCTACACCTTAGATGCATTGATTATATACATAGGTTATAGTCACTCATTTATTTCCACTGCCCCCTTTTGGAGCTCAGAGATTCCAGTAGAGCTGTTGGTTGGATCCTTACATACAGAGACTCCTATGGAAAATTATTCGACGACTACACATTGGTGCCGATAGTGTGAGATTACTCTAGTTCAGAAGAGCTTCGGTTGGGATATTCTAGTAAAGGTTTCGACACTACAAAAAAATTTACTAGTACCAACAGAAAATTAGTAACAGATAACATATATTTTTGTGAAAATGAGTAATTACAATAGATATCAAATTATGTTCGTATTAAATATAGGTACCGAAAATTTTTTTACCAACAAATATATCTGTTTATATTAATAGATGAATACCAACAAATCTTTTACTAACATTCTAATCTGTTGTTTTATCACAGTATTACCAATATTAGTTTTATCATCAAATGTATATGTTATTATTAATTGTTTCTAATAGAAAACCTTTCATAATTATAAAAATTTGTTACAATAAATTATTCAATAATATCACATATTTTAATAAAAATTGTATGTGTGTGTGTGTGATGTAAATAATTGATCTAAATTTTTCGTGACTCTTATAACAAAAATATATACATTTAAATATTTATATATATATATATTATGATATTTTAATTAAATTATTATTTCCATATACCATTATTTCAATTTTTAATTATTAATTTACAAAAAATAGCATAATAAACCCCAATTCCCATATCCATTCCCAAATCTATTTAATCTTTATAAAACTCAGACTCAGTTCAATTTTCCAAATCTTTGTCATGACGACGATGGTACCCTGAAAACCCTAAAATTCCACCCCGATTTATCTGCATCGGTTCTGCCACCACTTATTCTTCACCACCTATTTTTGTTATTACTCTTTCCCTACATTCCCATTCAGTTCATCACAAATTTTTTAGATTCTATTTGTCCTTTTCCCCATTCTATGTGCATGTCCCTCTCCCTCCTTGTTTCTCATTACCACACGCCCCTTCACTGGTGATCCGATTCTTACCCCCACATGTCGAGTTCATCACTGTTTCCACTATCACCACAAACGAAATTTATCCAAGGGGCTCAATTTGAATTCTTGTTGAGGTTCAAATTCTTCGATCAACCGATGATCAAAGGGTTTTCTTTCCATGATGGATTTAGTCAACCTGTGATGATGAATGGCGTTTGAATATTTCCTATCAAATTTTGATGACTTCGAGTCGACATCGTGCGATGGAAGGTACTTGAATAAAGAATCTATATAAAGGAGGTTTTAGGGTCTATATTTTATGAACGATCACATGATTTTTTATAGTTATTCATTTTGTCACAATGAGCATTGATATAGACTCGGGAAAATGAGTTTTCCTAATTTACTGGTGAGGAATATTCTAGAGATATCATTGTTGTTGATGTAAATAAACAAGAGTCGAGCAGCAGGCCTGTGGATTGGTCTTGCATACTGTAGACAATTCGTGGTAGGGTTTCATAGTTTAGATTCAAGAGAAAGTAGTTGTAGGTCATATTCTCCCATATATTTCTATTTTCGAGAAAATAGTATTTAGTAGTCAGCATACAACAGTGGTGGTATCTGTAGTGATGTTCTAGTATGTTGTAGCAGTACTACATATATATTTTCTTATTCCCCGTTATTTCTCATTCCTTACAGCAGTATGTATTTTATCATTTTTCTTTAGTTGTTTCTATCTCTTGCTCTTAGTCGCATAAACAACAGATTCTGTATAGTTTTCTAGGGTCAATTTCTCTATTCCAGTAGACAAAGGATGCATTAATATATTCCAACAACAGTAAGTATAATCTGATCTCTTGTTGCATTCAAATCCTCCATCCACTGTATGTATAATCCATTCTATTGTATTAATTCAAATATGATTGTGATGTCACCTTAAATTCCATCATTGCTTTGTATAAATTTTTTACTGAAGTTCATACATGATTTACTATTACTCATCTTATTTAAATTAATTATTTATCTTTTGATCTTAATTAGGGATGATTGAATTTATTTCATGAATTATTGAAATTGATTCAAAATTTTGTTCTCAGATTAGGAGATATTATTCAATTATGTTTTAAAAAGTGTGCTGAAGTTGTCTAAATTTAAATTACAGCTGTAATAGTTGAGCATTTTGGTCTTTCGAATTTGATAAATTTTATTTTTATTGATTGATATATCATTGGAGCTTGTTTAAGTCATATTTTCAATTCTTTGTGGATGAATAAATGTTTTTTATTTCTAGTTTATTCTTATTTCATTTGTTCGATTAAATATTTCATTTTTAATACCTTAAATTTTCAGAACCATCCATCAATATAACAATATTAAAGTAGAGTGAATAAATTACCTTTTTCTAGATAAATGACATGTGGTCAACACTAATATTACATTATTAATGCAGGGGAAACAATTTGTGTGGGGTGTTACATTTTTAGGCTAGGCTGGACATTATTGAGACAACACTCACAGCACTCAACAAGATTTTTGATGAAAATTGAAGATAAGCCCTTTTCTAGGAGTTCCCATGAATATTCCAGCAGTATCTATACCCTTCATTAAACTTTAAAATTAATGAGTAATGCATATAATAATGTATCTAGAAAAACTCTTACAGTTCAATATTTCTTATAACTGATGAAGATGCTGGAGAAGTGTTAGTTTGATGGTCTTTTGTTGACAAGAATGCAAGGATGACACATGATTTCCAATATGATGTTCTTCATAGTGTTTTTTGATGATTCTATCTTAGAGTTATGGTTTCCCAAAATTGGAAACATTAAGCTTATGTTCACTACACTCACTTGGTAAGCACTAAATTATTCAAGTATGGCCATTAATTGTTATTTTCCATCCATTTTTAAAAGCTTTTTTCATATAGGCATGTCACGTATGGCATGTAATTGTTATTTTTCCATCTGTTTTTAATAGATTTTTTCATTAATTCATCCCTTACATTTTCCCATCCATGCTGTAAGCATCCGATATTTTGTGTTCTTTCATGTCAACAATGAAACGCGTACTCCCTTATTTACAGATCCATGCATTTTCACCTTTTTCTTGTTTGTAGAGAAGTCATAGTCCTAATCACATTTACACCACTTTTTTGTGATAGGATTCTAGTTAATGCATCAAAAGAAATAGTAGAAGATTCATAAGGAAAATTCTCAATGCATTCAGTAGACAAGCAATTCTACATCAAAGTGAAAGACAAGGTAATCCTAGTAGCACTACCACTAGGTATCGTCTTTGGATTCTTGAGAATGCTTCTTATTAGGTCATAAAACTTTACACATTATTTAGAAGATCCATTCTAGTATCCCATGTATGAATGGTGAAAATTTTTGGCTCCAAAAACTCCACGATAAAAGATAAAAACTAGTCACTGATCATCTTGACCAAAAAATCCCAACTTTTGTTCCCACATAGGATTCCAAAGTCTATTGGGTATATTTACAAAAAAAACCATTCCATAAACATTCACTACTTTATCATCTTCTTTTCTCAATTTTCTAGTGGCACTGACTCCCGATTTTATTAAGTAATGGAATGAGAAAACACTCATCCCTCTCTCAGTTATAGCCGAATCAAGTTTGAACTTTTGGATCTGTATGTAAATATTCTCAATGTACTTTTAATTGTTCATACACCCAAATCATCTTCTCTCACCAACTCTAAATTTTTTTGGTTATCCATATCCTTATACTCTAGTGGACAATCAAGAAGAATGGTGCAAGGGTACATAACCATTTTCCCATTTTTAAAGGTGTAATAATATCTTCGTCTAACATTACACCTCTCAAAACCTTGGAATCCTCTAATTATCCACCAGAGTTTTTTTCAACCATTATATACATAATGTTAACATTATGCAAACATTGACCAATGTCCACCCCAACATTAGCCACAAAATTGAGTGTTATATCTGAAATTAGATCCCTGAATCAGCCTGTAAATTTTGTACTAATGGAACTCTTCACCAGTCAAAGTATTACAACATAATCATTCATATTGATATGTATCGTAATCTTGTCAAGCAGTGCAATTGCATCCTTGAGATCTTTTGTAGTGGGCTTAAAAATGATTATAAACCTATTTTAGTAAAAATTATGTCATCAATAGCCTTTGATGATTCGATATTATCATGGTACACCTTATTACCTGATTTATATGTCAAAGAATCCTTGAGGACATGTACTAGTGTGTTTGTGATTTGAGAAGCAATGTTCAAACCATACTGATGATGCAACTGATTTCTGTTGAGTTGAATTTGTTTGTTTGGATGTTTCTATATCATTTATTAACTTTTTTATACCTCATAAAACAATATATTATCCATGATATAGATGGAAAAATTTATTGTGGTCATATATGATGGGAAATTGGTAATATTGGAAACATATTCCACCTCTGATCCAACTTTCTAGAGTATTTTGTATAGTTGAGAGTGGGAATTGTTTTCCCAATACAGGATGATAATTCTCAGCCATCTCCTCATATATATCCACCAAGATACCCCAATATCCATGAAAGTAGTACAAACTCTCTATGTACACATTGTCGCCCCACTTCTCTCTCTAGGTCGCCAGCAGATACACCATGGCAGACTAGTCATCCGCCTTGAACATAGGACTGTCCTTGAGATCCCTCATCAGAACCTTCCTAGCCTCATCCCTAACCTTCCCCTTGGGACCCATGGGAGCCCATGCATCCATGATGTCCAACAACGACTGCGAGTTTCGCAACAGAAAGCTGCCCGTATTCAACCCGATCCATTTCTTTTGGTCATACACCATCTCCTTCCAGCCGTGCATCACCAGGTTGAGCATGGTGATGATGTGGATAATTAGAGTCTTGGAGTATCATATTATAAATTTATTTGCAGGGTTCTCTTTTTCGTGGTTCATGAACATTAAAACATGTAAAAAAGAGGTTCCGACCATGAAAGGTGAGAGTTTAAAAAGGAATAGTGTCTTGATTTGGTAATTTTTCTTCGGTAAGAAATGGTTTTATTTAGAATGTAATCCAATTAAAGTTCGAATGTTTTATTTTTTTATGTGTTGTGGGTGTGAATCTATAGATCATGGAAGTGAATTCAATGTTCTAAAGATAGAAGTCATTTCCATTCTTAGGTATTGCATTACTCAGGTGAACCCTTATCCATTCTAATTTTATTCAAGATCCATGTTTCCTTTTCCATTATTCTAATATTGTGAATTTGTATTTGTTTTTGTTGTGTTTTTTTATGTAGATTCCCATGAGATACTGTAGGAAATTGTGTCTTTGTCATGGTTGAGTGGGTGAACTGCATATATGTAACCCCACCACAGCAGTGACAACTGATGCATGAGAGAAACTAAAAAATAAAGGTGTGTTGTAATCTTTGTCGCCGCCATTACAGCGACAACTGATTCATATGATTACTTCAAGAACTGAATTTTCTAGCTTAAGAAGAAAAATAAGATAAAAAATAATAAATTACTTTGTCCTTATTTCATGTTTTCATTTCGTTTTATGTTCTTCTATTGGTAAGATTTTATTATGATTAACTCATCATTCACGTGGATGATGTATTTTCTGAGAATTATGTTTCTTCATGTCAGGTGAGGAAAATATTATGATGGAGCTTCAAATCATCTACCATGTTTTTGTTAGGGTCCTCATTGGGGGCTCGTTTGTGGAAATCACTGGGCTTCTAGAAATTTGTCAATCATGAACAAAAGAGGTCACATCAAAGACTCATGGATGTTGTCAAGCATGAAAAGAAGATGTCCCAGCGAGACTCATGGATGGGTGTTTTCAGTACATTGGAGCCTTTCTTGGTGGAGGGGTGGATAATTACTGCATTCAAGGACATGGTGTGAACCATAGAATGACAAATCATGTGTGTCTGTTTGGAGATTCCTGTAGTGTCTATTTGAATACATTTAAATATATTTGTACCATGTTTATTGGAGCTCCATGGTGAGTTTGAAATGACCATATATTACAATTTTATAATTATTATATAATAAATATATTTTGTATAATTATATTAATAAAAATAATTTAAAATTTAGAAACCTATATTGAAATACCAACATATAATATTTTATATAATTTACATATAGATATTCATCATTGATATTGATTATAATATATGGAAACATAAATATTAATATTATTAACAAAAGATAAATTTCTTGTATTAATCCGATGCTAAACATTTTAACCAACATATGTATTATCTGTTGGAATTATTATAATTCAACAGACTTATTTTATCTGTAGCAATAACATTTACGATAGAGTTTTTACCAACAATTTAGTCATAAAAAAATAATTGTTGGTAAAACGTTTTACCAACATATATTTCACTTTTACCAATAGATATACTCTTGTTGGAAAAATATATTTCTTTTGTAGTGCTAGGCCTTATTACATCATCTTGGGTATGGATTGGTTATCTACACTCCATGCTTAAATGAACTATATTCGGCATAATGTGTGGTGTGTCCTCAAAGATTGGACCAGGTTTTCCTTCACTGGTGATAAGGAAACCATTGTAGAATAGGATGCACTTATCTTGAGGAGGGTGCTACCGATCACACATCAGTTGACTATACTTACCCTCAGAGTAGTTGATGTTGAGAGTATTAGCCTATTGTGGTGGACCTGTATGCTGATGTTCTCCCTAATGATGTTTTGGGTGTACCTCCATGCAAAGTGGTGGACTTTTATATAGATTGTAACCCAAGACAACACTGATATCTACACCAACATATCAGATGGTTCCCTATAAGCTTCGAGAGCTGCGAGTAAAATTGGTGGTCTTGTAGAGGAAGGGGTTCATTAGGCCCTGGGTGTCTCCCTGGGCAACCCCGATTAGGTTTTCCATGTAGGTGGATGAGTGTTTGAGACTCTGTGTGGACTATCGGATCCTAAACCATGTGACCGTGAAGAACTAGTACCCCCTACTAGTGATTTATGGTCTTTTTTAACAACAAAATGGAGCACAATGGTTTTCCAAGATAAACCTCAGACCAGTCTATCACCAGCTCAGGGTACGAGATGATGGTGTGCAGAATATGGCCATCAAATGTCTTTATGGCCACTTTGAGTTCTTGGTTATGCCATTCTGCATGAAAAAATCCCCAACAATGTTCATGGGACCCATGAATAGGATATTCCAGCCATTCCTCGATCTCTTTATGGATTTCTTCATCGACAACATCCGAAATCACTTAGCTACCAAGGAGGACCATGCATATCATCAACAAATAGTTATGGACACACACCGAGAGAACCAACATTATGGTAAGCCATTGAAGGGCCAGTTCTATAACTGGGAGTTTCACTTCCTGGGAAATGTCATCTCAGGGTATGGATTTTGGGTGTATCTAGCCAAGATTGTGGCTATGATTGCATGGGAGCCACCTGGGAGTGTGACGGAGGTGCATAGTTTCCGGGGTCTGACCGTTTACTATCAGAGGTTTGTTCCTAACTATTACAGAGTTGCAACATCCATATTATCATTGATGAAGAAGGGTTAACCCTTTTATGTGGTCGGAGAGATTCTAGTGGAGTGTTTAGTAACTGATTCAGAGACTGACGAGTACCTCCATATTGAGCCAACCAGAGGATGGCATTGGGTATGTAGTCTACTGCGAAACATTAGAGATTGACTTGGATGTTTTCTAATGCAAGACCACATATTGATCACTTATTTTTCTTGAAAAATGAGACAACATGAGCAGAACCACGCTACCCATGACTTTGACTTAGAAGTAGCGGTCTTCTACATGATGATGCGGTGATATTACTTGATGGGAGAATGTTTTACATTGTAATCTGATCACATGAGTCTCAGTAATATCATATCTCAGAATGACCTAAACCTAAGATAGAGAAATTGGCTTGAGTTCCTCTAGGAATATGACTTCGAGATAAAATATAATTCCAGGAAGGGGAATGATGTAGCAGATTAACTTAGTAGGAGATCTGGTATATAGTTTCTAAGTGAGACGATATAAAAGCTAGAGACTTTGTGGATATTCTATATGGATCGATATGGGAAAGCTAATCTTTATTCTCTGACAGTCACTCCCCCACTCCTTCAGCAAGTTAGGGAGGCATAGATTGGGGAAACTGACTGGGAGGCTCGATGTGCTTAGTTATCCAATGGACAAGAACTGTATAGATTTCATAATGGTGTGGAGTATGTCATCCTCATAAAAATATATATTATGGTACCAGTGTAATTTTGGGAGTAAGTGTTGAGGGAGATCCATATGTTTCCTCTATCGATACATCCTAGAGTGGTGAGGATGTATCAGGACCTCCAACATCAGCACTGGTGGCCGAGAATGAAGAAATCAATGGAAGAGTTTGTCTCACGGTGCCTCACTTGTTATCAAGTGAAAGCAGAGCATTAGGTTCTAGCGGGTTTAGCTCAGCCACATGAGGTTCGAGAGTAGAAGTGGGATGGAATTTTCATTGACTTCGTGAAAGGGCTTCCACGCACGACCAAGAAACATGATTACATCTTGGTGATCGTTGATCAAATCACTATACATTCCAACTTCCTACCTATCAAAGAGCAGGTATAAATAGATATATTGGGTTGTCTCTATGTATATGAGATTTTTTGGCATTATGGAGTGCCCTCTACGATTATCTCTAATCGTTATGAATTTTTTACTTCTCAGCTATAGAAGGGGTTGCATGAGGTGTTCAAGACTCAGCTTCAATTGAGCATCGCCTTTCATCTTCAAACAGATGGGTCAGATAGAGCAGACCATTTAGACTCCTGAGGATGAAGTCTACACATAGTAGACAGAATTTATTTGCTGACTGGAGATAGAGACCTCTGTAGATTGAGGATGGTGACAATGTCTGTCTATGGGTCTGGCATCGACGAGGTTTGCAAAGATTTTTCTAGGGTGAAAAGTTATCTTCGAGGTTCATCATGCCATTTTAGGTCCTCCACAGAGTTGGAGATTTGTAATACTCCTTATCCCTTCCCCATCAGTTGCACCTAATGCACGATTTTTTCAACATATCCCAGCTGAGGAGGTACATGCCAGATCCTTCAAACAATATAGATTGGGGTGAGATGGACTTTGAGGATATGGCAGCATTTTCAGATGTTCAAGAAGAAATTGAGGATCCACAGGAGAGAGTCCATTATGGGAGATTGATACCTCTTCTGTGCATACATTGGTAGCACGAGAACCTCTAGGAGAGCACATGGGAGATGGAGGTTCAGATTCGTGCTCAGTATCCCCACTTGTTTCCCAAGTTTGTGATGTGGCTCTTGGGGATGCAATGTACTTAAGAGGAAATAATGTAAAGACCCGGAATGTTCAATGTAATATTTTTTAATTATATGGAAATATTACGGGTCTGTGAAAATTGATAGCACGTGATTCTGATTGCCGGAGTGGAAAGAATGAATTTTTGAATATTCTTCATGTGCATTCAGTTAACATGTTTCGGGAATTTGTAACTTTTGAACTAGTGTTAGGAATTGAAATCCCAGCACCCCATTGCACATGTATCACCGTTATTCTCTTAAGGGATCCTTCACTTTGACCACAGCAGGTCAAGGGTGGATGTTGGATTAGTTATTTTTCATGGGAGAATAGAAATAAATAAAATAAATATATTTATTTCCTGAAACCCCCCTTTTGAATTTTAGGGGTGGGTACCACCAAAGGAGGATGGTCATTAAATGACCACCATTAAATTCCCAGTTATAAGTGCTGTAACACTTGGAATCCTCCCCCATTAATGAAATCATTAAATGATTAATTAATGATGTCATAAAAATTCATTAGGGGGGATTATCTCTACACCTCTCATGATTGGGAATTGTTGAAAAACTAGTTTTCTACAGAACACTTTGTGGATGAACATCATCCAATTAAGTACAAGTCTCTAGATCACGTAAGTGGAACCAATGTTGGAGCACAGATCAGAAGCGTATTGGGGGAGTGACGAACATCGAAGTCTCCATAATCATCTTCAAAGTAATCCTCCTGCCACCTCCAAAAAACAAATGAGGCATGGTTTGATGTTGATTGATCTTAATTAATTTTAACGTTGATTCATTCTTCATGAGTTTCATGTTATCAAACTAATGCAGAGGGTGCGGGCCAAACAAAGATGGGCTGATCCCTTTGCTACCTCGTGGATTGATGTGTTCTTCGCGGGTGGATTGTCAGATTCAACAGAACCCAACCACGTTGGGATAGATAAAAAAGGCGACGTCCTCGGATAAACAAAGACTCTTTTTTATTGAAGAACATGCCACCAGGGCTTAACTGGTGACCCGCTGGAGTCCACCAGTGACTTCTGTCGGTGACTGACACCGGTAGGGTACGTGAATCGGCTGGCCCAACAACCAACCGTGATGGTGGCTACTACGCAACAGCTCCGCCGAAGGAGTTCGTGGCCTATCAGCCTCGGCTAAAGAGGTTAGAAACCGACATGGAGGAAGGTCATGTAGAATCAGGGTGGCGAGGGTCCGCACTGTCAGTAAGGGAGGAGGTCGCAGGTATCGAGCCGCTACGGAACACCAGGGAAGCTGGTCATCGTAGGAGTAGTGGCGTCGTCTCACTGCTAGAAGGGGAGTCGACAGAAATCCCAACCGACCATGTAACGCTGAGAAGAACCTGCACTGGCAGGTCCCGGGTTCCAGCAGGTGGCGCAATTGGGCTCCTCCGATTCGGCCAATACTGAACGGTCCAACTAGATCATTCGGGTGTCCTGGGGGCACCTCCCCTGGGTGGAGGCTAGGTCAGGTCCCACCACAGCGGACCGCACGCAGCCACGGTCCATGCCCAACAGACCCGAACCACTTATGGCCCTTGATTAATTGGATCGAGGTTTTCCATTTGTTATACTCCTATTATATTTTGAATAATGTTGGAGTCCAACCAGGTTGGATTGAACCCAAATCCAACAAGCCCCTTGGAACAGAAATGCAAATAACTTACAGACTGAGAAACTGAATGACACACCATCTATTGTGTTGGGTCCCTTATGACGTTTCAAACTTTCGTAATACTTCTTCATGGGACTTTGAGTAAGTTAAAGTGTCTACCTATGGCTTGAAGTGCATATCCTCTCAGAATCAATCATTCTTAGTGTGTGAACCCTGTGGCTTGTGGTACATGAATAATCATTCGATCATGTTTGGGTCATCTTCAGATCATGTGTGGGTCATCTTCATATCATTTGTGTGTAATCTTCAGATCTTGTGGGGGACAGCTTTGATCCTTTATGGATCAACAGTATAGTTTCTCGACGAAGTAAGATGATATAGAAAAACAACTAAGGATCTATAATTTTGTACATAAGTTATACCTGGTGTGAGTTGAGTCATTACCTTTTTGGTACACTTCTGTGCAATGATACCATCATGGTATTCTTCTTTGTGGAATTAACTTTGTGGTAATTACCTTCATGGTGTTACCTTCGTGGTATTGTTTCCTTCATAAAACATTTTTTCTTTTGGATAAACACTTGGTCCATGTGTTTCCTCATGAATGAGACGAGTTTACTTGATAGCTTAGGTATATGAATGGGCATATACCTATTTATGGTTAATTGTTGCATCGTGCATTGTAATTATGGTATTTCTTTTTTGATTATCCTCTATGGATTTTGAGTGACCTTAGGGGGTATCGGGGACCCTACTATCTATTGTTATACTCACCCCTGTATCGGCTATGCCAGCACGTTGCCATGTCTTGTGCAGACGAAAGACATCATTAATCGAGGATGAGGGTGTCAAAACTGGAGGCTGCTCAATGGTGGACCATTAGCAAATACAAACCATGGTGATGACCATTCAATAGTTGTACCTTACCTTTGGGTAGGATCCATGATTGGTGTCCACATGCTTTGTTTTCATTTTTACATGTACATTCATTTTGGGATTGTATTTTGACACCATTACATACTATACTCACTCAATTTACGATATAGATTAATTTGTGCTATTATATTGATGTGTTCTTGGATTATGCTAGAATTCAGGTTAAATGTTAATTCCATCTTGGTTTTAAGGATATGCCTTTCTAGTGCTAGTCACCAGCCCCACGCCAATTGAAGGTGGTCTTGGGGTAGTCACGACACATGCCCTTGGGGACGAGTCATGACACAAATATCTTTTAGTAAAAATAATTAATTTGGGGTCATATAAGTGATATCTTCGACTATAAATATTAATTTGAAAGAAAAAATTATTTCCTAAATCAAGGTATTTTATTTATAATTTGTTGAAAATCAATAAATAAATTTAATTATGACACAATGGATATGTAGTAATTTATCATTAATAAAAGATTCAAATAAATGATATGATAAAAATTAAAATAAATTTATTTTGAAACGTTTTATGACATCCAAGAATTATACAGTTAATAATGACTTGTTGTATTTTAATTAATGATTTTTGTTTGAATGAATCAAGTTGTAATATATTTTCATAAAAGTCTTGATATGAATAATTTACAAATATACATAAATGAGTTTTTAAAACAATTAATATTTTATTAAATGATAAAATAATTCTAAAAATATAATATTCAGCTGAATAACAAAAATAATTTTAGAAAAGATTCATTTGGGTCATTTTTTGTTTAATAGTAAATATAGTAAACATATATTTAGAATTTATAAGAGGACATGGTAATAGTTAAATAATTTAACAATGGGGTAAACACAAAATATATGGATTAAAAAATATCTAAATACTATCTAATTATTATTCGATGAGTATATTTTTACATATTTGTACCTTATCATCAAATATAAAAAGTTTTGGACCTTTCCAAAATGAAAAAAAATATTATAAAATTTTACATTCAAACATTCCTATAGATCCCCACCTCCCCCTTGTAAAAGGCCACCACCTATAACCCATTGCACACACCTCTCAAGCCACATGGATTTTCAAAACTATGCTCCAAGAATCTCCCAACATCACTCTATTCATATTAAAAGACATCCCCTATGAAAATGTAATATCAAGGAATCCTTTTTGTTCAAACCATAGGGAATTACCCAATTTAAAGGTAATGTCTTCTCTCTAGTCATTTTATTTTATTTTCCTTCACCAACCTCATAAACCCACTTTATACAAATAAATTATAAAAAAACTACTATTATCAATATACAATGATGTTGTTATGTGGAGGATTCGTACTATAGTTCCACACACCTCCATCTAATGGATACAAACATACTATTTCTTGGGATGCAAACTACTGCCTCACAAAAAGATGATTGTCCAATTATCTCTTATGGCCTCCCATGGTGGTAATAATGATGGAACTCCATTTATATGTGATATATAATATATTTATATTTACTTTATTCTTATTTAATTTTTGTTTATAGTATTCATTTATGGTTTTTATAATTGCTAAATATGATAATTTAAGGTGAGAAAGTGGGACTACCGACCTCTCAATGTGATATGACACGTTAATGCCATATGTGGAACATATAAAGGATGCAGTTAATGAAATTATATATGATATTATACTATAATTATAATATACCTATGTATCATTAAATTTTCATAACATTATTTAAAACATATAAATAAAAGCAGGGTTCATGCGTACGTACGTCTTACCATCTCTAGGAACGGTGCATTTCATTTCATATCTCGATATGTTTTATATTATTATAAATTCATATATATACTGGATATATATGATATATATGATATATAAATCATTAATATCATTTTGTAGATAGTGTAATTTTGACCACGTAGACTATTTTTAATTATAATAAGTTCATTTTTGACTCAAGTACCAAATATCGACAAAACAACCATTATTATCATAAATAATTTTTTAATGTCTATAATGAGGAAATATGTTATATAAAAGGAATAATAAAGATGATAAATGTTCCTAAGAAAGTAGAAATTAAATTTGTTTCATTATTTAGGATATTGAACAATGAACGTGTCAAGTCGGACATGATGTAAGGGAACTTCTTAACCCAATTTCCATTTTTTGAGTTAAACATCTACTTCATGATTATGTCGTGATATGAATATGTTTGAATGACCTATGATTGCTTTGAAATTAATATCTATTTTTATTGGGATTATTTATTGTTTTCACACATAATTATGTCATTAATTTATAATTAATATAATGATATGATCACTATAAGGGACTTCATCTCAATTTCCTTTCATTGAGACACCTTTGATTTATACACAATTTATTTTATAAAGAGTGTAAACCCCTTTAACTTTTTATTTCATTAAAAGGTAATATTTTATGAATTAAGAGTTTTATTAAATGACCATAATAATGTTTATTATTAATTTATGTGGTGACAATGACCATTCCACCGCCTCGAGCATTATTTGATATTTGGATTCCTCACGAATCCGTAGTGTTTTTAAAAATAAAATTAATACCATATAATCTTTTAACGTATTTTGGTATTGAAAATGGATTTGATAATGGATTGGTTATATCAATATATTTAAATGATATACCGTGATTTAAATGTGGAAATTTTTTCTTTCCTTTATTTTTTTATGTGTGATGAATATGTTATGGTTCTTGGGCATTGATTGAGTATACGGGTGGTTCTGTGAAAAACCTAGGCTAGATGATCCCAAGAGAGCTCTCAAATGCAATCGGTAAATGAATAATGTAAATGTAAATGTTTCTTCTAATAGATTTAGGGAATAAAATGTGATAGGTATTTTAAATGTAACTCCCAATATAGTTATTAAATCTAAAACATAAGTATGTTATTGATGCCACATTTTACCTTTATGATTTATGATTTTTGTGTGTCATTCATAAATCATATGATCTTGTGTGGTATGTTAAATATTAAAAAGTATGATTTAATTGACTTGTATGTATTAATGGGCTAATGTTTTTATTCCTTGTTTCATAACTTTTAATTATATTTTTATGTTCATCCAATGTTCTTGAAATATTTCCACAGGATATAAGGCATGGTAAGAGAAATAATGAATTTAAGAAGATTAATATCAGTAATAGAATTCCTGTATTTTTTATAGAGTTTTTATTTTATGAATAAAATGGATACTGAGTAGAAGTGTTTACTTTTAATATTATATATGTAATGTAATAGTTGTGGCCTATTTTTCAAAAAGTCTAAACCTGAAAATATCCTCAATATGAATTATTAATATAACTCAAGATTATCTAATGTTTATGGATATGGCCTTACAGAATGTATTAACATGTTTGGGTGCACAGATATTGAATAGGAAGTAAATATCAATGATAGTAGATCAACATATAATAGAAATTTTCTTATAATTAAATTTTGTGTTAGTTGGTATGAAAAAATAATAATATATAGTAACTATTATCACCTATAACGATGACCTTGTTTCTTCAACATAAGATAAAACCCAACAAACATTGATGATATTTCAGTTTTACGATATACTTATTTATGTAAAGACAACCCTTAACTTTGGTTATGATAATCAAAGTGAAATTAACCATATAATAAATTCGGTACAAAATTTTCATTATAAGTATATAGATATAAAATATCATTTGATCAATGAGCATGAGGATATGAATTAATTAAATATGTAGTATGTTCTGACATAGGAAAAAAATTCTGAAATTTTCAAAAAATGATTACTGAAGCATCCTTTTTGAAAATATGAGGTTGAACCAGAATCCATTCATTTAATATTTTGTAAATATTATTTTATTTTACTCAATAAATGTTCCTGGTATTCATAAATAAAAAACCACTTTTTTATAAAAATTTATATTGAAGATGGGAATCCCACATCATTCTCATCATGGTTGAGGTATGAGATCTTTCTCTTCTATCATCTAGTATTTGGATAGGGCTTTCAAGGGGGATAGTTATTTCATAAATATATCTACTTATATATTCTAAACCTTTTAATGACTAATTTATGTTAGAGGGTTGTGGGTATTTGGGATTTCATCATTTAAGCATGTGAATTATTCTAATGGTTTATTGGAGTTGTATTATGAATATTTTTTGATTGGAATGTTGAATAACTGAATAAATATCAGATTAATTGATTAAAATGATTCTCGATTCATAACATTACTATAACATGGGTTTACTATAAATAGTTTGTTGAAACTATAATGTTCTGGAAAAATGTAAATTAGAATTATAAACTCCTTATCCACTGCTTGAGATTAGAATGTTATGTGCTTTATGAACGTGGGTTAAAAACAAAATAAAAAGGAGGAGATGTTTGGGACCATGATGAAAGTAAGATGATGGAGTCATCAACGCAGTAAAAAAAAATTTGATTTACATGTTTTTTATTTTATTGTAAATGAGAATGAAATAAATTAACTTCTTAATTTTTGGGAATAAAAATCACAATCATAATAATTCAATTAAAATAAGAAATATCAAGAAAGTATATTTTTTGAAGAAAAATTTTCTAGAAATAAATCGTTCATTGGACTCATCCCAAGTCTGAAATAAATCGTGTGGTTGTGATGATATGTTTTAACAATATCAGAAAGGATTCAATAAAAAATTGAAGATTATTTTTTGATAATGTAGTTTTCTTAAATCATATGTTTTTATGAACATTATGGTGTTATCCTTAAGAATGAACAAGGGAGAACAAGTACGCCACATTTTTTGTGCTTTGGTTGGAATGAAACATATAACCAATTGAATGGTAATTTATTGTACTTCTTATTTTAAGTGATATGAAGTTATAAGGATCTAAATAGATTTTAATGTAATAATTGATTAATGATAAAATATGTTATTTTTTAATGAATAATGTTTGTGAATTATAAGGTTTCCAATCCCAGTTCATTAGTCAGAGATCACCGAACACTATTTTTTTATGAAAGATGAAATATTTTTTTCAAATTATAGAAAATAAAAAAGTGACTTTTCTGAATTAAAAATAATACATAAGATACTAATCATCATATAAATATTTTTTTGGCTGCCGAATGTGAGTATCACGGTCCAAAATGTATTGACGTAGTTGAATTCAAAGTTGTCGACACTAGTTCATCGAATGATATTTTCCACCAATAATTAGAGTTTTAATAATAATGATCATCAAATGTAGTGGTCATTGAAAAAAGAATCTGAGGAAGAATTGTTTTTAGGGGATGTTCGGACTAATTATATGGGAAATGATTTTTTTGTGACCGATAGATATAAGGAAGGCCGAGGTTGATCAACCTAAAGAAGATCAACAATGTAGTAGACAATTTTCTTCAGGATGAATTTTAGGTTAATCTCAAATAGGTAAAGAGTTATTAGACGTGAGATAAGCTAAATACAATTGAGTAATGAAAATAAAAATTCATCAGATTCATAATGACACTGAAATCATAATTGTGTCTAGGATTATTGTTATAAGGAAAAGAATAAGTTGTGTTTTTTATGTGTTTTACAAATGTGTCATCAGTGGGTGAAAAATGATTGATAAGTTTAGAGAAATTTTTTGTCAAATAAAATTGAAACCTGTGATGAAGTGTATCCTAGGATTTGAAGGAATAATTAGATGTTGGCAAAAATTTTATAGAAAATTAAAGGATATTGATGAAAAATTATTTATCATCATTTATTATTGAAATGTACTTTGAATCTTAATTCATTATTAGTTGTCATAGTTGACCAAAATGGGATTTTTTTATTTGTTTCTTTGAATCATGATTATAAGACATATGTTTTCATTTCAATTGGTGGGGAGAAAAGTAATTTTTTTCAGAACATATTCCTTTATCATAATGTGAATATCAGAGTGTGAAGTAGAATCAGACTACAATTTTATTTGAGAAATGAATCAAGAAGATGATTAATGAATAATTGAAAATATTTTAGAAGATATTAGAAGAATTTATAGACATTGGAGAATTAGATATATACTGATAATTTATGGGATACATATTTATATGAATATTTTCTAGAGAATGATTATTTTTTAAAATCCATCCTACACCGCATTAGAACACATAATTATAGTAGATGTACTTTTTAATTTCATCAAACATGTACAATGAACATAGAGTTATTGGAAATTAATGTCTCCATCAAGAAAGATTGTCTTGATTGAGACTTCTAATTTATAATTTTCTATAATAAAGAAGCAGTAGAGGAAAATCAGACTCAATGATTCACGATCAGACTTGGATATGAAATTGGAATTTCTGGACATAGACAGATGATGATAATAATTGATTCAACAATATTATGAAAATGTTATATTATAAGACTAATAAATTGGAATGGTTTATACTATTTCAAAATCATACTGAGTATCATAATAAATTCACAGGATGTTTATACCTGCTATTAGATAAAAAAAGTGTATAATTCTTTTGTTTATTAAATGTTTCAATGTTTACAATGAAAAAAAAATCTTGTTTTAGTGTATCTAATTAATGGTTATTAAATTGTTACAAAATTTTAGTTACATAATTTTTTTCAACACGAATGACTTGAAATTTTTTATTTAACATAGTGTTACATGAGTTTTATAAAATAACCTTTTCTTTGTGTACATACAATTGTATTATTTTCTAAGGGATTGTGTATTATTAGATTGTTTCTATATTATTACATAGACTTAGCTACTCTTTTTTAGTTATGAAAAATGTATTTTATTATGTACTATTAATTAGTTATCATTTTGATTTTATCAAGGGATCAACAATTTAACATGATGTTATGGTTGTTTTCAATGGAATGAAACCTAAAATAAAATGATATAAATGAGTCACCCCTCTCCATATAAATGGTAATTAGATCCATGATGGGAAATATCACACATCAAATCATGATCCATTGGTCCAAGTATTATATTTTGGGTAAAAAAATTTAGTCATGGGGTCATATGAGATGTACAACATATGATAATAACCACTCGTTATTATCAGTACTCCTCTAAATTAAAGTTATGTTGCATCTCATTATACCACATAATCATTACATGGATCATGATATATCAACAATATTATTATAGTCAAACTAATCGCCCACTAATGAAACACCTCCTCACATTTTTCTAACCAATATAACATTAATTCATTCATTTTCATTGATATTTTGTGTATAGATATATGTGATACATACTTCGTAAAATGATATTAGTCTCCCACTAAAACATGTAATATTCTGATATCAATAATTTTCGTGATAAATATCCAAGACATGAATGACTCATAATATACTGTTTTCATGGATATAGATATCTCAAAAAGCATTATCGTGAACAACATCATCTTATGAATCCAAATGTTATAATTTAGTTGATTATCATAATGTCGATGTGCTTGAAGTGAATTCATGACTATATCAAGATGTCTGTCATAGAGTTTGGGGGTCGATGATTAACAGAGGGTTTTATTAATGATATCCCAAATTAATGATCCATGATATATGTGTAATATATTATTTATATGATCCATGAATATTGTTGGGGTATTCACCAACTCTAATGGATTCACCACGTTCTTATGTAGCTCCTAACTATTATGAAATTATATATTGTGGAGGTAATCATCTATAGAACACAACTACTTATATCATGAGTGGATTTGGATCTTGTATAACTACATGGAACCACAAAAAGTGGAAAAACATGTTATCCCTAAAAAAACTGTTAATATAATCACCACGATTAAATAATTTACCTTTTTTTAATTATCAATGATTCAATATCTATAATTCATCTTTATGGATAAATAGATATGTGAACCCCCAAAGTGATGTACAAGTGTTGAGAAATACCCTGTTCTTCATGTCCTTAAGTTGAACATTTTATGCCATCATGAAAATTGATGTCATATAATAAGGGTTATTAAAATGTGTTTCACACCTATTATGATTTCAATTCTGAAATCATCTCCCCTAATTGGTAGAATCCCTACATGTTTTAATGAGAATATGTTGTAACATAGATCTACAATTCTATGAAAATGGGAGTATGCTACCATTGATCATTTCGAAATAAACAATAATAATATTTGGTTCATAACTTTCAAATGTTCTCTTAGGTTTGGAAAAAAACTACCTAATACAGAACTCCCTTATTTGCATATCAATTAATTCTCCACCTTATGTTATGAAAACCATAACCATATTGGATTGAAATAAATAGGATATTGGAAAATGGAATTCAAATCAATGGTAAAAATCTCAACGAATATTCTCATATATAGTATTGTAGAGGAAAAAAATCCAAATTATAAAATCAATATTGGACATGTTTGGAATCAATAAATATGGACTACTTTTCTACTCATTGGTGTATCGATATAAACTTACTCAGAACATAACTTGTGTGGAAATTAACATGCATCAATAACATGTATTGTTATAATGTAAATAGTATCACCTATATCAAACATTTTTTAAGAAATCATTGATGTGTAAAATATCATTCTGTGAATAGTTAAAGTTCCATCAACATAATATAATTTAGTAGTATTCTCTATATATACAAGGCATGCCCCAAATGATCATATATTCCACTATCGTACATGAATTTTTTTAACATTTTAGTCTTAGCCTACTACTAAGGAACCCTAAAAAATATCGGGTTCCCTGACTATTGTGTCCATAATCCCTTATGTAATCCTATACTGAAATAACAAGTAATGATTTTATGAAGGATTATGGTTATTCTATATTTATATCACTATCATTGTGGGTTTTTATAGAACTTATGGAAATGACCAACCATTTAATAATTTATGTTTCATGGTTTCCTCCTTAGGGGACAACAAAATATATAATATACTCTACCTACGTACTAGAACCCTTGTTTTATCCCCATTCTTCATTTTCCTACTATAATAAGAGAGAATTATATAATAATTAAGAGGTCGACTAATCAGAGTCATAAAATAGGGAATGAGATAAACATATTGATCCTCTTTTAGTCCATTAACGTTATTTATGGCCTAGAAAATAACCTCAGTCTATGTTTTTTGATTGATGGTTTGTACCTAATATCTGATGTATGGATAAGGACTCAATTTGTATTTTATATTAATTTACTCACCATTTTTGTAAAATAGAGGTTAAAAATTATCCATCACTATTAAATAAGTAGAGAGGAAATATTCCATTTGATATCCCCACTACAACTCCTCACTCACCTATGCTCAATCCATCATTATCATATCAGGAAAGGGATTAATAGTGAATAGGATGTTGATGTAACACTTGGTCAAAAGATCAAATCTTAATTATTATCTCATCATTCCCCTACATAAATTGGTTAGTCCCAATATCAGTAATTATTTTTCTTATAATTCTACCCCCCAGGTGACTCAATGAGGTAAAATAAACCCTCAAAGATGTCTTTGTTATATTTTACAAAAATGGCCCTATATAAACTAGAATATCTTATCAATATATGATATAGAATTATTTGGAATAGTCAACCATGGAGCATGGAGATCCTCTACCCTATACAGTAACACTATGATAAACTCTCAATTGTGGTTGGCGTAATACATTCTCTATTAGAGCATGAGAATGATAATACTATACAACTCCCCCATGCGCAATGGTAAATGTTGTGGTTGAATCCCCATAATTATTAATATTCTACTCCACATCAATTGTTTCTTCCATAATTGTCCATCCGGGTTTTGTAAAATCTAACAAAATAGAAAAAAATTAAAATCCAATTGTCATTAGGATATATATCAATCAACCTATATAATCATATTTTATTCTATTAGGATCCTTCCCATAACCTAATATATATCCCAACTAGGAATCCCCAAGGTCTCATTTGAATTATTTTATAAATACATATATATATGTATAACATAACATCTTCCACATGTTCAACTAATTAATCCCTAAAAATACATCCCAACTCCATAAAAATTAAATATATCTCTCAATAAAAAATACATTCCAATGTTGAATGGATGATGAAAATCAATGAAGAAAATTATGTAATAATAGTGTATCATACTACATTAATATAGATGGAATTCCATCACATGTTCCTACTCATGAAGTAAGATTTCAAATAAATACCATAAAATTGTTTGTGTAATCTTACTGATGGTTACGTAGGGTTGTTGCACATTAGCTATCTAGGAATACCGAAGCTCCCTAACTAGAATCCATTATAGCTTATATTTTTTCCCACATAAACATCGATTGTAAAAATAATAAAAATAAAACCATTATATGATTATTATTTTTAAAACCCAAACCTAACCCACTAGGTCCAAACCAAAGAATCAGATGGCCGCATGCATGCTTCCCTATGTATGATACTAAAAAATATCTTTGTGGGTATAAAAATAACATCTGGGAAACTATATCTTTAGTATAATGATTTTATAAATATAATATAAATAAATATTACATTTATTAGTTAAAATATCATGTATAATACTAGAAGTTAAATTTAGTTATATATAGAAGACATGTCAGGAAAATAAATTAACAATATCCCAATATGAAAATGAATACCATAGTATAAGTGAAGTAGATATGTAAATAATTAAATTGTATTGAAAACAATCAATATACTATCTCATTTTATTTAACTTATTAATTATCCATAGTTAAACCATTTACCAGGGCCCCCTTTGCCTTATTAGAATCATAATACATGAATTTTTCACACAAAATGATATTCTTCTAAAGGGTGTGAGGAATATAAAATTTTTGGAAAACATCAATATATCTTTAACATGTTATTAAATGAATAAAATATTTATTAATTGATAGTAAAAAATAAAAAATAATGAATAAAAATGAACACACATGGAAACGAAGAACAAACTAGTCCACCAGTTAGCCTCATCCCACTAGCTGAAACACGAAGCTGAAATGAATATAACGATATATGTAGTAACAAAGAAAAATCCCTAAGGATACGAAACACACATTTTGACATCATTTGAACATGATTATAGGAATACACTACCCATCAAGTGTGTCGGTTTCTTAAAATACACTAGGCATTCGGTGATTAGGCTACTCATTATCTACATGGCCTCAAGTGAACATGTTACATGGAATCTACTAGGTATTGATTAAATCACATGGATTCTAAGAGAAATCATCATATCTATAAACTGTGGTTTGTATCATTATCAATGTGATAATGGTCCAGCTATTCTGATCATAAATTAATATAAAAAAATCCATATTAACATACATAATTTGGTAGAGAATATGAAGGAACCCAAACCAAAACGTCAGGAGTAAATATTAAAAACATGCAATTAATTTGATAAATAACATATATGACCAAATATGTGGAAATAATTCTTATGGAAAAATTTATAAAAATAAAATCTCATAGGCTATAGATAAACACATATGGGAGCATAATGAATCATTATTAATAACTAATTCCAACATGAGAATCCTTCCATGGAAACATTTTTATAATATATTACCAAATGTTATGGAACATATTAACTATTTTTTATTGAGGATAATATATAATGTTCATCATGGAATAATTCTAGTTCCATATTGAACACTGATAGAGAACTGGCTTATATGTGAAGGACACAAATTTATAGTGACAATTCATAGAAAACATGTTTACAAAAAACAATCATGTAAATTACTTGTTATAATGGTGGTTCTAGAATCTAATACGAAAAAAAATATTTCAAAGTACCAATCTTGATATGTTTTTTAGTATACAATTAAAATTAATCAAATACATGCTCAAATGAGGATTGAATCACGAATTCATCATTGATTATATTCGAGAACCATGAGTCATTCAAATGGAAATTAATACATCATATATCCATCAACATAATTGATTTTCAAGGTGAAAATAAAGAACAGTAGAGCCTCAATATTATTTAACATTGTATACATACAAAAACATCCACTTTTCATGACTAATTTAACTATGATAAACAAAGGATGTCATTAAAACGTCAAAACCACCACTTATCATGAAGGGATTCATGAATTTATTATTAGAATACATGATAAAACTATATTGGTCATCAATATTTTATATACATGAATTTTTGAAATATAAAATTAATACTTAATGTAGAAATTGATAAATAGATTTTTTTCTATCACATATCAAAATACAGGAACTTCAACCCAATAATATACTCTTTAATATTAGATTAATTGGAAAAAACTTATGGGAAATCCAAAGGAGACTTATAAATCAATATGGAATCCCTAAAAATGAATAATGTATCAAAACAGATAATTAAATACCATTAATTAGGAATTATGGTCATTAATTTTATGTGATCATGGTTTGGAAATGTGATTTGACAAACCATTCACAAAAAATGTTCCCTTTTTATTCTTCAGAAAATACAAAATATTTTGACACAAGGATTTAAGTTCCATAAGAAAAAAATATTATTGGAAACTCGACCAGGGTGTATGTATTACTAGGTGACGTTGTATTTGTTTTCGTAATGTCCCCCTTAACTATGTAATAATTTTATGAAACATATTCATTGTTTAAAAATTTACTAGAGAGTAGATTTTATTTTGGTAGACAATTCTTAATAAATTAACCCTTATAAAATATAACCAAACCCTGAAAACACATCCTCAAATCCCCATAACATAATCTATAATATACATAGCTGAATAAAATGGAATAAAATTTTATATTAACATATTAGAGACCACAAAAATCAAAGGACATGCCATGGGTAATATTTTTTATTTTTCTATATATAATGTAATAAGTATGTATATAATTAATTGGTCCTTATGAAACCAATTTATTGAGAAACATGTGAATTTTAAAAGTTAATTTACACCATCATCATCTGAGGGGTTGAAGGGATCTACCTTGCTTTAATAATTATTTTATTTATATTTTAAACTAGTAATATAAATAATTATGTAATAATAAAACACACATTATATTAATATTATAAAATTTTATTATTGTTAATATAATGATAAAAAATAAATCAAATTTTATTGTGAAAAAAATGTAATTATTTTATTACCATTTAAAATGAAAACTTCTCATTCTGAGATGCTTCCTTTGGAAATTTACTTACTGTATTAATAGATAATAATATGTTTAGATAAATTCAATATCACCATGATTTTGTTATATTTGGGAAATAATTATTTATATTAATAGGAAAGGAAGTTTTCATAGTAGTTAATAAAAATTTTTATATGTGTTTGTTATTTATGGATGAATGTGACAGGGTTTTGATAAAATAATTTTCAAACTAATATATTTTATAAATAATTGGAATATTACTGATTATTGTAACTATGCTGGGAAAAGTAATCTTTTGAGGCATTACCAATATATTCATACAAAAATCATACATCATGAATGATATTTTCATCCAAGTAATTACATTATTGTAAAAATTCAATACTTTAATGAATTTATTTTATACCACCAAAATGATTTATTTATAAAGATAACATAAACAATAATGATATCTATTTTATAATGATTTTTCCAGAAATTTACAAGAATTATTTGAATATATATTTCTTATATTTTAATTTCTAAAAATTATATAGTATTATGAATATTGTTATTTAAACTAAATATAAATCATATTTTTAAAAAACACACTAATACGATTTTTATGTCACATAGAATGCATTATGATTTTTTGGAATTTAAATAATTATATTTACTTATTGAATTTTAGAAAAACAATACTTATATGTATATGTCATTACGAACTATCACAATAATTTGAATATTCTAATGGTAAATTTCTTATTATAATTGTCATGTTACAATATTAATACCTACATTTACTATATATATATATATTACTTTTTTTAATTATTTATTAACATTTTTTTCCCAAATATTTGTCAGAAGTTCATTCTGATTTTTAATAATATGATTTAATTTCACCATAATATTCATTATTGTGATATTTTTATAAGACGATTATCCCCAAATTTTAATGGTTTTAATCAAATTTTATTTTCATGTTTATTAACAATGTATATCTATTGGATTCTTTGAATTTTTTAATCAATAATTATTATATAATTTGATAAGGAAATAAGATGTTTTTTAGGTTACATATGATTTATTTATAGTAAATGTTTCACTCTAGTGTATTAAGGATGTTGTCAAAGAGTCATATAAAACAATAGAATAATTTGTTCATAATTATTAATTATATTATATAATTCCAACATTGAATAATTTCTCCATATTTTTTAACTTATAATAGAAATTTAAAATAATCAATGTACTATTCTCATTATATCCTCAGATTCCCATTGTAAATCCCTAAAATTAATATTTCATTATAGTGATTTAACATCATAATTTTTTAATATCACATTATTTTTATGATCTAACATTTTCAATGAAATAACATAATTATAGATACTATAAAAAATTACGGCACCTAGAAATTTAGTACAAATAAAGAATATTTACTATACTACCATAAGATTGATATATTGAGAATATTATTTTTTATCAATCAATTTTATTGGAAATTTGAATGGGTGGGGGATTGAACCAATGAAGTGAATGATTTTGAAGGATCCAATGCCTGATTTAGTTTTTTTTCTCCACTTCCCTATCCACCAGATAGTTTTTCATAAATTTATGTTGGAGAATATATAGTCATAAAAATAAAACCCTTGGTCACATTGAATATTTTCACCATATATATTTTACTAAATATAAATAGAACTATTTTAATATTTAATTTCCATTATTTCCCCATTAATTTTTGTAAATAATTCTATTTAGCAATATTTAAATTTCACTACTTCATCAGAGTATGTTTGAGTAAATTTTTTTAACAATAAATTCAATAGTATGGGTATTTATATATGATTTAGTTGATGTCATTATAGTATGAAAATATTATTAATTGATTCTTTAAAGAGTGTAGTCTTTTAAAAATATCATTACATGATATTAAGAAAAAATTAACATCGGGTAACAATCCAAGGATCATAATTATTACTATCATAAAATATTATGTTCATAAAAATGAAAACATGGGACTAAATTGAACATTTTATTATTTATCATCCATTATAAGATCTTAAAGTACATTGGGACATTACCTATAAATATAATAACCTATAGATAACATTAATAAATTAACCAGTTAAAATAAAAGTAAGGTAATAGATAGAAGAATAAATCATAGCATATGGGTTATAAAGAAAAACATAATAATATAAAAATTCATGAATCATTATAAAACATAAGGAATCATAACATATAAGACATGTGATACAATAATAATGGAATCATTTTAATTTGAAATCAAAATAATGCATTAAATTATCATGATTAAATTCCCTTTTCACTTAAGTGAGGGTGAGTCAAGGATCGTTGCACATAGAGGAGCATTATTCATTGCTGACCACTAAGATGATTGCACATAGAACATGAGTCGAGAATTACTTACATGACCACTGCAAATAATGTGCCCTGAAAATAATAATTACCAAATTAATTAGTGTTCTATCAGGGACCTTCCATCATAACATGTTAAATAATACGATTTCCACATAAATAATAATACATAAGTAATAAAACATAATCAAAAGGGTAACCCATGGAATGAATTAAGTTTCATAATCATTTCAAAAGCATAATAAATTGTAATTTCATAAAAGTGTAAATGAATGAAACAAATTAATTCATAAATGGAAATTAATAATTTAATATAGTTATATATGTGGAAATATTATGTCAAACTGTAGTGAAAGAAGTTTCTAAAAAACATTAGAAATAAAATATTTCATTATGGTTTAAGGGACCACATTTAATATTCATTAAAATGGGAATGGTATAATTATTTTTATAAACCAGAATTTAACCAAGAGAGTTTCTCATGATAAAATTATTTATTTTATAAATATAATTCTGTCTCAAAAATAATTATGGGGAATAATTTAAAATGGGTAAGGATTCCGTACGGTATCATAAATCGGTTAGGCTTATTGGGGAAAATTTAATAGGGAACCATTCGAAGACATGTATATAACTGAAAATAAGGATGAATGGATCATGATACATGATTTTAAAAAAATATAATCAAAATCTATATGATTCAAAGAACAAAAAGAAAGAATTTAATTTGGGTAAGAGAAGTGGATGATTAACATGATAGAATAATGGATGATCGGGTTAAATCCCTTACCATTATTATCATGGTGTTCTTAACATGATCATAGTGTCTTGTATTATCATATTATATTAATTAATTAATAACTAATCAGCCATTTATTCATTTTTTAATTATTATAACGTTGTTTGTTCATTTATTTATTTTATTGGGGTTAATATACTTGATTTCATCATTTGGGAGCATTGATTTCCTTAGTTTTCAATATTGGATTACTTGTATTAATGTATGGAGATTCATGATGAATGAGGTTATTTTTCCATTACTAAACATATACGTTAATAATAAACATATATTATATTAAAATAATTTTTTTTTCCAGAAGTGAGACTGATTCATTAGATAGATCATTAATGATAATGGTTTTCATTAATATATTATTTTTTTATCCCAAAGAAATCATTTTTTAGTTAATATAATTGGTAAAATATTATTCTAGAACATTATATAATATATAAAACATATATTTATTAAGATGAATATAAGACGACAATGTAACTGGAAAAATATATTGAATGAAAATGGGAGAGAGTTTTACCTAATGGTTCCTTCTTCTTGAGAACCTTTTTAGAGGATTGGTTTTGGTCATATATTATGAACTGATACTCATAAATTTATTTTAGTTTTTTATTAGTAGTTCATATAATATATACATGTCTCATGAAATGAGAGTTGTGAGTATAAGAGTTTTTGAGGGGTTGTATTTATAGTGGTGAAATTGGCGATTTCTCCTTATTTAATTCATTATTTAATTAATTTTCATAACAAAATAAATATTATAGATTAATGAAACTAGATAATAAAATTAGATCATTTTATTTATATATAATGGGATTGAATATGCACTACATCACCTATGACTCCAAATTTGAAGTGTTTAGAATTTACTATATATTAAAGCATTTTACTGTTAATAAAAAATAAATTATCAGAGAAAAATACAATTAAATCACCGAAAAACATTTCACTATGTATAATTCACAAATCATCTCAAATTTATGAATGAAATTTTTAATCATGAAAATTTATAATTTTAATGAAAATCATAATTTAAATGTAAAATTAATTTTTTAAAATTAAAACTCTTTTACGAACACATTAAATAATTAAATAAGCTCTCATAAAATTATCCCACACTATAATGATATAATAAATATTAATTTATGAATAAATTTTATTAAAATATATTTTACTTTAAATTATGATATTAATTCAAAAAATATATTTAAATATTTTTCAACTACAAAAATATCATCACTTATTTAATAATTTTAAAGCTATTTATTTCCTTATAATATTATATAAATATATCATATTACAATTTATAAGATGAATAAATTTTATTTATTATTTCATAGGTATGGTTAGAGTCTTATTTTTAGGTTTACTCTTCAAAATGGTCATATTCCTACTCCTAAGGTCAAGTTACTATTTCATCGGTATATGTTCTTTAATTTCAAAAAACTATTCTTGTATTATTCATTCAACATTTATAAATCATTTATTGTGTTCTAATATGTTTTTATAACTTATGAAATAATTATAAGGAATTTTATATAGATAAAACATTGGCTGGTTACATTCTTCCCCCTTATGAAACTTCTCCCTCGAAATTTTATTTAACATTTTATTTTGAAAACAGGTGTTGGTACTTTTCTATAATTACTTCCTCTATTTCACTTATTGCATCTTCGCACATATGGTTCCACTATAGAACTTTTACCAGGTGAGATGTATTTTTGTTTATGAACTTTATCTCTATGACCCAAGATCGTCAATATCTTCTCCTCAATAGATAGTTGATTCTCCAATAATACCAACTCCGGGGTGAGTACATGTGAATGATCTAGTATGTAAATTCATAAGAGGTATTTGTATAATACATTGTTTATACGAGACATGGTTGGTGGGCATGCTATTTGATAGGTCGTAACGCCAACATGATCAAGTATCTCAAAGGGGATGATGTACCTACGACATAGCTTCCCTTTCTTCCCAAATTTCATGATCCTCATCATGGGATATATATATATATATATAAAAGAATAAAATCTCTCTGACTATAAACGCAATGTCTTTTCCGTTATTTCCTACATAGATCATTTTTGACTTTAGAATTCATTGATGTAATGTTAAATTATTTTAACATTCTCTACCATTTTTATCAACCATTTCATGTTCTAGATGCTTACGTTCACTTGCCTCGTCCTAGAATAGGAGTGTTACAACCTTTTCACATAAAAGGTTTCATATATAGAAATTTGGATACTCAAGTGGAAAATATTGATGATGGATATATCTAAAAACAGTATATTTTAGTCCGATATTTCTTTTATATTTATTGAAAATGCTATCAACATGACTTCTAATGTCAAAATAGCCTACTCATATTGACAAAATGTTTGAGGAAGATTGGTCGTACTATTGTTCAACTCAGTGCTTAGAGCTTGTTAGATTCATTTCTAAAAGAATCTCATATCACGGTTGGATATAGAATATAGTGGTATATTATGTATCTTTACCACTTATTTTATGTATATCTCTGCAAGTTTATCTAGTTAGAAGTCATCAAAAATTTCAAACAATTGAGCTATCATTGTATGAAAATCAGCAATAATCCACAGATAATTGGATTTAATGGATGTCTTTATATGTCTAGTGAAAAATTCCTTGGTGATGTTTTTCCATTTCCATGATATTATGGGTAATGTTTTCACCATAAAATTAGACTTTTTTCTTTCATATATTAGTTTTTAACAGACAAGAAACATTGATGTGTATTCAACTATCTTCTTTTTTATATTGTCCAACAAAAAATTTCTCAAAAAAATTTCATTGCATCTTTCTGATCCCTAGATGACTAGATAAGGTTAATATATGTGTTTAATTAAAAATAACATTATTTATATATGGATTTGATGGTTCAAATTGTTGTACCCAAATTCATTTGACTCTAATTTCTCTGATATTGAACCCAGAGGATATCCCATTTAAAATAGATTCCACCATTTTTTGAATTTTCACATCAATTATTCAATCATCCTTTATTTTCTCCACATGGGATGGTTTATAAATAATTTGGGAAATGATTGAATATGTTACCCCCATAATGAATCCGAAGTTTATACTTTATATGTCAAAAATATTGGATCCTTCAAATTTATTATCATTGAAAAAGATGCATTATTCATTCAATATAGAGTATTGTCCACCATATTTTCTTTACTACGATGATAATGGATTGAGCAGTCATTCTCCTTGATGAGAACTAACATTTAATAAAGGATCATACAAATCTCATTATATGGGAATATATATAGAATAATATTACTATCATTATAAATCTCACACATCCCCCCATACAGATAATGCATCGTGATTTTTAACTCAAAGATGAAAAGTTCCAACTCCATATCATGTGTATGATATTTTTTTCTTCGGATTTTTTAACTTTGTTGAGTTGTAAAAAATATATTATAATTTTTCATTAGCACCCAAAAAATATTTTATTTGAGGTATCACTGTGTAGAATAAATATTTTCCACTTTTCGGGAGTGTGAGTACTAGTGTAGTGATAAGCCTCTTTTTCAGCTCCATAATTCATTCATCACATTCATGCGTCCAAAAAAACATCAATACCTCCAATTTCAGCTACATTATTGGATCTTCAAATCATGTGAAGTTCATTGAAAATCATCACTAAACAAAGATATCCATTGTAATCTATGGATCTTAGTTAAAGATATTGGTTGGGACACTCTTCAATTTCTTTTCTCTTGGAAGGGTTCATAGATACTTTTTAACTGGTGTTAACATTCCCAGAGAAAGATACGTCTTCTATCCATAACTCACAAATATATTACATTACATATAGTTTCTCCCTTTAAAATGTCCTCATCACAGTATTTAAATTCCCCTCATGTTCCATCTTTCTCTTGGAGTATATTATATTTTCATCGATAAAGACTACTAAAAATTTGTCAAGGTAATCTACTAACTCACTATTAATTAAATATATGAAACGTGATGGACCATTATCTAGTCTAATTAGAATCACTATGAAATCATATTGTCCATAACTTCTTTGAAAGGATTTCTTGGGAATATCATCCATCCTCGCCTTTAATTGTTGATATCTATATCAAAGTTCCACCTTAATGAAATAATTCTCCCCCCATAAATGATTGAACAAGTCAAATATCCATTGTAATGGATACATGTTCATTTCATGATTATATTGATATCATGATAATCGATCCTGAGGAATATTTATCCATTCTTATTTTTAATTAAGCAGACTGGAATAACCTATAGTGAAGAACATAGGGGTATAAAAACCCTATACAAATTCTCCCATAACAACTTTATCATCTCTTTTAGCGTAATAGTGGAGATTCTATATGGTTCCATTTATATAGGTAGAGATCTAGGAATATGTTCCATTGAGAAATCAACATCATGGTCAAGGGAAATATAAGGCTACTTATCATGAAATAAATTAGTGGAATCCATATGGATTTTCATATATTTGAGAATCATTATCAATTTTGTGTCAATCATCTGTGAGAGATATGTTTTCTTATAATGAAGTAATATCCACAATATAGATGATGATTCAAAAGGATACTCATCATTGTCCATACACTTATAAAGTATTGTAGGATACTTCATGGATATGAAGTGTGATATATGTTTGCTGATAGTTGATGTTGTAGTAATAAAAATATATCTATCCCATGATAATAATAACATAAAAATATAGTAGAGGGAATATGACAAAAATATCTGGGATGTGCAGTCCAAAAAAATTAATTAGGGGGGAGTTATGTACAATAGATGCAATAATACAGTTGTTATATTTATTTCATATATAACTCCACCTACAAATTTTGAGGTGGGTTTTAATAGTTTAAATAATCTAGAATGATATTAAATAATTTATATAACTGTAATCATATAGTACATTAACTATTCATAATAGAATAGTAACTGTACCTATCACCACAACATTTTCTGGCTCCACATCAGTAGTAGTGATATCATCAGACCCTCTTGGATTCTGTGGAGGTTGTTGTTGATGACCTCCAACAATGCAAGGCTTAAGTCATTAGTTCAAAAAATTACAATGTTTATAGATATTCAAACACAAAAATACTAGATGAGTTTTAATATGAACCTTATATTATTATTACATGTTATTGGTAATGTTCATATCTATTCATATTATCTTATCCAGATTACAAATTCTTCCACATTTGAAGAATTTCATGGTTCAATTTAGAATGTTACACTATTATTCATCACAAAATTTTGACACATTGGATATTCAGTCCTTTTACCTTCATGTGATTTATTTCTTGATAAATTCATTTTAAACTCTATTTTATAATTTTCATCACTACACCATGACACCATTGAGAGTCTAAAAAATTAATTTCATCATTGAGGGAACAAAAAAAAACTCATCATAACAATATAAGTCTCAAATCACCAAATATTTTCATTGAATCAGCCTTAGTCCTCTAAATAACTGTTCCACTGTTCTTGTAGTGTTCTTGAAAATTTCAAAGGAATATCATGCAATCCTGGTAAAGAATGTTTTAAAAACTCGGATAGTCATATCTTCCTTCTATTAATGTTTGAGGAACTCTCTTTCGATCATGATATAGAGGGTTCAGGGAAATGTTTAATGAATAATAATCATTAATTCATTCTATTTCTAGGAATCAATTTCTAAATTGGACTTCTTATTTTCGAACATATTACTCCTCGGATCAAATTCCCCATAAAAAGATAGACCACCAGGACAACCTTTTCTTCTTGTGAGCACTGGACGATAGAGAATATATTTTTAATTTAGTTAATCATCTATTTTTCTTGTAGGGGATCTTAAGATCCAATAAAAATGATAGGCTTATTCAACATGAAAGATTCTAGAGAAACATTCTCTTTCCTTGGTGAAGGTGGGAGTTCCACGTGATTGATGTTATTATTCATAACTTGTTTCAATTGATCATATATTTTCGTGATGTTTTTAACACCCATTTCCATAATCTTTGGAATATCATTTTAGAAATCATCATGTTTCCAATCACATATATTGTTGGAACGTGTTCTACTATTTCTCACCATTAACTGAGAAAAGGATTGTCCTATTATTGGGCTTGAATACATTTCTAATAATATTAAAATTGAAACATTAAACGTTATGTGATAAAATCATAAAGGAAAACAATATCCAAAATTGTGATCCCATTGTTTTCTATATTCTTTTTCAATTATTTGGTTCCTAACATGTATTAGTATGGAAACATTTTAACTCTAAATAATGGGTTTTAATGAGTTCATTCATATACCCTATAATATCCCACATAAGTGTCAAACTACGTGCATAATAAATTCCATTATCATTTACCATATTTCCCCATGTTAGGACCTGAAGAACTTTTCATACTTGTTACGCATAGTTGCATCTATTCCAGAACTAATTCCACATATAGAACTGAATATGGATGCATTTTCTTGAATACCCACATTCTCTATACATACCAAAATTTTGAATTATTTTCGTAGACTTTGTCTTACTACTAATTTTATTACTAAAGTTCTCTATTTGAAGTCTCAAAGAAAACAGAACATTTCCAATGATACCATCTATAGTGACTCTCAGCTTTTAAAAATAAAATTATAGTATTTTAATCATAACTATACATGGAAATACAATCCAATGATTGGAATGTCTAGTGTCTTTTATGAATAGTTACAAAAAAGTAAAAAAAATTAGACTAAATAAAACATTTCATTATTTATGATCCATTATAATATTCTAAGTTCCATTGATACATTATATCTACATATGAAAACATGGGGATAAAATTATCAAAGGGGTGATATGAAAATACAAATAAGAGAATAAACATAACAATAATGAATATCGCATGGTTTATAAATCATTACATAACTATATAAAAAGGCATGGAACATGATTTAATATTAGGAGTCATAACATATAAAAAATGGAATTATATAATCATAGAATAATTGTAATGTAGAAGAAAAATTAACCATTACATTATCATGAGTCGAGTATTGTTGTACATAGTAGAGCATGAGTCAAAGCTCGATTCATATAAAGTAGCATGAGTCATGCCTAACCACCCAAACCGTGGCATATAGAACACAAGTCGGGGATAACCACCTAGACTATTGCACATAATGTATTATGTGACTAAACATTACCCAATTAATTGGAATTATCTCTACTCACACACGTAATAACTTGTTCATGAATATTCATTCCACATATATAATCATATATAATTAATCAAATATAATCCTAAGTGTGACCTATATAATGTATTGGGTATCATAATCATGTCAGAAGAATAATAAATGGGAGTATCGTAAGAGTTTCCATGATTGAAGTTAATTAAATACTATATGGAAATTAATGTAGTAATATTGGTTGATATCATGATAAATGATCTAAAACTGACATTAAAAGAGTGTATAATTTAGATTAGAAATAAAACTATTTAATATGGTTTAATAAGAAATATTCTGGATTTTTTAAATTAGAAAAGGAATTATTATTTGTATAAAACCAAAATTAAACTAAGGTATTTATTAATGTTAAAATTATAGATTATAGAAAAATAATGGTGTCTTAAAAAATATTATGTTTTAGACATTATAATGGGTATAAAATCTGGAATATATCTTAAATGAAGCTTTCTTTTTGGAAGAATTGAAAAGGGATGATTTTAAAAAAAATCCAAAAGAAATAATGATAAATGGGTCATTGAAGACAATTTTTTAAAATATAAATAACATTTATAGGATTCACAAAAAATAAAAATATATTTTGATTATGGATGAAAATGAGGATGAGTGACATGAATAAATAATGGAGATTTGTGTTGAACCCCTTAACTTAATTATGAAAGAGTTATTAAAATGATCTTCATGTAATAAATGTTCATATTAGTTTAATTAATTAATAATTAAATAAAAATTTATACATTTATTAGATATATCATATCTTTATAATTTTTATTTATGTCATTATTGATGGGTTAATAGTTTCAATTTCATCGATTGATAACGTTGGTTTCTTTGGTTTTAATGATCTATTTACATGTATACGTGTATAGAAAATCATGTAGAATGAATATAGTTGTCCAAATATAAAAATTTATGTATTTAATGAACTTATAAAATATTAAAATACAATTTTTTAATAAGTTATTATTATTTTTTAGATAAATCATTTATTATAATTGTTAAAATTAATTTTTCATTTTTTGATCACAAAAAATTAATTTTGTTTTATAAATTAATATCATGGGTAAAAATTGATTCTAGATCATTAAATAAGATATAAAACTAATATTATAATCATTTTCATTTGTAGTAATGGTAACATTTCTATAATTAAATGTGGAAATGAATGATTAATGTACATCATCCATGAAGGTGATAGATCAGAATATCAGGGATGATGTTTTCATTATTAATATAAAATAGTGAGATCATGAGAATTGATGGAGTATTATTTCAACAACATGATGAAATTATATTATATGTAAGATAATAGTGTTTTCATGCCACTTGTAAAAGGTTACTTGAGGATAATATAAGGAAATAAGGGAGACAAAAGAATAAATTGTATGATAAAGGGAGAGGGTTTTACCTCTTGATTCATTATTATTGAGAACCTTCTTAGGGGATTGGTTTTGGACTGATGCTAACACCTAAATATCCTAGAAATAAGAGATTGTTTTTAGTTGAGTATTGGGTATAATATAGGAAGTATAACGGATTGAGAGGTGTGTGGAGAGGATGTGGTGAGAGTTAGTATTAATAATAGAGAATGGGATTGTTTCCCCACTATTTTATTCATTGTCTATTATTATTCTCCAAACAATAATTAATGTTGTTTACAATTTATTTATTATTTCAAAGGATAGGTTGCTATTATATTTTAAATTTTAATATTCATTAGGGTCACAATACATATCCAATGTTCAATTTACTATTTCATCATTATATGTTCCTTATCTTCTTGAAATGCTTCTTTCTTTCATTCATTCATAATTTACAAATCTTTTATTTTTTTATATTATGCATTTGAATTATATTTAGTAATTATATTTATCGAATTTCTATAGATAAAACATTGGTTGGTTAGAGATGGTGTCATTTTTAGTCTCATTTAATGTTAATAAATTTTGATGCGTTCATTTAATCTCTTTATTAAGTGGTTCATTCATGTTTAACGTATATTTAGGTTTTTATATTGCACTAAATATCAATTATTAATAATATTAAATTTTATGAATCTTATAGAACATTGATGATAACCACATATCCAAATAATATATAATCAACCTAATAATTCAGCATAATCTCACCACTAATTTGATATAAATCATGGAATTCTAATAATGTTAAATTTCATCACTAATTTCATTAAACTGGGAAATATTAATATTTTGATCAATAATATTCCATATAACTAATAAAAAATCAGTCATGATCTTCACCCATTGCCATGTTTTTAAAGACTATTATTCCATATTAAACTACTACTTATAAAATTTTTAATGAAATAATTTGAATACAGATCACATTGATTTATATTTATGTGTACCCATCATTATATTTTAGTAAAAAATTAACTCCCAGAGACAACAATATATCTTTATGAAACATTAGAGGAAATTTTATAATATTCTATTTTAATCATTTTATATGTTATTAAATATATATATAAATGATTCAATAAAAAATTATATCCTAGATATCATAAATTTATATTATTCATTTATTTATTTGAAAAACCTTCACTCAATTTTTATTTCCTCCATTTAGTTTTATTCTCAAAAATAGTTCATTATATTATGTTAGCATTCTTCCAAATAGATTTTTCGAAAAATAAATTTTATTATAATCATGTATTTTATTCCACTATGACTCGCATGTACTTTATTTTCATTTCCCTAATGATTAGATCCCATTAAACCCTTAATATGGATAACTATTCATGATCTTTGTTACATGGAGAATCTCTACATTGTTCTCCTTTTCATACTGGTAATGAAAAAACCATTCATAAACTATAATATTCATTAATAGTATTATTTTGAACATGTTTACCAATTTAACTGATAATATATAATTTAATACATATTTTACATTCACATATTCCACAATACATTGCATCAAAGATAATTCCACCAAATATTTAAGGACGATATTCCCATATCAATCATTAAATCTTGAATATATTAGTTTTTCTCATATACCATTAATTATCATATGAAATATACTATTATATTATAAATTTTCTTAACAACCAACCCAATATCTACTTTGAGTAATTTATTTATATTACAAAATTCTCAAAAATTGGGGGTACTGATTTTTTAACAATATTTACTAGACTGTTTTTTAACACTATCATTCCCCTTTCACATTCATATATCCCAAAAAACATTACACATATTTAAGATAAGCCATTTTTTTAATGAAAATCATAACATATTATATGTAATTTATTAATTGAAAGATGATAATTAATAGATTATATGTATCTCAAACATTTACTTCTCTACTCGAAATTTTTTTATAATCCTTTCTATTAATGTGCCATATAATTCTGATTTTCTTAATATTTCTTATAACAAGATCTTGACATTATCCATCCAAAATTAACAATTTAGTAACCATTATACTCAAATATTCCTCATGTTTTCCTTATACAATTGAGTATATTAGATTATCATTAATAATGAATTCCGTTAATGTTTTGATTTAAATATTAAATATTTTATTTATCAAGTCCATGATGAGATTTCAATTATTTCATAATAAAAAAATAATCATTATGAAAGCACTGTATATATATATATATATTAGTAATTATAGTCATTATAAAAGCCTATTTTTTGGCCATTTATTGATTATATGGAACTAAAATATATACATTTGAGAAGAATTTCTCCATGTTATTTGTAAAAAATTACAATAAAAGGATTCCTATGATACTTTCTTTGTATAATTATAATACTTAGCTCATGACAATAAAAATAGATTTTCCTAGGCTAATCCATTTTCTTAATAATATTTACATTTGTACCCCATAGTGAATCATAAGTGTGATAAAACCATTTTACAAATTTCCTTTTTTATTAATTTACATCTATTAAATGGGTACTAAATTATAGGGAATATTTTAAGAGAAGTGTTTTGGATAGATGTTATGTTATAATTGTATATATAAAACTTTATAATTTCAAGAAAACACTATGGGAAAAACTTCATAATAATCTATTTAGATTGAAATGAATTCTACAATTATCCATTTCATTTTATTAATATTTTGATCAATATATTATTACTAATAGTATAAAAATATAGGCACATGTGCGATGGTTTATAATTTAGATCTCAATTTCAGTTTGAATTTTAATAAAATAAGATAATATTTATCGATATGTAATTATTTTTCTATGAAATAATAATTGATATTTTTTGGATACATTGAAATTAATTAAATTCCATGTAAAGAAACAAATTTTACTAAATAGATTATACATATTTATATTCTCATTGTATCATTAAATAAAATTTGATTTTGGATTAGATATATGCTTAAAAGTAAATAATGTACCCATTTATCATTATTATTTATTATACGATGTCAATATATTTAGGTGGATATTTTATTTTTTAACATAATATTCCTCATATAAAAGAATACGTTGAATTGGAATAAAATCAAAAAAATTCTATTCGTTAATGAATATAAATTTTATGTATCACCAAATGATTTTAATAATCCACCTTGGTAGTGGTGTGAGCATATGAGTTATCATGTTCCACTAGATTAAGTGTGTTTTAGTTAATCACAAAACTTATCCCTTATCAATGATCCTTGACTTATGTAGTATATATATTAATTAAAGTGGAAAAATTAGACCATGGGTGTATGTTTAAGTTGAAACATGAAGAATTATTTAAAACTAATTTTTATTTTCAAATACTATTTTAAATCAAGTGCTTTCGCTCATTATTACTATGATATGATATATTTCTCCATTGATTGAAGCATTTCCTAATATCTTCCATTACATATATTCAACATGTTACATCTTGTGTAATCATCAAATTATGATTATCATATCTTTTTGTACATTTATTATCTACCCATATATTTTTAATCTATATAAATAATATAATTAATAATCCAAAAAAATATCCCAACCTTTTGGAAATAGAAAATTATATCCTTTTAGTTATAATTTTTTATAAATTCAAATACATATTTAGCAATTTTATATAGGAATCATATAAAATAGAAACCCATTTATTTAATGTAAATAGAAAATTCATATTCATATATCTCTATAAATATGAATTATCCTTATTATGAAAAAATTTATTATTCTTCTATTTATTTATATTAATGAAATTTAAAAAACATTTCAATAAAGAGAGTGCGAGAAAAATATTCTCAATAATTATCCATATTCAATTTAGTATACATAATCATTACAATAGTAATTCTTTATATATGTTCACCATGTATTACATTATACCATTGAATAGAAAATGAACATGAGCAGATTATATATTTGTGTTTTTTACAGATCAAAATATCATCAAAAATGAATTTTTCAATTTTTCTATAATTAATAGATAATATGATCTATGAAAATATCGCGTTTTTTCATTTAAATTATCAACAATAATTTCATCTCCTTTTAGATATTTATAGTGATCTATATGGGTAATGATATTATTCACATTTTTTTCCAATTCAGATGGTACCATCATGAGTTGTTGAACTCCTTCACTCTAAATATTGTTGACCTTATTCATGAAAATTTTCTATTCCATGATAAATTATTTATTACATATTTTCTCCTTATATTGATACATTTATCAAAATCTGTAATGGAATGTAGTGAATATAATAAATAATTATAATACTATTGATTATTAATTGTTAATATACATATAAATACATAAATCACTTTTAAATTCTCAATTATGGCATACAATTAATCAATTATGTTATATATTTTTAATATAATATAATAATATCAAAAAAATATTAAAAACTTTTTCAAATATGAAATTATAGGAAATAAATTTCATAATCCTATTATCAATCAATTTTTCATTATAGATCTTATATTAAAACACTATCAAAATATAATTTCCCATATCTTTTAGAGATTAACTACAAAATATAATTTTATGAAACTAATATGATATAATATTTTACATCTTCATGATATGTCATATGTCTAAATATAATATTATAACTATATTGGATTTCATGATCTCATACATAAATTAATGGATGAGAAAAAACACATAATAGAGGATAATAACATTGATAATCATTTTGAGATAATGTATGTGTCTATAAGGATAAGTTGGGGAAACAATATAAAAAAAATCAATGAATTTTTATAAGATATGTGATATAAAGAAAAAATGGTAATCATGATTGGAATGATATCCTCCCATGTATAACTGGTGCCATAATATAAATTGGATAATATTCAATGATAATACATTAAATTTTATAGGTTAGCCTAATCAACCATTTATTATACATAGAATCTCAATAGATTAATGTATATACAAATCTATTGGGTGTTCAATTATAGGCACTCTATTTAAATCATAATTTCATAAGATTATATATCATAAACATAAAATATATCGTATAAGATTAATAAATATGGAAAATAAAAATTAAATGGAAATATGATATTTAAATATGTCATATGTCTGGACCTGATGAGGTATCATAGTGATTTGTAAGGTAATAATGGATTGGGGAATATACGATATAATTATGTTAAAAAATAATCATATCACATGAAAATATTTAAAAATTAGATGCAATGGTCAAATTAATGGATAATGAAGATTTAATTGAAAATAATTCATTATATATCATTAAATTTAATATAAAAACCTTTTTAAAAATGGGATAATTTAATTTAATTTCCATAAAACCATAAATGAAATGGTATATTCTTTTCAAAATACTAAATTTTATAAATAAGGACACAAAATATTAATTATTGGAGAGTAAAATAAATAAGGTGAAGTGATATAAATGATTACATTTTATAAATTTAATATTTTTTGAATAAAAATAGATGATTGAAAAATAATTATATGTAAATGTGTTTCCCCCAAATTAAATTCTAATTCAAATTGAATTTATCCATGAAATATGTATACAAAACATTGGAAGATAATTTGAAGTGTTTAAAATTAAGGAAAGGGGGAAGAGGTAATAAAGAAGTGAATATTATAAAATGATCCTGGAATGTTGTGGTTAACACATACCATGCATCAAACATGATTTATAAAGGTTATATTCTGATTTTTTTATATTTTATTTATTTTAATAAGACATGAGGTACTCGATAATTTTTTTTACAAACAACCATATATCTAAATGAAACCATGCACTATATATGTTAGATTTTAGTTTTGATGAGGATTTAGTATATAATGTAAAATATATGAAATGTTAAAATTTATTGACAAGTGATAAATTTTCATAAACCTTGTTAATTATAAAATTGATAATTTAAATTGATATGTATTTTTTGTATTGTTTTTTATTTTATATAAAAGATTAATAATGATCACTATTGATAAATTATTTAATGTAAAATATTCAAACATTAAAAAAATAAAAATTTTATTCTCAATAAGATTTTAATAAAGTGCTAATCACGAATGAATGATCATTTAAGTATAAAAATTAATTTTTTGAAATATGATTATATGTGAAATGTGATTTTTAATAATTTAATTAAATAATTTATTACTAATTTTTTAATATTTAAGAACATAAAATATGTTTAATAAAATATAAAATTTGTGTATGTGAGTTTTTAATTAGGAAAACTTATCATAACATCATATTTATAGTTATAAATTAAATTTTCAAAGAACGATTTTTTTTTCAATATTATTTGGAATTAAATTTTGTGCACATATAGAAATTGAAATTAATAAAATTATTTCCATATGTGTAATAATAATTTTGTGATTTTTAAGGATTCCATTTTAAATTTTGGTTTTAATTAATATTAAAAACATTAAAAATATATCAACATTGTTGGAGTTAAAAGAAGTATATCTGCAGTCTAAAATAAGTATAGAGGTAACATTGGAAGAAAAATTTGTCTACTTTTGATTTATGTGTATATTTTTAACCAATTTCTTTTTAATTTAGATTCCCTATACATTTGGATTCATTAACATTTTGAATGTCCATAATTGTATAGAAATATTTTTTTAATTTTATATATATCCTCTCCACACTTATTAAAGGGAACATTCCCACCTCATTTTATTTTGAAATATAAAACATTTATGATTTTCAATTTATTATAATATTTCATTCATAGCTTCCTTACCTTTTTCATATATCCCTTGACTTTCCCGTAAGACCAATCACATAAGGATTAATGTGTAACATAATGAAGATCCTTTAAATAATAGGATTAAATATTAATATATGTTTTTCAATAATACTTATTCTTCCACCATAATAATAATGAATATATCAGTCATGAAATTATTACTACAATATTTTTAATATTTTAGGAATTCACTTTTTATGGAAAAAAAATTATGACCTTCAATCCGTCAAATGGGAATTAAATGTATATCTCATCCATACGTGTGTAATACACCACCACGTAGTGGTATAATCATTTTCCATCACTACTTTACACAACTATATATAATTATGGATTTAATAAATATATATTATATTTTAGATATAATTGATATTATTTAATCACAAATTAAAATGTAACATTATTTCAATATTTTATATAGAAAATGAAAAAAAACGTTCATGTGGACATACATAATATGACTTCCATGAAATATATATTAAATTTTTATGTCTAAATTTAATGTATAGTTATATATATTTATTTAAAGAATATATATTATTTTTATATACTACAAAAATATGTTGGAATGAGGAATGAGATAAAAGGACCATTACATGTAAATTGATACATAAATGAAAGAAGAATGATTTATCACCCAGACTAGAAATTTAAATATTCAGTTAGTAATGAATGGGTGATAAGATGATATAAGTAAACCATGTATGGTATTATAATTTTCAGAATGATTCTTTTATAGATATATAAAAATATAAATATTTAATATAATTTGATGAACAATTATGATGAAAGGCGAGACATGAGCTAAGGGTTATTCATCCCTATATAATTTTATTGAAAAAAGATTGATGTTATGAACATATTTGTGTTTATGAGGTGTATATATTACACAAATGAAATTCAATATCATGCATAATTATTAATTAATTATATTTAATGATATTATTCTAAATAATTAATCAGAGGTGTTTTTATTATAATGATACCAAAGTAGAATATGTTTGACATATTACATTATGTATTATTAGATGAATATAAAATTGAACATTTATTCCATTATCTATTACATATATTCTCCAAAAAAGTTATTTTCTATTATTTTAATGAAAACTTTATGTCTTTAAAAAATCATATAATTCCTTATCATCTATTCGTTTTTTCATAAAGATATTACCATAGATGAGAGGTTTCTATAATATAATATCATTATTAAATGGGATTTTTAGTGTTTGATTTTTTTTAAATAACATATATGATCTACCTCATAAAAATATTTTATCATATATGATTCACATTTAATTCATAGAAACCAATATTTTTCAATACATTTTACACTCTTTGTGTACTGAATGAACTAATAGAAATTTTTAAGGGAAGCCAACTTTTTCCTATATTCAATTGATAATATATCGTTCAAAAATCATATTTTAATTAAAATGAGTAATATATGTTTTTTTACTATTTCATTAATATTTTTGATTCTATATTTACACATATTTTATTTTTTATAAAAAAAATTAAAAATGGGTTATTTTTTACAATTTGAGTGAGTCACTTTTAACTTATTACTAAAAATTATAATGGAATAGTAGTATTGATGTATACTCCATTAATGAATTTTCCTTTTATTACAAAAACTTAATGATTTGAAACAAATATTAAATGAATAAATTGTATTTTTATGGAATCTTTTTCCAAATTTATTTATAAATTTATATATATATATAAAGTTATTTCAAAATAAAATGGGTATTTTCCCAGATAAATATTCTACTAGTCTTATTAAAGAATTTTTCATATATGAAATCATTTTATAGGGTACATTTTCTTAACTAGTGATATGCTCTTATGGTTCAGTTTATATTAATTATTTATATGAATTATTATTATGATGTTGAAATATTGATGAATCTCTTTTTCATTTCCTTGTGTCAATATATGATGGTGTGATAGAAGATTTCATGATCATTTGAATACATATTAACATTTATGATTATGTAACATGTGAACTTTTTATATCACTACAATGATTTAGATAAAGATTAATATTTTATGATTTGAAAAGGAATATAAGACTTTACCCAATAACAACAAAGGTACACCAAATTTTATCAAAATCCCACATTTGGTACGTTGAGTTCTGCCACGTCTAACATGTGGTGAATGCCATGGTCATTAGATATAAAATTATATTTATATTTTCATGATTACACTTCTATTTTTTCCACTATTTTATAGTATGGGAGTGAAAATATTATGATCTCATTGTTATGATCTATGGTTTATTTATGAACAATGTCTAATAAACTATAAGGATTTACAAAATGACTCATGATTATGATCTATTAATTATTGGGTATTATTTTCAAATTTTATGATGTATTTTTCATACCCCTATATTATTTCAATACCTAAAAATTACAATTGATTTATATCTCCCTTTTTACCCTAACTATGAACATGGACTCATACTTTTTTTTTGTTAAATTATCCCCATGATATAATGAAATGTTTTAATTATGATATGTCTAAGCTTAAATCTATTTGTTAAGAATATAGTCAGAGGTGATTTATATCTTCTCTGTGTTAGTTTTTTATGTATTAATGTTTTCAAAGATAATAAAACAATTTTTTATATCAAAAATTGGAATTATATTTTATGAAAATTCATGTGATAATATATAATTACTATTTTTTTGATGATAATGTGCACATAGTATTTAACATAGAAGGTAATAGTTATTTTTAAAAAATAATATGACAAAATGTTTGGGATAATCCTTTGAATAAGACTGTGTATATGAGAACATAAAATATTGTGGTAAATAAAAGTGTTTGGTTTATATATAAAATAAATCCCTATAGTCATAATAGAAGGAGTATGTGGTTGTGGATGAAATGTATATTAGGTTAAATACTCTTAATGGTGTCGATATGGTATTGAATGAAACATCAATTGTGCATGATGATCGATTCATAATGATTTACACCTAGAAATAATACTATGGAATATGATTTGGTTATTTCAAACCGTATTTATAAAACATTTTTAAATAATTTAATACATGACATACATTTTTGACAAAGGATAAACCCATTTTATTATTGATTTAACGGTTATTGTCCCAATATTGATATTTTTTAAATGATTAACATGATTTTATTTCTTTTGAAAATTATTATTTTTAAAAAAATATATTCTTATATCAAAATGATGAAATCATATCAACCATGATAATTTTTTAGTTGAAAAAAAATGGAATGATTATTCACCTTAAATTGATATTTTTTAATTAGTTTAAAATATTACTTCTATACTTTTAAAAAGTACTCAGTATACGAATAATGAAAATAGTTACAATTACAAATAGATCGAAAAAAAAAAAATTATCCATAATAAAGAAACATTTACCTTCTATTAGTTGTTCCATCAATACAACAAATTCATTGGAATTGATTCATATCACTAAAATGATAATTTCCATTTTTCAAATTTCATATCCTGAAAATATAATTATTTCATTGTATCCTTAGGAAAATTAAGATGATAAATGGCATACACATATAAATAACACGGGGTAATTGGAAAATATTGACTATATGGATAAGGAAGCGTTCCTAAGGTTAATTTCTAATAAGTTTTTTTCTTATAGTAATCAAATTATAATGTATAATTAAATCCTTAAACTAAAGAAGAAGTATAACAAACTCATTACTATCTATAAGGTAAACTAGTACATCGCATGTGCATACGCACGGCGTCATAAATGAAATATAAACTAAAAAATTCATTAGAAATATGAGAAGTGATAAATGGAAATAAATAAATAATGTATTGAAATTATAAATCTATTCACAGAAACGATGTATGAAAATATAATTTCGAGATACTTGAAATAGGTAAACAGTGAAATAGATTCATGGAAAGAGAACGTGAAATTGGAAATAGACAACAGTTGTCATTTTAATGTCACCTTTGAAATATAACTATAGAATGTTATTTAATCATGATATGAGAACATAAATACACTTTAATTAGTAGATACATGATTGACAACAATTACAAAAACCATTATTTTCAACAACTACAAGTGTGCAGATGAGATTATAATTCATGTCATCAGAATGTGCAGTCAATAGCCTCCTAGTACTACCATGTATCATTGATGTATAGTAGTATTTTTTTCATTATTTTTGAAAGTTATATTGATCCCTAAAACATATAATCATACATTAATGTGAGTAAATGAGACATATTACAATGAAAAAAAATCTGGGTAATGTAGTAAAGTAAAAAAAAACATGTCATTAAAATGGCCCATTTTTAGAGTAGTCATCTATGAAAAGAAGATGGTTAAAAATTTAATGAAAATAATTATTAATAGGAAATTAAAAGATCAATAATAATTGAAATAATAGAAAAATCAGTACTAATTGAAATAGAAAAAGTTGTTAATCTATCCAGCATGTCACCCCCCCCCCCAATATTCTAGTACATCCTCCTTCCACCTACCCAGCTCTACCCCTTCCCTTCCCCCTCCTCTACTTGTCTCCCACCCAATCCCAGCAGCTCCCCCTCCCCCCTCAACCTCCCCCTACCCAACCTCTTCCCCCACCACTCCCCCTACCCAACCTCTTCCCCTAGTAGCCCTCTCCTCTCATCCTCCCCTTCAATCCCCTGCCCTCCAACCTTCCCAGCCCCCTCCCCCCAGCCCTCATTCTCCCCTCCCCTCCCCTCCAACCTAACTAGCCCCTCCCCCCCCCCTCCCTGCCCCACTAGCCAAATTGTTTTTGACACTTTCCTCCCCCTCCTCGTCCTACATCCTCGTCCCCTCCCCTCTCCTCCCATCCAACCTGCCCAGCCCCCTCCCCCTACCCTCACCATCCCCTCCCCTCCCCTCCCCTCCCCTCCAACCTGAGTAGCCCCTCCCCTCTCCTCCCCTTCCCACTAACCAAAATGTTTTTCGACCCTTCCCCCCCCCCCCCCTCCTCGTCCCACATCCTCCTCCCTCCCATGCCCAGAACTCTGTGCTAAATTGTCACCGATAAAACAAAACTTTTTTGCAGAATAAAATTCTGGATGTAAGGATAGTCTCATGAATTAATCTAAAACATAAAAAATGCACCCAACATATGAATTGAACTGAAACAGAATACAACATGGACTCAACACATGAAATGAAATGAAACAGAGCAGAAAACAGACCAAAATCAAATCCATAAGGTCTAGCTAAGTTGTAGTAGTCCTGCAGGGTAATAAACACATGTGTATTAATTTAATGTAGAATAGAGTACTGAATAGTTTATAAGTTGTTACCTTTTAATAACAATAAAACATTTCAATTCCTTCTTTCAAATATGAAATTTGGATGAGATAATATCACCAATAACCTCACAGGATTGGTTTTTGTAGTCAGAAAATCAAGTCTAAGATATCCAATCTTCATGTGTTGTGTAATGTCATTCATATAAACCATCCAATGAGCCAATAATAATGTAATGCATGACATTACATAATAACATTCCTTGAATATATGTATGGAGTTCCTTGAAATAAACCCCCACCCCAAGTCGCTATTGAACCTACACACAAAAGATAAAATAATGGAATCCTCAAATTAATGGATAAGTGAACATGTTTGACTATCAATGATCAAACAAATCGTATAAAACAAACACCAAATGAATATTCATGTTGACCATCTATATATTTAAGTCACCAAGTTAATAAGAAGAAACTTGATTAAAAAACATTACACAGGCCCGTCCCCCTGCCCATCTCCACCCCCACCAGGCCTATCCCCTCATCCAATTCCTTCTCCCTCCTGCCCATCAACACCCCCACCCATGCATAGACTTTCCCCTCCACCCCCAACCCAACCCCTTTCCTCCCCACCTGCCATAGTAGCTCTTGTTTCTACTGCATCCGAACACCTCCACCTTCCATCTCATCCTCCCTCCTGCCCAGCACCAACCCAACTAGGCCCCTCCTCCTTGCCCGGCCCCTTTCCCACCAGGCCCCAGCAGGCCCCCCTCCCTATGTTGTCCCTTCTCCCACCAGCACTGAAATAAATCAAGTGAATGTTTATATCTAATACAGGACGAATAAACAAACACACATTATATAAAATAAATTACAAGTTACAATCACCGGATATCGTATTAACTTTCATATCTCAAGAACATATTAGTAATTATTTTCTATCTTGTCTTTTAATTTATCAGTCATTGATGTGAATGAAAAAATATAATTGTAGATATAAATATATTCTTGGAATGATCTTTCCTCCATAGAGTTTTTATTGAAGACTAATGTTCGATGGTATGGAGGACAGGATGGTAGTAGTTGCAAAGAGACTTTCCAAATTTATAATGCCAAGTTCATTAAGACCATTAATTTATCCATTACTCATCAGCATAATATTTGAATAGTGGAGATCCGTCTAATGTTTTCCAATATTGTGGATCTATATTTTGGTTTGAAGATAGAAAAATAAAATGAAACACCTATGAAAACCAATGATTTGGTATATGTTTTGCGCTTGGTAATGTCTCTTTGCAATGGTTAAATGAATGGTGTTAATAAACATGGCATTTCAAAGTGGTGTAAAAATGTTATGACATGAATAAAATACTATCAAAAGGTAAAAATAATATAGTGACCTACATTTTCTGCATGGTGAAGTGGTTGCATTATTTCTACAACAGTATTTTTATTTATTCAGTAAGAAAATGCATAAGAAATATTTGTTTAGTAACAATTTATTATACAGTAGGTCAAATCTGAATACCCTCTTCGATGAGTAAATCCAGTATTGATTTCACCAAAAGTTATATCTCGTACTGAAATGACATGACTCAATATAGATGACACTTGTTTTTAATGTATAAATTATGTATTCAAATTACATTGAAATAATGAATGATCGGGGATATATATCTATAGATACAAAAAAAAGAATACAACATTATTAGAATATACAAAAAACTAGTTTCGAGAAAATAAGCTTCGTTACCAGCAGTCAAAGAAGTAAAATAGTGTCTGTTTTAAACATAGTATGAAACAAATTACACTATGTGATAATTGAAAAGCATTTGAAGGCATGATATCTACTTACTCGGATAATGAGTCATGAGAAGGGAAATTGGGAATATTCCCATCAATCGTTACACCTACCAAAAGTAATGAAAATATAGTTTAACTATTCAATACATACGAGACAAAACGTGAATCTATTCACAAAAATACGCTGAAGGAGTAGATACTAGAGGGGTCATAATTTTCTTCATTAGATGCAGATATGAGATTTCTCTTTCTACCGGGCACAAATCTTGTTGATAAAGAACCACATATAAAGTGGAGTTAATCTCGGATGACTTGAATAACATTATAGAAAAAGGTAAAAATAATACAGAGACCTGTATTTTCCATAAGGTGAAGTACTTGCATTATTTCTGCTGTAGTGTTTTCATTTAGTAAGTAAGAAAATGTATACAAAATACCTATTTAGCAACAAATTATTATATAATTGGTCAAACCTGAATAGTCTCTTCGATGAGTAAATCCATCATTTATTTCACCAGTTGTAACTTCTCTTTATGAAATGACATGACTCAATATTGATGAAACATATTTTTAAATTGTAAATTATGCATTCAAATTACATTGAAAACCCAAATGATTTGAGATATATATCTATAGATACAAAAAAAAGAATACATCATGATTAGAATATTCAACACACCTGTGTCGGGAAAATAAGATCTGTTACCAGTAGTTGAAGAAGTAAAACAGTATATGTTTTAAACATAGTATGCAACAAATTACACTATGTGATAATTAAAAATCATTTTATGGCATGATGTGTGCTTACACTGATAATGAGTCATGAGAAGTGTGATTGGGAATATTTCCCTCAATCATTACACCTACCAAAAGTAATTAAAATATTATTTAACTATTCAATACATACGAGACAAAACGTGAATATATTCACAAAAATATGCTGATGGAGTAGATACCAGAGGGGTCATAATTTTCTTCATTAGATGCTGATATATGCTTTCTCTTGCTACTGGGCACAGATCCTATTGATGAAGATCCATGTCCATGATGAGCTGTCAATTATAGATAATATTTGACAAATTATACAATGTTACGACATAGTAACAGAAATATATTTAGTCACTGCTCTTTGACATCCTAATATAACTCACCATTCAAACATAAAGATGAAAATGAAAAGCCTGATCCTCCTTTGGTGATTAGACAGTACATGAACAAAATTGTTATGATTAGATGTAATTTAAGATTGAACTGCTTGATTAATTACTTGAAGTACAGTTAATACGGTTACTGAAAGCTTTTCTAAGTCTTGTTTTAACAGTAATTGGTGAAGAAGATCCATAATCTAGAGACACTGTCAGTTCAAAATTAAAATAGGTAAAGCAGATGAGATTATTAACATTTAATATATTTATTATATCTGAAAATGTTGGAAATAAAAAGTACCAACCATTGGTAGGTATAGGTGAAAGTGTATGTGTGTTCCTCTGATCAAGTCGGAATTCAATTTCACATAATCAAATGTTGTAGTAGAACATTGTTGATGAGAGCTCATGGGTTATTTTTCTATAATGTTATGAACCTGTAATTCCATATGATTATGTAATGTTTTCAACGAAATACCACACTATTGTACTTATTTTTTGTTCTCAAATATAAAGTCTCATTTGCAACCTTGCATCACCCAATGCTGACGGTGTCGGTATCTTTGTTTTGTTTTCATTATGTTGAATTGTCATGTTTTATAATGCAATGAAAATATTTTTATGGGTACATAAATTCAATTTAAAATATATCGATAAGACAATTGATAGAGAATTCATGTTTGAATTCTATATGATATATCTTGTAAATGTAAATTGGCAGCGTACTGTGATTTTACATAACGACACTTACACCAACACAAAAGAAGCATATCTATTTTATACCATAATGATATATTTGAAAATAGCATATTCAAATAAAAATAATTCAGTACGGGAACACATTGAATTTTTTTTGAATGAATGCCTTGGATGGATGTTGAGGAATATTTATGCAGTGAAGATGGATGGAATCTCGACTAAGTAATCTGTAAACTTGAATAAGCATTGTACTGTGATTGCAATGAACCACAGTTATACCAACACCAAAGAAACATATATACATTACATAGAAAATATACAATAAAATATAAAAAATTTAAAGCCACATCATGTAGTAACAGGTACCCATTGATAAGCACTATCCTGTAATTTTACTAAACAACACTTATACCAACATTAATGAAGCATGTATATATAATAAAGAATTGAGTCATTTGAAAATAGTATATTCAATTATACAAAATGTTGTACAGGAACACATTTTCAAATCAGTTTGAATGAATACCGTCAATGGATATTAACGAATATATATGTAGTGAAGACAGATGGAATAGCGACTAAATATTATGTAAACCTGAATAACCACTATTCATTGATTGCAATGAACCAGACATATACCAAAATAAAAGAAACATATAAATATTTCACAGAAAATGTGAAATCAAATTTGAAAATTGAATGTCACATAATCCACTAAAAGGTACCCTTAGATAATCAGTGTAATGATATTTAAATTTAGAAGAATGCACTATAGGAACACATATCCAAAACAGTTGCAAAGAATACCTTAGATGGATATCGAGGAATATTTATAAAGTGAATATGGATTCAAGATTGGGGTAAATAATATGTATACCTTAGGAAGCACGGTCCTATTATTGCAAAGAACCATAGTCATAGCACCATCAAAGAACCATGTATAAATTAGACAGAAAATATACAAGAAAATATGAAATCTGAATGTAATGTAATTCAGTATAAGGTACCCAAACAAGAATTGTAGTTGCATACTGATTGGAAAAATCAGACAACATATACGTGCAAATAATACTTGAGATTTCATTTGGACATCATATGGTAGAATGGAGTAATCTGAACATCTATTCAATGGCAGGAGCTCGCGTATAGAGAATCCAAATATGGACGAAGCAATACAGATGGCATAGCGAAGCGGCGGACTACTGTTTCATTGATCTTCATAGAAGCCACTCGGTAGAATGAAACCATGATATAGAGGTAAGAGTCGAAAACAGACCAGTCACTGAATGACGACGTGGGAGGCGTGACTGAAAAGATTCAGACTGTATCAAAGTTTTTTGTCAAATCAGGTCAGTACCTTGAACCCCTAAACCATATTGGAATAAGGCACAACGTGCAGGAAATATGATCAGTTTATATCACCAGAACTACAAAAAATTAGGGGAGGAATGTCGAAGGAAGATGGATGCTCGAATGAATTCGAAGCCAGGAACCCTAATTTAGAGGGATGTCGGGAGAGTGCACGGGGGGGGATCCAGATTGGGTTGCGGGAAAGAGGATGGAAAGCCAGAGGGAAATAAAATGGAAGGATATGTGGATGCAGGTGATGGTGACATGTAAGGTAATACAAATCCTAGTTTATTATATATAATAGATATTACAAGATTTCTGAGGTAAAGTTTAGTTATGATCCAAAAAACTATAGGCATGATCAATAAAATCATTGATGGTTAACAACTAATCCTATGAAGGTATAATATCATATGTTACCTTACTAGTTAAGAATTATTCATTAGATATACTCTCTATAAATATATATATGTGAGATTAATATATCATGTAATAGATTCTATATAAAAATAAGGACAAAAATTAATGAAAATTTGATTAATTAAAAGCATTTATTAAATAATATGAGTCATACTAGTTTGTATATTTACAAAAAAAACTAGTGGATAATTAATTAAGAGGACTAATATATAAAATTGTTTTGGAAAGGAACTTCACCGGGATACAGTATTGAAATGTGACGGTAAGATGTTATCTATTGATGAGAATGGAGAAAAAGCTCCAGAAAATTCTCTACCCACACCCCAATGTTAAAAATGAATAGAGTGTAAAACTTATTCATACTGGTTTCAAAATTTAACGGATAATGATCCAGTGTATTTCAATAACCATTTAATACCATATACAATTGAAACTATCAGGTGATAACAAATACAAATGTGGGTTACATGATAGACGTGTTGAAGTATATACATACCATCCACTATTGAAATTAAAATGCCTTATTTTATAACATGTTTACCAACTTATATATTAATATAATTTTTCAGCTAATTCACATTATAAAATAAACAATTAGATATTGAATAAAAATTTATAACTACTATTGAATGATGATAAAATTATAATATTCGGATTCTCCTAGAATTAATGTATATGAAAATATATTTCATAAAATTCACATTATTCCCCTCTAGATGAAGTTGATGGTATATTGGGTATGTGTTGGATGTTTTTATATAGCTACAATATCAATTCCCAATGTTGTAATATCACATTTTATATATAAAACAATCCTATGATAATATATCATGGGTAGGACAAATATTAATTATAAATGAAAATTATATCCATTTTATGGGAACCAAAACCTATTCAAAGGAGGTCTTTATGTCATTTGGTTGTTATCAAATAAATTTTTATTTTATGAATATTTTTTTGTGTTTGTTTATTCCAATATAAAATAGGTCCATACTAATCATCCAAATCATAAGTCGTGGTTTAAAATTCATTCATCAGTTTTTTTATCATATTTGAAGCTCAGCATATAGAATATCCATAATAGATTAATAGAAATTTATGATAAATCTATAGCATATTTAAGATATGGAATTAATTCATTAATGTGTGAAAGTACTAGATACACTAGTATTTTATAAAATATATTAAAAAATGTACTTATTTTTTAATTAGCATATCTTATTATGTTCATAATTTATAATAAGTATCCTCAAGGCCATAAAGATGATTTTTCAATCAACTAAATGGATCTCAATATATTTACAAGAATTATCTATTTAGTAGATACCTTCAATGGTTGTCCAAAAGTAATTACATACCAATGAAAACATTTTATTGGATGTATGTACAATATGAATTATAGTGAATCCATTATGCCTTAATAATTCACCAACTTTCATCATACATTTAAATAAATACACTCCATTGAAATTTATTTGATCATATTGATGTAGTATTTATAGATTATATAATTATTTATCCAAATGAAAAGAAATATTTTTATTATTACATAATGGTTTCGGTGAAGACCCTATGAATTGGTAAAATGAATGTAAAATTTTCTAATTTAGATTTTGATATTCAATTTTTTTCATTTTTGATCAATTAATACCAATAAATAGTGTATCAATGGATACATAAAAACTAATATTTTTAAATATTATCTAATATTAGAAACAGTGTAATATTGCTTTAGATTAATGTTTTCCACTTTATTATCAATTATTTTTGAATAATTTCCATTGGTTATCTAATCCACTCAAAAATATAATATTGAAGGGACTGATGTTCATGTATACTGATGATTGGGATGAAAATTTTATAAAACTGATGAAAATATTTTTTACTGTATATTTTTTCACACCAACCTATAGTGGATAACATTTCTTAATTTATATTTATTCATTTTGAAGGTGATGGGATTTCATATATTAAATAATAAAATGGTTATTGATAATTTCATTAATTAATTAATGTTTAATAAACAGAGTTACAAATCCTATGATATGTAACTAGATGAGGTAATTATATCATTAAAGATATTAAATCATTATATATATGGATAATAGTGGGTCATATATTATTATTATAAAATAGTATTGTATATATAAACTATGAAGTAGTATAATATTCTCATGATAATATGATTAGATATATTTTATCGATGTGACCACTTAATACATTTCCATACAAGGAAAGAGAAGACCATTCCCAATGATGAAATTCAAAAGGATTATGTTTGATTATATTTGATAAGGGTTAGAAAATACAAAATATTTATGGATTTTAATGCTATAGAATTTGAAAAGAACATATAAGTGGAGAAAATAATACATATAAAATGTGTGTTCAACCATCATTTCTGGTTTAGATTCAAGACCTAAAAATCGAATATGAAGTGTTTTTAGGTAGTTTAGTGATCTTATAATGTTTAACCAAGGTTTTGATGGAATGTTAATTATATGAAATTAAGTACGTTTCACATAAATATTATAATTGAATATTATTTTTTTGAAGGAGAACACAGCTCATCATTCTCTATTCACAATGGATGTTTGAAAAAGTATCTTGATCAGAACATGTATTAGTTATGAGACAAAATAGATTGATAGATATTACAATGTTTTTATCATAGTTCATGGTATATCATCCCTTTAATCTAGGTAGTCTGATTTCTATGGTCATGTTTTTATAATTATCAATACTAAAATGGAAAATGTAAAAAATGCTTTGTTTATCATCATTGAACAATGAAACACAACTAAAGTGTGTAATTATATTTGTGATATTGTATACTACCTTATGAATTCTGAAGATATTATTTTAGTTGAATTAAATTTTACTCTTCATAAGTTAATATTGATATACTATAACACCCTTTACCCCCCAATCTCTATTATCGTGTAGAAATCCATAACATTACATTCTTGGCATTGATGCCGATAATATTGAACATATTTATTCTCCAAAATCCATACTAAATGAAATGGAAAACTTGATTCACACTCACACTAGAGTTCCTTTTAGGTTTAGAGTACTAAATTATTAAAAAAATACCTCATAAACAATTACCATTAAAATAAATGATCATTTTTTCTTTTTAACGCGGCATATTTTACATTGTAATAGGTAATAAATATCATCAGTATGATATAATTTGGAGAAAAAAATTTCATCATTAATTTTCATAAACTTTGGAAAGATAATAATAAGAAATGTGTGATAAAATTCATAGTAAGGGAAAAATAGTCATTATAAATTTAGCTTCATTAATGGAAATAAAAAAATAAGGAAATGATGACCTAATAAATGAAAATGATAAAATCATAAAATAAATCATAAAAATTAATTCAGGGATCATTAAATATTAAAAAATATATAAAAGAAAATTGAAATTATAATGAATAATCATAATCATGGTGATATCAATCTAGATCATGAGAATCATTATAGTATCCTAATGATAAATGAAAGAAATTATTTCATGGAGAATCAATTTCATAAAACCCTCTCAATCCCATTTCATACCATTTCTAATTGAAATATGCATACTATTGACTTAAAAATTTCCATTACCCAACGAATCATAGAACTGTCTACATGAAGCCATCATTTATGATATTATCGGAATAATAGGAATGATTTGGGATACACCATGTTAAGTGTAATGGTCACTCCTGACGCTATCTAGGAAACCCCATATTAAAATATAATTGGAATTCATCGATATATATGGGTCTCCCCAGGTTAATATATAATGTGATTTCCTAATGGATTATAAATCTACCCATCTTGTATGATTGAAAAGAATATAAAATAAAATGAAAAACATATAAACAATCATTATTCCATATAAAACATGTTTAATCCATGAAAATGAGATAGGTAACAAGTAAAATTACTCCATACACAACATAAATGGGGAAACAATGGGACTTTCTTAATAATATATTTTAAATATTGTTATCAAATTGAAAATAACAGGATTTTATAATAATTTATTAGAATCATTATGAAATCATGGGAAACAAACAGGTTCTATTAAAATATATTTGAATCATTATTAAACCGTGGAAAATAAATGGGTTCTATAACAATCACTTTGAAATATTATTAACCTTTGGTAATGAAATATTTTTCATAACAATATATTGACACAACCATAATCCATGTAAAATTTAATTATAATGATGTGATTAAAAAATATCTTCTATGTAGGTATGTAAAAATATGGTTTGTTGATGTTGATGAAATAAACTCTGTTTAATGTTGAATGAAACATATTTGAGGAAAATAATATTTAAACATACCAAAGTGCCACTTGTCATTTTTGAAATGTTTCAATCACAATCCCCATAAATGTAATAATAAAAAATGAAACTAATATAATCATATGAATAAGGATATTCATGATATTAATTTTCAATGGATAATTATATAAATCAAATAAAATTATATTGTTGTATAAAATAATAGACATCTCAAGAAAGGCATATTGTTCCAAAAATACATTAAAGCTTTTGTAACAATAAAAATGTAATATCAATGAAATATATATCTTCAAATGGATACATAAATTAATATAAAATCAGGTATAAGAATCATAATGAAAATTAATGTTTATTATATATATTAGATAAATGAAATTTGATTCATAATTACAAATAAGTCTCTATGGAATGCAAATTGAGATGAACCCCAATACGAAGTATGAAAATATCTAAATCGAAAGCCAAAAAAAATAATAATAAAATGATACATTTAATGATCATGAATATAAAAAAGCATGATTTTTATTTATCAAAATTCAATTTACATACCAAACTAAAAATAATTAGGTGGGGAATATGACATTTATATCAGTGACGTATATAATGTGATGAAAATAGATTATAAACATTGACTCAATGATGTGAGAATAATTCAAAAAAAAGTATTATGTATGAAAAATATAAATCTAAAAAATTAAATGTGTAAACACATTATAAAAAAACACATGTCATTTCAAACATAATTTCTTCATATTATAACAAATTACATAGATGTTTGACCCAATTCATTCAAATTGAGTCAAGAAACCCCTTAACATGAGTTTGATAGTTCATGATTATCACCCATATTCCTAAAATAGAATCATATGTAAAAAATTTTATTTTATTCATATCATTTTCCAGGATTATTATTATATTTATTTTAAATAATAATATGTAATATTAGATAATATAATCAATAGTTTTCAGTATGATGGTTAGACCATATTTGGCTTATGTGTCAAAACTATCAATGGTAGTTTGACTAAGGTCAAAGAGGTAACTATGTTAAAAACTATATGATAATACAAAATATTTAATTATAAAATTTATAAGTGAATATAATTATAAAATAAATCCCAAAAAATAATTTTGAAAAATGAACCAACATTATGATCATAGAGATAGTCCGTCTTTTGTATGCATGAGAATCAATCTCGTTTTCCAATGATAATTGTGGAAAGAAGGTAAGAAATTTTTTGATTCCTAGAATTAATTTTATATATTAAAATAAATATTATACTATTATATACTATTTTATATATAAATCATTGTTATGTGGTGAAGAAAAATGAATATTCACATCACTTCGAGGAGGTGGTTCTCCATACACCCACAAATGATGGTATCACTTCTCCATTTTGTGAAATAAAAAGAAGAAAATGATATGTTATATGAAAAGAGTTGTAATTATTTAATATATATACTAATTATTTTATTTCAATAATATATTTTTAGTAAACCCGTAGTCAATACATTCTTATTAGAAATGTGAATGATTTAAACTACTTTGAGAATGTCGTAGTCCACATGTCCATAAACATTGTTATCGTATTTACAAAAAATGGAAATCATGAAGGTATGTGTTATATAAAAATACAATAAGTATTAAGACATTATAAATATCATTTAGGTCATATAAATAAATTATTTTTAATATAATTCCCATCTATAAGAGGAGATAAAGTAAAAATACTGGCATTTTTTTGCAAGGTAGTAATATAAATTTTGTTACCCATTTCATGGAAATGTGTATATGTTCAAATAAAAATAAAAATATAAAACCATATCATCATATTTGTAACACCCCACGATTTCATAGTTGTAGGATCGAAATAATGATGTAGATGCTCAATATACAAGAGGGGTTGTGAATTTTACACTTTAAAATTTTCCTTCGATAACGAAAGATGTAAGTTTAATAAAGTTAAACTAATAAAATTCAGAGCATATATAACACCAATTGAAGGATTGGTATGTGGTATAAAGTTACAAATTTCTAGTTCTATGCACTTTCTAAAATCTGTAAAGTGATTCTAAAAATGTGGATCCAGAAATATGTATCCAGAAATTGAAACTTAACTGAAGTTTACAATATGAGATTCTACCTTCAAGCGTATAGAATCTAAATGAATCAGAGTCCAAATCTAAGTAAATACAAGAATGTTATACATTCCTTACAATACGAAATGCAGTTGAAAACAGTTAGTAAAACTACTAGTAACAAGATATAAGTCTTTTAACTCGAAGAGAATGGTATCCAACAACCTTGGACAAAGGTCCCTTGATTTATATTTTCAAGAAAGTCTATCATACCCACACCAGAGTAATCCCTCAATACGAAGATCAGAGTCTTTGTCTTTCTATCCCCACAAGCCCTCAACTTCAAGGTAGTTGTAACCTCTATCTTCCTCAACAAGGAATCCATCAAACTTTAAGGTAGTCGTCACCTCTGTATTCCTATCCCCGAAAGCCCTCGAATGTAATCACCCACATTTGGAGTCGCACGAAGCAATCTTCACAAAGCAAAGTTCGAACAAGTAGTTCAAACATTCTGCACGATTCTTGAGAGTTGATAAGAGCCTCTCTCTCTAAAAATCACTTCAATAGCATGTAGGTAGAAGTTGTCAAGTTGTCGATGTTCATTATTGATCTCGTTCAAATGAGCTCCTATTTATAGGTAAATTTCAAACGGTGGGATCCCACCTCCAACGGTCATATTTTCCTTAAAATTCATAGGGACCTCTACACGTGTCACTAAACCAACAATTTGTTAGAAAAAGAATGGATGACATCATTTTATAACAAAACATGCATAACTGAAAGCACGACATCGTTTTATTATGAAACAAGTTTAAGTATAAATAAAACTAGAATTCAGAGTGTAAGATAATAAAATTTCGGAGTCTAACCACAATGGAATTCGGAGTCAATAATAAAAAGGAAATTTGGATTCTGTTTTATGAGAATTCAGAACCTGAATTCTGTGGAAACCTTGAGTCTGAATTTCTAAGGAAATTCAAATTGTGGTTTCACCAGAGTTCAGAATATGAACTTTCGGAGTTTAGAGTTGAAGTTGTAGAATTTCAGAGTCAAACTCATAAAATATCAGAGTCGAACCCATAAAATTTCAGAGTCAAACTAATAAAAGATCGGAGTTGAATATAGTAAATCTTTGTAGTTGATCTTATTAAAAGTTCGGAGTCGAACTAGTAAAAGTTCGGAGTCGAACTTAGTTAAAGTTCAGAGTCTAACTCATAAAAGTTTGGAGTCTAGAATTCGGAGTTGAAATTTGTGAGAGTTCTTATCCAGAATTCAGAATGGAACTTCATTAGAGTTCATTTCCAGAATTTAGAATGGAACTATATTAGAGTTCATATCCAGAATTCAGAGTGGACCTTCATTACAGTTCTCATCCAGAATTCGGATCCTAAAACAGAATTCATCATACCTAGTATAATATTATTCCTAGCTTTTGGTTATGAATCTGATTTTTACACTTTAAGAAAAATTTTGATATGTGTAAGAAAATCTATGTTTGGGTAAATTTCCTTAAGGAATGAAATTTTCCTTAGGGAAGTAAAATATGGATTTGCATAAGTATATGTTGTTTTTGATTTTCAAAACAAGATAGAATGGAAAATTCATAATGAAAACCTTACTGACTCAACAATAGTATGATATTTTCTTTATAGTAATTCAATAGCTTTCCCTACACACAACACTGAGTTTGAACGCACCATGACTTACCAAACTAGACGTTCATTAGTTTTTATGAATATTATAAACTAAATTTTTAATTCAATATACATAATTTAATTATAGAATCTATATTATGTGTTTCTAATACATAATATAATAAAAAAAATCATTATTCCAGTAAAAGAAGTATTTTTCAAAAATTGCAATTTTACCGCCATCTAATCGAAACCCCTTTTTAAAACCAATAATTGACACATTTATATATCCAATTTAATTAAATTAAATTCTTATTTAAAATTGGGATTTAAAAATTTATTTTGAATTAATTTTTTGTACATTTATGATAACTTTCTTATTTTGATGAATACATAAAAATACTAAATTTTAATTGAAAAAAATTTTTATAATCAAATTTATTTATAGGGTAAAATTATGCATTCGAATGGTTTGGAATTATAATTATAATATATTATTATCATTTAATATAATTTAGGTCATTATAAGTAATTTCACATTTAAATTTGACACTAACACATGTCAATCTTTTGATAGTTTATCTTTTTTTAAAACCCCACTTTTCAGTATCAAAAATGGGAATTAATTATAAATTAATTAATACAACTTCTATAGTTTTAATTTGGTAAAATATAATTCATTTTTGAATTCGGAATATCAAAATTAGCTTAGGGTAAATTTTTGGAATTTCCCTGAAAACATTCAATTTTTGATGAATAATGAAAAACACTACCTTATTGTTTAAAAATGAATTTGTAATTAAATTGTTATTTATTTTATTTAATGTTATTGTAAGTAAAACTTGATATATAATTCTTATATATGTTCAATTTAATTAACTGGAGTCAATTTATAATAATATTATATGCATAAAAGTAGGTTAAACTTTTTAACGTATTTTACATATCTTCTAGGAGAATATGCAAATTTGCATAAAACGTAAATTTACATCTACTATGAGTTGAATTTCCAAATTCTAAGAGACTTGGTTGACATCATTATGTAAAAAAAATTTATTAATATTTCAATAATTTTTGGGGGAATAGTATCATTTGACATTGATTTACAACGGTTAAAAGTAAATAGGGTAGTTAAGGGTAAAAATGATATTATAATTAATCTAACACATGTCCTAATTTAATTGGATAAGTGTAATTAGAACAAAACAACCATATAAATAAAATATGTTCCTCTTTGGTCCACTTGAATTATATTTGGACATTTATTATTATTTTATTTAAAGAAGATTTAAAAGATTTAAATTCAATGTTTACTAACTAAACCATTTATTATATAGAGATACACATAAGATAAATTCAACTATAAATATTCATTAAAAATTTAAAAATATTTTATATATAAATTTATTTTATTTATGATTTTTAGAAATTAAAAATTTTATTTTTTTATGACACAATGATGATGTCGTAATTAACTTATTAATGACTGATTAAAATAATTGATATTATAAATACCCAAATAAATGTAATTTGAGACTTTTTGTGATTTCCACACATTTTATAGGTTAATATCAAATTTTATGGTTGATTAAATAACTTTTTTCTAAGTAATCATGTTGTTATGATATTCAAAAAAAACTAAATAATGTCAAAATTGACATAAATGAGTTTTTAAAACAAATACTATATTATTGGTTGATATAATATTCCTAAAATCATAAGGTTTAGAAAAAGGACCTAAATAATATTATATATGTCCTTAATTTACCAATTGAGGCTCTCTTGTATGATTAGAGTAATTTTATTAATCATATAGTGTAAGAATACAAGATGAAACTGTAAAAGATTAATAATTTAACACTGAGTTAAATCTAATTGACAAGTATATAATGGTAACCTAAACTTTTCTAAAACCTATTGGTTGAGAGTTTTTTGAACCATCCAAACAATATCATTTAAATAAATCATTTTTGAGGCATTAGAAACCTAAAATTATTTTATTATAAAATAATATTTCAAGGTTTTCCAAGAGTGACCCTCACCTCTCTTATAGAATGGTACTTATCCTTCTATTAATTTCAATCCTCCAAAGCCATTTATATCAATAAAAACCTTCCCAAATATCCTCCCGAACTCCCTCATATAAACCTTGAGTCCATACATTGATCAGAAATCCAACCAATTTGTAGCTTTTGGTCAACACTAATGGAAACACCAAAGGAGAGGTAATAATTTCACCACCCTCTTTCAAGTTATTTTTTCCCACTTCCTCCTTATTTTAGATTGATTCGATAAATAAATAATAAATAAAGTACCTTATATATACTACGATGTTACTATAAATATGGTACAACCATATTCGTTATTCTATCTATCCTATAAATGAAAAAGTCACCATACGTGCGAACGTACGGCTTACCGTATCCACGTAATGGGTAGTTTGTCATTCAAACACTTCATAATTTATATGGGTATTTTAATGAGTATAACTGATGTATATAATAAATAAAACATGATAATTATTCTATATATATGATATACCATCCAGTTACATATGATTTCTCCGTCAATATTATGATATTGTCTCTCATGCGTATGTACAGATTACTATCTCAACAAACACGATGAGATTCATTCCCCATCGTAATCATTCAAGTGTAAAACTCATTTTATGATTCAAAATAATTATATTTAACATAATATCATTCTATATATGAATAAAATACACCATATTCATAACAAAAATGGCTTATGTAACCAAGAATATAAAGGAAAATGAATTAGTTAACATCTGAATCAATGATACTACTGAAATATTATTAACAGAGAAATGTTAGAATATCATATGTGATATCATATTATATATTTGGTTATTTAATAATTTAATAAAAATTATTTCACCATTATAAAAGAGGCTAACCTACCCTATACAAAGTAAAAGTACATGTCAAGGGGTTTCTTATCTGACTTTTAATTCCATGAGATTTCCATTATTCAGAACTTATTTATTCCATGTGGTGTATTGAGTACTACCATTTGACATATATTATCAGGAATATATATATATTCATGGTATTCAGTGATTCATTTAATTAGATGAGATTTCCTTTTGTGTGGTGTATGTACTGGCCATGACTGTATTCATTATGTAATATAATTTAATGTATGAGTATTTACATCTTCATTGTATGATTCTTCATTCATGGGGTGTTGTTTCATAATTCACCAAATCAGTAATGGAATTTCTAATTTAGATTTCCACTCATTGGGTATTAAGCATAGTTCATTGATTATTTTACTCCCAGATTATGTGTAAAATATCTATTTATTTATTTATTTAGTAATTTCCACTCACCTTTGTGTGGATATTCATTGGATGCACATAATCACTCCGTTGATAAATTCTCAAGTCATCGATATGAAATTGATAAGAGGAATCTTATGTCAATTTTCATTCATTGAGTTAAACATCCAAGTCATCAGTGTTGCTGTTAAAATAATATATGTGAATGCCCTATGATTGATTAAACCTAAATATCCAATAATATGTCATTGATTAATCCTTAATCTATGGATTCTGTATCTATAAGTAATTTCATCTCAACTTATTTTCAATTGAGACTTCATTGTTGTAATGCGCCAATTCACTTTTATTTGGAGTATATACTACACTTTGACATAATATATCTTGAATCCCTTTATTCTCATGATATTATTATGTTTCTATAACTTCAATTATTTGTATTCAAGTGTATTTCAATCGGTTTTAAACTCTAACTAAAATATCATTTTAATGTTTTTAAAATTATAATATTCTAAATCATTATAATTAATGTCTGTGTTTTAAAATTGGTTTTAAAGATTTATTTATATGGAATTTAATGTTTTAAAATTATTATTTTTTAAATGTTTCAAAGTGGTATGAGACACTTTGATTCAAAAATCGATTTTAAACAGCTTCTTGATATATAGTGATACTTTTAAATGTTTTCATAAAAATGGGGGTTATTTCCCTGAAATAGTTTTGATGATATGTCAATACTCTTTATTATTCATTATTGAGGTTTATTTATTATAATACATTCTTACATATTGTAATGAATAAGATATGTTTGACCGGGGATTTTCTATTTTTATACCATTCATGGTCTATGGTTAAAGTATTGAATTTTCATATGCTAGTTTAATACGAATTTTTATGTTATGATTGATCATTAATATATGACTAATTCATTGGACATAGTAAGTGATGGGTGGAGGATTCTATAGCTCCTCGATTCATCAGTTGGTCTCATCAGACAAACTAGTATCTTGATACAAGAAAATTATAAAATCTTATTTTTTGTCTTGGAACAAGGCCTGGACTATATGGTTATGAAGTCTGGCATTATGCATTCCATTATTATAAAATTGTCTATTTAAATTATATGTGATTATTCGACTAGTATAATATCAATTTTGTAACGCACCAACCCTAATTACCCAGAGTCAGTGCATTATTACATAACATTGGCATGATCACAAGAAGGATCAAATCTCGAAAGACCGATTAGTTTAGTAGCCTTGGAACACTAGATATATTCATAAAGTTTTACATTACATCATAAAAATGAAAACTATAATAACATAGTCTCCATATTCTACACTCTTATCCCCTCATACTATCCCTGTTGGTAATTCATAATTCACTTCTTCACATCCTGGGAATAATAAAACATAGAAAATGGATGAGCTCAAATGCCCAGTAAGAATAACAATATAGAGGAAACGTTTATAAATAAGAATATACATTTAAGGAAATGTATAAATAAAACAAAATCCTTTTAAACTTGAAATTCAACATAGTATGGAAATAATAAAATGAAATAATTCCATTAATTATTCACATGGATATTCTACTAATCGAATAATCACATGCAATATCAATAACCACTTTCATAATGATGGAATTCATAATGTCAGACTATCATAACCACATAGCCAAGGCCTTGTGCCAAGACTACAAATCAGATTTTGTCAAGGCCATGTGCCAAGACACTAGTTTGTCTCATGAGACCTACCGATGCATCGAGGAGCTATAGCAGGCTCCACCCATCACATATTAAGTCCAATTCATTCTCATATGAAAAGGTTTAAACATAACATAAACATTCGTATTAAAAATAGCATACGAAATGGAAATACTTCATCCATAAACCATGAATGGTATAAAAATAACACATCCACAGTCAAACATATCACAAAGCCTTAAATACAATATATATGTTCTGATCATAATAAATTAACTTCAAAAAAATGTAAAATCCATCAAAGGATGTTGACATATATAAAATTAAAACACTTTTTAGAGAAATATCTCTTTCTATTTGGAAATAATTTAAGAGTTATATATTTATAAAATATAAAATTTTATTTGAAAATATTCTTATAATCTTGTAATGGAATTTTCGAAGATTTTATAACAGCAGAAAATAGCTGCAGCCGCCGAATAAGTTAAAAAAACATTTTTACCTTAATTCTGTGGAAAAGGTTAAAAAGTAACTTGTTTGGAAAATGACGAAAAGATTCATTTATAAACCACTTATAAAAGTCAACAAGCATATAAATGAATTTAAACCATATTCTAGTAAATAGTAAGTTTTTTTTGAAAAACATTTTTAAGAAACATGGATGTGGATGATAAAGAAGTCCTAGTATATTATTACGTATAGACACCCTCGGATAATGAAGAGATTGCGAAATAAACCCTTACCTTGTACCTTTCCTTGGTTGAGGGTAGGTTAACCTCCTGTAAAATGGTGAAATAATTGTTATTAAATTATACAGGAATCATATATATTAATATGATATCATATATGATCTTTTAACATTTCTTTATTAATAATAATTTAGAATTATCGTTGTTTCGGGTGTTATCTTACTCATTTTCTATTATATGTTTTGTTACGTAAGCCGTGTTTGTCATGAATAGGTTGTATATTATTCATATAAAGAATGATATCAATTCTGTAAACATTATTTCTAAATCATCAATTGATAATTATTCTTTAATGGATACGATGGAGAATAAATCTCATCGCGTTCTTGGAGACGGTAGTCCGAACGTACGCACGAGCGACAATATCATTATTTTGATATTAAAATAATGTATAATTGGATGGTATATCATATATACAGAATAATTATCATGTTATATTTATTATTTACATGAATTATAAATCATTATTATACCCATCCAAATAATTATATATTGAATAACAATTACACCACGACCTGGAGACGGTAAGCCGTACGTACGCACGTATGGTGACATGTTATTCAAAGGTTGGATAAAATACTGAATATGGTTGTACCATATTTATAATAACATAACAATATATATAAGATACTGGAGTTATTATTTAAGAATGGTAATAACAAATAAAGAAGAAGTGGAAGATGAAATGATTTTGAAAAACGGTGGTGAAAACAATACCTCTTCTTCGGGTTCTTCCTTTTAATTTGATCGAAAGGGCTCTGTAGGTTGTCTTTCTGCTCAAACTAAGGCCTCTAGGTTGTAGTGAGGGATGTTGAGAGAGTATTTTGGCAGGGGTTGGCCAAACAAAAAGGCTTTGAATGTGTGAATTAGTGAGAAGGGGGATTTCCCTTTTATAAGAGGGGTGAGGGGCACCTTTGGAAAAGCAAGAAATATTATTTTATAATAAATATATATTCGCATTCTAATGGCTCCAAAGTAGATTATTTAAAGGTTATGATAGGGATTGGTCTAAAAACACTCAGATAATATAATTTAGATAGGTTTGGGTTACTATATTAACCATATCATTATGTATTAACTCTTAGTTAATTAGTTTCACTTTTACAATGTCTCTTTGTATTTTTATATTATATGGTAACCTAACATACTATATACATACAAGAGACCCCCAATTGGTCCCTTAATGATACAACAATCATGATATATGTCTCTTGGAGGATCCTTATATTTTTAGTAATTTAATATCAATTAATAATATAATATTTCTTTAAAAACTCTTTTGTGTCTATTTTGACACTATTCACTAATTGATTTTTGTGAAAATCATAACAGAATGATTACTTCTAAAAAATTTACTTAAGTCAATCCTAAAATTTCATATTAACCTATAAAATTAGTTTAATTCATAAAAAGTCTCAAATTATATTTATTTGGGTATTTATAATATCAATTATTTTAATTTTTCACTATTATGGTAATTATTGCATCATCATTGTGTCATAAATAAATTAATTTATTTAGTGTTTAAAAATTATAAATAAACTATAATTATGTAGGAAATCGTTTTATCTTTCTAATGAATATTTAAAATCGAATTTAACTTGTGTATAACCCTGTATTAAAAATGTTTTAGTAAATAAACTTTGATTTGAACTCTTTTAAATCTTTTGTGAATTAAATATTAATAAATGTTCTAATCTAATTCAAGTGGACCAAAATGATAATATTTTATTCCTAAGGTAGTTTTTGGTCTATTTAAACTTGTCCAATATAATTAGGACATGTGTTAGGGTAATATTAATATCATGTTTACACTTAATTACCGTATTTTCTTTTAATCGTGGTAAATAAAAGTAAAAAATACTATTCAACAGAAATTATTTTCCTCTCATTGAACCACATTTTACTAAATGATATTTACCGTGTCTCTCGGATTTTCTAAATTCCATTCACAGAAGCGGTAAAATTATGTTTTATGAAAAATTCAGTTTTTAACTACCACTTAGTGGTTTCACTATTCATCAAAAATTGAAGTTTTTCAGAACAATGCCAAAAATTCACCCTAAGCTATAATTGATATTCCAAATTCAAAAATTATGTCTATTTTAGAAAAATTCAAAACATATAAGTTGCATTAATTAATTTTATAATAAATTCCCGCTCTTACAACAAATAGTGTGTTTTTAAGAAACAATATATATCAAAATATTGAAAAATGTTTATGTCCAATTTCAAAGTGAAATTAATTCTAATGACCACCATTGGATAAAATGGAAAAAATATATTCTAATTATACTTTAAAACCACTAAATAATATAATTTATCACTATAATTTATTTTGATTAAAAAATTTGTTTTTAAGTATTTTTCACTATTCATAAAAATTTGAGGTTCTTAGAAAAATACCAAAAATTCAACTTAGGATAATTTCGATATTCTGAATCCAAATATGAAGTCCATTTTAAAATATAAAATATATATAATTTCAAAAATTATTTATTACTATTCATAACATCTATTTTGATTGGTTGTAGTGTGTTAGAACTTGATGGTGCGTACAACACACACTATCACATTATTCAAAGAGAAGCGTACTGTATAAGATTGGGTTGTTTCATTCTCCCCTACTTCAAATAATTCCGTCCTAGAAATTTAGAGAATACTACAGCATGAAAATATTCGGGTGGTTCTTCATCACATGTTCCTCGGGTTCCCACGTTTCTTCTTCCATCTTATGGTTTCTCTACAAAACTTTTACCAGACATGTCGTCCGGTTTCTCCGTACTTGTTCTCTCATATCAATAATTAGTACATGGGTTGGATCAGGAATGTATTTCCTCAACAAAGATACGTGGAACACATCGTGAACATTGGAGAGACTTGGTGACATTGCCAATAGTTAAGCTAGAGCCCCAATTAGTTCTAGAATTTCCAAAGGTCTGATGTACCTGGGACTCATTTTACCTTTTCTTACTAAAAAGTATGACTCCCTTTTATGGAGGTACCTTTAGGAAAACATGATCACCGACTTGAAGTTCCAAATTCTTCCTTTGATTATCAACATAGCTCTTTTTCCTACTTTGAGTTGATTTGATTGATTTTGGATTACCTTCACCTTTTCCATCGTTTCCACCACCAGTTCTGGACCTACAAGTTTTCCTTCACCAACGTCATCCCAACAGTTGGTGTGCGACATCTGTTTTCGTATAACGCTTCATATGATGCCATCTGAATACTCGAATGAAAGCTATTGTTATAGGAAAATTCTACCAAAGTTAAATATTGATCCAACATACCCTGAATGTAAAGTGAGAAAGATATCAACATGTCTTATAAGGTTTGAATAGTCCATTATGATTGTCTGTTTGTCTGAGGGTGGTAGGTAGTGTTCAAATTAAGTTCAGTATCTAGCTATTTCTTAAGACTCTTCTAGAATATTGAAGTAAAATGGGGATCACGATCAGAAACAATCGATAGGGGTACTCCATGAAGTCTCAAAACTTCATTAATATATAGTCTTTATAGACGTTTCAGTGGTGGATCTTCTCTTATAGTAATATATTGTGCTGACTTGGTAAAATGATCAATAATAACCCATATTGGATTGTTCCTTCTAGGAGTCTTTGGTAGCCCCATTAAAAAGTCCATCATAATATTGTCCCATTTCCACTCCGGTATGGGAAGAGGTTGCATGACTCATCCAGGCTATTTCCTTCCATCTTTCACTTGTTGACAAACCATACATATTGACACAAAATCAGCAATCTCCCTCTTCATGTTGTCCCACCAAAAATGTTCCTTCAAATCTCTATACATTTTGGTGATCCCAGGGTGTATAGTGAAATTCGAACTATGAGCATCATCCAACAGTTCCCTTTTCAGATCAGGTATATCGGGAACACAATGTCTCTTCCCAAATTTCAAAATTGCATCTTCATACACAAAGTCTCTCAATCTCCCATCATTCACAGCTTTAGTCTTCTTTTGTAATTATTCATCATCAGTTTGAGAACTCTTAATCCTTTCTATTAAAGATGGTTTCGAAACCATTTGAAAAAGTATTGATGTTTCACCTTCCCTGGTTATTCCCAGGTCCATATTCACTCGATCCATGAAAATTGGATCCCTTTTAATTCTCATATTGTTCAAAACTCCATGATATTTTCTTCTCAAAGCATCTACCACCTTGTTTTCTTTCCCCAGGTGGTAGTGTATCGTACAATCATAATCCCTGTGTAATTCAAGCCATCTCTTTTGCCTCATGTTGAGTTCTTTTTGTGAGAAAATATACTTCAAACTATTGTGGTAAGTATAAATGTCACATTTTTCACCATAGAGGTAGTGCCTCCATATCATCAAAGAAAATATCATAGCTGCTAACTCAAGATCATGAGTAGGATTGTTTTTTTCATGAGTTTTCAACTGTCATGATGCATAAGCAGTATTCCTATCATTCTTCATAAGGACACAACCAAGTCCTTTCTTCGATGCATCACTATAATTAACGAACCCATCATTCCCCGATAGTAGTTTCAATATAAGAGCATTGACTAATCTTCTATTTAGTTCTTCGAAACATTCTTCACACTCTTTTGTACAAACAAATGTGTCCCCTTTACGTGTAAGCTTCAATAATGGGTTAGCCAATCGGGAAAAATTCTGGATGAAACTTCGATAATAACTTGCTAAATAAATAAAACTACGTACCTCAGTTATACTCGTAGGTGCTGTACATTCTTGGATTTCCTTGGTCTTAGAAGGATCAATAGAGATTCCATCATTAGAGACAATATGGCCATGAAAAGAAATCTTCTTAAGCCAGAATTCACACATGATAAACTTCCCATATAATTCATGTCTTCTCAGAGTCTTTAGGATAATGTGCAAGTGATTTTCATGATCTTTGTATATTTTGGAATATACCAAGATATCATCAATAAATACCACCACAAATTCATCGAGATATTCCTTGAAAACTCTATTCATCAGATCCATGAATACAGAGGCTGCATTAGTCAAACCAAAAGGCATTACTGTAAACACGTAATGCCCGTACCTGGTTCGAAATGTTGTCTTCATAATGTCTTCCTTCTTCACACACAACTTATGGTATCCAGATCAAAGGTTAATCATTGAAAAGTATTGAGCTCCATGCAGTTAGTCAAATAAATCATCAATGTGAGGTAGGGGATACATGTTCTTTATTGTTATAGCATTGATCTCCATGTAGTCGACACATAACGTCATAGATCCAACATTCTTTTTAACAAAAAGAATAGGGGCTCTCCATGGAGAAACACTAGGGTGAATAAATACCTTATTACTCAATTCCTCTAGTTGTTTCTTTAGTTATACTAATTCCACAGTGGCAATTCTATAAGGGTTCTTCGATATAGGCCTTGATCTAAGAATTAAATCAATGGAAAAATCAACTTCTCGTTCTAGAGGATGTCCAGGTAAATCATCCGAAAACACATCAATATATTATTTCACAATAGGTACATCCTTTATTTGAACATTCCGGTCCTCACCAATAGTCATTTCATTCTTTTCCTACCCAATAATTGAATTTATTTGAGAAAATGGGGGAGGATCTAGATAAGAATTATTTGGTGATGATTCTGCTCTAAAGATAAGGTGTTCCTTAGCATCATCATCAAAAATCGTAACCGCCTTCTTCTTACAATAAATCTTCGCATCATACTCTGAATGCCAATCCAGACTGAGGATTATATCAAACTCAATCATAGGTATGACGATGAGATCAGAAGATAAAGAAGATTTATGTGATCTAATGGGGACTGATTCACAAAACTTTGTTGCAATGATACTTCCATTATGAGTTTTAACTGACAACTCCCTTGTTAAATCAAATTGGAAATATTTAATTTTCATTGAAAATTGGGAAGATATTAAACAATGTGATGATCCAGAATCAAATAATTCATTTGTTAAAAATGGGGAAACTATTAAATTACCTGTCACCACATCTTTCAGAGCTTCTACCTCAACAGTGGTGATAACATAAGATTGGCCTTGATCCCTTGGCCTTTTCTGAGGAAAGTTCTCCTGACACTTAGGACATTAATTTTCATAATGTCACATCTCCCTGCAATTGTAGCATTGAACATTGGTAGCTTCCTTATTCCCTTTGAAATCATGAGCTTGGTGGCCTTTTTCACCACACTTGTAACAGACACCCATTCTCTTCAAGCAAGTACTGGGGTGTTTCTTCCCACATTTACCACAGGATGGATATTCAACCTTTCCCTTCTTCCCCTTATTTCCATTTCCAGATTGATCAGTAGATCTCTTCGTCTCTTGCTATGCTTTAAATTCATAAGACATAGAGAATTCCATTTCAGTCTTGATGTCACATGAGACAATGTCTTCGTACGATGAAAAGGATTGTGAGACTAATGCTCGACTGAGAAATGATTTTAACCCATCAAAGAAACGATCAATCTTACTTCTTGGTTTATGTATATAATCTCCAGTATACCTTTATAACCTTGAAAAGTTAGCCTCATAATTTGCGACATTATCATCCTCCTTTTGTCTCAGACTCAAAAATTGTCTTTCCATATCTTCTCGATGGACACGAGGAAAGTATTTTTCTAAAAATAGATCTTTGAACTCCTCAATTCTATATTTGATACTTCATCATCTTCCTTCATGTTTTGAATCAATGACCACCATTGATCAATATCTCCAGTGAGGCGGTAAACTGCCATGATAACGTTTTCCCTTTCACTACTCCCCAAATCCTGAAATATTTTCTCTAGGGAATTTATCCATTGCTCAGCTACTAAGGGATTTGTACTCCCATTGATCGTTGGTGTTTATTGCCTCATGAATCGATCTAACATTGATCCTCCACGCTGCGGATCAGGGTTCTCCATACGGGTAAGGTTATTATTCATAACCTGAGTGAGTTTTCCTAGTATGGTGATTAGCTGATCGGCACCAGTTGCATCACCAGCTCAAATATAATTATATTGAGCAGGAACAAAATCCTTCCATGGAGTGTGTGAATTGATACGGTTTCCTTTTCTTCCACTAGGTTCCATTTCTAATCAATGGAATAAACTAGATCAGTTTATGAATCAAAATACATAATTCCATACTTATAAAACACTTAACATAAAATGAACTATTTATGGATATAATCCACAATCATAAAAATGTTATTTTTGAGAAGGTATATACTCATAAACTCTTCATTATGATTTTTAATGAAAATGAGAGTTATCCTAATCATATCCCTCGGGAGTGTCGTAACCAAGAGTGGAGCAAGAACCATTGTTGTGCACTAGTTCCCGTTCGAGTCTAGATCAAAGATGTGTTTTTGGGTTTTACCCCTAGGTACATCTGTTTCAGAGCCTCCTCTACCTGCTCATATCCAGATAGGGATTTATTACTCAGAAAACTCACAAAATATCTACAATACCAAAATTCTAGGAAGTTATCTATACTAATCCTTAAAGTCCATCTTAGGTCTATGTGCTCCAATCAGAGTTTATCTAAATCTATCTTCCAAGGTTTTTACTAAACATCCTCTGATACCAACTGTAACACCATGATCCTAGTTACCCAGAGTCGGTGCATTATTACATAACATTGGCATGATCATAAGGAAGATCAAATCTAAAAAGATCGATTAGTTTAGTAGCCTTGGAAACACTAGATACATTCATAATGTTTTACATTACATCATAAAAATGAAAAATAAAACAACATAATCTCCATAGTCTACACTCTTATACCCTCATACTTTCCCTGTAGGTCATTCATAATTTACTTCTTCACATCCTGGAAAAATGTAACATATAAAAGGGGTGAGATCAAATTCCCAGTAAGGATAACAAATATAGGAAACGTTCATAAATAAGAATAAACATTTAAGGCAATGTATAACTAAAAAAATCCTTTTAATCTTGAACATCAACATAGTATGGCAACAATAAAATGAAATAATGCAATTTACTTATTCACATGGATATTCTACTAATCGAATAACCACATGCAATATCAATAACCACTTTCATAATGATGGAATGCATAATGCCAGACTATCATAACCACATATCCAAGGCCTCGTGCTAAGACTACGAATAAGATTTTGTCAAGGCCTTGTGCCAAGACACTAGTTTGTCTCATGAGACCTAGCGATGCATCGAGTAGCTATAGTAGGCTCCACCCGTCACATATTAAGTCTAATGCATTCCCATATGAAAAGGTTTAAACATAACATAAACATTCATATTAAAACTAGCATAAGAAATGTAAATACTTCATCCATAGACCATGAATGGTATAAAAATAACACATCCACAGTCAAACATATCACAAAACCATCAATACAATATAGATGTTTTTTATCACAATAAATCAACTTCAAACAAGCATAAAATCCATCAAAGGATGTTGACATTGATTAAATCAAAACTCTTTTTAGAGAAATATCTATTTCTATTTTGGAATCATTTAAGAGTCAAATATTTAACAAATATAACATTTTATTTGAAAATATTCATATAATATTGTAAGGGAATCTTCGAAGATTTTATAAAGGCATAAAATAGCCGCACGCGCCGTATAAGTTAAAGAAACATTTTACCTTAATTCTGTCGAAAAGGATAAAAAACACCTTGTTTAAAAAAATATGGAAAGATTCTTTTATAAACCACTTATAAAAGTCAACAAGGGTATAAATTAATTTAACCCATATTCTAGTAAATAGAAAAAATGTTTTGAAATACATTTTTATGAAACATGGATGTGGATGATAAAGAAGTCCCAGTAGATTATTACGTATAGACAACCTCTGATAATGAAGAGATTGCGAAATAAACCCTTACCTTGTAACTTTCCTTGGTTGAGGGTTAGTTAACCTCCTTTATAATGGTGAAATAATTGTTATTAAATTATAAAAGAATCATATATATTAATATGATATCATATATGATCTTTTAACATTGCTTAGTTAATAATATTTTAGAATTATCGTTGTTTCAGCTGTAAACTTACTCGTTTTATTTTATATGTTTTGTTATGTAAGCCGTATTTGTCATGGATAGGTTGTATCTTATTCATATACATAATGATATCAAGTCCTTAAAAATTATTTTTAAATCAAAAAATGATAATTATGCTTGAATGGATACGATGGAGAATGAATCTCATCACGTTTGTGGAGACAGTAGTCCGTATGTACGCACGAGCGACAATATCATTATTTTGATATTAAAATAATGTATAATTGAATAGTATATCATATATACAGAATAATTATCATGTTATATTCATTATTTACATGAATTATAAATCATTATTATACCCATCCAAATAATAATATATTGAAGAACAATTACACCACGACGTGGAGACGGTAAGCCGTACGTACGCACATATGGTGACATGTTCTTCAAAGGGTGGATAAAATACTGAATATGGTTGTACAATATTAATAATAACACCACAGTATATATAAGATACTGGAGTTATTATTTTATAATGGTAATAACAAAGAAAGAAGACGTGGAAGAAGAAATGAATTTGAAAAAGGGTGGTGAAAACACTACATCTTCTTCGGGTTCTTCATTTTGATTTGATCAAAAGGGCTCCTTATGTTGGATTTCTGATCAAACTAAGGCCTCTAGGTTGTATTTATGGATGTTTAGAGAGTATTTGGGAAGGGTTTGTCTGATCCAAAAGGCATTAATTGTTTGAATTAGTGAGAAGGGGCAGTGCCCTTTTATAAGAGGGGTGAGGGGAACCTTTGGAAAAGCAGGAAATATAATTTATAATAAATTTATATTAGGTTTATAATGGCTACAAAGTGGATTATTTTAAGGTTAAGGTGGGGATGGGTCTAAAACCACTCAACCAATGGAATTTAGACAGGTATGAGGTAATATATTATCCTTATCTTTAAGTATTAACTCTTAGTTAATTAGTTTCACTTTTACAATGTCTCTTTGTATTTTTATATTATATGGTTAATAAACATACTATATACATCCAAGAGATCCCAAATGGGTCCATTAAAGATAAAGATATCATTATATAAGTCTCTTGGCCGATCCTTAGATTTTTAGGAATTTAATATCAATTAATAATATAATTTTTGTTTTAAAAAACTCTTTTATGTCAATTTTGACACTATTGAATAATTGATTTTTTTGAAAATCATAAAAGGATTATTACTTCAAACAAAGTTACTTAAGTCCATCCTATCATGTCATATTAACCAATAAAATTAGTTTAATTCCTAAAAAGTCTCAAATTATATTTATTTCTGTATTTATAATATCAATTATTTTATTTTTTCACTATTATGGTAATTATTTCATCATCATTGTGTCATAAATAAAATAAATTATTTAATGTCTAAAAATTATAAATAATATATAATTATGTAGGAAATTTTTTTATCTTTCTAATTAATATTTACAATCGAATTTATCTTATGTATAACCCTATATTAAAAATATTTTAGTAAATAAACTTTTATTTTAACTCTTTTAACTCTTCTTTGAATTAAATATTAATAAATGTCCTAATCTAATCCAAGTGGACCTAAATGATATTTTTTATTCCTAAGGTTTTTTTTGGTCGAGATACACTTGTCCAATATAATTAGGACATGTGTTAGGGTAATATTAATATCATTTTTACCCTTAATTACCCTATTTACTTTTAACCGTGGTAAATAAAAGTAAAAAGTTACTATTCACCAAAAATTATTTTCATCTCATTGAACAACATTTTACTACTTCATATTAGTCGTGTCTCTCGGATTTTCGAAATTCCATTCACAGAAGCGGTAAAATTGTGTTTTATGAAAAATTCAGTTTTAACTAACACTTAGAGGTTTCACTATTCATCAAAAATTGAAGTTTTTCAGAACAATGTAAAAATTTTACCCTAAGTTATAACTGATATTAAAAATTCAAAAATGATGTCTATTTTTCAAAATTCGAAACATATGAGTTTCATTAATTAATTTTATAATTAATTCCTAATGTTATAACAAATAGGGTGTTTTTAAGAAACAATATATATCAAAAGATTTACAATTGTTTATGTCCAATTTTAAAGTGAAATAAATTCTAATGAACACAATTGGATAAAATGGTAAAAATATATTCATATTATACTTTAAAAACACTAAATTATATAATTTATCACTATAAATTATTTTGATTAAAAAAGTGGTTTTTAAGTCTTTTTCACTATTCATTAAAATTGGAAGTTCTCAAAAAAATACCAAAAATTCAACTTAGGATAATTTCGATATTCTGAATCCAAAAATGATGTCAATTTTGAAATATAAAATATATAAAATTTCAAAAATTAGGTATTACTATTCCTAACAGCTAGTTTGATTAGTTGTGGTGCGTCAGAACTCGATGTTGCGTACAACACACGCTATCACATTATTCAAAGAGAAGCGTACCGTAGAAGCTTTGGGTGTTACACATGGGAATATGTAAATGGAATTATTTGATTTACCTTGACCATATTATGTTTATTTTTATGTTTAAAAGGACTGTGTTCTAGTCTTATACATTGCCTTAAATGTTTGTACTTATTTATGACTGTAAATACTAAATTGTTATCCTTATAGAGAATTTGAGCTCACCCCATTCTTATGTTTCATTTTTCCCCAAGATGAAAAGAAGTATATTATTATTAACATATTGGAATAAGACACGGGATATAATAGTTTTCAAAGTGGAAACAATGTTGTTTTTTTATTTGATTATTTAATATAAAACTTATGTATAGATCTAGTACTTCCAATGCTATAAATCAAAACAATCATTCAAGAAATTATTCCTTGTATCATTCCAATGTTATGTAATAATGCACCAATTCTAGGTAACTGGGGTCGAGGAATTACAGTAGGTATCAGATAAATTTTTTTACATTCTTTGGAAGCTAGATTTAAGAAAAACAAATATGAATATAAAACATTACCCAAATATTGACATTGAGTATTTTAATAGAATAACATCCAATAATTTTGGTAATGTAAATATTATGAGGGTTTTCCAAGCAATACATCCATACCTGGATATGAGCTGGTAGAGGTTGCTTTGTCCCATATGTACTGAGGAGTGAAAACTCCGACATGGAGTTTTGGGAATGACCTAGGGTTTCATAGTACACGAAAACGGGCCTTGCAACACTCTTGGTTATGGTACTCCCAGGGGATATTCTTAAGATATTTCACATTTTCATTAAAAACCGATTGGATAGATTTTAATATAAGACGAGAATAAATAAACATGGTTAATCCTAAGGATTTTTAGAATTAAAATAATGTGTTATGATATTCTATAAATGATTTTATGACTCACATTGGGCTTTCTTGTGTGATTAAATGGTTTGATTCCAAGGGAGTCATAGTAACATTGAACATGATGTACAAGGTGGGAATTGTGGTGGAAATGAGCAATGAAATGGAGTATTGATAGGTATAAAAGATATAATTTTCTTGCTCAATCAGTTTTCAAAAAATATGATCTACAACATATATATTAACAACCTCCCGGACACAACACATATAATAAAGGCTGTGAATGATAAGAGCTCTTGGAGTATAGACCATGGAGAAAAGAAAGATCAGTTTCTATCATGCATGAAATGTTGAATGAGGCACCTATTAAGGTGTCACAATGGAACACATAAATGCATTATGTGTGTGAAATAAAGACATAAAGTAAATAATTGACAAGGTAAAATGAAGCGTACTATGGAAGATAATAACAATGATCCCAAAAATCCATTTACAGTAATTTGATATAAATATAGAGGACCTCGGTATTACCCAATTGAATGTCCTATTCTTTAGAATAACCTCCTTGAAAAGGAATAACTTATGTGTATTTAAATGGATGGAGAAATTTTTTAAATTATTAGTGCTCACTGTTGAGTGGATTACTTTGGAAGACTTTTCTCATTTATGTGCTAATCGATAGTTTTTTATGTGAAAATTCTATTTTATGAGGAATTATATTTTTAATTATAGATATAAATAACCATTTTGTTTTATATTATCCCTAAATTTGAGGAAATTACATGTTATTAAATTTTGGGATGAAAATGTGAGGTATGTGATAACATTTCTGGTGAAATTATGTCATGGTTATTTTTAATAATTTTTCTCACATTGGAAATTTTATAAAATATTGTTTTTGAAAATGGACAACACACAGACCATGTGACAACTCATCGTATCATACAATGTTGTCGGAATATATCCCACAACTAGAGTGCGATTGGGATTTATCACCTACCACTGGACTATGTGAAGTCCCATATTAGTGTGACTAATTATTTTTATTTAAATAAATTTATTGATCAATAACAAGTTGATTTGGAATCTTATGTCTTATCAAATGGATATCCTTATAATAGAAAATGATTTGGTGATTAAGTGATAAATGTTATTTTGGAAGACATTCACTCTATTAGAAACTCTATATGACTAGGGAAAATATAATACTATGAGATTTCATTATTGGAGTAATGGTGGATTATTATCTTTGTTTGTATTGTGGATTTATAGAAATTTGGGTTATTTATGGAAATTATTAACCTATCATAGAGAATATGGGTTTATTTTAATTACGTTAATATTGTGACTTTAAGGGTAGTCGATGTTATTTGGAATTACAATTTAATGTGGAAGACTACGTAATCAAATTATTCAATGTTTTTGGATTCAATATTAGATTGGATAATATTGAATTATTTTGGGGACAATTGTATATTCAATGGTACTTATTAAACTTTCGGTCTTTTTTTTAATTTTAGAAAATATTATAAGTATTTCATTCTCTAAAGGGTTAAACATTTTGTGGATTATGAGATCTTATAATAACCATTTTGGTTTTGGATTATCTCTAAAGACAATTTAAATATATAGTTTATCCTTTCTTGATCATGTGATTCTCTTGAAGTTGTTTCTAGCGCATCAGTTGTGACCAAGTCATCTTGAATACTCATCATTTCAAAAAAAATATGATTTAGTGGTATAAATTTATTATTGAATGAAACTCTACCTAAAAAGTAATTATAACTCTTTATGTATATAGTCAATCTCTTAAATAAATTCCTCAACTTTATGAAATGGAACATAAAACAAAAAAACGTTGTTTGATTACTTTTCCTACTAGGAAAGTAATGAACTTTTATCCCATGACAAGTTTGTGGTTTTTTTTGTCATCATTATCCTGATCATTTTTTCTATCACTCTTCATCATACCTTGAAACTTAGTTTATCTTCTATATCCATGTTTTCTTATATGGAATCATAGTATGGGTAATCTCGGGTGACCTTTGTACTTCTCTTTCATTCTTTTAAAGTGATAGTTTTATTGACTCTTTTTCTGATGTGAGACATTCAATGAAGTTCCCAACCCCAAATTTAAAATGGGGGGGACTCAATTTCAAATAGGTGGAATACTATAGAACCCTAATATTTCATAGTATGTTATTTTTTTAATTTAATTCAATAAATTGTGCTACAGGCAACACCAAGTTTGAGTGCTCCACAACTTACCAAACTAGCTGTTGAAAAATGGTTTTGAATAATGTTAACTAATGTTTGAATTTTATATACTCCATATAATTTTAGAATTCATATTTTGTTTTTCGCAGTCATAATATTTAAAAAGAAATTATTTTTTCTGAGAAAATAAGTATTTTTTTAAAAAAATGAAAATTTTCAACCTTCTAATGGAAAACCCCTATGAAAAAAAATATTTGACACTTTTTTATATTCAATTTAATGAAATTAAATTCTTGTTTATATTCGGGAAATAAAAATATATTTTTATTAATTTTTTGGTAATTTTTTGAAAACGTTAATATTTTTATGAATACAGAAAAATACTAAATTTTAATTGAAAACAAATTTTTTAATTGAAATAATTTATAGGGTGAAATTATTAATTTTAATGGTTTGGATTTATAATTAGATTACATTTATATCATTTAATAATATGTAGATTATTATAAGTAATTTAACACTTAAATTTGACATAAACACATGTCTTTCTTTTGATAGATTTTACATTTTAAAAAACCCACTTTTCGGTTTTGACAACAGCTATTATTATGATGACCATCCCCCGGGGCCTCTATCGTGACTACCCAAAGCCCACCTTCCATAGGCCAAGGGTTGGTGACTAGTACCAAAGGCGTAATTCCCTAAAACTGGGAAGGCATTTCCTTTATAAATCATAAACACCCATAACCAGAGTACAAGAGGAAGTAAACACTGAGAAAAAACTGTATAACAAGAGTACTAAAGGTAAAGAGGGCCAAGATAAAATCCCAATAGTATGGTAAAAATAAAACTAAAAACAAGTACAACTAAAAAAGGGACAAACAACTAAAAGGTGGAAGAAACTCATGGATTGTCCTCGGGGATCCTACCTGAAGGGAAGGTGCAGATGGCCTCCTCAGCACTCCACGTCTGGCAGACTCCACCGTGTACTGAAACGTCGTAAGGTCCACCTCGGGGTTCCATTCCGTCCTGGCGCTCTCGGCCTCCATCAGTGATGTCTGTCGTCTACATCCAACGAAACGAGGTTTCGGCGTAGCCCATGTAGGGGTTAGTATAACGACACTCCTTAGGGCCCCCTAGACCCTCAAGGTCTCACAAAATCCCGTAAAGATAAACCAAAAAAATATGATTGCAATAGATAACAATTACATAGGTATATACCCATACATATACCTAAGTTATCAAGCAACCCATCTCAATCATGAGGAAAATACCATGGTCATTGAATCAGCTCAAACCATAATTTTCAATAATTAAACCACGGTTGTTAGAGAACTCCAACTCTGTCGAGTACAGTGTCCCTTTCGTGACTCCGAGGCGCTACTCACTAACCTTGGACTGCTGAGGTACCCCACCTGTCGAGTACCGCAGGTCTGCAACCAATCCGGGGGCTCCGTCCGCTGTGGGTCTACTGAAAAACCGAGCGCTCCCCCTAATTGCCGACAGAGTTACTCCTACTATCGAGAACTGTGGGTTTTCTACCAAACCAGACTCTCCATTCGCTATGGGTCTGCTTCCAAATAGGGCTCTCCATCCAATGGGCTAGTCGAATCACTCTGAGTCGAATCGGTCATGCAGTCGTCAGGTCTACATCTACTAGGTCTCTGTACCCCGTCTCCTCATCTCCCATAGGATCCACACCATGAGCTACTGGTCGATACACCAAGTGTCACAAGGCCTCATGTAGAAGTATTCCAAAGTACCGCCACATCATATGGGTCTCAACTCAACAGACGACGCATCAATCGGATTCTTGGTCTCTGAGTTGTTAGCATTTTTTCCCCGGGGGCCCAGTTTGATTCGTGTATGAAACAAACTGACCATAACTCCACTATACCCTGAAATCTAGTAGGGTATACATGAAATGAAGACTTTGCTCAAAGAATACTGGAACCACTAACATTTCGTCAAACAGATGTCCAGTGCCAAACATATGGCCAAAGCAAGCAAAGGGTCGGTAATGGACCAGGGTCCGGTATGACCCGGTTGTACCGTCTCGGTCCCACCCAATCTGGGCCGGTCTGGTCTGGGTTGACCCAATCAGTCTTTCTGGGTCTAACCCGAAACATTGGGCGGGTCATCCCACTATGCTTTGACCCGGCCCAACATATTTTGAGGGTGGTTCGGCCTGATAGTCGCCCCATATGGGGCTCGAGGCCGGTTCGGCTAGAGACAACATGGGGGCCCGCCTCAGGTCAGCTTGAAAGGCATGTGGCTGGGAGGCCAGTAGTTAGGCCGCGTGGGGCGTGGGTAGGCTGTTAGGTCACCGAAAGGTCGCGGGGGCACCGGGTAGGGCATAGGTGCACCGAGCAGGCCACATGGGTGCCAGGCAGGGTGTCTGGATGCCGTGCAAGGCACCAGGGCCCCAGGCACCGTGTGGTGGCTCCAGGCAGCGCGCGAGGTGCAGGGTAGGGGCACCGAGTGCCGTGCGGCGTGTCGGGGCACCGAGCATCTCGTCGGGAAGAGGCACGGGGGAGCCGGGTAGGGGCGCAGGCAACCGGGCAGCGGGGCGAGGCCACCGGGCAACAGTGCGGGGGCACCGGGCGGGCTGGGCAGTGCGCTGGGGGGCACGAGCAGTGGGCCAGTGAGGTGCGGGCAGCCGAGCAGCGTGCTGGGGTGCGAGTTGGGCACTTCATAGTCGGTGGTGCGGTTCGCGGATACTGAGGGTAGCGCGACTGTTGTTCGCCATCTATTTCATCGTCTCCTCTTTGTCGTGCCATGTTGTCGCTTCGTAGAACATGACAAAGAAAATCCGATGGAGGGTGTCAGGTTGTGTGAGGTTGGCCTGAACACTCCGTTTTTATGGTGATATAGTTGGTTCATTAAAGGTACCATGAACAACAATTTAATCACAAAACGTCGATACAATTCCTTTCAAAAGAAGATGATAAATGAAAAGGAAAACTTTTTAAGGTTAAACCTCCTACCTTGCTTGTCAGTGTCATTTGACAGATTCACGGGATGGCGGCTTCATTCCATCAACGTCAGAAGAGGAAGAGAGGTCCTCGTCGTTGGTGACGTTCTTCGTGGCCAACGTCTTCTCCTTTGATGCGGATGAAGAAGGTGGAAGATGGAATCGCCGTTCTTTAGTGGAAGAAGATATGTTCACTTCCTTGTGCCGGTTGAAGAAGGAAGAAGTCGATGTTCTTTCTTATTCAATGGTTCTTTGTTGGAAGACGCATCTCTCCAAGAACTCCCCATCTCCTTTCTTCTCCCAATAAAAATAAAGAAGCAATCCAACCAAAAAATAGATGGAAATGGCATCTATTATTTGTTGGCACCACAACTTGAAGAGTTGTGGTTAATTAATAGAGACAACCCATATAAGTAATGGGAAGGATGGTTCAAATTTCAAATAAGGAGAGGTGAGGATTTCTAATTAATTAATGGAGAGCGGTGCCCAATTAATTAATTGGGTGGTGGAGAGTTTTATCCACATAAAAGAGTGGGTTAGAGGTGTAAAGGAGCTCATGTGTGCCCCACTATTCATACTTGAATTGGGGGTTTAAGGGGGGTAAAGCTCATATGGTCCCCACCTAAAAATATCCTCCCGAGGGAGGTTATATGTGGGTGGGCCCCACCTCCAACCACTACCTAGAGGATTAAACCCCCATAAATAAAAATAATGTTATCACTTTATTTTTATTCAATTTAATTACAATCCCCCCAAAACTAACTTCCACTCATGTCATAACACAACTGCGGTGAAGGTCTCATTAAGAAATTACCGATGTTGTGAGTTCAATAGTGCCCTTAAAATTTAATTCTGAGCACCGGTACAAGAGTTATAAAACACCACTTGCACATTTACTGAATGTATCTGAAAAAAAGAGCAGAAAAAATATTATCAGTCACCCTATACCAACAACCAACAAGGTTAGGATTTTCCTAATTGAATCATGCCTAAATGAACCCAACGGTGCCCTAGGATTTTCAATCTGAGTTACCATTTAGATTTTATGAATATTACAATAAAATAATTTTTTCTTATTTATTTTATTTGCGGCCAAAAACTAACTTTTTCTGGTGGCCCACACCGACCAAAGTTATTATCTTCTTAAATAAAGCATTCCTTCATGAGTTCATCGATGGTCTCGTATTTTTAATATGAGATATCATTTTTGAGTTGTAATCATTTGAAAAATAAAATAATTTATTTAATTATTTAATTTACGGTTAAGCCATTTTTGAGATTTTTCATAGGAGGCCAATTCTGACTAAACATAAGACATGCCAAGGGTAAACTGGCCATCCTGAGTGCAACGGTGCCCTCAGATTTCTGATATGAGTAACCGTTTAAAAGTTTTTCCACTTTTTTAGGAAAACTACTTACACGTGTTAATTTAAACTTTACAAAACTTCAGATATTGAATCTGGGCACACCGGGCCTCAGAATCAAGCGCCGTTAAAAAATACGGACTCATTAAATTTCTATGTTTTTATGAAACAAATTCCACAAAAATTACGAGTATTTACATTCTCCCCACCTCAGGGATTTACGTCCCCGTAAGCTACAACTCGAACTAGGGGAACAAATGGGGGTACTGAGCACGCATCTGAGCCTCCCGCTCCTATGTGCTCTCCTGGAGGTTCCCGTGTTTCCAACGACCACGCACCAGAGGTATAAACCATCTACGTAGGACCTACTCCGGTAGATCATGAATCTCCATTGAATCCTCTGTATATAAATTGACATAATATATCATTAATCTATTTATTCTCATGATATTATTAAATTCTGATTACCTCAATTATTTTTATTCAAGCCTCTCTCATGTGGTTAGGAACACTAAATAAAACATTATTTTAAATGCTTTAAAATTTTATTCTTCTAAATCTTCCTCATTAATTTCCATGTTTTAAAAATTGTTATAAAGATTTATTTATAAGGATATTAATTATTTAAAATTAAAATTCCCTAAAAAAGATTAAAAGAGGCATCGGTCAATTTTATTCCAAAATCTATTTTAAACTACTTCATGATAAATAGTGAAACATATAAATGTTTTCAGAAAAAATGGGGATATTTCCCTCAAATAGTTTTGATGATATGTCAATATCCTTAATTATTCTCGATTGAGCTCAAATTATTATAATACAATATTTTATATTATAATGAATGAGGTATTTTTGACTGTGGATGTACTATTTTTTATACCATTCATGGTTTATAATAAATGTATTGGCATTTTGTATGCTAGATTAATACGAATGTTTATGTTATATTTCAACATTTTCATATGAGAAATGCATTGGACTTAGTATGTGATGGGTTGAGCCCACTAAAGCTCATCGATGCATCAGTAGGTCTCATGGAACAAACTAGTGTCTTGAAACAAGGCCTTGGAAATATCTTATTTTTAGTCTTGGCACATGGCCTTCACTATGAGGTTATGATGTCTGGAATTATGCTTTACATCATTATGAAATTGGAAATTTATATTACATGTGATTATTTGACCAGTAGAATATCCATGTGAATATGTAAGTGTCATTATTTTATTTATATTTTCCATGTGATGTTGATGTTTATGTTTAAAAGGATTTTTTTCTAGTCTTATACATTTCCTTCAATGTTTATTCTTATTTATGACAGTTTATGCTATATTGTTATCCTTACAGATCAACTAAGCTCAAATCTTTCTTATGATTTATTTTTTCACAGGATGCAAAAAAGTATATTATTATTAACCAGCAGGAATATGTTAAGGGATGTAATAATGTTCAATGGGGACACAATGATGTTTTTTATTTCTCTATTTAATGTAAAACATAAGAATGTATCTAGTACATTCAAGGCTACTAAAATTATCGGTATTTTGGGACATGATTCCTTGTTTCATAAAAATGTTATGTAATAATGCACCGATTTTGGGTAATTAGGGTCTGGGTGTTACAATATTTATTATAATTATGAAATTATATAGGCATATTATTATAATAAATTATGTGAGGAGAAATAAATTAAACAAATTTAATTGTTAAATAATGATACCTCTTCTTCGAGTAACTCTTTTCGGTTGACACTACAATACTCTTATGGTTTTCTTTCTACCTAAATTGAGCATTCGTGGATGATAGAAGTTACTTGAGGAAATAATTTGTTGTTTTTTGGGTGTGAAAAGTTTTATTTTTATTTTTGAATAAATTGGGTGGTTTAGTGCCTTTTATTATAGAGGATGAGTTACATTCTTGTATGTATTAAATGGTAAACATTTTTAAGAGGTCTTCCTTATGAAATGTAATTAATTAATGATCCGAATTCTAAAAATTAGGGTATATGGTCTAATGTTTTCCATTAAATTTTAATTTGACATGTATTTATATCATTTTCCCTTTAATATTAATTTTGAACCACTTTATATACTCAATTTTACATTAATCGTTGTTATCATTTTTAATAGGTTTCACTAAATTTGTAGAAAAAACTAACATGAAATTTTAACAAATTAAAAATTATTCTCATTGCATATATTATCCATTCATCCAAATTAAAAAAATATATGTGACATAACTAAATATAAAATTATACTTGAAAATGGAAGAAGAATGTGGGTTTTTAAACTAAAAAAATCCATCGTTCCAACTATTTTTATTTTCAATATCAATTTAAAATTGATTATAATGTCTTAAAATGGATCAAGTAAAAATAATTCTTTCTAATTATAATCTAAAATAATTTTAAAATAAATATCTACAATATAAATAAATTATACAGAATTTAAATGCTAAATTAAAATTCAGTGTCATTCACTATTCATCAAAATATTAATGTTCTCTTAAAATACCAATAAGTAATCCAATGTAAATTATGACAATATACCATAAAAATAAATTTTATTTTTTCAAATAAAATTTAATATGTTGAAATGAGTATGTTTAAAAAAAATTCAATTAATTGGTGACAAAAATGCCTTTAAGGTAAATACAACGTTTTATCTTATAATCACATTTACACTTATTTTATTCCCATAAAACATATTATATTAAATTATAATTATTCAACACAATATATAATATATTAATTTATTTATGATATTTTCGTAGTAATTATTAATGTAATTTTTTTTGATAAAATTCAATTCTTGTCAAAATAATAGTTTTTCCAAAAAAAATTCATCCATTATATTCAATTTGCATTTTAATTTTAATTTTAATTTAGTTATAAATAATTAATTTATAAAATTAAGTAAAATATATTCTTATAATTTAGATAATATCATTCATTATCACCATTATAATTTCGAGGTGATCACTATCATATAAATTATTAATTTTATATTGTAGTTCTGTAAAACTCTGTTTTTCATGTAACACATGTTATTAAAGAGACATGATGTTTAATGTAATTTAAGATAGACACGGTGTTTAATAAAAAACAAAATAAAATATAAATTTTGAATAATTAATAATATAAATAATTGAAATTAAAATGATGAAATATATTTCTTAAAATATATCGATGTAAAAATTATATTAAATAAATTGTTATTCATACATGGAGTACCACATACTTTAATATCTGATAATTGTCTTAGGATTACCAAAACAGTACTACATATGTCTATAGTATGATTTGGATATATTATTGTGTTTCCATACATCCTATCATCTACAAAAGTATGATCTGTTTTGGTGAACCATTCAAACCCATGATGATATTCTAAGAACATGGTCCCTATATTAGATTGGTGGTTGAGATAAACACATTCATCTTATGAAATTATCATATAAAAATAAAATTATCACAAATCTTATAATGATCCTTATGATTACCAATAGGTAATGTTGTTTTAGACTTCATCATAATAAGATGAACTGGAATAGTGTAAGCTATTAGGGAATGAGTTGGTTAAGGTAATAGAAAAGAAGTTTAAAGCCATTAAACTACACATAAAAGAATCCCAGAGTCGATAGAAGTGTTATTTTGAAAATTATCAATCTGATGAAGAATTTTAAATAACATGGAAGGTTTTCCTATGAATTTTTCCATTGAATAAGTTGTTTATATTTAGAAAAAATTATATATTTTATCCATCTATATATTCATCCATTGTATTATCATGATCGAGTAGGTAGTCTATCATATTTAATAGTGCTTCCACCGAAAATGTATAATGTTCTTGATTTATGCCATGTGCCTAATATGTAGATATAAATATCTAGTAATTTAAATTTACTAATTTAATATGATATTCCAAAACATAATTATAATTTTTATGAGTATATACAAGTTGAAAACATAGATTGTATAGATAAATTTCCATGAAAAATGATTACTCAGTAGGATAGTGATTTCTAGAAGATTCAAAAAAGATGATGAAACTATATGGGAACCCATGTATGTTTTGAAAAAATTATATCTTAATACTATCATATACTAGTGAATTAAATTCACGGTAATGTTACATTTCAAGGTTGGTTGAATGTAACAACCAATGATATTAAGTATATTTATTGTGAGAATAACATCAATAAAATGATATATTTATTTACAAGTAACCCCAATTATTAATGAATCATTGATGAAATATAAAATTATAACCTACCAATTTTAATTCCTAGTATATATAGGATTAACCATATTATGAAATATATGTATATGGGTGAAATATTATTTTAAATAAATTAATTTTAGTAAACTAATTTAATTATTACAACACCTATTTTTTGAAGAATTATATTTCCAACATCATATCCATTTTTAACAATGACATGTATATTGATATCAATTAAAAATTAATTCAATGAAATATAAATGTAATTATATTTTTAATTGACCATCAATTTATATTGTAGTTATCTACTATTTCAGAATGAATACAATATTATTCAGTGGTAAAAAGATATATGTTTAATAAAATAATATTTATAAAATCAAAATCTTTATCATAATATATTATGTAAATAATTATCAATTAATGGTAAAATATAATCTTATATATTATATATTCAATCAATTATTTTATTATTTACTATAGTTTTGTTACTATGTTATGAATGAAATTTAGTTCAATTCATTTCGTAAAATTCATTTTTTAGGAAAAAAATAATTATATTTTTCTTGATTATATAAAAATGAACTTATTATTCTTCTAAGAGTTTATATTTATAAATATAAATAAATATTTGGAATAATAATTTAAAATATTTTAGGTATAAAATTTTTTAGTTATTTTGATTATTAAAACATTACAAGGTTATTATAAGGGCTATAATTTATATCGGTTTACCATAGATAAAATAATAGATAAAATTAATATTTCAAAAATTACATTATAGTTATTATTTTCTGAAGATATATTTCATGTATATTATCATACAATCATATAAATAATTATTTGGATGAATTATACTTCATAAATAAATTATATAAAATAAAATATTTTATGTAACTCTATATGTGTCCTCTCATCACATATTAAATGGAACCACCTCTACATTTAAATTCATGAGTTTTGGCCATTATGGAACAAAAAATAACTACTTTAATAGCTTCCTAGATTTTATACCTTCATTATAGAGCCTCTAATCATCCCATATGTATGACATTTCATGTAGTAACCTATTAGACATAGGGGTGTCTTAATGATTATCTCTATTTTCATAACCTAGATATAACAATTATTCATTATTCCACCGTCATTAAACAATTTTTATCTTTTAAAAAATTATTTCTTTATTAACATGTAAATTATAATATAACAATATTATTATGTAAGAACTGTTTACAACCACTATTCCATAAAATTTGAATGTAATGTATCAATCATGTGCACATGTTTACAAACACCTCAACTTCAAAAAATTATTCATTTACAACCACCAAACCGAATGGATGGATATAATTTTAGATTTATTAAAATATAAATGATATTTATTTTATTGTTATGGATCATTAATAATGACATATTATTGAATGTTCATGTGTTATTTTTTTACAAAATGATGCAATACCATCTCCATGGACAATGTAATTCATTTTCCAATCTATGTATTTTATATATGGTTTTTAATATGTATATAATTAATACATATCATATTTTTATCATGATTTAAAATTTATTATATATGTTACAATCTTCTTGATTAATGGAAAAAATTTTCAAATAGAAATATTCTAAAAAAATGAAACTGTTATGACATGAAATAATGATTTTAATAATGAATTGATATTTGATTGAAGATAAAGTTTCAAATATAATATATCTATAGAATTATGTGTATAAAAAATTATATTGAATATATATATAATAAATTAAAAGTTATAATATAGGATGTTTGATCTCATACTAATAAATTATGACCTGTGGAATAGGTTATTTATATGAATTTTGTTTCATTCATACATAATTAATGTTCTTCATAAATTTACATTTATGAGGTTTGTATAGTACCCATTTTAAATGGTATATCATTGACCATTAATAATTAATGTTTGGTAATGATAAAATTAAAATTAATTTTTATAAGGTGTTTCGATATGAATGTTACCAATGTGGTAAGGGATTCTAGTACCATCATTATTTCCATGGAACTTATGTAGTAATTTCAAATTTGTGGCTCATCATTCCACCCAAATAGTTGTATAGGATTATGTTCCACTAGTCCTTAGGCGCATCTCCCAATACACAAAATATTGCCTATTAGCAGCAAGTGTTTAAATAGTAGATAGTTGTAACACTGTACCCTATGTTGGTAATAATAATTATGGCCTATATAAATACAATAGTATAAAATAGATTTCATAAAAAATATTTTCAATAAACATACATCAAATAAAAATTATATTCTTAGACGAGAAGAAATAGAATGAAATAGAATAAGTATAAAATATATTTTATTGGAATAATTCATATGCTAATGTGCCATTTTTATAATAAAACCTTAAAATAAAATCATGAAAATAGTTAGGATGTACCTGAAAATAATCATGAAGGGTCACCTATGTCCAACCTAGATAGATATATTTAAAAATAATGTTGATATAAAAAGAAGATAGACAACATAGTCTATAACTATGGTTGGAACCCATAATTATATCCATCTATAACATTATAAGTAATGAGACATTATTATTGTGGTCCATCTCAAGAGTCCAAAACATTACCTGAAAACAATATCATTATATCTTTATCCATCCCAAAGAACATGTGTAGTGTGTGAGAATAAAAAAATTAGGCCACCACCAGCACATGAATCCATTAAATATATTATATGTAGGTGTATCATTACAAAAATAAAATATAATATTCAAATCATAAAAATAATATTCTATAGATATCCTCAGAATCCAAAAAGAAGTTGTATCCAAATTCATCAATCACCAATATAATTGTAATGGAGTGGATGGATAGAATAAATCCTAAGAGATATCCTAATGAAAAACCATATCAGGTTAACACACTTGGTCATTTTCTAAAAATTATCCAAAACCTCTTAACAAAAAATTAGATAACCCAAATCATCAATTAATGCACAATAATGTACATGTTCCCTCATACCCACTATAAAAATAATCCATGTCATCTCAATGAAAACATTCTATGGGAAAATTATATCTACCCTACATGTAATAACACCATCACCTCAATAGCCAATGTAATGATGAATGATGATATAAAACCTGAAAAATAATCCTAAAATAATGAACCCAATGTATGGGGAGCCTAATACCCTAACTAATGGTCCCAACACCATCATTAGATGGCTCTTCAAAATCCTCATGGATTTTTATGGAAAAAACCTCCAACCAAAATGATGTTCAACAACTTCAAAATATGCATATAATGGAATAATATACCCACTGTATTATTCAACACCACCTCATCGTATCAGAAAATTCAATGTGAACATGAATCCCATGGTGCATCATCCAACCATAACGAGTGAGAATTAACAACACAATATCTATGACACATCATCCTGGAATTTCATTCCCGTATGTCCAAATTAGTCATCCTAATATCAACAGTATAAAATATCAATTTGTCCATGGACACAACTAAATGACCTCATTGCCCTAATATAACATTGACATCTCCCAAGTTATTTATCAACATCACCTCATGATTTTTTTCCTCACCCAACCTGAAAACTACATCACCTCCTCCATATGTTCAAAACCATCTCAATTCTCATTTTTCCCCAACATATCCCCATGGAACCATCCCAAGTATAAAAAAAATTCAATTTAATTATATAAATAACCATCATATTCATTTTATGGTCTGACTTCTCTCACCATGTTGAAACAATTCTCCATGTGGTCAAATAATGGACATAAGAATCTATACCGATCATTTCATAAATAAAAAACTAATGTTTCAATTTAATAGGTTCATCCATGTACAACCAAATGGTGCACCCATTAACTCACCCCCAAACAATTAGTTAAATAATATTTTAATACATTAACCAATTACCTTGTATTGGTATATATCCTCTCATCTGATAACATCCTCTAGCATATGCTGATTTGTATGAAATCAAATTGTTAGATACATTCTCTGAAAATAGGGTAAATAAAATCAAATAGATTTTTCACCCTATATTAATATATAAAATATGAAAAGAAGTAAGTTGATCAATGGCCCTACCATGACGAATCTGTACCCACAAAAGGATTTATGAAAGAATACTGGATGACGATTTGTGGCTAAAGCCTAATGGAGGATGAAGAGAGATCCATGACCTCCTTGGAAGAAAGCACACTCCGGGGGAGAAAATTGGATAAACCATCAAAAATAAAATAAGGTAAAATGACAACTTTTTCCTATATAAAATTCCATAGGGTTACAAAAAGGATTGGAAAACAGAGTACCAACATTAAGGATCCCAATTTCTAAGCACCCAACCTCTCACAGTCAAGGAACATGGATTATCAAACGATGTGTAGACCATGTGAGTCCCCTATGACAAATATTATAGGGATTTTTTTTGGCCTTGAACCCCTATGAGCATTGTTTAAAAAACTATGTCTCATGCACTTTGAGGGACATGTTTTTTTTCTAGGAAGCTATATGTTTTTTCCAAACTATTAACCCCCATCTACATTTTCTCAAAACTAGTTTTTTAGGGACCGACACCCACAAAACCTGTTTGAAACCCCAAGGAACATATTAAGAATCTAACCCCATCGAAAAAATATGTAGGTCAATTGAAATATCATAATTGAGTTCTAAAGACCATAACTAATGTTTGTTAGACCACTCAACTCAAAAAAATAAAACTATTTAAACATTTCAATAAGAAATAAAATCTCTATATGTTATAGCCACCCCACATCAACATAGACCATCCCTAATATATAATGTATTACCCATAGATGTTACCAAACATTCCAATATCATTCATACACTCATGATCTTCCATGGGATAAAATGAATGTTTATAACTCCCGTAAGGCCCTCCCCACCATAAGAGATACATACCCCATTTTCATATAGAACAAAAACATATTGTATCTAATATTTTACAGACCATCCCTAGATTAAATTTATTCTGATGGAACATCATCCCTCCTATAACTAAACAGGTTGTCAAATAATCATTTTTCTCATCTATTACTAATAATGTACGATATATAATAATATTCCCACCTCGTTCTGATGATGGAAATGGAACCTATGAGGGCTTGAATATCATTAGATGATCATAATTAGTCATATTTCCTCGAACCTCTTCATATATACCACATGAAGAAAACTCCCATATTAAAATGGACACCAAACAAACCCATATCATATCATTGGCAATAATAGGTCATGTTTCCAGACCCCACATATATGTAACACATTTGAGCTGATGTTATCCTACATACATGTATTTAGTTAGTAAAAAGGCAAATTCCCTCCTTGTGCACCCAACATATAATTTTCCAAAAAAGGTCATGTAATAATAAAATTTTATTTAGTCACACCCATACTATACATCTAATAGTAGTTAAGTACCCCACCTACATTGTACCTAGAAACATTATTAAGTGCATCTGGCCTAAAGCCTAACTACCTAAGTCCTAGTCTCCCTAGGGAGATACACCAGCTACATGCCACTAAACTCACTATTGGGTCCCACTATCTCAACCACGACATCCACATATTCCAAAATATCGGCTACCAGCTCATAGTAACACCCTTGGCCCAATCTCAACCACCTGAGTCTGTCCCAATCCCTAGATAATGTTTGTTCGAGGAGACATAATTAGGAACCTATTGAAATACCCAATATGAGCACATGCTCATCAATCCTTTGGTTACCAGTCACACAAAATCCTCGCATGTCTTATCTTCTAAAATTAGAATCACACCATCAACAACCCACTCCTCAGTGGCCTATTGAAGTCTATGGAATGAATGAACTTCTAAGATTTATCTCATCCTCAATTCATGTTGTCAAAAGTGAAAAATCTAAAATAACCTGAATCTGTCCCATGGATCGAATATTACTAGTCAATTTAGTTTCCTTTAGCTATTAGTTCCTAATTCATTAACTCTAATAATGAGGATAAGCTAAATATTTTTACCATCACAGTACTGGTGTTTTAAAAACCTTCTTCAAATGCCTCACTATTACGATGTCATCTCCCACCATAACATAAGTGGAATGTGTAAAGACCAAGAAAGTAGTTTCATAGTCCTTGAAATATATGTATCCCTATAGTATGATCAAGAACTCCCAACTATTATACCCCCTCAGTGTATCCAAGATTACTTCTCAAAGATCTCAACGTTGATTTCATTCCATGTATGTACCTCATGTTTTCCCACTTGAACCTATTTGCCACACCAACACATGGAAAGTCCCATGCTCATATACTATCCTGCTTCACCCTTATATCGGTGGGAGGGGTTGGGGTTTTTTAAGATGCATGAAAATGTTATTCAAAGACTCTATGTAGTTATCCACCTCATATGGTCCACCCACACCATGAAATAATATTGGGTGATGCGACTAGAACTCTCAAGTTATGTATTCCATAGAAATAACTACTCATGTAGCTCCCCCATCAATTCCATATATGACATGTAAAAGAATCACCCTAATCATAAAATCAATACATTCCCTAAAAAAAATTAAGTTATGTTGTTTGATTTCCTATACCAATTTTTTTGCAGGATTATCATGATTATTCAAACCCCCTAGGTACTTATCTGAACCCTCTAAAGACTCATCTTGTGGATGCCGTTGAAGAAAAAAACACCACCCTCCAGAAGCTCCATCAAAATCAACAGTTTTTAGGACCCACTGAATTCTAATAACATTATGTAACTACTATTTTCAAATTACATAATGTAGATTCGGAAATCTATGATAGAAATTGAAGTCACACCTCTCTTACACTCACCCATCACTACAAGGTCACATGAAATCTGGTCTTATGTATTCTCACCTACCCATAACAATGTCAGGGGTCAAATTTAAATAGATCTCATGCCCCCTATTTTCCCACATATGATTCAGGAATCAGGTATCTTTTGGGTGTAATTTCCCCTTTCCGACCCACACTAGTGTCATGAATTACTTATCATCCATCCTCATTTTTACTGACCTACCCACATTTGAGTCCGACATCCCAATACATCCAAGGTTCTAGTGTAAAATTCCACCCCAAAAGGCTTTGTAAGAAAATGATATTTAGATTCCACTATTGAAATTTGAAATTGATCACTCCCTATTACCATATATTCTTACTCCCATTAAAGTCCTACCCACAATTATATATAAAAAATATCATATATAGAATAAAAAAAAGTATTTCATTGGAAAAAAATTCCTAGGATAATTGAGTAGAATTCCACCAAAGAGAGGATATGATGGAAAACATTATGTACCATCATTTAATGACACTTTAAATATCCCAACCCCACTTAGTTGAATCCATGATCCCAATAAAAATAAAAAATAATATATCACCGAAACACACACACACACATAGATATATATAAATATATATTAAATCCTATTTTCCCATCAAGAAATCATAATTACACCTCCCCGTACATATCATGAAAATGGACCATATATTCTCCATTCCAAAATTGGTCCATGGTTCACATATCATAATAGATAAAAATAACAACCATTTTCACCACTCATGGTGTAAATAATATCAATGATAAAAATGTAAATATAGTATAGAAATTAACACCCTTGTCAACCTGATATGTCCCACTGCATAAGAGTATAGGAACCTAAACATGATCGATAAACCCAATTCCAAAAACATCCTAATCTAAAGTTTGAAAAATCACAAAGAGTATTCCCAAAGGAATATAAAATAATATAGGACCATTATTAACCAAACTAATTATGTAACTAAATAACAGCCATGATCTTCTCTGAGAATATTTGTACTGCGCAAACCCTGCATACACCTAGAATAGTTCTCAAGGTCAGAATTCCACTAAGCCTTAGGCAGACATCCCTGCATGAAAATGACTCTACATAAGAAAAGATAGGGTAAAAAGGTGAAATTATTGACTCTTAACCATAATGTTATAAAAATAATGATGGACTATATAAATATAGAAACATAAGATAAAAAACATAAGGGAAAGGACTAGTAACCCTTTATAGCGTTAGACCAACCAATAAATAGATTAGCAAATAACAAGAAATAGAGGAAGCCTAAACAAGAAAATAATAGAATGATAAGAATGATAAGAATATGAATAGATAAATAAAAAAAATTATAATGATTCATACAATTCGGGTCATATAAGAAAATATACAAGAAGGGTCACCAATGCCTATCCTCATTAAATAAGTATAATAAATATAATAATAATAATAATAGTACTTAAGATGAAAAAGACACTCTCCAGAAGATTCATGAGACTATAGTCTATTCAATCCATCCCATTCGATGAAAAATGATTATATTTTCTATGTTTCAGATACTAATTAAAAACTATTATTTGAAATCCTGTGAATAAAGTATAATAGTTTCTCAAAGGGAAGCTGTAGGATGTTATAATAATTACAGTAAGGAACCAACCCATGTGTGCCTATCAGTTATCTATTATTAATAGATGTATCAAAATATTATTAATTAATCAAATTATATTCTTATTCATAACCTGATATCGTTGTACTCAACAAACATAAAGAAGTAGTTAATAACTTTTTCCATCACCGGTATAAAATTATTGGGGGGCACCTGTATCATAAATCCCATGGAATCTGTTAATTAAAAACAGTCCCAACAAAACCTTGTGGTTACACCTATAAAAATGTCTCCTAGAATCATGTTTCTATAATTTGATAACCAACTTCTCAATGTCATTCTAAATCATGTACCTATTCCCTCATACAACAGCATAGAATAATCCTCATTGGATCATTGCAAGATGTCTATAATATAGTGATATATGTACTCTAGGTAATAGCATCATTTTATTAACATCTAATTCACTTAGGAATATAGATGTACATTCTTCCAAATAATCCAAGCCTAATATCTCCAATATATTGCAAGACTCAACCCCCAACCGATGTCCGTAACATTTCCAACTGATGGAACCACATGGTCCATATGTATTTCTAAGGAATGAAACTTTAAAAATTGAAGGATTAAACCATACTACACCACATATAATGGGTCCCCATACGGAAGAGAGTTGTTTATACCACCTCATCCTATGATTCCTATATTTTTATGCATGAATAAAATGACCCATCAGCCAATCATGGTGAGTAGAAATAACAGAGTATCTAAGCCACATCATCTTAGAACCCCATGCCCCTGCAGTAGGGTCACTCTACTTGATTGTCAATAAAATCCAATATCGCATGGGGAATTCTCTCAACCTGATAAACATATCTCCTAAATCCAATGACCATGTCTCTCCATATAGTGATCCACATTAAAACAATAATCAAGCACTCTTACGACATGATGAAATGTTTTTACTCATCAAGATGCTCAAAAAATCAATCCTTCGGCGAAAACTATCACATTACAATGAAACCATCCCCAGAATCATTAAAATTATATTAAAATAAAAATCCCAAGATAATATACAAAGTATCTAAGGACTCTAAAAATGATCAAAACATTTATAGTCATACGATATAATGCCCATATAAATATCAAACAATCAATTATATAAGTTAAAATAATTTTCTAATTAAATGTGGTGTCTCTAAGGCTACCCAAATTCATGATAAATAACACCCCACAAAAACATTAGGGAATCAAATGTGAAATATGGGAACCACCTACCTCATGTGGTTAGACATCCCATCATCTGATATTTTCCTATTACATGGCATGATTAAGAAGAAATTGGCTTTTTAGAAAAACACAAAGAAAATAAAGTAAATAAGAACACAAAAATTTAGTCTTCCATGTGATTAGAGAAAGGATTTAATGAAGGATATGGATCAATGTCCATATAGAGATTGATCTATATCGACTTGTGGATTTATGAAAAGAGATATAATGAATATTTTTCTCCAAGTCCAAATAGAGGGAGAGGAGATCACTAGAGTAACCTAGCTAGAAATAACACATGGGATGAATAAAAGTGGGGAAACCCTATTAATGAAAATAATGGTAAAATCGTAATTTTTCCATTTTTAAAAGGATAAATGGTTAACCCATGGTTTGAAAATATGTGTGGTTCCCATTTTATAAACACCAGAACACACATGGAAAAAGGTTAATAATTTCCAAAACCCAGCATTGACTATGTGGATTCCATATTTTAAACATTGTATTTATTTCTTAGAGAAATGAACCCATAAATGTGGGGTTTGAATATTTGGGTTCAGTTCACCAGGTGGGCAACATAGTTTCTCCATGGAGGCCTCATTGTTTTCTAAACCACAATCCTTAGTATTATCTTTCACTTATGTTAGTTTTTAGGGCCCAATGTTATAAAAACCCATCTAAAAACATGAAAAACATTATGAAAATCTAAACCCATATAAAAACATTCTCTTATGTAACCGAAACTCTACAAATTAATTTATACTGATTATTAAAAATGTTGGTAAGGTCACCAAACCTGAAAAGTTCATATGATTTGAGGATTTCAAACAGCTCCAATAACCTGATATATTACAATATCTGACAATTTTTTCTTATTTTTTGTTAACATAATACCCATGAAATTATATTTTTTATTTTTAATGAAAATACATTGAATTTATAGGAACACATAAAATCCAATAATTAATTGTGTTTTGACTTTGATATTACAAAATATTTTATTGTTTTTTGTTATTGGATAAATTTTTTACACTTATATTTATGATAAATATTTTTGATGAAAAAATTAAAAGTTCTATATATATAATATTATTTTTTTAATTATCCTCTAGTTATTTTTAGTAATAACTTATTTTATATTAATTATACTTTATCTATGTACTCAATGATCTGAAATAATAATTTTATGAAAACCAACATTTTTTTATGTTCCACTAAAAAATGTTATTTTTATATACCTATTTCAGAAAAATAATTGCATGAAATGTTTTCATTTTCCAAAATTATTGTATAATTACATATTTTCCATTGTTTATCTTTCTCAAAAAATTGTTAAAAATAAATATTCTTATAAATTTCTCGATGAGGTACAATTTACGTTGTATCAAAAATATGAACTAAATTATATTCATATATTATACTTCATGAATAAAATTTATTGAATTCATGTACGATTAATGATTCAAATCTTACTATAATATTCGTCATATTTTTTTAAATATTATTTTTTCCCTATTTATTTTATATCATTTTATATTTATAATATGTTATATTAAAAAGATAATTTTCATTATTAAATATTCTAGTGATCTCATTGTGGAAATTTTTGTCTATGAAAATAGTATTTGATCACCCTTCTGATTCAATGGGTATTGGATCAATAAATAACATGCTTCGTTTAATCACGATGGTTTATAATTATTATGATAAAATGATGATGAAACCCTTATTCTTTAACATTTTTTTATCTATGACAAAATTATAATTTTTTCAAGATGTTATAACTAAAATATACGAGAATTTATATTATTTAATATGTGGTAAATTATATCCTACAAATGAATTAGGTAATTATTTATGTTTTATAATATCAGTGAGTATACAAGAGATTATCCCAAAACCATCATGGTGGCACATGTGGTTTTCCCAAGCCTATTGTTGGTACAATTGTGGTAAACCGATGTATAATCCTGACCCGAACCATATAGTGAGAGGTGAAATGACTATAATTTAGTTTTAGAAAAAAGATTTTTTTTCGGAATTACATTTCTCCCCCTCATAAAGACTCCACATCACTAATAATAAACTAAAGTTTTTATTCACAAATAGTAATGGCTACTAAGATTGAATACTAACCTATTATTCACTAGAATATTCATTGATCTGTATGTTATATCTCTAAATTTATTAAAGTTGTAACATAATTCCACAAATGATATTCCAACTCTGATCTATAATCATCCTTGGTCACTATCCATATGATGTATCTGTCCCAACCTCAAAATCTATATAGTTAATAATGTGTGTTGGATTATCCAGGTATATTAATAATGATTTTGCATGAAATTTATTATTCATTCATTGATATTATGGAGGAATATCCATACTATATTCCACTACACCATTCTACTCATTGGATTAGAATAGTCCCAAAGAATGGTGTTATCCATCCCTATATTATTAAAAGAATATGCACCAGTAGTACAGTAAATACCAAGAAAAAATGATCACCCATCTTGATATCTGAGGATCTCCTCCTATGGTCCAACTATGATATATTTCTTCTTCGAGTAGTGATCATACTCAACTAAAACCATTGAAAACTCCTAGATTTCTCTTAATCTATTATATGGAAAATAACGACATCCACGAACACATTATTGGAATAGAGTGTTGAGAGACACAACCTCTTATAAAGATCCACAGAAGCCTCCAACTTAATTGAATAATAGCAATCAATGCTGAATGAAAACTCAACAAAGGAATGATGATCATTCCACACTCTTCTATTGTCTAAGATACATGTCAAATTAAATATATTATATATTAAAATTGTCTTCAAGGATTTTTTTTCTATCTAAGGATATTTTTCTAAATCATTCTCAAATGTGACCTTAAAGATTTAGGAAAGCCCTGCAAAAACATGATGAAAAATATTAATCTATTTTTGATAAAATTCTCAACAAAAACCATAATATAAGAATATCTCATAAAATAATTTCATTCCCATTTCCATGAATATTTGATAATATATGAACGGTATGAAGTTATCAATTTTCATTATTTGATCAGAAAACAACAAAAAAAACATCAAAACTTCACTAGGTCCAAGGTAACCCTTTCATAATTTCCATTATGAAAAATTCCTATTTACATAAGGGAGTCATGTGTGTCCCACTCAAATAGTTACATTTATGGTGATCATCCCTAACCCTCTAAATGGTTAGGCATATGGGGATGACATATTAAAATTCCCTCTTCATCAATATCCACCAGAACTAATGTAAAATTTCATGACACATCATGGTCTTTAATAAATGTGCTACACATATTGAGGTATGGAAATCTATAATTATGTAAACAATAGTATAATAGTTTAATACTATTATCCCATGAACAATGATCACATTATCAATTTATATTAAAAATTTGGTCATCTAATCACTAGAAGCTAGATTTTCTAACAACACAACCCACTCAAGGTAGGGGTCCAGACCAGTCTTCACATCTTCTACTAGTAAGGTTGTGATCATAAATGAATTCAAATTAGAAATTATTAATACTCATAACCAACCATCCTATAATCGGTCATTCAATCAACATTTTCCATTGTTTTATTTAGGGTCACTCATTAATCGACCATTCATCATGCATGATATGCTAAATATTGCTAAAATGATGTTACCCTTCATTATTGAAAATTTCATATCTTAATGTTTCTTTTGAAAATATTCAACCCAATACCCTTGTCTTACAATTAGGTCTTTATTTGTGATGTTGTGACATAGGATCTCATCATCTCATTAGGTAAAAAATTATAGCATAGAATAAATAGTGTCTTCATAACTTTAGATAGTGTTTCAATACAACAATATCAAATTAATCTAAATTTTAGTGACATTCAAGTGTTCATATGTGACGTGGCACATAGGATAGTAACTACTTAAATTACATTAGTAATACTCAATGACCTATAAAGGACGCATCATATTACATTGGGTAACCAATACATGGATTAGGGAGTCCTTGTAATGGTGTTTTTTTTCAAATTTCACATTATATTAAGTGAATAATCTTCCAAATGTTATAGGCATTGGAACAATATTTCCTTTTTCATTAGTTTAGTAAAAAAACCTATACTTGGGAGAGTTCATGGATAAACTGTTGGAAATGTTTTTGATAAACCAATAATCCCTTGTTCTCAAACATAATTCATGGATGTTTATAGGAAATTAATTCCATTTCATTTTATGGGTATGTGGATTTACCATTTAGAGATAATATATTCCCTAGTATCATAACTTCTTGATTCCAAATGTCATAATTCTACAAGCTCATATGAATTCAACCTTCTCAAAGTATGATCATGGAAATCGATAGGTTCCAAGAAGCTTTCTATTATGACTACTATTATATGGGGGTGTCACTGATTAACACTATGAACAAATACTCAAATAATGTGCTGAATATATTTTAAATGAGGACTATGAATAATTTTTCTAGGATTTCTTCCCAATCATAATCATTAAGTACACTTAAAGTCCATACCTACTTCAAAATGTGGTTCTCAAAATTTCTTTTTCATCAATTCGCGACTGGTTATTTCTAGAGGGAAAATAAAACAATGATAACCAATTAGATATCAAAGGATAACGAAAAATATCATCAATCATGGGAAATTGATATTGATTCATAAACATGTTTTGGTTCATATTTGGATAATCAACGTATAGTCAAATACAACCATCCTTCTTCATGGAGAACAACATTGGTGCATTATACAGTGAAGTTATCAACTTCATTAATCCAATTAGATCAAACAAGTTAATATATAATTTGACTTCAATTATAATTATCATTTCTATATGATACAAAGGTATCACAATGTGTTCTCCACTTATTATGATATTTAAATTAGACACAATTTCTCTCTTAGAATAGATTAATATGAGTTATTCTAGGAATAAATACTAATAGGAATCATTGATTATTGAAAAAAATGTGGGGGATAAAACTAATCTATAATTAATAGATAATCCCCCAATCTATACTGTGATTATCCCATACATATTTATTTTTTTCCAAAGTCTACATGAGCCCATATTCCACTCTTTGATCATCAAAAACATCTATGATTTAGGAAATTTGAATGAAATGATCCTCCGATAGCAAACTATTGGAGATGTAAATCTAGTAATTTAGTTCAGCGTAATAATGAAAACAATGGTAATAATTTCTAGTATCATAATGTTCTTTAGATGAAAATATATAGTGAACACTATACACAACTTTGGGTATAACTATTGATGTACAAAACTCATGCCCAATGGTGTATGAAGGGATACTAAGTCAATGGAAAATGTGACAAACATTACATGGTCATCAACAACATTTTCTACTATAGTGGAATGAGATGCACTGGAATAAATAAATTGTATAGAAATTTGATGAAATTAATACTATACCTCAAAAAATAGATAGACTGTCTCCAGCATCTGGATGAACCTAGTCTACTATCTATAAGTACCCTACGAGAGATCTATGGCTCTATCCTTGAGGTTAAAGACCTGTATGTGTCCACTACTGAGAACCCTGATAGATTCATGGGTAAATTATCGTTTAAAAAACATGAATCTAGTCCTAGTAATATTAATGATTATAATGTTCTCAAATAATGAAGGGTGATGGAGGTGTATAACTTATGAATAATCAACCATAGTTTCAATGAATCCATCAACATTAATTGAAATGGTCTGAATGAGTACATTCTAAATGGGTTCTAAATTCTGAATCACTATTGCATGTACATGTAGTCGAATAGGAGGATCTGGGGTGGCCACAAACATCATCCCATCCCAATGGAACTAAGGGATAATCACCACTAAGAACATAGTATTTCCTTTCTTACCTAAGGTATCACCCAAATAACTCCTAGAAGGCTACCCTCAACCAAAGGTATTACCCTCTTAGAACAAACACTAGTGTCCATATTAAATTTTTTGTCACATTCTTCTTATGTATACTAACACAATAACATGCTAGTATTAAATTATTAATTCCTTTATAATTATATCATTTATCATGGAAAAAATAAACTATCACACAAAGAGAAACTGCCACAAAAAATACTAAAAATCAATTCATTAATTTAATTAAATATGATACATCAAAAAATAGGTATATATATGTCATGTGAATCAACATGTTCATTCATGATTCATGGTTTTTTAGAAAATAACATAAAAAAATATAAATATCATTTTCACCACTCAAGTTAAATTTATTCATCTATAATTAAAAACATAAATTCCCACATGTTTTTGAAAATAGAGGTCCACAATGGAGGTGTTCTTAAGTGTAGTATTACATCCCCTTCTTGTGTATCAGCAATCCAAACTAATTTCTATCATTTCCCAAATAAAATAATGAGAAATGATATATTTAAAAACATAGTGCAATGATACCATTTTATACCACCATGACAAGAATCAGAAGGTCCAAGCTAAAATGTCATAGAACTTTATGGGAATCTCCCATACACAAGAGGCTACCGACTTGATTAAAGTGTCTATGTATGATAGTATAAAACTATAAAATTCTTATTTTTTTCACAGAACATATAGAAAATTAAGATAATAATAAAAACAATAAATATCCATAATAAAAATGCGGAATAATAAATATGGAAAAATGTTAGATAATATATGGGCTTCTAAGGTGGTATGTAAGCTGTATTAGTAAGTGATGGATACTAAATAAATAAAAGTAAATCCGACCACACTCCATCCTAGACATCCACCAGCTCTACACACCATCTCTCATTATTTTCCCACAATCCCTATTTCATTCACTAGATCCCTCTCAAAAACTAAAATCACATTGAAATTTCTATATTGGATGTGACTACAAGACTATGTAGGACACTGCCTATGTATCATTTAACTAGAATGATCAATTTTAATAATTTATTAAATAATAATAGTCATAGATAATTAATCATAAAAATTATATGAAAATTGTGTAATTGAGCACTTACTAAATTGTTAATAATCATTGATCATACCTGCATCAGTTCCATGACAGAATAAGTATATAATTGTTGATATAGGCCGATTCAGTCCAAAAGAATTTAAAGAGTCACTAGAAATTAAAATCACCTAGAGTGAGAAAACAACCAAAATAAAAAATGCATCAAGTAAAAATAAAAATTGAAATGGACTATATTATTGAAAATATACTCATATATCCACATGTCATCTAATAAATACTGTGATAAATGATTTTCATGATCTACAATCAATATCATCCAACACCAAGAGCAAATCCCTCATATAATAATCACACCATTATAGAGACCTATCAATTTTATATCATAAGAATCCTTCAAAGGAAGACATAGCATGACATGTCATGATAACTTCCATACCACGCCTCATTATAAATAAAAAATAAACATATATCAAATATGTTAATCAAATATAATCTTGCATTCATGCTACATAAAATTCTCATAAAAGTAAATCACATGGTATCAGGGGATTCATACACACCCACATGTGTTATCATATAAGGAATGAATATAAATATACCAATAAAATCATCATATCATTGAAACATGTTTAACAGGAATCTATCATGGTTAGAAACTTCCTACCTCACTGATTTTTATATTTACTTCCAAGTTCATCGGAGAGGATATTCCCATACCTCATCCTCAAAATAATGGAGCGTGCTCAAAAACTAATAACTATTAAAATCAGTTTTGAACCATAACATTAAGGGTTATAGAGTATTCTGAGGATGAAAAAATAAAAGAGTTAGAATTAATTATTTCCCTAGATCAAATAGAAGAATAAATCAAAGAAGATCAAATCATGCATGGAGGAAGCAATTCTTTAAAGATTTGGTATTAACTTCGAATAAGGTGGGATATTATGTGTGTATTATCCAATTATATGATAACCATTGTACAGGGGATAACACTATAGAATATTGGTAGACTATTTAATTACAACCATATAATGAGGAATATGGTTGAAATGTAGACTCATTTACAGTGAAAGACTATGTGTGAATACACATGGGTATTGGGCATATGGGATTACAGGAGTGTGAAATCTATTGTGCAGAAAGAGTTGTTATATTTTAGAAGTATGAAACGGGATTACCCACTAATAAATAATGGGGTTAAACATATCTATTAATTTTATTGTATTAGACAACAGATCTCTGGGATGTGATCATTCTACTGAAGGAATGATATGTGTTTAACATGTTCTCTCTATGTTGGTTTACAACACATTATGAAGAAAACATATAGTACTCCTTAATATGGACATAGAATCAGTTGTTTAAAAAATTCATCCCATTGAATTGAAAGAATAACTAAAGACCACATGGAGGGATATCCTTCCTTAATTAACAAAAAAATTCCTAACAGTGTGGTCCATGATTCTATATTACAACCTCCTTGACCAATCCCCATGACAGTTATGGATAGAGTGTGAGTACCACACCCCCATCAATACCATGCCATATCATCCTTCTATAATATAATATCCAAAACCCCCAACAAATAACAATTAATAGTCAAACTCATTTTTTTATAGAATCCCATATTGCGGTGTGGTTATACATGATATGACATAACAACAATAGTTTTTGAAATATTATTTCAAAAAATATCTCTATTTCGTATAAATCATTTTAAAGACCATTTATCAAAAAAATTATCATCATGAAAATAAGGTGATAGTAAAGACTATATTAAAAAACCATAACTTCAGGGCATTATATCCCATGTATAACATGAGATGAATTTCATGTTGGGTATTCTTGACATAAAATATAAACTATTATAATTGTGACACAAATTATTCCAAATTTTTATGATATGATATTATTAATGTATAAGGATCTCATTGAAAATTTTTAGTTATTTTATTTGTTTCTATTCTTATTATAAACATAGATTCAATCCATGAAATCTGTTTATTAAATATGTATTACATGGTATGTATTTCAAATGTTATGAAAATGTTAGCAAACCATTATGATCATCATGTGATTATAAGATATTATTTAATTCTATAGTCCATGTTTATCATTAATGATAATTTTTTTCAAAAAATATTGAATATTTTTAGATTCCCTGGAATGCCAATAATTTTTTTTTGTATGAATTTTCAAATAATTGTTCTAGTTGTAATAAAATCTAGAGGAAATCTTGTAGATCTTTTAGGTACTAGTTACTTATGAATTCAAGATTCAAGATACTCTAAAAATTTATTATAATTGTGTGAATATTCTTGAAATTAATGCATATTTTTTTTAATATGATGTAATAATTATGAATTTAATTGTTTTATATCCCCATAAAACCCATCTGACCTGTTGAATGGCCATATTAAATATTAAAATTAATATCATAAAACATATTAAATTTTATTTTTATCAACAATATTTTCAAATTTTAATATATTCAAATTATTTCAAATTCTTTTTTTTTATTCTAGGGGTTTGATGTTCTATTGTCTATAGATATAAAACCATATTGGTTTAATGTTAATGGATAAAGGTATTTATTTTACTATTTTATATATTTAGGATGTTCCATTTTAGTTATTATGGATATTACTATAGTACATTTGTTCAATTGTTAATCATATTATCTAAAATTGATAAAAAAAAATATATTTCAAAATCATTTTATTTATGTGATTAATTCATCCATGGTTGTTAGTTTTTAATAGAACAAACACCATTCTATGCTTATAAATATATAATTTAAAATATTTTATTATATAAATTTTATTATTTATAAATACATTCAAATAATCATTGATAATTTTCATTAAATGAAATAATAAATATATGACATCATTTATTTCATGGATTATACATATTTTCCAATAGTGAATTATATTTTTTTGGAAGTTATGTCCCATAACCCATCATTAGCACTTGATGGATTAGATTCAATGATTATAATTTTTTATACATGGACCCTTATCTATAGACCTATATGTTTAGTATAGCAATGATGAGAATCAAGGTTAATCAAACGAGAAAGGTGGATCAACCCTAGCATAATAAATAATTATTTATTTCTTATTTTTAAATTTATATAAATGTAATTTGAAAATTGAATGTCATAAAAAATTGATTAAATTATGGTAATGTAATCCTTTAGAAAGAAACAAAATTTTTGTGATTTTTTTAATGATTTTTATTTCAATAAGATTGTATTATAATTTAGTATTACCCGAGTTGATTAATAAAAACATATTTTAATTATTTAGTCATAATTTTGGTCATTTTTTATTAATAGCACCATAATTCATTCAATTACACATATTTTATTATACCTAATTAATTTATGGTCTATTATGATTCTATCTCTAAACCAATTATGAAATAAATTTTTAATGTTCACTCCCTCAATACCACATTTGGATCCTCCATCAAATTTAAAATCCCATGATTGAAAAATAATTAATGACATAATATATTTTTTAATCCTGGGAATATTTCATAAACATTAATTATATAAGAAACCATAAGCTTCATGTTTCTTCACCATTCTATGAGTATTGGATCACAAAAATTAAGACGACTTTCATTAAATGTTGAATAGGAATCCATCAAGAGTGAAAAGTATATCATAGAGGTGGAGGAAGAATATAGATATAATTATGCATTTAAATAATCCTAACATGATATAAAACAGCTTGGAAAAAAATTATATTTCATCATAACAATAAAAACTAATATCTATTTTGTTAATGATCAATCCCAAATGTGTCATAGTTTTAAAAAATTATCGAACCCTTTTTCATATATATCCACCTATTTGTTTTAATTTTTCAAAAAAAAATATTTTAAATAAATAATATCCATTATAAAACACTACATATATAATGGTATGAGTCACTAAAAGAATCGTATTTTCCTCATATTATTTTCCACTATAAATGTGTATGCATAGTACTGGTGGTGTGAAGCCAAAATATCTCATCTTTAATATTTTTTCATCCCCTAGATTAAACTGTGACTTTTTAAACTTCCAATAAAAATTTCAATATACGTAAATGTTATATTGAAAAGGTTAAAAAATAGAATATATATTTTTAAATGAACTAGATTTAGTGAAAATCATGCATACCATACAATTTTCTGTCGTCTGAATCACATTGACTCATCCATGTGGTAGTCCCACGTTTTTTCTTTTATATATGATTTTACAGGTCATTTTTTATATACTAGTCAATAGGGTATGAAGAAAAACCTTCCAAAATTTCTATTTTAATAATACATTGCATGATTGATGTAAGAACCAATGTATTCAAGAATAATAGGAATCATTCTATATTGACTATTTTGTTTCATACCCAACTCCATAGGAAATGTGAAATCGTTTTTCTGATTCATGGAGTACATCTCGTTTATATTCAATAATATTTGTTAAATGATTTCTCCATTATGAGCTAAAAATAATTACACCACATCTCAGAATATAATTTATATTATAGGTTTTTTTGATATGGGTGGTTCATCCCATAACAATTCCATCTAAAGACTTCTATATAGAAATAACCTACATTTTTTTTCAAAAGATCGACATGTCATAGAATGTATGATGATGTGGATTATTCCATTGACCAAGGACACATCTTTATATGCTATTCCAAATATAATTGTATATATGGATTGGTAAGGATATATAATTTTTACCCCTATATTTTTTATGTGTAAGTTCAGTTGTTATGGTGGAGTAAATATATAGATATATTTCTTCTATGTAGTTATCTTTGTATAAAACATCAATTTTATTCAAATATAGGCTCATTTTGGTGTGAAATTAGTCCTTATGATAAAATTAAATCGTCCTCTAATTTCTAGTGTTACAAGTAGATAATAGTTATATCATGGTCATGATTCATTGTAACAATCATTCATATTCTTTACTGACATGCATCATTAAATGTATTAATCTATAATTAAGATATTTTATTTCAGCAAGAAAGGTATAATATTCTATAAAAAGCATCTAACCTTAAAAAATTTCCATTTAAACATCCATTCCTAAAACAATTCACAGAAAATACATAATATTATTCATAATATTACAAATTTGGTTAAAAAAAATTAGGAATACATTCAATACCTTTCCTTAAGTTATCAAATGTTCCTATAGATAATTTATTTTTTGATCTCTTGAAAATAATTAACATCAAATCTAGGAGGTTAAAAACATTTATAATGTAAATTCATCAAATAAATAATACTATTATATAATAATACCTAATTTAATTTTATAAGTGAAAAAATATCCCTATCAAAAGAGACAGAATAATTCCTCCTCTCTCATTAAAATTAATAAATTATACTAATTTCCCAATCTCATTCAAAAACATATATTACCAAATATCTTATAAACTTTATTATTTAATAAAAAATACATCACTCATGGTCATTTTATAATATTTATACTTGATCTCAACCATATGTGATATATCCTTATTCTTGGAAGTGGCATACATATCTACAATGAAATCATACCTATAAAATTGATATAATATTACATTAGGTTCTATACACACAAAGGATAATAGTAGTTGGGAGTTGATCTAAAAAAATTAACTAATGATATATTTGAAGGATACATTATCTATGAAATTCATTTTGTATTTAGTAAATATTGATGGATGTCTAACTCCACCATCCCTTTTAAATGATCACAACAAAAAATTATTTTTCAACAGTTTAATATTATCAAAACATATAGTTAAAAATATGTCATGTGTTTTATTATTTTTGTTATATTCTTTATTATATTTTTTCAAAGAAATATGTCATTAATAAATATATAACACCCATAGAATTCAAATAGAATTACCACCTCTATCAACATAATTAATCTCACACAGACACAAATTGTAATATTTTTTACAATAAATACATATGTTTCTATATAATAGTTGATCATAAAAATTTCTACTACTGATATGTGTTTCAAAAATAGAGGAATCATATGATATAAATTAAAAATTAATATATTTTGATTCATTAAAATATTTATGAGGTTGTTTTTTCCAAATTCTAACATTAATTATTGAATCCCATGTAAAACATAAACCATAATTTAAATTCAATTAAAATAATGTAGTAATACTTCTGAATTTCAATATTAATGAAAATTGGAATTTAATCTTTCTTCTTATAAAGAAATACAAGATTTCATGGTGTTATCAAAGGAAAAATATATGGGTTTTTTCAACATTTATAAAGATTAAAAATTATCAATTCTTTGAATCAATCAATATAATTTTCTTTAATATCAGAATTTATTGATAATATCAACAATCATGTTCTTATATTCATTCGTATCCCGATAATATCTCATCAATAATGGGAAAATAAATAATGTATCAATATGAATGTGTAGTTTGATATGGGGATGATAATCAATTTATACTGATCAATCATGGAAATGAATAATAAATAAAGATTAGTATACAAAATGAATATTTATATGAAACATAATCATGTATTAACATAATATCAACAGTCATCTGAAAAAATCTAAATCTTAGTGGGCATTAGGCTTTCAACAATTTCTAATTATGACACAATTTTTTGTAATATTATTAACCATATTATTTATAAATGAAAAAACAATTATTATAATTGATAATTTCACCTCGATACATATATAAAAAAACAAATACAGTTCCAAAAATATTAAACAACATCATATATTAAACATCCTCACCAATATTTAGGGAATATAAAGGGTATGCACATAAAATGGGTTTCAAAATTCATTAAAATAATAAATATAATGTTTTGAAAGAAAGATAATTATTCCTTCATTAAATTATACATTTTCCTTGTTCCATAATTATAATTGATTTATATGAACATATATCATGATCTGCAAGACTAGATTATATTAAAAGAAAATTATGTTCATGGGAAATTTCTGTTCAAAATGATATATCCTATGAAAATCCGTGAATAATTTTTCATACCATGTTTTATTTATATATCTCATTAGATAATAATAATTATTTCTAAATTATAACTATTTATAGTATATACATGAAAATTTAAAAATAGTAAACATATCAGTGAAATTTATCACAACACAAAACAATAAGGTAGGATGATATCTTATGACTCCACTATGTGATCCTAACCTATATCATTAAACATATATGTGCCCTGGTCCTATATATTTACAATAGGTGTTATATGGGAAGACTATAAATATTCATATTTCTTATAAAGTGAGTTACCAATCATTCAAATATTCTTATTATAAAATACAGTAGTTGGTGGTGAGATAATTGAAATATGTATATTTATGATGTCATCTATTTATGGGGGTAATCTATTCCTGTATCTATAAAATAGTTTTTCAACTCAAATATCATATACTATTGTTCATACATGAAGCATGATTAGTTTTTATTTTGTTTATAAATGTATTTTTAGATTGGTTTTTTGGAATGTACACTATTTCTATGAAATCAATGGAATCCAAGATTTTTTTAGTCACGATTTATTCAATATAGTCTCTAGGTAAGTGATAGGCCATGATTTCAGCCACATGATTATTTAATGGAACCTAGAAATAGATATCATTATATATACATGTGGCCTTATTTTATACTTTTAATTAATATATTGGGGGGCTTCAAAATCATATGATACATATTGAACTGTATGGGAGGAAGTCTCAATTGGTTGATCTGTTTTTTAATTTATACTCAAGGATCACTCGAGGTGGGTTCCTCTTGGTAGAGGACACAAGTGGATGCATTGGATCATGTATTTATGTTTTAATTAATTTCAAATCGGTTTACAAGATTTTATAATGAATTGGATGGGAGTGATAATACATGATGATTTAATTATGGTTGTCGGGATGGAATACTCATAATCTTGTATAAAATATTATGTATTTGAAAATGATACACTATAATAACATAGTGATTCCAAACATACAATTGGATAGATAGTAAAGGCTCCTATATTTTGGGGGTATAATTTTCTAAGGCCTATGATGATAATTAAATGCTTCCTGGCAATGGATCTCATTGAAATCATCCTCCTCTGAGGGGTATTCACAATACATATACTAATTATGTACCAAAAAACCCTTCTATACTAATCCCACTATGTAAATGATTCTATATTATTCATCTTTATAGCATTCCAATCCTTCCGGAACATATTATATCATTATTGTTAAATTTAATACCTATTAAACCCAAAACAAGGATCAAAAGAATAGGTAAAGGACACATATATATGAAGAAAAAATTTATTAATTTCATTATCTATAATTAGACACCAATTCATATTTAGAGTAAAAACTATATGGTATACCCTAGTGAATACATAGGAAATAATTTTGAGCTAAAATATCGAGAAAAAATATAAACATGTAATGAAATCATATCATGTTAGTAAATTGTATAAAATGATATTATACGAGTAAAGAAAAATAAATAATCAAAAGGGACCATAATATATAGAACATTGTAACATATGATCAGGGAATCATAAAATGTTTTGAAATAATAAAAAATATGATATAATAATAAGACTTGGGTAACTTCCAAAAAAATATCATATGGAAGATTGAGTCTTGTCAAGGATTATGTTAACTCTTTAAGCCCATACATAACATCTTATGATACAAAAAATTTACCCAATTACATGGAGAACTATTTTGGAACAAAATCAATAAAATGTTCCTAATTAATTATTATAACTAAGGAAATAAAAAATAAGGTATAAACATATTAATTTCCTCTTAAAAGGAATGGGTTTCATAATAACACAACATATCATAATCAAATGATATTTCATAGTCACCGAATTTAAAAAATGACTCCTAAGGAATGTATTAAAAACCCAAAAGAAGGTGAACATGTTAAAAATGAACTTGTGAGAAACATATATAATAATTATTTTAGAATACCATAAAATTAATTTTTAAAATATGGTGATTTTTTGAGAGAATTATCATATACCAATGAAAAAGGGTGGATGAAAGAGTTTCATAACATTAATTATCTTCTTTATTTGTATGTGTTAGATATTTTTTTAATAAAGATATATTTATTTTATATGTGTTTGATTACAAAAATATAACATATAATGCCATATATTATTTTATTATAACATCTTTCCAGACATTTAATGACAATAAATTTTTTAATTCATTGTTTGGGGTTATAATAACATAATTTTACATTTATATATTTTAATATTAATCATGTTAGATAAATATTCATTATGGTTACATAATCCCATGAATTTTATTTGTTATATTAATATCTTATATATTCAAATATATATATATATATTGGGTCATCAAAAACTTTTATTGAAAAAATAAATGAATTTCATCATTCATGGAGTTATAATGCCTTATGTATGCAAGAATGAAGGTTCTTCCAACAAATTATCTAGGATCAAATATAAAGCCTGTATGTTATCCATACTCCAACATTACAATGTCATACAACATTAGAAAAAGTCAGTGGAGATTTCTTTTCTATGATTGAGATTGGATGATGGGATGTTAGTACCTCCTTTATTTGGTTTTTTAATTAGATTTTGTTTCCATGTACAGGTCAACCTCATAGTTTTTCATTATGATCATGAAACATATTGAAGATTTCATGTCATTGTGGAAACAAGTTAATAATGTTGCATTGTTTCAATAATTATTAATCTTGTGGTCAGAGTAGAAGGTAACATGAAGAATGTTTGGGTATCTCTAGATGATGGGTGTGTTGGGAACCTATAAAATTTTCCTCTTGTGAGGGAATTGAAAATGAGGCATGCTAGGTCTCAAAACCATGGATCCTTAGGTAATCCATGAGTTAGTCAATTCAAGGTGAATTCCAATCCATATGATGATTGTAGAATCAAATATGAGTCACCTTTGGAATGAAAAATAATGAATCTCGTGTATACCATGACGTAGTTAACACTAGAGACATAATTCATTATAGAAATTTGGCCTTTAGATTTGTATCTTTATTCCATGGGGTAGGTATGAGAATGATTTTAATATCATTTAATATTGGAAAATTGTTAATTTATTTTAGGGATGGGATGGGAGAAATATATAATCATTGGGTCGATTTGATGGGAACATGTTGAATTCCAAGTGGGTATAGGTTGGGTGAATATTTAATGTATTGAGGAGAAAGGATGGGAAAAAATTTAACATCTTTTGGGGACATGATGGGAACACGATTAATGTATAGATAGAATATGTTGTGAATATTTTTTTATTCTTTCAAGGATATGATGGGATCATGTTTAATGTTTTCTAGTGAAATTATGGTCACATGTTGACATAATTTTTGGGATAGGTTGTTTGATGAATTGATGTCTTGAAGGGATATAATGGTAACAAGATTATATTCAGGTGGGGAAAGGTTTTCATAGTTTTAATGCAACATGGGGCCTTAATTTTCATACGTTTAATTTCTTGTTGGGATAGGTATTGGATGATAAGAATTTATTATAGTGGCAGATCAAGGAGGTGTGTCCCAAAATGGGAAGATTCACACCTGTATGGGTAGATAAGAACACCCTTAGAGGTGGATCAGATGTGGAAGGATCATATCTCATTATTGAGGTGTATATAAGAGGTGTTTCCATAGGAGGGATGATGTCGCAGAATGAAGGATGGTCAAGACATCATATAAAGGTCGATCTGGAGTGGTTGGATTGAAATACCCCTTGAAGTCGTATTTGTAGGTATGCCCCTAGGTGGGATGATGCCACACCTAGATAAACAGATATTATTTACCCAATGTATGGTTATCTAGAGTGGATGGAAGAGAAATACCCATAAGGGTAGATCCATAGTTGTGTCCCTTATTGGAAAAGTTCCCACATGGGTTTACTGGTCTTAGTATTTCTCCTCAATGAGGAATCCTATGTACTCTATTTAAGCGAAAGGGATAAAACCCAACATAGTTTTCATCCACAATTTATGGTTGTGTGTTGTGAACAATCTATACACTTTATCATCATATATTAAAGATGATCATTTCTAAGAAGGATCTTCAATGAGGAATGGTTTGGTTTTTACACGTAGAAGTTGGCCACTAAAAGATGATCAATTTTTTAGGATTGTTCTGGGGAAAATTCATTGAAGCTACCCAGCTGTTTCATGGAGAAAAAATTGTGTAAATAGTGATATGACGTTGGAGCTATACATCCATTCATCCTCATGTCTGGTCAAGAGGCCATCCAATGTCCACTGCATGGGGAACAAATACAACATAATATAATGTGAATGGATATGGTTCACAGGGCTCATGCATTTATATTTTGATTATATCTTCCATGTGTCAGGTCATGAGAGAATCATTCCCAATTGTGGTTTTTGGAATATTATGGTGGATTATAATTGATTTTGAGGCCTATGGTAGATGTTTTTTTATCTTAATATGATCATTATATGAGGTATCTTAAGATTGAATGTGTAGACATCTTATTCTTTTCATATGAGTAATCATATTCTAATTACATACGGTATAAAACAATCTAATGTCAGGAAATGTGTACTATGGTGGTCACTCATGATCATCACATGGGGAATATCTTGGTTGATTAATATATAATCTAATGTGTGTCATTGGAGGGATCATATTCATGTCACATGTGGAATACTATTTTTTAAGTAATTTCATTTTAATATTAAGTGGATAATCTACTAATACTGACATGTGACATCTTATTCATGATGCCTAGGGTTTATGGTGTTGCACGAGGCTTCCAGAATGTGTCATATAAGATATAGTACATCTTAAAGTCATTTCTAGTGGACTAAGGTGGGGGGAAATAGCTAAGGGATAGAATTTTTTATTCATCCTAGATTAGGAGTCAAATGATGAGGATTCAAAAGATTCATGAGGAGTATTTCGACATTATGTACATGGGGGGATCAAAGATGCGTATCTATAAACTTCTGACATCAAAAAAGTATAAAGATGATGATATCAACTAATTTTTTTTCATGGGTTGAAAAAGAATATCTCCACTCATGTTATTAAATTGGGAGGATTTTATTAATGAATAAGGAAAAAAGGGCCTTAACCTAACCAGAAAAGATGAGTATGAGACTCTATATATTCATTGGGGTTTAGTGATGATTGAAATTCAAGTGGTCTGAAGGCTTGAGAACATTGTCTGTTAGTGATTTGGAGTGTGGTGTGGGGGAAAAGACCCCCTTGATATACAATAGTGGTAATGTGTCTGAATGTAAATGTTAACATAAATGAACATGGTTATTAAACGATTCTATATGACACATAACTATGTAATTTTCCACAAAAAATAGTTTTCATATGGCATAGAATATAAGGTTTGTTTTTTGAAACATATAGTTGCACATCATTAGAGTGTAATTAGAATTCAGTTTTGAAAAAATTGATATTTTTTAGGAAATTTTCTTCCCTATTGTAATAGTTGTTTGAAATCATATTATAATAAGATCGTACAATAGGGACTTAACCTAGATAATTTTTTGAAACATCCTGACATGGGGTTTTTTTTAGAGCATGGATATGAGTTACAAGAGCAAGAGATCTGGCACTTGAATACCATAGTTGTTTTATGAATGAGAGTATGATCCAATATTTATAGGAATATATATTTTGTCATGGAATATTTCCATTTTAATTAAAAAATATTCAATTATCTTTTGACTTGTAAACACAACTTCTAGATTTGTCCCACAACTATATGTAGTTTCATGAAAATGAAATTATTTCATGAGGATATCTACCATATGGATGGATCTTATAAAATCAAAATCTCATTTCATGTGAAATATATTTTATTGACCAGGACAGAGTTGTTCTCAAATTTTTAATGTTGTGTGAAATTCCATACCTTTCCCTTGAATCAATTTTTCATGCTGTTTATCAATAATTATACTTGAAACAACCATAAAATCTGACCAGTAACTCTACTAGGGCTCCTATACTACTGAAATTGAAGGTTGTGAAATGAACTAAATGTATGGGGGAGTTTCCATTGAATGTGTAACCTTCTTGGAATAATTTTTATTGTTCTATAAATTTCTCCCCCCTTAGAATAGGGTCCAATGAGGATGAGTAGGGTGACATAGACCATGCTTTTTGTAATGACGAGAGGAAACATCATCCTCATGGCCCACTATATTTCCATCAAATTGATAAATTAACCAACTAAAATAAATATCCTTACACGAGGCCTTATAATTGTAAGATAAAAGTGGAAAATATTATACCATTCAACAATATGATAGTGTTACATAGTTGGAAATTTGTTGGAATTTGAATGGGACATCGATCACCTTTTTTATTTTCTAAACCAAGAATGTGTTGGTTGGTGAGCAGAACTCTTCACAACAATCATTCTTTTTCAATGTGAATGAGATACCGAATGGGGTAACTTAATTGTAATTGATATATACATGAATAATTGGGAATGAATAGTGTAAATTGTGACACTTAGTATCTAGTGTACAATGGAGGTGGTGTGATGATAGAGGATAACTACTGAACAATTTTGAAACAAATCATCCATTATCAATTTTATATAGATGGGTAAAAAAACGATGGTCAATCACTGATCATGTTTGAAACAAAGGATCGATATAATAAATTTACCCAATGTGATTTGGGACATGTTATAATAATTGTGGGATAGCCATTATGGCACGACATCATTTATGTTAGGGAAGCCCATTCGGACATGGAAGAGGATGAGGGTCCAAAAAATTTGTCAAGAGAAGAGTGGTGATGAAATGATATAATATTTGAATGGATTTCATATTTATTATAATTATTCCACTATAAAATTGAAGAAATTTGGGAGGCATATTGGTCTGAAAAAAGGACACAATCATCATTATGGGTGATAATCATGTAGGTGACGAAGTGAAAATAAACATTCACAATGTGGTCGGTGACTAACACTAGAGGAAATGGAATCTCAGGTTTTTTCTTATGATTCCTCAATGTTTGAAATCATGGAATATAGGAAATATATATGTTGTTTAGAAATACCTATTGAGAAAGATATAAATTTTATTTAATATTGAATAGAGAGGATGAATGAAAGTCATTTCAATGACATGTTGTGAAAATGACATATCACAATGTTTAATTTCTTGTCGTTCGGTTGCGAATTGTTTGTATTTTGATGTTAATTTATGATCATTTCAACCACATGTTAGCATATTGGGGAATCCAAAATATATTTCAGTTGGTTGGGTTAATTTTTAACATCATGTTAATGGGAATGTGTGAACCAATCTTAATGAAAGGAACCCAACCAATGTTATAGGAGGTGTAGTAGGGTACCACAATGGGGGAAATGTATAGAGGGGCCATTAAGAAAATATAATATATAAGACCCTAAACTATGGGATGTAATCTTTGGTGAGCCACCCATATTTCAATTACATGATGCTTAGACCATATGTTGAGTGTTCTAAAGTTATAATAGTATCATATAGGAATAACAACCTAATGTGAATAAGGAGGCCATGGGACCCTTCTCCACATGATGCATTCTCAGAGAAAAGAATAACATATTTTAATGCCACGATTCTTAGACTTGGGATCATAGAATGGTGTCATATTTTCTAGACCATGGGAACATAGCACATAGATTATGCTCATATATTATGGACGATTTGGTGGATTTCTCAAAGTAGATTTTTGTGTTGTGGAAGAATAACATCATCAGCATGAATAAGGGTGCTATGAGGCCCTTACGCATCACAACACATCCTAAGATAGGCTTCAATATTGTTTATATCAACTATGGTTTTACTTAGACACTAATCTTATGGTAATAATGTTTTTACCAAGTTCCCCATAAATTATTTTTCATTTCATGAAGGATTAGTACCTCTATGTGAAAATGGGGGACATGGTAGGCCCACCAATATGATGAAAAAATGGAAGGCTACATGTAGTTTTTTCATGATGCTATGAAATGAGTTCTTAGATTAAGTTCAAAGATTTAGGATCTTTGAAAATAGTTATATTTCAAAAAACATTCAACAAATTCATTGGGGCCCAAAAGAATGTTCATGAAATTTGAAAGGTTACATGATATGAATGGATTTGTATTGGAGTACACTTAATGCTGTGAAAAACATCCCAATTAATATTTGAACATAGTTTATGATTTTGAGTCATGGACTATGACTCTTAGTTTATGGTTGTAGAGTTTGGAACAAATGGGGATGTTTATCCAAGGTGTAAGTGTGAAACTGGAGGAAGGATACCTGACATGATAGTAGGGTCATGGGAGGGAAACTGATTTCACACAAAATGACTCCATGAAAAATAGAATAAAATTTAATTCATGATTTATAGTCCATAACCAGGGATCTCAAATGAATATATTTAGTATGATGGATTTATATGACATTTTTGAATTAGGTCCACAGAGGATCAACAACACATCACATATTCTCTTATGATAACATAAAATGTGTTTAAAGTCATGATTTGTGGACTCGGGCTTCTAGTTTAATATCCAAGTGTTTAGTCCATGTAGAACACTCATGTATAAACCATTATTTAAAATACCACCTAGTAAATCCTATGATCATGTGATCCATGTTCATTTTGAGAAATAAGGAATGTTAGGGAGTCTCTGTTTTAGGGAAGGGAAAACAATATATGGGGTGGAATTGATTGAGAAATCTCAAAAGTGTGATTGAGAAATTCAAGACTAGTATAGTGATAGTAAGAATAACCTATAAATGGGGAATATTTTTTGAGCTTGTTTGGGACATAGGACCAATGCCCAAAAAATATAGAGATGGTGTTAAAAAATACTGGATCAAAAGTTGATTGAGTTTGAAAAAAAGGATCCACTATTTTTTACTAAAGATCCTTTGATGCATAAAAAATGATGGTAGGTGATCCAGTTTATCAAAAGAGAATTATTTTAGGGATAAAGTTATTATCTGCGGGATGATGAATATTTAGTTTTTAAAAATTAACAAGTGTAGAATTGATGGTCAAAAATTACCCAAATTATTTTGTTTGAAGGGATGAGTTTGTGATGAAATATTCACGTCTCACTATATAACACATGAGAATGGTAATCGATCCACACATAGTTTTATGTCGTGATATAGTAGAATAGTAGTTATAGTAAATTTATTTCCTCTATATTGGGGGTTTAGATTCATACCTAGTTAGAATATTAGGGACCATAGTATTATACAGGGTATTCCTCAATATCGCATATCATACGAGCCAACCAAATTTTTCATGTGGTGAAAAAATCCTCAGAATCCCATAATTAAAATATGAGGAATCATATGTCCATTTCATATGGTATGTATGCATCTTAACATCATGTTCTGTGGATTTTTTCCTTTGATGTTTAATGTAATACAACTCAGACAAGTTCATTAATTATTTTAAGGTGATAGAGCTCAATCTGTTTGAGAATTTTTTGGTTAAGGGTCACATATATTTAACAAAATTAGGCAATGAGTTTCCAAAAGGGATATTGTTTTGAATAAAATATTGATAAATTGAAATAAATGTTTGGTCGAAGGGACCCATTTCCATAAAAAACATGAAACATTGTGCACCGGGTCAACATCATGACATATGGGAAGGAAATGCCCTAAAGTATGTCCCTAAAGAGTTCATGGTACATAATGAAATATATAGATTTTACTAGGTATCCATTAAATATGGTAATGATGCAACATGTTTATATTAAAAATGAAATTCTGGGATACATTCTCCAAAAAAGTGATACCCTATCAAACAAGGATATCGAACCTTCTCAAATTAGATTATCAAGAATTTTATATTTACATGGGGTAATGTTATAGTTTAACATAGTGTGATTATGTTATTGTTTTTTTCAACCCATTAATTTTTTTGGGATCCTAGTTTGACATTGAGTTAACCATTGCATATTAAAAGGCATCACAATTTTCTTAGAGGTATGATCACCATGTAATGTTTTTCACTAAGGACGTTTAAGTGGATTCTACACTAGGCTTTTGGTTCTTTTCATCCATATCCTATGATATGATTGAAACCCTTCCCAGTGATGGATCAATGAAAATTAAGGTTTATTAATCCCGAAAATGAGTTACAATGGATCATTTAAGGGTGGTAGCCTAGAGTGTACCATATGGTTTTGTGGTGAATCCTTAGATGGGACTAGGGATAAAATGTTTTGGTATCACTATAATCCCATGATGATGGGAATCAATCCACCAATAGTTCTAGATTTTTGATGAATGAATATTCATTCTAGAACACCAAGGATGAAGAAAACCAAGCTAAGGAGTGGTGAAATCATACATGATGATGTCAAAATTCTTGGATTGGGGAAACTAGTTTCAGGTCATAGAGTGTTGACCTATCATAAATAGTTCATGCTCATTATTCATAGACCATGTGTTGGAGTATTTGAATATTTATGTGCAAAAAATTATATACAACCAAACATGAATGGATCCATTGAATACCTATAACACATCAATCTATTCTAAATATAGTTTCACAATGTTTGTGGTCATAGGACATGGATAATGGTGAACAGTTTATAGTTTGGATTCCTTGAAAATATGAAAAATTATATATTCCTGATTGTTAGACAAGGGTGCGTGGTTGGTTTAAGATTATTTTAATGGTATTATTCTATTATATCCATTGTGAAAAGATTTCATGCAAGGCCATGTACAAATCTAGTATAGTGAGATAGAAAACATATAGTTTAAGGTCGTAATGAAATTATTGTATAAAATGTGGAAAAAATATTATTGTTATGATTCATGGACTACAATATCAATAGTATAAAAGTCATTATATTTGTAGGAATAATAAAATATAAAAATTAAGGCAACTAGTGAAGATTACATACCATAAGAATACCATTAGATTCACTCCACATTATTCAATGTCAAACTTCTTGAACAGTAACTATAGTTGTGGGGATAATATATTGATAATTTTATGACTATAACAATATAATTGAGAACTATGATTTTATACATATCCTTTGATTATGGGATTATAGGAAAACAAAATTCTTCTACATGACATTGGATGATTCCAATTCATTGAATATGGGATACCCTATTTTGCATGGGAATAGGGGAATCTCATGGTTTTCTTGGAGAATCACATGCTTTTGAAATGGGGTACAAATACAAATTAAAAACGTTTTGTGAGGATGCTTGTTCTTTCTCATCTCATTTCATATGTGGAATCTCTATTTTTTATGGGGTAAAGTTTGTTACTGTATCTTGATCAGAATATGAGGAATCCCCATTTTACAGAAGGTGAAATGTTCTATCTTTCAATGGAATAATGTTTTTATATGTGGAGAAATCATAGGTTTGTTTCATTTAATATGTATCATGTTCTTGTATTTTAATTTCATGCCACTCTGAATATTGGGGTTATTAAATTCTTAAGGTCATATTTTTTGGAAAGATATAAAATAGTTCAAGGTCATAATAACATGAGAAATAGGTATCTTTATGTTCACACAACCTGGAACCTAAGGATGATATTAATTAATGGTCTTAATTATTGGACTATAACTCAATATATAATGTTACATATTTCAGACAAATTTTAATGAAGATTAATTTTACATAACATTTAACACTTAGAAATAGTTTAAGTTATTATTTTCTAGACCCCAAATCATTGATCATGGTCATAGTGTTTTGATAGTGATTTTATCTTACTCGACCAAATGGGAAAACATCCTTCCAAAAATAATTAAAACATGTTATTCATGAATAGTGTGGGAATCAACTAAGTTGAGGGGATTTACCAAAAAAATTATATCATGTAGAGGACTAAGGAAGATTTCATGTTGGGAATGTCACAATTACACTAACCAGAATACTCAACGCACATGGATTCAAAGAGAGGTAACACCAAGGGTGTGGGAATTACACTAAAACATTTGGATATGGAAAGATGGTAAATAAATTCACTTCAGATATGGGCCATAAAAGTTTTTACAGATGTGATGGGAAAACTCATGACCATTTCAAAAAATGGATCCACAAATTCCCAAATCAATAATGGGGGGGGGTATTATAGATTGAACATTGACCATGATAGAATCATGTAAACCATAATATTTTACTATGGATTTTTTGGGAAATATTCCCAAGATGGGTGGTAAAAATTATGGCCATGAATCATCACTATTATTGGTGCATTTAGATTTTATTGATTATGAGGTTCCAAATAAATTCACAAAAAACCAATGGGAATGAATTGGTAGAATTCCAAAGTGGTATCCCACTATCTAGGTTCTAAACCATAGATAATTCAAGTGATTAAATGGGTAATATCAATATATTATAGTCTAACCAATTTTAAAGGATCAGATCTTCAGCTGGGCTAAGGATCAAGATATACATAGGATATAGGACTTAGGTGTCTTTATGTATCATATGAAATTGTGAATCAATCCATATGTAGTTCATTAATGCAGCATGGTTGTAGAAAATCACTAAATGTAGTGCCATATATCATGTTAGGGAAAATGGTTCTATGGAGGCATGGAATACAGAATCATATGATATGCGGTGCAATGGGGCTTGAGACTCCTTGATTCCATGATGGTTGGTTCGGGGAGAATATGTCTCATTTGAGGTGTGTAAGCCTCATAAATTTACTTGATAGTGTGACTAAAATTAGAAATAAATGAATATTTGACCATTGGATCAATGATACAATAGATCCTAAGAGGTGTGGAAGCTTGGATCATCAGTTTTATGAGGATATATCACCCTTGAGGCATGGAAACCTATATCGTCACCTCGATGGGGTGATGAAAACCGAGGGGAAAACATGCCAAAATTTTCATCCCGATGAGCTGATAGCTCTTAGTATGCATGGTATCCAATATTTCTAGTCTGATGGGGAGATGGTTCTTATGTGGAGTTGGAATCCTAGATGTCATGTTTTACAATGTGATAGAGATTAGGAGGTCTTAAAGCATGGATATTTATTTTTCTTGGGTGATAATGTCATAGAGGCATGGATTCATGTAATTTGGGCTCAATGGCATGATGTGAACCAAGAGGAATGGAATATTTGATTATCCTATTGATGAAAAAATGGTTTCCTGGAAGAATATAAACCATTCTTATTATATCGATGATGAAATAGCACATAAGAGTTGTGGAATTCATGATTTTCGGTTTGATAAGGTGATGTCTCTCAGGACGAAAAGATGCAAGGATCACTGACACAATTGTGTCAATTATACCCAAGAGGCATTAAATCCTATATCGTTGGATTGAAAATTTAATGTTTCTCATGAGTCAACAAACCCTGAATCATCCACTTGACATGGAAATGTTATCATCTATGCATGGAATCCTAGATTATCAGTTAAATGGGTTGATGGAATTTGGGAGTTGTAGAATCATAGATTATTATTTTAATTTGGTTAAATCTCTCTAGATTTTTTGAAGAATTGATTTTCAACATAATGCAGCGATGGTTCCTAGGAGGGTTGGAACCCAGGATTTCTAGATTGATGGGGATATGTCAACATGTATGTCTCGAAACCTAGTTTTTCAGTTCTATGGTTTATTGAAATCCGAGAGTTAAGAAATATTATATGGTTGTATCGAAGAGGTGAATGATCTCAGTAGGCAGGGTGTCCTTGATTTTTGGTTTGATGGGGTGTTGTATCTCATTAACTGTTGATGCTTGTCCCGCTAGAATTTCTGGGTGAGGTCTCCCATGTGTTGTGAGTACATAACTGTCTAGAATATTGGCATGAGGGTGCCTAAGAGCTCTGTGTACCTTTGACATTGGAAGGTCATAGTTAGGATTACCTTGAGATACTAGATCTTATGTCCATGAAATGTTATGGTGATGGAATCTATTATCTTCATATACAAACCAATGTGACATATCATAAATTATATATAATGGTTAATGTATATGATTAAACACTAAATTATAATCCATTGATGATGCCACACTGATGAGACAAGGGAAGGGATGTTATTTATCATCACCTAGTTTGAATTTTTTGTGTGGATGGATGGGACTCATCCTTCCCCTATGCAGTTACTCATTGAAAGGAAAGTGTTGACATAGGGGAAACCTCCTTCTCCATTAGTGGTGGAAGGTATGACATATCGTTTGGTTAATGATGGTGTGGGGATGGCATATTCATTGACGTTACATATCCTTGTATTTCCTTGAATGGATATTGGTGTTTCTGAAGATGAAGAGTGTTGTTCTATCAAACCTATAAGTTGAATGGTGTCTCGACCCTAGGTGGGTAAATCCAGGTCCATATTCACTCATAGAAGGGTTCTATTAGGATATTATAGTGGTAGTAGATTCCCCAAAATCTATGAAATATACCTATTTTCAAACATTTTGTCTTTATGAAACTTAATTCATTGCCATTGGTTGTGTTGGACATAGTCTACTAGTGTATGGAAATATTCAACCCACTACATGACCTATGGAATCGGTCAGTGCAAGAAATGACTTGTCCTTATCATATATCTTATAGGTTTATCCCATATAGTGGTTGTTCTAGTTTTATCTCATAAATCCACTACCTTCTAAATGTATCATCTTAATATATTGGTCATATCCAAGAGAGTGTCTTAAGTAGTTTTTCATTGAAATTTGGGGTGTTTTACCCTCTCACAACCCTGGATGGCCGGGGGTCGGTGACACACTAATGGAATAGTGGTGGTATCCCTCACTATGATCTATAACAGTAGCGGTGATGGTGAGGCATTGATGGAATGGTGGCGGTAGACTCTATGAAGTGCATGTTTGTTTTTCCCTATATGAAGCATGATGTAGATGAGGTCAGTGAGGTGACAAATGGGTTGGAGGTGGTTTCCCCCTACAGGACCCATTAGATAAGATTTCTTAGTGAGGCATCGATTCCACTGAGTTTTCATGAACCCGATGTTACTCATCTTCTCACTCACAATGGATTGGGGATTAAAAATTTGGATGCCTATATTTAGATATAAATGAATTATTTTGTCTCATCATAGTTGATGGATATTAGATTCAAATCATGTTCCCCATTTTTGTTTTTGTAAAATTTGAATGTTCAACGCATCACATGTTCCCAATGACCCTCATTCCCACATTCCAATACAAGGGGAATTTTTAAAAATTTATAAGTAATTTATACTTATAGATTAAAATGGTATGATAAGAATTCAGTTCCCCCTTTCATGGACTCTTTATTAGAGATCATTTATATATCCGGGTCTCCCTTAGAGATATGATTCATCTTTATGAAACTCATTCTCAAAGCCATCTCAAGGTGGACGTTTGATAATTACACTAATTATTTCACAACATGTCTGAAATGTTTTCAAAGAGTATATAGTAATGTCAAAAATATAAGGGAGGCTTCGAGTTCTATTTTTTTGGAATCTATAAATCCTAACTCTTTTAAGGGAATATCATATGAGTCATATTAGGGGAGGAACCCAAGGAATCCTATTTTTGTTATGTGGTATTTGACTCCCAGAAAAGTTTTATCTTTTTAATTAATGTCAATATCATATTAGTAATAATAGGTAAAAAACCAATGGCATCTTATGATGACAATGAGGTAGTTTATGCCAAGGGAATAATACTTCTAAGGGTTTTCACTTCATGGTTCCCATATGTTTTCATATTTTTAGGTATGGGCATGAATTTTATATCATTTATAGATGGGAAAATGGGTATTGTCTATTAGAAAATATTATGTCTAGGATTATCATCTTATGGGTACATGATAAGAATAGTTTAAATTACATTTGAAGACAATATGGATTCATGTTTTACATATTATAAATAGAGGTTGGGTACATGTTAATTTTTTTTGCAGATATAATTAGTACAAGTTTAAAATCTTGTCAGGATATGTTGGGGGAAGTTTTAAAGTACTTTAGGGATCATAGGGGAACATGTTTAACATTTTGATGAAATAGGATGAGCCTAGGTTTTTATACTTGTGGGGATAGGATGAATGTGGTTTGAAATAATTTTGGAGACATCCTCCGTGTATGTTTAATGTGTTTCATGGAGTGGATGTGAGAATGTTTATCATTTAATAGGGAAATAATGGGTTATGGTTTAATATATTTTAGTTGCATGAGTGGAGTATCATTAAAATCATACGGGCACTAGATGAATGGATGTTTAATGTCATGAATGGACATGATGGGTTCTGGTCGAAATTCAGGCCCAGAAAGGTTTTGTTTAAGTTGATTATATTATTGTAACATTATGGGAATGTCTTTAATGTTTTCTTGGGGTTGTTTTAGTGCAGGATTAAAATCTTTCCAGGAAGAATGTGCGCATGAGTAATGGATTGTGTGGATAGTTATGGGATAATAAAAATTCCATATGTAAGTGGGTCAACGAGTTTTATTCCTAAGATTAAAGAAATCACAACTTGATGGGATGATTCGAACACCAAATTGTGGTAGATCTATAGTGAAGGGATCATAACAACCTAATGTGGAAGATTTAGGTGTTTTATCCCTTGGTGGGATGATGTCACACCTATATGAATTTATTAGAATTCCCCATAGAGGAATATATAGAGTTGATGAATTAAAACACCTTGTAAAGTTATAACTCAAGGTGTGTCACTTTGAGGGTTGATTTCACACCTAGATGGATGGATCTAAATTCCCCATGGAGGTATATCTGTAGTAAATATATCAAAATTAGATGTGGTAGAGAATTTGAAATTTTACAAATATAATGAAAGATTCCACACATATTTTTCCAATGTTGGGATTCATCCTATGAGAGGCATCATACATAACCTGTTTAATTGATAGGAATCAATAAAAATATATTTCAATGTCTCATATTATGGTCGTGTGATAGAAACTGATCCCTGATATTTAACATCATGTTATTAGGATTCTCATTCATGGAATGATATTTGATAAGGGATGTTGTTGGAAATACGTGTTGAAGCTGACCATTGAAATAAGAACACTCTATGAAGAATTATGTTGGTATTACATATGGAAAAAACTTGAAAACTGTTAGGAGAATAAATCATGTAAATGTTTCATACACATGAGAGAGTTATATAAAAACAACTATTTATATACCCTAACATTACATAATTTTTTACTAAAACACATTACATTAAAAATACAGATTCCTGATGTTGAAATTAGTTAATTGGAATTGGATATATATATATATATAAATATTAATACTGGTTCATAATGAAGTCACATAATCACCACTAGGTTCATCCGGATTGGAATCATTCTTAGATAAATAGTATATAACACATTTCTACATAACCTAAGTAAATTAAACAGTAAAAATGGAAATATTATATTCTTAGTATGGGTGAATATAAGAGATATATAATCATAAACATAAATATAATGGTATTATAACGTAATCATAAGATTATAAGATCATAAACTCCATATCAAATATGATAAACATGAATCTTGGCATAAATATTTCATGGTAAATATAAATAAATTGTAAGTGAATCAGGAGCATAAGCCCTTAAGTCGTAAAATTGGATTAAAAAATGGAATTGAAGAAAACAATTAAATATATAAAATTATTTCTATATTATTCATGTATTAATTCTATTTCCATCGTTATAGGGTGTATTTACTACCCATCCCATTTATGGTGTCAAGGTTCCCTCCCATGACCATAGTAGTAGACACAATCATTTACTGAATTGAGGTCACTCTCCATTCCATTCACGTCTGTCTCATGATATATAAATCATTAGCCAATGCATTGGTGGTAGATACAAGTACCACCAATAGTGAATGGATATAATAAATAAATATTTTTTTGGATCATATAAAATCATATCATATCCCCTGAAATGAAATTGAAATTGTAGAGACATGAAGCTTGACGTACATGGACATTACATTACTTTTGCAGAATACTTATTACATATCAAAAATACACACACAAGGATCGTAATAGTTTAGTGTCTTTGGAAACATGGAATATAATCTTCTAATCGTGGTGAAAGATCTTCAACATCTCCCATAAAGATCTTCCTTTTTTTACCTAAAACCTTTCTATATATCCTGGGGAAAAGAAAACATAAAAGGGTGATCTCAAATGCTCAGTAAGGGTAAACAAAAGAAATATCAATCACATCATATTCATAAGAACATATCTTTTGGAAATCTTAACCTGCAAAAGAGATCATAATTTCATAACATGGGATAAATCATAGTAGTGAAATGTAATCCCAATAATCATAAATTAAAATATTAAACTTTGTGGCATACACACATAATCATATAGAATCATTTCTTATTAGTCAAGACTCGTTTCCAAGACTATCTTAGTGGACAAAGTCCATTTCTGAACCGAGTTACCCTCGTTTCAGTCCTGCTTCACTGAACCAGTATAACCTACCATTCCAACCATGTCTATCTCATGAGATATAAAATCTTTACACAATGCATTGGAGGGAGATATAGGTACCACCCATCTCATAATGATACCATTCTTATGTGTTCCACAAAATGATAAACCATACATCATTGCATAACCCATGTAAAAAAATGGGAATCTTAAACATCATGACATCATAAAACAATTCATATACGATAAAGGAATTCATAAAAATAATTCCATCACAACATAATCAAATCAATTTAATAATAGGTATAAAAACAGAACCCTTCATTATCTTAAATGGAAAATAATTTTCATAAAACACTTGAACTCCATTCTTGAGGAAAAAACATCATTTCTGCTTCAAAAACACTTTTCCTTTCCTAACATGTCGTACACTTATAAACTAAAATAAGTTGATTAAAAATAAAATTGAAAACTTGTAAAGAATGCTTCTTGGAAAAAAATTTTTAAAAATCCATTCATGCCGTATATGTTAAAAAAACATTCTTCGTACTTTTTTCAGAAAAGTCAAAAAGTACCTCGTATGAAAAACGACAAAAGATTCTTTTCATATCTTTTACTAAAAACTCACCGAAGGGTAAAATAGGATTTAAACAATTGTAGGTGAATGGAAATAATATGACATATTGAGGAAACATGGATGTGGATGATAAAATACACCCCAGTAAATACTAAAGTATAAACAATCTCGGATAAAAATGAGATTGTGATATTTCTCTTACCTTATGTCTGATATGCTTCGTATGTATCCGAACCTCATGTATAATGATTTAAATAATGTCATTAACTTATTACAGAATCATATTCATTGTTATGATATCATATATGGTTCAGTTACGACTTTATATTACCCTTTCTCTTGTAAATTCCATATTAAAGAAGCGTTTTGGGTAAAATCATTTCATTTATCGTAGGTTTTTAGACTTGTTGTTATTGACATTATTATTACTTATATAATGATTTACTTACTTCCATAATATAAAACATGATTTATATATCATATATATTCAGTATATATATATAATAGATAGATAAATTAAATGAAACACACCGTTCATGGAGACGGTAGTCCGTACGTACGCATGAACGATGTTTTCCTTTCCTTATTGTCTTGAATGGAAGTAAGTAGATGACATACATATATATACATAAATCTAGTAGATTTAACATGTCATATATTTCATTATTATTCATTATATATATACTTTATAATCATTCATTAATGGTTATTGTGGAGAATTGATCTCATGATCATGAACTTGTGTTGAAGTGTATGTATACTGTTTCAGTATCAATATCACTTTATAATAATCATATATAGTTACTCATTACACCATTATACCCATACAATTGAGGTGGTGGCAGAAAGTAGATTACACCACGGCGTGGAGACGGTATTCCGTATGTACGCACACGCGGTGATTTCCTTTTTCCGTAGGATGGATAGAAGGTTAATTAGAGTTGTTTAATATTTATAATAACATATCAGTATATAATAAATACTGATGTTATTACATTATCATGAAACAACTAAAGAATAAGAAGTTTAAGAAGAAAGAAATTGAAAAAGATCGGTAATGGATATTACCTCTTTTTGACACGCCTTTTCATAACCTCCACTTAAAGAACTAAGGATGGTCTTTGAAGAAGACCAGGACCTCTATGATGATACTAGGGAAGTGGATAATAGATTTTGGCAGGGTTTGGACGAGCTTGAATGCTCAAATTGGTGTGAGGTGGAGAGGGAGGAGGTGTCCTTTTATAAGGGAGGAGAGGGGCACCTTAGGAAAATCTCAAAATATTATTTTATATTAAGGTCAAATTCGGTTTATAATGGTTCCAAAGGGTCTTATTTCGAATATAAAGTGGGTATGGGTCAAACTCCTCTCATACAATAGGATTTAGTCAAGTTTTGGTTATTATTTTAACCTTATAAATTATATTTAACTCTAATTTAAATAATTTAACTTTTACCGTGTCTTTTTGTTTTATTACACTATGTGGTTAATAAACATACTATATCTAGACAAACGAACCCCAAGTTGTCTAGTATTAATATATATATCCTTATCTAAGTAATTTGGCTGAACCTTATATTATTAGGAATAAAATAACATTTAATAATATAATATTTATTTAAAAAATAATTTATGTCAATTTTGACACTATTTGGTACATGTTTTTTATGAAATTCATAACAGAATGATAAGTTCTAAAAAAGTTACTTAAATCAACAATAACATGTCATATTAACCTATAAAATTAGTGTAAGTCATAAAATGTCTCAAATTATATTTATTTGGGTATCTATAACATCAATTATGTCAATAATTCATTAATAAGGTAATTGCTTCATCATCGTTGTGTCATAAATAAATTAAATTATTTAATGTCTAAAAATTACGAATAAAAAACCATTATGTAGGAAATATTTTTTTCTTTCTAATGAATATTTATAGTTGAATTTATCTTATGTATAACCCCATATTAAAAATGATTTACTTATTAAACTTTGATTTTAACAATTTTAACCCTTCTTTAAATAAATTAATAATAAATGTCCTAATCTAATCCAAGTGGGCCTAAATGATCATATTTTATTCCTAAGGTTCTTTTTGGTCGAATTAAAATTATCCAATAGAACTAGGACATGTTTTAGGGTAATAATAATAACATTTTTACCCTTAATTACCCTATTTACTTTTAACCGTGGTAAAAAAAAGCAAAAAGTTACTATTCACCAAAAATTATTTTCATCTCATTGAACCACATTTTAATTGCTAACATCAACCGTGTCTTTCGGATTTTTGAAATTCCACTCACAGAAGCGGTAAAATTACGTTTTATGAAAAATTCATTTTTCTTAAGTACCACTTAGTGGTTTCACTATTCATCAAAAAATGAATGTTTCCAGAAAAATACCAAAAATTAGGCCTAAGCTATATTTGATATTATGAACTCAAAAATGATTTCTATTTTACCAAATTCAAAACATATTAGTTGCATTAATTAATTTAAAAATTAATTCCCGTCATCAAAACAAATAGCGTGTTTTTAAGAGATAATATCCAACAAAAGATTGACACTAGTTTATGACTAGTTTAAATGTGAAATTACATCCAATGACCAACATTGTATTAAATTGTAAAAATATATTCTAAATATACTTTAAAACCACTCAAATTAATAATTTATCACTATTAATTATTTCTATTAAAAAGTTCTTTTTAATTAAAATTTAGTAATTTTCACTATTCATCAGAATATGAAAGTTATCCGAAAAGTACCAAAATTTCACCCTAAGCTAATTTCGATATTCCGAATCCAAAAATAAAATCCATTTTGAAAAATAAAATTTACAAATTTTCAAAATGTGGTTATTACTATTCATAACAGCTAGTTTTAATAATTTTTTAATAGCATATCGTTGTTTAGTGAAACGCGGTATTGCGTACTACACACGCTATCGAGGAAGGTCGTGATTGCATGTAATGCAAGCCAAGTCAGGGTTGTGTGTTGTGAATGAATCCTTCGTTGTTTCGTATAACAGAATCCAACCATATTTCATATATACATTGAATATATATTTATGTATATATACTCAATGTTGCGTAGAATAACTATTATCAAAATTGTGTGTAACACGATCCAAGAATAGTGTTGTGTATACTACAAGCTAATGCGGTGTTGCATATAGCGCAAGGTAATCTTGGTGTAGAATACAACACAAGACATTAATGAAATTAAAAGAATATTTTTCATAAAATCTCGGGTTGTTACATTCTACCCCCCTTAAAATGAATTTCGCCCTCAAAATTCGTCGGGGTTATAAATGGTTTACTATTAGAAAGTTTCTTTAATAGAAACCCACCTCATAAAAAGGAATACCAAAACCAATCTTTAATAACAAAAGTATGAAATGTAACGGTTACCCAAATAAACTAATCACTGGGTTTCCACATAGGTGAAAATATGGATATGGGAGAAAAATATAACCATCATGTTCTGATGGAGAGTGGTAGAGAACATGGCTATGGAAAATCCAGCAATCACAAAGCCATAAATTTTTGACGATCTAAGGTACCATATGATTCATCACATATAAGAGGACTAGGACAACATTTTTGGTTTTCAAGATCATTTCCCTAAAGTTGATGAAATTGGAATTAGAATAAATACTTTCGTGATTTTGGTATAGTCTCACCGTTTGTCGTTCTTTGGAAAATTTCAACTTCATCTCTTAAATAAATGAAGTTGAATCTGTTATTCGTGATGTGTTAGAAGATCATGTGATAGAATGATGGGTCATTCTATCTGTCTCAAAAAAAAGGTTAGAAAAGTTATCAAAAAACACATGAGTCCATCTATAGTGAGATTAATCATATATGGTTCCTAAAATGGACTTATACATCATATATCATACTGCTTAATATAGTAAAACTAGTTTCTACTAAACAGGACTTCGTGTAGGCCAGTGGTAGGCGATAAAGGCAAGTCGTACTTCGGTTGTGGGTTCGATTCCCACAGCCTTGTCTGACGCGATGGGCTATCGCCCGTCCTGCAGGTTTTCCTTTTTCTAAAACTGCATTAATATAACATCACATAAATAATATCAAAAAAAAGTTATATCCTTAAACAATACTAAGTTATGGTTAACATAATACATTCCAATCTTTAGGCTTATCTAAAATACTTCGGTCCAAGCTCATAGTATAAAGAAAACGATAACTTGAAATGTCATCAACCAAGCATGTGAATACCATCATTTATCCCCCATATATCTTGTTGGTCACATTCCAATCATGTGAATACCTTAATGATGTATTCTCTTAAAAAATGAATACCCATTAAACCTTAGTGAAAACATGAATGCTGTCAAAAGTTAACTCTTTCCACATACCAAAATCCAAAAATTCTATATACTCAAACCATGATATAACCTTCTCCTTATATCAGTCATGAGATCATGAATAATATCAAACATTTAATTTTCTCCTTATCCCTTCATTATGCGCATATCATCTACATTCCAAAAATATCTGAATAACCTTTCATGGATACTGGTAACATTAATCATACACTTTCAAAACTCAAGGAAATACAACAATGTAACAATCCTTAGATGTCTCTTTATTCCATAGTACCATGAGATTACTTATACAGCATTACACATGATAAACATGTAATCATTCCACTACATTCTTAAACCATTGACCGAGCTTCAACAATTCTTTCATCTCACATATCATTTGTAGTCTCTTCATCATCATCCACATAAATACTACCCATATGACCATACTGATTCTCTTCATGAGACTTTCCCTTAGGGCATTGGTTTGCATAATTCCTGTACATTCCTCATTTAAAATATTTAACCATTGTTGATGTCGTAGAAATACCATTATCCTCATCCCTGGTGTTAACTGAACCTTTTCCTTTGCACTTACTAGCTTTGTGTCCTTCTTTTCCACACCCAAAGCATCTTCCAGTTCCTTTGAAACATTCTCCTTGATGCCTCTTCCCACATGATTTACATAGGGGAAATTGAACTTTCTTTCCTCTATGATCATCATGAAACTCCATCTTTCTCTTATTATCCGAGTCAGGAAACTTACCAAATTTGAGTTTATTGATCATATTATGAGATTGCTGATTCAGCATAATAATGATTTTTAGACTTCCAAATCCCATTTCATTTGGTTTCTCATAAGGAATATCATTCCATTGCCCATCATATCCTCCATTATCGTGAATCATCTTGTTTCCAGCCATTTTCTAAAACCCAAAAAGAATAGTTTTAGAGGCAAAAATCATAATAAAGGGGGAGTAACTTTAATATCTAACATCTTAGGTTAAATTCTAAGATCGTTACCAATGTTCTAGGACTATATCCTATACGTATACTTATCCTTAGGGGCATCCCTAGACATACCTTAGAAATATCTCTAGGGATCTCACTAATGTTTTCGCATCCTAGTTTCCAAAGGATGACTAAACTTTTCCTCTAATACCAACTGTAGAGACCCAAAGCGTGACGTACATGGACATTACATTACTTTTGCGGAATACTTATTACATAAAAAAACACACACACAAGGATCGTAATAGTTTAGTGCCTTTGGAAACTCGGAATATAAACTTCTAATCAAGGTGAATGATCTTCAACATCTCCCATAAAGATCATCCTTTTTTTTACCTAAAACCTTTCTTTATATCCTGGGGAAAATAAAACATAAAAGGGTGAGCTCAAATGCTCAGTAAGGGTAAACAAAAGAAATATCAATCACATCATATTCATAATAACATATCTTTTGGAAATCTTAACCTGCAAAAGAGATCATAATTTCATAACATGGGATAAATAATAATAGTGAAATGTAATCCAAATAATCATAACATAAAACATGAAACTTTGTGGCATACAAACATAATCATAGAGAATCATTTCTTATTAGTCAAGACTCATTTCCAAGACTATCTTAGTGGACAAAGTCCATTTCTGAACCGAGTTACCCTCGTTTCAGTCCGGCTTCACTGAACCGATATAACCTATCGTTCCATCCATGTCTATCTCAGGAGATATAAAATCTTTACCCAATGTATTGGAGGGAGATATAGGTCCCACCCATCTCATAATTATACCATTCTTATGCGTGCCACAAAATCATAAACCATACATCCTTGCATAACCCAGGTAATCAAAATGGGAATCTTAAACATAATGACATCATAAAACAATTCATATACGATAAAGGAATTCATAAAAATAATTCCATCACAACATAATAAAATCAATTTAATAATAGGGATAAAAATAGAACCCTTTATTATCTTAGATGGAAAATAATTTTCATAAAACACTTGAACTCCATTCTTGAGAAAAATATCCTTTCTGCTTCAAAAACACTTTTCCTTTCTTAACATGTCGTACAATTATAAACTAAAAGAAGTTTATTAAAAATAAACTTGAAAACTTGTAAAGAAAGCTTCTTGGAAATAATTTTTTAAAAATCCATTCACGTCGTATAAGTTAAAAAATCATTCTTCGTACTTTTGTCGGAAAAGTCAAAAAGTACCTCGTACGAAAAACGACAAAAGATTCATTTCATATATTTTACTAAAAACTCACCGAAGGGTAAAATAGGATTTAAGCAATAGTAGGTGAATGGAAATAATATTAAATATTGAGGAAACATGGATGTGGATGATAAAATACACCCCAGTAAATAGTAAAGTATAAACAATCTCAGATAAAAATGAGATTGTGATGTTTCCCTTACCTTATTTCTGATATGATTTGTACGTATCCCAAGATCCCTTATAATGATTTAAATAATTTCATTAACTTATTACATAATCATATTCATTTTTATGATATCATATATGGTTCACTTATGACTTTATATTACCCATTCTTTTGTAAATTCCATGTTAAAGAAGCGCTTTGGATAAAATCGTTTCATTTATCATAGGTGTTTGGACTTGTTGTTCATGACATTATTATTACTTATTTCATGATTTACTTACTTCCAGAATATAAAACATGATTTATATATCATATATATTCAGTATATATATATATATAATAGATAGACAAATGAAATGAAACACACCGTTCATGGAGACGGTAGTCCGTACGTACGCATGAACGCTGTTTTCCTTTCCTTATTGTCTTGAATGTAAGTAAGTAGATGAAATACATATATATATATATACATAAATCCAGTATATTTAAAATGTCATATATTTAATTATTATTCATTATATATATACTTTATAATCATTCATGAATGGTTAATGTGGAGAATGAATCTCATCGCGTCGTGGAGATGGTAGTTTGTACGTACGCACGAGTGATGATATCGTTCTAATGATCGTGAACTTGTGTTAAAGTGTATGTATACTATTTCAGTATCAATATCACTTTATAATAATCATATATTGTTGCTCATTACACCATTATACCCATCCAATTAAGGTGGTGGCGGAAAGTAGATTTCACCACGGCGTGGAGACGGTATTCCGTACGTACGCACGCGCGATGATTTCCTTTTTCCATAGGATTGATAGAAGGTTAATTAGAGTTGCTTCATATTTACAATAACATATCTGTATATAAGAAATACTGATGTTATTACTTTATCATGAAACAACTAAAGAAGAAGAAGTTGAAGAAGAAAGAAATTGAAAAAGATCTGTAATGGATATTACCTCTTTTTGACGCGGCATTTCTTAACATCCACTTAAAGAAGTAAGGATTGTCTTTGAAGAAGACCAGGACCTCTATGATGATACTAGGGAAGCGTAGAAGAGAGTTTTTCAGGGGTTGTCTGAGCTTGAATGCTCAAATTTTTGTGAGGAGGAGAGGGAGGAGGTGCCCTTTTATAAGGGAGGAGAGGGGCACCTTAGGAAAATCTCAAAATATTATTTTATATTAAGGTCAAATTCGGTTTATAATGGTTCCAAAAGGACTTATTTAGAAACTAAAGTGGGGATGGGTCTAAATCCTCTCATCCAATAGGATTTAGACAAGTTTGGGTTATTATTTTAACATTATAAATTAGATTTAACTCTATGTTAAATAATTTAACTTTTACTGTGTCTTTTTGTTTTCTTACACTATATGGTTAATAAACATACCATATCAAGCCAAAAGATCCCCAAGTTGTTTATTATTAATATATATAGCCTTATATATGTCATTTGGCCAAACCATAGATTTTTAGGAATAAAATAACATTTAATAATATAATATCTATTTTAAAAACTAATTTATGTCAATTTTTACACTATTTGGTACATGATTTTTATGAAATTCATAAAATAATGATAAGTTAAAACCAAGTAACATAAATAAACAATAAAATGTCATATTAACCTATTAAATTATTTTAAGTCATAAATAGTCTCAAATAATATTTATTTGGGTATTTATAAAATCAATTATGTCAATATTTCATTAATAAGGTAATTATTGCATCATCGTTGTGTTATAAATAAATTAAATTATTTAATGTCTAAAAATTACAAATAAAATACTATTATGTAGGAAATATTTTTATCTTTCTAATTAATATTTATTGTGTAATTTACCTTATTTATAACCACATATTAAAAATGATTTACTTATTAAACGTTGATTTTAACTATTTTAACCCTTCTTTAAATAAATTAATAATAAATGTCCTAATCTAATCCAAGTGGGCCTAAATGATCATATTTTATTCCTAAGGTTGTTTTTAGTCGAATTAAACTTATCCAATAGAATTAGGACATGTTTTAGGGTAATAATAATAACATTTTTACCCTTAATTACCCTATTTACTTTTAACAGTGGTAAAAAAATAAAAAAGTTACTATTCAAAAAAAATTATTTTCATCTCATTGAACCACATTTTACTTACTAACATCAACCGTGTCTTTTGGATTTTTGAAATTCCACTCACATAAGCGGTAACATTATGTTTTATGAAAAATTCATTTTTCTTAACTACAACTTAGTGGTTTCACTATTCATCAAAAAATGAAAGTTTCCAGAAAAATACCAAAATTTAGGCCTAAGATATATGTGATATTATGAACTCAAAAATGATGTCTATTTTACCAAATGAAAAACATATTAGTTGCATTAAGTAATTTAAAAATTAATTCCTGTCATCAAAAAAAATAGCATGTTTTTAAGAGATAATATCCATCAAAAGATTGACACTTGTTTATGACTGGATTAAATGTGAAATTACATCCAATGACCAAAATTGTATTAAATTGTAAAAATATATTATAAATATACTTTAAAACCACTCAAATTAATAATTTATCACTATTAATTATTTTTATTAAAAAAGTTCTTTTTAATTAAAATTTAGTAATTTTCACTATTCATCAGAATATGAAAGTTATCCGAAAAGTACCAAAATTTCACCCTAAGCTAATTTCGATATTCCGAATCCAAAAATGAAGTCCATTTTAAAAAATAAAATTTACAAAATTTAAAATGGTTTTTATGACTATTCATAATGGATAATTTTAATAATATTTTAATAGCATATCATTGTTTAGTGAAACGCGGTATTGCGTACTACACACGCTATCGAGGAAGGTCGCGATTGCGTGTAATGCAAGCCAATTCAGGGTTACGTGTTGTGAAATAATCCTTCGTTGTTTCATATAACAGAATCCAACCATATTTCATTTATACATTGAATATATATATATATATATACTCAATGTTGTGTAGAATAACTATTATCAAAATTGTGTGTAACAAGATCCAAGAATAGTGTTGCGTATACTGCAAGCTAATGTGGTCTTGCGTATAGCGCAAGGTAATCTTGGTGTAGAATACAACACAAGACATTAATGAAATTAAAAAATATATTTTTCATAAAATCTCGGGGTGTTATAGAAATAATAAACATGTCTTCACATCATAACCCATGGAAAAGATACTAGTTTAATATTCATTTAATCAAAAAAACCCATGAAAATAATTGATTTTAATAGGAGTATATGATTTTAAATTGAAAATAGTTTCATTAACATCATGAAATCAAAAAAACCCATTAGGAGAACAAATATAATTGTATCCATTAGAGAAGATCCCATCAAATAATTAGTAACACCAATGGAGGTCAACATAGAAGGTATATAATTTCGAAATAACATTCAAAAAATTTCTTGAAGAAAATATCATTCCTATTTTAAAATTAGTTTTTATTAATGTACAGTTTTTGTGAAAAAATTATCTTATAATGAATCATTATAAAGCATACAATGGATGCTTTGAAAAGAATTCGAAACACTTCTTGAACCTAAAACATTTTTAAATTTTTTTTTGAAATTACTTTGAAAAAAATATACTATAATTTTTTAAAACAATAAAACATATTTTATAACCCTTTTCCATGAAAATAATATTGAATGATCATTACTGAAATTATTTTATATTTTTTTTAAATAAAATTTTTTAATGAAAGAGGATTTCATCCAAAGAGAGAAATAATGTATGATTTTCATAAAATAATTTATTTAATTATATTAAATACCAATGACTATAAAATTTTAAAAATACATAAAGGTATCATTAATACCCATAGTAGAAAAAATTTCATGATTTTTCTTGAGATATGGATCATTATATTTAATCAATGGATGTGTAATCATAAAAAATCTCATTAAACAATTAGATTATGGTAAGAAAATCATAGAATAATTGAAACATTGAATAAAAATCCCTATCTTTGGAAATAAATTTAAATAAATCCTAAATTTTGTTAAAATAATGATATTTATTATATATTTTTTAAATTGTAGAATATACACATCATAATCCAATATAGGCTCATAAAAAACATGTGTCTCGAAATATTAAAATTTAAGCAAAACTAACTTTCTTGATTTTAGAAAATTTTAAACCCTACAACCCAATAAAATAAGGATAATAATATGCGTATGTAAATATCAATAAATTTATTAAAATTATTAATATAATTAATTCATCGGTAGTATACACACCAGAGATATTAAATGAGTGGTTAACATGGTATAAGTCTCGCATAAATAAAAGTGATTTTAGAAATCCAGTTTTCTTATCTCTTGACCCACTTTTTACTCATTAAAACATCCTATAAAATAAAGAGAATATTATAATATTTCTATCAAATAACCATATTAATTTATACAATATAGTAGATAATTTTTTTCATACCTCTTATTTCATTTTTATTAACACTTCCATGTTAAAGTTATGTTTCATGTAAAAACCTCATTGTTCTTATCATGTGTTTTGATATGTTATATATTTGGAAAACTAGATTATATCACGTTTTAATCATCCTCAAAATTATAAGCATGAAATAAGTATCATATATATTCAGAATTAATTTATTACTATTATTATATAAAATATATAAATTCAAAATGAAATGCACCAACCACAATGACGATATGACATACTTATGCATGAATACTATTTCCATTTTCTCGTAGTATTGAATGGAAAAAATTAAAATATGCATATATTATAATTATAGTTTTATTATTATGTCATATATATAATATAATTTCACTAAAACCATCATTATTACATTCCATTTATTTTTTTAAAGAATCATATCACATTGAAGATTAGGCATTCCACAGGTCCTCAAATGAAGTTATTGTATTTCAACAAAATGAAAATCATGAAGGAAGGTATTATATAATAATTAAAGAATAATAAAAAATTATAAAAACAATATATATATATATAATAAAAATTTAATTTCCATTTTTATTTCCAACCATGAATGGTGTAAATTGAATAATGAGTTACATTAGGTCATGAGGAGGTAGTTCTTGAGGCATAGGATCGACGATTGAGAATCCCATGTGATGGAAGTATATGTGTATATGGTGAACCCATAATCAAAATAAATATATTTATATTTAATATAATAGTGTTATTATATAATTATGTAATATGAATAATTGAGTGGGTGGAAATTGAAAATAAAACAAAATATATTAGGGAATGGTGTTACATGTTGCATGGATAACTACTCTTTGTTAGCATCAAAGTAATTTCATGGATATGATTTATGAAAAAAGTAACAACTCTAAAGAGAAGGTATGGAATTTATAACTATAATTTTTTATTTTTTGTCTAACCAAAATTTCTTTAAGATTTTTAATTGGTTAGTGCATTGAGATCCCTTTTATAATGGAGTAGGAGAGGCCTTCTTTAAATATAAAAAGGTAAAAAATATTGAGTGTTCACCCATATAAATTTTTTCAACAATAATTGTATATTATATATAATTTAGAATACATGGACTATATATTTCATTTATTTTATTTTGGAAATGATAAAAGGTTATTTTAAAACTAAATTAATAATTAACTAGTAAGTAAACAGGTTTTTACTTAAATCACTATAGTTAATTGTAATTTACATCACTATTCATTTTGATAAAAACCATGTTTTACTTATTTGATATTATAAATTATTATTCATAAAAATATTAAATACACTTTTACAGTTCAGTATCAATTATGTGGAATAAATTTCTTTAAAATTAATCACATAAAAGAATCGTGAGAGTGATTTTTTAAGTAAAAATGTTTAAAATTTTGAACGGTATTTAAATCCAATTTAACTATGAAATTGGGTCCAATGACCTAAATTGGAATAATTAATTTAATTTTGATCTAAATAAAATATAATAATAAATATTACATTTTTATAAAATATATTTAAATTACAACAAAATGAAATTTTCAATAAAAAATTATCATTTATCACAATTCATCCAAAAATGATTTTTTTCTGAAAAATAATAAATATTCACCCTAAGATAATTTTGAGATTCCAAATTAAAATATTTTATATTATCAGTTAAAATTAAATTTCTATATTTTTCAAAAATTTATTTAAATATTTTTCACATTAGGACATAAAAAGTAGTTCACTTCCTAAAATAGTATTTCAATTATATAAGGACTTTACTAAAAATAAATTTTTTTATTATAGATATGATTTATTTCTGAAAAAAAATTATAAATAATATCTAAATATTATTTATTTCTATTCATATCACTATATTTAACAAATACGTTATAATATCTCATTAAAATAACATCAAAAATAATATATTGTTTTGTATATACTCAATGTTGCGTGTAACGTAAGAAAAGCTGGGGTTGTGTGAATCATGATATTTTCCCGACGTAAAATATAATGAATTATTATCCACATATAGTGTAAAAATATACGTCAATTATAATTAATTTTTTAATAAATGGTTCATAAACTCAATGTGTTACGTTGTACTCCCATTATAATTAATTTCACAAACCAAAATTTTCATTATGATATAAGAAAAAGAGGATACATCTTACTCTTCAAAACCTAATGTTACGAGATAACATCCTAAAACTGGTGATTTTTCTAAAATCTTTTACCAGGTGAGTAATATTGTTTTATAGAAAATTCTCTATATGATCCATAAATTTAGTAGGTTTATCCTCATAAGAATGATCACACACCATTGGTATGAACACTGTGTTAAGTACATGTGAAGGGTCCCCTATGTACATCCTTAGGATTTGTAGATGTAACTAATAAACTTCTTGAGAGAGTTCTAGAGTATGTGTTAATCATTATAATACCCTCAGGATATGATCCATAATTTCAAATGGATAGTTATGCATAGGTATTATTATCACATTTAGGTATCAAATAACCATATTAGAAGGAGAGATTGATCAAAACAATTCTCAACAAAATCAAATTTTAGATATCAATGGCGGTTATTACAATAATTTTAAGCATAAAATAACATTAATTGATGTGATAGTGAATGGTGAGAACCTTCTCGACGATTTAATTAGCAATCTAATGTCATAATAGTTTTCGTTATCCAATTTCTACACCGAATGTTGGATCTTGACATTTCATAATATTGGGCAATTCATAAGGTTCCATATGAATTCTTGAGTAAAAGATGTTGTCATAAGAAAAATCAACTAAAGTAAAGTGTTGATCCCAACAAACATTGAAATCTAACGTACAATATCTGAACATATCCTGTAGGGTTATAATTTTTTTCACACTAACAATCTGTTAATGTATGATAACTAGTGCTCAAACATAAATCTATATAATGTCCTAGCTGAAGAATTTTCTAGAATATTGAGGTTACCCTTATATCTCGGTCTGATACAATAGAATGTGTTATTACATGAAAACACACCACATCTTTAATTTATATTCTGGCATGATGATTCAAAGTCAATAATTCCTTAATATAAATTATATGTGATTACATAGTAAGTCCATTGACTGAAACCCATATTGCATTAAACCCTATAGTGGTTTTTAGAGTCCAGTGATAAAATATATTGTGATGTTCTCCCATTTCCTTTCGCAATGGGTAATGGATGCAAACTCACATAGAATTTCTCCTTTCATCCATAACATACATTCAAATAAACCATTAAGATTTAAAATCATCAATATCTATCTTCATTCCATTTCCCTAGAAGTATTATGTCATGTCCTTTTACATCTTCATAGTTCCACGATGAATAGTGACTCAAGAACGATGATATTTTTATTATAAATATTTCTAAAAAATTGGTATGGATGGATAAAAAACACAATTCCTAAAACATATCATTTCATCATAATCAATGGAAAACTCTAGAACATTTCTAAATTTATTTTCTATCTCTGCATATTCTTTTTGCACCACCTTAATATTGACTTGGATAACGGGATGAACATTAAATTGATAAATACATTATTTCCCATTCATTAATGATTTATAAATCCATCCACTATAAATACTGAATTATTGGTTGTTCGACGAACCTCATCTACGATAGGATATAATGATCCTTACGACACAAAGCATCATCCACCTAGTATGGTTTCACTGGTTGGTAATGTATTGATCATTCATTATTCTGTACCACCTCTCACCATCATGTCATAATAAATTTCAAATCCTTTCATGAGAATATATAATTTAAAATTTTATGATTTTTATATATATCACAAATTACCCTATATTTATAATGCCTCCATATGATTAATGAAAAATTTACCGTAGCTAACACAAAATCAGGATATGGTTGATTTTTCTTAAGAATCATTAATTTTCAAGAGGAATTGGATATAAATATGTTATTATACACCAGAAAACATAATATACATTCATGGATAAATCACTAAAGATTAAAAACCCTTATCAACAATATAGTAATGTTAAAATTGGGGTGATAAATATCATTCATCATCAGTTCAACAAAATATTCCATACATTAATCTGTGTAGTGGAATATAGATCTTTTCTCAGTTAACATGGTTAGAGGAATAGATAATCTTGATAACTTCCCCATAATCCATCTATAATATCGTATTAAAATATGAAATCTATGAATATTAGTCACATTAGTTTATGTATTCTTAAATGAAATATTCTCTATGATTCATAGATCTACAGTATACCCTCTCTTGAGATTCAATGACAAAAACATAACTCTTTTTCATTCGAAATTTACATTTTATAAATTTTTCAAACACTTTATCATCTATAAAAGTCCTTAATACAATTATCATGTGGAATTAATTCTAGTTTTTTGTATTTGGATATATAATAATATCATCTACAAAGACTACAACAAATAGATAAATGTAATTAATAATGAAAAAATTCATCAAATTTATTATTATATAAGGGGTACTAGTAAGAAAAAAATGAATCATTGTATAAACACATTGTCCATTCCTTTTATATAATTTAATTTTTCATATATCCTCCATGTCTACACTCAATTTATGATATCCAAAATGGACATCAATCATTGAAATTTATTGAGATCTATGTAGTTGATTATTCATGTCATCCATAATAGGAAGATTATGCATGCTGTTGATCATAATCATTTTAATCCATAGATAATCAATGAAGAGTAGAAATGATCCACGAGTAATTTTCATAAAAATATTAGGTGTACTCCAAGGTGACAAACATGAAAAAATGAATCCATTACAAATATTTAACTACAGTTTATTTTTCAATTATGGCAGCACAATTAGGCTATTCAATAGGTATTCTTTGATATTACCATTGAACATAATAAGAGTTCATTCGACAACTCAAATTCAAATAATGGTGGATATCTAAGAATGTCATCCAAAATACATCTATGAATTTTCAAATAATAGTAATATCATTGATGTTCATTAAATTCCCAAACATTTTCGATACATATCCCTTATGAATGGGATATAACACCCATACATTTGATGTAATATCCATAGGAAGTTCACACATGTCGTCCCATTGGTCGATGATCATATGTTTTTTTAAAAAAAAATCAAAAATAACTTATAATCCTCATTAAATTATATAGTATTTATGAAGAGAATGGATATTTATTCCCACTATGAAAAAAAATCTAACCATAGAAAAAATTGACATGCTTTTTTATAAGAAAAATCCCACAATCTTCACATGGATAAGAACGATACAATATAGATTAAATCATTGTATCATTATGGGGTTTCAATGCTAATTCATAAACTAATAGTTTTTTTGGAATCGTAATACCATAATAAAATTATATATATATGAATATATTGTTAGATCCAGAATAAAATAAGACATTAAAAGTTCTAGAGTGGATGGTGTGTGTACCTTTTAACACATTTTTATGCCACCCATATTCAGAAACACTGATTTGTGGGAGATTTATCATTTTCACTCAATGTATGAGGTTTATGATCTTGATCATCATCATTAACCATCTAGTTTGGAAATTGTTAGAATAATACCTATTATACTTACACTGGTATCACTGAAGAGAGGGTCGTTCTTTTAAAAATTCTATCCATTCATATTATTAGCTCACATCATCCCATCATGTCAGAAATTAAATTCCTAATGACCTCCCATTAAACACATAAATCCTTTAATTGGAAAACGTAATTTAGTTTCCTCCATGATTAATCCCACATATATAGCATAAATTAAATCCTAAAATCTTCTGTCCATTATTTTTAGATATTCATTAAACTCCAACAACCATTTCTTATCTATACCATGATATTAAAATGTAATTCAAACAACCATTTCCACCATGATTAAAAAATGAAAAATTTATTCATTGATAATAATGTATGTTATTGAAAACACCTTTCAAAGAGTTCGATTAACGACATTGGAGAACTTATCAAATTTAATATCCTGTTTGATGATAATACCAGATTCATACATCATAAGTCTTATGAATAAATCTTCATTGTTACCAAAAAAGTCATCATTACTTTTTTATAACTCAACGAACTATTTCTACATCATTGTATGAAGAATATGTAAAAATTAATTAATTATAAATACGTTATCGAGTCTATCTCAATATTTTTTTCAGTATTTCCCCCCCTAATTACTTCTATTATAGAGCCATATCCACATATTTTACCATGTTATGAGTTTATAATAAGGATACCACTCACTATATAATTGACCAAAACTCAAGGACATTTTTATATACATTAAATTATCCTTTGAGTTATTACAATACATGTCCTCTGGGTTATCACTATGGTTTTATAATCCATGTTTCCATAGATTAACTAATATAATTATCAGATACCAAATATATTGAACTCAATTAAATTATATACACATTACATCATTATTTTGGAATACATAACACATTAAACCAAAAGACTCCCGATGAATGTAATAGTTTTGTTCCACTGAAGAAATAGAATCATAAACACAAGTACATACATGGGAAATATTTTCTCTAACTAGGTTCTTTATGACCATCACCCTTATTAGACACATCATAGATAATACATTTTTTCATAACCTAGGGAAATGAATCATAAAATTGGCCGATCCCATATGCTCAGAAAGGATAAATAATGAAAATATATAAGAATAAACATGATCATATGTTATTTATAATATGATCATAAATTTAACATATCACAAAATATATATCAAATTTAATAAAATTTAATAATATATTAAATAATGAAAATTTATTATACATGAATCATATCGGTATCAAGAGTATAATCTTTATAATATTAACATTTGAATAATACATGGAATTATAGTAGACACATAAATAAATAAAATTATAACAAAATAAGTTACTGATTAAATAAAATACTGTTGTAGTGGAATGGGTTAACTCCCCAAAAAAATTTAGTAGTCACATTTCACTCCTAAGACTATCACAATAGAGATATTCTTTAACTGAACTTTTTTTACTCCTCATCCTAGCCATGTCAATATCATTATATATAACTCATTACCCAATTAAATATAGGGATATATATTTTCCCCACATATCAAAAGAAAATAATATATACAGGTTCAACATTATCATAAACAGTCATATCACAACCCATTAAATGATATTAGAATGCATGAATAATAGTTTTGAATAATATTATAAATGCATGAATAATTTTAAAAGATTTTATAGTAGATGGAAGATATTTAAAATGTTATTTTAAAAAAATTTCTTAAAAAACTAACATTATTCACTGGAAAACAGTTTTAAAAACATAAAACTTTTTAAAAACATTTTCCCATTAAAGTAGTTTTGAAATAATATATAGGAATCTTTAAAAATTATTTAAAGCAATTATTTAATATATGGATATTTTTTAAAAATCGTCATTAATATCCTATTTGAAGTCATATAAAATATTAATTGAAATCAATATAATTTTTTCTGAAATAATTTTTCTTTCAAAATGAGATTAATATATTATTTAAAAATCATTTTTAGAAATCATTTATGAAAACATTGTTTTTTAAATGTGTTTTTGACCAAAGGGAGAAGTTTGTTCAGATTTAATTAAAAATACTATCAGTTATTTTATCTAAAATATAGGGGAAGAATGGAACTAATACATGAATATATAATGAATAACCAAATTATAGAAAAAATGGTTATTCATGAAATATTGGTGATAACATTACATAAATTGAATCTTTATCATAAATAATCCTGATAAACGATATGATTTTTGTAATAAACGGTTACCACATTGGTAACATTGTATCAAACTACAAATGTAAAAAATATATTCAAATTAAGATTAAAATTTAACTAATAGAATAATATTTCAGATATAATATGCCAAATTGATGGACATATGTCTTGTAAAGTAATATATGTGCATAATAAATCTTGTATCTCAATGAATGAATATTTAGAAAAAACTACCTTACTGATTTTCTATATTTTATAATGTCATCCCCCATTAAATAGATATAATAATATTGATATGTAAATAGAAATAAATTTATATATGATATTCATATAATACTTTCATGAAAACTATATACACTTCACAAAAGAATAAAGTTGAAAATATTGAATAAGTTTCGTAGAAATAAATGTGAGACAAAAAATAACCTTACCCTTTGACTTTACTATATTCATTCTCATTCAATAAATTTTTATTTTAAATATAATATTATTATACATATATCACATAACCATATTCAATTATAAAACAGCGTGTTTTATTTTAAAATGTAATTTTATTACCTATTTATTAACACTTCCATCTTAATGATACATTTCAGGTAATAATCGCCCTTTTTTAACTTGTTTTTTGGATTTGTTACATTTTTAGCCCTCTTAACTATATCAGGATTTCATTATCACTAGGGAGATAAAAATGACTCTAATATAATATATATTCAGTATAAATTTATTCATAAGAATATATAAATTATATAAATAGAAAATGAAATACACCTTTCATTGAAATGGTCAGTCGTACATATACATAACATTGTTTCCATTTTCCTGACATATAGAAAGAAATAAAAAAGATACATTTAATATTATTTCTAAAGAATTATTATATAATTTAAATAAAATAATATTTATAAAACCATCCTTAAAATATTCCTTGTAAATAATTAATTATTTACATTTCATAGAGTCAACCGTCATCCACACATCTAAAAATGATGTTGTCATATTTCCCAAAATGGAAAGCAAGGATGTATATGTTATATAATGATACCTGAACAATAAAAAAAATATTTTATAAATAATATAAAGACATAAATTTAATCGTTATTTTTAATCATTAAATGTTTAAATTTATGAACGAGCAATATCGGTTCATGAGGCTGTAGTATACTGAATACACGAACGATGATTGAGTGTCACATTTGATGGAAGTGTGTGTGAGTTTAGGAAGGACCCTTAACAGAAAAACATCTTACAATATTTTTGATAATTTTGTTTTTATATTACTGTTTAATAATATTAATTTATGGTGTTTAAAAATAAAATAATAACATATATATTATTCAATGAAGTTTGTTATTCTTTCAATAACTCCTTTTGGTTCTCACCAAAAGTCTTCCTTAGTAGAATTTTTTTCAAAGGTTGGAATCTAGGAAAATAATGGGAATATTTTGTGGATGTTTGGGTTTGTTTTTATGAGAAAATGTTCATTATAAGTATTATTAAGTGAGGGGGTGATTGTTTTTTATAGTATAGGTTGAGTGTCATTATTTTAAATATGAAATACTAAAACACTATTTTTAGGTATGTATTACATCATGTTCAACCAATAATATTCTAATATTTATACAATTAATTAATTGTTACAAATATTAGCATACAATTATTTTTGGACAATTTTGGAGTATATTTATTATAATAAATTTATGATTAACTACTGCATAATATTTTTTACAATATTCTTTTGTAATTAATTTTAATTAATGTCATTAATATTATAGCTCAAAAACTATGTTTACCATATTATAAAATATCAATTTTCATGATTTTCAATATTAAATACATTTTTCCAAATACTAATCATATATGTGGAGGATATTAATTTAAAATAAACCGCATATACATGTCTTGATAATGGGTTAGTTATGATAAAATGGTTAATTTTTTTGAAATGTTTTTATATCAAACATAATTGTGAAATTGGAGAAACTGACCTAAATAGAATAATTTTATATAAAATTGATATAATAACAATTTAAAACTAAATTAAAAATTATTTACTGATATAAATAAAATATATGATAATGAAATTTTCATTTAAAATTCGGTTTTTGTTAATATTTTTCAAAATAATATGCTTTTAAGAAAAATTTCCAAATTTAACCCTAAGATAATTTAGACAATATGATTTTTAAAATGAGTTTTATTTTATAAAATTCATACTATAAATGTTTCTAAAAATAATTGTTTTTTTGTTCAGAAAGGACCATTAATAGAAGAACATTTGAGAAAATAATAATTCCTTACATATAAAGACTTTACGACAAATTATATTGTTTATAATAAATATATTTTTTATGAAAAAAATTATAAATAATAATTACAAATAGGATATTACTATTCACAATTATATGTTTAAAATCTATGTTATAAATATCTCATTTTAAAAATTATAAATATAAAATTTGGATTCATAAATACTCATTGTTATTTGTAAGGTATGGCAATTCAGTGTTGTATGTAGTATAATACTATCATGGCATATCACGTAATGAAAGAATAATTTGTTTTAGTGTGAAATAAAAGACATCAATGAAAAGTAATCTGTTTTTAAAAAAATTCCTATAAACTCATGGTGTTATAGGTTAACAATCCATTCTTCCGATTTTCTTATCACGATGGCATCCAATATCCATTTCATGGTCTATGGATATATATATCCAACATGTGAATTAAATGCTATGTGGGAATTATTTATTGATACTCATATTAAATATTCCCCATGTTTGGTCATGAGGTATTACCTCTCCATTAATGGTGTGTGGAAAATGATTGATGATTAATCATTGAAGGATACCCATATAAGATATTTGGTTATTGTATCATGATAATTATGGGTGGATTCTTTTTCTTCAAATAGTTAGAATATTATGATTTTTATAATTGTAATTCAATTTTAATTACATATTGTATACTATAGTTTACAGTCTTTTGGTGAGGACTAAGTGGGTCATATCATGATCATGACACTGGGAATATTTTGATTTATGCATATGAATTTTCATTCCTTATATAATCGGAATTCAATATTTTTTATATAGGGTATACTATATTTTACGTTCATATAATGAGTTGTAAGGGTGACTTCCCATGAACAATACATGAGGCATCTTATGCTTGATGTCTATGGAATCTTCTGTGTGTCAAAGGAGGCATCTTATGACTTTTATATATGTTTTAGTACAATTTAATGTCAATTAATGAGAAATAAGTTTTTGGACTAACATAATAATTGTTTATTATGGTTCAACCTAGCATATGAGTCAGGTGATGAAATTTCATGAGCTACATCAGAAGTTATTTTACTCAGGGTACTCTTTGGATGAAATAGAATAATTTCAGGTCATGACATGGGAAAGGCACAAACAAGGGAATACTGAATCAATGTATTTTATAGACTATAAAACTGTATCTAGACTCATATTATTAAATTACATGAATTTAGTGGATAAATAAGGCAGAAATGAATATTTCCATGACCTGGCGTAAAATGTTCGTTGTGAGAATATCATTTTTTTTTCATGGCGATCAATACTAGCAGTGAAAGGATCATACTTCATTCCTATGACTTTAGAATGATGGTTATTTAATGTTGGCGTGTGGGGACCTAGACCTTGTGGTATAGACCAATAGGTGAGTGTTCTATTGAACACATCTATGCACTTAGTTACACAATGAAGCATTATGTAACCAAAAAACATATTTTCACAAAAAAAAGATTTTTCATTATGAGTGGCATTGAAGTGTTATTTTTATACACACTATGTCACACACATTTAGACTTTAAAATATATTATGTTGAATTAATTATTGTAATTTTCATGGATGTGTCTTACTAATTGAAATAATTGTCTAAAAACTTCTAAGAGAGCCTTTGAATGAATTGTTTCGACATTGTAATTTTATTAAACATCTGGAATTTTTATTATAAGTATTTAGATTAATTAAATTTAAACATGGGAGGTCCTCTTTTAATATGGGTTTGATTATATATTTTTTTTCATCACATAACTTTTGGCTTTGTTGTTCGACTATATGGAGTAATACAAAAATCTATTTTTTACCATATAACAATTAATTTTTATCAATGGAGTATATCAATTTGACATTTCCATTCACAAGAAACATATTTGTGTCATCATGAAGGATTTCCAAAAACTTTTTTTTATGGACTTAAATTGAATAATTTTCTCCAAAGTCACTCTTGATGGCTCTTTTTTTCGTTGTCTGAATTCAAAAGTCCATAACTCATGATCTATATCATTATTTGGGGCCAATGACATGTCCAATTGTAACGTGTTAAATGAAAAACACTTCCAAGTATGTTTTATTTTCATTTGGTACTTTCTTAGATGTATTCTTACGGTCATAACATCAGTTTTATATGAATGTAATGAAATAAAGGTAATTAATAATACATATTTCTATAATTAGAATTATTTATTATAAAAAATTATCTATTTATTAAATCCATAATTATAAACAAATATTAGGAACAATAATGGAAAAATATTTAAATTGGTTTATGAGGCGGTAGTCCTCCACAAATATAGATAAAAATTTCATTTCACATTTCAAGGTAGTGGCGATGGATGTTGAATATTCCATGTACATAATTACATATATGTATATATAAGACAATTGATTTACTATTTAATAGCGTTTTATGTTTAATGTAATGTGTAAGTGGAAGAAATAAAACATTAACATTGTGTTAATGACTATACCCCTACTTCTGAAAACATTCTATTACTTATAGCTTATGCTATATACAGTTTGTATCCCACCCAAAATAATTTCTCAACAATGTTTGTGTAATGATATAATGTTAATTGGGTAGGTATTTTTTAAAGCAATAATAATTCCCTAAGTGAATAAAATTGGACATTATTTTCCCGTTTATAAGTTAGGGGAGGGTAATTCATGAAATTTCATAAATTATTAGAAAATCAAAAAATAATTATCTTAGAAAAAATAATGAAACAAAAAAATATCAATGATTTATTTAGTATAGGAATAAATATTATGGAAATATAAATTTTTTTCAAGATTTTATGAGGTTATTACCCATATATATATTTCTTACTGATGGTTTCCCTTTTTGATAATTACCATGATAATGATGTATCTAATCTTTTTAGGGTCAATATGATTTATTTTAATGAAAAATGGATCAATAAAAACAAATTTATTTGATATTTCAACACATACTAATGAATTCTCAAAATATAGGATTTCTATGAATTTTAACCCATTTAATAAAGCATTATTTTTTATGAAATAAAATTCATAATCATTTTGGACATATTCATAATATAATTTTATTTCAAATAACTAAAAAATAATGTAATTGAATTTAATAAATTAAACCATCTAAAATATAATATTATTTTATAATAAATTCTGAGAAAATATGTCCTTTAAAATTAAAAAACTTTTAAAAAATTTACAAACATTACTTTTATTTATTAATTTAATAAATATAGTGTTTTTTTTGCAAGAGAAATTAATAAAAATATTTTATCTCTAAAAATTAATAATAAATAGCCATGAGAAATAATTATTTATCATTAAAATAACCATTTTATATCATAACATCACCTATGTTAACCCCTATTTCAAATATATAGTGATTATAAAAATAATAGAATTATATTTCTGTATTCCCTTAAAAAAATAATTGTGATAATCAATGGAACATAGAAAATTTTTCTATATTTTCAAAACATGAATAGAAACAGCCAAACATCACCCATCCAATATCCTAAATTCATATAGGATAATTCTTCAGTCCATGTCATATTATTTTTGTATATACACAACACTAGAAATCCTAGAGGTTATTCCTACTGCATTAAATGGTATACGATATAAGTAAATCACGTCCCAAAGGACCAAAATCTTTAGTATTCATGGTAAAAAACATACACGAGTCTTTTATTACAAATAAAAAAAGGAACATCGAAATATTATTTAGGATAACATTATTCCCTCAAGTGTATCCAAGCATAAAATTCATAGTTAATATTCAATGAATTATCATTAATGGAATCAAAATCAGGATGAGATCAAATTCTTTATAAGGGTAATTTACAATACAAGAAATAATGAATTAATACTCATAATGAACATACCATTGTAAATAATTGACAACACGTGAAACTTAAATAATCAGATATGGTCTTATAAATTTGGAAAGGAAAATAACTAGGACACATATAATTTAATCAATACACTAATAATGAAATACATCCATATATATTGACAAATAAAAAATATCATGAATAATAATAACTGAATACTCAATGAATAAAATTTATAATTATCATACATAATTTTCCTCATAAACTTGATATAGTTATAATAAATACCATTCAATATTAGAATTCAAATACTATTTTCAAGATCTTTCACATGACAGTTTCAATCTGTGGGTAGAAAATCTTTAATTCAACATTGATATAAAATCTAAGTGTTTTTCTCCAAATAATTTCTTCTCACAAGACTCTCTATACACCACAAATATTACATTAAATAGATACCAACTTGTATAGTGCATGTCCAAATAATTCATCATATATCTAAAAGTGGATTTTAATAATCAACAATGTGCCTTATCAAATATTTATATTGAGTTAATAGTACATATTAATCAATACTTTCCATGATAATAAATTAAATATCAATGTAATTACCATATAAAAAATGGAATATGTTTTAGGTAATGAACATATACATGAAAAATGATATAAATTATAATGGTAAATTTAATGATTTATTCTCATAAGAAATTGAATATTTCAAGGGGACTAATTGAAATCAAGGTAGTGAAAAAAAATAAATTATATGGTCCACGGAATTATATTCCTTCTAAAGAAATACTATAAAAATATCATTTAATACATTCATGAGGAAAATATCATTTTCATTTTCAAAACCTTTTCCCGGAATATAATTTAATAAAAATAATTTCATCTAAAAATTTTCTTTTCAAAATTCAATATAGGATTCAAATAATTGACTGATGGTAAATATGGACATGTTGTAAAAGGTAAAAAATATTATTTCCCGGAAAAAATGCACGAAATTTTTTTTATGGAAAGAGACTACAAGATTTATATGAAAAAATTCATGAATGAAAAAAGGGTAAAATTTTATCTCCTATATAAATTTTTAATGGTTAAAAATATTTAGTAAAATCTTCATAGAAAATAGTTGTTTTAGAGAAAAAATGGATTATCAGACTAACGAGATAATTGATTTGGGATTTTCTAATAAGAATGAGATTATGAAATAAACCCATAAAATGATTATAAAGATGAAAAAAGAAATGATCAATGAATTATTTGTGTGTATTGATTGTAAATACACATATAATAAGTGGAAATATATTAATGGATAATAAAAATTTAATATATTAATAGTAATATAATAATAATGATAATAATAAATTAATGTAGCTCAATGATAAATGAATTTTTTTAAGAATTTTTTTTAACACTTGGTAATTTTATGATTGAATCCCCTTAGTTGAAATAATAAATTTTAAAACTCAAAATAAAATGAATAATGAATTATTCATGATATTACAAGTTAGTTTTTCAGTATGTACATATTATATTATAAATCAAGTTCACAGTAATAAAATATTCTTCAAAGAATAGAAATTTAGATAAGGTCCTTTACTACATTGTAAATATTGAATTATAATCCCAATGGAATTAATATTTTCGATTGAAACACTAATTACAAGAAAAATAATTAATTGAAAATATAAAATACAATTGGGGAACTATATATACCAAAAAAATGACTTTAGTTGTTAAAATTTTTTTAGCCTCATGAAAATAATGATGTGGAGAGAATCCATTCCATTTTGTTTCAATTTGGGTGAACATCCTTTAAAATCCAATATAATGGTTTTAAAAATTCCACTAACTTATAACAGTTCCATAATCATATTTAAAATTCATATATTAACTTCATCAAAAATATCATTAATCATTTGTTTAAAATATTCCATTATATGAACTATTCCTAAAGAATAAATACACAATTAATATCATAAATATCATATATAAAATAAAAATAAATCATTTTTAGAACTATGAAATGACTAAAATTAAGGAACAAAAGAAATCAGTTCATAAGGCGAGAATATACTATACACACAAATGATTATTCAATATCCAATTTAATTGATGATTGAAATTTTAGTTCAGTATTTCAAAATTTTAACACATCCATATATTTAATATACATAGGTTATTGAATAATCAATTAATAATAAAAATTGAACCTTTTGAGACTAAAATAAAATGAATTTAGTTATTGGAGAATGTTATCTCATTTTCAGATAACTCATTTTGGTTTATATCAAAAGAATTCCTTGGTTTTATAATGCATAAATTAAGGAATATAGAATTATGGGATAGAATTTGATATATTATAGGGAGGGTATTAGAAGATACAATGGTCTTGGGTGGTGTGAATATCTTTTAGGGGTGACAACATATTATAATGGAGGAGGTGAGACATTATTGTAAATTTTTTAAAATGGGATTCTAATGAACGTAATGATATAAAATAGAGGGTAGGATCGAAATATGAATACAACATGGCTTTCGGACATGTTGTTAAGTCTTTTTGGACCATATGATTAATTTTTACTCTTTTATTTCGATAAATTTTCTCTTACTCACTGTAATTAATTTCAATCACAACTCTAATATTTTATTTCAAAAAACTTTCTCTCCTTGTATTTATATATTACAATTTTTATAAATATTTAATTCATTTTTCAATGTCAAATCATAAATGTGGGAGAAAAATAATTTAAATTTAGTCACATAGACTGGATGTTATAGCGGAGTCTTTATGTTAAAATGTCATGGAAAGTTATTTATTTTTTATCTAGTTTTTTAGTAATATTTAACAAAATAACCTAAATTGAATAAATTAATATATAATTAATATAATTATACATTAAAAAAAAATTAAAATATATGATAATATTATAATAAAATTAATTGATAATCAATTTTTCAATTAAAATTCAATATTTTTTACATTTCATTAAAAATTCAATCTTCTTAGAAAAATACAAAAAAAAAATAATAAAATAATTTTATAAATAAAAATTGAAAAGGAATTTTATTTAAAAATATTAATATTTTAAATGTGAAAAAATAGGATTTAAAATAGACTTTCTATGTAATGGTGGTAAAACCGCCTTTAGAAAAATATAGGTTTATATGCGTAATTTTTATTATTATTATCATAGGCCGATATAATAAATTGCATTAATAAAAAAATATTTTATTGACTATATGATAAATTTATTTAATCGGGATCCTTTACTAATATTGATTAAATTATATCATTAGGCTAAAACACATTTTTGAGCATAAAAACATTTTGTTAATATTCAATTGGGTTTTATATTAATTTCTAATTCATTTATAACATATGAATTCATTTGTTTCTTTTAAAAATTTTATATTTTATATAATATTATTCATGAAATCTTATTTAATTTATATGTTATATTTTGTTATATTAAATAATAATATTTTAATAATATAATGTTTCTTGGTAAAACATGGTCTTACGTGTAAGACAATCTTTCAAAAAAAATTCTAATGCGTGTCACATAAAAAAACTATATTTCATAAATCTAAAGATATAATATTTTGAAAAAAAATTCAAATATCTAATATACCATGGAATATAGGAATATTTATGTATTGGTCTATTTTGGTTTTCAATAATTTTATGGTACCAGTAACCATGGAAAGTGATTGAGATATTTTTTGGAAAAAAGATTATATGCATATAATGAAGGGAAAATGAGAAAATGAAATGTTTGACAGTATTCATGAGCTCATTACTGATATAAGGAAATAGTTATATCATTGTTTGAGGTTTTGGTATGTGAAAAGAGTTTACTTTTGACAAAACTTATGTTTTCACTAAGATTCAATGGGTATTCATTTTTCAATAGAATACATGATTAAGGCCTTCGAATTTTTCGATTGTGACCAACAAGACATATCTCATGATATATGGGGATCAACGATGGTATTAACTTGCTAGTTGTATGAACTCTTTGGTAATCGTTTTCACTATAATATGAGATTGGACAACAATATTTTGAATAAGCCTAAATATTGGAATAGATTATGTTGGGCATAAGTTAGTATTGTTTAAGGATATAAGTTTTTTAGATATTATTTATGGGATGTAGTTTTAGAAAAAAGACAACCTACATGATGGGTGACAGCCCATCGGGTCGGACAAGGCTGTGGAAATCGAACCCACAACCGAAGTACGACTGGCCTTTATCGCCTACCACTAGACTACATGAAGTCCATGTCTAGTAGAAACTAGTTTTATGATATTAAGCAGTATGATATATGAAGTATATGTCCATTTTAGGAACCATATATGATTAATCTCACTATGGATGGGCTTATGTATTTTTTGATAACTTTTCTATCCTTTTGTTTGATACAGATGGAATGACCCATCATTCTATCACATGATCGGCTAACACATCACGAATGACAAATTCAACTTAATTTCATTAAGAGATGAAGTAGAAATTGTCCAATGAATGACCAACAGTGAGACTGTACCAAAATAACAAAAGTATTTCTTCAAATTCCAATTTCATCAACTTTAGGGAAATGATCTTGAAAACCAAAAATGTTGTCCTAGTGATCTTATATCCGATGAATCCGATGGTACTTTAGATCGTCAAACATTTATGGCATTGTGATTGTTGGATTTTTCATAGCCATGTTCTCTACCACTCTCCATCATAACTTGATGGTTAGGTTTTTCTTCCATATCCATATTTTCACCTATGTTCTCATACATGGAATCCCAAAGATGTGTAAATTTAGGTAACCGTTACGTTTCATACATTAGTTTTTAAAACCATGTTTTGGTATTCCTTTTTATGATGTGGGTTTCTATTAAAGAAAAATTCGAGTAGTAAACCATTTATAACCCCGACGAATTTCAAGGGCGAAATTCATTTTAAGGGGGGTAGAATGTAACACCCCAAGATTTTATGAAAAATATTCTTTTTAATTTCATTAATGTCTTGTGTTGTATGATACACCAAAAGGAGATGCACATCACGCATCCCTGACTTGCCTTGCATTACACGGAATCGCGACCTTCTCGATAGCGTGTGTAGTACTCAATACCGAGTTTCACTAAACGATATATTATTATAATATTATTATGAACTAGCCGTTATGAATAGTAATAACCACTTTTTGAAATATTATAAATTTTATCTTTCAAAATGGACTTCATTTTTGGATTCAGAATATCAAAATTATCTTAGGGTGAAATTTTTTTACTTTTCGGATAACATTCATTTTCTGATGAATAGTGAAAATTACTAAATTTTAATTAAAAACAACCACTTTAATCGAAATAATTAATATTGACAAATTATTAATTTGAGTGGTTATAAAGTATATTTAGAGTATATTTTTAAAAATTAATACAATTTTGGTCAATGGATGTAATATTACATTTAAACCAGACGTAAACAAGTGTCAATCTTTTGATAGTTATTATCTTCTAAGAACACGCTATTTCTTTTGACGATGGGAATTAATTTTTAAATTAATTAATTCAACTGATATTTTTTGAATTTGGTAAAATAGACATCATTTTTCAGTTCATAATATCAAATATAGCTTAGGCCTATTTTTTGGTATTTTTCTTGAAACTTTCATTTTTTGTTGAATAGTGAAACCACTATGTGGTAGTTAAAAAAATGATTTTTTCATAAAACATAATATTACCACTTGTGTGAGTGGAATTTTGAAAATCTGAGAGACGTGGTTAATATCAAGGACTAAAATGTGGTTCAATGAGATGAATTTTTTTTGGTGAATAGTAACTTTTTACTTTTTTTTACACGGTAAAAAGTAAATAGAGAAATTAAGGGTAAAAATGGTATTATTATTACCCTAACACATGTCTTAATTCTATTGGATAAATTTTATTCGGATTAAAACATCCTTAGAAATAAAATATTACCATTTAGGCCCAATTGGATTAGATTATGACATTTATTATTAATTTATTTAAAGAAGGGTTAAAATCATTAAAATCAATGTTTAATACCTAAATCATTTTTAATATAGGGTTATACATAAGATAAATTAGACTATAAATATGAATTATAAAGATAAAAATATTTCATACATAATTTGATTTTATTTATAATTTTTAGAATTAAAATAATTTAATTTATTTATGACACAATGATGATAAAATAATTATCTTATTAATAAAATATAAACATAATTGATGTTATAAATACCCAAATAAATGTAATTTGATACTTTTTATGAATTAAAATAATTTTCTATGTTAATATGAAATCTTAGTATTGATTTAATTAAATTTTTTCGAACTAATATTTCTGTTATGATTTTCACAAAAATCAATTACCAAATAGTGTCAAAATTGACATAAAATAGTTTTTAAAACAAATATTATATTATTAATTGTTATTATATTCCTAAAAAATCTAAGTATCGGCCAAGATACATATATCATGATAGGTTTATCATTAATGGACATCTTGGGGGTCTCTTGGATGTATATGGTATGTTTATTAACTATATAATATAAAAATAAAAATTGACATGGTAAATGTCAATCTAATTAACTAAGAGTTAAAACTAAAAGTTAAGGTTAATATAATGACCTAAACTTGTCTAAATTATATTGGATGAGATAATTTCCACCCATCCCCACCTTATCTTAGAAATAAATAAATGTTGAGCTATTAGAAACTGAATATGACTTTATAATAAAATAATATTTTTAGTTATTCCAAAGGTGCCCCTCTCTTCCCTTATAAAAGGGCATCTCCTCCCTCTCTTCCTCACACCACATTGAGCTTTCACGATCCTCCAACCCCTAACAAATTATCTTCTCCACTTCCCTAAAAAAATCCTATATGTCCTGGTCTTATTTAAAGACCAATTTTATGCCCTAAAATGAGGTCTCATAGAGGCGCTTTAAAGAAGAGGTAATGTCCGTTACCGATTCATTCAACTTTATTTCTTCTTCCACTTATTCTTCCTTAGTAGTTTAATTATGAAGTAATAACATCAGTATCACTCATATACTGATATGTTATTATAATTATGAAACAACCCTGTTTCACCATCCGTCCATCCTACGGGAAATGAAATCACCGCGCATGTGTACGTATGGAATACTGTCTCCACGTCGTGGTGTAATCTATTTTCCACCACCACCTTACATGGATGGGTATAATGGTGAAAATAAATAACTATATATGATTATTGTAATGTATTATTGATTCTGTAATATTATACATACACTACAATAAAATTCCACGATCATGGGAACGATATCATCGCTCGTGCGTACGTACGGAATACCGTCTCCACGACGCGATGAGATTCATTCTTAATGATTAACCATTCATAAATGATTATAAATTATATATAATAAGTAATCATGAAATATATGAAAAAATAATGATATTTGATTTATGTATATATATATGTATGTCATCCAATTAATTCCATTCAATTCAATGAGGAAACGAAAACAACGTTCATGCGTACGTACGACCTGCCGTCTCCATGAACTGTGTATTTATTTCCATTTATCAATCTATTATATATATGTATATTCAGAATATATGGTATATATAAATCATTTTTCACATTCTGGAATTAAGTAATCATGATCTAAGTAATTATATGAATAATTACACGTCAAAACACGGACGACAAATGAAACGATTTTCCCCAAAATGCTCTTTACATGGAATTTCAAAGGAACGAGTAATATAAAGTCACAAGTGAACCATATATGACATCATAACAATGAATATGATCCTGTAATAAGTCAATGACATTATATAAATCATTATAGAGGAGGTTTGGATACGTATGAAGCATATCAGACCTAAGGTAAGGGATAAATATTCAAATCTCATTCTTATCCGAGATTGTTAATTCGTAAATATTTACTGGGGTTATTGTTATTATTAATGTAAATGTTTTATAAAAATGTTTTCATGTATGTTTAAAGTCATTTTTACCCATTTTTTGACTTCTACTACATGGTATGTAAGAAATATTTCTTTTGTTTTATGTTACGAGGTACTTTTTGACTTTTCCGGTAAAATTACGAGAAGAATGTTTTTTTAACTTATACAGCATGAACGGATTTTTTACGGTTTTATAAAGCCTTATTTTCATTGAAGCTTCCTCCAAAATATTTCATGACTATTTTCAACAAAATCCTTTTCTTTTAAAATTGCATGATATTTTGTGAAAAGAGAATGATTTTGAATAAGAAATGATATTTTACTCAAGAATTCATTTCATGTGTTTTATCAAATCCATTTTTCATCTAAGTTGACATTATTTCATATGTGTATGTTTTAAGTATCATGTCTCTATGATTTACATGGTTTCACTTTTCTTATTATGAAATGATATCCATTTCTTTTATATGGATTATTTGATGATTAGATGATGTTTATGAAGCCCATTTTATTTATTGGGTTATTATGAATGATGTATGTTTACATTGTGGAACAAGAAAGAATGATTTCATTATGAGATGGGTGGAACCTATATCTCCCTCCAATGCATTGGGTTAAGATTTATATCTCATGAGATATACATGGCTGGAATTGTAAGTTAATATGATTCAGTATTACAGGACTGGAATGAGGAGTGAACTCGATTCAGAAAGGGACTTTGTCCACTAAGATGGTCTTGGAAGCAATGCCTTGGCTACTATGGAAATCATTACGTGTGTTTAATGGATTCCACAATTACATGTTTTATTCCCATGCTATGTTATCATGATTTATGTTCCATTATGATCTATGCATTATGTACTTCCATGTTTTAAGTCGTTGCTCAAGATTTTGATGTTTAAACATTATGTTCATGTTTTTATGTTCAAATGTATGTGGTTTGTTTTATTTTATAGATGCTTACCCTTACTAAGCATTTGAGCTCACCCTTTTTATGTTTTATTTTCCCCCAGGATTAAAAGAAAGGTTTTATGTAAGGAAACAAAAAGTGGAATATCTTTATGGTAGATGATAAAGATCTTTCACCACGATTAGAAGATTACGTTCCATGTTTCCAAAGACACTAAACTATTATGGTCTTTGTCTGTATGTTTTTTTTATGTATTATGTATTCCGCAAAAGTAATGTAATATCTATGTACGTCAAGCTTAGGGTCTCTACAAGTTGGGTAAAAAGACCATCCCACCAGTGTCAGCCGGGCCAAATAAACCTGGGTCACTGGGTGACTCGGAAGACATAAACTATGGCCAGCCTGAGCGACGTTTAGTAATCTCCAATGGGCATGGCCGATGGGCAAGGCCGGCATAATGGGTTATATGGGAAACTGGTCTGGGTTGGTCATGTTGTTCCCAACCAGTCAGACTGGGTCTGGACGCTACCTGCCCCGATATACAAAAATGAATATATCTCTGAAATCAGGCATCCAATTGATGCACTGTATGTGGTGTTGGGACCCCGACAATGAGGCGGGCATGTTCGTATACTTTGGTTAGTCTGACCATGTTCGGCCAGGCTGAGATGCGACTATACCATGTTTAAAGAAAGTGTTGTATCATTAAGATAGTGCATCAAATCGACGCACCTTCTGCGACATTGGGACCCTTACATCAAGGTTGTTCTTATAAGATACTCTACATGTGTTTTTACAAATAATTATATATATCCAGGATAGATTTGACGTAAATCCAATACTTTCATTTTTACCAAAATGCCCATATCTTATAGGCCGGGTGTCCTTTCGATGCACTGTCTATTATGTTGGGACCCTTATGATTAGATAGTCCTTTGGATTTCTCTGTTTGGGAATTCATAGTGTTTCAGGTACAAATGATTTATTTAGGAGAGGATCCTCCTAAAATCATTCTTTCTTCGTGCCGGAATACTGTGGCTGGCTATGACGTGAAGAATGAAGAGCGACCATTCATGAATAAGAAACATAGCGACCCATCATGGATCAGCAACATAGAGAACCTTCATGGACCAGAAATAGAACATACATTCGTTGATTAGTAATATATCTACACGTTATGATTCATATACCGAGAAAACCTTCTTTGATCAACTATAGAGTGCCCCTTCATAGATCTGCAACATAGAGACCCTTTGTGGATCAGCAACAAAGTGATTCTTTATGGATCATCATGAGCGGGACCCTCTATGGATCAGCATGAGGGTGACCCTCTGTATATCATCATGAGAGAGATCCTTCTTGGATAAATGGTAGAGAGACACTTCTTAGATTAGTAGTTGAGCCTCTTAATGGAATAAGATGATATACATTTACGTCCAATATTCATTAATTATGTAATTATGTTATACCTGGTGTGAGATGTATATTGTTTTGTGATATACATTTAGATCATGCATAGTGGTATTTTTTGGGGATTTCATAGAGACCTTAGGGGGTCTGGGGGTCCCTACTAAGTGTGGTTATACTCAACCCTATGTGGGCATCGCCCGAACATGTTGTGTCTAGAGAAAATGATGGACATGTTTGATTGGGACTTTGGGGATCGGAGGATAGACGGTGGTCAGAGGTGGTTCGATAGATGTGTTGTGTTATAGTGACTTCTGATAGTGATTTGTACGTCCCCTTCAGTAAGATCCATGTAAGATGACCTCGGTAGCATGCATTTGTTTTTCTATACATTCCTTTCAACTGGGATTCTATTCTTGTCGATTTCACTTTCTATAGAACATCAACTCATTGTTAATTATAGTTTTTGCTTACATTACACAGTATTGGGAAGCGTGTGTGTGTACAGGTCTAAATTCTATGCCTTCCCTTTTTTGGGTTATGCCTTCTTGGTTCTAGTCGCCAACCCCTATCTAATGGAAGGTGGGATTGCGTAGTCATGACATGGGTACCGGGGGATGGGTCGCGACAATGTGGTATCAAATGTATGTCGGCTCTATCATATTAACCAGTAGTCAATAATTTCGATGGGGAAATAATGTTAAGTTTTAGTAGTTTGGATTTTAGGCTAGGGAGTCCAGTGTTGGTGCGATGGCTGATCTATCCAGACACTAGAACCCAAAATACTTTTTTCTAACATGGTACATAAATTCACTAGTCTCATGTGTTTTGAAAGTGTTTTCTCTTGATCTCTTTTGAGTTATCTCACCTGGAATGACATAACATACCAGGGCCCATCTTGAATTCACACAAGATTCTTCCATGTAGACATCCATCTTGGATTCCAGTGAGGGATCATGATAACGGTCCCCCGAGAGATGAGGTATTGGTTCTTGGACCAATTCTAGAGAGAGAACCTCCTGGTGGTAAACCTGAGGCACCACCACCCATCAAGAAAAAATTGGTACCATCATTTACAGTATATTATTCTTACCAAATATGTGTATTGAATGAGTTCCAGAGGTCGAGAACTCTGGTGTTTCAAGCCAAGACAAATCCTCACATAGTTGAGGATTTTCTAGAGGCGGTGACTTGAGTTTTCCTCATAGTGAGGGAACCATAAAACCAGATTATTGTTCTAGAGGCAATCCATCTTCAGAGAACATTATGGAAATAGTGGAGCATGAAACTCCAGGGGAGTACCTGTGATAACTGGATCGACAGTATGAGGCCCCATGGGTAGTAAACACTAGCATATTGTAATGTTGTACCTCCAGTGCGGTGGGCATGGACACTTAGCTCGAGAATACCTTACCCGCTGTATAGATGACCGAAAAACCGTTGAAGGGCCACTAAGGTAGTGGAAAGGGAGAATGATGAACAATAAGAGGTGGAAATAGGTACATGATACTAAAACCACCACCCCAAGTGGTCTACCATGACCTCTGGGAGAATGTGGATAGTGGCGGGGGTAGCTTCAACAGATTGAGGCCTATGATCATGGTTTTCCCTAAAATATTAGTGTTATGAGCGGTGTAAACTCCACCATAGATACAGCTCTTATATATATAGGTTCCAATCACTCATTATTTACCACTAAACTTTTTATGTGCGTGGAGATTCTAATTTATTTGTTGGCATGATCAGTATAATGTGAGACTCTTATAAGAGGGGATTATGCGGCCACCCACTAGTGACGATAGTGTGAGATTACAGTATGAGGCGAGATCTTGGTCTAGGACCTCCTTGTATCAGGGTAATGGTTTTACGATGCAATTCAAGGTAAGGATTACTCAAATTCATGCTCATGTTTACTATTTTATGCACATAGTGTGGTGAATACGTATATGTGGGAACTATTTTTCAAATGTAGGTGAGAAGGAAAACAGAGCTGTATCGGATAGAATTTCACATAGAATGGTGAATCCAGTCACTCTATAGTTGGCTAGCATGACCCTTGGTGCAGTTGATGACACGCTTACATGGTTTCTTTCTATGTAGGATGAATACGAGGACATCATAGTGATTTCACTTAGCGTGATGAGCTCCCTACCAGTGTTCATGGGAATCATGAACAGGATAATCCAAAAACACTTAGACCCATTTGTAGTGGTCTTAATTGATGAAATTTTGGTCTATTATGCATCTAAGGAGGACCACACAATGCACATGAGGATGGTTCAAAACAAACATTGAGATCACCAGCATTACAGAAATCTCTTGAAGTGTGAGCTATTGACATGGAAGGTTCATTTCCTTGAACACATCATCCATGATGTTGGAATTGTAGTAGATCTAGTTAATATCAAGGCAGTGAATTTTTTGGACCCACCCAATAGTGTTACCATGGTGAAGAGTTTCCATGGGCTGGATAGGCCTTATTGGAGGTTTGTAACTAACTTCTATAGAGTAGCAACACCTTTGAAAGCATTTAAAAAGAAGTGAAAACCCTTTGTTTTGATAGAACAATTCCATTAGATGTTTTTTCTACTGAGGTGGAGATTGATGACTTCTTCAATCTCGAAGCTTCCAGAGAAGGGCTCGTACTACGTGGTGTTATGTGATTTATCAGTATCTGGGATCATTGGTTTCTCGATGTAGGATAAAAGGTGATTTATTATGAATCATGATAGTTGTGAACATATGTGCAACAATGATACTCATGACTATGAGTTGATAGTGGTATTATTCACATTGAAGTTGTGGCAACATTACCTAATGCGAGAGATTTAATTGTATAATTAGACCATAACAGTCTAAAAAATATCTCTTCATAGATGGATATACATCTGAAATAGCATCAACAGATGGAGTTCTTCTAAGAATACGACTTCCAGATAGTCTATACTCCTAGAAAGGGTAACGTTGTGGTAGATTATCTTTGTAGAAGATCTATTTCATCTCTAATTAATGCATCCATAGCATAGTTGGCCTCACTTCCAATATCCTTTGTGGGTAGAGAAAAGAAATTATTTTTTTCAATCGATTGTAGTTTCTCTTCCACTCTTACACTGAGTCAGGGATGTGCAATTCAGAGATGCTAGTTTCAAGACTACACTTGCTCTGATATCAACAACGAATTATCTTCACAGATATTTAAACAGTGCAGAGCACATCATCCTTTATAGAGGGTTCATAATGGTACTAGTGAAGTTGCGGGAGGAGATGTTGAGGGAGTACAATACATCCCCTTTGGCGGTATATACATGTGTGGAATAGATGTACCAAGATATCCGACGTCAATAATTGTGGATGGGGATGAATAAGGTAGTGGTACATTTTGTCTTGAGATGCCACACTTATCAGCATGTGAAGGTTGAGAACCATGTTCCAACATGTTTAACACAGACCCTTGAGATACCTTAGTGGAAGTATGATGGTGTATATATGGACAATGTTATGGTATTACCACATACTCCCTAGAGGTATGATACCATCTAGGTGATCATTGACTATCTCACCAAATCAGAACAATTACTACCCATTAGAGAGCAAGGATTAGAAGTGGCCTTGGGATACCTCTAAATGATGTAGATAGTTTGAATCCATGGAGTCCCTTATACTATACTATTATATCATGATACATTCTTTTCATCTTAGTTATGGAAGGGATTGTGTGAGGGTTTTTTGGACTCATCTATTCTTAACAACCAATTTTCACCCACAAACTGATGGTCATACTGAGCAGACCATTCAGACCATAGAAGACATTCTTCCTGCTTTTGTCATGAATTTTGGTCATAGTTGGGAGGACCACTTACCACTGGTGGTGTTTTAATTCAACAATTTTACCACTCCAGTATTAGTATGGTGTTGTTCAGGGCACTCTACAGAAGATTGTACTCATCACCATTATGATGGACAGACTAAAGAGTGTCACCACTCAAGGGTCTAGAGATGGAAAATGATACAATTGAAAAGGCATGGGGCATCTGAAAGTAGATGAAAACTACACAGATCCTATATAAGTAATATGATGATAGGCGACTGAGGAACTTAGAATTAGAGGAGGGGTGATCCCAAATTCCAAAAGGACTCCACTCGATGGGAGATACAAATATTTTGCTGAGGAGGATAGTTTTCAATGAGTTTCATTGGACCATTCATGATCTTGGATAGTTTAAGAGAGATGGATTACAACTTAGAGCTACAACCACAGTTGGAGAAGCTGCATGACCCTTATCACGCCATCGACCATGGAGAGTCGGTGTTTGAAGATGGGGAAACGTTCAAAGTGTAACCGATAGAGATAGAGGGTCGACAAAAGAGGATCCATAATTGATGGTTGATTCCTCTAGTGCGTGTTCATTAATAGAAAAATAATATCCTGGAGAGAGCATCAGAGTGAGAGGCTCAGTTTCATGCTAAGTAACCGCTTTATTTTTTATTAGCCCTTGTTTAGCTTTCGGGGACGTAAATCCATAATGTTGTTACAATTTAAGACCGTAGATAATTCAATTTATTTATTTTTTATTTGAATGGTATTATTCAAGATCTATTCCCCATTATAGAATGTGATTCTGAGGCCCATTGGGGTTGTAATTTATTTTTAAACATTTTTTAAAATACGTTAAGTAACCAAGAGGGAAGGTTATTCGAACATTTAAACCAGTCCCAAGATCTACAATATGACGGAATCATTGAATTTACAATGCTGGTATTCTCCTAGGAATGGATTATCCTCAACTAGATCAGGTATACTATAGAAGATAATATTCATCAATTATAATGGATGAGATTAAATAATCTTAAAATCTTTAGAAGTTTGATTTATATTAAATGAGTTTGCAGTGACACAGTGACCGGTCAGCGCTGCGATGCAGTGATGTGGAAACACTAACTCATTAATGAATCTCATAAATGGATCTTCTTGGAGACATGAAATGTTTCTCCCAACCATGTTTAATCAGAGATCCAAGGATGAAAAACAACCCCCATAAAACTTCTAGCGACCTGAATCTATCTCTTTATTTATCTCTCGTTCCGATGATGATGACCGATGATCACTCCTAAAGAATGAGATAAAATCCTATAATTGATGAGATTTGGTGAAAAATAGTGGATCACGTATGGACAACGTCTTGTATCACCCTCTTTTGTAAAAAAATGATCTAAAATTTATGTATGGGATTTTTTATGTGTTTTAGTTGACCACTCTTCCCCATTTAATTTCTAACGATAACTGAGGATCAAACCAAAAATAGGGGGCCACCATGTGGAAGGGCCGTATCGGCCAGCCACTGGCCCACTTATGTATCTGGAATAGTTCTACAATCCAATTCATTTTATAAGACTAGACCTGTGGTTTAAAGTCGGGACAATTTGAGGCCTGGGCTCTGAAAATTGTTCGGCTTGCCAGTTCGGGCCAGGCGAGATTAACCCGGTTCATTTGGTGACTCAGTAGACTGGAAGCATGGACAGCATGGGACATGTCCAGTAAGTCCCATTGGGATTGGATGATGGGGGTATGTAGACATGATGGGTTATACTAGATAATGGGTTGTGTTGGTCTGGTCAATCTGAACTACTCAGACCGGGCCCGAACATAGCATACCCTCTTTACAAAAACACATATATCTCTAAAACTGAGCATCTTATTAATGCACTATTAGTGGAATTGGAACCCTTTAAATGAGGTTTTCCTATTGGAATACTCCTGTTGGTCCAACCATGTTTCCCAGATCCAGATGTGATAGTCCCTTATTTACAGAAAGGGTTGTATCTTTCAGACAGTGCGTCCGATCGATGCAACGTCTGTGTCGTTGGGTCCATGGAGATGAGGCGGTCCTTCTGAGATAATCTACACCATTATTTGCAATTATTTTCATATGGATGGGAATGATAATATCTGAATCCAATTGGGTACTTTTAACAAAAGGTTCATATCTTACAGATCAAGAATTTGTTCGATGTGTCATTTGTGGCATTGAGACCCTTACGAAGAGACAATCCTTTGAGTTACTCTATGTGATACTTCCTGGTGGATGATGTATGACGAATGGATTAAGGCAAGGATCCTCCTGGAATCATGTGTGGAATGTGTAGGATTCCATTGGCTGGATGTGACGTGAAGATGGTTGAGGTACCCTTTGTTGATCAACAATATAGTGACCCTTCGTGGATTAAATACACAGAGAATCCTAATGGATCAGTAATGGATCAACACTTCATGGATAAAAAATGGATTGAACTTTTTTGAATTAAAAATAGAAAGATTATTCATGGATCAATAATAGAGTGACCCTTCATAGATCTGCAACAAAGAGACCCTTCATGGATCACCAACTAAGGGAACCATTGTGGATCAGAAACCAAGTGACCTTTCATGGATTAGAAATTGAGAGACCCTTCATGGATCAGAAATAGAGTGATGCTTCATGGGTTAGTAATTAAAAAGAACTTCTTGGATAACAAATGGAGTTACCCATCATGAATTAGAGACAGTGCAAACATTCGTGGATTAGCATGAGTGAAAACCTGTGTGGATCAAAATCTGAGTGACCCACTATGGATCATCATGTGAGCGACCCTTCATGGATCAGCAGTAGAGTGACCCTTCATGGATCAGCGACAAAGTCTCTCAATAGAATAACATGATCTATCATTGTGACTAATCATTGTTACTTCGGTACATATGTAACACATGGTGTGAGATGTCTTTTCCTTTTTGTTTCACATTGAGATATTTCATTACAGTATTTCTTTTGTAGATTTCTCAGAGACCTTTGGGGTATCAGGGTCCTTATGTGGTATTTTTATACTCACCCCTACATGGGATTTTCTTGCACCTGTTTTGTCTTTTGAAGATGACAAGTATTTTAGACTGTGACATTGGGGAACTAGGGTTAGACGGAAATCAGAGGTGGATCGATAGATGTTGTGTGCTATAATTACTTCCAAAAATGAGTTTTACCTACACTTTATGTAGGATCCTTGGTAGATAACATCTACAATTTGAACTTCCTTTGTTGTACATTTCATTTAGTTGGTCTTGTATTCGTGCCCATTATACTTTTTGTAGTACATGTACTTATTGTTGGTTCGAGATTCAGCTTACATTCTATAGTATTGGGCTTCGTGTGTGTGCATAGGTTGAAAAGAAATTCCTTCCCTTTTTGGGATATCCATTCTTGGTGCTAGTTGTCATCATCGAGCCTATGGAAGGTGGGCGTAGGGTAGTCACGACACAGGCCTCGGGTTATGGGTCGTGGACGTACATTTATATTATTATTTCAATATCATATTTGTATCAAATAAGAAAAATATTTTTATAAATAATCTTTAATAAATTCCATGAATAGTGTGAACTAAACATTACACTTTTACGAGGCAGCAACCCTCACTTCAACCAACGATGTTTTCATATTCAAAAAAAAATAAAAGAATGAAGGTATGTTTTTTAAAATAAATCCATAATGATAATTAAATAATAAATATCATTTATATAATATATATTAACTATAACTATTTCAGTATTCCAACCATGAATAGTGGTAAATGGAAGAAAGGAATACCGTGGTTCATGATGCGATAGTCATCTTTACACATGAATGTTGATTGAGTATCAAATTTGATGGATGCCTGTGAAAGTTTGGGTGTATAATTTAGCAAAGAAATCTCACTATATTAAATTTACTAATAGTATATCATATTATTTTATTAATAATAACTAAATTATTTGAGAAATAATTAAAAATATATGATTGATGAAGAATGTTACCTTGTTTTCGGGTAACTCCTTTTGGTTTATACGTAATGTATTCTATGGTTGGATTTATTTTGAAAGGGAGGATAATAATATTAGGAGAGGGTGTTTAGAGATAATTTCTCATGCTTTTTTTTGTGTAATATGGAAACAGTGGTGTGAATTAGTTGGAGGAATGAGTGTTGTTTTATAGTGGGGGAGTGGTATTCTTGTAAAGTTTTCAAAAAGGAATTCCACCCTCATTTTTCCTAAGTTATATAGCTTAATTAATGAATAATATTAAATAAAATGTATTATTGGGTTGAAATATTAAAATAAAACATCTTTTGGAATAGTTTATCATTTGTTTTTCCAATACGATTAATGGTTAGTCCTTTATGATGAAAGTTATTCTCTTAAACATTGTACATATTTTTAATCAATTAGATTATTAGTTTTTGAAAAATGGTGAATTTGATTGAAATATAAATTATTCTGATTAAAAATATGTAATCCATTTTTCTAAATTCCTACCAGTTAAGTAGAACAAATTATTTTTAAATTAGTCCCATAGACAAAACCAGAATGTTGGGTTTTATATGTAAATGTTTACATGTTTTATTTTTTCTTACATATATTTTATTCGATAAAATAATTAAAATTAAATAAATTAGATTAATTTATATATAATTTTTATAATGTGACATTATAATAAATTTTTTCCTCATATATAAATTTGACAAAAACCATATTTTGAATTAAAATTCATAATTTTTCACTATAACTCAAAAAATAAAACATCACATAAAACACCAAAAAATCATAGAAAAATATAAAAATAGTTTATTTTTACATGTAAAATTAATAAAATTTACATAAAATGTATTTAATATAGGGTCTCCATTTAATGGAGATAAAAATGACTTATATCAAATATAGGTTTTCATGTGTAACATGGGTTTGTTATTTTCTTATCACTATAAAATATCATAGATGAATATTAAAAACACATTATCATATATATTTTATAAATATTTAATTAATATTATTCATTAATATAAATTACATTAATTAATTAGTAAAAATATTCTTTTTGAGCATAAAATCATTTCTATTATATTCAATTGGGTTTTACATTCATTTCAAAATACATGGTAACTTTCGAAATCATTTTATATTTTAATAAAACATATATTTCCATAAATTATTTAAAACTTCTAATAATTATTTTTAATGGTTTTGTTATATCATATTATTTAAAATAAAAATATTTATAATATATTTTTTCTTGGTAAAATTAGGTGTTCTGTGTAATAGAAGTTTTCAAAGAAACTCGTTATTGTGTGTGATACATGTCACTAGGTATTTAATTCATTGTAAGATATATTATATATTAATTTATCATGAAAATCACAAATAATATAATTTATGTAGATTTTATTTTAATTTCTACGTTTGGTGCACATGTCATACATGTTATTGAATAAAATATAATATTTTATAATTATCTGGGTGTTTCAATTTTTAACCCTAATTATCTTTTTTACCATTACCATGATGATAATTAATTAATATGTTTACTATTCATAATGACAAAAATAAATGTACCCTATATACCAATGTTGTATCTCATGATTATAATTATTTAATCCGCCTTCTAGATTTCAATTTCTATAGGTGAAAAAAATTAGTTAATATTAAAATAAAAAATAATATGAATTGTTTTTTTCATAAAACATTCTATTAAGCATTAAAATGATTTTATACGAAATTAATGTATACAATTAATTCCAAAGAGAAATTAGAATATGTTTAGTTATAAAAATTCATTGAATATTAATATTAATCAAATTCTGAATGTTATTTTTAAATTAATTGAATAAAAAATATATACATTTCAGTAAAAATTTATATTTTTCACTTTTCATTGAAATATAAATTTTTAGAAACATCAAAATAATTCATTTTAATATAATTTTTATATGATGGTTTCAAAAATAATATCATTTTTGTCTATAAATTTTTTCAAATTTCCCATTTATTATTTTTAATATTTTATCAAAAATAAATAAATAAAATCAATATTTGATGACAAAATATTATTGAAAAATGAAATAAATTTTAAAAAAATTCCATGATTAGTTTCAATGTAGTTATTTATAATTTAATATTTATTGGGAACATTATATATTACAAAAATCATCAAATCATTTTAAAACCCACCAATTTAATAACTATGATATAGAATTTGTATTTAAATAGAAATATTTCATGAATCATTTAGGATTAATTATTTTCATTGTATACACTAGACGAAATTGTTTTATATTTTAAAAATAGATGGATGTTACATAATTACCAATAAAAAATTAGAAGTTAAATTTTCATTTTATAAACTATGTTGAAAATATTTTGTGGTACTTTTTATATGTGGCTTCCTCCAGTTCCCTTTTTTCCTCCTTATTTCCATTGTTCATTAAAAATACATTGACTCTGTTGTTTTTCTTATTGTTTATAAATTTCTCTATATGATCCATGATCTTAACAGAATTCCCAAAATATGAGATATCAATTTCTATATTTACCACCTATATATTTAGTATACATGATGGATTAGGTGCCTATTTCCATAAGTTGGAGCCATGGAATACATCAAGTACTTTAGATAGTGATGGAAGGAGTGCTAGTTGTTATTTGAAATTATAAATACTATATAGAATATCATTAGGGACAATGTAATAATGAAATAGATTTCCATTATTCACAAATAACATTAATTCCTTCAATGGAAGTATTCAGATAAATACATTATCTCTATCCTCAAACTCCATCTCTCATCGATGATTGTCAAAATCACCCTTATATTGATAATGAGTAGCCCAGATGTGTTTCTGAATAGTGTTTACCATTTCAATTATTTACTAATACTTTTTTTTCTAGGATTCTTTAATTTACTAGATTAAACACAAAAATACTTATTCTATATATTGAAACTAAAGAGGGTTTCATAAGGGGGCATTTGGATGAATAATTGAAAAATATTATTACAAGAGAACTCAAACATGGAAATATATGTACCCCATCATATATTGAAGTCCCTCAAGAATTCTCCCAACATTTTTTCTAGTGTATAGATATTATTATCCTAATGGACATTAGTTAGGGGGTAAACATCTATATTATGTCTCAAATCTCTATTTGGAGAATGTTTTGGATTCTTCCAAAATATAAGGAGAAATTTTTTATTACTCTTTGATATAATAAATGATGTTTTTCCAAGAAGCCCCGCCACATCCTTGATTTATATCATTGAAATTTGATCATTTGATAAGTCCCCTCAAATTTTATTGAAGAAAAAATATAACTCATGTTAGTCTAGATAAAACCATATATTATTATTTTCTTTTTAAGTTATTGAATTTATAGTGTGGAATTCCATTGTTATGTTTCCCATATCCATGTCAGTATATGTATCTATTGAATCACACACATATAATTTTTCTTTCATCCACTGCTCATTAAAATACTAGTCACATTGATTTAAATTCCATGATCCTATTAATTATATTATCCCAGAAATAATACTACCTGTGATCTCGATACATTTTCGTACACCCAATGTCGATGGAGAAGATAATTCTTTTTGAATTAGTGGTAATCAGCTCATTTATCTCATGTTATTATTGTATAACGATTAATTAAATAAATCACACAACTCATTATTCGATAATTTTTATCTCAATTTCTTCCCATGTTATTAAATCATCCACATTATTCTATATACCCATATCAAATTTTTAGAATTTTATATCTTCTCCAGAATAGATTGTTGATATATCATTTGAGAAAGGAATGATATTTTTCATTACATTTTAATCTTTATGTATATCCATTAATTTTATAATGTATTTTTATCCATCATATTTATTGTAACACCCTGATAGGTGAAGATATATTTCCTTTAAAATAACTTTAATCTCTTTGATATCTTATTATGCACGTTACACCATGTTTAATTGAAACACAACTCTCTATAAAAGTATTATTATTTAGACATGACCATTATATCATAATAATTTAATTAGATAATTTTAAAAGAAATAACTAAATTATCAAACTTATTTTTTACATATTTATTAAATAAATTCAATTTTTATGTATTAATTTGAAAAAATTGAAACCATTTTGATTTGATTTATTTTCTGAAAGGCTGTATTTTTTTCTCAATGGTGGATTAATTATGCTTTCAAAAATTTATTTATAAAAAATTTTATCTAATTTTATAATATATATATATATATTAACATCATTTTTCATATAAACATGTCAAATTAATCTTAGGTTTAATTGTGTATTTTTTTCAAAAGATTCATATTTCAATTTATAATGGAAAATATTGATTTGTATTAAAATATAACAGTTAATGTTAAAAATTTAAAATCCCCATTAAATAATAATTTTATTTTAAATGTAAAATTAAGTAAAATATATATTAATTAATGTATATTGGGTCACTAGAAAAAATTCAAATTTATTTTTCATATAATTTTTTTTTCACATTTTGAATGCTTTTCTTTTAGAAATTGATTTTTAACAAGTATGTGGGATTCATATTAAATTAACTTGTTCCAAATATATGAAATTAAAATTTAAAATTTTTTCCATATTTTTAATCATTAATGTTTATTTCATAAAATATAGTCAACATAATTTTTAATCATAATGAGTAGTTAAAAATGAAAAATTATTTAACAATTTTAATGAAAAAACAATATTACAAGGGGTAAAAGTGAAAGAATAAGAGTTATAAATTACCCAAAACCGGTCTATTTAAGATATTCATGTCTGTTTAAACATTAAATATTATACATTCTAAAATGGTTCCAATTTTAATCATTTTTAATGAGAAAATATGTGTTGAATTATTTATTTACCAAAATTCTATATGTGACCTCTCCTCCAATAATAATATTCTATTGCTCTATCCTATGTACAAATGTACTAAATTTATTCTCTCAAAAAATACCATAAAAATAAATTCCCTAATTTTTTTCACATAAATGTTGTTTTTTTATAGTTATAAATTTATCCAAATAACATTTGGTGTAAACAAAAGAAGCTCCAAAATGAAGAGGTAATATTCATAACAAAAAATTTAATTATATCTATTCTCTCACCTACTTAGAAAAGTAAAAAACCATAAAAATATAATATAATAAATATGAAAAACATTGTAATAATTTTTAGGTTAACCAAATTAACTATAATCATCTATTGCTCCCCCAAATGGGAAACAAAACTCTTGGTCATCTATACCGATTACTACTACCTTGTGAATCCCCATAATCTGTTTTCAATCACCACTTCACTTGGATGGAGGTGAAAATTTATCTACATTTTAAATATGATAATATTTATATAATGACATTAAATTAATTATAATATCATATATATAGAATTATATGTTTCATTATTTTGGGAATATGATAATGTCACACATGTATATGGAAGACTACCCCCTAACAAAGTGTTGTGAATGATTTTTCCATTTCTATTTACAATGAATTTAATAAATAAGAATATTATGTTTTTATATGAGTTTAATTAAATAATAAATGTTTTTAAATTTCATATGTCATATAATTTCATACCTTATAATCCATTAAGAAAATGATAATGTCTTCTGTGTGTACATTGGACTACCATATCACGATGTAACATTATTCGTCTTTCTTAATGCATCACATAAATAGTACGTGTGAGAGAATTGAAAGAAATAATAGGTTATTTTTGAACAAATTAAATTCCTTTAAATATTTATAAACTGACATTATTTCTATCATGATCTTAGGAAAATGGAAATGTGACATATTCTTGCACAGAACCTATCATCTTCTTTATTGTAACATTTTCTATTTTTTAACCATATTTAACAGAATGTTTAAAAATTATTGTATATTTATAAAAATTATAATAATTTCATGGTTTACATTGTAGATACAATGAATTAATAATAACTTTTACCTTAGTCTACTCACCAATGTGATTCTGGAAAAAATGGATGTATATCGTTAATATTTACAATAAATAATTAATTGGTTATGTAATTGAATATTACATGGTAAAAACACATATAAAATTAATAATAATTATGAACAAAAAAATTATTTATAAAATAATTAAATAACAAATTTTAATTATTTAGATACATAAATGAACATGTGAAAACACGAGCTACTTGTGTGGTATCTCATTAATCCACAATATCATTCATATTATAAACATTATTTCTTTATATCAATATATATATATATATATATATATAATTTTATAGATTATTATAAATTATATATACTAATCTCTTACATACAAACATACATTATTATCCCTTCAACTGGTCTGGTAATACATTCCTTATTACAATTTCCCAAATCCCTTAATTATTAAATTTCATTTGATTTTGATTTGAAGCACAATTATGAAACCCATCTTCTTTACGTGGTAAATTAACATGTTATTCGTTATTATGGATTCCTATTATTTTGAACACATATATGAAAATTATTTTCTAATTTCTATAAGAATATACAACTCCACTTCAATCGTTAAACAATTATTCTCATGATGCGTCATGTATGGTGACACTATATTATCCTAATCCATTATGAGAAATTTTCTCCCATCATCTAACATGTATGCAGTTAGCCTTGAACTAAGTTTATGTCATGTCATGGGTTTTTAAAAAAATCTGGTTATTTCATGGTATTATGATTCCGTGTTCATTATGACATGTTTCTGTGATATTAGTCATGATCCTTATATTTTATACTATCATTTTATATCTTTTACCCTCATGTTATATTTTCCTTTCACATCTATTCCCATTATATGTTTTTTAGATATCACCATTATTTATGTATTAAATAATTTATACCATGAATTTTTTGTCATAAAATTTATTATAGGAGCTCACTATAGACAACTAAATTAGGATTTCATGTTTTTAGATCCTTTTGATGTAATTTGAACATAGTTTTCGAAAGACACCACACTGTTACTGTAACATCCCGGGTAAATAAAAAATAAGAAATATTTCATTTTTATTAATATTTATGAATTAAATATTAATTTTACATTAAGGGGGTTTCTATGTTCGATAGAATACCCGATACACAACAAGAGGTTTCTTTGAAATCCTACATTGCACACTAATAATGTAATATTATTATTTTAAATGGTAGTTAACTCTTAGTCATTTTATTGGTGGTAATGAACAAAACTAACTACAATATTATTATAAATGTTTGTTAAATGTTTTTACATTTTTCCAATAATGGATAGAGGCTTAAAATGTGAATGAATGTAATTTTAAGCATAATTTACATTAAAATGATGCTTCAACTCCTTTTAATGGTGAACCCTCATTAAATCAAATTTTTGTAAGTTTAATACATTTTATTTGACCAAATAAATCCTTCTTTAAAATGGAGTCAATAAAAATTACTTTATGTAAATTTTTTGAATTTTTCTGATAAAGTTCATTTTCTAATGAATTGTGAAAAATATTATATTTTAATTCAAAATTGTTTTTTAATGTAATTTATTTATATATGTATATTATATTCTTAATTTGTTTTAAAATTTAATTATAATATATTTTTTCCATTTAATCCAATTTTGGTCATTTAAATTAATTTCACATTGAAATTGGACATAAACAAGTGTCAATCTTTCTATAGTTATTGTTTCTTAAAAAAAAGATATTTGTTTTACCAACGAGAATTAATATTAAATTAATTAATACCACTTACATGTTTTTAATCTAGAAAAATAGAAATCATATTTAAATTTTGAATATCGAATAATTCTTAGGCTGAATTATTTGTATTTTTCTGAAAAGCCTAAATTTTTGATGAATAGTGAAGTCACGTAGTAGTAGTTAAAAAAAATTACTTTCTCTTTTAAATGAAATATTACCACTTCTGTGTATTGAATTTAGAAAATCCAACATACATGGTAGTTATCAAAAAATAAAATCTGGTTTAATAAGATAAAATAAATTTTTTTGAATAGTTACTTTTGACTTTTATTTATAGCAGTTAATGGTAAATAGGGAAATTCAATGTAAAAAGAATATTGTAATAATTTAAAATTTCCTTGAAAATTTTCCTAACCTTATTGGATGAGTAATGGCCGACCATGGGCATATTGGGGTCTATTTTGGGACCCCAATGAACCAGTTATGAAAGATAATGTCAATTTAGATTAATTAATTTAATATAAAGGAAGAAATGGCATCAACAAATATCTTTTAGTAAATTAATTTTTATATGGTGTTATTTAAATTATACCTTCAACTATAAATATTAATTGGAAACCTAAATTTATTTCCTACATCATGGTATTTTTTTATAATTTTTGGAAATCACATAAATTAAATAATTTATGACACAATAATGATGTAGTATTTACCTCATTAATAAAAAGATTAAAATAAATAAGTTTATAAATATTAAAATAACATTAAAAACCGGTCCAATTACAATTTTATCATATTATTTCGACTATAATTCTTCTTATCTTGAATTTAATGATTTTTGGACATTTAGGAACCGAATATCATTATATAATAAAATAATATTATCACACATTCTTAAAGAGCCCCTCCTCTCCCTTATATAAGAAGACCACATCTAACCAATTCCTCACACCTCTAAAGCCATTTGGATCATCCAACCTCTACAAAATTAATCTCCCTACATCCTTATCCTTTTCCTATAATCCATAAGTTAGGTAGAAGAATATTCAAGAAGTGCTTTGGTTCCAACCAAAGGGAGTTACCCAAATTAAATGTAACATTTTATTTTATTTTAATTCTCCAACCCATTAAACAATTTAATTCCATTCTTTTGTAACAAAACCAGAATCCTCATTATACTAGGATTTTTTTATGAGAAGGATTTTATCTACACATCACACACCTCCATATAATGTGTGAAGAACAATGTGTTTCTGTGGATGGAAAACTAACGCCTCACGAAATGATGATTGTTCAAATATCATCTACCACCTCTCATGGTGGCCATTACGACGACAATGTATTAATATATGATATATATTATTTTTATGTTTTCTTTATTCATCTATAATTTTTCATTTATATAAATTTTTTATGGTTTCCATATTGGGTAAATACGATAATCTCATTAGAGGATGTGCAGACTATTGCCCCCTTAAAATGATATGACTCATTAACTCCTTATGTGGAACAAATAAAGGATGAATTTAATAATATTTTATATGATATTCTACTATAATTTTAAAATCACTATGTATTATTATGTTTTTAATTCCATTAAAATAATAAATAGAAATGGATGTAGCGTTCATGCGTACGTACGACTAACCGTCTCCATGAACGGTTCATTTCATTTCTTACCACTAAATGTTATGTACAATTATAAATATATATATATATACTAGATATATATGATATATGTGATATCTAAATAATTAATTTCAATCTGGATATAATATACTATTGACCACATGGACTACTTGTAAATATTAGGTGTTCATTTTTGACACAATTACGAAATATCGTCAAAATGAATGTTATTAACTTAAATGATTACATAATGTTTATAACATGATAAAAACTGATATCAATGGAATAATAAACATGAAAATGATTCTTAATAAATTAGATATTAATCTTATTTTATTATTTAGGAGATTAAAGAATGATCAAGTCAAGTCAGACACGATGTATGAGATTTTCTTATCTCAGTTTTAATTTCGGGATATTTCCATTGTTCGCCACATATTCATTGAATGTGGTGTATTTTTTACTAACATTTGATATATATTATCACGATTACTATTATATTAATGGTATTATGTGATTCATTTGGTGGTTATTAACTTTTGGTCACATGAATCAGTTGATTACATTGTGATAAAGGGTTTCATCTCACTTTTTATTCCTGTGAGATTCACTCTATATTTTCCAATATTTATTTTTTTGGGGTGTATTTACTACCCATGAATGTACTATTTGTGAAATATACTTTCATTAATGAGTATGTAAATCTTCATTGTATAATCCTTCTTCCATGTGGCGTATATTTTTATGTTACCAAATCGGTAAGGGACTTCATCTTAATCTCCTTTCATTAAGGCATATTTAGTTTTATACATGAATTTATTTTATATAGTTTATAAAACCCTTTGAAATTTCATTTCATTCAATGTGGATATTTTTATACGATTTTTTTACTAAATTACAAAAAGGAATGTTTTTTTACATAAGTGGTGACAATGACCTTCCCGCCGCCGTGAGTATTATTTTATCTTTGGCTTTATTAACAATCCAAATTGTTTTTTGAAAGGAAAAAATAATATACTATTTTTTTTGTATTTTGGTATTGAAAATGATTTTGAAAATGGATTTATTATTTCAATATCCCGAAATGATATTTTGTTGTTGCAATGTGTAAATGTTATCTTTTCTTTATGATTATGTTATATGTTATGATCATGTTATGGTTATTGGGTTTTATTTACGTATATAGGTGGTTCTATGATAATCCTTGGGTGAGTGAGCCCAAGATAGCTCTCCAATGCATTGGGTAACGTGACGGAGGTAAATGTGATGTTTCCCCTAAGAGATTTAAGGACTATACTATGATTGGTATTCCAAGCGTAACTCCCTATGTATCTCTGATAGATGCAATGTATGTTTGATATGGATGTTGTATGTAACCTTTATGATTTAGGATTTGTCTCTGTTATTCATAAACTTATGATTTCCTAAGGTATGTTATTATTGAAATGTATGGTTTCATTGAATTGTATTTATTGATGGGCTAACGGTTTCCTTCCATATTTTATAACCCTTACTGAGCTTTTAATTCTCATCCCATGTTTTTGAAATTTCTTCTATAGGACATAAAGATGAATAGGTTCAAGGATTGGATCAAGGAAAAGTCATGATGTCTAAAACATTGAACTAGACATGTTTTTTAAGAGTTTTTTATGGAAAAAATGGATTTTGAGTCGTAGATTCTTCATGTAATATTCAAGTTGTTATGTAATATTTATGGCCAAATTCTCTAAAACTCTAAACATGAAATTATCCTCAATGTGAATTATTCATTTAATTCAATATTATGGAATTGTTTTAGGCCAGGTCAGTATAGTTGGTATCAAAGGTTGGTATAGACAAATTTAGGGATTAAGAGTTTTTGTTAGACACATGGTTAGTCCCTATGTCTATTATTTCAGTTAAATCCTTGTTTTATAACATTTTCAGATCCAGGAAAGTCAGTTACAAATAGGAGGAGAAGGATCTCAAACGAAATTCCTATCCTTTCATGATGACATGCTTGTAATAATTATTGCAAAGTCATGTTCAGATGATTGTGAAACTTTTCCTAGAATACAAATCACTTTCATGCAGTTTCTTGAGAAATTAAACACCTACACTATACCTCGTTATCATCATGGATCATGGGTTTTATTTAGACAAATCCTATTTTCATAATATTCTCATATTTTCAAGAAAGGTAAATATTATCAAGGCATTTTAAAATATTTTACCTTGTTAATAGATTTTGAAGCATATTATGATTTTAAAAATGGTGGTGAAGAAGGAGACCCTTGCGGTACCGATTTATATTTTAATTTACAATATAGACTCTTATCACATACTTATGGTATTTTAAAGGGATCGATAATAAAATGTTTCAATTCAAATTCCATCCGACTATTTTATAGAAATCATCTTTAATCAGATGTTTTGAAATTATATGTCGAACATGATTATTTTCCAAAAATATTTTTATTTGAAATACCAAATAACCCATGTTGTTCAAGGTGTATTTCCATGGAGGAAGTAAATGATTTTGAAGGATCTCTAAATCATTGTTGTGATGCATGGACCTTCTACCTATGTGAACAAGATGACAATGAAACCAAATGGACACCATGATAAAGGTATGATGTTATTCATTTTTGGGGATTGTTTTATTTTATCATATGGTTGTCAAATAAGACTTCAAGAATTTAGATGTTGAGATCATAATGAATTTGGTTGAAAATTAGTGGTCTAATGATTCCATTTAGGTTAAAACATGTTATGTTTATTATTGAGTTTTTTAAAATGGACAACCCAAAGGATGGGTGACAACAAGTCACATCTGACAAGGTTGCAGGAATCGAACCAACAACCGAAGGGCGACATTGGTGCATCGCCTACCACTAGACGATTTGATGTCCCTAGTTAGTAAGACATATTACATTAGTAAAATGTTTTTATGGAACAATAATAAGATTATTTTTGGAACTTATGTTTTTTCAAATGGACATACATAGTAGAGAAAAATTATTTAGTGATTAAGTGATATAGGTTGTTATGGAAGACGTTATCTCTTTTGAGGAACCACTATATGCATAAGGAAGATAGAATACTATGTATTTCAATTGTGGAATAATGGTTGAAATTTATGTTTGGAAGAATCTATTTTTATATTGTAGACATATGATGATTTGGTTTATTTATGAAAATGATTAACCTATAATCGAGAACATGTGATTTGGATAATTACTTTTCAATAAGAGACTTTATGAGTAACTATTTGTATTTGGAGATAAATTTTATCTTGGTAGACTATGTAATTAAATCCTTATGAGATTTCGGTTTCAATCATAGTTAGAATAAATTTTAATGAATTTTATGGAAAGTTGATTTTTTAATTTGTCTTTGTTGAACTTTGGGTCTTTTTGAAATATTTTGTAGATTAAGAGTAGTGTTTCTTTTTTTAAAAGATTATTCTTTTTGGGTATAATCTGATCTCGCACTAACAATTTCAGTTTTAGTTGATTTCTAAAGACAAGGGAAATATATAGTTCTTCGTTTTTTAATTAGGTGATTCTCAAGAAGATGATTCTTGTGCTTTTGATGTGACCAAGTCTTTTGGAATGCTCTTTGATTGGAGAAAAGATATGTTTTTGGTGGGAACTAATTAAAAGATGAATCTCTACTTGAAGGTATGTATATTTTCTATTGTTCTTATTCTATGTAGTAAATTAATTCTTCCAAATTATGAAAAGTAATTTAAAACAAATATGTTATTGGTTTATGTTTCCTACTGGGTAATCAAAGACCATTTATCACATCATATGTTTATGATTTTATAGAGGTTAACTTTTATATAATCATGTTTTTTATCACTCTCCATCAGAACCTGAATGTTTGTTCTCTCTTCTGTATCCATGTTATCTTATAAGGAATCCTATTATGGGTTATCTCGGGAGACCATTGTATTTTTCTTTATTTCTATTAAATTTTCATTTTTACTGACTTTTTTCCGATTTCCAAGACCAGTTTTAAAATTGTGAGGATGCAATTCCCAAAAGGGGGAAGGATGTAACATCTTAGGTAAATAAAGAATAAGACATATTTTATATTTATTAATATTTGTGAATTAAATATTAATTTTACTTTAATGGGGTTTCTATGTTCGATAGCATACCCGATACGCAACACCGGGTTTCTTTGATATCTCACGTTGCACGATAATAAAATATTATTATTATTTTAAACGATAGTTAACTCCTAGTCATTGTGTAGGAGGTAATGAAAAAAATAACAACAATATGATTAAACATGTTTGTTAAATGTATTTACACTTATCCAATAAAAGTTAGAGGCTTAATATGTGAATGAATCTAATTTTAATTATAATTTACATTAAAAGGAGGGTTTACCACCTTTTAGTGGAGAACCCTCATTAAATATAGTTTTGGATACTTTAATAAATTTTATTTGACCAAATAAAATCCTTATTTAGAATGGGGACATCAATATTTACTTTGTGTAAATTTTTAGAATTTTTCTGATAATGTTCATTTTCTAACGAATATTGAAAAAAATTGTATTTTAATTCAAAACTTTATTTTAATCTAATTTATTTATAAGGATAGGTTATATTTTTAATTTATTTTAAATTTTAATTAGAATATAATTTTACCATTTAATATATCCTTGGTAATTTGAATTAATTTCACTTTTAAATTGGAAATAAACATGTGTCAATCTTTTGATAGTTATTGTTTCTTAAAAACACGCTATTTGTTTTTACCACAAAAATTAATTTTCAATTAATTAATTCCACTTCTATATTTTGAATTTAGAAAAATAGACATTATTTTTTAATTCATAATATCAAATAATTCTTTGGCTGAATTTTTGGTATTTTTCTGAAAAACATCAATTTTTGTCAAATAGTGAAATCACTTCGTAGTGGTTCAAAAACTGACTTTTTCATTTAAATTAAATTTTATCACTACTGTGAATTAAATTTAAAAAACCCAACATACATGGTTGTTATCAAAAAGTAAAATGTGGTTCAATAAGATGAAAATAATTTTTGGTGAATAGTAAATGTTGACATTAATTTACCGCGGTTAAAGGTAAATATGGTAATTCATGGAAAAAAGAATATTTTAATAATTCCAAAATACCTTAACACATGTGATAACCTTATTATATGAGTAATGGAATACCATGGGATTCTTTGGGTTTTTTTTTGGGACCCCATGGATCCACTTATGAATGATAATGACACTTTAGATTAATTAATTTTATGTAAAGGCAAAAATGACATAAACAAAAATATTTTAGTAAATTAATTTTTATATGGTGTTATATAAACTATATTTTCAACTATAAATATCAATTGGAAATATAAAAATATTTCAAAAATCATGGTAGTTTTATATAATTTTTAGACATCACAAAAATTCAATAATTTATGACACAGTAATGATATAGTATTTACCTCATTAATAAAAGACTTAAATAAATAAGATTATAAATATTAAAATATCATCTAAAACCTATCCAATACCTATTTGATGTTAATATTTCTACATTGAGTCATCGTATCTTTGACATTAATGATTTCTGGACCTTTAAGAATCGAATATCATTATATAATAAAATAATATTATCACACCTTCCTAAAGAGCCCCTCCTCTCCCATATAAAAGGAGACCACTTCTAACCAATTCCTCACACCTATCAAGCTGTTTCGTTTTTCCACCCTCTGACCAATTAAGATAAAAACATCCTTATAATCCTCCTAGAATAATTAACATATGAATAAGGCACTTTATGAAGTCTTTTGGTCCAAACATGAGGCAGTTACCAAAATTAAAGGTAACAGTTTCTCTTAAATTATTTTCTTTTATTTTATTTCTCCAACCCCTAAAATCTTTTTATTCCATTAATTTGTAACAAAACCAGAATCCTCTAAATACTATGATGTTTTTATGAGATGGATTTGAACTATACTTACACACACCTCCATATAATGGGTGAATAACAAAATGATTATTTGGATGGAAAACTAAGACCTCACAAAACGATGATTATTCAAATATCTCCAACCGCATTTTATGGTGGACATTACGATGACACTGTATTTATATATGATATATATTATGTTTATTTTTTCATTATGCTTCTGTATTTTTTCATTTATATAAATTCTTTATAGTTTCTATAGTGGGTAAATATGATAATCTCGTTTGAAGAAGTGAGGACTACCTCCCCCTCAAAGTGATATGACTCGTTAATTCCTTATGTGGGAAAAATGAAAGACGAGGTTAAAAATATTTTATATGATACTATAATATAATTCTAATATAACTCTATATCATTATTTTTTTAATTCCATCAAAATAAGAAATAGAAATGTAAGTAGCGTTCATACGTACGTACGACTTACCGTCTCCATGAACGGTGCATTTTATTTATTACCTCTAAATGTTATGTAATATTATAAATAAATATATATATATACTACATATATATGATAGATATGATATCTAAATAATGAGTTTCATTATTTATATAATGGACTATTGACCACATGGGAAACTTGTAAATATAAGGTGTTCATTTTTTACTCAAGTACCAAATATCAACAAAATGAATGTTATTAACATAAATGATTACATAATGTTTATAACATGGTAATAGGTGATATAAAATGAATAATAAACTAAAAAAGGTTATTAAGATAGTTGAAATTAACTTTTGTTTATTATTCAGGAGATTAAAGAATGATCGAGTCATGTTGGACACGAGGTTAGGGAATTTCTTATCTCACTTTTAATTCCCAGAGATTTCCATTGTTTTACACTTATTCATTGCATGTGGTGTATTTTGTACTAACATTTGATATATATTATCATGATTCTAATTATATTCATGTTATTCTATGATTCATTTGGTGTTTATTAACTTTTGGTAATATGAATCAGTTGATTACAATGTGGGAAAGGGTTTCATCTCACTTTTTATTCCTGTAAGATTCATGTTATATTTGCTAGTATTTCCTTTTGTGTGGTGTATTTACTTATAATTAATGTACTATTTGTGTAATATACTTCATTTATGAGTATGTACATCTTCATTTTATGTTTCTTCTTTCATGAGGTGTATGTTTTGTAAGTTACCAAATCGGTAAGGGTCATCATCTCAATCTCCTTTCATTAAGGAATATTTAGTTTTATACACAATTTTATTTTATATGGTGTATAAACCCCTTTGAGTTTTCATTTCATTAAAAGGGAATATTTTTATACAAAACATTTTACTAAATTAAAAAAAGCAATGTTTTTTTGTTACATAATCGGTGTCAACGACCTTTCCACTGCCACGAGTATTATTTGATATTTGGCTTCCTTAACAAGCAGTAATGTTTTTTAAAAGGAAAAAATAAATACCATATAATCTTCTACGTTTTTTGGTATTAAAAATAATTTTTAGAATGGATTTATTGTTTCAATATCTTGAAATGATATTATGTTATTACAATGTGGAAATTTTATCTTTTCATTATGCGTATGTTATGTGTTATGATCATGTTATTGTTCTTGGGAATTATTTACGTATACGGGTGGTTCTGTGATAAACCTAGGGCAGGTGACCCTGAGATAGCTCTCCGATGCATTGGGTAACATGAGGAAGGTAAACGTGATGTTTCTCCTAAGAGATTTAGGTAATATAATGTGATGGGTATTCCAAGTGTATCTCCCTATGTAGCTGTGACAACTACAATGTAATTTGATATGGATGTCATAAGTAACTTTTCTGATTTAGGATTTGTGTGTTTTATTCATCAATCTTATGATTTCATATGTATATTATGATTTAAATGTATGGTTTCATTGATTTTTATTTATTGATGGTCTAATTTTTTTCCTTCCATATTTTATAACCCTTTCTGGGCTTTTTATACTCATCCCATGTTTTTTAATTGTTTTTCACAGGACTCAAAGATGAATAGGGTCAAGGATTGGATAAAGGGAAAGTCATGCTGTCTATAACATGGAACTATACATGTTTTTAAGAGTTTTTTTTAGATGAAAAAAATGGATACTAAGTAGTAGTGCCTACATGTAATATTCAAGTTGTTATGAAATAGTCTGGACCTAATTCTCTAAAACTCTAAACCTGAAAAGATCCACAATGTGAATTATACATTTAATTCAATATTATGAAATTTTTAAGGCTTCTTCCTTATAGTTAAGTCCAATGTGTGAATTTATGTATATTTATATTTAATAATCATGTAACAATATATGTAAAAGAATATGGACCCCATGGTTTTTAAAATCAAAATGGATTAGTAATATGTTTGATCTATGATGGGTATACATTATTCAGAAGCCTAGTGATAGGTATGATGATAACTATAAACATAATTAAAAGTATATGAAAATATCATTTAATATAGTTGAATAATAGAGTTAGTGGTTCTCATGAAAATATATCCTTTAGTAGATACTAAATGTGGATGTTGCTCTGAAATATAGCTACATATGGGTATTAAATATGAAAAATGGTGAATTGATCTAAAGCTATTTATCACATAGATCATGAAAATGGTCCATGATTCACACCTATTTTGACACTCACATCTGATACGAATTAGATATCAGAAATATCTTGAGAAAAAATTCTTAAGGGCATGAAGGAATTGTTAGGATATGAAACCTATGATGAAACATTTCCATGGTAAAAATGGATTTAAATTTAGAGGCCAATAATTCATGTCAGATTTATCATTCATGAGTAACTAACTTAATGATTATAAAATTACATATAGTATAATAAATTATTTTAATTCTTTTTTTTTCGTTTATTAAATTAAGGGATATAATGAAATCTAAGACAACATCATACATGTTTGGAAATGTGATTATTTCCCCATTGATTAGTCTAAAATTATTGTAGTGGGAGATAAGATGATAATTTATTTACTATCCCATATAGACTATGTAATGAATACTATCATGAATTACGTGGAATGCACTACTCCTACAAAAAAAGGATCAAGTTTATATTGAATATTTTATGTGAAAAATTCCCCATAATATTAGTTGAAATTTTTATCCCCTAATTATTGATAAATTAATTAACACCTTCAAAAACATATAATATATCCTCCAATCACTACAACAGAATCACCGTTTAGCGACGGTCTTTTTACGTTTAGCCGTAGTTTAAACTTCCGCTACATTGTTTGGTGGCAGTTTATAGAAACTGCAGCCTAAAAGGGCGTCACCATTCTATTTGCGGCAGTTATTTGCGTTTAGTGGGGGTATCAAGAAAGTGTCGTGGTTGCCTCATTTCACGGCAGTTCTCCTTAATTTAGCGGCTATTTTACTGGTGCGGGATATCACTTTATTCAAGGAGGTTATAACCTCCACTAATAAACTCAAATTCTAGTGGTCGTAAAACCGCCACTAAAGTCACGGGAACCGCTGCGGAATGAGGTAGCCACGATGCTCCTATTTAGCAGCGGTTATATCGGCTGCTAAAAGAAATTTTTATTTTACATTTTGATGTGGTTCTCACCGTTTAACGGTGGTTTAAACTACTGCCAATATAAATTTCGCGGCAGTTAAAACAGCTGTGAAATGCTTCCCAGAATAAAAAATAATAATTCCTTGCTTCTGCTGCACCACTGCCTTAAAAAACAAATAAAATCATAAATATAAACCAACTGATAAAAACCTAAGAAACAACACCCAACATGGGGATCAATAAGATGGAATCACATATAATATCGACCAACTAGGTCACTACACCTCCTGTGTAGGAGGACAAATTCATCAGCCTCACACAAAAATGTTTCAATATAGACCCACAAAACCTTCCATGAAAGTTAATTATCTGTTTATGAAGGCTCAAAGGACTCCTTGTTCAGTAAAATCACACACTAGAAAATATATATGATGTGAATCTTAAATGCCAAATATGAAGCTTCAGAGTCCTCTTTATTTCCCATAAAAACCAAATCCAATCCACTGTACAACCCCTCTAATACATGGATAAAAATATTTAAATCAATATCATTGAGGAATATCGCAATATTAAATAAGAACTACATCATAACGTCACCCAAGGAAGAACCATTATAAATTGACCTCTAGGTCCTTGTGTCATTATAGAGGCAGATACACCATAAATAACCAACTGGAAGAACTCTAAATTCATCCTTTGAACACCATGTCATATCAAGAAAGTACCACTCTATGAAGGAACTCTACATAAAACTTCATCCTCTTGTTGATTTTATTTTATAACCTTTGATCTCTTACAACTTCATGTAAAATATCCTCCAAACCTCTCGAATCTATTCACCACTTAAGGGTTGTATTTAGATATTATGTTTTCATTTTATCACTAAAATTTTATCTTTTTTTAACATTAGTTTATCCTCATACTTTACTCCTCGTTATATCTCCATGCTTAAAATCACTTGTCTTAAAAAAATCTAAATTTTCTTTTAATCTCAAAACCTCTTTCACATATAGCTTCATTTTATTATAGATTTTTAGTGAGAGAATATAAAACATGGAAATTATTTATAAATAAATCCTTTAAACCTAATGATATAGAACTTAATATAAGAAACAAGAACTTAATTTAATAACTCTAGTGGTATCCATAAATATATCTTCTTCCATATCCTCAATTGGATACCACTTTATATGTTCTAATGTCACTTTTTATCACCATATTTTGATTGATAGAATTGAATACTTTATATAAGGCTTTTACACCACTTGAATTTCAAATCTAACTCTATACCACATCAAATCATTCATTACTATTTATAATTTCATATTTAACCAGAAATGACCCAATTTTTTCAACACATCAACAATGGGCCTCACCAAAGTGTCCAAAACATTGTCCCCTTGATCACTATGAAATGACCCAATTTGTTCAACACATCAACAATGGGTTTAACTCATAGTCATCCAAAATCTCGGTTACCAATTAAAAAACAAACCTAAATGAAATGATGTATACCACACACAAGAAATGAATACATAATAAGAAACATCATAAATCAATAAAATGCATAAAAAGAAACATGAGAAATCAAGGAAATTTTAGGACATGAAAATGTGTAGTGGAAACTATGTGCCACAAATGCTATATATAAAAACCAACTATTTCCATTTTGGTTCAACACATCAACAATACAACTAAACAGGATCCAGTGATGCATCGTCAACCTCTCCAACTTTATTTCTTCTTTGGGATGTAACCTGTAAGAAAAATATATTTAAAATTAAATACAGTTTTATATTTTTATTAAAACATAAAACCAATGAAAGTTAGAAAAATAAATGATTATGAGTTTTTGTGATTTACGTGCATACCACCACTTGATGAACTCCCACCAGGGCCATATATGGTCATCTACTGACGTATTTCAGTAAACTCTCTCTGCAATGTAGATATCTGATCCCCTTACTGGTGAACTATGTTTTGTAAAGAAATAATCTCTTTCTTAGCATCTCTGTGTATAGGCTGACTAAAGTTAGGAGTAGATGCAACAACTATCCCTAGTGGCCTGCTAAAAACCTCAGATGGCACGAGTCCCAAACCCATCCAACACACTCTCCCCGGATGCTCCTTCCCAAGGAATTTATCAACCGGGTCATCCTGGGAGACAAAGTAGGAATGCACAGGATTGACATCCCATAGTTCTTTAATTTTGACCTATAAATCAAATAAAATATATATTAACATAGTAAAAACTGAAAATAAGTTATGATGAAAAAAATTGACTTCATACCCCAACTTCTTTAGCTTGCTCATTAACAAAACATCCATCTGATTTCTTGTGAACATCCAACCACAGATCAGTTCTGGATGCTTAATGTCCTAAACCCTATGACTGCATTAATCAAAGATAAATAAACAATTTAATATATTAAATAGATAATATTGTCTCATAAATATTTAAACTAATTAAATGATTACCAATTTCATTCGACATCTAGAAAAACTTTTTGAGCCCGTAGTCTGCGGGATGACTTTCTTCACTCGGTTTGATGCATTCTGTCTTGAGAGATCCTGAAATAAATAAAATTAAATTTAATACTGATGTATTGAATGTCATGTCCTTTGAATATACATGTAGAAATTTAAAATGAGGAGAATATAATAATATATATATTTCAATACCATCTTCTTCTGATCCCGATGCCTGTCAATAAACACTTTCCACTGCTCTTTCGGTACCCCACTGGGTTGCTTCTCATACATTTGAAGCACGGTCAATGAAGCATCGTTGAAATCACACCAAAATCATCATTTAAAATATTTCCACTTCTTACCAAGATTTTTCAACGTCCACTTTCGTGCTATCACATCAGCAATGGTAAAGTGTAAAAACATCTCTATAAAGAAATTCATTTTGAACATATTAGTAACATGACATTAGATTAAACCATAATGTAATAAATTTACCATGATTTGAGAATCAAACACTTCAATTTTCTAGCTTGGAGGCATATGTCTCCAATCTTCATATGTAATGGGAAGGGAAATGGGCTCCATTACCAGCTGGCCTAGAATCCGGCCATGTAACCCCACGACATCATCCGTCGGGACCCCTTAAGAATAAAATGGCACAACAATCTTATCACCCTTCAGATTGCAAACATCTGAACTTTTTATGTTTTTCTCCACAGTTGAATTTTTTGTCATCTTCAATTAGAAAAAAATTAGTATAAACAAAATGAAATAAATTTATTTAATTAAAAATTTTAACTATGAAAGTGACACTCGAGTATGTCCAGGACGAACTAGAAGGGGCACATAGCTGCCCTACTGCTAAGGCTCCAGAAGGGGGAGCCAATGACTCAGCCTCTACTCGGACATCTAAAGAGGGTGTGAGAGATAGTGCAGTGGTGTCGAAAGATGGTGTCTCAGATGTCGTGGGGAGGGAGCCAGATAGAGCGTCATATGTCGTAGAACTGGATGAAATAATGTACCACTTCTTCCTTGGAATTCCTGTCATATAGTCAAATAAAAATAAGTTCAGAATATATATTTCAAGAAAATTATGCATTAAAAAATTAAAAATTATAATAGATTGAGTACTAACAGACAAAATATATATAACAATGATAATGAATGACTGGAGAAATGAAACAAGTGGTTGCTGAATTAATAAATAATTTTACATAAAATCATTTTCCCCTTTAATCATGTTAGTTTCATGATCCATTTCCTCATCCACTTCATTCATCCTTTCTAGATTAATATTTTCAATATCATGATGGAAAAAGAATTCTGCTTCCTGTTACTGATTAAATTCAATTTTAGAGGTCAAATTTTTCTCTTCATCACCCATATCATACAAATCTTTTTTTATTACGTGAGAAACTACACTCCAACCTTCATTAACAACATTATTCACATAATATCCCAGTTTTTCTTGCGATTCTAAGATATATGGATCATGAAGTTCATGATCACCAACATCCATCAAGTGAGAGAGTTCACCGAAGTAAATTGAAATGAATCTCTTTTAACACCTCTAATAATATCAACCCATTTTCATTTGAATAAAATAACCGGAATATGACTGTGGTAGTTTTATTTAATAATATCATGCAGCTTTCCATAGTATTCCACTTCAGCAAATGTAAATATACCACTATTCTGTGTTCTCAAACCCACTTCTCGATTAACTGTACGAAATCTAAAGTTGTTCACATTATAAGCGTCGAAATTTCTAACTTCTTTTGGAGGACCCCTAGCAAGAAACTTCAAATCTTCTGAATTCTCTTCTCGAGTATCAACATTCAAGATTAGAACAAAAAAATATACTTTATTAGATTTACAAAATGTATGTGTCAAACTAATATTCGTATTTATTGGAATATTTATGAACATACATGTCTTGCAAACCATTCTACAAGCTCTTTATTAACATCTTTCATTTTATATTTCTCATTTCATGTTCAGCATCTCATTCCTCTCTTTGTTTGTATCCTCAAATCTTCAATAAATGGATCTGCAATTTCACTATTCAACAACAAATATCTATGTGCATGTAATGATTCCAATTCAGTCAGTGTCACATTTGAGATCGTCCCAACTGATCAGCCAATTGTAGGAAATATTTTGGAGTTATGATGTATTTGAGATTGAGTTGTTGTGTCGTCAACATTTTCAACTCGATTAAATCTTGTCTCAATATCATCCTTGTATCGAGAACAAAAGGTAACACACTCCTCAGGCACATAGCCTTTAGGAATTGAGCCTTATGGTTTATCATTATTTCTGACATATGATTTCAAATGCCCAAGATATCTGTGAAATAAAATAAACACAATTATGCATTTAATTAAGTACCAAAAATGGTTTACTTAAATGGAAAACATATAAATAATGTACCTCTCAAATGGATACATCCATAAATAATGAACGGGGCCTCCTAATTTAGCTTCCTCAACCAATTGCACAGTTAAATGCATCATTACATTAAAAATGGATGGAGGAAAGATCATATCCATTGCGCAAAGGGTCAATACAAACCTCCCCTTGAGGTTGTGAAGCTGAAATGGATTTAGAGATTTCTCACATTGTTTTTTGAAAAATGTGCAGAACTAGAGTACAACAGCAGTAATTTTTTCAGGTAATAATATATGCAAAGCCAATGGTAGTAACTGTTGTAACAAAATATGTGAATCGTGGATTTTCAATCCATGTAACTTACGATTTTTCAAGTCAACACACCTCAAGATGTTACTTGAATACCCATCTGATACCTTAACATTCTTTAACATTCGATGGAATTTATCTTTATCCTTATTTTTCATTGCAAAAATTTCCAGAGGATACTTTTCATTCTCATCTGGCCAGAGATTTCTTTTTATGTTCATTGCTTGTAAGTATTTGTGATCATTTAAGTGATCCTTCTACTTTCCATGCTCATTATACAATGTGAAAATCAAACTTTCATAGACATTCTTCTCAATATTCATCACATCAAGATTATTCTGCAACAAATTAAATTCCCAGTACGGATGTTTGAAGAATGTACTTTTTTTCCTCCATTGTTACATTCCGGTTTCGCTTGACGATGCACTTCAGAACCGTTTTCCGCTATCATTCAAATGATGAACCTTCCTAAATTTTGTTTCAACATTTTACAGATGTTTCAATATTTCAAAACCATTTAACAACTTTGGAGGTTTCCTTCGATCAATGTAACAATTAACTTTTGATCTATTCAGTGGAAATCTATGAGATGCATCGAGAAATCTTCGATGACACAAGAAGCACCATTTTCTACTGTGAGGTAGCCGTTTGCGCTCAAAATCAAAGATACAAATGGGACAATCCAAACCCGTGTAAGTGTTCCAACCAGATAAATTTCCAAGCCCAGGGAAGTCACTAATGGTCCACATTAAAGCAGCATGCATTTTGTACATTGATTTAGAAGAAGAATCAAATATCTCAACATCGTTGCTCCATAACTCCTATAATTCGTCAATCAAAGGATGCAAGTATACATCAATATCATTTCCAGGAATTTTTTTCTAGGAATAATCATCGAAAGGATAAACTATGTTTTTTTCATACACATCCATGGAGGTAGATTATAATGGATCAAAATAACCGTCCAAATGCTATAATTGGTACTCAATGTCCCAAATGGGTATAATCCATCGGCAGCCAATCCCAATCGAACATTCCTAGGATCTGCTGAGAAATCGAGATATAATGAATCAAAATCCTTCCACGATTGGGAATCTTGTTGATGTCTAATTAACCCATCATTTTTATTATATACAGAATGTCACTTCATGTGTTCGGCAGTTTTTGATGACATGAATAATCTATGCAATCGGGGCTTTAATGGAAATTAACGCAGAACCTTTGCAGGTGTGCTCATTTTCTTCTTCTCAATGAAATTATGTTCATTCAGACTTCCAACATCACCCTTTTCCTTCCATCTATAAGAAGAACATTTCTTGAAATTCTGTCTACTTGAATCCTCTCCCCAATAAAGCATACAATCATTGGGACACACATGTATTTTTTTAAAATTCAGACCAAGATTGTTAACCAATTTTTTAATATCATAAAAAGATTCTGATATTTTTTTCTTCAAAAAATGCATCACGAATCAATTCCAATATCATGGAAATTGCCTTATTTGTAATTCCACACAAACATTTGATATGGTAAATCTTCAGTAGAAATGAATACTTTGAATATTTCAAACACCCACTATACAAATCTTGATTTCCATCATCAACTAAATCAGGAAAAGGATTCTCCTAAGTAAAGTTTTCTCTTACATTTGGCTCCACAGAATTAGGAAGAGTATCTAATGATATGTGAAAATCTTGATCTGCTTGTGTTATAGTCTCAAAAACATCACTTGTCACATTGCAATTTTTGGCACCCTCTTCTTGTTGTTCTGATATGTTTTGATGCTGATAGTGGTGTCTTGCAATGTTTAATGCGTCATTTATTAGGTTTTTCATTTCATTTTCCATTTTTGATGAACTTGGGACCTCATTCTGTGGATTAACATCAGTGGTCAATCTCTCTGCAACGTTCGATTCTCCATGCCAAATCCAACACAAATATTGAGGAGGGAATTGCTTCAGTATTAAATGTTCATAAAACTCATCTCTCTTCATCCATGTTCTAAATTTACATTTAGGACATGGACATTTTATTCTCCCTTCAATGGATCAATTAGAAATTTCAAAATCTAAAAACTCATTCAAACCCGTAACATACTGAGGTGTGTTCCTCGATAATGGGATCCGGCTTTTATCCATGTTTATCACAATGTTCCTACACAAAAAACAAGGAATCTCATAAAATATCATTAAAAAATCAATAAATATATTCAAAAAAGTAATCATTAAAAAAACTAAATGAAAACTACCGAAAATACAAAAATAATTTCAAGAATCAAAGGTCCCAAAACAACACCTCCAAAAAACTATCAAACACGAGACATCTTGTATAACCCCATCATCAAAAACAAATAATGATGGACAAAATTTCCATAATAGAGAAAAATTCAATGATATATAATGAAATGGGTCTCAGAATTCCTCAAAGTCCCTAAACATGAAGCACAAAATGGATGAACTCTTTCTATAAGAATGGGCCTCTTCATCATGTTAAGGTTCATCCTACCTCTACTCCTTTCACATTGGATTCTCTTCATTACCGCTATTAATTTTTTTCATACATGATAAAACTAAGGAATGAACAACCATCGATTTCCATGAATATTAAGCTTCCATTCACTTGTCCCTAGTGACAACCTCCAAAATGGATGTCATGCCCAAAGAAAGTAGAGATGTACCAAGGTCTGGGTGAAGACCATCACCAAATAAATGATCTTTCTCATAATGGATGACCCATATCATTGGAGAATATATAAAAAACATTGAAAGGTTATTGAAAAACTCCCATACTGATCTGTCACCAATAAAAAGTCTTATGAGCTCAATCTATTTCTCTACATTCATTCCCTTAGGAAATAACCATTAAAAAAAATAATCTTGATGAGATTCCAATTCATACATTCCTGAAGTTATGAAGGTACCAATGACTCCCCCAAGACACTACTGAAACTATAAATCCAGTTCTAAAAAATTCTCACCCACAAAGTGTCAGGTTCCCTATGATAATTGAGGATCACCTCAATTTGTTCCAAATACCTAACTGCTTCCACTGACCCTTAAAAAACACTTAATGAAAGAAGATAGTGATTTAGGAATCCTTTGATGGTGTCTGAGATTGAAAATGATTTAACATCAACAAATCAACACGTATTATAGTTCGGAATAAGAACTAAAGAATCCTTTTTTGAAAATTACAGTGGACAACAATAACATCTAAATGAACTATATCAATTAAATACTCCAAATAAAGCCTAATTATTCTATATGAAAGTAAGAATAAAATAAAAAAAAAAGTTTAAATTAAACAAGGAACACACTAATGAAACCAAAATTATTTTTTCGTTCTAAACCACCATTTTTTATATGTAATTATGAAATACCACCTCCAATAAGTGTGAACCTCGTTAGGAAAATACATATTAGAGAGGAGTTGAAATAGGATAATAGGGGGATAAATTTTGATGTAAATGCTTTGGCTTTGGTGGATGGGTGTCTAGGAGTAATCCATGAATACATTTTTGAAACCTGAAAACATGTATATGAAAAAGGATAATAGGGGGATAAAAGAGTGATCTCTAAAAATTTCCAAAACTAGTCTCAAATGACTCACATGATTCTCCTCGGTTTAATATTAAACCAATATGTCATACAAATATACCACTAAAATAAATCAAGATTATCATGGAATATAATGTTGTTCAACACTATAAAAATTATGGGATAAATTGTTAGACCAAAAGGCATAGAAATATACTTTTAATGTCCATACCTACTCTGGAAGAAAATCTCCAATATATCAAACTCTATTATTCTTATCTAGTGAAAACCACAATGGTGATAAATATTTGAGAACCAATTATTCTCATTCAACTGATCAAACATATCACCAGTCTAAGGCAATAGAAACTTGTTCTTTACTATGACTCGATTCATCTTTCAGTAATCATTACAATGTTGAAGGGTTCCATAAAATTTATTCACAAAAAACAAAGCCATTTCCCAATATTAATGACTTGGGAGAATAAATTAACACCAATTTTACGTCCAATTTAATTTAATAAAAACAATATAAAAATTATTGAATAATTTATGTTCATTAAAATGATGAGTAATGGCTTTCTTACATCATATCAAGGTGACTTTATCCATATCGAACAAAAGCACCATTATATTATGATGATTCCACCATACTCATGTGTAATCTTCCTAATAAACCTAATAAAAATACCATAATCATATATAAACTAATGTTAAACCAAATGGAATGAAGAAGATGAGAGATATTACCTAGAATATCTATACACAGAATTCCACCCAGAACATCATAGATCAATGGGTGTCGTAAGAGGGATGAGTATAAGGATGAATAACCAAAGTGGCCTCCCCCATTTGGTTTGTTTACCCATTTATCCAAGGGTATAACCATGAAATTATGGTTCTTCCCCTCCTTTTGAAAAAAAGGAATTTATCACATTAATGATGTGATGATGATGGTAACATCATAAACATCCCCCAAGTAGTGGGATCAACACCCCTGCTTATCTACCTTATGATGAAATATTTACCTTATTGTGTGAAAATGTTTATAATTTTCAACCAAATAATTTTTAAAGATCATTTACATTACATGAATACCCCCCATCGTAGTGCATATATTCCATAGGTTTCTTCCCTTTTTCTAAAAATCTACATACTCATTGTACCATGATGTTATTGCCCATGACATGTCATCATCTTGGTAGCTAGTACATTAAACTACCTAAACACGATTATAAAGTTACTTAATAATTTTTCTAAGACCTCCCTTGATAAAATGGTTTATCCCCCTACCTAGATACCATCATGACATTACTTGAGTGTCGCATTTTGACTAAAACCATTACTAAAATTCAGAACAAGGTTCACCCTAAACCTACTCCAACATCCACCCAAGAACATGATGCTCTTACTAGGACTTAATAAATATCTAAAAACATCTCATTGAGATACGATAACTCATATAATTACAATTTGAATCCTAGTTCTCAAAAAAAAAACACTTCTCTAGAGTCGAAAAATAACATTTCCACTAAAAAATGCCACACATAATGGTGTATATCATTACATAATGAATAAATCAATATCATTTTTTCATCTATCTCCCTTTACAGGTATTAATAAAAATACCATGTTCCTTAAATATCTTCTTGGAACATCTTATTCCATATCCCCTGTGGTGAATAATGAATGGAAAAAAACAATCAATGATTTAACACTACTTTAACACCTAACTTCAACATATTTTTTCCATCCCCATACTCCACCAATCCCATATTACATTATGGAAGTTAATAAAATTAATGTACAATAGATTTTATAGATTAATAAATGATGGAAATAAATGTAGATAATATTGAGGATCACCAAATAAGACTCCTCTCATCTCACTATCTCAACATGAAACTAAATTAAAACATGGAAATGAATAACAGATATTGGGACACACTTTCCTCCCCTGAGGTTAATCCCCTAAGTTATTTCTCAATAATTATAGAGTTAATAGATCATGATAACAAATTTTAAAATATATATAATAAACATAAATGAAAAATTATAGTTAACTTATTTTCTATGTTAATCCCCTATTGGGGAACATATTACACAATGGGTATCCCAATATATTTACACACTCTATCCCACTTTATTACTAGATAAATCTAAAGAAAAAACGAATAAATTTCCATGAGATCAAATATTTATTCCCTATAAATTAATTCTATGTGGCGTCCTTGTTGATTATTTTCTCAATTTTGTTAGTCAATAGGTAGGAGAGAATATTTGGTGTTCCCCTCAGTACAAGAATGTATTTCATGTGGTTTCCTTCATAATTTATGGACATGATGAATTAAAAAACCTCTAACATTGAATATAAATCATGGAATATTTTAGATTCATGAATGATGTGATAGCATTTCCTTGGTAATATATTCTTATAATGGTTGATGAGGATACATCAAGGTAAAATTTTAATATCATGAATTGTATTGAGACTATATTGGTTGTTTGAAATAGTTTTACAAAAAAATGTGATGTTTAACTGGATTATTTATATATCTTGAAATTACATATTGAGGCTATTTTGATGATGGAAAATGCTTCATATTATATCACTATTTAATTTGAAATTACCATGATATAGAACATCACAACGATGATTAAAATATGTCAAAAATGCATCCTGTGTTGGAGATTAGGGTATCATTAGAGGATTGACTGATCCTATGTTTTACCATAAGATAGAATTGGTTATTTGAAACCCAGTTAAGGAATAACGTGCTATATAATAATTTTAAACCTTAGGGTTTCGTATTGGACACCGGGGAAGCAAGGTCATCGGGGTCGCGGGGTTGTTTGGGTCGTGGGGGGTGGGGGTCGTCGAGGTCGCGGGGTCGCCGGGGTCATGGGGTCACCAGGGTTGCCGGGTCACCGGGGTCGCGGGGGGCCGGGGTAATGGGGGAAGCGGGGTGCTGGGGGAATCTGTGTGAGGAGGGTCAGGGTGGGGGAAGGGTCGGGCTGTTAGAAAAACAATGTTTTGAGGCGGTATATTATAAACCGCCATGAAACCTTTTTCAAAAAAGGTTTAGCGGCAGTTCCTAGAACTGCCGCTAAACAGCAGTTTTGTTGTAGTGAATGTTCAATATCATATACTATTTTGATATACATTTATCAAATTGGGTGCGAAGATGAATAGTTGTGGAAACGTATCATGATCCCATAGTCCAAAGAGGATATTCATTTCATCGAATGGTAAGACATTATAGAAATATTTTTTTACAAATATTTTCTATGACATCTCCATATTAAATTAAACTTGTAGTTTCCCTGTCTGATGAAAATGAATGAATTATATATCAATATGAATGTGGAAAAATTCAAAAGTCTTACACAATATGTCTATATATTTATTATAATAACTGAATAAATTATTGAATATTTATTTTTTGGGTTAATTTAAAATCTATAAAAAGGTTTATAGATTTGATACAATAATATTAATAAAGATATTTTTTTATTGTTCCACCATAGTTGGGATAGGGATAGATGTATCTCATTTCTCTATAGGGACTTGAGTAAATAATGAAAACTGTAGTTTTCTTATGAAAAAAATTTTATAAATATCCTAATGGAAATAAAATTGTATATCCCATATATCAAATGTTTTTGAGGAATCATACTAGAATCTTTAAAATGATAAATAAAAAATGCAGCAAGTTTGGAAAATAGGGGCATCATGTTAATAATTGTCATAGGAATATGAATAATCCCACTAGTGTTAAAGAATAAAAGTAGATTGAGATTAATACATTTTTAAAAATATGTTTTTGTTAACTATATGAATATTATGAATTATAAAATTCAATTTTCTTTACCATTGTTTGTTTAAAATAATCATTGAAAATAACTTCCAATGAATAAATGATGTTAATATAATATAACTAAGGTTGTAGATGACACAAATTTTTTTGTTATGATAGTTATGATATTTATTTATTCATGAATAGAAAACATACATTCTGAGTATGGTTCTATTAATTTTTCATTTCTTTTTGTTTACTAGAACTTTTTAAAGAGCACCTAAAACATATATATTGATCATTCAGTTAAAATTAAAAAACAAAGTGATGGATACATCCCAAGTATATGACAAATACCCATTTAATTTATTAAGACCTAATATTCTATAAAATAATATATTACTTCCATTATTGGTGGTTGATTTTATTTAGGGAAAGAAATGCCTATCCTTATTCATATAAAATATCATCTCATGAAAGTGGAATATCACTCTTCACATCCCAATACATCCTCCAATTAATTTCTAATGTATTGAAGAGGATAAATATCCCCACGAATATTCTATTAAAATATTAATATTATATCTTAAAGAGTAATCATATCTATCTTAAATTAAAGAGACAATATAGAGAATAATAATTGATGAGAGTCTAACCATGAGAGATTATACTGATGTATTCCATGAATAGATACATGGATTTCCTCCAAAATGATGGGTTGTGTTCTAAGTAGAAAAAATCAAGATATCTACCAATATACAAGAATACTAGTTTAATGACAATAAATGATTTTAATGATATGATTATCTTATTGTAATAATTTATAGAAAAGGTTTGTATAAGAACAATTTCATTATAGTGGGGTGCATTTTACCTCTTATTCAAGAAGAATGATTGGAAAATTCTTAACTATATTTATTGTCATGAACTCAAAAAAATAATGATAAAGAAAATATATCAGCTATGATAGATTAATGTCTGGTTTTATTGTAAAGACCCGTAAAATTCAAGGGAAATTTTTTTCTTAATTTTCTTTAGAATTTTACAAGAGCGCGGTTTCTGACGGCACCTGATTCTGAGGCCCGGAGTACCCGGAATTAATTTCCGAAGTTTGGCTCGGGTACGTTCAGTGAACGAACGAGCGGGAATTCCTAACTTTTGATCCGGTGCTCGGAATTGAAATCCGAGGACACCGATGATCTTGTAGCGCCTATATTCGCTTAAAGAGACCTTTTCGGAAGTTGCGTTTGTTGTGGGTTGAAAGTTAGTTTTGGGGATTAAAAGATAAGTAAAATAAAATTTTGTGTGTGAATTTTATTTTATTCATGGTTGTTAGACTCTCTCATGGGAAGTTGTTGGTGGGGCCCACAACCACCCAACTTCCCATGTGTGGTTATGAGGGAGGTGGGGCCCACACGAGCCCCCACCTTTTCAAATTTCCTAACTCCTCATTAAACTCCACTTTATTAATTTGACAACTTGTGTAATTTATTACATGAGTTAGTTTTATTTTCAAACTCTTGGAATTCAAGAGTCATGTGGAGTTAAGGTTGGAAACTCAATAAACTTAAGTTATAACTTAAGATTTAAATGAGGAGAATTAAATGAAGTAGTTTGGATTTCAAACCTTTGAAATTCCAAACCCTTCTATTTAATTAATGGTTTAGTTTCCTTTGTTTTGGTTTTTGGGTTTTGCTGTGCGGAGAGGAAAAGAGGGAGGCTGCTTGTGAGTTCTTCCTCCACGACGAAGAACGCGGTGACCTTCTTCCACGACGTCGGACTGCAACGCGTTGGATTTCCTCCACGACGCCGCAACGCACTTTCCGCAACGTGCCTCTCGCGGTGAACCCACGTCCGTCTACCGCGACGCCATAACCGCGATGCCGACGACGTCTTCTTCCGTGATGTCCGATCTCCGCGATGCTCATCCTTCGCAGATCGTTGACGAGCTCCGCGAACTTCCTTCGAGGTAGGGGTTCTTGAGTTCGTTGTTTACATTTTATTTGACATCCCTCAAGTATTTCTAAGCCACTTGATATCAAACTAACGGGAGGAGGCCGGTCCGCACAAACACGGCCGATCCTCCTCCATCGTGGTTTAGTTTTATTATGGTTTGAAGCGGGGTAACGCGGTACCATTGCACCGCGCGAAAAGAATTATTTAAGGCCAGTTTGGGTCACGACGAAGAACCGCGACGCTATAATGCTGCGCCTTTGAGAACGGATGAGACCGCGGCCGGAGTCGGGCCGTGGCGGTGGGGCGCGACGTCGTTACCCTACGAAAATCTTGCAAGGACCGAACAAGAAGGGCGGCCGGAAAAACCGGCCACCGGCGGAAAAAGAAGAACTGCGGCTGGACGGCCACGGCGAAACACCAAGAGGCGGCCGGCCACGCCGGCCGCCGGTTTTCAGAACAGCCGCGGCGGAGGAGCTAGGGGCGGCCGGCCTCGCCGGCCGCCGGGAATCAGGAAGGGCCGCGGCCCTATGGCCGCGGCGGAGCAGCCAGGGGCGCCGGCCTTGCCGGCGCCGGAGATCGGGTGGGCCGCGGCTCTACGGCCGCGGCGGAATAACCAGGGGCGGCCGGCCACGCCGGTCGCCGGAAACCGAGGAGGAGCCGCGGCTACGGCCGCGGCGGAGAAGAGAAGGCGGCCGGCCGCGCCGGCCGCCGGTTTGCTCGGAGGTGGGACCCGCAGGTCCCGCGGGTGGACAAACGGCCGGCTTCAATGCCGGTCGTGCTTTAATTTCCGGGGGTTTGAAACCCCCGGCAGCCGAGGAACGGGCCCCCCCCTCACGTGGGGGGGGGGGGGGCGTTGATTGAAGTCACGGGGGGCGGCGCCCCCCATTTCGCGCGAAACCACGCGCTCGGCCATGCTGGCCGAGCGGTTCTGAGCGGCCGGGCCGCGCGACCGGCCTGGGCGGGTCGCGCAGGCCGGGCCGGTTTGTGCCGGCTGGGCCGGACCGCCCAGCCGGGCCAGGCCGAGCCAACCGGGCCGGGCCACGCGGAACCGGGCCGGACCCGGACCTGGTTCGGGCCGACCCGGATCGGACCGGTTCAGGGGGTACTGGGCCGGGCCGGGCCGGGCCCAGACCCCCCGTTTTTCGGACCCTTTCAGTCAAAAGCTCATAACTTGAGCTGTAGACCTCCGAACGACGAACCATCTACGGAAACGTGATCCTTGGATCGAGACGGTCGTTTCGGTATATCGCACTCAAGGTTTCGGATTACTTTGAGTTCGGCCGGGTTGGTTCGTTCACGAAACCAACCGGGCTTTCGGAGCGGAAACGCTCATATCCTGAGTTACGAACGTCCGATTGACGTGCCGTCAGTCGCGTAGTGTTCCTCTTAGTGAGACGGATCTTTTGGTATACTCCGCCCGAGGTTTGGACGCAGGTGGAGTACGGCCGGGTTGGTTCGTTCACGAAACCAACCGGGCCCTCGGAGCGGAAACACTTATATCTTGAGTTCCGGACGTCCGATTGACGTGCCGTCGACTTTGATGGAATCCTCTAAGTGGGACGGAACTTTTGACATGCTCCGCCCGAGTTTTGGATACAGTTGAGATATGGCCGGGTTTGGTTCGCTCACGAAACCAACCGGGCCCTCGGGACGAAAAGGCTAATAACTCACAGACCGGGCGTCCGATTGACGCACCGTCTGTTGCGTTGAGACTCCTTTGACGAAGCGGACGTATGTGGCACTTCTTCGTTGGACTTTGAGATACTTGGAGTATCGACCAGTAGCTCGTGGAGTGGACCCTCCTGGAGACGAGCAGGCGGGGGAGCGCTTGGGTGTAGCGGCGGACCCGTGGTACTTGACAGTGGTGGTGCGCTTGGATGCAGCAGCAGACCCTTGGCGGTGGAGTGCTTGGTTGTAGCGGCGGACCCGCGATACTCTACGGAGTGTGTGCGCTTGGTTGTAGCGACAGACCCGCGACGGTGGAAACGTGCGTGCGGAGTACGGAGACCGTGTAGATGACTGAGACCTGACGACTGCTTGACCAACTCGACTTGGAGTGAGTCTACTAGCCCAGTGGACGGAGCGCCCGGTATTTGGCGGCAGACCCACGGCGGACGGAGCGCCTGGTAGTTGGCAGCAAACCCGCGGTACTCGACAGGAGGAGTACCTCAGTAGGCTATTTGGGTGAGCGCCCGGTATTTGGCAGCAGACCCTCAGCGGACGGAGCGCCCGGTAGTTGGCAGCAGACCCGCGGTACTCGACAGGAGGAGTACTTCATCAGTCTTAGGTTAGTGAGCAGTACCTCGGAGTCGTGACAGGACTACTGCACACTTCAGAGACGGGGCTCTTCAGCAGCTACGATTTCGATAATAAAAATCCTAGTTTGAGTTGAGTCTTTGATCTTTGTGTTTCGTCATGATTGAGATGGGTCGCTTGATAACTTAGGTATATGTATGGGCATATACCTGGGTAATAGTTATCCGTTGATTTCATAAACTTGTTATAAACCGTGTGGACTAGTACTGTTATCCTATGTGGATTTTACTGTTTACTCTTCTTTGTGGATTGGATTGTTCTTGGGCTCGTGTTGGAGCCGAACGGAAATTGGTGACATAGGTATATGTATGGGCATATACCTAATCAATACTGGATGTTACTTCGTGATTGTTACTTTTCTTCGTGGTTTATCCTTGTGGATTTGAGAGACCTTCAGGGGTCTCGGGGTCCCTACTGAGTAGCTTATACTCACCCCTGCACGGGCTTTGCCCGCACTTCGTTGTGTTGGTTGCAGACGACGGACAGCGCTGACTGCGGTTGAGGCTTTCGGAGTAGGTCGGTACCCGGAGGAGGACCACTGAGCGGGACGTGCTCGGAGCGAACAGTTGGACCCGAGGAGTTGTGAGCTATCTGTACCTACCCTTCAGGTAGGATCCGTGGTGTACGATCCAGGAGCTGAGCCATCTGTACCTACCCTTCAGGTAGGAATCGAGGAGGACGTCCCAGGAGACGCTTGTACTTTCAGTTGCTGTTTTCCCTTTCGAGTTGTACTTTACTTTCAGTTGGGCTTGTATTCCGGCCCCCTTTACTTTTCTGCACTTGTAGTTACTTTCCGCTTGCTGACTCTGTGGTGGTTGTTACTTATAAAGGCAATGCCTTCCCTGTTTACCGGGATTTTACGCCTTGGTGCTAGTCTCCAGCCCCTGGCCTATGGAAGGCGGGCTTGGGGTAGTCACGGCACGAGCCCCGAGGTCGGGTCGTGACAAATTGGTATCAGAGGAGTTCGGTTCTACCACAGAACTCAGGACTCTGATCTTTTTTTTTCTATGTGAAGAAATAGTGTTTAGTGTATTGAGTGTGGTTATCAGTCCATGGAGTCCAGTGTTGGTGCGGCGGCCGACGTATCCGTACACCAGGACCCTGACTTCTGATTTCCGACTTTAATGCATGAAAACACTGATTGTGTGTGTGTTTCCCAAAAGGTTTTAAGTCAGCTCAAACCAGGTCAGCTCACCAGGTATAAATCGTTGACCATGACACAACTGTTCGGGATGTCACCATGCAGATAGTTAGCTGGAGTTCCGAGAGAGTTCTCGATGATGGCCCACCAAGCAGCGAGACTCCGGTGCAGGGCCCTTTTTTCAGTGTTGGCACCTTCGGGTGGTGTACCAGCAGCACCACCACCCGTTAGGCAGCAGATGCCACTAGCTGACGGTGCACGCTAGCAGAGCGCGATGCACGAGATCCAGCAGTAGAGGCCTCTGAGGATACGAGGCGAGACAGATTTCCCAGGCAGCAGTGGACTGGATGGAGGCGGTTGCTAGAGTTCTACGCCTAGCTTGGATACTAGTGGAGCGGATGATGATCTTAGCTCCTGGTGTTTCCAGTGAGTGACCATGAGGTTGGTCCTTATAGTAATGAGGCTTCGGTACGCGATCCGATACCTGGGATAGTATCTACGGGTAGTGCGCCAGCTATGTCACTACCTGTTGGTCAGCAGACACTACCGGCGGTACCGGTAGCAGAGACTCACAGGCTTAGTGCCTTACATATGTTTTAGCATCAGATATCCCTCAAGTTTTGAGGTGAGCCTGACTCGTAGGCGGCTGAGGACTGGCTTGAGGAGGTGATTGTGAGTTTTCTGGAGCTAATACAGCTTCGACAGTACGACATGTCGGAAGCAGAGCACTCAACGTGGCTTACCAATCAATCTTGGTACTCGTTGGTTACGTTGTGATCAGTTCTTTAGACTCGAACTTCTGAGCGAAGTGTGTCTAAAGGACATCCGAACCATTTCTTTTCCTCTATGCATTTCTACCTATGCTAGGATGCTAGAGAGAACCTTTGTGGTTGTGAATGTTAGCAGTGAAAGGCAGGAAACTAGCGCCAGTCTCAGAGACTCGGGCATGTAAAATGTTTCAGGAGGAGGAAGTGCTAAGGACAGATGAATCTGCAGGGTAGCAGACGTGGAAGCGGAGCTTAGAGAGCAGCATGTGGTGGTGTACATTTCGACATGTTACGACCACCCGACTTAGTAGTCCCCGTCAGGCTCAGGGAGCAGGAGGGCTGGGGAGGAGAATAGCTGTATTTCGGTCAAGGAGTGTGACCCAGGAGCTCTAAGAATGATTCGGGGTACGAATTATGTCTACTACGAGCTGCCATATCTATAGACATAGGAACCAATCATTCTACCCTTCCACGAATCATGTCCCAGACCTAGAGGTTCCGGGTAAGCCGTAGACTTGACCCTCACGTCTGGAGATACCTTTGGGAGGAGACTCGATAATCACACTTACGCCGACGGTGTGATTTGACCTCGAGGCGAGAGTTTCGGTTGGAATCTCTTGGTGGCAGCGTAGAGGCCTTACGACGTCGATCTGGGTATGGTTTTGATTCACAAATCATACCCCGGTTGACTGTTTTAGGCAAACGTCGGAATGGGTTTTCCTTGGTCGGCGAAAAGGAAACCCTGGGCAGCACATGTTAAACTCAGGCATAAGAGGGTGTGACCGATCACTCTTGAGTTGGTCAACCCCACCCTTGTGGAAGCAGGAGTTTTGAGTTTCAGTTCTATCCTAAAAAGGGAAACCTCTTGAATTCGAGGGTGACGAACACGTTCTTATACGGTCTCAACCCGATGAGGTTTCGGAGATGTGGCCGAAGCGGCATGTTATCTCCGAAGTTCAATGGACCCTTTTGACCTTCAGCAGGGTAGGCGAAGAGGTTTACCGCTTGACCCTACCACCTCAGTCACACCGGGTGCATAATGTCCACCACGTGTCTCAGCTGTGGAGATACGTGTATGTTTCTTCACACGTCATCGACCTCGGGGAGTTGGACGTCGATGACAGGGCGACAAGCACAGAGGTTCTAGTAGAGAACGAGGATCGACAGGAGCAGGTTCTACATGAACGGTTGCTTCCTCTGGGGTGCTTCTTGGGTAGCACGAGATCTTCAGGTGAGCATATGGAAGCGTAAAGCTCAGTTGCGTGCTCAGTACTACTTTGTTTCCCTTAAGTGTGAGTTGAAGCTTTACGGGGATGTAAATCCCTGAGGTGGGAGTAATGTAAAGACCCGTAAAATTCAAGGGAAATTTTTTTATTAATTTTCTTTAGAATTTTACAAGAGCGCGGTTTCTGACGGCACCTGATTCCGAGGCCCGGAGTGCCCGGAATTAATTTCCGAAGTTTGGCTCGGGTACGTTCAGTGAACGAACGAGCGGGAATTCCTAACTTTTGATCCGGTGCTCGGAATTGAAATCCGAGGACACCGATGAACTCGTAGCGCCGATATTCGCTTAAAGAGACCTTTTCGGAAGTTGCGTTTGTTGCGGGTTGAAAGTTAGTTTTGGGGATTAAAAGATAAGTAAAATAAAATTTTGTGTGTGAATTTTATTTTATTCATTGTTGTTCGACTCTCTCATGGGAAGTTGTTGGTGGGGCCCACAACCACCCAACTTCCCATGTGTGGTTATGAGGGAGGTGGGGCCCACACGAGCCCCCACCTTTTCAAATTTCCTAACTCCTCATTAAACTCCACTTTATTAATTTGACAACTTGTGTAATTTATTACATGAGTTAGTTTTATTTTCAAACTCTTGGAATTCAAGAGTCATGTGGAGTTAAGGTTGGAAACTCAATAAACATAAGTTATAACTTAAGATTTAAATGAGGAGAATTAAATGAAGTAGTTTGGATTTCAAACCTTTGAAATTCCAAACCCTTCTATTTAATTCATGGTTTAGTTTCCTTTGTTTTGGTTTTTGGGTTTTGCTGTGCGGAGAGGAAAAGAGGGAGGCTGCTTGTGAGTTCTTCCTCCACGACGAAGAACGCGGCGACCTTCTTCCACGACGTCGGACTGCAACGCGTTGGATTTCCTCCACGACGCCGCAACGCACTTTCCGCGACGTGCCTCTCGCGGCGAACCCACGTCCGTCTACCGCGACGCCATAACCGTGATGCCGACGACGTCTTCTTCTGTGATGTCCGATCTCCGCGATGCTCGTCCTTCGCAGATCGTTGACGAGCTCCGCGAACTTCCTTCGAGGTAGGGGTTCTTGAGTTCGTTGTTTACATTTTATTTGACATCCCTCAAGTATTTCTAAGACACTTGATATCAAACTAACGGGAGGAGGCCGGTCCGCACAAACACGGCCGATCCTCCTCCATCGTGGTTTAGTTTTATTATGGTTTGAAGCGGGGTAACGCGGTACCATTGCACCGCGCAAAAAGAATTATTTAAGGCCAGTTTGGGTCACGACGAAGAACCGCGACGCTATAATGCCGCGCCTTTGAGAACGGATGAGACCGCGGCCGGAGTCGGGCCGTGGCGGTGGGGCGCGACGTCGTTACGCTACGAAAATCTTGCAAGGACCGAACAAGATGGGCGGCCGGAAAAACCGGCCACCGGCGGAAAAAGAAGAACCGCGGCTGGACGGCCACGGCGAAACACCAAGAGGCGGCCGGCCACGCCGGCCGCCGGTTTTCAGAACAGCCGCGGCCCTATGGCCGCGGCGGAGGAGCTAGGGGCGGCCGGCCTCGCCGGCCGCCGGGAATCAGGAAGGGCCGCGGCCCTATGGCCGCGGCGGAGCAGCCAGGGGCGCCGGCCTTGCCGGCGCCGGAGATCGGGTGGGCCGCGGCTCTACGGCCGCGGCGGAATAACCAGGGGCGGCCGGCCACGCCGGCCGCCGGAAACCGAGGAGGAGCCGTGGCTACGGCCGCGGCGGAGAAGAGAAGGCGGCCGGCCGCGCCGGCCGCCGGTTTTCTCGGAGGCGGGACCCGCAGGTCCCGCGGGTGGACAAACGGCCGGCTTCAATGCCGGCCGTGCTTTAATTTCCGGGGGTTTGAAACCCCCGACAGCCGAGGAACGCCCCCCCCCCTCACGTGGGGGGGGGGGGGGCTTTGATTGAAGTCACGGGGGGCGGCGCCCCCCATTTCGCGCGAAACCACGCGCTCGGCCAAGCTGGCCGAGCGGTTCTGAGCGGCCGGGCCGCGCGACCGGCCGGGCCGGGTCGCGCAGGCCGGGCCGGTTTGTGCCGGCTGGGCCGGACCGCCCAGCCGGGCCGGGCCGAGCCAACCGGGCCGGGCCACGCGGAACCGGGCTGGACCCGGACCCGGTTCGGGCCGACCCGGATTGGACCGGTTCAGGGGGTACTGGGCCGGGCCGGGCCGGGCCCAGACCCCCCGTTTTTCGGACCTTTTCAGTCAAAAGCTCATAACTTGAGCTGTAGACCTCCGAACGACGAACCGTCTGCGGCAACGCGATCCTTGGATCGAGACGGTCGTTTCGGTATATTGCACTCAAGGTTTCGGATTACTTTGAGTTCGGCCGGGTTGGTTCGTTCATGAAACCAACCGGGCTTTCGGAGCGGAAACGCTCATATCTTGAGCTACGAACGTCCGATTGACGTGCCGTCAGTCGCGTAGTGTTCCTCTTAGTGAGACGGATCTTTTGGTATACTCCGCCCGAGGTTTGGACGCAGGTGGAGTACGGCCGGGTTGGTTCGTTCACGAAACCAACCGGGCCCTCGGAGCGGAAACGCTTATATCTTGAGTTCCGGACGTCCGATTGACGTGCCGTCGACTTTGATGGAATCCTCTAAGTGGGACGGAACTTTTGACATGCTCCGCCCGAGTTTTGGATACAGTTGAGATATGGCCGGGTTTGGTTCGCTCACGAAACCAACCGGGCCCTCGGGACGAAAAGGCTAATAACTCACAGACCGGGCGTCCGATTGACGCACCGTCTGTTGCGTTGAGACTCCTTTGACGAAGCGGACGTATGTGGAACTTCTTCGTTGGACTTTGAGATACTTGGAGTATCGACCAGTAGCTCGTGGAGTGGACCCTCCCGGAGACGAGCAGGCGGGGGAGCGCTTGGGTGTAGCGGCGGACCCGTGGTACTTGACAGTGGTGGTGCGCTTGGATGCAGCAGCAGACCCTTGGCGGTGGAGTGCTTGGTTGTAGCGGCGGACCCGCGATACTCTACGGAGTGTGTGCGCTTGGTTGTAGCGACAGACCCGCGACGGTGGAAACGTGCGTGCGGAGTACGGAGACCGTGTAGATGACTGAGACCTGACGACTGCTTGACCAACTCGACTTGGAGTGAGTCGACTGGCCCAGTGGACGGAGCGCCCGGTATTTGGCGGCAGACCCACGGCGGACGGAGCGCCTGGTAGTTGGCAGCAAACCCGCGGTACTCGACAGGAGGAGTACCTCAGTAGGCTATTTGGGTGAGCGCCCGGTATTTGGCAGCAGACCCTCAGCGGACGGAGCGCCCGGTAGTTGGAAGCAGACCCGCGGTACTCGACAGGAGGAGTACTTCAGCAGTCTTAGGTTAGTGAGCAGTACCTCGGAGTCGTGACAGGACTACTGCACACTTCAGAGACGGGGCTCTTCAGCAGCTACGATTTCGATAATAAAAATCCTGGTTTGAGCTGAGTCTTTGATCTTTGTGTTTCCTCATGATTGAGATGGGTCGCTTGATAACTTAGGTATATGTATGGGCATATACCTGGGTAATAGTTATCCGTTGATTTCATAAACTTGTTATAAACCGTGTGGACTTGTACTGTTATCCTATGTGGATTTTACTGTTTACTCTTCTTTGTGGATTGGATTGTTCTTGGGCTCGTGTTGGAGCCGAACGGAAATTGGTGACATAGGTATATGTATGGACATATACCTAATCAATACTGGATGTTACTTCGTGATTGTTACTTTTCTTCGTGGTTTATCCATGTGGATTTGAGAGACCTTCAGGGGTCTCGGGGTCCCTACTGAGTAGCTTATACTCACCCCTGCACGGGCTTTGCCCGCACTTCGTTGTGTTGGTTGCAGACGACGGACAGCGCTGACTGCGGTTGAGGCTTTCGGAGTAGGTCGGTACCCGGAGGAGGACCACTGAGCGGGACGTGCTCGGAGCGAACAGTTGGACCCGAGGAGTTGTGAGATATCTGTACCTACCCTTCAGGTAGGATCCGTGGTGGACGATCCAGGAGCTGAGCCATCTGTACCTACCCTTCAGGTAGGAATCGAGGAGGACGTCCCAGGAGACGCTTGTACTTTCAGTTGCTGTTTTCCCTTTCGAGTTGTACTTTACTTTCAGTTGGGCTTGTATTCCGGCCCCCTTTACTTTTTTGCACTTGTAGTTACTTTCCGCTTGCTGACTCTGTGGTGGTTGTTACTTATAAAGGCAATGCCTTCCCTGTTTACCGGGATTTTACGCCTTGGTGCTAGTCGCCAGCCCCTGTCCTATGGAAGGCGGGCTTGGGGTAGTCACGGCACGAGCCCCGAGGTCGGGTCGTGACATTTATCATCTATGTGGATATCATAATTTTCTTTTGGTGGAGATTATTTTATGATATCACCTATTAAGGTTGAAGAAGGATAGTATTCCAAAAAAAATCTTTCAAAAAAGGTATGAAAAATAAAAGTTTAAATTGATTCATTTATGAATATCTAATTCCCTATATATATTATATACATAATGAATATACAATTTTAGGGTAAGTTCATCAAATTTTATATTCTTCTACATTAGATATTTTGATATACCCCATGTTAAAGGAGGAGCATGTGGAGCCTTTGAATACTGTGTAATGGGATTGAAGAAAAGATACGATAGATGAAAAGTACCATAAAAGTGAATTGTAGATGAGTGAAGAATCATTCATGGAATATATTATCACTATTAATGTGATATACATAGACCATTCTATGATAATGGAAATTTAAGGCACTCATAGACTTTCATCTCTAATAGAGATCCATAGTGTCATTGGGTTAGTTAGTTTTTACAAATGATATATGAAAATATTTAATTATTGTAAAACTCACTACCAACACTATCATATCATTAAACATCCTGCTAATGATTCCCCATATGACCTGAAATGATGGAAGATATATAATGAGCCCCATGATTCCTATCACATATCGGACCCATGGTGGTGACAAACACAGTGGGAATAAAATCCCATGAAATGGGAGGCATTTCCCTACTTATAAGAAAATGATATCCAGAGTAAAAAGGTTCATCTCAATAAAAATACATAAACTATAAAAAATAGAAATACCCAAATACATCCTAGATTCCTATTTTAATGTAAAAATGATACAAATACAATTAAATGATCCAATGATAATTCCTAAAGAACTCATATTAGCAGCGACACAGTAGTTGTCCCAAATTCTGAGATGTTAATTACCAGCATTGTCCAAGTTTTCCTATTAGAATCCTGAAATTAGTTTAATAATCTAGGGTTTTTAATACAATTATACTCCATATGAAAACGCAATTATCTCATGTACAAGTTGAGAAGAATACTAATGTTCCCATGAGAAAACAACATAAACTACATGCACCTAAAATGGTATTAAATCCCCCCTTAACCTCACCAAAGGCATGCTCAAAAAATTACAAATGTTATGTTATGTAATATAGAGAGAATAAATGAATGGGTACACTATATGACTTTCCAACCAATTATCCACTATCATACCCTAATGAATAACATCATGGATATACCGAATCTTCTGAATGTTCCACGTCACAACCCGACTGCACACTCAAAAGAATCCCAAATACTACCAAAACCAGGGAAAATAAATCTCAAAATAACTAACATGCTCAATATTGGGTCTTAATAACACATCCCTCCCATAGACACCTGGGTAACATACCACATCACATCTTAAAAATAGCTTGGAAATCACAACACATATCATCTCGAAGACACCAAGGAAAACACAACAATCCCACATATGCCTGGGCCTCACAAACCATAACATACAAATGATTTTTAGGATATCAACTCTTGGATGTGGGGATGGGAAATAGTGGGAGGCTATCCATCCATACTTCCACCAAAATTATTTGGAAAGACACCCTCCCAAATGACAATGGGGGTGTTTGGGAAATAGTGATCACTATGGTGGGGTGAGTGTAGAAAACAAAATTATATTATAGGTATATAAATTTAGTATCAAAAAATGAATCCCAAACTATGGATTATAAATTAAACAATAAACCACCATATCATATTTCTATTTATGATTATAAAACTTAATGCATTATTTAACACCAGAAAAAACAAGTAAAAAAGTTGATAAAAAATATCCATTCACAACCAGCAACAACACAAACATTACCCCGTAGTAATCTTTAAAAAAATTATAATTTATTATTAAGGTGACCATTTATTCATTCCATACCTACCCAGGAAACTACCAATAACATCATGCAACAATCCAGACAACATAAACTATTAAAACGAAAAAGAAACATAGTATAGTTACTCAGATCACATTTCCACTCTGTTTAACTCTCATACCGACCACTGAAATCATAATTATTCAATGCAATTCATCATTGACCATTCACTAAAAAATAAAACACCTAAATTACATCAAAAACCTAAAATACACCTTTTCACAACCAACCTGACACCCCTACAGTATAACAACACCGCTCCCAATAACCTAAATATACCATAACCCAACCCTTAAGCCCCAAAACTCAATAATTTCCCACCCATTCCACAATCATACTATCTCTCAAATTGAGATACCATTTCACTATCCATATCACCCCACCAACATCTGTTCTCAAATCCATATAACCACAAAACCACACAAGTAATAAAACAGATCAAATTCACACACAACACACATCTACACCAACAAAAAAAGGAGCATTCAAATTTTGATATCACATATTCTTTAATTCCAAATTGTAAATTCAGTGGTTATAAAAGAGAATGATTGATCATACTGAATTAATTTATTTAACTAAATAAACATTGTTAATGTATATTATGCTAATATATTTGTTCATATTGGATAAACAATAAACATACACAAGCCTTCAGAGGTTCCCAAACAAAGACCACTAACATCAATGATTTTAATTAAGCATAAATCCTATATATACCACAATATTTGTAATCACTAAAACATAATAATTCATCACATTTCTACATACCTTGTTAATTTTTTTAATGGTGATAAAATTTATCTTTGATAAATTGGTATTCAAATTACTTAACATGGGAAACATTTATACACCCATCTGACATTATAGAATATTTAAATGGAATGACGGGATCCCTACCTAAAATAACAAATGATGTGAAACCCCTCCTAGAATCAACACATTTGGTGAATAAGTAGCTAGAATAACCTCCAGGGAGATTCAATCCAAGGGTGACATGGAGACACACGAATCCTTGGGGAATAACAGTTCTGGTCACCTCTATATCAATAGAAAGGTATATTCACAATAAAATAAGTGTATCACCTTTAGAAAGTATGGATCATAGATCTACAGGGTAACTAATTTCAATTCCCATTAAAGATGAATCATAGTCATAACCATGGTTTTTTATAGATAAAAGTCTTTGTGAATATGGAAAATTAAAGTGAAATTTTATATTCATTGAAACGACTTGAAAACTACATTAATATGCCATTAATCCCAATTTCATTCAATTAAATTGTAAAATGGGTGGATCTAGAAAAAAGGGAATACTGGAATTTTGATAAACCTTTCGAAGTAACCGACCCTTGGATGTGTCACCGAAGAGAGATAAAAATGGATATTGACTAATATCTAGGATACCATTGGATGAATCACCATTGAATGAGTCACCAACAAGAGTTACCTTTGATGAACCACTATCGAGGCCTACCGTCAATGAGTCACTGACATGACTCAACAACATGACTCATAGATTCCACCCACTAAGAAACATACATATGCCACCTACTGACTCCCATACCGATGCCATCTAAAAACACCACCTAATAATGACACATAATGAATCCAACAGAATACTCCACCTATCAATATCTCCCATATATTCCACCTACATAAACATCATATTGATTCAACTTACTGAGGACCATTCCATATGAAAATTAGATTTTGGGAAAACTCTTCAAATGAGTCATTGTTTCATTCTAAAACACCTAAACAATAGATTTTCAAAATGTAATGGGCTTGGAAGCTCTAGGCCATTACATAATAAACCTCAAAAAATATTTTCTCCCTCTAGAATTCAAAATCTACATATAATTATTATATGGTTCTGAGCGACCACAGTGTGAGATATATTTCGATGTTCTTTCTATGCTTAAAACACTTCTACTGACTAAGAAGAAAAAGTTCAATTATAAACAACCCTATATTTTATTAATGTTATAGTGGACCCTCAATATCCAAGAACACCTCCTCTGACATCATCCAAAAAAAACTTAACATATTACTCACTACAAAATTATAACTACCATTGTATCATTAAAAAGAAAATTAGGGTATACCACCATCCATGTGAAGATATTATCCACTCATGGTAGCACTGACTCGCCAGAACAGGTTTGATCATTTCCCAATTTATGCACTTTATTGGTAATTAAATCCTTCCCTATATACATGTCAAGACTTCATAACACACTAAATAACAAATAAGTAACTCATCTCATAGAAAACAAGGTTCATTAATTACATTAAAACGGAAAAAAATAACAAAGAAAAACTCATAAAAAACCAGGGTACTTGGCACACATCTTTGTCTCCCTTTCTCAACTACTCTTTTCTAAGAAACCATGCCTTAAAAACACAACGAATGAATATTGCGGCCATCAATAGTCTCACAAGAAGAATAGTGTTTCCTAATATGTGATGATATATCTTAGAACTCCATGCTACTACAAAAACTCACAAACATACCATATGGCGAAGTAATATAGTGTTCCTAACTGCATAATCTCTAAGAAGGTGATCTTATATCATTAGTTGATCCACCACTACCGCGATTCCATTTCATCTCCCTAGAGCCTTGGGGAACCCTAAAAACATATCCATTGAGATGAAATCTCTATTCCACTCAGGGACATATATGGTCTACAAAAAACCTTCAGGAACACAGTTCTCATCATTCACCATATGGCACACAAAGCACATCTCCTCACACTTTTCTACTTCCCAATTTATCCCTATCGACCAAAATGGTTCCCTCAAGATGTGGTATAGCATATGAATTTCTCGATGTACCACTAATGGTGATCCTTGAAACTCATGGATTACTCCCTCATGTATATCCAGTGGAAAAAATAGCCTCACATAGAAAAAGTTATGATCTTGTCCATCCTATGACCATCACCTTAGATAGTGACCATCCTCAATGTGATATTATATCACCACTTACTCTCAGTCTCCCAAATATGTCTCGTAAACTACAAGAATTAAATAATACATCAATGTCATATACAACAAGTAGCCTCTACCCCTATCCTTGAATGCATTTACATTCAAGGTTTCCAACTCCTCCTTTCCATACAGTTGTCTATAGATTATTGAAAAACTCATTATGTGACTTACTACTCAATGCATCTGCCATAACATTCCCCTTTCCTATTATGTAAGATATTTGGAATTCATAACCTTGATAAAAATCCATTGACCTCCACCATCACCACTTCATATCTTTCGAGGAAAACACATATGTAATCATATTGTGATATATAAAGACCATAAAGAACTCCCAAAATCCGAGGTGGCATAGATATGTTAATCAGGACATAACTTTTTAAAGCCATAATATATCACTCCCCACTATTTCTTCTGAAGTCATATCAAGCACATATGATAATTATAAAAAAACACCACAAATATTAGTCCTTACACTAGAAACTAGAGAACTAGGTCACTGAGAAGATTCCCTTTCAGGTAGTTAAATACTTCATGATACTACCCACTCCACAAAAAAAAACATGTTTTTCTTATTCATTGCTATTAAAAGAGATGATACTTGAAACAGACAAGGTAATAAACTCCATTAATAGCCTTCTAGTCTGAGTAAACCTTGATCCTATACCACATTCTTAGGTGATTCCTATGAACCAATTGGTTACACCTTCTAAGGGTCCACCAATACACCATATTGAGAAAACAAATGCCCAAGGATGTGTAACTCTCTTTTCCATAATATACACTTAAATAACATCTCATATACCTGGTGGTGTCAAAGAACATCCAAGATAGTCCAAAAAGGGTTGGAATACCCCTCCTCTGACTTTGAGTAAATCAATTTTTCAATGGAGAAAATAACAAAGAAAGTATCTAGGAACTCCTTGAATATGGAGTAAATAAGTCACATGAATACAAATAGTGCATTCATAACACCGAATGGCATGAATATGAACTCAAATTTCCCATACCTTAATGTATATGTAGTCTTTGGTATGTCACAATCCTTCACCCTCAACTGTTCATATCCAGACACCAAATTGATCTAAAAGAACAAGAATTCTACTTTAAATAGTTTGATAAGAACATATATCCTCAAAAAGTGTAACAGGTCATTACCATCACTTGCGTCATCCGTCTGTAGCCTATGCACAACCTCACGATATTGTATTTCTTATTCAAAATGAATACTAGGCAGCACCAAAAAAACATACTAGAATCAGTAAAGAAAATCTTTATCAGATCGTCTATCTAAAACCTCAACTCTGGTAGCTATAAAGGTGACATCAGATATGGTGCCAACGAAATTAGATAATAACTGAGATGCATTTATATCCTAATATCAACATAAAATGGAATGGGTTGAGTCACATCATCCTTCTGGAATACTTCCAATAACTCCCCAACTATAATGGGAACCTCCCCCATATCATCATCCATTAATTCTACTGACTTACAGACTAATAAGGAATAAAGGGCCCCATACTTCGACTACCCAAATTATTACTACGCTCATCAAAAAAAATCCACATTCTGGCCATCCACACCCAAAAAACACGACTCCTCTATACAAGGAGTTGATAAAATAATGCACATAGTAAAACCAATTGATGCCAAGGATGGTATCATATAGTAACATCTGTAATAGGAAAATATCTATGAGAGACTGATTTGGCCACATCATCAGTCTACAACCCTTGTATACATCCATAAAGTTGGTATAATATCTTACCAGAGTTCTCAAAATAAGGTGAATGAAAATACATTCTATTTATTTCCCCAATGAGTGGAATAGACCGAGTGCAAAAAAGGATTGAGAAGCTCCTAAATAAAACAATGTGTAAGAACGAGTACTAAACTAGCTGATCATACCGATGAATATCTCTAGTAATTCTAGATTGTCTGTCTAAGAGGTGTGTAACTAACCACACTAAATTATATTCCCTTTGCTGATTAATACATCCTCGACAACACTCATGTTAATATCCTATAGGTTGACCTATACCTCTATCTTCTTCCCTTGGTGGAGTGTGAGGCTACTATCCAATATGCTGAAAATGTCTTGTGAGAAACTACTGCTAAGGTTGGGGATAGACATACCAACCTCCACTAAACTATGATTAAAAGTACATTGGGCACTGATATTAAAGAATCCCAAAAATTTAATAGATAAAACACACTTTTTACATGCCCATAAGATAGGCATGAAAACCATAATGCTGTAACAAAAAATTATGTGGTCTCCTTCTCTCCAATTTAAACCATGAAGGTCTTGGTGCCTATGAACTACTATTGATATCCTTTCCCTTCAAGTAAATATCCTTAATCCCTTATCGTAATATACCTCCTCCCTATTTCATCCTCTCGACTACTTATACTTTTTTTGGAACTCCGAGTATGTCAGGAGTGTAAAGGGGGTAACCACATAATTTAGAGAAGGACGAAGTTCCACCTCTAAGATTATCGCATGAGACTCCTCATTTGGAATGATATCAAGATGATAACGAAGAAGATCCTCTAATTTGATCCGCATATCCCATACTAACATTATTCCTAGTTGATGGGTGTTCAAATCCTACAACTTCTCATCATTCTTCATTGTATAAAGGAAATCTACATGGAACTCCTACTCCAAATTGACACACAGAATGTTAACCTCCTTCCTCAAACCCAGGAACAACTTCCACCACGAATGAGTAGTTCCTCGCATATGTCTCTCTTCCAAGGGAAACCTATCCTTTTTTAAAGCATGGATCATGTTATAGGTGATCAAAATCTCTTTATGACAACTCTATTTATCCATGCATGAATGAATTCCCCCATATTCCCACAATTTCTTTTACTGGAAATTGTTTAATGTTTTATTCCACTATTTATCCTCCTCAGCTAGGTCAACCCTCCATCGATCAACTAGGTTGGCCTGTTGAGCCACTACTTTCTGTACATCACGTGGAAAATGACCACGAGCGATTTATGAATAATAAAAAAGCAATTCCTAGGCCTGATATGTATTAAAGTCCATTTATTATTACATTAAACAAATTTATCTTGTTTTTCATCGATTTTATATTCCCCAATACACCACAATTCAGACATGAACACAATCATTATTTTGCATGTACCATTCCTAGGGTATCTAAACTGCAGTCAATATATCCCATCATGGTCTTTGGATATGCTCATAGTCCTAGCATCATATCATGGGGGAGGGGGTGCAAAAATCACATCACGTTTATGGTCTTCCCTGTACTTTTTCGAGCACCAAGATCACCTAACATTGTTTCCTTACAAACCCCAAAAATCCTCACTGTGCCAAAATCCATACTCCATCCAATCTCTATACCATCACCTCTGATACTATTCTCTCATTCCCCTACCTCCAAGGATGTCCCTCATGACTTAGAAATGGAGGAAGAGAGATAATGACCCCCCAAGTCACACCTCCAATGGACCCAAAGCTGGAAACTATCACTAGGGGAATTGAATATACCAAAATGGAATGCAATGCCATTTTTATAAGAAAATGAGACCAGTTGATATGATGGTCCATCCGAAAACAATTATATGTTCTATAAAAAGAAAGAACAAAATATATCCCACATGCATGTTTTAAGGTAAAACTGCAAAAAAAATGAAATGCTCATAAGTAAATACCAGAAGAAAATGATATGCAGAAACATGACATATATTCCAATGTTGGAGCTAGTAATACCTATCTTAGTCCTTGTAATCCTCCTAGAAAGTAGAAAGATGTTTTATAAGATAGGGTGAGCATTGAAATATAATCAATAGAGAAACCCAACTCACTCATTCAAAATTGTAGATGCATAATAATACCCTCATGATTAAACAACAGAAAAAAACAACACCGGACAAGGTATACAGGCCACCCCAGCCTCACTAATGGAATGGTCACCAAATAATGGGTTTCATAAAAATTAATATTGAAAACATCGGTGGATGGGTACCCCATGCCATATTTCTATTGATTCAACACTCTCACACCCTAGTGAAAACATCCTAGCTCTCCCAACACATCAGAAAGTACCACATCACATCCTTCCCGTACATACCTTGGCCTCATAAATAGTTCCTTATCCATAGAAAATGAATCTCATCATTTATAATCTACACACATGTAGGCCTCATAAGAACATCCCTCCCATAAACATCAGGGACACATACTATTTCACATCATGAAAAATCTTAGGAATAAATAACGCATCTCTTCACAAATACACCTGGGAAAAACAACCCACCTATACACACATATTCCACACAAACCACTACTTTCTAAAAGAGTATTTGGAAAATCCTCCTCTTAGAATTAGAAGAGAACATAGGCTATCCAACCATCCATTCCCACATATAGATGTTATAGAAATACTCCCTCACCCTAGAAAATGGGGGTGTTTGGCACATAGTTCCCAACTAGATTGGGGTGAGTATAGGAAACACAATTAAAATAAAGGTATATATATATATTATAAAAAAAACCCAACCTTTGGGTTCTTAATTAAACAATAAACCACATGATGGTACATTCAACACTACTACTTCCTTTAAATTCATTATTTCAAACTAGTAATATTCACATCATAAGTTGATTAATGAAATCCATTTACAATATTTCGCAACACAAACATACACTCATTCAACTCATTTAACAAATTATCATTCTTTTTTAAGGAAAGCTGGTATTTATTATATCCCTACCTAGGAAACTACCAATAAAAATAAATAACAATTCACAAAGAACAAACCTTTATAAAGAAAAAATAACCATTGTAGGGAAACTCTCAAAATATTTCTACTCTATTTAACACCCATACTGACCAATGTCATCATAATTCTTCAATGTAATTCTACCATGTTTTTTCACTCAACAAGAAAACCCCTAAATAACTGAAAAACCCCACAACAAACCAACCCAATAGACTAGAAGTATTAAAAACACCACACCCAATAATATAAAAATACAAAAACAAAAACCTGCATCCCAGATACTAAAAAACTTCCCATCCATTCCAAAATCAAAATATATCTCAATCAAAGATACAATTTAACATCATGTATCACCACTGAAAAACAAATTATCACAACTACAACACCACACAACCACCAAATGAAAAATACATAACAAAGAAACAAAAATCCCACAACCACCCCATCAAATAATTGTGGATTTTGATTTAGAAAACAGTTGTTCAGTAATTAATATTTGATAATTAAGGTGTTTTCCCATAGCATGATCGATCAAGAGGCATCCATTTACTTATATGAATATATGGGGTTAAAAAATTTAATACTAATATGGTCATTCACATTGGATCAACAATAAACATCAACAAGAAACCACATGTGTGAAAATGAATACCACTAAAGGACATGATTTTCTATACGCATATAGCTTATTTATATCACAATATTATTAATAATTAAAACATACCCATAAGTCAATTTTCCACCACCCATGTTCATTTATTTAAATATGATTTAGTTATCTCTATTAAATTTGGATTCTACAACGTTAACATAAGAAATACTCATACACCCACCCCATATGATACATAATTTAAAAAATATAAAGCGATCCATAACTAAATGAATATATTATTAGAAACTCTACCTAGCTCCAAAATAAGGGGTACTCAGTCGGAAGGGGGGACCTCTTGGGAGATGCGATCCAAGAGAGAAACACATACACAAATATCATCATGGAAGAAATGTTTTAGGTTCCTCTGTATCAAAATAAAGGGATCCATAGAAGAAGGAAGGGTATCAACTTTTGAAAGGTCATACCTTAAATGTATAGGGAAAATAGTTTCAAAAGATTTTAAATCTGAATCAAGATGAAGACCCCATTGTTTGACCATTAAGAACCTCAAGGGTGTTATTAAAATTATTGTTAAATTTTATTCCCTTTAAAAAGGCTTCAAAACTGAAAAAATATACTATTACACAAAATTTTTGTCAATCAAAACGTTAAATGGTTGGAACAAAAAACTGGCTAGCTAGAATTTTGACACACGATTGGTTGTTACCCACCATTGGATGAGTCAGTGATGCGGGCTATAGATGGAGAGTCAATGATGGTTGAGTTACTATTGGGTGACTCACCATTGAATTATTCTCCAAGATGATCTACCATCAGCACCCCATCATTGCGACCTCCCATCAATGAGTCACCCATGCAAATCACCAACATATCTCATCTATGTGAGTCACTAATGATAGCCAATGACACCACCTACCAATTCCACCTACATATTCCACCTACCAATGAAACCGACCAGCACCACCTACCGATGCTACCGACGGACTCCACCTACCAACACCACCTACTGACTCCACTAACTGATTACACCTACCATTGAAAAACATGATTTTTGGAAAACAATTTAAATGATTCACTATTTCCTCCTAGAACACCTCAATACCTTATATTCATAATGTAATGGAAATAGGTTGTCATTTAAATTATATAACATAGAAGTTAGTTCATGTTTTATGTACTAGACAATGTAAAAAAATCTCTATATATTTGAAAAACTGTCATATCACTGCATAGGTACATACAATTCCCTTGAGTTAGGAACATTCTTTCTAATAAAGTCATTTTTCCAAGAAAGGGAGGGATATGTGCTATTGATTAATGATAATATGATATTCAATTCATTAATATAGATGAATATTTTGGAGAAAGTTGATAACATGAATGACATAGAGTTTCAAACAGTTCACTTTTCAATGAAGATATGATGACACTATCTCTATGGGTATAAATGTGAAATATATAAGGAACCAAAGAGACTTAGATTTATATGATAATAAAAATAAAATACCATGACCCAGCAATATATTGTTGATGAATTCATAGACTATGACTTCTCAATATATTACAATCAAGGGAATGAATATAATGTATCATATTTTCTATGTAGAATGGGAATGGTAATTTAATCAATATTGACAATTGGGAGGGATCAAATCTTAATAAGTTTTTAATTTATATATTTTTGAATTGTAAATGTTTTTCATCCTATCAAGATCAAATAACAATAAAACCATACATTCTTGAGAGAATAAATGAGGCCTATAATGGGGATGATTTGTTATGGAAAAGGCATAAAATAATACCAAATCTCATTTTTGCAAAAGATGGAGTTATAATGATTGGAAGGTGAATATGTGTTTCATAAAAACTAGTGATTAATAGAGAGGGTATGTGTGATTAAAATAGTTTTTCCTTAACTATTCAATAAAAAATCACTAATATGTATGGTTTATTGAAGATAAATATATTATTCCAAAACATGAAGAGGGAGATTTTAGTATTTTTATCTTATTTTGTGGAATTACAACAACTCAAGGATTAAAAATAGATGTGTAAAGGTATGATGTATCGATTCACCATACCGGTTTGGAAATATGTAAGAATAAAATGGTATTTCATCATAGTACACCCTTGGAATCATAATGATAAAAATTCCATCACTATGTTAGTTCATAGTCTTACAATGTTCGTTTCTTTCACTTCTATTATGTAATATTCCTCTCTTCACCAACTCAATATGATATACAGAAGGTTTTTTCTAATATTCCAACGGTTAGACTCTCTGTTTTTTAAGATAATGATAATATGTTTACCTAAATGTTCTAGATATGTCTTTTGAAAGAATCGGATAATTATATGAATTTCAAATGGTTTATCTTCACCATTAAGATTATCATTCTGGGATAACCAAATAAACACTAGAGGATGGACTGGGGTATTGTTCAATGGATTTCCAAATATATTTTAGTCACATCCTTCCCTCATAGAGTTCTAATAATTGAATATTTACTATTATATCGACCATATGTATCCTTTTGAGGATCTCTATAGGAAACAATGTGGAAAATAAACATATTGGGTAGTTGTTCGAGAGAAGAAAATGGTGAGAGGTGATATTTCCTTGGAGAATAAATTGATGGTTGATTCCATTTATCATCAAATTTTATATACATAATTCAAAAAAATAACTATGAAGACAATCATTGATCATATAATGAGCGTGAGTTTTGAGATAATATTTTAATAAATATTTCATGATGGATGAAATTCATGATTTTGGGGAAGAAGGGGAATCTAGGTCATAGATACATAAACAACATTCAGATCCTTTTTTTAGTAGATTAATATCCTAACATCTACAACTAACACCTATTCTATCTGAAGTACATGATGTGTTCCATGTATTATTCATAAATAATTAAACACCATAAATTTCACTAATACTAAATCTAGATGTGGAACCATTACAGAAAAACCATTCATATGAGGAGATTCTGGTTAATATATTAGATCATAGATAAAATGTCATATAGAATAATGGAAATAACCTAATTAATGTGATTTGGTGAAAACACATGTTTAATGATGGAACTTGGGAACAGAAAGAGGATATCAAGTAAAATTACCATGAATTTATTCCTGATAGTATATAATAAAATATTTTGCGGGGGATATTATTTAATAGGGGAAGAATTTAACAACCAAATATATTATGATATATTCATTTTTAAAATAATTAAATCTCAAGGATATCTCTCTATGAATAAAACACCGAGATTAAAATAAATTGTAAACTCAATTAAAATATTAACATTTAAACATAACCATGATATCCTTGATGTTAAATTAATATGTATGAATATTACTAACTAAATTATGAATGTTTTAATAATAGGTATTAAATAAAATCAATATTTATATATAGATTATAAAAAAATTAAATCCATTTTAAGTAGAAATATTTTTTTTCTAATAACCTATATTTTTTTCTAAAAGACAGATTTATCACAAATGGTACATATAATAATATTTTAATATTTTAAAAAATTTCAAATATTATTTAAAAATAGTAACTTAATTTTTGAAATCAATTTATAATAAAAATTTATGAATTATTTTTTGTATTTTTTTTAAAAGATTCATTTTTAATTTAATAGTGAAACAACTAATTTTTTTAAAAAATTATCTTTTACATTAAATAATTTCAAACCCAATTTTATTTTAATATGGTTTTAGAGGTAGAAATATTTCTATTATATATTTAATAATACATAGTTGTAAATTAGAATAAATTTCATATTGAATTTTAACATAAATGCCTTTTTAAATGATGATATCATTCCTTATGAAAACTTATTTTTTCATCACATATGTGAGTCTTTTTTCAATTAAATTATATCACTTGTGTATTATGAATTATGAAAAATATTTTCCATATTTTTTATTAGAATAATTTATATAATCAAATAATTTAAAATTAATTGATTTCTATATTGATTAGTTAAACTAAAAAACAAATATTTATAGTGGTTGAGATAGAAACATGAATAAATAGGGTCAAACTAAAATGATTAGAGTTAAAATGACACAAAACAACTTTAATTAATATTTTATACTACCATTATAACCTTATATCTATTTATGATTAATGATATTATATTTTGATCCTTATGGAATGAGAAAAGAATGGGTATAATTATTAATTTTAAAAATTTACTACAGTGTCTTTTCCCCCACATATAAAAGTATACTCCATTTTCACAAATGTAAACAATTATTATACCCTTGGTTAAAAAAAGACCCAAATATATCACTTATTTTCATCCCTCCCATAATCATATAATATGTGGTTTGGTCATAAATCCAATATTGTAATTATTTTGGGTTAAACCAAAATATGTTTTCTGATAAAGAATAAACCACCTCAATCAAGCGTTTTTTCTTCTTCCACCTCATTAAATATTTATAATAAAATGATGATATAATAAAAAATTATATTCCATATTCAAACCTGATTTATGAGTTATTTTCATTATGTAAAATAATCTTTTCCTTCTGAAAACGAGTAACAAAACCGATGATCATTTGTATAGCCTAATAAAACCATTCAATATGACATAAGATATTTTCCCTGATCGTTTCTCATGGATGGATATAAGGATTTATATAACTTATATATATAATATTGATTATATAATTATACATATATGATTATAATATCTTATATATCATTTTTTCTAGTCCATACAGAATTTGATAATGTCACTTGTGTATATGGTAGACTACTGTGTCATGAAGTGATGAGGTCATTTTTTTAATTTTCCATTATATAGAAGGTAATAAGAAATAAATAAATATCTATAAATGTTACATAATAAATATTAGATATTTTTAAATGGAATTAATACTATACATTCTTGCCTAATCATCAATTAAAACACTGATAACATCATTCATGTGTATGGTAATCAACATCATCATGTGTTGAAATGGTATACCATCTCTATGATTGTAACATAGTTAATTTTACATTAATATATTTCATAGTTGGTTTAAAAAGTGTAATTAATGTATAAAAATGTACAAAAAAATTGGTGTATATTCTATATATTATAAAGTAATAATCTCATTTACCTCAGTCAACACACCAAAATGATTTTGGAAATATGAGTCATTTATCAGAAAAATGTCTATTGTGGAATTAATTGGTTATGTATTTGAATATGACATGGTAAAAATTTAAAAAATAATAAATTTTTTGAAGAATGTTATTAATAAATTAATTAATTAAATGTTGTAGATTATCTTTAGAGACTAAATAATTCCAATGAAAATAGGTCTTTATGTAAAGCGTCTCTCTAAACCATCATTTCCATTAGGTTATAAAGTTTTTATCTATATATCAATCTATCTCTATCATTAATATTACGAAATTATTATAAATTCATATTATATTCCACAAAAATATTTACAAAGATTTTTATCCCATCGTATTATTCGATATTTTATCCTTGATTTCCATTTCTCTCATGCCATCATTTTAATTTTTTTATTATGATAGGGAACAAGATTATTACACCAATTTTCATCCCATGGGTAATTATATTGTTATCAATAATGATTTATTTCCTCTATGTGAACTTATTTATTTCAAAAAAATTGTTATTGGTGTTCCATGAGAGTGGTCTAAAATATTTGGTAATCATTTAGTCTCATGAGGAACTATATAGGGGACTAGGGAATAAAAATAATATAATAGGACTTTTACACCGTTTGATATTGACTAGGTATATCTAATTGTGTCTTGTTTATGTCATAAAATATGTCAATTTACCATTTCCAATGATTCCATGATCATATAATATAATGTTCTTTGTTATATTATTCTATTAAATAACACATTGTACTTGTATATTATGATGTAATGTTATATCTTTTACTCTCATGTTTTTTTGTATCATGTTGATTACATTACAAGGTTTTTATCTCACACCATTCATAATTTATTTCCTATGTTATCCCATACCATTTTGGCGATAAAATTGAATTTTTGATATCACTATTGAATATAAAATTTAGATTCCATGTTTTATGTTGCTTTTGATATAATTTGATCCTAGATTTCAAAATTCACTATTTATTTATAATCTATTGGGTTTTTAATAAATATTTATATTTAATAATCATGTATGATTTTGTGATAATGTATTGTTTCTCCATAATTATCATCATTATTAATGTTAGATAATCTTTTCTATACAGATCATCTTCAATTAAATTTTTGTTCTCATCATGGTAGTGTATAGAATAGTCATATTCCATGATCAGATTTTAACATCATCATTGAGACATATCTTACTCTTTATGTGTCAATATACACATGGGGATCTTATAATTTATATATATTTCCTACATATCAACCTAGTTATATTGTATCCAGATTTTCAATGCATTGATCTCTATATCCAACTCCATATCATGTAATGTATAGTTATGTTTTTTAAATTTCAACACACTTATGATGTAGGCTAGAAATTTATCACAATTCATTAGTTTATATAGAAATTGTATGATCAAATAATCACTATATCACATTAAAATATACCCTATTATGGGTAGTTTATATATAGGTGTAGTGGTAAAACTCTTCTTCAATTATATAATGCTCACTTCAAATTCATCTACCCAAAAAAATATATACCATATTTGAAGTCATCTTGGAGGGTGAGTTTAAAAATTTTTAAATGATTCACAAAAATCCATATAAATATATATATATATAAACAATATAATTAGTTAATATCTATAACATTTTTTATACAATGAAAACCATAAATTGAATTATTCTTATACGGGTCTATAAATATATCTTAATTTCAGACATCATTCCCTATGAACAACAATTCATCCATCCAAAACTCAAATTTATTTCACATTTCATACAGATTATCATTTCCAACTGTATTTAACATTGTATTAATTATTGTTTTTTGATATTCCTAAATTTTTATGAATATCATTATATCATCTATAAGGATGATGAAAAAACATCTACGTGATCAAAAAATTCTCTATTAATTAGCCGCACAATGATTACTACAGAATTAATAAACCTAAAGGTAACCAAAATGTTCTTATAGTTTCTAAACATTTTTTGATGGGTAATATTTATAATATCTAAATTTATTAATTTTAATTTTAGATATCGTATATGAAGGTCCACCATAGAGAAATATGGGGCCCCATGTAGTTGAATGAACTTTAGATCTATCCATGGAAGGTTATACTTGTTCATTAATGTGATTTTTTTTCTGTACCTTAATAAATAAATAAGAACACAAACCCAACAGTATTATTGAATGATAGCACTGGTTCACCACTAGGTTAATGAATCGGGCATATAATACCATTTTTTATATTCTCTTTAATCTGGATTTTTAGAACTTCCATCATAGTGGTGTGTGTTATATAAGGACACCTTTGTATTGGTATATATACATGTATACAATTTATTGAGAAAGATAACTCTTAGTCAGGAGGTGGAAAAAGGAAATCTTTGAAAAATACATTTTCGTAATCCCTCAAAATGGGCATGTTTCAATGCATGATTTTATATTTTTGAAAATCATTTTATATAGTTATTATTTCTAATAAGTTAAAAATTGGCATACATTATCATAAGATTCCAAGGGAGAAAAATATATATTGTATCACATATAAAAATCATAGGATGAATTCAGATATTTTGAGTATTCTGCCTTTCCTGAAATTTTATGTTGTAATCATATATGCATAGCCAATATATTCCTTATATAGCACCATACATTACTAAGGAATCTAAAATGTGATTATTTGGGAGATTACTTCCAAAATTATTAGATGTGAATGATTTATATACATGGGATATAACAATTTATCGATTTCCTATTAATATGGATAACTAAAAATTTACGTTTTTAAGTGGTTTTTAAATTGTTCTAATCTATATTCATGGTATAAAATTGTGTTTAGATCCATCATTGAAAAGTATGTTAACTATTTCTAAATAAATTACCACAATACCAATCAATCTATCATTTTCAAGGACGACCTCAGAATAAGTGATAGAATATTCACATCCTTTAGATATTGGACTTGGGGGTATTTATTATTGATGGTATTTGAAAACCCATGGTTCTAGTAATAGTCTTTCATTATATGAATTTTCATGGTATTTGAAACACTGTAGAGTGGGTTGTGTTTTGGTATAAAACATCGTCATTTTTCAACATATTTATTGGATTTTTAATCTATTTTCTTAATGTATTATCCATATTCTATTATTTTCTACACATAATGTATCTATTGGTTTTCTTTAAAAGTTTTATAATATGATTCATCCCACAATATTATCATAGTGGATGTTGGGTGTTCATTTTTCACTGATATTTTTCTGAACCACCTAGATAGAGCTACATTTTATTTTGATTATATCAAGGACCATGAGACAATTAGGAGTATCTAATATCCATATAAAACATGGTGTAATAATGATAAATATATCGATTTATTTCAATGAATTCAATGTAAAAATATTTTATCTACATTTTATTTTATCTAATACTGATGTAGATGACCATACATTTTTTGTTCACAATGAAGCTAAATGTATACCATGGAAGATTGGCAATGATTGGCTATCACACCAAACATTATACATCATGTAAAACATTTAGTTGTTCTATCCATCCAATGATCAATAATATATTTTCATTATAGTTCATCTATTATTCAATGATGTGGGGGTCATAATATCCAGGACATGAAGGAATCCTTTATCACACAAAATACTCAGCCAAAAATTTCTCTTTCTTAGGAGAATGAGGGTGTTCCACATGGCTGAATTTTTTATTAAAAGTTTGAGTCAGATATAACAGTACATCCATAAAAATACCCTATCACAATAAAAGAAGGATTTTATTCAAATTAGATTAGTCATCACATATCTTATCAATTTGTTTGTCAGAATTGTTCATCCAATTTCCTGCCATTAATGGAAATAGAGGAAGAAAATATTAATAATAGTATGACGAAAAAAATAGAAACATAGCTCTAACATGAAATAACTTATAAATGAAATTATTATTATAAGATTTGGTTATATATGTATGAATAATTATTATCTATGAAAAATTTTCTATTATTCTTTCAAGACTAAGAGTATATTCATGTCCTTTATGATGGGTTATATATATATTGTGTATTATCAAATTTATATCCCTCTGTTGGGTCAAACCTTGTGTAGAGTAAGGGGCCATTCTCTATGAACCATAATGATGACCATGATAAAACTAAAAAACTATTTTTAGTTTTAATACCCTTATATGAATCTGTGATAAAATAAATTCTAATTGTGGTATTTAGAAAAGGATATACATTTATAGAAATAAAATATTTTATAATTTAGAATAATTCTAGGATATAATTTTATAAATATAATTTTTCATAGGATACTCACTAAATTATTATTTTACTAATCTCCAAAATTACCATACCTTTAATTCATAAAATATATAGTGGATTATTCATTTTTACACAATGAATAATAGACTTTTTAACATAAATATTTGTTTAAAACAAATCACCACTTGAAAGGCATGTTGTCTTTAAAATACTAGGTACATAAAAATTTAACATGAAAATAAAACATATTTATTTTAATCACCCTAATGAACTTTTAATCCCCTTAATCTGCTAAAAACATGAAGGGATATATATGGTAATTAATTGATGAAAGTTGTAAAAGAAAAATTAAAATAAGGGAGAGAATGAGATAAATAATCATTATGCATGAGATAACAATATATCATGATTTTATGTCGTATTATTATCTTGAGTAATCACATGGGAGCATAACATAAATAACATGGTATAATAAGATCATTGAATCATATTAAATGAGGAAATAAAACAAATCGTTACCAAATAATGAGGATAGGCTAATTTTCAAGATAATATCACATGGTGGATAGAGTCCTATAATATATATGGTTCACTTTCTAATTCCACAAATAATGTCCTAGTTGAGGAAAATTAATACTCAATTATTTGAAGATAATTATGGACCCACTCATCAGAACATGTAATTTATTATGTGTTCGAAAAGTAGAAATATATCATATGTCCTAAAAATTAATTTCTCATTGAAATATGGGGGTTTCATAATTATTCCTTATAACATAATCAAATTATATTTCTTAATGGTGGAAATTGATAAATGAATATATGGTATGAATTATCTCATACATTCTAGGAAATTTAAGACAGGTATATATGTTTGTGACATATATATATTTTTTAATTGATTTTATAACATTAATGTGATATCTAAACTACATTATATTGAGAAAAATAAAAATCCAAATGAATATGGTGGTCGAGAGAGATCCATTATCGTATGTCTAGTCTTTCATGGTAAACAAGGAAAACACCAATATATTTAATATAGATTAATTATACATTTTTTAAAACATTATTCTCAAATATTTTATATAATAAAATATTTTATGATCACTTCTAACTAAATGTTTATTAGTAATTATTTTTTAAAATCATTATTTTGGGTTATAATAGCCTTGTTTTTCATGCATATTTCATTTATGTAATGTCATTCTTTATATATTTATCATTGTTACATTATATTAAAAAAATTAAAACTGAATTTATATAATATATATTCAATATATATATATATATATTCAATATATATATATATATATATATTCAATATATATATATATATATATATTCAATATATATATATATATATATATATATTGAGACATTAATAAATTTTTGAGATAAAATAAATAAATATAATTATACATGGAGATGAATTACCATACATATACATGAACATAGATTCCTTTTTTTATGGATAGAAAACAATTTACGTAATAATCCATCGATAAGGAATCTAAATAATATTATATATAAAATACATCTTAAATAAATTTATCATTATAGACATCCATGAGAGGATATGATTGAAAATGTATTACATCGATTCGCAAGGTGGAAGTCCTCCACACAGAAATACGACAAATTATGTTGCCATGTGATGGAAGGGGAGATGGATATATCAAATTCCATGAATATAATATTATATAACTACGATAACAATAATGGATTTATTAATTATGCATGTTTTAACAATATTTTATTGTAGTATAATGAAATGAAACTGAATAATTACATTAAAGAATACATCTCTTCCTTTAGAAACAATAATTACTTTACACATTTAACACTCAAAAGATGCTATTTTACAAAAAATAAAACCTTTAGAATGTGGGGAGGAATTATAATTTGTGATCTCGGTAAGAATCATTATATCCAAATGGGCTTTCATTTTTTGATAAAAAAAGAACATATTCCCTTCAATGAAAAAGGGGATATAACTCTTTGGGATTTCAGAATTTATTCCATGCGGAGGTGTAGAGCTGATTTCAAAGATGAAGATGCTGGGGAGGAGCAGTTCCATGTTGTTAGTCCGGGTTGTATGTAATGTTTGTGCCTACGGGAATTGGTTCCTATACGGCCTACGGGCATGTAATAGGGTTCCACCTCATCCCTTGAAAGGTGGATTATCAAAAATCAATAAAAAATTGAAGGCCTTCTGGCCATTGGAGGAACTTATATAATTGGAATGTATAGTTGTTAGGGATTTAAATCTTATTATCGAATAAAATATGGAAAATTATAGTTTAGGTTATAGCCATTTTCCCTTTATATTAGCTCGTGTTAAACCATTTTGACTATGTAACACCCCATGATTCCACGGTACATTTCTTTTTGAATAATACAACAGATTGCGTTGTACGTGACATTGAATACTTACACACCACGACCTTCCAAACTTGATTTTATGAATAATAATGCAAACTTTTTGAATTTTTTTTAAATTTTATTTTTAAAAATGGAATTCATTTTTGGATTAAGAATATTAAAGTTATCTTAGGGTGAATTTTTGGTATTATTCTAAAGACATTCAATTTTTGATGAATAGAAAAAACACATTGATAATATTTTAAATAGATATTTTATTTAAATAATTATTTATTTTTTTAAATTTAGTTAATGTATAAATAGATACATAATACATATATATTTTAAATTTAGTTTATTGGTGTAATTTTATAATAATATTAGTTATATAAAATTTTATGGAACGTTTTACCATCTTCTACCACCTTCTATGTGCACTTGAAAATTTGAATAAAATGTAATTTTACATCTTCTATGAATTTAATTTCAAATAATAGAGATACATAGTTGACATCAGTAAGTAAAATTTGGTTCAATAACATGAAAATAATTTTTGGTGAATAGTAACTTATGACTTTTATTTACCATGGATAAAAATAAATAGACTAATTAAAGATAAAAATGATATTATAAATACCCTAGCACATGTCCTAATTTCATTGGATAACTATATTTAGAAAAAAATACAACCTTAAGAATAAAATATGATCCTTTTTGTCCACTTGGAATAGATTGGGACATTTATAATTATTTTATTTAAAGAAGAGTTAAAAGTGTTAAATTCTATATTTTATAAATAATACATTTTTAATATAGGTTTATACATAAGATAAATTCTTCTATAAATATGCATTATAATGCTATATATATATACATCCTACATAATCATATTTTATTTATAATTTTTATACATGACATAATTAAATTTATTTATGAGACATTGTGGATGCAGTAATTGCCTTATTAATGAATGTTTAAAATAATAGATAATAAAAATATCCAAATAAAGGTTAATTAAGAATTTTGATGAATTAATCTAGTGTTATTGGTTAATATGAAATTTTATGATTGATTATATAAAATTTTATTGAAGTAATAATGTTCTTATGACATTCACAAAAACAATATACCAAATAGTGTCAAAATTGACATAAGTGAGTTTTTAAAACAAATACAATAATATTAATTGACATAAAATTTCATAAAATCTATGGTTCATCAAAAAGAATTATATAAGGTTAAATATATCAATCATGAACCACTAGGGGTTATCTTTTCTTTTTATAGTATTTTTATTAGCAATTTATATAATAATACAAGAATACATGGTAAAAGTTAAACTATTTAACTATGAGTTAAATCTAAACAATTTGGTTAATATAGTGACCTGTCTAAAACAAATTATATGATAGGGTTTCAACCCATACTGATCATATCATTGAAATAAATCATTTTGGAGCCATTATAAACCGAATATTATTTTATAATAAAATAATATCTCAACCTTTTCCAAAAGTGACCCTCACCACTGATTTAAAACACTACTTCCCCTTCTCTCAAAATCACACCTCCAAAGACTTATAGATCAGAAATCCCCAAATAAAATATCCTCTCAACTACACTCAATTAATCCCAGAGGCCGTACCTTGATCATAAATCCAACTTAAGGAATCTTTCGATCCACTCAAAAGGAAGCACCCAAAACAGAGGTAATAAATTTATCATCACTTCCAAATTTCTTTTTTTATTCCACTTCCTCTTTATTTTTTGTTTTTATAAAAACAAAATAAATATAGAAAATTATACATAATTTGATTTTATTATAAATATAGTATAAACATATTCATTATTCAATCCATCCTATGAATGAAAAATCATCATTTCTGCATATATACAGCTTACCGTCTCCGCTTCATGGTGTAGTTTGTTAGTCAAACACATAATTATTTTGATGGGTATAATAATGAGTATAATTGATATATATAATAAATATAACATGTTACTGATATTTTATATATGATATATCATTGAATTACGTTCGATTCCACCATCAATAGAATGGTATTGTCACTCGTTTGTACGTACAGATTACCATCTGCACGAACACGATGAGATTCATATCCCCTCGTAACCATTCATGAATTAGTTTCATTATATCATTAAAAAAATAATGTTTATGAAATTAATATTATTTTTTATATGAATAAAATAAATATTAACCATAAATAACATGACATACGTAAAAAGTCATATAATGTAAAACGAACCAGTTAACACCTGAATCAATGATACTGCTTAAATATTATTAAGAATGATATGTTAGTATATTATATAGGATATCATATATATGTATATGGTTCTTATATAATTTAATAACGGTGATTTAACTATTATACACAAGTTTAAGGTACCATCAATCACGGAAAAGTACATGTTAAGGGTTAATTCTACAATCCCTTCATTATCCGAGGTGGTTTATACATGAGTATCTGCTGGGACATATTTATCATCTGCATCCTTGCCTTTTAAAAATGTATTTCAAAACATTTTTTAATATTTTTTAGAATATATGTTAAATTAATTTATATCTTTATTTGACCTTCTATTTTTTCAAATGAATCATTTTTTCATTCTCCAAACAAGGTTCTTGATGAACATTTCAACAAAATTTAGGAAAGAATGTTTTTAACATATACTGCAAGTGTAGATATTTTCCACCATTATAAAATCATCAAATAACCCCTTATAAGATTATAAAAATATTTTCAAAATAAAATTTTCTTTTATAATTATGTGACTTTTAAATGATTTCAAAAAAAGAATGATATATTTCTCTCAAATGGTTTTGATTTCATCTATGTCAACACACTTTGATAGATTTTACACTTGTTTGAATTTGAATAATTATGATACAAATCATCTATATTGTATTGAAGGTTTTTTATATACTTAAATGTGGATGTGTTATTTTTATTCCATTCATGTTTTATGGTTTATGTATTAACATTTTATATGTTAGTTTTAGTATGAATGATTATGTTATGTTTAATCCATTTAATATGAGTAATGCATTGGAATTAGTCCGTGATGGTTGGAGCCCTCTATAGATCATCGATGAATATGTAGGTCTCATGAGACAAACTAGTATCATGGCATAAGGCTTGGACAAATTCTTATATGTAGTCATGGCACGTGGCATTAACTATGTGGTTATGATGTACAACATTATACATTCCATCATTATGAAATTGGCTATTGATATTACATGTTATTATTCGACTAGTAGAATATCCATGTGAATAAGTACATGAAATTATTTGATTTATATTTTCCATTTAATGATGAAGATTATGTTTTAAAAGATTGTGTGATAGTCTAATACATTGCCTTAAATGTTTGTTCTTATTTATGAAATTTTCTGCTATATTTTTATACTTGATGGGCATCTCATCTCACCACTTTCAATGTTTTATTTTTCCTAGGGTGTGAAAAAATATTTTATAGTTGACCTGCATGGATAGGATAAGGTATATAAGTATATTAAAAGGGTACAAATGATGTAGTTGTTTTTATATGAAGATGTATTGAAAAATTCTGTATGAATCTAGTACTACCAAGGCTACTAAACTAATCGGATGTTAGAGACATGATCTCTTATGATCATGACACTATTATGTAATAATGAAACGACTCTAGGTAACTAGGGTTGGGGGTTATAGTTGGTATCAGAGGTAGTATAGTAAGATCCTTGGAATCTAGATTTATAAATTATCTGATTAAATAACATAACCCAAAGATAGATTTTGAGTGTTAGTATAGAATAAATTCCTTAAATTTTGGTAATGTAGATATTTTCTGTATTTTTCAAGAAATAAAACCATGTCTGGATATGAGTAGGTAGAGTCGGTTCTAGCACAGATGTACCTAGGAGTGAAAACTTCGACAAAGAGTATCTGGCATGATCCATTGTATCTTGGTACACAACAACGGGCCTTGCTGTACTCTTGGTTACGACACACCCAAGGGATATTCTTAGGATAATTCAAATTTTCATTACAAACCATTATGAAGGATTTATGATTGCGTTCCTCCAAAAAGATCTTTTATGATTATGAATTATATCCATAAACTATTCAATTTATGTTATGATTTTTACAAATTTGGAATTATGTATTGTGATTCATAAACTAATCTACTATATTAAATTGTTTAGAAATGGAACCTAGTGGAAGGAATGGAAACCATATCAACACACATTATCCATATAGGGAAGTCCCTCCTGAACAAGATAATTGTAGTGGAGCCGGTGATGCAGCTCGTGTTGATTTTCTTATCACCATACTAGGACAACTCACTCCGATTATTAATAATAACCTTACTCATATGGAGAACCCTAATCCACAATGTGGAGGATCAATGATAGACCACTTCATGAGTCAACAAACACTAATATTCAGCAGGACTACAAATCCATTGGTAGTTGAGCAATGTATAAGTTCTTTAGAGAATATATTTCATGATATGGGGAGAAACGATTGAGAAAAAGTTGTCATGTTAGTTTATCACCTCATGGGAGTTATAGATCAATGGTGTTCAATAATTTTAAACACAAAGTAAGATGAAGAAGTATAAAATATGGAATGGAGGGATTTTAAAGATATTTTCATAGAAAAAATCATTCCTCAGGACCGTCTAGTAGATATGTAATGACAATTTCAGTGTTTAAGGGAATAGGAGGATGAAAATATTGCAATGTAGGAGGCTAACATTAAATGGTTAGAATGGAATGAAAAATATTATATATGTAACCCAATGAGTAATATTTATCGATTAAATTATGGGTTAAAACATTTTCTTTGTCGGGAATCAGTCTCAAGATCCTTCACATCATATGAAGATATTGTATCATGTGCTGTCAAGATAAAAAATGAATTCTCTAGGTCATACGACATTAAATCAAAAAAATAGAAGATTATGTATTCTGAACACTATGGAAATGGAAATACAGGGATGAAATTAAAGACCCCAAAATTTCAAGGAATTTTTTTCCCGTAATTTCATTGGAATTTTACGAGTCTGTAGTTTTTAACGGCACTCAATTCCAAGGCCCGGTGTGCCCAGAATGTATTTCTGAATTTATTCTCGGGTACGTTTAGTGAATGAAGGAGTGAGTATTTCTATCTATTGAACATGGGCTCAAAATTGAAATCTGAGGGCACCGATGAACTCGCTGTTCCGGTAATTTCTTAAGGGAATCGTTACCGTAGTTGTGTTTTAAACGGGTTGATAATTATTATTTGGGAAATTAGTTTTAAATAAATAAAATTGTTGAATGTTTTTATTTAGTAACCTTGGAAGTTAAACCCTTACTTGGGATGTCTTTTTTTGAGCCCACAACCACCCAAATTCCCATGTGTGGTTAAATGAGAGGTGGGGCCAAAACGAGCCCCAACCTTTCATCTCCCTTAACCTCTATAAACTCCCAAAATAACTCCCTTAAACACCCCCATTAAACGCCCTTGTTCAATGTTGACAACTCTCCCAAATTTTATGAGTTCTTCCACATCCTCTTCCCATCTTTAATTAATTTCCAACACATTTAATCAATGAGGTAGTTTGAATGTTTGATTTTGAAATGGATTCAATTAAATAAAATAATGAGGTAGCTTATTATTTTATTTTGGGGAAGGATTTTGTTGTGTGGGAGCTCATGAGTTTTTGGGGACGAAAACCGACCCCCCAACGAAGAATGAAGACTTCTTCAATGAAGAACGTCACTCGTTTCCATGATGAATGAAAATGCACCTTCTATTATTTTCCCCTACACAAGAGGGGAGACACCACATCTTTGGGTAGTCTGTGATGATGAAGGAATCGACACCGTTATCCACGATGCTCGGCTACTGCAAATCTTTTTCGAGGCAGTGGAATCAAGTTCAATTTTAATGGATTAAAATTGTGCTTTGTTTGTTGTTGAACATATTTATTGTCCAACCATTTGCTATATCTTAATGTGGAGGGCGCAAGTTGAACAAACACTGCCCGACGACCCTCTATTTGATCTTGTTTATTGATGGAATTGTCGATCGGATGCAGAACACGGAAGAGGTCTCTGGCGCAAGGGCCTTCATCACACACGCTAAGAAAATCCACGGCCAAGAAAGCCGTGGAGGAGGAAGCACGATGCCATCACGCCATGCTAGGGATGCGGAATTGCGACCAGCCTAGGCCACAACAGATGAATCCAGCGTTGTCGCGCCGGTTGTGCAGTGGGAACCGCGACCCGCATTGTGGGACAATTCGGTAGAAGGACTAGCCGGCCAAGTGAAGGGGATCCGCGGCGCCAGGAGGGGGCTTTACTGGAAAACCGGCCAACTGGATGAAGCAAATCAGTGTCCCCAGGAGGTCGCCACTCTGGAAGAGCCTCGGGGCGCTTGTGCCAGAAGCTTGGTTGGTTTGGGAAGGGCGGCGCTGCTAGTTCGGACAGCTGAGGGGTCATGCCACTCGAACCGCGTGGCCGGTTGGCCGAGCAGCCAGGCGGCGCGCCCAGCCGAGCCGTGCCAGGCCGGGCCGAGCCGGGCCCCATCGGGACATGCAGGTTCGCGCCCCGCCGGGCCGTTCCGCGCCCCGTCGGGCAGTACCACGCCCCTTTAGACCAGGCTACACCACTTCAGGCTGGGTCGTGCCCCTCTGGCCCAGCATTGTGTCTCACCATGCCGGTTCGACCCCTTTTCCTGGTCGGACCTTCCAAAACTGAGACGACCCGACCTGTTAACCCATCAGGCCTAATAGACCGGGCCCTTTTTCACATAAATGTGATCTTCGTAAAGACCGCGCGTCCGATCGACGTGCTGTCTGTGTCACTAGGACCCTTGCAACAAGGTGGTAATTTTGCGTTACTCTTAGTGAGTTTTAGATGATTTTGAAAAACGGCCAGGTTTGGAACGAGCGTAATTCCAACCGGGCCCTCGGAGCAGAAACACTTATAACTTGAGCACAAGACGTCTGATTGACGTGTCGTCGACTACATTGGATTGCTCTTTGGGAGATGGTTTTTTTGGCATACTCTGCGTGTTTTGCAAATGATTTTTTAGAATGGAAAGGTTCGATTGTACCTGAAATCCAATCGGGCCCCTGGAACGGAAATGCTAATAACTCGCAGACCGGGCGTCCGATTAACATGTTGTCTGTTGCGTTGAGACCCCTAAGACGAGGAGGTATTTTGAGATACGTCCTCATGGGATTTCATGACACTTGGAGTGTCTAACAGTAGCTCATGGAGCAGATCCTCTAGGAGACGAGCATATAGAGTATGATGACATTGTAGCAGGCTGAGACCCGATGACTGCTTGTCCGATTCGTTTCGGAGGGACCAGACTAGACCAGTGGGAACTCTACTATGTAGGGTTGGAGGTCCCATAGTGGGGAGCACTACTGTGTTTTGGGATGAAGACATGCAGTACTCAACAAGAAGAGTACCTCTGTAGGCTAGTTGGGGGAGCACTATTGTGTTGGGGAGGCAGACCCATGGCGGGGAGCACCACTGTGTTGGGGTGGAAGACCCATAGTACTCGACAGATGGAGAGTACCTCAGCATTCTAAGGTAAGTTAGTATCACCTCAGAGTCGTGATAGGACTACTGTGCTCAAAAGAGGAGAAGTTCCCCAGAATCTGTGTTTTCTTCATCATGAATAAAAATCCTGGTTTGAACTGAGTCAATGGACTTTGTGTTTTCCTCATGATTGAGATGGTTTACTTGACAACTTAGGTATATGTGTGGTCATATAACTAAGTAATGATTATCTGTTGAGATAATTCTTTGTGGTTTATCCTTGTTGGTTTTAGTGAGACCTTGAGGGTCTCAGGGTCCCAACTGAGTATCGTTATACTCACCCTTGCACGGGATATGCTCGCACCTCGTTGTGTTGGATGTAGATGACGGACAACACTAACGAAGGCCGATTGTACGAGGAATGGATGGTACCTAGAGGTGTACCTCATGACGAGTCGGTACCCAGAGGTGGACCTCACGAAAAGTCGGTACCCGGAGGAGGTATGACAACCTTGCTTTTTATTATAACTTAAACAAGTTTCATTACATAAACATTCACTTGATACTACAAAGAAGATTGAGAGGTTTAGTGTCTTTGGGGCTTAGGATCATTACATAAAAACATAAAACATGAAATGAAACATCTTTATTGAAAACTTCATTTACATGACCACTACATTCCCTCGTACTTAGCATTGTATGGGCTAACCTGAGGACATGCATAAGAAAAGGGTGAGCTATAAAGCTCAGTAAGGGAGTACACATGGAATAACATGAAGATTAAATTACATGTTAGCCAATAGGTATATCAATAGAGCATAAAAGAAACATGAACATAAAGTCATGATAAAGCATGACAATCATAACATGGATATGTGGCAACAAAACCTAACATGGAATTAGCATGAGCCAAGGCTCATTGGACATAAAGCGTGAGTAAATCCTCATTGCACATGAAGCATGAGTAAACCGTCGTTGCACTTGACTTATCATGAGTCAACACTCATTTCACATGACGTATCATGATACTATACTTTACCCAATGCATTGGAGCTCTATAAGGGTGCACCCTTCTTAAACATTTCATTTCATGCATAAGTGTGCCACATGGATCATAAAACATAGATTCATAAAAACTAATCATTTATTCCACGATAAAGGAATGTGTAATTAATACATGATCCATTATAATCAATAATTAAATGTGTATAAAGGTGAATAACATTGATGGAGAAAGGGGTATGGTATTCACTACACAATGGCATTGGCTTAGAAAATCAGTTCGATTTTGGCTGCGTAACGGCGTGACATAAGAATTCATTAAAATAGTTGATGAGAGAGAAAGGGGTTCCCAATAATATTTACATGTAATGGAAAGTAAGGAGTTCATATAGATACATGTCCCAATAATTTTAATGGAATTTAGATTCATGATACAAAATTATTGCTTGAATGTTAAAGAAGAGAGGGAAGTTCCTTTCAGAATTTCATCATAGTAACGGGTGTACATGGGAGGAATTTAATGAGAGAGAAAGGGGTCTAACATCATTAAAACGTAAAGAGGGAAGTATGACGGAGGTGTGAAACCATACCCCAACATTTATAATTGAAATTTAAAGGGTAATACAACTTAAATGAAAATTGAAAAAAATGAGAAAGGAAGAAAAAACCCTTACTTGGAAGTGTGCTTCCAAAGGCTAGAGAGAGGCTAGTGAGAGGATTCTTGGGAGAATGGGGCACCTTGGGAGGATTTTTGAGAGAGTAGGGCAGAGGTTGGACGAACTCCATGTAATTTTAGTGAGGAGTAAGTGGGAGCTTGGGAGGGTTTATGTAGGAAAGGTGATGGAATTGTTTATTATTTAGGTTTGGGTCCCCTTACAATAAATTTATCCAAACCACAAACCATACCATGGTTTTTGACCATGGTTTTTGGCAAAGGGAAGAGGAAAACAATATTTTATAAGTCACATGTCCTAGATTCTTAAATTAATAAGTTTTCTTATGTAGATGTGAGTCACACTCCCATGAATATTAATTTAAAAAGGCAAAGTGTTGAATAAGTCTTGAGGGGTACATTGATGCTTTGAGAAATAAGTCAAAAAACCACCAAAATCACTTTATTTTAATGTTAAAACATATATTGGCCGAACATAAGGATTATAGTATTTTATTACATCACTATTGGTTCATTATGATGTCATAAAACACATTATATATTTAAACGGTATTTAATTTTTACCCAAAAATTTGAATGTCTCAGAAAATTATCAAAAATTCACCGTTGGATAATTTCGATGTCCTGATTCTAGAAATAAAATTTATTTTATCTAAATGGTTTTCTAAACATGTTAATTTTCAATTTTAAAATAAAAACCGACATTTGTCGAAAATTCACGGGTTTTCACAAAATGGCTTTCAAACCTTAATAAAAATATTAATTCCATTCATAAAATTATAAGAGGATTTATATTTAGTAAAAATTAATTTCATAATAACATTATTATTTTATTAAAATATTATGTAACTCAAAAATCCATTAATTTAATAAAATATATTTTTTAATTAAATAATAACTAATAACACCATTTGTACTTTAAAAACTATTTACAATGTATCAAAATTGACTAGAAATTATATTCATTATTATATACAAAAATAATGTACATGAACATAGTACAACTTATTTGTTACATAACCCCTTAAAAAGCCGCATAAGACCTTAGGGTAAGGTGTGTGATGCTGACAGACTCTTGGGGTGGCTCAGATAACATCGCTCGAGTGGTAATCATTATCAACTTCCACTTTTCCCGTAGACGGTCCTATTCGAGCGTGACATGGTTAAGCTCAGCTTGGTATTGGTCAAGGGAGAAGCCCAAGGATGCCACCTGTTTTCCAAGCTCCTACAAATGAGCTTCGTATAGGGAAATTCTACTGGATGAGGCCACCGATTCTTTTGTCTGAGTAAATTGTGTTTGTTAAGGTCTTATATTTATACTAGTCATGTGATCACTATTCAACGGATATATTAAAAATGGTCAAAAATCGTAACATAAAACCAAAGTATTTGACATCTTATGAAAACATTTGTCATAAAGAGACATTTAACTGGATCAAGGGGGATTTTCTATTAATGAAACTTTGGGTCGTTGAAATATTCACACCTTAAGAAATTTCTCCCTCAAAATTTTACTTTTCCCACACTAAAATAGATAGGGGTAACTCAGCTTCATCATATCCTCCGATTCCCAAGTCGCTTCTTCAAACTTGTGGTTTCTCCACAATACCTTGACGAGGGGCATTGTCGTATTTCGTAGAACTTTTTCTCTATGATTTATGTTCTTCACTGGTTTCTCCTAATAAGAACGATCATCTTCCAATTGTATCGCCTTAGAAGAGAGTACATGTGAAGGGTCCTGTATGTACTTCCTTAAGAGGGATACATGAAAGACATCATGTACTTTGGCCATAGTAGGTGGACGTGCAAGTCGATAGGCCACAACCCCAACATGATCATGAACCTAGAAGGGGACGATGTACCTTGGACTTAACTTCCCTTTCTTTCCAATCCTCATGACCATTTTCCACAGAGATATGCGTAGAAAAACCATGTATCCAACTTTAATCTCAAGGTCTCATCGTCAATTATCTGCATAACTCTACTGTGGAATCTGGGTTTCCTTGATATGCTGCTGAATGTTTTTCACCTTCTCCACCATTTCTTCGACCATTTCCGGTCCAAGCAGCTTATGTTCATCGACCTCATCCCAACATGTCGGTGTTCTTCCCCTATTCCCTTACAGTGCTTCATATGGTTCTATTTGGATGCTCGATTGGAAACTGTTATTATAAGAGAACTCAACCAGAGGAAGATGTTTATCACATCCTCCTTTAAAATCTATTGAGCACGCTCTCATTATATCCTCAAGTGTTTGGATAGTCCGATCGGATTGGTCATCAGTTTGAGGATGATAAGTTGTACTAAAGTTTAGTTCAGTATTCAGAGCATATTGAAGATCTTCCAAAACATAGAGGTGAATCTTGGATCTCGGTCAGACACAATAGATAGTGGTACTCCATGCAACCTTACCACTTCCCTGATATAAATCTGTGCCAGTTGATCCAATGAGAAATCCTCCCAAATATCAATGAAGTGGGCAGTCTTTGTTAGACGATACACAACAACCCAAATTGAATTGTTGCCTTTGGATGTCCTTGGATGTCCAGTGACAAATTCCATGGTGATGTTCTCCCATTTCCATTCTGGTGTGGCCAATGGTTGTATCATCCCCTTAGACTTCTGCATCTCTGCCTTCACTTGCTAGAACACCAGGAACTTTGATGTATATTCGGAGATCTCCTTCTTCATATTATCTAACCAAATGTTTTCTCAGATATCTCGATACATCTTTGTGTTCCCTGGGTGAATAACGAAATTTGAACTATGTGCATCATCCAAAAGTTCCTTCTTCAGCTCCGGACTTGATGGAACACATAGTCATTCCCCAAACTACACAATTACTTCTTCATTAACATTAAACTCCGATGATCCCCCCTTTTTGATAGCTTCCACTTTTTCTTGAATTCCCACATCATCCTTTTGAGCATCCTTTAACCTTTCTAAAAGAGATGGTTGAGCAATAATTTGTGAAAGGATTGATGATGTTACCTTCTTTATGATTCCCATGTCCTTCTTAATCATGTTTAAGAAGATTGGATCCTTCTCAATTCTCATCATTGATAGAATCGCTGGATCCTTTCTACTTAGGGCATCTGCCACCTTGTTCGCTTTCCCAGGGTGGTAATGTATTAAACAATCATAATCCTTGATAATCTCTATCCATCTTCTCTAGCGCATATTAATCTCTTTCTGTGTGAATATATATTTAAGACTCCTGTGGCCAGTATATATCTCACATTTATCTCCATAAAGATAATGCTGCTAGATTTTCAAGGAAAAGAGCACAGCCGCCAACTCCGGATCATGCATTGGATAGTTTCACTCATGGATTTTCAACTGGATTGGGACATAAGATGTCACTTTATCAATCTGCATCAGCACACAACTGAAGCCCTTTTTTGAAGCATCACTGAATAACACAAAAATTTCCCCACTTATGGGTAAAGTGACCATGGGTGCAGTGATAAGCCTCCTTTTCAAATTCTTGAAGTGTTCTTCGCATTTATCACTCCAAGAAAAATTTACTCCCTTTAGAGTTAGCTTGGTAAGATGGTTGTAAAATCATGAGAAATTTCTCACAAATCGTCGATAATATCTAGCTAACCCCAAGAAGCTACGGATATCCGTTACCGATGTTGGCCTCGGCCATCCCTCAATTTCATATATTTTGGAGTGGTCCACAGATATTCCATTTCTTGTGAAGATATGGCCCAAGAATGAGACCTCCTTCAACCAGAAATCTCAATTTCTTTACTTTTCATAGAGCTTCTCCTTGCTCAAAGTCTCTAGTATAGTATTTAAATGATCCTCATGATCCTCCTTGGTTTTGGAGTATATTATAATATCATCTATAAAGACTACCATAAATTTTTCACGGTAATCTCTAAAGACTCTATTCATCAAGTCCATGAATATTTCTGGAGCATTGGTGAGTTCGAAAGGCATTACTATGAATTCATAATGCCCGTATCTTGTACAAAAAAGAAGTCTTGGGGACATCTTCCTTCTTCACCCTTACTTCATAATATCCCAAGCGCAAATCCACCTTGGAGAATTATTGTTCTCCATGCAGCTGATCAAACAAGTCAACGATTCTTGGGAGAGGATGCTTGTTCTTTATCATGATTTTGTTATATTCACGACAATCGATGCAAAGTCGCATTGACCCATCCTTCTTCTTGACGAAGAGGACTGGTGCACCCCATGGTGAAGCACTTGGGCGTATAAACCCTTAATCCAGATTCTCCTGTAGTTGTTTCCTCAGCTCTTCAAGCTCTACAAAAGCCATTCTATATGGAGTCTTGGATATTGGTAGTTCCCCAGGTATAAGTTCAGTTGATAACTCAACATCTCTTCTTGGAGGAAGACCAGGAAGTTCCTCGGGAAACACTTTACCGAATTCCCTCACAATAGGAATTTCTTCAAGGATGGTTTCTTCCTTGGACTCAATCATCTGAGCCATATATGCATGCTCATAAGGTAGTAATATCCATGCTTGAGATGATGGAGCTAAAGGAGATTCATCTTCCTCCTGACACTTGTAAAGAATCAGGGGTCGATTCTCCATATGGAGTGGTATTTCCCTCTCCGGACAATTTATGTTGGCTCTATATAAGGAAAGCCAATACATGGCTTGAATTGAATCGAATTCCACCAGAGGGAGTATTATGAGGTTCTCAGGGAAATTCAATCCATAGATTATAACATGGGATGACTTATACTCAAGGGATGCAATGATTTCCCTATTTTCCGTACTCACCGACTTCTTTACTTCAATGATTTGTGGTGGTGTTGGGATTATTCTAAAACACTTTTGAGATATAAAAGAATTCGTAGAACCTAAATCAAAAAGTACATTCTCTATTCTTTAATGAATAACTAGAGTACTTGTCACCACTTTGTTGTCGGGGTTCACTTTGGAAGAAGTGACGGAAAAAGCTCTTCCTTGTTTTCTTGGAGTTTGTTGGTTGCCTCCGATAACCCTTGGATTAGGGAACTGATTTGAAAAATGACCTGGTTCTTTGCATTTATAGCCTTGAACAACACGTTGTGGTTCGAATGGAGCGTTCCTCTCCTATGTCGCATCCGCAGGTCCTTCTTGCCGAATGTTAACAGCTAGGTGCCCTTCTCTTCCACACCTGAAGCATTTTCTCATCCCCTTAAGGCAATATCCAGGGTTCTTCTTTATGCACTATTGTCATGTGGGGTGCTGGATCTTCTTAGCACCATTGGATTTATCCATCGGGCCACCAGCATTGAAGTCCACCTTACACATCTTGTCCCCATGAAACCCATGTGATTCCCCGATCTACATTTTGACCTTGAGGGCACATCAGACAATTTACTCATTGCTGTCGAAGTCACGGATCTCTAATTCTTTCCGCAAGTTGGGCTTCAGCCCACCAAAGAAGTGGTCAACCTTGCATTCATGGGTAACGACAAAGCCGGAAGCGTATCGTGAAAGCCTTTTGATTTTTTCCTCGTACGCACCAATATATTCTTCATCTTTTTTCTTGAGGCAAAGTAAGTCCCTTTCAATCATTATCCAGAGGGTGTGCGAAAAATATTTATCGAAAAACATCTTCCAGAAATCCTTCCATTCCAAAGCCTCAGTCTCCTCCTCAGGCTTAGTATTTTTTATCAACATCCACCATTGACCAGATTCACCCTCCATACGATAAGCAGCCATGAGAACCTTCTCTTGTTCAGAACATTGGAGGATGGAATGATCTTTTCAATGGAGTTGATCCATTGTTCAGCGATCGTGGGATCGGATGATCCACTAAAAGTATGAGGCCTCTATCTCATGAAGGTCTCGATAGAGACCTGTTCTTTCTTAAGGGGGGTTGAACATTCCTCTTGACCCGTGTTTCTATTCAATACTTGAGTTATCTAAGAGAGAATCATGACCATGTTCGTGATTCCCGCTCCCATTGGATTTGGCATCTCATTTGTACAGTCATCACACTGGTCTTCACAATGGTTGTCAGCCCGAGTCCTCCTATTACCGGCCATTGGATGGAATAAAAAGATATTTAGGGGTAACAAATAAAGGGTAATCCAAAGACAAAAGTTGATGAATCAAAAATAAAATTTTATTTCCTTAACTCATGAGTCTATAGGCTTCAATCTAGGCTTTTCATGATCTACTTTCTAACATATATTCATAGGGTCATTTTTTCCTTAATAAGGGTTCATACTAAGATTGTGAATTTATCAAAACATATCCCCCGAGAGTGTCGTAACCAAGATTGCAGCAAGGTCTGTTGTCGTGCACCAGTTCCCGTTCGAGTCTAGCTCAAAGCGGTGTTTTTGGGTTTTACCCCTAGGATACATCTGTGCCCGAGCCGCCTCTACCTGCTTGTATCCATACAAGGATGTATTTGTTTGTTAAACCACTTATATAGTATTTAACAAAACTTAGGTATGTTTTTATTATACATAGTCTTGTATCTAAGGCTTTACTAGGGTTTCTTAATCCAAAATATAACTAAACCTTTCCTCTGATTCCAACTATGACAATCCTTCTTTTCATTACAACTTAAACATGATTCATTACATAAAAATTCACATGATACAATAATGAAGATCAATAGGTTTAGTGTCATTGGGGCTTAGGATCATTACATAAAAACATAAAACATGAAATGCAACATCTTTATTGAAAACATCCTTTATATGACCACTACATTACCTTGTACTTAGCATTGAATGGGATAACCTGAGGACATTCATAAGAAAAGGGTGAGCTATAAAGCCCAGTAAGGGAGTACACATGGAATAACATTAGGAGTACAATACAGGTTAGAAAATAGTAATATCAATAGATCATAAAAGAAACATGAACATAAAGTCATGATAAAGCATGATAATCATAACATCGAAATGTGGCAACAACACTTAACATGGAATTAGCATGAGCCAAGGCTCATTGCACATAATGCATTAGTAAATCCTCATTGAACATGAAGCACGAGTAAACCGTCATTGCAATTGAATTATAATGTGTCAAAACTCATTGCACATGACGTATCATGATACTATACTATACCCAATGCATTGGAGCGCTATAAGTACTCACCCTTCATAAACATTTCATTTCATGCATAAGTGTGCCACATGGATCATAAAACATGGATTCATAAAACATAATCATTTATTCCACGATAAATTAATGTGGAATTAATACACGAAGCATTATAATAAATAAGTAAATGTTTATAAAGGTGAATACTCTTTATGGATAAATGGGTATGGTATTCACTACAAAATGGCATTGGCTTCGAAAATCGGTGCGATTTCGGCAGCGTAACGTCGTGACTTAAGAATTCATAAAAACGATTGATGAGAGAGAAATGGGTTCCTCATCATATTTAAATTTAATGGAAAATAATGAGGTCATATAGATACATGTCCCAACAATTTTAATGTAATTTATATTCATGAAACACAAGTGTTTCTTGAATGTTAAAAAAGAGAGAGAAGTTCCTTTCTGAATTTCGACATAGTAACTGGTGTACATGGGAGGCATTTAATGAGAGAGAAAGGTGTATCCCATCATTCAAACATTAAAAGGGCAGTATGAGGTAGGTGTGAAACAGTACCCCAACATTTATAATTGAAATTAAAAGGGTAATATAACTTATGGAAAATTGAAAAAAATGTGAAAGGAAGAAAAAAATCTAACTTGGAACTGTCCTTCCAAAGGCTAGAGAGAGGCTTGTGAGAGGCTTCTTGGGAGCTTGGGTCACCTTTGTAGGATTCTAGACAGAGTAGGGCAGAGGTTCAATGATCTCCAAGGGATTTTAGGTAGGAGGAATTGGGAGCATGGGTTGGTTTACATAGGAAAGGTGAGGGAATTCTTTATTATTTAGGTTTGGGTCCCCTTACATTAAATAAATCCAAAATACAAACCATCTCATGGTTTTTGCCCATGGTTTTTGGCAAAGGGAAGAGGAAAAAATATTTTATTAGTCCCAAGTCCGAAATTATTAAAATAATAAGGTTTCTTATGTGGGGGTGAGTCACACTCCCATGAAAATTAATTTAAAAAGGCAATGTGTTGAATAAGTCTTGAGGGGTCCATTAATGCTTTGAAAAATAAGTCAAACAAACCCAAATTCACTTTATTTTAATGGTAAAACATATATTGGCCGAACATAAGGATTATAGTATTTTATTACATCACCTTTGGGTCATTATGATGTCATAAAACACATTTTATATTTAAACGGTATTTAATTTTTAACCAAATATTTGACTGTCTCAGAAAATTATGAAAAATTCACCGTTGGATAATTTTGACATCCTGATTACATAATTAAAATTTATTTTATCTAAATACTTTTCTAAATATGTTAATTTTTACTTTTAAAATAAAAACCGACGTTTATAAAAAATTCACGGTTTTTGACAAAATGGATTTCAAACCTTAATAAAAATTTTAATTGCATTCATAAAATTATAAGATCATTTACATTTAAAAAAAAATAATTTAATAATAACATTATTATTTTATTAAAATATTATTTAATTCAAAAATCCCTTAATTTAATAAAATATATTTCTTAATTAAATAATAACTTTAAACACCATTTGTACTATAAAAACTATTTACATTGTATCAAAAATGACTAGAAATTATAATCATTATTATATACAAAAATAATGTACATGAATATAGTACTAATTATATGTTACATAACCCCTTAAAATAGCCGCATAAGAACTAAGGGTAAGGTGTGTAATTGTGGAAGACTCTTGGGGTGGCTCAGATAACATCGCTCGAGTGGTAATCTCTATCAACTTCCACTTTTCCCATAGACGGTCTGGTTCGACCTTGACATGGTGAAGCTCAGCTTGGGCTTGGTCAAGTGCGAAGCGCAAGGATGCCACCTCTTTTCTGAGCTCTGACAAATGGGATTTGTATGGGGAAATTCTACTGGATGAGGCCATCGCTTCTTTTGTCTGAGTAAATTGGATTTGTTTAAGTCCTATATTTATTCTAATCATGTGATCATTATTCAACGGATATATTAACAACGGTCAAAAATATTAACATAGAACCAAAGAATTTGAAATCATATAAAAACTTTTTTCATAAAGAGACATTTAACTGAATCAAGAGGGATTTTCCATTAATGAAACTTTGGGTCGTTACAGGAGTTTGGCGGACGAGGGCGCTGAGGAGGCTATCTGTACATACCCTTCAGGTAGAATTCGTGGTGGATGATCTAGGAGCTACACTATCTGTACCTACAATTCAGGTTTGATACGTGGTGGATGATCCAGGAGCTTTTTGTCACCTTCCAGCTATTTTGTCTTTTACCTTGTACTTTACAGTTGGGCTTGTATTTCCTTCCACTTACTTTCAGCACTACTTTTGAATTCAATTTTACAGAGAGTTTGATTCTGCTTATACTCTGGTTGAATGTGTTTACGTTTTATAAAGGATATTCCTTACCAGTTATAGGGTTTTACGCCTTTGGTACTAGTCGCTAGCCCCTGGCCTAGGGAAGGAAGTCTTTGGATAGTAAGAACACGGGCCTTGAGGACAGGTCGTGACAATGAAAGGAATAGTTGAATATCCATCCTATGATAAATGTGCGAAAAAACACCCCGGTACGTTCTTGAAGGGAATTGGAGTCTGTTACAAGTGTGGTGAAAAGGTCCACTAAGCTCACGATTTCAAGTGAAAGAAAGAGGCTATCGTTGTTGAATGCTAAAATTGTAGAGAAATGAGGCATTTTGAAAATTAATGTTCTATGATCCAAATAAAATTACATTTGATAAGTCCATCAATTCTCCATTTTATAGAAGGACACATCCCCCCTTTAATTATTATAATTATTCACCCTCTTAATTTAACATCTTGATTATTAAGAATGAAACACTATGATCAATATCATACATGATACACTATATTGAGCAAAAAAGAAAAGAAAATATTAATATTTAAATGTTACCATTATAACATAGCTTTTGGAATGGAGAGAATTAATAGTATCAACCAAATTAAGATAGTATGGTTTAAAAAGGTTGAAATAATGATTCATCGGTTACCATATTTATTAGATTTAGAAATAAAAAAATTAATTTAAATGATTTGTTTTTTGAAAAACATATTTTAAAAAGGAATAATTGAATTTATAAAGTCATATCAATGTTTATATATTTTAATTTAATGAAAATTATATGTTATATATTCTATTTAATGATTTATATTCATATTATATGTTTTCTAGATATAATATAAGAATATATTCATTGTTTTCATAAAAATATGTCTTTTTCAAAAAACATTATTGTTTTCAAACCTTCTCATGGAGAGTCCCTATTAAATATAGTTTCTATCACATTTATATGTTATATATTAAATAATAAACATCCTCATTTTAACTATTACATAAAAATTTACATTGGTTGAAATTTTGGAATTTTTCTGATAAAATACATATTTTAATGAAAAATGAAAAATCTACATATTTATTCAAAAATACATTTTCATCTATTTTATTCATATAGTTATATTATAATTTTACTATTTTTAAATTTTTTTTGATTAATTTTTTACAGTTTAATCAAATTATGGTCATTGGATTTATTTTCACCTTTATATTAGAAATCAACAAATGTCAATATTTTGATAGTTTTTACTTATTTAAACCCCGATTTCTGGTTTTTACAATGGGAATTAATATTAAATTAATTACAAAAAATTTATTTTTTTTAAATTTAAAAAAATGGATTCCATATTTTGTATAAGATGAACCAAATTTATTAAATATATAACATTTATTTTTGAACATTATGATTAGTATCTTTAGTAATTATTTTTATTTATCATGGTTAGAGTGTAAATCATGTAAATAAGGGTAAATAAAATATAATTATGCAAACCATTACTAACAGGTGTCTTAATCTAATTAGATGATATATATTCAAACAGGATCATCCTTAAGACTATCCTTTGGCATTTGGGAGAAACATGGGAGTGAAATCAACATTTTATAATATTTAATTTAAAGAAAAGTGAAATATGACATAAAAATGTATCTTTTACTAATTTTTTTTAATATAAGGTTATAATACAGATCTCTTTGACTATAAATATTCATTTTAATGATAAAATTATTTCCAATATCAAAGAATTTTATTTATAATTTTAAGGAATTATATAAATAAATTTATTTGTGACATAATGATAATGCAGTGATAACATTATTAATGAATGATTCAAATATATGATATTCTAAAAATTTAATTCAATTAAATTTGAATATTTTCATTAAATATACTATATTTTGATGAAATTATAATTTATTGGACGATTTAATGGCTTTTTTACGGAATCATGTTTTTATGACATTAAAAAAATCTATTAATAAATAATGTCCAAATTATCAAAAATGAATTTTTCAAATAATACTATTTTATCGAAAAATTTTATAAACCTAAAAATTTATTATTCATCCAGATGACTTATATAATATTAAAAATTTCATTAATTATCCAATATTTGTTCAATTGGTAATTTATAGTAACTATAGTAACAATATATTATGAAGATACAAGAAGACATGGTAAGAGTTAATGTTTTTTAACTAAGGGTTAATGAAAAATGATAAGGCTAATTTTGTGACCAAACATTGTCTAATACAAATTGGTTGAGATGATTTACACCTATCCTCATGTAAATCTTTAAAATAATCAATTTGGAAATATTATTATTTGAAATCCAATTTATAATAAAATAATATTTCAAGACTATTTTAAGGTGCCCATCCTCCCTCTTATAAAAGGCCAACACCTCTACCCACTTACTCACACCACTCAAGACCCTTATATAATCATAATTATAAATAAATAATTTCTAAAAATCTTAAATTTCCACTTAGAGGTCACACTATTGGATGAAATCTAACATAAGGATACCTTTTGATAATATAAAATGGAGATACTCGATAAAGATGTATTTGTTTTATCACCACTTTGAAAATAATTTTATTCTTATAAAACTTTATATTATGTCGTTTCCATATTAAATTAATACATATAGTATTTCATACATATTTTATGTTATTATTTTTTATGGTAGAGTAGTATACCTCTTTTTATCCATCCTATGAATAAAAATATCACAATGTGTGCGTACATACGGCTTACCGTCTCCACAAAGTGTTGTAATTTGTTATTCAACAAGAAATAATTAGGATGGGTATTGTAATGAGTTTAATGTATGTAAATAATTAATATAAGATGATTGTTTTTCTGTATACTTAGTATACCATTAATTTCTAAACACTATAACCATACTATCAATGATATCATTGCTCGAGCATACGTACGACCTACCGACTCCATGATGTGATGAGATTCATTCACCATGATAATCATTAAACCATGATTGTTTACATGAACGGAAGAAATAAATTGTATATAGTTTATATTTATATTGACTACATAATTCGGTAATTTTTATTTACAACATACTATTATGCTTTCCATAATGATTAAATATGATAATTTCATTTGAGGAAATGTGGACTACCACCCCCTCAATATAATATGACCCATTCATTCCATACATTGAATGTATAAAATATGGATTTAATGACCATTTGTAATATATATAATATTGAAATTCTAATGTAATTATAATATACTGATGTATCATTTATTTTCATTCCATTAATATGACACAAAAATGAATGTAGCCTCCATGCATAAGTACAACCTACTATCTGCATGAACGGTGTATTTCATTTCTTATCTCCAAATGTTATGAACTATTATAAATAAATATATACTGTATATATATTATTTTTTAATCATGAATAATATTTTGGAGATGAATTAATTTTGAGCAAAGGGATAATTTACATCAAACAATTCAATTTTTGACACATGTAACGAACATCATAAAATCGACAAATATGAACATAAATAATTTTTAAAATTTTTATAACATAGTAATAAGTTATATAAAAGGAATAATAAACTAAAAAATGGTTCACAAGAAATTAAAAATTCACCTATTTTTATTATTCAGTAATATAAATATGAAACAAGGAAAGTCGGTTATTTTAAGGGAATTTCTAAACTCAATTGACACGAATTGTGTTTTACGCATACTTAGTTGATTATATTATTCAAAGATTATATGTAGAATAAATTTTTAATTATTTATATTAAATTTTCCTCTACCATTTGTGTTGATATTTTTTTTCTGAACATAATCCCCCCCTTGATAAATTCTTAACTCATTTATAAGAACATTGTACGGGGACTTGTTGTAACACCCCAGGTAAATAAAGAATATTAAATTTTTATATTTATCAATATTTGTGAATAAAATATTAATATTAATTTAAAAGGGACTCTATGATCGATGGCGAACCCAACACGCAACAACGAGTTTCTTGGGAATGTTACGTTGCACTCTAGTAATAAAATAATATTATTTTAAATGGTAGTTAACATGTAGCCGTTGTATTGGCGGGAATGGATAGAAAAAACTAAAATATTATTATATATGTTTTTAAATGTTTTTAAATTTATCCAATAAATGATAAAGGCATAAAATACGGAAAGAATTCAATTTTAGGCGTATATGCCCTAGTTTCCACTAAAGGTTCACTTATTCGTCTTTTGATGGAGAACCGTCATTAAATATAGTTTTCTTCACTCTTATACATCATTTTAGACCAAATAAAACTATTCTTAAGAATTGGGACATCAAAATTTACTCCGTGTAAATTTTTGGTATCTTTTTGATAAAGTTCATTTTTTAATGAATAGTGTAAAATGTTGTATTTTAATTCAAAACCTCTTTTTAATCAAATTTATTTATATGATTAGATTATATTTTGAACTGGTTTTAAATTTAAATTAGAATATATTTATACCATTAAATCCAATAGTGGTCATTGGAATTAATTTCACATTGAAATCAGACTTAAACTAGTGTCAATCTTTTGATATATATTGTTTCATAAAAACGTGCTATTTGCTCTGAGAGCAGGAATTAATTATTAAATTAATTAATGTGAGTTATATGATTTGAATTTTTTAAAATAGACTTCACTTTTTAATTCAGAATATCAAATATATCTTAGTGTAAATTTTTGGGATTTTTTTGAAAAACATCAATTTTTGATGAATAGTGAAACCACTAAGTTGTACTTATAAAAACTGATTTTTCCGTTTGAATGAAATTTTTATCCATCTTTGGGTTTTGAATTTCAAAAATCCGACATACATGGTTGCCATTAAGAATTAAAATTTGGTTCAATGGGATAAAAATAAATTTTTGGTGAGTAGTAACTTATTAGGTTTTTAATCGCGATTAGAGGTAATTAGTGTAGTTTAAGGTAAAAAAATGTTTTAATAATGTGAAATGAACTTGACAGATGTCCTAACCTCATTGGATGTGTCATGGCCGACCAATAAAACCCATGGGTCTACTTGGGGACCCCATGAAACCACTTTGGTTGGAAAATGACATTAATATCTTTTTATTTAAAGTTAAAGTAAAAATGAGTCAAACATGAAATGTTTTACTAACACAATTTTTACATGGGTTTATACAAATCTGATTTTTTACTATAAATATTCATTGGAAAGATAAAAATATTTCCTACATCATTGTATTTTTTTTATAATTTTTAGAAATTAAATAAATTAAATTATTTATGACATCATGATGATGCAGCGATGACCTCATTATTTAACGATTTAAATAAAATGGAAAGATAATGTAATATCTAAGACCTACACATGTCCAAAACCTATTGTATGAGTGGATTTCTAACCCTTATCACCTTATCCTCGAAACACATCAATGTGTGACCTATTAAATCCGAATACCATTTTAAAATAAAGTGACTTTTCATTACCTTCCAAGAGTGCCCCTCCTCTCCTCTTATAAAAGGCCTCCACCTCTACCTCCTTACCCACACTCCAAAAGCCTTTGGTTCGGCCAAACTATGCACATTTTGTCTCTCCACTTCCCTCTCTTACTCCTTTAATCCTCACTTTGGGCAGAAGTCTTCCCAAGGAAGCCTTTGATCTCAAACAAAAGGGAGTTACCTGATTTTAAGGTAATGTCTTCACTTGAGTCCTTTTGTTTTATTTTGCATCTCCAACCCCCTAAACTCTTATTATTCATTTCTTTTGTAACAACTCCAGTATCTTCAATATACTAGGATGATGTTATAATAAGTATTTGAGATACACTTAGACACACCTACATCTAATGGTTAGATAACATACTGTTTCTGTGGATGGTGAATTTCGGCCTCCTGAAACGATGATTGTTCACCATTCTTTTAACACCTTCAAAGGTGGCCATTAAGATGACACTATATTTATATATGATATATAATATGTTTATGTTTTCCTTATGATTCTGTAGTTTTTCATTTTGGTCATACCTTTATGGTTTCCATTATGGGTAAACGTGATATCTTCATTTAAGGAAGTGCGGACTACCGCCCCCTCAAAGTGATTTGATTCGTTAATACCATATGTGGTACGTATAAAGGATATATTTAATGATATTATATATGATAACATACTGTAATTAAAATAATATTACCTATCATTATGTTTTATTTCCATTAAATATGAAATAGAAATGGAAGTAGCGTTCATGCGTACATACGGCTTACCGTCTCCATGAACGGTTCATTTCATTTCTTATCTCAAAATGTTATGTAATACTATAAGTACATATATATAATGGATATATATGTAATATATTTCATCAAAATTATGGATGTAATTCTGGAATTATAACATATATATATCTCTCTCATTTTGTTTTAATTCCATTAATATGACAAAAAATGAATGTAGCGTTCATGCGTACGTACGGCCTACCGTCTCCATGAACGATGCTTTTTGTTTTTATCTCCAAATGATATGGAATAGTATTAAATGAATATTTACTGGATATATATGATATTTTAATCATTAATACTATTCTGGAAATTATTTACTTATAACTACATGGGAAATTTTTTTTCAAACAAGTTCATTTTTGACTCATGTACCAAACATCAGCAAAAACCTCTAATATGAACTAACATTACTAAAAATTTATTATAACATTATAATATGTGATATGAACTGAATAATAATCTATAAAGTAAGTACTTAGGAAATTATTAATTGACCAATGTTTATTATTCATGAATATAAAGAAACGAACAAGACAAGTTGGACTTGAGGTAAGGGATCCTACTCCACCCTTTCTCTTTAAGTACACTCTTTTATGTCATTCCTTTTAAAGCTCAACTTTCTTGTTATTGGGATATTATTTTATATTAATCTTACTGTAATTTTTATGTTAATGTGATGAGATACCCTATTCTCTCTCATCAACCCATTTTCGATGTCTTGAGTGGCGCCGTTAGGCTGCCGAATTTTCGTAAGAGATCTAACATCTCTCTTTCTCTTTAAGTAGTCCCCTTTATGACACTTCTTTTAAGCTCCTATTTGTTATGATGGGGGATGTTATTTCATATTCCTCTTGCTATACATTTTATTTTAATGTGATGAGATACCCAATTTGTTCTCATCAATCCATTATTGGAAGTTTTAAGTGGCGTCGTTAGGCTGCCGAGTTTTCGTAAGTGATTTTTCATCTCACTTTTATTCTCGTGAGATTTATGCTACATTTTCCACAATTTCCATTGAGTGGTGTATGTACTGACCATTATTTTCCTCATTCTGTAATATTATATCATTTATGAGTATTTACATCAATGATATATTGTCCTTCTTTCACGGGGCGTATGTTTCGAAAGATACCCATGTTGGTAAGGGAACCTTTCACCCTCCTCTTTTTAAAAGTCTTATTTTGTTATGTCTTTTAATTCACATAATATTATTTTGGGATATGTTCTTATATATTCTTATTGATGTAAATTTTATGTCCAAGTGATGAGATACCCTTTTTATCTCTCATCAAATCTTTTTCTGAATTTTGAAGTGACGCCATTAGGCTGTCTAATTATTGCAAGGGAACTTCTTAATCCAATTTTGATTCTTTGGGATAAGCTTGTACTCCTTGAATATGTCCTTCTATAAATATGTGTGAATAACCTCTGATTGTTTTACACTCAATATCCACTTATATTTGGTGTATTAGTTTGTCACACATAATTATGTAATTGATTTATCCTTAATCCAAGGATACCATCTTTGTATGGGACTTCGTCTCAATCTTCTTTCATTGAGGCATATTTTGTTTTATACACAACCTTTTTTTTATATGGTGTATAAAACCCTTTGAATTTTACGTTTATTCAAAAGGAATATTTTTTATACGTAGCGTTTACTAAATGAAAAAAGGGAATGTTTTTTTCGTACGTATGCGGCGACAACGACTTCTCCCCCGTAGTGACCGTTATTTTAGTTTCGGCTTCCTCTACAAGCCATACCTTCTTTTTAAAAGAAAAATAAATACCATGTTTTACTTTTCTTTTATTTTGGTATTGAAAATTGTTTTCATAATGTTTTTATATCAATGTGTTGTATTTATATCTTGTGATTTAAAGGTTGAAATGTTATGTTTCTTTTATGCATGATTTATGTGATACGATTATGTTGAGGTTCTTGGGAATTATAATAAAGACGGGTGGTTCCGTGATAAACTAAGGACGGGTGAGCTCGACATAGCTCTCCAATGCATTGGGTAACGTGAAAGAGTGAAACGTTAAGGTTTCTCCAAAGAGATTTAGGGAATATACTGTGATGGGTATTCCAAATGTAACCAAGTGGGTTACTCCCTACGTAAGAATGTTTTGAATGCCTCAAGTTACCGTTTATGTCTTATGATTTCTATGATTTATTCATGGTTTTATGAGGTATGTTAATGTGCCTATGTTTTATGGGTAAAGTATGATTTCATTCTTATGTATATATGAACTCATGTTTCCTTTCCATATTTTTTATAACCCTTACTGAGATTTTTATGCTCATCCCATGTTTTTGAAATGTTTTTCACAGGTCAAGGGAAAGGTACAAGATGTGATGATAGTGTCAAGGATGTGTCAAGAAAGAATCCTTGTTTTATTTTCAATATGTTTCTGTTGATGGGAAGAATGAATATTGTCTTTTATCTAACCACTTTGATTAAATGTGGAATGTAAAGCAAGTTTCATGATCTAATTCTCTAAAACTCTAAACCTGAACAGATCCTCAATGTGTAATCTTATAATAACTCAAGATTAAGTAAGGTTTAAGGCTGGGTCCTTATACTTGTTAACCCAATTTCTATTATTTGGGTCAATCTTAAACTTTTTGTTTATATAATAATATGATAATATGAAATTTATCATTTGATATCCTATCTTGTATTAATACTTTAATTATATTTATTTAAAGTGAATACACATAATCTATCTATTTTAATAACAAAATTATATTTGTTTTGGGAAATCATAACTCAACCTAATTTCATTGAGTTAAATATCCATGTATTTTTCTTAAATAACAGGTATGAATGTCCACTGATTGTTTTACACTGAATATCAACTTATTGTAACACCCAAGTTAAATAAAGAATATGAAATTTTTATATTTATCCATATTTGTGAATAAAATATTAGTATTACTTTAAAGGGGATTCTATGCTCGATGGCATACCCAATACGCAACAATGAGTTTCTTGGGAATCTTACATTGCACTCTAATAATAATATAATATTATTTTAAATAGTAGTTAATGCCTAGCCATTGTAATGGCGGGAATGAACAGAACTAACTACAAAATTATTATATATGTTTTTCAAATATTTTTTCCATTTACAATTAATGTTAGAGGATTAAAAATGTGAATGAATCTAATTTTAAGCGTAAACATTCTAATGTTCTTTAAAAGGTAAATTAACCACCTTTTGATGGCGAACCTCTTTTAAATCCACTTTTGACAATTTTATGTGTTATATTTGACAAAATAAAATTCTTATTTAGAACCGGGACATCAAAATTTACTTTGTGTAAATTTTTGGTATCTTTCCGATAAAGTTCATTTTTTAATGAATAGTGAAAAATGTTGTATTTTAATTCAAAACCTCTTTTTAATCTAATTTATTTATATGATTAGATTATCTTTTGAATTGTTTTTAAAGTAAAATTAGAATATATTTTTACCATTTAATCGAATATTGGTCGGTGGAATTAATTTCACTTTGAAATTGGACTTAAACTAGTGTCAATCTTTTGATACATTTTGTTTCATAAAAACACGCTATTTGTTTTGACAGCGAGAATTAATTAGTAAATTAATTAATGAAAATTATATGTTTTGAATTTTTTAAAATATAATTAATTTATGAATTTGTAATATCAAATATAGATTAGGGTGAATTTTGGGGAATTTTCTGAAAAACATCAATTTTTGATGAATAGTGAAACCACTAAGTGGTACTTATAAAAACTAAATTTCAGTTTAAATGAAATTTTCCATCTTTTTGTTTTGAATTTAAAAAATCTGACATACATGGTTGTCATTAAGAATTAAAATTTTGTTCAATGGGATTAAAATAATTTTTTTAGTGAATAGTAACTTTTATGTTTTTTTTCGCGATTAGAGGTAATTAGTGTAGTTTAAGGTGGAAATAATGTTTTAATAATATGAGATGAGCTTGAAACATGTCCTACCCTAATTTTATGTGTCATGGCCGACAAATAAAATCCATGGGTCAACTTGGGGACCCCATGGAGCCACTTTTGTTGGGAAATGACACAAATAACTGTTTATTTATTGTTAAAGTAAAAATGACACAAACATGAGCTGTTTTACTAAAACAATTTTTACATGGGGTTATACAAGTCAGATTTTTTACTATAAATATTATTTAGAAATATAAGAAGATTTCATAAATCATTATTGTTTTTATATAATTTTTAGATATTAAATATATTAAATTATTTATGACATCATGATGATGCAGCGATGACCTCATTATTTAACGATTTAAATAAAATGGAAAGATAATGAATCATCTAAGACCTAAACAAGTAAAAAACCTATTGTATGGGTGTATTTAGAACCCTTATCACCTCATCCTTGAAACACATCAATGTGGGACCATTAAAATCCGACACTCATTTTAAAATAATGTAACATTTTTTACTTTCCAAGAGTGGCCCTCCCCTCCTCTTTTAAAAGGCCTCCACCTATACCTCCCTACCCACACTTCCAAAACCATTGGATCGGCCAAACCCTGCCCATTTCATCTATCCACATCCCTCTATTCATCATTGAAGCCTCACTTTGGGAAGAATCCTTTCCAAGGAAGCCTTTGATCTTAAATCAAAGAGAGTTACCCGATTTTAATGTAATGTCTTCACTTGAGTCCTTTTGTTTTATTTTGTTTCTCCAACCCCCTAAACTCTTTTTATTCATTTATTTTGTAACAAATCCAGTACTTCAATATAATAGGATGTTGTTATAAGAAGTATTCGATCTTCACTTACACACACCTTCGTCTAGTGGTTAAAGAACATACTGTTTCTGTGGTTGGCGATTTTCTGCCTCATGAAACGATGACTGTTCAATATTCTTTTAACACCTTTAAAGGTGGCCATTATTATGTCATTATATTTTATATATGATATATACGGTATTTATGTTTACTATATGCTTCTGTATTTTATATTTAAAACATACCTTTATTCTTTTCATGTTGTGTAAATGCGATAATTTCATATGAGGAAGTGTGGACTACCGCCCCCTCAAGTGATGTGACTCGTACATGAAATAAATGGAATGTATAAAGAATGAAATTAAATAACATATGTGACCTATATAACATATATATTATAGTTGAATTAATATATATATATATATCATTCATTTTTAATTCCATTAATATGACAAAGAAAAAATGAAAGTAGTGTTCATGCGTACGTACGACCTACCGTCTCCATGAATGGTGATTTTTGTTTTTTATCTCCAAATGATATGGAATAGTATAAAATGAATATGTACTGGATATATATGATATTTTAATCATTAATACTATTTTGGAAATTATTTACTTATAACTACATGGTCAATAATTTTTCAAACAAGTTCTTTTTTGACTCACGTACCAAACATCGGCAAAAACGTCTGATATGAACTAAAATTATTAAACAATTATTATAACATTATAATATGTGATATGAACTGAATAATAATCTTTAAAGGAGTTCCTTAGGAAAATATAAATTGACCAAAGTTTATTATTCAGTCATATAAATAAATGAACAAGACAAGTCGGACTTGAGGTAAGGGGTCCTACTCCTCTCATTCTTTTTAAGTACACACTTTTATGTCATTCCTTTTAAAGATAATCTTTCTTGTTATTGGGATGTTATTTTATATTACTCGTAATGTAATTTTTTTTGTTCATATGATTTGAAACCCTATTCTCTCTCATCAATCCATTTTTGAAGTTTTGAGTGGCGCCGTTAGGCTGCCGAATTTTTGTAAGAGATCTAACCTCTCTCTTTCTTTTTATGTACTCTCTTTAATGTCACTTATTTTAAGCTCCTATTTGTTATGTTGGGGGATGTTCTTTTATATTCCTAATTCTGTAAACTATATGTTAATATGATGAGAGACCATATTTTCTCTCATCAATCCATTTTGTAATTTTTAAGTGGCGTCGTTAGGCTGCCGAGTTTTCGTAAGGGATTTTTCATCTCACTTATATTCTCATGATATTTATGCTACATTTCCACAATTTCCTTTGAGTGGTGTGTGTAATGCCCATTATTTTACTCATTCTGTAATATAATTTTATTTATAAGTATTTACATCAATGTTGTATTGTCCTTCTTTCACGGGGTGCATGTTTCGAAAGATACCCATGTCGGTAAGGGAACCTTTCACCCTCCTTTTTTTAAAAGACTTATTTTGATATGTCTTTTAATTAACATACTATTATGTTGGGATATGATCTTATATATCCTTATTGATGTAAATATTATGTCCAAGCGATGAGATACCCTTTTTATCCTTGATCAACTATTTTTCTGAATTTTGAAGTGACGCCGTTAGGCTGTCGAATTTTTGCAAGGGAACTTCTTAACCCAATTTTGATTCTTTGGGATAAACTTGTACTACATGAATATGTCGTTATATGATTATGTGTGAATGTCCTCTGTTTGTTTTACACTTAATACCCACTTATATTTCTCGTATTCATTTTTCACACAAAATTATGTAATTGATTTATCCTTAATCCAAGGATAACGTCTTTTATGGGTCTTCGTCTCAATCTACATTCATTGAGGCATATTTTGTTTTATACACAACATTCATTTATACAGTGTATAAACCCCTTTTAATTTTATGTTTATCCAAAAGGAATCTTTTTTATACGAATTGTTTTACAAAACGACAAAAGGGAATGTTTTTGTCATACGTATGCAGCGACAACGACTTCTCTGCCGCCGTGACCATTATTTGAGTTTAGGATTCCTCTATAAGACATACCTTCTTTTAAAAGAAAAATAAATACCATGTTTTACATTTATTTTATTTTGTTATTAGAAATGGTTTTCATAATGTTTTTATATCAATGTGTTGTATCGATATCTTGTGATTGAAAAGTGGAAATGTTATGTTTCCTTTATGCATTATTTATGTGATATGATTATGTTATGGTTCTTGGGTATTATTATGAAGATGGGTGGTTCCGTGATAAACTAAGGGTGGGTGAGCCCGATAAAGCTCTCTAATGCATCGAGTAACGCGAAGGAGTGAAATGTTAAGGTTTCTCCGAAGAGATTTAGGGAATATACTGTGGTGGGTATTCCAAACGTAACCAAGAGGGTTACTCCATACGTAAGAATGTTATGAGTGACTCAAGTTACCTTTTATGTCTTATGATTTCTATGATTTATTCATGATTTGATGATTTATGTTAAAGTGCCTATGTTTTATGGGTAAAGTATGATTTCATTCTTATGTATATATGAACTCATGTTTCCTTTCCATATTTTTATATCCCTTACTGAGATTTTTATGCTCATCCCAAGATTTTTTTGAAATGTTTTTCACAGGTCAAGGGAAAGGTACATGATATGATGATAGTGTCAAGGAAGTGTCAATAATGAATCCATGATTTATTTTAAATATGTTTCTGTTGATAGGAAAAAAATAATACTATCATTATGTAACCACTTTGTTTAAATGTGAAATGTAATGAAAGTTTTATGATCTAATTTTCTAAAAATCTAAACCTGAAAAGATCCTCAATGTGTAATCTTGTATTAACTCAAGATTAAGTAAGGTTTAAGGTTGGGGCCTTATAGTTGGTATCAAAGGTCAGTTTAGACAACTTTAGGGATTAGGAGTTTTTGTTAGACACATGATTAGTACCTATATCTATTATTTCAGTTAAATCCTTGTTTTATAACTTATTTTAGGTCATGTAAAGTTGGTTACGAATGGAAGGAGAATGATATCAAACGACATTCCTATCTCTTCCTGATGACATGCTTGCAATAATTATTGCAAAGTCATGTTCGGATGATTGTGAAACTTTTTCTAGCATACAACTCACTTGAAATCAGTTGTTTGAGATATCAAACACCTCCACAATACCTCGTTATCATCGTGGATCATGGGTTGTTTTTAGACAAATACTATTTTCACAATATTCTCATATTTTCAAGAAAGGTAAATATTATCATGGTATTTTCAAATATTTTACCTTATAACAAGATTTTGAAGCATATTATGATTTTAAAAATGGTGCTGAGGAAGGAGACCCTTGTGCAACCTATTTATATTTGATTTTAAAATATAGACTCTCAGCACGTACTTATAGTATTTTAAAAGGACCAATAATAGAAATTTTCAACTCAAATTATGTCCGACTATTTTATAGAAATCATTTTTTATCAGATTTTTTGGAATTATATGTCATACATGATTATTTTCCAAAACTGTTTTTCTGTGAACACCCATATGTCCCATGTTGTACAAGGTGTATTAGGATAGAGAAAGAAAATTATTTTGAAAGATCTCTAAATCATTGTTGTAATGCATGGGACTTCTACCCATGTGAGCAAGATGACGATGAAACCGAGTGGACACCATGATCATGGTATGATGTTATTCATTTTGGGAATCATTTTATTTTATCTTATGGTGGTGAAATAAGACTTCAAGAATTTAGATGTTGAGATCGTAGTGAATTTGGATGAAAATGAGAGGTATAAAGAAACTATTGAGGTTAAAACATGTTAGGATTATTTTTATAGTTTTATAAAAAGGACAACACGCAGACCGTGTGACAACCCGTCACATCGGACAAAGCTGTGGGAATCAAACCCACAACCATAGTGAGACTGGTATTTATCGCCTACCATTGGACTACGTGAAGTCCCTGGTTAGTTTGACTGATTCTTTTTAGTTAGATAATTTTATGAATTAAGAGTAAGTTGATTTTGGGTTATCTATGGAAATTTATTAACCAAAAATGGAGGATATGTGATTAGGTTAATTACTTTTCAATACAAGACTTTAAGAGCAACTGATGTTGTTTGGAGATAAATGTTATGCTTTAACGTGGAAGACTATGTGACTAAATCCTTCAAATATTTGGGTTTCAATCTTAGTTTGGTTTACTTTGAAGAATTTTATTGACAAATTGTTTATCGAATGGTCCTCATTGAACTTTGGGTTTTGTTGGAAAAATTTGGAGATTAAGAATACATTTTATTTTATAAAGGGTTATCCTTTTCTGGGTTATCTGATCTTGTACTAACCATTTTGGTTTTGTTTTTGGTTAAAGTATAAATACATGGGAAGTATATAGTTCTCTTTTGTGGATTAGGTGATTCTCTAGAAGATGATTATAGTACTCTTAATGTGAACAAGTCTTCCTAAATACTCGTCTTTTGGAGAAAATATGAGTTTGTGTAAAGAATCTAATCAAACATGAAAGTCAACATGATAAGTGATTAGTTTTCCTTATGAATAAATTCCTCACTAAAAAGTAACTTAAAACAAAAATGGTGTCTATTATCTTTTCCTACTGGGGAATCAAATACTGTTTAACCCATCACAAGTTTGTGATTTTCTTGTGGTTAACTTTCTCCTAAACATGTTTTCTATCACTCTCCATCAAAACATGACTCTATGTTTCCCCCTCAATGTCCATGTTTTCATACATGGAATCCAATATGGGTTAACTCGGGTGAGCTCTGTACATATCTTTCTTTATTTTAATGTGATTGTTTTACCGAATCTTGTTCCGATGTGGGACATTCAAGGATGTTTCCAAGCTCAATTTTAAAATTGTGAGGACGCAATTCCCAAAAGGGGGGAAGGATGTAACACCCTAGGTAAATATAGAATATGAAATTTTTATATTTATCCATATTTTAGAATAAAATATTAATATTACTTTAAATGGGATGCTATGCTCGATGCCGTACCAAATACGCAACAACGAGTTTCTTGGGAATCATACGTTGCACTCTAATAATAAAATAATATTATTTTAAATAGTATTTAACACCAAGCCGTTTTAATGACATGAATGAACAGAACTAACTAAAAAATGATTATATATTTTTGTCAAATATTTTTTCTTTTCACAATAAATGTTAGAGGATAAAAAATGCGAATGAATCCAATTTTAAGCATAAACATTCTAATATTCTTTAAAAGGTCGATTAACCGCCTTTTGATGGCGAACCTCTATTAAATCCACTTTTTAACAATTTTATGTGTTATATTTGACAAAATAAAATTCTTATTTAGAATCGGGACATCAAAATTTACTTTCAGTAAATTTTTGGTATCTTTCCGATAAAGTTCATTTTTTAATGAATAGTGAAAAATGTTGTATTTTAATTGAAAACCACTTTTTAATCTAATTTATTTATATTATTAGATTATCTATTGAAGTGTTTTTAAAGTAAATTTAGAATATATTTTTACCATTTAATCCAATAGTGGTTGTTGGAGTTAATTTACTTTGAAATCCGACTTAAACTAGTGTCAATCTTTTGATACGTTTTGTTTCATAAAAACATGCTATTTGTTTTGACAGTGGAAATTAATTAGTAAATTAATTAATGAAACTTATATGTTTTGAATTTTGTAAAATAGACACAATTTTCTAATTAGGAATATCAAATATAGATTAGGATGAATTTTTGGTAATTTTCTGAAAAACTTTAATTTTTGATGAATAGTGAAACCACTAAGTGGTACTTATAAAAACTAATTTTCCGTTTAAATGAAAATTTTCCATCATTGGGTTTTGAATTTCAAAAATCCGACATAAATGGTTGTCATTAAGAAGTAAAATTTGGTTCAATGGGATTAAAATAATTTTTTTGGTGAATAGTAACTTTTATGTTTTTAATCACGATTAGTGGTAATTACTGTAGTTTGAGGTAAAATTAATGTTTTAATAATATGAGATGAGATTGAAACATGTCTTACCCTCATTGGATGTGTCATGGACGACTAAGAAAATTTATGGGTCAACTTGGGGACCCCATGGAGCCACTTTGTTTGGGAAATGACATAAATAACTTTTTATTTAATGTTAAAGTAAAAATGACACAAACATGAAATGTTTTACAAAAACAATTTTTACATGGGGTTATACAAGTCAGATTTGTGACTATAAATATTTACTAGAAATATAAACATATTTGCTACATCATGATATTTTTTTTATAATTTTTAGACATTAAATAAATTAAATTATTTATGACATCATGATGATGCAGCGACGACCTCATTATTTAACGATTTAAATAAAATGGAAAGATAATGTAAAAAATATGACCTAAACATATCCAAAACCTATTTTATGGGTGTCTTTAGAACCCTTATCACCTCATCCTAGAAAAATATCAATTTGGGACCATTAAAATCTGAAACTCATTTTAAAATAATGTATCATTTCTTTACTTTCCAAGAGTGCCCCTCCCCTCCTCTTATAAAAGGCCCCCACCTCTACCTCCTTACCCACACTTCCAAAGCCTTTGTCTCGGCCAAAACCTTCCCATTTTCTCTCTCCACATACCTCTATTCATCATTGAAGACTCACTTTGGGATGAATCCTTTCCAAGGAAGCCTTTGATCTTTAATCAAAAATAGTTACCTGATTTTAAGGCAATGTCTTCACTTGAGTCCTTTTGTTTTATTTTGATTCTCTAGCCCCCTAAACTCTTTTTATTAATTTATTTTGTAACAAATATAGTATATTAAATATACTAGGATGTTTTTATAAGAATTATTTGAGCTACACTTACACACAACTTCGTCTAATGGTTAAAGAACATACTGTTTCTGTGGTTGGCGATTTTCTGCCTCCCGAAACGATGATTGTTCAATATTCTTTTAACACCTTTAAAGGTGGCCATTATGATGTCATTGTATTTTATATATGATATATATTGTATTTATGTTTACTATAGACTTCTATATTTTATATTTAAAACATTCTTTTATTCTTTTCATGTTGTGTAAATGCGATAATTTCATATGAGGAAAATCGGACTACCGCCCCCTCAAGTGATGTGACTCGTACATGCAATACGTGGAATGTATAAAGAATGAAATTAATGAACGTATGTGTCCTATATAACATATATATTATACTATAATTTTAATATATATATATATCATTTATTTTTAATTCCATTAATATGACAAAGAAAAAATGAAAGTAGCGTTCATGCGTACGTACGGCCTACCGTCTCCATGAACGACACTTTTCATTTTTTATCTCAAAATGATATGGAATAGTATAAAATGAATATTTACAGGATATATAAGATATCTTAATCATTAATACTATTTTTGAAATTAATTACTTATAACTACATGGGAAATCATTTTTCAAACAAGTTCATTTTTGACTCATGTACCAAACATCGGCAAAAACGTCTGATATGAACTAAAATTATTAAACAATTATTATAACATTATAATATGTGATATTAACTGATTAATAATCTATAAAGGAGGCCCTTATTCAATTATAAATTTACCAATGTTTATTATTTAGGAATATAAATAAACATACAAGACAAGTCGGACTTGAGATAAGGGATCATATTCCTCTCTTTCTTTATTAAGTACACACTTTTATGTCATTCATTTTAAAGCTAATCTTTCTTTTTATTGGGATGTTATTTTATATTACTCTTACTGTAAATTTTTTTCCCTGTTATGAGAGACCATATTCTCTCTCATCAATCCATTTTGGAAGTTTTGCGTGGCGCCGTTAGGCTGCTGAATTTTTGTAGGAGATCTAACCTCTCTCTTTCTTTTTAAGTACTCTCCTTTATGTCACTTCTTTTAAGCTCAACTTTTTTATGTTGTTGGATGTTCTTTTATATTCCTATTTCTGTAAAATTTATCTTAATATGATGAGATACCCTATTTTCTCTCATCAATACATTTTGTAATTTTTAAGTGGCGTCGTTAGGCTGTCGAGTTTTCGTAAGGGATTTTTCATCTCACTTTTATTCCCATGAGATTTATGCTACATTTGCCACAATTTCCTTTGAGTGGTTTATGTACTGCCAATTATTTTACTCATTGTGTAATATAATTTCAATTATGAGTATTTACATCAATGTTGTATTGTCCTTCTTCCACGGGGTGCATGTTTCGAAAGATACCCATTTCGGTAAGGGAACCTTTCACCCTCCCCTTTTTAAAAGACTTATTTTGTTATGTCTTTTAATTCAAATAATTTTATATTGGGATATGTTCTTCTATATCCTTATTGATTTAAATTTTATGTCCAAGTGATGAGATACCCTTTTTAACCATGAGAAACTCTTTTTCTGAATTTTCAAGTGACGCCGTTAGGCTGTCGAATTTTTGCAAGGGAACTTCTTGACCCAATTTTTATTCATTGGGATAAACTTGTACTACTTGAATATGTCATTCTATGATTATGTGTGAATGTACTATGTTTGTTTTACACTTAATACCCACTTATATTTCTTGTATTCATTTGTCACACATAATTATGTAATTGATTCATCCTTAATCCAAGGATACCATCTTTGTATGGGACTTCATCTCAATCTCCATTCATTGAGGCATATTTTGTTTTATACACAACTTTATTTTATACGGTGTATAAACCCCTTTGACTTTTATGTTTATCCAAAAGGAATCATTTTTATATGAATCATTTTAAAAAATGAGAAAAGGGAATGTTTTTGTCATACGTATGTGCCGACAATGACTTCTCCGCCGCCGTGACCATTATTTGAGTTTCGGCTTCCTCTCCAAACCATACCTTCTTTTTAAAAGAAAAATAAATACCATGTTTTACATTTATTTTATTTTGGTATTAGAAATGGTTTTCATAATGTTTTTATATCAATGTGTTTTATTTATATCTTCTGATTGAAAAGTGGAAATGTTATGTTTCCTTTATGCGTGTTTTATGTGATACGATTATGTTATGGTTCTTGGGAATTATTATAAAGATGGGTGGTTCCATGATAAACTAAGGGCGGGTGATCCCGATATATCTCTCCAATGAATTGGGTAACGTGAAGGAGTAAAACATTAAGGTTTCTCTGATGAGATTTAGGGAATATACTGTGGTGGGTATTCCAAACGTAACCAAGAGGGTTACTCCCCACGTAAGAATGTTATGAATGCCTCAATTTACCTTTTATGTCTTATGATTTCTATGATTTATTCATGATTTGATGAGGTATGTTAAAGGGCCTATGTTTTATGGGTAAAGTATGATTTCATTCTTATGTATATATGAACTCATGTTTCCTTTCCATATTTTTATATCCCTTTCTGAGCTTTTTATGCTCATCCCAAGATTTTTTTGAAATGTCTTTCACAGGTCAAGAGAAAGGTACACGATATGATGATAGTTTCAAGGAAGTGTCAAGAAATAATCCATGTTTTATTTTATATATGGTTCCGTTGATGGGAAAAAAGAATACTATCTTTATGTAACCACATTATTTAAATGTGGAATGTAATGCATGTTTTATGATCTAATTATCTAAAACTCTAAACCTGAAAAGAACCTCAATGTGTAATCCTGTATTAACTTAATATTAAGTAAGGTTTAAGGCGGGGGGACTTATACTTATAGTGGACGAATTTATATTTTTCACAAAAAATAAGACATTTATTTATCCTTTATCTAAGGATATGATCATTGTACGGTACTTCATCTCAATATCTTTTTGTTATGGTACATTTTTATTTATATACAACCTTCTTTTAAATAGTTTATAATCAACCCCTTTTAATTTTAATTTCATTAAATTGTTTTCTAAATAAATCATTTTCTAAGAAGTGTTTACTAAAATACAAAAGGAAAGTTTCTATTTAACGTACGTGGTGACCTCTACCTTTCCACTGTGGTGAGTATTATTTGATATTTTCATTCCTCTATAAGACATGATGTTTTTAAATGAAAAATAAATACCATATAAACTTTATATTTATTTTGTTATTGATAAAGGATTGATTATTTCAATATCAAGAAATAATCTATTGTGATTGCAATGTAGAATTGTTTTTTTTTCATTATGCTTGTTTTATGTGTACCTGAGATCCTCTGTCTGGGCTTCAATCAGGAACACTTATACTAATCTTATGTCACATTCTAGATGGATGGTTTGTTCCAGCTACCAGCTGAATTTCTGGACAACATAGTGGGTGTCCTATCCTATTGATTATACAATTAACATTCCTCTTTCATTGAGGAATACTACTGTTGCTGATTTTCAGGGAAATGCATAGGCTCATGTAGTAATTCCTGCTAATATTAAAATTGAAATCTCTTATTATGAATATATGGATTAGGACACCCTTATTTGGGAACCTACTATGACTGGTTTATTTTCTTGTCGACATTATTATGACATGTAGTGTCGAAATGCACATCCAACTCATGCTTGGGTGATGGAGGTGAGGAAGGCTTTCATCTTTCCATTTGATGCTCTTCTAATATGGAATATCTGGAAAAGAAGTATGCTAATCCAATCTACTGTTAAATGAAAAGTTTTGAATCTAGCCCAATTATTCTTTTTTTGTCTTGCTGTGGATGAATCGACTGATCATATTTTCATCAACTGCTCCTTTGCTACTCGGTTCTGGAGGTATTTAATGGATATTTTTCATTGTCAGTTGGTCTTCAATTCTGTTGGCACCCTGTTCAACTCTGTCATTCATGAAGAAAACAGTGAGAAGGTTCACTCCTTGATCATTATTGATGTTGTTTCTATTATATATTATATTTGTAAGGCCTGAAACAATATAGATTTCAATGGTGGCAGGCCCTCTTTCAAAGAGGGGATGATGGAGATTCACCAAAGCATTAAACTTGTTTCGGTGAAACAGTATTTCTCTATGAAAAATAACATGTCTGATTTCCTATTATTGAGAGAACTAGGTGTAAGTGGCAGGGAAAGAAGCCTACGGTGCTGAAATATATTACGTGGATCCCCCCAAACAATGATTATATAATGGTAAATGTGTATGGGGCAGCTTCTGGCACGCTGGGACCTTCTAGATGTGGTGGTGTTTTCAAGACCTACCAAGGATTTTTAAAGGGATGTTTATTTCATTACATTGTAAATGGTCATGCTCTTGAGGCAGAGCTATGGGCTATGATAAAGGCAATAAGGTATGATACTCGCTATGGCTGGAAGAAGATTTGGATTGAATCAGACTCTTTTGTTGCTTTGAATATCCTCAAAGACCGGTCCAAAAATGTCACATGGAAGATGCTTCCTGATTGGATTGGATCTATAAAGATTGATGAACTAATTTTCCTTGAGTTTTCTCATGTATTCTGGGAGGCAAATCAAGTGCAGGATGTGCTCTCAAAACGAGAAATCATGGGGGTGAGCTCTAGCTGGCCCTTCGTTCTCCTGATTATTGCAATTATCTTGTTCACAATGATATAATTGGAACTGTGTTTTCAAGGTTGTGTAAAGAACTCCATTTCTATGTGGTTTGTACTGTTTAATCTTTTCTTTATTTAATCTTATGGGAGCAGGTCTTCACCTGGCTCTCGGACTTTCGGGGGGGGGGGGGGGTATGACGGGTATTCCAAACATAACCATGAATGTTACTCCCTATGTGGCTATGAAATATACCATGAGAGTATGTCATTTATTACATAAGTTACATGTATGATATATTATTTCAAGGATTTATTAATAAATATTATTAAATCTTAGGGTATTTTAAAAATATTATGTTTTTGGAGTAAATTGTATGATATCATTGTTTTGGATGTATTCATGGACTAGTGTTTTATTTACTTGATTTATTTCCCTTACTATGATTTTAATGCTAATCCTGTGTTATTGAAATTTTATTCATAGGGTATGTGGAAGTGTAAGTGAAATGAATAATTCAATAAGTTTTTTATCAAGAAAATCATTATTTTTTAAAGAGTTTTATTATTATGAAAAATCTTAGATAGAGTAGAAGAGTCTACATTGTAATATTTGAGATGTAATGTAACAGTTATGGCATAATTATCTACAACTAAAAACCTAAAAAGATCTTCAACGTAAAATAAAGTCAATTCATGATAAAAAATCACGAGTATGTAATGTTTTAATGATGGGGATCAGTAGTTGGTTTTATAGGATGATGTAAAAAACATTAGATATTAGGTTGTTTTCTTATAGGGTATGGATAAAATAATTGGATATTAATTTTAAGGTATATCATATGATCAATAATGTAGAAAACCTTTTTGAGGCTTTATAATCATGAATATTAAGGTAAATAATCGTATTTTTAATGATATTAACCTTTGACGAAATTATGGTCTATTAATTTTATGGATGAATAATGAATGTTAGGAGATAACCTTTGAGGGTAAAATATGAAATGGTTTTATGTGGATTTTATCTTTTTTTTCTAATTTTATAAAATTTAAATTTTTTTGAAAATTGAAAATATGCATACCATGTGACAACTAGTTGCATCGGACAAAGCTGTGGGTATTGAACCCCTAACAGAAGTGCAACATGGATTTGATTTTTACCAATATCCTAAATGAATTATTTTTTTAGTATGTCTTTTACTTTTTAGTTAGAATATTTTAAGGATCAATATAATTTTAATTTTTTGGAATTATGTTTCATATAATAGATATACTCTGTATAATATAATTGTTTCTGGATTAATTGATAAATGTTTTTTAGAAGACAATATCTATTTTGGAAACACTGTAAGCTGAATGAAAATAGAATACTATAGGATTTAAATTGAGGAGTAATGGTTCAATTTTATTTTCTAAGTATAAATGTTTTTATTATGGACTCATGTTGATTGGGGTTATTTGTGGGAATTATTAACATATCATAGAGAATATGCGATTAGGTTAATTACATTAATTTATGATATATTAATATTAGTCGATATTATTTTCAGATAAATGCTAGGATTTATCATAGAAGACGATGTGATCAAATCTTTCTATGTTTCGGGCTTCAATTTTAGTTAGATTATTTTGTGGAATTATAAGGAAAATTGTTTATAGGATTCTCTTTGTTGAACTTTGGGTGTTGTGTGTTAAATTTTTAAGAATAATAGTAGTATATCTTCTCATAAAGGATTATAATTTTTGGGAATTATATGAACTTGTACTAACTTTTTTGGTTTTGATTAATGTCTAAATACATGAGAAATATGAAGTTCATTTTTTTGGATTATGCGATTCTCTAAAAGTTGATTCTAGTGCTTAGGAGTGATCAAGTCATTGTGATTTCTCATCATTCGTATAAAAGATGAGTTTGTGGTACCTATTTATTAATGGATGATTCTCTAATTGAAAAATACGTATTTTTTTCATTTTTTTATTAGTAAAACTCATAAATAAATTCATCAACATAATGGAAATCATACTAAAAAAAACATTTTATGATTACTTTTCAAATTGGGAAATCAAAGACCATTTTATCCATCACATGTTCATGGTTTTCTTGTTTTTAACTTTCTCATAATTATTTTTTCTATCACCCTCCATCATTACAGTTTGGTTATTTTTTATTCCAAATCATTGTTTTATTACAAGCAATCCAAGTATGTGTTATCTCAGTTGACATTTTTACTTCTCCTCCACTAATTTAAAGTGATAGGTTTTTTACTCTTTTTCCAATGTGGTATTTTCAATGAAAATATCAAGAACAATTTTAAAATTGCTGGGATACAATTTCCAAAACGGGGGTAGGATATAACATCCCCAGATTTATGAAAGAAACACCATGTTAAATAGCATACATGACATGATACATTGAGCTTAAATTAACAACTAAATATTATTATTTAAATGTTTCCATTATATCCTATATGTTGATATAGTATGAATTAATAGAACTACCAGAATTATGAAAATATAGTGTATGCAATTTAAATAATGACTCATCAGTTACCAAATTTATTATAAATTTATATAAAAACCAATTAAATATAAAAGATGTATTCAATTAAAACCATTATAAAAATTGAATAATTGTGTTTATAAATACATATCACAAATTATGTATTTTTTTATTGGAAAATATATGCCCTATATTCAATGTAATGTTAAAAATGCATCTTATTTGTTTTCTAGATATGATATAGTAACAAATTCATTTATTGTATAAAAGAAGTAGTTTACAAAAAATAGGGTTATCTTCTTTTGATGGAGAACCCTTTTAAAATAATGTTTTTGTAATTTTGATATGTTATATTTGAAAAAATAAACATATTATTTTGAATTAGGATAAAAAATCTACATTGGTTGATATTTTAGTATTTTTAAAATAAAATAAATATTTTAATGAATAGAAAAATTACAATATTTCAATTCAAAACTACCATTTAATCTAATTTATATATCTAGATAAAATTTCTTTTTAATTGGTTTAAAATTTTAATATTATTAATTTTTTATAATTTAATCCAATTACAGTCATTGGAAGTAATTTTACATTTCAATTTGACATAAACTCAGGTCTTCGTATTGATAGTTTTTACTTCTTAAAAATGCACTCTCTGGTGGTACAATAGAAATTAATTTTAAATCAATTACTATTTTTTTAATTTTTAAAAATATATTCCATATGTTGAATAAAAAGTTCCAAATTATGTAAATATTTTCCTTTTCTTTTTAACAATATTAATTGCTACTTTAGTAATTAGTTATATTTACCATGATTAAATGGTAAATCAGGTATATAAGAGTAAAAAATAATATTATAATAATATAAAACTAAAATAAAATGTGTCATAATACTATTTGATGGGATATGATTAACCAATATAATTATTATTAAGAACCTTTCGCATTTCAGAGCCACATGGGTGAAGAATTACATTATATAATATATTATTTAAAGAAAATGGAAATTTAACATAAACATGTATCATTAAATAAAAAAATAATATTGTGTTACATAATAGATAACAATGAATGTAAAAATTAATTGTAATGATTTAAATATTTACTACATCATGGTATTTTTTTAATAATTTTTAGACATTAAATATATAAATATATGTTGTACAAAATGATGATGCACTAATTACCTTATTAATGAATGATTCAAATAAACCATATTATAAATATTAAATTAATTTTAATATGGACATATTGTTGCCATCCACAAATCCCTTTAGTTTAAAATTACATTTGTGGGATGATATAAGGCCTTTCCTTTGAAGGAATAATTTTGGTATAACATTAAAATATCAATTACAAAATGGGGAAAAAATTGACATAAATGAGTTTTTAAAACAAATACTATTTTTTAAATAATATAATAGTCCATAAAATATAATAATAAAGAAAATGAATTATATAATTTCAAAAATGTTATTAAGGATCCACATTTGGTTCAATTTTCATTTTTATAATAATTATAGTGACTATATATTATTAACATACAAGAAGACATGGTACGATATAATGTTTTTAATGAAGGGTTAAATCTAAAATATAAGGCTAATTTTGTAACCTAATCTTTTTCAAAACCAATATTCTTTAGAGTATTTATATCCATAATAATCTTATACTCTAAATTTATCACTTTGGAACTATTATAATCTGAAAAACATTTTATAATAAAATAATATTTCAAGACATTCCTATAGTGCCCCTCCTCACACTTATAAAAGGCCACCACCACTACCCACTTACTCACACCTCCCAATCCCCTTGGATCATCCAAAATCCACTAAAAACGTTCCCAAAATCCCTCCCATCATTCTATAAGCCACTCTTTAGGAACAAATATCTTCTAGGGATTTCTTTTTTTGAAAATCAAATGAAGATACTCGAAAAAGAGGTATTTGTTTTATCACCTCTTTTAAACTTCTTTTCTTCTCCTACTTCCAATTCTTATGTAATTTCCATAATAGATTAATTAATATAGTATCTTCAAAATTATTATATGTTATTATAATAATGGTACAAAATTATACATCATTTTATCTATCATACGAACAACAATATCACCATGCGTGGGTACATATGGATTACCGTCTCCACACTGTGGTGTAATTTGTTATTAAACAAGACTAAACTAAGATGGGTATAATGATGATTATAATGTATTTAATAAATAATATAACATTATATTTTTTATTTATAAATAAAATACTATCCAATTCAAAACCTTTTAACCATTATGTAAATGATATTACAGCACATATGTACGTATGACCTGATGCCTTCACAATGGGATGTGATTTGTTCGACACGGTCATCAGTAATACCCGATTAGATATATGAATGGATGGAAAAATATGATATATATTATATTTATATCGAATATTTTATTATATTATTTTTATTTCAAACATGCCATTATGCTTTCCATAATGTGTAAATATGATAATTTTATTAGAGGAAGTGTGGAGTACATCCCCTTCAATGTGATATGACACATTAATTCCATATATAAAACATTTAAATGATCGAGTTAATGAATTTATGTAACATATAAAACTTATAAATTATATTGTAAATATAATATATCTATGTATCATTTATTTTCATTCCTTTAATTTGACAGTGAAATGAATATAGCGTTCATGTGTACGTATGATCTACCATCTCCCTGAATTGTGTGTTTCTTTTCTTATATACATATGTTATGGACTATTATAGATACATATATAATTGAGATATATTATATTTAAATCTTTAATAATATTATAGAGATTATTTATATTTCACCTCATGGAAAATTTATATCAAACATGTTTATCTTTTACACAAGTATCGAATTTCAACAAAATGACCAAAATGAACATTAATATTTTTTAAATTTTTTTAACTTTTTAATAAGTGATATAAAAGTAATAATAAACCCGAGAAATATTATCATGAAATTATAAATTAACTTATTTTTTTAATCAATAATATAAATAAAGAACGATACAAACATGATTTTAGGTAGCTATGTTTCTAAATAACATTTATACTCCTTAGGTTTTATGTATGAATCATTGAATATATTATGTCATTATTGTGAATTTAATCAATGTTTATTTATTATTTTTGTAATTTACACTTCCCTCTGTGTGTAAATATTTTTGGTACACATAATAAATCCATTAATAAATTATTACATCATTTATAAGAACATTGTAATGGAACTTCATAACCCATTTTCAATTCACTATGTTAATCTTGTATTACATGATTATGTCATGCTATGACTGTGTGAGAAATAAATTTTTATATCATATTTGTATTTATACATGATTTTTGTGTATTTAATGTTAATACACATAATCTGTAAATTTTATTTACATAATGATCTTTGTAAGGGGAATATTAACTAAACCTTATTTCAATGTGTATAATATTCACGTCATTGGTTTTGTTTTTCAAAGAATATTTGTGATTGACTTTTTATTTTTTTACACTATATAATCACATATTTTTGGTGTATTTATATTTTCTCACATAATTATGTCATTGATTAATCCTTTATCTATGGATACGATCATTGTAAGTTAATTTCTCTAAATGTTCGTTCACTAAGGAATACATTGTTTTATATCATACCTTATATTATAAGGTGTATAATTATCTGCTTTGAAATTTAATTTAATTAGAAAGTTTTTAAAAGGAATCTTTTTCTACAAATAATTTTCATAAAATGAAAAAAAATTTGTTTTTAACGTACGTGATGACAATGAACTTTCTATATTATTTGTTAATTTTCTTCTTCTACAAGACGTAAAAATTTTAAATGTAAAATAAATACCATATTCCCTTTATATGTATTTTCGAATTTATAAAGGACTAATTATGTTAATATAATAAAATAATATGCCATGCTTATAACGTGGAAATGTTTTTTTTATTAAGCTTGTTTTTTTCTTATAATTATATTATGGTTTTGAGGAATTTATTATTTATACGAGTGGTTCTGTGATATAATAGAGAGGGTGAGCCTGTGTTTTCTCTCCATTGAAGTGGGTAACATGACTGAGGTAAACAATAAGGTTTCTCCAAATATATTTATAGAATATACTATGATGGGTATTCAAAATGTAACTATGAAGGTTACTCACTATGTGGTTATAAAATATACAATGTATGTATGTTATTGATGCCACATGTTACCTTCATGATTTATTATTTTTATGAGTTATTAATAAATATTATGATTTCATGTGGTATGTTAAGGATCTTATGTTTCATGAGTAAGATGTATGAATTTACATATTTGTATGTATTCAGAGACTAGTGTTTTCTTTCTTTATTTTATATCCCATACTAATATTTTTATACTCATCCCATTTTTTTGATATGTTTTTCACAAGGTATAAGGAAGGGTAAAAGCAAGTAAGAATTCATGAATATTTTTATCAAGAAAATAATTCTTCTTTTTTAAGGAATTTTATTGTTGTGAAAAAATGGATAGAGTAGAAGTGTCTACATTGTAATATTTGATATGTAATAAAATAGTTATCACCTAATTCGATAAAACTCTCAACATGATGATATCTTCAATGTGTATGAATGTAAATTCATGATCAAAAATCAAGATTATTTAATGTTTAGGGGTATAGACTTAAACATAGATCAACCAGAACCTATTAAAATTACATATAATATTCCTTATATATTTTTTTGTTTTATAGACACTCTATTTTCATACATTAACATGACATAACTTTTTCGGATTACAAACAAATATAAAAAGATATGCCCAATGATTGTACTAGTATAATGCCTTTAGAATCTCAGAAACATATACACTGGTAAAATAAATGAGAAACATCATCTCCATATAGGATCATCTTTATTATTACCCTTATGATACAAAAATAACAAAATACAAATCTTTATAACCGAGGGAAGTAAAATAAAAATTGGTTAGCTGAGAAGCTCAGTATGGATAATCATTGGGGACATGTAAGAATTATCATGATCATAAGAGTTTGATAACATGATGATGAAAAAAGATTACTATACCCTAATTATCAATGGTAATATACTAGAATCATAGCATATATTTTGGTTATTCATATGAAATGAATAATACAAAAAATCAATATAATCAATGAAAGTGTAAAATAAGAATAAGACGTGGAATTATTGAATAAGAAATATAATATAAAATGATTTCCATAATAGCCATGGAATGACTTCCAATACTGTATTGGTAGTCCGTGTTCACTCCACATACCATATTTGTAGTAATTGTTCACTCACCTATGAATTGTAATATCATGAGTACAATCCTCATACCATATCGGTAGTCATGGTTCACTCCCATGACCATCCAGGTAGTCAAGGTTCATTCCTTAGATTATCATTGTCTATCTCATGATATATAAATCATTACGCAATGAATTGTAGGGGGATAATGGTGCCACCATGATCATAATGAAATCATGAATACATATTCCATAAGAATATTAAATTTTATATCATTTCCCAATAAATGGAATTTGAATTATAAAAATGTAATCATATAATAACATTTCGATAATGTTAGGTCTCATAATAATTTATCATAAACATAACCTGTGAAATAATGTGGGATTCAAAAACATGCATCCCATGAAAAAGAAACATGTTTTATAATAATCATTCCATCAAAACATAATCCATATAGATACAGAATATGAATGGAATATTTGAATAATTAAATCATACAGTCATGAATAATAGAAATAGAGGTTATCCGAGATGGAAATAAATTCTTAATGATATCTTTAAAGCATTTCTTGTGTTAACTATTATTTTTTCATTGGAAAATATAATTAAAAATTAAGAAAATTATAATCATTTTCATTAAAAATAGATTGGAAAACTAATAAATAATTCTTTGAAAACTATCAAATATTTACCAAATAATTTTAATTAAAAATTATTATCATGGATAATTTTAAAACATTTTGAAAAAAAATTTAACATTATTTTTGAATATCATATATTTTCAACCAATGTGAGAAATACAGTCATATTTTTATTAAAAATAATTTCTTGATCATCACAAGAAAAAAAATATTTGAAAATATTACTAAAAATAATGATATAATGAATACATAGAGGAGAAAAATATCATGTGTATCCATATTATATTTACCATAATTTTTTATCAAAGGAATCAAAAACATAATTAATCTCGACAAGTGATAATATTGTTTCAATAAACTCATATAAATTGTTAAATTATAATCATTATATCCACATATAAAAAATAAATTACATGAAGTTTGATATATCCTGAAATGAAATATATTTAGTATATAACATGGAAATTGAAGTATATACACCACAAAAATAAAATACATGAAAAAAATGTGTCTCAATTAAGGAAAATTGAGAGAAAACTGTTTTAAAAATTTTATAGATTTTGAAAAATTAACCCTATGAAGTAGACATCATAGAATGGATATGTAAATAACCAAAAATTTAATATTATTAACCATAAAATACATTCATGTGAATAATATACACCACACAATAATAATGAGTAATGAATATGGAATCTATCTCATGGAAATAAAAAGTAAGATGAATTCCCCTTAATGTGTTTCGAGACTATCATCGTACTCATTGAAACCTCATGAATAATAAATATAAGTATATTATACATATTATACATAACCATGTTATTATATCTAATACCATATTTAATTTTATTATGACCTTATATTACCCACTTTTTAACAGTCCTATGTGTAGGATTCACTTCAGTTAATATTAGTTTAGTTCTATGCATGTGTGTTGATTTGTTATATATATAGTCTTTATAATGGTATAATGATTACCGAAATGAAAATAATGATATAATTATAATTTATATTAATTATATGCTTTTAATAATATTTTGTAGACTATATATGTATGAAATTGAATAAACTATTCATGGAGATGGAAAGGCGTACGTACACATGAACAATGTAAATTTTTTTATTTGTCGTATTGAATGAATGAAGGTAAATGAAATATGTTTATTTGTAGGTATATATATATTTCATTATTCCAATTGAATTATTATATCAGATATATAGTATATGTTCACTAAACCCATCCTTAAATCATTCCATGTATTGTGTGAATGAAACATATCACTTTAATAGGGCGGTGTTCCACACTTCCTCTAATGAAATTATCATCTTTACACAAATCTAAATTATAAAGTGAAGTTTTGTAAAAGGATTGAATAAGAGTGATGAAATAATAAATATAAAATATAAGATATATAAACATATTTTACATTATAATGTTTACCTTGATAGGTGTTGAGGAAAATTGAACAATCATCATTTTGTGAGGCAGTAGTTCAACGACCACATAAAGAGTATGTAGATTACCCATTATATGGTGGGGTGTATGTTTTTATTGATTTTTTTTCCTAAAATCACCTTATATCATATTATTATAATTTTTATTCAATTATCGAATGAATAGAATCTAATGGTGGATAATGAAAATAAGATAAAAAATCATGGTATAAATCATTACCTCTTAATCGAGCAACATCATTTGGTTTCTTCCAAAATGCTTCCTCAGAGTGATTTTATCTAATGGGAATAATTCTTGCTGTAAGGGATTGATGTTCCGAAGTGAATTGTGTAGATCTTGATCAAAACCTATGTGGTTTGATCGGTGTGATGAATTGGGATAGGTAGTCATATTTTATATTGAAGGTAAAGGATGCAGATGGAATTTTATAAACATATTATGTGTCCAGAAAGTGTCTAAGTTATTTTGAGTCATAACTTTTTTGTTTAGTACATTATTAACCTATTTTTCCTATTAATCATAGTCATCATTTTTAAACACATTCACTGATATTTTTAGTTAAAAAACTATGTTTAACATATTAGAAATTATATATTATTATGATCGCAAATACAGAATCCATTTTTCTAAATTCTATTAACATAAGTGTTATAATTTAATTTAAAAATAATTCCACTGACAGAACGACACTGGTGGTTTTTAAAGAAAAAACATCTTATTTTTTGATATGTTTTTTACCCAATTTAAATGTTAAATTTGATCAAATGAACAATATTGTATTAATTGATCAATATATAATATAAATACACTTTGAATAAAATTTAAAAAATAAAAAATTATTATAAATAAATTTTATTAAACATGAGTCTTGAATTGAAAATCATTATTTTTTACTATACATGAAAGATTCAGGTTTATCAGAATAATAGAAAAAATAAACATAAGATAAATTAGATATTATAAGATCAAAAATGAATTTTATGGTTTCATATTTAATTTGTAAATGTGTCTAAAATTATTTTTATTATTATTGAATAGAGGAAATTACATGTAGTTCATTTGAGAAATTATGTTTTTTAAAAAATTTATGGACTTTATAATAAATTATATCTTTAGTTATAAATTTTTATTATTTATATAAAAAAATTATAAAATATAATTTAAAAGTATTTATTACTCTTCATATTTCTATATTAAAAAAATATGTTATTATTATATCATTTAAATAATTGTAAAAGTGAAATGATGTTTCATAGTATCATTGGTGTTGCATGTAACATGTTCTAATTAAGTTTTTCATATAGTATACACCACAATAATGTTATATGTAACATATTTGGAGTCACTTTCATGTGAAATGAATTTTTGAATAATTTAATTTCAAGAAAAATGGAAATTTATTTTATTCGAAAAAGGTTCATAAAAACTCAAGGAGTTACATTCATTCCCAATGTAAATGAATTTCATCCACAAAATTCATCACTCGGGTAAAAATATGTGGATAATTAAATTTCATTGTATACTCAAGTTCTTACATAGGCTCCTCTAAGTGAATATTTCTCCACAACAAATTATCCCTGTGACTGGCCTTATTTAATTGAAATTTCTTTGATAAGTACAGAATTTGAATGTGTAGTTTTTAATAAGAAAGATCCTACAATAGTGGAATGACCTTTATGTTCAATATGTGTGATGGGATAGATTTTAACATACTCATGAATGATATATGGAACATATCATGGAATTAAGAGTGATTTAGAAGATGTTCCAATTAATAGGTTACTATCCTGATACGATCAACAATCATAAAGGGACTAATATACATAAGGATTAGTTTCGGTTCCATTCTGAACTTCATTACATTAATATTGTGTGACATTAATAGAAACAAATTTACGAAAAATTAAAATTCAAGATAATTTAATCAATTATAACCAAAACATTTATTTCAACTCTATGCTACCATGATATGATGTTGAATAGTTATATCTTTCTCGAATGATTCTTTAGCAATCTAAGGTCATTATCTATTTCATTATCCAACATCGTTAAACAACATTGGAGTACTAAATTTTTTCTAGAGTGGGCTTCATATGGATCCATCATATTATTTTAGTGAAAGATATGTTTGTATGAAAACTCAACTGAAATAAAGTGTTTATCCCAACTAACTTTGAAATACATAAAAAATATCTAAAAAATATCTCATTGGGATTGAATTACTGTTTAATATTGACCATCCATTTGAGAATGAAAACCAGTGTCTAAGCTCAATTCTATATCATGTATTTACTGCTGGAAGTGATAAAAAATTGAGGTGAAGCATGGATCCAGATCCAATATAATGGAATGTGTTACTCATCATATCCTTACAGCTTCCATAACGTATATATTGGAATTCTGATCTTGAGAGAATTTTTCTATGATAGCAAAAAATATTCGTGACTTAGTAAGGTTATATATAACCTCCCATATATAGTTAAAAAAATATATAGGTTTTGGGCAGTCAAATGAAAAAATCCATAGTGATGTTCTCCCATTTCAATTTTTGTATGGGTAGTGGATGAAACATCCCTTTAGACATTTTTCATTCAGACTAGTTAGTATACCAAGAATTGAGAAAGAATATATATCATATCTCTCATCATTCCACCCCCTCCCCCCAAAGTATTTTTTTAAGTACATATATATATTTCAACATCCATGATAAAAAGTTAATAAATAACCATGAACATCCTCTAACATCTCCTTCTTCAAAACTGGTTCTTAAGAAACAAATACAGTATTCGTAAACAGTATCATTCATTCCATATATAGGTTAAACTCAAAAAAAATTCAAGAATTTTTTTACAACATTACATCTTCCTTTTGTGCCTCCTTATTCTTTACATTGATAGAGGTTCAAAAATTCATTAGATAATGATAATAAATTTCTACTTCCTACAGGATTTCGAGATATGTTCACTGAAATTATAGAAATATTGGATCTATTGTGATCCTCATCATTTACAATCTAGAATCTAGCTTCCAACTCAAAGAAACAACCTCCTTGTTTATATTCTTAGGCTGCTGATGTATTGAGTAGTCAATCTTTTTCAACTCAAACCATCTTCCCTATTCCATGTCCAACTCCCTATATATGAATATATCTTTCATTATATTACGATATATATATATATATATATCAAACTTTATCAATAAATATATTGCCTCCATATCAGTAATTCTAAAATAACCACTACAAAATCCAAATCAGGAGTTGGATAATTTATATCATGATTGTTCCACAGTTGCGAGGATTAAAAGATAACCATTTTATTCTTCATAACATGTAAACCCAATCCATTATTGGATTATGATATAAATATTATAAAACCATATACCCTATAGGTAAATGTATTAATTGGTCTACTGGATATCCTTCTCTTTAGTTACTTTAATGTTTCCTCAAATTCATTTATCTATTGGTACATGACACCATTCCGAGATAACATGGTCATATTATTATATAATCATGAAAAATTCTCCACAAAAATGATGATAATATCTAGCTGGAACAATAAATCAAGTGATCTTATTCAACATGGTTGGTCTAGTGTAGCATTCAATAGCCTAAATATTTTTTTGGATCTACTACTATACCATGTCTTGAAATTATGTGACCAAAAAATTAATCCTTTAGTGGCCAAATTTATAATATGTGAATTTTTCATATACTTTTCCCATCCATGGGTATTTATTAAAATTATAATGTGATATTAATTCTCCTTCTTTTTAAAAATATTATAATATCCTTTGTAAGGAATACCACAAACAATTATTGGAAATCACTAAAGAAATTAATCATCAAATCCAGGAATATTTCATTGAAATAAATATATTCAAAAAAAATCACTATATATTCATAGTTTATATACCTTTTATTTAAATTTTTATTGGCTATATCATACTTACTAACCCTAAATTGATATTATCTAGAATACATATCTATTAGGGAAAATTATTGAACTCTATTGAGGTGATCAAAAATGTTATCAACACATGAAGTAGAATACTTTTTATGTATGGTAATATTGTGCAACACTCTATAATCAATGCCATATTGCATTGATCCATATATATTTTTTCACAAAAATCAATGATTCACCCCTATGGGACAAAATTTTCCAAATTAATATATTATCAATGATTTCATTTAGTTGATTCTTCAATTCTTGCAACTCAATAAAGGACATTTTAAAGGATTCTGTGAAATTTGTGTGGAACAAGGTATTATTTCTATTGAGAACTCAACATCACATTTTGGTGCAAGGCTAGGAAAATCTTCTAGAAATTCATCCGAAAAATCCCCAAAATAGGAATATCATAAATTAAAATTTTCCCCCTAACCATATTAGATAAACAAATATTATTAATTAGATCTATGACCCATACACTGGATGTAATGTCCAAAAACTAGTTATACATATTGTTACATGGATGGATGATCATTGGAGAGTTTGAAATATGAAAGATAACTTACCACAATTATCAATTGTGTGGGGGTTTATGAAATAAAAGAAAATCAATGCCTAGTATAACATCAAATTCAAAAATGGAAGAATCAATATATAAAATGTAATCACCTTCCAAAAAACATCAATCATAGATGAGTTATAGAATTTGGATGCAATATTTGTAGCATTAAGGGTTTTCACGACAAATTACACCTCATATTCTTTCTATGTAATATTAACACCATTAAAAACCATTTAGATATTAAATAGTGTGAATATATGGAATCATTTATGACATTAGAAATTCTATATTGGATGGTAAGTGTAACATTTATCATGTTGTTATCACACCGCTTTTCAGAAATAGATATTTCATGATATTTCCACATGTCCACGGTATTAAGAGGTTATTGAAGTTAGTCTTCCTAAAAACATTGGTTTTAGAAGTGTTTTAAATAATTCCCATTCTCCATAAACATTTAGTACTAAATTATGGGAGGTTCATTCTATTTTGTGTTTTCTCCATCTGTATCATTTGGTATCTTTATACCTTCACATCAGAAATAAAATTCATGATGTCTATCCCTTAGACACATAAAACATTTATTATACCCCATATAGAAATTTTCTCCATACTTCATCCCACAATTAAAGAATAAAAGATATATAATATTCTTCTCTTCAGGGTTATTAGATTTTCATTTAACTTCATTATTTTTTTTCTTGTCAAAACCATTGGATTGATTCATTACTCTAACATCTATTTCATCCTTAACTTCATAATGTGAAATCACTTCGTAGCTACTAATGTCATTAATGGGTTGTATGCTTTTGATGATTAGTATTGGGCCACAGAATAAGCTATAAACATTACTCTCAGGTTGGATGATATGTCATGAATCATACAATGCATGTCTCATGAAATTAGCCTCCCAGTTACCAATAGTTTAATCATCCCTTTGAATCAAATCAAGAAGCTCTTTCTCAATCATGGTATGAAGAATCAATGGTTTTTTTAAAAAAAATATGTTCTTGAAAAACTCCCAATCAATAGATGAAATCTTATATTTTTATCTTGTATTCTTTATTAGATTCCACCACTAGACCACTTCTCTTTCTTAACAATAATCACCCCAAATTAATTTATCATTTTACAAGAACAAGATAATGTAGAATTTATATATTTTTGTATTGATTTATTGTACAAAAAAGGTGGATCAGAACACGCTATTAAATAAGTTTATTTTTCCTCACGACGAAAATAGCAGAATGTATTTCCCTTTTTTTCTCATTTCGATGTCAGATGTGATGCATATCTTGAGATTTTTGTCTGAGATTAAAAATGTGGTTTTTCATTCCAACTCACATAGCCATAACTATTTCAGAAGGAGAACCATTTAATTATTTATCTCAATAACCATTAATGAGGTTACTTCATGTTCCATCAATTGACTAATTTCTACATAAAAGAGTAAAAAACAATTATCATATTATGGAACCACATATTCTTTAAAATTCACATATTTATTTCAAAATTATTAAAAATTGATTAATATAAGACTCCTTAGGTTTATCCTATGTTATTAATTGAAAACATATTTTTAAATCAATCATAATGTTTTTGTGATGAGTTTTTTAATTTCCATCACAATTCCCCAAGATATTCAAACAATTAATGAAGCATGGCTCATTTTTGGGTAACAGGTATCCCTAAGTTTTGAAAAGAACATCTCGTTGGAGGTCTTACCCTTAATTATATATATTCTAGAAAAACATATACTATTATTATCTAGAAAATTTATTTATTTCTAGGAAACCACTAATTAAATCCGTCACAAAAAATCACGTAAATTTTCCTATCCTCTAACTTTTCATTATAATATTTAGTAGACACAAAATTCTGGTTATCAATATTGTATTCTCTCCCTTGATTCTAATGTCTTAAAAAACAATTATTTTCTCAAAAAAGTAGAAACATTATCATTTCATACATATACAATACATCACATTGGAGGAATACTTAAAAAATTATTCTCATTCTTTTGAAATCAAGGAAACCAAAATAGTGGTGCATAAATGTGCTACATCTGCTCCCATGAAAATCTTACTAGCCTAATTTCACTGCTCATACCATCTTGTTAGTTATGGTTCTCTTCTATTTCCATATTATATATCTAGATTTATTAAAAAAAATCTTTGTTTAACTTATGTGATAAAAATAATTACCCAATTAATGGGATGGAGATATAGGTCCCACCCATATCACAATGAATTCAAATATACATTTTCCTCAAGATAATTTATAATCTTATCATAAACCTTGAAATGATATAGGTATTATTAAAATGTAAAAATATCTTAGACTACGAAGAAATATAGGTTTCATAGTCATTTGATCATAAAAATAACACATGAAATGAAGCATGTTTCAAATGCATAAAACACACGAAAGTGAAATAGGTTACATAAACATATTTCCTTCAAAAAATAATTCATTAAGAGAAATAATATGAATGGAAACAATTAATAATTCCCATATAATGTAATTATTAACGTTAATAAATGTTATCATAGAATAGAAATAATTTTTATTGACATTATAAAAATAATTTTTTAGGACAATATCATCTCTCCATTAAAAACACTTTTTAAAACATAATATTTTTTTGAACACATTTTTATTTTCAAAATAAAAATGAAAAGATAAAAAAATATTTTCAAATAATAAAATATTTTTAAAATCATTTTTTACATGAAAATTAAATTCAATGATATATTGAAAATATTTTTGAAATTTTTTTTGAAAATATGGTTCTTGAATGATACCCATTTCTGACTATAGAGACAAATATATTATGAATATTACTAAAATAAATATATTAATTATATTAAGAACAGAAGAGTGGAAAATGGCACTAAAACATGAATATATCATGAATTACTTGAGGATAATAAAAATTATTGGGTTTTTTGGTATTATAATAATATTTCTACAATGGATGAGTAAGCATAAACAATATCAAATGGTGGTGAGGTTGTTTCATTAAACTCTTATAACATGGTATCCTGGGATCACACTATTATTGTACAAAAAGTAAATTAAATTATATTTAATATTTCATAAATTTATTAACATATTCCAGACATTAAATTCCCAATAAAAGTATATAGACCTCAAAAAAAATTAGTTTCATAATAAAACATGAGTCTCAAAGAAGGAAAATGAATGAAAAACTATCTTACAGATTTTGTAGCTTTTGATAAATTAACCACAAGAAATTAATATCATTTAATTGATATTTAAATGAAATAAAATTTATTTATAATACGTATATAATACATTTATCAAAATTATATTCATCACACAAGTGGAATGAGTGGAAAACATGGAAAGTATCATATATATATAAAAAATATGATGAAATCCCCTTACCTTGTGTCTTAACTATCATCCTACTCATTCAAACCTCCTATATAAAAAATATATGTTTATTATAACTCATTTAAAAACAATAATTTTATCTATTAAACCATTTATGGTTTGATTATATAATTATATTAATCTCTTGTTAGCAATCATATGGTATGGTTTCATTTGAGGTAATATTTTGTTTGTTCTTCGTATGTGTCTTAATATGTTATATATTTTTTCAGTATACAAATATCATGATTACCATAAACTAAATAATTATAAAAATATATTTTATATTAATAATTATTGTATTATAATCTAAAAAATATATGTATGAAATGGAATACACTGTTCATGGTGGTGGTAGTCCATAAGTATGCATTAACACTGTTTCCATTTTTATTATTGTATTGAATTAATGAAGGTAAATGATATATATATATATATCATAATTCATATAGAATTATTATATCATCTATATCATATAATTTAGATAAACAAATCCATAATAAATTCTTTGTTGTGTGTGAATGAATCACATCGCTTTGAGGGTATGGTACCCCACACTTCCTCAAACGAAATTAACATATTTCAACCAAATGTAAAGTATAAATATTTGTGTTTTTTAAGTAATAAAAATAATAATAAAATTATAAATATAAAATATAACTTACATAAACTAATTTCACATCAAAATATTTATCATGAGAGGCGGTAATAAAAATTGTACAATCATTGTTTTCTGACGTGGTAGTTTGCCATACACATAAGTAGCTTATCGGTTACCAATTAGATGGATGATTCTATATGTGTAGGTAGGAAAATTAGTCTAAAAAATATAAATATATTTATGATGAAATTATTTTTATACAATCATGAAAAATATATTGTTGTGGGGAGGTGAATGAAAATAAAAGAACGGATCTTGAGAGAAGTTGTTACCTCTTAATTGGATAACTCGTTATGGTTTTTTCCAAAATGATTACTTGGATTGCATTCTCCAAATTTTTATGTTTTTAGGGAAAATGTAGGGATTTTTCTAATTTATATTGATAATATATTAGACAAAACTAATTGTACTTAGAGGAGTCAATTATAGGGAGAGGTGATGGGCTTTTATAGAGAAGGGAAATGACAGACTTGGCATTTTGAAAACAGGTTAGGTATACCCATGTTTTTAACGAAAATAAATTATAGCATACAAAAACACCAATAAATAAAGGTTAATAATCAAATAATGTCCATAAAATTAGCTATATACATGATTCTACTTCATTTTTTGTCCAAAATATAACGTTAATTACTTTGTTAGAAAAATTTTTTCTATTCATCATTATAATTAATTTTAAATACTTTCGATCATATTATTGATAAAAAGAAATTTTTACCAAATTATAATTGTAAATTATGATAATTAAAAATATTTAATCCATTTTCCAAATTATAATCACAGATCTGTCTGAAATTAATTTCAAAATAATCTAGCTCATGGGACGACACTGAAGGTTTTTAATTTAAAAATGTCAAAAATATTCAATATTTTTATGCCTAATATCAAAGTGAAATTTGCTCTAATGACCTAAATTGGATTATTTTATTAATAATTTTTGTAATTAAACTATAAAAAATTTAAAAAATTAATTTAAAAATATATATAAATTAGATGAAAAGGATGTGTGGAATTAAAATTCATTATTTTTCACTATTCATCTAAAATGAAGTTTCTCAGATAAATCCCAAAAATTCACCATATGTTTAATTTATATTCATATATTTAAAAATGTGGTTTATTTTATCATATTAATTTTATTAATTTTCCTAAATTATTTAATTTAATTTCACATAATGACATTCAAAGTAGTTTATTTGTAAACATATTATTACAAAATATATTATGACATTACAAAAAATCATATCATTCATTATCAAAATATTTTATTTATTTAAAACCATTATAAACCGTATTGTAATAGTAGTTATTACTATTCATATTACTAATTTTAACATCTTGTTTATCATTATCTAATTTAAAAAATTAACTATAATATGATGTTTTGTAGATACATCGTTGCTGCGTGCGATTTATGCCAAGTAAGTATTGCATTTAACATATTCCAGTCAATTTTTCTATATAATTTATTCTTGAGTTAGCACTACATGAAATGAATGTTTGAATTATTTCATAGAAATAATTAAATTAAAATTTAATTTATTCAAAAGAAAAGGTCCATAAACACTCAGGGTGTTACATTCTATCCCCCATAAAATGAATTTCACTGTCAAAATTCTTTACTCGAGTAAAAAATTGAAGATACATATACTAAATCATATCCTCAAGTATCCACTTACAATAATCTAATAGGTGATTTCTCAAGAAACATTAACTAGCTGAGTATTAATGTTTTATAGAACTATATCTGATGGGTCCATAATTTCAACATATTAATCATCATAAGAAAAATCCATCTCAAGATGTTTTAACTATGTGTTTAGTATATGTGGAGTGTTAGGTATATACTTCCTTATTTGGGATACATGTAGCACATGAGAGACATAATATTTAGTTGGAAGAATTCCAATTGATATGGTAATATCCTAATAAAATCATGAATCTTAATGGGATAAGTATACATACGTCTTAGTTTCCCTTTATTTAAAAACCTCATATCACTTTTTGAGGTTGAGATTGTAGAAATAACTTTTCAAAACATCAAAATTATATATCATTATTTCAGTTATCAAAATAACATTATTTACAACATTGATCTTCCTTGATATGCTGTAGAATTTGTATAACCTTCTCTAACATTTATTATCTGATCTCATATCCTAGTAGCATTATTTATCCAAACTCATCCTATAATGTCGGACCTCTACATTTAATCTCATAGATAAAATAAAAATGATCCATCTAAATTTTTGAGTGAATGATTTATTGTAAAAACACAAAACTAGAAGAAGGATTGAATCCCAACATTCATGGAAATCCAATGAAAAATATCTCAATATATCCTAAATGGTTTCAATTGTTCATTAAAATTGACCATCGGTCTAAGGACAAAAAGCAGTGATGAAACTCAATTCTGTATCAAGTACTTGCTGACGGTGTAACCGTAACATTGAGTTGAAACTAGGATCCCTGTCAAATGAAATAAAATTTGGCACTCCATGTATCCATACCACTTTCTTAATGTATATCTGTCACAACCCATCCTCGGGGCCCGTGCCGTGACTACCCCAAGCCCGTCTTCCATAGGCCAGGGGCTGACGACTAGCACCAAGGCGTAAATCCCAGCAAAAGGGAAGGCATTGCCTTTGAAAAGTAAACAAGCACCATAGAGTAAGAAAGCAAAAAAGTTACACTAAGTAAATCCTGTAAAAGCTGTGCTGAAAGTAAAGGGGGCCGGAAATACAAGCCCAACTGTAATGTACAACTGAAAGGGAAAAACAGCAACTGAAAACAAAAGCCACAGCGTCGAGCCGTCCTCTGGAAGTCCCCCCTGAAGGGTGGATACAGATAGCCTCCACTGCTCCTCGGGTCCACCTGACCGCTCCGAGTACGTCCCGCCCAGTAGTCCGCCTCCAGGTACCGTCCTGCTCCGCTCGCCTCCACCACGATCAGTGCTGTCCGTCGTCTGCAACCAACACCACGAAGTGCGGGCATAGCACGTGCAGGGGTGAGTATAAGCTACTCAGTAGGGACCCCGAGACCCCCGAAGGTCTCCCAAAATCCACAAAGGATAACCCACAAAGGAAAGATACAATCACGAAGTAACATCTGACACGGCTTAGGTATATTCCCATACATATACCTAAGTCATCAATTCCCGTTCGGCTCCAACGTCCGAGCCCAAGCACAGCCCAGTCCATACAGGAAAGCAAACGTATACCCACACAGGATAGCACAACACAATCCACAAAGGAGAGTAAATAGTAGATCCACACAGGATAGCTCAGCACAATCCACAAAGGAGAGTAAACAGTAAATCCACACAGGATAGCTCAACACGATCCATAAAGGAGAGTAAACAGTAAATCCATACAGGATAGCTCAACACAATCCACAAAGGATAGTAACACAAGATTCAGCTCACACAAGTATACTTCTTCGGATGACGATAAAGATGATCACTGATCCATCTAAGTCATCGGACCCACGAAGGATCGATAGATAACTAACCCCCGCAATGACCCACACAGGATCGGGCCCACACAGGACCTGTAGGCGCTGGCTCACACAGAACCGCTGAGCGCTGACCCACACAGGATCAGACCCACATAGGATCGGGCCTACACAGGACCGGGCCCACACAGGACCTGTAAGACTGATCCACGCAGGATCGCTGAGTGCAGTAGTCGTCGCAGTCCACTGAGGATCTCTGCACAGTCGTCGACAAAGTCCACTGAGAATCTCTGCACGGTCGTCGTCAGAGTCCACGGAGGATCTCTGCACCGTCGTCGTCGAAGTCCACAGAGGATCTCTGCACAGTCATCGCTGTCGAAGAAGCAGTCGCAGCCAGCTCTAGGGTTCCCGCACACAGCAAGTCCGTTCGGCAGGGTCCGCTCCACGAGCCGAGAGGCTGATACATCAACTGTCACAATGTCCGAAGATGATGTATCCAAAAGTTCCGTATCGCCAACAGGAACTCAACGTCGCAGAGGGCGCGTCGATCGGACGCCCGGTCTGAGAGTTATTGGCTTTTTCATCCCAGGGGCCCGGTTGGTTTTTAAGGCAAAACCAACCCGTCCGTACTCCACCTTCATCCAAACCTCAGGAGGAGTATTCCAATAGATCCGCCTCACTTAAAGGAACTCAACAAAGATGACGGCACGTCAATCGGACGTCCGTAGCTCAAGATATTAGTGTTTCTGCTCCGAGGGCCCGGTTGGTTTCGTGTACGAACCAACCCGTCCAAACACAAAGTATTCTGAAACCTTGAGTACGATATACCAAAACGACCGTCTCGATCCAAGGATCGCGTTTCCGTTGACGGCGAGTAGTTTGGAGGCCCGTAACTCAAGATATGGCCATTTGAAGAAATACCATCCGAATACGGGGGGTCCGGGCCCGGGCCGACCTGGCCCGACCCCCCCCCCCCCCCCCGGGGGTCGGCCGCCTCGGGTCGCCCCGTCCAGTCCATCCCGGGTGCGGTCCGGCCGGTCGGACCGGCCTGCCCTGGTTCGGCCGAACGGTCGTGGTGCCGCGGGGCGCTGCCCCCGCGGCCTGGAGATATCGCGGCCCCCCGCGCGGGGCCGCGCTAGGTCAAGGATGCGGCTTTTCCGCATCCGAGTCCACCGGACCCGCGCGGCCGAGGGTCCGCGGGTGCCGCCGCCACCGCGGCTTCAGCCACAGTGGCCTGTCCGGCGGTGCGCCAGGGCACCGCCGCTCCCGGCTGCCGGCGCCGCCGCGCCGGCGACCCGTGCCGCCGATGAGTTCCGCGGGCCACCGGGATCGCTCCGGTGGTCCGATTTTGTTCCCTCCTGAGCCGCTGCTCCTCCCGGGACTCTTCCTTCAATGAGGAATCATCCAACTTCCATTGCGGCGCGTTCCGTCATCACCCGTAAAATCCACACAAAAATGAAGAACGTCGGAGGGTTGTCGGGCCGTGTTCGTTTGGCCCGCACCCTCCGCGTTAGAGATAAACAACGGGAGGAAACAATATTCAACACATGAACGCATATCCGAAAACAATTTTTAATGAAATAAAATTGTTTTATATAAAAGGGTTCCTCATTTTGAATGGGAAAAACATGGGAAATGAGAAGCATTTCCAAAAACAAAACCCCTACCTCGTAGTCGTCGCGCGTGAGCGTTCTTCGCGGAATTGATCTTCGCAAAAGAAGGGGGTCGCGTCGTCGCGGAAACCGGCGTTGAGTTGGAGAACTCAACGGACCATGAAACAGAAAATTTAATTTAATTAATTAAATCCATGTTTTGGTAAAGAATCACAAAGGAGATTAAAAAGAAAGTCCGAGACTCTTACCTCAAGCAGCCGATCGAAGATCCATCGCGGAGGAAGAGACGTCGCAGAAAAACGTTGCACGAAGGAAACGTCAGCGTCGCGGATCACGGCGTCGCGTCGTCGATTTCCGAGTTCTGAATTCTTCACATTATTCGCATTCTTTGCGTTCTTTGTGAAGGAGGATGAATGTTCAAGGATCCTCTCTCAATGAGTAATCCTCCAAAAAAAGAGAGGTTTGTCTTATTTTATTATTATGCCAACAAACAAAAACGGGTAAGAAACGTCCCATCAATTAGTTGAATTAATTCAACGAAAGAAACAACTCATTTAATTTACAAAATAAACCGCCCAATTAAATGTTCTGTTAAGAATTTATGAAAACGCGTCAGTTGACTTTCATAATGACGGGTTTTCGCGGGGCGTTACTCAGCGGAAAGAAACGGCGGGGCTCGTGCGGGCCCCACCTCACAAATATCCTACCACGAGGGTAGGATATTTCTGGATAGTATCTTATCCAGTTCAACTTAGTTTAAGCCGCTTTTAAGTGGCTTCAAAGTGGCTTAAGTGAAATAAAATAATGTTGTCGAAAAATTATTTTATTTCTTAACCTTAAGCCCGAAAATTAAAAACCACACCCGAGCAAACGCAACTCCAGAAAAGGAGTTTCTAAGAGAATACCGGCGCTGCGATTTCATCGGTGCCCTCAGAATTTGATTCCGGGCACCAGTTCAAAAGTTAGAAAAACACGCTCTTCCGTTCACTGAACGTACCCGAGCCAAAATTTGGAAAATGATTCCGGGCACACCGGGCCTCGGAATCAGGTGCCGTCAGAAACTGCGCTCTTGTAAAATTCCAAAGAAAAATAAGAAAAAAAATTTCATTTAAATTTACGGGTCTTTACATTACTCCCACCTCAGGTCTTTACGTCCCATAAAGATACATCAAAAACTAGGGAAACAAATGTGGGTACTAAGCACGCATATGAGCCTCCCGCTCCCATGTGCTCTCCTGGAGGTTCCCGTGCTGCCATCTGACGTGCACAAGAGGAATCTATCGCCCACATAGGACCCACTCCTGTTGATCCTCTATCTCCACCGGGACCTCCGCAAATGTCTCCCCATCATCCACGTCTAGCTCCCCATAGTCAATGATGTGCGTCGGGTCATTCATGTATCTCCTCAGTTGAGATACGTGGAAGACGTCGTGCACCCGGTGCAACTAAGGTGGTAGAGACATGCAATAATCTACCTCGCCAACCCTGCTGAGGACCTGGAACGGTCTAATGAAGAGTGGAGAAAACTTTCCGCCTCGTCCAAATCATCGAAAACCACATCGAGGTGAGACCAGCAAGAAGACGTGGTCGCCATCCTCGAACTCTAGTGGCCTCCGCCTCCTGTCAGCATATGACTTCTGCCGGCTCTGTGCTGTCCTCATCCGCTCCTGGATGACCTAGACCTTCTCTGTCGTGGCCCGGACCATCTCTGGTCCCACAAGTGCTAACTCCCTAGGGTCTATCCAGCACAAAGGAGATATGCAAGGCCTGTCATACAACACCTCGTATGGTGCCATCCCGATGGTGGAGTGGTAGCTGTTGTTGTATGCGATCTCCACCAAGGGTAGGTGGTCCTCCTAGCTGCGACCAAAGTCGAGGACACATGCGCTGAGCATGTCATCGAGAGTCTGAATGGTCCTCCCAGTCTGACCATCCGTCTGAGGGTGAAAGGCGGTGCTCAGACGTATCCGCGTCCCGGACGCCTCCTGCTACCCCTTCCAAAGTCGGTAAGTAAATCGAACATCCCGATCAGAGACGATAGTCGATGGCACACCGTGAAGCCGTACAATCTCCTGATCATAGAGACTCCCCAAGCTCTCCACTGAGCCCTGCTCTCGGATGGGTAAGAAGTGTGCTGACTTGGTGAGTCGGTCAACAATCACCCAAATGGAGTCGTGGCCTCTGGAAGTGCGTGGAAGTCCAGTCACGAAGTCCATAGATTTCCCGTCCCACTTCCACTCCGGGACCTCCAAGGGCTGTACCAAGCCTGCTGGTACCTGATGCTCTGCCTTCACCTGCTGGCAGGTGAGGCACCGTGAAATGAAATTTGCCACAGCCTTCTTCATGCCCGGCCACCAGTGCTGTCGTCTGAGATCCTGGTACATCTTCGCCACTCCAGGATGTACCGCCAAAGGAGATGTGTGAAACTGTCTCAGCACCTCCTCTCGTAAAGCGACTGGTACCAAGGTACGTCCTCTGAAAAGGATGTCGTGTTCTGCTCCAAAGGAGAAGCCATCAGGTGCCTGTCCCGAGGATATCTGTGCACGCCGCGTCTCACAGTAAGTGTCCTCACGCTGTGTCTCTCTGACCCGCTGCAGTAGTGGAGGGGTGACTGTGAGAGACTGAAGGAAGGCTGCTCCATCCCTATCGACGAAGGATATCTGCAAAGCGGCTAGCTGCTCTGTCGCCTCCTCAAGTAGCTGGATGCCCGTCCTCCTGCTGAGGGCATCGACTACCACGTTCCCCTTCCCAGGAGTATAGACTATCTCAAAGTCATAGTCCTGGAGGAACTCGAGCCATCGCCTCTATCTCAGGTTTAGGTCCTTCTGAGAGAAAATGTACCTGAGACTCTGATGGTCGGAAAAGACTGTAAAGCGCTCGCCCATCAGATAGTGCTGCCATGTCTTCAGGGCGAAGACCACTGCTGCTAACTCCAGGTCATGGGTAGCGTAGTTCTGCTCATGCGGCCTCAACAGACATGATCCATAAGCAATCACGGCCCGCTCCTGCATCAGCACACATCCATGTACATTCTCTGATGCATCGCAGTAGACTACATATCCAACTCCCTCCTCAGGCAACCTCAAGATAGGTGCGCTGGTCAATCTCTGCCTCAGCTCCTGGACGCTCTACTGACATCTGTCCGACCACACAAAGGGTTTTTCTTTCTTCGTCAAAGATGAGAGTGGCACCACAACTCTGGAAAAGTCCGGCACGAATCTCAGATAGTATCCGGCTAGGCCCAAGAAACTCCGCACCTCCGTCACGCTCCTGGGTGGCTCCCAGGCTAACACTGCCTCGATCTTCACGGGATCCACTGCAACTACCGCCTCAGAAATGACGTTCCCCAAGAAGTGGACCTCACATAACTAGAACTGGCACTTCAAGATCTTTCCATAAAGCTGGTGCTCTCGGAGTGTGTTTAGTACAACCCGTAGGTGGTAGGCGTGCTCCTCCTCCGTCGTCGAGTACTCAAAAATGTCGTCGATGAAGACCACGACAAATCGGTCGAGGTATGGATGGAAGATCCTGTTCATGAGGCTCATGAACACTGCTGGAGAATTGGTTACGCCGAAAGGCATAACCAAGAACTCATAGTGGTCATACCGACACCTGAAGGCCGTCTTCTACATATCCTCGTCTCGAACTCTGAGCTGATGATAACCTGACCTGAGGTCTATCTTAGAGAACCACCGTGCTCCCTTGAGCTGATCAAAGAGGTCATCAATCCTCGATAGCGGATACTTGTTCCTCATTTTCACGTGGTTCAGGTGACGATAATCGACACACAGTCGCAAGCTCCTGTCCGCATTCTTGGCGAACAATATCGGCGAATCCCAGGGTGAAACACTGGGTCGGATGAACCCCTTGCCCTGCAAGTCCTCCAACTGTACCCGTAGCTCTCAAATCTCGGCGGAGGACATCCGATATGCTGGAGTGGATATCGGGGCTGTCCCGGGGTACAGATCAATATAAAAGTCTACCTCTCCGCGAGGAGGTATCCCTGGAATGTCATCGGGGAAGACGTCCGCATACTGATCCACCACTACAGGAAAACTAGGACTCCGCTCGTCAACTACTCCAAGGATGAGGCTAGCCAACTGATGAGTGATGGGCTGCCCTCTCCTCTGCGTGAGTCCATCCTGTACTGTGAAGGCTCCCTTCTCGCCGGTGAAGGTGAACCTGCTTCCGTCGGTGCGTAGACATCGCACGTTGCGCCTAAAGCAGTCAATCTGTGCATGGACCGTAGATAACCAATCCATGCCCAAGATGACGTCTTAAGGCCTCAACACCACTACATGAAGATCACAGCCGAAGCTCTCGCCTCCTAGAGTAAGCTCGTACTACCGGAACCAGTGCGTAATCGTCGAGTCTGCTCCCGTAAGAGTCTCTAGCCGTAAGGATTGAGCCAACAGCTCTGTCGGAATCTCCGAGATCCGAACAAGGGAAACGACTATGAAAGAGTGACTCGCTCCTGTGTCTATAAGAACTGCAGCAAGGGTGGAATAGACACAGATCGTACCTCGAATCATCTCTGGCACGCCGTGGTCGTAGGCCTCCGCTGCCTGGAGTTGTGCCTGCCTCTGCCCGCCAACTCCCTGTGGTTGGGGCGGACCTCCTGGTGGTGGTGGCGGCAGAGCCTCAATGCGTCGCCCACCACATGTTGCTCGGCCATCTCCTCTGCCTCGTTCGCCTCCTCCCTGCGGACCGCCACGGTCGACCCTCTGCCTCTGCCTGGGAGGACCCTCCACCGTCTGCTGCCCCTCAGTACGACAGGTCGGGCAGTCACGAGCCATGTGGCCCTGCCCGCCGCACTCGTAGCACTGCCTGCCTCTCGGAAGACTGGCTCCGCGCTGTGTGCCCCGTACTGCTGAGCCAGTGTCCCAATGATGTCTGTCGGAAGGCCTGGTCTTCCTGGAACCCTGAGTCATCCGTCGGCTACCCGCTTCCGAAGACTCTGATACCTGCCGCCCTGCGGTAGGTCTCACTGTGGACTCAGCAAGAAAACTCTCGATCAGAAGGGCTCGCTCCAGCACTCCTGCCTAGGTCGGGATGCTGAGGGAGATCAGCGATGCCCTGATCTCGTGTCTCAAACCCTGCTCGAAGGTCCGGGCACAGAAGAAGGGGTCCTGTACCATGTCTGTCGAGTAGCGAGAATGATCGGTGAACCTCTCCATGTACTGGGCGACGGTCAAGCTGCCCTGCCGCAGCTAAAGAAGCTCCTGAATGCGCACCGCACGGTGGGTGGCCGGGAGGAACTCTGAGTGGAAGAGGCTCTAGAAGTTTGTCCAGATGAGAGAGGCCTCATCGTGTACCTGGAGAATCAAGCTCCACCATCGCCCTGCTACTGCATGCAGTAGGATCGCCGTGAGGATCACCATGAGGTATACTGGTGTCCTCACTAGCCTGAAAACTCGGACGACCGCCTCCAGCCAGTCCTCGGCGGCCTGGGGGTCCGTCTCCCCACGGAACCTGGGTGGTCGCTGGCACTGAAACTCGTGCAGAGCTCCGAGGCGTCATCCGTTGTCAGCGGTCGACGATGGAAGCATCGAGGGCTCGATGGGTAAGGGTACCGTCGATGCCTCTGCTGTCAACGGGCCCTGTACCGAGGCCTTGTCGCTCGGCGGGCTGTCATCGCGCTCTACTCTCGGAACCCTAGCTGGAAGCCGTCGTGGGGCCATCCTGAAAAGGAAACAAGTGCTCCACGGTCAGAACATTATACCTGGTGAGCTGACACAAGTAATCACAAAGAAAACATGAAACACACATGCAATCAATGTTTTCGTGCATTAAGTCGGAAATCAGAGGTCAGGGTCCTGGTGTACGGATATGTCGGCCGCCACACCAATACTGGACTCCCTGGACTGATAACCACACTCAATACGCTAAACAATATTTCTTCACATAGAAGAAAGATCAGAGTTTGCGGTAGAACCGACCACCTCTGATACCAATTTGTCACGACCGTCCTCAGGGCCCGTGCCGTGACTACCCCAAGCCCGCCTTCCATAGGCCAGGGGATGGAGACTAGCACCAAGGCGTAAATCCCAAAAAAATGGAAGGCATTGCCTTTGAAAAGTAAACAAGCAGCACAGAGTAAGCAAGAGGAAAAGTAACACTAAGTAAAAACTGTACAAGATGTGCAGAAAGTAAAGGGGTCCGGAAATACAAGCCCAACTGTAAAGTACAACTGAAAGGGAAAAACAGCAACTGAAAAGAAAATCTGCAGCGTCGAGCCGTCCTCTGGAAGTCCCACCTGAAGGGTGGGTACAGATAGCCTCCACTGCTCCTCGGGTCCACCTGACCACTCCAAGTACGTCCCGCCCAGTGGTCCACCTCCAGGTACCGTCCTGCTCTACTCGCCTCCACCAAGATCAGCGTTGTCCGTCGTCTGCAACCAACACCACGAAGTGCGGGCATAGCCCGTGCAGGGGTGAGTATAAGCTACTCAGTAGGGACCCCGAGTCCCCCGAAGGTCTCCCGAAATTCACAAAGGATAGCCCACAAAGGAAAGATACAATCACGAAGTAACATCTGACACGGCTTAGGTATATGCCCATACATATACCTAAGTCATCAATTCCCGTTCGGCGCCAACGTCTGAGCCCAAGCACAACCCAGTCCACACAGGAAAGCAAACCTATACCCACACAGGATAGCACAACACAATCCACAAAGGAGAGTAAACAGTAGATCCACACAGGATAGCTCAACACAATCCACAAAGGAGAGTAAACAGTAAATCCACACAGGATAGCTCAACACGATCCAAAAAGGAGAGTAAACAGTAAATCCACACAGGATAGCTCAACACAATCCACAAAGGAGAGTAACACAAGTTTCAGCTCAAACAGGTATACTTCTTCGGATGACGATAAAGATGATCACTGATCCATCTAAGTCATCGGACCCACGAAGGATCGATAGGTAACTAACCCCCGCAATGACCCACATAGGATCGGGCCCACACAGGACCTGTAGGTGCTGGCTCACACAGAACCTTTGAGCGCTGACCCACACAGGATCGGAGCCACACAGGATCGGGCCCACACAGGACCGGGCCCACACAAGACCTGTAGCACTGATCCACGCAGGATCACTGAGTGCAGTAGTCGTCGCAGTCCACTGAGGATCTCTGAACAGTCGTCGCCGCAGTCCACTGAGGATCTCTGCACGGTCGTCGTCAGAGTCCACAAAGGATCTCTGCATAGTCGTCGTCGGAGTCCACGGAGGATCTCTGCACAGTCGTCACTGTCGAAGAACCAGTCGCAACCAGCTCTAGGGTTCCCGGACACAGCAAACTCGTTCGGGAGGGTCCGCTCCACGAGCCGTGAGTCCGATACATCAACTGTCACAAAGTCTGAAGTTGATGTATCCAAAAGTTCTGTATTGCCAACAGGAACTCAACGTCGCAGACGGCGCGTCGATCGGACGCCCGGTCTGAGAGTTATTGCCTTTTTCATCCCAGGGGCCCGGTTGGTTTTTAAGGCAAAACCAACCCGTCCGTACTCCACCTACATCCAAACCTCGGGCGTAGTATTCCAAAATATCAGTCTCACTTAGAGGAACCCAACAAAGCTGACGTCACGTCAATCAGACGTCCGTAGCTCAAGATATGAGCGTTTCCGCTCCGAGGGCCCGGTTGGTTTCGTGTACGAACCAACCCGGCCAAACTCAAAGTATTCCGAAACCTTGAGTGTGATATACCGAAACGACCGTCTCGATCCAAGGATTTATTTTCCGCTGACGAAGAGTCGTTTGGAAGCCCTTAGCTCAAGATACGGCCATTTGAACGAAAACCGTTCAAAGACGGGGGGTCCCCGACCCCCCCCCCCCCCCCCCCCCCGGGGTCGGCCGAACCGGGTCGCCCGACCCGGTCCGACCCGGTCCGGTCTGGCCAGGGCGCGGCCCGGCCGGTTGGACCGGCCTGGCCTGGTTAGGCCGAGCGGCCGAACGGCCGGGGTTCCGCGGGGCGCTGCCCCCGCGGCCTGGAGGTGCCGCGGCCCCCCGCGTGGGGCCGCGCTGAGTCAAGGACGCGGCTTTGCCGCGTCCGAGTGCACCAGACCCACGCGGCCGCGGTTCCGCGGGTGCCGCTGGCTCCGCGGCCGGCTGCGCGCCGGGGCACCGCCACTCCCGGCTGCCGGCGCCGTCGCGCCGGTGACCCGCGCCGACGGCGTGTTCCGCGGTCCACCGGGATCACTCTGGTGGTCCGATTTGCTTCCCGCCTGCGCCGCTACTCCTCCCGGGACTCGTCCTTCACTGAGGAATCATACAGCTTCCTTTGCTGCACATTCCGTTGTCGCCCGTCAAATCCGCACAAAAATGAAGAACGGAGGAGGGTTGTCGGGCTGTGTTCGTTTGGCCCGCACCCTCCGCGTTAGAGATAAACAACAGGAGGAAACAATATTCAACAAATGAACGCATATCTGAAAACAATTTTTAATGAAATAAAATTTTTTTATATAAATGGGTTCCTCATTTTGAATGGGAACAACATGGGAAATAAAAGGCATTTCCAAAAACAAAACCCCTACCTCGTAGTTGTCGCGCGTGAGCGTTCTTCGCGGAATTGATCTTCGCGGAAGAAGGGGGTCGCATCGTCGCGGAAACCGGCGTTGAGTCGGCGAACTCAAAGGACCATGAAATAGAAAATTTAATTTAATTAATTAAATCCGTGTTTTGGTAAAGAATCACAAAGGAGATTAAAAAGAAAGTCCGAGACTCTTACCTCAAGCAGCCGATCGAAGATCCGTCGCGGAGGAAGAGACGTCGCAGAAGAACGTTGCAGGAAGGGAACGTCGATGTCACGGATCACGGCGTCGCGTCGTCGATTTCCGGGTTCGGAGTTCTTCGCGTCTTCGCGTTCTTCGCATTCTTCACGAAGGAGTATGAAGGTTCAAGGATACTCTCTCAATGAGTAATCCTCCAAAAAAAGAGAGGTTGGTCATATTTTATTATTATGCTAACAAACGGAAACGGGTAAGAAATGACCCATCAATTCGTTGAATTAATTCAACGAAATAAACAACTCATTTAATTTATGAAATAAACCGCCCAATTAAATGGTCTGTTAAGAATTTAAGAAAACGCATCAGTTGACTTTAATAATGACAGGTTTTCGCGGGTGCGTTACTTAGCAGAAAGAAACGGCGGGGCTCGTGCGGGCCCCACCACACAAATATCCTACCAAGAGGGTAGGATATTTTTGGATAGTATCTTATCCAGTTCAACTTAGTTTAAGCCTCTTTTAAGGGGCTTCATGTGGCTTCCAAGTGTCTTAAGTGGAATAAAATAAAGTTGTCGAAAAATTATTTTATTTCTTAACCTTAAGCCCGAAAATTAAAAACCACACCCGAGAAAACGCAGCTCTAGAAGAGGCGTTTCTAAGCGAATACCGACACTGTGATTTCATCGGTTCCCTCAGAATTCGATTCCGGGCACCGGTTCAAAAGTTAGAAAAACCTGCTCGTCCGTTCACTGAACGTACCCGAGCCCAACTTCAGAAAATGATTTCGGGCACACCGGGCCTCGGAATCAGGTGTCGTCAGAAACTGCGCTCTTTTAAAATTCCAAAGAAAATTAAGAAAAAATATTCCTTGAAATTTACGGGTCATTACAATATCTGTGAGAGATTTTCCATAGATAATTTTTCTTTGATAGTGGTGAAATGTTATGAATAAGTATTATGATGAGATACCACCCATGTATCTTTATATTATTTTGAGGTTTTGGTAAGTACTATGTAAATATCTATATTGATGTTCTACCATATCCATTCTGGTAAGTGTATTGGATGCAGCACCACTTTTGACTGTTGTCATTGAGCCTTAATTTGATGGAATTATAAGTCCCAATATACAGAAATTGTGATATTCAACTTCATACCATCCCACAAAATATATTATTTCTCATCCCTATATATCTTCGTATATCTAGGATGAATAGACAATGAAGAACATTGATCTTACTCTAAAAAAACATTCTTCAAATATCTTTTGGAAGGACCTCATATAGAGTTTTTAAACCATATCATTCCAAATTTTTGGATGTTAAATTTAAGAACAATTCTGAATTTATTTTATATGTCTAAATCTTCCAGCAATTCCTCCATAATCATCACTTAGATAGATCCTTGGACATTCATTTGTGAAATAAAATATTTTTTCCCATTCTTCAAGATTATTATATCCATACTTTTTAATTCCAGAAATATTGGTTCTTTTTTATCCTCAAAATGGATAAGATAACATGATCATTCTTACTCATGGAATCTAGTCCCTTGTCTACATTCCCATGGTGATAATTTATTAAGTACTAATTGTGTTTTATTTACTCAAATAATATTCTCAATAACAAGTTCAACTCCTTCTATGTGAATATATTTATATATATATGTAACACATTTATTATAGGTATATATAAAACACTTTTCTCCATAAATATTATTCCAACATATCCTTAATTCTCAAATTTATCATTGATAAATAAAGTATTGGATTTGGGAAATTTTTCTCATCAATATTCAACAATCTTGAGGTATAATTCATAACCATGTTATTCTGAAGAAGAAATTGTTCTAATTCGTTCATTTAGGAATTTTGATTTATTACAAATCCTTATTCACAATTTCGTATTGTATGAACAAGTGTATAGACTAATCTTCTCTTTATATCCTTGAATGTTTCCTCACATTTAACAATCCAGTGGAACATGATACCCATCAATGTCGACAGGGTTAAATGATTATATATGTAACACCCTAGGTAAATAAAGAATATGACATCTTTATATTTATCCATATTTGTGAATAAAATATTAATATTACTTTAAAGGGGATGTTATGCTTGATGGCATACCCAATACGCAACAACGAGTTTCTTGAGAATCTTACATTGCACTCTAATAATAAAATAATATTATTTTAAATGGTAGTTAATGCCTAGATGTTGTAATGGCTGGATTGAAGAGAACTAACTAAAAAATGATTATATATGTTTTTAAAATATTTTTACTCTTTACGATAAATTTTAGAGGATTAAAAATGCAAATGAATGTAGTTTTTATGCGTAAACATTCTAATATTCTTTAAAAGGTTGAGTAACCGCCTTTTGATGCCGAACCCCTTTTAAATCCACTATTTGAAAATTTTATAAGCTCTATTTTTCAAAATAAACATATTATTTGTGATTGGGACAATGAAATTTACCTTGGGTTAATTTTTGATATTTTTCTGACAATGTTCATTTTTCAATGAATAGTGAAAAATACTGCATTTTACATCAAAACTGATTTTTCATATAATTTAATTATATGGTTATATTATCATTTTAATTTGTTTTATAGTGTAATTAGAATATATTTTTACCATTTAATTCAATTATGGTCATTGGGATTAATTTCACATTGGAATTATGCATAAACAAGTGCCAAGCTTTTCATAAATATTGATTCCAAATAACCCGCTATTTGTTTTGACAATGAGATGTTTTTTTAAATTAATTACTGCAATTTATGTGTTTGTAATTTGGTAAAATGGAATACATATTTGTAATCAGAAGTTCCAAATTATGTAATTAAGACTCTTTTGTTTTTTGACATTATGAATAGTAACGATGGTAATTATCTTTAATTATCTTGATTAATGAGTAATCAGGTAGTTAAAGATAATAAAATAATATCATAATAATGCAAAATGACCACAAAATGTTTCCTAAGGCTACTGGTCTTATCATGGCCGACCATGGGATGCCTTGTGCCAAACTTGGGGGCCCCATGGAATCAATTTTCTGAGGAAGTAACGTTTTATCTTTTTATTTTTAAAGAACGTTAAATGTAAAAAAGAAGGTATCACCTAAGTGAAATATTTTTAATTTTTTCTGCATAAATGATATTTTGGACTATAAATACTCATTGGAAATCTAAAAATATTAGCTACATCATAGTATTTTTTTTATAATTTTTAGACATTAAATAATGTAAATTCTTTATGACATCATGATGATGCAGCGATGACCTCATTATTTAGCGATTTAAATAACATGGAATGATAATGTAAAATATAAGACCTAAACATGTCCAAAACCTATTGGATGGGTGTATTTTGAACCCTTATCACCTTATCCTAGAACAAAATCAATGTGGGACCACTAAAATCTGAAACTCATTTGCAAATAAAGTTACATTTTATACCTTTCCAAGAGTGCCCCTCCTCTTCTCTTATAAAAGGCCCCCACCTCTACCTCCTTACCCACACTTCATAAGCCTTTTTCTCGGCCATCCCCTGCCCATTTTGACTCTCAAAATCCTTATCTTACTCCTTGAAGCCTCACTTTTGGCAGAATTCTTCCCAAGAAATCCTTTCAGCTCAAATCTAAGAGAGTTACCCGATTTGAAGGTAATGTCTTCACTTGAGTCCTTTTGTTTTATTTTGATTCTCCAACCCCCTAAACTCTTTTTATTCATTTCTTTTGTAACAACTCCAGTATATTCAATATACTAGGATGTTTTTACAATAAGTATTCGATCTACACTTACACACACCTACATCTAATGGTTAAAGAACATACTGTTTCTGTGGATGGTGAATTTCTGCCTCCCGAAATGATGATTGTTCAACATTATTTTAACACCTTCAAAGGTGGCCATTAAGATGAAACTATACTTATATATGATATATAATATGTTTATGTTTTACTTAAGCTTTTGTATTTTTCATTTATGTCATACCTTTATGGTTTCCATTATGGGTAAACGCGATATCTTCATTTAAGGAAGTACGGACTACCGCCCCCTCAAAGTGATGCGATTCGTTAATTCCATATGTGGGACGTATAAAGGATGGATTTAAAGTTATTATATATGATTTTATACTGTAATTATAATATACCTTTATATCATTATTATTTTCTTTCCATTAAAGTACGAGATAGAAATGAAATTAGCGTTCATGCGTACGTACGGCTTACCGTCTCCATGAACAGTGCATTTCATTTCTTATCCCCAAATGTAATGTATTATTATGAGTACATATATATAAGGGATATATATGATTTAAGTTACATCAAAATTATTAATATAATTCTGGAATTAAATTATACATACTTCTCATATAGTTTTAATTCCATTAATATGACGTAGAAATGAAAGTAGCATTCATGCGTACGTACGGCTTACCGTCTCCATGAACAGTGCATATCATTTCTTTCCTCTAAATGATTATGTGATATTATAAATACATTTATATGCTGTATATATATGATATATATGATATCCAAATCAGGAATGTCATTCTGGATATAAATAACCTTTGACCCCATGAACAACATGTAATTGAAAGAAGTCCACTTTCGACTTAAGAACCAAATATCAACAAAACAAACATTATTAACATAATGATTACATAATGTTTATAACATGGAAATAAGATATATAAAAGGAATAATAAGATTTAAAAAGGTTCTTAATCAAGTAGAAGTTAACTCATGTTTATTATTCAGGAGATTAAAGAATGATCGAGTCAAGTCGAACCCGTGGTAAGGGATCCTACTCCTCTCTTTCTTTTTAAGTACACTCTTTTATGTCATTCCTTTTAAAGCTCATATTTATTGTTATTGGGATGTTCTATTATATTAATCTTACTGTAATTTTTATGTTCATGTGATGAGAGACCCTATTATCTCTCATCAATCCATTTTGGATGTTTTGAGTGGTGCCGTTAGGCTGCCAAATTTTCGTAAGAGATCTAACCTCTCTCTTTCTTTTTAAGTACTATCCTTTATGTCACTTCTTTTAAGATCCTATATGTTATGTTGGGGGATGTTATTTTATATTCCTATTTATATAAACGTTATGTTAATATGATGAGATACCCTATTTGATCTCATCAATCCATTTTTGTAAGTTTTAGGTGGTGTCGTTAGGCTGCCGTGTTTTCATAAGGGATTTTTCATCTCACTTTTATTCCTGTGAGATTTATGCTACATTTCCACAATTTCCTTTGAGTGGTGTATTTACTGAAAATTATTCTACTCTTTTTGTAGTATACTTTTGTTTATGATTATTTACATCAATGATGTATTGTCCTTCTTTCATGGGGTGTATGTTTTGAAAGATACCCAAGTCGGTAAGGGAACCTTTCACCTTCCTCTTTTTAAAAGACTTCTTTTGTTGGGTCTTTTAATTTACATATTGTTATGTCGGGATATGTTCTCATATATCCTCATTTATTTAAATTTCATGTCTGTGTGATGAGATATACTTTTTATCTCTCATCAACTCATTTTGATGTGGCGCTGTTAGGCTATCAAAGGAACTTCTTAACCCAATTTCGATTTCTTTGGGTTCAACATGTAGTTATTGAATATGTCATCCATTTAATATGTGTGAAAGACATTTGATTATTTTACACTTAATATCCACTTATATTTGGTGTATTCGTTTTTCACACATAATTATGTAATTGATTTATCCTTAAACCAAGGATATCGTCTTTGTATGGGACTTCGTCTCAATCTCCTTTCATTGAGGCATATTTTGTTTTATACACAACCTTCTTTTATACGGTGTATAAAACCCTTTGAATTTTAAGTTTATTCAAAAGGAATCTTTTTTATACGAAGCGTTTACTAAACAACAAAAGGGAATGTTTTTGTCGTATGTATGCGGCGACAACGACTTCTCCGCCGCCGTGACCATTATTTGAGTTTCGGCTTCCTCTACAAGCCATACCTTTTTTAGAAAAGAAAAATAAATACCATGTTTTACTTTTCTTTTATTTTGGTATTGAAAATGGTTTTCATAATATTTTTATATCAATGTTTGGTATTGATATCTTGTGTTTGAAAGGTGGAAATGTTATGTTTCCTTTATGCATGTTTAATGTGATACGATTATGTTGAGGTTCTTGGGAATTATTATGAAGATGGGTGGTTCTGTGATAAAATAAGGGCGGGTGAGCCCGATATAGCTCTCAAAGGCATTGGGTAACGCTAAGGAGTGAAACATTAAGGTTTCTCCGAAGATATTTAGGGAATATACTGTGATGGGTATTCCATACATAACCAAGAGGGTTACTCCCTACGTAAGAATGTTATGAATGCCTCAAGTTACATTTATGTCTTATGATTTCTATGATTTATTAATGATTTGATGTGGTACGTTAATGTAGTTATTTATTATGGGAAAAGTATGATATCATTCTTATGTATATATGAACTCATGTTTCCTTTCCATATTTTTTATAACCCTTCCTGAGATTTTTATGCTCATCCCTAGTTTTTGAAATGTTTTTCATAGGTCAAGGGAAAGGTACATGATGTGATGATAGTGTCAAGGATGGGTCAATAAAGTATCCGTGTTTTATTTTAAATATGTTTCCGTTTATGGGAAGAATGAATACTGTCTTTTATGTAACCACTTTGTTTAAATGTGGAATGTAATGAAAATTTCATGATCTAATTCTCTCAAACTATAAACCTGAAAAGATCCTCAATGTGTAATCTTGTAATAACTCAATATTAAGTAAGGCTTAAGGATGGGGCCTTATAGTTGGTATCAGAGGTCGGTTTAGATAACTTTAGAGGTTAGGGTATTCATTAAGCATAAGTGACATTACCATAATGGTTAGGAATTCAGAAAGGGTACTTGTTTTATCTAAAGTGAATGAGTAAGTATATCTTAGTGTTTATCTTCCTCATTAGTAAATGATGGTTTTTTTGATATACTCACACTGACCTTTTTGGTTTTAATAAATGGCTGGATCTAGCAGGCACCAAAGTAACAGTGGATATGAAGGAAACTGTGATAGTTTTTTGAGCAAGAAACTGAATGATATGGGAGCTACAATGAGAACTCTTGTGATTATCCTCAACCAACTATCTGGAGTCATGATTGACAACCTAAACCTTGGTGATTTCTCTAAGGCATCATATATGCGAGAAAAAAATCACTACGGAAGTACATGTAATAATCATAAAGGTAATTGTGTTCAAAAACCTATGTGTCAATGATGTGGAAAGAAACACCTAGGAAAATGTTTCAGAGGGACAAAAATATGCAATAGATGTGGATGTTCAGGTAATAATTATAAAGGTAACCATTAGGGTTTATATGATCCTTACTTTTGAGGTAATTATGGATTATTATATAGTTTATGATGGAAAATGAAAGGCATGAGAAAAACTTGAGGTTAAAATATGTTATGATTATTTTTGATGATTTTATCTCGTTTTGGGGAATGTTTTAAGGATTATATAGTTTTGGAAAAAGGACAGCACGCAGACCGTGTGACAACCCATCACGTCGGACAAAGCTGCGAGAATTGAACCCACAACCAAAGTGTGACTGGTATTTATCGCCAACCACTATACTATGTGAAGTCCCTGGTTACTTTGACGGATTCTTTTTAGTTAGATGATTTTATGAATTAAGAGTAATTTGATTTTGGGTTATGGAAATTTATTAACCTATCATTGAGGATATGTGATTAGGTTAATTACTTTTCAATACGAGACATTAAGAGCAACTGATGTTGTTTGGATATAAATTTTACGATTTAAGTTGGAATACTATGTGACTAAATCCTTCAAATATTTGGGTTTAAATATTATTTTGGTTTACTTTGAATAATTTTATAGGCAAAATGTTTACCGAATGGTCCTCGTTGATCTTTGGGTTTTGTTGGACAAATTTTGGAGATTAAGAATAGACTTTCTTTTTATAAAGGGTTATCTTTTTCTGGATTATCTGATCTTGTACTAACCTTTTTGGTTTTGGATTTGGTTAGAGTCTAAAGAAATGGGAAGTATATAGTTCTCTATTGTGGATTAGGTGATTCTCTAGAAATTTATTATAGTACTCTTAATGTGAACAAGTCTTCCTAAATACTCGCCTTTTGGAGAAAATATGAGTTTGTGTAAGGAATCTAATAAAAGTTGAAAGTCAACATGATAAGTGGTTATGTTTCCTTATGAATAAATTCCTAAATAAAAATTAACTTAAAACAAAAATCTTCTCTATTATCTTTTCATACTGGGGAATCGAATACCGTTTAACCCATCACAAGTTTGTGATTTTCTTGTGGTTAACTTTCTCCTAAACATGTTTTCTATCACTCTCCATCTGAACATGACCCTTTTTTTCCTCCATGTCCATATTTTCATACTTGGAATCCTAGTATGGGTTAACTCGGGTGACCTCTGTACTTATCTTTCTTTATTTTAAAGTGATTGTTTTACTGACTCTTGTTTTGATGTGGGACTTTCAAGGATGTTTCCAAGCTCAATTTAAAATTGCGAGGACACAATTCCCAAAAGGGGGGGAGGATGTAACACTCCAGGTAAATAAAAATATGACATCTTTATATTTATCCATATTTGTGAATAAAATATTAATATTACTTCAAAGGGGATGCTATGCTCGATGGCATACCCAATACGCAGCAACGAGTTTCTTGGTAATCTTACGTTGCACTCTAATAATAAAATAATATTATTTTAAATGGTAGTTAATGCCTAGACGTTGTAATGGAAGGAATGAATAGAAATAACTACAAAATGATTATATATGTTTGTCAAATATTTTTACTCTTTACAATAAATGATAGATGATTAAAAATGAAAATGAATCCAGTTTTTATGCGTAAACATTCTAAAATTCTTTAAAAGGTCGATTAACTACCTATTAATGGAGAACCCCTTTTAAATCCACTTTTTGAAAATTTTATAAGCTCAATTTTTCAAAATAAACATATGATTTGTGATTGGGACATTGAAATTTACCTTGGGTTAATTTTTGGTATTTTTCTGACAATGTTCATTTTTCAATGAATAGTGAAAAATACTGCATTTTACATCAATAAAGCTTTTTCATATAATTTAATTTTATGGTTATATTATCTTTTTAAATTGTTTTAAAGTTTAATTAGAATATATTTTTACAATGTAATTAAATTATGGTCATTGGGATTAATTTCACTTTGGAAATATGCATAAACAAGTGCCAAACTTTTCATAAATATTGTTTCCAAATAACCCGCTATTTGTTTTGACAACGGGAAGTTTTTTTAAATTAATTATTGAAATTTATCTATTTGGAATTTGGAAAAATGAATTAAATATTTGGAATCAGAAGGTCCCAATTATGTAATGAAGACTCTTTTGTTTTTGGACATTATGAATAGTAACGACGGTAATTATCTTTAATTATCTTGATTAATGAGTAATCAGGTAGTTAAAGATAATAAAATAATATCATAATAATAAAAAATGACCACAAAATGTGTCCTATGGCTACTGGTTGTCTCATGGTCGACCATGGGATGCCTTTTTTCAAACATGGGGGCCCCATGGAATCACTTTTGTGAGGAAGTGACTTTTTATCTTTTTATTTTTAAAGAATGTTAAATGTAACAAAGAAGGTATCACCTAAGTAAAATATTTTTAATTTTTTATAAATAAATGATATTTTGGACTATAAATATTCATTGGAACTCTAAAAATATTTCCTACATCATAGTATTTTTTTATAATTTTTAGACATTAAATAAATTAAATTATTTATGACATCATGATGATGCAGCGATAACCTCATTATTTAACGATTTAAATAAAATGGAATGATATTGTAAAATATAAGACCTACACACATCCAAAACCAATTGTATGGATGGATTTCTAACCCTTATCACCTTATCCTCGAAACACATCAATGTGGGACCACTAAAATCGGAAACTCATTTGCAAATAAAGTTACATTTTATACCTTTCCAAGAGTGCCCCTCCTCTCCTCTTATAAAAGGCCCCCACCTCTACCTCCTTACCCACACTTCATAAGCCTTTGGCTCGGCCAACCCCTGCCCATTTTGACTCTACACATCCCTCTATTACTCCTTGAAGCCACACTTTGGGCAGAAGTCTTTCCAAGGAAGCCTTTGAGCTCAAATCTAAGAGAGTTACCCGATTTTAAGGTAATGTCTTCACCTGAGTCCTTTTGTTTTATTTTACTTCTCCAACCCACTAAACTCTTTTTATTCATTTATATTGTAAAAACTCCAGTATCTTCCATATAATAGTATGTTTTTATAAGAAGGATTCGAGCTAAACTTACACACACCTATATCTAATGGTTAAAGAACATACTGTTTCTGTGGATGGCGAATTTCTGCCTCCCGAAACGATGATTGTTCAACATTCTTTTAACACCTTTAAAGGTGGACATTAAGATGAAACTATAATTTTATATGATATATAATATGTTTATGTTTTACTTAAGCTTATTTATTTTTCATTTGTGGAATACCTTCATGGTTTCCATTATGGGTAAACGTGATATCTTCATTTAAGGAAGTCCGGACTACCGCCCCCTCAAAGTGATGTGATTCGTTAATGCCATGTGTGGGATGTATAAAGGATGGATTTAAAGTTATTATATATGATTTTATACTGGAATTATAATATACCTTTATATCATTATTATTTTCTTTCCATTAAAGTATGAGATAGAAATGAAAGTAGCGTTCATGCGTACGTACGGCTAACCGTCTCCATGAACGGTGCATTTCATTTCTTATCCCCAAATGTAATGTATTATTATGAGTACATATATATAATGGATATATATGATGTATGTTACATATAAATGATTAATATAATTTTCTAATTAAAATATACATACCTCTCATATAGTTTTAATTCCATTAATATGGCATAGAAATGAAGGTAGTGTTCATGCGAACGTACGACTTACCGTCTCCATGAACGGTGCATTTCATTTCTTTAATCAAATAATTATGTGATATTATAAATACTTGTATATTCAGGATATATATTATATATATAATATCCAAATCATGAATGTCATTCTGAATATAAAGAACCTTTGACACCACGAACAACATGTAATTGTAAGAAGTCCACTTTCGACTTAAGAACCAAATATCGACAAAACAAACATTATTAACATAATGATTACATAATGTTTATAACATGTAAATAAGTTATATAAAAGGAATAATAAGCTTGAAAAAGGTTCTTAATCAATTAGAAATTAACTCAAGTTTATTATTCACGAGATTAAAGAACGATCGAGTCAAGTCGAACCCGAGGTAAGGGATCCTACTCCTCTCTTTCTTTGTAAGTACACTCTTTTATGTCATTCCTTTTAAAGACCAACTTTCTTATAATTGGGATGTTCTTTTATATTAATCTTACTTTAATTTTTATGTTCATGTGATGAGAGACCCTATTATCTCTCATCAATCCATTTTTTATGTTTTGAGTGGCGTCGTTAGGCTGCCGAATTTACGTAAGAGATCTAACCTCTCTCTTTATTTTTAAGTACTCACCTTTATGTCACTTCTTTTAAACTACTCTTTTTTATGTTGGGGGATGTTCTTTTATATTCCTCTTTATATAAACTTTATGTAAATTTGATCAGATACCCTATTTGATCTCATCAATCCATTTTTGTATGTTTTATGTGGCACCGTTATATTGCTGAGTTTTCGTAAGGGATTTTTCATCTCACTTTTATACCCGTGAGATTTATGCTACATTTGAGACAATTTCCTTTGAGTGGTGTATGTACTACCCATTATTCTACTCTTTGTGTAATATGTTTATTAGTATTTACATCAATGATGTATTGTACTTACTTCATGGGGTGTATGTTTTGAAAGATACCCAAGTCGGTAAGGGAACCTTTCACCTTCCTCTTTTTAAAAGACTTCTTTTGTTGGGTCTTTTAATTTACATATTTGTATGTTGGGATATTTTCTTATATATCCTTATTGATGTAAATTTTATGTCCAAGTGATGAGATACACAATTTATTTCTCAACAACTCATTTTAATGCGGCGCTGTTAGGCTGTCAAGGAAACTTCTTAACCCAATTTCGATTTATTTGGGTTAAACATGTAGTTATTGAATATGTCATCCTTTGAATATGTGTGAATGACATTTGATTATTTTACACATAATATACACTTATATTTGGTGTATTCATTTGTCACAAATAATTATGTAATTGATTTATCCTTAAACCAAGGATACTGTCTTTGTATGGGACTTCATCTCAATATCCTTTCATTGAGGCATATTTTGTTTTATACACAACCTTCTTTTATACGGTGTATAAACCCCTTTGACTTTTACATTTATTCAAAAGGAATCTTTTTTATACGATGCGTTTACTAAACGACAAAAGAGAATGTTTTTGTCGTACGTATGCGGCGACAACGACTTCTCCGCCGTCATGACCATTATTTGGGTTTCGGCTTCCTCTACAAGCCATACCTATTTTTAAAGAAAAATAAATACCATGTTTTACTTTTATTCTATTTTGGTATTGAAAATTGTTTTCATATTATTTTTATATCAATGTGTGGTATTGATATATTGTGATTGAAAGGTGGAAATGTTATGTTTCCTTTATGCATGTTTTATGTGATACGATTTTGTTGAGGTTATTGGGCATTATTATGAAGACGGATGGTTCAGTGATAAACTAAGGGAGGGTGAGCCCGATATAGGTCTCCAATGCATTGGGTAACGCGAAGGAGTGAAACATTAAGGTTTCTCCGAAGATATTTAGGGAATATATTGTGGTGGGTATTCCAAACGAAACCAAGAGGGTTACTCCCTACGTAAGAATGTTATGAATGCCTCAAGTTACCTTTATGTCTTATGATTTCTATGATTTATTCATGATTTGATGAGGTACGTTAAAGTACTTATGTTTTATGGGTAAATTATGATTTCATTCTTATGTATATATGAACTCATGTTTCCTTTCCATATTATGTATAACCCTCATTGAGCTTTTTATTCTCATCCCATGTTTTTGAAATGTTTTTCACAGGTCAAGGGAAAGATACATGATGTGATGATAGTGTCAAGGATGGGTCAATAAAGAATCTTTGTTTTATTTTAAATATGTTTTCGTTGATGGGAAGAATGAATACTGTATTTTACGTAACCACTTTGTTTAAATGTGGAATGTAATGAAAGTTTCATGATCTAATTCTCTAAAACACTAAACATGAAAAGATACTCAATGTGTAATCCTGTAATAACTCAAGATTAAGTAAGGTTTAAGGCTGGGGCCTTATAATATAGTTGTGAGAAATTCTCTATAAACAGTTGACAATATCCATATAAACCATGAACTATATATATCTCAGCCAACATGGTTGGTCTAGGCTAGCAATCAATAGACTTCATCTACGATGGATCTACTACTATACCATATTTTAAGATTATCTGAACCAAAAATGAAGCCATTTATAGCCAAAATTCAGAAATTTTATATTTTTCATACAGTTTCTCCTTTGTTGGGGTATTTAGTAAAATTATCAAATGATCCTCTTTCTCATCCTTTCATTTTTAATAGATAAGATCATAATATATAATTACTACAACAAATGGATCAAGGTATCCTCTAAAGACTCTATTAATCAAATCCATGATGATAGTATGTGATTTAGTAATACATAGAAGAATAACCACATATTCATAATGTTTATACCTTATAAATAATTTTTTCTTTGGTGTAACCTTTTTATTGACCATCTAATGATGATATCTATAAATATGGTCAATATTATAAAATTATTGATCCTTGGGCAGTTGACCAAACAACTAATCAATATGGGTATGATGATACTTGTTCTTGATTTTAATCTTATTCAACTCCCGATAATCAATTTAGAGTCGTATTAATTCATATTACATTATCAAAATAAGAAATATTATTTTCCAAGGTGGATCAATTGTAATAATTAATCCCTTATTATAGTTTTCTTGGAGGTTCTTTTTCAATTCTTGTAACTCATTTAAGGCCATTATATAAGAACTTATTTAAAATGGTGTGGAACCAGGTGTGAGTAATATTGAGGAATCAACTTCAAATTTTTGTGTAAGGATGATGAATTATTCTATAAATACATCCATAATATCTAAATAAATTGTCATATCATCAATGTATAATATCACTCCAATAATTTGAGACAAAAAACTCTTCTGAATGGGAACTAAGACACATACAATGAGTTTAATCTCTAAAAAAAAATTTAACATATCATCACATGGATGGATGATAAGAAGATATTTTGAAATATCTTATGTAACTTCCCACCCTCAAAAATTGATGTGGGATTTATGAGGATAAATCCTATCCATTGATAATGAAACATCAAATTCAATCAAAATAAATATTATATGATTTGCTGGAATCATATTCGAAAAATATTCCATCAGAGAGGAATCATAGAATTGAAAATAAATAATCATACCATTATGGTCATTCAGTTTTAATTCCACATCTAATTGTTTTTGTGGAATCGTAAAACCCTGATAAATCTCTTTTTATGAAAAATAGGGGGTTGATCACGAATAAAATTGAACATTTTCAGTAATAGAATAGATGGTATGTTTAAAATTCATCACAACATTGTCACAAATATCATAAAATTTTTTGATTTCGTGTGATTTATCCTTGTCCATAGGCATAAGAGGTTATTACCATCAGTTATCATCTCCATGACTTGGGTTTTGGTAGTGGTTAGTGTAATTAGCATTCCCCATACACTTGTATCACTGAATCAGTGAGAGTGCATTTTATGTATTTTTTATCCAATCATAGAGTTTTTTAACCTATTACATTTTCATTAGTAATTAAATGTCAGTTTTCCTCACCATACATACCTAAATAATTTATTATAACCGTTAAAGAAATTTCCACTGTGGTTCTTTACAAACATAGAGAATAAAAGATATTTCATATTCTTCTCTTCACATTGTTTAGATTTACATTTAAACATTTCCACCCATTTCATGTTAAAACCATACGATTGATACGTGAATCCAACATACACCTCACACATGATTTGACAGTACACAATATCTTCATAGACACTAATGTGTCTTATTGAAAATTCCCTTTTTTATACATAGATTTAAATCATTGAATACCCCATCAACGTTACTTTTAGGTATGATGATAATTCAAGATGCATGCCTAAAAAGTATCTTGAAATTAGCCTCATAGTTACCAAAACATTCACCAATGAATTGTGTCCACTAAACAAAATCTTTATCCATATTTGTACGAAGAATATGCGGAGCATACTTATTGAAATATATTTATTTAACCAATCCCAATTCATCCATTCAAACTCATCTTACAGGCTTGTATTCTTGATCAGAGACCACCAGTAGTCCACTTCACCTTCTATAAGATAAAATTCCATAATTCATTTCTCCTTCTACATATTCTAGAAAATACAGAATTTACCTCTAGTCGAATCCATTAACTATAAAGAAAAAATTTGACAAAAGAATCGTTGAAAAAATGGGGATATTTCCTCAAAAAATAATCAACAAAATATTTTTTCCATACTTTGGTCATTTGGAAGTCAATCGTGATTCATAACATAAGAAAGTTTTTTGAGAATAAAAATGAGGATTTTAATTCCATATACAATATAAATTGTTTAATGAGCTGGAAAATCCATATAATTTCAATCACAATCACCATTAAAGTGACTTCTTCAGGTTCTATCAATTTTCGAAAACCAATAACATAGATGAATAAATAAATATCATATTGAGGAACCACAATATCATGAATATACACTTATATGATGTTTAAATTATGAAAACTTATTTAATATATGAAACAATAGGTTTATCCTTGTTTATTCATTTCCCACATAAATTTAAAAAATTTATCCTTTTTTGAAGATATTGTGAATTTCCAAAGCATATCCTTGAGGAGTGTCAAACGAATGGTGTAAAGAGGCCTTTTTTCATGTAACTCATTACTCTAATATAAGCTTTAAACCTCTTATAATTATGGATAACTCTTGATATGTCTATTCTGGATCAACATCCACTTTTATCATCTATACACGGATAAATTTAAAGGAACATACTCACCCAATTCTTTAACAAAATCAAGGTATTTTCTAATGCTTTTCCTCATACTTATACTTATCCGAAGACATGAAAAAGGGGTTATTTTGGAGGTTTTATCATCCTAAAATTAAAATCATTACTTAAACTCTTCACTGATTCAAATTATTATGAAACACATTTTCATATAGTAAAATAAAAATACATTTTTGGAATACATTAAACATTATAAATACAGACTCCCAATGACAGCACTAGCCTAGTTCCTTTGGACACACGAACACACACACACTAGTATATAAATGACTACATCTTCTCTCCCTTTTTTCTTCATTAATTTCACCCCTCTTAGAACAATCAAACATAATATATCACTTTTTAACCTAAGGATGGGAAACATAAAAATGTGTGAGCTCAGATGCCCGGTAAGGGTAAAAATGGAGATGTGTAAGTATAATCAGGAGATTTAGGGTATATTAATATGATCATGAAAATAGTTTATCATACCCTTTATATCAAAGGTTATATACAGGTAATATAGAATTAATCAAGGAATTTAATTTCACATGAATACTAATGAAATAATGATCAAAATCCACGAAAGCATTACAAATGAATAAAACATGGCACTGTGGTAGACACATAATTATATAATATGATTTACATAATACCTATGTAATCAATTCCAAGACTATCTTGGTAACATGGATTTACTCCCCAAACCATCTTGGTAGTCATGGTTCACCATAATGGCCATATTAATAGAATGAGTTCACTCCTCATTCCATAAAGGTAGTAACAGTTCACTCCCATTGTTATCATAGTAGTTAAGGTTCATTCCCAAGACGATCTTATCCTATTTAATGAAATATAAGCATTTAATCAATGAATTTGAGGATGATATAGGTCCCAAACATCTCATAATGAAATCATATATACAAGTTTCAAAAGATAATTAAAAATCATATCATAACCCATGAAATGAAATGGATAATATAAACATCAATGAAATAATAATCTGTGAAGAAATTTATATTTCATAATCATTTTCTCATAAACAAATGATGTGAAAAGAGGCTAGTTTCAAAATTTTATATAATTCATTAATGTAAAAATGTACTCATAAAAATCATGAAATCAAAAGATAATCTATATTGAGAAACAATATTAATGAGAACATTGAATAATTTCCCCAAAATTTCTAAGTAAGATAAATAGATGTTATCATATATAAAAAATAATTTTTGAAATTTCTTTTAAATAATTTTTATAAGGAACTATTATTTCAGTGTTGAAAAATTATATAAAAAACATAAAAAAAAATTTAAAACGTTTTTTTATTAGTGTAAAAATATAAAGGATGATTTGAAAACAAAAACACATTTTAGAAATCATTTTTTTATTGAAAAATTTCTTCAATGAGTATTTGGAAAGATTTTTGATAACACACTTTTTGATTAAAATAGATTTCTCAACTAAGATATAAATATTGATATATTTTCTTAAACATCATTTTCATAAATAAATTAAGAAGAAAAGTGTTTAAATTTTTTTCCAAAAGAATAAATTTTCATGAATAACAAGTGGAGAATAAAATTATATTGTTTTCTTGAGATATGGATCATATGATTTCATCAATGGAAGAAAAAACATAAACTATGTCTAAAAGAAAGGATATTTTTTCTATAAACTATTATAACAAGTTATCATAGCATCATAATCTCTATATAAGAAAAAAAAATTGAATGAATCACTAAAAAATAATGAAATTAAGTACATTAGTGATATAACATGTAAAATGGAAGTATATACAACTCTAAAAATAATGTATTTTCATAAAAAAAACATATGTCTCAATGAAGTAAAATCGAAACAAAAATACCTTACCGATTTTTTAGCTTTTGAAACATTAACTCCATGAAATAAATATAAAAAAATGGATATATAAATACCCAATATTTTATTTATATTAATATTTGAATTCAACGTGGGGTATTATATACAACCCAAAAAAAATTTGGTGACTAAATCATGTATCTCACCGAAATAAAAAAGTGATATTAATACCCCATACATTGTGTCATGTATCTCATTGTACTCAATAAATCCTAATTTATAATAAATATAAGTTTATTATAAATATTTTACATATGAATAATATTATCTCTAATAACATATATGGTTTTATTCTGACCTTACATTACATCCTTGTTAACAATCCTATCTTATGGTTTCACTTCGGGTATAGTTCTCTTTGTTATTTAAATGAGTATTAATTTGTTATATATTTGGACATTATAATTATATAAAGATTTTGAGAAATTAATTAATGATATAAATATAAATTATTTTTATAATATGTGTATTTTAATAATGTATGGAATATAGAAGCATAAAATGGGATACACTATTCATAAAATGGCATGCAGTACATACAAAATAATGTTTCTTCATTTATTATTTTAAAATTGAATGAAATAATGTAAATGAATTATATTTATAAATAGGAATATATATATATAATTAATCAAATTTCAGGATAATATATAATAATTTCACTAATATCATCCATAAAACATTATATTTTTTGTGTGATTTAATAACATCGCTTTGAGGGGAAAGTCGTCTACACTTCCTCAATCAAAATTATAATATTTACACAAATGGAATTTATGAAGATATGAGTTGTAAAATGGTCAATGATATTTAAAGAAAAAATAAATATTAAATATTAAATTTATATATATTTTTTTTTATCAAAATGTATACTATGAGAGGTGGTAAGGAAAAAAGAACAATCATGGTTTTTTTGAGGCGGTAGATTGAACTATTCATAAGTAGTATGTTCATTACACATTAATCGTGGTGTCTGTAATTTTATGACTAAAAATTAACATAAAAACATATTATATTTTACATACTTTTTCTTTATTCCTAGATGGAATAATGAGTGTGCATGGGGTGGAGAAACGAATCTTGAAAGAAGTCGTTACCTCTTAATAGGTTAATTTCTTTTTTGGGCCAAAGTATTACATGTACTATATTCTACCCAAGAGTAGGGTTATATGTGACATGGGGTATTTTTGAAAGTGTATTGGTTAGATCATCACTAAACCTATGTTGTTTTAGAGTTGTGAAGAATAGGTAGATGTGGTTACAATTTATAAGTTAGGGAATGGTTACACATGGAATTTTTTAAAACATGTTCGGTGTACAAATGATTTTACCTAAAAATGAACCATAAAAACAAAATAATGGAATGTTTATGGATTAATTATGGCCCAAAAAGGGGGTTTTAGAAAATTAATGGGTCGTTTTTTGTCTTAAATTAAATTTTTATTACATTTTAACCTACGTTTTCTCTTAAACCGTTGAATTATTTTAAATCATTTTTAATAATATTTTATGTCAAAAATAATGTTGAAATTATCAGAAATTATAAATTATTATTATTAATAATATAGAACCGGTTTTTTTTTAAATTATAATAACATAAGTGGCTGAAATTATTTTAAATATAATACAACTGACGGGACAAAACTATATGCTTTTAATGTAAAAAAGTGCAAAACATTGGTATGTTTTTATAACCACTTCCAATGTGATATTGGTTTTAATTTCCTAAATTCTATATAATTGATAAAAAAAATTCTAACTAAAAGTTTAAAAGAATTTATAATATAATATAACATTATAAATAATTTTTATGAAAAATTAAATATGAATTAAAATTCACTATTTTCACTATTCATCTAATAAATTATGTTTCACTTCAAATTACATTAATGTAAACAAAATATAATTTCTACATTAGATATTCTAAATGGATTTTATTTTATCAAAATAAATTTCATAACGTGTCTAAAACTAATTTTATTTTTTTATCATAGAGGTCATTAAGAATATGTAATTTGAGAAAAAATAGTATCTTAAATATATAAGAACATTAACAAAAAATATATATTTTTAATAATGAATATATATTATTTATATAAAATCACTCCAATTAAAATGTAAATTTTATTTTTTTACTAATAATATTACTAATTTTTATGGATAGGTTATGAATTTCATGATAAAATAATTATAAAAACAAACTGATGTTTTGTAGAAACAACAGTGTTATGTGTGATGTACACCAAGTCCTTGTTTCATGCAACATAAACAAATTTGATTTTCAATTTAATGTACTCTATGTAGGTTCTAATTGGAATTAATAATTGATTACATCATTGCATGTCATAAATGAATCGTTAATTTTTTCAAAGAAAAATTTCAATAAGACTCATATTGTCACAATAGAGGTGTTATCCTTCATAAAATAATGACCCAAGTGTCCATAATGAGATATAAAAAGGATAATTATAGTATAATTGGTATAAATCCTAATATATTTCTGTCAATATATTTATTATTTTCCCTCTATAAAATAATTTTTTTAGAATAATGATATAATATCCTAATTATATTACATATATTATGATAATATTTTATTAATTCGATAAGTTTAATTCATCTATATTACATAAAATAAGAAATGAAATCATCCTTTTTGTGTATGTATGGACTATCTTATCCAAATAGTGTTATATATTGGTTTTAATAGCCAATATTATTGATTATAATTCTAATTTATGTAATTTGTATGTATTATTTTTATAATATATTGTAGTTTTATATTAAAATTTTATAATAAATAATTTTATGAATCCATCCAATGGATAATAAATCTTTATCTCGTGCACAGGTATGCACTACTATCTCATGGTAGTGATGTGCTTAATTTTCCCTCATTAACTCTCGTCGCTATATTTAGTTATTAATTTAATTATTATATATTATATTCATTTTTAGTTTCGATTTTGGAGTGATTACAATTAATTATGTTTTTATTCTTATTTTCATTATATAATTAAAACATTGATCATGTGTAACTATGGACAACCGTATTAATTAATAAAGTATTTAATATTTCTTTTACTGCCAATCATGGATGATTATAAAAAGATATATAACAAAAAAATTTGAATTATATACAATTTAAATTATTAAATAAATTATTAATTTATGAAATTTATGAAATGATCATTACAAATTTAAAAAATATACCAGAATAATTACACTATTAAGAAATAGAAATAATGATTTGAATGATGAATTATTATTAAATTGGTGTTAAAAGGATATAAGAGGAAAATATATGATATTTTAAAAAAAAATTATGGATGAACGGTAGAAATTTTATGAATATATATTTATTATTTACGAGGTTAGAGGACTTATGAATCCAGTTAAAATTATATTAAAGGGATTTTAATCTCAATTTCATTTCATTGGGGTTTACCGAATATTTATTGACTATTTTTTGACAACATTATATGATAAATAACAATAATATATTTTATTTTTAACACTTAATTTATATATATATTTTAGGAAAATTATCACATTATTTAGTAAATTTTTATCCAAATGTTATGAAATTTGTTTGGGGTTTCTGTCTAAATATATAATTCATGGATATATGTTTTATGTTATGCCTAAATATTTATTATGTATAGTGTAAATGCACAACATGAATGTTTTTTTGACTTATTACTTTACAGAAATAATTGGGATTATATAATCACTTTATGTTCCTTCATTGAATATATTTTTTATTCAATATTTTCCACAGTTGTAGGAATTTCTCATCTCTGTTAAATTTTGATGAGAGATGTTTCATATTCCCAAATTGTTTTTTATTAGTGTGTATACAACCTCATTAATATTTAATATCATTAATGTATATATATTCATGGTATTTAATATTTCATTTGAAATTATTTCTTTTAATGGGGTTATAATTCATATGTAACCAAAGTGGAAAGAGTTTCATTATAAAATATCACGATTTAACAATATTGATTTTTTACATTGATAATGATTAAATTATATGATTTATCTCATAAAATTCATTATCATTTTTCAACATTTATTAGTTTTGAAGACTAAATGTCCCATTTATTTTCTACTCTCTAGGTACTCAACTATCTGAAAGAATTATTTATGGGAAAACACTTTTTGTGTTTATATTTACCGAGTAATTCATTCTCATCCAAGTCTATATTTTCATCAAAATATATTTCAAAAATGTTTTAACTATTCTTCAACGACTAATTTAATACAATTTTCACCGACATTTTAATTTTAATAAATTTTATGAAAAATATAATTACTTATGTTTTCTAAATGATTTTATTTTTACCAATATTGTGAATAAAATATTTTTTAAATGTATAGAGCATGAGTTACTTTTCAATTGACAATAAATACATATTTTTTAAACCATATTTTAAATTATTACATGATTATTTTCAAAATGATTTTATATTCATATGATTTTTTTAGATATTTAATTAATTATTTCAAAATTAAAATAGAATTCTTCTCATAAAATGTTCCATTGATCATTTAAAAATATTTTTATCCAAAAAAACATTTATTGACGATTTTAATGATTTACTATTGTTATGATCCATTTTTACCAATCACATTCGTAATCAGGTGGGTTATATTGTGATGATGAAATCATAATGAACCATATTTTGTTTTCTGTGAGCCAATCTATAATTATATGATGAATTTTTATTTTCTTCTATAGGATATATATTTATATTTGAATTGATTTTTGTTATCAGATAAATGGATAAAAATGATGGAATCCAAATCCCAAAAGAGAATATGTGGGTTTTTATACCTATCCCAAATTTAGTACATGTGTAAACCCAACATGTGTTGAATGTCTTGTTATATAGACGTGATAAATGATTTCTATGGTTATGATTATTCGACTCATTATGCAACTATATTAGGATATGTTATTATTCCAATTTTAAATTCTCATGGTTCTTTATCATTCATTCCTTTATGATTAATGTCTTATTATTTACCAAATCATTATTAAATAATTCACCATTATTATCTTTCATTTTTTAATAGTGATTTTATTATGCACAAAATATTTACTCATATCGTTACACTTATATACTGCAGACATATGTTTATAAATTGTAATCTCCTATGATAAACTTTACTGAGGATTTCAGCTCACCACTTTTTATATTACCATATCCTTGAAATATAAATAATGATGTTATGTAATTCTTTTTTATGATTCTATTTGATTTTATGATTTATTTTCATAGAATAATGAAAATTGGATACTATATAAAATATTATCATATAAAGAAATAGATGATTCTAGGTATAAATTAATCTAAATAACAAAAAACTAAAACGAAAAAATATATTCAAGATGTATGAGTCCCACTATTAAATTTTTTTAGTGAGAGAATAATTTTTTTTTCATGTTCACTACTATAAATTATAATATTTAAAGAACATATATTTTAGTGATTAATCCATGTGTATAGGTTTGGGCCTTTTTTCACTAGAATTTTAATAGGGTATATATATATTTGGAGGTTAGGATGATTTCATGAATTAATAACCAAAAAATTACGAATTACATATTGGGTTACTAGGTTCAGTTTTGACCATCAGATTCAATAGAAGAGATGTATTTTTTAATATATAATGTTATTTTGATTTAAAAATGTTTCTGAAGAATATATATCTAATATATATATATATATATCTATATATAACTATTAAATAGAGATTATTTTCATAATAGGTAATATGATTGAGGAAGGAATGAATAATTTATTGATTCAAAACATTGGGAGGTTTTTTATGAAATTATAATGTCGTAAATAAGAAAAAATGGGTTTGATAAATTTTTTATTACAAATGATGAATGCTACAGATAATAGTAGAGATTAATTAATTTTGTTTTTTTGATGAAATTCATTATATCTATTGTATAAATATGTATTGTTGTATGGACATTGATTTTATGATTGATATCATTTTACTAATAAATATTATATTATATTTGAAAAAAATATATTATACTATTATGGATTAATATCTTTCGATTCATGTTGTTTTTTAGAATGTACTCTCATATATTAATGAATTTAGGATCAATTTATATTCAATTAATACATAATTATTTTAATATTTTTTTTGAATTTATCTGCCTGAAGAGAATATTAAAAATTTTATTTTTTTAGTATATTTATTCATAGAATAATATTTTTTATGTAATGGGAGTTTTTAGATATGATTAAGAGAGTTAGGGTTTATATCTGCCTACAAATGATCATTTATAATTATCAAATATTGAGATAATGTTTTTGGTTTTAATAAATTATTATGAATACTAATAAGAACCAATTATACTTTTGTAAATCTAAGAGCCTGATAAAATATAAATTTATTTCTTCTGGTATGTAATATCTATTATTTTAATTTATCAATGAAATTTGAAATGTGTTGATAGTGAAAATATATTGATACAAATAAACTACTTGAAAAAATAAACCATCATGTGTGAAATATTGGAATCTAATTATCAATTATAAATAAAATCCTCTCACCAAAATAAGGGGAATAAAAATCATTAGGTTATTCTAAGGTAAATGAAAATAAAATATTGTAGTGTGTTTCTGGAAAAATTTTAACCATAATATTCTTGTAAATGATTATTTTAAAAACCCTTATTTTTTTAAAATATTTGTTTCTTTTTCTTTATTATATTATTATTGTCATAATAAACTTTATATCTGATATTATGGATATATATTATTTTTATTACAAATGAAAAAATTAATTAAAATTTATAGAATGAAATTTCATTATTTTGGATGATTGAACACCATTATATTTTATTATATACTTCTCATTCATAAATAATATGTGTTTCATAGAATTTCTAACATGAAATATTAAACATAAAACCCCATGATATAATGTTTCATAAGAATTTGACGGATGAGATTTAATATGAATATCAAAATTTTAAAAAATATACTTATATGTATAATTTAAGTACGTGGATTGGATTAATGACTGGGGAATAAGTTATCAATTTATAGTTATGTGACTTTTTGATTTAAAAAAACATTCTCCTTAAAAATAGTTTTTGTTGCAATTCAAGAATGTATTTGGAAACTGATTTCATGTAGTATGAGAAATATTATTATTTTTAAATTATCATGTTTTTAAAAATAGTATTTTTAGAACTATAATAGTGTTATTTTTTTTATTTTTTCAAAAATGATTGATTTCAAGTGAATTGTTAGAAAATACTATTTTTTACACAACTACTATCTTATATCATTAAATATTGTAATTAAAAATATTTTATTTTGGATTTGTTTTTATAAAACCCCCCTAATATAATTAAATAATCAATTTTAAAACAAATGGTGTAGATGAAATATGACATTATGATAAGCCAATTATTCGGCATAAAAACACATTTATATAATAAATGATTTTTGTTGAGATTGAGGCATTTTAATTAAAATAAATTTATTCCACATCATGATATTTATTCATGTTTTTTTTCAAAACTTGGAATAATAAGGATCCTATTGGGAAAATTTGTACCCTTAATTTTTCATCAAAATATATTCAATCCTTGGTAGAATTATTTTCATCATTCCATGGGTAAAAACATTTAAGCATGGTTAATTCTATGGAACAAGGCCTAAAAATATATCTCATACATGTATTTATATTATTATATTTATTTTTAGACCATAATAACCCATTACAATAAAATTTTCCAACTCAATGCATATTTACATTGATTATAACCATTATAGTATGTAATGTAGAGGAAAATTAAAAAATGATCACTATCATTCTTTTAGTTTTTCTTATATGTTTCCATGATGAAAAAATGATGTTAAAAATGAGTCAAAAATAAAAATCATTGTATTATTAGTTTTTTTAAAAATTGAATTTAATTTTAAATTGTAATTACGGTCTATTACATTAAATTATTATAAAATAAAAACACACTAATTCTAAAAGAAGTCTCCAAATCAATGTAAATGAATTTTAAAAGAAATGAATGTACAAAAATTTGAAGGATATAAGAGTTATGTATATTTTATTAAAAATAATAATTTATAATTTATTTTGAAATTGTTTCTAATATAAATCCATTTATATAATTTTATCTTGAAAATATAATATTAGGAATTGTCTCAAAAATGATATTAAATATGTTTTTTATAAATAAATTTGTTAAATGATTTAAAATTAAGAAAATAATAATATTTTTTGTGGATCTTTAAAGGGAATTCAATTATATCCTATTATCATTGGTGAGTTACATTTCACATTATAAGTAAATTCAAATCCCATAATGAATGAATAATAGTTATACTGGATAAATAAAAATTGGTTAATGAGGGTGTAAAATCAAGAGATATGGTTTACAAAGGTACATAAACCCATCGAAATGTTATTGATTTTTGTGATTTTGATAGAATATTATAATATATATGTGATTATTCTATAATTTTTACTCTATTATGATTATGTTATTTATTATATTTTAATTTTCTCAAACAATTATATTGTGTCATTTATATATATTATAAATGAAAACCACTTATCAATTCATCATCACACATATTTAGCCTCATATATTGACCAAATCCAACAGAAATTAATTTTAATCATCCCTTGACACATTATATAGGTGGTTGTATTCTTAAAAACCCAACCCACATATCCTTAACTAGAGATCCAAAGAAGGATTCTCAAAGAAGTGGTATAACACTTAACCATGATCTTCCATGTAATTTATTCATTTATAAAAAAATATAATAACATAAAAAGATGATATAATATCCTTAGTATCATCCATATAATTATATTTTATTATTTTGATAGAAAAACCATTATTTACATACTTTTAAATCAAATGAGAAACAAAATCATTATTCATGCATACGTGTGAACTACCTCATCCTAATAATGAGTTTTCACATTTTTTATCACCACCATTCATGGATGGTTGTTACAATAGATATATATTATATTTATTATTATTATAATATAATTAAATTTATATAATTATATGTTATATTTTTATATTTAGAAACCCTAAAATTGAAATTTAATGTACCACAAAAGAATATATACAAACTACCATCTCCATTTAAAAATGAGTTTTATTTTCATTCACATCCTCACATAGATAGTAATAATGTTATATATAATGGATGTATAATATATTTATTATTAAATTAAAATTATATAATTTATTATATCAAACCTTTGTAAATTTATATAAATTCATGGTAAATCAATCGAGAGAACCATTAGACAAACACACATTCCTCCCAAAAAACATTTCATTATTTAATTCTTGTGATAACATATAAATATTATTAGACTACAGAAAACTACATCTATAAATAGAAATCACATGAAGTGGGGAAACACCCTAATGAAATATTTACCTAATGAAATATGTCAATAAACAATTCTTGAAACATAATAAATGTGGAAATAATATTTAATGATATAGAGTCAATGGATAAAAGGGTAAAACTGATTTAAAAGTCTCCAAAATCCCCTCGTAATGTTAGAACATTTCTGGATTGACAACCTTTATTAGTTCAAGAAGCATTTAGAATTTCAAAAATCTATAACCCCTACTAATATGACCCTGAAACATCCTATGTAATTAAATAAATAATAAATTTTTATAATTATTCATATTTGTGAATTACCGATTATCTTTACCTTAAAGGGGTTGATATGCTCGATGGCATACCCAATACATAACAATGGGTTTCTTTGAAATCTTACGTTGCAAAATAATAATATAATATTGTTTATTTAAATGTTGTTAATTCATAGCCATTTTATTGGCGGGAATGAATATAATTACCTACAATATTATTATACATGTTTGTAAATTTTTTTACACTTATCCACTAAATTTCAGAAGCTTAAAATGTGAATTAATATAATTTTATGCATAAATACTCTAAAATTCATTGAAATTGCAATTTACCAGCTTTTGATGTTGAACCCTCATAAAATATTTATTTGGTCACTTTTATATGTTCTTTTTGATAAAAGATAATTTTCTTCATAATTGGGACATCATGATTTACTTTGGGTAAATATTTAGTATTTTTATGATAAAATTCATTTTTGATGAATAGTGAAAAATACTATATTTTAATCCAAAACATCCTTTTAATATAATTCATTTATATGGTTTTATTATTTATATAATTTGTTTTAAAGTGTAAGTATATTATATTTTTACCATTTAATCCAATGTCTTCATTGGGATTAATTTCACATAGAAATTGGACAAAACATGTGTCTATCTTTTGATAGTTAATATTTCTTAAAAACACGCATTTTGTTTTGACAATTGGAGTTAATTTTAAATTAATTAATCCAGAATATTTATTTTTAATTTGGTAGAATAGACATCAATATTAAATTTGGAATATAAAATATATTTTTGGATGACTATTTGGTAGTTTCCTAAAAAAATAAATTTTTAATGAATAGTGAAACAACTATGTAGTACTTAAAAACTGACTTTTTCATATAAATGAAATTTTACCGATTATGGGAATTAAATTTTGTAAATATTACATACAAGGTTGTTATTATTGAGTAAAATGTGGTTTAATTAGATGAAAATAATTTTTTCTGGATAGTAACATTCCACTTTTTTTTACATTGGTTAAGGTAAATAGGGTAAATCAATGTAAAAAAGAATATCATAATATAAAACAATTACCTTAACACTTGTAATAACCTTATTGGATGAGTAATTGACAACCATGTGTATCCTTGGGTATATTTTGGGACCCCATGGATCCACATAAGAGTTATAATGACAATTTATTTTAATTTACTTTAAGTACGGGAAAAAATTACAAAAAATAATCTTTTAATAAATTAATTTTTAAATAGGGTTATATAAGTCATATATTTAACTATAAATATTAATTAGAAGGATAAAATGAATCTTTTCATTATTATTTTTTTTATAGAATTTAGACATCAAATAAATAAAATTATTTATGACACAATAATGATGTAGTGTTTACCTCATAAATAATTGATTTAAATAAATAATATTATAAACATTAAAATAAAAAGTAAAACTTATCCAATTATTATAGAATTATTTTATTTTGATAATGAGTCATATTATCGTCAACTGTAAAATTTTTTGGTCCATTAAAACCGAAAATCATTATATAAAAAATTAATATTTTCACACTTTCCAAAAGAGACCCTCCTACCCGTTATAAAAAGCCCACACCTCTAACCCATTTCTCACACCTCTCAAGCCCCTTGGCTCATCCAAAACCTAACCAAATAAGATCAAAATATCCCTCTATTCCACTTAAAAGCTTTAAATTAGGAATAAGGCACTTCAATAAGTCAATTTTTGTTCATAGCAAATGGAGTTACCCAAATTAAAGGTAACAATTTCTCATAAATTCTTTTCTTTTATTTTACTTCTCCGAACCCTAAACTCTTTTTATTATTTTATTTTATAAAAAAACAATTATCCTCATTATATATTGATTTTGTTATGATATGTATTTGAACTAAACTTGCACACACCTCTATCTAATAGGTAAATAAAATATTGTTTCTGAGGATGGAAAACTAACACCTCACGAAACGATGATTGTTCATTTATCTCCTACCACCTCTCATGGTGGCCATTAATATAGAACTAAATTTATATATGATATATATTATGTTTATATTTTATGTATGGATCTATATTTTACATTTATAACATAACTTTATGTTTTTCATTATGGCTAAACACGATAATTTTATTTGAGGAAGTGCAGACTACAGCCCCCTCAAAAGTGATATGACTCTTTAATGACATATTTGGGACATAATAAAGATGAAGTTAATGAAAATATATGTTATATAATACTAGAATTATAATATAAAAATGTATCATTACATTTTAACTCCATTAAAATAAGAAATATAAATGAATGTAGCATTCATGTGTATGTATAGCTTACTATCTCAATGAACGATGAATTTCATTTATTACCTCCATATGTTATGAAATATTATATATACAGATATATAATGAATATATGTGATATATTCAATAAATAAATCATGTTTATCATTCTGAATATAATATTTTTTGACCACGTGAACTAATTGTATTTATAAGAAGTCCATTTTTGACTCAAGAGAAAAATATCGACAGAATGAAAATTATAAATAAAAATCATTAAATAATGTTTATAACATGGTAATAGGTGACATAAAATGAATAAAAAACATTAAAAGGTTCTTATGAACGTATAATTTATCTTTAGTTTATTATTAAATAGTTTAAAGAATGAATGGGTCAAGTCGGGCATGGGGTAAGGGGCTTCATCACAATCTCATTTCATTGATGCATATTTTATTTTCATACAAGACATTCTTTTATACACTATATAAACAACTTTTAATTTTCATTTCATTCAAATGGAAACTGTTTCTACGAATCGTTTTACTAAATGAGAAAAAGGAATGTTCCTTTTCAACGTAATCAGTGAAAAAAAACGTTACGCCACCGTGAGTATTATTAGATATTGGATTCCTTAACAAGGTGTAATGTTTTCAAAAATAATGTAAATACCATTTACTCTGTTTATGTATATTGGTATTGAAAATGGTTTGGATAATGGATTGATTATTTCAATTTATTTAAATGACATATTGTGATTGAAATGTGGAAATGTTACCTTTCTTTAATTTATGTTTTATGTGTTATGAATATGTTATGGTTCTTGGGAATTATTTTGTATACGGGTGGTTCCATGATAATCCTAGGGCGGGGGAGCTCAAGATATCTATTCAATTCATTAGGTAATGTGACAGAGGTAAACATGAATATTTATCCTAACTGGTTTAGGGAATATACTATGATGGGTATTCCAAATGTGACTCCATACATTGCATTGAAAACTTCAATGTAAGTATTTTATGGATCCCACAAGTTACTTTTAAGATTTATTTTTTCGATGTGTTATTCACAAATCATGTGATATTATGAGATATGTTAAAATTCGTATGTTATGTATGTAATGATGAAGTAATGTTTTCTTTCTTTTTTTTATAACCCTTACTGAGAATTTTAAGCTCATACCTAGTTTTGAAATGTTTTTGATTGGACTTAAAGATGAATAGGGTGAAGGATGAGGTCCTGGAAAATTCATTGAAAATAAAACATGGGACTAGACATGAATCTTTTTTTAAATACTTTTTATTTTATGAAAAAATTGAAATTGATTAGAAGAGTATACCTTTTAATTTTTGAGATGTAATGAAATAGTTATGGACAAATTCTCTAAAACTATAAACCTCCAAATATCCAAAATGTGAATTATTTATTTAATTCAATATTATGTAATGTTTAAATCTTGGACCTTATAGTTGGTATCAAATGTCGGTTTAGATAACTTTAGGAGTTAGGGTATTGTTAAATTAATATCCATAAATACATTTCTGTTAATATTGAAATGATATTTCATTTACAGATTACTATGTTGCATTGCCTAATATGTTTTTGTGTTCCGAAAGTTTTTCTATAGAGGAAACAGGGCATATTTGATGGGATGACATCAAGGGGAAGACAACCTTCCAAATCAACAACCTGAGATGGTTGGAATCAGAACTGAATAGTTTGTTGTAGTGAAGGAAAAATTGGATCAGGATATAAATGGTGGTGGTATCTATGCACGAGATCAACAAGATCAACCAAAGATGAACATGTCAGTAGTGGGGAATTTCATGAAGCAACATGTCACGACCCGTCCATGGGCCCGTGTCGTGACTACCCCAAGCCCGCCTTCCATAGGGCAGGGGCTGGCAACTAGCACCAAAGGCGTAAAATCCCGATAACTGGGAAGGCATTGCCTTTATAAATGAAAACAGGCACCACAGAGTACAAGCGGAAACAAAACACTAAGTACAAAAGAAAAGCTTAACAGTAAATGGTCCAGAATACAAACCCAAAAGAAAGTACAACTACAACTGAACAAAAAGACAAACAGCTGGAAGAGGGAAGCAGCTCCTGGGTTTTCCTCCTCGGGTTCTACCTGAAGGGTAGGTACAGATAGCGCAGCTCCTAGTCTTCCACCACAGATCCTACCTGAAGGGTAGGTACAGATAGCCTCCTCCACGCTCTCGTCCGTCAACCTCCTCTGTGAGTTCTCTTGTCGCATAGTCCACCTCCGGGTACTGACTCGTCGTGTAGTCCACCTCCGGGTACCGACTCGTCCTTGAACACTTGGCCTCCGTCAGCACTGCCCGTCGTCTGCAACCAACACAACGAAGTGCGGGCATAGCCCGTGTAGGGGTGAGTATAACGATACTCAGTAGGGACCCCAAGACCCTCAATGTCTCACTAAACCAACAAGGATAACCACAAGAACATCTCAACAGATAACCTCTACTTAGATATATGCCCATACATATACCTAAGTTATCAAGTAACCCATCTCAATCATGAGGAAACACAAGGATTGTGAAATCAACGGATAACCACTACCTAGGTATATGCTTATACATATACCTAAGTAATCAAGTGACCCATCTCAATCATGAGGTAAACACAAAGGTCAAAAGTCTCAGCTCAAACCAGGATTTTCATTTATCGAAACCGTAACTGCTGAAGAGCTCCGTCTCTGGAGTGTACAGTGGTCCTGTCACGACTCTGAGGTACTGCTCACTAACCTAAGACTGCTGAGGTAATCCTCCTATCAAGTACCGCAGGCCTGCCACCTCACACAGTAGTGCTTCCCGCCGGGGTCTGCCACTCAAACACAGTAGTGCTCCCCCCTCATAGCCTATAGAGGTACTCCTCCTGTCAAGTACCGCGGGTCTGCCACCTCACATAGTAGTGCTCCTCCGCTGTGGGTCTTCCACCTCACAAAGTAGTGCTCCCCACTGGGCTACGTAAGTCACTCCAAATCGAATCAGACAAGCATTCTTCAGGTCTCTGCCGGCTACACGGTCTCCGTACTCCGTACGCTCGTCTCCGGGAGGGTCCACTCCACGAGCTACAAGTCGATACTCCAAGTATCTCAAAGTCCCACGAAGAAGTATCTCAAATGACCGCCTCGTCATAGGGGTCTCAACGCAATAGACGACGCGTCAATCGGACTCCCGGTCTGTGAGTTATTAGCCTTTTCATCCCAGGGGCCTGGTGGGTTTCGTGTGCGAACCAATCCGGCCGTAACTCAACTATACCCCCGAACACTCATGGGGTATACTCATAGGGACCGTTTCTCAACGAGATCACCAACGCCGCTGACGGTTCGTCAAATGGACGTTCTGTTAGAAAGGTATCAGCTTTTCCGTTCTAGGGGCCCGGTTGGATTTCGGTGCGATCCAACCCGGCCACTATCTATCTGCATCCAATTCTCGGGCGGAGAATGCCAAAAGTTCCGCATCGTCAACAGGAACTCAACGCAATAGACGGCGCGTCAATCGGATGCCCGGTCTGAGAGTTATTGGCTTTTTCGTTCCAGGGGCCCGGTTGGTTTTTAAGGCAAAACCAACCTGACCGTACTCCACCTGCGTCCAAACCTCGGGCAGAGTATACCAAAAGATTCGTCTCATCAAGAGGAATTCAACGAAACAGACGGCGCGTCAATCGGACGCCCGATCTGTTAGTTATTGGTCTTTCCGTCTCACACCCACCCTGAGAAACTTCCCAGGAGGTCACCCATCCTGATCACTACTCTAGGCCAAACACGCTTAACTATGGAGTTTTAACCACGTAGGCTCCCGAAAAGAAAGATGCACCTTGAGTATAGTATACTGAAACGACCTTATCGATCCAAGGATCGTGTTGCCGCTGACGGTGAGTCGTTTGGAGGTCCGTAGCCCAAGATACGTGCATTTGACAGAAAGTGGTCCGAAACTGGGGTGTCTGGGCCCGGGCCGACCCCCCCCCCCCACCCCCCCCCCCCCCGGGTCGGCCGAACCGGGTCGACCCGCCCCTGGCGGCGACCCGACCCGACGACCCGGCCCGGCCGGCGGCGCGGTCCGACGCGGCGGTGCGGGCTGGTGTGGCGGCACGATCCGGCGTGGCGGCGCGGTCCGGCGCGGCGGTGCGGACCGGCAAGGCGGCGTGGCCTGGGCGCTGTTCGGGTGCCGCGCGCTGGGGGGCAAAGCCCCCCTTTGAGAACCACGACCCCTTAATTGGGGCCTCTTTTGAGACCTGGCCAGGGGAAATTATTTCCCCCGATCTTCACTGTCCAGTCGGCCCGCACTGGCCGGCCAGTTTCGCCAGCAGGGACCGGCGACAGCCGGTCCTTCCTTCGCCGACACCGGCGGCCCGGTGCCGGCCGCCGGTCATCTTGCTCCGCCGCGGCCCGGAACCGGTCACGGCCTATGTCGTCCGTTGCGATGCGACGGCATCGCTTCCCTCCGCAGCGGCCCCGCTCCGGCCGCGGCGCCTTTGACTTTCTTCGACGCGACGCGACGGCGTCGCGTTCTTGGATTTATTTCCACGGCACGGCGCGACGGCGCCGCACAATAATTGTCGTGCGATTCCCGCGTGGTGCGACGGCACCACGCCATCCCGTTCCATCCGCAAGGAAACAATTATGAACATAGGAGGGGGGGTTCGGCCGTGTTGGTGCGGTCCGGGCCCCCCTCTAGCTAGACAATAACATTTGATCCTTTATCCTCGAAGTTCGACATTCTTGAATCAAGAATGGAAAATAAATAAATAAAATATCAACAATCCCCAACCTCGGATTCAAGTGCAGAGCACGCCAATCAAGCCGCGGAAGACTAGCGTCGCGGAGGTCGGGTGTCGCGGAAATCGAACGTCGTTTCCGTTGATGTGGAGGTGTGTCTGAAGAGGTACGTCGCTGGAGAAGCTTCATAAGCTGACGGAGATAGTCCGAGGAGGAAATTGCGTCTCCTTTCGTTGACATGGGAAGAAGATCGAAGAAGCGGCGTCGTCGATCTTCGGAAACACACCGGCTCGAAGAAGAGAAGCGGCGTTCTTTGTCAGAGCTTAAGTGTTCTTCGTGTTCTTCGTCAAGGTTGAAGAAGATGGAGAGAGCTTCTCAAAATCTCTCAAGGTGGCAAAGGAGACCAACCCATAATAAAATAAGCTTAAGCCTTATTTTATTTACACAACTAAACATTTGAATTTCAAAGGATAAGAAACGAACCCTTAATTCATAGAATTAATTCAACGAAAGAAACAGCTCATTTAATTTACGAAATAAACTGCCCAATTAAATGGTCTGTTAAGAATTTAAGAAAACGCGTCAGTTGACTTTCATAATGACGGGTTTTCGCGGGTGCGTTACTTAGCGGAACGAAACGGCAGGGCTCGTGTGGCCCCCACCTCACAAATATCCTACCAAGAGGGTAGGATATTTCTTGATAGTACCCTATCCGGTTCAACTCATTTTAAGCCGCTTTTAAGTGGCTTCAAGTGTCTTCCATGTGGCTTATGTGAAATAAAATAAAGTTTTCGTAAAATTATTTTATTTCTTAACTTTAAGCCTAAAAATTAAAAACCACACCCAAGAAAACGCAACTCCAGAAGAGGCGTTTCAAAGAGGATACCAGTGCTGCGATTTCATCGGTGCCCTCAGAATTTGATTCCGAGAACCGGTTCAAAAGATAGAAAAACCCACTCGTCTGTTCACAGAACGTACCCGAGCCAAACTTCGGAAAATGCTTCCGGGCACACCGGGCCTCGGAATCAGGTGCTGTCAGAAACTGCGTTCTTGTAAAATTCCAAAGAAAATTATGAAAAAAAATTTCCTTGGAATTTACGGGTCTTTACATTACTCCCACCACAGGGAATTATGTCCCCATAAAACTTCACCACAAACATAGGGATACAAAGGCGGTACTGAGCACGCATCTGAGCCATCCGCTCCCATGTGCTCACATGGAGGTTCCGTACTGCCAAAGAAAGCGTACCCGAGGAATAGATAATCCTCGTAGGATCTGCTCCTGTCGATCCTCGATCCCCATTGGAACCTCCACGAAAAACACCTCATCGCCATCGTCCAGCTCCTCATGGTCGATGATATGCGAAGGGTCGAGCACGTATCTCCTTAGTTGAGATACGTGGAAGTTGTCGTGCACCTGGTGCAACTGAGGTGGATGGGTCATGCGGTAAAACACCCCGCCTACCCAGCTGAGGACCTAGAAAGGTCCATTGAACCTCGGAGATAACTTTCCGCCTTGGCCACATCTCCGTAAACCTCGTCGAGGTGAGACCCGTATAAGGACGTGATCGTCATCCTCGAACTCCAGGGGTCTCCATTTCCTGATAGAACTGGAACTCAAAACGACGGCTGCCACGAGGGTAAGGTTGACCGACTCAAGAGTGATCGGTCACACCCTCCTATGCAAGAGTTACCCCACGCTGCCTGGGGTTTCCTGTTCCGCCGACCAAGGAAAACCCATCCCGACGTTTGTAGTTAAACTACAACCTTTTTGCCTAATACCGTCAATTTGTGTATGAACTGTGATTTCCTAGTCTATACTCAAACCAACGTCGTAAGGCCTCGACACTGCCACCAAGAGATTCCAACCAAAACTCTCGCCTCGAGGGTCTGACCACACCGTCAGTGTAAGTGTGATTATCGAGTCTTCTCCCAAGGTATCTCCTGACATGAGGGTCATGTCCACGGCTTACCGGAAACTCTAGGTCTGGAACATGATTTGTGAAAGTAAGGAATGATTCATATCGACGTCCGTTACTACAGCAGCTAGTAGTGGACACAGACTATCCCTTGAATCATTTCTAGAGCCATTGGGTCACACTCCTTGACCGCATGCAGCCACACTCTTCCTCCGCCCTCCAGCTCCCTGAGCTTGACGTGGATAACTAAGGCGGGTGGTTGTAGCATGTTAAGATTAACACCACCTCATGCTGATCTCCTAGCTCTACCTCCACGTCTACCACTTCGCAGACTCATCTCTCCTTAAAGCTTCAACTTCATGAAACATTTAACACTCCCGAGTCTCTAAGACAGACATTGGTTTCCTGTTTCTTACTGCACTGTGCAGTCTTTATCCGCTCCTGGATGATCTGCACCCCTTTGCATACGATCTGGAAGAGCTGGTAAAATTTCTCCTTTGCCGAAAAGAGAAACCCGGTCTCATCCCCCCTAGATGAACCACGACCATTGCCTAATACAGTCAATCCTGACATGAAGGATGCATTCATGCCATGGATGACGTCGTAAGGCCTCGACGTAACTACTGAGAGATCCAACTGTCACTCTCGCCTCTAAAGGTCGAGTCACACTGTCGGCATCAGTGTGGGGTCACTGGGTATCCTCTAGTAGGAATCTCGAAATTGAGGGTCAATTCAACAGTCTTAACCAGGACCACTCAGTAACATCACAAAAGAGGATAGGAAAGCAAACATCACAAGATAAATGTCTTTATTTTATTATAGCTCATGGTACAAAGACACAAAAACAACATCAACATGGAACTAGAAGTACAAGAGATGTATCCACTAGTTCCGATCCTGTCCACCTGCTCCAGGAGCTCTACTGCCTTTTCCACTGCTTGGTTGTTGCTCAAGCACTCGTTGCTGCCTCTGCCTCGGTGGATCCTCCAAAGCCTGTGGATCAACTGTACGAGGAGTCGGACAGTCACGTGCCTGGTGCCCCTTTCCACCGCATGAGTAACACAGTCCGCTTCTGGCATGCCTGGCTCTGACCCCACCCCGGGTGCCCCGCACCACCGGTCCTAAAACCCGAGATCACCCAACTGCTGGTCTGGTTCTCCTGGACCTCTGCATCATCTGTCTACTACCCATAGATGACTCGGCTATTAATCGAAAAACACGCGGCAAAGGCAGCAGCTTCTGAACACGCTCGGGGTGTAGAGCTACTGGCACAAACTCCACCCTAAAGAAGGTCTCAAAGTATTCCCATGAGAAGGCCAACCTATCGAAAAACTGGAACAAGTGGATCCACCACCTGCTTACTGCTGCCTAAAGAAGGCTGGCAGCAAAGATCACCATGAATTCTGCTGGCGTCCCCACTAGCCTGAAGACTCCCACCACAGCCTCCATCCAATCCTCAACCGCCTGCGGGTCCATCTCTCCCCGGAACCTGGGTGGCCTCTGGCGCTGGAACTCGTGCAGCGCGCTCAAGCGTCGTGCATCACATACTGCTGGGGCTGGTGGCATCGGTGGCCCCACGGGTAGTAGTACCGCTGGTGCCTCTGCTGGTGCCTCAACTGCAAGAGGGCCCTGTACCGAAGCCTCGTCGCTCGACAGGCTATCAGCACGCAGATCCCTCTGGGCTCTAGCTGGTCGTCCATGAAAAGGCATCCTAAAAGAAACATCGTGACACGGTCAAATGTTTATACCTGGTGAGATGACCTGGTTTGAGATGTTTTAAGGGAAAACCATTGAAAACACACAAGCAATCAGTTTTTTCATGCACAAAGTCAGAAATCAGTTGTCAGGGTCCTGGTGTATAGATACATCGGCCGCCCGCACCAACAATGGACTCCCTGAACTGAAGACCACACTCGGTACCCTTAACACTATTGCATCACAGGAAGAAAAAGTCAGAGTCATACGTTCTGCGGTAGAACCGAACACCTCTGATACCAATTTGTCACGACCCGTCCTCGGGCCCGTGCCGTGACTACCCCAAGCCTGCCTTCCATAGGCTAGGGGCTGGCGACTAGCACCAAAGGCATAAAATCCCGATAACTGGGAAGGCATTGCCTTTATAAAAGAAAACAAGCACCATAGAGTACAAGCGGAAACAAAACACTAAGTACAAAAGAAAAGCTGAAAAGCAAATGGGCCAGAATACAAACCCAAAAGAAAGTAAAACTACAACTGAACAAAAAGAAAAACAGCTGGAAGAGGGAAGCATCTCATTGGTTGTCCTCCTCGGGTCCTACCTGAAGGGTAGGTACAGATAGCGCAGCTCCTGGTCGTCCACCATGGATCCTACCTGAAGGGTAGGTACATATAGCCTCCTCCACGCTCTCGTCCGTCATCCTCCTCTGTGAGTCGTCTCGTCGCGTAGTCCACCTCCGGGTACTGACTCGTCGTGTAGTCCACCTCCGGGTACCGACTCGTCCTTGAACACTCGGGCTCCGTCAGCACTGCCCGTCATCTGCAACCAACACAACGAGGTGCGGGCATAGCCCGTTCAGGGGTGAGTATAAAGATACTCAGTAGGTACCCCGAGACCCTCAAGGTCTCACTAAACCAACAAAGATACCCACAAGAAGATCTCAACAGATAACCTCTACTTAGATATATGCCCATACATATACCTAAGTTATCAAGTAACCCATCTAAATCATGAGGAAACACAAGGATTGTGAAATCAACGGATAACCACTACCCATGTATATGCCCATACATATACCTAAGTTATCAAGTGACCCATCTCAATCATGAGGTAAACACAAAGGTCAAAAGTCTCAGCTCAAACCAGGATTTTCATTTATCGAAACTGTAACTGCTGAAGAGCTCTGTCTCTGGAGTGTACAGTGGTCCTGTCACGACTCGGAGGTACTGCTCACTAACCTAATACTGCTGAGGTACTCCTCCTGTCAAGTACCGCGGGCCTGCCACCTCACACAGTAGTGCTTCCCGTCGAGGTATGCCACTCAAACACAGTAGTGCTCCCCCCTCATAGCCTACAGAGGTACTCCTCCTGTCAAGTACCGCGGGTCTGCCACCTCACATAGTAGTGCTCCTCCGCTGTGGGTCTTCCACCTCACAATGTAGTGCTCCCCACTGGGCTACGTAAGTCACTCCGAATCGAATCGGACAAGCAGTCTTCAGGTCTCTGCCGGCTACACGGTCTTCGTACTCCGTACGCTCGTCTCCAGGAGGGTCCGCTCCACGAGCTACAAGTCGATAATCCAAGTATCTCAAAGTCCCACGAAGAAGTATCTCAAAGGGCCGCCTCTTCATAGGGGTCTCAACGCCACAGACGGCGCGTCAATCGGACGCCCGGTCTGTGAGTTATTAGCCTTTTCGTCCCAGGGGCCCGGTGGGTTTCGTGTGCGAACCAATTAGGTTGTAACTCAACAATACCCCCGAACACTCATGGGGTATACTCATAGGGACCGTTTCTCAACAAGATCACCAACGCCGCTGACGGTTCGTCAAACAGACGTTCTGTCAGAAAGGTATCAGCTTTTCCGTTCCAGGGGCCTGGATGGATTTCGGTGCGATCCAACCCGGCCACTATCCATCTGCATCCAATTCTCGGGCGGAGGATGCCAAATGTTCCGTATCGTCAACAGGAACTCAACGCAACAGACGGCGCGTCAATCGGACGCCCGATCTGAGAGTTATTGGCTTTTTCGTTCCAGGGGCCCGGTTAGTTTTTAAGGCAAAACCAACCCGACCGTACTCCACCTATGTCCAAACCTCGGGCAGAGTATGCCAAAAGATCTGTCTCATCAAGAGGAATTCAACGAAAAAGACGGCGCGTCAATCGGACGCCCGGTCTGTTAGTTATTGGCCTTTCCGTCTCACACCCACCCTGAGAAACTTTCCAGGAGGTCACACATCCTGATCACTACTCTAGGCCAAGCACACTTAACTATGGAGTTTTAACCACGTAGGCTCCCGAAAAGAATGGTGCACCTTGAGTATAGTATACCGAAACGACCGTCTCGATCCACGGATCGCGTTGCCGCTGACGGCGAGTCGTTTGGAGGCCCGTAGACCATGATACGGGCATTTGACCGAAAGTGGTCCGAAACTGGGGGGTCTGGGCCTGGGCCGACCCGGGCCGACCCCCACCCCCCCCCCCCGGGTCTGCCGAACCGGGTCGACCCGCCCCGGGCGGCGACCCGACCCGACGACCCGGTCCAGCTTGGAAATCCCGGCCCAGCCGGCGGCGCTGCGGCGCGGTCCGGCGCGGCGGCGCGAGCTGGTGCGGCGGCGCGGTTTGGCGTGGCGGCGCGGTCCGGCGCGGCGGCGCGGACCGGCCCGGCGGCGTGGCCTGGGCGCCGTTCGGGTGCCGCACGCTGGGGGGAAAAGCCCCCCTTTGAGAACCGCGACCCCTTAATTGGGGCCGCTTTTGAGACCCAGCCGGGGGAAATTATTTCCCCCGGTCTCCACTGTCCGGCCGGCCCGCATTGGCCGGCCGGTTTCGCCAGCAAGGACCGGCGACAGACGGTCCTTCCTTTGCCGATACCGGCGGCCTGGTGCCGGCCGCCGGTCATCTTGCTCCGCCGCGGCCCGGAACCGGCCGCGGCCTATGCCGTCCGGCGCGATGCGATGACATCGCTTCCCTCCGCCGCGACCCCGCTCCGGCCGCATTGCCTTTGACTTTCTTCGACGCGACGCGACGGCGTCGCGTTCTTGGATTTCATTCCACGGCACGGCGCGACGGCGCCGCGCAATAATTGTCGTTCGATTCCCGCGTGGTGCGACGACACCACGCCATCCCATTCCATCCGCAAGGAAACAATTATGAACATAGGAGGGGGGTTCGGCCGTGTTGGTGCGGTCCGGGCCCCCCTCTCGTTAGAAAATAACATTTAATCCTTTATCCTCGAAGTTAGACATTCTAGAATCAAGAATGTAAAATAAATAAATAAAATATCAACAATCCCCTACCTCGGATTCAAGTGCGGAGCACGCCAATCAAGCCATGGAAGACTAGTGTCGCGGAGGTCGGGCGTTAAGGAAATCGAACTTCGTTTCCGTTGACGGCGAGGTGCATCCGAAGAGGTACGTCGCTGGAGAAGCTTCGTAAGCTGACGGAGATAGTCCGAGGAGGAAATGACGTCTCCTTTCATTGACATGGGAAGAAAATCGATGAAGCGGTGTCGTCGATCTTCGGAAACACACCGACTCAAAGAAGAGAAGCGGCGTTCTTCGTCGGAGCTTAAGTGTTCTTCGTGTTCTTCGTCAAGGTTGAAGAAGATGGAGAGAGCTTCTCAAAATCTCTCAAGGTGGCAAAAGAGACCAACCCAAAATAAAATAAGCTTAAGCCTTATTTTATTTACACAACTAAACATTTTAATTTCAAAAGATAAGAAATGAACCATGAATTCGTAGAATTAATTCAACGAAAGAAACAGCTCATTTAATTTACGAAATAAACCGCCCAATTAAATGGTCTGTTAAGAATTTAATAAAACGTGTCTGTTGACTTTCATAATGACGGGTTTTCGCGGGTGCGTTACTTAGCGGAAAGAAACAGCGGGGCTCGTGTGGGGCCCACCTCACAAATATCCTACCAAAAGGGTAAGATATTTCTGGATAATACCTTATCCGGTTCAACTCAGTTTAAGCCACTTTTAAGTGGCTTCAAGTGGCTTCTAAGTGGCTTAAGTGAAATAAAATAAAGTTGTCGTAAAATGATTTTATTTCTTAAATTTAAGCCCAAAAATTAAAAACCACACCCAAGAAAATGCAACTCCGGAAGAGGCGTTTCTAAGCGAATACCGGTGCTGCGATTTCATCGGTGCCCTCAGAATTCGATTCTGGGCACCGGTTCAAAAGTTAGAAAAACCCGCTCGTCCGTTCACAGAACGTACCCGAGCGAAACTTCCGAAAATGATTCCGGGCACACCGGGCCTCGGAATCAGGTGCCGTCAGAAACTGCGTTCTTGTAAAATTCCAAAGAAAATTAAGAATAAAATTTCCTTGGAATTTACGGGTCTTTACACAACATCCCACATCATTCAGGGGATTATCAGACCATGTTATTGGAGAAGGGTGGATTATAAAACTTGAGAGAATTTTGGATGTCATGGGGTGTTCAGAACATCAAATGGTTAGTCTCGTTGTTTACCGTTTTGAGGGTCAATCTGATCAGTGGTGTTCGATGGAGAAATGTATCAAGAATAGTGAATAGATTGAGGACCTTGATTCAGATGAATTATAATGTATATTTCTTGAGAAATATTTTCCTAAGCTGGTTAGTCTTAGGATGGAAACAAAATTCCTAGAATTGAGGCCTAAGGATTACCCAGTGGCTGCTTATGAAGCAAAATTCACTCGACTGGAAAGGTATCCTCCCTATTTTATATGAGATATTGATAGAAAAATCAACCATTTTTACTCATGATTAAAGCCAATGTATCAAATTGATTTAGATTCTCGTGAGTTCAAATATTATGAAAAAATTGATCGATTTGTGGAGAATGTGGAAATAGAGTTTGCTGATGATCAAGTGTTCTTTGAAAAACAACTGAATAAGAGGTCAGGGTGGTAAGAAAAAGTTAATAACTCTTCAAAAAAGTATAATGGTTTGAAAAATAAGTTTATTGTTTGAATAAATTGTGGTAAAAAGCATTCTGGGGAATGCCTTTTGAATTTTGGGAAGTGATACTGATGTGGTAAAATGGGACATATGGCTCGTAATTTCAGTAAAAAATAGCAGGGTAATGGTATGAAAAAATGTTATTTACAATCAATAAAAAAATTTATGTGTAATGAAATGTTTCATTATGAAAATGAGTGTCCAATGAAGAACTCAACTATGGGAATGAAACCATACTACATGCAGAAAGTGGTGGTGATGTCCATTGCCACTACTTCAGTTGATGTAGGTCCACCAAATTAATTAATATCAGGTACACTATTTGTATGATCAGGTTAATCCAATGTGTTTTCTGATTTATGGTCTACACTTTTTGTTTATTTCAAAGATTTTTCTAAGTAAACTGGGAATTCCATATCAAGATATTAATCCTAAACTTATGGTAAAAACACATGGAGGAAAAGTTTAAATAAAAAGAAATTATAATAACCTTCATATCCTTGTGTGCGAAAATAATCTACATGAAAACTTCATTTTTTTACCTCAAGTAGATTTTGATATTATTTTGGGTATATATTGGCTTTTTTATCATGCTAAGATTGACTGCAGAGCTAAATAGGATTCATTTCAATATGATTTTTAGTTTGTGTTTAATAATGAACTGTTACTTTTGATAACATATCATGAAGATGAGAATCTAGTAAAAGATGGAAATTAATGTTACCTTGCACATATTATTGAAAACAAATGAACTGTTGATATTAATGATGTTCTAGTAGTAAATGAATACCTTGATGATTTTCATGATCAGTGGCATGATATTTTACCTAATTGAAAATTTGAATTTACTGTGGACTTCGTTTTAGATTTTTTGCCAATTTTAAAACCACCTTATCGAATGGATCAAATTGAAATTTTAGAGTTAATGAAGCAATTGAATGTTTTATTAGATGATAGTTTAATTCAACCAAGCACATCACCATGGGGTGATCCTTTCTTTTTTCTTAAAATGAAATATGGTTCAATGAGACTATGCATTGATTATAGAGCATTGAATAACATCATTTTTACGAACATGTATCGTATTCCTCATATCAATGATTTTTTTGTTCCTTTCTAGGGTGCTCAGTATTTTTCGAAGATTGACATGAGGTTGGTGTACCATAAGTTGAATGAAAAGGTATCAGACATTACGAAGACCGCGATTCGTACTAGATATGGCCATTATGAATATGTAGTTATGCCATTTGGTTTAACCAATACACCAGTTGTATTCATGGATCATATGAATAGTAATTTCTATGAGTTCTTGGATATGTTTTTGGTTGTTTCCATTAATAATTTTTTGGTTTATTCCAAATTTAAATACGAAAATGAATTTCATTTAAGGGGTTTCTTGCAAATCATAAATGACATGAAAATATTTGGGATATTCAGCAAGTGTGATTTTTGGTTATAGTAAATTGCATTCTATTTTCATATTGTTTCAATAAATGGAATAACTGATGATCCTTCTAAAACAAATGTGGTTGATGAAAGGCCATGACCCACAAATATAACCGAGATTTGTAGTTTTCATGGTTTGGTAGGTTATTACCAGAGGTTTATTGAGATTTTTGCACATTTATCTAGTCCAATGACAAAGTTAACTTGAAAAGGAGTTATGATCATTTGGACAAAATAATGTGATGATTGTTTTCAGGAATTGAAAATAAGACTGGTGAATGCTCTAGTTTTTGCACTACCTTCTAGAAATGGTGAGTTTTTTATTTCCACCCATTCTTCGTTGAAAGGGCATGGTTGTGTCCTTACAAAAAATTATTAGGTTATTTCTCATTATTCACGTTAGTTGAAACCACATGATTTAAATCACACTACACATGATTTGGAATTAGCTTCTTTTGTTTTTGCATTAATATCACAGAGACATCAATTGGATAGATTAAAATGCAAAATATATACTGATGATAATAGTTTGAAGTATATATTCACATAGATATAATTGAACATGAGACAAAGGAAATGGTTGTGATTAATCAAGGATTATGATTTCACAATCCATTACTATTGGGGAAAAGAAAATGAAGTGGCTGATGCTTAGAGTCAAAAAATTAACTCTTCATTAACCATGATATATTTATAACGAGATCCTTTGGTTTTTGATTTAATTAACTTTTGCATTGAAATTTTTGGTTCAAGAAATTCTTCTATTTTGTTTCAGGTGTTAGTGAAATGATCTATATCAGACAGAATAAAGAAATCGCTGAAGGAAGATAGAGAGTTTCAGAAAAAGGTAGAGGTGGTTTAGGAGTGTAAGTTTTCTGAATTTAACATTGATAATGATTGTGTTTTGGGGTTTGGGAAGAGATTATGTGTTTCTTGCGATTTGAAGTTGAAGAATGAGTCGTTATGTGATGCTCATAGTTCTCTATTTTTAGTTCATCCTAAAATTAATAAGATATAAAGAGATCATCGGGAGTATTACTGGTGGGATAAATGAAAAGAGATATTGCTAATTTTACAATGATGTGTTTGACTTTTCAGCAGGTTAAAGCAGAGCGGCAGTTTCTGAAAGGGATTCTTCAATATTTATCAGACGCAAAGTGGAAATGGGAAAATATATGCATGGAAATTATTGTGAGATTACTAAAGAAATATTTACGTAACAATGAAATCTGGGCTACTGTTGATTGGATGACTAAATCTGATCATTTCCTTCCAGATCGAGATACTTTGTCTCTAGATCAACTATATCGGTAGTATGTTAATGAGATAGTCAGGTTGCATGGAGTTCTCCTATCCATTGTATTTGATTGTGATCCCAGTTTTACTTCTAACTTTTTGTAAGGATTTCAGAAGTCGATGGGTATTGAATTAACATTTAGTACATATTTTCATCTGAAATCATATCGGCAGTTAGAATGAACAATTTATACCATGGAGGATATGTTATGTTCATGTTCAATAGATTACCAAGGATGTTCAGACCAACATATTTATTTGGATAAATTTTATTATAATAATGTTTTTCATTCCAGTATACAGATGTCTCCATCTGAGGCATTATATGGAAATCGATGTCGATCTACAGTTTTTTATGATCAAGTAGGTGATAGGAAGCTGATGGGACCAGAATTGGTAGAAGAGATGGAAGAAATGGTTCAGTTCATACAGAAGAACATGGGAACAGTTCAGAGTAGGCTGAAACATTTTGCGGATAATCAGAGGAAAGATCTCTTTTTTTTGATGTAGCTGATCTTTAGTTTCTCAAAGTTTCTCCATGGAAAAGTGGGACTCATTTTGTTAAGAAAAGAAATTTGAGTTAGAGGTTCATTAATCCAAATATAATCCTGTATAATGTTTGATCAGTTTCTTACAGAGTGTCTTTTCCTTCATGTTTATCCTATGTACACAATTTTTTTCATGTTTCAATGTTGAGAATATATATTCCAAAACTATCACATGGTTTAAGTACATATGTAGTGAAGTTAGTAGAAAATATCTCTTATGAGAAACAACCAGTCCAGATTCTTGATCGAAGAGAGAAAGTGATTCGGAATAATGTGATTCCATTTAAAATGGTATTTTTCAAAAACCATATGGTTGAAGAGGAAACATGTAAACCTGAAAATTCTATGAGGGATAAATACCCCCACTTATTTGATAAGTGAATAAAAATTTCTACGACACAATTTTCAAAAGGGGGAAAGGATGTAACATCGCAGGTAAATAAAGAAATAATACATTTTCATGATTATTCATATGTGTGAATTAAATTTTAAATTTACTTTAATGGTGTTTAAGTGCTCGATGGTATACCTGATATGCAACAATGGGTTTCTTTGAAAGCATACATTGCACACTAATAATATAATAATATTATTTTATATGTAGTTAACACCGAAAAATTGTATTGTAGGGAATGAGTATAACTAAATACAATATGATAATACAAGTTTGTTAAATGTTTTTACATTTATCTAAAAATTTGTAGAGGCTTAAATTGTTAATTAATCTAATTTTAAGTATAAATACTATAATATTATTTAAAAGGTTGATTTTCCACCTTTTAAGGGAGAACCCTCATTAAATATATTGTTTCCCACTTTTATATGTTCTTTTTAAAATAATAAAATTCTTCTTTAGAATCGTGAAATCTAGAATTACTTTGGATAAATTTTTGTAAATTTTCAGAAAAAACTAAATTTTTGATGAATAGTGATAAATATTGTATTTTTATTCAAACCATAATTTTAATATAATTTATTGATATTCTTTGATTGTATTTTTAATTGTTTTGAAAGTTTAATTAGATTATATTTTTAACATTTAATACAATTTTGGTCATTCAAATTAATTTTACTTTGAAATTGGACATAAACAAGTGTCAATCTTTTGATAGTTAATATTTTTTAAAAACACATTTTTTGTTTAGACAACGGGAATTAATTTTAAATTAATTAATCAAACTTCTATGTTTTTAATTTGGTGAAATAGACATCATTTTTTAATTAGGACTATCAAATATAACTTAGGGTAAAATTTTGGTGGTTTTCTGAAAAACATCAATTTTTAATGAATAGTGAAACCACTTAGTAGTAGTTAAAAACTGTCATTTTCATTTAAATGATATTTTACCACTTTTTTGAATTGAATTTGGAAAATCCTACAACCATTTTTGTTATTAGTAAGTAAAATTCGATTGAATAAAAAGAAAATAATTTTTTTATGAATAGTAATATTTGACTTCTATTTACCACAGTTAAAGGTAACTAGGGTAACTCAAGGTAAAAAGAATATCCTAATAATAAAAATTTATCTTAAAACATTCCCTAACCTTATTGGATGAGTAATGGCTGACCATGTATAACCGTGGATCTATTTTGGGACCCCATGTATCCACATAATTGTTATAAATGTAAGGGAAAAAATGACACAAACAAATATCTTTTAGTAAATTAATTTTTACATAGGGTTATATAAGTTATCTATTATAATATAAATATTCTATAAAACAATAAAAATATTTCCAACATTATGGTATTTTTTTATAATTTTTGGACATCTAATAAATAAAATTATTTATGAAACAATAATGATGTAGTGTTTATCTAATTAATAATTGATTTAAATAAATAATATTATAAAGATTAAAAAATATCTAAAACATGTCCAATTATTATTGGATGATATTATTTAATACATGAGTCATATTATATTCATCTTTAATAAGTTTTAGACCTTTAGAAAAAAAAAATTATATAATAAAATAATATTTTCACACATTCCTAATTATCCCCTCAACCGCCTTATAAAAATCCCGCACCTATAACCCATTCATCCCACCTCTCAAGGCCCTTGGTTCTTATAAACTCTACGAAAATAAGCTCTTAATATCCCTATCTTCCACCTAAAATCCTTAACTTAGGTAGAAGGAACATTAATAAGTCCTCTGGATTCTATCCAAAGGGAGTTACTTGAATTAATGATAATGTTTTCTCTTAAATTCATTACTTTCCAACCCGAAAAATATTTTTATTATTTTCTTTTAAAAAAAATAGTATCCCCAATATTCTAGGATATTTTTATGAGAAGGATTCGAACTACACTTTCACACACCTCCATCTAATGGGTAATGAACACATTATTTCTGTGGATGGAAAACTAACATCACACGAAACAATGATTGTTCAATTAACTCCTACCACCTCTATTAGTGGCCATTAAGATGGAAATTTATTTATATCTAATATATATTATTTTTATTTTTTCTTTATTCTTATGTATTTTTCATTTATATCATAGCTTTAGGGTTTCCATTATCGGTAAACATGATAATTTCACTTGAGGAAGTGTGGACTACGGCCCCCTCAAATTGATACGACTCTTTAATACCTTATGTGGGACATATAAATAATGGATTTAATGATATTATATATGATATAATACTGGAAAGATGATATACCTATGTATAATTATGTTTTAATTCAATTAAAATTACAAATAGAAATGAAAATAGCGTTCATGCTTACGTACGACTTACCGTCTCCATGAACGATGAAAATCTTTTCTTTCCTCCAAATGTTATGTACTATTATAAATACATGTATATATAGGATATCTATGATATATATGTTAAATAAATATTAAAATATCATTTCGAATATAATAACATTGGACCATGTGAACAACTTGTAATTATTAGAAGCCTATTTTTTACTCAAGTACAACATATTGAAAAAATGTCCATTACTAACTTAAATGATTACATAATGTTTATAACATGGTAATAACTGATATATAAATAATAATAAACATGAAAAAGGTTTTAATGAATGTATAAATTAACTTAAGTTTATTATTCATGATATTAAAGAATGAACGGGTCATGTCAGGCACAAAGTAAGGGACTTCGTCTCAATCTCCTTTCTTTGAGGGATATTTTTTTTAATACACTACTTTCTTTTATATGATGTATAAACAACTTTTACATTTAATTTCATTCAAAGGGAATCATTTTCTACGAAGCAATTAAAAAAAATAATGTTTCTTTGTAACATAAGTGGTGACAACGACCATTGCATCGCCGCGAGTATTTTTTGATCTTGGCTACCATAACAAGACGTAATTTTTTTAAAAGAAATGTATATACCATTTAATTTTTTAACTTACATTGGTATTTAAAATGTTTTCTATAACAGATTTACTATTTCAACATATTTTAATGATATATTGTGATTGAAATGTCGAAATGATTTCATTCCTTTATTTTTGTTTTATGTGTTATGAATATGGTATGCTTCTTTGGGAATTGTTACCTATATTGGTGGTTCTGTGATATACCTAGGTAGGGTAAGACCGAGATAGCTCTCCAAACCATTGGGTAATATGACAGAGGTAAACATCAATGATTCTCCAAATATATTTAGATAATATACTATAATGGGTATTCTAATCGTAAATTGCTACATAGTAGTGATAACGACTACGTAAGTATGTCATGGATGCCACAAGTTACCATTATGATTTTTGTTTTCTATGTTATAGTCATAAATATTATGATTTCATGAGGTATTTTATAGAGGATATGTTATGTTTTCAATGATTAACTAATGTTTTCATTCATTGTTTTATAACCCTTACTGAGCTTTTTATGCTCGTCCCATGTTGTCAAATGTTTTTCATAGTACATTTAGATGAATATGGTCATGCATGGGATCAAGTAAAATCCATGTTATCTAAAACATGGGAAAAGACATGAATTTTTTCAGGTGTTTTTATTTTATCACTACGAGAAAACCGCCGCTAAACGGCAAAAAAAAAATTTATTTTTTTTAAAATTTATTTTTTATTTGTTTTTAATTTTATTCGAGGATTAGCAGCGGTATTTTAAAAAACCGCCGCGAAATGAAATGAAAAAAATAAAAAAAACGTGAGAAACCCCGAAATCACTAAAACGACAATAAATTTTGATCCGGGCATCCGTTGAAGCGCCACGACAAGTCAAATCGAAGCTCATGAAGAGATCTAAGGGCACATATAATCAAAACCGTGAGACGGTCTAAGGTGTGGAAGATATTAGAGTTATTAAAAAGTTGAAAAAAGTTCTCCAACTTCAAACGGACATAACTTTTTTTCCGGGTGTCCGTTTGGGCTCTACCACATATCAAATCGAAGCCAGCGAAGAGAGCTACGCACTAGTTTGACAGAAGCAAGCTTCTGTCAAGTTTTTCGACCCCAAAAACCCCTCCGAAGGCCTCCAAAACCCTGTTTCGGTCACCAGTGTCCCATTGAACTTGTCTTCAAACAGACCTAACTTTCGATCCGCGTGTCATTTCGCCCTCCTCCACCTGCCTGATCATAGCTCATTCAATGAGCTTCAGTTTGACTGGTCGCGGCGCCCACATGCACTCCTAGATCATATGTTATGGCCTTTTTAGTGGGTATTGGGTTTGTTATGTTCTTCAATACCTCATTTCTAGCACCCGTTCCCCGTCAGCTTTTTTTTAAATGGTCGTAACTTCTGATCCGCCTGTCCATTCAGACTCTTTCATCTTTCAGGTTGAAGATCGTTTCAGGATATTTCATTTGACAGGTTGCGAATCTAAAACGGACTCTCGGATCTTAAGTTATCTTTGTTAATGTGAGTCCAATGTTTTTGTCTCTTTAAGACCGTTTTGACGGGTTTTAACGGTAGCTCCATTTATTACTATTTATTTGGGTTTCCATGACTTTTTATCTTTATCAATGGTTTTTAGTGGGTTATTATGATGATTATGTTGAATTATTAAGGAGTTTTCCAGAGTTGTCACGAGTTTTCATGCGTTCTCATTCTTTCTAATACCTCATTCTTCATATGCTTCTCCATCCATTTTCATGCATTTTCATGATTTTTCATCCCTTGTCACGTCTTTTCATACTTTTTCATGTGTTTCCTTTATTATTTATTATTTATTATTTATAAAATACTTTAATTTATTTATTATATATTATTTGTAACTGGTTATTTATTATTTATTATTTATTATATATTATTTATTATTTATATTTAATAATTATTTATGTTTATTTATTATTTAGTATTTATTATTTATTATTTATTATTTATTAGTTATTATTTATTATTTATTATTTATTTTTTATTATTTATTATTTTTATTTATATTTATTTATTATTTATTATTTATTATTTATTATTTATTATTTATTATTTATATTTATTTATCATTTATATTTATTTATTATTTATTATTTATTATTTATATTTATTTATTATTTATTATTTATATTTATTTATTATTTATTATTTGTATTTATTTATTATTTGTTATTTATATTTATTTATTATTTATTATTTATTATTTATTATTTATATTTATATTTATTTATTATTTATTATTTATTATTTATTATTTATTATTTATTATTTATTATTTATCTTTATTTATTATTTATTATTTGTTATTTATTATTTATTATTTATATTTATATTTATTTATTATTTATTATTTATTATTTATTATTTATTATTTATTATTTATCTTTATTTATTATTCATTATTTATTATTTATTATTTAATATTTATATTTATATTTATTTATTATTTATTATTTATTATTTATTATTTATTATTTATTATTTATTATTTATTATTTATTATTTATCTTTATTTACTATTTATTATTTATTATTTATAATTTATTATTTATTATTTTTAATTTTTAATTTTTAATTTTTAATTTTTTATTTACTATTTATTATTTATTATTTATTATTTATTATTTATTATTTATTATTTATCTTTATTTATTATTTATTATTTATTATTTATTATTTATTATTTATATTTATATTTATTTATTATTTATTATTTATTATTTATTATTTATTATTTGTTAATTATTATTAAGTATTTATCTTTAATTATTATTTATTATTTATTATTTATATTTATTTATTATTTATATTTATTTATTATTTATTATTTATATTTATTATTCATTTATTATTTATTTATTTTTTATTTATTATATTTATTTATTATTTATATTTATTTATTATTTATTATTTATTATTTATTATTTATTATTTATTTACTATTTATTATTTATATTTATTAATTATTTATGTTTATTTATTATTTATTATTTATTATTTATTATTTATTATTTATTAGTTATTATTAATTTTTTATTTTTTTATTATTTATTATTTATTATTTATTATTTATATTTTTTTTAATTATTAATTATTAAATATTATTTATTATTTATTATTTATATTTATTTATCATTTATATTTATTTATTATTTATTAGTTATTAGTTATATTTATTTATTATTTATTATTTATTATTTATTATTTATTATTTATATTTATATTTATATTTATTTATTATTTATTATTTATTATTTATTATTTATTATTTATTATTTATTATTTATTATTTATCTTTATTTATTATTTATTATTTATTATTTATTATTTATTATTTATTATTTATTATTTATTATTTATTATTTATTATTTATTATTTATTATTTATTATTTATCTTTATTTATTATTTTTTATTTATTATTTATTATTTATTATTTATTATTAATATTTATTTATTATTTATTATTTATATTTACTTCTTATTTATTATTTATTATTTATTATTTATTATTTAATTTTTATTTTTTATTTATTATTTATTATTTATTTATTATTTATTATTTATTATTTATTAGTTATTATTTCTTATTTATTATTTATTATTTATTATTTATTATTTATATTTATTTATTATTTATTATTTATTATTTATTATTTATTATTTATTATTTATTATTTGTTATTTTTTATTTATCTTTATTTATTATTTATTATTTATTATTTATTATTTATATTTATTTATTATTTATATTTTTTTATTATTTATTATTTATATTTATATTTATTTATTTATTATTTATTTATTTATTTATTATATTTATTTATTATTTATATTTATTTATTATTTATTATTTATATTTATTATTTATTATTTATTATTTATTATTTATTATTTATTATTTATTTATTATTTATTATTTATTATTTATTATTTATTATTTATTATTTATTATTTATTATTTATTATTTATTATTATCGAGTTTATATCTATTATTTATGTATTATTTGTTTTTTCAATTAATATATATAAGTATATTAATTTCTGTTTATTAACCACATGGCGAGTTTGCTGGAGTGGTAAAGTCTTTGGAAAATATGCAAGAGGTTAGGGGTTCAAATCTCACCAGACGCAGAATTTATTTATATTGCATGGGCATGCATGTGCATGTGCATGGATAAATAAAGTAAATAAAATAATATGATTTAAAAATATAAATAAATAAATAAATACGAAATAAAACAAATAAAAAATAAATACGAAATACAAATAATAAATAATAAATACGAAATAAAATAAATAAATAAAATAAATAAAATAAAATAAATAAATAAAATAAATAAAATAATGAAAATAAATAAAATAAAGACACAATCCAATGCCATTAAACAATATCGAAAGCTTCAACAATACCACATGTAAATTTACTATATAAACCCAAATCAGGATTTCCATGGGGAAGTGACTATCAGAAAAAATCTAGATAAGTCACCTCAAACTCCAATAGGTGATGATGATGGACTATATATAAAATCATATGACATAAATATCTCTTCAAACTTTTTTGGATCAACTACAACTTTTCCATCATCTCTTGAATAGTCCTCCATATAACCTGTTATTGTTCCACAATATCGTAGCAATACAAGACATATTAATAAATAAACAAATACAATTATTTATAGGGTGAAATTTTAATCAATTCCAATTAATATTTTTTTTGCAAACTCATGCAAAGGATAAATCTTTTCAAAGAACCCCCAAATTCAAAAACACACACCAAGAACATATACTAAAAAAATGAATGGAATACCTTATATTTCTATCCTTATTATAGTGATAGATCATGTTTTACATTTGATTGGTACCCATAACTCTTTTCAAGACATTAAAAAAAATTAATAAAAAATATAATTCTTTTTAAAAAACCCATTGAAGGTTCAATATTGAGTGTTATGATCAATCATACATATAGGTACATGGTATGTTACTCCTTTGACATTTGTTTAAGAAAAATTAAATGATCCAATTTTTTAAATCAATAAATATTACTACAAATAACACTTCACTATTACTTGGAATCCATGGAGTACAAAAAATTATGTCCTGGAATATACCACCAATTAACCTCCTCATAATTTCTAAAGGAAACGGTAACCCAATAGGTCTTTGGGGATCCACCTTAATCTTTTCCACGATAGTAATTGTGTCATAAAGTGTCAATGTAAAGACATCAATTTTTATACCATTTTTGAGATATAAAATCATTAATAATATTATTTTTTACAAGGTGAATAAACTATCTATAATGATTCCCCCTATCAATCAAATATTATATTAGATATAGCAGTTCAACCATCCCACTCCATAAAAATAGGACACCTTGTAATAGATAAGACATATCACCTATAGTCTACCAAAATTAATGATTTTATAAAAATGAAGATAATTTATTTCTATTTCATTCCCAATAATAATATAATCATCATTCACTGGTTCATATTTTAAAAAATCTAAAGACAACTACCCATTTTCCTCCACCATTATCAATAACATCATAGAAAACAAACTCATTAAAAATCACTCCACTAATGTTTCTATTACGTATTTTTACAGTAACTGAATTCTATGTATATCAAGGACTATATTAGAACTCCCTAATATATATGAAATTAAACAACTACTATTTTTTGGAGAAACACATACTATATCTTTTTTTGAATGTAATGGTCTCTGGGTGTGAAAGTATACTTCAGAATCTTCATATGTCAATAAAAAGAGATATAATCGTAGAATTGATTTTGGATCCATGTCTTATGTTCATCTATCATTGTTGAAATTTTGATAATATAGGTATTATTATTATTCTAATGGGATCATAGTGGGAAAGATTCATTTTCCGCGAAAATGTTTCTGTCCATTTGAACAAATATTATTCTCATTCATGTTTCATTACATTAAAAATCTTATAATGAACCTATTTTTAAAAAATATCCCTTATGAAAAAAAACCAGTCAAGATTCTTGACTGAAGAGAGAAAGTGAGTCGGAATAATGTGATTCCCTATAAAATGGTATTTTTTAAATACCATGTGGTTGAATAGGAAACGTGTAAATCGGAAAATTCTATGAGGGATAAATACCCCCACTTATTTGACAAGTGAATAAAAATTTCTACGACACAATTTTCAAAAGGGGGAAAGGATGTAACATCCCAGGTAAATAAAAAATAATACCTTTTCATAATTATTCATATGTGTGAATTAAATTTCAACTTTACTTTAATGGTGTTGAAGTGCTCGATGGTGTACCTGATACGTAACAATGGGTTTCTTTGAAATCATACATTGCACACAAATAATATAATAATATTATTTTATATGTAGTTAACACCAAAAAATTGTATTGTAGGGAATGAGTATATAAAAATACTATATGATAATACAAGTTTGTCAAATGTTTTTACATTTATCCAAAAAATTGTAGAGGCTTAAATTGTGAATTAATCTAATTTTAAGTATAAATACTATAATATTCTTTAAAAGGTTGATTTTATGCCTTTTAATGGAGAACCCTCATTAAATATATTATTTCCCACTTTTATATGTTCTTTTTGAAATAATAAAATTCTTCTTCATAATTGTGACGTCTATAATTACTTTGGATAATTTTTTGTAAATTTTCTGAAAAAACACAATTTCTGATGAATAGTGATAAATATAGTATTTTAATTCAAACCGTCATTTTAATATAATTTATTTATATTATTTGATTGTATTTTTAATTGTTTTTAAAGTTTAATTAGATTATATTTTTAACATTTAATACAATTTTGGTCATTCAAATTAATTTTACTTTGAAATTGGACATAAACAAGTGTCAATCTTTTGATAGTTAATATTTCTTAAAAACACATTTTTTGTTTAGACAATGGGAATTAATTTTAAATTAATTAATCAAACTTCTATGTTTTTAATTTGGTGATATAGACATCATTTTTTAATTAGGACTATCAAATATATCTTAGGGTAAAATTTTGGTTGTTTTCTGAAAAACATCAATTTTTAATGAATAGTGAAACCACTTAGTAGTAGTTAAAAACTGTCATTTTCATTTAAATGATATTTTACAACTTTTTGTGAATTTAATTTCGAAAATCCTACATATATTTTTGTTATTATTAAGTAAAATTCAATTGAATAAGATGAAAATAATTTTTTTATGAATAGTAACATTTGACTTCTATTTACCACAGTTAAAGGTAACTAGGGTAACTCAAGGTAAAAAGAATATCATAACATTAAAAATTTATCTTAAAACATTCCCTAAACATATTGGATGAGTAATGGATGACCATGTACAACCGTGGGTCTATTTTGGGACCCCATGTATCCACTTAAGTGTTATAATGACAATATATTTTAATTAAAGTAATGTAAGGGAAAAAATGACACAAACAAATATCTTTTAGTAAATTAATTTTTACGTAGGGATATATAAGTTTTCTATTATACTATAAATATTCTATATAAAGATAAAAATATTTCCAACATTATGGTATTTTTTTATAATTTTTAGACATCTAAAAAATAATATTATTTATGACATAATTATGATGTAGTGTTTATCTAATTAATAAATGATTTAGATAAATAATATTATAAAGATTAAAAAATATCTAAAACATGTAAAATTATTATTTGATGATTTTATTTCATCCATGAGTCATATTATATTCTTCTTCAATAAGTTTTAGACCTTTAGAAACCAAAAATAATTATATAATAATATAATATTTTTACACATTCCTAATTATCCCATCACCCCCCTTATAAAAATCTCTCACCTATAACCCATTCATACCACCTCTCAAGGACCTTGGTTCTTATATAATCTACACAAAGAAGCTCTGAATATCCATGTCTTCCACCTAAAATCCTTATCTTAGGTAGAATGAACATTAATAAGTCCTCTGGATTCTATCCAAAGGGAGTTACTTGAATTAAAGATAATGTTTTCTCTTAAATTCATTACTTTTCAACCAATAAAATATTTTTATTATTTTCTTTTATAAAAAAAATAGTATCATAAATATACTAGGATATTGTTATGATAAGGATTCGAACTACACTTTCACACACCTCCATCTAATGGGTAATGAACACACTGTTTCTGTGGACGGAAAACTAACGTCACATGAAACAATGATTGTTCAATTAACTCCTACTGCCTCTCATGGTGGCCATTAAGATGGAACAATATTTATACCAAATATATATTATTTTTATTTTTTTCTTTATTATTCTATATTTTTCATTTATATCATAGCTTTAGAGTTTCCATTATCGGTAAACATGATAATTTCATTTGAGGAAGTGTGGACAACCGCCCCCTCAAATTGATATGACTCGTTAATACCCTATATGGGACATATAAATAATGTATTTAATGATATTATATATGATATAATACTGGAAATATTATATAAATATGTATAACTATGTTTTAATTCAATTAAAATTACAAATAGAAATGAAAATAGCATTCATGCTTATATACGACTTACCGTCTCCATGAACGATGCAATTCTTTTCTTTCCTCCAAATGTAATGTACTATTATAAATACACGTATATATAGGATATCTATTATATATATGTTATATAAATATTAAAATATCATTTTGAATATAATAACATCGGACCATGTGAACAACTTGTAATTATTAGAAGTCTATTTTTTACTCAAGTACTACATATTGATAAAATGTCCATTACTAACTTAAATGATTACATAATTTTTAAAACATGGTAATAACTGATATATAAATAATAATAAACATGAAAAAGGTTCTAATGTATGTATAAATTAACTTATGTTTATTATTCATTAGATTAAAGAATGAATGGGTCATGTCAGGCACGAAGTAAGGGAATTCGTCTCAATCTCCTTTCATTGAGGGATATTTTTTAATACACTACTTTCCTTTATATGTTGTATAAACAACTTTTAATTTTAATTTCATTCAAAGGGAATCATTTTCTACGAATAAATTTAAAAAACAAAAAAAAATGTTTCATTGTAACATAAGTGGTGACAATGACCATTGCATCGCCGTGAGTATTATTTGATCTTGGCTACCTTAACAAGAAGTATTTTTTTTGAAACAAATGTATATACCATTTAATTTTATAACGTATATTGGTATTTAAAACATTTTTTATAACAGATTTATTATTTCAACATATTTTAATAATATATTGTGATTGAAATGTGGAAATGATTTCATTCCATTATGTTTGATTTATGTGTTATGAATATGGTATGCTTCTTTGGGAATTGTTACCTATATGGGTGGTTCTGTGATATACCTAGGGAGGGTAAGACCGAGATAGCTCTCCAATCCATTGGGGTAATATGACAGAGGTAATCATCAATGATTCTACAAATATATTTAGAGAATATACTATAATGGGTATTCTAATTGTAAATCGCTACATTGTAGTGATAACTACTACGTATATATGTTATGGATGCCACAAGTTACCTTTATGATTTATGTTTTCTATGTTATAGTCATAAATATTATGATTTCATGAGGTATTTTATAGAGGATATGTTATGTTTTCAATGATTAACAAATGTTTTCATTCATTGTTTTATAACCCTTACTGAGCTTTTTATGCTCGTCCCATGTTGTCAAATGTTTTTCACAGTACTTTTAGATGAACAGGGTCATGGATGGGATCAAGGAAAATCCATGCTATCTAAAACATGGGACAAGACATGACTTTTTTCAGGTGTTTTTATTTTATGAAAAAAATGGAAACAAAGTTTAAGTGTATAATTTTTAATTTTAGATATGTAATGTAATTGTTATGGCTTAATTATGTAATACTCTAAACCTAAAAATATCCTCAATATGAATTATTCATTTAATTCAAGATTATGTAATGTTTAAATCCATGTCCTTATAGACCTGGTTTTAGTCACCATGGCATTGTGGCCTCGTACAAGAGACCGACCATGTGCACCAACTAATACCATTCCCCAACACCGAAGATGATATAATTTGGCATCAAGATCAAACACAAAAATAGTGGGTACTATTGGTTTGGTATCATTTGGTGGATACCAATTGGATTTTTTTTAAAACCCATATGATGAGTATAGTGACACATGCTATTTCACAATGATGGGACAATTGTTGGCAAGGACAATGGTGAACAATAGTATAAAAATTAACGTGAATGAACCCACTTTTTGAAATCATGTAGAAATAATTATTCTGGAACTAAAATTAAAAAAATTAAAAAAATTAAAAAGAAAACATATATGTGACCCAAATAGAATCACTTCACTCCTTAAAATTATTATTCTCATGGAAATATCTCTCATCCTCTCATAAGTACAGGGAAAAAATGAATTTTTTTCGATGAAATACCAACTCCAATTGATATATATTATTAGTTAGCTAATCATACTATAAGGTGTCTATCATAAAATCAATATTATCCCATTTTAGTAGTATTGTTGGGATATATATGATTCCTACATAATTAGTAAATATTAAATACATCACTAATTAATTTAATGTTATAATTAATGTTCAATCGATAAGACACAATCCAATGCCATTAAACAATATCGAAAGCTTCAATAATACCTCATTTAAATTTACCATATAAACCCAAATCAGGATTTCCTAGGGGAAGTGACTATCGGAAAAAATCTAGATAAGTCACCTCAAACTCCAATAGGTGATGATGATGGACTATATATAAAAAAATATGACATTAATATCTCTCCAACCTATTTTGGATCAACTATAACTTTTCCATCATCTCTTGAACAGTGCTCCATATAACCTATTATTGTTCCACAATATCATAGCAATACAAGAAATATTAATAAATAAACAAATAAAATTATTTATAGGATGAAATTTTAATCAGTTCTAATTAATTTTTTTTTTCAAACTCAGCCAAAGGATAAATATTTTCAAAGAACCCCCAAATTTAAAAACACACACCAATAACATATACTAAAAAATATGAATGGAATACCTTATATTTCTGTCCTTTTTATAGTGATAGATCATGTTTTACATTTTATTGGTACCAATAACTCTTTTCAAGACATTATAAAAAATTAATAAAAAATATGGTTCTTTTTAATAAAACCATTGAAGGTACAATATTGAGTGTTATGATCATTCATATATATAGGTACATGGGATATTACTCTTTTGACATTTGTTTAAGACAAATGAAATGATCCAATTTTGTAAATCAATAAATATTACAACAAATAACACCGCTCTATTACTTGGAATCCATGGAGTACAAAAAATTATGTCCTGGAATATATCACCAATTAACCTCCTCAAAATTTCTAAAGGAAACGGTAACCCAATAGGTCTTTGGGGATCCACCTTAATCTTCTCCAAGATAGTAATTGTGTCATAAAGTGTCAATGTAAAGACATAAATTTTTATACCATTTTTGAGATATAAAATCATTAATAATATTATTTTTTACAAGGTGAATAAACTATCTATCAAGATTCCCCCTGTTAATCAAATATTATCTTAGATATAGCAGTTCAACCATCCCACTTCATAAAAATAGGATACCTTGTAATAGATAAGACATATCACCTATATTATTCCAAAATTAATGATTTTATAAATATGAAGATAATTTATTTCTATTTCATTCCAAATAATAATATAATCATCATTCACTGGTTCATATTTTAAAAAATCCAATGACAACTACCAATTTTCCTCCACCATTTTCAATAACATCATAGGAAACAAACTAATTAAAAATCACTCCACTAATGTTTCCATTAAGTATTTTTATAGTAACTGAATTCTATGTATATCAAGGACTATATTAGAACTCCCTAATATATATGAAATTAAAAAACTTCAATATTTTTGGAGAAACACATACTATATCTTTTTTTGAATGTAATGGTCTCTGGGTGTGAAAGTATACTTCAGAATCTACATATGTCAATAAAAAGAGATATAATTGTATAATTGATTTTGGATCCATGTCTTATGTTCATCTATCATTGTTGAAATTTTGATAATATAGGTATTATTATTATTCTAATGGGATCATAGTGGGCAAGATACATTTTCCGCGAAAATGTTTCCTTCCATTTGAACAAATATTATTCTCATTCATGTTTCATTACATTAAAAATCTTATCATGAACCTATTTTTAAAAAATAATTACTATAAAAAAATAAATAACTAATTTAGTTCTTAAAATGAACATTTGAACTTATATATTTATTGGAACATGAATCCCTTATATATTAGCTCATTCGTTAGAAATAAAAAATTAGTGAATCCCGGACAAAAAATAAATATAATACTAAAAACCCACAAAAGAACTGGATCTAAAATAATTGTCTGTGTTTTTTCTCAAATCACAACTTATGGGATATTTTTAAAATCATTTTAGATTCCACTTTAAGATATGTAATTCTATATAAATATCACCTCATGAATTCATTAATCTCAATTAGATGTCTTATCATATAGGCATGGATCATTCCTAAATTTTAGGAAGATATCATGTTGATCCTTGAGATCATCTTAATACTTAGAGAACACTAGAATGTCAACTAATTAAACACACAAAAAATATTTCTTTATTAGATAAGTTATATGGTTCATCAAATTCAAAAACACTAAAATAGAAATAGTAATACAAATGGAATAACTGTATTCTCATATTGTCCACACCTATTTATTAAAATAATCTTATTTATATATAACACTTAAATACATATCTATTGTGACCCATGATGTAGATCAACATTGGATAACCATATTAATCCCCTAAATTTTTAAAATAGTTCAGTAATCCTAAAAAACTGGCATTTTTTTTAAGTGTCACCTGAATATGATTTTGGAATCTGATAAAAGAAAAAAAAATTCATTTATGGTTGGTACCAATGAAAAAACAATTAGAAACACCTCAAAGAATTCAACCATTTAGAATGATAAAAATTACATGAATTTTTTTTGAAAACAACATGAATCGTTTCTCAAGGTTGGCTTTAGATTCTTACATCCTTAGAATAAATTAGAACTGTTATTCTAAATCTATAATTATACAATCCCTAAAATATGGTACTAACCATATCCGAAGATATAAACTCAACCCCGTGATTAAAATTTTTAATAATTGATTTAATGATAACTATACAGCCTTTTACAATTTTTAATCTCAATATATCATGATTCTAAACTAGAAACACAATTACTAACTCATATTTAGTGATCAAGACATAGAATTTGTAACATTTTAAACCTTGATCCATGCATCCTATAATGGATGTAAATATATCAATCTTAATTTTTATAATATTATAGTGATATTAGAAAAAATAAAAAATAGATAATATAAAATAATGGGAAGCATAAGTTATGAATAATTCTTGGACTATAGTGTATTATATAATAATTATAATCATCACAAATTCATGTCCCATATTAGATTCCACTTGGGAAAAGAATTGTATAACAATATAACCTACTTCAGTAAATCTATGATCACCTTTCAATAAATTTTTATCCAAATATACATTGAAATAAAATCTACCACATTCTCCAAGTGAGAAAGAGGATGAGAGCCTTTAGTATAAGTGGATACAAATCTACTACCATAGTACACACTTATACATACATAGTGATTATTAATTGATTTTCGAAAATTATGGAATGATCTAGTGCCACCATAAATCTAAAATTGGTTTATAAGGGCATCCAAAACATATATAAAATGACATTAAAATATCTTAGGGTAATCCTAGAAACATCCCCTCATGGTAACTTATAATCATTAAAATGATTTCATTCTGTTTAGAAGATACACTATGTCTATCTCCCCCAATAGTAGCAGCTCAAAACAAAACAGTCTTTCCAACTTAGTTTTCATCATCCTTAGTTTTTATTCATAACACCACAATAAAATATATCATCCACAAGAGGATCAATGTTGATTAGATATTAGCTCTAAAACATATCTCAATCCTTCAATCATTAAGGAATTCGTTAGTGACATGATCGAGTGACATGTAATGTTGCAAAAAAATCAGTTTGCATAATCCATTAAAAATCATCACCTTTCTACATGGTCAAAATAAATCAACAATCATTATATTTTGAGATTAAAAAGCTGATTCAATGCCTTCATGGAAGATATCCAAGTGAGTTCCTCATGTAAATTAGTTGGCATGATGGAGTTCCACCATTTTCATCATGATCCTACAAAAATATTATTCATATAACATACCAATGAGTCCAACGAATTTGTTATGTAATGAAATAACATTTCATTACCTTTAGGTCACAATATGGATTCATGAGTCCCATGTTACGATGGAAAATATGTGGATACCTCTTCAAAAATTGTGATGCATTATCCACTATTTTCCCTAGTTTTTAAAGACAATGTGATATACATTCAAGATTTCATAGACAAAATATTCAAATCTTAGGGTGTCTACTAGATGGTTCAACATTAGAAATTGTCTCAAAACATCCACTCTTATATTCATAAGATATCTTAATAGAGTATTTATGTTTGGAAAAAACTATATAATAATGGATTATTGAAAAAATCTATAGCCTATGATAAAGACCATAATTATTAAGAATCAAATAAATGAATATATTCATGTTTAAAAAAGAAGAACATAAACGGTAAATCAAAATAAACCATATAAATTAGGTTCATTTAAATACCAAAATACCAACAGATTAAAATATTAATGGGAGTTACATTGGCACAAATCAATTCACAGATAATGAGTTTCAGATATCTTAACTCAGGTCTGTTATATACCATCAACCAACCCCATGTCGTATAACAAAACGTCGAATATGGGATTCCCTTTGATTCATTTATTTATATACTATATGAATTGAAAATAGCAGGTCACCCATTATTTTCTTCTCAATATGGAAATACACATGTAATCCAAACAATTCATCATATATAATAGAAAATAGATAATCTACCAATATAAATCAAAGAAGAAAATAGAACAAAATCCTACAAGAAAAAAAACTAATCCAAATAGATATAAATAGAAAATATAATGAAGAATTTACCAAAGATGAAATTGTATCTCCATGTGAAAAAAATACAAAAATATGGAACTAATGATCTATAATATGGAACTAAGAATCTGTATAATATCTACCCATATGCATATTCTTGTTCGATATTAAAAAAACATGTTTATAAATCCATCTCCTATGAAAAATATTTTCATAAATCATCATTTTTATTTAATTGAAAATAATCCATATTCATAATGACCCTAATATGTGTGGAAACATGAAATAAAACTATAGTCATCAACAATCAATGAATCTATATTGACTTGATAATTTAAATTATGATATATAAATAAATCCAAGATATTAAAACATAATTGTGTTGTTGAATTTTTACATACATGTTGAGGAAACATACAAAACACTGAACATGACATAATGTCATTTAAAATGATATTGAGTCCTACCACAACCAATCAATACCAAAATCATAAAACCTAGTGTTTACAATCTAAATATTTTTTCATTTTTCCATACCTAGTATTCCATAAATTATACAATGGGATATTTTTTGAAAAAAATTATAATCCATGATTACAAATTTCCTTGTAACTTTAACTATTAGAGATTAATTTTCTCAAATAAATTAAAATAAAATTTTTATTATGATATATCTTTGAGGCCTATCATTGAACATATGAATTTCATAATTATGTCTTTAAAGAATAAACAATTTTAACAATATTTACAAGAAACATAATATGTAAATTCCTAAAATAATCATACATTATTTCACATAAATTAATTTCATAAATAAATCCTATCAATGTTTACTAAAATTTATGTAAATTTTTCTATAAAACCTTTGTATTGAAGAAAAAATCAATAAAAATAAAACATTGTTTCTTTCAAACACTATGGATGTAGAAGAATAGATTACGTACCCAAAACTTTTTTCTATTAAAGTAAGCCTAGGAAGTGTGAATACATAAATATATAATTAATGAAAAATTTAAATAAAAAATATCTTCCCAAAAATTTCAAATAAAAAATTCAAGAAGAAATTGAGAAAATATTTTTAAAAAATGGGTAAACCGATTTAAATTTTTATAGAAACTCCTTATAATGGTAGCACAGAGATGGAATAACTTCCCCAAATAGTTCAATTTTTAATGTTAATTTTAAAAACAAGAAATAACTACAACTATTCTATAGTTTTACCCACCATGAAATGATAGCTTCACCCAAGAGACTAACAACAAGTATCAGACACTCCTTAGAAATATAACCCAATTTGTATAGGCCCTTCAACATTCTTAAACAATCCCATTAATGAGATTATAGGTCATGGAACAAACAAAAACCTCTAATAGTCCATGAACAAGAGTATTCCTTATGTCGGGTGGGGTGGCATAGACCATTTCAAAAAGGAGGGCCAAGGGAACACCACAACGTCGAAAATAAAATGGTTTCTTCATATTTTGAAACATTATTCTAAAAAAATAAATTGTTAGCTACCCTGAACCTCTTCAATGTATGGATATGATATAACTAAACATATGTCTCAAAATAAAACTTTCATTTGGCATAGAGGGTGTCACGTTGGCCATTAAAAAATTATAATGGAAAACCACAGATGGGAATAGTCAATTTAAATCATAAGGTGATATCATTTATCATTCTAATGTGACTTATAATTGTTATGAATATACAAAAATATATTTATTAATACCATTTCATCTAGGAAATAACATAACCATATTTATTTGAGTTCAACTATAAATAAACACAATAATAATTTAAACAATTCTACCTATTTAGTATATTTCGTTCTTCTAAATATTTAAATATTTTTATATTATTTACCCTATTTTTAGAATGATCCCATGGAATATGAATTCTGATAGATATATTTGTTCTCATCAAATTCTAGTAGCATCTTTTTTTGTGGCCTATAGTCATTCTAGATCACTAATTAAATCATTAAAATGATTTATTGTCATGGTCGACCAGAATTTTATTTTGATTACATATAATATAGACAATTTATAAACTCATTATCACACCCCAACCTACCAATTTATAATATTTTAATTATTTTGGGACTCTCTATTAATCTTCTGTTTGAAACTATTTTAATAAAATAAAATAATTTCATTTCGTATATGGGTGTGAGATCATGCACTGTATCCAACGATAATAAGTGAATTTTTTAGTCATAATAATAAAAATAGAAAATAAATATCCCCATTATTTTTTTTGTATTTTTTATTATTTTAGTTTTATTATTATTATAAATTTTTTCCTATTTATTCTGTTTTTATTTAAATATTTTCTTCCTTTTTTTCATTAATTCTATTTTGTCCTTTATTTATTTTTTCTTTCCCCCTTCCCTCTTTCTTTCTCAGGAAACTCATGTCATGCTTCTCGCCTCCCCCAAATTACCTTCATTGAACCACCACTCCTCCCTTTGGCAGCTCTCCATCCTATGGCCTCCATTAAATGGGCCACCACTAGCACCCCACTCTCCCTCACTAATATATTGTTCGAACTACATCATAAAACTCCCCCAAAGGTATCCCCCATTGAGGCACATGATCCTACCCCTCAATCCTCATTTTTTCCAGTGAAATGACAATATGTCCTCCGATTTTGTGGTCAGCCCATCACTTTGAGCTTCCTCTTCACTCCTCCTTCCTATTTTGTTCAAGATTCTCCTCCTCGTATCCCCTCATAAGATCCACTGAACCCCCTAGGTTAGGGATTGGTCTTTTTTTGTAGTTCTAAGGAGTGCAGTTCCTCCTTGAGGACCCCTTAGTACGATGTTTGATGTTTTCCCCCAAAGGTGAAGAAGATTATCTTTGTTTTGGTCTTACTTTTTCGATTAGAGGCATGGTTTTATAGATCTATCTTTTTTCGCACCAGATGAATTAGGTAATTTATGTGTTTAAAGGTACATAGTAATTATCATGCAGTGTTTTGGAAAATACTTTGTGATTTAAGTCTATCTCGGTTAGTTGGTAACACTTTGAGGTGAGGTTTCCGTTGTTTCATTGTTTAATTTAGTTTTATTTGAAGCCTTTTGTGATTATTAGATTCTTATTTATTGTTGTAGTATATTTTGGTAATTGGTGTCGGAGTTATAGAGGATGGAAGAGTACACCAAAATATATACATGGGTTGGTGTGTGTATATACATATCCTCCTTGATCAAGTTCCCTCATGGCATGGGGAATATGTACTTGGATGAAAAGACACACAGACACATAGAGAGATAGAGAGAGATAAACACATACACACACACACACATATATATATGGGTGTGTTAAAATCTATATACATGTTGGTGATGAAGTCTCGAGAAACCTTTGTAAAAAGTTTTGTGTTTGAGGTGTGAAATTTTTTGCAGCTGGTTGGTTTTTCAATTATTTTATTCCATTCATTTGATGTTTTATGTTTCCTTCTAATTTTTGTAGTGTGTTGGACTGTTTTGAGTGGTTTTGAGTCTCCGGGTGAAAGGGTGACTCACCATAATTTTAATTGGTAAATAAATACAAATAATTGTGATTTTCCCCTCTCTATGTATATTCATCCATGTCCTTGAATGTACTTGTATGGGTCTAGGTGTGCCTATGTGTATATATAAAAATCAATAACATGGTGAGTGTATATTGGTACATGTGATTAAGAATATCTATAAGGATCCCCTTGCACATGTTCATGGGCCATACAAATGTCTGATAGGGTCTAGGTGTCCTTGGATGTGTGAGAGGCCACATATACATTGTGGGGGAGTAGAAGCTTTTAGTTAGAAACTTTCAGAAGCCAAAGTGGGCTGTTTGGTTCCACCTTGAGAATGGTACCCTATCCCATGACCTTTTATTATAATTTCTATTAATACTTGGTATTCTTTTAAAAGTGTTTATTTTATCTTTATATGGAATTTATATTAAATATATGTATTTCTATTTTTATATTTTGTTTTTGTGATAAAATGGCTGTGGTTCTTGAAAAGTGGTTTCTTGAATGATTTAAACTCAATATGGTTATTTCTAAAGACATGTGGTGTTTTGGAAGGTAAGTTATAAACAGGAAATGAAATGTTTGTATTTCAAAATAAGTTCCAAAGTAATTTCAAGAATGGGTTTTGGTGTGAATTTAAGGTAAAATGGTGGTTTGGTATTATTAGATGGATTGTATCATTTTATGTATGGTTTTATTCTTTCTTTGAACATGTACTACCTTTATTTTTAGTTAATATTTTAAACAATTTTGGAGACTCAAAAATTTTGGGTGATTGTGTTTCCAAAATGAAAAGTGTTCCGTGTCAATGATTTACAATGTATGCCACATTAATAATGATTTATGAAAAAATAAAACCCCTCTTAAATCATTCCCTCTTAAAATAGAAAAATGATGTGTATGTTAACTGTATAAATTTTAATATGTTCCCAGTGAATATACTAGTGAAATGATAAATGTATATGAGAAAACTGGATGTGATTAATGGGGGAGGTCAATGGAGAATACTAGAATATGTTTAGATAAATAATTGTATCTTTGTCTGCCATTACATTATTATAAAAGACACCCATATTGATTTATAGAACATTTGATACCACAAGTACCTAGGTGGGAATACATAGATTAGTATGCCAGATGAAACATAAGTGGTTCGTCTGGGTTTCATCTAACAAGATGTAGATTACAACACTAACATAATACTTATGCTGATTTTAGATTATTATGTTATGGTTTTGTTTTATACTAGTCTACAATGCATGAGATAGAAGACTAGTGTGTCTCCTAAGGAATGTTTTCACCATGTAATGAAGTCTCCAGGGTCTCATATGTGATAGTTACCTAAAGGGATTTCATATGGTTTAATTTTTTTACATAAATATTGGGATGTGATTTTCATTTCTAATTCTCATGCTTGACGATCCATTTTGAAAAACCATATTTTAATCATCATTTATCCCCTATCATTTTATAATTTTTATGCATGCATGTAATATATTTGGAAAATATATTAGAAGAGAAATGATTTCTTTAAAAAAGTAAACATTTTACATGGTTTTGAATAGAATGAAAAAACTTATTTCAATATGTATTATATTCAAACTTGTATGATCAATTTTTTTCTATTACAAGGCCTAGGGTGTTATTATTCATTGCCTTTACTACTGGGGATCTCAGTTCTCATGCCTACATTTCATTTTAGTTTCATGTTCTAGTCTTGGTTTTCTCTTGGAGGGAGCGTGGTTCTTTGTATGGTGGTGACCCATGAGGTCCCATTGAGGTATATCTAGATAGTTATCATTTTTAAATTTTTTCCGTTAGTGTTTACCTATTTTTTTGTCTATTTCTATTTATCTATCTTTTATTTTTCAATGCTAATTCCTTCCAAAGTACAGGTTTTGATGCTAGCCACTATTTTCTTGCCAATGGGGAATAATAATTCCATTCAGTCCAAGCTACAAACTGGCTTCGGTGACTATATTATTGTTGATCTAGGTGGTACTTGAAAAAATTACATTAGAGGATGTTTATCCCATATCCATTGAGAATTTCCAATATTTTGGTGTTATGATTTTTTGAATCTAAGTGTTAAATTGTGGGTAGGTTCTTGATCACCACATATTTGGAATGACACTTGAATAGTGAATGTGTCCCAGTATGGTTTTGCATCAATGTTTGTGCTTGGATATCAGATGATTTCAAGGTTCTTATTCATGTTTATATGTTTCTAGTTAATCATTAATTTTGGTGGTCATTTTCGACGGTTACATGGTTGTTGTGCCTGGCATGACAAGCCATGTGTAGACCATCCAATTACCTTTGATGACATCCTATGTGCTCACCGGGTTGGTGTACAGTCTTCCAAACCATATGATTGAGCTGTGTATAGCTCTTGTTTATTTGATAAGTTGGATTAGTTATTTTTTGTGTGAATTTTTTACATTGGGATGTTATTCTTGTGAGTTTTGGCTGGTTTTGGGGTGTTTTTTGGGGTTGCCAAATTGATGATTACTCTACTGAAAATTTGGTTTTAAAATAAATGTATTGAATTTTTTGAAATTAAAATGGGTTGTTTTGAACATGGATGATCTTTTGGGACATGTTTTATAATATTTTAAAGTGTTTGTAAAGTGTAAATTGGAATTGGATTTGGAAAATTTTTGGTGGAATTTGAAATTTTTGTGAACATTGAAATTAAAGTCTCATGAAAATGGGAATTTGGAAATAATATGTTTGACTGTTGGTATACTTATGGATTCTCTTGTATGTGGATAGCGGACATAGAGCTAGTATGTGTGTATGGATGTTGAGTGGGAACACGAATGTATATACATGTAGGGATTAGCAGAATATCTATGGTGGGTGTTTAGTCTCTGAGGATCATTTTCATTTATAAAAGCATGTTTGGTAAAGAGGTATATGTGTTCAGTTTGGAATGAACGTTTAAATTTTATAAGGGGAATTTTGGTTTTTATGTTTTATTCTTTTATGATTATTAAAGGATGATCTAATTGAGTTTTGATTTAATACTGTATGTGATGGCTTGTTTTGTAATTCACTTCAAGTTTGTTTTGTCTTTTTTATTAAGAGTATACAACCCAGAAGAGTCCAAGGGCCTCAGAATAATATCATTTGGTTAATGAATTCTCTCAGACTCTGAAAGGATTGTTGGGGTGGAGCCCTCTTCGTTTGATATTTTTTAGCTATGATGGTCTGGGCATGATAGTTTTTGGGGTTTTTGTTGTGTCTTTAGGTATTGAGGAACATTAGATATTGTTGGGGAATTATAGTTCTCATTCCATTGAAATTAATATGTCTTTATTTTTGAAGGGCATTTTCCCTTTTCTTTTTGATCGTAGAGTCATAACAGGAGGACTATAACATGAAGAGTGTTATATCCTTGAGGTGTGTGTTAAAGGTTCCACATCTGGTGATGGTGTGAATCGTAGGAACATGTTCATGGAGTGTCTCCTTCGTCACTCTCTATTTCTCTATCTAATTCCCACATTCTCGTTGCATCTGATGTGGTTGGTATGGTAGTCTACACCATTTTTTCTTAATCCTTCAATGGAATTTTCAGATTGCAGCTGCAAAATAGGTATGTAAGCTGTGTTTCTTGAGGATGATTCCATGGTTGGAGATTTTCAGTTCTAGATTGTGGTGTATCAGATCCTTCAACACCTTAGGACTCTATACCTTGGTCATGTAGTGAGAATTTTCATGTAGTCATGCAATTTTTAGGTGTAAGGGATCCACATCCAACTGATAGTCTCTAATATTTGGGAATAGAACAGTTAATTTTTCACTTTATGTGGTAGTCTGCATGGGGGACCATGTTTTCGAGGTCTTGGTTTCCTTTTTATATAATATTTCAATGGATAATCCTTATTAGGGTAAAATATAAATGTTTGGTCTTTCTTTGGATCAATTCTAGCTTCTATGAGGTGCTGACATAGAGATGTGTGCAGGTTATGGATCTTATGAATAATTATTTGGCATTTATTTTGTGAGTGTTTATTTTTCTTGTTTTCCACTTGGATATGGAGTTTCATGATGGCCTATGTTGATATTTATCACTATGTTTGGGGTTGGCCCTTGTTGATGGGATGATGATGGGTGCATGTGTACTACTCAGCTTCTAATTTGTTTGGGAGACCCACTCTGGGTCTCGCCAATGTCTTTCCTCATGCTGGATGGGTGTGACTCAGTATGTTATGGTGTCACACCAATGTACGAGATCAAGATTGGTTTTCAGGGTTTTTTTTCAATTTTTTATTTTCAGTATTCAGAGAGAGTCTTAATATAGTGGGGAGAACAACGTACAAAAAATTTCTAATGACTATAGTCTTCAAGGAGTTCTTGTTGGGGAAACTCTTTTTCTTATACTCTTCCCAAACCGAATCAAAATAAATGGTCATCCAAGATTATGGGTCATATAGAGAATGTTCATTAGAGATCTGGAGTGGGAGATAGTGATTTCAATGTTTGGGTTCATGGTGTTCTAGGTTGTGGTTGTGTTTGGAAATTTTATTATCATGTTGTTGTCTATTTCCCTTGGAAGTGTAGGACTTAATTTTTTAGGACTTGGGTGGAGAGAGAGCATTCGGTCTTCAATTGGGTTGGGTTTCATTTAGTTCATCGTTGCGTCCTTATTTTGAGCCTAGAACCACAACGTGTTTTTGGAAATTATTGGGTAGAATGTGTCTTGGTAGTAATGATTTTCATACAATTACTCGAGGCTTTATTTTATTATAATTATTTTGATCTCCCTTTTGAGCTTTAGTTTGAACCGGTTTTCAAAAAAGAAAGGAATTTTTTTTCTATACGGGCACACGATGGTGCACAGTGAACAACCTTAATACAAGAATGTCGTAGTTATAATTATAATTTTAACTATAAATAATGTCATTATTTAATACTTGGTTTTATTATTTTGTTTTATTATGATAACTAATTTACTTATTATTTTAATAAGTTTTTCTTTTATTCATTTATTCCATTTTATTGTTTTCATTTTTTTCCACCCCCCTTTTTTCTCCACCACCTCACATCGCACTAAACCCCTCAACTAGTTCACATTCACTAAACCACTTTCCCTCTATTTTTTCACTCTTCTTCATGTTGTCACCATCCATTGGGCCACAACTAGCACCCCACTATCATTTGTCACTCGATTGTTCGACCCGCATCACACAACACATCCAATGGGGATCCCATTGACCTACGTGACCCTCCCCCTCAACCCTTATTTTCTCTGGTGAAATAACCAAATCTCTACGGGTTTTGATGCAGGCTATCAAGGTGAGCATCCTCTTCTATAATTCATTCTTAGTTGGTTCAGGTTTTGGATCCACATTTCCCCTCCAAGGGTTGACTGAACCCACTAGGATTGGGTTATAATGGTTTTTTTCATGTGGTACAAAGGCATGTTGTGCCTATCATAGGACCCATGTGTGATATTTGATGTTCACCACCAAAGGGGAAGTGGGTTTTCTTATTTTTGGTCTAATGTTGTCGATTTTTTATAAATGTTTATATTTATATTTTTTTCTCACCTTTTGAATTAGGGTTATTATGTTTTTTATGTTTCATAGTATTTTTCTAGTAGTGAATTTGTCATTTCATTGGTATTTTGGTCTATCTTAGTTTGTTGGTCAACATTTGAGGTGAGGTTTCTCTTTCTACCTTGTTTAATTATTTATTATTTGATTCCTTCTGTGAAAATTAGATTCCTTATTGTTGTTTTAGAATGTTATTATCATTTCAGCATATATTTGGGCAGTTTAAAGAAATTTCTTATATGTATATACATGGTTAGAAATATATATATACAAATCCTCCTTGTGAATGTTCCCACATGGAAAAAGTAATATGTTCTTGTATCAAAGGATATATATATATATATGAAAATTTATATGGGTATTGGTGATGATGTCAATGTCTACCTTCATAAAATGTTTGATGTTTTTGAGGAATGGAATTTTATTCCATTTGTTGTATTTTTACTTGTTTTATGGCGTTAAATTGATGTTTAAGGGTTCCTTCTACTTGTTTTATAGTTCGTTGGACTATTCCATGATGTTTTGAGTCACCGAGACCAAGGAAGAATAACTTTTTTGTGCATATGTAATTAAATATATATATGTCGGATCCCAAGTTACATGTATATTCATCCATGTCATTGAATATACATGTATTTGGTAGGTTTCCCTATGTGTTTATATAAAAATGCATATCTAGGTAGGTGGAGACTGGTATATGCATATATGAATACATGTAAGGATCCCCTTTCAAATTTTCATGGTCCATGTTTATATATTCATAGGGGTAAGGTGTCATTTCATGTATGTGGATTCCCACATAATAATGTGTGGAGAATAATATTTTAGTTAGAAAGCACCAAGATCCAAATTAGATGGCTTGTTTCCACCTTAAGGTCAGTTCCCATTACTAAATCCTCAAATTATAATTTCTATTTCTGTTTGGTGTTCTATTAAATGTGTAACTTCTTCCATTATATGGAATTCCTATGCATTATATGTATATATATTTGTGTGTGTGTGTGTGTGTCTTTTTGTGTGTGTGTGTGTTTATGAATAAATTGTTTTGGTTCATGAAAAGTGCTTTCATTGATGTTTTAAATGTAAAAATGGTAGTTCATAAGATGTGTGATCTTTAGGATGGTTTGTTGTAAAAGTTAAATGACATGTTTGTTTTTAAAAATATGTTCCAAAGTGATAACAAATTGTTTTGTTAATTCAATGTAAAATAGTGGTTTGACTTTCTTAAAATGATTTCTTTATTCAATGTGTGTTTTTAATCTTGATTTAATCATGTAGTACTATTTTTGTTAGTTATGCTTTCAAAATATTTTGGAAACTATAAAAATATAGAGTTATTATGTTTCTAAAATTAAAAGCGTTCTTTGAAAGAGTTTAATATCATTTGGTAATTGAAAAAGAATTTATGAAAAAAAGAAAACCCATCTTAAGGGTTTATTTATTAATTTAGAAAAAATATGTATATGTTAGATATACAATTTCATATTCTTGATGTCACACTGTGAAACCCATATTTTAATCTTCATTTATCCCCTTTAATCTTGAAATATTAGTTCTTGTGTGTAATATACATTGAAAATATAGTGGAATATAAATTCTTTCCTTAAAAATTTAAACTTGTAACATGGATTTTAGAAATAATGAAACACCTTATTTCAATATGTATTATTTTAAAACTAGCATCATTGGGATTATTTTTAATGTAAAAGACATATGAAGTTATTATTTCTTTTCTTTTATACATAGCATCTCAACCCTAAAACATACATTACATTTAATTTTCAGGATCTAGTCTTGGATCACTCATCAAATGAGCATGGTTTTCTTTTTGGTGAAATCAAATGGTGTCACATGGATATATGTATAGCTAGTTATCTTTATTTATTTTTAATATTATTGGTTTTTACCTGTTTTTTCTAGTTTAATTTTGTATATTTGTATTTTTATTTTCAATGCTAAATTGTTCCCAACAGCTTGTTTTGATTCTCAGAACTAGTTTCCATCCTATGTGGAATTAAAATTCCCTTCGTAAATTCCGCATACCATCTCAGGTGACCGATTTATGGTCAAATAGAGATGGTTTGTGCCATTGACAATTGTGCTATATAGGTCATTCGGTACTTCTACAATTCATAGTTGATATCTCATGACTATTTGATCATTGGGGACAATTAGAAAATTTATTACTATTACTTTAGCTGCCAATTAAGGATATCTACATTTTTGTTTGATTAATTATGATATGGATGGATCATATTGTAATAAACCTTGTATTTCTCTAGAAAAAAAATTATTTTTATTTGGAATATCCATTATAAATGATAATATTCTATAGTACTCCACAATATGAGCATGAAATCATTTTTACAAAATTACACAACACCATTTTTGTGTTAGCCAATGAGGATTCCACATAAAATAATTTTTAATCATAATGCATACATTCATTAATTTATATATTGATGAATGATTATTTAAATGGAATATAAAGTTGATTCCATTTTTATTAATGTCCATAAGCTCTAATAATTTCATTAATCAATATAATTTCTAATATGTTCAATTTGTAATCCCAAGGATCAATGAAACTCTATGATTCATTACGTAACTGTAGAACTTGTAATACCCCTTTTTATATAATTCTTTGTTAGAAGTGATGAAATTATAACATACAAAATATTTTATTTGTGTAAACACACTAATAAATCGACCTTTCCCATCCCCATTGGTAAAATTTTAGTTCATCAAAAATTTATAGTTTAACCTTATCTAGAATCTTATTCCTCTGAATAAACTATAAGTAATTCATTCTAAAAAAAATTATTTTTTAAATTAGTTAGATGAATTTTTCATAATTTTTGTATTGAAATCATTTTTTTAATTAACATTATCTCAAATAGAAATATTTTATTGATTAATTAATTAGGTAAAAATTATCAATAATAGATATTTTAACACAATGTAGAATTCCCCCATATGTTATTTTATTTAATTAAGGAACTCTAAAAAATGTACCAACTAGATAAACTAGATTTTGGAATCAATTTTATAAAATAATACATCAATGTAATATGATTTTTATGGATAATATCATGGGAAAAAATATATTTTTTAAACATGTATAATTAAAATACCACTCAATGTATGTCATTCCACGTAAATATGTATTTGATGTGTTACACATTTATTTTCATTATAGTAAAATAAATTATTTTGTAATATATTTCAAATATTTGAACAAACACACACAATTATAAATAATAAATTAATAAACACATCGATATAAATGGAAAACAAAATTTTGGAGTATCATAATATGGACCATAACCTAACTCGGTTTTCTCTCATGTAAATCATTATTAAACACGAATTTGAAAGTGAAATACATATTTTCTTCCAACATATGTGCTTGTGGAAATGTTATTTGGTAACATACATTAATAATTATTTAAAAAAATTCCCAATATTCTATAAATCATTCTTAAAATCATTGATACAGAGAAATTTTTATCACATTTATTTTTTATGGAGTGATAAGAAATCTTCCACCATGTGGTTCCAAACCTTCAAAATATATATAAATAATATCACTTCACAATTTTATAAAAAAGTCTATTTTTATAAAATAAATACCTTAATTGATTACCTCTATAATAAAATATCATAACTAAAGACCTCAGAAAAATCATCCCCATCATATTAGAAATATTTTCCGCATACCATTGAAGGGTGGATGGTGCGTTAAACATGTTCAACAACATAGGTTAAATTGAAATGATGATATATATTCTTATATATATATATATATATTATAGCCCTTTACAAACAATAGTTTTTTATATATACCATGTAACAACTTATAAAAAATTTTATTCACCATAAATTATACATTCAATCACTTGGTCAATTAATGTGAGGATGAATTAATAACACTCAATCACTTTAATCATATTCTAATACATTACATAAAAAACATCATAACCCCCCTACACATGTATTAAATCATAAAATCAAACATTATACGAATAATCCCTCCTTTAAAAAACATTACATGGAGTAGGAATAACCTTTATATTTAGGAATTATATTATATTATCATATACTAATATAGATTTTCCATCCCCATAATAACTCATGATGTCTCTTGGAAGAGAGGGATTGATTCTATTTATATCAAAAAAAACTCAATGTAATTACCAACTTTTTTTCTATTATAACATTAATTAGTTGTTCCCTTCACATGGTAGGGTGTCATAAAAGTGTATTTTTTATAGGTATTTCTTAATGAAGTAAATAAATTCCTTATAATGGTTGGAATTTATTTCATGACATATATTGACCGATTAAAATAAATTGAAACCATTATAACAAAATAATTATATGAATATTAATATAATACTAAAAATCTAAAATACATGTAAAATTATTAATTTTTTTACCATTTATATTCTATCTAGATTAGTTAATTATCTCTAAAATATATGACGTTTTATATATTATAATATAAATAATTTAATAGTATTCTTCAAAATGAAAATATAATATAATTCATTAAGAAAATATATAATTATAATTTCACTATTAATATCAATCATACATACTCCATTGTGACATAGAAATTAAACCACCAAGTTTAAGGTCATTTATAAGATTCCAAATAGACATGAAAGGTTGATATTGAATTAATAGTTCTTTAGACTTATTTTACATCTCCATGATGAGAAATTCACGGCACTAATGATTTTATCGATCATCACAAAATAATATTTCAGAATTACAACAAGGTACTTTATATATTGGAAAAAATGATGTGGATAAAATATAGTAGGATTAATATTTATGATTATTGGAACATTGTACACACTCAATGAAAATAAAATAGCAGTAGCATATTGATTTAAAATGTATTTTTGGATTTTTCTTAATCCAATGATTCATAAAACAAAATCTACATAAAACATCAATCACTCATTGTATTATTTATATAACAATATTAAAATTCAATCTAGTAATATTAATCAAGACCAATTTCATCAATTTATTCTTGTATGAGTGGATTTACTTGAAAAAATTGAGTAAGATGAAATTGGGGAAATAGTTTTGATGTGTAGCAGGATAATATTCATGTATTTAATAATAACTGTGGAATTTTGGTATTTCCCATATGTCATCCCATAAAACATAATTGCATGAAATTTAAGAGGTGGTTAGTAGGGATACACCTCTATCATATTTGATAAATTTTTTACTCTTATATCATTATATAACACTTTTTATTTAATAGACTATATATTATTTTGATCAATTATATATTATTTTTATTACTATTTATTCTTGGGGTGTGAAATTTTACTAATATACCCTGAAATTCAATTTTCCTAAGCCTTTGTTTTTTCATTCGAAACCTATATATTACATGGTAAATTAACTAATGGACACAAAAAAATATTTTGATGTAGATATCCCTATAATAAATTGACATTTCCAAGTTATTATTTATACTTTTCTATATATTTTTCATCGTTCGAATTGTGATATTCCCGTGAGATATATGATGATTATTTTTCTGAACTTTTATTCATAGATTCCCCAAATTTTGTTATCATTTAATATAAAATTTTCTATTATTGTGGTTTTTTTGCTTCATAATCATCTATGATATGTTGTAAAATTATTAACCAATTAGATTAAAATACTTTTCAATATGGGGATAAAAAATAGAGAATGGGATTAAATGGTGTTTTACCCACATCATTTTCTCCAACCTTGAATTGGAGATTATGACCTCACATAATGACAATTATAATTTTGATTATATGTACTTAGATATTTTTATAAAAAAACTCATAAAACCCATTAAATTCTCATATGTTCTAGTTATAAAATCATGAAATTTGTGATTGTTTCAACATGACTTGTGAGTGTGAATATTTTGGTTTTCATTTTTCTATCATTATTTACAAACATGTTTTATTATCTCAATATTCAATAAAATTGCATCCATTTGAGTAGTTATATTCATATTCCCATTAATATGAAGTATAAATTTTATAGAGAACCAATTTCACGATGTATTTGATGAAAATTATATGACAAATCATATGCTATTTATTGTATCTTAGTGGTTGTAAACCTTATAGGTCCTCCTATAGATACCCAATCAAACACTAGATGTGTATAATTAAAAAAAATAAAATCGTCTACTTATATATCTAATGAAACACACCATGGTAGTAATACATCAATAAAATATCTTTCATATGATTAATTTAGTTTGAGATATATTTTTTCTATTATTTGAAATATTTTGAATATCACATCTCAATTTTACCATATTCATGATTAATAGTTATTTTTAAAGTAATCTTTATATATATATGTCTCGTGTGGGGATTTAACATGGTGTTTTTTATTTGAACAATTTTTTAGAATGTTTCATTAATGAAAATTTAATTTCATTATGATAGATCACAACATTGGTCAACTTATTGCTATTTAACATTTAAAATATATCTATAAAACTATATTGGTTATAATTAGGGTATATTTTTTCATTCATATATACTAACCCAAAATTAGGATCATCTGTAGTATTATTTGATTTAGAACACTGTTTTAGTACTATAAGGGTGGAATCACTATACATAGAGTGACCCCCTTGATTAATGGATGTCCACAATCCCATAGTTCCATATCATCATGAAATTATGTGAAAATAATGATGAATTTCTAACAAAACTTCGTTTAATACTTTGGGGGCATGGACAATCGTCACTCTAATCTGATTTTTTTTAAAAATGAAATCAATCTCAACAAATATATCAAAATATTTAGTTTAATTCAACATCATTGATCTATTTTAAGTGTTGTGATTGATGAACGTATATAATAAATTAAATGTAGATAAAAAATATATTAATATAAATGCCAAAAAATAAAAAATTATGAAAATTGGGAATAATGAATTGTGAAACATTTATTTGATTATTAAAATACCCTCATTAGCTATTTATAAAAAAAATAAAAATATGACATTCCCTCATGTTTTTTAACATCCAGTGGAAATTTAGAAAATGTTAAAAATTCAAATTATTGATCTCTTATTAATAAATAAAAAATGTAATTATATCCACGATTAGAACAAAGGGTGAACCTATAAGAATAATTGGAAAACTCATTCCCCACCAGTCAGTGTTTAATATTTATTAGAAAATTTTATAGAATTGATTATGAATTATAAAAAAACAATTTCTATGATGTAATGAAAAAACTATTTTAATAAAATATGGTAACTATATTTACAGGTAGATATTTTATATGAATAATTATTATTTTTAATACTGTGAATTGGTTTTTTTGGGAACTGTTTTGGGTAATTTGTCATTATTTTTTTATGTTTCATATAACAATTATGTAATTAATTTAATTAATTACTTATAATAAAATATAATTATAGATTTTCTTCTAAGATTCAGTCTCCAATGAAAATAAATTATAATATCCACTATCACTATCTAATAAATCTATAATGTAGTAGGGATCCTCCTACAGTTATAGTTCTCTAAAAGAAAAATTAATTCTGGAAAAATGATTATCACGCAATTTAATACTAATATAAAATACATAAATACAAAATAAATGTTATCCATTAAAGTGGTGTCACTACACACCTACTCTCGGTTCATAATCCATAAAATCTATACTAATCATGGTTGAATAAACATACTAATAGATTTAAATTATAATTATATGAGATTTAGGTTTAAATTCATGAATTGAGAAACTTATATGACCATAAAAGGGAATTAGAAGAACATAACTAACACTCAATATTAAAATCTACAATCCCTATAACAATATCAAATTTCAATATTCTCTTAAAAATGAGAAATTATTCTATAAATTTTTTAATACTCTTTATAATCTCACCATTATTTACAAAAATATTAATAAGATGATATTTAGTGATGATGAAATAATCCTGGAATAAAGAAAATATTGAGGGAGGACTTATTAATGGATTTATATTTTATTATGAATTTGTTATATTATTATGAAATAAGGGCATGGGATGTAATTAGTAGAAAAATAAAACAATAATTAAATCATTTAGAGTCACAATTATTTTAAAATGACCTCTAAAATTATAAGTCACCCATTAAATCACATTGAAATATCAATTTTTCATGTTATTTTGTGTCGAAGACATTTCATGATGAACTCCCATTGGTCATAATGATATGTCACTACCCCCTTTTCATTATTTTTAATGGAGATTACCATCTATAGTGTGGTACATATTTATTTAAATCTCATATTACCTTATTAAATGATGGTTTCATCATTAATCTCAGTAGTTGAATAGAATAATCCCAAACATCTTTGATGTTAATTATTCATAATAATGTTTTAATATGTAGTAATGTGTTTTATGATTATATTTTCCACCCGATTCAAATGGGTATTCTTATATATGTTAATGATTTTGGAATTGATCATCCATTTTGGGATTGACATATTATTCCTCTTATCATTAGATAAATGTAATTTAGATTGAGCACTATACTATTAGTTGAAATATATAGACCTTTTTTATTTGATATAGAGTATGGATTTTGATGTCTACATATAATGTTCTACCACTCAATGTAGATTCATTTTATTTCATCTATATTTCATTTATCCAAACTGGGTACTCCAAAATTCCTCTTGATATTACCTTTCTTTTGAAATGGATCCCTCTATTGGTATATGTTATACTGATGCATTTTTTCATGGATTGATGTTTACTGATCACTATAATCTCATTATATATTTATCTCTATATGAAACTAATTCTTAATTTCCACAATTTTTCATTTAATCAGGAATTAAATCATTATATTTTAATAATAACTTCATTTAAACCTCATGATTACTCCTACAATTGAATATTAGTGTCAACATAATGAATTTTGTTGTAGTTTATTATTGATTGGTCATAATCATATTCAAATAAAAAATACATATAATGAAATACAGTATTAATATATGTATTTTTTTAATTAATTTTAAATTTTACATGATTCAAAAATTTCATTCAAAATGACAATCATGCTAAATTTATATTAGTACAAACCACATATAATATTATTCGATCCAATTATTCATAATTATTTTGAAATTTTTTATTTCATGTTATTCACTTATAGTGTCCAATAAAAACAATAAAACATTATTCGATATATGTGTTTCACAAATACATTATAATATAATTTTTAAAATTATTCAATGATTTTAAAATGGTACTATATATATTTTTTATAATAGGATTCAAAAAAAGAATTTATTTTTATTTATAAATCATATCTTTTACTTTATGATCCATACTTTAAAAAAGTCTTATTCCGATAAATGATGGTATTTTAGGGAGGGAATATCTTTAGAAACATTACTATGAGTGCTTCATGATAGAATTTGAAAGGTATTTGTTATGTGATGACATTTTACATGTGATGAAAAATGTGTGGAATTGTGTGTTTTACATGTTATGTAGTGGTGGATTATTGTTAAAATATTTAAAAAATTAATATTTATTAACCAGAAAAATAAAATTAATGATTAATGTCAAAAATAATATTAAAATATGAATGAGAGGAAAACTAAGGACGTTTATACTACATCTATACATCACGACTTATATATATTTCATGTATTATTCCAGCATAAAAATAACATATTTTATTGAATTTCAATATTCATATTTAAATGTCATTATAAAATGATATTCAATATTTCAAAATAAGTATCTAATTTACTTATTTTGAAAATAAAAATAGAAATATATATTTATGGGTTTTTTTGAATATGTCAAATAATAAATAAATAAATATATAATGATATTATAAAACATGTATTGAGTTATTATTTTATACTAATTTTTTTACATATGTTTACATATTATTCATTTTAAATATCCCTTATAATGATAATTCATTAAATCCCTCATATTTATATTCATATTGAAAACATTGTATTTTAATTCTAAATATCATTATTATTTAATGGTTATATTTCCAATGAATACTTATTTAAAAATGGTATTATTGGGTATCTAATTCAAGTAAATACCACTTAATTAAATAAATTATTTATTTTGTTTTTCATAAACAAATGTTTTAAAATCCCCATATTAATATAAATATATAAAATCGATCATTTTTAAGATTATTTATCAATAAACTCTAATAGATATTAAGGAATTATTTTAAAATTCATTTTTAAATATATGTTATATAATAAAATTGTAGTTTTTTTATAATATGGTATGTGTCAATTTTTAAAATCTGTTCTTACACTCTAGATATTTAATAAATCTATTTAAGAGTAATTTATTTTCATAGAAGGGTTTTTCAATATAAAAACATGGGATCATATTGAAAAAATACTAATGATTAGATCATAGTCTATTCATTATCAGGTCACCATCTACACCACACTCACATAAATATTGATTGAATTTTTTTCATCATTTATTATTATGTTATTCATATATATCCAAAATCACATATATAAATACTCCCCCACTATAATTTCTATTTAAATCATATATTTCATTTTTCCCAACATAAATTTTCTATCATCAAATAATACAATATATATCATAAATCATATCATAATTATATTCTAAATTTCTTTTATTTTGTTCCATGTTTCATATATATATGTTCTATAATATTATTTATGTATTACAAAAAAAATAAACTGGTTTGTCCAATAATGAAATATTATTCACTATTCATAGAATGTAATTTTTATAAATAAATTATTTTTACACATCCTAAAGTGCATGAAATATAATATATATTATTTAATATTTACTTTTATATAAAAATTATTTATATATATTAATAACTAATTCAATTTATATGATATAAATTTTGGTAAGTTTACAATATAGAATTATTTATTATTTTTCTTTAATTATATCTATAAACATAGTTGTGTTTGATGACTCATCAAATATTTGATTGTGTTGTCGATCAACCACATTCATATTTTTTGTACGTATGATCCAAAAATAATATTATCCCATAGTATTAAAATAAAAAAGACATGAATTAATTAATAAACAATGTAATACACTATCTAAATTATAGATCAATCATAATATTTTACCATTGTTGGGAATGATTCTAAAATCATCCCTAAATTAGTTTAGCATTCATCACATATAATGAAACATCTCATTATATGATCAAACCATGAAACTGAGTTGGAATTTGACAATGATCATGGTGAATTTTTTATCACATCCAACTATAATAAGTTCCAAGGTATCTTGTATAAAAAAATTGAAATGATTTCATCCATAATATTTATAAAAATATACTGGAATAAAGAAAATGTTTTTTGAAAAAGAAAAAAATTATATATTCAAATAAATAATAATAATAAACATATCTAATACCACATACAACAAAAATAAATCAATGAAAACATATATGATACATGGATATCTAAATTAAAATATTAAATCAACTATAAATCCACTTTTCTTTTAATGACCCAGTGTCATGATTTACATCCAATACTATACACCGAAAATCTTATAGGATGACATAGAAAAAAACCTAAAAAGGAAACCATAATAGATGATTACAAATTATGTTTTATGTAGAGTTTTTGAAAAAACAAGCCAATAGGGATATCAGTAAGGATATTATACTATCCCATTAAAATGAAATTTTTCAATTTCTTATTAAAATAGTATTTAAAAATAAAATTTTCATTCTTGGGAACTGAAATCAAATATAAATTCAATATACATTTATTATACCCGCATTTTTATTTTTAAATACCGATAAACCATTCTTTTCAAACCATTAATTAATTAAAACTACATTTACATAAACACCCATTAAAAATACTCTTTCATAAGATATATTATAAATTTTCCTTAGTAGTAAAATTTATAATAATTATAATAAAAATATACCAAAATGATAAATTAAATAATAAGGGAACATTTCCAAACAAAATTAAAAATATAATGAAGTGATTAAGGTTTTCATACATGTTAATAATGATGTTGAACATAAAATGAAAGAAAAGTCTATTAAATTGATCTATTGGGATGGAACCATCACAAATTCAATTGTAAGGATAGTCTTAGACATCACATACACATTAGATCGTGTATCAACCTAGGTTTCATCCAGAAAAATAAATTCACCATATTATCCTTCACTCATACATCATAGAGGTTACTCCCAATCGATTTCTATTTCATAGTAGAGGATACACTAGAGTAATGTTAATATATATTGGGGCATACATTTTGAATTTATACTTTTCTCAAAATGTTAAATGAAAGGAAGAATATTATTTCAGAAATAAATCAATATATACAAGAATCATTATGTATAAATAGAAAATAATACACACACCAATGTTCAAATAATAAACATCCCAAATAATTTCATTAATTAGAATTAAAAATATTATACCACCCCCCTCAGGGACACAACCATTTCAAAATAGACACTGAAGAGGGAATCGCGAACATTTAATGGAAAATTATTTCAATTTTTCAAATATGTCTTAATGAAAAGAAACTTGGGATTCTATGTCTATTGTAACCATTGAGATCCATTTCAAATAATTTTTAACAAACTGCATTATAATTAATATTACAAATTATTTAATAATGAAATCTTTTCAAAAAAATTACATGATAAGTTAAATACTCTTTTTTAAATTATAATAAATAAGATAACATGTAATTATAGACTCCAATATTGTTAAATTACATTAAAATAAATAATTTATTTGATATAATTCACTGAATCCTTACATAAAAATCTGCAAACATCAAAACCTCATTAAAAAAACATTTTCCATTAATTAACCAATATTAAAAAAGGTATATTTTCCTAAATAAAATTATGAAGTCACTTTTCTATCATCAATTGGAATAAATGAAAAAATAAATCATTTATAATCATCATGCATAGAATTCTATAATAAATAATGGAAAGAAAAAACAACTTTTCTTCATTAATTAGAATGTTAAATATCTTCTAAATAGATGGAGAGAACTCCATCATGTTTTAAGATACCATCCAAAATCCCTAACAACCAAAACAATAGGTAATTAGTCTCCCCATAAGCATGATGTAGCAATAGAAGCCACTAAGAAATAATTATAGTGGAAAAATTAAAGGGGACAAGATATAGTGTAATAATTGGAGAATAAACGATGAAGATGGAGTAAATTATGAAGGGAAATTTTCTTAATATCATGGTGGATTAGGATTGAAAATAAATACAAGAAATGGAGATTTATCTCATCATGTAGACGAGCCTATCAGATCTGTGGAGAGGAAGGGGATTCCATATTATTTTAAAATTAAGAATGTGAAATATAAAAAAAATTTATTTATATGGTTAGAAATTCTTTATTTTTATATCTTGGGATTGTTGTGTGGAGCTCCCATGCTAATCCCTATAATGATATTTCAAAATTGTTTCATTAAGGAGAGCCTCCACTGGAAGAACCTACGGTCCAAACCATATATTATTTATGTGCATCACTTATATAAAATAGGCAAAGGATCCTCCCGTGTTCCTAAACCTACTATGGACTGTGGAATAGCTTCTTACTCATAACAGTTTTGATTATAAGAACTACTAAATTCCTATATAATACTATTGAATGTTTATCAATGATATGACATTGACTCTCTCAAAAGTTATCCTCTATATTGGAACTTTCCAAAAGGCAATGTGGTTGAACCATCATACACTTAGTCAAATACCATTTAATTTTACATGGAACTATTAAACAACTATAGATAAACCCATATGTAACAAACAACATAACCCGCATTCTAGTCCTATTGTAATGAAACCATGTGGTTTTGGTATGGCCTAACCTGATGATCATTATGAAAATTTGTTAACAATAAATAATTAATTATCTACTATCTTTATTGGATGACAACCATTAGTCCATAAAAACACATATGAGTGAGATATGGCTACAATGTTTCCACATAAGGCTATGGATTTGTATGAATCTGACCTAGAATACTACTTATACGGACTTCATTAAATATCAAAATAACCAAATATTATTGAATATGAACATAACTATAGGAAAATTGGTTATTAAAATCCCCCAACTATGACATATTATACTCTAACATTGTGTTAGTGAGTGAGGATGAAATGGACGAAATACATCAACATCATCCTATGTAATAAACAAGATGGGAGAGTAATGGAATAATATAAGGACCTACTGAAACAAAAAGGAATATATAACCTCTCCAGATAGATGAGCTATGAAAATAGGAAAACAAAACGCATCCTTTAATTATATAGTGATTTTCGTAATGCATAAATATATATACAAGAAATACTTATCATCGGCACCATCATTATATTTTTTTCATATAAAATTATTTGACTTGTGACTGACGTATAACTCTAAAAATCATCATCACGATAATAATTTTAGTTGAACAATCAAAAAATCAAACATTACCCTTGACACTGATTTGAAACGCTATAAATAAATCACAACCCAATATAACCCCACATCATCAAGATTAAATCCATAAAAAACATGCACTATAATTATCATAACAATAAAAAAACCAAAATACACAACGAAAAAGATAATGGGAAGAGTAACACATGTCACTGCCCACAATAGAAAAACTAGGGCCTCCAACTATGAACCCAAACACTTTTTCAACCAATAATATAATACTATTAAAAACAAGTTCTCATTGACCTAAGGCCATAATGATCCATGTTAACATTTTATAGACCAAATGATCTCAGATTTAACGCACCTCATCATTTCACATTAATACATGATTTATTAATTAAGGGTATAATAAATACAATGAAAAATATTTAAATGTATTCTGTCCATGAGAATTAGGTGTGATAGAAAAATAAAATAAAATAATGAATACATTTTCTTAATTGAAAACCTCCTTATGATGTCCAAAATATTTCTTCATATTTAATAACACAAGGAATAACATGGGAAAATACATAATAAAGGGGTGATCTATATACCCCGAAATTTAATAAATATGGAATAAGTTGAATAAAATAATGCATTTTATAAAATAGGATTATCAATACATCATAAAAGAATTAAGAATTATAAACATGATCAACTAGACAAGATATTTCTTGGTAATTATAAAGGTAAAATGGTAAATGTCGAAACAACATTATACATTGCATCGTAAACATATGTTAACTATAACAATATTTAAATCATGATAATGAAGTACCATAAATGAATTAGTGTCACTCAATATCGCAACACTATGTTTCATGAGACTAGATATTGCCTAATACATTAGAGCACTGCATAATTATGGTCTCACCCATTACATTTATTTTTAAATCATGAATATGTGTGCCCTGTAGGAAACACAATAAGGTTTCAGTTATCATCATATATTGTTCCATTATAATGAATTTTAGAATACATAAACTTATATAATATGTAAAATAATTATATGTGTATAAAAGTTAACTCCCATTATTGGAATTGGGTATGGTCTTTATTGTACACTTGTTTTTTCATGGAAAATCACTATAAAACATCATCATCATAGCAATGATACTTATAAATTCATAAAATGGGATGATGAGAGGTAATGGGGTCTCCCATTATTTGGATATATTATTTGGAAGTTATTCCTACATGGAATGAAATATCCCAACAGTAATATTGTGAAATTCAATGAATATGATAATAAATAATCAATAATAAAGGAGAGGATGAGAGGATCCCATGTTTGGGTGTGTTACTCCAAATAATTGGTAGGATAATATTGAGAAAATGGGGGAACCATGATAGGATTTTATATAGGGTAACGAAGGGAATGGAATTGATCCATGGATTTTGAGTGAAAATAATTTTGAGCATGTGGGTGTTTATATTGGTAATGAGTGGGGATTTATTTATTTTCTCACAATCATTGGTTTTGGACTCTATAAAATAAAAAAATAGAAAACATTACCAAGAGGTATTCCATAGTTTATACAAAATGTGAGTGGTTATAATTTTTTTATATTGTAAATGAATATCCATAATAAAATAATATTTTTTTTATGTGGAAGTGTATCATAATATTAATAAAATTGTTTTAGAACCATAAAATATATTAATGGTTTTTAGAGGACACATAAAGTATTTATAAAATTAATGAAATAACCATAAAAGCAATTATCTTAAAGGAAAATAATATATTTTTTCTTCTATACCCTTTATAGTATTTATTAAAGCTCATTTTTATCATTATGATGACATTATATACACTATATATTATTAAGATATTTAATGTTTACCTAAAAATTCAACTATCAGATAAACATATGAAAAATTCAATATTGCATTATTTCAAAATTCAGATTTAAATAATAATATTAATTTTATAAAAAATAATTTTATAAATAAATTATTTTTCCCTTATTAAATAATAATAATCATTAATTAATAAATGATGTTTTTTTATAATAACAAATTTTTAACCCTTATAAAAATTACATTTAATTCCTAAAAAATATATGATAGTTTATATTGGATAAAAATTATATATCAACAATATTTTATTAAAATAATAATTTCTTTCAAGAATATATTAATTGATAAAAATATATTCCATAATTCGAATGGAATATTATTGAAAAATATAATATGTGTGTTATTCTATCAAAATAAATATCGAAGATAACTTAATAATAATAGGATAAAAATATATAAATCATTCTATAAAAATAGATTGAAGAATCAAATTACTACATTATTGATGCATATCCCTTTAATACACTAGTAAACTCATTATGAGTAATGTATGGGATATAATAACTTTCATCGAGTGGTTTGATTTAATCGGGTTGTGTTGTGATCTCGGTGAGCATGAACATTTCACATAAATTTTTGTTCTCATATTTATGTTCTTGGGATTAATATTTGTAATGTTCAAGGTAAAAACCAAGTGATTTTATCTCCCTTTAAATCTATGATAGACGGGCTTCATAGGGTCAGATTATACTTGCCTGGTAGCACTTCCATTATATATGTCAATTTGGTTAGTTAAACCATATATCTATACTAATCATATGATCTATAATCAATGGATATATTACTAATAATAAAGATTATAAATGGTCTTTTAAATCTTATAAGATATAATAAAACCAAATGAGTTCTTATTTTTTCTATAAATATAATACAAAATAATCCATTTCATTAAAACAAATGTGGAAATTTTATTTATAATATCTTTGGTCATTAGTATCTTCCCCACTTCAAAAATTTTACCCCGGAAATTATCATTTCCCAAATTATAAATGACATGGGTAACCTATTTTCAAAACTCCTTTCAGTTCCCACATTTCTTATACAAAATTTTGGTTTCCCAAAAATACTTTGACCATGTTAATTATCTTATTTTGTTGAAATTTTTCTCTATGATATATGATCTTCACTTGATTTTCCTCAATTATAGATCATTATCTTCGGGTACAACCTATTGATTGAGTACATGTGAGGGGTCTAGTATGTACATTCTTAATTGGGATACATGAAATACATATAGTACTTTAGATTGGATATGAGGGAGTGCATATCGATATGCCACTAATCCAATAAAATCATTGATATCAAATGGATTAATGTTTATCGAAGTAAGACGTTACTTATACTGAGTTATAACTTATTTTATCTTTGGGTATATGTGGAGTAATACCATTCCTCTAATCATTAACTCCATGTATTGTGGATGATTATCAATATAACACTTCAGTTGCATTTAGATAGACTTGATGTGATTCTGAATTATTTTCACCATGTCTACCATTTCTTTGACCATTTCAGAATCTAGAAGCTTATGTTCACTAATATAATCCAAAAATGATGGTGTCATACATATTTTTGGAAAAAGGAAATTATATGGATCCATTTTTATATATTTTTGGAAACTATTATTATATGAGAACATGATAATTGGGAGGTGTTAATATCATCCTTCCTTGATGTCAATTGAGAATTATCTTTACATATTCTATGTTTTATGGGAAATCTATTTAGATTTTCTATTAGTTTGAGGGTTATAATCATTGCTAAATTTCAACTTAATATTCTTTGTGTGTTGGTTACCCTTACAAAACATGGAGGAAAATCATTGACATCCATCAGATTCAATTGATAGTGGCATTCCACGTAGCATCACCAATTATCTAATTTATATCATTGCAAAATTATCACTTAATTAATCCCATCTAATTTAAATGATGTTTTTAGTCATTTTAAGATAATCCAGAACCCCTGAGATATCAATTTTTCATCTTTTTTTCTTTATAATAAATTTGATAATGTCCATGGTTATATTTTCCCATTTCTATGTAGGTATAGATAATTGTTGGATCATACTCTTATATTTTTTTTCATTCTACAACACTTGCTGACATAGAATACATAGAGAGGTATATTCTATGGTCATCTTGTATATATAGTTCCACTAATAGTGTTTTCATAGATATCAATACATTTTTATTCTTCTAGTATGGTTCAAGAAGGTTATGCTTTTTAAAATATCAAATAGATCCTTTTATAATTGGGGATTTTATGATACACATTGTGTTGACCCATGTATAAGAAATAATTTTCATTAAAAATTCACTCTTTAGATTTCCCTTTTTTTATTGTTTCTAATTTTTTCTGAATTCCCAAATTATATCATTGAGAATCATTTATCCTCTCTTATATCTATTGTTGAGAAATAATTTGTGAAGGGATTGATAAGGTTCCACACATTGTGATTCCCATATCCATCATTTTCAAATCATGAAATATGAATCATACTCAATTTCAATCAGTGAATGAATTTTAGGATCTATTCAAAATAATTAATTTTCCAAAATATTCAATTTTTAGGATAATAATTAATAGAGAATTAATGTTACTTGATTAGCTATAACCATCTGTGTTCTCACATATTCATCTATTTCATTGTAAATAAAAACTATTGTATTTTCTAACATGTATATATTTCACACTTCTCTATAATGAGCTAATTTTACTATATTCTCAATGTAAATATCACTTTGGATTACTCTAGATCATGTTCTGGGTAGTTTTGTTCTTAAAAATTCAACTTCCATGAAGCATTGTATATCGCAATTTTATTTGTTTATTAACAACCAACCCATGCCCTTCTTTGATGCAGTGCATAATTCCATGAATTGTTCTCCACGTATGAGCAATTTGAGTAAATATTTTATGATGATACTTATTTTATCTCTTTGAATCTATCTTCACATTAATAATTCTATGAATTAATCTATCCAATGTGATTTATCATCGTTATAGTGTTTAAAAAACTCAATCACAAATTGACAATAGTGACAAGATAATCCAAGGAAAATATGGATATCTGTCATAGATATTTGCATCATTCATCCTTTATTTCTATTTATCATTTAATGCCCTATATATTTTCCATATCTTTTGATAATATTCCCCACAAATGAAACTTCATTGTATTATATATAATTTTTTTTTACTTTCTTTAAAGATTCTACTTTCATAAGGTAATTGACATAATGCATAGATGGTCATTATGTTTCTCTGAAAATTTTGATTATATTTTAATATCATCTATAAATAATAACAAATATTAGTCTTTTTAATATCTAAATAATCGATTCTTAAATACCATGAATATTTAAGTGTAATTATTGAGTCCAAATTGCATTACTGAGAACTCATATTTTTCATACCTTATTTGAAAAGCAGTCGTGGGGTTTTATGCCTTATTCACCCTATCATGTTAATGCCCTCACTAATGATAGAAATTGGAAAATTAATATAATCCATGAAGATAATTGATCAAGTTATCAATCCATGGAAAATAATATTTGATCTTTATGGTGATATTTTTGATCATGTTATAACAAATGGAAATGTGCATTGATCCATCCATCTTCTAGATGATAGAGAATGGTACACCCCAAGGTGAAGAAATTGGGCATATTAATCCATTATATATATTACCCAAAAATTTCTTCTTATTATCTTTGTTTTCACCAAAATCAATTCTATATTGAGTATTGGATAATGGTTACTCCTCAGATATAAACATGATTAAAAATTCATTCTCTAGTCTAGTAGGAAGACCGTAAAATTATTTGGGAAACACATCATCATATTCACTCAAAATGGACATGTCTTCATAGATGATTCTTTCCTTATAATCAATCATTTTATATAGATATGTTATATTATAGGGTAATAATAACCATGATAGAGATCTTGGTTAAAAATAATATTTATGTTGGCTATATATAAGGATGTCCCATCAATACACTACATTGCTCTGAATTCCACTAATGGATTAAGAATGGATTTTAGGATAAGTTAGGTTGAATTTTGATTACATGGTATTTGTTATATACTTATATTGAAGTAATTTTCACATTTTCCATATTCACTAATATCTCTTCATCATGAATGGTTGTGGTGTTTAGATAGTTCTACTAAACATTCATGATATGATATAATGTATAGAACTAGAATATAAAATGCATATTATATATTCAATGATGAATTACTAGAAGAAATAGAATGAGATGATTGTATGGATCCACCTCAATTTTTGGGTTAAAAATATATTTCCCATGATTCTTGGGATGTTCTTGGTAGTCTCTGAAAACAGTGGATTAGTGAATTGGATATCAATGTGGTATAGCTTCTATCATTTGATGCAATAAATATTGTGTTGATGGTTTATTAGAGTCTCCATTCCTCCAAAACATTGTTAGGTTTATCCAATAAACAATTACTTGATAGGTGTCCCTCTTTCCTACACCTAAATCATCTCATCACCCCTATGAAATTTTCATGAATCTTCTTTGTGCAAATTTTAAAAGTGAGATGTCAATATTTCATAATGCAGTTACATTTTTTTCATCAGACCACCAGAGCATTTCTTCTTATTATCACCATGATACCATTTAGATTCTCATATCTTCACCTCAAGATTCAGGTCACATCAGAAAATTCCCTCAATGATATAAAATTCTTAGATCATGAGGTTTTAATTGCAGACTGGTTTTTTAGACCAACAATGAAGTGGTCAAGCATTCAATTAGGGGAATAAAAAATACATAAAAATATCATTTTCTTATGTTTTTTAATATTACCTGATATATTTGTCATCTTTTTTATTTAGGGAATGAAAATACCATAACATTTAAAGATGGGGATTGTGATGAAATTATTTATAAAAATCATTTTCTAGAATTAATTTTACCCCATATAATCAATCTCATCCTAAGGATTATAATCTTTTATAAACATAAACCGCTGATCAACATCTACTTCCACAAATTAAACATATAGTAAAACCTTATCCTTCTAAAAGCATTAATGTATAGAGAATATATTATCAATAGAGTTGATCCATTGGTCTGTGATTAAAAAATTAGATGATCCAGTGAAACTCGGAGGCCTTTGGAAAATAAAGATCTTAATTGCAACTTGTTTTTTCTTATGGGGAGTTGATAACTTCTCCAAATGTTGGATTATATTCATAACATTATTTAGATAATAGGTTATCATCATAAATTATATTATTCCCAGTCAAATTTAAATGGGAATATCATTGGGACAGTCATCACATTTCCCATCCAATTAATTTTTTATTAGATTCTTACAATTCCATCCATTATTTAGAAAAAATAGAAAATTATGGATCATTATTTTTCTGCAAATAAACTAATAAACTAAAATACAATGACAATAAATAAACAACTTTTAAATTACATGTGTTTATTTAATATAAGAGTATATATAGAATTCAAAAAATCTTATTCGCGATATATTTCCTCACAAATATTCTTATGGATATTTATTTTTTTACCATATTTATAGATTTTATTTAGATAATGATTTTAAAATGTCATATCAACCGGTAGTGTAAAATTGTGTGTGTAGTAAATATGATATTACAACACTAGTTCCTGGAATATTCTAGTTCAATTCAGTGTTTTTTGGTTTTACCCATATGTATATTTGTTCTAGAGACATGTCTACTTTTTATAGCTAGGAAGGGATGTATTTTCTTGATAAACCACTCGATACATAATTATATATATTTTGGGATGTATTATTGTACATATTTTAATCTATATGGATTTATCTAGTATTTTCAATTACTAATCACAAAAACAACTAAACCTTTCCTATAAAAACAACTATAACAATTCTGCCCTTTATTTCATATTAATAAATGATTTTTTACATATACATATACTTATTTCTACCTAGATGATTAATAATTATAGTTTATTTTGGAATCATGTTCATTATACAGAAACATAAATCATGCGACATGTCATATTTTTTGAAAACATCTTTTTCATATTCACAATATTCCTTTGTACTTAATATTTAATGGGATAACCTGGGGGATACATAAGAAGGGGTGATATATAAATCCCCACAATGGAATAATCTTGTAATAACATGATTAAAAAATTCAAGTAATATATAGGTATATTAATTGTTCATAAATAGGGTAAGAATCATAAACATAAATAGTGTGGCATGATATAAAATGATAATAAAAAAGGCTACCTAGGAAATGTGGAAACAACCTCAAAAAATATATTATAAAAATAGGTCAAGGATAACGTAATATATTTCCTTATGGATAATTTACCTTAATGAAATAAGGATTAATCCGTATCCCATCATGATGTAGTACGAAATGAAACATTATCCAATGCATCAAAGCACTTTAACACCCTGGTTGTTTATGGACCTTTTTTGAATAAATTAAATTTTTATATATATATTTAAATGCACTATGTAAACCATTAATTTTACATGTCGCTAAATTAGTAAACTTTATATATAACATCTACATGGTGTATGTTACACACAAAACCGACATAACATATGTTACACGCAACACCAATGTTTCTATGAAATATCATTTTATTATAATAATTATTTATATGAGATAATTATAAACTATCCAATAAACATAGTAATATGAATATTCATAAAAAATGTAAATTTTTTTATAATTATTTTATATAAATAAAATATATTCATAATGAATGATATATTTTTTTTGGTAAATTCCTTATATGTTTATAAATAATATTTTTTAAATGAATATATTTTAGAGTCATTATAGGAAAAAATTAAACATTGTTTTTAGGAAAATTTATAAATTTTATTTTATAAAATTAAATTATATTTTTCTCTTAAAATGATCAAATTATATTATAGTGATTTCTTTTTATTTTTTGGATCAAATTTATTTTTTGGGTGAATAGTGAAAAATAGTTAATTTTAATTCAAGACTAATTTTTTATCTAATTTATTTATAATGTAAAATTATATTATAATTTTTTTAAATGTTTAATTATATCATTTTTTTATAATTTAATCTAGTTTATCTCATTGGAACATATTTAACATTAAAAATGTGTATAAAAACATTGAAATTTATTCACATTTTTTCTTTAAAAACCAGCGGTTTTGTCCCATTAGCTGAATTATTGTGAAATTAATTTCTTTATTTTATGTTATTATAATTAAGAAAAAAGGTTTATATAGTTGTAATAAGAATAAAAAATAATTTATAATATATTTAGAAATATTTTTGACCTATAATGTAGTTAAAGTGATTAAAATAAATTACAACAATTGAGAGAAAAATTTTGTTAACAAAGTACTAAAAAATAAATTGAAGACCCAAAATGACTTATAAAATTATCCATAACCCATGTTGTTGAGATTAATCATAAAATAGCCTTTAATTAATGATATTTTTTATTTTTTATTTTGGAAAAATCGTCGGTAGTGCTAACCTATTTTCAAAATTCAAATTTTGTGTTATCCCTTCCATGTAAAAGGCCATCAATTGTCCAACATATTCAGACCACTCAAACCAATTATTTTCTTCCATGATATTCCCAATTAAAATCCCAACATACCTTACATCCTCTTATAACATATTCTAGTGCAGAAATTATTCCATGGAATCCTTTTAGAAATATCAAAATAGAGTTACCCGATTAACAGGTAACAACTTTTCTCAAGTTACTTTATTATATTTTCATTCTCCACCACCTCCATTATCTTTATTTGATAATTTTTTTTAAAAAAAATGGGTAATTAAATTTTCTATGACTTTACCTAGAAAATGATACTACCAAAAATTACACACATATCTATCTAATGGGCGACAAATGTTCTATTTATGTGTACGTAGAACAAAATGACTATTATTCATTTTTCAATGTCACATCTCATGGAAGAAATTATGATGGAAACTCAGTTTATAAATTAAATATATTATATTTATAATTTTAATTCTTTAATCCTTTTAAAAAACATATCTCTATACAATCCATTTGTTGTAAATATTTTAATTTCATTTGAGGAAATGGGGACTACCACCCCCTCAAAGCAATGTGATTCCTTCATAGACTACATGAAATGTATTAAGTATGGGTTTAGTGAAATTATATGATATATAATGTATAATAATACTTATTTATAAATTATATATATATATATCACTTACCTTCTTTCTTCCAATACAATAATAAAAATAGAAGCAATATTAAATCATACTTATGGGTTATCCTCTCTATAGACAGTGTATTCTATACCATAGTTATGTATTCTATATATTTTTATAATAAAAATATAATTAATATAAATTATATTTATATCATTATTTTTTGAAATCATGATATATGTTTCAGGACCAAAGATATTGCAAATTAAAACACAAGTAAAGAATAAAGAGAATATTACCTGAAGTGAATCCTTTTCATACTACTATTAAAATGAGAATAATACTAGATATAATAATATGGTATGTAAAATATATATAGAAAACATATATTTGTTTTTCAAGAGGATTGAATGAGTACCACGAGATACAAGACAAATGGTTAGAGGATTTCATCTCACTTTTTATTACCCTGATATAAATTCCAAGCTCACCACTCATTCCTTTAGTGTGGTTTATATACATTCCAAGAATGTACTGTATAATTAAAATTTATAAATTTAACTATACATTCATATTCATTTTGTGATATTTAATTTGTGGGGTTAATATTTCAAAAGCTACCAAATCGGTAATATTTTTTTTTCTAAATTTTACTTCATTAAGAATCATGTTTTATTATAAACCTAAAATATTTTTTTATGGTGTATATACTTCCATTTGAAATTATATGTATTTAATAAAATTTAAAACATGGTATTTAAATATTATATTAATTTAATATTCTTTCATTGATATTATGACCCAAATCACAATGTTATTATAGTTTTTTGGAACAATCATGTCACATTTGAATAATGTTTATGTTTATGAATACTTTGACAGAATATTCTGATCTATCTCTAATAAATGAAATTAATTTTGTTATATAATGTTTATAAATGATATCTTCTTTGTATCGTATCATTTTTCAACAATTTTTTACTAAATATGATTGTGATTTTTTTAATAAAATTATTTCATTAATTCTGTTTTCAATAAGAAGTCGATTTTATTCAAAAACATTTTCTTCAAAAATGATTTTATTTTTTTCAAATGATCATTAAATATAAATTTAATTTATATTTATATTTTAAAAAAAATTATTGTTTTAGGATCATTTTTTCATATATTTAAAATGATATTAACAATGATAATGGTGTTAATTTTTTTTTATTTTTAAAAATGTGTTTTTCAATGTAAGAAATAATATTATCCTCAAGAAATGATTTTAAATGATATTTCAAAATTATTACTAATATATGATAACATTTATTGGTGTTAATAATTAATTTATACAAAAATTATACAATGTTTTGTTTCACATTATTGATCTATGTCAATTTTTTTATGGAATGATATTTATAAAACCCTTTATTATTCAAGGGTAAATGCTACTGAAAAGAAATTATTTTATTTACAATTTTAATGATTAAAATACTATAAATAAAATATTTTTCAATAGGTTGTTATATGATAACGTGTTTATAAAAACCCATTAATTTTAGGGGTTGTGATATGATTTTTATTGATCCTATAGAACATGTATGTATGATTACATTATAATATGGGTGGAACTTATATCTCCCTCCATTTAATTGAGTAACGATTTATATATGATAAGATATACTGTGATGGTCTTGGGAGAAAACATAGACTACTAAAATGGTTGTGGGAATGAACCATGACTAACAAGATGGTATTACGTGTTTACTGATTCTCGAAGGATGGTCATGGGTTTGAACCATGACTACAAAGATGGTTTATGGTGTGAACCCATACTACCAATATGTTCGTTGATGTGATGTCTTGGATAGTAGGGAAATAATAATATATAATTATGTGTTTTCCACAATTCCATGTTTTATTCATATTTTATACATTCATGGCCCCTATTCATTATTTTCTTTATGATTCATGTATTATGATCTTCCATGAATTATGAAATATTTCATGTATATGATCTTTGATATGCAAGGAATGATATTTTAATTTAATGATCATGTTTCTTACCCTTTTGATTAGGATTATTCTTACATATTTCCATTTTTTACCCTTTTTGATTATTTTAGATCACCCCATTTTAGATTTCATTCAACTGTATATTAAGATGTGTATTATTTTTATACATAAAATAAGGGTTCTAGTCAAGATAAACCTTGTGGGAGGTGAGGTATCTCATTTATGTACTAGTTTTTATGATTCCATGTTTCCAAAGGAACTACTATAGTACCTTCATTGGGTGTCAATTTGTATAATGTGTTATGTATTCCTTAAAAGTTATGTAATGTCAATATATGAAAAGAAAGGTATACTATAGTCAGTATTATTTAAATGTTTTAGTAAAACTCTGGAATCTAGGATAATAACACTATAGTGATAACCGTAATGACATGACTATGTAAACTTATAAGGATATGGAAGTTCATAGGAAAATTTCTTGGAAGTATTAAAAAGACTAGAGTGATTTATTTCATATAATAACACCACTATCAATATAAAATAAGTTGTTGTAGCTCTTAAATAGATATTCCTATGGTTAAAAACCCTCATAAGACATTTCACTTCTGGCTCAGGATAAACTGGTACCCAAAAATGGGCCTTATTGAAAACATAGCTTGACAAGGGTTTAATAACTACTCTGAAAACCTGAGAAGTTTTGCACCTGAATGATTTTTAACTACTCTTTAAATGTGGTTTAACAACTCTATAAACCAGGGTTAGATGAATTTTCACTACTAAATGATTTATAATTTCAAAACTAAATATGTGAATTTTAATGATTATTTTTTTACTCAATATGTTAATTGTATCTTACAATATGAATTCAGATTTAGTGAATAGCTAGAACCCAAAGGAACTACGTCAATGGTTATTAAGATGTATAATGAAATGATTTTCCACCTGAGAAACAGGATGCTATGGTAGATTTAATAGAAAACCCAATTACTATTCTAACACAAAATTATCATGAAATGAATCATGGTGGACATTCAATTGAGAAAAGGATGGAACACTAATCTGGTGAGTCATTCATGAGTCAATATCCCCTTCAATCTGAGTGTAATCTGATCCAACTATTTCTGAATAATTGATCAGTACTACTAAAATTATATTCTATATTATCCAGTTTTTAGTGAATGAGAAAGTCATCCAGCATGTTTGTCATTTTGAAGATGAAGTAATAGTGTTGGACTCTAATAATATATATGAGCTAGTAAGATGAGATTGAATATATTGATTTGGATTATTTTGAGAAATTATTCTTTAATAAGTACTTTCCAAAAATTATTCATACCATGATGGAAATAGAGTTCCTTCAGTTGATTTAAAGTGATAATGAATAATTTTCTATATATGAGGATAATTTCACAATACATGAAAAGTATGATTTATGAATTACAATCTAATGAAAAAGAAATATAGATATGTTCGTTAGTGGCTTAAATAATAGTCTCATAAGGGTGATTCCCATATGATATAAGAGAATCTACGAATATATTCATCATTATGAAATAATTATTGGAATGTAGGTTTGATTAATATATCAATCCCACAGTTTTGACAATAAAATCAAAATGGAGTTTAAAATAAATTTATAAATACCATGATAAGATGAATATGAGATTTCCTCCATGCTCTATGTGTTCAAAAAATCATATAAGTAGTTTCCTTAAGTGTTTAAACAATATTTTTATGTTTGTAAGAGAGGTCCATAGAGAATTTGATTCTCAATGTAATGGGGAGAAATTATTATAAGATATTAATTGAGAAAAAACACCAAATCAAACTCTTTTGATTTAGTTCTATTAGTGTAATGAGAATGAGACATATGCAAAACACTACTCAATCCCAAGTGATGGTGATGATGACTGATGTGAGTAACCTTTTAGTCTCTGTGACAATGGGAAATAGCATGCGATATTTATTTTTGACATGGGGTATGATAACTTTGTGATGAATATTACACATTATATTCATAATATAAATTCAAATGTCATATTTATTTCAGGATCTACCCACTCATTCATTACTAATGAATTTTCTAACAGTGTTAATATCACACAAAAATAATTAGATGTAGAATTATAAGTGATTCACCCAAATGGTATGATTATTTCATCCCAAATATCAGATTACCCACTAGTTGAAGAGTGGGGGAATGTGTTTCATTTATATCTTATAAATATTCATCTGGTTGAATTTGATGTTAGTAGATGAATAGATTTTCTTTCTCTACCTAAATCCCACATCAATATAAGTAGACGTTAAGTTATTATTGATATTTTAAACACACCTATAGTAATCCATCCATGTGATGACAAGTATGAATATTCATTGGAGATCACATGTAGTGTATGGATCATAGTTCCCATTTATAATTGTTGTTTGTCTTAAATTGTGGGGATAAAATCTACTTTGGTTACATTCCTATTGGTTGGGATTTATGTGATTTATTTTCTAATGAGATCCCTATACTTCCACCAAAACATGAAGTTGAGTTATCAATAGAACTCATTACTAGTTCTTCACCAATTTCAATGACACCATATAAAATGGCCATGATTAAGTTATATGAATTCAAAAAGAAACTCCAAGAAAACCATGATAAGGGATTCATTTGAAACATTCTATCACATTCAGTGGCACTATTTTATTTTGGAAAATAATGATGGATCAATGTGAATCTCTATTGATTATTGGTAGTTGAAGAAGATCACAATAATTAAAATGTTTCCTATTTCCTTTATTGATTGCTTATTTGTTCAACAGTACGAACCCCAATACATTTCAAGGACTGACCTTCATTTTAGATATTATCAATTGGGGGTGAATAAGGATGGTATACTCAATATGGAAATTAATACAAGGTATGTACACTATGAATAAGTAGTGATTCATTTTTGTTTTACTAATTACCCTGATATCATCATGGTGTTCATGAATATGGTATTTAGATATTACCTCGACCTGTTTTTTATAGTCCTTATAGATTATATTATTATGTATTTATAAATAAAGTAATTGAATGAGGATCACATAAGAAATGTACTACCAACCATAAATAAAGAGAAACTATATGAAAAATTTTACAAGTGTGATTTTTATCTAAGAAAGGTTTCAATTATGGGTCACATAACCTTTATAGATGGTATAATAGTAGGTCCATCAATGACTAAGGCCATCGAATGACTAACTAGAACATAAATGTTGATTCTGATCCATAAATTTCTTGGTTTAGACAGAAATTATCAATGTGTAGTTGAGAAATTCATATGAATATCTAATCCTATGACCATGTTAACATAAAAGGGATTCAGGTTCCTCTGAATGGATCAATGTGAGGAAAATTTGTAGTAATTGAATTGATGGTTAGCCAATGAACCTATGCATACAGTACCATGTAATGGATACTGTTTTGTAAATCATTGAAGGGATTGGGATGTTTTTCTATGAATAATTACTTGGTTATCGCATACTCTTTACAAATATTTAATACCCAATATAAAAATTACCCAACTAATAATTGTAATTTTCTAGTGGTCATTTTACATTACAGATATGGAGGAATTATATTTATAGAATATAGTATGATATGTATACTAATCATTAATGATTTGGATATATATTCACACAAAATGAGTGGAACATAATCAAGATAAAATGTTTAGAGTTTTTAAAAATTGTTAATATTAATTATATTACCACCCTCATAAAGAAAAAAATGTGTATGATGCGTTGATTTGAAAGGATCGTGCCATCTTACACATGATGGGGAAAAAAAATCCAATATTTGAGTTTAAAAAAAATCGATTTATTAATCCAGATGTAAGGGGAGAAATATTATCTTTTTCAAAAAAAAAATCGACCCTCTATCAATGTTATGATTAATGTGGATCAAAAGGAATCCGTAGTGTTTTAAAATAATGTTACAAAATATAGTGATTTTAACCTTTATCAAGATAGAATAATATAGTTTGGGAATAGTGTCTGTGTTCCTTTTATACCATATTTTATGAAGGTGCTATTATAAGAATATCATATTTCATCATTCTTTATGTATCTTATTTGTAAGAAGATGTATATGTACTAACAAGAATACTTTTCATGGTCTTGAATAAATAATATTATCATATTGTTTTTCTCTCCGTGCTTTGTATGACAACAAGTTAAGTTTGAAAGAAAAAATTTTAATGGGATGTTCCATCCATTATCAACACATGGATGGAAATGGGATAACATTACTATGTATTTTTTGAATATACTACCCAAATCATTTAAGGGGTTTAATGATATATGGTGGTGTTTTATCACCACACTAATCCATCACACTTCATCGATGTTAGAGAAGAATCTTCTATGGATCAACATCCCAAGATATACATTAACAATATAGCTGTGGTACATTGAGCTCCACATTCCATTGTATCAGATCGAGATCCAAAGTTCACCTCAATGTTCTAGTGTATCCTTTAGTAAGTTAATGAAAAATAATTTTGTTTAATAATTTCTTGTCCTCGTCAAATTTAAGGTCAAACATAAAGACCAATTCAACCATAGAAGATATGTTGATATATTCTACTCTGGATTTAAAATGTGGTTGGGATCAACATCCTACAATAGTGGAGTTTTCATAAAATAATATTTTTCACTCCACAATTCATTTGGAACCTTACGATGGCCACTATGGGAAGAAATATAGAGCTCCAATGTTATAGGATGTAGTTGGAGAATGGAATATATCAGCACTAGAGATCACTAAAAATGGACAAGAAGGTTATAACCATTCAATATCATATCCCATAAGATTAATGTTTGTAGAAATGTTATGCTAATAACTGATAGCAGGATTAGGAATTTGATGTAGGTAAAAATGTTTTTCTATGAATCTCACCTTGGACTGATGTAATGAGAATCCAAAATACAGGGAATCTAAGACCTTGGTATATCTGTCTCATTGAAATTATAGATCATAATGGGATGATATCCTATTACTATGAACATCCGATAATATCAATAATGTCCATGATATGCTCCATTTATCTGTCATATGTATGTACATACTAGACCCATCACATGTACTAAACACATATGTCATACTGTTAGAAAAGTATATTTCTTATGAAGAACAACCATTTAAAATTCATGACTGATCAGATAAATTTCAATAAAACAAGACCAGTCATCTAGTCAACATTTCGTGTAGAAATCAATAGTTTTTAGAAGAAATGTGGGAATGAGAGGTTACGATGATGTGGAATTATCCTCATTTTTTTACTCGAGTGAGGAATTTTTATGGTGATATTCAATTTATGTGGGGTAGAATATAACAGAGATGGTCTTTTACTAGTCATATGTAACAGTCAACATTGACTTGGCATAAGTTACATGATAAACCAATGATTCTATGAAGCTTTATTTCATTGTTATAATTATTTAATTGAGATAATTATAGCATAGCCAACAAAATAGTAATATTAAGAGTAATAAATACTTTTATTTATGTTTTATACTAGTTTTATATAAATGAAACATATTGATAATGGAAGATAAATTTTTTGGTAATGTACTTGTATGTTTTAAAATTCTAATTTCTCATGTGAAATTCTATTAATGTTCTCTTAAGAAAAATAATAAAATAAATTTTATGCAAATTTAGATATTAAATATGGAAACATGAAATCTAATTTGAATGTTATAATGTCCAAATTATATTAAGGTAATTTTATGGTAATTTTATGAGAACCATCCTTTTTTTAGGAATATTAAAAAATAATGATTTTTTATTCAAAATAATTTTTGATATAATTTTATTATATGAATAAATGATATTTTAAATTGGTTTTAGAGATTAAGTGGAGGAGTTTTTTTTCAATTAATCCAATTTATAACATTTTAAATTATTTCACTTTTAAATTGGATATAAAAATGATGCAAACTTTCAGACGATTTATCTTTAAAAACTAGCAATGTCATCCCATCACCATGATTATTTTTAAATTAAATTCATCCACTTATGTGATTACAAGAAAATTTAAGTTAACAAAGTAGTAAACATAAATTTATGATCCAAAATGACATATAAAAATTCCAAAACCCAACAAATGGACATTATTAGGCCTTGAACTATTCATTCTTGAGTTGTTTGGCCTTTAATTACTTTTTTAAGAAAGAACGTGGGTACACATAACTTGTTTTTAAAATACCATGGGTGTTTTTTCACTTTCCTATAAAAGGACTCTAACTCTCCCTCTTCTCCAAACCTCTCAAACAACATAATATTTATCGTCTTCTTTCAAATCAACTTCTACAATTACCTACCTTAATAAATGAATCATCCCATTTTGAATCAATCATTCCAAGGAATTATTTTCGAATAAACCAAATGGAGTTACCCAATTAAGAGAAACGACTTCTCTCAATCTACATTATCTTTTTTTCTTCCTCCACCCCAACACTATATTTATTCCATTATTGTATAAAAAACATTAAATACAATATATTGGTATGATCTAATTCTTATTTTTTAACCTGCAATTACACATACCTCCCTCAATGCAATGTGAGTCATTTACACAATACATGGAATGTATTAAAGAAACGATTAATGAACATATATTATATATATGATATAATAATTCAAATTTAATAATGATATATATATATATATATGAACATATTTCACTTACCTTATTTCATTCATTACGATAGTAAACAATTTTACAATGTTCACGTGTACGTACGACTTACCGTATGAATGAATGTCGTATTCCATTCCAGACATCTTTATTATATAGAATATAATAACACATATATAAAAAATATAAATTATATTTATATAATTATTTAAAATTTTCAAATCATATTATATTTTTTAGGAACAATGATATAACAAATTAAGAAACCTATGGAGAATAAAGTGAATATTACCCAAAGTGATACATTAAGATAAGATTTTTAACAAGTAGGTTATATAAGGAAAAAAACAATATATTATATTAGATAAAAATATATGGTTATTTAAATTATTTATAATAAAATCATCTTTATTATACATGAGGCTTGAATGAGTATGACAATAGTCAAGACACATTGTAAGCGAATTTCATCTCACTATTTTTCTATATAATTCATTCCATATTCACCACTGATTATTATGGTGTGGTCTATATGAATCCCATGAATGTTTTATATGGTTATTATTCTAAAATATATGTTTATTTACATATCCTTTCAATGTTATTTATTAGGCAGGGTTAATGTTTCATAAGCTACCAAGTAGGTAATAGATTTTTTTAATGTTTCCTTCATTGAGACGTATGTTTTATTATCCACCTACTATATATTTTGAGGGATATATAATATAATTTTTAATTTTATATATTGAATCGAAATCATCTCATTATATTTAAAAAATCTTTTTATTTAATTTTTTTACATGGAGAGTATGATCCAACAAAATGATGTTATAAGAGTTTATGGAAATAATATCATTACCTTTCGAGAAGGTTTCTGTTTATGATTCCTTTGATATAATATTATGGTCCATATCATAAGATCACATAGGAATTTTTCTCCCCACATGTTATTTTGGATATATACGTGTTTTTCTACCACTTTAATAATCCTATGTGCATTTGATGATTATGAAAATGTATTTAATAAAAATATGATGGTATTTCCCTCTTCAGTAAGAAATTTGTTTTATTCAAAAATAAAGTTTTCAAAAATAATTTCAAAAATATTTTAAAAGGAAGCTTGATGATAACTTTCAAATAAAATTTATTTTAAGAGCGTTGTATGTTTTTAAAATATTTTATTATAAGTTAGAAAATAAAGTATCCCTAAAATTGGTTTTCAGAAATGGGATAGGTTATAAAAAAATTTAAATTCATAAATGATATTTACTAAATAAATTCTATTAAATGATATTCCAAAATTATTTCCCATCTAAGAAAACAATAGTTTTTGTCAATCATGCCTTTCTAGGAAAAATTTTCATTGATTCCATTCATAATTTTTCCTAAATGGGTTATGATTTGATGGAATGATATTTGTGAAACTCATTTTCCATTCCTGGGTTATATGTTTTTGAAACCCCATTATTATCATGGGTTATGTTTATGATAAATTTATTATTAAAATTGTTTTTTCAAAGATTTGGATATTATTACATGTTTATAACACCCATATTATTTCATGTTTTATAATATTATTTTTAATTATTTTGTTTAACATGTATATAATATTTCATTATGAGATTTGTGGGATATATTTCTCTATAATATTCATTGGATAAAGATTTATATCTCAAGGTATTGACTAATATTTTTTCCAGAATGATCATTGACTACTCATATGGCCATAAGAGTGAATTATAACCACCATGATGGAATCAGGAGTGAAACCATGGTACTATGATGGCCATGAGAGTTAACCCTAACTATCATGATGGTATTTGGACTAAACCTATTCTACCAATATGGTCATGGAAGTGGTTCCTTGGATACTATAGAAATCATTTTATAATCTTATGTGGTTCCTAGAATTTCATTTTTTATCCCTATGTTATGTTTTCCTACTTTACATTCATTATTTACTTATGATTCTTATCCTATAAATATCCCATAATTATTCTATGTTTCATGTATATAATATTTTATTTGAATGTTATGATTTTCTATTTTCACGATTATGTATAATTCCCATATAATAATGATTATGAAAACATTTATCCATTTTTTTACCTTTATTGAGCATCCAATATAACCCATTTTTATCTCAACATCCTCATTTTATAAAGATATTTATTATTTTTTATGTTAATCATATGGGCGTTAGTTAATAAAAATGCAGTGGAAGATGAGGTACCTAATTTATGTACTATTTTTATGTATCCATGTTTCCAAAGGCACTAGAATAGTATATTTTTTAATATTTTTTATAATGTTTCATGTATTATTCCAAAGTGTGGCAATTTCAATTTCTGTAAAGAGATGATTGTGTTATGTTCTATATAATTTTGGGTGAACATATTACTTTCATTTCATTCTCATGCATATGTTTGACACATATATCATACAACATGGATTCATTCATCACAATAAATAAATTCCATGATCAAGAAGCGTATAATAAATACATGTAGGTCCTAATTAATATAAGTAAAAATATATAATATTTAATACCAATAATTTTAAATGGGTTTAGTATTCACTAAATATTTTTTTTTCTTGGAAAATCACAGTTATGTTTTAGCAGCATAATAACATTACATAAAAATTTACAAAGTGGGATGATGAAAGAGAAAGTTGAATCACATCATTTGGGATTAAAATTAGATGTTTTAGGGATATTGGAAGTCATATATCAACATTATTAACTTCAAATGGAATCTATAACATTATGAAAACTTAAATAATGTAGAGTTTGAGAATATCCCATGCATGAGTGTGTGACTTCGTATGATTTAGCCGAGATTTTTGAGAGATTAAGGAAACCTTGGGAGGAATATTTTAATGGGATAGAAGTGAATGGACTCTATAAAATGTATCTTAATAAAGGGAAATTTTGTCTTGAGATTTATTATATACAGAATGAGAGGATACTTCTTAATTATTTCTAAACCAATGGTTTTGGACTCTATTTTATAATATAAACAAAACCAAAAACCATTCAATATTTTTTGCCAATGAATTATACAATAAAGATTATTTTTGAAAATTTTAAATTTTTATGGGATGATTTTAGTAATATAATATTCCTACTTATGTCAAAGTGAGTCATAGTATTTAAAAAAGGAGTTTAATTTTTTTAAATATAATAATGGTTTTGTAGGATACATAAGTTATTTATAAAATTAATAATAATAACATAAAACCGAATGATATAAAATGGAAATAAATAAGTTTATTGTGGATCCCCTTTATATTGTTTATTACATCCCATTTGAGTCATTATGATGTCCTAATACCTATTATATTTTTATACGGTATTATATTATTATAAGAAAAATTGATTGTTATAAAAAAAATTGAAAGAAATATTCTTGGATAATGTTGATGTTATGATTCTGAAAATAATATTCGTTTCATTAAAAAGTGTTTTTAAATACTATAAAATTAAATTTTAAAATAATAATATTCATTTATTTAGAAATTTTTTTATTTTTAGAATAAGATTTTTTGAACCCTTATAGAAATAATATTTGACTTCAAAAAATCACAAGATCATTTAAAGTTGACATACAATGTTTAATAATAAAATATTATTAAAATAATACTAACATAGAAATTAAATTAACTCAACTAATAAATTCTTTAGAATAATTTTAAAATTAACAAAAAATATTATATGTGTTTTATTGTATCCACATTATTTTTTTATAATGTCACAAAAATAAGAAAATGTATAATCATTATTCAATTAAAAATAATGTATATATTTATATGTCTAGTGTTGTAATACATATCCCATTAATAAATTAGAAAATATACTATGGGTAAGGTGAGTGATAGTGACACATTCATACTGTTATTCAGTGTACATGGTTTGGACTATAATCTCAATGAGCTTGATCTAATAACATAAAAATATTCACTATTTCAAAGGTTATTAAATATATTCTTAGGATTTGTCAATGTAAAAAGATATAAATTCAATATTACCTAGAAGATATAATAGGTGGGCTTCTTATGATATTATCCTACTGGTTGAGGGTATCATTTCCTTTTTTTGTGTCTGTTAGATTTGTTAAGACCCAATATTTACACTAATCAGGTTCTCAATATTAAATAAAAATATTATCAATGGTGATGATTTTTAATGGATTTTTAAATACAATCGGATATAATAAAACGAATTAAGTTCATTTAATTTCTATATCCATAATAGATAATGATAAATATAAATTTAAAAAAAATGAGAAAATCAATAAGAAACTAAATAAGTGCATGCATTTTGGGTCATTGTATATCCCATGTGAATATTAATAAGAAACCATCCCAAAATTAAAATAGGACTACAAAAAATCATTAAGATATAAAATGAATGAAAAAATGAAAATAGAACCATATAAATAAGTACCTTTAAAATTAGTAAATCAATTACTGAATTAGCCACCAAAAACTAGATTGCATCTAAAATGTTTCATTTGTACAAAATAATTCAAAATACATAATATGATAACCCAACATACCACAGAAATGATAAAACCTTATATCTACCAAATAAAATTACATTTAATTCATATTTTGTTTACAATGGTCTAACCAAGATTTCTCTTAGTCTTCTTCTTTTAAAAAGACAATGTCTGCTCAACCTTTCCTTCTAAATTAAAATAAAGAAACACTTACATCCCATAAAATAGAGTATATCTACATTCTATAAAGAAAATAATCATAATAGATTCCATTTATTAGGATATAGTTACTACATTATCCAATGATGATAAATCATCATGAAAAATGAATGCAACATGGTGAACGAAACCATCATTATGATTTGAAAATTTCACGGAACGGTCTAATGACTAGGAAGAATTTAGTTCCAATACTCATCTATGAGTCATGTTATACTAAAATATAAATTAATCCACTCTTAAATAATAATAGATCTGTATTAATGGATTTCCAACTAATTGGACTATCGAAAAACCTTTAGATACTATTTTGGAGGAATATTATTAATAACCTATTATATAACGTCTATTATTCCTTGATTAAAAAAATATAAATTAATTATATAATAAACCAAAATATCTACAAACTAAAACAATATAGTAGAATTAATTAAAAAAATTCCAAACATAACAATAAAACTATATTTTGTCGATATTTCTTCAAAAAAATTATAATTTATTGAAATAGAATACAATTATAAAAATTTAAATCTATATTTGATATTATAAGGACTTAAGTTTTAAAAATAGTACATTTTATTCTTTTTTTTCAAATTAAAACATTTTAAAAAATCTACCATCCCTCTAAAAGAAATTTCAAATTTCATTTAAAAGCCATAGATGTAAAAAAATCATAGGTATAAAAACACATTCATTACTAGTTTATATTTATTTTCATATATGACCATCACATAAAATATCATTCTTCTAATTCAGTAAAATTTTCTCTAAATCATAAAACTAGTTTCATAAATACTTCCATGTACATAATTATGAAAATTATTTCAATTTACAAAACGATCTATAGAAAATTAAAATATCCCAAGAAGGGTAATAACGTTTTACATAGAAAAAAATATTTACACATGCTCATATACATGATAACACAAGATAATTAAAAAATATATATAATAAATATGTATCAACACATCAAAAGACTAACCTTGACATTATTACCATCGTATATAGTCACTCAATGTTTCCCCTAAAATAATGGGTGAAAAAATGGACATATGATGAATTTGAAATAATTATCATATATTCCACCATGAATATTGGAAATTGTCTATTCACATGATATTTTACGAACTATTTCCATAATCAATATATTGGTCACTATATGGTTTCTCTGACCTATGAAGTTAACCACATGACTGTAATTTAATTATTATTCCACAAAATATACATAGGGTGAAAAAAATTTCACTCATTATATAACTATATAGATCAAAATACTATAATCTCAAATAGAACCCCATAAAAACTACTCAAAATATTAAATATAAAGACTCAAAACTGATCTATCATAGGAAACTACATGTTTTAGATGATAAATTTCTAGATAAGAACAATCACAGACCTTGGTCCCATGTTCCATTGATGAAGTCTATATCATTTCTACCCATACACACATTGTATAGTATGTGAGTTCTATGATACAAATTTTCAATGCACTAATGTGAGCTACCCCAAATCCTAGAAACCCTGCTATCCTGAAAAAAGTATTGAGGCATTATCCTAACCACCCAGGTGTGAAAACTATTTGTAAAGTTTCTATTATACATATGATGTAATTATTTCTCCCTCAATATATATAGAAACAGAGAAACATAAATATCTATTTTAAAAGGGATGAAGAAACTGACTAGGATGTAATTTTAAAATAAATAATAAACATCTCAGATATATCATGGAAAAAAACCTGAACGAAGGAAAAAAATCAAATACATGACCATCTAAACAATTGAAAGTAATATTTAATAAAAAATAACAATAATTATGTCACCTTGATCTATAATACACATCCCATATGAATTAAATAATCTCTAAAAAGAGTCCAATTCCAGGGAACCTAAAGGTAAAGCATAAGAGATTCATATAATGAATATTTTATTCAGGTTAGGAGAAAAACCAATTCTATAATGCTATCACAGATTATTTTTGTGAATTTAAAATAAAATTTAATGAATTATAGTTAGGAATATTATAATTAATAGTTTTTCATATAAAAGAATATAAAAGAAAATATTGCATTCATAATCATTTTATAAAAAAGTCTTTTTATTTCTTATAGGTTGAAAAATTATTTTCAAAATATCTCTTCACCTAATGAAAAATTTCGTAAAAAATTTCAATAACACTTTCCTATACCACATTGTATATACAAATTTTATTCAAAAGTTAAAATAATTTAATTAAAAAATTAATGAATTATAAGTAAAAAACTAATGAACCATCATCAATGAAAAGAAACACATCTAAATATTTATTCATAATCTATTAGATGTCAATTGATATTTGGGAGAAAATAATAATAGAAATACCTATGGAATCCATCCTATATCATGTTCAATAAGATACGATGAAAGTATTACCATTAAAATACATTAGCAACATACATTACCAATAGTTAATCATTGTTTTATCCAAAGAACACAATCCACCAAAATTTCATACACCTGGATATTGTATGTCGAAATTCCCATATAATAACAATCTCAAAATAAAGAGGAATTAATAGAATGATTCTATCTATTTTGTAAGAAATTGATTCTTCCAAATCAATAAAAATTGTACCCTTGGAATCAACAACATTAGATGAAAAAATCAAGTTGTGTATGAATAGTATGTAATGAATAGAAAATATCCCTTAGCACCAAATCCATTTCATGATAAAAAATTAATAATTTAATTTATCAAAATGATTAGTAATGTACCAGCATAGATAATACTCCATTTAAAACATGTGTATTAGGATGGTGAGACCAATATATCTTGAGAAACCATTTCTAGGTGGAAAACATTACTTAATGAAAATTGAATGGCCATGTGATGTCCATTATCACTATTAGAATCCAATGAATATAATTCCTTTGAAAAAATACATTAAAATCTACATTGAAAAGAATTTAAAATATTAAACATGTTCATTAAAATATCATGTGAGTAAAAAATATTCCCTTTAATTTATATAATCATTCAAAATAAGATAAACAAACCAATCTGATGTAAAGCTGTCCTCATCCAATCAAAACTTCCACTATACTAGAAACATAGATTGGTCCATAGAATAACCCAATGGGAATTCCAAATTCCCCTATGCTAGCATCATCTTTTAGGTAATTTTATATATTCTATTATAATAGGAATTTTATCTAATTAAAATGTATATATTTGACACAATATCTACATACATTGATATAGGAATATTTTATTGTAGTTTAGTAAAAATGATTCTATTACACTAAATAAGGTTCACCCTAATATGCAAAAAAGAATTAACAGGACATATTTCTATTGTCATCAAAGGGAGACACCGATGAAGTTATTTTATATTTTAAATAATTGGGTTTTACTCTTACATTTGTTTTATTTTGTAACACTTCTATTAATATAAAAAAATTTATTGCCAACTATTTAACATAAAATCACATAAATATAAACCTTTGTTTTTATGTATTTATTATTCATTCCAATTATCTAATATTTACAGTATTTTTTATATATTTTTTTATTTGGATAAATTTATTTTTGATAAATTTATTTATTTTTTGTGGAATATAAAATTAAGATTTATAAAAAACTTGATAATAATTGTAACTTTTCATAAATGATATTTATAGATGAATTATAATAAAAATAAAAGTAATAGGTTTTATTAAAAATAAAAAATATAATTTTTTATAGTATGATTCTAAATAGACTACAATAAATCTTAAATATATAGGTAGTACATGGGTTTTGTTTTTCTCTAGAAAAAATATTGTTCATTTTGACATTCACTCATCTATCATATTGTTTTTTCATATCCCAAATCTTATATAGATAGCCATTAATTTTTTTTCATTTTTGGATAATTATAAATAGTAACATGTTGTATATTTGGTATTTTTATTTAAATTTTGTTTTTATAAAATTACAATATGGTTTTTTTAATTTTTATTTTCTTATGTCGATGGGAATTTTTTTTTGGAATATACTGGGTGATCAAAATAGAATGTTCTTAAGGAATATCCTGGAAGGTGAGTTGTGAAATTATTTTCTTGATATTTTCTTTTCAAATTTCTATATATATTTTATTATTTATTATATTTTATTTTTTATTGATTTTCCCATTAATTAAACAGTAATACAACTGTTTATTTTTATATATTATATTATTTATGGGTAAAATCCTTCACTCTAGATATCCTCCAATGCTCTAGTGATTTTCTCCCCGCCCAGGTGATTCAAAACACAACTTAGATGTGTCACAAGGTTTCTAATGTGTATTCTTGAGGGTTAATGTATGTATATTCAGTACTCAAATACAGTTTAATTCCATTAAAATTCTAAAATCTTATGAAAAAGATCATTAAATTTTATTTCAAAATACACAAAGAATTAACAACAATTTTGAAAAAAAAACATCTTGAAATACCCTTTATTCCATGTTATAAATTGCTCTAGAACCGTTTCAAATCCTTTTTTATATAATAGGAAGTAAAAAACAAAAAAATAATGATTTTGGAAACATAATAAACTAAATGAAATGAAAAAATATTTAAAACACACAAAAACATCTAAATTTTTTAAAAAACACTCAATAAATAATGGATCCTAATTTAAGGAAAATGATTTAAAAACCAAGGATGCCCCATCTAAAATCCATTAAACCCAAAACATAGAATAACATGTCACCCTAAAATAATAATATGATATTTTATGATCCCATATTTACTATGATTCAATGAATGAAATGTAAAAATATGGGCATGGGAGAATGAGTGTTGAAGAAGAAAGGTATTCTGATGAAAAATTCTTGATAAAGTGTGGTGGGGAAATCTTGATAATAAAAGATAATAGAGTGTGAGAATTCCATCTTCATGTGTTTGTCTTAGTTTGGAATTTGGGGTGGATAGATGGAAAATATAGTTTTAAAATTCGAAGTGTCTAATAAGGAAATCTAAAAATTTAAAATTATTGAAAATATTCCATGGTATTGACATAAGGATAATTACGATGACCAGAAATGGTAGACCCTATAATGGTATAGAATAAGGGATACACTATGGATCACATCCACTGACACAAGCAGGGGTCCCAACCCCTAGTCATTATAATGACCCCCGCTATATCTTAATGTGCTACTGGAAAACTGAACATGCTATGGAAAATTTTAGAGTAGACATCACAACACCAATTTTTTATGGAGCACAACTATTGTCCCACAGACCAATATATGTAATTCTATATGGTTTGGGTTTATTTTCATCCTAAGAACAATTTATGATGAGTCTTTACACTCATTATGTCAGTTAAACTCTAAAATAAATAAAAATATTATATACCATTACACGAAACCTTTTCATAACTATGGACATAACCTTATTCATTTTTCATTGGTACCATTTCATAGCACCCATTATAATTTAGAAAAGTTGATTCAATGTTTTCTCCCCTAGACTAGTAAGAAGCACCATAACACACTAAATACATGACATAGCCACCTATTCAAGAGATGACCCAAACTCCCCCTCCCCCCAAAAGAATTTTCAAATTCATGGTGGTTGGATACAATGTTCCCTATATTATATAAAACATATTCTATTTTAGATCCATCATTATACTAATGATGAATTGTGTACTAACCCAAAAACAAAAAATATCAATATAAAAAATAAAATAAAACATACTAAAAACATATCAGAACATTAAATTTGTAGGAATAAACATAACTTTATATACTATTGGTGTTGGAACATATATATTAAAGGAAAAAAACTAAATCAATTTTGATATCCATAATATTTATCATAAATTTTATCATTTTTTAATTATAAATATCTTTTATATTAATCATCACTACTAAAAAAACGGGGAAAGCAAAGCGCTACCTTTATCAGCGCTAATCAAAAAGCACTAATAAAGGATAATCTTTATCAGCGCAATTTAAAAGCGCTGATAAAGGGATGATTTATTAGCGCTTTTCTAGCGCTGATAAAGGAAAGGTTTTAACAGCGCTAGAAAAAGCGCTGATAAATCCCCCCTTTATCAGCGCTTAAATTTTAGCGCTGATAAATCGGGGATTTATCAGCGCTTTTCTAGCTCTGTTAAAACCTGTCTCCGATTTTATTAAAAGGAGGACGACAATCTCCTCTTTTTTATTGTGCCCTAAGCTCTCGCGGGACTGTACCCTTGCGACTGCTTCCTCCCCCCGATCTTCCCTTTGACGGACCTCTGCCGTACTCCTTCTCCTTCTTCTCGACCCTCTTCCACGGATCTTCCTCCCTTCCGAACCCTACTCCTCCTCTTCAACGGTTGGCGGCTCCTCTCGTTCACCCCTACTCCGGTGGTCGCGTCTTTCAGGCAGCGAAGAAGGCTCCCTCACCTCTTTGGACTTCCTATTTCTTCACCCAAGGTATGTGGATGCCCTAAATATTGTTTTTCAGTGTAGTTTTTTATGTGGTTATCATTTATTTGTCACCTCTGCTTCCCCTCCTCCCTCTTTTCAGACTGAATCAATGTTATTCACTCTACTCCTAGTGATGATTTTTTTTCATATGTTTTCGCTTATTCGTTCTTCAAATCTGCTACTGCTGTGTGTTTTTTTGATTTGATTTTCCTTATGTTAGTAATGTTTATTTCTACTGCATCATGAATTTACTCCACTTTAACTTCAATTGGTTCTGTTACTGGTGTTGATAGTGAGTCACATTAGGGGGGCTGGTTTGCAGGGGGTGTGAGGGGGGATGGTGTGTGCAGGGGTATGGGATGGGTAGGTTTGGTGTGTGCAGGCAGGGGGAGAGGGGGTTGGTGTGTGTAGGGGGGAGGCTGGGTTTGGTGTGTGCAGGAAGGGGGGAGAGATAGGCTGGGTTGGTTTAGTGTGTGCAGGCAGGGGGGAGGGGACAAGATGGTTTGCAAGAGGGAGTGGGTAGGGGGAATGAGGGGGGAGGGAGGCCGGTTGGTGGTGCTGCTAGAGGGGGATGGGTCTGGCGTGCTGGTGGGGGGGGGGGGCTGGCTGGTTTGTAGGGGGCAGGCTGGTTTGCAGGGGGAGTGTGTGTGCAGGGGGGGGAGGTTGGCTGGCAGGCGCAGGGGTGCAAGGAGGCTGGTGGTGCAGGGGTGCATGGGCGGGGAGGGTCTGGTGTGCAGGAACGGGGGAGAGGGGGGGCATGCTGGTTGGTTTGTAGGGGGAGGGGGAGGCTGGTGTGTGTGTGCAGGGGGGAGGGTGCGGGGGTGCAAGGCTGCTGCAGGCTGGTGTAGGGGTGCAAGGGTGCCATACAGGGGTGGAGGGGTGTTGTGCGGGGGTGTAGGAGGGGGGGGGGGAGGGGGCAGGGAGTGCAGGGGGAGGGGGCAGGGGAGTGCAGGGGGAGAGGGTTGTTTTGTTGTACGGGGTACAGGAGGGGGGAGGCTGGTGTGCCTGGTGGAGGGGGATAGAGGGTGCAGGGGGCTGAAATTTTTGTGCAGGGGGGGCTGAAATTTTTGTGCGGGGAGGGGGGGGGGTTGGGTTTTTTGTGCAGGGGGTGTAGGAGGGGGGAGACTGTGCAGGGGGAGGGGGCAGGGGGAGAGGGGTGTTGTGTTGTACAGGGTATAGGAGGGGGGGGGGGCTGGTGTGCCTGGGGGAGGGGGCAGAGGGTGCAGGGGGGAGGGGGCTGAAATTTTTGTGCAGGGGGCTGGTTTTTTTGTGCAGCAGGCTGGTGCAGTGCAGGGGGTCCATCGGGTTGGGTCTAGGGGGGTTGGGTTTCAGTGGATGGTTCGGGTCCGTTGGGTTGGGATGGGATGGATTGGTTTGGGTCGGGTTGGGTCGGGTTTACACATATAACCCGACCCAAATTGACCCGACCCTCGATGGGTTGGGTTGGGTTGGGTCCTTCGGGCATGCAACGGGTAACCCGACCCCAGTGGTCGGGTTGGGTCAGGTTGGTTGCTCCGGAATCTTGTGACCTGACCCGACCCAACCCGAAATTTTTTGTTCGGGTCGGGCCTTGAAACACCTCCAACCCGACCCGACCCGACCCATGGACACCCCTAGTTTATATGATGCGCTATTGTGCCGTGTGGTGAACCTTCTGCATGTTGACTATAAAATGTAAAATTAATTTAGTAGATTATCATGTCTTAAATTGGTTAGTCATTGTGCACCAAACTTATTCTTTGGAGGTTGTATACCTTACTCGAATCACCCCCTTAGGGTGTGTTTCTTATAGGCCCATGACCCCTATTGATCTTTGGCTTGAAATTGAACCACCATTGACATGTGTTGATATTTCCCATGCCCATGGGTTTATTAAAGGGAATTAATGATATTTATGTGTAACGGACATACCCATGGACTACTTGATCACTTATAAATGAATTAAATAAAATTTGAATGGTAAGGCCATGTTCCTTAACCATTTTTAAACAATGTAGTGCTATTGATTATATACCTTGGACCCCATCTTACTAATTATCAGTTATAAGAGTTAAATTTATCAAATTAATTGATAAAATGCACGGGTGATATTCCTTAGACTTGATCATAATATGGTATGGATGTGATTACATCATTATTACCTTCTTTAATGAATATGATGTTTCATATTGATTATTTAGAATTAATAGACAGGAACTTCCATATTGCTTATTTGAAATTAATGGAATTAACATTCTATATTGTTTGTTTGGAATTAATGGACATGGGGTTCTGTATTGATTATTCAGAATTAATGGACATGAAATTCCTTATTATTTATTTGGAATTAATGGACATGACGTTCCATATTTCTTATTCAAACTTAATGAACAATATGCTCCTTATGGTTTACATGGAATTAATGGACGCGACATTCGTTATTGTTCATTTGTAATTAATGGACATGATGTTCCATGTTGTTTATTCAGAATTAATGGCGATGAATACAGATTGGATGGATGCAAATCGTTTGACAATAGAGTATGAGAACGGAGTGAAAGAGTTCATCAAGTTTGCACAATATCATGAAAAGGATACTTCACAACTCCTTTGTCTGTGTTTACGTTGTTGTTATTCTAGACTAATTACTCCAGAGGAGTTGGAAGAACATTTGATATGTCACGGAATAGATAGGAGTTATAAATGTTGGAATAAACACGGGGAAAAAGAGAATGTAGCTATTGGATGGAATAAAACTATATTTTATGGATCATCAGATATGATTACAAATATGGATAATGAAGAAGACCGTATAGAGGATGTGATTACAGATATCAATGATGATGAAGATCGTATTGAGGAAATGACAAGGACAGTTGAACATGAACTCCGTGATTGCCCAAAATTGTTTGAGAAGTTAAAGAGTTGTGCAAAGTCTCCATTGTATGCTGGTTGCACTAAATATACTGCATTGTCAGCTGTACTGAAGTTGTATAAATTGAAAGCAGGCAACGGATGGAGTGATGTCAGTTTCACAGAACTACTTGCTCTTTTGAATGACATGCTTACAGAAGATAATGAGCTCCCAAGACGGACATATGAATCTAAACAAATGCTACACTCGATGGGTATGATTTCTGAAAGAATACATGCCTGGCCGAAAGACTATATATTGTTTCGCAAGGAGAACAAATCACTTACAGAATTCCCAAAGTGTGGTGCTTCTCGATACAAGAAAGATGAACGCAGTCCTACGAAAGTTGTATGGTACTTTCCAATCATTCCAAGGTTTAGGCGTCTATATGGAATTGAAGAAACTGCAAGACAATTGTCGTGGCATGCAAATAAAATAAATAAAGATGGAAAATTACGTCACCCCGGCCGACTCTCCTCAATGGAAGAGAATTTATCATGAGTATCCTGAATTTGGAAATGAGTCGAGAAACCTGCGTCTTGCGTTATCTACATATGGAGTGAATCCTTTTGGTTTTCAAACCAGCACTCGTAGTATTTGGCCTGTTATCTTGGTAAATTATAACTTGCCACCCTGGTTATGCATGAAACGGAAATTCATTATGTTATCTTTGCTTATATCTGGACCAAAACAACCAGGTAACGATATTGATGTATATTTGGCTCCCTTGATGGATGATTTGAAGTTACTGTGGGATTCAGGTGTTATGTTGTATGATTCTTATGAAAAAGAATACTTCACGTTGAGAACGTTGTTGTATGGGACGATAAATGATTTCCCTGCTTATGGACATTTGTCAGGCTATATAATTAAAGGAAGTCAATGGTGTCCTGTGTGTGGAGAAGATACAAAATCAATTAGGTTGAAACATTCAACCAAATTTGTGTTTCTAGGACATCGTAGATTTCTACCCCGTCGACATAAGTACCGATCTTGGATGACATCATTCAATGGAAGTTCAGAACAACGCAAAACACCGTCTCCACTAACAGGTGATCAGCTGTTTGAGAAAGTAAAAGACGTGAACACTATTTTTGGTAAACCATTTTTGAAAAACCTTATGAAAATCGGTTGGAAAAAGAGATCAATTTTTTTTTGAATTACCATACTGGAAATGTCTGTACGTCAGACATTTTCTTGATGTGATGCATGTGGAAAAAAATGTATATGACAGTGTTATAGGAACGTTGCTAAATGCTCCTGAAAAAACAAAGGATGGAATTAAGGCAAGGTTGGACATGGTTGACATGGGAATCAGAGAAGAGTTGGCTCCCATGAAGGGTGAAAATCGAACGTTTCTTCCTCCAGCTGCGTACACTCTTTCTAGGGATGAGAGATATCAGTTTTGAAACTTCTTCAATGATGTAAAGGTTCCAGAGGGATATTCATCAAATATCAAAAACATTGTGTCAATGAATGATTTGAAGTTAAAAGGTTTGAAATCACATGACTGCCATGTTTTGATGCAAGATTTAATTCCTATAGATTTACGTTGGATTTTTCCCAAGAATGTTCGTCATACGTTAAGCAAACTTTGTTTCTTCTTCAAAGCTATATGCAGCAAAGTTTTAGACCAGGAGAAATTGCCAGCTATGGAAAAAGAAATTGTCATCATATTATGTGAATTAGAAATGTTCTTCCCGCCAACATTCTTTAATATGATGGTTCATTTGATGGTTCATTTTGTGGGAGAGGTTCGACTTTGTGGTCCTGTTCACTATAGATGGATGTACCCCCGTTTAACGGTATATGAAGATTTTGAAAGGGTATGTCAAAAATCGAAGTCGGCCAGAGGGTTGTATTGTGGAGCGATATATTGTTGAGGAATCCATTGAATTCTGTACCGAATACCTATCTGATGTGGAAAGCATTGGTCTGCCGAAATCTCGTCACACTGGACGCATTGAGGGTGAGGGAATTTCGGGAAGAGATGTTGTGACAATCAATATTACTGATCGGGAGTAGGCCCACCTTTATGTTTTTCATAACAGTTGGGAGGTTGGTCCATATATTGAAACCCACAAAGAAATTTTGAGGCAGTTGAATCCATCAAGGGCTGAAAAATGGATAGCAAGTACACATAATAACCAGTTTATAGGATGGTTTCGAGACCATATTTTTAAGGAGTTAGATGAAAATCTGAATTCAATTTCAGAACGACTTCGATGGCTAGCTTCCGGACCAAGCGTGTATGTATTATATTACAATGGTTATGTAATTAATGGTTATACATTATATACATATAAACATGATGAAGATAGTACCATGAAAAATAGTGGAGTAACACTTGTGGCTGAAGTGATGCATGTTTCTGGTAGTAAGGATAGAAATCCAATTTTCGTGAATATGTCATACTTTGGCATTATCAAAAGAATATGGGAGTTGGATTATACGACATTCCAATTTCCGATTTTTCAATGCAACTGGGTTGATAACAACAGTGGTGTTAAAATAGATGAATTGGGATTTGTGAAAGTTGATTTCAGTAAAGAAGGGTACAAAGACGAACAATTTATAATGGCATCACAAGCGGTACAAGTATTTTATGTTCCAGACCCCGCAAACTGAAAGTGGTCGATTGTTCTGTTATCATCCAAAACTACTGAAGGGTCCGATGAAAATTCAATTGAGGACGATCCTTTCAGTGGGACGTCGAAATCATTTCACAGCGGTCACAATGAAGATGACGTTTTGTATGTTAGAGGAGACCATAATGAAGAGATTTGGATTATCGATAGAGGTGTCAAATCCATTCAGCCTTTGAAAAAAAAGAGTTCAATAAACAGGTTATATTTTGTTTGTAATATAAATATTGTTATCTCATGTTATTATCTTATAATTATTGCATTTATGTAATACAACTTAAGTGTTAAACCTTTTTTTGCAGATAATGACTTATGCACGTTCTGGTGCTCCTAACCTCGAGGCTGAACAAGCCTCTCAAGCTGCTGCTACTGCTGCTTCTGCTTCTGCTGCTGCTACTGCTGAACAAGCCTCTCAAGCCTCTCAATCTCAACATATTGTTGTTGGTACTTCTACTGCTATTGGTGCTCCTATTATTGAGGTCCAACAACCATCTGAACATGCTGATGATAGGATTTTAGATGAAAACATTGATGATGCTGATATAGATGAAATGGTTGGGGATAAAGGAGCGACATCGCAGAAAAACAGGTGCGTCGTAGTTTAACAGTTTTGGCTAATGTTTTGAAGGGAAAGAGCAAAGGAATCAAATTCGATGTTGGGTGGAATGCACGAGGCCAACACGTTAACCCCAACAAGACAATGTTTAGCAGTTACGTTGGAATTGTCACTCGGCAACGCGTGCCGATTGACATAGCTTCATGGAACCATGTTTCGTCCGGCCTGAAGGCTGTGATGTGGGAAGAAATTACGGTAACATTTTGATTTCATTTCTTTAATTTACTAGCAAATAAAATAATGAAACAATGTCTTATTCTTCACAATCCATTGCAGAGTGCATTTATAGTAGATGATTCACACAAGACTTATGTACTAAGGCTTGCGGGAAGGTGTCATCGAGGTTTTCGCACACTTCTTACAAAATATCATCTGAAAGATTCCAAGGGTAAAATAAACCCGCAACCACCCATTGTCTACAATCACTTGATATCCCAAGAATCATGGGATTCATTTGTTGGTCATCGTGGGGATCAAACAGGTACATTGTGACTGATAATATGTTGTTTGAGGATATACATGTATTCATCACTTTGATTGTCAATATTTCATTAATGAAACAGCAACTCAGTACTGAAAACGAGGAACGCGCATCAAAACCGACGTACCCCTATCGTAAAGCAAGGATGGGGTACGCCTCACTAGAAAAGAAAATGGTGCGTATTTTAAATTTACAGTGATATTGATATGTGTCAAGAAACAACTTTATAAAAATATTTCTTTATTTATATGTAGATTGATGCCTCTGAAACCAAACACACATCCATCTCTCGTCATGTGCTATGGGAGGAGGCACATGTGGATAAGGAAGGGAATTTGGTTGATGAAAACACACAAAAAGTGTGGGAAATATGTGTATGTATGACATGATAAAATGTTTTGTTTTTAAATTGCTATTACATTATAATAATTACTTATTTTCTTATATCTGATAGTCACAGGAGTCAGGTACTCTTGCAGCTGGTGCAGATATATTAGCGACAGCTTTGAAGCGACTAGAACAATACGGTCGCGTCAGAGCTGGGGGGTTTGGGGTGACACCCCGAGTATATTATGAGAAAATAAAACAAGAGGATCAAAAAAATGAAGAAATGACAGAAATGAAAAATAGACTAGAAACTCTTGAAGAACAGTTTCAATGGCAGGGAGAGTTGCTAGAAACTTTAATGGGTCAGAAGCCAAGAGAAGAGACAACTCAGGAACAACCAGCGCCTGAAGATCCTGCCCCACACCCCACCAGCTTTGAGGCAAGACATTCCCCTAAAAGAGTTGTGTTAGCTTTGGTAATCAATATTATATTAATTGTTCTGATAAAATGTGAATCAGACATACACTGATTTCTTCCTATACTGATCTTATGTAGGGTGATAATGATTGTGATTTATATCTTTCAACACCCACCAATCGCCTTGTAGCGAGGGCTACAGTATTCAACATCTCAGAGGACATGCTTCACAATAGAGCACCTCCAAAAGATCATCTGAAAGTGACAATTATGGTAGCTCATGAGCCAACAGCACAACTACCTGTTCCACTTGATGATGATGATATTTGTACAGTCGAATAGGCTATTGGGACATTCATTGCATGGCCATCACAACTTGTGAGACTACATGCCGAAAAAGAGGTATTTATTTACAGTTTTTTAAGCCAAACCTTTATAAAAAAAAAGGTATGAACCAATGAATTTTATTGTAGATGAAGAAAGTGGATGCAGTGAAAGGAGCATCAAAAGGATCGACCAACCGATCCAAAAGATCTACTGAAAGTGGAATTAAACCGCCTATTCTCTATCCACATTTAATTTAATTGAAGACTCATGTGGATAAGAAGTTGACAAATTGTAGTAGCCATGTAGTTGTTTTTGAAGAGAATATGTATGGAGAGGAAATACAAGATTTTTTTACTGTTGAAAATGTTAATGAGATCCTTGAGTATCAGTGGCTCGGCGTCACAAGTGTAAATGTGTATATGAGGTATGTTTTCTACCCCATCGCTTTTCCAAAAGATGATATATTGTGATAATTATGATTAAATACATTTTATATTATTGGCAGACATATATATGAAAAGCAGTTGAAGGGTTTTCCTCATGAGCCAAAGTTCGGACTCGTCAGTCCTCATATCACATCAACACAAGAAATAGAATTATCAGAATCAAAAATTAAGGAAAGAGCGACTGCTTTGCTGAAAGCATTTGACAGCAAGATAACAGATGACCGACTCTTCCTCATACCAACCATGCAGGGGTAAAACTCTACGATTAAAGAATATCAATTATATTTTCATTTCTTTCATTACTTATTCCTTTTTGTGTATTTAGGCAACATTGGCTGCTAATTGCGGTGCATTTGGATACTCCCAAGATTTATTTTCTGGAATCAAAGCACGAATATCCAACAAACCGACCGCATGTGATGCAGTTTGTCAATCTGTAAGACACTACATCCTATGTTTTAGGTCTAAACATCAATTTATATAATATATATTATCTTTTACTGAGGATTCTGTTATGATAGGGCGGTGTACCAATATCGTCTAAATCATGGTATGAGGATAGGGGCTAAGCATAAGTAGCCGAGCAAGTACTATGTCTGGACAAATATCAGGGTATATATAATAAAATTGCACTATCCAAGCATATATGAAACACAAGTTACTTACTCGCCTCATGATCAATGTTTCTGCAGTGTCCAAAACAAACAAACGACAAAGATTGCGGTTATTATTTTTGTAGATTCATGAAATAGATCATTTTCAATGGACAAATTAGCATCCCTAAAGAGGTATTTTCGAAAACAAGTACTATTTCATTTAAATTATTTATTAATTCTTTATTTATATAATTTTCAGTACTATTATGAATGCCGAAAAGCGTCATATTCACAAGACGATGTAGATATGTTAAGAAACGAGTGGGCCGCATTCCTGATGCAAGATTGTCCAGATATAGCATGAAGATATGACTTTTATTGCAAGAGTTGCAGACGCGTATAATTGGCGGAAATTTTTGAGAGGGGTTCATGGGGATAAAAAGATGAAACATTCTTGTATGTAAATGTTTGTAGAAAAATTGTAATTATTGTTAAATAAAACATTCTTTCCCCAATGGGTCATTTGTCCATTTTAACAGATGAAATGCACCAGTAACATGCAAGAATGATGGACCACATTTCTTTGGCCTTTGGACAAAAAAACCAGTAAAATCTCCAAAATACCTTCATATCATGCATGAACCAGTAAAATCTCCAAAATACCTTCATATCACGCAGTTCTGAAAAGAGTCACTATTTAAAAGAAAGTCACGAGATTAGATACATCTCGAGATGGTCAGTTTAAAGACATTTTGAGGGACACTACTAAAGACATTCTCAGATATGCACACATTCCCCACTTTTAGATCGTTGTCTACTACAATTATCTTCCGAACAAGATATGCATTAGAACGCTCATGATACATAGAGAAATTCACTGGCCACCTTCGAGAATGATCTGAAGCACAAACCATGACAGCATTATGTTTTTCCTTGAAAATTCTCTTGGAAAACTGGAATGGAAACTCACTCTTGTGATTTTGCGTCTCTACTTGTCTCTTCATGTGTGCAGCTATTGCCATTCCACTTCGCTAAGAGAATTTTCAAGGAAAAACATAATGCTGTCATGGTTTGGGATTCAGATCATTCTCGAAGGTGGGAATTGAATTACTCTATGTATTATGAGCGTTCTAATGCATACCTTGGTTGTCCTTAAGTTTCAGCAGAATCCGAATGCGTTTGGTCGGTTTGCCGCATGTCAGTTCTTGATTTCACTTAAAATTAAGTCCATTTTTAACAAAACATAGACACTGTGAGTGGTGTCGGCCACATCAGGCCTCAGATTGATGTGGGGTTGACTCGTACACATCACACATGAGTCATGGATCGTTGTTCCAAAGTATCAACACAATCAGATGTCGTTAGATCGGTTTGGCGTGTGTACGCAAAATATTGTCCCTTTTAAACAAATTACATACACTTCGAGTGATACCGGTCACACCGCGTCTCAGATTGAGGCGGGGTTGACTCATACACATCACATATGACCCATGAATCGTTGTCCTAAAATGTCAACACAATCCGAAGGCGTTTGGTCGGTTTCCCGTATGTCAGTTGTTGATTTCTCACTTAAAAATAAGTCCATTTTGAACAAAACAGAGGCACTTGGAGTGGTGCAGTCACACCGTGTCTCGGATTGAGGCGGGGTTGAGTCGTACATGTCACATATAACCCATGAATCGTTGTCCTAAAGTTTCAACACAATCCGAAGGCGTTTGGTTGGTTTCCCTTACGTCAGTTGTTGATTTCTCACTTAAAAATAAGTCCATTTTGAACAAAACAGAGGCACTTGGAGTTGTGTCAGCCACAACAGGCCTCAGATTGAGGCGGGGTTGACTCGTACACATCACATTTGAAGGTGAGTATGCATACACGATAGTTGACCTTCTTAGAGAAGAGTTTCTGGAAGAGTATAAAAGACATGAAGCAATGAAGATCATTAGAGTGTTGGAGAAAATGTGATTGCTACAAACAATGTGGAAATCAGCTTGTGCTAAGCGACCTAAGTTACAACTTGCAGGTATTGTACTCTATTTTTTTCTGGAAGGTTTCAGTTCAAATTCATTTTGGAATGATCATTGCTAGCCATTGTCTTTTAGGTTTTTTTGACAGCCGAGGGGAAAAGGTGGGGTCTGCAGACATTGGAGGATATGTCGAAGGGTGATTTTGTGTGTGAATATGTTGGAGAAATGTTAACTCCCACAGTTCTGAAAAGAGTCACTATTTAAAAGGAAGTCCCAAGTTTAGATACATCTCAAGATGGTCAGTTTAAAGACATTTTGAGGGACACTACTAAAGACATGCGCATATATGCACACATCCCCCATTTTTAGATCGATGTCTATTACAATGATCTTTCAACCAAGATATGCATTAGAACGCTCATGTTACATAGAGCAATTCACTGCCCAACTTTGAGAATGATCTGAAGCCCAAACAATAACAGCATTATGTTTTTCCTTGAAAATTCTCTTGGAGAACTGGAATGGCAGTAGCTGCACACATGAAGAGACAAGTAGAGACGCAAAATCACAAGAGTGAGTTGCCATTCCAGTTTTCTAAGATAATTTTCAAGGAAAAACATAATGCTATCATGGTTTGTGCTTCAGATCATTCTCGAAGGTGGCCAATGAATTTCTCTATGTATCGTGAGCGTTCTAATGCATATCTTGTTTGGAAGATCATTGTAGTAGACAACGATCTAAAAGTGGGGGATGTGTGCATATCTGAGCATGTCTTTAGTAGTGTCCCTCAAAATGTCTTTAAACTGACCATCTTGAGATGTATCTAAACTTGTGACTTTCTTTTAAATAGTGACTCTTTTCAGAACTGCGGGAGTTAACATTTCTCTAACATATTCACACACAAAATCACCCATCGACATATCCTCCAATGTCTGCAGACCCCACCCTTTCCCCTCGGCTGTCAAAAAAACCTAAAAGACAATGGATAGAAATGATCATTCCAAAATGCATTTAAACTGAAACCTTCCAGAAAAAAATAGAGTACAATACCTGCAAGTTGTAACTTAGTTCTCTTTGCACAAGCCGATTTCCACATTTTTTGTAGCAACCACATTTGCTCCAACACTCTAATGTTCTTCATTGCTCCATGTCTTTTATACTCTTCCAGAAACTATTCTATAAGAAGGTCAACTATCGTGTATGCATACTCACCTTCAAATGTGACGTGTAAGAGTCAACCCCGCCTCAATTTGAGGCCTGTTGTGGCTGACACAACTCCAAGTGCCTCTTTTTTGTTCAAAATGGACTTATTTTTAAGTGATAAATCAACAACCGACATAAGGGAAACTGACCAAATGCCTTCGGATTGTGTTGACACTTTAGGACAACGATTCATGGGTTATATGTGACGTGTATGACTCAACCCCACCTCAATCCGAGACGCGGTGTGACCGGTATCACTCCAAGTGTATGTACTTTGTTTAAAATGGACAATATTTTATGTACATACGCCAAACCGATCTAACGGCTTCTGATTGTGTTGATACTTTTGCACAAAGATCCATGACTCATGTGTGATGTGTATCAGTCAACCCTGCATCAATCCGAGGCCCGGTGTGGCCGACACCACTCACAATGTCACTGCTTTGTTAAAAATGGACTTAATTTTAAGTGAAATCAAAAACTGACATACGAAAAACTGATCAAACACATTGGGATCCTATTGAAACTTAAGGACGATGATCCATGGGTCAAATGTGACGAGTACGAGTCAACCCCGCCTCAATCATAGGCGCGGTGTGACCGCTATCACTCCAAGTGTATGTATTTAGTTTAAAATGGACAATATTTTACGTACATACTCCAAACTGATCTAACGGATTCTGATTGCATTGATACATTTTCACAACGATCAATGGCTCATGTGTGACGTGTACGATTCAACACCGCATCAATCTGAGGCCAGGTGTGGCCGACATCACTCACAGTGCCTCTCTTTTGTTCAAAATGGACTTATTTTTAAGTGAAATCAACAACTGACATGTGGAAAACTGACCAAACGCATTTGGATTCTGTTGAAACTTAAGGACAATGATCCATGGGTCAAATTTGACGTGTAAGAGTCAACCCAACTCAATTTGAGGCCCGGTGTGGCCGACACCACTCAAAGTGCCTCTATTTTGTTCAAAATGGATTTATTTTTAAGTGAAATCAACAACTGAAATACCTGAAACCAACCAAACGCCTTAGGATTGTGTTAACACATTACTAAAATGATCCATGGGTCATATGTGACGTGTACGAGTCAAACCTGCTTCAATCCGAGATGCGGTGTGGCCGGTATCACTCCAAGTGTATGTATTTTGTTTAAAATGGACAATATTTTACATACATACACCAAACCGACCAAACACATTCGGTTTCTATTGAAACTTAAGGACAACGATCCATGAGTCAAATGTGACGTGTAAGAGTCAACCCCGCCTCAATCCGAGGCCCGGTGTGGCCGACACCACTCAAAGTGCCTCTATTTTTGTTAAAAATGGACTTAATTTTAAGTGAAATCAACAACTAACATACGACAAGCCAACCAAACACATTCAGATTCTGTTGAAACTTTAGAACAATGATACATGGGTCAAATGTGACATGTAAAAGTCAACCCCGCCTCAATCCAAGGCCCGGTGTGGCCGACACCACTGAAAGTTCCTCTGTTTTTGTTAAAAATGGACTTAATTTTAAGTGAGAAATCAACAACTGACAAACGGGAAACTGACCAAACGCATTCGGATTCTTTTTAAACTTAAGGACAATGATCCATGTGTCAAATTTGATGTGTATGAGTCAACCCTGACTCAATCCGAGGCCCGGTGTGGTCGACACCACTCAATGTGCCTCCGTTTTGTTCAAAATGGACTTATTTTTAAGTGAAATCAACAACTGAGATATCCACCTCACATGTAGTGTAGACCCTCCCCCAAGACTTGGCATGAATTTTTGAGATACACAAACATGGGGTGGATTACATGGCTTTCCTACATGGAAAATATCCCACTACACGTCTTTAATGAGCCAGCTACGCAGTTTATCCCTTGTACAGATACACAGGAAGAATCACACGGGATCGACGTCATGTACTAACATAGGGCAAGAGTGCATAATAGGACACAAGATCAAAGGGTAACACGTATATGTTTTTTAACATGCCATGTAATTTCCTATTGATATGACACATATATTCACACAGGAAGCTGAACATTGGAGTTACCCAGGGTAAATGGACAAGGCATGTGACCCTTTAAATGACACATAATTTTATGTACCATGATTGATCTCTTTGAACACTATATCAAGGACACATTTGATTAGGGTTGGCTCCCATGAACCTTCCTAGGATGGTTTTGGTATCTTTTCCTACTTACGGTAGTACGATTGCTTCAGCAGGACGTCCTAGACATAGTTGGAGTCTCTCTGAAAGTCCTGGAGTGAGATCATATATCTATTTTTGAGGTCCAGGTAGAGTCATGTATCAACGCAACCAATCCTACCAGACATTGATCCTATATATAGAATGTTAATCTTGATGTCTCATTACAGTCCCCCAGTTTATGATATGTTACCTTTTTTGTATTAATATACATAATTACTAAGGGTGATGGTTGGGAGAGTTGGGATATCCTTTTTATGTATTGCAGAATGATTCAAGGAGCACGGGCTCTGCACGATTTTTCAAAACCAAGTGGCAATCCAAGGAGAAACAATGCATAGTGGAATGTTCTAGTATTTATATTCTGAGTTGTGTAGGAATATTTTGTGATACTATGTAATGAGGTAGTTTTTGTTTCTGGGTAGACGGTATCTAACTCATGGTAAGAACACTGTTTGGTTGGGTTGTGATCGGTTGATGACATGCTTGTGGTTGATATACTGGTTTTTGTGCAGGTCTGTGGTTGATATACTGGTTTTTGTGCAGGTCTGCTCGGCTGGCTGTACTGGTGCAGGTTTTTTATTAGCAGCAGGCAGGGATTTAACAGCACTGTTTTAGCGCTGTTAAAGGCGACATTTAACAGCGCTAAAAAAGCGTTGTTAAAGGAGATATTTAGCAGCGCTAAAAGAGCGCTGTTAAAGGCAACATATAACAGCACTTTTTAGCGCTGTTAAAGGTATCATTTAACAGCACTTTTTTAGTGCCGTTAAAGGCGACATTTAACAGCGCTTTTTTAGCGCTGTTAAAGGACCCCCCCCCCTTTATCAGCGCTGAGCTTTACAGCGCTTTTCTAGCGCTGTTAAAGCCCGATTTTAGCGCTGTTATTGCCCGTTTTTGTAGTAGTGCATTTACTATTCTATATCAAAATAATTTAAATTATCCATAAAATATTTGGAGATATAATCGATAACATATACAATATATTATAAAATAATAGTATTGATGTCTCATTGGTCATGACCTAATAATTATACACATTGGTTAAATTTATTAGACATGTTATAATACAGGAAATTTCATCCACTATGAATTTTATCACTAGAATCATCTATTGAAATTCATCTTATCCTCAACTAATTGTTACGATTGCCTATAGATAACTGAGAGGATCACCAATCATCTAGAAAATAATATATATGAACCATTAACTACATCATTTAGAGAAATTTTATTATAATTTTCTCTTAAATTTTATCCATATATATATATATAGACTCAATTATACATGATCTACCAAAATGAATAAATTGAATTAAAAAATTTATCAGTTTACCTATGATAAAGGATAGTCTAAAATATATTATTATTCAAGAAATATATAATATTAATTACTAAATCAGGTGGTGAAACCATACTACATGATTGATTTTTTTCATTCAAAATAACTTCACGGAGAGGAATAAATAATAAAAATCTTGATCATTTAGGTCAGATAACAGCCCCTATAGATTTTATTCTTTACTAGTATCAATACCTCTATATCCATTAACATTATAATTAGAAAAATGTATTTTCATACATTTTTAATTATTGAATATATATATATATATATATAATTTTTACCTATTCAAATTTTGATACTAACTTGATTAATGGATTAGTTCACAAAAAACAAGAATAACTATTTTTTTACATGTCTTAAATAATAAGTCTCTTACTCAATTTTCATATATGAATCTGTGTATAGATGTTTTGTTTTAAATAATTTTCCCTGATTTAATCTCCCCCACTGAACTTATATTAACATCTTATATTTATTTAGCATTAAATATTTATTAACATAAAAATTACCATATAAAAATATAGTTTCAACTATTCATTTAATATATAGAATAAAAGATCACCCTTTTTAAACTATTATTTTAGAATATATAATGCAATATCAATGACTTATTATTAAAATCATAACTCATGACTATTTTGAAACTGATCCAATAATTTTTTTTATCAAATTTCAATGTAAATTTATGTTCATAAATATCAATTTTTACTAATCATAAATAGAGACCATTTATTTCAATTTATGTAACAATCCACCTCAATAAGTCAAATTTATGATTAAAGACCCTCTTTTTCACTTATAATATAATTAAAATTCAGTATATTAAATTTTTTCAAGAATCACACCATTATTTATTAAGAATTGGTTTATATTGCCAAAATAAATTTAACATTAAACAAAATATAATGAATCTTCATTTCTTAAGTTACAATTATTCTAGTAGAAAATTAATTTACCATTAGCATCATACATTCAAATTATGATCACTTTATTCTTTTACATCATTGTCAAAAAAATTCACATATTATAATATTAAATAGGTAAATAAAATTTTCTCTTCCACAATAATAATATAAAAATAATTTTCATTAAAATCCACTTATATGCAGAAAAATTTTATTGCCATTGATATTATATGTGTTTTTAAATTTATATAGACATCATTTAATTTGTTCATCTCTTTTGTAATTAATTCTAACATTGGAAATTGTTCATCCAATATCATAATTCAATAAAAAAGTTTTAATTGATGATTATGAAATAAATTATAATTATTTCCATTACAATCATTCTATACAGACAATGAATAATAAATTTTCATAGAAATCAGGGCTATGAAAATTTTCACTAATAAAGAAACTATATTAATAACATTAAAATATATTTTTCACATATATTTATATTACATACTCATATTATGTTAAAAAATGAATATAATAAAAATATGAACTAATTCATTTCCAAAACCTGGTTTTAATATATTTTACAAATCATTTGATTTTATTATGTTGTTATATTTTAATATTTACTAAATGATTCCAAAAATAATAATTGAACTAAAAATATATATTATTTTTGTTCATAAATAATTCAATTAACAAATTCATTCATTTGATTATATTTTATATAGTTAAATAACTATTTTAATATCAATTACAAATTACAATCTCAATAAAACAAATTGAGATAATGGGAAATTATAACATTATTGTAAAGAGGTGTACTTGAATTGAATTATTATACATCATCCATCCTATAAATTGTTGAATTCAAGGTATTAAAAGTGGGAAACAATATCATTTTTTGTGACAAAAAAAGTAATACATTAATTGATAACAATTCCAATTATACATTATTCATGATTTGAATGAAATTACTATGATATTTGATCTATAATATATATTGTTTTTATATCCTTTATTATTTATGGAAGCACATTATTGTTATTCCCCAATTCATATACAATGTTCGTAGTTATATTTTAGAATCATTATTTAAATAATCGATAATAATCCTAATTAAATACACTAATGAAATTATAACTATAAATTTCAAGGTAATAAACTTTTCAATCTTAGTACTCAATAAACATACAGTAATATTTTTCACCAGTTACAAGCATTTGTTATAACAATTATTTATTAAGGGTCATAAAATTTTATGTTCACATAAGTATTATATTAAATACTTGATTTAATGTTTTTAATATTTTATCCTATAAATTATAATTTTATATTATAAATATCATGTAGTGTCATCAATTTTAAACACCTTTACCCAATAAATGTAATCGAGCTACATCCACCATGTATCTAAAGGGACCCCAACTATTTTAATTGACTATGTCAAATAGGATCAATGGGTTGTAGATAACATTTAGTTATGAAACCCTTTTATAGATAACGAAATTGTTTTTTGAAATGATGATAAAATATCATCTATAATAATATAATAAAATATGAAAATCATAGAAAAAATTTATTCTACAATAAAACATGACTCATGCCATTTAAAAATGTAAACCATTATTAATATAATAATATGTATAAATATATAAAATTACTTACATAATGTTTTAATATATATATTCTAGAGAAACTTTTAAAAATTAATGATATGACTAAAAATTGGTATTTAAATATAAATATTTAGCAACATATCATATCATTTCCCTCTATCATGCTAACACATCTATCATTAAACTGGTTTTCCACAAACACCTCTAATCATAATGATTTTGTAGACAACACTATACATTTGTAGAGTGTGAGACACATGGTTTATTATCCGCATGAATTTTATTGATAAATGAATATTCAATATATATACGTTCATTTGCAATGTGATATTTCTTAAAATAAATAGAAAAATGAAATACCCTCATGGTAAAAATGAATACATATAAAGTCACCCATTTAGTAAAAATACTTTATTTTTAATGTTCCAATATAATCTATAATCATGTCACCGATATATATCCAGGTTTACATGGTGCTATAAAAAAATATACAGTCAAACATCACAATGATATTGGTTATTCATAAGCATTATTAATCCTAATACTCTAATTCCAATCATTGATAAGTTGTTACATCTAGAATCATATAACAATAGGGTTCTAATGCAAGGATGGAAAAAAAATCCAACCTAAAACAATCTATTGATTGTATATTTATATCAACCCAATAAATAACCCCAATTATGAATTAGTGGGTATATGTTTTATCCATTATTTCATTGACTAAATAAAATTGGAATAATATCAAATCTCATTAACATAAAAATGAATAAACTATAATAATATCCCAATTTGGTTCCATGTGAATATTAGTGGGGTATAGTATCTGACACCATAACCAATATATAAACATGATTTATTGGGATCATTAATTCCATTACAAATAAAATTAAAATAATTTAATGAATATCTAATATAATTATTCAATAAATATTTGTTTAGATATAATACAAAAATTTCGTATTTCTTATTCCAAAAAAATATATGCCATATTCATGAAATTTATAATCTTGGGTGACTACCCCACAACTATGTATGTATTTAAAAGAATGGAAAAACTATTTCAAGAAAACTACATTAAATATAAAACAATTAGTTATCCACTCACAAAAAATTTCTAATATTCAAATGATGAATCAGCATACCATTCAATTTTAATTTTGTAAATAAATATCAAAAATACATATTGGGATGCAATTTCAGGTTTTTATAACACAACAATAAAATACATAAAAAAATATAATATACTAAGAAAAGTTCCTAGAAAGAAATTATTCAAACCCAAGTGATCTTTTCTGTACTCATTATGAAATAGCCATGATTACATTAGAGAAATTATACTTTTCCACCTTTAGTAACACATCACAATAAACAAATAATAATTTATAAAATGATGAAAATGTAATTAAATCCAATAAACTCTTATTATTAGAATTCTCATCGAATAATAAAAAAATAACCCAAAATTGTGGGTAAACACTATAATAAACCACAATTGTAGAGATGAAATTTAAACAACAATTAATTATATCTATGAAAACACAATAACTAATTTTATGGCCTTATTTATGAATAAAAGTATTCATAGGGATATTAAACACATCGATGTACGATCAAATAAAAAAGAAATAAAATATGTTAGATGATGAAAGGAGAAGAGTTAGGGAGATATTAGTGTCTATGGAAATAATTAGGGAAAAAACATATAGCATTTATTTTTGAATTAATAGTTAAAAACTAAAATAAAAAAACAATCTTGGGGTAATTGGGTTCACACAAATAGTATTACTGGTTATTAGTGTCTTAAATTGTATATTAGACCATTTTCCTTTGTCACTTGGATCCCGATTCCTAGTCATGAAAAACCTAATGATATTTTTGATACTATATAATATTTTACATCAATATCAATTTTATCTATATTAACAAATAAAAAATTCATAGTACTCCAAAAAAATTATAAAATATATATAAAAACAAAACAATCAATATGTGTTAGTTATTATAAACTATGCCCTTATAGAAACTAATACATAATTTCCATTACCATGATTCAAAAATAAAAGGTTCTTGAAATTGAATATAGTTTCCACTTATTTATCCATTTTCTTCTCAAAAATAATATCATCCATAATTTATACTATTATTAAAAATAAAAATAAAAATATTTAATTATTATGAAATGAATAAAAAATCATAGAAAAAGATACTCAATTCACAACTATAACTTATGTAGTGATTATCCTTCAAAATAATTCCCCATTAATATTGTTATTAATTGTAGTATTAACACTATATTATGGTATGTGATAAGAGTTTTTGATTACTAAATTTACCATATTGTGTTTCTGATATCACCTCAATTAGTTATCACTAAAAAATATTAAATACATTTTTTTATATTAGTGTTATAAACTCTTTTAAACTATAATTTAAATATTTTCTCAATTACATTTGGGTTGTTCTAAAATAAACTACTGATTATTGATAAATATTTTGTTAACTATTACTTAAAATTAGTCTCCCACTACCTCAAAACAATATTAAGTTTCTTTTCTCATTTCCCATTAGTGTCATCAAATCCTTATAATTATCATTATTTTATATGATAACATATATCTAGTATTTTTCTATCCATTGTGTTTTCAATACATTATCCCAACCTTATCATGTTTTCCCAATTCTCCCAATGAATTACACATTGGTCGACCCCCATCAAAAACCCAATTATCTCGTAATATCCCCCTAATTATTTTTAAATATTAATCTTATATCAGTTTTTCATATATTCAATTAATATATCTTAAGGCTTTATAATAGCTTATTTTTTTAACATTTTATTAATTTAAAATGTTTATTCATATAATTTTAGGTTGTTTACATTATGTATGTATTTATATGTCAAATTTTAATTATAATAAAATACATCATGTTATTTTTCATATTTTCATGTCTTGGATCCTTAATTATAAATTAAAAAATAAAATAATAGTAAAATTAAAATATTATTTATTCTTGAATATTAAATGGTTTAATTTTTAACCATGTTCTATATGTTTCTCACATAAAATTACATCTAATGAATATATATTAATAATTTTATGTGGATTTTCTCCCTACAAAATAATCTAAACTTTCCATGAATCCTTGAGATATCCTATATCATTATTTTAAATAAAAACATGATTTTATACTTTTAATTACAAATTATATTCCCCATTTTTTAAGAATATTCAATAACCATTCATTTTATTTCATCGATAATTTTAATCCATAATTTTTATGAAACAGTAATGATATTTTGTTAATGATGATTCAATTAAATCTATGCCTAATACATTTCATTTTATGATATATTTATCATTGATAATATTATTCAATATCCTTCACGGTACACGCATATTTAATTCTTTTTATATCCATAATACATTCAAATATTCATACTTTTATCCCAATATGCTTTCTAATTTCAGCATCTATTTTTACATTTTCGTCCTACTACATTACAATAAATCATATTGATTTTTTTCTTATCATTTATTAATTATTAGGATTTTTATAACTTTTACTGATCAATAATATTTATGTTATGGATTATTATTAATTTATTTTTTACCATTCCTCTATTAATCAAGTACTTATTTCATAATATTTTTTATTCTACATTTTAAAAAATGATATCCCATTATACTAAAAATATCCTTCTAATTTTTTTTTCATTAGATATTAAATATATTAACTCATATCCACACTCAAAATCATGACGAATAACCATTCATCTCTATAATATTTTTATATGATTTTTTAATAAAAAATTGTTTATATTTTCCATTATTGATCCCCATTTATCATATATTTAGTCAATTTCGGCTTTTCTATAACAAATTCATACAGTGTATAATAATTTATTATCCTCAATTTTTATATTAATTGTACATAATTTAGCTATTTAAATTAGATAATGGTAGATAAATTCTTTATGTTATCACATTAAATAATTATCTTATAGAACATCACATATACCATCGAATAAAGTTGTCTCTCTTGATTCCACTACATTAGAGAAACTTACGGATTAAAAAATTCAATATTTGATTATTGTAGTACATATAATGTAGCTCCTATAATGGTAATGTATTCTGTCACATATTCATTCTACGTATACATGAGTGATTCCTCTAATGTTTTGAATTTTTTATAATAAAAAACTATATATATATATTTATAATTTTTAATGAATAATGGAAATATATAATGATTATAACAAAAAATAAAAATACAATTTAGATAGGAATATAAGACGTTATTTATATTAAATTATATTTCTTATTTCATGATTTTTAGGTTGTTCTGGTAATTTTTAAAAAAACTAATATGGACAATCATTTAGGTATTATGAATGTGATTTGTGATTCATAAAATTAATTATATTTAATTGTGGATTTTTATAATATATTGAAGATATGATATTCTGAAAATAATAAATTAAGTAAAATTAATTTTTTATTAATTCGTGATATTTTTAAATGGAATGATGATATTTATTAATATACATTTTAATGTATACTTTTTTATTTATTGATAATTTTCATTTTTGATGTTCTTGTATCATGTTCACATCGATGGAACTTAAAAATTTTATGAAATAAATAGAGATATGTTAATTGGATATTATAAAAAAAGATTAATTATGTAAAATTGATCATGTTGTGGATATTTAAAAGAAATCATAAAGGAATTATATGAGTGACAAGGGATATATTCTTTCTATTAAAAGGGATGAATATCATGATGTGATAACAGATGATTTAGGTACATAATATAAAAATATTATGTTTGACTTTTTTTAACAATTTTAATAAATGTATTTAAAATAAATTTATTCATGGGAAATAAATCATTCGCCACACCACTTGTTTACAATGATTTTATAGTAAAAGTAAAATAGTTGAGGTAAATTATTAATTATAATTAATATGATTATATTTTAATATAAATTTTCATAATATAGAAAATATATTACTTTTTAATAAGGGTTATCATTTTGGTAAAAATGTTTTGTGGAAGGACATGTGGTAACATTTTTATCATAATGATAATTTATGTTTTATGAAAAAACCAACCAATGGAATTCACTAGATGATTCCCATTGCAATTTCTTTCAAAAAAAACTAACATGTTAACATTATAAATAAATATTTGTTAATATTTTTATTTTTACATTCTATGATTATTTTATTGTGGGATGTTAATGAAATATAAAAAAATATGCATCCATGAAATATTACAAAATTAATTTTAGGGAGATTGTAAATTCATCTTTTTAGGGGAATGGGTTTTTTAGCAATCTCAAAAAATGATATTGGAATGTATTTTTCATTCATGAATATTACGACATCATGTGGGTTTTCGTATAGTACAGCTAATCATGAATCAAGTAGAAATGTTTCAGTATTAATATATAACATTAATGAAGAGATTTCATATTGACATACACTATATCAATGGTTATTGACAATTGAAGTAGATAATATATTAGTATTCTCAGGGATGATATTCACAATGCATGATTAAATTCCAACTGATAAAACTAAATTTTAGAGGTATAGCAAAAATACAATTCATTATAGTTTTATCGAATATTATTATTTTATGAGATGGGTTCTCAGGACTTCATTATTGTAAAACACTTTATAAGTGAATTAAAATTTTCTTTTAGTGAAATAGAATTGGAAAATGAATCAATGGTATGTGAACTAGCTTGTCAAAATTTTTTCATTAGGGATAACCCAAATCAATATACAAAAAAAATATTGTAAAATTATATTTTCGTGAATGATAATTAATGTCGTGTTAATATAATGAATAAAATACTTGTTTGGAACTATTTCCTATTAAATGAACGTCGTTTTAATATAATAAGGATTTTTATTAAATTTTTTAAGATAATTTATAATTAATTTTTTAATTTACTATTATGAATTTAAAATAAATAATTATTAATATTTTTAAATAAATATATAATTTCAAATTATTAATTTTGAATCTACTAGATTTGGGTCTTTAATGAATTTTTGGTTCTCTTATTATATTTTTTTATCTAGTTATAAAATAATATTTGGTTTGTTTTTATTTTCTTAGATAGTTTTCGTATTTTGTATTAGTTCAGTTGGATTATTTTAATTGAAATGAAATTTTTATATGGTTATGGTTATGTTTTATATATATATTGCATTAAAATATACAATTATAATGGTGAATTTGGAATATTCGATATGTGATGAATAGTTTTATTTATATGAAGTTTGTTTATATATTTAATACATGATTCATCTAAATACATTCTATGCCTATTTTGTTTTGAGGAATTTTTATTAATGTTATAGTTTTATATTAATGGTCAAAAAAATAAATATTTTATAGAGGGTTGATCTATCTGTAACAAACATATTTTTATATCTTTCACATTTTATAAAAAATATGAAACAAACCATAATATATTATGGGTGGCTAGATCATTAAAAATTAAAATAAAAATTAATTTTAAATAAATTATTAGTTTTTTTAAATTAAAATAGTCAAAACTTGTATTTAAAAACATGGTTTCTACACTAATGGTTGAAAGCCATTATATAGTAAATGGATTAAAATGTAATTTATTATTCCTGATTTTTAATAATTGTAAAATAGATTGAAATTTTTTAAGAGAGAATGGAATCATATAGAAGTGTAATTTTGAACAATTAAAATTATTAATTTAAAACATGATTTACTATGTATACCCTTGATCCAGAAGATGAATTCATAATAGATGAAATTTTAAAAAATGAAAGGTAATCATATTTTCACAGTAATATTATTTCAATTAAAAAATCCATCTCATTGATTATGAGTCAAATGAATGAATTATTTAATTATTTACATGATTAATTTATTTTTTATTAATTTAATGAAATATTTTTTATACTCCAAGATATAGGATGTATACAAGTTCTATTTATGAATGGTTTTAAATACCCTTATTGAATAAAAATTATATGATTAATTAAATATGTGTGAGTTGTTTCATTAATATTTCTATTTTCTTGCCACATTTTCTCTAAATATGGGATATAGATTTACAAATCAAATAAAAAGGTGTTATAATAATGGATGGCGACAAGAACAATTATGATGTTAAATAAATTTCATGGGTTGATTTTTCACTATAAGTTGTTTCATGAAACTTTCACCTAATTAGTTATCCCATTAAACATGATAACATATAAAGGGTTAAAATTAATTTATTAAATGGAATGTGAAAATTGATTCGCAGAACGAGGGAAAATAATAATTAGGAAACTAATAAATGTTTTAATTTTTGGGAATTAAAATATTGGCAGATATATTTATGGATTAGAGAATGTTATGTGATGAGATATTATAAATATATAGTTATTTTATATTATGTATCCAACTAATTTCCACTTAAATAAATTTTTTCAAATCGAGATCATGAGTTAGAATATTTCATCATAAAAATAATGATCTAAAGATAATATTTTATGTTTAAGTTAGTAATATTTATATTTATCATAAAATTTTGAATTAAAGGTCACCATTTGAGGATCGTAACAAGATTTATTACAGATGTATATATCTATTAATTTCCCATCAATTTGAAATAAACTATAACCTAAAATAATAGAAAATGTTGCCAAGGAATTGAGTTGGATTAACTATGGAGGTTTATTCAGGATTTTGATGAGAAAACAATCAAATAATCCTAAATTTATAAACATTGGACCTGAAAATTAAATTATAATGGGGGAGATCATGATCCTCATATATTTAAAAATCTATATTCAGAGTAGAAAATATATAAATGGCATGAAGATGAAATGTTACATCAAATGATGATAAATACTATGAAATATAGAAGAATGGTAGACATAATTTTTTATTATAGATCATTTCTGTTCAATAAATTTATATATACTACTACATTTATATATTATGACTTATGTATTAGGCCATTATCATATAAACATTTTCCAAATTCATTTTTTATAACAATTATTCTTTTTAATTTCAGAGAACAGTTTTTGTGTGGAAACCATAAGAGAGAAAATCTATGAATACCCAAAAATATTCTTGAAATATATAGAAGTATATGATGAGAGAAAACAACCAATGGTTATGATACCCCTTGTAGGTGGATGTGGGAAAATATAACCATTATTTTTATTACAAATATTCAAATTACAATTAATTAGATTGATGAATTATTTTTCAATATCATTCATTATAAAAATTTTTAACTGTTCTTATTAATAAATAATGATCCTAAGCATGATTGACATTCCTTAGATAATATTATTGATGGTGTGGCATTTTATTTTACAAATCATATATTTTCATCAAATTTTTACACATGTTTCACATTAAAATGTTAGAGGACTCATTTTACAGTGCTGAATAGTGTGATAGAGTACCATAGTTAATATCATACCCTAAATAGATATAAAATTAGAAAATTACATCCAGATTATTATTGAAAAATGATGTCATACTATATATACATCCAGGGAACATTTTCCACTTATGTACCTCTAAGGTGTTTTAATAGAATATTTATTTATATTTGAGAATTAATTTAAAACATATAAGATATTTCTTGAAGAATATGCCATAATTTGTCTTTCATTGATGAATATGGGAAAAGGATTCCAAATAGTATGATAATTGATTACATAATAATGAGAAATATGGATTCATATTGATTAAAAATAAGAAAAAACTATACATTTTATGGTGAAAACGGAGGAATTAAATATCATTTTATATAAGTTAACATATATTCATTACCATATATCTATATAATAATTTGATAATAATTTATTTGAAAGGTAGGCCACATTAATGGTTCATTATACCTATTGGTATTTTGAAGATAATTTTTTATTTTTCATATCATTTACACATTCAACTCATCATATCTAAAGTTCATGATCTCATTATTTCTAGGTAATATATAAATAAATTAAAAAAATTATTGTACTCACAAAAAAAAATTTGATCTAAATCCCAGATTTTTATTTAATTATGAACTCATTAAGATTATTATAATAGGAGAGAAATCTTCATATAATAAAACAAAAAACATAGAGAATGTACATTGGTGGAATAAAAACATAAAAAATAATAAGAGACCCTCGGAAAAATATGATCAAAAGTTAGGTATATTTGATTCTGGATATGTCTATACGTGAAATTTATTGATTTATAATTAATAAGAGGATATTATTATAAAATATGATATTAAATTATAATTAACACAGATTTAATTAAAATCTCTATTACTGATTTTTTTCATCAATTTCATTATAGTATTATGTAAATAATATAAAATAAATAACACTAAGAGTTTTTATGTATCTATAAAAACACAATATTATAATGATTCAACTAAATAATGAATTATATTTGATAATTTTGAATATTAAATTGAATGAATATAATATGTAGTATTATGAATTTAGTGACTAGTAATGCCCATAATTATTTATTGGGAACTAAACAAACTCTTGGGGGATATATGGGTATTCATTTTGGGTCATCGTAATGGGTGCGACGTGGGGTAGATAATTATTTCAAGAATTGAATATATTAAAATTAGATATCCTGTACTTATAAGAGATATTTTGTAATGATAGGAAGTTCCCCTATTAAAATGAAATATTTTTAGAGCGATGATAAAGAATAAAATATCATGAATGGGGTATTGAAATCTATATGTGCACATATATGATTACATATTAGGTCATGTTCATGCGTTTGAATCACATTTTATTTTCTAAGGATGTGATTGTTGAAAATGAAATTCCGGCAATGGATTTGTTATAGTGGACCAATCTCCCATCACATGGACAACTTTTCATGGGTTGTGTTTATAGACCATTAATGTCATATGTGATAATGTGTATTAAAAATACATGATATAAATTAATTATATTTACTCCCTTTTTCATTTGTCATTTCATTATAATTTATAGTTGTCAATGTTCAATATAAATCCATGGAGTGGGATATACAATTATTCGAGAAAATATTTTTTTGGAACTATATAGAAATAATAAATGTTTATGATGAGTTATTATGAAAAAAAGATATTATTCATCCATTAATTGAATGGTCTCAACCATTTTATTTAAAAAAACTAACTCTATATCCAGATGGTTCATGTTATCGATTCATGTTATTATATCATGATGGTGACTAAGTAGTAATATGTGACAAATAAGAAATTATATACCTAAAAATAGTGTTTTTTAATTGTTCAATTGATGTTTATATTCGGTGGATAACCATTAATGTGATGTTTCTTTGATCCATACAATGAAATTATAATTTTTTATCAATCAAATAATGAATTTATTAGGAATATGGATCGAAAATATATTATAAGACCACTTATGGGAACAAATAAGTTGAATGATCTCAACTACCTATACCTAAATTAATCATTAATATATATTACATGTAAAAAACATCCAGTATCTACAATTTATAAACAAAACATTCATAAATTTCCATAAAATTTTAGATGAATCTTATATAGCCAAAAAACTCTTTATAACTATAATAATACTATATGGTTATCCACTAGTATAAATACATTAAATGTGTCATAGATTTTTTCCTCTATCTATGGTGTGGTTAGTTAATATTAAAACATGAGTGAAAAAATTACATGGAGCTTGGAGTTTCATTGTAAAATATTTTAGAGTTAAGGGTAGGCTATAACACTAAATTTATTATATTTCAAGAACAAGGGATCAAGTGATGTCTTAAAATAATAATCATTGTAAAATTAAATTATTAGTTGAACATGTAATGCATAAAATATTAGGACAAAAACTATCCATAAACCATTGTTCACAATATTAGAGAGAAATTGTTTACTTTGATTTATAATGGTCTTATCACATTCTTAAATCTTATTGACTTCCCAATAATATTATTAAAAATAACAATTTTACCTATCTTTCAAATGGGAAATGAAAATATTATTGATGCCGAGTCAATATATAAATAGATCTCTTTGTTATCTCTAACATGAAAAAATATACATAAATTATAAATCGTAATGAATTAAAGACACTTGTTTATCAAATATTTGATACTCATTCTTCTATAATAATTTAAATACTTTATAAAAATATTCAATTTTAATCTAATATTGAATAGGTAGGTATTTTTTATATCATAGTTACTTGAGAGTCTTATAGTAGGGTCCCCTATATTCTATATCAACAATAACCATCTGTCATAGAACAACATCACATTACATATCACCAAATATATAATGTTTTTCCAACACATTCATGATAAGTTTCTCAATGAATAGAAATGATGGTATAATATTTTCTTTATTGAATTATCTTGTGTCCATACCCATAACATTCATTCAATAAAATTTTAATCTATACACAGAATCCATTGATATATTTTTTTCTACCAATGTATGAAAAAATTTCATATTGTATATATTAGTTAACATAATTATGTTATTTAATCTATAAGAGGTACCCTCAATATCCCCTTTAGATTTTCTAGAAATGTAATTCGGGTCACTTAATATCTTCACTGAAGTCCTTCTTCATTAACAACGATCACCCCTAGTCTAATAAATTTACCCACCTTATCCCCATCAATGAATACATTTAAAATAATAGAATTATTCACCATTATAAATAAAATAAAATTTTTATTTCGTATCCTTATAGAAAAAATTAATGGAATGAATGAGGAAAATAATCATGGATTCAGTGACTGAATATTCACCCATACCAAACCAAAGGTGATAAAAGATATATATATTCCTAGAATTTTAATAAAATATCCATGAAATTTTGTTACTCTAAATCACATTCAAATAACATTTCATCACGTCCCAATTTCTTTATGATGATGTTGAAATTAATATCTATATTCTTCAACCATTAATATTTCACTAGAATATTTGAAAAAAATAATTCCACCTTAAATATTACACCCAATACTTAATGAGTATTAATAAATTGAAGCAATGTAGTCATATATGTACAACATCCATATTATATTCTTTTTCGTATCATGATGCTAAAATAGTTTTTGATTCTGTTATGATAAGTGTGGTATAATTTAACACAATATAGTGGAAAAAATAACATATAATGATAATTGAAACTAATCAAGAAGTAATAAATTTATCAAGCTAATATCCTTACAAATAATTTTTTATTTGTACATAAAAATATCAAGATTTATTTTTTTATAACATAGTTCATGATCATGTTTTATTTTGATGGTGGTAAAGAGTTATAATTCAACAATAATATGGGAAACCATCACATAACTATAAAAATACACATAAAATGTAACTATAAACATAACATCTATTTTTTTAAACCATTATATAATATATACAATAAATCAACCAACAAAATATAAATCGATCTATAAACTAACCTTATTATCAATGAATATTCTTTTCTAATGATCAATAGGTATGAAACATAACTTCATTTCAATATAAATATCGTAATTAACAATTCACGAGATTATATATCTTTTATGGAATATCTAAAAAATGAACTACTAGTTACTTTCTTACCTAATTAGAAATGAATTTTGGAAATCATTAATTTTTTATGAAAACAACTAATTTGGGTTGAAAATCACTCATAATAACCTTCTTTATTTTAAGCTACAACAATTTCACCGATATAAAGAATAAAACTAGGATGTTTTTTATCAGTTATTTTGATATATATATTTTAATATACATTTCTTTCTAGAAAGAAATATACTATTATTTATTTCAATGATTTTTATACAATTCCTAGTTTAATTATTTGAGAACATATAATTCCTTCATTAGATTCTAGTCTCAAGATCCATCACTATCATGTATAAAACACTATTGTTTATTAACCTACACTTATTCCTCACATTATAAAATTAAAAATTATTATATAATAAATATATGAAAAACATAATAATTTTATTGATACAAATTAACAAATTAATGAATACATTTGAACGATATTATTGGAGAATGTAATGAAAAAGATTTAATAATTAATTTTTTTTCATGAATTAATTTGACTGAAATTATATTATATTTTATTATACATGTACAAAATAGAGAGACACCAAAAACACATTATTCATCAATTGAGATTATTATCTTACTCAATATCAAAACCAATAAAATATCAAAATATTACAATTTTATAAAATAGAAAATAAAAAAATGGAATTGGAAAATTTGTGTCACACCTATTTATGATAGTTATTTATCTCACATCAAACACTATCAAATATAAAAAAGATAATATTAAATCAGTAAAAAATATAGAAAAAAGAAAAATAGATCCCTAGAATTAAATGAGGTCATTTTTGATTGATGTAATAAAGATGCATTTATAAGAGATAAAATGATTCTAGGAATTGTAATACAACCCCTAGAATAGTATTTTAGTAATGTAAATACAAAAAAGTAATATAATTATTTTTTAAAATAAGTCATAAAATGTCAAAAATGTCACTTTTAAAATACCTACTATGGAAATTGTTTTCATTCCATATTATCCCATAAAAATATGTCACTCTTCGTATATAAATTCAATTACACCCACCCCTTGGAATACCACATAATGTGAACTAATTAATCCCAACGATCTAAAATATTTCTTCATAAAATGATTATTGATGAGTCTGGTTTTACAAAAAATTTTGCTGATGTGTTTTGTTTTATTTATGAATGTTATTTACAGAAAATTATTAAAAAAATAATTACATATCTAAATTTCATGAATGTATAATGATTCATAATAAACAATGATAATATAGAATATTCCAACACTATTTATAAGAGGATTTGAATAAATCCATGGATATAATTAAAAGTATTTAATGTATGTAGAGCGTAGTTTAAGGTCAAAACAATACTAATTTTCATGGAGAAAACATTAAAAAGTTATTTATAAACAATAGTTCCTATCATTAAGATGTATAAATCCATTAATTATAATCATATTAACATCATATTATTCATGATTAGTTTTTGAGTCCATGTATTTTAATTTATTGAAATAACCATTGATATTTCAGAATACGTGTGATTGTTAAGAATTTTACTAACTAAGATTATTAAGCGGAAAATTATTAACCAAAATGATCAAGGAGATCACAACCACCAAGTTAAGATATCTCACTAGGTTATCATGAAGTTATAGGATATCAATAACCTATATTGGTAGGAAATTGTGTGAGTGGGTGTATAGAATGCATGTAGTGTTCGATCAATGGCACCCTTGGGATAAGCAGGTCAGCCCGCCCCATCGGTTTTGTTAGGAGTTTTGATTATCGACCCCAATTCCATGGATAAAACTATATATGAAACAAAATATATAATCAATATTTACATTAATTGGTTATATATATATTTGGGTAATAGTACAAACACTAAAACTATTCACATTTATTATAAGCATTCAAAATACATGATCTTTATGATCAATATTATCATAGACATTCGAGCAACTATATCCATAATCATCCACTTGGATCACATCTATTTGTTTATATACACTATGGTTATAAAAAAATAATCTATTAATATATTTAATCTCAATATCATTTTACACTCATGGGCATGGGATTTTAATTTATAGGTTATAAATAATGAGTATGTTATGTTCATGAAAACAATAGTATGATGAAATTTGATATATTATGTCAAATTTTAAATTATTTTGAGGAATTCTCACACCAATTTTTTTTTCTTTTGATACAAGTGATCATCCTAAAATTCACATGATGGGTTTATCACAATCGTGGAACACTGCCATTTTTACTATTTAGTATTTTTGAGAAAAATACTCACCATTGGTTAATAATGATATGCGAACATTAATGTTTTTAATATATTTAATGAAATGAATGACATGTCATTAGTGTTGGATGATATATAGTTGATAAAACTTATATAAAAAGAGGCATGGACGGTAGATCTATTTCCAATCATTTTAATGGATCTCTTGTATCTCGAACAAAACCCAAACACAGTGAAAACACGATTTCAATAAGGGGAGATTTTGTGATCCCCTTTGGTAGTGAATATGAAGATCTTCAAGACTTAAAATTTTAATTTCACACTCGATATGTTATGAGATGAATTGGTTCATGAATACCTATGGGAGTGCATGGATCTCATTTCTGATGGTGAAAGCCCTTATGCAATGGCTATAACAACATGTGATCTCACAAAACCTACTCACATCAACATACTATTTCACAAGATAGAAGTGAAAGGTTCTTTTCTGGTGTATGTAAATGGAATGAATGTGTATTTATGCCACATATACATTTTATCTATTGGATATTTTATAATGTGATACAAAAAATTGAAAGATTTTTGTATAGTGCCTGAATTACATATAGAGATTATCAAAACCAAATATAGAGAAAACATAAAAACAAGATGATAATATTATAACATGAATGTTTTTCATAATACATCATATAGAATTATGTTGTTGTATAATAGTCGAAAAGAGTGTGAATAATAAAGACGTACTTTATTGATGTGAAACACATAATAAAATTAATTAGAATAGTTACAATAAACAGAAACATTTTTTAATGATTTGTTAATATTTTTTTCAAAAACAACTACATTGTAATTTTATGTATTTTGGAGATAATAAGAACTATTTCTTGACAATAGTTTATTGAATTTTAAATAATATTACATTAATAATTTAAACACACATAATTTATTTTTAATATTGGTTTTGAGCTGTTGGATTATTTTCAAAAAATTCGAAGGACTGTCTACTCCTCTTCAGTAGTAAACATTTTTAATACAAGTGTTCATGTGTTTGTGTCGTTTTTCTTGTTTAATTTCAAAGTAATATCTTTTTAATGGGACTTGAAGGTTGAATAAAAATTAATATTATATTGATGGAAAATATCATTGAATCTCTCCCACTCTCTCTTTGTGATAACATCGAACCTGATTGGCACATTCATGTTATATTAAGAGACATTTCCCCATTATATAATCATTTTTTAAGTATTTTAAAAATATATGTTATTATGGATGTTTTTAAATCAATAAACAGTAAGTGGATTAGTTTAATAGATGGAAAGAACTATCATATCTAGAATGATATTACTTTAGATTATATTATGTCTATAGGATATTATGTTCTTGATGTTTTAAAATATAGATTTCTTAATTAGTCTAGATGTTTTCCCTTAATATTATATTATATGAAAAATTTATATAATGATGTATGATCAAAAAATAACATATTTCTATCAATCTGTGATACTGAGTCTCCTAGATTCAATGGAATATAAATTATTAAATTCATCAGGGATAATTTAAGTTCATATAAGAGGGAAATAAAAAATTGTAAAAAGGAAATAATTAAATTATAGTGATTTATGTATGAATATCATAAAATATGTGACAATGAATCTTTTTTGACTTATTTTTAATTGTGAATGAAAATTTAAACTCCATAATATGTCTTGGTGAGAAGTGAGATGATTATTTTTTTAAATATCCTAATAATAATTCTAGATAAATTTAATGCCATCATATCATCACTAGAAGATAGATATCATGAGCCTCTATCACTTTATATTATTTATCACAATCACCTATTAATAAATGAGAATAACATGTTTGAAAAAATAAAAAAGGAAATATAAAGATGTTTTATTCAACATTTCTATGAAATTAATGTCTATGAATAATATTTAGGAAGAATCTAGTGACACTAATACTAAACATGTGATATGAAAAAATATTGATGATACTTGGGCTATTTCACTAAAAATAAAAATATAGAAATAAGACTATACAGATGAATATTAGATCTAATGTTTTTTGACTATGGGCCTAATTTAAATTTTAAATATATATTTCCTAGAATAATTTAAGGCTATCAAAGGGATGGTGATCAAATAAATTTAATAAGTTCTATAAAAATGAGTTATGTAAAATCAAAGAATTATTCCAATTAAAATGATAATAACTTCTCTAAAAAATAATAAATGGGTTGTCTAGGTGTGATGAATATACTGATAGAAAAGAAGATGTTAATAAATTTAGTGATGATACTACTAAGAATGTTCATATTTTAAATTTTAATGACAGAAAAATCACAAGTGAGAAATGAAATAGATCAAAAAAATATAAACCACATATGTAATTAATGCAAGAAAATCGAGGTGATATAATTCATTAAAATTATTTTCATACATGAAATAAAAAATGTAGTTGAATAATAGAAACCATACTTCAAAAAATAAAAAATAAACTCTTTATAAAAAGTACAAGTAGATAAAATATATTGATAATATGAAGGATCCTTTTGATTAAAATCATATCAATAACGTCAATAATGAAGATGTTTTGATAGTAAAAGATGAATATTTAGATCCTGTTCAACAAAAACAGTTATAGTGGAGTAAAGAATTAAAATTTTCCATAAATAATTTATTTAATTTTGTTAATTTTTTGTAATTGTTAAACCTCATAAAGATAAAAAAACATATTCTATATAGTTTTCAAAAATACATTTAATTTCCCATAATAAATATTAGGCTAAGAATACCACATATATAGACAAAACAAATCAGTGGTGATTAACTAGATGCGTTGATGATTTTATGGTTTTTCCAAAATGTTACCCTACTAATAGTTCTATAATGGATGGTAATAAAGATAAAATAATGAATTAATTTTCTTAGTAAAAAAGCAATGATTTAAAATAATTCCAATGAGAGGAATTTATTAATATTGATAGTTACATGGTACACAACCCGAGGTTACAAGTCAGTTACAAATAGAAATATTGTTTGTATTGTTATTACTAGAATTATGGATGATTTGAGAATAAATTTAATATATATTCTACGAATGATCAATGTAATAGTGAATATTAGAGAAAATGAATTCTATTTTTGAGGGGGAGTCAGCCCACTCAAATGATACAATAAGAGAAAGTCAGTATGACTATTTAAATAGATTCTAACCCATGAAAATTATTAGTGAATGTTGTGGTCATACCAAACATAATGTTAAATATGTGTCTTATCATGATTTCATCATAATAAATCTAGTGAAAAAAATCAAAAATTCCACATGAAATATTTAAAAATACAAATAAAGGACATTAGTTATTGAAACGTCTCTCAAAACCATAAAATTAAAATAATAATGGATATTTTATATTGTGTGTTCATTACATTTTATAGAATATACAATGTTAATAAAAAAATTAAATTATTATAAAAAGGATATAGTAACTTTTTTAAGTGATGAATCCCTTATATTCATTATTTTTTTATATTATTTTGGAAGAGTGGTCAATATCAAAAAATGTAAAGTTTGTTTATAGATTATATCATAATTTATAAACTATTTCCAAAATTTAGGATAAGGGTTAGAAATTTTCCTTCAAAAAGGCTGTTTCATTTTAATGTAACCTAAATATGTGAAGGTTATTATGAAAGGAAAAAAAGTATAATTGTTTGAAGTAGTGTACAGAGTTCTTTCTTTCAAAGCATGTGGGATGAATATTAACTATGGCATAAAAAAATAGGGAATATGTGTCAAGGGTATATGTGTCTTCATAAAAAAAGAAAAATTATTCATGATAATTTGGTCATTTCATGAATAAGAATTTTTTTATATTCTATATTATAGAAAGGAATGTTTATAAACATGACATATAACAATGTAAAGATACATTATACATGAACCATATAGCTAATTCAATCTACCATTTGTGGGCCCTTTTGTAATCTTTTAAAAAGCTATGATAAGAATATTATTTTTTTATTGATGAATTTTCCCAAATTAAATATATTGTGTTTTTTAATCATAAATTAGAGGCTCTAATAGTTTTGAGCTTCATGACGTTGAAATGATATAAGGATATTCTATGTAGAAGAAAAAAACTATTCATGATGAAGAATATAATAGTGTGGAATTTATATACTATCTTTAGTATCATGGTATTAATAAATAATTTATTTCAACTTGTGCACCATATAATAACATTGTTGCCAGATTAAAAAATATAAGTTTGACAGACATGGGATAGGAAATATTGATCAATCATGTTACTTGTTTATATATTTGGAGAAAATAAATTTGAGGGTTTTTTATGATAAAAAATAAAATTTATATTGGATTAACACTAATATGACTCCATACTAAATTTATTAACCTAAAACCCTATATATGAAACATATAATCTTGTTTTATAGTATTTCCTTAAATAAAATTGAAATGTGAGACTCTTAGGATATACGATCTGAGTGGTGTCACTGAAATCATTCTTGTCTACCTTCCCAAAGGTGGAGTATAAAAGTGTTATAGTAATTAAATAAGAAATATTTTTAATATTAATGTCTGATTGTTCATGAATATAATAATAATAATGTTTGATGAAAAATGAAAAATTAAAAGAAAATTATGTTGAAGTTAGTGAAATTAAACCATCATGAAAATATCCTAATGATAATAATAATGTTTATGCCTCATAAGATAATGATTTTGATTTCAATATAATTTTGAGATAGATAAAAATATGATTAAATCAATATAAAATGTGGTAGAAATTTTATGTCCCAAAAATCATTCCAATTTATAGAAAATATGATCAAACTAGAAGCACATCAAGGTAAAACTAACATGATTCCTAATATTAATTGGTTGTGCTTGTGGATGTTTATGAATCCATGTTGAATCAAGATTTAATTAATTTTATTATTGTCATGATAAATCTAATGGAGAACAACAATACACATGTACATGTATCCTAACTATATAATAAGATTGTCATTTGTAAAAAGTGGGTGTTTTGAAATAAATTAAATGAAAATGGGGAAGTAATAATAAAAAATGTAGTTTTTATTTCTAAAGGAACCTCATAAATTGATGTCATCGATTTTGATGAGACCATTTATCTAGTGAAAAGATTGTAAACTATAATAATATTTCTTACTATCATTACACAATAGAGAAATATAATTTTATTGAAAAAAGTCATGTTATCATTTTATGACACAGATCATAATGATGAAGATCATATTGAACATCATTGGGGAATCATGCTTGGTAAAGATGAATGCAATTTGTGAATACAGATTAAAAATTGGAATTTGTAGATGAAATCATTAAGATACTTGTACTATAAATTAGGTACTTATTTAAGGAATATATATTTCACGAAACATATAGCAGATACTAAGTTATAAATAGAGGAACATAAATTTGTTAAATTTTTTTTGATTAATTATATATATGATATATTATTTTCATGGAATGAGGAAGAATATTTTGAGATATCATTTGAAGAGATATGGGAAATTTTTCAGATTTAATTGATGGGTGACACAGAATACATTATTTTATTAAATATATCTCAAAATAATAAATATCCTTTTCAATATTGAGATATTTTTTTGAAGAAACTGTTTATGTGGTTTATATTCTATGTATCCAATCCAGTTTTCATATCTATTTTGTTAGAAAAAACGTTTTCCAATGATGATTAATGTAAAGTGGTTGATCCTAAAGAGTTTAAAATGATGTATGGATTTTTTTTATATAATGTATTCATGTTTTTATATTGTTCATTATGTTACCCTCTATGAAATGTATCAAGGTGATCCAAATGAATCTCATCTCAAAGATAGAACTATATTTTCATGTATATCGATGACACAATCGATTTTTGGGATGATATAGGATCCCACATGAAATATTCATCAATTTTGTTATACATAATAATATTGGGAGGGTAGTGTAAATTACATAATATCCATATGCGGTGGGATGATTTTCTTATGAGAAATACATGTTATCTAATTTATAATGAAATAAAAATATGTGAATCATATCAAAGTAGAGGATGATATGGTTTATTCCACTAAAACAAAAAATAAACATATGTGGTTGAAGAAATATATGGATGATATATTTTTTATGTGATTTTTCCACTTCCCTTTGGGATGTTTTATATAATTTTCTATAAATCATACTAACTACCCAGTTCATTATACTCATTATGTGAACATTGATATCAAATATCACTTCTTTAAAGAGAATGTGGAGAAAAATTAGCAGAAGAAAGAGTAAATTTCTACAGTTATTAATGATGAATATATTTTCAATAAAATATTTCTCAAAGAAACATATCCAATGATAAGGCATACCGGTATTGTTCAACATCCCTCACATTAATGAAATGGTAATTTATTTTTTCCCACCTCTAATCATTCCTTTGGATACTATTATAAAATGTTGGAATAATTTTTTAATATAAATCCATCCATTGGAATATTCATAACATATAAAGGGAAATCTTGTATATACGGTGATTTTTGTAAATGGGTTAAGGTATTTTTTAATCCTCTAAACTATTTTAATACTTTTTTGAAGAAGATATTGGAAAATATTTTATCTTCAAAGTATAATTTTTGATTGATCAGAGGGTAAGAAACAAGTTTCTTAATACTGTACAAGAGTCATTTATTAAGTCACTTATTATGGAAAACACGATATTGTTTTCCAATGACTATTAATTCCAACAACATTTGTAGGAACACCGATTTTTATTTTTGAAAAACTAATCCATTCATTTAGTTAAAAATTTATAGTGATTTATCTCCCTTGTTTAAATAAAAAATATAAATACAAATATTATTAGGACTACAACTATTGAAGGTGATGTTTATAAGAAACATTTCTTGATGTGTTGATTTTTTTGAATCTATGTTTTTTAAATAACATCATTATGTACATAAATCTCCTAAATAACTCTGATGATGATTGAACTAAACATAATGAAAGACATGATTCCATTACACTAGGAGAGAACACAATATTTATAATAAGAAGGATAAATTTAGTTGAATAATGTCCTGGAAATGTATTTAATGGTTATTATATTAGGATCCATGGTAAATATCATGATAATATTATTTTTAAAGAAATTGTGGTTAGATAAAATCATGATGAAAATATGTTTTTATGATGAATAAGAATAAATCCATGAAATTTTATTTCTTTAACGTCATATGTTTCATATATTTTTTTAATTCCTTTGTATTTAATTAACACTTATTTAATTTAATATTTTATAATAAGTATAATTATAAAACAATAGTCCATATAATCCTACTAAGGAGATACCATGATATAATCATTATCAGAGATGAACATACATATATGGGAGAGTCTTATTTTTATTCCATCTTGGACGTACGAGAAATCGAGGAAAGATATAGATATTATATTGATCTATATAGCCATGTGATAATTTGATGTGGGACATGGGCCAGTAAAAGAACATTGTTCATGTTGTTAAAACATACACATGTAAAATGGTCCATAAAATTAAGCTAATAATGGACATCAGATAAGATGATGTAATCATCTTAAACATTGAATCACATCATATAGTAACTGGAAAACCATGTGATTCATTTCTAAAGACTCCATTAATGGATAAAATCTCAATATAATTGTACAATCGAGATCTCATGATGATAATATACTAGATCATCCATCATGATTCAACGATGTGAATGAAATAATATGTTTGGTGGTGTTTATTCCTTTAATGTTGACATTAAATTATGTCGAGGTTTTCACATTCCAAAATAAATTATTTTTGATACAGGTGTTCATGTCACGACCCATCCCCCGGGGCCCATGTCATAACTACCACAAGTCAGCCTTCCATAGGCTAGGGGATGGCGACATGCACCAAAGGCATATATCCTTAAACTGTGAAGGCATTTCCTTTATAATTGTAATCAAACAAATCAGAGTACTCAACTTAAAGTAAAACACTAAGTAAAAATTGTATACAAAAAGTGTGTTGGAAATTAAAAGGGGCTGGAAATACAAGTCCAACTGTAAATTACAAGTAGCACTGAAAAGGGACAAACAACTAAAAGGTAAATAACAGCTCCTAGTTCAACCTCCGGGGTTCCTACCAGAAGGGTAGGTAATGATGTCCACCTTAGCACCCCACGTCTTTCAGACTCCTCTGTGTACCTACTGGTCTTAAAGACCAACTCCGGGTACCATCCAGTCCTTGCGCTCCTGGCCTCTGTCAGTGATATCCATCATCTGTATCCAACACAACATTGTGCAGGTAATGCCCCTGTAGGGTGAGTATAACGACACTCAGTAGGGACCCCGAGACCCTCAAGGTCTCCAAAAATCCAACAAGAATAAATCATAATGTACGAAAAAAACAGATAACCATTAATTAGGTATATTCCCATACATATTCCTAAGTTATCTAGTAACCCATCTCAAACATGAGGAAAACACAAACGTCCAAGACCTAGCTAAAACCTAGATTTTTATTACCAAAACCATCACTGGTGGCGTACTTATCCTCTGTCGAGTATAGTGGGCCTCCTGTGTCACACTGAGGTGCATATAACTATCGTTGGACAGCTGAGGCACTCCTCTTATCGAGAGCCATTAGTCTGCTGTGTCACACAGAGGCGCTCCCCACTGTGGGTCTTCCACGTCACATAGAGGTTCTCCCCCTAATATCCTATAGAGGTACTCCTCTTATCAAGTACCATGGGTGTGGCACACTCACACAGAGGTTCTTATCCATCATGAGTTTGCATCTTCACACATAAAAGATCCCCACCAGACTAGTTGAGTCACTTCGAGTTGAATCGGTCAAGCAGTCATCAGGTCTCAACCAACTACGAGGTCTTCGTACTCTATCTACACATTCCTGGAAGGATCCGCTCCACGAGTTACTGTTCGATACTACAAGTGTCGCGAAGTCTCACATAGAAGTATCTCAAAGGACTTATACATAATAGGTGTCTCAACGTAATAGACAACACGTCAATCGGATGCCTGGTTTGTGAGTTATTGGCCTTTTAGTCTAGGGGGCCTGGTTGGATTCGTGTATGAACCAACCCGACCATATCTCAACTATATACTAAAATCTAGTGGGGTATACTCAAAGGGACTGAATCTCATCGAGATTAACTATCATGACCCACCTTCACCAAAAGGAGGGAAGGCTCATCAAATTGACAGGACCTTCCTTATTTATGTTGAAGTAGAGATAATGACCCCAGAGACCCGCCTTCAATAGGTCCCGGAGTGGTGACTAGCACCAAGGGTATAGAAATTACACACAAATGGAAGGCATTACCACTTTTAATTTTATAGGATCGGGAGATAAGATGATGAAACCTAGCAAAACCAGGGTAAAATAAAAGTAAATCCAAAAGTAAACCATTCCCAAATGCATGTTCCAAAAGTAAAAGCCACAAAGTACAGAAATGACTACAAGGGTAAGTACCAAAGAAAGAAAACAGCAACTGCGACTGCCCCAAAGATCCAAGCTAGTATGGTCCTGTGCGATCCCCGAAGTCCTCCTAGAAACATGAAGGCAGTTTTATATACATAGGGTGAGCATACAAGTACAATCAGTAGGGAAATCCAAAGATTCTCATGCACAAGTGGGGGAACGTACTAATGTCCCATGAGAAGCAAACAACCATTACTATGAAAGAGTTCACCCATACCACTCACTGGATACACTCACCATGTAACACAAACCAAGTAATATATATAATAAGAGCACATCGAGGTTTGGGTAACCCACACCACTTTCCCACCAGTTATTGAGACATCCTACGCATCGAACCAATCCTGCCATTCTCACCGCAGTCCCACTGCCACACCTGCCCGCACACACATGCGCCATAACCGCATGTCATCCCACTGTCGAATCCTGCCCGCAAACACCTAGGCCACAACTATCACAAGTACCACACCTAAAAAAACCAAGGCAAGAACAACCACCACCACGCCCGAAGACACCTAGGCTAGAAGATCCACTACCACGCCCGAAGACGCCTGGGACTCATCCCAGAGATACTTGGGAAACTACCTGCCCGTACACACCTGGGCCATAACAATCACACTACCCCACCCGAAGGTTCCTTGGCTAATAATGGACCTCAGGCCATCACAGCCTACCCGAAGGTACTTGGGCTATCCAGAAAAGGGAGCAGAAAATGAGCTAATAACCAGCCACTATGAATAGTGTTGGGAAAAAAACCCTCCCCCATAGAATGGGGGTGTTCGGCCCTAAGTTCTCAAATTGGGTGGGGCGTGAATAAGAAACACAAAACTACATGTATATATATAGGTAATAAGCACTCACCCAATGTATACGTTTTTCTTCAGCCCTCTTAAAGAGCATAAACAGCACTACGTCCCAACCATAACTCTCGCCAAACCAAAACCCATTTATCCCATCCTTGTTTTTATGTTCAGTAGCAATAATTAATTATGTTCTGCACCTACTTGGGAAACTAGTAATCATAGGCACAAGTCCAGGAAATTAAACAGTCAAGCATCAACCATAACACCCACACTCGGTTCTCTCATAAAGCCACATTAACTAAAGAGAACCCAAAGTTACAGCCCCATGCCCAATATCTGAGAGAAAAAAGGGCTTCTCAACAAGAGAGTATCCCACCCCAATTCGTGTTATTAACAAGGTAAACAACCGGTCATTAAACTCACAACCACTAAATCTATAACAACAAGGGATCCCATACCCAATTCCACAACCACCGAGAGTACAAAAATAGGGGATCCCATCCCCTCCCACATCTCCAGCAATCAGCCCGCAAAAGGGAACAACCAAACCACTACCACCGACACAAAGCTGGCACATGCCTGTATTTTCATATTTATAAGATTTAACACACTCCATGATTTCAATTCCATGTCTTGACCGGGGTTATCACTGATGGGATTGATCCTGGTGCTTTCAATTTATTCAACCGTGTATACGTAATTAACCAATTTACTTTTCACAACAGGAGTTTACAATTACAAAACAAGCCATTTAAAAACACCACGAGGGGTTTATTAGTGCATAGACAACGACCACCAACAACCTCGATTTTCAATAGAATAATCCTGCACAACTCAGAAAGATGGCCATAATATAAATAACATCAATGATTATAGCCCCCCCTTCAATATTTAGAGAATCTGTTCATTATCGTTATCTAGGTCTGGTTTATCCAATTCTACAGAATCAAAAGCACGCCCAACCCGCATGATACACAAAAGAGAGAGACAAAGGAGAAAATTCCCTACTTGTTGATTGAAGATCGACACTTAGGCCGAGCGCGGAACTTTATGCATAACGATGCGGCTCGCCCGAAGCACAAAAAAATCGGCTTGTCTGGACGAAAGTACTCGACGAGGTTGATCGAGAAAAGAGGAAACCTAGGGCGAACCCTTTAGTTATAAGGGATGTGGACAGTTGAGATAATAACATGAAACCACGTGAGCTGGGGTCATGGGTTGACCTCGCGGTCCCACACGTCATTAAAGGGGTCGAGTGGTTTAAACAGATGCACACACAAGGTTATTTCATTAATATATAATTAAAACATTATGGAATTACCAGGATTTTAAAATGATCTTAAAGGGGTCAAAATAGGGGTTAAAACCAAATTTGCGCATATAGAAGCACTACTGGTATGAACCTGCGGGGTAGGCCAGAGCCACCAGTAGCTGAGAGCTACCGGTGGGTGACAACCACCTGTAGCTGAGCTAGCGGTGGCTGTCAGCAACCGGTAGCCGAGCTAACGGTCGGCTGCAGCCAGCGGTAGACCGAGATACCCATAGGCTGCAGCTACCGGTAGACCGAGCTACCGGTAAGCTACATCTACTGGTATACCGAGCTACCGGTAGACCGAGCTACTGGTAGACAGAGATACTGGTAGCTGCAGCTACCTGTAGACCGAGCTATCGGAAGACAGAGCTACCGGTAGACTGTGGCTACCAGTAGACAAAGCTACGGGTAGACCTACTACCGATAGGCTAAGGCTATCGGTAGGCCTACCGTTACGCCAATCATTACTGAGATTCCAAGACCAAAAAACCCGACATGAGATTTTCACAAAGTAATGGACCCCAAAAACCCGGGCCATTACATCAGATACCTCTTAAATGATTCTCCTCCTCAATAATCAAAACAAAAGAGAAGGAAAAGGAGGGTCCGTACAACCACCTCGAAACATACCTATTAGGAGTGAACCCATGCTAATTAAAAACACTTTCCTATCAAGAAAAAAGAAAAATACCATGTCAAACTGCCCAGGCATGTGGGTTGGAGAGTCTCCTCCCCCATGTAAAGATATTATCCACTTTGGGCAGCACTGACTTGGCTGTACGGGTTTAATTGTATCCACCTTAATGCGTCTTGAATAGGGGTCGGGTTATCTCCATTCCCATAGCCAGGGCCTTTCACACACATTCAGAGTAAGAAAAACTAGTACATTTCTTATCCAAAAAAACAAAACAAAACGTTTTACCACAATAGGTGCAACAATGAATAAAACACAGAAAAACTATGGGTATTGAGTACACATTTGTGCTTCCATCTCCCACGTACTCTCCTAAATCCCACCATGTCTCCACAACACATGAACCAAGGGAATGGTTCACCCACTAAGAACATTCTCCTTGCGATCCTCGATCATCATTGGTCTCTCCACAAAAGTGACATCATCTTTGATGTTCAGATCACCCCAATAAAGGACGTGTGAATCGTCGTGTAGATACCGACGGAGCTGGGACACATGGAAGAAATAATATTTCCTCAGTAGTGGAAGTTGTAACTCTAGCTGATAAGCCACTTCGCCGACCCGTGACAACACTTCAAAGGGACTGATGATCCTGGGAGAAAGATTACTCCCCTTTCCAATCCGCTGCTGCCCACGCCAAGGGGTGACCATCAAGAACACATGGTCTCCAACCTCAAACTCCAAGGGCCTCCTTCTGGTATCAGCATATGAATACTGTTAGTCCTGGGCCACCTTCATCCTTTCCCGTATGAGCTGAACCTTCTCTGTCATGCTCTGCACCACATCCGGGCCAAGGATGCATGCATCTCCTACTTTGGTCTAACACACAGGTGAACGACATGGCCTCCCATACAAATCTTCAAATGGGGCCATACCGATGGTAGAGTGGGAGATATTATTTTAGGAAAACTCTACTTGAGGCATGTATCTCACCCATGATCCCCCTGAGTCCAGAACACATGCCCGCAGCATATCCTCTAAGGTCTGGATGGTGCACTTTGTCTGTCCATTTGTCTAGGGATGGAAAGCAGTGCTAAGATGCAGATGAGTTCCAAAAGAATGCTGCAATCCTCTCCAGAATCATGAGGTAAACCATGCTTCTCTATCTGATACTATATACCTCACAATCCCATGCAACCGCACCACCCCATTTACGTACCTTCGCGCCAAAGCTTCTTCTACACTCGACTCCCAGATCGCCAGAAAGTGAGCCGATTTCGTCACCATGTCCACTACCACCCAAATTGCGTCATATCCCCCTTGGAACTTGGGTATTCCCATGAAGAAATCCATCGATATGTCGTCCCATATCCACTCGGGGACATATAGAGGCTGCAGTAGGCCGCCTGGAACTCGGTGTTCAGCCTTCACTTGCTGACACACTAAGCACTTGGGCACAAACTCTGCCACCGCTCGCATAAATCTGGGTCATCAAAACTGCCTCATTAGTCCCTGGTACATCTTGGAAACTCCTGGGTGTACCGCCTGGGCTGAGTTGTGGAACTCACTGAGAACCATGCTGCGCATCGCCTTCAGAACAAACAACCTTCCCTAAAAAAGCATCTGGTTCTGACCATCCTCTGTCTATCCTTCCAGAGCATTGCCCTGGTCAACTCAGTCGAGCATCACTTCACACTCTGGGTCTCCCCACTGAGACTCCTCCACTTGCTGAAATAGAGATGACTACACTGTCATTTGATATAGTCAACCTCTATCACTATCCATCTTCGCATCCAGGTATAAGGCAGCCAACTCCTTCATCACCTTCCAGGCATCTGTCAACTCTCGGACAGCATCCTTCTGCGTCCTCCTGCTCAAGGCATCAACCACTACATTTCCCTTTCCCTTAGTATAAGAGATCTCAAAGTCGTAATCATGGAGGAACTCCACCCATCTCCACTATCACATGTTTAGTCCCCACTGGTAAAAGATATACCTTATGATTTTGTGATCCATGAAGACCACAAAGCGTTCTTCAATGAGGTAGTGCCACCATAACATTAGTGAAAAAACGACGTTTGCAAGCTATAGGTCATGGGTGGAGTAGTTACGCTCATGTGGGCGTAGCTTCATGGACCCATAAGAGATCACCCCTTGTCGCTGCATCAAGACACATCCCAGGCCATGTCCTAAAGCATCACAGAACATCTCATAGGCTGCCCCTTCTTCTGGAAATATCAGCACTGGGGCACTAACCAACTTCTCCTTCAGATAGCTGAAGGTTGCCTCGCACTTCTCACTCCACACGAAAACATTGTCTTTCTTGGTCAGGGTTGTCATAGGGGCTGATACTCGGGAGAAGTTGGTTGCGAACCTCCGATAGTAACCCGCCAGCCCGAAGGAACTATTGACCTCTACCTTATTCTTGGATGCTACCCAAGAAACAACTGCCTCAACCATTGACGGGTCCACCGCTACTCCCTTCTCGGACTCCACGCGCCTGAGGAAGTGCACCTCTCGTGTCCAGAACTTGCATTTTGACAACTTCCCATAGAGGTAATGATGTCGGAGGACCTCCAAAACTACCTTCAAGTGCTCTTCTTGGTCCTCTTCTAACCTCAAATAGATCAGGATTTCATCGATGAACACAACCACAAACCGATCCAAGAACTCCCGGAAGATGGATTTCATAAGCCCCATGAACACAGCTAGGGCGTTTGTAATGCCGAAGGGCATAACCATGAACTCGAAGTGTCTATATCTGCATCTGAACGCCGTCTTTAGGATGTCTCTCTCCTTCAATCTCAGCTGGTGATACCCAGACCGTAGGTCGATCTTTGAGAACCATCATGCCCCTTTTAGCTGGTCGAAAATATTGTCTATCCTTGGAAGAGGGTAGCAATTCTTGATCGTCACCTAATTCAGCCTCCTGTAGTCTATGAACAACCTAAGACCACCATATTATTTCTTTGTGAACAATACTGGAGCACCCCATGGTGACGCACTCGGCCGAACATAACCCCTCTTCATCAGATCGTCAATTTGGATCCGCAACTCCCGCAGCTCTGAAGGTGCCAGCTGTTAAGGAGCCATCATGATCGGACGAGCACCGGGCTGCAGGTCTATCCCAAACTCGATATCACGTCGAGAGGGTAGAGTCATCACCTCCTTTGGGAAGACGTCCATAAACCCATGGATGATCTCTGGCACTACCACCATTTCAGCATCTGCTGACCCTACTAATAGCTCATATAACAAATAGTGGAGGGGTTCCTCTACCCTGTCGCCCCTCTGACTGCTCCGCTCGCCGGAGAAAACAACACGTCGGCTGCCCAAGTCTGAGAACATGAACCTTCTTTAGAATCAGTCGATGACGGAACACACAGAGAATATCTAGTTGATGCCTTGGATGACATTGTATGGCTGTATCTGTAGAATAAGAAGATCCCTAATTGAAGGATGTGGCCCTATCATCAGTCTGCATCCCTGACAAACAAACAACAAGTCGGTCTGACCCCCGACTGGTGTGCTCAACACCAGGGGCACTGGGAGTCTCTCGGCATCTAGACCCAAAGCACGTGCTAGACTGCGTGCTACAAAGGAGTGTGAAGTTCCTGTATCAAACAAGGCATAAGCAAAGGTACTAAACAAACTGATCATACCTCGAACAACCTATGGCCCTACTAGAACTGCTTCCTCTGTGGCGTGTAACTTTCCACACTCAGCTCCTCTGCCCCTCGGCTATTGGCCACCTCCCTTACCACACCCTGGTCGAGGTCCTTGAGGAGCGCTCTGAGGTCGGCATCCTCCTCCTACGTCTTCCCTCGGAGGAGCGGGATCTCTTTGTCCCTACTGTTGCTGGTGGAAACGCCTGGCTGGAAGCTTCTACTAGGGTGGGTGTTGGGGATTTCTTTCACCACCATACTGTACCCGGTCCAGGCACTGACTTCGGAGATGTCCATGGCTCCCACAGATGAAGCATCGCGGTCCCAGGCCTGAAGGAAAAGGGTGAGGACCGGGGGATCGAAACTGAAACTGCTGCAGCCCGCTCCCTGCGGGTCGGAACCTGGAGGGTCCTGACCCTGGAGGCTTGGTGCTGATAGCCTTCCCTTTCGATGGTCCCAGCTGGATCCCCTCTCATGACACACCTCCTATAGAGTGCATCCTCTCCACCACTTCGGCCTTCTTCTGGACCTCCATGTACGTCGGTAGGGTAAAGGGGGTAACAACATACTGGAGGGAGGGTCAGAGCGCCTCCTCTAGACATCTTGCTCGAGACTCCTCGTAGGGAAAGAAGTCTAGAGAAAATCATAGGAGGTCTTTGAACATTATTCCTAGCTCCCTCACTGACATACTCCCCTTTTGGAGGGAGAGTAGCTCCTGTCTCTTTTCTGCCTTCATCGTCGAGGAGAGGAATTCCGCCCGGAACTCCTTCTCGAAATTAGCCCATGGCACCTCAGCCTCTCTCCTCTCCCTTAGGTAAATCATCCACCACTGACGCGACTCACCATGCATCTGGATGACGGCCAGGGGACCCCAGTACTCGGTCGGGGCCCGAATACGAAGGCTATGACTAGCTTCTCTATCCATCCTTCCGTCTTCATGTCAGAGGTGCTGCCCTCATACCTCTCGAGGGTATGTCGCTAGAAGGCTCGAAGAGTCCTCTACCACTGGTCATCCTCTTCCTCTGGATCAACTCTCTGACGATCCGTAAAAGTATCCTCTAGGGCCTTGATGGACTATACCACACGTTGTTTCCTTCCAGGTGCCATAGGTTCAAGGTAAACAAGGAATGCCTAATCCCAAGTAGTTCATAATATTGTTCTTAAAATTTATTGAACTTTTCATTTGTTTTTAATTCCCAAGACATCCCAGAAACATGATAACACAAGTCATTATGATGCGTGTACCTTTCCTAGGGTCTTTACCCTACAATCAGTGTGGCCTTACTTGGTCATTTGGTAGGTCCATAGTCCTTGCATCAGATCACGGGGGGGCCCTAAAATCTCTTATCCTAGCCGGTCTTCCCTGGCCTAATTCACACAATGAGGTCACCCAACACTGTTTCCCTACCATCCCATGAAATCTTTACTATGCCTAACTCTAGAATCCATCATATCTCTCAACCATCACATCTGATACAATTCTGTCATGACCCGCCTTCACCAAAAGGAGGGAAGGGTCAACAGATTGCCAGGCCCTTCCTTATTTAATTTGAAGGCGAGATAATGACCCCCAAGACCGACCTTCAATAGGTCCCGGAGTGGCGAATAGCAGCAAGGGTATAGAAATTACACACAAATGGAAGGAATTACCCCTTTTTGTGTTATAGGATCGGGAGATAAGATGATGAAACCCATCAAAACTAGGGTAAAAGAAAAGTAAAACCTAAAGTAAACCATTCCCACATGCATGTTCCAAATGTAAAAGCCACAAAGTAAAAAAGTGACTACAATGGTAAGTACCAAAGAAAGAAAAAAAAACTGTGACTACCCTAAAGATCCAAGCTAGTATGGTCCTGCGCTATCCCAAAAGTCCTCCTGTAAACCTAAAAGCAGTTTTATATATGTAGGGTGATCATACATGTAAACTCGGTAGGGAAAACCAAAGACTCTCGTGCACAAGTGGGGGAATGTACTAATGTCCCGTGAGAAGCAGACAACTATTACTATGATGGAGTTCACCTATCCCACTCACCGGCTACACTCACCAAGTAACACAATCCATGTAATATATATAATTAGAGCACATTGATGTTTGGGTACCCCATGCCACATTCCCACTGGTTATTGAGACATCCTATGCATCGAACCAAACCCGCCATTCTCACCGCAGTCCCACGGCCACTCACGCCGACACACACCTGGGCCAGAACCGCACGCATTCCCACTGTTGAATTCCGCCCACAAACACCTGGGCCACAACTATCACACATACCATGCCTATAAACACCTAGGCCAGAACGACCACTACCACGCCCGAAGACACCTAGGCCTCGTCCCGAAGATACTCGGGAAACTACCTACCCGCACACTCCTGGGCCATAACCACCACACTACCCCGTCCAATGGTTCTTGGGCTAATAATGGACCATAGGCCACCATAGCCTGCCCGAAGGTACTTGGGCTATCCAGGATAGGGAGAAGAAAATGAGCTAATAACCAGCCAATAAGAATAGTGTTGGGAAAAACAACCTCCCCCATGGAATGGGAGTGTTCGGCACTATGTGCTCAACATGGGTGGGGAGAAAATAAGAAACACAAAACTACAAGTATATATATAGGTAACATGCACTCACCCAAAGTTTAGGTTTTTCTTCAGCCCTCCTAAAGAGAACATACAACACTGCGTCCAAGTCACAACTCACACCAAACCAAATCCCATTTATCCCATCCTGTTTTTTTTTGTTCAGTAGCAATAATTAATTAAGTTCTGCACCTACTTGGGAAACTAGTAAACATAGGCACAAGTCCAGGAAAGTAAACAGTCAAGCATCATCCATAACACCCACACCCGGTTCTCTCGGAAAGACACATCAATTAAAGAGAACCCTATGTTACATCCCCATGCCCAATATCCGAGAGTAAAAAGGGGTTCTCAACAACAGAGGATCCCACCCCATTTCGTGATATAAACAAGGTAAACACCTGGTCTTAAAACTCGCAACCACTGAATCCATAACAACACGGGATCCCATTCCCAATTCCACAACCACCGAGAGTACAAAAATAGGGGATCCCATCACCTCCCACATCTCCAGCAATTAGCCAGTAGAAGGAAACAACCAAACCACTACCACCGACACAAAGCAGGACCATGCCTGTATTTTCAGATTTATAAGATTTAACACACTCCATGATTTCAATTCCGTGTCTTGGCCAGGGTTATCACATAAGGGATTGATCCTGGTGCTTTCAAGTTATTCAGCCGGGTATACGTAATTAACCAATTTACTTTTCACAACAGGAGTTTACAATTACAAAGCAAGCCATTTAAAAACACCACGAGGGGTTCATTAGTGCACCGAAAACGACCACCAACGACCTCGATTTTCAAAAGTGTAAGCCGTCACAACTCAGAAAGATGATCATAATATATACAACATCAACGATTATAGCCCCCCCTTCATTCTTTATAGAATACATTCATTATCTTTATTTAGGTCTGGTTTATCCAATTCTATAGAATCAAAAGCACGCCCACCCCACATGATACACAAAAGAGAGAGATGAAGGAAAAAATTCCCTACTTGTTGATCGATGATCGACGCTTAGGCCAGGCATGTAACTTTACGCATAACGATGCGGCTCGCCCGATGCACAAAAAAAATAGGCTCGTCTGGACGAAAGTACTCGCCGAGGGTGATCGATAAAAGAAGAAACCCAGGGAGAACCCTTTAGTTATAAGGGTCGCAGACAGTTGAGATAAGAATGCAAAACTGCATGAGAGGGGTTCGCGGGTTGACCTCACAGCCCCACGCGTCATTAAAGGGGTCGGTTAGTTTAAACCGATGCACACACCTGGTTATTTCATTAATATTTAATTAAAACATTAGGGAATTTCCAGGGTTTTAAAACAAGCATAAAGGGGTAAAAATATGGGTTAAAACCCAATTTGTTAAAAATGAAGCGCTACTAGTAAGAACCTGTGGGGTAGGCCAGAGCCGCCGATAGCTGAGATCTACCGATGGGTGACAGCAACCAGTAGCTAAGCTACTGGTGGCTTTCACCCACCGGAAGTCGAGCTAACAGTAGGTTGCAGCCACCAGCAGATAGAGCTATAGGTAGGCTGCTGCTACGAGTAGACCGCGCTACCAGTAGGCCGCAGCTATTTGTAGACCGATCTACCGGTAGACATAGCTACCGGTAGCTGCAGCTACCGGTAGACCGAGCTACTGGTAGACAGAGCCACCAGTAGGCTACAGATACTAGTATACCGAGCTACCAGTAGGCCTGCTACCGGTAGTCTATGGCTACTGGTAGGCCTACCGTTATGCCAAACATCACTGAGATTCCCAGACCAGAAAACCCAACATGAGAGTTTCACCAAGTAATGGACCCCAAAAACCTGGTCCATTACATTAACAGCGCTGCTGACGGCTCATCAAACGGATGTACAGTGCCACAGATATGACCAAAGTAAGTAAATGTTTTGTTGTGGGCCCAGGTATGGTCTGACCCATTCGGACAGTCTCAGCCTCATCTAGTCTGGGTCGACCTGGTCTGGGTCAACATGGATAGACCCGATAGCTCTGACCCAGCCTGTTGGGCGTGTCATCCCACTATGTTAACCCTGATCCGCTGGGCTCGACTCAGCAGAATACGAGGGAGGTTCAGCCTGGATGCCGCCTTGTAGGCGACTCGGCCCGATGGTCGGGGCCGGTTCGGTCAGCGCTATGAGGGGTGCAGCTCTGGAGGTCGGTGGGAGAGTGGCCAGTGGGTTGACCGCGCGGGGTTTGGACAGGCCAGCAGGATGATTGGCAGGCCACGGGTGCACTGGATAGGCCGCGGTGGCACACAACAAGGGCGCGGGGGCATCGGGAAGGTTGTGGCGGTGCCAGGCAGGCCACCGGTAGGGCCGGGCAGTGCGCGGGGCACACAGGCATGCGATGCGGGGGCAGCAGCGCGCGGGAGACGGCGTGCAGGCATACAGCGCCAGGCGTGGAGGTACATGGAGGGGCGACACGCGGGAAGTTATCTCGGGGCGTGGGCAGGAAGCGCGGGGTATGACAATGCGTGGGAGGTGGCGATGGGCATGCCAGAGTGAGAGGGAAGGCCTGCGCGAGCAGGTGACGTGAGGCGCAACGGTGTGTGTGATGGTGACACGTGGTGTGGCGGCGTGCGGGCAGGCGGCGAGGGGCAGGCTGGTGTGCACAGGCATGCCAGCGCAGGGCGCAGTGACGTATGGATGGATTCAAAGGTGCAGCGTGAGGGTGGTGTGATTTGTAGAGGCCACGGGAGCATGACCTTCATCATTGATGCCTTCGTTGTCGTCGCCTCATCGCTATGCTAACGATCATTACGAAAGAAAGGCAGAAGGAGTCAGGCCATGTTAGTTTGGCCCGCACCCTCCACGTTTAGAGATGATATCAATTTTCTCATCAGAATGTAGCTCAATAATTATTTAAAACACTTTTTATCAATTTTTCATTCGATGATGAGAGGAATAAAATAGAAGCATAAACAAGAAATAACCCATACCTTATTATTTTTTGTTTGTCATTTGTTTACGTTTGAAGTCGTGGGAAGAAGATGAAATAATTCTTCATTCATCGCGTCCACTGTGCTCTCAGAATCCTGAGTTGAGTCGGCCATGGAAGGCGCTCCATGTCGGTAGGATTCGAGGAAAGAAGTCGAAGAAGAAATCTGGCGTTCTTTGTGTTCTTCCTTTTGAGGAGCTTTCTTCATTGGGAGAACTTTTCTCCCAAGCTCCTCTCAATTCCACCAAAAGAGAAATTCCAATGAAATAATATTAGATTAGTAATCTAATATTACATTGGCCCACCAATTCAAAAAGGAGAATTAAAAACCCAACTCCACCAAATTAAATGAATGAGTGTTGTCTCATTAATTTGGAGGATGCTAAAAGGATCACCTTAATAAAACAGATGTGTTAGTACAATTAATTACACAAGGAGGTCAAGAGGCCCTCCCTCATTAATGAGGGAGAGTGGGGATGTTCCGTCCTCCACCATCAATATGGATCGGGTGGTCCCCACCCATATCGTTAATAGGGAGGTTATGCGGCTCGGGTGGTCCCCACCTCAATTATCTTCCTATGGGAGGTTGTGCATGGGTGGGACCCACCACCATAACCTCCCATGGATGGTAAGGGTGTGGCGGTCCTACCACCAACTCTCAAAGGGATTTTTTAACTAACACAGTCAACACAATGCAGCTTAAATATAAAATAAAGTTGTGTACTTTATTTTATGATTTTTTTATAAAAAACCAAAAACAAATTTTATTCATGATCATCTGTCGTTGAGGTAAAAGTCTACTTAAGATAATATAGGCACTGTGAGTTCAACGGTTCCCTTGGATTTTAGTTTTGACCACCGACTCAAAAGTTATAAAAACCCACTCATACGTTCACTAAATGTACCTGAAAATAATTTCAATAATTGATTCCGCGTACACCGGGCCTCGGAATCAAGCACTATAAATTTTCGCGAACTCCAAAAAATCCCATGTAATTAAGAAAATATAATTCCACGGAATTTCTGGGTCTTTACATTCTCCTCACCTTAGGTCTTTATGTCATCGTAAGCTACAACTCACAGTTAGGGAACAAATAGGGATACTGAGAACGCATCTGAGCATCCCCCTCCCATGTACTCTCGTAGAGGTTTATGTGCTGCCAACAAACCCGCACCAGAGGTATCGAACATCCACAGAGGACCCGTTCCTGTTGATCCCCAATATCCACTGTATCCTCCAAGAATTTATTCCAATCATTGATGTCCATCTCCCCATGGTCGATGATGTGAGAAGGATCCTTCACGTATCTCCTTAGCTGAGATAAGTGGAAGAATTCATGTACCCAATGCAACTGAGGTGGAAGATCTAGGCGGTAAGCCTCCTCGCCTACTCTTCTAAGGACCTGGAAAGGTCCAATGAACCTCAGAGATAAGTTGACACCTCGGCCAATTTCTCTGTAGCCCAAGTCGAGATGAGACCTGTAGGAAGACGTGGTCGCCATCCCCAAACTCTAGAGGTCTATGTCTCCTACCAACATATGACTTATGTCTGCTCTGTGTAGTTTTCATCTTCTCCTGGATGATCTGAACCTTCTCTGTGGTAGCCTGTACCATCTCTGGTCCAACTAGTACTGACCCCCCAGGGTCTGTCCTGCACTGGGGTGATCTACAAGGTCCCCCCTACAACACCTAGAAATATGTCATCCCTATGGTGGAGTGATAACTGTTGTTGTAGGAAAAATCCACCAATGGTAAGTGATCCTTCCTGCTATGACCGAAGTCGAGGACGCATGAGCATAGAATGTCTTTGATGGTGTAAATAGTCCTCTAAGTATGACCATCTGTCTAAGGATGGTAGGCAATGCTCAAACATAGGAGCGTCCCAAAGCCTCCTCCAACCCCATTCTTAGCCGGGAAGTAAACCATGAGTCACGGTCAGAGACTATAGAAATAGGTACACCATGAAAATGCACAATCTCTTATTCATAGAGTTGTCCCAAACTCTCTACTAAGCCATAACCAATGATCGGTAAGAAGTATGCCAACTTGGTGTGTCGGTCGACGATCACCCGAATCGAATCATGACTCCTAGATGTACGTGGAAGACCCGTCACGATGTCGATGGATATCCCATACCACTTCTACTCTGGGACCTATAAGGGCTGAACCAAGCCTGCTGGTACTTGGTGTTTCACCTTAAATTGCTAACCAGTGAGGCATTGTGAGACAAACTCATCTACTGCATTCTTCATACCTGGCCACTAGTGCTATCGTCGGAGGTCCTGATACATCTTCGCGACACCTAGATGTTCTGATAGAGGAGATGTGTGGAACTCCCTCTACACTTCCTCTTAAAGTGATACTGGTAGCATAGTATGTCTTCTAAAAATGATGTCGTGCTCCCGACCTTCAGAAAATCCATTAGGTGCCTGCCCTGGGGATATCTGAGCAGGTTGTGTCTTGTAGTTAGTGTCCTCATGTTGTGCCTCCCAGACTCTCTGAAGAAGTGGAGGAGTTACTGTAAGAGACTGAAATAAAGCTACCCCATCTCAGTCCACATAAGAAATCTGAAAAGCACCCAACTACTCTGTCGCATCTCCTAGAAGTTGTATACCAGATCTCCTACTGAGAGAATCTGCTACAACATTCCCCTTCCCAGGAATATAGACTATCTCAAAGTCATAGTCCTGGAGGAACTCGAGTCATCGCCAGTATCTCAGGATCAAGTCCTTCTGAGAGAAGATATACCTGATACTCTTGTGATCAGAGTACATGGTAAAACGTTCGCCCATAAGATAGTGTCGCCGCATCTTCAAGGCGAAGACCACTGCTGCTAACTTTAGATCATGAGTAGTGTAGTTCTGCTCATGTTGTCTCAGCTACCGAGAACCATATGTGATCACCACTCTCTCATGTATCAGGAGACACCCGATTCCAATCCTTGATGCTTCGTAATAGACTACATACCCTACGACTTCCTCTAAATGTATCAAGATAGGGGCACTAGTCAGCCTCTGGCTCAGTTCCAGAAAGCTCTGATCGAATCTTTCTACCCACAAAAAGTGTTTCCCCTTCTTTTTCAAGGCTGAAAGTGGGGCTTCAACTTTGGAGAAGTATGGAATGAGTCAACGATAGTAACCATGCAACCCCAGGAAACTCTGCACCTCTGTCACACTCTTGGGTGGCTCCTAAGAAAGTATCGCTTCAATCTTCCCTAGATTCACTGCAACTCCTGCCTCTAAGATGACGTGTCCCATGAAATGAAGCTCTCTAATACAGAACTAGAACATCGAGAGATTAGAGTAATGCTGGTGATCTCGGAGTGTTTCTAGTAGTACCCTCAAATGGTAGGGATGCTCCTCCTCCATAGTCGGCTAGATCAAAATGTCGTCGATGAAGACTACAAAAAAGAGATCGAGGTATGGATGGAATATACTATTCATGAGACTAATGAACACTGCTGGATCATTGGTTATGTCGAAGGGTATAACTAAGAACTCGTAGTGGCTATAACCACACCTGAAGGTCATCTTCTGCACATGCTCACCTCGAACATTGAGCTGCTGGTAGCTTAATCTAAGGTCTATCTTCAAGAACCATCGAGATCCCTTTATCTGATCAAAGAGTTCTCTAATCCTTGGATGTGGGTACTTGTTCTTCACAGTCACCTAGTTTAGGTGATGGTAGTCGACACAGGGTCTCAAGCTCTTATCTACCTTCTTAGAGAATAGAATTGGGGCTTCCAAAGTAGAAACACTCGGTCAGATGAATCCATATCCCCGAACATCCATTTAATATACCCGCAGCTCGGGAAGCTCTGCGAAATCCATCTGATATGCTGGAGTAGATATTAGTGTCGTCCCGGGATATAGGTCAATGTAGAATTCCACCTCTCTGTGATGAGGTAGTCATGGAACATCTTTAGGGAAAAACATTCGTGTAATGGTCCACCACTATAGGATAAGTCTGACTCTCCACATCTACTTCTCAGAGGGTATGGAAAGCCAACTGGTGAGTGATCAGTTGCACCTCTCTATGATGACGTCGCTACAAGGAGATCCCAGCCAAAGCACTCGGCTAGTGGTGGGTCTTGCTGATGGTGACTGCTCAGATAGAAAACTCTCTACTTGGAGGGCCATTTATAATACCCCTACCTTAGTCGGGATGCTAAGTGAGATCACTAATCCTCTAATCTCCTTCCTGAGTCCCTGTTCGAAGGTTCAGGTCCTAAAGAATGGCTCTCGTATCATATCAGTGTAGTATTGAGAGATGTAGGTGAACCTCAATGAGTACAGCACCTCCGTCATGCTACCATGTCGTAGATGTAGTTTCTCATGTATATGTACCGCTTGAAGGGTGTCTGGGACAAACTCCGCCCGAAACAGACTCTTGATGTCTGCCCAATGAAGTGTCACCCCATCATGAACATGGAGTATCAATCTCCACCATCTTCCTACTTCAGCCTGAATGAGCCTGGCAGCAAGGATCACCATAAAGTCTGCTGATGTCCCTACTAGCCTAAACAATCGCCCCACAGCCTCTAGCCAATCCTCAGCCGCATGTGGGTCCATCTTTCCCCTGAACCTAGGTGGCCTCTGAGGATGGAACTCGTGCAGCACGCTCATGTGGCATGCACCCTCTACGGTTGGGGCTGGTGGCATCGGTTTCCCAATAGGGAGTGGTACCACTGGTTCCCCCACTGGTGCCTGAAATGGAAGAGGGCCCTACACCGAGGCCTCTTCTCTTGGTGGGATGTCAGTATGTACGACTCTCGAGGCTCTAACTGGTCTTCTTTGAGGAGGAATCCTGCATGAAACAGATGCAACTTTGTCGAAATAATATACTTGGTGAGCTAACCTGGTTGATCTGTCTTAAGAAAACTTTTAGAAAAAACACACACAATTATTGTTTTCATGTACTGAGTCGGAAATCATAGATCAGGGTCTTGGTGTATGGATACGTCAGCTGCCCACACCAACACTGGACTCCCTGAACGAAAAACCACACATAGTACCCTTAACATTGATTCATCATAGAAAAGAAATATTCGGGTCATATGTTCTGTTATAGAACCGACTCTTCTGATACCAATTTTTCACGACCCGTCCCCCAGGGCCCGTGTTGTAACTACCCCATGACCACCTTCCATATGCCAGAGGCCGGCGACTAGCACCAAAGGCGTATATACCAAAATGGGAAGGCATTTCCATTATAACTATAAAAAAACACATCAAATTACACAACTTGAAGTAAAACAATATGTAAAAACTGTATATAAAAAGTGTTCTAGAAAGTAAAAGTGGCCAGAAATACATGCCCAACTGTAAAGTACAAGTACAACTAAAAAAGGTAAAATAACTAAAAGGTAAAGAGCTGCTCCTTGATCATCCTTCGGGGTTCCTACTTGAAGGTTAGGTACAAATGGCCACCTCAGCACTCCACTTCTGTCAAACTCCTCTGCGTATCGACTCTTCATAATGTCTACCTCTGGGTACCGTACAGTCCTGGAGCTCTCAGCCTCCATCAATGATGACCGTAGTCTGCATCCAACAAAATGAGGTGCGGGCATAGCCCATGTAGGACTGAGTATAACGATGCTTCATTGGGACCATAAGACCGTCAAGGTCTCACAAAATCCAACAATGATAAATCAAAATGTACGAAAACAACAGATATACCTTACATAGATATAAGCCCAAACATATACCGAAGTTATCTAGTTTCCCATCTCAAACCTGAGGAAAAAAAAGTCAAAGAATCAACTCAAACATTCATTTTTATTTTTGATCCATGGCTTGTGGCGTACTCCTCCTTTATCGAGAATAGTGGGCCTATCGCATCACAAAAAGGAACTTCCAAATATCCTTGGACTGCTGTGGCACTACTCCTATTGAGTCTTGTGGGTCTACCACATCACACAAAGGTGCTCCCAACCGTGGGTCTGCCGCGTCACACAAAGGTGCTCCCCATAATAGCATACAATATTAGTCCTCATGTCGAGTAACGTGGTCATCCACGCTCACACAGAGGCGCTCCTCCGCCATGGTTTAGCCACGTCACACAGAGGTGCTCCCCACTTGACTAGTCGAGTCACTCTGAGTCGAATCGGTCAAGCGGTTGTCAAGTCTCAGCCAGCTACTAGATCCTCATTATCTGTCTTCTCGTCACTGGAAGGATCCACTCTATGAGTTACTGGGCGATACTATAATGGTCGTGAATCCTCACATAAATGTATCTCAAAAAACCGCTACATCATATGGGTCTCAACGTAAGAGACAGCGTGTCAATCAGACGCCCGGCCTGTGAGTTATTAGCATTTTAGTCCCGGGGGCCCAGTTGGATTCTTATACGAACCAACCTGACCGTATGTCAACTATACCCCGAACTCTAGTGGGGTATACTCAAAGGGACCAACTCCCATCGTGATTACCAGTGTCGTTGACAACTTCTCCAAGGGACACATGGTGCCACAAATATAGCCAACGTAAGCAAAGGGTCGGTAGTGCGCCCGAGTCCGTTTAGACCCGGTTGGACCAACTTGGCCCAATCAGTCTGGGCGGACCCGCTCTGGGTCAACCTAGATTGAACTAATGAGTCTGAACCAACCCATTTATGGGTCATACCGCTAATTTAGGCTCGGTACAGAGGGCCCAGCCCAGCGGACTATGAGGGCCGTTCGGCCCAGATGCCACCACACAGGCGACTCGGCCCGACGGCCGGGGCCGGTTCGGCCAACACCGTGAGTGGAGGGTCTATAGAGGTCGGTGGCTGAGAGGCCAGTGGGAAGGCCGCATGGAGTGCGGGTTGGAAGGCTGGATGCTGGGCAGGCCACGGTTGCGTCGGGCAGACTACAGTGGCACACGGGGAGTGCGTGGGGACGACGGGCAGGGCACGGGGGCACAACGCAGGCCGCTAGTAGATCCGGACAATGTGCGGGGCGCGTGTGGAAGCGGAGCAGGGCACGACCACACGCCGACAGGCTCCGTGAGGCATGGAGACGTGCGGGAAGGCTGCGAGGGGCGCAGTGGCACGGGGGAATGCGGTGGTGTGGGCGAAAGTGGTTAACGGGTCGGCGGCGCGAGGAACGGCTCCGCCTGGGTGGCCGACGCAGGGCAGGCTAGTGCGTGCGGGATGGCCGGCACGGGCCGCAGCGAAGGTCGGCCGGAAGTATAGGATCACCACGGTGGCGGTGCGATTCACGAAGGCTACGGGTAGTGGGGCCTTCATCGTAGCCGCCTTCATTCTCGTCGCCTCATCGTCATGCCGAATAATCATTTCAAAAGAACGGCGGAGGGATTCAGGCCATGTTAGTTTTTCCCGCACCCTTTCTGTTTAGAGATGATATCAATTGGCTCAGCAGAATGAATATCAACAATTAATTACAACACTTTGTATGAATTTTTCATTAGGTAATGAGAGGAATAAAACGAAAGAATGAACATGCAATAACCTCCATTATTTGTCATTAGTCATTTGTTGACATCTAAAGTTGTGGGAATAAGGTGAAAAAATTTGTTGTTCATCACGTCCGCCACAATCTCGGAATTCCGAGTTGAGACGGCCATAAAAGGCGCTCCACATCAGCAGGATTCAAGGAAAGAAGTCGATGAAGAAATCTGGCGTTCTTCGCATTCTTTTTTGGGAGTTGTGTTCTTCATTGGGAGAACTTACTCCCAAGATCATCTCAATTCCGAAAAAAAAAGAAATTCCAATGAAATAATATTAGATTAGTCTTCTAATATTACGTTGGAACAATATTTCAATATGGATAATTAAAAACCCAACTCCACCAAATTAAATGCACGAGTGTTGTCTCATAAATTTGGAGTATGCCAAGAGGCTCTCCTTAATAAAACACATGCGTTGGTGCAAATAATTGCGTAGGTATCTCAAGAGGCTCTCCCTAACTAATGAGGGAGGGTGTTAAGGTTCAATCCTCCACCATCAATAGGGGTCGGGTGGTCCCTACCCCTATCATTAATAGGGAGGTTTATTTGGATAGGGTGGTCCCAAACTCAATTATCCTCCCATGGGAGGTTATGCTCTGGTGGGCCCCACCACCATAACCTCCCATGGGAGGTCAGGGTGTGGCGGTCCCACAAACAACTCCCAAAGGGAGGTTTTCACCAAGACACTCAACACATGGCAGCTTAAAAATAAAATAACATGTTGTACTTTATTTTTTATTTTTTTATAGCCAAAAACTGACTTTTATTCGCGATCGTCTACCGTTTAAGTGAATGTCTTCTTAAGAGAATATCAGTGTTGTGAGTTCAATGGTGCCCTTGGATTTCAGTTCTGAGCACCAGTTCAAAATTTATAAAAACCCAATTGTACATTTATTGAACGTATCTGAAAAAAACTTCAGATATTTATTCTGGGCACACCGGGCCTTAGAATCAAGCGCTGTAAATTTTCACAGACTTATAAAAATCACATGTAGTTTAAAAAAAATTCCATGGAATTTACATGTTTTATAGTTCATAATCAATTACACATGATGAATTTTTTATGAAAGATAAGACTCCATCATTTATATCATATGTATTTTTTAGAAAATCCCAAAAAGTATGGTGAATTATGATGATGAGGGATGGTAGTTTTTCTGAAGAGTTAATGATATATATGACATGTCACAAAGGTCTTATCATAGGTTGTGAGAAATCTAATATTGAAATAGGGGAAGAGGTAATAGAGTGTCTTATGATTAATAGAAAAGATATCTAATGCTTTGATGAAATCTAGAGCATCGTGAAACCCTCCAATTCCTAATGTTGAGATTCTAAAATCCACTATATTCATGAAGAGGAATATCTATTTACCTTCTTCATCTATTTCAAAGAAGATTTAATTCCCAATAAAAAAGTTATCTGAGGACAATCTAGTTCGTGCACAATTATTACATGATAGTGGAAACCCATCAGCGAAAGAAATTATTTTAGTGATCTAATGAAACCTATTCACATAAAAATAATTATCAAAAAATATTTTTTAATGGGGTTCATATTGTACTATTAATGAATGAGATGTACATAGAGGCCATATATGCAGTTTATATGTTATATTTTTATATTGTGTGATACATTTTTTGGAAGATTTGTCAATAATTCATGCATTAGATTGAAATATAATATAAATATAATATAAATATAACTTAAAATAATAAAGATAAAATTAGTATGTATTAGGTTTTTTGATGAAATGTTATTGAAGGATGTATTTTAATTCCTTTACAAAATAATTTAATGAAGATTGAAATATTTGTGTAATGGGAATGTGTGATGACATATATGAATCAATGTATTAACACACTAATTTTTTTTTGTGAATGGTTCATATAGTTGTCACAATAATATTTGTTACATATTATCCAATGTGGATAACTTGATAACAATTTTTTATCATATTGAAATTAATGTTCATGGTCATACCATCTTAATATTTGAGAAATTAATGGAAAATTATCTAGATGTTTCTTGTATATATTATTTCCAAACCATGTGATGGAGTAGCTAATATTATTGAATAGTGATCCTTGTAAATACAAATGTTATTTTGGTTGTGATTTTTTTGAATTGAATTCATATCTCTCTAATTTGAGGTGGAGTTTGATTCACAAGTATGGAATTGTTTAAATAACATATCAATTATTCACCACCTCTTGGTCTCAATGATCATACAGATCATGATTATTCTTTTCACAAATCCCCTCTCATAATCCCCATAGCATGCGTAGGGACATCTTGGAGTAAAAAAACTCCAATTATTCAATGATTTTTGTGATTTACAATTGTAATCCAAATTTGGGATTTCTTGGAGTTTATTTCCTTTTAAAATAAGTAGAACTAGAAAATTTTATCTTTTATTTACATTTTCTCTAATTTTAACATATTTTACTATTATTCTCAATCTATTTGAAATTGAAATATTTTAAACTAAATTTAGTCATATGTTGACAAAATATTTATGAATATAACACAATATAATTATTATATTTAGGAAATATTTATAAATCATCCTTCTTATCCCTCATAATTTTTAAAATTTCACGTCAATAATTAGTTAACATACCACAAGGATAATACCAACACTAAATTTTTTAAAACCATTATAAAAGATTATTATATTTTTTATATTATGAAAATATAAAAATATATTTATTTATAAAAATCTATATTGAAACATTATAGAGTAAAAATTAATATAAATAAATATCTTTAAATAGAAAAATCATAGGATATTTTATGAAAATATGTTATTAAAACATTTCCCTGAAAATAAAGGGAAATAATATAAAAAAAATGATGTTATAATTCACCAAGTGTGAAAAAATTAACATAACTCACTTATTATTACATGATTTAACTTATATATGTTTTTTATAGTGCATATAGAAATGTGATTAAATAATTATTGATTTACTGTTTTGGTATTATCAAATAGAACTTATTATTTTGGGTAATCTTTAATTTAACATTTTTATTAATAAATATATTCCTATAGTGCACTTAAAATTTATTTTCAATTTTTTTTAATATTTTCTAGGATTTACTAGTATTTAACATGTTAAAATGATATAAAATCAAAATAAAATGATTCTTAAAAGAATATTAATTTCTCAAAAATACATCCTAGACTCATTATGGGTTTTTTATCCTACACTTTATTTGTATAATTCATTTACCCAAATAGGATTTTTCATATTCATTTAATAACCGTAAATTTTATTCATTAACGCATGATTTTTTTCCATGGTGAGACACATTACTTTAAAAATATTTATTTCATTATTATGAATGATATATCTTCCCTTTCCATGGGGATTATATGGATTTGAGAATTTTTTGATTTGATGAGTGTGCCTACAACTATAAATCCTTCTAGGTAATTTGTAATGTGATACGAATAATACAATTATATGATTTATTCATGAATATAATGCTTGATTTTTCATAATAATGATGTTATAATTTTTTAAAATATGATATTTATTAATATGATACTTGGTTTATTCAGTACTGTGTGTGGTATATAAACTCTATAATACAATGTTTCATTATTAATCATATAAAACATTCCAAACCTTTATAAAATAAAATTCATCACGATTGTGATGAAGATTATATAATTAGTATATTATGATGTTTATTATTATCACTCATGTACTATTGATTCATGTCCCCCATTCATCCCTTATTATTCATGACATAACTGGGATTTTATCCCTTATATTTCATTGATGAATATAATTATATGGTTACCCTAATCTAAGGTGAGCATGGAAGCTTATTTGGAGGATAAAAAAATGATTGCAATATGTTTAATGTATTATTATATAAATGTGTTAGATGAGTATATTTTTTACAATATAATATGACGTTGGATCCTTTATAAAATTATAATTATAATATTTATTATAAATATGATGTAATATGATTGTATTAAAATGGTAGTTCTCCATAGACCATATTATGTAATTTTTTAATCAATTAGGAATTTTTATATGGAAAAAATAGTGGAAATCATATGGATATGATTCATTTTTAAGTGTAACATCATTACTTATTGGTGAAGTATAATATTGTATGGTATCTAAGTTGTAAAATACCTATATGGATAATACTAGTGGTGTTGGATCATTCATAGAGGTACCTTGGGGTAATCACCATGGAAATTATATATTTAGTATTTAATTGAGCATCAATTAGAAATGAAAAAGTGGACCTGTTTCATATAAGGGATAAAACTCTCTAGGGATATGATTCAGTTATTTAAAAAAATTTAAAAAATAATTATAATTGTAATTTTTAAAATATAAATATTTCATTTAAGTTGTGAAATGTATTAATTTACAAGAACAATGAACAATTATTTTTTAAGAAGATAAATAAATATATTCCATATAATATGAAATTATAATTAATTTATATATAAGAATAAAAAATTTACACTCTATTTATTTTCATATGTATAGTTGTTTTAGAAACATGAGTGAACAAGGTGGATGCGGACCAACATTCCCAAAGATGGACAATAAAATGATTTTTTGAAATAAATTCAAAATTTAATGGTAATTGAAGTTCCAAAATTCATGTAGACTCCTAACCATTTATCATTGGCTAAAAAATTTACATGAATGATGTAGAACATTTAGCTTCTCCCTAAAATGGGAAAATTCTATCGATTTCTTCAAGTATCAACAAATATTGAAGATTTCTAGGTCTTTCAATCCACCAGTCAATGAGTAGTAGGTGAACCAAATAAGAATTATATTTTCAAATTTCCAATAATCTTATAATAATTTCGTGACTCTGGTCATCTATTTGTTAGATGGAGATATCGATCAATGGTATGTTTAGATAAAGAATGAAAATTAGAATGATGAAATAGAAGAAATATATTGGGATAATTATGATGTTTTTCATCTTAAAAGGTATTTATCTATAACTATTTTAAAAAATATGAATGTATTTTGAATTTTTAGGAGAAATTAGGTTTAATATATAATGTTTTATGTGGATATTTTATCATTTATTTCAATATAAAAATTGTATTTTTAATCAACAATAATATCAATATAGCCATATTCTGTGGTTGTTTAAAATCAAAACTCACAAATATCAAGCTATCCATGAAGTTTATAGTTATGAATAATTTTTTAGATCTTCCCTAAATTATAGATGTCATTTGTGGAATGTTCAATTTAAAATTAAGAAAATATGATATGAATATCAATTAAATCTCAAATAAATGAAAAAGGTGGAAATTTGAACAAAAAACTCACATATAAAAAATATAGTAACAACCTACATGTTAATTTTCTTAATGAAATTAAGAAATAATTCAGGTATATAAGATCTTCCAACTAATATCAATATTATAACAAGGTAATGTTGAAGCTACCAATTATAATATAAAAATAAAGGAACTACCCAATTAACCACTAATAGTCAATGGTTCAACTATAGGGACCATGTGAACTGTGAAATTTAGTTCCTGAAACCACATATCAATAATAGTAATCAATTTAAGCAATAAGAAATGAATTATGAGCGTGGGAGAGATTATTCCATCACAACAATTAGGGTTTCAAATCAAAATGATTTCATACTATGTGCTCTTAATAATGAATTAATAATGGAAAAAACCATTTGATTTCGGTTCTATACATTTTGTTATATAATATATTCTTTTCTAGAACTGTTGAATCACAACCATATCACCATGATGTAGACGTATCATTAAATAAACCAAATAGTGGGATAATTTTTCTATAGTTTTAAACACTATTAAAGACATAACATTTGGGCATATTCTTCTAATGAATCATTTATTCCATCCCTTAGTATGAATATTATATCTCTAATTATATATATCTCACTTCAATTATAAGGAATGAAAAATTTCCTTCTATATTTTGAACAGTCCAATGCATCTATGTAAATGCAATGAAGTTGATAACCCCATTATGATGAATATAATAAATGTGTGTGTTTTTATAACTAATGAAGAAGAATATCTTTCTGATGTTACTTCATCGAATTAATGAGTTATCCTTGTGGAAATTCCCATTTAATGTGAATATAGAAAAGTATTTCCGGAACGATTTCCCATCATACCCCCAAAATCATATGGTTGAGTTATAAATAGATCATTTTCATAGATCCACTACTATCCCCCAATTCCCCAATATTATGGTCCCTATAAAAAATTGGGATTTAATAATTTAGATACAATAGAATATAGATAAAGTGTTCATCCACCATATTAAATCACATTAGTGATAAATGGTCCTCTTTTTCATGAAAAATGATTGATCAATATGTATGTGAAAAATAACCAGGGCAAAAATTATATCACTATAAAGAATAATTATCCACTTTCAATGGTAGATTAATTATTCAATCAAATTATTAGAGACTAAAAATTATTTAATTAAAATATTTTCTCTAGATTTCATCTTCTGAAGTTGAAGATGAAATACAATAATATGAGATCCTTTGTAATGAGATATTAATCCTATGAGTTCAAAGTGATACTCTGTCATCATATTAATATCTCCAAAATATTCATGGATTAAACAAATATATTCTTAAGAGACTACAATGAAAATTTATTTGTAGTTTTTAATAATTAAATACAATATTTATTTACATGAATTGATGAATATTAAGGGATTTTAATTATTGGGGTAGTTACATTAAGAATAGATGGAATATATTATAGGATTTTATAGTGTGACATGTGAATATATATGGTCAGGATATTATGAAATGTGATCACAAGTGTGGAAATTTTAGAGGATCATTAACAGAATAAGGCAATGAAGGAATGGATTATACTCTCAAGAGTCATGGAAATCCATAGTTTTCAATGTTTCACTATGTACTATTATTGTTTTTTTGAAAAAATCTCTTTATTATTGTGCATAATAATTGAGATCAAATAGAAAAGCGTAAAATATGTACATATGGAAGAATGTATGTAATAATTTATGGAGTTATGGAATAAGATAATAACATCCCCTACACATAGACTACCCTAAGGTGGATATGGTTATATAATACACTATGATACTTCAATTAAACACTATGGATACATAATCATAAATAGTGATAATGTTTTTGTTTGTGCCTCAAGATATATGAGGAACTAAGAGAAAAACTTTGAAAATCGGTACCTAGAGTAAGGAAGTTTGATATTGTAGTTATACATTTCGTAAAACAACCTAAATTTTTATAATACTGACATATAAACATATCAAAAGAGTTCAATGTATATATTAACTAATAAATTGATAAAAATTTATCACTAAATATGGTTATTCATTATCATGGAATATTATTTCTCCATTCATTTTCTTCTTAAAATGGTTAATATTGTTTTTGAGCTCTTATAAAGATGAACATATTAATCAATCCATGATATATATTTAGAATGTACTTATATTTAGGGATAAAAAATTTATCGATTAATTAATCAAAACATTAGGGAATTCATTATTTATTTCCAAAAGGGTAACCACCAGTCAATACAAGGGATGATCATAGAGGTCGAAATGTATTATTTTTGGATTAAAAAGAATATTATATTTATAACAGAAATGATGAATTGTAACTTACACATTGAGGAAGATGGTTTTATTTAATTTATAAATATGCAATTCATTCATTCATAAACATATAAAAATAATGATCTATCTAAAAATACACAAAGAACTTCATTCTCCATTAATTTTTGATACAACATGATATACCGTGATATATGAAAGAATATCAAGTGTGGAATCATGAAGTAGGAGATCGCCGATTAAACCTAAAAGTGGTTAGTATATCAAAAATTTGTAGTGGAGTGAAATAAGTCGTAATTGTTTGTTAAACTATTTCCCATATCATCATGGATATGGTAGAATATTACAGTGAACAATAGAGTTGGTCTCCCAAATACATCCATAAGAAACAATAATATATGATTTGTGGTTGATTAACTGGCTATGACTACCCACTTAATCACTATTTTTAAAGATCCATCATTTGGAAAACATTAATTTATAATTGTTAATGATGTGATCATTTTACAATAGTAAAAACATTCAATCATATTATTTTATGATCTGAGATCCAAATTTATATTCTAGTGAATTCTTCAGTGTGATGTAAATAATAAATTGAATTTAAATAAATCCTATCACTATAAATTAATATCCAATATGATAGGTCCACTCAGACACTTGAGGAAATAATTAGATATCCTCTATAGAATTCAATGGAAGATTGGTTCAATATCTCCCATTAAATAAATTTATATAAAATAATAGCTCTCACCCAATTATTTTAATGGACTGTTGTGATTCTCTACATGGAATGAATTGTATAAATAAAACATGTTTTTCTGATGTCGGGGAATAGAAAAGACATGGACCATATTATGTTTTTCAGATGATTGAGAACCTATAATCTATATCAGATAATATATAAAATACTCTCCTATTAAGAGTATGAGATATACTAAAAACCAAAAAAGGGAAATTGAGATTAATGATAGAGATATAAATTTCCTTAATATATCAATATTTAAGAGATTAATGTGGTTTGTATTGAAAGGAAATATCATCCATAGGTACTTTAGCCTCATTATGTTACATGATCTTGTACAATCTAGGGCCAATAAGCTGTCAATTCCAGCAAATGTCACTCAAGTACAAGATGTATTCCATGTATCTCACCAAAAATGTTAAGCACAAGATCCCACAATTTTATCAATTTTGGAGGTGGTATAAATGGATCATGTCCTACCTCATATGTAGAGTTTATTGAGTATTTTCACTTTTAGATACAATGCTAATGCAACTAATCAACTCACCATGTGAAAGTGTTGTGATGGAATTCTAAATTTCAAGATGTGATAATGGAAATTAAAGAAACAATAAAACAGAAGTACACAGATCTATTCTCAAATAGGAATTTGATTTGAAATTTTGTCAATGAAATATATAAATAAATGGTAAATGTGATGATCCATATATTATAAATGATATTTGTATCATAAAAAATAGTGTGATATAATATATGAAATAGTGTTATCTACACACAACACATATAGAAACGAACAATTTTTTGTTTCATTATTGTATATTCTCACATGAATCATCAATTAAAGGAATGAATATTAATAATTATTTAATTCAAAAAATAAAAAAAAATAAAATTTAGAATGGTAATATATGGATCCACCATTTTTTGATGAATTACCACTCCCCTGACTAACAATGTTGAAATGTGAAAAAATGTAATATCTAAAATAACATATAAAGGTAAAATATTGATCATATAGATTAATTTATCTGAATGACTAATGATGAATAAATTGATATTTATAGTAGTTACTATGACTATTTTAATAGTAAAATTTCTATTTGATTAGTAATGTAACTTTTGAAAAAATAATATGGCAGTTGTGAATAATAAAATGAATATAGGAATAGAAATTTTACCTTAAATTAATAAATATATTATAAATAATATTTTCAGAGATTAATTCTGTAAAATAAAAAAATAATAATTCAATAAAGTAAATATCATGATATACAACCCATTAAAACTATAATAAAATATTTTATTAAGGTTATTCTAATGAATTTCATAAAAAAAATTATATTAATATTTAATTTTACCTTTGAATTTTTTTTAAATTATAATTCTGTCATTTGATTGTGCATGGTGATCAATATTATGCGTTATGTTATGAGAATTTTCTCACATACACCAGTTTCATTGTGTATGGTAAAAATACAATTGTTTCATAACCTTTCTGTTTTAAATTATATCATTCATGATGTAATTACTACCAAATAAATTCCAATAAATGTCATTAAAAATTTTATTGAGATAAATTTCTCATTTAAATTCAACAATATTTTTTAAAATCCCTAATATTATTTTCCAATTTTTAATTTCTAATTTATTTTATTAAAATAAACAAATTAATTTTTACACATTTAATTTTATAATATAAATAATACAATATGGAAATCATTCAACAACCACAAATAATAATATTTAATTCGAATATGACATAGTAATTCTATAACATATCTATAAAAATCCTTCCCCAAGAAATTGTATTTTATTAATTTTGTAGTAGTAAAAATACCCCTCTCCCCCATTTATAAATACCCATTTTACATCCACATGAAAAAACTATAACGAACCATACTTTACATACATTGTTATTACTTTAGAATTGAAGCACACTTATGACAACATATAACAAAACCAAGAAAGGACCGTATAGGTATAATGTCTTTAGAAACTGGGAAACATAAACAATTGGTTCATAAAGCATCTACTTTTCCTCCCATTTATTTAATCATATCTAGAGTCCATTTTTGGAATATTATACTTAATAACCTTCTTCCTGACCTGGGGAAATAAAACATACAAAAGGGTGAGCTCAAATGCTCAGTAAGGGTAATGTAAATAAATATCAATCACATCATATACATAAGAACATAACTTTTGGAAATCTTAACCTGCAAAAGAGATCATAATTTCATAACATGGGATAAATCATAGTAGTGAAATGTAATCCCAATAATCATAACTTAAAACATGAAACTTTGTGGCATACACACATAATCATAGAGAATCATTTCATATTAGTCAAGACTCATTGCCAAGACTATCTTAGTGGACAAAGTCCATTTCTGAACCGAGTACCCTCGTTTCAGTCCTGCTTCACAGAACCTGTATAACCTACCATTCCAGCCATGTCTATCTCATGAGATATAAAATGTTTACCCAATGCATTGGAGGTAGATATAGGTCCCACCCATCTCATAATGATACCATTCTTATGCGTGCCACAAAATCATAAACCATACATCATTGCATAACCCATGTAATAAAAATGGGAATCCTAAATATCATGACATCATAAAAAAATTCATATACGATAAAGGAATTCATAAAAATAATTCCATCACAACATAATCAAATCAATGTAATAATAGGGATAAAAACAGAACCCATCATTATCTTAGATGGAAAATAATTTTCATAAAACACTTGAACTCCATTCTTGAGGAAAATATCCTTTCTTCTTCAAAAACACTTTTCATTTCTTAACATGTCTTAAAATTATAAACTAAAAGAATTTGATTAAAAATAAACTTGAAAACACGTAAAGAAAGCTTCTTGGAAATAATTTTAAAAAAATCCATTCATGATGTATAAGTTAAAAAAACATTCTTCATACTTTTGTCGGAAAAGTCAAAAAGTACATCGTACTAAAAACGACAAAAGATTCCTTTCATATCTTTTACTAATAACTAACCGAAGGTTAAAATAGGATTTAAAATATTGTAGGTGAATAGATATAATATGAAATATTGAGGAAACATGGATGCAGATGATAAAATACACCCCAGTAAATGCCAAATTATAAACAATCTCGGATAAAAATGAGATTGTGATATTTCCCTTACCTTAGGTCCGATTTGCCCCGTAAGTGTCCAAACCTCCTGTATAATGATTTAAATAATGTTATTGACTTATTACAGAATCATAATTATTGTTATGATATCATATATGGTCATATTCTTAGTTTCTTGGTAGTAATATTTCATTGCTACTTGTTATTCGGGTGTTTATAACTTTTTGTTCTTATGCGTGTTTTGTCAAATAAATTCTTATTATTCTCTTTAGGATATAGATACCTCATTTCCAGAATGGTATTAGTGTGATATATATCATATTCATTCATTCAATTCATTTATATAATCATTATGAAATGAAGATCATGTAGAATGAGTCGCATCACATCGGGGAGACGGTATTCCGTACGTACGCACGAGTGATGATATCATTCCCATGATCGTGGAATTGTATTGGAGTGTATGTATAATATTTCAGAATCAGTATCACTTTATAATAGTCATATATAGTCATTATTTACACCATTATTCCCATACAAGTAAGGTGGTGGTGGAAAATAGATTACACCACGGCGTGGAGACGGTATTCCGTACGTTCGCACGTGCGGTGATTTCTTTTTCCGTAGGATGGATATATGGTGAAATAGGGTTGTTTCATAATTATAATAAAATATCAGTATATGAGTAATACTGATTTTATTACTTCATAATTAAACAACTCAAGAAGAAGAAGTGGAAGAAGAAATAAAGATGAAATAATCGGTAACGGACATTACCTCCTCTTTGAAGTGCTTCTTTGAGACCTCCTTTTAGGGCAATAAAATAGGTCTTTGAAGAAGACCAGAACCTCTAGGATGTTTCTAGGGAAGTGTAGAGGAGAACGTGGAAGGGGTTGGCCGAGCTTGAAGGCACAAAGTGGTGTGAGAAAGAGAAGGAGGAGGTGCCCTTTTATAAGGGAGGAGAGGGGCACCTTTGGAATAACTAAAAATATTATTTTATTATAAAGTCATGTTCGGTTTTAAATAGCTCCAAATTAATTTATTTCGAGTATAAGGTGGGGATGGGTGGAAATCTTCTCATCCAATAGAATTTAGACAAGTTTAGGTCACTATATTAACCTTATCTTTTATTTTTAACTCTTGGTTAATTAGATTGACATTTACAATGTCACTTTGTATTTTTATATTATATAGTTAATAAACATACCATATACATCCAAAAGACCCCCAAGTTGTGTTTTATTAATATATATAACATTATCTAAGTCATTTGGCCGAACATTTAATTTTTAGGAATAATATAACAATTAATAATATAATATTTGTTTTAAAAACTATTTTATGTCAATTTTGACACTATTTAGTAATTAATTTTTGTGAAAATCATAACAGAATGATTAGTTCAAAAAAAGTTAATTAAATAAATACTAAAAAGTCATGTTAATCTAGAAAATTAGTGGAATTCATAAAAAGTGTCAAATTACATTTATTTTGGTGTTTATAACATTAATTATGTCAATATTTTATTAATAAGATAATTACTGCATCATCTTTGTGTCATTAATAAATTACGTTATTTAATGTCTAAAAATTACAAATAAAATACCATTATGTAGGAAATATTTTTATCTTTCTAATGAATATTTATAGTCTAATTTATCTTATGTATAACCCCATATTAAAAATTATTTACTTATTAAACTTTGATTTTAACTATTTTAACCCTTCTTTAAATAAATTAATAATAAATGTCCTAATCTAATCCAAGTGGGCCTAAATGGTCATATTTTTTTCCTAAGGTTGTTTTTGGTCGAATTAAACTTATCCAATATAATTAGAACATGTGTTAGGGTAATAATAATATCATGTTTACCCTTAATTACCCTATTTACTTTTAACCGTGGTAAAAAAAAGTAAAAAGTTACTATTCACCAAAAAATTGTTTTCATCTCATTAAACCAAATTTTACTTATTGACATCAACCGTGTCTCTCGGATTTTCTAATTTCTACTCACAGAATCGGTAAAATTAAGTTTTATGAAAAATTCAGTTTTTTAACTACGACTTAGTGGTTTCACTATTCATCAAAAATTGAAAGTTTTCTGAAAAATACCAAAATTTCACCCTAGGCTAATTTCGATATTACGAATCCAAAAATGAAGTCCATTTTGAAAAATAAAATTTATAAAATTTCAAAAAGTGGTTATTACTATTAATAACGGCTAATTTTAATAATATTTTAATATTATATCTTTGTTTAGTGAAACTCGGTATTGCGTACGACGCAAGCTATCGAGGAAGCTCGCGATTTCTTGTAATGCAAGACAAGAAAGTGTTGTGTGTAGAAAAAGATTCCATTGATGATTTATATAACATAAAAGTCTCTGGTGTTACATTCTACCCCCCTTAAAATGAATTTCACCCTCGAAATTCATCATTTTGTAACAAACATATGAGGATACCTCTCCCTCATCATATCCTCAAGCTCCCATGTAGCTTCTTCTAATTTGTGGTTCCTCCATAAAACTTTCACCAATCGAGTGGTCTTGTTTCTTAGGACTTTTTTCACTACGATCCAAAATCTCTATCGGATGTTCTTCATAAGAACGATCTGGCTCCAGCGGTAGAACTTCTGAGCTGAGTACATGTGAAGGGTCAGGTATGTACTTTCTCAGGAGAGATACATGGAACACATCGTGAACTTGAGAGAGATTCGGTGGAAGCGCCAATCGGTATGCTACCGTCCCAACATGATCCAGTATTTCGAAAAGACTTATATATCTAGGGCTCAACTTCCCCTTCTTTCGAAATCTCATAACCCTCTTCCAAGGAGATATTCGTAAGAACACTTTATCACCCACTTCAAACTCTAGGTCTTTTCTTCGGTTGTCGGCATAAATTTTCTGTCGACTCTGAGTTTCTCTTATGTGTTATTGAATAGATCTGACCTTTTCTTCCATTTCATCAACGATATCAGGTCCTAATAGCTTTCATTCTCTAACTTCATCTCAGCAAGTTGGAGCCCTGCATTTCTTTCCATAGAGAGCTTCATAAGGATCCATCTGAATACTGGAGTGAAAGTTATTATTATAAGAAAATTCCACCAATGGTAGGTGTTGATCCCAACCACCTTTGAAATCCATAGAGCAAGCTCTCAACATATCTTCTAGAGTTTGAATTGTTCTCTCAGACTGACCGTCTGTCTGAGGATGATAAACAGTGCTGAAACTCAACTCTGTATCCAGAGTATGCTGAAGACTTTTCCATAACATCGAGGTAAATCTCGGATCCCGATCAGATATAATAGAAAGTGGTACTCCATAAAATATTACCACTTCCTTTACATATATCCTGGCAAGCTGATCCAGAGATAAATCCTCTCTAATAGCAATGAAGTGTGCAGACTTTGTAAGATGATCAATTATGACCAAGATAGCATTATATCATTTGGATGTTTTAGGAAGTCCTGTGACAATGTCCATAGTGAAGTTTTCCCATTTCAATTCGGGTATGGGTAATGGTTGTAACATCCCGTTAGACATCTGTCTCTCAGCTTTATCTTGTTGACAAACCAAGCATCGAGAGACATATTCAGCAACATCTCTTTTCATGACATCCCACAAGAAGTACACTTTCAGGTCCCTATACTTCTTCGTGCTTCCATGATGAATAGAGAATGAAGAACTATGAGCCTCATCCAGCAGCTCCTTCTTTAATTCGGGGATGGGAGAAACACAAACCCTATTCCTGAACATTATTATCCCATCACAATCAAGGTTTAATTCAGGAACATTTCTAACCTTCTTTTGTAACTCGACATCTTCTTTCTGTGCCTCTTTAACCTTCACATGTATAGATGGTTGAAAATTCATTTGAGAAAGATACGATTTTTCCCCTTTCATTATAATTCCAAGATCCATCCTTTGTAAATCCATAAATATTGGATCTTTTTTTATCCTCATCATGGATAAACTAGCATGGTCTTGTCGAATTAATGCATTTTCCACCTTGTTTTCTTTCCCAGGGTGGTAATGAATTGAGCAGTCATAATCCTTAATCAGCTCCAACCATCTTCTATGGCGCATATTTAGCTCCTTTTGTTTGAAAATATACTTTAAACTTTTATGATCAGTATAAATATCACACCTTTCACCATAAAGGTAATGCATCCAAATATTTAATGCAAATATTACCGCAGCTAACTCCAAATCATGAGTTTGGTAATTTTTCTCATGTATTTTCAACTGTCGTGAGGCATAAGCTATCACCATATCATTTTTCATAAGAACACACCCCAATCCATTCTTGGATGCATCACTGTAGATCACAAACTTTTCTCCACTACAAGGCAGTGTGAGCACAGGTTCACTGGATAACCTTCTTTTCAACTCCTTGAAATTATCTTCACATTCCTCCGTCCAAACAAACTTAACTCCATTCCGAGTCAACATGGTGAGTGGATTATATAATCGTGAAAAATCTTTCACAAAACGTCGATAATATCCAGACAAACCAAGAAAACTTCGGATCTCATTCACTGTTGTTGGTCTTGACCATCTTTCGATAACCTCTATTTCTTCTGGATCCATAGATATCCCCTCTTTTGAGATTATGTGACCCAAAAATGAAACTTTTTGAAGCCAAAATTCTCACTTTGTAAATTTGGAATAAAGCTTCTCCTTTCTCAGGGTCTTCAATATAATTCCCAAGTGATCTTCATGTTCTTCCTTTCTCTTTGAATAGACAAGAATATCATCTATAAATACTACCACAAACTGATCAAGATAGTCTCTAAAGACTCTATTCATTAGATCCATGAAGATAGCAGGGGAATTAGTAAGACCAAATGGCATCACTATAAATTCATAGTGTCCATACATTGTACGGAAAGCTGTCTTTGGTATATCCTCCCTTTTGACCCTTAATTGATGATACCCTGAACGAAGATCATTCTTGGAAAAGTATTGAGCTCCACGTATTTGGTCAAATAGGTCATCAATTCGCGGGAGAGGATATTTGTTCTTGATAGTGATCTTGTTAAGTTCTCGATAATCAATGTAGAGTCTCATTGATCCATCTTTCTTCTTAACAAATAGAACAGGTGATACCCAAGGTGATGCACTAGGTCATATGAACCCCTTATTAAGATTCTCTTGGAGTTGCTTCTTCAATTCTTGCAACTCAATTGGGGCGATTCTATAAGGTGTCTTTGAAATAGGCAAAGCACCCGGTACGAGTTCTATTAATAACTCAACTTCACGATTCGGTGGAAGACCCGGTAATTCCTCTGGAAAGACATCATCAAAATCCCGTACAATGGGAATATTCTTCATCATGAGTTTCTCACCACCATTTGAGATAAATAACCTTCATTTAGTGGAATCAAGACCCATAAGATGGAAGGAATTTCTACTGGAAGGTTATGTTCATCCTTGAATCGATAGACGATCATAGATTAATCTGGAATATGAAATGTGACTTCCCTTATTTGGAAATTGATATGAGCTTCATGTAGAGAAAGCCAATACATGCCAAAAATTACATCAAATTACACTATAGGAAGGATCACAAGATTTGCAGGAAGCACATTCCCACAAACATCAATCGGAGAAGAATTATTAACTTTTGATGCGACTGTTGTGCCATTAGGGGTTTTCACAGCTAACTCAACATCTAACTGTTGAGGTAATACAATGATATCCCTAGAAAATTCTTCAAAAATAAAGGATTGGGTGGATACAGAATCAAATAAAACATTTTCTACTTTAGAGTGTATGGTAAGTGTACCTTTCACCACATCGTTATCGTACTCCACATCGCTGATAGAAATTTCATGTGACTTTCCTTTGTATTTAGCCTTAAGAGTTTGTTTACGTCGACCATCATCATCAACCCTTGGATTAGGGCATTTATTGGCATAATGTCCCATCTCCTTTCACTTGAATCATTGAAGTGTAGTAGGTTCATTCTGTGTATCCCTTCCTTTGTTTGCATCATTAGACATCTTCTTCCCATCATCGCGACATTCAAATGCCTGATGACCTTCCTTTCCACATTTGAAACATTTACATGTCCCTTTGAGACAAATCCCTCCATGATTCATTCCACACAATGTGCATAAGGGAAAGCTCATCTTCTTTTCAGTGTGATCTTTAGATTTTCCTTTGAATTCCATTTTCCTCTTCTTATCAAACCCATATGACTGATGGGTTACTCCAATCTACATCTCAACTTTGAGAGCACATCAAACAATTTCTTCGTAGCTATTGAAGTCCCTTATGGCTAAGGCCCTTCGAAGACATGGTTTTAAGCCACTAAAGAATCGATCGATATTACTCTCAGGTTGGATAATAACACCAGAAGCGTACCTTGCAAGTCTTGTAAAATTTTCTTCATAGGTACCAACAGATTCATCATCCTTTTGCTTCAGTTGAAGAAACTCTTTCTCCATCTTTTTTCGGATAATACGAGGGAAGTTCTTTTTGAAAAATAAGTTCTTGATCTCGTCCCATTCCATGGACTCAATTTCATCCCATTGCCTCGTATTCTTAATATGATTCCACCATTGATCATCATCACCCTCAAAACGATACACTACTAAGATGACTTTATCATGCTCAGAACATTGAAGAACTGAAAATATCTTTTCAGTAGTAGTAATCCATTGTTCAGCAACTAATGGATCAGTAGACCCGCTGAATTAAGGTGGACGCTGTCTCATGAAGGATTCAACAGAATTTTGCTCCTTCCTTTGCTCGTTTGGAAGTCCTACATGATTCATAGCATGAGAAAGTTGTGTGAGCACAGCTACAAGATTTTGCATTCCAGCTCCCATAATGTTTGGTTGTTCAGGGGGACAATCATTGCATTGCCTGTCGCATTCCGCATTAACACGGTTCCTTCGGGTTCCATCCATTGACTAAAACCAAGAAGAATAGTGTGAGAAACACTAAATATTATAGTAAAACCACATAATCAAGAATAAAATTTCACTCTTAAGGTCTTATCATAGGTTAATCACGGCCATTTCTAAAACTCTATGATTGTGTTCTATGCTTATACTTATCCTTAGGGTTCTTACTAAGGCTTTCACATCCTAGTTTCCAAATGTTGACAATACCTTTCCTCGGATACCAACTATAACGACCCATACTTTACATACATTGTTATTTATTCATAATTGAATCACACTTATTATAACATATAACAAAACCAAGAAAGGACCGTATAGGTTTTATGTCTTTAGAAACTGGGAAACATAAACAACTGGTTCATAAAGAATCTACTTTTCCTCACATTTATTTCATCATATCTAGAGTCCCTTTTGGCATATTATACTTAATAACCTTCTTCCTGACCTGGGGAAATAAAACATACAAAAGGGTGAGCTCAAATACTCTGTAAGGGTAAACAAAAGAAATATCAATCACATCATATACTTAAGAACATAACTTTTGGAAATATTAACCTACAAAAGAGATCATAATTTCATAACAATGGATAAATCATAGTAGTGAAATGTAATCCCAATAATCATAACTGAAAACATGAAACTTTGTGGCATACACACATAATCATAGAGAATAATTTCTTATTAGTCAAGACTCATTGCCAAGACTATCTTAGTGGACCAAGTCCATTTCTGAACCGAGTTACCCTCGTTTCAGTCCTGCTTCACTGAACCGGTATAACCTACCATTCCAGCCATGTCTATCTCATGAGATATAAAATATTTACCCAATGAATTGGAGGGAGATATAGGTCCCACCCATCTCATAATGATACCATTCTTATGTGTGCCACAAAATCATAAACCATACATCATTTTATAACCCATGTAATAAAAATGGGAATCTTAAACATCATGACATCATAAAACAATTCATATACGATAAAGGAATTCATAAAAATAATTACATCACAACATAATAAAATCATTGTAATAATAAGGATAAAAACAGAACCCTTTATTATCTTAGATGGAAAATAATTTTCATAAAACACTTGAACTCCATTCTTGAGGAAAATATCCTTTCTGATTCAAAAACACTTTTCCATTCTTAACATGTCATACAATTATAAACTGAAAGAAGTTGATTAAAAATAAACTTGAAAACTTGTAAATAAAGATTCTTGGAAATAATTTTTTAAAAATCCATTCATGTCGTATAAGTTAAAAAAAACATTCTTCGTACTTTTGTCGGAAAAGTAAAAAAGTACCTCGTACGAACAACGACAAAAGATTCCTTTCATATCTCTTAATAAAAACTCACTGAAGGGTAAAATAGTATTTAAACAATTTTAGGTGAATGGAAATAATATGACATATTGAGGAAACATGGATGTGGATGATAAAATACACCACAGTAAATGCCAAAGTATAAACAATCTCGGATAAAAATGAGATTGTGATATTTCCCTTACCTTAGGTCCGATTTTCCCCGTAAGTGTATGATCCTCCTGTATAATTATTTAAATAATTTTATTGACTTATTAAAGAATCATAATTATTGTTATGATATAATACATGGTCATATTCTTAGTTTCTTGGTAGTAATATTTCATTTCTACATGTTATTCGGGTGTTTATAACTTTTTGTTCTTATGCGTGTTTTGTCGAATAAATTATTATTCTTCTCTTTAGGTTATAGATACCTCATTTACAGAATGGTATTAGTGTGATATATATCATATTCATTCATTCAATTCATTTATATAATCATCATTAAATTAAGATCATGTAGAACGAGTCGCATCACATCGTGGAGACGGTATTCCGTACGTACGCACGAGTGATGATATCGTTCCTATGATCATGGAATTGTAATGGAGTGTATGTATACTATTTCAGAATCAGTATCACTTTATAATAGTAATATATAGTCATTATTTACACCATTATACCCATCCAAGTAAGGTGGTGGTGGAAAATAGATTACACCACGGCGTGGAGACGGTATTCTGTACGTACGCACGCGCGGTGATTTCTTTTTCTGTTGGATGGATATATAGTGAAATAGGGTTGTTTCATACTTATAATAACATATAAGTATATGAGTGATACTGATTTTATTACTTCATAATGAAAAAACTCAAGAAGAATAAGTGGAAGAAGAAATAAAGATGAAAGAATCGGTAACGAACATTACCTCCTCTTTGAAGTGCTTCTTTGAGACCTCCTTTTAGGGCACTAAAATAGGTCTTTGAAGAAGACCATAACCTCTAGGATGTTTCTAGGGAAGTGTAGCGGAGAAAGTGGCAGGGTTTTGCCGATCGCGAATGCTCAAAGTGGTGTGAGGAAGAGAGGGAGGAGGTGCCCATTTATAAGGGATGAGAGGGGCACCTTTGGAATAACTTAAAATATTATTTTATTATAAAGTAAAGTTCGGTTTTAAATAGATCCAAATTGATTTATTTCTAGTCTAAGGGGGGATGGGTGGAAATCCTCTCATCCAATAGAATTTATACAAGTTTAGGTCATTATATTAACCTCATCTTTTAGTTTTAACTCTTGGTTAATTAGATTGACATTTACCATGTCACTTTGTATTTTTATATTATATAGTTAATAAACATACCATATACTTCCAAGCGACCCCCAATTTGTGTTTTATTAATATATATAACCTTATCTATGTCATTTTGACGAACCTTAGATTTTTAGGAATAAAATAACAATTAATAATATAATATTTTTTTAAAAACTATTTTATGTCAATTTTGACACTATTTAGTAATTAATTTTTGTGAAAATCATAACAGAATGATTAGTTCGAAAAAAGTTAATTACATAAATACTAACATGTCATATTAATCTAGAAAATTAGTGTAATTCATAAAAACTGTCAAATTACATTTATTTTTGTGTTTAAACATCAATTATGTCAACATTTCATTAATGAGATAATTACTGCATCATCTTTGTGTAATAAATAAAATAAATTATTTAATGTATAAAAATTACAAATAAAATACCATTATTTAGGAAATCTTTTTAGCTTTCTAATTAATATTTATTGTTGAATTTATCTTATGTATAACTCCATATTAAAAATTATTTACTTATTAAACATTGATTTTAACTATTTTAACCCTTCTTTAAATAAATTAATAATAAATGCCCTAATCTAATCCAAGTGGGACTAAATGGTCATATTTTATTCCTAATGTTGTTTTAGGTCGAATTACACTTATAAAATAGATTAGTAATGTGTTAGGGTAATAATAATATCATTTTTACCCTTAATTACCCTATTTACTTTTAACCGTGGTAAAAAAAAGTAAAAAGTTACTATTCACCAAAAAAAATCCATCACACTGAACCACATTTTACTTACTGACATCAACAGTGTCTCTCGGATTTTCGAAATTCTACTCATAGAGGTGGTAAAATTATGTTTTATGAAAAATTCAGTTTTTAACTACCACTTCGTGTGTAACACCCCGAGCTTCCATGATACGCTTCTCATTCAATAATGCAATGACTTGCATTGTACGCAACTTCGAGTTCTAAAACACCGTGACTAATAAAAGTAGCCGTTATGAATAGTAATAACCACTTTTTAAAATTATAGAAATTTTATATTTAAAAATGGACTTCATTTTTGGATTCGGAATATCGAAATTAGCCTATGTTGAATTTTTGGTATTTTTCTAAGAACTTCTAATTTTTTATGAATAGTGAAAAATACTTAAAAACAAATTTTTTAATCAAAATAATCTATAGTGGTAAATTATACTATTTAGTGGTTTTAATGTATAATTAGAATATATTTTTACCATTTTATCCAATGGTGTTCATTAGAATTAATTTAACATTGAAATTGGACATAAACAATTGCCAATTTTTTGATATAAATTGTTTCTTAAAAACACTCTATTTGTTGTGAGAGCGGGAATTAATTATAAAATTAATTAATGCAACTTATATGTTTGGAATTTTTTAAAATATACATCATTTTTGAATTCGGAATATCAATTATAGCTTAGGGTGAGATTTTGGCATTGTTCTGAAAAACTTCAATTTTTGATGAATAGTGAAACCACTAAGTGGTAGTTAAATAACTGATTTTTCGTTTAAATGAAATATTACAACTTCTATGATTTGATTTTCAAAAATCCAACATACATGGTTGTCATTAAGAAGTAAAATGTGGTTCAATGGGATTAAAATAATTTTTTGGTAAATAGTAACTTTTAAGTTCTTAATCGCGATTAGAGGTAATTAGTGTAGTTTAAGGTACAAATAATGTTTTAATAATATGAGATGATCATGACACTTGTCCTACTGCTATTGGATGAGTCATGGCCGACCAATAAAACACATGGGTCAAATTGGGGACCCCATGGATCCACTTTAGTTGGAAAATGACATTAATATATATTTATTTAATGTTAAAATTAAATTGACACAAACATGAGTTATTTTACTAAAACTGTTTTTAAGTGGGGTTACACAAGTCCAAATTTTGACTATAAATATTAACTATAAATCTAAAAAGATTTCCTACATCATAGTATTTTTTTATAATTTTTAGACATTAAATAAATTAAATTATTTATGACATCATTATGATGCGGCGATGACCTCATTATTTAACGATTTAAATAAAATGAGAAGATAATGCAAAATCCAAGGCATACACTTGTCCAAAGCCTATTGGATGAGTATATTTAGAACCCTTATCATCTTATCCTAGAATTATATAAGTGTGGGACCTCTAAAATCCGAATCTCATTTTATAATAAAGTGACTTTTCTTTACTTTCCAAGAGTGTCCCTCCTCTCCACTTATAAAAGGCCCCCACCTCTCCCACCTCATTTACACTTTAAAGCCATTTGGCTCGGCAAACCTCTGCCCAAATACTCTCCAAACTTCCCCCTCTTACTCCTAGTAGCCCTAATTTGGGCAGAACTCTTCCCAAGGAAGCCTTTGGCTCAAATCAAAAAGAGTTACCCGATTTTGAGGTAATGTCTTTTCTAATGTTGTTTTGTTTTATTTTTCTTCTTCAACCCCCTAAACTATTTTTATTAATTTATTTTGTAAAAAAACCAGTATCCTCAATATAATAGGATGTTGTTATAAGAATGATTCGAGCTACACTTACACACACCTACTTCTAATGGTTAAAGAACATACGGTTTCTGTGGATGTCGAATTTCTGCCTCACGAAACGATGATTGTTCAACACTCATATAAAACCTTCAAAGGTGGCCATTAAGATGTCACTATTTTTATATATGATATATAATATGTTTATGTTTTACTTATGCTTCTGTATTTCTCATTTATGGCATACTTTATGATTTCCATTATGGGTAAAACGCGATAATATCATTTTAGGAAGTGCGGACTACCGCCCCCTCAAAGTGATTTGAATCGTTAATGCCATATTTGGGATGGTTAAAGGATGGAGTAAATGGTATTATACACTATATTATACTGGAATTATATTATACATTTATATCATTATGATTTAGTTCCATTAAATATGAAATTGAAATGAAAGTACCGTTCATGCGTACGTACGGCTTACCGTCTCCATGAACGGTGCATTTCATTTCTTACCTCTAAATGTTACGTGACATTATGAATGAATGTATATACTGTATATATGATATATATGATATCTACATCATGAATATAATTCTGGAAATAATGGATATTTCACCACATGAACAACTTGTAATTATAAGAAGTTTATTTTTGACTCAAGTACCAAAGATCGACAAAACCACCGTTATTAACTTAAATAATTACATAATGTTCATATAATTGTAATAAGTGATATAAAAAGGATAATGAAATTGAAAATGGTTCTTAATAATGTATATATTAACTCTAGTTTATTATTCAGGAGGTTAAAGAACGGTTGAGTCAAGTCAGACACGAGGTAAGGGAATTTCTTAACCCAACTTCCATTCTTTGGGTTAATCTCCTACATTCAAATTATGTCATGATATTATTATGTCCTATTTTGTATATTTACTTTCTATATGTGTACCTATAGTGAATACAAATAATAGATCTCTTTTATTTTAAAAATGATCTTTTTAAGGACTTCGTCTCAATCTCCTTTCATTGAGGCATATTTGGTTTTATACACAACTTTCTTTTATACGGTGTATAAACCCCTTTGACTTTTACGTTTATTCAATAGGAATCTTTTTTGTACGAAGCGTTTTGCTAAACGACAAAAGGGAATGTTTTTCTTTCCGTAATTATGTGGCGACAATGACTTCTCCGCCGCCGTGACCATTATTTGAGTTTCGGCTTCCTCTACAAGCCATCATTTTTTTAATGAAAAATAAATACAAAGTTTTAACATTCTTTTATTTTGGTATTGAAAATGGTTTTGAAAGCATTTTTATTATATCAATGTGTTGTATTCATATCTTGTGATTGAAATGTTGAAATGTTATGTTTCATTGATGCATGTTTTATGTGATACGATTATGTTATGGTTTATGATATGTTAAAACCTATTCATATGAGGAATGCATTGGACTTAATAAGTGACGGGTGGAGCCCGCTATAGCTCCTCGATTCATCGACAGGTCTCATGAGACAAACTAGTGTCTTGGCACAAGGCCTTGACAAAATCATATTTGTGGTCTTGGCACGAGGCCATGACTATGTGGTTATGATAGTCTGGCATTATGTATTCCATCATTATGAAAGTGGTTATTGATATTGCATGTGATTATTCGACCAGTAGAATATCCATGTGAAGAAGTGAATGGAATTATCTCATTTTACTTTTTCCATATTATGTTGAAGTTCATGTTTAAAAGGCTTTTGTTTTAGTTATACATCGCCTTAAATGTTAATGTTTATTTATGAAAGCTTCTGCTATATTGTTAACCTTACTGAGCATCTGAGCTCACCCCTTTCAATGTTTTAATATTTTTCCAGGATGTGAAGATGTAATTTATGAGTGACCCGTAGGGGTAGTCAGAAAGGGATATGATTGTGGACTATGAAGACCATGTTATTGTAGTTTGTTTACTTTTTGATGTAATGAAAGACTTATGAATGTATCTAGTGTTTCCAAGGCTACTAAACTAATAGGTCTTTCGAGACTTGATCTTTTGTGATCATGCCAATGTTACGAAGTAATGCACCGGCTCTGGGTAGCTGGGGTCGGGGCGTTACAGTTGGTATCAGAGGCAGTTTAGTACTAACCTTGGAAGCTAGATTTAGATAAACTCTGATTAGAGCACATAGCCCGAAGATAGACATTGAGGATTAGAATAGAAGAACTTCCTAGAATTTTGGTATTATAGAGATGTTATGAGTTTTCTGAGTAATACATCCCTGTCTGGATACGAGCAGGTAGAGGCGGCTCTGGCACAGATGTACCTAGGGGTAAAACCCGAAAACACCGCTTTGAGCTAGACTCAAACGGGAACTGGTGCACGACAACTGGCCTTGCTGCACTTTTGTTTACGACACTCCCGGGGAATATGCTTAGGATAATTCTCATTTTATTTACCAACCACTATGAAGGGTTATGAGTATATACTTCCTCAAAGGAAACATTTCTTTTTATGATTATGGATTATATCCATAAATAGTTCAATTTATGTAAAGTATTTTAAAAATATGGAATTATGTATTTTATTTCATAAACTAATCTAGTTTATGCCATTGTTTAGAAATGGCACCTAGTGGAAGGAATGGAAACCGTATCAATGCACGCACTCCATGTAGGGATTTCCCTCCTGCTCAAGATAATTATAGTGGGGCTGGTGATGCAACTGCTGCCGATCAGCTAATCACCATACTGGGACAACTTACTCAGGTTATTAATAATAACCTTACCCGTATGGAGCACCCTGATCCACAACGTGGAGGATCAATGTTAGACCGTTTCATGAGGCAACAACCGCCAACCTTTAATGGGAGTAAAAATCCTATAGTAGCTGAGCAATGGATAAATTCCTTAGAGAAAATATTCCATGCCTTGGGGAGTAGTGAAAGGGAGAATGTTGTCTTGGCAGTTTACCGCCTCAATAGAGATGCCGATCAATGGTGGTCACTAATTCAAAACACAAAGGAATATGATGAATTAACAAACATGCAATGGCAGGAGTTCAAAGAGATTTTCTTAGAAAAAAACTTTCCTCGTGACCATCGAGCAGATATGGAAAGGCAATTTCTGAGTTTGAGGCAGAAGGAGGATGAGAATGTCGCAAAGTATGAGGCTAACTTTACAAGGTTAGCTAGGCTTGCTTCCGATTATATACGTAACCCAAGGAGTAAGATTGATCGTTTCTTTGATGGGTTAAAACCATTTCTCCATCGAGCTTTAGTATCACAATCCTTCTCATCATACGAAGATATTGTCTCGTGTGCTATCAAGACAGAAAAGGAATTCTCTAAGTCTTATGACAACAAAGTAAAGCAATAGAAGAAGAGAACGGTGGAACAAGAGACAGATAAAGGGAAAAAGGGAAAGAAGGATTTTCCATTATGTGATAATTGTGGGAAGAATCACCCTGGTACTTGCCTAAAAGGAATGGGAGTTTGTTATAAATGTGGAGAAAAGGGTCACCAAGCTCGTGATTGCAAGGGAAAGAATGAGGCTGTCAAAGTTGAATGCTACAATTGTAGAGAAATGGGTCATTATGCAAATGAATGTCCTAAGCGTCAAGGAAACTTACCTCAGAAAAGGCCAAGGGATCAAGGCCAATCTTATGCTGTGACTACAGTTGAAGCAGAATAATTATTGTATTTGTGTTTTTGGACTCAAGAACTAGATTATGGTTATAAGAATAATGTGATATATACAAGGATTGTACTGCAGTACATGTTGTTTTCATTAAGGATTTAATATGATTAAGGTAATCATATTTTTAGTATGTGACAATAAGAGAAACTTTTCTTTGTTTGGGGAATCTGATGTTACAATTGATTTTGGAATTTAGAGACCTTTTAGAGAACGTCTGGACGGAGGTATTTTGGATAACTATTAAGGTTGGAATGGATTAAGTTGAACCATGGATAGTATTGTTCAAGGTTAAATCATTTCTGAAGATTATTTTTGGATTATTATAATACTATAGTTTTAGGAAAAGGACAACCTGCAGGGTGGGGCATAACCCGTCGCGTCGGACAAAGCTGCAGGAATCGAACCCACAATCATAGTGCGACAGGCCTTTATTTCCTACCACTAGCCTACAGGAAGTCCCCAGTTACTACAAAATAATTTTACTAATTTAATGGTATGTGTAAACATTTGGAACCTTATACAATTAGGATATGTATAATATTATTGAGTTCTATTATCTTTTTTAGTGAAAGATGAGTTGAAGGTTGAAACACTAATTCTCAAGCATAAAAATATATATACCTATCTCTTATTCAATGAATAAATTAATTCTTAAACTTTAGTAAAGGGATATTAAAACAAAAAAATGTGTTATCCTAATACCTTATGTCTTATTGAACTGATGATATTTTAAATCAACATAGATTGAAGGCTTTGAGGCCCTTAATTTGACAGTTGATTGTGATTGATGACCTCAATCACTCCCTACAAATATTTACGTTTTTCCTCCAATTATATGTCTCTAATTGCCACCAATGTTCTTCTTTATCGAGATCATAATTTGGTGGTGACTTTCTTATTTCCATTTCCCTCTTATTAAGGCTAAATTTTATTAATCTTATTTCCGATGTGGGTTTTCCACAAAGGTATTTTCTCTTTTCAACCTTTTATTTTCAAAGAAAAAAATTTCAAATTGCGAGGATGCAATTTATTGAAGGAGGGGAGAATGTAACACCCCGAGCTTCCATGATACGCTTCTCATTCAATAATGCAATGACTTGCATTGTACGCAACTTCGAGTTCTAAAACACTGTGACTAATAAAAGTAGCCGTTATGAATAGTAATAACCACTTTTTAAAATTATAGAAATTTTATATTTCAAAATGGACTTCATTTTTGGATTCGGAATATCGAAATTAGCCTATGTTGATTTTTTGGTATTTTTCTAAGAACTAATTTTTTATGAATAGTGAAAAATACTTAAAAACAACTTTTTTTATCAAAATAATATATACTGGTAAATTATACTATTTAGTGGTATTGAAGTATAATTAGAATATATTTTTACCATTTTATCCAATGGTGGTCATTATAATTAATTTAACATTGAAATTGGACATAAACAATTGCCAATCTTTTGATATAAATTGTTTCTTAGAAACACGCTATTTGTTGTGAGAGCGGGAATTAATTATAAAATTAATTAATGCAACTTATATTTTTGTAATTTTGTAAAATAGACATCATTTTTGAATTCGGAATATCAATTATAGCTTAGGGTGAAATTTTGGCATTGTTCTGAAAAACTTCAATTTTTGATGAATAGTGAAACCACTAAGTGGTAGTTAAATAACTGATTTTTCGTTTAAATGAAATATTACCACTTCTGTGATTTGATTTTCAAAAATCCAACATACATGGTTGTCATTAAGAAGTAATATGTGGTTCAATGGGATTAAAATAAGTTTTTGGTAAATAGTAACTTTTAAGTTCTTAATCGCGATTAGAGGTAATTAGTGTAGTTTAAGGTACAAATAATGTTTTAATAATATGAGATGAGCATGAAACTTGTCATACTGCTATTGGATGAGTCATGGCCGACCAAGAAAACCCATGGGTCAACATGGGGACCCCATGGAGCCACTTTAGTTGGAAAATTACATTAATATATATTTATTTCATGTTAAAATTAAATTGACACAAACATGAGTTATTTTACTAAAACTGTTTTTATGTGTGGTTACACAAGTCCAAATTTTGACTATAAATATTCATTAGAAAGCTAAAAATATTTCATACATCATAGTATTTTTTTTATAATTTTTATACATTTTATAAATTAAATTATTTATGACATCATTATGATGCGGCGATGACCTCATTATTTAACGATTTAAATAAAATGAGAAGATAATGAAACATTCAAGGCTTACTGTTGTCTAAAGACTATTGTATGAGTAGATTTCGAACCCTTATCATCTTATCCTCGAATTATATAAGTGTGGGACCTCTAAAATCCGAAACTCATTTTATAATAAAGTGACTTTTCTTTACTTTCCAAGAGTGTCCCTCCTCTCCACTTATAAAAGGCCCCCACCTCTCCCACCTCATTTACACTTTCAAGCCATTTGGCTCGGCCAACCTCTTCCCAAATACTCTCCCAACTTCCCCCTATTACTCCTAGAAGCCTTACTTTGGGAAGAACTCTTCCCAAGGAAGCCTTCGGCTCAAATCAAAAAGTGTTACCCGATTTTGAGGTAATGTCTTTTCTAATGTTGTTTTGTTTTATTTTTCTTCATCAACCCCCTAAACTCTTTTTATTAATTTCTTTTGTAAAAAAAAGTATCCTCAATATACTAGGATGTTTTTATAAGAAGTATTAGAGCTACACTTACACACACCTACATCTAATGGTTAAAGAACATACGGTTTCTGTGGATGGCGAATTTCTGCCTCACGAAACGATGATTGTTCAACACTCATATAACACCTTCAAAGGTGTCCATTAAAATGTCACTATTTTTATATATGATATATAATATGTTTATCTTTTACTTATTCTTCTTTATTTTTCATTTATGGCATAATTTATGATTTCCATTATGGGTAAAACGCGATAATTTCATTTTAGGAAGTGCGGACTACCGCCACCTCAAAGTGATTTGAATCATTAATGCCATATTTGGGATGTATAAAGGATGGAGTAAATGGTATTATACACTATATTATACTGGAATTATATTATACATTTATATCATTATGATTTAGTTCCATTAAATATGAAATTGAAATGAAAGTAGCGTTCATGCGTACGTATGGCTTACCGTCTCCATGAACGGTGCATTTCATTTCTTACCTCTAAATGTTACATGACATTATAAATGAATGTATATACTGTATATATGATATATATGATATCTACATCATGAATATAATTCTGGAAATAATGTATATTTCACCACACGAACAACTTGTAATTATAAGAAGTTTATTTTTGACTCAAGTACCAGAGATCGACAAAACCACCGTTATTAACTTAAATAATTACATAATGTTCATATCATTGTAATAAGTGATATAAAAAGGATAATGAAATTGAAAATGGTTCTTAATAATGTATATATTAACTCTAGTTTATTATTCAGGAGGTTAAAGAACGGTTGAGTCAAGTCAGACACGAGGTAAGGGAATTTCTTAACCCAACTTCCATTCTTTGGGATAATCTCCTACATTCAAATTATGTCATGATATTATTATGTCCTATTTTGTATATTTACTTTCTATATGTGTACCTAAAGTGAATACACATAATAGATCTCTTTTATTTTAAAAATGATCTTTTTAAGGACTTCGTCTCAATCTCCTTTCATTGAGGCATATTTGGTTTTATACACAACTTTCTTTTATACGGTGTATAAACCCCTTTGACTTTTACGTTTATTCAAAAGGAATCTTTTTTGTACGAAGCGTTTTGATAAACGACAAAAGGGATTGTTTTTCTTTTCGTAATTATGTGGCGACAATGACTTCTCCGCCGCCGTGACCATTATTTGAGTTTCGGCCTCCTCTACAAGCCATCATTTTTTTTAATGAAAAATAAATACAAAGTTTTAACTCTCTTTTATTTTGGTATTGAAAATGGTTTTGAAAGCGTTTTTATTATATCAATGTGTTGTATTTATATCTTGTGATTGAAATGTGGAAATGTTATGTTTCCTTGATGCATGTTTTATGTGATACGATTATGTTATGGTTTATGATATGTTTAAACCTATTCATATGAGGAATGCATTGGACTTAATAAGTGACGGGTGGAGCCCGCTATAGCTCCTCGATGCATCGGCAGGTCTCATGAGACAAACTAGTGTCTTGGCACAAGGCCTTGAAAAAATCTTATTTGTGGTCTTGGCACGAGGCCATGACTACGTGGTTATGATAGTCTGGAATTATGCATTCCATCATTATGAAAGTGGGTATTGATATTGCATGTGATTATTCGACCAGTAGAATATCCATGTGAAGAAGTGAATGGAATTATCTCATTTTACTTTTGCCATATTATGTTGAAGTTCAAGTTTAAAAGGCTTTTGTTTTAGTTATACATCGCCTTAAATGTTAATGTTTATTTATGAAAGCTTCCGCTATATTTTTAACCTTACTGAGCATCTGAGCTCACCCCTTTCAATGTTTTAATATTTTTCCAGGATGTGAAGAGGTAATTTATGAGTGACCTGCAGGGGTAGTCAGAAAGGGATATGATTGTGGACTATGAAGACCATGTTATTGTAGTTTGTTTACTTTTTGATGTAATGAAAGACTTATGAATGTATCTAGTGTTTCTAAGGCTACTAAACTAATAGGTCTTTCGAGACTTGATATTTTGTGATCATGCCAATGTTACAAAGTAATGCACCGGCTCTGGGTAGCTGGGGTCGGGGCGTTACATCGTGGTTTCACTATTCATCAAAAATTGAAAGTTTTCAGAAAAATACCAAAATTTCACTATAGGCTAATTATGATATTACGAATCCAAAAATGAAGTCCATTTTGAAAAATAAAATTTATAAAATTCCAAAAATTGGTTATTACTATTCATAATGGCTAGTTTTAATAATATTATAATAGTATATCGTTGTTTAGTGAAACTCGGTATTGCGTACGACGCAAGCTATCGAGGAAGCTCGTGATTTCGTGTAAAGAAAGACAAGAAAGTGTTGTGTGTAGAAAAAGATTCCTTTGATGATTTATATAACATAAAAGTCTCAGGTGTTACAAAAACTATATCACTTCCATATAATAAATAACAAAACATCTAAATACCATATAGGAAACATAATAGTATGCTTAAAGAAATTTTGGGGTCAATCAAATCATATAATTCAAGGGGTTAGTTCCAAATAAATGAAGAAGAACCTAGTAATGGGTATGTTTTTATTATCATTATCCTTAATCTTCCTTCATTTTACCTCGTTGTCCAATCCATTTATAACGGAAATATTCAATGATTAATCAAATAATTTTTCTATATTATATTAACGATGTAAACTAGTATTAATTATTATATATATTTGGGAATGTATTTTATCAACAATACTCAATAAAATTTATTGATTTTGATGCTTGCATATACCCGTTTTTATTTTACTAATGATATAAGAAAAATAGTATTTCATAAAATTAAAATTCAATTCAATTTTTATTTTGGATTTATGTTCAAGATATTAATTGACATGGATTATTTTATAAATTGTTTAAAACAAGATTTATTATACTCATGAAAAAATTTATACCCTATATTGATAAAAATAACAGAAGGAATAAAACATATACTTAGAACAATGTGAATTAATCATGAACTCTACATTTTTATTCATCCTTGAATAAAACATATGCTTGGAATAATATCTATGGATCATGATACCTATGTTTTTATTCAACCATACATTGGAATTATAAAAGAATTGATTCCCATCCCTACATTTCATTAGATCCCTAAATTCTTCATAATGTAATGTATGGTTCGGAAACCATATGCTACCCAAACATAACAATACATTTGGATGGAGCAATTATTTAGTTAATATAAAAAATTATGGTTAAAGAAACCTAAATAAGTAAGGAAACCTACATTTGAGAAAAAATGTATTATTAATTAACGTTACATTCATGATAATACGTACATTTTCAATCCTATATCATGAGAATGAATACTAAAAAGTTGATCCCAATTTTGTAATTTTTTTCATTATATAATGGAAAAATATTTTTATCTATTCAATAACCCAGATTTAAATCACAAATATTATTTGGGATTTCTACAATGGGTTTGAAATAATTTAATATATTGTAAAATTTCATTTATTACCAATTAAATGTCTTATTTTTATTTATTTAATGATTTTTATCCATTGAAGAAAATAACTAATATTCTTAAGGGAATTTATATCTCCAATAATTATTTCATATTTGAATATTTGCAATCTATCTGGCTATTTCCTTAGATCTGGAATACAGAAGAAAGCTATCTGATATATATATTCTTCTTCAATTTCCTATTAATTATATATAAATATAACTTTATACATGTGAATATATGTTACATATATGTTTTTCGAATAGATTTATTGACTTTATAATTTTTAAAATAGGCTATGATTTTCATATATACATTTTCTACCTCAAACCACTACTTGTTTTTTTCTACTTTTATAGAAATACATTTGAAGCCACAATTTATAAAATGATATTATTTATTAATGAAATTATTTTAGGATGATTTATATCTATATACTATAAATTATTACAATTAAAATTGTAATGTCATCCCAATAAATCAAAAAATCAAAAAACTTTTGATCTTTTGGTGTTTCAACTACACTGGCTCAGTCATGATGGAGTGTCAACTTCTTGATAGATCATGAGGATTTTAAGGATCCCTATAAAAGAACAAGATGGATCTATTTAGCCTTGTATTATGTTTCAAAACTGACTACACTCAGATTTTTATTTGAAGGTATTATGTTAATAGAAACATCATAGTGAAACTCACCAAACTCTCTGAGAGACCATTGGTGGAGTGGATTATGGGGTTTTTGTGCCTCAAATAACTATATATTATTTGGATAATTATTTCTTTTTTGAAAATGTAAAATTACCCCTGTTATGATATCTTTTTATTATTCTGACTGAACAGTTGGTATTAAAGGAAAAGTTATTAATAAATAATTAGTTTTATTAATTTAATAATGTTATTAAAAAATAGATAGCACTAGATGATTTATATTATGGTATGTTAATGTATTGGTTTCTATATTTTAGTGGTGAAAACTATGGATGATTAAAATAATTTAAATATTTTTATCTGAAAAATATTGCAGTCAATGTTTATTCAATGATCATTACTCATTATGAATTCCTATGAAACCAATAAATTTGGATGTTGTGACAAAATATGAATATGATGTCAACTCAAAGGCAATGAATTCTATCATCTGTGGTTATGGACATGATGAATTCGATCATGTTTCACAATGTCCTACTACCAATGAAATGTGATAGAAAGTTACATTTTTTATAGGGGTAGAAAATTATAACAAAAATGTGGTATGCTACTATAAAACTAAATTTTGACACCATTAGTCTATTTTATGGTAAAAGCATCACATAAATTAATGTACTACTAAGAGAGATTTTAAACAATATTACTTCCTTGGGAGAAACCATTAGTCAATTAGATCAAGAACATAATATACATAGTGTACTTCCCTCTAAATGGAATGCCATATCTAAAGAGAATATGACAATCATAATGTCATGACCCATCCTCAAGTCACGTGCCATGACTTCCCCAAACCCACCTTCCATAGGCCAGGGGCTGGCGACTAGCACCAAAGGTGTAAATCCTTAAGGTGGGAAGGCGTTGAATTTATAAAAGAAAAAAAACACAATAGGTTACACAAATGGATGTAAAACACTAAGTAGAAACTATATACTGGAGAAGTACTGAAAAGAAAAGGGGCTGGAAATACAAGACCAACAGTTAAGTACAACTGAAAAGTGAAAAACTGCTGAAAGTAAAGAGAAACTCTTGGATCGTTCTCTGGGGTTCCTACCAGAAGGGTAGGTACATATGGTCACCTCATCACTCCACGTCTGTCAGACTCCTTCTTGTGCCGACTCGTCGAATGGTCCACCTCCGGGAATCGTCCTGTCTCGGCGCCTTCGGCCTCCATTAGCGATGTCTATCTTCTGCAACCAACACAATGAGGTGTGGGCATAGCCCATGTAGGGGTGAGTATAACAATACTTAAAAGGGGACCCGAGACCCACGAAGGTCTCTTACAATCAGCAAATGAAAATCCACGGTAGAAATATACAATCAAGAAGTATCGACCATCCCTACTTAGGTATATCCCATACATATACCTAAGTTATCAATCTCAGTCTGAATCCAACTCTCAAGCCCAAGAATAAACCATTCCACAAAAGAAGTTATTTCAATCACCACGATGATAATTGTTGAAATACATGACCCATCTCACACATGTATTCATCTTTTGTATAGAGATAGAGATGATCAGATATAGTCACTGATTCGTCTAAGATGTCGGGCCCACATAGGATATAAGACCATCTAAGCATTCAGACCCACACAAGATACTGGACCAACTATCTCATCAAAGTTGTTAGACCCACACAGGATATAGTACCAGCTTAGCTGTCAGACCCACAAAGGATACATGACCAGCTTTTTTGTCGGACCCACACAGGATCTAAGAACAGAAGTCAGAACTGTTAGACCCACATATGATCCCAGTACAGTAGTAATCAGTATTGAACACATAGAGGATTCTGTTACAGTAGTCATCGGTGTCAAACCCACACACGATTCCGGTATTGAAGTCTTCATTATTGAACCCACGGAGGAAACCGGTACAGAAGTCATCGTAATCGTAGCTAACCCTATAGTTCCCGCACACAAAACATTCAATTCATGAAGGGTCAACTCCTCGATACATGTGTCAATACATCAACTAACATGATGTCTTCAGTCGATATATCTCATTGTTTTGTCTCATCATATGGAACCCAACATGACAGATGGTGCGTCAATCGGACGCCCGGTCTGTGAGTTATTGGCATTTCTATTCCAGGGGCCCGGTTGGTTTTTAGGATCAAAACAACCCAACTGTCCCCAAAATGCATCCAAAACTCAAGAGGGGTATGTCAAAAAAATAGTGTCACTCCATGAATTCCATCTCCATAGGTGGTACGTCAATTGGACACACGGAGCCCTAGATACAGGCTAAAAGGTAAAAATGGCCATAGCGGGTCCAGGACTGATCCGACCCAGTCAGACTGACCCAGCCCGACCCAGTCTGAGCCATGGTCTGACCCAAACCACGAGCTCGACTCAGACTGAAGATGTTTTCTGAAAAGAGGGGATGGCCCGGCCGAGGGCATCCCGGTCTTGGGCGGCCCTTCCGATGGTGGCCCGGCCTTGTGCGGCCCTGCCAAGGGCGGCCCGAAATTGTGCAACCCAGCCTAGGGGAAACCCCCATTGGGTGGCCCAGCCGAGGGTAGCCTAGCCATTGCGGCCCGGCTCATGGAGTCCTGGCTCGGGGCAGCCCGACCGGCCCCACGAGGGAGTGTGGGTGTCGTGCCCATACCCGGTTGGTCGAACAGAACTGACGCCATGCGTGGGTTCAGGGGATGTGGGACCTGGGTGGTCTCGTGTGTCCATATCCATGGCGGAAGGCCCAGGTGGCCTCCACCACACCTCCACCATGGCGCAACGGTGCCATGGTCCACCTACTCTCTGCACGGCATGACGACGCCGCATCGTCCCCTCCACGGCTCGACCTGGTCACGCCCTTCGGCTCCAACGCACGGCGAGAAGGCACAACGCTTCTCCATCCGACGTTGCCCTCCCCACCATGATTCTTATCAGGTGCGGCGCGACGACGACACACCCCATTGTCACGGCCTGCCCTGGCTGTGGTTTCTCACCTCAATCACGACACGACGCAACGGCGCTGCACCTCTTTAGTTCACCACAGTTCATCTCTAGCTCGGTGCGATGGCACCGTGCCCTTCCGGCTCCGCCTGTGACGTCAACCAAACAAGATTCAATGGAGGGACGTCGTGTCATGTTTGTTCGGAACATGAACTCCATGTTAGGTGTTAACAATTTGGCCACCTTAAATCCAAAAATAATCTTCGAAGTAAGAGGGTATCACTCACACGTAAAAATAATCTAATTTCCCCCTGCCTCGTATTTTTTCATTGAATGTTATCGAGTCATGGAACACTAACATCACAGAAAATAGACGTCATTCATTCAACGTTGGAGGAGGTAGAGCTCAGTGAAGATGAGTCGAGTCTATGCCCCCAGTGTAATTCATGGGCGACGGTGCTTCCTTTCCTTGCTCCGGGCGATGAAAGAATAACTTGATGCTCGTTGTACTTCAGAGATGAGATGCATTTTTCATTTGAATAGAATGGTGTTCTTCCAAGAGTTCTCCAAAAAACGTTAAGCCAAAATAATAGGGATAGTTCTCTATTAATTTTTCGGTACAAAAACTCAATAGTTTTACTTCATTAATTGGGACAACACACTTTATTTAATGCGTAGGAATGGATTCAAAATTCAAACAATGGAGGTGGGGAGTTTCAACATTAAATTGGGAGAGTTGCATGTTTAAGAGACTATACTCAATTAAATGAGAGTTACATGGGAGTTAAAGGGGGTTCAAACTAGAGTGGGGCCCACCTAGTTATATCCTCCCAATAGAGGTTATGGTGGGGTGGGTGCCACCACTAACCTCCACTTGCTGGTTTTAACCACCAATAAAATAAAATTATCTCACACATAATTTTTCTTTAATTTAGTAGGAATCCCTTAAAATTAACATCCACCCTCGATAAAACGCAACTGGGGTAAATGACTCCTTATGTGAATACAGGTGGTGCGAGTTCAACGGTGCCCTCATATTTCAATTCTATGAACTGGTTCAAAAGATATAAAATATCACATATACGTTTACTGAACATACCCAAGAAAACATCAGAAAGATATTACGGGCACACCGGGCCTCAGAATCAAGTGCCGTCAGAAACTATAGACACATAAAATTTCCATGTATTTTAAAAAATTCCATGGAATTTACGGGTCGTTAAATTCTCCCCACCTCAGGGATTTACATCCCTGAATTCTACAACACACACTAAGGGAACAAATGGGGGTACTGAGCACGCATCTCTGCCTCCCACTGCCATGTGCTCTTCTAGAGGTTCCCATGCTGCCAGCGAACACGCACCATAAGAATCGACTGTCCATACAGGAACTTCTCTTGTCAATCCAAAATCTCCACTGGAACCTTTGTGAATGTCTCCCCATCATCGATGTCCAGCTCCATGTGGTCGATGATGTGGGATGGGTCGCGCACGTATCTTCACTGTTGAGATACGTGGAGGGCGTCATGCACCCAGTGCAACTGAGGTGGAAGGGTCAGGCGGTATGCCACCCCACCTACTATACAGAGGACCTGTATTGGTCCGATAAGTTTCAGAGATAAATTGTAACCTCGTCCAAATCTCTGTAGACCTCGTCGAGGTGAGACCCATAGAAAGACATTGTCTCCATCCTCTAACTCCAGTGTTCTCCGTCTCCTATCAGCATCGGTCTTCTGCCTGCTCTATGTAGTCTTCATCCGCTCCTGGATAGTCTACTCCTTCTCCATCGTAGCATGCACCATCTCTGGTCCTACAAGTGATGACTCCCCTGGGTCTGTCCAACGTAGAGGTGATCTGCAAGGTCATCCATACAGTGCCTCGTATGGTTCCATTTCGATGGTGGAGCGTTAGCTGTTGTTATACACAAACACTTCCAAGGGTAATTGATCCTCCCAGTTGTGACAAAAGCCTAGAACGCATGCACAGAGCATGTCCTCAAGCATCTGAATGGTCCTCTCTGTCTGACCATCCATCTGAGGATGGATGGCGGTGCTCAAGCGAAGCTGCATCCTGAAATCATCCTACACCCCCTTCCATAGCCGGAAGTCATTGAGCATCTTGACCGGAGATGATCATCGAAGGAACACCATGAAACCATACGATCTCATGTACATAGAGGCATCCCATGCTCCTTACTGATCCCTGCTCTCTGATCAGTAGAATGTGGGCCAATTTGGTGAGTCGTTCGACAATCACCTTGATAAATCCATGTCATATGGATTTATGTGGAAGTCCTATCACGAAGTAAATGTATATACCATCCCACTTACACAGTGGGACCTCTAAAGGCTGGACAAATCCTGTTGGATCCTGGTGCTCCGCCTTCACATGCTGACAAGTGAGGCATCATGAGACAAAATTTGCTACTACCTTCTTAATAATCGAACCCCAATTTTATCATCAGAGGTCCTCATACATCTTCTCCACTCCTAGATATACCGATAGAGATGACTTGTGGAACTCTCTCAAATGTTCTTCCTAAAGTAAAACTGGTACCATTATCTGTCCTCTGAAGAGAATGACATGCTCCCCACCTTCAAAAAAACTCTTAGGAGTCTGTCTTGAGGATATCTGAGCACATCACGTCTCACAGTCAACGTCCTCACGATGTGCCTCCCTAACTCACTGAGGAAGTGGAGAGGTGACTATGAGAGACTGTAGAAAGGCTGCTCTATCTCTATCCACAAAGGATATCTGCAACATGGCCAGTAGTTCTATCACCTCTCCAAGCAGGTGAATGCCTGATCACCTGCTGAGAGAATCTGCTACAATGTTCCCCTTCCTAGAAGTATAGACTATTTGAAAGTCACAGTCCTAGGGGAACTCGATCCATCACTGTTGTCTCATGTTTAGGTCCTTCTGTGAGAATATGTACATGGGACTCTGGTGGTAAGAGTAGACTATAAGGAATTCGACCATTATATTTGGTTGCCACATCTTCAAGGAAAATACCACAACTGTTAGCTCTAGGTTATGGGAAGTGTAGTTCTACTCGTTTTGTCTCAACTGCCGAAAACCATACGTGATCACTGCCCGCCCTTACATCAGGACACACCTGTGTTCGGTCCATGATACGTCACAGTAAACTACATTCTCTATGCCTTCCTCTAGAAGCCTCAATATTGAGGTATAGTCATCCTCTGTCTCAGCTCTTGAAATCTCTGATGGCATCTCTCCGACCACATGGAGGGTCGCCCCTTCTTCGCCAAAGAAGATAGTGGTGCTGCAACTCTAGAGAAGTCTGGAACAATGGTAAGTCTGGCTGACTCATGAGTGATCAACCACACCCTCTTATGCATGATTCCATCCTGTGATACCTAGGTTTTCCTTTTCTCTATCCAAAGAAAACCCCACTCCAATGTTTTAGATAAACCACAACATTTTTTCCTAATTCATTCAATCTATGTATGAACTATGGTTGCGCAGTCCATACCCAAACTAAAGTCGTAAGGCCTCAACGCTGCCACCAAGAGGTCCCAACCGAAACTCTCACCTCAAGGGCCAGATAAAACCATCGTCATAAGTGTGATTATTGAGTCTCCTCCCAAAGGTATCTACAGATGTGAGGGTCAAGTCAACAGATCTACCAGAAAATCTAGTTCTGGGACAAAATTTGTGGAAGGAAGGAATGATTTGTACCTATGTCTATTGATACGGTAGTAAGTAGTATACATTGATTGTACCCCAAATCATTCCTAGAGCTCGTGGGATACAATCCTTGACCACATGCATATACATTCTTCCCATGCCCTCCAATTCCCTAAGCCTAGTGGGGAATACAAAGGAGGGTGGTTGTAACATGTCTAAATGTTCCCCACCTCATGCTGCTCTCCTAGCTCTAATCCCAACGTTTCTACCCTGCAAATTCATCAGTACATAACACTTTCTCTTCTTGAAATATTTTATGCGCTCAAGTCTCTAAGACTGGAACAAGTTTCACGCTTTCCAACTACTAGAATTCACTGGTTGTATCCACTCAGCCAATGAACATTCAACCACAAAGGTTCTTTGTAGAACCCGAACATAAGTAGGAATGCATAGAGGAAATAGTTATGGATAAAATATTCTTAAAAACACCTCGCCCGGAGGTCCGAGCTCTAAATCACAGATCATATCATATTCATCGAGTACCAGGAATGATCGGTATGCCTCGATGAATACTCACCCACCGACACATCATCCTGCCGATGATGTATAAGATCTACTAAACTCTCATCCACCTCCTCAAGATAGTCCTCAGCCACAAGTGAGTCGGTCTCACCTCAGAACCTGAGGGGTATCTGATGTTGAAACATTTGTAAGGGACTAAGCCTACAAAATTCCTCTACTGGTACTGCCGGCTACAACAGCTGATCAACAGACTGTGATATAGCTGACACAGTACCCGGAGGTACTATCTCGGGTAATGTTCCGCAAACTAAGCCCTCATCACTATGCATATCATCCTCATTGTCACTCAATGAAAACATTTAGTAGCTAAGATCACTATATTCTCTTCTGATGTCTCAACTAGGCGGAAAACTCTAGCAATCTCCTCCAGCCAAACCTCACCTGCATGGGAATCTGTCTCACCTCAAATCCTCAGAGGCCTCTACTGCTGAAACTCGTAAAATATGCTCAGTCGGCGTGAACCTTCTGCCAATGTGGTTGGTGGTATCTGCTGCCCAATGGGTTGTGGTGTTTTTGGTACACCACACAAAGGTGACAATGTAGAAAGAGGGCCCTAAACTGGAGCATCATCGCTCAGTGGGACGTCATCGTGTACTCTTTAAAAAACCCTAGTTGGTTGTCCATGCAGCAGAATCCTAATAAGGGAAAGGTGTGCCACGATCAATATGTTATACCCGGTGAGCTGACTCAATGAGTACACAAAGAAGACTTTTGAAAACACATTCACAATTAGTGTTTCCGTGCACTAAGTCAGAAATTAGATGTTAGTGTCCTGGTGTATGGATATGTCATCAACCGCACCAACATAAGATTACATTGACGGAAAACCACACTCAATAATCTTAACACTATTTCTTCACATTAAGACAGATCAGAGTCCTACGTTCTGCGGTCGAACAGACTCCTCTACTACCAATTTTTCACGACCCGTCCTCGGGGCCCGTGCTGTGACTACCCCAATCTCGCCTGCCGCAGGGCAGGGGCTGGCGACTAGCACCAAAGGCCTAAATCCCTATGCTGGGAAGGCATTGCCTTTATAAATGAAAAAAAAACAGAGTATGTAACTAGAAGTAAAACACTAAGTAGAAACTGTATACAATAGAAGTGCTGAAAAGTAAAAGGGGTCAGAAATACAAGCCAAACAGTAAAGTAATACTGAGAAGGAAAAAAATGATGTAAAGAGAAGCTCATGGATTGTTCTCCGGGGTTCCTACCTGAAGGGTAGTTACAGACAGTCACCTTAGCAGTCCACATCTGTCATACCCCTCTGTGTGCCGACTCGTCGAATGTTCCACCTCCGGGTACCATCTAGTCCTGTCCCCTTCGGCGTCTGTCAGCGTTGTCCGCCGTCTGCATCCAACAAAACGAGGTACAGACATAGCCCGTGCAGGGGTGAGAATAACGATTCTCAGTTGGGGACCCCCATACCCTCAATGTTCTCCCAGAATCAACAACGGATAAACCACAGTAGAAATATTCAACCACTATGTATCAACAATGCCTAATTAGGTATATGCCCATACATATACCTAAATATCAATCTCAGTCTGGATGCAACACTCAAGAAAAAGAACAAACCATTCCACAAAGTAAGTAAAGTCAATCACCATGATGATAATGGTTGAACTACATGACTCAGATCACACAGGTATACATCTTTTGTACAGATATAAAGATGATAACATGTAGTCACAAATTCAATTAATATGTCAGACCCACACAGGATAGAGGGCAAAAAAAGCTGTCGTACACACACAAGATACAAGACCAGCTATCTCATTTACGCTCTGAGAATCACACAGGATACAGAACCAGCTATTTTGTCAAACCCACACAGGATATTGTACCAGCTTTTCTGTCAGACCCACACAGGATCCAAGAACAAAAGTCAGAACGATCGTACCCACGGAGGATCCCGGTACTGTAGACATCACTGTCATACCCACAGAAGATTTAGGTACAATAGTCATCACTGTCGAACCCAATGAGTATTCTAGTACAAGATTCTTCACTGTCGAACCAATGGAGGATTCCGGTACAGAAGTCATCGCAATAGCAGCAAGACCTAGGGTTCCCGCACACATCACACTTGATTCCGGGAGGGTCCAATCCTAGAACCATGTCTTGATAAATCAACTATAAGGAAGTCCTATGTTGATGTATCCAATAGTTCTGTCTCATCATAAGGAACCCAACGCGATAGATGTTGCGTCAATTGGACGCCCGGTCTGTGACTTATTGGCATTTCCGTTCGAGGGGCCCGGTTGATTTTTAGGCTCAAACCAAACCAACCGTACCCAAACTATGTCCAATAATCAAGTGGGGTATGACAAAAGAATCATCTCACTCAAATAATTCCATCTTCGTAAGTGGTACGTCAATCAGACACCCGTATCCCTAGATGCGGGCTAAAAGGTCGTAAATGGCCATAGCGAGTCCGGGTCCGGTTCGACCCATTCAGACTGACCTGACCTGACCCGATATGAGGTAGGTTATGAACCAGACCACAGTTCTAACCCAGGATAAGGATGTATTCCGATCTAAGGGGACGACCTGACTCTGTGAAATGGCCCGGCCGAGGGCGGCCTGACCTCGGGCGGGCCGCTCGGCTATGGCAGCCTGGCTTGTGAAGACATGGCTCGTGGCAACCCGACCAGACCCACAAGAGAGGGGGGTGTCATGCCCTTACCCGGTTCATTGAACTGAACTGGCACCTTGTGTCGATTCAGGGGCTACGGGACCGAGGTGATCCCGTGTGTCCAGCTCCACGGGGGCCGGCCCCGGCCGGCCACCACCGCACCTCTACCGTGGCGTGACTGTGCCATGGTCCACCTTCTCTCCTTGCGATGTGACAGCACCACGACATCACCGCCGTGGCCCAACCTAGCCTCATCCTTCGGCTCCACCATGCTGCGCGACGACAATGTGCTTCTCCATCCATTGCGGCCCTCCCTGCCGCAGTTCCTCTCTGGTGCGGTGCAATGGCGCCGAACACCTTTGCCACAGCCCGACCTAGCCACGGTTCTGCACCACTGTCACATCGCAATGCGACGACACTGCGCCTCTTTCATTCCTCGTGGTTCTTCTCTGGTGCGGTGCGATGGCACTGCACCCTTATGGCTCCATCTCCGATGTAAACCAAACATGATTCAATGGAAGGGCGTCAGGTAATGTTTGTTCGTATCCCGCCCTCCGCGTTTGGTTATTACAATTTGGTTACCTCCAATCTAAAAATAAACGTCGAAGTATGAGGTCACAATTCACATGTTAAAATATTCCAATTTCACATTCCTTGTATTTTGTTGTTGAATGTTGTTCTGTCGCAGAAGAAGAACGTTACAGAAAACAGACGTCGTTCCGTCAACGTCGGAGGAGGTAGAGCTCGATGATGATGAGTCGAGTCGATGCCCTCAGTGTACTTTGTCGGTGGCGGTGCTTCCCTTCCATGCTCAGGGCGTTGAAGGATGAACTTGATTCTCGTTGTTCTTCGAATATGAGAGGCATTCCTCGGTGGAATAGAATGGTTTTTTTAAAAGAGTTCTTCAATAGTTGTCCTTTATTAATTTTGACAACACATTTGATTAAATGAGGAGGAATGGATTCAAAATTCAAACAATAGAGGTTGAGAGTTTCAAAATTAAATTGGGAGAGTTGGAAGTTTAAGAGACTCTCCTCAATTAAATGAGAGTTTATGGGGGTTAAGGGGGTTCAAACTTGGGTGGGCCCAACCTAGTTATACCATCCCAATAAAGGTTAGGGTGTGGTGGGCCCCACATCTAACCCCCACTTGGTTTTTCTAACCACCAATTAAATAAAATTATGTCACACATAATTTTTATTTAATTTATTAATAATCCCAAATAATTAACTTCCATGCTCGATAAAATGCAACTGCGGTAAAGGTCTAATTAAGAGAATACTGGTGCTGTGAGTTCAACAGATCCCATAGATTTAAATTCTAAGAAAAAGTTCAAATGATATACAATCTCACATGTACATTTACTTAATGTACCAAAAAAACATCAGAAATTGATTCTGCGCACACCAGGCCTCAGAATCAAGCATTGTCCAAAACTGCAGACTCGTAAAATTCCCATTTATTTAAAAAAAATCACAGAATTTACAGGTCTTTACAACTAATATATAATAAATTTTACTATGATAGGACTAATTTTAATATTGATGATGTATGAATCATAAATAAAATATGATGTTGAAGATCAAAATTTAGTAAAAAGGGAAAATACCTCCCTTAATGTGACATCTTAGAAGCATGAAATAATACCAAAAAATGATGTCAAACTAATAAAAAATATAGATTCTTATTACTCTAAAATGGAACTGGCTCAATTATCTTTAAAATATAGTAGATTCTAATACAAAAAAAGTGGAATAAAAAAAATCCTTCTAGAAGGATGAATGATAACTTAAATAAGTAAGATTATACAAATGTAAAATGTTCGGTCACATCAGACCTAATTTCCTACAATTGAAAGATGAATTAAATATTACAGAAAATAAAAATTATAATAATAATGACTATAAAAAAAGAGAACAGATCCATGAATTCTATATGGAGTATATCTGAACACTCTAGTAGTTATTTTAAATCTATATAAACTAATGTACCACAAAATCCCAAAATTTATCATTTTTTATGGAAAATAATGAATTAGAAGTACAATCATATTACTCATATATTTTATTTTGGAAGATTATAAAATAATTATTTAGCTACATCATACTCAATGCAAGAATAAAAATTAAAATATTATATATATAATAATAAATCATAAAATAATATAAATAATTTTGTTTTAGGGGAAAGATACACTATTCTAAACCAATATCATGAAAAAAATTAATAAATTCAATTTTAATGAATAAAACTGTATTGATCATGATAAAATATTATATGAATTATATAATGAAGTAAATTTTATAAATGAAATGAACATGTTATTCCAAAGGCAGATAATATTCAGAATGACATTCTCTAATAGAATTTTATTAAAAGAGTATATTTTGGAATAAGAATCAAGGGGGGAAAATAATAAAAATTAAAAAAATAATCTAAATTCACAAAATTCTATCCTCTATTTCCATAGAACAAAGAAAACTATTATAATAACTATAATTTTATAAAAACTCAAATTAATGAAGTAGAAAATTCTTGTATTTCTAAAAATATAACTAATTTTTTTTGTAAAAATTTCGGAAGAATATGGCAGCATTAGAATCCCAGATCATTGCACTATGAAACTACTAGAACCAAAAAATATGTATACAATATCAAAATAATAATAATATATTTTTTAGTGAAAATGACATTTGAAAAAATCTATATGTTATATGGATATTAGATTCACTATACATATTAGTAGGGAATCAAAAAAATTTCATAAACAAACTCAAATAAAAGAAGTTCTAGTCACTTTAGGTGATGAAGAAAATGGAACAATTGTTAGAGTTTTAACATTTAGAGATGAAACAACTATCACAATATAAATAGTACAGTATGTACAAGGGTTAAACCACAATATTATAATTATTCATCAACATTTTGATGATGAATTTTATGTTTATTTGTCTTACAATTTCTGGTTAGATGTAAAATATACACTACATAAATATATAACACCTAGAACAGATAATGTTTTAACATTGGATCTATATTCATTGTGTAAATACTATGTGAATTGTTTAAATTATAAGAAAAAAAGTCAAGTATAGGGAAGAAAATACATAGATATTTCAATATATATACTATACGTAAATTTCCTGACAAAGTATTAGTTTCTAATATACCTAGCCTTATTTTTTAATTTAATAAATTCTATAATTCATACCAAATTGGAAAACATCAAAAATCAACATTCAAATCAATAAAAAGAATTTATATATCTAAAAATTATAGAATGTCCATATGGATTTTTTTGGACCATCTTTGGAAGCATTTTTTTCATGTTAGTTATATTTTCTTATTTTAGTTGATTATTCTTAAATATTTAGTAGGATTTATATTCTAAAAATATTAATTATGGTATTATGGATTTTTTAATTCGTTAAAAAAATAGTTAAAAATGGTTAATATTTTAAAATAATTCCATTGAGAGTTTATCATGGTAAATAATTGTATATTCAAGATTTTATTTCCTTTTATACTATTTTATGTATTATACACACCTTTTCTTCACCCTAAAAACAGAAAAAAATGGAATTTTTGAAAGAAGAAATAGAATTATCATTGTAATGGAAAGAACTACGCTGAATGATTATAATCTTCCAACATATTTTTTGGAATAATTTATAAACACATTTAGATATATCATGAATATAATTTTATTAAGTAAAATTATTTAAAATACACCCTTGAAATCTGGAATAATAGAACAACTAATGTAAAAAACATTAATGTTTTTTGTTAGAAGGTATATATATTAAATAATAAGGAAAACCACAGGAATTATATTAAAAGCTGATTAGGAAATATTTATAGGTTATTTTTCTCCTTCAAATTCATGTAGATTTGTTGATAAATTGTCATGATTCTATCATGAATCAGTTGATGTGATGTTTTTTTTGAAACTGGCCCTTTTTTTAATGTGAATAATTAATTTTATGAAAATATTGACTCCTCAGAAAACATGAGTAATTATGTACCTATGTATGATTTTTAAAATAATTGAAATAAAATATAGCTCAGTTAAGATGTAGATGAAAATGAAAAATTACAATGTTTCTTACATAAAAATATATATTCATAATAAACTGTTCTTTAGAATCTTTTATTGGAAACCAAGACACATGAATTTGAACTATAATAATTTTAAGAAACCAAGGATAATTCTCTTCCATTCTATCTCATACCCTAAATTTATAGAAGAATCATTATAAGATGAGAGTTGGTTATTATCATTCCATAATTACCAAACCAATTCCCAAAAAATGTCTTTTGATATTTAGTTAAAAAACCATCATAATATCTTGTAATAGGATCTCAATGGTTCTTTAGTAATTAACGGGATGATCAAGGGATCATAAATAGAAATCATACTAGATTAGTAACTAAAGTATATAATTTGTAAGAAGCTACAAATTATGATGAATCCATTGCACATGTATCTATATTAGAAGCCACTATGATCATTTTAGCCTACATATCTCCTAGAAAATTTTAAATTTTATAATATGGATGATAAATATAACTTTAAAAAGGTTACTTAATAGAAAAATATTATGTTTACCTACTCCCATATTTTGAAAACCCCCATAATTTTTTTATTCATTCAAAAAAAAATTATTTATTAAAACATGAACCAAGGATTTGTTATTGAATATTAAGATAATTTTAGTGAAAAATGAATTTTTAGTTTCATTATTATATCCTTATATTTTTATGAAACTTGTTTTTCTAGTATTTTATTACTATAAATTTATGTTGATGATGTAATTTTCTATTCAAAAATTTAAAAAAATTATAATAATTCATCAAATATTACAGAAAAAATAATTTGAAATGATTAGGTTGTGAGAACTATATTTATTTTTAGGATTTCATATTTTATAAAAGATTAAGGAATTGTTTAAAATCAAACTAAATATATTATTTTTTTTGAAAATATATTGACTTGAAAACAATAAGGCAAACACAACTCCCACTTGTAACAATATAGAATCTGATTTAGATGATGTTGAAAAACCAGTTAACAATATGTTATATAGATGTATGATTAGTATTATATTATATATTAGTGCAAGAAAACTAGATAAAAATTTTCTATATCTCTATGTGCTAGATTACAATAAATTCTATAACAACCCCATATTTCTTATGTCAAAAGTCATTTTAGATATATAAATGAAATGAATTATCAATATCTCTTTTACCCCAAAATTTAATATTTTACGTTAATTTCATATTCTGATGCCGAATTTGAAGGATGTAGATTACATAAAATAAAGAACCATAGGAACATATAACTTTTATAGAAAATTATTAGTTTCATGGTGGAGTAAGAGACATCACTATGTTTTCCTATCAACAATGGTAGAAGAATATGAATTTGATGGAAGTTTTTGAAAATAAATATTTTGGATAAAACTCAATATAGTTTATTATATATTAATTTAAATATAATACATATTTTATGTGATAATAATATTAATATTAATAATTTAAAATAATAATATAAGTAATTCTAGGACTACGACTATTGATATAAGGAATCATTTTCTAAGGGTTCGTGTTCTGAAAAAGGATATATCTTTAAAATTTGTACATACCCAATATCAATTAGATGAAATATTTAATTAAACAATTCCACCTAAAATTATTTATTTTTTTAAAGGGTGTTTGGTTTATATAACTATAAATATAATTTTATCAGTTTATTTCAATTAAAAAAGTTTCGTTTTTAATCATTTTTAATCTAATTTTTTATAATGTGTTAAATTAACTATAAAATATTTAATTAATTTATTGTTTAAATGAATTTTTAAATATTTTCTGTTTTTAAAACATTTGTTTGTAAAAATAATAAATAAAAATGATTACAATATATAATTAGCATAAGAAACCTTACAATATCACCATCTATCAAAAAACCCATCATATTTCATTACCATTTGTTTTAAAATAGTTCTTCCTACTAGAGGCCTCATCATTATTATAAACCATAGAATATGGAAACATTAAACATTTATATTCATTGAAATTCTGAAGGCCAAGAAAAAAGATAATGGCGAACTATTGGATCTAATGTATTAGTGTGTCCCCTTTATGATGAATCATAATTAAATGTTATAGATATTGAATGGCTATATGAGATGAATCATCTCATCAAGAAATATCATACCTTACATGGTTTTTAATTTCGTTTTAAGGATGAAAATAAAAATTTTATTTATGGGATAGAACTGATGAAATTTAATAGAAATGATCTGTTTAGTTTCGGGGATTCGGGGGTTCAATATATTCTATAATAGATGATAAGATGATTTCAATCTCCTCATGTGAAATTTATCATATTTTAATATTCCTTCATGAAGTATTATTTGATATTAATCTTAGATCCGTTGGAAATCAAGATCACAAATTAGAAGATATCATGTCATTTCATTATGGTTACACACATATTAAGAAAATATTTCTAAAATATCTTTTCGTGGTCCAGAATGTTTTGATAATGTTCTTTCAATCTTTTATTTTTACAAGGGATACTGAGATATAGATTATTTTGTACCCATATATGTATATTATGTTTTTATTTTTCCATGAGCTATGTTTTTTACATTCTTATATGTATGATGATATATATAAGGTATGTTTTCCATTCAGATTAAAGGATTCCATTATATCCTTACAAATAGATCCATTAATTTCTTTTTTATAAAAAAATATAATTCACTATTTTGATTCTTGAACCAAATGTCATCACAATAATCTTTTTAAATTTTTTAATTTATGAAAATTGGATTATTTTAGAGTACAATAAAATGAACAATATTGACAATAACTAAAACTAATCAACAAGAATATGAACTATTTTCTCCATGGGAGAAAGGAAATCATATGTCAATAAATTTGGTTCAATTTAAAAATAATGAAATACGAGAGTCCAAAATAAAAGTGTGTATTAACCCCATAAAAGAATGATAACTTATGATTATATAGATATTACTGAATTAGTTTCATACGAAGAAAACCATTAGAAAATTTTCTTATGCCCATGGATCAGATGCAACCCATGTGTGATTATCAAAAGTTTGGATGTTGAGATGCAACTCATTCAGTCATTTTCTTGGACCAATTAATCATCAGGATCAAAAAGAAGAAATTCAAGAACATTTTTAGGTTATTTCTCAACCTATTCAATATAAATAGACATCTCGAGAGGAAAAGAACTCTAAAAAAGAATAACTCAAACCAATGGATTGTTAAGAATCAGGTTGCCACGTCCATTTTTCAAACCATTGAATGAACATAATTTTTTCTAGAGAAGGGTCATAATGACTGGATTACATGCCCTTCTCATGTGAAAATATTTTTTTGAACCCTCAACTATTTTTGAAATGGATCCGTAGTAAAGGAATAAAAATGAAGGAACATTTGATTCTCTAATAAAGAAAATTGTTGATCTTATAAATATGATTAACATTGATCAAGAGGATTTCTAAAGTCTTCAACAAAAAATGTAATATATGAAAATATCATTATATTATATATGAAACTAAACTATTCCACGAATGGAATTAGAGTCTGTTCAGGCTTAGCTTCAAGAATTCCATGAATATTTTATTTTAAAAATTGATTTTAATGCATTCAATAGTGATTTGTTGGATCAGTTTGGAAAACCGAAATCAGAATTTATTTTTTATTTTATTTTTCTAATTTTAAATACTATTTTGGAAGACATTTTTAATATATGAAGGGGAGTGTGAATATTTCTCGTTCTTATAACTCACTATATTCAACATCACAAAACATTTTCATAATATTTCAATCTATCACATCAGTAATGGATGATATGAATGGAAGGATTCAGTATATTAAATGTAAAATTTCAATATTTTCATTTCTTTTGGATTAACAAAAAAATAATTTTTGGAAACTCACTTAATTTGAAACCAACATTATGATTTTTTAATATGTTTAGTGATAAGATATCTCAGTTTATTTAAACATGGAAGATACTTCATGACTTTATGAATGTCAAATTGATTGAAAATTTGAATGTAAGTGAATATTTAAGAATTTTGATAAGGTAGTTATAGTTAAATCATTTAGAATTGTTATAAGGTTAGATAGGAATGTTGAAATTTATTTTTTAGGTTTTTTAAGGTTCACATGTACTTGAAATCACTCCTACTCAAACACGTTCACTATATACCAGTCTTGTTGTTTAAACATTTAATTTTAATCAAAATCCACTAGTGTATATTTATATATTTTATAATTAATTATGATTTTTTAAAATATTTATAAATATTTATATTATATTTATATATCCACTTATATAACCAATGTATAATTTATCAACAATGTAAAATATTAACATTCATTTTCTATTCTGTGAAAAATTGATTGTGTTTTAATCCTTTTTATTCTACTTCTTTTTGATATAACAATAAGGTGGATAAAATTTGACAGACACAACACTCAATCATAAATTAAAAAATTATTTTTATCAAATTATATTTTATAAATTTAAATATTTCATTAAAATAAATAATCTTTACATCAAAAATTTATTTCATTAAATTATAATTTCATTATTTCTTAAAGAATAATAAATTTAATTTTTTGGATAAATTATTTTATTAGTTTTGTGATTATTAAAATGTGGAGATTTTGGGAATGTATTTTCTCAAAAATACTATCTATTTATAATTTATTTTGATGCTCAAATATAACCTTGTTTATTTCTCTGATGATATTACATATACTATATTTTAGAAAATTAATATTCATTACATCATCTACAATTGATTAATATTTAGGTTTTTAATTATCAAAGAATATATGTTACTATTTTTGTAACAATTTAAAATATATTATTAATACAATGTACATAATCTATGTTTACATACATAACAAAATTAATAATCCATGTTCTTTGAAAAACATGTATCGATCATAAACCCTACGTTTATATCCAAACATATATTTGGAAGGGTGAAATTATATATTCAAATCCCTACGTTACATTAAACCTTATGTTCTCTATATATGAGGGTATGGTTCAAAAAACATATGCTAAGAAAATTGAGACATATTTTTTAATGAAACATTGTGTTTTTAATGAGAATAATGTATGGAAAATGAACCCCCTACAAGTAAAAAAAGCCAAATTTTTAGAAATAAAAGCATGGTTAATTAACCATACATTTATGGTATACCTTATATTGTCTGCCATACATTCATTGACTGAATTAGATGTCTATGAACGATAGATTTTGTATTATTTGTCATTTTATAAAGGAAACATATGTTTCAATATTCATCAATAAAGAGATAAATCCTTGAATTTATCTAGGATTTTGGAAATGATCTTGAAAATATTAAAGATTTAATAAAATATAATTTATGAGTGATTGAAAGTATTTTTCTGATTTATTTAGAGAACCATATTCCTCAGATAACATCACTCATATTCTTAAGGGATGTTATGCCTCCCCTAATTATTTCTTATTTGAATATCTATTATTTTTCAAACGATTTTCTAGGATATTGAATTCTAAACAAGGATATGTACTCTATATATTATTTCACAATTTATTTTAAAAAATATAAAAATAATACTCTATACCTAAGAATATCATTTTAGTATTGATATTCTTCATAGATTGATCGACTCTGCTGGGGTTGAACGTCTCTACACTTTGGATATATATATTTTCAACCCCAAACTGTTACTTGTTTTTTCAATTTTACGTAAATATTTATCAACCAGGTTCACTTGAATGTTATTAGTTTATACACTACTTATTTTTTAAATAATAAGATCCTTCTAATGTCAATTTATACATCTATAACTATGAGGTTGAACCTGAACCAATAATAAATCAAATTTCATTTGAATTATTTGAGTTTTGATTTTCTCGAGCTCAATCGTGGTGGGCAGTCATCTTCCCAATATATTCTATATATATTTATGTTCACTATAAAATAACCATATGGATGTGTTTCACATTGTCTAAAAGGTGTCAACGGTCTGCACTCAACTATTGATTTTATGGTCCTGTGATAAGAGGGCCTTAGTAGTGAAATTCACCAAGCCCACTAAGAGATCCTTGGTTGAGTGGATTAGGGGATCTTGGTTCCATGAAACAAAATAAAATTGAGGTGTTCATTATTTATATATATTCACAGACCATACTTATCATAGAATATAACACTACATATCTTCATAAATCATTAATACTTTTAAAATCCAGAATTTGTAGAGATTTTTGGAAACACCCAATTCACCCCATATTATTATATCATTGTATTATTCTGTACTAAAATATTTAAGATATATTTATATATCATACTTCTCGTTACCTTTATTTTGACAATGTCAACATAATAGTCAATTTTATCCTCCACGATGACAAATCCAAATCTGTAAATATCAAAAAGAATATGTATTATCATAATAAGTTATTTATAATATATAAGTCAATATATATTGGTATTTATATTATTCAAGAGTTAAAATTAATAATGAATTAACAGAAACATTGTAATATCAATAAATAAAAAATTTATTAGATATTGTAATGAAAATATTATATCCATACATTTCACATTCTCAAAGGTAATTTTTTTTATAAAATAAAATAATTATAATTTATAAATAGGGGGAAATGAGTATGGTTTAATTATTGTTCCATTTTTAAATAATCCTTAATTTATTATCTGTGTGGTTGAAAATTGAAAAAATATAATACGATATAAGGTATGGGGATTCACAAAACCCACTCCTTCTTTTGTGTTATCTTATATAAAAAAGTTTTGTTTTCATAGATATTCCTTTAATATACTCAAATTATAATTTAAATTTTATTTTCTTTTTATATTGTGTAATATAATTATTTTCACCCTATCAAACTGTTTTTTGCAATAAATACTAAAAAATTTCATATAGTCGTTGTTTCTCCCAAACACATAATGAATCCATTTGAGTTATTTCACCTCCACTAATTAAGGATGTTCTTTTATGCCAAAATATCAATTATCGTAATAATTTGAAAAACCAATGGTTATTCATTTCATGTTTAGTTAATAATCCTAAACGAAACTCATTATGTTTCTTCTAGTTTATTTCAACACTATGAATGGTATATGATCTATTGACAAGTGTTATTAATGGTTATGTTCATTTAATGTCTAGAATGTAGGTAGTAGAATTATATATCTTGCCAAATCATTGGGTAATGTTTTATATATATGGATATTATGTTTATTATTTAAGAAAATTATAATATCTTGTTTTTTTATCTATGATATTCTTATTCATAGACACATTTTATCTGATAAAAGGATGCCAGATTAGTGAAAAAATATTTATGGTTTTCAACAACTATTTTTAGATATTTATTTATTATTCCTATTCTTAATTAAATTACATCAGAATAAGATTACCTCCTTACTAGTTTGATGATACAATGCTAATGGATTCAAGATGTTTATTATAACCACCCATGTACTATTTATTTATGTCACTTTTTCCTCCAATTTAATTTCTTCCCTAACTGGGATTATTACAAAACCCAGTCTATGGTTTTATACTCAATAAATTATAAGTTCTTAGGATAATGTGATCATTTTTATGTTGGTTATGAAGAAGGATTTAAATTATTTATATATTTTCAAATGTATAAGTGATGAATGATACTAATTGTCTATAGATACTAAACCATTGCAAAATAAGTATTTTTTTTCAATAGGGGTACATTTGTTGGTAAAATGGAATTTTTTTGTTGGTAAAACGTTTTATAAACAAAAAATGTCATGTCATTAAATTGTTGGTAAAAACTCTATCGCTAAATGTTATTGTGACAGATAAAATATTTATATTGGAATTATAATAATACCAACAAATAATATATATTTTGGTCAAAATATTTAGCAAAAGTTTAATACAACAAATATATTTGTAGGAAATATTATCTAATTTTTTTTTCATTAACTATTAAGTAATATCGATGATTATTATTTATTTATAAAATAAATTTTGAATAAAATATTATATGTCGGTATTCCAACATTTATTAAAAAAAATTAAATTATATTTATTGATATAATTTTATATCTTATATTTATTATATATTCATTATAAAATTATATTTTATAAACATTTTAAAACTTTACATGAAGGTGTAAGAAACATGGTACAAATATATTTAAAATTATTCAAATTTCAAGAAACATTACATGAATCTCCAAACTCCCATTCGTCATTTTTCATTCCAAGATATACAATAGAGGGGGTCGGCCTCTCCACCATGATAAATTGCCCATGGGTGTTCCATGCTGCGGCAACCCCATCCATGAGTCACTACTGCAACATCTTCTTATTCTTGTTCCATATCGTAACACCAACACCATGACATGCTCCCCATGAATGTATTGATGCTCTCATAGTAGAAAATCCAAATCATCATCATAAAATTTTCCACACCAAACATGAACAAACATGTATAGGGTTCAATTCCATTGCCGATATAAATTTTTGATAAATCATTTATCTCCATGTAGGATGAGTTGGTCATCATATATAATTACAAAAAAAACATATAACAAAATGAAAATAGGAACTATGCATGTCATTTATTTTTTTTACCCAAATGGTTTTCAGATATGAGAATCAAAATCTGCAAGTAGAACAAATACTAATTGAAACTCGAAAAAACAACAGAAAAATGTTAGAATAAAAAACCTTGAAATGTTTAACCCTTAACTCACCGAAGTCATCATCAATTGTTCTTATCAAGATATAAAATTTAGTTTATCATAACCTAGAGACATGTAAAATGTCCATACATGGCCTATAAACACCTCCATGGAGAAACAAATAATGAATAATGATAAAAAATCAATCTAATGAATATATGATATGTATATGGATGAATGCAATGACACGATGAAAGAAATGACACTAAAAAAATGGAGTTAGAATGACCACAATGAATTAAAATGACCAGAAATAGCTTTTTAATCAATTAATACAATCCTGCTTTGCATAGAAGGGATTCCTCCCTTTTACTCACTCAAATTCACAATAAACAATCTTTTATTAGGTATATCACTCTGCTAAATGGATATAATCATTCACTACAATCACAATGAGAAAATTCTGTTCCAAAGAGAGCTAACCTATTTTTTTCTGACAAATCATGACATGATTTGGTCACCCAATTCGTTCCTCAAATAAATTTATTAGATAAACAAAATAGTTACAATACATGCACATGTTGTAATGAACTCACACCATCAGGGAATTGGGGGAGATGCATTATGAGGTTATAAGAAAACATTAAGTAAAACTCGCATTGCATAAAACCTACATGAAATAACCTGCCTTCTACCAAGAAATCTTCTCATCCAATAAAGCAATGAATTCAAAGAGAGAACCAACACCTCATAAGAAATAATCTGTGGCCTCCAAGAGACACATTAACTAGATATCTAAAAAGAATCAAATGGATTGAGTGAATAAAGAAAAAGAAAAAAGTTGAAGCATTCAAGATGGAGAGAAAGCAGTGTATGCGATAGTACTACACAAAGAAATCACCACAAACGGAGAGAGACCACCAATATGAAAACTACCATCAAGTGACTGATGTCAAAATTGGGAAACACACTAAAAAAACAAAGAAAATTGAGGTCTTCTGATCAAAATACGGCAACATTACTCTATCACATGCATAATGATAAAAAGAAACCAAAGAAGAATAATCAGCTGATCATTGCTAGAATCTTAATTGTCTCATCACTTTTCTATTGGAATCACTGTAGGAAAAACCATTATTTCAAATAATTTCACCAAAGAAAAGATATCATAGAAAATTGGTGCAGAAAAACCATCTCTTCAACAAGAATGTTCATTCTGTGGCACCATATGTAGACAGTTTAACTTGATGCATCTACCAAAGCCCATTTTTCAGGAAAAAAAGAATGAAATTCAAAGGATCCAGCATCTCAGTTGTGCAAAAAAATCCATCTAAAAGGAGTTCCTGCAGCCCAAAAAGGTTCCATCAAAGACACACACAGAATCAATGTAGAGAGAATCTCATATTCAGAAACATCTTTCACTATAATCAGCTATTAGTAACAACATGTTCATAGAATGAAACCAAGAAGCCCAAAGATCACAGAAAAAAACTGACATTAAATAAACCAACATCACAACTCCATTGAGACAAAGGACCTTTATAGACATTAGTATTGGTCCATCACTACATCAGAACAATCTAATGGTGCCAGAAAACAACAATGTAAAGGATCAGTTTGTCTTTTGAAAAGTTCATCCTTTAACATAAGTGATCCCAAACCTACTGGGACTTTCACTCACTGCAGAAAAACTATCCAAAACAATGATTCCATCAATGCTCAATCAATCAAATATGTCCAAAAGTCACTCCATAAATACAAGAAAGTGGTAATGCTAAGAACCCAAAATAAACCAAAATGTAGAACAATGAAAGAAACAAAAGGAGAGAATAAAGATGTAAAAAAGACAAAAATATATTATTTCCAAGTAATGTCTCTTAAGTTAAAATCATGATTTCTTTTATATTCTTCCACCATTGTAATAAAAATACGTTTTCTGATTTGAAGGAATGTCTCCGTAGTAATATCTCCATTCTTGAATTTTTTGAATACAATTGCATCTTACTCATCCATCCATGAATCAATTTCCTCCCCAAAATCCCCCCCCCCAACGAGATAAACATCTCTATACAGAGGGTCATTTTGTCTTTCATCTTCTCCCTCATCAAAACTAGAGGATGCAGTAGGTAGTTCAACAAGTAATGGTTCTAGTGGTAAATAAACTTTTCATTCATAAATGATTATAATGATCTTGTAATGATTATTCTCTCAAGGTTAGAGAAGTCTCTAAATTTCCTAGTTTTCCTAGGATTTGGGTTAATGTATCCATCAGAATCCACCATTAGTTTTTTTACCCTTCATAGCACTTGATTTTAAATAGGCTTCTTTATGTTGATTAGATAGATCAAAAGCATCATAAAGATTCACTAGAATCAGAGTGGGAATATTGATCTTCTTCCCGCAGTGTGCGATACAAACTTGGGGTTTCAGCAGCAGTTATAGAACTGCTAATATTTTATTTTTCCTAATTGAATATCAGAGCATTATGGACATCATCCACAATACCTGCAAAATCTATAAGAAATGGTTGAGGATTGGAAGTTCTGGAAAGGTTCTGATTAACAATAAGATCCCCATGGTTCCCAGAAGGGACAACAATAATTTTAGTGACCCCTTTTTCAACCCAAATAAATGTTTTATGCGTAGGGGAGTGTAAAAAATAAATTCAAATCCCACATTCCTTTGTATTATTACCAATTTTAATGAATTTACTACAAAATGCTTGTCAATTTTCAATAACATCTACATGTAGAAAACCAGAGTCCCCTTTTTGAATCCATATGTGTGGTGGTATAGGCTGAGATATGTCCATTTCAATATTGATTTGAGTGATGGATGTTCTAAAAAGATTACTGGTCACAACATCAATATTCATGTGTTTTCCAAATAGGGTAGCAATTTAAAAGAGGGCATCTTATTTAAAAAGTTGGAGAGGCAGTATTGGAAAACCTAACCAAATAGGTGCTATGGGAGGCACACAATCTGTGCTAAAATCCAGAGACCACTTCAGTACCTCCATAGAACAAAAACCAAAATACCACGATCTATAGCTAACCTATTCATCTAGAAATTTCTAAACAAAAATATTCAATCTAAACTCACTATTCTCAAGACTAATTATCAAGAACCTGACATTTCAATCGTGAATACAGGTTTCTTTAAATTTACAATCATTTCATAAAGTCATTACATTGTATGTGAATTGACCATTTGAGACAGAAAGAAGATGATAGTGGAGTAAGAAGCTACATTAATTCTAGACAACAAAAATATTCATTATTTAGAACAAACAGCACAAGAGATATTTAACAGATAGAAAATAAAATAAGTATAGCTCAGTATGTGTTTTCAAGATTTTTGGATTTGTCTAGACCTATAGAAATTAGAAAAAAATTGAAGATATTATAGTGCGAGGGAAGATAAACCTTAACAAAAAATGTGTAGATGAAAAACAACATCACAACCATTAATGGAATGCCACAATAGAATCACATTTATATAATGAAGTAGTTAGAATAGAGGGAGAGAACCAAAGAAAATAGTAGTCCAACAGGTCCCAGAGATGGTAAGTATTCATAAAAGGTCCTCACCCTATGTAATAATGCAATAATAAATGGCTAGAAATTACCTTGACTCGCAGATTGAGTTCACCTAGATTTAATATCTGGTGACATTAATTTTCCAATTCTATCACATCTTCTTCACCCTCCGAACAAATTAAACACCTGAACTTGATTCCAATTAACTCCAGGTTAGAAACCTCTTAGTTCATGTTGTTGGTTAATATTCAAATCATTTGATTTCAATTGTCATTTAATTCATAAGACCAAGGATGATTCACCTCTTAATCAAATATACCAATTCAACATCATACATCTTTGGAATTAACAACAAAAGAAACCTTCTAAAACACTATCTGCTACAGGACACCAAAATTCAGGATGCAGTACAACCATTCAATCCTGAACACACAATGAATAATGTCTCAAATCTTCACCTCATTTAGTGTAGTAAACATTCAATGAAGCACGTTATTTTCTCACGAGCCTCCAAAAAAAGATCCTCAGGCTAATCCATATTGATCAGAGCACACGAACTTGAAAAAAAAAATTCCTTGGCTCAAAAGCAATGAACACATGAACAATAAAAATCTCCATATTAGCAAATTCTACCCTAGGATAAAAACTTCTGATAAAGATGATCTTTGACATAAAAGAAAAATATAAAGCCCCCTGAAGCTCAAATATCCATTATCTGCAGCCAAATATAAGGAACCACAAAGAAAATCACACCCAAAACCCCCTTCAATGAAACCCGAGATTCAAAATATCTAATGACCTCCTAGCTCAGAAGTAAGCAAGCTCATGGGAATGAGTTTGAACATCCGAGGATGTCGCAGGTGCAATCCAGAGCCCTATTTGAACTAGATTTTATGCTCTAATATACAAATCTTCATCTTTGATAAATCAGATCTGCAATATCAACTTCTCCACAAGAAATTAGCCTCGAGTCAATAAAAACAACCAGACCAAACTCTAGCTCTGGATCTGGACATGAAAAGGAAACCACAAAAACAATCAATGTCGTTGATCCCCATCATCAATGAAATGAACTTCAGATCTTCAACTAAACCTATCACATCCAGATTTAAACTCTAACAGAACAAAAAACAAATGAAATATGAAATTCTTAGAAAAAGATCATCGACTGATAATTTATTTTTTACTAATGTAATAGAAAACATGTTATGTATATTCAGAATCAAATAAAAATATTTAATACAGTGACATAACATGAATTCTAAAAAATTTCTTACGCAGGCATCTTTAGTAGGTCTGGGATGGAGGCAGCACGGGAGGCGAACATCGCAAACTCTTTCACGCACGGCCGGGGGGAGGTGGTGAACCCATATGTAGGGCTTGTGTCTGATAGGTGAATAACGTGTCCCACTATTTTGCTGATGTCCATCCCTCTGCCCCTAGGAAAAATTAAAATCTATCACCAGTGATGTATAACCTTCATGAAGATAAAGAACACACCCCTTTGACCATGGCGTGGAATTTCTTGATTTTACATTTCTGGGAATTTCCATAGAAGCACGAAGCTTCATATCACCGCCACTGATAGAAATAAAGGAGGTAATGCTGGAACTTTCTGCTTCATATTTACCCTCCGAGTAATCCTCTGTCATGGATAAGGGAACGAGCACACAAGTAGGTAGTGGCACGAGATTTTTGACATCAATTTCCATAAACCTCTCCTAGTTGTATATTTTAGCGTTTGCAGGTGTCAAATTGGGTAAGATTTTGGTTATCGTTAGAAGAGGGGTAAGATTTTTCATTTCCATTAAATATATATACATAATAAATAACGAAATATAATATAAAAATATTTAATTTTAATATATATAATTATTATGCATTCAAAATTTTTTATTTTTAAATTTTGGGTGGGTTTTGTTTTTGAATAATTCATCAATAATTATATATTTTATATATTTATTTCATGAAACATTATTAAATTATTAATATTATAATTTAATCTATAACAAGTGTTTTCTATTAAAAATATACTTGCTCGAAGTAACTAAATAATAAATATATATTTAATAACTACTAAAATATTTATATTAATTGGATTGTTTATCGCAACATATATTTCAAATGGTAAAAGAATTGTTAGTAATAATAGTTATTATAATAGATAGATTTTTATTAAAACAATTATTAGTATTAATATGATAAAAAATTTAACTATTAGTAAAAGATATATTGGTATTGAATGATTAATACAAATAGATATAGTTTTTGGTTAAAATATATGTCGATACATAAAAATAATACTAACATGTCTTGATATCTGTTAGAAATACGCATTTTTACCAACATATAAGTTATCATTCATTTAATTTCTATTTGTATAAGTCATTTTTTGGTAGTTTATATTGTATTTAATATTATGCTTTTTTGTCTAAATGTTATTTAATATAAATGTATATAATGTTTTATCCCATATATATTAAAAATATCATAAATGTAAATACACTTAATTAGATATTATAAAAATAGGAACATGTTGATATTTGTTCTTCACTAATTATATTTTCTTGTTGAGTTAAATATAGAACTCCCACATTATCATGATCATATTTTCTTATTTGGGACATTAAACTAATTAATAATTTTTATTCTACCAAAATTGGTTTATCACATCCTCTAATAATGCAACTCAATGCACATTTTTTGAAACATTATTAACAATTTATTGTGAAGACTATCATTTGAGGATTGTTTGATTGGAAATTATCACCCTTCCTTAGGTTTTAACCCCATAATTATATCTCTAATATTACTTCACGATCCGTATTTTTTCTATTTTTATGGGATTGAGATCTTATTTATAATTTTACTTCATTATTAGTATGAATTTTAGAACTATTTAATGATTTTTGGAAAACTAATTTATCATTTAGAATTCTCTCATATTATAAGGGTGTATCATGATTAATTAATGTAATCAATAATGGGAAATGATTCTATAGAATAAAATTGATTTTGTACTATAATTGCATTAGTGAAGTAATTTATTTTCATTATATTATTGTTATAGAACTGGTAACATCTTTCAATATGTTTATTGAAAAGAAATATTCCCTATTAAGGTCGGTCACTTAAATTATCATAATGATTTCATCTAATCATGCTAGAGAATGGGTTTCCTATCTACGTTAGTATTTACAAGAATAGACCATTCTCAAACAGTATATCATATTTTTTATTAACTGAATTGAACCATTATAGTCACTGATTATTACATTATATAGTTTTTGGTGTTTCATGAATCAAATGAATTTTGATGTGCCAAGATATATCATCCTTATTCATTCAACTCCAACTAGGAAAAATTATATATCTCTAAAGCTCCATTTTGATATGTGTGTGTGAATATTTATAGGAATTTCCCATTTTATTTTAAACAAAATATGACTCAAAATATTCATTTTTTTATTTTTATACATTATATGATCTAGGAAATTTTATGGAATACCTTGTTTGATACTATGTAATATATAAAAATGTTAAAAATTTCAGTATTCATTTTAATATAATTAATAAAATTAACAAATGAAATATTAGGAAAATTAATAATAGTAGTCATGAAATACATATCTATATTTTTATACTTCATTATAATTGGTTCAAAAACATCTTAGTACACTAATCAGAGAGGTTAATTAATTTTAATTTCATCTTACTTGGTAAACATTTTTAACTTAATTCCAATATCAAATTCAATGAATGAGAAGATTCATTCATGCAATATGTCTGGATTATTTCATTCAAAATAATTCTGTAAATTATTTGTCAAATATTTATTCACCTAGTTTCCATGTCTTCTATTCCAAATTATGTTCTTCAATATAATTCTCATATTAATGAAATTTGAATTTGGTTCATAAAAAATATGGTATATCTTTTCAGTTAGTTCCCTTTAACTCTATTGATCCATAATTAAACCCCTAAATGAAAAATGAAATAATTTAAAAGGATACCTTATTCAAAATATCAAAAATCATAGGCATTGGACCAAAATTTTGTCAAGGCCTATAGATAAAGGAAAAATTGTTGAATTTATTCTTATTGGTCCTAGTTAATCCAACTATATTAATATTGATTTATATATAAGTTTATAAATTAATACAAACCCATTTACATCACTTGATATCATTCATCAATTTTATATATTTTATAATCTGATTAAAAGACACTCTTTAGTATACTTGTGTTCAAATTTTTAACAACCAAAATATCCATATAAACTAACATTCAATTACCTAGATAGTTTTTTTTCAGATAGATATAGATATTTCCTTTTTAATTAGATATTTTTTGGTCACATAGAAAGATAACTATTTGAAGTTTACCCATGTTTTCGCACCGTCCACATGTTTCGGTTACAAAATAAAATGAATTTTATTATTTTTCATTATATATTAGTTTTTGTAAAATATTATATCTATGGGATTTATCATTACTACCCACATCATAGATTAGAAAACTTAATGTGGGAAAGTGAGAAAATATTTCAGCAACCATATACTTTTTCTTTACTATCTCAATATCTCCAACACAATCATTCAATGTGAATTCTATGATAATTTCCAAAAAAACTTTCAAATGTACATATTAGGTTTTAAGAAACTTGTTTTCTTAAAGGATAATTATAACAATATCATAAATAATTATTATTCATATTATTCATTTTTACCCATATTATTTTAATTTATGATCTTTTTCTTCTAATAACCACATCATTAATGAATTTATACTCCATCACATAATATGGATGTATATATATTATAATCCTTTACTAATGTTACCATCTTATTTAATTCCTAATTATAATTCAACCTCCAAATTTAGAGTATATAGTATCAATACAATTTTGTTTCTATAACATAATCAAAAATGATACTAGTAGAATTATTACATTTTTCAAATTGTTTTGTGATTTCACTAATTTCATTAAATAAATATTTTGACTATATATACTGACATTTGATCAATAAATTTTAGTCTTCTAATAGAATTTCCTTAAGGTTAATCACCTCATCATTTGTGTGAATTAATTTTTTTATGATAATTTCTCTGATTAGATATAAATATATTATAATATCAATAATATATTTTGTTGCACCCCAAAATATCATAGTACATTATTTCTTCAAAGTAATTCAATAACTTTCACTCTATTCAATACCGAGTTCAAGCACACCGCGACTTACAAAACTAGCCGTTAAAAATATGTTATTAATAGTATTAATAGAATTATGAACAATTTATAATCCTTATAATTTTGAAATCCATATTATGAGTTTTTTAGACATAGTTTAAGAACAAATTCATTTTTTCAGCAAAAACAATTATTTTCTAAAAAATACAATTTTCTGCCTTTTAATGGAGAACACTATTTAAATTAAATATTTGTCACTTTTATATATTAAATTTGACAATATAATCTTCTTTTTTTGAATCTGGATAAATTTTTTTTGGTTTTGATAAATTTTTGGTATTTTTTCTGAAAACATTCATATTTTGGTAAATATTGAAAAATAATAAATTTTAATTAAAAAAAGATTTTTCATTGAAAAAATTTATAGTGTTAAATTATTAATTTTATTGGTTTTTAAGTATAATTAGATTATATTTTTATCATTTAATACAATTTAGGTCATATAATTTATTTTACTTTGAAATTGGGCATAAACAACTGTCAACCTTTTGATAGATATTGTCACATAAAACACACTATTTATTTTGACAACAATAATTAATTTTAAATTAATTAATATAACATCTATTTTTAGAATTTTGTATAATATACATCATTTTTTAATTCCGAACATAAAATATATCTTAGGTTAAATTTTTGGTATTTTTCAGTGAAACATCAATTTTGATGAATAGTGAAAAACACTGAGTTATAGTTTAAAACCAATTTTTTATTTAAATAATTTTTTATTTCATTTAAATTTATTTTATGTCAAAATAGATACATAATACCTATATAAGTTCAATTAAATTCATTGTAGTTAGTTTTTAATAATTTCAGATATATAAAAATATTAATGAACTTTTTACAGTCTTTTACCCACCTTCTAGGAGAATTTGAAAATTCACATAAAACATAATTTTACCACTTCTTTGTGTTGAATTTATAAAATCCTGGAGACATGGATAATATAATGGAGTAAAATTTGGTTCAATATGATAAAAATAATTTTTGGTGAATAGTAACTTTTTACTTTTATTTACCACAATTAAAGATAAATTGGGAAATCCTAGGTAAAAAAAATATGGTAATAATTCAATATTACCTTAACACATGTCCTAACATTATTCATTGAGTAATGTCCTACCATGGTCATACTTGGGTCAACTTGGAGACCCTATGGAGCCACTTATGATTAATAATGACACTTTAGATTAATTAATTTAAAGTACAGTATAAATTGACATAAACAAAACTATTATAGTACATAATTTTTATAGGGTGTTATATAAGAAATATTTTTTACTAAAAATATTCATTGGAAATATAAAAATATTTTATACGTCATGCTTTTTTTTTATAAATATTGTACATCGAATAAATTAAATTATTTATGACAAAATAATGGTGTATTATTTACCTCATTAATAAATGATTTAAATAAATTAAAATATAAATATTAAAATAATATAAAAAACATGTCCAATTGTTATTGGATTATTTTATTCAGACAATGAGTCATCTTAGCTTCGACTCGAGTGATTTTTGGTCATTTATAAACTGAATATCATTATATAATAAAATAATATTTTTACACTTTCCGAAAGAGCCCCTCCTCCCCCTTATAAAAGGAGTCCACTTATATCTAATTACTCATGCCTCTCAAGCATTTAGGATTATCCAAACTCTGAAAAATTAAGCTCCTTATATCCCTCTCCTCCTTCTAGAAGACTTAACTTAGACAAAAGTCAGTTCAAGAAGTCATTTTGGTTCAACCCAATGGAAGTTACCCCAATTAAAGGTAATAGTTTCTCTTAACTTCATTTCATTTATTTTAATTCTTCAACCCCTAAACACTTTTTATTCATTTCTTTTATAACAACAGCTGTATCCTAAATATACTAGTATGTTTTTATGTGATGTATTAGAACTACACTTACACACACCTTAATCTAATGGGTGATGAACATATTGTTTCTGTGGATGGAAAAGTAACACCTCACAAAACGATGATTGTTCAATTACCTCCTACCGCCTCTCATGGTGTCCAATATGATGGATATGTATTTATATATGATATATATTATGTTTATGTTTTCTTCATGCTTCTGTAATTTTTTTATAGCATGCCTTAATGGTTTCCATTATGGGTAAATGTGATAATTTCATTTGAGGAAGTGCGGACTACCGCCCCCTCAAAGTGATATGACTCGTTAATACCATATGTAGGAAGTATAAAGGATCAATATAATGATATTATATATGATATTATATAGGAATAATAATATTCCAATGTATCATTATGTTTTAATTCCATTAAAATAATAAGTAGAAATGAAATTAGCGTTAATGCGTATGTACGACTTACTGTCTCCTTGAACGGTTCCTTTCATTTCATACCCCAAAATGATATTTACATTATAAATACATGTATATACTGAATATATATGATTTATATGATATATAAATCATTAATATCATACTTGATATAATAAAATTTTTACAATGTGACAAACTTGTGACTATAAGGTGTTCATTTTTGACTCAAGTGCCAAATATCGACAAAACAAACGTTATTAACCTAAATGATTACATAATGTTTATAAAATGGTAAATAGTGATATAAAAGGAATAATAAACTTAATAAATGTTATTAATCATGTATAAATTAACTTTAGTTTATTATTCAGGATATAAAGAACGAACAGGTCATGTCGGACACGAGGTATGTGGTTTCTTATCTCACTTTTAATTCTGTGAGATTTCCATTGTTCACCAATTATTTATTGCATGTGGTATATTTTGTATGGACATTTGATATATATTATCATGATTCTATTTATATTCATGATGTTATGTGATTCATTTGGTGGTTATTGACTATTATTCATAGGACTTGATTGATTACAATGAGGTAAGGGTTAATTTCACAATCTCTTTATTATCCGAGTTTGATTATACATAATTAACTACTGGGACCACTTTATCATCCACATCAATGTTTTTTAAAAATATATTTCAAAAAAATTACTATTTAATAAAAAATGGGATAAAGTCATTTATACCCTTATTTGACATTATATGTTTTTGAAAGGAATCTTTCTGTCATTTTCCTAATAAGGTCTTTTTTAACCATTTCGACATAATTAAAGTAATAATATCTCTTTTTAACTTATATGGTGGGTGTGTCTGTTTTCTACCATTATAAAATCTTCAAATATTCCATTACAAGCTTATAAGAATAATTTAAAAATAAATGTTTTCTTTATAATTTTGTGACTCTTAAATGATTTCAAAATCGAAAGAGATATTTCTCTATAAAAGGTTTTGATTTCAACTATGTCAACATAATTTGGTGTATTTTAAGATTATTTGAAGTTGATTTATTATGATAAAAAACATCCATATTGTTTTGAAGGTTTTGTGATATGTTTGATTATGAATGTTCAATTAGTATTCCATTCATAGTTTATGATTAATGTATTGACATTTCGTATGCTAGTTTTAGTACGAATGTTTATGTTATATTTCAATATTTTCTTATGATGAATGTTTTGGACTAATATGTTCTAGTTTGGGGACCGGTAAATGTATGCCCTCAGGGTTGGGGTCCGGTAACAGCGGACCCTCCAGGTTGGAGTCTGGTAACAGAGGCTCTCCGAGACAGAGTCTGGTAACAGAGGCTCTCCGAGTTGGAGTCCGATTACAGATGCTCTTCGAGATGGAATCCTGTTACAGAGGCTCTCCGGGTTGGAGTCCGGTTATAGAGGCTCTCCGGGAAGGAGTCCAATTACAGAGGCTCTCTGGGTTTGGGTCCAGATACAGTTATCCCATATGTCCTAGCACGATTCCGTGACATAGAAATTAAGGTCTGGTATTATAAATTCCCTAATTATGAAAATAATATTGATGGTTCATGTGGTCATTCGACTAGTAGAATACCAATGATTATGTTTTATAATGGAATTACATACTCAACTCATATTCCTGCAGTAAAAGTATTTATGTTTATTATTGGTAAAGGCATGTTGGTTAAATTATTCACCATACTTAATATTTATGTTATATTCCACTGTATTTCTTACCCTTACTGAGCGATCGAGCTCACCCCTTTCTATGTTTTATTTTTCCCAGGATTGCAAGAAGTGTATTTTGATTGATATGCAGGGTTAATCTAAGGGAATAATGGCGTTTATAAAGGATTATTTATGTTGTGTTGTATGTTATAAAGTGTAATGTAACATTAATATATGTAATCTATTTTCCCCGACTACTAAACTGATCGGTCCTTCGGGATATGATTCCTTGTAATCATGTCGATGTATTAAAATAATGCACCGAATCTGGGTATTTGAGGTCGGGGCATTACAGTTGGTATCAAAGTTAGTTTATCAAAAACCTTGGAAAATAGATTTGGATAAACTTAGATTAGAGAACATTACCATAAGATAGACTTTGAGGATTAGTGTAGAAGAACTTCCCAGAGTTTTGGTAATGTAGAGATTTTGTGAGTTTTCCAAGAAAATACATCTCTGTCTGGATATGAGTAGGTAGAGGTGGATCTGGCACAAAGATACCTAGGGTAAAACTCGAAAACACTACTTTAAACTAGACTCAAACAGGACCTGGTGCATGAAAACGAGCCTTGCTGCACTTTTGGTTATAAAACTCCCGTGGGATATGCTTAGGATAATTCTCATTTTCTTTACAAATAATTGTTAAGGATTTACGAGTATATACCTTCTCAATGAATTTTGTTTTATAGATTATATCCATAAACTATTCAATTTATGTCACATATTTTACATGTTTGGATATATTCATTGCAATTCATAAACTGACCTAGTGTATGACATTGAATAGAAATGGTGCCCAATTGAAAGAATGTGAACTCCAGCAATACATATGTCCAAAGAGTAAGTGGGATCATATCTTTCATGGTATTAAGAAAACATTTTGAAAAGAAATAGTCTCCCATGTATTCTCAACATATGAAGAAATATTATCTTGTGTTAATAAGATAAGTAAAGAATTCTATGAGTAATATGTCTTTGAATGGAATTAAGAGAAAAAAGGATATAGCATAGAAAGATGGATAAATGGAATATGGAAAAGAAGGATTTTCCAATATTTGATAAATGTGGAAAGAATCACCTTGGTAAAATCATGAAGGGAATGAGAGTTTGTTATAAGTGTGGAGAAAAAGGACACCATGTACCTGATTTCTAGGGTAAGAAAAAGTTTGCAAATGTAAAATGCTTCATCTGAAAGGATTTGAGAGAATACGTGAATCAATGTCCCATTTATAAGAGTATACTGAAAACGATGTTATTGGATAGTATTCAAGTTATGATACTACCCTTGATGAAGAGTAATGAGTAGTGTTCTTATGTTGATATTATTGAAATATTTCAATTGAGTGTTGTATCAACATTTTACAGGTCACATGAATTTAGGAGATAAATAAGCATTTTACCACAGTACTATTTTATTTTGGATTTGAGATTATATGGTTCTAAGAAAGGTGACTTAATAGTAAGATACACATTTTGGAAAATAAATGGTTGAAGGAAACTTAATCCATAATATGGTCACGATAATGAGTAATGATTTTGGAATAAGAGATGGTTGATTTGGATAAATTATATTGGATATTCATGACTTCCTTGAAACTAATTAGTGATTTGTATATTCCATCATTGTTGAATCTTACACCTTTTGGGTAGGAGTATATACATTATTCAATAATGAATAAAAGAACATGAATTTAATCAATAAGGTTTTATGGTAATTTAGGATATTGCAATGCCTTAAAAGAATACACGATGAAGGTGTTCAAATGTTATTACGTGGCAAAAAGGATCTTGATTTTTTTTACCTTCCTTATAAATTTAGGACTATCTTTTTGGATAAAAGTATTTTGGATAATACAAGTTTGAGATTTTTTTCCATAAAAAGGACATCCTGAAGGTTGGGCGACAACCCGTCCCATCCGGTAGGGCCACGAGACTTGAACCCACAACTAAAGGTCAACAAGGGTGTATCACCTAACACTGACCTACGTGATGTCCTGGATTTAATAACGTAGTTTTTTAAAGGGTCTAGTAGATGAATTATAAATTCATTTTTCAAAACCCTATACGAATAGGATAAATAGAATATTTTTTATGTTGTATTATCTTTTAGAGTAAAATATGTGTTTGCGGTAGAAATTAGTTAAAGGATGGAACTCAACATATCAGTTTTTTATTCTATTATTCTATGAAGAAATTAATCCTTAAACTTTATGTAAGGGATATTAAAAATAAAAATGTGTTATACTAATACACTATGTTTTGTTGAACCGAAGATATTTTAAATCATCATATTTTGAAGGCTTTGAGGCCCTCAATTTTACAATTGTTTGTGTTCGATGACCTCAATAACTCCCTATAATTATTTAAGTTTCTCCTCTAATTATGTGTCTCTAATTTCCACCAATGTTATCCTAATAAATATCATAATTTTGTGGTGACTTTTTCATTTCTCTTTTTCCTCTTATTATGAAAAAATTTTATTAACCCAATTTCTGATGTGGGGTTTCCCTTAAAATTATTTTTTATTTTCAGACATTTTATTTTTGAAGAACAATTTCAATTTGCGAGGACATAGTTTATTGATGTAGGGAAGAATGTAACACCCCAAGATTTTATAGTACGTTATTTCTTCAAAGAAATTCAATAACTTTCACTACACGCAACACTGAGTTCAAGCGCACCACGACTTACCAAACTAGTCGTTCAAAGGTTGTTATTAATAGTATTAACTAAATTTTGAACTATATATAATACTTAAAATTTTAGAATCCATATTATGAGTTTCTTAGACATAATGTAAAAACAAATTCATTTTTTTCAATTAAAAGAATTATTTTTAAAAAAATGCAATTTTACAGCCATTTAATGGTGAAAACTCATGAAATTCAATATGTGAAACTTTTATGTATTCAATTTGAAAAACATATACTTCTTATTTAGAATTTAGAGATAGAAATTTGCTTTTGATAAATATTTGGTATTTTTTTGATAACATTCATATTTTGGAAAATATTGAAATATACAAGATTTTAATTAAAAACCACTATTTTAAATAAAATAATTTATAGTATTAAATTATGAATTTTATTGGGTTTTAAGTACATTTAGATTATATTTTTATCATTTAATATAATTTAGGCCATTATAAGTAATTTCATTTTTATAATTGGATGTAAACAAGTTTCAATCTTTTAATAGATATTGTAGCTTAAAAACACACTATTTATTTTGACAACGGGAATTAATTATAAATTAATTAATGAAAATGATATGTTTTTATGTTGGTAAAATATACATCATTTTTGAATTCGTAATATCAAAGATATATTAGGATTAAGTTTTGTTATTTTTTTGAGAAACATCATTTTTTGATGAATAATGAAAAACACTGAGTTATAGTTTAACACCGAATTTTTATTTAAATAATAATTTATTTTATTTAATATTATTTTAGGTCAAAATAGATACCTAATACCTATATATGTTCAATATAATTAATTGGATTCATTTTATAATAAGTATAGATATATAAAAAATTTAATGAACTTTTAAGTGTCTTTTACCCACCTCCTATGATAATTTTCAAATTCACATAAAACATAATTTTATCGCTTCTGTGAGTTGAATTTTGAAAATCCAAGAGACAAAGTTAATATCAAGGTGTAATATTTGGTTTAATAAGATTAAAATAATTTATGGTGAATAGTAACTTTTTACTTTTATTTACCACGGTTAAAGGTAAATTGAGAAATTCAAGGTAAAAAAATATTCTAATAATTAAAAATTACCTTAACACATGGAATAGACTTATTTTATTAGTAATTTCTGACCATGGGCATCCATGGGTCCATTTTGGGACCCCATGGAGCCACTTATGAATGATAATGACACTTTAGATTAATTAATTTAAAGTAATGGAAAAATTGTCATAAATAAAAATATTTTAGTACATAATTTTTATATGGTGGTATATAAGTAATATATTTGACAATTAAAATTAATGGGAAATCTAAAACGATTTCATACATCATGGTATTTATTTTATAATTTTTAGACATCTAATAAATTAAATTATTTATGACACAACAATGATGCAGTATTTACCTCATTACGAAATGATTTAAATAAATTAGATTATATAAATTAAAATAATATCCAAAACATGTCCAATTTTTATTGGATGATTTTATTTCTACCAAGAGTCATCTTATCCTTGAACATAATTATTTTTGGACCTTTATAAATAGAATATCATTATATATTAAAAAAATATTTTCACACTTTCCTAAAGAGCCCCTCTACCCACTTATAAAAGGAGACCACTTCTAACCAATTCTTCACACCTCTCAAGCCTTTTGGCTCATCCAAACTCTGCCTAATTAAGCTCCCTACATCCCTATACTCCTCCTAGAAGCCTTAACTTATGTAGAAGGAACATCAAGGAGTCTTTTTGGTTAAAACCAAAGGAATTTAACCAAATTAAAGGTAATAGTTTCTCTTAACTTCATTTCTATTATTTTACCTCTCCAACCCCAAAACTATTTTTATTCCTTTATTTTATAACAACACAAGTATCCTCAACATACTAGGATGTTCTTATGAGAAGTATTTGAACTACATATACACACACCTCCATCTAATGGGGGAAGAACATAATGTTTTTGTGGATGGAAAACTAACGCCTCACGAAACAATGACTGTTCAATTACATCCTAACGCCTCTCATGGTGGCCATTATGATGGTATTGTATTTATATATGATTTATATTATGTTTATGTTTTCTTCATGATTTTTTATTTTTCTTTTATAGCATACCATAATGGTTTCCATTATGGATAAACGCGACAATTTCATTTGAGTAAGTGCAGACTACTATCCTCTCAAAGTGATATGACTCGTTAATACCATATGTGGGACGTATAACAGATGGAGTTAATGATATTATATATGATATTATACTGGAATTATAATATACTTATGTTTCATTTTGTTTTAATTCCATTAAAATAAGAAATAAAAATGAATGTAGCGTTTAGGCGTACATACAACTTAACTCTCCATAAACGGTGCATTTCATTTCTTACCCTAAAATGATATGTGCTGTTATAAATAATTGTATATACTGAATATATATTATATATATAACATATAAATCATGAATATAATTCTAGATATAATGAAATTTTGACCATGTGACCAACTTGTGACTATAAGGTTTTTATTTTTGACTCAAGTTCCAAATATCGACAAAACAAACTTTATTTACTTAAATGATTAAATATGGTTAATAACATGGTAATAAGTGATATAAAATGAATAATAAACTTGAAAAAGGTTCTTAATCATGTATAAATTATCATTAGTTTAATATTCTAGATATTAAAGAATGAATGGGTCAATTTGGACAAGTGGTAAGACGTTTCTTACCTCACTTTTAATTTCGTGAAATTTCCATTGTTCACCACTTATTTATTTCATGTGGAAGATTTTGTACTGCCATTTGATATATATTATCATTATTATCTTTAAATTCATGATATTTTGTGATTAATTTGATGGTTATTGACTATTTGTCATACAACATGATTGATTACTACGTGGTAAGTGTTAATTTCACAATATCCTTATTATCTGAGGTTGTTTATATGTAATTATCTACCGGACCTCTTTATCATCCACATCCATGTTTCTTAAAAATGTATTTCAAAACATTTTTAATATTTACTAAAGAGTGGGGTAAAGTCATTTATCCCCTTATTTTACCTTATATGTTTTTAAATGAATCATTATGTCGTTTTCCAAACATGGTCCTTTTGGACCTTTTCGACAAAATTAAATTAAGAATGTCTCATTTTAACTTATACAGCGGGTGCATTTATTTTCCTCTATTATAATATCGTCGAAGCTTCCCTTACCAACATATAGGAATATTTTCAACATAAATTTTTTCTTTATAATTATGTGTCTCTTAAATTATTTCAAAATAGAAAGTGATATTTCTCTAAAAGAGGATTTGATTTCATCTATGTCAACATCCTTTGGTGGATTTTACATTTATTTAAAGTTGACTTATTATATTAAAAACCTTCCATATTGTATTGAAGGTTTTGTGATATGTTTGGATATAGATGTTCTATTCATATTACATACATGATTTATAGTTATAGTATTGACATTTCATATTCTAGTATTAATATTAATGTTTATGTTATATTTCAACATTTTATTATTATGAATGTATTATACTAGTATGTTTAGGGTTGGGGACCAGTATATGTAAGCCCTCTGGTTTGGGGTCCGGTTAGAGTAGGCCCTCCGGGTGGGAGTCCGGTTACAGAGGCTCTCCGAGATGGAGTCCGATTACAGAGTCTCTCCATGTTGGAGTCTGGTTATAGAGGATCTCTAGGATGGAGTCTGGTTATGGAGGCTCTCTGGGTTGGAGTCTGGTTACAGAAGCTCTCCGGGATGGAGTCACGTTACAGAGACTCTCCGGGTTTGGTTCAGGTTACAGTTAGCCCATAGGTCTTGGAACGAGGCCCTGACACAGAAATTATAGTTTGGTATTATACATTGCCTCCTTATGAAAATAATATTGATGGTTCATGTGGTCATTCGACTAGTAGAATACCCATGATTATGTTTTATTATGGAATTATTTACTCAGCTCATATTCCTACCGTGAAAGTATTCATGTGTATTATTGGTACTGTCATGTGGTTACAATTATTCACCATGATTAATAATTATGTTACCTTCCACTGTATTTCATACCCTTATTGAGCATTTGAGCTCACCCCTTTCTATGTTTTATTTTCCCCAAAATTCCAAGAAGTGTATTGTGATTGATATGCATGGTTAAGCTAAGGGAATAATTTCATTCATAAAGGATTATTTATGTTGTGTTGTATGTTCTAAAGTTTAATGTAACATTCATGTAAGTATTCTATTTTCCAAGACTGCTAAACTGATCAGTCCTTCAGGACTTGATTCCTTGTAATCATGCCAATGTATTAAAATAATCCACCGATTCTGGATAACTCTTGTCGATGCATTACATATTTCTTATTTTGACAAATAAAATACTAGTCTATAAAATTACTTTTTCTTTTTATTCACCATGAGGGTTAGATAATTAATTATTATCCATTATTAAATATTTATTTTTCTATTTCTAGTATTCTATTATAATTCAATAAAACAATTATCTATATTCAAATTTTATATTTTTGGTGCCTCTTTTTAATGATTTTCACTTGAACATTAAAATTATTCTAAATCTACTATCGAAGATTATATGGGATTATAATTTATTATATCATAGATGATGAATTTCTATTATTCTGCTTTTATCACCATTGTTCAATATTCTTGTAAAAATACATTGAATAATGCTTGAATAGGTTATTTTTTATCATTACTGAATTGATCATTAATTACACTATAATGGAAAAAATATCATACCAATATAATTAATGAATATATAAAATAAATTTTCATAATCCAAAACCACGAAATAAAGAAGTCTGTTTTGCTAAGAAGAGTATATATACATTTCTACAACATAATAATTACCATCATAATCATTATTTAGACCTCTATAATGCGATTCTAATTTGTTTTTGATTTTAATATGAAAAAGGATACATGGATTTCATACATAAAATGAAAGATAATTTTATAAATTATTATGTTGGGTGATAAAAGGGTATAACATATAGTATTATAAAAAATACAAGGAACAATAAGGAAAAAACATGAAATAATGAGCATAATATATAAATTATTTATCAAAGCATGTCATATGAAAAATTTTGAATGGTATAATAAAATATATATATATATATACATGAAATAATTCAAAATATGTAATGTATAACATGAATGAAAACATATGATGGAGTTCAAGTATCAGTGTATGGAAACCCGACACGGTATTGTGTGAGAAAGAAGAACTACATAATGAATTGGTGGATGTATTGATGTAGTCACACCCATCAAAAGGTAATGTGAACATGAATAAGTGAAAAATTTATGAAATTAATAAATAACATGAATGTTACATAAAAACATGAGAAGGTTATGGGTTAAAAAATCATGTATTATAAATTAACAATGATATAAAATTATTGACCCCATGAAAATTGGGAATTAATGTTTTCTAGATGACTATATTTTTATTGACCCAAAATTTTAAAAATTAATTTCCACCTTGAATATATATATTTATTTTTAGTATCCTTTTTATAGGAAGTAGATAATCTATATTTCAATGTTTCATTTGAATTTTTATGAAATATTGCATAAATTTAACTGTCTATTCTGAAAACCATTATGAACTATAACCATTGATAATATATCCATTCTATAGTGACCATAAATATTATTATATAATTATGGTAATAATAAAATATAAATTACACATATAAAATAAGGGATGGCCTTGACTAGTAGGATCTTACTGGGTGAAGCCCATATTTCCCAGTTTTCAATTGTGATGGAATCAATGAACATTTCCCTTGACCAAACCAAATATTGTATTCAAAAACTATAAATGAGAGATAAAATCTATTATAGAATATCATGATTTTAGAGATTACCGACAAAACCATGTTGGTTGAACCACCATAATAATTTAATTACATCACACTCCCTATCCATAAATAGTATTTTGTGGTAATTAGAGGTTATATATATTGACTCATATTGTATGCATTTTTATATTATATATTTTTTTAAAATTATATTATAATGATCCCTTTTCAATTTTGCATCAATATACATGATTACATCATGTGTATTAAAGAACATAGATTTTAATATAAAGACTCTAAAATTTCATTAATGAAAAATATATTATTTCAATTAAAATATAACATTTTCAGAATCATTGAGTTTTGAAATAAATGTTATTTTCAAGAAGAAAAAATAGCATTGGATTAATTATTAATGGAAATATAATTTAATTATGTCACATGTATCCTATTGAAGAGTTTATATGTTTTTTATGTTAAAAAACCCAGGATTTATCAATAAATAATGTTTTTTATATAATATTTAAATTAATATATTTATAACATTATTTTAGTAAAATATATACCATTGTGTAAATTATTTTTTCATAATTTTACAAAAAAGAAATTTTTCATTACATTCTAATATAGTATAGATTTTCGGTATCATTCAAAAAAGGTATAAATATAAATTATACATTAATAAATTGTAATATCCCTTAAGGGATTTAACGAATACCATTAAAGGATCTATTCGAAAAACATATTTTCGAATTAAAATAATATTTTTTGATGCAATTTGAATGATTTTGAAATCATATATTTAATCCTCTAAATCATTTATTTTATTTATTTTTTTAAAAAATAAATAGTTCATGGCATACTTTGAAAAAATAAATGGTTTTATTTAAATTATTAGGTTTATAACCCAAAAAATAATAGAAATACTTCCCATTTTGAAAAAAATTGGAAACAAACCTAGATGTTTTCTAGTTTTCATAATATTTTAAAATAGATTTAAAAACCTGTGTTTACCAATTAACAAAGTATTCCACTATAATATTCCAAATTATACAAACTCAATAGTCAATTGATCTTTTCTCAATACCAATTGATGATGCCTTAACTCTCCATATAAATTTCTAAATTCCTCTTAATATTACCCTAATACCTTTACATTGTCCTTCAATGGATTTATATGAAGACCTTCATGTAAGGGAATTGATTCCTCTTCATATTTAATCATTTACATTAATTTTATTAAGAATTTTCAATTTCATTGGTTAATGATTATTTTTTAATTTAATTAATTTTCTATCATTATGATTCCATGTTAATGATATTCTACCTTTTACTCTCATTAATCTCATCCATGAACCATTATGTACAACTGTTATGTAGTAGAAATTTTTCCATGAGTTTTCCTGAAAATCATTTTCTTCTGTGAATACATGTCCATACCTACACTCATGGGTATTCACCTAGATATAACATTAATTCATTTATTTGGTAACTCATTGTATAAAATTTTACTCTATAATCATAAGATTAATTATGATTAAAAAAATTATTATGTTGACTGATCTATATAGAGAAAACATATGTTCATGATATCAATATATAGGGGGTAAATAATTATATTATACTCTAATTAAATGGTAAATTGTTTTTTATCATTAGATACCATATATGATTAATAATATTTTTCATAAGAACACTCTTTTATGATATATAGGTGGTAATCCATAACTTATGCTTGTGATTCCATGTTTTATATTTTTGAAACATTCCTAATATTCCTCAATCTTATCATCCTATATCATTGATCTATGCTTAAAAGCATTATTATCGACATTCTATATTATCATTGTATTTTTATTGATCAATAAGAACTTCATTATGTGATATTATTCCTGGATTATCCTTTTACCATGTATTATAGATCCCACCATTCTTATACACACTACATGGTTATACAACATAGAATTAAAATTTCAATAGATATCATGGGGCTGTTATGGATAGTTTATATAATTTCATAGTATCCTTATTTAATGTTATTATTCTATGTAACAAATTTATGAATGAATATTTGGCATCTCAAACTTCAATTATTTTATTATTAATGATTTTTTTCCTAAATTATGAAATGAAGTGTATAAAAGATCATAGTTTTCATAGTTGATATCTAAATAATGAAAATGATTATTAAGGAATTAGGATTACAAAACCATATTAACTCAATTGGGCATAAAAATAAAAAATAATAAAAATGCCAATATATATATATATCATTATGATATATAGGATTTATTAACAAATACATCAATGAATAGAAATAATTTAGTGTATACAGTTGTGTAATAGATATTCCAAGGTATAATAACATTGAAATAGATCATACCTTCATATGGTACAAGATAAATATCATAATATTACACACATGTTAGGGAACACATGGTGGGTATTCTTTGTTTAATTTCATAATTTTTATAAAATATTATTTTTACATTAAAAATACATATAGAATTAAATGTTTGTAAATACTATGTGGATAAAATAGATTATACTCATGAAATTCATATGCCAAGAAATAAATTTCATTCATATATGATCCCTTCAATATTAATTTTTACAAGATATATTTTTAATGGTATGAAATTTTTTTGACATTATTTTTTCTTTAAATGGATTGAAAAGAGGGTGATTTTTTTAAAAATGTTATAGTAAATGTCACAAAAAACCACATGATATTCCCAACCTAATTTCACCTTTATTTGATAACACCATCACAATAAATTCAAAATTAACTCATCTATTAAAGAGACACATGATGAAATTATAACACTTGCATCCCCTTATTAATGAAAATGTTTTAATTGATTCAATAATACCATAATGGCCTTCTAATTTTAGTGGATCTTCTGATACTGTTTTGATATAAAATTATATCATCTTAATTAAAAATATATTCTGTATCATTGTAATCTCTATGAAATAGATGGGAATACTTGTTTTTTATCACTTTGAGGGATAATATATGTTGATCAAAAATAAATATCCCAAGGAAAAAATTGAATTTATTTAATGGGAATAATTTTAAAGAAAGGATTTTTCATAAATATTCTCTTCAAAGTCTCTGACATAAAATATATATTTATATCCTTGGCATCAGGATTATGAGTAATCATCCCTCATGGTTTATGATTAAAAATTTATAACACTTCCATAATATGACTACAAATTTTTTATTGGATCTAAAATTATATTCGAAAAATATTTTAGTGTTGTAAAGTCTAATATATGAAAATATATGTATATTCAACAATTTTAATCATACCGGTTAATTATAAAATATGACTTCAATGATTAAATTAAGATTGGATAATCATTAGGGACTCACAGATCTAGAGATAGGACCTAAAAATTGGATTTTAACTTGTGGAGTGAGAGAGAAATCACATTTTATTATGATAGTATAACATATAATGTTTCAAAATTTGTGGAAGAATAATTCATGAAATATATAAATTGGGTCTAATAAATTATTTAGGTGAGGGAGGGAGGGTCACAAATCAACAAAATAGGAATTGGAGAGACCCACCAATGTGATAAAAGACTATAATGTTATAGTCAACCCATAACTATTTTTCCAATGCTTCAAAAATAAATAAAAATGGTACTATAAAGACCAATTCCATATGAAAAGGGATATCAAATATATTAGTCAATTGTAGCCTCTATGTTCTAGAGAGTGTGCTCAATAATTATTTATCACAACTATTGAGGTTGATACAAACAATAATGATTGGAAATGTATTCTAAATAGACACTCAAGATTAGATATTGTCCTAATTAGATCACTTTTTATAAATTCATTCATATCATATAGTTTTCAAATGAAAACTAAAATACCTCCATAAAACATAGAATTCAAGAAATAAATTAATATGGAATATGGGGTAATTATTCTATCCAATGAATATAATTTCTCCCCTCTCAATATTTGGGGGTGAATTTCTTGAAAATATTATGAAACTCCCTTTAGAAGAGTTTTATTCATTGAAGGTATGTGTTATATTTAATTTAATAGATCCCACATAAAATAAAATGAGAAGGAAACAAACTCTGTATTTTGAAATTCACTCAGATTAATGAAATGTAAATGGATGACGAGGGATCTCCATTGGAATAATCATCTCATGAATGAATTGTTATTACTATTAAGCTAGCGTATCAAGTTAAATTTTTAGAAACAAAAACGTAGGATCATAATTGATTGAATTCACATTATAATATAAAAGGATAATATTTTCCTTTGAGAATTATCTATAATTCCTCGAAATAGTTATATTGAGTCCTCAATTGCAATATTTCATAATGAATTTAAAGTATACACTAATCTATATAAATTGGATAATATTGAACCAAAATAGATGAATAGTCTACATAAATAGAATCTTTATAAATTGTGTATATACCCATGTGCTTCTCTAAAGGGTGTGATCTTCATATCCTCAAGAATATATATGGGTAAATGTTCCTTTTAATTTATTTTAATATGCTTGATAAGATCACAAAAATTTTAAAGTATCTTCTACCATTGATTGATGACATTTCAATCAACTACAAAGTGTTGAGTACTTCTCTAGGGGTGATCATTAGTAATGAAATAATCAATTATTGGTAAGGAAGGACGACTTCACCAAAACTATTTTTTATACAATAAATAAGAAATATGATTTCATAGTAATCTTTTTCGGAATAAATATTGATATAACTATATACAGGTTCATAATGAAAACAATAATTAAATTTATACTCATGAAATATTTCATAGTATTAATTTATTATATTATATTAATTACCAGAATATTAAAGTGACATATGGAACATTTTGATGACATTATGAGGACCCTAAAAAATTTAAATTTATATGTTAAGTATAGTAAATGTGTTTTCATAGAGAATATAATATTATTAAGGATATTTTTTGGTAGAAAATGTATATATATGGATCATTGAAGACAAATGAAATTATAGGATGACTATTGTAACATATACAATATTTATCTATGTTTTAATTTTTTTAGTTGGGTATTATTTTTTGTTGTTGAGAAACTAATCATTAAATTAATATTACGTAATAATGATAAATTATATGGTAGTGAAGTTTGTATAGACTAACAAAAATTGGGAATAAAATTTAGGAGTAAATTAAGAGGCCAGTCACTGATCCAATTCCTAATTTACCCATCGTTGGAGAAGAATTTTATATATATAATCATTTTTCTAAAAGAGAATCAGTTTCTTACTCATAAACAATGAAAAAATGGTAGCATATTCATACCAATAGTTATGTATAATTGAGAAAATATCTGTGGAACATAAACTGGAATTGGTTATAGTGAACATATAAATGAATGGTCTCTATCATTATATCTATGAAAGGAATTGTGAAATTTACCTCGGTGAAAAGATACTATATTATATATTCAAAAATAATATAAATATACACCAATGATGGTGGTTAGAGAAGATCATGTATTATGTCATTTTAATAAATTACCATCATATAAAGGGATTAACATTTTCAACCCTGATCCCAATATCCATGATCTGAGGATTTATATCATTATAATGAAATATATACAATAGGTTGATTCCTAAATGATTAAATAGTTTAATTTTTATGGAAAAAATTATTTTGTAGATTATACATTTTTTCATTGGAAATGGAAAATAAAACATAATAAAAACTAATTATGATTCCTAATATCCATGAAAAATCTTTCAAAATATTCCACATAATATACAAGGGAAAAAATTATGTTTGGTTCAAATTCATTATAAGAATTATATATAATTGAATCTATCAAGTATCAATAATCATGGTCTGCATGGAAGGGTAGATAACTAAACACACATGACACATAAATATCTGGATAATGATTAATCAATATAATATAGTTAATAAATGAAATATATTCCATTTAATTAGTTAAATGGTATTGAAATTCATCCATATATAACATCATATAAAATATATCATATATTATAAAAATAAAATAATTTTTAAACATAGAATATCATAAATATTTTATTCTAGGTTTACTAGACATATTGATCATTTACCATCAAGATGTTTCACAAGTTAGTTTGAAAAATTATAGGTAGAGTGCCATATAATTTTTTCAACTAATTTTAATCGTGATATTATTGATGAATTGATGATATATATAATGCTTGGATGGTAACCATCACTTCCATTCCATACCATTTTTTATATATCGAGTAATCATATGAATTCCTAAAAAATATGCCTTATCAAATATTCATATTTATTAAAGAATAAATATTTATCAACATTTCCCTATATAATAAAATATCTATAAATTTAAACACCATATGTAAAAATGGACTATGGGTTGTTCAATAATAATATTATTTGTAAATAATGATGACATTTAGGGGAAATTTAATATTCAATGGTCAATAAAAATTTAATAAATTAAGGGGATGTTATGACACAAAAAGTGATTCATGTAAGTGAAATTTAATACTATCCATGTTTAAAAATAATCATTATACATCAAGGGGTTGAATATTTATTTAATACATATTATTAATAGACATTTTAGTATGAATAAGGTTTCTTTTTGACGATGAAATAAAAGAGATATTTCCTATCATTATTGAGGAAAATATCCATTTCATCATGAATTTGGTTTTTCAAAATAAATTTCATTGAAAAAAAGTTTTTAAATAAATTTTCTATAAAATTAAAATCATTATACTTTAAATAAATACTCTATTAAAATTTTGAACCTAATTTTCATATATTCTATAAGAAATATTTCTTTTTCACGGAAATTTTTTTAAAAAGCTACTTGATCATAATGTGGTGGAAATATTCCTTTGATTTTTTTGTAGACATAATATATGTGTAAAAATATATTTTAACAAATTATATTGAAATGTTTATGTAAAAAAATAACATTCATTTTGGGAAATGATTTTTTTTATGAAAACAAATTTTTTATAGAAGAGAAAAATATATTTATATTTTAATAAACCACTTTTTATATAAATATATTGAGTGAAAATTAGTATTATTAATTAAAAAATATCATTAATAAAATGATTATTATAAAATTAAAGTGTTTAGAAATATAATATAATTTCATTTAATGGATATTCAAGAATGACCATACTCCATTATGATTATATTTAACAATAAACCCTTAAAAAATTCATAAAAATTTGTGAGAAATAAACCATGTAAAAGTTTCTTGTATCAAAAATGAATCCTAATAAATAATTGGAAACAAATAATATACCTTCAAAATAAATCATATATATAATCATATAATATCTTAATCAATTAACCTGACCGTTAAGTCCATGAATGAAAATTATGTATCTAAATTCTTTACCTACTAGTAACATTTAATCAAAATTCCCTTTTTCTAAGATAATTTAAATTTAATAAAAAATTACACTGAATATTGACTTATTTATTCTATTACATGTCATGTGTTTGTATATACACCATATAAATGAAATTAGATGCATAATATTACAATATTCCTCAATGAATTGAAAATGACACGAAATCCCATACCTAGTGATATTGTTTTGGTTAAAATATCTTTATAATATTCTTTAGTGGTTCTAAACATGTTATTAACATATCCAATAACCATATTATTATTAATATTTCCTTATAAAATCCTTTAAAAAATTATTAACTATTTGTTAATAATCATTCATTTTTTTCATTTCTTTAATTGTTAATTTTTTTGTTATCTGCATATGGTTTGATTTCTTATTTTTTCCTCATAAATAAATCATGATTAATTATTATCTATATTTTAGTAAATTATTTAAAAATTATATATATTAATTATTGATATATATAGAGTAATCAATAATGATTAGTGATAGAAATATAAATTGATCATTCTTGGAGATAAAATGTCGTATGTATGACTGATCATTGTCTTCATATTATTTTAATACTCAAATAAGTAAAATAAAAGAAATTTATGTATCGTATCATTAATGTAACGTATTATGTCCTAGATATCACATTTTTATATTAATACCATACTTAATATATTCCACATAAATAATGAATGAACTACATCAACTTGCGTGGTGGTAGTCTACTGTTCACATGAATGATGTTATCGTATGCTAAATAAAAAGAAGGAATGAAGCTATGTGTTATATAATATTTAAATAATAATTAATAAATTATTAATATTATATATATATTATATAAATCATATGTCCATCAATATTATTATCCCTAAATGGTTGTAATGTAAGAAGAGGCAAATCTGTTTCACAATGTTGTTGTATGTCATACTCAAAACAATGACTTCATAACCATTTAATTGAAGTGTGTGGGGTTTTAGGTCATAAACATAAAAAAAAATTCACTATCTAATATATTTATTTTATTATATTATATTTCTATTAGAATAAGCTGGTTTTATGAAATTAAATTTCTTGGGAGTAGTGAATAAACTAAGGGAGAGAGTTCCCTTTTATAGTAGAGGAGGAGTTCCAATCATGGAAATACAGAAAAGTAAAAACAATTTGTCGTTTTACCTTACCTCATGTTCCCCCAATAATGAACCATTTCATTTCAAATATGGGATATGTTTGAAATGTGGCCATAAAACATTTTAATCAAATTTGGGGTCATTTCCTCATATTCTGTTATAATACTAACTACTATGGAAACACATCATTATTATAATTGGTGTGATTAACTATAATATTTTCCATTAATATATTCTGTAAATAATATTTTTTAACTTATTTTAAATTTTAAATTATTCATATTAAAAATATATAATCCATTTTTACAAATTCAACTTACAGAATTGTTAAAAATTAATTTATAATTTATCACATATATGTTATGACAATGATAGTTTTAAAGTGAAAATGCACAAATTTTGGAAACTTTTTTATATCTAAATTAACTATAAAATATAATTCAATAACAAAAATAGGATTATTTAGTTCCCCATTGATCTAATTAAAGATAAAAAAATTTAAAATATAATTTATGATTATAAATTCTTTAAATGAATAGTCATGTTCAAATTGATTTAGTATATTTAAGTATTCATTTAAAAAGTAATCGTTTGATAAAAGTACCAAATATTTACTATAATATAATTTTCATATTAATATTTAAAAAATTATTCACATTTATTTCATCTAAAAAATATAATAGTGAAAATATATGTTTCAAAATATTATTTCCATTAAAACACAACACAAATTCCTTTATATAAATATATCTTTTTATTGGTAAAATTCAATTGGTTATTATAATTTTCATCATAAATTTATTGAATGAATTTTGGAAAACTTTATTTAATATAGTGTTAATATTATATTAGTATCCTCCTCTAATTAAATTAACTTATAAATATTATTGGCCTTTTATGCACAAAAATTAATTTTAATAAAAACATTTCCTTTATAATAAATTATTTTTTAGATTAATTTTTTATTAATGGGTAACCAATGAATTAAAAGGAATATTTTTATATGATAGTTACACTTATTAATTACCACTAAATTATCAGTTATTTTTAATAATATTAATAGTATTATATAAAAAATTGTCTTATATGTAGGACAATCATTTGAGGAAAGTCATTATTGTGTGTATTTCAAGTTATCAATAAAATTTAATATTATATAGATGGAAATAATTATCAGGTCATTGATATAACTATTATGTTTTTTGTTTCATTCAATCTTAAACTATATTTTTTTAATTATATTATATTTTTACGATTGATCAAAATTTTATTATTAATTTAAAAGTAAATAAATACTATTTTGAATATTCTTTTTCTTGTTAAATAGAATACAATGAAAAAATAATCATACACCAACATATAAATATTAAATTTGATGTTAATAATATAATAATTAGGTTATAATGTATGAATTTCATTAGTGTCACTATAAAAAATTATATGGAAGAGAATTGATGGGATCAAGTTCTACGAGTATTCTTTATGAGGCCCTCTCATTTAATATTATAATATGTTATAATCATTAAGACTTTCTCTAGACCAATCTCTATATAAATGATAACAATTTTAGTTTGAGTGAAATCCTTTATTAGAAATTTACTTCCACATTAATGTTTTCATGACATATACACTCTCCAAACTGTATCGCATAGTTTTTACTAGAGAATATCTTATCTACAGTTTATATGTAGAGATCATGAGGGGTTAAATAGGTAAAATATAAGATGATACATATATTTTATAATTTTTTAGGAAATTATGATATTACATTATTTTTATAGATATCTTATTTCAAATAAATTTTAAAAATAATAATGTGTTCATTTTACACAAATATAAAGATAAATTGTATGTAATCACTAATAGTCAACAAATCAATCTATTGAATTTAGACTAAATAAATTAGGATTTTTTTCTAAATAATTTTATATTTCTATATATTATGTATATTTAGGGAAATAAATTATTACCTTTTAATAGAATTTTTAAATAATAAAATATTCATAAAAATACATCAAAATACAATTAAAATTAAAAAATATAAAATTAATTTAATTTTTTTTGATGAATTTTAAAAATCTTTTTCTAGTAATAACTATCACATATCCACAAAACTATAATTCGTATACTAAATTTAAATATATAATATTTATAGAATAATTTTGATAAAATATATATTATTTATTTTCCTAAAATTTATATTATAGTATTACAAGACTTGTAGAAAATTTTCTAAAAAAATTGATTCATTGGAGAATAGTGAAAAATACCATTTTAATTGAAATTCAAAAGATTTTATGAGACGATTATGAAAACATTTGTCCAAAAATATTTTAAACCACTTTTCACCTCCAAATAAATATTTTCCAATAATAATTATAAATGTAAAATTCTAATTTCAATTTACACATCACTATTTTACAATTTATTACATAAAATATATTTTTATCTAAAACTAATTTTTATGTGGTTAACCTTTATTATTTTATAACAAAAATTTACAAATCAAAAAATTTAATATAAAAAATTTAATTAAATATTTTAGATCATGATATAAATTTTTTTTAAAAAAATATATAAAATATATTTTTTCACATAAAACTAGGTATCCAATGTTTCAAAATTCAGTTACCAATGTGAATATTAATTATTGTAACCATTGTGTTAAGGGAAAAATATAAAATAAAATTAAGAAAATTTACACTATTATTCTTGAGAGGTTTATCAGCCTTACATTATCACCTCGCTATTGTTTTAAATTTTTGGAATTAAATGCCTCAAATAAATATCTTTTTATTACAATAAATCAGATCCTCATGCATATAAAAGGAATTATTCACCACCCAAATTACTCTCACACTATAAGCCCCTAAATTTGTCCACACACATCCAAAATTCCACCTAAAAACACCAGGACACATCCAAGAGGTTATGATATCCTAAAAGGTCCACCTCTCATTACCATAATACTTTATTCAATATGATTATTTCAATGAGTTAGGAAATAAATGAAATTTCACTGAATTTGAGACTAAATGTAATTGTTTCCTCATACCTAATTACATTATTAGAGACATATTAAATATTAATAATATGATTTATATTTTTTACTATATATACTTATTTATGGGTTTTTTTCATCATACAATTCTTGTGATTTAAAAACCCAACACAATTTCTATTTATTAGTGCATTATTACATAAATGATACCGATGTTGTAAGTTATATTTTCTAAAATCAATTTTTTTGTTATATTTCATCATCTTAGTCTTTTTTATAATATATATGGTAATTTCCACTATATAAATGTAATTATTAAAACATTATCTTGATCCCTTTTGAAATAGACATTATAAATTCTCGGCCTATTAGTTAATGAATTCCTCAATAATAAAAGTATAACTTTATAAATATTAATTATCTTAATTTTAATGAACATTTTCCATTATATTTATTTTAGTTATTCCTAAAAATGGTGTCTTTAAGAATTTTCAAATATATATATATATGTATAATTTTCATATGATCCTTTTATTTATCATTAAATTTTTTGATTATGATGTTTTGTAAAGAAATTTATGATGCGGATTTTGATAAATGCATATTTTAAATAATGAAATGGTTTTTATTTCTACAGTATTTATTTTTATTTTTCACTAAATATTTATATTTTCTATACATTTTTATTTATTCCTAGAAAATATAAAGTTATTTTATTCTCAATATTTTTCACAAATTTCACCTTTTAAAATTTTTAAAAATAATCTTTATTAAAGGAACACATAACGTTGACATATCATTAACGTAATGAAAATGTTTTACAAAATATCAATTTAATATTTTGATCCCTATTTCCACTTTATGAACAATATATCTACCTCAATTGGAGTTTTTTTTAAACTACGTCAAAAAAATATTTTGAAAATTTTCATTATATTGATCCAATTATTGAAATCAAAATGTCCAATTTAAAAAGTCACTATAAATTATACGAAGTATAAATTTATTGAAATATATTTTATTTTTTGTGTTCTCTATTATAAGATATAAATTTGATATTTTTTGTATGTAAAACATGGGTATGGATTATCATTATGGGATAAGTTAGGTTCATTATTCGTTAAAGATGAGTTCGGTCTCATAAATTTCTAAGTTATTTTGGATCTATTAATTCCCTATAATTAATTTTCCAAATGATGAAAAACTTCTAAAATTTTTATGTCATTCCTCGAAAAATTTTCATCTTATTTATATGAGTGGATTGTTTTTTTTCTCAACAAATTAAATGGATTTTTTTCGTAATATAGAGAATATAAATTGTATTCAACATATTGGGTTGAATTTTTTTACATACCAAATATTTTCATCGAAGGACATTGATAAATATCTATATATATTTCCAGATCTAGAAGTTGTGATGGAATTCAAGGTTAAGGATTGAAGTTCCCAGAATAAATTTTATGAAAATATTAAATATTTTTTATAATTCTATCATGCAGTAATTTTAGAAAAATTAGATAACTACTGAACAGTTGCATGAATCATAAATCCTAGACAAAATTTTATTCTAAAATGCAATTTTTACCCCTAGGGAGACATAAAATGGGTTGGTGTAGGGTGTTCTGACTACTCGCTTATTGGTGGGGCATTTAACTAATTAATTAATTATTAAATTAATCAATTAATTCACTTTTGACTGTGATGAAATGTATATAAATATATAATCATGGATAAATTTCTAAGGTTAAAAATATAATATAATAATGGATAAGGACACTCTCTTTCCTCATTACATTGGATGATTGCATGGGGCGATAAAGAAACACTCATTCATATGATATTAGGAAGAAACAAATGCTAGAGCATCTTCTGATTATTCATCAACACATTCGTTATCAAAGAAAGATCTATAATCAATGTTGGAGTCATTATTTATGTTCTATTATATTTTTATTAAATATTCTGAGCAGATCAACCCCTTATATCATTCTATGCTAAATTTCAACTATTGCATGCACTCAAGTATAGATTAATCTGTTAATCTAAAAAACTAACTTTGGGTTCCCCATTCATGATCGACTAGACAAGAACACATGAAAAAAATTATTTATCATTTGTTTTGTTATTTTCTCCCATTCTGCTTCACATTCATCATCTATTAGACCTAGCAGTCCCAGTTCAACATTTTCTTGTGGTACAGAGCCTAATCGGTCCACCATAACCTTGACCGAAAATTGATAGTGTAACAGATGGGTGGAAAAGTCTAGATATAAGGATATTTCTAGGAATATATGAATATTATTGTGGTTCAATATCATGGAATCAAATTATGAAGGTTTTGTGGATTGTGGGATGTGTGATGGACGTCTTATGAACTTATGAGGTTTATTTCTAGTAAGAAATGGATAGAGTACACAAATAATGGTTATATTAACCTATCTCAGTCAAAGAAATTACAAAATAGAAGGTGTCACAAATAGAATCAGATGTGGAAATCATATCTTAGAAAAGAGTGAAAACCCTGAACAAACTCTATGTTCAAGGATTACATAGGGTGTGCATCCCCCTCATGGTGACATCTGGGGTTTTGAAAAACATAGGCATGACATGACATGTAATTTCTCTAATATGATTATTGTCTCTTACCTATTTGAAAAAACCTTGTGGTGGATCACATGAGTTGTATCCCATGTGGGAGTACAAGGAAATATAAATGGTCATGTACCAGAGTACACAGACATGTCCATGTCATATAAATAGGACCCTTTAAGAGGCAACATGTACTGTACTCAAGAACATTGAAACATGTTCTAGTACATTTACACAAACAGCGGGACGCAGCCCTGGCCCCAGTTAGTCTATACATTCTATGATGTACACTTATACAAAATGTACTATAAAATGGATAGGGAACATTTTATTGTAATAGGACATGACTATGAAATGGAGCTGGACCACATGCTATGTACATCCTCTCATATGTTTTCTATACAATGGTTCTATTTCAAGAAAACTCATTATTCTATATCAATTTCATTTTCACTCATATTTTGGCCCCGTGATTAGCCTATCATGATTTTTTTGTATAATATGATGGTTCCCTATTTTTTGGATTTCGAGAGAACATATGAAATTTTTTGGGAATATTTCTTGGTATGGTAACTGTTGATGACTTTTTTTATCATGGAGGATCACCTGCAGCTTCTTTTGAGTAGAATCCCTCTATCATACTACGGACTGGGTCTCTGACCACTATAGTAGAACCCCCATCATCATGGGTGTGTTCCATATACCACTACCTTCTAAGGTAAAAACCATAATAGTTTGGGCATGGGGCCATGATGGCCCTAGAGGACCCCCCCCCCCCCCCGTTGTACAAGGGAATGAATCCTAGACCACTATAGTGAAACCCCCCACCCCCATCAGCATGGTCATGGGTCCCCTACAACTACATATAATGTGGAACCCCCTCTAAGAGGGGGGCCCAGGTCCTTGGTGACTATATTATAACCCCTACTAGGTAGGTCCCATGTACTTGATGACTATAATATAACCCCTACTAATTCATGGTGTTATTCCTCGACCTTTTGATTGAAACACCCCATCGACATTGGTGTTAGTCCTCTACCTTACTGGGTGGAATTCCATCAGCATGGATATAGGTCATTGTGACACAATAGTCGACCCCCACCTATAAACATTGTTACAATTCCTCAATAGATATTTATAGAGTGGAACAAAACACAATAATTTGTGGGACCTCTACTTCATATCTGTGAATCTCCCCCGTGGACTGTACAGAATAATGGCAAGGTGAGGCTTGACATGGATTGTTACTTTTGTGCAGATGCGGGAGATGATTCAAATCACTTATTGACTTGAGTAATTTGTTATACTATTCTTATTGGGATGAGTTTTGAGATGGAGATCATCATAATCTCCGATTTTGGATTATTTAGACTGATCACATATGTATATCCTTCTCTATTGTCACAATGTATTTTATTACATCTTTAAAGAAGTTGTGAATATGCACATTGTATTCCTTATGCTTTCTGTGTTATTATTATCTTGGTTGTATGATTCTCTTATCCTAATATAGGTGGTTAATACTTGATGATTACTTTATCTACTCATAGTTTATATCCCCTTTTTTGGAAGAGCTTACATTCACTCTTTATTGGGTTGAGCTATTCTCTTTGACTATATATTGCTTATAGTATCTTTTCTTTGTAATTGTATCTCTTACTATTCCACCTTTATGTTATCAAAGTTTCATACTGGGTATGTATTCAATCAAACCTATATGGTATTTTTCTAAACATGTACTATTGTATAGAGATGACAAATAGGTCAATCATGACTACAAAGAAACATAGTGGTAGTTAGTTTTTAGACTATGTTTGATGGTCGTAGCGTTGGCTCCAGGAGTTAGATTATCATAGATATTTACTTTTGGAGTTTCTCTTAGGATTGGACACATTTTAGGTTAGGTGTACATTTTTACCATTTTACTTTCTAATCAACTACCATAAATTTTTACATTCATGGGGTTCAAGAATTCTTTGTTCACATTAATGTAGTGTGAAATATTTTATTCTTTCATAATGTACCATTTCATCTAGATGGTTTGTCTTGTTCATACACCAACAGAAGAAAATGAATTCATGTTTTAGATAAACCATAGGTTTTTTTCTCCACACCAATGATTGTCCAGCTGCCCTTGGGGGGTTTTTGCCATAGAATCATCTTGGGGCATGTCATTACATATTTTTTTCAGTGGTGTGGCATTCATTGAGACATTGTTAATATACCCCCCTTAAAAGTATTAGGCGTGGTTTGGGAATATAGTTTCAATGTTTCTCGAGTGCTTTTCTCAAAATAAGGAATCAAATGATGTTATATTTTCAAATATATACTTCAACCAGGATCATTTTTACCTTCTTGTTTTTTTAAAGGTTGGTGCCGAAACCTCATTTTATTATTTAAAGAAAAGACCTCTTTAGATTGGTTAGACGAAGACCCATTACATAGCCAGAAGGCCCAAGGCCAAGTTGCCTGAATCTAAGGCTTAGAAAGCCCATTCTTTTCCCCAAAGGACACCTCGATAAACAGTACTGCTACAGTACCTGTACTGGTACAGTACCACAAATAATATAGCCACCGCTATAGTACCTGATACAACCCTCCTCCGCTAATGTGCCGCCACTGCTACAACGCTACTACAGTGCCCTGCTACAGTACTGCTACAGTACCCCCAAAATTTTTCCCCTACCCAGATTTGATCCTGGGTCATTTGGAAGACAAGGAAGAGTTTGTACCATTAGGGTACATGTTTGTTGGCATACTACCTTCTTGTTGACTCGACATGAAAAGGAATTTTTTGTAGGGATCAATAGGAAACACATTATATAGGATTGAGCCTTTGAATATCCTTCTTGAGTTATCTCTTCATTTTTGATAATATATATAAAAAAAACTTTTGACATTGTATATGTTTGACTAGTCATAGGATTCTTATGCAACTAAATCCAACCAGTATATTAGTCTCTAATCTTGATGAAAATATAATGAAGGATGAGGCCTAATTTTAGGGTATGTCCTAGAATCCCATTCCTCCATCTTGGTAGGTATAATTACTTATACCTATCATGAAATAGATTTGTCCATTATATCAGGTGGAGGGAACACGCAGACTTACTATACTCTGTGATTTCGAGATCTCAAGGTCAATGAGGATCACTGGGGAGCTGGATCCCTAGAGAGGATAATATTTTCAAGAGTCTTGATTAGTGTTTCGTCATCAATAAGACACCTAGAGATAATGTGGTTTCCCTAGAATCTATCTTCTCCATATACTAGTAGTACATTGGTTGTTCCTTGTCACACAGATGCATGATGATTTGACACTATAATGGGACAACATTCAGTTGTTGATTCATGATAATTAATAACCTTCTTATTTGTTCTATATATAGATTTATTATTTTTTGGCGCTGTAGTAGGGAGTGACGAAGGTGGATAAGTTTTCATCAAGATTCAAAAACAATATATGGTAATATCATCACATCATATGGGCTGGATAAAATTGAGGACTAATGTTTGACAAGGGACTCCCAAGAATTATCTATGATAGGTTTTTCCATTGTTAATTTTCACAGATGTTAGGTTATTATAGAAATAACTATTTAAAGCAGTGCTTATTCCATAGTGATTACCTACAAGTTGTACTTGTATTGGAAACCACATAACTGATTTTTTCTATAGCAGAAACGAACACCACATGCTAGGATCATGGAAAATGATTCCTCCATGTGGCCCAACCCAAAAACATGGTTATAGGCAAAATATAATTCTAGTACATCCCAATGATGGGTTATTCATTACATGCGGTGGGATAGGTTATATGGAATGGGGATTCCGAACTAGAAATGTGGGGAAACATATGAAAATAGCTATGTTACATCAATAGTAAAGGTATCACTATGATCATGGATCTCCCATGGAAGGACAAGGTGGTCCCCAATGAGGTAGATCATATAATAGAATCATGAGAAAATATAGGTAGTGTATGACATTATGGGATTCTTCCACAACCACAATAAGGTATACAATGTCATGATCATGGATTTGGAGGTCAGTTCCATATAAAACTATAGGCTATGGATGATTTTGATCCCTTTGGGTGTGAAATGATTAACAGTTTGATATGTGATTATTGTAAACATTTTTAGGTTTGATTATACATCGGTTTCATTAATTCCACTATATCTACTCTTAGGGTTAGATTAGGATCTCACAGCTAAGGTTCTAGCCCATCAAATTTATCTTGAGGTTCCAATAGGGAATGCTTCTTATGTATCATTCATTAGCAAGTAGTGAGAGATATTACATGGTGGATATAGGTTAACATGGTACATTTTGGTCATCATAATGGAACCCTATGACATCATCTTGGGTATTTACTGGTTTTCTATGGTCTGTTCCCAGTTCAATTGTCATCATAGACTAGTAAAATTATGACTCACAGGTAGTATGGGATTAACCTTTTTAGAAGAGAGAGGGAGAGGGAGATATCATGGAGGAGAAAGTGGGTTATATTAGTATAAGGATGTATCCCATAACCCATATATTGTAAAGTTTATCATTTCATGATGTAGACACTTTATATATATGGATTACTTTAGTTGTTTTGGATTACAACGATGTATTCCTAGTAGACGTTCTCAGACTATCTTCGAGGAGGGATATGTATTTTTTTCATAAACTAGCATTTCAAAACAACTATGATATCTTCTAAAAAATTTCAAATTTCCCTAGTAAGATTTATGAGTTGTGGTTCCATTTGGGGAACCATTGAGAAAAATGTTTCAGTACACATCATGTCTCTTCCTAGGATTCTTCAGTGTTGGTCATGGAGAAATTGGATGGGTGTTTATAGCTTTTAAAGGATTATAATCAGTTAATATAGGACAAGATAAATAAAAAGAATCACATTCAATGGTTTCATGACCTATTTTACCAGATTTAGTGAGGGATGCGGTTTAGAAATATCTATCTCAGATCCAGCTACAACTAGATGTGGGTTTTCAAGGATTATATTTCAAATGTTTTCCTTGTGATGTAATAGTAGATTATGTGTGTTCCTTGCAATTTTCTTTTCAATGATGAATAACCCTTCCATGTTTTTGGTTTTGATGAAAAACATATTCGAGCCATACATGAACCATTTTTTTATATTTTTTGATGACATACTCATCGATTATAAATGAATGGAAAAACATGGTGGGGACTTGATTATGGTCTTATATTTTATTCATGAGAAACTTATTTATATAAATATTTCGAAGAACTACTTCTGGATTCATGATAGTCACATTTATGGGAATTTCGTTTCTGAACAATATTTGGAAATAGATCTAGTAATGATCAATGTATAGCGAACATTGGATCCACCCAAGATCAGGTTATAGGTGTGAAACTTTCATTGAATGGAGGGGAACTATATGAGCTTTGTGATCAAATTATCCAAAGTCTAATCCCCTTTGACATCATTGGTGTAGATTATGATTTCATTTAATTGGTTTTAGTAGTTCCATGGGGACTTTAAGGATTTGAGGATGAGGATAATGAGTGATCCATGGTTGAAACTACTAAAGGAATTAATGGACTTCATTGTGTATTTCTATTACTCGAGAGCTGGTTTTGGCTATTTTTTGATGCAACTGCTTGTAGTTAACGCATATGGGGTGAGGATGTTTCGAAAACATGAGTATAACTACATGAATCATGACCTAGATATAGAAGAGGAGGTATTATCCACAAGGGTATAGAAGAATTACCTTATAGGGGAGAGATTTATGGTTTACATAAACCATCAGAGTCTCAGGTACATATTCTCGTAGACAGACTTGAACCTAAACAAGTGGAACTAGTTTGAATTACACTATAACATTGAAAAAAAGAATATATATACTTCATTGAAGGGAAATAGTGAAGAAGGTTCCCTTAAAATGAATTCATAGGCTTTCTTAGTGTAGGATACATCAAATTAGTTTGCCTTTATATTGCTGATATTATAGGAGAAGGAGGGTACACTTTTTTATCTCAATGGTGTTGAATCCTCTAGTTCTCTGGAGTGTGTTTTAGTACCATATGAGTGAAATAAACTTTGATGATTTATGTGATGATATATCCCCAGGTGACTCACTAGATGGATATTCTAAAGTAGGTAATCATATTGACTTGTTTGAGTGGTGGATAGTGTTTCCAATCATGTTGTACGTTGAGGTGATGTGGGACTTCAACCCTTACCTACTAGCTATACTCTCCAGCATGGTTAATATATAAAGAGAACATAAGATGTAGTATTGGGGGTTGGTCATGAGTTTATGTGTAGTTGATTTAATCTTTTAGTTCCATAACTATCAGTGGGTGACAACTATGAACCATGTACCGAATGGTTTGTTTCAGCCGCTTTAGTTCCCATATAAGAAAGGATTTTGAAAATACGTTGAAATTTTCAATGGATATAGACACACATTGATGTTCTGTTATACTATATGGGTGATATTATAATGAATCATTAAGCGACCACACCTCCTTCCCATTATGGATATGAGTTAGGTGTAGATTTTAGGGTAGTTGTACATCTGAGAAATCATTCACCTTAATGGTGGTACAACAATGATTGTCTAAGAGCGTCACTCATGGATGACATAACTATTTATATATCAATATTTAAGAGTTGAGACGCTGAGAGAATCTATGTCATGGACTACCCAGAATTAATTTTTTATAAATATTAAATATATTTTAGGTTTCATATATGTATCTTCTTAATGAAAATAGCATCACTCTAAAACGGTTGCTTATATCAAAAATATTATACCATGGTGGAGTTAAAAATGTGGTTTTTATCCTAGGCTTGAAATAAAATGGGTCAGTGAGGGGAATTCAGACTCCTTGCTCATTAGAGATATGTTCAGTGGATTAATTAACTATTACACTAAATAATTAAATAATTTTTTATCCTAGATAATGTTTTTCTAAAAAATTTAATCCTTGATAAATTTATATGGTTACGCTCATAATCTGGGAATCGTAAACGATGCTCTACTTCTAGTTTCCATTGGTAAATCACAACAGATGTTGAAAAAATGTTGAATCAGATCATATTAGGACTCAAAAAATGCCACAGCTTATCCATATTGTTGGTGGGAACATTCCTCACCAAATATATGTCCAAACCCAATGAAGGAAACTCCATTTGGTGTATATATTCCATTTTGATTAAATAGATTTCAAGGATCCAACCCTTCTTTCGATTTGCAATAAAAAGCAGCCTTCTCATGTGCCTCGATACCAATTGATATGTTTATCTAATTTTTTCTAACCCTGGGTACCCTATTCTTGAATTATTGGACAAGAAATATTAAAATCCATTATTTAAAAATTACCTTGTTTATCCTCTCCCATTATGTTTCATGTTCATCAATGGAAGGACCATAAAGTCCCAATTTGATATTTTCATGTCGTACTAAACCTGATCAGTCCTATGGAATCCTGATGGGTTGAGGAAAGGGGAACAAATTCTTTTAATAAGACTATATTTATGAAGCTTTCAAGGAATATAATTTTTTCCCATGGTACATATATAGGTAATAGAAGGTTAAACGTATGATTGTGTGCACTATGTGTGAATGACATGTGAAGAACCCATGATGGTGATATTTAGAAAGAGAAATATTGAGTCCACAAACCATTGATAGATCCTCCATTTTCATCTAAATATAGGTCAAAATCAATGTTTTAATGAAAAAATTGTTTAATTAACGTCATATTTGTGAAAATAGTGAAATACCCAAATAATCAGCATGTTCATGGATGAATGGACGTTGTGTATCTCCATAAATAGTAGTGGAGTCTATGGTTTTGGAAAAAATAATGTTGAGACAATTTTTATTATATATAACATGATATGTGCCCCTTTACCAGTTTCCAAACCATTCGGATGATCACATGGGTTGTATCTTGTGTGGGAGTACATGAACAAAAAAATAGTTGTTTACCCATGTACTACATCATGACCAGGTCACGCGAGTGGCACCCCATGTGTGGTAACACACCGTATACTCATGTACATGTACATGAGGACCAGTACATGGACATGATCAATACAATATGACCCTGGTCCCAGTTATTGTAGAAAAATTGTGTAGTCCACCTACAAATCATGTACTTCTATATGAATAGGGAGACATTTACTATCATGGGACATGTCTTGGCGATGGATCTGGACCATGCGTTATGTGGGTATTCTCACAATATGTGTATACTTTGGTTCATTTTCAAGAATATTCAATGATACATATCACTTTTATATTAAATAATATTTTAGTTCACAGGTATCATATTCGAGCGTTTTTTCCTATATAACATGATTGTGCACTTGGTTATCAATTTCTAGATATGATTTGAAATATTTCTAGAATAGTGCATATTCAAGTGATGCTCGATGGTGACCGTTATTAGGTAGTTACACCTGAGGAATCTTTTGAGTAGAACCCCTATCATACTAGGGATCTTGTCCCTAGCCAATACAGTGGAACCCCCATCAGTGTGAGTGCAGTCCCTCTACATCTAGAATCATAGTGGAATCCCCACACATGGAAGGTTACACGTGCTCGAGTATTATAGTGGATCCATGATTCCAATTAGGGCGTGGGTCCTGGAACATATAGCAAAAGCCACCCCCATCACTATAGATGTGGGTCATATTTAGCTACTTTCCATGTGGAACCCCCCCCCCCCCCCACCACTATGTAGTGCATGGGTACTCAATGTCTATAGTGTAACCCCCATGTCACTGCAGGGTACATGTTCTCAACCTATCAATTGGAACTCCCTATCAAAATGGGTGATTGTCTTCTACCTTACCTATTAGAACTTCCCATAAAAATGGGTGTTGGTATTCCTGAAACTAGAGTGGCACACATTATCCACATGGGATCAGGTCCTCTATTGATACATATAGAGTGGAAAACCCCATGAAAAAGTAGGTAATGTGACTCTTACATTGATCCCCCTTGACAATGTGATATAGTTTCAAGTTATTTCTTGACCTGGATGGTTACTTTTTGAAGACTCGTGAGGTGAATTGAATCATTGATGAGCTTTTAGTACTATTGTCCACTCTTCTTATTAGGATGAGTTGTAAGAAAGATATAAAATTACACTCTAATTTTGGATTATTTTGACAAATATTATATGTATATCATTACATATTCATACAATAGACTTGGTTACTCTAATTACAGGTGACACAATGACATTCTGGTTATTCAAATTGCATTCCCTAATTAGTTTTTCATGGATGGAAGTGTTTACACTACTTAAATAGGTTGAAATGACTCATTTATGTGTTAATCTATTAATAATATTTATCCCTTTGTTTTTGGATGATATTACATTCACTCACTATTTTTTCAGGTATTCTCAACGACCATGTCTTGAATTTACTATATTTCACTTCCTTTGGTATATCTAACATATCCGCATTAAACCTTTGGGGTGTCTTACTGAGTATGAATATACTAACCCAATATGTGATTTTCATAAAAAAATCAATTTATTTTGAAGATGAAACAGAAGTAGATTGTGACTATAGAAGAGCATATGGATACGGGGTGCTTGGACTGCATGTGGTGGTCATAGCAGGGAATTTATGAGATAGACTGTCCCAACTATTTAGTATTCCAATACCTATTTTGTTGGGGAACATTTCTATTTGGGAATTTATTTTTTCACTTTTATCAATTAAACTATCATACTTTGGTATTTTCATGTGTTTCATACATTCATAGTTATCTTTATAGTAGTGTTGTATCTATTATTAATTCCGTATTCACTTTCTCTTCTAGATGACTATAAGTGTGCATAATGTTACTTAAGAAAAGGCTTCCTTGAGTAAAATATGACTTTGGTTTTTCACCACCCCCTACCCTATAGAGGTGGCAATTGGGTAATTGTGGTTCATTCCTAGGATAGGGTATGGTTTTTAGGATTTATTTTCCTCACAAAATGATTCAGGGACATTTTCATTGTTGGTAAATTTTTTCCATGATTGATTCATCTTTCCTTTTTATAATTTTTGCATTCCCGTGATATTATTTTATTTTATTATTATTCTATTATTAAATATATCTCCAAAAAAATTGGTTATTATTGTAATTATTGTCACATGTTTATCATCCCATGCATTTTTTAAGGGAAAATGATTATTATTTTAACGTGACATGTCCTACTACAACCTATAATATAAAACTAATCAGGTTCCATCTTATATTTTAAAAGATATTTTTCCATTTTTGTTAGTATCTCATATTATTTTGATATAATTAACAATGAAATGTTATTATATTATCAATTTCAAATTATTTCATGTCCCCCATTATGGTTGTTTCCATTCCCCATGTTATACAGATGAGTATACCGTATGACATGTAATGTTTAATTTATTGAAATGATCAAATATGAGTGTTTTTTCATTCATTTTTCATATCACACGTAATTAAATAAAATTTATAAATCATGTATTTTTAGCACTTAACCGTGGAGTGTGGCTCTATGGTGCATTATTTTGTATCAAAGAGTGTATTAGTAATTTTTGATGATTCGTTAGGATATTTTTTGAAGAAAAAAATTTAGAATTAGTCAATACCATAGGTTTATGGTAATGAATAATTTAATATATTAATATTTTAGTAATTTAGATACATTGTTGTTTCCAATAAATGAGATCATAGACATTATAATACAAGTGGATATTATCTTTGAATGCTATGAACATAGTGTGTATATACCTTATTACTTTTTATAGGTATTTACACAATGTTTACATCGTGTAGAGTAATGAATCATTATGACAAGACTATTTTAACACTCTTATATTGCATCCTTAAGATATTTATAATATATTTATTAACTATTCAGATTTATCACACAATTTGACATTATAGAAAAGGATAATAATAAGAAGTTGTTAATTAATTACTATTATGGAAACCAATATATATTTAAGATCATGTATATATTTCATTTATGATTTATTCCCATTTTTTATAGTTTTCTTTTTTAAATGATTAATTAATTAATTATATTTATCTTTAAAATTCAGTTATTTATGTAAGGGGGAGAATAATGTGTAACCATGTTAAAAATCGGTTCTATAGAAAGAATTAATTATTATAATAATGAACAATCAATTAGATAAAATATACTATTAAAAAAATTATAATCATTTTCACTTAACAATCGTGTGTTATGATGAATAACATTACTATTTCAGAACATCGAAACACTTAAAATAAGAGTGGGTAAGAGTTTCAAATAATATAAGTTCTTAAAGACCATGTGTAAAAGAATATTAAACTACATTCATGTAAAAAATGTACGATAATAGGATTGAATCTTGAATCTGATGGCTATTGATCTTATTATTATCAATATGGGATGAAGAGTCTAGTCAATACGGTGGGGGATAATAACTCCATTGCTAATTTCCCAGCAAAAATTATAATTCCTCAAATGCAAGTAATTTGTGAATTATGAATACTAATTCACTAATTGATGGTCTATTGATTATTTTTGGAATCAACAACTTATTAATCAATTATAGACTAGGAAATATAATCCTATGAAAAATACTGTAGTTGATGGTGATGAATAAGGAAAAATGTTCTCACATAATATATTTTGGGATGCCTTATTATATGATAATTTAGAGAATCATGGATCTTTTACGTTAAAAATAAATCACAAACCCAATGATTTTATTCTTTAAAAGTGATTCTATTCATATGAATATTTCCTCCCAATTATAAACATTTTGGAATGTACTTCAAGAATATATTATTATTCTTCTTCATGAAGAACCTGATGAATTTTTCAAAATTATTTAGCTATATAGATACTAAATTTATACTGATTATCGATGTGAGAAATTCAAATATAAATTTCTAAATCAATATATATTCTTTTATTAATAAATATATTTTAATAACCTATATTTTAATAATAATTATATTATAGTCATCATGATACCCAATCAAGGGTGATGTTTAGATTATCATATTGAAGAAAACTCAATACAAAGGAAAAAACTATTTTGAGTAAGGAGAAATATTTCCAATCTATTTAAGTTTGATATCTCTATTGAAATTAATTTTAGAGTAATATCTAAGTTATACTTACCCTTTTTAATATTTATTAGTAAGTGATAATTAAAATTGAGATGGACCATTTATAATAAGAGGGATTTAATGACAAAATTTTTTAACATTATATTATATTTAAATAAATATAATATTGAATAATATTTACCACATAAAAACCCTATATAAAATTATTTTGTAATACAATGAAAATAAATATTTAATTTTATTTTTATAATGTAGCTATTAAATCTGTAATAATAAATAAATATAACAATATAGTTCCCTGACTAAATAACTGGGTATGTATGGTGTGTCATATGACCTCTTCCACAACTAATATACAATATTTTCATTGCTAAATGTGATGGACTTCTCTATGTAGTTGATATAATAAATCCTCAGTATCAAAAACTGTACATAAAAATCATAACATGAAATTTATAATAATAGAAAAAAATATAACCAAATAAAAACAATACCTTATTAGATTCATTGTAAGTTTCCGTAAAGAAAAATAATATAACAAAATATAGAAACCCAATGTGGAAGTAAATAAAATAAAATATAAAATCAACCAAAAATTATAACTACATTGTTCCCATTCCGACCACGCATCACCTCAGTCACCAAACTCAACTACCATAGCTAATTATTACAAGATCCTTTACTTCCAAAGATCATTAAGAGGGATGTAATTATGTTCATTTGAATTCCAATGTGGGAATATAGTATAAACCAATTAAGAGACCAAAAATTATCTTTAACATATGTGACAGTGAATAAGCTGTTTATTCAAATTTATGTAAGTTAATATGTTATAATGAAATAAATAGTCTTTTTGAAAATGATCATATTCAAGGAAAAACTCCCCAAACCCTAGTTTAAATTTCTTTGGATCAATATTATATGGAATGTTATAAGTTATTTAATTATAAAAGTTTTTCTATAAGGAAAACATATATCTCATTATAGACATATCCAAAAGAAGTCATTGTGTATGCTTAAATAAAATTTATTCCACATTTTTGATAAAATAGATACATAATTTTTTTCGAAAATAAATAGAAGGTTATTTTTAATTATATTAATGGAATAAATATTATTGTAAAAATGAAATTTAATAAAATCCTAATAATGGTGAAAATATAATTGAAGACACGTTATTGGAAATATAGATTTAAAAGAAGTGTTTTCCAACTAAAGATAAAAAATGCATAGTTTTTCAAAAAACATAATTTCTGCATCATGAGTATTTAAATATAAGTAAATGAAAAAGTTTGAACTATCTACATATAAAAATAAGATAAATAATTAATATGACATGATAGGGACATATCATACAATTTCATCAATTGAAAATTTAATCAAAATAATTCAAATAAAATCGAGTTTGTGACATGAAATGAAACAACCATGGAAATGACATAAAAAATAATTATTATATATTTATATCATTCATTATTTATTTATTTATATTAATTATTTATAAATTAAAAATATTAAATTCAAAAAGATAATATTTTCCTTAAACTTTTTCTTATAATGTTTTATTTTAAAAACTATTCTTATAGTTAAATAATTTCAATATGAAAAAATTGTTTTTATTTTTGATATCATGAAGTCAAAATTATCATAGATATTTTTTTGATAATTCTTTGAGGGAAAATTATTTCTCAATTAATACTAAAAAATAATTATTCTTATTAAAAACTATATTTTTAATGTATATAAAAATAATATATATATATATATATATATATTTGATTATTTATTATTTTATTTAGTAACATTGGATTACATAAATTCCAATTATGGTTTTCTAATAGTTCTTTTTACATGAATTTTAAAATTAAAAAAAATTAACCAATGAAAATTTATTTTAATAAAAATATTTTATCATTGCATTTTATCTATTTAATTTTAGAATAAATTCTTTGAATTATATGTTTCAAATCATAAAAATAGAAATCGTTATTTTAATTATCAGTTAAAATTTTTGAAAAAAAAGTATTGTTTTTATTATTATCCAATCTTAATTTTAACATTATTAATTCTTTCACTATGAAAAAATAGTAAATTCTGTAAAGAATGTTTAAATAACAGTGATAAAAATAATAAAATGAAAATAAAACCTTTCAAAAAATTATATTATAAGTTTATATCATCCACATTAATAAAAGATTCTAATATATGGACGTTTTTCAAATTTTTATGTGATTATAAAAATTATTTAATTTTATTTAAATAAAGAATAAAATTTAAAAGTCTTTCTATTAATAATAATGATATTTTGAACAATTTAATAACAAGAAAATATTTTATGTAAAAACATATTTTTTAATATAATTAGTTATATTCATCATCATTGTTTATTTTTTAATATTTATTTTATTCTAAAAAAATATTTACCTAACATTCAAACAAAACGTTTAGACAATAAATATTCAATTAATAGAGAACATAAATAAATGGTATTAAATATTGTAAATGTATTATAAATTGAATAAAATATTATAAAAATGAAAATTTAAAGGTAAAAATAACATTTTAGGGAAGATTAAATTATTTTAATCAATAATCATATGATTTTCTAATGTTATAAAAGTCAATATAAAAGATTTGTTCAAAACATTTAATTGTTGATAATTTTTATAAATTATATTTTATTAAATTATATAGAAATCCTCAAATAATACTTTTATCCATGTGAATAAAATTTATTGAAAATATCAACAATGGTCCATTTCTGATCCATCCCCCATATAGTAAATACGACGATCCCCATGGGGTAAAAAACCTTGTCATTTGGGTATGTCTTAAAAGGGAAAAAATAAGAGTCAAAAAATTATATGAAAAAAAATTGATCCAAATAATATGTGGAATATTAATGGAGGATTTTGACTCATCATAATCTTGTGTGATAATATTATCAATTTGGTTCCTTTAGGAAATAAAAATAAATTTATATGAATTTAATATGATAAGAAATTCAAAGAGTGCCCCATGCCTATCATACAAAAGGAAAACTCTTCTTATAATTTCATCACAAGTATAAAATATTAATTTTAGAAAACATCCACCCAAATCACATACTTATATACATTATAGTATCATATACGATTTTTTATGATTGTAAAACCAACGTATAAATGATTATTTTGTAAACCATAGGAGATTTCCCGGAAAATAATTTTCATTCATAATGAAGTGTTTCTGTTTTATTTCTTCTACCACCTACTTAAAATATTATCTATCCACAATGAAGTTTCAACAAAACATTATTCAACATAATGAAGTGTTTTTATATTAATTTCATGAAATCTATCCATCTTTTATTCAATCAAATGAAAAAAACCCACCATTATTTTGTATGGCATAATACCACTCAAAAAATTGAATTAATTCATTTTCTATCTCCATTAATCATGGATTTTAATGATGATAAAAATATTTCATTTGTAATATATTTATTAAATATATTATTTTTAATATATTACATATTATTTACATTATTTTATTTATATTCATTCAAAAATGATAATTGCTTTTCTGAGTATTTGTGAACTACAACATCCACAACGAAATGTGATTCATTTTTCATTATCCCATTGAATTTATGACATATATATGTATGTTGAAAGAAAAAAAATATAATTATGACATCATTTTCATTCATATAAGGTAAAATGATACATAACTTATTTTTATAATGACTGTTGCAATGGGTAACATTACCCTTGCATACATATGGCCTACAGGCTTAATGATTGATACATAATCCATTATTAATAATAATATTTTAGCATTTTTTTCAACATTATAATTGATAAATAAAAAATTTAATATTATCCAATACAAGTTGAAAAATTATCTCTTTTACTATAGTCACCCTACCAAATTCACTTTCTACATTTGAATCGAAATTCAACGTAACATCCTATATATTCCTAAATTAGTTTTTAATTATATATGAAAATGTAATTATTGATATAAATAGAAATAAAATATTGAATAAAATTACCAAAATTGTAGATAATTAACAATACTTCATTATTTGAAAAGAAAAACAATGTATGTGACATGTCAGAGTTGATGTAAGGGACCCATTAACAAAAAAACCATTTTAAATGTTATAATGATTAATTTTTAAAATACCCCTTTTTAAATGACCATGTTTTAAAAAAATTATTGATTTATTCTATGTGGATTTAAATCTCAATTAAGGAGACATAGTGATTCTTTTATTCAATGGTTTTCATAAATATGTATTTATGGAATATTTATTATTTATTTTAAAAAGAAAAAAACAAATATTCAATTTTAATGTAAATGGTGAAATTGGTATTTTACAACTATGGAACCATTATTTGAATTCTACGTTATTATACAATAACTCAAGATTTATTTAAATAAAATATTTATTTCACCTTTTTCAAGTTATTTTGTTATAAAAAATATGGTTTTAATATAATAACATATTAATATTTCTTACATGATGTATACATATGGTTTTTAAATAGTTTATCATGGGTTTAATTCTGGTTATAGTCCTTAGACATTATTTATTAAGGGTATAGTGCCTTTATAGTTTTGGGTAGATGTCGACCTAGCGTCTACATAGTATATATCCCCATAATATCTCTATGGTGATCCCAATATATCATATATGATGTCTATAATCTGATTAAATCCCAATGAACTAGGAAATCATTACCTTTTCTAGATAATTATATTATAATTTAATTGTATAGTTCATTTAATTTTGGAGATATCATATGAATTTAAGGATGAATATTTACCTTGGAACCAAAATAAATTTTCTATTCTTTCAAATGATTTTTATGAAAATATGTATATTTTAAATAGAAATAAGATGATAAATATAATAGAAATAATGAATCTATTATCAATTTTTTTAATAATATTTTCTTCATGGGATTTCATGATATTCACTAAAAATATATATTTTTCATCTGTTTGTGTCCCATAAAAATATTTTCTTCCATACCAAATCTAAAATAGAATAATAAATATTAATAATGGTAAATGGAAATAAGAATTAACATTGAATGTCTTGCTGATTTAATATTAAAAGAAAACATGCTTCAATTCTAAAATTTTAAACTATCAGAAAAATGAATAATTATTATTTGTTTCGATGTTATTATATATGGTTTTCTTATGAAATATTTGTTACATAAATAAATAATTAATAATACAAAAATATCAACGAGAATGTAGGATTGTGAATTCTATTACAATGTGACTTTATTATGGATTATTTAAGGAAGGGTCCAATGAGTTGGAATGAGACGAAGTTTTAGATAACATTCAGGGTTAATGAAATGACTATAGAATACATTGGATATATTTTCCCTAGTGGTTAAATTCAAATGATGTAGCATTTCAACATTCTCATTTTCTTTAGTGTATGAAATGTTTTTTCATAATGGATTTCTATGGAATAAACAGATATGTTGTAGTAGAAAGTCACCGAGAGAATAAAAACCTTCCATATTTGCAACACATAATGTTTAGAGTTGGAGTTGAGTAGATTATTTTCTTAATACCTAAAATGATTCAAGATACAAATGGTAGGGGAATCTGTACTGGAGAGAAACTAGATCTATGAAAGAAGAACATATAGATTGTAGATCACATTATGATACAACATCCCCCAATATTTAGTGAAGATTTCTGTTGAGTGGTATCCAAATGATATATAAAATCCATTGAAAATGTATTTGAATTCTTGGGGTATTTAAAACATAAAATGGTTACCACTTCTATTTATAAGATGAACATGATGATGTCACATTATGGTTTATATTTAATAATACCTAAGATAGAGATGATATTTATTTCATAGAATGGGGCACATATAAGGATCCCTTCCTAGAGAAATATTTCCCCATTTATGTTTAATATACAAGGTATATACAATTCAAATAATTGAGGAAACATTTGATTATTTTTTTTTTCGAATAGAAATAAAATTTTAATATATTTGTATGGTATGTACCAAATTTTATATGGGATCTTGATTATAGGATAAATAAGATTCACTCATTGTGAAAACCGAGAAATCAAATATAATTATCATCCCATGTTTTTGAAAGATATTAAAAACATGTTCCATTTATCGAGAAGGTATAAATGGGGTTTGATGATGATCAATTATTCTATGAAAACATGCCAATAAATTTGTATGCATCGAATAAAATAGATAATCGTTAATAAAATAAATTTATATGAAATTAATTCACATCATTAAATATTGTTTCATGTGGTAAAAATTAATTTGGGGAATGTCTACATTATTATGAAAATATTACCAGTCTGGAATGTTTTCCTAGATGGACCAGGACTATAGAGATAATATTAATAAGTAATAAATGAATGGGATAACTTATTATTATCCATTATTCAGAAGTTTTACTAGTAATGAGATTTGGAATTATGATAATATATGTCTAATATTTGTTACTCATGAAGGAAATGATCATGTATAAATACAGAAGAATTTTAAAAAATCTATTTCTACAACTACAGATGATGTTGAGCCATATAATAATGTGTTGATAGGCATATTAATTGACAATTCAAATTATTCAAATATCCTATTTAGTAGTATGTCTTCTCATTCTTTCATTTATAAAAAATATAAAACTAAATTGGTATTATCACATCATGAATGTTAGATAGAAAATTTTGTTGAAAATTAAATGTTGATTTATAAAAGAAACATATATTTATAGGAATCTTCCATTTATTATTATTTGAAATTTCATTAAAAAAATCTACTGGCACAAAATATGGTAGTTTGAAATTATGTTTAATATGGATTGTATTTCAGTTTTTCATTACAAGATATAATACCAAGATATGAATTTTTAATCCAATGGTATTATACAATTCATGAAATATAATGATGTTTAGAAATTGATTATAAATTGAAAAAGTTGTTTTTTATCACGTGTTATTGAAAGGAAATAAATTATTTAGATTACTGGTGACTCTATATTGAATTAATAGATTTAATTTTCATATGGTTACTTGGTTTTTATTGATGTACATGGATATAAATTATATTTTTTTATAAATTTTTTATTTTTTAATTAAATTTATAACAACTTCTAGTGTTATAGATCCTTTTTTAGTTTTATAAAAAATTTAATTATTTTAATAGTTCTCATATAATTATATATTAATATTTGATATTAATTTTTATTTTTTTATTTATTTTATACATTATTAAAATTTTCCCCACTACCTCTCCCCACCCCACCCCCATTCCCAAAACTACCAGCCCACCCATCCCACTTAACCAATCATATCCCCTATCTTCTACCTACCGCCCCTTGGACCCGCTCCCCCCAATTTCCCATGTGCCCCTATTCCCTCCTTTTGTCGTCTACCCCGCACCTCTATCACCCTTCCCACCCCCTCTCCCCATTTCTATCTCACCAAACCTACCTTACTTCATCCTCATTTTTATACCCCCTCCCAATACCTCTCTCAAACCATGCTTACCCCTATCCCCCATTCCCACTGGCCCACGAAGCTCTAAATCTCCCCGCTCACTTTTCCTCATTCCACGCAACTCAACATCTCCCCCTTTGGAGTTGGACTCATCTCTACAATAAATAGGCCGAACAAAAATCCTGTATCAATTTAACATATACAATGTATGGTTCTCCCCCTTTTCATCATTCTTGTGCCATGATGATTCTTGGTTGACAACATTGATGTGAATATGTGGAGGGATCAATTTATTTCGAAGATAGACGACTTTTTTATTTATTCGTGGCATAATATTATTGGATGAGATAATTATTTTTTCCATATTTTGTTTTATATTACATAAAATATAATATTATCACTTTTTTAATCTTATTGAAAATTTTATTGCATTTTTTTGCGATGATATGATAACTGATTAATTTTCTACAATATATGTCTGCTGATGTAATTATATTGTGATTATTTATCAATAGAATTTATTTTAATTTTAATTTTTATCTGATACAATTATATTATCATTGATTCATTTCAAAAAAAATTAAAAATTTCCATTTTGATTCATTGTTGGTTTACCATTTTTTAAGGTAAATTGTTTTGACAGCTTACTGTAAAAATGTAGGTCAAAACGTTGTGGGATACTGGTTGTGTCATTCTCCATTTGGAACAATTCTAATGTTAATGTCTTAATTTTATTATAAAACCAAATAATATGTCCTTAAATTACATCATATATATAAAATGATCATCTAAACATGATTAAAATTTTGGAACTAGGGATTATTTGAAAATATAAATATTTAATCACATGGAAAATTATTTTACATGACTACGTAGTAGTTTAAATACGATGTTTACATGCATGACATAATATATTTATTCATAGTTCATTATAATTTATTTTATTTGTTTTTATTTTATTTTGTTAAGTATTCTAAATTATTAGTTTTACTAAAATAATAAATATAATATAGGAATATCCTCCACAGATTCCCCATCTGAATGTTGTCAATCTAAATATTTTTAGTATATTAAATTCTATGCTCTCTTTGATTTAACCCTGCTTACCACATTTACATTGTCTAGTTGGTTATAATATTTTCAAAATGGGCATAATGCAACACATGTTCTTAATTTTTGGTGATGTTTCCATGGAGGATATTTGAATAAGGATTCCAATTAAAATAGTGATTTAGGTCAAAAAAATAAAAAAAATAAAAATATTTGGTTTACTAATATTGGAAATTTTAATTGTAGGTGACATCAAGTCACACAAAAGTTATGAATGTTGTGTTCATCACCATATAACATTAATAAACACCCACACATCCTAACCACATATCTAGGTACGATGTATACTGATTAAACACACTTGATCCCTCCATGATATAATTTTTATTATAATGAATTTTATTCAGTTTCATTGTATAATCTAGAAATAATATATACACAATGTTAGGATAAAAAAATTATTACCCTCCAGTTAATCATTTTTAATGTTAATGAAATCCTAAATATTTATAATTTGATAATTCATATTAAAAAATGATTCAATAATTGAGGACATGTTGCAATATGTTAACATTGAGACAAATTAGAGGATTGAACTTCAATATAAATGTAGTGCCTAATTATTCTACACAATGAAAGGTATTCAAAATTAAATAACTCATCTTGGGAAAATAGTCACATTAACACCTCTTCATAATCTTATTCATAAAAATTTGTTGATGAATGTAAAATATAGGATCCCATTGTAAAACATCCACCTCTTAATTATGTTGATTATATTATATTGATAAATCATTCTTCCAGTTTTCCTATTGATTAATCATCTCCATCATAATTTAATTAATTAAATATAATCACATTACAAGAATTTGTGTCATTATTCCATCTTACTGAATATAACAGTCCAAAAAAATTTTATTTCATGTCCTTATTCATTGAGTTCACAACCGATCAATCCTAAAATGAAATAGGATTCTTTTCATTCCTATCAAATAAAACCTTTTGAGGATTAAGTGGAATTTAAAATAGGTATCATATTTATTAAGATAGTGTCAAAATTGATCCATGACACCATGTATTTCCTCAACAAATAGGGCATCACTTGAAAGGATATTGGATCAAGTCTTTCTTAATGTTATAATGAGTCTAAAACATAATCCAAAATAGAGATATAGGAAATATTTCTAGAGTCTAAATGTCAATAAAAAATTTTATAGAGCAGAAATAATTTTATAGAAACATTATAAGAATGATATTTCCTGGATGATACTGGTTTTTTGGAAAAACATGTTCCAATAATGAAATATGAAGAGGGTGGTATGGATGAAACTTTTGAGAAGTTTTTATTATTGAAACAACAGAGTCATCTACTCCAATAGATCCTTCCATAATTTTTCCATACATTAAGGTTAATAAAAACATCAATTTATATACACTCAATTTGAATAAATACTCTTGATCATTTTATAATCAATGAAACCATTTAGAATGAATGGCTTTGGAAACCATTTCACATCCATATGCAAGAAGTCATCTATGAAAATTAATTGGGATGCACTATCAACAAAAATAATACATTCAATGATATAAATAACAAAATTTACAACTAATTGTGGAGTGAGATTTTATGGAAGGAATTTTGATCGGCACTTATCATATATTAGTTACATGATTCAATCCTCATTTTTGAAAAAAAGATCCAATTTTTATCCACATGGTTTTGTTAAATTGTTAATAGGATGATGCCCCTATTTAATTCAAGTGGTCAACACCTCAACATTATCACACATTAGATACCACATGAATCATTGTAGGATTACATATATTATTATTGGTTATCCATCTATATGAAGATGTTTAAATTTTCATTACTTAGTTGGCAACCTGATAGTTTTTATATTCCTTGCTCTTTATTTTCTTACAATCTCTCGGTCTCCCTTTGTGGGTGTAATTAAAAAAAATAGCTCTATTTCCTCTTTTATGTTAATCAATTAACCTATTACACAACTATAATACCTCGTATTATGGGTGACTAATAATCTAGATGATTTCAAATGCTAGATTTAGGATATTTTACTAGAGATCCATTATCATCAACAGTCACTACCACAAATATCCCATTTTCCATTCCTTCTACACTAGATTCAACCATTGTACATTCATGAGGTGGTTAATTCTACGATGAATCCACATGAGCATGAGGACAAACCAACAATTTCATGCAAGATGTAGATGAGTTCAATGTCGATAGACCAAGATAATTGACCCTTGTATTTCTATGTAGACAATGGTATAAAAAATAACATATCCTATGAGGAAACCCACATTTTTGATTTTTTTTCTTTTTTATTTATTAATTTAGGATATTAAACTATCATGTGTAGTGAATTTTTAACCTCTTTGATAATTTTAGTGCACTTATCACTCTCCCATGTTTCAGTATTATTTTTATTATAATTAGTGTTATTTTTATGATTTGACGAGTGTATGTTTTACCAATTTGTAGATATTACATGTACATGGTCATTGGAGCTTCATTGGTTATAGAAATTCAATCCATGTATAGATTTTCTTACCCAATTATGTTCATTATATTCTATAATATTTTATGATTACAAGAAAACTTTTTAAATCCAATAAATAATTAAACATAGAAATTAAATATGAAAATTAAAAAATAACATTTTTTATTTATTAAACACACATGAAAGTTATTGTGATTTTATTATAAAATGGTTAGTGTAATGAATCTTATCTCACTAGAATGTTTGAGAAAATCATTCCCCTATGAAACACTTCTATTCATTATATCCTAATTTTAATGATCGCTGATTTCACTCTGTGATTTCAAAAGGTTTTCCTAGAACTCACAAATTTTTTAGACACATGTTTTCACTCACACTCTTTTGGTCTATGAAACATTTTATTTCCATACATGTGAGGATTCAAGACCATTGTTGCATAATCTCATGTTTTTAATTTTCATGGAGGAATATCAAAATCAATATAAATTTTATAAATTTCAGTGTTTTCCCATCAAAGTGATATGAATATTGAAATTTTCACTAAGATGGTTGTGGAATCCATGTGATTATTTATTCTTATTGACTCACTAATCCACCATTTAATTTTCCCCATTTTATAGCCCTTAAAAATCATGAAGAATCCTTTTTATGATGAGACCATATTCGATAACCTTCCATACACATTACATGAATTTTCTCATGATAATATTCAATCTATGTGTGGGTTAATGATTTATTAATGGTGAGGGATTTTTAAGGGACAATGCATAATTTCATGGTCATGGATTTATAATATCTCCCTCAGATTATATGTGTTATATTTATTTTTAGTCACATTCATTACATGTATTTATAGATGGAAATATATAATTTTTTTTGTTCCGACAATTAGTACATTGGTGTTCATTACATGATAACCATATCTTATATGGATACTGATAAAAGTGATAACCCATTACTCTTGCAGATTAAAACATTTCTATATGACATACTTCCACTGAGATGCTATGAAATACACATTACCTTTGAAACATTCTTGGTGTATTTTATTTCATTTATTTTAGGGGGTTTTCGAGTTGAAAAACATCAGTATATCTGCCAATAAAATTAATGAGAGAATTTTCCATAAAATAGTTTTTTTCCATATTCTTTGATTCAAGAAACATATTAAGTATGGGGTAAATATATTTTTACGAATATATTTGGATTTACACTAATCATTAATTTATTTTAATATTCAAAAAATATTTTTTCTGAATTCCTCATGCCCCACAAAACACCATCCCCTCTCATGTAATCATGATATTATATGGTTTAGGAAGGATGAACCATGAATTAGCACAAACCTCATGGTATAAAACACATGATTATCCCTTAACCCATCATGACTGTGTAGGGGTGATTCAAGGGGGACCATATCGACAAGCGTGTGATGAGGTATTAGTATCATTTTTATACTGAGGATTTCTTCACGAGATAATAGGATAAACTGATCTTAATATCATTTCATTAATATGGATTTATTTTACATGACATCATATTTTTACTAGGTTTATTATTTTTTCATGATTTGAGGATAATTTCTATGTGATAGGATATTGAGCATAAAATTTTTCTAGTTTTCATGTCATGCAATCCTTATATTTTGTGATTAAAAAACTAATGAAATTATATTTATTTTATGTTGTATCTTCTGTGATCATATTTTCAATGAATTAATTTTCCAAATTTAAAATACACCATTTGGATTCATTATTGGATCAGTGGTACACGATTGTTAATCATTTTGACTTACTGTAGTTCAAATAGGTAGTAATGATTTGTGGGAATGAGATGTGACAATTACCCATTTGTTTCACTAAATGAATGTGTATTTAAATTTAATTTTATCCCAAGATAATGAGACCATTAAAAAGAATATATTTACGAAATTCATCTTAAATATGATAATAATTTTAGAATTTGAGAAAATTTGACTGGGTTAAAATTTATTCATAAGAAAAAAATGTTTTCTATTGATTAATATTAGCAAAATTACGAAATAAGAATCCCAAACATTATTTTCATATTGAGAGATCATAATCGTATATTTAATAAGATATTACATCATATATTTAATTTTAAACAATATTAATTTTATTAATATAATAACTAAATAAAGTTAAATCCCTTCAATTGATTCCCCATTTGAACATCATCCAACTAATTATTATTAGTGAACTAAATTTCATTCCCTGTTTGGATCAACACGTCTCACCACTTTTATATTAGCCAATTGATTGTTAAAATTTAATAATTGGATGTACTATGATGAATTTACTAGTTATTATAGATCAATAGGTTATGTTTTCTATTCACACAATACATTATGATAATCTTATTTCAAAACCTCATTATTAAATGATGATGTAGAAAATTTAGAGACAAAATATAAATTTAAGACTTTTTGATAAAGTTACAAATCTTTCATGAAAATCACCATGGGGTTGTGCAATATATTTAAAAAAACTAATAGTTAAATGAGAAGTTTTCTGTTATTATCGATCGTTGAATAACAAAACTATTAAGAAAAAGTACATATTTCCTCATATAGATGATTAGTTTGATCTGTTCAAGTATTAAAATATTTTTTATTTGTTGATTTCGGATAGGGTACCATCAGTTGAAGGAGATGATGGAATATATTTTGAGCACTCCATCATATACTATAAATTATAAATATGAGTTTATAGTGATTCCATCTTCATTATTTTATGAACAAGCTATATTTATCAATGTAATGAATTGGGTTTTCAATGAACTATTATATACTTTTATGGTTGTGTCTATTAGTTTATATATTGGTATATTATAAAATTCATGTGGACCATTATACAAAATTAAATAAAACCATAAATGATAAGAAACTATGTTGAATGATTTTTTATGTATAAATATATTGTTGCTAATTTGATATCATTGGATATAAAATTTCAAAATATAGAACAATTATTGAACATAATAAAACAAATTATTATTAAGTGTTGAAATAACCTCCCATTGATATAGAGATTCATAGTTTCCATGGACTGTCATATTACTATTAAAGGTTTGTTTAAAATATTTCTCAATTTTCTCTCCCACTTACTAAATATAATTCAAAATGAGTTAAATTGAGGTGGAATAATTGTATGATTATTGTTTTAAAAACACAATAGATGATTGGTGTATTACTATTTTTCTATTTTTTCATTAGAATAGTAAATTTTTCATCTACATATATGATTCTTCGACGGGACATGGATGCGTTCAGATGCATAATGATCAGAAAAAAAATTCAAAAAAAAAAAACTACAACCTAATGAGTTAAAATATCATACACATGATTTAGAATGATTTGTTTTTAAATTAATAATCTAGATGCATAATTTATAAGAATCTATGTTTAAAATATATACTGATAATAATGTATTTGTGCAAATATTACCTTATAATAAACTGACCATGAGGATGACAATATGGTTGAAACTAATCAAGGTTTATGATTCAATAATCTAATACCATCATGAACAATTATCGAATATAGTTGATTCATCCAGTCATAAAAATAATTATACACTAACTGTGTAAATTTTGGAAAAAGAAACATGGTTAAATGATTTGATGAATTTTCACTATGATGTTTTGGATAGAGAAACTAAATTTATTTTGTTTCATGTTTCACTATTGTGTAATTTAAATGATATAATTGAAAAATATCATATAATAGAATTTGGGTTGTATGAAATGGAAAAATTTCGTAATAATGGTATGATTTTGAAACAACAAGTTGAAAAGTATGTATATTTTATATATGGGATGTGACTATGTGTTCTTTTTGATACCTATTTGAAGAGAGTATAGTTGAATGAAATTTATAGCCCCCATTTTTCAAACCATCATGGTAACACAATGAAGTATAGTTGCCATAGATATTATTAATTCTATAATTATATAAATATATATATTTCAAACATTAAAAGATATGTTTTACTATTCAATACAATAAATTAGAATGATATGTTCTTAATGGGAATATAAAAAATTTTCCGGTTCTGATGTGGTAATGGGTAAATGTATCCATGGAATTTCTAGTGGCATTTCCAATGAAATATTGAGTTAAAAATGTGAATTTTTGTTAATATTGATCAATGAGCTAAATAAATTCTTTTACATCTATTTGAGATACAATAACAATGATCATGAATTCTTAATTGTATCTCAATGACATATTTAGGTTACAAGGATTTCCTGACTCTTTTATATTTAACTACAATATCAGGATAACATTAAATTATATGAAAAGGATTTATAAGATAGTGGGTACTAAATTTAATTCAAAAAATAATTTAATTCACTGTATTACTTATAATCTGAATAGAATAATATTTTCTCAAGATATATTGTTAAATAATGTTCAATGATTTACTGTGGATGTTTGGATCAATATCATCCTTCAGTTGTGTTTTTGTATAATTACAATCTTCATTCAAATATATATATATATATATACTTTATCTAAATATATATATATATATATATATTGATCATAATAATTTTTGGATGAAAATATAAAAGAGGTAGAATATGGGACTATAATTAGTACTGATAATGGTTGAGAATGTGATGTGCATTAAACAATACATGTAGATATATTAGAGTAGAAAGAAATTTTTCATTGATAAAAAGAGGAAATAATATTTCATTCCATGAAAATTCCCATTTTTTATCTAATAATATCCATGTAAAATTATTTCATTATGTAAAATTGTGGATTTTAAGTTCATATTTTGTTAGACCATATGAAATCCTCCTAATATTTTGATCAGTTTTTTACACTATGGTATTCCCACATAGTTTATCATAGGTTCTAATTTTTTTATGTTTCAATGTAAAGAATTTATATTCGAAATTAAACACATTTTTTATCAGTAATTTATTTTAGTTGGAATATAACCAAACTTATTAAGAATAAATAGTTAAAATTCATTTCTATATAGAGTATTCTATACTTAAATATGTGATTCACCATGGAAGTATTTTCTAAAAATTCGTATGTATGAAGAATAAATCATTGGAGTCATGAATGTCTATGATAGAATGATATCCAATATTTTTTTAATGAATAAAATCTACATTACACAATATCCAAATTGAAAGATGAATGTATCAACCAAGGTAATAACAGAAAAAAATCATTTTAATATTTTTATATATTTCATGAAATATATAGTCAAATTAATTATGAAAATATTATGTAATTTCTAAATAAATAATGAAATAGTTTTTTAAAAAAATTTCATACTCTCTTATTTTATAATTCAATTATAAAACGATAAAAAATTGTAAAATTGACTTCAGTAATGATATTTTCATGTCGAAAACATCATAGAATGAATTTGATATTATATAATGAATATTTTATTATTATAATAAATTGATAAAAAAATTATTCATATTAATAACATTATATTATAAGAAAATTAATTACATATTTAAATTTTATTTTGATATTCACCCAAACCCAAATAGCGCAGAGCATGCGTCTTATATCAATTACATTGGCTTGATTACAAGGAATCAAATCATGAAGTATTAAATAGTTTATTGGTATTGGAATACTAGATAAATAAATGATGCCTTTATTAAAAATGAATATAATAACAAAAACATAATTTTTTACTTCTAAATAAATACATAACATTGAGGATAAATTAATTCCAGCTAGTAAATACCTATATCTCAATCCTAGTAGGCTTCATGGATTAATGGGGAAAAATCATAATACATGTGAACCCAAATTACCAATAAAGATAAGGTATAGAAAAATAAATAATGATTCATTTGTAATAATAATTATTGGATTGAAAATAAAAGAACCAACATACCATATTATAATAAAACTCGAATGTATGTTCACAAAAAATAAGGCAACATAATATATATAATCATATTCCATTCATTTAAATAGAAAAATAAAAATCCACATGGAATTATAAAAAACGGCTACACATTCCATTTATCAATGAACTGAATTAGAATTGTGTCCATATATATGTCGATGAATGATCTAATAGACGAATAATAACTAAAACTAATTGATGGAAATTCTAAATTATTGGATTACATGAATCCTAGGTACCGGAATCAATTACATTCAAAAGTGAGTATAGCTATTTCAATTTGAGAAACTAATTCATCCCATAAGACTACATATTCATCAATGAGAATTCATTGGTCAATATTAAAACCATAGGGGTTTCATTAATTTGTCCCCAAACTGTGTTTTTCATGTCCAAAACATTCCTCATATCTAATAATAAGTATTTATTATCAAATATGCATATAGAAAAATGTATACAAAATTATCAATATTTCCACAAGAAATAAAATAAATCGTAAAATAAAAACTATATGGAAAATTGTATATAGTTTAGGAAATAATCATACATATGAAAAATAATATGAATATTTAGGTGAAATTCATTGTTACGTGATCATTGGAAATTGAATATTTTAACGGGGCTAAAAGGAATCATGGATGTGAATGTGAATATATCCTTGTAAAAATAAATCATAATATATCAATAATATGATTAATGATTGTATCAATAAAATATATCTAATGTGAAGTAATATATAGGGTTTTTTCATCTATGAATGTAGAAATTATAATATTATGTTTCAATATAAATATTGAGTGAAAATATACTTTTTAAAAATCACTATTTCAAAAATGTTTTATTTGAAATTATTTTTTGAAAATACTTTATTTAAAAAGTATATTTTTTATCATTCAATGGTATCTTCAATGAGGTTATGGTGGGTAAATCCATACACGTCGTAGAAGGTAAAAATAACATTCCTTTTGTATGATTAATGATTATTAAAATTCCTTTTTTGGAAAAACCCATAATATTCATTTGAAAAAAACAGTTAAAAATGAGTAAGCAAAGTTATGAAATAATTTTTAAATATAAAATGAAATAATTAAAAAAAATGGTTTATAGATGAAAACATGGTTCTACGACTAACGAGAGATACATAGTAGGGAATTATGAAAAAAATAAAAAATATTTTGAGTTCCAAAGAGTGGGAAAATGGTACCAATACCTAAATGTATTCATTAATAACTATAAGATAGAAAACGAAATATTTTTTTATAATGGTCATATAATATACTCAAATGGAAATACCATTCAAATATAATTAATTTTATTGTTGAGTGAAATAATCATTAACTATTTCAATGTGTCTCATGCCACTTGAAACATTTTAAATCATAATTAGCATGTACGAATAAAATAATATGAAATTTATAATATAATGAGGGTAATTAAATTAATGATATATAATTTAAGATGGTTGTATTTACATGGTATAAAATAATTTTGGTGCATAACAATGATTACGTTTTAATAGAATGTAAATTTACCCAAAATCCCTTATCATTCATTTAATTTCATGAAAACGTCCATTAAAATAATTATAAGATGCTTAAAAACGTTTTTAATTTATAAAAGAACAGTATTAATATTTATGATATCATATATGATCCTATTAAAACATCTTATAACCTATTTCTTAATCACCTTTCATTATTTTAACTACTTCAGGAGTTAATTTCCTAGTTTCTCAAGGATATTTTAAAATATTATTTTTTCTATAATTAAATATATCCTGGTTCATAATCATTAGAGTGTAAAACAAGATTTTAGAATCATATATATCCATTTTATATGTGTCTATAATAATCTATAATTTATTGATTTTGGAAATGAAATGCAACGTTTATCGATATGGTAAGTCGTACATATGCATGAACGTTGCATCAATTTGGTTATAATATTTTAAAAGAATAAAAAGTAAATGATATGTGAATTAATATGTATATAATAATTTTTATAATATAAAAAATTAATGTACACAATATTTTATATTAATAAAATCTTTATTTTTTATATGAATAGTGTGAATGAATCAAATTGCAATGAGGGGGAAATAGTCCACTCTTCCTCAAATGATGTTATGATTTTAACGTAAAATGTAAATTATTAAGTTTATGTGTTATAATTAAAATAATAATTTTAAAATAGATAATAAATATAATATATTAAATATATAAATATAGTATCCATCATATTGGCCACCATGAGATGTGGTAATAGAAAAATGAACAATCATCATTTTGTGAGGTAGTAGTTTTCCGAACATAGAAATAGTATGTTTGGTACCCATTAGATGGATGTGTGTCTAAGATTAAGTATAATATATATAATAAGAACATCCTAGTATATTTATTATTCTTTAATTCCTGCTATATAATGTAATAATAAGGGATTAGGTAGTGGATAATAGAAATAAATCTAAAACACATAAGGAGAGATGTTTCCTCAAATGTAGGAAACTCATTTTGTTTTGAACCAAATAGATTACTTGTATTTATTTATTAAAAAGGGAAGGCATCTAGGATGATCAGATTAATTTTGAAGAGCTATTTTTGATGATATTTGACAAGACAATGTGACTTCATTTGTGTGAGGATATGGTAGGAGAGGAGGTCCTTTTATAGTGGAGGAGGAGTGGAACTATTTAAATATTTTGAAAATGGAATCCCATGAAAGATTTTCATGATGAATTTTGATACAATTAATGAAATATTTAGATTAATGAGAGGATCTGTTTGATATACTTTCAACCAATATCTTTCATATAATTATATAGGTTGTTTTGGGACTTAATGATAAGGTTTATTCCCATTTAAAACTAAATTTATACACAATTATTGTAATTAATTTGAATCAATTTAACTATTATTTTTTGTAATAAATGGGTCTTAATATATATAATAAATTAGGAATATTAAACAATATTGAATCCATTATTCGAAATTATAATCATAAAATTTTAAAATATAATTTAAAATTCATCCCATATGTGGGACAACATCGCATGTTTTTTCATTAAAAATGATCAAAAGTGTGAAATATTTTTGCATTACATTTGAAACTAAAATATATTCTAGTCACATAACATGTAGTTTTTGAAAAAAATATGATCTAATTAAAAATTATAACCAATTAATATATACTTTAACCTTATAATTAATTTAGATTAAAAATTATATTTGAACTAAAATTTAGTATTTTGAAGGATTCATTAATAATTAAATTTTTTTTGAAAAATATAGATTTTTTTATGGAATATATAATATATTTTAAATTAATATCAAATAATAATTTTAATTTTTTTAATCAATTATCATATAAAATATATCTGACAATAAAAAAATTTCTATAAAAATATTCACTTTATATTCAACTACTTTTTTTATTCATTTATAATTAATTTGTAACCAAATAAATAATTATATATTTTTGAAAACAAATTCATTATTTACTGACTTATATTCATAGATACTAATTTAATAGGTATTTAATATGTTATTATATATTAATAATATATTATATTACGATAAAACTTTGTCTTGCATGTAATGGATGCCATGAAAGAAGGTCTATATTGTGTGTAATTCATGATAACATGGTGATGCATGGATACAAACATATGGAATACTTTTTAAATATTAGATATATTATATAGTATTTTGATATTATATTACCTTACACATTTAGTGTCACGTGTCATACACGTTATCAAATTCAATGTTCTTACTTTAGAGTTTCTAGGTGTCACAAACTCCCCACCTTATTTAAGTCGAGTCCTTGTAAATTAAAATCGATCATGGGAATATATTTTTTGATAAATCATTTGATTTAAATCCCACATCATGATAAGGGTTCATAATTAATCCAATAGAATTGATTTAATGGGAACTACATGGGTCAATGGAGTACCATGTATAGAGTCTCTAAGTAGAAGAACAATAATTGAATGTTAAAATACACACATATATTAAAATAATAAATATTTATAGTAGTGATTGAGGTCATCAATCACAAACAAGTGAATGATCAATATAATTTTTAGAACCTAAAATACATAAATAATTAATGATTTTATAGATAATTAGTTAAACATAAATTAATTTTTTAATAAAACATTTGGTTTCAAGATACTTTTCACAATTTTGAGGAATTCTATTACTACTTATGTACACATACGTGATATATTTATAAAAAAATTATATCAAAATTTTTTTGTCCTTTATTATATTTTACAATCCATTATAAAATTATTAATGATGCGTGAATAAAAAAATGCATTTCTAATATATCTTAAGGCCCATAAAAACATAAAATTCTAACAATTTGTCTTTAACTATCATCCAAAAACTATATGGATAATACATTAATCTCTAATCCTAAAAATTGATACAACTAGTTCATAATTAATATTTATTTAAAAAATGTTTTAACTAAAAACAATGTAAAATTAACCAGGACATTGCCTAGGTCAATGGTTGGAATGAAACACATCATTCCCATTATTCATGGGTTCATGTCTTGCTTCCTAGTCATACTTGATTGGTTTTCACCTGGCTTATTGGGTGTAATTTTTGAATACAAAATTATTATAATTTCCAAAGTAAATATAAATGAAAACCATGAAATTTAATCATTAAATATTACATTGATTATAGATTTCCATATAATCTCAATACATAAATAATTCATCTATTTATTTTCATATAGGTACTTCTATGGTCTAGGTTTTAACCATATTATAATTTCATGGATTTAATAATCATGAATCCATATAATAAATCTAAAACTAGTTATTATTAATCTATATTATATATCATTATAATATTTAATAGTGAATTGTAAATGAAATATGAATTATCCCAATCATATCCCCCCAAAGTGTCAATCTAGATGTGAAGTAAGACTTGTTGTTGTATACAAGGTTACCCTGAGTCAGGCTTTAAACACCTTGTTAGAGTTACTATTAATAGGTAAATAAATTCTGAACCCAAAACATCTTTTAGTATTCATATACATACTTATTGATGGGATGACCCACATAATATCTATAATACCATAATTCTTGGATTTTCTTCTATAATTATCCACAAATTACACATTAGGGTTGTTTTCTCTAACCTATGTTGTCCTAAATTTAGTTCCCAAGGATTCTATAAAACATAATTTGAAATGAACAATATCAATAAGACCCCAGATAGCCTAGAGATGATATTAGATATAAATTATATTGGCATGATTACAATGAATATAATCAAAAAGGCGAAAAACATTTAGTAGTCTAGGTCAACAAGATAATTAAATGAGTCCTTTATAATAAATGTAAAATGTAATTATAACAAACATCATTTCTTCTAAATAAATAAAGAACTTTAAGGATAACATTATTCCATATAATAAATCCAAGCGTATGTTTGATATTAATCTTCTTTTATTTATAGGGAATGAAAAATAATAATAGTAAGCTGATATTTTAGTAAGTTTAATGGATATTAGAATAAATAATTATTCAATGGGAATTATAATTATGGAATGGTAAATAATATAACATATATATTTTATAATCAAGATACTGATATGGAAGTGCATAAAAAATATAGAAATGTAATAAATGGAAACAACGTCCATTCAAATAACTAGATACCAAAAAAATCTATATGGAAAGGTATGAAATTGAAACAAATTTCATTTATTCAATGAACTAAAAATTAAATGCATAAAAAGATACGTAAAGACAGGATACCTTGAATGAAACAAAATACAACTAACTAATTGAAATGATTAATTTTTGGACACAATGTTTCCTAGGTACATAGAACCATTACAGTAAAAAAGTAGTTTACCTATTAAAATTTTGTAATTTAAATCATCCCATGAGACTACTGATGTATCGAGAGGATTACATTAAATAGTGCATAAACCATATCTGTTAGTGTTCCCCAACCCATGAGCAGCATGTCCAAAAAATTCCTCATATAAAATAAATAATATACCCATAAAATAATAATATCAAATAAAGTATAAATATTAAACAATATTTCAACAAATAATAAAATAAATTACAATGTCAACAACATATAAAATTTTTTATATGCTTTAAGAAATAGTTATATCAATAATGATATGGATATTTACAGAAAACTCAATGTTAAATGATTATATGAAATTGAATATTTCAAGGATACTAAAAGGAACAAATTAGTTAATGTGAATAAAATCTATGGGAAATTAATAATAATTCATTTAGAGTATGATTAATGATGGTCTCAATATAGAGTAACACATGTGGAATAAAAAAAAGGTTATTTTCATTTATGAATATAGACAGTATAAAAACATATTTTACAAACATTCTTTTAGTAAATATAAATTTTTTGAAAAACCATTTCAATGAAATTTCATTTAAAATAAATTTTAAAATTTTTATCTTTTAAATAAAACATTAATTAATTAAATGTAATATTAAAAGAAAAGACAATGGGTAAATCAATACATGTTTTATGAGGTAAAATGACCATTTATTATGCATGGATAATGGTTAAAGAAATTAATTACTTGGAATGAGACAAGAATATTCATTTTAAAATGGTTTTAAAAGAAAAGTGTGTAAAAATATATTTAACAAGTCTTTTTAAAATAAATTAATGCATTTTAATTAAACATGGTTTTCATAAGAAAATAAGTTCTTATAATAAAGGGATATACAATGTAAGGTTTTCTCCAAAACAATTTCTCGGACATTTTGAGAACCAAAGAGTGAAAAATGTTACCAATACATGATAATGGTAATTAAAACACGATGAAATTAAATTTTTTTGTTTTATTGAATAATGGTTATATAATTTCATCGAATAAAAATAAAATTGAAATATCATTAATGTTATTGTAGAAAAAAATAATCTTTAAACATTCCAAAGTTTTACATTCCACATTGAAGCATATTAATTCATAAGGATAATGAATGGATAAAATTAAATGAATGTTATAATATAATTATAGTAAACAATTGAATTATATAATAAGTGGATGTGAATAATATACCCTTTATAAAAAACAATGTGCGTAGCAATGAATAAGTCTCAATAGAATGTAAATTGGGACGAAATACCTTTCCTTGCATTTCATTTTAGGTAAATCCTCGTATAAAAGAGGTTTAAACATGTTAATAACGTATGATATAAAAATTTTAATATTTAATATATCATATATTTCCCTCTTGTAATATATATTACCCATTTTTGAAAAACCATTCTTTATTTTAACTATTTTTATGATAATTGCATAGCTTCTCAAGTAAGTTTTAACTTGTTATTGGTTGTTCATATTAAATATATCTTGTAATAACAATCTCCATTATGTGAAACATGATATTAAAATCTAATATATCTATTAAATATGATTCTATAATAATCTTTAATTTATAGAGATATGAAATTAAATATACTATTCATTTTCACGGTAAGACGTACGTATTAATGAACACTACTTACATTTCTTTGTCATAATAAAAAAATATAGAAATTTAAGTTATATGTAAATATTTTTATATTATAATTATATTAATATAAAAATGTAATATATCACATATATTCTAATCAGTATCACCATTAATGAGTTTCATATATAGTTTGAATGAATCAATTCACTTTGATGGGGTGTTAGTCCACACTTCCTCAAATGATGTTATCGTATTAATGTAAAATGAAAGGTATTAAATGTTTGTTTTGTAAATCCAATGAATAATTATAAGGGAATAATACATATACAATATAACATATATACATATATATTGTCCATAATTATGGCCACAATGAGATGTGGTAATGGAAAAATGATCAATCATCATTCCTAGAGGTAGTAGCTCAAAGTACATAGAAACTGTATGTTCATTTCCCATTAGATGGATGTTTTTATAAGTGTTTGTAGACAAATAGAATAATAACTTACTAGTATATTAATTAATAATTTTTTATAATGTGAATTAATAATGATGCAATATGGAGTTTATAATGGAAATAAAACTAAAAATCTTTTGAGTATAAGTTGCCTCTTAATCGAGTATATCCTTTTTTGATTGAAGTAAGGGCTTCCATGGATTAATTTCATCAGATGGGTTTATTATTGGATAAGTGGAGAGAGATTTTGAGGATATTTGGGAATTTATTGGTTGAGAAAATGTTTCTTCATTGGTGTGAAGAACTGGGAGGAGAAGAGATCCTCTTTATATTGGAGGAGGAGTGAGAGTCTTGAAATATTTTGAAAGATGAATTACATGCACGTTTATCATGTTAGAAGTGGAACCAGTTATGGAAACAATTTGATTCAATAGAGGATAGGGTTATTATATGTCCATATAATATCTCTTGGACAAGTGTATAGGTCGTTTTGGTCCTTAACACTAAGGGTTAGTCCCTTATTAATCTTAAATCAACCTTTCTCATTGTAAATAATTTTTTTTTTATATTCCATATTATTTTTTTCATAAACCATTTTGGTATTATTATTTATTATAAATTATTATTATATCAAATAATGAAAAAATTTTACAAATTTTGAGCACATATGTGGCTGAAATTAATTTACAATTCATCTCGCAGGTGGGATGATAATGTCAGTTTTTAAAGTAAATATGATAGAATGTTTTATATGTTCATACAATAAATATAAATGTAAAATTGATTCTAGTGACCCAAATTTTATTAATTGATAAAAATACTCACTAATTTAAATTTAAAATCCATTAAATTATTTTTATAACCTTAACGATAAATTAGATGAAAAACATATTTTGAAAATAAAATTCATCAGGTTTAACCATTCATTAAAAAATGATAAGTTTTTGAAAAAAATTTGAAAAATTTGATTAAATGTATATATATATATAACCATAATACCACCCAGTAATTTTAATTAATTTAATCTTTTAGTTCAAAACATATTTTTTTCATACAATAGTATTCTATAAAAATTTTCACATTATATTCATTAATTCATTCTAATATTCATTTCTAATTAATTTTTAAAAAATAATTCATTATGTAGTACTATAAACCATAATTTTTATAGGTTATTTATTAATATTAATAGAAAAAAATATAAATCCTACATTATATCTCATTTTATTTTAACAATATATTGAAGTTCGATGAAACTCTATCTTGCGTGTAACGTAAGCCATTGATGCAGGTGGATATTTCATGTATCACACACTAACTTTGGGATGCATGAATTTAAATATATACAATCTATATTAAATACTAGATATATTAAAATGTATACATATATTATATTAGCTCACATTATTGGTACAATGTGTCACACAATCTATAAAATAGATGTTTCTTACATTTTATATTTTAGGCATCACCATTTTTATGAGTTTTCAAATGTATTTAGTTAATTTTAATTTTCCCATTTAAATATTTAAATTTTCAAATGAAAAATATAATTGAAATTCATATTATATCATTGTATACATAAAAATATATTTTAAAAAAATAGTGTTTCATTTAAATTTTATTTTTAATTTTAAAATAAAATGTATACTTCTATGTTCTAAATTATCAAAAATGTATTCCACATTTATAATTTTGAGTTATATTTTTTTTACTAGGGAACCATAATATTTGGCCAATATGGAGAGTAGACTTATTACTTTTTAGTAGCATTATATAGTGTAAATAATGTAATTAAAAATAAAAATTAAATAATCTGTAATATAAAATAACCCTAACACCTGACTATATTTTATATCATGAGTATTGTTTCTGAGTTTTTCTTCTAAATCTCAATTATATGGCCCTTTTTGCAATTTTATTGTGATTATAAATAATATAATATTTAATTTTTAAAAAATTAAAAAATGAAAAGTAGTGTATTTATTACCTATAATATTTTTAACAAGAGGATAATATACAAATATTTTTTTTATAAATATTATTAGAAATATAAAATATTTATCGTATTCCAATAAAATTATTTATATTTTTATGTGATGATATAATTAAATTTAATTCTTACAAAACACTGACTTAGTAATTATTTAATTAAAGGAAGTATAAAATAAATGATATTAAAAATATTAAAATTTTTATAATGTAACGTAATTAATGTCACTCGTGAACATTAAAGACATAAATATAATTTTAGATATGTATAAAATTTTTTATCAAAATTTAAATTATTTTTTTCTTATATAATTCTACAAAAATAAATAGTTCAATAATTGAAATTATTGATAATTTATGGAAATAACGTTTCATTAAATTTTATAGAATTCCAAAACTTTATATCTTCATGAAATTGGTTATTATATGGTTTAAAACATTACAACATTCTATTTGTGGTCCATTTTCCATTTATATTAACGGTCTTAACCCTCAAAGTGTAAATAATCTTACTGTCACGGAAGTGTTAAAATTATTAATAGGTGGTTCGAAAAAGGTATAAAAAAATTTGATTCAATAAATTTGCAATTTACTTTTACGAGAATAATTTGACACATAATCAAATAATATAGTATTATTTTAATTTTGGATTCATTTAGACATAAAAATTAATTTATAATAATTTAATTTTTTAATAATTTTCTAGACTCCCCTCCCTTCTCTTGTAAAATAGGACATTTTAATCTAATTTTATCTAATTTAAAAAATTATTTCACCCATGACCAAAAAAACTCCATTTACTACTTACATCATCACATTATAGAGTAATGTTTTTTCATAAAATCAACATATCCATGATTTTTGTGTCAGTATTTCGAGATTTTCTAAAGAAGATGTAAAATTCTTTACCAATTGTAATTGATTTATAACATAATTCACCTTCATATTATTCTTAAAAAATGATTAAGTAATAACACTAGTAATTTCCATATATTATTTTCTTGTTATAATTTAACAACATATATACTTCTCCCATTCCCTGAATTTTGAAACAAAAACATCATTTTTTGTGTAAAGAGGACTACAACCACATACATCGAAATAGTTCATTTTCCATCACAATCCCTCAATGATTGTAATAATGAAACTATTTATGTATATATAGGAAATTTAAGGCATATTATTGATTCTAAAATGAAAATATATAATTTAATTTTCCACCATTCTATTCACTGAAAATGACAAAGTAACCCATGTATACATGTGGACTACTACCTCCATGATGGGATTTTATATTGTTTTCTTCAAAACACAAAATCTAGGATATATATATATATATATTCATATTAAACAAATAATATTTTTTATTATATAATTATCATTATATGAATATAAAATAATATTTACCTGATTTCTACAATGATCTTTGAAAAAATTTAATATTTCATATTCTTATGTATTTCATTCCATCTACATGACTGTAAAGTACTTTTTTTCTTCTGTATTAACTATTATTTGTTTTAAAATTACAATTGATTTACACAAATTGATTAATATTTAAATATAATTCTTTGGAATGGAATAATGATATATGAGACCATCATCAACATACTAAATACATTTTGTACTTATGTACTGAGTATCACAGAATCCTCTGATATATTCAGAAATTATTATGCAATATCATATGAAATGAAAATAAATGATCTTTACTACAACCATAAACAATATTTTAATAGTAGATTCTTTTATAAGATTTTATTTTTTCTATAATGAAGAATCATCTTCCCCATTTTTTTGAATATTTTTTTATTAAAAATGGGTTTTTAAAATTATATTGGTGTTTAGATATGTGAATTCTTTTATACGTTGAATTAAATTTTTTTTTCAATGGTTTTATTCTTTATATAGTTCTTCGGATTTTTTTATGTAGGGTTGATCCCAACTACAGCTCATAGGTGAGCCCAATATATCACATAGAGATGTTTTTCCACATTATAGATCACACATGATCTCGATATATTTGAAGTGACGGATGAACACATATTACACTACAATACATTGGGTAATCGTCAGTTCCCTAGATAATTATATTGGATGTTGGCCATATGGTCACTCTAATAGTAAGGGTATGGAATGTTTTTTATAATTATGATATCCTAAGACCTACATGACTTTTCTATTACTTTTAATTATACTTTATAAGAAAAAATATTACATAAAAATATAAGATAATGATCATTTGAAATTAAATATTAATCCCATTATCGAAAAAATTTATGTTTTTAAGAAAAGGGTTTTCATGGGTTTTCATGTTTTTCACTTGACTAATAGACTTTCTTTTTTTAGGGTCCCTTAATAAGATTTTTTGATCCTCTATTATTAGACAAAAAATAAAAAGGTTTATGGATTGGTATGGGAAAGGAATAAGTATTGTTTAATGCCATGGATATTTTTCACAGAATTAAATCAAGTTTCATTTAAAAATATTTATATAATGGGAAATATTGATACTGGTTATATGTTTTCACTCTTAATATATATGGTTTTATTAGTTAATATTAATGAAGTAAGTCACAAAAACTATAAATAAAAACTATAAATGAGAATTTATGAAAGTTAATTATAGTTTATAGTCTCTAAAATATGTAATGTATAAGGTTGGGTCGAAACATAAATCATGAATGACATTAGTAATAATGGAATTAAATTTCATTGGATTATTGAAAATAATATTTATATGTAATTACCAATAATTAAATCATTTAGTATTAATAAATATAGTTTATGTAGTATATAAATCATATATAATATAAATTCCTTCTTAATATTAAATCAAGTCTCAATAAGGTAAATTGAGAAGGAAACCCATTACCTACTTCCCATATTACATCATAACATCTCAACCACTTTCATGATAAATTTTAATGTTATTAAACTTATATTAGACAACTATAATTAAAACTACAGTACCATAAAATTGATCTTATTTCATAATATCACTCATTCATTAAATATCATTCAATGTCATCATCATTTTTGGAGTTAACTACATTGTTTTTCATGAATGTTTTGATTTGGAGATTATGGTCATTCAACATTGATAATTGATAACTCATATATAAAACTCTCATAATTATATTAATATAATAATTTTTTATATATTATTAACAATATAAGTCATCAGATTTAAATAATACATAATATTGAATTTATTGAAGAATTTTTGTCACGAACCGTCCCCCTAGGAATGTACCATGAATAACCCAGGCCTGCCTCCTAAAGGACAGCATCTGATGACTACTTCCAAAGACGTCATCCTTTAAGTGGGAGGCATTTTCCTGAGTAACATTATACATATACACTCCCAACCATGTCCCAAGCAGTAAAAAAGAAAGAATTATAACTAAAATAAAGATGAGTACAAGTAAAACTAATATATGTGGGAAGAATACAAATCCATCAAAATAACTGGAAGTAGCAATGTGTGAAACAGAATCTTTGATGGCCATCCGCAGACAACCCCACCCAGTCATGAGAGTAGTGTAGCTAATAGAAGCTGAAGTATAATGCCCTATCCACCAGATCCTAGTAGTCCCCACCAGGTCCTAGGCCACCAAGTCCATTGTCACGACATTTGTCAGTCCCATATCCCTAAGGACCTCTTGGTATGAGACAACTAATGTCTCTATCGAAACGTTGAACATCTACACTAGACACAACACGTGAAGAGAAATCCCGTACAGGGGTGAGTAACAATGTACCCATTAGGGTCCCCAAAACAAAAGGAAAGACCAAATAGTAATCCTCAAATTAAATCATGGAGCACAACACATCTCACAATAGGTATAAATTTAGGGTAGTGATAGATGAATCCTCACTAACGTCATCAAACACCTCAGATGATGAAGAACTATCCCTTTATCGAGAATAGTTTGCTTTATATTTCACATAGATGTGCTTCCCACTAACATTTGACTACATAAGTACACCACCTCATTTATTACATTGTTCCTGTAGTGTCACACAGATGTTCTTCCTAGTAATCATGGACAATTGAGATACTACTCTCTGTCATGTAACTTAGGTCTAAAAATTCACACAGAAGTTCTACCCATAGTGGGCTAGAAAAGTCATATAGAGTAAAAAGGCAATAGTCATTAGGACTCAGCCAACAGTAGGGTTCCTTATGAAGCCTTCCTGGGAGAACTGATTCTAAAGTCATTAAACACATATAAACTTCAATGAAAGCCTCATATGGGAATCTAAATAGATCTTCCGTGTCCATCGGGTCACAATTCTAGAAATGTCTCATCAATTAGCATCCTGTTAAGAATGATACATGTTTTTTAGAAAACTAAGGTCCGAATGCACGTGGAAGTAGTATGTCTAGACCAACATAGCCTTGGGGTCCCAAAAACCCTGGTATAATCTCGAATGTCTCGTCCTTACCCAGTTTGGGTCTGGGTCAGTTCGCTACGGCTTGGCCAGTGGGTTGGGCCCAATGTGCCTCGTTGGACCCTGGTCGGTTTGGCCGAGGGTCCCGCCCGCTGAGTCGCATGTCAACCTAGTTAGTCTGGCCTTGCCCGAAGGGCACGGTTTTGGCCTGTTGAAGTGGGTTCGTTCTACCAGTGTAGGTCTGGCCTACTGGCCGGGGGCACGACCCACCCGCTCGAAGCCCAGTCCACGCTATGCATGCTAGTGGTACACCACCTATCCAGGATACGCCCAACTTCAGTGTTCGGCCATCGCGAACACTCATGGACCATCCAACCAAGGTTGATCGAGGAACATTATCGAACATGGCTGGCAAGCATTTATGCATCATCTATTGCGGTTCCAATTGTATCCCCAATGTCCACGTAGATCATCCTATTCTTAGGTTGATCCAAGTTCTTCATTTGTTGAATTGAGGGAGGAAAAATTTAAAAAAACCCAACCTGGATATTATGGATATACTATGTATGAAATAAGGGTTTCATGTCATCATTAATCAGTGATCTTAGGCATTTTTCACATCTCATCGACCTCCAGATCTGATCCTCCATAGTTTGTCACTTCATTCTTCATTCTTCATTGGAGTTGGATTTCACTAGTAGTTAGTCATATATTCCCCATATTTTTTAATCACCAAACTACGACACATCATTATATCAAAAAAAACCTGTGTAGTGAAGCTTTAGTCAATAATGACACTCATTAATAAGCCACATTTAATGATCCATTAACAAACCATTAAGATAACATTATTGTAACATCACAAGTAAATATTGAATATAACATATTCATATTTATTTATATTTTTAAATTAATTATTTATTTAACTTTAAAGGCGAGTCTATCATCGATGGAAAACTCTATAAACAACAATATGTTTCTTTGAAATCTTATGTTGCACATAATGTTGAGTAGTACTGAAAAATAATATATTATTATTATTATTTTAAATGGTATTTAACACCTAGTTGTTGAAATGGATGGAATGTATAAAACTAACTAAAAAATGATTATACATGTTTGTAAAATATTTTTACATTTATATAATAAATTTTGGTGGCTGAAAATTAGAAAGTATCCGATTTTATGCATAAATACTCTAATATTCATTAAAACGTTTATTTAACACCTTTTGTTGGAGAACCCAATTTAAATGAAGTTTTTGTCACACTTATATTATTTATGTGACAAAAAAATTCTTTAGAATCAGTTCACAAAAATTTACTTTGGGTAAATTTTTGGTATTTTTTGATAAAATTCAATTTATAATAAGTAGTGAAAAATACTATATTTATATTTAAATATGCCTTTAAATCATATTTATTTATATGGTTATATTAAATTATTAATTTTTTTTAATGTGTAAGAATATTATATTTTTACCATTTAATCCAATATTTCTCATTGGATGAAATTTCACTTTGAAATTGGGCTTAAACAAGTGTCAATCTTTTGATAGTTATTATTTCATAAAATTATGTTTTTTGTTTTGACAACAGGAAATAATTTTAAATTAACTTATCCAAATTCTATGTTTTTAATTATGTAAAATAGATTTCATTTTTTAATTTATAATATCATATATATCATAGGCTTAATTTTTGGTATTTTTTTTTGAAAAATTCAGTTTTTGATGAAAAGTGAAACCACTATGTAGTACATAAAAATACAAATTTTTCATTTAAATGAAATTTACAACATATGTTAATTTAATTTAAAAAATACAAGAAAAATGTTTGTTATTAGTCAGTAAAATGTGTTTTAATAAGATGAAAATAAATTTTGGTGAATAGTAACTTTTGACTTTTATTCACTGTAGTTAAAGACAATAGTATAATTCAAGGTAAAAAGAATATTATAATAATATAAAACTACCTTAACACCTGCTCTAACCTTATTGTATTATTAATTTCTGACCATGGTCATCATTGGGTCTATTTTGGGACGCCATGGTTTCCCTTAAAAGTGATAATGACACTTTATTTTAATTAAATTAATGTAAAGGCAAAATGATATAAAAAATATCTTTTTTTTAAATTAATTTTCACATAGTGTTATATAAGTTATCAATTAGACTATAAATATTATTTGGAAAGATAAAAATATTTTCTACATCATGGTATTTTCTTTTATAATTTTTAGACATCAAATAAATAAAATTATTTATGACACAATTTAGATGTAGTGTTAATCTCATTATTAATGATTTAAATAAACAAGATTATAATCATTAAAAAACAACACAAACCTATGAAATTCTTATTGGATGATTTTATTTATATATTTGGTAATCTCATATTTGTATTTAATGATTTTCTGATCTTTTTAAACCAATAATCATTATATAATAAAATAATAATTTTAGACCTTCCTAAAGAGCCCCTCCTCCTCCTTATAAAAGGACACCAATTCTAACCCATTCCTCACAACACTTAAGCCCCTGAGATCATCCAAACCTGGGCCAAATTATCTTTCAAGATCCATCTCTTCCACATATAAGGCTTAAATAATTCATAAGGCACATAATTAAACCCTTTGGGTTCAAACCAAAGGGAGTTAACTGATTTAAAGGTAACACCTTCTCTTAAGTTCTTTTGTTTTATTTTCCTTCTCCAACCCCCTAAAATCATTTTATTCATTTATTTTATAAAAAAACCAGTATCCTCAATATAAAATTTTGTTTCAATGATATATATTCGAACTAAACTTACACACACCTCCATATAATTGGTAAATAACAAATTGTTTTTGTGGGCGGAAAACTAACGCCTCACAAAACGATGATTTTTCAATCTTCCCATACCACCTCTTATGGTGGAAATTTTGATTTTACTGAATTTATATATGATATATATTATGTGTATGTTTTATTTATTCTTCTTTATTTTTCATTTATATCATACCTTTATGGTTTCTATTATAGATAAACATGATAACTTCATTTGAGGAAGTGTAGACTACCACCCCCTTAGAGTGATATGAATCATTAATGCCATACGTGGGGTTTATAAAGGATGGAGTAAATTAAATTATATATTATATTATATATGAATTATAATATATCTATGTCTCATTATGTTTTAATTCTATTAAAAATTAAATAGAAATGAAAGTCGTGTTCATGCGTACGTATGGCCTACCGTCTCCATGAACAGTGAATTTAATTTCTTACCTCTAAATGTTATGTAATATTATAAATACATATTTACTAGATATATATGATATATAAGATATATTAATAATGAATATAATTCTAGAGATAATGGAATCTTGACCACAAGAACAACTTGTAATTATAAGGTGTTCATTTTTTACTCAAGTACCAAATATCAACAAAACGACTATTATTAAATTAAATGATTACATAATGTTTATAACATGGTAATAAGTGATATAAAAGGGACTATAAAATTTAAAAAGGATATTAATAAAGTATATATTAAATTATTTTTATTATTTAGGAATAACAAGGAACAAAAAATTCAATTGGACAGAAGGTTAACGGTTTCTTGTCTCGCATTTAATTATGTGATATTTCCATTGTTCATCACTTATTTATTGCATGTGGTGTATTCTGTATTTTCATTTGAAATTTATTATCATGATTATATTTAATATTCATGGAATTATATGATTCATTTGGTGGTTGTTAAATTTTGTGTATATGACTCAATTTATTACAACGTGGTATGGGTTTTTAATATCACTTTTTATTCCGGTGAGATTCATGCTATATTAGCCAGTATTTATTTTACAGTGGTGTTTATGCTGCTCATGATTATATTCATGGAGTAATATATTTTAATTTCTGGGTATTTACATATTAATTTTATGATCCTTCATTCATGTGGAGTATGTATCTCACTTTATCAAATCGGCAATGGAATTTCAAATTTTAATTTCTATTCATTAGGCTTCATGCATACTTCATTGATTATTTTACTCCATGATTTTGTGTAAAATCTCTATTTATTTACTAAGGATGTAATTGCCTCTCCCATTTTTGTGGATATACTTCTAATACACATAACCAGTCCATTGATAAATTCTTATGTCATTAAAAAGAACATGATAAGATTAATTTTAACACAATTTCCATTCATTGAGTTAAACATCCAAGTCATTCGTGTTATTTTAAAAAAATATGTGTGTGAATGTTCTATGATTGATTTTCAATGAATATCCAATCATTTTGAGTGTATTTATATTTTTCAAACATTATTATGTAATTGATTTATCTTTATCTATTGATTCAGTTTTTATAAGGGATTTCGTCTCGATTTACATTCCATTGTTACTTCATTATTCTTATGCACCACTTCACTCTTATATTTTGTATATACAGTTCTTTAGAATATTATATCATGAATCCATTTATTCTCATGTTATTATAATGTTCTGATTAAGTGTTATTCCTCAATTATTTGTATTCAAGAGTCTCTCATTTTGTTATAAACTCATTAACTAAAATATCATTTTAAATGTTTTAATGATTTATTCTTCTAAATATTTATCATTAATGTCCATGTTTTCAAAATGGTTATAAGGATTTATTTATATGGACTTTAATGTTTTCAGATGATAATTTATTTTAATGTTTCAATGTGTTTTGGGAAAATTTGATTCAAAACTCTCTTTATTAAATGTTTTAAATGGTTTTGAAAATAGTTTGATAAATCATTGATTATATGTATATCTTGAAATTATATGTTGTGACTGCAATTTGGAAATGTTATATTTCCTTTATTATTGTTTTATGCAGTATGTATATGTTATGGATCTTGGATATAGTTTACATATATGGGTGGTTCCGTGATAATCCTAGGGTGGGTGGGCCTGAGATAGATCTACAATGCATTGGGTAATGTGACAGAGGTAAACGTTAATGTTTCTTATATGAGATTCAGGGGATATACTATGATGGGTATTACAACATATTTCCCTATGTAGATTTGATATCTACAATGTATTTAAATTATTTATGCCATAAGTTACCTTTATTATTTATGATTTATCTATGTTACTCATAAATCTTATGATTTCATAAAGTATGTTATGATTGAAAATTAAGGTTTCATTATTTTGTATTTATTAATGGGATAATGTTTTCATTTTTTATTTTATATCCCTTATTGATAATTTTTTTCTCTTACCGTGTTTTTAAAATTTTTTGCACAGGAATTAAAGGTCAATAATGGTTAAGAAATAGATCCTAGAAAAGTCATGTTCTCTAAAACACGAAAAAATATTTTTTATTTTATGAAACAATGGATACTGAGTAGTACTCTAAAATTGTAATAAACAAGTTGATATGTAACAGTTTTGGCCTAATTCTCAAAAACATTAAACCTAAAAATATCCTCAATGTGAATTAATAATTTAATTCAGGATTATATAATTTTTATGGTCAGGTCCTTAAAATGGTATCAGAGGTCGATTTAGAAAACATTAGTGGTTAGGGTGATCATTATGCATAAGTGACATTACCCAAATGGTTTGTATTTTAAAAAGAATTATTGTTATTTTAGATAAAGTGAATGAGTTTACGATAAAATGATTATGTATATCATATTATTAAACCTCCTCATAATATAATTTGTAAAGATTTTACAGATATACTCACACTTAGATTTTTGGTTTTAGTAAATGGATGGATCTAGAAGGCACGAAATTAACAATGGATGTGAAGAAAACTGTGATTATTTTATTAATGAGAAACTGAAAGAAAAGGGAGCTGCAAAGATAACTCTTGTGGTTTTTCTCAACCAATGATCTGGAGTCATTAATTACCCCCCTTATCCTTGGTGATTTTTATAATGCATCGTATATACAAGAAACAAATCAAAATGGATGTTCACATAATAATAATAAAGGTATGTATATTCAAAAACCTATGTGTCAAGAATGTGGAAATAATCACATTGGAAATTTTTTTAAAAGGACAAGAAGATTCTAAATATGTGTAAGTGAAGGTCATAAAGAAAGAACCATCCATGGAAAAAAGGAAGCATCCAGTTGACTCTATGAAAAGGTAATAAGTTCTTTCTGAGGGATCAACTGAATGTTTTAAATATGGTGTGTGTGGTCATTATACAAACAGATTTCATACAAAGAAGGTTCTAGAATGGGATCAACAGGATCTTAAAAATAAATGTTTACCAATACCTAATGACATTCTAATTTAGGATGAGGAAACTGACAATCAGAAATGAAAGGTATGGATTATTTCATAATTGATGTTTAGACATTTTTGAATCATATGATATGATAAATGATTTTGTTTGTAGGAAATAATTATTTTAGAAAAATTTGTAAAAGAAGGGTTAATTGATCATGAAGAACATTGAATGAGTAAGAAGTGAACATATAAGGTATTCAAGTGTGGTGGTAGATTTTAGTATGGTGAAATGATAAAAATATTATGGCTCTTTGTATTATGGGATTACATTAGATGACTTTTTATAGTATGTGTAACCCTGATGTTTGATATATGAAAATTTCGTTCAAGGACCAATTATCTTTTCTTTTGTGGATATAGTAATAAAGAACTGGTTGGGTTTATATGATCCTTGAATTTGAGTCAATTACAAGTTAATACATTTTGTGATTCAAAATTAATGTTATTAGATAACCTTTGAGGTTAAAATGTGTTATACTTATTTTTTATGAATTTATATCTTTTTTGGGAATTTTATAAAATTATATAGTTTTTGAAAATGGACAACACACAGAATGTGTGACAACCCATTGCGTCAGACAAAGATAGGATAATTGAACCCACAACGAAAGTGCGACTGAGATTTATCACCTACCACAAGACTATATGAAGTCCTTAGTTAGTATGACTAATTCTATTCAGTTAGATGATTTTATGAACCAAGAATAAGTTGATTTTTGGATATATATTGAAATGATTAATCTATCATGGAGATTATGTGGTTAGGTTAGTTACTTTTCAATATGATACATTAAGAGTAACTGATGTTATTTTGCGATAAATGATAAGATTAATCTTGGAAGACTATCTGATTAAATCCTTTTGAGGCAGGGATTTTAATAATAGTTTTGATAAATTTGATGAATTTTATGGACAATTGATTATTTAATAGTCTTTGGGCATTATTTGACAAATTTTGGAGAGTAAGAGTAGTTTTTCTTTTGGTAATATATTATAATTATTGTGGATTATCTAATCATCATCTAACCATTTTGGTTTTAGTTAATGTCTAAAGACATGGAAAAGATATAGTTCTTCTTATGTGGATTATGTGATTATTTAGTTACTGATTTTAGTGCTTTAAATGTGAAAAAGTCATCTTGAATACTCATCGTTTGAAGAGAAAATGAGTTTATGGTATGAATTTAGTAAAGTATTAAAGTCTACATGACAAGTAAGTATGTTTCCTTATGTATTTACTTAAGAACATAAATAATTTTCTCAACATTATTAAAATTAAATTAAAACAGAAATGTTGTTTGTTAACTTTTCCTACTAGGGAATCAAAGACTGTTTGACGAATAACATGTTTGTGATTTTCCAGTGGTAAACTTTTAGAAACATTTTTTCTGTCACTCTCCATCTGAAGATGATTGTTTGTATTCTCCTCAATACCCATGTTTTCATTGAATCCTATCATCTTTTTTCTTGGGTGAAGTTTTATTCTCTTCCTTCATTTTAATGTGATATATTTATTAATTCTTCTTCCAATTTGGGCCTTTAAATGATGTTTCTAAGCACAATTTTAAAATTGTTAGGTTGAAATACCCAATAAGTGGAAAGAATGTAACAACCGTTGTAAATAATGATTAAGTAATTTTAATATTTATTAGTATTTGTAAATTAATTATTAATTTTACTTTAATGAGGATGATATGTTCAATGGAATACCCAATTCACAAAAATGAGTTTCTTTGAAATCAGACATTTGAACACGATGTTGAGTTGTATTGAAAAATAATATAATTTTATTATTATTGTAAATGGTATTTAACACCTAGCCATTGTAAAGGCGAGAATAAACAAAATTAACTAAAAAATAATTATTCTTGTTTTTAAAATAATTTTACATTTATCCGATAAAGTTTAGGGGAAAAATTAGAATGAATATTATTTTAAAAATAAATACTCTAATATTTTTTAAAAGGTCAATTTACCACCTTATGATGGTGAACCATATTTAAATATATTTTTGGTCACTTTTATATTTTTTGTTTGAAAAAATAAAATTTTTCTTTTGAATCGTGACATCTAAATTTAATTTCGGTATTGTTTATTTATTTTTCTGATAAAATGGAATTTTATATGAATAGTGAAAATACTATATTTTAATTCAAAAAATTCTTTTAATCTAATTTATTTATATTTTTATATTATATTTTTAATTGGTTTTAATATGAAATTATAAAATATTTAACCATTTAATCCAATATTGGTCATTGAATGAAATTTTCCTTTGAAATCGGGCATAAACTAGTGTCAATATTATGATAGTTATTATTTTAAAAAGACGCATTTTATTTTGACAACAAAAATTAATGTTAAATTAATCAATACAAATTCTATGTTTTGAATTTGGAAAATTAGACATCATTAATGAATCTATGATATCAAATATATCTTAGGCTTCATTTTTGGTATTTTTCTGAGAACATTATTTTTTAATGAATAGTGAAACCACTAAATAATAGTTAAAAATCTGACATTTTAATTTAAATGAAAATTACCACTATTGTGAATTTAATTACGAAAATATGAGATACATGGTTGTTATTAGTATGTAAAATAAGGATCAATAATATAAAAATAAATTTTTATGAATAGTTACTTTTGACTTTTATTTACCGCAGTTAAATGTAAATAGTGTAATTTAAGGTAAAATGAATATCATAGTAATAAAAAATTACCTTCACATTTGACCTAACATTATTAGACAAGTCATGGCTGACCATGGGAATCTATGGGCCTATTTTGGGACCCTATGAATCCAATTAAGAGTGATAATGACACTTTATTTTAATTAACATAAATTAACGGTAAAAATGATATAAAAAATATCTTTTATTGAATATATAATATATTTTAAATTAATATCAATAATTAATTTTAATTAATTTAATCAATTATCATATAAAAACTCTTTAAGGATAAATATTATTCTCTATAAAAATATTCACCTTGTATTCAACTACTATATTGATTCATTTCTAATTAATGTGTAACCATTTAATTCATTCTATATTTTTTTACTAAAATTCATTATTTACTGATTTCTATTCATTGGTACTAATTTAATGGGTATTTTATATGTTATTATATATTAATAATTTATTGTATTTCTATAAAATTAGGTTTTCCTTGTAATGCATGCCATCAATGAAGGTCCATATTATCTGTAATGCAAAATAACTTGGTGATGCAAGGATTAAAATATATGGAATACTTTTTAAATATTTGATATATTATATATTATTTGGATATTATATTACCTTACATGTTTATTGTTATGTGTCACACATGTTTCCGAATACATCGTTCTTACATTATTGTTTCTCGGTGTCACAATCTTCACACCTTATTTTAGTCGAATCATTACAATTTAAAAACCAGCATAGGGATATACTTTTTGATACAACATCTGATTTAAATCCCCCATCACGAGAAGGGTTCATTATTAACCCACTAGAATCGATAGAATGGGAAGCACATGGGTCACATGGAGTACCATGTAACAAGGTCTCTAAGTAGAAGAACATTAGTGGCCGGTTAAAATACAGTCATTTATGAAAACCATAAATATTTACAGCGGTGATTGTGTTCATCAATAACAAATAATTGAATGATCAATATATATTTGAGGGCCTCAAATACATAATAAATTGATGAATTTTTGGATAAGTAGTTCAATATAAATTAAGGTATTATGCAATCATTTTTGTTTCAAGATACTTTTCCCAATGTTGAAGAATTCTATTACTACCTATATATAGGTAAATGACATATTTGTTAAAACATTATATCAAAATTTGGTGTTTCTTCATTATATTTTACATTTATTTATAAAATTAATAAGGATGCATGGATAAAAAATACAATTCAAATATATGTTAAGGCCCAAAAAATACTGACAATTCGAACATTTTGTCTTTAACTATCATAGAAAAACTATATGGTTAATACGTTAATATCTAAGCCTAAAACGTGATAAAACTAATTCAACATTAACATTTATTCATATAAAATTAATTAAAAATAATTCAAAATTAACCAGGACATTTCCAAGGTCAATTATTTGTATCAAACCCATATTTTCTATAGATAATGGGTTCATGTCTCGCGTCCTCGTCTGACTTGATTGGCTTTCACACAGCCTACATGGTGTATTTTTCTAATACCAAATTATTATAATTTTAAATGTAAATATAATTTAAATCCTTGAAATTTAATCATTAAATTACATCTTTATTATGGATTTCAATATACCATAAATACATAAATACTTCATCTATTTAATTTCACCAAGGTCCTTCCATAGTCTATTATATAATTTCAAGGATTTAATAATCATTAATCCATATAATTATTCTTAATATATTTGTGATTAACATATATTATAAATTATTAAAATCATTCATAGTGAATTGTAAATAAAATATGAATTATCCAAATCATATCCCCAAAAAGTGACAAACTAGGTGTGCAGTAAGACATTTTGTTGTATACCAGGTTACCAGGAGTTCGGTTCTGTACACCATGTTAGAGTTATTATTAATAGGTAAATATATTTTTGAAAAACAAAAATATTTAGTATAAATATATAGTTTTATATCTGGGAAGGCCCACAAAATATCTACCATACAATAATTCCTGGAATTTCTTCTATAATTATCCACAAATTACACATCAGGGTTGTGTTCTCTAAACTTTGTTTTCCCAAATCTAGTTCCAAAGGTTTTTATAAAACATCATTTGATATGTACTATGTTGATAAGACCCCATAGATCCCAGAGCCGATGTTGGATATCAATTACATAGGCATGATTACAATGAATATAATAAAGAAGGACAAAAAAATTAGTAGTCTTGGTAAAAGAGATAAGTAAATGAGTATTTTATAACTAATGAATATTGTAATTATATCAAACTTCATTTATTATAAATAAAAATATAACTTCATTGATAACATTATCCATATAATAAATCCATGTGTATGATTCATAGTAATATTATGGTATTTATAGGGAATGAAAAATAATAATGCTGAGCTCAAATTCCAGTAAGGTTGATGTATTATGGAAGAAAAAATGAATCAATTAGAATAATAATTATTGAATGGTAAATAATAGAACATAAAAACTATATAATCAAGAAACTGATATGTAAGTTCATAAAAAAAATTAAATGTAATAAATGGATACAGATTCCATTAAAATAACTAGATACAGAAAAATATATATGGAATGGTATGAAATTGAATAAAATTCATTTATTTATGAACAAAAAATGAAATGTATAAATATATATATAAAGGAATGATATCCTGAATGAAAAAAAATGCAACTAAATGATGGAAATGATTAATTACTGAACACAATGTTTCCTATATACATTGAACCAATACGGTCATAATTTAGTTTACATATTCCAATTTAGGATTATAAATCATCCCATGAGACTACCGATGCATCGATAGGATTACCTTAACTATTGAATGAACAATTTGGCTTTCCGTAAGTTGTCTCCAATACATGTACTACATGTCCATATAATTCCTCATATAAAATAAATAATATAACTAATAAACACTAATATATAATAAAGTATAAATATTTAAAAATAATTCATCAAATAATATAATAAATTATAATATAAACACCATATGAAAAATTGAATATGTTTTAAGAAATAATTATGTGAATAATGATATGGATATTTACGAGAAAGTCAATGTTTATTGATTATAGGAAATTGATTATTTCAAGGAGACTAAAAGGAATCATTTGAGTAAATGTGAATACTATCCATGGGATTTAACGCCCCGACCCTAGTTACCCAGAGTCGGTGCATTATTACATAACATTGGAATGATAACAAGAAATATCAAATCTCGAAAGACCAATTGGTTTAGTAGCCTTTGAAATAGTAGATATATTCATAATGTTTTACATTTCATCATAAAGTGAAAAATGACTACAAAAACATAATTTCTCCATAGTCCACACTTTTATCCCCTCATAATATCCCTACAGGTCATTCATATCATTCTTCTTCACATCCTGGGAAAAATAAAACGTAGAAAAGGGGTGAGCTCAAATTCCCAGTAAGGATAACAATATAGAGAAAACTTTCAAAAATAAGCATAAAAATTTAAGGCAATGTATAACTAAAACAAAAGCCTTTTAAACATGAACTTCAACATAGTATGGAAAAAGTAAAATAAAATAATGCCATTTACTTATTCACATGGATATTCTACTAATTGAATAATCACATGAAATATCAATAACCACTTTCATAATGATGGAATGCATAAATCCAGACTATCAAAACCACATAGCCAAGGCCTCGTGCCAAGACTACAAATAAGATTTTGCAAAGGCCTTGTGCCAAGACACTAGTTTGTATCATGAGACCTACCAATGCATCGAGGAGCTATAGCGGGCTCCACCCATCACATATTAAGTCCAATGCATTCCCATATGAAAAGGTTTAAATATAACATAAACATTCATATTAAAACTAGCATAGATGAAGTCAACTTCAAATAAGCGTAAAATCCATCAAAGGATGTTGACATAGATGAAATAAAAACTCTTTTTAGAGAAATGTATCATTCTATTTTGAAATCATTTAAGAGTCATATATTTATAAAATAAATCATTTTCTTTGAAAATATTCTTATACTCTTGTAAGGGAATCTTCGACAATTTTATAACGGTGGAAAATAACCGCACTCGCTGTATAAGTTAAAAAAATTCTTACCTTAATTCTGTCGAAAATGATAAAAAGCACCTTGTTTGGAAAACGACGAAAAGATTCCTTTATAAAACTCTTATAAAAAGTAAAAAAAGGGTATAAATGACTTTGAACCATATTCTTTTAAATAGGAAAAATGTTTTGAAATACATTTTTGAGAAACATGGATGTGGATGATAAAGAGATCCCAGTAGATTATTACGTATAAACAACCTCAAATAATGAAGAGATTGTGAAATAAACCATACCTTGAACTTTTCCTTGGTTGGGTTAGGTTAACCTCCTTTATAATGGTGAAATAATTGTTATTAAATTATTCAATAATCATATACATTAATATGATATCATATATGACCTTTTAACATTACATTGTTAATAATATATTAGAATTATCTTCGTTTCGGGTGTTAACTTACTCGTTTTCTTTTATATGTTTTGTTGCATAAGCCATGTTTGTAATGTATATGTTGTATCTAAATAATATACAAAATTATATCAAATCCTTAGATACTATTATTAATCATCAAATGAGAATTATACTTGAATGGATACGATGGAGAATGAATCTCATCGCGTTCGTGGAGACAGTAGTCCGTACGTATGCACGAGCAATAATATCATTCTTTTGATATTAAAATAATATATAATTGGATGGTATATCATATATACAGAATCTTTATCATTTTATATTAATTATTTACATGAGTTACACATCATTATTATACGCATCCAAATAATAATTTATTGAATAACAATTACACCACGACGTGGAGACGGTAAGTCGTACATATGCACGTATGGTGACATGTTATTCAAAGGATGGATAGAATAGTGAATATAGTTGTACCATATTTATAATAACATCACAGTATATATATGATACTGGAGTTATTATTTGAGAATGTTAACAACAAAGGAAGAATAAGTGGAAGAAGAAAGGAACTTGGAAAAGGGTGGTGAAATCATTACCTCTTCTTCGGGTTCTTCCTTTTGATTTGATCAAAAGGGCTACTTAGGATGACTTTATGATCAAACTAAGGCCTCTAAGTTGTATTGAGGGAAGTTCTGAGAGTATTCGGAAGATTTTGGCCAAACTAGAAGGCTTTTATGGTGTGAAGAAATGAGAAGGAGGAGTGCCCTTTTATAAGAAGGGTGAGGGGTACCTTTGGAAAAGCTAGAAATATTAATTTATAATAAATAAATATTCAGTTTATAATGGCTAAAAAGTGGATAATTTAAATTTTAAGGTGGTGATAGGTCGAAAAACATTCAACCAATAGAATTTGGACAGGTTTGGGTCATTATATTAACCATATCTTTTAGTTTTAACTCTTAGTTAATTAGTTTGGCATTTACCATGTCACATTGTATTTTTTATATTATATAGATAATAAACATACTATATACATACAAGATACCCCCAAGTGGTACATTAATGATACAAATATCATGATACAAGTCTCTTGGCTGAGACTTATATTTTTAAGAATTTAATATCAATTAATAATATAATATTTGTTTTAAAAACTTTTTATGTCAATTTTGACACTATTCAATAGTTGATTTTTTTGAAACTCATAACAGAAAGATAACTTCGAACAAAGTTAGGTAAATCAATTATAATATGTCATTTTATCCTATAAAAATTATTTTAATTCATTAAAAGTCTCGAATTATATTTATTTGGTTATTTATAATATCAATTATTTTAATTTTTTACTATTATGATAATTATTGCATCATAATTGTGTCATAAATTAATTAAATCATTTAATGTATTAAAATTATAAATAAAATATAATTATGTAGGAATTTTTTTATCGTTCTATTTAATATTTATAGTCGAACATACAACATATATTACCCTATGTAAAAATTGTTTTTCTAAATGATATATGCTTATGTCATTTTTGTACATATTTTTACTTAATTAAAATAATGTGTCCCTATCACCTACAAGTGGCTCCATGGGGTCCCAAAATCGACCCATAGATGCCCATGGTCGGACATGTATCCACCAATATGGTTAGGACACATTTTAGGGTAATTTATTATTATTATAATATTATATTTAACCCTTATTTACCGGAGTTACCCTTAACCATGGTAATAAAATATTTACCGCAGTAATTATTCATAATGTCTAAAAATAAAAGTTACCTATTCACACAATATGAACATCCTGATTCCAAATATGGAATCCATTTTTCCATATTCAAAACACAGAAGTGACATAAATTAATTTAAAATTAATTCCCGCTGTAAAAATAAAAAGCGTGTTTTTAAGATATAATAACTATCAAAAGATTGATACTTGTTTATGTTCGTTTTAATTATGAAATTATGTCCAATGACCAACATTGTATTAAATGGTAAAAATTTATACTCAATATACTTTAATACCACTCAAATTCATAATTTATCACTATTAATTATTTTGATTAAAAATGTTGTTTTTAATTAAAATTTTGTAATTTTCACTATACATCAAAATATTAAAGTTATGCAAAAAGTACCAAAATTTCACCTTAGGATAAATTCAATATTCCGAATCCAAAAATGAAGTCCATTTTGAAATATAATATATATATAATTTCAAAAAGTAGGTATTACTATTCATAATGGCTAGTTTGATTGGTTATGGTGTGTTAGAACTCGATGTTGCATACAACACACGCTATCGCATTATTCAAAGAGAAACGTATTGTAGAAGCTTGGGGTGTTACATTCTAACCTTCTTCAAATAATTTCATCCTCGAAATTTCTAGAATACTACCGCATGAAACGACTCGGGTGGTTCTTCATCATATGTTCCTCAGGTTCGGACATTTCCTCTTCCATCTTATGGTTTCTCCAAGAAACTTTTACCAGACACGTCGTCCGGTTTCTCAGTACTTGTTCTCTCGTATCAAGAATCCCGATGGGCTCTTCGCAATAAGACAGATCGGGTTCCAGTTCTAATTCCTCATAGGTGAGTACATGAGTTGGGTCAGGCATGTATTTCCTCAATAGAGATGCATGGAACACATCGTGAACTTTGGAGAGACTTGACGACATTGCCAATCGGTAAGCTACAACCCCAATTGGTTATAGAATTTTGAAAGGTCTGATGTACCTGGGACTCAATTTACCTTTCTTACCAAAACGTATGACTCACTTCTATGGAGATACCTTAAGGAAAACATGATCACCTACTTGAAATTCCAAATCCTTCCTTCGATTATCGGCATTGTTCTTCTGCCTACTTTGAGCTGCTTTGATGTGATTTTGGATTACCTTCACATTTTCCATCGTTTCCTCCACCAGTTCTAGGCTTACAAGTTTTCTTTCACCAACATCATCTCAACAGGTTGGTGTGCGACATCTCTTTCCATATAATGCTTCATATGGTGCCATCTGAATACCCGAATAGAATCTATTGTTATAGGAAAATTCTACCAGAGGTACATATTGATCCCACATACCCTGAAAGTCAAGTGAGAAGGATCTCAACATGTCTTATAAGGTTTGAATAGTTCGTTCTAATTGTCCATCTATCTGAGGGTGGTAGGCAGTGCTCAAATGTATTTCAGTATCCAAGGCTTTCTGAAGACTTTTCCAAAATCTCGAAGTTAAACAGGGATCACAATCAGAAACAATCGATAGGGGTACTCCATGAAGTCTCACAACTTTATTAATATACAGTCTTTATAGATGTTCTAGTGGTAGATCTTCTCTTATAGCAAGAAAATGTGCTGACTTGGTAAGACGATCAATAATAACCTATATTTCATCATTCCTTCTAGGAGTCTTCGGTATCCCCATGACAAAGTCCATAGTAATATTGTCCCATTTCCACTCCGGTATGGGAAGAGGATGCATGAATCCTCCAGGATGTTGCCTTCCAGATTTTACTTGTAGACAAACCATACATCTTGACACAAAATCAGCAATATCCCTCCTCATATTGTCCCACCAAAAATGTTCCTTCAAATCTCTATACATTTTGGTGCTCCCAGGGTGTATAGAGAAATTAGAACTATGAGCATCATCCAGCAATTCCCTTTTTAGATCAGGTATATCGGGAACACAAAGTCTCTTCTCGAATTTCAAAATTCCATCTTCATAGACAAAGACTCTCAATCTCCCATCATTCACATCTTTAATCATATTTTGAAATTATTCATCATCGGTCTAAAAACTCTTAATCCTTTTTAGTAAATATGGTTTGGAAACCATTTGAAAAAGAATTGATGTTTTTCCTTCCCTGGTTATTCCCATGTGCATCTTCACTAGGTCCAGGAAAATTGGATCCCTTTCAATTCTCATATTGTTCAAAATTCAATGATCTTTTCTGCTCAAAGCATCTTCCACCTTGTTTGCCTTCCCCGGGTGGTAGTGTATTGTGCAATCATAATACTTGAATAATTCAAGACATCTCTTTTTCCTCATGTTGAGTTCTTTTTGTCTGAAAATATACTTCAAACTCTTGTGATCAGTATAAATTTAACATTTTTCACCATAGAGGTAGTGCCTCCATATCTTCAAAGCAAAGATCACAACTGCTAACTCGAGATCATGAGTAGGATAGTTTGGTTCATGAATTTTCAACTATCGTGATGCATAGGCAATAACTCTATCATTCTGCATAAGGACACAACCATGTCCCTTCTTCGATGCATCACTATATATAATGAACCCATCATTCCTTGATGGTAGAGTCAATATAGGAGCATTGTATAATCTTCTCTTCAGTTCTTCGAAACATTCTTCACACTCTTTTGTCCCAAAAAATTTAACCCCTTTACGTGCGAGCTTCTTTAATGGGTTATCCAACCGGGCAAAAATCTGGACGACACGTCGATAATAATCGGCTCAACCAAAAAAACTACGTACCTCAGTTATACTCATCGGTGTTGGCCATTCCTGGATTTACTAGGTCTTAGAAGGATCAATAGAGATTCTATATTTAGAGACAATATGGCCAAGAAAAGAAATCTCCTGAAGCCAAAATTCACACGTGCTAAACTTCTCATATAATTCATGTCTTCTCAGAGTCTTTAAGATAATGCGCAAGCGATTTTCATGATCTTCGTAGATTTTGGAGTATACCAAGATATCATCAATAAATACCACCACAAATTCATCGAGATATTCCTTGAAAACTATATTCATCATATCCATGAATACAGAGGGTGCATTTTTCAATCCAAATGGCATTACAGTAAACTTGTAATTCCCGTACCTGGTTCGAAATTTTGTCTTCAGAATGTCTTCCTTCTTCACACACAACTGATGGTATCCAAGTGGAAGGTCAATATTTTAGAAGTATTGAGCTTCATGATGTTGGTCATACAAATCATCAATGAGAGGTAGGGGATACTTGTTCTTTATTTTTATATCATTGATATCCCTGTAGTCAATACATAACCACATAGATCCGTCTTTCTTTTTAACAAAAATAACATGAGCTCCCCATGGAGAACTACTAGGGCGAATAAATAACTTATTACTCAATTCCTATAGTTGTTTCTTTAGTTAAACTAATTGTACAGTGGCCATTCTATAAGGGGTCATTGATATAGGCCTTGATCCTGGAATTAAATCAATGGAAAACTCAACTTCTTGTTCTCGAGGATGTCCAGGTAAATCGTCTGTAAATACATCTACATATTCTTTCACTACAGGTACATCCTCTATTTGATCATTCCATTCCTCACCCACATTTATTTCATTCTCGTCCTCCCCAATAATTGAATTTAGTTGAGCTACTGGGGTTGGATCTAGATAATAATTAGGTGCTGACGATTCTGCTATAAAGATAAGGTGTTCATTATCATCATCATCAAGAATCGTAACCTCTTTCTTCTTACAATAAATCTTCGCATCATAGTCCGAAAGCCAGTCCATACTAAGGATTATATCAAACTCAATCATAGGTATGACAATGAGATCAGTAGATAAAGAACATTTATGTGCTCTAATGGGGACTGATTCACAAAACATTGTTGTAATGATACTTTGATTAAGAGTTTTAACTGACAACTCCCTTGTTAAATTAAATTGGAAATATCTAATTTTCTTAGAAAATTGGAAAGATATGAAATAATGCGATGATCCAGAATCAAATAATGCATTTGATAAACTTGAGGAAACCATTAAATTACCTGCCACCACATATTTCGGTGCTTCTACCTCAGCAGTAGTGATAACATAAGCTTGGCCTTGATCCCTTGGCCTTTTCTAAGGTATTTTCTCTTGACGCTTAGGAAATTCATTTTCATAATTCTCCATCTCCCTGCAATTGTAGCACTGAACATTGGTAGCTTCCTTCTTCCCCATGCAATCACGAGCTTGGTGGCCTTTTCCACCACACTTGTAACAGACCCCTGTTCCCTTCAAGAACGTACCGGGGTGTTTCTTCCCACATTTACCAAAGGATGGATATTAAACCTTTCCCTTATACCCCTTATTTCCATTTCCAGATTGATCAGAAGATCTCTTCTTCCCTTTCTTTTCTTTAAAGTCATAAGACTTATAGAATTCCTTTTCGGTCTTGAAATCACATGAGACAATGTCTTCGTATGACAAGAAGGATTTTGAGACTAATGCTCGACAGAGAAATGGTTTTAACCCATAAAAGAAATGATCAATCATACTTCTTGGGTTATGTATATAATCTCCAGCATACCTTGCTAACCCTGTAAAGTTAGCCTCATACTTTGCAACATTATCATCCTCCTTTTCTCTCAGACTCAAAAATTGCCTTTCCATATCTTCTTGATGGTCACGAGGAAAGTATTTTTATAAAAACAGATCTTTGAACTCCCTCCATTACATATTTGATACTTCATCATCTTCCTTCTTGTTTTGAATCAATGACCACCATTGATCAGCATCTCCCGTGAGGCGGTAAACTGCCATGATAACTTTTTCTCTTACACTACTCCACAAATACTGAAATATTTTTTCTAGGGAATTTATCCATTGCTTGGATACTAAAGGATTTGAACTCCATTAAATGTGGGTGGTTGTTTCCTCATGAATATATCTAACATTGATCCTCCACCCTGCGGATCACGGTGCTCCATACGGGTAAGGCTATTATTCATAACCTGAATGAGTTGTCCCAGTATGGTGATTAGATGATCAGCACCAGTTGCATCACCAGCTCCACTATAATTATCTTGAGCAGGAGGGAAATCTCTACATGGAGTGCGTGCATTGATACGGTTTCCATTTCTTCCACTAGGCGCCATTTCTAAACAATGGCATAAACTAGATCATTTTATGAATCAAAATACATAATTCCATACTTATGAAACACTTAACATAAATTGAACTATTTATGGATATAATCCATAATCATAAAAAACGTTTTCTTTGAGGAAGTATATACTCATAAAACCTTCATAATGATTTATAAGGAAAATGAGAGTTATCCTAAGCGCATCCCCCGGGAGTGTCGTAACCAAGAGTGCAGCAAGGCCTGTTGTCGTGCACCAGTTCTCGTTCGAGTCTAACTCAAAGCATTGTTTTCGGGTTTTACCCCTAGGTACATCTGTGCCAGAGCCGCCTCTACCTGCTCGTATCCCAACATAGACGTATTGCTCGGAAGACACACAAAATCTCTACAATACCAAAATTCTAGGATGTTCATCTATACTAATCCTCAAAGTCCATCTTAAATCTATGTGTTGTAATTAGAGTTTATCTAAATATAGCTTCCAAGGTTTGTACTAAACTTCCTCTGATTCCAACTGTAATGCCCCGACCCCTGTTACCCAGAGTCGGTGCATTATTACATAACATTTGCATGGTCACAAGGAAGATCAAATCTCGAAAGACCGATTGGTTTAGTAGCCTTGGAAACACTAGATATATTCATAATGTTTTATATTTCATCATAAAGTGAAAAACTACTACAACAACATAATGTCTCCATAGTCCATACTATTATCCCCTCAAAATATCCCTACAGGTCATTCAAAACATACTTCTTCACATCCTGGGAAAAATAAAACACAGAAAAGGGGTGAGCTCAAATGCTCAGAAAGGATAACAATATAGAGGAAACTTTAAAAAATAATCATAAACATTTAACGAAATGTATAACTACAACAAAAGCCTTTTAAACTTGAACTTCAACATATTATGGAAAAAGTAAAATGAAATAATTCCATTTACTTATTCACATGGATATTCTACAAATCGAATAATAACATGCAATATCAATAAACACTTTCATAATGTTGGAATGCATAATGCCAGACTATCATAACCTCATAGCCAAGGCCTCCTGCCAAGACTACAAATAAGATTTTGCCAATGCCTTATGCCAAGACACTAGTTTGTTTCCTGAGACCTACCGATGCATCGAGGAGCTATAGCGGGCTCCACCCATCACATTAAGTCCAATACATTCCCATATGAAAAGTTTTAAACATAACATAAACATTCGTATTAAAACTAGTATATGAAATGTCAATTCTTTCACCATAAACTATGAATTGTATAAAAATAGCACATCCATAGTCAAACATATCACAAAACCTTCCATACCATATATAAGTTTTGTATCATAATAAATCAACTTCAAATAAGCGTAAAATTCATCAAAGGATGTTGACATAGATGAAATCAAAACTCTTTTTAGAGAAATATCTCTTTCTATATTGGAATCATTTAAGAGTCATATATTTATAAAATAAAACCTTTTATTTGAAAATATTCTTATAAGATTGTAAGGGAAGCTTCAACTATTTTATAACGGTAGAAAATATCCACACCCACCGTATAAGTTTAAAAAACATTCTTACCTTAATTCTGTCGAAAAGTTTAAAAAGCACCTTGTTTGGAAAACGACCGAAAGATTTCTTTATAAAACTCTTATAAAAATTCAAACAAGGGTATAAATAAATTTAACCCATATTCCTTTAAATAGTAAAAATGTTTTGAAATACATTTTTAAGAAACATGGATGTGGATGATAAAGAGATCCCAGTATATTATTACGTATAAACAACCTCAGATAATGAAGAGATCGTGAAATAACTCTTACCTTGTATTTTTCCATGGTTAGGCTAGGTTAACCATCAGTATAGTGGTGAAATAATTCTTATTAAATTATTCAATAATAATATACATTAATATGATATCATAAATGATCTTTTAACATTACTTTGTTAATAATATCTTAGAATATCGTCATTTCGGGTGTTAACATACTAATTTTCTTTTATATGTTTTCTTACATAAGCCATGTTTATAATGGATAGGTTGTATCATATCATATCCAAAATGATATCAAGTCCTTAGATACTATTATTAATCATCAAATGAGAATTATACTTTAATGGATACGATGGAGAATGAATCTCATCGCGTTCGTGGAGACGGTAGTCCGTAAGTACACACGATCAATAATATCATTCTTTTCATATTAAAATAATATATAATTGGATGGTATATCATATATACAGAATCATTATCATGTTATATTTATTATTTACATGAGTTACACATCATTATTATAACCATCCAAATAATAATCTATTGACTAACAATTACACCACGACATGGAGACGGTAAACCGTACGTACGCACGTATGGTAACATGTTATTCAAAGGATGGATAGAATAGTGAATATGGTTTTACCATATATATAATAACGTCAAAGTATATATATGATACTAGAGATATTATTTTATAATGGTAATAACAAAAGAAGATGAAGTGGAAGAAGAAAGGAACATGGAAAAGGGTGGTGAAATCGTTACTTTTTCTTCGGGTTCTTCCTTTTGATTTGTTCAAAAGGTCTCCTTAGGTTGGATTTATGATCAAACTAAGGCCTCTAGGTTGTAGTGAGAGAAGTTGGGAGATTATTTGGGAAGATTTTGGCCGATCCAAAAGGCTTTGAAGGTTTGAATAAATGAGAAGGAGGAGTGCGCTTTTATAAGAGGGGTGAGGGTCACCTTTGGAAAGGCTAGAAATATTAATTTATAATAAATTCATATTCGGTTTCTAATGGCTCCAAAGTGGATTATTTAAATTTTAAGGTGGGAATAGGTCTAAAATAATTCAACCAATAGAATTTGGACAGGTTTGGGTCATTATATTAATCTTATCTTTTAGTTTTAACTCTTAGTTAATTAGTTTGACATTTACCATGTCACTTTGTATTTTTATATTATATAGTAAATAAACATAATATATACATCCAGGATACACCCCAAGTGGTCCATTAATGATACACCTATAATGATATAAGTCTTTTGGCCGAAAATTATATTTTTAGGAATTTAATATCAATTAATAATATAATATTTGTTTTAAAATCTCTTTTATGTCAATTTTAACAGTATTCAATAGTTTATTTTTGTGAAACTCATAACAGAATGATTACTTCGAAAAAAGTTAATTAAATCAATTATAATATGTAATAGTATCCTATAATTTTATTTTAATTCATTAAAAGTCTCATATTATATTTATTTGGGTATTTATAATATCAATTATTTTAATTTTTCACTATTATGGTAATTACTGCATCATTATTGTTTCATAAATAAATTAATTTATTTAATGTCCAAAAATTATAAATAAAATATTAATATGTAGTAAATATTTTTAGCTTTCTAATTAATATTTATAGTCGAACATCCAACATATATATCCTTATTTTAATTTTTTTTCTAAAAGATATGTGCTTATGTCATTTTTGTACTTATTTTAACTTTATTAAAATAAAGTGTCCCTATCACATACAAGTGGCTCTATGGGGTCCCAAAATTGACCCAGAGATTGCCATGGTCGGACATGTATCCAAAAATAAGGTTAGGACACGTTTTGGGGTAATTTAGTATTATTATAATATTATAGTTTAACCCTAATTTACCGGATTTACCCTTAACCATGGTAAATAAAATATTTACCGCAGTAATTATTCAAAATGTCTAAAAATAAAAGTTATCTATTCACACAATATGAAAATCCTGATTAAAAATATGGAATCCATTTTTCCATATTCAAAACACATAAGTGGTAGAAATAAATTTAAAATTGATCCCCGCTGTTAAAACAAAAAGTGTGTTTTTAAGATATAATAACTATCAAAAGATTGATATTTGTTTATGTTCGGTTTAAATGTGAAATTATGTCCAATGACCAAAATTTTATTAAATGGTAAAAATATATTCTAAATATACTTTAAAACCACTCAAATTCATAATTTATCACTATTAATTATTTTGATTTAAAAAGATGTTTTTAATTAAAATTTAGTAATCTTCACTATTCATCAAAATATTAAAGTTATCCAAAAAGTACCAAAATTTCAACTTAGGCTAAATTCGATATTCCGAATCCAAAAATGAAGTCCATTTTGAAATATAAAATATATATAATTTCAAAAAGTAAGTATTACTATATTCATAACGGCTAGTTTGATTGGTTATGGTGTGTTAGAACTTGATGTTGCGTACAACACACGATATCACATTATTCAAAGAGAAACGTACCGTAGAAGATTTGGTTGTTACATGGGAAATAAATAATAATCCATCCAGAGTAAGATTATTGATGTTATCAATATAGGATAAACCATGTGGAAAAAAATAAAGGGTTTTTTTCATTGATGAATGTAGAAATTATAAAAATATATTTTAAAAATATTATTTTAGTAAATATCAAATTTTTTAAAAAGAATTTCAAATAAATTTCAATGAAAATGAATTTTAAAAATAAGATATTTTAAAATAAACCTTCTATAATTAAATGGAATATTAAAAGGAAAGATTATGTGTAAATCTGTACAAGTCGTATGAGGTAAAATGATCATTCATTTTGTAGGGATAATGGTTAGATAAATGATTTATTTGAAATGGCACAAGAAAATTCCATTAAAAATAATTTTAAAAGAAAAAATTGTAAAAATATATTTTTCATGTCATTTAAAAAAATTAATTCATTTTAATGAAACAATATTTCTTGAAGAAAATAGGTTCCCATACTAAAGAGATATACAATGTCATGCTTTCTTAAAACCAATTTTTGGAACATTTAAAGTACCAAAGAGTGAAAAATGGTACCAATACATGATAATGTTTATTAATAACCATATAAAATAAAATATATTGTTTTATTGAATAATGGTTAAATAATTTTCTCGAATTAAAATACAATTGAGATATTCTTAACTTTATTGTTGAGGAAAAATAATTTTTAAACATTGAAATCTGTCACATTGCACATTGAAACATTTTAAATCATAAGGATCATGAATGGATAAAATTAAATGAATGTTATAATATCATTATAGTGAGTAAATTAATGATATATCATGTGAATGTTATGTATATAACCTTTATAAAAAACAATGTGCATAGAAATGAGTATGTCTAAATATAATGTAAATTGTGATGAAATCTATTACCTTGCATTTATTTTCAGGTAAATATACATTATCATCCAATATATGGGATTTAAATATGTTAATATATTATGATAGAACCATAATAATATTTAATATATCATATATTTTTCTCTTGTAATATCTTATAACCCATTTTCTAGAAACCATTAATTATTTTAACTATTTTTTATGTTTATTGCATAACATGTCGAGTAGGTTTTAACGTGTTATTTTTTGTTCATATTCAATATAACATTTTATAATAATCTCTATTATGTAAAACATGATTTCAAAATATTAAATATATATTAAATATGATTCTATAATAATCTATAATTTATGGAGATATGTAATTAAATACACTGTTCATGGAGATGGTAAGTCATACGTACTAATGAACACTACTTACATTTGTTTGTCATATTTTAACATATATAAATATAAATTTTATGTAAATATAGGTATATTATAATTATATTAATATAACAATGTAATATATCACATATATTGTTATTAATATCATTGTTAATATGTTCCATATATAGTGTGAATGAATCAAATCGCTTTGATGGGGTGGTAGTCCACACTTCCTCAAATGATGTTATATTATTAATATAAAATGGAAAGTATTAAATGTATGTTTTAAAAAATAAATTGAAAGTATAAAGAAATAATATATATCATATATAACATATATAAATATATTTTCCATAATAATGGCCACCATGAGATGTGGTAAATGACAAATTACCAATCATCATTTCGTGATGTAGTAGTTCACCATACATAGAAACAATATGTTCATTTCCCATTAGATGGATGTTTGTATTAGTGTTTATAGACCCATATAATAACAACGTACTAGTGTATTTATGATTATATTTTTTTATAAAGTTATTTAATAATTATGATATAGAGAGTTTACAATGGAAATAAAACTAAAAACCGTCCGTATAGAGGTTACCTCTTAATCGGGTAATTCCTTTTTTGGATTGAACCAAGGGATTCCTCAGATTAATTTCATCAGAGAGGATTAGTATTAGATAAGTGGAGAGATTCTTAGGTTATATTTGGGAATTAATTTTTTGAGAAAATTTTTCATCAGATATGTGATGAATTGGGAGGAGAAGTGGTCCTTTAATATAGGAGGAGGAGTGAGACTCTTGAAATATTTTGAAAGAGGAATTACATGAATTTTTATCATGTTAAATATGGAACCAATTCTGGAAATATTTTATTCATGAGATGATAGGGTTGATATATTTCCATTCAATAGCTCTTGTACAAGGGTATAAGTCATTTTCGTCCTTAACGATAAGGGTTAGTACCTTATTAATCTTAATTCCACCTTTCCCATTTTAATTAATTTTAATAATTTTCTCTAATATTTATAGTCATGGGAAATATTGGTATTATTTTATATTATAAATTATTATTATTTCAAATATGGAATACATTTTACAAAATTTAAACAGAGATGTGGAAGAAATTAATTTAAAATTCTGCTCACTGGCGGGACTATAATGTACAGTTTTAAAGTAGAAACAATAGAATGTTTCATAAGTTTGTACAGTCAATATCAAACTAAAGTTGATTCTAGTGACCCAAATTTTATTAATTGATAAAAATAATTACTAATTAAAATGTGAATCCAATTAAATTTGTTATATAACCATATAGATAAATTAGATTAAAAATCTGTTTTGACAAAAAATTCATCATGTTTGACCATTCATTAGAAAATGATATGTTTTAGAAAAATATTAAAAAATTTATTGAATATATATTTATATAGATATTACCATAATATCATCCAATAATTTTAATTAATTTAATTATTTAGTATAAGACATCTTTTTTAGCATACAATATTTTTCTATAAAAATATTCACTTTATATTAATTACATATTTCTTATATTCATTTCAAAATAATTTTTAAAAAATAATTCATTATGTATTTGTATAAACCAAAATTTTCATTGTTTAGTTATTAATTTTAATAAAAAAATAAAAAATATCCCTTATATCTCATTTTATTTTAACAGAATATTATAGTTCAATAAAACTCTGTCTTGAGTGTAATGTAAGACATTGATGAAGGTGGCTCTTACATGAATCACACACTAACTCTGGGATGCATGAATTTAAATATATATATAATCTATTTTAAATACTAAATATAATAAAATCTATACATATATTATATTACCTCACACGCTTTGTGTCACGGGTCACACAAGCTATAGAATAGATGGTTCTTACCTTATATATTCAGGGCATCGCAATTTTTATGAGTTTTCAAATGAATTTAGTTAATTATAATTTCCCCAATTAAATTTCTAAATTTTTAAATGAATAATATAATTGATATCAAATTATAACATTGTATACATAAAATGTCTTTCTATAAAAATAGCATTTTATTTAATTATTTCTGTTGAATTTTAAAATATAATGTTTTTTTTATGTTCGGATTCATCAAAAATTTATTCCATATTTATAATTTTGAGTTCCAATTTTATTAACTGGGCCTCCATAATATTTTTTCTAATATAGATAGTAGAATTATTACTTTTTATTAGCATTATATAATTTTAATAATTTAATTAAAACTAATAATTAAATAATATGTAAAATAAAATTACCCAAACACCTGACTATATTATATATAATGATTATATCTTGTGAGATTTCGTCAAAATCTCAATTATATGGCCTTTTTTGAATTTTTTGTGATTATAACCATTATAATATTTTATTTTAATACAACGGAAAAAATGTAAATAATTTAATTTAATAACTATAATATTTTTAACCTGGGGTTTATATAAAAATATTTTTGTTATAAATATTATTAGAAACATAAAATTTTTATCTTATTCTAAGTAAATAATTTTTATTTTTAAGTGATGACATAATTACATTTATTTCTATAAAAATGCTAACATAATAATTATATAATTAATGGAAGTGTAAAATAAATGATATTAAAAATTTTAAAATTTGTATAAAGTAAAGTAATTAATGTTACCATAGAAAATTAAAGATATAAATAAAATTATTTATATATATATATATTACATATTTTTATCAAAATTTAATTTGTTTTTTTGTTATAAAATTCCACGTAAATAAATAGTTCTGTAATTGTCATTATTGATAATTTATAAAGTTAATGTTTCATTAAATGATATAGAATTATAAAAAATCATATCCTAATGGAATTGGTATTGATATGGTTTAAAAATTTAACTATATTCCATTTATGGTTGATTTTCCACTTATATTAACAGTCATAACACTGAAAGTGTAAACAATCTTCTTGTCATAGTATGTGTTAAAATTGTTAATAGGTGATGCTAAAAAAACTAAAAAATTGATTCAATAAAATCCAAATTTAATTTTATGGGAATAATTAGACACATAATCATATTATATACTATTATATTAATTTTGGATCCATTTGGGCATCAAAATTAATTTATAATAATTTAATTTTTTTAGTACTTTTCTAGACTCCCCCTCCGATCTCTTATAAAAGGGGTCATTTTTATCTAATTTTATCACATTTAAAAATAATCATATATGACCAATAAATATCCATTTAATACTTACATCATCACCTACTAGAGTATATTTTATCATAAAATCAAACTGGCCAAGATTTTTGTGTTAATATTTTAATATTTTCAAAAGAAGATGAAAAATTATTAACCAAGTGTTATCGATTAATATCTTCTTACACCTATAAAGTATTCCTAAAAAATTATTAAATGATAAAACTAGTGACTTACATATATTATTTTCCTATTATAATTTCACAACGTATATACTTATCCAATTCAATCAAATTGGATACAAAACCATCATTTTTGTGTAAAGAGGACTACAACATCACGAACCGATATAATTCATTTACCATCACAGTCTCTCAAATATTGTTATAATGAATAAATTTATGAATATATTTTTTATTTAATACACATCAATGATTATAAAATTATTATATATAATTTAATTTTCCCCCTTTCAATTCATTGAAAATTTACAAAGTTGTCCATGTATACATGTGGAATACCCCCTCCACCAAGCAATTTTATTCTCTTTTCATCAACAGATAAAATCCATGATATATATATATATATTCATCTTTAAATAAATAATAGGTTATTTATTATAAAATTATCATTATATGAATATAAAATAATATTTATCTTTTTTTATAATGATATTTGAAAAATAAAAATATTACTTATGCAAATGTATTTCATTCCATCAACATGATTGTAAAGTAGTTTTTCCAAATTTTATTATTATTAATTGTTTTAAAATATTAACTTATTTACAAAAAAAAATTATTAATATTTAAATGTATTTCTTGGAATGTAATAACGATATATGCGGACATCATCCACATAATGAATGAATTTCGTACTAATGTAATGAATATCACCAAATCATCTGATATATAGAGAAATTATTATGTAATATCGTATAAAATGAAAATAAATGACTTTTACTACAACCATAATCAATATTTTAATTTTCCATTCATCTAAATGATTATATGTTTTATTTAAATAATAATCATCTTTCACATTTTTTGAATATTGTTTTATTGAAATTGGGTTTTTAAAATTAAATTGGTGTTTTCAAATGTTATTTGTTTTAAACATAGGATAAATTATTATTTCAAGGGTTTTATTCATTATATAGTTCATTAGATTTATTTATGTAGGGTTGAGCCTCATTATAGCTCATGAGTGAGCCCAATATAGAATATAGAGATGTTTTTGTCACATTATAGATCACATTTGATCTCAATATATTTTAAACGATGGGTGAACCCATATCACACAACAATGCATTGGGTATTGGTTATGTTCCCCATGGAATTATACTGAATGTTATCCATATTGTTATTATAATACTAAGGGTATGGAATATAATGACCCATACTTTACATACATGGTTATTACATCATAATTGAAGCATACTTATTACAACATAAAAGAAAACCATGATAGGACCGTATAGGTATAGTATCTTTAGAAACTGTGAAACATAAACAACTGGTTCAAAAATCATTTTCATTATCTCCAGTTTATTTCATCATATATAGAGTCCCTTTGGGCATATCCTACTTAATACCCTTCTTCACGACATGGGGAGAGAAAAACATACAAAAGGGTGAGCTCAAATGCTCAGTAATGGAAAACAAAAGAAATATCAATCATATCATATTCATAAGAACATAACATTTTGAAAATCATAAACTGCAAAAGAGATCATAATATCATAACATGGGATAAATCATAGTAGTGAAATGTAATCCCATAATCATATCATAAAACATGAATCTTTGTGGCATACAAACATAATCATAGAAAATCATTTCATATTAGTCAAGGCTCTTTTCCAGGACCATCATAGCGAACAAAGTCCATTACTGAACCGAGTTCACTCATCATTCCAGTCCTATATCACTGAATCAGAATAACTTTCAATTCAATCTATGTATTTCTCTTTATATATAAATCTTTACCAAATGCACTGGATGGAGATATAGCTCCCACCCATCTCATAATGAAACCATTCTTATGTGTGCTGAAAAATCATAAATCATACATCATAGCATAACCCATGTAATAAAAATGGGATTCATAAAAATTATGAAATAATAACATAGTCCATATAAGACAAAATGATATCATAAAATTAAATCCATCATAACATAATCAAATCTGTGTAAAAATGGGGATAGAAACAGAACCCTATATTATCTTTTATGGAAAATAATTTTGATAAAACACATGAACTCCTATTTTGAGGAAAATATCCTTTCTATTTCAAGTTTTTTTTCTTTTCTTAACATGTCATAAAATTTTAAACTAAAAGATGTTAATTAAAAATAAAAATGAAAACTTATCCATTCACGTTGTATAAGTTAAGAAAATTTTCTTCTCTTACATTGGGCGAAAAAGGTCAAAAAGTATCTCTTACTAAAAATGACAAAAGATTCCATTTATATCTTTTACTAAAATTAAAAAATAGGTAAAATTGGATTTAAAAAATTTTAGGAGTATAGAAATAATATTACATATTGAGGAATCATGTATCTAGATGATAAATTTTCCCCAGTAAATTCTGAAGTATAAACAATCTCGGATAAAAATGAGATTGTGAAATCTTCACTTACCTTAGGTTTGATTTTCTTCGTACGTATCCGAAAATCATGTATAATGATTTAAATAATGTCATTGACTTATTAAAGAATCATATTCATTGTTATTATATCATATATGGTCATATTCATATCTTCTTCTTAGTAATATTTCATTGCTACTTGTTATTCGGGTGTTCATTGATTTATGTTCTTATGCATGTTTTGTCGAATAAAGTTTTATTCATATTTTTAGGTTATAGATACCTCATTTCAAGAATTTTATTAGTGTAATATATATCATAATTATTCATTTAATTCATATATATTATCATTATTAAATGAAGATCATGTAGAACGAGTCGCATCACATCGTGGAGACGATAGGTTGTAAGTACGCACGAGCGATGATATCATTCCCATGATCATGGAATTGTATTGAATTGTATGTATACTATTATAGAATAGATATCACTTCACAATATTTGTATATAGTTATTGTTTACACCATTATACCCATCCATGTATAGAGGTCATGGAAAACAGATTACACCACGGCGTGGAGACGGTATTCCGTACATACGCACGCGCGGTGATTTCATTTTCTATAGGATGGATAGAAGATGAAATAGGGTGTTTTCATATTTATAATAAAATATGAGTATATGAGTGATACTTATGACATTACTTCATAATGAAACAACTAAATAAGATGAAGTATAAAAAGAAATAAACTTGAAAGAATCGGTAACAGATATTATCTATTCTTCGACATGCCTCTTCGAAACCTCCTCTTTGGGAACTAAAATTGGTCTTTGAAGAAAATAAGGACCTCTAGAATGTTTAAGGGAATATTATAAGGGAAATGGTCAGGTTTTGGACGATCATGAAGTCTAAAAATTGTGTGAGGGGGAGAGGGAAGAGGTGACCATTTATAAGGGAGGAGAGGGGCACCTTAGAAAAAACATAAAATATTATTTTATAATAAAGCCTTATTTGGTTTATAATACATCAAAATTGATTTATAAAGAATATAAATATGGGATGAGTCGAAATATGATAAATCAATAGGTTTTAGACACGTTTAGGTCACTATTTTATCCTTATCATATAGATTTAATGCTAAGTTAAATATTTAAACTTTTGTCGTGTCTTCATGTTTTATTACACTATATGGTTACTAAAAATACTATAACAATACAAAAAAACCCCAAGTGGTTAATTATTAATATATATATATTTATATAAGGAATTCTACCGAACCTTAGATTTTTAGAAATAGAATAACAATTAATAATGTAATATTTGTTTTAAAAACTCTTTTATTTCAATTTTGACACTATTTTGTAATTGATTTTTGTAAAAATCATAACCACATGATTAGTTCGATAGAATTTAATTAAAAAAATAATAACATGTCATATTAACCTATAAAAGTATTTTAATTCATAAAAAGTCTCAAATTACAATTATTTGGGTATTTAGAACATCAATTATGTTAATATTTCATTAATAAGGCAATTACTGCATCATCGTTGTGTCATAAATAAATTATATTATTTAATTTCTAAAATTATAAATAATATACTGTTACATATGAAATATTTTATTATTTATAATGAATATTTATAGTTGAATTTATCCTATGTATAGCCCTACTTTAAAAATGTTTTTAGTTATAAAACTTGGATTTTAACTTTTTTTAACACTTATTTAAATAAAATAATAATAAATGCCCTAATCTAATCCAAGTGGACCTAAAGGGTAATATTTTCTTCATAAGGTTATTTTTGGTCGAATTACACTTATCAAATATAATTATAACATGTGTTGGGGTTATAATAATTTCATTTTTACCCTTAATTACCCTATTTACTTATAACCGTGGTAAATAAAAGTAAAAAGTTACTATTCACCAAAATTATTTTTGTCTTATTGAACCACATTTTACTCATTGATATTAACCATTTCTTGACGATTTTTGAAATTCAACTCATAGATGTTCTAAAATTATGTTTTATGTAAAATTACAAATGCTCATAGGAGGTGGGTAAAAGACAGTGAAAAGTTAAATATAATATATATATATATATATAATTATTATAAAATGACCCAATGAATTATATTGAACTTATATAAGTTTTATGTATCTATTTTGACCTAAAATAAATTTATATACAGAAAATTATTATTTAAATAAAAAGTCGGTTTTAACCAATAACTCAATGTTTTCACTATTCATCAAAAATTGAAAGTTTTTAGAAAAATACCAAAATTTCACCCTATGCTAATTTCGATATTACGAATCCAAAAATGAAGTCCATTTTGAAAGATAAAATTTCAAAAATTTCAAAATTTCGGTATTACTATTCATAACGGCTAGTTTATATAATTTATTAATACCATATCGTTGTTTAGTGAAACTCGGTATTGCGTACAACACACGCTATCATGGAAGGTCATGATTGCGTGTGCAACAATCCAAGATACTGTTGTGTATAATGAAATATTTCTTTGATGTTGCATATATAATAAGGCATAAAAGACATACTTCTCATAAAATATCAGGGTGTTACATTTTACCCCCCTTAAAATAAATTTCGCCCTCAAAGTCCATCACTTCGTAACAAATAGACGATGATACCTATATCTCATTATATCCTCAAGCTCACATGTAGCTTCTTCTAATTGGTGGTTCTTCCATAAAACATTCACCAAGAAAGTGGTCTTGTTCTGTAGAACATTTTAACTATGATCCAGAATCTCTATCGGTTGTTCTTCATAAGAAAGATCTGTCTCCAACGGTACAACTTCTAAGCTTAATACATGTGATAGATCGGGTATGTACTTTCTTAGGAGAGATACATGGAACACATCGTGAACATGAGAGAGATTTGGTGGAAGCACCAATCGGTACGCTACCTTCTCAAGACGATCCAGTATTTTAAAAGAACTGATATACTTAGGGATCAATTTTCCCTTCTTTCCAAATCTCATTACTCCCTTCCAAGGAGATATTCGTAAGACCACTTTATCACCCACTTAAAACTCTAGGTCTTTTCTTCATTTGTCGAGATAACTTTTTTGTTGAATATGAGCTGATCTTATGTGTTGTTTAATAGATCTAACCTTTTCTACAATCTCATCAACAAGATCAGGTCATAATAGCTTTCTTTCCCCAACTTCATTCCAACAATTTGGAGTCCTGCATTTATTTCCATAGAGAGATTCATAAGGATCCATCTGAATACTAGAGTTAAAGCTATTATTATAAGAAAAATCCACCAATGGTAGGTGTTGATCCGAACAACCTTTTAAATCTATAGAACAAGATTTTAACATATCTTCTAGAGTTTGAATTTTTTTCTCAGACTGACCGTCTGTCTGAGGATGATAATCAGTGCCAAAACTCAACTCCGTATCTAAAGTATGCTCAACACTTTGCCAGAACTTTGAGGTAAACCTCAGATCCCGATCAGATATAATGGAATGTGGAACTCCATGAAATCTTACCACTTCCTTTAAATATATCCTGGCAACCTGATCCAAAGATAAATATTCTCTAATAGTAATGAAGAATGTTGACTTCGTAAGATGATCAAATATAAACCAGATAACATTATTTCCTTTGGATGTTTTAGTATGTCGGGTGACAAAGTCCATAGTGATGTTTTCCCATTTCCATTCGGGCATTGGTAATGGTTGTAACAACCGCTTAGACTTCTGTCTCTCAACATTAACTTGGTGACAAACCAATCATCGAGAGACATATTCAACAACATCTATTTTCATGCCATCCCACTAGAAGCACACTTTTAGGTCCCCATACATCGTTGTGATTCAAGGATGAATAGAGAATGAATACCTATGAGCCTCATCCAGTAGATCCTTCTTTAATTCCGGGATAGGAGGAACACAAAACGGATTCTTGAACCTTATTATCCCATCACAATCAAGGTTGAATTCAAGAACATTTCTCACCTTCTTTTGTAACTCTTGATCTTATTTTTGTGCCTCTTTAATCTTCACATGTATAGATGGTTGAACATTCATTTGAGAAAGATATGATTTTTCACCTTCCAATATAATTCAAATATCCGTCCTTTGTAAATCCATAAATATTGGTTCTTTTGTGATCCCCATAATGGATAAGCTAGAATTATCTTGTCAGCTTAACGCATATGCCAACTTGTTTGCTTTCCCAGAGTGATAATGAATTGAGTATACGTAGTCCTTAATCAACTCCAACCATATTTGTTAACACATATTCATCTTTGTTTGTGTGAAAATATACATTAAACTTTTATGATCTATATAAATATCACACCTTTCACCATAAAGATAATGCCTCCATATTTTTAATGCAAAGATTATCACGACTAACTCCAAATAATGAGTTGGGTAATTTTTCTCATGGATTTTCAACTGTCGCGAGGCATAAGCTATTACCATATCATTTTTCCTGAGAACACACCTCATTCCCTTTTTGGATGCATCACTGTAGATCACAGACCTTTCTCCACTACATGGCAGTGTGAGCACAGGTGCACTAGATAACCTTCGTTTTAACTCTTTGAAATTCTCTTCACACTCCTCAGTCCAAACGAACATAACTATTTTTAGAGCCAACCAAGTGAGTGGATTAGATAAACTTGAAAAATCTTTCACAAAACATCAATGATATCCAACCAGACCAAGAAAACTTCGGATCTCAGTTATGGTTTTTGGTTTCGACCATCGTTTGATAACCAATTTTTTTTCAAGATCCACAAATATCAACTTTTTGAGATTATGTGACCCAAAAATGAAACTTTTTGTTTCCAAAATTCACACTTGGAAAATTTGGCATAAGGCTTCTCCATTATTAGAGTCTTTAATACAATTGTCAAGTGATATTCATATTCTTCCTTTCTCTTTGAATAGATAAGAATATCATCTATAAATACTACCACAAACTGATCAATATAGTCTCTAATGACTCTATTCATCAGATCTATGAATATAGAAGGGGGATTAGTAAGACCAAATGGAATCAATATAAATTCATAGTGTCCATATCTTGTACGAAATGTCATCTTCCATATATCCAACTTTTTGAACCTTAATTGATGATCCCCTGAACGAAGATAAATCTAGGAAAAGTATTGAGCTCTGCATAGTTGGTCAAATAATTCATCAATGCGCGGGAGAAGATATTTGTTCTTGGTAGTGATCTTGTTATGTTCTCTATAATAAATATAGAGTCTCATTGATCCATATTTCTTCTTAACATACAGAACAGGTGCTCCCCAAGGTGATGGAATAGGATGTATGAATCCTTTATCAAGATTCTCTTGGATTTTCTTCTTCAATTAATGCAACTCAATTGGGGCCATTCTATATGTTTTCTTTGAAATGGGCATACCACCCGGTATGAGTTCTATTGAAAACTAAAAAATCATTATTTGGTGGAAGAACATGGAATTCCTCCTAAAAGACATCATCAAAATCCCATACAATGGACTTATTTGTAATCATGAGTTTCTCTCAAACCATTTGAGATAAATAACCTTCATTTTATGGAATCAAGACCCATAAGATGGAAGAAATTTCCACTGGAAGGTTATATTCATCCATGCATCTATATATAATAGTAGATTGATCTGGAATATTAAATGTTATTACCCTTATTTGGCAATTGATATGAGCACCATATAAAGAAACACAATCTATGCCAATAATCACATCAAATTCCACTATAAGAAGGATCCCAAGATTTGCAGGAAGAACATTCCCACAAACTTCAATCGGAGAAGAATTGTAAACTTGTGATGTGACTGTTGTTCCATTAGGGGTTGTCATGGTTAACTCAAAATCTAACAACTGAGGTAATATGGAGATACCATTAGAAAAGTCTTCATAAATAAAAGAGTGTGTGGATCCAGAATCAAATAAAACATTTGCTACTTTCGAGTGGATGGTATGTGTACCTTTCATCACTTTGTTATCATACTCCACACCGCCAAATGAAATTGCATGTGAATTTCCTTTTAATTTGGCCTTAAGAGTTTGTTGACATCGATCATCATAAACAACCCTTGGATTAGGGAATTCATTGGAATAATGTCCCATTTCATTTCACTTGAAACATTGAAGTGTAGGAGGTGAATTATGTGTATCCCTTTATTTGTTCACATCATTAGACATCATATTCCCATTATTTCGACATTTACTTCCCGATGACATTATTTTACACACATAAAAAACTTACTTGTACCTTTAAGACAATTTCCTCCATGTTTCTTTCCACACATTAAGCATAAGGGAAAACTCATCTTCTTTTCAGTGTAGACTTTAAATTTTCTCTTTAATTCCACTTCACTCTTCTTATCAAACCCATATGACTGATGGCTTACTCCAATATCCATCTCAACCTTGAGAGCAATCGAACAACTTCCTCGTAGCTATTGAAGTTCCTTATCGATAAATCCCTTCGAAGACTTAGTTTTAAGCCACTATGTAAGCGATCGATCTTACACTTAGGTTGGATAATAATTTTGGAAGTGTACCTTTCAAATCTTGTAACATTTTCTTTATAAGTACCAACTGATTCATCATCCTTTTGCTTCATTTCAAAAAACTCTTTCTCCATTTTTGTTCGAAGTATATGAGGGAAGTACTTATTGAAAAATATGTTCTTGAACTCATCCCATTTCATGGACTCATTTTCATCCCTTTTCATAGTATTCTTAATAAGATTCCACCATTGATAAGCTTCACCTTCCAAACGATATACTACTAAGATGACTTTATCATGTTCATAACATTTCAGGACTGAAAATATCTTTTCTGTGGTACTAATCCATTGTTCAGCAACTAATGGATCATAAGACCCGCTAAAAGAAGGTGGACGCTTACTCATGAGGGATTAAATAGAATGTTGTTCCTTACTTTGCTCATTTGGAAGTCCTTTATGATTCATATATTGAGAATGTTGTGTGAGCATGTCTACTAGATTTTTCATTCCAGCCCCCATAACATTTGTTTGCTCCGGGGGACAATCATTGCATTGCCTATCACATTCAGCATTAACATAGTTTCTTCAGGTTCTAGCCATTGACTAAAACCAAGAAGCATAGTGTGATAAACACTAATCATAACAGGAAAAACACATAATCAAGAATATAATTTCACACTTTAGGTCCTATCATAGTTTGTTCATGGCTATTTCTAAAATACTATGATTATTTTTTATTCTTAGACATATCGTTAGGGTTCTTACTAAGGCTCTCACATCCTAGTTTCCAAAGGATGACTATACCTTTCATCTGATACCAACTATAATGACCCATAATTTACAAACATGTTTATTACTTTAGAATTGAAGCATATTTATTATAACATATAACAAAACCATTATAGGACCATATAGGTATAGTGCCTTTAGAAACAGGGAAACATAAACATCTGGTTCATAAATCATCTACATTACCTCACGTTTATTTCATCATATCTATAGTCCCTTTTGGAATATCCTACTTAATACCCTTCTTCATGACACGGGGAAAATAAAACCAATAAAAGGGTGAGCTCAAATGCTCAGTAAGGGTAAAAAAAAGAAATATCAATCATATCATATTCATAAGAACATAACATTTTTAAAATTGTAACGTGAAAAAGAGATCATAATATCATAACATCGGATAAATCATAGTAGTGAAATGTAATCCCTATAATCATAACCTAAAACATGAAACATTGTTCCATACACAGATAATCATAAAAAAAACATTTCATATTATTCCAGTCTCTTTTCCAAGACCATCATAGTGGACAAATCCCATTAATGAACCGAGTTCACTCATCGTTCTAGTCCTGTATCACTGAACCAGATTAACTTTCCATTCTATCCATGTCTATCTCATGAGATATAAATATTTACCCAAATAATTGGAGGGAGATATAGGTCCCACCCATCTCATAATGAAACAATTCTTATGTGTGCCACAAAATCATAAATCATACATCATAGCATAACCCATGTAATAAAAATTGGATTCTTAAACATCAAGCCATCATAAAATAATCCATATAAGATAAAAAGACATCATAAAATTAATTCCATCAAAACCTAATAAAATCAATGTAAATATATGGAATGAAACAAAACCATATATTATCATAGATGGAAAATAATTTTGATAAAACACTTGAACTCCATTCTCGAGGAAAATATCATTTCTATTTCAAAAAACATTTTTCCGTTATTAACATGTCATAAAATTTTAAACTAAAATAATTCAAATAAAAATAAAATTAAAAACTTATCAATTCATGTTGTTGAGTTAAAAAAACATTCTTCTCGTATAATGGCCGAAAATGTCAAAAAGTATCTCGTAATGAAAATGACAAAAGATTCCTTTCATATCTTTTACTAAAATTCACCAATAGGTAAAATTGGTTATAAAAATTTGTAGGAGGATAGAAATAATATTACATATTTAGGAAACATGTATGTGGATGATAAATATGCCCCAATAAATTCTGAAGTATAAACAATCATGGATTAAAATGAGGTTGTGAGATCTTCCCTTACCTTAGGTCTGATTTGATTTGAATGTATTTGAACCTCCTATATAATGATATAAATAATGTCATTTACTTATTAAAGAATCTTATTAATTGTTATGATATCATATATGGTCATATTCTTATCTTCTTATTAGTAATATTTCATTGATACTTGTTATTCGGGTGTTCATTGATTTATGTTCTTATGCTTGTTTTGTCGAATAAATTCTTAATCATCTTTTTAGGTTATATATACCTCGTTTCCAGAATGGTATTAGTGTAATATATATCTTATTTATTTGTTTAATTCATTTATATAATCATTATTCAATTAATATCATGTAGAACGAGTCACATCACATCGTGGAGACGGTAGGCCGTACGTACGCACGAGCGATGATATCATTCCCATGATCATGGAATTGTATTGAAGTGTATGTATTCTATTTCAGAATCAATATTACTTTATAATAATCATATATAGTTATTCTTTACACCATTATACCCATCCAAGTAAGGTGGTGCTAGAAAACAAATTACAACACGGCGTGGAGATGATATTTCGTACGTACGCACGCACGATGATTTCGTTTTCCATAGGATGGATAGAAGGTGAAATAAGATTGTTTTATATTTAGAATAACATATAAGTACATGAGTGATACTTATTTTATTACTTGATTATGAAAAAACATAATAATAAGAAGTAGAAGATGAAATAAATTTGAAAGAATCGGCAACAGATATTACCTCTTCTTCGACATGCCTCTTTGAATCCTCCTATTAGGAAACTAAAATTGGTCATTGAAAACGACCAGAACCGATATTATGTTTTTAGGGAAGTTGAAAAGGTAAATGTATAGGTTTTGGTAGAGCATGATTGCTCAAAATGGTGTGAGAAGGAGAGGGAGGAGGTTCCCTTTTATAAGGGAGGAGAGGGGCACCTTAGGAAAAACATAAAATATTATTTTATAATAAAGTCATATTCGGTTTATAATAGCCCCAAATTGATTATTTTAGAAGATAAAGTGGGTATGGGTCGAACTCCTCTCATCTAATTGGTTTTAGACATGTTTAGGTTACTATTTTAACCTTACCATTTATATTTAACTCTAAGTTAAATATTTTAACTTTTACCATGTCTTCTTGTTTTCTTACATTATATGATTAATAACATAATATAACAATCCAAACGAACCCCAAGTGGTTAATTATAAATATATATATCCTTATATAAGTAATTTGGAATAACATTAGAATTTTAGGAATATAATAACAATTAATAATATAATATTTTCTTTACAAAATATTTTATGTCAATTTTGACACTATTTGGTAATTCATTTTTGTAAAATACATAACAGCATTATTATTTCGAAAAAAGATAATGAAATCAATAATAACATGTCATATTAGCCTATAAAATTATTTTAATTCATAAAAAGTCTCAAATTACATTTATTTGGGTATTTATAACATCAATTTTATTAATATTTCATTAATAAGGTAATTATTTCATCATCATTGTGTCATAAATAAATTAAATTTTTTAATATCTACAAATTATAAATAAAATACGATTATGTTAGAAACCATTTTATCCTTTTAATAAATATTTATAGTCTAATTTATCTTTTGTATAACCCTACATTATGAATGTTTTTATTTATTAAACTTTGATTTCAACAATTTTAACACTTCATTAAATAAAATAATAATAAATGTCTTAATATAATCCAAGTGGACTTAAAGGGTAATCTTTTTTCCTAATGCTATTTTTGGACGAATTACACTTATCTAATATAATTAAGATAGGTGTTAGTGTAATGATAATATCATTTTCCCCTTAATTATCTTATTTTCTTTTAACCGTGGTAAATAAAATTAAAAAGTTACTATTCACCAAAAATTATTTTTTCCTTATTAAACTACATTTTACTCTTGATATTATCTGTGTCTCTAGGATTTTTGAAATTCAACTCAAAAAAGAGGTAAAATTATGTTTTATGTACAATTACAAATGCTCATAGGAGGTGGGTAAAAGATGGTGAAAAGTTCAATAAAATTTTTATATATCTAAAATTTTTATAAAATGAAGCAAATGAATTACATTGAACATATATAAGTGTTATATATATATTTTTAACTATAAAAAATTTAAATAAAATAAATTATTATTTAAATAAAAAGTTTTTTTTAACCAATAACTCAGTGTTTTCACAATTCATCAAAAATTGAAATTTTCAGAAAAATACCGAAATTTTACCCTAGGATAATGTCGTTATTACGAATCAAAAAATGAAGTCAGTTTTGAAAGATAAAATTTATAAAATTTGACAAAGTAGTTATTAGTATTCATATCGTCTATTTTATATAATATTTTAATAGCATATCATTACATAGTGAAACTCGGTATTGCGTACAACACACGCAATCATGGAAGGTCGCGATTGTGTGTAAAGTAAGCCAAGATAATGTTGTGTGTAGTGAAAGATTATTATTATGTTGCGTATAATAGAAGACATAAAAAAATATACTTCTTATAAAATATTAGGGTGTTACATGGAATGATTTTTAAAATTATGATATCCTAAGACACCTAAATGGCTATTCTATTACTTGTAATTATTCTTCATGGAATGATTTTTTTAAAAATATTACATAATGAACATTTGAAATTAAATATAATTTCCTTAAGTGAAAAAAGTTAGGTTTTTATGAAAATGTTTTTCATGGGTTTTCATGTTTTTCAATTGACTAATGAACTTTCTTCTTTTAATTTCCCTTATTATGCTTTTTTGAACCTCCATTATTTGAAAAAAAATTCAAAAGGTATTTATATTGGTATAGAAAAGGAATAAGTTATGTTTAATGCCTTGAATAGTTTTCACCAAATGAAAACGAGATTCATTTTAAAATATTTATATAATAGGAAACATTGATACTGATTATACGTTTTAACTCATTATATCTATATGATTTTCAATTATTATTTATGAAAAATGTTTGTAAAACTAGAAATAAATAATTATAAATGGGAATTTATGAATGTGAATTATAGTCTATAGTCTGTGGAATATTTAATGTATAAGGTTGGGTCCTGACATAAATCACTTATGACATTAATAATAGTTGAATTAAATTTATTTGGATTTTTGAAAATAATATTTATTTTTAATTACCAATTATTAAATAATTTAGTATTAATTAATACATTTTGTGTAGTATATAAACCATAGATAAAATAAATCCCTTATTTATATTAAATCAAGTCATAATGAAGGGACATTGAGAAGGAAAACCATTACCTTAATCCCTTATTACATCACAAAAGACCAATAACATTCACGATAAATATTAATTTTATTAATCTTATATGAGATAACTATAATCAAAACTGTAATACCATACATCTGTGACTTATAATATTGTATCACTCATTCATTAATAATCACTCACTATCATCATCATTTTGGGAGTTAACTAATTTGTTTTTCATGAATTTTTTGATTTGATATTATGGTCCATCAATATTGATCATTTTTAATTCATCTAAGAAACTCTCATAATGATATTAATATAATAAATATTTTTTATATAATTACTAAGAATATTTGTTATTGGCATCGAATAATACATAATATTAATTTTATTCCATAATTTATGTCACGAACCCTCCCCTGGGGCCCATACCATCACTACCCCGGGTCGCCTCCTAAATACTAGGGGATGATGACTTGCGCGAAAGACGTCATCCTACATGTGGGAGGAATTTTACGGAGTAACTTTATAGACATACTTTCCCAACCAAGTCACACACAGTAAAAAAGGAAACATGTAGCACTAATATAAAGTTGAGTACAAGTACAAGTGATATAATTGAGAAAAGTACAACCCCATCAAATGAACTGGAAATAGAAAAGTATGAAAAATTATATTTGATGGCCATCTGTAGAAGACCCCACCCTTTCGTGAGAGTATTGTATCTTCTTGAAGATGAAGTTTAACGCCCTATCCATCATATCCTTCTAGTCCCCACCTGGTCCTTGGCCACAAATTCCACCATCGTATCATCTATCAGTCCCATCTCCCTAAGCACCAATGGGACCTGGCCAACCAATGTCTCTATAGAAATGTCGATCATCTACACCATACATAACACATGCAGAGAAATATTCTATAGGGGTGAGTAAGAATGTACTCAATAGGGCCTCCAAAAGAAATGGAAAGACCACACAGTAATCCTCAAATTAACACACAAAGCACCAGAAAACTCATAATAGGTATACATTTATGGTAGTGATAGATGAATCCTCAGTCACATCATCTAATACCTCAGATACTTAATAACTCACCCTTTATTGAGAATAGTGGGCTTTCTATGTCACACACAAGTGCTTCCCACTAACATTCGACTACAAATATACACCACCTCATTGCATACAGTGTGGCTTCATATTCATAAAGAAGTGCTTCCCACAAATCATAGACAATAGAGGTACTACTCCCAGTCATGTATCATGGTCCTGAAAAGTGACACAGGAGTGATTACCATCGTGGGCCTACAAAGTCACATAGATTCAAAAGTGAATAGTCCTCAGGTCTCAGACAACTGTAGGGTTTCTTACGTATCCCTATATGGGATAACCGCTTCTCAATCCATTCATCGTATCACAACATGAATGAAATCATCATCAGGGCTTTATAAATTATCAAACTCATCAAGAGGTTCCCAATTCCAGAACCGTCTCATCAATTAGAAGCACATTATGGGTAAAATTTTAGTGACCCGAAGCTTGACGTTCATAGAAATTACATTACTTTTGCAAAATTTCTAATACATAACAAAGATAGACACATAAGGACCATAATAGTTTAGAGTCTTTGAAAACGTGGAATATAAACTTCTAATCATGTTGAATGATCTTCAACATCTCCCATAATAATCCTCCCCTTTTTATTTCATTACCTAAAACCTTTATTTTAATACTGGGGGAAAATAAACATAAAAAGGGTGAGCTCAAATGCTCAGTAAGGGTAAGCATGGATAAAATAAAACAAACCATATACATTTTAACTTAAAACATGAACATAATATTTAAACATCAAAATCTTGAGCAATGAAAAAAAACATGACAGTACATAAGGCATAGATCATAATGGATCATCAATCATGATAAAATATCATAGGAATAAAGCATGTAATTGTGGCATCCATTAAGCACATATAATTATTTCCATAGTAGCCAAGGCATTACTACCATGACCATCTTAGTGGACAAAGTCCCTTTCTAAATCGACTTCACTCCTCGTTTCAGTCCTATAACACTGATCCGGATTAACTTACCATTCGAGCCTTGTATATCTTATGAGATATAAATCTTTACCCAATGCATTGGAGGGAGATATATGTCCCACCCATCTCATAATGAATTCATTCATACTTCTGCCACAAAATATACTTAAAACATTCATCATAACCCAATGAATAAAATGGGTTTCATAGACATCATATAATTATCACATAATCCATATAAAATAAATGGATATTTCATAATAGAAAAATTGAAAGCATGTAAATCATAGAGAAATTATAATTGAAACATACACATGTGAAATAATTTCATCTTAGATTGAAAATTCTTTTAATAAAATACTTGAAATGAATTCTTGAGTAAAATATCCTTTATTCTTCAAAATCATTTTCTTTTCACAAAATTCCATTCAATATTAAAAGGAAATGATTTTTTTGAAAATAATCATAAAATATTGTAGATGAAGCGTCATGAAAATGAGGCATTATGAAACCGTAAAAATCAGGTCATGCCGTATAAGTAAAAAAATAACAATTTCCTTGTACTATTGTCGAAAAAGTCAAAATTTACCTCGTATGGTAAACAAAAGAAAGATTCCTTCCATACAATGTGGTAAATGTATAAAATGGGTAAAAATATCTTAAACATACATGGATATAAAATAAACGTTTTATGAAAACATTTTTAGAGCATATGGACATGGATAATAAACATATCCCCTAGTAAATACTTACGAGTAAACAGTCTCGGATAAGAATGAGATTGGAATAATTATCTGTTACCTTAGGTCCGATATGCTTCATATGGATCTGATCCTCTTGTATAATTATTTAAATAATGTCATTGACTTATTACAGAATAATATTTATTGTTATGATATCATATATGGTTCACTTAGGACTTTATATTAACCATTCTTTTGTAAATTAATGTTAATGTAGAATTTTGGGTAAAATCATTTCATTTGTCGTTCGTGTTTTAACTTGTAATTATTCATATGATTACATAGATCATGGTTACATACATCCATAATGTAAAAAATTATTTATATGTAATATATATTCAGAATATACATATATATAATAGATTGATAAATGGAACGAAATACACCGTTCATGGAGACGGTAGGCCGTACATACGCATGAACGTTGTTTTCGTTTCCTTATTGAATTGAACGGAATTAAGTAGATGACATACATATATATATACATTAATCCAGTTTCATTATTATATCATATATTTCTTGATTACTTATTATATATACTTTATGATCATTCATGAATGGTTAATCATTGAGAATGAATTTCATCGCGTCGTGGAGACGGTAGTCCGTACGTATGCATCAGCGATGATATCATTCCCATGATCGTGGAATTGTATTTAAGTGTATGTATAATATTTAAGAATCAATATCCCTTTACAATAATCATATATAGTCATTATGTAGACCATTATACCCATCCAAGTAAGGTGGTGGTGGAAAATAGATTACACCACGGCGTGGAGACTGTATTTCGTACGTACGCACGCGCGATGATTTCATTTTCCATAGGATGGATAAATGGAGAAATAGGGTTATATCATACTTATAATACCATATAAGTATATTAGTGACACTGATGTTATTACTTCATAATGAAACAAATAAATAAGGATAAGTGGAAGAAGAAATAATGTTGAAAGAATCGGTAACGAACATTACCTCTTCTTTGAAGCGCCTCTTTGAGACCACCTCTTAGGACACTATAATTGGTCTTTGAAGAAAACCACGACCTCTAGGATGTTTCTTGGGAATTGTAGAAAATAATATTTCAGGGTTTGGACGAGAATGAAGGCTCAAATTGGTGTGAGGAAGAGAGGGAGGAGGTTCCCTTTTATAAGGGAGGAGAGGGGCACCTTAAGAAAAACTAAAAGTATTATTTTATTATAAATTCATATTCAATTTTTAATAGCTCCAAATTAAGTTATTTCAAAGCTTAGGTGTGGATGGGTCGAAATCCTATCATCCAATAGAATTTACACAGGTTTATGTTTCTATTTTAACCATACCATTTATATTTAACTTTAAGTTAAATACTTTTTCTTTTACCGTGTCTTCATGTATTCTTACACTATAAGTTTAATAAACATACTATAACAAGCAAAAAGTACCTCATGTTTTTTATTATTAATATATACAACATTATCAAAGTCATTTGGCCAAATAATTTATTTTTAGGAATAAAATTACAATTAATAATATAATATTTATTTTAAAACCTATTTGATGTCAATTTTGACACTATTTGGTAATTGATTTTTTTGAAAATCATAACAGAATGATTAGTTCGAAAAAAGTTAACTAAATCAATTATAACATGTCATATTAACTTATAAAATTTGTTTAATTCATAAAAATTCTCAAATTACATTTATTTGGGTATTTATAACATCAATTATGTCAATATTTCATTAATAAAATAATTACTGCGTCCTCATTGTGTCATAATTAAGTTAAATTATTTTAAGTTTAAAAATTACAAATAAAATATCATTATGTAGGAAATATTTTTATCTTTCTAATGAATTATTATAGTATAATTTATCTTATCTATCACCTTATATTAAAAATTATTTAGTTATTAAACTTTGATTTTAACTATTTTAACCCTTCATTAAATAAATTAATAATAAATGTCCGAATATAATCCAAGTGGGCCTAAATGGTCATATTTTATTCCTAAGGTTTTTTCTGGCCGAATAAAACTTATCCATAGAATTGGGAAATGTGTTAGGGTAATAATAATATATTTTTTACCCTTAATTACCCTATTTACTTTTAACTATGGTAGAAAAAGTAAAAAGTTACTATTCACCAGAAATTATTTTAATCTCATTGAACCACATTTTATCCCTTGATATTAATTGTTTCTCTCGTATTTTCAAAATTCCACCCACAAAAGCAGTAAAATAAATTTTTATGAAAAATTCAATTATTTAACTACCACTTAGGGGTTTCACTATTCATCAAAAAAATGAATGTTTCGATAAAAATACCAAAAATTAAGCCTAAGATATATTTGATATTATGAATTCAAAAATGATGTCTATTTTACCAAATTAAAAACATATCAGTTACATTAATTAATTTAAAAATTATTTCTCGTTGTCAAAACAAATAGTGTGTTCTTAAGAGATAATAACTATCAAAAGATTGACACTTGTTTAGCTCTGGTTTAAATGTGAAATTACATCCAATGACCAACATTGTATTAAATTGTAAAACTATATTCTAAATATTCTTTAAAACCACTCAAATTAATAATTTATCACTATTAATTATTTCGAATACAAAATCTTTTTTAATTAAAATTTAGTAAATTTCCCTATTCATCAGAATATGAAAGTTATCCGAAAAGTACCAAAATTTAACCATAAGCTAATTTCGATATTCTGAATCCAAAAATGAAATCCATTTTGAATGATAAAATTTATAAAATATCAAAAAATAAATATCACTATTAATAACGATTAGTTCATAATAATATTATATTAATATCTCGTTTAGTGAAACTCGGTATTGCTTACTACACACGCTATCGAGGAAGGTCGTGATTGCGTGTAATGAGAGGAAAGTCATAGATGCATGTTGTGCAAGCTCCTATTGGTGTAGAGTACAACACAAGACATTAATGAAAAATAATATTTTTAATAATATCTCGTGGTGTTACATTTTACCCCCCTTAAAATTAATTTCGCCCTCGAAATTCATCGGGGTTATAAATGGTTTACTACTCAAAAGTTTATTTAATAGAAACCCACATCATAAAAATGAATACCAAAACTTGGCTTTAACAAATTAATGTATGAAATGTAACAGTTACCCAAATTAACTAATCACCGGGTTTTCACGTAGGAGAACATAAGAGAAAATATGGATATGGAAGAAAAATCTAACCATAAAGTTCTGATGGACAGTGGTAGAGAACATGGCTATGAAAAAACCAACAATCACAAAGCCATAAATTTGTTATGATCTAGGGTACCATCTGATTCATCGGATATAAGGGCACTAGGATAACATTTTTGGTTTTGAAGATCTTTTCCCTAAAGTTGAAGAATTGGAATTAGAATAAATACTTACAATATTTTGGTATAATCTCACTCTTGTTAGTTCCTTGAACAATTTCCACTTCATCTCTTAAAGAAATGAAGTTGAATTTGTTATTCGTGATGTTTTAGCAGATCATGTGATTGAATGATGGGTCATTCCATCTGTATCAAACAAAAGGTTAGCAGAAGTTATTCAATATACATAAGTCTATCTATAGTAAGATTAATCATATATGGTTCCTAAAATGGACTTATACTTTATATATCATACTGCTAAATATAATAAAACTAGTTTCTACTAAATAGGGACTTCATGTAGGCCATTGGTATGGATTAAAGGCCATTCGCACTTCAGTTGTGGGTTCGATTTCCACAGCCTTATCCGACGCGATGGGTTATCGCTCATCCGGCAGGTTGTCCTTTATCTAAAACTATATTACTAAAACATCCCATCAATAATATCAAAAAAAGTTCTATCCTTAAACAATATTATCTTATGTCCAACATAATCCATTTCAATTTATAGGCTTATCTAAAATACTTTTTTCCAAGCTCATAGTATAAAGAAAAAAACTACTAGAAAGGTTATCTACCAAGAATGCAAATAAAAGCATTTATCCCACATATATCATAAGATATATCTTCTTGGATGAAATCCAAACACATGAATACCTTAGTCATATATTCTCTTGAAACATAAATTACCATAGAACCTTAGTGAAAACATGAATACTGTCAAAAGGAAACTCTTTCCACATACTAAAATCCAAAAAAAATTCTATATACTCAAACCATGATATAACCTTCTCCTTATATCAGTCATGAGCTCTTGAATACTATAAAACATTTAATTTTCGCATTATCCCTTCATTATGCGCATATCATCTACTTTCCAAAAATACTGGTACCATTCATCACACACTTTCAAAACTTATGGAAAGAAAACAGTGTAACAATCCTTAGATGTCTATTTATTCCATATTACCATGAGATTACTTTAACTACATTACACTTGATAAAGATGTAATCATTCCACTGCCTTCTTAAACCATTGACCAAGCTTCAACAATTCTTTCAACTCACATATCATTTGTAGTCACTTCATCATCATAAACATAAATATTACCCATACGACCATACTGATTATCCTCATGAGAATTTCCATTAGGGAATTGGTTTTCATAATGCCCGTACATTCCAAATTTAAAACATTTAACCATTGTTGATATCGTAGTAATACCATTATCCTCATCCATGGTGTTAACTAAACCTTTTCCTTTGCACTTACTGGCTTTATGTCCTTCTTTTCCACACCCAAAGCATCATCCAATTCCTTCGAAACATTCTCCTTGATGCCTCTTCCCACATTATTTACATAGGGGAAATTGAACTTTCTTTCCTCTATGATAATCCTGAAACTCCATCTTTCTCTTATTAGCCGAGTCAGGAAACTAAAAAAATTTGAGTTTATTGATCATATTATGAGATTGTTGATTAGGCATAATAATGATGTTTAGACTTGCGAATCCCATTTCATTTGATTTCTCATGAATAATATCATTCCATTTTCCAGCATATCCCCCATTATCGTGAATCTTCATGTTTCCAGCCATTTTCAAAAACCCAAAAAGAATAGTGTGAGAGGCAAAAATCATGCTAGGGAAAACAACATAGTAAAGGGGGAGTACTCTTAATATCTAAAATCTTAGGTTAAATTCTAATATCGTTACTGTAGTTCTAGGACTATATCCTATACGTATACTTATCCTTAGGGATATCCCTAGACATACCTTAGAAATATCTATAGGGATCTCACTAACGTTTTCACTTCCAAGTTTCCAAAGGTTGACTAAACCTTTCTTCTAATACCAACTGTAGAGACCCGAAGCTCGACGTTGATGGACATTACATTACTTTTGTGGAATTTCTAATAATTAACAAAAACAAACACACAAGGACCATAATAGTTTAGTGTCTTTGGAAACATGGAATATAAACTTCTAATCATGTTAGAAGATCTTCAACATCTCCCATAACGATCCTACCCTTCTTGTTTCCTTACCTAAAACCTATCTTTTAATACTGGGGGAAAATAATCATAAAAAGGGTGAGATAAAATACTCTGTAAGGGTAAGCTGGAGAAAATAAAACAAATCATATACATTTGAACATAAAAACATGAACATAATATTTAAACATCAAAATCTTGAGCAATTAAATAAAACATGGCAGTACGTAAGGAATATATCATAATGGATCATCAATCATGAAAAAATAACATAGGAATAATGCATGTAATTGTGGCATCCATTAATCACATTTAATGATTTCCATAGTAGCCAAGGCATTACTGCTATGACCATCTTAGTGGACAAAGTCCCTTTCAGAATCGAGTTAATTCCTCGTTTCAGTCCTATAACACTGAACCGGATTAACTTACCATTCAATACATGTCTATCTCATGAGATATTAATCATTAACCAATGAATTTGAGGTAGATATAGGTCCTACCCATCCCATAATTAAATAATTCTTACTTGTTCCACAAAATAAACTTAAAACATTCATCATAACCCAAAAAATAAAATGGGTTTCATAAACATCATATCATCATCACATAATCCATATAAAATAAATGGATATTTCCCTATAAGAAAAGTGAAAGAATGTAAATCATAGAGACATTATACTTGAAACATACACATATGAAAAAATTTCATCATAGATGGAAAATGGTTTTGATAAAACAGTTGAAATGAATTCTTGAGGAAAATATTATTTCTTCTTCAGAATCATTTTCTTTTCACAAAATGCCATTCAATTTTAAAAGGAAAGGATTTTTTTGAAAATAATCCTAAAATCTAGTAGAGGAAGCTTCATGAAAATGAGGCGTTATGAATCCGTAAAAATCAGTTCAAACTGAATAAATAAAAAAATAACAATTTCCTCGTACTTTTGTCAGAAAAGTCAAAAAGTACCTCGTATGGTAAAAACAAAAGAAAGATTCCTTCCATACGATGTGGTAAATGTAAGAAAAGGGTAAAAATGTCTTAAAAATACATGTAAGTAGTGTAATAATTTTATGAAAAAAATTTGAGAGCATATAGACATAGATAATAAACATAACCCCCCCAGTAAATACTTACGAGTAAACAATCTCAGATAAGAATGAGATTGGAATAATTATCCATTACCATAGGTCCGATATGCTTCGTATGGGTCCGAACCTCCAGTATAATGATTTAAATAATGTCATTTACTTATTACAGAATCATAATCATTGTTATGATATCATATATGGTTCACTTATGACTTTATATTACCAATTCATTTGTAAATTAATGTTAAAGTTGTGTTTTGGATAAAATCGTTTCATTTGTCATTCGTGTTTTAACATCTAATTATTCATATAATTACATAGATCATGGTTACTTACATCCAGATTGTAAAACATGATCTATATATAATATATATTCATTATATAAATATATATAATAGATCGATAAATGGAAAGAAATACACCGTTCATGGAGACAGTTGGTTGTACAAACGCATGAACGCTGTTTTCGTTTCCTTATTGAATTGAATAGAATTAAGTAGATGGAATACATATATATATATATATATATTAATCCAGTATGATTATTATGTCATATATTTCATTGTTACTTATTATATATACTTTATAATCATTTATGAATGTTTAATCATTGAGAATGAATCTCATCGCGTCGTGGAGATGGTAGTCTGTACGTACGCACGAGCGATTTTATCATTCCCATGATCGTGGAATTGTATTAAAGTGTATGTATAATATTTAAGAATCAATATCACTTTACAATAATCATATATAGTCATTATTTACACCATTATACCCATCCATGTAATGTGGTGGTGGAAAATAGATTACACCACGACGTGGAGACGGTATTCCGTACGTACACACGCGCGGTGATTTCATTTTTCGTAGGATGGATAAATGGTTAAATAGGGTTGTTTGATATTTATAATAACATATAAGTATATGAGTGACACTTATGTTATTACTTATAATGAAACAACTAAATAAGAAGAAGTGGAAGAATAAATAAAGTTGAAAGAATCGGTAACGAACATTACCTCTTCATTGAAGCACCTCTTTGAGACCTCCTCTTAGGGTACTACAATTGGTCTTTGAAGAAGACCAGGACCTACAGGATGTTTCTAGGGAAGTGGAGAAGAGAATTTTTCAGGGGTTTTCTGAGCTTTAAGGCACAAATTGGTCTGAGGAAGAGATAGAGGAGGTTCCCTTTTATAAGGGAGGAGAGGGGCACCTTAGGAAAATCTAAAAATATTATTTTATTATAAAGTCATATTCGGTTTTTAATAGCTCCAAATTGAGTTATTTATAAGTTAAGGTGGGTATGGGTAGAAATAATATCATAAAATATAATTTATACAAGTTTAGGTTTCTATTTTAACGTTCTCATTTAAATTTAACTTTAAGTTAAATAAATTTTCTTTTACCGTGTCTTCTTGTTTTCATACACTATAAGGTTAATAAACTAACTATAACAAGCAAAAAGAACCCAAAATTGTTTATTATTAATATATATTACTTTATCTATGTCATATTTCTGAACCATAGATTTTTAGGGATTAAATAACAATTAATAATATAATATTTGTTTTAAAAACTATTTGATGTCAATTTTAACACTATTTGGTAATTGATTTTTTAAAAAATCATAACAGAATGATTAGTTCAAAAAAAGTTAACTAAATCAATAATAACTTGTCAGATTAACCTAGAAAATTAGTTTAATTCATAAAAAGTCTAAAATTACATTTATTTGGATATTTATAACATCAATTATGTCAATATTTCATTAATAAGATAATTACTACATTATCATTGTGTCAAAAATAAATTAAACTATTTTAAGTTAAAAAATTATAAATAAAATACCATTATGTATAAAATATTTTTATCTTTATAATGAATAATTATAGTCAAATTTATCTTTTGTATAACCCTATATTAAAAATTATTTAGTTATTGAACTTTCATTTTAACTATTTTAACACTTCCTTAAATAAATTAATAATAAATGTCCAAATCTAATCCATGTGTGCCTAAATGGTCATATATTATTCCTAATGTTTCTTTTGGCCTAATTAAACTTATCCAATATAATTGGGACATGTTTTTGGGTAATAATAATTTAATTTTTACCCTTAATTACGCTATTTTCTTTTAACCGTGGTAAAAAAAAGTAAAAAGTTACTATTCACTAAAAATTATTTTCATCTCATTGAATCACATTTTAGTCCATGATATTAACCGTGTGTCTCGAATTTTCTAAATTCCACACACATAAGCGGTAAAATTAAGTTTTATAAAAAATTCAGTTTTTTAACTACCACTTAGTGGTTTCACTATTCATCAAAAAAATGAATGTTCCCAAAAAAATACCAAATATTATGCCTAAGCTATATTTGATATTATGAATTCAAGAATGATTTCTATTTTACAAAATTAAAAACATATCATTTACATTAATTAATTTAAAAATTAGTTCTTGTCCTCAAAACAAATAGCGTGTTCTTAAGAGATAATAACTATCAAAAGATTGACACTTGTTTATGTCTGGTTTAAATGTGAAATTACATCCAATGACCAAAATTGTATTAAATTTTAAAAATATATTCTAAATATACTTTAAAACCACTCAAATTAATAATTTATAACTATTAAGTATTTCGATTAAAAAATTTGTTTTTAATTAAAATTAAGTAATTTTCACTATTCATCAAAATATTAATGTTATCCGAAAATTTCCAAAATTTCACCCTAAGCTAATTTCAATATTGTGAATCCAAAAATGAAGTCCATTTTTAAAGATAAAATGTATAAAATTTCAAAAATTGTGTAATACTATTCATAACGACTAGTTCATAATAAAATTATAATAATATATCGTTTAGTGAAACTCGGTATTGCGTACTACACACGCAATCGAGGAAGGTCACAATTGAATGTAATGCATGTCAAGTCCAGGATGTGTGTTGTACAAGCTCCTTTTGGTGTAGCATACAACAAAATAAATTAATTAAAAAGAATATTTTTCATAAAATCTCGGGGTGTTACAAAAATCACTATTTATTTACATATATAGTGATTTACACTCCCCTTTGTGTTAATATACTTCTGATACATATAATAAATCCATTTATAAATTCTAAATACATAGATATGAACTTGTTACAAGTGATTTTAACTCATTTTCCATTCATTTAGTTAAAAATTCAAGTCATTAGTCTTGTTTTTACAACAATATGTGTGAATGTTCTCTGATTGATTTACATTGAATATCCAATCATACAGAGTGTGTTTATATTTTTCACGCATTATTATGTAATTTATTTATCCTTAATCTAATGATACAATTTTTATAAGGGACTTACTCTTAATTAAGATTCCATTGAGTCACCATTGTTGTTATGCACAAATTCACACCAATATGGTGTATATACATTCCTTTGGAATATAATATCATGAATTCCATTATTCTCATGAAATTATAATGTTTTGATTCAATTTTATTCCTCATTTATTTTTATTCAAGAGTCACACATTTTGTTAATAACTCTTTAACTAAAATATCATTTTAAATGTTTTAATGATTTATTCTTCTAAATATTTATCATTAATATACATGTTTTCAAAATGGTTATAAGGATTTATTTATTTGGAAATTAATGTTTTCAAATGATTATTTATTTAAATGTTTCAAAGTCTTAAGGGACACATTCATTGAAAAATATCTTTATTAAATGTTTTAAATGGTTTTGTAAATGGATTGATAAGGCATTGATTAAGTCTATATTTAGAATTGATATGTTGTGATTGAAATGTGGAGATGTTATATTACATTTATTAATGTTTTAAGTGTTATTAATATTATATGGTTCTTGGGAATTGTTTACATATACAGGTGGTTCCATGATAAACCTTGGGTGGTTGAGCCCGAGATAGCTCTCCAATGCATTGGGTAACATGACAGAGGTAAATTTTAATATTTCTTCTAAGAGATTTAGGGAATATACTATGATGGGTATTCCAACGTAACTCCCAACATAGTTATGATAGCTACAATGTAAGTATTTTATGTTTTCAAAAAGTTACCTTTATTATTTTTTATTCTTGTGTGTTTTTCATAAATCATATGATTTCATTTGGTATGTTATGATTGAAAATTATGGTTTAATTGCTTTGTATTTATTGATGGGATATTGTTTTCATTCCTTATTTTATATCCCTTACTGATATTTTTATTTTCATACCATGTTTGTGAAATTTTTTCCACAAGAATTAATGATTAATAAGGGTCAAGGATGAGATCAAGAAAAATTAGTGTTCTCGAAAACATGGAAATGGACACGGTTCACTTATATTTTATAAAAATATTGATACTGAGTAGTAGTGCCTAATTGTAATATTCAAGTTGATATGTAACAGTTATGTCCTAATTCTCTAAAACTCTAAACCTGAAACGATCCTCAATGTGAATTATTCATTTAATTAATGATTATTTAATGTTTCAGGATGGGTCCTTAAAGTTGTTATCAGAGGTCGATTTAGATAACATTAGAGGTTAGGGTGTTATTTAAGCCTAAGTGACATTACCATAATGGTTAGGATTTTAGAAAGATTCATAGTATTTCTATATTATGTGATTGATTTTAAGATAACTTGAATAATTATATCATAGTATTTACCCTAGTAATATGATATTTCAGGATGATTTTATTGATATACTCACACTTATTGTTTTGGTTTTATTAAATGGTTGGATCTAGAAGGAACCAAAGTAATATTGGATGTGAAGAAAACTATAATGGTTTTCTGAATGAGAAACTAAACGAAAATGCAGCTACATTGAGAACTCTTGTGGATATTTTCAACCAACTATCTAGAGAACCTTGGTGTTTTTTATAACACATCGTATATGCGATTAACAAATCCCCATGTATCTTCAGGTAATAATAATAAAGGTAATTATATTAAAAAACCTATGTGTCATGTATGTGGAATGAAACACATTGGAAATTTTATTCAAGGTATATGAAGATGATATAGATGTGGACGTGAATGTCGTAATGAAATATCCAACCATGGAAAAAGGAAGCATCCAGTTAACACTATGAATGGGAAAGAAGTTATTTCCGAGGGATGAATTGAATGTTTTAAAAGGGGTGTGCATGGTCATGATACAAACAGATTTCATATAACAAAGGATCAGGAATAGGATAACCAGCATCATAAAAATATATGGTTACCAATAGCTAATGAAATTCCAAAAGAGGATGAGGAAATTGACAATGACCAATGAATGGTATGGATTTTATCTTTATTGTTTTTTAGACATTATTGAATCTTAGGATATGATTCTTGATTTTTTTGTTGGAAGAAATTATTTATGAATAAGTTATAAAGGAATTGTTAATTGATCATGAAGAACGTTGAATTTGTAAGAACACATTATAAAATGTATTCTAGTTTTCTAGTTTATTTTAGTGTGGGGAAATGATTAAAAGTATTAAGGCTCTTTTGATGATGAGATTACATTAGTATAAATTTTATAGTATGTGTAACCCAAAAGTTTTATATATGAAAATTTAATTCCAGGAAAATTTATCTTTTTTTATGGATATAGTTATAAAAACCATTAGGGTTTATATGACCCTTTAAATTTGAGGCTATTACAGGTTAATTAATTTTGGGATGCCAAATGAGAGTTATTAGATAACCTTTTTGGTTAAAATACGTTAAGGTTATTTTTAATGATTTTGTCTCCTTTTTTGGAATGATATAAAATTATAATGTTTTTGAAAAAGGACAACACGCAGACCGTGTAACAACCCATCGCGTCAGACAAAGCTGTGGGAATCGAACCCACTACCCAGTGCAATTTGGATTTACTGCATTCCTCTAGACTATATGAACTCAATGGTTAGTATAAGTAATTAATTATAGTTATATGATTTTATAAATCAAGAATAAGTTGATTATGGGTTATTTATTTAAATTATTAACTTATCATAGAGAATATGTGATTAGGTTAATTATTTTTCAATATGTGACTTTAAGAGTAACCGATGTTATTTGGCATAAATATTAAGATTTATCTGGGAATACTATGTGATTAAATCCATCTGATATTTGGGTTTCAATATTAGTTTTGATTACATTGTGGAATTTTATGGATAGTTTCTTTTTGAATGGTCTTTGGGTATTGTTTTACAAATTATAGTGATTAATAGTAGTTATTTTTGTAAAAGATTATCCTTTTTGGGGATTATCTAATCTTATATTAACCATTTTGGTATTGGTAAATTTCTAAAGACTCGGGGAAAATATAGTTTATCTTTTATGGATTATGTGATTTTATATAATTTGATTATAGCTCTTTCAATGTGAACAAGTCATCTTGAATACTCATTGTTTGAAGAAAACATGAGTTTGTTGTATTAATTTAGTAAAGGACGAAAGTCTACATTACGTGTTATTGAAATTCCTTGTGTTTTTGGTTGAGAGAATATATAAATTCCTCAAATTTATTAAAATAAACATAAAACAATTTTGTCTTTTATCTTTTACTACTGGGGAATTAAAGACTGTTTAACCCAATACAAGATTGTTATTTTTTGGTTGTTAACCTTCCCCTAATCATGTTTTCTATCACTCTCCATCAGAACATGTTGGTTTCTTTTCTCCTCCATATCCATGTTTTCAATGAATCCTAGTATCTTTTTTCTTGGGTGACCTTTCTACTTATCTTCTATAATTTTAAATTGATAGATTTATTGCCTCTTTTTCAGATGTGGGACTTTTAATGATGTTTCTAAGCCCAATATTTAAATTATGAGGACGTAATTCCAAAAATGGGGGAAGGATGTAACATCCTAGGTAAATAGGGAATATTAAATTTTCACATTTATACATATTTTTAAATTAATTAATAATTTAATTTAAAGGTGATTCTAAGTTTTATGCAATATCAGATACACAATAACTGGTTTCTTTGAAATCTTACTTTGCACACAATGTTGAGTTGAACTGAAAATAATAAAATAATATTATTATTTTAAATGGAAGTTAACGACAGTCCGTTGTAATGGAGAGAATGAATAGAACTCACTATAAAATGATTATACATGTTTGTAAAATATTATTACTTTTATCCAATAAATTTTAGATGCTAAAAAAATAAAAATTTGATTTTAAGCAGAAATACTCAAACATTCATTAAAATGTCAATTTACTGCCCTTTGATGGTGAACCCTCTTTAAATATAGTTTTGGTCGCTATTTTATTTTCTCTATGAAAAATAAAATTTTTATTCAGAATCGATACATATAAATTTACATTGCTTAATTTTAGTGATTTTTTATAAAAAAAAACAATTTTTAATGAATAATAAAAAATACTATATTTTAATTCAACTATTCCTTTTAATCTAATTTATTTATATAGTTATATTATCTTTATAATTGGTTTGAAACTTTAATTAGATTATATTTTTAACATTTAATCCAATGTTGTATTTGGATGTAATTTCCCTTTGAAAATGGGCATAAACAAGTGTTAATCTTTAGATAGTTATTATTTTTTAAAAACAAGCTTTTTGTTTTGACAATGGGAATCAGTTTTAAATTTATTAATCCAAATTATATATTTTTAATTTTTTAAAATATATATCATTTATGAATTCATAATATTAAATATATAATAGGCTGAATTTTTGGTATTTTTACAAAAAACATCATATTTTGATGAATAGTGAAACCACTAAGTAGTATTTAAAATTCTAAAATTTTCATTTACATAAAATTTACCACTTCTGGGAATTGAATTTATAAAATACAACATTCTCGGTTGTTATTGGTAATTAAAATTTGGTTCAATAAGATAAAAATAATTTTTAGTGAATATTAACTTTTGACATTTATTTACCGCGGTTAAAGGTTTATAGGGTAATTCAATGTAAAAAACTATCATAATAATACAAAATTACATTAACAATTATCCTAACATTAATTGATGAATCATTGCATACCATGGTCATCCTTGGGATTATTTTTGGACCCCACAGAGGTACTAAAATGTAATAATGACATTTTATTTTAATTAACATAATGTAATGGAAAAAATGACACAAACAAATATCTTTTAGTAAAATAACTTTAAAGAGGTTAATATAAGTTATATTATTTACTATAAATACTTTTTGGAAATATAAAAAGATTTCATACATCATGGTGTTTTTTTTTAAATTTTTATAAATCATATAAATAAAAGTATTTATGACACAATATTGATGTAGTGTTTACCTCGTTAATAAACAATTTCAAGAAATCAGATTATAAAGATTAAAAAATTAACCAAAACCTATCCAATAATTATTTTATTATTTTATTTCGACCATTAGGAATATTATATTCGACTTTAATGAGTTTTTCATCTTTATAAACTAAAAATAATTATATATTAAAATAATATTTTCACAGATTATTAAAGAGCCTCTCTCACCCATATAAAATGTCACCACATCTAACCCATTCCTCAAAACACTCAAGAACCTTTTCTCACCCAAAATCTAAAAAAATAATCTCTCAAGATCCCAATATTCCACCTAGAAGTCATAAGATAGGCATAAATCGCATCAAGAAAACCTTTTTGTTTTATCCAAAAGGGTTACCTGATTTAAAGGCAACATCTTCTCTTAAGTTCTTCTATTTTATTTTCCTTCTCCAACCCCCTAAACTTTTTTTTATTTATATTATAAGAAAAAAAAGTATAATCAATATTATAGGCTGTTTTATGAGAATGAATCGATCTAAACATACACACACCTCCATCTAATGGGTAACAAACATACAATTTTTGTGGATTGCAAACTAACACATCACGAAATGATGAGTCTTCAATATTCTCATACCACCTCTTATGGTGGCCATTATAATGAAAAATGTATTTATATATGATATATATTATGTTTATTTTTTTCTTTATTCTTTTGTATTTTTCATTTATTACATACCATTATTGTTTCCATTACCGGTAAACGATATAGTTTCATTTGAGGAAGTGCAAACTACTTCCCCCTCCAAATGATATGACTCGTTCATGAAATATGTGGGAGATATAAAGGATAGAGTTAATGAAATAATATAATATATTATAATTTAATTATGATATACCCATATACCATTATGTTTCCATTCCATTAAGTACTAAATATAATGGAAAGTAGGGTTCACATGTATATACGACTTACCATCTCCATTAATGGTGCATTTCATTTCTTACCTATAAATGTTATGTAATATAATAAATCAATATATATACTGGATATATATGATATATATGATATATAAATTATGAATATAATTTTTAAGATAATGTAATCATGACCACATCTACAACTTGTAATTATATGTTGTTCATTTTTTACTCAAGTACCAAATATTGACAGAAGACCATTATTAACTTAAATGATTACATAATGTTTATAACATGGTAATAAGTGATATAAAGGAATAATAAAATTTAAAATGGTTCTTAATCATGTATATAAAACTTAATATTTTTATTCAGGAATAACAGGGAACCAAGGAATCAAGTCGGACATGAGGTAAGGAGTTTCTTATCTCACTTTTAATTCTGTGAGATTACCATTGTTCACCACTTATTTATTGCATGTGGTGTATTGTGTAATTACATTATATATATATTATCATTATTTTATTTATATTCATGGTATTATATGATTAATTTGGTGGTTATTAAAGTTTTTTCATACGAATCGATTGATTAATAAGTGGTAAGGGTTTTTAATCTGAATTTTTATTCATGTGAGATTCATGCTATATTAGACACTATTTCCTTTTCTGTGGTGTGTGTACTACCCATTATTGTATTCATGGTGTAATATACATTAATTTATTGGTATTTACATATTAATTTTATGATCATTTTTTCATGGTGCGTATGTTTTGTATTTTATAAAATTGGTGAGGGATTTTAAAATTTCAATTTCCACTCAATGGGATTTACGCATACATCATTGATTATTTTACTACAAGATTATGTGGAAAATAATTATTTATTTACTTATTTATTAATTTCCTCTCCCATTTGTGTGGATATACATTGGATACACATAATCATTCCATTTATAAATTTCCTAGTCATTGATATAAACTTGATAAGAGTAATTTTAACTCAATTTATATTCATTGAGTTAAACATCCAAGGCATTGGTGTTTCTTTTAAAAAATTATGTGTGAATGTTATCTGATTTATTTACACTGAATATCCAATCATATTTATTTTATTTATATTCTTCAAACATTAATATGTAATTGATTTATCTTTAATCTATTTATACTGTTTTTATAAGGGATTTTATCTCAATTTACATTCCATTGAGACTTTACTGTTGTTATGCCCCAATTAACTTCTATATGGGGTATATACTGTAATTTGGATTATTATAACTTGAATCCCTTTATTCTCATGATATTATAAAGTTACTATTCAATGTTATTGCTCAATAATTTGTATTTGGGTGTCTCTTATTTTGTTAAAAACTTGTCAACTATAATATAGTTTTAATTGTTTTAATGATTTATTCTTCTGTATATTTATTAATAATTTCCATGTTTACAAAATGGTTTTATGGATTTATTTATACGAACACTAATGTTTTCAAATTATAATTAATTTAAACGTTTCAAAGTGGAATGGGACACATTTATTCCAAAATATCTTTTTTAAATGTTTTAAATGGAATTGAAAATGGTTTGATAAAGCTTTAATTATGTCAATATAATGAAATGATATGTTGTGATTGGAATGTGGAAATATTAAATTTCCTTTCTTCATGTTTTATTTGTTATGAATATTTAATGGTTATTGGGAATTTTTTACGTATATCTGTGGTTCCGTGAAAAACCTAGGGTGTGTGAGCCCGAGATAGCTCTCTAATGCATTGGGTAACTTGATGCAGGTAAATGTAACTGTTTCTCTTTAGATAGTTAAGGAATATACCATGATGGGTATTCCAATGTAAATCCCTACATAGTTGATATATCTACAACGTAATTATTTTATATATTCCATAAATTACCATTATGATTAATGATTTCTGTGTGTTATTATTAAATCATATGATTTAATGTTGTATGTTAGAAATGAAAAGTATGGTTTCATTGTTTTGTATGTATTGAGGGGATAATGTTTTAATTCCTTATTTTATATCCCTTACTGAGATTGTTATGCTCATCCCTTGTTTTTGAAATGTTTTCCACAGAGATTAATGATGAATAAGGGTCATGGATTAGATCAAGGAAAAGTCATGATGTCTAAAAGATGGAACTAGACATTATATTTTTATTTTATAAACAAATGGATGCTGAGTAGAAATTTATAATTGTAATATTCATGTTGATATGTAATAGTTATGACCCAATTCTCGGAAACTCAAAACCTGAAAAGATCATCAATTTGAATTGATTATTTTATTCCAGATAAAGTAATTTTCAAGGATGGTTCCTTATAATTGTAGCAGTTACAAACAATCCATTAATGTCCCTCCATTAATGGTCCTCCTTATTGCACCATTGTATCATAATTCACCACTCAATGATGTAAAAAATTAATATAATAACTTTTTAATGTTATTTTATTATTTTTCAAAAGGTCTGAAAAATATATTTTCTCCTCAACCCCTTGTCGACTGATGCTAAGTTAGTTCTATGTAAATCCTTACATTCCAAGTTCAACGGTTCCCTAAGATTATTGATCCAAGAACTATTTAAAAAGTTAAAAACCCCAAATAGCATGTATACTAAATATACCATAAAAAAGTTTAAAATTATATTTGGATCCTACCAGGCCTCAGAATCACATTCTGTTAAAGAATGTAGTTTGAAAATAATTCCATATAATTTAAAAAAAATCACGAAATATCCGAATCATTAAATTTTCAACAACTTTGGGATTTATGTCCCCAGTAGTCAAAAACTAATCAAACAGAAAGGGGTACTAAAAAAACATATGAGCCTCCCATTTCCATGTTCTCTCCTGGAGATTCCCATGCTTCCAACGAATGTGCAACAGAGGAATTTACCACCCAAAGAGAATCGGCTCCATTTGGTCCTCTATCTACTCCGAGAACTCTGTAAATGTTGCCACATCTTCAATGTTCAGTTCACCCTAGTCAATGACATGTGATGTATCATCCACTTACTACCTCAGCTAGGAAACTTGGAAAACATCATGCACCATGAAGATTATGTGGGGGATGATCTAGGTGGTATGCCACCTCACCAACTCAGCTAAGGATCTGAAATTATCTGATGAACCACAGAGATAGCTTGCATCCCTGACCAAATCTTGGTAATCCTTGTCAGGTTGAGACCTAAATTAATACATGATATTCCTCCTCAAACTCCAAGGGTCTCTGTCTCTGATCCACATAAGATTTCTACCTACATTGTGCATTCCTCATATACTCCTGGATGATCTGAACCTTCTCGATGGTAGCACGTACCGTATCAGGACCCATGAGTGTCGAATCTACTGGGACTATCTAGCATACGGGTGACCTGCAAGTCCACTCGTAAAAGGGATCAAATGGTTTTATGCCAATGGTTTACTGGTATCTATTTTTCTATATATACTCTACCAGTGGTAGGTGGTCCTCCCAAATATATCCAATATCTAAGACGCAGACATGTAACCATTCCTCCATGGTCTATATGTTCTTCTCCCTTTGACCATCAATCTGGGGATGAAAATATGTGATAAATAAAATTTGTGTCCAAAATGCATCCTACAATCCCCTCCACATAAAATATTTAAAGTTGTCATCATGATCTAAAACGATCCTCAAAGGCACCGTGTAAAGATACACTATCTTCTGGATGTAGAGGTGTCCCAATCCCTCTACTGGTCCCTTATACTGAATGGGTAGGTAGTGAGATGAGATGGCGAGGCAGTCAAAGATCACCCATATTGGGTCACAAACCATTGATGTACATTGTAAAACCGTGACAAATTCTATCAAGATATCATCTCATTTACTCATTGGTACCTCAACTAGTTGGGCCAAGCCTGCTGTAACCTGAAGCTCGGCCATTATTAACTATCAAGTGATGCATCATGAAACGAACCATGCCACTGCTTTCTTTATCCCTAGACACCAGAAATAATTTTGGATGTCCTGATACATCTTCTCCACTCTAGTATATACTTCTATAGAGGATATATAGAACACCCTCAACACCTCATCCAGCAATTTCACTCAAACTACAGTGCACCCTTTAAAAAAGATTATGTTCTCTCCACCTATCAAAAAACCATCTTGAGCCCATCCGGAGGATAACTGATCGTGTCAGGACATGCAGTCAACATCAACTAGCTATGCCTCTATGACATGACGTAAGAGTGTGGGAGTAATAGTCGTCAACTTTTGTTAAGAAACTTCACCATCATCCATGTATGATATATTCATCGTGGACAACTACTCTATCGCCTCCCTGAGCAGTATCAAATTGGTCCTACTGCTGGTCATGTCTACAACCATGTTCCACATTCCATGAGTATAAACTAAATCATATTAATATTCCAGTATTAACTCTATCCATAAATTTTGTTTCAGATTTAGGTCATTATGGGAGACGATATTCCTGAGACTCTTGTGGTCGGAGTAAACCATAAATCGTTAACCCATCATGTAGTGTTTCCACATCATCTAGGAAAATCCACTGCTGCTAACTCGAGGTCGTGGGTCCCATAGTTCTGCTTATGCAGTCTCAACTGTCTTAAGCCGTATGTGATCACTGGTCACTCATACATCAGGACACAACCTATTATAGTCCATGATGTATCACAGTTAACTTCATACCCAACACCGTCCTCTGGTAGTCTCAAGATGGGGGCCCCAGTCAGTGTCTGTCTCAGCTCCTGGAAACTATGCTGACATTTCTCTATCCACACATTGGATTTTCTCATCCTTGTCAAAGCCTATAATGGGTGATGCTTCTATGGAAACGTTTTTCACAAACCTCCTATAGTATCCAGCCAACCCTAATAAGCTTCTAACCTCAGGCATGGTCGTAGATGGCTCTCATGAAATGATCACATCAATATTCACCGGATATAATGAATCTATAGCCTCTGAGATGACGTGTTGTAGAACGTGGACATTTCGAATCCAAAAATGAAGCTTAGAGAGCATTCCATAAATATTGTTCTCTAGGAGTGTATCTCTATCTACTCACAGGTGTGTGGCATGATCCTCCTCTGACACCGAGTACCCCATGGTTTCATCAATGAAGACAACAACTAACTACTGAATGTAATGTTGGGAGATAGTATTCATGACACCCATGCACACTACTGGGGCATTTTTCATGCCGAAATGCATCACTAGGAACTCATAGTCATAATACCGGTAGATGAAGGACCTATTCAGTATATCTTCATTGTAACAACCCGATATTTTATGAGAATTATTATTTTTAATTTCATTGATGTCTTGTGTTTTACGCGACACCAAAATTATCTTGTACTATATGAAACACTGTATTATCATTCAATATACACAACACTATTCTTGGCTCATGTTACACACAGTTTCATGTTCGTTTTGATGAAATTATTTTATGCAACATTAAGTATAAATTTTTGTTCATGTATAAATGAAATAAGTTTTGATTATGTTATATGCAACACCATACAGAGCTTTCACGACACGCAGCCCTAACTTGGCTTGCATTACACGCAATCAAGACCTTCCTCGATAGCATGTGTAGTACGTAATACCGAGTTTCACTAAACGAGATATTATAATAATATTATTATGAACTAGTCGTTTTGAATAATAATACCCAATTTTTGAAATTTTATAAATTTTATCATTCAAAACAAACTTCATTATTGGATTTGGAATTTCGAAATTATCTTATGGTGAATATTTTGTATTTTTTAAAAAACATTCAATTTTTTTTCAACAGTGAAAACAATGGGTTACTATTTAAAACCCAACATTATATTTAAATAATTATTTACTTTAATTAAATTTATTTTAGGTCAAAATTGATACATAATACCTATATAAGTTCAATGTAATTTATTTGAGTCATTTTATAACAATTTTAGATATATAAAAATTTTATTTAAGTTTTCACCGTCTTTTACCCACCTCCTAGGAGAATTTGAAAATTAACATAAAACATAATATTACCACTTCTATGAGTGGAATTTAAAAAATATGAGAGAAAAGGTTAATATCAAGGAGTAATATGTGATTAAATATGATAAAAATAATTTTTGGTGAATAGTAACCTTTTACTTCTATTTACCACAGTTAAAAGTTAATTGGGTAAGTAAGGTTAAAAATAATATTATTATTATACTAACACATTTCCTAATTCAATTGGATAAGTGTAATTAGACCTTAAAACACCTTAGGAATAAAATATTGACCTTTAGGTCCACTTGGATTATATTAGGACACTTATTATTATTTTATTTAAAGAAGAGTTAAAATAGTTAAAATCAATGATTAATAACTAAAACATTTTTAATATAGTGTCATACATATGATAAATTAGACTATAGATAATAATTATAAATATAATAATCCTTCTTACATAATGGTATTTTATTTTTAATTTTTAGACATTAAATAATTTAATTTCATTATTAGACAATGATGATGTAGTAATTACCTTAATAATGCCAAATTAACATAATTGATGTTATAAATACCAAAAATAAATTTAAATTTAGACTTTTTTTTGAATTCCACTAATTTTATAGGTTAATATTACATGGTATTATGGATTTAATTTACTTCGTTCTAATTAATAATGTTGTTATTATTTTCAAAAAAATCAATTACCAAATAGTGTCAAAATTGACATAAAATTGTTTTTAAAACAAATATTAAATTTTTAATTTTTATTATAATCCTAAAAATCAATGGTTTTGCAAAATGACTTATATATGGTTATATAAATTAATAATGAACCAATTTGGTTTCGTTTGGCTAGTTATAGTGTGTTTATTAACCGTATAGTGTAAGAAAACAAGAAGACACGGTAAAAGTTAAATTATTTAACTTAGAGTTAAGTCAAAATGATAAGCTTAAAATAGTAACCTATACTTGTATAAAATCTATTTTATGATAGTATTTATACCCATACCCAAATTATCTTTGAAATGAATCAATTTTGAGCTATTATAAACCGAATATGACTTTATTATAAAATAATATTTTAAGTTTTCTCTAAGGTGCCCCTATCCTCCCTTATAAAAGGGCACCTCCTCCCTCTTCTCATTACAAAATATTGATCTTTCAGTCTCGGCCAACCCCAGCCCATATACCTTCTCAACTTAACTAGGATGTATTCTCTTCAAAAGACCTTCTCTAATGCATTAATAGGAAGCTTAAAAGAGGTGCGCCGAAGAATAGGTAATCTCTTCTACCGATTAGTTCAAGTTTCTTTCTTCTTCAACTTCTTATTCTTTGGTTGTTTCATTATAAAGTAACAAAATCAGTGTCAATAATATACTGATATGTTATTATAAATATGAAACAACCCCATTTAACCTTTTATCCATCCTACAGAAAATGAAATCACCGCACGTGTGTACGTACGAAATACCTTCTACACGTCGTGGTGTAATCTGTTTTTCCCCCACAACCCTACTTGGATGGGTATAATGGTGTAAATAATTTCTACATATGGTTATTATAACATCATAATAATTCTGAGATATTAAATTATCCACATAATTTCCATTAAATAATTATGGGAATGATATCATCGCTCGTGTGTCCATACGGATTACCGTCTCCACGACGCGATGAGATTCATTCTCCATGTTAACCATTCAAGAATTATTATAAAGTATATATTATGAATAATAATGAAATATATGACTTAATTAAGATACTTTATTTATGTATATATATATATGTCATCTAATTACATCCATTCATGTCAATAAGGAAAGGAAAACAACATTCATGCGTACGTACGACCCACCATCTCCATTAAAAATGTATTTCATTTAATTCATCTATCTATTATATATAAATATATACTGAATATATATGATATATAAATCATGATTTACATTATGGAATTATTTAAATCATGATATTATTAATTATAATATCATGTACAAAAATTACAAACAAGTACGATAAATAAAACAATTTTACCCAAAACATTGATTTAACATGGAATTTACAAAAGAACGGGTAATATAAAGTTAAAAGTGAATCGTATATGATATCATAAAAATAAATATAATTCTATAATAAGTAAATGACATTATTTAAATCATTATAAAGGAGATTTGTATACGTATAAAGCATATCAGACCTAAGGTAAGGGATAATTATTCCAATCTCATTCTTATCCGAGATTGTTTATTCGTAAGTATTTACGGAGGTTATGTTTATTATCCATGTTCATATGTTCTCAGAATGTTTTTGTAAAATTTTTAATTTTTTCCATGTATGTATAAAGTCATTTTTACCTTTTTTTACTTTACCACATCGTATGTAAGGAATCATTCTTTTGTTTACCATACGAGGTACTTTTTGACTTTTCTGGCAAAAGTACGAGGAGAATGTTTTTTTAAACTTATACGGCATAAACAGAATTTTACGGTTTTATAATGCCATATTTTGATGATTCATAATCTAAAATATTTCATGTATATATTCAACAAAATATATTTCTTTTAAAATTTCATGTCATTTGTTGAAAAGTACATGATTTTCAAGAAAAAAGGATATTTATCTCATGAATTCATTTCAAGTGTTTTATCAAAACTATCTTCCATATAAAATGAAATTATTTAATATGTTTATGTTTCAAGTATAATTTCTCTATTAAATACATGGTTTGATTTTTCTTATGATGAAATGATATCCATTTTTAATATGGATTATGTTATGATGGCATAATGTTTAATAATCCCATTTTATTACATGGGTTGTGCTATGATGTATGATTTATGATATATGTGGCACACAAAAGAATGATTTAATTATGAGATGGGTGGGACCTATATCTCCCTCCAATTAATTGGGTAATGATTTATATCTCCTGAGATAGACATGGCTAGAACGTAAAGTTAATCCAGTTTAGTGATACAGGACTTGAACGAGGAGTGAACTCGATTCAGAAAGGGACTTTGTCCACTAAGATGGTCTTGGCAGCAATTAATTGGAAACTATGGAAATAATAACATGTGATTAAAGTTTCAGACAATGATATGTTTTATTCCCATGCTATTTTATCATGATTAATGTTTCTTTGTGATCTATGATTTATGTGCTTCCGCGTTTTACGTCATTGCTCAAGATTTTTATGTTTAAATATTATATTAATGTTTTGAAGTTCAAATGTATATTGTTTGTTTTATTTTCTCCATGATTACCCTTACTGATCATTTGAGCTAACCATTTATTTTTTTTATTATCCCCAGGATATAATTAATGTTTTTAGTTAAGATAAAAAAGGAAGATCTTTATGGGAGATATTGAAGATCTTTCACAAAGATAATAAGATTATATTCCAAGTTTCCAAAGACACTAAACTATTACGTTATTTTGGTGTCTGTTTTTGTTATGTATAAAATATTCCACAAAAGTAATGTAATTTCTCTGTATGTAATGATTTGGGTCTCTATAGTTGGTATCATAGGAAAGGTTTAGTTAACCTTTTGAAACTAGGATGCGAAATCTTTAGTGAGATCCCTAGAGATATTTGTATGATATGTCTAGGGATTTACCTATGGTTAAGTATAAGTATAGGTTATAGTCCTAGAATTACGGTAACCATATTATAATTAATGCTAAGATGTTATATATTTAAGGTACTCCCCTTTTATTTATTTGTTTTCCATAGAAGGATTTTTTCCTGTCACACTATTCTTTTTGGGTTTTAGACGATTGCTGGAACCCAAAGGAACCGTGTTGATCAATGTAATAGACAATGCAAAGAATGTCCTCATGAAAAAAACAATGTAATGGGAGATGGAGTGAAAAATATAATTTCTATACTTACACAAGCTATGAATCATTTTGGACATCCAAATTCGGATAGAAAGGAACAATATTCTATTGAGTCCTTTATGAGGTAACGTCCACCTTCTTTCAATGGGTCTTCTGATCCACTTGTTGATGAACAATGGATTAGTACCATTGAAAAGATATTTTTCATACTTATCTGACCAAAACATGAAAAATTCATTTTAGATGTTTACCATTTAGAAGGTGAAGCAGACCAGTGGTGGACTCTAATTAAGAATATAAGGCTCCAAGATGAAATTGCATCCTTGGAATGGGATGAGTTCAAAAACTTGTTTTTCAATAAGTACTTCCCTCGTATTCTTAGAACAAACATGGAAAAGGTTTTCTATGAGCTTAATCAAAAGAATGATGAATCTGTTGGTATATACAAATCTAATTTTACAAGGGTTGAAAGGTATGCATCTGGCTTTATAATCCAACTTGAAAGTAAAGTTGATCGATTCTTTAGTGGAAAAAAACCAAGTCTTAGAAGGATATTAGCTATAAGAGACTTCAGTAGCTATGACGAAAATGTGTGTTTATCTATCATGGTAGAACTAGAAGTTGGTGTTACAAATCCATCTCATGGTTTTGACAAAAAACTAAAGATGGAGTTCAAGGAAAAATCTAAAAACAATGGTGAAAAGAAGACGAATGTTTCATTATGTTCAAAGTGTGAAAAAAAGAATGGTGGAGATTGTCTTAAAGGGACTATAAAATGTTTTAAGTGTGGAAAATAAGGTTATCGAGTAGATGAGTGTCAATGTAATGGGAATAGGGTAGCTAATGATATGAATAAAGAAAAGACTGCAGGGAACACACCACCAACACTTCAATGCTACAAGTGCATGGAAATGGGACATTATGCTAATCAATGCCCTAATCAAAGGGTTAATGATGATCGATTTGAGAAAAATCTTAAGGAAAAGGATATAGGGAAGATGCATGAGATCACTATTTGTGATTTTGATTATGACAATGATGTTGTTTAACGATTAAGTGTTTATGTAATGGGATTTCAAATTAGTATCATGGAATCTCATTTATGGTATCGTGGAATTTTGTTATATCTATGGATTGGTTTTCAATAATTATATTGAACTGGTAACCATGAAAAGTGATTGAAATATTTTTTTAAATTAGATAAAATACACATAATGAAGGTATAAGGAGAAAATAATATGTATGATAGTATTCATGAGCTCATGATTGATATAAGGACAAAGTTATATCATTGTTTGAGTATATAGAAACACTTAGGATTTTGGTATGTGGAAAGAGTTAACTTTTGGAAGCATTCATGTTTACACTAAGGTTATATGGTAATTCATCTTCCAAAAGAATACATTATTAAGGAATCCACATGTTTGTAATATGACCCACAAGATATATCTTATGATATATGGGGGGATAAATGATGGTATTCACGTGCTTGTTAGCTGACCTTTCAAGTAATTGTTTTCTTTAGACTATGAAAATGGACATATGTATTTTGGATAAGACTAAAGATTGGAATGGATTATGTGGGACATCAGATAGTATTTTTTAAGAAAATATATATTTTTTGATATTGTTTCTGAAATGTTATAATAGTGTAGTTTTAGAAAAAGGGATAACCTGCAGGACGGGAGACAACCCGTCACATCGGACAAGGTTGTAGGAATCGAACCCACAACCAATGTTCAACAGTCCTTTATCACCTACCATTGGCCTACAAGATGTCCCTGGTTAGTAGAAACTAGTTTTATTATATTAAGCGGTATTATAGATGAAGTATAAGTCCATTTTTGGAATCATATACAATTAACCTCGCCATAGATGGACTTATGTATATTTGAAAAATTTTACTAACCTTTTGTTTGAGATAGATGAAATGAACTATCATTATATCCCATGATCTGCTAACACTTCACTAAAGACAAATTCAACTTCATTTCATTAAGAGATGAAGTGTAAATTTTCCAAGGCACAAACAATAGTGATATTCTACCAAAATTGAGTATGTATTTCTTTTAATTCAACAATTCTTCTACTTTAGGGAAATGATCTTGAAAACAAAAAAAATGTTGTCCTTGTGTCCTTATATATGATGAATTAGATGGTACCTTAAATCATCACAAATATCTGGCTTTTTGATTGTTGTATTTTCCATAGCTTTGTCCTCTACCACTATCCATCAGAACAATATGGTTAGATTTTTCTTCTATATCCATATTTGCATCTAAGTTCTCCTTTGTGGAAACCCAGTGATGAGTTAATCTGGGTAACCATTACATTTAATACTTTACTATTTAAAATAAAGTTTTATTATTCCTTTATATGATGTGGGTTTCTATGAATGAAACATTCAAGTAGTAAACCATTTATAACCCCAAAGAATATGGAGGGAGAAATTTATTTTAAGGGGGGCAGAATGTAACAACCCGAGATTTTATGAGAATTATTCTTTTCAATTTTATTGATGTCTTGTGTTGTACGTGAAACCAAAATTATCTTGTACAATACGCAACACCATATTAGATTTCAATATACACAACACTATTCTTGGCTCGTGTTACACACAATTTCAACTTCGTTTTTTGGAAATTATTCTACGCAACATTAAGTATATATTTTTTTAATGTATAAATTAAATATGTTTTGATTATGTTATACGCAATACCAAACTGAGAATTCACTACACATAGCCATGACATGGATTCCATTACACGCAATCACGACCCTCCTCGATAGCCTGTGTAGTACGCAATACCTATTTTCACTAAACGAGATATTATTATAAATTTATTATGAACTAGCCGTTATGAATAATAATACCCAATTTTTTAAATTTTATAAAATTTATCTTTCAAAACTAACTTAATTTTTGGATTCGGAATATCGAAATTATCTTAGGGTTAATATTTGGTATTTTTCTGAAAACTTTCAATTTTTGATGAATAGTGAAAACAATGGGTTACTATTTAAAACATGAATTTTATTTAAATAATTATTTAGGTTATTTAAATTTATTTTAGGTAAAAATTGATAGATATTACATATATATGTTCAATTTAATTAATTTGATTCATTTTATAATAATTTTAGATCTATAAATATTTTATTAAACTTTTCGTCGTCTTTTACCAACCTCCTAGGAGAATTTGAAAATTTACATAAAACATAATTTTACAGCTTCTGTGAGTGGAATTTTGAAAATTTTAGAGACACGGTAAATATCATAGAGTTAAATTTGGTTCAATAAGATAAAAATAATTTTTGGTTAATAGTATCTTTTTATTTTATTTTCCACGGTTAAAAATAAATAGGGTAATTAAGAGTAAAAATTATATTATTATTGCCCTAACACATGTCCAAATTCTATTGGATAAGTGTAATTCGAACAAGAACAACCTTAGGAATAAAATATTACCATTTAGGTCAACTTGGATTTGATTAGGACACTTATTATTATTTTATTTAAAGAAGAGTTAAAATAGTTAAAATCTAAGTATAATAACTAAAAAATTATAATAAAGTGTCATACATAAGATAAATTCAACTAAAATAATTAATTAGAAAGCTAAAAATATTTCCTACATAATGGTATTTTATTAATAATTTTTAGACATTAAATAATTTAATTTATTTATGACACAATGATGATGCAGTAATTACCTTATTAATGAAATATTAACATAATTGATGTTATAAATACCCAAATAAATGTAATTTGAGTCCTTTTATGAATTACACTAATTCTATAGGTCAATATTACATGGTAGTATTGATCAAATTAAATTTTTTCTAATTAATCATGTTATGATTTTCACAAAAATCTATTACCTAATAGTGTCAAAATTGACATAAAATAGTTTTTAAAAAAATATTAAAATATTAAAGGTTAGTATATTCCTAAAAATATAAGGATCGAACAAATGACCTAGATAAGTTTTTATATATTAATAGTGAACAACTTGGGGTTCCTTTTTCTTGTTATAGTAAGTTTATTAACAATATAGTGTAAGAAAACTAAAAGACACGGTAAAACTTACATTATTTAACTTAGAGTTAAATCTAAATGATAATGTTAAAATAGTAACCTAAACATGTCTAAAACCTATTGGTTGAGAGTATTGTGCCCCATCCCCACTATAGCTTTGAAATAAATCAATTTTTAGCTATTATAAACCGAATATGACTTTGTAAAAAACTAATATTTTATGTTTATCCTACGGTTCCCCTCTCCTCCCTTATAAAAGGGAACCTCCTCCCTCTTCTCTTTACTCAATTTTGAGCCTTAATGCTTTGAAAACCCCGGCCCGTTTCCCATCTCAACTTCCCTGGAAACATTATAGAGGTTATGGTCTCATCAAAAGACCAAATCTAGTTCATTAAGAGGAAGCTTATAAGAGGTGCGTCGAAGAAGAGGTAATATCTTCTACCGATTCATTCAAGTTTCGTTCTTCTTCAACATATTCTTCATTAATTGTTTCATTATAAAGTAATAACATAGGAATCAATAATATACTGATATGTTATTAAAAATATGAAACAACCCCATTTCACCTTCTTTACATCCTATGGAAAACGAACTCATCGCGGGTGCATACGTACGGAATACCGTCAACACGCCGTGGTGTAATCTGTTTTTCCACCACCACCTTACTTGGATGGGTATAATGTTGTAAAGAATATCTATATATACTTATTATAACATTATACTAATTCTGAGATATTAAATCATCCACTCAATTTCCATTCAATAAATATGGGAATGATATCATTCCTCGTGCGTACGTACGGATTACCGTCTCCACGACGCGATGAGATTAATTCTCCATGTTAACCATTAATGAATGATTATAAAGTATATATTATGATTAGTAATGAAATATAATACATAATGAAGAAACTGGATTTATGTATATATATATGTTTATCATCTACTTACTTCCATTCATGTCAATAAGGAAAGGAAAACAACATTCATGCGTACGTACGACCAACCGTCTCCAGGAACGGTGTATTTCATTTCATTCATCTATATATTATATATATATATATACAGAATATATATGATATATAAATCATAATTTACATTCTGGATGTAAGTAAATCATTATATAAGTAATAATAATATCAATAACAACAATTCCAAACACGTACGATAAATAAAATGATTTTACCCAAAACACTACTTTAACATGGAATTTACAAAAGAACGGGTAATATAAAGTTATAAGTGAATCATATATGATATCATAACAATGAATATGATTATTTAATAAGTAAATGACGTTCTATAAATCATTATACAAGATATTCGGATACGTATGAAGCATATCAGACCTAAGGTGAGGGATAATTATTCAATCTCATTCTTATCTGAGATTGTTTCTTCGTAAGTATTTACTGGGGTTATGTTTATTATCCATGTTCATATGTACTCAAAATGTTTTCATAAAATGTTTAATTTTCATCCATGTGTGTTTAAAGTAATTTTTACCCTTTTTTTTTACTTTTACCACATTGTATGCAAGGGATCTTTCTTTTGATTACCATATGAGGAACTTTTTGAATTTTCCGGCAACAGTACGACGAGAATGTTTTTTAACTTATATGGCATTAACGGTTTTTTAAATTTTTATAACGCCTTATTTTAATGATGCTTACTGTACAAGATTTCATGACTATATTCAACAAAATTTATTTCATTTACAATTTCACGTCATTTATTGAAAATAAAATGATTTTGAAGTAGAAAGGATATTTATCTCAAGAATTCATTTCAAGTGTTTTATCAAAACTATCTTCTATCTAAAATTAAATTATTTAATATGTTTATATTTCAAGTATAATGTCCTTATTATCTACATGGTTTGATTTTTCTTATGATGAAATGATATCCATTTTTTTGGATTATGTTATGATGGCCTGATGTTTAAGAATCCCATTTTATTACATGGGTTATTCTATGATGTATGATTTATGATATTTGTGGCACACGAAAGAATGATTTCATAATTAGATGGATGGGAGATATATCTTTATCCAATTAATTGTGTAAAGATTTATTTCTCATTAGATAAACATGGCTGGAATGGCATGTTAATTCGGTTCAGTGATACCGGACAGGAACGAGGAGTGAACTCGATTCAGAATGGGAATTTGTCCACTAAGATGGTCTTGGTAGCAATGCCTTGGACACTATGGAAATCATTACATGTGATTTATGGTTGCCACAATTACATGTTTTATTCGCAAACTATTTTATCCTGATTAATGTTTCTTTATGATCGATGCTTTACGTACTTCCATGTTTTATGTCATTGCTCAAGATTTTGATGTTTAAATATTATGTTGCTGTTTTGAAGTTAAAATGTATATGGTTTGTTTTATTTTCTCCATTCTTACCCTTACTGAGTATTTGAGCTCACGCTTTATATGTTTTCTTTTCCCTAGTATATAATGAAAGATTTTAGGTAAGAAAAAAAGGAAGACCTTTTTGGGAGATGTTGAAGATATTTCACCAATATTAGAAGATTATATTCCGAGTTTACAAAGACACTAAACTATTATGGTCCTTTGGTGACTATTTTTATATATATTAGATATTCCACATAAGTAATGTAATTTCTATGTATGTGAAGCTTTGGGTCTCTACATTCATCCTGTACATGAATCTGGTGATTTCCTACTCTGAGGTCTATCATTGAGAACCACTTTTTCCCCTTTAGGTGGTCGAATATGTAATTGATCCATTTCTATGGATACATGTTCTTCAAGGTCATCTGATTCAATAATCGAAAGTCCAAAAACATCTCAAAACTCTTATATGACTTTTTGGGAAGAACATTGGGGCTGTACAGAATGAAATTATGGGCCTCATGAACCACTTATTTAGCAAGACCTCCACTTGTAACCTCATCTTTTGATGCCATACAGGAGCCATCTGATATTCTAGTGTGGATATCAGTGTCCACTTTGGGTATAGGTCGATTCATAAGTATAATTATATAAGAGTAGTTACTCCTGAAACATCATCTAGGAAATCATATTCATACTCATCCACTACTATTGGAAAACATGGACTCTTTTCATCCCAATCACCGAGGATGAGGCAAGATAACTAGTGAGTGATTGGCTGCAACATACTATGAAAAGTATTTAATGTACTCCAATGGTTTCCTTCTCATTGGAGAAAGAAATCATGGTCTTATAATAGTGTAAAAAATGTACATTATTCCTAAAATAGTTGATCTAAACATGGGATATGGATAAAATGTCCATCCCCAAGATGAATTTGTAAGGCCTCAATGCATCTACTAAGAGATACTGATAAAATATATCCTCTACGAGAGTAAGAATTCACTTCCAGAATAAGTCATTGAATCCCTTCTTGTCGGAGTCCCTATCTATAATGATAAAGCCAACATATCCACCATAATCTATAAGATCTAAACAAGAGATGTGAAAAAAAGAAGTAATTAGAACCTATATCTATAATAACTAAAGTTAGGGGATAGAAGACACTGGTCGTATCTCAGATCATCTATAGAGGGTCATGGTTATAAGCCTCTACATCCAAAAGTGGTGCTTTCCCCTATCCCCATGCCCCCTGATGTCGGGGTGGACCACCTAGGGGTGTTGGTAGTAACCCCACAAACCATTGTCCACTGCCTACTGGTTGGCCTACTCCCCTGCCATGTTCGCCACCCTGTGGACCACCTCTCTCAAATCACTACCACTATCTCGACAACACCTCAATATTTTTCCTATTATTTTTATTGTGGGTTGCATAGTCATGTGTCATTTGTCCCTACACTCCACATAAGAAAAAATCCTAGTTCCTAAATGATTTCCTCTTATCAGGGATCCCTGCACTTTTGGATCCATGTCCTAGGGGTCATCCTATGAATGACCTGGCCCGCTTGGGCCCTCATGTCATCTATCTACTATCAGTGTAAGGCTCCACCACCTGGGTTCTGCTGGAAGCTCTAGTTGTGGGATCCTACTCCACCAATATGTTTTCTATTAGAAGTGGTATCTTCAGCACCCCTATCTGAGTAGGGATATTGAGAGACAACATGTATTCCCTGATATGCAACCCGAGTCCATCCTCTAAGGCTCGAGCCCTAAAGAAAGGGTCTCTCGTAATATCTATTGTGTAGGGAGATAGCCCAGTGAACCTCAATATGTACTTATCCCCCATCATATTGCCCTGCTGTAGGTGATGACTCTTTTTAATGTCCACAGAGCGCAAGATCGTGGGAAAAAACTACTCCCAGAATTGTTGTTGTGTGGCATAGCTGCATCATCTCTCTATTGATCCCTAAAGAAGACTTGCTGTTATGATCGACCTCTAGTTAGACATTGTCATTACTAAGCAGAACACCCATGTCACCGCCTCTAGAATGTCCTCAGCAACATGCAGATCTCTCTTTCCCCTGATCATAGAATGTCTTTGTCACTGAAACACATACAAGGCACTGAGTTTGTGCACAACCACTTCTAAAACAGCTAGTAGTAGATATAGACCATTAGGTGGTGGTTGCACTAGTGAACCACATGATGAAGACATCTCTAGAACTGGTCCCTGAACAATCATCTCATCTCTAAGGGGCATATCCTCACTACCTCATATCAGGATCATGGTTGGTCATCATTGTTGAGGCATCCCGAGATATATCAAGATGTACCATGGTCAGAAGGTTATACCGGGTGAGCTAAATTTTATTCAGAATAACATATGGAGACACTTATGCAACCAGTTCTTTCACTTATATATCTAAAATAAAAATTCAAGTTCTATTTTAGGGATACGTCAGTCACTACCTCCACACGAGACTCCTCGAATATGGAAGTCAGATTCAAAGCACTTAACACTATTTCCCCATAACAAAATAGAGACTCCCTATCTTTGTGGTAGGACCTACCGCCCTTTGATATAACTTTTTCACGACCCATACCCTAGGGATAATGTCATTGGAACCCTACTCTCACCTCCCGAAATAAATAGGCAGGAGACTAGAATTGTAGGTGTCAACCTACAAGTTGTAGCAATTTTCCTGAGTACCTATACGCATAAACATTCCCTATCAAGTCTCACAAACTCAAAAAGATTCCATGTATCACTATATCAAAGATGAGTATATTTACAAATAATATAATTTGGGAAGACTAAAAATGAAACAAAAGAACTATAAATAAAAAATTATTAAAATGAAACTATAATGACTATCTATGGAAAAGCCCACCTAGTCTTGAGAGTATTAAATCCACTAGAAGATGAATTAGAATGTCTCATACCCTAGATTCTATTGGGCCTTTCCTAGTATTAGGCCCCCATTTCAAACATTGTAGCATTCATCAGTCCCTTCTCCCAGAGATCCTCTGGGTCTTGGTCCACCAAATCCTCTGTCAAAACATTAATCTTCTATCCCATACACAACCCATGCAAGAGAAGCCTGTGCATGGGTGAGTAACAAAGTATTCAGTTGGGACCCCAAAACAAAAGGAAAGACTACACATCAATCCTCAATTTAAACCACTAATCACATGATATCTCACACTTGATAGGAGTTTAGGGTAGTGATAGGAGACTGATTAGTTACATCATCGAACACCTCGATTGCTGGTGAACTATTCCTCTATTGAGTATAGTGGGCGTGCCAAGTGAAACATAACTGCTTCCCACTATCGTTGGACTGCTTAGGTACATGACCTCATCGAGTACCATGGGCATGCAAAGGCACAAGGAAGTGATTACCAATAATGAGTGAAAACTATGGTACTAGTCCTAATCACATTCCATGGGCCTTAAAAGGAACACAAAAGTGCTTCCCACCATGGTAGTGAAAATTCACACTGTTCCAAATGATAGTAGTTCTCAGGTCTCTATAAACAGTAGGGTTTTGTACGTATCTTTCTTGGTAGAACCTCTCCTCAAGACATAAATTTCATATTCTCTTTAATTAAATCCTCATTATAACTTTCCAAAAAAATCCTACTCATAGAGAGGGTCACAACCCTGCAAATGATATGTCAACCAGAAACCCGATTTGCATGATACGAGTGTTTTATTAAACATAGATCTTGTTGCGTCTGGACTAGGTCCGACCCGATCGGATCGACCAGACTAACAAAGTTTGGGGTCCCACATACCCCAGTTTAAACACAAATGACTCAACCTGACATGTTTTGGGTCTGGGTCAGTCTGTTTGGCCAGCCCAGTGGGCCATGCCCAATGTTTCTCACTGGACACAGACCAGTTTGGCAGATGGTCCACCCTATCAGGTCACATAGCAACCCGATCTAGTCTAGAACATCCCAAAGAGAATGAGACAGGACTACCAGTTTGTTTCTGAACAACTGTGTGTTGGAATGGCCTGCCAAGTAGTGGGACTGGAACGCTGGCAGGTTGCACAACCCGCCAGCCCAAAGCTCAGCCCGTGCAGTTCAAGATGATGGTATGCTGCCAGGCCGGGATGCGACCGACGACCGCGCATAGTCCCCATCGGCCCCATAGATTCATCGGGACCCTCCAGCTGTGGTTGAGTGACCATGGATTACCAAAGCACCTGGAAAGTCGAGACTTTGGTCGTCCCTCCACGTGTCGCCCGCCTGGAACTGCGTCATTCCGCGCTCTCCTAACATCGTGGTGCATTTACTGGACATCACCATCCTCCATTATAGCTAGTGATGGTCGGATACCTCCTCTTCTGTGAATCCAATTGACTTCTCTCCCTCCACACAGCCTATGTGGGACGACCACTAGTGACAGCTTTGTTGGGCCACCAGAGTTGCTTCAGTTGTCTGTTTTGTAATCTGTCTCTGCCTATAGGCCTCATGGGTTGCCACGATCTCTACTATGGTATCAGATGCACCTTGCCTCCATTTGGGACAATACATTCACAAAGAGGGCACATGGGGAGATTTTAGGGACTTTTTTCATGTTGTCCCGCACCCTTTGCATTAGATATTATGAATCCTGCATCATTCAAGGGATATGTTCAATGATTGAAAAAGATAGACAAATTCCTAATAGTGAATCCCCAAATAAATTTCCCCATCCACATAAACCCATGATTCATGAATAAATATATTCATGAGTTTATTTGCATTATTAATTTATAGAAAATAACGTAGAAGAACTTAATTAATAAAATCACACCTAGTTGGATATTTCAGATCCTCTTAGAATGAAGGAAGGGTTCCACATCATCATCGATCCATGATTGTTGGTTTTTTCTCACTACACATTGAGCACCTGATTCAATCCTCCAACATTAGTCACATAGTTCATCATTAGAGAGGGATTCCACCTGCATTTTTTCAGATATTCCATAGATTTTATAATCTCTAGACAACAACACGTCTAAATATTAAAATGAAATGTGCATAGTGACATTGTACACATTAATGAAGCTCATCAATGAGCCACAATTAATGAGTCATTAACTAACCATTATATAACAACATCACGGTAACAAATGATCCATTAATGACACTCCATTAATGATCCTCATCGTTTCAATGTTGAATAACTATTCGCTTCTCAACTGTGTAAAAAAATAAATAAGATAAAATTTTAAGGTTATTTTATTAATTTTCGAAAGGTTTGAAAAATAACTTTTGTCGGTCAGCCTTTGTCGGCCAATATTATGTCATTTACATGAGAATACCAATGTTCCGAGTTCAATTATGCCCTCATATTTTTTATCTTATCACCAATTCAAATTTAAAAAAAAAACCCTCAGAAATTTACTAAACGTGTTGTAGAAAAGTTAAAAATACAGTTTCGTGCTCACCAGGCCTCAAAATCACATGTCGTCAAAGCATGTGGACTCAAGAATAATTCCATATAATTAAATGAAATTACTTACATTGAATTTAAGAGTTATTAAAATTTACTTCTTTTAAAACTGGGGACCTTTTCTGGGTTAGTGTTTTTATGGATTTTGGAAATAGTTCCTAAATAACATCCTACACTTATAAAAAGTGGAAAATTTTAACAAAAATAACCATTAATTTCAAAATTAAAAAATTTTAAAATAAAAATTTGTATCATATTAGGATCAATCATTATAATATCCCCTTCAACAAAACCTAGACTCAATTCTCACTTATATACCTGGAAAACATTTAAAAATTTAGATGAGAGAAAAAAGAATAGAAAGGGATATAAATTTAATTAAAACAATTTGTTCATGAAAAAAATAAAACCTAGGAAAAAATATTTTCATGATAGCATAACATTTATCCATAATAGTAAATTATATTCCGTTAAACGATCATTTATTTTACATTTGGAAATAAATGATACCCCTAGACACTCATTACAAAACCTATAAAATTCATGTAGTTACCTTGGAAAATTATAACATCAAACCCTAATAAAAACCTTTGTGAGGTGGAATAACTATACATATGACTTCTAATATTATTTTCTAGAGAAAATATCATTTCCCAATGAATTAGAGTGCTATATATGCATACCCTTTATTAAATATATAATATTCTAACCCAGAACTATATAGGTTCAAAAATAATTTAATATTTACCATAAACATAAAATTAATAATAAATTACAAGTATCATTAAAAAAATAGAGGCATGAAAAAAGAGTTTGAAGATAAATATTAAAGATTATTTTTTTGGAAAATAAAATCCCCTTATAACATACAAAAATATTTAATCATAAAACCAATAATCGAATTAAGATAAACACATAATATCATTATAATTGTTAAATTATGTATAATTAATTTAAAATAGGTTTTATATACTCATAATAAGAGAATAAATGAAAAAAAATTCCAGAATTTAATTATTGAATGTATGTTGAAAAAAAATCTTTACCACACACTCAGCATCATTTAAATGTGTTCAAACATCATGTATAATGAATTAAATACAGTTATCAAATAATTATAGAATTATATTCATATTTATTGTACTATATATGATTACATTGTGACATCTTATTGACCGTTTATTATTAATATTTTATTATTTTCAACGTGTTGGGTGCATATGTTTCATAGTTTCTTGATTGATTCATTTTTGTAAAATTATGTATGTTTTTTTAAATATATTAAAACTCAATATGTGGAAAGAAAAATCACTATATTTTATCTATAATTATAAATGAAACTATTTATAATTTTTAGTTCAAAAAATTGGAAGATTTATTAGATGAAATGTTAATAATAACCAATCAGTCTATTTTCATTGTTTTTTCTGAACACCATGAACTAGGTGAATTATTTTACTATTTTAATGATATATAATTAATAGAATAATAAATAGCTCATAATATATATTAAAATATAATTTAACTATAAAAGTATTTTAAATACCATCCCTGATTGGGGTATTAAAAAAACAAAAACATTATTCATATTGTTGAATAACAGGAATATCTGGGAGAAAAATTTCATTTCTTTGAATATGATAATATTATAAATTTAATGAATATGAAATTATCCTATAGAAACAAAGAACTAAAATATTGAAATTATTATAGAGTTATCTTGCGTGGATATATGAAATAGGTGAGGATAATGTTGAAAAATAATGAAATTAAGAGTGGTAATTTAGGAAAATTTCATCGTCAATATGACCTCTTACAGAGACCCTTTTGGACAATGGATTTGATATTTTAGTGTGAAAAAAATACATAGGCCAAGGGATAGTGAGAGGGAGAGGATTGGCATGATATTTTATCAGAAAAAAACTATTTGGGTTGAAATGAGGTAGTGATGGGTGATATTTTCACGTGAGGTGAGGTGGATTTGAGCTAATAATATAATGAATATTTTATATATAATGAAATCCAATATGAGGTGGCATTAAATTAAGTGTAATTGTATAGAAATTAATATTTTATAAAATTTTACAGTCGATCTGAACCTCATCCAACTTTCAACGTTTTCATTATTTAGGCATGTTAATCCTTTTCCTTCTAACCTTTACAATGATTTAATTTTCACGTAAACAGTGGTAAATATTTTTTTTTAACTTATTATCATTTGTTATGAATATAAATTAAATTTAAAAACCAACCTAATTTGAAACATATTATTTGAAATATAGAATCCATTTTATTAAATTAAATTAACACAATTAGCATAATTATATTGAAAATTAACCAGGAGGACCAAATAAAAAAATGGGAATTAAAGGTGAAATGTTTAAAAGTTAATAGTGTTTTTATATATAATATAATTTTGAAAATGATTTCAATGATTTAAATTGGATTTATTTATTTATAATTAAACTAATTACATATTAAAAAAATTAAAAATATATGATAACGATATAAATAAATAGGATGAAAATGAATCTTTGAAAAAATATTTTTTATTATTTTCTTGTCATCAAAATTAGAAGCTTCTCATAAAAATTCCAAAATATCAATAAATTAAATTTTGATATTTTTATTTAAAAAATGAATTTTAGTTTCATATATATAAATAATAATTCTTTCAAATATTATATTTAAAATGTATTGTCGATGAAAATAAAATATACTTAAATTTTAAAAAAAATTAGCTTTGTATGCATAAAATTGGATTTATTCTTACATTAAGCCTATTAAATGTATTAGATGAATATAAAATCGTTTTATAAACATTTTTAAACATAATATATTGATTTATATTTATTATAACTAATACAATTTCAAGGTTAAAAATTCCACTTAAAATAATAATATTATCATATCATTATTTTCTTCGTGTGACATAATCTTGCGAGGAAGATATGATTTCATAGAAACTCGTTATTTCTAATAGGGTATGCTATTAAAACAAATAACACAAATTCATATATTATAACTATATATTTCATAAATATTAATAAATGTGAAAATTTATTATTCTATAATTATCTAGGATGTTACATCCTCCCCAACTTTTGGAAATTTCACCCTCACAATTTATTCACTTATAAAATAATTAGAGGTAATTTTCCCTTAAGGAATATTCATATTCCCATGTTTCCTCTTAAAAAATATTAATTTTAATAAAACCATATCTTTATGTATCCCTTTATAACATAAATCCTACTCTTTATGGCCAAGAATCAAAACTGGCTATTCCTCATAAGAATGATTTTCTGCCATCTGAAAATACTTACGGACTCAAAAAATGATATATATCTAGAATATAAATTCTTAACATTGAAAGATTAAAATCATTGTGTAATGATACAAAATTTTATGAAAATCCAATTTTAAAGAATCTAATCCAAATTTACTGTGAATTTCACAGTGTCAAATAAACCGTTGAGTTGTCTTTATTTTCTTATCGAAATACCTCAAGCTTTAGTATTGAGAAACATTTATAATATCATGATCACCAACATGAAATGAAATATTCTTCCTCTAAATATATGGATAGTTTTTCTCACTACTATGAGAAGTTATCATGTGTTGTTGAATCAAATGAACTTTTTATTATATTTCATATAAAAACACTGGAACCATTAACTTCATTTCCCCTACATCATCCCAAAAGGTGGAGTTCAACACTAATTTACATGTAATTCCTTGAAGGGATCTATTTTAATACTAGATAGAAAATTGTTGTTACAAAAAAACACAATGAAAGAAATATGTTGACCAAAAATTCTATAGTAATACATTGATCACACACAAATAATATTATCCAAGGTCTAAATTGTATGTTCTGACTCATCATCTGATTGAAGATGAAAATATATACTAAAATTTAAATCAATACCAAATGATTTCTGAAGGCCTTTTAAAAAAACTACAATTATCAGTAATATTTTGGGGTCGTGGTCATTCATAGACAAATTTTTTTAGTATGATCTACATTTATGCCTTATTTTTAAATAATGTGTTTGAGGAATGGAATTTGTTTATCCCAAAATTCACACGTTCTAGACATCACACACCTTTTATTTCCTTTTAATGTCTCTAAAATTACTCTTGGATGTA